>CM042693.1:408690494-414659970 GCA_023614405.1 Avena insularis | reverse complement strand
TGGCCGGTCGAGCCAGCGGCTGCATGGTTGAGAATTAGCAGCACCCAGTGGTGAGTATCCGCTACCACTGCTGGCCGGGTTTTTCCTTTTTTTTTCCTTTTTTTCTGCACCTTTTCTTTTAGGCTATTTCCCTCCGGGGATTTGGCCTAATATAAAAGTTGCCTTTATAAATCTTAATCTAAATATTATTTAGAATATATTAATTCACAATTAACATATAATAAATATATATTTAAATTCCCATTTATCCGAAAACACTTTTCCGGGTCTTTTCATTTATTCTTTCTCCGAACAACTTCGGATCTCTCTGCGGAACAATTTTGGCTTTCTCTCTTTCTCTACTGTGATTCCGTCTTACGAATGATCGCTCTCATCGTACCCTTAAGTGTATCCTCTCACGGCTCGGGAATGCTCTAGACATGATCTGTATCATTGATCAATAGAGGGGCCAGGGATATCTATATGACCCCTATGCATTCCTGATGACAATGTCGTTTGAACCGCTAAATGTAGCATCCTTGTCCTTTTGTTTCTCGATACAACTTGTCCGAGATCCGATCATTGGTATTCCATACCTTGTTCAATCTCGTTCATAACAAGTTTTGTTTTCTTGTTACCGTGATATTACATCCCCGTGACCGAGTCACATGTTGCATCATTTATGGATGTAATCTCACCAAGCCGGCCGTATGTATCTTTACCCATCATGTGGGTGAAAAAATCCCGGTCTTGCAGTCATATGTCATCTATTGTTCCTTCGGAATACCCAACGTACACCTTTATGGCCACCGTATTACCAGATGACGGTTGATGCAGCCTAAGCAGCCTCGGGAAACGGTGAGTAATATGAGCTCACGGTCTAAGGAAAAGGAGTCTAGGTATAGCTGTTGCAACAATGAACTATATGACTTGATCGTGTTGCAATCCTTCGAGGAATGTCCAATCACATCATTCTCCAATGATATGATCCCGTTGTCAATTGGCATAAATGCCCATAATCTTGAAACCCAGATCATCCTCATGACCAACGAACTAGTATGAATAGAGGCTACTAGGGACTTGGTTGTTTCATACCACACTTGTACCAATGTTTCTACTTGACACAGTTATAGCACAATATGAAACTATTATAAACTAATTGAGATATGACAATAAAAACCTATTTATTATTTGCCTCTAGGTCATATCTCCTTCAGCTCCCACTTGCACTAGAGTACAAATAATCCAGCTCGCATTTTACTCATATAAACCATATACCATATGCGTTTACAGATCATGCATGCTCATGGGAAACATCATGTCCATGTTCTGTTTTACCAGATCATTATGTCTTTTGCAAATCGTTAATGTCTTTCTAATTTTGACATTCACTCCATTATCTTATAATGGGTCGAAGCATTTCTTTGGCGACAAAGTGAGACTTTGTTTCTAGTATTTATGATGACGGTCATTTTCACTGTTGTCATCTAAACTTCAAAACACACTTTGCTATCCTTTGTGTATATACTATAGTCATGGCAGCAGAACGAGGCCGGATTCCAGGAGCTTACAGTGACTTTAGATCAACCTCGAGGGCTTTCTCATGGGCACTGGGCCCTAAGACACATCATTCTACGTTAAAAGTGAACTAGCCCTGCCATAACATTATACATCACATCAGATGTAGCCTTTATACTTCTATATCTATGTAGGTCCTAGTGCATGAAATGCAACTATGCCACTTACATTGCTTCTTGCCATTTATGTACAAACTTAATTCTGGTTTAGTGATCAACTCAGGAATCACTTAAAAACATGTTCTTACAGTTAAGACATTGTCCTACTAACCAGAACCTTGGGTCACTTTATGTCGAGTATACAACATGGTTATATGGAAGACCCTATGACTGAGGCATAGGAGATGCAACACATCTCTTTCTTTCAACCATAGTTGCAATACTAACTCAATGCTTCATACAGCAAAAACTCCTTTCTTACCTTGTTCCATTCTGAGCTTCTTCAGAATCCTGTCTTAGGACATCCTGAACATCTTTCAGAATCTAGTCCAGGAAGCATTCGACATTCAGTGTTTATTAAAATTACCAATCTATCTCGATAGATCTTTTTGTTTAATAACTTCAACTTCATCCTTACTTAAACACCAATCACATCATTCATATATGTCGTCCACATATCCTAAAATGATTTTACGCTCCCACTCAAATATGACATTCATGTTTGAGATCTAGGGATTTCACTTAGCTCCCACTCAAAATATGTCAGCTACATATTATGAATTAGCCAAGATGATTTGCTCCCACTCAAATATAGGTCCTCTCGATAATCTTGGACATTCCAAAATTGTTTGATCATCATCAAATCGAGAATTCCACTGACGAGATTTCAATGACCATTCATTTCTCGTACTTAGGTCCATCACGCTTCTTTGTAATTCATAGGTATGTCTGGTTCAAAACATGACAAGTGGATCAACAATAATTCCACAAACTTGTAGAATATATAGTTAAATCCTACTTTCTTTAGTAAAAGTATTCACTGAAACTTTATGATCATTATCATTGGTTTCTCCTCTATATGTAGAGTTTGGATTCACGAAACAACTTTCGCTGCGCCACTCAACAATTCGGAGGTAAGGTCTAATACCTTGTTTTAATCTTTTACTTTCTTCCACCTGTATCTTCATCAAGACACATCAACTTTGGACAACAACGGGTTTGCCCCTTTTTGTGGAAGATGCATTCATAGCTTCCTAAGAATGCTCTATAAAGACTTGTTTATTCGCCACGATTTTGACTTGTCGAAATCTCCAGAAACTCGAACTTGACATAACACGTATGGTGTTGTTTCCACGAATCTTTTAGATATTCCTTTGTATTTCAAATGAGTGTTTGCTTATTTCGATCTTTAACTCTAAACGACAACTATAACCCTGAGATATTATACCATATGTATCTAATACATATTGATTATGATGTTTAGACATTTCAACATAGTTTAAATTCGTCCAATTATCATAATTTGTGAAACATCTTTCACAAGTCCCTTTTATGCTAAACTTAACTTGAATACCTTAGTCATGTCGATCAAATCAAAGAGACTTCCTATTCTTGTTAATTTCAATATCCTCTTATTGTTGTGAACTCATTTGAACAATTCAAATCATTTCGAACTCATGTTTCATTAATAAAATACGCTTATTCACTTAAGTCCACAATTAACTAATGTTTTCCACTATTTGTTGAAAATACGATACATCACTATGTATAAGATTCAACATTTCTTCGCATATCACCGTTTTACCAGAATGCGGAGTTTTAGTCATTCTGCCTAAGAGGCATGGTTTTGCAAAGTCTCTAGATTGAGCATCTAGGACCCCGATCTTCATAAAGAACATGCAATAACCAAAATGGCTTAAACTTTAGTGTTATTCATTATTAAACTTTGGATATCTTTTAGCATTCTAATCCTTTTATAAATGTTTAAACTGTTATCATTAACATAGTGATGAGAATAACTTGTTTGTAATCGTAATGTGACCATAAAGGTATTGTTCATAAGAATAGTACAAACTGGTTTGTAACTTGTTCATATGAATAATCGTCTTGCCAAAAGCAAGACACACAAACAGGGATTACAAAATTATATTCAAGTCCACTAATCTAAATGACAAACTTTGAGGGAAGAGGTGATGTCGGCCATCAACTGTTTTGCTTGTCGTCACCAAGTCACGTTGCCTCAAAACCAGCAATTCTCAAGCAGATCCTCCTGTTTTCACAAAACGGGACAAGTATCAAATACTTTGCAAACTGCAACGAGTTTTGCAAGAACCACATTTATAATTTGTATATCTTACATATACCTTTTCATCCATGACCTCCATTGCAATCAAGCCCTTCCAAGAGTTCTTAACTCTCATGCAAGATCGCTAAGTGTTTTTCCAAACATTCTGGAGTCATCGAATTATCTCCTAATGGTTATTGTATCAAGAAGAGAAGATCACCTTTTACGAGGATATCCCTCAGGCGTGTGTATTAATCTATGAAGTTGGACCCTTTTGCTAAGTTCCAAATTAAGCAATATATTCCCATGGTCGCAAAGGACCTCAATGGGATAGGCTAAGATCTACTAAGATATTTGCAAACAGACATCTAGACTAAGTTTATAATAAGAGATCAATTTATAATTGGTCTCCACTAAAATTGTCATCCCCTGGACGATTTTAGTAATCACATGATCCATATCCTCTGCACCTCCCCCGATCATCATGGCCATCAGTGCAGCCTCAAAGGTAGACATTCAATAATGCCAATCACATCATCCATGTGACTCATGCTCGATCTTTCAATCTCTTGTGTTCCGAGGCCATGTCTGTACATGCTAGGCTCGCCAAATCTAACTTGTGTGTATTCGCTGTGCAACATGGATTACACCCACTGTATGTGAACGTAGATATGTCTGACCCCCGATCATCACGGCCGACCTCATAATGAAGAACTTTCTTGGTGGTGCACACACAAGGGGAAACGGAATATTGGAATTAAATAGGGATTATCTTATTTGCTACCGTTGAGTATCTAAATACTAGCACACAATAAGATGTAAAACAGGTATCAACATCATATGTATAATGTGATATGATATGGTCTTTCTTGCGCCTTGATCTCCATCGAGCGCTCCGGCATGATCTCCATCTTGCCCTTGGTTTAACGCCAAGTCCACGACGCCTCCACCAGGTCGTTCATCGGAACGATGACTATTAATATACTACTTAGTAACAGAAAAGTAAACTATTACCTTCGTAACGACCAATGCCATATCATAGTCACATGCCCCCTACAAAATAAAGTTAGACGGCTCTACTTTATCTATTGCAAGTTTTACGTGGTTGTTAGGGCTTTCGCAATAGAACCGTGTCTAATCTACGAACTTTCCGACCACAACATGGATCCAACAATTGTCTCTATTACACCCCTTTCAGGGTCCTCCGTTGTAAATGCTATATCAACTATCGAATGAGAGACAGACACCCGCTAGCCACTTATACGGTACAAACCGTATGTTGAGCGTGGAACCAGTCTCGCGTACGAATACGCGTAAGGTTGGTCCGGGCCGCTTCATCAAATAATATCGCGATATAAACAAGTACATGTTAGAGGGTAACAATTAAGGGATCAATGCCCACACAATACATGTGCGTACTGGCTGTACAACACTCCTACGCATAGATCGGCTCTGATACCACTGAAGGGGATCACAACAGAAATAAAAAAATTCCTACAATGGAACCCTAAAACTGCCTAGGATCTATCTATGTAGTAATGCGGTAACGGCCAATGCGTAGAGAATACATACCCTTGTAGATCAGACACGTAACGCTGGGGAACGTGGTTGAAGTAGTCGTACTCGTAGCTGACCTCAAGGTCGCAAAGCTCCTCGCAGGTCACCCCTTGCTCCTTCTTCATCATGCAGTAGCTCCGGCTCACGACATTTAAGCGCCCCAAGTGTTGCGCCTCGTGTCTTCGTACACATCCGGTGCACAATGAGACCTCCGGCTCCCCGATCCCGCCGGGAGTGCGGAAGTTGATATCCGGCTAGGAATCCCTGCAACGCAATGGCGTACTACAGGTGTGCCTTGTTCGCACAGCCCAGACTTGGGGCCATGGTCACACGGGCTAGAGAGAGAGATGGAAGGAGGAAGTCAACCAAAGGACTTCTCCAAATATTGATGTATAATCTCACCCATGGGCACCCCTTTATATAGGCTAAGGGGTGTGCCTTTCTCAAAGGCTAAGCCATGTGGGACTAATTGCTAAAAGAAAAGACAGCAGGATTTTCGTCCATCCGGATGGGCCAAAATCCAGCCCAAGAAGAAAAGGGGAATCAAGACAAGACAAGAGCCCCCCCAACGGGGCTGGCGCTCAGCGTGTCACTCGGTTGTGGGACTGGCTGGCTGGTGGGCCACCCCTTATGGCCAGTTGTCGCCATGGGCGATAGCTAGTGCGAGGCCCGGGTGGGTCAGGCCCTCCTGCCCGTTGCTTCCCGACCTCCAGGCACCAGCGCCTCCAAGGTGCTTGCCTGGCCAGTCTGGTGGCCTAGCCGGCTCTCATGAAAGATGGGCCAGGTCGAGCTGTGGGCCAGAGTTGTGATGATCCACAAGTATAGGGGGTGTATCGCAGTATTTTCGATAAATAAGAGTGTCGAACCCAACGAGGAGCGTATAAGGTCCGCTAGTGGTATGGATCAGAATTCTCTGAAAATACTTAGCAAACGGATTTTTAGGGGTTTTTGATAAAGCAAGTAAACAAAGTACGAGTAAATAAAAGACAGTAGGAATAAATGCAGCAAGTGGCCCAATCCTTTATGCAGCAAAGGACAAGCCGGTTGTATTACTTAAGATGACCAAATGTCTCGAGGACACATGGGAAGACTGTCAAGTGCTTTCGTTTCATATAGTTGATTAATCTTCTCTAGCTTGCTAAGTGTTGTGTGGGTGAACCTGTGCTAATGTACCGCTCCATCCAAGACTAATACATACTTGTGATTATACCCCTTGCAAACATCCGTAAGTACAAGAAAGTAATTAAGGTAGAGACCTAACCACAGATTTAAACTCTAAGACCCTTACGTCCCTTGTGCAATGGTTTCCTAACGGGGGTTCAGGTTTCTGTCACTCCGGTAACCCCTACGATTAGTAGCCAAATACACAATGCATTCCCCTAGGCCCATATAGGTGAAGTGTCATGTAGTCGACATTCACATGACACCACTAGAAGAAGTACACCACAACTTAAATATCAAACTATTGAATCTTTCTCAACACAACTCCACTACTAACAACATGACTTATCCTATGTCCTCAAGAACAAAACGAACTACTCACAAGACATCATATGGATCATGATCAGAGATGGAATAATGATGTATAACAATCTGAACATAAACAATAATTCAACGGTTCACTCAATAGCATCAACTACAAAGAGTAATCAACACCGGGAAAGTTTCCCCTATGAACTAATGCAAGATTCAACGCAATTGTTACAGCAATATGGAGATGGTGATGAGGGTGCTGATGGTGGTGATGGTGGTGATGATGATGATGATCTCAATGAAGTCCAGCTTGATGGTGGTGTTGATGGCGATGATCTCCCCTCTCCAGGAAGGAATTCCCCCGGCAGAAATCTGTCTGCCGGAGAGATCTTTCTCTCTCGGTGTTTTCCGCTCCGCAGAGGTGGCGGAATCTTTCTGTGGTTGCCCCTCGAGTCTTAGGGTTTCGGGAGGATGATATACGCCAGAGGGGAGAGGCTGGAGTGGGCCAGGGTGGCCACACCACCTCCAGGCGCGGCCTAGGTCGCCTGGCCAGGTGGTGTGGCCCCTCAGGCCCATCTCCACTCCGCCTTCTGCATCCTTAGTCTTCTAGAAAATAGGATTTTCCGTATATTTTCCCGGTTTTTCCGATCTTCAATTTTGCCTCCAAACAACACCTTTTCCATCGAATCCCGACTGCAGCCATCCATGCTCCAAAAGTCATCAACCATGCAAAACAGATGAAATAACATAAGTATCACCTCTCAATATGAAATATATCAATGAATAATAGTGAATTAAGACATAGAATAGTGATGCAAAATGGACGATCAACTCCCCTGCTTAGACTTCGCTTGTCCCTGCTTAAACCGAGCTCAATAAACATGGCCTCGGGTTTATGGAGTGAAGAGTCGATAAAAGAATACGGACAAGAAGCATCACATTCATCAAATACATAGATCATAATAGAAGACAACTCACTATTATATAACTCAACTTGTAATGAGTAAAGGAAACACAATAAAGATACATAAAGTGAATCATAATTGGAAATGGCAAACTTAGCTCTTGGTCGAAGAATAGTTGATAATTTGCTAGAGTTCACAAATAGCTGGTTTTTCAATGATAGCTTTCAAAGTAGTAAACATCAAGATAAGAGCAATGTGCAAAGCAAGGAACATAAGAAACATGAATGAATAAATCATCATATGAATGAATGAAACACAACAACTCAAAATACTTGCTGAGATAGAAGGGAGTAGGTTTACTGACTCAACTACAAAGTAAAAGAAAGGCCCTTCATAGAGGGAAGCAGGGATTGCAAGTCTCATAAAGAGCTCCCAAAAATTATGATACTTACTAGCTTTCAGCTCTCATTGCCCCTATCATAGGCATCTTTAGGTGATTAAGGTTAAAGTGATCAAATATGAGGATATGCATTGACAAGTTGTAAGTTGAGAATCTCATGTCCCTTGAATACAAGGGCCGCTCCTCATGCTACTCAAGTTTAGTCACCGGTAAGTTCTTGTCATCGTAAGCATATGTGTATCATAGAGAACCGCCAATGGGGTACCCCTTGCCTAATGATACGGAAGAATCCCCATATCAAAATGACAAGGCAAGCAAACAACAAGTATCTCAACAATTTCTTATTTACCATGGGAATATGGTGCTTTTTTCTCTCTTCCCCTTTTCATAATATCTTTTTTTTCTTTTCTCTTTTTCTCAATCTCTATCTCTTTTTTTATAAGAAGAATGCTTCATAGATACTCGTTATGGTTACGCTGCAGGTTTCCACCATGTCAGCATGGATTAGACCAGCGGCCCAGGCGTTTCTCTAACACATATGCATAACTCCATGGAGTTACAAGCTCCCCTTTCATGTCACACCAACGACATCCATAGACAAAAGAACATGATATCAACTAGGTACGAAGTACCAGTGCAATGTTGAAAGCGTTCCCCATGACAACATGGTTCTGCTAATCCACAACTTACAAAGCGCAAGCATATACGCAACATAGATGAGCACAATGGTTCAAGTTTATTAAGTGCAAGAAAGTAAAGTGTGCCATCAAGTTTGTGAGAGCTTTAATCACTAATTTTCACATAACAAGTTTAATTTGGGAGGTAGATAAAACAAGAATTTACTTGGAATAGCAATAATGCTACTAGGTAGGTATGGTGGACACAAATGGCAAAGGTTTTGGTTTTAAGGAGGTGGATGCACGAGAAGAATACCCTCTCAGTATAGGTTTTTCGCTAGCAAGGCTGGGTAGCAAGTATAAGAGTTGAAGGAAACAAACAAACATACAAGTGATAAAGGCAAACATGCAATCTTCCTTGGAAGCACAAAAGATCTTAACTAGATAATACTAGACTTATGAGCAAATCAAGAAAGAAAGATGATGAAATTATTTTTCTTTAGAGTACTTTTATCTTTTTCATTCAACTCTCAAAAATAGTGTGCTACTGACCGAGCCAGGTTTGCCAAAACCAACTAAATTAACTCAATGATCCCAAAGTGATACCAATACTAACAACAAGATCAATCATATAACCACAAATTGAAAACTAATATAAGCTACGCAAAAGAGTAAATGATAGAACTTCTCATTAATAATCCATAACGGCAACTCACACCAAGGGATACATATCTAACGAGAGAGGGGACACTTCCATAATGCAAACCATACTACATAATAACTCCTCTATTCATGATATGACTCTACTAAAAAGGCAAAAAGATAGAAGATAGTGATGTGATACCGCGACACTCCCCAAAGCTTGGAACAAACCAAGGGGATGCCAAACCTGATGACGAATTACTCCTTTGGTGGTGGTGGTATCCTCTCATCTTCGTCCGTCTTCCAAGGTAAAGGCTTCCCATCAACAAAGGACATCATAGTTTCCAACATCCTGAAACTTGCAGCAACGCTTATGAGTTTAAATCTAGCCTCATACTCACAGTTTTGATTTTAAACGTCATAGAACTGTGCTTGCAGTTCGTTGGTTGTTTGGCAGAGTGAGAGGACTTCGTCTTTGAGTTCAGCAGTCTCCTTTTGGTGCTCGGTGATGAGTTCAGAACAAATCTTATGGATGATATCCACTTTGCACTCCGCCATCTTCTTGTACCTAAAGACTTCTTGCTCCAATGCTTCCATCCTATCCTCCAGACTTCCTTCACCTTTAGGGCCTTGAACCTCTTTAATCCGAACCTCCCCACTTTCGAGAAATAACTCCTTGGGATGAATCTTCAATTCTCTCATGTATGGGTTGATGATATCTTCCAAGGAATCTCCCTCAACTAATCCAGTGGAAGACACTGAGGCTACAAATCTGGGATTTTACCCGCGTAAACAGATCAAACAAAACACGATTTAAAACACGATATACGGACCTCGGGGGATCCGGGGGTTATATAATACGAAGTTTCATATCAAAAGGGAGGTACTGGGTGAAAACGGGTCGGAGGCGGAGTCTGGGGTGGCCTCACCACCTGGTGGCGCGGCCAGGGGTGGGCCCACGCCACAGGTTGGTGTGGGCTACCTCGGCTTCGGTTCCGTCCCTTTTTCACTTCGCAACTTTCCTTATCAACTGAAAACTGTAAAAATATAGTTGTATTGTATTTTCGCGGAAATTTTCTTACCAGAATTGTTACCTATTTGTAAACAGATTCTGCAGGTCTCTGAATTTGGTCCTCGATGAATTTCTCTGGAGTTATAACTTGAAAGGCATCAACATCTTCATTGTAAGAATCTCTAGCAATATAGTGTTTGAGTCGCTATCCATTCACTACTTGTGTAGTATTATCTTTTAGAGAAGAAATTTTTATTGCTCCTGAACGGTATACTTCTTCAATGATGAAAGGTCCTTCCCATTTTGATAGTAGCTTACCTGCAAAAAATCTGAGACGAGACCTATACAATAGAACTTTCTCACCAACATGAAATTCTCTCTTAAGTATTCGCTTGTCATGCCATCTTTTAACTTTTTCCTTAAAGATCCTAGCATTCTCATAGGCTTCACTCCTCCATTCATCTAAAGAACTTAAGTCAAATAATCTTTTCTCACCAGCGAGCTTACAATCTCTATTTAGTTCTTTCACTGCCTAGTAAGCTTTGTGTTCTAATTCTAAGGGTAGGTGACAAGCTTTCCCATAAACCATTTTATAAGGAGACATTCCCATAGGATTTTTGTAAGCAGTTCTATAAGCCCATAAATCATCATTCAACTTCTTAGCCCAGTTTTTTCTAGACCTATTAACAGTCTTTTGCAAGATAGATTTAATTTCTCTATTTGATAACTCTACTTGCCCGCTAGTTTGGGGGTGATAAGCTGAAGCAATTCTATGATTAACATCATATTTAGCAAGGGTCTTCCTAAAACCACCATGAATGAAATGAGAACCCCCATCAGTCATGAGATATCTAGGCACCCCAAACCTAGGAAAGATAACATCCTTAAGAATTTTTAGAGAAGTCTCCTCGTCAGCACTCTTTGTAGGAATGACTTCTACCCACTTAGTAACATAATCAACGGCAACAAGAATATGAGTGTAGCCTTTCGAAGGAGGGAAAGGACCCATAAAGTCGAATCCCGAACAATCAAAAGGTTCAATAACTAGAGAGTAGTTTATAGGCATTTCATTGCGTCTAGAAATATTACCAACACGCTGACATTCATCACAAGATAAAACAAATTTTCTTGCATCTTTCAAAAGGGTAGGCCAGTAGAAACCTGATTGTAGTACCTTTTGTGCAGTTATATCTCCTGCATGATGTCCTCCATAGGGACTACCATGACATTTACGCAATATCTCCTTTTGTTCATATTCTGGAACACATCTTCGCATAATACCATCCACTCCTTCTTTGTATAAGTGTGGGTCATCCCAAAAATAATGCCTCAAACCATAGAAGCACTTTCTTCTTTGCTGAGCTGTAAAAGTTGGAGGCAAATACTTGGAGATAATAAAGTTAGCATAATCAGTGTACCAAGGGCTTCCTCGCGAGATCACCCCTATTGCAGCTAATTGTTCATTTGGGAAACTATCATTAACAGGCATAGGGTCAAAAGAGATGTTTTCCAACGAGATAAATTATCAGCTATAGGGTTTTCATCACCCTTCCTATCTACTATATGTAGATCAAACTCTTGTAAAAGCAGTACCCATCTAATAAGCCTAGGCTTAGTGTCCTTCTTCGTCATAAGATATTTAATAGCAGCATGATCAGTATGAATGGTTACTTTTGAGTCCACAATATAGGGCCTAAACTTATCACAGGCAAAAACAACAACTAGAAATTCCTTTTCAATAGTGGCATAATTCCTTTGAGCAGCGTCTAGAGTCTTACTAGCATAATGGATAACGTCTAACTTTTTATCAATACGTTGCCCAAGGACAGCCCCTATAGCAAAATCACTAGCATCACACATTATTTCAAAGGGTAAACTCCAATCAGGTGGTTGAACAATAGGGGCTGTAGTTAAAGCCTTCTTAAGAGTTTCAAAAGCTTCCCTATAATCATCATCAAAAACGAAGGGTACATCTTTTTGAAGAAGATTAGTGAGAGGTTTTGATATCCTAGAAAAGTCTTTAATAAACCTCCTATAAAAACCAACATGACCAAGGATACTACGAATACCTTTGATGTCTCTTGGACATGGCATCTTCTCAATTGCCTCAACCTTAGCTCTATCAAATTCTATGCCTCTTTCAGAAACTTTATGCCCAAGAACAATCCCTTCATTAACCATGAAGTGGCATTTCTCCCAATTAAGAACAAGATTAGTTTCTTCAAAACTTTATCAAGGTTATGCAGACAATTATCAAAAGAAGTTCCATAGACAGAAAGGTCATCCATGAACACTTCTACAATTTCCTCACAAAAACCATGAAAGATAGCAGACATGCACCTTTGGAAAGTAGCAGGAGCATTACATAAACCAAAAGGCATACGTCTATAAGCATAAGTTCCATAAGGGCAAGTAAAAGTTGTTTTTTCTTGATCTTGTTGTTTAACAGCAATTTGAGAGAAACCAGAATAACCATCAAGAAAACAAAAATGGGTCTTTTTAGACAACCTTTCCAACATTTGATCAATAAAAGGAAGCGGGTAGTGATCTTTCTTAGTAACTTTATTGACTTTCCTAAAATCGATGCACATCCTATAGCCTACCACTATTCTTTGAGGAATAAGATCATCATTATCATTAGGGACAATGGTAATACCTCCCTTTTTAGGAACACAATGAACAGGACTAACCCATTCACTATCAACAATAGGGTAAATAATACCCGCATCAAGGATTTTCAATACCTCATTCCTTACCACTTCCTTCATCCTAGGATTTAAACGTCGTTGGTGCTCCACTATTGGCTTCGCATCTGGTTCTATGTTGATAGAATGCTGACATATAGTAGGTGAAATCCCTTTTAAATCATCCAGAGTATAACCCATAGCTCCTCGGTGTTTCCTCAAAACCTCCAATAACCTTTCTTCTTCCTTCCCTGAAAGTTTAGCGCTAATAATAACAGGATATATCTTTTTATCAACAATATAAGCATATTTAAGATCATCAGGGAGAGGTTTTAGATCGAAAACCGGATCCTTTTTAGGTGGCATCGTGGTTACCAAGTCTTCTACAGGCAAGTCATGCTTAAGCATCATAGGTTGATCACGGAGAATCCTGTCAATCTCATTCCTTTCTTCCATGAAGATTTCACTTTCATGATCTTCCATAAATTGCTGCAAAGCATTGTTAGGAGCAAGAGAAATAGAAGCAAGTTGTTCAACCCTAAAATCCTCATTATGAGTTTCCTCTTCGCAAGGTTCTTTAGCAAATTTCGAAAAATTAAACTCATAAGATTCCCCATCAAACTTAGTCAAGATTTTCTCCCTCTTGCAATCAATAATAGCTCCACAAGTACTCAAGAAAGGTCTACCAAAAATGATAGGGTAGGTTTTACTAGCAGCTGAACCAAGTACTAGAAAATCAGCAGGGTACTTAATCTTACCACAAAGAACTTCCACGTCTCGTACAATACCAATTGGAGAGATGGTATCTCTATTAGCAAGGTGAATAACCACATCAATCTCTTCCAACTCGCAAGGACTGATTTCATGCATAATTTCTCCAGAAGCTCATAAGGAATAACACTGGAACTTGCACCAATATCACATAAACCATAATAGCAATGATCACCAATTCTAACAGAAAGCACAGGAACACTAGCCTTTTTAGTTCTATTGGGATGTGAAACAATATTAGAAGCATCCTCACAAAAGACTATGTGCCCATCTTCTACGCTTTTAGTGACAAGGTCTTTCACGATTGCTACCACAGGTTCAATGTTTATTTGTTCATCAGGTTTTACAGTTCTTTTTTCACTTTTGGAGATTACATTAGTTATCATAGGATGGTCCTTTACCTTTTCGGGGAAGGGAATATTCTCGATATAAGGTTCGGGTAAGATGGGATCAATAATGCAATACTCAGCACTTCCAATAGGAGCATAGTCAACAATATCTTTGTAAGGTGCATGGTATTTGTTCCATCCCCTTTTTGGAATTTCGATAGGAGCATACTCAGCACTTCAATCTCCCCCAAGCTTGAGCTGTACTCTCTCCATCAAGAGGCCAAAAGTTGTATTTTTGATTCTGATCTTTATGAATCTCACTAGGAGGATAAAACTTTGAATAAAAGAGAGGCACTATTTCCTCCCATTCCAGAGCTTAACCATTCTTCAATAGCTTATACCATTCCTCAGCTCTTCCTTTCAGCGATAATGAGAATAACTTCTTCTTAACTTGATCTGTAGTAATACCTGCACACTTGAACAACCCGCATAATTCGTGTATACAGAGCAAATGATCACCGGGATGGACAATTCCATCCCCAACATAGTAGTTATCCATAACACGATCAATAATTCTTGTAGGTATTTTGAAAACATCATTCCCAGCAGGTGGTGGCTTATCTACTACCTTAGCAGTGGTAGTAGCATTACCAAATAAGAAACTTAGCGAATTATCCATAACGAAAATAAAGCAACTAATGTATAAACAATACTCACGAGAAGTTTCCTTTACCAGTTCCACTCTCCAATAGCGCTTCAATCCCTAAGCAGCACAGAAAATAGTCTTGATGACCCACAAGTATAGGGGGTGTATCGCAGTATTTTCGATAAGTAAGAGTGTCGAACCCAATGAGGAGCAGAAGGTGCTGGCTAGTGGTATGGATCAGGAATTCTCTGCAAATACTTAGCAAACGGATTTTTAGGGTTTTTTGATAAAACAAGTAAACAAAGTACGAGTAAATAAGAGACAGAAGGAATAAATGCAGCAAGTGGCCCAATCCTTTATGCAGCAAAGGACAAGCCGGTTGTATTACTTAAGATGACCAATCGTTCTCAAGGACAAATGGGAAGACTGTCAAGTGCTTTCGCTTCATATAGTTGATTAATCTTCTCTAGCTTGCTAAGTGTTGTGTGGGTGAACCTGTGCTAATGTACCACCCATCCAAGACTAATACATACTTGTGATTATACCCCTTGCAAACATCCGTAAGTACAAGAAAGTAATTAAGGTAGAGACCTAACCACAACTTTAAACTCTAAGACCCTTACGTCCCTTGTGCAATGGTTTCCTAACGGGGGTTCAGGTTTCTGTCACTCCGGCAACTACGATTAGTAACCAAATACACAATGCATTTCCCTAGGCCCATATAGGTGAAGTGTCATGTAGTCGACGTTCACATGACACCACTAGAAGAAGTACACCACAACTTAAATATCAAACTATTGAATCTTTCTCAACACAACTCCACTACTAACAACATGACTTCTCCCATGTCCTCAAGAACAAAACGAACTACTCACAAGACATCATATGGATCATGATCAGAGATGGAATAATGATGTATAACAATCTGAACATAAACAATAATTCAACGGTTCACTCAATAGCATCAACTACAAAGAGTAATCAACACCGGGAAAGTTGCCCTATGAAATAATGCAAGATTCAACGCAATTGTTACATCAATATGGAGATGGTGATGAGGGTGCTGATGGTGGTGATGGTGGTGATGATGATGATGATCCCGATGAAGTCTAGCTTGATGGTGGTGTTGATGGCGACGATCTCCCCTCTCCGGGAAGGAATTCTCACGACAAAAATCTGTTTGCCGGAGAGATCTTTCTCTCTCGATGTTTTCCGCCCCGCAGAGGTGGCGGAATCTTTCTATGGTCGCCCCTGAGTCTTAGGGTTTCGGGAGGATGATATACGCCAGAGGGGAGAGGCTGGAGTGGGCCAGGGTGGCCACACCACCTCCAGGCGCGGCCTAGGGCTTCCCGCGCCAGGGGGTGGTGTGGGCCCCCTGTGGCCCATCTCCACTCCGTCTTCTGGCATCCTTAGTCTTCTGGAAAAATAGGATTTTCCGTATATTTTTCCGGATTTTCTGATCTTCGCGAATTTTGCCTTCAAATAGCACCTTTTCCATCAGAATCCTGACTGCAGCGATCCATGCTCCAGAAGGCATCAACCATGCAAAAACAGATGAAATAACATAAGTATCACCTCTAAATATGAAATATATAAATGAATAATAGTGAATTAAGACATAGAATAGTGATGCAAAATGGACCTATCAGGCTGCCGTGGCTGGTAGCTGGCACCGCCCTTGTGCGGCGCGGAGTATCTGCCGCCCACGGGCTGGCTGGTTTTTCCTTTATTTTTTCTGCACCTTTTCTTTTAGGCTATTTCCCTCCGGGGATTTGACCTAATATAAAAGTTGCATTTATAAATCTTAATCTAAATATTATCTAGAATATATTAATTCACAATTAACATATAATAAATATATATTTAAATTTCCATTTATCCGAAAACACTTTTTCGGGTCTTTTCCTTTATTCTTTCTCCGAACAACTTCGGATCTCTCTGCGGAACAATTTCGGGGAGGGACCGGGGATATCCATGTGACCCATATGCATTCCTGATGACAATGTCGTTTGAACCGCTAAATATAGCATCCTTGTCCTTTTGTTTCTCGATACAACTTGTCTGAGATCCGATCATTGGTATTCCATACCTTGTTCAATCTCGTTCACAACAAGTTCTGTTTTCTTGTTACCGTGATATTACATCCCCGTGACCGAGTCACATGTTGCAACATTTATGGATGTAATCTCACCAAGTCGGTCGTATGTATCTTTACCCGTCATGTGGGTGAACAAATCCCAGTCTTGCAGTCACATGTCATCTATTGTTCCTTCGGAATACCCAACGTATATCTTTATGGCCACTGTATTACCAGATGACGGTTGATGCAGTCTAAGCAGCCTCAGGAAACAGTGAGTAATATGAGCACACGGTCTAAGGAAAAGGAGTCCAGGTATAGATGTTGCAACAATGAACTATATGACTTGATCGTGTTGCAATCCTTCGAGGAATGTCCAATCACATCATTCTCCAATGATATGATCCCGTTGTCAATTGGCATAAATGCCCATGATCTTGAAACCCAGATCATCCTCATGACCAACGAACTAGTATGAATAGAGGCTACTAGGGACTTTGTTGTTTCATAACACACATGTACCAATGTTTCTACTTAACACAGTTATAGCACAATATGAAACTATTATAAACTAACTGAGATATGACAATAAAAATCTATTTATTATTTATCTCTAGGGCATATCTCCTTCAACGCTCGCGTTGTTTCCCGGCTCGAGCGCTCTTCGGTGAGATCTACATCGTCATCGACCCCAGCGATAAAATCTTCGGCGGGTGGCAATAGGGACGCGACGGACCTAGGCCAAACGCCTCTCCCCGCAGACTTCTATCCACGGTGGTCATCCACCTGGTACGGGACCTCCCTGCCCAAATCCTCTTTCTTGCACTCTGCTAGCGCTTACTGGAACAACCAACAAAACCATCAGGTCGATTAATTAGCATTTGCCCGTTGGGGGTCATAATGACGAACTGACCATTGTTAGTCTATAATCCATATGTTGCAATGTTATGTTCCTTGTTGATTAACATCTTTCGTTGTGACAAAAAATCTATCTGAACTCTGAAGACTTATTGTTCCATACAGTGTTCACGGTCCTCACTCTAGGCCCGTCTGGTCCCATTCAGTTAATGGTCATTGAATGCACTTCTTTGTGATTAAGTGGTGCATGCACATCTCTTCTCTACCTTCTTACTAGCAATATTTACATTGATTGACATCTCTTACATGCGGTTTTGATAAATCCTTGAAGCACAAGGGAAAACAATGGTTTAATTTCTTAATTTGAGCAATACGACCATTAGTCTTTTTTGTTTTATCCTTCTATACATCTCTTCTTGACTAGCGTGACCTCTGGTTTGAAATGCCAATGATGATAAAAACATTAAGCTTAGATGCCACTTCTGCTTCTGAGAATTCATGACTGAGAAAGTTTAGCTGCTGCATAAATTTATTCAAACACAAAACCCGGGTCTTCGGAATATTTTGCTTTGTCTACCAACGGTTTTCAAAAGCCCCATTTTAAATATTAAAATATTTATTTTATTTTTAGGGGCAGCCGTACCGGGCCGATCCGACCCAGTCGGCCACCCCCAGTACAAAACCGGTCTACCTAAACCCTTTTCCTACCCCAACCTAATCTACCCACCCTTCCTCCACCTCATCCCACCCAATCGGTGCTCGCCACCTCAGCTATCCTCCCTCCATCCACCAACCACCATCTGCCACCTCGCCCCACCCCACTGCCCCCAGCCGCCACCCTCCATCCCACACGCACGCACCCAACCCACTTCCCTCCCCCTCGGACAACTGCCAGCCCGGCCCCACCACGTGCACTCCACACCGACAGAGCCCCCACCTACCCCGCGCCACCGACCACCCTAGCCCCACCGCGCGCTCCTGGCCCCACCTACCCGCTCTCGCTCCCTCACGGATCCCAGCTCGGCCTTCTCCCTCGTCTTCCGCGCTCGTCGCCGCCCTGCCTCTCCTCTCCTCCGCGCCTCCGCTCGCCGCCTCGTCGGCCGCGCACAGGCCTCGCCATCGCTGCCGAGGTCGCCATACATACCCGCGCCCTCTGCCCCGCCGCAGCCCGGCCTGCATCGACCTCGCCGTGCGCCCTCGCTCGTCCCCGCCTCCTGTCGCCCTCCTCCTCCTCTGTCTCCCTGACGGCGCCCTTCTCCGCTGGCCATGACCCCGTCGGTCCCCTCGAGCAGCGGTTGTTCGCCCTCGCGACCGCCCTCCCCTGCGAGCCTCGCCGTCCTCTGTGCCAAGGAGCCACCCCATCGTCCTCGTCCTGCGCGCTGTTGGTGCCTAGCACGTGTGTGCTTGCTGTTGCTGTTGGCTTCCGGTTCCCTTTTTACCTTCAGTGTGTTTCTGTTGTGAAGCTGTTGCAGCGAGGTGGTGTGTCGATGATGTGAAGAAATCCTTCAGGGAGGTGACAAGGAATGTTACTGTAGTTCGGGTGATGCTTGTGTTGTGGAGGTGTTGTCTTGGTGGACGTGTCTATGGAAACACGGAGACCATCGCCAAGCTCTACCGAAGTGGAATCGACGCCAAAGACGCCAAGATCATGAGTGCGCCGACATGGATCCGAAGACCGAACCCTAGGCACGTCAAGATCTTCTCAGAAACCGAAGACCCCAAGTGCGAAGACCGAACCTTGGCGCTTTCTTTCTCCTTCCCTGAGACCGGAGACCCAAGACCGATCCCCCGAACCCTCGGAACCCCAAGATCGCCTTTCGATGTGTGACCCCTATCCGAGACCTCTATTTTTATAATATAATATATCCTGCTGCATATTTAATTATTCATGCTTGCATCTCATCATGTGGTTTGGGGACATTATGTCGATTCATCTAATAATTACATATGGAGACTATATGACGGCTATTCTAGTCATATATTGGCTCCATTTAATTTTGTGTAGCGAACCGGTGATATGTTTTGCCATGTTAAGACAACATTTAAATTGCGGGGTATCTAAACAATATGAACTTAGCACTTAATCGTCGGGGCCCCGGTTCCGCTTAATATTGCCTAATTGCATCGCATCTTTGCCATGTCATACATCATACCTGCATCATGCCCGATCTTTTGTCGTAGAATTAAATATTGCATCTGGTGTTGCTTCTAGTGTTTTGCTTCTTCGCGGACTAGGCCGATGAGTTGATGCGAGTGTCGATCCGATCTTCGGATAAACCTTCGACAATGGTTTTCAGGCGAGCACCTCCCCTTTTCTACCTATCTTACTTTATAGTATTTACTCCCTCCTGTTGATCTATTGCTATCTGTGTTGCGATGCTCTAGTTTTCGTGCCCCTGATATCCCTTGCAGCCTTATATTGCCTTGGACACATCCTATTACCTATTGTTTGGTAGATAGTTGGACTTGCGCGTCGTAGTCGCTTGCTCAAGTGCTGTTGCGTGTCATCAAGTACCACAGTTGTTGGAGTAATGCCGCATGTTTAATGTTGGAGATGATCATGACTTTAATTACTGTTTAATAACTAAAATTGAAGTAGGTAAATGCAGAGGCACCGGTGGGTAATAGACAATTTTTGGTTTTTAACCGCTCACTGGTGTCCCGTAGGACCCCGAGTTCTTGACACTGTTAGAGATCGAGCGCTAACCACGTGGGGTGTGTGGGCACCCCATCGATTAGTACCTGATTTCAAAATCTTGCAGGGGCCACAAGTAGTTTGGGGCTTTATTACTATCCTGTACTTATGCCATGCTTTACTGCTTTATTTAAAATTGTGCGAGGTACTGCACCTGTACTGTTTAGGTAAGCGGAGTGTTTTCGCGGTATCGACAAGCCCAGTCACACTTTCGGGTTCCCAGTCGTTTACAGCCACTGACGCAAACCCTGAGTCCGTCTCGGAGACCGGCCGACTTCGTTGCGGGTAGCTTAGTGGGGTGGCCCCCATGTACTTGCTTTGGGTCTGGGAAACGTCATGACTTAGGCCCCGCCGACATACCGATGGGTGTATGTTAACCGATCGGCAAAAGGGTCAAGTGCGTGTGGATACTTTGGTGCACCCTGAGGTTAAATCTTTTCGAAAAGCCGTGTCCGCGGTTATGGACGACTTGGAGCACAGTTCTCGATCATAGACAACTATAACTAAACTTTACTGTTATAATTTGACTTGTATCCGATATGACTAGTAATCCGCTTCACTACAACGGAATGGCTAAATAAAAGTACCAACAACTGCTGGGTTTGGGATATCTCATGCTTATTGTATCTGACTAGTAAGTGTTGCAACTACAACGGAATGGTTAACTAAAACTGCCCACTGCTTATTATATCAGGATGACTATCTATACCTGACTAGTAATTGCTGCAACGATAACTGAATAAATAAAACTGCCAACTGTGTGAGTTCCTCGGTTGACTTCTCGTTTGGTCTCGAGGGGAAATATCAGATGGGTATGTTTGGTGGTAGAATCAGGTTGGTTCCGAATAGGTCTTTCTTATCCCTTCTCGATAGCCGATGCTATATCGAGTCTCTATAGGTTGTTAGTGCATGCTGCCGCCTGGCCCACCATACCTATGTAGGCGAGGACCGCCAATTCTAGTCTCGCCGTCTTGGCCTCGATCGCCGCTCTCTTTTTTTCCTTTGCCTTTGTCGGCACCCCTTTGTTTAAGCAGGTTTGAGATCGACGTCGTTAGGGGTTACCCTTCCGCTTGGCTGGGCAGGGTTATGGACGCCATTGGTTATTCTTCAGGGCTCTTAGCTCAATTTGCATCTTGTCCGTACTCGGACGCTATATCGTTTTCCAGGTGATTTGGATCTTTGTACTGTATATCTGTATTCTTGACTCTTTGAGTCGCTGTTGTATATATCTGTTTTGCGGGTTCCATCGAGGACTAATGTGTAATGATATTACTTTGTTTTCCACCCGCACGCAAGTGCCTGGTGGACACCTTTGAATCGTTTCTATGCGGGTTTGGCGGGAAGCGCTGAAACTCGCATAGGGCCGATTCTGAGGGTGTTACAGTAGGTATCTTCATACTACGACTTGATGATGTACAATACTACTATTCTAAACATTTATCTATTATACACATCTTTGGTACTTTTTGGGTGCAAATATCTACTTAAAGTGTTGCAGTAATGTGGAAGAGACTGAAACTCGTGCGGTGCTATGGGTTCTGCAGCTAGCCAGTGAGCAATTGAAAACTAAGGTTGTTGAATCTGACTACCATGGTCATCAGGTTCTGGAAAACTGATGCTTGCTTCAACAAACATTGAAGATTATACACATATATTGTCCTTACCACTTGCCAAAGAGCAACTGAGTGTAGTTTTCTGAAGATCGGTAGAAACCGAAACATAATAGCCCATGATGTTGTAAGGCTAGATATATATCATGGTGTTGGAAACATTTGGCACAAGTCACTTATTTATGAACGGAGAGAGTACGATAAATTATAGCTTCTCTTGCTTGTAATGACACCGTAAACTCTATGTTGATTTAGGGGAGTGTGCCTTTACCTAAAAAGAAGAATCGGGTTTTGTCACTTCATGTATGATCTCTTATATACAAAGCATGCATATGTCTACAGGTTGGAGTATTAATCTTACTTTTGATATTCCGAAACTAAGTAGACACAAAAACAGTTGGTGAGAACTCACTTATTGGTTGAAGCACTCCATCGGACACGACCATGATCATGACAGCTAGAAGATTACACTTTGAAGTTATTTTCTTAGTAGTTTCATAGTTTGCTTGAACACAACAATAATGTATCCAGTATTACTAGAATTTATTAAGTGGTTCCTTGGTTGAGCCTTCTGAAACTTGGGAGACTTGCAGTTGGTAATTTCATAGTCATATTAGCAATACATTTCTGCAAACAATACTTGATTTTTGGTTTAAATAAATTCAGACATTGGCTATACGTTGGGAGTTTCTTATTCATTTGTTTTAGCGCCATGACATTGTAACTAAATGCCTTTATTTTTTCTGTATTCACCAATGAAGAAAATTTGTGCAAGCACTTGATGGTTTCATTCACGTCATATGTTTTATTTTATAGTTTTTGCTATTACACAATATTTTCATTTTTAAATATAATAGAATGATAATTCCATTCAAGTTATTTATGATGATTCCGTTGCAACGCAAATATAGGACTTTATTTAGGGTGGGAGCGATTGCCATTATTTGGTCGCTTTGACTATGTAGAAATGACAAGATCTTTAATAATATTGTTTCTTTTTCTCTACAGGTGAACTATCGGGCCGGCTATACTCCGATCATGGACTACTCTCCAACATATGGAGTTTCGCGACTTGTTTGTGGAGGGGTGTACACGATTGGAGGACATGGTGAGGGATATTTTTTTCCGACATGGATGACAGCGTGATCTAAGGATAGATTTGAGATAGTTCGAGACGTTTTCTTATACGCTGTAATGATGGTACTTATGCTTTGGTCACTTTGTGTGTGGTTGTTCGGTTGTGTGCATCCTAGCTATGCAGAGGGCGGCCGTAAACTTTATTGATATTAATAAAGCGCCCATTTCCAAAAAAAAAAATACTTCGTACAAGTCCCCCCTCTTCCCCTTTCTTCTTCTCTACATGTGATCTATCGGGTCACGGCTATACTCCGATCATGAACTACTCTCCAACGTATGGAGTTTTGCGACTTGTTTGTGAAGGGGTGTACACGATTGGAGGATACGACGAGAGATATTTTTTCCCGACATGGATGACAGCGTGATCTAAGGATATATTTGCCATAGTTCAAGGTGTTTCCTTATACGCTTATTACCTTTTTTATAATTATGGTACTTATGCTTTGGTCATTTTGTGTGTGGTTGTTCGGCTGTGTGCATCCTAGCTATGTAGAGACCGGGTGTAAACTTTATTGATACTAGAAAATATACCCGTGCGATGCACTGGGACAAAGAAAAATATTTTTTGATTTTTTTCTAATTTTACTTTTTAATTCATTTTTTATACATCTCTTAGTTAATCTACTATTTTAGATTTTTTTTAAAAAAAATCTAATCTACCATTTACAATCCAAGAGTTATCGTCACATTCACAAATCACCACTCACCTTAAAATTAAATCCTCACGTAAAATAATTACAATGTGGGATTATACGTGTGCATATATATTGGGCAAGCCAAGTGGACGGTGCAAAAGGTGGAGGAGGTGCATAGATAATTAATTACCTGCAATAATAATAATCTTAGAAAGAATTAAATAAGTTCCTAACAAGATTCTGCTATGATAATTTATGTTCTATTGCGGTTATAATGTTTAATAAGTTGTGATAAGATTTTGCTCTAATAATTTATGTTCTAATACAATAATAATTGTTTAATAATTAGTAGTAGTAATTTATTAAGTAATGCTCCGATAATGTGGTTTAATATTAGTATAAAATATTTTATGAAATCAAAATGATAATAATCATCAATCAATTTGCATGCGCCTATAATCACGGTGCAAGCGAACAAGAGCAGCAGCAGGCAATAACAAATTCACAGTAGGTAGGAAAACAATATTCTGCATTTCTCTTTTGTACTTACCAATGAGTAACATGAGATGTAATACGGCTGCTACTATCTAAACATTCCTGTCAACTCTTTATAGGCATGTACCATAACATTCACACACATAAGTAGTAAAGAAAGAATGAAAGAAGCAATCACTAACATTACCACCACTGCATATTAGCCATGATTCAAGTGCTACTCTGATCTATTCTCTCTTGCATAAACTTGCACGCCAATTGAACAAAGAGATATTGCAGCCTTTGCACCAAATCTCGCCCACTAATGTAAATATGAACACATGCAGAAAAAAGTCACAATGTGCATCAATCAACAATTAGTATTAAGCAAATTCAGAGCAGCATAAATCAACAACCATCGTACCAGTCAATGATCTGAATTTTGATGCACATGAATCAACAAACAGCGACCTGGACTTCTTCAAGCCATCCGCCCGCTCTTCAGTCTCCTCTGCACGCTAATGTCGGCTGCTCGTCGCCAAGCCGGGGTACAGTCCGCCACGTCCGCCGTCCTCAAGCTATGCCTAATTAGATTCTTGATTCGAACAAACAGTGAAGAAAGTAGATGAATTAATATATATACATGAATGCAACATATTACGTCATCTTCCTTTACAATTGAATAGAGACTCAATCAAGCATCGCCAATCTGTTCAAATATGTTCTCCAACATAACAAAGAGAAGTCACCTGAGGAAAACGATGGGCAACCTCGTGCTCTGATGCGGTGATAAAGTAGTGATGAACTGCACCGACCTGTATGTATTTCTGTCAGTAGCCATTTGTAGTAGTACATCTAGAGGGTTGCCGAGCCATGGAGTCTCCATTTGTATCGATATGCATGTACTGAGAAAAAATCATTGCATGAATCATGGACCAAATAAAATCAATTACCTAACAGGCAAGAGGGGACATCGACCAATCTCCTACGTTGCACCTTGCACCAGTGAATTAATTGGAGGCAGGGTAACAACAACAAATGACGTCGCCGGCTGCTGCTGCCAAGAACTAATCGCATGACCATGGGAAGATCGAGGCGACTTGTCCCTAACCTCCGATCTAGGCGTGGGGACTATGTTTCCTTCTAAGGTAACCAGGGACGGAGCGAGCGGTTAGGGGAAAAGCTAGTTCCGCTCCACTGACCGGAAGATCTCCGCTGGAAACCATGGGTGCCATCAACGGCGATAGTCAGGCCGGAGACCGGGGCGAGTCTCATTCGAGAGTGACAACCGGATGTCGGTGGTGCCAATCAGATCCATCGAGAAATCAAAGTGCCAATTAGATCGGTCGAGAAATAAAAATCAATGTGCCGACGAGTCAGGCCGAAGACCGGGGCGAGTCTCTTTCGAGAGTGACAACCAGATGCCGGTGGTGCCAATCAGATCCATCGAGAAATCAAAGTGCCAATTAGATCGGTCGAGAAATAAAAATCAATGTGCTCGGCTCGCACGCTTGTATCCATTATGTCATCGGACATGCAATTTGGCGCAGGTGGCAAGGAATCGAGAAGAGGTCGGCGATGGTAGGATGGGAGGCGAGAGGAGGAGCAATTTGGCGTAGGTGGCAAGGAATCGAGAAGAGGTCGGCGATGGTAGGATGGGAGGCGAGAGGAGGATTTAGGTGTCCGTCCGTGCGGCTTGACTTGATCTGCAGATTTTATTGAAGCGATCCAGAGTTCGTGATGGATTCGATTTGTAATATACTGTGTTGCTTTCCTGCCTGAATAAACGGAAGCCATACGATGGGCCATGTTACTTCGTATGCTGAACAATCTCTTTTTTTCGGGGGTATGCAGAACGATTTCTAATTACCTGGTGGCTTCTAATTACCTGGTGGCATTGGAAGTAATATGTGATTTGGTGAAAGGACAAAATCGTCTAAAAAAGTGTTGGACCGAAAGAAACAATCCGTCATTTATTATTCTACTGTATAATTTTGCTTAGGGTGGTTTTCGTTTCGTCCGTCCAAAAAAGACCGTTTTGCCCTTCAAGTTCAAAATTATTACAGGTACTGCCACCGCATAGTAAACTGCACGGTTCCATTCGTACCTAGGGAGAGAGGTCCCGATAACGAGAGGGGAAAAGCCGGTGCCCTTCCTTTCCTCTTCCAGCCTAGATCCCGACCACCGGCGGTGCCCTCCCCTGCACCTCGAGATCTACCGGTGGTTCCGTCCCCATCTACTGCTTCGCAAGTGGCCGACGGCTCCGTTCGGACCATCCCGCCGCCATGGCTCCTGACCAAGTTCAACGCGGACACGAATAGCTCTCCTCCTACATGGTTCCCGGCCGAGTAACCCACCGCCGACCCAGACCAGCCCGTGTGTCGTGAGAGATCTAGGAGCAGCTGCGCTGGTGCATCCTCTGCACCGCCGAGTGGGGTGGTCGGTGGAGGCCTTGGACCAGATCCCCTAACCTCCGCGACCCTGGTCGAGGCTCCGCACAACTACCGCCGCCCTAGACGGGTTCTTGATGGCCGAAGCAGCTGGATCTTCTACCTCCAGCCTTTCGTTCCGCTGGTGAGGCTGGGATGGCGGTCTCCTTCCCTGAAAAACTACAAGCCTGTGAGCCCCCAAGTTCTCCTGCTGCACCAACTAGAGGCGACCGACTCGACTGGATCGAAGCATCAAGACCGCCGCCCGACATGCTTCGTTCTGCCAAAATCTGAGCTCCTCCCCCGCCGGCGAACTCTCCTCCCAACGACCACAAGCCCAGCCGCTGGAGAGCCCTCACTGCCTCGACCAATGAGTATTCTCAGGAATTAAATTCCCTTGCTATAGTCAATCACGCCATATGTCAAATTTTCTCCAAAATTCCCCTGCGGCGCTTTGCCGTGTCTGGTACCCTAATTTTTCTCCTCCAGCACATATGTAGGATATCAGGAGCTGGTTTTTAGATGTAGCATTTTTGTGTATTTATATTGTTCAAATTAATAGGGAAAAGCACACATAATTTGATAGTATCCTAAGGCGAATTTATTCCTTAACTGGAATGTGCCATGGCTGCACCGAGGCAATTTTCAGAGTTGCAGAACTGAAGTTGTTCAGTCAACAATTTTTCAAAGGGCATTGCTACGGTTGCAAGAATAGACATGTGGATGATCTGAGGCATCCAGCCTGTGGAATTGTGTATGTTGGGGGTCATGAAGACCGGAAGTTCCCTTTTATGATTGACACTGAGAGCAAGGTATTCAGATTTAAGTGTTATTGTGTAGCGGCTTTACATTGAAATTCTTTATCTACTGTGTAGTGCTTACTCTCGTGTTCCATGCTTTCAGGATGACAGTGATTGAGAGATCTGTAGCATCTGGATGGCATCGATTGAGGGATGGAAGAAATCAAAGGAACGGGAACCTGTGCTGTGCTGTTGGTCTGCCAATGATTTACTTGCTACTACTGTACAATATAGTTTAAGCATGGTCTCTGTACAAATAATATAACATACATGCACAAGAATTGGTTTGCTATATTTTTCCTCATACAATGCACCAATCTGAACTGATGTGTGATACTACTTGATAAGCAAAGAAAGTAATCTGAGCTTGATGATGGACTGGTGGTAGCTGTATGGAAGGATCCATTTAACATGTTCTATAACTCTAATGATATTATTTCTTGGTTTCTCTGGACCTCTGTTGTTGTATGTCTCTATTTGGTTTGCCATAGGCTGAATTTGGGTTGTGTTAATAACACGGGAGATGTCTCAATTTGGTTTTCATCTTGAGACATACACCAAGTTAAATTTTAGAATATAATAACTAACAACAAGTTACAGGTTTGTGCAGTGCTTTGTGATTGCAGATCTGTTTTAACTTTGGAGCAGTGTTTTAACTTTGGAGCTTCTGCGGTGGCAGAGAACGGCCAGGCCGATGCCATCATGTTCCCTCGCACCAGTCCCATGCACCGGTCGTCGTCGGCAGAGTGCGCCGTCCAACCTCCAAGATCGACGCCCTCTGTTGCAAGGTTGTTTTTCCTTTTTGTTTGTCTTTAAAAGATGCATGCATATACTATGGGTGTATATGTTTACTGGTGAATTATGGACAGTGAGTACGTAGCTTATTTTCTCGGTCGGTGAAGGTCTCGTACTTGGAACATAGATGGCACCCCTGTTACCCACCTAGATTGTTCAAGCTATCATTGCAGGTTCTATTACTTTAAAATATTTTAATATGCGAATCACACACGTACGAAAGATATAGATTATGTCAACGATTCAGAAGAAAAACAAAAGAGCAACACTAATATATCAAGACTTACTTTTTCAAAATTGTTAGACATTTAAACTATCCAAATAAAGAAGACCGTGGCAACGCACGGGCATTCAGCTAGTTAGGTATAGAAGTCATACGATGGGTCATGTTACTTCGTATGCAGAACAGTCTCTTTTTTTGCGGGGTATACAGAACGGTTTCTAGTTACCTGGTGGCATTGGAAGTAATATGTGATTTGGTGGGAGGGCAAAATCGTCTAAAAAAGTGTTGGACCGGAAGAAACAATCCGTCCTTTATTATTAGGTATAGACTAGCACAATGCTCGCGCGTTGCTGCGAAATATCAAGTTTATCCGCCAATCGTATCCCTGGTTGTTACTTAGATACACCACATCACATATTCAGTGTTGGACCCCTCTGGCAACCTCCGTCTCAGCAATATTGGCATGATCCAATGGTTTATTTACTTTATTTGTTTGTTAACACCTGCTACCAAAAATATCGAATCTTACTTTTTCTCTTGCATGCGCACAAAAGCTCGACTTGCCTTGCTAAGTACAATGCTAGAAAGCTCCCACCGACGAGCAGCGTTGTCACCATCCAGTACGGAAAGGCCATCTTCGTCAGGGAGGCCCTCAAGCCGACACTTGGTTAGTAGAGTACCAACATCTCTTAATTAGAGGAGCTATTAGTATCAATTGGTCAGTGATGATTAAAGTGTCAGGTGGCTTGGTCATCGTCCAGGAGGAGAGCCGAAACCGATGCTCCACACAGCCCAAGGTAATCATCCCAATCCCGAACCGGAGCGTGCGGTCTGTGGCCTTTGACGCCCCTGCCGCCTGCGAGCACAAGATCGGATGGTTGCTGCTCCGGCGCTCGCATGCCGCCGCAGTGTCGGTGCAGCCTAACTAGGAGATGTGCAGGAGCCTGCCGCGGCGGTCCTGGACGTGGAATCAGAGAGACCTATGGCTGGTAAACCGGTGGCTCTTCTTTAAGTCCAACCGTTTCGTTGACTTACGAGAATCACGGTGGTTGTTCATAATTTTTAGGGATCGAGCGCCTGCTCCTCCACCGGAGAGTGCCGTGCTGCCTCGAGGACCCGGGTCGTTGGAGGTTTCAGCAAACATCAGTGTACGTCCTGTCTGTCAAAATACCTAGGCATGTATAAGCCTATTATCTTTCTACATCAGAAAAATTAAGATTGTAGATAGTGTGTGTGAGGACGACAAATCAATCTAAAAAAACACTGATTGACTTTTGCTAACAAAAACGCATGCAATGAATTTGCAAGATTGGCTGGTATAATGTATAAAAAAAATTGTGCGATGCAAACCTGTTGTTTTTCTCCATCAAAATTTCTTTATCTTTCTCACACAATTCTTTCAGCTTCAAAGTAAAGAAGTGCGAAGTGTCTATAAAGAAATCTGTAGCATGCATCGTCTTCTTCACGTATAGAGGATTAGGCATATTGATTAACGGCAGCGCGTCCATGGTGTCCAAGGGTCATCTGAGCAAGCTCTGAACCTCCCGATCGTTCTCCTTGACTGAACTCTACTCACACCTGCTAAGAGCAGTGCGTCGCGAACCTCCCGTCGTTCTCCTTGACTGAACTCTACTCGGCCTGAAGGATAGGAAAACGTCCATGCTGCCGCCATCAGGAGCCAAGGGCACGGCCAGAAACAAAGGATGCACCCGATGGACGGTGCAGTCAGTGACCATGACCCGCGCGTGCGGCCGGAGCCTGTCCATGAGAGTGTGCTGCTTTTCCTTGAAGCGTGATCGCCTTCGTCTCTTGCTTGCGCTAATCTCGCTTTGGCCGGCCTTGCCAGACATGATCCTTGGATGCGATGGCGTGCGGAATAGCGTCTTGCTGCCGTCGAGCTGGCCATAGAGAAGGATCACCTTGCAAGGAATCACACCGAGAGCGGATGGAAAAGATTGCGGCGGCACTGCGGCAAGTTTTAGATTGCCCAGACCGATCAAGCTTTACCGATCGAATTGGTCGCCTAGGGTTTTCGGGAGGGGTCACTGCGGTCGAATATATATTGCTTCGTAGCTTGCGTGGGTTTGATGGTCTCCGGGCGTACTCGATGGTGCCAGGCCCATTAAAAGTTGGCCCACTATACTCCGTTTCATTGAGTTGGACGGTTTTTGACGAGATTGAAACAACGACGATGAAATAAACGGACTGTTTATAAAAAATGAACTCGTTTTTCACTTATAGGTGGCATTTGATTTGATGTAGGCCCATTGAAAGTTGGCCCACTATACTCCGTTTCATTGAGTTGGACGGTTTTTGACGAGATTGAATCAACGACGATGAAAGAAACGGACTGTTTATAAAAATTGAACTCGTTTTTCACTTATAGGTGGCATTTGATGTAATATAAAATTTGGTGGAAGTGCAAATTAGTCTAAAAAATTATTGGACCGAAAGAAACAATCCGTGCTTTATTATTAGGTATAGATATAGATATATGTATAGATATAGATATAGATATAAATTAATAAAGCGTCCATTTTAAAAAAAAAATACTCCGTACACGTTCCCCCTCCCCCTCCTTTTTTTTTGCGGGTACAAGTTTCACCTTTAATACCCAAGCCTGCTCTCGCGACATAATCTCACTCAAATGGTTGGCCCCGTGTTACCCAATTTATTTCCTCGTATTTGTTCTTGGCGGCGGAATATTGTGGCATCGAGGCTTTGGCGAAAGACTCACGTTTCTTTTCATTTCAAATCTCCCAACCAACGTGACAAGCGATGTGGTGCATTTGTGCCGGCGGCCGGATAGAGGGACGATGGAGTGCCACTAATCTTGGAACAAGAAGACGGTGTCCATTGGATGATTATCAAAAAACTGGAAGACGTGATCTATCGTGGGTCCTTAGAGCATCTCCACTCCTAATCCCCATACGAACTCCAGCGCGACCTATTTTTTGCCCGTATAGGGGGGCGTCAGCACGATGTTGCTAAATGAGACGGCACCGGCTCCCAGCCGTGTCCCCACAATAAAATTTAAATATTTTAAGTTTAGTAGAAATTTGGACAAACGGTTTAAAATTCAGCGAAACATAGAGGAACAGTTTAAATTTAACAAAAAATTACAAAAAAAACACCATCTAATGGCGGCCACGGCCGATCCCGAGCCGGCGGTACATCGCTGCGGCATAGTCGAACAAGTCGTCCTCGTCGTCGTCGTTGCTGGGCGGCTCGTCCTGCGCCCGCGGTAGGCGGCTGCACCTCTCGCCGTTGGTCCTGCGCGCCGGCCTCGTGGAAGGACCAACCGGCCCCTCGTCGTCGACGATGTTGACGACGTCGATGTCGACGGCGAGGCCATGGCGCCTAGCGCTCTCTGCCTACTCCCGCTGCCAGTCCTGCGCGGACCACCTGGCGGCGAACTCGTCGGTGGCTGACAGGACGGCGTTGAAGGATGCCCGCTCCAATATCCTCTGGCCCGAAAATTCTTCCGAGTCCTCGCCGTCCGCCAGCTGGAGCGCTACCACCTTATACTCCGGCGGTGGCGTCCACTCCTTCTTGGGCTCGGGCTTGGGCCTGCCCAAGCGGAGGCGGTGAGGCGGCGAGAGAGGCTTGCGGCGCCTGCGCGGTGGGCTCGCCTTCTCTTCCTTCACCGGTGCGAGCGCGAGCGTCCCCTGGTAGCGCGGTGACGGCGAGGAGTACGGCGAGTACCGCGTTAGGGACACCGACGAGCGCGAGGAGTAGGAGGAGGAGGAGGACGCCAACGGCGCGCAGCAAGACTCCCAGTTATTGCTGGCGGCCTGCTGGCGATTGCGCGGGAGACGCGGCGGCATCACCAACGGCGGGTTGTTGCCGTTGGCGATGTGGCCCAGGACCCAGGAGAGGGTGTGATGACCCACAAGTATAGGGGATCGCAATAGTCTTCGAGGGAAGTAAAATCTAATTTATTGATTCGACACAAGGGAAGTCAAAGAATATTTATAAGCCTTAACAGCTGAGTTGTCAATTCAGATGCACCTAAAAATAATCTTGCTCACAACAGTTTATCAGTAGCAATAGTTTTGTAATAGCAATAGCAAAAGTAAAGACAGTAGTAACAATTGCAGTAAACAGTAGGATTAAAGCGCGGTAGGCATAGGAATGGATGGGCGGGCGTTCCATGGATAAGACAATTCATATAGCAATCAAGATATAGGGCAATTACAGATAAATAAGATAAAGCATCCAAGTACTAAATAATCATAGGCATGTGTTCCATATATAGTTATACATGCTCGTAATGAGAACTTGCACAACATCTTTTGTCCTGCCAGCCCGTTTGCAGCGGCGCCTCAAGGAAACTACTGGCACTTAAGGTGCTCCTTTTAATAGAGCACCGGAGCAAAGCATTAACACTCCGTGAACACATGTAATCCTCATATCATAGCCATTCCCTCCGGTTATCCCCATTATTGTCACTTCGGGGCCTTTGGTTCCGGACAATAATATGTGTATACAACTTGCAGGTAAGATCACAAACAATACTATTATCATGAATCAATAACATGTTCAGATCTAAAATCATGTCACTCGAGCCCTAGTGACAAACATTAAGCATAACAAGTTGCAACAAAGTCAAAAAGCACTAATAATAGATACTAGGCACCATGCCCTAACAATCTGATGCCATTACATGAACGATCTCATCCAATCCCTACCATCCCCATAGCCTACAGCGGGGGATTACTCACTCATGGATGGGAGAATTGTTGGAAATATGCCCTAGAGACAAATAGTAGTAAGGACTATTATCATATTTCATATAGTTTATGATTAAGTTTTATATCATGCTATAACTGTATTGAGTGGAAACATCAATACACGTGTGATATACAAACAACCAGGGGTTCCTAGTGAAACTCTAGTCACTGGTTCATTGGTCAACAGATGATCATGTTTCCTGATCATGTGGCATTTATGCCAGTTGGAAATGGAGTCAACTCATTCTAAGAATGAGATGATGAACCAATATCCAACCTAAACATCGTGACCCGATCATGTCACGAAGTTCAAGTTATGATGATTAGAAATGGATTCTCGTAGACTATTCGTTAGACGGTGAGGCTATATCAATCACTGTCTCCCGAGAGTGCTTAGATAGCATCAAGCGCCACTTGGTAATACAGTGGTTATAAAGGTGTGTTCAGGTACGTATTCGGAGGAAACCGTAGAGGCAATATATGTCAAGAGCGGGATTTTTCCGTCCATGTGACGGGAAGATACTCAAAGGGCCCACTCGGAGAGGTTATATCCAATAGCTGCGCAACGTGTGATTTGATCACGGGGATATCACTTGTCGGAACGAGTCAAGTAGCGTTGTTCAGTAACGAGATTGAACACGACATGGTGATGTCATTGATTAGATCTCGGGCAATGCAAGTATCGAGAGACAAAGGGAATAAGACACGACTGTCCCGGTTCAAACGACAAAAGATCTTCGTGGAACGCATAGGGGTCACATGGCCATCTAGGTCCCTCTGTCGATCATTGGTGCGGGAGTGTCCCGACCATGTCTGGAGTGTTCCCGGACCGTGGGGTATCACTCTTAAGGGCTTGATGATGCTTAGAGAGTGTTTATAGGATCGGAAGAATCACCGAAGAATAGTAGGGAGAAAACCGGAAGGGTTTCGGTAAGTCCGGAGGATGTGCGGAGTGGAGGTGGAAGTGTTCCATAGCCACGGAGGTTGAATAATATGTGAATGAATGTTTGATTTAATCATTTATTCATAATTATTTAATAAAGAGAAAAATCAATTTGAATGGTCAAAAAGCTTAATGGGCCAATTCTCGGAGGGGAGAGGGCCCATTAGGGAAAGGAGAGAGGGAGAAGGGGCCAAGGGGGTGGCCGGTGCCCTAGTGGGCCAGCCTCCCCCCCCCCGCGCGTGGGGACCATGGTGGTGCCCGGCGGTGCCACCCCTCCCCCTCCTCTCCTTTACTCCCACCCCAGGACTTTGAGGGAGGTAGTACCTCCCCTCCCCCTATATATAGTGGGGGTATTTGGCCAGGTAAATACACCAATAATCAATAAAGGTCTTCTCACTTTTGGGAGGACCTCTAATTGATATTTTCTCTCTCCTCCTCTCTCTCATGACCGTGGTCCCAAGTCTGGACTACGCGAACAAGAGACATCTTCACCGCGAAGCACCGTCGCGTGATACGTCCAAAACGTATCTACTTTTCCAAGCACTTTTGCTATTGTTTTTCCTCTAAACTTGTGTAATTTGGATACAACTAACACAGATTGATGCTGTTTTCAGCAGAATTACCTTGGTGTCTAGTTTTTGTGCAGAAAATCAACTATCAGGAAAAATCCCGAAAAGTATGCCAAAAATCCTATTTCACCAGAAGATTCACGGAGCCAGAAGACAAGACGGAGTAGGGCCACGAGGGGCCCACACCACCTGGTCGTGCGGGCCAGGCCAGGTCGTGCCTAGGGGTGGTGTGGCTGCCTTGGCTGCCCCCTCGGCCTCCCTCTTTGCCTATAAGTCGCCTCTTGACCTCAAAACCAAGGGGGGTTCGACGTTTTTCTAGAAAGAGTTCCGCTGCGCTGCCACCACCAGATTCCACGATTCGGAACCAGAAACTCCGTTCTGGCACCCTACCGGGACGGGGAATTGGAGGATATCATCACCATCATCATCACCATCGCTTCTCCATCGGCCATCCATGTTTTCCCCATCCATGAGTGAGTAATCCCCCACTGTAGGCTATGGGAATGGTAGGGATTAGATGAGATCGTTCATGTAATGGCATCAGATGTTAGGGCATGGTACCTAGTATCTACTATTAGTGCTTTTTGACTTTGTTGCAACTTGTTATGCTTAATGCTTGTCACTAGGGCCCGAGTGCGATGATTTCAGATCTAAACATGTTATTGATTCATTATGATAGTATTGTTTATGGTCTTACTGATACATTGCAAATGTATCTATAATTTTTGATGTTCCATGCTTGGTTTTATCCATTTTCTTGTGTTTTGTTCCAACTTTGGAGTACTTTTCATATGATTTCTTGGACTAACCTATTAACAAGAGCCACAGTGCCAGCTGCCTATTTTCTGCTATTTTTGGTTCCAGGAAAGTCAGAAAATGAATATTCTCAGAATTGGACGGGACAAAAGCCAAAGTGCCTATTTTTCCGGAAGACATCTGATGCTGAATACGAGATTTAAGAAGAGCTGGGGCCGCCACACTGGCCTGGCTCAAGGCCAGTTCGCCCGCTGGGTGGTCTAGCCACCCAAGACCCCTCAGCCTTTCCTTCCGCCTATATATTGCCCTCGGGACCAAAACCCTAAGTACCTGATCAAAAATCCACGAAAGAGTCTGTAGCCATCGTCATCTCCATCCCTAGACCGGAAGGGATCTGAAGCTCTTCCCGGCACCCTGCCGGAGAGGGGAATTCACCCTGGAGGCCTTCTTCATCACCATGCAAGCCTCCGGTGTGATGCGTGAGTAGTTCATCCTTGGACTACGGATCCATGTAGTAGCTTGATTGCTGTTTTATCCTCCTTTGTGCTTTCATGTTTAGATCTTGTGAGCTGCTCATGATCAAGATCATCTATTTGTAATTCATACATGTTGTGTTTGCGGGGATCCGATGGATATTGAGATGCTATTTTAGATTGATTATTGATTCTATCATGTCTTTGTTATTTGAGATCTTGCATGCTTTCCGTTGTTAGTAGCTATCTTGGCCAAGTAGATGCTAGCAACTCCAAGAGTTAGTATTTATGCTCGATAGTGGGTTCATGCCTCTGGTAATTTGGGGAAGTGACAGAAATCTCTAAGGTACTAGATATGCTGTTGCTACTAGGGAGAAAACAACAATCCTTTGTTCATAGAACAATCATATTGTTTACTTTACACGCAGTTCGTAAAGCAATAATCTATTGCTTGCAACTTAATACTGGAGGGGGTTCGGATGATAACCTGAAGGTGGATTATTAGTCATAGATGCAGTTGGATGGCGGTCTATGTATAATTTTGTAATGCCCAATCAAGTCTCAAAGGAGTCAAGATGATTAGCATATGCATATATTGCTTTCTCGGTGTTTGTCAGTTGCCCCGCTGTAATTTGTTCACCCAGCATGTTATCTATCTAAGGAGAGCCACCTCTAGTGAACTATGGATCCCGGTCTTTGTCTTTTACATACAATCTTCAACTGTTTACTGCTTTGTGTTTACTTTCTGCAAACTTTTACTTCTTTCCATTCGATACATTTAATCCTTTGTTTTCCGCAAAACACGGTGAGATTGACAACCTCATCGCAAGTTGGGGACAAAGTTCTGTGGTTGTGTTGTGCAGGTCTCCACGTTGCTACTAGCACCGGTAGTGCGCCCTGCCAAAGCTCAGCTAGTAACACCTTTGGGGTGTTTCCTTGCTCCTACTGGTTCGATTAAACCTTGGTTTCATAACCGAGGGAAACTTGCTGCTGTGCTCATCATACCTTCTGAAAGGGAAATGGACGTCGCCTAGAGGGGGGGGTGAATAGGCGTTTTAAAATTATTACGGTCTAGGCTCTAATAAATGCGGAATAAAACTTAACATTTAATTTATCAAGCCAAAACCTATATCCACTAGTTTCACTAAGTGCACCAACAACCTATGCTAAGCAAGACAAGCAACAAGGTGATAGCAAGATATAGTACTTCAAGCATGATGGCTATCACAATGTAAATTGCATAAGTAAAGGGGTTCGGTTGAGAAATAACCGATAGACGCGGAGATGATGATTTGTTTCCCGAAGTTCACTTCCAAAGAAGCTACGTCTCCATTGGAGAGGTGCGGGGCGCAATGTACTTCGAACGCCACAAATGGCTCACCTCGAGGTGTGGTGGCTCGATGCTCACCCAACGCCACACAAGGCCTCACCCCAAGATGCGAAGGCACGCAACCTACCGACACCACAAAAGGCTCACCCTATTCTCCCGTGAGCTCGCCATAAAGGCCTACTCATGTTCCACTATGGGACACTTGAGGGTGGTCACTGAACCCGTACAAGATTGGGGCAATCTACACAACTCAATTGGAGGCTCCCAACAACAATGCCACAAAGGCTACAAAGCCACAAAAGGCAACAAGGCCACAAAAGTCTACAAGACCACAAAAGGTCAACAATCCAACCACACAACCGTCTAGGGTTCCAAGAACCCAAGAGAAACAAGCCCAAGGGCTTGAACTCGCCGAATCTCCGAGGAGAACTCAAACATATGCACCAAATGAAGAGGCAAGTCCTTCACTCTCAAATTCCACAAAAGTTACAAAAGCTATTGGGGGAATAAGGGAGGAAGAACACAAGAGGAGAACACAAAACTCTCCAAGATCTAGATCCCAAGGATTCCTTCACAAAGAAGGGATTTGGTTTGGTGGGGCTTGTAGATCTAGATCTCCTCTCTCAAATCCCTCAAAAAGATGCAAGAATCATGGGAGGGAGAAGGAAAGAGGGCAAGCTTTTGAAGGTCAACAATGGAGGAGAGAGAGTGGAATAGGTAGCAAAAATGACCTCCAAAGTTGGGGAAACTTTGAGAAAGAGGGGGCCCTTAAATAGGGCAAGAAAAATCTGCCCGTTTGGGCCAGATTCATGCCCCAACTACTGTGCTCCACCGAACTACGTAAATAGAAACACAAGTTACTGAACAAAACAAGATTTACCGAACTTCTATGAACTTGGGCCGGTACTACCGCTCAAGCAAAAACGTTGGACAACATTGCATGAAAACTTCAATAATTTTTGACTCCGGACTCCGATTTTGATGATCTTGGGCTCGTTTTGAAGAGAAAAAAAAAGCTCTACAAGATTATGCAAATAAACATCATAGTCCAACAAGGGAGGATAAAAATAAAATGGAGAAAGGTAGAACCTCTCAGAAGCGATGAACCGGTAAAACCTCCAAAACCCAAAACGCAAGAAGTTGAGTTTGGAAACTCCAATTGGGATGAAACCAATTTTGTTGGAAAGATAATAAAGAGTAGAATCCAACAAAAGGTGAAATATTGGGTATCACCAAGGGAGAAAATATCATGAATATATATGTGAGATATCTCCCAAGGTGTGGAGCCAGAAAACCCGCAAGGTCAAAAACACAATAGGATATGCAAGGGAAATCCGTTTTTGATGAACTAGAGCTTGTTATGAAGATAACCACAAGCTCTAGATACTCACATGGACAAGAACCAAACAACAACCAAGAAAGATGATGCTATGTATGCAAAGGTTTGAGCTCTCTCCGAAAGATACGAACGAGTCACCCACTCGAGAGCCCCTCTTGATAGTACGGCTATCTATCCTAAACCCAGTCTCCCAACACTACAAGAGACCGGTAAAGTAGAAACCCTATCAAGATCATACCTTTGCCTTGAGCATCCCACTTGAGCTTGATGTAGACGATCTTGACACCTTCAAGATGGAACACCTTTCTTGATTGCACTTGCTTGCTCTTGCTTGATGAAGACTTGCGAATGGCTCCCCCATACTCCATGGGGAAACCACTTATTTGACCTTGTCTTCATCACTCCATGAATACCGAGGATGGCAAGCTCCAAGCATGAGATCTTCTAGAGGGGACGCATCTTGAGCTTGCACTTCAATTCTTGATGATGTCTTGAAGATAGACATGAGGTACTCCATCTTCTTCTTCTTCTTCTTCTTCTTCTTCAAGAAACACTTGATCTTCTTCATCTACTATATTCCAATAGGCACAAAGCCCTTGGATGATGCTTATTCTTTTTCATCCTTGAAACCAACACATGGTCCAAGCGATGCCAACAGACAAACCTACAAGTGAAACTCAATTTGCACATTAGTCCATAGGGATTGTCATTAATTACCAAAACCACACATGGGGGGCATACATGCCCTTTCACCTTCCTCTTGGGGTTCCCAACGAGCTCTACATCAACACCACCATCAAGCATTTTTCTGGGCGCCGTGCATTGAGCCATCAAGCATTTTTCTAGCACCGTTGCCGGGGAGTCAAGGACATCTTCACAAGGGGAGTCCCTCACAACCAATCTCTTTACTTTGTTGTTTTTGTTTTGCTTAGTTTCTTTTTGCCTTGTTTCCTTGTTTTGTTCTTCAAAAACACAAAAAAAATTAGTTTTACTAGTTTGTTTTCTTATTTCAAAAACACACAAAAATTAGTTCCTATCTTGAGTTGCCACTATGTCTAGCCTTGCTCCAATTACTATGTCACCCGAGGAAATGATTTTCACTTTTAAACAAGGAATTGAGGAAAGTTTTAAGGAAGCTTGGTCTAGAATCTCTGATCTACATGAAAAGACTGAGCCTAAAATGACTCAAAGCTTGTTCCTTAGCAGTTTTTACCTTGGGATTGCTCTTTGCTATAGATATGCTTTAGATGCTATTGTGGGAGGAGATTTCCTCCAATGTAATGAGGATGATTCCATTAATGCTATAAAGAAATTGATCCTCACTTACACTATGCCTAGCCAAACTGATATTTCTTTTGCAAAAATATTTGCTAGGTTGAACATTCTTGAGGCTAGCACTACTAGCTTAGAAAGTTTCTATAATACGCTTAGGGAGCATCACAATTATGTTCCAATAAATTCTGAACCATCAAAGTGGCTCCCTACAGTAAATATTGAGATAAACACTGAAACTTTTCAAGCCCGCTGCGATATCATGTCTGAATTTTGTCTTATGCCCAAAGATATTTATAAATCTTTGAATCTTTGGGGGCTTAGTGAAGGAGGAAAAGAAATATCTCTTGCTAATAATGCTACCTTATTTCCTATTGGAATAGCTGAAGGAGTGTTACAAAGATCCTTGGGAAAATGATTTCTACTGATTATCTTGTTATTGAATGTGCAGGAAAAGGGCAAATTACACTTCGAAGATCCCTATTAGAACTCCTTGGAGCAATAATAGATGTGGGAAAGGGGACCATGCACCTTTATTCTCCACCAAACAATCACATTTTCCCAAAGGTTAAGAATAAAAATAAGAGAGGTAAGGGCAGGAAAGTTGGTCTTAATGCTTCTTCATTTGAGAACACTTGATTCTTTCTTTGCTTCTTATGCCTAACTTAATGGCGTTAAAGAAAAGTACTTGTTGGGAGATAACCCAAGAGTTTTAGATGAGTCTTGGAAGTTATTACCTCTGTAATAACCTCTCCTTATCCTTTTTATTTGCTTTTTGTGCCAAGAGTAACCTCTAATGAGAGAGAAGTAATGATTGGGAAAGTTGCTGTCCCGAAACAGATTTTTGTGCTTCACCGTAAAAATTCCTGAGAGAGCTCTGTATGTCGGATTGAGCTGTAATTGTTTTTGCTTCTGCCCCAGGTTGTTATCTAACTTTCGTTAGTTCAACACTTTTTGATTTGAGTAACATAAGGTCTTCGAAAAAATTCGTCTTTACCTGCTGGTCTGTTTTGACAGATTTCTGCCATTTTCTGCATTTGCTTCTTGTTAGTTCCTTCTTGAGTTCCTTTGGGGAATTGAAATTTTTGAGGGAAGTGCTACAGTAGCTAGTGTTCTAATGGAAGTTTATTTGGTGTTAGAACTGAACCTTGAGACTTATTTATCTTAATTGCACTAATGTTGCTAATGAGATTGTGTGAAGTTTTGTATGAAGGAAAAATTCCAGGTGTATGGAAGGAATGAGTAATGAGATGAAGGATAGACTAAAGCTCAAGCTTGGAGATGCCACGCATGTCACCCCAAGAAATATGCAAGAAGTACAAGCGTCAAAGCTTGGGCATCCCCTTCTTCATCAATAAAAATTCCAGGTTTCTTCCAAACGCTTCATTTTTATTGTTTCATGCACAGTTGTGTTTTTCTTGGAGCGTCTTCTTTTTTGTTTTTGTTTTGGTTTTTAGTTTGCTTGGTTTGCTTAGTTTTCTGAATAAGTTGGTTGGACCCCCTCTTTCACATTTTGGTTTGCGAATAGTTTGGTTTGGTTTGGAAAAGAGTAGGAAAGTTCATACTTATGTGGTAAAAAGAGCTCGTTTTTGACTGTGGCCTATGCTTCGTCATGCCATGCTTGATATTGTTTTGGCTTTATGCTTAGTATTCTTTGCTGTAGCAGGACTTGTTATAAACAATTGAGATTGCTTAATGTGCCTTGGATGAATCATGCGTTGTTTTAGCATATTAAAGCATAGTATAGTGGTATTCTCCTTTGATGCTTTATTTGGGTTGACTTGGCACATGCTCACACCATGTTATGACTATCACAAGTCACATAAGCCTTTATGATCCTTTAGTCTTCAACTTGTAGTATCACTTTATGCTTTGATCAATGATGTTTTGTCGCTCTACATGATTATGGCCATTATTGCTCTCTTAGTTTGTCGCCCTCCTTTTTGCTAGCCTCCACAACCAAGTATGAGTTCCACTCATGCATCCAACTCCCTAAACCAAGTTATTCCAAAGAGTCCACCATATCTACCTACTAGCTTATGCTATTCCAAGTATATTCATGCTTTTGTTTACCTTCCACTTGTTATGAGAAAACTAGTGATTAAAGCTCTCACGAACTTGATGGCACACTTTACTTTACTTGCCCTTAATAAACTTGAACCATTGTGTCGTGTATGTTGTGTATGCTTGCACTTATTTGTTGGGAATTAGCAGAACCATGCTTTCATGGGGAACGCTTTCAACATTGCACTTGGTACTTGTACATAGTTGATATCATGCTCTTTTGTATATGGATGTCGTCGGTGTGAAATGAAAGGGGAGCTTGTAAGTCCATGGAGTTATGTATATGTGTTAGAGAAACGCCGTCATTGGTCTAATCCATGCTGACATGGTGGAAACCTGCAGCGTAACCATAATGAGCTGTCTATGAAGCATTCTTCTTATAAAAAAAGAGTCCTATATTGAGAAAAAAAGAGAAAAAAAAGAGATACTATGAAAAGAGGAAAGAGAGAAAAAGCACCATATTTTGAGATGCTCGTTGTCTGCTTGCCTTGTCATTTTGATATGGGGATTCTTCCGTATCATCGGGCAAGGGGTACCTCGTTAGCGGTTCTCAATGATACACATGTACTTACGATGACAAGAACTTACCGGTGACTAAACTTGAGTAGCATGAGGAGCGGCCCTCGTATACAAGGGACATGAGATTTCTGACTTATACTTTGTCAAGCATGTACACCATAGTTTGTTCACTTTAACCTTAATCACTTCAAGATGCTTATGATAGGGGCAATGAGAGCTGAAAGCTATAAGTACCATAATTTTTGGAAGCTTTTTATGAGACTTGAATCCCTACTTCCTTTTACAAAGGCCTTTCTTCCACCATTTTATTGAGTCTCCACCTTCTATCTTTATGCACCTACTTTGAGAGCATAGTGGCCATTCTTAGTTCTATGTGCATGGTCCCAAGACTAGTTGACTGATGCATAACTTGTTATTGCTTGTTTGAAACTATTGTATCTAGTCACTCTTATGAACTTTGAAGGTGTCCTATGCATTTATATTTGCTACTCTATTGAGGGACAAGCTGAATACTATTATGCTATGTTTTCTTTATGTGAAACAAACAAATGTCTTGCAAAGCATGTTATTCATGATTCTTTTGTTTGTGCCTTTTCATGTTGCATCATAGTTTCTTTGCTTATTGCTAGAACTTTGTCTTTCATGTTATGATTGAAGTACTATGATCCCAGCCTTGAATGTTTTGCAAATACTTTGATCAAGTCTTTGATGGTGCATGTCACCTCAAAAATTATTTCTTTTTATCACTTACCTACTCGAGGACGAGCGGTGAGTTAAGCTTAGATGTTGATACATTGAAAATGTATCTATAATTTTGATGTTCCATGCTTGGTTTTATCCACTTTCTTGTGTTTTGTTCCAACTTTGGAGTACTTTTCATATGATTTCTTGACTAACCTATTAACAAGAGCCACAAAGGCTTGCCTGCTTTTCTCGCTATTTTTGGTTCCAGAAAGTCGAAAATGAATATTCTCGAATTGGGCGGGACAAAAGCCAAAGTGCCTATTTTTCCGAAGACATCTGATGCCGAGTATCGGCTGAGGCCAGGCTGGTGGTCCGCCACCTGGCCCCAAAGACCCCTCACCTTTCCTTCCGCCTATATATTGCCCTCAGACCAAAACCCTAAGTACCCGATCAAAATCCATGAAAGAGTCTCAGAGCTTATCGAGGGATCTCCATCCCTAGATCAGAGGGATCGAAGCTCTTCCAAGACCTCACGGAGAGGGAATTCACCCTGGAGGCCTTCTTCATCACCATGCAAGCCTCCGGTGTGATGCGTGAGTAGTTCATCCTTGGACTACGGATCCATGTAGTAGCTAGATGGCTGGTTTCTCCTCCTTTGTGCTTTCATGTTTAGATCTTGTGAGCTCTGTTCATGATCAAGATCATCTATTTGTAATTCATACATGTTGTGTTTGCGGGGATCCGATGGATATTGAGATGCTATTTTAGATTGATTATTGATTCTATCATGTCTTTATTATTTGAGATCTTGCATGCTTTCGGTTGTTAGTAGCTATCTTGGCCAAGTAGATGCTAGAAACTCCAAGAGTTAGTATTTATGCTCGATAGTGGGTTCATGCCTCTGGTAATTTGGGGAAGTGACAGAAATCTCTAAGGTACTAGATGTGCTGTTGCTACTAGGGAGAAAACAACAATCCTTTGTTCATAGAACAATCGTATTGTTTACTTTACACAAACTTCGTAAAGCAATAATCTGTTGCTTGCAACTTAATACTGGAGGGGGTTCGGATGATAACCTGAAGGTGGATTATTAGTCATAGATGCCGTTGGATGGCGGTCTATGTATTATGTTGTAATGCCCAATCAAGTCTCAAAGGAGTCAAGATGACTAGTATATGCATATATTGCTTTCTCGGTGTTTGTCAATTGCCCCGCTGTAATTTGTTCACCCAGCATGTTATCTATCTAAGGAGAGCCACCTCTAGTGAACTATGGATCCCGGTCCTTGTCTTTTACATACAATCTTCAACTGTTTACTGCTTTGTGTTTACTTTCTGCAAACTTTTACTTCTTTCCATTTGATATGTTTAATCCTTTGTTTTCTGCAAAACACGGTGAGATTGACAACCTCATCGCAAGTTGGGGACAACGTCCTGCGGTTGTGTTGTGCAGGTCTCCACGTTGCTACTAGCACCAGTAGTGCGCCCTGCCAAAGCTCAGCTAGTAACACCTTTGGGGTGTTTCCTTGCTCCTACTGGTTCGATTAAACCTTGGTTTCATAACTGAGGGAAACTTGCTGCTGTGCTCATCATACCTTCCTCTTGGGGTTCCCAACGAGCTCTACATCAACACCACCATCAAGCATTTTTCTGGGCGTCGTGCATTGAGCCATCACTTACCTGCAAGTTGTATACACACGTTGTTGTCCGGAACCAAAGGCCCTAAAGTGATAGAAATCGGGATAACCGGAGGGAATGGCTTTGACGTGTGGATCACATGTGTTCATGGAGTGTTAATGCTTTGCTCCGGTGCTCTATTAAAAGGAGCACCTTAATTTCCAGTAGTTCCCTTGAGGCCCCGCTGCAAACGGGCTGGCAGGACAAAATATATTGTGCAAGTTCTCATTGCGAGCACGTATGACTATATATGGAACACATGCCTATGATTATTTAGTACTTGCATTATCTTATTTATCTGCAAATGCCCTATGTTCTGATTGCTATATGAATTGTCTTATCCATGCAACGCCCGTCCATCCATCCATATGCCTATCGCGCCTTAATCCTACTGTTTACTGCAATTGTTACTACTGTCTTAACTTTTACTACTGTCTTAGCTTTTACTACTGCTATTACTTTACTATTCCTACTACAAAACTGGCGCTACTGATAAACTGCTGTGAGCAAGATTGTTTCCAGGTGCAGCTGAATTGACAACTCAGTTGTTAAGGCTTATAAATATTCTTTGGCTCCCCTTGTGTCGAATCAATAAATTGGGTTTCACTTCCCTCGAAGATACTACGATACAGTCCCTATACTTGTGGGTCATCAAGACTATTTTCTAGCACCGTTGCTGGGGAGCATAGCTTTATTTATCAAGTTCACTTGGAATCACTATTGTTCGCTGCCATCCATCCATCATGGGTAAGTCACGTGATGGCAAGGTCCCTATTTTACCATCCACTACAAGGATAGGTACGGTTCTGAACACCTCTGTTGCTCTTGATTTACCATCTGTTATGAGTAAGCTCCTTACACCACCACATACACATGCTACACACACTGCTACTACTGTTGAATCTGAAACTTCTGATACTTATGATGTTGCTTCTACTGTGCTTGATAAGAGTGGTTCATTAGGTCCTTTCCTAGATGCTATGATTGCTAGAACTATAGCTGGAAATACTGAAACTCCTAATGAAGACACTACTACACCTGTTAGTTCACCTGAGTCTAGAGAGAGTTATGATATTGAAGATGGTTATATTGAGATGACCGATGAATTTATTAAAGAATGTCAAAACACCCATGATAGGAGTGCTATTAAGAGTCTCCTTGAGAGGCATACTATAAAACCCAAATTGTCTCCTAATGCTAAGTTTGCTGCATCTCCCATAAATATTAAAGATAAGGATTATGATTTCTCTCTTGATCTATCTTACATAGCTATTGTTGAGAAAGAACCTTTTTGTGGAACTAAGAATGGAAGTGTGGTAGCACATATGACTGAGCTTTCTACCATGAGTGGTTTATTTTCTGATGATATGCGCACCTACTTTGTTGCTAAAATTTTCCCTTTTTCGCTGAAAGGAGAAGCTAAAACTTGGTTTAATAATTTACCTCCTGGATCTATTGATAGCCCTGATTGCTTGATTAGTACTTTCCTGCAGAAATATTTTCCTCCTAGTGCTAGACATGCTATTTTGCAGGAACTTTTTGATTTTAAACAGGGAGAAAAAAGATATTGCCTGAATCATGGGCAAGGTTTTGTGCTTTGATTCATGCACAGGCTAGATGTCCATTACCTAAGAATGAGCTTCTTGACATATTTTATATTTGACTAACTGAAGAATCTAGGACACACCTGGATAGTTGTGCTGATTGTGTTTTCAGGAATAGGACTCCCAAGGAAGCTGGGGAATTAATGGATAAAATAAGCAAGAAATATGAAGACTGGTCTCCTCCTGAACCAGCTATTCCAGAAACAATTATACCTGAACCAGCTATACCTACGCCTATACCAACATCTAAGAAGAGGGGAGTTATTGAACTAAATGATGAAGTGATGAAGGAAGCTAAGAAATGTCTTAATGAGAAGGGAATTAAAGCTGCTGATGTCAAGAATATACCTCCTATAGAAGAATTATGTAAGCCAATCCCCCACTCATCCACTATTGAGGTACACTCTCTCCAACATTTTGATGAAGGTGATATCCCTTACTCTAAACCTCCTGATCAATGCTTAGAAGAATTCGATATTTTTATTGTTAATCAAGATAATTTCAATAAAAGGGTGCAAAATCATTTGATGGAAAACACTAGAGCTATTGTTGAGTTGAAGGATATTATGGAAAGAACCTCTAATGATGTTAAAATGCTTGTTAAACATTTTCAAATGGTTCAAACTAAAATTGATTAGCTTATTAAAGTACAAAAAGACTTGATAGTTAATGCTGCTAAAGAAAAACATGCTTATGAAATTAGAACTAGAAGTGGTGCTGCTACCCAGGATCCTCTATATCCTGAGGGGCATCCTAAAAGAATTGAGCAGGATTCGCAACGAGTTGAAAATAATGGTACTACTCCTAAGAAAAGAAAAAAGAAATATAAAACTATTATAGAACCTTCTGAACCTGCTAAAGATCCTAATAGTATATGTGTCTTTGATGCTGAAACTGAAAGTGGTAATGAAGAAAATGATGTCCCTGATAAAGAAAAAGTTGAAGAAGAACCTGAAAAGCACACTGAGAATACTAAATACACTAAAGAAGATTTTGTTGCTAAGAAACATGGTAGTGAAAGAGCGACTTGGGTCCAAAAACCTATGCCTTTCCCTGATAAGAAACACAAGTCAAAGGAAGATGAACACTATAATAAGTTTTGTGAGTGGATGAAACCTTTATTCTTGTAAATTCCTTTAACTGATGCTATTAAATTGCCTCCTTATTCAAAGTATATGAAGGATATTGTCTCGAATAAAAGGAAGATCCCTAATGAAGAAATCTCTACTTTGCTTGCTAATTATTCCTTTAATGGTAAAGTACCTAAGAAACTTGGAGACCCAGGGATTCCAACTATCCCGTGCTCTATTAAAAATATTTATGTTAGAACTGCTCTGTGTGATTTGGGAGCAGGAGTTAGTGTTATGCCTTTTTCTCTCTACAAGAGACTTCAACTTGAAAAACTAATACCAACTGATATATCTTTCAAATGGCTGATAAATCTACTACTATTTCTGTTGGTATATATGAGGATGTACCTATTCAAGTGGCTCATAATTGCTTGATATTAACTGATTTTGTTGTGCTTGAAATGCCTGAAGATGATAATATGTCTATTATTCTTGGGAGACCTTTTCTTAATACTGAAAAATAAGGTGTCCTGAAAAATTCCAGAAAATTCATATTAAATTTTTACGTGAAAAAAGGGGCAGAGGAGTGCCTGGATAGTACTAGGGGGGCCTACCAGGTAGGCACACCACCTGGTGGCGTGGCCAGCCCAGGGGCGTGCCTGGCCATGGTGTGGGACACCCCTGGCCCTCCACTCACTCTCTCACTTTCCACCTTCTTCTCTCTCCCGAGAAAACACCAGTTCATTGCTCGAAATCGCGTTCTTGCTGTTCTTGCCCACAATTTTTCGATCTCCTTGCTCAACCCATCTTTGCTGCTAAAATTTGGAGCATTTGTTCTCCGGTATGTGACTCCTCCGCTTGTCCAAGTAGATTTGTGTTTAGTGGTTTATATCTTGAGTATTTTGCTGCTGTAGGTGACAGGTTATGAGAGCTTGTAATCTTGGTCAATGCTTAGAGATATTATTTTGATGCATGTTTAGGCCTCTTACAAGTCCCCATGAGTAGTGCTCGTCATCATATATTCACTTTGCAATCACTTGTGTAACAGATGTTTAAATTTTAGAATAGAAGATGAATGAACATCAACTCAACCAACATGAACTGAGGGTGCCTAAGGTTATGAAGGTTCACCGAGAGGAGGAAGTTTTTCCTTCCACCTATCCATGCTACGAGTTCATGAGGGCTGCAGGAATTTCCCAGGACTTCCATACTTTGGTTGCTAATGCAGTATTGGAGCACTTTGTGGAGGATGAACCTTGTCAATTTGTGAAACTAACTATGTCAGTAGTGTAGGACTTTCGATTTAGTCACTCTTTGGCTAACCCTATGGTCCACTATAAAATTTACAATATAGTTGCCGACCTTCCTTTTGATGACTTTTGTGCAGCTATTAAGGTACCTCAGTGGGGATCATGTGGGAGGATTAAAGAGCGACCTGGACCACTCATGGACTTGTATGCGGAGATTTGCCAAGGGAGCAGCTTCTCAAAGGAGAGCAGGAAAATCCGTAACATTCATCTCCCGTCTATTCTCTACTTTGCTTACTTTATTGCCAAGTGTGTTCTTGCTAGGAAAACTGCCAATAAGTTATCCTCATATGATCTAGCATTCATCTCAGCTGCTCTTAGACGAGAGAGGACTTATAATTTGGGTGCCTTGATAGCTTTCCGTCTTGCTGCTAACCGCGAGAAAGGTGGAATTTGTGGAGGCCTCATTGTTTCTCATTTATTAGCATTGCATGGTTTAGTGCCTCATCATCTAGACCTATAGTTTCCCATAGAAAGGCTTGACCTTAATTCCATGATACAACATAAATTTGTTTCTTCTTGGGCTAATTTGAGTGAGTTGTCTTATGAAATAACCTTTCTCCAGGCTGGTTGGAGAAGGAGTAAGTTCGAGCGATTTGTTCTTTTGCCTGCACCTATTATGTTTAACCTTGATACCAGGGTAGGATGGTCACTCACTGAGGAGGAGCTTCATACGTACTTGGGAGAGCTCTCCCAACAAGAGCAGGATACTAGAAGGGAGGTTACAGATGATTCGGTCCAGCCCTCATATGAGGGGGAGTCTTCATATCAGCAACCTACCTATGATCGGGGAGCTTCTTCTTCCCAAGGGCCTAACCACGATCATTCTTACAATGACCCGCCTGCTTGGAACCCTTACTCGCATTTGGATTGATACCCACTTAGGCCAAAAAGCCTAAGCTTGGGGGGAGGTACACCGACATCACACTCATCTCCATATCATGTTTCGTCGGTACTTTGTATATTCATGTTTCGTTCTCTTTTTAGTTTTCGTTCTCTTTTTGTTTTTGCTTTCTAAAACACAAGAAGACCAAAAATATTTCTGTTGTTTCTCTTTGTTTTCTTCTTCTTCTTTTTCCCTTGGTTTGTTTTTCCCTTTTTGCTTTGTTTGAACTATTCGAAAAACCCAAAAAGATTTTGCTTTGCTTGTTTTTCCTTTTGGTTCTTGCCTTTAAAAATTAAAAACACCAAAAATATTTGTTCTTCTTCTTTGGTTTTGTGAGTTTGTTGCAGGGTTCAGCAGTCCTCAATGGAATTTGGTTTCATGTTATTATTCAAGCCACACAAGTGAAGGGCAATAATGAGGATTAATGACAACTTGAGGTGTGGTAAGTGGCTAGTAACGAACTCTATTTGTTTTCATTTTTGTACATATACTCATCATTGTGGGCATGCTTAGTCTGTTCATGTAGGGTGTATGTTATTTATGGATGCTTAGTAGTTCTTGCTTTCTTATGATTAGCTCCAGCTCGCTAATAGTTTGTAGCATGTCATATGAATGTTCGCTTGCATTGCTCTATTCATAACTTGGTATGATATTGTGGTACCCTCCTCTAGTGTTTCACTTGAATTGACTTGGCACGTGCTCATGCATGCATATGACTGAAACAATTATCAGTTAAGCCTCGATGAATTATTTTTCCTCAGGGGTCTTGAATCACTTTCATGCCATGATTAGTCATGTTTTGTTGCAAGCATGATTATGACAGTTACTGCTCTCTCGTTTGTCGCTCCCTTACTATTGCTAGCCTTCACCTGCACTGAGTATAAGCTTTACTCATGTTTCCAACTCCCTAAAACCAAATATTGCCAAAATTTTCCACCATACCTACCTATTAGCATCATTTGCTATTCCGTGCATGCTTAGTATGCCTTGTTTTCTTCCGAATAAAATGTTTGCTTGTTATGAGAAAGTTAGTTAGTAAAGCTCTCACAAACTTGATGGCACACTTTACTTTCTTGCACTTAATAATCTTGAACCATTGCATCCATCTTTGTTGCGTATATGCTTGCACTTTATAAGTTGAAGTTAGCAGAACCATGTATCATGGGGAATGCTTTCAACATTGCACGGGTACTTTGTACCTCGTTGATATCATGATTCTTTTGCTTATGGATCCCGACAGTGTGAAATAAAAGGGGAACTTGTAAGATCATGGAGTTTGTATATGTGTTAGAGAAACGCCTAGGCCGCTAGCCTAAGCCATGCCTAATCATGGTGGAAACTTGCAGCATAACCATAAGGAGCATTCTATGAAGCATCCTCAATAAAAACCTATGCAAATAGCAAATAAAAAGATCGCTGAGATGCTCATTGTCTACTTGCCTTGTCATTTTGATTATGGGATAGCTCATGTATCATGTGCAAGGGGTACCCCGTTGGCGGTTCTCTATGATACATATGTACTTACAGTGACAAGAGCTTACTTGTGACTGAAGTTGAGTAGCATGAGGTTCAGTACTCGTAAGTAAGGGGCATGAGGTTTTAACTTATAACTTGTCAAGCATATCCTCTTAGTTGTGTCACTTTAACCTTAACCATTTAAAGATGCTTATGATAGGGGCAATGAGAGCTCAAAGCTAATGAGTACCATACTTTCAGCATTTGGAAGCCTTTTAAACTCTTCAAAAAAAATCCATTTCCCTATTGAGTCACCACCCATTCTATGAGCACTTTCTTGAGAGCATAGTTGTCATTCTTAGTGTAATGTGCTTGTCTCAAAACTTGATTAATTGTGTTATGACTTTGATGCTTGTATCTTTGATATCTTTACTTCTAGTCTTCACTTGAACTTTAGAGGTGCCTTGGCATTTATGTTTACTCTACAATCAAAGGCAAGCGAGATACCACTCTATCATACCTTTTTATGAGCATTACAATGTTACTTATGTTTTGTTTCATGCTAATTATTATTTTTGAGTTGGGGTCTCTTCATAGCTTGCAATGACTATTAAGTAAACTTAGTTGCATACTCCTTATTATGAATTGCCTGAGTAGTTGATCATATGCTGAGAATATATACATCTTATGGAGCAAATGTGTTCGTGAAAGTTTCTTTTATCGCACTCAGTTTTCAACTGAATTGCTTGAGGATAAGCAATAAGCTAAGCTTGGGGGGAGTTGATACGTCCAAAACGTATCTACTTTCCCGAGCACTTTTGCTATTGTTTTTCCTCTAAACTTGTGTGATTTGGATACAACTAACACGGACTGACGCTGTTTTCAGCAGAATTACCTTGGTGTCTAGTTTTTGTGCAAAAAATCAACTATCAGGAAAAATCCCAAAACTATGCCAAAAATCCTATTTCACCAGAAGATTCACGGAGTCAGAAGACGAGATGGAGTAGGGCCACGAGGGGCCCACCACTGGCCGGGCCATGGGCCGTGCCAGGTCGTGCTGGGGTGGTGTGCTGTCGGCTGCCCCTCGCCTCCCTCTTCGCCTATAAGTCGCCTCTTGACCTAAAAACCAAGGGGGGTTCGATGTTTTTCCAGAAAGAGTTCCGCTGTGCCGCCACCACCAGATTCATGATTCGAACCGAAACTCCGTTCGGCACCTGGGACAGGAATTGGAGGAGATCATCGCCATCATCATCACCATCGCTTCTCCATCAACCATCCATGTTTCCCCCATCCATGAGTGAGTAATCCCCCGCTATAGGCTATGGGGATGGTAGGAATTGGATGAGATCGTTCATGTAATGGCATCAGATTGTTAGGGCATGGTGCCTAGTATCTACTATTAGTGCCTTTTGACTTTGTTGCAACTTGTTATGCTTAATGCTTGTCACTAGGGCCCGAGTGCCATGATTTCAGATCTGAACATGTTATTGATTCATTATGATAGTATTGTTTATGGTCTTACCTGCAAGTTGTATACGCACGTTGTTGTCCGGAACCAAAGGCCCCGAAGTGACAGCAATCGGGATAACCGGATGGAATGGCTTTGATGTGAGGATCACATGTGTTTATCGAGTGTTAATGCTTTGCTCCGGTGCTCTATTAAAAGGAGCACCTTAATTGCCAGTAGATCCCTTGAGGCCCCGCTGCAAACAGGCTGGAAGGACAACAGATGTTGTGCAAGTTCTCATTGCGAGCATGTATGATTATATATGGAACACATGCCTATGACTATTTAGTACTTGGATGCTTTATCTTATTTATCTGCAAATGCCCTATGTTCTGATTGCTATATGAATTGTCTTGTCCATGCAACGCCCGTCCATCCATCCCTATGCCTACCGTGCCTTAATCCTACTGTTTACCGCAATTGTTACTACTGTCTTTACTTTTACTACTGCTATTACTTTACTATTCCTACTACAAAACTATTGCTACTGATAAACTATTGTGAGCAAGATTGTTTCCAGGTGTAGCTGAATTGACAACTCAGTTGTTAAGGCTTATAAATTTTATTTGGCTCCCCTTGTGTCGAATCAATAAATTGGATTTCACTGCCCTAGAAGATACTGCGATACATCCCCTATACTTGTGGGTCATCATCATGCTGCGAGATTCAGATCCAGGAGCTCTACTTCCACAACTACTGCTGGATCGGGGAAGCGGGAGTCATCGTCAGGCACCGGACGTGTGTAACTCCCCGCGAGGTGTCGCACTTGAGGCACTCAAGTCGTTGGAGCCACGGGAGCGCAATGATTTCATCACGACCTTGAGGTCAACTTCGGCTCGTCTACATCAACCACGCTCTCCTGAGCGTTGACAACGCTTTTCGCGAAAAGCCCCTCCCGTCACTGTATTACTAATAGATAGGTCCTGGCAGCATCAGGGGTTCAGGGGCGTAGGGTAAAATTTATTGTTTTCATACGCGGAACCCCTACAGTGGTATCAGAGCTAGATCTATGCGTAGTAATGCTAGTACGAGTAGAACACACGAGATGTAGTGTGTGGGCGTTGATCTTTTAGTTGTTACCCTCCCACGTGTACTTGTGTATACCGCAGTAATGCTTGATGAAGCGGCCCCCAACCGACTTTACGCGTTCATTCACGAGACTGGTCCACGCTTGACATACGGCTTGTCTATAAGTGGCTTGTCTTGTATAAAGGAGGTGTCTGTCTCTCTCGCATTAGTTGGTGTACCATTTGCAATGGAGGGCCCCGAAAGGGGTGTAGTAGAGACAACTACTTGATCAGCGTTGTGCTGAAAGTTCGTAGGTAAGAACAGTTCTTGTGCGAAAGCCCATTTAGCCACGTAAAACATGCAAAGATAAAGTAGAGGCGTCTAACTTTGTTTTGCAAGGGGGCGTTGCTTTGTGATATGTTTGTGGCAAAGGTAAAGTGATTACCTTATGTTACGTAGTAGTAGATAGTCACGGAGGTGACGGACTACCACACTGGAATGACACCGGTACCCTGGTGTCTACGGTGCCGGAACCCTAGCGTCGGAATCTGGTGACGACGGATGGAGATCACGACGTGAAGGACCATATCACATTGCATTTACATTCAATGTTATTGTTTGTATATCTTATTGTGTGCTAGTATTAGATACTCGACGATAGCCTAATAAGATGATCCCTATTAAAATTACCAATGATTGTGTTCCCCCTTAGTGTGCACCACCAAGAAAGTTCTTCGGTATGAGGCAGGCCGTGATGATCGGGTGTCAGACATATCTACGTTCGCATACAGTGGGTGTAAGCCATGTTGCACAACGAATACACTAAGGTTGAGTTGGCGAGCCTAGCATGTACAGACATGGCCTCGGAACACGGATGGTCGAAAGATCGAGCACGAGTCGCATGAATGATGTGACCGATGTTTAGCTTCCACCCTTGAACCCACATTGATGGCCGTGATGATCGGGGGAGATGTGGCTGACAGGGGTCGTGTTATCACTAGGAACCCTTCTGGGGATAGGAGTTTCTGAGTGGAGTTATTATTAACTCATTTAATTATAAACTTAGTCTAAATTCCTTTTGCAATTATAAATGTAGAGATGGCTCACCGTGAAGCTTACTTTGTCATTGAGGAATGGGTAAAGGGTGAGACACTTAGACTTGATGGATCCAACTTCCCTAGTTGGCTTGTGCGCCTGAATGATCTCCTTACTAGGAATCATGTGGTAGACTACATACGCCGCACAATGGATTTGACTGAGCCAGACCACTATGAGACCCCACAAGAGCTGGCAGACCGCTACAATCGTCAAGAGATGTCCACCTACATTCAGATAATAATGCGTTACGGGATGGTGGATGAACTCCATCCGCTCATGGGTGATCTTGATCCATATTCAATGGTGGATTAGCTGAGAGCAGAGTTCATAGGCCATGTGCGCATGTGGAAGCACAAGCTGCTTGGAGAGTTCCTTTCCATACAGATGGAGGAGCACACATGTGTGAAGGGTCACTTGGAGCGCATGCTTTATGCACACATGAGACTGGTTCACTTTGTGGACTACTGGATGGATGGTCCGTTTGCGATAGGCGTGCTGCTTCAATCGTTGCCTCCCAGCTACGAAGGACATGTCCGGAGTAGGATCATGAGTGGTGATCCGGAAACATTGGATTTCCAAGAGTTCATATTACGTTTCAGGAACGTAAAGGTTGAACCAATCACCGAAGAGGTCATTGATGACAAAGGTATATATTTGATATACAATTTTATAAATGTTATAATCTAGCAAACACATTTGTAGTGTTAAGTATATTTGATACTTGTTTTGTTTTGCTAAAAATAGGTCCTTCTGCATGAGAGGTGCTTGCTAGAGAGGAGGTGACGTTGCGTGCTGATGGCGAGCATGATGATGATGGCCAACAATGCTCTCCCTCGACATTTACCATTTAGTTTATGTTTTGGATAGTTATTGTAATCAAAAGATTGTGAACTTCTTTAGTGTGTCTCACACTTTGTGAGACGGTTATTCATATCAGTTTGTAACAAACAGTTGTTCTACTTTATGAATGATTTCTATTTGTGTTCATATCTCGTTTGACTATATATGAGTTATCCTTGTTGTTTGAAACTAATTGATAATACATGAACATTTGTAAAATATTGAAATGCCTTAAAATACCCAACTTAATGATATTTCATTACTGAATGAAAGCATTGTTTAAATTCAAAGTTATAATGATAATATGTGAAAGTCATTCGATTTCTTATCACATATAAATCATGCCTAAGTTCAGCAAAATAACTTGAACACTATGTATTACTTGAATACAAAGTGTTTAATGAATTGTTGAAAGTAAATACATATTCAATTTATTGTGTTTTAACGAAAATGGTAATTATCATCATACGATTGTTTAAAAGTGTAAAGAAGTTTACCAAAGGAAACATGAATATGAAACTATTTGATTTGATCAAAGTGTTTCATCAACAAAGGGTATAAATACAAAAAGAGAATCTAACTACTATGATTTGATCAATAGTAATGAAATTCGACTTTATAAAGAATGGCATAAAAGTAATTGTGAAATGCAAAGCGTTTTGAAACGTCAAAATGCGAAGCATCACAATGTGATATCAGATATCAAATTGGGTGAATAGTGTTGGGTCCGCAGCATAGAAAACAAAAAATTTCCTACGGTGTGAACTACACGCCAAGATCTATCTACTAGGTACAAAGCAATGGGTGGACATACATCCAACGAGAACTTACCCTCGTAGACAACAAGCTTTGTTAACGAGTAGGAACTCGTGGTTGATGTAGTCGTACACTTGCCGATCTCAAGATCGTGATGAAGTCCAGCAGGTCCGGCCCAAAGACGCCCATCGATCCAGCTCCAGCACCACCAAGTCCAGCACCGCAAAGCAGCGGTGCATCCGTGATCGCACACACGTCTGGTACCCCGACAACCTCCGTCCCTCGCTCTAGCAAAGCAGCGGAAGCAGCAACTCCTTTCCAGATAAATCCACCGTGAACATGTATCTCGCTAATCCGAGACCATGGGGAAATAATACTAGAGGGGGAGATAGATCCTTCACAAGGAGGTGTGTGTGAGAAGTGAGGAGGGGGTGGCCTTTTATAGGAGGAGGGGGGGTGCCCCTCCTTCATGGCCGGCGCATGGAGGAGGTGACCCTTCACCTCCTCCATTCATGTGGTGGTAACTCCCTCCACATAAATTTGCCCCTTCACATTCTCTTTTAAAGTCTCCACTTTAAATGCATTAAATTTCTCCAAATTTAATGCTCTCTCATTTAATAAAACTCTTTTATTATTTTTATTCAGAATTTTTTTAATTACTTTAATTAACAAACATTCACATAAAACCCCCTACAACATTTCAATATTACATGCAGAACCAATTTCAGCAATTTCACCCAAAACAGTTTTGGTGTCTATTGAAATAATTCCAGCGCTTTCTTAAATCTTTATCTGAAACATATTTGCTCCAAATGGTGTCGGTATCCCTTAAGTGTGTCACCCTATGGTTCATGAATAATGCAGATGATCGAGACCCTCTCGGATCAATAATCGAGCGGGACACGAGATCCATAATCGACTCCTACACATTCAACGATGACTTCTGTGATCGTGAGAACCTTTAACGCTAGTAACTAAATCCCTTTGTCCCGCGATATATTACATGTCCGAGATTCGATCATCGGTATCTCCATACCTAGTTTGATCTCGTTACCGACATGCACTCTTTTCTCGTTCCCGTGATATAACATTCTAGTGATCACATCACTTGCTTGCAAGCTATTTCAATGTGATATCACCGAGAGGGCCCAGAGTATATCTATCCATCATCGGGATGGACAAATCCCACTCTTGATCCATGAGCCTCAACATAACACCTTCATAGCACTGAACCCACCTTTATAGTCACCCTGTTACGGTGTGACGTTTGATGTTATCAAGATACTCTTCCGGTGTTAGCAATTAACATGATCTCATGGTCTAAGGATAAAGATTACTTCGTATGATGTTATAGCAATATAAACATAATGACTTTGATAGTAATGCTATACTTCGGATGAATGTTCATCACATCATTCCACCAATGGTGTGACCTTGTTATTAACAACATCCAATGTCCATGATCAGGAAACCTTGATCATCTTGTTAATCAACAAGCTAGTCTATAAGAGAGGCATAACTAGGAACCCTTTTTGTTTATTAAACACACATGTATTAATGTTTCCAATCAATACAATTCTAGCATGTAAAATAAACATTTATCATAAACATGGAATAAGATAATAACCACTTTATTATTGCCTCTCGGGCATATTCCCTTCAAATAGATGGCACCAAATAAATCGTTGTAGTGTAGATGTAGAGACCATTAGTTAAGAAATAGTTAGCACTCAATTAGAATATAGTGAACCATTTGAATTCGTGAAAGTTTTGGGGTTATTCGATATAACCAAAACAATAGCGAATAAATCCTTGCAAAGTATTCATTGGAAACTTTGAATACGAAATCCATAGCTGAAACCAAAAGGGAAGCAAAACTTGTATTGCTTGGATTTTGGTGCATTCTTGAGAAAGCTCACTTTTAGTGATATTTCTCGATTATGAAGCAAATTGGAAGATAGTGAAAACACGATGAGGATTCAAAACCCTACATCAGAGTGTTGAGAAGCGCAATGGACAACGTTCCTGAACGTTTCTCTTCACAAAGGAAAGAATCAATGATAATGATCATTGTGTTTTCCCCACTAGTGTTTTCACTACATGAAGTAGGATTCAAAATGTAATCCATATCTTGTATGGAGACATTTGTGAAACATTTGTCATGATTCTTGGAATATGACATACCTACAAACTACTAAGGAAATAATGGTAAACTAGAATTATGAGAAATCCTAGAAGCAAAATTCCCTTGAGATTAGAAAGCAATTCGTTACTGAATCTCACAAGTAAATGGAGTTACTTGGAATTTTCCCAAATGACTGCAAAGCCATAGTGGAAAAAGGGGGTGAATGACAAAAGCACAATTTGTCAAGTATTGGACGAATTCAAATGAATTTGATTCATGTGTGCTTAATATCCAGTGGATTTAAAACTAGTAAAAAGTACTAGTATCTCATAGTAAAACTCCAAGTTTGATATTTGCTCAAAGGATTTTGAAATTGTTCAAAATAATGAGTAGATATGCAATTTGCATAAAATTGAGTGGGAGCTATGAAAGTCTTCCCAAAACAATATGTGATTGACATGTTTTGAGTGGGAGCTTATAGGAGTAATTCTTAAGTGTGTTAACAATGAAAGCGCAAATACTTATCAATAATGATTTATAAGATGTAGAAGTTGATAATAGGTGTATAATGATATTATGTAGTATTCCTTAAGGGATTCTGAAAAGGGTTTCAGAATGGAAGTTAATTAAGGAACTAGTCCTTAATAACTCAAGTTAGGAATAGTATTAAGTTTAACATCAATGGTTGAAAGAAAGAAAAAGGATGATCATCATCCACTATGTTGAGACATAGGTTCTATCTTAGAAAACCATGATGATAACTTAACATAATATATGATCCAATAAGGAACGTTTGAAAGTGATTAAGTTCGAATCACAGAATCTTGAGCTAAGTTTGTCCGTAGTGTCTAATAGAGAACTGTAGACATGTTTTCCAAATCCATAAAGGATGACATATCTTAAAACATAAAGGGTTATGTTATAAGGGAATATGTTGGAAACTCCTGTAAATACCGATTAAAGTCAAGTAGGAAGCGAGGTGAACAAAACATCGAAAGTTGCACAGAGTGCAGGGGTGTTTCGATGGTTACATTTATAATAATAGATAAGGGTACCATCTAAAGTGTTATATAATGTTATGGCGGGGCTAGTTTGATGTGTCCCAGGGCGCAGTGCCCATGAGAAAGCCCTCGAGGTTGATCTAAAGTAACTGTAGGCTCCTGGAATCAGGCCTCGTTCTGCTACCATAGCGATGATGCATACACACATATGCTATCATGTGATGATAAAGTATTAATGTCAATCAAGGTGACATCAGTAAGTTGCAAAGGATTTGGGACCGTAAAGTATAGACCCAAGATTCAACCTCTTCCATGAGCAAGCATGTTCAGGGTACCGGATATATGGTGCCAATGATTAAAGAACAAATGCAGCTAGTGTATTTGTACTCTAGTGTAAGTGGGAGACTGTTGGAAATATGCCCTAGAGACAAATAGTAGTAAGGACTATGATGACCCACAAGTATAGGGAGTGTATCGTAGTATTTTCGAGGGAAGTGAAACCCAATTTATTGATTCGACACAAGGGGAGCCAAAGAATATTTATAAGCCTTAACAACTGAGTTGTCAATTCAGCTACACCTGGAAACAATCTTGCTCACAGAAGTTTATCAGTAGCAAAAGTTTTGTAGTAAGAGTAGTAAAGTAATAGAAGTAGTAAAGTAAATACAATAGTAACAATTGCAGTAAACAGTAGGATTCGAGTGCGGTAGGCATAGGGATGGATGGACGGGCGTTGCATGGACAAGACAATTCATATAGCAATCAGAACATAGGGCATGGACAAGACAATTCATAAGATAAAGCATCCTAGTACTAGATAATCCTAGGCATGTGTTCCATATATAGTCATACGTGCTCGCAATGAGAACTTGCACAACATCTTTTGTCCTGCCAGCTCGTTTGCAGCGGGGCCTCAAGGGAACAACTGGCAATTAAGGTGCTCTTTTTAATAGAGCACCGGAGCAAAGCATTAACACTCCGTGAACACATGTGATCCTCACATCAAAGCCATTCCCTCCAGTTATCCCGATTTCTATCACTTCGGGACCTTTGGTTCCGGACAACATGTGTATACAACTTGCAGGTAAGACCATAAACAATACTATCATAATAAATCAATAACATGTTCAGATCTGAAATCATGGCACTCGGGACCTAGTGACAAGCATTAAGCATAACAAGTCGCAACAAAGTCATAAAGCACAATAGAAGATACTAGGCACCATGCCCTAACAATCTGATGCCATTACATGAACGATCTCATCCAATCCCTACCATCCCCATAGCCTACAGCGAGGGATTACTGACTCATAGATGGGGGAAACATGTATGGTCGATGGAGAAGCGATGGTGATGATGATGGCGATGATCTCCTCCAATTCCCCATCCCGGCAGGGTGCCAGAACGGAGTTTCTGGTGCTGTTTTGTGGAATCTGGTGGTGGCGGCGAAGCGGAACTCCTTCTGGAAAAACGTCGACCCCCCAGAGTTTTTTGGTCAGAAGGCTTCTTATAGGCGAAGAGGGAGACCGAGGGGGTGTCTGGGGCGGCTAGACCACCCCCTGGCGTGGCCTGGGCTAGCCCGTGTGGCCAGGTGGTGTGGCCTAGGCCCAGCCCTCCTCTGTCTCGTATTCTGGCTCCGGGAGTCTTCTAGTGAAATAGGATTTTTGGCATATTTTCCGGGATTTTTCCTGATAGTTGATTTTCTGCGCAAAAAGTAGACACCAAGGCAATTCTGCTGAAAACAACGTCAGTCCGTGTTAGTTGCATCCAAATCACACAAGTTTAGAGGAGAAACAATTGCAAAAGTGTTCGGGAAAGTAGATACGTTTTGGACATATCAACTCCCCCCAAGCTTAGCTTATTGCTTGTCCTCAAGCAATTCAGTTGAAAACTGAGTGCGATATAAGAACTTTCACGAACACATTTTATTTATATGATGTATATATTCTCAGCATGTGATCAACTACTTAGACAATTCATAATAAGGAGTATGCAACTAAGTTTACTTAATAGGCATTGCAAGCTATGAAGAGATTCCAACTCAAAAATAATAAGTATCATGAAACATAAACATAACCAACATTACAATGCTCATAACAAGGTATGATAGAGTGGTATCTCGCTTGCCTTTGATTATGAATGCCAAGGCACCTTTGAAGTTCAGGTGAAGACTAGAAGTAAAGATATCAAAGTTACAAGCATCAAAGTCATAACACAAATAATCAAGTTTTGAGACAAGCACATTGCACTAAGAATGACAACTATGCTCTCAAGAAGGTGCTCAAAGAATATGTGGAGACTCAATCAAGGGAATAAAAAGGTTTTGAATAGTTTGAAAGGCTTCCAAATGCTAAAAGCATGATACTCATTAGCTTTGAGCTCTCATTGCCCCTATCGTAAGCATCTTTAATATGGTTAAGGTGAAAGTGAGGTCCAGTCTGAGTTATATGCTTGACAGACTATAAACTGGAAATCCCATGTCCCTTGAGTACGAGGGACGCTCCTCATGCTACTCAACTTTAGTTACCGGTAAGTTCTTGTCATCGTAAACATGTGCGTATCATAGAGAACCGCCAACGGGGTACCCCTTGCCCAATGATATGGAAGAATCCCCATATCAAAATGACAAGGCAAGCAGACAATGAGTATCTCAGCAATCTTCTTATTTACCATGGGAAAATGGTGCTTTTTCTCTCTTTCCTCTTTTCATATACCTCCTTTTTTTTCTCAATAGCTATCTCTCTCTTTTTTATAAGAAGAATGCTTCATAGATATCATTATGGTTACGCTGCAGGTTTCCACCATGACGGCATGGATTAGACCGGCGGCCCAGGCGTTTCTCTAACACACATACATAACTCCATGGACTTACAAGCTCCCCTTTTATTTCACACCGACGACATCCGCAAACAAAAGAGCATGGTATCAACTGGGTATATATTTACAAGTGTTGAAAGCATTCCCCGTGACAAGACAGTTACGCTAATCTGACCTATAATTTGCAAGCATATAACTTTCATGGACAGTCATAATGGTTCAGGTTTATTAAGTGCAGAAAATAAAGTGTGCCATCAAGTTCGTGAGAGCTTTACTAACTAACTTTCTCATAATAAGCAAACATTTTATTCGAAAGAAAACAAGGCATATTGAATATGCACGAAAGTAGCAAATGATGCTAATAGGTAGGTATGGTGGACACTTTGGCAATATTTGGTTTTACGGAGTTGGAAACATGAGTAAAACATACTCAGTGAAAGTGAAGGCTAGCAATAGTAAGGGAGCGACAAATGAGAGAGCAATAGATGTCATAATCATGCTTGCAACAAAACAGGACTAATCATGGCATGAAAGTGATTCAAGATCCTCAAGGCAAAATAATTCATCGAGGCTTAACTGATTATTTCAGTCATATGCATGCATGAGCATGTGCCAAGTCAATTCAAATGAAACATTCAGAGGAGGATACCACGGTGTCATACCAAGTTATGAATAGAGTAATGCAAGCAAACATTCATATGACATGCTACAAACTATTAGCAAGTTGGGACTAATCATATGAAAGCAAGAACTACTAAGCATCCATAAATAACATACACCCTATACGAACAGACTAAGCATTACCACAATGATGAGTATATGTACAAAAATGAAAACAAATAGAGTTCGTTACCAGCCTCTTACCACACCTCAAGTCGTCATTAATCCTCATTATTGCTCTTCACTTGTGTGGCTTGAATAATAATATGAAACCAATATCCACTGAGGACTGCCGAACCCTGCAACAAACTCACAAAGCCAAAGAAGAACAGCAAATATTTTTGGGGTTTTCGATTTTTAAAGCAAGAACCAAAAAGGAAGAACAAGCAAAGCAAAATCTTTTTGGGGTTTTCGAATAGTTCAAACAAAGCAAAAAGGGAAAAGCAAACCAAGGCAAAAAGAAGAAGAAACAAACCAAAGAGAAACAACAGAAATATTTTTGGTCTTTTTGTGTTTTAGAAAGCGAAAGCAAAGAAAGAACGGAAACTAAAAATAGAATGAAACATGAATACACAAAGTACCGATGCAACATGATATGAAGATGAGCGCGATGCCGGCGTACCTCCCCCCAAGCTTAGGCTTTTGGCCTAAGTGGGTATCAATCCCAAGCTGGCCAGGATGAAGTGTCACCGTGGTACGACGAGGAGGTACCCTTGTCCTGGTGCGAGCTCGAGTACGTCCCTCCGTAGTGCACGGAGTAATCATAGGAGGGTACATCCTCCTGATGCTGCTCGTGGAAACCCAACAAGCGAAGCTGCTCGTCCACCTCCTCCTTAGAGCGCGACCATGGTCTCCTGTGAACACTAAACAAAGAAGACTGTGGCAAAGGGATCTCCCTCTCGTCCCCATCAGTAAATAGCATCCTATATACTAGACTGTCCAAATCAGAATCAGCAGTGACAAAGTGATGAGTTTTTATAGCAACAAGGTCAAGCCTTTGTGGTGCTAATATAGTATCATTGGGGTCCACTGAAAGCCCTAATGCATTGACCATACGTGAGGCAATGATGCCCCCATAGATAGGCCGCCTAGCAGCTAGGCGGCGAGCAATAAGCGAGCCAAGGTTGTACCAAGTGTCATTGTTAAGCGCAGTAGCAAGGAAGGCTAAATGATAGTTTGAGATATTACTCGTATTCTCCCTACCAAGAACGCTAGTAGCAAGATAATATGCAAAGTATCTAAGAGCAGGGAGTTGGATGTTTCTTATCTTTCCGCGCTGCGCCACGCGGTCATCATCATTGGTCACCCCTGAGTAAAGTTCTAGCAAATCAGCGGGTCGCCCTTGAATCTTCTTCATGGTCCATGTCATGCTTACACCTACAACACTACAAAATCTTTCCAATGACATGGTGAAAGGCAGGTTATAAATTTTAAAAGAGACAGTTGACTGATAGGGCGTGTTAGTAAACACGAAGCTCTCAACAAAAGTTTTGGTGAGCATAGCGTATTGCTCACTCTCATCTTGCATATATGAGGTCAAACCAACCCTCTGAATCAGTAGCAAGAAATCATCAAGAATCCTTGCAACTTGTAAGAAAGTAAAACAAGGAAAAGTAGATGGGTGAGCATCCCCATCACCCCCTTCATTACCAATACAAGTTGCAATGAGATCTTCGTTGTATGATGGCCTAAACAGAGAGGCTGATCTTGAGGGCCTCGACCTCCTAGGTGCATCCCTCTCAAATATCTCTCCAAAGGTATGGTTGTTCATGCTTGGTATTCTGAAATTTAAACACCTATTAAACAAGTGATTGCAAAGTGAATATAATGGAGGGCACTACTCATAGGGACTTGTAAGAGACCTAAACATGCATCAAAACTAAATTTCTAAGCATCAAACAAGCTTACAAGCTCTCATAACCTGTCACCTACAGCAGCAAAATACTCAAGATATAATCCACTAAACACAAATCTACTTGGACAAGGTGAGGAGTCGCATACCGGAGAACAAATGCTCCAAATTTCAGCAACAAAGATGGGCTGAGCAAGGAGATTGAAAAAATTGAGAGCAAGCACAGCAAGAACGCGATTTTGAGCAATGAACTGGAGTTTTCTCAGGAGAGAGAAGAAAGTGGCAAGTGAGAGAGTGAGTGGAGGGCCAGGGGTGGCCCACACCATGGCATGGCGCCACCCAGGACAGGCCGCGCCACCAGGTGGTGTGCCTGCCTGGTAGGTCCCCCTGCTACCAAGGAGAAGAAAGTGTTGGAGAGAGTGTACCTCAATAGTGGATGAGTAGGGAATAGGCTTACATAATAATTCTATAAGAGGTAAATTTTTGACATCTGCAGCTTTAATTCCCTTCTCCTTAAGACATTTCTTAGCTTCCTTCATCACTTCATCATTTAATTCAATTACTCCCCTCTTCTTTGATGTTGGAATAGGCACAGGAATAGTTGGTGCAGGTATAATTACTTCAGGTATAGCTGGTTCAGGAGGATTCCAATCCTCGTAGTTCTTTCTTATTTTAGCCATTAATTCCCCAGCTCCCTTTGGAGTCCTATTCCTGAAAACACAATCAGCACAACTATCTAGGTATGTCCTAGATTCTTCGGTTAGTCCATTATAAAATATATCAAGAAGCTCATTCTTAGGTAATGGACTTCCAACCTATGCATGAATCAAAGCACAAAACCTTGCCCAAGATTCGGGCAATATCTCTTTTTCTCCCTATTTAAAATCAAAAAGTTCCTGCAAAATAGCATGTCTAGCACTAGGAGGAAAATATTTCTGCAGGAAAGTACTAATCAAGCAAGCAGGGCTATCAATAGATCCAGGAGGTAAATTACTAAACCAAGTTTTAGCTTCTCCTTTTAGTGAAAAAGGGAAAATCTTAGAAACAAAGTAAGTATGCATCTTAATATCATCAGAAAACAAGCCACTCATGGTAGAAAGTTCATTCATATGTGCTACCGCACTTTCATTCTTAGTCCCACAAAAAGGTTCTTTCTCAACAATAGCTATGCAAGATAGATCGAGAGAGAAATCATAATCTTTATCTTTAATGTTTATGGGAGAAGCAGCAAACTTAGAAATAAGAGATAATTTGGGTCTAATAGTACGCCTCTCAAGGAGACTCTTAGCAGCGCTCCTATCATGGGTGTTTTTACATTCTTTAATAAATTCATCGGTCATCTCAACATAACCATCTTCAATATCATAACTCTCATTAGACTCAGGTGAACCAACAGGTGTAGTAGTGTCTTCATTACGATTTTCAGTATTTCCAGCTATAGTTCTAGCAATCGTAGCATCTAGGAAAGGACCTAATGAACCACTCTTATCAAGCATAGTAGAAGCAGCATCATAAGTATCAGAAGTTTCAGATTCACCAGTAGTAGCAGTGTGTGTAGCATGTGTATGTGGTGGTGTAACGAGCCTACTCATAACAGATGGTGAATCAAGAGCAACAAAGGTGTTCAGAACCGTACCTCTTCTTGTAGTGGATGGTAAAATAGGAACCTTGCCATCACGAGACTTACCCATGATGGATGGATAACAACGAACAACAGAGAATCCAAGTGAACTTGATAAATAAAGCTATAGGGGGTGTATCGCAGTATTTTCGAGGGAAGTGAAACCCAATTTATTGATTCGACACAAGGGGAGCCAAAGAATATTTATAAGCCTTAACAACTGAGTTGTCAATTTAGCTGCACCTAGAAACAATCTTGCTCACAGCAGTTTATCAGTAGCAACAGTTTTGTAGTAGGAGTAGTAAAGTAATAGCAGTAGTAAAGTAAAGACGGCAGTAACAATTGCAGTAAACAATAGGATTCGAGTGCGGTAGGCATAGGGATGGATGAACGGGCGTTGCATGGACAAGACAATTCATATAGCAATCATAACATAGGGCAATTGCAGATAAATAAGATAAAGCATCCTAGTACTAGATAATCCTAGGCATGTGTTCCATATATAGTCATATGTGCTCGCAATAAGAACTTGCACAACATCTTTTGTCCTACCAGCCCGTTTGCAGCGGGGCCTTAAGGGAACTGCTGGCAATTAAGGTGCTCCTTTTAATAGAGCACCGGAGCAAAGCAGTAACACGCCGTGAACACATGTGGTCCTCACATCAAAGCCATTCCCTCAAGTTATCCCGATTTCTGTCACTTCGGGGCCTTTGGTTCCGGACAACAACGTGTGTATACAACTTGCAGGTAAGACCATAAACAATACTATCATAATGAATCAATAACATGTTCAGATCTGAAATCATGGCACTCGGGCCCTAGTGACAAGCATTAAGCATAACAAGTCGCAACAAAGTCATAAAGCACTAATAGAAGATACTAGGCACCATGCCCTAACAATCTGATGCCATTACATGAACGATCTCATCCAATCCCTACCATCCCCATAGCCTACAGCGGGGGATTACTCACTCATAGATAGGGGAACATGGATGGTTGATGGAGAAGCGATGGTGATGATGATGGCGATGATCTCCAATTCCCGTCCAGAGGGGTGCCGTAACGAGTTTCTGGTGCTGTTTCGTGGAATCTGGTGGTGGCGGCGGAGCGGAACTCCTTCTGGAAAAACGTCGACCCCCCCAGAGTTTTTAGGTTAGAAGGCTTCTTATAGGCAAAGAGGGAGACCGAGGGGGTGTCTAGGGCGGCCAGACCACCCCCTGGCGTGGCCTGGGCTAGCCCGCGTGGCCAGGTGGTGTGGCCTGGGCCCAGCCCTCCTCTGTCTCGTATTCTGGCTCCGGGAGTCTTCTGGTGAAATAGGATTTTTGGCATATTTTCCCGGATTTTTCCTGATAGTTGATTTTCTGCACAAAAACTAGACACCAAGGCAATTCTGCTAAAAACAGCGTCAGTCCGTGTTAGTTGCATCCAAATCACACAAGTTTAGAGGAGAAACAATAGCAAATGTGTTGGGGAAAGTAGATACGTTTTGGACGTATCAGACTATTATCATATTTCATATAGTTTATGATTGAGTTTTATATCATGCTATAACTGTATTGAGTGGAAACATCAATACACGTGTGATATACAAACAACCAGGAGTTCTTAGTGAAACTCTAGTCACCGGTTCATTGGTCAACAGATGATCATGTTTCCTGATCATGTGGCATTTATGCCAGTTGGAAATGGAGTCAACTCATTCTGAGAATGAGATGACGAACCAATACCCAACCTAAATATCTTGACCCAATCATGTCACGAAGTTCAAGTTACGATGATTAGAAATGGATTCTCGTAGACTATTCCTTAGACCGTGAGGCTATATCAATCACTGTCTCCCGAGTTGCTTAGATAGCATCAAGCGCCACTTGGTAATACAGTGGTTATATAGGTGTGTTCAGGTACATACTCGGAGGAAACCGTAGAGGCAATATATGTCAAGAGCGGGATTTGTCTGTCCATGTGACGAGAAGATACTCAAAGGGCCCACTCAGAGAGGTTATATCCAATAGCTGCGCAGCGTGTGATTTGATCACAGGGATACCACTTGTCGGAACGAGTCAAGTAGCATTGTTCAGTAACGATAATGAACACGACATGGTGATGTCATTGATCAGATCCCGGGCAATGCAAGTATCGAGAGACAAAGGGAATAAGACACGACTATCCCGGTTCAAACGACGAAAGATCTTCGTGGAACGCACAGGGGTCACATGGCCATCCAGGTCCCTCTGTCGATCATTGGTGCGGGAGTGTCCCGACCATGTCTAGTGAGTTCCTGAACCGTGGGGTATTACGCTTAAGGGCTTGATGATGCTTAGAGAGTGTTTATAGGATCGGTAGAATCACCGAATAATAGTAGGGAGAAAACTGGAAGGGTTTTGGTAAGTCCGGAGGATGTCCAAAGTGGAGGTGGAAGTGTTCCATAGCTACGGAGGTGAATAATATGTGAATGAATGTTAAATATTTATTTAATCATTTATTCATAATTATTTAATAAATAGAAAAATCAATTTGAATGGTCAAAAGCCTACTAGGCCAATTCTCGGAGGGGAGATGGCCCATTAGGGAAACGAGAGAGGGAGAAGGGGCCAAGGGGGTGGCTGACGCCCTAGTCGGCCATCCCCCCTGCGTGGGGCCCATGGGGGTGGCCGGTGGTGCCACCCCTCCCCCTCCTCTCCTTTAGTCCCACCTCGGGACTTTGAGGGAGGTAGTACCTCCCCTCCCCCTATATAGTGGGGGTATTTGGCTAGATAAATACACCAATAATTAATAAAGGTCTTCTCACTTTTGGGAGGACCTCTAATTGATATTTTCTCTCTCCCCCTCTCTCTCGTAACCATGGTCCCAAGTCTGGACTGCATGAACAAGAGACATCTTCACCGCGGAGCACCGTCGCGCTGCGGGATTCAGATCCAGGAGCTCTACTTTCACAACTACTGCTGGATCAGGGAAGCGGGAGTCATCGTCAGGCACCGGACATGTGTAACTCCCTACGAGGTGTCGCACTTGAGGCACTCAAGTCGTTGGAGCCATGGGAGCGCAAGGACTTCATCACGACCTTGAGGTCGGCTTCGGCTCGTCTACATCAACCATGCTTTCCTGAGCGTTGACAACACTTTTCGGTTTTCAAGGGTAAGTTCATGAAAATCCCCTCCCGTTAATGTATTACTAATAGATAGGTCCTGGCAGCATTAGGGGTTCAGGGGCGTAGGGTAAAATTTATTGTTTTCATACGCGGAACCCCTATAGGAATCATGGATGGTTGATGGAGAAGCGATGGTGATGATGATGGCGATGATCTCCTCCAATTCTTCATCCCAGCAGGGTGCGAGAACGGAGTTTCTAGTGGTGGCGGTGCAGTGGAACTCTATCTGGAAAAACATCAAACCCTCCTGGGTTTTTAGGTCAAGGGACATCTTATAGATGAAGAGGGAGGCCGAGGGGGTGCCCGAGGCGGCCACACCCCTCCCAGGCGCGGCCTGGGCTGGCCCACATGGTCAGGTGGTGTGGGACCCTCGTGGCCCTCCTCCGTCTCGTCTTCTGGTGAAATAGGATTTTTGGCATATTTTTCGAAATTTTTCCCGATAGTTGATTTTCTGCAGAAAAATTAGACACCAAGGTAATTCTGCTGAAAACAACGTCAGTCCATGTTAGTTGTAACCAAATCACACAAGTTTAGAGGAGAAACAATAGCAAAAGTGTTCGGGAAAGTAGATACGTTTTGGACGTATCAACTCCCCCCAAGCTTAGGTTATTGCTTGTCCTCAAATAATTCAGTTGAAAACTGAGTGCGATAAAAGAAACTTTCACAAACACATTTGCTTCATAAGATGTATATATTCTCAGCATATGATCAAATACTTAGGCAATTCATAATAAAGAGTATGCAAATAAGTTTACTTAATAGTCATTAAAAGGTATGAATAGATTCCAACTCAAAAATAATAAGTAGCATGAAACATAAACATAAGCAACATTGCAATGCTCATAAAAAGGTATGATAGAGTGGTATCTCGCTTTCCTTTAATCATAAATGTCAAGGCACCTATGAAGTTCAAGTGAAGACTAGAAGTAAAGATATCAAAGATGCAAGCATCAAACTCATGACACAATTAACCAAGTTTTGAGACAAGCACATTACACTAAGAATGACAACTATGCTCTCAAGAAAGTGCTCATAGAATAAGTGGTGACTCAACAAGGAAGTGAAAAGGTTTTGAAAAGTTTGAAAGGCTTCCAAATGATGAAAGTATGGTACTCATTAGCTTTGAGATCTCATTGCCCCTATCATAAGCATCTTTAGATGCTTACAGTGAAAGTGAGGTCCAATACGAGTTATATGTTTGAGAGACCATAAACTGGAAATCTCATGTCCCTTGAGTACGAGGGCCGCTCCTCATGCTACTCAACTTTAGTTACCGGTAAGTTCTTGTCATAGTAAATACATGCGTATCATAGAGAACCGCCAACGAGGTACCCCTTGCACATGATACAGGAGCTATCCCATAATCAAAATGACAAGGCAAGCAGACAATGAGCATCTCGGCAATCTTCTTATTTACCATGGGAAAATGGTGCTTTTTTCTCTCTTTCCTCTTTTCTCATCTTTTTTTTCTTTCTTTTTCTCAATCTCTATCTCTCTTTTTTTATAAGAAGAATGCTTCATAGATTGCTCACTATGGTGATGCTGCAAGTTTCCACCATGATTAGGCATGGCTTAGGCTAGCGGCCCAGACGTTTCTCTAACACACATACATAACTCCATGGACTTACAAGCTCCCCTTTTATTTCACACCAACGACATCCGTAAACAAAAGAGCATGATATCAACTGGGTATATATTTACAGGTGTTGAAAGCATTCCCCGTGACAGCACGGTTCTGCTAATCCTCAGCCTATAATTTGCAAGCATATAACTTTCATGGACAGTCACAATAGTTCAGGTTTATTAAGTGCAAGAAATAAAGTGTGCCATCAAGTTCGTGAGAGCTTTACTAACTAACTTTCTCATAACAAGCAAATATTTTATTCGGAAGAAAACAAGGCATACTGAAATATGCACGGAATAGTAAATGATGCTAATAGGTAGGTATGGTGGACACTTTTGGCAATATTGGTTTTGGGGAGTTGGAAACACAAGTAGAGCTCATACTCAGTGCAAGTGAAGGCCAGTAATAGAAAGGGAGCGACAATCGAGAGAGCAATAACTGTCATAATCATGCTTGCAACAAAACAAGACTAATTATGGCATGAAAGTGATTCAAGAACCCTAAGGCAAAAATAATTCATCGAGGCTTAACTGATTGTTTCAGTCATATGCATGCGTGAGCATGTGCCAAGTCGATTCAAATGAAACATTCAGAGGGGGATACCACAATGTCATACCGAGTTATGAATAGAACAATGCAAGCAAACATTCATATGACATGCTATAAACCATTAGCAAGCTGGAGCTAATCATAAGAAATCAAGAACTACTAAGCATCCATAAATAACATACACCTTACATGAACATACTAAGCATGCCCACAATAATGAGTATATGTACAAAAATGAAAACAAATAGAGTTCATTATCAGCCTCTTACCACACCTCAAGTTGTCATTAATCTTCATTATTGCCTTTCACTTGTGTGGCTTGAATAATAACATGAAACCAAACTCCATTGAGGACGGCTGAACCCTGCAACGAACTTCACAAAACCAAAGAAGAACAAAAAATATTTTTGGTGTTTTTAATTTTTAAAGGCAAGAACAAAAAGGAAGACCAAGGAAAGCGATTTTTTTTGGTTTTTCGAATAATTAAGATAAAGCTAAAATAAAAAGCAAACCAACACAAAAAGATAAAGAGGCAAGCAAAGAGAAATAATGAAAATATTTTTGGTCTTTTTGTGTTTTGGAAAGCAGAAATAAAGCAAGAACGAAGACTAAAAAGAAAACGAAACATGGATATATAAAGTACCGACTGAACATGATATGTAGATGAGTGTGATGTCGGTGTACCTCCCCCCAATCTAAGGCTTTGGCCTAAGTGGGTATCAATCCCAAGCTAGCCAAGAAGGAGTGCTCCATAATATGGCGAGGAAGTGCCTTCATCCTGATATGAACTCGAGGACGCCCCAGCGTAGTGCACAGAGTAGTCGTAAGAGGGTACATCCCCCTGGTGCTGCCCGTGGAAACCAAGCAAGTGGAGCTGCTCGTCCACCTCCTCCTTAGAACATGACCATGGCATCCTGCAAATACTAAACAAAGTGGACAGTGGCAAAGGAATTTCCCTCTCGTCTCCGTCCGTAAACAACATCCTGTAAACTAAATTCTTGGTACTAGAGTCAGTAGTAAAAAAATGCTGTGTTTTCATAGCAGCAAGATCAAGCCTTTGTGGTGTCAACATAGTGTCATTAGGATCAACAAAAAGTTCTAAGGCAGCAACCATGCATGAGGCAATAATACCCCCATAAATGGGTCCTCTAGCAGCTAAGCGACGAGCAATGAGAGAATCCAGATTATACTTGGTATCATTATTAAGTGGTGTAGCAAGAAAGGCTAAATGATAATTAGAAATATTACTAGTGTTCTCCCTACCAAGAATGCTCGTGGCAAGATAATAAGCAAAATATCTAAGAGCTGGGAGTTGAATGTTTCTTATCTTCCCGCGCCGAGCTGTGCGGTCGTCGTCATTTGTCACACTTCAGTAGAGCTCTAGAAAATCAGCAGGTCGACCTTGGATCCTATTCACTGTCCCAGTCGTGCCTATGCCTATAATGCTGCAAAATCTTTCCAATGGCATGGTAATAGGCATATTATAAATTTTGAACGAAACAGTTGACCAATAAGGGGTGTTAGTGAAAACAAAACAAAACTTTCAACGAAAGTTTTGGTGAGCACGACATATTGCTCACTCTCATCTTCCATATAAGTGGTCAGACTAACCCTCTGAACAAGGAGTAAGAAATCATCGAGGATCCCTGCAGCTTGCAAAAAGGTAAAACAAGGGAAGGTAGATGGGTGAGCATCTCCCTTATCTCCTTCATTGCCAAAGCGTGGTGCAATAAGATCTTCGTTATATGATGGCCTAAATTGAGAAGCTGATCTCGAAGGCCTTGCCCTCCTGGGTGTGTCCCTCTCAAATACTTCTCCAAAAGTGCGGTTGTTCATCTCCTCTATTCTAAAATTTAAGCATCCATCATACAAGTGATCGCAAAGTGATTACAAAATGGAAGGAACTACTTATAGGGACTTGTAAGAGGCCTAAACATGCATCAAAACAATTTCTCTAAGCATTAAACAAGCTTACAAGCTCACATAACCTGTCACCTACAATAGCAAAATACTCAAGATATAATCCACTAAACACAAATCTACTTGGACAAGCAGAGGAGTCACATACCGGAGAACAAATGCTCCAAATTTCAGCAGAAAAGATGGGCTGAGCAAGGAGATCGAAAAATTGCAGGCAAGAACAGCAGGAACACGAGTTTGAGCAATGAGCTGGTGTTTTCTCGGGAGAGAGAAAGGAGTAGTAGGAGGGAGAGTAAGTGGAGGGCCAGGGGTGGCCCACACCATGGCCAGGCGCGCCCCTAGGGTGGCCGCGCCACCATGTGGTGTGCCTGCCTGGTGGGCCCCCCTGGATCACTCCAGGTACTTCTCTGCCCCTCTTTTGACGTAAAAAATTAATATGAATTTTCTAGAATTTTTTGAGAGACTTTATTTTTTTTAGAAATTTTCAGGTATTGATGAATAATTTTCTGGCAGAAAGATAATTTTGGAATGATGCAGTAACAAAACAAAATTAAAACTTCAGAAGTTCTAAGAGACTCGAATATGCAAGCAACTAGAAAAAGAAAAGTAAACTCGGTGAAAGCAAAAAAAAATTAGAATGGATAAACTAAAGGTAAGCAAAGATAATCATGGTGAAAACATTGTTTTTGTTCATTAAAATCCCTTTGTGAACAAGGTTGACAGGTCCTGTTACCAAAACAATTTTATATGAAACAAAACTTTGCATTTCACTAAATGATTATGTTACCTCAACCTTGATAGCAATGGTCCCAATCATAATAGTTTCATATTTTTCTCGTGGTATGGGACAATATATTTCTCCAACTTGGATGCCCTCAATATTTTGAATTGAATTTAAACCATAATTCCTATCAATCTTCTTGGGGAAATAGACAGTATGCTCCTTGTCATTAACATTAAAAGTTACCTTTCCTTGATTGCAATTAATAACAGCTCCTGCAGTATTAAGAAAAGGTCTCCCAAGAATAATAGACATATTATCATCTTCAGGCATTTCAAGCACAACAAAGTCAGTTAATATCAAGCAATTATGAGCCACTTGAACATGAACATCCTCACATATACCAACAGGAATAGTGGTAGATTTATCAACCATTTGTAAAGATATATCAGTTGGTATTAATTTCTCCAATTGAAGTCTCTTGTAGAGAGAAAAAGGCATAACACTAACTCCTGCTCCAAAATCACACAAAGCAGTTCTAACATAATTATTTTTAATAGAATATGGAATAGTTGGAATCCTTGGGTCTCCATGTTTCTTTAGAACCCTACCATTAAATGAATAATTAGCAAGCAAAGTAGAAATTTCCTCATTAGAGATCTTACTTTTATTAGAGACAATATCCTTCATATACTTTGAATAAGGAGGTAATTTAATAGCATCGGTTAAAGGAATTTGCAAAAATAAAGGTTTCATCCACTCACAAAACTTACTATAGTGGTCGTCTTCCTTTGACTTGTGTTTCTTATCAGGAAAAGGCATAGGTTTTTGGACCCAGGGCTCTCTCTCACTACCATGTTTATTAGCAACAAAATCTTCCTTAGTGTATTTAGTATTCTTAGTGTGTCTTTCAGGTTCTTCTTCAACTTTTTCTTTATCAGGAGCATCATTTTCCTCATTACCACTTTCAGTTTCAGCATCAGAGACAACTATACTATTAGGATCTTTAACAGGTTCAGAAGACTCTACAATAGTTTTATGTTTCTTTTTTCCTTTTCTTAGGAGAAGTACCACTATTTTCAATTTGTTGAGAATCCTGCTCAATTCTTTTAGGATGCCCCTCAGGATATAGAGGATCCTGAGTGGCAGCACCACTTCTAGTTCTAATTTCATAAGCATGTTTTTCTTTAGTAGCATTCACTAACAAATCTTTTTGTACATTAATTAGCTGATCAATTTGAGTTTGAACCATTTGGAAATGTTTAACAAGCATTTTAACATCATTAGAGGTTCTTTCCACAATATCTTTCAACTCAATAAGAGCTCTAGAGTTTTCCATCAAATGATTCTGCACTCTTTTATTAAATTATCTTGCTTAACAATAAAATATCAAATTCTTCCAAGCATTGATCAGGAGGTTTAGAATAAGGAATACCTGGTAACTCAAGCTCAATCACAAAATCGACCTCTCGGTCAGGAGGCATACCTGGTAAATCTTCAGGAAAAACATTTGGGAACTCACAGACCACCGGAACACTCTGAATAGCATCCATAGCATCATCATTCAGAGACGCCAAAGAGAAAAGCTGAATTGCAGGAGTCAGACTTGGAGAATAGACTATATGGCCTTCAGGAATTTTCAGAGAAACCGAGCGTTCAGCACAATCAATCACAGCTGCATTTGCCGTTAACCAATCCATGCCCAAGATGACATCAATATTAGAGTTGCCGAGAATGATTAAGGAAGCCAGAAATGAAGAACCACCAATTACAATTTGATTGCCATGACTGACCTTGGTAGATAGCATTCTTGCCCCAGGAGAAAGATGAAGGGTTTCGCGGCATAGTAAATCAAAATTTTCTACGGAAGCGAACATAGGGAAAGCCAAGATCTAATCTAGGAGATGCAAACAACGAGAGAGATTGGATTAGATCTTCATACCCTTGAAGATTACACGTGAACGTTAAATCGGAGCGTGGGTGATGTAGTCATACTCGCTTCTCCTCCTCGCGATCCGATCCGATCTAGCACCACAAGTGGCGGTGCCTCCGTGAGATGCACACGCAGCACCTCGGCGCCTCCTCCTCCTTCCTTGTACCAGCAAGTATGGTGGAGAGATGGATTGGATCTACAACACGACGGCGTGGTGTATTTGGTGGAGAATTTTGTCACAGGCTTCACCGCAAATGGTAGAGAGAGAGGAAGGCAGCAGGCTACTAGGGCTTGGAGGAGATGTGTGTGGGGGAGGCGACCAGCCCTCTATATAGAGGGGAGGCGGCCAGCCCTAAGCCCCTCCTCCAAGCCTATCTCTAGTTTAAACGATTTAAACTCTCCCCTTATCTAGAAATTCTATCCCGAGATTTAAACGAGTTAAATCTCTCTAGAATCGGCTAGGCCCTATGGGGCCTTGTGCCTCTGGCCCAATGTGGCTAGGACACTCCCTCATAGGCCCATGCCCCCTCCCGGAAGGTGGGACCACGTTGGCCCCCTTCCGGAAGGTTCTAGAAGCTTCCGGTACAATACCGATTAATCCGGAACAATTTCGAACTCCAAAACTGACGCCTTATATGAATCTTATTCTCGGACCATTCCGAACCTCTCGTGATGTCCCGGATCCCATCCGAGACTCAACAAAAATTCATAAACCAATTATCCAATCTATCCTAGCGTCGAGACACGTTATGTGTGACCTGCGGGTTCGAGAATATGCGAGACATGATCTTCTATCAATAATCAACAGCAATGCAGGCACCCATATTGACTCCCACACATTCGATGATCATATCGGATGAACCACGATGCCAGGATTCAATCAATCCCATATATATATTCCCTTTGTCTCGCGATATTTTACTTGCCCGAGATTCGATCACGGTATCGTCATACCCAGTTCAATCTCGTTCACAGCAAGTACTTTACTCGTTCCGTAATCCGATATCACTTTGTGATTAACTCCTTAACCACATGCTTGCAAGCGGTGTTGATATCGATTACCGAGTGGGCCCAAAGTATATCTCTCCGACTTGGGAGGGACAAATCCCATCTCGATACATACAACCCAACAGATACTTTCCGATTACCTGAGAGACACCTTTATGATCACCCTCTCATAGGATGACGTTTGATGACCTCAAAGCTTTCTTCCGATACCAGGGAGTTGTATTATCTCATGGTCTAAGGAATACAATATTTGACATAAGAAAAACTTCGCAAAGACGAACACGATGACACGATCTAATTGCTTCGCTTAGTTTGGGTCTATCCACCATACCATTCTCCAATGATATGATCTCATTATCAATTGACAACTCATGTTTATGGTTAGGAAACCTTAACCATCATTGATCAATGAGCTAGTCCATAGAGGCGTACTAGGGACACGGTGTTGTTCACAAACCACACAAGTATTAAAGTTTCCGCTTAATACAATTCTAGCATGGAATATAAACTTTATCATGAACAAGAATTATAATAATAACATCTTTATTATTGCATCTAGGGCATAATTCCAACAAAAGAACCATTAACTTTTTATCTAGTTGGTCTATAATTAGCTCATGCTCATTTGCAAACTTGTGAGAAACAAAAGAATGCGATGCACCAGAATCAAACAAAACTCGTGTAGGGACTGAGTTAACGGGAAGCGTACCCATCACAACTCCAGATGCATGTTCAGCTTGAGCGACGTTGACACAGTTGGCACGAGCAACAGTGGACCCGGGCTTGGTGTTGATATTGAGAGCTCGAGGTGGAGGTGCACGAACCATAGAAGAACTTGCTGCAGGTCTTAGAGGTGGTGGAGGAAGAGCTTTGTTGTTCATGGGACAACTCCAGTGTTGATTCCCAGTGTTCCCACAAGTGTAGCAAGCACCAGGTGGACATGGAGCAGCGTAGCCAGGGACTCCGCCAGGCGCTCCAGGGTAGATGTGGTTGTAGCCCCTAGGAGCCGCGGTGAAGGAGTTTGGTGGCCTTGCCACGTAGCTTGAAGGTCTTGGTGGAGCCGGGAGCGACGATGCGGTATTAGGAAAAACCCACACGCGGCGCTTAGAAGGAGCTGTCATAGCTGAAGAGCTTGCTGCGTCACGACTTTGTTTCTTGGACTCCTCGAACACTTGCCTACTGGCTTCTTCCTGTAGAGCTGTATGTTGGAGTTCCAGAAAAGACCCCGGCCTTGCATGAGTGATTTCATATTTGATAGATGCATTGAGCCCTTGCCTGAACCTCTTTTGCTTCTTCTTGTCATCAGAGATCTCATCGCCACCATACCGAGAAAGATTCATGAAGTTTCTGATATAGGTATTGACATTGTCATTGCCCTGCTTGAGGTTGAGAAACACTTCCTTCATCCTTTCCATGACAATTTCTGACAGGTATTGCTCTTTGAAATCCCCAGTGAACTGCTCCCAAGTAGGCTGAAAACCAGAGTGGTTTGCCTTTAGGTATTTCTCCCACCATAGAGCTGCGTCTCCCTTCAGAAAGTGAGTGGCACATTTTACCCATTCTTGCTTAGGAACATCAGCAGTCATCAGCAACCTTGACATCTCATGCAGCCAATCATCAGCATCTAGTGGCTGATCAGACACCTCAAAGTGGCGTGGGTTAAACTTCAGAAAGCTCTTGATGTCTCCTCGCTTGGGAGGTGGAGGTAGCGGAACAAACTCATTCCTCCTGGCACTTTCTTCAAAGCGTTGCTGGTTCTGTTGCATTATTCCCAAGGCATTAGCAATACTTGCCAACGCAGCCCCCAGTTCAGGTGGTATGTCCTCCTCATTGTGGCGTGGTGGTGCCATCCTGGTATTGATATAAAACTCAAGTCAGTACCATAATGGAGAATAATAATAATCCAAAATAGTACCAAAATGTAATTAACCAAGATTAAAGGATACAAATTACTAAGATGATATTAAAATATCAACAAAGTTCAAAGCACCTAGAAGATATTAAGCATATCACACATGACTGAACAAGGAGTGTGGTACACAAGGCTATCAAAGAAAAAAATCTGCAAATTTCGGCATTAAAATACCACTATATGCACAAAATCACTTAACGAATCAAGATTAGTAACTCTACCAATTCAATATACAAGAGCGAATGATAAAAGTAGTGGTATGGTCGCGACTCCATCCCGCACTCAAATCATTACTCCGCACATGAATAAGTAAAACCCATATCCCGACTCTCTTCCTTCTTAAGATGAACCTAAAGAACAACAACTACGGAAAGCAAACACCCCAAACAAGATAGCGTCGGATAACAAAGAGTAAGACAGATCGCGTCGGTTTACAACGAATCAGATAGATCGCGTCGGTTTACAAAAGCCTGTCGGTATGGAATGTACCAACAGTTGATAACCAAAAGGCAGATAGCGACAACAAGTTGGATGCAACAGATAGACAAGGAATTACACACACACACACAGACACACACTCACACAACCTATGGTACTACAGAACCCAGAACACGTGAATCCTAGTTTGAATTTTAGAAGAGGATTGAAAATGTTACACTTCCTTACCAGAAAAGGGTGGGTGGGTAAGAAGAAAAATGGAAGGAGTCCTACTCTCACGTTTTGTTTTTCCCTAGTATACATAGCTACCAAAATATTTGCTAGACTGACAACGACCATTTGGCTGAGACCACAAAGGCGGGATGGCTCGATACCAATTGTAACAACCTCGGACCCTACGCCTAAGTTCAAGCCTGGATGAACCAAAAGTGGTTAAAGTAGTACAATGGGGACCGGGGCCACCACGTGTAACATCGGCCGCCCTAACCACTTCCAAGAACATCGGGACAAGAGCGAGCGGCGTAGGCAACAGGCGAAGAGATCAAATACATACACAAGTGAGTATGTATGCAAGCTACCTTACAATAGTTCTCAGAGTCATACCATCTAAAAGAAATAGAAATATTGCAACGCCATACGGCAAGATCCAAATATCCTAGATAGAGATAATAGTGTAGGATAGCTCCTCATACATCAATGAACAGAGTATCAAGCGGAAGCGGGAAACAAGATCCGAGTACGGACAAGAAGCAAATCGGCATAAGATGCCACATAAATAAGCACATCCCGCCCACACATCTCACGGATCCCCATCCCCGGAATCTCTATACCGAGTGATCGTTTCCAACATCATCTGTCTCCTCCACCCAGTATCCATCTTGCGAATACACCTGTTCATCTGAATCAAACAATTTATCGTGTGAGACCCTAGGGGTACTCAGCAAGTCTTTATGCCTCTAAAGGGGACATATACCTGGGGTGAGGCAATTGCAGCAAAAGATAATAACTAACAAGTCTATAGATGCTCGCTAACCATCTGCCTAACCAATGATAGACGTGTCCGTTAATTAGAAACAACAGTTATAACAGTATAAAGTAACAGATCCATCCTCCTTCTCGCTTACCAACGAGAAAGCGGACGAACAACCCATCCGTTGGCAGTTTTATTAACCATTCCATGAGTATTGCACTATTTACTAGTCAGGTATTTAGTCAAATTAAAAGTGCTACTTTAGTTATACTTGTCTATGATCGAGAAACTGTGCTCCAAGTCGTCCATAACCGCGGACACGGCTTTCAGAAAGGTTTACCCTGCAGGGGTGCACAAATAGCAACACACACATGATCGACCTCGGAAAAACCAAATCAAAACCCAACGAGGCTTTCACGACAAAGCATTCACAAGATTCATAAAATATTTCAGGGGGCCACCCCATTAAGCTACCTGCGACGAAGTTGGCCGGCTCCGAGACGGACCCAAGGTTTGTGTCAATGGCTGTAAACGACTGGGAACCCAAAAGTGTGACTGGGCTTAAATAAAGCGGTAAAACATGGCATAGGTACATGATAGTAATAAAGCCCCAAACTACTTTGTGGCCCCAAGAAATAAAGTACCAATCAAGCTCATGCCAAGCGGGATTCATAGAGTCTCCCGTATGTGGATACTGCGAATAGTCAAGGAACAGAAATCAAGTACTCGGGGTCCTACGGGACACAAGTGAGCATGAAAAACCAAATAACAGATATTGCTCACCGGTGCCTCTTTTATTAGTTATCCCATTACTACTCAGGTTAAGTTGTTTAGGTACCTCGTGGTCCATCAGACTCTCACATACCCTACACATGCTGTTCTACGACTCGTATGGCTCAAACAACTCCTGTAGTAATGGCTCATGGGATAGAGGAACAAGCTCGGTGGGGTTTAAAGTAAAGGCTATGCAGTACTTGGGATTCAATTTAATGCAATCGTGACTCAATGATGCAAGAATAAGATAGAGGCAATAGGTACTATATGTATGCAAGCATGTGGTAGTGCTTGCCTGGCAGCTCAGTTGAAGCGAGAGATGGATCTGGGTAGTACTCGTGGGATTCTTGATAATTTCCCTGCTCGGCGTCTATTCGAAAGAAGAACCAAACAAATAAGGGCCAACATAAATAAAGTGCACAAGCATCTGAATAAAATGCGACAAGCAAACAAGCATACTATGATGAATGATGCACAATTTACATGGCAATAATATAGCATGGCAAGGGTGAGGTGTGGGGACAAGAATAAAGCATTTTATTAATTATTTGGTCAAGTTTTATTGCCATAAACAGTTCTGATTTTTAATAATGGCATGATGCATGCTGCAATTCATATCATGGAATGCATAAACAGAACGGGCTCGTCGCGCTGAGCGAATTAGACATATTATTTGTCAAATTTGGAGTAATAGAATTAAAGTTATTAATTAATTAAGAAAAGGCATTTTTATTGCAATTAAACAATTTCGAAAATTTAAATTAGTCAAACATTAATTTGGACAGCAGATTTGAATTCCTCATATTTTTCTGATTCAAAAACATATATCATTTGTATTATTTGGATAAGTCAATTAAAAGATATTATTTCCTGGATTTAAAACATATTTAACAATTTCTGAAAACATTTTTATTAAGCAGAAAAGAATAGAGACTTTTTGCACACAGGGGCAGCTAGCCACAGCCGCTGACGGGTGGCCCATGCGCTGATTCAGCAATACGTGGCGTGGATCAAGCGCGGATCTTTTGCACCATGAGTCCAAAGCATGGTCACCGATCGTGGGACCGAGACCATGACGGGTCCACGCGCGGGCGGGCGAAGGAAGCACAGCCACGTAGCGTATCTGGGGGACTGCGAACGGGAATCAGCGGAAGCCAGGGTACCTTTTCATAAAAACGGCGCGGCGGCTGACCAGTGGGCTTAGAGGACCACGGATGGAGGCGGGAAAAAGTACAGGGGCTTATGCGCAAAACTCTACGTGAGGCTGACGAAACTGGAAAAAATAGAGTCTGAGAAAAACAGTAGCTGCTCCCGACTTTGATTGAAGATGGCGAGAGATTGGCTGCAGAACTCGCGACGACGCAAAAAGCAAAGATATAGAGGGAAGGTTGGTCTACAACTTTGGTGTTTGTAGCTTCGCCAACGAAGGTCTACAGCGGACGGGGCGAGGAGAAGAACAGAGTGAAAAAATACGGGTCGGCTGCAGACTGGATTTCGACCGGAAACGCAAGAGCTGGAGCAATCTTGCGAGGATAATTCAGGGCGCTTCGCCGAACCAAATTGAGCGTGTAATGGCTCGTTTTAAAGAGGGGAGGACCGTCTACCACTTTTGTTCTCGCAGAAACCAAAGAGGAGCAACACAACAACGACACCGACGCGAAGAACAGGGGCAGGCCCGGCTACAGACGCTGTTGCAGCTGCTGTCCGCGGCGTGCATGAGCGCCGTGCGTGCGGTGACTGGCGCGGTCTGGCGTGCGCGCGCGACAGGGAAGGCTGGGACGGTATCAGGGCAGAGGAGGTTGCTGGAGGAAGGGGGATGCTCACCTCGTGCTCGTCGGCAAGCCGAGCAGGCCGGAGCGGGGCGCGAAGAGGAAGCAGACGGGGTGGTCGACGCGGGCGGCTGCAGCGGCACGGCCTCGGTGATAGTGTTATGTGGTTGCCCAGCCCTCCTCCTCCTAGCTCCTGGTGCTGTACAACATCAGGGACGATGTGCACCTCCTCGCGTGGCTCCTGGGCAAGGTGGCTCGGTGGCGACGGCAGCAGGACAACGTCGAGGACAAGGTAGACGACGGTCGGGTTTAGGGCTGGCTGGGGATCTCGTTCCCGATCCAGGGCAGGTGAGAAGGGGAGAGGGATGGGGATGGGGGTTAGGTGAGGAGGGTGAGGCTGACAGCTGCCTCTGCTTGCTTTATGCCGTGGCAAGGGAGAGCGAGCACGGCGCGGTGTGGGGTGGGGCTGGCGATCACGTGCGGTGCGCTAGAGGGAAAGAAGAGAAACAGGAGGCGTGCAGGGCGTCGGGTTCAGGCTGGGAGGGGGCGCGCTGCAGCTGCTGTCATTGCTTGGTTCAAGAAAAAAAACATCTCCCTCCCAGATTGCCTTGGTGCACATGTGTGTGTAAACCGGTGCATGCAACAACACACCAAAAGAGGGTGTAGATAGCTAGCTGGTATATGTATGTGAGCATGTAGGGTTTAGGTGGAGTAGATGGTTAGAGATTTGGTAGAGATAGGACTCCCTCTTTATATTTGTTTGGTTTTGAATTTATTCCCCAAACCTTGTTTGAAACACATACAAAAACCCAACAAGATCCCAAAACGAATTTTAGAAAATCCAAATGTTAAAAGGGTCTAATATTTCATGTGACTAGATTAGGTGGTTTTATATTGCATGTATGTGAGACAAATGCATGCATGTCGTGGTGTAAGAAAAGAGAAAACAAAACAAGATTTGAGGTGAACAAAAACAAGGATAATATTGGTGGATCCATACACTATACATGGATGGGCATGAAATAAATACCAAGAACAAAATGTTAGGGCCCACATATACATGTATGGTGGTATTAGAATGGATTCCAAAGAGAGATGAAATTGACAAGTTAATAGGTGGAAAGAATTAAAGAGATATGCCCTCAACTCAACTTGGGCATGAAGCAATTTATCAAGAACCAAATACAATACATCAAGAGGCAAATACAATTAATAAATGCATATGAGATAAGAACCAAATGAAAAGGGTTTTATATGATGCCCAAATTCAAGGTGGCATGATGAAATGAGCATGATATAATTACGATGCAACAATTATATGTAGGAAGTAGCATTTTATTATTAGACCATGTAGCATTACAGATGTTAGACAGATGGGATGCTACAGCAACAGTCTTCGAGGGAAGTAAAACCCAATATATCGATTCGACACAAGGAGAGCCAAAGAATATTTATAAGCCTTAACAACTGAGTTGTCAATTCATCTGCACCTAGAAATAGTCTTGCTCACATCAGTTTATCAGTAGCAATAGTTTTGTAATAGCAATAGCAAAGTAATAGTATTAGTAAAAGTAAAGACAGTAGTAACAATTGCAGTAAACAGTAGGATTAAAGCGCGGTAGGCATATGGATGGATGGACGGGCGTTGCATGGATACGACAATTCATATAGCAATCAAGATATAGGGCAATTTCAGATAAATAAGATAAAGCATCCAAGTACTAAATAATCATAGGCATGTGTTCCATATATAGTCATATGTGCTCGTAATGAGAACTTTCACAACATCTTTTGTCCTGCCAGCCCGTTTGCAGCAGGGCCTCAAGGGAACTACTAGCAACTAAGGTGCCCCTTTTAATAGAGCACTGGAGCAAAGCATTAATACTCAATGAACACACGTAATCCTCATATCATAGTCATTCCCTCCGGTTATCCTGATTATTGTCAATCCGGGGCCTTTGGTTCTAGACAATGATATGTGTATATAACTTGAAGGTAAGATCACAAACAATACTATTATCATAAATCAATAACATGTTCAGATCTGAAATCATGGCACTCGGGTCTTAGTGACAAGCATTAAGCATAAAAAGTTGCAACAAAGTCAAAAAGCACTAATAATAGATACTAGGCACCATGCTCTAACAATCTGATGCCATTACATGAATGATCTCATCCAATCCCTACCATCCCCATAGCCTACAATGGGGGATTACTCACTCATGGATGGAGGAATCATGGATGGTTGATGGAGAAGCGATGGTGATGATGATGGAGATGATCTCCTCTAATTCCCGCCCCGGTAGGGTGCCAGAACGGAGTTTCTGGTTCCGAATCACGGTTTCTGGTGGTGGCGGCGCAGCGGAACTCTATCTGGAAAAACGTTGCCCCCCTGGATTTTTAGGTCAAGGGGCATCTTATAGACAAAGAGGGAGGCCGAGGGGGTGCCCGAGGCGGCCAGACCCCTCCTAGGCGTGGCCTGGGATAACCCGCACGACCAGGTGGTGTGGGCCCCTCGTGGCCCTCCTTCGTCTCGTCTACTGGCTCTGTGAGTCTTCTGGTGAAATAGGATTTTTGGCATATTTTTCAGGATTTTTCTGATAGTTAATTTTCTGCACAAAAACTAAACACTAAGGTAATTCTGCTGAAAATAGCGTCAGTCCGTGTTAGTTGTAGCTAAATCACACAAGTTTAGAGAAGAAACACTAGCAAAAGTGTTCAGGAAAGTAGATACGTTTTGGACGTATCAGGGTGCGTCCCGGAGCGCTCCACCATCGCTTCCGGCCTTCGCTATTGAAATTCGCCGGCGGCGGGCCAACACCGTCGTAGGACTCGATGCGGTCCTCCCGCTGTCGTGCGAAGAAGGCCGCCCACGCCTGGAGGTTGTCGGGATCCCACTAGGGGTCGTTGCGCTCCTCGTCGGTGAGCGACCCCTAGTAGTGCTCGTAGCTCGCGGCTCTGCGGGCCGCGCTGGTGGGGATGGGCGGTTTAGGGAGGCCACCGAGGCTCATCGCCCACCCCGTCGGAAGCCGAAAAGCCGGCGGGACGGGGTAGCCGACGCTCCATAGCGCCTGCGCCTCGTCGACGTGGAGCCAGAGGCGGCCAAAGCCGTTGGTTTCGTGCCGTCGTAGTCCGCCATCGCCGAGGGAGAAGGAGACGACGCTTGGGGAGGTTGGGGGAGGAGATGAGGGAGCTCGTCGTCGAGATAATGTGTGTACGGCGGCAATGGAAACCGCCGAGGGTTTTTATAATGGGGGAGGAGGGGGAGGCGATGGGTGCGCATTAACGCCACCCGCGCCCCATTGACGGGACGCGTCGGATGCACCGCCCGCTGCCGTTCGCTGGAAAGGCTACGGCGAGCAGTGACATTACTCGGCGCTGATGGCGAGGAAGAAGACCGGCTCTGTGCTGCTGCCATGCGGGCCAGCTTTGACCGGGGCGGTTCGACGCGCGCGCTCCCTCCTTCTCTTCCCGCCACCCGCCCTGCCACGCGTCCATCCGGCACCCTCGCTCGCCTCCCTGTACATTGGATTTGGCCTGGGGCCGCCGGGTAAATAACTGGGCCGCACCGGCGCCAAAAAAAATTGGGGCGCACGACTGGGCTCAAAATTTCACGCGGACACTCCCCAAAACGCTATGGGGTGCCTTTGAGACCCCCCGAGTGGAGATGCTCTTAGTATTTTTAGTGTCTTCTTCAGAATGTTGAGGCGGTGGCTACATCCTGAGGTCAGAATAATGTCCTTCCCGCTCTATCCTCGCTCTGGTGGTGCGTTAGGCATCAACGGAGGGCGCGTGAAGTCATGTGTCAGACGGGTTCCTTGTGATCCGGTCGGTTTTCGTATGTGTGTTTTGAGGTCAGTCTCTTCCGATCTACATTGTTCATCTTCGGCGATGGTTGCTGCTCTGCTGCGCTGGTCCTTTGGGACCTTAGCACGACGACTTCCCGTCCGTCTACTACAACAAGCTCTACTACGACAAGCTTTGCCTGGCTCCGGTGATGGAGGGGCGAGGACGGCGGCGCGCCTTCGGCTCGTGCCAGTGTTTATAGTCGTCGTTAGGTGGTCCAATGATCTATTTGTAATTTTTATTATTTTTAAGACTCTTTGTATTGTTGTTGATGATTATTAATAGATGTGTGGAATTTTGAAAAAAAAAGTTAGAAGGAAGGAGTTTTATTTCGTTTCTAGATTTTATAAAAAAATGTTTCTACATCTTTTTTTGCGGGGACTTGTTTCTACATTTCGGAAGTGAATAAAATGGCTAGTTCTCGACCTTTTGTATTTTCTGGAGACGTCTCGATCTGCTCCGTAGTGGTATCAGTTTCGAAACAAATGGACTAAGAGCCCTCATATGGGCCGCATTGGAAAAACGTTCTCGGAAGAAGGCACGATCCATAATAGAGAAGCCCTACGTCGTTGGTCCAAACTCCAAACTAAGAGCCCATCCTCCTCGTCCAAACTTTTCTTTTTGGTTCATCTTCCGTCAGGAGCAGCCACAATTAGGGGCGAATATCACGTCGTGGCGATGGGTTCAGTTTTTTTTAGGGATGATGATAGCTCTCTTTATTAATCAACCATAAGGGGTACAATGCCAGTATCAGGCGAATTTAGGAGCCACAAACGGCGCCCCTGATACAAATCGAAAGAGCTGTTAGAATACATATCCTACACGTGTTTATATAGATATACGATATGTATGCGTATGTATTCTTTGTATATATGTCCGTGTTGTATGCAATCGGGATTCCTTATAATCCTCTTATATAATAAACAATACAAAGCCACACGTGTGGTTTCCCTATCTTACATGGTATCAGACGCAAAACCCTAACCGGACCTGCGCCTCCTCCCGCTTCCGCCGCAGCAGCCGATCTCGGCGTTCGACCTCTGCAAACCACCCACCTCTCCCTTCTAGCCTCGCCGTCCCTCTGCAATGGGTGACGACGCCGCACAGATCGCGTAAGCCGCGAAGGAAAAAGAAGACCGCGAGGCCTGAGAAGCTGTTAACGCCCAGTCGAAGCTCGCCCTCGCCATCGCCCCCTCCTCCAGCGTGGGGGCCTTCTCGCTCACCTCGTTGCATGCCCAAGCCGTCAGCCTCCACTCCATCAAGTGGCATGTCCCCGTCGAGCTGGCCCTCGACACCGGCGTTCATCGCCAATGGCACACCTTTTTCCGCGCCGCCCTCCGCAAGTATGTGCAGCTCGACCACGTCGACGCCCCTGCTCCGTCCGTTCCAACTCCAGAGTGAGCTCTCTTGGATGCCACAATCGTCTCCTGGCTCTACGGGTCCATGTCCCTCGGCCTCCTCGACGCTATAATGACACCGGGCGAAGACCCCCTCACCGTCGAGTTGTGGACAAGCATCAACGGGCTCTTCAACGACCACAAGATCAACCGCCAGCTCCACCTCTCCACCGAGCTGGGCGAGATCAAGATGGGCGAGATGAACTTGAGCGAGTACTTGAAGAAGATCAAGGCCCTCGCCGACGGTCTCACGGATCTCGGCTTCCCGGAAGACGACGCCAAGCTGGTCATCCACTGCCTCAACGGACTTTCCGAGCAATACGAGGGTGCTGCCGATCTCATCTCCCTCATGCCCGACATCTCGTTTGAGAAGTGTCGTTCTCTTCTCGCTCTCCAAGACATGAAGCGCAAGAATCGTCGCTCGCGCAATGGCAACGGTGACACGGCCCTCTACGCCAGCGCCGCCACCGCCCCCAACTCCGGACGAGGCAACGGTGGCAAGGGCAAGAAAAAGAAGAAGGTCGCAACGGACGCTGCCAAGGACACCGCCATCATCCAAGCTGGCCCCGTCATCACACCTCCGGTCGCCGCTCCTCCAACATGGCCCACGTCGCTCCTGCCCTAGAACGCCGCGATCCAAATGTGGCCACACAGCCATGGTATGCAGGCTCGACCCCCCAGCTACATGCACCGCCCCCGCCCCCGCAGCATGCCTTCTACACACAAGGGCCCTACACCGTGCCGCATGCCTATGGCTACGGCTATGGCGGCTATGCTCCTCAGGCTCCTGCATATGGGCTCGGCGCTGCACCCTCGTCATCACCGGCTTCATCGACAGCCTCATGGGACCAGTCCGCGTTGATGAATCAGTTCCAAACGATGGGCCTTCAAGCGCCCACCACCGATTGGGTCATGGACACTAGCGCCACCCCCACTTCGCATCGAACCCCGGTATGCTCACCTCCGTGTCTCCGCCTTCTTCTTCCTCTCGTGTTGTCGTTGTCGGTAATGGTTCCACCCTTCCGAACATCGCTACTGGGCATGCACGTTTTCCTATTTCTACTCCCTCGCGTCCTTTGCATCTTCGCAATGTCTTAGTAGCTTCCGATATAATCAAAAACCTCCTATCCGTTCGTCAATTCACCATTGATAATCGTGTTTCCGTCGAATTTGACCCTGTTGGTTTTTCTATGAAGGACCTTCTAACCAGGACCGAGATTCTCAGATGCAATAGTCCTGAAGCCCTCTACCCTGTCAGCACCTCCTCCCCCAGCCGCCCACACGCCTTCCTCATCGTCGACCCTGCTATGTGGCATCGGTACCTTGGACACCCTGGACGGCCGGTCATGGAGTCATTAGCTTGCTCCTACATTATTCCTAGGGATAAAAATAAATCTAGCTTGTGTCATGCTTGTCAATTAGGTCGCCATGTTCGTCTAACTTTTTCTTCTACCAATCGTGTAACACATCTTGTGATTTGTGGACATCTCATGTTGAGAGTATTTCCGGCTTTAAGTATTATCTCGTTTGTCTCGATGATTTCACTCAATACACTTGGGTTTATCCTTTACGTGCCAAGTCAGAAGCCTTCTCACACTTGTCGTTCCTCCACGCCTTAGCCCAAACTCAGTTTCATGCACCCTTGAAAGCCATCTAGTGTTGACAATGGTCGTGAGTTCGATAATTCCTCCCTACAATCGTTTGCCCAACGCCATGGGATAACACTCCGCTTCTCATGTCCCTATACTGCACAACAAAAAGGTAAAGCCGTGAGAACTATTCGCACCCTTAACAACATCACTCGCACTATTCTAATTCAAGCTAGCATGCCACCTCGCTTCTGGGCTGAGGCTCTCCATACAGCCGTGTTGTTGCACAATCGGCTGCCTTCCAAGGCCATCGCGGATCGCGTGCCTTTTCGAGCCCTTCATGGTGTCGACCCTGCATATGCCGGTCTTAGGGTCTTCGGATGCTTATGCTACCCCAACACCACCGTCGTTGCCCCGCATAAACTTGCACCTCACTCCGTGCCGTGTGTGTTTCTTGGGTATCCATCTCAACATCATGGCTATCGCTGCCTTGATCGTTCCACCAAAAAGATCATCATCTCTCGCCATGTTGTGTTTGATGAGTCTGTCTTTCCCTTTGCCTCTAACGCATCACCACAATCCTCTACTCCTACTTTGCAAAGTTATGACTTTCTGCAGGTTGAGCAGCCAATGTTGCCGATGCCATTCACCACGCTGGCCGCCACAACTTCTTCCGTGGGCTCTACCGCGACCACTCGGCAGCCTGGCGTGGGCGTTCGGCAGCCTGCCGCAGATTCCCGGCAGCCTGCCGCGGGCACTTCTCCTGTCGCGGCAGGATCTCCCACCCCGCACACGCCGCCTCGGGCCACCACGCCTGGCCCGTCCTCGGCAGGATCGTCGCTGTCAGGATCGCCCTCGTCCTCTCCCTCGCCCACCGCGTCTACGGATGATGGTGCCCCGGAGCCATCTACGAGCTCGCCATCCACGGCTTCTACCATGCCTCCCGCCACGGATGCTCCTCGGGCTCGTCGTCCTCGAGCACCACCGCCGCCACCGTCTCACACCATGCTCACGTGTGCCAAGCACGACGTTGTGCAGCCCAAGACGATTTTTGATCTTCATGTTGAAGGATTGTCTCCAATACCGAATACTTATCGTGGTGCTCTCAAAGACCCCAAGTGGTATGCTACAATGGTTGAAGAGTACAGTGCGCTCCTCTCCAACAACACTTGGGACTTGGTTGATCCTCCTCGCCGTGCCAACATTGTCACCGGTAAGTGGATCTTTCGTCACAAGATGAAGTCTGATGGTTCGTTGGAACGATACAAAGCTTGTTGGGTCCTCCGGGGTTTTACTCAGCGCGAAGGTATTGATTTTGATGAGACTTTCATCCCTGTGGTCAAGCCAGCCACCATACGCACGGTGTTATCACTTGCGCTCTCTAGTAACTGGCCGATTCATTAGCTAGATGTCAAGAATGCCTTCCTCAATAGCACACTCATCGAGACCGTGTATGCTCGACAGCCTTCCGGGTTTACTGATCCCACATTTCCTGACAAGGTGTGTCGCCTCAACAAATCTCTCTATGGTTTGAAGCAGGCGCCTCGAGCATGGTTTCAGCGGTTTGCTTCGTTCATTGCTACTGTTGGTTTTGTTGGCTCCAAGTCCGATAGCTCCTTGTTTGTCTACTGGCGTGGCACTGACATGGCCTATCTCCTGCTCTATGTGGATGACATTATCCTGACAGCGTCTTCTCCGATTTTGTTGTACAGTTTAATTGCTTCTCTTCATAAAGAGTTCAGCATGACAGATATAGATGAGCTTCACTATTTTCTGGGCATCTCAGTCAGACGCACTAAGGACAGTTTGTTTCTCCCACAGGAGAATTATGCATTGGATCTTCTTGACAAAGCTGGTATGTTACAGTGTAAATCTATCTCCACTCCAGTTGATACAACTTCTAAGCTTACAGCTCAGTCTAGTGATCCCATGGCTGATCCTACATAATATCGTAGTATTGCAGGAGGTCTTCAATACCTCACTTTCACTCGGCCAGATATCTCCTATGCAGTACAGCAGATATGTCTTCATATGCATGATCCACGGGCTAATCACCTGCTCCTTGTGAAGCGTGTTCTACGCTACATCCGCGGCACCACCGACTATGGTCTCACTTTGTATCGACGCACATCGAACAAATTGCTGGCCTACTCTGATGCTGACTGGGCAGGTTGTCCAGACACTCGACGGTCTACTTCAGGCTATTGTGTGTTCCTCGGCACGAAGTTGGTGTCTTGGTCGACTAAGCGGCAGCACACTGTTTCCCGATCGAGTGCGGAGGCTGAGTATCGGGCGGTAGCAAATGTGGTGGCTAAATCTTCTTGGCTTCGGCAGCTACTTTTGGAGCTTCATTGACCGGTGCATGATGCTTCAGTGGTCTTCTGTGACAATGTGAGCTCTGTTTACATGACACAGAATCCAGTGCATCACTAGCGTACCAAGCATGTGGAGATTGATCTACACTTCGTCAGAGATCGCGTGACCACTGATGAGGTTAAGGTGCTACACGTTCCTAGTTCATCACAGTTCGCAGACATATTCACCAAAGGATTACGATCGCCTCTCTTCTTGGACTTTCGGGACAGTCTCAACATTCGTCGGCTGCCCAGTTTTGACTGAGGGAGGGTGTTAGAATACATATCCTACATATGTTTGTATATATGTAGGATACGTATACGTGTGTATTCCTTATATATATGTCTGTGTTGTATGCAATCGAAATTCCTTGTAATCCTTTTTTATAATAAGCAATACATGGCCACTTAACGTCTGGTTTCTCCTATAGAGCTACGATCCTGAGCATGTCTATTAGATGATCTATTTTCTTGGATAAAGCTAATCGCCACAAAATCTACACTACGATCCTTAATTTCATGCAGAATACTAGTGTAGCTAGGTCGATGATTATTCTTCAGTGCTGTAACTACTTCCTTGCAATCTGAGGCGACATATACATTTTGATATTCGAAGATCAGACGCCAAAGCCTCGGCCTCACGGCAAGCAATTGCTTCTAGTGTTGCAGTTTCAGAAATTCCGGAACCGGCCAGGACCGAGGTTCCCATATACTGTCCATTTGAATTGCGACAAATTGCAGCTAGCACCCCACGGTTTTCAGACCTAGAGACAGCAACATCCACCTTTATTCTCCCCTGATCGTCTGAAGGAGGCATCCACCGAGGTGCATAAGACCGAGGCTGAGCAAACTGTCTAGTCTGTAACCCTCCGTCCAACAAAGGATGTCATGAGGTGATATTTTCAAGCCCCACGTATTTCTTCCGACCAAATCCACGCTCCCTCCTCTATCACGCCGCCCCAACTCGCTCGCTCCACTCTGCTGAGCTAGTCTCGTCATTTCCTCCCCTCCGCTCGCCGGCGCTCGACCCCCCCTACGCCGCTCGCCGGCGCTCGACCCCCCCTTGTTGTATACCTTATGAGCAAATTGAAGTCCAACATCAATTTCGGCCATTAAAGAATTAAAGAAGAAGACCCATGTGGTGTTTATTTATGTGAAGATTCTACAAAGGTAACTAAAGGAAATATCACTAAGGTGGGTAAGGTAATTATATCATGTGCTATTGGAACTTCATGTTATCATGGTCTTTGTGATATTAAAACAAACATAAGTGTCATATCATATTTTTTATATATTAAAATTAAGCCTAATATTGATCCAATACAAATGGAAGAGTCGGGTATGACCACAACTTGCTAATAAAGAATATATAAGTCCACTTGGTATTGTAAGAAATGTTGGAGTACTTATAAGAAAGATTAAATACCCTGCAGACATTATTGTATTAGGTTATTTTCAAGATTCATTTTATCCTATCATATTTGGTAGATCTTTCGTACTTACTGTAGGTGTTGAAATTAGTTTTCCTAAAGAAAAAGTTCATATTAAATGTGCGGGTGAAAAGCTAATGTTCAATTTTTCTAAGTTTATTAATAAACATTTAAAAAGAGAACCATTTTAAAGATGAAGTGGAAACGCTTGCTTATGTAGTTATTGCTTCGTCTGACACGATGGAGCGATATGTACTTAACCAAAAAGAACAATTTACTGATAAAGAGAAAGAAGTTTTAAAACAAATACTATCTCAACAACCTCCTAATATGAAATTGCATATTCCACCTGATGATTTTGGAGAATTACCCCACCTAAAGAGGATTCCAGTTTTGAACTTAAATCTTTGGCCGATGATATAAAATATGCATACCTTGATGAAAAGAATATATACCATGTTATTATTAGTGCTAACCTTTCAGCTGAAGAAGAATCAAAGTTACTTGATGTACTACGTGCTCATAGACCAGAAATTGGTTATTCTCTTGATGATTTGAAAGGTATAAGCACAACTATATGTATGCATAAAATTAATTTGGAACAAGAAGCAAAACATTTTATTGATTATTAATGCCGCCTTCATCCAAAAATTAAAAAATTGGTAAGAAAAGAGGTAATTAAACTCATAGAAGCATGTATTATTTATCCCATAGCTAATAGTAGATGGGCTATTCATGTTCATTGTGTACCTAAGAAACGTGAAAATACTATTATCGCAAATGATGAAAATGAACTTGTAGCTCAACGCAATGTTACCGGTTACAGAATGGACATTAATTTTAGAAAACTAAATAAAGCTACATGTAAGGATCATTATCCTTTACCTATTAATGAAATGCTAGAAAGGCTATCAAAATATTCACATTTCCGTTATCTAGATGGTTATTCAGATTTCTCTCAAATTTGTGCATAAGGATGATCAGGGAAAGACAACTTTTACTTATCCATTTGGTACATTTTCTTATAGAAGAATGCCGTTTGGTTCATAAAATACTCATGCTACTTTTCTAAGATGCATGAATGCTATATTTGTCGATTACATTAAGAAAATTATGAAAGTATTTATGGATGACTTTTCTATATATGGTACCTCTTTCCACAATTGCATGTTCAATCTCAATAAAGTTTTGCAGATATATGAGGATCAACACTTAGTTTTAAATTTAGAGAAGTGCCACTTCATGATCACGGAAGGTGTTGTTCTTCGACATCGTATTTCAGGAAGAGGAACTGAAGTGGACCGTGCTAAAATAAAAGCTATAGAGAAGCTACCGTATCCCAAAGATATTAAACATATTAAAAGGTTTTTTGGTCATGCTGATTTTAATAGAAGGTTTATTAACGATTTCTCTAAAATATCAAAATCTCTAACTAATCTTTTGCAAAAAGATATTCCATTTTCTTTTAATGATAATTATGTAGATTATTTTAATGTTTTAAAGAATGTTTCAATAAGTGCTCATATAATTCAACCTCCTGATTGGAATTTACCTTCAAAATTATGTGAGTTGCTAGTGATTATGCAGTTGGTGTTGTTTTAGGCCAAAGAGTGGATAAAAAGTTGAATGTTATTTATTATGCTAGCGAAACACTTGATGGTGATTAAAGTAGCGATGCTAATACTAAAAAAGAATTTTTAGTAGTGATATTTGCATGTGATAAGTTTAGACCTTATTTGATTCTAAAGTTATTGTGCACTCTGATCATTCTACTGTTAAATATCTTATAGATAAGAAAGATGCTAAGTGTAGGTTAATAAGATGCGTTCGTTACGAAGAATTTGATTATTGTTGATAGGAAAGAAGAAGATAACCCTATAGCTGATCATTTGTCTAGAGTTGCATCTCCCTGGTTTGCTGACTATGCAAACTTCATTGTTGGAAAATTAATGTGACCACAGTTTAATTGTCAATAAAAAGAAATTCTTTTATGATCTAAGATATTATTTTTGGGATGTTCCACTATAAAATAAACATGTAACCTTTGTATAGTGTGTTTGTTTTTCCCTCCTCTTTATGAAAAGATAGGTGCACTGCCGGTTGCTCAAAAAAAAAGTAAGTAGTCTATAGATTTCCTTTGATTTCAAAGGACTGAAAACATATAGCATATGTTCAAAACCGTTTAGTGGAAATTATACAACTTCACTTATATTCTTCTTCAAATTTATATAGTTCATGATTAAGGGTAGTTGCTTTTTCTGATACGAACACATCTCCCCTCCCTATCACGTGCCTATCGCCGCCCTCAGATCCGGCCAACCCAGTCCTCTCATCCCCTCCATCTGGTGGCCACACCAGCGGATTGAGGAGTGTGACCCTTCCTCTTCATCATGTGCTTTTTTGTAGGTCTGTTTTCCTCTGGTTTTGTCTCCCTAGCGGCATCGCCGAGGTGGAGGTGGCGATGGCCTGTTGGAATAAGGTCTCTCTGGCCTCTCTCTACCTCGTGGGCGTCTGATTCAGAGTCAATGAAGGGCACGGGAGGGTTTGTGTCACCGGATCCGTTGATTCTCTTTGGATCTTGGCAATTGGTGTCTCTATAAAAGGGACTTCTTGTGGCTGTGTGGATCTCTGGATCGTCAAGGAGCTTCATTGACAATTACTTCTTCTTCATCGTCTCCGGGGCGGATGTGCGGTCTTCTAGAGCCATTCGGCGACTTCCCATCCGCAAGCAACAATGTCAGGCCGGCTCAAAGAGGAGCGGCAGCGGTGGCGCGCCGTCGACACGCTCTGAAGGTTGAAGACGAAGGGCATCTCAAGGATTTATTGTAAATTTTGTTTTACTTGTGGTGCTTTGTACTGTCCAATGTTTTTTTAATGCCAGGGTCCTTTAAAAAAGGGTAGTTGATTTTGTCTATGTATGTTGTGCCTATAGCCTCCTACACTATTGCGAAACACTATCAAGATAAAGAAAGTTAGATCTGTAGGTTGATGTCTTTACATGGCTGCTAAAGTACCACAAGATGGCTACTATACTTATCTTTTAAAGCTTCATTGTCATTCATCATGTTTTGGTGTGAATAAGTAGAAGCAAGTTGCCAATGATCTTGCTTCTCCCTGTGTTTTGATTGTTTAGTTGGTGTGAGGTGTTGCTAACTTGGTGTGGTGTTACGAGAAATGAACCTTTCTTTTGTTATCTTGATAATGGAATCTGGATCAATGCTTCATATGGGTAAAAGATAATGTAACTTTTGTGTTCTCTATTGATCGGAGATGGTAAAACTATGTAACCTTATTAAAATTTAGCATATTGATCTGATCTTTTGAAATTATCTCATTAATCTTATGCATTGTTGCAAAATTACACACACACAAATATGGCTGACGAAGGATCAAACCGAAGAATCTTGCTGGAGTTAAAGAACACGGTGCATGACAGCGCTGGTTAGCACACTGCATCAATACTGAATTTAAGCAGCTAGGATATGGACGTGCAGGTGATGAGTACTTATTGTGCAAAATGTTAGAACGAGCCGAGCATAGTGCAATGAAGAGGCCATGAATTGCGTCCATGCCAAGGCAGAAAAAGAAGTATCAGAATACTTGTCTGATCAGTTTTCTAATTAGTTATAACGAAAAGAAAATGGTTCCCCACTCCAAGAAACATCAGTTTGAACTGTGTTCGCAGGCACCTTGTATACCGATACTATGCCTCTTTGATCAGGTTCCGTCAAAAGTTGACATTTACTTTGTAGAATTTGGATCAACATATAACACTGCCCACTGTTGATCCTCTCTGAATCGTCTGCATGGACACCACAGAGGGAACCATTGGCGAAGGCACCACAGAGGTATCAGCCACGATCACTGAAGGCGAAGTCTGAACAGGGAGGCGCGCCGAGCTCAGGAAAACACCATGGCGCATATCAACACAGAGCTGGTACATGGGGTTGCCGGCAGTGGTGGCATACCCATTGCACCTTTCCTTGGGGTTGTAGTGCTCGTGGTCGTAGCAACATGGGTCATACTTACCCAGCATGAAGTAGATGACATCTTCTTCCTCTGGGTTCAGGCTGGGGTACATCGGCACCATGTCAGTCGGCACGCCGGCCCTCTTGAACTCTTCTTGCTCGGCAATGCTGCCCAGGGAGAGCGAACGCTCGGTCCATCTCGTCATGTCATGGTCCGGCGAGAGGCTCCAGACCCTCACCGTGCAGTGGACGAATTCCTTGAGCTGGACGAAGCCGTCAATGCTGACGAACTTGATGGACGACTCTCCCACACGGCCCATGGTCCGGAACATGCCTGAAAACATCTCCATTGTGCACATGCTGTCGAAAGTGATCTCACGCGGGTGCTCGGCTGGCAGGCCGATGAAGCGGAACTCCAGCTTGCGATCGCCGGAGAGGAGGGCGTCAAGGCTGCAGTACATGATACCGCGCAGGAGGTTCACCCAGAAAGCCCAGCCGCTGCAAGAGAAGGCCAGGACGGCCACGAAGCTGTGGGCGACATTGTGTCCCTTGAAGTCGGCCGGGAAATTGGTTGTTATCCGATCCCACCGGCAGGAGGGCGTCCACGAGCGCCAAATGTAAAGAACGTCCACCTTCTTGACGGAGCTGTGGTTGCGGCCGTAGTTGATGGTCGTCTCCGCCAAATTAACCAGAGCATAGCTGCGGCCGTCGCCGCCTGGGGGGCGCGCGATGAGAACTCTCGTGGTAGCGGCTGTTTTGCGCATCTCCCCAGGCTGCTCCAGAGTCTTGAGCCAAGGATAGGAGGGGATCATGGTGATGGACTGCTCTACAGCGTCGTAGACGAGGTAGATTTGGGAGGTAGGGGGGCTAAAATTTGTGCCCGCTATTGGCAGGTGCGACCCAAGAAGGATGAGTTTGTGGTTGGATTCAGAAGAAGGGGATCTCCTGAAGAAGAAGAGAAGGGCTCCATGACTTCCTCAAATGCAGGGCTTCAGCTTAGACGACGTACACGTTTGGCCAAAGATTCAGTTTCTGCCGTACAAAATGAACTGTACGAAGTGACCCCGATGATCTGCAGGGTTTTGCTCATAATATCCAAGTGCCGTCAGTTGCCACGACAAACAATAAATCTGGAGAAACTGAGCAAGATGAGCAAACAAGATGGGAAAGAGCGAATGTCATGAGAGAGGAATCGTGGCTGCTGTTGATGGTCGCCGGCCATGGCTGGGCGTCCCGTGGTCCGGCCGATGCCCGCGGCGGCACTCCTAACCCCGCTGCTCTATTTCTTCTCTTGTGAAACAGGGAAACGAGGGGAACGAGGGAGGCGGTTGAGGAATCAATCGATCAGACCTGGTCTACTGTATTTCTCCACGTATTTTGGAGTTATAAATAAATAAATAAGTGTGTAAAAAGAAAAGCAAGGAACCAAAATAATGTATGGCAAATGATAAAAGACCAAGTCTTCCCTCTTGCTTGTGTTCGTGTAATGCTGATGATCGCCACCGCGCGTGCATGTGTTTAGCTCCTGTATAGGCTGCGTCGTGCAGTGGTGGCCCTTCCTCCCCCTGGCTATTGGCCCTTTTTAATGAAATTCAGGTTGGGGTCTCGACGACCCCCCAGTGACCATTAAAAAAAAAAAAGACCAAGTAATGTGTGGCAAATTATAAAGGTCCTAAGTAAAACGTGGCAAATTATAAAATCTCCCGAGGTAGGGGGGCTAAAATTTGTGCCCGCTATTGGCAGGCGTGATCCAAGAAGGATGAGTTTGTGGTCGATGGCAACGATGAGCATATGGCGTATACCCCCTTTTCCTCCGAGCGTCAGGCGAGACAAACCTGGGGCATCTGCGAGATGCGTCTCCAAGAGCAGGTCATTCAACGCCTTGTCGGCGTCGTCTGAGTAGCTGACCATGATCGCCCGCCTACTTTCATAGCTCAAGGGGCACGACGACAGCTGCTCGGGCTTGGGTGCGTCTAAGATACTGACGTCCTCGTCCGCGCGCACGAAGAGGCTCAGGACGATCAGCGCAGAGCGGGACATGGCGGACGCTTCTGATGGCGGCGCCGCGGGGAGGGGGAGGGGGGGAGACGACGAGACGAGACAGACAAAGATGGAGGACGGAATTAGAATTGATGTAAAACACGTCTAGAGGGCACCCTAAATGTTTACGGTAAAACTAACTGTAAAAAAAATCTCGACACAAGCCCACACTACAACCAATTTTCCCATTATTATTTTTCCTATATCTCTTCTCTTCCCTGTAAACCGTATCAGCGTCCTAATTATTTTCCCGTAACTTCACTTTGGTCTCTATTATTTAAAATTGCACACCTAGCTCTAATTGTTTCATAAGTCTGTCACACGGGGTCCTAAATCGGTTTTACCCTCATTGACCGGTGCCACGTAGGCAATGGGGCCCGGGAGACGTACGATACACCGTGCATATTTGCGAATAGGCCTCTTAGGTTATGTTTTCTTTCAAAATTCGATGGCGGCGATGGTAAAGGAGGTCCAGTCTGTCTTCCGGGGCCGCTGCCCCGGCGTCAGAGGTGTCACTCCGACTTCTCTCGGTGTCTCGTAGTTTTAGGCTTTTCGGTGGGTTTTGTATATATCTTTGATCTTCTTTGTAAGAGGATCTCCTCATCACATTGTATTTGTTCGTCCGATGTGAATTTATTTATAAAGCGGGGCAAAAACCTATTTCAAAGTGGAACTTGCGATTTATCTTGGCAACTCTCTTTGCGAACTTCAAGCGACGGAACGGAAACAAATAAATCCATTGATCTCTACATGCAGGGCTGGAGCTCGGCCTCGCCCTTCCTCTCGACGTGGTGCGGTCAGATCATCAAACGGTGGTGCACGATTTTGCCGTAGACGCGAGATTCAACGGCTCCCTACTACGAAAAGACTTACCGCCGACGCGCCAAAATAGCTTACTGCCGGCACACGGGCACGCGCCGGCGGTAACTCATTAGCGCCGGCGCGCAGCCCTATGCGACGGGGGTAAGTCAAATACCACCGACGCACTCCACCTTGACACGCCGGCGGTAAGTGCCAGAATTGTTTTTCCTCAATTTTTTTACTATTTTATTTTCCAAAAAATTCAATATATTTGAATTGTTTGACCCATTAATCGCATAGTGCGCTGGCGGTAAGTGATAGAATTTTTTTCCCAATTTATTTTACTAATTGTTTTTTAAAAAATTCAACATATTTGAATTGTTTGACCGATTAATTGGAACATCTTTATATGTAAGCACACTTAATTTTTAGTCAAATCGCGCACTAATAGTCACACTTTCTAGTCGGTCACCCAACCACTACTCCAGGCACAACATGCTTAAGTTCTTCGTTCTTAAGGTGCTTCCAAGAGAGATGTCATATTTTGTTGATAATAGTATCCTCACAATCCTATTAACCTATGGGCCATGATGTCACATGGCTTTCTTTTGAAATCCAAATAATTTTTTAAATAAACAAAACTGAATAAGTAATAATAATCTTGAATTCAAATAATAAAAAAGCATTATACATTTTTTTTTTCATTTTCCATTTAATATTGAAAAATTCATATCTACAAATCTGTAAATCGGAATTTGAGAAATAATATGTCTAAATCGATCAGGAAAGTGAGAAGAATCCAAATATGACATCCATATCATCTTTTGAATCATGCAACATGTATTTTTAATAGTTTAATGCAAGGTTTTCCAATTAAAAATCATTTAATAGTATCCGAATCTTCAAAAAATTATATAAAAAATCCCTTTTTAAAATTGAGAAATCTAAAAAATCAGTAAACGACCATAGGTGGTTGTGAGAAGATGTAGAATTTCGCGTAGATCAATTTTCGTATAAAAAACTGTATCCGCAATCCTAGATACACTATATGCCTATATCGGTGATATGGACTATGGAACTGAGCCAGCCAACTCGGAGGACTCGACTCTGCCATGAGGGAGATAGAGAAGGAGATAGATTGTGAGGAGCACAATGAACAAGAAATGGCTACCCACCAAGTGCTGGTGGCCATCATAGAAGAAAACCAAGGTGCCGGAGTGGCTCCGCTAGCAGTGGACAATGCCGGAAGAACAACGGCCACAGGTAAGAACGCTGTAGATCCTACCGATCTGGCAAAGGCCATGCCTCCTTCGGCTATCCCCTGCAGCCAGTTAAGGAACCAGTGATCGGATCAAGTGTTGCCAATCAAGCAAATCCTCTACCACCGCCATCAACCTCGGCGGAGGCAACATCTTTCATACTCCGGCCGACAAAGTGATATATGGAGAAACTCTCGTAGAGCCATTGATCGTGGATCATATTCGGAACGTTTTCCAGCTAGACGAGAACCGCTAAGAAATTCTAGTAGAATCCAAGTGCGTCGTAGAGCTGAGCACCCAGCTCAACAAGGACCTCGTCAAGGCGCAGAAATCCATCAAGGCGGCAAGAGAAATGGAAGCAAAGTACAAAAAGTTCCTGACATCGAAAAAAGCACGAGCTCCCGCTCATGTCGACCAAGACCCTGGCGTTCGACGAAAATTAGGATGAGGAAAGGAAAAGGCGGAGAAACCAAAGGCTTCCCCCTACATTGATAAAGAGGGGAAGGAGTTCATGCCAACCCCCGCCCCTGGACATGGTCATCGCCAAGAACCTGCTGGAGTAAGAAAGATCACCCGCGGCGGTTGACTAGGTGTATGATCTAGTCACCAAGGCTGTCAAACAACAGGAGAAGGCCACCTCGCAGAGCATCTCTTGATATAGAATTTCACGTAGATTTAATTTCATATAAAAAACTTTTTGATCTAAGGTTGTATGCAAAAGTTATGGTCGTTTTATCGAGACATATATTTTTTTGCAAAAAATATCAAAATTCATGTTTGTTAATTTTGCTATAAATTAGACCACATCACGTACATACATGTCGAAGAATTTTTGTTTTTATTTTATTTTGATTTTTTGTTAGATGGAAAAAGGGACCGGGGGTGTGGGGGGTGAGGCCACACTTACATGATGCCAATATTCAAGCTGGCGCTTGCGTATGGGGTAAGTGGCTTCGTGCCGGCGCGCTTGGGCCTAGGGCGCCGGGGGTAGCCGTGGGTATGGGGTTGGGGGTCGCATTTTAGCGCCGACGCATGGTATGTAGCACCTTAAATTTGGTGCGCTAGCGGTATCCTTTGTAACACCCCTGACCTCACGTTTCTAAATCACAAGCCGTTATAACCCGAATCTGGGGAGGACGTACTACCGTGAAGACCGCAAGGCCTCCCACAAGCAGGCCGCAATGACAGGGAATGGTACCGGACAATCATCCACCCCAAAACTCATGGTTATAGCTTCAAGTACGAGAAACATGACTGACTGGTCTGCTAGTCTAACATGCACAAATGAGTATGTATGACAGCAACATAAACAGTACATCAAAGCAATTCCAACTATAAAGAAATAGAAATATATTGCAACGCTATTAGAGCAAGAACCAAATTATATAGATAGTAGTAATAATATTTTAAGATTATATCCTCATACATTACTCAACAAATCATCAAGCAGAAGCGGAAAATACAGATCCGACTACGGATTAAGAGCCAAATCGGCATAAGATGTCATGAAAATAAGCACATTCCCACCCAGAGAGCTCAGAGATCTCCATCCCCGGAATCTCTACGCAAGAGGGTCGTTGCTCCATCATCGGCCTCATCAGCGAAGTAGCCTCCATAGGGGTATATCTTACACTGATCAATATTATGGTGTGAGACCCTAGGGGCACTCAACAAGTCTTTATGAAACTAAAGGGATAACCTTTGGGTGACGCAATTGCAGCGAAATATAAACATCTAATCAGTTCTGCAGAGAACACTACAACATCCGTCTAACTAGATATTGACGAATGCACGTTAATTAGAAACCAACAGTTATATAAGCAACATAAAGTAAATATATCACATCCTCATTCTTGCTTAGCAAACGAGAAGGCGGAAGAATATCTCATCTGTTGGCAATTTTATTATCCATTGCATGAGTATGGCACTAATTACTAGTCATGTTTAGTCAAGTTAAACATGGTGCTTTAGTTATAGTTATCTATGATCGAGAAACTATGCTCCAATTCATCCATAACCATAGACACGACTTTTTTCCCTGCAGGGGTGCACAAATAGCAACAGACACATGATCAACCTCAGGAAGAACCAAATAAAAGCAACGAGGCATCAAGACAAAGCATTGACAAAATTCAAAAATGATTTCAGGAGGCCACCCCACTAAGCTACCCGCAGCAAAGTCGATGATGGGGTTCGTTGCATGGAAAACAAAAAAGGAGCCGAGGCCCCAAAGTGATAGAAATCGGGATAACTGGAGGGGATGGCTGTGATGTGAGGATCACGTGTGTTCACGGAGTGTTAATACTTTGATCCGGTGCTCTAGTAAAAGGGGCACCTTAATTGCCAGTAGATTCCCTTGAGACCCCGCTACAATAGGCTGGTAGGATAAAAGATGTTGTGCAAATTCTCATTGTGAGTACGTATGACTATATATGGAACACATACCTATGATTATTTAGTACTTGGATACTTTATCTTATTTATCTGCAAATACCCTATGTCTTGATTATTACATGAATTGTCTTGTCCATGCAACGCCCGTCCATCCATCCCTATGCCTATCGCACTTTAATCCTATTGTTTAATGCAATTGTTACTACTGTCTTTATTTTGCTAGTGCTATTACTTTGTTATCCTACTACAAAACTGTTGCTACTGATAAATGCTTAGCCCAAAATATATCGAGCCCGTTGGGGAACCCCAAGAGGAAGGTATGATGAGCACAACGGCAAGTTTTTCCTCAGTTATGAAACCAAGGTTATCCATCCAGTAGGACCAAGGAAACACCTCAAAGGTGTTGCTAGCTAAACTTTGGCAGGGCGCACTACTGGTGCCAGCAGCAACGTGGAGACCTGCACAACACAACCACAGAACTTTGCCCCCAACTTGCGATGAGGTTGTCAATCTCACCGGTTTTGCTGAAAACAAAGGATTAAACGTATCGAGTGGAAGAAAGTAATAGTTTGCAGAAAGTAAGCGAAGCGATAAGCAGTTGATTGTAGATTGATAGTAAAAGAAAGGACCGGGGTCCATAGTTCACTAATGGTGGCTCTCCTTAAGATAGATGACATGTTGGGTGAACAAATTACAACGGGGCAATTGACAAACATCGAGAAAGCAATAAGCATATACTACTCATCTTGACTCCTTTGAGACTTGATTGGGCATTACAACATTATATATAGACCATAATCCAACTCCATCTATGACTAATAATCCACCTTCAGGTTATCATCCGAACCCCCTCCAGTATTTTGCAAGCAACGGATAATTGCATTACGCATTGCGTGTAAAGTAAACAATACGATTGTTCTATGAACAAAGGATTGTTGTTTTCTCCCTTGTAGCAACAGCACATCTAGTACCTTAGAGATTTCTGTCACTTCCCCAGATTAGTAGAGGCATGAACCCACTATCGAGCATAAATACTAACTCTTGGAGTTGCTAGCATCTACTTGGCCAAGATAGCTACTAACAACGGAAAGCATGCAAGATCACAAATAATGAAGACATGATAGAATCAATAATCAATCTGAAATAGCATCTCAATATCCATTGGTTCCCCGCAAACACAACATGTATGAATACAAATAGATGATGTTGATCATGAACGGAGCTCACAAGATCTAAACATGATATCACAAAGGAGGAGAACCAGCCATCTAGCTACTACATGGACCCGTAGTCCAAAGATGAACTACTCACGCATCACACCAGAGGCTTGCATGATGATGAAGAAGGCCTCCAGGGTGAACTCCCCTCTCTGGCAGGGTGCCGGGAAGAGCTTCAGATCCCTCCCGATCTAGGGATGGAGATAATGGCGGCTACAGACTCTTTCATGGAATTTTGATCGGGTCCTTAGGGTTTCTGTATCGGAGGCATCTTATAGGCGAAAGGGGAGGCCGAGGGGGTGCCTAGGGCGGCCAGACCACCCCTTGGCGCGGGCCAGGCTGGGCCGCGCGGCCAGGTGGTGTGGTGGCCTCCTGGCCCCTCTCTGTCTCGTATTCTGGCTCCAGGTGTCCCTCGGTGAAAAACTGACTTTGACTTTTATCCCGTCCAATTCTGAGAATATTCATTTTCTGAATTTCCTTGAACCAAAAATAGCAGAAAACAGGCAGCTGGCACTGTGGCTCTTGTTAATAGGTTAGTCCAAGAAAGTGTATAGAAAGTACTCCAAAGTGTGGACAAAACACAAGAAAGTAGATAAAACCAAGCATGGAACATCAAAATTTATGGATACGTTAGCAACATATCAACATCCCCAAGCTTAACTCCCGCTCATCCTCGAGTAGGTAAGTGATAAAAAGAAAGAATAATTTTTGAGGTGACATGCACCATCATAAACTTGATCAAAGTATTTGTAAAACAATGATAGTTGGGATCATAGTACTTCAATCATAACATGAAAGATAAAGTTCTAGCAATAAGACAAAGCAACTATGTTGCAACATGAAAAGGCACAAACAAAAGAGTCATGAATAACAATGCTTTGCAAGACGTTTGTTTGTTTCAAAAAAGAAAACATAGCATGGTGGCATTCAGCTTGTCCCTCATAGAGTAGCAAACATAAATGCATAAGACACCTTCAAAGTTCATAAGAGTGACTAGATACTAATAGTTTAAAACAAGCAATATCAAAGCTATGCATCAATCAACAAGTCTTGGGACAATGCACATAGAACTAAGAATGGCCACTATGCTCTCAAAGTAGGTGCATAAAGATAGAAGGTGGGGACTCAACATAAAAGTAAAAGAAATGCCTTCATAGAAGGAAGTAGGGATTCAAGTCTCATAAAGAGCTTCCAAAAATTATGATATTTGTTAGATTTCAGCTCTCATTGCCCCTATCATAAGAATCTTGAAGTGATTAAGGTTAAAGTGAACAAACTATGGTGTATATGCTTGACGAAGTATAAGTTGGAAATCTTATGTCCCTTGAATACGAGGGTCGCTCATCATGCTACTCAAGTTTAGTTACCGGTAAGTTCTTATCATAGTAAGTACATGTATATCATAGAGAACCGCCAACGGGGTACCCCTTGCCCGATGATACGGAAGAATCCCCATATCAAAATGACAAGGCAAGCAGACAACGAGCATCTCAGCAATATTATTATTTACCATGGGAATATGGTGCTTTTTTCTCTCTTTCCTCTTTTCTCATATTTTTTTCTTTTTCTCTTTTTTCTCAATATCTGACTCTTTTTTATAAGAAGAATGCTTCATAGACAGCGCATTATGGTTACGCTGCAGGTTTCCACCATGACAGCATGGATCAGACCAGCGGCCCATGCGTTTCTCTAACACACATACATAACTCCATGGACTTACAAGCTCCCCTTTCATTTCACACCGACGACATCCATAGACAAAAGAGCATGATATCAACTAGATACAAAGTACAAGTCCAATGTTGAAAGCGTTCCCCATGACAGCATGGTTCTGCTAATCCCCAACATATAAGTGCAAGCATATACAACATAGACGACACAATGGTTCAATTTTATTAAGGGCAAGAAAAGTAAAGTGTGCCATCAAGTTCGTGAGAGCTTTAATCACTAGTTTTCTCATAACAAGTTTAATTCGGAAGATAGATAAAAACATGAATATACTTGGAATAGCAATTGCTAATAGGTAGGTATCATGGACTCTTTGGAATAACTTGGTTTTAGGAGTTGGATGCATGAGTGGAACTCATACTTGGTTATGGAGGCTAGCAAAATACTGGGAGCGACCAACTAAGAGAGCAATAATGGCCATAATCATGCAGAGCGACAAAACATCATTAATCAAAGCATAAAGTGATACTACAAGTTGAAAACTAAAGGATCATAAAGGCTTATGGTGACTTGGGATAGTCATAACATGGTGTGAGCATGCGCCAAGTCAACCCAAATAAAGCATCAAAGGAGAATACCATAATGTTATGCTTTAATATGCTAAAACAACGCATGATTCTTCCAAGGCACATTAAGCAATATCAATTGTTTACAACAAGTCATGTTACAGCAAAGAATAATAAGCATAAAGCCAAAACAATATCAAGCATGGCATGACAAAGCATAGGCCACAGTCAAAAACAAGCTCTCTTTACCACTTAAGCATGAACTTTTCCTACTCTTTTCCAACCCAAACCAAACTATTTGAAAACCAATGCATGAAAGAGGGGGGTCCAACCAATTTATTCATCAAACTAAGAAAACAAAGCAAACGAAAAAACAAAACAAAAAAGAAAAAGAAGACGCTCCAAGAACAACACAACTGTGCATGAAACAATAAAAATGAAGTGTTTGGAAGAAACCTGGAATTTTTATTGATGAAGAAGAGGATGCCTTAGGCATCCCCGAGCTTTGACGCTTGTACTTCTTGGATATTTCTTGGGGTGACACGCGTGGCATCCCCAAGCTTGAGCTTTAGTCCATCCTTCATCTCATTACTCATTCCTTCCATACACCTGAAATTTTTCCTTCATACAAAATTTCACACAATCTTTATTAGCAACATTAGTGCACTCAAGATAATAAGTCTTTAGGTTCAGTTCCAACACCAATAAAACTTCCATTAAAACACAAGCTACTGTAGCACTTCCCTCAAAAAGCTCAATTCCCCAAAAGAACTCAAAAAGGAACCAACAAGAAGTAAATGCAAATAATGGCAGAAATCTGTCAAAACAGACCAGTAGGTAAAGACGAATTTTTTCGAAGACCTTCTGTTGCTCAAATCAAAAAGTGTTGAACTAATGAAAGTTAGATAACAACCTGGGGAAGAAGCACAAACATTCACGCCTCAAAAGGACGTACAAATATTTTACACAAATTGTTACGGTGAAGCACAGAAATCCGTTTCAGGACAGCAACTTTCCCAATCATTACTTCTCTCTCATTAGAGGTTACTCTTGGCACAAAAAGCAAATAAAATGGATAAGGAGTGGTTATTACTGAAGTAATAACTTCCAAGACTCATCTAAAACTTTTGGGTTATCTCCCAATAAGTATTTTTCTTTAACGCCTTTAAGTTAGGCATAAGAAGCAAGAAAAAAAAGGATCAAGTGTTCTCAAATGAAGAAGCATTAAGAGCAAATTTTGTTTTCATAGGAGAGACAAAAGAAATCTTCTCTCTCTTCTTAGGGAAGTGTTCTATCCTTTCTTGAGTGGGAGTTGATATTTAATGGTGCCTTCTTTCATATCAATAATGGCACCAACAGTTCTAAGAAAAGGTCTTCCCAAAGTAATAGGACAAGAAGCATTGCATTCAACATCCAAAACATAGAAATCAACGGGGACATAGGCATTGTTAACCATAATAAGAACATCATTAATGCTCCCCATGATTTTCTTTTTAGCATTATCATCAAGTGGGAGATTCAAATAACAATCTTCCAATGGTGGCAAATCAAGCATATCATAAATCCTTCTAGGCATAATAGAAACACTACTATCAAGATCACATAAAGCTTTGAAATCAAAATCATTCACTTTCATATAAATGATGGGTTCCCAACCATCTTATTGTTTTATAGGAATAGAAGCTTTATGTTTCATCTTTTCTTCTTTAATCTTTATGAGAGCATCAGTAATGTTTTTTGTAAAGGCCATATTCATAGCACTAGCATTAGGACTTTTAGCAAGCTTTTGTAGGAACTTAATAACTTCAGAGGTATTGCAACCATAAAGATCAAAATCATAATTATCATCTAAAGTAGTAGAGCTATTACTAGACTCAACACTAGTGGTAGTGATAGTAGAAACACTAATGTTTCTAGCAATTTCATCTTCTCTTTCCCACTTAGCATGCAATTCAGCTAATAGTCTAACATTTTCATCAATTCTTACTTGTATGGCATTAGTGGCTGCAAAGGGATTCTCATTAGTTTCGGGTTTAGCAGCCATTTTATTAGTCAAAGAATATTGTGCTTTAGACAAAGATGATATATTTGTTTCAGCATTAGAAAGTTTCAATTGTAAACTAGGAATTTCCCTATTTAAACTCTCAAGTTGATGGCTAATATTCTTCAAAATGGTAGATTGTTCCTCCATAGTTTTAGTAAATAATTTATTTTGCTCATATTGCATTTGCATGAAGTTTTAGTGGCTCTTTCAACTTCTAAAATTCTTCCTTCACTAGCTAATCCAGGTTTACCATTATAACCATAATTATTATTAGGAGGGCAGGGCCTATAATTGTTATTACCATAAGCATTATTGCCAAAATTATTATTTCTTATAAAGTTCACATCAACTTGCTCTTATTGAGCAACCAAAGAGGCTAAGGGAACATGATTTGGATCAATATGAGCCTTCCCATAAACAAGCATAGACATAATAACGTCAATTTTATCACTCAAGGAGGAGGTTTCTTCAACAGAATTTACCTTCTTACCTTGTGGAGCTCTTTCAATATGCCATTCAGAGTAGTTAACCATCATATTATCCAGAAGCTTTGTTGTAGCACCCAAAGTAATGGTCATAAAGGTACCTCTAGCAGCAGAATCCAATAGATTTCTTGAAGAATAGTTCAATCCTGCATAAAAAGTTTGGATAATCATCCAAGCAGTCAGTCCATGAGTGGGGCAATTCTTTACCAAAGATTTCATTCTTTCCCAAGCTTGAGCAACATGTTCATTATCAGCTTGTTTAAACTTCATTATTTCACTTCTCATAGATATAATCTTAGAAGGAGGATAGTAGTTTCCAATGAAAGCATCTTTGCATTTAGTCCAAGAATCAATACTATTCCTAGTTAAGGAATTCAACCATTCTTTAGCTTTTCCTCTCAAAGAGAAAGGAAACAATTTAAGCTTAATGATATCTCCATTTATATCCCTATGCTTTTGCATCTCACAAAGTTCAACAAAGTTATTTAGATAAGCAGCAGCATCTTCATTACCAATACTAGAAAATTGTTCTCTCATAACAAGATTGAGTAAAGCAGGTTTTATTTCAAAGAATGTAGCTTCAGGAACAGGTGGAGCAATAGGTGTGCTCATAAAATCATTGTTGTTGGTTCTAGTGAAGTCACACAACTTAGTGTTTTCAAGAGTAGTCATTTTTTGTGTTTTTAATAAAGAAAGCAAACTAGTAAAACTAATTTTTTGTGTGTTTTTGATAAAGAAAAAAGCAAACAAAGCAAAAGTAAACTAAGCAAAACAAAAATAACAAAGTGAAGAGATTGGTTATGAGGGACTCCCCTTGTGAAGATGTCCTTGACTCCCCGGCAACGGCGCCAGAAAATCAGTTGCTTAGCCCAAATATATTGAGCCTGTTTGGGAACCCCAAGAGGAAGGTATGATGAGCACAACAGCAAGTTTTCCCTCAGTTATGAAACCAAGGTTATCAATCCAGTAGGAGCAAGGAAACACCTCAAAGGTGTTGCTAGCTGAACTTTGGCGGTATGCACTACGGTGTCGGCGAACGTGGAGACCTACACAACACAACCATAGAACTTTCCCCCAACTTGCGATGAGGTTGTCAATCTCACCGGTTTTGCTGAAAACAAAGAATTAAACATATCGAGTGGAAGAAAGTAATAGTTTGCAGAAAGTAAACAGAAAGCAGTAAATAGTTGATTATGGATTGATAGTAAAAGAAAGGACCGGGTCCATAGTTCACTAGTGGTGTCTCTCCTTAAGATAGATGACATGTTGGGTGAACAAATTACAGCGGGGAAATTGACAAACATCAAGAAAGCAATAAGCATATACTACTCATCTTGACTCCTTTGAGACTGGATTGGGCATTAGACAGTAATCCAACTGCATCTATGACTAATAATCCACCTTCAGGTTATCATCCGAACCCCCTCCAGTATTAAGTTGCAAGCAACGGATAATTGCATTACTCATTGCGTGTAAAGTAAATAATACGATTGTTCTATGAACAAAGGATTGTTGTTTTCTCCCTAGTAGCAACAGCACATCTAGTACCTTAGAGATTTCTGTCACTTCCCCAGATTACTAGAGGCATGAACCCACTATGGAGCATAAATACTAACTCTTGGAGTTGCTAGCATCTACTTGGCCAAGATAGCTACTAACAACGGAAAGCATGTAAGATCACAAATAACAAAGACATGATAGAATCAATAATCAATCTAAAATAGCATCTCAATATCCATCGGATCCCCGCAAACACAACATGTATGAATACAAATAGATGATATCAATGATGAATGGAGCTCACAAGATCTAAACATGATAGCACAAAGGAGGAGAACCAGCCATCTAGCTACTACATGCACCCGTAGTCCAAAGATGAACTGCTCACGCATCACACCGGAGGCTTGCATGATGATGAAGAAGGCCTCCAGGGTGAATTCCCCTCTCTGGCAGGGTGCCGGGAAGAGCTTCGGATCCCTCTCGATCTAGGGATGGAGATGACGATGGCTACAGACTCTTTCATGGAATTTTGATCGGGTCCATAGGGTTTCTATATCAGAGGCATCTTATAGGCGAAAGGGGAGGCCGAGGGGGTGCCTGGGGTGGCTAGACCACCCCCTGGCGTGGGCCAGGCTGGGCCGCGTGGCCAGGTGGTGTGGCGGCCCCCTGGCCCCTCTCCATCTCGTATTCTGGCTCCGGGTGTCCCTCGGTGAAAAACTAACTTTGGCTTTTGTCCCTTCCAATTCCGAGAATATTCATTTTCTGACTTTCCTGGAACCAAAAACAGCAGAAAACAGGCAGCTGGCACTGTGGATCTTGTTAATAGGTTAGTCCAATAAAGCGTATAAAAAGTACTCCAAAGTGTGAACAAAACACAAGAAAGTAGATAAAACCAAGCATGGAATATCAAAAATTATGGATACGTTAGCAACGTATCAATAGACTGTTGCGAGCAAGATTGTTTCTAGGTGCAGCTGAATTGACAACTCAGTTGTTAAGGTTTATAAATATTCTTTGGCTCCTCTTGTGTCGAATCAATAAATTGGGTTTTACTTCCCTCAAAGACTGTTGCGATCCCCTATACTTGTGGGTCATCAAGACTATTTTCTAGCACTGTTGCCGGGGAGCATAGCTCTATTTATAAAGTTCACTTGGAATCATTATTGTTTGCTGCTATCCATTCATCATGGGTAAACTCGTGATGGAAAAGTTCCTATATTACCATCCACTACAAGGAGAGATACAGTTATGAACACCTATGTTGCTCTTGATTCACCATCTGTGATGAGTAAGCTCCTTACACCACCACCACATACACATGCTACACATACTGCTACTTCTTTTGAATCTGAAATTGCCTCTGATACTTATGATGTTACTTCTACTATGCTTGATGAGAGTGGTCCATTAGGTCCTTTCCTAGATGCTACGATTGCTAGAACTATAGTTGGAAACACTAAAACTCCTAATGAAGATACTGCTACACCTATTAGTTCACCTAAGTCTAGAGAGAGCTATGATCTTGATGACGGTTATATTGCAATGGCTGATGAATTTATTGAAGAATGTCAAAACACTCATGGTACAAGTGCTATTAAGAGTCTTCTTGAGAGACGTACTGTTAGACCTAAATTATCTCCTAATGCTAAGTTTGCTACATCTCCCATAAATATTAAAGATAAGGATTATGATTTCCCTCTTGATTTATCCTACATAACCATTGTTGAGAAAGAACCTTTTTGTGGGACTGAAAATGAAAGTGCGGTAGCACATATGACTGAGCTTTCTACCATGAGTGGCTTATTTTCTGATGATATTAAGATACGCACCTACTTTGTTGCTAAAATTTTCCCTTTTTCACTGAAAGGAGAACCTAAAGCTTGGTTTAATAATTTACCTCTTGGATCTATTGATAGCCCTGATTGTTTGATTGATACTTTCTTTCAGAAATATTTCCCTCCTAGTGCTCGACATGCCGTTTTGCAAGAACTTTTTGATTTTAAACATGGCGAAGATGATAAATTGCCTGAATCATGGGCAAGGTTTTGTGCTTTAATTCACACACAACATGGATGTCCAATACCTAAAAATGAGCTTCTTGATATATATTATAATGGACTAACTGATGAATTTAGGACATACCTGGATAGTTTTGTTGATTGTGTTTTCAGGAAGAGAACTCCCAAAGAAGCTGAGGAATTAATGGCTAAAATAAGCAATAATTATGATGACTGGACTTCACCTGAGTCAACTACACCTGAGCCAACTGTGCCTGAGCCAACACCAACACCAAAGAAGAGGGGAGTGATTGAACTAAATGATGAAGTGACGAAGGAAGCTAAGAAATATCTCAAGGAGAAGGGTATTAAATTTGAATGTGAAGAATCTACCTCCTATAGGAGAGTTATGAAGCCAATCCCCCACTCATCCACTATTGAGATACACTCTCTCCAACATTTTGATGAAGGTGATATTCCTTATTCTAAACTTCCTGATCAATGCTTAGAAGAATTTGATATCTATGTTGTCAAGCAAGATAATTTTAATAAGAGAGTGCATAATCATTTAATGGAAAACTCTAGAGCTATTAATGTGTTGAAAGATATTGTGGAAAGAACCTCCAATGATGTTAAAATGCTTGTTAAACATTTTCAAATGGTTCAAACTCAAATTGATCAGCCTACTAAAGTACAAAAAGATTTGCTAGTTAATGCTTCTAAAGAAAAACATGCTTATGAAATTCGAACTAGGAGTGGTGCTTCCACTCAAGATCCTTTATATCCTGAGGGACATCCTAAAAGAATTGAGCAGGATTCTCAACAAACTGAAAATAGAGGTACTTCTTCTAAGAGAAAGAAAAAGAAACATAAAACCGTTGTAGAACCTTCTCAACCTGCTAAGGATCCTAATAGTATATTTGCCTCTGATGCTGAAACCGAGAATGGTAATGAGAAAAATGATGCTTCTGATAAACAGGAAATTGAAGAAGAACCTGAAAGGCACACTAAGAATACTACGAACACTAAGGAAGATTTCATTGCTAATAAACATGGTAGTGAAAGAGAGCCTTGGGTTCAAAAACCAATGCATTTTCATGATAAGAAACACAAGTCAAAGGAAGAAGAACACTATAACAAGTTTTGTGAGTGGATAAAACCTTTATTTTTGCAAATTCCTTTGACTGATGCTATTAAATTGCCTCCTTATTCAAAATATATAAAGGATATTGTCTCTAATAAAAGGAATATCCCTAAGGCCTCGTTCGGCAGCAGTGTTTGGACCGGTTTTTCTGTGTAAATTCCTGGCCCAACTCGAGACACTCGGAGACACGCGAAGGGTCGTTCGGCAGGCCAGAGTCGGACGGGCTGAGCCCAAGAGTTTTCTAGAAAACTCGTCGGGCTGGAAGGGAACGGAGACACGACTATATCCTCGCGTTTTTCTCGTGAGACGACGGCTCGCTCTGGCGGCGCAGCGAGGACGCGACGCACGTCCCCGTCGCCGTCGCTGCCATTGCCGCTGCGGTCGACGCTCGTCTGTGCCGCAAGTAGACGTTCGTCCCCTCCGCCAACTTAGACGCCTACTTCTTCCCCTAGGCGTCGACGCCTTCCTCTGCTCCGGACGCCTCCCTAGCTCCCCGGCTCCATTGAAGTCGCCTTGACCACCATAGCTGAAGCCCAGTACCCCTGCAGACCTCCTTCTCCGGTGGAATCCTGGCCTTCTCTCAGGTACGTCTTATGCCTCAACCCCTCTCTTGATCTAGGCCTTGGTCAAGGATTTAGGGTTTCAAGAGATTAAGGACAGAGTTCTTGATTTTGATTGCTAGGAATGAGCTCGGTTCAACTGCGTTGAGCAATAGGCAACATGAGTTCTTGTCGATCTGTTCAGGTGTCTCATGATTATGATATTAATTAAGAAGTATCTGTGAGTTAAAAATCTTTTGTCACCAGCAGATCTGTTCAGGTGTCTATCATACCCCTATTGTTGCATTCATGCAGCGAGTACCCAGGCAAAAATAATAAATTGGGTTTGGTCCTTGTGAAATACACGGACCAAAAGAACTATTTGTAGAATTATTATTCCAGCATATAGTACTAGCTCTATGGATCAGTAATGACCATTCATTTTTCATTTATAGCATACACCGGGGCACATATCCTTTCTCCCCGATACAGACATATAGTGGCATTGGTATTGACACGTATATGTAGCATATCAGCTATGGTAAATCACTGCAAATCACAGCATTCCAAAAGAAGATGCAACAATGTTAATCAGTGTAAATCAGTGCATCAGCTGTAAACACCAATAATTATTCACTCGTGAGGATAACTCAGTGCAACAAGTATAATTTCCAGAAGACGATGCAGTAGTGTATTGTGGTCAACAAGATAAGAATCCGATAAAATAGGTATAAGTTACACAGGAATAAAAAGCCACGTCAGACTTACATCGTAAAATCTGATGCATTTGTATTTGCTTCTTTCTAGGCCCCCATTAACCAATTCAGGCATAATGTATGTGTTTGTTTTTGTTGTCTATTGAGAGAAAAACCAGGACTGCTAGTTTTGTAAATACAGTAAAAAGAATTCAATTATACATATTTACGTTATTGATGTGCCTCCTTTTTTGGGTAGGAAGCTGCTACGATTCTAGTGGTGGTGGACGAGCCGCCGCCGTCTTGGGACCCTGTCAGCACACCTAAATTTGGTATGTGCATGATCTTTGCTTTTAGGCATTCCTTGCCCTGCTTATTTTGCCATTCCTTCTCATTATTTGCTCAATTGCTTTTCACTAGTCCTAAATGAATCCACGGAGCCTAGAGCGTATTAGGAAGAGGAAAGCTGATGATGACGATGAGATGTTTTTCTTTATTCTTCCACCATTGTACTTACATCTGACGCGTACGGAAAAGAATAAACATCATAGCTTTATCTTGTACGGCAAGAAGAGAGTTAGGGAACTGTTGGATGGACATATTAAGAATTGCTTGGTAGCTTTTAGGATGGAACCGCATATATTCAGGTGGTTGGCAACATACCTTAGAAATGAACGCCTGATATTAGATAGTAGACTCAAGGTAGAAGAGAAGCTGGCCTTCTTTCTCTATATGCTATCACATAATTCATCATTTGAAGATCTACAAGTCGAGTTTCAGCATAATGGATCGACCTTCCATGAGTATATCAAGGAGTTCTTTGACATTATCCCCATCCTAGCAACTCAATTTGTGAGGCCTCGATACATTGATGAACCACATCCCAAAATTGGTATGGGTGATCGCTTCTTTCCATACTTCAAGGTTCATCTTTCTCTTTGAAACTTCAAAAGTTCCTTCAATTCTTATAATTTCAAAAAAATGATTTCCATTATGTTTCATTGTAGAACTGTATAGGTGCCATAGATGGGTCACATGTTCTTGTCACTAGATCTCCTCGACTTCAAGCTCCGTGGAGGAATAGGAAAGGCTCCCTTAGCCAAAATGCCATGCTTGCATGTGATTTCGACCTGAACATAACATTTATTTCATGTGGATGGGAGGGATCTGCCAGATGCTAGAGTACTGACTTCAGCCATACTCAAAGGTTTTAAAGTACCAGATGGCACATTTTACCTAGTTGATGGTGGCTATGCAAACACCAAATATTTTCTTGCGCCATACCAAGGTGTCCGGTATCATGGTGAAACTTTTCCTTAATCAACACCCCTATGTGAAATACACAAAGTCACAAATTTAGGACAAGGAAAAAAAATCTAAAGAGAGATTATAGGATGCTCAAGGAGGCACGCATGCAAAGTGGCATTGGCTGGAGTGAAAACGAGTTCAAGCTACAAGCTGACCAACATCTTTGGAACAACTTGGAAATTGTAAGTTCTTCATTCTGACCCACTCCCGTCATTCAATTCACAAGGAACATCTTTGGTACTATCATGTTAAGAATCATTTGTTCAACTCTTGTAGTCATTTGGCCCAAGGATAAAGAGATTCAAAATCAAATCTTTTCCTCTCTATGATTCGCTTGGACAACTATATGAAGGTAAGATATCTACTATTCTCTATGAACCTTGCTATTGATAATGATGGAACTGTTGTCAAATGGCTACTTTTTTGGCTTCTTTTTGTAGGGAACATAGCCGAGGGAAATTTTAACTTCACTTCCACATCAGCACCATCGAAGGAGGATGTGACAGAAATTGAAAGTGATGATGAGCATGAAGCTGAAAAAGATATCGAGAGAGAGGAAAATGGGGAACAAAATGAAGATGACCTGCAGATGATTGATGAAGGTAGTGTTGCTCAAAGTACGACTCAAGTGGTGCGTGAAGAAAATGGAAGAAATTTAGTTGGTGGTCTAAGAAAGAAGCCAATAAAGAAGCCCAAGAACAGTCCTAAGAAGAGGAATGCAGATGGACTAGTGCAAGTCATGGAGCGCTTAGTACACATCAAAGAAAAAGAAGCCACCAAAGAAGCTGCACTTGATTTCTCTATCAGGAAATACATGGTTTCATTCAAAACACTACAGGGTGTTTCAGCTGATGATAAAATTCCAGCCTTGGAAGTCTTTAAAGATGCTGACAATCGTGAGATCTTTGTGAACCTTGCTGCTAATAACGATGGAACTGCTGTAAAATGGCTCCGTGTACAGATAGCCAAGTTAGCCTGAGGTAAGCTACCGCTCTTCTACCATTGTCACACTTCTTAAAATGCATTATGTAGCATGTGGACATTTGTGTTTAATATTTTAGAAGCATTACTCTTGTTGATCATAGATAGCTAAGTTAATATGTGGACATATGGGTGTGCTCTTCATTTTATCAATATTTTTAGTAATTAACCTGCACTTTTGGAACCTGGGGGCGCCGCGCCCCATATCCTATCGTTTTGTGCTGATTTTGGATAATGGAAACAGTAGTGCCTCAGTTGTTAGAGAAAGAGCCTACAAATTCCATTGTTTCTTGTCATTATGATTCATCAGGTTGGTGATGGACCTGATTGGCTGGCTTGCTTGAAAATTTTACATGAACAAATGAATCTTCAGTAATCATCAGATCTATGGAATATTCTACATGGACAAGCAAATGCGTAGGATGTGCTTACTAGAATCTGAAATCAGAAGGAAAATAAAATAAAAAGGCTAGTTTTACTAGAATCTGAAATCAGAAGGAAAATAAAATAAAAAGGCTAGCTCCAAAAACTCACATTCAGTGCCTTCACGCATGAATCATTTGTAGCCTTGATAGATGACTTGATGTTGATGTAGCTTTCTCTCAATTGATGACTTGTCATACTTGCATATACACAGTTGTTTCTTACTGCTTTATGTATAATTGTTTACTTGCTATTGCTAACTACAATGTAACCTTCTCTGCTCAGGTGCAAGTTTGCAGAAACTACAATGTATACCTTCCCCGCTTCCGTGCTAGTTTTGGAGTGTGACACCTTTTGTTCGGCCATACCATAAAGATGATACTTCTGCTACATACCATGATTCGTGAGATGGTAAAACTTTAATAAGGTTGATGAGATGTTCCTGTGTGAGATGTTGTTCATGATTAATATCATTTTTGTAATAAACCAATGATACGTTCTTGTTCCCGGAGTGATGCTTGAGATGTTCTTGGTCCTGATTGAAATATTTATTTTATATATACAACTTATATGTTCTTGTAATGGCGAGGTGACATGATAAAAAAATATTGTTGAAACTGTGTTCTTAAGTGGTATAAATATTCGATTTTTACTGATGGTATACATTCAGTCAAAGTTTTGCTGAAGCTCTGACAAAAATCTTACTTTTATGGCTAATACACCTGGTGTCAAACCCCTTGTGCCAAATTTTATGGCTAATACACCTGGTGTCAAACCCCTTGTGCCAAACAATGTGAGTTGGTGGTAGGGAAAGAGTATTTGTATGGTGAAGTGTATCAGGTGAGGTGAGTGGTTTCACCAAATCCACTAGGTATATTACACGCTGAGTCACCAGGAAACACTGCTACCGAACGAGGCCTAATGAGGAAATTTCTACTTTACTTGCTAATTATTCCTTTAATAGTAAGGTTCCAAAGAAACTTGGAGACCCAAGGATTCTATTCTTTGTTCTATTGAAAATAATTATGTTAGAACTGTTTTGTGTGATTTGGGACCAGGAGTTAGTGTTATGTCTTTTTCTCTCTATAAGAGACCTCAATTGGAAAAATTGATACCAACTGATATATCTTTGCAAATGGCTAATAAATCTACTACTATTCCTGTTGGTATATGCGAGGATGTTCCTGTTCAAGTGGCTCATAATTGCTTGATATAAACTGACTTTGTTGTACTTGAAATGCCTGAAGATGATAATATGTCTATTATTCTTGGGAGACCTTTTCTTAATACTACAGGTGCTGTCATTAATTGTAATCAAGGAAAGGTAACTTTTAATGTTAATGACAAGGAGCATACTGTCTATTTCCCCAACAAGATTGATAAGACATATGGCCTAAATTCAATTGAAAATATCGAGGGTGTCCAAGTTGGAGAAATATATTCTCCCGTACCACGACAAAACTATGAAACTATTATGATTGGGACTATTGCTATCAGGGTTAAGGTAACATAATGATTTAGTGGAATGCAAAGTTTTGTTTCAGATAAAATTGTTTTGGTAACAAAACCTGATCAACCTTGTTAACAGAGGGATTTTAATGAACAAAACAATGTTTTCACCATGATTATCCTTGCTCACTTTTATTTTATCCATTAAATTTTTTGTTTTCACCTCGTTTACTTTTATATTGCTAGTTGCTTGCATATTAGGGTGTCTTAGAACTTCTGAAGTTTTACTTTTGTTTTTCTTTTGCATCATTCCAAAATCATCTTTCTGCCAGAAAATCATTCATCAATACCTAAAAATTGCTCAAAAATAAAGTCTATCGAAAAATTGATATTAAATTTTTACGCCAAAAGAGGGGCAGAGAGGTACCTGGAGTGACCCAGGGGGGCCACCAGGAAGGCACACCACCTAGTGGCGCGGCCACACCAGGGGCACGCCTAGCCATGGTGTGGGCCACCCCTGGTCCTCCACGTATTCTCCCACCTGCCACTCCCTTCCCTCTCCCGATAAAACACCATTTCATTGCTCAAACTCGTGTTCTTGCTCGCGATTTTCGATCTCCTTGCTCAGCCCACCTTTGCTGCTGAGATTTGGAGCATTTGTTCTCCGGTATGTGACTCTGATACATCCATTTTGCATCACTATTCTATATCATAATTTATTGTTATTCAGTGATATATTTCATATTAAGAGATGATACTTATGTTATTTCATCTGTTTTTGCATGGTTGATGACTTTTGGAGCATGGACCGCTACAGTCAGGATTCTGATGGAAAAGGTGTTGTTTGGAGGCAAAATTCGCGAAGATCAGAAAATTCAGGAAAATACATGGAAAATTATATTTATCCAGAAGACGAAGATTGCCAGAAGGGGGAGTAGAGATGGGCCACAGGGGGCCCACACCACCCCTTGGCGCGGACAGCCCTAGGCCACACCAGCAGGTGGTGTGGCCACCCTGGCCCACTCCAGGCTCTCCCCTCTGGCATATATTATCCCCTCGAAACCCTAATACCTGGAGAGTGACCATAGAAAGATTTCGCTGCCTCTGCGGGGCGGAAAACTACAGAGAGAGAAAGATCTCTCCGGTAGACAGAATTCTGCCGGGGGAATTCCTTCCCAGAGAGGGGAGATCGTCACCATCAACACCACCATCAAGCTAGACTTCATCGGGATCATCATCATCACCATCATCATCTCCACCAGCACCATCATCACCACTTCATACCGCTGTAACAATTGGGTTGAATCTTGCATAGTTCTTAGGGAAACTTTCTCGGTGTCGATTACTCCTTGTAGTTGATGCTATTGAGTGAACCATTGAATTATCATTTATGTTTAGATTGTTACATATCATTATATCATCTCTGATCTTGATCCATATGATGTCTTGTGAGTAGTTTGTTTAGTTCTTGAGGACATGGGAGAAGTCATGTTGTTAGTAGTGGAATTGTGTTGAGAAAGATTGAATAGTTTGATATTTAAGTTGTGGTGTATTTCTTCTAGTGGTGTCATGTGAACGTCGACTACATGACACTTCACCTATATGGGCCTAGGGGAATGCATTGTGTATTTGGCTATTAATCGTAGGGGTTGCCAGAGTGACAGAAACCTAAACCCCTGTTAGGAAACCTTTGCACAAGGGACGTCAGGGTCTTAGAGTTTAAAGTTGTGGTTAGTTTCTACCTTAATTACTTTCTTGTACTTGCGGATGCTTGCAAGGGGTATAATCACAAGTATGTATTAGTCCTTTATGACCCACAAGTATAGGGGTGTATCGCAGTATTTTTGAGGGAAGTGAAACTCAAATTATTGATTCGACACAAGGGGAGCCAAAGAATACTTATCAGTCTTAACAACTGAGTTGTCAATTCAGATGCACCTGGAAACAATCTTGCTGACAGCAGTTTATCAGTAGCAACAGTTTTGTAGTAGGAATAGTAAAGTAACAGCAGTAGTAAGGCAAAGACAATAGTAACAAAAGCAGTAAACAGTGGGATTCGAGTGTGATAGGCACAGGGATGGATGGACGGGCGTTGCATGGACAAGACAATTCACATAGTAATCAGAACATAGGGCAATTGCAGATAAATAAGATAAAGCATCCAAGTACTAGACAATCCTAGGCATGCGTTCCATATATAGTCATACGTGCTCGCAATGAGAACTTGCACAACATCTTTTGTCCTGCCAGCCCGTTTGCAGCGGGGCCTCTAGGGAACTACTAGCAATTAAGGTGCTCCTTTTAATAGAGCACCGGAGCAAAGCATTAACACTCCGTGAACACATGTGATCCTCACATCAAAGCCTTTCCCTTCCGGCTATCCCGATTTCTGTCACTTCGGGACCATAGGTTCCGGACAACGACGTGTGTATACAACTTGTAGATAAGACCAGAAACAATACTATCATAATGAATCAATAATAAGTTCAGATCTGAAATCATGGCACTCGGGCCCTAGTGACAAGCATTAAGCACAACAAGTCGCAACAAAGTCATAAAGCACTAATAAGAGATACTAGGCACTATGCCCTAACAATCTGATGCCATTACATGAACGATCTCATCCAATCCCTACCATCCCCATAGCCTACATCGGGGGATTACTCACTCATAGATGGGGGAAACATGGATGGTCGATGGAGAAGCGATGGTGATGATGAGGGCGATGATCTCCTCCAATTCCCGTCGTGCAGGTGCGAAGCGGAGTTTACGGTGCTATTTCGTGGAATCTGATGGTGGCGGCGGAGCGGAACTCCTTCTAGAAAAACATCGAACCCCCCAAAGTTTTTAGGTCAGAAGGCTCCTTATAGGCGAAGAGAGAGGTCGAGGGGGTGCACAAGTCCACCACCCTGGCGCGGCCTAGCTCAGCCAAGCAGTGGTGTGGCCACCCAGGCTCTTCTCCGTCTGTGATTCTGCTCATGGAGTCTTCGGGTAAAATAGGATTTTTGGCATATTTTCCGGGATTTTTCCTGATAGTTGATTTTCTGCACAGAAAGTAGACACCAAGGCAATTCTGCTGAAAACAGGTGTCAGTTTGCATTAGTTGCATCCAAATCACACAAGTATAGAGGAGAAACAATAGCAAAAGTGTTCGGGAAAGTAGATACGTTTTGGATGTATCAACTCCCCCCAAGCTTAGCTTATTGCTTGTCCTCAAGCAATTCAGTTGAAAGCTGAGTGCGATAAAAGAACTTTCACGAACACATTTGCTTCATATGATGTAAATATTCTCAGCAATGTGATCAACTACTCAGACAATTCATAATAAAGAGTATGCAACTGAGTCTACTTAATAGTCATTGCAAGCTATGAAGAGATTCCAACTCAAGAATAATAAGTAGCACGAAGCACGAACATAAGCAACATTACAATGCTCATAGAAAGGTATGATAGAGTGGTATCTCGCTTGCCTTTGATTATGAATGCCAAGGCACCTCTGAAGTTCGAGTGATGACTAGAAGTAAAGATATCCAAGATACAAGCATCAAAGTCATAACACAAATAATCAAGTATTGGAGCAAACACAAAGAATGACAACTATGCTCTCAAGAAGGTGCTCAAAGAATATGTGGAGACTTAACAAGTGGAATAAAAAGGTTTTGAATAATTTTGAAAGGCTTCCAAATGCTGAAAGTATGATACTCGTTAGCTTTGAGCTCTCATTGCCCCTATCATAAGCATCTTTAATGTGGTTAAGGTGAAAGTGACACAACTAAGAGGACATGCTTGACAAGTTATAAATTGAAGTCTCATTCCCCTTACTTACAAAGACCGATCCTCATGCTACTCAACTTCAGTCACAAGTAAGCTCTTGTCATTGTAAGTACATACGTATCATGGAGAACCGCCAACGGGGTACCCCTTGCACATGACACGGGAGCTATCCCATGATCAAAATGACAAGGCAAGCAGACAATGAGCATCTCAGCGATCTTTTTATTTACTATGTGCATAGATTATTATTGAGGATGCTTCATAGAATGCTCATTATGGTTATGCTGCAAGTTTCCACCATGATTAGGCATGGCTTAGGCTAGCGGCCCTAGCATTTCTCTAACATACATACAAACTCCATGATCTTACAAGTTCCACTTTTATTTCACACCGCTGGGATCCATGAGCAAAAGAACATGATATCAACTAGGCACAAAGTACCTATGAAGCGTTCAAAGCGGTCCCCATGATATATGGTTCTGCTAACTTCTCATAAAGCGCAAGCATATGCACAACAAAGAAGGACGCAATGGTTCAGGTTTATTAAGTGCAAGAAAATAAAGTGTGCCATCAAGTTCGTGAGAGCTTTACTAACTAACTTTCTCATAACAAGCAAACATTTTATTCGGAAGAAAACAAGGCACATTGAATATGCACGGAGGTAGCAAATGATGCTAATGGGTAGGTATGGTGGAAACTTTGGAAATATTTGGTTTAGGGAGTTGGAAACATGAGTAAAACACTCAGTAGAAGTGAAGGCTAGCAATAGTAAGGGAGCGACATACGAGAGAGCAATAGCTGTCATTATCATGCTTGCAACAAAACAAGACTACTCATGGCATGAAAGTGATTCAAGATCCTCAAGGCAAAATAATTCATCGAGGCTCAACTGATTACAGTCTTGTGCATGCGTGAGCATGTGCCAAGTCAATTCAAATGAAACATTCAGAGGAGGATACCACGGTGTCATACCAATTTATGAATAGAGTAATGGAAGCAAACATTCATGAGACATGCTACAAACTATTAGCGGGCTGGAGCTAATCACAAGAAAGCAAGAACTATTAAGCTTCCAAAGATAACATACACCCTACATGAACGGACTAAGCAAGCTCACAAAGATGAGTATATGTACAAAAATGAAGACAAATAGAGTTCGTTACCAGCCTCTTACCACGCCTCAAGTTGTCATTAATCCTCATTATTGCTCTTCACTTGTATGGCATGAATAATAATATGAAACCCATAATCCACTGAGAACTGCCGAACCCTGAAGCAAACTCGCAAAAACCAAAGAAGAACGACAAATATTTTTGGTGTTTTAGATTTTTAAATAAGAAACAAAAGAGAAAAACAAGCAAAGCAAAATCTTTTTGGGTTTTTCGAATAGTTCAAACAAAGCAAAAAGGGAAAAAAGCAAACCAAGGCAAAAAGAAGAAGCAAGCCAAAGAGAAACAACAAAAATATTTTTGGTCTTTTTGTGTTTTTTTTAGAAAGCAAAAGCAAAGAAGAACGAAAACTAAAAGGAAAATGAAAACACGAATATACAAAGTACCGACGCAACATGATATGGAGATGAGTGCGGTGTCGGCGTACCTCCCCCCAAGATTAGGCTTTTGGCCTAAGTGGGTATCAATCCATGTACGAATAAGGGTTCCAAGCGGGCGGATCTTGGTAAGAATGGTCGTAGCTGGGCCCATGAGAAGAAGAGGAAGCTCCCCAATCATAAGTGGGCTGCTGATATGAAGACTCTCCTTCATTCGAAGGCTGGACCGAATCATCCGTGACCTCCCTTCTAGTGTCCTGCTCCTGCTAGGAAAGCTCTCCCAGGTACGTGTCAAGCTCCTCCTCAGTGAGGGACCATCCTTCCGGATTTTTCCATTCTCCTTTGAGAAGTTACTCCCTTGACAAATTTCTGCGTATAAATCCATGAGTGGTTCCGGTCTCTCTTTAATCTTCTTACATGATCCCCATTGAGGTACCTTAATGGCTGCACAAAAATCATCAAGAGAAAGATTGACAGCAATATTGTAAATTTTGTAATGGACCATGGGGTTAGGCAAAGAGTGACTAAATTGGAAATCCTGCACCACAGACATGGTTAGTTTCACAAATTGACAAGGTTCTTCTTCCAAGAAACGCTCTAACCCTGCATTAGAAACCAGTGTGTGGAAATCTTGTAGAATTCCTGCAGCTCTCATGAACTCAGGACATGGATAAATGGAGGGAAAAACCTCCTCCTCCCAATGGAACTTCATGACCTCAGGCACCCAAAGCTCATGTTGGTTTAGGTGGTGTTCACTCATCTTCTATTCTGAAATTTAAACACCTATTAAACAAGTGATTGCAAAGTAAATATAATGAAGGATTCTACTCATAGGGACTTGCAAGAGGCCTAAACATGCATCAAAACTTTATCTCTAAGCATCAAACAAGCTTACAAGCTCTCATAACCAGTCACCTAAAGCAGCAAAATACTCAACATATAATCCACTAAACACAAATCTACTTGGACAAGGGGAGGAGTCACATACCAAGGAACAATTGCTCCAAATTTCAGCAAGAAAGATGGGCTGAGCGAGGAGATTGAAGAAATCGAGAGCAAGCACAGAAAGAACGCGATTTTGAGCTATGAACTGGAGCTTACTCGGGAGAGAGAAGAAAGTGGCAGGTGAGAGAAGTAGTGGGGGCCTAGGGGTGGCCCACACCAGGGCATGGCGCCACCCAGGGCTGGCCTGGCCACCACATGGTGTGCCTGCCTGGTGGGCCCCTGGTACCTACCAGGTACTCCTCTGCCCCTTTTTTCACATAAAAATTTAATATGAATTTTTTGGAATTTTTCGAGACACTTTATTTTTGGGCTTTTTTCAGAAATAGAAGAATGATTTTTCTGACAGACAGATTTTTTTCTTTTTGGAAACATGATGCAAAGACAAAAACAAGGCTATAAACTACAGAAGTTCTAGCATGCAAGCAACTAACAACTCAAAGAAAACTAAACAAAAGCAAAAACTAAAACGCAAAGGATAGAAATAAATGGGGATAATCATAATGAAAACATTGTTTTGTTCAATGGAATCCTTTTGTTAGCAAGGTTGATCAAGTCTTGCTACCAAAACAATTGCATATGAGACAAAACTTTGTATTCCACTAATGATTATGTTACCTCAACCTTGATAGCAATGGTCCCAATCATAATAGTTTCAAATTTTTCTCTTGGTATGGGACAATATATTTCTCCAACTTGAATGCCTTCAACATGTCCAATTGAATTTAAACCATAAGTCCTTTCAATCTTCTTGGGGAAATAGACAGTATGTTCCTTGTCATTAACATTGAAGGTCACCTTTCCTTGATTACAATTAATAACAGCTCCTGCAGTATTAAGAAAAGGTCTCCCAAGAATAATAGACATATTATCATCTTTAGGCATTTCAAGCACAACAAAATCAGTTAATATCAAGCAATTATGAGCCACCTGAACAGGTACACCCTCACATATACCCACAGGAATAGTGGTAGACTTATCAGCCATTTGCAAAGATATATCAGTTGGTATCAATTTTCTTAGGAACCTTACCATTGAAGGAATAATTAGCAAGCAAAGTAGAGATTTCTTCATTAGGGATCTTCCTTTTATTCGAGACAATGTCCTTCATATACTTTGAGTAAGGAGGCAATTTAATAGCACCAGTCAAAGGAATTTGCAAGAATAAAGGCTTCATCCACTCACAAAACTTATTATAGTGTTCATCTTCCTTTGACTTGTGTTTCTCATCAGGGAAAGGCATAGGTTTTTGGACCCAAGGTTCCCTTTCACTACCATGTTTCTTAGCAATAAAATCTTCTTTAGTGTATTTAGTAGTCTTAGTGTGATTTTCAGGTTCTTCTTCAACTTTTTATTCATTAGGCACTTCATTTTCTTCATTACCACTTTCAGTTTCAGCATCAGAGATAGATATACTATTAGGATCTATAGCAGGTTCAGAGGGTTCTATAACAGTTTTATGTTTCTTTTTCCTTTTCTTACGAGTAGAACCACTATTTTCAGCTTGTTGAGAATCCTGCTCAATTCTTTTGGGATGCCCCTCGGGATATAGAGGATCCTGGGTAGCAGCACTACTTCTAGTTCTAATTTCATAAGCATGTTTTTCTTTAGCAGCATTAACTAGCAAGTCGCTTTGCACTTTAACTAGTTGATCAATTTGAGTTTGAACCATTTGAAAGTGTTTAACAATCATTTTAACATTATTAGAGGTTCTTTCCATAATATCTTTCAACTCAATAGTAGCTCTAGTGTTTTCCATTAGATGATTTTGCACCCTTTTATTAAAGTTATCTTGCTTAACAATAAAGATATCAAATTCTTCTAAGCATTGATCAGGAGGTTTAGAGTAAGGGATATCACCTTCATCAAAGTGTTGGAGAGAGTGTACCTCAATAGTGGGTGAGTAGGGAATAGGCTTACATAATTCTTCTATAGGAGGTAAATTCTTGACATCTGCAGCTTTAATTCCCTTCTCCTTAAGACATTTCTTAGCTTCCTTCATCACTTCATATTTAATTCAATAACTCCCCTCTTCTTTGATGTTGGAATAGGTACCGGAATAGATGGTTCAGGTACAATTACTTCAGGTATAGCTTGTTTAGGAGGAGTCCAATCTTCATAATTCTTGCTTATTTTAGCCATTAATTCCTCAGCTTCCTTAGGAGTCCTATTCCTAAAAACATAATCAGCACAACTATCTAGGTATGTCCTAGATTCTTCGGTTAGTCCATTATAAAATATATCAAGAAGCTCATTCTTAGGTAAAGGACTTCCAGCATGTGCAAGAATCAAATCTCAAAACCTTGCCCAAGATTCGGGCAATACCTCTTTTTCTCCCTGTTTAAAATCAAAAAGTTCCTGCAAAACAGCATGTCTAGCACTAGGAGGAAAATATTTCTGCAGGAAAGTACTAATCAAGCACTCAGGGCTATCAATAGATCCAGGAGGTAAATTACCAAACCAAGTTTTAGCTTCTCCTTTCAGTGAAAAGGGAAAAATCTTAGCAACAAAGTAAGTATGCATTTTAATATCATCAGAAAATAAGCCGCTCATGGTAGAAAGTTCATTCATATGTGCTACCGCACTTTCATTCTTAGTCCCACAAAAAGGTTCATTCTTGACAATAGCTATGTAAGATAGATCAAGAGAGAAATCATAATCTTCATCTATAATGTTTATGGGAGAAGCAACAAATCTAGCATCAAGAGATAATTTGGGTCTAATAGTACGCCTCTCAAGGAGATTCTTAGCAGCGCTCCTATCATGGGTGTTCCTACATTCTTCAATAAATTCATCAGTCATCTCAACATAATCTTCTTCAGCATCATAACTCCTACTAGACTCAGGTGAGCTAACAGGTGTGGCAGTGTCTTCATTAGGAGTTTTGGTATTTCCAACTATAGTTCTAGCAATCGTAGCATCTAGGAAAGGACCTAATGAACCACTCTTATCAAGCACAGTAGAAGCAGCATCATAAGTATCAGAAGTTTCAGATTCAGCAGTAGTAGCAGTGTGTGTAGCATGTGTATGTGGTGGTGTAAGGAACTTACTCAAAACAGACGGTGAATCAAGAGCGGTAGAGGTGTTCAGAACCGTACCTCTTCTTATAGTGGATGGTAAAATAGGAACCTTGCCATCACGAGACTTACCCATGACAGATGGATAGCAGCGAACACTAGAGAATCCAAGTGAACTTGATAAATAAAGCTATGCTCCCCGGCAACGGCGCTAGAAAATAGTCTTGATGACCCACAAGTATAGGGGGTGTATCGCAGTATTTTTTAGGGAAGTGAAACCCAATTTATTGATTCGACACAAGGGGAGCCAAAGAATACTTATCAGTCTTAACAACTGAGTTGTCAATTCAGCTGCACCTGGAAACAATCTTGCTCACAGTAGTTTATCAGTAGCAACAGTTTTGTAGTAGGAATAGTAAAGTAACAGTAGTAGTAAGGCAAAGACAATAGTAACAAAAGCAGTAAACAGTGAGATTCGAGTGCGGTAGGCATAGGGATGGATGGACGGGCGTTGCATGGACAAGACAATTCACATAGCAATCAGAACATAGGGCAATTGCAGATAAATAAGATAAAACATCTAAGTACTAGACAATCCTAGGCATGCGTTCCATATATAGTCATACGTGCTCGCAATGAGAACTTGCACAACATCTTTTGTCCTGCCAGCCCGTTTGCAGCGGGGCCTCTAGGGAACTACTGGCAATTAAGGTGCTACTTTTAACAGAGCACCGGAGCAAAGCATTAACACTCCATGAACACATGTGATCCTCACATCAAAGCCTTTCCTTCCGGCTATCCCGATTTCTGTCACTTCGGGACCATAGGTTCCGGACAACAACATGTGTATACAACTTGTAGATAAGACCAGAAACAATACTATCATAATGAATCAATAATAAGTTCAGATCTGAAATCATGGCACTCGGGCCCTAGTTACAAGCATTAAGCACAACAAGTCGCAACAAAGTCATAAAGCACTAATAAGAGATACTAGGCACTATGCCCTAACAATCTGAGGCCATTACATGAACGATCTCATCCAATCCCTACCATCCCCATGGCCTATAGCGGGGGATTACTCACTCATAGATGGGGGAAACATGGATGGTCGATGGAGAAGCGATGGTAATGATGATGGCGATGATCTCCTCCAATTCCCTGTCCCGGCAAGGTGCCAGAACGGAGTTTCTGGTGCTGTTTCGTGGAATCTGATGGTGGCGGCGGAGCGGAACTTCTTTTGGAAAAACGTCGAACCCCCCAAAGTTTTTAGGTCAGAAGGCTCCTTATAGGCGAAGAGAGGTTGAGGGTGCTGGGGGCCCACCACCCTGGCATGGCCTGGCCTGGCCCGTGCCAGCAGGTGGTGTGGCCACCCAGGGCTCTTCTCCGTCTCGTATTCTGGCTCCTGGAGTCTTCGGGTAAAATAGGATTTTTGGCATATTTTCCGGGATTTTTCCTGATAGTTTATTTTCTGCACAAAAAGTAGACACCAAAGCAATTCTGCTGAAAACAGTGTCAGTTCGCATTAGTTGCATCCAAATCACACAAGTATAGAGGAGAAACAATAGCAAAAGTGTTCGGGAAAGTAGATACGTTTTGGACGTATCAGTCCTAGGAAGGTCGGTACATTAGCACAGGTTTACCCACACAACACTTAGCAAACTAAAGAAGATTAATCATCTATATGAAGCGAAAGCACTTGGCGATATTCCTGTGTGTCCTTGAGAACGTTTGGTCATCTTAAGTAATACAACCGGCTTGTCCTTTGCTAAAGAAAGGATTGGGCCACTTGCTGCATTTATTCTTATTGTCTTTTATTTACTCGTACTTTATTTACCTGCATTATCAAAAACCCCTAAAAATCCGTTTGCTAAGTATTTATAGAGAATTCGTGTTAGGAAACCTGAACCCTGTTAGGAAACCTTTGCACAAGGGACGTCGGGGTCTTAGAGTTTAAAGATGTGGTTAGGTTTTTACCTTAATTACTTTCTTGTACTTGCGGATGCTTGCAAGGGGTATAATCACAAGTATGTATTAGTCCTAGGAAGGTCGGTACATTAGCACAGGTTCACCCACACAACACTTAGCAAACTAAAGCAGATTAATCAAACTATATGAAGCGAAAGCACTTGACAATATTCCCGTGTGTCCTCGAGAATGTTTGGTCATCTTAAGTAATAAAACTAGCTTGTCCTTTTTTAAAGAAAGGATTGGGCCACTTGCTGCATTTATTCTTATTGTCTTTTATTTACTCGTACTTTATTTACCTGCATTATCAAAAACCCCTAAAAATCCGTTTGCTAAGTATTTATAGAGAATTCGTGCTCCAAGCCATTCGCCAACACCTTCTGCTCCTCGGTGGGTTCGACACTCTTACTTATCAAAAATATTGCGATACACCCCCTATACTCTTGGGTCATCAAGAGTATTTTCTGGCGCCGTTGCTGGGGAGTGAAGCGCTATTGGAGAGGGGAACTGGTAAAGGAAACTTCTACTGTGAGTATTGTTTATTTCCGTTAGTTGCTTTATTTCAATATGGATAATTAGCTGAGTTTCTTATTTCGTAATGCTACTACCACTGCTAAGGTAGTAGATGAACCACCACCTGCTGAGAATGATACTTTTAAAATAGTTACAAGAATTATTGATCGTGTTATGGATAACTATTATGTTGGAGATTGAACTGTCCATCCCGGTGATCATTTGCTTTTTATACACGAATTTATGCGGATTGTTTAAGTGTGCAGGTATTACAACAGATCAAATCAAGAAGAAGTTATTCTCATTATCCACTACAACAAGATCCCCCATATAACAATGGATATTTTGCAACGCTTTAAAATATGTTGCAAAATATCTAAATAGCTACGCATATTTGCGTTGGTTAGTCAATCCGTTCTCGGCCATAGGAATGACAACGGATACCTTGTGTTGCAGCCTATGTGTTGGAACACACCAATACTCATGAGGCGTGCGTAATCGGATGACCTTACAAACTGGTTGCTGGCCCGTGGGACTGAACAAAATAAAGCATAGAAAAATGTTTGTGTTGTTTTCCAACTCCATTAATTCTAGGAAGTACCTTTTCGATTGTGGGTTGCATGTCTAGAAAAAAGAACTCGTGGACTGCATCTCTAGAAAAAAAATGTTTTTTTATCTCCAATAAAAGAAATTAATCTATTTAATACCCCAAAGTATCACGGTTGGGCCGTTATCCACCCTATTTTTTCTACTACGTCTAATCCCCAAGCTAACTAAACCGAACAATTGTTGAGGGGGAGTCGTGGAGAACTAATTTCATCTCCCTCCATTTTTTCGTGTATTTCCCTTTCCCTTTATTTCACCCTCCTTTTTTTTCATTTCCCTCCAATTCTTTTAGGCTTTTACAGATTACCCGCGCACTTTTCTCTCATTTAACGTGAAGAAGTTCCGAATGGCATGGTATTATTTAAGTGACCCCACCTCCCATAGAAATTAAACTGGTCGTCTGACTTAAAATGTGAAGAAAAAAGATTAAGGTAACTGCACCTAAATCTCCGTACCTCCCCTAAATCTCCGTACCTCCCTATCTCACATGCACAAGTCGTGCCTTCTCTTCTCCAACAGAATCTCGAGGGAGCCTGTGCTAGCTAGTGGCGGCAGGCGATTCAGAGCCATTCTCTTCGATTACAGGTCAGTGCTTCCTCTCCCCTGGTACTACTTTCCTTCTATCTGGTTCATCCGGCTACCCCGCCCGTTCATCTCACCCACCACGCATCACCCCGCCGGCCGGATCTCACTCTGATCCATGAGGCCATGATTACATCGCCGCTCGGCCTCTTCGTCCTTGCCATCCTCGTCCACGCGATCTTGGACCATAGACACCTCCTCACCTCCGACCCGAGTAGCACCGACTCCACCACATCCACATTGTGCTATGCCTCTTGCCTGAGGGGCAGCCACATCCGCTGGCGGCCAAGGATATAGGGCCGGACTCATCCTCCCCTTGGCCTACGCTATCCTTACGTATTCAAGTTCAAGGTCATCACATATCTCTCTCCGCGGGTAGTGAGATGTTGCTCAACATCCTAGTTCTCAGGGATGGGCCCCATAATTCTGTACCAGGGGAGGTCGGTGCATGTGGTGGATGCCTGGATTTGTGTAGCAGTGCAAATCGTAGGGTTGGCAACATCATATAGCAGTGAGCTCTTCTACAATGCAAATTTTTGTATAGCACAAACTTGATGTGTCTGACTGTTAATGAAATCAGTTGTAATCATGCCATTGTTGTTGTTGTTTTTTGCAGTATTTCGGTATATGCATGCTATTCAACCAGCCGTATTTAGTTCAAAAAATCGAATATTTCATTGCTGAATTTCTTTGCGTTGCAGATTTTGGAAAATATAAACCAGCAAGCTGTGGATTGGTTTTGTTCTTTTGTCAAAATCTGTTTGTTCTATGATGTATCTTGTTCATTAGCAGACCTGCAAGGTAATGGTTGAGTAGGAAGAGGTAGCCATATTTGTACTCAGCTGTTTAGCAGAAACTAAGATAAATGGGGATTACCTGAGTAGCTGGAGGTAGCAAAGGCCAAAGGATGGAGTAGCAGGCTCGCATAGGCTTCCTTTCATTCGGTGAACCTATGTACAGATCTACCTAAAACCCAACTTTGAGTAGGAATCAAATTTCTTTTGAGTTTGTAATATGTAAGGAACTTCACTTTTATGCTATCAATTAGATGATTGAAGTTGTCGGTTAAGAAAAGTTCTGTTCAATGGAATCACATTCTTTTGATAATCTGATTTTAACTGTGCTTCCGCAGGCTGTCCTACTTGTTGTTTTGTACATTGTTATTAATTACACTCAAAATTAAAGTATATATTTCCTTTGAAAGGTCAAAGTCATTTAATCAAATATATGATCTTATTCTTATTTGGTTTTGGATCGACAGAGAGTATATGGTGATCTTCGCTAGTCAACATCTTGGTACACTTGGACAACGGAACAATGTGATGGTACTGTACACATGCATAGGTACATAACCGTATAAGATAAACTTTGAGGAAGCATACATGCTGTGGGGGTTCGTGGCCAAGTTCTTGGAAGTTGACTTCATGGAGGAGGTGGAGATACAGGACGCTCAAACCTGCATGGACCCTGACTTCCTGGAGGAGGTTCACTCTTATACGGTTGTACTACTTTCTAATCAAATCTTCTCTTTAGTGATTAAGTAGCCGAAAGCGTATTACATACTACACCAATTTACCATGATCAAAAAGCTTTTTCTAGCTACTTGGGAAGCTACCCCTGAAGTTTTTACTATTTGCAGGTAAGACAAAAATTAGATGATTGGAGTTTGGAGGTAGTAGTTTTGTCATAATACGGAAGCACGGCAGTCAAGACTGAGGACACAAACATCAGACTCTCCTCTTATATGATAATTTCAGGCGGGCTTATTACATAGTCATATATGTAATACTTACACATGCGGCTCATGGAATTTTTTGCATTATTTTATATCACTAATATTATGGAAACTTAAATTTTAGCCAAGGTATGTATGAATCAAATCCAAACTTCTCACACTTCTATTAAACAGGTTGTATATATAGAGTAGTATATATTGTTTTTAACTATCCCATGGCTATCTACTGCTGCAGCCTGCAACGAACATATTTTCTTGTTGCATACCAATTATGGAATTTGTCACCCATTGGGATATTTAATAAATGCCTTTTATTGAAAAATTAGGTCAAATTTGATACCATAAAGGTTAGTAAAGAGCACCTATTCCCTAAATGTCTATTTTTTTATTGTGTTCTTGCCTTCTTTTAGAGAGTTCATTTACTCTCAATGTCAGGATTGGAAATATTTGCATATGCCATGTCAGGCTTTGTTCCAGTTCTAAATAGGGTACTGCAAAAAAATCATGCTAATCTATGACATGAAATCTCTATATATTTGACTTCTCCTTTTCAGTTTGCTTATGATTTAGTTTATTGCATACTGATACAAATTTCTTGGATGCCAACTCGATGGATGTATGTGTATTATGTTTGTTTTATTCATGATTCTTCACAAGCTTCAAATTGCATTGCAAATTATTTACACATTTACTTTTGTTTATGTAAAAGGTTGGCACTATCATATTTTTGAAGATTTTGTAAAATCCAAACACGAATGTTGCTCTTACTACAATCCAAAGAACTAACCCAGAATATACATTGAAGGAGTTAAAATTAGAAATTAATTCAACATTTGAAGAATTCGATGAGTTGATACGCCCACTCAAAAGGTCAAGATTATTGGTCATGAAGCTAGATTCATTATCGTATGGCCGTCAACCTTTGTATGTTACCCTCTTGTAAATTTTACCCCTATCTCTTCATTTTACTACTTCCAACTTCATGAGTTTTCTTTACTGTTCTCAATATTTGTTCTTGTAGATTTCTAAGATAAATTAATGATGCCCGATTGAGGTGTTGATTACGAGATGGAGACTGAAGCTACGACACGATAGCTTTAATTATATTTTAGAATCTCATTTTCATGTTCAATGTTCGGAACAGAACATATATATTTGTAACAATGGAAGTACTAGATAATTTATATTCTCCGAATCTTGTTCTCGGTAATGGAACATAGTCGACATACTATATAGAAAAAATTTCGTTTCATATATCGTGGCTCATGTGTGCACTATTTCCATTGACCTAGTGATTGTTGCTAGAAGTATGTAAAATATTATTAACCGGTATGCTATGTAGCATTGTTTCTAAGTGCCCCAAAGTTTTGTTATGCTAGCTTTGAAATCCATTCATGTATGGTATTACCAACGCGTACAAAGCGTGGTTAGCCTCTTCTTATATATGTTGCTATCTAACAACGCTTATAGACATCGATTACCAACGCATGTTTTTGTGTTGTGGTAGACCCTTGCAACGCCACCAACAACAATGCATAATAATCCGTTGGTATAGACCTCACCAACGCTTATATAGACATTTGGCAACGCATCGATGCGTTGCTGAAGGGGGGGTCATGTTGTAGTGATCACTGAAAGGAAAAGCTGAAGAATTGTATAAGCTACTGAAGAATGGTCAAGCTCTTGAATGGGAGGAAGTAGTACCTCTCTTTTATTCTAAATTCTATCCTCTTAGTGAGATTCATAAAGATCAGAATCAAATATACAACTTTTGGCCTCTTGATGGAGAGAGTACAACTCAAGCTTGGGGGAGATTGAAGTTACTAATGCTCAAATGTCCCATTCATGAGCTCCCCAACAATATTATTATCAATAACTTTTACGCAAGGCTCTCTCTTCATGATAAGGATTTATTGGATGCCTCTTGTGCTGGATCATTCACTCGCATGGAAGAAGAAGCTAAATGAGATCTTTCTAGACCGTATTCAAGACAATGCTAAAGCATGGGAGAATGACAAAGAAAGAAAGTCAGGTATAAATTATGATTATGAATGCATTGGATCTTTTATGGGAACTGATGATTTTCAGAATATTAGTAATGCTTATGGTCTTGATTCTCAAGTTATTGCAAATTGTTTTAAGGCTTTTGCCTCTTATATTGAAATTCCGAAAAAGGAATGGAACAAGTATCATGCACCATATAAATATATTGTTGACTATGTTCCCGTTAGAAGTAATGAATTTTGCACTATTGATCACATCTTACCTGAACCTTATATCGAGAAAATACCCTTCCCGGATAAGGTAAAGGAGCACCCTATGTTAACTAGTGTAATTAATAAAAGTACAAAGAGAACTGTAAAACATGATGAACAAATAAACATTGAACCTGCAGTAGCAATGGTGAAAGACCTAGTCACTAAAAGTGTAGAAGATGGACACATTGTCTTTTGTGAGGATGCTTCTAATATCGTCCCACATCCAAATAAAACTAAAAAGGCTAGTGTCCCTGTGCTTTCTATTAGAATTGGTGATCATTGCTATTATGGTTTATGTGATATTGGTGCAAGTTCAAGTGTTATTCCTTACGAGCTTTATAAATAAATTATGCATGAAATTAGTCCTTGCGAACTAGAAGAGATTGATGTGGTTATTCACCTTGCTAATAGAGAGACCATCTCTCCAATTGGTATTGTAAGAGATGTGGAAGTTCTTTGTGGTAAGATTAAATATCCTGCTGATTTTCTAGTACTTGGTTCATCTGCTAGTAAAACCTATCCTATCATTTTTGGTAGACCTTTCTTGAACACATGTGGAGCCATTATAGACTGTAAAAGGGAGAAAATTTTAACTAAATTTGATGGGGAATCTTATGAGTTTAATTTTTCGAAATTTACTAAAGTTCCTTGTGAAAATGAAGTCCCTAATGAGGATTATAGAGTTGAACAACTTGCTTCTATTTCTCTTGCTCCTAACAATGCTTTGCAGCAATTTATGGAAGACCACGAAAGTGAAATCTTCATGGAAGAAAGAAATGATATTGACGAGATTCTCCGTCGTCAACCAAAGATGCTTAAGAGTAACTTTCTTGTGGAAGATTTGGGTACCACATTGCCACCTAAAACAGATCCAGTCTTCGATCTAAAACCTTTACCTGATGATCTTAAATATGCTTACCTTGATGATAATAAAATATATCCTGTTATTATTAGTTCTAAAATTTCAGGGAAGGAAGAGGAAAGATTATTGGAGGTATTAAAGAAACACCGAGGAGCTATGGACTATACTCTGGATGATTTAAAGGGGATTTCTCCTACTATATGTCAGCATGCTATCAATATAGAACCAGATGCAAAGCCAGTGGTAGAACATCAATGTTGTTTAAATCCTAAGATGAAGGAAGTGGTAAGAAACGAGGTATTACAACTCCTTGATGCTGGTATTATTTATCCTATTGCTGATAGTGAATGGGTTAGTCCTGTTCATTGTGTCCCTAAAAAAGGGGGAATTACCGTTGTGCCTAATGATAATGATGAGCTTATTCCCCAAAGAATAGTAGTAGGTTATAGGACGTGCATTGATTTTAGAAAAGTTAACAAAGTTACTAAGAAAGATCATTACCCACTTTCTTTTATTGATCAAATGTTAGAAAGGTTGTCTAAAAAGACCCATTTTTGTTTTCTTGATGGATACTCTAGGTTTTCTCAAATTGCTGTTAAACAACAAGATCAAGAAAAAACTACTTTTACATGTCCTTATGGAACCTATGCTTATAGACGTATGCCTTTTGGTTTGTGTAATGCTCTTGCTACTTTTCAAAGATGCATGTCTGCTATCTTTCATGGTTTTTGTGAGGAAATTGTGGAAGTATTCATGGATGATTTTTCCGTCTATGGAACTTCTTTTGATAATTGTATGCACAACCTTGATAAAGTTTTACAAAGATGTGAAGAAACTAATCTTGTTCTTAATTGGGAGAAATGCCACTTCATGGTAAATGAGGGGATTGTCCTTGGACATAAGATTTCTGAAAGAGGCATATAAGTTGATAGAGCTAAAGTTGAGGCAATTGAGAAAATGCCCTGTCCAAGAGACGTCAAAGGTATTCGTAGTATCCTTGGTCTGTTGGTTTCTACAGAAGGTTTATTAAAGATTTCTCTAAGATATCAAAACCCCTCACTAATCTTCTTCAAAAGGACGTACCCTTTGTTTTTGATGATGATTGTAAGGAAGCTTTTGAAACTCTAAAGAAGGTTTTAACTACTTCTCCTATTGTTCAACCACCTGATTGGAGCTTACCCTTTGAAATCATGTGTGACGCTAGTGATTTTGCTGTAGGTGCTGTCCTTGGGCAACAAATAGTTAAAAAGTTAAATGTTATCCATTATGCTAGTAAGACTCTTGACGCTGCTCAAAAGAATTATGCTACTACTGAAAAAGAATTATTAGCTGTTGTCTTTGCTTGTGATAAGTTTAGACCTTATATTGTTGACTCAAAAGTTACCATTCATACTGATCATGCTGCTATTAAGTACCTTATGACGAAGAAAGATGCTAAGCCTAGGCTTATTAGATGGGTGCTGCTCTTACAAGAGTTTGACCTACATATTGTAGATAGGAAAGGTGCTGAAAATCCTGTTGCTGATGATTTATCTCGATTGGAAAACATCTCTTTTGATCCTATGCCTGTTAATGATAGTTTCCCAAATGAACAGTTGGCTATAGTAGGGGTAAGCTCACGAGGGATCCCTTGGTATGCTGATTATGCTAACTTTATTCTCTCCAAGTATTTGCCTCCAACTTTTACAACTCAGCAAAGAAGGAAGTTCTTTTACAATTTGAGGCATTATTTTTGGGATGACCCACATTTATATAAAGAAGGAGTAGATGGTATTATGCGAAGATGTGTTCCAGAATATGAACAAAAGGAAATATTGCGGAAATGTCATGGTAGTGCCTATGGAGGACATCATGCGGGAGATAGAACCACACAGAAGGTTCTACAATCAGGTTTTTACTGGCCTACCCTTTTTAAAGATGCAAGAAAATTTGTCTTATCATGTGATGAGTGCCAACGGTTGGTAACATTTCTAGATGCAATGAGATGCCTATGAATTACTCTCTAGTTATTGAACCATTTGACTATTGGGGATTCGACTTTATGGGTCCTTTTCCCCCTTCAAAAGGTTATACCCATATTCTTGTTGTTGTTGACTATGTTACTAAGTGGGTAGAAGCGATACCTACAAAAAGTGATGATGGGGAGACCTCTTTAAAAATGCTTAAGGATATTATCTTTCCTAGATTTGGAGTGCCTAGGTATCTTATGACTGATGGAGGTTCTCATTTTATTCATGGTGGTTTTAGAAAGACCCTTGCTAAATATGATGTTAATCATAGAATTGCTTCAGCTTATCATCCCCAAACTAGTGGACAAGTAGAGTTATCAAATAGAGGAATTAAATCCATCTTGGAAAAGACTATTAATAGATCTAGAAAAAATTGGGCTAAAAAGTTGAATGATGCTTTGTGGGCTTATAGGACTGCCTATAAAAATCCTATGGAAATGTCTCCTTACAAAATGGTTTATGGGAAAGCTTGCCACCTGCCTTTAGAATTATAACACAAAGCTTATTGGGCAGTGAAAGAACTTAATAGAGACTGCAAACTTGCTAGTGAGAAAAGATTATTTGACTTAAGTTCGTTGGATGAATGGAGGAGTGAATCATATGAGAATGCTAGACTCTTTAAGGAAAAAGTTAAAAGATGGCATGACAGGAGAATTCTTAAGAGAGAGTTCCATGTTGGTGAGAAAGTTCTATTGTATAGGTCTCGTCTCAGATTTTTTGCAGGGAAACTACTTTCAAAATGGGAAGGGCCTTTTGTTATCGAAGAAGTATATCGTTCAGGTGCAATAAAAATTTCTTCTTTAAAAGATAACACTACACAAGTGGTGAATGGTCAGCGACTCAAGCACTATATTGCTGGAGATTCTTACAATGAAGATATTGATGATATTCAAGTAGTAACTCCGGAAAAATTCATCAAAGACCAAATTCAGAGACCTGCAGAGTCTATTTTCGAATAGGTAATAGTTCTGGTAAGAAAGTTCCGCGAAAATTCTGTCTAGTTATATTTTTGCAGTTTTTATCCAACAAGGAAAGCAACGAAGTGAAAGAGGGACAGAAACGGAGCCATGGTGGCTCACACCACCCCCTGGCGCGGACCCCTCGCCGCGCCAACAGGTGGTGTGGCCACGTCGGACTCCGTCTCCGACCCGTTTTCTCCCAGTACCTTCCTTATGTTGTAAAACTTCATAATATATAATCTCCTGGATCCCCCGAGGTTCGTATATCGTGTTCTCGTCGTGTTTTTGTTTCGATCTGTTTCTACCAGGAACTATTCTTAAAGTTTAGAAGCACAATGGTCTCCGCCAAGGATAAGGCAAAGGAGCCTGCGGAGGAGGATCCCCAAGATCCCGGGCAGGAGAAGGAGATCGATGAAGAGGAGGCAAGGAAAAGCCAGCACCCGCACACCGGCACTACCATTGCAACCACTGGAGTGTTGGCAAACCCAGCCAAGATCAGAAGGACTGCACGGATGTTAACTGGAGGGAAGCCTCCACGTCACTGTTTGACTCCACAGTCATCTTCTCCACGCACCAAGAATCCCTTCCATACCCTTATCCATGATCATCAATGCCAGAATATGCCCAAGGAGAAATTACCCTCCAATTGGGATATGCCTAGTTCTAACCATGTAGGAAAAGAAGACTTCAAGGAGGAAGAGTGGGGAAAGAAACATACAAGCTCGGATTCACAACCCGACATGATCATGCACCATATCGAGCACAACTCAGAGTTGATTCGTACTCTCACCTTCTAGATTGAGGACTTGAGGAAATTGATTGAAAATCTCATTGAGAGAACACCACCATCACCGAAGGAGTAATTCATCATCAGGTTTTGGCATCCCCTTGGTTTGTTCCAAGCTTGGGGGAGTGCCACGATATCACATCACTATCTTCTATCTTTTTACCTTTTTAGTAGAGTCATATCATGAATAGAGAAGTTATCATGTAGGATGGTTTGCATTATGGAAGTGTCCCCCCTCTCGTTAGATATCTATGTATCCCTTGGTGTGAGTTGCCATTATGGAATATTAATGAGAAGTTCTATCATTTACTTTTCTGTATATCTTATATTAGTTTTCAATTCATGTTATATGATTGATCTTGTTGTTAGTATTGGTATCACTTTGGAATCATTGAGTTAATTTAATTGGTTTTGGCAAACCTGGCTCGGTCAGTAGCAGCACTATTTTTGAGAATTGAATGAAAAAGATAAAAGTACTCTTAAAGAAATATAATTTCATCATCTTTCTTTCTTGATTTGCTCATAAGTTTAGTATTCTCTAGTTAAGATCTTTTGTGCTTCCAAGGAAGATTGCATGTTGAGTCAGTAAGCATTTTGAGTTGAGTCAGTAAACCTATTCCCCTCTATCTCAGCAAGCATTTTGAGTTGTTGTGTTTCATTCATTCATATGATGATTTATTCAATCATGTTTATTATGTTCCTTGTTTTGCACATTTGATCTTATCTTAGTGCTTACTACTTTGAAAGCTATCATTGAAAACCCTTTATGTGTGAACTCCTGCAAATTGTCAACTATTCTTTGACCAAGAGCAAAGTTTGCCATTACCAATTATGATTTACTTTGTGTATCTTTATTGTGTTTCATTTACTTATTGCAAGTTAAGTTATATAATAGTGAGTTGTCTTGTATTATGATTTATGTATTGATGAATGTGATGCTTCTTGTCCGTATTCTTTTATCGACTCTTCACTCCATAAACCCGAGGTCATGTTTATTGAACCCAGTTTTTGCTTGGGGACAAGCGAAGTCTAAGCTTGGGGGGAGTTGATACGTCCATTTTGCATCACTATTCTATATCATAATTTACTGTTATTCATTGATATATTTCATATTAAGCGGTGATACTTATGTTATTTCATCTGTTTTTGCATGGTTGATGACTTTTGGAGCATGGACCGCTGCAGTCAGGATTCTGATGGAAAAGGTGCTGTTTGGAGGCAAAATTTGCGAAGATCAGAAAATTCGGGAAAATACATGGAAAATTCTATTTTACCAGAAGACGAAGATTGCCAAAGGGGGAGTGGAGATGGGCCACAGGGGGCCCACACCACCCCATGGCGCGGGCAGCCCTAGGTCGCGCCAGTAGGTGGTGTGGCCATCCTGGCCCACTCCAGGCTCTCCCCTCTGGCATATATTATCCCCTCGAAACCCTAATACCTGGGGAGCAACCACAGAAAGATTCCGCCACCTCTATGAGGCGGAAAACTATAGATAGAGAAAGATCTCTCTGGAAGACAGAATTCTATCGGGGGGAATTCCTTCCCGGAGAGGGGAGATCATCGCCATCAACACCACCATCAAGCTAGACTTCATTGGGATCATCATCATCACCATTATCATCTCCACCAGCACCATCATCATGATATGTTGCTAATGTATCCATAATTTTTGATGTTCCATGCTTGGTTTTATCTACTTTCTTATGTTTTGTCCACAGTTTGGAGTACTTTTCATATGGTTTCTTGGACTAACCTATTAACAAGAGCCACAGTGCCAGCTACCTGTTTTCTACTGTTTTTGGTTCCAAGAAAGTTAGAAAATTAATATTCTCGGAATTGGACGAGACAAAAGCCAAAGTCAGTTTTTCACCGAGGGACACCAGGAGCCAGAATACGAGACAGAGAGGGGCTGGGGCCCGGCCACACCACCTGGTCACGCGGCCAGGCTTGGCCCGCGCCAGGGGGTGGTCTGGCCGCCCTAGGCACCCCCTCGGCCTCTCCTTCCGCCTATATATTGCCTTTGATATAGAAACCCTAAGTACCCGATCAAAAATCCACGAAAGAGTCTGTAGCCGCCGTCATCTCCATCCCTAGATCGGGAGGGATCTGAAACTCTTCCCGACACCCTGCTAGAGAGGGGAATTCACCCTGGAGGCCTTCTTCATCATCATGCAAGCCTCCGGTGTGATGCGTGAGTAGTTCATCTCTAGACTACGGGTCCATGTAGTAGCTAGATGGCTAGTTCTCCTCCTTTGTGCTATCATGTTTAGATCTTGTGAGCTACGTTCATGATCAACATCATCTATTTGTAATTCATACATGTTGTGTTTGCGGGGATCCGATGGATATTGAGATGCTATTTTAGATTGATTATTGATTCTATCATGTCTTTGTTATTTGTGATCTTACATGCTTTCCATTGTTAGTAGCTATCTTGGCCAAGTAGATGCTAGCAACTCCAAGAGTTAGTATTTATGCTCCATAGTGGGTTCATGCCTCTAGTAATCTGGGGAAGTGATAGAAATCTCTAAGGTACTAGATGTGCTGTTGCTACTAGGGAGAAAACAACAATCCTTTGTTCATAGAACAATCGTATTATTTACTTTACACGCAATGAGTAATGCAATTATCCGTTGCTTGCAACTTAATACTGGAGGGGGTTCGGATGATAACCTGAAGGTGGATTATTAGTCATAGATGTGTTGGATGGCGGTCTATGTATAATGTTGTAATACCCAATCAAATCTCAAAGGAGTCAATGAGTAGTATATGCTTGTATGCTTTCTCGATGTTTGTCAATTGCCCCGCTGTAATTTGTTCATCCCACATGTCATCTATCTTAAGGAAGGCCACCACTAGTGAACTATGGACCCCGGTCCTTTCTTTTACCATCAATCTACAATCAACTGTTTACTGCTTTGTGTTTACTTTCTGCAAACTATTACTTTCTTCCATTCAATACGTTTAATCCTTTGTTTTCAGCAAAACCGGTGAGATTGACAACCTCATCGCAACTTGGGGGCAGAGTTCTGTGGTTGTGTTGTGCAGGTCTCCACGTTGCTACTGGCACCGGTAGTGCGCCTTGCCAAAGTTCAGCTAACTACACCGTTGGGGTGTTTCCTTGCTCCTACTGTATTGATAACCTTGGTTTCATAACTGAGGGAAAACTTGTTGTTGTGCTCATCATACCTTCCTCTTGGGGTTCCCCAACGAGCTCGATATATTTTGGGCCATCACATCACCACTTCATACCACTGTAACAATTGGGTTGAATCTTGCATAGTTCTTAGGGGAAACTTTCCCGGTGTTGATTACTCCTTGTAGTTGATGCTATTGAGTGAACCATTGAATTATCATTTATGTTCAGATTGTTACATATCATTATATTATCTATAATCTTGATCCATATGATGTCTTGTGAGTAGTTCGTTTAGTTCTTGACGACATGGGAGAAGTGATACATTTCAAATGTATCTATAATTTTTGATGTTCCATGCTTGGTTTTATCTACTTTCTTGTGTTTTGTTCCAACTTTGGAGTACTTTTCATATGATTTCTTGGACTAACCTATTAACAATATGCCACAGTGCCAGTTGCTTGTTTTCTGCTGTTTTTGGTTCCAGGAAGTCAGAAAATGAATATTCTCGGAATTGGACGGGACAAAATCCAAAGTTACTATTTTCCCGGAAGACTCATGGAGCCAGAAGGAGAGTCGGAGAGAGGCCACAGGGTGTCCACACCCCTCCTTGGCGCGGGCAACCCTAGGCCATGCCAGGGCATGGTGTGGGCCCCCTGGCCGCCCACCGACCTTGCCTCTTTCGCCTATAAGAGCCTCCCGATACCAAAACCCTAAGGAGTCAATGAGAAATCCACGAAAAGTTCCGCAGCGCCGCCGCCACCAAAGGGGAGATTCGGGGGACAGAAAGTCTCTGTTCCGGCACCCTGCCGGGACGGGGAAGTGCCCCCGGAGCCATCTCCATCGATTTCCACCACTATGTCCATCGTCGTTGCTGATTCCCATGATGAGGAGGGAGTAGTTCTCTCTCGAGGCTAAGGGTTCTACCGGTAGCTATGTGTTCATCTCTCTCTATGCATGATCTTATTGAGATCATGAGCTTGTAATCTATAGATCTACCTTGCTACTCAAGTGCTTTAATAGATCTCTGCTCTCCCCATGTGTGTGAAAGTGACAGCGTGCACACCATGGTGGCACTTAGGCTAGAGATTACAAATACTTGTTATGAGTTATATTTGGAGTTGGATGTCTTTATGAAATTGTGGTGTTTGTTGGACTCATCTAGTACTCAAGGTGATAGTGTGGGGTTATCTAGATGGGAAAGGCTTACTTTGAGGTGTGCTGTTATAGCCCTACCAACGATTAGAGTGTCCAACCGGAGAGTAGTTCAGTGTAGTATCATGAAGATAATATATTTATATGAGAGTGTTCACTAGTGAAAGTATGATCCCTAGGCCTTGTTTCTAAGCATTGATACACCGTTTGCATCTAGATCTATTACATGTTTGCTTGCTTCCTTCTTTATTTCAGTTTTACTTTAGTCTTTTCCACGCCAAAAAGATTTTTTCTATCGCCATTACCACTTATAATTATCCATACCACTTGTATTTCACTATCTCTTCGCCGAACTAGTGCACCTATACACCTGACAAGTGTATTGGGTGTGTTGGGGACACAAGAGACTTCTTGTATCTTGATTGCAGGGTTGCTTGAGAGGGGATACCTTTGACCACTTCCTCCCTGAGTTCGATAAACCTTGGGCGATCCACTTAAGGGAAAACTTGCTGCTGTTCTACAAACCTCTGCACTTGGAGGCCCAACAACTATCTATAAGAATAGAAGTGCGTAGACATCAAGCTATTTTCTGGCGCCGTTGCCGGGGAGGTAAGGTAAAAGGTATTCACACCGAAGGATTAAAGAAGAAGAACCTCCCACGGCAAATGCCTATTTTCTGGCGCCGTTGCCGGGGAGGTAAGGTAAAAGGTACTCACATCCTCCGGTGTGAGTGCTCGAAGTTATTTTCCTTTAGATTCTGCAATTTTGTCTTTTTGTTTCTTGATTTCACTAGTTAGGCTTAATGGAAAACAACAAAAAAATTAGAGAGCGTTATAGTATGTATCTTGAGTTAGGACATGAAGTGTTTGAAGAGAAAATTAAAAAACCTATGGAACTTTATTTGCATGCTAATAGCAATGTTGTTAGTATGAATTCTTTGGACACCATTATTGCTAATGTTATGGAAAAGTCTAAGCTTGGGGAAGCTAGTTTTTATGAAAATGATCTTTTTAGTTCCCCAGCTTTGGAAGATAGCTATTCTATTGCTTATGATGATACCAAACCTCCAATATATGATGATTACAATGATGAATATGATATTTTCAGTCCACCTACTATTGAGGAGAAAATTAATGATTACAATATACCTCCTATATTTGATGATTATGGTGATTAGAATAATAATGATAGCTATTTTGTTGAATTTGCTCCCACTATAATTAATAAAAATGACTTTGCTTATGTGGAGAGTAATAATCATTTTATGCATATGGCTCATGATAAGAATGTTTCTTGTGATAGTTATATTGTTAATTTTATTCATGATGCTACTGAAAGTTATTATGAGAGAGGGAAACATGGTTTTATGTGTCTCAACAATATTAAGTTTCCCCTCTTTATGTTGAAAAATTTGAAGTTGCACTTGTTTTGCTTTCAGATGCTTGTTGCCTTGTGCTTTGATGACTTGTTTCTTTACAAGATTCCTATGCATAGGAAGTGGGTTAGACTTAAATGTGCTTTGAATTTGCTTCTTTATGCTCTCTTTTACTTCAATTCATATTTCTTATGTGAGCATCTTCTCAAACTATCATGCCTAACTTAAAGGCGTTAAACAAAAGTACTTGTTGGGAGATAACCCAAGAGTTTTAGATGAGTCTTGGAAGTTATTACCTCAGTAATAACCGCTCCTTATCCTTTTTATTTGCTTTTTGTGCCAAGAGTAACCTCTAATGAGAGAGAAGTAATGATTGGGAAAGTTGTTGTCCCGAAACAGATTTCTGTGCTTCACCGTAAAAATTCGTGTAAAATCTATGTACGTCCTTTTGAGTCGTGAATTTTTATTCTTCTGCCCCAGGTTGTTATCTAACTTCCATTAGTTCAACACTTTTTGATTTGAGCAACAGAAGGTCTTCGAAAAAATTCGTCTTTACCTCCTGGTCAGTTTTGACAGATTTCTGCCATTATTTGCATTTGCTTCTTGTTGGTTCCTTTTTGAGTTCTCTTTGATCTTTTGAAGGAAGTTTTACAGTAGCTTTTGTTTTGATGGAAGTTTTATTTGTGTTGGAAATGAACCTTAAGACCTTTTATCTTGAGTGCACTAATGTTGCTAATAAAGATTGTGTGAAGTTTTGTATGAAGGAAAAATTTCAGGTGTATGGAAGGAATGAGTAATGAGATAAAGGATGGACTAAAGCTCAAGCTTGGGGATGCCACGCGTGTCACCCCAAGAAATATCCAAGAAGTACAAGCGTCAAAGCTTGGGGATGCCCAAGGCATCCCCTTCTTCATCAATAAAAATTCTAGGTTTCTTCCAAACGCTTCATTTTTATTGTTTCATGCATAGTTGTGTTGTTCTTGGAGCGTCTTCTTTTTCGTTTTCGTTTTGATTTTTCATTTGCTTAGTTTTCTGAATAAATTGGTTGGACCCCCTCTTTCATACATTGGTTTTCAAATAGTTTGGTTTGGTTTTGAAAAGAGTAGGAAAGTTCATGCTTATGTGGTAAAAAGAGCTCGTTTTTGACTGTGGCCTATGCTTTTTCATGCCATGCTTGATATTGTTTTGGCCTTATGCTTAGTATTCTTTGTTGTAGCATGACTTGTTATAAACAATTGAGATTGCTTAATGTGCCTTGGATGAATCATGCGTTGTTTTAGCATATTAAAGCATAGTATAGTGGTATTCTCCTTTGATGCTTTATTTGGGTTGACTTGGCACATGCTCACACCATGTTATGACTATCTCAAGTCACTGTAGGCTTTATGATCCTTTAGTTTTCAACTTGTAGTATCACTTTATGCTTTAATCAATGATGTTTTGTCGCTCTGCATGATTATGGCCATTATTGCTCTCTTAGTTTGTCGCTCCCAGTCTTTTGCTAGCCTCCACAACAAAGTATGAGTTCCACTCATGCATCCAACACCCTAAACCAAGTTATTCCAAAGAGTCCACCATACCTACCTACTAGCTTATGCTATTCCAAGTATATTCATGCTTTTGTTTACCTTCCAAATTAAACTTGTTATGAGAAAACTAGTGATTAAAGCTCTCACAAACTTGATGGCACACTTTAGTTTTCTTGCCCTTAATAAACTTGAACCATTGTGTCTTCTATGTTGTATATGCTTGCACTTATTTGTTGGGGATTAGCAGAACCATGCTTTCATGGGGAACGCTTTCAACATTGCACTTGGTACTTGTACCTAGTTGATATCATGCTCTTTTGTATATGGATGTCGTCGGTGTGAAATGAAAGGGGAGCTTGTAAGTCCATGGAGTTATGTATATGTGTTAGAGAAATGCCTGGGCCGCTGGTCTAATCCATGCTGACATGGTGGAAACCTGCAGCGTAACCATAATGAGCTGTCTATGAAGGATTCTTCTTATAAAAAAAAGAGTCCTATCTTGAGAAAAAAGAGAAAAGAGAAAAAAAGAGATACTATGAAAAGAGGAAAGAGAGAAAAAAGCACCATATTCCCATGGTAAATAAGAAGAATGTTGAGATGCTCGTTGTCTGCTTGCCTTGTCATTTTGATATGGGGATTCTTCCGTATCATCGGACAAGGGGTACCCCGTTGGCGGTTCTCTATGATACACATGTACTTACGATGACAAGAACTTACCGGTGACTAAATTTTAGTAGCATGAGGAGCGACCCTCGTATTGAAGGGACATGAGATTTCTGACTTATACTTCGTCAAGCATGTACACCATAGTTTGTTCACTTTAACCTTAATCACTTCAAGATGCTTATGATAGGGGCAATGAGAGCTGAAAGCTATAAGTACCATAATTTTTGGAAGCTCTTTATGAAACTTGAATCCCTGCTTCCTTCTATGAAGGCCTTTCTTCCACCATATATATATTGAGTCTCCACCTTCTACCTTTATGCACCTACTTTGAGAGCATAGTGGCCATTCTTAGTTCTATGTGCATTGTCCCAAGACTAGTTGATTGATGCATAACTTGATATTGCTTGTTTTAAACTATTTGTATCTAGTCACTCTTATGAACTTTGAAGGTGTCCTATGCATTTATGTTTGCTACTCTATGAGGGACAAGCTAAATGCCACTATGCTATGTTTTCTTTATGTGAAACAAACAAATGTCTTGCAAAGAATTGTTATTCATGAATCTTTTGTTTGTGCCTTTTCATGTTGCATCATAAGTTTCTTTGCTTATTGCTAGAGCTTTGTCTTTCATTTTATGATTGAAGTACTATGATCCCAGCTTTCAATGCTTTACAAATACTTTGATCAAGTTTATGATGGTGCATGTCACCTCAAAAAATTTTCTTTCTTTTTATCACTTACCTACTCGAGGACGAGCAGGAGCTAAGCTTGGGGATGTTGATACATTTCAAATGTATCTATAATTTTTGATGTTCCATGCTTGGTTTTATCTACTTTTTTGTGTTTTGTTCCAACTTTGGAGTACTTTTCATATGATTTCTTGGACTAACCTATTAACAATATGCCACAGTGCCAGTTGCTTGTTTTCTGCTGTTTTTGGTTCCAGGAAGTCAGAAAATGAATATTCTCGGAATTGGACGGGACAAAATCCAAAGTTACTATTTTCCCGGAAGACTCATGGAGCCAGAAGGAGAGTCGGAGAGAGGCCACAGGGTGTCCACACCCCTCCTTGGCGCGGGCAACCCTAGGCCGCGCCAGGGCATGGTGTGGGCCCCCTGGCCGCCCACCGACCTTGCCTCTTTCGCCTATAAGAGCCTCCCGATACCAAAACCCTAAGGAGTCAATGAGAAATCCACGAAAAGTTCCATGACGCCGCCACCAAAGGGAGATTCGGGGACAGAAGTCTCTAAGACTCACGGACGGGAAGTGCCAGAGCCATCTCCATCGATCTCCACCACTATGTCCATCGTCGTTGCTGATTCCCATGATGAGGAGGGAGTAGTTCTCTCTCGAGGCTAAGGGTTCTACCGGTAGCTATGTGTTCATCTCTCTCTATGCATGATCTTATTGAGATCATGAGCTTGTAATCTATAGATCTACCTTGCTACTCAAGTGCTTTAATAGATCTCTACTCTCCCCATGTGTGTGAAAGTGACAGCGTGCACACCATGGTGGCACTTAGGCTAGAGATTACAAATACTTGTTATGAGTTATATTTGGAGTTGGATGTCTTTATGAAATTGTGGTGTTTGTTGGACTCATCTAGTACTCAAGTGACAGTGTGGGGTTATCTAGATGGGAAAGGCTTACTTTGAGGTGTGCTGTTATAGCCCTACCAACGATTAGAGTGTCCAACCGGAGAGTAGTTCAGTGTAGTATCATGAAGATAATATATTTATATGAGAGTGTTCACTAGTGAAAGTATGATCCCTAGGCCTTGTTTCTAAGCATTGATACACCGTTTGCATCTAGATCTGTTACATGTTTGCTTGCTTCCTTCTTTATTTCAGTTTTACTTTAGTCTTTTCCACGCCATCAAGTTATTTTCTATCACCATTACCACTTATAATTATCCATATCACTTGTATTTCACTATCTCTTCGCCGAACTAGTGCACCTATACACCTGACAAGTGTATTGGGTGTGTTGGGGACACAAGAGACTTCTTGTATCTTGATTGCAGGGTTGCTTGAGAGGGGATACCTTTGACCACTTCCTCCCTGAGTTCGATAAACCTTGGGTGATCCACTTAAGGGAAAACTTGCTGCTGTTCTACAAACCTCTGCACTTGGAGGCCCAACAACTGTCTACAAGAATAGAAGTGCGTAGACATCAAGAAGTCATGTTGTTAGTAGTGGAATTGTGTTGAGAAAGATTCAATAGTTTTATATTTAAGTTGTGGTGTATTTCTTCTAGTGGTGTCATGTGAACTTCGACTACATGACACTTCACCTATATGGGCCTAGGGGAATGCATTGTGTATTTGGCTAATAATCGTAGGTGTTGCCAGAGTGATAGAAACCTGAACCCCTGTTAGGAAACCTTTGCACAAGGGACGTCGGGGTCTTAGAGTTTAAAGATGTGGTTAGGTTTTTACCTTAATTACTTTCTTGTACTTGCGGATGCTTGCAAGGGGTATAATCACAAGTATGTATTAGTCCTAGGAAGGTCGGTACATTAGCACAGGTTCACCCACACAACACTTAGCAAACTAAAGCAGATTAATCAAACTATATGAAGCGAAAGCACTTGACAATATTCCCGTGTGTCCTCGAGAATGTTTGGTCATCTTAAGTAATAAAACTAGCTTGTCCTTTTTTAAAGAAAGGATTGGGCCACTTGCTGCATTTATTCTTATTGTCTTTTATTTACTCGTACTTTATTTACCTGCATTATCAAAAACCCCTAAAAATCCATTTGCTAAGTATTTACAGAGAATTCCTGATCCAAGCCATTCGCCAACACCTTCTGCTCCTCCTTGGGTTCGACACTCTTACTTATCGAAAATACTGCGATACACCCCCTATACTTGTAGGTCATCAAGACTCCTCCACTTGCCCAAGTAGATTTGTGATTAGTGGATTATATCTTGAGTATTTTGCTACTATAGGTGACAGGTTATGTGAGCTTGCATGCTTGTTCTATGCTTAGAGAAATTGTTTCGATGCATGTTTAGCCCTTTTGCAAGTCCCTGTAAGTAGTTCCTTTCATTATGTAATCACTTTGTAATCATTTTTTGTGATGGTTGTCTAAAAATTTCAGAATAAGAGATGAATGAACACCAATTCAACCAACATGAATTAAGGGTACCCGAGGTCATGAAAGTACACCGTGAGGAAGAAGTTTTCCCTTCTATTTATCCATGCCCCGAATTCATGAGGGCTGCGGGGATTTCTCAAGATTTCCATACTCTAATTTCTAATGCAGGATTGGAGCATTTTGTGGGAGATGAACCTTACCAATATGTGAAACTAACTATGTCTATCGTGTAGGATTTTCGATTTAGTTGGTCCTTGCCTAACCCCATGGTTCATTACAAAATTTACAATTTAGCTATCGACCTCCCTTTTGATGATTTTTGTGCAGCTTTTAAAGTACCACATTAGGGTTCACGTGAAAGGATTAGAGAGCGACCTACACCACTCGTGGACTTGTATGTAGAGTTTTTCCAAGGGAATAGCTTCTCAAAGGAGAGTGGTAAAATTCGTAATATTCATCTCCCATCTATTCGATATTTTTCCTACTTTATAGCCAAGTGCGTTCTTGCTAGGAAAACTGCTAGTAAATTATATTCATATGATCTAGCCTTTATCTCAGCTACCTTGAAATGAGATAGGACTTATAACTTGGCTGCTTTGATAGCTTTCCATCTTGCTGCTAACTGCGAGAAAGGTGGAATTTATGGAGGCATCATCGCCTCTCGTTTATTAGTTTTGCATGGTGTAGCGCCTCATCATTCAGACTTACAGTTTCCCATAGAGAGGCTTGACCTTAATTCCATGATACAACATAAATTTGTTTCTTCTTGGGCTAATTTGAGTGATCTATCTTATGAAATAACCTTTCTCAAGAGTGGATGGAGAGGAGGTAAGTCCGAGCGAGTGGTTCTTTTGCCTATGCCTGCTTTGTTTAACCTTGATACCAGGGTAGGATGGTCACTCACGGAGTAAGAGGTCAACACATATTTGGAGGAGCTCTCCCAGCAAGAGCAAAATGTTGTAAGGGAGGTCGAGGACAATTTGGTCCAGCCCTCCAACGAGGGGGACTCTTCATACCAGCAGCCTGCCTATGATTGGGGAGCTTCTTTTTCTTCTTCACGAGGGCTTGATTATGATTATTCTTACGATGACTCGCCGGCTTGGAGGTCCTACCCGAGTTGGGGTTGATCCCCACTTAGGCCAAAAGCCTAAGCTTGGGGGGAGGTATACTGACATCACACTCATCTACATATCATGTTCTGTCGGTACTTTTTATATCGATGTTTCGCTTTCTTTTTAGTTTTTGTTTTTGCTTTATTTCTGCTTTCCAAAACATAAAAAGACCAAAAATATTTTTGTTATTTCTCTTTGTTAGCTTCTTTATCTTTTAGCCTTGGTTTGCTTCATCCTTTTTTAGCTTTGATTTGATTATTCGAAAAACCCAAAAAGATTTTGCTTTGTTTGCTCTTTCCTTCGGTTCCTATCTTTTAAAAATCGAAAACCCAAAAATGTTTGTTGTTCTTCTCTGGTTTTGTAAAGTTCGTTGCAGGGTTCAGCGGTCCTCAGTGACTCCTTGGAGTTTGATTTTATCTTATTATTCAAGTCACACAAGTGAAAGGCAATGATGATTTATGACAACTCGAGGTGTGGTAAGAGGCTGGTATGAACTCTATTTGTTTTCATTTTTGTACATATACTCATCATTGTGGGCATGCTTAGTCTGCTTATGTAGGGTGTATGTTATTTGATAGATGCTTAGTAGTTCTTGCTCTCTTATGATCAGTTCCAATCCACTAATAGGTTGTAACATGTCATATAAATATTTGCTTGCATTGTTCTATTCATAACTTGGTATGACATTATGGTATCCTCCTCTGAATGTTTTATTTGAATCGACTTGGCACGTGCTCGCGCATGCATATGACTAAACAAAAAGTCAGTTAAGACTCGATGATTTATTTTGCTTCAGAGTTCTTGTGTCACTTTTATGCCACTATTAATTTTGTTTTGTCGCGAGCATGATTATGACAGTTACTGCTCTCTCGATTGTCGCTCCCTTTATATTGCTAGGCTTCACTTGCGCTGAGTATAAGCTTTACTCGTGCATCGAACTCCCTAAAACCAAAATTGTCAAAAAGAGTCCACCATATCTACCTATTAACATCATTGCTATTCCTTGCATATTTATTATGCTTTTTTTTCTTCCAAATAAAAATGTTTGCTTGTTATGTGAAAATTAGTTAGTAAAGCTCTCACGAACTTGATGGCACACTTTATCTTCTTAGACTTAATAAACCTGAACCATTGTGTCCATCTATGTTGCTTATATGCTTGCACTTTGTGTGATTTAGATACAACTAATGCGGACTAACGCTGTTTTCAGCAGAATTGTTTTGGTGTCTTGTTTTTGTGCAGGAAATCAACTTTCAGGAAAAATCCCGGAAAATATCGCAAAACTCCTATTTTACCAGAAGACGAGACGGAGAGAGGCCATGAGGGGCCCACACCACCTGGTGGCGCGGGCCAGGCCAGGCCATGCCAGGGGGTGGTGTGGCCGCCTCGGTCTCTGCCTCGACCTCTCCTTTCGCCTACATAAGCCCTCTGATCTAAAAAACAAAGGGGGGTTCGACGTTTTTCCAGATAGAGTTCCGCTACGCCGCCAGATTCCGTGATTCGGAACCAGAAACTCTGTTCTGGCACCCTGCCGGGATGGGGAATTGGAGGAGATCATCGCCACCATCATCACCAACGCTTCTCCATCAACCATCCATGATTCCCCCATCCATGAGTGAGTAATCCCCCATAGTAGGCTATGAGGATGATAGGGATTGGATGAGATCGTTCATGTAATTGCATCGTATTGTTAGGGCATGGTGCCTAGTATCTATTGTTAGTGTTTTTTGACATTGTTGCAACTTGTTATGCTTAATGCTTGTCACTAGGGCCCGAGTGCCATGATTTCAGATATGAACATGTTATTGATTCATGATGATATTATTGTTTATGATCTTATCTGCAAGTTGAATACACATAGTATTGTCCGGAACCCGGGGCCTCGAAGTGACAGAAATTGGGATAACAGGAGGGGATGGCTGTGATGTGAGGATCACGTGTGTTCACGGAGTGTTAATGCTTTGCTCCGGTGCTCTATTAAAAGGAGCACCTTAATTGCTAGTAGATTTCCTTGAGGTCCCGCTGCAATGGGCTGGCAGGACAAAATATTTTGTGCAAATTCTCATTGCGAGCACGTATGACTTTATATGGAACACATGCCTATGATTATTTAGTACTTGGATACTTTATCTTATTTATCTGCAAATGCCCTATGTCTTGATTATTACATGAATTGTCTTGTCCATGCAACGCCTGTTCATCCATCCCTATGCCTACCACACTTTAATCATACTGTTTACTGCAATTGTTACTACTGTCTTTATTTTGCTACTGCTATTACTTTGCTATCGCTACTACAAAACTGTTGCTACTGATAAACTGTTGCGAGCAAGAGAGTTTCCAGGTGCAGCTAAATTGACAACTCAGTTGTTAAGGCTTATAAATATTCTTTAGATCCCCTTATGTCGAATCAATAAATTGGGTTTTACTTTCCTCGAAGACTGGTGTGATCCCCTATACTTGTGGGTCATCATGGAGCTGCCCGTGGATGGCACTGGCCGCCACATCGAGGGAAACTACTGGGCCATCTCCAACCATCGAAACCATGATGGCGCGGTCGAGGTCAGCCTTGAGATGGACCATGACAGGTAGTAGAGGTTGAGTCGGTCCGTCTCAGGTGGCAGCGAGGCGTGGAGTTCCACCGGCGAGGCCACATGCGACGGGGGGAGCGGGACCGAGAAGTCCGTAGGTGCTGAGCCACCATCGCCGAAGTTGACGACGTTGCGCCATGACCACTCCGAGCCAGAAGGAGGAGGGGTGGTAGCGCCCCAGAAGCCACGCCACGCGGGCCGGGAGCGAGGCCCACCACCACACCTCCCCCAGGCCGGACGGCTCCGGGAGCAAAACGAGGATGCCGGAGCGGGGGTGGCACCCGTTGAGGGTGGTCTCCATCGGAGCCGCTACGAGGCCACTTGCAATCCTTCGAGGTGTGATGCGTACCACCATAGTTGACACACACTGTCCCATTGGTGCACTACACGGCGATTTGGTCATCTTCCCTGCAGTTGTAGCAGCACCCATGGAGAACCGCGGGGAGCCTGGAAGCGGGGTCGTTCGTCGGTGCGTGGCAGCGGGTCGGACACGAGGCGGCTATGGGGCACGCGCCACAATGCACCCCTCCCGATGGTTCCCGTGGATCCGCCTCGAGCGTCGCGTCTTCCATCCTGCCCCCACCTTAGCGGCGGCATGCGGCTAGGGCCAATCCCGACATCCCATCCCCTCGACCCTAGCCCCAGACCGGCCAGAGCAACGATCTGCAAGCGAAGGGGGGTGGACAGGACAGGAGGTCACCAACTCGTCGCTGCATTCAGAATCTGATAGTGCCACGCGACTGGCCATGGCACGTGGAGAAATAGGGGAGGGGGAAGGTGGACGCTGGGGCCGGAGTGGCGGCCGGCGGGAAGGGGGAAGGGAGCAGCGTCGGAAGGGCAACGGAGGTAGGCTCTCACGCTCTCGCTCTCCTGCAAGACAAGTGAATTGTACCCGAATATGCCAATGTGCCTCGATCTCCCTTGTACGCACACCTGGTATTCGGGATCTCCAGAGAGCGGTTTGCATCCCCACAAGGCGAGTCAGTTGAGAGATTCTAGATACAGGCCTTCAGTTTTTTTATTGCGGAGGTAGGGCTGGACAAGAATAGTAGATTAAGTCCATGTGAGGTGCAAGACTAAATGTACCCATCACCGACAGGTCGTCATATGAAAACCAAGTTCAAAGGTCAACTACTAACTGAACCAAATAATTGCATTTACCCAATTGTGATGGGTTAGTTGAAGTGGAATGTACATCAACTTGGCGGTGGTTTTTGACAACTCTTAAAGATGACCTACACATAGTGTTGCGAAGCGACACCCGATCCGTCCCACTTCGTAGGCAAAATTTGTTTGTCTAATTCAAAAAAAAATCGTCAAAATTTCTCTAGTTTAAACTAAATTTTACTTTCGCGGGCTCTCGCGTCTAAACATCACTATGCATATCCATGCAACCTCCATGGCGACCTCGAGACGACCTCGTCCAACAGTGCTGCTCGAGTCCAATAGTAGGAGCAGAGTGGGTCGGAGGGAGTACTTATTTGGGGTCTTTAGAGAATCTGGAGTTTAAAAAAGAACTAACCAGTTATCAATTGCGTTAACTGCCACGTGGTGATGCGTGAGGGTGTCTTGCACCCGCATGACAACGTGTACCACATGACCGCAAGCTACAAGTATTTGGTGGTGTAGTCGCACCTAATGGACATGTTTGTGTATGTTCCACGCAATCAGCTCAAATGCAAAGCAAAATATAGAGTCGTGTTGATAAAAATTCAAGCATTCCTGTACAGCCTTTGTGGGACCTTCAAGAAGTGCTAATAAAACAGTCCAATCTTGTTCTGAAGTTCCTGTACCAGAGGTCGTGATCGCTGGTGTTTTTTTACGAGCGTGCACAGACGAGGGTCATCTCACTGTTTCCGCTAGGGGAGACGAGACTGCATCTGCATAGTAAGTCACGCTTGCTTCGCGGGTGACCAAGTCAACTACAGTGGCTGCTTGAGCTTTGAACGGCAGCAGTGCAGCACTGCGGGTCTTCTTTACATGTGAATGAAACTGACCGCAGCACTGCGTCGTGCGTTTCTTTCCAAGGAAAAAAAGAAGGTCCAAAGAAGATGTGCACTCGATTGCAGCGAGTCCAGGCTCCAGCCTGAACGAATATCATGATTGCCATGATTCTAGTACGTACTAGTAGTAGAGAAAAATGCATCTCAGTCGTTTGAAATGATCAGATAATCAAGTCTCCCGACTGGCCTCAGAGCGTCGGTAGTCGCGCGTTGTGCTCAAAGAATCCCACTGTACCATGTCCAGTTGCTGAAAGAGGCAGAGATCACTGTGGCCCGTGAGCACGCACAAGGGACTGCGGTTCCTTTTTCGGGTCATTGTTTCCCAATCACCGCAAGGCGCAAGCTGGTTGTTCGGACGCCATGATGGTTCGGGGTTGAAACCGGAGGATCATGTGCGTTTATTTATCTGAAGAAAGCTATCACAGGATGCGTTTTGACCTTCTCCAAAATCGGATGCATGACGTGTACAAGATCAAGTGAGGATTGGATAGATATATGAAAAAGTCCATTTTAAATCCGGAACTCACTCGTGGAGGTCCGCCGATTTGAACCCCAAGTCCAAATCCCTGTCGTTCGAATCCCGGTCTAAAACGAACCCGGAGACGGTTTGCCAAACTGGGATTGGTGACGTGGCGAAGGAAGGCCGGGATCGCTGGCTCGGCGAGTGCATGTGAGTGTAGAAAAGGCTAGGTCGGCCCAGCGAGGCCCGACAGTCCACCTCGTCTCCTCCGCTTCCACTGGCTCTCCACCTTCTCTGACGGCAACAATGGCGACCAGGGGTTGATCGGTGGTGGTCGGACGATTCTGACGCCGCGACGACGCATCGGAGACGCAGGTAAGATTCTGCACCCTCGCCGCCATCCAATGTTGTATTTTCCCCTCTATTTGCGCGGTTAGGGTTAAGTTATTTGCGCACATATTTGGAGGCGATTTTGGTCACAGAAAAGATAGGTTTTTTCTTGCGATTTTCGTGTTGATCGTGTTCTAGAAAGCTAGGTTGCCTTATACTAGTGCGCATTGCGTGTTTTTGCAGTGAAAATCATGGATCCATCTAGGATACTGAATGTCAGATTTCACTACGGTGGGGAGTTCATCCAAATAGGTCCTAATCTGGATTATGTAGGAGGGGATGAAGCAATGTCAGAGATTGAGAGGGACAATATTTCTCTCGAGGAAGTAAAAGGATTTACTAAAGATCATTTACCTCTCAAGGAATCTATGAAGTTCTATTTTCTTATTCCTGGAAACGAAATTGTGGGTGGCTTAGTTTGTATGGTTAATGACAATTGGTGTGTTAGAATGGCCGATTACATATCTGTTTGTGGAGTTCCTGATATGTATATTGAGTACCATAGGGAGGAAGACACTGCTCAGAGAAGTAGTGGCAGTGATTTCGACAATGAAATCTTTGAGTTGAGTGATGATGTTCCACCAGATGTTGTCATCGAAGCTGCTGAATCAGATATAGATGTTCTAATTCCTAATGAGAATGGAGTGATCACCCAAATCCTTAAGAGCCCAGTGAAGAAGAAGAAGGCTTGCACTACAAGGGAAAGAGAAAGGGCAGTTCATGTTTATTCAAATGAAGGTGATTTTCCCAATGATGAAGGTGTCTAATTTCAGGAAATGCCAACTGAAGAAGATGGAGCAGTTGACAGCCCAGGGTCTGATTCAGAGACTGATGTTGAGTATGTTCCACGCAGTGAAGATAGTGGAGAAGATTCAGAGGTGGTTGAGCTCAGGAGGCATGCTAGAAAGTTTAAGAAAAGATGAGACAGTCCAACAGCTGGATTGGAAAGGAAGCAATAGGACGAGTACCAATTGAACTCGTTGCCAACATGGAGGACCAGTTAGGTCAAGAAGATGAAGACTGGAACTATGACTCATCAGATGAGGACTACAACTATGGAGAAGATTTTGATGGAGAGTTAGTGAATATGATGAGTAGATATCCAAGATTCAAGATAGATTCAGAGGTGCCTAAATTTGCATTAAGCGTGGTTTTTATAAGCAAGAACCAGTTGTGCAAGGCATTGAATAGGTATGGGCTAGTGACTAAAACAAGCATCAAATTTGTTCAGTCAGAAAGTGATAGAGTGAGGGCCAAGTGTGGGTGGGGAAATTTCCCATGGCTTCTATATGCAGCAAAAAGATCTAGGACATGTAGATTTCAGATAATTACATTGAATGATGAACATCACTATGCTCAGAACAGATGTAATAAGCTTGTAACTGCAAAAGTCATTGCTCAAAGGTATGAGTAGTTCATCCTAGCAAACCCAATGTGGAAGATAGAGAGCATGAAGGCCATAGTTGTGTAGGGCATGTTTGCAGATGTTTCTACTTCAAAGTGCAAGCATGCTAAAGCAATAGTGATGGACAAATTGATGTGTGGCATGAAAAGTGAATATACCAGGGTTTTTGATTACTAGTTAGAGTTGCTGAGGAGTAACCCTGTGATACGTCCATTTTGCATCACTATTCTATGTCATAATTCACTATTATTCATTGATATATTTCGTATTGAGAGGTGATACTTATGTTATTTCATCTATTTTTGCATGGTTGATGTGAAAGAGTTATGCCCTAGAGGCAAATAATAAAGTGTATTATTTGATATATCTCATGTGTGTTCATAATACGTTTCATATTATGCTATAACTGTGTTAATACGAAACGTTAATATACGTGTGGTATGTAAACAAACCATGTCTCTAGTTATCTCTAGTGAACTAGTTCATTGGTCATGAGGATGGTCTATGTTTCAAGACCATGGGCATTTATGCCAACTGACAATGAGGTCATGTTATTAGTTGAATAACATGATAGACAAACATCCGACCATTATAACTTCATGAGATCTAGTTACAAAGTTCACCATTGATGATAAAACACAGAGAACCTCGTAACCCGATCCTTTGACTGTGAGGTAATGCAAATCACCATTCCGAAAGAAGCTTAGATGGTTATATAGAGTCATCTCGTAACAGGGTGACCAAAAGGTGCTACTCAGGTTTTCCGAAGGGATGCGTAGAGGAATACATATCAAGACCAGGATTTGTCTAGTCTGTGTAACGGACAGATACATGTGGCCATCTCGGTGACATTGCATTGATGAAGCTTGCAAGCATGTGACTGGCTCACGGAATGCAATGACATGAGAACGAGAAAACAAGTTCATCAGTAACGAGATCGAACTAAGGTATATGGATACCAAAGATCAAGTCTCGGATGAATTAGGTATCGAGTGACAAAGGGAATGGGGAACGACTATCTCACGGTTCGAGCGATTGTATTCGTGAAACGCACGGGGGTCACATGGCCATCCAGGTCCCTCTGTTGATCATTGATATGAGAATGGTCTCTATCATGTCCGGAGTGTTTCCGAACCGAAGGATGTCACGCTTAAGGGTAGGGACGCTTAGGGTAGATGAGGCATTGTATGAGAAATAGAGAGAGACCGGAATAGTTTCGGCAACATCCGATGGAGATCGGAAAGGGGTCCGGAAGATGTTCCGGAGTGAAGGAATAATATAATATGTGTATTTGAATGTTAATTGAAGAATTAATATTAAATATATATTTTATTTTATTTTTGAAGGCACTATATTGCTAATGGGCCTCACCCGAATGGAGGCCCAAGTGGGCAAGGCGCCTAGGGGGTGGGGGCCAGCCGGCCTAGGGCTAGTGGGCCACCCGAGTGGGGCCCACCTAGGGCCGGTGGCTGCCCCAAGGTGGCCGGTGGGTGTGGGCATTAGTCCCACACCGCCTGGCCCCTGGGTGGTGCCCCCCTCCTACTATATAAAGGGGTCCCCCTCCCCTTGGAGCACACCCATTCCTCTCATTCTCTCTCTCATCTACTGAGGACTTCCCCATAATATTGGGGAGGACCTCGTGGTTAAGTTCTCCACCTTCACACTACCGTCGTGTGATCGGCGATCCGGCATCTGCTTCTTCCGCTGCTCGGCTGGATCGGAGCCCGGTTGACGTCCCCTACACCGGACGTGTGACGAACTTCGGAGGCACCACACTTGGGGTGCTGCTCGTCTTCATCAATATACGCCTTCCTGCGTAAGGCGTGCCTCTCTCTGCAAAGGTATGGATACTGTATTCCTTCTCCGTTACTTATGTCTACATAGTATAGATCCTGGTATTAGTGTTCGAGTAGATATAATTTTTTTTGTTTTCTACTATGGAACCCTTCAGTGGTATCAGAGCGGGTCTATGGGTAGACATGTCATACGGATAGAACACATGGCAATATGTGGGCATTGATTCTCTAGTTGCTACCCTCTTTAGTGTTATTGTTCATATCGCGACACTGTTTGATGAAGCGGCCCCCAACCGACCTCACGTGGTGATTCACGAGACTGTTCCACAAATCAAAGTGGCTTAGGGGGTGTCTGTCTCTCTATAGTAGTTGATATGGCATTAACATTAGAGGGCCCTGGAAAGGGAAGAAGAACGGCAATCATTGAATCCATGTTGTGGCTCGACGTTCGTAGGTGGGAAAGGGTTATACTGCGAAAGCCCTAAAGCCGCGTAAAACATGCAATAGTTAATATAGAAGCGTCTATTTTTATTATTGCATAGGGGCAAGTATTATAACATGGCAATGAAAAGTTTGTGAAACTCTCATTCAAGCTATTGATGATGATCATAAAGCTATAACCATGTCATAACACTTTACTTTAGAAGTATTACTTATTGTGCTAGTATACTTACTAGACGGTAGCATAATAAGATAATCCCTCATAGTATTCCAGTTATCGTATTCCCCTTGTGTGTGCACCACCAAGAAAGTTCTTCGGTATGAGGCGATCCAGGGTGACAGGCCTGGGTGTCAAACATATCTACGTTCACATATAGTGGGTGTAAGCCATGTTGCACTTCAAATACACACGAGTTAGGACTGGCGAGCCTAGCACGCTAGAGAAGCGTGGCCTCAGAATACAAGAGACCGAAAGGTCGAGCATGAATCACATGGTTGATGTGATCGACATTAGGGAATGTCCACCTTTGATACTGCACTGATGGCCGTGACGATCAGGGGAGGTGCAGAGGATAGGGATCATGTGATCACTGAACGAGTAGAGGGATGTTCGTTTAAGTGGGAGTTCTTTTAGTTAAAACTCGAACTCATTATTATGAACATAGTCTAAATACTTTGCAAATTCCTTTGTAGATGTCTCGCCCACCCACCTTCAACCTTAGCACTTTCCTCGAGAAGGACAAGCTGAAAACTGATGGAACCAACTTCACCGCATGGTTCCGCAATCTTAGGATCCTCCTAGTCCCCTACAAGTTGAATTATGTCATCGAGGCTGAGCTTCCGGCTAAGCCTGCAGATTCCGCCTCTGAGGACGAAAATAATGTCTGGCAGTCCAAGGCGGATGATTTCTCCCTCATCCAGAGTGGAATGCTCTATGCCATGGAGCCGGAGCTTCAAAAGCGTTTTGAGAAGATGAATGCTTTTGAGATCATTGAGGATCTCAAGGCTGTCTTTGCTCCACAGGCTCGTGTAGAGAGGTATGATGCTTCTGAGCTCTTCTTCTCTGCTAAAATGGAAGAGCACAACAATATTAGTGAGCATGTAGTCAAAATGTCTGGCTACGTTAAACGCTTAAACGCCCTGGATTGCAAAATCCCGGAGGAACTCGCTATACATAGGGTGCTGCATTCGCTGCCCCCTAGCTATAAGGGTTTTGTGATAAACTACAACATGCAAGGGATGACTAAGACCCTTGCTGAGGTGTTCGCCATGCTCAAAACTGTTGAGGTTGAAATCAAGAAGGAACACACGGTGCTGATGGTCAACAAGACCACCAACTTTAAGAAACCAGGGCAAAAGGGAAAAGGCAAGAGCAAGAAGCCTAAGAGGGATGGCAAGTTTTTTCCCACCACCTCAAAGGCTGCCAAGCCTGGCCCTAAGCCTGGCACTTCGTGCTTCTACTGCAAAGGGGATGGGCACTGGAAACACAACTGCCCCAAATACCTTGAAGACAAGCGAGCTGGCAAGATAGCCATTCCGGACAAAGGTATATATGATATACATGTTATTGATGTATTCCTTACAAGTGCCAGGGGTAACACCTGGGTATTTGATATCGGATCTGTTGCTCACATTTGTAACTCTCAGCAGGATCTGCAGAGTAGGAGGCGCCCGAGGAAGGACGAGGTGACGATGCGCGTCAGCAATGGCTCGAAAGTCGAAGTGATGGCCGTCGGCACCCTGCATCTACGTCTACCGTAGGATTATTGTTGATTTTGAATAAATGCTATTATGTACCCGCACTGAGTATGAATATTGTGAGTGGGTCTTGCTTGTTACAAGACCATTATTTGTTTAAATCAGGAACAAATGGTTGTTCAATTTATATGAATGATGTTTTCTATGTTCATGCACCTGTACGTGATGGTTTATTCTTACTTGATCTTGATTGTGATACACACATCCATAGTGTTGATGCTAAACGTTGTAAGCACAGTGACGATAATTCCATGTACATATGGCATTGTCGTCTTGGTCATATTGGCGTAAAGCGCACGAAGAAGCTTCATTCAGAAGGGATTCTTGGACAATTGGACTTTGAATCCCTTGATACATGTGAGCCATGTCTCATGGGCAAGATGACCAGGACACCATTCTCCGGCATAATGGAGAGAGCCGTAGACCTACTTGGGATCATACATACGGATGTGTGTGGACCAATGAGTGTCTCAACCCGCAATGGTTATCGTTACTTTGTTACCTTTACTGATGACTTAAGCAGATATGGATATATCTACTTGATGAAGCACAAGTCTGAAACCTTTGAAAAGTTCAAGGAATTTCAGAAAGAGGTAGAGAATCAACTTAACAAGAAAATCAAGCACCTTCGATCGGATCGAGGAGGCGAGTATTTGAGTTATGAGTTTAACATGCACTTAAAGGACTGTGGGATTGTACCACAGCTTACGCCAGCCGGAACACCACAACGTAATGGTGTGTCGAAACGTCATAACCGAACCCTATTGGATAGCGTACGGTTCATGATGTCTTTAACTGATTTGTCTGTGTCCTTTTGGGGATACGCGTTAGAAACCGTCGCTTTTATTTTAAACCGAGCACCATCCAAATCCGTGGAGACAACCCCATATGAGATGTGGCATGGCAAGAAGCCATTGTTGTCATTTTTGAAAGTTTGGGGTTGTGAGGCTTACGTTAAGAAACTATAGCCTGACAAACTTGAACCCAAATCAGAAAAATGTATCTTTATAGGATACCCGAGGGAAACCGTTGGGTATACCTTCTACAACCAAGCCGAAGGCAAAACATTTGTCGCTAAAAATGGCACCTTTCTCGAAAAGGAGTTTCTTGCAAAGGGAGTGAGTGAAAGGAAAATAGAGTTAGATGAAATTATTGACCCTTCTCTCCGTATTCCGAGTAGCGCAACGGAAACTGTTCCGAAACAGCTCTCCAACATGGAGGAAGAGCCCATTGATGCTGATCAAAACAATGACATCGAGACTCCTGAGATTCGCATGTCTACAAGGGTTCGTGCCACTCCAGATTGGTACAGTAGCCTTGTAATGTCTGTCATCTTAGATGATCAGGAAGAACCTGCAAACTACAAAGAAGCTATGGATAGTGCTGACTCCGAGAAATGGCTAGAAGCCATGAAATCCGAAATAGGATCCATGCATGAAAACCAAGTTTGGACCTTGGTGGATCTTCCAGAGGGTCGCAAGGCCGTGGAAAATAAATGGATCTTTAAGAAAAAGACAGATGCGTATGGTAATGTGACCATTCACAAAGCTCGACTTGTCGCAAAGGGGTTTTGACAGATTCAAGGAGTTGACTACGACGAGACTTACTCTCCCATAGTGATGCTTAAGGCTGTCAGGATTTTAATAGCAATTGCTGCACATTTCGACTATAAAATTTGGCAGATGGATGTCAAGACCGCATTCCTCAATGGTCAGATTGATGAAGAGTTGTATATGATGCAACCAGAAGGTTTTGTCAATCCTAAGGATGCTGGAAAGGTATGCAAACTTCAACGGTCCATTTATGGACTGAAGCAAGCATCTCGGAGCTGGAACCAACGTTTTGATCAAGTGATCAAAAGTTTTGGATTTGTCCAAAACCAACAAGTACAAGAAAGCGAGTGGGAGCTTGGCTGTTTCCTTAGTAGTATATGTGGATGACATATTACTCATGGGAAACGATGTGGATCTTATGAATAGCGTGAAAGCATATTTGAGCAACCAATTTTCCATGAAGGATCTAGGTGAAGCTGCATACATATTAGGAATCAAGATCTATAGAGATAGATCGAGACACCTAATAGCATTAAGTCAGAGTACTTACATAGATAAGATTTTGAAGAGGTTCAAAATGGAAAACACCAAGAGGGGTTTTACGCCTATGTTGAAGAATTGCAACTTGAGTATGACTCAATGTCCTGTAACGAACAATGATAGAGAAAAGATGTCTTACATCCCCTATGCCTCAGCAATAGGATCTATCATGCATGCAATGCTTAGTACCCGACCTGATGTGGCATTGGCTCTTAGTTTGACGAGCCGATATGAGAGTAATCGAGGACAAGATCACTGGACAGCTGTGAAAAATATCCTAAAGTATCTAAGGAGAACAAAGGATATGTTCCTGATCTATGGAGGAAATGATGAAGCTCTAAACGTAACAGGTTACGTAGATGCGAGCTGGAATTCAGATCATGATGACTCGAAGTCTCAAACAGGATTTGTTTTCTTGGTGAATGGTGGGGCGGTAAGCTGGAAAAGCAAGAAGCAACCGGTGGTGGCACAATCTTCAATGGAGTTTGAATACATTGCTGCAACTGATGCAGCAAATGAAGCTGTTTGGCTAAGGAATTTCGTCATCGAACTGGGAGTTTTTTCCAATGAGCAAGACCCTGTGACGATCTATTGTGATAACACGGGAGCTATTTCAAATGCAAGGGAGCCAAGAACTCATTCCACAGCCAAACACATCAAGCTTAGATTTCACGTCATCCGGCAAAACGTTGACGAAGGTGAAGTCAAGATTTGCAAAGTAGATACGGAACTGAATGTAGCAGATCCGTTGACGAAAGCTCTCCGCTTAGAAAAGCATGAACAACACCGAGATTCCATTGGTGTTAGGTTCCTGCCTATTGTAAACTATTTGATATACTCTACTGCAAGTGGGAGACTAAAGGAGTTATGCCCTAGAGGCAAATAATAAAGTTGAATAACATGATAGACAAACATCCGACCATTATAACTTCATGAGATCTAGTTACAAAGTTCACCATTGATGATAAAACACAGAGAACCTCGTAACCCGATCCTTTGACTATGAGGTAATACAAATCACCATTCCGGAAGAAGCTTAGATGGTTATCTAGAGTCATCTCGTAATAGGGTGACCAAAAGGTGCTACTCAGGTTTTCCGAAGGGATGCATAGAGGAGTACATATCAAGACCAGGATTTGTCTAGTCTGTGTAACGGACAGATACATGTGGCCATCTCGGTGACATTGCATTGATGAAGCTTGCAAGCATGTGACTGGGTCACGGAATGCAATGACATGAGAACGAGAAAACAAGTTCATCAGTAACGAGATCGAACTAAGGTATATGGATACCAAAGATCAAGTCTCAGATGAATTAGGTATCGAGTGACAAAGGGAATGTGGAACGACTATCTCACGGTTCGAGCGATTGTATTCGTGAAACGCACAGGGGTCACATGGCCATCCAGGTCCCTTTGTTGATCATTGATATGAGAATGGTCTCTATCATGTCTGGAGTGTTTCCGAACCGAAGGATGTCACGCTTAAGGGTAGGGACGCTTAGGGTAGATGAGGCATCATATGGGAAATAGAGAGAGAGATCGGAATAGTTTCGGCAACATCCGATGGAGATCGGAAAGGGGTCCAGAAGATGTTTCGGAGTGAAGGAATAATATAATATGTGTATTTGAAAGTTAATTGAAGAATTAATATTAAATATATATTTTATTTTATTTTATTTTTGAAGGCACTATATTGCTAATGGGCCTCACCCGAAGGGAGGCCCAAGTGGGCAAGGCGCCTAGGGGGTGGGGGCCAGCCGGCCTAGGGCTAGTGGGCCACCCGAGTGGGGCCCACCTAGGGCCGGCGGCTGCCCCAAGGTGGCCGGCGGGTGTGGGCATTAGTCCCACACCGCCTGGCCCCTGGGTGGTGCCCCCATCCTACTATATAAAGGGGTCCCCCTCCCCTTGGAGCACACCCATTCCTCTCATTCTCTCTCTCTCATCTAGTGAGGACTTCCCCGTGATATTAGGGAGGACCTCATGGTTGAGTTCTCCACCTTCACACTACCATCGTGTGATTGGCGATCCGGCATCTGCTTCTTCCGCTGCTCGGCTAGATCAGAGCCCGGTTGACGTCCCCTACACCGGACGTGTGATGAACTTCGGAGGCACCACACTTGGGGTGCTGCTCGTCTTCATCAATATACGCCTTCCTGCGTAAGGCGTGCCTCTCTCTGCAAAGGTATGGATATTGTATTCCTTCTTCGTTACTTATGTCTACATAATATAGATCCTGGTATTAGTGTTCGAGTAGATAGATTTTTTTTGTTTTCTGCTACGGAACCCTTCATGATGACTTTTGGAGCATGGACCGCTGCAGTCAGGATTCTGATGGAAAAGGTGCTGTTTGGAGGCAAAATTCGCGAAGATCAGAAAATCCAGGAAAATATACAGAAAATCCTATTTTTCCAGAAGACTAAGGATGCTAGAAGATGGAGTGGAGGTGGGCCACAGGTGGCCCACACCACCCCATGGAGCGGGCAGGCCTAGGCCTCGCCTGGAGGTGGTGTGGCCACCCTGGCCCACTTCAGCCTCTCTCCTCTGGCGTATATCATCCTCCCGAAACCCTAAGACTCGAGGGACGACCACAGAATGATTCCGCCGCCTCTGCGTAGAGGAAAACACTAAGAGAGAAAGATCTCTCCGGCAGACAGATTTCTGCCGGGGAATTCCTTCCCGGAGAGGGGAGATCGTCGCCATCAACACCACCATCAAGCTGGACTTCATCGGGATCATCATCATCATCACCATCTCCATATTGATGTAACAATTGCGTTGAATCTTGCATAGTTCATAGGGGAAACTTTCTCGGTGTTGATTACTCTTTGTAGTTGATGCTATTGAGTGAACCATTGAATTATTATTTATGTTCAGATTGTTATACATCATTATTCCATCTCTAATCATGATCCATATGATGTCTTGTGAGTATTTCGTTTTGTTCTTAAGGACATGGGACAAGTCTTGTTGTTAGTAGTGGAGTTGCGTTGAGAAAGATTCAACAGATTGTTATTTAAGTTGTGGTGTACTTCTTCTAGTGGTGTCATGTGAACGTCGACTACATAACACTTCACCTATATGGGCCTAGGGGAATGCATTGTGTATTTGGCTACTAATCGTAGGGGTTGCCGGAGTGACAGAAACCTGAACCCCCGTTAGGAAACCATTGCACAAGGGACGTAAGGGTCTTAGAGTTTAAAGCTGTGGTTAGGTTTCTACCTTAAATACTTTCTTGTACTTACGGATGTTTGCAAGGGGTTTAATCACAAGTATGTATTAGTCTTGGATGGGACGGTATATTAGCATAGGTTCACCCACACAACACTTAGCAAGCTAAAGAAGATTAATCGACTATATGAAGAGAAAGCACTTGAGAGTCTTCCCATGTGTCCTCGAGAACGTTTGGTCATCTTAAGTAATACAACCGGCTTGTCCTTTGCTGGATAAAGGATTGGGCCACTTGCTGCATTTATTCCTACTGTCTTTTATTTACTCGTACTTTGTTTACTTGCTTTATCGAAAACCCCTAAAAATCCGTTTGCTAAGTATTTGCAGAGAATTCCTGATCCATACCACTAGCCAGCACCTTCTGCTCCTCGTTGGGTTCGACACTCTTACTTATCGAAAATACTGCGATACACCTCCTATACTTGTGGGTCATCACCCTGGAAGCACAGTTGATGTCTGTTTGGATCCAACAGAGAGGGAGCAAAACATTTTTCAAAGATTCTATGTTTGCTTCAATGCAATGAAAGAAGGATTCAAGGCAGGCTGTAGGAAAGTGATAGGCCTTGATGGCTTTTTTTCAAAGGGGCTATCAAAGGTGAGCTCCTATGTGCCATTGGAAGAGATGCCAACAACCAGTTGTACCCACTGTCTTGGGCAGTCGTAGAGCAAGAAACAAATGTTACTTCGAAGTGGTTCATTGGGATATTAATAAAGGATTTAAACATTAACAACAATGGAGCTAGCTGGGTTTTTATCTCTGATCAGCAAAAATACTCATTTAATGCTATGAAGGACTATCTTCCAGCTGCTGAGTATAGGATGTGTGCTAGGCACATACATGCAAACTTGAGGAAGAAGGAGATCATGAGTGGAAAAAGAAATTTTGGGCAGTTGCAAAAGCTTCAAACAAGCAAGATTTCAATTACTACAAGGCCAAGATTGCAAAGGAGACACTTGATGGGGTCGAGGATATGATGAAAGCGGCGCGGCCAGTTTTTGGAGCAGCCTACCTCTCTGCCTTGAGGGCTAGTGAAAGAAGGTCGTTGGGTCGCTGCCATGCGGGCCCTCGGCCACCACGAGAGGACACACATGTCGTCCACCATGACGCAACCGTTGTCCAAATTGATGCACGGATGGGTTGACCGGATGGGTTGCCCTGCTGAAGAGCCGCGCAGGTGCGCGAGTCCGTTCAGACACGTTTGGACGTTTGGACCGGTAGGACCATGCCCGGGAAGATGCTCTTATCTGTCTGAAGAAATCACAGGGATGCGTTTTGACCTTCTCCAAGATCGGATGCTTGATGCGTACAAGATCAAGTGAGGATTGGATAGATATATAGGCGTTTCGTCTGTAGCTAGCTGAGCTGGTTGTTGAATTCTGATTAGACAAAGCTAAATTTACGATCTTCGACACGGCCCATTCCACAACAAGGACACGCGACTGTTCGCGTCTAGCATGTGCAAGCAGGCTCCACGTCACGCCATGTGGAAAATCCCAGTGAGAAATCCTCTCGCTGCTGCCCAGTTCGACCCGGGCGGTTGATTAGACGACGAACGGACGAGAGATCACGTGAACCCCACACGGCCCACGGGCCCTGCCGAGACTGTCCAGCCCCACGGTGGTCACTTCTGACCGCCTGCCTGCCGCTCATGAACTCATCTATTACCCCATCGACACAAGGCAACGCCACCACCACCTTGTCCTCCTCCTCCTCCCCCGAAAGGCAAAAGCCTCCCTGAAAGAGCCTTTTTTCGAGAGTGAGACAAGCGGGAGAAGTGAGTGAGTGAGCAGAGTGAGAGCGAGCTCTGATTCTTTGTCTGTGCGTCGTCATGGAATCGTTCAGCTTGCTCAAGTACCTCCGCGGCGGAGCGGTCGCCGGCAACCAGCGCGCGGCCGTGTCGGCCACGACCATAGCCGCGTCTGCGTGCGAAGAGGGAGGAGGGGGCGGCGGGGACGTCGTCGACGACGACGCCGCGTTCTTCGACCTCGAGTTCGCGGTGCCAGGTGACGAGAGCGCCGCGTCGGACGCGGAGGAGGACAGGGTCGAGTTCAACTTCTCCGTCGCGGGCGACGTCGCGTCTGGCGGCGAGGTGGTGGCCGTGGAACCGGTGGCGCTGGTCGGCGAGGACGGCGTCGGGAAGGAGGCGGAGCTCGCCGCGACCGCGGCAGATCCACCCGCGGCGTCGTTCCTCCGGCCGGCCACCAAGTTCCGCGTGCTGCTGCTCAAGCTGAGGAAGCCCAAGGTACCCGCTCCGGCGGAGGGCAACGGCGGCGGTGTCTCCCCTGCTGCGGCGGCGGCCAAGACGAGCCGTTTCCTGATCAAGTTCCGGGTGGAGGACGCGCCCTTCGTGTCGCTCTTCACGCGCGACAACAGCTCCCGCACCTCCGACGCCGGCGCCGGGGCCGGCGCGTCCAGGCCTGCGGCGTTGCAAGCTCCTCAGCCTTCGGAGGCGGTGGCGATCACAGCCGAGGAGCGGCGCTTCGCCAAGGAGGTGATGCTCAAGTACCTGAACAAAATCAAGCCCCTCTACGTGAAGGTCTCCCGCCGCTACGGCGAGCGCCTACGGTTCGCGGGCGGCGCCAGCGAGGGCGAGGAGACGGACGCGGAGCCGGAGCCCGAGCCGTCCCCTTCCGCGACGCCTTCCCCCGCCCCCTCCCAGCCCCGCGCCCCGGCGCCGCAGCCTGTGGTCGTTGCCTGCGGCGTGCGCGCGCCGCGCGCCAGCGTGCCGGCCGGTCTGAAGCAGGCGTGCAAGCGCCTCGGCAAGTCCCGGTCCGCGTCCTCCGCCGTGGCGGCCGCGCCGTCGCCGTCGCAGACGCCGCCCACCCCCACGACGCAGCCGCAGCGGCGCGACGACTCGCTGCTGCAGGTGCAGGACGGCATCCAGAGCGCCATCGCCCACTGCAAGCGCTCCTTCAACGCCTCCAAAGGTACAGCAGGCACCGTGCATTAATTCCCGTCCTGGCCTCCTGTTGGCCGGAGGTGGCAGACGATGCGATAACATCTCTTTCTCTGCCTGTTTGCGAACCGTAGGGTCCGAGTCGCCGCTGCTGCGCTCCATGACCGACCCGACTCCGAGTGCGAGGCTCGACGGCACGGCCGACACCAAGGACGGCGGCGACGGCGCGTGAGGCGGGCCGTCCGGAACGGTGATCGCCGTACTGAAATCTTAGCGTAGATGCTAGTACTAGCATTTTTAATTCTCCTCCTAGTTTGATGCTATGATGACGCCGGATTAAGAAAACGTGCGTGTGTGCGCTCCCCTGTCTTAACGTGGCGAAAGCTTGTCTTTTTGGCCGCGGTGAACTCCTAGCCTCCATGGCGCCGTCTATCTCAATAATCTGGTACTAGTAGGTATTATTCATGTAAAATATTTCCATGCCCAATGTCAATGTGAAATTAGCTTTCCGGTATCAGTAGTTAATTGCTCAGCCTTGAGTAAACGATACTACCCGAACTTGGCGCCTATTTTCAATACTGTGATCGACCTTAGGAATACGCGATTTATGGTCATTATATACGGCAACCGTCTCATTATGATCACTAGCCCTCGCCGACGTGGCACTGCGTGGACCCCGTCTGTTAGTGTCTTAAACACTCAATAGATATTACTTTTTAATAACAAAAATCTAAGGGCCAGATTGAGAAAATGTCAAGGCCAAACCGACCCTAGGGTCCCACCTGGTAGCCCCTTGTCATCCCAGTCCACCCCATTCCCTACCTCCCGCCTGATGCCCTAGTGAAATCGACAAAGCGACGACGTGACACTGGAGTCTGGATGAGGCTGGGGAGTGGGACCGACGACGGAGCTCCATGGATGGTGATGGTGGAGTGCCGGAGAAAGCAATGAAGGGGCGGGGATTCGGGCCGGAGGCGGCGGGGAGGTGGATCCTGGGCGGCGGCGTTCACTCCGGTGGCAGACCAGGGGTAGTATCGTGGCCCACGTGGGCAAAGGAAGGTCATTGGGAAGGTGGTAGTTCGCGGTGGTTGGGGGATTCCGAGGCCCGCGGCGCCAATCCAGGTCGGCGGCGGCCAGAGCCATGCCGGCGACGAGAGGCCTGGCCTGCGGCGGGATCCGAGGAGGCGTTCGGTCGTGGGGTCGTGGCATACGGGGAGAGACAGGTGGTTCCTACCCGCCAGTCTCACCAGTGGACCTTGTCTGTTAGTCTCTAGGGAAAGCAATATTTAGGAAGGGCTTTTTTGCAAAAGAAAACACAACTTAGACCGGTCAACGCTCTGCCACATCAGCAAATACACTGCTCTACAGAGGGCCAGTGACCTTAATGAGACGGTTGCCGTATATAATGACCGTAAACCGTGTATTTCTTCTAAGGTTATTAAAAAAAGCGCCAAGTTCAGGTACTACCAATGGATTTTACTCTTTGAGCTCCAATGCCATTTCTTTTTACCACCACTTTGCATTGTGCATGCGATTGGGCTGGATGGAACAGCGACAGTGCAGCCGTCCCGGTGACTTGACCTTTGTAAAAACACCATGTTGCGGTGACAAGACGGCTGTGTCGGAAGCGGCAGCTTTAGCACCACGCTGCCGTCTCGTGGAATTCCGGGAAAAAACTCGAACAAACGAAGGCTGATCCGCGGCCGCGCTTTCCCCGGCTGATTTGCACGCCCGAGTTTGTTCCCGTTCGAGAAAGATGAGGCCTCGCGTCGCGTCGCGGTCGACCGAAGTCCGCTGCTTCTTTCTTTTTACCCCGGCCAGGCCGCGGTGCACTGCACTGCATGTCGTCTTTCTGTCCCGCCGTGGTGCCTAGTACTCCCGCTTGGCGTGGCGCGGCCTCGCCTCCCCGAGCCGTCCCGTCCGGTCCGTCGCATCGGCGGCATGGCCTGGATGGTGCATCGGTTGCCGCGAAAGGCGCGGTTCGGGGGGAGGGAATCGGGCCGTGGACACGGCGCAGGACGTGTGGAGGCTATTCCTACCTGGAGTGTGCGTGGCAGCGTGGCACTGGCCTCGTCGCGTCCCAGTGTGGTCGCCCACGCCACGCGGACGGTGCCCCGCGGTGGGACGGGACGGGCGCCGGCCAGACGACCGGTGCATGCCAGCTTTGGCCCGGCGTACGTGCTTGCGGTTTGGCGCAACGCGCAGCTCAGCACAACAGCCACCCACAGGGTCCTACAGTTACTCGACTGCTACTACGGCGGTACTCGCGTACACGAGAGGTACGTGAGCAGCTACTCACATAGTACTCGGCGTATGCGTACAATGACCCCCGTTATTACTACCTGGCACCGCATTGATTCGGGAGAACGGGGTCTACGGCGCCGGCTGTTAAGCCTTCTCTCCAGTACCGCCGCCCACGGAATGGCCAAGCGTACGCAGCAGCGCGCCCTGGTGTTTTCATGTCACCCGCGTCCTCGTGTGTGTGTGTGTGTACCGGGCGGGCGGGGCCCATGCGTGTCAGCCTAGCAGCACGCAGAGCTCTCTCGCTCGCTCGTACGCACGCACGCATCATCAGCAGACTCGCTCATTAATTTCGGCTGGATTGCAGGATCATTGACTTCCTCAGATCTAGAATGCGTGGCGACTGTCAGAGTAGCTCCCCCGCTTAACATGAGCCCTACGTATCCACGCTCCTGGGCGCTGGTCCTGGAAAAGGAATCCAATGTACTGAACCCTGATCCTTCACTCCCTACTCGCTAGGCTAGCTGCACCTTGTCTAGCGATGCAGGACTCATACACAGAGTTTTAAAAACCGGCGAGCTTTCAGGTTTTACTGGTCAGACCATTGGTTCATCCGGTTCGATGACGATAAAAAACCGTTCATTTTAATTAAAATTTAAGCAAAAATCAGAACAAAATGATAATAAAATATATATTAAGCATATATTTTAATATGTAATCACAATAAATGGTGTGTTTAGGTGGTATTGGGCCTTATGTGGTGCTATTTCTGTCTAGGATAAGGTCTTGAGTTTGATTCCTCTTGCAACTTCTTCATTTTTCCTAGTATTTTGCTATTTAGACCGGCGCCTCTTAAAAAACAGGTGAGATCATCGGTTTAGGTTTTTTTCCGGTTAAATCACTGAATCGGTCCGTTTTTAAAGCTATAGTCATACGGTGTCACCGGTATTACCAAAAATAAAACAATTATATCTGAGCCGCAGCGGTCACCGCGACAGTTTGTCATTTTTTTGACTTACATAGATCTTAAGCTCGCAGCATGATCATCTTAAGCTAAAGTGTCAAACTTTCTGTTTTTGACCTTGCAATGTTTTGTGTTATGGAAAATGTCACGAAATTGTAACGGTACCTCACAAAGACACAACCCGACAATGTGTTTTCGGAAAACACTAGAAAATAACGGTATCATACAGCAAATTTCCCCTACATCAATGGTTACTAAAATCCAGTATTTGTCTACTTTGATCATTGTACATAGAGATAAACAATTTATTGTCAATGAATACAAATCGAAGGCCTGTCTATGGTCACTTGTCGTATTTGCATACATAGCAAGTGGTGGACCCTGCCCGTCAGGTACAAGCCAATTTTACTTTGCAAATACCCCTCCCCTCCTCTCTCTCTCCCCCCAAAAAATCCCTTCCCACTAAGGTCCCTCCTCAATTACCCCACATAAAAAACAAAAACAAATCCGCAGCATGAACCATGGCTTGGAGGCCACAACAAACGCCACTGTATTCCCCTTCTTGCTCCGCCTGGAGATAGATGTCGTACTCCACATGTGCAACCCGCCCTAGCACCACGCCACATCCGCACCTTTGCCCAAGAAATTGTCGTTGGCATGCATCCTCGTTGTGGTACATGAGGAGATCGGATCGGCGATCATTGCATCCTCATCGCCAACGCTGGTGGGGACGAAGGAGCAGCAACAGAGACTAGGAGAGAAGGTCGTGCATCTTGGTCGACACTAGGAGGGAATGCAGCGGAGGTAAATCGGCTCCTATCCCCACGGGGACTAGGCTGCCAGAGCCTGAACTACAGCCATGTCCTCCGACAGCAATGCGGCGAAGGCCTACACAACCCTCCTCGCCTCCTACTTCGATGCATGGGGTGAGTGGCGCTGACGGAAGTAGGTCAGCTGCCAACCATGTCCTAGAGCACACACGAGCAAAGAATGAGAGTGAGAGAAGAATTGTAACATCCCAACATTTAGGACTAAATAATGGGTAGATTTAGAATTTTCTGCATCTGCATGCATGCATCTCAAATTTAGGGTAATTTTTTTGCCAAACTAAAAGACTAGAGGGATCAGATTTCTCACTTTGATGAGTTAAGGTTTAGGTCATATGAAGTGAGTATGATGAATTTTGACATGACCTCTACTATTTTATTGAATTATGAGGGGAGATATTTGAATTATAAATATTTCTAAACAATATATAAGTTAAAAGGAATTAAGTAAAGCAAATAAAGGAATTGAATACAAAAAGTAAAATAATATTCTTTGTTGTAATCCATATATAAATTTGATTAAGCAATTATTTACAATAATACGAATACAAGTAAATAAGAATTTATTACATAAAAGAATAATTACAAGTAAAGTAAAATAAATGCTTTATTGGATAATATATGTTACATTGTTTATTTTACAACGGAATAAAAAATTATAAAATAATAAAAGAAAACCTATACTACTTTCCTAACTAAGACTTGTAGCTTCATATTCTTCTCTATAAGAAATTGTACCTGCAAGCAAAGAAAAAAAACAAAAATAAAGAAAAGGGTTAATTGTTAGTGTATTACTCTCAGATTTGAACAATCAAGTGCACTGTTGAATTTCATCGCTAAGAAAATATAAAAGCAAATGGGAAAATTTCACCAAAAATGTAGCATCTGTTCTTAAACACATCTTGTCTCAGACCAACATCATTGACAATAGACAAAGGGCAAGTTTCAGCAGGGAAGGTAGAAGTAATAGGATAGAAACAAAATATCTTCACTTGATCTGATCCACAGGCCTAGCAAACAAGCATACATCTTACTCATACATGCAAGTATGAGTTGATGTCGACACCAGGAGCAAGGAGGAACTAGATAAAAAGGACACAACTATGTTAGCAGAGCTCCTCTGCTACACATTCACACTACACCAGCAAGAACCACAACAACACAATCTTACCTCATTTAGATTTCCACCAAAGCAAACCATAAGAACCCAAAGAAAACCATCAAGCATTAAGCAAACATGGCCACCCGAGGAGGGGGTGGATCAGGTGTTGTGCAAGGCCAAGCCAGGAGCTGGGAAGAGGAAGAAAGGTCACTCACAGGAAGCAGCCATGCCAAGTCAAGCCAAGCTAAGCCAAGGATCACTATTAAGGGCACCATAACCACCACAGCCACAACAATATCAACAACATGTTGGGTATTTCCAAACAAGATCATATCTTGTATCTATTCTTATCATTTGTAGGAACATGATCTGTTGGATTGAATAAAATCCTCAGAGTTGCAACCAAATGGGGTTCAAGCTCATCACTAGATGTTTTAAAGCCACTAATAGTATTTGTTCTATATCTATGAACTAACCTAGATCTCGGTATTTGCATATTTGATCTAGCCTAGTAAAAATCTAAGACAACAGCAGGTTATAATGGAGGTTACCACTGTATACCATCCACTAGGAGGTTTCATAGTGGCATCCATCCAATAAAAGCCACTTCTACAATCAGGCAACTTAAGTAATCATTTTCCTAGAAAACTAGGAATCATCCATGCTTAATCATTTATCTTAAGATAGCAACAACTAGATAGTTTGGTCTCAAGAATTAGTCCGGTAAAGATTAAATCTTTACTGATACATCTAGGAATCATTCTCAAATTTTTTCATCCATTCATCAATAGCAATCTTTCATTTCCAAACCAAGAACACCCAATCATTTTCCTAGCGGTTAAGCCAGAAATCATAGTAAAATTACTTATCTGTAATTTATTAGACAACCAAATAAACATTAGGACCAATAACCTATATCAGATAGTAAAAATATATTTTCCTTTAGACAAATATCACATTTCTCATCACTGCCAGAGCATATTACAAGCAAATAAAGCACATAACACTTCCATATATTGTTCGAGAGTATAACTTGATGTAGATATCATCCATATCATAGTAGTAGCAACAATCGAATAACAACAGCATCAATAAGTAATCATAGTAAGGAACCAATAATCCGAGATCCTAAGGGTCACAGTAAATGATAGTACATGATAAGTGAGGCCACAAATCAAACCACAGAAAAACACATAAATTAATCATTGACAATCCTTAAGGCCAAACTCATCTAAGCATCATGAGCATATAGTATAGGCAGAGAGGAACCCTAGAATAGGAGACAAACCCTAATTAGGGTTACAACTACATTCTAGTGACGGATTCAAAAAAAGATAGAGAGATGAGGGAAGAGAAGGAACTCACTTATGGGCCTCGCTCAGCAAATAGATGTAGCAGAGGGAGGTAGCCAGTGGTGAGGGAACAGCGGCACTGAGAGCACTAGTGGCACTGCAACTAGAGCCAAGCCGCAACTACGACAGCCATCGAAGTGGACGTGACGCTGGTCACCACCGCACCGCCAGACCACCAGGGGAGCACCGCGATACTATTGGCACATGGCACCGCGAGAAAGACCATAACCCTAGCAACTAGTGAAGGGTCAACGCACCCAAGTAAGAGCTCACGTGGCGAATAGAAGTAGATCAATCGATGCGGTGGCATTGACTTCATCAGTAAGCGCAACGACAATGGCTAGAGCAGCCGAGGCTTGCCGGGATCGGCACCGGCGACATCAGCCCTTGAGTGTATTTAAGCCCTAGAAAAATGTAGAAAAATCCGGAAAATACCTAGAATATATCAAAATGCTCACAAAAATAATATATAACTAGGAAAAATATATAATTGATTGTTTGAGTTAACTAAAAAATAAAACTAAATATTAAAGCCACTAAAATCCTCAATAAAATATAACAAAATAAAGAAAATTCCAAAAAATCAATAAAAATCATTTTTGTGTATTAAAATAAATATATTATTTTATAAAAATGCTAATTACAAAAATCCAAGTCATTTTAGTATTTATAAACCAATAAGTCCTATAATTAACTTTATAGCAGCGGCGTCATTTTAAAGTGCCTCGGGATCCAGTTTTACGTCCAGATCCTAGTGTCGCTTCTCGTACCAATCCTCCGAATTCAACCTTGCTTCATAACATCACGCCCTTCACATATTCCTCCCCAAATCTGTGATGGTCGGTTTCCTAACTATGCTCTTAGAAACTCTTCATCAGAGAAATACATTTCACACCCTTGCGCTCAAACTTTCTAGTTCTTGTAGCATTTTCCACGCTTGTCCTTCAATAAAGCACTGTTCACCCTAGGCTCACATTCTAGCACCGCGTAGTGAGTTTGGCTTCTATCTATCTCGAGGAAGGAGCCAGCCCTATTCATGGCAAGTTTTCTTCTATTAAACAAAAGGAATATATTGTCTTATACCATTTATAAATCAACATAAACCCTTGTTAACTATAATTAACTACTTCGGATTTATTGAAATATAGAATGTCATTTTTCAAAGCTAAAACATGAAGAACTCCTATTTTTGAAACAAGAAAAGTTTATTCTTTAGATTATCCAAATACTTCTAACCATAACAAATTATTGAGATCACCTAATTAGGGTATCATCCATAAGTTAAATCTTGTTTCTAAGATTATTATATCAAACCAAGTCTTGCACTTATCATTCACTTACATTGAAAGTGGATGATCTCACATCTGTGATCATGCTTAGGAAACCCTAGAATTTGGTAATACCATAAATATTATGTCTTAAGTCCATTTATATTTTTATATTTAACTTTGGTCTAATATATAATAAACTAGAAGTATTATAACTCAAGATCGTTAGTACTTTACTTTTATGCCTTGTATGCTAATTATAATTTCTTGTGAAGTAAACTTAAAAAATAAATCAAATCTTAAAGAAATCACATAAGTTCAAATTACTTATAATGTTGGGGAGTTATTTCGAGGTTTTTATAACATGCATCTCATTACTTATGCATAACAACATATTGCTTCTTTAAACATGGTCGGCAAGATGCAGAAATCATCGCATGGAGCGTACGTCTAACTCCTCGTAGCAGTCGACAAGTTCACCAATTGGATCGAGGCCATACCGGTGACCAACCAAACTGGAGCCACCGCCGTCAAGTTCTTCGAGTCCATCGTCTTCAGGTTCGGGGTGCTCCATAGCATCATCGCCAACAACAGGATGAACTTCACCTTGGATGAGATTTAGGATTTCTGCGAAAACTTGGGCATCAACATCAACTACGCTTCTGTGGTGCACCCTCCGAACAATGGTCAAGTCGAGAAGGCCAACGGCCTAGTCTGCAATGGGGCATCGAGAAGAGACTCTCTGGGCCTCTCGAACGAGCAGCCGGATGCTAGGGTGACGAGCTACCCTCCGTGTTATGGAGCCTACGCACAACGCCAAACAACGTGCACGACTCTTAGGCAGTACTACCCGCTAAGGTGTGCTACAAAGCCCCAAGGGTCATCGCTTACAGCAAGGCCAAATCTACGGCCGCACTCGACGACTCCGTCGATCTGCTCTACGAGGCGCGTGAAATCGTCATGGAATGGTCAACTGTGTACCGGCAGAGCCTTCGGAGCTACCACAGCCGACGGCTACGATCAAGGTTCTTCGTCGAAGGAGACCTTGTCCTGCGACTGAAGCAGAAAGGAAACCTCAAGCTCGAATCTCCATGGTAAGGATCCTACATGGTCATTGAAGTGATCCTATGTGGCGCATATCACCTCAAGGTCTTAGAGACTGGAGTCGCATACTCCAACCCATTGATTATCGCGCAGCTACGATGTTACTACCCTTAGATGTTTTTTCTTTACAATAAGGCTACTCAGCCAGACTACTTAGCCAAACAATATACCTCCTGCTATTCTACAATGAATAAAGCTAAGTGCCTCAACTATGTATCTTATTATGTTTTATTTTTCATGCATTTCGCACTCGGGAGGCTGCACCTCCCTGACGACCTCGTCGCACATACAATTTACCATCGCGATTACCCGAGTAGCTGATTTAGCTTACAATCGAACCCTTCAAAACTCCACCCAGTTGCAGCCCAACTGACAGGTTGGCAAGTGCTGCGATCTAAAATATCAGGCTAACGAAAAGGCATCGCATGATCACATTCGAAAATATACAAACTAACAAGTTTGCAATAATTACAAGGGCCACAAAACGCCCAATCAAAACTATATGAGCTTTACAACACTTATATGTTCTGTATAGGCTAGAAACTACTCTATTGACGCTAAAGGAGGATGTTGGTTCTCTCATCAAAAAAATTCGTCCTCCACTGGCCGGGCAACCGCTCGGTAGTGTGGAACCATGTTCCACGCCATACCATCCGCAGGCGCCGGCGGCCCTCCCACAACAACATCCAGGTCCATATCCGGACACTGCATATGCACAAACGCGAGCGCGACCTTGGCACCTGCGACAAGTTGCTGGTCCACGCACTCGCGTACAACACCAGCGTCATGAAACTTCTGAAGCAGCACCAACAGGCTTGCAGGGACTGCGTCCAAAGAGAACATCGCCTTGAAAATATTCTTAAAAGACGACTGTGCTTTCTTGAAGAAATGTAGCATCTACGAGACACGATCTTGTAATGTCGCCAGCACGGTCGCCCGGTTTCGATCGGTCCAGAAGAATCCTCCTGATTCCAGCTCCGCTTAAGTCAGGCAATTCAGTCAGATGCTAATGCGGTCCCTCTCTTCCTTCAGAATGAGATTCACAACTACACATACAAAATTAAGACATGTCAATCGAGGTCATAAAAGGTAAGAGGAATACAGACCAGTCGATGATGCTTACATCACAGTTGTTCGCTGATCTGAGCAACCTTGCCAAGGAGATACTTCTCCCGCTCAGCCGCTTTCTCCGCCTTTGATTTCCACACGTCAGCATTACCGCGAACAATCAACACGTTTCTCTCTAACTCCTTCACACGGTCATGCAACCGCGTGAGCTAGGATGACTCGTCCACTCTCGAGCATGGTAGAGCTAAGGACGTAAACGAAGACGACATGCCCTGCACGCCACTCGCAGGCCCCTAGCCAAGCAAACAACCGAAGGATAAGAATCATCTATCAAGGAATTCAAGTTCGAAGAAACAAGAGAAGCATCCAGCAACCAACATAAACATATCAAGCTTAAATAAGTTCTTGATGGGGCAACCCCACAAAAGTACTCAAGGATACCCCGAGTTCCTAGCATGACTATACAATGCAAACAAGCAAGAGCATGGCCAGGCCTATGCATCAGCATATGCGGGCTTCGTCGACTCTGTGGCAACCTCCGACGTCGTGGCCTTTGCAGCATCAACCCCTGACGCCATGGCCTTAGCCGCGTTCAGTTGCTTTTGCTCCGCAGAGTACTTCACGAGCGTTTATATAAGCCGAGGCCCGTACTTCTGATAGCGAGCAGCAAAATGTGCAAATGCTACCTCTTCGCCTTTTGTAATCACCGACATCTTCGACGTGATCTTGCTCACGTTTAGCCCAGCGCCATAGGCCTGCGCCATCGCCAGCCCGAGGGACGCACCCGCTCCTTTCTGCATCTTCTTGTAGTCCGTCGGCATGCCCCCGACGAAAGCTTCAGCAAGACCGTCAATATCCTCAATGGCCTTGGCCTTCGGCATCATCTCCTCCTGGAGACATCCAAGTACGACCTTGGCCTTCTGGAGTGCATCTTTGGTGAAAACGCTGCGGTCTTCGATTGCAGCCACGGCGCCAGCCAAGAGATCCTCGCGGGTCAGCGCCTGACGGTCGAAATCAAGACCAATGTCATCTACGAAACCATAGCAGTTAATGGTCCGAGGAAAAAGGAGCCATAGAAAACACAAAACTAAAGGCCTTCTTAACCCTTCCTAGATTCTGAAGACATTGAAGACCAAGAAGATGAAACACTCTATTCAGTTGGTCTTCAATGTCTTCAGAATCTTCTTGGTCTTCAACAGCTCCAAACGTAATTCCGCTATGAAGAACCAGAAATATCCGGAAGCATTGAAGAAAACAACTACGAAAACATCTATGGAATATAGGCTGAAGAGTCTGAAGCGTAGATGCGTCATATATAGTTAATTAAGTCTAGTAGTATAGATCTCTATCCTCTATCTACTAATCTCGTATAAATCTTAAGGTTTAGTTTGCTTCTCTATCTTCTCCTCAAGTTATTATAGTTTAACTCTGAGTCATCGGGATAACCTCTATGGACCTAAGAGGATCTCGAAGTCGTCTGGTTGTAATAATAATGTATGTATGTGGATCCGCTTTATTTATGTTGTACCACTCTGAGGGATGTAATATTTGCGGAATGGTATTCCGTGAGTAGTGGTATGCTGGGTCAATGCAGCGGAGGAGGCACAACGACCAATGCAGCAGATGGAGCTGTTGACCCTACCTGGGCTCGGTCGCGCGCATCAATGAGAGGCCCCAGCGGCGCAAGGCGCCTGCGCCGGGAGGGATGCAGGAGAGGAGAGGGGTCTATCACAATATTAATTTTGCAGTTTAGTTTTTTTGTGGAGGGGGGAGGGGGGGCTTTTCATAAATAACTACACAGCTGGAGTACTATGTGGCATGGCAGGTGGATCCAGAGCGTGCCTAGTCAGCAAAGTACGTAGCTCTTCCACATGCTAGTGACCTAAACAAGCTCTAATATGTCTTCAGTGAGCGATTTTTTTCCAGGTAGAACCATGCCTTTATTAATCAGAAGGGATTACATCCGGATCAGCAGCAAGGTCCTGAAGCACAAAATCAGGGACCGATCCAATCCATATCATAGTTGTATTGGCTAGGACCGTGGCTAATCCTGACCTGACTAGCTGTGTACGGCGATGTAGGTGTGCAACGAGGTTGAGCTAAGTGATCTTTGTCGTATTTTACTCTTGTCATTTGCGTCGGCTTCGCCTGCGTCGATGTCCTCAGCCCGTGGAAGTGGAACCTCGCTCGCCGTGGTTATCGTTTTGAACCTTCGCTGCCGACTGTCGTTCCGCTGTTCATACTATCTGTAGTAAACCAGATTACTCCAAAATTTGTCCTCTAGTGTACCCACCCAACCTGGCCCCGCCAAATAAGTTGTTTTGATGAGCATCCCGATGGTCCCGGGGGTGGTGGGTTAGTAGCAGATACGGACAGAGATATCGGCTGCGCTAATTAACAATTTGCAGATGTTGGACCAGATAGCGGCGTGCCGGCGTACGCTGATACCAGCACCTGTCCTATCATTGCCTCACCTAGCTAGCTAGCTAGTGCGCGATGTGTCCGTCCGTGTACAATCGACGGGCGTACGTCGATCGTGGAGCGGGTACGCCAGTGCGATGGTTTAGCAGGAGGTTACGGCACGGCGGCGGTCTGTCGGAGCGGCCGGAACGAGGTAGTAGTGCGTGCCACGGCGCACCGGCGCCGTGGATTTTTCTATTGGCCTAGCTGCTGCTGCTGCCGGGCTTGGGAAGAAGAAGGAAGAGAGGACGGAAGCACCACCATGAATACTCCTCGTAGAGACAAACAGTTCAGGTCGTGGTCGGGTTTAGTTTGTGTTGCTCTCGTCTTTAAATTAGTAGTAGGTCTCCATGCGGCACAGTACCGGCCCAGCAAGCGTCGCACATCATTCATGTCCATGTAGTCTCACAGTGTAGGTCGATTCCTTGCTGTATCTAGCGAGAGATTTTGCACGGAATAGCACGTACGATGGATACACTACGAGACACTGCCACGACTGTTTGTCAGCAAGCTGCACGCGCACGCAGACAAGCTTTGGCTTATGCTCGCGAATGGATTACTTCACTATTAGCGGGACACTCATTGCTCGTAGTGCTAGTATTAAATTCTATAAACGCGGGGCCTCTAGTTTGATGATTTGATCGTGACACTGCCGCGTCGCTCCAAAATGGCTAATGATTCGGGAGAACAAAGTAGGACCCCTGGTAATACTAGATTTGTCTCCACAGTTTGCGATCCCCATACATGCTCTACTGCACCCTTCCTGTTTCTCAATTTCCTTCGAGAGGCTCTGTCTCTCAGTCAGTCAGTCTGTCTGACAGAAAGTAGTACCATGTCACTGCGTAGGGATCTGCTGCCAGCTTTGCACCGCGTTATTATACTGGTCATAGGACTAAGTAACTAATACTAGTAACTTGCAGATGTTACTGGTTGATGTTACTATTCGTAGTGGTGATAGTAACATGTATGTGGTGTCATGCAGGATCTAATTGATTAGGTTGTAGACTCATATAGTTTTAATACGTGTGATGTTATGGTAACTAGCTAAATTACTACTCCCTCCGTTTCAAAATATAAGATATTTTAGCTTTATGAAAGAAGTGTATCTAGACCATTTTTAGTGTGTAGGTTCATTTCAAACCTAGATGGACCTACACACTAAAAGGGGTCTTGATACACTCCTTTCACAAAGCTAAAACATCTTATAATTTGAAACGGAGGGAGTACCTCCTTCTCTTTCTTTATTAATTATCATGCCATGTCACCAATTTGTTTAGTTAGCATTGCATGTACATACATGTTACTAGCTAAGTTACTTTCACTATGACTAGCCTTAGTATCGTGCGCTTATTGAAGAGTATAGTGGTGCGGTTCGGTCAAGTATGTGTCCCTGTGCTAGGATGTAATGTGTAACTAGCACACTCATAGATATGGGCCGTGTTTGGCTGCTCACGGAGGCCTTTCTCGGCTCCAAGGCTAGAAAAATAGAGGTCTGCTTGATTGAACTACATGAATTCTTGCGAGTTTTAAAGTGGCTTAAAAATTGGCTCAAAAAAATATCTCATGGTAATATCGAAGAGTACGCCACGAGGGATGCTCACGGGGGAGAGAAAAGAGCCGCGAGCATGCAAGATGGGGAGCGTCTGGGACGACGAGGCACACGTTACTCAGGTTCAGATCTCATGATGACGATGAAATTCTACTCCTGCTATGTATCATTATAAGGATAACTAGTGGCGCAGGTTACATAGATTGTAGGTTGTATTGTGCCCTAAGGGCTCCCTCCGGCCAGCTTATATAGGCGGCCAGACCGTGGGTTATAAGGTAAGTCCTAGATGAACAAGTTACAGAGTTTTACACTAATACGCAAACTACTATGTCTTTTCTTCCAAAGATCCAACTTCCTTGTGAGGCGGCAATACGTCACCTTCCATGGTTCATATAGGATTTCTTCTAGATCATCGGCAACCGGGACACCGGCAGGATGTGGGCCTTGCCACCTTCTATGGGCCACTTGTACTTGTCGGAATATAGGTCTGCTGATTGTATACCCATTTGATATATACCCACGGTGGCCTAAAGAGAATTTTAAGATCCTCTGTCGCCTTGTTGCTGCCTTGCTGGAGCTCAAACGATCCTTCTTGTAGTTAGTTTGCAAGTCGGCTGCATAATATTGGAGCTCTCCCAAAGTTGAGTATTGGTTTTCCGCCTTGACTGTAAGGCAAAGAAATGCATCGCAAGGCGGAAACTCTCTAAGACATTTCTCTACAGAATCTTGTAAGAGACCTCATGTCTCCTTCACGTTAGCAAGATGACGTCATGGTCTCGAACTTTTCTTCACAACTCAGAAAAGGCCAAGTTTGCAATAATAGCAAATTTCCTGCACGTGGAATCCGAATAGATGGCACAATTTCTTCGATGTGTTACTTTTAAGCACGTTCTGCGCCATGTGTTGGCCATTTGTGTCAAACCTGGTTGTAAATAGGTTGTGTTCACACACGACACGCATCATAATGCCATGTCGTAAATATTGCCCTAGAGGCAACTTTTCCAACCCATCCCCATTCTCGCCCTTCTTCTTCCTTTTCCTCGAGAATTCCGCACACACCTAGTTCATCTTCACTATAGCAAGGGGAAAACCCTACTCAAATCCACCAGTCAATGTCAGTGCCGCACTTAAATGTCTAGCACTGCATCAACGGAGGTGGCATAGGAGACCCGGGCGGAGAGCTCTACGACGATAGGCGTAGCGGTAGGCGGCGTCGGTGTTGAGGTCACCGGAGATGGCGGTGGTGCTGGAGGTACTAAATCCGCGAGCACCGGAGTCGAGTCCAAAGTGTCGATGCGGTGAAGCTGCCCTAGGGGATGTGGATTTCCATCAACATCAGCGGCGTGGAGATCCAGCGCCTTGTCGATGAAGGTTATCTGCCACCTAAAGAACGGAGTTCTTTGTGTGCTGCCACTGAAGGAGAGTACCCCCCCCCCCCCCCCAAGTCCCTAAGACGGAGAAAGGATGGTTCTCAAGTCCCACATGGAGCATGACTTCTCCTTCCCTCCATCTAACTTCCTCCTCAAAGTGCTTACTGAGTACAACATCCAACTACACAATCTTCCACCTAATAGCATCTAAGTAGTTAGTGGATATGTAGCATTGTGTGAGGGCTTCTTATAGGCATCTGACCTAGGATAGATGTGTTTAAGTACTTCTTTGGTATCAAAAGGCAGTCGATATATGGCGGCCTTCCTTTAGCTAACTATGGCAGGGTTAGCTTTAAGATTAGCCCTTGTATGTATCCGGAGACGACCAGTCTCGAGCCCATCGTGAATTGGACAAGCTCATTCTTTTACTTAAAGACATTTCTGCTGAGGGTAGATGTAACACCCTCGAATCGGCCCTATGCAAGTTTTAGCCCTTTCCGCCAAACCCGCATAGAAACGATTCAAGGACGCCCACCAGGCACTTTCGTGCGGGTGGAAAACGAAGTAATACCATTACACAACAGTCCTCGATGGGACCCACAGAACAGATATATATATATACAACAGCGACTCAACGAGTCAAGAATACAGGTATACAATACAAAGATCCAAATCACCTTGAAATCGATACAACGCCCGAGTACGGACAAGATACAAATTGGGCTAAGAGCCCTGAAGAATAATCAATGGCGTCCATAACCCTGCCCAGGCCAAGTCGGAAGGGTAACCCTGCTAACGACGTCGAGCTCAAACCTGCTAAAACAAAAGGGGTGCCGACAAAGGGCAAAGGAAAAAAAGGAGCCTCAGTACTGAGGCCAGTACATGGCGAGGCTAGAATTCGGCGGCTCTCGCCTACATAGGTATGGTGGGCTGAAGCGGCAGCGCAGCGGCACTAAACAACCTATAGAGACTCGGTATCACTGGCGACTATCGGAGAGGGATGAGAAAGACATATCCGGATCCAACCTGAAACTAACACCAAACATACCCATCCTGGTATTCCCCCTCGAGACCAAACGAGGAAGTCTAGCCGAGGAAACTCACACGGTTGGCAGTTTTATTTAATCTTTCCATGGCAATTATCCCACTTGCTATTCATCTCGGACATAGGTCAAATTATAACAGTAAACTTTAGTTATAGTTGTCTATGATCGAGAAACTGTGCTCCAAGTCGTCCATAACCGCGGACACGGCTTTTCGAAAAGATTTGACCCTGCAGGGGTGCACCAAAGTATCCACACGCACTTCGACCCTTTTTGCCAGATCAATTAACATACACCCATCGGTATGTCGGCGGGGCCTAAGTCATGACGTTTCCCAGACCCAAAGCAAGTACATGGGGGCCACCCCACTAAGCTACCCGCAACGAAGTCGACCGGCTCCGGAACGGACCCAGGGTTTGTGCCAATAGTTGTAAACGACTGGGAACCCGAAAGTGTGACTGGGCTTGTCGATACCGCAAAAACATTCCACATCCTAAACTGTACAAGTGCCCCACGCACAATCTTAAATAAAGCAGTAAAGCATGGCATAAGTACAGGATAGTAATAAAGCCCCAAACTACTTGTGGCCCCCGGTACCATACTTTGAAATCAGGTAGTAAGCCGATGGGGGTGCCCACACACCCCACCTGTGGTTAGCGCGCTCGATCTCGGAACATGTGACAAGAACTCGGGTCCTAGGTGGACACAAGTGGGCGGTTAAAAACCAAATATTGACTATTACCCACCGGTGCCTCTGCATTATATCTATTTCCAGCACTTTAATTAACAAGTTATAATGTAAGCCATGATCAACTCCACCGTTAAGCATCTCCACCATTAAGCATGTGTCAACCTTCCAATAACGGTGGAACAAGAACGACGCAAAGCAGCACCTAAGCAAGCAACTACGACTCGCAAGTCTGACTATCTATCAAACAACAGGCAATAGGATGTGTCCAAGGCAATATAAAGGCTGCACGGAATATATCTGGTATGGAACACTATAGCATCGTGACACGGATAGCAATAGATCAAGAGGAGGAAATAAAGACTATAAAATGCAAAATAGGTAGAAGGGGGAGAGATGCTCGCCTGGGCAACACTGCCGAAGGTTCATATCCGGAGAACTTGGCGATACTCACATCCACTCATCGGCCTAATCCGCAAAGAAGCAAACACTAGAAGAAACACCGGATGCAATATTTAATACTATGGCAGAAGATCCGGCATGATTATGATATGCATGCGAGATGGACAATTAATGTGCAACAGGTTTTATATATAGCATTTATAAAATAGGGGCTCGGAAAAAGTTCACACATCTGGGGTTCCGGGGGTTCGGGGTTCGACGGGGATCGGTCTAGGCGGAAACGTTCTCGGACAAAGGAGTAGATCTTGTCGCATCCGGGAAGAAGGACTTGGTGCTCTGAGATGAAGTGCTTGTCGTTCCGGTGGCGATCTTGACGGTCATCGGGTCCGAGAAGTTGGTGTTCGGCGGCCTCGGGCATCGGGTCCGGGAAGAAGTACTTGTCGCATCAGTGGTCTTCGGGTTCGGTCTTCGGATCCATGTCGGCGCGCTCGAGGTCTTGGCGTCCTCGGATTCCGATTGGAGATCTTGGCGTTCCGAGGCGAAGTGCTTGAGTGTCGGTGTCGGGCTCGGGCTTGGCATCCGGGGGGAGAGCTTGGTTCCTGTGGTCTTCACATCCTCGAGTGAGTTGTTAGGAGTTGAATCGTAGGACAGCTTCACGAGCATCAACGGGTCAGCAACACACCAACACCACACATCCACATCTCCACATTATCTCAACGGAAAAGCCACTGCAGAACTTGGGTTCGAGGCGTTGACGCGGAGGTGCTAAGGCTCGAGGAGACAGAGACCATGCCCTTGTGCGATGCAGGAGGCGGTTACTGAGCGCGATGAGGATGGCGGACGAGAGTGGAGATCGACGCGTGGCGCAGGAGAGGAGGCCGACTGGCAAGGCCTGTGGCAGCGGCCGACGAGGAGGGCGGGCGGCTCGCTGGAGGCGCTGGAGAAGAGGAGGGCGACGGGAGGCACGGCGAGGAGAAGGGCACCCGGCGGCGGGGTTTGGCGCAGGGCCGGCAGGCGGGACGGCGGGGTCGCCCAGGTCGGCGGCGTTGGGGCAGAGGAGAGGGGATGCTGGCGGCGGGGTAGGCGATGGCGGCCGGTGCGTGGAGAGAAGGGGACGGCCGGAGAGCGGGTGGAGGCGGCCGAGGTCGCGGCGGCGGACGCGACGCAGAGGGTCGCGCGGGGACTACCGACGGTGAGGCGGGCTGGCGGGGCGGGATCCCGAGGCGGGAGTTGTCGCACGGGAGCGGGAGTGGCGTCTACCGCATGAGACGGGGGGACAGGTGGGGTCGGTTAGAGGGATTTGTCCGCTTGCGGCTGGTGGCGTGTGGTGGGACTGGGAGCGGGGCCCGCGCGGGGGAGGATTAGGTGGAGGCAGGGGCGACCTGGTGGGCCTCATGGGAGGCGTCTTGTGGCTACTGGTCCGCGTGGTGTGGCTGGGTTAGGGAGTGGAGGGAGGTGGGGGTTGAGGTGGCAGCGGGAGAGTGGGTGGGAATATGGCCAGGGTGACGTGGCGCGCTGCCATAGGGTGAGGTGAGGTGGAGGGGCTGGGTAGAATAGGTTGGGTGGGTTATTTGGTAGAATATGGTTGGGTGTTAGACAGATAGGGGTTTTTTTAATTTGGAGGTGACCGGCTCGGCTTTTGGGCCTGGCTGGCTACCTTCCAAAAATAATTGAAATATTTTATTTAATAAAAACGAGACTTTTGAAATCCGTCTGTAGACGAAGCAAAATAATCCGGAGAACCGGGTTTGATTTGAAATACTAACGGGGCGTTTAGAAAACAAAAACAGACTTTTCTAAAATAGTTTTATGCAAACAAATGCAAGAGGACATGACGATGCTCAAATGCAAGGTGGTATGATGACATGAGCATGCGGTCATGATGATGCAATGCACAAAAACAACGCGATTTTCTAGTAGTGGTTTTGGCGAGATGTCACTGTAGAGAACAAGGCCTTCTGCCTTTCATAGATAGGGCGGCTACTGAAGTCCCTAGCTGGAAGAATAAGGGTGAGCTATGACTAGACAAAGCCGAGTCAATTGATTTATTTGGAACGAATGGAGTAACAACTAGCTAATAACCGTCATGGTGTAGTTAGGATGCTAAATAATGCAATAGATAGTTGGTATAACATAGATGAATCTAATGTGATAGGCACGATAGGAATAACAACCTAGATATTCTATTAACTGGGGTAACCCAAAATCGGGTGTCAAGAAAGATGTGCGACAACGTGATTAGTAAGTGAGGTGAGAGAGACAATCGGGAGGCAACTATAAAACCCAACCTAGGGTTCCATGCCCTTCGCCAGGGAAGCCGCCAATCCGTTTTGCCTTCGGTGGCCTTGGGGCCTCAGAGGTGTCGCAGGCCACTACACCTCACATGTGGGAGGGTTCTCTTTTTTGTTTGCGTTGTTTTTCAGTGTCTTCTTCGAGATGGTGAATTTATAATAATGTGCTCCACACCCTATCCTCGCTCTGGTGGTGCGTCTAGCGATGGCAGGTGGTGTTGTGTCTGGATTTCTGGTCATTTTTCGTGGTCATTGGTGTAGTTTCAGATCAGTCTCTTCTGATCTACGGTTGTCGGCATTGACGGTGGTTGTTATTCCTATACTCTAGTCCTTTGGACCTGTAGCATGGCGACCTCCCGTTTGTCTATATAACAAACTCTATTATGACAATCTTTGCCTGTCATCGGTGATAGAGGGGCGAGGACGGCGGCGCACCTTTGCCTTGCACTAGTGTCTGTAGTATTCGCTAGGTGGTCCATGAACCTATTTATAATGTTTAATACTTTTAGACATCTTCGTACCGCTCTTGATGATTATTAATATCTGTGGAATTTCGCAAAGAAAATAACATGTGCTACACTTCAAAGAAGAAGCACACATACACGGATCACGCATGCTTGCTCAAATAAAGTTTTGCTTCGGTGTGCTTCCCCTTCTTCCAAACTTAAGAATTTGAAAACACAAGAACGACACAAGAACGACTAGGATTTGTCGATGCCTTTTCATATCCTCTGAACCTAAAGGATATTGGCTAATCATATCCATCGTTGTGTTTTTAGTTTCTCAAGTTTGAAAGAAGGGGGAAGACACCGGCCCGAAGCACACCTCGCTCAAATATAGCAGTAATCAGACTAGATTTAACTCCGATGATGAAGGCTGAGGTAGTGCGCTCAAGCTCTGTACGTCTCTTTAGGGCTTGTTTGATTCAAAGCAATCTCATAGGAATTTTGGAGAATTTTGATCTTTATGAATTTTTCCTCGTTTGATTCATAGGATTTAACCCTTAGAATTTTTTCCCAGGATTGCATTGCACTATGTTTTGGAGAAAACTTTCCATCCACCTCAACCTCAGGTGTTAATTGCTTTGTTTTTCGTGAATTAAACACTTTTTTAAGAAAAATTCTTATAGGCTCCAAATCCTATAGGATTTAACTGAACGTGACACTTTAATCCTGCGTTTTCCATATTTCTATGTTTTCCTGTCCCACGAATCAAACAGCCATACCGAAAAAACACGGTTCAGGCGGGCAGGGGAGGAAGCATGAAGCGGGAGGAGGTACATGTTTAAGAGAATTCCTTATTTGACACTACTTGAAAATATAGTTTCCTATTTGACCTTCAAAAAGGTTTTCTTTCGTATTTGACACTTGGTCTCATTTTTTGCCTTATATGACTATAGTTCATTTTGAGCACCAACAGTGTTAAGTAGAGGTGTGAAAGGACGCTTTTGACCCTGGTGCATCATGTCAGCAAAATTTGTACAAAACAAAATCAACAGCAATAATAATTTTTTCTTGTAGTTTGTTTTCTAATCATCAAGTGTACGTCTTGTAGACAAAAGCAAAATGTGTTGTGTGGGCTCCGTGCGTACACTTCCAGGGCACGAACATTGCACCGTCAGATGTGAGCTGCATAATAAATTTATTATGTATACTGAGTCGGCAACAAAAATATACTGCTAAAATGCAATCAGGCCATCAACGGAAAATGCAAAAATGAATTACATTCGGAAGAGGCGCTCGGGCCGGAGCAGCACCTTGGACAAAATGGCAGGGAGCACTGAGCGGTAGCCCAGTGGTCTACGTGCAGCGATCTTCCAGGTTGCAAGATGTAAAGCCGACGGTGGCGCAACCAATCGGGATTTGGTTTTACTAGGAGGATACGCGCGTTTCGCCCCGCGCCGTCTATACTATTTGGCAGAGTATGGTAGGTGGTTTTACTCACTGCTGGTAACAAATTTTATTTTATTTGTGTTATCATAAATTAAATATATGAGCATGTGCGGGATTGACTATTTTAATCGGTAGACAAATGGATCATTTATGTGTTGGATATGTCTGAAACTGAAAGATCTGACCTTAGACGCAAGAAATGAGCCCTTATTTCATATTGAAGCATATAAGCAATATGGGGATACCAGTGTTTCTTTAAATAAACAAAAAGATACATCAAGCAAACTTCAAATAAAAATACATGAAGTAATATACTAAAGTTTAGCACCACAAGAAACTGACATGTTACATGACCAAGGTAAAAAACTAATGATGTCAAAGCAAGCTAATTTACGAAGATCACACGGTAACCTTGTTCGACTGTCTCAAAATCGCTCAAAGGGAAGGTACAACTTTGTATTCAACACGTATAAGTAGTCAGATTATTAAATGATTAGTTTAGTTAATATAGACAACCATATTACATATATACTAATTCTATGCAGAAGTTATACTTGATATATTCCAAATTATTCACTGGTTCAATAAAATTTAAAAGAGAAGATATGGCTGAAAGTAGCAACGAATCTTTACATAAAAGCAAGACCTAACATGTAACAAGTTTGATAATTTCCGTACATCAAAATGAAAAATAGAAGTTATGATATTTTTTTGGAGCCACTTAGTCGATAAAATCCGCTTGTTCATTAATCATAGAGCATGCTCCAAGTCAATGGTACTAAATTTTTTGTTAACTCAGTATAGAAATTATAGAACATGTATCAATTTACACAAGCATCTCATGTATTCTCGAGATATGCTAATATATCCAAAAGCAAATTCAGTTGTAGAGCCTAAGAGAGGCTAAAATCAGATTCTGCTTTGTTTCAGGAATACGTACATGTTAATTTTTCAAATGACATGAAACGCGGCCGTTTCTCGCAAGGCACGGCCATTTCTCACCCGGTTAGCGCTCCACGCTTTTCGTTCAACGATTATTCCATTCGGTTACTTTATATTCCGGGTTCTGGCCAATCGCTCCCGTCGCGTCATCACATGCCTCGCGAGCCTTCTCCTTTTCAATTTCTTTTTTTCTGCCATCCGTCCATGATTTTTTTTAGTCAAAACGGTGAGGATTATGCGACATCTTCGTGTAGTCCTGCATATGAGCGTCTCTACCCGCGTTGCCACCTCTCTCTATCCCCCACCGTCCCACGCGCTCACCTCCTCCTTATCTTCCTCACCACCGGCAAAGCATGGTGGCGGACGAGTGCGCAAGGTCAGGGGCGATGTTGAATCGGTACTGTGCTGGTTCAAGGCGGTGAAGCAGAGGCGGCCAATGCTAGATGCGGGGTCTGGACGGGAGGCGATGGCCTCGTGAGTAGAGGGGCAGAAGGAGCAGAGGTGAGAGGGAAATCTCGGGAGCGGAGGGGGCGGCGCAGGTTGCTGAGGGAGACGGAGGGACTGAGATGAGCTGGAGGTCGAGTGGAGGGGAATGGGATCGAGATGGGGGTGGGGGTGGGGGCAGGGACGGGAGGAACCAGCTCGTAAGACTTCGGTTAACACCTGAAACTACACGGTTGAGATGACTCGGAGTGAAGATCAGACGACCAGAAATGCGCGCGCGAGCAGATGGCCTCGGATGGCTCACATTTGCTCAGGCTTAAGCTATAGTATAATTTGCGATTAAAGGGATAAATGGTTTAGTGGCTTAGCGACCTACGGAGGGATAGTTTGGTCCACTAGAGAAAAAACTAACGGAAAGACGGAAAGAGGTAACAGAACCAACGGTAGTATCATATAAGACAAAAATATTAGACCACGGTGTCAAATAAGGATTTTTTTTTTACAGTGTTAAATAGGGAACTAAATTTTTAAGGAGTGTCAAGTAAAGAATTCTCTCACATGTTTTGTGTTGGAGCTAGGGAGCCATCAGTGTCGAAGTACGAAGTTTCAGCAGTGACTGCACATGGATCGATCGATAGACGGGAACCTTTGGCCCCGATCCACACACAAGTGACAGCACGCAACAAGGAGGGGTGAAGCAGAATCGGTAGATAGTACAGTGAGCTACTGCGAGATACGTAGCGTCAGTTGCAGTATGGTTCCATCACTGTTGGGAGAATGCAGTGTATCTTGTGTCACGCCGTCACACTGGGAAAAGGTCTAGCCTTGCCTGGTTACCAGCCACGATCGATGTTTTGTAAAAGAGGTTTTATCTCCCCTAGTCAGTTAATCAGACACGATAGAAATTCCAACGCACGTACTACTACGTACACAATCCTGTAGATGCGAACTGCGAAGCATGGATCCATCTCATCGGTCATGTGCGAAACTGTCCATTTCGTGCACTTGTCCTAGGCTGCTTGCTGGCTGCTGGGCTGCAAAACCTGATCTCTGGCAGGAACATGTTCTTTCCATTTCGTGCTGTTGTCGTGGGACGCCGTGGATCTGGCTCGAATGGAGCCAAAGAAACGAAAAGTAATGTCAGTTGGATTCGCGTGACTATTTGCATAACTGAACTTCTGATTGTTCTGTAATTCAAAAGTGGGACCTCGCCCTCGAATATTGTTGGCAGGGCACGGTAACTGATGGCACTAGCTGTAAAAGAAGCTACCGTAACTCGTAGCACTAGTACTGGAGCAGGCAAAGCATGTAGTCCCACCGTTTTACCGTTTTAAAATATAAGATATTTTAGCTTTATAAAAGTAGTGTATCTAGACTCTGTATCTAGGTTTACTCTAAATCTAAATAAACCTAGGCACTAAAAAAATTTTAGATATACTTCATTCACAAAGCTAAAACGTCAACGGAGGGAGTACGTACATGCATCGTACTGTTACTGGATAAGTTTCAGAAAGATTTGGGCATCTCTTGGAAAAAATTAACTACTGCTGCAAACTACGTACGGGAGACAAGACAACCGCGCGTAAAACGGCGTCCACAGTAACCGTAACAAACAACGAAGGAGCTATAGCGTTGACATTTTTTTTTTAAAAGATAGCGACCACATTTTGTCAATACAATCCGTAGAACATGCAGACGGAGTCAGTTTAATACCATGTACGCATGACTTTTCACTAAAAGAGCAGTCATATACTCTCTCCATATACTCTCTCCATTCATATTAGTTTTGTCACTAATTTTGTACTAAATCGGTGATAAATAATAGAATAGAGGGAGTATATCCCAAGCAAACTCCGTTCGTTCACAATATGACAAAACGCAGCATTCTACTCGAAGGAAGAAAAATATACGAGGATTGCACGAGCAGCAACGAGTTTTTGTGAGTTCCTGTGTCCATCAAGTGGCACTGAAGTTCAGGTAGCACGAGTTACCATCAACAGAACATACTATTCCCGCAAAAAAAAAAACAGAACATACTCTACTATAATTTCGCAAAAAAAAAAAAACAGAACATACTATAGGGGACATAGTCTTCTATGGCGATGTGTTCCATATCCTCTTCGTACCGGTTGGAACCTGGAAGCATCTCACAAGGACATCGAGTATACCACAAAAATCCAAAATACTAAAAGGAGTATTTCGTACATTGGTGAAACATTGACAAGAAATATCTGATCAGAACAAGATACAACATGGATGAATCATCAGACAAGACATATAACACATGAAAACCGGTAGGTCAGATTCCATTTCGAGGGAATCCGTCGTAATGAAGCAGGTAATCTATAGGAGTGTGTGTGATCAGAGTGCATAGCAGTCAGCACGCATGAAGAACATCTAATACATGGTGCAGTTGTACAAAACTATGAGAAGATGACCAGTTTGGCACCAAAAAAGACTGTCGCCTTGAAGCAACACTTTCCCCCAAAACCTGAATTGTCAAATGAAAAGTCACACCCTGCTCCATGATACATAATTTGCCTACTCCCTTCGATCTAAATTAATTGACTTGGATTTATCTAGATTCAGATGTATCTAGTACTAAAACATGTCTAGATATATCCAAATCTAGACAAATTCGTGTCAATTAATTTGGATCGGAGGGAGTACAAAAATATGGAATGCAACTATTTTCCGCTAGCGAACATGCACCGCCCAAACCTGTAACATTGCAGTGCTGGTAAGAAGGAGCATGCACAACATTAGTGTTTGTACCAAAGACAAGGTTCGGCGACAACATCCTTCAACATAGTGTTGCATATTAATCGTCGGAAATTACAAAAACAGAGTTAAAACGTGTTAACATACAACTTCATAGGAGCATTGAACACTTACAGATGGAGGTGATGTTGTACTGCACCAAGAATCATGCACAATCTATGCGTTTGTAAGTATCACAATGTGCAAGAGAGCATCACTACCACACAACGTTTAATCATCGGCCAAATCAGTACGAAAAATAGAGTTTTTATTGACTCATATTTGGCATCGTGTGTCCAAGATCGATCATGGGTCATAGGTAACACCATAAGCGCTTGTTATCCCGAGAACTAACAATAAAAAAGACAAGCTGCCCAAATGGACATTAAATCGTACTATAAAATCGAACAAACAGACGTAAAACTAAGATCTACACCTACGATGCACGCTAGAAAAAGACATGAGCAAGCACGAGCACGGAAAATCTAAGTTACTAAACCAAAACTAACCCTAGCACCACAGATCTAACGTGCATGTCATCACTAAGCATGGCAACTGTTATATACAGATCGATGATCATACGACGGTCTACGAGTGGGTTGAGGGCTTACTGCCATTGGTAGAGGGATGGAGTCAACCTTTCGGTTGGGACGAAGCTCGTTGGTCGTCGGCTATGCTTGCCCACCTCAAGTGGGTGAGTCGGTCGTCGTCCTGCTCTTCCGCCGACTCTGATCGACGTTGCGCTCTTCGATTTGTCAGCCACAATGGAACCGCCGACAGGGAAAGAGAGAGATGTGAATTGGGGCGACTGAGAGAAGAGAGTGCGCGGTGGGGAAATTTATGGTGCACATTCCCAAAATGGCACAGCGTCTCCCGCTATTCCACGCGTCGAGGTGTGCGTCCTTTGCACTCGCATGGGCCAAACATACAGTTGATTCGGGCATCCACAAGGCTAAGTTTTGGACTATTTTGTACGATGCATGTCAGTGCTCATCTACAAGTAATTCTAAACTAAGTGGGAAAGATTTTGTCAATAAAAATAGGCAATATCTCAGCTTGTCTCGCTTAGTCTAGAGTTGGAATAGTAGAGACATAGAAATGGAATCCTACTTGTCACACCTGTCTCACGTTTACATCCTATGTGCGGACCGCGGAGGCTTCGTGGTAAACAAACATGCCTCAAGTGAATAATATTTTTACGTGGGAAAGAAGCATTACGCAGGAAGAGAGGTGGGGCTACCGAGCCAACAGTACCGTATGAAGTTTCAGCAGTGACTGCACGTGGATCGATTCGATAGATGGGAATCTCTGGTCAGCTCGGCCCGATGCACAGGAAAAAATATAGGCGCTATAGCGTACTATTTGGGAGACGGAATCTATGCAAAATCTTCTTGCTACGATGTTAATCGCGTCTTAGTGACGCTAAATATGCTATAACGTCATAACGTATTAGGAGTGTTGAAAATTCTTTTAAAATAACGTCAACCCATAAACCCATAGTTGTACTTTGTCTTCCGATTTATTGTGATGTGGACTCTATCATTTTGAATTTGGTGATCATTGTGATTTATACTTTATCATTTGGCCACCACTGGTTAATAGTTATGCATGTATTACTCTTGAAAAAAATAACTCTGAAATCTTGAAAAATAGTTGTATTACTCCCTCCGACCCATATTAGTTGACTTGGATTTGTTTAGATTCGGATGTATCTAAACATGTTTTAGGCTAGATACATACGAATTTAGACAAATCTAAGTCAACTAATATGGATCGGAGGGAGTACATGCTATAGCTGCCAATTTTTCAAATTTTTGCAAACGCTATTTGAAAAAATAGCGCCTTATTAGCGTGCTATAACTTTCATAGCGTTCAGAGAAGGGCCACGCTATTTCTTTTAGCGCGCTATTTTTTCATTGATCCACACACACACAAGTGACAGCACGCAACAAGGTGGGGTGAAGCACAATAGGCAAGGACAACTCCAACCATTCCCGCCTGCGGATTAGAGACGTATATCTGTTCGACCGAACAGGGGGCAAGACCGAACAATGTCCTGTACACAGACCATGTGATGCAGACTAGTCCGTTTTTATGCATTGCTAGTCCAAATTTAGGTTGTCTTTGTGGTCTAGCCAACATCCCGCGTGTCCGGAGCATGTGTCAATTTTTCCAGCTCCGGCCCTTCAGCCACACATTGGCCACATCAGCCCCATCCCACCCCAATCACTTCATGCCTCTGCACTCTCACCCAGCCGCCACCCATTGATGTCTAACCCTAAAACCATGGATGCGGGTCGCGGCCGTGATGGTCCCTCCAATGGCGTGGAGGCCAGGGAGAAACGGCAGTGAGGAACTGTCTCCCAAACCACCGGCTGCCTCTTCGGCTAGGACCTCTTCGGTGAAGTCTTCCTGCCGGAGATGAAACACCTACGAGCCCTCAATGAGGCTCCCTTGGAGCGCCTCCGCGAGGTACGCGCAAACCCTGCTGACGTGGTCACCGCGTCAGCCTCGAAGAAGCTCATGAGGAGCTTGATAGGCAGAAGACGACCGTGAGCTCTCTCGAGGAGGAGTGAAGCCTCGTTCAACCGTCGTACCAGCTTAAGGAGACCGACTTCTGCTCCCTCGACCTCTGAGGGGCCTGCACTCCGGTGACGATGAATAGTGATGCATTCCTCTACCTTGGCAACCGAGGATAGTAGAACTATTAGATTAAGAGCAGTGGCGAAGGCATGATAGAACCAAAAGGGGGTCGAACAAGCTAAATTCCATATAAAGGGATTTGATCAAGCTAATCTCCACTGATTAGCCCCTCTAATTATCTGTCAAACCAATATTTCTTCAAGCTGCACGTTGACATAGGGGCCTCGGCCCCTGCTGCCCCCTAGCTCCGGCACTAATTAAGAAGAAGAATGTTTGTGTTTCATGAACTACCTTGTAGTGCTATTTTAATTTGCTATCATTTTCACATAATTACTATAAGTGTAATGTGTAAAATAAAATACGGGGAAATGCCCAGCAACGAATAAATAGGGAAACACTATTGGGTGCAGTGGCATGTACTGATAAGACATGGGCCTCTGGCATGTCCATGGGTCACTATAAACGGACCAATTCGGATAGAATTGATGTCTAAAATGGGAATTCGTTGTGGTTGCTCTAACTATCGGGACGAATGCAGTGTGTATTGCGCAGCGTAAGTTGGCGATTTTTTTTCAAATAGCACTTTTTTTTATTTAATTCCACAACTGCCGCACGAATTTAAGATTTTATAGATCTAGGCATTTGTCAGTCACGGCGTCGCCGAATGCAACGAATCGGCCACAGTCAGACCGAATGGACCATTCGGCTGACAGCAGCTGCACGGTTAGGGCCTAGCCGAATGACTCATTCGGCGGGGGTCAAGCCGAATGGGTCTGGACCAATCGGCGAGGCTCTAGCCGAGTGACCCTCTCGGCCAGGAGCAAGCCGAATGGCTCAATCGGCCTGGCTCTCACCGATTGCACTAATCGGCCAGGCCGTGGCCAAATCCTGCATGATCAATGCATAACCAAGCAATTCGCCATAACCAATACATGCTTAAATCACTGCAACAGCGCTAAACGAGATTAGTTTTCGGTTCCCGCCAGCCGTTTCCCGCCATTATTTCCCGCCACGTGTTGCCGCCATTTTTTCCCGCCAACCTATTCCCGCCAGCCAATTCCCGCCATGTTTTGCCGCCGTTTTTCCCCGCCTAGTCTTCCCATTGCCTCTATAAATCCAGGCACCGAGATGTTCTCTCTTCACCCAGTTCAGCTGTTCCTTCTCTTTCTCTCGCATTTTTTCTCCTCTACATCATGAGTGTGCCTTGTTCGGATCCAGAGTATAGGCCTAGGAAGATGAAAGATGCTAGGTTGCCACAAGGGGTGACACACGAGCGTTGTTGGTGCGGCCATCTCGCCAAGGTTAAGGAGCCGATCGATTTCTCCACCTGCATGGGCATGAAGTTTTTCATGTGTCCCAACTACGACGCAAGCCCGCCCCGACAAGCAAGTTCGTCGTACGAGAGGCCTCCGGTATGTTCCCAGAGCATGGTTAATATCAACCATTCATGTTATCCTGAGTTCTTTTATTCATTCAATTGATTTGCTTGCAGTCTCCTCCTCTACTTTGCAAGTGGTACCATTGGATTGACACCGAGCAGCCAGCCTGGGCCAAGAAAGAGTGTCATGATAGGAACCGAACTGCATGGGCTGCCTTCCATGAAGAGGAACATGCTGAAAGGATGGACGAAGAGGCGAAGAAGGAACGGGAGAGAGAAATGAAAGAATTACAAGCAGAGAAAGCTCAAAACCGCGAGCTGAACAGGAAGAGAAGGGAGGAAGAGAATGCAATCCGCGAGCGCCAGGAAGAGGTGCACAAGGAGGCCCGTGAGACGGAAAGGAAGAGATTAAGAGAAAGAGCTGCCGAGGCGCAGGCGGCAGAGGAACGTGGGGACAAGACCGGGAAGTACCCGCGTTGGACTCAGGAAAGGTAGACGTATGTCTCAGTACCGATGTATCTTAATTCCTGTTGTAGTGTCCTGATGTAACTTCATTTCGGTTGTAGTGTCCCGATGTATCTTAATTTCAGTTGTAGTGTCTTGATGTATCTTAATTTCAGTTGCAGTGTCTTGATGTAACTTACTTTCAGTTGTAGTCTCTTAATGTATCTTCATTTCAGTTATAGTGTTGTGATGTATCTTTAATTCAACATGTCAGACCAATTTTGCTTTCCATCAAAAAACATTCCCGCCAAAATGCTTCCCTCCAGAATGTTTCCCGCCAGAATGTTTCCTGCCATAATGCTTCCCGCCAAAATATCTCCCGCCAAAATCTTTCCCGCCAAAATACTTCCCGCCATAATGTTTCCAGCTAGATTTTTTCCCGCCAGAATGTTACCCTATAAAAACCCCTCCTCATGTGATTGTTTAAGCAAAGACCACCTGTTTTTAGCAGTATGTTTCCCTATGATCGCGATTTTCGTGCGGACATGTAATCGACCTTTTCTATTTGGCTAGGAACTTTAGGATAGACAACAATCCAGCCCCATTAGAGAAACTAATTGGTAGTGATTGTCTCCTCACTGAGTTGGGTGAGGGATTGCGTAGAAAAGGCTGGCCGAAGAGAACTCCAGAGGAGATACGGCAAGAGCTACTTTGGATCAATGCTAGGTGGAGCAAGCAAAGATTCTCTAATGAAGGGGCAAGGCAGCAGAACATCACGCTCCCTTGGATTTGGATAGAAGAGAGTGAAGATGAAGATGATATATTCATGACGCCTGCCGTTGGGGCTAAGTGGAGAGCTGAGTGGGACGAAAGGCAGGCCAAGAAGAATGGTAAAGGCGAGGCATCGTCGAAGGTTAAGGGCAAGCCATCATCGGATGAGGCATCGTCGAAGGGCAAGAAGAGCAATGACAAGCTAGAAGAGAGCGAGGATGAAGATGATATATTCATGACGCCTGCCGTTGGGACTAAGTGGAGAGCTGAGTGGGACGAAAGGCAGGCCAAGAAGAAGGGTAAAGTCGAGGCATCGTCGAAGGGTAAGGGCAAGAAGAGCAGGACGTGAAGAAGGCATCATCGTAGGGATAGAACAATTCTCCCTTGTAGCTCGTGTGTGTATCTTAATTATCTCGTTTGTATCCTACTTATCTGTTGTAGTTGTTTGTTAGCGATCTTGACCAAGAAATGAATAACATTGCGAAATGTCTCACACATAGAAAGGTGCATGTCTCACACATAGATAGACATATGTCTCATACATAGATAGATAGATATAGAAATGTCTCACACATATATAGACATATGGCTGAGAGAGGTATCAGCGTCGTCGTCTGCCTTGACGCTCACGTGGTTGCTCTGGTGGTGTCCAGCCGTACCTAATGGGCGCCCGAACGTTTCGAGGAGGAATCACTGAGCCGTGCTCGTCGTACTGAGTCTCCTGTGTGGGGGTCTGAAAAATGTTGATCCAACTGCTCTGTGTCATGAAGTCCTGAGTGTTGTGCTCCATCTCATGATCACTCGTCCACGCCGATCCAGAAAAAGATCCCTGATAGTCAGGCGTAGACCCAAAGGCTCCTGAATATGAATACCGAAGTATATAAGAAATTGATATGATATGAAGCTAGTCTCGGTATTGTATAAGACGCATACCCTGTTGCTGCGGCTGTGGATGAAAGCCGTAGTTCGGCGCGGGAGAGTGGCCAAAAGGTGGCTGCTGCTGCTGAGGCTGCCACGACGGACCTCCACCCTGAAAAGGTGGTTGCTGCTGAGGCTGCCACGGCGGACCTCCACCCTGAAAAGGTGGCTGCTGCTGCTGCCACCAGTCGAAAGAACTCTGTTGCTGCCACGACGAACCTCCAGGCTGGTCTGGAGGGGGAGGCCTCGGTGTTGCCTGTGGTGTAAGCCGTGGACGAGGAGACTGTCGTACGGGCGAGGGTGGACGTGGCTGCTGCTGGTGCTGCCTCTGCTGTGTCGAGTGACGCGGAGGCCGATGTGGTCCCGGCTAGTGAGCAACGTCCGAAGAGCGGGTGCACGTGAGAACTCCGTGGATACGTCGGATCTTCTCCTCTAGGAGACTCAGCCAGGTCTGCTGCTGCTCCCGTGGTATAAGCAGAGGTCCAGACGAAAGGGACCGTCTGTAATCAGCACTATCCGTCTCAAGATCGAGTAGCAACTGTGCCTGCAATTTGAACCACTAGGGTGAAAAATGGAATAGAAACTATCCCAAGTAGGTGCATAAGATGAAGACAATGTGTTACCGCGTGCTGTCTGCTGCCCGTAGTAGACTTAGTGCGACAAAAGATGAAAGCTTAATTGTTGTAATGCATGATTAAAACAAAATCATACCTAGGAACCCAATCCGGATGTATCCTCCAATTTACGTTGGGAGTGCGAGTGACCAAGCGCTCGAGGGAGTTAGGTTCATCCTGCAAGATTCTAGCACGATGTTTCTTCTCAATATCTTCACTGATCAAACTATATCTTCTCGCCATTTTTGCACAATATTACAAATAAAATAGAGTTCATCACGCATTACAAATTAAAACATAGTTCATCACGTATTACAAATTAAACATTGTTCATCATGTATTACAAACTAAAATAGAGTTTATCACGTATTACAAATTAAACATAGTTCATCACATATTACAAATTAAAACATAGTTCATCACGTATTACAAATTAAAACAGAGTTCGTCACGTATTACAAATTAAACATAGTTTATCACGTATTACAAATTAAACATAGTTCATCACGTATTACAAATGGAACATAGTTTATCATGCATTACAAATTAAAACATAGTTCATCACGCATTACAAATTAAACATAGTTCATCATCACCTAAGTTCGCCTGTGACCTCTACCTCTTTGAGCCCGGATACCACGGTCTCGCGTAGGTACTACGCCTGTTCCGAACTTGGGACAACACCTTGCCCTATGATCAAAATCATTGCATAGAAAATATTGTCGCGTTGGACCTCTAGCTTCTGATTCATCCATGTCATTTCGAATGCGCCTACACTGACGTCTTCCTCTGCCTGTTCGCATTAGAGCAGGGTGGGGATTGTACTGCCTTTCACCAGGGTTTACCTTGTTGAAATTACCAAGTACTCGAAATCCTGACATCTCACCTGTCCAAGTATTAATCACGGCTTCTTTTAGATAGTACAGAGACACGAACGAGATTGCGTTCAACCCCAGCTGCCCACACGCAGCAAGCACATGCGAGCATGGGAGATGGAGTAATTTTGGTTTGTTGCATGTGCACTCACAAGTTGGCCATTGCTCATTTCCAATCTTCACCTCGTGTGTCTTTAGCTCATTACCACAGCCAAACTTATCGGTAGGTAACCGCACCTCAAACCTTCTCTCCGCATTACCAACAGCCACGACAGTGTGTGTCCGAGCTTTTGCCATCTTTTTATCCATGTACTCCATAATTTTTTTGCAGAAGCGTGTGTTCGGATTGTTTAATATATGCAACTGAGCTTTCTGTCTGTCTTTGAAATATGTGATCGTGCCATACAGAATACCCTCGACAATGGCTGTAAGTGGTAGAGCCCTATTACCTCTAAGGACAAAGTTATATGACTCAGCAAGGTTTGTAGTCATCACACCATACCTAGCTCCATGGGTGTCGTGTAGCAAAGACCATCTCTCCAAAGGTTCGTGCTCTATCTACTGTTGAAATTTTTTAATCTGTCTTCCAGACCTTTTCCTTGTACCAGGCGGATCAAATCCAGGTAAGTCACAAAGCCCTACAGGCTCTTCTTCAAGATGTGCTTCTCCAGTAGCAGCCTGGGCAACAACTACTGCTTGATGTGCATCTATAGCTGTAGTTTGGGCCGCTTTCCTAGCTCTGACATGTTTCTGAGTAAAGTCATCGAGATGTGCACTTATGAAATCATACTTCTATTCTTGGTTCTGCTTGCATAGTTTTTTGAAAAGATTCATAAGATTCTTGTTCCTGAACTGTGAGAAAAAATTAGCTCCCAAATGGCGCATGCACCAACGGCTCTGCATGTCGAGCCAAGGGGTTTGTTCTTCAGGCCCAGGCTGTGTCAAACGTTTAACTGCATTTAGTATACCTGCATGCCTATCATGAATGCTGCACTCATTGGGCTTATTTTTGACAACTGCTATCTTGAGCTGCCTGAAGAACCATGTTCAACTTTCAGTGTTTTCTCCCTCAACAAAAGCAAAGGCGAGTGGGACAATTTTATTGTTGCCGTCTTGACCTATGGCGGTAAAGATCTGTCTCTTATACTTTACAGTGAGAAACGTGCCGTCCACACATATAACTGGTCGGCAATAAGTGAAAGTTTGGATGCACACAAAGAAAGAGAAGAACACTCGATGAAGCACCTTTACGGATGGATCCTCAGGTATCACATAGTGTTGGATGTCGACATAGGTGTCTGGGTTCCTTGCCTGCAGTGTAAGGAGTTGTCTCACCACAGAGTCATACGCGTCTCTGAAAGAACCAAACCTGTCCTCAAGAGCCCTCTGCTTTGCCCTCCAAGCCTTACCGTACGAAATGTCGTAATTAAACCTGACCCTTACTTTATTTATTATAGCCTTCACTTCCACCGCTTTGCTCTTTACTATCTCTGTGTAAAACAACCGTGCCAGAAGCGTGGACGAGAGGTTACGATGATCTGTAGGGATAGATGAAAGCTGACATGTGTGCATCACCATGTCACTCACCAACCAACTTGTGTCATATTTAAGAAGATATCCATGGACCCTGGCTGGACAATTAATATCCACGCATTCTATTGTCAAGTATCTCTTATTTGACACAGTTGTACTAAGAACCCTCTGTGTAGACAATGCCCAAGCAATGACTGCATCTTGCAAATGTTTCTTGTCTGGATATCTGGCGTCCTGCGCAATTTTATTTTTGTGATATTCCCAGGCAGAATCATGACAGTCGTTAACGGTCATGACGCCAGAGATGTCTTGATTCCAGGATGCAGGAATCGGTACGTCTTCTCCATTGCCTTCTTCATCGGAACTATCTGAATCATCAGAATCACCACTTTCACCATCCATGAAATCCTCATCCTCCGTCGTGTCCTGCATGTGCCCACTTTCCTCGTCCCCATCTACCTCTCCACTTTCGTATCCCCCACTTACATCCTGACTGCTCTGCCCTGGTTCGTAACCACCACCACCACCTCCTCCTATCTGACTGCTCTGTTCTGATTCATAACCACCACCTCCAGCATTGGACATAGAGTACGTTCCGTCACCATATTCAACACTATGGCCAGGACCATGTCCACCTTCAGATGCTTGCGGATTGATCTCCTTCATGACAGGAAGCACTAGTGCAACAGGGTGCATCTGCCTGTCCTGGCAACCTTTTAACCATTTAAACCAATCTCGGTTATGATCTACATCCTTCAAAATCCAGAAAATTTTCTTGATAGACTTTGTCCATAATGCTTGGACACTGACAGTGTATGTTTCGAGATTATATCCTAAACAGTCCGTCAACCATTCTTTCAACTGACTAACACTTCAGGTTTGAGGGGCAGTCAAATCCAACTCCGTAGAATGAAACTCACGCAAATCTGCTCTATATTCATAGTATTGGACATTACCAGGACCATAGTAAAACACGAACTTCACTACATTCGACATCTCTGCTGACATAAAAAAATCAATCTAAATAATTAATTATCCATAGTAAATACTCTAAATAATATACTAATAGTCTGGCTAATTTTTACCTGCCAAATCGTTCTACAAATCCACCTATTCTAAATAAAACTATGTACAACTACCCGCTAATATTCTAAATAATAGTCTGGCTAATATTTCTACAAATCCACCAATTTTTTCTACAAACCCACATATTCTATTAAACTATATACAACTATTCTAAATAATATACTAGAACCATCCTAACTATTCTAATAGCCTGCTAACCACAGCCCGCGTAGCCGCATAACCATATACAATAACTGTGATGATTAACGAGTGATTAGAGTTTACCTTCGAAGCGTGAGAAGCCACTCGGTACAGCAGGCTCGGTTCACCAAAGAAGCAGTACGGGGCAGCTCACAAACGCCCCAGCTCCAAGCTCCACCACCATTGCCATTGCTCCACCAAGCTCCACCACCATTCCTCCAAAAAACCACTACCAGATCCAGTCCTAAGCTAACCCATCAGTAGATCGGGGTTCCCCTATCTCTATAGTGGTTTTAGACAGAGTTTTTAATGGCTAAACTAGGCTGAATCTGAGAAATATGGTGAAAATATCGCCTGTTCGTCGCGGTGGAGAGAGAGAGGCGCAACAAAAACGCGAGGAAGAAGGAGAGCGAGACGGGCTCGCGTGGGGCGTGGTCCTAGTTTGGTTCCACTAGGCCAGGCTGTCGCCGAAAGCCTCACTCGGCCTCGATCTCGCCGAAAGGCCCACTCGGCCTCGGTCTCGCCGATTGGTGCTCTCGGTCACAGCGGGCCTGCCACCGCCTGCTCTCGGCCAGGCTGTCGCCGAGTGGGATTTTATTCGCCTACGCTCACGCCGAGTGGACCACTCGGTCTGGCCGTGACCGACAAATGCCTAGATCTATAAAATCTTAAATTCGCGCGACAGTTGTGGAATTAAATAAAAAAAGTGCGCTATTTAAAAAAAAAATCGGCGTAAGTTGCATATTTGCATGGTTCAATCATTGTGGAGAAAATCAGTGTGTATTGCGTCGTGATGGGGAAGGTATAGACTTTGCCTTGATGCTCGGACGGAGCCGAGAACCAAGTTAGGTCTGCTGGATTCGTGAGATAATTTGCAGAATCGAGCTGTGAACATGCCCTGTAAATTTAGAATGAGTGTTGTAAGTTGTAAAATTGAATGTGCATATGGTAGGAGACATACCAGTGATGAATCTGGACAGATATATGTGCGAGAAGTTAACACAGGGCACGAGGTAAAAACTAGTCCCTCCTTTCCAAAGTAATTGACATGATTTTATTTGGGTTGTCTATGTCTCAGTCGATTGAGAGTCTCGATCACCTGAGAAAAGTGCAATCGTAGTTTAAAAAATATATACAACTCATTTCCTGTTGTAGAAAAGTGTAATTGTATTTTTCTGCCAAAAAAGTAAATTACGAACAGCCGGTTACACTTGCTCAGTCGACTGAGAAATAGCAATACAGATTAGATTTGAACTAAAACCACGTTACCTACTTTGGAACGGAGAAAATACAGTAAACTGATAGCACTAGTAGTGAACGAGAAAATACCCCTGCAGTGTACGTCACTACGTATTAGTGAATATATTTGGAAGATTTGGTATCTCTTGGAACACATTAGCTACTCCTGCAAATCACGGTAGACAAGACAACAACGCGCGTAAAACAGCTCGTCCGATACAAATGATGTATTGTACTCCCTCTATAATAAGTGTCGGTCAGTTCAGTTAGTATAAAGTTGTTTTTTTACAGTCAATACCATATATATTTATAGTAACAAATAGTACATGGTAAAGATACTAGAGCTGTCTTCAGCAATTACAAAATACTATAGTTTAAAAGAAACTAGCAAATCATCGAGATCTTCGAACGCTTTCTTCCTCCATAACACAATCTTGCACTTTTTTGAAGGCAGACACGGTAAAAAATATAGGTATCAACAAACACCTGCAAATACTGACGAGGGTTCTTCCATAATTTTAATTTAAGCCACGGTACCCAGGCTATGTGCACGCGCGCAACCATTAGAGTAATCAACCAACATCGGCAAGCAGTGGCGGCGCCACTATAGGGGTGAGCATGGGCGGCCGCCCCGGCTCCACTGGTGCGGTGCAGGTACCCATTTTCTTATTTTATTAATTAGGCTTGATTTTTTGGCCTAAAAAAACTAAACCCTATATATTCGCCCCATCTCAACTCAATTCCTGGCCCTGTCGGCAAGAGTACCAACAACAGTATTCAAGGGAAGACGAACCGAACAACCTGGTCGACGTCGCTGGAGAGACGAGAGTACGAATCACCATTGTCAAGGACGTAACAGCTGGGATAGATATTATGAGGACAAACCTCCTCGTGACGACCAACAGAAATAATCCAAGATCGATCTGACGAAGCAAGATCTAAAAAACCATACCTAAAGAAATTTGGTCTCCCAACACCACCATTGATGCCGGGAAGAAACTCTCATTGTCGAACGAAGGGCCAAAGAACACTTATTGAAGAAGTTGTCATCTTCATCGCCACGAAGGATAGGAAGCAGACGACCACCAAAATCAACACTAAACTGTTGAAAAACTACTTTTTATTAAAAAACTTCACCCATAGATCTGGTCCCTAGCCCCTCCTGATGCCGGCAAGGCCAGCCGGAGGAGGGGGGACCAATGGATGAACGAGGAGAAGTTGTGGCAGCTAGGGTTTCTATGGAGGCGGCAGCTCTTTGGAAGACGCCCTAACAAGTCGTTACTATAAAGTTTGTACTAGTTTAGTATAAAATAATCAACACTTCACTTATTATAGATAGGAGGGAGTAGTAGTTACAACGTCCATGAATTGTTCTTACCACCTATGATTTTTCTCTGGATCAGGGTTCGTAGTGATGTACTCTTCCGATTCATAATGTTTTTCCTGGTTTTAGTTTATATTTAAACTACAATGAGGACAGGAGAGGGAGTACATCCCAAGCAACTCCGCTCGTCCACAAACTGACAAAGAAATGATGCAGAATAATATTGGCATTGCACGGACAACAACGAATTTCATGAGCTTTTGTGTCCATCATGTCGGACTGAAGTTTAGGTAGCACGAGTTACGAATCAGCATAGCATATTAGTATGCCATAGTCTTCTGTGGCGATGTGTTCCTTATTCTCTTCGAACCGGTTGGACGTATTTCACAAGGACATCGATCATACAACAGTTCATATTAGTAGACTCCAATTTGTGTAGAATCTAGCACTAAAACTTAACTAGATACATTCGTTTTTAGATGAATATAAGTCAACTAATATGGGTCAGAGGGAGTATTTAATAATACTGGTAAAGGAAGAGAAATATCTGATCAGAAACCAGACAAAACATGGACGAATCGTCAGACAAGAGATACAGCACATGAAACGATAAGTCAAATTCCATTTTTGAGGGAATCCGTCATAATGAAGCAAGTAATTTACAGGAGTGTGTGATCAGAGTACATAGCAGTCAGCACACATGAGGAACATCTAATACAGGGTGCAGTTGTACAAAATAATGAGAAGATGGGCCACCAGAAAAGTTTGTATCATCCTTGAGGCAACACTTCCCCAAAAACAGAATTATCAAATGGAAAATCACAGAGACACCACCGAGCCATGGAATTCCCATAAAAGCATGATATGCAACTGGTTCCGCTACCAAACATGCACCCGCCCAAACCTGCAACATTGTTGTGCTGGTAAGAAATCATGTGACTAAATATAGACAACCAGGCCTTTAATTTGCCGCGAAAACTGAAACACAATGGAGAACTGAATGTTGAAAAGCACTCAGACAAAACTAAGGACACTGCATGCTCATACGATACTGAGGAAATTTCATCGTCTTAAAAAACTCGACAACATAAGAACAATATAACAGGCAGTAGACTGTACTATTTACATTTGGCACTAGCTCACCATTCGGCACCAGTTAACAGTGGGACCCTTAAGGGTAGGGAAAATACTAGGAGGGGCACAGGGCGACCAAAGTTGACATGGAAGGAGGCGGTAAAAAGGGACTTGAGGAATTGGAATGTACCTAGAGATTTGACTCTCGATAGGAATGCATGGGAATCAGCAATTCATGTGCTAGAATCTTAGTTTACTCGCGCAGTCTTTACTGTTTTCTCTTTTTGGTTTCCATACATTCCTTTTCGGTTTCATATCTAGCCTATCCCAACTTGCTTGGGACAAAGGCATGTAGAACTAAGAAGAATTAAGCGTTCTTGTGGAACTATCATATAAAGCCCATTTGTTGGATCAACAATAATCATTGTACAGCAGTGCATGTTTGACATTATATATGTTGTGGTGAATATGTCATACTTTTACTTTAACAGATAATTTGGTTGGTGCAAGAGCATCTCTAACTGGTCTCTTACAATTTAGAGGAGCAAATGGTGGCCAGACCTAACCGATCCCTCAAATTTAACTCCTCAAACGAAGTGACACCACATGGAAGTCTCTCTGCATCTTCTTCCTTCAGGCGCGCCCAGCCGGAAAGCACCCCTCTGTCACGCACAGGAACAGCATGTCGCCCAGCCCTGATCCCACCGCATTGCCACCGGTCTTCGCCACCACGGCGAGGTCCAACAGCGCATGCGCCCATGCGCCTGCAGCTGCACGGACTGTCAAGCTATCCGAACTGAAATGCAGAGGTTGTGCCCCAGGTGGTGAGCAAGGCTGGGCAGCGACGGACAGCGGGATGCAGCTGCAGCGCTGGAAGAGAGAGCTGGTGGCGCAGATTCACGAGCTGCTGTTCCTGTCCACGTCCCCGTCTCCGAGCGGCGCGCATGGTCGTCCTCGTGTTCTGCTCTTGCTGCCGACTTGTCTTGGGAGCACAGCACCTCGCAGGTGAAGGCAACAGCGTCGTGCAGCGTGGGCAAACAGCGACACGGGGTCACAAGAGTGCGGGAGCATGAACGGCACGATTTTTTATTAAGTTCCTCACCACCGGCGAGATTCCAGCGCCCACGAGGGTCGCCAGAGTTGCGAGGGCGTTGCGGGTTCCATTTTCCCGGTCACCAGGGCGGTCGATGACCGGCGGCGTTGGTTCCAGCAGTGGCAGACAGGAGAAAAGGAAGGGAAATTTTTTAAGGAGCGGCGTCGCAGATGAGTAAAAATAGGAGAGTTGGGCGTTGGAGTAAGCTTGGAGGAGTAAAAAAATTGCTCCTCTAAGGCCCTGTTCGTTTAATCCCTCGGACGCATGGATTAGCCTGGATTGCAAACCAAACCCGGTTGTCCATCCCGGCGAGGTAGAATTTCCAGCTGAGCAAATTTGATGTGTTCGTTTACTCCCGGACTTGATTTTGGCCCAGTCTATCCCATCCATCTTTCTCTCTCTGGGCTTGGAAAAAAATTCTCCCCGAGAGACATATGGAATTATTTCCACGCGAGAGAAACGTGAAGACGACGGCTGCTTTGCCATTGCACGGCGACGCGGCGCTTTCCAGGGTCTGGATTGACCGAACGAAAAAATGAAGACATGGATTATGATAATTAGTCGCGGAAGGGATTGGGTGGAGCACATGGATCAACCAAATCCACGTGGGGCTCAGTTCCATGCGTTGGATTCGTTCCTGCACAACCGAACGAGGCTTAAAGGTTTGCGGGATCGGTTAGGTGCGGTTAACTCCCTATTTTGCTCCTCTAAAGATTTTTTAGGGGATCGGTTAGAGATGCTCTAATCACTAGAATATGTTTTGTGTCAATTAGTAATATCTAGTTATCTACCATGCCAAATGGATCAAGGAGATTTCTTTTTCAAATGAGACAGAGGACAAATAAGAGAAGTAACCACATACTGATTGTTGATCACCCATACAAATAATTATGTACAAGATTGTGCAGAACACCAGTTATTGTATTAAGGTTCCACGAAAGAATCATATGCAAGACTCTGCAAAACACTAATAAAAGAGTGTTACCTGGATGAGATTAAATCAATGTTTTCACATATTGATCGAGATGTTTATTGAATAGCTCACACCTGCAAATAGAAATGTGTTCATGAAACTACAGAATTGAGCCAACCAAGAATCAATGTAGCTAGTAAAACTCAAAGTGCTTGTGAATGGATATCATCACGCGACAAGAAAAATATATGTAGTTCGAACAATTCTCAATTAGAACTAGCACTACAGCTTATTGAAGAAAATAAACTACGAAGGATGTATATGAATAGCTCGAATGACCACGTTTAACAGAAATGATTATAAACAAGATTTCTTGAACACTTCTTATGCAAATCAACTAATACAACATTACGCCCTTATGGCTGAACGCAAAATCATAGGTCTTCCTTAATATGTTCTCTTGCGTGAAAAAGTTCCTACATAGATAGGATCTTTCGTATGGTAGGTAGATCAGACTAGGTATGCGATCTGAACTAAATTGTTACTATGTTTATCATAACTCCTTAATTATTTTCCTCTTATTTGTGGCAATTATATACCATTTCTCAATTATGAAATTATAAGGATGCCTTGCATAAGTAGTTGAACAAAAATGATACCATCCATTCAAGCCTACTGATATTAGCAATTGCTTTTAGCTAATCAACCACGTGATTGACCATTTTTCCATTGGCAAGCAAGACTTACTTGATTGGGCTGCCAGGAGCATACAGAGGATTCTTTACAACATACTCCACGTATAGGCTGTAGATATGCTTCAGTGCATCTCGTTGATCACCAGTTCTTGGATGGGTAAGTAGAATAAGCTATATAAAATGGCATTGTTAGTGAGTGGATATATTTTCAAACAGATGATAATCACATACATATCTGCACAATAACTATGATGCTAAAGGAGGATGGCGAAAATCATACTTAATTTTTTTTATAGTGGAACAGGTCTGCATGAAACAAGGTTGGATTGATGCTTCTACTATTTGCACTCACACTAGTAAAACATGATCTGGACTGAAGCAATAAAGTTGCTGGAGTGCATTAGTTTGAACTCGCTGGAGCCCAACCTTAAGAGTTTCCATAGATAGGATGTTTGGTTATGCAGAAAAGAACCTTCGATTGAGCAGATTCTAACCAGGTTACTTCACCAGCCAAAAATAAAAGCATGCTAAATTTAATAATGGAGTCCGGCAGGGAAATAAAATAAATAGCACATGAACTAACCTTTATACCAGATGGGCTCTCCATGTAGTTCAATTTATATGTATTTGTTTTGAAGCTATGAAATGAGCATCCCTGACCTGGCAGTAGTGGCGCCCCAAGATTCCCGTTTTCTGTTCTGCATATGCAAGAGGTTCATGAACCAACATTAAAAAAAGGCCCATGAGCCAACTATGACTCTGGAATTGTATGTGCAAAAGAAAATCCATTGGCAATGGCGGTTATCTAGGATATACTATTATTTCGGAAAGAGACAGTAGAAGAACAGCATTTGGGAATGAAACCATACGATTTTGGAAGTAGTATGGAGGTGCTGAAATCTCACACGTTTTAACATTCTCGGTTAAACAAGCTAAGGTGTGTGCTTTGACCATTCTTTTAGACCATACACTTTTGTTGGCAAGTAATACAAGTGACGAAATTTTGAATAATTGTGGAGCTTCTTACTTTCATCAGCTGTATGTAAGAAAACAGAAAGCACTGGAGAGGAAGATCAAATGTTCCCCTTTTAGTACTATTTTTCAGGTCAAAATTACCTCGTGTGTACAATATATAAATATACCATGGCGAAATGAACAGAAATTGTTCAGGTTTGTCTCCCTTAGACCTTTACCCTTCACTCCTCACTTTACTCCAGTTCCTCCTCTTAATTTGTAATGCAAAGTTCAAGTACATTTTGTCTTGTCAAACTAGTCATAATTTCAATAGCTATTGCAAGAGCAAGTCGTGATTAGCATATACTAGTACCAATAACCTCACTGGATCTTCATTTCAAGAAAAGCCCAGTACATGAGTATCTGCCGACAAAGTAGTCTAATTTCGAGAACTCAATAGCAGCATGTGACCAAGATCATCTCTGAATCCTTGGCGCTAGACACCCCCAACCTCCACCCTAAGCAGAAAAGGCAGAGATATGTAAAGAATACGTACGAGGTAGGGTCGATCTTGGCCGTGAAGGAGCGGAGGGAGAAAAGGAGGCCAAACATGAGCTTCTGATCCTGGTTACGGGCGAGCGTGCGGAGAGGCCGGTGCCACTCTCGGTACAGCAGGCAGACGCCGTTGCGGTTGAAGATATAGATCAACTGGGCGTTGGCGCCCGTGCCCGTCCCAGGCGGCGCCGCCGGTGCCGGGGTGGAATCCGGTGCGACAGACGTCAGCGACGACCCGCTGAAGAACTGCATCGCGGAAGCAGCTGCCGAGACGGGCGGAGAGCGCGGCGGTGTGGCGTGGATCTCCGGCCGGGGACAGGAGAAAATAATGACGGGTGGAGTTGCTGCCGCTGCTGCTGGAGAAGATCATGGACCGGTCAGGCCCTGGTACTCATGAGATGCCTACGTAAAGCCCACAACAGTTTACCTTGCATCGAGGCCCAGGCACAGATGAGTCCCGCCCAATGGACGAATCCTATACTAAGTTTTTTTTAGAGTTCAACACTTTATAATTGATCAAATAATGTCAATAGAAAACATGTCATGGATGCAATCCGGGGCAACATCACGAGAAGAAACACTACCAGAGAGTTCTGCTCTACGAGCTAAAATATACTAGACGAACAGCGAGCTTCGCCTCGCCGCATGCACAGCGTTCTAACATAGTGTGACTGATGTTTACCCATGAGTGCTTCGTTTTATGATGCAGCGGGCCAGAACATGCCTGTATTTTTTAATGTTACTTCTTAGTGATCTATGTATTTAAATTTTCCTTCTTAGTCGCACACGTAGATGTAAGAAGCTAGCCTCCGTCGCACAGTATTTAGGCTAGTCATAGTGGTAGTATCATACTACTACTAGTACATGCATTGTATGATACTATCTTCAGTACATGGTATCATATGATAGTATCATACTAGTACTATATTAATGATTTGTAAAATCTCAATGCAAAGTTGTGTACAAGATTTATTTGTATGAGAATTTTCTAGTGTTACGTGCTATGATACAGTATCTACCTATGATACTTTAACCATCTCTTTCTTCATTAATTATTGTGCCACATCAATTTTTGTCAACATGTATGCATGATACTACCTCTGTTCGGGATTATTCGTCCTAAGGGCCAAGTTGATAATACCAAGACACTCCATACCTCTCTCATTAATACATGCATACACCAATAGTTTTACATGCATTAGAGAAGTGAGAGGAAAAGTAGAACATGTATTGAACGAGAAGACTAATAAATGAGATAATCCTTATAATCTCAAACAATGTAGAAAAGCTCTTAGAACTAATAATCCCAAACGGAGATAGTACTAGCTATGATACTCTCGCTAGGATCCGTCTTAAATGTGCCCATCTCACACAGAACGGAATAACTTCATGCAAAAAAAGTGTGTGTTACTATATACTATTGGTCCTCCCGTAAAGCAGCAACGGCTTCGTCTATTGACTCCTCTCAATAACAGCCATCATTCTTATAATACTTTTTAATTACCTCAGACTGAATAAACTGATAAATCTAATGTAACATATCCATAAATAACGGTGCAAGAAATAACGCATAAACAGATAGTGCTACATCAGATACAGTTAATTTGAACCATGGAAGTCCAGGAATGTATTACTCCAAAATTCTCTATGTGATCAACGTGATCTAAGTGTAATCTATACAGTTAGCTGTTGTCTTATGGACCATTCCTTACTTTAGGTTTTTTCCGTACTTTTGGTGCTCCATCGTTCCCCTTTACATCTTGATTCTTTGAAAATATATGCTTATATTGATTAGAGCTTTTTGTTCAAATGCAGAAAAATTAAACGGTATGCAACAATATTTTGTTTTTCTGTTCGTCCGTGCACAAATGTAATAGGCACATATTAATCGTCAGTGTACTCTGAAAAAAGCATGTAAGTATACAATATGTAGGCCTTAAGTAGGGAACTTGATATCTTCCTATCTCACTATGTGAACACATATTCTCAAAAGGAAATAAAACGACATATTAAACTTAGATGGAAAATATGGAGATAGAAACATTTACTCGAGTTTCATTGTCGTAATTTATAAGAATTGGCTGTGCTGATAATAATTTTCATATAGCATCTTTTAGGAAAAACTCTAGCCACAATATCGTAGTATACATAGTCAGTATATGGCTAATACGTAGGAAAAATAGTGTCGTGAAAATGGTCACAGCAGTCCTTGCAGTAGGCAGCGATTGATTGAATTGGGGGCGAGAGCTGGCGGCCATCTGCGGTGTGAGATGGGGACGGGATGCACATGGGTTTACCCAGGTTCGGTCTCCCGGAGGGTAAAGACCTACTCCTGCTAGATTAGATTATTGGAGAGCGAGTTACAGGGGCGGCGAGCTCGGCGTCTAAGTAGCAAGTCGCTTGAAGGGGTGTATGATGGAACGTAAGTCCTCAGAATACCATAGGGAGGTTTATATATGAGGCACCTCGCTAGGGTTTACAAGTTACAACCGAACAAGATATGGATTCGGAGGTTTTGACCTAATCCGACTAGGCTTCTGGTACGCTTCTGGGCCTCCAGTCTCCAGTCGTCGGGCCTTCCTCTTAGTCGCATTTCAGTCGCCGTCCTGCAGGCCCACTCGTGAAACCTTTTGGCCCAATCGGAACATCCTGCTGGGTATACCCCATTCGGCATATCCCCATCAGTAGTCCCCGAGGCCATCGTTGAATCAGACGCAGATGGTCATTTGGTAGTCGGAGTAGGCGAGTCCAATTTAGACGCCCAGTCGAATCGGCGGTGGAATCCACTGAAACCAAGGAAATTTTCCCCAGGCTCCCAGCCGCCGCTCCGACGAATGTCACAGTTGCCAAGTCTCTGCTTTGGCGAGTGGGCAGGGCTAGTTGCCAGTGAGTGGAATGGAGGAGTTGGACCGTCAACCTGGTCAAACTATCCGTTGGATATTCCAACGGTAACTTCGGCGTAATTACCGCAGGTAACGACTACCCCAAATTTGGCGGGTAGTGCCCCTTATAAGGGGAGTGGTGAATCAGCCTTGCAGATCCTTCCCTGCATTCTCCATTCTCGCGCATTCATTCTTTCTGTCTTCCTTTGATTCGATCCTTTCGCACCGAGCGACTCCACATCCTTCCCAATGGCACCTCCAAAAGGTTTATGGGGGAAATCCAAGTGCACCACGGCCCAACTCAAGTCCTTCGAGGACGCCGGAGTCCTTCGCAAGGGGAACTGGTGGGTTCCCGCTCCCTCCGAGGCCGAGTCGAGGCCGTGATCCGGCGAATTCATTTGTTTCCCCAGCCACCTCGAGAGAGGTTTGGGGTTTCCCACCTCACTCTTCTTTTGGCGCTTCTATGCGTATTACGCAATCAAGCCGTCGGATCTTGATCCGCACAGCATCGAGCAGCTGGCGATCTTCGTCGCCTTCTGCGAATGCTACCTCGGCTGCAGGCCGTATTTCCCGTTGTGGCTGGAGCTCTTCCACGGCCGCATCAGGCGCGAGGCGTCCGGCGGCTTGATGCTGGCGGCCGGTGGCGTCATGTTCCAATTGAAGCCGAAGGCCATCTTTGTCCAGCTCCTACTGCCGAAGAAGGCCGTGAGCGAGTGGAAGAAGAGTTGGTTCTATGTGAAGGAATCCACTCCCTTCGGTGAAGTGGCGCTTCCCGAGTTTGTCGTCGAAAGGAGTGAGCCTCGCCGGCTGGCGCCGAAGAAACTCCCCGAAGACCAGAGGATGGTCGTCACGGAGATGATGGACCAGATCCAGAGGTTGAAGGACCAGGGGTTGTCTTTGATCAACCTCTACAACTGCTGGCTCGGGTGGCGTCTGGTTCCGCTAGCGACTCGGCCGCATTGGATGTACGAGTATAGCAGGAAACACGACCCCTCCCAGACCAGCAAAGAGTCATGGGAGACCGAAGATTACAAGGCCGCCCTGAAGAAGATCACCAATGCGGAATTCACAACCGCATCGGTCGGGCTCGCCCCGTATACTCCCGTGAAGAACGAAGCCCCCACAGTAAGTTTTCCTTCCAGTCGCAATCTCTGCAATGTAACTCCCAGTCGCATCGTTCGATACTCATTGGTGGTTGTTTTCAGTTGTTCCAGGTGCTGGAGGGTTGGCTCCCTCAGCTTGACGAAGAGGTTCACCGGGAGCTCGAAGAGGCCTCCGAGGGATATTCCTCCGAAAGCGGCGAGGAGGAGGAGGAGGTTCCTCCCCCAGCGCCTGTGGCTCGCAAGACCCGCATACAGAAGCAGCGTGAGTTCGAGGCGAGTCGCAGCCTCGATGAACATGAAGGGGGCGATGAGATCGTGCAAGAGCACACGTCTCGGCGCACTGCCACGCCGGCGAAACCCGCGTGCAAACCAAAGTCATCGGCGAAGAAGCTAGCGTCGCTGCCAAGGTCGGCGGTGGTGTTTGAGTCTGACGACGACTCCGATGATGAGGATGCCCCCGATTCTTCGCACAAGATCCCGGAGGATGCGATTCCAATGAAGGGATTGGGGCCGAGGACACCAAGGCGGCGGTAGAAGTCCCTCTGGCGGTGATCACGCCTGAAGCTTGGGGGGCGCCAAGCCAGGAGGCGACTAAGGCCGCGGCGTCGAAATCGCCGTAACCTTCAAGGGCGGCCGCGTCTTCGGAGCCGGAAATTCCGGCGACCGCGGCTTCGTCATCAAGGAAGCCCGCAGTGTCATGGGCTTCAGATGTCTTTGAGAGGGGTCTCACGCGCAAGCTAGGGCCAGAACTAGACAAGCCCGCCCACATCAGCACCGGGTTGCGCGTTCTTCCAGTCGCTAAGTAAGTATTGGCTTCTCCATTCCAAGTCGTGTCTCGTTTTTGTGCTGTCACTGTGTTGACTTTGGAGGTTTTGGCAGGTTTGGAGCCAAGAAGATTGGTCGCCCTTCAGTGGCGAAGATTCCACCGGTCACCACCACGGGAGAGGGCGACCTCCCCAAGAAGAGGAAATCTGCTAGAGATGCGGCGACTGCGGAGGGCGCGAAGAGGCAGAAGGGCGGTGCCAACGATGCCATGGCGATGGATAGAGCCAAGGAGTGCGATCTCGCTACAGTCACTGAAGAAGTGGCGGCGACGCGGTTGGAGACAGTCATGGTCGCTCCTACGACGAAAGCACCGGCTCCGACGACCAGCGCCCCGGCTAGGGCGTCGACAACATTCCCGCGCTTCATGGCGAGGGGGTTTCTAGGTGTGGCGGACAACCAGTCTCCACAGAGCCCGGAGATCGTTGATGAAGACATTGGGTCCCGTCGTGGGCGCACCTCCTTCACGGTCCCGTCGACTGATGCCGGAGAGCTCCACAAGATGCTTGGTGCCGCCATTCAGGTACGTCCAGTCCCCGAGTTCCTAGATGCTGAATTTTAGCGGCTAGGTACTGAGTTTCTTCTACTCTCCAGTCCCCGAGTTTCTAGTCGTTGAATTTCAGCAGCAAGGAACTAAATTTCTTCTACTCTTCAGTCCCCGAGTTCCTAGTCGCTGAATTTCAGCGGCTAGGAACTGAATATTGTTCTTGGTAAGTACTAATTTTTGTTACTTTTGTAGGGTTTGCAGAGGGAGTCGACCGATCGTCAGGCCGCGAGGGAACGTCTGGAGCGGGATCTGCGCGTAGTGCAGGAAGCAAACCGGCGACTCCAGGAGACTGTTGGTAAGTACTTGTTTCGTTTTTTCGGCTATGAACTGTTGGTGTGCCGGCGTGTTGATGATTTGTCTCTTTTCTTTTCAGATGGTCTTCCGGCTGCGATTTCCAAGGCCCGTGAAGGGTACGTTCCAGTCACCGAGCTGGACGCGACGAATGGGCGAATCGCCTCGCTGATCCAGGAGTTGGAGGAGGCGAAAGCGGCCTCAATTTCATCTGAGGATCGAGTGAAGGCTGCAGTCGTTGTGGCTGAAGAGGAGCGCAAGGCCGCGGACTCGATCATCGTGGGGCTGTAGAACGATCACGCCGCCCTGGAGAAGCATGTCACCGAGAACTGCCGCAAGCTTCTTGGTGAGTCTCTGTTTTTGCTTAACACGTTTGGCGAGTCCCCGAGTGGGGAGATCCATAGTGTCACTGGCGTCTGATGTTGCAGTTGTGATAGGGCAAAGCGACCCGGTGGTTCAGACCTTCAACGCTTCACAGTGCGTGACTGCCGTGGTGAACGCGGCTGTGGCATCCCGCAAAACCACTACTAGAAAATTGCGTTATTTTTGTGCATTGCATAGTCATGACCGCATGCTCATGTCATCATGCCACATTGCATTTGAGCATCGTCATGTCATCATGCATGGTTTTTGTCTAAAACTATTTTCGAAAAGCCTAGTTTGTTTTCTAAATATCCCCGTCTTCTTTTCAAATTTTAAAACCGGGCTTCTCCGGATATTTTTGTTTTGTCTCAAAACGGTTTACAAAAGACTTTTATAAAATAAATAAAAAGTTAGATTATTTTTAGGAGGCAGCCCGCCAGGCCCGAAAGCCCGGCCGGCCACCTCCAAGCCCTAAAAACTAATCCTACCCTAACCGGCCACCTAACCCCCTCACCAGCTCCCTCCATCCCACGCACGCCCAGCTTCCCCCCCCCCCGCCACCTGCCTCCCACCTCCTGCCAGCACACCCCATCGCCACCTCACCTGAGCCAATCTCGGCTCGCCACCTCACCCCATCCCTGCCAGCGGGCCCCACCCGCATAGACCTGTCCCCCACTGCCGCTTCTCCCCATCCCGCGTCACACCCCATCACCACACGCAGCCGCCACCCTACTCTCCTCACGCGCGCGCGTAGCCCCTGGCCCCAGCCTGGCCCCACCTACCAAGCTCATGCAAGCCACCTGCCCCGCACCATCCCGCCTCACGCCAACCCTCCCACCGACAACTTCCCGCCTGGGCCGATCCCCAGGCCCCGTGTCGCCAACTCCTGCACACCTCCACCAACCCTCACCCGGCTCTCCTCTCCTGACGCCACCTCTCTCTTCCACCTCCTCCCTGAGCCCATGGCGCCGGCTTGCCTCCATGTCGTCCTCGCCCTCACACAGGGCGCCGCAGCCTGCGCTCCGCCGCCGGCGGCCTCGTCCTCGCCCTGCCGTTAGCGCCGCCGCCCTCTGGCTCGCTCGCCCTCCGCTCGACCGTGACCTTTCGGTCGCCCCGCCCCATGAGCTTCCTACCCGCCTCGGCAACCTCCTCCTGCCGCCTTCTCTCTCGCCTCCGGCAGGCGCGACGTCTGCGCCCGAGCTCTCCTGACCCTGACCCATCGGCGCGCGCCCCACCTTCCTCTCGCTGCGCCTTTCTCTAGCTCGTTGCCGCCTCGCGGGCTTCCCTCCGAGCAGCCGCCGGTGCCTCCCTCCAGCCCGTTCTCGAGCTCGACCGCCGCCAAGCTCGTCTCTGCCTCGATGTCGTGCACGCCCTTTTCCTGTCGCGTCCAGCTCCTGCAGGTCGTCTTCCTCTTCCTGCCGGTACCAGCACCTTGGTTGGCGTCCTCTTCTGGAGTTCCTCCTGTCCCGGCATGTTGACCTCTGCCTCGCTTTGTTTTGGATCTTTGCAGCGCCCCAGGAGCCGGTGGCCTGGTCCAAGCTCGCCATCTCGACCTTTCGTTCCAGAAGACATGTGTCCTCGGCCTTTTTCTTTTCCACATGCGCATGTGGTGGACCTTTGCTGCTGCAGGTGTTGCTGTTCGTTCACCTGCAACAACCCAGAAGTCCCGAAGTACTGCATCTAGACTCCAGTTGTGGCCTCCCGGTGGCGATGATGTTGATACAACAAGTACCCTCTCACGGACACGAAGACCAACGCCTCGAAGCCGGACGCCAATATCTTCTTCTCGAACCCGATGACCATCAAGATCGCCACAAGGAACGACAAGCGCTTCATCTCGGAGCACCAAGACCTTCTACACGGATCCAAACATCGAACCGTCGGACGCCAAGTTCTTTTTCCCGAACACCAAGACCGACTCGACACGAGGACCCGACAAGATCTTCATGATGACAAGATCGACACCGGCCGCGGCGAATCCGATGAGTCATCGACGCCAAACCAAGTCCGGCAACGACCTCCGAAGACCGACCCCGCCATCCCCGTCGAACCCTGAGACCGAACCCCGGACCCCCCGAAACCCCAAGATCTTCCGAACCCAGGTGTGTGAACCTTTTTCCCGAGCCCCTATTTTATAAATGCTATATATAAAACTTGTTGCATATTAATTGTTCATCTCGCATGCATATCATGTGGGTTGGGGGAATTATGCCGATTCACCTAAATTAAATATGGAGTCTATATGCGGGTTATTCTAGTCTTATTCCGGACTCCATTTAAATTGGTGTAGCGAACCGATGCCATGTTTTGCCTTGTTAATTCAACATTTAAATTGCGGGTTATCTAAACAACATGAACCTCCTAATTATTTGTCGGGACCCCGGTTCCGCTTAATATTGCCTAATCGCATCGCATCTTTGCCATGCCATGCATCATATCATAAGCATGCCGGATCTTCTGCCGTAGTATTAAATATTGCATCCGGTGTTCTCCCAGTGTTTGCTTCTTCGTGGATTAGGCCGATGAGTTGATGCGAGTATCGACAAGTTCTCCGGATATGAACCTCCGGCTATCTTTTCCCAGGCGAGCATCTCTCCCCCTTCTACCTATTTCGCATTTATAGTCTTTATTTACTCTTGTTGATCTATTGCTATCCGTGTCGCGATGCTTTAGTTTCCCTACCCTAGTTATATCCCGTGCAGCCTCTATATTGCCTTGGACATCTCCTATTACCTGTGTTTGGTAGATAGCTGGCTTTGTGAGTCGTAGTTGCTTGCTTAGGTGCGATCTCGTGTTGCCAAGTACAACAGTTGTTGGAAGGCTGGCAGATGCTTAATGGTGGAGATGATCATGACTTTAAATACAACTATTAAAATGCTAGATATAACTAATGCAGAGGCATCGGTGGGCAATAGATATTATTTAGTTCTTCCACGCTCACTTGTGTCCCGTAGGACCCCGAGTACTTGATACCTGTTCCTTGACTATTCGCACTATCCACATCCGGGAGGCCTTATGGACCCCCCTGAGCCAGAGCTTGATTCATTTCTATTTCTCGGGGCCACAAACTAGTTTGGGGTTTTATTACTATCCTGTACTTATGCCATGTTACTTCTTTATTTAAGATTGTGCGTGGAGCACCTGTACTATTTTGGATCGCGCCATGTTTTCGCGGTATCGACAAGCCCAGTCACACTTTTGGGTTCCCAGTCATTTACCGTAAATGCAAAACCACAGGTTCGATTCGAGCCGCCAACTTTGTTATGGTAGCTTAGCGGGGTGGGCCCCTGAAATATTTTATGAATCCTGTGATCTCTTTGTCGTGAAAGCCTTGTTGGGTTTTGAGTTGGTTTTTCCGAGGTTGATCGAGTGTGTGTTGCTATTTGTGCACCCCTGCAGGGTAAATCTTTCTGAAAGCCATGTTCGCGGTTATGGACGACTTGGAGCACAGTATCTCGATCATAGACAAGCATAACTAAAGTAGTGCTATAAATTTGACTTAATATGTAACTAGGAACCAGCTCAATTATAACGGAATGGATATTAAAAATGCCAACAACTGGTGGATCTTGGTCGTATTGTGTCAAGTTATAGCTGCCTAGTAAGTATTACAACTCTAATGGAATGTGATAAAAGTGTCAACAATTGTTGGGTTTTGGGATTCCTTAGGACAATTATATTTGACTAGTAAATGTTCCAACTACCACAGAATGGTTACTTAAAACTGCCCACTACTTATGCTTCAAGATGACTCATGCTATCTATATCTGATTAGTAAGTGCGGCAACTATAACGGAATGAGTAAAATTGCCAACTATGTGAGTTCCTTAGTCCGACTTCCTCGTTTGGTCTCGAGGGGGAAATACCAGGATGGGTATGTTTGGTGTTAGTATCAGGTTGGATCCGAATAGGTCTTTCTTATCCCTCTCTAATAGCCACCAGTTTTACTGAGTTTCTATAGGTTGTTTAGTGTTGCTGCGCTGCCGCTTCAGTCCACCATACCTATATAGGTGAGAGCCGCCGAATTCTAGCCTCGCCGTGTACTGGCCTCATTACTGACGCTCCTCTTTTTTCCTTTGCCCTTTGTCGGCACCCCTTTGTTTTAGCAGGTTTGAGATCGACGTCGTTAGTGGTTACCTTCCGGCTTGGCTCAAGGTGGTTATGGACGCCATTGGTTATTCTTCAGGGCTCTTAGCCCAATTTGCTTCTTGTCCGTACTCAGACGTTGTATCGATTTCAAGGTGATTTGAATCTTTGTATTGTATATCTGTATTCTTGACTCGTGGAGTCGTGTTGTATATATATCTATTCTGTGGGTTCCATCGTGGACTATTGTGTAATGGTATTACTTTGTTTTCCACCCGTACGAAAGTGCCTGGTGGGCGTCCTTGAATCATTTCTATGCGGGTTTGGTGGAAAGGGCTAAAACTTGCATAGGGCCGATTCGAGGGTGTTACAGTGGTCACTGCCTCGGCATTGTGCGTCCAAGCGGTCCTTCAGGGGATGTCCCCCATCGAGGTTATTCCTAGGGGACTTACAGAAGTGTGGCGCTATCTGGAGGAGGTGCCCGGCGTCGTGGAGTGGTTGGCGCGCTCGACTTTCTGCCATATCAGGAGATGGTGTTGGCGCCTGGCGACCCCGAGCTGGAGCATCGCGACATGAAGTCGGAGCAGCCCTTCTGGTCAGCGTTATCAAAGTCGCTGACGACCTACCCGACGAACCCATGGCAACCCTTTGTTCGTGTCAAGGGTGGTGGGGATGCTTCTTCATCAGGGCCTGCGAAATAGATAGCATCGTTGGGCAATTTGTAATATATGCCAAGTGGCAAATTTTGTAATATGAACAATATTTTGAGTAAGAGGAGTCAATCGACTCGCAATTCGACTATGATTGTATGGTGTGTTTATTTTTGTTTGAGCGAGTCCCCGAGCGCGTCCGCCCTTTAATGGGGTATAACTCGATTGTATACATATGTGTTTTATTTTGTGGTGTTTTGCTTGTGCCTTGCGCCTCCTGAAGGGGCGAGTCCCCGAGCGCTAGTGGGTTTGTTTGTAGGCAAGTCCCCGAGCGTAGTGCTTAGCCGTTTTGGGCGCGTGCCTGTCGTAAGTTGCTAATGCGTTGTTGGTAACGTGTCTCCTCCCCTGGCTCGGAGAGCCAGTCGCTGGGCGAGTCCAAGGCAACTCTCTTACTTGGTGTGTTCCCGAGCCACGTGAGGGTTACATTTGTGCGGAGTCCGCATGCGTGGTACTTAACTGTTCGAGTCGCTTTGCGCGAGGATGGGAAGGACGGGTCGCTGTGAGAAGCGTATATCGGTCGTCTTGGCCCGGTGGGCCAGTCGAGCTAGGCGACTCCGATGGTGGCTCCGGGTTGGCGTATTCGTGGACGTCCCAAGGCCCGAGTATTTTCGGTGCCCTTGGGCCGCACTACTTAGCCATGCCAGTCGCTCGACCAAAGGTTGACTTCTGTGAGTAGCGTATTGCTAATTGTACGAGTGCGAGTGACACAAGGATATAGTGAGTAGACACAATTTTGTGAACCGAATGAATTCCATTATATATGTCAGCTGAGTACATATTTCAGTTCTATGTGTAGAACTTCCGGAGGAAGTTTACATTCCATGGCCTCCCAACCTCGAGCTGGCTGTCGTCTCGTATGTCGATGAGGTAGTAGGCGTCATTGCCGAGGACTCGCCCTATGGCGAACGACCCCTCCCATGGAGGGAGAGTTTGTGCATGCCCTTCTTGTCTTGAGCCAGTCGTAGGACCAGGTCGCCTTCCTGGAAGGTGCGAGTCCGGACTCGGCGGCTATGGTAGCGGCGGAGTGCCTGCTGGTAGATGGTTGTACGGGAGCGAGCCAGGTTGCGTGCCTCGTCGATTTGGTCGATGCTGTCTTGGCGGGCTGTCTCGTTTGTCGCCTCGACGTAATTGGTGACTCGAGGTGAGTCGTGCTCCAGGTATTTTGGCATTACGGCTTCGGCGCCGTACACCATGAAGAAGGGTGTGAACCCGGTGGAGCGATTGACGGATGTGCGGATCCCCCATATGACTGAAGGGAGCTCTTTGACCCAACATCATGGGGTGCGCTCGAGGGGCACCTAGAGTCGTGGCTTGAGCCCGTGGAGGAGGACGCCTGCTGGCGCTGGGCTTGGGCTCGACTCGGTGAGCGATCGAGGCGAGGTCGAGTCGTATGTCGTGCTCTTCAGAATTCCGCCATGGCCCCTTTGGCGGTTGGTGCCGTTGTCCGTTATTATGTGTGCGGTAGCCGCATCGCAGAGATGAGCTCAGAAGAACTTGGTGGCCGTCCTGCCGTTGCACTTTTTGATTGGCTTAGCCTCGACCCATTTGGTGAACTTGTCGACCGCGACCAGGAGGTGGGTGAAGTCGGATGGGGCCTTCTTGAACGGGCCTACCATATCCATGCCCCATACAGCGAATGGCCATGTGATGGGGATGGTCTTGAGTGCCAAACCAGGGAGGTGCGTCTAGTGGGCGTACTTCTGGCACCCGACGCATCGTTGGACGATGTTGGTGGCGTCGGCATGCGCGGTGAGCCAGTAGAAGCCGTGCCGCATGGCCTTGGCGACCAGCAACCTGGCGCCGGCGTGAATGTCCTGGAGGATCTTGCGGCCTTCTTATGGTTGTACGCAGTGCTGGAACACGCCAGTCACGTTGCGTTTGTGGAGCTCACCATTAATGATGACGAAGGATTTGTAGCGGCGCATGATCATTCGCGCCTCCATCTCGTTGCTTGGGAGGATCTTGTGCTCGAGGAAGGCGACGTATGGTGCCGTCCAGTCGCTAGGCTCCGCAACCATGGCGACTAGGGCCGGCTCTGGTTGCAGTGGTATCCCGACGTCGATCTCCTTCGGTAGGCTGACCGAAGGTTTGTGGATGATGTCGAGGAAGACGCCTGCTGGTGGCGTTTGTCGGGCCGACCCGATGTGGGAAAGGGCGTCTGCTTCCTCATTCTTGCATCTGTCGATCCACTCGATGGAATAGCCGTCAATGTGTCCTCCCAGCTGGTCTACCACTTGGCGGTACGCGATCATTGTTGGAGAGACAGCGTCGCATGTTCCGGCGACCTGGCCAGCGACTAGGTCGGAGTCGCCATAGCACCGTAGGCGGTTGATGTTCATTTCCTTAGCGACCCGTATGCTATGGAGGAGGGCCTCGTATTCTGCCATGTTGTTGGTGCAGGGCTTGAAGTTAAGGTGGAGCACGTATTGGAGCTTGTCTCCTTTGGGGGAGGTCAGTATGACCCCGGCCCCTGCGCCATCGGTGTTCTTCGAGCCGTCGAAGTGTAGCGACCAGTAGTGGAGATATGGTAGCTTCTCCGGCTGCTGCGCTTCTTCCCAATCTGCGAGGAAATTAGCTAGGGCTTGTGACTTGATTGCTTTGTGGGGCTCGTATTTGATATTGTGGACGCCGATTTCGACGACCCACTTGGCGACTCGCCCAGTCACCTCGCGATTGCGTATTATGTCTTGCAGCTGTGCGGATGAGACCACCGTGATTGGGTGCTCTTGGAAATAATGGGGGAGTCGTCCCTAAGCTCGGAATACCGCGTACACCAGTTTCTGGTATTGCGGGTAGCACTGTCGTGAGTCCATCAGGACTTCGCTGATGTAGTAGACGGGGTGCTGTATGGGGTGTTCCTTGCCCTCCTCTGGCCGTTCGACGACCATCACGGCGCTGACGACTCGATTGGAGGCCGCCACATAGACGAGCATTGGCTCTTTGTTGACTGGTGCGGCAAGTAGTGGATCCGCGAGTAGCACTTCTTTAAGTGCTTTGAGTGCATCGTACGCCTCCGCGTCCCATTGGAACGTGGGGTTCTTGCGCATCAGACGATAGAGGGGCATGGCCTTTTCGCCTAGTCGGGGGATGAAGCGACTGAGAGCAGTGACTCGCCCGACCAACTTCTAGACATCGCGCAGGCACTTGGGTTTTTTGAGTCACGCGATGGTGTCGATCTTGGTGGGGTTGGCTTCGATGCCTCGCTTGGAGACTACGTATCCCAGTAGCTGTCTGGTGGGGACGCCGAAGGTGCACTTTCCTGGGTTCAGCTTGATGTTGTACCTCCACAGATTTGCGAAGGTTTCGGCCAGGTCGGCGAAAGGTGTCGTCCCCGGCGGTGGATTTTACCACCACATCGTCGATGTAGACGTGAATGTTGCGGCCAATTTGGCTCACGAGGCACTCCTGCATGCACCTTTGGTATGTGGCGCCGGCGTTCTTGAGGCCGAACGTCATGGCCGTGTAGCAGAAGGCGTCGAATGGCATGATGAACACCGTCTTCTCCTCATCCTCGACTGCCATCTTGATCTGGTTGTAACCGGAGTAAGCGTCGAGGAAGCACAGCGACTCCGATCCCACGGTCGAGTCGATGATCTGATCGATGCGCGGTAGGACGAACTCCTCCTTCAGGCAGGCGCTGTTGAGGTTGGTGTAGTCGATACATATTCTCCATGTATTGTTATTTTTCAGGACTAGGACTAGGTTCGCCAGCCACTTGGAGTGTTTTATTGGCCGAATGAAGCCTATGGCCAACTGATACATTGCAAATGTATCTATAATTTTTGATGTTCCATGCTTGGTTTTATCTACTTTCTTGTGTCCACACTTTGGAGTACTTTTCATATGATTTCTTGGACTAACCTATTAACAAGAGCCACAGTGCCAGTTGCCTATTTTCTGTTGTTTTTGGTTCGAGAAAGTCAGAAAATGAATATTCTCAGAATTGGACCGGACAAAAGCCAAAGTTGTTATTTTCCCGAAAGACTCACGGAGCCAGGAGAGCCGGAGAGGGGCCACAGGGTGGCCACACCACCCCCAGGCGTGGGTACCCCCAGGCCGTGCCAGGGCATGGTGTGGGCCCCCTGGCTGGCCACCGACCTTGCCTCCTATGAGAGCCTCCTGATACCAAAACCCTAGATCGTCAATCAGAAATCCACGAAAAGTTCCGCGGCGCCGCCGCCACCGAATGGGAGATTCAGGGGACAGAAAGTCTCTGTTCCGGCACCCTACCGGGACGGGGAAGTGCCCCTGGAGCCATCTCCATCAATCTCCACCACCATCTCCATCACCATTGATGATTCCCATGATGAGGAGGGAGTAGTTCTCTCTCGAGGCTAAGGGTTCTACCAGTAGCTATGTGTTCATCTCTCTCTCTCTATGCATGATCATATTGTGGTCATGATCTTTGTAATCAAGTAGATCTACCTTGCTACTCAAGTGCTTTAATAGATCTCTGCTCTCCCCATGTGTGTGAAGTTGACAGTGTGCACACCATGGTGGCACTTAGGCTAGAGATTACAAATACTTGTTATGAGTTATATTTGGAGTTGGATGTCTCTATGAAATTGTGGTGTTTGTTTGAACCATCTAGTGCTCAAGGTGATAGTGTGGGGTTATCTAGATGAGAAAGGCTTACTTTGAGGTGTGTTGTTATAGCCCTACCGTGGATTAGAGTGTCCAACCGGAGAGTAGTTAAGAGTAGTATCATAAAGAGAAGATATTTATATGAGAGTGTTCACTAGTGAAAGTATGATCCCTAGGCCTTGTTTCTAAGCACTGAAACACCGTTTGCTATTAGATCTGTTACATGTTTGCTTGCTTTCTTCTTTATTTCAGTTTTACTTTAGTCTTTTCCACGCCATCAAGCTATTTTCTATCACCGTTACCACTTATAATTATCTATACCACTTGTATTTCACTATCTCTTCGCCGAACTAGTGCACCTATACATCTGACAAGTGTATTGGGTGTGTTGGGGACACAAGAGACTTCTTGTATCTTGATTGCAGGGTTGCTTGAGAGGGGTCGAACCTGCGGTCTTCAATACAAAATAGAAGACTTGCCTGATTTCGTATATCAGCGAATCTTGTGGGGACCACTTCCTCCCTGAGTTCGATAAACCTTGGATGATCAACTTACGGGAAAACTTGCTGCTTTTCTATAAACCTCTGCACTTGGAGGCCCAACAACTGTCTACAAGAATAGAAGTGCGTAGACATCACCAACAAGTGTTGCACTTCTTTGGTGATTGCTCGGCGGCGCTCTTCATTGAAGGGCCGCAGCGACTGCTTTACCGGTCGCACTTTGGGGTCGGCGTGAAGTTTATGCTTAGCGAGTTCCCTCGGGACACCTGGCATGTCGGAAGGTTTTCATGCGAAGATGTCGCGGTTCTCACGGAGGAACTCGATGAGCGCGCTTTCCTATGCGGGGCTCATATGCGCCCCAATGGTGACCGGCTGGCTGGAGTCGCCCGGGACGAGCTCGATGGTGCGGGTATGCGTGGTTGCCTCGAACATGGAGTTCACGGCGGTTGGCTTCTTCAGTATGGTGGGGTCGTCCTTGTTGATGTTGCCCGCGTATTTCGCGAGCTCCTCCGCGTGGTCGGTCTCCACGGCGATGACGGCGTCGGCAAGCTTGGTGCCTTTGTCCTCGCATTCCACGGCCATATCGGGGTCGCCGTGGACGGTGATGATGCCACTTTACCAGGAGCTTCATCATGTTATGCAGAGTGGGGGTCGCCATAAATTTGGCAAACGCTTACGCCCCAGACGATGTTAGGGGATGCGGAAGTTCACCAGCTCGAACTCGATTCGCTCGGTGCGGTAGTTTGCCGGTGTGCCGAAGGTGACCGGTAATGTCACTTTTCCGATCGGGTATGCCTTCCAACCGGGGACGATGCCGTGGAAGGTTGTTAGGGTCGGCTAGATTGCCGACTCCGGGAGCTAGAGCCTTTTGAACGTGTCCAGATACATGATGTTGATGGAGCTCCCGCCGTCCATCAGTGTCTTGGGCAGCCAATAGTCGGCCACTTTGGGCCTGACCACCAGGGTGACTCGCCCTGGGTACTCGATCTTGGGAGCGTGGTCCTGACGACTCCAAGTGATGCTCTGCTCGGACCAGTTGAGGAAGCGTGGGATGTCAACCTGTGTCACCGCATTGACGGCGACTGCGCGGGCGAGCACCTTCCTCTCGCGCTTGGTGCCGAGCCCGGTGAAGGTGTGTAGCGAGCCGACGGTGTTGCCAAAGCCGCTGGCGTTTCTGTTGTCTCGAGGTGGGTTGTTGTTGGGGTCTTCCCTTGCTCGCCTTGCCTTTTCGATCTCTTTGAGAGAGTGGCAGTCCGCGGTGGTGTGGGTGGCGGGTTTCCCCATCCTGCTATGGTAGATGCAGGGCTGGTTGAGCAGGGCGGCGGGGTCGAATTTCAGCCTCGCCGTGTTGTTGGCGCGGTAGTTTCCGCTATCGCGGTAATTTCCTCCGTCGCGGCGGTAGCTCTTGGGGTCGCGTTGGTCGTAGCCGGCGTTGGCGACAAAGTTGACTCGCCCGTCCGTGCGACGCTTGCCGGTGATGCGGGTGTTGATGTAGCGCATGTCACGCTGTCGGCCGCTGTCGTGGCCACTGGTGCGGCGTCTTCCTCCCAACTCGTCGTTGGAGTCTTGGTTGGGGTGCTCCTCCGCGTAGCGCTTGGCGATTTCGAGGAGGTCGGGGATGTTGTCGAGCGTCCGGTAGACCCGCTTGATCTTATCGACCAGTGGTTCGTACCGGCACGCGTTCTTGAAGCAATGTATCGCCGTGTCCGGGTGGATGCCGGAGGCGTTGATCCACAATTCTTGCCACCTTTGAATCCAGTGGCAGGTCGACTCGCGTTGTCCCTGGATGCACCGCTCCAAGTCTTCAATCGTGGTGGCGCGGGTGTAGGAGCCCTCGAAGTGCTTGACGAAGGCATCCCGCATTTCCTCCCAGGAGTCGATGCTGTCAGCGGGGAGGGTGTTGATCCATTGTCGGGTCGCGCCCTCCATCATCAGGGGGAGGTAGCGAGCGGCGAGCAGGTCGGTGTGGCTGGTGATTCCCATCGCCATGAGGTACGTGTCCAGCCACACTACTGGGTCGTACGTTGGATCGTACTTTTTGATCTCTTTGGGTGCCTTGAAGTTGGCAGGGTACTTTTCCCCTCTGATCATAGTCCTGAAGCATTGGGGGCCAACTCGGCTGAGTGAGCCCCTCGGTTCAGGGTCACCGCGATTACTGAGGGTGTGCCTCAAGTCGTTGGGCTGGCACGCCCGCTTGCTTGTTGATGTGCGTCTTGGCGTTGATGGCTGCGGCGACCGTGTTGTTCACCGGTCACGGTTCGTTGGTGGAGAGTGCGGGGTTGGCGGCCCGCGGCTGGTTCGCCAGTGGCTACGGTGGTGGGCAGGTCACAGAGTTGGCGATGGTGGGGTGGCCGTTCGAGGCCGCCCTGCTTGCTGAGGAGCGGGAATACATCCGACCCCGCGGGTCGACTCCCGCAGCTTGTTGCTCGACGGCCCTGGCGAGTAGGGCCTTGGCGTACTGGATCTGCAGCGCGCCGTCTCCTTGGACGTCGAGGTTGGCGACCGCGACGTCGGCCGTGACGACGTTGTCCATCGGGGTGGAGTAGAGTGGGAGTCCGTTGACGTCGCGGGCTTGTGGCGAGATGATGATCCGCGGCTGGTCCAGCAGGGGCGCACGACCAATGGGTGGTGGAGGGGCTCCGGTCGCCGGTGCGCCGGGTGGTGGTCTGTTGCTTCCACCTGGTGGCGCGTTCTTGCAGTATTCGCGCTTGGCCGCGCGTGCGGGGTCGCTTTCGTCGTTGAAATTCAGGACGCGGCCCTGGACGTTGGAGTTCAGGCGGGTCCTGATGCGGCGCTGGTGGTAGAGCGATAACTCCCGCACCATTTCCCGCTCGAGGCGATATTTCTCGCGCTCGGCGAGCTCATTGCGATGCGCCTCCGCGAGTCGCAGGCGGGCCTCCTCCACCTCTGTGACCGTGGCAGTCAGCGGGATGGGTGTGGAGAACGGATCTTGCGGGGCGGCCATGCTGCCCCCATGTAGATCGTGTTAAAGCGATTGGATCTGGCGCGGAAGTCTTCAGGCGACTCCGAGCCGGAATCGGAGTCGAAGATCCCGAGGATGGAGGAGTCCTCGAAATCCTCCGGGTTGGAGACTCGCGTGATGGAGTCCTCTCGTGATGCCGCGGTGATAGATCCGTCGACCGAGGCAGGGGTCGCGGAGTCGACGTCGTCGTTTAGGGCCTCGTCGTTCATGGCGACGTTGGTCTTGGCCGCATTGCTGGCGGCCGAGTTGTACTCGGTGACGAGGATCCTGATGGAGCGGACCTGCTCCTCTGAGAGCAGATCGCGGTGCGGTGGCGGTCCGCCAACGATCACCGTCGCTGCTGGGTCGACCGCGCCGGTAAAGTCGACGAAGAGGTTGATGGAGCCGACCGGCATCACCGCGTCGTGAGTGACTGGGCGTGACACCGGGATGTAGCTGCTGGGCAGGATCTGTAAGATCCCGCCAATGGCGATCATGCGGCCGGTGGCGAGCGGCCGATCGATCGGCGAATAGGGTCTCGCCGCAGAACTCAGGTCAGCCCTGCTATGCCCCACGGTGGGCGCCACTGTCGTGGAAATGACCACGGTAGTCGCTGCAGTAGGCAGCGATTGATTGAATCGGGGGCGAGAGCTGGTGGCCATCTGCGGTGCGAGATGGGGGCAGATGCACATGGGTTACCCAGGTTCGGCCCTCCGGAAGGTAAAGACCTACTCCTGCTAGATTAGATTATTGGGGAGCGAGTTACAGGGGCGGCGAGCTCGGCGTCTAAGCAGCGAGTCGCTTGAAGGGGTGTATGATGGAACATAAGTCTTCAGGATACCCTAAGAAGGTTTATATATGAGGCACCTCGCTAGGGTTTACAAGTTAAAACTGAACAAGATATGGATTCGGAGGCTTTGACCTAATCCGACTAAGCTTCTGGTACGCTTCTGGGCCTCCAGTCTCCAATCGCTGGGCCTTCCTCTTAGTCGCATTCCAGTCGCCGTCCTGCAGGCCCACTCGTGAGACCTTTTGGCCCAATCGAAACGTCCTGCTGGGTATACCCCATTCGGCATATCCCATCAAATAGCATTGTTCTAACCAACTCGAATTTCAAAAGTCATTGGTTAGGCTCCAAGATCCAACGACAAACTCGGTTGACTCTAAGATAATTGGAAATTACTTAACTTCTCTTGCAATCTCAACCATATCGAGTAATAGAAATTTATGCAAAATTCTTAGCGCGAACTGCTTACCTCCTGTAGGAACCACTTATTGAGGCCGTCCCTGATGTGAGCAGCGGTGCCCAACGAAGCTTGTATTCTCAATGCCCGAGCTACAGGAAATATCTTCTTCAGACAACCATACATGGAAAGTACTATCCAAATGAAGCGACTCGAAGAAGGCTACCATAATAGGAGGTATCTTACGTTCCAAATATGGCCTTAAATTCATGCCTGATGTTTTAGAGCAAATATACCTACAACTCTTTCAAGGTCTTGTATGCTGTAATAGAACGTGCAACTATTTTTGACAAACAAAAACTGAAGCAATGTTGGTGCAGAAGAAATCATATCTAAAAAATTCAATAAACAATCAAACTATCCCGCATCAGGAGTTACTTACTTTTTAACCTGAATTTGTAGAGCTGTCCCAATTACAATGAGTAAACTGAGAGGAGCAAGATGCAGCTCTCGTAGGCGTTGGCGGCTGCAAGACGGCCAGGCGAGCAAGAAGAGGAATTCATGGTAGCTATATTTCCTCAATCCAGCGTGTCCAAGGCGAAGCGTAATCAGCCTTCTGGCGGCGCACAGAGGGGAAAACGGTGGGCAGGAACTACTACTCTGGGCGTCGCGTGGAGGGAAGAGGGGTGAGCTGAAGGAAGGGCATGTAGATCGAGGAGGGATAGGGAAAGGGGAGGGAATGGAACAGGGAGGCGGCGTTGCATGGAGGGAGAGGGATAGGAGAAGAGATCATGCACCAAAGTCGGCCGCCACGACCTAGGGTTCGTACAAAAGGCGACACCAGGGAAATCGGAGATGGGGCTAGAGGTGAAGATGGAGTGGCCAAGCAGGAGGGGAGAGCTGGGTTTTCTTTTCTGACGAATCCATCAAAACATGAAAATGAGGTTGGGGAGAGGTACAGACCAGACCCAGTTACAGTGACCGTAAAAAGGCAAATCAAAGTAAAAAAGAACCATGATCTTGATCGCTTCTAACCATCGATCTTATGGCAATACTCGCGTGCAGTAGTAGCCTCAGGAGACGGCTAGCTTACTACGCTTAAGCTTATATAAAATGTCGAACTATTACAACGATGACCAACATGACGAAATGTCATGAAGAGCATCTTCACTCGTGCCTCCCATACGGCGTCCGGCACGGACGATTTTTGGCCCGTATGTGGGGCCGGATAGATCAAAAATTTGGGAGGCGCTGACTCCTAGCTATGTCCCATACAAAATTTTCAATCATTCAAAATAACTTGCAAATTTGTTAAAATACGAAATTAACGACGATTTTATAGGTAGTTTATACAAAATTTAAACAAACAAGAAAAAACTAAACTTCTGCTGGCCACGGCAACGCCCGCCTAGGCCACGCCCGTCCTCTAGGTCGTCTAGCTGGGTGTTGTACTGAGGGGAGGAGGTCGAGTTCGGCGCGGATCCCAAGCCTCAAGCCCGTAGAGGGACTAATGCGGTTGCGGCGGTGGCATCTCTAGACGCGAGTGGTTCCCGGCGGCGATGTAGTCGAGCACCCAGGAGAGCGTGCGCCATGGGGCGCTCCACCACTGCCGTTGGCCACTGATGTTGTTGTTCTCCGACGGCAGACCGTTGACGTCATAGGCGGTGATGCGGTCCTGGCGCCTCTGCTCGAAGAAGATGGTGCACCCGTGGTGGTTGTCGGGATCCTACTGGGGTCGTCCCACTCCTCCGCCGTGAGGACGGTCCAGAAGTGCTTGTAGATGGCCGCGGATCGAGCCCGGTCGACCGGCACCGGAGGCACCAACAGTCCGCTAGCATTGAGCACCAATCCCCTCGGCAGCCGAAAGTTCGGAGGGACTAGGTACTGGGCGTCCAAGAGCGCCTGCGCCTCATGGACGAGTAGGCACCGCCGCCCGAAGCCGTTCACGGCTGACCCATCTCCTGAAAAACGCTCCATCGGCGGCGGGGATTCGGCTAGGGTTTGGACAGGATGATTGCAGGCGGAGAGGATGGTTGTGTGAAGGAACGACGCTGACGCGGCCGTTTTAATAGCGGTAGTGGGGAGGGGAGGGGGCGGTGGAGGCGCATTTATCCCACCACGTTCCTCGACATGGACGCGTCGATGCTTTTCTGACTGCGCCATATCGCTGCAAAGGCTGCGGCGGCGCTCGGGCCATTAATCACGGCGTGACAGGCGAGGAGGAAGATGTACCGTCGAAGCCGCGGCCGCTTATAAAGCTGGCCCACGGCGGTCTAGCCCTTTGATGGGCCTTTAGACCCCCCGAGTGTAGATGCTCTAAGGACAAGGACATAGCTTGGTTTTTGATATCCCTAACACAACGCCAACCAAGGATCTATCTCCGACTGGTGATTGAATCCGCTGGATGATCGAGAGGCTATCAGATACGAAGATGATCTTGTCCCAACTAAACATTAGGTTGAAATAAAAAACATGTGTAATATTTTTTCATACTAGTTTGCATCCGAGAGATTACAAGGATCTACTCTAGATAGAAAAATGGAAAAGAATTTTTAAGTAAGAGATAGATCCATGAGATCAACTCAACCATATTGAGTCCTCAGTATCCACAAGATTGTGTGTTTCACATGATTTTACTACTGGGCATAGCACCTACATCACTCACTCACGGAGGAACCACATGCAGGAGATTCATGGAAGCACACATCACAAACGCGCATTTAGCCTAGTAATTGTAGAAAACACAAGATCTTAAGCTTACACAAGTTTGAAAAAATCAAAACTTGTTGCTCCCTAACACCAGTGCTCCTCGTATTTGAATTTTTTTTTAAAAATCACTTTTCTCGCGTCACGGTAGCTTAGACTGCAGAGGAAGCTGGTGAGATTCTCAGGCGAGGTGATAGCCCTTGTGCCGATGTCGAGGGAGCCGAGAGCGTGAGGCGGTGCCATGGTCGAGGTAGCCGTGCGATGGGTCGCCGTGGTCGATGTCGTGGTCGGGGATGCGGTGTCGAGGTAGTCGCGCGTGAAGCCGCATGCGCATAGCGCGCGAGGGGAATGACGGAGACGCGTCGAGGCAGTCGTTGAGGGTGTCGATGTCGAAGTTGATGTAGTCCGAGCCGTCGAGGACGAGGTGCGGCCATAGTTTTGCCAGAACTAGGCGCACGTCGGGGACGAACGCACACTCCAGCTTTGTCAGAACCGAGTATGCAAAGAAGAACTCGTCGGTGACGCGGTCGAGGCAGTCGTAGAGGGGTCGATGCCGAAGAAGACGTTGTCGAAGTCGATGAAGGCGAGACGCCGATCCGAATTTGCCAGACTCAGGAACGCGTCGGGGACGAAGGCACTCCCAGTGTTGCTAGTACCAGGCGTGCGGAGGCAGGGACCATCATGAACTTGTCGCCATGTTAGAAAGACTAGCAGAAGAAGCCTCCAGAGCGGTTGCGACGCGCATAGCGGCAAAGGGAGAGATGACGGCGCTGTTCGCGGTTGTCGAAGTAGAGTAGCAGGTGGTGTAGTCGGGGATGAGACGATGATGCTGGCAGCGAAGTTGTAGTGGACGAAGACGTAGAAGGTGGGGAAAACAACGGCGACCTAGGGTAGTCATGTTGGATACCTGGAGTGGCGAAGGGGTAGTCGGCGGGACCTGTGACGGCGAGAGGGCGCCCTGCATGTTACCTTGTGAAGCGCGGCGGCGATGCTCGAACTAGGCGAGGAAGACCCGGCGACATGACGAAGACCATGTGCAGACGGCGGCGATCCGCGCCGTAGGAGATGGCGCGGTGAAAGCCGAGGCCGTCGATGCACGAGGACGGCGAAGTAGACTGCGTCCAGCAACACTACGACCCGAGGGGGCGGCATAGCTGCAGGGCGCAAGTTGGTGCAGCGACTGGGAGACCACCAGCGACGTACACGCAAAGGAAGGCGCGTTGAAATCCGGTAGCATGGACCAAGAGCGGCGGCGCTGCGGCCCGACGGGGCGACACAGCGGCAACCCGTAGCTCGATCGGTGATAGGCACGTGCTCGGGGACGTGCTTGGCGTAGACATGCGCGGAATTGGTTGATCAGACCGACAGTGCACCGTATGCGCCATGGCATGGACGACGCGTAGATCGGATTCGATGGCGGCATTGTCGATGAAGTCCCGGACGATGACGACAAAGACGATCCGAGGGGGGCGGCCGCGGCAGCCTTCCAAGGAAGGCGTATGATATGGGATGACCCGATCTTCTCAGTAAGCGGATGGTAATGATAATGGTGGATGATAGATAACTAGCCTGTAGCTATGAACTCTCCCGCTCGATCCCTGATGCCAATGCAACAACTCTCGAACCTTGTAGGATATTTACAACACCACGCTCTTGCGCACGCAGCCGTGACCACGAACGGTAGTATGCAATCTACTAATTCCCAATAGAACAACAGATCACACTCAATTATAGTTGGTAGATTCGAACACAGGGTAATTCCAGAGGTTCTATGAAAAAAACAACTCCAAAATATTTTAACGTGGTCTAAACCCTAACTAGAGGTCGTCCCATAGCTTATAAGGGCGGCTGGAACGATCAGAAACCAAAACTAAACGCAAACGACTCAAACTGATACAAACCGACCCAGACCAGATTCGGTCGGCGGGCGGACACTCCGGTCGAAGTGGGCCGGACACTCCGGGTGAAGTGTGCCGGACAGTCCGGTCTGGCCGGAAACTTTGAAGTTTCCGGGTGGTGTCCGGGTAGTATCCCATCTGGCATACTGAATGTCCACGCCAGTTCGCCTCTCGACCAGGCCGAACAGTCCGGGTGGATCTGGCCGGACACTCCGGTCGTGGCAGATCCTTTTGCCTTCGTCTTGATGATCTTCTATTGCGCCTTCCTCCCGCTCCTCCCTCGCGCATCCTTGGGCGATCATCATGTTGGGCTTCTGTTCCAGCCCTTCTCCTCGCGCCATGCTTGTTTCTCCAACGAACCTGATCATACATAAATGCATAGACTTAGGCAGTATAAAGTTCTCATCAATCAAAGTACCAGATTCGTTTAGGAGTAAATTCACCGTTGTTCCAAAGAGCTTAGCACGAGCTCTTGTAATAGGTCCAATTCTAATCTCATTGGACTGATCCTTTCTTACAATGATTGTAGCATCTTGAGTAGTCATTGGGGTAGGTGTAATTGTAGGGATGTCCTCATCATCTCCCCCCCTTCAAAAGGCGTCGACCTCGACGCTCCAAGGTCTTCTCCAGCATATGGTGACAAATCAGCAACGTTGAAGCTATTGCTAACTCCACCAAACTCCTCAATAGGTATATCAACCGAGTAGGTGTTATCATTAATCTTGGCTAACACCTTGTAAGGACCAGCACCACGTGGCTTCAATTTTGACTTTCGAAGGAGTGGAAACCTATCCTTGCGTAGATGCACCCAAACCATATCTCCAGGCTCGAACAACACTTCTTTCCGTGCTTGATTCCTTGCAGCAGCAATGTTCTTGCCTTTCTTCTCAATAGCCTCTCGAGTCTTCTCATGTATTTTCTTCACATAATCAGCACGTTTTGATGCCTCCATATCAACTCTCTCATGTAATGGCAGAGGCAACATATCAAGTGGCGTCAATGGCTTAAAACCATACACCACCTCAAAAGGACAAAGCTGAGTAGTTGAATGCACAACCCTATTGTAAGCAAACTCAACATGTATCAAACACTCTTCCCACTCCCGCAGATTCTTTTTAATCATGGTCCTTAGTAGCTGTGACAATGTTCGATTCACCACCTTCGTTTGACCATCTGTTTGGGGATGACATGTAGTACTGAACAACAACTTCGTTCCTAGCTTTCCCCATAAGGTCTTCCAAAAGTATCTCATGAACTTCACATCACGGTCAGAAACAATCGTCTTTGGTACTCCATGTAATCTCACGATGTCCCTGAAAAACGGGTTAGCAACATGCGATGCATCGTCGCTTTTGTGGCAGGTAATAAAATGAGCCATCTTAGAGAACTTATCCACTACCACAAATATAGAATCATGACCTCTCTGAGTTTTAGGTAGACCTAGCACAAAATCCATACTAATGTCTTCCCATGGAATAGTCGGTGCGGAGAGAGGTGTATACAAACCGTGAGGCTTCATCTTAGATTTCGACTTGTGGCATGTAATACATCGAATCACAAATCTGTACACATCACGCCTCATCTTGGGCCAATAAAAGTGATCAGCAAGCATGAGCAATGTCTTCTCACGCCCAAAGTGACCCATCAAACCACCAGCATGTGATTCCTGCACTAAGAACAAAACGCAACGACGATTCTGAAATACATAGTTTGTTAGCTCGAAACAAATATCCATCATGTATATGATACGTATCCCATGCGTTTCTAAGAGCACATAAACGATATGGTTTAGCAAAATCATGGTCGGTTGCATAAAGTGCACAAATAGCTTCTAATCCAGGAATTTTAACATCAAGATTGGTTAATAGCATGTTCTTCCTAGATAGAGCATCAGCAACAACGTTTTCTTTTCCCTTCTTATAGTTAATGATGTAAGGAAAAGACTCAATGAACTCAACCCATTTAGCTAATCTTCTATGCAAGTTTGATTGAGCTTTCAAGTATTTCAATGCTTCATGATCAGAATGTATGATGAATTCTTTTGGCCACAAATAATGTTGCCAAACCTCAAGTACTCTAACAAGTGCATACAATTCTTTATCATAGATAGAATAATTCAAACGAGCACCAGTCAATTTCTCAGAAAAATAAGCTATAGGCCGACCCTCTTGCATCAAAACGCCACCTATGCCTATACCACTAGCATCACATTCAACTTCAAATTGCTTCGAAAAATCAGGTAATGCAAGTAATGGTGCAGAAGTAAGCAAACGTTTTAATGTATCAAATGCAATGTCTTGAGCCGCGCCCCATATAAAAGGAACACCTTTCTTTGTCAAATCATTTAATGGTGCAACAATGGTGCTAAAATCTTTCACAAAGCGCCTATAGAAACCAGCGAGACCGTGGAAACTACGCACTTGACTAACATTCATCGGAGTAGGCCAATTCTGAATTGATTCAATTTTAGATTGATCTACCTCTACTCCATGCTTAGAAACAACAAATCCTAGGAATATGACCTTATCTTTTGCAAATGTACACTTCTCAAGATTAGCATACAGTTTATTATCACGTAACACTTGCAAAACTTGTCTAATATGAGTGCAATGTTCAGATTCAGTGTGGCTGTATATGAGTATATCATCAAAGTAAACAACCACGAAACGACCAATAAACTCTCTCAAAACATGATTCATCAAACGCATGAAAGTACTAGGTGCATTAGTAAGACCAAACGGCATAACTAACCACTCATACAAACCGAATTTAGTTTTGAAAGCAGTTTTCCATTCATCCCCTTCTTTCATCCTAATTTGATGATAACCACTACGCAAGTCAATTTTAGAGAAAACAGAAGCACCACTCAATTCATCGAGCATATCCTCTAAGCGTGGAATAGGATGACGATATCGAATAGTGATGTTATTAATCGCTCTACAATCAACACACATGCGCCAAGTACCATCTTTCTTAGGAACTAAAATAACAGGAACATTACAAGGACTAAGAGAGACACGAATGTACCCTTTATTCAGCAACGCTTGTACTTGCTTCTGAATTTCCTTAGTTTCTTCGGGATTAGTCCTGTAAGGTGCACGGTTGGGAAGTGTGGCGCCAGGAATTAGGTCCACTTGATGTTCTATACCACGCAATGGGGGCAAACATGCGGGTACGTCTTCTGGAAACACATCCCCAAAATCCTGCAAAACAGAAGAGACACCAAGAGAAATAGGGGTCATGTCGTTAGAAACCAATACCTCGCCCTTATACATGAGCACAAGTGGCATGGCCGTAGGATCCTCACGAAACTCTCTCATATCCTCCTTGGTGGCTAGTATCAATAAACCAGACACTCTCTCACTTTTCGTTATATCACTCAATTTAGGCTCAATTACATCAGGAACAGCTATTACACAGTCTCGCCGAGTGGTAGTATCTTCCTTCAAGTTCATCTCTATCTTCTGGCGAGAATCATTCACAATTTCTTGTGGTTTCATTGGCTGCATAGTAATCTTCTTTCCTTTGAATTCCAAGTGATATGTATTGGCTCGGCCATTGTGTTGCACATGGCGATCATAGAGCCAAGGCCGACCCAATAGTAGGTGACAAACAGTCATAGGAACCACATCAAAATCAATAGAATCTTTGTATGGCCCTATTTGAAAATTCACACGTACCATATGATTTACCTTCATCTCACTATTATTGCTCAACCATTGTATGTAGTATGGCTTGAGATGAGGTAAATATGTCAAATTTAGTTTGGCACATAGTTCCTTACTTGCAAGATTTCTACAGCTACCTCCATCAATAATTACCTTGCAAGCTTTGTTTAGTCCAACTAGAGATTTTGTTTGGAACAAGTTGCAACGCTGGGATTCCTCAACCGGTTGCACACTAAGTACACGTGAAGATACGACAATAGTGGGTGCACGCTCAGCATATGCATCAACACCATCCTCGCCGTCATCAATATCATCATCAGAAGCTTCATCTCTACTTTCTACTTCACCTTGTTCATTAACAAACATAACCTTGTTGTTTGGACAATCCTTCTTGTAGTGACCTCTACCTCCACAAGTATGGCACACTACATCACGAGTACGTGCAGTAGACATGTTGGAACCCGAGCTAGCAGCAGGAACAACGGGTTTCCGAGCATTAGAACCAAATGAAGGTGTACTTGCTGGTTTGGCCGATGGTGTAAACGGAGCAGCAGCTGGTGGCGTGACTATAGGAGGTGTAGATCTGGCCGAAAATCTGCTGGAGGATGGAAAACAAGCGCGTGACTTCGCTTCTTCTGCCAACTGGGATTCGGCCTCTCTAGCATGATGCAACAACTCATTCATGGTCTCATACTTGTGATGACGAACAATGCTCTTGATGGGTAACTTCAGATTGTTTAGGAATCGCTGCATGGTCATCTCAATGGACTCACGAACTCGAGCACGCTGCATAAGCATCTCCATCTCCATGTAGTACTCATCAACTGTCATGGTGCCTTGCTTCAATTGCGTCAATTTATCAAAAACTGATCGCAAGTAGTTGGTTGGTACGAAACGAGCTTTCATGATTTGCTTCATCTCGCGCCAATCCATCACAGGAAGTCCATTGTCCTCTCTCCTATGTTGCACAAGAGCATCCCACCAACGCAAAGCATAACCATCAAATTCAGATGCTGCAAGCTTGACCTTCTTATCTTCTGGATAGTCAAATAATCGCCAGAGTTTCTCAATCTTCAATTCCCAGGTGAGGTAGTCTTCAGGATCAATAGAACCATCAAACATAGGAATCGAAAACTTTGGCTTGCCCAAACCGTCATCAGTAGCTTGGTTGGGCACACGTGGACCACGCCCAAGATGGGCAAACCCACGACCATGAGCAGGTGCATGGACAGGGGGAATAGCACGTCTCCTGCCAACATGTGGAGCAGCATCAACAGCGCTACCCTCATCGACATCATCAAAGGCATCATCATGTTGAGGATCTTTCCTTCTATGCAAGGCGGCTGTCAAACCCTCAATGGACTGCTGCAAAGTAGTGACATTGACATTGAGCATAGCCACTTGTGTTTGGATAGTATCAACTGTCCCAACATGCTGATCCAATCTCATATTCATATCTTGGAGATTCTTGTCAATGGCATCTGTCGTGTTAGTAAACACACGTGTCAAGTGGGATTTCAAAGCCTCATATTCACGCCAATTGACGAGCTCCTCATCCTTCTTTTTCTGCAACACAACATCATCATCACTAGAAGACATGATTAATAGGTTAGTGCAAAAATCAAAATCTGTATGGTGGAAACTCTCACAACTCACTCACAACTAATAAGAAAGGAGATCTTACCGTTCCAAAGTGAATAGAGATGCTCTACCAAACGAAACCAAAGACGGATGCACTTGATGTGATGAAGTGAATATCAAAGGTATAGAGAACGATCGCAGGGAACACAGGTTATTTAAGGTGGAGCTATAGGTATGGTACCCTATCTACACCGCAAATAAGTCCTAGTGCTGATCGTATAAATACCCAAGAAACACACACAATGGAGATAAGCGTGGCAAATCAATTTATGAACAGGAATATTGCAATGCACAAGAGAGACGCTAGTAATAGCTCAAATAGAACAGGCACAAGATTGCTCAATCTACCAGTGTTATACAACAAGGCCTCCAATATGGCACACTTCTAGATCTCTTTTTTTTTGTCAGGCATGTAGCTCTTTTCTCTTTTTTTATACTGATTCTCTTTTCTTTTCTCTTTTTTTTGGATTTTTCCCAACTATATTACTCAATGCAAACGAGCACAACAACTTATAACAGAACTGGGCCGGATAGTCCGGTTGATATTCGCCGGAGACTCCGGTTGGGCCGGATAGTCCGGTGTGATTCGGCCGGATAGTCCGGTTTTGCCTGTCGAAAATTTCTGCACTGCAAACCCTAATGAGAAGCCTGTCGGAGCAAAGCAACTAGTCTCGTGGATACGTTCCTAGGCACAGATGCTGTAGATAGGCTGTGTCTATGGTATGCAAATAAAAGTACGCTATGTGGACTCAGAAAAACGATAAAGAACTTGCGGAAACGGTAACGGTGGGAACAGCGGAAAACAAGATGAAAACCTTAAACCTAGACACAAACGGAAACTAGACTCCTACGAGGAAAAACCTGTAGATCGGATCTACGAGAAGATACAATCAACAACTAAAACTCGAAAACGATGCAATCTAGTCTATGTCAAATCTTTTTGTAAGGCTTTTTCTGTATAGGACAAAAACACTCTCTAATCTATGGATGGATTTGAGGATGCTTACCGAGGCAACACTGGAAATCTGATACCAAGATGATATGGGGTGGCCCGATCTTCTCAGTAAGCGGATGGTAATGATAATGGTAGATGATAGATAACTAGCCTGTAGCTATGAACTCTCCCGCTCGATCCCTGATGCCAATGCAATAGCTCTCGAACCTTGTAGGATATTCACAACACCACGCTCTTGCGCACGCAGCCGTGACCACGAACGGTAGTATGCAATCTACTAATTCCCAATGGAACAACAGATCACACTCAATTATAGTTGGTAGATTCGAACACAGGTAATTCCAGAGGTTCTATGAAAGAAACAACTCTAAAATATTTTAACGTGGTCTAAACCCTAACTAGAGGTCGTCCCATAGCTTATAAGGCGGCTGGAACGACCAGAAACCGAAACTAAACGCAAACGACTCAAACTGATACAAACCGACTCGGACCAGATTCGGTCGGCGGGCGGACACTCCGATCGAAGTGGGCCGGACAGTTCGGTCAGGCCGGACACTCCGGGTGAAGTGTGCCGGACAGTCCGGTCTGGCCGGAAACTTTGAAGTTTCCGGGTGGTGTCCGGGTAGTATCTGATCTGGCATACTGAATGTCCACGCCAGTTCGCCTCTCGACCAGGCCGGACAGTCCGGGTGGATCTGGCCGGACACTCCGGTCGTGGCAGATCCTTTTGCCTTCGTCTTGATGATCTTCTCTTGCGCCTTCCTCCCGCTCCTCCCTCACACATCCTTCGGCGATCATCATGTTGGGCTTCTCTTCTAGCCCTTCTCCTCCTCGCGTCATGCTTGTTTCTCCAACGAACCTGATCATACATATGCATAGACTTAGGCAGTATAAAGTTCTCATCAATCAAAGTACCAGATTCGTTTAGGAGTAAATTCACCTATTGTTCCAGTAGCTTAGCACGAGCTCTTGTAATAGGTCCAATTCTAATCTCATTGGACTGATCCTTTCTTGCAACAGTTGTAGCATCTTCAGTAGTCATTGGGGTAGGTGTAATTGTAGGGATGTCCTCATCAGCGTATCAGCCGTCCGCGGTGCACGACAGCCTGCCCTGAGGCCGCGACAGCCTGCCGAGGCAGGCGCAACAGCGAAGGAGGCAGGCGCACGGACGTGGTGTAGATCCTCGATGCCGATGGTCGGAGTAGAGGCGCGGCGATGACGACGGCGGTGGGCGACTCAATCCGATCTAAGATCGATAAACCCAAAAAGAAAATCGATCAAGAGATCGAAAAAAAAGACTTATAGGACAGCCGATCACGGATCGGCGGACGAACCCTGCGTACGAATCGTGCGGGCCCCGACAGAGATCATGGAGATCGATCCCCCGGTGGCGGCGCAGCGGAAGCGTGCGGCTAGGGTTTGGACCAATTAGGCTGATACCATGAAAGAGTATGTGTTTGGCGAAATATGATGGATATATTATTGAGTCTAATGGACGAGTATATATAGGCGTACAGAGGATTATCTTAAAGTACGAGTCAAGTTAGAACTATACGTAAACAGATCCTAACTCTATCTAAACTATCATAACAATCGTATATACCTAATACTCTAACACGGACATACATATACATGGTCCGAATAACCATAGGAAGTTTCGGTACAAAACTCATTTTATTTTAGCCTGCAGAAAAAAAAACAAATTTCTTGTTGTGAATATAGATTAAAAAGCTTTGATTTTTATCAGAAATTTATCTTTTCTAAAAAATAACATATTTTTTCCGAAACTCCTACCGTACCTTCGAAATTCGAAATGCTTATATGTTGACGCGTATTTTTTTTCAGAAAACGAGAACAATGGTACTCGAGAGCTGCTGGCACTTTTCGGGAAGTCCAGTGCTACATTTTCGAGAAAACGAAGTTTAGTGCTACAAGTCGTGCTTCTTTCTCCCGTGCCGACCGCCACGCATTAGGGATGACGCGTGCCCACCCGTCGTCCTCCTGGTGGCGGGCTCCTCCCGTGCCGACGCGCGGCTACCACGCATCTCCTCGACGTGTCTTCCGCGTGAACCCCAGCTGATCCAATCTCGGCCCCTTTAAATTCCGGGGAACTCGACGCTGCAACACCATCAAACCAGCTAGCAGCACGGGCAGGAGCTAGAGAAACTTGCGAATCCGAGCGATCAGCCGAGCAACATGTCGCAGATGATGGACAAGGCGAAGGGGTTCCTGGCGGAGAAGGTGGCCGGGGTGAAGAAGCCGGAGGCGGACCTGACCGACATGTCGGTGCAGCACGTCGGACGCGACGGCGCCACCCTCTCCGGCCGCCTCGACGTGCGCAACCCCTACTCCCACAGCATCCCGATCTGCGAGATCAGCTATTCCCTCAAGCTAGCGGGCCGGGAGGTGGCGTCCGGGACCATGCCTGACCCGGGGTCGCTCACCGGCGACGACACCACGAGCCTCGACTTACCGGTGAAGGTGCCGTACGACTTCCTGGTGAACCTGGTGAAGGACGCGGGGCGGGACTGGGACCTCGACTACGAGATGCGCGTCGGCCTCACCGTCGACCTCCCCGTCTTGGGTAACTTCACGCTGCCGCTCACCAAGGCCGGCGAGCTCAAGCTGCCCACGCTCTCTGACCTGTTCTAAACTAGCTGCTGCGCCTAGTAACTCTTCGACCGTACCGTACTTGCCGGCGCGAGCAGGACGGTCGATCCCCTGCTCTGTTTTTTTACTGCTTTCAGATCACGGTGTTGGTGTGCAATGTGCATGATGTCTATGCGTGGTGTATTTCTTTTTGGGTGAGTATAAAATAAGCACACTGGATTTACGAGAAGATCAGTCTCAAGAGTTCCAGAATTGAAAATCTGGTCACTCGAAGATCTGAGGAAGTGAGAACGTTCCCTTTTCCTATAGGAACCACCACCACCACACACACACCCTCCCTCCCCGCCCAACGATCATTTCGCCGCCTCCACGCCCTGGCTCCCCGCCGTTGAGCCACGCCTCCTCGTTGGAGCGCCGCTGTCAGGCCGTCGCCCTCGCCGGAGCGCCGCCTCCCTGTACCTCGTCGGAGCAGCGTCTCCCTGTCACCTAGCTACATCGTCGGAGTGCCGCCCTGGTGATGTTTGTGCTGGTAGTGTTGCCGTCGTCGCCCTACCTACACGAAGGCCACCGACCTAACCTATAGCGGCGAGGGTTGCTACATGGGTTTGCGAGGCTGCTACGCGTGGCCGGCGACATTGCTACAAGTGGCGTCGGGTTTTGCTGAGTTGTTTTGCTACGAGATTTTCAGCGAGGTCTCCGAAATCGGATTTGCTACAATAGAACATTTTATATGTTACATACATTTGGTTTTGCTACAATAGCGTAAAGCTTTTGTTATATGGTCTCTAGCGAGGTCTACTTGCGAAAGTCTACCGCGAGGTCGGATTCTGTTACATTAGCACAATTTTTTGCTATAAGATCCCGACGAACTCTCCGACGAGGTCTAGTATGTCTGTTTTTTTTCTAGACTGGACCATTTTCTGCTATATGTAGCAAAAGCGGGACTATTTGTAGTAAAAGCGAAACAAATGTAGCAAAAGCGGATGAAAGGTAGGAGGGAGGAGGGAGAGAATCTTATTGGATTGGACGGTTGGGGGGCACGCCTAGCACTTTCCTTCTCTATAAACCTCCCTGGCGAGGGGTAATCTCGGCAATGCTCATGGTTGTGGACTTAGGTTTTCGTGGAAAAGAGAGCACCGGTGATTTCTTCGGCTTATCAGACAAACAAAAAAGTCGATGTCGTCTGATTATTATGGAGAAGATGATTATAAAGTCACGGATTTGCTAGCTGCGGTCTAGCTCACGATAGATTGTGTATTGCTAGAAAGCTAAGGTGTTTTTTTGTCGGCTCCTCCCAGCCTTTATACAAGAGGCTAGGTCCTGGAGCCGTATGCGGATAGGTTACAAGTTACAATTATAATACTAAGATTATATCGGTTCGCACTTCTGTCTTGATCGCCAAGCCAGGCTTCTGTTCGACGGATGTCTCCTGGACTCTTTATTCTTCATGGGTCATAACTCAAGTACGCTCGGGAAACCATAGAAATCCGATAAGTCATACTCATAGCCCTGAGATTCTATCTGAATTGTAGATTTAGGTTGAGTATCAAAGACATTCTCAGCATTGGCCCGAAGATTTCTCAGGCAAATAATTTATGATTTTAAGTATTTTCTTCATGGTATTTTGGTATAACAAGTCTGGTGCATCCGACTGATCGGGAACTAGTTAATTGCTCCTGGGCAAAAAGTCGTGAACCTACATCAAGTTCGAGTCCCCTGACTCTAAACCTGTATATGCTGGTGTAATTCATTTCGAGCCGTTTGAGGTCTTATCAAATACTGAATTCCACAATTTTGTGTCAAGGGTACCCAACGCGTCCATCGGGATTTTTCATCGTATCATGGATACATATAATATACTAGCAGAGCGCATTTGTGTGTAGTTACTATTAGGAATGATACCCTAGAGATCACATCCCGCCCTGTATTTGTATCCCGGAATCTGGCTTAGAGCTAGTTGTATATGTTACTGTAATTATTGCAGGTGTGAAACCATATACTTGTATCTAGCTCTAGACAATTTGTCTTTAGTCGTTTGAGGTTGGGAGGCAAACCCACTATCGATACTAATTTGTAAGTCGGGAGATGACAATGTTTCACATGTCATAAGCATGGAGATGCTATCCACCTTGCACTGACTAGTTAGAAGAGGTACGATAGCCGAACCGATCCAAAGGTTAGTAGGACGTGAACACACCATCATACGCTCTAACTAACACAATAGAATCCTTAGACCTGAGGGGATCACACGATCCGAGTTGTGGAAAAGCTGCCTTTGACTCCATCTAACACTTACATAATGGGAGTCATAAGGGTGGTCTTGGGCCGACTTCGAAGCAAACTGCGTGACGTGGATCAGCCAAGACAAAAATTTCCCCTCCATCTCGAAGAGATATTCTCTAGGCCCTCTCGTATGATATGATTCAGAAGCATGGACATGCGCTACTTGATCAAGTGTTGATCAAGGTAGTCTGACTTAGTGAAGTCGAAGAGAATCACTTATCTCTGCAACAAGAAAAGGGTTAAACCGACACTAGGATGACAGAATCTCCCATGTGGTTTATCACCAATATCGTGAGGCAAAGGGACTCGGACAGATCATCACATTGAGGGCACTTGCATAAATTAAGAGTCAGCAAGTCTTACTAGAGGCACTACCGATTATCAGCTCTAGTCGGAAAGTCACTAAGCTACGTCTCTAACTGAATGAATAGTGAGTTGTGTCCGGCTTACCGTAAGCCTGCAAGATCGCACACTTAAGAAGGTGGAACTAGGTGGATGTTAATCCCACTATCACAAGCCGACAAGTTGGACTTGTTCAGACAGGGACACGTGTCAACGGGTTGGACCCACTTTGACTAGGGTTAGGGTTTAGGGTCAAGGGACAAAAGTGTTGTGTTCCCTCACCTACTCACCTATATAAAGGAAGGTGGGTGGCAACGGACAAGACAATCCAGTGTTGCATCCTAGGGTTTCGCTAGACTTGGAAATTCCCACATTTCCTGTCCCGTGGTGGCAAGACCGAGACTAGCATCTCACTTGCTTCTATTCCACCTTGTACGTGTGTGAGACAACATACACACTACATCCGTGGTGCTCGTCAGTGCCATTGGGCGGTGAAGTCGGAGGCGGAAGGAGGAGGAGCACGGAGCTGGCAATGAGGTGGTCCCAGGATTGAGCAGTTTGCCGTAGTCAGACGAGACGAGGGAAACATACAGCACCACCATGGCACGCTTCCTCAGCTTCCGCACATGTGCGTCGAGATGTACGAGCTATTTCCTTTGACCTTGGCTAGATCTTTGGGTGGCTCGTCGGAGTTCTAGCCAGAGTAGAAAAGTTTTTGTTTTTGGCCTGGCTTTGTTTTTGTCCTAGCTCTTCGAGGTCTTACCTTCATGTCATGGACATGGCATTCATACATGTTATCGCGGCAGAAGCGGTATAATTTTTTTAATTTTAATCGACTCCCTTGTTTGAATGTTGGAATTGCTGAAGTTGTCAGCTTTTATTATTTTCATTGGGTGCGATATAAGGGCTCCCAATGGGAGTAACCGTTTGAGGATACATTTATGTAATTCTCATAGGTTTCCGTACTTATCGACTCCACAGGAGGGATTTTACTTTTTTTATCCCGTGCACCCGATGGGAGTATCCCCCGTGGCTACATTTGAATGTTTGCGTTCGATCATAGGCTCAAAGTTAGTCTTTATAGGCTAGAACTGTCGACTCCGGAGGAGGATTTATATTTTTCCTTCGGGTGCACGGTCAGCGCTCTTAATGAGAGTAGTCCCCAAGGTTATGTCCGGGTGCTTGCGCCGGAGCATAGGCTCAAAGTTCTGTCTTCTGAAGAAATACTCTATTCAAGCCTTGTTTATCTCGAACCATTAATATTTTCGGGTGCGCGGTCAACGCTCCTGATGGGAGTAGCCCCCAAGGCTATGTTCGGGTGCTTTCACCAGAGCATAGGCTTAGATTTCTTCATCATCAAAGGAAATGCTCGTCTCAAGCCTTATTTTTGCAAATAATAATAGCTTCCAACCTTTTCTTGTATTCACCCGATGCTTTTTCCGTTACCACGCATGGCGTCATTGCTGACGAATATGGTGTGCATCAGTTTTGAAGGACAGGACCCAATGGGACATTTCAGTGGTGGGCCCTTGGCACAATAGTGATGACGTGTGGGTGGCGTGTCAATGGAGAGTTTGATCGAACGACCCCATGTCGCGCGAAAATCGAGGCGTCACGCAGTTTTTAACCATACTTACCGTGGTAATTATTGCCCACTATTATTTACTTCCCCCGCTATTGATAGCCACATGTCAACATCTGCTGCACCTAGACGAATCGTCACCCATATCCAACGACTGATATTTTTCATAGTTACTTTATGAGCCGTAGCGGAGGGCTTTTACTGCTCATTCTCCCCTCTACCGCTAGCATCTTCTTCCTCCCCACGCCACATATGTGTTGTGTTTCTCTCTGCACCTTCTTCTTCCTCGCGCATCACCGCTCCTCCTATAAATCACCACGGGCAAAAGCAAGGGTACCTCCTCTACTACTGACGCTACAGCATGTGAGCCGTTGGGTGGGAACCCTCACCTTGAACACGGCGGGACCCTCATGAGGCTCGCAAATCATGCCTCCTTGCGAAGAACTCTTTCAAGCTTCCTGGAGACGAAGCAACTCTTGCACCTGAACAGGGATGGCATGTAATGTTTCTTTCCTTCCTTTTCCGTGGTCTATCTCTTCCTGCCTACGATTTTTCGTGGGCTCCTCTTTGTCTACGGCGTGCAACTCTACCATCTCACGCCCAACTCAATCCTCCACATAGCTTGTTTCATTACTCTCTTTTAGTGTTTCCTCGGGATCCATCTCCAATAGGGCATGTGGAAACATTTCTTCTGCGTTTGAAGAAACGCCACCAAAACCGTCGTTCATGTTGTGGGATGCGCTATAATTTCCATTCGCTCCAGCGTCGAGTACTTAGATTTCAAAATCGCGTACTCTGTCCAAGGTTGGAGGTCAAAGTGGTTCTACATCAAGGACCAACAAGTTGAGGGTCAAACCTTCGGGTTAGCACCCTTCGACCCGAAGAATACGTACTGAAAGCTCAATTCTTGGGAGCAACGCCCAAGTGCTGATAAAATAAAGGAGATCAAGCCATTGCTGGACCGGATTGAGCAGCTGTGCACTCAAGCTGGACACGAACAAATCATGGCATACTTTCTTTGGGTTCACATCCAACCTCTCCAGGCCAGATTGTCGGGTATGTGGGCATACTCTGGGAACAACTTGGGATCCCTAGAGAACCTTCCCCTTGCTGAACTCGAGAAAAGGGTGAGGTCCTTCACCATGATCACGAAGAATGAAGCAGTTCCATAAAAGTGTCGGGTCGAATCCTTTGGCAAGAAAAACATTGTTCCTGCTGTAATTTCTTTCTCCCTTCATTTATTTGTCTGCTTTTGTTCTTTCATAATCTCAGTTCTTCATGTGGCTCTGCTTTTCTATTATAGGATCATGACCATCTTTACTCTCTCCCTCCTCTACCTGAGGATGGTGAATTGCCTGATGCTGCCATGGCATCTGAAGGTGATACCAGAGCTGGAGTCACTACTGAAGAAGAGGAAGGTTCCACTGTTGAATCTTCTCACAACAAACTTCACTTCCTTCGGCTGATTCCAAAGATTTCAAGGTGGTACCTAGTTCTAGAAAAAGGAAACGCTCTGAGGACATTGAAATGGTCGAAGGCCCCGACGATTCGATGGGCTAAAAGCCAAAAATCAGCCGATTGCATCTGCTCCTCTTGCAAGGATGGGACTTTTCTAGATGACTCGGAACATCAGCTCATGAGTTCTCTCTCTCTTCTCTGCTCTTGGAATCTACTTGTTGAACGCAAATACTTGCTTTCTTATACTAGAGGTGATGAGGAAGAAGAGGATTCCCCAAAATCACAAGTTGTTTCTTCTGCCGAAGAAACTTCCATCAAGTAGCCTATCCAATCGACAGATCCAGTGGATCTATAAAAGGATTCTATAGAAAAACTAGACCCGAAATATCTGGTTGCATCGCCTCGAGCTCCTCCACCAAAGAAGAAGAAAACCGGGGATAAAGGCATAGCCATATCCAAGAATCCCGTTGAGCCTGATATGAAAGATGTAAGTCTCATCCTATGTTGCTTGCTTCTCCTTGTCCTGCCTCGCAGTCCTCGAGTATTTTATGTAATGTTTCCTATTTGTGCAGCCGCTGATGCGTGAGATGGTTGACATGGCCTCTCGCTTTAGCAATATTCGGGATGATGCTGCAAACTCGAAGGGTTTGTTCGACTGTCCCTCTATTCACCTTTTGTTATCATATTTGCTTATTACTGACCCGATAAATTCCTAGTTTTCTTTCAGTTATTGCCAAAGAGTCTGAAATAATCCGCAACGAAGCCTTAAAGCATGCTGACGATCGATGCCAAGTTGAAAACCATGGTGATGGCACTCGAAGAGGCTAAAGCTGCTACCAAATCCGAGGCAGAGGAGCGGAAGAAGGAAACCATTGATGTGGCAAAAAGAGACGAAGACCTTCGAAAGAGGCTGGAAGCCCTGAACACTTCCTTGACCAATGAGTTTGGTGTCTACTTTACTAAAAATTCTTCGAGCTCCTTTATTCGAATTTATTTTTGTTGCCCCTCTTAATTGAATTGTTGTTTTGTTTGACTTCAGAAATTGTAGGCCACTCTCTATCTTTGGAAGAGGATCAATGATCCGATCCATTGTCGGATATCGTGGATGTTTTGGAGGCCAACAGTGTCCATGGGCGCAACCTGCTAATTCGACCATGTCGTGCTTTTAAGAGTCTTCATGCTGAAATATTTGTGGACAAGGAGGCACCTTCGGATCTCATCTCCATCTTCAACGCATACCCGAATATACTAACAGGCTATAACCTGATTCAGTCGATAAGTGGTGCTGAGAGATTGATGGCCTTGGCGATGGTGCATGGCAAAAATATCGACTAGAAGAAGGTTAGGTCCTCCCTTCCAGTCAATGACACCAGTGAAGAAGTTGACCTTAAACTGTTCATTAAAAAGCCAAGAAATACTTGTGGCTTCTCCTTGCGATGGTTGCGGCACAAGAAGCTCATCCTGCTAAACCTTAGGCTGATGCTCCTTCACCTAGCGCCACTCCTTATGCTAGACCTCCGGTTGATGCCCCTTCAGCTAGCGCCACTCCTTCTACCGAAAAATCTGCCTAGGTCTTAGTCTTACTTTTAGTTGGGTTCTCCTTATTGTAATGAACTTGTTGGCCCATGATGATTTTGGTCCGATGACTAAAGGAAATTTTTCCTTTTGTATATATGTGATTCCACTTCTAAGTTTGTCAAATTGTACATGTCGGATATATTTGCTGAACTTCTTGTTTCCTTGCCTTTTCCTTCTAGATGATGACTGATCCTTCTAGTCCTTCGGGTGCTCTCCAATCTTCGAATCCGCACTCATCACCCTCCGGGATAGGTACTATAACACTCCAGATTTAGTTAATATTATATTAGGGTTTGTTTGTGGATGCATGCGCATCATCTTTTCTAAAAATGCATGAAAGAAAATGCAAACCTAAACCCTAATCTTCCCCTCTCTTTGAAATCTATTCAAAATGGGTTTGAATTTAGAAAATTGCAAAAGTGTGGAGCCCAAATGGACTAAAGTGGCCCCACAATATTTCACATATTTTACAACACTCCCTGATATTTTAAAATTACTCAAAACAATTTTGAAATGATTTGTAAAATGGAAAAATAGAAAACAGAAAAAGAAAAATGTTTCATAAAAGAACCACCTAAATCTAACCCTCCTAGGCTGGCCCATTGCTTCTCCCTCGGTCTCTATCCGACACCCACGCGTAGAAGCACCAGTCCAAGCCAGCCCATGGGCGGCCCACTAGGCCCAATACCGCTTTGTCCACATCCCATTGTCGTCTTCCTCACCACGGTAAGCAGCTCGTTGTTGCCGACATTGTTGTTGATCGCTGCAGCGCCAAGATCCCCACCCCGCCGCCCTGGAGGAGAGGATAAGACCCGCTGACGACACTTTGGTTCTCCCTAATCCTTTGCCATGTCTCCCTCGGGCTCTCTCTCCTCCCAGCAGATGCCAAAACCCTAGCCACAGGATGCTACTAGACGTCGCCGTACCGACACTTCCCGGGCCCGTCGTGTAGCCTTGACGCTCCGCCTCGTCAGACTCAACATCCCCATCAACTCACGCAAGCCGGGATGCACCCATCGAGCTAATCAAATCGGTCTTCCCGAGCTCCGACGCTGCTCCCTGCTGTTTGTGCCATTGATTGCGACCTCGACTCATCAAGCTGACCCAACCGTCTCCATCATGGTGACATCCTAGTCCTCATGGACCCCTCCGTGCTCTCGTACCTCTATGGTTGGACCCATATCCGCCCACTGCCGCCCGTCGCTGCAGTACGCCGTTGTAGCCACCGCTCCAGTGACCCTAAAATGGTGGCGCAACCACCCCTAGACTACTCCTGCTCACCCACATCGAACCATACCTTCCGTGCAGCCCCGCGAGCTCCCTTTCACCGTCCCTGTCATTGACCTGGGATGAGCCCCATCGGCTGACATCACCATGACGTCGTCGAGATGGTAGCACGCACGGGGCTAACCTAGTTAACCCCGGTTCGGGTCCCACATGGCCGCATGGTTGCTAAGATGGCACCGAGGCCCTCTATCAGTCGCAGTAGCTAGTTGTAGCCTGGTGTAAAATGTATTTCCCTTTTTGTTTTCAATTTCATAAAAAGGTTAAAGATTGTAAAATCAATAACTTATTATTCATAACTTGGAAAAATATGTATAATATATAAAAATGTTCATAAAAATGAGATCTATCTCTTAGCATCATAATCATGCATTGTTAAGAAACTTTAGTGACAAGTTTAATTAGAAGAACAAATGACCCCTCTCATATGCATCGGGGTTTTCCATAACTAGGATTGAAATCCCTTGGACCCCGATTAAATTGTTGAGCATGTTATAGGGTTACATTTCAGTACTACTTAACTTTTCATATCATCATTCTTGCTTGAGCATTGCATCGATGCCATGTGTCGATTGTTTCCCTCTCTTTCCAGTGTTTTGCTTCTTCGTCGTAGAATACGAGATCGAATTCAAGATCGAAGACAGAGATCAACACCATCATAGATAAACAGATCAATACTTGAACAACTATAACCAAGTCAAGTAGAAGGCTACCAAAGATATTCTTGGTGGTTATCAATGGGCAAAGGCAAGCATAACCCTACCATGATATAATCCCATGCTTTCAAAGTATTTCAATTCTTGCCATGATGCATACGATTCTGCTGTGGTATTTTATCAATAGATATAGTATCATATCTTTTGCATTACTCCCTCTGAGCTTATACTACCTAATCCACTGCCCCTAGCATAACTAGGTTTGGCTTGGGTGCACTGCTAGAGCTTATATTTGTATCCTGCTTAGCTGTTAGTGCTGGTTTATCCAGATGATGTATCAAATGCAGAGAATCTAGTATGACAGGAGAATGAGGTATGAAGGTGATATGAGGTTAAACATGTTAAGGCTTGTATGGGAGGCCACTGTGGGATGTTGTTTTTGTAGTACCATGCTCGCCACCACTAGGAACCGATTTCTTGCCTTTGGAACCGAGATGAGCATACAACCATACGGGGTTTATGGGGAAGGGGTCGACTAACTAAATTTCCTAGTCTGATCCATGAGTACATAGTTAGAGATTTGGCTTCTGCATATTTGGATGGGTTGAAGATGGTGCATCATATAGGGCGTGTCTATGGAGGAAGGAGGCTCCGGGAGTACTCCTAATTCTTGCACATAGAGATTGGGCCGAGAAAACCCTTTCTTGGTGACTCATGGATTAGGCGAAAGCAACGTAAAAGGTCGTGTATAACCACCCTCTACCGGCCTTCCAAGGAACAGGGCTAATGTACTTGCATTAAGAGTTAGTTAGTACATGTGGTAAATTTGTACACCCCTGTAGGGTTAAATCTTTCAAAAATTTGTGTTCATGGTTATGAACGCTTGGTGACCACATTCTAAGATCATAGAGAACTATAACCTAATCATAAAACTTGGTAGATCAATGTGTGCTTAAGGATGCTTCCTCATGGGTACAAGGGGGTGATCCTAGCTGAGGTCCAAATGATGGGATTTGGAGGATATCAAAATATGATGATCAATACTTTGGAGATGTCGCTCTCTTATCCCCTTTTAAAATATTCTGATTAGACAATCTTCTTCTCTCTCTTGTTTTAAAAACAAAGATAGCTTTATGCAAATGAAATCCACCAGCCATAGGTCTTGCTGAGTACACCCTGTACTCACCCTTGCTTTATTGATACTTTTGTAGCAAAGTAAATGTTCCATGAAGATGAGTTTGTTATGTGTGTCGACACCTACAAGTAGCTTGGGGTTCCTGGCCGGTAGCCTAGAATCTATGGGCTAGGACGTCATCGTTATGCTTCAGGCCTCTTAGGACATTTGTTAAGTTTGCTATAATTATAGAATAATTTGCCTTCCATTTTTTGATGTTTATGGTCAATGATCTCTGCTTGTAATAATTTGGTTTTATGCTCAGTTATGAGCTTGCTGTAATAATTTTTGTGGTGTAGGGTCACTATTGTGTTACCAATTCTTCACTGGATATCCTCGAGCTCTAGGTTAGGCTTATCCCCGACTAAGGTCTAGGATTTGTTTAACCCTGATCCCGGGGGTGTCACGGGTACACACACAAATGTCACCATCCGTGTTGTTGATCCTCCGCTATATGCTGACAAAATTCAATGCATAAAGCAACTGGAAAGTGATCTTCGGGCCGTAAGAGCATTGGTGGATGTCACCAACTCGAAGATGCAGAAAACTTTGGCCCACAAAACATATCTTCTTGAAGAAATATCAAGGGCGGGAGCTAATATGCTATGTAAGTCTCTTGCGGAGCTCCAGGGCCTTCTTTTTCGATTGCAGAAAATTTAACCTATTGTTCCTCTTTTCCCAGGCATCCTCTTAAGTGCGGTGGAGGAAACTCAATGGTCGAAGGCACGCATGAGCACCTTGATGGAAGCTTCTCAGGGTGCTAACTCTGATTCTTGGACTAATCATAAGTGCGCTTATACCTTGGCTCTCCTACAGGATCAGGTGTCCGAGGTGGGGGAATTCATCGAGTGTTGCCGCCATGCACCGATGCTTGTATATAATGCAATGTTTCCACGGGGTCCTCAACCTCAAGTGCTCGCTGCACTGATGATTAAGTTCCATCAAGGAAAAAATATCCACCAGTTCATCAAACTGCAGCTTGTTACAGGTGCCAAACTTGCACTTGCATGGATTCATGTTCATCACCCAATGTTGGACTTGGACGCCGTGTCATAATGTTTGCCCTCGCTGCCAGGTGGTGGAGCGACATCCATGGAACCTCACTATGCAGCTGCTCGTAAATCCGCAATCCGAATCATCTATAGGTGTCTTGATGAGGATCAAGATTTTTTCCTCAACTTCTCGATATAATTAGAACTTTGACCATGTAAAGGAGTAAACATTTGTCGACTATATACTTGTAACTTTGTATGTTTTGTGCCGATGGCTAACGCGAATATACCCTGCGTGAGACCTTTTTGCTACCCTGATGCCTCTAGGCCTGATCAGCTACTCAAGTCAGGGCATTGATGGCTGTGAAAATAGCCATCTTTCTCCAGGTTTAAATCACATTTTTAGTCAAACAAATGACCAAGAATCTTTCTAGCCCTGATACTAATGACTAATACTGCAAAGGTGTGCAATCCTTTGTTTTAAATTGTGTTGTGCAGGAAATCACACTTTTAAGGCGAAATCAGGAGTAATTAATGAAGATTATGAGGTTGCTTACACGTTCAAGAAAACTAGGGTTGAAAACCAATCGACTAGAGGCTTAACAAGCACTGGTACGGGCAAGGTCCACCCATACCTCCCGCCCATATCAAGTGGCAGCGGCCTCGTCAAGTCAAACCCTACAACTTTCATGAAGGCGCCTATATATTTTGAGCTCCCAGCCGCCATGCAGAGGGCCGCCATTCTCATATTGCATCACAACAACACCATAGTTCATCCCCTCCATCTTCCATCCTCTCCATTAGCCATAGCAATTAGCTTGTACTTGAGGTCTCCTTGTGATTCAGCGACTAATGTAAGAATATTTGATTTCAATCTAAGTATTTTTGTACAATGTTTTCTATCCTAGATCTTATTGTTACGAGTGAGTAGTCCTCACGGGTTGCAGGTTGGGGTGAAACCTCGCAGTGATTATGTACATATAATTCATGGGAGTATCATGTATTGATTGAATAGAGATTTGTATCTTTGTTTCTTTGTCGCTTGTCTCGATCTATGGACTTGTAGGTACCCAGGATCCTAGAGATTGATAAAGGCTTCAGGTGAGATGCTTGGTGAGTGGCAATCTCGTAGGAAACATATTGACAGAAAGGGGAGTACAATCTTCATTTAGCGATACAATTGGGAACAACAACAACATCACTTCTTAAGGCTTTGATTTGTGTTTTCACTTAATAATTGTTGTAGCCCGGTATTTCGCGGTACAATGGTTGGATCAAAATACTATTGATATTCCTATGACTCACAAGGGCTCTAGTATATCAAGATGTGTTGCACACAAATTTTTATCTGTGTTAAATCATTACACATGAATATGCGTATTACTATCTTTATCCCATATGATGTGTAGCTGTAGGTGAATCTTCAACCCTGGCCTATCTCCACCCATTGCAGCAAACAACATTCTAAATTAAACTAGAAAGGTTCGGTAATGGAAGGTAAAATGAACAAATAAGTCTTATAGACATGTCTCATTTAATTTCCATTTAGCATCTTCCCAAGGTTCGATTAAACCTAGGTCTACTAGGGAAAAAGCTACTATACTGCATCCGTAAATCCAAATCGAAGGTATCAAGTGTGTTTTGGGTTATGTTTACAGCGAAGCCAAAGAGTTTAAGTTTGCGCTGAGTAGCGAAGCCCCCGAGTGTTGGGTGCGATTTATGCATTGAATCTATTGACTAAGCCACCGAGTTTTGGGTGTGGAAAAAGTAAACAATTGAAATTGGGATTGAGTTGCAGGAACTTAGCTTTATTTATCATCGAATACGGAGGTACATGTTTAGCGTAATCGCATGGACATTGGCATTATTGAAAGTAAAGTATGAGTCTTTGGCTGAAAAGCCTGGCCGTGGGCCTTATTGAAAGTAAACTATGGAAAGTAAATGTCCTAAGCATAGAAATGTCGTAGTTGCGCAATGTTCCATGGGTTGGAGTACTTGACTCCGATCTTGTTTTCTTGGAGACGATATGCTCCTTTAGGGATTACTTCTGTGATGATGTAGGGTACTTCCCATGGTGATTCTAGCTTGCGGTGGCCATCTTGCTTGAGGCGAAGGACCATGTCCCCAAAACGAAGGACCTAGGGCGCAGTCGATGGTTGTGATAATTGCGCAGGTTCTAGTGGTATGTGGTTGCTCTTTGGAGTGCAACATCTCGAGCTTCTTCAAGTGCATCGATGTCATCTTCAAGTGCCGCTGTAGAGGTTTCTTCATTGTATGCGACAACCCGAGGGGATTCATGAGTTATTTCAACTAGAAGCACGAATTCGGCTCCATGGACCAGAAAGGTGGGTGTTCCTTGTGTGACAGAGTTTGGAGTTGTGTCCAAGCTCCATAGGACAAAGGGCAATTCATCTACCCAGGCGCCTTTTGCTCTCTCGTGTGGTGCTAGGAGCCTTTTCTTGACGCCACTGGTTACGAGCTCACTTGTATGCCCATCTCCTTACATTAATCCTTGAAATCATTCAAGGTGAAGTTGGTTTCATTATTAGTGATGATGTTGTGGGGCACCCCGAAGCGGAAAACTATCGACTTGATGAAGTCACGACCGAAGTGGTGTCTTGGATGGTGACGGGCATTGCCTCAATCCAATTTGTAAATTTGTCAACTACGACTAGTAGAAAGACGTGTCCTATAGGTGAATATTTGTGGAGTTTTCCCACCATGTCGAGTCCCCATTGCGTGAATGTCCAGGCTAGGGGTGTGGGATCCAATTTTGTCGTGGGTGCATTGGGATTTGTTGGGAATTTTTCGCACGCCTCACACATCCTCACAATTGCCTTTGCATCTTGGACCACGATGAGCTAGTAGAATCCTGCCCAAAAAGCCTTGGCCACAATTGCTCTGCCGCTAGCGTGATGGCCGCATATTCCTTCTGGTATGTAGTTGAGGATGAGCTTCCCTTCATCGGGTGTGATGCACCACTGTAGCACACCCGAGATGCTTCTCTTGTAGAGTTCCCCCTTTACAATCCAGAAGGCCTTGGATCGGTGGGTGGTCCATCGCGCTTCGAATGTGTCCTATAGAAGTTCTCCCTTCATCATATATGCCACGTATGGTTGCATCCATGTAGGTTCTATCATCATGAATTCTTCGGGCTCTTCCTCTTCATCAGGAAAAACTGCCTCAGCTTCTGGTGCTGATGCAGCTCCCTGAGTCATCTTGCAGCATGACTTTTTTGTGTGTCTTGGGTGTTGCAGCTTCGGTGTCTTTGTTGATCTTGATTGAGCGCTCGTTGATCTCTTCCCAGAAAACTCCAGGTGGCACGGGAAGACAAAGGGATCCGATTTTTGCCAGATTGTCGGCTTCCTCGTTACTTGGTCTGCTGATGTTGGAGACCTAACATCCGTCAAAGTATCCTGCCATGATGTTGCACATATCGCGACATGTGATCATGTTGTCACTGATGGTGTCACACTTGTTTATTGCTTGATGTGTAATGAGATTTGAGTCGCTGAAAATTTTGAGGCAAGTTGCACTGCAGGCTTTGGCCATACACATACGTGCAACATGGCCTCATATTCGGCTTCATTATTGGATGCATTCGGGAAGCTCATATGAATATCATAGCGCATTTTGTCTCCTTGTGGTGATACTCGTGTAAAACAGCACCTTCTCCCTCGGTTCTCTTAGAGCCATCGAAGTACATGGTCCATGCACTAGATAAATCTGGAGGATCCGCGCTTTGGAGTTCCATCCACTCGGTGATGAAGTCAGGTAAAACCTGAGACTTTATTTTTTTCGATTTTCATACATGATGTCTCGAGGGGATAACTCGATTCCCCAAAGAGAGATACGCCCAGTGGCTTCTAGATCGTTGAGGATGTTGGAGAGGAGGGCCTCATTGACCACGAAAAGTGTTTTCTTAATATTTTCAAAGGCTCGCTAGGCTTCATCGGTCCACTCAAAAGTATCTGATTTCTTCATGATTGCATAGAAGGGAAGTGCTTTTTCGCTTAGCTGAGCGATGAACCGACTTAGCGCCGCTACACGCTTTGTAGATTTGTCGGCCTCTTCATTTTTAGGATTGCCTGTATTTTCTAGGGGTTTGCTTCTATCCCTCTAGCCGAAACAAGATACCTGAGGAATTGCCTCGCAGGGACTCCAAAGGATCACTTTGTCGGATTGAGCTTGATGCGGTACTTTTCGAGATTATTGAATGTTTCGCAAATATCATCGATAAAAGTCAACTCTTGACTTTTTGTGATTATGACATCATCGATGTAGACTTGGATGTTTCTTCCAATTTGGCTCACGAGAGAATTTTGCATAATCCGCTGGTACATAGCACCCGCATTTTTCAGCCCGAAGGTTGTAGTATAACAAAATACACCTAAGGTGTGATAAATGTTGTTTTATCCTAGTCCTCGACTTTCATCCGAATTTGGTGATATCTAGAATATGCATCCAAAAAGGAAAGACGCTCGCATCCGGCGATTGCATTGATGATTTGATCGATTCGCGGGAGCAGGAAGTGATCCTTTGGGCAATGTTTGTTCAGCGGTGAAGTCGATACACATGTGGAGGTCATCCATGTTTTTCTTTGGGACGCCTATCGGGTTTGTGACCCATGTTTATTTCTTGATCTCCTTGATGAATTTGGCGTCCATTAGGTGATGGAGATCCTTTCCAATGGGCCATGGAACAATGGAGTGATTGTTTCACTGGTTTGGCATCAGGGTACAAGTTGAGTGCATGCTTGACGAGTTCCTTGGGAATTCGTAGCATGCTCATGGAGGAACTCGACGAGCGTGCTTTACTATGCGGAACCAAGGTTGGAGGCCACAAAAGTTGTCTTCTTCAGGTCCATAGGATGGACCTGGATTTCTTTCGTGTTCCTTGGCAGAGTCGAATGATTGGTCAGGTAGGGACTGTGCTTCAGGCAGAACATCATGGTCAGTCGAGATTTTTAGATGTGCAAACTTTGTTTCCATTTCGAAGGACTCGGAGATTTTGTTAAATTCGCGGTCGTAATTATCGGAGCGCGTGAAACTTCCCTTCACCATTATGATTCCGCTGGGTGCTGGCATTTTCATCATGATGTATGCATAGTGTGGCACTTCCATAAATCATGCGAAAGCTGGGCGTCCCAAGATCGCATGGTACTATGATGGCCATTCCATAACCTCGAACTCGAGCTTCTTGCGCCTGAAGTTATCTCACATCCTGAAGACAACATCAAGTTAGATATTTCCCAAGGGGATTTTGGCTTTGCCTGGGACTATGCTATGGAAATATATTTCCGTTGGAGCAGATTAGTCAGAGAGAAATTCATTGCCCACAAGGTTTTGTCGTAGATAAGGTTAATGCTGCTTCATGCATCCATGAAGACCTTGATCATGTCGAACCCACCAATTTGGGCCTCTACTATTAGTCAATTTGGGCCTCTACTATTAGTCTCGAATAACCTAGTCGAGGGACCCAAAGCAGGTGATCGGCTCTGCTGAATGTAATCTCCTACTCCAAATAGTGGATATATTCGGGTGTTGGTGGCGGTGCCATTACTACCATGTTAAATTTTCGGGTAATCAGCTTCTAGATTCTCTTGGATGAATGTCCCTTCTGAATCATTGACATTGCCCCTGGACCTCAGGTACTCATCATCTTGGTTCCTGTTTGCCGTGGGTTGCTGCTGGCCTGCTAGTGGTGGCCTTGGTGGTGGTGGTGTGGTGAGTGTTAGGGTCCCTGGTGCGCCGGTATATCCCTGGTTTGCTGCTTCGGCCACCTTGGCGCCTCAAGCTGCTTATAGACCTGAGAAAGTGTGGCAATCCTTCATGAGGTGATTAAAACTCCTTCGTCCTTCTGAGTCGATGTAATAGTGCATGTGGCATGGCCCTTAGAGCATATGCATGGGATACAATGGAGCCTCCCGAGACCTTGGACGATATTTTGGGTTGTCCTTCTGCCCTGGTGTTGTCTTGGTTGCCTCGATATCCACCGCTGTGGTTCTTGTTTCTTCGGTTGTCCTCTACGACAAAGCTATCCGCAATGTAGCTTGGTCCACCATAACCATCAAAGTTGCGCCTCATCCTATTATCGTTGTTGCGTCTACTGCGTTCTTCTTTGGGTGATCATCCCCGCTTGTTATTTACCGCATCTTCACCATTGGCCTAGTGATTGTCCATGTCCATCAACTGATAAATTGTTTGGGCTTGACCCGACACAATGCCTCGATGAATTCCTTCCGGCACAGGCCGTCATTGAAAGCATTGATTGCCCTCTGGTCGGAGATACTCTTGGCTGAGTTTTTAATGATGTTCCACCTCTTTATAAATGCTCGTATCGGCTCCCAAGGTTTCTGCTTGCATGCTCATAGTTTTCCTCAATGTATGCGGGTCGATTGAACATGGATTTGAAGTGTCGGATGAAATTTTCCTCCAAGTCGCTCCAGCTGATGATGGATTCTTCAGGTAGCTACCTGAGCCAAGATCGTGTAGCCCCACTCAGGTGCAATTGCAGGCTTTGCATGGTGGTAGAACCACCTTGGAGCTTAACAGTTTACAGCTAATTGGTGATGACTTCAAGTGCAATGATCAATTTTATCTAGTTCCAAAATAAGAGTATTGAACCCATAGAGAGCTATTTGGTTGATGCCTTTATGACGCTTGTCACTATCTGCCAAAGGATACTTGTAAGCTACCTTTGATTTCAAGCAAGGGCCTTTGGAAGGTTTTGTTTGTGCAAGAAAGTAAATAAAACAAGTAAAGAAAAACAAGTAACAAATGCGTAGGAAAAGGTGTTGGAACTCAATAAGGCGAAAGCGTTCTCGGGGATTTAGGATACATCGCTAGCATGGGATAATTAATCATAATTAGGATAATCTATTTCTTTTGTCATGATATGTGTGGAGAGAGCTCAATAATAAGATGTTCACTAAAAGACTCGTGGGCAGTCGCTTTCTTGAACCAGGTAATGAGGTTATCTCTAAATAACCACTGCGATGCCTGAGAGCAATCACTCATACTGACCACCACAATTAAGGGTTTCCCCATGGATATCGTAATAAGCTTAGTGAGTCTCTCTTAATTCCCCCTTTGACCGTGTAGGTTATAAGCCAATTTTATTATCACCGCTTAGCACTAGACATACTCACATACACGTCCAAAGAGTATCACCCTCTCTTTAGTCCCATAGGCAAATGATATGTGGCCCCTACACATACCATCTAGAGAGAGATATCAAACACAATATCATAGATCAACGGATCATGGACCAAAGTAATAGGTCATCTTTATTTCATTTCATAATAATTCTAGGGTTTCTCCATCTCCCAAGAACAAATGGAACTACTCACACATGGAAGCAATCAACAACGTCATCATGTTCAAATGGATGGATAAAAGTATGGTGATAAATCTAGTGCAAACCACAGTTGAATCTCGAATTACAACAAGATCTAAAGTATGGAAGAGGGTAATGGTAATGGTGATGGAGATGTAGCGGTTGATGATGAAGGGGATGATGTGATGTCCTCTGATGATCCACAGAGCAACAAGGATTTTCCCTTATCTTAGTTCCTCCTCCGGATCCCTCTCTAGCGTGGTATTTTGAGGTTGGTGGTTTTTGTGTATGTCGGATCTCAGATTCGTCTTTGCAAGGTGAAAGTATTTGATGATGCAGACGCTCTGACATAGGGTACGGGCGGATGGTACGGGCGAGCTCCGCCCGTACCATAGGTCGTAAAGACCTATGTTGGCTTCCTCCATGTTTTCTATTCTCCCAGGTGCGAGGATAAATCAAATTAATGACATTTAACACTTATAAATATCATAATATGATAGTCCCAATTGATATATTCACATAAGACTTAGTAATTCATGATCCTATTGAAACAAAGACAAAAGAGTGTGCACATGCGCAGTAAAATACCAAAATCCTACTCTACTTATGCAAAACAAGAGGTAAATATGCTTCAATTTTTGACTCATCAAATTCCCCAAGCTAGAGTCTTTCTCATCCCCGAGCAAGGTTGTAGCTTATGGGAAAGGTCATCATGTTCATGAGGCACGAGTCATTACAATAAATGAGGCAGAAATTGAAACAGAATTATAATATCAGATATAGAACTGCATCGTGAGTTATATCGCACCTTCAAACATCACATGACTTAGAGGCTTCCACACCTTTCGTATCAATAAGTTATAAGAAGTGTTTTAGAGTTTGGCATATTATAAAATCATTAAGTTTTATTTTTTGAGCACTTAGTTTTAGTAATGAATAATTCATGATCATTACTTGAGTAACTTTTTGAATCTTGTACCTCTTCTTGTTTTGGAATTCTTTGGAATTCAACAAAAGTATTAGATCACATTAGTACTCTTTATGTCTCATATTAGTTCAAACTTATGACTATAACATGCTATCAAGATTTCCTTGCCATAATTCATGAATACTTGTTGGTGTGGAAGACCCTAAAATCATAACAGTGGTACAAGTATCATAGAACTCAACCTAATTCATACATCTAATACAATAATCATGAATCAATAATCACTTCGAATATCATAAAGTCTCAAAACTCAATAGATATAAATCTTTCCTCGAACTAAAGGAGGTTGATTAAGCAACTAATGCAAATTCTGGAATCATGAACTAATATGCACGCACGAAAGTAAATGATGAGTTCATATTTGCACCATGTTTTACATTATTATTTTGCATTGTAGATGTAGGATCTTGGTATTTTACGGTGCTCGCGCGCATATTTTATGGCTGTTTTCACCAGGATCAGGACAGATGATGGATCCAATGGATGCAATTCTTGGAGCAGTTGTACTATGGAGAAAAGGAGTAAAAAACAACATAAATCGCTTATTTGGGAAATATTAATAATACCATAAGAAAACCAGAAGCAAACAAGGGAGGCAGAGAGTCCAAAGACCAACTATACGACCAGAGCAATGCTCCGGCCGTATAGCTCCGGCCGTATAGTTGGCGCCGTCTCCGCCTCGTCAAATAGTTTCACCTCGTGCAATTGGTTTAGGAAGACGACATAAAGAACACCCAAAAATCACCGAAACCTCACCTCCGAAAGGCATCTGGAGGGGGAACTCATCTACCAAGGATCCATCTTCACCCTGCGCAGATCCGGGATGCTAAGGCATCGATCTTCATCATCCACCGCTGCATCATGACCATCTCCATCAATCCCATCTACATCTTGTTGTAATTCCTGTACTCATTATGGATTTATACAAGTACTATTCATCTATGATTGTTTCCATTACCATTGCCATGATGTTGATTGCCTCCATGTCTGAGTAGATCATTAGTTCTTGGGGAGATGGAGAAACCCTAGTATGCGATTGAAATAAGGTAAAGTCTATTATGATATTCATCACTGTGACCATGTGTTAGATTTTCTACATCTTGATGTTGAGAGAAGTCAACCTCTCAATATTTGCCTCTCGTGGGGACTTGATGGAGGAAACTATTTGTTGGTAGACGAAGGTGTGCTAGCACTTACAGTGACTATAAAGCTGTTGGCACCCCTTACGTATCAACTTGGGAAACCGAGGAAACTCATGGAACACTATCCATGCCATGGGATACGTCCTATGGGATTACGTCCCTTAATAGCGCAGTAATTCGATTGATGTCGATTGCTGACTATTATGGTTACTGCTGGGTCCGCAGCATAGAAAACAAAAAAATTCCTACGATGAGAACTATACGCCAAGATCTATCTACTAGATACAGAGCAACGGGTGGACATACATCCATGGAGAACTTACCCTCGAAGACAACGAGTTTTGTTAACGAGTAGGAACTCATGGTTGATGTAGTCGTATGCTTGCCGATCTCAAGATCGTGTGGAAGTCCGACCACCGCAAATCAGCAGCGCATCCATCCTCGCACACACGTTCAAGCCATCGGACAACCTCCACCTCCTCGCTCCAGCAATCCAGCGGAAGCAGCAACTCCTTCCAGACGAAATGCCACCGGGAACATGTATCTCGCTAATCCGAGACCATGGGGGAATAATTCTAGAGGGGGAGAGATCCTTCACAAGGAGGTGTGTGGATGAAGGAGGGAATGGGTGGCCTTTTATAGGAGGAGGGGGGTGCCCCCTCTCTCCATGGCCGGTGCATGGGGGGGGGGTGACCCCTCACCTCCCCCATTCATGTGGTGGTAACCCCTCCACATTAAAATTCCTCTTCACATTCCCTTTTAAAGTCTCCACTTTAAATGCATTAAATTTCTCCAAATTTAATGCTCTCTCATTTAATAAAACTCTTTTTATTAAATTTATTCAGAATTTTGTTAATTACTTTAATTAACAAACATTCACATATAGCCCCTTGCAATATTTCAATATCACATGCAGAACCACCTTCGCAATTTCACGAAACAATTTCGGTTTCTATTGAAACAATTCCTGCTTTGTAATTCTTTAAATGAAACATATATGTGCTCCAAAATGGTGTCCGGTAACTATTTAAGTGTGCCACCCTACGGTTCGCGAATAATGCAGACATGATCGAGACCCTTCTCCGATCAATAATCAGCAACGGGACCTGGAGATCCGTACTGACTCCTACACATTCAACGATGACTCCTGTGATCGTGAGAACCTTTAACGCTTATAACTAAATCCCTTTGTCTCTTGATATATTACATGTACGAGATTCGATCATCGGTATCTCCATACCTAGTTTGATCTCGTTACCGACATGCACTCTTTTCTTGTTCCCGTGATATAACATTCTAGTGATCACATCACTTGCTTGCAAGCTATCCTAATGTGATATCACCGAGAGGGCCCAAAGTATATCTATCCGTCATATGGATTGACAAATTCCACTCTTGATCCATGAGCCTCAACATAACACCTTCGTAGTACTGAACCCATCTTTATAGTCACCCTGTTACCGTGTGACGTTTGATGTTATCAAGATACTCTTCCGGTGTTAACAATTAACATGATCTCATGGTCCAAGGATAAAGATTACTTCATATGATGTTATAGCAATATAAACATAATGACTTGATCGTAATGCTATACTTCAGATGAATGTTCATCACATCATTTCACAAATGCTGTGACCTTGTTATTAACAACATCCAATGTCCATGATCAGGAAACCTTGATCATCTTGTTAATCAACAAGCTAGTCTATAAGAGAGGCATAACTAGGAACCCTTTTTTGTTTATTAAACACACATGTATTGATGTTTCCTATCAATACAATTATAGCATGCAAAATAAACATCTATCATATACAAGGAATACATAACAACAACTTTATTATTGCCTCTCAGGGCATATTTCCTTCAGTCTCCCACTTGCACTAGAGACAATAGTCTAGTTTATATAGTGATAAATCTAACACCCATGGAGTTCTGGTGTTGATCATGTTTTGCCCTAGGGAGTACTTTAGTCAACGGATCTGCTACATTCAAGTCCGTGTGCACTTTACAAATCTTTATATCTCCATCCTTGACATGCTCGCGGATGGAGTGAAACCGGCGCTTAATATGCTTGGAATTCTTGTGAGACCTTGGTTCCTTTGCGTTGGCTATGGATCCATTGTTGTCACAATAGATCACCATCGGGTCCAACGCACTGGGAACCACACCCAGTTCTGTAATGAACTCTTTCATCCAAACTGCCTCCTGCACCGCTTCTGAAGCAGCAACATATTCCGCCTCCGTTGTTGATCCAGCCACCACAGGTTGTTTGGAACTCCTCTAACTAACTGCTGCTCCGTTCAAGAGGATTACGTATCCTAATTGAGACTTAGAGTCATCTAGATCGGTGTCAAAACTAGCATCGACATAACACTTAGCGACTAGCTCTTCTTCACCTCCGTATACAAGAAACATATCCTTAGTTCTTCTCAAGTACTTAAGGATATTCTTGACCGCTATCTAGTGTTTCGAACCTGGATCAGATTGGTACCTACTAGTCAAACTAATAGCATGTGCCACATCTGGTCTTGTACATAGCATGGCATACATTATAGAGCCTATGGCTGAGGCATAGGGGATCTTATCCATTATCTCTCTTTCTTCCGCCGTGTAGGACTTTGAGTCTTACTCAATGTCTTGCCTTGCAACATAGGTAAGTACCCCTTCTTACTTCTGTCCATATTAAACTTCTTTAATATCTTATCAAGGTATGTACTCTGCGATAGCCCAATTAGGCGTCTTGATCTATCTCTATAAATTTTAATGCCTAATATATATGAAGCTTCACCAAGGTCCTTCATCGAAAATTTGCTGTTTAGATAACTTTTAACAACTTTTTAAAGATCTATATCATTTCAATCAATAATATGTCATACACATATAATATCAGAAATGCAACAATGCTCCCACAGACATTCTTGTAAATAAAAGACACTCCATAAGTTTGGACAAATCCAAACTATATGATCACCAAAACAAAGCTGAGATTCCAACCGTGATGCTTGCTTCTCCATAGATGGATCGCTGAAGTTTGCACACCTTATTAGCATCCTTAGGATCGACAAAACCCTTAGGTTGTATCATATATAACTCTTCTTCAATATTACCATTGAGGAACGCAGTTTTGACATCCATCTGCCATATTTCATAATCAAAATATGCAGCAATTGCTAACATAATCCTAACCGACTTAAGCATCGCTACGGGAGAGAATGTCTCATCGTAGTCAACTCCTTGAATTTGTCGAAACCCCTTTGCGACAAGTTGAGCCTTATAGATGGTTACATTACCATCAACATCAGTTTTTCTTTTGAAAATCCATTTATTCTCAACGGCCTTTCGATCGTGAGGTAAGTCCACCAAGGTCCAAACCTGGTTTTCATAGATGGATTCCATCTCGGATTTCATGGCTTCTAGCCATTTGTTGGAATCAGGGCTCATCATTGCTTCTTCATACGTCGCAGGGTCATCTATTTCATCAATCATGAAATTCATAACAGGATTGCCGTGAGGCCGCGTGTCCTGCTTGACCTGCGAGGTTCGGTAGTGTCCTCTTTCGAAGTTTCATGATCATTATCATTAGCTCTCTCTTCATCAGGTGAAGTCAACTCCGAAACAACTTCCGGTGCTGAGCCACTCGCCATTCCATGAAGAGAAGGTTCAATAACCTCTTCGAGTTCTACCTTCCGACTACTCACACCTTTCGCGAGAAACTCCTTCTCAAGAAAGGATCCATTCTTGGCAACAAAGACCTTGCCCTCGGATCTGTGATAGAAGGTATACCCAATCGTTTCCTTAGGGTATCCTTGAAGACGCATTTTTCCGCTTTGGGTTCGAGTTTATCCGGTTGAAGTTTCTTCACATAAACATCGCATCCCCAAACTTTAAGAAATGATAGCTTAGGTTTCTTTCGAAACCATAATTCATACGGTGTCTTTTCAACGGATTTAGATGGTGCCCTATTTAAAGTGAATGCAGCGGTTTCCAGTGCATAACCCCAAAATGACAGTGGCAAGTCAGTCAAAGACATCATAGATCGAACCATATCCAATAAAGTACGATTACAACGTTCTGACACACCATTACGTTGTGGTGTTCCGGAAGGCATGCGTTGTGAAACTATTCCACAGTCTTTCATATGTGTGCTAAACTCGTAACTAAGATACTCTCCTCCACGGTCGGACCGCAGAAATTTGATCTTTCTGTTACGATGATTTTCCACTTCATTCTGAAATTCTTTGAACCTTTCAAAGGTTTCAGACTTATGTTTCATCAAATAGATATACCCGTATCTACTCAAATCATCCGTGAAAGTAACAAAATAACGATATCCACCTCGCGCCGACACACTCATTGGTCCACACACATCAGTATGTATGATTTCCAATAAATCTGTCGCCCGTTCCATTGAACCGGAAAACAGCGTTCTAGTCATCTTGCCCATAAGGCATGGCTCACATGTATCAAATGATTCAAAATCAAGTGATTTCAAAAGTCCATCAGAATGGAGTTTCTTCATGCGTTTAACGCCAATATGACCTAGACGGCAGTGCCACATATATGTAGATATATCATTATCAAGTTTAATCCTTTTAGCATCAACATTATGAATATGCGTAATACTAATATCGAGATCCAACAGAAATAAACCATTCAACACAGGTGCATGACCATAAAAGATATTATTCATATAAATCGAACAACCATTGTTTTCAGACTTAAACGAATAACCACTTTGCATCAAACACGATCCGGATACAATGTTCATGCTCAGTGCAGGCACCAAATAACAATTATTCAGATTTATAACTAATCCCGATGGCATATGGAGAGGCAGCGTTCCGACGGCGATCACATCAACTCTTGATCCATTGCCGACCCGCATCGTGACCTCATCCCTTGCTAGTTGTCGCTTGTTCCGCAGCCCCTGAACCGAGTTACATATATTAGCAACCGATCCCGTATCAAATACCCAGGTGCTACTGCGAGTACTAGTCAAGTACACATCAATAACATGTATATCACATATACCTTTGTTTGCCTTGCCGGCCTTCTTGTCCGCCAAATACTTGGGGCAGTTGCGCTTCCAATGGCCAGTCCCCTTGCAATAGTAGCACTCGGTGTCAGACTTAGGGCCAGCTCGGGGTTTCTTTTCAGGCGCGGCAACAGATTTGCCGCCCTTCTTTCCCTTCTGCTTGCCTTTCTTGTCCTTCTTGAAACCGGTGGTCTTATTGATCATCAACACTTGATGTTCTTTCCTAATCTCCACTTCTGCAGTCTTAAGCATTGATAGAAGCTCGGGAAGAGACGTATTCATGCCCTGCATATTATAGTTCATCACGAAGCTCTTGTAGCTAGGTGGCAGAGATTGGAGAACACGATGTATGCCTAAGTCAATGGGAATCGTTATTCCCAAGGACACAAGCTTATCGGCGTACCCAGACATTTTGAGTACGTGCTCACTAACGGAGATGTTCTCTTCCATCATGCAGCTAAAGAACTTTTCAGAAGCATTATAACTCTCACGGCAGATGGGTATCGAAAATCATTTTCAATTCTCCCATGGTATCAAAGGCATTGCCATTTTCAAACGTTTTCTTCGCTCTAGCCCATACAGTATACCGCAATGAACTAAGTTGTGGTCCTCCTGACGAGTTATATAGACGTGCTTTTCCTCGTCAGGGGCATCAAGAGCCGGTGGGGGGCCTAGAGGCGCCTCTACCACATATTGCTTTTGTGCAGCAGTGAGGAGAATCCTCAAATTCATAACACAATTGGTGAAGTTGCTACCATTCGCAGCAAGCTTCTCTTTCTCTATGAACACATTGAAATTAAAAGCAGGTGGTGCCATCTACAATGTAATTCAGAAATATATTTAGACTAAGTTTATGATAGATTGAGTTCAACTAATCCAAATTACTAATGAACTCCCACTCAAAAACGACATCCCTCGTGTCCTTTTGGTGATTACATGAACCAAATCCACTACACCAAGTCCGATCATCACGTGAGTCGGTGTAGCTTCAAAGGTGAGCATCTATATGGGCATCATATCAACTATATGACTCATGCTTAACCTTTCGGTCCGTGTTCCGAGGCCATGTCTGTACATGCTAGGCTCGTCAAGTAAGAACCTTAGTATTTGCGTGTGTAAAACTGTCTTACACCCGTTGTATGAAAGCGTAGAGTCGAGAACACCCGATCATCACGTGATGCCTCAAAACACGATCCACAAAACGGTGCATACTTAAGGAAGAACACATTTTATCTTGATATCTAAATGAGGGATCATCTTATAATGCTACCAAAAGCGCCAAACTAGCAATATAAGATGCTAATGTGTGAAGTGAGGTGATATGGTCCATGCATTTGATCTCTATCATTTGCATCGTGGTATGATCTCTATCATTCCTTTGTGTGTAAGGCCAAGGTCTATGGAACTTACACGTTAAGTGAGTTGTAAGAGTATCTATCATACATCTACTTACAACAATACCATATCAATACACTAGCCCAGCAACGATCTAAACTAGACGCCTCTAATTTATCATTTGCAAGTTTTACGTGGCTTAGGGCTTTCGGAGATAGAACCGTTCTCACCTACAAACATGAACCACAACGAGGATAACCAAGTTATTAGCAACTCGTTGTAAATCAGATATTGACTATAGTAGGAGAGACAGACACCCGCTAGCCACTTATGCAAAACTAGTTGCATGTCAGTCGTGGAACCGGTCTCATGTACGATGACATGTAAGGTTGGTCCGGGCCGTTTCATCCTACTATGCCACCAATATCCAAAGTACATAGAAGATGCAATAACATGATCATCATCGCCCACATATAAACATATGTGTACTACCCGTGCAAAGCACCTACGCATAGATCAGGCTCTGATACCACTGTTGGGTCCGTAGCATAGAAAACAAAAAATTTCCTACGATGAGAACTATATGCCAAGATCTATCTACTAGATACATAGCAACAGGTGGACATACATCCATGGAGAACTTACCCTCGAAGACAACGAGTTTTTTTAACGAGTAGGAACTCGTGGTTGATGTAGTCGTACGCTTGTCGATCTCAAGATCGTGTGGAAGTCCGAGCGCCGCAAATCAGCAGCGCATCCGTCCTCGCACACACGTTCAAGCCACCAGACAACCTCCACCTCCTTGCTCCAGTGATCCAGGAAGCGAGAACTCCTTCCGCATTTAAATGCCACCGAGAACATGTATCTCGCTAATCCGAGACCATGGGGAAATAATTCTAGAGGGGGAGAGAGATCCTTCACAAGGAGGTGTGTGGATGAAGGAGGGAATGGGTGGCCTTTTATAGGAGGAGGGGGGGGTGCCCCCTCTCTCCATGGATTTGCATGGGGGTGACCTCACCTCCCCCATTCATGTGGTGGTAACCCCTCCACATTAAAATGCCTCTTCACATTCCCTTTTAAAGTCTCCACTTTAGATGCATTAAATTTCTCCAAATTTAATGCTCTCTCATTTAATAAAACTCTTTTTTATTAAATTTATTCTGAATTTTGTTAATTACTTTAATTAACAAACATTCACATATAGCCCCTTGCAATATTTCAATATCACATGCAGAACCACCTTCTGCAATTTCACCCGAAACAATTTCCGGTTTCTATTGAAACAATTCCTGCGCTTTGTAATTCTTTTCGTCAAACATATGTGCTCCAAAATGGTGTCCGTAACTCTTAAGTGTGCCACCCTCGGTTCATGAATAATGCGACATGATCGAGACCCTTCTCCGATCAATAATCAATAAATGGGACCTAGAGATCCGTACTGACTCCTACACATTCAACGATGACTCCTGTGATCGTGAGAACCTTTAACGCTTGTAACTAAATCCCTTTGTCTCTCGATATATTACATGTCCGAGATTCTATCATCGGTATCTCCATACCTAGTTTGATCTTGTTACCGACATGCACTCTTTTCTCGTTCCCGTGATATAACATTCTACTGATCACAACACTTGCTTCCAAGCTATCCTAATGTGATATCACCGAGAGGGCCCAGAGTATATCTATCCGTCTTATGGATTGACAAATTCCACTCTTGATCCATGAGCCTCAACATAACACCTTCGTAGTACTGAACCCATCTTTATAGTCACCTTATTATGGTGTGACGTTTGATGTTATCAAGATACTCTTCCGGTGTTAGCAATTAACATGATCTCATGGTCTAAGGATAAAGATTACTTCGTATGATGTTATAGCAATATAAACATAATGACTTGATCGTAATGCTATACTTCGGATGAATGTTCATCACATCATTTCACAAATTCTGTGATCTTGTTATTAACAACATCCAATGTCCATGATCAGGAAACCTTGATCATCTTGTTAATCAACAAGCTAGTCTATAAGAGAGGCATAACTAGGAACCCTTTTTTGTTTATTAAACACACATGTATTGATGTTTCCTATCAATACAATTATAGCATGCAAAATAAACATCTATCATATACAAGGAATACATAACAACAACTTTATTATTGCCTCTCAAGGCATATTTCCTTCAGTTACGAGGATGATGTGAGCAGCGGTTGTTGTCTATTTTTCCAAATACGGAGTTCCTCCCACACATACATAGTTGAGAATGTTCATCATGATAATCTTTATCTTAAATCTTTATAATACTAGTGGTGTATCCGCTACTCCCTAAGAACGCCTTTTCCCTACTGTAGTTCCAATCTCTCTTACATATGCGATACTTACTTTCTGTACTCAGTTGTTTTACTTTACTTTATTATTGCTCTTATACCCAAAACCCAAAAACACCATTTTACACAATACTGCATTTTATCTTGTCACTCAGAACTTTATCTAGCATGTCTATCATAATATTTATTTCAAGAGTTATTAGACTTCAGACTCCTGCTCCCTATGTGATCGATATATTTATTTCGAAACTAGCTACAAACGATCGTGCACTTGCAGTCATCAAGCTATTTTCTGGCGCCGTTGCCGTGGAGCTAAGCGCTATAGGTCTTTTAGTTTTTGCTTATTTATTTTTGTCTTGCTAAATTTTGTTTTGAGTCATAGGTTTCCACCAACATAATGGAGTTTGAGCATATGACTAGTGCTAGCCCACTCAACCACTTTGGGAAGCCGTATGATATTTATAAAAGAGACAACTCCAATGAGAAGACAAGGGGGTTTGAAATAAATCATCTACTACTTAGTATTCTACATAAGGAGCAATTTACTGGAGATGAAGAAGATCCTGATCCATATGACCATATTGCATGTTTCAAAGATATATGTGGAACTTTTCTATTGATGGGATATACCACTGATGAGGTAAGGGTTAAAATTTTTAGTCAAACTTTGACAAGTACAACTCTCTCATGGTATAGTTATCTACCACCTAAAACCACTACTACTTGGGATAATTTGGCGACAGTTGTATCAAGGAGTTGACCCGGATCCATCGTCATATCTCACGTAAGTTTCTTCCCCTTGTCCGACATAGTTTTCCGGGTTAGCTCATATGCCTTTGCTTCAGCATCTTCCCTTTCCTTATTTTCAGATAACTTTCCGGAGGGTACTCCCATCACCAGTGCTGCCGTTGCCAAATTCCGCCGAGAGAGGGGTACTCCCGTCGCTCCTGATGGTGAGAGCATCCCCTTAGACATGGAGGACCTGCTGGTCAGCGTGTCAGCTCGGGTGGAAACCATCAAGAACTATGGGAAAGATCTCCTCGACGTTGCGGTCCGGATCTTCAACACTTTCTGGCCAAGCGAGAGCGCTCCGAAAAGGATCACACTCCTTGCAGTGAAGTTATTGGAAATCGAGACACAGCTTGATCTCTGGAGAGAATCCGCCAGGCGTGCCGTAGCAGATACCCTCCTCCATCATATCCTTATGTGGTACGAGAAGATCGACCTGAGCCTCCTCACACGCCGGCGCACTGGATCCAAATGGACCGATGATCCAGAGTGGGTAGCTCGGCGCCAGGCTTGCGCCTACAGCCTTGTCGAATATTCTCCCATCCATGACTGGGTTGAGGGGCCGAGCTTTCTGGAATCCGGCGAGGAGGAGCAGATGGAGAACATGGAGGATGGGTCGGGCGATGATGGAGAAGATGCTGCTTCAGATATTGAAGACAGTGATGATGACGCCGAACTTCCTCCTCCTGCCGCTCCTTAGTTGAAAAAACTTGAAAATTTATCAGATCCCCGGTATGCCGGGTGCAATTGTATGCTGAATACATGATATTTTGCTACTATGCTTGTATGCCGGATTAACTTGGGCGTAGTCCCCGAGTTTCATTTTCTTGTTCGTCCAATTCTCCGGCTCGATCCGTGTCTACCTTGATTCGGTTTTACGACTTACGAATCCGAGCCTCAAGAATCGTTTTAACAATACTGAGAAACTTTGAGGCTTGGCTCAAAATAATTCAACATAATAGCTTGAAAGTAAATACGGGGTTAGTCCGAAAAAACAAACGTTAGCTGGAATAGGATCGTTTCCTTAGTAGTTTTTCATGTGCTACGCAATTCCAAACTTGTTCCCTTGCTTGCCATGAAGCCAATTCTTGTTGGACAGCAGCAAGTCGAAGGGTTGGGTTTTTGGTGCTCACACATTACTAATCCGGGTTAAGCGAAACGAGTCATTCCAGCTAACGCATAAAAAGTAACAACAATCATTTATTAAGGTAGTCCCCGAGTTACTGCTCGAGGCTCCGCTATTTCATTGATAAGCTCATTGCCGACATACATACCGACATATGAGATGACTCGGATACATACACTCTTTAGCTAAGTGTAGAAGGGACGAAGTAGCGCTACATTCCACGGTCGCTTCGATTCCTCTCCGGACCTGTCCGCCTTGTTCTTTTCCTGTGGCTTTGCATCTAGAAGATAGTAGGAATCATTGTGCAATGCTTTGCTCACAATAATGGTCCTTCCCATGGGGGGGACAATTTATGCATGCCAGTGGTACGCTGTACCAACCAGAGCACCAGATCGCCTTCCCGGAAGACTCGGGGGCACACTTTCCGGCTATGATAGCGTCGGAGATTTTGCTGATATATGGCGGATCTGGACAGTGCTAGTTCTCTCGCTTCTTCCAGCAGATCAACATCATTTTGCCGGGCTTCTTGCACTTCGGCTTCTGTGTATTGGGTGACCCTAGGCGAATCATGCTCTATGTCGGCTGGTAATACAGCTTCTGCCCCATATACCAGAAAGAACGGCGTGTAGCCTGTTGATCGATTCGGAGTTGTTCTTAAACTCCACAATACCGCTGGTAGTTCTTCTATCCAGCACCCAGCTGATCTTTGCAACAGCTCAATGAGCCGGGGTTTTATCCCGGATAGCACTAATCCATTGGATCTTTCCACTTGTCCGTTCGATGCGGGGTGGGCTACCGAGGCTATGTCGAGTCGGATTTTCTTATCTCGGCAGAATCGTGCAAATGCTCCTTCAGCAAAATTTGTGCCGTTATCAGTTATGATACTATGAGGACAACCGTATCTCAAGATAATGTCTTTGAGAAATGTTACGGCCGTAGCCCCATCACATTTTCTTATAGGCTTCACTTCGATCCATTTTGTAAACTTGTCCACCATGACCAGAATGTGTGTCATGTTTCCTCTTGCTGGTTTGAACGGGCCAACCATATCCAAGCACCACACAGCAAATGGCCATGTAATTGGTATGGTTTTAAGTTCCGACATAGGCATATGTGTCTTGGTTGCGTATCTTTGGCAACCATTGCATTTTCTCACCAGATCTTCTGCTTGCTCCAAGGCACTTGGCCAGTAAAATCCATGCCGGAATGCCTTTGCCCCCAAGGTCCGGGATGAGGCATGATGCCCGCATTCTCCTTGGTGTATATCTCAGAGGATGTTAAGTCCTTCTTCCGGGTTAACACACCGCTAGAGGACATTGGTTACACTCTGTTTGTACAGCTCGGAATTGATGATTGTGTAAGCTTTGGCTCTCCTCTGAGTTTGCCTGGCTAGCACTTCCTCAGTGGGTAACGTTCTTTCAAGAACTGGTATATAGGCAGTGCCCAAGCTGGTATTGCTCGCGCAGGGAACATCTCCTCATCAATTTCCATCCGATCCACCGGCATAACTTCAGCCGGATCACGCTGAACAGTCCCCGGGTCTAGCGAGGTAGTCCTCGGGTTTGCCGAGGTAGTCCCCGGGTTCGGCGTGCTACCTCCCATGTCAATGTCCATGGGCTCAACTCCGGATTCCGCGTTTTCCGGGACATAGATTGAATCGGTTCCTGGGGATGGCTTGATAGATGGTTTTCTGAGGTGCTCCAATGCTACGCCCGGTGGAATTGCCTGTCGGGTCGATCCGAGCTTTGACAGCATGTCGGCAGCTTCGTTTTCCACGCGAGGTACATGGTGAAATTCGCATCCCTCAAAGTAACCCGAGATCTTCTGCACATGAAATCTGTATAGCGCCATGTTTGGATCCAGGGCGTCCCACACTCCGGACACTTGCTGTATTACTAGATCCGAGTCGCCAAAGCATATTATCCGACGTATGCCAATCTCCTTCGCCACTTTGAGACCATGCACAAGAGCCTCGTACTCAGCGACATTGTTTGATGCCGCGAAATGGATCTGCAATACGTACTTGATCTGATCCTTCTTTGGCGAGGTAAGCACAACCCCGGCACCTAACCCGGTTTTGGTTTTCGATCCGTCAAAGTGCATCCTCCAGTAGTTCGGATCTGGTGGCGGCGGTTCGTATTGTACCTCGGCCCAATCCACGAAAAAGTCTGCCACAGCCTGGGACTTGATCGCTTCTCTCCTATCATACTAGGGTGCGTAAGGTGCTAGCTCAATTGCCCATTTCGCAATTCTGCCATTTGCATCTTTGTTACCCATTATCTCGGATATGGGGGCTTCGCATATCACTTTGATGGGATGCTCCTCAAAGTAGTGCTTTAACTTCTTTGCTGCCATATAAACTCCGTACGCCACCTTTTGAAAATGCGGGTAGTTCTGTTTCGAGGCAGACAATACCTTGCTCAAGTAATACACTGGCCTCTGCACCGACTTACCCTCTTCATCTCGCTCCACTACAATCACTGCACTTACAACTCAGTTGGTTGCGGCTATGTAGAGCAACATTGGCTCCTTTGACAGTGGAGAAGCTAACACTGGTGCAGTGGCCAACATCTTTTTCAAGTGAGCAAAAGCTTCATCGGCCTGCGGCGTCCAAACGAATTTATCTGACTTTTTCATGAGTTGGTAGAGAGGCAGTGCCTTTTCCCCTAACTGACATACAAACCGACTCAACGACGCCAGGCATCTAGTGAACTTCTGGACGTCGTTGAGACACTTTGGCAGCTCCATTCGTTCGATGGCTCGGATCTTAGTCGGATTAACCTTGATACCTCGGCTGGAGACGAGAAATCCGAGTAATTTCCTAGCCGGGACACCGAAGGTACATTTCTCCGGGTTAAGCTTCATCCGGAATCTCCTCAAGTTCGCGAATGTTTGCCTTATGTCGTCAAGGAGCGTTGCGCTTTCCTTGGTCTTAATAAACACATCGTCCACGTAGACTTGTACATTTTGACCTATTTGATCGTGCAAACATTTTTGCATACATCTCTGGTACGTTACTCCTGCATTTCGTAAACCGAACGGCATAGTGCGATAGCAATAAGCCCGTCTGGGTAATAAAGGCGATTTTATTTGATCATCCGGTTCGTAGGTATCCGTGGAAACCAGAATAAGCGTCAATGAATGACAACAGTTCACATCCCGCGGTAGAGTCGATGACCTGATCTATCCTCGGCAGTGGGAATGGATCTTTTGGACACGCCTTGTTCAGGTTCGTGTAATCGATACACATACGCCAAACCACTGCCACGTTCGGATCATCCTTCTTCTTTTCTACCAGCACCGGATTAGAGAGCCAATCCGGATACAGCACTTCCATGATAAATCCTGCTGCTAGCAACCGAGCTATCTCGTCACCAGTGACCTTTCTCCTATCCTCGACGAAGCATCGGAGAGGCTGCTTCACCGGCCTTGCTCCGGGTCTTATGTTCAAAGAGTGCTCGGCCAACTCCCTCGGAACACCTTGCAAGTCCTGTGTGGACCAAGCAAAAATATCCCGATTCTCACGGAGGAAGTCGACGAGCTCGCTTTCCTATTTGTCAGTTAACCCGGCACCAATTGTTACGGTACGCTCCGGGAACATTTTATCCACTGGAATCTTCTTGATGTCCTTCGCGGCTTGAAACGAAATGCTTCCATGCGGGTTGCTTAACGCCGGCATATACTGCTACGCGGACTGAGCTAATGCCGCCACCTCTTGGATTTTTCTTTTCTCTTGGGCAATTACGAGTGACTCGGCTAGGTTAGACCTGGCTGAGGCGCACTCAATAGAACGTCGGAAATCCCCAGCGATAGTAATTGCTCCATTTGGCCCGGGCAGCTTCATCTTCAGATAACTAACGTGGCAACTTGCCATGAATTTGCTCAGAGCTGGTCTCCCGAGTAATGCATGATACACGCTCTCCAAGTTCACCACCTCAAACTCCAGATTCTCAGTTCGGCAGTTATCCCTCGTACCGAATAGCACGTCGACCCGGACTTTGCCTTTGGGCTCACAGGATATGCCTGGTACGATACCATGGAAAGTTGTTCTTGTAGCCTGGAGCATGTTCTCCGAGATGCCCAACTTGCACATCGTATCCGCATACATGATGTTAATGCTACTGCCATTGTCGATCAGTACCTTGGAGAACCTCACATTAATGTTTGGTCCAATGAATGTCGGATCTAACACTAGTGCATACGAGCCCGGACTTGGCATAAGCTTGGGATGATCTTTGACGCTCCAGGTAATTTCCTGGTCCAACCAAGACATGTACCTCGTCACTGCAGGCATAACCGCGTTAACCTCCATATGTCGGCGCTGCAAGCTCTTCCTATCTGTTTCCTCTGTTGTGAACACACAATAGCTCTAGTGATGTTCCCCGTACTCATTCCTCCCCTCGTTTCCGGAGTACCTCGGATCTGGTTGTTGCTGGTTTTCCACCTGATGCACTGCATCCCTTCTCTCACTGTTGTCATACCTCGGCGGAGGGGGAGGCAACATTAGTTGCTGCGTGTTTGCTCCGGAGAGCAGTTGCTGCCGGGTAACTCCTGCCGAGGTTGATCATTCCGGGGTGCCTGAGCATTCCCCGAACCACCTTGTTCTATCTTACGCATCCACTCACATTGCCTCGTTGTGTGACCCGCCGGGCTGTTCGGATTTGGCGTGTGAAATTTACACGGCTGGTCCAACATTGACTCATAGGTATACCTCGGACGATCTTTCTTTTCTTGCCATTGCTTCTTCTGCTCCGGAGTCCACGTTTTCTTGACATTGTTTCGAGGAGTCCATTGCCCTCCCGTTTTCTGGCATTGGTTGCTCCCTGCTCCGGGCTGATCTTGATTCATGGCTGCAACTTGTTGCGAACTATACCGATGGTCTGGTCTATCGTCTCTCCTTTTTCCCCTGTAATTGTTCCTCCGGGATGACCCGGCTCCGTCCCTAGGATAGTACTCCTCATTTGACTCGTTCGACGCGATCCTAAGTTGAGTCGGATCACCTAAAGCATAAGAATCCACGATCCGGATCATCTCTGCCAATGCGACTGGCATTTTGCTTTGCAATTTCATCCACAACTCGCTGCCATATCTGCACCCTTGTGCGAACCATACTATAGCCTGTGACTCTATGACTCCCTCACACGAGTTTCTCACGGTACACCACCGGGTCAAGAATTCACGATCCGTTTTGTTAGATCTCTGCTTGCACATTGCCAGGGTCTGCGGTCTATTCGGTCTCTGATATGTACTTGAGAAGTTGCTGATAAACATTTCTTCAAAATCTACCAGCAATTGATGCTCCCGGGTGGCAAATTATTCAGCCATACCCTAGCCGGACCTTCCAACATTTGGGGTACATATCGAACATCCCATCTCAAGTTGCCAGTTGCAATTTTCACAGCTATTGCGTAGTTTATCAGCCAATCCTCCGGCTTTGTACTGCCGTCATACGTCTTCGTGCCCCTGGGTAATTGGAAATTGGGTACTGGCGGTTCCTTCATGATCCAGGGTCCAAAGCACGCTAGACCCGGAGGACCTTGACATTCGATCTGTTCCGACCTATACAGGCGATCCAGCTTTAACCTGGCGTCATCCGGCATCAAATCCCTGCTTCCCAATCTCGACCCTATCACATGATAGTCCGGCCTTGCGTATCCCGCATTAATCATCTCCGAGTCTCCGTCATTGTATCGGTCTTGCTCTCTTTGTGCTCCTCTATGTTGTATACCACGGCCGACACTTTGCTCTTGCCTTGGTATATTCCGCTGCTGTGGTTGACCTGCTCCTGCCGAATTTCGCTGTCCGGCATTGCCGTTGGCAGCATTCCCTTGACCGACATTGCCTTGGTCGTGATTACCTCGGCCCGCTTCACCTCGGCTCACACTTTGTCGATCGTCGTTTTTCCGCATCTCTTTTTCTTTTCCCGCACGCGTTGGGTCGTATGGAACGATCTGCTTGTTCCGTCTGGCCGAGGTTACTACCTCTTCTCTCCTTGGGCCACCATGAGGCGATGATGCGGCTCCAGCGGATTTATCCGGGTTACCCATCGCCGAATGGACGATCTTAGAAGCTCCAACTCTCTCCGGGTTACCTCTCAGCAGCTCCTCGTTCTGCCTGTTCGCGATCCGAACCAGCTCGTTAACCCGGTCTTGCTGTCTTTGACGGGCTTCACCCGTCAGACCCTCTAGCTTAGACGCCGCGGCATCTGCTGCTCTAAGGTTCTTTGCCGGGGTACTATACTTCGGCAACCCCACGGACAGATAGTTTTCCGACCCTTCTGGTCCATCATCACCTTCTCTGTTCATCTCATTTATGAGATTTTTCCCTTTTACTCTTACTGCATCAACCTTGTTTGCCTTCGCGTACTCGCGCAGCGTCATGTTCAACGACATGAGCTGCTATTTTCTTTGCACCCTCCAAGATCTTTTGCGGGACTCCTCTAGCTCGCTGTCGAGCCGGATCTACCACTGCTGCCACCGGGTTCGCCAAGCTATCCATAGCTTCCCTCAGCACGTTCTCAGGTCTCTCTAGCGGAGGACCCCTAGCTTTCCTCGGTGCCTTAGGCGTTACCTCCGGGTCTGGCGCTGGATCCTTGGTCATGCCCGCGCCTGGCGCAGTCATCATCACCTCGGCATGGTCCGGGGAGCGAGCGATACGCGCCCCGTGAGCCACAGTGAGGGGTGGTTCTCCTGCATCGACGACGTGACGCGGATGAACGCAAGACACGTCCACAGCAACGTAGACCTTGTGCGCACCGAGCTTGACAAAGATGCCGTTGCACGGAAGGGGGCGCGTGCCAAAGCAGCCAGCGTTGTCGCTGACGTAGTCCAGCGCTCCAAAGCACTGAACGAGCCTGGAGACGATGCGTTCTCCGGTGCCGATGAGGTTTCCCGTCCGGATCTTCACCCCTGCTAGCGCCGCTAGCCCCACGGTGGGCACCAACTGTCGTGGTGGTGTCACGGCAGATGCCATGGATAGGCTAAAGGTGGGGACTAATATGCGCTAGGGGAATCTAGGGAGGGATAGTAGAGTGATTCTCTACACAGAAGCTTTGTATTGATGTTTAATCTCCAAGATTACAAGAGCTCCTCGAGCTGTATTGACAAGAGGAGGAAGAAGAAACTCTCTTACCCTTGCCTACCAACTAGCCCCAAGAACCCTAGATCCACTAGTGCTCAACTAACTAGAATTCTCCTTGCTCTGTATCAGAAAAAACCCAACCCCTTACCAGAACCCTAACCCCCCCTTATATAGAGGTGGTTCGGTCCTGGTCTAGGGCATACGTGGAGGCATATTCCTGAGAATATGCCCCCTCCCAAAGTAGTAACCCGACAGGGGTGCTTTTCCCCCGCATCACACTTGCTTTGGCGACGTAGCCTCTACGGCGCCCGCGTCAGCCGACGTGAGCGTCGTCACCCTTGTCGGCCATGATCCGGTGGTCCTGTCCTTGCTTTATTCGCTCATCCAGTATGCACCGGACCTTCTTTTTTGACCAGAAAGATTCCTTCCTTCTCCTAGAAGCCAAGCGAGGATCCGGATCACAGTTGATTCGGCCATACCTATTCCTGCATACAAGCTAGACAAACATTTCTGACTTACTCCTTAAGTCAGACGAGACAATGTTAGGCGACCCCCTGGTCTGGGTTACTCCGTGATCCGGCCTGCCTTGAGGTGACTCGGCCAGCATCCGCTTTGACCATGCCGACCCTCGGCTAACTCGGCCCTTATACCCCGGAGTGACCCTACCCGGGGTTATCCCCCAACACATGTGAATTTCTATCAAAATATTTTGGAATCAGGTGTCTTATAATGACTTGGAAGAATCGTTCTAATGAAGGACTAGTAAGAGCTTATATTAGATTTAAAGATTTACTACAACTATGCATCATGATTTCTCTGAATGGTATTTACTACATATCTTTTATGGCGGTTTAATTGAACCTAATAAAATTGAACTAGACTCTTTCGCAGAAGGAGCCTTTATGAATATTCCTATACCTAAAGCTTGGGCTTTACTTAATAGAATTCGTGATCATAGAGTTTCATGGAATTTTGGTCTAGGAAGTGAAGGAGGCGTAGAAATAGAACATGATTGTATTCATGACTATAATAAAAACATGCCATGTTAAATAATTATCTAAGGAACTTTACTTGGATTCAGATCATGTGTTGCAAGTTGTTAAAGCTTTTACAGAACATATAAAATCTCCAAAGGAGGGTCTGGTCAAGTATGATCCACCACCCGAACCTGTGAAGAAAAGAGAAGATAAAGCAACACTGGCCTCCCTAGAACCATTGCATGAATTGCCTTTTCCTAACACTGCACAAAAGCATATTCTTGAGTATGAACAGGTCAAAGCAGTACAGGAGAAGAAGGAAGAGGAAAACATGCCAGAAGTCGTGGAACATCTGGAAGAAACCAAATATGAAGAGGTAACCAAGGAAGCAATTATGGCTATGTACTCACATTGTAACATAGTTGAACTTGATGAAGAGATTTCCATATTGGTTGAAGGTAAAACAAAGGTAAAAGATGTGGGTAAGCCTATTCTTCCCGCATATTTAAAGAAACCTTGCATTACGGTTTATGTGATCTTGGCACCGAAGTTAATGTTATATCTTATGATTTCTACTTAGAAATAAAAGAAACAAATATAACCAGCTACAATTGAAAATACTGATATGACAATTATGTTAGCCAATAAAAATATGACAATTCCAATGGGAGTAGTTGAAGATGCAACTGTCACAATTGGCAATAAAAACTTTCCTATCGATTTTGTAGTTGTTGATATGCCAACTGACACTCTTTGCCCAATTATATTTGGAATGCACTTTTTGGGTGATATAGGTTCCTATGTTGATTTCAAGAAGGAGATTGTGTCTCTTAAGCTTGGGGGAACGGAAAATAAATTCCACTTTTCCAAATTTAAAGATCGGCCTCCACAAATACAAGAAGAAGAAGAAGAGAGAACTATTGAGGAAATGGCAGCTCTTTTCTTTAGTAATCAAGAAGAAGAAATAGATGAAGATCCAAATTATGAAGAAATAGTTATGGAGGACAAGTCCCTGGGAGTACTAGAAGATGAATTCGATTCACTTCCCATTTTGGGACCTCCAACCGATGAGGCTTTTGAAGAGCTAGAAAAGAGAGGGGACGAGGAACTACCACCCCCAGAGTTGAAGACTCTACCAGAAAATCTTAAATACAGGTTTTTAGATGATACAAATAAATTCCCTGTTATTATTAGTGCTAAACTTTCAGGAGAAGAAGAAGAACTCTTGCAGATACTTAAGGATCATCGCCAGGCCTTTGGGTACTCAATGGATGACTTAAAGGGCATTAGTCCCATGATATCCATCCATCGAATATTCATGGAAGAAGGTGCTAAACTAGTTGCAGAATTTAATAAAAGACTGAAGCCTGAAATGAAAGAAGTGGTAAGGAAAGAAATTGTACTCCTACTAGACACAGGTATAATCTATCCTGTTAAAGAAAGTGAATGGGTAAGTCTTGTTCATTGTGTACCTAAAAAGGGTGGTTTTACTATTGTTCCTAATGAAAACAATGAATTGATACCTACTAGAACTATTTTTGGGCATAGGATGTGTATAGACTTCAGGAAATTAAATAAAGACACTAGGAAAGATCACTATCCATCACCGTTCATAGATCAAACTTTAGAAAGGTTAGCAAACCATACTCATTTTTGCTACTTGGACGGATACTCTGGTTTCTCTCAAATAGTTGTTCATCCTGATGACCAACTTAAAACAACTTTCATTAGTCCTTATGGTTTACATGCTTACATACGTATGCCTTTTGGTTTATGTAATGCTCCAGCTACTTTTCAAAGATGCATGCCTGCTATTTTTGATGATTGTATCGAACTTATAATGGAAGTATTTATGGATGACTTTTCTGTCTATGGAACTTCGTTTACTGGTTGCTTGGATAATCTCAAAAGAGTTTTGCAGCGTTGTGAAGAAAGTAATCTTGTTCTAAACTAGGAGAAGTGCCATTTTATGGTCAAAGAAGGTATAGTCCTTGGACACAAGGTATCATGTAAGGGAATTGAAGTTGATAGAGATAAGGTTGAGGCAATAGAGAGAATGCCACAACCTAGGGATATTAAAGGTATAAGAAGTTTCCTTGGTCATGTGGGTTTTTATAGAAGGTTCATTAGAAATTTCTCTGGAATATCTAAACCTTTGACAAACCTCTTGAAAAAGGGAATGAGATTTAATTTTGATGATAAGTGTCTTGAAGCCTTTGATAGACTCAAAAATGCTTTATCTCATGCTCCTATTATTAAACCACCTATCTGGGATACAACCTTTGATTTAATATGTGAAGCTAGTGATGATGTTGTAGGAGTAACTCTAGGAAAACATATTGGTCATATATTTAATATTATACATCATGATAGTAGAACTCTCAATGGTGCTCAAAAGAACTACCCTAAGGAAGAAAAGGAACTTCTTGCTGTATTTTTCTCTTGTGATAAATTTCGTTCCTATATAGTTGATGCAAAGGTAAGAGTTCACACGGATCGTGATGGCTTAAAAGAACTCCTTGAGAGGAAAGACCATAAGCCAAGACTGATCCGTTGGATTCTTTCACTTCAAGAATTTGAGTTGTAGATTATGCAGAGGCAAGAAATAAAGATGTTGGATGCAGTGTCAATGATTGCCTCGCAAGACACCAATCTTATTGAAAGGAAATTTAGTCCGGGTGATTTTCGTTTATGGGAATTATTCAATGAACTAAGGTCAATTCCTCCAAAAGAGAAGAAGTCTTTGTTGTGGTAGGAACTTTTCATCCCCGAATAAACAAATGGTAAGTGCAAGGTAAGTGTTCTTACCCAAATAAGTGATTTGTTTTCACAATTTTTACTTTTGAAAATTATGCCTTGGAATTCCTTGTGTTTTTCTAAAGATTTAGAGGGGTTTTACCAACTATACGGGCGGAGCTATACGACCGGAGAGGAAGCTCCCGCTATATAGTTAGTCGTTAAACTCTCTGTATCATCTTTGAAAAATTGTTTTTGCTATCTGAGTCTATACGGTTGCAACTATACGATCGAAGTCAAAAAATCCGACTGTATAGTTGGTCGTTAAACTCTCAGATGGTTTTGCTTTAGGTGTCCGTATCTATACGGTCGCAACTATACGACCGGAGCAAAAATTCTGTCCGTATAGTTGGTCGTTAAACTCTCAAACATTTTTGATTTTTTGTGTTTGTATATATACGGTCGCAACTATACGACCAGAGCAAAAATTCCGACTGTATAGTTGGTCGTTAAACTCTCAGACACTTTTTTGTTTGATCTTTTCATTTATTCATCTATGATAAAAATAAAAATAAATCTGTCCGATTATTGTCGGTTCTGAGTCGTGATTTAATCGACCTGGACTCAAGATATTTGAAAATATCTGCCCAGAACCAATTATACAGCCGGAGCTATACGAGCCGCGCCCGTATAATTGGTCGTTACACGGCAGGAAACTTCCAAATCCATGATTTCTTTCCCTACTTTGTTTAGATTCTTTTTTTGGGCGACAATTTGGTGTTTCTCGTGAGTTTTACTAACATCTGACCCCCCTTATATACTGCCATTGTCTCTCTCTAATCATAATCTCCAGGAACAAATCTAGGGATGCGCTATCCCGTCCCAGGCCATGGAAAACCCTTGGGTCTCATTGCTCCTTCCAGGGACCGCTCTAGCAGCCCGTCCATGGAGGACGATGACGAGGAGGTGGAGAGGTTTAGCCCGAGGTACAAGGAGTACGTCGAGCCAAGCTACTTCAACAACGATTCTGACGATGATGTGGTTGACCTCTACATCCGCTGTAATGTCTATGATCCACCGGAGATCAATTGGGTGGCGATGAAGAAAGCTCAACAAAAGAGAGAAGATCGCAAACCACATGTAAAAGGGTGTGTGGAGACGGTCAACTTTATCACTACGGATCAAAGGCCACACAAGCATAAGGAATTATCTAATATTGGTGCATGTGCTAGCAAGGGAGCCGAGGTACCACACGCAAAGCCAACCCTTGGTGCTCGTATGAAGGCCAAGCCTCAAGAAGAGTGGAGGTACTGTTTCCACTTCCCCGATCCGTCAATTATGGATGAGGAAGAAGAAGCTGTCCCCAGGACCAAGGATCGCGTGCGGGCATTGGAGATATATGATGGCTTGGTGTTGATGTAGAGCTCATTGGGAACCCCAAGAGGAAGGTATGATGAGCACAACAGCAAGTTTCCCTCAGTTAAGAAACCAAGGTTTAATCGAACCAGTAGGAGCAAGGAAACACCCCAAACGTGTTGCTAGCTGAGCCTTGGCAGGGCGCACTACCGGTGCTAGTAGCAACGTGGAGACCTACACAACACAACCACATAACTCTGTCCCCAACTTGCGATGAGGTTGTCAATCTCACCGTGTTTTGCTGAAAATAAAGGATTAAACGTATCGAATGGAAAGAAGTAAAAGTTTGTAGAAAGTAACACAAAGCAGTAAATAGTTTATAGATTGTATGTAAAGAAAAGGACCGGGATCCATAGTTCACTAGAGGTGGCTCTCCTTAAGATAGATAACATGCTGGGTGAACAAATTACAGCGGGGCAATTGACAAACATCGAGAAAGCAATACATGCATATACTAATCATATTGACTCCTTTGAGACTTGATTGGGCATTATAACATTATACATAGACCGCCATCCAACTGCATCTATGACTAATAATCCACCTTCAGGTTATCATCCGAACCCCTCCAAGATAAGTTGCAAGCAATAGATTATTGCTTTACGAATTGCGTGTAATGTAAACAATACGATTGTTCTATGAATAAAGGATTGTTGTTTTCTCCCTAGTAGAAACAACACATCTAGTACCTTAGAGATTTCTGTCACTTCCCAGTTACGAGGCATGAACCCACTATCGAGCATAAATACTAACTCTTGGAGTTGCTAGCATCTACTTGGCCAAGATAGCTACTAACAACGGAAAGCATGCAAGATCACAAATAACAAAGACATGATAGAATCAATAATCAATCTGAAAGAGCATCTCAATATCCATCGGATCCTCGCAAACACAACATGCAGAATTACAAATAGATGATCTTGATCATGAACGGAGCTCACAAGATCTAAACATGAAAGCACAAAGGAGGAGAACCAGCCATCTAGCTACTACATGGATTTGTAGTCCAAGGATAAACTACTCACGCATCACACCGGAGGCTTGCATGATGATGAAGAAGGCCTCCAGGGTGAATTCCCCTCACTGGCAAGGTGCCGGGAAGAGCTTCAGATCCCTCCCGATCTAGGGATGGAGATGGCGACTCTGCACTCTTTCGTGGATTTTTGATCGGCCCTTAGGGTTTTCGTCCGGTGGGCATATTATAGGCGGACGGGTAGGCCGAGGGGGTGCCAGAGGCGGCCAAACCACCTGGCGCTGGGCCATGCCAGGTGGTGTGGTGGCCCCGCCTCTCTCTCGTCTCACTGCATCTGATGAATTCCGGAAAAATAGGCACTTTGGCTTTTGTCCCGTCCAATTCCGAGAATATTCATTTTCTGACTTTCCTGGAACCAAAAACAGCAGAAAACAGGCAGCTGGCACTATGGCTCTTGTTAATAGGTTAGTCCAAGAAATCATATGAAAAGTACTCCAAAGTGTGGAAAAAATACAAGGAAGTGGATAAAACCAAGCATGTAACATCAAAAATTATAGATACATTTGCAATGTATCAACATCCCCAAGCTTAACTCCTGCTCGTCCTCGAGTAGGTAAGTGATAAAAATAAAGAATAATTTTTGAGGTGACATGCACCATCAAAGACTTGATCAAAGTATTTGTAAAACATTCAAAGCTGGGATCATAGTACTTCAATCATAGCATGAAAGACAAAGTTCTAGCAATAAGACAAAGAAACTATGATGCAACATGAAAAGGCATAAACAAAAGATTCATGAATAATAATGCTTTGCAAGACGTTTGTTTGTTTCACATAAAAAAAGTAGCATAATAGTATTCAGCTTGTCCCTCATAGAGTAGCAAAATATAAATGCATATGACACCTTCAAAGTTCATAAGAGTGACTAGATACAAATAGTTTAAAACAAGCAATATCAAGTTATGCATCAATCAACAAGTCTTGCGACAATGCACATAGAACTAAGAATGGCCACTATGCTGTCAAAGTAGGTGCATAAAGATAGAAGGCGGAGACGCAATATAATGGTGGAAGAAAGGCCTTCATAGAAGGAAGTAGGGATTCAAGTCTCATAAAGAGCTTCCAAAAATTATGGTACTTGTAGCTTTCAGCTCTCATTGCCCCTATCATAAGCATCTTTAAGGTGATTAAGGTTAAAGTGACACAACTAAGAGGATATGCTTGACAAGTTATAAACCAAAATCTCATGCCCCTTACTTACGAAGACCGATCCTCATGCTACTCAACTTTAGTCACGAGTAAGCTCTTGTCATTGTAAGTACATGTGTATCATAAAGAGCCGCCAACGGGGTACCCCTTGCACATGATACAGGAGCTATCCCATAATCAAAATGACAAGGCAAGCAGACAATGAGCATCTCAGCGATCTTTTTATTTGCTATTTGCATAGGTTTCTATTGAGGATGCTTCATAGAGTGCTCATTATGGTGATGCTGCATGTTTCCACCATGATTAGGTATGGCTTAGGCTAGCGGCCCAGGTGTTTCTCTAACACACATACAAACTCCAAAATCTTACAAGTTCCACTTTTATTTCACACCGCCGGGATCCGTAAGCAAAAGAACACGATATCAACGGGGTACAAAGTACAAGTGCAATGTTGAAAGCGTTCCCCATGGTACATGGTTCTGATAATTTCAACTTATAAAGCACAAGCATATATGCAACAAAGAAGGACCCAATGGTTCAAGTGTGCCATCAAGTTCGTGAGAGATTTAATCACTAGTTTTCTCATAACAAGTTTAATTTGGAAGGTAAACAAAAGCATGAATATACTTGGAATAGCATAAGCTAGTAGGTAGTTATGGTGGACTGATGACCAACAAGTATAGGGGGTGTATCACAGTATTTTCGAGGGAAGTGAAACCCAATTTATTGATTCGACACAAGGGGAGCCAAAGAATATTTATAAGCCTTAACAACTGAGTTGTCAATTCAGATGCACCTGGAAACAATCTTGCTCACAATAGTTTATCAGTAGCAATAGTTTTGTAGTAGGAATAGCAAAGTAACAACAGTAGTAAAGCAAAGACAATAGCAACAAAAGCAGTAAACAGTGGGATTCGTGTGCGGTAGGTATAGGGATGGATGGACGGGCGTTGCATGGACAAGACAATTCACATAGCAATCAGAACATAGGGCAATTGCAGATAAATAAGATAAAGCATCCAAGTACTAGACAATCCTAGGCATGTGTTCCATATATAGTCATACGTGCTCGCAATGAGAACTTGCACAACATCTTTTGTCCTGCCAGCCCGTTTGCAGCGGGGCTCTAGGGTACTACTGGCAATTAAGGTGATCCTTTTAATAGAGCACCGGAGCAAAGCATTAACGCTCCGTGAACACATGTGATCCTCACATCAAAGCCTTTCCCTTCCGGTTATCCCGATTTCTATCACTTAGGGGCCATAGGTTCCGGACAACGACGTGTGTATACAACTTGCAGATAAAACCCAAAACAATACTATCATAATGAATCAATAACATGTTCAGATCTAAAATCATGGCACTCGGGCCCTAGTGACAAGCATTAAGCATAACAAGTCACAACAAAGTCATAAAGCACTAATAGAAGATACTAGGCACCATGCCCTAACAATCTGATGCCATTACATGAACGATCTCATCCAATCCCTACCATCCCCATAGCCTATAGCGGGGGATTACTCACTCATAGATGGAGGAAACATGGATGGTCAATGGAGATGATGGTGGAGATCGATGGAGATGGCTCCGGGGGCACTTCCTCGTCCTGGCAGGGTGCCGGAACAGAGACTTTCTGTCCCCCGAATCTCCCCTTCAGTGGTGGCGGCGCAGTGGAACTTTTCGTGGAAAAACGTCGAACCCCCCAGAGTTTTTAGGTCAGAAGGCTTCTTATAGGCGAAGAGGGAGACCGAGGGGGTGCCTGGGGCCACCACACCATGCCCTGGAGCGGCCAGGCCCAGCCCGCGCCTAGGGGGGGGGGTGTGGCCAGCCCCTGGCCCTCCCCCGTCTCGTATTCTGGCTCTTGGAGTCTTCTGGAAAAATAGGCACTTTGGCTTTTGTCCCGTCCAATTCCGAGAATATTCATTTTCTGACTTTCTTGGAACCAAATACAGCAAAAAACAGGCAGCTGGCATTGTGGCTCTTGTTAATAGGTTAGTCCAAGAAATCATATGAAAAGTACTCCAAAGTGTGGACAAAACACAAGAAAGTGGATAAAACCAAGCATGGAGCATCAAAAATTATAGATACATTTGCAATGTATCAACATCCCCAAGCTTAACTCCTGCTCGTCCTCGAGTAGGTAAGTGATAAAAATAAAGAATAATTTTTGAGGTGACATGCACCATCAAAGACATGATCAAAGTATTTGCAAAACATTCAAAGTTGGGATCATAGTACTTCAATCATAACATGAAAGACAAAGTTCTAGCAATAAGACAAAGAGACTATGATGCAACATGAAAAGGCACAAACAAAAGATTCATGAATAACAATGCCTTGCAAGACGTTTGTTTGTTTCACATAAAGAAAACATAGCATAGTGGCATTCAGCTTGTCCCTCAAAGAGTAGCAAACATAAATGCATAGGACACCTTCAACGTTCACAAGACTGACTAGATACAAATAGTTTAAAATAAGCAATATCAAGTATGCATCAATCAACAAGTCTTGGGACAATGCACATAGAACTAAGAATGGCCACTATGCTCTCAAAGTAAGTGCATAAAGATAGAAGGTGGATACTCAATATAATGGTGGAAGAAAGTCCTTTGTATAAAAGGAAGTAGGGATTCAAGTCTCATAAAGAGCTTCCAAAAATTATGGTACTTATTAGCTTTCATCTCTCATTGCCCCTATCATAAGCATCTTGAAGTGATTAAGGTTAAAGTGAACAAACTATGGTGTACATGCTTGACGAAGTATAAGTCAGAAATCTCATGCCCCTTGTATACGAGGGCCGCTCCTCATGCTAATCAAGTTTAGTCACCGGTAAGTTCTTGTCATTGTAAGTACATGTGTATCATAGAGAACCACCAACGGGGCACCCCTTGCCCGATGATACGGAAGAATCCCCATATCAAAATGACAAGGCAAGCAGACAACAAGCATCTCAGCATTCTTCTTATTTACCATGGGAATATGGTGCTTTTTTCTCTCTTTCCTCTTTTCATAATCTCTTTTTTTTCTCTTTTCTCTTTTTCTCAATATAGGACTCTTTTTTATATAAGAAGAATGCTTCATAGACAACTCATTATGGTTACGCTGCAGGTTTCCACCATGTCAGCATGGATTAGACCAGCGGCCTAGGCGTTTCTCTAACACATATACATAACTCCATGGACTTACAAGCTCCCCTTTTATTTCACACCGACGACATCCATATACAAAAGAGCATGATATTAACTAGGTACAAGTACCAAGTGCAATGTTGAAAGCGTTCCCCATGAAAGCATGGTTCTACTAATTCCCAACAAATAAGTGCAAGCATATACAACATAGAAGACACAATGGTGCAATTTTATTAAGGGCAAGAAAAGTAAAGTGTGCCATCAAGTTCGTGAGAGCTTTAATCACTAGTTTTCTCATAACAAGTGGAAGGTAAACAAAAGCATGAATATACTTGGAATAGCATAAGCTAGTAGGTAGGTATGGTGGACTCTTTGGAATAACTTGGTTTAGGGAGTTGGATGCATGAGTGGAACTCATACTTTGTTGTGGAGGCTAGCAAAAGACTGGGAGCGACAAACTAAGAGAGCAATAATGGCCATAATCATGCAGAGCGACAAAACATCATTGATCAAAGCATAAAGTGATACTACAAGTTGAAAACTAAAGGATCATCAAGGCTATGGTGACTTGAGACAGTCATAACATGGTGTGAGCATGTGCCAAGTCAACCCAAATAAAACATCAAAGGAGAATACCACTATACCATGCTTTAATATGCTAAAACAACGCATGATTCATCCAAGGCACATTAAGCAATCTCAATTGTTTATAACAAGTCATGCTACAACAAAGAATACTAAGCATAAAGCCAAAACAATATCAAGCATGACATGACAAAGCATAGGCCACAGTCAAAAACAAGCTCACTTTACCACATAAGTATGAACTTTCCAACTCTTTTCCAAACCATTTGCAAACCAATGTATGAAAGAGGGGGTCCAACCAATTTATTCAGAAAACTAAGCAAACCAAGCAAAGTAAAAACCAAAACGAAAACAAAAAGAAGATGCTCCAAGAACAACACAACTGTGCATGAAACAATAAAAATGAAGCGTTTGGAAGAAACCTGGGATTTTTATTGATGAAGAAGGGGAATGCCTTGGGCATACCTAAGCTTTGACGCTTGTACTTCTTGGATATTTCTTGGGGTGACACGCGTGGAATCCCCAAGCTTGAGCTTTAGTCCATCCTTCATCTCATTATTCATTCCTTCCATACACCTGAAAATTTTCCTTCATACAAAACTTCTCACAATCTTTATTAGCAACATTAGTGCACTCAAGATAAAAGGTCTTAAGGTTCAGTTCTAACACCAAATAAACTTCCATTAAAACACTAGCTACTTTAGCACTTCCCTCAAAAATATCAATTCCCCAAAAGAACTCAAGAAGGAACGAACAAGAAGCAAATGCAGAAAATGGCAGAAATCTGTCAAAACAGACCAGCAGGTAAAGACAAGTTTTTTGGAAGACCTTATGTTGCTCAAATCAAAAAGTGTTGAACTAATGAAAGTTAGATAACAACCTGGGGCAGAAGCAAAAACAATTATAGCTCAATCCTACATACAGAGCTCTCTCACGAATGTTTACGGTGAAGCACAAAAATCTATTTCGGGACAGCAACTTTCCTAATCATTACTTCTCTCTCATTAGAGGTTACTCTTGGCACAAAAAGCAAATAAAAAGGATAAGGAGCGGTTATTACTGAAGTAATAACTTCCAAGACTCATCTAAAATTTTTGGGTTATCTCCCAATAAGTACTTTTCTTTAACGCCTTTAAGTTAGGCAAAAGCAAAAACTAAAAATGGATAAAATAGAAGTAAGTGAAGATAATCATGGTGAAAACATTGTTTTGTTCAATGAAATCCTTTTGTTAACAAGGTTGATCAGGTCTTGTTACCAAAACAATTTCATATGAGACAAAACTTTGTATTCCACTAATGATTATGTTACCTCAACCTTGATAGCAATGGTCCCAATCATAGTAGTTTCAAAATTTTCTCTTGGTATGGGACAATATATTTCTCCAACTTGAATGCCCTCAACATGTTCAATTGAATTCAAGGCATAAGTCCTTTCAATCTTCTTGGGGAAATAGACAATATGTTCCTTGTCATTAACATTGAAGGTCACCTTCCCTTGATTATAATTAATAACAGCTCCTACAGTGTTTAAGAAAAGGTCTCCCAAGAATAATAAACATAATATCATCTTCAGGCACAATAGTTTATCTCAATCTTTACTGTTGGGACCCACTTTGATGGTTCAGAATTTATTGGAACGTAATTGTGATGCTCCCTAAGCACATTATAGCAACTTTCTAAGCTAGTGGTAGCCTCAAGAGTGTTCAACCTAGCAAATATTTTTGCGAAAGAAATATCAGTTTGGCTAGGCATGTTGTAAGTGAGGATCAATTTCTTTATAGCATTAATAGCATCATCCTCATTACATTGGAGGAAATCTCCTCCCACAACAGCATCTAAAGCATATCTATAGCAAAGAGCAATCCCAAGGTAAAAACTGCTAAGGAACAAGCTTTGAGTCATTTTAGGCTCAGTTTTTTCATGTAGATCAGAGATTCTAAACCAAGCTTCCTTAAAACTTTCCTCAATTCCTTGTTTAAAAGTGAAAATCATTTCCTCGGGTGACGTAGTGATTGGAGCAAGGCTAGACATAGTGGCAACTCAAGATAGGAACTAATTTTTTTTGTGTTTTTTTTGAAATAAGAAAGCAAACTAGTAAAACTAATTTTTTTGTGTTTTTTGAAGAACAAAACAAGCAAACAAAGCAAAAAGAAAACTAAGCAAAACAAAAACAACAAAGTAAAGAGATTGGTTATGAGGGACTCCCCTTGTGAAGATGTCCTTGACTCCTCGGCAACGGCGCCAGAAAAATCTTGATGCGCTCGACTTTCAACATAGAGCTCGTTGGGAACCCCAAGAGGAAGGTACGATGAGCACAGCAGTAAGTTTTCCCTCAGTTATGAAACCAAGGTTTAATCAAACTAGTAGGAGCAAGGAAACACCCCAAAGGTGTTACTAGCTGAGCTTTGGCAGGGTGCACTACCGGTGCTCGTAGCAACATGGAGACCTGCACAACACAACCACAGAACTTTGTCCCCAACTTGCGATGAGGTTGTCAATCTCACCGTGTTTTGCGGAAAACAAAGGATTAAACGTATCGAATGGAAAGAAGTAAAAGTTTGCAGAAAGTAAACACAAAGCAGTAAAAGATTGTAGATTGAATATAAAAGACAAGGACCGGGATCCATAGTTCACTAGAGGTGGCTCTCCTTAAGATAGATAACATGCTGGGTGAACAAATTACAGCGGTGCAATTGACAAACACCGAGAAAGCAATACATGCATATACTAATCATCTTGACTCCTTTGAGACTTGATTGGGCATTACAACATAATACATAGACCGCCATCCAACTACATCTATGACTAATAATCCACCTTCAGGTTATCATCCAAACCCTCCAAAGATTAAGTTGCAAGCAATGATTATTGCTTTTAACGCATAAAGTAAACAATACGATTGTTCTATGAACAAAGGATTGTTGTTTTCTCCCTAGTAGCAACAACACATCTAGTACCTTAGAGATTTCTGTCACTTCCCCAGATTACCAGAGGCATGAACCCACTATCGAGCATAAATACTAACTCTTGGAGTTGCTAGCATCTACTTGGCCAAGATATCTACTAACAACGGAAAGCATGCAAGATCTCAAATAACAAAGACATGATAGAATCAATAATCAATCTGAAATAGCATCTCAATATCCATCGGATCCCCGCAAACACAACATGTATGGATTACAAATAGATGATCTTGATCATGAACGGAGCTCACAAGATCTAAACATGAAAGCACAAAGGAAGAGAACCAGCCATCTAGCTACTACATGGATCCGTAGTCCAAGGATGAACTACTCACGCATCACACCGGAGGCTTGCATGGTGATGAAGAAGGCCTCCAGGGTGAATTCCCTCCGGCTGTGGTACCGGAAGAGCTTCAAATCCTCCCGATCTCGAGATGACGGCTCTGAGACTCTTCGTGGATTTTGATCGGGTCCTTAGGGTTTTCGTCCGAGGGCAACTTATAGGCGTAGGAGCGGGGGGTGCCGGGAGCCACCACACCACCCCCTGGCGTGGGCCCAGCCTGGCCGCGCGGCCAGGTGGTGTGGCCGCTCCCTGGCCCTTCTCCGTCTCGTATTCTGGCACTCGATCCCTTCCGAAAAATAGGCACTTTGGCTTTTGTCCCGTCCAATTCCGAGAATATTCATTTTCTGACTTCCCTGGAACCAAATACAGCAGAAAATAGGTAGCTGGCACTGTGGCTCTTGTTAATAGGTTGTGCAAGAAATCATATGAAAAGTACTCCAAAGTTGGAACAAAACACAAGAAAGTGGATGAAACCAAGCATGGAGTATCAAAAATTATAGATACATTTGCAATGTATCAACATCCCCAAGCTTAACTCCTGCTCGTCCTCGAGTAGGTAAGTGATAAAAAGAAAGAATAATTTTTGAGGTGATATGTACCATCAAAGACTTGATCAAAGTATTTGCAAAACATTCAAAGCTAGGATCACAGTACTTCAATCATAACATGAAAGACAAAGTTCTAGCAATAAGCAAAGAAACTATGATGCAACATGAAAAGGCACAAACAAAAGATTCATGAATAACAATGCTTTGCAAGACGTTTGTTTGTTTCACATAAAGAAAACATAGCATAAAAGTATCCAGCTTGTCCCTCAATAGAGTAGCAAATATAAATGCATAGGACACCTTCAAAGTTCATAAGAGTGACTAGATACAATAGTTTCAAACAAGCAATAACAAGTTATGCATCAATCAACTAGTCTTGGGACAATGCACATAGAACTAAGAATGGCCACTATGCTCTCAAAGTAAGTGCATAAAGATAGAAGGTGGAGACTCAATGTAATGGTGGAAGAAGGGCCTTTTGTAAAAGGAAGTTGGGATTCAAGTCTCATAAAGAGCTTCCAAAAATTATGGTACTTAAAGCTTTCAGCTCTCATTGCCCCTATCATAAGCATCTTGAAGTGATTAAGGTTAAAGTGACACAACTAAGAGGATATGCTTGACAATTTATAAACCAAAATCTCATGCCCCTTACTTACGAAGACCGATCCTCATGCTACTCAACTTCAGTCACGAGTAAGCTCTTGTCATTGTAAGTATATGTGTATCATTAAGAACCGCCAACGGGGTACCCCTTGCACATGATACGGTAGCTTTCCCATAATCAAAATGACAAGGCAAGCAGACAATGAGCATCTCAGCGATCTTTTTATTTGCTTTTTGCATACGTTTTTATTGAGGATGCTTCATAGAGTGCTCATTATGGCGATGCTGCAAGTTTCCACCATGATTAGGCATGGCTTAGGCTAGCGGCCCAGGCGTTTCTCTAACACACATACAAACTCCATGATCTTACAAGTTCCACTTTTATTTCACACACGGATCCGTAAGCAAAATAACATGATATCAACGGGGTACAAAGTACAAGTGCAATGTTGAAAGCGTTCCCCATGAAACATGGTTCTGCTAATTTCAACTTATAAAGCACAAGCATATACGCAACAAAGAAGGACCCAATGGTTCAAGTTTATTAGAGGCAATAAAGTAAAGTGTGCCATCAAGTTCGTGAGAGCTTTAATCACTAGTTTTCTCATAACAAGTGGAAGGTAAACAAAAGCATGAATATACTTGGAATAGCATAAGCTAGTAGGTAGGTATGGTGGACTCTTTGGAATAACTTGGTTTAGGGAGTTGGATGCATGAGTGAACACATACTTGGTTGTGGAGGCTAGCAAAAGACTAGGAGCGACAAACTAAGAGCGCAATAATGGCCATAATCATGCAGAGCGACAAAACATCATTGATCAAAGCATAAAGTGATACTACAAGTTGAAAACTAAAGGATCATAAAGGCTATGGTGACTTGTGACAGTCATAACATGGTGTGAGCATTTGCCAAGTCAACCCAAATAAAGCATCAAAGGAGAATACCACTATACTATGCTTTAATATGCTAAAACAATGCATGATTCATCCAAGGCACATTAAGCAATCTCAATTGTTTATAACAAGTCATGATACAACAAAGAATAGTAAGCATAAAGCCAAAACAATATCAAGCATGGCATGACAAAGCATAGCCACAGTCAAAAACGAGCTCTTTTTACCACATAAGCATGAGCTTTCCTACTCTTTTCCAAACCAAACCAAACGAATTGCAAACCAATGTATGAAAGAGGGGGTCCAACCAACTTATTAAAAAAACTAAGCAAACCAAGAAAACTAAAAACCAAAACGAAAACGAAAAGGAAGACGCTCCAAGAAAAACACAACTGTGCATGAAATAATAAAAATGAAGCGTTTGGAAGAAACCTGTAATTTTTATTGATGAAGAGGGGGATGCCTTGGGCATCCCCAACCTTTGACGCTTGTACTTCTTAGATATTTCTTGGATTGACACGCGTGGCATCTCCAAGCTTGAGCTTTAGTCCATCCTTCATCTCATTACTCATTCCTTTCATACACCTGAAATTTTTCCTTCATACAAAACTTCACACAATCTCATTAGCAATATTAGTGCACTTAAGATAAATAAGTCTTAAGGTTCAGTTATAACACCAAATAAACTTCCATTAGAACACTATCTACTGTAGCACTTCCCTCAAAAATCTCAATTCCCCAAAATAACTCAAGAAGGAACCAACAAAAAGCAAATGCAGAAAATGGCAGAAATCTGTCAAAACAGACCAGCAGGTAAAGACGAATTTTTTCGAAGACCTTATGTTGCTCAAATCAAAAAGTGTTGAACTAACGAAAGTTAGATAACAACCTGGGGCAGAACCAAAAAAAATTACAGCTCAATCCGACGTACAGAGCACTCTGAGGAATGTTTACGGTGAAGCACAAAAATCTGTTTCGGGACAGCAACTTTCCGAATCATCACTTCACTCTCATTAGAGGTTACTCTTGGCACAAAAAGCAAATAAAAAGGATAAGGAGAGGTTATTACAGAGGTAATGACTTCCAAGACTCAACTAAAACTCTTGGGTTATCTCCCAACAAGTACTTTTCTTTAACGCCTTTAAGTTAGGCAAAAGAAGCAAAGAAAGAATCAAGTGTTCTCAAACGAAGAAGCATTAAAACCAACTTTCTTGCTCTTACCTCTCTTATTTTTATTCTTAACCTTTGGGAAAATGTGATTGTTTGGTGGAGAAGAAAGGTGCATGGTCCCCTTTCCCACATCTATTATTGCTCCAAGGAGTTTTAATAGGAACCTTCGAAGTGTAATTTGTCCTTTTCCTGCACATTCAATAACAAGACAATCAGTAGAAATCATTTTCCCAAGGATCTTTGTAAACACTCCTTCAGCTATTCCAATAGGTAATATGGTAGCATTATTAGCAAGAGATATTTATTTTCCTCCTTCAGTAAGCCCCCAAAGATTTAAAGATTCATAAATATCTTTGGGCATAAGACAAAATTCAGACATCGTATCGCAGCGGGCTTGAAAAGTTTCAGTATTTATCTCAATCTTTACTGTAGGGACCCACTTTGATGGTTCAGAATTTACTGGAATGTAATTGTGATGCTCCCTAAGCGTATTATAGCAACTTTCTAAGCTAGTAGTGCTAGCCTCAAGAGTGTTCAACCTAGCAAATATTTTTGCGAAAGAAATATCATTTTGGCTAGGCATGTTGTAAGTGAGGATCAATTTCTTTATAGAATTAATAGCATCATCCTCATTACATTGGAGGAAATCTCCTCCCAGAACAGCATCTAAAGCATATCTATAGCAAAGAGCAATCCCAAGATAAAAGCTGCTAAGGAACAAGCTTTGAGTCATTTTAGGCTCACTTTTTTCATGTAGATCAGAGATTCTAGACCAAGCTTCCTTAAAACTTTCCTCAATTCCTTGTTTAAAAGTGAAAATCATTTCCTCGGGTGACATAGTGATTGGATCAAGGCTAGACATAGTGGCAACTCAAGATAGGAACTAATTTTTTTTGTGTTTTTTTTGAAATAAAAAAGCAAACTAGTAAAACTAATTTTTTTGTGTTTTTTGAAGAACAAAACAAGCAAACAAAGCAAAAAGAAAACTAAGCAAAACAAAAACAACAAAGTAAAGAGATTGGTTATGAGGGACTCCCCTTGTGAAGATGTCCTTGACTCCCCGGCAACAGCGCCAGAAAAATCTTGATGCGCTCGACTTTCAACGTAGAGCTCGTTGGGAACCCAAAGAGGAAGGTACGATGAGCACAGCCGTAAGTTTTCCTTCAGTTATGAAACCATGGTTTAATCAAACCAGTAGGAGCAAGGAAACACCCCAAAGGTGTTACTAGCTGAGCTTTGGCAGGGCGCACTACCGGTGCTAGTAGCAACATGGAGACCTGCATAACACAACCACAGAACTTTGTCCCCAACTTGCGATGAGGTTGTCAATCTCACCGTGTTTTGTGAAAAACAAAGGATTAAACGTATCGAATGGAAAGAAGTAAAAGTTTGCAGAAAGTAAATACAAAGCAGTAAAAGATTGTAGATTGAATATAAAAGACAAGGACCGGGATCCATAGTTCACTAGAGGTGGCTCTCCTTAAGATAGATAACATGCTGGGTGAACAAATTACAGCGGGGCAATTGACAAACACCGAGAAAGCTATACATGCATATACTAATCATCTTGACTCCTTTGAGACTTGATTGGGCATTACAACATAATACATAGACCGCCATCCAACTACATCTATGACTAATAATCCACCTTCAGGTTATCATCCAAACCCCCTCCAGTATTAAGTTGCAAGCAACAGATTATTGCTTTACGAACTGAGTGTAAAGTAAACAATACGATTGTTCTATGAACAAAGGATTGTTGTTTTTCCCCTAGTAGCAACAACACATCTAGTACCTTAGAGATTTCTGTCACTTCCCCAGATTACCAGAGGCATGAACCCACTATCGAGCATAAATACAAACTCTTGGAGTTGCTAGCATCTACTTGGCCAAGATAGCTACTAACAACGGAAAGCATGCAAGATCTCAAATAACAAAGACATGATAGAATCAATAATCAATCTGAAATAGCATCTCAATATCCATCGGATCCCCGCAAACACAACATGTATGGATTACAAATAGATGATCTTGATCATGAACGGAGCTCACAAGATCTAAACATGAAAGCACAAAGGAGGAGAACCAGTCATCTAGCTACTACATGGATCCGTAGTCCAAGGATGAACTACTCACGCATCACACCGGAGGCTTGCATGGTGATGAAGAAGTCCTCCAGGGTGAATTCCCCTCTCCGATAGGGTGCCGGGAAGAGCTTCAGATCCCTCCTAATCTGGAGATGACGGCGGCTACAGACTCTTTCGTGGATTTTTGATCGGGTCCTTAGGGTTTTCGTCCCAAGGGCAACTTATAGGCGGAAGGAGAGGCCGAGGGGGTGCCGGGAGCCACCACACCACCTGCGTGGGCCCTGGCTGGCTGCCAGGTGGTGTGGCCGCTCCCTGGCCCTTCTTTGTCTCGTATTCCGGCACTTGATCCCTTCCGGAAAAATAGGCACTTTGGCTTTTGTCCGATCCAATTCCGAGAATATTCATTTTCTGACTTTCCTGGAACCAAATACAGCAGAAAACAGGCAGCTGGCACTGTGGCTCTTGTTAATAGGTTAGTCCAAGAATTCATATGAAAAGTAATCCAAAGTTGGAACAAAACACAAGAAAGTGGATAAAACCAAGCATGGAACATCAAAAATTATAGATACATTTGCAATGTATCACACTTCCAAGCAATAAATTCTTCAATTTGTTCTGCATCATAAAAGTCATAAATTCCTTTAGCATAGGAAGATATGGTATCATTATCATTATACTCACATTGAAAAGGGAGGTGTTTATACCTCTTTCTGCAACGAGATTCATCACAACAATAAGTAACATTATAAGTAGAGCACACGTTTCTAGCAATGGTATAGAATCTATCAATTTGTTCCCATAAGTGTTTCCCTTTTTGTGACGAGCGGTGTTCCTTATAATAATGTTTTTGATCCTCCATGAACCCACCTTGCCAATAAGCTTCAGTTTCAAAGAAACCAACCATTGACAACAAGCATGATAAGGCAAGACAATAACAGACCAACGAAAATAACAACTAGAGTAGGAACTATATTTTTTGTATTTTTGATAAAGAAACATGCAAACAAGGAGAAAATAAACTTAGCTTGAACAATAGTGAATCCAAGTGGACTTGATAAATAAAGCTATGCTCCCCGGCAACGGCGCCAGAAAATAGTCTTGATGACCCACACGTATAGGGGGTGTATCACAATATTTTCGAGGGAAGTGAAACCCAACTTATTGATTCGACACAAGGGGAGCCAAAGAATATTTATAAGCCTTAACAACTGAGTTGTCAATTCAGCTGCACCTGGAAACAATCTTGCTCACAGCAGTTTATCAGTAGCAACAATTTTGTAGTAGAAATAGCAAAGTAACAGCAGTAGTAAAGCAAAGACAATAGAAACAAAAGCAGTAAACAGTGGGATTCAAGTGCGGTAGGCATAGGGATGGATGGATGGGCGTTGCATGGACAAGACAATTCACATAGCAATCAGAACATAGGGCAATTGCAGATAAATAAGATAAAGCATCCAAGTACTAGACAATCCTAGGCATGTGTTCCATATATAGTCATACGTGCTCGCAATGAGAACTTGCACAACATCTTTTGTCCCGCCAAATTGCTTGCAGCGGGGCCTCTAGGGTACTACTGGCAATTAAGGTGCTCCTTTTAATAGAGCACCGGAGCAAAGCATTAATGTTCCGTGAACACATGTGATCCTCACATCAAAGCCTTTCCCTTCCGGTTATCCCGATTTCTGTCACTTCGGGGCCATAGGTTCCGGACAACGACGTGTGTATACAACTTGCAGATAAGACCCAAAACAATACTATCATAATGAATCAATAACATGTTCAGATCTGAAATCATGGCACTCGGGCCCTAGTGACAAGAATTAAGCACAACAAGTCGCAACAAAGTCATAAAGCACTAATAGAAGATACTAGGCACCATGCCCTAACAATCTGATGCCATTACATGAACGATCTCATCCAATCCCTACCATCCCCATAGCCTACAGCGGGGGATTACTCACTCATAGATGGAGGAAACATGGATGGTCGATGGAGATGATGGTGGAGATCGATGGAGATGGCTCCGGGGGCACTTCCCCGTCCCGGCAGGGTGCCGGAACAAACACTTTCTATCCCCCGAATCTCCCCTTCGGTGGCGGCGACGCAGCAGAACTTTTCATGGAAACATAGGCACTTTGGCTTTTGTCCCGTCCAATTTCGAGAATATTCATTTTCTGACTTTCCTGGAACCAAAAACAGCAGAAAATAGGCAGCTGGCACTGTGGCTCTTGTTAATAGGTTAGTCCAAGAAATCATATGAAAAGTACTCCAAAGTGTGGACAAAACACAAGAAAGTGGATAAAACCAAGCATGGACAATCAACAATTATAGATACATTTGCAATGTATCATGGACTCTTTGGGATAACTTGGTTTAGGGAGTTGGATGCATGAGTGGAACTCATACTTGGTTGTGGAGGCTAGCAAAAGACTGGGAGCGACAAACTAAGAGAGCAATAATGGCCATAATCATGCAGAGCGACAAAACATCATTGATCAAAGCATAAAGTGACACTACAAGTTGAAAACTAAAGGATCATAAAGGCTTATGGTGACTTGTGATAGTCATAACATGGTGTGAGAATGTGCCAAGTCAACCCAAATAAAGCATCAAAGGAGAATACCACTATACTATGCTTTAATATGCTAAAACAACGCATGATTCATCCAAGGCACATTAAGCAATCTCAATTGTTTATAACAAGTCATGCTACAGCAAAGAATACTAAGCATAAAGCCAAAACAATATCAAGCATGGCATGACAAAGCATAGGCCACAGTCAAAAACGAGCTCTTTTTACCACATAAGTATGAACTTTCCTACTCTTTCCAAACCAAACCAAACTATTTGCAAACCAATGTATGAAAGAGGGGGTCCAACCAATTTATACAGAAAACTAAGCAAACAAAAGCAAACGAAAAAACAAAACAAAAACGAAAAAGAAGACGCTCCAAGAACAACACAACTGTGCATGAAACAATAAAAATGAAGGGTTTGGAAGAAACCTGGGATTTTTATTGATGAAGAAGGGGATGCCTTGGGCATCCCCAAGTTTGACGCTTGTAATTCTTGGGTATTTCTTGGGGTGACACGCGTGGCATCCCCAAGCTTGAGCTTTGGTCGATCCTTCATCTCATTACTCATTCCTTCCATACACCTGAAATTTTTCCTTCATACAAAACTTCACACAATCTTTATTAGCAACATTAGTGCACTCAAGATAAAAGGTCTTAAGGTTCATTTCTAACATCAAATAAACTTCCATTAGAACATTAGCTACTGTAGCACTTCCCTCAAAAAGCTTAATTCCCCAAAAGAACTCAAAAAGGAACCAACAATAAGCAAATGCAGAAAATGGCAGAAATCTGTCAAAACAGACCAGCAGGTAAAGACGATTTGTTCGAAGACCTTATGTTGCTCAAATCAAAAAGTGTTGAACTAAAAAAAGTTAGATAACAACCTGGGACAGAAGCACAAACAGTCACGCCTCAAAAAGACGTTCAGAGATTTTACACGAATATTTACGGTGAAGCACAGAAATCTGTTTCGGGACAGCAACTTTCCCAATCATTACTTCTCTCTCATTAGAGGTTACTCTTGGCACAAAAAGCAAATAAAAATGATAAGGAGCGGTTATTACTGAAGTAATAACTTCCAAGACTCATCTAAAACTTTTGGGTTATCTCCCAATAAGTACTTTTCTTTAACGCTTTTAAGTTAGGCATAAGAAGCAAAGAAAGAATCAAGTGTTCTCAAATGAAGAAGCATTAAAACCAAATTTTGTTTTCATAGGAGAGGCAAAAGAAATCTTCTCTCTCTTCTTAGGGAAGTGTTCAATACCTTTCTTGAGTGGGAGTTGATATTTAATCGTGCCTTCTTTCATATCAATAATGGCACTAATAGTTCTAAGAAAAGGTCTTCCCAAAGTAATAGGACAAGAAGCATTGTATTCAACATCCAAAACATATAAATCAACGGGGACATAAGCATTTAACCATAATAAGAACATCATTAAGACTCCATGAGTTTCTTTTAGCATTATCATCAAGTGGGACATTCAAATAACAATCTTCAAGTGGAGGAAAATCAAGCATATCATAAATCCTTCTAGGCATAATAGAAACACTAGTATCAAGATCACATAAAGCTTTGAAATCAAAGTCATTCACTTTCATATTAATGATGGGTTCCCAACCATCTTCTTGTTTAATAGGAATAGAAGCTTTATGTTTCATCTTTTCTTCTTTAATCCTTATGAGAGCATCAGTAATGTGTTTTGTAAAGGCCATGTTCATAGCACTAGCATTAGGACTTTTAGCAAGCTTTTGTAGGAACTTAATAACTTCAGAGATATTGCAACCATCAAGGTCAAAATCAAAATCATCATCTAAAGTAGTAGAAATATTACTAGCCTCAACACTAGTGGTGGTGATAGTAGAAACACTAATGTTTCTAGCAATTTCATCTTCTCTTTCCCACTTAGCATGTAATTCAGCTAATAGTCTAACATTTTCATCAATTCTTACTTGTATAGCATTAGTAGCTGCAAAGGGATTCTCATTAGTTTCAGGTTTAGCAGCCATTTTATTAATCAATGAAGATTGAGCTTCAGACAAAGATGATATATTCCTTTCAGCATTAGAGAGTTTCAATTGTAAACTAGGAATTTCCCTATTTAGACTTTCAAGTTGATGGCTAATGTTCTTCAATATGGTAGATTGTTCCTCCATAGTTTTAGTAAATAGTTTATTTTGCTCATATTGCATTTGCATGAAGTTTTTAGTGGCTCTTTCAACTTCTAAAATTCTTCCTTCACTAGGTAATCCAGTTTTACCATTATAACCATAAGTATTATTAGGAGGGTAGGGCCTATAATTGTTGTTACCAAAACTACTCCTATAAGCATTATTGCCAAAATTATTATTTCTTATGAAGTTCACATAAACTTGCTCTTCTTGAGCAACCAAAGAAGCTAAAGGGACATTATTTGGATCAATATGGGCTTTCCCATTAACAAGCATAGACATAATAATATCAATCTTATCACTCAAGGAGGAAGTTTCCTCAACAGAATTTACCTTCCTACCTTGTGGAGCTCTCTCAGTATGCCATTCAGAATAATTAACCATCATATTGTCTAGAAGTTTTGTTGCAGCACCCAAAGTGATGGTCATAAAGGTACCTCCAGCAGCAGAATCCAATAGGTTCCTTGAAGAATAGTTCAATCCTGCATAAAACATTTGGATGATCATCCAAGCAATCAGTCCATGAGTGGGACAATTCTTAACCAAAGATTTCATTCTTTCCCAAGCTTGAGCAACATGCTCATTATCAGATTGTTTAAACTTCATTATTTCACTTCTCATAGATATAATCTTAGCAGGAGGATAATATTTTCCAATGAAAGCATCTTTGTAAGGAATTCAACCGTTCTTTAGCTTTTCCTCTCAAAGAGAAAGGAAAAAATTTAAGCTTAATAATACCACCATCTACATCCCTATGCTTTTGCATCTCACAGAGTACAACAAAGTTATTTAGATGGGCAGCAACATCTTCATTACCAATACCAGAAAATTGTTCTCTCATAACAAGATTGAGTAAAGCAGGTTTTATCTCAAAGAAGGTATCTTCAGGCACAGGTGGAGCAATAGGTGTGCTCATAAAATCATTGTTGTTGGTGCTAGTGAAGTCGCACAACTTAGTGTTTTCAAGAGTAGTCATTTTTTTGTGTTTTCAAATAAGAAAGCAAACTAGTAAAACTAGTTTTTTTGTGTTATTGATAACAAAACAAGCAAACAAAGCAAAAACAAACTAAGCAAAACAAAAATAACAAAGTAAAGAGATTGGTTATGAGGGACTCCCCTTGTGAAGATGTCCTTGACTCCCCGGCAATGGTGCCAGAAAAATGCTTGATGGCTCGGTGTTGATGTAGAGCTCGTTGGGACCACAAGAGGAAGGTATGATGAGCACAGCAGCAAGTTTCTCTCAGTTAAGAAACCAAGGTTTAATCGAACCAGTAGGAGCAAGGAAACACCCCAAAGGTGTTGCTAGCTGAGCCTTGGTAGGGCGCACTACCGGTGCTAGTAGAAACGTGGAGACCTGCACAACACAACCACAGAACTCTGTCCCCAACTTGCGATGAGGTTGTGAATCTCACTGTGTTTTGCTAAAAACAAAGGATTAAACGTATCGAATGGAAAGAAGTAAAAGTTTGCAGAAAGTAACACAAAGCAGTAAACAGTTTATAGATTGTATGTAAAGAAAAGGACCGGGATCCATAGTTCACTAGAGGTGGCTCTCCTTAAGATAGATAACATGCTGGGTGAACAAATTACAGTGGGGCAATTGACAAACATCGAGAAAGCAATACGTGCATATACTAATCATCTTGACTCCTTTGAGACTTGATTGGGCATTACAACATTATACATAGACCGCCAACCAACTGCATCTATGACTAATAATCCACCTTCAGGTTATCATCCGAACCCCCTCCAGTATTAAGTTGCAAGCAACAGATTATTGCTTTACGAATTGCATGTAATGTAAACAATACGATTGTTCTACGAACAAAGGATTGTTGTTTTCTCCCTAGTAGCAACAACACATCTAGTACCTTAGAGATTTCTGTCATTTCCCCAGATTACCAGAGGCATGAACCCACTATCGAGCATAAATACTAACTGTTGGAGTTGCTAGCATCTACTTGGCCAAGATAGCTACTAACAACGGAAAGCATGCAAGATCACAAATAACAAAGACATGATAGAATCAATAATCAATCTGAAATAACATATCAATATCCATCGGATCCCCACAAACACAACATGCAGGATTACAAATAGATGATCTTGATCATGAACGGAGCTCACAAGATCTAAACATGAAAGCACAAAGGAGGAGAACCAGCCATCTAGCTACTACATGGATTCGTAGTCCAAGGATGAACTACTCACGCATCACACCGGAGGCTTGCATGATGATGAAGAAGGCCTCCAGGGTGAATTCCCCTCTCCGGCAGCATGCCGGGAAGAGCTTCAGATCCCTCCCGATCTATGGATGGAGATGACAGCGGCTACAGACTCTTTCATGAATTTTTGATCGGGCCCTTAGGGTTTTCGTCCCGAGGGAATCTTATAGGCGGAAGGGGAGGCCGAGGGGGTGCCGGAGGCGGCCAGACCACCCCCTGGCGCGGGCCAGGCTGGGCCGCGCGGCCAGGTGGTGTGGTGGCCCCCTGGCCCCTCTCCGTCTCGTACTGCATCCGATGACTTCGGAAAAATAGGCACTTTGGCTTTTGTCCCATCCAATTCAGAATATTCATTTTCGACTTTCCGAACCAAAACAGCAGAAAAGCAGTTGGCAATCGTGGCTCTTGTTAATAGGTTAGTCCAAGAAATCATATGAAAAGTACTCCAAAGTGTGGACAAAACACAAGAAAGTGGATAAAACCAAGCATGGAACATCAAAAATTATAGATACATTTGCAATGTATCAATATATATTAGAAGCATGAGCTACTCCATCGTGTTGAAGTCCGTCACCGTCTCAATGAGATGGAGAAGAAGGAAGAACTCCTTCCATTGGCGACTAAGCTCGCTGATAGGGTGCACATTATGCAGTTTGATTTGTGGAGGTGCTATAGCCGCATAACTGCTTTGTAGGAGACCAACAAGAATTTATGCACCGCGGTGTTACATGCCATGGCGCCACAATGATCTACAACAATCATGGTATCAAATAATCACAAGGGATTATTTGATCCCGCCTGGCTTGATTTCAAGCTTGGGAGATCTTTAAGACCTTGTAATCTATCCTATAAGTTTTTATTACTATTTTCGCATTAGTTCAAACTAGTAGTAAAGTTTGCATCATTAGAATTCCCTTCAGGAATAGTTGATCCCTTTTATGAAATTCCGAGTTTATTATTATATATGGAGCAATATTGAGTTTGTGTTTACTTTATTGATATATGCATGGCTTGAGTATAATTTTACTTGCACTTGATGATAGCAATAGGAGTCTTCCACACCATTGGTATTAATGGAACACCTAAAGATAATTTAGTCAATATGTTGTACATCTATGGTTTGATTTACAAACAAAAATTATCTATACAGTTAAATTGAAAAAGAAACCTTGAACAAAGGAAAACTAAAGTGCTATCAAAATAGAATGAGAACAAGTCGAGGTAGAATCTTCAAGTCATAACAATGCTTCACATACAATTGGAATTTCATAATTGAGATCGTTAAACTTTGAATTCCTACATGAAGTGGGATGTATGGCTAGCTCATTTGCACAACACTTAAACAAAAGTGTGAGCATATATACGAAAGAAAAGAAAAAGAAGAAGAAAAAGAAGAAGAAAAGAGCGAGTGTGCAAAGAGCAAGTAGGCATATACCACTGTATTGTAGTATGACAAAGAGATACTTTTGAGTTTCTGAATCCCAAGTGAATACGTTGATCCTAAAACTTGGAATTCTTTGATAGCAAAGCCTTTTTTGTTCAACAATAGTATTAGATCATATTAGTACTCTTTATGTCTCATATTAGTTCAAACTTATGACTATAACATGCTATCAAGATTTCCTTGCCATAATTCATGAATACTTTGTTCGTGTGGAAGACCCTAAAATCATAACAGTGGTACAAGTATCATAGAACTCAACCTAATTAATACATCTAATACAATAATCATGAATCAATAATCACTTCGAATATCATAAAGTGTCAAAACTCAACAGATATAAATCTTTCCTCGAACTAAACGAGGTTGATTAAGCAACTAATGCAAATTCTGGAATCATGAACTAATATGCACGCATGAAAGTAAATTATGAGTGCATATTTGCATCATGTTTTACATTATTATTTTGCATTGTAGATGTAGGATCTTGGTATTTTACGGCGCTCACGTGCACATTTTATGTCTATTTTCACCAGGATCAGGACAGATGATGGATCCAATGGATACAATTCTTGGAGCAGTTGTACTGTGGAGAAAAGGAGTAAAAAACAACGTAAATTGCTTATTTGGGAAATATTAATAATACCAGAAGCGGACAAGGGAGGCAGAGAGTCCAACGACCAACTATACGACCGGAGCAATTTTCCGGCCGTTTAGCTTCGGCCGTATAGTTGGCGCCATCTCTGCCTCATCAAATAGTTTCACCTCGTGCAATTGGTTCGGGGAGAGACATACAGAACACCTAGAAATTGCCGAAACCTCACCTCCGAAAGTCATCTAGAGGGGGAAATCATCCACCAAGGATACATCTTCGCCCTGCGCAGATCCGGGAGGCTAAGGCATCGATCTTCATCATCCACCGCTGCATCACCACCATCTCTATCAATCCCATCTACATCTTTTCTACAGCTTGCTATAATTCCCATATTCGTTGTGAATTTATACAAGTACTGTTCATCTATGATTATTTCCATTACCATTGCCATGATGTTGATTGCCTCCATGTCTGAGTAGATCATTAGTTCTTGGGGAGATGGAGAAACCCTAGTATGAGATTTAAATAAGGTAAAGTCTATTATGATATTCATCGCTATGACCATGTGTTAGATTTTCTACATCTTGATGTTGAGAGAAGTTGACCTCTCAATATTTGCCTCTCATAGGGACTTGATGGAGGAAACTACTTGTTGGTAGACGGAGGTGTGCTAGCACTTACAGTGACTATAAAGTTGTTGGCACCCCTTACGTATCAACTTGGGAAACCAAGGAAACTCATGGAACACTATCCATGCCATGGGATACGTCCTACGGGATTACGTCCCTTAATAGCGCAGTAATTCGATTGATGCCGATTGCTGACTGCTGTGGTTATGAGGATGATGTGAGCAGCGGTTGCTGTCTATTTGTCCAAATACGGAGTTCCTCCCACACATACATAGTTGAGAATGTTCATGATTATAATCTTTATCTTAAATCTTTATAATACTCGTGGTGTATCCGCTACTCCCTAAGAATGCCTTTTTCCCTACTGCAGTTCCAATCTCTCTTACATATGCAATACTTACTTTCTGTACTCAGTTGTTTTATTTACTTTATTATTGCTCTTATACCCAAAACCCAAAAACACCATTTTACACAATACTCGCATTTTATCTTGTCACTTAGAACTTTATCTAGCATTTCTATCGTAATATTTATTTCAAGAGTTATTAGACTTCAGACTCCTATTCCCTGTGGGATCGATATCTTTATTTCTAAACTAGCTACAAATGATCTGTGCACTTGTCATCATCAGGAAACATGCTAAAAACCAAAAGGTAAATTCCAAGGTGTTATATATCTCCCCAAGCTTGGAATCAAGCCGGTGGGATCAAATAATCCCTCATGATTATTCGTTAGCGTGGTATTTCCTTACTTTGGAGGAGCCCTAAAATTGCGAAGGCTTCCACGAAGCGTCTTGTTTGTTGCTTCAAGGATCATGATGCGAATTCGGCACTGATCGCTAATTGTTTCCAGTTGCACCACATGTGCCTTATACATCTCAATTGTTTGTTTTTGTGTCTCGATAGCACAAAGGCTAATGTCGAAATTGGCTTCAAGTCCTTTCATTATGTTCATATCCATCTTATCCAGATAATGATGCAACAATTCAATATGTTTAGAGGATCCTAGAGATGTTACCTCAACTTTCTTAATGCGGCGATCAAGTTTATCTAGGGAAGCTTGGATCTTTTCTCCGTGATGCTTCAGTCTCTCCAAGTAGGAATCTGCATCTTCTTTTGGATTGAGTTGAACTTCATCAAAATCGCCATCTTGACCTATCCTAAGGTTGAATACTTTACACCCATCTTTGACCATCTCCATTAACTTGAATCCATCCTCGGTTCCAAGCTGACTGCACAGGACTTCCTCTTCCTTATTCTCCATGATGGCTACTCCCTTGATGTCTTATGTGATCTTTTAAGAAGATCCCTAGCAATCCTCCTTGTCTTGCATGATGTTCCATGGGCAGGTGATACATTGCAAATGTATCTATAATTTTTGATGTTCCATGCTTGGTTTTATCCACTTTCTTGTGTTTTGTTCATACTTTGGAGTACTTTTCATATGATTTCTTGGACTAACCTATTAACAAGAGCCATAGTGCCAGCTGCTTTTCTCGCTGTTTTTGGTTCCAGAAAGTCGAAAATGAATATTCTCGAATTGGGGGGACAAAAGCCAAAGTGCCTAGTCATCGATGCCGTATCACGAGACGGAGAAGGGCCGGGGCCCACACCACCGGCGCGCCCGAGCTTGGCCCGCGCCAGGGGGTGGTGTGGCCAGCCCAGGCACCCCCTCGGCCTCCCCTTTTTCCTATAAGATGCCCTCGGGATGAAAACCCTAAGTGCCCGATCAAAAAAATCCACGAAAGAGTTTGTAGCCACCGTCATCTCCTTCCCTAGATCAGGAGGGATCTGAAGCTCTTCCTGGCACCCTGCCGGAGAGGGGAATTCACCCTGGAGGCCTTCTTCATCACCATGCAAGCCTCCGGTGTGATGCGTGAGTAGTTCATCTTTGGACTACAGATCCATGTAGTATCTAGATGGCTGGTTCTCCTCCTTTGTGCTTTCATGTCTAGATCTTGTGAGCTCCGTTCATGATCAAGATCATCTATTTGTAATTCTGCATGTTGTGTTTGCGGGGATCCGATGGATATTGAGATGCTATTTCAGATTCATTATTGATTCTATCATGTCTTTGTTATTTGTGATCTTGCATGCTTTCCGTTGTTAGTAGCTATCTTGGCCAAGTAGATGCTAGCAACTCCAAGAGTTAGTATTTATGCTCGATAGTGGGTTCATGCCTCTGGTAATCTGGGGAAGAGACAGAAATCTCTAAGGTACTAGATGTGCTGTTGCTACTAGGGAGAAAACAATAATCTTTTGTTCATAGAACAATCGTATTGTTTACTTTACATGCAATTCGTAAAGCAATAATCTGTTGCTTGCAACTTAATACTGGAGGGGGTTCGGATGATAACCTGAAGGTGGATTATTAGTCATAGATGCAGTTGGATGGCGGTCTATGTATAATGTTGTAATGTCCAATCAAATCTCAAAGGAGTCAAGATTATTAGTATATGCATGTATTGCTTTCTCGATGTTTGTCAATTGCCCCGCTGTAATTTGTTCATCCAGCATGTTATCTATCTAAGGAGAGCCACCTCTAGTGAACTATGGATCCTGGTCCTTTTCCTTACATACAATCTACAAACTATTAATGCTTTGTGTTTACTTTCTGCAAACTTTTACTTCTTTCCATTTGATACGTTTAATTCTTTGTTTTCAGCAAAACGCGGTGAGATTGACAACCTCATTGCAAGTTGGGGACAAAGTTCTATGGTTGTGTTGTGCAGGTCTCCACGCTGCTACTAGCACCGGTAGTGCGCCCTGCCAAGGCTCAACTAGCAACACCTTTGGGGTGTTTCCTTGCTCCTACTGGTTCGATTAAACCTTGGTCTCATAACTGAGGGAAACTTGCTCCTGTGCTCATCATACCTTCCTCTTGGGGTTCCCAACGAGCTCTACATCAACACCGCACCAGCACTTTTCTGGTGCCGTACACTGAGCCATCAGCAGGACATAGCTTCAACCTCTTTGAGAGAGGAGCAACGTGAGGAAGATCTGTTTGATAAGAGAGGAAAAATAGACACTTGGGAAGATTTATGAAGGGTTAGAAGTAGGGGAAAAGTCGTGCTGGAAGTAAAAGGGGTGGCCAAGAAAAGAATCCCAACAATTTAGGAAAGAAATAAGATAAAAAGGAAGAATTGGAGCCAGTAACGATCAATGGTAGGGGAGACGACCAATGTCGGTACGGAACTTACCGACTATTGGTACCGACAGTTACCGCCTTTTCCAAAGTCGGCAAACCTTCCCTTTTTAATAAAGAAATCGAACAAACACCAAAAAGGACACAATTCTCTTAACGACCTGCTGTACAGGGGGCGTTTCCCGTACGGCCCGATCATATCGACTGCATGAAAAAAACAAAAATGAAGTAAGGTTACTTGGGGGTTTAACGACCATTTATACTCATGATTATCATTGGACCATTTGGGTACCAAAGACCCTTGATACTAACAAAGGGGGACCCATTGCAAAATAGGTACCTAAAACCAAAGCTTGATTTTCTTGTAGGACTTTGCTTCCGGTGGAGCGAAATGGGTGCTTGATAGTGGAGCTACAAGCCATATGACCAGAAGCAAGCCTATCTTGTTGGATATTAGGCCAAACTTTGCCAATACTATGGTATCCTATGGTGATAAAACAATTTCTCGGGTATTGGGTTTTGGTAAGGTGGTAGTAACCCTGGATGTTTCCTTGGTTAATGACATGCTTGTCAAAACCCTTGGGTATAACCTCTTTTCTATTCGTGCTTTATCCATTATGGGTCTTTTGTCCTTCTTCAATGAGCATTCTACAGTCCTCATGTGGAGCAATACTCTCATGGTGGCTTCATTGGATACGTAGAGCATGACTTGTACGTGGTTGATTTCTCCAGAAAACCCTCTACACATGCTATATGTCTCTATGCAAAAGCCGACGTGGGATGGTTGTGGCATCGCCGCTTGGCCCATGTAAACATGAAGTCTTTGCAAAGTCTCTACATGGGGGGGCATATCCTTGGACTAAAATACTTTTCCTTTGCCAAAGATCATGTGCGTAGGGCTTGTATTGAATGGAAGATGCATGAGTCACCTGACAAGGTTCTCAATCAAATTACCACAAAACGGTGCTTGGAACTCCTTCACATGGATCTTTTTGGGCCTCCATCTCATGATAGCCTTGGAGGTAAGAATTATTGTTTGGTGATTGTATATGATTTCTCAAGATACAGTTGGGTCTATTTCTTCAAGTTCAAGAGTTAGACTCAACAAACCATCATCGACTTTGCTAATCATGTTCAATGGAAACACAATGCTACATTATTTCCATTCGGAGTGACAATGGCATCGAGTTCAAAAACTACACTTTGGACGAGTTCCTTAGTGATGCGGGGATCAAGCACCAATACTCAACTCCATAAACCCTCCACAAAATGGTGTTGCTGAAAGTAAGAACCGTACCTTGATGGATGCGACTCAGACCATGTTGGCGGAATTCAAGTCTCAATATAAATTTTGGGCCAAGGCCATTTCTACCGCTTGCATGCTATAAACCAACTTTACCTACGCAAGAACAAGAATAAGACTCCATATGAACTTCGCACCAGACACAGGCCCAATTTTATCTACTTCCGGTGTTTGTGTGTAGATGTTTCATTCTGAAGAAGGGAGTCCAGTTGTCAAAGTTTGAGTCAAAGGCACAAGAAGGAATCTTCGTTTGTTACTATAATAAATCTCATGCTTATATAGTCTACAATAAATCCAATGGAAGAGTTTAAGAAATAAGCAATGCGAAGTTTGATGAAGAACATGAGTATATCGTGAGGAAAGATGGTGTTAGTGATCCAAGTGATGAAATTCCTCCCCAAGCCATAATAATAATGGGTGTGGGATTCTTCTGCCCCATTGAGGAACCCCTTGTGGCCGAAGGATAAGGACTAAGCTATACTCAAGTAGAGCCCTCACTCTCATAAGATCATCTTATCCCTCAAGGACCAATTGTTGCACCTCAAGATTCTCCAATCTCTTCCCAAGATCCTCATGACCATGACTCTTCAAGCCCCGGTCAACGTCAAGCTCCTCAAGTTCTATCTCTCCAAGATAGTGGAACTCCACAAGATAATGTTGATCAAGGTCAAGCTCTTGAAGAACAAGGCCAAGCTAATAATGACCAAGGCCAAGCTAATGTATCTTCAATTATTGATGATGCTCAAATGGTTGATATTGATAAAGATAGTGATCAAGTTCGTGCATATAGTCAAGGCGAGGACTCAAATCATGGTGATGACCAAGTGGTAGCTCAAGAATCTCATCTTGAGACCCAAGCCTGTCGTCAAGCATATCATCTCACCAAGCTCATCAAATATGGCCATATCCTTGACAATGTTTATGGAGATTTCAACATGGGTTCTACTACTAGGAGGTAATTAACTTCCTTTAGCTCTCACCATACTTTTATTTCTCATGTTGAATCCCAAAAGGTCTTCAAAGCACTTGAATACGATGATTGGCTTGATGCTATGAATGAAGAACTTCAAAACTTCAAGAGGAACAAGGTGTGTACATTAGTGAAGCAGCCAAGAGATTGTCAAAATGTCATTGGGACCAAGTGGATTTTCAAGAACAAGCATGATGCTAGTTGGATAGTCGTCCGTAACAAGGCAAGGTTGGTAGCCCAAGGATACTCCCAAGTTGAGGGCATTAACTATGGTGAAACGTATGCCCCCATTGCTCGTCTTGAATCCATTCGCATGCTTCTTTCCCATGCTACTCATCATAATTTTAAATTGCAACTAATGGATATTATGAGTGCTTTCCTTAATGGTCCCTTAAAGTAATTTGTGTATGCCAAGCAACCTCCAGGGTTTGAGGATCCTCTATTCTCGGACCATGTCTACAAGCTTGACAAGGCACTATATGGTCTTAAACAAGCCCCGCATGCGTGGTATGAGTTCCTTAGAGAGATCTTGTTAGACGGTGGTTTTGAAGTAGGGCTAATCGACCCCACTCTTTTTACTAAGTGATGAGGGTTAAACTCATCAATGCCCATTGTTATTGACTTGGGTTTTGGAGAAGAAGGGAGTGTTGGAGGCATCGATCAGCTAGCAAACAAGCACACAGGGACGCAAGGTTTACCCAGGTTCAGGCCTTGTAGAGGACCCTACTCCTGCTTGTCTTCTCTTGGAATTATCGAGGGAGTCGAAAGTTACAGGGGTGCGCAGATGCAATCTAGCGATGGTGTGGAAACTAGGGTTGTGATTGTCCTCCTCGCCGCCCCTCCTAGCCTTTATATAGATAGGCTAGGTCTCAGGATAGCAGATCGAGTCAGTTACAAGTTAGGGTTTTCCCTTTAAACTTTCTATCTTGAGCTCGCCGTGTGTCGCAAGCAGTCGGAGTCTCCTTAGGTCACCCGAATCCCTGATTGGGCCCTGGTAACGTTGTGGGCTTCTGCTAGACTGGACCATATATTCCAAACTCGAGTACCTGTAAGGTATGCCCATGTCAGTAGCTCCCGAGCGGTTGAATCGTAGATTCGAGTGGAGACTTATGAAGTCTTTCGAGTGTATAACCGAGCATGTTTTCGAGTGCTCTAACTTGTATCATAGGGATTGTTGATATACGTGCCTAATTTATCCGATGTATCAGGATCAGTTAACTGCCTTAGGGAAAAACAACGCAATCTACTCAAACTCGAGTCCCTAGACTCGAATTCGGAAAAGTGCTGGCGTAATTCGACTCAAGCCGCGGAGGTCTTATAGAGTCAAATCCCAGTATATAAATGTGAGCGCTCGACGCGTCCGTCAAGGCATATTTCATCGTGCCTGCAGGCACGGAATATGTCTGATAGAGCGCAGCAGGTGCATTGCCAGGCCTTCTTCAGATCTTATCTTCATGCTGCAAGCGTGGCATCCGAATTATTGTCATCGCGGAGATGATTCAGGTGACCCAGGAGACGTAGTCTCTTTGCAGGGAAAATATGAGGCAGAGTCGCTGAGTGTGGACGTAGTCTCTTTCGAGTGTGGACACAGTCAACATAGTGTATGTATAAGAAAAAATCATAGGGTGTGCGGCCAGCGCTCCCTATAGGAGTAGCCCCCGAGTGCCTATTCGAGTCATAGACTCAAGTGGGGACTATAATTATTTTGCGACTACTTTCATCTTTTGCATGTTTCAGTCGAATGTGCTTCTAGCGCTCCCTATGGGAGTAACCCGGAGTCCACAATCGAATCGTTGATTCGAGTGAAGGGTTTTCGAGAAAAAAATATGTTTTCATAATGCTAGGATGTTTTACAAAGTTCCTCGGGTGCGCGACCAGCGCTCCTGTTAGGAGTAGCCCCCGAGTGCTTGATCAATTCGAAGACTCGAGTAAGGACTAGAGTAGTCAAAATGTGCTCCTGCTGGAGTTAGTGACGTCAGTGCTGACGATGAGATGATCTCAGTTGTCCGCGTGAGCAATTTTGACGGGACGTGATGAGAAGTGTGTCCCATTTTCTGACTTGGACTTGACCAGACATGCGTAATCTTTGTTTTAATTGTGCCTCCTCGATTCTCGCACATAATGGGAGGAGTGGAGCGACAGTTCGTGGTTTACTCTGCCACGTGTCGATACTATTTGTGCCATGCGTCTGATTAGTTTTCTCATGGCTGTTGGATGGCATCTTCGATGAGGTTAAGTAGAGATCCGCTGTGCGGTAATTCCCCACAATTCATCTTCTTCCTCACGCACAGCCTCCATTGCTGCTCTTCGTTGCTCCATTGCTCTCATCTTCTTTGCGGCACTGGACCAACTTCACGCTTTTCCGAGCTACTTCCTGCGCTTCCACCGCAAGCGCCGGATGGGAAAGAAGAAGGGAAGCTCTGCCGTTGGATCTACGGCGGTCACTGTGCGGCCAAGAAGAAGGGCGCCGCCACCATAGGCACCAACACTGCCGACGCGACTAGGAAGAAGAAGGACCCAGGAACCCGCATCACGAATGGGTTGTGGCATCCATCCACCATCAAGCCTTCAGAGCTCTTCACCCAGCGTCAGGATGGGACGCTCCCCGCCGCAGAAGATGACTCTCGCATCCCAGCGATGAGGTAATCCCAAGTCCTCCCGCCGGGTTTCGAGTGATGTTCTTCGCGTTCATTATTCAAGGCCTTTCTCTCCCCCCCTCACAAATTTGTGAGGGGGTTGCTTTGTTTCTACGGGCTCCAGTTGCACCCGCTGACCCCGAATTCTATCCTCCACATCGCTTGCTTGATTACTCTCTGCGAGTGCTGGCTCATAATCGAGCCACACTTTGGCCTCTTTAAAAAACTCTTCAAACTCAAACGCTAGTCGGGTTCTAGATCGGTAGTCTATGATATAGGAGGCTGCGGTATCCACGTCGACTCCAATGTCACTTATTTTGCCATCAACTTCAACACATCTGTCCAAGGGTGGAGGGAGAAGTGGTTCTACATTCATGACCAGAAGGTTGACGAAGAACATTACGAACTCACGCCCTTTTATCTAGTGGCAGCTTGCAAGCGGAGGAGGTTGTGGAAAAATATTGTGATGCCCGGTGAAGCCAAGGAAACAGAGATTCTTTACCAGCGTGTTTGTGACCTCGAAAGTCATGCAGGCAAGGACATAGGCGGCACTGATCTCATTCACACTTGGATGCATCGCCGAGTGCCGCCGCTGTAGGCTAGGGTGCATCCCATGTTCTGTTGGGCTGGTGCTGATGATGTGACTCGCATCTCGCGAGAGGGCATCTCTTCAGGCAAAGTAGACAGGAGGTTTCGACTGCTGACCAAGTACACCGCCAAGGAGGATCTCCCGGGTGACTTAGTCGTGCCTCCCTTCTGTGCGAGTCATCCTCCGCCTGAGGTGGATTTCTCTTGCAGTTCTTCTTGTTTTTTCGATTGCTTGCTCATTTTAGCTTATACTGATGCTTGGTTCTGATTTCAGGACTAGAAGATAGCTACCAACTTGCCTCCTCAGCCCGAGGGACTAATTCCGCGCGAAGCGGAAGAGGAGGATGAGTCGGGCTCTACCGTCCCCGTTGGGGAGGAATAGGAAGCCCCCGAGTCCAGCGGGCATGTGACTCGCAAATGCTCTCGAAGCGAGGACTCGGATGCCTCTTCGCCGACAATGCTGGAGGGTCCTCCAATTGTAGCAGAGGAGCCAATCCCTGCCATGCATGTGCGCACCATGGCTCCTCCTTCCCGGAAGAAGTTGAGGTTTCCAAAGGAGTCGTATGAGGATTCCTTCGACATCGACAATTTTGATGGGTATGTGTTTATGTTCTTGCGAGTTCGTCTTATTCTCCCAAAATCTGTTCTTCTAAAGTAGTACTGGGTGCTTGTGTAGTCAAACAGCATTGTCATCTTCTGATGACTGCCGATTTGTCGAGGAGACCAGATTCGCAGACTCCAAAGACAAGGAGATGGCAGCACGATCTCCTTCCCCTCCGGTGGCGGCCCACTCCGGTGCTAATTCTTCGAGTTCCCCCCATACTGGGGGGCACCAGATGGTTGCCCCGAGGTCAACTCGGAAGGAAGCTTCGAAGTCCCTGGAGGAATATGTAAGTTTTCTCTTGTCGCTGCAGTCAAATTTGTGTTAATGCTCACACTTTTGTTTTTGTGTAGCCTATCTTCTGTTCACCTTGCCGGGCAGATCATTTCTTTGGGCCGACAAAATTCTTTGCTGGCAAGCCGCCATTGCGCCTTCGAAGGTTAGTTTTATATTCTTTCTCTATTCTGCTTGTGTAGATGTTGGCAATCTCATGCTTTGCCTTTTTCATCCTTTGTAGGTGAGCACAATGAGCTTCTTCGCCGTGTCACCTCCCTCGAGAAGGGACTTGCCGTCAAGGCGAAGAAACACGACGAGGCACTCGAGGCTCTTGAAGAGTTGAAAAAGTATGAGGAAGATTTGCGTTCCGCCGTAGCTGATAGAGAAAAAGCATTCGTGGAACAGCTTGTCTCCATTGCTAAGGCACTTTCAGGTATGACGTTGCATCATTTTATTTCCTGTATGCATTGCTTGTATGTGTTTATGCTGATGTGCTTCTTCTGCAGATGCTGCTGGCGTGCACTTCGACGCCCAAGCCTTGGATCGCTCAGATGCGTTGGCTGGTGTCGTGGCTGCAGTCGAAGACCGTAGCGTCTTCGTCAAGTACTCACTTGAGAAGGCCAAGGGCGTGCTTGGATGTCTTCATGAGGAGATGGTCCCCAAGGCTAAGTTGATCAAAAATCTTGATGGCTTGGTGGAATCCTTCGTGAAAGGTGTGCCTATGGACTTCAAGAACGCACAACGGGCAGTTGGAGCGACCATGGGACTCACAATGGTGCAAGCTCATGGCGTGGAACTGGACCCCAACAAAGTCTCCTCGCTGATGCCGGTCACCACGGATGGCCATCAGGTAGTGTTTGCTCCCTTTGCCACTAGTTGCAGTAAATATGGGCTTCGGCTCATTGAGACACTCGCCAATTATTCGGGAGAGCTGCGACGGTTGAAGATGACAAAGGCTGCGGCATTCGGGGTTGTAGCTAGGAAGTATGTGGCAGAGACTGCGATAGATTTGAGGAAGCCCCCGAGTGCAAAAATGAAGCCATAGAGCGTTGCTTGGCTGCCTTTTGTAATAATCTAGCTTTCCTTGTTGAATTGTGCTATGTGGGAGTATCCCATTCGAATCTTTTTGAACTTGGACGCCTTCTTCTGATTTATTGATGAATGGTTGGTCTTATTTGACTCTTTTCTTTGACTGTAATAGGGTCCTTCGAGTGGTCCGGCTGACTCTCCTCCCACCAATGAAAATGTGGCGCGGCCACATTCAAAAGTGGAGGACCTGTTGCTCCTTGCGCGACTGCGTGACCGCATAAAGCAGTTGCAGTGAGAGATGCCCATGGTCCGTGGTAATGCAGATGTGTGGAAGTCCAGGGCTGAAAAGGCCGGTGCGCATGAGAAGAACCTCCTAGACGAAGTTGCTCGATTGAATGAGCAATTTAAGTGTTATTTCTCTAGCTTCTTATCCTTTCTTTAGCCATTCGCAATGGCGCTTTGTCTTTATGCTTTGCCCTGCTTCTTGTAGTTGTTAGCGCTCGTCACCCGCAGGATGAGAGGGATCGGGTTGCCATTCGACTGAATGACCTGACATAGGAGCAGTTGGAAGCTAGTGGATATTTCTGGGTGGATCATGATCGCGCAGTCGCATTGGCGACGCTACAGGATCGTGCATCGCGGGTGCTGCAGTGCTTGAAGAAGTCGTCGTGCCTTAAGCATATTTTTCAGGCAATGTTCCCCCTGGATGTGGTGCCTTCAAGCTTGCTACCTTTGCTGTCAAAGTTTCATGATATCAGCACGGTCCACGAATGCGTGCGCCAGCAGTTGGTTGCGGGTGCCAAGGCTGCATTAGCGCTTTTCGCCTACACCGGCTAAATATGGATTTCGTAGCTATTGCCGCTTGACCACCACCCCCCGCCAGAAGGGATGACATGGAACATGGTGCCACATTACCTGGCGTTTGATCAGCCAGCCAAGATATTGTTGATTTCTTCGAAGAGCAGACAAAATGTGCTCCTTTTGCAGCAGTAGTATAGTATGGACCTGAACATGAAATGCATAGGTGTTGTAAAGTTCATAGAATTATGTCGGGCGTTGTTTATATCCGTTAGTGTGCTTGCTAGCTTGTATGTTTTTTGAGTATGTTGTAATCTGTAGTTCCTTTTCATTAGCCTGACGTTTTATTCATCTCAGCACCTTGTCAACCTGTCAGGTGTGTTGTAGCTGGGTTGGTTTTACCAAGGGTTCGATTGACAATGCGTCAGCTACTCAGGATACTGCGTGATTCGTGTAACGAGGTGTAAAGGGTGGCGCGACCCTCGAGTGATATAATTGTAAGTAGAATAGAAAACACAAAGTTGGGGGCTGATGGCCCAAGATATCTCGAGCTCGTTGGGGAACCCCAAGAGGAAGGTATGATGAGCACAACATCAAGTTTCCCTTAGTTATGAAACCAAGGTTATCGAACAGTAGGAGCAAGGAAACACCTCCAAGGTGTTGTTGCCAACTTGGAATCCTGCACAACACAACCACAGAACTTTGCCCCCAACTTAAGTGAGGTTGTCAACGATATGTCCATTTTGCATCACTATTCTATGTCTTAATTCACTATTATTCATTGATATATTTCATATTGAGAGGTGATACTTATGTTATTTCATTTGTTTTTGCATGGTTGATGAGTTTTGTAGCATGGACTGCTGCATTCAGGATTCTGATGGAAAAGGTGTTGTTTGGAGGCAAAATTCGCGAAGATCAGAAAATCCGGGAAAATATACAGAAAATCCTATTTTTCCAGAAGACTAAGGATGCTAGAAGACGGAGTGGAGATGGGCCACAAGGGGCCCACACCACCCCCTGGCGCGGGCAGCCCTAGGCCGCGCCAGGAGGTGGTGTGGCCGCCCTAGCCCACCTCTGGCACTCCCCTCTGGCGTATATTATCCCCTCGAAATTCTAAGACTCGGGGGGCGACCACAGAAAGATTTCGCCGCCTCTGCGGGGCGGAAAACACTGAGAGAGAAAGATCTCTCCGGCAAACAGATTTCTGCCGGGGGAATTCCTTCACGGAGAGGGGAGATCGTCACCATCAACACCACCATCAAGCTAGACTTCATCGGGATAATCATCATCATCATCACCACCATCATCATCACCATCAGCACCCTCATCACCATCTACATATTGCTGTAACAATTGAGTTGAATCTTGCCTTAGTTCATAGGGGAAACTTTCCCGGTGTTGATTACTCTTTGTAGTTGATGCTATTGAGTGAACCATTGAATTATTGTTTATGTTCAGATTTTTATACATCATTATTCCATCTCTGATCATGATCCATATGATGTCTTGTGAGTAGTTCGTTTTTTTCTTGAGGACATGGGAGAAGACATGTTGTTAGTAGTGGAGTCGTGTTGAGAAAGATTCAATAGTTTGATATTTAAGTTGTGGTGTACTTCTTCTAGTGGTGTCATGTGAACGTAGACTACATGACACTTCACCTATATGGGCCTAGGGGAATGCATTGTGTATTTGGCTACTAATCGTAGGGGTTGCCGGAGTGACAGAAACCTGAACCCCCGTTAGGAAACCATTGCACAAGGGACGTAAGGGTCTTAGAGTTTAAAGTTGTGGTTAGATCTCTATCTTAATTACTTTCTTGTACTTATGGATGTTTGCAAGGGGTATAATCACAAGTATGTATTAGTCTTGGATGGGGCGGTACATTAGCACATGTGCACCCACACAACACTTAGCAAGCTAGAGAAGATTAATCAACTATATGAAGCGAAAGCACTTGACAGTCTTCCCATGTGTCCTCGAGAACGTTTGGTCATCTTAAGTAATACAACCGGCTTGTCCTTTGCTGCATAAAGGATTGGGCCACTTGCTGCATTTATTCCTATTGTCTTTTATTTGCTCGTACTTTGTTTACTTGCTTTATCAAAAATCCCTAAAAATCTGTTTGATAAGTATTTGCAGAGAATTCCTGATCCATACCACTAGCCAGCACCTTCGGCTCCTCGTTGGGTTCAACACTCTTACTTATCGAAAATACTGTGATACACCCCCTATACTTGTGGGTCATCAAGACTATTTTCTAGCGTCGTTGCCGGGGAGTGAAGCGCTATTGGAGAGTGGAACTGGTAAAGGAAACTTCTACTATGAGTATTGTTTACTTCTGTTAGTTGCTTTATTTTCGTTATGGATAATTCGCTGAGTTTCTTATTTGGTAATGCTACTACCACTCCTAAGGTAGTAGATAAGCCACCACCTGCTGAGAATGATGTTTTCAAAATACCTACAAGAATTATTGATCGTCTTATGGATAACTACTATGTTGGGGATGGAACTGTCCATCCCGGTGATCATTTGCTATTTATACACGAATTATGCGGGTTGTTCAAGTGTGCAGGTATTACTACAGATCAAGTTAAGAAGAAGTTATTCTCATTATCACTGAAAGGAAGAGCTGAGGAATGGTATAAGCTACTGAAGAATGGTCAAGCTCTGGAATGGGAGGAAATAGTGCCTCTCTTTTATTCAAAGTTTTATCCTCCTAGTGAGATTCATAAAGATCGGAATCAAATATACAACTTTTGGCCTCTTGATGGAGAGAGTACAGCTCAAGCTTGGGGGAGATTGAAGTTACTAATGCTCAAATGTCCCATTAATGAGCTCCCCAACAATATTATTATCAATAACTTTTATGCAAGGCTCCCTCTACATGATAAAGATTTATTGGATGCTTCTTGTGCTGGATCATTCACTCGCATGAAAGAACAAGCTAAATGGGATCTTCTGGACCGTACTCAAGATAATGCTGAAGCTTGGGAGAATGACAAAGGTAGAAAGTCGGGTATAAATTATAATTATGAATGCATTGAATCTTTTATGGGAACTGGTGACTTTCAAAATATTAGTAATGCTTATGGTCTTGATTTGCAAGTTATTACGAATTGCTTTAGAGCTTTTGCTTCCTATATTGAAATTCCAAAAAGGGGATGGAAAAAATACCATGCACCTTACAAAGATATTGTTGACTGTGTTCCTATTGGGAGTGCTGAGTATTGCATTATTGATCCCATCTTACCTGAACCTTATATCGAGAAGATTCCCTTCCCAGAAAAGGTAAAGGATCATCCTATGATAACTAATATAATCACCAAAAGTGAAAAGAGAACTGTAAAACCTGATGAACAAATAAACGTTGAACCTGTGGTAGCAATTGTGAAAGACCTTGTCACTAAAAGCATAGAAGATGGACACATAGTCTTTTGTGAGGATGCTTCTAATGTTGTTTCACATCCTAATAGAACTAAAAAAGCTAGTGTTCCTGTGCTTTCTGTTAGAATTGGTGATCATTGCTATTATGGTTTATGTGATATTGGTGCAAGTTCCAGTGCTATCCCTTATGAGCTTTACAGAGAAATTATGCATGAAATCAGTCCTTGCGAGTTGGAAGAGATTGATGTGGTTATTCACCTTGATAATAGAGAGACCATCTCTCCAATTGGTATTGTGCGAGATGTGGAAGTTCTTTGTGGTAAGACTAAGTACCCTGCTGATTTTCTAGTAGTCGGTTCAGCTTCTAGTAAAACTTATCCTATTATTTTTGGTAGATCTTTCTTGAGTACTTGTGGAGCCATTATAGATTACAAAAGGGAGAAAATCTTGACTAAGTTTGATGGGGAATCTTATGAGTTTAATTTCTCGAAATTTGCTAAAGAACCTTGTGAAGAGGAAACCCATAATGAGGATTTTAGAGTTGAACAACTTGCTTCTATTTCTCTTGCTCCTAACAATGCTTTGCAGCAATTTATGGAAGATCATGAAAGTGAAATCTTCATGGAAGAAAGGAATGAGATTGACAGGATTCTCCGTGATCAGCCTAAGATGCTTAAGCATAACTTGCCTATAGAAGACTTGGGTACCACGTTGCCACCTAAAAAGGATTCGGTCTTCGATCTAAAACCTCTCCCTGATGATCTTAAATATGCTTATATTGATGATAAAAAGATATATCATGTTATTATTAGCGCTAAACTTTCAAGAAAGGAAGAAGAAAGGCTATTGGAGGTTTTGAGGAAACACCGAGGAGCTATGGGCTATACTCTAGATGAAAAGGGATTTCACCCACTATATGTCAGCACTCTATCAACATAGAATCAGATGCAAAGCCAGTAGTGGAGCACCAATGACGTTTAAATCCTAAGATGAAGGAAGTGGTAAGGAATGAGGTATTGAAACTCCTTGATGCTGGTATTATTTACCCTATTGCTGATAGTGAATGGGTTAGTCCTGTTCATTGTGTTCCTAAAAAGGGAGGTATTACCGTTGTTCCTAATGATAATGATGAGCTTATTCCTCAAAGAATAGTAGTAGGCTATAGGATGTGCATCGATTTTAGGAAAGTTAATAAAGTTACTAAGAAAGATCACTACCCTCTTCCTTTTATTGATCAAATGTTGGAAAGGTTGTCTAAAAGACCCATTTTTGTTTTTTGATGGTTACTCTGGTTTCTCTCAAATTGCTGTTAAACAACAAGATCAAGAAAAAACTACTTTTACTTGCCCTTACGGAACTTATGCTTATAGACGCATGCATTTTGGTTTATGTAATGCTCCTGCTACTTTTCAAAGGTGCATGTCTGCTATCTTTCATGGTTTTTGTGAGGAAATTGTAGAAGTGATCATGGATGATTTTTCTGTCTATGGAACTTCTTTTGATAATTGTCTGCACAACCTTGATAAAGTTTTGCAGAGATGTGAAGAAACTAAACTTGTTCTTAATTGGGAGAAATGCCACTTCATGGTTAATGAAGGGATTGTTCTTGGGCATAAAGTTTCAGAAAGAGGCATAGAAGTTGATAGAGCTAAGGTTGAGGCAATTGAGAAGATGCCATGTCCAAGAGACATCAAAGGTATTCGTAGTATCCTTGGTCATGCTGGTTTCTATAGGAGATTTATTAAAGACTTTTCTAGGATATCAAAACCCCTCACTAATCTTCTTCAAAAAGATGTACCCTTCGTTTTTGATGATGATTGTAAGGAAGCTTTTGAAACTCTCAAGAAGGCTTTAACTACAACCCCTATTGTTCAACCACCTGATTGGAGTTTACCCTTTGAAATAATGTGTGATGCTAGTGATTTTGTTGTAGGTGCTGTCCTTGAGAAACGTATTGATAAAAAGTTAAACGTTATCCATTATGCTAGTAAGACTATAGATGCTGCTCAAAGGAATTATGCTACTACTGAAAAGCAATTTCTAGCTGTTGTTTTTGCTTGTGATAAGTTTAGTCCCTAATTAGACTCAAAAGTCACCATTCATACTGATCATGCTGCTATTAAATATCTTATGACGAAGAAGGATGCTAAGCCTAGGCTTATTAGATGGGTGTTGCTTTTACAAGAGTTTGATCTACATATAGTAGATAGGAAGGGCGCTGAAAACCCTGTAGCTGATAATTTGTCTCGATTGGAGAACATCTCTTTTGACCCTATGCCCGTTAATGATAGTTTCCCAAATGAATAGTTAGCTGCAGTACGGGTAAGCTCGCGAGGGAGCCCTTGGTACGCTGATTATGCTAACTTTATTGTCTCCAAGTATTTGCCTCCAACTTTTACAGCTCAGCAAAGAAGGAAGTTCTTCTATGATTGAGGCATTATTTTTGGGATGACCCACAGTTATACAAAGAAGGAGTGGATGGTATTATGCGAAGATGTGTTCCAGAATATGAACAAAAGGAGACATTGCATAAATGTCATGGTAGTGCTTATGGAGGACATCATGCAGGAGATAGAACCGCACAAAAGGTGCTACAATCAGGTTTCTACTGGCCTACCCTTTTTAAAGGTGCAAGAAAATTTGTTTTATCTTGTGATGAATGTCAGGGTGTTGGTAATATTTCTAGATGCAATGAAATGCCTATGAACTACTCTCTAGTTATTGAACCTTTTGATTGCTGGGGATTCGACTTTATGGGTCCTTTCCCTCCTTCGAAAGGTTACCCTCATATTCTTGTTGCCGTTGATTATGTTACTAAGTGGGTAGAAGCCATTCCTACAAAGAGTGCAGATGGGGAGACCTCTCTAAAAATGCTTAAGGATGTTATCTTTCCTAGGTTTGGAGTGCCTAGGTATCTCATGACTGATGGGGGTTCTCATTTCATTCATGGTGGTTTTTGAAAGACCCTTGCTAAATATGATGTTAATCATAGAATTGCTTCAGCCTATCACCCCCAAACTAGTGGGCAAGTAGAGTTATCAAATAGAGAAATTAAATCCATCTTGCAAAAGACTGTTAATAGATCTAGAAAAAACTGGGCTAAAAAGTTGAATGATGCTTTATGGGCTTATTGAACTGCTTACAAAAATCATATGGGGATGTCTCCTTATAAAATGGTTTATGGGAAAGCTTGCCACCTACCCTTAGAATTAGAACACAAAGCTTACTGGGCAGTTAAAGAACTAAATAGAGATTGTAAGCTCGCTGGTGAGAAAAGATTATTTGACTTATGTTCTTTAGATGAATGGAGGAGTGAAGCCTGTGAAAATGCTAGGCTCTTTAAGGAAAAAGTTAAAAGATGGCATGACAAGCGAATACTTAAGAGAGAATTTCATGTTGGTGAGAAAGTTCTTTTGTATAGATCTCGTCTCAGATTTTTTGCAGGAAAGCTACTGTCAAAATGGGAAGGACCTTTCATTATAGAAGAAGTATACCGTTCAGGAGCGATAAAAATTTCTTCTTTAAAAGATAATACTACACAAGTAGTGAATGGACAGCGATTCAAACATTATATTGCTGGAGATTCTTACAATGAAGATGTTGATGCCTTTCAAGTTATAACTCCGAAGAAATTCATCGAGGACCAAATTCAGAGACCCACAGAGTCTGTTTTCAAATAGGTAACAGTTCTGGTAAGAAAAGTTCCGCGAAAATACAATCCAACTATATTTTTGCAGTTTTCAGTCAATAAGGAAAGTTACAAAGCGAAAAAGGGACGGAACCGGAGCCAGGGTGGCCCACACCACCCTGTGGTGCGGGCCCACCCCTAGCCGTGCCACCAGGTGGTGAGGCCACCCCGGACTCCGCCTCCGACCCGTTTTCACTTAGTACCTTCCTCTTGTTATGAAACTTCGTAATATATAACCCCCCGGATCCCCCGAGGTTCGTATATCGTGTTTTCGTCGTGTTTTTGTTTCGATCTGTTTCTGCCAGGACATACTCTTTGAAGGCTTAGAAGCACAATGGTGTCTGCCAAGGATAAAGGGAAGGAGCCCATGGAGGAAGACCTCCAAGACCCTGGGAAGGAGAAGGAGATCAAGAGTGAAGGTGAAGAGGAGCAAGGCCAACATCCACATACCGGCACTACCATTGCAAGCATTGGAGTGGTGACGAAACCTGCCAGGGTTAGAAGGACTGTGCGGATGCAGACTGGGGGGAAAGCTCCTCGTCACAGTTTGGCTCCACGATCACTTCCTCCACACACCAAGAATCCCTTCCATACCTTTATCCATAACCATGCAGGAAAAGAAGACTCCAAGGAGGAAGAGTGGGGAAAGAATAGCAAGAGCTGGAATTCTCAACATGACGTGATCATGAGCCACATTGAGCAAAACTCACAACTGATTCGTAATCTCACCTTCGAGATTGAGGACTTGGGGAAATTGGTCAAGACGCTCATCGAGAGGATACCACCACCACCTAAGGAATAATTCGTCATCAGGTTTGGCATCCCCTTGGTTTGTTCCAAGCTTGGGGGAGTGCCGCGGTATCACATCACTATCTTCTATCTTTTTACCTTTTTAGTAGAGTCATATCATGAATAGAGGACTTATTATGTAGGATGGTTTGTATTATGGAAGTGTCCCCTCTCTCGTTAGATATGTATCCCTTAGTGTGAGTTGACGTTATGGAATATTAATGAGAAGTTCTATCATTTACTCGTTTGCATAGCTTATATTAGTTTTCAATTCGTGGTTATATGATTGATCTTGTTGTTAGTATTGGTATCACTTTGGGATCATTGAGTTGATTTAGTTGGTTTTGGCAAACCTGGCTCGATTCGAGCAACACTATTTTTGAGAGTTGAATGAAAAAGATAGAAGTACTCTAAAGAAAAATAATTTCATCATCTTTCTTTCTTGATTTTCTCATAAGTTTAGTATTCTCTAGTTAAGATCTTTTGTGCTTCCAAGAAAGATTGCATGTTTGCCTTTATCACTTGTATGCTTGGTTGTTTCCTTCAACTCTTATACTTGCTACCCAGCCTTGCTAGACAAAACCTGTACTGAGAGGGTATTCTTCTCGTGCATCCACTTCCCTTAAACCAAAACCCACACCATCTGTGTCCACCATACCTACCTAGTAGCATTATTGCTATTCCAAGTAAATTCTAGTTTTATCTACCTCCCAAATTAAACTTGTTATGTGAAAATTAGTGATTAAAGCTCTCACGAACTTGATGGCACACTTTACATTCTTGCACTTAATAAACTTGAACCATTGTGCTCACCTATGTTGCATATATGCTTGCGCTCTGTAAGTTGTGAATTAGCAGAACCATGATGTCATGGGGAATGCTTTCAACATTGCACTGGTACTTTATACCTAGTTGATATCATGTTCTTTTGGCTATGGATGTCGTCGGTGTGAAATGAAAGGGGAGCTTGTAAGTCCATGGAGTTATGCATGTGTGTTAGAGAAACGCCTGGGTCGCTGGTCTAATCCATGCTGACATGGAGGAAACCTGCAGCGTAACCATAACGAGTATCTATGAAGCATTCTTCTTATAAAAAAAAGAGATAGAGATTGAGAAAAAGAGAAAAAAAGAGATATTATGAAAATAGGAAAGAGAGAAAAAAAGCACCATATTCCCATGGTAAATAAGAAGATTGCTGAGAATCTTGTTGTCTGCTTGCCTTGTCATTTTGATATGGGGATTCTTCCGTATCATCGGGCAAGGGGTACCCCGTTGGCGGTTCTCTATGATACACATATGCTTACGATGACAAGAACTTACCGATGACTAAACTTGAGTAGCATGAGGAGCGACCCTCGTATTCAAGGGACATGAGATTCTCAATTTACAACTTGTCAATGCATATCCTCATATTTGATCACTTTAACCTTAATCACCTAAAAGCTGAAAGCTAGTAAGTATCATAATTTTCGGGAGCTCTTTATGAGACTTGCAATCCCTGCTTCCCTCTGTGAAGGGCCTTTCTTTTACTTTGTAGTTGATTCAGTAAACCTACTCCCTTCTATCTCAGCAAGTATTTTGAGTTGTTGTGTTTCATTCATTCATATGATGATTTATTCAATCATGTTTCTTATGTTCCTTGTTTTGCACTTTGCTCTTATCTTGATGTTTACTACTTTGAAAGCTATCTTTGAAAACCAGCTATTTGTGAACTCCAACAAATTATCAACTATTCTTTGACCAAGAGCTAAGTTTGCCATTACCAATTATGATTCACTTTATGTATCTTTATTGTGTTCCATTTACTCATTGCAAGCTAAGTTATATAATAGTGAGTTGTCTTCTATTATGATTTATGCGCTTGATGGATGTGATGCTTCTTTCCCGTATTCTTTATCGACACTTCACTCCATAAACCTGGGGCCATGTTTATTGAGCTCAGTTTCGCTTGGGGACAAGCGAAGTCTAAGCTTGGGGGGAGTTGATACGTCCATTTTTCATCACTATTCTATGTCTTAATTCACTATTATTCATTGATATATTTCATATTGAGAGGTGATACTTATGTTATTTCATTTGATTTTGCATGGTTGATGACTTTTGGAGCATGGACCGCTGCAGTTAGGATTCTGATGGAAAAGGTGCTGTTTGGAGGCAAAATTCGTGAAGATCAGAAAATCCGGGAAAATATACAGAAAATCCTATTTTTCCAGAAGACTAAGGATGCCAGAAGACGGAGTGGAGATGGGCCACAGGGGGCCCACACCACCCCCGGCGCGGGTAGCCCTAGGCCGTGCCAGGAGGTGGTGTGGCCGCCCTGTTGGAGATATGCCCAAGAGACAATAATAAAAGTGGTTATTATTATATCTTTGTGTTTATGATGAATGTTTGCATCCCATGCTATAATTGTATTATAAGGAAACACTAATACATGTGTGTTTTGTAAACATAAAAGAGTCCCTAGTAAGCCTCTTGTTAAACTAGCTTGTTGATTAATTGATGATCATGGTTTCCTGATCATGGACATTGGATGTCATTAATAACAAGGTTATATCATTAGGAGAATGATGTAATGGACACACACACCCATAGTAAGCGTAGCATAAGATCAAGTCATTAAGTTCACATTGCTATAAGCTTTCGATACATAGCAACCTAATCCTTCGACCATGAGGTTGTGTTAATCACCATCACCGGATGGGTACTTTGATGACATCAAACACCACTTCGTAACTGGGTGGTCATAAAGATATCATTGGGTATTCTGAAAGTATGAGTTGAAGCGCATGGACCAAGATTGGGATTTGTCCATCCATATGATGGATAGATATGCTCTAGGCCCTCTCGGTGGAATGTCATCTAGTTAGCTTGCAAGCATGTGACTAGGTCACAAGGGATGGCATAACACAGAACGAGTAAAGAGTGCTTATCAGTAACAAGGTAGAACTAGGTATGGAGATACCGATGATCAAACCTCGGATAAGTAGAGTATCGCGTGACAAAGGGAATTGGTTTCGTATGTTAATGGTTCTATCAATCACGAAGTCATCGTTGAGTATGTGGGAGCCGTTATGGATCTCCAGATCCCGCTGATGGTTATTGATCGGAGAGGTGTCTTCATCATGTCCACTTATTCACGAACCGTAGGGTGACACACTTAAGGTTCGAAGTTGTTTTAAGTAGATATTGAATGTGCGTTGGAGACCGAATGTTGTTCGGAGTCTCGGATTGGATCCGGGACATCACGAGGAGATCCGGAACTGTCCGGAGAATAAGATTCATATAATGGGGATCATTTTCTAAGTTAGGAAATGTTCCAGAGTGTTTATATGGGGATTCTAGAAGGTTTCGGAATGTTCTGGAAGGTTCTAGAAGATATCTTGGAGTTTATTTGAAAACCGAGATAAGATAAGATAAGATAAGATAAGATAAGATAAGATAAGGGGAGTTTAAAGGGGAAACTTGGGGGGGAAGGACTCTCCCCCCAAGCTCCCTAGTGCGCCGGCCCTAAGGGGTGGGCCTAGGGGTGGGAACCCTAGGCCACACCCCTCCCTCTATATATAGAGGGGTGGAGGCACCACCCTTCCTTGCCCCTTCCTACTCCAAACCCTAGCCGCCTCTCTCTTCCTCCTTCCATCTCCTCCGGCTTAGGCGATGCCCTGCAGAATTCTCTACTCCACCACCACCACCACGCCGTCGTGTTGCTGGGATTGCGTGGAGAAGATCTACTACCTCCGCTTCATTTGGAACGGGAGAGGAAGGTCTGCCTTCGACTCAGACGTGTGACCGTCTGCTGGAGCGTGGCGGCGTAGAAGGATCATCTACTCGATCTTGAGATCGGCAAGTGATCGACTACATCATCCACGAGATCTAATCTCGTTAACGCTTTCGGTTCTACGAGGGTTAGTGCCGATCTATCTCGTTGCTTATGTCTAGTAGATTAGATCTTGGCTTTTATCTAGATTAGATCTGGGTTTTGTTCGTTCTTGCGGTAGAAATTTTTTGTTTTCCATGCTACGAACCCATCAGTGGTATCAGAGCCTTGTCTATGCGTAGATCTGTTGCACGAGTAGAACACAATGGTTTTGTGGGCGTTGGTGCTCGTCTTAGTCTTTTGTGTGTACTTTGCATCTTGCGGTATGGTGGGATGAAGCTCGGGCTAACATTACATGTCGCACATGAGACTTGCTCCACGCTTGACGTGCAACTTGCTTTGCACAAGTGGCTTTGGTGTCTGTCTCTCCCATCATAGTATAGATCCAATCTACACTTTGCACTTGATAGCACTTGTATCAACGTTGTGGTTCAGTTTAAATAGGTAAGATCCGTTCTTATTCGAAAGCCCCAAACCACGTAAAACTTGCAAAGAAAATTAGAGGCGTCTAACTTGTTTTTGCAGGGGTTTTGTGATGTGATATGGCCATCATGTGATTGTGATTATATTTGATGTATGCAATGATCCTTGTTGTAATATGACAACCGGCAGGAGCCTAATGGTTGTCTTTAATTCTGTTAAGACCTGCGTGTCTATTCATCTTGTAATAGCTTTATTCCAAGTAGTTGTAATAGTTGCTTGTGATGATGGACAACCATGAAGCGGCTCCACTGACCTTGACGCAATGCTGGTGATGATGGAGATCATGTCCGTGCTTTGGAGATGGAGATCGAAGGCACAAGAAGAAAGGGCCATATCATATCACACTAATTATGAATTGCCTGTGATGTTAATCCTTTATGCATCTTGTATTGCTTAGATCGCGACGGTAGCATTATAAGATGATCCCTCTCACTAAATATCAAGTAATAAAAGTGTTCATCCTTAGTTGGCACCGTTGCTAAGACTCGTCGTTTCAAAGCATCTCGTGATGATCGGGTGTGATAGATTCTACGTGTGCATACAACGGGGTCAAGCCAGATTTGCACATGCGGAAACTGAGGTTAATCTTGACGAGCCTAGCATGTACAGACATGGTCTCGGAACACGGAATACCGAAAGGTAGAGCACGAGTCATATGAATGATATGATGAACATGAAGATTGTTCGCCGATGAAACTACATCTTCTCTCGTGATGATCGGACTTGGTGTAGTGGACTTGGTTCGTGTAATCACTAAGACAATGTGAGGGATGTTGTTTTGAGTGGGAGTTCACCTAGTTAATCTAAGAATTGAAGTTGAACTCAATTTATCATAAACTTAGTCTAAACTACTTGCAAATTTGTTGTAGATTATGGCGAACCTCTCCATCAATTTCAATGCGTTCCTAGAGAAAGAAAAACTTAAGAACAATGGAAGCAACTTCACGGACTGGCTCCGTGGTCTGAAGATTGTCCTCAGGGATGGTCAGATGACCTATGTGCTCGATGCACTGCTAGGTGACCCACCTGTAGAAGATGCCACCGATGACGTAAAAAATGTTTACGCCACTCGAAAAAATCATTACTCCACAGTTCAGTGTGCCATCCTGTACGGTCTAGAAACGGAGCTTCAGAAGCGCTTTGAGCACCACGACCCGTTCGAGATCATTAAGGAGCTCAAGCTCATTTTTGAGACTCACGCGGCCGTGGAGAGCTATGAGGCCTCCGAAAAGTTCTTTACCTGCAAGATGGAAGAGGGAAGCTCCGTTAGCGAGCACGTGCTCACCATGTCTGGGCACGCAAACAAGATCCAAGAGTTGGGGATAACGATTCCTAATAAGTTAGGGATTCACCGTGTCCTCCAATCACTGCCACCGAGTTATAAGAACTTTGTGATGAACTACAATATGCCTTTGCATGAACAAGGCGTTGCACGAACTATAGTCCATGCTGAAAACTGCTGAAGTGGAGATCAAGAAGGAGCACCAAGTGTTGATGGTCAATAAGACCACCAATTTCAAGAAACAGGGCAAGCCTAAGAACAAGGGCAACTTCAAGAAGGACGGCAAGAAAGCTGCCGCACCTGCTAAGAAGCCCAAGGCTGGTCCTAAGCCTGAAACTGAATGCTTCTACTGCAAGGGTGCTGGTCACTGGAAGCGTAACTGCCCCAAGTACCTGGCAGATCTGAAGAACGGCAACATCAAGAAGAAAGGTATATTCGATATACATGTTATTGATGTGTATCTTACTAGTAATCGTAGTAGTGCCTGGGTATTTGATCTTTGGTTCGGTTGCTCATATTTGTAACTCGAAGCAGGGCTGCGGAATAAACGAAGTGGCGAGAGCGAGGTGACAATGCGCGTTGGAAAATGGCTCCAAGGTTGATGTGATTGCCGTCGGCACGCTCCCTCTACATCTACCTTCGGGATTAGTTTTAAATTTGAATAATTGTTATTTGGTGCTACGTTAAGCATGAACATTATATCTGGATCTTGTTTATTGAGGCGGTTACTCTTTTAAGTCCGAGAATAAAGGTTGTTCGATTTATATGAGTAATATCTTTTATGGTAATGCACCGAGATGAATGGTTTATTCTTCTTGAATCTCGATAGTAGTGATACACATGTTCACAACATAGATGCTAAGCGAACAAAATTGAATAATAATTCTACATACATGTGGCACTGTCGTCTTGGTCACATTGGAGTGAAGCGTATGAAGAAACTCCATTCTGATGGACTTCTTGAATCACTTGATTTTGAATCACTTGAAAGATGTGAAGCATGTCTGATGGGAAAAATGACTAAGACTCCATTCTCTGGAATAATGGAGCGAGCTACAGACTTATTGGAAATAATACATACCGATGTGTGCGGTCCAATGAGTGTATCATTGCGTGGTGGATATCGTTATGTTCTCACTTTCACGGATGACTTAAGTAGATATGGGTATGTCTACTTTATGAAACATAAGTCCAAAACTTTCGAGAAGTTTAAGGAATTTCAAAGTGAAGTGGAAAATCATCGTAACAAGAAGATTAAGTTTCTGCGTTACGACCCGGAGGTGAATATCTAAGTTATGAGTTTGGCATGCATTTAAAGAAATGTGGAATACTTTCGGATTGACACCGGGAACACCACAGTAATGGTGTGTCCGACGTCGTGTCGAACTCTCTTAGATATGGTTCGGTCTATGATGTCTCTTACAGATTTACCGCTATCGTTTTGGGGCTATGCATTAGAGACAGCCGCATTCACTTTAAATAGGGCACCATCTAAATCCGTTGAAACGACACCGTACGAATTGTGGTTTGGGAAGAAACCTAAGTTGTCGTTCCTTAAAGTTTGGGGTTGCGAAGTGTATGTAAAGAAGTTACAACCTGATAAGCTAGAACCCAAAGCGGAGAAATGCGTCTTCATAGGATACCCTAAAGAAACAATTGGGTATACCTTCTATCAAAGATCCGAAGGCAAAGTTTTCGTTGCCAAGAATGGATCCTTTCTTGAGAAGGAGTTTCTCTCGAAAGAAGTGACTGGAAGGAAAGTAGAACTCGACGAGGTTATTGAACCTTCTCTCGGGGTTGAGAGTAGCACAGCACCGGAAGATGTTTTCGTGCCGCCTGCACCAACGGGAGAGGAAGCTAATGATGGTGATCATGAAACTTCGAACGAAGTTACTACTGAACCTCGCAGGTCAACGAGGGTTCGTACCACTCCTGAGTGGTATGACTCTGCCTTGAACGTCATGTTGGTGGACAACACTGATGACCCTGCGACGTATGAAGAAGCTATGGTGAGCCCAGATTCCGACAAATGGCTAGAAGCCATGAAATCCGAAATGGGATCCATGTACGAAAACCAAGTATGGACTTTGGTGGACTTCTGGGATGGCCATATAAGGTCATCGAGAACAAATGGATTTTCAAAAGAAAAACAGATGCTGATGGTAATGTTACTGTCCATAAAGCTCGACTTGTCGCAAAAGGGTTCCGACAAATTCAAGGTGTTGACTATGATGAGACTTTCTCACCAGTAGCGAAGCTAAAGTCTGTGAGGATTTTGTTAGCAATCGCTGCATATTTCGACTATGAAATATGGCAGATGGATGTAAAAACGGCATTCCTTAATGGTGACATTGAGGAAGAGTTGTACATGGTACAACCCAACGGTTTTGTCGACCCTAGTGATGCTGACAAGGTATGCAAACTGCAGCGCTCCATTTATGGACTGAAGCAAGCATCCCGGATTTGGAATCAACGTTTTGATAAAGTAATCAAAAACTTTGGATTTATACAAACTTATGGAGAAGCTTGTATTTACAAGAAAGTGAGTGGGAGCTCTGTAGCATTCCTAGTACTATATGTAGATGACATACTGTTGATTGGGAATGATATAGAACTTCTTAATAGCGTCAAAGCCTATTTGAATAATAGTTTTTCAATGAAGGATCTTGGCAAAGCGGCATATATTCTAGGCATCAAGATTCATAGAGATAGATCAAGACGTCTGCTAGCGCTTTCACAAAGTACATACCTGGACAAAGTTCTAAAGAAGTTTAGAATGGAAGAGAGCAAGAAAGGGTTCGTGCCCATGTTGTCAGGTAAGACCTTGAGTAAGACTCAAAGTCCAGCTACGGCAGAAGATAGAGAGAAGATGATGAATAATGTTCCCTATGCCTCGGCCATAGGTTCTATCATGTATGTCATGTTGTGTACAAGACCGGATATAGCACATGCTGTTAGTTTGACTAGCAGATATCAAAGTGATCCTGGAATGGAGCACTGGACAGCGGTCAAGAATATCCTTAAGTACCTGAATAGGACTAAGGATATGGTTCTTTCTTATGGGGGTGATGAACAACTTGTTGTAAACAGTTACACAGATGCTAGTTGGAACACCGATCCAGATGACTCGAAGTCACAGTCTGGATATGTATTTATTTTGAATGGTGCTGCAGTGAGCTGGAGAAGTGCCAAGCAAAGCGTTGTGGCGAAATCTTCAACTGAATCGGAATACATAGCTGTTTCGGAGGCTGCACAAGAAGCCATATGGATGAAGGAGTTCATTACTGAACTTGGCATGATTCCTAGTGCGTTGGACCCGATGGCCATCTACTGTGACAACACAGGTGCCATAGCTAATGCACAGGAGCCAAGGTCACATAGCAAGTTGAAGCACATCAAGCTACGTTTCCATGCTATTCGCGAGTATGTCCGAGATGGTGACATAAAGATTTGCAAAGTACACACTGATCTGAATGTGGCAGATCCGTTGACTAAACCTCTCCCTAGAGCAAAGCATGACCAACACCAGAACGCCATGGGTGTTAGGTATATTACCATGTAATCTAGATTATTGACTCTAGTGCAAGTGGGAGACTGTTGGAGATATGCCCAAGAGACAATAATAAAATTGGTTATTATTATATCTTTGTGTTTATGATGAATGTTTGCATCCCATGCTATAATTGTATTATAAGGAAACACTAATACATGTGTGTTTTGTAAACATAAAAGAGTCCCTAGTAAGCCTCTTGTTAAACTAGCTTGTTGATTAATTGATGATCATGGTTTCCTGATCATGGACATTGGATGTCATTAATAACAAGGTTATATCATTAGGAGAATGATGTAATGGACACACACACCCATAGTAAGCGTAGCATAAGATCAAGTCATTAAGTTCACATTACTATAAGCTTTCGATACATAGCAACCTAATCCTTCGACCATGAGGTTGTGTTAATCACCATCACCGGATGGGTACTTTGATGACATCAAACACCACTTCGTAACTGGGTGGTCATAAAGGTATCATTGGGTATTCCGAAAGTATGAGTTGAAGCGCATGGACCAAGATTGGGATTTGTCCATCCATATGACGGATAGATATGCTCTGGGCCCTCTCGGTGGAATGTCATCTAGTTAGCTTGCAAGCATGTGACTAGGTCACAAGGGATGGCATAACACGGAACGAGTAAAGAGTGCTTATCAGTAACAAGGTAGAACTAGGTATGGAGATATTGATGATCAAACCTCGGATAAGTAGAGTATCGCGTGACAAAGGGAATTGGATCCGGGATATCACGAGGAGATCCGGAACTGTCCGGAGAATAAGATTCATATAATGGGGATCATTTTCTAAGTTAGGAAATGTTCCAGAGTGTTTGTATGGGGATTCTAGAAGGTTTCGGAATGTTCCAGAAGGTTCTAGAAGATATCTTGGAGTTTATTTGAAAACCAAGATAAGATAAGATAAGAGGAGTTTAAAGGGGAAACTTGGGGGGGAAGGACTCTTCCCCCAAGCTCCCTAGTGCGCCGGCCCTAATGGGTGGGCCTAGGGGTGGGAACCCTAGGCCACACCCCTCCCTCTATATATAGAGGGGTGGAGGCGCCACCCCTCCTTGCCCCTTCCCACTCCAAACCCTAGCCGCCTCTCTCTTCCTCCTTCCATCTGCTTTGGCTTAGGCAAAGCCCTACAGAATTCTCTACTCCACCACCACCACCACGCCGTCGTGCTGCTGGGATTGCGTGGAGAAGATCTACTACCTCCGCTGCTCGCTGGAACGGGGAGAGGAAGGTCTCGACTCACGCGTGTGACCGTCATGGAAGCGCCGAACGCGTGGCGCCGGAAGGATCATCTACTCGATCTTGAGATCGGCAAGTGATCGACTACATCATCCACGAGATCTAATCTCGTTAATGCTTTCGGTTCTAAGAGGGTTAGTGCCGATCTATCTCGTTGCTCATGTCTAGTAGATTAGATCTTGGCTTTTATCTAGATTAGATCTGGGTTTTGTTCGTTCTTGCGGTAGAATTTTTTTGTTTTCCATGCTACGAACCCATCACGCCCTAGCCCACCTCTGGCACTCCCTGTCGTGGTGGTGTCACGGCAGATGCCATGGATAGGCTAAAGGTGGGGACTAATACGCGCTAGGGGAATCCAGGGAGGGATAGTAGAGTGATTCTCTACACAGAAGTTTGTATTTCTATATCTTCAGGATGACAAGTGCTCCTTGAGTTGTATTGGTGAGAGGAGGAAGAAGGTACTCTCTTACTCTTGCCTACTATCTAGCCCAAGAAGCCTAGATCTTCTAGTGCTTAACCAACTAGAATTCTGCCAACCCCCTCTACCAGAACCCTAACCCCCCTTATATAGAGGTGGTTCGGTCCTGGCCTAGGGCATATGTGGAGGCATATTCCTAAGAATATGCCCCCTCCCAAAGTAGTAACCCGACAGGGGTGCTTTTCCCCCGCGTCACACTTGCTTTAGCGACGTAAACCGACGTGAGCGTCGTCACCCTTGTCGGCCACGACCCGGTGGTCTTGCCCTTGCTTTATTCGCTCATCCAGTATGTACCGGACCTTCTTTTTTGACCAGAGAGATTCCTTCCTTCTCCTAGAAGCTAAGCGAGGATCTGGATCATAGTAGATCCGGCCACACTTGTTCCTGCATATAAGTTAGACAAGCATTTCCGACTTACTCCTTAGGTCGGATGAGATAATGTTAGGCGACCCCCCTGGTCCGGGTTACTCCGTGATCCGGCCTTCCTTGAGGTGACTCGGCCAGCATCCGCTTTGACCTTGCCGAACCTCGGCTAACTCGGCCCTTATACCCTGGAGTGACCCTACCCGGGGGTATCCCCCCAACATTAGTCCCTGAAGCTGGTGCGGTCTTAGCTGCCTCGGCCGCTAAGGCCACATCAGGTTCATTTATATCCGAGCCTCAGGCGTTTAATTCTGGGCTAGCTCCTTATCTCGGATTATATGGATTTACGTTCCCTTTGCATGTTCCAAGTTTCCACTTGCCGACCGGGTCACCACTTTGGCTCAGATCCCATGGTCACCATGGTTTGATCCGAGCCCCGTTTCCTTCTCTCATACGCCAACCCACGTGGTGGCTAATCATTACTTTGTCTTATTTTAAGGGCCTGCACAGTAACCGCTGCAGTAATTTTCAGTTTTACTGTGCGCTGGTTACGTCACGCCTTTCTCCTCGTTTACCGCAACAGCACGTCGCGTCATGGGATCTCGTCTACTCCGTGGCCCCCTGTGTGGCTTTTCTGTGATTGGCCGATACAAGTAATACACGGCCACATCGCGTGGCTCGAGCGCACAGCGCGATCCCACTCACCCATCTCTGGGGGTGGTTAAGTAACGGAGAGGCGCGTCCCTTAGCATTTTTCACCTCTGCGCCCCTCTGCCCGTTCCTCTTCTTCTCCTTTGTCCTCCTCGCGACCGCCAGCGCCAGAGTGCTTGGCAGATCGCTGCTGCACAGCTTCTCCACCACGGGTCCATGCCAATCTAGGCCACAGACCCCCGTCGTGGCTAGCTCCAGCAAGGACAGCGGATACGAGATGACTGAGGAGGAGCTCGTCGTCGCCGAGCAGGAGATGGAGGAGGATGCCGGCGCGGCGGACCGCGGCGCATGGGCCGGTTCGTGGGTCTGCCAAGACGACATCGACTGGCTCTACCGGACCAGGCGTATTCCCGCCGGTGTCGCCGCTCGTCTCCCCTCCTCAGAATTGGCCCCCTCACCCAATCCAGGTGAGTTCGTCGTATTCCTATCCCATTTCCAACGGGGATTTGGTCTCCCGGTGAGCGACTTCTTCTGGGACTGGGTCAGGACGTACCACTTGCAGCCGCACCATCTCCCAGCGAACGCAATCACCTCTCTTTCTGCCTCGTCTCTACGATCGAAGGTTATACCGGACTATGGCCCACGAAGGAGCTGTGGATCCGGTTCTTCGGTCTTCGTCGCAACGTCGTCCCCAACATCCACGTTGAGTCGGAGGACAAGCAGCTCACCCAGTTCGGAGCTGCCTCGATCTCGCCCCGGAGATTTTCAATCTTTCCCCGGGTCACCGGGCTTGACTCCTGCAAAGGATGGGCCCGGACCTTCTTCTACGTCCGGAACGAGCGTACCGAAGACTTGATTCGGCTGCTGCCCTACGCTCTGGGTCCCCCTGACACGGATTTTTGGGAGGAGGTCGCCAAGAAACCGATAGCTCTGGCCAACCAAGTCAACAAAAGGTTCGTGGAGCTGAAGAAGCTTGGATTGCGCAACGAGGATGCTATGATCATGTTCGTGCGCAACCGAATCTCTCCCCTCCAGAGGCGCACCCACAAGTTGTGCCACATGAGCTTCGGTCGCGACCCCAACCGAACCTCCTCCTTCGAATTGAGCAACACCGAGATCTTCCGCCGGGTCAAGGCTCTGTTCACCAATCACAAGGATTTCTCCGCCAAATGGACGTGGGGAATCGAGCATTACTGCCGTGACAGGCTCCCTCCCGTGGTAAGCTTTGCGGGGTAAACTTATTTCGGATCAATTATGTGTCGGTTTTTGTCATATTTTTGACTCTGCTCTTTGTGCTTTTTCTCAGCTGTTTCTCTAGCAAACCCTCGAGGATGGCCTGGATCCGACCCTTACGTGGGCGCCGGACCGAGAGATCCCGGATGAGGAGGAGCCGGACCAGGAGATGTTCCTCCCTATGACCGACGCCACCAAACGTCCCAGCGGTAAATTCTCTTCTCTTAGAGATTGGCCCGATGATGAGGATGACTCGGATATCAACGTGATTGAACCCGTTGAGGCTGTCCCTCTTTCTTTTGCCTTTCCGGCATCAGCTAACCCCGGTGGGCATATCCACAAGGATCCTCCACTTGCCACGGGCGAGCCGGTTCCGGTGGCGTCGAAGAAGAAGCGCGAATCCGCATCAAGTTCTTCCTCCGAACCTTCTCAGCCCACCAAAAGGCAAAAGAAGGCCGGAGACAAGACTGCCTCCAAGCGGGCAGGCAAAGCCCCGGCACGGAGGGCCCAGAAACCCAAGGAAGCCGAGACCTCGGATGCGTAAGTCATTTTTCACTGCGCAACACACTTATCCTTGCATCGGGGTAATTTCACTCCTGACAACATTTTCTTTTGCAGGCCTCCTGTGGAGGTCCCTCAGAGCGGATCGAGCATCTCTTCTCCCCTTCGGTCTGGTCCTTCCCCTCCTCGTGACGACGAGTCACGCCTGCTGAGCCCTATTCCGGAGGGCTCTGCGGCTGCTCCGGATTCCGCAGTACCTCATCAAGAGGAACACGACCTCGGATCGGGAGGGGTCGGTTCGGCCGAGGCAACGGCGTCCGCCACTTCGGCATTGCCGCAACCAGCAACCACCAAGTCTACCGCAACCCCAGCACTAGCAGCAGCTCCAGTACCAGCTCCCGAACCAGCATCTGTCCCGGCACCCAGGAAACCCACAGCCGCTCCAGTACCAAGTTCCTCTGCATCTTCCGAGTCATCTCAGCCCCGGCGAGGAACCATTCCAGCAACTTCCAAAGGGAAATCCGTCATGGTTACTTTTTCCCAGCAAGCTAAAGGCAAGAAAGCTCTGGATGCTGCCAAGTCTACATCCGTCGAGGCCGGGCAGTGAACCTTGTCGTCAATGCTTCCGAAGAAATCACCAGCAGCGACGGATCCTCCTGCCGAGCCAACCGATGTGCAGCAGATGGTTCTTCACACCAGCCCAGCTCTTGCCCTAATTGAGAGGAAGGAAGCTCATGCAAAGGGCTTGGTGGCACCCCACATGCCCACTGGTGAACAGTATCCTCCGAGCCTTATCGAGTTCGTCATGAATTGGAATAAGGCGGAGTTCGTCTACAACGACGATCTCCCGGAAAAGTTTGGCCCCGCAGAATTTTCTGCCCAGATGAATACTGCTGCCAAGGCAATTAACCTCGCGGGGTGAATGATGGAGGTATGTCGTTTCTCCTTTACATGTTGTAGGTAATAATCATTAGTCCCCGAGCCTCCGGCGGAGTAACTTGTTACTCGGACGGATGCTCATTAGAAAATCAACGTAGCTGCATGTAAACTTCAAATATGCACACACCAAGAGCCGGGTTAAGTTCCACTTGGCCCGGATCTTGCACACTTTGAATATGCACACACCAAGAGCCGGGTTAAGTTCCACTTGGCCCGGATCTTGCACACTTCGAATATGCACACACCTAGAGCCGGGTTAAGTTCCACTTGGCCCGGATCTTGTACACTTCGAATATGCACACACCTAGAGTCGGGTTAAGTTCCACTTGGCCCGGATTTTGTACACTTCGAATATGCACACACCTAGAGCCAGGTTAAATTCCACTTGGCCCGGATCTTGTACACTTCGAATATGCACACACCTAGAGCCGGTTTAATTTCCACTTGGCCCGGATCTTGTACACTTCGAATATGCACACACCTAGAGCCGGGTTAAGTTCCGCTTGGCCCGGATCTTGTACACTTCGAATATGCACCAAACTAATTTTACACTTCTGTACTTTTGTCAGGTAACTACCAATCGCCGACGCGCCGAATTTCAATGCCTGCTTGATACCCACAAGATCCTGCGTGCAAAACATGTTGCACTTGGCGCAGAGCATGAAAAGAGGGGTAATTTTCTCCCTCAGCATCTCTCCGTTTCACTTGTTTCCGCCGGACTAACCTCCTCATTCAGTTTTTTGCAGCTGGGGTGGAGGCTGAGAACAAAATTATGCGGAAGAACTTGGAGGAAATCCGAGGTATGTCCTCTTTTGACTGACTTTGTTGTGTTCTCCATTTCTTCTTCTCCTTGGCTCGGCAAACATTCACTCCTCGGCTTTGCCGGGTCAACATACTATTTCAGCATCGCTTGAGGATAGTGTGCCCATGCCTGATATGATGCTGCATTTTCTCAAACAAGCAGGACAGCATCAAGCTGAGCTGAAGAAGAAGAATGATGAGCTTACCCTCCTTCGGACCAAGGACGACGAGATAGCCAAGCTCAAGGCCGAGATGGAGAAGATGAAGGCCCAACACAAAACCGAGCTCCAAAAAGTTGGCCAGAACTTCACCGAAGAGCGTGAGCACCTTACTCTCCAGATCTCCAAGGACCAGTACCTGCTTAAAGAATCCGAGGTCCAGCTTGGGTCGGCGATCGCTGAGCTTGAACAACTTCGCCAGAGACGCGACAATTGCATCAAGGAGTTGACCCAGATCCACCGCCATATCTCACGTAAGTTTCTTTCCCTTATCCGACATAATTTTCCGGCTCAGCGCATATGTGTTTTCTTCAGCATTTTCCTTTTCCTTGTTTCCAGACCACTTTCCCGAGGGTACTCCCATTGCCAGTGCTGTTGTTACCAAATTCCGCTGAGAAAGGGGTACTCCCATTGCTCCTGATGGTGAGAGCATTCCCTTGGACATAGAGGACCTATTGGTCAGCGTGTCAGCTCGTGTGGAAACCATCAAGAACTATGGGAAAGATCTCCTCGATGTTGCGGTCCGGATCTACAACACCTTATGGCCAAGCAAGAGCGCTCCAGAGAGGATCACACTCCTTGCCGAAAAGCTGTTGGAAATTGAGACCCAGCTTGACCTCTGGAGAGAGTCCGTCGGGCGTGCCGCAGCAGATACCCTCCTTCATCATGTTCTTACATGGTACGAGAAGATCGACCTGAGCCTCCTCACACGCCGGTGCACCGGATCCAAATGGACCGACGATCCGGAGTGGGTAGCTCGGCGCCAGGCTTGCGCCTATAGCCTCGTCGAATATTCTCCGATCCATGACTGGGTTGAGGGACCGAGCTTTCTAGAGTCCGGTGGGGATGAGCATATTGAGAACATGGAGGATGGGTCGGGTGAGGATGGAGAAGATGCTGCTTCGGATATTGAAGACAGTGATGACGACGCCGAACTTCCTCCTCCTGCTGCTTCTTAGTTGAAAAAACTTGAAAATTTTATCAGATCCCCGGTACGCCGGGTGCAATTGTATGCTTGATATGCGACATTTTGCTACTATGTTTGTATGCCGGATTAACTTGGGCGTAGTCCCCGAGTTTCATTTTCTTGTTCGTCCAATTCTCTGGCTCGACCCATGTCTACCTTGATTCGGTTTTACGACTTATGAATCCGAGCTTCAAAAATTATCTTAACAATACTTGGAAACTTTGGGGTTTGGCTCAAAATAATTCAGCATAATAACTTGAAAAGAAATACAGGGTTAGTCCGAAAAAACAAACGTTAGCTCGAATAAAATCGTTTCCTTAGTGGTTTTTCACATGCTACGCAATTCCAAACTTGTTCCCTTGCTTGCCATGAAGCCAATTCTTGTTGGACAGCAGCAAGTCGAAGGGTTGGGTTTTTAGTGCTCACACATTACTAATCCGGGTTAAGTAAAACGACTCATTCCAGCTACCGCATAAGAAATTACGATAAACATTATTAAGGCAGTACCCGAGTTACTGCTCGAGGCGCTGCTATTTCATTGATAAGCTCATTGCTGACATACATACCGACATATGAGACGACTCGGATACATACACTTCTTAGCTAAGTGTAGAATGGACGAAGTAGTGCTACATTCCACGGTCGCTTAGATTCCTCTCTGGACCTGTCTGCCTTGTTCTTTTCATGTGGCTTTGCATCTATGAGATAGTAAGAATCATTGTGCAATGCTTTGCTCACAATGAACGGCCCTTCCCATGGGGGGGATAATTTATGCATGCCAGTAGTACGTTGTACGAACCGGAGCACCAGATCACCTTCCCGGAAGACTCGGGGGCACACTTTCCGGCTATGATAGCGTTGGAGGTTTTGCTGATATATGGCGGATCTGGACAGTGCTAGTTCTCTCGCTTCTTCCAGCAGATCAACATCATTTTGTCGGGCTTCTTGCACTTCGGCTTCTGTGTATTGGGTGACCCTAGGCGAATCATGCTCTATGTCGGCTGGTAATACAGCTTCTGCCCCATATACCAGAAAGAATGGTGTATAGCCTGTTGATCGATTCGGAGTTGTTCATAAGCTCCACAGTACTGCTGGTAGTTATTCTATCCAGCACCCCGCTGATCTTTGCAGCGGCTCAATGAGCCGGGGTTTTATCCTGGATAACACTAATCCGTTGCATCTTTCCACTTGTCCGTTCGATGCGAGATGGGCTACCGAGGCGACATCGAGTCGGATCTTCTTATCTCGGCAGAAGCGCGCAAATGCTCCTTCCGCAAAATTTGTTCCATTATCAGTGATAATACTATGTGGATAACCGTATCTCAAGATGATGTCTCTGAGAAATGTCACGGCCGTAGCTCCATCACATTTCCTTATAGGTTTCACTTTGATCCATTTCATGAACTTGTCCACCATGACCAAAATATGTGTCATGTTTCCTCTCGTAGGTTTGAACGGGCCAACCATATCCAAGCACCATACAGCAAATGGCCACGTAATTGGTATGGTCTTGAGTTCCGACATAGGCATATGTGTCTTGGTGGTGTACCTCTGACATCCATTGCATTTTCTCACTAGATCTTCTTCTTGTTCCAAGGCACTTGGCCAATAGAATCCATGCCGAAACGCCTTTGCCACCAAGGCTCGGGATGAGGCATGATGCCCACATTCCCCTTGGTGTATATCTCGGAGGATGTCAAGCCCTTCTTCCGGGTCAACGCATCGTTGGAGGACATTAGTTACACTGCGTTTGTATAACTCGAAATTAATGATTGTGTATGCTTTTGCTCTCCTCTGTGTTTGCCTGGCTAACACCTCCTCAGCGAGTAACGTTCCGTCTTTCAGGAATTGGAATATAGGCAGTGCCCAAGCTGGTATGGCTCGTGGAGGGAATATCTCCTCATCTATTTCCATCTGATCCATCGGCATAACTTCAGCCGGATCACTCTAAGCAGTCCCCGGGTCTAGCGAGGTAGTTCCCGGGTTTGCCGAGGTAGCCCCCGGGTTTGCCGAGGCAGTCCCCGGGTCTCGCGTACCACCTCCCATGTCAATGTCCATGGGCTCAGCTCCGGATTACGTATTTTTGGGACATAGATCGAGTCGGTTCCTAGGGACGGCCTGATAGATGGTTTTTTGAGGTGTTCCAATGCTACGCCCAGTGGAATTGCCTGTCTGGTCGATCCGAGCTTCGACAACATGTCGGCAGCCTCGTTTTCCGCCCGGGGTACATGGTGAAATTCACACCCCTCGAAGTAACCAGATATCTTCTGTACATGAAATTTGTATAGTGCCATGTTCGGGTCCAGGGCGTCCCACACTCCGGACACCTGCTGCACCACCAAATCCGAGTCGCCAAAGCATATTATTCGACGTATGCCAATCTCCTTTGCCACTTTGAGCCCATGCACAAGAGCCTCATACTCAGCGACATTGTTCGATGCCGCGAAATGGATCTGCAATACGTACTTGAGCTGATCCTTCTTTGGCGAGGTAAGCACAACCCCGACACCTAATCCGGTTTTGGTTTTCAACCCGTCAAAGTGCATCCTCCAGTAATTCGGATCTGGTGGCGGTGGTTCGTATTGTACCTCGGCCCAGTCCACGAAAAAGTCCGCCACGGCCTGAGATTTGATCGCTTCTCTTCTGTCGTATTGGGGCGCATAAGGGGCTAGCTCAATTGCCCATTTTGCGAGTCTGCCGCTCACATCCTTGTTACCCATTATCTCGGATATGGGAGCTTCACATATTACTTTGATGGGGTGCTCCTCAAAGTAATGCTTTAACTTCTTCGCCGCCATATAGACACCATATGCCACCTTTTGAAAGTGCGGGTAGTTCTGTTTTGAGGCGCATAATACCTCGCCAGTAATACATCGGCCTCTGCACCGACTTACCCTCTTCATTCGTGCTCCACGATCATTGCACTTACAACTCGGTTGGTTGCGGCTACGTAGAGCAACATTGGTTCCTTTGATAGTGGAGAGGCTAACACCGGCGCAGTGGCCAACATCTTTTTCAAGTGGGCAAAAGCTTCATCAGCCTGTTGCGTCCAAACGAATTTATCTGACTTCTTCATGAGTTGGTAGAGAGGCAGTGCCTTTTCTCCTAACCGACATACAAACCGACTCAACGACGCCAGGCATCCAGTGAACTTCTGGACATCGTTAAGACACTTCGGCAGCTCCATTCATTCGATGGCTCGTATCTTAGTTGGATTAACCTCGATACCTCGGCTGGAGACAAGAAATCCGAGTAACTTTCCAGCCGGGACACCTAAGGTACATTTTTCCGGGTTAAGCTTCATCCGGAACCTTCTCAAGTTCGCAAATGTTTGCCTTATGTCGTCAAGGAGCGTTGCGCTTTCCTTGGTCTTGATAACTACATCGTCCACGTATACTTGTACGTTTTGACCTATTTGGTCGTGCAAACATTTTTGCATACATCTTTGGTACGTTGCGCCTACGTTATGTAAACCAAACGGCATAGTGCGATAGCAGTAAGCCCCGTACGGGGTAATAAACGCTGTTTTTATTTGATCATCCGGGTTCAGAGGTATCTGGTGGAAGCCAGAATATGCATCAATGAATAACAACAATTCGCATCCTGCGGTTGAGTCTATGACCTGATCTATCCTCGGCAGTGGAAATGGGTCTTTTGGACACGCCTTGTTCAGGTTCGTGTAATCGATACACATGCGCCAAACCACTGCCATGTTCGGATCATCCTTCTTCTTCTCCACCAGCACCGGATTAGAGAGCCAATCCGGATATAGTACCTCCATGATGAATCCTGCTGCTAGTAACCGAGCTATCTCGTCTCCAATGACTTTTCTCCTATCCTCGGCGAAGCGGCGGAGAGGTTGCTTCACTGGCCTTGCTCCGGGTCTTACGTTCAAAGAGTGCTCGGCCAACTCCCTCGGAACACCTTGCAAGTCCTGTGTAGACCAAGCAAAAATATCCCGATTGTCACGGAGGAAGTTGACGAGCTCGCTTTCCTATTTGTCAGTTAACCCGGCACCAATTGTTATGGTGCGCTCCGGAAACATGTTATCAACTGGAATCTTCTTGGTGTCCTTTTTGGCTTGAAAGGAAACGCTGCCATGCGGGTTACTTAGCGCCGGCATATATTGCTGCGCGGACTGAGCTAGTGCCGCCACCTCTTGGATTTTTCTTTTCTCTCGCGCAATCACGAGTGACTCGGCTAGGTTAGACCCGGCTGAAGCACACTCCATGGAACGTCGAAAATCTCCAGCAATGGTAATTACTCCATTTGGCCTGGGCAACTTCATCTTCAGATAACTTATGTGGCAGCTTGCCATGAATTTGTTCAATGTTGGTCTTCCGAGTAACGCGTGATACGCACTTTCCAAATTCACCACTTCAAACTCCAGATTTTCAGTTCGGCAGTTATCCCTCGTTCTGAATAGCACGTCGACCCGGACTTTGCCTATGGGCTCACACGAAATGCCTGGTACAATGCCATGGAAAGTTGTTCTCGTAGACTAGAGCATGTTCTCCGAGATGCCTAACTTGCGCATCGTGTCTGCATACATGATGTTAATGCTACTGCCATTATCAATCAAAACCTTGGAGAACCTCACGTTGATGTTTGGTCCAATGAACGTCGGATCTAGCACTAGCGCGTACGAACCTGGGCTCGGCATAAGTTTAGGATGATCCTTGATGTTCCAGGTGATTTCCTGGTCCGACCAAGGCATGTACCGTCATCACATGACCGCATTGACCTCCATATGTCGGCGCCGCAAGCTTTTTCTATCTGTTCCTCACGTGAACACACAATAGCTCTGGTGATGTTCCCGCTTCGTTCCTTCCCTCGCTTCCGGGTACCTCTGATCCGGTTGTTGCTGATTTTCCACTTGATGCAGTGCATCCCTTCTTTCATTGTTGTCATACCTCGGCGGAGGGGGAGGCAACATTAGCTGCTGCGTGTTTGCTCCGGAGAGCAATTGCTGCCGGGGTAACTCCGCCGAGGTTGATCGCCGGGTGCCCGAGCATTCCTCGAGCCACCTTGCTCTATCTTTCGCATCCACTCACATTGCCTCGTTGCAGACCCGCCGGCTATTCGGATTCGGCGTGTGAAACTTACATGGTTGGTCCAGCATCGACTCATAGGTATACCTGACGGTCTTTCTTTCCCGCCAATCGCTTTCTTCCGCTCCGAGTCCATGTTTTCTTGCCATCATTTCTTGGAGTCCACGCCCTCCAGTTCTCGGCGTTGGTTACTCCCTCCTCCGGGTTGATCTTGATTCATCGCCGCAACTTGTTGCGAGCCATAGCGATGGTCCGATCTGTCATCTCCTTTTTCCTCTCAGAATCATTCCTCCGGACGACCCAGCTCGCCCTCGATAGTATTCCTCGTTTGAGTCGTTTGACGGAGCCTAGGTTGAGTCGGATCACCCAAAGCATACGAATCAGCACTGGATCATCTCTGCCGATAAGCGGCATTTTCCTTGCGCTTCATCCACACTCACGCCATATCTGCACCCTTGCGCAAACCACGCTATGGCCTGTGACTCTATGACACCCTCACACGAGTTTCTTACGGTACACCACCGAGTTAAGAATTCACGATCCGTCTCGTTGGGTCTTTGCTTGCACATTGCCAGGGTCTGCGGTCTATTCGGCCTCTGGTACGTACTTGAGAAGTTGCCGATAAAAATTTCTTCAAAATCTATCCAGTAGTTGATGCTTCCGGCGACAAGTTATTCAGCCATACCGCCGGGCCTTCCAACATCCGGGGCACGAACGCACAGCCCATCTCAAGTTGCCAGTTGCAATTTTCACCGCCGTAGCATAGTTTATCAACCAATCCTCCGGCTTGGTACTGTCGTCATACGTCTTCGTGCCCCTGGGTAATTGGAAGTTGGGTACTGGTGGTTCCTTCATGATCCGGGGTCCAAAGCACGCTGGACCCAGAGGACCTTGACATTCGATCTGTTCCGACCTATACAGGCAATCCAGTTTTAACCTGGCGTCATCCGGCATCAAATCCCTGCTCCCCAACCTAGACCCTATCACGTGATAGTCCGGTCTGGGGTACCCTGCGTTCACCATCTCCGAATCACCGTCATTGTATCGGTTTTGCCCTCGTTGCACGTCTTTCTGCTGCATACCTCGGCCGGCGCTTTGCTCTTGCCTCGGTATATTCCGCTGCTGCGGTGGTCCTGCTCCTGCGGAGTTGCGCTGTCCGGCATTGCTGTTGGCAGCGTTCCCTTGACCGGCATTGCGTTGGTCGTGATTACCTCGGCCAGCTTCACCTTGGCTCACACTCCGTCGATCATCATTCTTCCGCATCTCTTTTTCTTTTCTCGCACGCGTTGGGTCGTACGGGACAATCTGTTTGTTCCGTCTGGCCGAGGTTACTACCTCTTCTCTCCTTGGACCGCCATGAGGCGATGATGCGGCTCCAGCGGATTTCTCCGGGTTACCCACCACCGAATGCACAATCTTGGAAGCCCCAGCTCTCTCCGGGTTAGCTCTCAGCAGCTCCTCGTTCTGCCTGTTCGCGATCCGAACCAGCTCGTTAACCCTGTCTTGCTGTCTTTGACGAGCCTCACCTGTCAGACCCTCTAGCTCGGATGCAGCGGCATCTGCTGCTCTAAGGTTCTTCGCCGGGGTACTATACCTCGGCAACCCCACAAACAGATAGTTTTCCGACCCTTCTGCTCCATAATCACCTTCTCTATTCATCTCACTTATGAGATTTTTCCCTTTTACCCTTACTGCATCAACCTTGTTTGCCTTTGCGTACTCACGCAGCGTCATGTTCAGTGACTGCTGAGCCGCGGCTATTTTCTTTGCGCCCTCCAGTATCTTTTGCCGAGTTTCCTCTAACTCGGCCTGCGCCTGAGCCGGATCTACCACCGCTGCTACCAGGTTAGCCAAGCTATCCATAGCTTCCCTCAGTACGTTCTCAGGCCTCTCCAGTGGAGGTCCTCTACCTTTTCTTGGTGCCTTAGGTGTTACCTCCGGGTCTGGCGCTGGGTCTTTGCTTGCGCCTGCACCTGGCACAGTCATTATCACCTCCGCATGGTCCGGGGAGCAAGCGATACGCGCCCCGCGAGCCACAGCGAGGGGTGGTTCCCCCGCATCGACGACGCGACGCGGATGAACGCAGGAGACGTCCACTGCAACGTAGACCTTGTGTGCGCCGAGCTTGACGAAGAGGCCGTTGCGCGGAAGCGCACGCGTGCCGAAGCAACCAGCGTTGTCGCTGACGAAATCCAACGCACCAAAGCGCTGAACGAGCCCGGAGACGATGCGCTCGCCGGTGCCGATGAAGTTTCCCATCCGGATCTTCACCCCTGCTAGCGTCGCTAGACCCACGGTGGGCGCCAACTGTCGTGGTGGTGTCACGGCAGATGCCATGGATAGGCTAAAGGTGGGGACTAATATGCGCTAGGGGAATCCAGGGAGGGATAGTAGAGTGATTCTCTACATAGAAGTTTGTATTGCTATATCTTCAGGATTACAAGTGCTCCTTGAGCTGTATTGGCGAGAGGAGGAAGAAGGTACTCTCTTACTCTTGCCTACTATCTAGCCCAAGAAGCCTAGATCTTCTAGTGCTTAACCAACTAGAATTCTGCCAACCCCCTCTACCAGAACCCTAACCCCCCTTATATAGAGGTGGTTCGGTCCTGGCCTAGGGCATACGTGGAGGCATATTCCTAAGAATATGCCCCCTCCCAAAGTAGTAACCCGACAGGGGTGCTTTTCCCCCGCGTCACACTTGCTTTAGCGACGTAAGACGACATGAGCATCATCACCCTTGTCGGCCACGACCCGGTGGTCCTGCCCTTGAAGCTAAGCGAGGATCCGGATCATAGTAGATTCGGCCACACCTGTTCCTGCATATAAGTTAGACAAGCATTTCCGACTTACTCCTTAGGTCGGATGAGATAATGTTAGGCGACCCCCCCTGGTCCGGGTTACTCCGTGATCCAGCCTTCCTTGAGGTGACTTGGCCAGCATCTGCTTTGACCTTGCCGAACCTCGGCTAACTCGGCCCTTATACCCCGGAGTGACCCTACCCGGGGGTATCCCCCCAACACTTCCTTGATGCTATTGAGTGAACCATTGAATTATTGTTTATGTTCAGATTGTTATACATCATTATTCCATCTCTGATCATGATCCATATGATATCTTGTGAGTAGTTCGTTTTGTTCTTGAGGACATGGGAGAAGTCATGTTGTTAGTAGTGGAGTTGTGTTGAGAAAGATTCAATAGTTTGATATTTAAGTTGTGGTGTACTTCTTCTCATGGTGTCATGTGAACGTCGACTACATGACACTTCACCTATATGGGCCTAGGGGAATGGATTATGTATTTGGCTACTAATCGTAGGGGTTGCCGGAGTGACAGAAACCTGAACCCCCGTTAGGAAACCATTGCACAAGGGACGTAAGGGTCTTAGAGTTTAAAGTTGTGGTTAGGTCTCTACCTTAATTGCTTTCTTGTACTTACGGATGTTTGCAAGGGGTATAATCACAAGTATGTATTAGTCTTGGATAGGGCGGTACATTAGCACAGGTTCACCCACACAACTATATGAAACGAAAGCACTTGCCAGTCTTCCCATGTGTCCTCGAGAACATTTGGTCATCTTAAGTAATACAACCGGCTTGTCCTTTGCTCCATAAAGGATTGGTCCACTTGCTGCATTTATTCCTACTGTCTTTTATTTCCTCGTACTTTGTTTACTTGCTTTATCAAAAACCCCTAAAAATCCGTTTGCTAAGTATTTGTAGAGAATTCCTGATCCATACCACTAGCCAGCACCTTCTGCTCCTTGTTGGGTTCGACACTCTTACTTATCGAAAATACTGCGATACACCTCCTATACTTGTGGGTCATCATTCAATATCACCGGTTTGGCTGAAAACAAAGGATTAAACGTATTGTGTGGAAGAAAGTAAAAGCTTGCAGAAAGTAAACAGAAAGCAGTAAACAATTGTAGATTGATGGTAAAAGAAAGGACCGGGGTCCATAGTTCACTAGTGGTGGTTCTCCTTAAGATAGATGACATGTTGGGTGAACAAATTACATCGGGGCAATTGACAAACATCCAGAAAGAATACATGCATATACTAATCATCTTGACTCCTATGAGATTTTATTGGGCATTACAAAATTATACATAGACCGTAATCCAACTGTATCTATGACTAATAATCCACCTTCAGGTTATCATCCGAACCCCCTCTAGTATTAAGTTGCAAGCAACAAATAATTGCATCACGCATTGCGTGTAAAGTAAACAATACGATTGTTCTATGAACAAAGGATTGCAGTTTTCTCCCTAGTAGCAACAACACATCTAGTACCTTAGAGATTTCTGTCACTTCCCCAGATTACAAGAGGCATGAACCCACTATCGAGCATAAATACTCCCTCCTGGAGTTGCTAGCATCTACTCGGCCAAGATATCTACTAACAACGGAGAGCATGCAAGATCACAACTAACAAAGACATGATAGAATCAATAATCAATCTGAAATAGCATCTCAATATCCATCGGATCCTCGCAAACACAACATGTAGGATTAGAAATAGATGATCTTGATCATGAACGGAGCTCACAAGATCTAGACATGGTAGCACAAAGGAGAAGAACCAACCATCTAGCTACTACATGGACCCGTAGTCCAAGGATGAACTACTCACGCATCACGCCGGAGGCTTGCATGGTGATGAAGAAGGCCTCCAGGGTGAATTCTCCCCTCCGGCAGGGTGCCAGGAAGAGCTTCAGATCCCTCTCGATCTAGGGATGGAGATGACAGTGGCTACAGACTCTTTCATGGAATTTTTATCGGGTTCTTAGGGTTTCTGTATCGAAAGCATCTTATAGGCGAAAGGGGAGGCCGAGGGGGTGCCCTAGGCGGCCACACCACCCCCTGGCGCGGGCCAAGCCTGGTCGTGCGGCCAGGTGGTGTGGCATCCCTCTCGCCTCTCGCCTCAGATTCGCCTGTGTCCCCTCGTGAAAACTGACTTTGGCTTTTGTCCCATCCAATTCCGAGAATATTTATTTTCTGACTTTACTGGAACCAAAAACAGTAGAAAACAGGCAAATGGCACTGTGGCATCTTGTTAATAATTTAGTCCAAGAAAGTGTATAAAAATACTCCAAAGTGTGGGCAAAACATAAGAAAGTGGATAAAAACGAAGCATGGAACATCAAAAATTATAGATACGTTTGCAACGTATCAACATCCCCAAGCTTAACTCCTGCTCGTCCTCGAGTAGGTAAGTGATAAAAAAGAAAGAATAATTTTTGAGGTGACATGCACCATCATAAACTTGATCAAAGTATTTGTAAAACATTGATAGCTGGGATCATAGTACTTCATCATAGCATGAAAGACAAAGTTCTAACAATAATACATAGCAACTATGTTGCAACATGAAAAGCCACAAACAAAAGATTCATGAATAACAATGCTTTGTAAGACGTTTGTTTGTTTCACATAAAGAAAACATAGCATAGTGGCATTCAGCTTGTCCCTCATAGAGTAGCAAACATAAACGCATAGGACACCTTCAAAGTTTATAAGGATGACTAGATATAGATAGTTTAAGAACAAGCAATATCAAAATTATGCATCAATCAACAAGTCTTGGGACAATGCACATAGAACTAAGAATGGCCACTATGCTCTCTCAATAGGTGCATAAAGATAGAAGGTGGAGACTCAACATAAAAGTAAAAGAAAGGCCTTCATAGAAGGAAGTAGGGATTCAAGTCTCATAAAGAGCTTCCAAAAATTATGGTACTTTTTAGGTTTCAGCTCTCATTGCCCCTATCATAAGCATCTTGAAGTGATTAAGGTTAAAGTGAACAAACTATGGAGTATATGCTTGACAAAGTATAAGTTGGAAATCTCATGTCCCTTGAATACGAGGGCCGCTCCTCATGCTACTCAAGTTTAGTTACCGGTAAGTTCTTGTCATAGTAAGTACATGTGTATCATAGAGAACTGCCAACGGGGTACCCCTTGCCCGATGATACGGAAGAATCCCCATATCAAAATGACAAGGCAAGCAGACAACAAGCATCTCAGCAATCTTCTTATTTACCATGGGAAAATGGTGCTTTTTTCTCTCTTTCCTCTTTTCTCAAATCTCTTTTCTTTCTTTTTCTCTTTTTTCTCAATATCTGACTCTTTTTTTATAAGAACAGTGCTTCATAGATAGCTCATTATGGTTACGCTGCAGGTTTCCACCATGAGAGCATGGATTAGATCGGTGGCCCAGGCATTTCTCTAACACACATACATAACTCCATGGACTTAAAAGCTCCCCTTTCATTTCACACCGACGACATCCATAGACAAAAGAGCATGATATCAACTAGGTACAAAGTACAAGTGCAATGTTGAAAGCGTTCCCCATGACAGCATGGTTCTGCTAATCCCCAACATATAAGTGCAAGCATATACAACATAGACGACACAATGGTTCAAGTTTATTTAGGGCAAGAAAAGTAAAGTGTGCCATCAAGTTTGTGAGAGCTTTAATCACTAGTTTTCTCATGACAAGTTTAATTCGGAAGGTAGATAAAAACATGAATATACTTGGAATAGCAAATAATAATAGGTAGGTATGGTGGACTCTTTGGAATAACTTGGTTTTAGGAGTTGGATGCATGAGCGGAACTCATACTTGGTTATGGAGGCTAGCAAAAGACTGGGAGCGACCGACTAAGAGAGCAATAATGGCCATAATCATGCAAAGCGACAAAACGTCATTAATTAAAGCATAAAGTGATATTACAAGTAGAAAACTAAAGGATCATAAAGGCTATGGTGACTTGGGATAGTCAAAACATGGTGTGAGCATGTGCTAAGTCAACCCAAATAAAGCATCAAAGGAGAATACCACAATACTATGCTTTAATATGCTAAAACAATGCATGATTCTTCAAAGGCACATTAAGCAATATCAATTGTTTATAACAAGTAATGCTACAGCAAAGATCACTAAGCATAAAGCCAAAACAATATCAAGCATGGCATGACAAAGCATAGGCCACAGTAAAAAACAAGCTCCTTTTACCACTTAAGCATGAACTTTCCTACTCTTTCCAATCCAAACCAAACTATTTGAAAACCAATGTATGAAACAGGGGGACCAACCAATTTATTCAATCAAACTAAGAAAACCAAGCAAATGAAAAACCAAAAACAAAAACAAAGACGCTCCAAGAACAACACTACCGTGCATGAAACAATAAAAATGAAGTGTTTGGAAGAAACCTGGGATTTTTATTGATGAAGAAGGGGATGGCTTGGGCATCCCCAAGCTTTGACGCTTGTACTTCTTGGATATTTCTTGGGGTGACACGCGTGGCATCCCCAAGCTTCAGATTTAGTCCATTCTTCATCTCATTACATCATTCTCTCCATACACCTGAAAATTTTCCTTCATACAAAACTTCACACAATCTTTATTAGCAACATTAGTGCACTAAGGATAATAAGTCTTTGGGTTCAGTTTCAACACCAATAAAACTTCCATTAAAACACAAGCTACTATAGCACTTCCCTCAAAAAGCTCAATTCCCCAAAGAGAACCCAAAAAGGAACCAACAAGAAGCAAATACAAATAATGGCAGAAATCTGTCAAAACAGACCAGCAGGTAAAAACCAATTTTTTCGAAGACCTTCTGTTGCTCAAATCAAAAAGTGTTGAACTAATGAAAGTTATATAACAACCTGGGGCAGAATCTCAAAACTTTACGCCTCAAAAAGACATAAAGAGATTTTACACGAATTTTTACGGTGAAGCACAAAAATCTGTTTCGGGACAGCAACTTTCCCAAGCATTACTTCCCTCTCATTAGAGGTTACTCTTGGCACAAAAAGCAAATAAAAAGGATAAGGAGAGGTTATTACTGAAGCAATAACTTCCAAGACTCATCTAAAACTTTTGGGCTATCTCCCAATAAGTACTTTTCTTTAACGTATTTAAGTTAGGCATGATAGTTTGAGAAGATGCTCACATTAGAAATATGAATTGAAGTAAAAGAGAGCATCAAGAAGAAAATTCAAAACACATTTAAGTCTAACCCACTTCCTATGCATAGGAATCTTGTATGCAAATAAATTCACAAAGAACAAAGTGATAGGCATAGGAAGATAAAACAAGAGTAACTTCAAAACTTTCAGCACATAGAGAGGTATTGCAGTACCATGAAAACTTTTACAACCATATTTTCCTCTCTCATAATAATTTTCAGTAGCCTCTTGAATAAACTCAACAATATAACTATCACATAAAGCATGCTTTTCATGATCTACAAACACATAAATTTTTATCAAGCTCAAAAATAGTGGGATTAAAACCTTCAAACCCACTTTTAACAATTTTATAACAAGATGATTGATCAATCTCATTTTCAATAGTAGTACAATTAATATTATCAACCAATATAGGACCATCATCTAGAGTTTTATTATAAACATTTTCAAAAGAATCCACAGGAACATAACATTGATCCTCCTTTGGTAAGCATGGGGGACAATCAAATAATGTAAGGGGTAAAGAGTTACTCTCATTACAAGGTAGGCATGGGTAGATCCATTCTTCCTCCTTTTGTTCATGACTCTCCTCCTCTTTTTCATCTAATGAGCTTTCAGGTTCAGCAATTTCTTCTTCCATAGGCTCCTGCAAGGCATTAGTCTCTTCCGTTGGTGGAGAGCATCTATTAAGATATTCAAGAATATATCCATTTTCTTCCTTGTAATTATCAAAGCAAAATTTAAGTATATAATAAACCTCGTATTTATAAGCTGCGTCATCAGTATTTTCAAGCAAATAAGCAAGTTCGAATGCACCCTTCCAAGCAATAAATTCTTCAATTTGTTCCACATCATAAAAGTCATAATTTCCCTTAACATAAGAATATATGGTAACATCATCATTGTACTCACACTGAAAAGGAAAGTGTTTATACCTCTTATAGCAACAAGATTTATGAAAGCAATAAGTAACATTATAAGTAGAGCACATGTTTCTAGCAATGGTATACAATTTATAAATTTGTTCCCATAAGTGTTTCCCTTTTTGTGACAAGTGGTGTTCCTTATAATAATACTTTTCTTCTTCCGTGAACCCACCTTGCCAATTAGATTCAGTTTCAAAGAAACCAACCATTGATAGAAAGCATGATAAAGCAAGACAATAACATACCAACGAAAATAACAACTATAGTAGGAACTAATTTTTGTGTGTTTTTGATAAAGAAACAAGCAAATAAAGCAAAAATAAACTAAGCAATACAAATAAAACAAAGTAAAGATATTGGTTATGAGGGACTCCCCTTGTGAAGATGTCCTTGACTCCCCGGCAACGACGCCAGAAAAGAGCTTGATGGCCCAAGATATCTCGAGCTCGTTGGGGAACCCCAAGAGGAAGGTATGATGACCACAACAGTAAGTTTCCCTCAGTTATGAAACCAAGGTTATCGAACCAGTAGGAGCAAGGAAACACCACCAAGGTGTTGTTGCAAACTTGGAATCCTGCACAACACAACCACAAACTTTGCCCCCAACTTACAGTGAGGTTGTCAATATCACCGGTTTTGCTAAAAACAAAGGATTAAACGTATTGTGTGGAAGAAAGTAAAAGCTTGCAAAAAGTAAACAGAAAGCAGTAAACAGTTGTAGATTGATGGTAAAAGAAAGGACCGGGGTCCATAGTTCACTAGTGGTGGTTCTCCTTAAGATAGATGACATGTTGGGTGAACAAATTACAGCGGGGCAATCGACAAACATCGAGAAAGCATACATGCATATACTAATCATCTTGACACCTATGAGATTTGATTGGGAATTACAACATTATACATAGATAGTAATCCAACTACATCTATGACTAATAAACCACCTTCTGGTTATCATCCGATCCCCCTCCAGTATTAAGTTGCAAGCAATAGATAATTGCATTACGCATTGCGTGTAAAGTACACAATACGATTGTTCTATGAATAAATGATTGCTGTTTTCTCCCTAGTAGCAACAACACATCTAGTACCTTAGAGATTTCTGTCACTTCCCCGAATTACTAGAGGCATGAACCCACTATCGAGCATAAATACTCCCTCTTGGAGTTGCTAGCATCTACTCCGCCAAGATATCTACTAACAATGGAGAGCATGAAAGATCACAAATAACAAAGACATGATAGAATCAATAATGAATCTGAAATATCATCTCAATATCCATCGGATCCCCGCAAACACAACATGTAGGATTACAAATAGATGATCTTGATCATGAATGGAGCTCACAAGATCTAGACATGGTAGCACAAAGGAGAAGAACCAACCATCTAGCTACTACATGGACCTGTAGTCCAAGGATGAACTACTCATGCATCACGCCGGAAGCTTGCATGGTGATGAAGAAGTCCTCTAGGGTGAATTCTCCACTCTGGCAGGGTGCCAGGAAGAGCTTCAAATCCCTCCCGGTCTAGGGATGGATATGACGGCGGCTACAGACTCTTTCATGGAATTTTGATCGGGTTCTTAGGGTTTCTATATCGGAGGCATCTTATAGGAGAAAGGGAAGGCCGAGGGGGTGCCCTAGGCCATAATGCCCTGGCGGTTAGGCTGGCCGCGCCAGGTGGTGTGCCCTCCGCCCTCTGCCTCAGATTCGCTCCATGTCCCCCTCGGTGAAAAAATGACTTCGGGTTTTATCCCGTCCAATTCTGAGAATATTTATTTTCTGACTTTCTTGGAACCAAAAACAGCAGAAAACAGGCAACTGGCACTGTGGTATCTTGTTAATAGGCTAGTCCAAGAAAGTGTATAAAAATACTCCAAAGTGTGGGCAAAACATAAGAAAGTAGATAAAAACCAAGCATGGAACATCAAAAATTATAGATACGTTTGCAACGTATCAGGGGCACTTAGCTTTATTTATTCGCAGAATATCACGAGGTACAATATATGGCTAAGTAGCTAGGCTGAATAGCCTTATTTGTAAAGTAAAGACATCTAAGGGTAGAAACGGCGCAGCTGCGCGACGTTCCAAGGATTGGAGTATGCGACTCCGCTTTCTAGATCTTTAAGGCAGTAGGCGCCACCTGGGATTACTTTGGTAATCACGTAAGGTCCTTCCCAAGGGGGATCGAATTTGAGGTGCCCTTGTTGCTTCAGTCACAGGACCAAGTCTCCTTCGACGAAGGATCTGGGGCGTAGCCTTGTGCTATGGTAATTGTGGAGGTTCTGCTAGTAGACCGTGGATCTCTCCGCTGCAATCTCGCGTGCTTCATCGAGGAGGTCGACGGAATCTTCGAGTGCGAGGGTTGATTTTGCCTCGTTTTATGCTACTACCCGTGGGGCATTGTAGCGCATCTCTGCGGGTAGTACCGCCTCGGCGCCGTGTACCATGGAAGAATGTAGTGTAGCCCCTAGCGCTGTTTGGAGTTGTGCGTAGGCTCCATAGTACTGATTGAAGCTCCTCGGGCCAGCACCCGACACCTCTTTCGAGTGGCTGGAGGAGCCTTTCTTGATTCCACCGCAAACGAGGCCGTTGGCCTTTTCGACTTGACTGTTGGTCTGAGGGTGCGCCACTGAGGCGTAACTGATGTGGATTCCCAGTTTTTCGCAAAAGCCCTGGAATTTGTCAAGGTGAAGTTTGTTCTGTTGTCCGTGATGATGCTATGTGTCACCCCGAACCGGAAGACGATGGACTCGAAGAATTTAACGGTGTTGGCTCTTGATTGATTTGTCGCTGGCATGGCCTCAATCCACTTGGTGAACTTGTCGACTGCGACGAGGAGGTAGACGTATCCTCCAGGTGAAGACTTCTAGAGCTTGTCGACCATGTTGAGTCCCCATTGTGCAAAAGGCCAGGCCATAGGTATTGGCATGAGCTCTGCGCCAGGTGCATTCGGTTTGTGCGTGAATCGCTGGCAAGCGTTGCAATGTTGGACGATGTCCTTGGTGTCATGCATAGTCGTAGGCCAGTAGAATCCAGCTCGTAGAGCCTTGGCAATGAGGACGCGACTGCCGGCGTGGTGGCCGCAAGTACCTTCATGTATCTCGAGGAGGATGGCTTTTCCGTCTCCGTTGGAAACGCAGCGTTGAAGCACTCCTATGATGCTACGTTTGTATAGCTCGCCGTTGATAAGGGCAAAGGCCTTGGATCGTCGCTCTATATGACTCGCATCTGTCGGGTCGTCTGGCAACCTTTTGCTGAGCAAGTATGTGATGTATGGTTGCATCCAGGATGGCTCGATCATCATGACCTCCATGCGGCCTTCAAGTCCTATGCCTGGATCCATGTTGTCGAGTGTCGCTGGCGCATTGGGTGGCGTAGCCCCTGAGTCCTTTCTTGTGCTGGTTTTATGCTCTGGAGCCTTAGGCTTGATGGAGCGTTCACAAATGTGCTCTAAAAATACTCTGGGTGGCACTGGGGCAAAAGTGTAGCCGATGTTGGCGAGTACGTCTGCTTCTTCATTGCTCTCACGGCCAACGTGATGTAGCTCGTAGCCATCAAAGTCTCCCTTGAGTGCATCGTAGAGGTTGCGGTAGGCAATCATGTTGTTGCTCAAAGCATCGCACTTGTTCATTGTCTGGTTGATCACCATTTTGGAGTCACCGTAGATGACGAGTCGTTTTGTGCCGCAGGCTTTGGCCATGCGCATCTCGTGGAGCAAGGCTTCATATTCAACTTCATTGTTGGAGGCGGTGAACTGCATTTGCAGAACATACCTCATCTTGTCGCCTTGCGTCGATGTCAGGTTGACGCCCGTGCCAGCTCCCTCCTTACGCTTAGACCCATAGAAGTGCATTGTCCATATGTAGGACATGTCTGGCTTGTCGGGGAGCTGGTTTTGCATCTAGTGTACGAGGAAGTCCGGGAGAACTTGCGACTTGATCGTGTCTTGCTTCTCGTATGTGATGTCTCGTGGAGACAGTTCTATCCCCCAGAGCGCGACTCGTCCGGTGGCATCAGGGTTGTTGAGTATGTGCCTTAGCGGGGCGTCATTCACTACAATAATTGGGTGCTCCTGGAAGTAGTGGCGCAATCGCCTGGCTGTCATGAAGATGCCGTACGCCAGCTTCTGATAATGGGCATTGATGAGTTTAACCCTCGTCGCTAAGAGAGTTGGAGGTAACTTGTTCATTTGCCAAATTTATGTTGATGACATTATTTTTAGGTCCACTAACAAAGCTTTTAATAAGGATTTTGCCAAGCTCATGACCGACCGTTTCGAGATATCTATGATGGGGGAGTTGGAATTCTTTCTTTGCTTTGAAGTCAAGCAATTGAGGAAGGTCACCTTCATCAACCAAGCCAAATATATTCAAGATATGCTCAAGAAGTTCAACCTAGATCAAGTCAAAGGAGCCAAGACTCCCATGCCCACAAAGGTTAATCTTGATCTCGACTCCAAGGTAAGGATGTGGATCAAAAGCTTTATCGCTCGATGATTGGTTCTTTTCTTTATTTTTGTGCATCCCGACCGGATATTATGTTGAGCATGGGTATGTGTGCAAGATTCCAAGTCACACCAAAATAAAGCCACATGGTGGCGGTCAAGAGAATATTTTGATATTTGGTTCATACCCCAAACTTCGGGTTGTGGTACCCCAAGGTAGCTAGCTTTGACCTCATTGGATACATGGATTCGGATTGGGTGGGAGACAAGGTGGAAAGGAAGTTAACCTATGGTGCTTGTGAATTCCTTGGAAGAACCTTGGTGTGTTGGTCATCCAAGAAGCAAAACCGTGTGTCTATTTCTACCACCGAAGCCGAGTATATCTCCATCGCAAGTTGTTGTGCTCAATTGCTATGGATGAAGCAAACTTTGAAGTAGCTTGATCTATGTTTCGGCAAGGTGCCTCTTCTTTGTGACAATAAGAGTGCCATTGCCATTTCTCATAACCCGGTGCAACACAACCGTACCAAGCATATTGAGATTCATCATCATTTCATCCGGGATCATGTTGCAACATGAGACATTTCTTTAGAGTATGTTCCCACCAAGGCCAATCTAGCAGATCTTTTCACGAAGCCTCTTGATGAAGCAAGGTTTCAGGAGTAAAGGCATGAACTAAATATAGATTCAAGAAATGTGGCTTGAGTTACTTGCACACCTACCCGTGTCTCAAAGAATATCTTTGTTTGGATGTAGGCATGGACTTAGGGGGAGTGTAGTTCCTCATATGAACCAACACTTTCTCTATTATGCGCACATTAACGTATTCATCCTCTATGGTCTCTCAAGGAGACAAAATGAGCTTCAGTGATGAGTTTTGGTAATGAACCCAAGATATATCTTCGCGGTGTCAAGCCAAATTTACTCATATATGGTGGCCTCGGTCACCAACCCAATTTTGTCATTTGAGTGTTTCCCTTTGGTTTGTTTTTGGTGTTTCTCTTCAGTTTTGGTGTTGTTCTTTTGTTTTTGGGTGTTCATTCGGTTTCTCATAGTTTGCATCATCTATCCCAAGCCCGTGATCCTCCCCGAAACCCCTTCTATCTCTTGCACAAGTTCATTCCTTGCCACATTCCAAACCTAGGAAGTCTTTTTTGGTGGCACCAGAAGTTCTAGCCAGGTACCGGTAGTACCGGCCCTGGGAAAAGTTCTTCGAAATTTCTCCCCAAAACGGTACTACTGATTGTGCCTGAACCTCCCGCGTCACCGGTAGTTCCGTCCCTTGGCCGGTACTACCGATCATGCTCGTCGACCTATAAGTAGCGGGCCCAGGAAGAAAACGGGAATCTCTCCCCATTTCTTATCCAACCCGCCTCTTATAGGGAGCAGCCACCGCCAAGACTCTCCCGTGGAGGTGCCATAGGCACCTCCGATTATAGCCACCCCTTCCAGATCTGCTCTGTGGGATCCTTCCCCGCCTCGATCTCCTGCCATGGACCTCAATATTTGCCCTCAAATCCCTCCATTAATGGAGATATTTCTCATTCCCTTGCTTGAGTTAGGGCACACCATGTCTAGGCTTGTTCTTCAGCTAGAACTTTCTAAGGAGATCTTGGTAGGCCTAGGAATCCTTGTTGGGGTAGATTGGACCGATACATTGAGTGAATTCGTGCTTCATACATCGTATATCTGATGACTACCCCATTCGTGCGCTCACCAGTACTACCAGTGAGGCATGATCGGTACTTCCGGTGGTTTTGTCACCACCGGTAGTTCTAGTGCACAGGTTTTTGATTCATTCTCTGTATCTTTCCAATCTCCCTTTGTTTATCCCATCGAACTTGTGCACTTACCCACCCATTCCCTCCCTCCCTTATGCTTTCTTCTCAGGGCAGGGTGGTTCCCATGGTAACTCTAAGGATCTCGTGCATCCGCAAGACCTCCGCCAGAGATTGATGAAGATGACTATGAAGTGGTGCGCCCCACTACTCAGACCGCCCATCAGAGAGCTATTGCTGAGCACCGTGCAGCCAAGGCTGAAGGGAAGAGACCCGTTGTTTCATCTAGGAAGAAATCGACCTCCTACGGGCCTGACACCACCAATAAGAAGATCTCCAAGTGGCCTCAGCAAGCTTATGAAGAATTTTGTAAGAGGGACCCCTATCTTGTTCCGCGTGACCGTCTTGCCCAAGATCCCTACTTCTACATTGATCGTCAAGAAGAGATTTATCTTGAAGTGTACGCATCAAAGAAGAAGAATGTGGTTGCTCCCCGGAAGTATATCAATGTGTATCTAATGGAGAGAAAGGGTTCTTACTTTGGTGAGGCACTTAACTTATGCAGGAAGTTTGGGCTCATCAAGATCATGGAGCATCATGAGAACTATAATCAGTGGGCCATTTCCCAGATCTATACCACTCTCCACATGGATGGCGACCCCGTGGATGTGACAATGAAGTGGATGTCTCGAGACAAGGTATTGTCTGCCAAGTGGTCTGATTTTGCATATCTTCTTGGCTATCCCATTCAACTAGGCAGGAGGGAAAATGGGTGGCGTAGCCATAAGGACAAGGCTTTCGCCCATAAAGTTTTGGAGCCTCTGTACATTGAAGGATGGGGCGTGGATGGTCAGGTGGCTCACCTTCTTCCTTTCTATGCCATCATGCATCACGTGTACCAAAACACCATTGCTCCCAAGGTAGGTAACTTCGATCAGCTCCATGCTTTCCAAATTGATCTCATGCTTTAGACACATCTCCACAAGGCTTCTAACGAGCAGCTTGACGTCATGCACTACCTTTTCCATGAGATTTGGATTGCCTTGATTAAAAAGATATTGTGCCCTTATGCCCCTTAGATTCATACACTTATCAATGCCAAGTGGCTGGAAGCCACTCACACCCGTTTTCTTGAAGATGAGTTCACTGTACATGAGGAGAAGACGCTCCGTGTGATACAACATGAGAAACCTAGGTCTCAAGTGGAGAAGGAAGATTCCATTTGGAAGACTGAGAGGGACAGAGCTAGGCATCAGGACATGTTGGGTCCAGGGTTGGGGATCGAGCGGAGGCCTCTCCTTCTCCTAGGATAGAGAGGCATCCCTCTTGGGCAAAGAAGCTGATGAAGAAGATTAAGAAGTCCTTTTGCTTCATGCAAGACCGTGAGTACCGAGCCTTTGTCAACCGGAGGCATAGTGTCAAGAGAGAGAAGGCCATCATGAGGAAGCTCAATATTGATGTATCTCCCGAGTCTAGCTCCGTAACCGCTCCTAAGGATTAGTGGGTGAATGCACATTGCAAGTGGTCTAACAGTGATGATGAGGATGATGTCACCAGTCCTCTTCCGCCCTCTTGGGAGCACGCCACCTGGAACCCTGAGCCTTCTCCTTCCTATGTTGGTGGTTGGGGCATGTAGTTTGGTAGTTTTTTCCCTTTTTGTCATCTTGATACCAAAGGGGGAGAAAGTTATCTATTAGGGTGCTATGATATTTGCATGCGTCTTGTCATGAGCTCCTTCTTTCTTTGATCCTTTTATGCTCATGAACATTTTCTCTTTCTATGTGTGCTTGTGGACCTCCGTTATTTGTGCTACTATGTGTATGAGACTATGTGTTGTAATATATCTCTTGATATCTGTGTGGTATTCTCGTGGTTGGTTGTATTTGGTGGAGCTATTTCTTTTATATCACATATTGTCTCTCACCATATGGTTATTGGTGCAAAGGTATGATCTTACTTTCCTATTATTGTATCTTTGCATTTGTGTTGTTTTTGTAATGTTAAGGGGGATCCTGCCCTTGTGTGAGCATGTTTCATTCCATAAGAATGTATTCATATTGTGCACACATCTAGAGGGAGCCTCTCTTAACATTACAAAAATCTGGCTTTCTTTCTTTATCTATGCAAATCTTATGGAGTTGTCATCAAACACCAAAAAGGGGAAGATTGAAAGGGTATTGATTTCTCTAAGTATTTTGGTGTTGATGACAACTCCACTTGTGGTTTAACAGTGTGCCTAAGTTGCAGGTTTTACTTATGGACATTTTGATTTGTGGACTCCTATGTTGAAGACTCATGAAGACGGTGATACGTTGCTAATGTACCTATAATTTTTTATGTTCCATGCTTGTTTTTTATCTACTTTCTTTTTGCCCATACTTTAGAGTATTTTTATACACTTTCCTGGCCTAGCCTATTAACAAGATGCCACAGTGCCAGCTGCCTATTTTCTGCTATTTTTGGTTCCAGGAAAGTCAAAAAATGAATATTCTCGGAATTGGACGGGACAAAAGCCAAAGTCAGTTTTTCACCGAGGGGGACACGGAGCCAGAATACGAGACGGAGAGGGGCCAGAGGGCCGCCACACCACCTGGCTGCGCGGCCAGGCCTGGCCCGCGCCAGGGGGGCTGTGGCCGCCTAGGGCACCCCCTCGGCCTCCCTTTCGCCTATAAGATGCCTCCGATACAAAAACCCTAAGTACCCGATCAAAATTCCATGAAAGAGTCTGTAGCCGCCGTCATCTCCATCCCTAGATCGGGAGGGATCTGAAGCTCTTCCTAGCACCCTGCCAGAGGGGAGAATTTACCCTAGAGGCCTTCTTCATCACCATGCAAGCCTCCAGTGTCATGCGTGAGTAGTTCATCCTTGGACTACGGGTCCATGTAGTAGCTAGATGGTTGGTTCTTCTCCTTTGTGCTACCATGTTTAGATCTTGTGTGCTCCGTTCATGATCAAGATCATCTATTTGTAATCCTACATGTTGTGTTTGTGGGGATATGATGGATATTGAGATGTTATTTCAGATTGATTATTGATTCTATCATGTCTTTGTTATTTGTGATCTTGCATGCTCTCCGTTGTTAGTAGATATCTTGGCCAAGTAGATGCTAGCAACTCCAAGAGGGAGTATTTATGCTCGATAGTGTGTTCATGCCTCTAGTAATCTGGGGAAGTGACAGAAATCTCTAAGGTACTAGATGAGATGTTGCTACTAGCGAGAAAACAGTAATCCTTTGTTCATATAACAATCGTATTATTTACTTTACACGCAATGCGTAATGCAATTATCTGTTGCTTGCAACTTAATACTGGAGGGGGTTCGGATGATAACCTGAAGGTGGATTATTAGTCATAGATGCAGTTGGATTACGGTCTAAGTATAATGTTGTAATGCCCAATCAAATCTCATAGGAGTCAAGATGATTAGTATATGCATGTATGCTTTCTCGATGTTTGTCAATTGCCCCATTGTAATTTGTTCACCCAACATGTCATCTATCTTAAGGAGAACCACCACTAGTGAACTATGGACCCTGGTCCTTTCTTTTACCATCAATCTACAACTGTTTACTGCTTTCTGTTTACTTTATACAAGGTTTTACTTTCTTCCACACAATACGTTTAATCCTTTGTTTTTAGCAAAACTAGTAATATTGGCAACCTCACTGTAAGTTGGGGGCAAAGTTCTGTGGTTGTGTTGTGCAGGATTCCAAGTTGGCAACAACACCTTGGAGGTGTTTCCTTGCTCCTACTGGTTCGATAACCTTGGTTTCATAACTGAGGGAAACTTGCTGCTATGCTCATCATACCTTCCTCTTGGAGTTCCCCAATGAGCTCGATATATCTTGGGCCATCAAGCTATTTTCTGGCGCCGTTGTCGGGGAGGTAAGGTAAAAGGTACTCACATCTTCTGGCTACTAAGCTATCTTCTAGTACGGTTGTTGGTGTGTGAGTGCTCGAAGTTATTTCCTTCAGATTCTACAATCATATCTTTTTATATCTTGTGTTTATTTTCACTAGTTAGGCTTAATGGAAAACAACAACAAAATTAGAGAGCTTTATAGTATTTATCTTGAGTTAGGACATGAAGTGTTTGAAGAGAAAATTAAAAACCCTATGGAACTTTATTTGCATGCTAATAGCAATGTTATTAGTATGAATTCTTTGAATAATGCTATGGAAAAGTCTAAGCTTAGGGAAGCTAGTATTTATGAAAATGATCTTTTTAGTCCCCCAAGCATGGAGGACAAAATTTACTTTGATGATACTATGCCTCCAATATATGATGATTACAATTATGAATATGATATTTTTAGTCCACCTACTATTGAGGAGAAAATTAATTATGATTACAATATGCCTCCTATATTTGATGATTACGGTGATGAGAATAATAATGATAGCTATTTTGTTGAATTTGCTCCCTCTACAATTAATAAGAATAACGATGCTTATGTGGAGAGTAATAATCATTATATGCATGTGTCTCATGATAAGAATGTTTCATGTGATAGTTATATTGTTAATTTTATTCATGATGCTACTGAAAGTTATTATGAGAGAGTGAAACATGGTCTTATGCATCTCAATAATATTAGGTTTCCCCTCTTTATGTTGGAAGTCTTGAAGTTGTACTTGTTTTGCTTTCCTATGCTTGTTGCTTTGTGCTTTCATGACTTGTTTTTTTACAAGATTCCTATGCATAGGAAGTGGGTTAGACTCAAATGTGCTTTGAATTTGCTTCTTGATGCTCTCTTTTACTTCAATTCATATGTCTTATGTGAGCATCTTCTCAAACTATCATGCCTAACTTAAAGGCGTTAAAGAAAATTACTTATTAGGAGATAACCCAAAAGTTTTAGATGAGTCTTGGAAGTTATTACCTCTGTAATAACCGCTCCTTATTATTTTTATTTGCTTTTTGTGCTAAGAGTAACCTCTAATGAGAGAGAAGTAATGCTTGGGAAAGTTGTTGTCCCGAAACAGATTTTTGTGTTTCACCGTAAAACTTCGTGTACAATCTATGTATGTCGTTTTGAGGCGTGAATTTTTTTGCTTCTGCCCCAGGTTGTTATCTAACTTTCGTTAGTTCAACACTTTTTGATTTGAGCAACAGAAGGTCTTCGAAAAAATTGTTTTTACCTGCTGGTCTGTTTTGACAGATTTCTGCCATTATTTGCATTTGCTTCTTGTTGGTTCCTTTTTGGATTCTCTTTGGGGAATTGAGCTTTTTGAGGGAAGTGCTACAGTAGCTTTTGTTTTAATGGAAATTTTATTGGTGTTGAAACTGAACCCAAAGACTTATTATCTTGAGTGCACTAATGTTCCTAATAAAGATTGTGTGAAGTTTTGTATGAAGGAAAAATTTCAGGTGTATGGAGAGAATGATGTAATGAGATGAAGAATGGACTAAAGCTCAAGCTTGGGTATGCCACACGTGTCACCCCAAGAAATATCGAAGAAGTACAAGCGTCAAAGCTTGGGGATGCCCAAGGCATCCCCTTCTTCATCAATAAAAATCCCAGGTTTCTTCCAAACACTTCATTTTTATTGTTTCATGCACAGTTGTGTTGTTCTTGGAGCGTCTTCGTTTTTGTTTTTGGTTTTTCGTTTGCTTGGTTTTCTTAGTTTGCTTGAATAAATTGGTTGGACCCCCTCTTTCATACATTGGTTTTCAAATAGTTTGGTTTGGATTGGAAAGAGTAGGAAAGTTCATGCTTAAGTGGTAAAAGGAGTTTGTTTTTGACTATGGCCTATGCTTTGTCATGCCATGCTTGATATTGTTTTGGCTTTATTCTTAGTGATCTTTGTTGTAGCATGACATGTTACAAACAATTGAGATTGCTTAATGTGCCTTTGAAGAATCACGCGTTGTTTTAGCATATTAAAGCATAATATTGTGGTATTCTCCTTGGATGTTTTATTTGGGTTGACTTGGCACATGCTCACACCATGTTATGACTATCCCAAGTCACCATAGCCTTTATGATCCTTTAGTTTCAACTTGTAATATCACTTTATGCTTTAATTAATGATGTTTTGTGGCTTTGCATGATTATGGCCATTATTGCTCTCTTAGTTGGTCGCTCCTAGACTTTTGCTAGCCTCCATAACCAAGTATGAGTTCCGCTCATGCATCCAACTCCTAAAACCAAGTTATTCCAAAGAGTACACCATACCTACCTATTAGCATTTGCTATTCCAAGTATATTCATGTTTTTATCTACCTTCCAAATTAAACTTGTTATGAGAAAACTAATGATTAAAGCTCTCACGAACTTGATGGCACACTTTACTTTTCTTGCCCTTAATAAACTTGAACCATTGTGTCATCTATGTTGTATATGCTTGCATTTATATGTTGGGGATTAGCAGAACCATGCTGTCATGAGGAACGCTTTCAACATTGCACTTGTACTTTGTACCTAGTTGATATCATGCTCTTTTGTCTATGGATGTCGTCGGTGTGAAATGAAAGGGGAGCTTGTAATTCCATGGAGTTATGTATGTGTGTTAGAGAAACGCCTGGGCCGCCGATCTAATCCATGCTCTCATGGTGGAAACCTGCAGCGTTACCATAATGAGCAGTCTATGAAGCATTCTTCTTATAAAAAAGAGTCAGATATTGAGAAAAAAAGAGAAAAAGAAAAAAAGAGATTTGAGAAAAGAGGAAAGAGAGAGAAAAGCACCATTTTCCCATGGTAAATAAGAAGATTGCTGAGATGCTCGTTGTCTGCTTGCCTTGTCATTTTGATATGGGGATTCTTCCGTATCATCGGCAAGGTACCCGTTGCGGTTCTCTATGATACACATGTACTTACTATGACAAGAACTTACCGGTAACTAAACTTGAGTAGCATGAGGAGCGGCCCTCGTATTCAAGGGACATGAGATTTCCAACTTATACTTTGTCAAGCATATACTCCATAGTTTGTTCACTTTAACCTTAATCACTTCAAGATGCTTATGATAGGGGCAATGAAAGCTAAAAAGTACCATAATTTTTGGAAGCTCTTTATGAGACTTGAATCCCTACTTCCTTCTATGAAGGCCTTTCTTTTACTTTTATGTTGAGTCTCCACCTTCTATCTTTATGCACCTATTCAGAGAGCATAGTGGCCATTCTTAGTTCTATGTGCATTGTCCCAAGAGTTGTTGATTGATGCATAACTTTGATATTGCTTGTTCGTAAACTATTTATATCTAGTCACCCTTATGAACTTTGAAGGTGTCCTATGCATTGATGTTTGCTACTCTATGAGAGACAAGCTGAATGCCACTATGCTATGTTTTCTTTATGTGAAACAAACAAACGTCTTGCAAAGCATTGTTATTCATGAATCTTTTGTTTGTGCCTTTTCATGTTGCAACATAGTTGTTATGTCTTATTGTTAGAACTTTATGTTTCATGCTATGTTGAAGTACTATGATCCCAACTATCAATGTTTTACAAATACTTTGATCAAGTTTATGATGGTGCATGTCACCTCAAAAATTATTCTTTCTTTTTATCACTTACCTACTCGAGGACGAGCAGGAGTTAAGCTTGGGGATGTTGATACGTTGCTAACGTATCTATAATTTTTGATGTTCCATGCTTGGTTTTTATCTACTTTCTTATGTTTTGCCCACACTTTGGAGTATTTTTATACGCTTTCTTGGAATAACCTATTAACAAGATGCCATAGTGCCAGTTGCCTGTTTTCTGCTGTTTTTGGTTCCAGGAAAGTCAGAAAATGAATATTCTCGGAATTGGACGGGACAAAAGCCAAAGTCAGTTTTTCACCGAGGGGGACACAGAGCCAGAATACGAGACGGAGAGGGGCCAGAGGGCCGCCACACCACCTGGCCACGCGGCCAGGCCTGTCCCGCGCCAGGGGGTGGTGTGGCCGAGAATATCATTTTGCGGCCCGAAAGTTGGGGTGTCCTGGCAACGCGGTACCCGAGTTCCCTGATATCATCCGCGATGACTATACTTGGCGTGCCAAATACTCAGTGGGTCTTTTTCGGCACGAATTCAACTTTATGTTTCAATACAAAAAATCAGGCTAACGGCCGCTATGTCGCCTCCCGCCTCCCTGGCCGCTTAGGTGTCAATTAAGCTTGCAGCGTTGGCGCCTGCATCCATTACGCGTATTCTTCTTCGCCGAAGCGGCAATCTGTGGGGCGTCACAGCCATGGCACGGAGCTGGGACATGGACGAACCTGCTCGGCCCAGCTCTCCTCCCTGTAGGCTTGCAGCGTTGGCGCCTCCATTACTCGTCTTCTTCCCTGGAGCGGCAATCTGTGGTCGCGGCCATGGCGCAGAGCTGGGAAGTGACGAAGCTGCTCGGCCCCGCTCTCCTCCCCATCCCGAGTCGGAGCTCGCCCTCACCATGGACGCACCCATGGCACGGTCGGGGACGAGAATTGGTTCCCGGTGAGATCTATCACCTTGTCGACCATGCTCGGTTCTGTTTTCCTCCTCTAGAATCCGAGCTCGTCGTCGCCGTGGTTGCACCCGCACCAATTCTGCCACCTCTGCCGAGGTCTCTGTGGTAGCTCAAGTTCTGGGGCTTTCCAAGTGCTGCCATGTTGGGCCTGTAAGTGTTGTTGTATGTTAAACTAGCAAATCTCGTTTGTTCAAATCTCTTGGGATGTACCAACTTCATTGTGTTTAATTATGAAAGACAAAATATAAATGACTTCTCTCAATTTCTCGCATAGAAAAATGCACAGCTAATTTCATATTCTCGCAGGAACTGGCCCCACTTGTTGAACCGGCAAGATCGCCACGATCTCCACGTAACCACGGTGAGTTCTCGAACCGAAAGTTGCGATTACGCTTTCTACAGTCATTCCTCTTCCTCAGTCATTCCTCTGCAGTTTTTCCTAGGCGCTTCTTCTTCCTCTGTTCTAGAACCGTCGGTTCATCTTCTTATTCCTCTCGAAGGCAGTTCCTTTCACCCATTTCCTTGCAGGCATGGACGATGGGAAACACACAACAGAGACCCACTTGGTCCCTGCCCATGGCACCACGACTTTGACAGTGGTGTACACAAATGATGAAGCGACTGTGGAGACAACTCTCGCCAGGTTTGAGCAATTGCTTGAGAAAGAGAAGCACAAGTTTGTGGGCTAGACTTGGAGTACACCTGCAAATAAGTGAAAAATCCTCCATAAGAGATCGCTGTCGTGCAAATCGCCATACATGAGGAGGTCCTCGCTACCACTTCGCAGTATGTGAAATTTAAATTTGAGATCACTACTTCTGCATCCCTTGTTCCCTTACATCCCTAGAACCATCTAAGTGCAGGAGTAAACCAACTGAGATGCGTTGTCTGGCTCTGGTCGAGTTCTTGTGTAGGAAAGGGATAACTTTCACTAGCGTGGATATCACAAATGACACAATTATGCTTTCCCGTGCCTTGATAAAAATCCCAGAGGAGCACCACATCGACATCCAAAATCTGCACAAGATCAAATCATACCCAGCGAAGGATGGCACGGGTGATCTGGCAGCGGAAATCATCGATAAATCCTGTGAAAAACTGAAGAAATTGAAGCGACTCGATCACGACTACTGGGAGTGGAAGCCGATGAGCCAGGCGCGCCTCGAGTATGCAGCCAGAGACGCCTACATGGCGTACGAGTTGTACAGTAAGGTCATTACCATGAAAGATGGGATGGTTTTCGCGAGAGAGCTATGCCCTGGTTGCAAGCTAGCCTGGGAGAAGAAGCACGAGGAGGACAGAAAGCGGTTTCAGGACGAGCAGGGATCTTGGGATGGTGGCGACATCAAGCGGCTGAAGGGGAAGCAAGTCAAGGACGACAACAAGTGGTGGTGATACATTATGTGTTTGAACTAGATTTTAGTTTCTAGTTTATTATGTGTGTGATACATTTAGTTACTTCAATACAAAAGTTGAACCAATGTAACTTGTTGATGTATTTCTTGACAATTATAATATAATCGAGCACTAGAAATATTTTGTAGTGTGCATGAGCATGATACGTAAATATAATTGAACACTAGAAACTTTAAGGCACTCCATATAAAGGAGTAGATTAATATATAAGGTTCACCAGAGACACCACGGATATATTGTCTTACATGCCACACACAGATAATAATTAACTAGAACAAAATAAAAGCAGGGGCTACAGCAGGAGGCCGGGACACGGAGACGCCTAGCAGGGCAGGGGTTTATCAGCAGGAGGCAGCGACAGCCTAGTCGATGGGATACAGGCTAGTCCTGACATACTTCTGGAGGAATTTGCCGTAGGCTGCGTGTCGCGCCAAGGTAATCAGCCTATGGCTTCTGCCTCCGCCTCTGCCAACGCCCTCCGCGTGCTGGATCATGTTGTTGAGGTCCACGTTGATTGCTCTGCCACAGAATGGGCAAAACAGTCTCCCCCTACGGTGGAAACGGATTAGCCCACACCGTAACCGCCTCAGCACGTAGCGGCTCTTGTTGTCCCTGGATTCCTTGCTAGCGTCCACTTCATCATCATCCTCCTGTTGATTTTTAAGAACATAACTTAGAACTCGTACATATGATTGAATTGTATTACAACTCAAGAATTGACAACGTGTATATGTAAGACAATATATCCGTGGATATCAAAGATAAAGCATCTCAGCAATTGTTTGACCGGTTCATATATCATTTCATCTCAACACAATGACAAATAATTGCATCAGATTGCGGCCTCATAAGTTTATTCAGGGACGGCGTGAGTGAACCAAGTAACAATTGCACAGCATGTATTGTTGTTGTACATCGCCCCAGGTTCACTAACTCGTCCCTGAAAAAATATGACACCAATGTGTCTGCCTCTCTTTTGGGACAAATTTGAATCATTGGCCACAATAAGAAATTGAAATGTAATCGTACAAAACATTATTCAGGGATATACATAGTCAGGTACAAAAACAAGCCTAAATATTGTAATTATAAATAAAAAACCAAACAATTAATCCTCAGATGCATGTTAAAAATACTTATGATCAAAACCATTCATATACATATGCATCATACCAATCATTAAAAGATCAGAAACAATTCAAGGATCATATATGTAGTTCCACATGAGAATAAATCTAGGGCCTCATAATTTGTTTTAGAGATGGAGTAGGCGAACCAAAGTACCAACAGCACAACCTATATTGTTTGTGTGCATTGCTGCCTCAGGTTCACCAACCCATCCCTAAAACACGACACCATCATACGTGTCTCCCCTTGAACCCCTTTGGGGCAAATTTCAATCATCAGCCTCGGTGACAAACTAAAATGTAATTCTTATACACTATGAATACATGGAATAGATAATTTGAATATCATAGTTCTATGAATGTAGAATAAAGATTGCGGCCTCATAAGTTTATTCAGGGATGGTGTGAGTGAACCAAGTAACAATTGCACAGCCTGTATTGTTGTTGTACATTGTCCTAGGTTCACTAACTCATCCCTGAAAAAATCTAACACCAATGTGTATGCCTCTCTTTTGGGGCAAATTTGAATCATTGGCCACAATAAGAAATTGAAATGTAATCGTACAAAACATTGTTCAGGGATATACATAGTTAGGTAAAAAACAAGCCTAAATATTGTAATTATAAATAAAAAACCAAACAATTAATCTTCAGGTGCATGTTAAAAATACTTATGATCAAAACCATTCATATACATATGCATCATACCAATCATTAAAAGATCAGAAACAATTCAAGGATCATATATGTAGTTCCATATGAGAATAAATCTAGGGCCTCAAAATTTGTTTCAGAGATGGAGTTGGGGAACCAAAGTACCAACATCACAACCTATATTGTTTGTGTGCATTGCTGCCTCAGGTTCACCAACCCATCCCTAAAACACGACACCATCATATGTATCTCCACTTGAACTCTTTTGGGGCAAATTTCAATCATCGGCCTCGGTGACAAACTAAAATGTAATTCTTATACACTATGAATGCATGGAATAGATAATTCAAATATCATAGTTCTATGAATGTAGAATAAAGATTGCAGCCTCATAAGTTTCTACAGAGATGGCGTAAGCGAACCAAGTAACAATTGCACAGCTTATATTTATCTTGTACATGGCCCCAGGTTCGCTCACTCATCCCTGTAAAAATTTGACACCAATGTGTCTGCCTCTCTTTGGGGCAAATTTGAATCATTGGCCACAATAAGAAATTGAAATGTAATCGTACCAAACAATATTCAGGGATATACAAATGCATCATACAACGCATTCATAGATCAGAAACAATACAAATATTATATATTTAGGTTCCATATGAGAGAAAAAATTAGGGCCGCATTTTTTCAGCGATGGAGTCGGAGAACCAAAATACCGACAGCACAACCTATATTGTTTATGTGCATTGCTGCCTCAGGGCCACTAACCATCCCTAAGAAAACGAGACCATCAGATGCCCTTGCACTATTTTAGGGCAAAATTGAATCATTGGGCTCAATAAGGAATAGAAATGTAATGTTATAGGCCTGCTGTGTATCGAAATCAACACTCAACTAGCAAACTCAACTAGATGGCAGATGAGCAGATTGGGGTTTTGTGACTAGACGGATTGGGGTTTTGTGACTAGATGGCAGATGCATCAATCAACCGATCGAATCATATATATACTACCCTACTTCAAGAGCAAAAGAATATGTACACGATTGAGCAAATCCTATGTATAAACAGTGAAAACTGCGGCTGCGACTAGAGAAGCTAGCAATGTAGTACCTCAGACTCCTCATTAGGGACCTCCTCCTCGAACTCATCATTCTCCGCGATTGCGTCGAAGATTTCTTGAACGGCGATGGGGTCGTCGATGTAGATCACCGGATTGCCTCCGCTTGCCTTTGCCCCATCCATCTGGCACCACGACATTGTCGGCCACCTGCTGCTCGGCGACGGCGGCTACTACCGGCTACTCGGCGGTGATGGCTACCACCTGCTGCTCGGCAGCGACGGCTACCAACTACTGCTTGGCGGCGACAGCTACCACCTGCTGCTCGGCAGCGACGGCTACTGGCTGGACGGATGAGTTCGCACCCTCGACAGCGTGGCGACGAGTGGCGTTCGTGCCCGGAGAAGACGCCTCCGTCTTCTTGGCGAAGACCAAGCCATCTACTGCTTCGCCTTCAACTGGCTTCACCTCCGGATCTTCTCCACGTGTACGCTTCATGGCGCACCAAGGGAAGGAGGTAGTGCAAAAGAGGGAGATTCGGCGCGCGCGGCAGGTGTAGATTGGGGTCTTGGGACTAGACAGACTGGGGGGAAATGACACGAGCTCATGGAAGAAGAAGGTCGAGGGGGCTTATAAACACCGGACCGTTTGTAGTCCTCGAGTGGACACGTGTGGTGGGGGGCGGGGGGCTACCACGATCTCCACCCTTTTTTCGGTTCCCTTTTTTCTAAAACAGCCACGATCTCCACTTTAGAGCTGCATTGAAAACACGCTCATGGCAGACCTCGATTCCACTGCATGCAAGTGGCACGGAACTAATTTCTAGCAACGTTAGATCTACTCGAGGGGGGCCCTTGACTCATGGAATTTACTAGCGGTAGGGCCCAGTTGGAAGTGAGATTGAGAGCGCTGCGTATAAATGGGATATGTCTGATTAAAATCAAGTGGCAATAAATTGCAACGTCCCGTCGACAACCGTGCACTCGATGACCCTGTTGCTCTGTGCATGAGTTGTAGTAGCAGTAGTAGGCTTTTCAGACTTGATTAAACTTGACATGACCGCTCGACGACTTTTTCGATGGACGACATTGTGTTCCTTCCTGTAGAAGTCTTGCGGAGGGAGACGTCCGTGCTGTCTCACGCTGTACTATGAAGGGCACGAGGTGTGCAACGATCATCGTTGGATCGCATAGAATCAACGGTTGGTGCGCATGATCCGCGTGACAACTGTGACAACCAATCAGGGAGTAGCAGACAGGGTGAGCACAGTTTTGGGCTTCTGCGAAAGATAGAGAGGGGGGGCAAAACTAAGTAGTACCACATAAAACCAAGGGCAAAACTGAGTAGTATAAAAATGGAAAGTGTCTTGTACAATGAAATACATCATGGAATACATCAAATTATGCCAAGATAGATCCACTAGAGTTCATTGGATGTGTGTTCTTCTTATAAACCACGCATGGATCCACCAGTGGCATTGCATGTCCGTTCCTCTAAACAAACCACATAAGGATCCACCAGTGGCATTGCATGTCTGTTCCTCTAAACAAACCACATAAGGATCCACCAGTGTCATTGCGTGTGTGTTCTTCTCATGAACCACACCTAGTGTCATTGTATGTGTGTTCTTCTAAACAAACCACATAAGGATCCACCAGTGTCATTGCCTGTCTGTTCTTTTCATGAACCACATAAGGATCCACCAGTGTCATTGCATGTCTGTTCTTTTCATGAATCACAGCCAGTGTCATTGCATGTCTTTTACTTCCATAAACCACATATGGATCCACCTAGTGTGATTGCATGTCGGTTCCTCTAAACAAACCACATAAGGATCCACCAGTGTCATTGCGTGTATGTTCTTTTCATGAACCACACCCAGTGTCATTGCATGCGTGTTCTTCTAAACAAACCACATGAGGACCCACCAGTTTCATTGCCTATATGTTCTTTTCATGAACCACACCCAGTTTCATTGTACGTGTGTTATTCTAAACAAACCACATAAGTCATTGCATGTCTTTTCTTTTCATGAACCACACCCTGTGTCATTGCATGTCTGTTCTTTTCATGAACCACGGCTAGAGTCATTGCATGTCTGTTCCTCTAAACAAACCACTTAAGGATCCACCAGTGTCATTGCGTGTGTGTTCTTCTCATGAACCACATAAGGATCTACTAGTGTCATTGCATGTCTGTTCTTTTCATGAACCACACACAGTGTCACTACATGTCAGTTCTTTACATGAACCACATAAGGATCTACCAGAGTCATTATATGTGTGTTCTTCTCATGAACCACACGTGGATCCACTGGTGTCATTGCATGTTTGTTCATCTAAACAAACCACATAAGGATCCACCAGTGTCATTGCGTGTGTGTTCCTTTCATGAACCACACCCAGTGTCATTGCATGTGTGTTCTTCTAAACAAACCACATAAGGATCCACCAGTGTCATTGCATGTCTGTTCTTTTCATGAACCACATAAGGATGGGCCCACCAGTGTCATTGCCTGTCTATTCTTTTCATGAACCACACCCAGTGTCAGTGCATGTCTGTTCTATTCATGAACCACACCCAGTTTCACTGCATATCTGTTCATTTCATGGACCACATAAGGATCTACCAGTGTCATTGCATGTCTTCTACTTCCATTAACCACATGTGGATCCACCGGTGTCATTGCATGTGTGTTCTTCTAAACAAACCACATAAGAATCCACCAGTGTCATTGCCTGTCTGTTCTTTTCATGAACCACATAAGGATGGGCCCACCAGTGTCATTGCATGTTTGTTCTTTTCATGAACGACACCCAGTGTCGAGCATATGTCTGTTTCATTCACGAACCACACCGGTTTGCTTTGTCATTCTTTTCATGAACCACATAAGGATCTACCAGTGTCATTGCATGTCTTTTAATTCCATAAACCACATGTGGAACCACCGGTGTCATTGCACGTCTGTTCCTCTAAACAAACCACATAAGGATCCACCAGTGTCATTGCATGTCTGTTCTTTTCATCAACCACATAAGGATCTACCAGTGTCATTGCATGTGTGTTACTTCCATAAACCACACGTGGATACACCCAGTGTCATTACATGTGTGTTCTTCTAAACAAACCACATAAGGATCCACTAGTGTCATTGCATGTCTGTTCTTTTCATGAACCACATAAGGATGGGCCCACCAGTGTCATTGCATGTCTGTTCTTTTCATGAACCACACCCAGTGTCAGTGCATGTCTGTTCTATTCATGAACCACACCCAGTTTCACTGCATGTCTATTCTTTTCATGAACCACATAAGGATCTACCAGTGTCATTGCATGTCTTTTACTTCCATAAACCACATGTGGTTCCACCGGTGTCATTGCCTGTCTGTTCTTCTAAACAAACCACATAAGGATCCACCAGTGTCATTGCATGTCTGTTCTTTTCATGAACCACATAAGGATGGGCCTACCAGTGTCATTGCATGTCTGTTCTTTTCATGAACCACACCCAGTGTCAGTGCATGTCTGTTCTATTCACGAACCACACCCAGTTTCACTGCATGTCTGTTCTTTTCATGAACCGCATAAGGATCTACCAGTGTCATTGCATGTCTTTGACTTCCATAAACCACATGTGGATCCATTGTTGCCATTGCATGTATGTTCCTCTAAACAAACCACATAAGGATCCACCAGTGTCATTGCATGTGTGTTCTTCTCATGAACCACACCCAGTGTCATTGCATGTGTGTTCTTCTAAACAAACCACATAAGGATGGGCCTACCAGTGTCATTACCTGTCTGTTCTTTTCATGAACCACACCCAGTGTCAATGCATGTCTGTTCTTCTCATGAACTACATAAGGATCTACCAGTGTGATTGCATGTCTTTTACTTCCATAAACCACATGTGGATCCACTGGTATCATTGCATGTGTGTTATTCTAAACAAACCACATAAGGATCCACCAGTGTCATTGCCTGTCTGTTCTTTTCATGAACCACATAAGGATGGGCCCACCAATGTCATTGCATGTCTGTTCTTTTCATGAACCACACCTAGTGTCAGTGCATGTCTATTCTATTCACGGACCACACCCAGTTTCACTTCATTTCTGTTCTTTTCATTAACCACATAAGGATCTACCAGTGTCATTGCATGTCTTTTACTTCTATAAACCACATGTGGATCCACCGGTGTCATTGCATGTCTGTTCCTCTAAACAAACCACATAAGGATCCACTAGTGTCATTGCGTGTGTGTTCTTCTCATGAACCACACCCAGTGTTATTGCATGTGTGTTCTGCCAAACAAACCACATAAGGATCCACCAGTGTCATTGCCTGTCTGTTCTTTTCATGAATCACAGCCAGTGTCATTTCATATGTGTTACTTCCATATACCACATGTGGATCCACCAGTGTCATTGCCTGTCTGTTCTTTTCATGAATCACAGCCAGTGTCATTGCATGTCTTTTACTTCCATAAACCACATATGGATCCACCTAGTGTGATTGCATGTTTGCTCCTCTAATCAAACCACATAAGGATCCACAAGTGTCATTGCGTGTCTGTTCTTTTCATGAACCACACCCAATGTCATTACATGCGTGTTCTTCTAAACAAACCACTTAAGGATCCACCAGTGTCATTGCCTATATGTTATTTTCATGAACCACACCCAGTGTCATTGCGTGTCTGTTCTTCTCATGAACCACATAAGGATGGGCCCACCAGTGTCATTGCATGTCTGTTCTTTTCATGAACCACACCAGTGTCATTGCATGTGTGTTACTTCCATAAACCACATATGGATCCACCGGTGTGATTGCATGCTTATTCCTTCCATAAACCACATAAGGATCCACCAGTGTCATTGCATGTCTGTTCTTTTCATGAACCACGGCGAGAGTCATTGCATGTCTGTTCTTTTCATGAACCACGGCTAGAGTCATTGCATGTCTATTCCTCTAAACAAACCACATAAGGATCCACTAGTGTCATTGCATGTCTGTTCTTTTCATGAACCACATAAGGATCTACAAGTGTCATTGCATGTCTGTTCTTTTCATGAACCACACCCAGTGTCATTTCATATGTGTTACTTCCATATACCACATGTGGATCCACCGGTGTCATTGCATGTTTGTTCCTCTAAACAAACCACATAAGGATCCACCCGTGTCATTGCCTGTCTGTTCTTCTCATGAACCACATAAGGATGGGCCCACCAGTGTCAGTGCATGTCTGTTCTATTCACGAACCACACCCAGTTTCACTAAATGTCTGTTCTTTTCATGAACCACATAAGGATCTACCAGTGTCATTGCATGTCTTTTACTTCCATAAACCACATGTGGATCCACTAGTGTCATTGCATGTCTGTTCCTCTAAACAAACCACATAAGGATCCACCAGTGTCATTGCATGTGTGTTCTTCTCATGAACCACATAAGGATCTACCAGTGTCATTGCATGTCTGTTCTTTTCATGAACCACACCCAGTGTCATTGCATGTGTGTTACTTCCATAAACCACATGTGGATCCACCGGTGTGATTGCATGTATGTTCCTTCCATAAACCACATAAGGATCCACCAGTGTCATTGCTTGTCTGTTCTTTTCATGAACCACATAAGGATGGGCCCACCAGTGTCATTGCATGTTTGTTCTTTTCATGAACCACTCCTAGTGTCAGTGCATGTCTGTTCTTTTCATGAACCACACCGAGTGTCACTGCATGTCAGTTCTTTTCATGAACCACATAAGGATCTACCAGAGTCATTGGATGTGTGTTCTTCTCATGAACCACACGTGGATCCACCGGTGTCATTGCATGTTTGTTCCTCTAAACAAACCACATAAGGATCCACCAGTGTCATTGCATGTGTGTTCTTTTCATGAACCACACCCAGTGTCATTGCATGTGTGTTCTTCTAAACAAACCACATAAGGATCCACCAGTGTCATTGCATGTATGTTCTTTTCATGAACCACATAAGGATCTACCAGTGTCATTGCATGTCTATTACTTCCATAAACCACATGTGGAACAACCGGTGTCATTGCACGTCTGTTCCTCTAAACAAACCACATAAGGATCCACCAGTGTCATTGCATGTCTGTTCTTTTCATGAACCACATAACGATCTACCAGTGTCATTGCATGTCTGTTCTTTTCAGGAACCACACCCAGTGTCATTGCATGTGTGTTACTTCCATAAACCACATGTGGATCCACCCAGTGTCATTACATGTGTGTTCTTCTAAACAAACCACATAAGGATCCACTAGTGTCATTGCATGTCTGTTCTTTTCATGAACCACATAAGGATGGGCCCACCAGTGTCATTGCATGTATGTTCTTTTCATGAACCACACCCAGTGTCAGTGCATGTCTGTTCTATTCATGAACCACACCCAGTTTCACTGCATGTCTGTTCTTTTCATGAACCACATAAGGATCTACCAGTGTCATTGCATGTCTTTTACTTCCATAAACCACATGTGGATCCACCGGTGTCATTGCCTGTCTGTTCTTCTAAACAAACCACATAAGGATCCACCAGTGTCATTGCCTGTCTGTTCTTTTCATGAACCACATAAGGATGGGCCTACCAGTGCCATTGCATGTCTGTTCTTTTCATGAACCACACCCAGTGTCAGTGCATGTCTATTCTATTCACGAACCACAACCAGTTTCACTGCATGTCTATTCTTTTCATGAACCACATAAGGATCTACCAGTGTCATTGCATGTCTTTGACTTCCATAAACCACATGTGGATCCATCGGTGCCATTGCATGTTTGTTCCTCTAAACAAACCACATAAGGATCCACCAGTGTCATTGCATGTGTGTTCTTCTCATGAACCACACCCAGTGTCATTGCATGTGTGTTCTTCTAAACAAACCACATAAGGATGGGCCTACCAGTGTCATTACCTGTCTGTTCTTTTCATGAACTACACCCAGTGTCAATGCATGTCTGTTCTTCTCATGAACTACACAAGGATCTACCAGTGTGATTGCATGTCTTTTACTTCCATAAACCACATGTGGATCCACTGGTGTCATTGCATGTGTGTTATTCTAAACAAACCACATAAGGATCCACCAGTGTCATTGCCTGTCTATTCTTTTCATGAACCACATAAGGATGGGCCCACCAATGTCATTGCATGTCTGTTCTTTTCATGAACCACACCTAGTGTCAGTGCATGTCTATTCTATTCATGGACCACACCCAGTTTCACTTCATGTCTGTTCTTTTCATTAACCACATAAGGATCTACCAGTGTCATTGCATGTCTTTTACTTCTATAAACCACATGTGGATCCACCGGTGTCATTGCATGTCTGTTCCTCTAAACAAACCACATAAGGATCCACTAGTGTCATTGCGTGTGTGTTCTTCTCATGAACCACACCCAGTGTTATTGCATGTGTGTTCTTCCAAACAAACCACATAAGGATCCACCAGTGTCATTGCCTGTCTGTTCTTTTCATGAACCACATAAGGATCCACCAGTGTCATTGCATGTCTGTTCTTTTCATGAATCACAGCCAGTGTCATTGCATGTCTTTTACTTCCATAAACCACATATGGATCCACCTAGTGTGATTGCATGTATGTTCCTCTAAACAAACCACATAAGGATCCACCAGTGTCATTGCGTGTCTGTTCTTTTCATGAACCACACCCAATGTCATTACATGTGTGTTCTTCTAAACAAACCACATAAGGATCCACCAGTGTCATTGCCTATATGTTCTTTTCATGAACCACACCCAGTGTCATTGCGTGTCTGTTCTTCTCATGAACCACATAAGGATGGGCCCACCAGTGTCATTGCATGTCTGTTCTTTTCATGAACCACACCAGTGTCATTGCATATGTGTTACTTCCATAAACCACATATGGATCCACCGGTGTGATTGCATGTTTATTCCTTCCATAAACCACATAAGGATCCACCAGTGTCATTGCATGTCTGTTCTTTTCATGAACCACGGCTAGAGTCATTGCATGTCTGTTCTTTTCATGAACCATGGCTAGAGTCATTGCATGTCTATTCCTCTAAACAAACCACATAAGGATCCACTAGTGTCATTGCATGTCTGTTCTTTCATGAACCACATAAGGATCTACAAGTGTCATTGCATGTCTGTTCTTTTCATGAACCACACCCAGTGTCATTTCATATGTGTTACTTCCATATACCACATGTGGATCCACCGGTGTCATTGCATGTTTGTTCCTCTAAACAAACCACATAAGGATCCACACGTGTCATTGCCTGTCTGTTCTTCTCATGAACCACATAAGGATGGGCCCACCAGTGTCAGTGCATGTCTGTTCTATTCACGAACCACACCCAGTTTCACTGCATGTCTGTTCTTTTCATGAACCACATAAGGATCTACCAGTGTCATTGCATGTCTTTTACTTCCATAAACCACATGTGGATCCACCAGTGTCATTGCATGTCTATTCCTCTAAACAAACCACATAAGGATCCACCAGTGTCATTGCATGTGTGTTCTTCTCATGAACCACATAAGGATCTACCAGTGTCATTGCATGTCTGTTCTTTTCATGAACCACACCCAGTGTCATTGCATGTGTGTTACTTCCATAAACCACATGTGGATCCACCGGTGTGATTCCATGTCTGTTCCTTCCATAAACCACATAAGGATCCACCAGTGTCATTGCTTGTCTGTTCTTTTCATGAACCACATAAGGATGGGCCCACCAGTGTCATTGCATGTTTGTTCTTTTCATGAACCACTCCTAGTGTCAGTGCATGTCTGTTCTTTTCATGAACCACACCGAGTGTCACTGCATGTCAGTTCTTTTCATGAACCACATAAGGATCTACCAGAGTCATTGGATGTGTGTTCTTCTCATGAACCACACGTGGATCCACCGGTGTCATTGCATGTTTGTTCCTCTAAACAAACCACAAAAGGATCCACCAGTGTCATTGCGTGTGTGTTCTTTTCATGAACCACACCCAGTGTCATTGCATGTGTGTTCTTCTAAACAAACCACATAAGGATCCACCAGTGTCATTGCATGTATGTTCTTTTCATGGACCACATAAGGATGGGCCCACTAGTGTCATTGCCTGTTTGTTCTTTTCATGAACCACACCTAGTGTTAGTGCATGTCTGTTCTATTCATGAACCACACCCAGTTTTAGTGCATGTCTGTTCTTTTCATGGACCACATAAGGATCTACCAGTGTCATTGCATGTCTTTTACTTCCATAAACAACATGTTGATCCACCAGTGTCATTGCATGTGTGTTCTTCTAAACAAACCACATAAGGATCCACCAGTGTCATTGCATGTCTGTTGTTTTCATGAACCACATAAGGATGGGCCCACCAGTGTCATTGCATGTCTGTTCTTTTCATGAACCACACCCTGTGTTAGTGCATGTCTGTTCTATTCATGAACCACATCCAGTTTCATTGCATATGTGTTCTTTTCATGAACCAAATAAGGATCTACCAGTGTCATTGCATGTCTTTTACTTTCATAAACCACATGTGGATCCACCGGTGTCATTGCATGTATGTTCCTCTAAACAAACCACATAAGGATCCACCAGTGTCATTGCGTGTGTGTTCTTCTCATGAACCACACCCAGTGTCATTGCATGTGTGTTCTTCTAAACAAACCACATAAGGATCCACCAGTGTCATTGCCTGTCTGTTCTTCTCATGAACCACATAAGGATCCACCAGCGTCATTGCATGTATGTTCTTCTAAACAAACCACATAAGGATCCACCAGTGTCATTACCTGTCTGTTCTTTTCATGAACCACATAAGGATCCACCAGTGTCATTGCATGTCTGTTCTTTTCATGAATCACAGCCAGTGTCATTGCATGTCTTTTACTTCCATAAACCACATATGGATCCACCTGGTGTGATTGCATGTCTGTTCCTCTAAACAAACCACATAAGGATCCACCATTGTCATTGCGTGTCTCTTATTTTCATGAACCACACCCAATGTCATTGCATGCGTGTTCTTCTAAACAAACCACATAAGGATCCACCAGTGTCATTGCCTATATGTTCTTTTCATGAACCACACCCAGTGTCATTGCGTGTCTGTTCTTCTCATGAACCACATAAGGATGGGCCCACCAGTGTCATTGCATGTCTGTTCTTTTCATTAACCACAACCAGTGTCATTGCATGTGTGTTACTTCCATAAACCACATATGGATCCACCGGTGTGATTGCATGTCTGTTCCTTCCATAAACCACATAAGGATCCACCAGTGTCATTGCATGTCTGTTCTTTTCATGAACCACGGCTAGAGTCATTGCATGTCTATTCTTTTCATGAACCACGGGTAGAGTTATTGCATGTCTGTTCCTCTAAACAAACCACATAAGGATCCACCAGTGTCATTGCATGTCCGTTCTTTTCATGAACCACATAAGGATCTACCAGTGTCATTGCATGTCTGTTCTTTTCATGAACCACACCCAGTGTCATTGCATGTGTGTTACTTCCATATACCACATGTGGATCCACCGGTGTCATTGCATGTTTGTTCCTCTAAACAAACCACATAAGGATCCACCAGTGTCATTGCTTGTCTATTCTTCTCATGAACCACATAAGGATGGGCCCACCAGTGTTAGTGCATGTCTGTTCTATTCACGAACCACACCCAGTTTCACTGCATGTCTGTTCTTTTCATGAACCACATAAGGATCTACCAGTGTCATTGCATGTCTTTTACTTCCATAAACCACATGTGGATCCACCGGTGTCATTGCATGTCTGTTCCTCTAAACAAACCACATAAGGTTCCACCAGTGTCACTGCGTGTGTGTTCTTCTCAAGAACCACACCAGTGTCATTGCATGTGTGTTCTCCTAAACAAACCACATAAGGATCCACCAGTGTCATTGCCTGTCTGTTCTTTTCATGAACCACATAAGGATCCACCAGTGTCATTGCATGTATGTTCTTCTAAACAAACCACATAAGGATCCACCAGTGTCATTACCTGTCTGTTCTTTTCATGAACCACATAAGGATCCACCAGTGTCATTGCATGTCTGTTCTTTTCATGAATCACAGCCAGTGTCATTGCATGTCTTTTAGTTCCATAAACCACATATGGATCCACCTAGTGTGATTGCATGTCTGTTCCTCTAAACAAACCACATAAGGATCCACCATTGTCATTGCGTGTCTCTTATTTTCATGAACCACACCCAATGTCATTGCATGCGTGTTCTTCTAAACAAACCACATAAGGATCCACCAGTGTCATTGCCTATATGTTCTTTTCATGAACCACACCCAGTGTCATTGCGTGTCTGTTCTTCTCATGAACCACATAAGGATGGGCCCACCAGTGTCATTGCATGTCTGTTCTTTTCATCAACCACACCCAGTGTCATTGCATGTGTGTTACTTCCATAAACCACATATGGATCCACCAGTGTGATTGCATGTCTGTTCCTTCCATAAACCACATAAGGATCCACCAGTGTCATTGCATGTCTGTTCTTTTCATGAACCACGGCTAGAGTCATTGCATGTCTGTTCTTTTCATGAACCACGGGTAGAGTTATTGCATGTCTGTTCCTCTAAACAAACCACATAAGGATCCACCAGTGTCATTGCATGTCCGTTCTTTTCATGAACCACATAAGGATCTACCAGTGTCATTGCATGTCTGTTCTTTTCATGAACCACACCCAGTGTCATTGCATGTGTGTTACTTCCATATACCACATGTGGATCCACCGGTGTCATTGCATGTCTGTTCCTCTAAACAAACCACATAAGGATCCACCAGTGCCATTGCATGTCTGTTCTTCTCATGAACCACATAAGGATGGGCCCACCAGTGTTAGTGCATGTCTTTTCTATTCACGAACCACACCCAGTTTCACTGCATGTCTGTTCTTTTCATGAACCACATAAGGATCTACCAGTGTCATTGCATGTATTTTACTTCCATAAACCATATGTGGATCCACCGGTGTCATTGCATGTATGTTCCTCTAAACAAACCACATAAGGATCCACCAATGTCATTGCGTGTGTGTTCTTCTCATGAACCACACCCAGTGTCATTGCATGTGTGTTCTTCTAAACAAACCACATAAGGATCCACCAGTGTCATTGCCTGTCTGTTCTTCTCATGAACCACATAAGGATCCACCAGTGTCATTGCATGTTTGTTCTTCTAAACAAACCACATAAGGATCCACCAGTGTCATTGCCTGTCTGTTCTTTTTATGAACCACATAAGGATCCACCAGTGTCATTGCATGACTGTTCTTTTCATGAATCACAACCAGTGTCATTGCATGTCTTTTACTTCCATAAACCACATATGGATCCACCTAGTGTGATTGCATGTCTATTCCTCTAAACAAACCATATCAGGATCCACCAGTGTCATTGCGTGTCTATTCTTTTCATGAACCACACCCAATGTCATTGCATGCGTGTTCTTCTAAACAAACCACATAAGGATCCACCAGTGTCATTGCCTATATGTTCTTTTCATGAACCACACCCAGTGTCATTGCGTGTCTGTTCTTCTCATGAACCACATAAGGATGGGCCCACCAGTGTCATTGCATGTCTGTTCATTTCATGAACCACACCCAGTGTCATTGCATGTGTGTTACTTCCATAAACCACATATGGATCCACCGGTGTGATTGCATGTCTGTTCCTTCCATAAACCACATAAGGATCCACCAGTGTCATTGCATGTCTGTTCTTTTCATGAACCACGGCTAGAGTCATTGCGTGTCTGTTCTTTTCATGAACCACGGCTAGAGTCATTGCATGTGTGTTCCTCTAAACAACCCACATAAAGATCCACCAGTGTCATTGCATCTCTGTTCTTTTCATGGAACACATAAGGATCTACCAGTTTCATTGCATGTATGTTCTTTTCATGAACCACACCCAGTGTCATTGCATGTGTGTTACTTCCATATACCACATGTGGATCCACCGGTGTCATTGCATGTCTGTTCCTCTAAACAAACCACATAAGGATCCACCAGTGTCATTGCCTGTCTGTTCTTCTCATGAACCACATAAGGATGGGCCCACCAGTGTCAGTGCATGTCTGTTCTATTCACGAACCACACCCAGTTTCATTGCATGTCTATTCTTTTCATGAACCACATAAGGATCTACCGGTGTCATTGCATGTCTTTTACTTCCATAAACCACATGTGGATCCACTGGTGTCATTGCATGTCTGTTCCTCTGAACAAACCACATAAGGATCCACCAGTGTCATTGCGTGTGTGTTCTTCTCATGAACCACATAAGGATCTACCAGTGTCATTGCATGTATGTTCTTTTCATGAACCACACCCAGTGTCACTGCTTGTCAGTTCTTTTCATGAACCACATAAGGATCTACCAGAGTCATTGGATGTGTGTTCTTCTCATGAACCACACATGGATCCATTGGTGTCATTGCTTGTCCGTTCCTCTAAACAAACCACATAAGGATCCACCAGTGTCATTGCGTGTGTGTTCTTTTCATGAACCACACCTAGTGTCATTGCATGTGTGTTCTTCTAAACAAACCACATAAGGATCCACCAGTGTCATTGCATGTCTGTTCTTTTCATGAACCACATAAGGATAGGCCCACAAGTGTCATTGCCTGTCTGTTCTTTTCATGAACCACACCCAGTGTTAGTGCATGTATGTTCTATTCATGAACCACACCCAGTTTCACTCCATGTCTGTTCTTTTCATGAACCACATAAGGATCTACCAGTGTCATTGCATGTCTTTTACTTCCATAAACCACATGTGGATCCACCGGTGTCATTGCATGTCTATTATTTTCATGAACCACATAAGTATGGGCCCACCAGTGTCATTGCATGTCTGTTCTTTTCATGAACCACACTCAGTGTTAGTGCATGTCTCTTCTATTCATGAACCACACCCAGTTTCACTGCATGTCTGTTCTTTTCATGAACCACATAAGTATCTACCAGTGTCATTACATGTCTTTTACTTCCATAAACCACATGTGGATCCACCGGTGTCATTGCATGTCTGTTCCTCTAAACAAACCACATAAGGATCCACTAGTGTCATTGCATGTGTTTTATTCTCATGAACCACACCCAGTGTCATTGCATGTGTGTTCTTCTAAACAAACCACATAAGGATGGGACCACCAGTGTTATTGCCTATCTGTTCTTTTCATGAACCACACCCAGTGTTAGTGCATGTCTGTTCTATTCATGAACCACACCCAGTTTCACTGCATGTCTGTTCTTTTCATGGACCACATAAGGATCTACCAGTGTCATCGCATGTCTTTTACTTCCATAAACCACATGTGGATCCACCGGTGTCATTGCATGGGTGTTCTTCTAAACCAACCACAAAAGGATCCACCAGTGTCATTGCATGTCTGTTCTTTTCATGAACCATATAAGGATGGGCCCACCAGTGTCATTGCATGTCTGTTCTTTTCATGAACCACACCTAGTGTTAGTGCATGTTTGTTCTATTCACGAACCACACCCAGTTTCACTGCATGTTTGTTCTTTTCATGAACCACATAAGGATCTACCAGTGTCATTGCATGTCTTTTACTTCCATAAACCACATGTGGATCCACCGGTGTCATTGCATGCATGTTCCTCTAAACAAACCACATAAGGAACCACCAGTGTCATTGTGTGTGTGTTCTTCTCATGAACCATACCCAGTGTCATTGCATGTGTGTTCTTCTAAACAAACCACATAAGGATCCACCAGTGTCATTGCCTGTCTGTTCTTTTCATGAACCACATAAGGATCCACTAGTGTCATTGCATGTGTGTTCTTCTAAACAAACCACATGAGGATCCACCAGTGTCATTGCCTGTCTGTTCTTTTCATGAACCACATAATGATCCACCCGTGTCATTGCATGTCTGTTCCTTTCATGAATCACAGCCAGTGTCATTGGATGTCTTTTACTTCCATAAACCACATATGGATCCACCTAGTGTGATTGCATGTCTGTTCCTCTAAACAAACCACATAAGGATCCACCAGTGTCATTGTGTGTCTATTCTTTTCATGAACCACACCCAATGTCATTGCATGCATGTTCTTCTAAACAAACCACATAAGGATCCACCAGTGTCATTGCCCATATGTTCTTTTCATGAACCACACCCAGGGTCATTGCGTGTCTGTTCTTCTCATGAACCACATAAGGATGGGCCCACCAGTGTCATTGCATGTCTGTTCTTTTCATGAACCACACCAGTGTCATTGCATATGTGTTACTTCCATAAACCACATATGGATCCACCGCTGTGATTGCATGTTTGTTCCTTCCATAAACCACATAAGGATCCACCAGTGCCATTGCATGTCTGTTCTTTTCATGAACCATGGCTAGAGTCATTACATGTTTGTTCCTCTAAAAAAACACATATGGATCCACCAGTGTCATTGCATGTCTGTTCTTTTCATGAACCACGGCTTGAGTCATTACATGTCTGTTCCTCTAAACAAACCACGTAAGGATCCACCAGTGTCATTGCATGTATGTTCTTTTCATGAACCACATAAGGATCTACCAGTGTCATTGCATGTCTATTCTTTTCATGAACCACACCCAGTGTCATTGCATGTGTGTTACTTCCAGAAACCACATGTGGATCCACCGGTGTGATTGCATGTCTGTTCCTTCCATAAACCACATAAGGATCCACCAGTGTCATTGCATGTCTGTTCTTTTCATGAACCACTCCTAGTGTCAGTGCATGTCTGTTCTTTTCATGAACCACATCCAGTGTCACTGCATGTCAGTTCATTTCATGAACCACATAAGGATCTACCAGAGTCATTGGATGTGTGTTCTTCTCATGAACCACACGTGGATCCACCGGTGTCATTGCATGTCTGTTCCTCTAAACAAACCACATTAGGATCCACCAGTGTCATTGCGTGTGTGTTCTTTTCATGAACCACACCCAGTGTCATTGCATGTGTGTTCTTCTAAACAAACCACATAAGGATCCACCAGTGTCATTGCATGTCTATTATTTTCATGAACCACATAAGGATGGGCCCACCAGTGTCATTGCCTGACTGTTATTTTCATGAAGCACACCCAGTGTCAGTGCATGGCTGTTCTATTCATGAACCACACCCAGTTTCACTGCATGTCTATTCTTTTCATGAACCACATAAGGATCTACCAGTGTCATTGCATGTCTTTTACTTCCATAAACCACATGTGGATCCACCGGTGTCATTGCATGTGTGTTCTTCTAAACAAACCACATAAGGATCCACCAGTGTCATTGCCTGTCTGTTCTTTTCATGAACCACATAAGGATGGGCCCACCAGTGTCATTGCATGTCTGTTCTTTTCATGAACCACACCTTGTGTTAGTGCATGTCTGTTCTATTCACGAACCACACCCAGTTTCACGGCATGTCTGTTCTTTTCATGAACCACATAAGGATCTACCAGTGTCATTGCATGTCTTTTACTTCCATATACCACATGTGTATCCACCGGTGTCATTGCATGTATGTTCCTCTAAACAAACCACATAAGGATCCACCAGTGTCATTGCGTGTGTGTTCTTATCATGAACCACACCCAGTGTCATTGCATGTGTGTTCTTCTAAACAAACCACATAAGGATCCACCAGTGTCATTGCCTGTCTGTTCTTCTCATGAACCACATAAGGATCCACCAGTGTCATTGCATGTCTGTTCTTTTCATGAATCACAGCCAGTGTCATTGCATGTCTTTTACTTCCATAAACCACACCCAGTGTCATTGCATGGGTAGCTGTTAGACCGAGTCTTCTAGAAGGCACGCCCTAACACAATTGTTCTGCTTGTCGATTGTTACATACCGTCTGATCGGGGCGCTTGGACAATTGGGATGGTCTTCGTGAGAGCGATCCGCGAGTACTCTGTTCTGCGGCATGATTGGCCACGCTTGCTTTGGACAAATTGGCAACACCGGGGGCTCCCCTGTTTTGAGTGTCATGTCTCACGAGTTCAGTGGGCCACATCCTAGTGTCACGTCCCCATTACTTCTCTTCCTCCTCGTACTTATCTTCCTTCCCCTCAAAGCCACTTTCCCCACTTCACTCCCATCCTGCTGTAGCCGCTAGCCGACGACACCTCCATCCCAATCCCCTCTCCGGTAGCCACCCCCCCACCCCTCTCGCCATGGGTTCAAGGGGAGACGGCGAGGAAACGCGTCGTGACGACAGGGACGGTGATTTTGATGTGAGTCGTCTCATCTCTATTTCTATCATCTGTGGCCAGTTGTCTATTTTTTGAGCTAGATCTAATTTGTTTACTCATGCGCGTATGATATGTTAGGCCAACCAGACGATGTATGACTCCGACTATCACTGTTTAGAGGATGAAGACAGTCCTCTGGTATGTAAACATGGATATGTGCCCGCTAAATTTGTAGCCTTCGAAGGACGAAACGCAGGCAGGAGGTTTCTACGGTGTCAAGGACATTGTGCAATGATGCGAGGGGGAGGTTGCGGTGTTGTCAAATGGGTAGATCCAGAGTGGCCCAAATCGATGCAGAAAACGCTGGACAAACTATGGGAAATGACTGTCGAGTTGAAAGAATCCGTATTCAGCTCACTTCTTGACAGTGTTGAGATGAATCTATGGGAACCAGTTGACACGACCAAGCATAAGCGAGATCTCAGGTGGGTGTAAGACAAGGTTATCAAAGTCGAGAAGGAGAGGGACGTGGCGTTGGCCCTGAAGGCTAAAGCAGAGCAAGAACTGACTCAAGCAAGGAACGATCTCCACCAGGCCAAAGTCTTGCAGTACACAACTACGAGTATTGACAAGTGCATGAGGAAAAATGCAGAGAAACAATTGAAGCTATGCAAGGAAGATGCTAAAAGGAAGGAACAGACAATTCGATCCTTGCTCTCGTAGGAAGATGCGGATCGGGCCAAGATTAGGAAGATCAAGGAGAAGTGTGATAACTAGTTCTATTTAGCTTAAGCTCCGTGCCTTTTTAAGTTGTAATATTTGTACTTGTTGACCTAGCGGTCTGAACTATTGGTCCTGGATTCCAGGGAGGAAAAAAATTGCTCTGACCCCGCATTAATTTGTGGAAGAATTTGTGATTTAGATCAATTTCTGCCTCGATTTAGATCTCATCCGGATTGGGAACGTAACTGTGGACCAAAGACACCTTTTCTACTAGTGTATTACGACCGGTGGTTTGTTTAAATGTAATCTACGTGGATTGTGCCGCATGCAAATGGCACAACCACAATTTATAAAGTGGAAGCACGTACACCCGGTTACTAGAGATCCGGGAGCTTCGCCAGATGCAGGGGATGCAGGAGCAGAGAGGCGGTGAGATAGACAGGCTCAAGATTAGGCCAGAAAGTGATACCCATTTCCTCCTCATCTAGGCATTATCGGTGAGAACATTGTTGTTTATGTTGCCACGTCGTTGTGCAGCATCTGAAATAAGTTGCTGCTTCGTGGAGTGTGGAAGCTTAAATAATTTATTTATGTGCCACTTACATTCCGTCGTATTTGGAGACCTCCTGCCCCTCAGCAATCGTGGAACCGGTGGATCATTGTTTTTAGATAGCAGTGGCACAATCACAATTTTGGATTCAACTACTGACTCGGGCGTTTCCAAATCCTAAGTCGCGGTACATTTTACTCAGAGAACATGGATAGATTGTTTCTCCCAACAACGTGCCACACACAGAGCGATTAGAATTTAACAGAATTACATATATAGGTTCAAGTTCAACACATTACTATGCATCTTCATTGCCAGCAGCCTTCTTCCGCGGCCTGGGTGCCAAGCCTTCACGTCCACTGGCTTCTTCATTTCCTGCCTTCTTCCTCTTCCTCGGTGCCAATTTTCTTAGCTTCACGTACTCTGCATCGCCGGGACAATGGGCACCAGAATCGTGTCCAGCATCATCTTTCCACTCGTTTTTAATTTCTTCGGGTAGCAAAATCACTGACCCGACAGTCATGTTTCTAACCTTGCGGCGCTTCCTGTCAAAGAAACAAGAATGTTGCATAACTGCCTAATATCTACAGAGTAAATAAAACAAAAATTACAATTCAGCACAAACATGTGAACCCCAAGCGACCTTTGCTTACCAAGAGCTAATTGGGTTCGAGCAACCACCCTGTCCAAGAATAGAAGGGTGACTCCCAGTTGAAGCAGCTTCCACATCCAGTACATGACATTTCAGGTCAAACTTGGCAGCCGAAGCATACCTTTTCATCAACCCAATTAGGTATTGTCACGTTATAGGAACCATGATGCCACGTTCATCCATGAAGCTGAACTTTGCAGTCTGCTTTGGCCATAATTCAACATGATTACGCAGAGCAGAAACCATACTAGATATAGTGCAGATCTGTGCAGGCGCTTCTTCCATCGTGAAACAATGGCTTCCATACCACTTGCCATTAGAGTCGTACTTGTAGAAGACTACCGTAACCAAGTAAGGGGGGTCCATGCAGATCCCACTTGACAGAAAACTGTGGACAAAATATGTTTGTCAGCATTGGGCTAACAAACAATTTGAGGTTCAGTAGCCAGCTAGCAGTTGTAACTAGTGCGAATAGCAAAGAGAAGGGTAAATCACCTGCTTGTAGACAGAACTTCTTCTTTCTTGATAGTAGGATCTGCCATTCTCCGAGCTGCTCGCCTCGTCAGCGGCGGAGGCGGGCTAGAGCCTCGCAACGGCGGCTACGGCATGCGCCATTGGAGCTCGGGATCAGCGACTAGGCGCAGCAACTTGGCGTCGAAAGTCAAATGTCCGAAGGGATCGTCCTACCTGGAGGGTGGATTCCGACGCTGCCGGTGCTAGGGGAAAGCTGGGAATGGATTTGTGAAATTGGTCAACACATCCGATCCACTGTTGGGTCTGCAGCATAGAAAACAAAAAAATTCCTACGGTGTGAACTACACGCCAAGATCTATCTACTAGGTACAAAGCAACGGGTGGACATACATCCAACGAGAACTTACCCTCGAAGATAACGAGTTTTATTAACGAGTAGGAACTCGTGGTTGATGTAGTCGTACACTTGCCGATCTCAAGATCGTGAGGAAGTCCGAGTGCTGCAACTCAGCAGCGCATCCGTACTCGCACACTAATACATTGCAAATGTATCTATAATTTTTGATGTTCCATGCTTGGTTTTATCCACTTTCTTGTGTTTTGTTCCAACTTTGGAGTACTTTTCATATGATTTCTTGGACTAACCTATTAACAGGAGCCACAGTGCCAGCTGCCTATTTTCTGCTGTTTTTGGTTCCAGGAAAGTCAGAAAATGAATATTCTCGGAATTGGACGAGACAAAAGCCAAAGTGCCTATTTTTCGGAAGGGATCAAGTGCCAAAATACGAAACAGAGAGGGGCTAGGGGCCGGCCACACCACCTGGCCATGCGGCCAGGCCTGGCCCGCGCCAAGGGGTGGTGTGGTGGCTCCCGGCACCCCCTCGGCCTCTCCTTCCGCCTATATATTGCCCTCGGGATGAAAACCCTAAGGACCCGATCAAAAATCCACGAAAGAGTCTGTAGTCGCCGTCATCTCCATCCCTAGATCGGGAGGGATCTGAAGCTCTTCCCGGCACCCTGCCGAAGAGGGGAATTCACCCTGGAGGCCTTCTTCATTACCATGCAAGCCTCCAGTGTGATGCGTGAGTAGTTCATCCTTGGACTACGGATCCATGTAGTAGCTAGATGGATGGTTTCTCCTCCTTTGTGCTTTCATGTTTAGATCTTGTGAGCTCCGTTCATGATCAAGATCATCTATTTGTAATCCATACATGTTGTGTTTTCGGGGATCCGATGGATATTGAGATGCTATTTCAGATTGATTATTGATTCTATCATGTCTTTGTTATTTGAGATCTAGCATGCTTTCCGTTGTTAGTAGCTATCTTGGCCAAGTAGATGCTAGCAACTCCAAGAGTTAGTATTTATGCTCGATAGTGGGTTCATGCCTCTGGTAATCTAGGGAAGTGACAGAAATCTCTAAGGTCCTAGATGTGATGTTGCTACTAGGGAGAAAACAGCAATCCTTTGTTCATAGAACAATCGTATTGTTTACTTTACACGCAGTTCCTAAAGCAATAATCTGTTGCTTGCAACTTAATACTGGAGGGGGTTCGGATGATAACCTGAAGGTGGATTATTAGTCATAGATGCAGTTGGATGGCGGTCTATGTATTATGTTGTAATGCCCAATCAAGTCTCAAAGGAGTCAAGATGATTAGTATATGCATGTATTGCTTTCTCGGTGTTTGTCAATTGCCCCGCTGTAATTTGTTCACCCAGCATGTTATCTATCTAAGGAGAGCCACCTCTAGTGAACTATGGATCCCGGTCCTTTGTCTTTACATACAATCTATAAACTGTTTCTTCTTTGTGTTTCCTTTCTGCAAACTTTTACTTCTTTCCATTCGATACGTTTAATCCTTTGTTTTCCGCAAAACACGGTGAGATTGACAACCTCATCGCAAGTTCGGGACAAAGTTCTGTGGTTTTGTTGTGCAGGTCTCCACGTTGCTACTAGCATTGGTAGTGCGCCCTGCCAAAGCTCAGCTAGCAACACCTTTGGGGTGTTTCCTTCCTCCTACTGGTTCGATTAAACCTTGGTTTTCATAACTGAGGGAAAACTTTCTAATGTGCTAATCATACCTTCCTCTTGGGGTTCCCAACGAGCTCTACGTCGATCGTCGAGTGCATCAAGACATTTTCTAGCGCCGTTGCCGGGGAGTCAAGGACATCTTCACAAGGATTGAACTATTCTTCAAGGAACCTATTGGATTCTGCTGCTAGAGGTACCTTTATGACCATCACTTTGGGTGCTGCAACAAAACTTCTGGACAATATGATGGTTAATTATTCTGAATGGCATACTGAGAGAGCTCCACAAGGTAGGAAGGTAAATTATGTTGAGGAAACCTCCTCCTTGAGTGATAAGATTGATATTATTATGTCTATGCTTGTTAATGGGAAAGCCCATATTGATCCAAATAATGTTCCTCTAGCCTCTTTGGTTGCTCAAGAAGAGCAAGTTGATGTGAACTTCATAAAAAATAACAACTTTGGCAACAATGCTTATGGTAATAATGCTTATAGGAACAATTTTGGTAACAACAATTAAAAGCCATACCCTCCCAACAATGGTAATGCTTATGGAAATTCTTACAACAATAATAAGAGTGCTCCCTCTAAACTTGAGGTTATGCTTAAAGAGTTCATTAGTAAACAAACTGCTTTCAATGAAACTATTGAGGAAAAACTCTCTAATGCTGAAAGAAATATAGCATCTTTGGCTGAAGCTCAATCTTCTTTGAATAAAATGGCTGCTAAACCTAAAACTAATGAGAATCCCTTTGCAGCTACTAATGCCATACAAGTAAGAATTGATGAAAATGTTAGACTATTAGCTGAATTACATGCTAAGTGGGAAAGAGAAGATGAAATTACTAGAAACATTAGTTTTCTACTATTACCACCACTAGTGTTGATGCTACTAATAGTTCTACTACTTTAGATGATAAAGTTGATTTTGATCTTGATGGTTGCAACATCTCTGAAGTTATTAAGTTCCTACAAAAGCTTGCTAAAAGTCCTAATGCTAGTGCTATGAACATGGCCTTTACAAAACACATTACCGATGCTCTCATAAAGATTAAGGAAGAAAAGATGAAACATAAAGCTTCTATTCCTATAAAACAAGAAGATGGTTGGGAACCCATCATTAATATGAAAGTGAATGACTTTGATTTCAAAGCTTTGTGTGATCTTGATAGTAGTGTTTCTATTATGCCTAGAAGGATTTATGATATGCTTGATTTGCCTCCTCTTGAAGATTGTTATTTGAATGTCCCACTTGATGATAATGCTAAAAAGAAACTCATGGGGAGTCTTAATGATGTTCTTATTATGGTTAACAATTCCTATGTCCCTGTTGATTTCTATGTTTTGGATGTTGAATACAATGCTTCTTGTCCTATTACTTTGGGAAGACCTTTTCTTATAACTGTTGGTGCCATCATTGATATGAAAGAAGGCACCATTAAATATCAACTCCCACTCAAGAAAGGTATAGAACACTTCCCTAAAAAGAGAGAAAATATTTCTTTTGCTTCTCCTATGAAAACAAAATTTGGTCTTAATGCTTTTTAATTTGAGAACACTTGATTCTTTCTTTGCTTCTTATGCCTAACTTAAAGGCGTTAAAGAAAAGTACTTGTTGGGAGATAATCCAAAAGTTTTAGATGAGTCTTGGAAGTTATTACCTCTGTAATAACCACTCCTTATCCTTTTTATTTGCTTTTTGTGCCAAGAGTAACCTCTAATGAGAGTGAAGTAATGATTGTGAAAGTTGCTGTCCCGAAACAGATTTCTGTGCTTCACCGTAAAACTTCCTGAGAGAGCTCTGTACGTCGGATTGAGCTGTAAATATTTGTGCTTCTGCCCCAGGTTGTTATCTAACTTTCGTTAGTTCAACACTTTTTGATTTGAGCAACAGAAGTTCTTCGAAAAAATTCGTTTTTACCTGCTGGTCTGTTTTGACAGATTTCTGCCATTTTCTGCATTTGCTTCATGTTGGTTCCTTCTTGAGTTCTTTTGGGGAATTGAGCTTTTTGAGGGAAGTGCTACAGTATCTAGTGTTCTAATGGAAGTTTATTTGGTGTTAGAACTGAACCTTAAGACTTATTTATCTTGAGTGCACTAATGTTGCTAATAAAGATTGTGTGAAGTTTTGTATGAAGGAAAATTTTCAGGTGTATGGAAGGAATGAGTAATGAGATGAAGGATGGACTAAAGCTAAAGCTTGGGGATGCCACGCGTGTCACCCCAATAAATATCCAAGAAGTACAAGCGTCAAAGCTTGGGGATGCCCAAGGCATCCCTTTCTTCATCAATAAAAATCCCAGGTTTCTTCCAAACGCTTCATTTTTATTGTTTCATGCACAGTTGTGTTTTTCTTGGAGCGTCTTCTTTTGGTTTTTAGTTTGCTTGGTTTGCTTAGTTTTCTGAATAAGTAAGTTGTACCCCCTCTTTCATACGTTGGTTTGCAAATAGTTTGGTTTGGTTTGGAAAAGAGTAGGAAAGTTCATACTTTTGTGGTAAAAAGAGCTCGTTTTTGACTGTGGCCTATGCTTTGTCATGCCATGCTTGATATTGTTTTGGTTTTATGCTTAGTATTCTTTGCTGTATCATGACTTGTTATAAACAATTGAGATTGCTTAATGTGCCTTGGATGAATCATGCGTTGTTTTAGCATATTAAAGCATAGTATAGTGGTATTCTCCTTTGATGCTTTATTTGGGTTGACTTGGCACATGCTCACACCATGTTATGACTATAAAAAGTCACCATAAGCCTTTATGATCCTTTAGTTGTCAACTTGTAGTATCACTTTATGCTTTGATCAATGATGTTTTGTCGCTCTGCATGATTATGGCCATTATTGCTCTCTTAGTTTGTCGCTCCCAGTCTTTTGCTAGCCTCCACACCAAAGTATGAGTTCCACTCATGCATCCAACTCCCTAAACCAAGTTTTTCCAAAGAGTCCACCATACCTACCTACTAGCTTATGCTATTCAAAGTATATTCATGCTTTCGTTTACCTTCCACTTGTTATGAGAAAACTAGTGATTAAAGCTCTCACAAACTTGATGGCACACTTTACTTTATTGCCTCTAATAAAATTGAACCATTGGGTCCTTCTTTGTTGCGTATATGATTCCGCTTTATAAGTTGAAATTAGCAGAACCATGTACCATGGGGAACGCTTTCAACATTGCACTTGTACTTTGTACCCCGTTGATATCATGTTATTTTGCTTACGGATCCCGGCGGTGTGAAATAAAAGTGGAACTTGTAAGATCATGGAGTTTGTATGTGTGTTAGAGAAACGCCTGGGCCGCTAGCCTAACGCATGCCTAATCATGGTGGAAACTTGCAGCATCACCATAATGAGCACTCTATGAAGCATCCTCAATAAAAACCTATGCAGATAGCAAATAAAAAGATCGTTGAGATGCTCATTGTCTGCTTGCCTTGTCATTTTGATTATGGGAAAGCTCCCGTATCATGTGCAAGGGGTACCCCGTTGGCGGTTCTTAATGATACACATATACTTACAATGACAAGAGCTTACTCGTGACTGAAGTTGAGTAGCATGAGGATCGGTCTTCGTAAGTAAGGGGCATGAGATTTCGGTTTATAACTTGTCAAGCATATCCTCTTAGTTGTGTCACTTTAACCTTAATCACCTTAAAGATGCTTATGATAGGGGCAATGAGAGCTGAAAGCTATAAGTATCATAATTTTTGGGAGCTCTTTATGAGACTTGAATCCCTACTTCCTTTTACAAAAGGCCTTTCTTCCACCATTATATTGAGTCTCCACCTTCTATCTTTATGCACTACTTTGAGAGCATAGTGGCCATTCTTAGTTCTATGTGCATTGTCCCAAGACTAGTTGATTGATGCATAACTTGTTATTGCTTGTTTTAAACTATTGTATCTAGTCACTCTTATGAACTTTGAAGGTGTCCTATGCATTTATATTTGCTACCCTATTGAGGGACAAGCTGAATACTTTTATGCTATGTTTCTTTATGTGAAACAAACAAACGTCTTGCAAAGCATTGTTATTCATGAATCTTTTGTTTGTGCCTTTTCATGTTGCATCATAGTCTCTTTGCTTATTGCTAGAACTTTGTCTTTCATGCTATGATTGAAGTACTTTGATCCCAGCTTTGACTGTTTTGCAAATACCTTGATCAAGTCTTTGATGGTGCATTTCACCTCAAAAATTATTTCTTTTTATCACTTACCTACTCGAGGACGAGCAGGAGTTAAGCTTGGGGATGTTGATACATTGCAAATGTATCTATAATTTTTGTTCCATGCTTGGTTTTATCCACTTTCTTGTGTTTTGTTCCAACTTTGGAGTACTTTTCATATGATTTCTTGGACTAACCTATTAACAAGAGCCACAGTGCCAAATTTTTTTCTGCTGTTTTTGGTTCCAGAAAGTCATAAAATGAATATTCTCGAATTGACGGACAAAAGCCAAAGTGCCTATTTTTCCTGGAAGGATCAAGTGCTAGAATACGAGAGAGAGGCGGCTGGCCACACCACGGCTGGCGGCCAGCCTGGCCCGCACTGTGGGTGGTGTGGTGGCTCGGCACCCTCCTCTCCTTCCGCCTATATATTGCCCTCGGGACGAAAACCCTAAGGACCCGATCAAAAATCCACGAAAGAGTCTGTAGCCGCCGTCATCTCCATCCCTAGATCGGGAGGGATCTGAAGCTCTTCCCGGCACCCTGCCTGTTGGGGGGATAACCCTGGGTAGGGTCACTCCGGGCTATAAAGGCCGAGTTAGTTGAGGTTCGGCAAGGCCAAAGCGGATGCTGGCCGGATCACCTCCAGGCAGGCCGGATCACGGAGTAACCCGGACCGGGGGGGGTCGCTTAACATTATATCAGCTGACTTAAGGAGTAAGTTGGAAGTGCTTGTCTAACTTGTATGCAGGAAAAGGTATAGCCGGATCTACCAGGATCCGGGTCCCGTTTAGCTTCTGGGAGAAGGAAGGAATCTCTCTGGTCAAAAAGAAGGCCCGGTACGCACTGCATGAGCGAAGCAAGCAAGGGCAGGACCACCGGGTCATGGCCGACAAGGGTGACGACGCTCGTGTCGGCTGACGTGAGCGCCGCAGAGGCTCACGTAGCTAAAGCATGTGTGACGCGGGGGAAAAGCACCCCGGTTGGGTTACCACTTTGAGAGGAGGCATATTCTTAGGAATATGCCTCCACATATGCCCTAGGCTGAGACCAGGTCGCATCTATATAAGAGGGGCTAGGGTTTCAGTAGAGGGGGTTGGGTTTTCTTCTATACCGATTTGGCTAAGGTTCTAGGAGTGAACTGTAGGTGAGATTAAGAGAGCTCCTTCTTCCTCCTCTCGCCAACACAGCTCTAGGAGCACTTGTAATCTTGAAAGGAAAGCGATACAATCTTTTGTGTGGAGAATCACTCCACTATCCCTCCCTGGATTCCCCTAGCGTGTATTAGTCCCCACCTTTAGCCTATCCATGGCATCTGCCGTGACACCACCATTTACGCTTGGCGCCCACCGTGGGGCTAGCGGCGCTATCAGGGGTGAAGATCCGGACGGGAAACCTCATCGGCACCAGCGAACGCATCGTCTCCGGGCTCGTTCAGTGCTTTGGAGCGCTGGACTTTGTCAGCGACAACGTTGGCTGCTTCGACACGCGCCCACTTCCGCGCAACGGCCTCTTCGTCAAGTTGGGTGCGCACAAGGTCTACGTTGCTATGGACCTATCATGCGTTCATCCACGGCGCATCGTTGAGGCAGGGGAACCACCCCTTAGCGTGGTGCACGGGGCGCGTATCACTCGCTTCCCGGACCATACTGAAGTGATGATGACTGCGCCGGGTGCAGGCGCAAGCAAGGATCCAGCACCGGACCCAGAGGTAACACCTAAGGCACCGAGGAAAGGTAGAGGACCCCCACTAGAGAGGCCTGAGAATGTACTAAGAGAAGCTATGGACAGCTTGGCAAACCCGGTAGCAGCAGTGGTAGATCCGGCTCAGGCACAGGCCGAGCTAGAGGAAACTAGGCAAAAAATACTAGAAGGCACAAAGAAAATAGCCGCGGTTTAGCAGTCATTGAACATAACATTGTGTGAGTATGCAAAAGCAAACAAAGTTGATATGGTAAAGGTAAAAGTGAGAAATCTCATGAGCGAGATGAACAAATAAGGTGATATTGGAGCCGAGGAATCGGAAAACTGTTTGTCCATGGGGATGCCGAAGTATAGTACCCCGGCGAAGAACCTCAGAGCTGCGGATGTGGCTGCATCCGAGTTAGAGGGTCTGACGGGTGAGGCCCGTCAAAGACAACAAGATAGGGTTAACGAGTTAGTTCGGATCGCGAACAGACAGAACGAAGATCTACTCAAAGCTAATCCGGAGAGAGCTGGAGCTTCCAAAATCGTCCATTCGGCGATGGGTAACCCGGAGAAATCCGCTAGAGCCGCATCGTCTCCTCATGGCGGTCCAAGGAGAGAAGAGGTAGTAACCTCGGCCAGACGGAACAAACAGATCGTCCCGTATGACCCGACGCGGGCAGGAAAAGGAAAAGAGGCACAGAAAAATGATGATCGACAAAGTGTGAGCCGAGGTGAAGCTGGCCGAAGTAACCACGACCAAGGCAATGTCGGTCAAGGGAACGCTGCCAACGGCAAAGCCGGACAGCGAAACTCGGCAGGAGCAAGACAACCGTAGCAGTGGAATATACCAAGGCAAGAGCAAGGCGCCGGCCGAGGTATGCAATAGAGAGGTGTGCCACAAGAGAAAAACCGATACAACGACGGTGATTCAGAGATGATGAACGCGGGGTACCCAAGACCGGACTATCATGTGATAGGGTTAAGATTGGGAAGCAGGGATTTGGTGCCGGATGACGCAAGATTGAAACTGGATCGCCTGTATAGGTCGGAATAGATCGAGTGTCAAGGTCCACCGGGTCCAGCGTGCTTTGGACCCCGGATCATGAAGGAGCCACCGGTACCTAACTTCCAGCTGCCCAGGGGCACGAAGACGTATGACGACATTACCAAGCCGGAGGATTGGCTGATAAACTATGCTACAGCTGTGAAAATTGCCACTGGCAACTTGAGATGGGTTGTACGATACGTACCCCGGATGTTAGAAGGTCCAGCCAGAGTATGGTTGAACAATTTGCCACCCGGAAGCATCAACTGCTGGATAGATGTTGGACCAGTCGTGTAAGTTTCACATGCCAAATCCGAGTAGCCCGGCGGGTCACACAACGAGGCAATGTGAGTGGATGCGTAAGATAGAACAAGGTGGTTCGGGGAATGCTCAGGCACCCCGGAATGATCAACCTCGACAGGAGTTACCTCGGTAGCAATTGCTCTCTGGAGCGAACACGCAACAACTAATGTTGCCTCCCCCTCCGCCGAGGTATGACAACAATGAGAGAAGGGGTGCAGTGCATCAGGTGGAAAATCAGCACCAGCCAGATCAGAGGTACCCTGGAAATGAGGGGAGGAATGAGTACAGAGAACATCATCAGAGCTATTGTGTGTTCACAACTGAGGAAACAGATAGGAAGAGCTTGCAGCACCGACATATGGAGGTCAATGCGGTAATGCCAGCAGTGACAAGGTACATGCCTTGGTCGGACCAAGAAATCACCTGGAACATCAAAGATCATCCTAAGCTTATGCCGAGTCCAGGTTCGTATGCGCTAGTGCTAGACCCGACGTTCATTGGGCCGAACATCAATGTGAGGTTCTCCAAGGTACTGGTCGACAATGGCAGTAGCATTAACATCATGTATGCGGATGCAATGTGCAAGTTGGGCATCTCGGAGAACATGCTCTAGGCTACAAGGACAACTTTCCATGGTATTGTACCAGGCATTTCTTGTGAGCCCATAGGCAAAGTCCGGGTTGACGTGCTATTCGGCACGAGAGATAATTGCCGAACTGAGAATCTGGAGTTTGAGGTAGTGAACTTGGAAAGTGCGTATCACGCGTTACTTGGAAGACCAGCATTGAACAAGTTCATGGCAAGCTGCCACATCAGTTATCTGAAGATGAAATTGCCCGGGCCAAATGGAGTGATTACCATTGCTGGAGATTTCCGACGTTCCATTGAGTGTGCCTCAGCTGGGTCTAACCTAGCCGAGTCACTGTGATCGCGCAAGAGAAAAGAAAAATCCAAGAGGTGGCGGCATTAGCTCAGTCCGCGCAGCAGTATATGCCGGCGTTGAGTAACCCGCATGGTAGCGTTTCATTCCAAGCCGCAAAGGATACCAAGAAGGTTCCAGTTGATGACATGTTCCCGGAGCGCACCGTAACAATTGGTGTCGGGTTAACTGATAAATAGGAAAGCGAGCTCGTCAACTTCCTCCGTGAGAATCGGGACATTTTTGCTTGGTCCACACAGGATTTGTAAGGTGTTCTGAGGGAGTTGGCCGAGCACTCTTTGAACGTAAGACCCGGAGCAAGGCCGGTGAAGAAACCTCTCCGCCGCTTCGCCGAGGATAGGAGAAAAGTCATTGGAGACGAGATAGCTCGGTTGCTAGCAGCAGGATTCATCATGGAAGTACTGTATCCGGATTGGCTCTCTAATCCGGTGCTGGTAGAAAATAAGAAGGATGATCCGAACGTGGCAGTGGTTTGGCGTATGTGTATCGATTACACGAACCTGAATAAGGCGTGTCCAAAAGATCCATTTCCACTGCCGATGATAGATCAGGTCATAGACTCAACCGCGGGATGTGAACTGTTGTCATTCATTGATGCATATTCTGGTTTCCACCAGATACCTCTGAATCCGGATGATCAAATAAAGACCACGTTTATCACCCCATACGAGGCTTATTGCTATCGCACTATGCCGTTTGGTTTACGTAATGCAGGTGCAACGTACCAAAGATGTATGCAAAAATGTTTGCACGACCAAATAGGTCAAAACGAACAAGTATACGTGGATGATGTTGTTATCAAGACCAAGGAAAGCAAAACACTCCCTGACGACATCAGGCAGACATTCATGAACTTGAGAAGGTTCCGGATGAAGCTTAACCCGGAAAAATGTACCTCCCGTGTCTTGGCTGGAAAATTACTCGGATTTCTCGTCTCTAGCCAAGGTATCGAAGTTAATCCAACTAAGATTCGGGCCATTGAACGAATGGAGCTGCCGAAGTGTCTTAACGATGTCTAGAAGTTCACTAGGTGCCTAGCATCGTTGAGTCGGTTTGTATGTCGGTTGGGAGAAAAGGCATTGCCTCTCTACCAACTCATGAAAAAGTCGGATAAGTTCGTTTGGACACCACAGGCCGATGAAGCCTTTGCCCACTTAAAAAAGATGTTGGCCACTGCACCAGTGTTAGCTTCTCCACTATCAAAGGAGCCAATGTTGCTCTACATAGCCGTAACCAACCGAGTTGTAAGTGCAGTGATTGTAGTAGAGCGCAATGAAGAGGGCAAGTCGGTGCAGAGGCCAGTGTATTACTTGAGCGAGGTGTTATCTGCCTCAAAACAAAACTACCCGCACTTTCAAAAGGTGGCATATGGTGTCTATATGGCGGCAAAGAAGTTAAAGCATTACTTTGAGGAGCACCCCATCAAAGTCATATGTGAAGCTCCCATATCCGAGAAATGGGTAACAAGGATGCAAGTGGCAGAATTGCAAAATGGGCAATTGAGCTAGCTCCTTATGCGCCCCAATACGATAGAAGAGAAGCAATCAAGTCTCAGGCTGTGGCGGACTTTTTTGTAGATTGGGCCGAGGTACAATACGAACCACCGCCGCCGGATCCGAACTACTGGAGGATGCACTTTGACGGGTCGAAAACCAAAACCGGATTAGGCGTCGGGGTTGTGCTTACCTCGCCAAAGAAGGACCAGCTAAAATCGACATAGATCCATTTTGCGGCATCAAACAATGTCGCTGAGTACGAGGCTCTTGTGCATGGGCTCAAAGTGGCAAAAGAGATCGGCATACGTCAGATAATATGCTTTGGCGACTCGGATTTGGTGGTGCAGCAAGTGTCCGGAGTGTGGGACGCCCTGGATCCAAACATGGCACTGTACAGGTTTCATGTGCAGAAGATATCTGGTTACTTTGAGGGTGTGAATTTCACCATGTACCCCGAGTGGAAAACGAGGCTGCCGACATGCTATCGAAGCTCGGATCAACCCAACAGGAAATTCCACCGGGTGTAGCATTGGAACACCTCAGAAAACCATCTATCAGGTCGTCCCCAGGAACCGACTCGATCTATGTCCCAGAAGATACAGAATCCGGAGTTGAGCCCATGGACATTGACACGGGAGGTAGCACGCGAGACCCCGGGACTGCCTCAGCAAACCCGGGGACTACCTCGCTAGACCCAGGGACTGCTCAGCGTGATCCGACTGAAGTTATGCCGGTATATCAGATGGAAATTGATGAGGACGTGTTCCCTGCACGAGCAATACCAGCATGGGCATTGCCTATATACCAATTCCTGAAAGATGGAACGTTACCCACTGAGGAGGTGTTAGCCAGGCAAACTCAGAGGAGAGCAAAAGCATACACAATTATCAATTCTGAGCTATACAAACGGAGTGTAACCAATGTCCTCCAGCGATGCGTTGACCCGGAAGAAGGGCTTGACATCCTCCGAGATATACACCAAGGAGAATGCGGGAATCATGCTTCATCCAGAGCCTTGGTGGCAAAAGCATTCCGGCATGGGTTCTACTGGCCAAGTGCCTTAGAACAAGCAGAAGATCTGGTGAGAAAATGCAATGGTTGTCAGAGATATGCTACTAAGACACATATGCCAATGTCGGAACTCAAGACCATACCAATTACGTGGCCATTTGTCGTATGGTGCTTGGATATGGTTGGCCCGTTCAAACCAGCAAGGGGAAACATGACACACATTTTGGTCATGGTGGATAAGTTTACAAAATGGATTGAAGTGAAGCCTATAAGAAAATGTGATGGAGCTACGGCCGTAACATTTCTCAAAGACATTATCTTGAGATATGGTTATCCTCACAGTATCATAACTGACAATGGAACCAATTTTGCGGAAGGAGCATTTGCGCGCTTCTGCCGGGACAAGAAGATCCGACTCGACATAGCCTAGGTAGACCACCCCGCATCAAACGGACAAGTGGAAAGATCCAACGGATTAGTATTATCCCGGATAAAACCCCGGCTCATTGAGCCGCTGCAAAGATCAGTGGGGTGCTGGATAGAAGAACTACCAGCGGTACTGTGGAGTTTAAGAACAACTCCGAATCGATCAACAGGCTATACGCCGTTTTTTCTGGTATACGGGGCAAAAGTTGTACTACCAGCCGACATAGAGCATGATTCGCCTAGGGTCACCCAATACACAGAAGCCGAAGTGCAAGAAGCCCGGCAAAATGATGTTGATCTGCTGGAAGAAGCGAGAGAACTGGCACTGTCCAGATCCGCCATATATCAGCAAAATCTCCGACGCTACCATAGCCGGAAAGTGTGCCCCCGAGTCTTTCGGGAAGGCGATCTGGTGCTCCGGTTGGTACAACGTACTACTGGCATGCATAAATTATCCCCCCCATGGGAAGGGCCATTCATTGTGAGCAAAGCATTGCACAATGATTCTTACTATCTTATAGATGCAAAGCCGCAGGAAACGAACAAGGCAGACAGGTCCGGAGAGGAATCTAAGCGACCGTGGAATGTAGCACTACTTCATCCTTTCTACACTTAGCTAAGAAGTGTATGTATCTGAGTCGTCTCATATGTCGGTATGTATGTCGGCAATGAGCTTATCAATAAAATAGTAGCGCCTCGAGTAGTAACTCGGGGACTGCCTTAATAATTATTGTTGTTGTCTCTTGTGCGTTAGCTGGAATAAGTTGTTCTACTTAACCCGGATTAGTAATGTGTGAGCACCAAAAAGCCAACTCTTTGACTTGCTGCTGTCCAACAAGAATTGGCTTCATGGCAAGCAAGAGAACAAGTTTGGAATTGCGTAGCACATGAAAAGCGACTAAGGAAATGAATTTATTCGAGCTAACGTTTGTTTTTCGGACTAACCCTGTATTTATTTTTGAGTTATTATGCAGCTTTATTTTTTGAGCTAAGTCTGAAAGTTTCTTAGTATTGTTAAGACGATTTTTGAAGCTCGGATTCGTAAGTCATAAAACCGAATCAAGGTAGACACGATCCGAGCCAAAAGATTAAACGAACAAGAAAAAGAAACTCGGGGACTACGCCCAAGTTAACCCGGCATAAGAATTTAGTAGCAAAGTATCACATATACACAGCATACAGTTGCACCCGGCATACCGGGGATCTGATAAATTTTCAAGTTTTTTGACCTAAGGAGCAGTAGGAGGAGGAAGTTCGGCATCGTCTTTGCTATCTTCAATATCTGAGGCATCGCCTTCTTCGTCCTCATCCGACCCGTCTTCAGCGTTCTCAGCGTTCTCGTCCCCAGCGGATTCTAGAAAGCTCGGTTCTTCAACTCATTCATGGATAGGAGAATATTCGCTAAGGCTGTAGGCGCAAGCCTGACGCCGAGCTACCCACTCTGGGTCATCAGTCCATCTGGATCCGGTGCGCCGGCGTGTAAGGAGGCTGAGGTCGATCTTCTCATACCATGTGAGTATGTGGTGAAGGATAGTATCACCGCGACGCCCAAATGGACTCTCCAGAGGTCGAGATGGGTCTCGATATCCGACAGCTTTTCAGCAAGAAGTGTGATTCTCTTCGGAGCGCTCTCAACGGGCCAGAACGTGTTGAAAACTCGAACTGAAACATTGAGGAGATCCTTGTTGTAGTTCTTGATGATTTCCACGCGAGATGATAGGCTGACCAATAGGTCCTCCATGTCTAAGGGAATGCTCTCACCGTCAAGAGCGACGGGAGTACCCCTCTCTCGGCGGAAATTGGCAACATCAGCGCTCGCAATAGGTGTACCCTCTGGAAAGTGGCCTGGAAACAGGGCAAAGGAAGAAGCTGAAGAAAAGACATATGAAGTAACCCGGAGAATTATGTCGAATAAGGGAAAGGAACTTACGTGAAATGCGGCTATGAATCCGGGTCAACTCCTTGATGCAGTTATCGCGTCTCTTGCGAAGTTTCTCAAGCTCAGCGTTTGCCAATCCAAGCTGGATGTCGGATTCTTTGAGTAGGTCCTGGTCCTTGGAGATCTGGAGAGTAAGGCGCTCATGCTCTTCTGTGAAGTTCTGGCCAACCTTTTGGAGATCGGTTTGGTGCTGGGCCTTCATCTTCTCCATCTCAGCCTTAAGCCTGGCAATCTCATTGTCCTTGGTCCGGAGGAGAGCGAGCTCATCGTCTTTTTTCTTCAGCTCCGCTTGATGCTGCCCTACTTGTTCGAGAAAATGCAGCATCATATCAGGCACGGGCACACTATCCTCAAGCGATGCTGAAATAGTATGTGGACCCGGCAGAGCCGAGGAATGAATGTTTGCCGAGCCAAGAAGAAAAGAAGATGGAAAGCAAAGCAGGGTCCGACAAAAAGGACTTACCCTTGATCTGCTCCAGGTTCTTTCGCATGATCTTGTTCTCAGCCTCCACCCCAGCTGCAGAAACCGAATGAGGAGATTAGTTCGGCAGAAGAAGATGAAGAGAAACGGAAAAGCGCCAAGGGAGAAACTTACCCCTTTTTTCATGTTCTGCAATAAGTGCAACGTGCTTTGCGCGTAGCATCTTGTGGGTATCCAGCAGGCGTTGGAATTCAGCACTCCGGCGATTGGTGGTTACCTAAAAAAAGTACAGAAGTGTAAAATTAGCTTGGTGCATATTCGAAGTGTACAAGATCCGGGCTAAGTGGAATTTAACCCGGCTCTAGGTGTGTGCATATTCGAAGTGTGCAAAATCCAGGCCAAGTGAAACTTAACCCGACTCTAGGTGTGTGCATATTCGAAGTGTGCAAGATCCGGGCCAAGTGGAACTTAACCTGGCTCTAGGTGTGTGCATATTCGAGGTTCACATGGAGCTACGTTAGTTTTCTAATGAGCATCCGGCCGAGTAACAAGTTACTCCACCGGAGGCTCGGGGACTAATGGTTACTATCTACAGCATGTCAAGGAGAAGCGACATACCTCCATTATCCGCCCCGCGAGGTTAATTGCCTTAGCGGCTGTATTCATTTGGGCGGAAAATTCTGCGGGGCCGAACTTTTTCGAGAGATCGTCGTTGTGGACGAACTCCGCCTTGTTCCAGTTCATGATGAACTCAATCAGGCTCGGAGGGTACCGCTCACCGGTGGGCATATGGGGTGCCACCAAGCCCTTCGCGTGCGCTTCTTTCCTCTCAACCAAGGCAAGGGTTGGGCTGGTATGCAGAACCATTTGTTGTGCGTCAGTTGGCTCGGCAGGAGCATCCTTCGCTACTGGAGCTTTCTTGGGAAGCATCGACGCTAGGGTCGCTGCCTAGCCTCGACGAATGCAGACTTGGTAGCATCCGGAGCCTTTTTGCCCTTGGCTTGCTGGGAAGAAGTAACTGCAGCGGATTTCCCCTTAGGAGCTGCTGGGGTAGTTCCTTGCCGAGGTTCAGATGACTCGGACGAGGCGGAAGAACTTGGCGCTGGAGCTCTTATAGCTGGACTTGGAGCGGTTGTTGATTTTCTTGGTTCCGGAACGGGTGCTGGTGCTGATTCGGTCACTGGTACTGGAACTGCTGCTGGTGCTGGGGCTGGTGCTGGTGTCGAGGTAGTCTCGGTGGCTGATGGTTGCGGTGATGCCGAAGTTGTGGACGCCGTCACCTCGGCTGGGCTGGCCTCTCCCGCTCCGAGGTTGCATTCCTCTCGACGAAGTAGTGCGGAACCCGGAGCAGCCGCAGAACCCTCTGGAATAGGGCTCAGCGGACGTGACTCGTCGTCACGAGGAGGAGAAGGGCCAGATCGGAGTGGTGAAGAGATGCTAGATCCGCTCTGAGGGACCTCCACCGGAGCCCTGAAGAAGAGAATAATGTCAGAAGAGAAATTACAACGATGCAAGGAGAAGTGAATTACGCAACAAAAAATGACTTACACATCCGACGTTTGGGCCTCTTTGGGTTTCCGAGCCCTTCATGCTAGGGCTTTGCCTGCCGGCTTGGAGGCAGTCTTGTCTCCGGCCTTCTTTCGCCTTTTTGTGGGCTGAGAAGGTTCAGAGGAGGAACTTGGTGCGGCTCCGCGCCTCTTCTTCGATGCCACCGGAACCGGTTCGCCCGTAGCAAGCGGAGGATCCTCGTGGATATGCCCACCGGGGTTAGCTGATGCCGGAAAGGCAAAAGAAAGAGGGACAGCCTCAACAGGTTCAATCACGTCGACATCCGAGTCATCCTCATCATCGGGCCAGTCTCTAAGAGAAGAGAATTTACCGCTGGGTCGTTTTGTCGCATCGGTCATAGGGAGAAACATCTCCTGGTCCGGCTCCTCCTCATCCAGGGTTTCTCAGTTCGGCGCCCACTTAAGGGTCGGATCCGTACCATCCTCAAGGGTTTGCTGAAGGAATAGCTGAGAGAAAGCATGAAGAACAGAGTCAAAAATACAACAAAAACCGACACATATTTAATCTGAAGTAAGTTTGCCTCGCGAAGCTTACTGCGGGAGGGAGCATGTCACGGCAGAAGTGCTCAATTCCCCACGTCCATTCAGCGGAGAAATCCTTGTGGGTGGTGAAGAGATCCTTAACCCGGCGGAAAATCTTCGTGTTGCTCAGCTCGAAGGAGAAGGTTCGGTTGGGGTCGCGGCCGAAACTCATGTGGCACACCTTGTGGGTGCGCTTCTGGAGGGGAGAGATTCGGTTGCGCACGAATGTGATCATAGCGTCCTTGTTGCGCAATCCGAGTTTCTTCAGTTCCGCGAACCTCTTGTTAACCTGGTTGGCCAGAGCCGTGGGCTTCTTGGAGACCTCCTCACAGAATTCCGGATCAGGTGGACCCGGAGTATAGGGAAGCAACCGAATCAAATCTTCGGTGCCCGCGTTCTGGACATAGAAGAAGGTCCGGGCCCATCCTTTGCAGGAGTCAAGCCCGGTGACCCGGGGGAAAATGGAAGTCCTCCGAGGCGAGATGGACGCAGCTCCGAATTGGGTGAGTTGCTTATCCTCCGACTCAACTTGGATGTTGGGGATGACGTTGCGACGAAGGCCGAAAAACCGGATCCACAGCTCCTTCGTGGGCCACAGTCCGGTGTAGCCCTCGATCGTAGAAGAAAAAAGCAGAGAGAGAGGTGATAGCATTGGCCGGAATATGGTGCGGCTGCAGGTGGTAGGTGCTAAGCCAATCCCGAAAGAAGTCGCTCACCGGCAAGTCGAACCCCCATTGGAAGTGGGACAAGAACACGACGAACTCACCCGGATTGGGTGAGGGGGCCAGTTCGGCGGAGGGGAGACGAGCGACGACACCGGCAGGGATGCGTCTGGTCCGGTAGAGCCAGTCAAGGTCATCTTGACAGACCCATGACCCGGCCCACGCACCACGGTCCGCAGCAGCGGCATCCTCCTCCATTTCTTGCTCGACGACGACGAGCTCCTCCTCCGTCATCTCGTACTCGCTGCCCTCACTAGCGCTAGCGGCGGCGGGAATCTGAGGCCTGGATTAGCGAGGACCCGTGGCGAGGAAGTCGCGCAGCGGTGGCTGCGACGCAGAGGCACGAGGAAAAGTGCGGCGGCAGCACTGCTGCTAGGAGCACTGGCGGCAGCGCGGTCGCGAGGAAGATGAAGATGAAGAGCAACGGGCAGAGGGGCACGGAAGAGGAAAAAATCCTAAGAGGTGCGCCCCTCCGCTATTTAACCACTCCCTAAGAGGGTGAGTGGGATCGCGCCCTGCAAATGAGCCACATGGCGTGGTCGTGTATCACCGGCCTCAGCCAATCAGTGAGGAGCCACACAGAGGGCCACAGGACAGAGGCAATCCCATGACGTGACGCACTGATGCGGTAAACGAGGAGGCAGGCGTGACGTCATCCTCGCATAGTGATAACTGACAATTACTGCGGCGGTTACTGTGCAGGCCCTTAAAATAAGACGTCGTAATGATTAGCCTCCACATGGTTTGGCGTATGAAAGAAGGAAACAAGGCCCGGATAGAGCCATGGTAGCCCGGACAGCAGGTAAAAACTTGGAATGTGCAGAGGGAACGTAAATCCATGAAATCCGAGTCAAAGTGGTAACCCGGCCGACAAGTGAAAACTTGGAACGTGTGAAGGGAACGTAAATCCACATAATCCGAGATAAAGAGCTAATCGGAAATAACGTCCAAGGCTCGAACATAAATGAACCTGATGTGGCCTTAGCGGCCAAGGCGGCTAAGACCGCACCAGCTTCGGGGACTAATGTTGGGGGGATAACCCCGGGTAGGGTCACTCTGGGGTATAAAGGCCGAGTTAGCTGAGGTTCGGCAAGGCCAAAGCGGATGCTGGTCGGGTCACCTCCAGGCAGGCCGGATCACGGAGTAACCCGGACCGGGAGGGTCGCTTAACATTATATCAGCCGACTTAAGGAGTAAGTCGGAAGTGCTTGTCTAACTTGTATGCAGGAACAGGTATAGCCGGATCTACCAGGATCCGGGTCCCGTTTAGCTTCTGGGAGAAGGAAGGAATCTCTCTGGTCAAAAAGAAGGCCCGGTACGCACTGCATGAGCGAAGCAAGCAAGGGCAGGACCACCGGGTCATGGCCGACAAGGGTGACGACACTCGTGTCGGCTGACACGAGCGCCGTAGAGGCTCACGTAGCTAAATCATGTGTGACGCAGGAAGAAATCACCCCGGTCGGGTTACCACTTTGAGAGGAGGCATATTCCTAAGAATATGCCTCCACGTATGCCCTAGGCTGAGACTAGGCCGCATCTATATAAGGGGGGCTAGGGTTTCAGTAGAGGGGGTTGGGTTTTCTTCTATACTGATTTGGCTAAGGTTCTAGGAGTGAACTGTAGGTGAGAGTAAGAGAGCTCCTTCTTCCTCCTCTTGCCAACACAGCTCTAGGAGCACTTGTAATCTTGAAAGGAAAGCAATACAATCTTCTGTGTGGAGAATCACTCCACTATCCCTCCTTGGATTCCCCTAGCGTGTATTAGTCCCCACCTTTAGCCTATCCATGGCATCTACCGTGACACCACCACGACACTGCCGGAGAGGGGAATTCACCCTAGAGGCCTTCTTCATCACCATGCAAGCCTCCGGTGTGATGCGTGAGTAGTTCATCCTTGGACTACGGATCCATGTAGTAGCTAGATGGCTGGTTTCTCCTCCTTTGTGCTTTCATGTTTAGATCTTGTGAGCTCCGTTCATGATCAAGATCATCTATTTGTAATCCATACATGTTGTGTTTGCGGGGATCCGATGGATATTGAGATGCTATTTCAGATTGATTATTGATTCTATCATGTCTTTGTTATTTGAGATCTTGCATGCTTTCCGTTGTTAGTAGCTATCTTAGCCAAGTGGATGCTAGCAACTCCAAGAGTTAGTATTTATGCTCCATAGTGGGTTCATGCCTCTGGTAATCTAGGGAAGTGACAGAAATCTCTAAGGTCCTAGATGTGATGTTGCTACTAGGGAGAAAACAACAATCCTTTGTTCATAGAACAATCGTATTGTTTACTTTACACGCAGTTCCTAAAGCAATAATCTGTTGCTTGCAACTTAATACTGGAGGGGGTTCGGATGATAACCTGAAGGTGGATTATTAGTCATAGATGCAGTTGGATGGCGGTCTATGTATTATGTTGTAATGCCCAATCAAGTCTCAAAGGAGTCAAGATGATTAGTATATGCATGTATTGCTTTCTCGGTGTTTGTCAATTGCCCCGCTGTAATTTGTTCACCCAGCATGTTATCTATCTAAGGAGAGCCACCTCTAGTGAACTATGGATCCCGGTCCTCTGTCTTTACATACAATCTATAAACTGTTTCTTCTTTGTGTTTACTTTCTGCAAACTTTTACTTCTTTCCATTCGATACGTTTAATCCTTTGTTTTTCGCAAAACATGGTGAGATTGACAACCTCATCGCAAGTTGGGGACAAAGTTTAGTGGTTGTGTTGTGCAGGTCTCCATGTTGCTACTAGCACCGGTAGTGCGCCCTGCCAAAGCTCAGCGAGCAACACCTTTGGGGTGTTTCCTTGCTCCTACTGGTTTGATTAAACCTTGGTTTCATAATTGAGGGAAAACTTTCTGCTGTGCTCATCGTACCTTCCTCTTGGGGTTCCCAACGAGCTCTACGTCGATCGTCGAGTGCATCACACACACGTTCAAGCCACCGGACAACCTCCACCTCCTCGCTCCAGCGATCCAGCGGAAGAAGCAACTCCTTCCAGACGAAATGCCACCGGGAACATGTATCTCGCTAATCCGAGACCATGGGGGAATAATTCTAGAGGGGGGAGAGAGATCCTTCACAAGGAGGTGTGAGGATGAAGGAGGGAATGGGTGGCCTTTTATAGGAGGAGGGGGTGCCCCTCCTCTCCATGGCCAGCGCATGGGGGGGTGACCCCTCACCTCCCCCATTCATGTGGTGGTAACCCCTCCACATTAAAATGCCTCTTCACATTCCCTTTTAAAGTCTCCACTTTAAATGCATTAAAATTCTCCAAGTTTAATGCTCTATCATTTAATAAAACTCTTTTATTAAATTTATTCAGAATTTTGTTAATTACAATTAACAAAACATTCACATATAGCCCCTTGCAATATTTCAATATCACATGCAGAACCACTTTCTGCAATTTCACCCAAAACAATTTCCGGTTTCTATTGAAACAAGTCCTGCGCTTTGCAATTCTTTCGTCTGAAACATATGTGCTCCAAAATGGTGTTCGGCAACTCTTAAGTGTGTCACCCTATGGTTCACGAATAATGCAGACATGATCGAGACCCTTCTCCGATCAATAATCAGCAGCGGGACCTGGAGATCCATACTGACTCCTACACATTCAACGATGACTTCTGTGATCATGAGAACCTTTAACGCTTGTAACTAAATCCCTTTGTCTTGCGATATATTACATGTCCGAGATTCGATCATCGGTATCTCCATACCTAGTTTGATATCGTTACCTACATGCACTCTTTTCTCGTTCTTGTGATATAACATTCTAGTGATCACATCACTTGCTTGCAAGCTATCTCAATGTGATATCACCAAGAGTGCCCAGAGTATATCTACCCGTCATCGGGATTGACAAATTCCACTCTTGATCCATGAGCCTCAACATAACACCTTTGTAGTACTGAACCCATCTTTATAGTCATCATGTTACGGTGTGACGTTTGATGTTATCAAGATACTCTTCCGGTGTTAGCAATTACCATGATCTCATGGTCTAAGGATAAAGATTACTTCGTATGATGTTATAGCAATATAAACATAATGACTTGATCATAATGCTATACTTCGGATGAATGTTCATCACATCATTCCACCAATGGTGTGACCTTGTTATTAACAACGTCCAATGTCCATGATCAGGAAACCTTGATCATCTTGTTAATCAACAAGCTAGTCTATAAGAGAGGCATAACTAGGAACCCTTTTTGTTTATTAAACACACATGTATTGATGTTTCCGATCAATACAATTCTAGCATGCAAAATAAAGATCTATCATATATAAGGAATACATAATAACAACTTTATTATTGCCTCTCAGGGCATATTTCCTTCATCCACTTAGCTGCTCGATTTGCCTAAGAGGTTGCCGCGTTGGCACCCGCGTCACAGACAGATGACCGACATGTGGGTCCTGACCGTCTACTTCACAGGGCGGTTTAATGGAATGTTTGAATTTGGCAGGGGTGAGATGAGTTTGCCTCGAAATGGCCCTTCTCAGTAGTTGGCGGCCCAACTTTTCGAAACGCGGTAATTTCAGGCAACTTAGGTACCGCCATGTGCTGGCCTGCCAACTTTGGTACCGCGGATGAACAAGCCCGGTGTGGCCGCCTAGGGCACCCCCTCAGCCTCCCCTTTCGCCTATAAGATGCCTCCGATACAGAAACCCTAAGTACCCGATCAAAATTCCACGAAATAGTCTGTAGTCACCGTCATCTCCATCCCTAGATCGGGAGGGATCTGAAGCTCTTCCTAGCACCCTGCCGGAGGGGAGAATTCACCCTAGAGGCCTTCTTCATCACCATGCAAGCATCCAGTGTGATGCGTGAGTAGTTCATCCTTGGACTACGGGTCCATGTAGTAGCTAGATGGTTGGTTCTTCTCCTTTGTGCTACCATGTTTAGATCTTGTGAGCTCCGTTCATGATCAAGATCATTTATTTGTAATCCTATATGTTGTGTTTGTGGGGATCCGATGGATATTGAGATGCTATTTCAGAATGATTATTGATTCTATCATGTCTTTGTTATTTGTGATCCTGCATGCTCTCCGTTGTTAGTAGATATCTTGGCCAAGTAGATGCTAGCAACTCCAAGAGGGAGTATTTATGCTCGATAGTGGGTTCATGCCTCTAGTAATCTGGGGAAGTGACAGAAATCTCTAAGGTACTAGATGTGATGTTGCTACTAGGGAGAAAATAGCAATCCTTTGTTCATAGAACAATCGTATTGTTTACTTTACACGCAATGCGTAATGCAATTATATGTCGCTTGCAACTTAATACTGGAGGGGGTTCGGATGATAACCTGAAGGTGGATTATTAGTCATAGATGCAGTTGGATTACGGTCTATGTATAATGTTGTAATGCCCAATCAAATCTCATAGGAGTCATGATGATTAGTATATGCATGTATACTTTCTCGATGTTTGTCAATTGCCCCGTTGTAATTTGTTCACCCAATGTCATCTATCTTAAGGAGAACCACCACTAGTGAACTATGGACCCCGGTCCTTTCTTTTACCATCAATCTACAACTGTTTACTGTTTTCTGTTTACTTTCTGCAAGGTTTTACTTTCTTCCACACAATACGTTTAATCCTTTGTTTTCAGCAAAACCGGTGAGATTGACAACCTCACTGTAAGTTGGGGGCAAAGTTCTGTGGTTGTGTTGTGCAGGATTCCAAGTTGGCAACAACACCTTGGAGGTGTTTCCTTGCTCCTACTAGTTCGATAACCTTGGTTTCATAACTGAGGGAAACTTGCTACTATGCTCATCATACCTTCCTCTTGGGGTTCCCCAACGAGCTCGAGATATCTTGGGCCATCAGATGGTGCCTGATATTATTTAGTCTTTCTCTCTCTTTTATGTGTTTTAGGAGGCTGTACTATCAAGAGGGGGTCCACCTCTGAAGGTTGTGGGAAATCACATTTTCATGCACAAACTATACTTGCACCTCCACAACCTTCCTACTATTCAGCGAGAGAACGATCTTTAGAGGTGTTCAAGTTGTTTCTGTCCTGGCCGGAAGTATCGGTCATGCGCCGGTAGTTCCGCCCATAGTCTTCTGCGGGGCTAGCCTAGGAGGTAGTACCGTCTCTAGTACTGTCTGAAGTTCCGGTCATCCCTAGTATCAGTTCTGTTTGAAGTGTTCTATTTGATGGAATTAGTGTCGGAAGTTGGACCGGTAGTACCGGTCACCCTTGATAGGAACTTCTGACCGGCACTACCTGGCCACTTCCTTTGGTACCCATGAGCGGTACTACCTCCCAGGCACCAGTAGTTTCGGATAGGGGTTTCGCGACCTAGTATTTTTGGGCCTAGTTCGGTTTCAAGTTCCGTTGATGCCCTGGTTCGGTTCAGTAACTCTTCTGTTTGAAGTGTTCTATGTGTCAGAACTTGGACCAGAACCTGCATCAGTAGTACCGGTCAGTTGTTCCGCTCACACCGAGTCGGAACTTCCAACCGTACTCAGAACCTCTCCATTCAGTTTTCGAACCGGTGGAGACTGCTGACCGAAAATTCTAGCTGCCACCCATAGTAATGGTGGTGTCGCGAATTTGGCAACGGTTCATTTTGAAGGGGGGCTATTTTAGGCACCCTTCTTCCTCCTCCCCACCTAACTCTTCAACTTCTCTCTCCTCCATTAATACAAGAGCTCAGTCTTCCTAGATCTCTCTCCCTATACACTCAAACCTCTTGATCTTTTGAGGAGAGGGAGAGGTGACCTAGATCTACACTTCCACCAAAGGAATCATGATTTCCCCCACCCATCCTGTGTGGATCTTGATACTCTTGGGTTCTTGGAACCCTAGACGGTGTAGGGCATCCTCGGAGCTAGGGAAATTGTTGTGAAGCTTCGTGGTGTCATTGAGGACCTCCAGTTGAGTTCTGGAGTCTCCCCTCAACCTTGTTGTAAAGGTTTTGGTTGGCGCCTTCAAGGTCACCGGTTAGTGCATTGTGAGCCCACCTCTATGGTAGAGCTCATCAAATAAGAAGGTGAGGCCTTTGTGGTGCATGGGTGACCTTGTTGAAATGGATCGTATGGGCACCTAGAGGGGGGTGAATAGGTTCTACTTCAAATTTTAATGCTTTTTCAATTTTAGGCTTGACACAAAAGGTAAATTCTCTAGATAAGCTATTATGAAGAATTTCCCTATATGCAAACCTAACTACTAGCGAGTAAAGGTGAGTGAGATAGAGGAACGAGTAAACCGTACTGGAGCACGCGGAGACACATGATTTGTTTTACCGCAGTTCCTTCCTTGTTAAGGGAAGTACATCTGCGTTGGAGGGGTGGGCGGTACTAAGACCACCACGCCACAATAGGCCTCACCCTGTTCTCCGATGGATCCCGCCACCAAAGGCCTGATCCACCTTTCCACTATAGGAACCCTTCGAGGCAGCAACCGGCGCCTTTACACAGCTAGCGGGGCACAACTCCACAACCAAGTTGGAGGCTCCCATAATGACAACAAGCTGCCACAAGAACACATTATTAATAACAAAACACAAGATCTAGATATTAACGAGAATACTAGATCGGGGATTTCTCCAAGTGAATGGAGAGGAGTTGATGCGCTTGATTCATGATGACGATGTAGATTGTCTCCTCCTTCAATTCCCCCAAAGATCGAAGCCTTCAGGTGGTTGAAGTGGGAGATCTAGAGAGAGAGCACTTGCAACAGGTCTGGTCTTTTTCGAATGAATCAAGAGATCTGAATGGAGGGGGTGAAGGGGCTTTTATACCCCCTGCGCCCACTGAGCCGTTGGAGCCATTTGGGGCCGGATTATCCGGCCCAAGTGAGGGTCGGATTTTCCGACCTGGGGAAAACTCCGCCCCAGACTCGGATTATCCGGCAAATAATCTGCCCCCACTTAGAGCGACGCACCGAGCCTGCCCTTGATCGTCTCCTGGGGGCCGGATTATCCGGCCCCTTGCAAGGACCGAATTATCCGGTCAGGGAAGGAAAATCCGCCCCTATTCGGATTTTCCGGGAAAAATCCGAACCCAAACAAAGCGTCGCGCCTTGCCTGCCTTTGATCGTCTTCTAGCGGCCGGATTATCCGGTCAGGGGAAGAAAATCCGCCCCTGTTCGGATTTTCCGGGAGAAAATCCGTCCCCAGACAGAGTGACACGCCATGCTTGCCTTTGCCAAATGAGTTAGGCCGGATTATCCAGTCCTTGATGGGGGCGGATAATCCAGCCCCCAAAACACAAAATCATTCCCTGCACACTTAGCACACATGAGAAAACTCCACGGTATTGTTATCTAACACTCAAAACACAAGGAACCATGAAATGTTCTTTCAATCTCCCCCTTTTTGGTGTTAGATGACAATACTAGGATTTGCAAGATAGTTCTCAAGACAACAAAAATTAATTAATGAATATGACTCCCCCTCAAAGTGTGCATACCAGAAAAATGCATTTGATTACAAATACACACAAGAGGGTATAAGTCTATTTCATTGAAACATAAGTGAAAAGCTCATACCACCGGTAGAGAGATAGATGCATCCTCAAAACATTATAAGAATATCCAATGATAGCCATAGTGAGCGCCTCCCTCGATATAGATATCCAATAGCCATAAGAATATCCAATATGATAGATGACTCCATATGAATAGTCCACAATATAAATCCACAGCCACACAAACATAGTCTCATATGGCACAAAACACACATAAAAGTTCGACGCTAAAAGGGCACAAGCGAGAGAGAGAAAAATGAAACGCTAAAGAGCAAGAACTTGTGCCTGGCCCATGCAAATCCTCGGAGACCTAATAGAACTACTTCTCCCCCTTTGGCATCAAGACGCCAAAAAGGAAGAAGAGTGATGCTAATGCCCCAAGGGATCACTTGTAGTCCTCATCCTTGTCCTCGTCCCTGTACTCGTCCTCATCCTCAAGCTCCTCGGTGTCATCCTCCTCATCATCAGCAGTGTCCGCGGAAGGAAACAGGTGGTGCTCCAGCTCTCCATAGTTAAGCCCAGAAGAAGAGTTCCACCGAGCATATGGTGTGGGAGTAGTAGGAGCAGGGGGATCGCCCGAAGCATCGGACACATGGTGAAGAATGAGCTGCTGAGTGTGAGCCATATCATGGAGCTACTTGTAAGCCTCATATTGTCCCCTGCGAGTGTTCACGCCCATGCAAAGAATGTTCCGCTGGAACCAGTTCAGCTGCTTGATCTCACGAGCAATGGGAGGCACTGGAGTCCTACGAGCACTAGCACGAGCATCCCTCATGAGACCCTCAGGAGCAGAGGAGGGGTGAGAGGTCTTCCTAACCTTGGTGTAGATCTTCTTGGCCTTGTGCACAACATCAATGTTGAACTCTTCAGTGGGAAGCAAGTGCGTGATCAGCATCATGATGTAAGGAGCATATGGGATGGAAAGCCTGTTGAACATGGCATCGATCAACTCATGGTAAATAAAGTCCATCACATCCAGCTTGTATGACACGGACTCATCCTCACAGGACGCCACCTCATGAGAGAAGGCAAGAAGCTGAACCAGGTGACCATGGATACTGTCATTGTTGCCTCCACTTGGAGTGATAGAATCACGAAAGAGACCCACCAAGCTAGCATATATGGGAGAAAGACTAGCAAGGGTGCCCACAATACCATTATCATCGGTGCACGGAGAGAGGGCGGCATCTTTATTGGGCTTGAGTTGGGTGATGATGCGGTGACCACTAGCACGGTCCTTGTGGCGGAAGGGATAACCAAGAACCTCAGCAAAAATATGGAAATCAGCTTGCATAGGCCTATCACGAGTTATCCACTTCATGGTGCGGTGCTCATCACCGCAAATGACCAAGGTGGAGAAGAACTGCTTCACAATTTCAGAATCATAGGAGCATTGGAGGGCCATGAGATGGTACAGGCCCATCCTCTCGGACACATACATGGCATAAACAAGGTGAGGCTTCTCCAAGGCCTCAGCAAGAACCAGAGGGTGCATAGGCCGAATCCTCTGCTGAGCATACACATCTTCATAGATACCCTTTTGTTCAGCGCACCAAAAACGAGAGTCACCCAGCTCAGTATCATGCAGCACTTCGTCAAATAGATCCCGATGATGAATGGAGGAGAAGGTAACAGGATCCATCTTCTTATAGTTAATCTTGGGCCCTTTTCCCTTCCTCTTGGACACACCCTTCCAATCCCTCTTTGCCTGTTCAGCCATGCGCTTCTCCTCGTTCTTCCTTCTCCTCAGCTCAACCTCGTCCACTAAGTTACCCTTTCCATCGTCCCGAAAGTATTTAGCACGAGGACGGCGCTTGTAGGTCTAGGGAGCACTGGAACCACCTGTGAAGGGAACAAGATGGATAGCATGGGGATAAGCATACACACAAGTCCAAGATAGAACATAGAAAAAGTAGGCAAATAGTTCATAGTCCAATCCTACTCAATGCACAAATCTATATGAAACTGAACCAGTTTTAACTCTGTCAGGCCGGATTATCCGGCCTGGCCAGGGGCGGATAATCTGGCCCTGGCAGAAATTTTCAGAATCACCTAGATTGAATGCAAAATAGTAGATCAGGCCTAGATACTGCAAGACTACAATTTCTACACGAAACAACACCCTTCTAGATAGCGTTCCACCCAACAAGTAACACATCTAGCCAAATATGGGGAGAGAGGGAGTTACCCTCACTCATTGGAGGAAGAACACGGAGGAGAAGGTACCCGGAGGCGCGAAGAAGAAGGTCTGAGGAGGCCCGGAGAATCCGGCGGGCAGAGAGGCTCCGGGGAGGGTGGGGGACGGCAGGCGGCGGCTGGGGAGAGGGAGAGGGTCGGGGGAGAAGTGCTGATCGTTATGAGCCCTTCCCCCTGACCCTAGCCCTTAAAGACTGCATCCGTCAGGGCCAAGGCCGGATCATCCGCCAGGGCCAGGGCCGGATTATTCTGAATTTCTGTTGAACACAGATTCAGGCCCGCACGTCCCCAAACAAAACCCCCACAAGGTGTACAAGGGACTTGTGTGCAAGAAAGGATGGCTTAGGGCTACGGAAAGGCTTAGGATTAAGAGTTCCAAAATGAGATGGTACTACACACTCAAGATTGCAAGAAACAAATCAACTAAAAGGCAAAATTGAGTGTGATTCCCATAAGAACATGAGTTGAGCTAAAACAACCAAAAAGATCCACAAAAGTCCAACTCTTCTCATGGAAGAGGGCGGTGGCCGAAGCCACCTTGTTGGAGTGTATGGTATGACACTGCAAAGATATATCTTGGGTTCATGACCAATACTCATCAATAAGCTCACATATCACTAAATGATATTAAGAGAAATGATTTGACTTGGTTTTGGTAGTACGGGGGGAGGGTTAGCCCAATCAATTAGGACCACACTCCCCCTATGTCCATGCCCACATCTAGACCAAATAAGACTGAGATGTAAGAGTGAGTGCATGGGTAATCAAGACAAGCTCCTTGAATCAATGATATTTAGCTCATTCCTCAAGTAACAAAACCTTGCTTCATCAAGTGGCTTCGTGAAAATATCAGCAAGTTGGTTCTTCGTGCTCACAAAAGATAGATCAATATCGCCTCGAGCAACATGGTCCCAAATAAAATGATTCTGAATCTCAATATGCTTTGTCCTTGTGTGCTGTACCAGATTATACGCAATTTTGATTGCACTTTCATTATCGCATAAAAGAGGCACTTTTTCACAATTGACATTGTATTCCTTTAAAGTTTGCCTCATCCATAATAATTGAGTGCAGGCACTAGCAGCAGCAACATATTTAGCTTCGGCCGTGGAGAGAGATATACAATTCTGCTTTTTAGAAGACCAACATACTAGAGACCTTCCCAAGAACTGACAAGCTCCAGAAGTTGATTTCTGATCATCCTTATCACCAGCCCAATCTGAATCAGTATAACCACATAGAGAGAAATTGGAGCCCTTGGGATACCATAGACCAAAGTTAGGGGAATGAACCAAATATCGGAAGATCCTCTTGACCGCCACTAAGTGGCTTTCTTTAAGAGCTGCTTGATACCTTGCACACACACCCACACTCAACACAATATCGGGTCTAGATGCGCAGAGTAAAGAAGAGAGCCGATCATGGACCGGTATACCTTTTGGTCCACATCTTTACCGTGAGGATTGAGTTCAAGGTGACATTTTGTTTGCATCGAAGTGGCGACGCCCTTAAGATCCGTCATCTTGAATCTCTTGAGCATGTCTTGGATGTATTTTGCTTGATTGATGAAGGTTCCTTCTCTAAGTTGCTTGATTTCGAATCCAAGAAAGAGCCATAACTCCCCCATCATAGACATCTCAAACCTGTCAGTCATAAGCTTTGAAAATTCATCATTAAAAGCTTTATTAGTAGAGCCAAAGATGATGTCGTCTACATATAGTTGGCATATGAAGAGCTCCCCTTAACCTTCTTAGTAAAAAGAGTGTGATCGATTTGCCCAACTTCGAAGCCACGGTCTAACAAGAGCTCTTTAAGGTGCTCATACCACGCACGTGGGGCTTGTTTAAGGCCATAGAGTGCCTTTATCAAGTTTGTAGACATGGTTCGGAAAGTTAGGATCCTCAAATCCCAGGGGTTGCTTTACATATACCAACTCATGTAGAGGACCATTAAGAAAAGCACTCTTAACGTCCATTTGCTGTAATTTAAAATTATTATGAGCAACATAAGCAAGAAGGATACGGATGGACTCAAGACGAGCCACAAGAGCATAGGTCTCACCTAAGCCAATGCCCTCAACTTGGGAATAGCCTTGTGCCACGAGTCTCACCTTGTTCCGCACAACAATGCCATTCTCATCTTGCTTGTTTTTAAATATCCATTTAGTGCCGATAACATTGCGACAATCCTTGGGCTTCTCTACTAATTTCCAAACCTTGTTGCGTTCAAAGTTATTCAAATCCTCATGCATAGCAACAACCCAGTCCGGATCTTCAAGAGCTTCAAACACTTTCTTGGGTTCCACCATTGAGATGTGGGCTTGATGCTCACCGAAACTTGCCAACTCCCTTCTTGTGGAGACCCTTCGTCGAAGATCACCTACAACTTTGTCAAGAGTGTGAACCCTTAACTCAAGGTTCCTATTGGCATGAGCTTTGCGACGAAGTTCAATTAGCTTGTTGTCTCTTGGGGAATAACTTCATCATTTGAGTCTTTGTTGGAATCATTGTCTTGGCCTTGATCTGTAGCTTGATTAGTAGGAGTAGGAGATGATGAACCTTGCCCTTGATGTGGATCAACAGCCGTAACAGGAGGTTGCTGCTCTTCGGGAGTTTCAGGGCCGGATAATCCGGCAGTGGGTGGGGCCGGATAATCCGGCCTGGGAGATCCTGAAGCATCTTCACTAGCTTGACTAGAACTTGATCGAATTGGCGAGTGGCCGGATAATCCGGGGTCTGCCGGAAAATCCGGCCTGGGACTTGCAGCTGTTTCTTTGATATGATGATCAATTTGGTCGTCAGTGGAGAGATGGCCGGATAATCTAGTGTCGACCGGATAATCCGGCCTGGAGAATTTAGGAGCATGTTGACCTTCAGCATTTGGTGGAGTTGGTGTAGATGTTTCTCCCGTGGTTGGAGCATGTTGAGTCTGTGTAGATGAGGGCTCTACATGAGTAGAGCATTGTACTTCCCGATCCGCCACAAGGGGTTCCTCAATGGGGCAGAAAAATCCCACGCCCATTCTTCTTATGGCATCTTGGGGTATTTCAACTGCATCACAAACATCAACTTGCCCTGCACGGGAGCCATCATTTTCTTTGAACACCACACTACAAGATTCTACAATAGTTCCGGAGAGCTTATTGTAGACTCTATAAGTGTGGGATTCGGCACCATAACCAACAAAAATGCCTTCTAAAGCCTTAGACTCAAATTTAGATAAACAAACTCCTTTGATGAGAAAGAAACACTTACAACCAAATACCCGGAAGTATGAGATGTTTGGCTTGTTACTGGTAAGTATTTCATACGGAGTCTTGTCCAAGATTTTATGGAGGTATAGCCGGTTGGATGAATGACAAGCGGTAGAGATTGCTTCAGCCCAGAAGTTATATGGAGACTTGAATTCATCTAGCATAGACCTCGCCATATCCATTAGGGTCCGGTTCTTCCTCTCGGAAACACCATTTTGTTGAGGGGTGTACGCAGCGGAATATTGATGTCTTATCCCCTCTTCACTTAGGAATTCATTTAAGGTGTAGTTCTTGAACTCGGAGCCGTTATCACTTCTTATTACCAATATAGGGACATTGTGTTAACGTTGAACCTCGTTGGCAAAGTCGATGACCATTTGTTGAGTCTCGCTCTTCAACTTGAAGAAATAGACCCAAGTGTATCTTGAGTAATCATCAACAATCACAAGGCATTACTTCTTCCCACCGAGGCTTGCATGTGATGGAGGTCCAAAGAGGTCCACATGAAGGATCTCCAAGATCCTCTTTGATGAAATAATAGTCTTCCTTCGATGAGGAGAGTCATGCATTTTCCCTTCAACACAAGCCCTACAAACACGATCTTTGGCAAAGGAAATATTTTTTTAGTCCAAGGATGTGGCCACCCTTGTGGAGAGTTTGCAAAGTTCTCATATTGATGTGGGCTAGTTGGCGATGCCATAACCAACCCGCGTCAGCCTTTCCAAAAAGACACATCGGGCCTGTAGTGGTTTTCCCCGAGAAGTCCACCACGTACAGGTCATTTTCGACATATCCCATGAAAGCAACTTTTAGAGACTTGCTCCACAAGAGTAGCACCAAATCAGCATCAATAAAAACTGCAAAGCCCACCTTACCAAGGGCGCGAACTGAAAGTAAATTGTAACCGAGGGTCTCAACAAGCATGACGTCCACGAGAGAGATATCGTGAGCAACCACAACTTTGCCAAGACCCAATACCTCAGATTTTGACTTGTCACCATAGGAGACGGTTATATGATCATGATTTGGCCGCATCTCCGTGATGATCTCCTTACTTCCGGTCATGTGACTTGTGCACCCGCTATCGAGTACCCATTTAGACCCACCGGAAGCATAGCCCTCGGACCCTCTCGCCATAAGGCAGGTGGTGTTATTGTTGATGGCGTTTTTGTTTGGAGAGTCAAAGAGTGATGATGGAGTAGATGTGGTGACTATAGCAGCCACCTCACGAGTACTATCATCATCCTCTTCATCTTCACTTGCAGAGGAATATTCTTCTTGTGCCACCAAGACAATCTTGGGTTGCTTCTTGTAAGGGCCATTCTTTTTGATAAATGGCTTATTTCATGGTGCCTTGGATTTTTCTTTAAGGATGAGCCTTCCATCATTGTCTTCTATATTTTGATATGGACACTCAGCCACAAAGTGTAGCCTATCTCCACAATTGTAGCATGTTCTCAGTTTTGGGCCATTCTCTCTTCTTCCACTTGACCCATTTTTGCGCTCAAGTTTCGACTTGTCCTTGGCTAGATCCTTCCAAAAGTTCCTCGCATAGAATGCCATGAACTCACCATGAGCACGCTTGACTTCCTCGGGGCAGCCCATGGAGACACCTTCGAAACCTCTTTCATCCTCATCTTGCTCAATAACATTTGCCTTTAGAGCAACATTGACCCTTTTTGCATACCAATGGCTCGGGCACGGGCATCTTCCGCGTTCTTAGCTGCAACCTTGAATGATGCCATTTCTTACATGACTTCATTGGAAGTCATTTGATGGTAGTTATGTCTACCTTGTAAGCTCTTCAAGTCCATTGGCTCAAAAGGCATTAAAGCACTCACATATTTCCTTTTTATCCATGCATCATCAATGTGAGTGGCTCCATGCTTTCTAAATGTTGTTGCAATGCCCTTGAGTCTTCTATACATATCTTCATGGTCTTCACCATCCAACATGTAGAATCCTTTAGCTTCATTGCTAAGGGCATCATATCTATTCTTCCTCATGCTTTCATTTCCAATAAAGAGATAGGTGAGAGCATCCCAAGCTTCTTTAGCGCTGTTGAAATGCTCAATGTGGGGCATGTCCTTGGGACCCACTCCGAGCTGTATCATGTGGAGAGCCATTGCATTCAACTGACTATCCACCACTTCTCTTCTTGTCAAGTTGGTGTGATCTCCAATATGAAGACCCTCTTCGATAATCCTCCAAAGTTCAATTGACGAACTGCATACATGTGACTTCATTAAGAATTGCCATTGATTAAAAGAAAATGCAGTAAGCTTGGGTGGATCACCCCTATTGTTTATATGAGGATGAGGAATAGGTGGGTCGGGGGAATATAGGTGATGAACCTCACTATAATCCTCCTTACCACTTCCCTTCTTGGAGGCGGAACCATTATGTTTTTCACCTACCACTTCATCTTCCTTAGATCCGGTGTTAGCCTTATCCTTGGATGATGGAGTGGCAGCCTCAGAGGAAGATGGAGATGGGGCTGCGGATGATGTGAGGCGAGTAATAATTTGTTGCATCTCCTCCATCTTGGTCTCAAGGGATTTCAACAAGGTTGTTTCCAATGTCTTGAGGTCATACATTGTGACCTTGTCCATAGCCTCATTCCCATTCTCCTTGGTACCCATACTTCTCTTAGGCGGTTAAGCCCGAATAAAGAGTCGGGGCTCTGATACCAATTGAAATGGATCGTATGGGCACATAGAGGGGGGTGAATAGGTGCTACTTCAAATTTTAATGCTTTTTCAATTTTAGGCTTGACACAAAAGGTAAATTCTCTAGATAAGCTATTATGAAGAATTTCCCTATATGCAAACCTAACTACTAGCGAGTAAAGGCGAGTGAGATAGAGGAACGGGTAAACCGTACTGGAGCACGCGGAGACACAGGATTTGTTTTACCGCAGTTCCTTCCTTGTTAAGGGAATTACATCTATGCTGGAGGGGTGGACGCTACTAAGACCACCACGCCACAATAGGCCTCACCCTGTTCTCCGATGGATCCCGCCACCAAAGGCCTGATCCACCTTTCCACTATAGGAACCCTTCGAGGCGGGAACCGGCACCTTTACACAACTAGCGGGGCACAACTCCACAACCAAGTTGGAGGCTCCCGTAATGACAACAAGCTGCCACAAGAACAAGTTATTAATAACAAAACACAAGATCTAGATATTAACGAGAATACTAGATCGGGGATTTCTCCAAGTGAATGGAGTGGAGTTGATGCTCTTGATTCGTGATGACGATGTAGATTGTCTCCTCCTTCAATTCCCCCAAAGATCGAAGCCTTCAGGTGGTTGAAGTGGGAGATCTAGAGAGAGAGAGCACTTGCAACAGGTCTGGTCTTTTTCGAATGAATCAAGAGATCTGAATGGAGGGGATGAAGGGGCTTTTATACCCCATGCGCCCACTGAGCCGTTGGAGCCATTTGGGGCCGGATTATCCGGCCCAAGTGAGGGACGGATTATCCGGCCTAGGGAAAACTTTGCCCCAGACTCGAATTATCCGGCAAATAATCCACCCCCACTCAGAGCGACGCGCCGAGCCTGCCCTTGATCGTCTCCTGGGGGCCGGATTATTCGGCCCCTTGCAAGGACTGGATTATCCGGTCATGGAAGGAAAATCCGCTCCTGTTCGGATTTTCCGGGAGAAAATCTGAACCCAGTCAAAGCATCACGCCTTGCCTGCCTTTGATCGCCTTTTGGGGGCGGATTATCTGGCCCAAGGTGAGGGCCGGATTATCCAGTCACCGGAAGAAAATCCTCCCTTGTTCGGATTTTCTGGTAGAAAATCCGTCCCCAGACAGAGTGACGCGCCATGCCTGACTTTGCAAAATGAGTTAGGCCAGACTATCCGGCCCTTGATGGGGGAGGATAATCTGGCCCCCCAAACACAAAATCATTCCCTGCACACTTAGCACACATGAGAAAACTCCACGGTATTGTTATCTAACACCCAAAACACAAGGAACCATGAAATGTTCTTTCACTTGTGTGGCCCTGAAGCCTCTCCAATGTAGACATAGCTTCCTTGGAAGTGAACTACGGGAATTACATCTTCGTGTACTCTCGTCGGTTTACTCGTTCCTCTCCTTTACTATTTGCAATTACCATTTTGATTACTTGTTGTATTTGTCATATAGGTTTCTCACCTAGTTGCATCCCTAGAGAACTTAACTTTGTGCAAAGCCAAAATTTGAAAGAAAAGGATAAAATTTGGTAGCCTCCTATTCACCCCCTCTAGTCGACCAAAGTTGGACCTTTCATAAACAAAATAAAGGGGATCATTGGTAAATCCCCATAAATCAATGTAAACATGAATATAACATCATATATGTAGCAAATATGTGGGAATTCATAGCAACAAACTACAAAGTTCATGTATGCATTTTACATGCATAAAGCGCTGGTGATTTTGTCGGCTTATCAGACAAACAAGGAAGTCAATGTCGTCTGGTTATTATGGAGAAGATGATTAAAAAGTCATTGATCCGCTAGTTGCGGTATAGCTCACGGTAGATTGTGTATTGCTGGAAAGCTAAGGTGTCTTTTCCGTCGGCTCCTCCCAGCCTTTATATAAGAGGCTGGGTCCTGAAGCGATATACGGATAGGTTACAAGTTACAATTATAATAATAAGATTATACTGGTTCGCATTTCTATCTTGATCGCCAAGCCAAGCTTTTGTCCGTCGGATGCCTCCTGGAGTCTTTATTCTTCATGGGCCTCATGGGTCATAGCTCAGGTACGCTCAGGGTAGCCAATCATAGGAACCCGATAAGTCATACCCATGTCACTCCTCGTGCAGCGTGCCACATCCCAATCACACTGCACTAGGGTGTCCCCACCGGACTCTTCTAGCCTCCCTCATACTCACAAGGTCTCCCTGCCTCTGCCACCGAGGGCGCCGCTGGGCAAAGACCCATGTGGTGTGGCAGCAGTGGCGATGTGTTGGATTCGCAGCATAGAGAACAAAAAAATTCCTACGATATGAACACCTAAGCATCAATATCTATCTATCTAGATACAAGCAATGGATGGATATACATCCATAGAGATCTTATCCTAGAAGATCGAAAAGCTTTTTAATGAAATCAGATTTCGTGGATGATGTAGTCGTACACTTGCCGACCTCAAGATCGTGTTGAAGTCCAGCAAGTCCAGCACCGCAAACCAGTAGTGCATCCATGATCACCCACACGTACAACACCCCGACAACCTCCGATCCCTTGCTCCAGCAAAGCAGTGGAAGCAGCAGATCCTTTCCAAAGAAACCACGACGAAGCCATGGGGAACTTACTAGAGGTGGAGAGAGATCCTTCACGAGGAGGTGTACTTGTGAGAGGAGAGGAGGGATCCTTTTATAGGGGGAGGGGCAACCCCCATGCCATGGCCGGCGGCCAAGGTGGGTGCCCGCACCTCTCCCTCATTCATGTGGGTGGAAGCTCCACTCACATAACTCCCACTCCACTCACAATTCCACTCACATGCATTAATTTTCCACCAAAATTAATGCCATCTCTCATGTAATAAGACCATTTTATTTATTCTATTCACAATTTTGTTAATTACTTTAATTAACAAACATTTGCATAAACCCCCTTTGCATAACTTCGATATTACATATGAAACCAATTTTAGCAATTTAACCCGAAACAATTTCGGTGCTTATCGAAATAATGCCAACGCTTTCAAAACCTTTGTATGGTATTATATCTTCCCCAATTGGTGTCGGTATACCTTAAGTGTGTCACCCTATGGTTCGTGAATAATGCATACATGATCGAGACCCCTCTCCGATCAATAATCAGTAGCGGGACCTAGAGATCCATACTGACTCCCGCACATTCAATGATGACTTAGTGATCGTGAGAACCTTTGACGTCGTAACTAAATCCCTTTGTCTCGCGATATATTACATGCCGAGATTCGATCATCGATATCCCATACCTAGTTTAATCTCGTTACCTACAAGTACTCTTTTCTCGTTCATGTGATATAACATTCCTTGTGATCAAATCACCTTCTTGCAAGCTATTTGTCAATGTGTTATCACCGAGAGGGCCTAGTGTATATCTATCCATGATCGGGATGTAAAAATCTCACTCTTGATCCATGAGCCTATACATAACACTTCCGGAGTACATGAACCCACCTTTATAGTCATCGTATTATGGTGTGACGTTTGATGTTATCAAAATACTCTTCCGGTGTTAGTGATTAACATGATCTCATGGTATAACGATTAGGGTTACTTAGTATGACATATTATAGCAATGTAAACATAATGACTTTGATCGTATTACTATACTTTGGGTGAGTGTTCATCACATCATTCTACCAATGTTGTGATCCTGTTATTAACAACATACAATGTCTATGATCAGGAAACCTTTGATCATCTTGTTAATTAATGAGCTAGTTTAACTGAGAGGCATAACTAGGATATCTTATTTGTTTATTAACCACACATGTATTAGCGTTTCCAATTAACACAATTATAGCATGAGAAATAAATATTTATCATAAACATGGAATAAGATAATAACCACTTTATTATTGCCTCTCGAGCATATTCCCTTCATTCTCCCACTTGCACTAGAGTATCTAGTTGAAACTTGTACATTTTAACACCCATGGCTTTCAGGTGTTGTACATACACGTTTCTTGTGGTAAACCTAATCTCCAGATTTGACACTTTCAGGTCTTTGCATATTTACATGTCTTTGCGTCTATACGCATCACTCATTCTTGAATGAGATGTCATTGTACAAATTTGGTCCTTTGGCGAGACCTTGGTTCCTTGGGGTTAAAACATGTTGATACTATTGTCGTATAATATATCTTCATAGTGCTAGCCCGTTGTGAACTGCACCTAGTTTGATAACAAACTACTTGACAAAAATGTCGTTTGCTGCTACTAGATCAGTCATATACTCAACCTTTATTGTAGTATCTGTGCCTTTGTTGCAGTATCCGTCACAATGTCTTTAACTTTGGAACTCATCCAAATCCATCATGGAACTTTCTTTTCATTACATTGTGTCACCCATAGTCTAAATTTAGATAAAATTAATTTGTATCTTGTTACAAAACTAGTACCAATTTAACACTTCACAATGAAATATTTGTCTAGTACCAATGTAACACTTTACAATGAACTATCTGCCATGAATACGCAATCGGTAATAGACATAACCTGACATGTTGCTGGTAAGCTCAACTAGCGTCGTGCATGGTTCCATGTCGCTAATATTTTCGCAACTAGTGGCATGCACGGATTAGTGATGGGCACTAAGCCCAAACATCGATGTATAGAAGATGAGTTAACTGTCTAGCATGCGGCAAAGAGAAGAGCTGAGTTCATTGTTTCTGATCATGTTCCCATTCAACAATGGATTAGAGTTTGTTGGATGAGGAGTCTGGTGCTATGTTGGATAAGCCTCCTCCTAGTCTTGACTGTCATTGAGAGTTAAAAGGATGGCTACTTGACTAGATCGGTGAACTTAACGGTAAGACAATGGCTTGGATGATGGTGCTGATTTACAACTTGTGGCTAGCCTGCAATGATGCTCGGGATTCAAGATGTATTGAAGATGTAAGGAGATCCATGTAAGTTGTGGAAGAATGATTCAATCTGCATGCTCCTTCCCCTTTGGTTACTGCCCAAACCGTGTAGCGTTGGCTCCCTCCGGTACAAGTGTGGTGCAAAGTAAACGTCGACGATGCTTTTCGTTCATCGGAGGCTATAGGTGGGGGTTGTGTGGTTGTCCGTGGTCACCATGGAGGCTTTGTAGAAGGAGCCTATCACTTTTCCCATATTGCTCATGCTGAAGGAGCTGGGGTTGATGGTGGCGAGCGAGGTTCCGGTTCATCGGGTCATCCTAGAGACGGACCGTGTCAAGGTAGTATGAAACTAATTAAGGAGGGTCAAGATCGGTCTATCTACGGTCTGTTAGTTGCTGAAATATAAGCCATATTGCATGGTTTTGAATATTCCCCCGTTTGGCTAACGGTTAATAATTCTACTCACATAATCACGAAAGAAGGCTACGATAATAAAGTTTGAAAGGTTTGGTTTAGGGTCCCTCGGTTGCAGTGTAAACCGTATTGTTCTAGACTCGCTCTGTCTTATATAATCGCATCGATTGATCTAAAAAAATATCTATATTGTGAGAATATTTTTTCCTGTGCCAGTATGCTATTGATCTCAACCATATATTCACAATCATAAAATATTTTGTGTACTTTTATTTAAAAAGGGGCAACATTTTCTACCCCAATCTATTAATTAATAAGATAAAAATTCATAGTTTATTAACGGTAAACCAAGCGAAAACCGGTAGAATAACACCTGCTGACCACTTTCAAAGCATGCAACTCCTGAGCTGACTAGACGGACCAACCAGCTCTCTCAACCTACTATAACCACAAACTTTCGACACAAAATCACCACATCGTAAAGTAAACCCCGCTAAAAACACATGAACAAAGATCTCAAACAAGACAAGCCAAAAAGTTCCATCAAACAGCTGTGGACACCTTCCTTTTAGAGCCATCCTTCTTGCTTTTGCTTTTGAGATACACCTTCCCCTCCTTCATTTTGTCACGTAGCATTATCTGCCAAGAGGCAAGCGATCTCCTTGCCTGATTATTGGCTAGCCGAGCGCAACGTTGATGGTTCCCCATATAGCCCACAAATTTCGGACATAAGTTACTTTAGGCTACACGAATAATGATAAAAATGTAGGTTTGAGTAGAGTGAACAGTGCACATCTATCAAAACTCTAAAATTTGTTAGATCTTGTCATTTTGGATAGTACAAAATAAAAAGTTCACATTTGGATTTTTCACTCTTGTAGGATGCACCATTAACTACACCCAGACTTTATTTCTGATTGTTTTTGAAACCTGTAAATGAAAATTTGAAAATAAAGAGCTCTCTCACTCTGGAGCTCGGGCTCCGGTTTGTCCGCTGTCCCCTAGATACGATGCATGATTTGTGCAAAGTTCAGCGGATCTGGCTCGTGCCAACGTGGCAGGACAGGTGTCGTGACCAGAACAAATTCGCATGGTTTTGTACGAATTTGCATCCGCATGAACACACTTTGTTACTTTTTGTATGACGGGTGCAATTACTCTCCTAGTAGATACTATATACTCCTTCCGTTTTATAATATAATATGTTTTAGCTTTATGAAAGAAATGTATCTAGACTACTTTTAGTGTGTATGTTCGGAGTGAACCTCTATGAATCTCGTCGCGTGTCCTTTTTCAAAGCTAAAACATCTTATATTTTAAAACGGAGGGAGGAGTAGTACTATGATTTGTCAAATATTTTCCCTTCAAACGCCGCGCGTCCTTTTCCAAATTCCAGCCGAAAAGCCACTTCCCCCGTGTTTCGCCATCCTCAAAATTCTCAATATCCAAATACTACTTGGGTCTGTGGCAGTCCCGTCGCGCTCGTGCCGCACCAACCAACCAAACGACACACGCGCACGCCGCCGCTTCGCACGCGCACGATGGCGACGCGTCAGGCCTTCCGGCACCTAGCGCGGCGGATGCTGAGCAACGTGCCGGAGTCGACCGTTTACGGGGGCCCGCGGCCGCAGGAGGCGGCGGGGGCGCGGCGCGTGACGGTGACGACCCTCCGCGGGAAGCACCGCCGTGGGGAGCCCATCACGGTCGTCACCGCCTACGACTACCCCTCCGCCGTCCACGTCGACTCGGCGGGGATCGACGTCTGCCTCGTCGGCGACTCCGCCGCCATGGTCGTCCACGGCCACGACACCACCCTCCCCATCTCGCTCGACGTCATGCTCGAGCACTGCCGCGCCGTCGCGCGGGGCGCGTCGCGGCCGCTCCTCGTCGGCGACCTACCATTCGGCTGCTACGAGTCCTCTTCCACGCAGGTAGTTTCCCACGGGCATTCCTCCCATTTTCGTCCCCGATTCGATCCGGTAGAGATAGGAAGCCGCCATTAATGCCGCCCGTTAGCAATTCCTTCTTTGCCACTGCTGACGTGGTAGGTAGGAGTGTCATGTATTTACATGCCCCCTATTTAGCTCTCCAGTTGCCTTTTGTTATCATTAGTAAGGAATTGTTTATGCTTGTTCCTGCGAGAGCATTAACTTTAGTTGTTCCCCTGCTCTAAGGAGATCACTATGTTCCGTTGATTTATTGCTTTTTGGTCTGTCACGAAACCTTCACCTTGATTCAGAAAACTGATGGCGCGACCATCTTATGCTCATAGGTTCAGTTGATCATTGCTATTTTTGTCAGAAAGGTTCATCTGCAATTGTAGATCTTTTATTGAAGAAAAGAGAAACGCAGACTCTACAACTTCAGTGTATAATAGTTATGCATTTTGGGCTTGATTTCTGGTTTAATATGCCTTTTCTTATATAGGCTGTTGACTCTGCCGTGCGGGTGTTAAAAGAAGGTGGAATGGATGCAATCAAGTTGGAAGGAGGAGCTCCATCTAGAATCAGTGCAGCCAAGGCTATTGTGGAGGCTGGAATCGCCGTTATGGGGCATGTTGGCCTCACGCCGCAGGCTATCAGTGTGCTTGGTGGGTTTCGGCCACAGGGGAAGACCGTCGATAGTGCTATAAAGGTGCCTTGTTTTGAAGTTTGTGTTGTTGGCAATTTGTGCCTGTATTATGTTCATGGTCTTCACATAGATTTTGCTCCATGTTATTTTGCCAATGTGTGTAGGTCGTAGAGACAGCGCTTGCCTTGCAAGAGGCTGGTTGCTTCTCAGTTGTGTTGGAGTGTGTGCCAGCTCCGGTGGCAGCAGCTGCAACATCAGCGTTGAAAATCCTAACGATTGGCATCGGTGCTGGGCCATTCTGCAGTGGGCAGGTACAATTATTCAGCATGCTCTCTATTGATGTGTTGATTTTGTTCATGTTTTAAAAGAAATCTGTGTTTTGTTAGTCATATTCACTCTAGTTCTATTAGCATTTCATCAGTACACGCACAATCTATGCTTTGCTTTTAGCACAATACACTTTCCTTGACAACTTGAATAAACTTATCTGAAGTAAACCTTTTTCAAATATGTCAATTGAATAACACAGGTCCTCTTGTCCCTATATATTTTGTGTATTCCAAACACACTTGCCTTCTTTGTTCATTCATGAAACCCTCATGTCAGCATATTTGTCATGCAGGTCTTAGTGTACCATGACTTGTTAGGGATGATGCAACATCCGCATCACGCCAAGGTAAACACGACTGTCCTTTTAACCCTTGCCTAGCGATTGGTTTTGTTACGGTTCACCCCGAGGTCAATCTGTACAAATACTGCTCTTCCTGCAGGTGACGCCAAAATTCTGCAAGCAGTTTGGCAACGTCGGGAGCGTTATTAACAAGGCACTATCTGACTACAAGCAAGAAGTGGAAGCACGGTCTTTCCCTGGCCCCAGTCACACCCCGTATAAAATCACTGCCACGGATGTTGATGGATTTGCGAATGCGCTTCAGAAGATGGGTTTGGGTGAGGCCGCAGAAGCTGCAGCTGCTGCCACTGAAAACTCAGAAAATGATGGAAAACCGAGCGAAAACAGTTGATCTGTGGTTGACTGTTGTGGGCACCAACAGCTAAATCTAGAGTACAAGCACTGCCTGGCATGATGGTGTGCTGCTTGGATGCAATCCTGTCAAGACTACAGGGCGAACTGAAAACCGAACGTTGGCGACATGCTTGCTTTTGATTTTTGAATAAATAAATAGCTGTTATTGTATTAGAGAAAACTCAATGTTTCTGGATCTGGCACTTCTTCCCTTTTATCTGGCAAATTGCGGAAGAAAAATGGGGCACCTACTTCCATGCCTTAAGCTTCGGTTTAGAGGCAAAAAGACTAGTGCTGTGAAGAAATAACATCAAATTAGCTGTCCAAACAAATTTTCTCTTAAGAAATAAAATAAGCATGACATGTTCCAATCTATACATGTTATTTCATCGACTGATTTTTGAATAAAAATACACAGATCAACGAGCTTCCTTACGGTAGCATGTCATACACACAATGGAAACTAAACTTCTATATACATGTATGCCAACATGGGCAGACCATCATCTGTCAGTTCTGGAAAAATAGGGTCATCTTGCAGACCCCCTCGTGTCCGTGTGCCTCCTCGTGTGCTGTCAAAAGTACATACAAATTGTCCGAGTACATACAATAACTCCTGCCATTTGCAGCGCTATAGAAAACTATGAAGTTAGAATATTGACATGTTCAGCTTATTTTGTTAGGCATCAAAGTACACACAACGTGCTGACTCAAGATGAGTAGGCCGTGAAGATGAATCAGAAGTCCATCATGAGACGGGGATTCCTGCTTTGCAAGAATGCATCTCATGTAGAGCTAATCTTTGTAATCCTCGAATAATCGCCAACATTGGCAACAAACAGAGGATCTTTCTGATCGTTGGGGACTGTTTTTTCGCCTGCTTGCTCCAACTCCTTTGTCAAGTCCTCCATTGTTTTCTTTAGGTTGGCTTTGCTCATCTGTCCACCTTCGCTCGTTGAGATACCAACCATGGTGATTTTGGGGAGAAGAGGGTTTGCTTGCAAATCATTATTCATGCTAGCATCATATCTGCATATCAAATCACGAGGACTAAAAAAAAGCTGATAGACAATCCAAATAAATCCTAAGCAACAGTACTACCTCCGACCCATATTAGTTGACTCAAATTTGCCTAGATTCGGATGTATCTAACACTAAAACTTGACTAGATGCATTCATATCTAGATGAATCTAAGTCAACTAATATGGGTCGGAGGGAGTAGAATAAATTGTATCTTTAGAACTTCTTTGCTCTACAAAACCGAAGCCTTATCAAGTGACTTCATGGGAGACCATAAGGAAGAATTCATTATTTGACCAAAAAATGCATATGCCACACGGCCTACGCTTTTGAGCATGACAACGAACAAAAAGGGAGAGAGGATGCCGTTGAAGAACGAACCTTCTGGATATGCTGTCATTTTCTTGACGTTTGAACGATCTATCATGCCCTGGCCATATATTAGGAAGTAGGTTGCTAAATGGGAAGTGAGATCGGCCACGATCTTGGACACTGTATGTTCTCTGACTGCTGCTCTCAAGGTTTGGCTCCAAAGCTTGAGGTTGCTGATTAATTGGGCAGCCGTCAGCATCCATATTAGCAGTTGAACTATTACTGGAGGTAGCAATCCTGTCAACTGAAACAGCAGTCCTGAAAGAGTGAACAAAATATATATATTAGTACTTCAAAACGAAATAAAATAGCCTACACTATTACCAATACAACAATTAAATGGATTAAATTGCTTTTTTAGTAATTTCAGAAGTTCCTACTTGTAGCTCCCCAAAAGATAAGCTTGGCCATTGTTCCTGTTCCTCCCTTGAGGTTAGATAATTGAATATTTGTATCAGCCTCTACATGAACCTACAAGTTTGAAATTTCTACAATTTATACTATGTATGGCCAGCAAGCTATCAAGTTATGATACAAGACTATTTAAGTATGCAAATTTAGGAGATGCAGAGTCAAATGTAATGCGAATTTGGAAAACCCTGTAAGTACTTCATAACTTGGCTCGTTAGTCTCTCTCCACAAGTTCATAACTACTGAAGAAAAAAATCTGAGAGAAATAGTCTAATAGTATAAGCATGGCACTGCATCAGTACCTTTCTTCAAATGAGTCAACAACATAGGGAAAATGTGGTTGTATGCCAGTAGCTCTTCTGAGCCACTTATTTCCTAGAAGTAGTTTATCAACAACATCAAGAAACTGGATCTCGGCAGCTTTTGTTACAACATTTAATGGTATTCCAGCTGGACCAATTTCATTCATCAATTCTTGCACCTACATAATGGTTCCTCCAAAAATGAGAGGCCAAAAGTCAACAAAATAGGAATTTAGACACTTTCTATGCGATAAATGATCATAGTACCTCTGGGGGCTCAAACAAGCTATCTGGACTTTCTTCAAGTATCTCGGATGTTAAACTATCATCAACAATGTCTCTTCTACGTTGTACATGGCGGTTTTGAATAATTGAATGGAAATGCTGATCCATTGAAGCTTCAAGAATATTGTCCAACAATTTTTTATCAAAAAAGTATGGTGAATACCTGAAAACATGAGCAGCGAAATTCATGTTATGCTTTCATGACATGGTTAAGAAAATTAAACAATCTCCTATTTTCTCCTGGCATAGACAGAAGCACCTAGCGTGCACAAGAACCTACATAGATAGCACATGAAACGTCATGGCAGTCTATGACCATACATCAGTGGACCATATGCAGATAATCTCAACTCATTGATATTTGACAGGAACCAAGATATCATGAACAAAAGGGAAATTGTTAAACAGAAGCATAAGTGGAAGAAAAAGAATGAACTAAGAAAAGGAAACACATGTAATTTTGTAAAGGTGGATCCCCAGAGTAACATTTATGGAGGGAATTTTTTTTAAATGGCTACATTGCCGGATTGTCAATAATGTCTACTCGCAGGAAAAGATGCACATCAAACATAACACAAGCAGAACACAGTGGCAGCATGCTGGTAAAGATGACATGACAATGATCAAGGAAGAATCAAGAATTCAATCCATACCATCTAATTCCATCATTCGTTGCCACTGCAATATTTAAATTTTGAGCACTAAAAACAGGAACACCAGCTAGTTGCTTCCTTTTGCCCTTTTGTGGAACTGACTTTAAAAGCTTATTAGCAGCCTTGACCTAAAAGGACAAAAAATAATAGTTCCCTTTGTCATCTTAAGTTATACGCAAAACTAAATATTTAATCACAAACCTGCTTTTCATTTGGAACAAACTGGAACATGTGAGGTTTTTCCTGCAAAACAACAATTTTCCTGAATACATTGAACAAAATATGACATAAGTACAATGCTTAAAACTTCATACAGAAGATATATTGTGGAGAGCTTCTCTGTAACTTCCACACTATTGTGCATATATATAATATTGGGACATAATACTACACCAAGCAATTCGCATAACATAATATGATGTAGAAAAATAGAAGAGGCCAACCAAGACACGGATGCCAGTCCTATCAAAGAAGGCTATAAACTTAAGTCTCAATACAGAACAAGTGAAGTTAAACATGAAGTACTGAAACATTTAACTATAGAGTCCAAATGATATTATGTTGCACGACAAATGAATAGACATTCTCAAAGAGCAGACTGAAATTACATGACCTAATAGGGTACTGCATGTCATCTGGAAATGTAAAAGCACTTCTTCAAATGGTCATCTGCTGTCTGGATAGTCTCATTGTGTTACATGTGAAATCATGGCACATCTGGTGTAAATACTCTTAAAACCATACGCCATAGCGTACACATCCATATTAAGATGTAGTGAAAGATTCTGGTGCAAAACTTGGGGGTTTAAATTTTGATGCACATACACACCAAGACCCACGGAAGCTAAACTTTGAAGTAATGACTGATTTCTTTTAGTATTGACATACACAACTCAATATCATGTACTAGCAAATAAAAATTTAACCCCACTGAGTTATCTTATCCAGACAGAGAAGCATTCCAGCTCAGTATGTTAGCATACTATGAAGAAGTACTGGATTCGAGATGCTCAGCAACAATACAACTCATATGAAGAAAATAAAGTCATGCGTAATTAAAAGTATCACTGCGACATCCTTTATGATATATTTATATAGAACCGTATAAGTATCACATGAAAGTTTTCTTGTCAAGAAAGTGACCATATACCTTGAAATGCTCGTATGCTACATCTAGGCGACAGGCCCCCACCATACCACTTGGGACATTTAGCCGCTTAACATAGGACACTGCAGATGTTTAAACAAATTAGCTTTCTATGCAAGAACTGAATGTTTAAATTAATTGTGTAAAACCCAGAATTCAATAATCAGGCATATTATGTATCACCCATGCTAGGAATGTTGCTTAGAGCATCTCTAGCAGACCCCTTAAAAACGCGGCCCTAAAAACGTATATAAGGGCCGTGCAAACTCTGTTTTACGGTGCGAAAAAAACTTGGACAGAACAGCACCCGCAAAAGAAACTGTAAAAAAGCATATTCTAGGCATATTCCCTTTTTTTCCTCAGTGCTTCTTCTTCCTAGCCCCGGCCACCCGCACGCCAGCCCGCCCACCCGCTCGCGCTGCCCGTCCGCCCGCCGACTCGCGCGCCGTCGGCACCCTACACCGCGCTGCCCGCCCACCGAATCGCATGCTGCGGCCGCTTGCCCGCCCGACGGCGCCCTCCCCCGCGCCGTCCGGCCGCCCTCCTCCGCTCCGCCTGGCCTCCTGGTTCGTGCCTGCCCGCCCCAGCTCGAGGTCCGCCATGGCCGACGTGGTGGCCGTCTCCGGCGGTTTGGCCTGAAATCGGTCCGTTCCGAGATGAGCAGCATGAAATTGACAGCGACGTGTGCAGATTCCGAACACTCAGGCGGGATTTCGCCGGATTCCGGCGAGTCCGACGGCAGCAGTCCGGCTTTCCAGTGACCGTTATGGCAGTTGGGCAGGTTTGACCGGTTTAAGGTGCCCTTTAAAGTTTTCGTCCGAAACTGAAGATATAAGGATTCGGGGGTTCCAAATAAGGTGCCCTTTAAAAACTTCTACGGGTTTGCCCGATATAAGGGGTCTGGTCTGTCCACTTTTCTCGACCAAAACCGTAAACTGGCGGTTATTTAAGGGTTTGACCGTTTTAAGTGGTCTGCTAGAGATGCTCTTAGAGCTCAATTGATAGTAGGACTCGAACAAGTGCATTTACCCTGCCCAACAGTCAATCCTGGACCTTTTATTTTGTGAGCCAAGAGATTTCCATTTCAGCATCCAGTATACAAGTTTGGGTCTCTCTATGCAAATGTGAGAAAGGAGGGGAGAGGGGGTATGCTCATTTTCGGTTCAGGAGAACCAAGAAACACAGCACTGCTCATTAGTTCTCAGCTCAGGGTACCTTTCTTAGTTTTCTAGGGCCTGATTAAAGTAAGTTGGAAAGATGGGAAGACTGTGACTCCTTGCACTACCATCTAAAAGCCAGGTTGCCAAAAATATTCTGAGGTTTTGTACAAACAAATATTGACAGCTCTATGGCTGTGATGTGCCAAAAAAAACAATAATATAGAAAAGAGACTTGAACTACTACGTGCGACTAGATTTGTAATGCATCAAGCTGATAAGAAAAACAAGACATTTCATAAGGAGAATACCTGAATCATTAAGATCCATGAAAAACCTAAACACTGGACCACTTTCACTCTTCTTTAATGGTGACAATATCCTTTTGAACCATGTAGGAGTCCTGAAACAGAATGATTTTAGAAATAATATAATTATATGTTGCAGGCAACAGCAAACATTATGCCCTCTTGAAATAGCAAATGAGCAATCTAACACATCAAAGCATTTAAATTACAGAAGTTTCAAACAGAGTACACTTAATTAGTCCCCAAGTACAGACAAATCCCTTTAAAATCTATTATAACAAACAGAGACCAAATACACAAAATGGATATACTTCCTCAAGCGCACATTAAGTTTTGTGCAGCAAACAGTGGTGTTTTATGTGTTTAAAACAATTATTACACTGCACGAATCATTTTTTGTTGAGTATGCCACAACTTGTAAAGCAGAAGAGTTGTGAATATGATCTCCAAATGAAGCAAAACTACAAGAGACAGAGTGGCAGCTCTGATGGATTTGATCATGATTATCCAAGCAAGATGAAAATGTCGTAGAGGCATAAATAGTAGACCGTGTTGGCTAATTATGATTTTTTGCAGAGAGTAGTTCCTGAGCTTATCAAAGCAATGGAGGGGCCATGGCCCACGGCCCATCTGGACTTGTACAAAGCTCCATCGATGGGGAAAAGCATGACATCCACTCATGGCCAAGTATATATATAAATTATATCAAATTCGTGAAATAATGAATGATACAGATATTTATATCCTACTCAATTGGTAGCAAATTTCCATAAGGATTGTCCAAAACAACTAGACTAAAACGAGCAATTTCCAGTACAGTAGTACGCAACTGGAAGGGCGGCCAAAGCATAACACATTTTCCCTCAATTCCCACTCAGACAATTCGACAAACTAACTGCGGGAGGCAGAGCTACGCACACGGAGAGCGGCAGGTGAGAAGGGTACCTGTCGGCGATGAAGTGCGGGAGGTCGAAGCGTTTGGTGACGGCCATGAGGCCGTTCCCGGAGGGGTCGAGCATGGTGAACACCTGCCCCACGAACGCGGGCCCCCCGCTCCTGCTAACCTTGACCCCTCCTGGTCCCTTTCCGCCGCCGGCCGCGGCCGAGCCGGCCATGCGCGCGCCCGGCAGCCGCTGCCTGAGATTGGACGCAGATGAGGCGGTGGTGGCCGATGATACGGGGAGGAAGAGCGGGACGGCTAGGTGAGGAGACGGAGGAGAGGAGGGGGAGGTAGGAGGTGATGTAGTGGAGGGGGTTGGAGTTGGAGGGGGAGCTGGGGATATGGAGACGGCGGTGGCGCGGGGCTGCTACGTTACGGTGGTGGACTGGTGGTGAATGGTGGAGACGAGGTGCGTGCGATGCGAGATGGTGGAGCGCTTCGTTGGACTTGGAATCTGGTGGTAGGTTGCATAGCGTCTCGCCTTCGTCTCTGCACGTGCACGGCGTGCCCGGGTTGTGTGCTCCGCACCGCGGGCTTTATCCCGTGCAACTCCCTCCTGGTGTCACGTTATTCTCCTCGTAGGACGCTTTCTATAAGGACGGAATTTTCTTTCAGCTAGAGACGGCGTTCTCATAGCGAGATGGTTGGGATGACTTGCTCAATTTTAATGTTTGTCGTCTCGGTCTCTTGGAGGTGTTTATAGATAAGTGTACTTATATATACTAGGTGGACTTCGTTGTGCCGTCTATAGTCCATTTGATAATGTGGTAGGTGTGTTATACTCACTGTTGATAACACATTTTGTTTTGTTTTGTATTACCATAAATTAAATATATGAGCATGTGCAGATTGAGTGTTTTAATCGATAGACAAATATATCATTTACGTGTTAGACTTGTCTGAAACCGTGAGATCTAACCTTAGACGCAAGAAGGGAGTCCTTATTTCGTATTGAAGTTCATAAGAAAAATAGGGGTACCGGTGTTTCTTCAATTAAACAAAAAAACATCGAGCAAACTTCAAACAAAAATACATTGAGCAATAGACCAAGTTCAGTACCACAATAAACTGGCATGTTACATGATCAAGGTGAAAAATTAATGATGTCAAAACAAGCTAACTTATGCAGATCACATGGTAACCTTGTTCGACTGCCTCAAAATCGCTCCAAGGAAAGACACAACTTTGTATTCAACATTTATAAATAACTGGATTGTTAAATGATTAATTTATTCAATATAGACAACCAGATTACATATATACTAATTCTATGCAGAGTTATACTTGATATATTCCAAATTATTCACTGGTTCAATAAAATTTAAAAGAGAAGGTATGGGAAGTTGCCACGAATCTTTACATAAAATCAAGATCTAATATGTAATCAAGTTTGATAATTTATGTACATCAAAATGAAAAATATAAATTATGATATTTCTTTTTAATCCACTTAGTCGATGGAACCCGCTTGTTCATTAATCATAGAGCATGCTACAAGTTAAGGACACTAAATTTTTTGTTTACTGGTGTAGAAATTGTAAAACAACGTAGAACACGTATCAATTTACATAAGAATCTCATGTATTATTGAGATATGCTAATATATTAAAAAATAAATTCAGTTACAGAGCTAAAGAGGGTGCAAAATCAGCTTATGCTGCTTTGTTTTAGAAATACATACATGTTAATTATTGAAGTGACATGAAACACGACCGTTTCTCGCAAGGCGCGACTGTTTCACACCCTGTTAGCGCTCCACACTTTTCGTCCAGTGATTCCTCCGTTCGATTACAGTAGATTCCAGGTTTTGGCCAATCGCCTTGCGTCGCGTCATCGCATGCCTCGCGAGCCTTCTCCTTTTCAATTTCTTTTTTTTCGTCATTCGTCCCTTGTTTTTCTAGTCAAAACGGTGAGAATGATGCGACATCTTCGCGTATTTCCGCATAGGAGCGTCTCTACCCGCGCCGCCCCTCTCTCTCACCCCCACTGTTTCACGGGCTCACCTCCTCTTTATCTTACCACCGGCAAAGCGTGGCGGTGGATGGATGCGCGAGGTCGGGGCGATGCTGAATCGGTACGGGATAGGTTCGAGGTGGGAAAGCAGAGGTGGCCATCGCTGGATGCGGGAGCTAGACGGGAGGCGCTGACCTCATGAGTGGAGGGGCAAGAGGGAGCGGGGGTGAGAGGGATAACTCGGGAGCGGAGGGGCCTTCTCCTTTTCATTTTTTTTGCCATTCGATCCTAATTTTTCCACTCAAAGCGGTGAGGATGATGCGACATCTTCGTGTGGTCCCACATAAGAGCGTCTCTACCCGTGCCACCCCTCTCTCTCACCCCCACCATCTCGTGCGCTCACCTCCTCCTTATCTTTCTCACCACCGGCAAAGTGTGGTGGCGGACGGGTGAGTTTGGGGACGATGTTGAATGTACTGGGCAGGTTCGATGCGAGGAAGCAGAGGCGTCCGACGCTGGATGCGGGAGCTGGACGGGAGGCGATGGCCTCGTGAATGAAGGGGGTGAAGGGAGCGGAGGGGGCGTCGTAGGTTGCTGGGAGAGACGGAGGAGGGGCTGGGATGGGCGGGAGCTCGGGTAGAGGGGAACGTGGTCGAGATTTAGGTCAAGACGAGCTAGTCCCTCATGTTCCCGCCCCCACCCTAAACCCTAGACCCTAAACCCTAGACCAGCTCGTAAGACTTTGTTCAACACGTCAAACTGCGGTTGAGATGACTCAGATTGAAGATCAGACGGCCAGAAACACGCGCGCGGGTATATAGCCTCAGATGGCTTGCTTTTGCTCAGGCTTGAAGTTCATAAGAAAATAGGGGTACCGGTGTTTCTTCAATTAAACAAAAAAACATCGAGCAAACTTCAAACAAAAATACATCGAGCAATAGACCAAGTTCAGTACCACAATAAACTGGCATGTTACATGATCAAGGTGAAAAATTAATGATGTCAAAACAAACTAACTTATGCAGATCACATGGTAACCTTGTTCAACTGCCTCAAAATCGCTCCAAGGAAAGGCACAACTTTGTATTCAATATTTATAAATAACTGGATTGTTAAATGATTAGTTTATTTAATATAGACAACCAGATTACATATATACTAATTCTATGCAGAGTTATACTTGATATATTCCAAATTATTCACTGGTTCAATAAAATTTAAAAGAAAAGGTATGACGGGAAGTTGCCACGAATCTTTACATAAAATCAAGATCTAATATATAATCAAGTTTGATAATTTATGTATATCAAAATGAAAAATATAAGTTATGATATTTCTTTTTGATCCACTTAGTCGATGGAACCCGCTTGTTCATTAATCATAGAGCATGCTCCAAGTCAAGGGCACTAAAGTTTTTGTTTACTGGTATAGAAATTGTATAACAACGTAGAACACGTATCAATTTACACAAGAATCTCATGTATTATGGAGATATGCTAATATATTAAAAAACAAATTCAGTTGCAGAGCCAAAGAGGGTGCAAAATCAGCTTATGCTGCTTTGTTTCAGAAATACATACATGTTAATTATTGAAGTGACATGAAACACGACCGTTTCTCGCAAGGCGTGACCGTTTCACACCCTGTTAGCGCTCCGCACTTTTCTTTCAGTGATTCCTCCGTTCGATTACAGTAGATTCCGGGTTTTGGCCAATCGCTTTGCGTCGCGTCATCGCATGCCTCGCGAGCCTTCTCCTTTTCAATTTCTTTTTTTTTGTCATCTGTCCCTTGTTTTTCCAGTCAAAGCGGTGAGAATAATGCGACATCTTCGCGTATTCCCGCATAGGAGCGTCTCTACCCGCGCCGCCCCTCTCTCTCACCCCCACTGTTTCATGGGCTCACCTCCTCTTTATCTTACCACCGGCAAAGTGTGGCGGTGGATGGATGCGCGAGGTCGGGGCGATGCTGAATCGGTACGGGATAGGTTTGAGGTGGGAAAGCAGAGGCGGCCGTCGCTGGATGCGGGAGCTAGACGGAAGGCGGTGACCTCATGAGTGGAGGGGCAAGAGGGAGCGGAGGTGGGAGGGATAACTCGGGAGCGGAGGGGCCTTCTCCTTTTCATTTTTTTTTGCCATTCGACCCTGATTTTTTCACTCAAAGCGGTGAGGATGATGCGACATCTTCGTGTGGTCCCACATAAGAGCGTCTCTACCCGTGCCACCCCTCTCTCTCACCCCCACCATCTCGTGCGCTCACCTCCTCCTTATCTTTCTCACCACCGGCAAAGTGTGGCGGCAGGCGGGTGCACGAGGTTGGGGACGATGTTGAATGTACTGGGCAGGTTCGATGCAAGGAAGCAGAGGCGTCCGACGCTGGATGCGGGAGCTGGACGGGAGGCGATGGCCTCGTGAATGGAGGGGGTGGAGGGGGCGGAGGGGCGTCGTAGGTTGCTGGGAGAGACAGAGGAGGGGCTAGGATGGGCGGGAGCTCGGGTAGAGGCGAACGTGGTCGAGATTTAGGTCAAGACGAGCTAATCCCTCATGTCCCCGCCCCCACCCTAAACCCTAAACCCTAAACCCTAGACCAGCTCGTAAGACTTTGTGCAACACATCAAACTGCGGTTGAGATGACTCAGATTGAAGATCAGCCGGCCAGAAACGCACGCGCGGGTAGATAGCCTCAGATGGCTTGCTTTTGCTCAGGCTTAAGTTATAGTATAACGTGTGAGTGTATGCGTCAGCATTCTATTTTAAGAAAACATAGCCTATAACTTTTTTTGCCGTCTAATTTTTTTGTTAACGTAATAATATTTTCTCTCGATTCATTTGTCTTAGCTTCTTAAACCGTATATTCTTTAGCACCTTCCATTGATGCTAAAGACCGTGACATAATTCAAAAGATCTTTATATATATATATATATATATATATATATATGTATGTGTGTGAGTGTATGGGTCAGCATTCTATTTTAAAAAAACATAGCCTATAACTTATTTTGTCGTCTAATTTTTTTGTTAACGTAATAAACCAGTATTTTCTCTCGATTCATTTGTCTTAGCTTCTTAAACCGTATATTCTTTAGCACCTTCCATTGATGCTAAAGACCGTGACGTAATTCAAAGATCTTTACAATTAATTTCAAAAGTGTGCTGAATGTTTGGTATCACACGTCTAAAAATTACAGAAAATGTCACCGTCCAACCATTTTTTTCAAACACGGATGATGCATGCATCCTTATTTCATGTTGGGTTTGTTAATTACTCCCTCCGGTCCAGTTTATTAGGCACGCACGTAGTTTAAAAAAATCTTTGATCATCAATTTTGACCAATAAAATATACAATATATGTCTAAAAAATATACCATTAAAACCTATTTTTGAAAATGAATCTAATGGTATAATTTTTGTGACGTATTATGTAAAGTTTGTTGACCAAAATTAATGGTCAAAGTTATCCTTAAACTGCGTGCGTGCCTAATAAACCGGACCGAAGGGAGTAACAGATATTGCATGAGATTAGCATGCTGCATGCAGTCTTATCTCTTTAGGTTGTTAGTTCCGTCTGTGAAGTTGTTAATGTTTTTCACGGTAAAGCAGATAAGTTATTTGTACGATTGATTTGGTACATAAACAACCATAATATTCGATGGGATATAAGATTTCCGTACATGTATACATGTATTATACTATAGTTCTAACTTCTGAGCTACGATGTTAGGAGATGATGAAGTATTTAAAAAATCAGATCCAACACATGATCTTCAAATCTTTAACGATTAGAGTAGCACGCAAGTAGTCAACAGTGATAAGATTAATCGGTGCGTTTTTTCAAGGATAACTCTTATCACTGTTAGGCTTTGATGCCATGTCGTTAGCTCTCTTAGATCTTAATCGTCATTTTATTAATGCCATTTTTCTAGATGGCAGTACGATTTGGATTTTGCTCGAGATTTCTGAAATTCTACCCAATTCAGCCATTTCTGAAATTTTGTCAAGTTTTGTCCGAAAAATCGAACTTTAGTCCAATTTTGGTTAAATTTTGTCCCAAAGTTTGACTTGTGGTTCTACGAAAGTTTTCTAAAATGGCCAAGTCTTGTCCATTCCGTTCAGTCCTGGTAAAAATTCAAAACCTAAATCAAAAACTTCACTAACCCTCCCGCATGCATGTATATTTTACCGACTGCGCCACTAAAAGTGCGGCCAAAATATGGAATAAATATCCAAGCTTTACCCAAACAGATAGGAAAGAAACTAACAACTACTATGCCCCATGTGAGGCGATCGATTACCTCGTTGTCCATGCGGGTACTAATAATCGTGCAGATCATCTGATATTCTTTGACATGAATATACTACAACTTTATCTATCTTAACGCACATTAATTATGGGCTACATATGTGCAGCTAGCGTGCGGCCATGCTTACTTGGCTGGCTATGCTTTATTCTTTTCATGCTGCCATGAACCTAGATGATCTCCTCGTGGCTTCTAACAACACGCAAAGGGTGTCCCAGCAAGAAGCCAGGTAAAATTGGTCGAATTTTATTAATGATGCAAATTGTGTGTCTCTCTTTGTTTGAGACCGATGGACAAATTTAGCCCATCTTGCTCGTGCCCGGTAACTCCTGCTCCAGTGCTCCATGTCTTGGTTGATGGGCTTCGAGACATGGTCGGCGTATACGAGGTCTGAGAGAGGAAGATAAAGTGCGCCTCGGAGCATAGCGTGTTCAAATAATTTGAGCATCAGCACCAGCGGTCCTCTGTAGTGGAGGGTTTGGGAAGATGTATACCGGGGTTTTTGTTGCCAAACGATAGCACCAAATATGACAACCAAGGATGGATATCATGAAGTAGCAAGGACATGGTGGCATGTGCAACGACTTTGGCGAGCACCGCACATGCACCCAGCAAAGGACCAATGTGAAGCAATGGACCTCACCTCCTAGATGTGAGTAGTCTTTTGTATTATGTACTCAGTCCATATACATATATATGAAGGATCGTGGTGCTAAGTAAGTCAATAAAAATCCTTATAAATCTGATGGTAAGTACATGTTAATTATCATTATTGATCGGTGACTTTTATGTGTGATGCGGCTGCTATATATGGAGACATGACAATAAGATCCAATCAGTTCAATTAACTTTCTACGCACTTCGTATATGTGTACAAATGTTTCTCTTTATATTTTATGAGATCTATCTATATATAAACACGCTAAGCAGAAGAGGGGAAGAAAAATCTGCCTAGCTTGCATAGAGAAACGTCAGTACTCAGCTATTAATTAAACTCCGTAGCAGCGAACGGGTATTTAGCTAGTATATTCTATTTGTATGATGATAAGATTTGTTTTATCTTACACCCACTGACGCATCTCTTAGTGGAGCCCGCATTAGCCCATTTCTCTCGCCTCTATTGCTTGTGTCATAAATAATGAAATAGTGAAATCACATGTGTTGATTATGCTAAAGAGTGTGAGATAATTCAAAATGATGTGCTTGCTCTAATAGTTTTTATATATTTGTCCATTCTTTTCTTAACTTACATTTAAGAAAATCAAGAACAACCAGCCACAATGGTTAAGCGCATGCTCCCGATGTTTGTGTGGAATTCAATCCATTTGTCCACGTGTGGTACATGGTGAAATCGACATCACACATAAAGCTGCAATAGGTGGATCCGTTGAGCTCAGTGGCGGAAGCAGGATTGCTTCTTAGAGGGGGCCAATTAAGCTAAATCCTCTAAAAATATCTAAGCTAGCCTTAATCAAAATTTTCTTTCATGTTGATGAACGCCATAGGGGGCAGGCCCTGTTGGTCCCCTAGCTCCGCCACTGGTTGAGCTGTTGGTTGGCATCCTTAGTCTCACTGTATGTCCTGGGTCTATGGAGGAGCCCACCTCGACTAGGGGTCCCCCATACTAAAATTAAAACAATCTATTAGGTCTTCACAATGAGTGTTTCTTAGCATCATATTCTAGGTATTTTTCTTATGTGGTATGTTATTTAATGAAGAAAAAGATAATTATTGTATCTTAGCTAAGAGCAAGTTCAATAATATAGCCTACCGTTGGCTATAAGAAAGTGTCATGTCATCTATAGCCAACCCTATAGTCGACACATACAATAGTTAGTTACAAAAGTCTACTACTTAATCAATATTTGGCCCATACTTCACTCTCACAGAGCGTCTAGAAGCACGTGTTAGAGCTAACTCTTAACTTTTTAACACGCTATCATAAGAGCAAGTTCAATAATATAGCCTATTGTTGGCTATAAGAAAGTGACACGTCATCTATAGCCAGCTCTATAGTCAATTTGTACAATAGTTAGCTAAAAGGTCTAGTACTTAATCAATATGTGGCCCATATTTCACTCTTACAAAGTGCCTAGGAGCACGTGCTAGAGCTGACTTTTAATTTAGAGTCCACTTACATTCTCTCTCCTCTTCTCTCACCTCCACCTCACCAAAATATACTATTTTATCTTTTATAGTCAGCTGATTATATTCTATCGTACTTGCTCTAAGCGAAAACCTTGCCTAGTCCAATCACTCATATGCATGAGATTAAAATCATTAAATGTAGCCCTCCTAAGACATAACATATGAGATACACACCATTGTGATGATTGTTTCTTAGGTTTTAATGGATCCTATGATAATGTGCTAAGAGACCCCCCATTATGAAAGGTCTTAACCAAACCTCGGACCACAATATCGACTACACCGGGGCTACCCTACGATTGTGTTGTTGGTGGATGTGGAAATTGAGAGGTGGAGATGTTTGGAGCGGTAGATGTTCATATTGATCGATATTGCTATGAGGTATATCTCGAGAGCTACTTATGTGTTGATTCTGTATGCAGCCTGATGACCCACAAGTATAGGGGGTGTATCGCAGTATTTTCGATAAGTAAGAGTGTCGAACCCAATGAAGAGCAGAAGGTGCTGGCTAGTGGCTTGGAGCAGGAATTCTCTGTAAATACTTAGCAAACGAATTTTTAGGGGTTTTTGATAATGCAGATAAATAAAGTACGAGTAAATAAAAGACAATAAGAATAAATGCAGCAAGTGGCCCAATCCTTTCTTTAGCAAAGAACAAGCCGATTGTGTTACTTAAGATGACCAAACATTCTCGAGGACACATGGGAATATCGTCAAGTGCTTTCGCTTCATATAGTTGATTAATCTTCTTTAGTTTTTTAAGTGTTGTGTGGGTGAATCTGTGCTAATGTACCAACCTTCCTAGGACTAATACATACTTGTGAGTATACCCCTTGCAAGCATCCACAAGTACAAGAAAGTAATTAAGGTAGAAACCTAAACACATCTTTAAACTCTAAGACCCTGACGTCCCTTGTGCAATGGTTTCCTAACGGGGGTTCAGGTTTCACATCCTCCAAAGAACCTCTACGATTAGTAGCCAAATACACAATGCATTCCCCTAGGCCCATATAGGTGAAGTTTCATGTAGTCGACGTTCACATGACACCACTAGAAGAAGTACACCACAACTTAAATATCAAACCATTGAATCTTTCTCAATACAATTCCACTAACAACATGACTTCTCCCATGTCCTCAAGAACAAAACAAACTACTCACAAGACATCATGTGGATCATGATCAAAGATGAAATAATGATGTGTAACAATCTGAACATAAACGATAATTCAATGGTTCGCTCAATAGCATCAACTACAATGAGTAATCAACACCGGGAAAGTTCCCCCTAAGCACTATGCAAGATTCAACCCAATTGTCGTCGAATTGATGACATGTACGCCATGAGGGGGTCCTTGAGGCATGCGGAAGAGAGGGGTGTGAGACGTACGGTGTTCCGGGATGGTAAGCACACAAGTTTACCCAGGTTCGAATCCGCCGGCTTTAGACGGATCCTACTCCTGCTAGCAATCCAGTAATACGGCAGAGCCGGAATATGGGTTACAAGGGTTCGCCTGTGCGAGTTGAGATTGTAGACTATTGGGTTGCCCTAAAGGCTCTCCCTAGGACAGCTTATATAGATATCCGGCCTAGGGTTTACATGAGAGATTTATCCGGCTACGACTAAGAGTCAGTTACAGAGTACATCTTGAACTACAAGTAACACTATGGGCCTAAGTCGGTAAGTCTTCTAGGCCTTCTCGTAGCCGGACTGGACTCCATTTCTTCTCCCTGACTAGGCCGCCCATGAAGCAAAGCTCTAACCCAAAGTGGGCCACCCTTGTCAGTGAGGAACTGTGAGGATACCCGGAAAGTATATCCCCAACAACAGCCCCCGGAAGTATCCAAGATCCAAAGTCAGATTCATCATCGTCTAGCTTGATCTTCGGCTTGGAGAATCTTGAAGGGTTCCTGAAACTTCAAAACAAAAGATACGATCCGAGTCTCAAAAATAAGTCGGACCTATCAGTACGTTACTCGGATTTTCTAGCTTGATATTCAAACTAAGCCGGAACTTGGTCTCTGACGTCATCTGACACTAGTCATGGTCAAGTCACGTCATCTGACAAACATCCTATCAGCACGACCGTTGGTGGGTCCGCCGTTCGCGAAACTGAGGTGTCGTTTCAATGCGTACGCGGAGATCGAGGCGACATAATCATCGTGTGGGACCTTCCCAGTTCCTTCCACGACGCGTGGCGTTTACACTATGGCTTTTGCACGAATCTTGGCACGGTTAGGTGGTTATAAGGGGTGAGGATTTCCTTTTCCTCATCTTCACCTATTCACTTGACGTTTCCTCTCCTCCACTTCTCCCCCGCGCACAGAGCTCCTCTGCTTCCCAGATTTCTAGCGCCGCCCATCGAAGGTCACCGGCGCACCGGAGAAATGGCTTCATCGTCCGGCTTGGCTGGCTTCGTAGCGGCGGCGGCGGAGAAAGAAAGCAACCATGGGGTTTGGATCTCGTGTCTCCTCGACAACGAGAAGCTCCATGGCATGGAGAATGAAGGGCTCCTCCGCACCGACGACTGGCGGAGCGGTTTCAGTGAAACCATCCCCAACCCACGTGCCGACGAGCGGGTGCACTTCGGCACCCACCTCGACAGAGGTTGTTCTTTCCCTCCCTCGAAATTCTTTTCCGAGGTGATAGATCACTACGGTGTTCAACTTCACCATTTTCCCCCCAACTCCATCTTAGAGATGAGCGCCTATGCGGCTTTGTGTGAGGGATATATCGGCATTAGGCCGAGTCTCACCTTGTTCCGGTTCTATTTTCATGTTCGTAGAAACTCCACCACTGCTGGTAATCCCTATATTACCGGCACGATTAGCCTTTCAGTTAGATGCGAGCGTACTTATCCTCGCATTTTAGCTAGTGAGTCGGTCAAATAGTGGTCGGCCACCTTCTTTTACCATAAGGATATTCCTTCTCCCGGCAAAGCTACTGCTTTGCCAATTTTCATCGACGGAGCTGCCACGGCCCTAGCGTCTTGGGACGAGGCTCCTCCGGCTCTCAGTGACAATCTGATCCTCGCCAAGAGGCGGATCGAATATATGATAAAACACAAGGGCCTGAAAGGGTCCGACTTAGTCCACTCTTGGGTCGCACGCCGGATCCAGCCTCTCCAGCACCACGGCGACCGTCTGATGCATTCCATCATGGCGTCGAAGAATGACTCCCTCCGCATCAGTCCCAAGGCTTTAAAGCCATATGATTACATAAGCCAAATCAAATGGCTGATAAAGGAGCGGATCGAGAGAAAGATTTCAGACTTATCTCTAGACATGCACACAGCGGAAGACCCTGTGGTCCCGCTAAGATTTTAGCAATAAACCCTTTTTTATGTGTCTCACCTTTAAGTTATTTCGCAATACTGAGATATTATCTTCTTTTCATCTTGCCGCTCCCCGAGTCGGAACTGGCTCCTATCGAGGGATATTGATACGTCCATTTTGCATCACTATTCTATGTCATAATTCACTATTATTCATTGATATATTTCATATTGAGAGGTGATACTTATGTTATTTCATCTGTTTTTGCATGGTTGATGACTTTTGGAGCATGGACCGCTGCAGTCAGGATTCTGATCGAAAAGGTGATGTTTGGAGGCAAAATTTGCGAAGATCAGAAAATCCAGGAAAATACACAGACAATCCTATTTTTCCAGAAGATGAAGGAAGCCAGAAGGAGGGCTAGAGATGGGCCACAGGGGGCCCACACCAGCCCCTAGCGTGGGCAGTCCTAGGTCGCGCCAGCAGGTGGTGTGGCCGCCCTGGCCCACTCCAGGCTCTCCCCTCTAGCGTATATTATCCTCCCGAAACCCTAAGACTCGGGGGCGACCACAGAAAGATTTTGTCGCCTCTGCGGGGCAGAAAACACCGAGAGAGAAAGATCTCTTCAGCAGACAGATTTCTATCGGGGGAATTCCTTCCCGGGGAGGGGAGATCGTCGCCATCAACACCACCATCAAGCTGGATTCATCGGGATCATCATCATCAGCAGCAGCAGCACCCTCATCACCATCTCCTTATTGCTGTAACAATTGGGTTGAATCTTGCATTAGTTCTTAGGGGAAACTTTCCCGGTGTTGATTACTCTTTGTAGTTGATGCTATTGAGTGAACCGTTGAATTATTGTTTATGTTCAGATTGTTATACATCATTATTCCATCTCTGATCATGATCCATATGATGTCTTGTGAGTAGTTCGTTTTGTTCTTGAGGACATGGGAGAAGTCATGTTGTTAGTAGTGGAGTTGTGTTGAGAAAGATTCAATAGTTTGATATTTAAGTTGTGGTGTACTTCTTCTAGTGGTGTCATGTGAACGTCGACTACATGACATTTCACCTATATGGTCATCTTAAGTAATACAACCGGCTTGTCCTTTGCTGCATAAAGGATTGGACCACTTGCTGCATTTATTCCTACTATCTTTTATTTACTCGTACTTTGTTTACTTGCTTTATCAAAAAACCCTAAAAATCTGTTTGCTAAGTATTTGCAGAGAATTCCTGATCTATACCACTAGCCAAAGACCTTCTACGCTCCTCGTTGGGTTCGACACTCTTACTTATCAAAATACTACGATACACCCCCTATACTTGTGGGTCATCAAGACTATTTTACGCACCGTTGCGAGTGAAGTGCTATTGGAGAGTGGGCGGTAAAGGAAACTTCTACTATGAGTATTGTTTACTTACATTAGTTTCTTTATTTTCGTTATGGATAATTCACTGAGTTTCTTATTTGGTAATGCTACTACCACTGCTAAGGTAGTAGATAAGCCACCACCTGCTGAGAATGATGTTTTCAAAATACCTGCAAGAATTATTGACCGTGTTATGGATAACTACTATGTTGGGGATGGAACTGTCCATCCCGGTGATCATTTACTCTTTATACACGAATTATGCGGGTTGTTCAAGTGTGCAGGTATTACTACAGATCAAGTTAAGAAGAAGTTATTCTCATTATCGCTGAAAGGAAGAGCTGAGGAATGGTATAAGCTGCTGAAGAATGGTCAAGCTCTGGAATGGAAGGAAATTGTGCCTCTCTTTTATTCAAAGTTTTATCCTCCTAGTGAGATTCATAAAGATCAGAATCAAATATACAACTTTTGGCCTCTTGATGGAGAGATTACAACTCAAGCTTGGGGGAGATTGAAGTTACTAATGCTCAAATGTCCCATTCATGAGCTCCCCAACAATATTATTATCAATAACTTTAATGCAAGACTCCCTCTACATGACAAGGATTTATTGGATGCTTCTTGTGCTGGATCATTCACTCGCATGGAAGAAGAAGCTAAATGGGATCTTCTGGACCGTATTCAAGACAATGCTGAAGCTTGGGAGAATGACAAAGGTAGAAAGTCAGGTATAAATTATGATTATGAATGCATTGAATATTTTATGGGAACTGATGACTTTCAAAATATTAAAAATGCTTATGGTTTAGACTCTCAAGCTATTGCCTCTTATTTTAAGGCTTTTGCTTCCTACATTGAAGTGCCTAAAAAGAAGTGGAATAAGTATCATGAACCTTATAAAGATATTGCTAAGAGTGTTCCTGCAAGAAATACTGAAGTTTATACTGCTAATCATGTCTTTCCTGAACCTTATATTGAGAAAATGCCTTTCCCAGTTAAGATAAGGGAACATTCTATGATGGCTAGTATGGTAGATGAAAGTATGAATAAATCTGTTGAACCTGATAAACAAAAGGTTGATGAACCTATAATAGGAAATGTGAAAGACTTTGTTACTAAATATGAGAAAGAGGGACACCCTATCCTTTGTAAGGATACCTCTAATATTGTTTCACAAAGTAGTGTTATGAGAGCTAGTATTCCTGTGTTTTCTATTAGAATAAGTGATCATTTCTATGATGGTCCTTGTGATAGATATATTGTTAAGTTTATGCATGATACTGAAAGTTATTATGAAAGAGGAAAAAGTGTTCTTATGCATCTCAATAATATCAAGTTTCCTCGTTTTATGCTGAAAGTTTTTATGTTGCACATCTTTTGCCTTCCTATGCTTGCAGCCTCTGGTTTCAACAACTTGTTTGTTTACAAAATTCCCTTGCATAGGAAGTGGGTTAGACTTAAATATGTGTATTTTTGCTTCTTAATGCTCTCTTTCGCTTCAATTCATATTCCTATGTGAGCATCATCAAAATTATCATGCCCATCTTAATGGCTATAAAGAAAGAGCTTTATGGGAGACAACCCAATTTGTTTTTGCTTTCAGTTTGTTTTTGTTTCTTTGAGTCTTGGAAGTTATTACTTCGGTAATAACCGCTCCTTATCCTTTTTGTTTGGTTTTTGTGTCAAGATCAGCCTCTAATGAGAGAGAAGTAAGATTTGGGGAGGTTGGTGTCCCGAAATAGATTTTTGTGCTTCATCGTAAAAATTCGTGAGAGATCTATGTATGTCGGATTGAGCTGTAATTTTTGTGCTTCTGGCCCAGGTTGTTATTTAACTTTCGTCAGTTTTTCACTTTTTGATTTGAGCAACAGAAGATTTTCGAAAAAACTGATCTTTACCTGCTGGTCTGTTTTGACAGATTTTGCCACTCTTGCATTTGCTTCTTTATTCGATTTCCTTTTTGAATTATTTTTTGGGTTTTCGGAAGGAGTTGCTACAGTAGCTTATGTTTTGATGGTTTTCAATTGAAATTGGACAAAAAAGGTTTTATCACTTCACTTATACTAATGTTGCTAATGAGAACTGTGTGAAGTTTTGTGTGAAAGAAATTTCCAGGTAGTGGAGTTAATGGTGTAATAAGGAAGAGAAAGGTTTTATGACTCAAGTAATAAGTGTATGAAGATGAAGATATCGATGATATTCAAGTGATGACTCCAGAAGAATCTACTAGATACCAAATTCAGAGACCTGCAGAGTCTGTTTTCAAATAGGTAACAGTTCTGGTAAGAAAAGTTCCACGAAAATACTATCTAACTATATTTTTGCAGTTTTTAGTCAATAAGGAAAGCTACGAAGCGAAAAGGGGCGGAAGCGGGCAGGTGGCTCACACCACCCTGTGGTGCGGGCCCACCCCTGGCCGCGCCACCAGGCGGTGAGTCCACCCCGGACTCCGCCTCCGACTCGTTTTCTCCTAGTACCTTCCTTTTGATATGAAACTTCGTAATATATAACCCCCCCCTCCGGATCCCCCGAGGTTCATATATCGTGTTTTCGTCATGTTTTTGTTTCGATTTGTTTCTGCCAGGACATACTCTTTGAAGGTTTAGAAGCACAATGGTGTCCGCCAAGGATAAAGGGAAGGAGCCTATGGAGGAAGACCTCCAAGACCCCGGAAGGAGAAGGATATCAAAAGTGAAGATGAAGAGGAGCAAGGCCAAAATCCGCACACCGGCACTACCATTGCAAGCATTGGAGTGGTGACAAAACCTGCCAGGGTTAGAAGGACTGCACGAATGCAGACTGGGGGGAAAGCTCCTCGTCACTGCTTGGCTCCATGGTCACCTTCTCCAAGTACCAAGAGTCCCTTTCATACCTTTATCTATAACCATGCAGGAAAAGAAGACCGCAAGGAAGGAGAGCGGAAAAAGAATCACAAGAGCTGGGATCCACAATCTGACATGATCATGCACCGCATCGAGCACAACTCGGAGTTGATTCGTACCCTCACCTTCGAGATTGAGGACTTGGGGAAACTGATCAGAGAGCTCATCGAGAGGATACCACCACCACCAAAGGAGTAATTCGTCATCAGGTTTGGCATCCCCTTGGTTTGTTCCAGGCTTGGGGGAGTGCCGCGGTATCACATCACTATCTTCTATCTTTTTACCTTATTAGTAGAGTCATATCATGAATAGAGGAGTTATTATGTAGTATGGTTTGCATTATGGAAGTGTCCCTCTCTCGTTAGATATGTATCCCTTGGTGTGAGTTGCCATTATGGAATATTAATGAGAAGTTCTATCATTCACTCTTTTTCATAGCTTATATTAGTTTTCAATTCGTGGTTATATGATTGATCTTGTTGTTAGTATTGGTATCACTTTGGGATCATTGAGTTAATTTAGTTGGTTTTGGCAAACCTGGCTCGGTCAGTAGCACACTATTTTTGAGAGTTGAAAGAAAAGATAAAAGTACCTTTAAAGAAAAATAATTTCATCATCTTTCTTGATTTGCTCATAAGTTTAGTATTCTCTAGTTAAGATCTTTTGTGCTTCCAAGGAAGATTGCATGTTTTTTTTATCACTTGTATGTTTGGTTGTTTCCTTCAACTCTTATACTTTCTACCTAGCCTTGCTAGCCAAAAACCTGTACTGAGAGGGAATTATTCTCGTGCATCCACTCCTTTAAACCAAAACCTTTGCCATATGTGTCCATCATACCTACCTAGTAGCATTATTGCTATTCCAAGTAAATTCTTGTTTTTTTACCTTCCAAATTAAACTTGTTATGTGAAAATTAGTGATTAAAGCTCTCACAAACTTGATGGCACACCTTACTTTCTTGCATTTACCATTGTACTCACTTATGTTGCGTATATGCTTGCGCTTTGTAAGTTGTGAATTAGCAGAACCATGCTGTCATGGGAAACGCTTTCAACATTGCACTGATACTTTGTACCAAGTTGATATCATGTTCTTTTGTCTATGGATGTCGTCGGTGTGAAATGAAAGGGGAGCTTGTAAGTCCATGGAGTTATGCATATGTGTTAGAGAAACGCCTGGGCTGCTGGTCTAGTCCATGCTGACATGGTGGAAACCTGCAGCGTAACCATAACGAGCATCTATGAAGCATTCTTCTTATAAAAAAAGAGAGATAGAGATTGAGAAAAAGAAAAAAAAGATTATGAAAAGAGGAAAGAGAGAGAAAAAAAAGCACCATATTCCCATGGTAAATAAGAAGATTGCTGAGATGTTTGTTGTCTGCTTGCCTTGTCATTTTGATATGGGGATTCTTCCGTATCATCGGGCAAGGGGTACCCCATTGGCGGTTCTCTATGATACACATATGCTTACGATGACAAGAACTTACCGGTGACTAAACTTGAGTAGCATGAGGAGCGGCCCTCGTATTCAAGGGACATGAGATTCTCAATTTACAACTTGTCAATGCATATCCTCATATTTGATCACTTTAACCTTAATCACCTAAAGATGCCTATGATAGGGCAATGAGAGCTGAAAGCTAGGAAGTATCATAATTTTTGGGAGCTCTTTATGAGACTTCAATCCCTGCTTCCCTCTGCGAAGGGCCTTTCTTTTACTTTTTAGTTGAGTCAGTAAACCTATTCCCTTCTATCTCAGCAAGTATTTTGAGTTGTTGTGTTTCATTCATTCATTCATATGATGATTTATTCAATCATGTTCCTTATGTTCCTTGTTTTGCACATTGCTCTTATCTTGATGTTTACTACTTTGAAAGCTATCATTGAAAACCAGTTATTTGTGAACTCCAGCAAATTATCAACTATTCTTCGACCAAGAGCTAAGTTTGCCATTACCAACTATGATTTACTTTATGTATCTTTATTGTGTTTCCTTTACTCATTGCAAGTTGAGTTATATAATAGTGAGTTGTCTTCTATTATGATCTATGTATTGATGAATGTGATGCTTCTTGTCCGTATTCTTTTATCGACTCTTCACTCCATAAACCTGAGGCCATGTTTATAGAGCTCAGTTTTGCTTGGGACAAGTGAAGTCTAAGCTTGGGGGAGTTGATACGTCCATTTTGCATCACTATTCTATGTCATAATTCACTATTATTCATTGATATATTTCGTATTGAGAGGTGATACTTATGTTATTTCATCTGTTTTTGCATGGTTGGTGACTTTTGGAGCATCGACCCTGTAGTCAGGATTCTGATGGAAAAGGTGTTGTTTGGAGGCAAAATTCGCGAAGATCAAAAAATCCAGAAAAATATACGGAAAATCCTATTTTTCCAGAAGACGAAGGAAGCCAGAAGGGGGGCTGGAGATGGGCCACAGGGGGCCCACACCACCCTGGCGCGGGCAGCCCTAGGCCACGCCAGCAGGTGGTGTGGCCGCCCTGGCCCACTCCAGGCTCTCCCCTCTAGCGTATATTATCCTCCCGAAACCCTAAGACTCGGGGGGCGACCATAGAAAGATTCCATCGCCTCTGCGGGGCGGAAAACACCGAGAGAGAAAGATCTCTCCGGCAGACAGATTTCTGCCAGGGGAATTCCTTCCCGGAGAGGGGAGATCGTCGCCATCAACACCACCATCAAGCTGGACTTCATTGGGATCATCATCATCATCATCATCAACACCATCATCATCAGCAGCACCCTCATCACCATCTCCTTATTGCTGTAACAATTGGGTTGAATCTTGCATTAGTTCTTAGGGGAAACCTTCCCGGTGCTGATTACTCTTTGTAGTTGATGCTATTGAGTGAACCATTGAATTATTGTTTATGTTTAGATTGTTATACATCATTATTCCATCTCTGATCATGATCCATATGATGTCTTGTGAGTAGAGAAAGATTCAATAGTTTGATATTTAAGTTGTGGTGTACTTCTTCTAGTGGTGTCATGTGAACGTCGACCAAATGACACTTCACCTATATGGGCCTAAGGGAATGCATTGTGTATTTGGCTACTAATCGTAGGGGTTGCCGGAGTGACAGAAACCTGAACCCCCGTTAGGAAACCATTGCACAAGGGACGTAAGGGTCTTAGAGTTTAAAGTTGTGGTTAGGTTTCTACCCTAATTACTTTCTTGTACTTACGGATGTTTGCAAGGGGTATAATCACAAGTATGTATTAGTCCTAGGAAGGTCAGTACATTAGCACAGGTTCACCCACACAACACTTAGCAAGCTAAAGAAGATTAATCAACTATATGAAGCGAAAGCACTTGACAGTCTTCCATGTGTCCTCGAGAACGTTTGGTCATCTTAAGTAATACAACTGGCTTGTCCTTTGCTGCATAAAGGATTGGGCCACTTGCTGCATTTATTCCTACTGTCTTTTATTTACTCGTACTTTGTTTACTTGCTTTATCAAAAAACCCTAAAAATCTGTTTGCTAAGTATTTGCAGAGAATTCCTGATCCATACCACTAGCCAGCACCTTCTGCTCCTTGTTGGGTTCGACACTCTTACTTATCGAAAATACTGCGATACACCCCCTATACTTGTGGGTCATTAGATATCCTCCGGAGTTTTCTCAGGAGGTGGAACTGGTTCCACTGCCGGACGTTGTGCCCAGGAAGCGCAAGGCTCTGACAGTGGCTGTCGGCACAAAGGAAGTGCCAGCCGTGAAGAGGTAACTTTCCACACAACTTCCGCCTTTGTACTTTACTTGTAATTTCTTCCGAGATGTAATGTTTTCTATTCTATCACATTCGCAGAGCTAAACAGCTCATCAAGGGCAAGGGGAAGGGAACTTCTTCGAAGCCCCTACGGTAGACGAAGCTGACTATGGCTTCTCCTGCCACGGCTCCTCCAACTCCTGCCCCTCAACCTTCCGCAACACCGGTGATTACTCCATCGCCAGTTGTCGCAGAAGATCTGGCTCCCTCAACAGGGCCAGTGACCCTTGAGTCGCAGACTGACGCCACCATGGGTGGCTCAAGTTTTGATAAGGGTGAACCCTCTTCGGGTAATGATCCCTCGGCAGAGACCTTCGCCGAAAACCTCTTGAATAATCTGGGACTTGCCAAATTTGGCTTGTCTAGGAAATCTGCGGAGGAAATCCAGCTTCTGGCCTGGCAATGCCTGGAAAGCCGAAATCTCTCTGCCGAAGAAGAAGCACATGGAGCGGAGGACATCAAGTACTCCGACCTTATTGAACAAGTCCGCCTTCACGACGAGGGACTAAGAGCTGGTGTGCTTCCACCACCTTTGGTTATTCCACTCACCCTCGCCGAGAAGGTTACCACCGAGGTGAACATGTGCGTGAGCAAGCTCACACATGAACATAATGTAAGTCGGAATTCCAACTCACGTTTTTCTTTATTGTAATTTATATCATATCCTCTAGCCCCCAAGCATGAAGTTGGATATACAATCCGGGTTTATGCTTCCTTAGGATGACAAAGAATGAACTAGTGTATCCCCAAGGCTCGTGCTGATATTAGCTATAATATTAGCCCGAGTCTTTAGTAGACTTCTGACTCTGGGTATTCTGACTTATAGAAAGTTAATTCATATAACCAGGATTTGTTGAAGAATGTCTGCAATAAGAGGAGAGAGATCAGAGCTCTCCGACTTAAGAATGCTGAGCTGAAGGTTTCCAAGGATGAGGCCGAAGGTAAACATTCCGAGACTCAAACCTTGTCTTGTGTTTTAATAGTCAAAAAAATTTTGCTGAACTGTTGTTCTTTTTGACTTACAGCACTGATTAAGCAGTCATGTGCTATGATCGAAGAGGCCGAGAATCTGAAAACCCTGTTGGTGGAAAACAAGGATCTTCGCCAAGAGCTAGACCAGCTTAAGGCGGATCATGAGAAGAGCATTGCTCAAGTTCTCTAATCCTCCTCCATGGCCACCATGGAACGTGATCGCAAGATTGCAATCCATGAGCAGAAAATCTCGGATCTCAACGACAAGCTTTGCAGAGAGAAGGACCTTTCCGAGGCACTCCGGGCTGAACTCCGGAGTATTCGTGAAGAGAATACCAAAGTTGATGACGTCATCCTTGGTATGTTTCCATATTTCTGACTTGTCTATATTCTTTGACTCTTTCGATGTCGGATTTACTTAACCGTTTTGCGTTATATGTATAGGTCCTCTGAACTTAACAGACTCCACCTCTGCCGAGCCTCGCACCCACCGGCTTACCCAAGTCGGTGATCTGCTTCATGACTTCCGCCAATCCATTGAGAATATTGGCGAAGCTCTCAAGGTTCCGGACATGCATAGCATGTCCGACTTTTAGGTGCGGGACAAGGCAACGGAGATGCTGCAGCTCGTCCGGGACTGGAACATGTCCTACGCGCGATCAGCAACGCAGAACGCCCTTACAATGGTCATGAGCCACCATGGAAACATGGAAATATGGCAAGTGACCAGAGGGTACTGTAAGGTGGACGAAGACGGACAGGAGCAAGACATCAAGGCCATCATGGACTCCTGCGCCGGATATGGGTGTCATGTAGCTAACTTAACCAGCTATGACACTCCCTTCTTCACCCGCGTGGACACGCCGCCTCCGCCTCCCGAAGAAGCAGCCGAAGTGTCCGACGATGAACAAACCATATCGGATTTGGACATCTCGGACCGTTATCAGGGCGCGGCTGATGTGTCCAGCGAGCCGGCAACTCCTACCTCCTCTCCTGCATCATAGATTATCAAAAACAAATGTATTATTCTGAAAACATTATGGGTCTGTAAATATGCAGTATGATACTTTTGCTAGTGCCAAGTTTTAATCTATTCAGCACTTTTGGCTTAAATTTTTGTGTGCCTGAAATGTTTGCATAAGCACTTGTACTTTTTTGTCTATACTTATCGTTTATCTGGCTTTCCGCCTCGTCCCTTTCGTGAGCCGGCTAAACTTTCTGCACGGAAATTTTGCTGAGCAACGGAGCTCAATTGCTAAACCAGTTTAAACTCGGAAACAAAGCCGGCTTCCAGGACCAACAATTCACTACTCGGAAAATACCCGCATCTGGCAATCAGACAAATAACCAAAGTATAGACTAGAAACCTTAGAGTTATACCCGAAGGTAGCATTTTTAGAATCAAAAATCTAAACCAGAACAAACATGAGCATAAAGTACTTTCAAGTATTCTGGGATTTTCGACTATGACATGATCATTCGGAAATAAGATGGTAAAATCTTCTCAGAAAAAACTTGAGGCAACCAAAACTTTTATTTCTCATAGAACATGTACATATGTATGATTACAAAGAAGGATAAACTAAGAATAAAAGGGACGTAGCTGAGCAATATTCCATGGTCTGTCTAACTCATCCAGATTTGTACTGCCTCCAGCTCTCTTTCTCTTCTTAGTAGCAGGTCTTTCTTTGACTGGCCTCATATCAGTTAAGTAGTACGAACCATTGTGCAATACTCGACTAATTAAAAAGGGCCCTTCCCATACTGGGGAAAGTTTGTGCTTTCTTTGTTGCACAAGCCGGAGAACCAAATCTCCTTTATTGAAAGATTTGTTTCTGACTTTCTGGCTATGATACGTGCGTAACTTCTGCTGATAGGCTGTTGATCTCATTTCAGCAACGACGCGAACTTCTTCGACTAAGTCGAGATCATTTTATCGAGAAATCTCGGCATCCTCTTCGATATACGCGGCCACTCTAGGAGAAGTGTGAATCAAATCACTAGGAAGAACTGCTTCCGCGCCATAGACCAAAAAAAAAGGTGTGTATCCGGTTGACCTGTTCAGAGTTGTTCGTAGACTCCATATTACAGAGGGTAACTAGACCATGAAAGCGCGCGTTGCCACGCCCGTTCATAAAAAAAACAATAATACATGTAATAAAATATAAAATAGAAATACCTAGAAGAAAACCGGGACAACAAAACTATGCAAATCACAACAAACTCAAAAAAGTTCAGACAGAACTTATATGAGTGATACAGATCCGGCAATAAAGTATCATTTTATTCTAATAATAAATGACCTAAGTTTACAATCACCGGTTCAAATGGACTACACTGATGCTAGATTGTGTATACAACATTGTTTAAGACTGAGGATACCGTGATATTACACGGAATGGCTCGACTTTGTACATGCTCTGTTGCGACTTTGGGTCGTCATGAAGCGACGGGCGTTCGGTGAAAGAACAGTGCCTCCTCGAAGGCTGTAAGGGCACATCTCAGGTCCTTCCACTGCTCGTACACGTAGGTTGTTCACCAAGTCGAGAGCCTGAAACTCCACGGCCTTTTCGATTTGCTTGTTTTCCTTGTCAAGTCAGTTGCTTACACCAAGAGCAATGTACACCTGAGCAACAAAGTAAAACGTTTTTCTTAAAGGAGCAGTTCCGGTATCTATGCATGTATTGTTTCAACTGCCTAAGCATACTAAAGAGATAAATAGGAGCAATGTACACCTGAGAAGCACCCTTTTTCTTAGTCGGTGGCTTTACATCATGTTCCAGTGAAAGGGAAAAAATCATAATATATCTTTATAAATATATAAAGAGAGATAAACTTAGCTAACGGGTATGCAACTCTTCAAGATATCAAAATGCTCCCCCAAAAGCTCCATCCCCTGCGATTGTAATGATAATTGAAATCCTCTAAATCATTCTACTATCTAATTTGACGTGAGATGCTAATTAGGATGGTTAATTCACAAAAGGGAAAACGGTAACTTATCTCCTCACTATAAATTATAATTTAATTACCTCACAAAAACAAGCTAAAGTTAACTTACTGAACAAACAGCTTCATACACGTTTCAGCAAACACATAATACACGAAAATAGTCTATTCGAATGGGGATTATGAGATATACTGGCTTTCTTGTATTATTAATGTATTACCATATTAGCTGATTTATCCTGTAGTGAAAGTATGTTTCTCTTCTAGAGCTTTACAGATTTCTTCATCACTTTCACTGCAGAGGCTCTTTGCCAATCATCTTCATACTTTGTATTTGGTGTCATATGCACAGTCGCTTCCAGTAAAATCATGTCAATTGGGTTTCTTCCTCTTAAAGCCAAACTTTTTTAATATTTCAATGAGTTCTACGCTATACCTGGTGTTATGGAAAGGTTTTTGGTGCATAAAAAAACTTATTTCCTAAGCTATACAAACCACAATCTAAAGATTGCCATGCTTACTTGATATGTGACCCGAATCTAGACAAATTTGAGTCCATTGATTTGGATCAGAGGGAGTAGTAAATCCTCCTACAATTTTACAAATAATTGATTGATAAAATAATTGGTATTTCTAAGATTCCCAAGATATAAATTGTTAATAGCAGAAGGGAATAGGTAGATTCCTTTGAGAAGGCTCCTGTCATAAGTGTCAATGCCTCTAGGAAGGCTAACCGGGAGGCTCATCTCATCCACGTTCAAAGTTAGAACTCCTCAGAGTCACTTTGGGTCCTGTATATAAGATTGTGACATGAAGTACAATATATAGGACTGTGATATGAAATCTACTGAGCAGAGAGCTTAAGAGAGCCTCCAAGGACTATGATAAAATAATTGGTAAAGAGACGACTTACATCAGCTCTGTCATCTTGCTGTCATAAACTCTTAATGCTTAACATCAAACTGGGAAACCTCTTGTATCTTTCCTGTCATGGATGCATTCAATAAAAACAAGGACAAGTTAACAAGGAAAAAAACCTTGTAAGATGCTGAAAGCTAAAATCAATATTTATTTAGCAAAATTGATCACTTAATTGGCAATAAAAAACATCCTTTAAGACTCGTAATAGGCGCATGAGTAAAGCATAGGCTATAATCACCAACAGTTGGCCGGGCTTTTGGACAAGGTAAAATACATCCTGCAAAGCTGCATAATACGAATCAGTGTGGGGTATATTTGCTCAGATATTGCTGCTGACAAAGGTTCTATCTCCATTGATTTGACCCGCTCGTCCTTCATGTCTAAGTGCCACATAGCTACCAACGTTGAAATAATGGACTATCCACATTCTAATTCTTTCCTACAGAACAGGACACAATCATGTTGCTTCAGGTAAAAAAAAGAATTTCAAGCATGCAAGTGAATGCTAAAATTGGCATATCATGTCGTACAACTGAGATGGGGAATAAATATTGCCTAATCAGGGGGAATTGGTGGCTAGCAACAACAAGCACGTTCAAAGTTGTCTCGAGTAATCCATTCCCTGCTTGCGCCAGAGAGATGAGTTGCCAATCGGCCAATGATAATGAACAATATACCTTCATCACTTCATGTAGCAGGATATGTTGATCGCTGAACATGTCAGTAAGAGAGGAAAACATGCATCATCATGGTAAATTCGGCCAAGCCAAATCTAGATGATTAGAGTGGGAAATAGCCCAGACCTTGATATGCCACGAGGTTTCGCTGTGGGGTGTGAGAAAAGAAACGGAAGAGGGGCAGGCGATTGGGATAGATTAGACCCGTGTTGGATGTGCCCTCGATGGCGAACCACTCATGGTAGATATTTTGATACTTCGCGGTGTACTGTCCCCAGATCTCCACGGATCGTTTCATACTCCTCGAACTCCCTGGAGTTCCGTTTTGTGGCCGGGAAGGCTACCACCACCTCCTCCTCCTCCTCGTCCTCCTCCTGAGCCTCCTCTAACGTATCTAACACACGTCCTGTCACCGCCACAATCTGCTACGAAACAATAGGGGTGTGCTGCCTCGGTACCGATATGTGTCGAACAGGGGGGAGAGGAGGCAAACGAAGAACAGTAGACGCAGGCATAGAACAAAGAACAAGTGAGACGAAAGGATATTTGGTGTATCTGCACTATCGGCCCATGGAGGGCTTTACACTTTGTCGGCCCAATTAACGTGAGGAAGTCCAAATCGACCTGCGGAGAAGCAACCCGTAAACGTTTTGGCCGAGGTAACTGGTTCCAGCGACGCTGCAACACAATGAGATGATGTAGGCCGTTCGTGCACGAGATCGGACGGTTAAGGACCTCAAATCGCTGTGAGTAGTCCTAGCTAGGTGAGTTTTACTATTTCTTAATTCCTCTTCCCAAGCCCCCGCAGCACGTCGTAGTGGTGCTTCGAGTCTCGGTTTTAGGCCTTGTAGGATTAATCCATTTGCTCTTTCGACTTGTCCATTAGCCTGCGGATGTGCGACTAACGCAATGTGAAGCCTGATATTTTGTTTATTGCAGAATTCGGCCAATTTTCCCATAGAGAAATTACTCCTGTTGTCCGTGATAATACTATGCGGATAACCATACCGGATTATAACATTCTCGACAAATTTTTTGGTTGTTGCTCCATCACAACTAGTGACGGGTTTAGCCTCAATCCATTTGATGAATTTATCCACCATCACTAAGAGGTGAGTAAATCCACTTGGAGCCCGTCTAAACGGTCCTACCATGTCAAGCCCCCGGACCGCGAAAGGCCATGTTATAGGTATTGTTCGTAGCTGATCAGCCGGAACGTGATCTTGTTTGGCGTACTTTTGGCAGCCTTGCACGTCTTGACTAGCCGTTCGGCATCTGCTTGAGCTGTAAGCCAGAAAAAACCGTGTTGGAAAGCATTTGCCACTAAAGATTTGGTTGTAGCATGGTGACCACACTCGCCTTCGTGGATCTCTCTTAAGATTTCTACTCCTTCTTCCGGAGATACACAGCGCTGAAAGACCCTAGATACACTCCGCTTATAGATCTCACCACTAACTACAGTATAGGCTTTTGCTCGTTGAATGATCTGCCGACTCAGAACTTCGTCTTCGGATAATTTGCCATCTACCAAATAATCAAGGTAGGGTTAAGTTCAGCTGGGAATTACAGCTAGAACTTCTATCAAAGGTGAGTCGAATTTGGTCGGATATTCCTCATCTACTCCCTTTATTGAGGGAACTTTGAGGTGCTCTAAAAAAGCGCCATCCGGGACCTCTTTCCGTGCAGAGCCTATCTGAGATAGTGCATTTGCTTCCTCGTTTTCTGCTCGAGCGATGTGCTAAACCTCAAACCCTTCGAACAATTTAGATAAATCATCCACGACAGCTTTATAAGCTACCATGTGTTTATTTGCATTACAAATATCCGACACTTGCTGGGAAACAAGATCCAAATCTCTATAACACATCAAACGTCGGATGCCAATATCCTTAGCAATCCAGATTCCATGTAGCAGTGCTTCATACTCGGCAATATTATTTGTCGCTGTGAAGTGGATCTGCAACACATATAGAAGTTTATCTCCTTGGGATGATTTGAGCACCACGCCAGCCCCCGAGCCCCCGCGAGCCTTAGACCCATCAAAATATAGGGTCCAATATTCCGACTCAGGGAGGGTCATATTCACCTTCGTCTCTGTCTAATCAGCAACAAAGTCGGCAAGGATTTGGGATTTGATTGCTGTTCAAGGTTTGTACTCAATATCGAAAGCTGAGAGCTCTATGCCCCATTTGGCGACGCGTCCTGTGGCATCACTGTTGTTTATTATATCTCTCATGGGAGCTGTGATCACCACGGTAATCGGATGCTCCTGAAAATAATGTCGTAGCTTACGAGATGCTAAGAACACACCATAAGCCAGCTTTTGATAGTGCGGATACCGCTGTTTCGATTCTGTCAGGACCTCGCTGACAAAGTAAGTCGGAGGCTGCACCAAGTGTTCCTGATTTTCCTCCGGTCTCTCCACTACCATAATGATATTGACGACCTTGTTTGTCGCAGCAAGATAGAGCAACATCGGTTCCTATGGCTCCGGTGCAGCAAGGATAGGAGCAGATGAGAGTACTTTCTTCAGGTCTTGTAGTGCGGCTTCATCTTCGTCGGTCCACACAAAATCCTTTGGTCTTTTTCAGGAGTTTGTATAATGGTGTGGCTCTTTCACCGAGCTGGCTTACAAACCGACTGACTGTAGCGATGCAACCAGTTAGTATTTGTACGTCCTTCAGGCAAGTTGGTCTGGAAATATTGAGTATAGCCTTGATTTTGTCTCGGTTCACCTCTATGCCTCTTTGAGACGCGATGAAACCTAACAATTTTCCGGCTGTAATTCCAAAGAAGCATTTTTTCGGATTAAGCATTATGTTGTATTTTTGTAGATTGACGAATGTTTTCTCCAAGTCGGAAATTAATGTTTCTTTCTTTTTGGACATCACCGCAATATCATCCACATATGCATGTATATTTCGTCCGATTTGGTCGTGGAGGCAACGTGCATTGTGCGTTGGTACGTAGCTCCTGCGTTTTTTAGCCCAAAGGGCATTGTAACAAAATAGAAGGTTCCAAAGGGGGTTATGAATGAAGTTTTGACTTTGTCAGATTCCTTAATCCGTATTTGGTGGTAACCGGAATATGCGTCGAGAAAACAGAGGAGTTCCGAGCCTGCCGTAGAATCGATAACTTGATCAATCCTAGGCAGAGCAAACAGATCTTTGGGACAAGCCTTGTTCAAGGCAGTATAATCAATACACATCCTTAAATCAGTGGTGTCCTTTTTAGGGACCATTACAGGATTGGCCTACCACTCAGTGTGGATGACCTCTTCTATGAATCCGGCTAACTCGAGCCGTGCTAGTTCCTTAGCTATTGTCTTACGCTTTTCATCACCGAAACGTCGTAAGGACTATTTGACGGGTTTAGCGTTCGAGTTTACATTTAAAGAGTGCTCGGCAAGTTCCCTAGGTACTCCAGTCATGTCAGATGGCTGCCATGCAAAGATATCTTGATTTGCTTTGAGGATCTTGACGAGCGTGCTTTCCTATGTGCTATCTAGGCCTACGCCTATCTGGGTCACCTTGGAGGGGTCATCGTCCTTCAATGGCGTCTTCTTCGGCTGTTCTGATGCCTTGAACTCCGGATTCGGCTTTGTCACCTCCTTCTTCATTGCGGGCATCTCGGACGGATCTATGCTCTTCTTGATCTCCTGATACTCCTAGGCGTGCAGCATGGCTTCGACAAAGGCAGCATTTCCATCCTCGCACTCTTGCGCTTTCTTCGGGTCTCCCCTGATGGTGATCACGCCGTTGGGACCTGGAATTTTCATCATATTGTAAATGTAACACGGACGAGCCATAAAAGCCCAATAAGCCAGACGTCCGAATATAGCGTGGTACGTGCTCTTGAACGGGACCACTTCGAAGGAAAGTGCCTCTGTCCGGTAGTTCTTTGGAGTTCCAAAGGTAACATCCAAAGTGATTTCTCCCAGGGAATTTGCTTGTCTTCCTAGGACAACCCTGTGAAAGATCACAAAGTTGTGGTTCAGCTGGGTCTCCGAGATCTTCATCCGGCGTAGCGTTTCGACATACAGAATATTAATATTGCTGCCACCGTCCATGAGAGTCTTGGAGAAACCATAACCGTCAATAAGTGGATTGACGATTAAGGCGTATTTTCCTCGCCTGTGCAACTTAGGCGGATGATCAGCGCGGTCAAATGTGATTGCCACTTCCGACCAGTCCAAGAATTGGGGGACAGCCGGAACTGTTGCATTGAGCTCATGTAGCACTGCCTTTTTGACTTTTTTGCTGGTTGAGATCCGAGGAAGGTGACATAAGTGTCTTTCTTGGTCGGAAAATTTTTCTTCCCTTCCGGCTTGGGATTTGAAGCATCAGCTTCCTCCATGTCAGAATCTTCCTTGGTCTCTTTATCTTTTTCGGGATTCTTCTTTCCCTTCTTCCGCTTTGCTTTGTAGCCAGCGGTATCATCTCTCTTAATGTCGTCATTGAAACGACACTCGGCGTTTGTGTGGGACGAGCCCCCATTGGTGTCTAAGTGATGCACACATGGGTTATTGGCAATGTCGGCCCAAGAGTAGGTTTTTCTGGGTTGTTGGTCTCCTCTACCTTAGACTCTTCACGTCCCACGACTGCGTCCGCGGCCACCGCCGCGTCCTCCTTGTCCTCCAGACTCGAAAGTAGCAGTGACCACTGCCGTTTCCGCGCTGGGTTTCTCTTCCGAGGTATTCTTGCGCTTCTGAGCTTGTTGCTTTGGTTGTTTTGCCGACTGTGGCATAGCTAGGGCATTGAGTAATCCCTCTACATCGTCGTCAGCATCTGCATACTTGCTCGCTGTTTCTATCATCTCTCCCAAATTAGTGGCTTTGTCGCACTTCAAGCGATGACGCAGTAAACCAATTGGGAGACTTGCAATGAAAGCTTCAATCACAGTTTGGTCATTTACCCCTTCATAGGAGTTCTTGGTGTCGATCCATGGTCCGAGATAATCCCGGCAAGTTTCTCCAGCTTTTTGGGTGCAACGCTGTAGGTCTCCGACCGTACAAGGCCTCTGGTATGTGCCTTCGAAATTCTGAAAGAACGCACTTTGCATATCATACCAGTTGTGGATGGTGTTCTCTGGAAGTTCATTGAGCCATGATCGTGCCGTCTTCCGCAACATAAGTGGGAGATATCGGGTTGCGACCAGGTTGTTTCCACCTTTGGCGATGCAGCAAGCTTGGAAGAAATCCTGTAGCCAAGTATCTGGCTGAGCTATGCCGTCGTAGGCTTGGATATGTCTTGAGATAGCAAATCCTTCCGGGAATCTTGTAGCTCTTATGCGTGGTCCGAAGCACTTTGGGCCCACGTATATATCATCATTTTCATAGCGCCGTACCTCTATATTGGAGTTGATCCTGTGCCTTGCATCATTCGGGGATAGAGATCGTCCCGAGTGTCGGCTGTGGCTGCGGTGCCTTGGAGCCGGACTTTGGCTTCTGCCACCACCTCCTCCGCCATGACGCCCTCCTTGTCCTCCTTGGGAGCCGTTGTGATGGCTACTTGGCGGAGAGGGTGGAGCAGCTAGGTTGTTTCCAACTGATCGCCGGCCTCCATCCGGAGTGTCATTATTTCGGTTTCGGGGAGGGTCTTCATTGTGACGAGCCCTCTGCCGGCTTGACTCGACACGGTTTTTGTTGTTCCTTCGCCTGTCATCCGTACGGATTGCATGTCTAGGAGGTGGCATTCTTTTTCGGTCCTCCTCCCGACGTTTCTCTTTATCTTCTTCCCTGTGGTCTTTGACTCTCGCCGGGGAGGGTTCCTCGGATTCAGTGCAGCGATTGCCTCTTGCTCCGCAACTGGGTTAACGTTATGCCAGTCATGAGCAACTTTGTGGTGCTGTCCTGAAGATCCGGTTCTTGAGTGGTTGTCTTCCCGACGGTCGGAACGATGTTGCTGCTCCGGAACATGTTGGGGTCTTACGTCAGCCCATGCCGGATCTGTGCGACATTGGTCAGAATCTGAGACCAGTTTTTGACTTCCAGACAGGGCGACCTTTTGCTGCTCCAGTCCTTTGTTGAGTAGTTTGATTCCCAACCGGATCTGCTCCGGGCCTGGATTAGCCGATAGGATTTCTCGAGCCGCAACAGTGTTCTGTACTAGCGTTGGATACACCCAATCCCCGTTGCTGTCACGTCGAGGCATCCCAAGTTCTCCTCTAAAAAGGACTTTGTGAATCTGCGGAAATTGGTTGTCATCAGTATGATGTTTCCTGGTCTTCTAGTGTTGCCTGGAGTTTTATTTCTCTGCAGATGCCATGCGTTTCTTTTCCTCCTCAATGTTTTTGGCTTCATCGAGGAGTACTTGATGACGCGCTTCTAGGGCCTATGCCCTCTCGTCCAGCTCTTCAGCAGTAAGTTATGTAGTTGTAGGTGTGGTTAATGCAACATTGATGAGTTTACGCGCACCTTCAGTGATCACGTGTCCTTCCACCGATTCTTCTTTTTTGGGCTCGTCTAGGATAAGCGCTCCATCCGAGTCTTCCTCGTATTCCTCAGCAATCACCTCCTCTGCTGGAGGGTCTTTTGCCGGGGTCTTGTTCTTCTTGTTCTTCTTCTTTGCCTTCTTGGCTGCACCGGTAGCAAAGACGGCTTTGGGTCCGTTTCCCGGAGTCAAGCTCTAATCGGTACTTTCGACATTTGGACCTCGGGCTTATCTCCGATTTCCATATCGTCCTGCGCTTTGGGATAGTTTTCCCCGAATCCTTCATCCATGGCTTTTCCTTCCCCTACAGCTTTGGAGTTATACTCCTCTTCATATTCCACGGAGAACTTTCGGAAATCCGCCGATGTCATCGATTCATCCGAGGATGCGGGTATGTCGGCGTTTGTTCCGATCGCCTCCAGCACAGAGTCGGTGTTGTCTCCAGCATCGGCAGTGCCGGATCCGGATCCCACATATCCGACAAAGTGTGATGCGTGCCTCCTAAGATAGTTGCGGCTTTCGCGATCTGCTTCCTCAAAACACCTGATGGTCTCGAGGATATCGTCTATGCTTGCATCTTGCATCATCATGCGTCGTAGCGTGTACCTCAGGAAAGGCCTATCCGTCCCGGCGTCGTCAGAGCCAAAACCGTCGTTGTTGTTGTGCTCCTCCTGGATTTCGACTTCAGCGGATGAGTCGATCTGGTATTGAATCTCTCCAGAGAGATACACTCCAGATTCAACTTGGACCGCTAGGTCTTCCTCAGGCTCAGATTTCTCCACTGTCTCCACAACTGGTGCGGGCTGGGTGGGATTAGGGTTTTCTGAGATCCGGAACTCTGCCGCCTCCGTGGACAAAGGGGACCCAGAAATTTCTTCTGCCTCTATCATCACCACTAGGGTGGGTGGGGCAAATTCAGCAAAGCCGATGTAAACATCGATATCGCTAAAAGACATGATGGTGTAGGCAGTTACAGCCTCCCTAGCCTGAATCCAGGTATCGTCAAGAATGATGAGAGGGACATCGCTGGCGTAGAGGATGCGACCAACGGCGATAGTCTTGCCGATTCTGATTCTTGTAGATTCCACTCAGAACACAGATCTGAAGCTCACATGCCCCACGGTGGGCGCCAACTGTCATCGGATTGATGACATGTACGCCATGAGGGGGTCCTCGAGGCATGCGGAAGAGAGGGGTGTGAGACATACGGTGTTCCGGGACAGTGAGCACACAAGTTTACCCAGCTTTGAATCCGCCGGCTTTGGACGGATCCTACTCCTGCTAGCAATCCAGTAATACGGCAGAGCCGGAATATGGGTTACAAGGGTTCGCCTATGCGAGTTGAGATTGTAGACTATCGGGTTGCCCTAAAGGCTCTCCCTAGGATGGCTTATATAGATATCCGGCCTAGGGTTTACAGGAGAGATTTATCCGGCTACGACTAAGAGTCGGTTATAGAGTACATCTTGAACTACAAGTAACACTATGGGCCTAAGTCGGTAAGTCTTCTGGGCCTTTCCGTAGCCGTACTGGACTCTGTTTCTTCTCCCTGACTGGGCTGCCCGTGAAGCAAAGCTCTAACCCGAAGTGGGCCACCCTGGTCAGTGAGGAACTGTGAGGATACCCGGAAAGTATATCCCCAACACCAATTGTTACAGCGGTATGGAGGTGATGATGATGGTGCTGTGGAGATGATGGTGGTGGTGATGATGATGATGATCCCGATGAAGTCCAGCTTGATGGTGGTGTTGATGGCGACGATCTCCCCTCTCTAGGAAGGAATTCCCCCGGCAGAATTCTATCTATCAGAGAGATCTTTCTCTCTCGGTGTTTTCCGCCCTGTAGAGGCGGCGGAATCTTTCTGTGGTCGCTCTCCGAGTCTTAGGGTTTTAGGAGGATAATATACGCTAGAGGGGAGAGCCAGGGGTGGACCAGGGCAGCCACACCACCTGGTGGCGCGACCTAGGGTGGCCCGCGCCAGGGGGTGGTGTGGGCCCCCTGTGGCCCATCTCCACTTCCCCTTCTGGGTTTCTTCGTCTTTTGGAAAAATAGGATTTTCCATGTATTTTCCCGGATTTTCTGATCTTCATGAATTTTGCCTCCAAACAACACCTTTTCCATCAGAATCCTTACTGCAGCGGTCCATGCTCCAAAAGTCATCAACCATGCAAAAATAGGTGAAATAACATAAGTATCATCTCTTAATATGAAATATATCAATGAATAACAGTAAATTATGATATAGAAAAGTGATGCAAAATGGACGTATCATAGCCTCCCCTCACCATTTGCAGGGATGAAAGTGAATGACGAAGGGGTTGAGGGAAGGGAGCAACAAGGATGACATCGGAGTTGAGAAGAAGAAGGAAGTAGAAGGAAGTAGTGGAGGCTCGCTACGGGGCTCATTTTCTTCCCTTCCTTCTCTCTCCTCTCCACAATAACTGAGAGCTCCTTCGAGTAGATCGGGCCGAATCAAAGCCCCTCTCGTCGGCGGCGGCCGCGGGGATGGGCGGAGGGGAGGTGCCGGAGTAGATAGGGTATCTAGTAGTTGTGGTGTTATGCTGGTAGTGGGCCTTTTGCCTAGTAGTTGGAGCGGAGTGTTGGATCCAACCGCCTAGATCTTGGCCGTTGTAGGGCTCCTCTTCTTTGTTCTTCTTCTCCAATGGACGGAGGGGAAAGCGAGTGAGAGGGCTGACGCTTCTCTGAATAAAAGTGAGGTGGTGTACTCCCTGTTGTTGCTCGAGGGGTGGTAGGCGTGTGCTCTTCCCGGCCGACCATGGAGGCGAGGGGAAGGGATGGGCCTGCCGGCCAGCGACGTTGTTGCGGAGCTCCTATCCGACCGTGGAGGCAAGAAGGAGCGCTGCTGCTTCAGAGCGAGCTCGGCTTCGTGAAGGGAGTATTATCCGCGCCCTAGTCACGGCGTTGTTGCTCTTCTGCCCTTCTTCTTGGCCGACCATGGTGGCGAGGGAGAAGAGGGTAGGGGTGTTGTGGCCGCTGTTGACTGGTGGTGCTTGGGGTGTGCGAGGCTGGTGTGCTCGGCATCCCATCTGCTGCCGCATCGAAGAGCTTCTTGCTCGGTGGCCATGACTGCCACCGGCATCCTCGGACATGAAGGGCCAGTTTCATGTCAGGAGGGCGTGATTTCATCATTCAAGATGGAGGCCTCTGTGGAGCGTGGCATCGGCATCCTGCATCTCCATTCAGCCAAGTGGTTTGTCCCCGATGGGCTGGGGGTAGCCGACGTCTTGGGCTCTGTCGCGGTGGAGAGGTCAAAGACCTGATTCCGTTTTCTGTAAACCTTTTAGGTTCCTCCTTACTTATTTGCAGGTCCTTCTTGTATTTTTCTTTCTATAAAAGGTCTGCTTGTAATTTGTACCCACCTCTTAGAATATAATGGCAGCTCTGGAATCGTTATAGACCCCTCCATCGTTCAAAAAGAGAAAAAAAAAGGAAGCGGTGCATGCGAGCGTTCACATATGTGGTGAATTCTTTGCCTTTGGCCCACGTCTTCTTGCCAGCCATCCTTTCACCCGAGTTAGACACAAGGACACGTGCCTCTGGTCTAAGGCCAAGAAAGACATAAAACACCAAGTATCCAAGGTTGGAGTTTCTTGAATTTATATATGCTAGCTGTCTATGCCCCAACTCTTAATTGGAACATATATCTAGGTATATATTCCTTTTGTTTTAAAATATAAGATGTTTTAGCTTTGTGAAAAGAGTGTATCTAGACACTTTTTAGTGTGTAGATTTATTTATGTTTAGAGTGAAGCTACACACTAAAAAAGATCTAGATACACTTCTTTCACATAGATAAAACATCTTATATTTTAAAACGAAGGGAGTACTGAATGCAAACCCATATATCAGTTCGGTTAAGGACTGGTGGTGTCATCTCCAAGCATCCGCCAGGCAGAAATCCATCACATCCCTTTTGATGCTTAAGACATGCATGAGAGATTGGAACGAACGAGATTAATGCTCGGGATACTATTTCGCAGTACTTCAGCCATGTTCACTATAACATCCTCTTTGTACATTTGCAACACCGTCACAATATTCTTCTTGTCATATGTTTAATCATGCAAACATTGTAACGTTACAAGACATCAATGTCAAGACCATATGCTTATGTGAACAATTCCATGTGGTCGTGGCAAATCATTTAGAAAATCACCCCAAGGATACAACATACTCCCCGTTTTAATATAAATGTTTTAGCTTTATAAAAGGAGAGTATCTAAACCCCTGTTAGTATGTAGGTTACCTGCATACTAAAAGAGGTTTAGATACACCTTTTTTATAAAACTAAAACATTTTATATTGTAAAACGGAGGGAGTATAAGCTAACGTGTGCGGAAATCGCAAGAAACACTTGTAGCATGAACACAACATTTACAGCTGACCCAGAGTCATCACAACAAACCAAAATTAAGCGGCATCCAAAATTCTGGACCCTCATTTTGAAACACCAATCTCGCCGTAAGATCATACACTGAAGCGCTGACAAGATGAAATGTGCTGCTCGCCGAGGCATGCGTGTGGCGTGAGCGCTAGGCACACTCAAGCCTGTGCACGTTGACGACCATTGCACGCATCTCGGGCGCCGGAATGGCGCACGTTACTCTTGTACATGATGGGTCTTGTCCCAAAACAGGTTTGCAGTTTGTCCTAAAGAGTTTTTGCACTACCGAGATATGTAGTATCTGCTAGATACGCTCTTATGGCCTAACCCTAACCCTCCTGAGCCGCCCCCAGGCGACTCCGGTGGTTCTAGGGGCTTCCTCTCCATCCTCCCCTAAGAACCCCCCTCTCCCTCCCCCCTCGAGCCTCTCTGCGTCAAGCCGCCTCTGCTGCCGGCTCCAGCGGCGGTGGAGGCGCCCTGTCCATCTAAGATGGGGGAAAGGAGAGGGATATGTGGCGATGTTCGTATGGGGGAGATGCGGCGCTGGCTGTGGGCTTGGTGCAGTGCGTCCGTCTTGGCCAGGGCCTGGGATTCTCCGGCGGCCGGCGAGCAGTTGGAGGCTTGCCGCCGCCGAGGGTGAGGTTGTGGCTTAGCCACGCCAATCTCCTGGGGTTGTTGCCCTCTCCTCCTTTGTTGGTGCTGCATGGAGACGACGGGTTGCGTGGGGGCCTACTCGTCTGTTGAGTAAAGGCGGCGATTCTAGGATTCCACTCACGCCAAGATGAGGGTCTACTTGTTGCTCGCCCTCTCTGATCTAATTGGAGTGGCGAGTTACGGAAGGCTTCGCTGGCGAACTCCCATGGGTGATTAATGCCTGGAGATTGCCGGATTGGAGGGATTCGATCGTGCGCACCCATATTTTACTCTGACTGTTTGGATTCAGAGGGAGCGTTTCAAAGCTCTGTTGGTTGTTAATATCATGGGGCATGTTCTTGTTCCATGATGCTGATGGAGAATGTCATGGAGACCGGGATCTGAGGATGGACAATGGTGGTTCGAGTCTGGATGATGATGAGGAATTGGCGTGGTGACTCGTGACTTGGAGCAGTGGCATGCAAGTGGGGACGACTACACAGGAGAGGTTCATAGTCCTACCTTTCAGGGTGAAAACCCATGGTCTGGCCTTAATTGGTTATGCCCGGCAATGGCCTTGTTGAATATATTGTTTTGAGAGCGTGAACTTTCTTCAGGATGAAAACCTAAGATTTATGATCGGACGATGACGGTGTTTGTGCACAGTTTCCTTTTTGGAGGCGTTGTTTTTGGAGAAGTTGGACTTCTGGTGTCGTCTTGGTGGTAGTACCATTGTTTCAACGAATGGGTCACTCTATTAGGACTTTTCTTTTTTGAAAGTCTTCTTTCTTTTTTGGTTGTGTGTATCCGTATGGTCGCTAGGGCAATACGTTGTTGCAGAGACTAGGTGTAATTGGTATCTTTATGATATTAATATATGCTCCTTTTAAAAAAAGCTCTTATGGCCGGTTCTGGTATATTGCTCTCAAAACAGTTTTACCTACCACGCCCAAACTTCATTCTTTTCTCTGGATGGAAGCAAGAGTGTGTATGTACTCCCTCGAGAAAATTGCACGCAACATCAATGTTTGATGAGAAAGTTGTAAAGAACACATAATCAAAACTAGTTTTGCGGCACTTTTGGTGTAATGGGCTGCAGCTAGCCCAAATAGATGTTTAGGACCCTTAATAGTGTATCTGACACATAGAGCTAGATTTTTATACAATATAATACAATTATACATCATTTTTTTTTAAAAAAAAATGGGCAGCATAACTAGAAAAGATAGACATTATGCATATACAAAATATTATGTTATATAAATTTTCTACCGTCATGCCGCTGTTATGCTGTCAATTTTTAAAAATCTATCTATTATATACGTACTAAAATAATATGAAGGTGTTTTTTCAAGACACCACGTTAATCAATCGGTATATAAATAATCTACACAGATGATAATATTCACTTACAGTTTAATTAGGGAATCGGAGGATAATTAGGTGGCTCGGGCCACCAAACCTTGAAAACACATATATCTATTTTAATGTGTAAGTTCGGTGCGGTTAAATATAAGTAACCGTAAAACCATGCTAATTAAAAAGTACTACTCGAAACACCTGATTTTTTAAAATTGACACATAATTTAATCTAAAAAGGAGTGACTGAAGTTCCCAGAGTTTGTGTTTCAGAAAAAAAAAATGAAATAATATTAGCAGCTTTACACATAATTGTTCATCTCAAAAACGTTTTTGTCACGTCAAGTCAGGTTGGGAACAACTATAGCAAGAGTTAAGAGTACAGTCACCATTCTGTAAACACGTCTAATATTTAGTTAGATCGTGATCAATAACATTTCAGGCTTGTAAAAACATTCTCATACTCCTCCATCCAGAAATAAGTGACTTGAATTTGTCTAAATTCGGATGTATCTAGATACGGTTTATAGTACTCCCTCCGACCCATATTAGTTGACTTGGATTTATCTAGATTCAGATGTATCTACTAGTAAAACATGTCTAGATATATCCAAATCTAGACAAATTTGAATCAACTAATATGGGTCGGAGGGAGTATATAAATACATAAGTCAGTTATTCTGGGACGGAGGGCTACATTATATGTGTATAATATACATATAGGAAAATACAAGGAAAATTTGTCCGGTCCTACGATAAATTTAGAAGAACTCAGATGCTCCACGACAACACCTTGTTTCTCTAGCCTACTCATAAGTTCTGACTTCCCCCGTAATATGATGCTCAGAGAAAATGTCCCCTTTTCAAATTTAAAACGCTGAGCTTGCTTCCTGCAACCATCCCCACTTCTAAACAATCACCAAACTGGTAAAGTCTTTGACCACTTCATCTGTGGACAACAAAGCTCTTTCTTCTGTCCACATCCGGTGCTTGAAGGCGACGGCTTTCTGTCCTTTCTGCTAGTCTGTACTTGGCAGGGTTTTCCTCTGCATCCCTAACTCCGACGAAAGGATGTCGGTCAAAAGCACATCATGACTAATGACTTTCCTTCTGAAGGGTAGACAAATACCAGTGTCCTCTATGAGACACAGGAGGCGCTTTGGTGGTGCCGTAGAACATTATGACTGAGTGGGATCAGAAACTTCGGTTCTCTTGTCTGTTTTCATCCTGATTATACCAGATCCTCTTTTCTTGATATTGGTCTTGACAGAAGCTTTCCTTGGAATAGAACGCTGTAGGATCCGGATTGGTATTCCCCCTATGTTGAAATCTTCCTTGAGAGATTTTGTCAAGAACCTGATATCTGTATCCGATAGCTGAGTCTTCCCACTCAAAAAAGCGACAAATGTTGGCGGCCTTGCTTTCACCTGAGTGAAGTACTTAACTTTTGGTTGTGTAGCCGAATCTTTCCACGAATGTCTACTCATTACCTGTCAAAGGGAATTGGAAGTAACAGGCGAGTAATGTAAATTTCTATGACATGAATGAACTCAGCAGTAACAAATATGGATCGGAGGGAGTACTTGTTTGAAATGTTTGGTTGTGTACAATTCTCTGCTTCGAGTCTGTAACTATATTATATTTCTTTGTACTAAATCAGCGAAAACTTATGATGGATCAGAGGGAGTAGCAATTTTAGATGGTTCATTCTAGATGGCTTAGATCAACTACTGGAAGTCGCTAATATTTGCCAAAAGACCCAAAAATCATTCTACCTTAATGGTAGTTCCTAATTGGTTGAATATAATGTTCAGGATTTATGTTCTTACTGTACTACTATTTTAATGGTAGTTCCTACTTGGCACACACCCTAACATGCAAATGAAGTTACCGTAATGTAAGGAGGATGTTTACCTTACGCAGCCAACGGTTCAGGCGCGAGGTTGACAATCTGAAACACCATTTCTCATATGTTTCTATAACCTGGTGCATAACAGCAATCCTCCCCCTACCTTCCAGTGCTGACACGAACACAACTGGTATTCCTGTAACCTGTCAACATGAAGATGATTAAAAGATCTTCCCATGTGATGTTGCAGTCAGAAAATGTGAAGACAATTTGTGGTTATTCCCTCTTTTCAGTGAGAGACTGAGAGGCCTTTCAGTTTTCAGTTCATACAGAAAGGTGTTAGAAAAATAGCATTCAAGCTTTGGTGACGTGTCTTTTGATTTGGTGGCTGTACAGTTGTATGGGTAGCTCACTGGAGGCCAGGACTAACAGTGTCAGGTAGACGCCGTGATTAGTGCTGGTACTAGAGAATCAGACTGGGTCGGGAAAGCATATGTGCAAGACTATTTTATCATTGCTTGAACTAAAGAAAATTCGGCCTTTGACAGACTCCGACTAACTCCTGGTCTCTTGCACAAACTCTAGAGTTAAACTGCTGCCTACGCCTACTAAGACTTGGCAATGCTACTTCTTGTCGCAACAGGCTCTTACCTCTCTGCACCCAAGTCCAGTGGAACCAACTGCTGACCCCAATAAACATCGACAGCAGATATTACTATTACAAAATACGCCATAGCCACACGTTATGAAAGATTATTATAAAGTAAGGAATGGAATTCGAGCTGTGCATTTTCAGTTATTAGTAAACACTGTCAAAAAGGGTAAGTGGTGTTGTGATTCTATTAATTAAGCTTTAGCTGATCCACCAAAATAGACCTTGATCAATATACTCACATTAACAAAGTAAAGGAGCATGTGTAATAACCAACAAAATATCAAGCTCATAACAGGAAAGTAGTTCATCATAACCTCAGTGAGATCTGAGTTAAAGAATAAACAGTAAGACAGCTACTTGAAAAAACGTGATATGTTCAAATAACAAGAACTGGGCTAAGGAAGGTTTATCTGACATGCAAGGCTCCAATATAACTTTCTCCTGGATTAAATACCTAAAGGGAACCAGCTAGTCTTTTTTTAGGAACACCTCATACAGACTATAGTTACACTACCAGTATTCATTCTACAAATATTTATTGACCATTTAACAAATCCGTTCTATAGAGATAATAGTATGCCCAATAGAGATGGATGATCATAAGTATCTCTTCAATGATGAAGACAAGTATGCTACAAACTAATTACAAAACAATTAGAAACAAACCTGAGGAATAACTGTCTGGATTTCTTTAGGAACAGCCTCCAACACTTTGTCTAACAATCGTTGGTTTTCTCTAAGGAGATCCATTTTATTGACAACCACAACAAGTCCACGGCCTTCTTCTATTGCTTGCCGTGCTATCACAACTTCTGGATGATTCATACTGCTCTTCGACTTTGCGATCTACATTCCATAGAGCCTTATCATGGAATTGTACATTACAATAAATTACATGAAACATGCATTAAGACATACGAAGATTTGAAGTGCATATTGGGACACTGCCTCCAAAGCAAACTAATTTGTGCATGTGACTGACAATAGGGCATTGACCTTGTTAACCATAACATGGAACTGGTTAAGTACTACTACCAAATATATGATATGGGACTAGAATTAGATGACCAAATTTACATACTTAAATAAAGTGGTACTTCTCTCAGTAAAAGTGGAAAACGCAAACTAGAACCAGATTCGAGGATCTTCATCATTACTCTGCTAATATCAGTGCTGACTCAAGATTTATGAGATCCATATTTTGGCAGAGGCGCAGAGCATCATAGTGTAAAATGGTTGAATAACTAATACAATGCAATGTAGCCTTTACACTTTAAACTTAGTATAAAATCAACGGAAAAGATGTTGTGCAAGATTAATGCAATTGTATAAACCAAATTCAGATAGTAGACAAAATCATGTGAAGTCTAGCTAAAAGAAAATGTTACGTAAAGAAGAAGAAGGTTCCGGAAGCTACTTCCGATCATGTATATGCCACTTCCAGGAATCCTTCATGAGTTGGGGCTTTTTTATTACAGAGAACTCAAAAGATCTCCAATCCAGAGGTTCTCTAAAATTCTGGAAACTAATTGGTAAAAGGAAGAGGAAGAGCTACGGTGGAACCCAACTGTCATTGTGGAAAGAAACAGACTAGAATCACGTACTCAGCGTATTACCCTGTTACTCGCCTATCCTCCATGATTTCATAAACCGCTTGGTGGTGCTTCACAGCTTCTAGTTAGATCTAGGAGGCCCTAGCCGTTGTCAACGGAGTTTCATGGGTCAACGTAGTCTCTCAGTGTCGCTAATTCAAAAACAGTTAAACGCTGAGGTGACCCTTGTCCTGTGGCAGTGATATGTGGTGATGCACACCATGTTCTGTTTCAAAGAGGAGGCAAGCAGCAATGGAAGAGCTTGAGCACGAACTTCCAGGCGCAATTATGGCAAGAATCAGCCCACGTGGAAGTTCTGATGGCCTGGACCAGTAGAAATGGAGAGGAAATGGTGCACGGATGTGAAGCTCTAATGAGGGGCATGATGACCATCATACTGAGTGAATGACGTAAGAAAATCAGGTTAATACAAATGGCCTTGTTTATTGTGTTTGTAAGAGAGCAGCCATTTAGCCCTCTTTCATAAGAACATGTAGGTTCCACCTTATGTCTTCATCTGAAATTTTGTAATTTAGATTGAAGAAGTTTAAAGAACCTCAAAAATGGGAATTTCATGGAAAATCCAAAACAGAGGATTCCTACATAATGCACTGCTTAGTTACTGGCCACAATGCATGCATAATCGTAGAGTAAACTCAGTGTAATCAACAGACCTCAAAAGTACAAAAAAAGGTTTAGCATTGAAATTGTTCCCCTTAACCAGATAAAAGGGAACATATTAGTCAGAACTTTAGGTCGCAGGCTAGTGTACATCTGAATGAACGTGAGTACCTTCTCTGCATCAAGTACAAGAGCTACAATATGAGCTCTCATCAGATTTTTTCTTGATTGTACCACGCTCAATGATGCTGGCCCTTTCTCCTTTCCTGACCTTTCCATCCAACCAGCAGTGTCCACCTGCATCACCAAAAAGGAAGAGATGGTACTTCATTAAGATGGAGATGGGCTGAATGAATACTATGCCATCAGCTCTTACAATGCACATATAGCATATAGGAAATGCTACCTCCATTCCAATGAATAAGGCTTATAAATTTACTTGAAAGTCAAATCTTACAAAGTTTGATTAAACATATAGAAAAATTATTAACATGTACGATATAAAATAAATATATTACGAAAATATATTTTATGGTGAATATATTGACATTGATTTGATATTGCAATGGTTCATATTTTTATGCAAAACATTGGTCAAACTTAGAAGGCGTTGACTTTTGACTAAATTTATAAGCCTTATTATTCATTGAAACGGAAGGAGTAGTGTTCCAAAAGAAAATACTGCGCTCAAACATATCAAGTTACTCCATATGTCCCCAAATAGGTGGGGCATAAACTTAGTAAAAAAAGTCAACGTTTTCTAACTTTGACCAAATATATTGAAGAAACTATCGACAACTATAATATTAAATAAGTATATTATGAAAATATGAGTGGAGATTTGGTGGACATGGGCACAGTGATCCCGTTTTAAAAAACGAAAATCATAATTCAGAGTTTCAAAAAAATACGGATGTAGCCAATGGTGTATCCCACAAACGTGACAAATATCAATTTCAAGTACTTTGTATTATGAGCTACACGAAAATGACAAAAATGTGGATCTGAGCATGCATAGTTTCAAATCTCCAGATTTTATCAGATTTTGTCATTTCAGTGTAGCCCGCAACATAAAAAAAAATCGGGTTGCGATTTTGCATGCTTGTAGGATACAACATTGACTCAGCCCAGAATTTTTTTTCAGATTTTTTTTAAACTTGTAAATATGATTTTTGAATTTTTTAAAATGAAGGGATCACTAGAGCTCGGTGAGTGAAAGAGACTTCCCGTGAAAATATATCTTATCATAAATCTACTGATATTGATTTGGTATTACAGATCTTCACATTTTTTGTATATATTATTGGTCAAACTTTGAAATTTTGACTTTTTATCTAAGTTTATACGCCACCTATTTAGGGACGGAGGGAGTAACTTACCAAATATATACTTCGGTTGTCAAACTGAAACTGAGCCCGAATGGAGTCCCTTGTTAAGCCTGACTCTGGACCAACCAGAACTCTATTTTCTTGCAACAAGGTATTAAGCAGGGTAGACTTCCCAACATTAGGACGTCCCACGATTGCTAACTGCAAAGGTAATTTACTCTCATCACCTTCAGCGGCCTCAGTCTCAGAGGTAGGGTCATCTTGATTAAGTCCATCTGTCATATGTGAAAGAATACCAAGAATAAAATTTACATAGATTGATAACATGGTTGTCTCCACCAGATAGCTAATGCCAGAGGATCATAAATTTCTCTTATTGCTTGATAAAAGGGAATATATACTGTTAAAAAAGTTCAATAGGTGGTGGTCAGTTGGTCACAGATAATAGACTGTAATGCTCAAATCCCTCCAGTTCTACTTGATCAGAACCAACATCGAGCCAGAATTATCAGATGGAGGTATGCCAACTTTTTTGAGCCATCTTTATACCTAGCTGAAATCCTATTATTCTGTTTATGCGAGTTCGTTATACTTACGATTAGTGTATTCGTTTCATTGATCACTACCGTACTGGAAGAAAGCAGAGATCGTTTGCCAGAGAGGAACTAAATTCTTAGGTCACTACGTGTCAAAACAGATATTTAATACTAACAAATAGCAAAATAAATTGAATACACAGCTACAAACTTACTGTTCGGTAGCTGAAACATGTATTCCTCAAACACCGGCCTCAGTATCTCATAAAGCTCTGCCATCCCCAGACCTGTCTCTGCAGATATTGCAACTGGGTCACCAAAACCCAACCTGTGGGCTTCTCCAGCAGCCGAGGTCAAAACTCCATGCTCATCAAGTGACTCAGACTTGTTCATTGCGACAATGGTACGTATCCCAGATGCATGTTTTCGCAGCCATTGCCCAACCTCAAGATCCAGCGGTTGTAGGCCATCCCTAAGAAGGGCATTATACTTTTAACAGGCAACAAATATCAACTTTTAACCTGACTCCAATGATAATAGGTTGATAACAGTCCAAAGCCCACTCACCTCACATCAATCAAGAAAATGGCAAATTGAGATCTGGCCAACACATTCCCTGTCATGTCAGCTGTACGAGCGAGAATGCTCCCAGATGTTGCTGCTGTCTCGAGTCCAGCTGAGTCAAGCACGCGGAAACGAAGATCTCCAAGCTTGGCAACTCCCTCCCTGATGTCGCGGGTGACATGATCCCCAGGTGTATTATACACTAACGCCTCCCTCCTCCGTATTAATCTAAATAAATACAAATACAGTTGTCAAAAGTTTTCATTACAAAGCAAGGAAAGAACTACTGAATAAGAGGGACAAACGGTGTAAGCTTTAATGCCTAAGCATAAAACCACTCAAAGTAATCTGATGTCAATAGCATTTGACATTTTCAATAGGTGTATGTCATTGTGCTAACTAGGTAAACCAGATGCAGTCAAGGTGTATCTAGCACCGAACAGCTAGAAGCTATTATGATTATCAAAGCACATTATGCCAGCGACATATACGTCCATGTGCAAGCTTACAGAGGGCTTAGGGGCTCAGCGCTGCCTGAGGAAATACGCGATATGCAGCTACAGCAACCATTTTATCAGATGTTACACAACATAACAAAATAGCATGCTAAATTGTCGAATGCAATCCATAGGAGAAGGTGTAATCACAACAATATGTACATGCAAACTGAAAGACATACAAGAAAAATGCATAACTGACGTCTATTACCATCAAGATGGTCACAAGTCACAACCAGCAAGTATTGTGCCAGCGCGGGTTGCAATAATGCAGATAGTTAACGCCCATGGTTGCTAGCCAGAAAGAGCACTACAACGTAGCGGGATTACTCCGGAAAGTGTTTGTGGGATGGAAGCTATAAGGAGACGTGGGGACTCAAGGTGCTTGTGGAAATGGCTCCCCCATAGAGCTACACGGGAACTAAATGTGCGCGGCGTCTCTCACCTGTTGAAGAGCGCGGACTTGCCGACGTTGGGGCGGCCGACGAGGATGATGGTGGGGAGAAGTGCTGCGTCCACCTTGGTGAAGTCGACGCGGGACTGCTTCATGGGGCTCCTCCTGGTGGACTTGCCCTTGGTCCTCGAGGGGAGGTCCGACTCCTCCGCAACGGAGGAGTACCCAAATCCGGCGGGGAATGGAAGGCGCGGGAGGAGAGGTAAAGCTCGGCCTGCGTTGGGGAGCTGGACGGTGAGACGGAGAAGGTTTAAGGGTTTATTTTGGGAGAGAAGAGGAACCTTACCGATAGGAGGAGGAGGTAGGGGGACCTTCGAGGACGGGAGGGTGCGGGGGAGGAGGAGAGCTGCCGCGGCCGGGCGGCTCCGGCGGAGGGCGGCGCGAAGGAGGACGGCGGCGGCGCCCATTTTTTGAAGGAAGTGGGTACAGGTCGGCGGCGAGGTTTTCAGCTGGGCCGGACCCGGGATGGATGTCCTCCTTTTGTTTTGTTTTGTTTTGCAGCCCCACGAAACGCCCTTTGTTTCTCCATGCCAATTTGGCCTGCTAAGAGCATGACTAAAAGAGCCCGTTTACATGCCAAATCTGTATTTTTCCGGCGAGTATACGGGTTCTGATCCGTGTGGACGAACGAACAGAGTCCGTATACGGCCCAGCCCGTAAATGAAATTCACGGGTCCTATTAACGGCCCGTGTCAACCCCTACTAATACCATTCTAAGTCGTCGACACGGGTCAGACCCCGTATCCCTCCGCCGCTTCCAAACCCTACCCTCTCTCGCCGTCGCTCACATCCATCTCCTCCAGCGAGCGATTCCGGCTGCTCCGGCACCAGATCGGCACGGTCGACGAGCGGATATCTTTCCTACGCCATGAATGCAACCTTGGGGGTGGCCATAGCGGCGGGGGAGAAGGTGACCGTCGCCCGCCTAGGAGGGCCTCGCCGCATCCGTGCGGCGACGAGGCGGCGAAGGCGCTGGTCCGTTCCATCAGGGCCAAGTGGCGCAAGGCCCGACGCTGGACCAACTAGGGCCTCTGTCCCCCGTCGTCGCTCGCCTCCTACATGGATAGAGCCCGCACTACGCCATGACTCGATCTGCCACACACGAGTTCGGCGAGAGCCTCGTCCTCATCCTCAGCGTCGGGCCGCGGGCGAGGAGGTGGAGGAGCTCCGCAAGGTGCTCGCCTCCTCCGCGGCCGATGCCGGGGAGAAGAGGCGCCACGAGGAGGAGGATATAGCGGTCGTCGTCGCCACGGTGGAGACGGCCAAGCGACAGGAGAAGCTAGAGGAATCCATCGCGGCGATTCGCTTCCCGAAGGAGGAGGAGGACGGACCCTGTGCCATGGAGCTAGACATCGTCATCCTCGACGACTAGGTCGATGGCGAGGCGCTCCAGCGAGGCACCAAAGAGCTCGGATTTTGGCCATTTGAGGACGCGGTGGCGTCCTCCGGCGAGCTCTCTCCTTCTATTTTCCTTTTTAGTGTAATTTTGCTATGTATTGTATGTACGAACGATGATCAACGAACGCGCGAGTTTGATCTTCTGGGGATTTTCGAATTTCGGTTTTACAGGTCGATTTAAGGGCGTTGATCTGCGTCGGTGCCCTCAAATGTGAAAATCGCTAGTATAGGGGTATGTACTCGTGTTTTACGGGTCGGGCGTTTAACGGCTATGTTAGTCATGCTCTAATTGTGTGAATGTTTTGGACGACTCGCGAACGCCGTGGAGCCTTTGGTGTTTTGGTTCCTTAAATCATCAGCACTAGATCTAAGGGCATCTCGATCGGGCCGACCCAAACGCGTGATCGAAACGATCCGTTTGGGTCGGCCAGCGGTCGTATTTGGGTCACAGTCCGGCCTATTCGGTCAACTGCGTCCAGCGGCACGATCCATTTGTCCGTGTCTGGCCAGTGATGTCGCTGGACAGAACTTTCTTCTTTTTGCATATTTTAATATAAAGTACATAGATAAATGTATATTTTGACAAGCAAATAAGCTATATTAGATAATCTAATTAAAGTAGTCCTTACATATGAATAGTTTACACTTACATGGTTCAATAAAAATTAATCAAACGTCAATCAAATTACAGAAAACAAATACAGGGTTAACCGTTTAGATTTACTGCACGAGTCCATATATGCTCAACTAAATCTAGTTGAAGTCGGTCATAGGTGTGTCTGTGACGCAAATTTTCATGCACTTGCATGAATTCTTCCTAAGACGCTATACCTGGCTCTAGCTCAACCAACTGACCATGGAAATTCCAGCCTTGGTCCAAGATGTCGTCGTCACGCTCGTCCTCGATGATCATGTTGTGCATGATCACACAAGTAGTTATCACATTACACACCCTCTCCAGGTTCTAGCAGGATATCGAACAATAGCCCACCTTGACTGAAGCACATCAAATACTCGTTCCACATCCTTCCTAGCGGCCTCTTGCTCTTTCACAAACCTCTTGCATTTCTCATCTCCAGGGTTGCGGATTGTCTTCACAAAGGTGGCCCAGAATGGATAGATACCATATCATATGCATTACCATTGATCTCATAGGAAACTCGTTGGGCATTGCTTCTACCAGCCTAGCAAACACCGGAGACCTCTGCAGCATATTGATATCATTGCTTGATCCAGCCATGCCAAAAAAGAGTGTCAAATCCAGAGATCATGTGATGCAACAGCCTCAAGTATGACGGTGCAACCCTCGGCATGCCCTTTGAACTACCCTTGCCAACCAAAAGGAAAGTTCTTTCACTACCAATGCATGCAGTCGATGCTGCCAAGCATCCTAGGAAACCCCTACTCTCATTGATGGACAGAAGGCGAGCAGTGTCTTCGGTGTTTGGCTATCTCATATACTCTTTGCCAAACACAGCTACGACCGACTTCTTTTCAGCTTATAGGACAGATTCTAGACCCAGAATCCTAGAATCCCAAAAGAATGGGTTCGATTTTGCCCGACTTTTTTCCACCGCAAATTTCGGATAACACGTAGAATCAGAATCGGCCAGGGACCTGCTTCTGAGGAGATTCCCGGGCTTCTCCCGTTTAGACCGAAACGGTATCCGTAGCTACCCCTATTGTTGCTTCTATTTACATCGCAATGCCACCGCATAGAATAATTAGAGAAGTAAAAAAAGCAAAACTCCTTCGCTCGCACGCAGCGTTGAGCCCGCCCCCAACTCAATGGTCCGTCGTGGACGGCTGCCACCGGCAGGCGCTGCCCCACCCGCAACCTCTTCCACCGCCCAGACGCCCACGCCTGACGCGACCATCGCCAAGGTCCACAACCTCCACCGCGTCCGCCACCTTGAGATCGTCATCCCTCATGTCTTCCTTCTCGAGCTCAAGCTTGTGCGCATGGAGCACGGCGGTGGAGGCAATGGTGACCCGCGTGGAGCTTCTGCTGGAACTCGATCTACCTCCAAAACGTCGTGACAGGGATCGTTGCAGCGGCGGCTGCCTGAGCGCGCAGGGGCACTGTGGTCTTGTCTAGACGGTGCCATCGCTGACTCATGGGGGCACATTACGCGCGATAGCTAGATGCACATGCAGTGATGATAATTTGGGAGGAGGCCTCATCCTCGGTCTGGGCCACCTCTAAGATACATATATACGTATTTATATCGTCTTATTTTACTATTTTATTAATCTTCTTTTATTCATTTCTAGCTCATTATACACTAAAAACAATCATATATAGGGTATTATCCACTTATTTAGATCACATATGAAATTTAGGGCGTTAGAGACATTTCACACTCAACATACCAAACAAGCCAAATGTCTAGAAGCCAAAAAGAATGGAAAGAACATGATTCTATAAGATTCTCCCCATAATTTTTCAAAATCTAGCTTCTCTACAATCACAAGCTCAAAAAAAGGGGGTGATACAATCACAATCACAAGCCACCCCAGGCCGCGCCACCAGGTGGTGTGGTCGCCCTGGTCCACTCCAGCCTCTCCCCTCTGGCGTATAGTATCCTCCCGAAACCCTAAGACTCGGGGGGCGACCACAGAAAAATTCCGCCGCCTCTACGGGGCGGAAAACACCGAGAGAGAAAGATCTCTCCGGCAGACAAAATTCTACCAGGGGAATTCCTTCCCGGAGAGGGGAGATTGTCGCCATCAACACCACCATCAAGCTGGACTTCATCGGGATCATCATCATCACCACCATCACCTCCACCAACACCATCATCACCACCTCATACTGCTGTAACAATTGGGTTGAATCTTGCATAGTTCTTAGGGGAAACTTTCCCGGTGTTGATTACTCCTTGTAGTTGATGCTATTGAGTGAACCATTGAATTATTGTTTATGTTCAGATTGTTACATATCATTATATCATCTCTGATCATGATCCATATGATGTCTTGTAGTAGTTCATTTTATTCTTGAGGACATGGGAGAAGTCATGTTGTTAGTAGTGGAATTGTGTTGAGAAAGATTTAATAGTTTGATATTTAAGTTGTGGTGTACTTCTAGTGGTGTCATGTGAATGTCGATACATGACACTTCACCTATATGGGCCTAGGGGAATGCATTGTGTATTTGGCTACTAATCGTAGGGGTTGCCGGAGTGACAGAAACCTGAACCCCCGTTAGGAAACCATTGCACAAGGGACGTCAGGGTCTTAGAGTTTAAAGTTGTGGTTAGGTTTCTACCTTAATTACTTTCTTGTACTTGCGGATGCTTGCAAGAGGTATAATCACAAGTATGTATTAGTCCTAGGAATGTCGGTACATTAGCACAGGTTCACTCACACAACACTTAGCAAATTAAAGAAGATTAATCAACTACATGAAGCGAAAGCACTTGACGATATTCCCATGTGTCCTCGAGAACATTTGGTCATCTTAAGTAATACAACCGGCTTGTCCTTTGCTAAAGAAAGGATTGGGCCACTTGCTGCATTTATTCTTATTGTCTTTTATTTACTCGTACTTTATTTACCTTCATTATCAAAAACCCCTAAAAATCTGTTTGCTAAGTATTTACAGAGAATTCCTGCTCCTAGCCATTCGCCAGCACCTTCTGCTCCTCGTTGGGTTCGACACTCTTACTTATCGAAAATACAGCGATACACCCCCTATACTTGTGGGTCATCAAGACTATTTTCTAGCGCCGTTGTCGAGGAGTGAAGCCTATTGGAGAGTGGAACTGGTAAAGGAAACTTCTACTGCAAGTATTGTTTATTTCTGTTAGTTGCTTTATTTTCAATATGGATAATTCGCTGAGTTTCTTATTTCGTAATGCTACTACCACTGCTAAGGTAGTAGATGAAGCATCACCTACTGAGAATGATACTTTTAAAATACCTACAAGAATTATTGATCATGTTATGGATAAATATTATGTTGGAGATGGAACTGTCCATCCCAGTGATCATTTGCTCTTTATACACGAATTATGCGGGTTGTTCAAGTGTGCAGGTATTACAACAGATCAAGTCAAGAAGAAGTTATTCTCGTTATCACTAAAAGGAAGAGCTCGGGAATGGTATAAGATGCTGAAGAATGGTCAAGCTCTTGAATGGGAGGAAATAGTGCCTCTCTTTTATTCAAAGTTTTATCCTCCTAGTGAGATTCATAAAGATCGTAATCAAATATACAATTTTTGGCCTCTTGATGGAGAGAGTACAACTCAAGCTTGGGGGAGATTGAAGTTACTAATGCTCAAATGTCCCATTCATGAGCTCCCCAACAATATTATTATCAATAACTTTTATGCAAGGCTTTCTCTTCATGATAAGGATTTATTGGATGCCTCTTGTGCTGGATCATTTACACGCATGGAAGAAAAAGCTATATGGGATCTTCTGGACCGTATTCAAGACAATGCTGAAGCATGGGAGAATGACAAAGGAAGAAAGTCAAGTATAAATTATGATTATGAATGCATTGAATCTTTTATGGGAACTGATGACTTTCAAAATATTAAAAATGCTTATGGTCTAGACTCTCAAGCTATTGCAACTTATTTTAAGGCTTTTGCTTCCTATATTGAAGTTCCTAAAAAGAAGTGGAATTAGTATCATGAACCATATAAAGATGTTGCTAAGTGTGTTCCTGCAAGAAATACTGAAGTTTATACTGCTAATCATGTTTTACCTGAACCTTATATTGAGAAAATACCTTTCCCGGTTAAAGTGAAGGAACATTCTATGATAGCTAGTATGGTTAATAAAAGTACAAATAAAGCTATTGAACCTGATAAACTAATGGATGATGAACCTATAATAGCAAATGTAAAAGACTTTGTCACTAAATATGTAGAAGATGGACATACTATCCTTTGTAAGGATATCCCTAATATTGTTTCACAAAGTAGTGTTATGAGAGCTAGTGTCCCTGTGTTTTCTGTTAGGATAGTGATCATTGCTACAATGGTTCTTGTGATAGCTATATCATTAAATTTATGCATGATACTGAAATTTATTATGAGAGAGGGAAGACCGTTCTAATGCATCTCAATAATATCAAGTTTCCTTGTTTTATGCTGAAAGTTTTTATGTTGCACTTCTTTTGGCTTCCTATGCTAGTAGCCTCTTGTTTCAACAACTTGTTTATTTACAAATTTCCCTTGCATAGGAAGTGGGTTAGACTTAAACATGTGTATTTTTGTTTCTTAATGCTCTCTTTCACTTCAATTCATATTCTTATGTGAGCACCATTGAAATTATCATGCCCATCTTAAAGGCTATAAAGAAAGAGCTTTTTGGGAGACAACCCAATATATTATTGCTTTCAGTTTGTTTTTGTTTCTTTGAGTCCTGAAAGTTATTACTTCGGTAATAACCTCTCCTTATCCTTTTTGCTTGGTTTCTGTGTCAAGATCAACCTCTAATGAGAGAGAAGTAAGATTTGGGGAAGTTGCTGTCCTGAAATTGATTTTTGTGCTTCACCGTAAAAATTCGTGAGAGATCTCTGTGTGTCGGATTGATCTGTAATTTTTGTGCTTATTCCCCAGGTTATTATTTAACTTTCATTAGTTTTGCACTTTTTGATTTGAGCAACAGAAGATTTTCAAAAAAATTGATCTTTACCTACTGGTCCGTTTGACAGATTTTGCCACTCTTGCATTTGCTTCTTTAAATCGATTTCCTTTTTGAATTATTTTTGGATTTTCGGAAGGAGTTGCTACAGTAGCTTATGTTTTGATGGATTTCAGTTGAAATTAGACTTAAAAAGGTTTATTACCTCGCTTACACTAATGTTGCTAATGAGAATTGTGTGAAAGAAATTTTCAGGTTAGTGGAGAAAATGGTATAATAAGATAGTGAAAGGTTTCATGACTCGAGCAATATGTGTATAAAGATGAAGATATTGATGTTATTCGAGCAGTGACTCTGGAAGAATCTGCTAAATGCCAAATTCAGAGACCTGCAAAGTCCGTTTTTGAATAGGTAACAGTTCTGGTAAGAAAACCACCACGAAAATTCTATCCAATTATATTTTTGGAGTTTTTATCCAACAAGGGAAGCTACGAAGCAAAAGAGGGATGGAAACGGAGCCAGGGTGGCTCACACCACCCCCTGGCGCGGCCCCCCTGGCCGCGCCAGCAGGTGGTGTGGCCGCCCCGGACTCTGTCTCCGACCCGTTTTCTCCTAGTACCTTCCTTTTGTTGCAAAAATTCATAATATATAATCCCCTGGATCCCCAGAGGTTCGTATATCGTGTTCTCGTCGTATTTTCGTTTCGATCTGTTTCTGCCAGGAACTATTCTTGAAAGTTAGAAGCACAATGATGTCCGCCAAGGATAAGGGAAAGGAGCCTATGGAGGAAGATCTCCAAGACCTCGGGCAGGAGAAGGAGATCAAGAGTGAAGATGAAGAGGAGGCAAAGCGAAGCCAACATCCGCACACCGGCACTACCATTGCAAGCATTAGAGTGGTGGCAAAACCTGCCAGGGTTAGAAGGACTGCACGGATGTCAACTGGAGGGAAACCTCCGCGTCACAGTTTGGCGCCACGGTCACTTCCTCCATGCACCAAGAATCCTTTCCATACCCTTATTCATGAACATCAATACCAGAATATGCCGAAGGAGAAACTACCCTCCAATTGGGATTTGCCTCGTTCTAGCCATGCAGGAAAAGAAGACTTCAAAGAGGAAGAGTGGGGAAAGAATCGCAAGAGCTGGAATTCACAACCCTATATGATCATGAGCCGCATTGAGCAAAACTCACAGTTGATTCGTAATCTCACCTTCGAGATTGAGAACTTGGGGAAACTAATCAAAGAGCTCATCGAGATGGGCCACATGGGGCCCACACCACCCCCTGGCATGGGCCACCCCAGGTCGTGCCACCAGGTGGTGTGGTCGCCCTGGTCCACTCCAGCCTCTCCTCTCTGGCGTATATTATCCTCCCGAAACCCTAAGACTCGAGGGGCGACCACAGAAAGATTTCGCCGCCTCTACAGGGCGGAAAACACCGAGAGATAAAGATCTCTCCGGCAAACAAAATTCTACCAGGGGAATTCCTTCCCGAGGAGGGGAGATTGTCGCCATCAACACCACCATCAAGCTGGACTTCATCGGGATCATCATCATCACCACCATCACCTCCACCAACACCATTATCACCACCTCATACTGCTGTAACAAGTGGGTTGAATCTTGCATAGTTCTTAGGGGAAACTTTCCCAGTGTTGATTACTCCTTGTAGTTGATGCTATTGAGTGAACCATTGAATTATTGTTTATGTTCAGATTGTTACATATCATTATATCATCTCTGATCATGATCCATATGATGTCTTGTGAGTAGTTCATTTTGTTCTTGAGGACATGGGAGAAGTCATGTTGTTAGTAGTGGAATTGTGTTGAGAAAGATTCAATAGTTTGATATTTAAGTTGTGGTGTACTTCTTCTAGTGGTGTCATGTGAATGTCGATACATGACACTTCACCTATATGGGCCTAGGGGAATGCATTGTGTATTTGGCTACTAATCGTAGGGGTTGCCGGAGTGTGAAACTGAACCCCGTTAGGAAACCATTGCACAAGGGACGTCAGGGTCTTAGAGTTTAAAGTTGTGGTTAGGTTTCTACCTTAATTACTTTCTTGTACTTGCGGATGCTTGCAAGAGGTATAATCACAAGTATGTATTAGTCCTAGGAATGTCGGTACATTAGCACAGGTTCACTCACACAACACTTAGCAAATTAAAGAAGATTAATCAACTACATGAAGCGAAAGCACTTGACGATATTCCCATGTGTCCTCGAGAACGTTTGGTCATCTTAAGTAATACAACTGGCTTGTCCTTTGCTAAAGAAAGGATTGGGCCACTTGCTGCATTTATTCTTATTGTCTTTTATTTACTCGTACTTTATTTACCTGCATTATCAAAAAAACCTAAAAATCTGTTTGCTAAGTATTTACAGAGAATTCCTGCTCCTAGCCATTCGCCAGCACCTTCTGCTCCTCGTTGGGTTCGACACTCTTACTTATCGAAAATACTGCGATACACCCCTATACTTGTGGGTCATCAGGGGGTGCGTTGTAGAATCTGTACATGGCCTCATGGCATGTGGACTCGCTCATGCGCATGTAGTCATCGAGAAGATCACCGGGCACTCCATATGCAAGATGCCAAATGGCAGCAGAACATTTCTGGTAAGAGGAGAAGTCAATCTTACCGATACAATCATACTTGGCCTCGAAGTAATCGTCGTACTGCCTCACCCCATTGAGTATGTCCAAGAATAGGTTCCTGGACATCTGATAGCGACGACGGAATGCCTTTTTTTGAAGACCGGATTAGTTGGATGGAAGTAGTCCTTGTAAAGGCGTGTGTGCCCCTCTTCCCGGTCGCACTCATGGTTGGCTTCGTGCCGCTTCGCTGAGCCACCTCTACACGGCGAGAGGAGGTAGTGGTCGTGCACCATCTGTGCAGCTGCAAGCAGAATCTTGGTCTCACCGTCGGACTCATCCTCGGATGATGACTCGACGAAATTCTTGTAGAAGAACTCGATTGTCCTTCCACTTCTACCCATATGTCTAGTACATGGTTGTCAATGGCTATGCCAACTCCCGTAGCGGATTAGACAACCAAGAAAAGAGCAGCGAACGCACCTCATGAAAACGACCGAACAGGTTGTGCGCGTCTAATAGATAGGCGGAGGCCGGGGCAGCAGGATGGCCCGCGGCACGTCGATAACTCCGACAGCGTGCGCCTGCGGTGGAGCTGCTGCTCGATATCCTTGGGCGATGGCGGCATGGCGGCTGCGGCTGACGGATGTCTTCCAGCCACCGGATATAGAGGGCGGGGTTTGGGGGAGGAGTGTTTTTTGTGTCACTGGCTAGAGGGCCCGGACAAACAAGCAGGAGGACGCGCGAGGACGAGCGTGCTATCCGGGCCGACCCAAGCATTGCCCAAATTAGATGCATGGATGGGTCGGTTCGCGCGGGTTTGTCTGGATGGGTCGCATCGCTGGGCCCCCGTGTAGAGGTCCACCCCTCCGCTCAGACTAGTTCGGACGCGCCCAGGCTGATTGAGTTGGCCCGGTGGAGATTCCCTAACATTTCTTGGTACGGTAGCAGCGGTTATAGTAGTGCCAAATTTAGTATATTCACTGGGTTATATTAAAAAATATGCATATTACTACCTCCGTCCCAAGGCTTAAGGCGTATATTTTTTTGAAAAAGTCAAACTATGTAAAGTTTGACCAAGTTTTTAGAAAAAAATATTAATATTTACAATATGAAATATATATCATGGGATATATCATAAAACATATTTTCACATGGTATCTATATAATATCATAGTTCTTGATGTTTTTTCAAAAAGTTTGGTCAAACTTTCCATAGCTTGACTTCTCAAAAAAATTATATGCCTTAACCCTTGGAACGGAGGGAGTATATATCATCAACTAGAGGTGTAAATAGCAAACATTGATCAGAGAAGTTTTGTGATACGTCCAAAATGTATCTACTTTCCCGAACACTTTTGCTATTGTTTTTCCTCTAAACTTGTGTGATTTGGATGCAACTAACACGGACTGACGCTGTTTTCAGCAGAATTACCTTGATGTCTAGTTTTTGTGTAGAAAATCAATTATTAGGAAAAATCCTGGAAAATATGCCAAAAATCCTATTTCACCAGAAGACTCACGGAGCCAGAAGACGAGACAGAGTAGGGCCACGAGGGGCGCACACCACCTGGCCGCGCGGGCCAGGCCAGGCCGTGCCTTGGGGTGGTGTGGCCGCCTCGGCTGCCCCCTCGGCCTCCCTCTTCGCCTATAAGTTGCCTCTTGACCTAAAAACCAAGGGGGTTTGATGTTTTTCTAGAAAGAGTTTTGTTGCGCCGCGAACACCAGATTCCGTGATTCGGAACCAGAAACTCCGTTATGGCACCCTGCCAGGACGGGGAATTGGAGGAGATCATCACCATCGTTATCACCATCACTTCTCCATCGACCATCCATGTTTCCCCCATCTATGAGTGAGTAATCCTCTGTTGTAGGCTATGGGGATGGTAGGGATTGGATGAGATCGTTCATGTAATGGCATCAGATTGTTAGGGCATGGTGCCTAGTATCTATTATTAGTGCTTTTTGACTTTGTTGCAACTTATTATGCTTAATGCTTGTCACTAGGGCCCGAGTGCCATGATTTCAGATCTGAACATGTTATTGATTCATTATGATAGTATTGTTTATGGTCTTACCTGCAAGTTGTATACACATATTGTTGTCCAGAACCAAAGGCCCCGAAGTAACAACAATCGGGATAACCGGAGGGAATGGCTTTGATGTGAGGATCACATGTGTTCACGAAGTGTTAATGCTTTGCTCCGGTGCTCTATTAAAAGGAGCACCTTAATTGTCAGTAGTTCCCTTGAGGCCCCGCTGCAAACGGGCTGACAGGACAAAAGATGTTGTGCAAGTTCTCATTGCGAGCACGTATGACTATATATGGAACACATGCCTATGATTATTTAGTACTTGGATGCTTTATCTTATTTATCTGCAAATGCCCTATGTTCTGATTGCTATATGAATTGTCTTGTCCATGCAACGCCCGTCCATCCATCCCTATGCCTACCATGCTTTAATCCTATGGTTTACTACAATTGTTACTACTATCTTTACTTTTACTACTGCTACTACAAAACTGTTGCTACTGATAAACTGTTGTGAACAAGATTGTTTCCAGGTGCAACTGAATTGAGAACTCAGTTGTTAAGACTTATAAATATTCTTTGGCTCCCCTTGTGTCGAATCAATAAATTGGGTTTCACTTCCCTCAAAAATACTGCGATACACCCCCTATACTTGTGGGTCATCAAGACTATTTTACAACGTTGGGAGCATAGCTTTATTTATCAAGTTCACTTGGAACCACTACTGTTCGCTGCTATCCATCCATCATGGGTAAGTCTCGTGATGGCAAGGTTCCTATTTTACCATCCACTACAAGAAGAGGTACGGTTCTGAACACCTCGGTTGCTCTTGATTCACCATCTGTTATGAGTAAGCTCCTTACACCACCACATACACATGCTACACACAGTGCTACTACTGCTGAATCTGAAACTTCTGATACTTATGATGCTGCTTCTACTGTGCTTGATAAGAGTGGTTTATTAGGTCCTTTCCTAGATGCTACGATTGCTAGAACTATAGCTGGAAATACTGAAACTCCTAATGAAGACAGTACTACACCTGTTAGTTCACCTGAGTCTAGAGAAAGCTAGGATATTGAAGATGGTTATATAGAGATGACCGATGAATTTATTAAAGAATGTCAAAACACCCATGATAGGAGTGCTATTAAGAGTCTCCTTGAGAGGCATACTATAAAACCCAAATTATCTCCTAATGCTAAGTTTGTTGCATCTCCCATAAACATTAAAGATAAGGATTATGATTTCTCTCTTGATCTATCTTACATAGTTATTATTGAGAAAGAACCTTTTTGTGGGACTAAGAATGAAAGTGCGGTAGCACATATGACTGAGCTTTCTACCATGAGTGGCTTATTTTCTGATGATATTAAGATGCGCACCCACTTTGTTGCTAAAATTTTCCCTTTTTCACTGAAAGGAGAAGCTAAAACTTGGTTTAATAATCTACCTCCTGGATCTATTGATAGCCCTGATTGCTTGATTAGTACCTTCCTTCAGAAATATTTTCCTCCTAGTTCTAGACATGCTATTTTGCAGGAACTTTTTGATTTTAAACAGGGAGAAAAAGAGATATTGCCTAAATCATGGGCAAGGTTTTGTGATTTGATTCATGCACAGGCTGGATGTCCATTACCTAAGAATGAGCTTCTTGACATATTTTATAATGGACTAACTAAAAAATCTAGGACATACCTGGATAGTTGTGCTGATTGTGTTTTCAGGAATAGGACTCCCAAGGAAGCTGAGGAATTAATGGCTAAAATAAGCAAGAATTATGAAGATTGGACTCCTCCTGAACCAGCTATACCTGAAACAATTATACCTGAACCAGCTATACCTGCGCCTATACCAACATCAAAGAAGAGGGGAGTTATTGAACTAAATGATGAAGTGATGAAGGAAGCTAAGAAATGTCTTAAGGAGAAGGGAATTAAAGCTGCAGATGTGAAGAATTTACCTCCTATAGAAGAATTATGTAAGCTAATCCCCCACTCATCCACTATTGAGGTACACTCTCTCCAACATTTTGATGAAGGTGATATCCCTTACTCTAAACCTCATGATCAATGCTTAGAAGAATTTGATGTTTTTATTGTTAAGCAAGATAATTTCAATAAAATGGTGCAACATCATTTAATGGAAAACTCTAGAGCTATTGTTGAGTTAAAAGATATTGTGGAAAGAACCTCTAATGATGTTAAAATGCTTATTAAATTTTTTCAAATGGTTCAAACTCAAATTGATCAGCTTATTAAGGTACAAAAAGACTTGCTAGTTAATGCTGCTAAAGAAAAACATGCTTATGAAATTAGAACTAGAAGTGGTGCTACTACCCAGGATCCTCTATATCCTGTTGGGCATCCTAAAAGAATTGAGCAGGATTCTCAACAAGCTGAAAATAGTGGTACTACTCCTAAGAAAAGAAAAAAGAAACATAAAACTATTGTAGAACCCTCTGAACCTACTAAAGATCCTAATAGTATATCTGTCTCTGATGCTGAAACTGAAAGTGGTAATGAACAAAATGATGTTCCTGATAAAGAAAAAGTTGAAGAAGAACCTGAAAGGCACACTAAGAATACTAAATACACTAAAGAAGATTTTGTTGCTAAGAAACATGGTAGTGAAAGAGAGCCTTAGGTCCAAAAACCTATGCCTTTCCCTGATAAGAAACACAAGTCAAAGGAAGATGAACACTATAATAAGTTTTGTGAGTGGATGAAACCTTTATTCTTGCAAATTCCTTTGATTGGTGCTATTAAATTGCCTCCTTATTCAAAGTATATGAAGGATATTGTCTCGAATAAAAGGAAGATCCCTAATGAAGAAATTTCTACTTTAATGGTAAGGTTCCAAAGAAACTTGGAGACCCAGGGATTCCAACCATTCCTTGCTCTAACAAAAATAGTTATGTTAGAACTGCTTTGTGTGATTTGGGAGCAGGTGTTAGTGTTATGCCTTTTTCTCTCTATAAGAGACTTCAACTAGAAAAACTAATACCAACTAATATATCTTTACAAATGGCTGATAAATCTACTACTATTCATGTTGGTATATGTGAGGATGTACATGTTCAAGTGGCTCATAATTGCTTGATATTAACTGATTTTGTTGTGCTTGAAATGTCTGAAGATGATAATATGTCTATTATTCTTGGGAGACCTTTTCTTAATACTGCAGGAGCTGTTATTAATTGTAATCAAGTAAAGGTGACTTTCAATGTTAATGACAAAGAGCATACTGTCTATTTCCCCAAGAAGATTGATAGGACTTATGGTTTAAATTCAATTGAACATGTTGAGGGCATTCAAGTTGGAGAAATATATTGTCCCATACCAAGAGAAAAATACGAAACTATTATGATTGGGACCATTGCTATCAAGGTTGAGGTAACATAATCATTAGTGGAATGCAAAGTTTTGTTTCATATAAAATTGTTTTGGTAACAAGACCTGATCAACCTTGTTAACAAAAGGATTTTAATGAACAAAACAATGTTTTCACCATGATTATCTCCGCTTACTTCTATTCTATCCATTATAGTTTTTGCTTTCGTTTAGTTTACTTTTCTGTTGTTAGTTGCTTGCATGTTAGAGTGTCTTAGGACTTCTAAAGTTTTAGCTTTGTTTTGTCATTGCATCATTCCAGAAACCTTTTTCTGTCAGAAAATCATTCATCTATACCTGAAAATTGCTCAAAAATAAAGTGTCTCGAAAAATTCCAGAAAATTCATATTAAATTTTTACGTGAAAAAAGGGGCAGAAGAGTGCCTGGAGAGTACCAGGGGGCCCACTAGGCAGGCACACCACCTGGTGGCGCGGCCAGCCTAGGGGCGCGCCTGGCCATGGTGTGGGCCACCCCTGTCCCTCCACTCACTCTCTCACTTCCCACTTCTTTCTCTCTCCTGAGAAAACATCAGTTCTTTGCTCGAAATCGCTCTCTTGCTGTTCTTGCCCATGATTTTTCGATCTCCTTGCTCAGCCCATCTTTGCTGCTGAAATTTGGAACTTTTGTTCTCCGGTATGTGACTCCTCCGCTTGTCCAAGTAGATTTGTGTTTAGTGGTTTATATCTTGAGTATTTTGCTGCTATAGGTGACAGGTTATGAGAGCTTGGAAGCTTGTTCAATGCTTAGAGATATTGTTTTGATGCATGTTTAGGCCTCTTACAAGTCCCTATGAGTAGTGCCCTTCATTATGTATTCACTTTGCAATCACTTGTTTAATGGATGTTCAAATTTCAGAATAGAAGATGAATGAACATCAACTCAACCAACATGAACTGAGGGTGCCTGAGGTTATGAAGGTTCACCGAGAGGAGGAAGTTTTTCCTTCCATCTATCCATGCTCCGAATTCATGAGGGCTGCAGGAATTTCCCAGGACTTCCATACTTTAGTAACTAATGCAGGATTGGAGCATTTTGTGGAAGATGAACCTTGTCAATTTGTGAAACTAAATATGTATGTAGTGCAGGACTTTTGATTTAGTTGCTATTTGGCTAACCCCATGGTTCACTACAAATTTACATTATAGCTGTCGACCTTCCTCTTGATGACTTTTGTGCAGCTATTAAGGTACCTCAATGGGGATTGTGTGAAAGGATTAAAGAGCGACCTGCACCACTCATGGACTTGTATGCGGAGATTTGCCAAGGGAGCATCTTCTCGAAGGAGAGCGGTAAAATCCGTAACATTCATCTCCCGTCTATTCGTTACTTTGCTTACTTTATTTCCAAGTGTGTTCTCGCTAGAAAAACTGCTAATAAGTTATCCTCGTATGATCTAGCATTCATCTTAGCTGCTTTAAAACAAGATAGGACTTATAACTTGGGTGCCTTGATAGCTTTCCATCTTGCTACTAACCGCGAGAAAGGTGGAATTTGTGGAGGCCCCATAGCCTCTCGTTTATTAGCTTTGCATGGTGTAGTGCCTCATCATCTAGACCTACAGTTTCCCATAGAAAGGCTTGACCTTAATTCCATGATACAGCATAAATTTGTTTCTTCTTGGGCTAATTTGAGTGATTTGTCTTATGAACTAACCCTTCTCAAGGCTGGTTGGAGAAGGAGTAAGTCCGAGCGATTTGCTCTTTTGCCTGCACCTGTTTTGTTTAACCTTGATACCAGGATAGGATGGTCACTCACTGAGGAGGAGCTTGATATGTACCTAGGAGAGCTCTCCCAACAGGAGCAGGATACTAGAAGGGAGGTTACAGATGATTCGGTCTAGCCCTCGAATGAGGGGGGTCTTCATATCAGCAGCCTACCTATGATTGGGGAGCTTCTTCTTCCCAAGGGCCTAACCATGATCATTCTTATAATGATCCGCCTGCTTGGAACCCTTACCCACGTTGGGGTTGATACCTACTTAGGCCAAAGCCTAAGCTTGGGGGGAGGTACACCGACATCACACTCATCTCTATATCATGTTTATTCGGTACTTTGTATATCCATGCTTCGTTCTCTTTTTAGTTTTCGTTCTTTCTTTACTTTCGCTTTCTAAAACACAAAAGACCAAAAATATTTCCGTTGTTTCTCTTTGTTTGCTTCTTCTTCTTTTTGCCTTGGTTTGTTTTTTCCTTTTTTGCTTTGTTTGAACTATTCAAAAAAACCAAAAAGATTTTGCTTTGCTTGTTTTTCCTTTTTGTTCTTGCCTTTAAAAATCAAAAAACACCAAAAATATTTGTTGTTCTTCTTTGGTTTTGGGAAGTTTGTTGCAGGGTTCAGCAGTCCTCAGTGGAATTTGGTTTCATGTTATTATTCAAGCTACACAAGTGAAGGGCAATAATGAGGATTAATGACAACTTGAGGTGTGGTAAGAGGCTGGTAACAAACTCTATTTGTTTTCATTTTTGTACATATACTCATCATTATGGGCATGCTTAGTTTGTTCATGTAGGGTGTATGTTATTTATGGATGCTTAGTGGTTCTTGCTTTCTTATGATTAGCTCCAGCTCGCTAATAGTTTGTAGCATGTCTTATGAATGTTTTCTTGCATTGCTCTATTCATAACTTGGTATGACACTATGGTATCCTCCTCTGAATGTTTCACTTGAATTGACTTGCACATGCTCATGCATACATATGACTGAAACAATAATCAGTTAAGCCTCGATGAATTATTTTGCCTCAGGGGTCTTGAATCACTTTCAGCCATGATTAGTCCTGTTCTGTTACAAGCATGATTATGACAGCTATTGCTCTCTCGTTTGTCGCTCCCTTACTATTGCTAGCCTTCACTTGCACTGAGTATAAGTTTTACTCGTGTATCCAACTCCCTAAAACCAATATTGCCAAAAGTGTCCACCATACCTACCTATTAGCATCATTTGCTATTCCGTGCATATTTAGTATGCCTTGTTTTCTTCCGAATAAAATGTTTGCTTGTTATGAGAAAGTTAGTTAGTAAAGCTCTCACGAACTTGATGGCACACTTTACTTTCTTGCACTTAATAATCTTGAACCATTGCGTCCATCTTTTTTGCGTATATGCTTGCGCTTTATAAGTTGAAGTTAGCAGAACCATGTATCATGGGGAACGCTTTCAACATTGCACCGGTACTTTGTACCTCGTTGATATCATGGTTATTTTGCTTATGGATCCCGACGGTGTGAAATAAAAGGGGAACTTGTAAGATCATGGAGTTTGTATAAGTGTTAGAGAAACGGCTGGGCCGCTAGCCTAAGCCATGCCTAATCATGGTGGAAACTTGCAGCATAACCATAATGAGCATTCTATGAAGCATCCTCAAAAAAAACCTATGCAAATAGCAAATAAAAAGATCGCTGAGATGCTCATTGTATGCTTGCCTTGTCATTTTGATTATGGGATAGCTCCTGTATTATGTGTAAGGGGTACTCCGTTGGCGGTTCTCTATGATACATATGTACTTACAATAACAAGAGCTTACTTGTGACTGAAGTTGAGTAGCATGAGGTTCGGTACTCGTAAGTAAGGGGCATGAGATTTTAACTTATAACTTGTCAAGCATATCCTCTTAGTTGTGTCACTTTAATCTTAACCATTTAAAGATGCTTATGATAAGGGCAATGAGAGCTCAAAGCTAATGAGTACCATACTTTCAGCATTTGGAAGCCTTTCAAACTTTTCAAAACCTTTTCATTTCCTTGTTGAGTCACCACCTATTCTATGAGCACTTTCTTGAGAGCATAGTTGTCATTCTTAGTGTAATATGCTTGTCTCAAAACTTGATTATTTGTGTTATGACTTTGATACTTGTATCTCTGATATCTTTACTTCTAGTCTTCACTTGAACTTCAGAAGTGCTTTGGCATTTGCTCTACAATCAAAGGCAAGCGAGATACCACTCTATCATACCTTGTTATGAGCATTGTAATGTTGCTTATGTTTATGTTTCATGCTACTTATTATTTTTGAGTTGGAATCTCTTCATAGCCTGCAATGATTATTAAGTAAACTTAGCTGCATACTCTTTATTATGAATTGCCTGAGTAGATGATCATATGCTGAGAATATATACATCTTATGAAGCAAATGTGTTCGTGAAAGTTTCTTTTATCGCACTCAGTTTTCAACTGAATTGCTTGAGGACAAGAAATAAGCTAAGCTTGGGGGGAGTTGATACGTCCAAAACGTATCTACTTTCCTGAACACTTTTGCTATTGTTTTTCCTCTAAACTTGTGTGATTTGGATGCAACTAACACGGACTGACGCTGTTTTTAGTAGAATTACCTTGGTGTCTAGTTTTTGTGCAGAAAATCAATTATTAGGAAAAATCCCGGAAAATATGCCAAAAATCCTATTTCACCAGAAGACTCACGGAGCCAGAAGACGAGACGGAGTAGGGTGATACGTTGCTAACGTATCCATAATTTTTGATGTTCCATGCTTGGTTTTATCCACTTTCTTATGTTTTTTCCACACTTTGGAGTACTTTTCATATGATTTCTTAGACTAACCTATTAACAAGAGCCACAATGCCAGTTGCCTATTTTCTGCTATTTTTGGTTCCAGAAAGTCAGAAAATGAATATTCTCGGAATTGGACCGAACAAAAGCCAAAGTCGTTATTTTCCCGGAAGATTCACGGAGCCAGAAGGAGAGACGAAGGGGGGGCACAGGATGGCCAAATCACCCCTAGACGCGGGTCCCCCTGGCCGCGCCAGGGCATGGTGTGGGCCCCCTGGCTGTCCACTGACCTTGCCTCTTCGCCTATAAGATGCCTCCTGATGCAAAAACCCTAAATCATCAAGCCTCCAGCCATGAAAAGTTCCGCAGCGCCGCCACCACCGAAGGGGAGATTCGGGGGACAGAAAATCTCTGTTCCGGCACCCTGCCAGGACGAGGAAGTGCCCCCGGAGCCATCTCCATCGATCTCCACCACCATCTCCATCACCGTTGCTGATTCCCATGATGAGGAGGGAGTAGTTCTCTCTTGAGGCTAAGGTTTCTACCGGTAGCTATGTGTTCATCTCTCTCTCTATGCATGATCTTATTGAGATCATGAGCTTGTAATCTATAGATCTACCTTGCTACTCAAGTGCTTTAATAGATCTCTGCTCTCCCCATGTGTGTGAAGTTGACAGTGTGCACACCATGGTGGCACTTAGGCTAGAGATTACAAATACTTGTTATGAGTTATATTTGGAGTTGGATGTCTTTATGAAATTGTGGTGTTTGTTGGACCCATCTAGTGCTCAAGGTGACAGTGTGGGGTTATCTAGAGGGGAAAGGCTTACTTTGAGGTGTGTTGTTATAGCCCTACCATGGATTAGAGTGTCCAACCGGAGAGTAGTTAAGAGTAGTATCATAAAGAGAAGATATTTATATGAGAGTGTTCACTAGTGAAAGTATGACCCCTAGGCCTTGTTTCTAAGCATTGAAACACCGTTTGCAACTAGATCTGTTACATGTTTGCTTGCAGCCATCTTTATTTCAGTTTGCCTTTAGTCTCTTCCATGCCATCAAGCTATTTTCTGGCACCGTTACCACTTATAATTATCCATACCACTTGTATTTCACTATCTCTTCGCCGAACTAGTGCACCTATACACCTGACAAGTGTATTGGGTGTGTTGGGGACACAAGAGACTTTTTGTATCTTGATTGCAGGGTTGTTTGAGAGGGGATACCTTTGACCACTTCCTCCCTGAGTTTGATAAACCTTGGGTGATCCACTTAAGGGAAAACTTGCTGCTGTTCTACAAACCTCTGCACTTGGAGGCCCAACAACTGTCTACAAAAATAGAAGTGCGTAGACATCAAGCTATTTTCTGGCGCCGTTGCCGGGGAGGTAAGGTAAAAGGTACTCACATCCTCCGGTGTGAGTGCTCGAAGTTATTTCCTTTAGATTCTGTAATTTTGTCTTTTTGTTTCTTGTTTTCACTAGTTAGGCTTAATGGAAAACAAAAAAAATTAAAGAGCTTTATAGTATTTATCTTGAGTTAGGACATGAAGTGTTTGAAGAGAAAATTAAAAAACCTATGGAACTTTATTTGCATGCTAATAGCAATGTTGTTAGTATGAATTCTTTGGACACAATTATTGCTAATGCTATGGAAAAGTCTAAGCTTGGGGAAGCTAGTTTTTATGAAAATGATCTTTTTAGTTCCCCAGCTTTGGAAGGTAGCTATTCTATTGCTTATGATGATACCAAACCTCCAATATATGATGATTACAATGATGAATATGATATTTTCAGTCCACCTACTATTGAGGAGAAAATTAATTATGATTACAATATGCCTCCTATATTTGATGATTATGGTGATAAGAATAATAATGATAGCTATTTTGTTGAATTTGCTCCCACCACAATTAATAAGAATGACTATGCTTATGTGGAGAGTAATAATCATTTTATGCATGTGGATCATGATAAGAATATTTCATGTGATAGTTATATTGTTAATTTCATTCATGATTCTACTGAAAGTTATTATGAGAGAGGGAAACATGGTTTTATGCATCTCAATAATATTAAGTTTCCCCTCTTTATGTTAAAAGTCTTGAAGTTGCACTTGTTTTGCTTTCCTATGCTTCTTGCTTTGTGCTTTCATGATTTGTTTCTTTACAAGATTCCTATGTATAGGAAGTGGGTTAGACTTAAACGTGCTTTGAATTTACTTCTTGATGCTCTCTTTTACTTCAATTCATATTTCTTATGTGAGCATCTTTTCAAACTATCATGCCTAACTTAAAGGCGTTAAAGAAAAGTACTTATTGGGAGATACCCCAAAAGTTTTAGATGAGTCTTGGAAGTTATTACCTCTGTAATAACCGCTCCTTATCCTTTTTATTTGCTTTTTGTGCCAAGAGTAACCTCTAATGAGAGAGAAGTAATGATTGGGAAAGTTGCTATCCCGAAACAGATTTCTGTGCTTCACCATAAAAATCCGTGTAAAATATCTGTACGTCCTTTTGAGGCGTGAATTTTTTAGCTTATGCCCCAGGTTGTTATATAACTTTCGTTAGCTCAACACTTTTCGATTTGAGCAACATAAGGTCTTCGAAAAAATTCATCTTTACCTGCTGGTCTATTTTGACAAATTTCTGCCATTATTTGCATTTGCTTCTTGTTGGTTCCTCTTTGAGTTCTTTTGGGGAATTGAGCTTTTTGAGGGAAGTGCTACAGTAGCTTGTGTTTTAATAGAAGTTTTATTGGTGTTGGAACTGAACCTAAAGACCTATTATCTTGAGTGAACTAATTTTGCTAATAAAGATTGTGTGAAGTTTTGTATGAAGGAAAAATTTCAGGTGTATGGAAGGAATGAGTAATGAGATGAAGGATGGACTACAGCTCAAGCTTGGGGATGCCACGCGTGTCACCCCAAGAAATATCCAAGAAGTACAAGCATCAAATCTTGGGGATGCCCAAGGCATCCCCTTCTTCATCCATAAAAATTCCAGGTTTCTTCCAAACACTTCATTTTTATTGTTTCATGCACAGTTGTGTTATTCTTGGAGCGTTTTCTTTTTCGTTTTCATTTTGTTTTTTCGTTTGCTTGGTTTTCTTAGTTTGCTTGAATAAATTGGTTGGACCCCCTCTTTCATGCATTGGTTTTCAAATAGTTTGGTTTGGGTTAGAAAAGAGTAGGAAAGTCCATGCTTAAGTGGTAAATAGAGCTTGTTTTTTACTGTGGCCTATGCTTTGTTATGCCATGCTTGATATTGTTTTGGATTTATGCTTAGTATTCTTTGTTGTAGCATGAATTGTTATAAACAATTGAGATTGCTTAATTTGCCTGTGAAGAATCATGCATTCTTTTAGCATATTAAAGCATAGTATTGTGGTATTCTCCTTTGATGCTTTATTTGGGTTGACTTGGCACATGCTCACACCATGTTATGACTATCCCAAGTCACCATAGCCTTGATGATCCTTTAGTTTTCAACTTGTAGTATCACTTTAATTAATGATGTTTTGTCGCTCTACATGATTATGGCCATTATTGCTCTCTTAGTTGGTCGTCCCCAGTCTTTTGCTAGCCTCCATAACCAAGTATGAGTTCCACTCATGTATCCAACTCCTAAAACCAAGTTAGTCCAAAGATTCCACCATACCTACCTATTAGCATATGCTATTGCAAGTATATTCATGTTTATATCTACCTTCTGAATTAAACTTGTTATGAGAAAACTAGTGATTAAAGCTCTCACGAACTTGATGGCACACTTTACTTTTCTTGCCCTTAATAAACTTGAACCATTGTGTTGCCTATGTTGTATATGCTTGCACTTATATGTTGGGGATTAGCAGAACCATGCTGTCATGGGGAACGCTTTCAACATTGCACTTGTACTTTGTACCTAGTTGATATCATGCTCTTTTGTCTATGGATGTCGTCGGTGTGAAATGAAAGGGGAGCTTGTAAGTCCATGGAGTTATGTATGTGTGTTAGAGAAACGCCTGGGCCACCGGTCTAATCCATGATGTCATGGTGGAAACCTGCAGTGTAACCATAATGAGCTGTCTATGAAGCATTCTTCTTATAAAAAAGAGTCAGATATTGAGGGAAAAAAGAGAAAAAGAAAAAAAAAGAGATATGAGAAAAGAGGAAAGAGAGAAAAAAGCACCATTTTCCCATGGTAAATAAGAAGATTGTTGATATGCTCGCTGTCTGCTTGCCTTGTCATTTTGATATGGGGATTCTTCCGTATCATCGGGCAAGGGGTACCCCGTTGGCGGTTTCTCTATGATACACATATACTTACAATGACAAGAACTTACCGGTGACTAAACTTGAGTAGCATGAGGAGTGGCCCTTGTATACAAGGGACATGAGATTTCTAACTTATACTTCGTCAAGCATGTACACCATAGTTTGTTCACTTTAACCTTAATCACTTCAAGATGCTTATGATAGGGGAAATAAGAGCTAAAAGCTATAAGTACCATAATTTTTAGAAGCTCTTTATGAGACTTGAATCCCTACTTCCTTTTACAAAAGGCCTTTCTTCCACCATTATATTGAGTCTCCACCTTCTATCCTTATGCACCTACTTTGAGAGCATAGTGGCCATTCTTAGTTCTATGTGCATTGTCCCAAGACTAGTTGATTAATGCATAACTTGATATTGCTTGTTTTAAACTATTGTATCTAGTCACTCTTATGAACTTTGAAGGTGTCATATGCATTTATATTTGCTACTCTATTGAGGGACAAGCTGAATGCTATTATGCTATGTTTTCTTTATGTGAAACAAACAAACGTCTTGCAACCAGATCTGTTACATGTTTGCCTGCTGCCATCTTTATTTCAGTTTGCCTTTAGTCTCTTCCACGCCATGAAGCTATTTTCTAGCACCGTTACCACTTATAATTATCCATACCACTTGTATTTCACTATCTCTTCGCCGAACTAGTGCACCTATACACCTGACAAGTGTATTGGATGTGTTGGGGACACAAGAGACTTCGTGTATCTTGATTGTAGGGTTGTTTGAGAGGGGATACCTTTTACCACTTCCTCCCTGAGTTCGATAAACCTTGGGTGATCCACTTAAGGGAAACCTTGCTGCTGTTCTACAAAGCTCTGCACTTGGAGGCCCAACAACTGTCTACAAGAATAGAATTACGTAGACATCATAGGGCCACGAGGGGCCCACACCACCTGGCCGCACGGTCCAGGCCAGACCGCACCTGGGGGTGGTGTGGCCGTCTCGGCTGCCCCCTCGGCCTCCCTCTTTGCCTGTAAGTTGCCTCTTGACCTAAAAACCAAGGGGGGTTCGACGTTTTTTCAGAAAGAGTTCCGTTGTGCCGCCACCACCAGATTCCGCGATTCGAAACCAGAAACTTCGTTCTGGCACCCTGCCGGGATGGGGAATTGGATAAGATCATCGCCATCATCATCACCATCACTTCTCCATCGACCATCCATGTTTCCCCCATCTATGAGTGAGTAATCCCCCCGTAGGCTATGAGGATGGTAGGGATTGGATGAGATCGTTCATGTAATGGCATCAGATTGTTAGGGCATGGTGCCTAGTATATATTATTAGTGTTTTTTGACTTTGTTGCAACTTGTTATGCTTAATGCTTGTCACTAGGGCTCGAGTGCCATGATTTCAGATCTAAACATGTTATTGATTCATTATGATAGTATTGTTTATGATCTTACCTGCAAGTTGTATACACATATTGTTGTTCGGAACCAAAGGCCCCGAAGTGACATCAATCGGGATAACCGGAGGGAATGACTTTGATGTGAGGATCACATGTGTTCATGGAGTGTTAATGCTTTGTTCCGGTGCTCTATTAAAAGGAGCACCTTAATTGCCAGTAGTTCTCTTGAGGCCACGCTGCAAACGGGCTGGCAGGACAAAAGATGTTGTGCAAGTTCTCATTGCGAGCACGTATGACTATATATGAAACACATGCCTATGATTATTTAGTACTTGGATGCTTTATCTTATTTATCTGCAAATGCCCTATGTTCTGATTGCTATATGAATTGTCTTGTCCATGCAACGCCCGTCCATCCATTCCTATGCCTACCGCGCTTTAATCCTCATTTCTGCAATTGTTACTCATCTTTACTTTTACTACTGCTACTACAAAACTGTTGCTACTGATAAAATGCTGTGAGCAAGATTGTTTCCAGGTGTAGCTGAATTGACAACTCAGTTGTTAAGACTTATAAATATTCTTTGGCTCCCCTTATGTCGAATCAATAAATTGGGTTTCGCTTCCCTCAAAAATACTGCGATACACCCCCTATACTTGTGGGTCATTATTTTGCCCGACTCCGGTGATGAAGGGGTGAAGACGATGCCATGCCTTCTGCTCGTGCTAGTGTCTGTAGTCATCGCTAGGTGGTCTAGTGACTTATTTATAATTTTATTACTTATAAATCTCTTTATACTATTGCAAGATGATTATTAATAGATCAATGGAATTTCAAAAAAAGGGGCCATGTTCAGCACTGTGGCCTTCGGCGTGGATGGTGGCACATGAAGGCTGGCAGGGCCCGCCCTCCCGCAACAACATCGAGGACACTGTCTACTACAAGAGGGCCGCTGGTATGCTTCTATCAATTGTGAACCTGGGAGAAAATTGTAGCTAACACCAGCCTTTGTGATATTTGTTGCACAAAACACAGAAATAATTTTTTTTTTGCATCTAGCATAGTTTGTGGCTTAATTTTTTGTACCTAGCCTAAATGAAAAGCTTAACTTGTTAACATGCTGATAAAATAAATTGTGGAGGATGTAATTTTTACTACAACTATACTTGATATATTCACTCTGCAACTATACTTAAAAAAATAAAAATAGCGTTTTAAGTATAAACAAATTATGAAAAATTGACAAAGATACATGCACATGTCATCTACATATCTGTGGAGTTTTGCTACATAACATGTCGCACTATTGTTATTTTTGCGAAAATCCACCAATCTATCAATAATCATCAACAGTAGCAAAAAAGGGCCCAAAAGCATTATAAGCTACATAAAAATCACATAATCGTGTATCTAAAAAGGAAAAAAATATCTCATTTATTTCAACATTTACCTTTTTATGTATGTCACATATGTAAATATATTTCAATACAGATTTGGTCGTACATACTACACGTGTATATATATTTGCATGTTTATAAGAGACAAAAAAATGATTTTTCTAAAAAAGGATCACTCTTGCCTCTATGCCGAAAGGAATTTTTGGTGACATATTTGTTGTCAATTATTTACATTTTCTAATGTTATCCTGCAAGCAAAACAGTGGGCCCAGCCTGTTAGATAACGTACTAACATGATTAAGCTGTTTATTTGGGCCATGTGCAAGAAATTAAACCATAAACTGTGCTAGGCGCAGAAAAGATCCTGTCTCCCTCCTTACTGCACAATTTTGAGATTGCCCGAGCTTTGAAGTAAAGTGTACAACTCGTTTTTAGTGTTTTTTTAACTCATATATTATTAGGTCTGCAAGCCGTCTCATTAAAACCTTTCAGTCTTCATAGGTACCCTGGTAAGGAAAATGAGTGTGTCATAAACTTGCAGCCTTTAAAACAATCACTTACATCGTGTCAAAGACACTTATATCATTAATAAAAAGAGGCAGAATAAAACTACGTGATCATCGTCCCAGGTACAAGAGCTAAAAGAATAAAAACTATCTTTAGCCAGCTCATGCGCCACTGAGTTGGCTCCATAGCCGAGGTTGCAGAAAATCCCCCTTCTCTCATAGTATCTACCACCTCCATGTTATCAGATTGAATAATAAGCCTGTTACAACCTAAATTTTGTGCAAGAAGAATCCCTCACAGACTGTATAGGCCTCCGCAGTCATCGGATCAGCCACAAAAGGTAGGTTTTTTGTAGAGGCAGCAATAAATTTACCTTTGCAATCCCGAATAATAACTCCTGCACTTCCTCTTTCTTCGTCAATGCTATATGCCGCATCAACATTCACCTTTACTTCTCCTTTAGACGGGCAGTTCCAGAATACCGCACTACGTAATATTGGCTTTTCACGAGCCCGCCAATAGTTTGTTGCTACGTTGGGGTGTTTGCACTTCTTCCCATGAACCAGTTGGCTTCTTTCCCACCATATGTACCACGCTCCTGGTAAGATCGGTAAGATAAGCTCAGGAAGGCCAATAAGCAAACTGGACAACCACCATTCGGTATTATATGCCTATTAGCCAAAATACTGAAGCAAGGAACTCTCCAACCAAAGATCAATCTTTGAAGGGATATTCAATTTCCAAAGCTTCTTCCAAACCGGGCTAAAGCTCGTCAGTAGTGTTTAGAACTCCTATGTGGTTGTTTTGTATTGTGGTTATTTCAAAATTACAACAGCAACCAAGTTGAATGGACCTACTAGGAACGACGGTTTCAAGTTTTCAGAAGTATAAAGAAGCAAAGAAACGCTTGGAGGCCCCGATAATTGTTTAGAAGTGCACAAAGTTGAATGGCCATTTAAGGTCATTTGCAACGCCGTATCCTGCAACTAAATATTCTCAATAATTTAGTTCCATATGTAAGATACGCGGCTGATATTAGGAATGGAACTATAAATTATGGAGTACTACTACAAAATTTAGTTCCATTCTCAGCCCCGTATCTTACAACGAAACATCAGGGGAGAGTTACACTCTTCGCTCTTCCCCTCTTACAATGTCCTGGGGAGCACATGATACAATTAGACAGCTTCAAGAGTGCATTACAAGGTTAGCACAGCCTGGCTAGAATGATCACAACATCAGACAGCACCTACTGTCTCTCTTCTATCTCCCCCGACTGTGTTGTCAGAAACTATCTTACTACACCAGAACCTAGGCCTCCTATCCATAATTACAGGACATGTAAATACAGATAGATACAGGAGATACACATAGATTAGAACGGCTGTTGATCTATGTCAGACTCCTCCAGAACAGACACCGACAACGCTAGTCGGAATCGCTGTCATGCTCAAGAAAGCGATATTCTCTTGGCCCGCCTAGTCGTAGTACTATGGTTCCGGAATTTCCTTCATGCCATTCAATGCCTTCCTTCTCCACAAGCTGGATAACCTATTATAGCCAGATTACAGCATTCAAGAGCATGGCATGTGAAGTCAAGGAGATTTAACCTATTATGACTGAACTGAATACAGAATAAAGCAAGGCAAAGTATCCTGCGAATCGTGCAAATGTGAATACTTCCAGCCCAAAGGATCGCAGATGTAAGGCCCAGATAGGAGGTGGGATGCCCCCTCACTCAGAGCACTTAGCAACCATTTTCATTTGGAAGTTTCCACATTTGCACCAGATTGATGTTTTCACATTTGATCCCAAATGGATGTCAGCAACACAAACACCACCTAGAGCTGCACAGCAACATTCTACCTTACTGAATCATAAGACCACAAGACTAAATGTTGATAGCATATGAAGGATGCAAATTCCAACCAAATGCAATTCATGAGAGCAGTTCATTCAATTTGGTCTAGAATCACTGCAGGAATCATTAACTAAAAAGGCACAAGAATATAGGCAGCATATACATGTGGCAAGCACATGAGCAAGAATTATTTACTCAAACAAGTACATACCGATCGTTTTATCTTCCCCTTCCCTGTACCTTCACTACCACAACCAGTAATTACTCTAAGAAGGGTAGCTGTTTAAGTAAGAGAAAAAAGAAAACAGGATTTAGACGATAAAACATTAGATCAAGACCAGTAAAGCTGAATAAACGTTGGTGTTACGGTGGCAATGGTTACAGCACCTAATTTAATGTGAACACTCACCTGGCATGCATACACAAGCCAGCATGTTGACTTTCAGGAGCCTCATAGCTTGCTTGACATGTTGACCATGCAAGTCAATAGTCACTGTGTTCATTATATGTTTGTTTCTGCCAGCAGAAGATATCACAGGAGTCTTAATTAGTATCAAGAGATTCATAAAATATCTCCCTGGCTATATCAGATGAATGCAATTACCTGGCTTCAAATATCTCCCTGCTGGCCTTCTCATCTTCCTTGCGACCCAATTCCCGATAATGTTTTCCCTAAAAGAAATAAAGATTGGACTATTGGAGACGCTAAGGCAACGCAATAGCAGTTATAGGCATGGTGACAGAAAATGTCCACAAACAACAGAATCTTAGAATGCTATAACAGGACAAACATCCAGTTACTGAATTTATGCAATCTAAGATAAGAACACAAGATCAGCACATCACTTAAATCTCTCAACCATTCAACCTTTAATGATGAAAGATCAAGAGATTCTGCATTTTCACTTTCTTTTCTATTCTGTCATACTTCTCAGCCTTAACATCATAAAAGTGGAAGTCTGACCTCCTCTGCAAGGTACGAGGCGTAAGATTTTTCTCCTTTGGAATATGCCAGGGCAGCCTGCATGGGAAAATAATAGACAAAAATAAGAAATACAAAGGAAGATCTGGCACAAGGTGAACTCCGAAAAATAAATTCTTACTTTCTGATAGTATCCTTTCATATTATCATAATGCCTAGCAGCAACACCACGGAACTCTTGATACCCATCCCCTTAACGTGGAGAAATTACAGTTATATCATTTGCAGCAGTGCCAAATACAACAATTACAAAGCACGATAGGTGAACAAGGTCAGTTGAATGTATATCTGTAAGCAAATCAACGAGAAGTAGTTCCATGGTATATAACTGTAAGCATTATGTGAATGCATCAGATGGACACTAGAATTAAATCAAGAAACTGATAAGTAGCAATTTCAATTATAAGATTGAACCAAAACTGTTTAGGCGAGGGAGCTATTGACCTAACGGTAAGAAAAACGCTTGCAAGGAAACCTATAAAGTAAAGAAATAGAAAGTGAGAAATTGTCAGTTTGCCACAATGGAGAAAAAAAGGTGAAATCTTGAATCACAATGAACTGAGCATTATAACAGGCACACACAAATCAAGATTTGTATGATTGGCAAGCACAGCAATAAGAAACAGGATATACCATTCTTTGGTCTTCCTTGGTTGTTTGCTGTGATGGGATGATTGTATGATTGAAGCTTCTTCACTATCTTTTTCCAGTCCATTTTACTTGGATCGTGTGTGCGCTGAACCTGTTCAGGTACTTTGAACAGTGACTCCAGGACTTGTTGTGGCATCTTGGAATCCACCACGGTTGATCTTGAAGGTGGCGTTGGTGAGTGTTGCACCTCACAAACAGCCTTCATGTAGCTATTGAACCAAAGACAAAGCATATCATAAACCAAGAACCACCGGCATGGAAGTGCAAGCACATAGTGCGATTACTGATGCGTACAGCTAAGTACTGTTGAAGTCTGTGGTTACGAAATCATAGATGCCTAGGAGATAAAAAGCTGCACAGCCAATACTGTTGAAGTCGACAATTACTAAGGCATTTAAATTGAACTAGTGCATTTTATGATGGCATAACTCACTTAGGTTACTAAAACAAAATGTAAACCATCACATAGTTAGCATGTGGCGCATGATATGCATGCGTAAAATAAGCTTTTATCGAAATAAACTTGTCTAGACGATCAAGGATGTTATATGTTCTTAGCAAAAACATAAACTCTACAACTGCTGAACTACCAGTAAGTGCATAAGGATCACGAGAAAACATTGAATATTCTACATGCAACAGCTTCCAACTGTTTTTCTCCCACACTCCAGCTATCCAAACAAAAGTACTAGCAAATATTTGTACCTCAAGTATGCATTAAGTATATGCACATGCCAAACATATAAATATCAAGTTCATCAACCTGACTTATTTAACTGCCGTCAAAAAAAGAACTGGCTCATTAAAAAGCTGCTATATAACATTACTAAAAATCAAAGGAAAAGCGTATCTGGTCAGGTGAGGTTCACCTGCTCTGCTGTTCCCCCCAGAATAACTCATGTTGTCTTTCAGAATGGTTGTATGACATACCAGGTGTTCCTTCTGGAAACTGAACAAACAAAATGTTAGAACATGACATTTAGCAAGGAAACAGCTGAGAAGTGCTACATGCATTCCTTTTTTTTCCTAAACAACAAGGGAACTAGAGATTTGTTTAGTTGACTAACACATATATGCCCAACAGAAGTAAATAGCAGATGAATTCAACAATGCTTTCTGTCTCACTTTTGCGCTAGGGCCACCAAATAAACAACATTGCTAACAGACGTTTTGTTTTATTTGCCTTTAGACTTGTTGGCAACAACTTCTATGACTAGAAAACCAGGTCACAGAACACACCAATGGCAAACTGGGAATAGTTGGTGCTTTGAAAGATACAGCCTAAACTGCCCCCTGTAATCAACATACCACATGTTGGCAAGTAAGAAGTGATAATACTACATGAAGTACTAATAAACAATTCATGTACCCATGATATTTGTAGGACAATATACTTGTTAATGAACTTTGTAGCTGCTAACGTATAACTCAACTAAGGCTACTTGAAATTTCTGCAAGAGTAACATACTGAAGAATAGGAGCCCAAACTGTAACAATGTGATGCTACTACCTGGCATGTACTTTGTTCAATCCTTGCAGTAGGATTTTCTCCATATAGTCCATATTCTGGGAAGATATCTGGAGAGTGTGTGCTATCCTTTTCATCAGCATTAGATATGCACCATCCCATACCAGAGATATCAAGTAATGCATCCAGAGCCTGAAAATACCTGGTTAGTAAAAATCTTAATAAATTGCTGCTAAGTTATAGCATCCCAGTCGATAGAAAAAGCAGTGGTCTAATTTCGGAATTGAGTATGTAAATTTCTCTATGTTTGTGTCTCTCTTTATCAGAGTGTCCCTGACAACTGCCACCGCACGACTGCACAAAGAAGGCTCATGTTGTTTGCAAACTGATTACTCCTATAAGGTCAACGATGACTAGTGGACGTAAAAATCTAAGCACGCATAAATTGTTACAGAAACAGCTTTTATTTTTACCTGCATGTATTCCTCATGTGCCAATAGTGACATCTTAACATTCTGTGCGTAACAGCATAGGATCATAGAACTAGAGAAAATTCTTGGAACCACATACACAAATGCTTTTTTGTCAAAATTTAAACGCAAAGCACGAAAGACAGACTGCTGATGCTACCAAGAACAGGCAAGATTCTAGCTACAATCAATCAACAATACTTTAGTGAAATGCGGAAATTTGTACACTGGTCAAGGCACTAAGAGATGAAGTTTATATGAGTTCACCTTTTCAACAACATATCCATACTGACCTGCAAAATGTAAGAAATATAATATGAGGAACGCTTTCAGATAAGCTAAACAGTGTGTCCAACTGGCTTACCAAATGCAATAGTAATGTTAGATACGTATCTGAACACGCTATAGTTCAATAAAAAATAACATTAAGCAGCTTCAGAATGAATAAGAATAAATATGAATGTTTTTTAAATCAGACGCTGAAACACCAGGTTGGGTCTAATAATTCAGACTGATCGCCTAACATTTACTTCTCAGAAGCTGTATATAAGTCGACCATACAGCCGTTCCGTGGAGAAACAATTGTCCAACTAAACTTGTGGATTGGTTTCAGCTGCACAACATTACAAGTATTGTGCAATCTATAAGTAACCTCATATCCAATATATCCTTTGCACCCGAAGAAGAGAAGTGAATCTATCGGTTGAGTGTGATATCGTGCAATTTCGAAGTGTAGAAAGCACATATTACAAAACAAAAATTCCAGGCAACAATCCCATTAACATCCCAGTCTTTAAGCTAAGAGAACAAGGGTGTGATATGTGTCGCCTTATCAGACATCCACTTGACTAATCATATGTGAACCTTGCTCTATTTTACTCTGGGCATCCTTGCACATGATAAGCTCAAATATCAATCCAGACTCGACTTTTTGGAAGGATAATTCAGCCCAAAACCATCAATACTTCCTTGCTCACTGCAAACATCACTCTGTAAGCTCCATAAATCAAACCACCAAGCATTTGAAAGGAGCCAATTTGATGTCCTAACATTAACACACTTTTATTTGACCCAGTTGCTTTAAAGACATGCAAAGAGAGAATACTGATAGACTAGCATGGAAAAAATAACATCAAAAGTTACTTTGATATCTAGGGCTACTGAAAGGAAAACTAGAGACTAAGAACATATCTGAAAGACAACCATAGAAGATTGGCTTGAGGATTATATGATGGTTATGACTGCCCTATGTATTCTCTTTTCCCATTTTCACAGATCACTCGGACTATCCAACCATTCCTCAGTTCACTAAACGGTGAATTTTGAACTGCGGACAGAGCTTGAACCTTCAGGCTCTTTTTGGATGATATGTAGTTCTTTGGAAAGATTTGGTATTTAGTTTAACTACCAAAGCATTCCAAATAAATGCCTATTGAACTAACTAAATACCAGAACTTTCCAAAAAAAAGGACTACCTTTTCTCCAAACACGCCTTATATTGCAATTGGACTTGGTTATGACTTCCACAGCAGAAAGAAACGATCACAGGTAAAGCACTTCTATATGAAAACCACAGCAGCAAGTGACCATGTGCTAAGCGACTCACCTAGCACGTCTCTGACCACACCCATGCTGAGCTCAGAATGATCTCCAAGCATGGAGCATAGGAACTGTTCGGCCTCCTCAGCACTATAAGTTGGATCACCCCGTCCGCTGTCTCTCTCCCCGTTTCTCTCATCACTCCAGCCATTGCTCACGGTCCCACCACCATCCCTGTCCTTCCACCCGTTGGCCATGCTTACAGGCGGAGTGGCAGGCCGCGAGTAGCCCTTGCCAATCACGTCCGCAACCATGCCAGAGGCGGCGACGGGGAGCTTCCTGGGCCTGCGAGCGGGCTTCCTCCCAGCAGATCCCGCGCGCGGCGAGAGATCTGGCGGCGGAGGGGGCTGCGGCGGCGGCTGCTGGTCTTGCGTGGAGCCCAGGATGCCGGCCGCGAGAAATGGATCGCCGCCGGCCTCGCGGTAGGCCGAGTCCACCTGGTCGATCGTGGCGCTGCCGAAGGCCTCGAACAGCCAGGCGAGGTCCCGTCGCTCGTCACCCGTGGCCGACGAGGAGGCGGTGGAGTCGGACGAGGAGGGGGCGTAGAATGAGGAGGTGGAGGCGGTTCCCGAGGAGCTGGGGGTGAAGGCGCGTGTGTACGCGGACACGTCCCCGCCGCTGCTGCTGCCTGATTCTGCCTCGGAAACCGCAGCAGCAGCAGCAGCAGCAGCTGCCGCCGCCGCCGCTAGGGTTAGGGTTTCCGAGAGCGGCGAGCACGGAGCCCCGGGGGGCGAACCCGCCGCCCCACCCGCCGGACGCGCCGGCGCCGCCCCTTCGGTCCCCGCCGTCGAGGGCCTCTTCTTCTTCTTGGATTTCTTCTTGGAGTTGGAGGGCTTCATCTCGGCAAATGGCCGCGCCGCTTTTTCCCCTCTCTATTTTCCTCTCCCTCCGGGTTTTGACTTTTTCCTGATTTTTCTGCCTGGGGGAGAGATTGGGAGGAGGGAGGAAGAAGGCGACGAGTCACGCGGTATGGTGTGGTGGGCGCGCCACAGAATATTCTACTCTCACTCGCATGTGGGTCACGTCACCCACGGGTCCCACATGTCATGGTGGCTGCGAAGATGCACGGCAATGGGTTGAGGCGATGGCTGATACTTTTTCAGGACTGGTGGTTTACCCCCGTGAGGCTGGTGGATGGGGTCGGCCGCGCGATCGTGTCCCACCTTCGCTGATTGAGCCCGATAGGTACGGAACGGTTTGCCCGCGGGAATCAGGGAACGGGTAGGGTAGGGATCTTTTAGGCGTTGTTTACTTTTTTAGTATTTTTATTTTATTCATTAGAGTCGTGGGATATGCGGGAATTTAGTGTTCACCCGATACTTTTCAATCCTTGCAAATATCCTTTCTAAAAATACTCTATCATGTTATAGAGTTTTCAATCTAGACAAAAATAAGAAGAATTTGCGGAGATATTCTGGAATTATTCCGGCCAAACCCGGAGTAGTAAACGGATTACAGAGATTTTGCGGGAATTAGAATAATCCCCTCTATTCCTTGCAAATACACTAGTGAATACGAGAGAAGTAAACAAGGCCTTAAGCAAGGTTGCGAGGGAGAGAAGGCATTGGATACAATTTCGAAGCAGCAAATACCGTATTTATCAATTTAAATTAAATTTCAAGTGAAATACGTTTTTTTTAAACCAAATGCTGCGTTTATATTAAGCTGAAGGCAAATCCAACTCTAAACAGCTTACAAAAAAGTCTGGTGGATAAGAGAACCACACTTTGCACGTTTTATTATCATAGCCTTCTTGCGCCATCCGGTGAGCGGCCCCATTTGTCGTTCTCCTTACCGCTTTGCACCATGGATTTTTCAAAGCCGCCTAGGAGGGTATTCAGTTCCGCCACCAGTGGATCGTGAGAGGACCGATCCTACTCCCTCCCCAGAAGCTTTGTGGTGACCGTGGTGCTATCTGTTTCTAGGATTATTATACCTGGTGCTATCTGTTTTTAGGATTATACGCCTAGCTTGTATCTCCTTGGCCAAAAGCAGACCTCTTCTACATGCCAGCATCTCCGAAGCTTCTGCATCAGCAACATGCGGAAAAAAATGGCTAGCGCTCGAAAGAAATGCACCATGGTAATCACGCATAACTACACCACCTCCACCATTGTTGTATGCCGCTCGGAAAGCTCCATCATAATTAACCTTAGTGAATCCGTCTGATAGCAAGATCCAGTGCTCCTTGACCTTGCTTTGTTGGTCACCTGAGCTGCTATGGACTTGTGTCCATTCTGTCACACCCTCCACCGTCCGACAAACAATGGCTTTAGGATCAACTATGCAGCCGCCAGAGTCCCGAGGGTCGTTCCTTGCAAGCTAGATGTTAGAAATCATCATTATAGCCTGAGAGATACCCCTTACATCTTCCTTCCCCAGCCAATCCAAAAGCCATCCCTTCAGCTTTAAATGAGTGGCAAGTAAACGAGGTGGCTTGTGCATGGTTATACCTGTTTGATCGGTAAGAAGCTTCTAGGTCATAGCTGAATGCGAACAGCTCCAGAAACGGTGGACCAAACTCTCTTCTTTAGCGCAACCTAGACACATTACAGAATCTTTAATCTTGCGATGTTTGAGTTTTGCGCCCACTACCAAACCGTTCTCAACTAATCTCCAAAAGTGAACTTTTATTTTCCCTGCCATTGATGCATCTCAAAGGGAGAGCACGCCCTTCTACTAATCACACCTCTGAACAACGAGGTGATAAGCAGACTTTACCGATAACTGGCTAGATTTTGTGTGGTTCTAGGCTCGTAAATCAGTGGAGCCTGGGCTTCCCACAAATTTTTGAAAAATATCAGATACGTCGTGATCGTAGAAGTACTGCTTTAGCTTGCCCTCGTTCTAGCCTCCTCCTCCGGCGATTAGGAAGTCCTTCACCATCTCTAGACATGTTTCCTCTTTGCATCCCAGTGGATGTTGCGCAAAATAGTGTGGTATCCAATTGTCTTTCAGCACCTGAATATCCGCACCATTCCCAACCCTCCAAACTAATCCCTCTCTCAACAGGCCCCTCCCGTGGATGATGCTCTTCCAAGTATATGATGCTCTTTTTGGACAATCCGCCGAGAGGAAATCACCCCCTTTAAAATACGTGCTTTGAGAACTTGAGCACATAAAGAAGAGGGCTTCGTGATGATATGTCAGCCTTGTTTCGCGAGAAACGCCTTGTTAAAACATTCATAGTCCCTAAAACCAAGTCTCCCACTATATTTGCTCTTGCACATATGATTCCAGACAATCCAGTGCAGTTTTCTCTAATTCTGAGTATCTCCCCACCAGAAATTGGAGGAAATAGTGCTCAGCTTCTTACATTGCTTTTTAGAAAGCATGAAGCAACTCATTGGGTAGGTTGGTACTGCATGTACCACCGACTTGATTAGCACACCCTTGGCTTCCTTAGATAGTCCCTGGCCTTTTAGTCTTCTTACTTTACTCTAGGATTATTCAGTGGCATGCTTAAAACAGCCATCTTTCGAGCGACCGACTACTGTAGGCAGCCCTAGGTAGCGCTCGGATAGAGCTTCACATACATCGAGCAAATCAAACTGATAGTACTACCTTGCTCCTGAATTAACTGATGCGGAGTGTAGTGTTAGCCAGTTTGGTAAAAATATGTTCAGAAATTTAATTTTTTTCAGTTTGGTCTTCAATTAAAAATTCAAATTTCAAAACAGCTTGTCGTCTCCGTTCATCCCCGTCGTCGATCCTAGCCAACTTCCTCCTACCTTTGTCCTCCCGTGCCGTCAACGACTGTGGGCGTCTCGATTGATCGCACACGCACAACATCTCAATTGATCGATCCATCGCAATAATTGCACGTGTTGTGCCTTTTTTCGAAATGGGGGAGATCATCCCGGCCTCTACATCTAAGATATGCACATGACCTTTTTATTATATTATTCTCAAAATCTTGTAAGAGGGATTACAAAGATCAAACCGAAACCAACCAAAACAAGCGACAACTCGCTAATCCTACAACACTGATAAGGGGGTGCCCATGAACATGGTCAATATTCCTGGCATCTCACCAACGTGGAATATCTAAAACTAAAGGCCTCGACAAATTTCCCAAATGGCGAATAAGTGGCACAACTGGTCCAAAAGACCCTCAACGCGTACAAGCATACACGCTCCAAAAATCGCCGTCGTCGTCGTCGTCCGTGTGCCCATCTCCAGGAGAGATCAAAGCAGTGAACTTGTGAGGTCTGCCGCCAACGCAATCATGACGCCAAATAGCACCTCCACCCTGTGCGCGTCCAACATGCACGCACGGTCGACATCGAGACCCCTCAGTACCATGTCACTCAGTCCCGCCATCTGACGCCGCTAGAAACCATCGGGAGATTCGTCATGCGTAGCACCTACCGAACCAGGCATGACTGAGCGTAGCACCTGGCGGTTAGGCATGACTTAACATCTCCACCGTCATATCTGTGCTAGAAGAAGTCGCTCCACCTCTGGTCTCTATCGTCCAACGCTGCTCCACAAACAGTGCTCCCAAGAGAGAAATGACACGACAACTCCGTCATCGCTTGATCCAAATATCTTAGGGTTTCTCCAGAGAAGCATGATTGAGGTCAACACTAGTTGCATGGCGATGTCTTCATCAAGGTAACGACTTGGTAACGCCTCCATCGCCTACCAATGGCTCGGTGTCGTAGTATGTGGAACGGTAATGCCTAAGCAGGCTAGATAGAGGTGTGGGAACGGGCAGGAATGCAACGACGGCATCCGCATGCTGGAATGGATACAAGCAAGCGTAGCTGGACGCAGGAAGTACCCAAGTTCGGGGCCCTTGTGAGGAGGTAACACCTCTACTCCCGCCGATCTAACTGTGGGGTGATCAACATAGGGACTACAATCTGCTCCTCGAGCTGTATGCGAGCTACCAAACTACCAAAGTCCAACCCTTGCAACGAGAGGCCCGCTCCCCTTATATAGGGTGGGGCAGCGGTTACATTGGCCATGCTAGTTGGCGGGTCCCACAAGTGGGCCCCAGCCGGCTAGTAACCTATAGTGCCTGATACATTGCAAATGTATCTATAATTTTTGATGTTCCATGCTTGGTTTTATCCACTTTCTTGTATTTTTCCCACACTTTGGAGTACTTTTCATATGATTTCTTGGACTAACCTATTAACAAGAGCCACAGTGCCAGCTGCCTGTTTTCTGCTGTTTTTGGTTCTAGGAAAGTCAGAAAATGAATATTCTCAAAATTGGACGGGACAAAAGCCAAAGTGTCTATTTTTTCGGAAGTCATAAGATGCCAGAATACGAGACAGAGAAGGGTGGGGCCGCCACACCACTGGCAAGACGGCTGGCCTCGACCAGCGCTAGGGGTGGTCCGCCGACCCAAAGACCCTCTCGGCCTCTCCTTCCGCCTATAAGATGCCCTCGGACGAAAACCCTAAGTACGATCAAAATCCACGAAGAGTATGTAGCGCCGTCATCTCCATCCCTAGATCGGAGAGATCAAGCTCTTCCTAGCACCTGCGGAGAGGGAATTCACCACAGGCCTTCTTCATCCCCATGCAAGCCTCCGGTGTGATGCATGAGTAGTTCATCCTTGGACTATGGATCCATGTAGTAGCTAGATGGCTGGTTCTCCTCCTTTGTGCTTTCATGTCTAGATCTTGTGAGCTTCGTTCATGATCAAGATCATCTATTTGTAATTTTGCGGGTTGTGTTTATGGGATCCGATGGTTATTGAGATGCTGTTTCAGATTGATTATTGATTCTATCATGTCTTTGTTATTTGTGATCTTGCATGCTTTCCGTTGTTAGTAGCTATCTTGGCTAAGTAGATGCTAGCAACTCCAAGAGTAATGAGATGAAGGATGGACTAAAGCTCAAGCTTGGGGATGCCACGCGTGTCACCCCAAGAAATATCCAAGAAGTATAAGCGTCAAAGCTTGGGGATGCCCAAGGCATCCCCTTCTTCATCAATAAAAATCCCAGGTTTCTTCCAAACGCTTCATTTTTATTGTTTCATGCACAGTTGTGTTGTTCTTGGAGCGTCTTCTTTCTTGTTTTCATTTTGGTTTTTTGTTTGCTTGGTTTTATTAGTTTCTTGAATAAATTGGTTGGACCCCCTCTTTCGTATATTGGTTTTCAAATAGTTTGGTTTGGTTTGGAAAAGAGTAGGAAAGTTCATGCTTATGTGGTAAAAAGGCTTGTTTTTACTGTGGCCTATGCTTTGTCATGCCATGCTTGATATTGTTTTGGCTTTATGCTTAGTATTATTTGTTGTAGCATGACTTGTTATAAACAATTGAGATTGCTTAATGTGCCTTGGATGAATCATGCGTTGTTTTAGCATATTAAAGCATAGTATAGTGGTATTCTCCTTTGATGCTTTATTTGGGTTGACTTGGCGCATGCTCACACCATGTTATGACTATCTCAAGTCACCATAGCCTTTGTGATCCTTTAGTTTTCAACTTGTAGTATCACTTTATGCTTTGATCAATGATGTTTTGTCGCTCTGCATGATTATGGCCATTATTGCTCTGTTAGTTTGTCGCTCCCAGTCTTTTGCTAGCCTCCACAACCAAGTATGAGTTCCACTCATGCATCCAATTCCCTAAACCAAGTTATTCCAAAGAGTCCACCATACCTACCTACTAGATTATGCTATTCCAAGTATATTCATGCTTTTGTTTACCTTCCGAATTAAACTTGTTATGAGAAAACTAGTGATTAAAGCTCTCACGAACTTGATGGCACACTTTACTTTTCTTGCCCTTAATAAAGTTGAACCATTGTGTCATCTATGTTGTATATGCTTACACTTATTTGTTGGAAATTAGCAGAACCATGCTTTCATGGGGAACGCTTTCAACATTGCACGGGTACTTGTACCTAGTTGATATCATGCTCTTTTGTATATGGATGTCGTTGGTGTGAAATGAAAGGGGAGCTTGTAAGTCCATGGAGTTATGTATATGTGTTAGAGAAACGCTTGGGCCGCTAGTCTAATCCATGCTGACATGGTGGCAACCTGCAGCGTAACCATAATGAGCTGTCTATGAAGCATTCTTCTTAAAAAAAGAGAGTCCTATAATTGAGAAAAAAGAGAAAAAGAAAAAAGATTATGAAAAGAGGAAAGAGAGAAAAAAGCACCATATTCCCATGGTAAATAAGAAGATTGTTGAGTGCTCGTTGTCTGCTTGCCTTGTCATTTTGATATGGGGATTCTTCCGTATCATCGGGCAAGGGGTACACCATTGGCGGTTCTCTATGATACATATGTACTTACGATGACAAGAACTTACCGGTGACTAAACTTGAGTAGCATGAGGAGCGACCCTCGTATACAAGGGACATGGGATTTCTAACTTATACTCCATCAAGCATGTACACCATAGTTTGTTCACTTTAACCTTAATCACTTCAAGATGCTTATGACAGGGGCAATGAGAGCTGAAAGCTACAAGTACCATAATTTTTGGAACCTCTTTATGAGACTTGAATCCCTGCTTCCTTCTATGAAGGCCTTTCTTCCACCATTATATTTAGTCTCCACCTTTTACCTTTATGCACCTACTTTGAGAGCATAGTGGCCATTCTTAGTTCTATGTGCATTGTCCCAAGACTAGTTGATTGATGCATATCTTGACATTGCTTGTTTTAAACTATTTGTATCTAGTCACTCTTATGAACTTTGAAGGTGTTCTATGCATTTATTTTTGCTACTCTATGAGGGACAAGCTGAATGCTATTATGCTATGTTTTCTTTATGTGAAACAAACAAACGTCTTGCAAAGCATTGTTATTCATGAATCTTTTGTTTGTGCCTTTTCATGTTGCAACATAGTTTCTTTGTCTTATTGCTAGAACCTTATCTTTCATGTTATGATTGAAGTACTATGATCCCAGCTTTGAATGCTTTACAAATACTTTAATCAAGTTTATGATGGTGCATGTCACCTCAAAAATTATTCTTTCTTTTTATCACTTACCTACTCGAGGACGAGCATGATTTAAGCTTGGGGATGTTGATACATTGCAAATATATCTATAATTTTTGATGTTCCATGCTTGGTTTTATCCACTTTCTTGTGTTTTGCTAACACTTTGGAGTACTTTTCATATGATTTCTTGGACTAACCTATTAACAAGAGCCATAGTGCCAGCTGCCTGTTTTCTGCTGTTTTTGGTTCCAGAAAAGTCAGAAAATGAATATTCACGGAATTGGACGGGACAAAGTGCCTATTTTTCCGGAAGTCATCAGATGCTAGAATACAGGGCGGAGATTAAGAGGGGCCACACCACCTAGCTACGGCCAGCGGGCCTGGCCGTGCCGGGTGTGCAGCCGACCTCAAAGACCCTCGGCCTCTCATTCCGCCTATAAGATGCCCTCGGGATGAAAACCCTACGTACCCGATCAAAAATCCACGAAAGAGTCTGTAGCCGCCGTCATCTCCACCCCTAGATCAGGAGGGATCTGAAGCTCTTCCTGGCACCCTACCGGAGAGGGGAATTCACCCTGGAGGCCTTCTTCATCAGCATGCAAGCCTCCGGTGTGTTGCGTGAGTAGTTCATCCTTGGACTACGGATCCATGTAGTAGCTAGATGGCTGGTTCTCCTCCTTTGTGCTTTCATGTCTAGATCTTGTGAGCTCCGTTCATGATCAAGATCATCTATTTGTAATTCTGCATGTTGTGTTTGCGGGGATCCGATGGATATTGAGATGCTATTTCAGATTGATTATTGATTCTATCATGTCTTTGTTATTTGTGATCTTGCATGCTTTCCGTTGTTTGTAGCTATCTTGGCCAAGTAGATGCTAGCAACTCCAAGAGTTAGTATTTATGCTCGATAGTGGGTTCATGCCTCTAGTAATCTAGGGAAGTGACAGAAATCTCTAAGGTACTAGATGTGCTGTTGCTACTAGGGAGAAAACAACAATCCTTTCTTCATAGAACAATCGTATTGTTTACTTTACACGCAATTCGTAAAACAATAATCTGTTGCTTGCAACTTAATACTAGAGGGGGTTCAGATGATAACCTGAAGGTGGATTATTAGTCATAGATGCAGTTGGATGGCGGTCTATGTATAATGTTGTAATGCCCAATCAAGTTCCAAAGGAGTCAAGATGATTAGTATATGCATGTATTGCTTTCTCGATGTTTGTCAATTGCCTCGCTGTAATTTGTTCAACCAACATGTTATCTATCTTAAGGAGAGCTACCTCTAGTGAACTATGGATCCCGGTCCTTTTCTTTTACATACAATCTACAAACTATTTACTGCTTTGTGTTTACTTTCTACAAACTATTACTTCCTTCCATTTGATACGTTTAATCCTTTGTTTTCAGCAAAACCGGTGAGACTGACAACCTCATCGCAAGTTGGGGACAAAGTTCTGTGGTTGTGTTGTGCAGGTCTCCACGTTGCTACTAGCACCGGTAGTGCGCCCTGCCAAGGCTCAGATCGCAACACCTTTGAGGTGTTTCCTTGCTCCTACTGGTTCGATTAAACCTTGGTTTCATAACTGAGGAAAACTTGTTGTTGTGTTCATCATACCTTCCTCTTGGGGTTCCCCAACGAGCTTGTTAATACACGAGCCATCAGTGCCACGGAGTGGAGTTCGTGTCGACAATGCCTGCGGTGCAACACATCGTGCGTATAGTGGGCGCCTTCCGAGCCATTATGAGCAATACGTCAGCAATCATGCATTGTACCCCTCGTCAGCTATAAAGTCTTCAGTATGGGCTTCGTCCCTCGTCTTATTTACGTCTTTTCGATAGGCCAGGGCGTACTGCGCACTATGCCGCGCATCACCCTGTGCACTGCTTCCGGCTTAACACCGTCTGGCTAGGATTGTCTAGTCGGACCGATACCTTGGAGGTCTTGTCTCATCCAGCTGGTTAGTGCGTCGGTTCGCCCTAATCTGGAATCCTCTCTATGCTTCATCTTCTGCTTCCGTCTAGCTAGGCTCCATCAGCCGGTTGGTACCTGTGCTGCTTTGTTCTTATCCGGCTAGCCTATCCGGGGGTCATCCCCCCGACACTAGCCCCCGAGCGCGCGTAAATTTCACCCTTGGGGAAATGTGCATGCGCTCCTCTTCTAATTTGAATTCTTTTACGGCTACAATCTTATGGTTGAGATATTCCTTGCCTTCTACCAGTAGTACTTGTCGCACCACCCGTTCTTGGTTGCCGGTGACGATGCCCCCCATTCTGAATGGCATAGTGAGAGAGCTCCACAAGGTAGGAAGGTAAATTCTGTTGAGGAAACTTCCTCCTTGAGTGATAAGATTGATATTATTATGTCTATGCTTGTTAATGGGAAAGCCCATATTGATCCAAATAATGTTCCTTTAGCCTCTTTGGTTGCTCAAGAAGAGGAAGTTGATGTGAACTTCATAAGAAATAACAATTTTGGCAATAATGCTTATAGGAGTAATTTTGGTAACAACAATTATAAGCCATATCCTCCCAACAATTATAATGCTTATGGAAGTTCCTACAACAATAATAGGAGTGCACCCTCTGAACTTGAAGTTATGCTTAAGGACTTTATTAGCAAGCAAACTGCTTTCAATAAAACTATTGAGGAAAAACTCTCTAATGCTGAAAGAAATATAGCATCTTTGGCTGAAGCTCAATCTTCTTTGAGTAAAATGGTTGCTAAACCTGAAACTAATGATAATCCCTTTGCAACTACTAATGCTATACAAGTAAGAATTGATGAAAATGTTAGACTATTAGCTGAATTACATGCTAAGTGGGAAAGAGAAGATGAAATTGCTAGAAACATTAGTGTTTCTACTATCACCACCACTAGTGTTGAGGCTAGTAATAGTTCTACTACTCTAGATGATAAATTTGATTTTGATCTTGATGGTTGCAATATCTCTGAAGTTATTAAGTTCCTACAAAAGCTTGCTAAAAGTCCTAATGCTAGTGCTATGAACACGGCCTTTACAAAACACATTACCGATGCTCTCATAAAGATTAAAGAAGAAAAGATGAAACATAAAGCTTCTATTCCTATAAAACAAGAAGATGGTTGGGAACCCATCATTAATATGAAAGTGAATGTCGTGGTGGTGTCACGGTAGATGCCATGGATAAGCTAAAGGTGGGGCCAATATGCACTAGAGGAATCCAGGGAGGGATAGTGTGGTGATTCCACACACAGATGCTTTGTATTCTCCAAGCTCGATGAGTTTACAAGTGCTCCTCAAGCTGTATTGGGGAGAGGAGGAAGAAGGAACTCTCTTACTCTCACCACTACCTCTCTCCAAGGAACTAACTATTCAAATGCCATCCAACCCCTTTCTATAGAGGCCCTAACGCTCCTTATAAAGGGGAGGCTAGGTCTCAAATTAGGGCATACGTGGAGGCATAGGAATATGCCTCTTCCCAAAATAGCAAACCGACCGGATCACTTTTTGCCATCGTAAGCCATGTAGAGGCTACGTTAGCCTCTGCGGCGCCAGCGCCATCCGACACAGGGCACGTCACCCTTGCCGGCAACGCCTCGGTGGTCATTCTCTCTGTCCGCTTCGCTCATGCTCCAGCGTACAGTGACCACCTTTTGACCAACGAGATACCTTCCTTCTCTTGCAAGCCTGATATAACCCGGATCGTGCCTGGTTAATCCGGCCATGCGGGTATCTGCATACAAGTTACATAAATCCTGCCGGCATACGACATACGTCGGTCGGGACTCAGTTAGGTGGACATCCTCCGGTTCGGGTTACTCCATAAGTCGGCCAGCCTTGGGGTGACTCGACCAGCATTTGCTTTGACCTTGCCGTACCTCGGCTAACTCGGCCTTTATACCCCGGCGTGACCCTACCTGGGGGTATCCCCCCAACATTAGTCCCCGAAGCTGGTGCGCTCTTAGCAACTTCAGCCGCTAAGGCCACGGCAGGTTCAATTTACCGAGCCTTTTGCTTCCTTTTACGAGTTACCTCATAGCCCGGATTTCATTGGCTAGCTTTTCCCTTGGCTCATTCCGAGTTTTCACTCGTTGGCCGGGTCACCCTTTAGCTTTCCGGGTTATCCTTCCTTCTCTCGTATGCTTCCCCATGTCCCACGTGGAGGGTAATCATTATCTTGCCTCATTTTAAGGGCCTGCGCCAGTTACTGCACTTAATGTCAGGTGTTACTGTTGCATATGTCACGTCGTGTCTGTCTCCTCATTAACTGTATCACCACGTCGCGTCATGGGATCCCCTGCGCCCTGTGGCCCTTCCTGTGGCTTGCCTGTGATTGGCTGACCCGACAGATACACGGCCACACCGTGTGGCCTCGACGCGCAACGCGATCCCACTACCCCCGCTGGGGCGTGGTTAAATAGGGGAGGGGGCACGTCCCTTGACCATTTTCCACTTCTCGCGCCCCTTCGCCTCTCTGCCCTTTCTTCTTCCTAGCGATAGCACCGCTGCCACCACATCTGCTTAGCAGCACCGCCGCTGCACCGTGCCTTTTCGCACCTGCATCACTGCCGCTCCCGCGCAGCACCACCGCCACGGGTCCGCGTCAGTCCAAGGTTCTGCCCCTACCTCCAATAGGGCCGGTGAGGACAACGATCTAGACATGACTAAAGAGGAGCTCGCCGTCGCGGAATAGGAGATGGAGGAGGGGGCGGACAACGCAGAGTGCGGCGCCTGGGCTGGTTCCTGGGTGTGCTAGGACGACCTGGACTGGCTCTACCGCACCCGCCGCATCCTCGAGGGCGTGATTGCCCGCCTCGCCTCCGAGGAGGTCGCTCCCTCATCCAATCCGGGTGAGCTCGTCGTGTTCCTCTCCCATTTTCAGCGCGGCTTCGGCCTCCCCATCAGCGATTTCTTCCATGACTTCTTCAATATCTATGAGCTTCAACCTCACCATCTCCCGGCGAACACCATCACATCCCTTTCTTCCTTTGCCTCTACCGTGGAAGGATATGTCGGTTTGTGGCCCACCAAAGAGCTTTGGATCCGGTTCTTCGGTCTGCGAAGGAACGTGATTCCGAATAAACCGCTTGACCCGGAGGACAAACATTTGACACAATTCGGTGCTGCCTCTATTTGTCCCCGGAAACAATCCGTCTTTCCCCGGGTCACGGGGCTTGATTCTTGCAAGGGTTAGGCCCGAACTTTCTTCTATGTCAGAAATGGCACGAATGAAGATCTGATCCGGCTGCGCCCCTATGCTCCGGGTCCTCCTAATCCGGATTTATGGGACCGGGTTTCCAAGAAACCCACTGTCTTGGTGAATCAAGTCAACAAGCGGTTTCAGGAGCTGAAGGATGCGAGGCTGCGCAACGAGGATGCAATGATCACTTTCGTCCACAGCCGGATCTCCCCTCTCCAGAAGCGCACACACAAGCTTTGCCACATGAGCTGGCGCCTTGACCCCAACCGGACCTCTTCCTTTGAACTGAACAACACCGAGATATTCCGCCGGGTCAAGGCCCTTTTCACGACCGACAAAAACTTCTCCGCTGATTGGGAATGGGGGATAGAACATTTCTGCCGGGACAAGCCTCCTCCTATGGTAAATCTCGTGATTCAATCTTTTTTCCGAGTTATATTCTATGTCGGAGTATGTTGTTTATCTGATCCTTTTGCATTTCCTTCTTAGTTGTTTCTTCAGCAAACCCTCGAAGATGGCACCGAGCCTTCGCTCAAATGGGCGAAGGATCAACTTGTCTCAGATGAGGAGGAGCCGGATCAGGAGATGTTCCTGCCGTTCCCTGATGCAACCAAGCGACCCACTGGTAACTTCTCTTCCTTAAGAGATTGGCCTGATGATGAAGATGATTGCGACGTTGAGGTGATGGAAGCATTTGATGTTGTACCCCTTTCTTACGCCTTTACGGCTTTAGCTAACCCGGCTGGGCAGATCCACGAAGATCCTCCTCTTGCCACGGGTGAGCCGGTCCTAGCCGCGTCTAAGAAACGGGTTGCCACTTCTGCTGCTTCCTCCGGACCTGCCAAAACGACCAAGAGGAGGAAGAAGTCTGCATATAAGACCGCCACCAAGCCTCTGACAAAGGCCATAGTCTGGAGAGCTCGAAAGCCCAAGGAGCCTTTGACTTCTGACGAGTAAGTCATTTCTTCCTTTGTCCAATTCTCTGCTTTGTGCTTTGCTATTCATATGCTTTTCCTTTGTTATAATTTATTATTCGTCATTTGCTTCGGCAGGGCTACGGTGGAGGTTCCCCAGAGCGGATCCAGCATCGCTTCGCCTCTCCAGCATACCCCATCTCCCCCTCGTGGCGACGATACACGCCCGTTGAGCCCCATTCAGGAGGGTTTAGCGGCTACTCTGGGTTCTAGCCCACCTCGTCCAGAGGAGGGCAACCTTGGAGCAGGGGGAAGTGGCTCTGCCGAGGTAGCGGATGCTCCAAGCTCCTCTTTGGCTCAGCCGCAATCTGCCACCTTCGAGATGCCAACAGCACCCCCGCCAAGACCATCACCAACACAAGCACCAGCACCAGCACCACAAGTACCAGCAGCAACACCAACTCCTTCCGCCTCGTCTGAGTCTTCCAAGACTCGGCGAGAAGACGTAGCTAGCACCAAGGCCGCAGCACAAACTTCAGCCTCTCAGCAGCAGCCTAAGGCTAAGAAAAACTCTGACACCGCCAGGGCAGCATCAATCGAGGCCAGACAGCACACGCTCGCGTCCATGCTTCCGAAGAAGAATCCACCGAAGAAAGATGCCCCCTCCGGGTCAGCTGACACGCAACTTGCATTGCACACCAGCCCCGCTGCTGCCCAAGTTGAAAGGAGGGAGGCCCATGCCAAGGGTTTGATTGCACCCCACATGCTTAGTGGAGAGCGCTATCCTCCGGACCTAATTGAGTTTGTTAACAACTGGAACAAAGCGGAGTTCGTCAATAACGACGATCTCCCGGAGAAGTTCGGGCCTGCCGAGTTTGCCGCACAAATGAACACAGCCGCTAAGGCTATCAACCTTGTCGGCCGGATGATGGAGGTACGTTACTTTGTCTTTTCTTTAACATGTACTAGTGCTTAGTGATATATCCATTAGTCCTCGAGCCTTCGGGGGAGTAACTTGTCACTCGGCCGGATGCTCCTTAGAGAATCAGCATAGCTCCCTAGTAACTTCGGATATGCACACACCTAGAGCCGGGTTAAGTTCCACTTGGCCCAGATCTTGTACACTTCGAATATGCACACACCTAGAGCCAGGTTAAGTTCCACTTGGCCCAGATCTTGTACACTTCGAATATGCACACACCTAGAGCCGGGTTAAGTTCCACTTGGCCCGGATCTTGTACACTTCGAATATGCACACACCTAGAGCCGGGTTAAGTTCCACTTGGCCCGGATCTTGTACACTTCGAATATGCACACACCTAGAGCCGGGTTAAGTTCCACTTGGCCCGGATCTTGTACACTTCGAATATGCACACACCTAGAGTCGGGTTAAGTTCCACTTGGCCCGGATCTTGTACACTTTGAATATGCATACACCTAGAGCCAGGTTAAGTTCCACTTGGCCCGGATCTTGTACACTTCGAATATGCACACACCTAGAGCCGGGTTAAGTTCCACTTGGCCCGGATCTTGTACACTTCGAATATGCACATAATTAAGTCAACTTTGCTTTTCTCAGGTCACCACCAATCGTCGGAGTGCTAAGTTTCAACGCCTTTTGGACACACACAAGGCGCTGCGCTCGAAACATTCTACACTTCTCGCTGAGTTCGAGAAAAGGGGTAAGTTTTCACTTTGACCTTTTCCTATCTTTTCGAATCTTTTTTCGCCAAACTAATCTTTCATTCGAATTTGTGCAGCCGAAGTGGATGCTGAAAACAAAATATGAGAAAAACTTAGCCGAGATAAAAGGTAAGTCACTTCGGTTACTTAACTTTTGTGCTCTCTTTCCTTTCTCCTGAGCTCGGCAATTATTCATACCTCAGCTTTGCCGGGTCAACAAACTATTTCAGCATCCCTTGAAGATAGTGTGCCCGTGCCTGATATGATGCTGCATTTTCTCGAACAAGCAGGGCAACACCAGGCAAAACTTAAGAAGAAGGACGATGAGCTCGCCCAACTCCGAGCCAAAGATGATGAAATTGCCAAGCTCAAGGCCGAGATGAAAAAGCTTAAGGAGCTCCATAAGGTTGAGATGGACAAAGCTGGCCAAGATTTCACCGAGGAGCAAGAACGCCTCAACCTTCAACTCGCAAAAGATCAAGAGCTACTGAGGGAGGCCGACGTCAAGCTTGAATCGACAAATGCTGAACTTGAGATTCTCCGGAAGAGGCGTGCTGATTGCACCATAGAGCTGACCCGGATCCACAGTCATATCTCTCGTAAGTTCTTTTCCTTCAGCCGACATGCATTTCTCCAGGTCAACCTCTTTTACTCATATCACTTGTCTTGTTATCAGGCAAATTCCCAGAGAGTAATGCCATTGCGGCTACTGCCGTTGCCAAGTTCCGCCAGCAGAGGGGTACTCCAACTTGTCCTGGATCTGAAACCATTCCCTTTGACATGGAGGACTTGCTAGTCATCCTATCCTCTCGCCTTGAGATTATAAAAAACTATGGTTCGGATATCCTAGACTCAGCCATCCGGATCTTTCGCGCCCTTTGGCCTCAAGAGGATGTTCCGGTGGGATCCATGATACATTGCAAATGTATCTATAATTTTTGATGTTCCATGCTTGGTTTTACCCACTTTCTTTTGTTTTGTTCCAACTTTGGAGTACTTTTCATATGATTTCTTGGACTAACCTTTTAACAAGAGCCACGATTGCACACTGCTTTTCTGCTTTTTGGTTCCAAAGTCGAAAATGAATATTCTCGAATTGGACGGGACAAAAGCCAAAGTGCCTATTTTCCTAAGTCATCAGATGCGAATCTGAGGCGGAGAGGGGCCAGAGGTCGGACACACCACACGGCGTGGCAGGCTTGGCGCCAGGTGGTGTGTGGTGGCCTGCACCCTCGGCCTCTCCTTCCACCTATATATTGCCCTCGGGACGAAAACCCTGGCACCATCAAAAATCCACGAAGATTCTATAGCGCCGTCATCTCCATCCCTAGATCGGAGGATCTGAAACTCTTCGGCACCTGCACGGAGAGGGAATTCACCGAGGCCTTCTTCATCACCATGCAAGCCTCCCGTGATGCGTGAGTAGTTCATCCTTGACTACAGATCCATGTAGTAGCTAGATGGCTGGTTATCCTCCTTTGTGCTTTCATGTCTAGATCTTGTGAGTCTGCTCATGATCAAGATCATCTATTTGTAATTCTGCATGTTGTGTTTATGATCCGATGGATATTGAGATGCTATTTCAGATTGATTATTGATTCTATCATGTCTTTGTTATTTGTGATCTTGCATGCTTTCCGTTGTTAGTAGCTATCTTGGCCAAGTAGATGCTAGCAACTCCAAGAGTTAGTATTTATGCTCGATAGTGGGTTCATGCCTCTAGTAATCTAGGGAAGTGAGTAAATCTCTAAGGTACTAGATGTGCTGTTGCTACTAGGAGAAAACAACAATCATTTGTTCATAGAACAATCGTATTGTTTACTTTACACGCATAATTCGTAAAGCAATAATCTGCTTGCAACTTAATACTGGAGGGGGTTCGGATGATAACCTGAAGGTGGATTATTAGTCATAGATGCAGTTGGATGGTGGTCTATGTATAATGTTGTAATGCCCAATCATGTCTCAAAGAAGTCAAGATGATTATTATATGCATGTATTGCTTTCTCGATGTTTGTCAATTGCCCCGCTGTAATTTGTTCACCCAGCATGTTATCTATCTAAGGAGAGCCACCTCTAGTGAACTATGGATCCCGGTCCTTGTCTTTTACATTCAATCTACAAACTGTTTACTGCTTTGTGTTTACTTTCTGCAAACTATTACTTCTTTCCATTCGATATGTTTAATCCTTTGTTTACCACAAAACACGGTGAGATTGACAACCTCATCGCAAGTTGGGGACATAGTTCTGTGGTTGTGTTGTGCAGGTCTCCATGTTGCTACTAGCACCGGTAGTGCCTCGCCAAAGCTTTCTAGTAACACCTTTGAGGTGTTTCCTTGCTCCTACTGGTTCGATTAAACCTTGGTTTCATAACCGAGGGAAACTTGCTGCTGTGCTCATCATACCTTCATCTTGGGGTTCCCAACGAGCTCTACATCATCATCGCACCAGCACTTTTCTGGGCACCATACACAGAGCCATCAATCCACTGCCTTCATCAATAGATTGATGGATTGCGAGACCCAGCTTGATCTCTGGAGGGAATCTGCCGCACGCGTCGGAGCTGAAACTGCTCTCCACTTCGTGCTCACATGGTATGAGAAAATAAATCTGAATCTTCTCGAGCGCTTGCGCACCGGATCAAGGTGGTCCAATGATCCGGATTGGATAGCTCGGCGCAAGGCTTGCACCCATCACCTCATTCAGTTTGCCCCCATCCATCAATGGAACGAGGGACCAAGTTTTCTCGGTGTTGTTGACGACGAGTATGTCGAAGATGGTTCGGATGAGGAGGAAGAGGATGAAGCCTCAGACGTCGAAGAAAATGAAGATGACGATGAAGCTGAAGCCGGAGTTCCACCAGCTGGCGCCGAGTTACCTCCTCCTACTGCTCCTTGAGCACCAAAAAACACTTTGAAATTTATCAGATCCCCGGTATGCCGGGTGCAGATAAGCATACTGATTATGTTTTGCTACCAAGTTATTTATGTCGGATTAGCTTGGGCGTAGTCCCCGAGTTTCATTTTCTTGTTCCTTCAATTTCATGGCTCGGCTCACGTCTACCTTGATTCGGTTTTGTGACTTACGAGTCTGAGTTTCAAAAATTGACTTAACAATACTTGGAAACTTTAGGCTTAGCTCAAAGTAATCCAGCGTAGTAAACATAAAGTAAACATAGGGTTAGTCTGAATAACAAACGTCGGCTCGATTAAGTTATTTTCCTTAGTCGTTTTTCATGTGCTACACAATTCCAAACTTGTTCTCTTGCTTGCCATGAAGCCAATTCTTGTTGGACAGCAGCAAGTCGAAGAGTTGAGTTTTTGGTGCTCACACACTACTAATCCGGCTTAGGTAGAAGCAACTTATGCCAGCTGACATATAAATAACAAATACAGAAGACAATAAATATCATTAAGGTAGTCCCCGAGTTACTACTCGAGGTGCCAAGATTTCATTGATAAATTCATTGCCAGCATACATACCGACATATGAGAGACTCGGATACACACACTTCTTTGTTAAGTGTAGAACAGATGAAGTAGAGCTACATTCCATGGACGCTTAGATTCCTCGCCGGACCTGTCTGCCTTGTTCTTCTCCTGTGGTTTTGCATCGATGAGATAATAAGAGTCATTGTGCAATGCTTTGCTCACAATGAATGGCCCTTCCCATGGGGGGATAACTTATGCATGCCAGCAGTACGTTGTACCAACCGGAGTACCAGATCACCTTCCCGGAAGACTCAGGGGTTTACTTTCCGGCTATGATAGCGTCGGAGATTTTGCTGATAATGGCGGATCTAGACAATGCCAATTCTCTCGCTTCTTCCAGCAGATCAACATCATTTTGCTGTGCTTCGTGACTTCGCTTCGTGTATTGGGTGACTCTAGGCGAATCATGCTCTATGTCGGCTGGTAATACAGCTTCTGCCCCATATACCAGAAAGAATGGCGTATAGCCTATTGATCTATTCGGAGTTGTTCTTAAACTCCATAATACTGCTGGTAGTTCTTCTATCCAGCACCCTGCTGATCTTTGCAGCGGCTCAATGAGCCGGGGTTTTATCCCAGATAACACTAATCTGTTGGATCTTTCCACTTGTCCGTTCGATGCGGGGTGGGCTACTGAGGCAACGTCAAGCCGGATCTTTTTATCTTAGCAGAATCGTGCAAATGCTCCTTCAGCAAAATTGGTGCCGTTATCTGTTATGATACTGTGAGGATAGCCATATCTCAAGATGATATCTTTGAGGAATGTCACGGCTGTAGCTCCATCACATTTTCTTATTGGCTTTACTTCAATCCACTTTGTAAACTTGTCAACCATGACCAAGATATGGGTCATGTTCCCTCTCGCCGGCTTAAATGGGCCAACCATATCCAAACACCATACAACAAATGGCCAGGTAATTGGTATGGTCTTGAGCTCCGACATTGGCATGTGTGTCTTGGTAGCATACCTCTGACAACCGTTGCATTTTCTCACTAGATCTTCTGCTTGTTCCAAGGCACTTGGCTAGTAGAACCCATGCCGGAAAGCTTTTGCCACTAATGCTCTGGATGAGGCATGATGCCCACATTCCCCTTGATGTATATCTCGGAGGATGTCAAGCCCTTCTTCCGGGTCAACACACCTCTGCAGGACATTCGTGACACTCCTCTTGTATAACTCGGCATTGATAATCGTGTATGCCTTTGCGCGCCTCTGAACTTTCCTTGAAAGCACTTCTTCATCGGGCAAGGATCCATCCTTCAGGAACTGGAATATGGGCAGTGCCCAAGCTGGTATGGCTCGCACTAGAAACACATCCTCGTCCACTTCCATTCGATCTACCGGCATAACCTCTGCCGGGTCAGGCTACACAGTCCCCGGGTTTGCCAAAGCAGTCCCCGGGTCTCCTGAGGCACTTCCCACATCAATGTTCATGGGCACAGCTTCCGACTCCGGATTCTGGGGGTGGCCTGATAGACGGCTTTCTGAGGTGCTCTAGTGCTACACCCGATGGAATCGCTTGTCGGGTTGATCCGAGTTTCGACAGTACGTCGGCAACCTCATTTTCCAGTCGGGGTACATGATGGAACTCACATCCCTCGAAATATCCCGATATTTTCTGCACATGAAATCTGTACAGTGCCATGTTTTCATCCAAAGCATCCCATTGTCCCGAGACTTGCTGAACTACCAAATCCGAGTCACCAAAGCATTGGATCTGACGTATTCCAATTTCTTTTGCCACTTTGAGCCCATGCACAAGTGCTTCATATTCTGCAACATTGTTCGATGCTGCAAAGTGGATCTGCAGCACATACTTCAGCTGGTCCTTCTTGGGAGAGGTAAGCACAACTCCGGCACCTAACCCGGTTTTTGTTTTTGATCCATCAAAATGCATTCTCCAGTAGTTCAGATCTGGCAATGGTGGCTCATATTGCATCTCGGCCCAATCCACTAAAAAGTCGGCCACGGCCTGAGACTTGATCACATCTCTCCCGTCAAATTGTGGAGCATAAGGAGCTAGTTCAATTGCCCATTTTGCGATCCGGCCGCTTGCATCCTTATTGCTCATTATCTCAGATATGGGGGCTTCACATATCACTTTAATGGGGGGTTCTTCAAAATAATGCTTCAGCTTCTTTGCTGCCATATATACACCATATGCCATTTTTTGATAGTGAGGATAGTTCTGCTTTGATGTTGATAATACCTCGCTCAGGTAATAGACTGGCCTCTGCACCGACTTACCCTCTTCGTCGCGCTCTACCACTATTACTGCCCTTACAACTCGGTTGGTTGTGGCTACGTAGAGCAATATTGGCTCTTTTGATAGTGGTGAGGCTAATATTGGTGTAGTGGCTAACATTTTCTTTAGCTGAATGAAGGCTTCGTTGGCCTGCGGCGTCCATACGAATTTGTCTGACTTTTTCATCAGTTGATAGAGAGGTAATGCCTTTTCTCCCAACCGATATATAAACCGACTTAAGGATGGCAGGCAACCGGTGAACTTCTGGACATCTTTAAGACAATTCGGCAGTTCCATTCGCTCTATGGCTCGGATTTTAGTTGGATTAACTTCGATACCTCGGCCGAAGACAAGAAATCCGAGTAATTTTCTAGCCGAGACACCAAAGGTACATTTCTCCGGGTTAAGCTTCATCCGGAATCTCCTTAGGTTCGCGAATGTTTGTCTGATATCATCAAGGAGCATTTTGCTTTCCTTGGTTTTTATAACCACATCGTCCACATATACTTGCACATTTCCACCAATTTGATCGTGTAAACATTTTTGCATACATCTTTGGTACGTTGCCCCCGCATTACCTAAACCAAAAGGCATGGTGTGATAGCAATAAGCCCCATGCGGGGTGATAAACGCAGTCTTTATTTGATCACTCGGGTTTAGAGGTATCTGGTGGAAACCAGAATATGCATCTATGAATGACAACAGTTCACACCTAGCAGTAGAATCTATGACCTGATCTATCCTTGGTAGTGGGAATGGATCTTTTGGACACGCCTTATTCAGGTTCGTGTAATCGATGCACATACGCCAAACCACTGCCACATTCGGATCATCTTTCTTCTTTTCCACCAGCACCGGATTGGATAGCCAATTCGGGTAAAGAACTTCCATGATAAACCCGGCTGCGAGGAGCCGAGCTATCTCATCCCCAGTGACTTTTCTCCTATCTTTGGTGAAGCGGCGGAGAGGTTGCTTCACATGCTTTGCTCCGGGTCTCACATTCAAAGAGTGCTCGGCCAACTCCCTCGGAACACCTTGCAAGTCCTGTGTGGACCAAGCAAAGATATCCCGATTCTCACGGAGGAAGTTGACGAGCTCGCTTTCCTATTTGTCAGTTAACCCGGCACCAATCGTTACGGTGCACTCTGGGAACAGATCATCAACTGGCACTTTCTTTGTATCCTTTGTTGCTTGAAATGAGACACTTCCATGCGGGTTACTTAGCGCCGGCATATACTGCTATGCGGATTGAGCCAATGCCGCTACTTCCTGGATCTTTCTCTTTTCTTGTGTGATCACAAGTGACTCGGCTAGGTTAGATCTGGCCGACGCACACTCGATGGAACGTCGGAAATCTCTTGCTATGGTAATTACTCCATTTGGCCCGGGCAACTTCATCTTCAGGTAACTGATGTGACAACTTGCCATGAATTTGTTTAGGGCTGGCCTGCCAAGTAACACGTGATATGCGCTTTCTAAGTTCACGACTTCAAACTCCAAATTCTCAGTTCGACAGTTATCTCGTGTGCCGAATAACACGTCAACCCGGACCTTGCGAATGGGTTCACAGGAAATGCCTGGCACAATACCATGGAAAGTTGTCCTCGTGGCCTGGAGCATGTTTTCCGAGATACCCAACTTGCGTATTGTATCCACATACATGATAATAATGCTGCCGCCATTGTCAATTAGCACCTTGGAAAATCTCACATTGATATTTAGCCCGATGAACGTTGGGTCCAGCACCAACGCATACGAACCAGGACTCGGCATAAGCTTGGGATGATCCTTGATATTCTAGGTAATTTCCTGATCCGACCAAGGCATATACCTCGTCACTGCTGGCATTACCGCATTCACTTCCATATGTCGGTGTTGCAAGCTCTTTCTATCCATTTCCTCCGTGGTAAACACACAGTAACTCTGGTGATGCTCTCTGTATTCATTTCTCCCCTCATTTCCGGGGTATCTTTGATCTGGCTGGTGCTGATTTTCCACCTGATGCACTGCATCCCTTCTCTCATGGTTTTCATACCTTGGCGGAGGTGGTGGCAACATTAACTGTTGCGTGTTTGCTCCGGAGAGCAATTGCTGCCGGGGTAACTCCTGCTGAGGTTGATCGTTCCGAGGTGCCTGAGCATTCCCCGAACCACTTTGTTCAATTTTCCTCATCCACTCGCATTGCCGAGTCATGTGACCCGTCGGGTTACTCGGATTTGGCGTGTGAAATTTGCATGGTTGATCCAGCATTGCCTCATACGTATACCTCGGCCGGTCTTTGTTTTCTTTCCACTATTTCTTCTGCTCTGGCGTCCAAGTTTTCTTGCCATTGTTTCTCGGAGTCCACTATTGCCCTCCAGTTTTCTGCCGTTGATTGCTTCCTGCTCCGGGTTGATCTTTATTTACAGCTGCAACTTATTGCGAACTGTACCTGTAATCCGGTCTATCATCTCTTCTCTTATCCCGGTAATCATTTCACCGTGATGATCCGTCTCCATCTCGCTGGTAGTACTCCTCATTTGACTCGTTTGACATAAGTCGGGGTTGAGTCGGATCACCCAAAGCATACGAATCAGCAATCCGGATTGTTTCTGCCAGTGTAGTTGGCATATCCCTTTGTAACCTTTGCCACAACATGCTTGCATATCTACACCCTTGCGCAAACCAAGCAATGGCCTGTGACTCAATCACGCCCTCACATGAGTTTCTCACGGTGCACCAGCGGGTCAAGAACTCCTTGTCCGTTTCATTTGGTCTCTGTTTGCACATTGCTAAGGTATGTGGCCTATTCGGTCTCTGATACGTGCTCGAGAAGTTACTGACAAACATTTCCTCAAAATCAATCCAACAGTTGATACTTTCGGGCGGTAAATTATTTAACCATACCCTCGCTGGCCCCTCCAGCATCTAAGGCACGTATCTTACAGCCCATCTCAAGTTGCCTGTAGCAATTTTCACTACCGTAGCGTAGTTGATCAACCAATCCTCCGGCTTGGTGCTGCCGTCATATGTTTTCGTGCCTCTGGGTAACTGGAAGTTAGGTACCGGAGGTTCTTTCATGATCCGGGGCCCAAAGCATGCCGGACCCGGAGGACCTTGCCCCTCAATTTGCTCCGACCTATAGAGTCGATCCAGTTTTAACCTGGCGTCGTCAGGCATCAAGTTCCTGCTTCCCAGCCTTGATCCTATCACGTGATAGTCCGGCCTAGGGTATCTCGCGTTCACCATTTCCAAATCACCATCATTGTATTTGTCTTACTCTTGTGGAGCGCCTCTCTATTGCATACCTTGGCCGACACTTCTCTCTTGCCGTGGTATATTCCGCTGCTGCGGTTGCCCTGCACTCGCCGAGTTGCGCTGTCTGGCATTGCCGTTTACAGCGTTTCCCTGACCGACATTGCCTTGGTCGCGGTTACGTCGGCCAGCTTCACCTCGGTTGACACTTCGTCGATCCTCATTTCCCTGCATTGCTTTTCCTTTCCCTGCCCTTGCCGGGTCATAGGGGACTATCTGTTTGTTCCTCCTCGCCGAGGTTACCACTTCCTCTCTTCTTGGGCCACCATGAGGGGACGATGCAGCTCCGGCAGATTTCTCCGGGTTACCTACCGCCGAATAAACGACTTTGGAAGCCCCAGCCCTAGCCGGGTTAGCCCTGAGCAACTCTTCATTTTGTCTCTTAGCGATCCGAACTAACTCATTGACCCTCTCTTGCTGTCTTTGCCGGGGTATTGTACTTCGGCAGCCCCACGGACAAAATGTTCTCTGACTCCTCAACTCTAGTATCACCCTCTTTGTTCATTTCACTGATGAGGTTTCTCCCCTTTACTTTTATAGCATCTACCTTATTTGCTTTTGCGTACTCGCGCAGCGTCATGTTCAATGACTGCTGAGCCGTAGCTATCTTTTTTGCACCTTCTAGTATTTTCTTCCTAGTTTCTTCTAACTCGGCCTGTGTCCGAGACGGATCTACTACAGGAGCTATGGGGCTCTCTAGGCTATCTATCGCCTACTGTAGCACGTTCTTTGGCCTCTCTAGTGGAGGACCTCTACTTTTCCTCGGTGCCTTGGGTGTTACCTCCGGATCCGGTGCCGGATCCTTGCTTGCGCCAGCGCTGGGCGCTGTCATCATCACTTTGGCGCGGTCAGGGGAGCGAGTGATGCGCGCCCCGCGAGCCGCGCTAAGGGGTGGCTCGCCTCCCTCAACGACGTGCCGCGGGTTGACGAAGAGGCCGTAGATCTTGTGAGCGCCAAGCTTGACGAAGAGGCCGTTGCGCGGAAGAGGTCGTTTGCCGAAGCAGCCAACATTGTCGCTCATGAAGTCCAGCGCTCCAAAGCGCTGAACGAGCCCAGAGACGATGCGCTCGCCGTTGCCGATGAGGTTTCCCGTCTGGATCTTCACTCCTGCTAGCGCCGCTAGCCCCACGGTGGGCGCCAACTGTCGTGGTGGTGTCACGGCAGATGCCATGGATATGCTAAAGGTGGGGCCAATATGCACTAGAGGAATCCAGGGAGGGATAGTGTGGTGATTCGACACACAGATGCTTTGTATTCTCCAAGCTCGATGAGTTTACAAGTGCTCCTCGAGCTGTATTGGGGAGAGAAGGAAGAAGGAACTCTCTTACTCTCACCACTACCTCTCTCCAAGGAATTAACTATTCAAATGCCATCCAACCCCTTTCTATAGAGGCCCTAGCGCTCCTTATAAAGGGGAGGCTAGGTCTCCAATTAGGGCATACGTGGAGGCATATTCCTGGGAATATGCCTCTTCCCAAAATAGCAAACCGACCAGATCACTTTTCGCCATCGTAAGCCATGCAGAGGCTACGTAAGCCTCTGCGGCGCCAGCGTCATTCAACACAGGGCGCGTCACCCTTGTCGGCCATGCCTTGGTGGTCCTTCTCTCTGTCCGCTTCGCTCATGCTCCAGCATACAACGACCACCTTTTGACCAGCGAGATACCTTCCTTCTCTTGCAAGCCTGATATAACCCGGATCGTGCCTGGTTAATCCGGCCACGCGGGTACCTGCATACAAGTTACATAAATCCTACTGGCATACGACATACGTCGGCCGGGACTCAGTTAGGTGGACATCCTCCGGTCCGGATTACTCCGTAAGTCGGCCAGCCTTGAGGTGACTTGGCCAACATTTGCTTTGACCTTGCTGTACCTCGGCTAACTCGGCCTTTATACCCCGGCGTGACCCTACCCGAGGGTATCCCCCCAACAGTGAATGGCTTTGATTCCAAAGCTTTATGTGATCTTGATAGTAGTGTTTCTGTTATGCCTAGAAGGATTTATGATATGCTTGATTTGCCTCCACTTGAAGATTGTTATTTGAATGTCCCACTTGATGATAATGCTAAAAAGAAACTCATGGGGAGTCTTAATGATGTTCTTTTTATGGTTAACAATGCCTATGTCCCCGTTGATTTCTATGTTTTGGATGTTGAATACAATGCTTCTTGTCTTATTACTTTGGGAAGACCTTTTCTTAGAACTGTTGGTGCCATTATTGATATGAAAGAAGGCACCATTAAATATCAACTCCCACTCAAGAAAGGTATAGAACACTTCCCTGAGAAGAGAGAGAAGATTTCTTTTGCTTATCCTATGAAAACAAAATTTGGTCTTAATGCTTCTTCATTTGAGAACACTTGATTCTTTTTATTGCTTCTTATGCCTAACTTAAAGGCGTTAAAGAAAAGTACTTATTGGGAGATCACCCAAAAGTTTTACATGAGTCTTGGAAGTTATTAGTTCAGTAATAACCACTCCTTATCCTTTTTATTTGCTTTTTGTGCCAAGAGTAACCTCTAATGAGAGAGAAGTAATGATTGGGAAAGTTGCTGTCCCGAAACAGATTTCTGTGCTTCACCGTAAAAAATCATGTAAAATCTCTGAATGTCTTTTTGAGGCGTGAATTTTTTTGCTTCTGCCCCAGGTTGTTATCTAAATTTCATTATTTCAACACTTTTTGATTTGAGCAACAGAAGGTCTTCGAAAAAATTCGTCTTTACCTGCTGGTCTGTTTTGATAGATTTCAGCCATTTTCTGCATTTGCTTCTTGTTGGTTCCTTTTTGAGTTCTTTTGGGGAATTGAGCTTTTTGAAGGAAGTTCTACAGTAGCTAGTGTTCTAATAGAAGTTTATTTGGTGTTAGAACTGAACCTTAAGACTTATTTATCTTGAGTGCACTAATGTTGCTAATAAAGATTGTGTGAAGTTTTGTATGAAGGAAAAATTTCAGGTGTATCGAAGGAATGATTAATGAGATGAAGGATGGACTAAAGCTCAAGCTTGGGGATGCCACGCGTGTCACCCCAATAAATATCCAAGAAGTACAAGCGTCAAAGCTTGGGGATGCCCAAGGCATCCCCTTCTTCATCAATAAAAATTCTAGGTTTCTTCCAAACGCTTCATTTTTATTGTTTCATGCACAGTTGTGTTGTTCTTGGAGCGTCTTCGTTTTGTTTTTTTGTTTGCTTGGTTTTCTTAGTTTTCTGAATAAATTGGTTGGACCCCCTCTTTCATATTTTGGTTTGGAAATAGTTTGGTTTGGTTTGGAAAAGAGTAGGAAAGTTCATACTTATGTGGTAGAAAGAGCTCGTTTTTGACTGTGGCCTATGCTCTTTCATGCCATGCTTGATATTGTTTTGGATTTATGCTTAGTATTATTTTCTGTAGCATGACTTGTTATAAAAAATTGAGATTGCTTAATGTGCCTTGGATGAATCATGCGTTGTTTTAGCATATTAAAGCATAGTATAGTGGTATTCTCCTTTGATGCTTTATTTGGGTTGACTTGGCACATGCTCACACCATGTTATGACTATCTCAAGTCACCATAGCCTTTATGATCCTTTAGTTTTCAACTTGTAGTATCACTTTATGCTTTGATCCATGATTTTTTGTCGCTCTGCATGATTATGGCCATTATTGCTCTCTTAGTTTGTCGCTCCCAGTCTTTTGCTAGCCTCCACAACCAAGTATGAGTTCCACTCATGCATCCAACTCCCTAAACCAAGTTATGCCAAAGAGTCCACCATACCTACCTACTAGCTTATGCTATTCCAAGTATATTCATGCTTTTGTTTACCTTCCGAATTAAACTTGTTATGAGAAAACTAGTGATTAAAGCTCTCACGAACTTGATGGCACACTTTACTTTTCTTGCCCTTAATAAAGTTGAACCATTGTGTCATCTATGTTGTATATGCTTGCACTTATTTGTTGGGAATTAGCAGAACCATGCTTTCATGGGGAACGCTTTCAACATTGCACTTGGTACTTGTACCTAGTTGATATCATGCTCTTTTGTATATGGATGTCGTCGGTGTGAAATGAAAGGGGAGATTTTAAGTCCATGGAGTTATGTATATGTGTTAGAGAAACGCCTGGGCCACTGGTCTAATCCATGTTGACATGGTGGAAACCTGTAGCGTAACCATAATGAGCCGTCTATGAAGCATTCTTCTTATAAAAAAAGAGTCCTATATTGAGAAAAAAAGAGAAAAAGAAAAAAAAGAGATTATGAAAAGAGGAAAGAGAGAAAAAAGCACCATATTCCCATGGTAAATAAGAAGATTGCTGAGATGCTCGTTGTCTGCTTGCCTTGTCATTTTGATATGGGGATTCTTCCGTATCATCGGGCAAGGGGTACCCCATTGGCGGTTCTCTATGATACAGATGTACTTACGATGACAAGAACTTACCGGTGACTAAACTTGAGTAGCATGAGGAGCGGCCCTCGTATACAAGGGACATGAGATTTCTAACTTATACTTCGTCAAGCATGTACACCATAGTTTGTTCACTTTAACCTTAATCACTTCAATATGCTTATGATAGGGGCAATGAGAGCTGAAAGCTATAAGTACCATAATTTTTGGAAGCTCTTTATGAGACTTGAATCCCTGCTTCCTTCTATGAAGGCCTTTCTTCCACCATTATATTGAGTCTCCACCTTCTATCTTTATGCACCTACTTTGAGAGCATAGTGGCCATTCTTAGTTCTATGTGCATTGTCCCAAGACTAGTTGATTGATGCATAACTTGATATTGCTTGTTTCAAACTATTTGTATCTAGTCACTCTTATGAACTCTAAAGGTGTCGTATGCATTTATATTTGCTACTCTATGAGGGACAAGCTGAATACTATTATGCTATGTTTTCTTTATGTGAAACAAACAAACGTCTTGCAAAGCATTGTTATTCATGAATCTTTTGTTTGTGCCTTTTCATGTTGCATAATAGTTTCTTTGTCTTATTGCTAGAACCTTGTCTTTCATGCTATGATTGAAGTACTATGATCCCAGCTTTGAATGTTTTACAAATACTTTGATCAAGTCTTTGATGGTGCATGTCACCTCAAAAATTATTCTTTCTTTTTATCACTTACCTACTCAAGGACGAGCAGGAGTTAAGCTTGGGGATGTTGATACATTGCAAATGTATCTATAATTTTTGATGTTCCATGCTTGGTTTTATCCACTTTGTTGTGTTTTGTCCACACTTTGGAGTACTTTTCATATGATTTCTTGGACTAACCTATTAACAAGAGCCACAATTGCACGGTGCATGTTTTCTGCTGTTTTTGGTTCTAGGAAAGTCGAAAATGAATATTCTCGAATTGGACAGACAAAAGCCAAAGTGCCTATTTTTCGAAGTCATCAGATGCGTAAATCGAGACCTTGGCGGGCTGGGGCCGCCACACCACTGCCATGGCCAGGCCTGCCCGCTTAGGGGTGGTCCGCCGACCCCAGACCCTCGACCTCTCCTTCCGCCTATAAGATGCCCTCGAGACAAAACCCTAAGTGCACGATCAAAAATCCACGAAGAGTCTCAGAGCCGTCATCTCCATCCCTAGATCGGGAGGATCTGAAGCTCTTCCGGCACCGCCGAGAGGGGAATTCACCCTGGAGGCCTTCTTCATCACCATGCAAGCCTCCGGTGTGATGCGTGAGTAGTTCATACTTGGACTATAGATCCATGTAGTAGCTAGATGGCTGGTTCTCCTCCTTTGTGCTTTCATGTTTAGCTCTTGTGAGCTCCGTTCATGATCAAGATCATCTATTTGTAATCCATACATGTTGTGTTTGCGGGGATCCGATGGATATTGAGATGTTATTTCAGATTGGTTATTGATTCTATCATGTCTTTGTTATTTGTGATCTTGCATGCTTTCTGTTGGTAGTAGCTATCTTGGCCAAGTAGATGCTAGCAACTCCAAGAGTTAGTATTTATGCTCGATAGTGGGTTCATGCCTCTAGTAATCTGGGGAAGTGACAGAAATCTCTAAGGTACTAGATGTGCTGTTGCTACTAGGGAGAAAACAACAATCCTTTCTTCATAGAACAATCGTATTGTTTACTTTACACGCAATTCGTAAAACAATAATCTGTTGCTTGCAACTTAATACTAGAGGGGGTTCAGATGATAACCTGAAGGTGGATTATTAGTCATAGATGCAGTTGGATGGCGGTCTATGTATAATGTTGTAATGCCCAATCAAGTTCCAAAGGAGTCAAGATGATTAGTATATGCATGTATTGCTTTCTCGATGTTTGTCAATTGCCTCGCTATAATTTGTTCAACCAACATGTTATCTATCTTAAGGAGAGCTACCTCTAGTGAACTATGGATCCCGGTCCTTTTCTTTTACATACTCTACAAACTATTTACTGCTTTGTGTTTACTTTCTACAAACTATTACTTCTTTCCATTCGATATGTTTAATCCTTTGTTTTCAGCAAAACACGGTGAGATTGACAACCTCATCGCAAGTTGGGGACATAGTTCTATGGTTGTGTTGTGCAGGTCTCCACGTTGCTACTAGCACCGGTAGTGCGCCCTGCCAAGGCTCAGCTAGCAACACCTTTGGGGTGTTTCCTTGCTCCTACTGGTTCGATTAAACCTTGGTTTCATAACTAAGGGAAACTTGCTGCTGTGCTCATCATACCTTCCTCTTGGGGTTCCCAACGAGCTCTACATCAACACTGCACCAGCATTTTTCTGGCGCCGTATGCTGAGCCATCAGTCCTCCTTGCGCTTTTTCTAGTTTTATCATTATCCGGCTGACTCTTTCCGCCTCTACAATAGCTCTTTGCCTGCATTATCTGGGAGGAGGGAAACTTCCTCTCCAAGAATTCACCACCGACTTGCCCGAGCTGCGCACACGATGAGCCGACGAGGAATCCGATGGCGAGGGCGATACCCTCCCCAACCGGAATGATGAGCCGACGAACGACCCTCGGTCCTGTCGTCGAGGAGGGTGAGGTCGCCCCAGCCCCCGAAACGAGTTGGCGTCGGGCAGTGGATGGTGAGCCCAGCCGCTCTGCCGTGGTGGAGGAGCCGCACCGGTGCTCCGAGGCTGAACCAAGGTAGCCGCAAAAAGGCGGCACCTCCCGTGGTCCAAGGGTACACTCTTCCTCTTTCTTGCCGTTTTTTGCCTTTCTTCTTCTTCTTCTTCTTCTTCTTCTTCTCCTTTACCCTTTTTATTTTTCTGTTCTGACTGTCTACATCTTTCTCTTCTTAGCGCTGCTATCTCCTTTAGCGCAGCGAGCCTAGCGCACACGTCCACCGCCTCTTCCACCTTGCCTCTCCATTGGCCACGCCTTCCTTCTCTTCCACAGGAGGATCCATGTAGCGCAGGATCCGACTGCCTCAATCGGACGTAGAGCCGATGTCCAACCGACTGCCTCGGCTCAGCTAGACACCGCCGCGCCGAGCCTCAACAACAGCGGGGGTGATGTCTACGCACTTCTATTCTTGTAGATAGTTGTTGGGCCTCCAAGTGCAGAGGTTTGTAGAACAGCAGCAAGTTTTCCCTTAAGTGGATCACCCAAGGTTTATCGAACGCAGGGAGGAAGTGGTCAAAGGTATTCCCTCTCAAGCAACCCTGCAATCAAGATACAAGAAGTCTCTTGTGTCCTCTCAAGCAACCCTGGAGGCTTGACGATTTAGGGTTTTCGCATCGGAGGCATCTTATAGGCGAAGAGGCAAGGTCGGTGGGCGGCCAGGGGGCCCACACCACCTGGTGGCGCGGCTAGGGCTAGCCCGCGCCACCACATGGTGTGGCCACCCTGTGGCCCCTCTCCGTCTCGTCTTCTGGCTCCGTGAGTCTTCCGGTAAAATATCGACTTTGGCTTTTGTCCGGTCCAATTCTGAGAATATTCATTTTCTGACTTTTCTGGAACCAAAAACAGAAGAAAATAGGCAACTGGCAATGTGGCATCTTGTTAATAGGTTAGTCAAAGAAAGTGTATAGAAATACTGCAAAGTGTGGACAAAACATAAGAAAGTAGATATAAAACAAGCATGGAACATCAAAAATTATAGATACGTTTGCAACGTATCAACATCCCCAAGCTTAACTCCTGCTCGTCCTCGAGTACGTAAGTGATAAAAAGAAAGAATAATTTTTAAGGTGACATGCACCATCATAAACTTGATCAAATTATTTGTAAAACATTCAAAGCTGGGATCATAGTACTTCAATCATAACATGAAAGACAAAGTTCTAGCAATAAGACAAAGAAACTATGATGCAACATGAAAAGGCACAAACAAAAGATTCATGAATAACAATGCTTTGCAAGACGTTTGTTTGTTTCACATATAGAAAACATAGCATAGTAGTATTCAGCTTGTCCCTCATAGAGTAGCAAACATAAATGCATAGGACACCTTCAAAGTTCATAAGAGTGACTAGATACAAATAGTTTAAAACAAGCAATATCAAAGTTATGCATCAATCAACAAGTCTTGGGACAATGCACATAAAACTAAGAATGGCCACTGTGCTCTCAAAGTAGGTGCATAAAGGTAGAAGGTGGAGACTCAACAAAAAGGTAAAAGAAAGGCCTTCATAGAAGGAAGCAGGGATTCAAGTTTCATAAAGAGCTTCCAAAAATTATGGTACTTAATAGCTTTCAGCTCTCAGTGCCCCTATCATAAGCATCTTGAAGTGATTAAGGTTAAAGTGAACAAACTATGGTGTATATGCTTGACGAAGTATAAGTTGGAAATCTCATGTCCCTTGAATACGAGGGCCGCTCCTCATGCTACTCAAGTTTAGTTACCGGTAAGTTCTTGTCATCGTAAGTACATGTGTATCATAGAGAACCGCCAACGGGGTACCCATTGCCCGATGATACGGAAGAATCCCCATATCAAAATGACAAGGCAAGAAGACAACGAGCATCTCAACAATCTTCTTATTTACCATGGGAATATGGTGATTTTTTCTCGCATTCCTCTTTTCTCATATTTTTTTATTTTTCTCTTTTTCTCAATATCTGACTCTTTTTTATAAGAAGAATGCTTCATAGACAACTCATTATGGTTACGCTGCAGGTTTCCACCATGTCAGCATGGATTAGACCAGCGGCCCAGGCGTTTCTCTAACACATATAGATAACTCCATGGACTTACAAGCTCCCCTTTCATTTCACACCGACGACATCCATAGACAAAAGAGCATGATATCAACTAGGTACAAAGTATAAGTGCAATGTTGAAAGCGCTCCCCATAACAGCATGGTTCTGCTAATCCCCAACAAATAAGTGCAAGCATATACAATATAAACGACACAATGGTTCAAGTTTATTAAGGGCAAGAAAAGTAAAGTGTGCCATCAAGTTCGTGAGAGCTTTAATCACTAGTTTTCTCATAACAAGTTTAATTTGGAAGGTAGATAAAAACATGAATATACTTGGAATAGCATATGCTAGTAGGTAGGTATTGTGGACTCTTTGGAATAACTTGGTTTTATTTCGAGTTGGATGCATGAGTGGAACTCATACTTGGTATGGAGGCTAGCAAAAGACTGGGAGCGACCAACTAAGAGAGCAATAATGGCCATAATCATGCAGAGCGACAAAAAATCATTAATCAAAGCATAAAGTGATATTACAAGTCGAAAACTAAAGGATCATAAAGGCTATGGTGACTTGGGATAGTCATAACATGGTTTGAGCATGTGCCAAGTCAACCCAAATAAAACATCAAAGGAGAATACCACAATACTATGCTTTAATATGCTAAAACAACGCATGATTCTTTCAAGGCACATTAAGCAATCTCAATTGTTTATAACAAGTCATGCTACAGCAAAGAATACTAATCATAAAGCCAAAACAATATCAAGCATGACATGACAAAGCATAAGCCACAGACAAAAACTAGCTCTCTTTACCACTTAAGCATGAACTTTCCTACTCTTTTCCAAACCAAACCAAACTATTTGAACACCAATATATGAAAGAGGGGGGTCCAACCAATTTATTCAGAAAACTAAGCAAACCAAGCAAACTAAAAACAAAAACAAAAACGAAAAAGAAGACGCTCCAAGAACAACACAACTTTGCATGAAACAATAAAAATGAAGCGTTTGGAAGAAACCTGAGATTTTTATTGATGAAGAAGGGGATGCCTTGGGCATCCCCAAGCTTTGACGCTTGTACTTCTTGGATATTTCTTGGGGTGACACGCGTGGCATCCCCAATCTTGAGCTTTAGTCCATCCTTCATCTCATTACTCATTCCTTCCATACACCTGAAATTTTTCCTTCATACAAAACTTTACACAATCTTTATTAGCAACATTAGTGCACTCAAGATAAATAAGTCTTAAGGTTCAGTTCTAACATCAAATAAACTTCTATTAGAACACTAGCTACTGTAGCACTTCCCTCAAAAAGCTCAATTCCCCAAAAGAACTCAAAAAGGAACCAACAATAAGCAAATGCAGAAAATGGCAGAAATCTGTCAAAACAGACCAGCAGGTAAAGACGAATTTTTTGGAAGACCTTCTGTTGCTCAAATCAAAAAGTGTTGAACTAACGAATGTTTGTTAACGACCTAGGGCAGAAGAACAAAAAATTACAGCTCAATCAGACATACAGATATCTCTCACGAATTTTTACGGTGAAGCACAAAAATCTGTTTCGGGACAGCAACTTTCCCAATCATTACTTCTCTCTCATTAGAGGTTACTCTTGGCAAAGAAAATAAAAAGGATAAGGAGCGGTTATTACCGAAGTAATAACTTCCAAGACTCATCTAAAACTTTTGGGTGATCTCCCAATAAGTATTTTTCTTTAACGCCTTTAAGTTAGGCATAAGGAAAAACTAAAATGGATAGAATAGAAGAAAGCGGAGATAATCATGGTGAAAACATTGTTTTGTTCAATGAAATCCTTTTGTTAACAAGGTTGATCAGGTCTTGTTACCAAAAACAATTTCATATGAGACAAAACTTTGTATTCCACTAATGATTATGTTACCACAACCTTGATAGCAATGGTCCCAATCATAATAGTTTCAAATCTTTCTCTTGGTATGGGACAATATATTTCTCCAACTTGAATGCCTTCAACATGTTTAATTGAATTCAAACCATAAGTCCTTTCAATCTTTTGGGGAAATAGACAGTATGTTCCTTGTCATTAACATTGAAGGTCACCTTCCCTTGATTACAATAAATAACAGCTCCTGCAGTATTTAAGAAAAGGTCTCCCAAGAATAATAGACATATTATCATCTTCAGGCATAATAGTTTGAGAGGATGCTCTCATAAGAAATATGAGTTGAAGTAAGAGAGAGTATCAAGAAGCAAATTCAAAACACATTTAAGTCTAACCCACTTCCTATGCATATGAATCGTGTATGCAAATAAATTTGCAAAGAACAAAGTGATAGGCATAGGAAGATAAAACAAGAGTAACTTCAAAACTTTCAGCACATAGAGAGGTGTTTCAATACCATGAAAACTTCTACAACCATATTTTCCTCTCTCATAATAATTTTCAGTAGCCTCATGAAGAAACTCAACAATATAACTATCACATAAAGCATGCTTTTCATGATCTACAAGCACTAGAGCTTTATTATAAACACTTTCAAAAGAATCCTCAGGAACATAACATTCATCCTCCTTTAGTAAGCATGGAGGACAATCAAATAATGTAAGGGATAAAGAGTTACTCTCATTAGAAGGTAGGCATGGGTAGCTAATCCATTCTTCCTCCTTTTGTTCATCACTCTCCTCCTCTTTTTCATCTAATGAGATTTCAGGTTCATCAAATTCTTCTTCCATAGGATCCTGCAAGGCATTAGTCTCTTCCATTTGTAGAAAGCATCTATTAAAATATTCAAGAATATAGCCATTTTCATCCTTGTAATTATCAAAGCAAAATTTAAGTATACCATAAACCTCATATTTGTAAGGTGAATCATCAATATTTTCAAGCAAACTAGCAAGTTCAAAAGCACCCTTCCAAGCAATAAATTCTTCAATTTGTTCCACATCATAAAAGTCATAATTTCCTTTAACATAAGAAGATATGGTAACATTTTCATTATACTCACATTGAAAAGGGAGGTGTTTGTACCTCCTACAGCAACAAGATTTATCCAAGCAATAAGTAACATTATAAGTAGAGCACACGTTTCTAGCAATGGTATACAATTTATCAATTTGTTCCCATAAGTGTTTCCCTTTTTGTGACAAGCGGTGTTCCTTATAATAATATTTTTCATCTTCCGTGAACCCACCTTGCCAATAAGATTTAGTTTCAAAGAAACCAACCATTGACAACAAGCATGATAAGGCAAGACAATAACAGACCAACGAAAATAACAAGTAGAGTAGGAACTACTTTTTTTTGTATTTTTGATAAAGAAACAAGCAAACAAGGAGAAAATAAACTTAGCTTGAACAATAGTGAATCCAAGTGGACTTGATAAATAAAGCTATGCTCCCCGGCAATGGCGCCAGAAAATAGTCTTGATGACCCACAAGTATAGGGGGTGTATCGCAGTATTTTCGAGGAAGTGAAACCCAATTTATTGATTCGACACAAGGGGAGCCAAAGAATATTTATAAGCCTTAACAACTGAGTTGTCAATTCAGCTGCACCTGGAAACAATCTTGCTCACAACTGTTTATCAGTAGCAACAGTTTTGTAGTAGGAATAGTAAAGTAACAACAGTAGTAAAGCAAAAGACGAGTAACAAAAGCGAAATGGGATTCGAGTGCGGTAGGCATAGGGATGGATGGACGGGTGTTGCATGGACACGACAATTCACATAGCAATCAGAACATAGGGCAATTGCAGATAAATAAGATAAAGCATCCAAGTACTAGATAATCCTAGGCATGTGTTCCATATATAGTCATACGTGCTCGCAATGAGAACTTGCACAACATCTTTTGTCCTACCAGCCCGTTTGCAGCGGGGCCTCTAGGGAACTACTGGCAATTAAGGTGCTCCTTTTAATAGAGCACCGGAGCAAAGCATTAACACTCCGTGAACACATGTGATCCTCACATCAAAGCCATTCCCTTCCGGTTATCCCGATTTACATCGCCGGGGCCATAGGTTCTGGACAACGACGTGTGTATACAACTTGTAGATAAGACCAGAAACAATACTATCATAATGAATCAATAACATGTTCAGATCTGAAATCATGGCACTTGGGCCCTAGTGACAAGCATTAAGCACAACAAGTCGCAACAAAGTCATAAAGCACTAATAAAAGATACTAGGCACCATGCCCTAACAATCTGATGCCATTACATGAATGATCTCATCCAATCCCTACCATCCCCATAGCCTACAACAGGGGATTACTCACTCATAGATGGGGGAAACATGGATGGTCGATGGAGAAGCGATGGTGATGATGATGGCGATGATCTCCTCCAATTCCCGTCTGGCAGAGTGCCGAGCGGAGTTCAGGTCTTTGTTTGAATCTGGTGGTGGCGGCGGAGCGGAACTCCTTCTGGAAAAACGTCGACCCCCCCAAAGTTTTTAGGTCAGAAGGCTCCTTATAGGCTAAGAGAGAGGCCGAGGGGGTGCCTAGAGGGCCCACACCATGCCTCGGGCGGCCAGCCCAGCCAGCGCTGGGGGTGTGGCCACCCCTCTCCTCCTCTCGTATTCTGCTCTGAGTCTTACGGAAAAATAGGCACTTTGGCTTTTGTCCCGTCCAATTCCGAGAATATTCATTTTCTGACTTTCCTGGAACCAAAAACAGCAGAAAACAGGCAGCTGGCACTGTGGCTCCTGTTAATAGGTTAGTCCAAGTAATCATATGAAAAGTACTCCAAAGTGTGGACAAAACACAAGAAAGTGGATAAAACCAAGCATGGAGCATCAAAAATTATAGATACATTTGCAATGTATCACACCTCGAACCAAACCGGCTCGCAGTGGAAGTTCTCCTTAAATCCGAATATGATGTCCAGCTGGATTTTTCCTAGCAGAGCGCAGGGGGGTCCCGGCAGTATGCCGTGGAACACTGTGGATGTCGGCTGCAGGTTGATGTCTACACACGCTTCTATTCTTGTAGACAGTGTTGGGCCTCCAAGTGCAGAGGTTTGTAGAACAGCAACAAGTTTCCCTTAAGTGGATCACCCAAGGTTTATCGAACTCAGGGAGGAAGTGGTCAAAGGTATCCCTCTCAATCAACCCTACAATTAAGATACAAGAAGTCTCTTGTGTCCCCGACACACCCAATACACTTGTCAGGTGTATAGGTGCACTAGTTCGGCGAATAGATAGTGAAATACAAGTAATATGGATGATTATAAGTGGTAAGTGCAATCTGAAATAATAGTGGCAGCAAGAAAACATGTAACAGGACTGATTGTAAATGGTGTTTCAATGCTTAGAAACAAGGCCTAGGGATCATACTTTCACTAGTGGACACTCTCATATAAATTCCTCTCTTCATGATGCTACCCTGAACTACTCTTCGGTTGGACGATGTAGGGCTATAATAGCACACCTTAAAGTTCGCATTCCCCATCTATATAACCCCTCACTGTCACCTTGAGCGCTAGATGGTTCCAACAAACACCACAATCTCATAGAGACATGTAGCATCCCAATTGTCTAACAATTGTAATGCTACTTGGTCTAGTAATATAATGGCTACTTCAGATATATAATTGTTGCATCATAATTATATCATGCTCATGTCATCATGCCACCTTGCATTTGAGCATCATATAAAACCCTTTTTGTTTTGGTTCTTCTCTCCTAGGCATCATCAATTGTATTTGCCTCTTAATATTGTATTTGGTTATTGATATATTGTTTAATGCCCAAGTGGAGTTGGGGGCATATCTTTTATTTAACTCCACCACCTTTCTTGTCACCACTCCATTATTCCACCATTCCACCATATATGAGCATTGCAACTTATTTGGTTTTACCTCTAGCTCATATGTGTTGGTGTGGATCCATTCTATCTCCACATGCTCTCATATATGAACCATATTGTTTTCACATTATTGGTTCAGGAGAGCCACATGGCCACCTTTGCATGCCTTGTGAGTGGGACCCTTTTTCCTAGCTTCCATATGGATTATTATGGAATTATGATCATGTTGGGATATTTTTGGGACTATTGAACATCTAGTGGAATATACACACTAGCAAGTCCCAATTATAATCAAATGTGATCATCTCCATCTACTCCATCTGGAACTTTCCTTTAAATTCTTTTGCTTGGCTTTTATTCCAATTTTGGGAATGCATAATAATAATGCCATGTTAATATTATTGTTCTCACAAAAATAAACATGGCAATAAATATTTTGCATGGGCCATGCAAGTACCACCACAATTAAGTCTTTTTGGATTTTTATTTGAATTCTTGAGTGGTTCATCTCTCTTCCTCTCTCCCTCTCTCTATTCCTCATCTTCCCCTCCCTTTTCACCTCCATCCTTGCATGGTCATGTGGATCATGCCTAAACCCTAAACCATACCCTCCCCTAATCTTTTCTCCAAAATCTCTCACCTAAGCTAAACCCTAAACCTAACCCCTCATCTACCCTAGTTACACCCTACCACCACCATGGGCATCATCTAACCTAACCCGAGCCCCTCTCTAGCTAACCCTAGTTCCCACCCTCCATCTCTCTCCCTCCTCTCTCACCCTGGCCCCACAGCCACCCAGCCCACCTAGCTACCACCCAAACCAAGCCCTAACCCGAGCCATACCCCTCTCTCCAAACCCTAGCTCCAACCCTAGCTACACCGAGCCTACCCCTCTCTCTCTCTCTCTCTGCCATGAGGGCCCCGAGCCTCTCCACCACTGTGCGTCCCACTGGCGGCCTTTACCACCCACCCCTGCCTGGTCGAGCCCCACCCGAGCACGTGAAGGAGGAGGAGAAAGGTGGCCGAGCCACCTTTCCACCGCCCACCTCCACGGCACCTCCCTCTCCCTCTGCTATCCACCACCATCTCCGCCTCCTCCGCCTCCCAGATCCATCCAGACGCCTCCTCTCCTCCCTCTCCCATCACCATCGCCAGATCTCACGCCCAAATGACGCCCGCCTCTCGTCGTCAGCCGGGCGTGCACGTCATGGAGGTGGCCAGTGAACCGAGACGACCACTGCACCGCCTGCACCCGCAGACATGAAGGAGGAGCCAGGTTGATCTGCAAGACGCCGGCCGAAACCCTAGCTCGCCTGGCCAGATCGTCGACGATCGGCGCTCCCTGCCCGATCCACCACCTTCAACAGCCCCACGGTGAGCCACGCAACCTCCTAGACACCCTCGCCGTGCTTTTCGGTGTCGCACAGACTCCGTCGAGCACCCTCTGTGCACCGGCGAGCGCGTGCGTCTGCTCGCTCATCGCGTCGAGGAACCTCATCTGGCCACGCAGCAGATCCCTAGCACCAACCCCCGCTAGCCACAGCGGTAGCCGCCGCCTGTGCGCGCTTGCCGCGTCGCGAGTTCGAGCCTCGCGCGCCGCGCTCTGCGCGTCTGCGAGCACCGATCATCCTCTCAGACGCGGAGAGGAACAAGACGGGCGTCTTTTGCGCTTACCCCAACCTTTTCTCCTAACCCGTCCGCATGAGCCCACCTGTCACCCGTAGTACCACTTTGCAGATAGACCCTAGTTTAGCACCCTCAACGCAGTCCCCTCATTGCGTGGCAGCCCGACTCACCCTTTGGCGTGTGGGTCCGCGTGTGCTCCGACCCCACCTGTCACTTGCTGTGGCTAGATCAAGCTGCGGTGAGAAAACCTTTTCTGCGCGCTGTTTCGCCAGGTCAGCACGGGCCCAGTTGTCTGTGTCTGTGTCTAGAACTGGGCTGAGTAACAAAAACCTTTCTGTTTCTCTGTTTAATTCAAACTTTTCCAAATTAATTTAAATTCAAATTTTAAATCTGTTTTCAAATAACTTTTAATTTAAAAACCCAAATAATACAAATGATATATGTTTTGAAATCAGAAAAATGTGAGGAATTCAAATATGCCCTTCAAAATACTTTTTGAACATTTAAAATTGCAAGTTGATAAAAATTACAATAAAATGCCCTTTTCCTTAATTAATTAATAACTTTTGATTTATAACTCCAAATTTGACAAATGATATGTCTAAAATGATTAGCTCGACGAGACCTTTCTGTTTATGCATTCCATGTTCTGAATTGCAGCATGCATCATATAAATATAAAGTATACAGCAACTTAATTGAGTATAAAATATGATTAAAACCCCATAAAATGTTTATTTCTTGTATTCCACACCACACCTCACCCATGCCATGCTACTTTATTGCCATGCAAATTGTGCATCATTCATCATGGCATGATTGTTTGCTTGTTGCATTTAACTCATATGCTTGTGCACCTTATTTATGTTGGCCCTTGTTTGTTTGGTTCTTCTTCGAATAGACGCTGAGCAGGGGATATATCAGGAAACCCAGGAGCACTACCCAGATCCTTCTCTCGCTTCAACTGAGCTGCCAGGCAAGCACTACCACATGCTTGCATACATCTAGTACCTATTGCCTCTATCTTATTCTTGCATCATTGAGTCGCGATTGCATTAATCTGAATCCCAAGTACTGCATAGCCTTTACTTTTAAACCCCACCGAAGCTTGTTCCTCCATCCCATGAGCCATTACTACAGGAGTTGTTTGAGCCATGCGAGTCGTAGAACAACATGTGTAGGGTATGTGAGAGTCTGATGGATAACGAGATACCTAAACAACTTAACCTGAGTAGTAATGGGATAACTAATGAAAGTGGCATCGGTGAGCAATATCTGCTATTTGGTTTTCATGCTCACTTGTGTCCCGTAGGACCCCGAGTACTTGATTCCTGTTCCTTGAATATTCGCGCTATCCACATCCGGGAGGCTTATGAACCCCCCTGAGCCAGAGCTTGATTCATTCTTATTTCTTGGGGCCACAATTAGTTTGGGGCTTTATTACTATCCTGTACTTATGCCATGTTTTACTGCTTAATTTAAAATTGTGCGAGGATGCACCTGTACTGTTTAGGTCCGTGACACGCTTATTTACGACAAGCCCACCACACTTTCGGGTTCCCAACGTTTACAGCCGTCCACAAAACCTTGAGTCCGTCGAGCCGCCAACTTCGTCATGGTAGCTTAATGGGGTGGCCTGAAATATTTCTGAATCCTGTGATTGCTTTGTCGTGACTGCCTCGTTGGGTTTTGATTTGGTTTTTCCGAGGTTGATCGAGTGTGTGTTGCTATTTGTGCACCCCTGCAGGGTAAAACTTTCTGGAAGCCGTGTCCACGGTTATGGACGACTTGGAGCACAGTTTCTCGATCATAGACAAGTATAACTAAAGTACCGCTTTTAATTTGACTGAATACCTGACTAGTAAATAGTGCAACTCTCATGGAATGGATAATAAAACTGCCAACGGAAGGGGGTTGTTCGTCCGCTTCCTCGTCGGTGTTTAGGAGGAGGATGGATCTGTTAATATTACCGTTATAACTGATGTTATTAATTCACGGACATCCGTCTATCTCTGGTTAGGCGGATGGTTAGCGAGTATCTATAGAATTGCTAGGGTTTATCTTTTGCTGCAATTGCGTCACCCCAGGTTGTGTCCCCTTTAGAGGCATAAAGACTTGCTGAGTACCCCTAGGGTCTCACGATAAATTGTTTGATTCAGATGAACAGGTAAACTCGCAAGATGGATACTGGGTGGAGGAGACGGAGATGTTGGCAACGCTCACTTGGTGTAGAGATTCCGGGAACGGGGATCCGTGAGATCTGTGGGCGGGATGTGTTTATTTATGGGGCATCTTATGCCGATTTGCTTCTTATCCGTACTCGGATCTTGTTTTCCGCTCACCGATACTCGTTGTTTGATGTATGAGGAGATATCCTAAACTATTATATCTATCTAGGATATTTGGATCTTGCCGTATGGCGTTGCAATATTTCCTTTCTTTTTAGATGGAATAGCTCTGAGGACTGTTGTATGGTGGCTTGCATACATACTCATTTGTGTATGTAGTTGATCCCTTCGCCTGCCGATTACGCCGCCCGTTCTTGTCCCGATGTTTGGAAATGGTTAGGACGGCCGAAAGGTCTACCTGTGAGTGGCATTTGGGCCCCACCGTACTATTTTAACCATTTCCGCTCATCCAGGCTTGCAACTAGGAGCGTAATTCACCGAGGTAGTTACAATTGGTATCGAGCCATCCCGCCTTCACGGTCTCAGCCAAATGGTCGTTGTCGGTCTAGCAAATATTTTGGTAGCTATGTATACTAGGGAAAACAAAACGCGAGAGTAGGACTGCTTCCACTTTTTTTCTTACCCACCCACCCACCCTTTTCTCGTAAGGAAGTGTAACGCTTTCAATCCTCTTCTTACAATTCAAATTAGGATTCACGTGTTCGGCTTCCAGTACCATAGGTTGTGTGTGTGTGTAATTCCTTGTCTATCTGTTGCATCCAAGTTGTTATCACAATCGCCTTTGGTTATCAACTGTTGGTACATTCCATACCGATGTGCTTTTGCAAACCGACGCGATCTATCTGATTCGTTGTATACCGCCGATGTCTTACTCTTTGTTATCCGACGTTATCTTGTTTGGGGTGTTCGCTCGTAGTTACTAATCTTTAGGTTATCTTGAGAAGAAGGTGTTGGGATATGTGTTTTACTTATTCATGTGCGGAGTAATGATTTGAGTAAGGGATGGAGTCGCGACCATACCACTACTTGTATCATTCGCTCTTGTATATTGAATTGGTAGAGTCACTAATCTTGATTCGTTAAGTGATTTTGCGCATCTATTGGTATTTTCATGCCGAAATTTGTGGAAATTTTTTCTTTGTTAAGTTGTGTACCACACTCCTTTTCAAATGTGTATATGCTTAATATCTTCTAGGTGCTTTGAACTATGTTGATATTTTAATATCATCTTAGTAAATTGTATCCTTTAATCTTGGTTAATTCCATCTTGGTACTATTTTGGATTATTATTATTCTCCATTATAGTAATCGACTTGTGTTTTATATCAATCAAGGATGGCACCACCACGCTGCTCGATGAGGACATACAACCTGAACTGGGGTCGTTGTCAAGCATCGCCAATGCCTTGGCAGCAATGCAACAGAACCAGCTGCTTTTGAGGAAAGTGTCAGAGGAATGAGTTTGTTCCGCTACCTCCACCTCCCAAGCGAGGAGACATCAAAAGCTTCCTGAAGTTCAACCCACGCCAATTTGATGTTTCTGATCAACCACTGGATGCTGATGATTGGTTGCGTGAGATGTCAAGGCTACTGGCGACTGCTGATGTTCCTGAGCAAGAATGGGTAAAGTGTGCTACTCACCTTCTGAAGGGAGATGCAGCTCTCTGGTGGGAGAATTACCTGAAGGCAAACTGCACTGGTTTTCAGCCTACTTGGGAACAGTTCATGGAGCTTTCAAAGAGCGATGTCACGAAATTGTCATGGAGAGGATGAAGGAAGTGTTTCTCAACCTCAAGGTGGAAATGTCAATACCTACATCGAAACTTCATGAACCTTTCTCGTTATGGTGGCGATGAGATCTCAGATGACAAGAATAAGCAAAAGAGATTCCGGCAAGGGCTCAATGCATCGATTAAATATGCAATCACACATGCAAGGCCAGCGTCTTTCCTGGAACTTCAGCATACAGCTCTGCAGGAAGAAGCAAGTAAGCAAGTGTTTGAGGAGTCAAAGAAACACAACCGCGATGCAGCAAGCTCTTCAGCTATGTCAACTCCTTCTAAGCCGTGGTCCGGGTTCCTAACACCCCACCGCCGCCCCGGCTCCACCAAGACCTTCAAGATACGCTGCAAGGCCACCAAACTTCCTCACCGCTGCTCCTGTGGGCTACAACCACCACTACCGAGCGCTGGCGGAGTCCTCGCTACGTTGCTCCACGTCCACCGGTGCTTGTTACACTTGTGCAGTACATCGGGCATCAATACTGAACTGTCATGAAAAACAAAGCTCTTCCTCCACGACCTCCAAGATCCGCGGCAAGCTCTCCTGTGGTTCGCACCACCACCGGCTCTCAACATCAACACCAAGCCCGGTCTCGTTGCTCGTGCCAACTGTGTCAACGCCGCCAAGCTGAGCATGCACCGAGTTGTGATGGGTATGCTATCCGTTAACTCAGTCCTCGCACGAGTTTTGTTTGATTCTGTGCTTCGCATTCTTTTGTTTCGCATAAGTTTGCGCATGAGCATGATCTGGATATGGTTCCCTTATCACATCGTCTGCGTGGTACAATCTCTGGTTCAAACATGAGGGCTGCTCATATCAGCCATGGCAATCAAATTGAGATTGGTGGCTCTTTGTTCTCGGCGTCCTTAATTGTTCGCAGTTCGACATTGATGTCATCTTGGGCATGGATTGGTTGACGAAATGCAGCTGTGATTGATTGTGCTGACGCCGGTTTCTCCGAAGATTCCTCAAGGCCATATAGTCTATTCTCCAAGTCGACTCGCTATCCAAATTTTTCTCTTTGGCGGCTCAATGATGATGCTATGGAAGCTATTCGAGTGTTCGTGGTCTGTGAGTTCCCGGATGTCTTTCCGAAGAGTTGCTGTATGCCTCCGGATCGTGAGGTTGAGTTTGTAATTGAGCTTGAACCTGGAACGGCTCCTATCTCCAAGCGGCCTTATAAAATGGGTCCTGCTGAGTTGGCTGAACTCAAACGTCAACTTTATGAACAAGAAAAGTTGGGTTTCATTCAACACGATTTCTTCTTGGGTAGCCCAACAATCTTTGTGAAGAAGCGAGACAAGACTGATAGACTTTGTGTTGACTATCGGGCTCTCAATGCTAAAACCATCAAGAATAAATATCCCTTCCCATGGATTAATGATCTCTTCGATCAGCTAGCTGGAGCTGTGGTGTTCTCTAAGCTTGACTTGAGAAGTGGTTATCACCAAATCAAGATTCGCAAGGAAGATGTTCCTAAAACAGCGTTCACCACCCGCTATGGCCTGTATGAGTACACGGTCATGTCTTTCAGTCTCACCAACGCACCCGCCACCTTCTCGAGGCTTATGAACTCGGTTTTCATGGAGTATCTTGATAAGTTCGTTGTGGTCTATCTGGACGACATCCTAGTCTATTCTAAGTCACAGGAAGAGCATGAAGAACACCTTCGGTGTGTCCTAAACAAGCTTCGTGAGAACCGCCTGTATGCAAAGTTCTCCAAGTGTGAGTTTTGGCTGCCTCAAGTAACCTATCTTGGTCACGTCATCTCTGCCAAGGGCATTGCAGTCAACCCGGAAACTGTAAAGACAATTGTTGAATGGCTTCCTCCTGTAAATGTCAAAGAAGTGCGGAGTTTCCTTGGTTTGGCTAGTTATTGCCGCTTCGTTCGTAACTTTTCAAGATAGCGAAGCCTCTTCTCGATCTCCTCAAGAAAGGCAAGAAATACCTTTGGACTCCTGCATGTCAAGCAAGCTTTGAGACACTCAAAGAGAAGCTCACTTCCACACCAGTCTTGGTTCCTCCGGATACATCCAAGCCTTTCCAGATCTTCTACGACGCATCTTTGCAAGGATTGGGTGCGATACTTATGCAAGAAAAGCAAGTTGTTGCTTATGCCTCTCGACAGTTGAAGACGCATGAGATCAACTATCCTACACATGACCTCGAACTCGCAGCATTTGTCTTTGCTTTGAAAGTATGGAGGCATTACTTGCTTGGCAACCGTTGTGAAATCTTTTCTGATCACAAGAGTCTGAAGTATATCTTCACTCAGCCTGATCTCAACCTTCGGCAGAGGAGATGGATTGAAACAATCAATGATTTTGATTTGACCATCAACTACACTCCGGGCAAAGCTAATGTCATGGCCGATGCTCTCAGCCGCAAAGCTTATGTCAACAACCTCATGATGGAAGAACAACAGCCTCTCTTGTGCGAGGAATTCCACTCAACCTTGAAATTGTGGAACAAGGGTATCTCGAACCTTCCGCAACCCTCTCTTGGAAGAAAAGGTTCGCTCCTTTCAGCTTGGTGATCCGTACACCAGAAAGATCATCTCCAAACTTCAGCTTCCGAAGTATGAGTCCTTCCACGTCGATGATCAAGGCACGCTTTTCTTTGAACACCGGATGTTTGTTCCGAACTACCCGGGTTTGAGAGAGCAAGTACTCAAGGAGGCGCATGATTCTGTTCTTTCTATCCATCCTGGCAGCACAAAGATGTACATGGACTTGAAAACACAATATTGGTGGCCGGGTTTGAAAAGATATTGTGCCAAGTATGTCTCGGAGTGTGATGTCTGCCGCAGAGTTAAAGCTGTCCATCAAAAACCTTCTGGTCTTCTACAGCCATTGAGACCTCCGGAATGGAAATGGGAGAAAGTGGAGATGGACTTCATCACTGGTTTTTCAAGGTCGCAGAAGGGCAACAATGCAATCTTTGTTGTCATTGACAGGCTTTCTAAAGTGGCTCACTTCTTCCCCGTCAAGGAAACAATTTCTGCAATTCAGCTGGCTGAGCTCTATATCAACAGAATTGTCTCTCTGTATGGGGTTCCTCTGGAGATCAGTTCAGACCATGGAAGCATCTTCACTTCCAAGTTCTGGGAAAGTTTCCAAAATGCTTTGGGAACAAAGTTGAACTTCAGCACAGCTTACCACCCTCAGTCGCAAGGGCAAGTTGAAAGGATCAATCAGATTCTGGAGGATATGCTTCGTGCTTGCGTCATCTCTTGGCATGAAGTGGGAAGAATGTCTTCCTTATGCTGAATTCTCTTACAACAACAGCTTCTAGAAAAGTCTGAAGATGGCACCATTTGAGGCTCTCTATGGTCGCAAGTGCAGAACTCCGATTGGTTGGTCGGGTGCAGGTGAAAGAATATTGTTTGGCCCTGACATTGTAACTCAAGCGGAGGAGAAAGTTCATATCATTCTTGAAAATCTGAAGATTGCTCAAAGTCGCCAGAAGAGCAATTATGACAGAAAGCACACGGACATGGAGTATGTCCCTGGGGATCTCGTTTACCTTCGTGTCACTCCCATGAGAGGCACACACCATTTTGGTATCAAAGGAAAGCTGGCTCCTAGATACATTGGTCCTTTCAAAATTCGTGGAAGAAGAGGAGAAGTTGCTTATGCTCTTGAGCTCCCGGAAAAACTCAAGGTCCATGATGTTTTCCACATCTCTCAACTCAAGAAGTGCTTCAAGGATCCCGGCAGGACCGTGGATCATGAGCTTATCAATCTCCAAGAAGACCTGTCTTATCAAGAACACCCCACAAAAATCCTTGAAGTCGCAGAAAGAAGGACTCGCAACAAGTCCATCAAGTTCTGCAAGGTGCAGTGGTCGCACCATTCTGTTGATGAAGCCACTTGGGAACATGAAGATGAGCTCCGTGCCAAGTATCCTACCCTCTTTGAGTCTTCTTCTTCGTCTTAGAATCTCAAGTAGATTCTGTTTAGTGGGAGAGTTGTAGCATCCCAATTGTCTAACAATTGTAATGCTACTTGGTCTAGTAATATAATGGCTACTTCAGATATATAATTGTTGCATCATAATTATATCATGCTCATGTCATCATGCCACCTTGCATTTGAGCATCATATAAAACCCTTTTTGTTTTGGTTCTTCTCTCCTAGGCATCATCAATTGTATTTGCCTCTTAATATTGTATTTGGTTATTGATATATTGTTTAATGCCCAAGTGGAGTTGGGGGCATATCTTTTATTTAACTCCACCACCTTTCTTGTCACCACTCCATTATTCCACCATTCCACCATATATGAGCATTGCAACTTATTTGGTTTTACCTCTAGCTCATATGTGTTGGTGTGGATCCATTCTATCTCCACATGCTCTCATATATGAACCATATTGTTTTCACATTATTGGTTCAGGAGAGCCACATGGCCACCTTTGCATGCCTTGTGAGTGGGACCCTTTTTCCTAGCTTCCATATGGATTATTATGGAATTATGCTCATGTTGGGATATTTTTGGGACTATTGAACATCTAGTGGAATATACACACTAGCAAGTCCCAATTATAATCAAATGTGATCATCTCCATCTACTCCATCTGGAACTTTCCTTTAAATTCTTTTGCTTGGCTTTTATTCCAATTTTGGGAATGCATAATAATAATGCCATGTTAATATTATTGTTCTCACAAAAATAAACATGGCAATAAATATTTTGCATGGGCCATGCAAGTACCACCACAATTAAGTCTTTTTGGATTTTTATTTGAATTCTTGAGTGGTTCATCTCTCTTCCTCTCTCCCTCTCTCTATTCCTCATCTTCCCCTCCCTTTTCACCTCCATCCTTGCATGGTCATGTGGATCATGCCTAAACCCTAAACCATACCCTCCCCCCTAATCTTTTCTCCAAAATCTCTCACCTAAGCTAAACCCTAAACCTAACCCCTCATCTACCCTAGTTACACCCTACCACCACCATGGGCATCATCTAACCTAACCCGAGCCCCTCTCTAGCTAACCCTAGTTCCCACCCTCTCCATCTCGGCCTCCCTCCTCTCTCACCTTCCTGGCCCCACCTGGCCACCCTGGCCCACCTAGCTACCACCCAAACCAAGCCCTAACCCGAGCCATACCCCCTCTCTCCAAACCCTAGCTCCAACCCTAGCTACACCCGAGCCTACCCCTCTCTCTCTAGCTCTCTCTCTGCCATGAGGGCCCCAGCCCGAGCCTCTCCACCAACCGGCCGTCCCCACCTGGCAGCCCCTTTACCACCTGCCCCTGCCCTGGTCGAGCCCCACCCGAGCACGTGAAGGAGGAGGAGAAAAGGTGGCCGAGCCACCTTTTCCACCGCCCACTCCCGCACGGCACCTCCCTCTCCCCTCTGCTATCCACCACCATCTCCCGGCTCTCCTCTGCCTCCCAGATCCATCCAGGACGCCTGCCTCCTCTCCCATCACCATCACCACTGCATCCTCCCCCCCAACGCTACCGTCTACCCGCTTACCTACGTACTGTCATTCGCGTGGTGGGAGGTGGCGCCGGTGACTGAGTGAACCACCGACCCACCACCTGCACTCCAGCAAACATGAAGGAGGAGCGATCGCCGATCGCTTACACAACGACCGCCCCTCGAAACCGCCGGGACCGCCGAAACCCTACGATCGCCTCCCCTGCCTGATCCACCACCTTCAACAGCCCCACGGTGAGCCACGCAACCTCCTAGACACCCTCGCCTTCGTCGTCGTTTCCTGGTCGCGTCGTACGCTCCGTCGAGCACCCTCTGTGCACCGGCGAGCGCGTGCGTCTGCTCGCTCATCGCGTCGAGGAACCTCATCTGGCCACGCAGCAGATCCCTAGCACCAACCCCCGCTAGCCGCAGCGGTAGCCGCCGCTGTCTGGCGCTTAGCCGCGAAGTTCGAGCTCGCGGCGCGCTCAAGGCGTCTGAGCACCGTCATCCTCTGACGCGGAGAAGAGGAACAGTACGGGCGTCTTTTTGCGCTTACCCCCAACCTTTTCTCTAACCCATGATGCATGAGCCCACCTGTCACCGTAGTACCACTTTGAGATAGACCCCTAGTTTAGCACCCCTCAACCCGCAGTCCCCCATTGCAGCGTGGCGCCCAAGACTCACCTTTGGCGTGTGGGTCCGCGTGTGCTCACCCTGTCACTCTTTGTGGCTAGATCAAGTCATGTGAGAAAACCTTTTGTATTTGTTTAGCCAGGTCAAGACGCCAGGTTATGCGTATGCGTGTCTAGAACTAGGCTGAGTAACAAAAACCTTTCTGTTTCTCTGTTTAATTCAAACTTTTCCAAATTAATTTAAATTCAAATTTTAAATCTGTTTTCAAATAACTTTTAATTTAAAAACCCAAATAATACAAATGATATATGTTTTGAAATCAGAAAAATGTGAGGAATTCAAATATGCCCTTCAAAATACTTTTTGAAAATTTAAAATTGCAAGTTGATAAAAATTACAATAAAATGCCCTTTTCCTTAATTAATTAATAACTTTTGATTTATAACTCCAAATTTGACAAATGATATGTCTAAAATGATTAGCTCGACGAGACCTTTCTGTTTATGCATTCCATGTTCTGAATTGCAGCATGCATCATATAAATATAAAGTATACAGCAACTTAATTGAGTATAAAATATGATTAAAACCCCATAAAAAGTTTATTTCTTGTATTCCACACCTCACCCATGCCATGCTACTTTATTGCCATGCAAATTGTGCATCATTCATCATGGCATGATTGTTTGCTTGTCGCATTTAACTCATATGCTTGTGCACCTTATTTATGTTGGCCCTTGTTTGTTTGGTTCTTCTTCGAATAGACGCTGAGCAGGGGATATATCAGGAAACCCAGGAGCACTACCCAGATCCTTCTCTCGCTTCAACTGAGCTGCCAGGCAAGCACTACCACATGCTTGCATACATCTAGTACCTATTGCCTCTATCTTATTCTTGCATCATTGAGTCGCGATTGCATTAATCTGAATCCCAAGTACTGCATAGCCTTTACTTTTAAACCCCACCGAAGCTTGTTCCTCCATCCCATGAGCCATTACTACAGGAGTTGTTTGAGCCATGCGAGTCGTAGAACAGCATGTGTAGGGTATGCGAGTGTCTGATGGATAACGAGATACCTAAACAACTTAACCTGAGTAGTAATGGGATAACTAATGAAAGTGGCATCGGTGAGCAATATCTGCTATTTGGTTTTCATGCTCACTTGTGTCCCGTAGGACCCCGAGTACTTGATTCCTGTTTGAATATTCGCTATCCACATCCGGGAGGCTTATGAACCCCGAGCGAGCTTGATTCATTCTTATTTCTTGGGGCCACAATTAGTTTGGGGCTTTATTACTATCTGTACTTATGCCATGTTTTATCGCTTAATTTAAAATTGCGAGGATGCACCTCAGTTAGGTCCGTGACGCTTTTGTCAGACGACAAGCCCACCACACTTTCGGGTTCCCGGTCGTTTACCGCCCACAAAACCTTGAGTCCGTCTCGAGCCGCCAACTTCGCGGTAGCTTAATGGGGTGGCCTCTAAATATTTCTCAATCTGTGATTGCTTTGTCGTGACCTGCTGGGTTTTGATTTGGTTTTTCCGAGGTTGATCGAGTGTGTTGCTATTTGTGCACCCTCAGGTAAAACTTTCTGGAAGCCGTGTCCGCGGTTATGGACGACTTGGAGCACAGTTTCTCGATCATAGACAAGTATAACTAAAGTACCGCTTTTAATTTGACTGAATACCTGACTAGTAAATAGTGCAACTCTCATGGAATGGATAATAAAACTGCCAACGGAAGGGGGTTGTTCGTCCGCTTCCTCGTCGGTAAGCGAGGAGGAGGATGGATCTGTTAATATTACCGTTATAACTGATGTTATTAATTCACGGACATTCGTCTATCTCTGGTTAGGCGGATGGTTAGCGAGTATCTATATAATTGCTAGGGTTTATATTTTGCTGCAATTGCGTCACCCCAGGTTGTGTCCCCTTTAGAGGCATAAAGACTTGCTGAGTACCCCTAGGGTCTCACACGATAAATTGTTTGATTCAGATGAACAGGTAAACTCGCAAGATGGATACTGGGTGGAGGAGACGGACGATGTTGGCAACGCTCACTTGGTGTAGAGATTCCGGGAACGGGGATCCGTGAGATCTGTATGGATGTTTATTTATGGGGCATCTTATGCCGATTTGCTTCTTATCCGTACTCGGATCTTGTTTTCCGCTTCCGCCTGATACTCTGTTGTTTGATGTATGAGGAGATATCCTAAACTATTATATCTATCTAGGATATTTGGATCTTGCCGTATGGCGTTGCAATATTTCCTTTCTTTTTAGATGGAATGGCTCTGAGGACTGTTGTATGGTGGCTTGCATACATACTCATTTGTGTATGTAGTTGATCCCTTCGCCTGCCGATTACGCCGCCCGTTCTTGTCCCGATGTTTGGAAATGGTTAGGACGGCCGAAAGGTCTACCTGTGAGTGGCATTTGGGCCCCACCGTACTATTTTAACCATTTCTGCTCATCCAGGCTTGCAACTAGGAGCGTAATTCACCGAGGTAGTTACAAGACATCCAACTCAAATTATACTCACGGTAAGTATTTATGTAACCTTAGACAAAGTGCCACATGGTGTGCACACTGTCAACTTCACACACGTGGGGATAAGCATAGATTAACTAAAGCACTTGAGTAGCAGAATAGATCTATATTACAAAGCTCATAATCTCAATAAGATCACGCATAGAGAGAGATGAACACATAGCTACTTGTAGAGCCCTTAGCCTCGAGAGAGAACTACTCCCTCCTTATCATGGGAGTCAGCAACGGTGATGGAGATGGCAGTGGAGTCGATGGAGATGGATCCGGGTGCACTTCCCCTTCCTGGCAGGGTGCAGGAACAGAGACTTCTGTCCTCCGAATCTCCTCTTCGGTAGCGGCGATGCTGCGGAACTTTTCGTGGAAATCTGATCTGGTTCTTAGGGTTTTCGTCTCAGGGGGCTTTTATAGGCGAAAGGGCGACGTCAGAGGGTGGACCAGGGGCCCACACCACCTAGTGGCGTGGCCAGGGGAACCCACGCCACCCTATGGTGTGGCCAGCCCCTGGCCCTCCTCCGTCTCTGCTTTGGACTCTGTGAGTCTTCTAGTAAAATATTGACTTTGGCTTTTGTCCGGTCCAATTCCGAGAATATTTCTTTTCCAGCTTTTCTGAAACCAAAAACAGTAGAAAACAACCATTTGGCACTATGGCATCTTGTTAATAGGTTAGTCCTAGAAAATGTATAAAAATACCCCAAAGTGTGGACAAAACATAAGAAAGTAGATACTAAACAAGCATGGAACATCAAAAATTATATATATGTTTACAATGTATCAACATCCCCAAGCTTAACTCATGCTCGTCCTTGAGTAGGCAAGTGATAAAAAGAATAAATTTTGAGGTGACATGCACCATCGTAATCTTGATCAAGGTATTTGTAAATTATTGATGCCTGGGATCAAAGTACTTTAACATAGCATGAAAGATATAGTTCTAACAATAAGACATAGCAACTATGTTGTAACATGAAAAGGTAGAAACAAAAGATTCATGAATAACAATGCTTTGAAAGACTTTTGTTTGTTTCACATATAGAAAACATAATAAGAATGGTATTCAGCTCGTCCCTCATGGTATAGCAAAACATAAATGCATAGGACACCTTCAAAGTTCATAAGGGTGACTAGATACAAATAATTTAAGAACAAACAATATCAAAGTTATGAATAAATCAACAAGTTTTGGGACAATGCACATTAAACTAATAATGACCACTATACTCTCTCAATAGGTTCAGAAAGATAGAAGATGGAGACTCAACATAAAAGTAAAAAGAAAGGCCCTTCATAGAAGGAAGCAGGGATTCAAGTTTCATAAAGAGCTTCCAAAAATTATGGTACTTATTAGCTTTCAGCTCTCATTGCCCCTATCATAAGCATGTTTAGGTGATTAAGGTTAAAGTGAACAAATATGAGGATATGCTTAACAAGTTATAAGTTGAAAATCTCATGCCCCTTGCTTACGAGTACCGAACCTCATGCTACTCAACTTTAGTCACGAGTAAGTTATTGTCATTGTAAGTACATGTGTATCATAGAGAACCGCCAACGGGGTGCCCCTTGCCCCATGATATAGGAGCTATCCCATATCAAAATGACAAGGCAACATACAATGAGCATCTTAGTGATCTTTTTATGTGCTATTTGCATAGGTTTTTATTAAGGATGCTTCACATATTGCTCACTATGGTTATGCTGCAAGTTTCCACCATGATTAGGCATGGCTTAGGCTAGCCGCCCAGGCGTTTCTCTAACACATATACAAACTCCATGAGCTTACGAGCTCCCCTTTTATTTCACACCGTCAGGATCCATAAGCAAAAGAACATGATATCAACTAAATAATGTGCAATGTTGAAAGCGTTCCCCATGGTAACATGGTTCTGCTAATTCACAACTTATAAAGCGCAAGTAAATACGCAACATAGATGGGCACAATGGTTCAAGTTTATTAAGTGCAAGAAAGTAAAGTGTGCCATCAAGTTTGTGAGAGCTTTAATCACTAATTTTCACATAACAAGTTTAATTCGGAAGGTAGATAAAAACATGAATATACTTGGAATAGCAATAATGCTAATAGGTAGGTATGGTGGACTCTTTGGAATAACTTGGTTTTATTTGGAGTTGGATGCATGAGTGGAACTCATACTTGGTACATGTGGAGGCTAGCAAAAGACTGGGAGCGACCAACTAAGAGAGCAATAATGGCCATAATCATTCAAAGCGACAAAACATTATTAATTAAAGCATAAAGTGATATTACAAGTCGAAAACTAAATGATCATAGAGGCTATGGCGATTGGTATAATCTTAACATGGTGTGAGCATGCGCCAAGTTAACCCAAATAAAACATCAAAGGAGAATACCAAAATATTATGCTTTTGTATGCTAAAACAACGCATGATTCTTTCAAGGCACATTAATCAATCTCAATTGTTTGAAACAAGTCATGCTACAACAATAATCACTAAGCATAAAGTCAAAGCAATATCAAACATGACATGATAAAGTCTAGGCCACAGTCAAAACAAGCTTCCTTTTGCACCACTATAAGTATGAAACCTCCTACTCTTTTCCAACACCAATCAAAAACTAAAGCTTAATGCAGTGCTAGCAAAGGAGATCACTCACAGAACAATAAGAGTGAAAACTAGAGTGTTCTAGGCAATGAATAATGGGGTGTGTCTCTCTCCAAAATAATTGTGCTGGGATCCAACCAACTTATTTAAGCAAAGAAAGCAAAATAAAACTAAAAACATAGACGCTCCAAGAACAACACAACTGTGCATGAAACAATAAAAATGAAGCGTTTGGAAGAAAACCTGAGATTTTTATTGATGAAGGAGGGGATGCCTTGGTCATCCCCAAGCTTTGATGCTTGTACTTCTTGAATATTTCTTGGGGTGACACGGGTGGCATCCTCAAGTATGAGCTTTTGTCCATACTTCATCTCATCATATTATTCTTCCCTACACTTGAAAATCTCCTTCATACAAAACTTCACACGATCTTCATTAGCAACATTAGTGTACTCAAGATAATAAGTCTTTTGGTTCAGTTTAAACACAAGTAAAACTTCCATCAAAACACAAGCTACTGTAGAAATTCCTTCTAAAAGCTCAAGTGATCAAAGAGAACTCAAAGAGAAAGAGATTAAGAGGCAAATGCAAATAATGGTAGAAATCTATCAAAACAGATCAGCAAGTAAAAACCGATTTTTTCGAAGACCTTCTGTTGCTCAAATCGAAAAGTGTTAAACTAACAAAAGTTAGATAACAACCCGGGGCAGAATCACAAAAAATTACAGCTCAATACGACATACAGGGATTTTTCACAAATTTTTACAGTGAAGCACAAAAATCTGTTTCGGGACAACAACTTTCCCAAGTATTACTTCTCTCTCATTAGAGGTTATTCTTGGCACAAAAACCACACAAAAAGTATAAGGAGAGGTTATTACAGAGGCAATAACTTCCAAGACTCAACAAAACAAAAATAAACTGAAAGTAAAAAATATAATGGGTTGTCTCCCAAAAGCTTTTTCTTTATAGCCATTAAGATGAGCATGATAATTTCGATGATGCTCACATAAGAAATATGAATTGATGTAAAAGAGAGCATCAAGAAGCAAATATGGAACAAATTTAAGTCTAACCCACTTCCTATGAAAAATAATCTTGTAAATAAACAAGTCATGAAAGCACAAAGCAACAAGCATAGGAAAGCAAAACAAGTGCAACTTCAAAAGTTTCAACATAAAGAGGGGAAACTTAATATTGTTGAGATAGATAAAACCATGTTTCCCTCTATCATAATAACTTTCAGTAGCATCATGAATAAAATTAACAATATAACTATCACATAAAACATTCTTATCATGAGCCATATGCATAAAATAATTAATACTCCCCACATAAACATAGTCATTCTTATTAATCGTAGTGGGAGCAAATTCAACAAAATAGCTATCATTATTATTCTCATCACCATAATCATCAAATATAGGAGGCATATTGTAATCATAATTAATTTCCTCCTCAATAGTAGGTGGACTGAAAATATCATATTCATCATTGTAATCATCATATATTGGAGGCATAGTATCATCAAAGTAAATTTTCTCCTTCGTGCTTGGGGGACTAAAAAGATCATTTTCATAAAAACTAGCTTCCCCAAGCTTAGACTTTTCCATAGCATTAGTAACAAAGGTGTTCAAAAAATTCATACTAATAACATTGTTATTAGCATGCAAAGAAAGTTCCATGGGTTTTTTAATTTTATTTTCAAACCATTTATGTTCTACCTTAGGAAAAATACTAAAAACTCTCTATTTTTTGTTGTTTTCCATTAAGCCTAACTAGTGAAAATAAAAACAAGAAACAAAAAGATATAATTGCAGAATCTAAAGTAAATAACTTCGAGCACTCACACACCAGCAACTTTAATAGAAGATAGCTTAGTAGCCAGAGGATGTGAGTACCTTTTACCTTACCTCCCCGACAATGGCGCCAGAAAATAGCTGGATGTCTACGCATGCTTCTATTCTTGTAGACAGTGTTGAGCCTCCAAGTGCAGAGGTTTGTAGAACAACAATAAGTTTCCCTTAAGTGGATCACCCAAGGTTTATCGAACTCATGGAGGAAGTGGTCAAAGGTATCCCTCTCAAGCAACCCTGTAATCAAGATACAAGAAGTCTCTTGTGTCCCCAACACACCCAATACACTTGTCAGGTGTATAGGTGCACTACTTCGGCAAAGAGATAGTGAAATACAAGTAATATGGATGATTATAAGTGGCAATTGCAATCTGAAATAATAGTGGTAGCAAGCAAACATGTAACATGACTGATTGTAAATGGTGCTTCAATGCTTAGAAACAAGGCCTAGGGATCATACTTTCACTAGTGGACACTCTCATATAAATATCCTCTCTTCATGATGTTACCCTGAACTACTCTCCGGTTGGAGGATGTAGGGCTATAATAGCACACCTTAAAGTTCACATTCCCCATCTAGATAACTCCTCACTATCACCTTGAGCGCTAGATGGTTCCAACAAACACCACAATCTCATAGAGACATCCAACTCAAATTATACTCATGATAAGTATTTATGTAACCTTAGCCAAAGTGCCACACGGTGTGCACACTGTCAACTTCACACACGTGGGGATAAGCAGAGATTAACTAAAGCACTTGAGTAGCAGAATAGATCTATATTACAAAGCTCATGATCTCAATAAGATCATGCATAGAGAGAGAGATGAACACATAGCTACTTGTAGAGCCCTTAGCCTCGAGAGAGAACTACTCCCTCCTCATCATGGGAGTCAACAACGGTGATGGAGATGGTGGTGGAGTCGATGGAGATGGATCCGGGGGCACTTCCCCGTCCCAACAGGGTGTCGGAATAGAGACTTCTGTCCCCCGAATCTCCTCTTCGGTGGCGGCGGCGCTGTGGAACTTTTCGTGGAAATCTGATCTGGTTCTTAGGGTTTTCGTCCTGAGGGGCTTTTATAGGCAAAAGGGCGATGTCAGAGGGTGGACCAGGGGCCCACACCACCTGGTGGCACGACCAGGGGGGACCCGCGCCACCCTATGGTGTGGCTAGCCCCTAGCCCTCCTCCGTCTCTGCTTTGGACTCCGTGAGTCTTCTAATAAAATATTGACTTTGGCTTTTGTCCGGTCCAATTTCGAGAATATTTCTTTTCCAGCTTTTCTGAAACCAAAAACAACAGAAAATAGGCAACTGACACTGTGTCATCTTGTTAATAGGTTAGTCCCAGAAAATGTATAAAAATATCCCAAAGTATGGACAAAACATAAGAAAGTAGATACTAAACAAGCGTGGAACATCAAAAGTTATAGATACGTTTACAACATATCACAGGTCACACTCCCGGATGCCTAGCTTATCCAAGGAGGCCCAATAGACCAGGTTGAGGTTGTTGCCACCATCGACGAGGACGCGAGTGAAGCGACATGTGCGGTCGTTGGAGACAAGGATAGGGTCAAGCACCATCACGTAGCCCCCGGGATTCGGCAAGAGGTCCGGCTAGTCCTCTCGGCTCTAGGTGATGGGAGTCTCAGACCAGTTTAGGTACTAGGGGACCAGAGGAATGATGGCATTCACCTCCACGATGCGCCGTCTGTAGCTATGTATGTCGTCTGGCTTGGAGACGAAAATGTGGTAGTTGGCATGCTGTTGCGGGTACCCGTTGTTGTTATTGCCGGCTTCCCTAGCCGGTGGTGGCGGTCCACCGGGAGGGGCGGGGTGGAGGAGGCAAACCGTCTTGCTCCTTGATCTGGCAGGTCTAGCTGCAATTCCAGGTGGTGTGCGTAGCCGGCTTGAAAGGTCCGCTGTGGTACTTGCACGGGCCGTCGAACATTTGCTCGAAGGTGAACCGTGGCTTCTGCATCCTTGCATCGCTAGACGGTGCGTCTTGTGTGCCCTCCACAGCATCCACCTGCCTTGCCCTAGAAGCGGTTGTCATTGCATGTCCGTCTGGACGATCTGGCCTCTCCGACCGGGTTACTCGGCCGTTCTCGACCCAGATTCGTTGGAACCGATCGACCCTTAGTGTTCACCTAAAGGGCTTCTTCATTGTTGCGTCTGCCGTGGCATACTAGTCCGTGACTGTCATGAGTTCTGCCATGGTATTTGGCTCGTCGCATAGCAGCTGGTGGCAAATCATGGTGCCCTCTTGACACCCTTTGATGAAGAAGACGATTGCCTGACTTTCCACCACACCTTTGCAAGAATTGTGCAGCACCGTCCATCTGGCGAGGTACTCGCCATCCTTCTCGTGGTCCCCTGGATGCATAGGTCCAGGTTGCGAGGGTGACCCGGACGCTTGCACGTGTCGTTGAAGTTGCGTACAAAGTCCTTCTCAAAATTGGGCCATGCATTGATGATGTTGGGTGCGAGGCTATTGAGCCATGTTCTTGCTGACCCATTCAGCATAAGGGGAATGTAGCGCAGCGCCACATGCTTGTTCCCATGGGCAATTTTGACTGCCATGGTGTAGTCGGTCAGCCAATCCTCTGACTTCATACTATTGTCATACTTGGGGGTGTCCCATGGTAGCATGAACTTATCCGGAAACGACTCGTTACGGATATGCGGTCCGAAACAAACCGGCCCCATAGAATCTTCCTCTTCCGTAAGGCGATCTTTTTCTAGGAGTTCGATGCGATCCCACGCGTTCGGTGTGTCCGGATTGGGAGCTCCTACCTGGCTCGAGAAGCGGGAACCGGCTGGCCGCGCCGCTCCGACTGGTGGAGGGATAGTTGGCAGCTTGTTGTTCACCGCGCCCTGCTTGTTGTGTGGCTGGGTCTTGTGGCCCGAGTCGCGGTGCTTGCTGCGGGGTTTTCCCACCGGAGGAGAGGATGCTTGCTGGGTGTCGTGAGGTCCACCCCCGCCAGGCAGCTTGCTCCCCTTGGAGACATGATGAGTGCATATTTGCATCATGTTTTATATTATTATTTTGCACTGTAGTGGTAGGATCTTGGTATCTTACGGTGCTCGCGAGCACATTTTATGTCTATTTTCACTAGGATCAGGACAGATGATGGATACAATGGACACAATTCTTGAAGCAGTTGTATTAGGCACAAAAGGAGTCAAAAACAACATAAATCTCTTATTTGGAAAATATCAATAACACCAGAAGAAAACCCGAAGCGATCGAGGCATCCTGAAGGTTTAATGACCAACTATACAACGGGAATTAATTTTCCAGCCGTATAGTTCCGGACGTATAGTTGGCGCCGCCACTGCCTTCTCAAATAGTTTCACCCCATGCAACTGGATCGGAGAGACGACATACAAAACATCCATAAATCGCCGAAAACCTCACCTTCGGAAGGCATCTGGAGAGGGAACTTGCCCAAGGGATCCATCTTCGCCCTACGCAGATCTGGGAGGCCAAGGCATCGATCTTTATCTTCATCAACCGCTGCACCACCATCATCTCCATCCATCCCATCTTCACCCCATAGATCTTGTTATAATTTCCGTACTCGTTGTGGATTTATACAAGAACTATTCATTTACAATTGTTCCCATTACCATTGCCATGATGTTGATTGCCTCCATGTCTGAGTAGATCATTAGTTCTCGGGGAGATGGAGAAACCCTAGCATATGATTGAGATAAGATAGAGATTACATCATTATGTGTATGTGTTAATTTTCTTCATCTTGATGTTGGGAGTTGTGCACCTCCTTAATATTTGCCTCTTATGGGGACACGATGAAGGGGATTACTTGTTTGTAGACGGAGGGATGATATCACTTACTATGACTATAAAGCTGTTGTCATTCTTTACATACTAACTTGGGGAAACAAGGATAACTCATAAAGCCATGTCCATGCCATGGGAGAAATCCCTTAATAGCGGGATAATACGATTGATGTCTTTTATTTGTCAGCTGTGGTTATGAAGGATGATGTGAGCAGTGGTTGCTGCCTATTTGTCCATATATGGAGCTCCTCTCACATACATACATATCATGAGAATATTTGTTATAATAATCTTGATTGCTTAGTCTAAATTGCTAGTGGTGTATCCACCACTCTCTGAGAACGCCTTTTCCCTATTGCAGTTCCAAGCTCTTTTATACACGCGATTCTTACTTTCTGCATTAAGTTTTACTTTACTTTAATTGCTTCATTCAATCAAAAACCCAAAAACAATTATACTTTTCTTACATCTCAAAATTATTCCTTAAGTACTTCGTTTAGTTTTAGTTAAAAGCATTTTAGTCTTTCACCTACTGCTCCTTGTGGGATCGATATCTTTATTTCGAAACTAGCTACAAACAATCTATGCACTTGCAGTCATCAAGCTATTTTCTGGCGCTGTTGATGACTACAAGTGCACAGATCGTTTGTAGCTAGTTTCGAAATAAAGATATTGATCCCACGGGGAGCAAGAGTCTGAAGTCTAATAACTCTTGAAATAAATATTATGATAGAAATGCTAAATAAAGTTCTAAGTAACAAGATAAAATGCGAGTATTCTGTAAAAGGGGTTTTTTGGGTTTTAGGTATAAGAGCAATAATAAAGTAAAGTAAAACAACTGAATGCAGAAAGTAAGTATCGCGTATGTAAGAGAGATTGGAACTGCAATAGGGAAAACACGTTCTCACGGAGTTGCGGATACACCACTATCATTATAAGGAGCTAAGATAAACATTATTATCATGAACATTCTCAACTATGTATGTGTTGGAGGAACTCCGTATTTGGACAAATAGGCAGCAACCGCTGCTCACATCATCCTCATAACCACAGTAGTCAGCAATCAACATTAATCGAATTACTGCGCTATTAAGGGACGTAATCCCGTAGGACGTATCCCATGGCATGGATAGTGTTCTATGAGTTTCCTCGGTTCCCAAGTTGATACATAAGGAGTGCCAACAGCTTTATAGTCACTTTAAGTGCTAACACGCCTCCGTCTACCAATAAGTAGTTCCCTCCATCAAGTCCCCATGAGAGGCAAATATTGAGAGGTCGACTTCTCTCAACATCAAGATGAAGACAATCTAACACATGGTCACAACGATGAATATCATAATAGACTTTATCTTATTTCAATCTCATACTAGGTTTTCTCCATCTCCCCAAGAACTAATGATCTACTCAGACATGGAGGCAATCAACATCATGGCAATATCAATGGAATATATCATAGATGAATAGTACTTGTATAAATCCACAACGAGTATGGAAATTACAACAAGATCTAGACAAGATGTAGATGGGATGGATGGAGATGGTGGTGATGCAGCAGTGGATGATGAAGATCGATGCCTTAGCCTCCCGGATCTGCACAGGGCGAAGATGGATCCCGGTGGATGAGTTCCTGTGGCGCCCCGCAAAAACCACTACTAGAAAATCGCGTTGTTTTTGTGCATTGCATCATCATGACCGCATGCTCATGTCATCATGCCACATTGCATTTGAGCATCATCATGTCATTATGCATTTGTTTGTCTAAAACTATTTTTCAAAACGCCTAGTTTTGTTTTTCCAATATTCTCGTCTTTATTCAAATTAAAACTTGGGTCTTCAGAATATTTTGTTTCGTCTACCAACGGTTTACAAACGCCTTGTTTTTAATAAATAAAATATTTAAATTATTTTTGGGAGGCAGCCAGCCAGGCCCGAAAGCCCAGCCGGCCACCTCCAGATAAAAATCCTATCTAACCCAGATCCCCCAAACCCTTTTCTACCTAAACCTAGCCTACCCACCCTTCCTCCACCTCACCCCATCCAATCCCCTTCCTCCACCTCACACAGCCACCTCATTCCCACCACTCCCTAATCGCCACCTCACCGCCGCCCTCACCACCTGCCCCATCCACCTGATCCACACCCGCGCGCAGCACACAACACAAGACACGCCACACACGCTTCCACCCCGCCCCTGGACACGCTCCTCTCGCCCACACCCACCCCGCGCCTGGCTTTTCCCGCTCACCAACCCCCACCCCACGCGAACCTCTCCCCACCAACCGCCAGGCGGGCCCGCCCCCACCTGCTCCACCGACAGCCCACCTCGGTTTCCCCGCCCCCAGGCGCATCCTCCTCCTCTCGCCCACACCGATTCCCGCGCCCCGCTCGACTCGCACCCGAGCACGCCTCCCCGCCCCAGCGTTTCCCCCGCCACCGCAGAGCCCATCCCCGCCGCCGGCTACTCCCCCTTCCCAAGTCCTGCCGCCGCCTCGGGCCGAGCCCCGTCGCTGGGACCTCGCCTCTCCACTGTCACCGCTCCCTCGTCGTCGCTCCGACTATCGCCGGCGACCAACTCCGCCTCGTCCATCTACCACCGCCGGTCTCCCCACCTCCTCTTCCTTCCCGTCGCGAAACCGCTGCCGTGTGGCCCGCTTCGCCGACCGTCCTCCGCGCGCCCTGGCGCCTCTGTTCTGCCGCCGCCGTCGGTGTCCCCTCCGCCACCGAGCTCCGCGTCCGCCTCCTGTCCCCGTTCCTTTTAGCACGACCACCACCGTGCCGCGGTCGACCTCGGCCTCCTCTCCCCGCCTCCAGTCCGCCGCTGCCAAGCCTCTTCCCGAGCTCGGCCGCCGTCGACCGCCCGCCACCCACGCGAGCGCGCCCTGCCACCGAGCTCCAGCCAAGCCATCCCACGCGGGGCCCTGAAGCCGCAAGTTCCAGCGCCGACTTCAGCCCCTCCATGTCTGTGTGATGTGCAAGCTCGAGACCCGGCCCCTTCAACGCTTGTTCCGTTCGAACAAGTCTGCCTTCAATAACCACGAGTGTTGATGTCGGCCTCTGTGTGTGTTTTGGAGTGCTGGTGCTGCCCATGATCGTAGTGGGGATAAAATGATTCTTCGGAGTTAGTTGTGGTCCAGGACTCAAGATCTTCGCAATGGTGGCCTCCGTGTACCGGGACCCGTCAAGCTCTTCGGCGCGACAAGATCGACATCCACTGGAACAAAACCCCAAGGACCACGTCGGACGCCGATGTCTACCTCATGGAGCCGATGGCCGAGTCCCTGAAGACCGAGACATCGAGCTCTTCTCCCCAGATCCGAAGACCGAACCCTGGCGCACCAAGTTCTTCGACCCTGAGGAACGATCCACATATGCGACAAGTACTTCTTCCCGGATCCGATGCCCGAGAACCCGGACGCCAAGGTCGTCGACACGGATACGCCAAGTACTTCCTCAAGGACGCCAAGTTCTTCACCCCGAACGCCAAGACCGACCGCTACGCGGACCCGGCAAGATCTTCGTGATGACAAGAGCGACATCGACCAGGGCAAACCCGATGATCCTCCGACGCCAAACCAAGTCCTTCGTCCCGGAACGCCAAGATCTACTCCGTTGTCCGAGAATGTTCCCGCCGAGATCAATCCCCGTCAAACCCTGGATCCCTGAGACCGAACCCCGGACCCCCGGAACCCAAGATCTTCCGAACCCAGATGTGTGACCCTAAGCCCTTATTTTTTTATAAAATATGACATTCATCTGTTGCATATTAAACTGTTCACACATGCATACATATTTTGTGGGTCCGGGTTATTTATCGATTCACCTATAATTAAATATGGAGTGTTTATGCGGGATATCCTGGTATTATTCCAGACTCCATTTAAATGGGCGTAGCGAATCGATGCCATGTTTCGCCCTGTTAAAACAACATTTAAATTGCGGGGGTTCTAAATAACTCGAACCTATTAATTAATTGTCGGGAAACCTGTTCCGCTTAATTTGCCTAATTGCACCGCATCTTGCCATGCCATGCATCATATCATAAGCATGCTGGATCTTCTGCCGTAGTATTAAATATTGCATCCGGTGTTTTCTTCTAGTGTTTGCTTCTTCGCGGATTAGGCCGATGAGTTGATGCGAGTATCGACAAGTTTTTCGGTTATGATCCTTCAGCAGTGTTTCCTAGGCGAGCATCTCTCCCTCTTCTACCTATTTTGCATTTATAGTCTTTATTTCCTCCTGTTGATCTACTGCTATCCGTGTCGCGATGCTTTAGCTTTCCGTACCCCAGTTATATCCCGTGTAGCCTCTATATTGCCATGGACACCTCCTATTACCTGTGTTTGGTAGATAGCTGGCCTTGCGAGTCGTAGTTGCTTGCTAAGGTGCGATCTCGTGTTGTCAAGTACCACAGTTGTTGGAAGGTTGGCAGATGCTTAACAGTGGAGTTGCTTATTGGTGGAGATGATCATGACTCAAAATACAACTATTAAAATGCTAGATACAACTAATGTAGAGGCATCGGTGGGCAATAGATGTTATCTGGTTCTTCCACGCTCACTTGTGTCCCGTAGGACCCCGAGTACTTGATATCTGTTCCTTGATTTTTCGCACTATCTACATCCGGGAGGCCTTATGGACCCCCCTGAGCCAGAGCTTGATTCATTTCTATTTCTTGGGGCCACAAAGTAGTTTGGGGCTTTATTACTATCCTGTACTTATGCCATGCTTTACTGCTGTATTTACGATTGTGCGTGGAGCACCTGTACTGTTTAGGACCGCGAAGTGTTTTCGCGGTATCGACAAGCCCAGTCACACTTTCGGGTTCCCAGTTGTTTACAGCCATTGACGCAAACCCTGGGTCCATTCCGGAGCCGGCCAACTTCGTTGCGGGTAGCTTAGTGGGGTGGCCCCCTGAAATATTTATGAATCTTGTGATTGCTTTGTCGTGAAAGCCTCGTTGGGTTTTGAGTTGGTTTTTTCCGAGGTTGATCGAGTATGTGTTGATATTTGTGCACCCCTGCAGGGTAAACCTTTTTGAAAGCCGTGTCCGCGGTTATGGACGACTTGGAGCATAGTATCTCGATCATAGACAAGCATAACTAAAGTAGTGCTATAAATTTGACTTAATATGTGACTAGTAATCAGTTTAAGTATAACGGAATGGATATTAAAAATGCCAACAACTAGTGGATCTGTGGAGATCTGCATCATACTATACCTGCTTAGTAAGTATTGCAACTCCAATGGAATGTGATAAAAGTGCCAACAACTGCTAGGTTTTGGGATTCCTCAGGACTATCATATCTGACTAGTAAATGTTCCAACTACAATGGAATGGTGATTAAAACTGCCCACTACTTATGCTCTCCGGATGACTCATGCTACCTATATCTGATTAGTAATTGCTGCAACTATAACAGAATGAGTAAAATTGCCAACTGTGTGAGTTCCTCGGTCCGACTTCCTTGTTTGGTCTCGAGGGGGAAATACCAGGATGGGTTTGTTTGGTGTTAGCTTCAGGTTGGATCCGAATAGGTCTTTCTTATCCCTCTCTGATAAACGCCAGTTGTATCGAGTCTCTATAGGTTGTTTAGTGCCGCTGCGCTGCCGCTTCAGCCCACCATACCTATGTAGGCGAGAGCCGCCGAATTCTAGCCTCGCCATGTACTGGCCTCGATCGACGCTCTGTTTTTCCTTTGCCCTTTGTCGGCACCCTTTGTTTTAGCAGGTTTGAGATCGACGTCGTTAGCGGTGGTTACCCATCCGCTTGTCTCAAGGTGGTTATGGACGCCATTGGTTATTCTTCAGGGCTCTTAGCCCTAGTTGCATCTTGTCCGTACTCGGACGTTGTATCATTTTGAAGGTGATTTGGATCTTTGTATCGTATATCTGTATTCTTGACTCGCTGAGTCGCTGTCGTATATATATCTGTTCTGTGGGTCCCATCGAGGACTGTTGTGTAATGTTATTACTTTGTTTTCCACCCGCACGAAAGTGCCTGGTGGGCGTCCTTGAATCGTTTCTATGCGGGTTTGGCGGAAAGGACTAAAACTTGCATAGGGCCGATTTGAGGGTGTTACAGTTCCCCCTCCAGATGCCTTTCGGTGGTGAGGTTTTGGTGATTTCTGGATGTTCTGTATGTCGTCCCCTTGACCCAGTTGCACGAGGTGAAACTATTTGAGGAGGCGGAGGCAGCGCCAACTATACGGCCGGAACTATACGGCCGGAAAATTTATTCCAGTCGTATATCGTCGAACCCTTTGTCTCCTTTGTTCGCTTCTGGTTTTCTTATGGTATTATTAATATTTCCCAAATAAGCATTTTACGTTGTTTTTGACTCCTTTTCTCCTTAGTACAACTGCTCCAAGAATTATATCCATTGGATCCATCATCTGTCCTGATCTTGGTGAAAACAGACATAAAATGTGCGCGCGAGCACCGTAAAATACGAAGATCCTACATCTACAATGCAAAATAATGTAAAACATGATGCAAATACACACGCATCAACTTCCCCAAGGTTATACTCTTGCTCATCCCGAGCAAGTTTAGCTTAATGGATGTGATCCTCATATTCATGAAGCTGAGTTGATAAAATAAATGAGGCAGTTGTAGCATGTGTTTATCATATACGATACATAGGAATATGTTCATGAATAATACCTTACTCGAACCATCTAAATAGTATTAGCAGGCTTCCACACTTTAGTGATCAATAGTTCATAAAAGATGAATCTCAACATAATGTAAAAGTATTCGGTTCAATCGAATGAGTTAGCGAGGTAGTCCCAAGTGTTTTAGGATCAACATATTCACTGGGGATTCAAAATCTCAAAAGTGTTTCTTTGTCATAGTAGAATATAGTGGTATATGCCTATTTTCTCTTTGCACACTCGCTCTCTTTCTTATTTCTTTTCTTGTCTTTTGTATATATGCTCACACTTTTGTTTAAGTGTTGTGCAAAGGAGTGTAACACCCTCGTCTGATAAGGCTGAGTTCCTGTGTATAGTGCTAATCCCTAGATCGGTTCACTAGCACACACAATACAAAATGATACCAAATATAATCGTGCATCATAAATATAACGAATATGATCCATAATTTAGATTACATTATTCAGGTACACAGCAGAAACAAATACAAGGTAGATCTCCATCCTACAAATGTGCCACAGGCGAACAATTGTTGAGTGGAGTCTCGTGACCTATAACGATCATTCAGAAACGATATAATCTGTAACATAAAAGGTTGCAGCCACGAATGGTCAATACTTTGAACATATTAGCAGGTGTCACTAGTATTTGGATATAAAATGGAGCCTATCAATTACATGCATATTTGGCTAGGTGGAGTTTGAGGCTCATTTGCATAAAACAATAGTTTTATCCTAACATTTGCAAATAGTTTTAATCCTTTCTGAAAATTGCCTGAACACACTGGACAACACCAAGTGATCCTACTACCTTGTTCAAACCATCAAATTTTATAAGAATTTGGAATGTCGAGATCATCCATAAGCTTCAGGACTTAGTTGCTCAATATTGTCCGTAACTAGGGACATGACTAATTGATTAGATTTAGATCTTCTGCAGAAGTTGTACACTTTACCCACAAGACACAATCTCGTCTTGATGCCACCAGTGGCCGCTGGATTAGTACACACCAATTGGTATACCGGCAGATTCGAGAATGTGATGAAGTATTTCCATAGAAGTCCTCCCAATACACAATGTTAGCACCTCTAACAGGCACCAATGCAAGGATATAACCTCCAATACACAATTCTAGTTAACCTTAAGAGGTACCAATGTAAAGGGTCTTCCGTTATGTAATTAACTAAGCCAGAGCCCATATCAGCATGTGGCTATACACGGAAGCCATTGTACGAGAAACATGTTCAATCTCTAAGATCCTAGGTGGTCTTCTAGTGCACACACGAGAGAGGTAGCCAAAGATACGGTCCCCTTCGTTTCCACTTTATTCACAACTGAGTATCCACATTCCACCCAGGTGATTCATTGAGTTCTTGTTTTATTATATAAAAACATATCCTTTTCCAATACCTCATAATACTCATAACATGATATTCCACCACGAATCTATAATAGGGCTAAGCATACTACATCTACGATGTTTCCACTAATCAAGATACAAAAGGATATCCTAAATAGTACATAGCATAGCATATAGTAAAAAATATTTCTACACATGCACTTCTATTAAAAGCGACTACAATGCATACGAAAAATAAGTAGGACATTTATAATAGTGCCACTTGCCTTTAGTTGATGTAGTCGTTCAAACAATCCTCACAATTACAATCGTTTCCCTCGTCACAATCACAATAGTCACACTCCTCGCAATCTATCGCTTCGAACAAAGCATAACAAATACACCATTTGCAAACAAGCATGACGATTTAATGTGCCACAATGGTTGTATTTAGTTTTATGAACATTATTATATCACATGATGCATATGAAAAAGCATGTAATGCAATGTAGCATTTATTATTAAAACTATATTGATTTAATAGGGGTTAACTCACTTTATTTAAAGTTCTATTGTTTACGTCGAATTAAATTGTCATTTAAATACTACTGGATATGAAAATCAATTTTTAACCAGTAGCAATTTGAATCACCTAAAAATCATTTACAAATATTTTCTATGATTTAATTACTATTGCAATGCATTTAGAGCTTTCTGCTATATCATCTGTTAATACCATCACAAATATGTTTCTTTATATTTTATTCTGATGGGTATTACAGAAACAAATCCGTGGAAATTGAATTCACTCAATTTGGTGTTCTAGATATTTTACTATAAAGTAAATACCAATTAGAGGGATTTCAATCATGTAAAATATTTTCCATGTCAATAATTATATATAAGGCTAGATTACTGTCGCACATGACACAAGGATTCCATATATACCTCATTTATATTTTTCTGACGTTTAAATAATGTAATATGATTTATTTCCTCCAAAAAGGAAATTAAGCTAATTAAATTGCTACAGTAAATATATGTAAATATATACTGTAAAAGTTGGACCTAACAGCATATTAATATTCTTCGTATGTTTCTAAATCCATTGATATATTATTTGCAATTTTTGGTCATGTAAATCTTTTTATATGAATTATACAAGATTTACCTATTTTCTGCTATTCTAAAATTGGATTTTCGAATTACACAGTCAACATACATGTGGCTATTTGTGATTTGCTCTTACCCCTTTAGTTAAGCGACTCAACGACAACCACAGGATCGAGACCAGGCTCTTACCCCTTTAGTTAAGCGACTCAAAGACAACCACAGGATCAAGACCAGGCGGACGAGGCTTGATGGCTCCCGGGATGGCTTGGCTCGAGCCTGGATCTGCGTCGGCTTCGGCTAGAATCGGCTCGGGTTAATCCCGACCGATCAAATTAGATCGGAGGTGCAGGTTGACGATGGCGAGCCGTCATTAGCTGGAAGACGGTGGCGACGACATCGGTCGGTGGCGCGACAGTGGACGCTTCAGGTGGTCGGTAGTGGAGGGTCGTATAGTGGTTGCTGACAATGGGGAACACCACCATGGAACGGAGGATAGGATGGCGAGCTCGGTAGCGGTATCGGCATCGTGGTTTGCTTCCCGGAACAGCGACATGGCACAGATGGAGGGCTTCAGGAGGCGTGGCTCTGGCGTGGTCTTTAGCGAGCAATCTCCAACGGCTGACTGCAATGTGGAGGGGGAACACATGTGTGATAATGGAGTCGTTCGAGGGGAAGAGGACCAGATGGGTAGGAGGGAAAAGGTAGGTGTGGAACCTCATCTTCGAGTTTGAACTGGGAACTCCGACAGCGGCGGCGGGTCGGAAGCTTCGATTGGCGTGGCTAGGGTTTCAAGAATTCAAAAAAACACAGACAAGGAGAGGAGGGGGAGTTCATAGATTGATAGGGGAAGAAATCCGAACGAATTTCTCGAGATTTTCGCGGTATTTCGCTCGGGGTCGGGTGGACGTGTGTGGTTCGATCTCTGGGGTGAGGAAGGAGATGACCTGTGGGCCCCGCTTATCAGCGACAGAGAGGGGGAAGTGGGTCAGCCTTGCCTGGCTGGCAGTTGGCGAACATTATTTTACTGCTTTGCTCCTAATGCTGCACACGGTAGATAGGCGGGCTAGGTGGCTGAGCCGCTCGGGCAGGGTGGACGGGGTTGGGTAGGTTAGTTTTTTTCTATTCTTTTGTTTTTATTATTTTTCTATTTCTTATTTCCTTTATATCCATATAACCTCCAAATGAGATCATTTTTATTTCTGAATTTTTCTAAAATTCTATAGATCAACATAGGATCATTTTTTGCACTAATATGCCTACTTCAAAATAATGATTTCACAAATCCATGTGTATTCCTTTTGTAGATGTATTTTAGTAATCCAATTTAGGGTTTAAAACTAGTGTTTCAATCCAAATATTTCATGAATGCAATTGATGTCATGCCAATGGAATGCAAATGCAGATTTTTTTTCTAGTCCCAATTTCTAAAATTTTGGGATGTGACAAGGAGCTAGCCATACATTCCACTTCATGTAGGATTTCAAAGTTTAACGATCTCAATTGTCAAATTCTAGTTGTATATGAAGCATTCTTATGACTAAAAGATTCTACCTCGACTTGTTCTCACTCTATTTTGATAGCACTTTCATTTTCCTTTGTTCAAGGTTTCTTTTTCAACTTAACTTCATAGATAATTTTTCTTTGTAAATCAAACCGTAGACTTACAACATATTGACCAAATTATCTTTATATGTTTCATTAATATCAATGGTGTGGAAGACTCCTATTGCTATCATTCAGTGCAAGTAAAAATATACTCAAGCCATTTATATATCCAATAAAACAAACACAAACTCAATATTGCTCCATATATAATAATAAACTAAGAACTTCATAAAAGGGATCAACTATTCCTGAAGGGAATTCTAATGATGCAAACTTTATTTCTAGTTTGAACTAATGCAAAAATAGTAATAAAAACTTATAAGATAGATTACAAGGTCTTAAAGATCTCCCCAAGCTTGGAATCAACCTAGGTGGGATCAAATAATCCCTTGTAATTATTTGATACCGTGATTATTGTAGATCATTATGGCGCCATGGCACGTGGTATCTTCTCCTCACGGGCTAGCCTGAGACGGAGGAATTGATTGACAGCTTCTAATTCCTTATCATGCAGCTCGTAGAAAAGATTATTCCTCTCTAGCACTTTCACTTGTTCTTTAATGAATTCATTGTTTTCCTGAAGTGTTTGTAGCTCCTTAAGACTCATAGAAAAACCTGCTTCAGTTGTCTGCTTGATATCTTCATCAAGTCTGTCAAGATAAAGTCGCAGCAATCGAAGGTGTTTGGGTGTCCCTGGCTTCTCCTTGTCCAACTCTTCAATTTTAAGCTCTAGGGCCTTCAAATACCTCTTCCGACACCCATGGTCGATGTCGAGGAACTCTATAGGGATGGTCTTGATCTCCTTGCCTTGCTCTCTATTGCTCCCAGTCTCCATAGGAGCCTTTCTTCTTGGCTTCTATCCCTTGGTTGAGAGTCCTCACGTGTGAATAAGAGGTAGATTGGTTTCTAGAGATTATGATTAGAGAGAGACAATGACAGTATATAAGGGGGTCACAGGTCGGTAAAACTCGCAAGAAACACCAAATTGTCGCCCAAGAAAAGAATCTTAACGAAACAGGGAAATAAATCACAGATTTGGAAGTGTCCTGCCGCGTAACGACAAACTATATGGGCGTGGCCCGTATAGCTCCGGCCGTATAGTTGGTTCCGGGCAGATATTTCCAAATATCTCGAGTCTAGGTTGATTAAATCATGACTCGGAACCGACAATAACGTTTTTTTGGATGAATAAAAACAAAAAGACAAACGAAAAGTGGCTGAGTGTTTAACGACCAACTATATGGCCAAAATTTTGGCTCCGGTCGTATAGTTGCGACCGTATAGATACATACACCAAAAATCGAAAGTATTTAAGAGTTTAACGACCAACTATACGGGCAGAATTTTGGCTCTGGTCGTATAGCTGCGATCGTATAGGCTCAGATATCAAAAACAATTTCACGACGATGATACAGAGAGTTTAACGACCAACTATACGGCGGGATCTTCCTCTCCAGTCGTATAGCTCCTCCCATATAGTTGGTAAAAACCCTCAAAAACTTCAGAAAAACACAAGGAATTCAAAGGCAAAATTTTCAGAAGTAAAATTTGTGAAAACAAATCACTTATTTAGCTAAGAATACTTACCTTGAACTTACTGTTTGTTTATTCGGGGATGAAAAGCCCCTCCAACAACAAAAACTTCTTCTTTTTGGGAGGAATTGACCTTAGTTCATTGAATAATTCTTATAAATGAAAATCACCAGGACTAAAGCTCCTCTCAATAATATTGGTTCTTGTTGGGAAAACATGGACACTGTATCCAACATCTTTATTTCTTGCCTCTGCATAATCTGTAACTCGAATTCTTGAAGTGAAAGAATCCAACGGATCAGTCTTGGCTTATGGTATTTCCTCTCAATGAGTTCTTTTAAACCATCACGATCCGTATGAACTCTTACCTTTGCATCAACTATGTAAGAACAAAATTTATCACAAGAGAAAAATACAGCAAAAAGTTACCTTTCTTCCTTAGGTTAATTCTTTTGAGCACCATTTAGAGTTCTACTAGTATGATGTATAATATTAAATCTATGACCATTGTGTTGTCCTAGAGTTACTCCTACAACTTCATCACTACCTTCACATATTAAGTCAAAGGTTGTATCCTAGATAGGTGGTTTAATAATAGGAGCACGGGATAAAGCATTTTTGAGTTTATCAAAGGCTTCAAGACATTTATCATCAAAATTAAACCTTACTCCCTTTTGTAGGAGGTTAGTCAAAGGATTAGAAATTCCAGAGAAATTTCTAATGAACCTTCTATAAAAACCCACATGACCAAGGAAACTTCTTATACCTTTAATATCCCTAGGTTGTGGAATTCTCTCTATTGCCTCAACCTTAGCTCTATCCACTTCAATTCCCTTACCTGATACCTTGTGTCCAAGGACTATTCCCTCTTTGACCATAAAATGGCACTTCTCCCAATTTAGAACAAGATTAGTTTCTTCGCAATGCTGCAAAACTCTTTTGAGATTATCTAGGCAACTAGTAAATGAAGTTCCGTAGATAGAAAAGTCATCCATAAATACTTCCATTATCAGTTCTATAAAATCCACAAAAATAGCAGTCATGCATCTTTGAAAAGTAGATGGAGTATTACATAAACCAAAAGGCATACGTCGGTAAGCATGTAAACCATAAGGACTAATGAAAGTTGTTTTAAGTTGGTCATCCGGATGAACAACTATTTGAGAAAAACCAGAGTATTCGTCTAAGTAGCAAAAATGAGTATGGTTTGCTAACCTTTCTAAAGTTTGATCTATGAATGGTAAAGGATAGTGATCTTTCCTAGTTTCTTTATTTAATTTTCTGAAGTCTATGCACATCCTATGCCCAACAATAGTTCTAATAGGTATCAATTCATTGTTTTCATTAGGAACAACAGTAAAACCGCCCTTCTTAGGGACACAATGAATATGACTTACCCATTCACTTTCTTTAATAGGATAAATTATACATGCGTCTAGTAGGCGTACAATTTCTTTCCTTACCACTTCCTTCATTTCAGGTTTCAATCTTCTATTAAATTCTGCAACTGGTTTAGCACCTTCTTCCATGAATATCCGATGGACGGTTATCATGGGACTAATGCCCTTCAAATCATCCATTGAATACCCAAAAGCTTTGCGATGCTCCTTAAGTATCTTCACAAGTTCTTCTTCTTCTCCTGAAAGTTTAGCACTAATAATAACAAGAAATTTATTTGTATCATCTAAAAATCTGTATTTAAGATTATCTAGTAGAGTCTTCAACTCTAGGGGTGGCAATTCCTCGTCCCCTCTCTTTTCTGGCTCTTCAAAAGCCTCATCAGTAGGAGGTCCCATAATGGGAAGTGAATCCAATTCATCTTCAAGTTCTTCTAGGGACTTGTCCTTCATAAATATTTCTTTGTAATTTGAGTCTTCATTTATTTCTTCTTCTTGATTACTAAAGAAAAGAGCTGCCATTTCTTCAATAGTTTTCTCTTCCTCTTCTTCTTGTATTTGTGGAGGCCTGTCTTTATATTTGGATAAGTGGAATTCATTTTCTTCTCCCTAAGCTTTAGGGACACAATCTCCTTTTTGAAATCAACATAGGCACCTATATCACTCAAAAAGTTTCTTCCAAATATAATTGGGCAAAGTGTGTCAGCTGGCATATCAACAACTACAAAATCGATAGGAAAGTTTTTGTTGCCAATTGTGACAGTTGCATCTTCAACTACTCCCATTGGAATTCTAAGATTTTTATTGGCTAACATAATTGTCATATCAGTATTTTCAATTGTAGCCAGTTCTATTTCTTCTTTTATTTCTAAGCAGAAATCATAAGATATAACATTAACTTCGGTGCCAAGATCGCATAAACCATAATGCGAGGTTTCTTTAAATATGTAGGGAAAAATAGGCTTACCCACATCTTTTGCCTTTGTTTTACCTTCAACCAATACAGAAGTCTCTTCATCAAGTTCAACTATGTTACAATGTGCGTACATAGCCACAATTGCTTCCTTGGTTACCTCTTCATCTTTGGTTTCTTCCAGGTGTTCCACGAATTCTAGCATACTTTCTTCTTCCTTCATTTCCTGTACTGCCTTGACCTATTCATATTCAAGAATATGCTTTTGTGTAGTGTTAGGGAAAGGCATCCCATATATTGGTTCTAGGGAGGCCAGTGTTGCTTTATCTTCTCTTTTCTTCTCAGGTTTGGGTGGTGGATCATACTTTACCACACCCTCTTTCGAAGCTTTGATATGTTATGTAAAAGCTTTAACAACTTGCAACACAAGATCTGAATCCAAACAAAGTTCTTTAGATAATTATTTAACATGGTTCTTTTTATTAAAGTCATGAATGCAATCATGTTCTATTTCTACACCTCCTTCACTTCCTAGACCAAAATTCCATGAAACTCTATGATCGCGAATTCTATTAAGTAAAGCCCAAGCTTTAGTTATAGGAAGATTCATAAAGGCTCCTTCTGCGAAAGAGTCTAGTTCAATTTTATTAGGTTTAGTTAAACCGCATAAAAGATATGCAATAAATACCATTCAGGTAAATCATGATGAGGACATAGACATAGTAAATCTTTAAATCTGATATAAGCTCTTACTAGTCCCTCATTAGAACGGTTCCTCCAAGTCATTATAAGACGCCTGATTCCAAAAGATTTTGATAATGGATAATATTTTGCTAGAAATTCACAGGCTAGATTACACCAAGTAGTAGTGGTTTCAAGGGGTAGAGATCTATACCATGAGAGAGCTGTACTAGTCAAAGTCTGACTAAAAAGTTTAACCCTTACCTCATCAGTAGTATATCCCGTCAGTTGAAAAGTGCCACATATATCTTTGAAACATGCAATATGCTCATATGGATCAGGATCTTCTTCATCTCTAGTAAATTGCTTCTTGTGTAAAATACCAAGTAGTAGAGGATTTATTTCAAATCCTCTTGTCATCTCATTGGAGTTGTCTCTTTTATAAATATCATAGGGCTTCCCAAAGTGGTTGAGTGGGTTAGCACTAGTCATATGCTCAAACTCCATCATGTTGATGGAAACATGTAACTCAAAACAAAACTTAGCAAGAAAAAAATAAATAAGCAAAAACTAAAAGACCGATAGCGCTTAGCGTCCCTGGCAATGGCGCCAGAAAATAGCTTGATGACTGCAAGTGCACAGATCGTTTGTAGCTAGTTTCGAAATAAAGATATCGATCCCACAGGGAGCAGGAGTCTGAAGTCTAATAACTCTTGAAATAAATATTATGATAGAAATGCTAAATAAAGTTCTAAGTAACAAGATAAAATGTGAGTATTGTGTAAAAGGGTGTTTTGGGGTTTTAGGTATAAGAGCAACAATAAAGTAAATTAAAACAACTAAATGGAGAAAGTAAGTATCGCGTATGTAAGTACACCACTAACATTATAAGGAGCTAAGATAAAGATTATTATCATGAACATTCTCAACTATTTATGTGTGGGAGGAACTCCGTATTTGGACAAATAGGCAACAACAACTGCTCACATCATCCTCATAACCACAACAGTCAGCAATCGACATTAATCGAATTACTGTGCTATTAAGGGACGTAATCCCGTAGGACGTATCCCATGGCATGGATAGTGTTCCTTGAGTTTCCTCGGTTCCCAAGTTGATACATAAGGAGTGCCAATAGCTTTATAGTCACTGTAAGTGCTAACACGCCTCCATCTACCAACAAGTAGTTCCCTCCATCAAGTCCCCATGAGAGGAAAATATTGAGAGGTCGACTTCTCTCAACATCAAGATGAATACAATCTAACACATGGTCACAACGATGAATATCATAATAGACTTTATCTTATTTCAATCTCATACTAGGTTTTCTCCATCTCCCCAAGAACTAATGATCTACTCAGACATGGAGGCAATCAACATCATGGCAATATCAATGGAATCTATCATAGATGAATAGTACTTGTATAAATCCACAACGAGTACGGAAATTACAACAAGATCTAGACAAGATGTAGATGGGATGGATGGAGACGGTGGTGATGCAGCAGTGGATGATGAAGATCGATGCCTTAGCCTCCCGGATCTACACAGGGCGAAGATGGATCCCTGTGGATGAGTTCCCCCTCCAGATGCCTTCTGGTGGTGAGGTTTCGGTGATTTCTGGATGTTCTGTATGTCGTCCCCTCGACCCAGTTGCACGGGGTGAAACTATTTGAGGAGGCGGAGCCAACTATACGGCTAAAACTATACAGCCGTAAAATGTATTCCGGTCTTATAGTTGGTCGTTGAACCCTCTATCTCCTTTGTTTGCTTCTAGTTTTCTTCTGGTATTATTAATATTTCCCAAATAAGCGATTTACGTTGTTTTGACTCATTTTCTCCTTAGTACAACTGCTCCAAGAATTATTTCCATTGGATCCATCATCTGTCCTAATCCTGGTGAAAACAAACATAAAATATACACGCGAGCGCCGTAAAATACCAAGATCCTACATCTACAATGCAAAATAATAATGTAAAACATGATGCAAATACACACTCATCAGCCGTTGCCGGGGAGCTTAGCGCTATAAGTCACTTTACTTTTAGTTATTTACTTTCGTTGTACTAATTTTTTATTTAAGTTGCAGGACCGCAACAATGGACAACACTCAGCATTTAATCCAGCTTGAGGCAGTAAGGAAAATGGTTTTTCCCATGGACGCTTTTATAACTGTCAGTAAAAGTATAAATCCGAATGGAATTGAGATCCTCCCTTTATTATTTGAAGTACTACACTCTAAGAAATTTGCAGGAACCGATGAAGAGACTCCATATGGACACTTCAATTTTTTGAAGATGTTATTGGTTCCTTTATATTCGACAACTATAATCTTGATATGGTTAAAACCCTATTGTTTAGACAAACTCTCTCTAATAATGTTTGATACTGGTATAGATCTTTTTGTGTAGAAGCACCAAGGACTTGGACGGAATTGATAACCAATTTCCTATCAAAATATTACTTAGAAAGCAAAGCTCACATGATGAGAGGTATTATTATCAGTTTCAAAAATAGTCCTGATGAGAGTTTGTATGAAGGGTATCTAAGGTACAAGAGCTATCTAGATAATTGCCCCCATCATCGTTTGCCCGATTGGTTAATCACTCACACTTTTTTATGGAGGCTTTAATAATAAAAATAGAACGAACCTAGACACCGCTTCTAATGGTAGTTTTCTATCTTATACCTATGATGAAGCCTGGAAATTAATAATGAAAATGAGGGAGGCAACAAAAAATCTTAAAAATGAGGAGAACATTATGAATAGTTTTTCTAAATATGCCTGCGTTAATGATTTCCTTGCAGATGAAAGGACTTGTGCAATGATTAAAACCCTTGGTATTGATTCTTACTCAGTAAAGAAAATTATTGAGAATTATGCAGGGCATTTACAGGTACCTACAGAATGGGAACCCCATAAACCCCTTGAAGAAAAGAAGTGTGCAAGAGAGAGTGCGCTAATGGAAGAGTTCTCCTCTGCACCTAATCAAGAGAATATCAAGAAAAAGCAAAAAGAGGAAGAACAAATAAAGAGAAGATTAAAGAAACCAAAAAAGAACCTCGAAGCTACCAATATAAATAATGTTATATTGAAGGATCTTATGGAAGCATGAATAGTGGATAATGAAGTGGTTATGCTAGACTTTGAAACCTCATAATTCATCGAAGGTAAGGTATGAGGTAACGAAACTTCTAAACCTATGAATCCTATATATCATGGAGAAACTTTCTTATATGGAATTTGTGAGCCGATTTCCACTATAAACATTATGCCTTCGTCACTTTATGAGGAACTTTGCTACAATTTAAATAATCCATATGTGGAACCACTAGAGACTACTATTAAATTTTCTAATAGAACTAATATAAAACCGGAAGGTGTTATTAGAAATATCTATGTCTTTATTGGATCACTCATGTACGCCCTTGATTTTCATATTGTTGATATGCCTCGAGATTCTTTTTGTCCTATTCTTTTAGGTAGGCCTTTTATTTCCATAACCAAAGCTCGAATTGATAATAAGAAGGAGACTATTTCAATGATGTTTGGAGAAGAGTAAATGACATTCCACTTCGCCAAACTAAAGAAGAGGCCATATGAAGTGGAAGATATCAAGGAAGAGAAAATGTTTGCCGAGCTGGCCGCAATTCATTTTAGTACTCCACAAGATGAATTAGAGCGGAGCCTAATTAATTGGGAGGAAGCACCAGATGATGAGGAGAAAGAAGACATGGATGATTACCTTGATTTAGTTCCGGAAGCACAAAATCCACATGACTATGAAGAATTGGTAAGAAAAGGAGATGAAGAACCTTTGCCAATTGAATTGAAACAACTTGCAAACGATATGAGGTATGAGTTTTTAGATAATGAAAATAAATGTCCTGTTATTATTAGTAAAAATCTATCAGAAAATGAAACAAATAACCTAAGTTTGGTCTTGATTAAGCATCGTGAAGCCTTTGGATATACTCTAAGTGATATTAAAGGAATAGATCCATCTATTGTAACACATAATATTACCATGCTTGATGATGCTGAACCTGTAGTTGATACACAAAGAAGGCTTAATCCGAAAATGAAGGAAGTAGTAATAAAAGAGGTTATACGCTTATTAGATGTAGGCATAGTATATATTATTTCTGATAGTAAGTGGGTTAACCCAGCTCATTGCATACCAAGACAAGGGGGTCTTGATGCTGCTATGAATGAGGATGGTGAGCTAGTTCCTGTAAAACCTATTTTTGGATATCGCATGTGCATTGATTTTAGGAAACTAAACCGTGAGACATGGAAAAATCATAAACCTATACCATTTATGGATAAAATTTTAGAAAGACTTAGTAATAATTCTTATTTATGTTTTCTTGATGGTTATTCTGGATATTCTCAAATTGTTATACAACCGGAAGATCAAGAGAAAACAACTTTCACTTGCCCTTATGGCACATATGCTTATAGATTAATTCTGATTGGCTTATGTAATGCAACTGCAACTTTTCAAGAATGTGTTTAAAAAATCTTTGATGACCTTATTGAGAATACTATGGAAGTTCTAACAAATGATTTCGTTGTTTGTGGAACAACATTTGATAATTGCCTCTACAATTTAACCAAAGTTTTGCAGAGATGCAGGCAATCAAATTTGGTTTTGAATTGGGAATAATGTCGTTTCATGGAAAGAAAAGGTAAAGTTTTTGGGCATAAGGTTTCGAAGAAGGGTATAGAAATAGATAAAACTAATATAAATGCTATAGAAAATCTTCCAGTACCTTAGAACATAAAAAATTTAAAAATGTTTCTGGGACATGCATGTTTTTTAAGCATTTTATAAAAGATTTTGCTAAAATATCTATGCCTCTCACCAACCTTCTTGAGAGAGAAACTCCATTCTACTTAGATCATGACTGCATTGCAGCTTTTGAGAACCTTAAAAACAAATTAGTTTCAGCACCCATCATGCAATCTCCAAATTAGGATGAACCTTTCGAAATCATGTGTGATGCTAGTGATTATGCTTTAGGGGTTGTGTTAGGACAGCAAAACAGAAAGAATTTAAATGTTATTTATTACACTAGTAGAACTCTTAATAAGATTCAGAAAAATTATGCTACTACAAAAAAGAGTTCATAGCTATAATTTTTGCTTGTGACAAATTTAGATCTTACATCATTAATTCTAAGGTAATAGTTCATACGGATCACCAAGCTTTGTGTCACCTCCTTGTGAAAAAGGATGCGAAGCCCAGGTTGATTAGGTGGGTTTTATTACTACAAGAATATGATTTGCAAATAGTAGATAGGAGGGGTAAGGATAATCCGGTAGTAGATCATCTCTCTAGGATGGAGGGAATAATTACTAAACCCGTACCTATAAATGAGTAATTTCCAGGAGAATATTTAGCAAGCATTGAAATTGCTGATCCTTGGTTTGCGGATTATGCTAACTATCTCGCAGTAAAATTTGTACCTCCCAGTATCACAAGAAATCAAAGAATGAAATTCTTTAATGATCTTAAATATTATTTTTGGAATGATCCGTATCTATATCATCATGGACCTGATGGAATGATTCGGAAATGTGTTCCTAACCACGAAATGAATGCAATTTTGCAAGCTTGTCATGACAATCCGTATGGAGGACATCATGCAGGCAAGCGAACTGCAGCAAAGGTACTTCAATCCGGATTCTATTGGCCCACCTTGCTCAAGGATGCACACATGTATGTAGAACACTGTGATGCTTGCCAAAGAAGGGGTAATATAGGTAGGAGACAAGAGATGGCAATGAATTATAGTCTTATAATCGAACCCTTTGATATATGGGGAATGGATTACATGGGACCTTTTATAGAATCAAATGGTTGCACTCATAATATTGTTGTTGTCGATTATGTTACTAAATGGGTTGAAGCTATTCCAACAAGCCATGCAGATGCAGCTACCTTAGTGAAGATGATCAAGGATGTTATATTCCCCAGGTTTGGAGTTCCTAGATTTTTAATCAATGACCGTGGTTTTCATTTTATGAAAGGAACTTTCAGGAAAATCCTCTACAAATATGGAGTAAGTCACCGCGTTGCTTCACCATATCATCCTCAAACGAGTGGTCAAGTGGAACTCTCCAATAGAGAATTAAAGACCATACTCGAGAATATGGTGGACAAATCAAGAAAAGATTGGTCATACAAATTAAATGACACTCTATGGGCATACCATACTATGTTTAAAAATCCAATGGGTATGCCACCTTATAAGATGGTATACGGTAAGGCATGCCATTTACCTTTAGAATTGGAACACAAAGCTTTTTGGGCGATCAAGAACCTAAACTATGATCTTAAAGTAGCTGGAGAAAAACGTTTATTAGATATTCATGCTTTAGATGAGTTTAGAAGTGAGGCTTATGAGAATGCTAGATTGTTTATAGAAAAAGTGAAAAGATGGCATGATAGAAAAATAGAAAATAAGGCCTTTAAAAGTGGAGACAAGGTGTTGCTCTATAATTCTCGTCTTAAGTTGTTTCCAGGTAAGCTCAGATCAAAGTAGGAAGGCCCCTATATAGTTGAAGAAGCTTATTCATCGGGAGCAATGAAGCTCCAAGGAAAGACACCCTCTCTTTCATGGGTGGTAAATGGACAACGCTTGAAGCATTATCGAGCAAAAGAAGATATAAGTGCAGTCACCATACAAGTGATCACCCTAGAAGAGGTGATTAAGAAAAGATATACAAGAAATGGCAGTTGCAAGAAGAATGGAATCGAGACAAAATGAGCAACACTATGGTTAAGCTATTGACCATAAAAGAGCACTTCATGGGAGGCAACCCATGTGAAATAAAGGTTTGAGTAGTTCTAAATTTTCAATTAAGTTTTAGTTGAGCTTGTGTTAAATAAGGAACATCTAAAGCTCTAGCGAACAAAAAGAAGATTGATAATGCTAAAATCCCGCTCAAGGGATGTTAATATTGGTCGAAAATGTAAGCTGTCTTTTTTCTGTCAAAACTTGATATTTCATTAAGTTTTAGATTAATAAAGAATTCTTAGAGAAGCAGTTATTTTTTGATGGATCCAAAAGGTCTAACGACCAACTATATGACGGGAATAAAATTCCGGCCATATAGTTGCAATCGTATAGTTTTTTCGACATCACCCATTCCGTTTACGAAAGGTACTGAAAGTTTAATGATCAACTATACGACGGGAATAAAAATTCTGGCCATATAGTTGCCTTCATATAGATATCAATGCCTTCGTCAGAATTCTTTTCTCGGGTACTGAAGGTTTAACGACCAACTATACGGCAAGAATAAAAATTCCGCCCATATAGTTGCCGCCATATTGTTATCGACCTATCTCCAAAAAAATTATTTGGAGGACAGAAGGTTTAACGGCCAACTATACAACGGGAATAAAAAATTCCCACCTGTATAGTTCCGGCCATATAGTTGGGTTCCACCATAGAAGGAAAATCTATAGTCAGTTCATAACTATACAATAGGACCTATACGTAACTGTGGCTAGGGTTTTCGACCTCCCCTTTTAAAGCTGATCACATCTAACCTTTTTCATTAAGTTTTCGCAGAGCTACAACCTCCAGCCTCGAAAAAATCCTCGCCATCCCTATACAAGCCCTTCTAACAATATCCGTGCAGCAAAGCCATGCAACCCTTCCTTGTCAACAAGATTTGGAGGAAGAAAGAAGAGAAGTCCGTGAAGAGGATCGAAGAAGTAGAACCTAAAGGATCATCATCATCGTCTAGCCCGAAGATCAAGCCTCTCCCAAACTGGGAGGACATGTTCTCGCAAAGGATGGAGATGATGAGGCAAGCAGAGCAGGGAAAGAGTAAGGATGAGTATCTCCTAATCCCTATCGTCACAACATAGGATCCTATTATAAACCTCCTCTCGGTCTGTCGCCTCTTAAGCCTAAGAAGGTGCGGCAAGATCAGATTCATGATAAGATCTATCAGTTGGAAAAAGCTTTGAAAGCATGTGTTGAAACAATTGGAGAAGGGATTGACTCCTACTGGATGACGAGCAAAGACCTTGCAAAAAAGGTCAATGACATTGATGGTAGAGTTGGTTTCTTGATTAAAACTATTTTTGAGTTGATAGATGTGAAGAAATTCCTCCAGAAGAAAATTTTGAAGCTTCAATACGACATGGCCGAGCTCAGCATCCGCCTCGCAAGCATAGCTAAAGTTTGCAACACAGGGGAAGAAAGCAATACTCTTCCTACCCAGGAGGAGGAATAGGTACCAACAGGGAGTTATTTGATCCCGCCTGGCTTGATTCCAAGCTTGGGGAGATCTTATAAGTTTTATATTACTATTTTAGTTTTGCATTAGTTCGAGCTTAGAAATAAAGTTTGCATCATTTGAATTCCCTTAAGGAATAGTCGATCCCATTTGTGAAATTCTGAGTTTATTATCATGTATGGAGCATTATTGAGTTTGTGCTTGTCTTATTGGATATATGAATGGATCGAGTATAATTTTACTTACACTTGATGATAGCAGTCGGAGTCTTCTACACCATTGGTATTAATGGAACATATAAAGGTAATTTAAATCGATATGTTCTAAGTTCATGGTTTGATTTACAAAAGTAAAAATAATCTGATTAGTCAAGTTGAGAAAGAAACCTCGAACAGAAAAAAAATTAAAAGTGCTATCAAAATAGAGTGAGAAAAAGTTGAGGTAGAGTCTTCAAGTCATAAAGATGCTTCATATACAATTGGAATTTGGTAATTGAGATCGTTAAACTTTGAATTCCTACATGAAGTGGAATGTATGGCTAGCTCCTTTGCATAGTACTTAAACCAAAGTGTGAGAATATATATATATATATATATATATATATATATATATATATAAGAGAGAAGAAAAAGAGCGAATGTGCAAAGAGCAAATAGGCATATACCACTATATTGTAGTAAGACAAAGAGATGTTTTAAGATTTTGAATCCCAAGTGAATATGTTAATCCTAAAACACTTGGGACTACCTCGCTAACTCATTCGGTCGAACCGAATACTTTTACATCATGTTCAGATTCATCTTTTGTGAATTATTGATCACAAAGGTGTGGAAGCCTGCTAATATTATTCATATGGTTTGAGTAAGGTACTATTCATGAACTCATTCCTATGTATCTTATAGGATAAACACATGCTGCAATTGCCTCATTTATTTTATCGACTTAGCTTAATGAATATGAGGATCACATTCACTAAGCCAGCCTTGCTCGGGACGAGCAAGAGTCTAAGCTTGGGGAAGTTGATGAGTACATATTTCCATCATGTTTTATATTATTATTTTGCACTGTAGTGGTAGGATCTTGGTATTTTACAGCGCTCACACGCACATTTTATGTCTATTTTCACCAGGATCAGGACAGATGATGGATACAATGGACACAATTCTTGGAGTAGTTGTATTGGGGAGAAAAGGAGTCAAAAACAACATAAATCGCTTATTTGGGAAATATCAATAACACTAGAAGAAAACCTGAAGCGATTGACTCATCCTGAAGGTTTAATGACCAACTATATGACGGGGATTAATTTTCCCGCCGTATAGTTGGCGCCACCACCGCCTCCTCAAATAGTTTCGCCCCGTGCAACTAGATCGGAGAGACGACATATAGAACACCCAGAAATCGCTGAAAACCTCACCTCCAGAAGGCATCTAGAGGGGGAACTTGCCCAAGGGATCCATCTTTGCCCTACGCAGATCTGGGAGGCCAAGGCATCGATCTCCATCTTCATCAACCACTGCACCACCACAATCTCCATCCATCCCATCTTCACCCCATCTATATCTTGTTGTAATTTCCATACTCGTTGTGGATTTGTACAAGAACTATTCATTTACAATTGTTTCCATTAGCATTGCCATGATGTTGATTGCCTCCATGTCTGAGTAGATCATTAGTTCTTGGGGAGATGGAGAAACCCTAGCATATGATTGAGATAAGATAGAGATTATTATGTTATGCATCATTATGTGTATGTGTTAATTGTCTTCATCTTAATGTTGGGAGTTGTGCACCTCCTTAATATTTTCCTCTTATGGAGACACGATGAAGGGGATTACTTGTTGGTAGACGGAGTTATGATAGCACTTACTGTGACTATAAAGCTGTTGTCATTTTTTATGTACTAACTTGGGGAAACAAGGAGAGCTCATAAAGCCATGTCCATGCCACGGGAGAAATCCCTTAATAGCGGGATAATACAATTGATGTCGTTTATCTGTCAGATGTGGTTATGAAGGATGATGTGAGCAGTGGTTGCTGCCTATTTGTCCATACAAGGAGATCCTCCCACATACATACATATCATGAGAATATTTGTTATAATAATCTTGATTGCTTAGTATAAATTGCTAGCGGTGTATCCACCACTCCCTGAGAACACTTTTTCCCTATTGCAGTTCCAAGCTCTTTTACACACGCAATTCTTACTTTCTGCATTAAGTTTTACTTTACTTTAATTGCTTCATTCAATCAAAAACCCAAAAATAATTCTACTTTTCTTGCATCTCAAAATTATTCATTAAGTACTTTGTTTAGTTTTAGGTAAAAGCATTTCAGTCTTTCGCCTACTGCTCCCTGTGGGATCGATATCTTTATTTCAAAACTAGCTACAAACGATTTATGCACTTGCAGTCATCAAGCCGCTGGGGTTCTCATGCATCTGCCGGATGGCGTCGGCATGTTCGTCCATGATACGGAGCATCTCTTGCACCCGCGCATCTTCCCGGGCTCGCGCTTCACCCTCCAAGCTAGGGAGCTCTCCCGCCGCGGCTCGCGCTACGTGCAGGTTCTTGATGGGTGTGTTGTAGGCGGGTCGGCCGATGAGGGGAGGTGGCTCCGGCTCGCCATCCCTCTCCAGCCAGGCTCCCAGCTTGTCGCCTCGGCACACACATAGTGCTCTCGATCTGTTTCTTGGTCGCGGCCAAGTTAATGGCCTCCTACAGGAGGAGCTCCCTTTCCGTAGCGATGTTCGCGGCGGTTTCCTCTGGGTTGTCTCTAGAGGCAAGGAGGGGTGAGGAGCCTATCGATGGAGATCTCCACCAGGTCCTTCTCCCGTGGAGGGCGGAAGTTCCGACTCCCTCCCTAGTATGCTCCAATGTAGGACGATGTTGATGCATGCTGGAGTCAGCCATCATGACCTCCACGCCATGTGGAGCGACGGTCACACTGCTGAGAGAGAGAAGCGGCTCCATGACGGATGATCTCCCGGTGGAAATTCTCTGGCACGGTGGTGATGTACACCGGCAGGTCGCCAAACAACAGGACAATGACGTTCGCTGGAAAGGTGGACCCGGCGAAGCACGAGGTGTCGTCGATAACACAATCAAAATTTCCCAAAGTAAGCACAAGGATGGAGGCCACGCGCTCAACGTCTGAAGTGCATGGTCCCGTGCGAAACGTGACTCTGGTCGAAGCCATTTGCCCCATAGTTGGCACCAGCTGTCGTAGTATGTGGAACGACAGTGCCTAAGCAGGCTAGATAGAGGTGTTGGAACGGGCAGTAATGCAACGATGGCATCCGCAGGCAGGAATGGATACAAGCGAGCGTAGCTGGACGCAGGAAGTACCCAGGTTTGGGGCCCTCGTGAGGAGGTAACACCCCTACTCCTGCCGATCTCACTATGGGGTGATCAACACAGGGACTAAAATCTTCTCCTCGAGCTGTATGTGAGCTATCAAACTACCAAAGTCCAACCCTTGCTATGAGAGACTCGCTCCCCCTTATATAGGGCGGGGTCATCGGTTACATTGGCCAGGCTAGCTGGTGGGTCCCTGATAGCTCCAAATTTCATCACTTTTTTACCATTGGTTTTCCTCTTGTTCATTACCGGATTTCTCTGAAGATTGCCCTTTTCACTAACGTTAATGTCACAATTAGTGAATCCTTGGTTTCTTGTGATGGTTTTCACGCAATGAACATTTATTGAAGATCTAATAGCATTTATGGGATAATTACACCAGAATAAGCAAATCCCTAATTGGAGCCACTTTCATTGGAGGCGTCAACACGCATAATGACCACTGGTACGGTTGGGGCGCGCCCGTACCGTCCTTCCATACTACCAACCAGCGCCTTCCTTATATCAATACAAGCAACTTTCGTAAAGGGAGAGAGACGACAAGAACCACATAATAGAAGTTACAGCCGCCGCGAGCCATCTAGAGGGAGAGATCAGATTTGAAAGAGGAGAAGAACGTCACCTTGTTCTCCGATGATCTTCAACCTCAAAACCACACACTCCACCATCATTCCATCATTACTTAGAGAGAGAGATTGGCACTTGCAAGATTAGGGTTTGATACTTTGATCTACCTTTGGTTTGTATTTGATTGGATCTTTAATTGGTATTGTGGTTTGCTGCAATAACTTTTAGATGATTTCTATTTGCAATACAATTATGCCTTTGATTTGTCTACCTCTCATGTCTGAGTAAATCCCCATAGGCGCGGGAGATGTAGGGGATTGGTGAGATGTCATGTGCCTCCTTTAATTCCATCCATTTGTGATTGCTGCAATATTTATTTAAACAATGAGAATGAATATCTATGTTTTCCTAATGGGTGCTATATAATTTAAGGGCCTAGGTAACATGATCCAAAGATCTCATAGGTATGAACTTGTATGCTAGTAATTCAGTGACCCTCATGTGACACGACCGATATCAAAGAAGAGCTAGCACTATTCGAGGACAACAAGGAACCACCAAGATTAAAGCCTTGATCCGGTTGAAAGACCTTAATTAATGTGTTGACCATGGCCGTGGTAACAGGAAGATGGATCATTGGGATTGGGAAGAATTAGCCATGAGGACTCCTAGTCGGTATATGGGTTGCTTGCCTACTCACTTATAAATAAGAATTATCATTATCACTTATTCCACTTATTCCATTTGGCACTTTTACTATCACCATGAACTAATTCTCTCCGCACCTAACTTCTCATCTATAGGACCTTTACACACCTTTCACATCTTTACTTTCATGCAATTTACTTATTTCCTAAGCAAGTTCCTCTATCTTTTACTCACCACTTCCACCGTCAACATTTGTAGAAAATTCACTCAAGACCCGTGACACCTTGGGTGCGACAGAAACGCCACATAAAAACACTTTCCTAGGCTCCTCATTGGGATCGATATAAAAACTAGAATTAATACTTCCACGAAAACATTCTCTAACGAACCTGTGCACTTGTAGGCTATCAAGATATTTCTTGGCGCTGTTGCCGGGGAGCTAAGCGCTAAGTGTTGTTTCTTGACAACAACAACAGTTGATACCATTCATGATCTCCGTTGAAGACAGAGGTACCACTTGATCAGGAAAAACCTATTTACCTCCATATATTGATCGTGTTCCAATTAGAATTTATTGAAAGATTTACTAATTTGTGTACTATAGACATAAACAACTTGATTCCATTGATGGATGATTTGACCATCACCCGAGGGGCCGAACTTGATCTACCTTTGGGAGCGTTTGGGAATCCATATAGGCACTTGAGGAAAATGTCTATTCTTTATCCTGAACTTGAAGGCCAGGAATTTGAAATATATCTTGAGCTAATATATATGATGAAAGAAATTGCTTTCGCAGGAAAAGAAGAGGAAGACCCTAGTGACCACTTAACTAGGGTACACTACCTTTGTGTTACTCTTAAACCAGCAAGTTTGCCAATGGAGTTTGTACTTCTTAAACTCTTTCGCCGGTCTTTGAAATATAATGCTTTAGCTTGGTTACTATCACTACCTAATCATACTATAAAAAGCTGGGAGGATTGCATCCGAGAATTCATGCTTAAATATTGTTCATTTACTAAAATCATGCAGATCAAACGAAGCATAACATTTTTTTTGCAAACAATTGGAGAGACCTTTTATCAAGCATGGAATAGATATTATGCAATGATTATGAAAGTTACAAATCATGGTTTTCATGAGAGTCTAGTTATCCAATATTTTTATAATGGTCTTAATGACGAAACAAAAGATATGATTGATCTATCTGTAGGAGGAGCAATATGCAACTTGACATTGTCGGAATGTGTTAAGCTTTTTGAGGTAAGATCCTTTAATGACGAACAATACAATCCAGTTGAGGATATTTTACTACAAAAAGGTATGATTCACATACCACAAGATCTTATATCCAAAGTCAAAAAGTCCATGGAAGGAAAAGGTATAACTTCAGAACTTGTAAAAGAAAACAAAGTTGACATTCTTCAAACTTATGCAATAGAAGATGATATAAATCTTGTAATGCAAAAGTTTAAATATAAACAAAATCAATTCTATGAGAAAAACTATAAACACCTTATGACACAAGAAAAGAATATAAGAGACTTAACAGAAGTTTTTAACGACTTGGGTCAAGCCATGAAGCATTTATATAGATATCTAAGTATGGTTAAAACCCAGTGTGAGCAGATAAATGAAACCCAGGCTTTGATTTTTAACCAAGGAAATTTCAATACTGTTTCTACTAACATTGTTACTAGGCGTGGTACAGAAACTCAGGAACCACAAGGGCCACCTTGGTATCAAGAAGAGCAAGCTCAAAAAGCAAGAGAGACTCAGGAGATGAGTCAAGAAGAAGAGGATCTAGTAGACCCCCAGGATGATATTGATTATGAAGCCCATAAAAGGGAAAATAAAGCTTCCAGCACTTAAGAATAAGAGGAAGCGGGGGATAAGCATAAACCATATGATTCATACGCTGAGACTATCGATTCAAGGGAAGAAACCGATCTCAGAAAGAAGCAAGAAGAGCAAGTTGTTATCCCGCATGAAGAACAAGCTAATAAGCAAAAATCAGCTGCAAGGAAAAATAAAAAGAATGTTGAACCAGTGACAAAGGTAAAAGAAAAGGTAATACCTACCAAAAAGAAAATTTCTTACCCTAACTGAGTTTATTACAAACCAGACAAAGCTATTTATGATTCTTTTGCTGACGCACTAGGCAGCTTACATTTAGAACTTCCTTTAACTTATGATATTCAAGTTCCTACTTATAAAAAATTTATGCGAGATATACTTAATAGAAAAAGAAAGTAACCAAGACTGTAGCAGTTATGACAAACTTTGGTGATAAACTTCCCGCTAAGCTTGGGGATCCAGGGATACCAACTATCTCTTGTGCAATAAGGAAAACTAATATATTCAATGCTCTTTGTGATTTAGGAGCAGGTGTTAGTGTTATGCCTTATTCCCTATTTAAGAAATTGAATCTTGGAGAATGTTCTCCTACTTCAATAACACTGCAAATGGCGGATAAGACAACTAAACAACCTGTTGGAATGATCAAAGATGTTTTACTTAGAATAGATCAGCATGTTATACCAACTGATTTTATTATTCTTGATGTCCCCGAGGATGACAAACTATCTATCATTCTTGGAAGACCTTTTCTTAGTATAGCTAGAGCTAATGTAGATTGTTGTAGCGGTAAGATTGTCTTCAATATATATGATGATCAGATTGTTCGATACTTTTCTAAGAAACAAGAGCACAATGGAAAAATACATTCCACCGCCTAAGCGTGATCAGGTAGCAAAAACTAAAGAAAAAGCGCCGCTTGAGATGAACACCGATGATATGGAGTTTGATTAGTCAAATCTCTAGAATTAAAGACTTAATGGGAGTTAACCCGTTCTTGATAAATTTAGTTTAAGTTTTTATTTTATTTTTATTTTTGCATTTACTACTTTATTATTTGTATTATTTAATAAGTTTGTTTTGAGTTTTTAGCTCGTTCAGAGAATTCACCTTAATGAAGTTGAGAAGCAAGGGAAAATGAAGAAAAGAAAAAGGGTTCAGCGCAGATAACGACCATCGGTACGGCTGCGGTACGACTGTACCGCGTGCCCATACCATGTCTCGACAAAACGTTCGGCAGGAACTATTCCGGCGACGACCATCGGTACGACCGGGGTACGCCCGTACCATGCCCCCGTACTGAACATCGACAGAATAGACCACGAACTCTGAATAGATAATGACCACTGGTATGGCCAGGGTACACCCGTACCACGTGCGTCGCTAGGTAAAGGCCGATGGCGGCTGGCTTGCAGCCAGCCTCCTTCTTCTTCTTATTCCTCTTTCTTCCTTGTTCTTTCTCTCTCCACCTCAAACCCTAGCCTTCTAAAACCTTTGATTCTTTATTGATTTCATGTTTTTGAGTTGGGGAATCTTCACATCGGTAAGTTTCTCGTCCGATCCATGCTTTATTTTCTAAAATCCATGGTTGAATTCATCATTGGCTATTTAGATGAGTTCATCATATTTTGAGATTATTATTGATTCCTCATGTTAGGATTTGTAACTTCTGCATCGTTTGTTTATATGAGAGAAACTTGATGCATATAGTTTTCTTCAAAAAAATTGCAGCACAATGCATAACATTGGAAGGATGTTCTGCTCGGGCAAGGACTCGGGTGCGGCGAGACCTTCGGGCTCTGCCAAGCCACCGGGTTCGAAGAAGAGACGCTCGGAGGTGGACATCTTGAGGGCTGCCATGAGCCGAGACTACGAGAGGGTGAGCAACTGCAAGGTTTTGCCCACCAAGTGGGTAGATCCTTAGTTCCTCTCCCACCAGGGTCTTTTGGAGGACTTAAAGCAGATGACTATGCAAGCTGGCATGGTCGACTTCTCCTACCTCTCCCTCGACACCTACAAGCTCGCCACGTTCGAGTTTCTTTCGTCGTTCCACGATGATCTCGAGACCCAGGAGCAAAATTGCACTATAAGTTTTGTGCTCAATGGGCAACTCCACAAATTGACCTTCTATGAATTTTGCGATAGTTTCGGATTTTCCCACGAGGGAGAACTCGACATCAATGACAATGTGCACACAGAGGCAATGCAATCTTGGGGAAAATTTCTGTCCATAGGGACAACGATTATTTGCGCAGGAAGAGCGCCACTATCCAGAATCCTACCATACGTTATTTTCACACCTTCCTTGTTAATTATTTATTTGGGAAAGGCGATGTTGGGGAAATGGCAATCCCCGAGATGAGTGTAATTCATATGGCCTTGCATCCAGATATGGAGCACAAGGTTAGCTTGGGGGCCTTGCTCATCTAGCACTTTCACCACCAAAGGTCAGCTTCCGCGGGGGACATTCGTTGTGGCGGATTGATCACACAGATCGCCTATGCAAACGAATTTGGCGTACCACAGGAAAGAGCAGTGGCTGGCAGTAAGGGCCTGGATGACATTCATATGGCTAGCACCAAGTTCATGGGTCTCTATAGGCTAGAGCATTCCCTCTGTGCTTACCAGTTTTATTTTGCTCCTAACGATGATCTCCACGAAATCTTGCTTCCTTTTGTCCAAGCTTTTAGTTTGCCAGGTAAATAGAGTTGGGTCCTCACCGAGGAGGAGTTCTAGTAGGCACTGATCCTCTCAGGAAGGACTGCGCCACTACGTGGCCATCCCAACTGGGAAAACGCAGCACCTGGCCAACAACAACTGGATGAAGAAGGAGGAGGCTATCATGGCGTAGGATGGGACGACTTCGGCCAGCAACACCACCACCAACTGCCTTTCCACCAACATCAACAACAAGGTATGCCTCCACCACAGCCGGGATTCAACTATGTCCCAAGGAGCGATTTTGACCAGGTGATGCATCACATTAACAACATAGAGAACACGTTGTATGATGTGAATGCCAACATAGTCAACCTCACTCAAGACTTCACATCTTTCATGACCGACTTTCCAAACCGCTACCCGAACTTCCCGTATCAGCAGCCGCCACCTGATGGTAGCGACAACTGATTCCAGTTAGGCAAAAGCCTAAGCTTGGGGAGGTTAAATTCCTCCCACCTTTTTGCATTCATATTTTTCTTTCTTATTTTTATTTGTTTGTTTTTGTTCCAATGCATGTTTACTTTCAGTTTTGCATTTGATAAAAGAAAACCCAAAAATATTAGACTATTCTCTAGAGCTATTTGTGCAAATTTCTCTCGACTCTTGTTGATTCTTTCTGAAGGTTACTCACTTCTAGTGATCGAGCTATGTGATGAACACAAAGAGTTGACTCAAGTAAAAGATGAACGAGCAAGAGGAGGTACCACATTCCGATTTTCCCTCTTCATGTAAGCTTATTCATGAACATTTTATGTCCGTTCGATTGCACTTGATTTCGATTCCATGCTTAGTTCGTTATCTTTTAGAATTTGAGCTCAAAGGCTTTTGTCACCTCTTTGGTTAAAGATTTTCGACAATTAAATCAGTCTAAAAAACAACTCTTGGGATTTTATTCCAAACTTTTTAGAACAAGAGAAAGTGTCCGTCGACAACTATGGTGCCATATTTTTGTCTTAAGGGATTAATCTTAGTAGTGCTCAACCCCACGTACTGATCATTGACTTGATGATACCTTCTGACAAAGAATTGCTTGATGGAACGAACTTTTTAGAGTAGGAGAGGGAGATGCCAAGATTTTTATTAACTTGATATAAAAAAGAGGAGAGAAAAGAAAAAGAAAAGAAGAAAGCAAAATTACTTTGTTTCAAGTACACACCTTTGGGATGCCAACAACTCCGCTAGCTTTTGAATGATCTATGGTATAACCCCGGATTTAGGCTATGAGTTAATGGCATGAGTGGCATACGTGTCGCTATATGGGCAAAATTATTGGTATTCCCAATAGGTTGTGTAGGAGTTTACAAAATAAATATTAGTCGATCCTTAAGAAGGAAAATAAAAGATCTATTATCAAAATATAAGCTAAAATACTTTCGATACCTTTTGATTATTAGCATCACCTCACTACCTAAAATGTGCAATTAGAGTTATTGATAAGCAAGGAAAAGAAGAGATATTTGATAGCTGCGATTATCGAAGTGGATGATTAATGAAAAAGCTCTAAGTTTATTCTTCTTTTGACATCTATATGTGCACCATTAATTTTGACTTAAGCAGTATGGCTTAAAAACATTTTTACTCTCATAACAAGAGAGGCACTGAAAGAAATTGATTTGTAAAGGTTCGCCAAATTTTTAACAATCTCATTTGAGTTATAAGAACTATTAGCAAGTGAATTACTTGCATTTAGGTATCAAGCTTAAGTGCAACTGTTCAGATATATTATGCTCGTGTTCAATGTTGTACGATTTGAGACGATGGAATATGATACAACCTCGAACTTGTAAGCCTTTATCTTGATTCAATTCTTCGCTATTATTCATTATAGCTTTGTCACTCGTGGACGAGTAACCACTAAGCTTGGGGATGTTGATAGCTCCAAATTTTATCACCTTTTACCATTGGTTTTTCTCTTGTTTATTGTCGGATTTCCCTGAAGATTGCCCTTTTCACTAACGTTAATGTTGCAATTAGCGAATCCTTGGTTTCTTGTGATGGTTTTCAGGTAATTAACATTTATTGAAGATCTAATAACATTTATGGGCTAATTACACCAGAATAAGCAAATCCCCAATTGGAGCCACTTTCATTGGAGGCATCAGCATGCATAATGACCACTGGTATGGTCGGGGCGCGCCAATACAGTCCGCCCGTACTACCCACCAGTGCCTTCCTTATATCAATACAAGAAACTTTTGTAAAGGGGGAGAGACGAGAAGAACCACATAACAGAAGTTACAGCCACCACAAGCCATCTAGAGGGAGAGATCAGATCTGAAAGAGGAGAAGAACTTCACCTTGTTCTCCGACGATCTTCAACATCAAAACCACACACTCCACGATCATTCCATCATTACTTAGAGAGAGAGAGATTGACACTTGTAAGATTAGGGTTTGATACTTTGATCTACCTTTGGTTTGTATTTGATTGGATCTTTAATCGCTATTGTGGTTTGCTATAATAACTTTTAGATGATTTCTATTTCCAATATAATTATGCCTTTGATTTGTCTACCTCTCATGTCTGAGTAAATCCCCATAGGCATGGGAGATGTAGGGGATTGGTGAGATGTGATGTGCCTCCTTTAATTCCATCCATTTGTGATTGTTGCAATGTTTATTTAAACAGTGAGAATGAATATCTATGTTTGCCTAATGGGTGTTATCTAATTTTAAGGGCCCAGGTAACTTGATCCAAAGATCTCATAGGTATGAACTTGTATGCTAGTAATTCGGCGACCCCCGAGTGACACAACCGATATCAAAGAAGAGCTAGCACTACTCGAGGACAACAAGGAACCACCAAGATTAAAGCCTTGATCTGATTGAAAGACCTTAATTAATGTGCTGACCATGGCCGTGGTAATAGGTAGATGGATCATTGGGATTGGGAAGTATTAGACATGAGGACTCCTAGTCGGTATATGGGTTGCTTGCCTACTCACTTACAAATAAGAATTATCATTATCACTTATTCCACTTATTCCATTTGGCACTTTTACTATCACCATGAACTCATTCTCTCGGCGCCTAACTTCTCATATGCAAGACCTTTACACACTGAAAGGATAGAGATGTCACCTAGAGGGGGGGGGGGTGAATAGGCAATTTCAAAACTATTACGGTTTTGGCTTGACAGAATGCAGAATTAAACTAACGTTTATTTTACAAGCACAAAACCTAAATACACTAGGCTCAACTAAGTGCACCAACAACAAGTTAAGCTAAGCACGATAGCACAAGATAAATATACCACAAGTGATAAGCAAGATATAAGTACTTCAAGCATGATGACTATCACAAGGAAGGTAAGCTTGGGTATAGAGATAACCGAGGCACACGGAGATGAAGATGTATTCCCGTGTTCCCTTACAAGAAGGTACGTCACGTTCGAGAGGTGTGGGATTCCACGAAGGATTTACCAACGCCACGAAGGCTCACCTTCTTCTCTGACTCTATCCCACGAAGGAATAGGCCTTTTCCTTATGGCTAGCTTTTCCTCCACTCTGGAGATGGCAAGCTCCACAACCACTTCACAAGCTCCATGAAGGAGAAGCCCGGGTCTCTTCACAATATTCCACGAAGAGGACACCACGGCACCAACTGCCAAGCCAACTAGGAGGTCACCCTCCAAGAGTAATAAGCTCACGGTCTCTCACTCAAACAAATCGTAGTGGATAGCTCAACACTTATGCAAGAATACAAAGCAAGAACACCAAGGGTGTTCAAATCCCTCACTCTCAAATCCCACCAAAGCAACAAGTGCTAGGGAGGAATTAGAGAGGAAGAACAATGGTGGAAGTCAACCAATGACTTGAAGATCTAGATCCAATGGGTTCCCCTCACTTAGAGGAGGAATTGATTGGTGGGAATTGTAGATATAGATCTCCTCTTCCAAAACCCTCAAAAAGATGCAAGAATCATAGGATGGAAGGGGGAGGAGGCAAGATCAAGAGGTTCAACAATGGAGGTCAATTTCATGGTCAAGAACACCCAAAAACGTTGGGAGAAGAACCCCTTTTATAGGGAAAAGCAAATATGGACGTTGGAGAGAAAACAACGAAAACTCGGTTTCAAAGTTGGTTAGACCGACCCCAGAACCGGAAAACTCGGTCCCTAGGCCAGAGGACCGGCCTACAAACCGGAATACCTCTGTTTGCCAACTCGGAATAGACTCGGTTGCAAAAACCGGAAAATCCGGTTTTAGATCCGGTCTAACCGGCGCTGGCGCCGGACTGTCTGGTGTGGGAGTCGGTTGAACCGGACCCACAACCGGGATGAAACAGACTTCACGAAAAACGCAATAACTTTTGCATCCGGACTCTGATTTTGATGATATTGGGCTTTTTTTGACGAGGACAACAAGCTCTACAAGATGGTGCATAAAAACAGCATAGTACAACAAAGGAGGATAGAACCAACTGAAGAAAGTCATGAAGCCTCCCTATAAGAAGAACCGGTAAAACCTTCAAACTCGAAAATGCCATAGAAGATGCATACGAATTCCGTTTTCGATGAACTTGGGCTTTTTGAAGAGCTAGCAACAAGCTCAAGAATCTCACATGGATAAACACCAAGAAGCAACAAAATAGGAAGATGCAAAGTATGCAAAGGATTGAGCTCCCTAAGACAATGTGATCAAGTTACCCAACCGAAATCCCATCTTGATAGTGCGACTATCTATCCTATAACCCGATCTCTCAACAACCACCTTGAGACCAGTAAAACAAAAACCTAGCAAGGACATACCTTTACCTTGCGCATCCCGCTTGATCTTGATGACAATGCTTCAAGCTCCATCCAAGCCAGAATGCATCACTTGATCATTGTTGCTTCGTGAAGACTCGTAATTTGCTCCCCCATACACACTATGGGATAACTTAATTAAGACACATCTTCACAAATCCATTAACACCAATATGGACGGCAAGCTTCAAGCAAATGATCTTCTCGATATGCTTATCTTGAACTTGCCCTTCTCAACCTTGATGATGATCACCACTTGATGTCATCCTCTCATGGGCTATATGAGATCTTCACTTTTGAAGCATTCCCATGGAAAGATACCTAACCCATATAGAAAACGCAAAGGCACATATATAATGGGTTAGTTCATGATGCATAAATGATAAGGCTTACCATACCACAAGATCCATGTGGTACATTCTTTATGCTTCATGTGTTGACCAACTTGAAATCACTCTTCACTCTTTGTATTGGTCAACCAAGTATATTCTCATGCTCCATATAAATATCTTGAGGTACATAAAGAATTATTCATTTGATTACATGCTCTAAATCTTAGTCAACCATAGCTCAACTAATGAGGCTATCATGACACCGACTTAGATCCATATCTTGAATTCTTCTATTGAGATCACACTCTCAAGATCTTGAACATATCATATTCTTCAATTCGATGATCTTGATGCCAAAACTCAAGGTATATCTTTATCTTCATGGAGTCCATACTTGAATCCAACATATGGACTATAAGCATGACCTATGGAATACTCCTTCATTTAAAACTCAATGAAAACATTAGTCCATATGGATTGTCATTAATCACCAAAACCACACATAGGGGCAATTACCCTTTCAATCTCCCCCATTTTGGTAACTGATGACAATCACAACAAGAGGGTTTATATAATGAATATTAGAAACAAGTACGCAACTTATCCAAGAATAAGTTGTATACAAGAGGTTGTATTTGATATGGTTAAGTAACACAAAGATATTATCCCATATCAAAACCGATTCTACTCACACAAACTACAGCTAATGCAAGAGATGTGAGTAGAACCAACATATATAGAGCAAACTCCCCCACAATATATGCACGTGCAATGAACTTGAATTTCATTGCATACATTGTCAAGCATAACCTTTGGGAGAGTTTCCACTATATATTCAACCATGCAGTACAAAATAAAGATGAAATGCATGAAAGGCAAACACTTAAGAACAAAACAATCTTAAGTAGAAAACCATTTCCCTTAAAACCCTCTAAACTTTGCCCCCATTGACAACAAGTGCCAAAATGGATGACAAAGTTAGAAGGCCAATATAGTTCAAGTTCCTCCCAAGGTGTGCATTTCTCATAATATGATTGAAATCATATGCACATATCCAATGATGAATACTTGGAGGAAATCAACTATATTGAGGATCAAATATTGCTAAAAGGATAACAAGGTGAAGAAACTTCAATGGATGAAGCAAGCAATCAAAAGATCCAAATAATCAAATGGACAAATAGTGCTCTAAATGAAATAAGGAAGATCCCCAAGGTTTGTGCATAAATTAGTTGTTTCATTTGAATACAATATGCACAAACATGGAATCCTCACTCCCTCTATATCATTTAGAACACAACCAAGATACAAGGAGTATATATATAAATAAATACACTTGTCAAGACAAGCTTAAGTCCAAAATAAACCAAATATGAGATATGAGTGTGTGAATATGCAATAAGAGTAGACCGAGCACTCACAAATCAAGACCTTACCAAACCCATTAAAAACTAAGCGGATAATTGAGATGGTTGGCAAAAGGTGAGGATATCAAGGCGAGAGATTAACACTCTTGTGTATATAAGTTTCTAAGTGGGTAAACATGAGAATAATCCACAAAGAAACATCCACACATAAGAGGTTAATAAATATAAGAAAACATGATATCCAAGAGGAAGTTATAAGATATACCAAAAAATAATATTTTGCTTAAGTGCATATATAGCCCATGGCTCTATTTTCTCTTATGGTATATCAATGAACTTCACCAAAGAAAAAGAAAAACCTCAAAAACATCAGAACTAACACTAAGGGAACTAATGCTAGTTGGGATATTTTGAGAAAGACAACAAGTATCAAAAGGAAGGATCCAATGCAATTTTAACAATATTGCACATGAGAGTACCCCGAGGAATTGATATGCTATAAATTGCTAGAAGGCATATTTGGAATTGGTGAATCATGAACATGATTTTATATACTCCCAAAAATATGCATCATCTAAAATTACTCACATAAGCAATAAGGATAGAGAAGTCTTTCAAAGATCCTTACAAGAACCACAACATTTACAAACAAATAAATCATGCAAAGATGTAACCTACAAGAGATTGGATGGAAGAATGAATAAGATACTTGTTATCGAGATAGCAATGGTATGCTGTAGTAGATAAGAATTCTTCGATCATCCTAGCTTGGCTCCAATTATCATGTGGTGACAACACCCTCCTTATAGATAAGACAAGCATCCATTGCATCTCCAATGTACCTAAAACAACATTCAAGTACATCTTGGTCCCCAAACTTATTGGGTCCAAAGTGGTTAGACTAACCACAACACATAGGACATACTCCATAAAAATATGTGCATATTTAGAGATAAAATTTGAATTTCATGCACATCATATCCGTTTAAGGATTTGATGGAGTATACCCTATATATTGGATCAAAGAAACCAAAACATGATACAAGATATACATTTAGTAAACATGCATGCACGAGACTTTCAAGAACCAACAAAGATATAATTTGGACAAAACACCAAAATATTCAAGAAGGCATATAAGGTGTGAGAAAACACATTTGTTGTCCAAACTATATCAAAGAATCAAATCAACACAAGATTTGTTTAACATAGATCAACAAATGAACCAAGAAAAAACTATTGAGCATAAAAGATGAGATAAAAACACAAATACTCAAAGATTTATCTCATTCAAGCAAATAACATAGAGAAGAAAGAATGAGATAACAAACTCCCAAAAGAGCAAGGTTTCAACAAATAAGCCGAACCCTTAACACTTTTCAAAATGGCACAAGGTTCCAAGAAGAAAAGGTTTGTATTCCACTAAAAGCACATTTGATAATAATCAAAAACACCATCAAAGAGATGTTCAAAAGCCAAGGAAGACAATGGGAGCCACAACAATTTTTGGAAAGAAAAAGGCAACAAGAGGTGAAATCCAAGGTGAAGATGATCCACAAGTGCTACCACACCCAAGTATATTAATTGTCGAAGACAATGAGTGTATTAGAATTTATTTCCGGTGGTATATTGCACGGATATTAAAGATAAATCTTCACAATAAAAAGCATAGGATAGGAATAAAAAGATTAAGCACTATGCAAAGATAGAGATTCTTGATAACTTCAACAAGTCACACAATCATGCAAAGCAATGATTAGAATAACTTGAAGCAAATGGTCTCCCAAATAAGATATAGAGATATGCATTTGAGAAAGGCCACACTGTAACACCCCAAAAATATTAATCAAGATTATCAAGTTCTAATCACCCAAGTTTAGGGTTAACAAAAAAATTTATTATTAAATTTAATGTGAGTGTATGTGTGAATTGCATTAGTGTATGAATGAGTGAAATTTCCATGTTTGATTGCTAAAAATGATATGGAATGGTTTAAGGATGAATACTACATCATCTAGGCCATTTACAAACAAAATCAAAAGAAAAGGAATTCAAATATGAACCATATGATCAAATGGTCATTTTGACCAAAGTTAATCACTAGATCACTTTGAGTGTTCCTAGTAAAAGATTTCTAACAAAAACTTTCCCAATTCTTTTCACACCTTGTTAGACTAAGTAAAAGTAAACCCAAGCCCACTTTACAAACTACCAGAAATAATTTCCAAATCTATTCAAAGGACATTGCAAAATTGAATCAAGTTCATATGCATGATCACCATTTTTCAAAAACCACTCAAATCAATTCACCTTGGCAAACCCAAGCAACCATAGACCATCAAGCAAGTACTTAGAACACTCACCAAAATTCATTCAAAAATTTGAAAGTTGAACTCATGCGGCCATTTGGTCGAGCACCTGATAGACATCAATAACCACTTCCTAACTTCTACTGTTCTGTGCAGTGATCAATTGCCACTAGCGCCTTAAATCTCTCCCTGGTCTCCCCCAGCACCTAGCAGCGCAGTGGACACCCTCCCCCTTTGCCGTTTGCACCAGTGTCGTGCTGCCTGAGCTCGTCGTGCCGGTCGACCAAGCCCCGCTCACCATCGACCGTGCTGCCCTATCCCACAATGACCAGAAGACAGGTGACCGTCCACCGCCACCCTCTGTCCACCCCTCGATCGAAGACACACCATGGACCACCCGTGATCGTCGCGCCCATTTCTCTGCCTGCCATGCCCAGAGCGCCGCAGCCGACACGCGTGCAGACGCCGAGCCTCGCCCTCTCTGCGCATGCCTGCACTCACCGTGACCCCAGCTACCCCCAGACACGCCCGTTCGCTGCCGCGCGGACCGTAGCCGCTGTGCGCCGTCTCGAACACCGTCGTCCCTGCACAGAGCACCGACCGTTCCTGACCATTCTCGACCGCCCCTTGCCGCGCCATCACTCGCATGATGATCGCCCCGAAGCACCGCGTCGACCCCTACCCTCAGCCATGTCAATAACTCGCTGTAACACCGTCACCGAAGGAGTCAGACCATGCCGCGCTGTCCCTCTCGCCAGTGTATAAATAGAGGCCACCCAGCCCCAATTCGCCACACCAACTCATTCCCCTCTCTTTCAGACACCTTCTACACCTCTCCCTGGAGCAAGGCGAGCACCACATCGCCGGAATTTCACCGGTGCCCACCATTGTAGAGGAGAAAGGAGCCCGTCGATTGCGACCACCCCAAGAGCCACCGCGACCACCATTTGAACCGCCATCGATGACAACCCCATTCGCCCCCATCACCGACCCTAGCTGGAGCCCAGGTGAGACCCCACGTACCCCCACCGTTGCGACTAGGGTTCAGTCTCGGCCGGAGCTGTGCGACGGAGACGACGATGCTTTGCCGTCGATTGCGCTCTAATCGCACGGCCCAGATTGAAATTTACCGTTTTGGTTTAGATGAGTCACTGACAAGTAAGACCCGCTTGTCAGCAGCCAGCTACACTAGTGCTGTGTAGTTGGGCCGGCCCAGTTAGTTTCCCGCGCAGAGCCCGTCGATTCAAATAAGATTTTGTCATTTTAATTAAAACCACATTCTGTCAGTATATTCAAAAATTAATTCAAAGAGGTTCACTAAACCAAATTGCATGATTCCAATTTTGTTAGAAAAGTATTCAAAATATCTATCCAAGCCCGTTGAATTAAAACCATTTGCAATTATAGATCACCTATAGTAAAAATAAGAAGACATAGACTTTTCCACCTTCAAACATTTTTCAAAAATCAACCATAAATGCTTTTGAGTTGATTCCAACTCTAAAAAATCACATTTGACAATATGTATCTAAATATGTAATAAAATTAAGTTTACATGCAGTGATCTTGGACTAGTACTAAAAGAATGATATATAGGCATTTCTAGTCACTTTAATTTTATTAAATAGTAATTTTAAACTTTATAAAATGTGACCACCACTATAAATCACATTCCCAAGTATTAGAATATGTGGTGATGACATGTGTCAACATGATCCCATATTTTAATTGGAGAATATTAAATCTTAAGTATTTTCAATGAGTAGAAAATACTTTTCCAAAATAAGATAAATAAGACTAGGTCTTTATTTCATGTGATGATGCTCGATCATCTAGTATGAACCTTTATGTGCTAAATAGAAGTAGTTAAGTATTTTTTGGCGATTGTGTACCTCGTATTCATTTATAGACGGTAGTACCTACCCAAGCTACGAGGAGGAGTACTACGACGAAGAAGAGAACTTCAACCACTGCATTACTCAAGGCAAGCTAGAACTATGCAAGCTATCTTTGCAAAATAACCTACGCAAGATGCATTAGGCATACTTTGGTTATGCAACATTGATTATACCAATCCCAAGTTTTACTTGTAAGCTTATTCTTTTACTTTTACCAAAGTTCTTTACCTTTAGTTAGTGACTTGTGAGTATTGGAAAAATAGGCTAGATGTGTTGGGGATCGGTGCGAAAAACAAAAAAATTCCTACGAAGAAACCCCAAAACTTGCCTAGGATCTATCTATGTAGTAATGTGGTAATGGCCGATGCGTAGAGAATACATACCCTTGTAGACCGTATGCGGTTAACGTTCCGCGGGGAACGTGGTTGATGTAGTCGTACTCGAAGCCGACCTCAAGGTCGCGAAGCTCCTCACAGGTCACCCCTTGCTCCTTCTTGATCTTCATCATTTTCATCGTGCAACAGCTCCGGCTCACGACATTCTAGCACCCCAAGTGTTGCGCCTCGTGTCTTCGTACACATCCGGTGCATGATGAGACCTCTAGCTCCCCGATCCCGCCGGGAGTGCGGAAGTTGATATCTGGCTAGGAATCCCTGCAGCGCAACAGCGTATTGCAGGTGTGCCTCGATTGCACAACCCAGACTTGGGGCCATGGTCACAAGGTATAGAGAGAGGGAGGGAGAAAGTCAACCAAAGGACTTCTCAAGTTGTGTATTTTGTGTGTATTTAGTCCTCCCATGGGCACCCCTTTATATAGGCGGAGGGGGGCGTGCCCTCTCCATTAGGTGCCCCATGTGGGACTAAAACAAAGGGAAAAAGCGCAAAAGGAAGCAACCCAGCCGGCTGGGCCACAAGGGCCCAACACAGACTATGACACTAGGCAGACGAGGGAACCAGGGTTGGCAGTGGCCAATGACAGCAGCTACTGTGCTAGCAACAACAATGATCGGCAGGCCTGGATGGGCCAGCTCAGCGTGCTCATGACCAGCATGACCTGCAGCCCCTGGCGCCCAGGTGGGTAGCCACCTCAGCCATTGGCGCCCATGACCGGTGGCGGCGCCATCCCCCATGACTGCCTGCCACGCCCCGCTCGGGTGGGCCGGCTGGCCTTCAGCGTCTGCTTGGTGTGGCCGGCATGCAAGATTTATCTGCTGGCTATTTTCCTTTTTCCAATTCTTTTTTCTGCTGCTTTTTCTTCTATACTATTTCCCTCCGGGATTTAGCCTAATATAAAAGTTTCCTTTATAAATCTTAATCTAAATATTATTTATAATATATTAATTCACAATTAACATATAATAAATATATATTTAAATTCCCATTTATCCGAAAACACTTTTCCGGACTTTTCCTTTATTCTTTCTCCGAACAACTTCGGATCTCTCCGCGGAACGATTCCGGCTTTCTCTCTTTCTCTACTATGATTCCGTCTGACGAATGATCGCTCTCATCATACCCTTAAGTGTATCCTCTCACGGCTCGGGAATGCTCTAGACATGATCTGTATCAATGATCAACAGAGGGACCAGGGATATCCATGTGACCCCTATGCATTCTTGATGACAATGTCGTTTGAACCGTCTAAATGTAGCATCCTCTTTCTTTTGTTTCTCGATACAACTTGTCCGAGATACGATCATTGGTATCCCATACCTTGTTCAATCTCGTTCACAACAAGTTATGTTTTCTTATTACCGTGATATTACATCCCCGTGACCTAGTCACATGTTGCAACATTTATAGATGTAATATCACCAAGTCAGCCGTATGTATCTTTACCCGTCATGTGGGTGAACAAATCCCGGTCTTGTAGTCACATGTCATCTACTTTTCCTTTGGAATACCCAACATACACCTTTATGGCCACCGTATTACCGAGTGACGGTTGATGCAGTCTAAGCAGCCTAGGGAAATAGTGAGTAATATGAGCTCACGGTCTAAGGAGAAGGAGTCTAGGTATAGCTGTTGCAATAATGAACTATATGACTTGATCGTGTTGCAATCCTTCGAGGAATATCCAACCACATCATTCTCCAATGATATGATCTCGTTGTCGGTCGACATAAATGCCCATGATCTTGAAACCCAGATCATCTTCGTGACCAACGAACTAGTATGAATAGAGGCTACTAGGGACTTTGTTGTTTCATACCACACCTGTACCAATGTTTCTACTTGGCACAGTTCTAGCATAATATGAAACTATTATAAACTAATTGAGATATGATAATAAAAACCTATTTCTTATTTGCCTCTAGGGCATATCTCCTTCAGTCCCCCACTTGCACTAGAGTACAAATAATCTAGCTCGCATTTTACTCGTATAAACCATATGCCATATGCGTTTACAGATCATGCATGCTCATGGGAAAAGTCATGTCTATGTTCTGTTTTACCAGATCATTATGTCTTTTGCAAATCGTTAATGTCTTCCTAACTTTGACATTCACTCCATTATCGTATAATGGGTTGAAGCATTTTTATGGCAATAAAGCGAGACTTTGTTTCTAGTGTTTATGATGACAGCCGTTTTCACTATTGTCATCTAAATTTCGAAACACACTTTGCTATCCTTTGTGTATATACTATAGTCATGGCAGCAGAACGAGGCCGGATTCCAGGAGCTTACAGTGACGTTAGATCAACCTCGAGGGCTTTCTCATGGGCACTAGGCCCTGGGACACATCATTCTACGTTAAAAGCGAACTAGCCCCGCCACAACATTATACATCACATGAGATGTAGCTTTTATACTTCTATATCTATGTAGATCCTAGTGCATGAAATGCATCTATGCCACTTACATTGCTTCTTGCTACTTAAGTACAAACTTAATTCTGGTTCAGTGATCAACTCAGGAATCACTTAAGGACATGTTCTAACAGTTAAGACTTTATCCTACTAACTAGAACTTCGGGTCACATTCCGTCGAGTATACAACGTGGTTGTATGGAAGAACCTACGACTGAGGAATAGGAGATGCAACGCATCTCTTTCTTTCAACCACAGTTGCAATACTAACTCAATGCTTCATATAGTAAGAACTTCTTTCTTACCTTGTTCCATTCTAAGCTACTTCAGAATCTTGCTTAGGACTTTCTGAACATCTTTCAGAATCAAGTCCAGGAAGCATTTGACATTCAGTGTTTATTAAACTCATCAATCTATCTCGATAGATTTCTTTGTTTAATAACTTCAACTTCATCCTTATTTATCTAACTTAAATGTTATTAACACCAATCACATCATTCACATATGTCTTCCACATATCCTAGAATGATTTCACGCTCCCACTCAAATATGACATTCATGTTTGAGATCCAGGGATTTCACTTAGCTCCCACTCAAAATATGTCAACTACATATTATGAATTAGCCAAGCTGATTTGCTCCCACTCAAATCTAGGTCCTCTCGATAATCTTGGACATTCCAAAATTCTTTGATCATAATCAAATCGAGAATTCCACTAACGAGATTTCAATGACCATTGATTTCTCGTACTTAGGTCCATCACACTACTTTGTATTTTGTAGGTATGTCTTGTTCAAATCAAGACAAGTGAATAAGTATATAATTCCACAAACTTGTAGAATATATAGTTGAATCCTACTTTCTTTAGTAAAAGTATTCACTTGAAACTTGATGATCGTTATCAATAGTTTCTCCTCTATCTGCAGAGTTTGGATTCACGAAACAAATTCCGCTGCACCACTCAACAGTTCAGAGGTAAGGTAAAATACCTTGTTTTAATCTTTTACTTTCTTCCACCTATATCTTCATCAAGACACATCAACTTAGGACAACAATAGGTTTGGCCCTTTGTGGAAGATGCATTCATAGCTTCCTAAGAATGCCCTACAAAGACTTGTTTATTCACCACGATTTCGACTTATCGAAATCTCCAGAAACTCGAACTTGCCATAACACTTATGGTGTTGTTTCCACGAATCTTTAGATGTTCCATTGCATTTCAAATGAGTGTTTGCTTATTTCGATCTTTAACTCTAAACGACAACTACAACCTCGATAAGAGATAATATTACACCATATGTATCTAATACATATTGATTATGATGTTTAGATATTTCAACATTGTTTGAACTCATCCAATTATCATAATTTGTGAAACATCTTTCACAAGTCCCTTTTATGCTAAACTTAACTTGAATACTTTAGTCATGTCGATCAAATCGAAGAGACTTGTTAATTCATTTAATTCAATATCCCATTTAGTCATGAACTCATTTGAATAATTCAAATCATTTCAAACTTCATGTTTCATTAAGTAAATACACTTATTCACTTAAGTCCACAATAAATGATTTCCACTACTTGTTGAAAATATGATACATCACTATGTATAAGATTCAACATTTCTTCGCATATCACCGTTTTACCAGAATGCGGAGTTTTAGTCATTCTACCCAAGAGGCATGGTTTTGCAAAGTCTCTAGATTAAGCATCTAGGACCCCGATCTTTCATAAAGAACCTGCAATAACCAAAATGACTTAAACTGTAGTGTCATTTCATTATTAAACTTTGGATATCTTTTAGCATTCTAATCCTTTATAAATGTTTAAACCATTATCATTAACATAGTGATGGGAATAACTTATTTATAATCATAATGTGACCATAAGGTATTGTTCATAAGAATAGTACAAACTGGTTTGTAACTTGTTCATATGAATAATCGTCTTTCCAAAAGCAAGACACACAAACAGGGATTAAAAAATTATATTCAAGTCCACTAATCCAAATGATAAACTTTGAGGAAGGTGGTGATGTCGGCCATCAACTGTTTTACTTGCCGTCATCAAGTCATGATGCCTCAAAACCAGCAATTTTCAAGCAGATCATCCTGTTTTCACAAAACGGGACAAGTATCAAATACTTTGCAAACTGCAATGAGTTTTGCAAGAATCACATTTATAATTTTGTATATCTTACATATACTTTTTCATCTATGACTCCATTTGCAATCAAGCCCTTCTAAGAGTTCTTAACTCTAATGCAAAATCGTTAAGTCTTTTTGCAAACATTCAGGAGTCATCGGATTATCTCCTAATGGTTATTGTGTTAAGAAGAGAAGATCACCTTTTACGAAGATATCCCTCAGGCGTGGGTATTAATCTAAGAAGTTGGACCCTTTTGCTAAGTTCCATATTAAGCAATATATTCCCATGGTCGCAAAGGACCTCAATGGGATAGGCTAAGATCTACTAAAATATTTGCAAACAGACATCTAGACTAAGTTTATAATAAGAGATCAATTTATAATTGGTCTCCACTAAAACGGTCATTCCCTGGACGATTTTAGTGATCGCATGATCCCTATCCTCTGCACCTCCCCCGATCATCACAGCCATCAGTGCATTATCAAAGGTAGGCATTCAACAATGCCAATCACATCATCCATGTGACTCATGCTCGATCTTTCGATCTCTTGTGTTCCGAGGCCATGTCTGTACATGCTAGGCTCGCCAAATCTAACTTGTGTGTATTCGCTGTGCAACATGGCTTACACCCACTGTATGCGAACGTAGATATGTCTGACCCCCGATCATCACGATCGGCCTCATACCGAAGAACTTTCTTGGTGGTGCACACACAAGGGGAACATGGAACATTGGAATTAAATAGGGATTATCTTATTTGCTACCGTTGAGTATCTAAGTACTAGCACACAATAAGATATAAAAACTGGTATCAACATCAATGTAAAATGTGATATGATATGGTCTTTCTTGTTGTGCCTTGATCTCCATCGAGCGCTCCGGCATGATCTCCATCTTGCCCTCGGTTTGACGCCAAGTCCACGACGCTGCCACCAGGTCGTCCATCGGAACGATGACTATTACTATACTACTGAGTAACAGAAAAGTAAACTACTTTACTTTCGCAACGACAATTGCCATATCATATTCACATGCCCGCTGCAAAATTAAGTTAGACGCCTCTACTTTATATATTGCAAGTTTTACGTGGTTGTTAGGGCTTTCATACTAGAACTGTTTCTAAACTACGAACTTTCCAACCACAACATGGATACGGCAGTTGTCTCTATTACACCCCTTTCGGGGCCCTCCGTTGTAAATGCTATATCAACTATTGAATGAGAGACAGACACCCGCTAGCCACTTATACGGTACAAGCCGTATGTTGAGCGTGGAACCAGTCTCGCGTACGAATACGCGTAAGGTCGGTCCGGGCCGCTTCATCAAATAATACCGTGATATAAGCAAGTACACGTTAGAGGGTAACAACTAAAGGATCAATGCCTGCACAATACTTGTGTGTACTGGCCGTACAACACTCCTACGCATAGATCGGCTCTGATACCACTGTTGGGGATCGGTGCGAAAAACAAAAAATTTCCTACGAAGAAACCCCAACACTTGCCTTGGATCTATCTATGTAGTAATGCGGTAACGGCCGATGCGTAGAGAATACATACCCTTGTAGACCGTACGCGGTTAACGTTCCGCGGGGAACGTGGTTGATGTAGTCGTACTCGAAGCCAACCTAAAGGTCGCGAAGCTCCTCGCAGGCCACCCCTTGCTCCTTCTTGATCTTCATCATCTTCATCGTGCAACAGCTCCGGCTCACGACATTCTAGCACCCCAAGTGTTGCGCCTCGTGTTTTCGTACACATCCGGTGCACGATGAGACCTCCGGCTCCCCGATCCCGCCGGGAGTGCGGAAGTTGATATCCGGCTGGGAATCCCTGCAGCGCAACGGCGTACTGCAGGTGTGCCTCAATCGCACAGCCCAGACTTGGGACCATGGTCACAAGGTATAGAGAGAGGGAGGGAGAAAATCAACCAAAAGACTTCTCAAGTTGTGTATTTGGTGTGTATTTAGTCCTCCCATGGGCACCCCTTTATATAGGCGGAGGGGGGCGTGCCCTCTCCATTAGGTGCCCCATGTGGGATTAAAACAAAGGGAAAAAGGGCAAAAGGAATCAACCTAGCCGGCTGGGCCACAAGGGCCCAAAGACAGCTGCAAAGACTAGGAAGCAGCCGAGAACCAGCCCGGGTGGGCGTGGCGCCCCAGAAGAATGGCCTCAGCGGCACCAATGATCGAGCAGGCCCTGGATGGGCCAGCTCCCGCGTGCTCGCGGCCCAGCATGACCTGCAGCCTCAGCCCGGGTGGCTGGCCACGGCGGCCATTGGCGCCATGACCAGTGGGCGCCATCCCGTCGCCCCAGCGGCGCCAGGCCTGTGCCCCGCCCGCCTTGGCCTGGTGAATGACCGGCCAGCTCACGTCTGCTTGGCGGCTCGGCACCACCACAATGCATGTGACATTTATCTGCATACAGGCTGGCTATTTTCCTTTTTCAAATTCTTTTTTCTGCAGCCTTTTCTTCTATACTATTTCCCTCCGGGATTTAGCCCAATATAAAAGTTTCCTTTATAAATCTTAATCTAAATATTATTTATAATATATTAATTCACAATTAACATATAATCAATATATATTTAAATTCCCATTTATCCAAAACACTTTTCCAGACTTTTCCTTTATTCTTTCTCCGAACAACTTCGGATCTCTCCGCGGAACGATTCCGGCTTTCTCTCTTTCTCTACTATGATTCTGTCTTACGAATGATCGCTCTCATCGTACCCTTAAGTGTATCCTCTCACGGCTCGGGAATGCTCTAGACATGATCTGTATCAATGATCAACAGAGGGACCAGGGATATCCATGTGACCCCTATGCATTCCTGATGACAATGTCGTTTGAACCATCTAAATGTAGCATCCTCTTCCTTTTGTTTCTCGATACAACTTGTCCGAGATCCAATCATTGGTATCCCATACCTTGTTCAATCTCGTTCACAACAAGTTATGTTTTCTTGTTACCGTGATATTACATCCCCATGACCTAGTCACATGTTGCAACATTTATAGATGTAATCTCACCAAGTCAGCCTTATGTATCTTTACCCGTCATGTGGGTAAACAAATCCCGGTCTTGCAATCACATGTCATCTACTGTTCCTTCGGAGTACCCAACGTACACCTTTATGGCCACCGTATTACCGAGTGGATGCTGATGCGCCTAAGCAAGGGAAACAGTGAGTAATATGAGCTCACGGTCTAAGGAGAAGGAGTCTAGGTATAGCTGTTGCAACAATGAACTATATGACTTGATCGTGTTGCAATCCTTCGAGGAATGTCCAACCACATCATTCTCCAATGATATGATCTATTTGTCAGTCGGCATAAATGCCCATGATCTTGAAACCCAGATCATCTTCGTGACCAACGAACTAGTATGAATAGAGGCTACTAGGGACTTTGTTGTTTCATACCACACCTGTAACAATGTTTCTACTTGGCACAGTTCTAGCATAATATGAAACTATTATAAACTAATTGAGATATGATAATAAAAACCTATTTCTTATTTGCCTCTAGGGCATATCTCCTTCAAGATGCCATAAAGAGCATAAAACTAGGCCTAGATAGTTATACTTAGATGCCATCAAAAGCATGAAATTAGATTTGGATAGTTACACTTGGTTAGCACCCCTCATTAGTGACACCCTCATTACTAGTTTCTAGTGCTAAACTACTAAGGATCACTTAGATGGGAATACTTGGAGAAAATGATTATGAAAACCTTGGAATGATGATTCATTCTATTGAAATGTTTTGACATGTGTTATGAACACAAAATGATTTGATGATGAAACTACTTGAGGCATTAGCCTTGGTTTTGATAAAAACTGATGGTTGGGTTCGGATTCGATACCATTCCAATTTTACCATACAACCATAATATCTGAATTGGGTAGGGCTTAACTGGAAGTTTATATGCCTTAGTATGGGTTCCCTCACGGAAAGAGGTTGAGCTGAGGCTACCTCTTGAATGTGAATGTCCACCTATGTAGTGCCCAGGATGGCAGATGGCCATGGCTGGGAGGCCAAGCTCATAGGGGAGGTGCCTATACTAGAGTGTGTAATTGAAAGGTTAGGATTTATTATCCGCATACCAAGTATGATGATTCAGGGTTATCCCTGATGGATGTATCGAATTTTGTGGTGAAAGTGTACCACCTCTGCAGACTATCAAACTATTCGAATAGTCGCGTCCGCGGTCATGGACAGTTGGAGTGGCCATACTGTTCCGTTGTCAGATGTTTTCAAAATGACTTGTGAAATGAACTATGACCTTGACTTGACCACAACAGGGTTGTGAACATGAAAACTAGTTTCCCACTTTGGGATGTAGAAAATTATATTAGGTTCTTTACTTTTGAACTCCTTATGAAATAAACCTGGCTTTTGCAAATAAACCTAGAGCTTAAGATTCCTACTAGAACTACCTTTCTTATTAGTGATAGTTTGCGAGTACTTAAAGGGTACTCATGGCTTTGTCCCTGGCTATTCCCGTGGCCAGACTATGAGGAGGACTACTAGGAAGATGGACATCAGGAGGTCTATGACAACTAGGATCATCTCCCATCGTCAGCATTGCTTGTGACCCTGAAGATGGAGCCCCTACTACGTTTACTTTCCGCTGCTTTGATTGTATTAAGACTGGATCATGAGATCCTTTATTTGTAAGACCTTTATTATGGTTTGTAATGGATGATGTACTGTGGTACCAATTCTGTTATGTCTCGAAAAATGGTAATCCTGGGATTGCGAGGTATGGCATAACAGGCATCTGGGATTAAAAATCTGGGTGTTGACAAGTTGGTATCAGAGCCATCCTGACCATAGGAGACCCTAGTTAGAATGGACGCTTGAACCAAAAAACTTAGTTTCAAAACAAAAGAAGTGAGTATTTATGAAAACCTATTCCCACTCTTATCCTTGAGATTCTTTCAGAAAAATTTTATGTTCCTCAAAAATTCTTGCAATCCTACATAAAATTTGACACACTTGATCACCTCAATAACTTGCTTACCCTAAATTATTATAGATGGAAGTCACATATAGCAAGTTCTACCAGTTGGGCAACGGAGGAGAGCTCATCTTTGAGCGGGATTTAAGCCAGCTCTCGGATTTTCTTAAATGCCCGCACCCCGAGTTCTTCGGAGCGCAACTCAATGATCAGCAAGGAGGAGAACTACAGTGGCTGATAGTTGCAGAGCTCAGAGGCAAGATGGAAGCACCCACCTCGGAGAAGATCTAATTCAGCCTGAGGGAGAACAACTGGCTAGACGGACTATCCAGGGCTATGTAGGAGGCTCTCGCCCGTCTGTGTGGGCAAAACATCAACCAGATCAATGGAACTCGCTTTGCTCACTATGCAAGGTATGATTCTATGGGAATGCCCTTGGAGATGCCAGGCCATCCGGAGTTGAAGCACCATGTGGAGCATCTCGACTTCATGCTGTATGATCGACAGAAGGAGTTGGACAACGCCCGTGCCTACGCCAACCACAACCATGCCATTGCAGTCAGGAAGGACCAGACTCTCGCCATTCTCGCCAAGGAACATTATTCACTTCGCCTTCAGCGTGACAAGAAGGATCGCACCATCGATCATCTTCGCAAGAAGGTGGCCACTCTGGAGAAGACTGTCTGTGAATAGGAGATCCAGCTTGAAGAGAAGGAGGAGGAAGGTGAAGACATTCGCGGAGATCTCTACTCCTACCTCAATGATGATGATGACTACCTGGAGGACGATGCCATGGAGTTCCACACTGATGATGATGATTCCGCCTTCATTGATGATGATTAGATGCACTTGAGCACTACCGTAGGAGTGAATTGTACCCGGTCCCTTTGTATTGTAGCTTCACAGAATGGTTCTTAAAACCGTCTTTTTTATATTTGTGTTGTGGTGTGAGTTTGTATTGTGTGCTTGGAATGAATGAATGAATGAATGAGAGGGAGTTGTTAGTTTTCAAAAACTAAGTTATACTCCAAGTTTAAAGTTTCTAAAACAAACCCATAAACCCTAGAAATTTCCCCCTTGTCTCATTATCTATCTCAATCTTTAGATGACTCGCGGAAATCCCGGAGGAAGCAGTTCATCTCAGGACCCAATTGGAACATCCCATCATTAGGATCCAACGAAGGGTAGAAATAGGAATATAAGTTTGTGCATGCATGCATCTGTAAAATCTGGATAAATTTTTCACTAAACAAAACACTAAAGGGATCAGAGTTCCTTTCACTAACTGGAGGTAGGAATAGCTCTTGTTAGTGATTGCTATGAATTCTGACATGATCTTTAGGCAGTATTAAGAAATTGGGGGAGTTATTTGGAATTTAAATTTGAAATTTCAAATCAATTTGAAATTATTTAGATATTAGAAGTTATTAATATTGAAGAGTTGTCCAAAAGAAAACCTTATTAACATTGTTTGATTTTAAGAAAGGAATAGTAATCAACAATAAGATTTAATGACAAGGAAAAAGAATTAAATAAGAAATAATACTTATTTCTCTATTTTTTATAATGAGGTCACAAATGATGACAAATACATCAAAGGTATAAGATTACACAGAACAGAAATTTAACTTTATTAAACTCGTAATAACTATTTACAAGATCCTTTACAAAAGAATTACAAAGAAGGTTACAAGTAGAACCTATACTAACTATCTATCCTATACTAATCTTGTGAGTCCAGATCTTGTTCCTGCAAATAAGAAAAACAACTAAAAAGGAAAATTAGGGATTAGTAAGGTAATTTTACTCTGAGTGTTGAACAGTGAAGTGCACTGTTCATGGTACATCATTGAGTACATAGAAGGGTAAGTTTCAGCAACAGTGAAGTATCTGTTCTTCTCAGTTAATAGCAAAATTTACAGTAAAAGTCAAGTGGATAAACAAATAGGTTCCACCAGGCTGACAATTAGTAAACAGGTAAGAGTAACAACCAAGTTACTTGAGCTGATCCACATGCACAACACACACACACAACTTAGTCGACTGACTGCATGGGGTGTGTTGTCAAGCTACCAGTAGCAGCACAAGGTACCACACAGAGCACCAGTTGAAGGGGAAACACAGAAGCTTAGTTCTTCTTCTCAAGCATACACTCGCAGTAATAGAAACTGCTGAAACCATAGCTCATTTCTCCACCAAATTACCCGAATCAAACATCAAATCTCTACCTGATGGTAACATAAGGAGGGGGTGGAGCAGGTGGAAAGAGAGGTCAAGCATCAAGTTACAAGAGCAGCACCAGGTGGTATAGAGCAAGATCAAGTAGCAAGCTACATCACAACATCATCAATCAACAAGCAATCTGGTGAGTTCAAATAACATTACCACATTATCAGATCATCATAGAAGCATATGAGCATATGATTTTTACTTAAACTTCTTAGAAAAACACCCAAGTGGGGTGTAGATCCATCCCAGAAGCATTTAAAAAGAAAGCCAATGACAAATCCTTACAAACAAATCCAAGATCTTAGCCTTTGCATCATAGATCTTGGATATATACTCAATTCTCCACATTTATAAATAAACAGCAGTCTTAGACCTAGATTCAGGGCACATCTCCTATGGAGTAGCACCTCTGTAATCTCAGGATCTTAAGGATCAACATTTGACAGTGAGGAGATCAATCATTTCTTAAAAGGATTCAAGAATCATTAGCTGATACATGCATCAGAGCACATCTTTGAGAGACAGCTAGAAACAACTTAGTATTTCCTAGTCATGCCTCAGACCAGCATCATAGGCTAATAGACTATAGCAGATTAGGATAATAAAGCAAGTAGAAGCTTCTCAGTCACTTAACCAGCCAAACTTGAAGACAGGAAGATTTAGGCAATAGAAGTACATGCATTTGTGTACCATTCTAAAGAAGGTGTCACAAATGTCACATCTAAAAACAAGCCAAGGCTTTACCGATACTTGATCAGTTAGCTTACAGAAAGATAATTAATCACTTTCCTAGAATAAATATTCAGGAATCATACTCATGTTGCATTTCTATAATCAGGAAAGCATAGGAGTATCATTCTCACTCCAATTTAAAAGATCAACACAAACCAGTGTATAAAGATCAACTGAACATTATTGACAAAGCCATTGTCAGTACTAGGATCATGAACCACAATGAAATCCACATAACTAGCATAAGGGGGTAAACATCCAAGATAGTATCACCACTATAATCAGTCCTAATAGAATCATCATGCTCAGGACAGAGGGATAAACCCTAAACAAACCATGAAATCAATTAGGGATTTTCCACTAAAGGCACACAGAGGGTATCGAGCAAGACAGAGTGGAGCACAGAGGAGGAGTAGCCAATCTTACTCAAGGGCCTCGCAAAAAGAACCGAAGACGAAGCAGAGGTTGACCGGCGGCGAAGCAGGAATGGCGGAACGGGGAGCACCCTGAAGGGGCACTGCAACCCGCACCCAACTGCGTGTTTGATCCACCGGAGAAGAGCGGTGAACACAGTGAAGAACCAGCGCACCATCGCTGATGCTCCAATGCGGCAAACCCTAACCCTAGCCTAGGGCAGAGGTCAGCACGGCCAGGAGAAAGCACCCACCATGGATCTGTTTGGACAAGATGACGCAGCGTCATCGGCTGAGTCATCCTGCACCTTGGCAGCGGCAACAGCGGCCGGATTCGGCTGGAATCATGCACGGCGGTGGTAGACGGAGGAGATGGTCGTGTGCGAGAGAGAGTGAAAGAGGGGAGAAGAGTGTGCGTGCGAGGGGGGTACTTGGCCTGTGGGCAGCCCAGTACCACTCTGGTGAGTGTAACCAGGCCAGGTGGGCCGGTTTAAGTTGGGCCGGGCCAGCCCAGTGGGCCAGGCCCGTATCTTAATAGGATTATTTAAAAAGAATAATTACAAATATACCTGACGAGGGTTTAACTCATCAATGCCCATTGTTATGGACTTGGGTTTTGGAGAAGGAGGGAGCACTGGAAGCATCAATAGGCTAGCAAACAAGCACATAGGGACGCAAGGTTTACCCAGGTTCAGGCCTCGTAGAGGTCCCTACTCCTGCTTGTCTGCTCGTGGAATTAACAGAGGAATCGAAGATTACAATGGTGCACAGATGCAATCTGGCGAGGGTTGTGGAAACTAGGGTTGCGTGTGTCCTCCTCGTCGCCCCCTCCAGGCCTTTATATAGATAGGCCAGGTCTCAGGTAGCAGGTCGAGTCGGTTACAGATTAGGGTTTTCCCTTCAAACTTTGTATCTTTAGACTTCTTCTTGTCTCGCAAGTTATTGAGAGTCCGTAGGCCACTCGAAATCTTCATTGGGCCGTGGCAACACCGTGGGCTTCCACCATATCTAGACCGTATATACCCAACTCGAGTACCAGCAGGGTATACCCATGTCAGTAGCCCCCGAGTGTCTAGTGGAATCGCAGATTCGACTAGGGACTTTATGAAGCCTTTCGAGTGCATGACTGAGTATTTTCGAGTGCTCTGTTTGTGTCATAGGGATTGTTGATGTGCATGCCTGATTTAATCGATGTATCGGTATCAGTTAACTACCTTAGGGTAAAACAACGCAGTCTACTCGAACTCGAGTCCCCGGACTCGAATTCGGAAAAGTTCTAGTGTAATTCGACTCAAGCCGTCGAGGTCTTACAGGAGTCGAATTCCAGTATATGGGTGTGAGCACTCGACGCGTCCGTCAAGGCATGTTCATCGTACCTGCAGGCACAGATATATTTCTGGTAGTGTGCAGCAAATGCGTTGCCAGGCCTTATTCAGGTCTTATCTTCACGCTGCAAGCGTGGTATCCGAATTTTGTCATCACGGAGATGATTCGGGTGACCTAGGAGACGCAGTCTATTTGTAGGAAAAACTTATGAGGCGGTGTTGCCATAAATTTCGAGTGTTGATGTTATCGACACATAGTACGATGCACAAATAATCATAGGGTGCGCGACTAGCGCTCCCTATGGGAGTAGCCCTCGAGTGCCTGGTTGAGTCGAAGACTCAGGCAGGGACTAAAGAACTTTTGCAACTGCTATCGTCTTTTGTTTGCTTGTTTCAGTCGAATTTATTTCCAGCTCTCCCTATGGGAGTAAACCATGTCCATAGTCGAATCACGGATTCGAGTGATTGGGTATGCTTTGAATGTCCATATTCCTGCAGAAGAGAAAAAGAAAAATCGTAGGGTGCGCGACCAGCGCTCCCTATGGGAGTAACCCCCGAGTGCTTGGTGGAGTCGAAGACTCGAGCAAGGACTAAAGTAGTCGAAGTCTTCTGCTGCTCAATTTTTGATGACATCGGTGCTAACGATGTGATGATCTCAGTTGCCCGCGTGAGCGTGTTTGACGGGACGTGACGAGCGGTGGGTTCCATTTTCTGACCTTGACTTGACCAGGCATGCATAATCTTTGTTTTAACTGTGCCTCCTCGATTTCCACGCGTAATGGGGGTAGTGGGGGACGGTTCGTGCTTCAGGTCCTCCACGTGTCGATGACGATGGGTGCCACGTGTCTAATAGGGTTTCTGTTGGCCGTTCGATTACATCTTCCAGGGGTTAAGTAGCAGTGCTGCGGCGGTAATTTTTCCCATCTGCTCTTTTCTCTGCCTTTGCCTTCGTCGCCATTACTGCTGCTCCTCTGCTCCCTAGAGTTCATCTTCTTCGCGGCACTGGACCAGCTCCCGTATTCCCTAGTTACTTCCTCGGGTCGCATCTCCACCGCAAGATGGGGAAGAAGAAAGGAGGTGCCGCGGCTGAATCTGCCGTTGCCATTGCTGCTGCCAAGAAGAAGGGCGGCTCCGCCACTGCGGGCACCAGCGCCATCGTCGTCAGGAAGAAGAAGGGCGCGGGCACTCGCGTCACCAATGGCGTGTGGCGCGCGTCCATCATCAAGTCATTCGAGCTCCGTCTCTTGCGCCAAGACGAAGTTCTTTCTTTCGCGGCTGGTGACTAGCGAGTCCCAGGTGGTGAGGTAACTCCTTGTCCTCCGGCTGGTTTCCAGGTGATGTTCCTAGCGTTCATCATCCGCGGTCTTTCTCTACCCCTACATCCTTTCTTCAGGGGCCTCCTTTGTTTCTATGGGCTCCAGCTCCATCAGCTGTCCCCCAATTCTATCCTCCATATTGCCTGCTACATTATGCTTTGCGAGTGCTAGCTCAGAATCGAGCCGCACTTTGGTCTCTTCAAGCGTCTCTTCAAGCTGAAGCGCCAGTCGGCGTTTGGCTCCGTAGTCTATGATGTAGGAGGCTGCGGTATCCACGTCGACTCCTCCGTCACGTAGTTTGACATCAAGCTCATGGCGTCCGTCCAAGGGTGGAGGGACAAGTGGTTCTACATCCGCGTCCAGAAGGCCGACGGAGACCACTTTGGACTCGCACCTTTCGATCCCGTGGGACCATGTAGGAGGAGGCGCTCCTGGAAGAACGTGGTGATGCCCAGCGAGTCTGAGGAGACAGATGTGCTGTATGAGCGTGTTTGCGACCTTGAGAGTTGCATGGGTAAAGAAGAAGGAGGTTGCACCCTCATTTGCACATGGTTGCGCCGGGCGTCCAGCCCCTGCATGCCAGAGTCCACCCTATGTTCTAGTGGGCTGGCACGGAGGATGTCACTCGCGTATCTGCCGATGGCATTTCTGCGAGTGAAGTAGATAAGAGGGTGCGACTGCTCACCAAGTACACCGCCAAGGATGTGCTCCCCAGTGAACCAGTCGTACCTCCATCCGATGCTGCTAATCCTCCTCCTGAGGTACAGTTGTGCTACAAAGTAGCTTTGTTTGTCGAGTGCTTCTTTTTCCTTGACTTGTGCTGACTTGTTGTCTGTATGTAGGATTGGAAGGTGTCTCCTAGTATGCCCCCCTTCCTGAGGGGGTTATTCCTCGCGAAGTAGATGAGGAGGACGAGTCGGAGTCGACTGTCCCATTTGAAGAGGAGGAGGAAGCCCCCGAGTCCAGTGGTCTGGACACCTGCAAGCGTTCGCGCAACAAGGATTCGGATGTGTCTTCTCCTTCGACTCCGGAAGGCCCAGCTATTGGTGCGGAGTCGCCGATACCTGCCGTTCCCGTGAGTGCTGTGGCGCCATCCTCCCGCAAGAAGATGCGACTGCTGAAGGAGTCGTCGTCGGAATCGGAGGGCCAAACCTTCGATTTTGACAAGTTTGATTGGTAAGTAGACAATTCTTCTCTTGGTTCTTTTTTTGGAGTTGCATTGTCCTGAGTTTGGTTTTGTGCTGCAGTCAACCGGCGTCGTCATCTTTTGGCGACATCCAGTTTTTGAAAGAATCTGGAGTCGCGGCCTCCAAGGCCAAGAAGGTGGCTGGGCGGACTCCTTCTCCTCCATTAGCGTCCCACTCCGGGCACAATTCATCAAGTTCTCCACACGATGTGGAGCACTAGATGGTTGTCCGAACGACTGTGCGTCAATCGACTTCAGAGTCACTGGAGGATCACGTATGTGTGATGTTGCTTCTTCTGATTTTTGCAGTCGAATTTATCATCCATACCATCTGCTGATCCTTTGCTGTTTCTCCCGTTGTAGCTTATTGTGAAGGAAGCTCCTCGCCTAGCGGAGCAGGTGCTTGCAATGGGTCGCCAGCATGCAATGCTAGACAATCACCATCGTGTGGTTGAAAGTGAGTGTTTTTTGCTTCTTCTTCTTCATCCTTGTGATATACTCGACTAACAGTCTGTCTTTATTTGTTTCGTAGCCGAGCATAACACACTACTTCATGATGCCGGTTCCCTCGAAAAGAAGCTTACCGCGGCGGTGAAGGATCACGATGAGGCAGTCGCAGCGCTTGACGAATCGCGGAAACGCGAAGAGGATTTGCGCGCCTCCATCATGGCTAGGGAGAAGTTGTTCAAAGAACAACTCTTCTCGATTGCCAAGGCTCTTTCAGGTATTCCTTCGTCCGGATTTCCGTCGTGTCCCTTCTTTCGAATTTGTTATTGTACTAACTTTTTGTGCCAACACTATGCTCTTGTGTAGATACTGGCGGTCTGAGCTTCAACGCCCAGGTTCTCCGTCGTGACGATGCCTTGGCAGGTTCCATCGTGGCAGTCGAAGATCGCAGCGCTTCCATCCAGGGGACACTGATCAAGGCCAAGGGCGTACTCAGTCGCCTCAGTGAGGAGCTGGCGCCCAAAGCTGAGTTAATTGTAAATGTAGATGATTTGGTGGAGTCCCTTGCTGGAGGCATTCCTACAGGCTTCAAGAACTCACTCCGTGCGGCTGGCGCTTCTATGTCACTCACGATGGTTCAAGGCCATGGAGTCGAAATTGATCCAGTTGCGGTCTCCAAGGCAATGCCTGTCAGCGCGGATGGCCAACAGGTAGTTTTTGCTCCTTTTGCAATCGCCATGGCAAATGCAGACGCAGCTGATCAACACAGTCGCGAAGTACTCTGAGGAGCTGCAGCGAGCCAAGAAGGCGGTGAAGGCTGCGGCGTCAGGGGCCAGCGGGAAGTCTGTGGCGTCTGATACTGCCACAGACTCGATGAGGCCCCGAAACCAAAGTCTAAGTGGAAGAAGCCGGTTGCTCCTCAGTAGTCATATTTGTAATAGTTAATAGCTTGATCCCTTTTGTCTTGAACATGCCGTTGGCGGGTGTATCTGTTCATATTTTGTTATGCTTGAATGCACTTTGAGTGTTTGCCCATGTATTGCTTGGTCTTCTTATTATCTCTTGGTTGGCTTGTGATAGGGCACATCGAGTGGTCCTTTGAGTGAACCTCGGAATATGCCATCCACTGATGATATCTTAGCGCAGTCGCGCTCAAGGGTGGATGAGCTGTCTCTGCTCTCGCGACTCCGTGATCGCGTGAAGCAATTGGAGCGCGAACCACCCGTGCTCCGTGGTAACACAGATGTATGGAAGAAGAGGGCGGAGAAGGCCGCTGCCCGAGAGCAATATCTGCTAGGGGAGGTGACGCAGCTGGGCGACCAATTCAAGTGTTAGCTTTCTGCTTCCTTATCTTTTCTTGTAGCTACTCGTGGTAGTTCGTTGTCTTCATACTTTTGCCTTTGCTTGGTATAGTTGTTAGTGCACGCCATCCGCCAGATGAGAAGGACAGGATTGTCGTTCGCATGAATGACCTGACCCAAGAGCAGCTTCAGGCGAGTGGGTACTTCTGGGTGGATCATGATCCCGCAATCGCACTGGCGACCCTGCAGGATCGTGCCTCACGAGTGCTTCATTTCCTAAAGAAATCGCAATCTTGCTTAAGGAATATCTATCAGACGATGTTTCTGCTGGCCGTCGTTCCATCGAGCCTGCTGGCCCTTCTTGCAAAATTTCAAGACTTGAGTGCAGTCCGCGAGTGTGTATGGCAACAGTTAGTGGCTGGTGCCAAGACTGCTCTGTCGCTGGTGCGACTGCACAAGCCTGATGTGGATGTTGCAGCGATTGCTGCTGGACCGCCAGCGCCACCAGCAGGTTCGACTTGGAACATGGTTCCGCATTACCAGGCGGTGGATCGCCCAGTGGAGGAAATTGTCGACTTCTTCGAGGAGCAGACAAACGTTCTTCTGTTGCAACAGTAAGTTTAGTTTGTATCCTGCACATAGTTGCACCAGTGTTGTAAAGTTCATATATATATGCTATGTATAATTGACATTGATGTATATAAAGAGCTTGTTAGCTCGTATGTTTTGCGAGTGCGTTGCACTATGCGATTCCTTTTTGTTAGCCTGACTTGTGCTTATCTCAGCACCTTGCCAACCTGTCAGGTGCGTTGAAACTGGGTTGGTGTTTGTCAAGGGTTCATTAGTGCGTCAGCTACTCAGGATATCGCGTTATTTCGTAGAATAGATGTGTATAGGGTGGCGCAGCCCCTGAGTGGATAAATTGCAAAAATAAATAAAAGAACGCAGAGTTTGGGGCACTTAGCTTTATTTATTCGTAGGATAGTACGAGGTACAATGTGTGGCTAAGTAGCCTTGGCTGAATAGCCTTATTTGCAATGGAAGAAATAAAAGTCGACTAAGGGTAGAAGCGCCGCAGCTGCGCGACGTTCCAGGGGTTGGAGTACGCGACTCCTGTCTCAAAATCTTTAAGGCGATAGGTGCCACTTGGTATTACTTCTGTAATCACGTACGGTCCCTCCCAAGGGGACTCGAGATTGAGATGCCCTTGTTGTTTTAGTCACAGGACCAGGTCTCCTTCGACGAAGTACCTGGGGTGTAGCCTTCTGCTGTGGTAGTTGCGCAGGTTCTGCTGATAGATCGTTGATCTTTCTGTGGCGATTTCCCGTTCCTTATCAAGGAGGTCGACCGAGTCTTCGAGTGCAATTGTTGACTCCTGCTCGCTGTAAGCGACCACTCGTGGTGCTTTGTACTGTACCTCTGCGGGTAGCACTGCTTCAGCACCGTGCACCATGAAGAACGGGGTATATCCCATGGCACTGTTTGGGGTTGTGCGTAGGCTCTAGAGTACGGATTGTAGCTCATCTGGCCAGCATCCTGCAGCTTGTTCGAGTGGCCTGAGGAGTCGCTTCTTGATTCCGCCACAGACGAGACCATTGGCTTTTTTGACTTGACCATTGGTCTGTGGATGAGCTACTAAAGCATAGCTTACATTGATTCCCAGGTCCTCGCAGAAGCCCTGGAACTCCTTAGATGTGAAGTTTGTCCCATTGTCCGTGATGCTGCTGTGTGGCACTCCGAAGCGATAGACAATGGACTCGAAGAACTTGACTGCGCTGGCTCCTGACTGATTAGTCTCCGGCATGGCCTCTATCCATTTGGTGAATTTGTCGACTATGACCAAGAGGTAGACGTAGCCTCCACGCGAGGACTTTGGGAGCTTGCTGACCATGTCGAGTCCCCATTGCGCGAAGGGCTGGGCCAATGGAATTAGCCGGAGCTCCGCGCCAGGTGCGTGTGGTTTGTCCGTGAATCGCTGGCAAGCGTTGCATTTTTGGACGATGTCCTTGGCGTCACGCATGGCCATAGGCCAGTAGAATCTAGCTCGTAAAGCTTTGGCGACGAGGGCGCGACTGCCGGCGTGGTGCCCGCAAGTCCCCTCATGGATGTCGAGGAGAACAGCTCTTCCATTAGCGTTTGAGACACATCGTTGGAGTACTCCTGTGATGCTGCGCTTGTACAGTTCACCGTTGATAACAGTGAATGCCTTGGATCGCCGCGCAATGTGCCGTGCATCAGTTGGATCGTCCGGTAGCCTCTTGCTGATAAGGTATGCGATGTACGGTTGAGTCCAAGATGGCTCGATCATCATGACACTCATCCGTCCCTCGAGTCCTGTGTCAAGCTCCAGGTCGTCGAGTGCCATTGGCTCATTGGGCGGCGCAGCCCCCGAGTCCGTTGTTGCGCTTGTTTTCTTCTCTATGGCCTTTGTCTTGATGGAGCGTTCATAGATGCGCTCGAGAAATACCCCAGGTGGTATGGGGCCGCAGGTAGAGCCAATGTTGGCGAGTGCGTCTGCCTCTTCATTGCTTTCGTGGCCTATGTGCCGCAGCTCGCAACCGTCGAAGTCCCCTTCGAGTGTGTCGTAGAGGTCGTGGTAGGCAATCATATTTTCGTTCAGTGCGTCGCACTCGTGCATTGTCTGGTTGACAACCAGTTTGGAGTCGCCGTAGATTATTAGCCTCTTGGCATCACAAGCTTTTGCCATCCGCATCCCATGCAACAGGGCCTCATATTCAGCTTCGTTGTTGGAGGCGGTGAACTGCATTCGTAGGATTTATTTCAGCTTGTCTCCCTAAGGTGATGTCAGTATGACACCTGCACCAGCTCCGTCCTTTCGCTTGGATCCGTCGAAGTGCATTGTCCAGAGATAGGACATGTCTGGTTTTTCAGGGAGCTGATTCTCCATCCAGTGCACGAGGAAGTCAGGGAGAACTTGCGACTTGACCGCGTCGCGTTTTTCATATGTAATGTCTCGTGGAGACAGCTCGATTCCCCAAAGCGCGACTCGTCCAGTGGCGTCTGGGTTGTTGAGGATATGTCCAAGCGGGGCGACGTTGACCACCACAATTGGGTGCTCCAAGAAGTAGTGGAGCAATACCGATCATCATGAAGACGTCGCCAGACTTTTGATAGTCTGGTACCGCTATTGTTAAGCGTGAGTACCGCGCTGAGGTAGTAGACTGGGCGATGTACTCCGTGGACCTTGTTTTCCTTGGCTCGTTCCACCACGAGGACTGTGCTGACCACCTGGTTGGTGGCAGAGATGTACAACAATAGTGGTTCCCTTTCGTGCGGGGTCACCAGTACTGGTGAGGTGGACAATAGACACGTGAGATCTCCGAATGCTTCCTGTGCTTCATTGGTCCACTCGAACTTTTCAGCTTTGCGGAGAAGTTGGTAGAAGGGCAGTGCCTTTTCGCCCATTCGACTGATGAATCGACTGAGCACCGCAATTCGCCCAGCCAGCTGCTAGACACCTCTTATGTTCTTCGGCTTCTCCATGACCAGTATGGCTTTTATTTTCTTCGGGTTCGCCTTGATCCCTCTAGCGGAGATGAGATACCCGAGTAGTTGCCCAGATGGTACGTCGGAGGTGCATTTGTCCGGATTGAGCTTGATCCAGTAGCGGTCGAGGTTGGCGAAGGTTTCGTGTAAATCGTCGATTAGCGAAGCTTCCTCTTTGGTCTTGATTACAATGTCGTCAACATAGACTTGGATGTTGCGACCAAGTTGATTCTTGAGGCAAGCCTGCATGCACCGCTGATAGGTTGCTCCTGTGTTTTTTAGCCCGAAGGGCATTGTGTTATAACAGAATACACCAAAAGGTGTTGTAAACGCTGTTTTCTCTTGATCCTCCTCCTTCATTCAAATCTGATTGTAGCCTGAGTAGGCGTCGCAGAAGCAGAGGCGTTCACATCCCACGGTGGAGTCGATGATCTGGTCGATTCGCGACAGTGGGACGTGATCCTTTGGGCAGTGCTTATTCAGAGAGGTAAAATCCACGCACATCCATAGGATATCTGTGTCCTTTTTGGTACTAGCATCGTGAGGGTGAGCCAAGTTCTTTCCTTGATCTCGCGTATGAATTTGGCGTCGAGGAGTCTGTTGATCTCCATTCCGACTGCCTTTGCTCTTGGCTCAGACAGTCGCCGAATTGTTTGTTTGACTGGCCTTGCGTCTGGGTTGACATTGAGTGCGTGCTCGGCGAATTCCCTGGGAACTCCTGGCATGTCCGCTAGACACCAGGCGAAGATTTCCTAGTGCTCACGGAGGAATTCGATGAGTGCGAGTTCCTATGCAGGACTCAAGTTGTTGGCGATGAGGGCCGTCTTTGCTGGGTCCAATGGGTGGACCTGAACTTTCTTCGTATGCACCGACGAGTCGAAGGATAGGTCGGGTGAACTTGGTCGGCTCAGGGGAGGCAGACTGTTGTCTGTCGACTCCTTCAATCTTGCGAGTTCTTCCTGCATGCCGAAGGGCTGGGAAATTCTATTGAATTCCCTATCGCAACTGTCAGACCTCTCGGAGCTCCCGTTAATTGTGATGACGCCGTTGGGGCCTATCATTTTCATCTGCTGTCATGGTGGTCACGGCAGATGCCATTGATAGGCTAAAGGTGGGGACTAAATGCACTAGGGGAATCCAGGGAGGGATAGTGTGGTGATTCCACACACAGTGGCTTTGTATTCAATTCACTTCCAAGGTTTACAAGTGCTCCTCGAGCTGTATTGGAGAGAGGAGGAAGAAGGAACTCTCTTACTCTCACCGCTAGCTAGCCCTCAGGAACCAAGTAAAATCTAGCCAATAGAGATCAACCCTCTCTACAGAGGCCCTAGCCCCCCTTATATAGGGGTGGCTAGGTCTCCAATTACGGCATACATGGAGGCATATTCCAGGGAATATGCCTCCTCCCAAAATAGTAAGCCGACCGGGTCGCTTTTCCCCCGCGTCATCCATGCAGAGGCTACGTGAGCCTCTCGGCCTTGTGTCACCCGACATTGGCGTCGTCACCTTTGTAGCCATGCCTCGGTGGTCCTCTGCCCTGTCCGCTCATGCGTGCAGGGGTTACCTTTGACCAGCGAGATACCTTCCTTCTCCTAGAAGCTTGATATGACCCGGATCGTAGTTGATCCGGCCACACCTGTTCCTGCATACAAGTTAGATTCATCTATCCGACTTATGGCTTAAGTCGGTTGAGACCTAGTTAGGTGGACATCCCACAGTGCAGGTTACCCCGAGATTCGGCCTGCCTTGAGGTGACTCGGCCAGCATTCGCTTTGACCTTGCCGTACCTCGGCTAGCTCGGCCTTTATACCCCGGCGTGACCCTACCCGGGGGTATCCCCAACATTAGTCCCCGAAGCTGGTGCGGTCTTAGTTGCCTTAGCCGCTAAGGCCACAACAGGTTCAATTTCACTAAGCTTTGTGTTCCTTCTCCGAGTTACCTCTCATCTCGGATCTCATGGGTTTACTTTCCCTTGGCACATTCCAAGTTTTCACTTGCTGGCCGGGTTACCACAATCTCATCTGGGTCATTCTTCCTTCTCTCGTACGCTTCCCCACGTGGAGGCTAATCATTAGGTTGCCTCATTTTAAGGGCCAACAATAGTAACTGCCGCAGTTACTGTCAGGAGTTACTGTGCGCACGTCATGTCACGCCTGCCTCCTTGTTAACTGCATCAATGCATCGCGTCATGGGATCCGCTACACCCTGTGGTCCTCCGTGTGGCTCATCGCTGATTGGTCAATCCGGGCTATACACGGCCAAACTGTCTGGCATACACGCATAACACGATCCCACTTCCCCCTCGTGGGAGTGGTTAAATAGGGGAGGGGCGCGCCCCTTGGGTCTTTTCCCCACTTCCGCGCCCCTCTGCCTCTAGTTCTTCTTCTTCTTCTCCCTCGACAGCGCCGCCGCCACCGCGTCTGAGTAGCAGCGCCGCTACCGCACTGCCTCCATGCTCACCAGCGTCGCCGCCGTACTGCCTCCACGCTCTCCAGCATCGCCAACCCCTCCGTGCATCTCTTCCGCCATGGGTCGCTGCCAGTCTAGGCCGCTGCCTCCCACCGCTGCTAGCGCCAGTGAGGGCAGCGAACTCGAGATGACCGAGGAGGAGCTCGCCGTTGCCGAGCGGGAGATGGAGGAAGATGTTGCGGGCGCCGACCGCGGTGCATGGGCAAGCTCCTGGGTCTGCCAGGATGACCTAGATTGGCTCTACTGCACCAGGCGCATCCCGGAGGGCATCACCGCACACCTTGCTTTCTCCGGGTTAGCCCCCTCACCCAATCCGGGTGAGTATATGGTGTTCTTATCTCATTTTCAGTGCGGATTTGGTCTGCTAGTGAGCGACTTTTTCCACGACTGGTTAAACACATACGAACTCTAGCGGCACCACCTTCCAGCCAATGCCATCACATCTCTCTCCGCCTTTGCCTCTACCATCGAAGGTTACGCCGGACTGTGACCCATGAAGGAGCTCTAGATCCGGTTCTTCGGCCTGCGCCGGAACGTGATTCCGAATGTAGATCTAGATCCGGAGGACAAACAACTTACGCAGTTCGGCGCTGCATCAATTTCTCCCCGGAGACTATCCATCTTCCCCCGAGTCACTGGGCTGGTCTCTTGCAAGGGATGGGCCCGGACTTTCTTTTATGTCCGGAACGATTCTACTGAGGATTTGATCCGGCTGCGCCCCTACGCTCCGGGTCCTCCCAATCCAGAGCTATGGGACGTGGTCCCCAAGAAGCCCCCTGTCCTGGCGAACCAGGTCAACAAGAGGTTCCAGGAGTTGAAGGACCTCGGATTGCGCAACGAGGACGCCATGATCACGTTCGTGCGCAACCAAATCTCCCCCCTCCAGAAGCGCACACACAAAGTCTGTCACATGAGCTGGGGCCGCGACCCCAACCGGACCTCGTCTTTCAAGTTGAGCAACACAGAGATCTACCGCCGGGTCAAGGCCCTCTTCACCATCCACAAGGACTTCTCCTCTGAGTGGACATGGGGAATGGAACATTATTGCCGAGATAGGCTTCCTCGTGGTAAGCTTCATGCCGCAAACTTTCGCCGAATTAAATTATATGTCGGTCGCTGTTGTATACTTAACTCTATTGTCTTTTCTTTCCCTTAGCAATTCCTTTAGCAAACTATCGAGGATGGCACCAAGCCCTCCCTCAAATGGGCACCTGACCAGGATACCTCTGACGAGGAGTAACCGGATCAGGAAATGTTCCTCCCAATGGCCGACGCGACCAAGCGACCCACCGGTAAACTCTCTTCCATTAATGATTGGCCCGACGATGAAGATGACTTGGATGTTGAGGTGATGGAAGCATTTGACGCTGTCCCCCTTTCTTATGCTTTTCTGGCATCAGCTAACCCCGGTGGGCAGATCCATGAGGACCCTCCCCTTGCCGTAGGTGATCCTGTTCCGGTTGCGCCGAAGAAGAAAAGGGGAGCCACATCAACTTCTTCCTCTAGACCTTCTCATCCAACCAAAAGGCGAAAGAAGTCCAGGGACAAAACTGCCTCCAAGCCCGCAACCAAGGCCCCAGCACGAAGAGCTCGGAAGCCCAAGGAGCCCCTGACCTCGGATGAATAAGCCTCTTTTCCCTTTGCCATTTACTTGTTCTCTTATTGTCATAGTTTCTCATCCGACAATGTTTGATTCGGCAGGGCTGCGGTGGAGGTCCCACAGAGTGGATCCGGCATTACCTCCCTGCTCCGACACAGCCCTTCTCCCCCTCGTGGCAACGATTCATGCCTGCTGAGCCCAATCCCGGAGGGTTCAGCGGGTGCTCCGGGTTCCATCCCACCTCATCAAGAGGAGGGCAACCTTGGAGCGGGGGAGACTGGCTCTGCCGAGGCAGCGGCCACCACTACTTCGGCTCTGCCGCAACCAGCTACCACCGAGGTTACCTCAGCACCCCCACCGAAGAAGAAACCAGCGCCAGCACCAGCGACAACTCAAGCACCAGCAGCCAAAGCAACAGCAGCAGCACCAAGCCCCTCCGCCTCGTCCGAGTCTTCTCAGTCTCGGCGAGAAAGCACCAGGCAACTTCCAAGGGTAAATCTGTTGCAACAACTTCCACTTCTTAGCAGCAGCCCAAGGGCAAGAAGGCCCCTGACACCACCAGGGCAATGTCCATCGAGGCTGGACAGTGCACACTCGCGTCCATGCTCTCGAAGAAAACTCCACCACCGAAGGACGTCACTGCCGACCCAGCTGACGCGCAACTCGTTTTGCACACTAGCCCGGCCCTTGCCCAGGTTGAGAGGAGGGAAGCACATGCCAAGGGCTTGGTGGAGCCCCACATGCTCAGTGGCGAATGATACCCTCCGACCTTGATCGAGTTTGTGAACAACTGGAACAAGGCGGAGTTCGTCCACAATGATGATCTCCTGGAGAAGTTCAGTCCCGCTGAGTTTTCTGCTCAAATGAACACAACCGCTAAGGCAATTAACCTTGCGGGTAGGATGATGGAGGTACGTTACTTCACCTTTTCCTTAGCATGTTGTACATATTAGTGATATAACCATTAGTCCCCGAGCCTCCGGGGGAGTAACTTGTTACTCGGCCAGATGCTCCTTAGAAAACTAACGTAGCTCCTTGATAACTTCAAATATGCACACACCTAGAGCCGGGTTAAGTTCCACTTGGCTTGGCTCTTGTACACTTCGAATATGCACACACCTAGAGCTGGGTTAAGTTCCACTTGGCCCAGATCTTGTACACTTCGAATATGCACACACCTAGAGCCGGGTTAAGTTCCACTTGGCCCGGATCTTGTACACTTCGAATATGCACACACCTAGAGCCGGGTTAAGTTCTACTTGGCCCGGATCTTGTACACTTCGAATATGCACACACCTAGAGCCGGGTTAAGTTCCACTTGGCCCGGATCTTGTACACTTCGAATATGCACACACCTAGAGCCGGGTTAAGTTCTACTTGGCCCGGATCTTGTACACTTTGAATATGCACACACCTAGAGCCGAGTTAAGTTCCAGTTGGCCCGGATTTTGTACACTTCGAATATGCACAAGACTAAGCTATATTTCTATACTCTTTTCAGGTGACCACCAACCGCTGGAGCACTGAATTTCAACGTCTCCTGGACACTCACAAGATGCTGTGCGTAAAGCATAATGCACTGCTCGCTGAACACGAGAAAAGGGGTAAGTTCTCTTCTTGATATTTTTCTATGTTCCTTCATCTTTTTCTGCCGAACTAACCCATCATTCGGTTTTCGCAACTGGGGTGGAAGCTGAGAATACCATAATGAGGAAGAAGCTTGACCAGATCAAGGGTAAGTTACTTTTGTGCGACCTTGCTCTGCTTTCTATCTCCTTTTCTCCTTGGCTCAGCAAACATTCATACCTCGGCTTTGCCGGGTTAACAAACTATTTCAGTATCGCTGGAAGATAGTGTGCCCGTGCCTGATATGATGCTGCATTTTCTCGAACAAGCAGGGCAGCATCAAGCCGAACTTAAAAAGAAAGATGATGAGCTTGCCCTCCTCCGAACCAAAGATGATGAGATCGCCAAGCTCAAAGCAGAGATGAAGAAATTGAAGGCGCAGCACCAATCCGAGCTTCAAAAGGCTGGCCAAGACTTCACCGAGGAGCGCGAGCGCCTCAACCTACAAATTGCCAAGGACCAAGAACTTCTCTAGGAGGCAGATGTCAAGCTTGAGTCGGCGAACACTGAACTTGTGCAGCTTCGCAAAAGGCATGATGACTGTACCAGGGAGTTGACTCGGATCCATAGCCATATTTCATGTAAGTTCCTTTCCCTTATCCGGCATATTTCTCCGGGTTATTTCACATGTCTTTTCTTTACCTGCTTCTCTTGTCTCATTTTCAGGCAAATTTCCAGAGGGCACTGCCATTGCGAGCGCCGCTGTTGCTAATTTCCGCTGGGAGAGGGGTACTCCCGTTGCTCCTGATGCTAAAGAGATTCCCTATGACATGGAGGACCTATTGGTCAGCCTGTCATCTCGCTTGGAAATTATCAAGAACTATGGCAAGGATATCCTTGACGTTGCAATCCGAATCTTCAACATGTTTTGGCCTGCAGAAGACACTCCGGAAGGAACCGTAGTTCTTGTTGAAAAGTTGATGGAATGCGAGACCCAGCTCGACCTTTGGAGGGAATCCGCTGGACGCGCCGGAGCTGAGACCGTTCTCCACTACGTACTTACGTGGTACGAGAAGATCGACCTCAACCTCCTAGCACGCATGCGCACCGGATCCAAATGGACCAGTGACCCAGAGTGGGTAGCTCGGTGCAAGGCTTGCGCCCATAGCCTCATCGAATATGCTCCCATTCATGAATGGAATGAGGGACCGAGCTTCCTGGAAGCCGCCGGTGACGAAAACGCTGAGAACGTTGAAGATGGCTCGGATGAGGATGAAGAGGACGATGCCTCGGACATCGAAGACAGCGAAGATGACGCCGAACTTCCTCCTCCTGCTGTTCCTTGAGTGAAAACACTTTAAAGCTTATCAGATCCCCGGTATGCCGGGTGGAATTGTATCCAGTACACATGTGATATTTTGCTACTAAGTTTTTTATGCCGGATTAACTTGGGCGTAGTCCCCGAGTTTCATTTTCTTGTTCATCCAATCTTCTGGCTCGGCTCGTGTCTACCTTGATTCAGTTTTACGACTTACGAATCCGAGCTTCAAAAATTGTCTTAACAATACTTGGAAACTTTAGGCTTATCTCAAAATAATTCAGCATAATAATTTGAAAGTAAACGCAAGGTTAGGCCGAAAAACAAACGTTAGCTCGATTAAGTTCTTTTCCTTAGTCATTTTTCATGTGCTACGCAATTCCAAGCTTGTTCTCTTGCTTGCCATGAAGCCAATTCTTGTTAGACAGCAGCAAGTCGAAGAGTTGGGTTTTTGGTGCTCACACACTACTAATCCGAGTTAAGTAGAACAACTTACTCCAGCTGACGTATAAATAATAGAAGACAACAAATATCATTAAGGCAGTCCCGAGTTCGCCGAGGTGCCAACATTTCATTGATAGGCTCATTGCCGGCATACATACCGACATATGAGAGACTCGGATACATACACTTCTCTGCTAAGTGTAGAAAGGACAAAGTAGAGCTACATTCCATGGACGCTTAGATTCCTCTCCGAACCTGTCCACCTTGTTCTTTTCTTGTGGCTTGGCATCGATAAGATAATAAGAATCATTGTGCAATGCTTTGCTCACAATGAATGGCCCTTCCCATGGGGGGATAACTTATGCATGCCAGTAGTACACTGTACCAACCAGAGTACCAGATCACCTTCCCGAAAGACTCGGGGGTTTACTTTCTGGCTATGATAGCGTCAGAGATTTTGCTGATATATGGTGGATCTGGACAATGCCAATTCTCTCGCTTCTTCCAGCAGATCAACATCATTTTGCCGGGCTTCTTGCACTTCGACTTCTGTGTATTGGGTGACCCTAGGCGAATCATGCTCTATGTCGGCTAGTAATACAGCTTCTGCCCCATATACCAGAAAAAATGGCGTATAGCCTGTTGATCGATTCGGAGTTGTTCTTAAACTCCACAATACCACTGGTAGTTCTTCTATCCAGCACCCCGCTGATCTTTGCAGCGGCTCAATGAGCCGGGGTTTTATCCCGGACTGTACTAATCCGTTGGATCTTTCCACTTGTCCGTTCGATGCAGGATGAGCTACCGAGGCAACGTCCAGCCGGATCTTCTTATCCCGGCAGAATCGCGCAAATGCTCCTTCAGCAAAATTTGTGCCATTATCAGTTATGATATTGTGAGGATAACCGTATCTCAAGATGATGTCTTTGAGAAATGTCACGGCCGTAGCTCCATCACATTTTCTTATTGGCTTTACTTCAATCCATTTTGTAAACTTATCCACCATGACCAAAATGTGAGTCATATTCCCCCTTGCGGGCCAACCATGTCCAAACACCATACGGCGAATGGCCATGTGATTGGTATGGTCTTGATTTCTGACATTGGCATATGTGTCTTGGTAGCGTACCTCTGACAACCATTGCATTTTCTTACCAAATACTCTGCTTGTTCTAAGGCACTTGGCCAGTAGAATCCATGCTGGAAAGCTTTTGCTACCAAGGCTCGGGACGAGGCACGATGCCCGCACTCCCCTTGATGTATATCTCGGAGGATGTCAAGCCCTTCTTCCGGGTCAACGCATCGCTGGAGGACATTGCCACACTCCTTTTGTATAGCTCGGAATTGATGATTGTGTATGCCTTTGCTCTCCTCTGAGTTTTCCTGGATAGCACCTCCTCAGTGGGTAAAGTTCCATCCTTTAGGAATTGAAATATGGGTAGTGCCTAAGCTGAAGGGAATATGCCCGAGAGGCAATAATAAAGTGGTTATTATCTTATTCCATGTTTATGATAAATGTTTATTTTACATGCTAGAATTGTATTGATCGGAAACATCAATACATGTGTGTTTAATAAACAAAAAGGGTTCCTAGTTATGCCTCTCTTATAGACTAGCTTGTTGATTAACAAGATGATCAAGGTTTCCTAATCATGGACATTGGATGTTGTTAATAACAAGGTCACACCATTGGTGGAATGATGTGATGAACATTCATCCGAAGTATAGCATTACGATCAAAGTCATTATGTTTATATTGCTATAACATCATACAAAGTAATCTTTATCCTTAGACCATGAGATCATGTTAATTGCTAACACCGGAAGAGTATCTTGATAACATCAAACGTCACACCGTAACAGGGTGACTATAAAGGTGGGTTCAGTGCTACAAAGGTGTTATGTTGAGGATCATGGATCAAGAGTGGGATTTGTCCATCCCGATGACGGATAGATATACTCTGGGCCCTCTCGATGATATCACATTGAAATAGCTTGCAAGCAAGTGATGTGATCACTAGAATGTTATATCACGGGAACAAGAAAAGAGTGCATGTCGGTAACAAGATCAAACTAGGTATGGAGATACCGATGATCGAATCTCGGACATGTAATATATCACAGGACAAAGGGATTTAGTTACTAGCGTTAAAGGTTCTCACGATCACAGAAGTCATCGTTGAATGTGTAGGAGTCAGTATGGATCTCCAGGTCCTGCTGCTGATTATTGATCGGAGAGGGGTCTCGATCATGTGCATTATTCATGAACCGTAGGGTGACACACTTAATGGATACCGACACCATTTGGAGCAAATATGTTTTAGATAAAGATTTAAGAAAAGCGCTGGAATTATTTCAATAGACACCAAAGCTGTTTTGGTGAAAATGCTGAAATTGGTTCTGCATGTAATATTGAAATGTTGCAGGGGGTTTTATGTGAATTTTTGTTAATTAAAGTAATTAAAAAAATTCTGAATAAAAATAATAAAAGAGTTTTATTAAATGAGAGAGCATTAAATTTGGAGAAATTTAATGCATTTAAAGTGGAGACTTTAAAAGAGAATGTGAAGGGGCATTTTAATGTGGAGGGGTTACCACCACATGAATGGAGGAGGTGAAGGGTCACCTCCCCATGCTTGACCATGAAGGAGGGTACCTTCCTCCTCCTATAAAAGGCCCCCCTCTCCTCACTTCTCACACACACCTCCTTGTGAAGGATCTCTCTCCCCCTCTAGTATTATTCCCCCATGGTCTCGGATTAGCGAGATACATGTTACCGGTGGCTTTATCTGGAAAGGAGTTGCTGCTTCTTCTGCTTTGCTGGAGCGAGGGACGGAGGTTGTCAGGGTACCGGACGTGTGTGCGATCACGGATGCACCGCAGCTTTGTGGTGCTGGACTTGGTGGTGCTGGAGCTGGATCTGATGGACGTGCTGGAGTCGGACCTGCTGGACTTCATCACGATCTTGAGATCGGCAAGTGTACGACTACATCAACCACGAGTTCCTACTCGTTAACAAAGCTCGTTGTCTACAAGGGTAAGTTCTCGTTGGATGTATGTCCACCAGTTGCTTTGTACCTAGTAGATAGATCTTGGCGTGTAGTTCACACCATAGGAAATTTTTTGTTTTCTATGTTGCGGACCCAACAGTGGTATCAGAGCCTGATCTATGCGTAGGTGCTTAGCACGAGTAGTACACATATGTTTATATGTGGGCGATGATGATCATGTTATTGCTTCTTCCATGTATTTTGGATATTGGTGGCATAGTGGGATGAAGCGGCCCGAACCAACCTTACATGTCATCGTACATGAGACCGGTTCCACGACTGACATGCAACTTGTTTTGCATAAGTGGCTGGCGGGTGTCTGTCTCTCCTACTATAGTCAATATCTGATTTACAACGAGTTGCTAATAACTTGGTTATCCTCGTTGTGGTTCATGTTCGTAGGTAAGAACGGTTCTATCTCCGAAAGCCCTAAGCCACATAAAACTTGCAATTGATAAATTAGAGGCGTATAGTTTAGATCGTTGCTGGGCTAGTGTCTTGATATGGTATTGTTGTAAGTAGATGTATGATAGATACTCTTACAACACATTCAACGTGTAAGTTCCATAGACCTTGGCCTTACACACAAAGGAATGATAGAGATCATACCACGATGCAAGTGATAAAGATCAAATGCATGGACCATATCATCTCACTTTACACATTAGATCTCACCATATAATGGAAAGGATGTTCCATGATGGATTTGGATGAGTTCCAAAGTTGAGATATTGTGACGGATAATGTATACAAAAGGCTAAGTATATGACTGCTATAGTGGCAGCATAGGAGAGCATTTGTGTTAAGTAGTTTGTTATCAAACTAGGTGTGGTTCAAAGTGGGCTAATACTATGAAGATATATTGTGTGACAATAATATCAACATATTTTGAGCCGAACAAACTAAAGGTCTCACCAAAGGACCAAATCTATACAATGCCATCTCATTTGAGAATGAGTGATGCGTAGAGACGCAGAGACATGCAAATACACACGGACCTGAAACTGTCAGATCCAGAGATTATGTTAACCACTAGCAATAGCGTATATACAACACCAGAAAGCCATAGGTGTTCAATACGCAAAGTTTTTCAAACTATATTATTGACTCTAGTGCAAGTGGGAGACTAAAGGGAATATGCCTGAGAGGCAATAATAAAGTGGTTATTATCTTATTCCATGTTTATGATAAATGTTTATTTTACATGCTAGAATTGTATTGATCGGAAACATCAATACATGTGTGTTTAATAAACAAAAAGGGTTCCTAGTTATGCCTCTCTTATAGACTAGCTTGTTGATTAACAAGATGATCAAGGTTTCCTGATCATGGACATTGGATGTTGTTAATAACAAGGTCACACCATTGGTGGAATGATGTGATGAACATTCATCCGAAGTATAGCATTATGATCAAAGTCATTATGTTTATATTGCTATAACATCATACGAAGTAATCTTTATCCTTAGACCATGAGATCATGTTAATTGCTAACACCGGAAGAGTATCTTGATAACATCAAACGTCACACCGTAACAGGGTGACTATAAAGGTGGGTTCGGTGCTACGAAGGTGTTATGTTGAGGCTCATGGATCAAGAGTGGGATTTGTCCATCCCGATGACGGATAGATATACTCTGGGCCCTCTCAATGATATCACATTGAAATAGCTTGCAAGCAAGTGATGTGATCACTAGAATGTTATATCACGGGAACGAGAAAAGAGTGCATGTCGGTAACGAGATCAAACTAGGTATGGAGATACCGATGATCGAATCTTGGACATGTAATATATCGCGGGACAAAGGGATTTAGTTACTAGCGTTAAAGGTTCTCACGATCACAGAAGTCATCGTTGAATGTGTAGGAGTCAGTATGGATCTCCAGGTCCCGCTGCTGATTATTGATCGGAGAGGGGTCTCGATCATGTCTGCATTATTCGCGAACCGTAGGGTGACACACTTAAGGGATACCGACACCATTTGGAGCAAATATGTTTCAGATAAAGATTTAAGAAAGCGCTGGAATTATTTCAATAGACATCGAAACTGTTTCGGGTGAAAATGCTGAAATTGGTTCTGCATGTAATATTGAAATGTTGCAGGGGGTTTTATGTGAATGTTTGTTAATTAAAGTAATTAACAAAATTCTGAATAAAAATAATAAAAGAGTTTTATTAAATGAGAGAGCATTAAATTTGGAGAAATTTAATGCATTTTAAGTGGAGACTTTAAAAGAGAATGTGGAGGGGCATTTTAATGTGGAGGGGTTACCACCACATGAATGGAGGAGGTGAAGGGTCACCTCCCCCATGCGCCGGCCATGAAGGAGGGGTACCCTCCCCTCCTCCTATAAAAGGCCCCCTCTCCTCACTTCTCACACACACCTCCTTGTGAATGATCTCTCTCCCTCTCTAGTATTATTCCCCCATGGTCTCGGATTAGCGAGATACATGTTCCCAGTGGCTTTATCTGGAAAGGATTTGCTACTTCCGCTGCTTTGCTGGAGCGAGGGACGGAGGTTGTCGGGGTACCGGACGTGTGTGCGATCACGGATGCACCGCTGCTTTGCGGTGCTGGACTTGGTGGTGCTGGAGCTGGATTCGATGGGACGTCTTTGAGCCGCACTGCTGGACTTCATCACGATCTTGAGATAAGCAAGTGTACGACTACATCAACCACGAGTTCCTACTCGTTAACAAAGCTCGTTGTCTACAAGGGTAAGTTCTCGTTGGATGTATGTCCACCCATTGCTTTGTACCTAGTAGATAGATCTTGGCGTGTAGTTCACACCGTAGGAAATTTTTTGTTTTCTATGTTGCGGACCCAACACAAGCTGGTATTGCTCGTACTGGGAACACATCCTCATCAATTTCCATCTGATCCACCGGCATAACTTCAACCGGATCACGCTGAGCAGTCCCTGGGTTTGCTGAGGCAGTCCCCGGGTTTGCTGAGGCAGTCACCGGGTTTTACGCACCACCTCCCATGTCAATGTCCATGGGCACAGCTCCAGACTCTGGATCCTCCGGGACGTAAATCGAGTCGGTTTCTGGGGACAGTCTGATGGATGGTTTTCTGAGGTGTTCTAATGCTACACCCGATGGAATTGCTTGTCGGGTTGATCCGAGCTTCGACAATACGTCGGCAGCCTCGTTTTCCACCCGGGGTACATGGCGAAATTCGCATCCCTCAAAGTAACCAGATATTTTCTGCACATGGAATCTGTATAATGCCATGTTTGGACCAAGAGCGTCCCACAGCCCCGACACTTGCTGAACTACCAAACCCGAGTCGCCAAAGCATTGGATCCGACGTATCCCAATTTCTTTTGCCACTTTGAGCCCATGCACAAGTGCTTCATATTCAGCGACATTGTTCGACGCTGCGAAATGGATCTGTCGCACATACTTCAACTGGTCATTCTTTGGCGAGGTAAGCACAACTCTGGCGCCTAACCCGGTTTTTGTTTTTGACCCGTCAAAGTGCATTCTCCAGTAGTCCAAATCTAGTAGCGGTGGTTCATATTGTACCTCGGCCCAGTCCACAAAAAAGTCGGCCACCGCCTGAGACTTGATTGCTTCTCTTCTGTCATATTGTGGCGCATAGGGAGCTAGTTCAATTGCCCATTTTGCAATCCTGCCACTTGCATCCTTGTTACTCATTATCTCGGATATGGGAGCTTCACATATTACCTTGATAGGGTGCTCCTCAAAATAATGTTTTAGCTTCTTTGCCGACATGTACACACCATATGCCACTTTCTGATAGTGCGGATAATTTTTCTTTGATGCTGACAATACCTCGCTCAGATAATATACTAGCCTTTGCACTGACTTACCCTCTTCGTCGCGCTCTACCACAATTACTGCACTTACAACTCGGTTGGTTGCGGCTATATAGAGCAACATTGGCTCCTTTGATAGTGGAGAGGCTAACACTGGTGCAGTGGCTAACATTTTCTTTAATTGTATAAAGGCTTCATTGGCCTACGGTGTCCAAATAAACTTGTCCGACTTTTTCATGAGTTGATAGAGAGGCAATGCCTTTTCTCCCAACCGACATACAAACCGACTTAACGATGCCAGGCAACCAGTGAACTTCTGGACATCGTTAAGACACTTTGGCAGTTCCATTCGTTCAATGGCCTGGATTTTAGTTGGATTAAATTCGATACCTCGGCTGGAGACAAGAAATCCGAGTAATTTTCCAGTCGGGACACCGAAGGTACATTTTTCCGGGTTGAGCTTCATTCGGAACCTTCTTAGGTTCGTGAACGTCTGTCTGATATCTTCAAGGAGCGTTTTGCTTTCCTTGGTCTTGATAACCACATCATCCACATACACCTGGACATTTCGACCAATTTGGTCGTGCAAACATTTCTGCATACATCTTTGGTACGTTGCCCCTGCATTACGTAAACCAAACGGCATGGTGTGATAGAAATAAGCCCCATACAGGGTGATAAATGCAGTCTTTATTTGATCATCCGGATTCAGAGGTATCTGGTGGAAACCAGAATATGCATCAATGAATGACAACAGTTCACATCCAGCAGTTGAGTCTTTGACTTGATCTATCCTTGGCAGTGGAAATGGATCTTTTGGACACGCCTTGTTCAGGTTCGTGTAATCGATACACATACGCCAAACCATTGCCACATTCGGATCATCCTTCTTCTTCTCCACCAGCACCGGATTAGATAGCCAATCCGGGTAAAGCACTTCCATGATAAATCCTGCTGCCAGTAACCGAGCTATCTCGTCTCTAATGACTTTTCTCCTATCCTTGGCGAAGCGGCGGAGAGGTTGCTTCACCGGCCTTGCTCCGGGTCTCACGTTCAAAGAGTGCTCGGCCAACTCCCTCGGAACACCTTGCAAGTCCTGTGTGGACCAAGCAAAAATGTCCCGATTCTCACGGAGGAAGTTGACGAGCTCGCTTTCCTATTTATCATTTAACCCGACACCAATTGTTACGGTGCGCTCTGGGAACATATCATCAACAGGCACTTTCTTAGTATCCTTTGTGGCTTGGAACAAAACGCTACAGTGCGGATTACTCAACGCCGACATATATTGCTGCGCAGACTGAGCCAACGCCGCCACCTCTTGGATTTTTCTTTTCTCTTGCGCAATCACGAGTGACTCGGCTAGGTTAGACCCGGCTGACGCACACTCAATTGAACGTCGGAAATCTCCAGCAACGGTAATCACTCCATTTGGCCTGGGCAACTTCATCTTCAGATAACTGATGTGGCAGCTTACCATGAACTTGTTCAGTGCTGGTCTTCAGAGTAACGCGTGATACGCACTTTCTAAGTTCACCACTTCAAACTCCAAATTCTCAGTTCGGCAGTTATCTCTCGTACCGAACAATACGTCAAATGGACCTTGCCTATGGGCTCACAAGAAATGCCTGGCACAATGCCATGGAAAGTTGTCCTCGTAGCTTGGAGCATGTTCTCCGAGATACCCAACTTGCGCATTGTATCCACATACATGATGTTAATGCTACTGACATTGTCAATCAGTGCCTTTGAGAACCTCACATTGATGTTAGGCCCAATGAATGTCAGATCCAGCACTAGCGCATATGAACCAGGACTTGGCATAAGCTTGGGATGATCTTTGATGCTCCAGGTAATCTCCTGGTCCGACCAAGGCATATACCTCGTCACTGCTGGCATTACCGCATTGACCTCCATATGTCAGCGCTGCAAGCTCTTTCTATCTGTTTCCTCAGTGGTAAACACACAGCAACTCTGATGATGCTCCCTGTACTCATTCCTCCCCTCATTTCTGGGGTACCTCTGATCCGGCTGATGCTGGTCTTCCACTTGATGCACTGCATCCCTTCTTTCATGGTTGTCATACCTCGGCGGAGGGGGAGGCAACATTAGCTGTTGCATGTTTGCTCCAGAGAGCAGTTGCTGCCGGGGTAACTCCTGCCGAGGTTGATCATTCCGAGGTGCCTGAGCATTCCCCGAACCACCTTGTTCTATCTTACGCATCCACTCACATTGCCTCGTTGTATGACTCGCTGGGTTACTCGGATTTGGCATGTGAAATTTACACGGCTGATCCAACATTGACTCATAAGTATACCTCAGACGGTCCTTCTTTTCCTGCCACTGTTTCTTTTGCTCTGGCGTCCAAGTTTTCTTGCCATCATTTCTCGGTGTCCACTATTGCCCTCCAGTTTTGTGACGTTGATTTCCCCCTGCTCTGGGCTGATCTTGATTCACAGCAGCAACTTGTTGCGAATTATACCGGTAATCCGGTCTGTCATCTCTTCTTTTACCCCGGTAGTCATTCCTCCGGGATGACCCGGCTCCATCTCTCTGGTAACACTCCTCATTTGACTCGTTTGACACGAGCCTAGGTTGAGTCGGATCATCCAAGGCATACGAATCTGCAATCCGGATCGTCTCTGCCAATGTAGTTGGCATAACCCTTTGCAATCTTTGCCACAACATGCTCGCATATCTGCATCCTTGCGCAAACCATGCTATGGCCTGTGACTCTATCACACCCTCACATGAGTTTCTCATGGTACACCACCAGGTTAAAAGCTCTCGGTCCATCTCGTTCGGTCTCTGCTTACACATAGCTAGGGTCTATGGCCTATTCGGCCTCTGATACGTACTTGAGAAATTGCTGATAAACATTTCCTCAAAATTGATCCAGCAGTTAATACTTTCAGGTGGCAAATTGTTTAGCCATACCCTTGCTGGCCCCTCCAACATCTGGGGTACGTATCTCACAACCCATCTCAAGTTGCCTGTAGCAATTTTCACAGCTGTAGCATAGTTTATCAACCAATCTTCCGGCTTAGTACTGCCGTCATACGTCTTTCTGCCTCTAGGTAACTGGAAGTTGGTTACCGGAGGCTCCTTCATGATCCGGGGTCCAAAACACGCAGGACCCGGGGGACCTTGACATTCAATCTGCTCCGACCTATACAGCTGATCCAGTTTTAACCTGGCATCATCAAGCATCAAATCCCTGCTTCCCAATCTTGACCCTATCACATGATAGTCCGGCCTTGGGTATCCTACGTTCACCATTTCTGAATCTCCATCGTTATACCGGTCTTGCTCTCGTGGAGCACCTCTCTATTGCATACCTCGGCCAGCACTTTGCTCTTGCCTTGGTATATTCTGCTGCTGCGGTTGTCCTGCCGAGTTGCGCTGTCCAGCATTGCCATTTACAGTGTTTCCTTGACCGACATTGCCTTGGTCGCGGTTACCTCGGCCAGCTTCACCTTGGATCACACTTTGTCGATCGTCATTTCTCTGTACTTCTTTTCCTTTCCCTGCCCTTGTCAGGTCATACGGGACGATCTGTTTGTTCCTCCTGGCCGAGGTTACTACCTCTTCTCTTCTAGGACCACCATGAGGAGACGATGCAGGTCGAGCGGATTTCTCCGGGTTACCCATCACCGAATGAACGATCTTGGAGGCCCTAGCCCTCTCCGGGTTAGCCCTGAGCAATTCCTCATTTTGCCTGTTCGCAATCCGAACCAACTCATTGACCCTATCTTGCTGTCTCTGATGGGCTTCACCCGATAGACCCTCTAACTCGGACGCAGCTGCATCCGCTGCTCTGAGGTTTTTTGCCGGGGTACTATACTTCGGCAGCCCCACGGATAAACAGTTCTCTGACTCCTCAATCCTAGTATCACCCTCTTTGTTCATTTCACTCATGAGATTTCTCCCCTTTACTTTTACAGCATCTACTTTATTTGCCTTTGCGTACTCAGGCAGCGTCATGTTCAACGACTGCTGAGCCGCGGCTATCTTTTTCGCTCCCTGTAGAATTTTTTGCCTAGTTTCCTCTAGCTCGGCCTGTGCCTGAGCTAGATCTACCACTGCTGCTACCGGGTTTGCCAAGATATCCATTGCTTCCCGCAGAACATTCTCAGACCTCTCTAGTGGAGGACCTCTACCTTTCCTCGGTGCCTTAGGCGTTACCTCCGGATCTGGTGCCGGATCCTTGCTTGTGCCTGCACTAGGCGCAGTCATCATCACCTCAGCACGGTCCAGGGAGCGAGTGATACGCGCCCCGTGAACCACGCTAAGGGGTGGCTCCCCTGCCTCGACGACGTGCCGTAGATGAACGCATGACACATCGATAGCAACGTAGACCCTATGCGTGCCGAGCTTGACGAAGAGGCCGTTGCGCGGAAGTGGGCGCGTGCCGAAGCAGCCAGCGTTGTCGCTGACAAAGTCCAGCGCTCCAAAGCGCTGAACGAGCCCGGAGACGATGCGTTCGCCGGTGCCGATGAGGTTTCCTGTCCGGATCTTGACCCCTGCTAGCGCCGCTAGCCCCACGGTGGGCGCCAACTGTCGTGGTGGTGTCACGGCAGATGCCATGGATAGGCTAAAGGTGGGGACTAAATGCACTAGGGGAATCCAGTGAGGGATAGTGTGGTGATTCCACACACAGTAGCTTTGTATTCAATTCACTTCCAAGGTTTACAAGTGCTCCTCGAGCTGTATTGGAGAGAGGAGGAAGAAGGAACTCTCTTACTCTCACCGCTAGCTAGCCCTCAGGAAGCAAGTAAAATCTAGCCAATAGAGATCAACCCTCTCTACAGAGGCCCTAGCCCCCCTTATATAGGGGTGGCTAGGTCTCCAATTAGGGCATACGTGGAGGCATATTCTAGGGAATATGCCTCCTCCCAAAATAGTAAGCCGACCGGGTCGCTTTTCCCCTGCGTCATCCATGCAGAGGCTACGTGAGCCTCTGCGGCGCCTGCGTCAGCCGACATTGGCGTCGTCACCTTTGTCGGCCACGCCTCGGTGGTCCTGCCCCTGTCCGCTTCGCTCATGCTGTGCGTACCAGGGTTACCTTTGACCAGCGAGATACCTTCCTTCTCCTAGAAGCTTGATATGACCCGGATCGTAGTTGATCCGGCCACACCTATTCCTGCATACAAGTTAGATTCATCTATCCGACTTATGGCTTAAGTCGGTTGAGACCTAGTTAGGTGGACATCCCCTGGTCCGGGTTACCCCGAGATTCGGCCTGCCTTGAGGTGACTCGGCCAGCATTCGCTTTGACCTTGCCGTACCTCGGCTAGCTCGGCCTTTATACCCCGGCGTGACCCTACCCGGGGGTATCCCCCCAACATCTGCAGATAGGCATAGTGCGGCACTGCCATGAACCTGGCGAACGCGACACGTTCGAGGATGCAGTGGTACTGTGAGGGCCAGTCGACGACTTTGAAGTCGATGCGTTCACGTCGAAAGTTTTTCGGCATGCCGAAGATGACGTCGAGGTTGATTTTGCCAAGGGGATATATGCCCTTGCCTGGACGATGCTGTGGAATGTCGTGTCCAAGACCTCTAGGCAGGTCAGAGGGATCCTCATTGCTCGCAAGGTACTTGCGAACATGAGCTTAATGCCGCTTCCACCGTCCATGAAGACGCGACTCATGTCGAAGCCTCCAATCTGTGCCTCGAGTACGAGGGGACAATGGCCTGGACGAGGTACTTGGCGCGGGTGGTCGCGCTTGTCGAAGGTGATGCAGGAATCGCTTCCACTGAGGTACTCAGTGGTGGATGGTGGTGAGTTTGTCGCCAAATTGACTTGGCGAGTGATGGCCTTTTGCACCTGGTTGTAGGGGCGAACTTTTTGGATCATCATGGTACCCATGGCCCGTGGGTACGACTCGCCTCCGTGATGCTGGTCAGGCGCAGCTACAGCTGGCGGTGGTCCAGGTGGTGGTGGAGGAGCTCCATGAGCCACAGCTCCTGGGGCGGCTTCGTAGCCCCTGTTGACCGCGTCACGATTCATCCGAGCCAGGCCCTCATGAAGTTTGAGGAACTCGCGGCAGTCTTTGAGGAGGTGGCTGGATTTTTTTTTGCCGTCATGCTTGTCGATGTAGAAGTGCACGGTGCACGGCCCGGATAGCTTGTCCTCAATGGATGTTGTGGGTGCCTCGTCGCGAGTGCGGCGTTGCCATACTTGTGTGGTTTTCCCGGAGTCGCGATATCCGCCACTGTGATAGCCGCTGTTGCGGCCGTCGTCGCGCTTGTCGGCGTAGCCAGCTGTGACCATGTTGACGTCGTCGTGGTCATCGTAGATGCGCATTCGATGTTTGCTTGGGCGATCGCGTATGCGCTCAAGTTCTGCTTCGTCGTCGGAGTGAACATGATTTTTCACCGAATGTTCTCCATCTGCCCACCGATTCACGATTTCCATCAGGTGGTCAATGGTTTTGGGCTTCAAGCGGCCCAGCTCCTCCATAAGCTCTATGCGACGAACGCCGCTGTTGAATGTGTCAATTGCCCGGTCCTCTGAGATAATTTCCGCGGAGTTCTTGATGATGGACCACCTCTGGATGTACGAGCGTAATGACTCGCCCGATCTTTGCTGGTAGCATCTCAGCTCTTTGATTGATGTGGGCCTTTTGTAGGTGCCCTTGAAGTTACGCACAAAGCTGTAAACCAGCTCGTCCCATCTGCGAATGGATCCACGCGGAAGGTTATTGAGCCAAGCTCGGGCGGCGCCCTGCAGCTGTAGCTGTAGGCATTGCATGGCTGTGCTTCGACTCCCACCATGGAGCCTGACGGAGGATATGTGGTCTTCTAACCAGATTTCCGGGTCCTGCAGACCGTCAAACTTTGGGTTCTCCGATGGGAGCTTGAACCCCTTGGGCATTCGCTTTTGTCTGATGGCCCTGCTGAAGCATCGGGCGCCACAGAGCTCCAAGTCTTCATCTTCTGAGTCAGTCGATCGGGCACGTCACGCCCTTGACTTGTCGATCTTGTCATCACGTGTGTCGTAGTCGTGGTCGTGTCGCCGTGAGCAGCGACATCGGGACAGATCGTGACTATCGTCGCTAGATGAAGGTGAGGAATAGCGTTTTGCCAGAGCCTTGTTTTTCTTCGGTTCCGGCATCGGCTCTTTGTCGAGAGCGGTGCATGGCAGCTCGGGGATCTCCAGCTGGCGACTGGTTATTGAGTAGGTACATGGTGGCTGCTATCACCGCTACTTGCGGCGTCTTCGGGACCATGTTGCCCCGTGTGTCGACTGTCTGATACATTGCAAATGTATCTATAATTTTTGATGTTCCATGCTTGGTTTTATCTACTTTCTTATGTTTTGTCCACACTTTGGAGTACTTTCCATATGATTTCTTGGACTAACCTATTAACAAGATGCCACAGTGCCAGTTGCTTGTTTTCTGCTGTTTTTGGTTCCAGGAAAGTCAGAAAATGAATATTCTCGGAATTGGACCGGACAAAAGCCAAAGTTGTTATTTTCCCGGAAGACTCACGGAGCCAGAAGGAGAGTCGGAGAGGGGCCACAGGGTGGCCACACCACCCCTAGGCGCGGTTCCCCCTTGGCCACACCAGGGCATGGTGTGGGCCCCCTGGCCGGCCACCTACCTTGCCTCTTTCGCCTATATATCTCCCCTGAGGCAAAAACCCTAGATCGTCAATCAGAAATCCACGAAAAGTTCCACAGCGCCGCCGCCACCGAAGGGGAGATTCGGGGGACAAAAAGTCTCTGTTCTGGCACCCTGCCGGGACGGGGAAGTTCCCCCGGAGCCATCTCCATCAATCTCCACCACCATCTCCATCACCATTGCTGATTCCCATGATGAGGAGGGAGTAGTTCTCTCTCGAGGCTAAGGGTTCTACCGGTAGCTATGTTTTCATCTCTCTCTCTATGCATGATCTTATTGAGATCATGAGCTTGTAATCTGTAGATCTACCTTGCTACTCAAGTGCTTTAATAGATCTCTACTCTCCCCATGTGTGTGAAGTTGATAGTGTGCACACCATGGTGGCACTTAGGCTAGAGATTACAAATACTTGTTATGAGTTATATTTGGAGTTGGATGTATTTATGAAATTCTGGTGTTTGTTGGAACCATCTAGTGCTCAAGGTGACAGTGTGGGGTTATCTAGATGGGGAAAGTGAACTTTGAGGTGTGCTGTTATAGCCCTACCATCGATTAGAGTGTTCAACCGGAGAGTAGTTCAGCGTACTATCATAAAGAAGAATATATCTATATGAGAGTGTTCACTAGTGAAAGTATGATCCCTAGGCCTTGTTTATAAGCACTAAAACACCGTTTGCTACTAGATCTGTTACATGTTTGCTTGCTGCCATCTTTATTTCAGTTTGCTTTTAGTCTCTTCCACGCCATCAAGCTATTTTCCATCACTGTTACCACTTATAATTATCTATACCACTTGTATTTCACTATCTCTTCCCCGAACTAGTGCACCTATACACCTGACAAGTGTATTGGGTGTGTTGGGGACACAAGAGACTTCTTGTATCTTGATTGCAGGGTTGCTTGAGAGAGGATACCTTTGACCACTTCCTCCCTGAGTTCGATAAACCTTGGGTGATCCACTTAAGGGAAAACTTGCTGCTGTTCTACAAACCTCTGCACTTGGAGGCCCAACAACTGTCTACAAGAATAGAAGTGCGTAGACATCAAGCTATTTTCTGGCACCGTTGTTGGGGCGGTAAGGTAAAAGGTACTCACATCCTCCAGTGTGAGTGATCGAAGTTATTTCCTTTAGATTCTGCAATTTTGTCTTTTTGTTTCTTGTTTTCACTAGTTAGGCTTAATGGAAAAGAACAAAAAATTAGAGAGCTTTTTAGAATTTTTCCTAATATAGAACGTGAATTGTCTGAAAAGAAAATTAAAAAACCCATGGAACTTTCTTTGCATGTTAATAACAATGTTATTAGTATGAATCTTTTGAACACCTTTGTTACTAATGCTATGGAAACGTCTAAGCTTGGGGAAGTTGGTTTTTATGAAAATGATCTTTTTAGTTCCCCAGCTTTAAAGAAGAAAATTTGCTCTGATGATACTTTATCTCCCATATGTGGTAATTCTAATGATACTTGTGATATTTTAAATCCACATACTAAAAGCATCTCTTTTAAAATACCTATAAAAATTGTTGAACGTGTTATGAACAACTATCATTTGGGAGATGGAACTATCCATCCTAGTGATCATTTACTCTTTATACACGAATTATGCGAGTTGTTCAAGTGTGTAGGTATTTCAATGAACCAAGTTAAGAGGAAGCTATTCCCTTTGTCACTTAAGGGCAAAGCAAGAGAGTGGTATGAGCTACTAGATGATCCTCATCATTTGGAGTGGAAGGAATTTGAATCTCTCTTTTACTCTAAATTTTATCCTCCTCGTGAAATTTATAAAGATAGGAATTACATTTACAATTTTCATCCACATGATGGAGAAAGTATTTCCCAAGCATGGGGAAGATTGAAGTCACTAATGCTCAAATGTCCCATTCATGAGCTCCCCAGTAATATTGTTATCAATAATTTATATGCAAGGCTTTCATAAATTACAAGGACTATCTAGATACTTGTTTAGAGGGATCCTTCACAAGTAAGGAGGTCGAAGCTAAGTGTGATCTTCTTGAAACAATTCAAAGCAATACCGAAGATTGGGATAACAACAAAGGTAAAGAACCAGGTATAAACTATGAGTATGATTGCATTAAGTCTTTCGCTGAAACTGCTAATTTTCAAGAGCTTGGTGCTAAATATGGTCTTGATCCTCAAATTCTTATTGATTGTTTTAGAACCTTGCTTCTCATATTAATGCTCCTAAAGAAAAATGGGACATGTATCATGAGCCTTTTAAAGACACTTGCATGGAAAATGAAATTGTTATTAATGATAGCAATAAACATGCTCAAACCTCTGAAAGTACTATTTCTTATAAGCATGTTAATTTTTGTGGAATACATAGAACTTGTGAGAATAATCAAATTGAAGAAGAATATTGTATCACCCACAGGAATGAAAAAACTAGAACGTGGTATAGGGCTCTAAATGATCTTGGTAAAAAAGTTTGTGCCCTCTATCCTTTTATTTGTGAACTTTGCTTTGAAGTGGGTCATTTCAATTTTCAATGCTCAGGCCATAATAATAGCCCTTCTAATCCAATGAGTACTGCAAGTTTGTATTGTGATGACATGATCACTCCTAATCAGCATGATGAACTTACATTATTTTTGGGGTGTGAAGAGTTATCAAGAAAAACTTCTTTGGTAGATATGAGTGCTTTTGGTATGAATAGTGTCATCCATGGTTTTCATCTTTATTGTGTTGATAATTTTCACACAAATACTTACATACAAAATATTATAGAAGATGAGATTTTACCAAAATATGACAGGACTAATATGTGTTTTGATCTTATTAATGAAAAGAAGGAATCCTCCAAAGTTTCTTCTATTGTCACTAACAATAAACCAGGGTATATGGAGAAGCTTCCTTTCAAGCCTCTTCCACCTAAAGAGATGAAGAAAAAGAAGAAGAGGAGGAGTAAAAGAAGAGAGGAAACGGTATTTTCCCCTAAGCATGTTGCTCCTATTATAGTTTTTGATGAGTCTGAACTCGATGATGTTCCTATGCCTATTACCTATAGTAGTGATCATGATTGGGAAAAGCACACTACCTTTGATATTGAAAATCTCTTCGGTACCAATTCTGAAAATGATGATATTAATAATTCCTATACTATTAGTGCTACTCGTGATCCTTCCAATGATGATATGTTTACAAATGAACACACTTTGGAAGATAACTATTCTATTGCTTATGATGATACTATACCTCCAATATATGATGATTGCAATGATGAATATGATATTTTCAGTCCACCTACTATTGAGGAGGAAATTAATTATGATTACAATATGCCTCCTATATTTTATGATTATGGTGATGAAAATAATAATGATAACTATTTTGTTGAATTTGCTCCCACTACAATCAATAAGAATGACTATGTTTATGTGGGGAGTATTAATTCTTTTATGCATGTGGCTCATGATAAGAATGTTTCTTGTGATAATTATATTGTCACTTTTATACATGATTCTACTAAAAGTTATTAGGAGAGAGGGAAACATGGTTTTATGTGTCTCAATAATATTAAGTTTCCCCTCTTTATGTTGAAATTTTTGAAGTTGCACTTATTTTATTTTCCTATGCTTGTTGTTTTGTGCTTTCATGACTTGTTTATTTACAAGATTCCTATGCATAGGAAGTGGGTTAGACTTAAATGTGTTTTGAATTTGCTTCTTGATGCTCTCTTTTACTTCAATTCATATTTCTAATGTGAGCATCTTCTCAAACTATCATGCCTAACTTAAAGGCGTTAAAGAAAAGTACTTATTGGGAGATAACCCAAAAGTTTTAGATGAGTCTTGGAAGTTATTACTTTAGTAATAACCGCTCCTTATCCTTTTTATTTGCTTTTTGTGCCAAGAGTAACCTCTAATGAGATAGAAGTAATGATTGGGAAAGTTGTTGTCCCGAAACAGATTTCTGTGCTTCATCGTAAAAATTCGTGTAAAATCTCTGTACGTCCTTTTGAGGCGTGAGTGCTTCTGCCCCAAGTTGTTATATAACTTTCTTTAGTTCAACACTTTTCTATTTGAGCAACATAAGGTCATCGAAAAAATTCGTCTTTACCTGCTGGTCTGTTTTGACATATTTCTGCCATTATTTGCATTTGCTTCTTGTTGGTTCCTTTTTGAGTTCTTTTGGGGAATTGAGCTTTTTGCGGGAAGTACTAAAGTAGCTTGTGTTTTAATGGAAGTTATATTGGTGTTAGAACTGAACCTAAAGACTTATTATCTTGAGTGCACTAATGTTGCTAATAAAGATTGTGTGAATTTTTGTATGAAGGAAAAATTTCAGGTGTATGGAAGGAATGAGTAATGAGATGAAGGATGGACTAAAGCTCAAGCTTGGGTATGCCATGCGTGTCACCCCATGGAAATATCCAATAAGTACAAGCGTCAAAGCTTGGGGATGCCCAAGGCATCCCCTTCTTCATCAATAAAAATCACAGGTTTCTTCCAAACACTTCATTTTTATTGTTTCATGCACAGTTGTGTTGTTCTTGGAGCATCTTCTTTTTCGTTTTTGTTTTGGTTTTTCGTTTGCTTGGTTTTCTTAGTTTGCTGAATAAATTGGTTGGACCCCCACTTTCACGCATTGGTTTTCAAATAGTTTGGTTTGGATTGGAAAAAGAGTAGGAAAGTTCATGCTTAAGTGGTAAAAGAGAGTTTGTTTTTGACTGTGGCCTATGCTTTGTCATGACATGCTTGATATTATTTTGGCTTTATGCTTAGTGATATTTGTTGTAGCATGACATGTTATAAACAATTGAGATTGCTTAATGTGCCTTGGAAGAATGATGCATTGTTTTAGCATATTAAAGCATAGTATTGTGGTATTCTCCTTTGCTGCTTTATTTGGGTTGACTTGGCGCATGCTCACACCATGTTATGACTATCCCAAGTCACCATAGCCTTTATGATCCTTTAGTTTTCAACTTGTAGTATCACTTTATTCTTTGATTAATGATGTTTTGTCGCTCTGCATGATTATGGCCATTATTGCTCTCCTAGTTGGTCGCTCCCAGTCTTTTGCTAGCCTCCATAACCAAGTATGAGTTCCACTCATGCATCCAACTCTTAAAACCAAGTTATTCCAAAGAGTCCACCATACCTACCTATTAGCATATGCTATTCCAAGTATATTCATGTTTTTTCCTACCTTCCGAATTAAACTTGTTATGAGAAAACTAGTGATTAAAGCTCTCACGAACTTGATGGCACACTTTACTTTTCTTGCCCTTAATAAACTTGAACCATTGTGTCGTCTATGTTGTATATGCTTGCAATTATTTGTTGGGGATTAGCAGAACCATTCTTTCATGGGGAACGCTTTCAACATTGCACGGGTACTTTGTACCTAGTTGATATCATGCTCTTTTGTCTATGGATGTCGTCGGTGTGAAATGAAAGGGGAGCTTGTAAGTCCATGGAGTTGTGTATATGTGTTAGAGAAACGCCTGGGCCACTGGTCTAATCCATGCTGACATGGCGGAAACCTGCAGCGTAACCATAATGAGTTGTCTATGAAGCATTCTTCTTATAAAAAAAGAGAGTCCGATATTGAGAAAAAAAAGAGAAAAAGAAAAAAAAGATATTATGAAAAGAGGAAAGAGAGAAAAAAGCACCATATTCCCATGGTAAATAAGAAGATTGCTGAGATGCTCGTTGTCTGCTTGCCTTGTCATTTTGATATGGGCATTCTTCCGTATCATCGGGCAAGGGGTACCCCGTTGGCGGTTCTCTATGATACACATGTACTTACGATGACAAGAACTTACCAGTAACTAAACTTGAGTAGCATGAGGAGCGGCCCTCGTATTCAAGGGACATGAGATTTCCAACTTATACTTCGTCAAGCATATACACCATAGTTTGTTCACTTTAACCTTAATCACTTCAAGGTGCTTATGATAGGTGCAATGAGATCTGAAAGCTATTAAGTACCATAATTTTTGGAAGCTCTTTATGAAACTTGAATCTCTGCTTCCTTCTATGAAGGCCTTTCTTACACCATTATATTGAGTCCCCACCTTCTATCTTTATGCACCTACTTTGAGAGCATAGTGGCCATTCTTAGTTCTATGTGCATTGTCCCAAGACTAGTTGATTGATGCATACCTTGATATTGCTTGTTTTAAACTATTTGTATCTAGTCACTCTTATGAACTTTGAAGGTGTCCTATGCATTTATGTTTGCTACTCTATGAGGGACAAGCTGAATGCTACTATGCTATGTTTTATTTATGTAAAACAAACAAACGTCTTGCAAAGCATTGTTATTCGTGAATCTTTTGTTTGTGCCTATGAATGTTGCAACATAGTTTCTTTGTCTTATTGCTAGAACTTTGTCTTTCATGCTATGATTGAAGTACTATGATCCCAGCTTTGAATGTTTTACAAATACTTTGATCAAGTTTATGATGGTGCATGTCACCTCAAAAATTATTCTTTCTTTTTATCACTTACCTACTCGAGGACGAGCAGGAGTTAAGCTTGGGGATGTTGATACATTACAAATGTATCTATAATTTTTGATGTTCCATGCTTGGTTTTATCTACTTTCTTATGTTTTGTCCACACTTTGGAGTACTTTTCATATGATTTCTTGGACTAACCTATTAACAAGATGCCACAGTGCCAGTTGCCTGTTTTCTGCTATTTTTGGTTCCAGGAAAGTGAGAAAATGAATATTCTCGAAATTGGACCGGACAAAAGCCAAAGTTGTTATTTTCCCGGAAGACTCACGGAGCCAGAAGGAGAGTCGCAGAGGGGCCACAGGGTGGCCACACCACCCCTAGGCACAGGTCCCCCTTGGCTGCGCTAGGGCATGGTGTGGCCCCCTTGGCCGGCCACCGACCTTGCCTCTTTCGCCTATATATCTCCCCCGAGGCAAAAACCCTAGATCGTCAATTAGAAATCCACGAAAAGTTCCACAGTCATCTGCTCCGCACTCTCATGACGGAGAAGTGCCCCCGGAGCCATCTCCATCGATCTCCACCACCATCTCCATCACCATTGTTGATTCCCATGATGAGGAGGGAGTAGTTCTCTCTCGAGGCTAAGGGTTCTACCGGTAGCTATGTTTTCATCTCTCTCTATGCATGATCTTATTGAGATCATGAGCTTGTAATCTATAGATCTACCTTGCTACTCAAGTGCTTTAATAGATCTCTGCTCTCCCCATGTGAGTGAAGTTGATAGTGTGCACACCATGGTGGCACTTAGGCTAGAGATTACAAATACTTGTTATGAGTTATATTTGGAGTTGGATGTCTTTATGAAATTGTGGTGTTTGTTGGAACCATCTAGTGCTCAAGGTGACAGTGTGGGGTTATCTAGATGGGGAAAGAGAACTTTGAGGTGTGCTGTTATAGCCCTACCATCGATTAGAGTGTTCAATCGGAGAGTAGTTCAGCGTACTATCATAAAGAAGAATATATCTATATGAGAGTGTTCACTAGTGAAAGTATGATCCCTAGGCCTTGTTTCTAAGCACTAAAACACTGTTTGCTACTAGATCTGTTACATGTTTGCTTGCTGCTATCTTTATTTCAGTTTGCTTTTAGTCTCTTCTACGCCATCAAGCTATTTTCTATCACTGTTACCACTTATAATTATCTATACCACTTGTATTTCACTATCTCTTCGCCGAACTAGTGCACTTATACACCTGACAAGTGTATTGGGTGTATTGGGGACACAAGACACTTCTGGTATCTTGATTGCAGGGTTGCTTGAGAGGGGATACCTTTGACCACTTCCTCCCTGAGTTCGATAAACCTTGGGTGATCCACTTAAGGAAAAACTTGTTGCTGTTCTTCAAACCTCTGCACTTGGAGGCCCAACAACTGTCTACAAGAATAGAAGTGCGTAGACATCACTATCATGGAGCCGAAGTCGAGGACTTTTGCAGCTTCTATGTGTTCCTGCTTGGTGAGGTGAGCCATTCAAGATTGCCTCTTGTTGGCCACGTACTCGTTGCCTTTGGAGGAGGATCCTCCGTGGGAAGAGAGTCCGGCCCTTCGAAGGCTCGACTCGTCTACCGCCTTTTTACACGCTTAAAAATTGTTTTATTTGCCATTTTATCATATTTTTATCCTCATCAACTGATGCTTAATGCAGCATGGGCTAGCAGACTAATAAGAGGGCGTAAAGATGCGTACGTGAACGTCATGTTGAATTATATCATTGAAACTAAACTAGCCGTGTCGTCCTTATTTATATCTCATGCCAGGCAACGGTTCGTGATGGGGTCATGTGGACCAGATTACATTTTTTTTAAATATTATTTCATTAATTTTTTACCTGCGTTTGGACGCGGCTACTAGTTCCCATCTCCCTTGCATTCCCATCTCCTCTGGCGCACTCCAGAATTATGGCTGTGCCATCAAGTAGTAGAGTCAGGGTATTGTCCCATCAGGTGTGAACACAATGACTTTGTTTGTTCAGAATTTGATGACTTTTGATTAGTTTGAAAGACAGAGAAACCTAAAACATGTATCTAGACATGTTTTGGGTATAGACACATTTATTAAATATCTAAAAACCTAAGTCAGTTATATCTGGACCGGAGTAGTACACTATTACAACACGCTCGATCCCTTCTCCTCTGGCACACTCCAAATTACGGCTGTGCCATCAAGTGATGGGAGCAGAGTCAGCGTATTGTCCCATCAGATATGCCAGGGAACACGCGAACTTTATTTTCAGGATCAGACGAGTTTCGATCGACTAGTTTCAAAGACAAATACAACTAAAACATGGCCAACATATATAGATTATGACGATAATCGACCATGACTCAAGTGACCTAGATCCAAAGAGCGCATTAAGATACCGTACATAGATTTAATTTATGCTTAAGTGGCCTTAATCGACTATGACGCTCCCGCAGTCTCCATTATTGATGAAATTGTCCGCTACGCCGCCAGCCTCCTCCGCGTCGGAATCGATGCCGACATTCCCGGCAGCGTTCCTCCTTCTCATGGATTCTTCACGGCGCGCTGCATCGATAACGGTGGAGGTCGTACGCCGAGCACCGCCGAAGCGCTCCCTTCGGGTTGCGCAGATCCGGTGGATCTCCCCGGTGGGTTACTGCGACTCAATCAACGCAGCTCCTTCTTGAACAGCTTTCACCGATCTGGCGCTCGTACGCGCAATGCACCGCGCTTGCCCTCTTCGCTCCGATAGGCTGGCGGTGCTCCTCGATTTGCCTCGCCAGACGCGTTGTCGCGCGGAACGAGACAGAAACCTCGTAGCTGCTCTGGTCGGCCGAAGTCGCTTCGGAAGCCTCGCTAGCGGTGGCATAGTGCGTGTCAGGCTCGTGCAAGCTGAGTTTGGGCCTCTCCTCTCCATGGCGATGAAGGAACACGATCTGATTTTCGGCCGAGGATAAGGATAAGGGCAGGGAGGCCCAGCGTGTTGCCACGAGCCAATCAGAGAACAGACTTCTTGCCCTTGAAACGCCCTTGCACGAACATCGCCCGATCCAACACGCCTAACAATCGGGTGTCGGGTCTTCTAAAGCTGGGTCAGTTTGCTGGAAGTTCGCGGTTGTTTGGTGGCCATGCAATGATAGTTGAAAATAATACACATCCATGTGGATCCTGGTCTGAAAAATAACACACATTTCAATGACACTGGTGGATCCATATGTGGTATGTGACAAGAACACACATTTCAATGACTTAGTTGTTATTAGTAAAAAGAACACACATGCAATGACACTGGTGGATCCAAAGGTGGATTGTGAAAAGAGCACACATTTCAATGACTCTGGTTGTTGTTAGTAAAAAGAACACACATGCAATGATACTGGTGGATCCATGTGTGGTCTCTGAAGAGAACACACATGCAATGACTCTAGTGGTTGTTACTAAACAGAGCACACATGCAATGACACTGGTAGATCCAAAGGTGGATTGTGAAAAGAGCACACATGCAATGACTCTGGTTGTTGTTACTAAAAAGAACACACATGCAATGACTCTGGTGGATCCATGTGTGGTCTCTGAAGAGAACACACATGCAATGACTCTAGTTGTTGTTAGTGAAAAGAGCACACATGCAATGACACTGGTGGATCCATATGTGGTATGTGAAAAGAACACACATGCAATGACTCTGGTTGTTGTTACTAAAAAGAACACACATGCAATGACACTGGTGGATCCATGTGTGGTCTCTGAAGAGAACACACATCCAATGACTCTGGTTGTTGTTAGTAAAAAGAGCACACATGCAATGACACTGGTGGATCCATGTATGGATTGTGAAGAGAACACACATTTCGATGACACTGGTGGACCCGTATGTGGTATGTGAGAAGAACAGTCATGAAATGATGCAACTTGTTGTTAGTAAAAATAACAAACATGCAATGACACTGGTGGATCCATAGGTGGATTGTGAAAAGAGCACACATGCAATGACACTGGTGGATCCATGTGTGGTCTCTAAAGAGAACACACATGCAATAACTCTAGTTGTTTTTACTGAAAAGAACACACATGCAATGACACTGGTGGATCCATGTGTGGTCTCTGAAGAGAACACACATTTCAATGACACTAGTGGATCCATATGTGGTATGTGAAAAGAACACACATGCAATGACTATGTTTGTTTTTACTGAAAAGAACACACATGCAATGACACTGGTGGATCCATAGGTGGTATGTGAGAAGAACACACATTTCAATGACTCTAGATGTTGTTACTAAAAAGAGCACACATGCAATGACTCTGGTTGTTGTTAGTAAAAAGAGCACACATGTAATGACACTGGTGGATCCATATGTGGTATGTGAAGAGAACACACATGCAATGACTCTGGTTGTTGTTAGTGAAAGGAACACACATCCAATGACACTGGTGGATCCATGTGTGGTCTCTGAAAAGAACTCACATTTCAATGACTCTGGTTGTTGTTACTAAAAAGAACACACATGCAATGACACTCGTGGATCCATATGTGGATTGTGAAAACAGCACACATGCAATGACACTGGTGGATCCATATGTGGTATGTGAAAAGAACACACATGCAATGACTCGAGTTGTTGTTAGTGAAAAGAACACACATGCAATGACACTGGTGGATCCATGTATGGTCTCTAAAAAGAACACACATTTCAATGACACTGGTGGATCCATATGTGGTATGTGAAAAGAACACACATTTCAATGACTCAGTTGGTGTTAGTAAAAAGAACACACATGCGATGACACTGGTGGATCCATGTGTGGTCTCTGAAGAGAACACACATGCAATGAGTCTGGTTGTTGTTAGTAAAAATAGCACACATGCAATGACACTGGTGGATCCATGTGTGGTCTCTGAAGAGAACACACATTTCAATGACATTGGTGGATCCATATGTGGTATGTGAAAAGAATACACATGCAATGACTCTGGTTAGTTTTACTAAAAAGAACACACATGCAATGACACTGGTGGATCCATTGGTGGTATGTGAAAAGAACACACATTTCAATGACTCTAGTTGTTGTTATTAAAAAGAACACACATGCAATGACACTGGTGGATCCATAGGTGGATTGTGAAAAGAGCACGCATGCAATGCCACTCGTGGATCCATATTTGGTTTGTGGAAATAACACACATGCAATGACTTTGGTTGTTATTAGTGAAAAGAACACACATGCAATGACACTGGTGGATCCATATGTGGATTGTGAAAAGAGCACACATGCAATGACACTGGTGGATCCATATGTGGTATGTGAAAAGAACACACATGCAATGACTCGAGTTGTTGTTAGTGAAAAGAACACACATGCAATGACACTGGTGGATCCATGTGTGGTCTCTAAAGAGAACACACATTTCAATGACACTGGAAGATCCATATGTGGTATGTGAAAAGAACACACATGCAATGACTGTGGTTGTTGATACTAAAAAGAACACACATGCAATGACACTGGTGGATCCATATGTGGTATGTGAGAAGAACACACATTTCAATGACTCAGGTTATTGTTACTAAAAATAACACACATGCAATGACACTGGTGGATCCATAGGTGGATTGTGAAAAGAGCACACATGCAATGACACTGGTGGATCCATATGTGGCATGTGAAAAGAACACACATGCAATGACTCTGGTTGTTGTTAGTGAAAGAACACACATGCAATGACACTGGTGGATCCATGTGTGGTCTATGAAGAGAACACACATTTCAATGACACTGGTGGATCCATATGTGGATCCACCAATGTAATTGCATGTGTGCTCTTTTCACAATCCACCTATGGATCCACCGGTGTCATTGCGTGTGTGTTCCTTTCACTAACAACAACTGGAGTCATTGCATGTGTGTTATTTCCACAAACCAAATATGGATCCACCAGTGTCATTGCATGTGCGCTCTTTTCTCAATCCACCTATGGATCCACCAGTGTCATTGCATGCGTGTTCTTTTTAGTAACAACAACCAGAGTCATTGAAATCTGTGTTTTCTTCAGAGACCACACATGGATCCACCAGTGTCATTGCATGTGTGTTCTTTTTAGTAACAACAAGCAGAGTCATTGCATGTGTGTTCTTTTCACCTACCACATATGGATCCACCAGTGTCATTGAAATGTCTGTTCTCTTTAGAGACCACACATGGATCCACTAGTGTCATTGCATGTGTGTTCTTTTCACTAACAACAACCAGAGTCATTGCATGTGTGTTATTTCCACAAACCAAATATGGATCCACTAGTGGCATTGCATGTGTGCTCTTTCATAATCAACCAAACCGTGTCATTGCATGTGTGTTCTTTTTAGTAACAACAACCAGAGTCATTGAAATGTGTGTTCTTTTCACATACCACCTATGGATCCACCAGTGTCGTTGCATGTGTGTTCTTTTTAGTAAAAACAACTAGAGTCATTGCATGTGTCTTCTTTCCACATACCACATATGGATCCACTAGTTTCATTGAAATGTGTGTTCTCTTCAGAGACCACACATGGATCCACCAGTGTCATTGCATGTGTGTTCTTTTTACTAACAACAACCAGAGTCATTGAAATGTGTGTTCTTTTCACATACCACATATGGATCCACCAGTGTCATTGAAATGTGTGTTCTTTTTAGAGACCACACATGGATCCACTAGTGTCATTGCATGTGTGTTCTTTTTAGTAAAAACAACCAGAGTCATTGCATGTGTGTTATTTTCAAATACCACATATGGATCCACCATTGTCATTGAAATGTGTATTCTCTTTAGAGACCACACATGGATCCACCAGTGTCATTGCATGTGTGTTCTTTTCACTAACAACAACCAGAGTCATTGCATGTGTGTTCTTTTCACATACCATATATGGATCCACCATTGTTACTGCATGTGTGTCTTTTCACAATCCACCTATGGATCCACCAGTGTCATTGCATGTGTGTTCTTTTTAGTAACAACAACCAGAGTCATTGAAATGTGTGTTCTTTTCACATACCACATATGGATCCACCAGTGTCATTGCATGTGTGTTCTTTTTAGTAAAAACAACCAGAGTCATTGCATGTGTGTTCTTTTCACATACCACATATGGATCCACCAGTGTCATTGCATGTGTGTTCTTTTCACATACCACATATGGATCCACCAGTGTCATTGAAATGCGTGTTCTCTTCAGAGACCACACATGGATCCACCAGTGTCATTGCATGTATGCTCTTTTTACTAACAACAACCAGAGTCATTGCATCTGTGTTCTCTTTAGAGACCACACATGGATCCACCAGTGTTATTGCATGTGTGTTCTTTTTACTAACAACAACCAGAGTCATTGCATGTGTGCTCTTTTCACAATCCACCTATGGATCCACCAGTGTCATTGCATGTGTGTTCTTTTTAGTAACAACAACCAATGTCATTGCATGTGTGTTCTTTTTAGTAACAACAACAAGTGTCATTGCATGTGTGCTCTTTTCACAATCCACTTATGGATCCAAAAGAGTCATTGCATGTGTGTTATTTTTAGTAACAACAACCAGAGTCATTGAAATGTGTGTTCTCTTCAGAGACCACACATGGATCCACCAGTGTCATTGCATGTGTGTTCTTTTCACTAACAACAACCAGAGTCATTGCATGTGTGTTCTTCTCACATACCACATATGGATCCACCAGTGTCATTGCATGTGTGCTCTTTTCACAATCCACCTATGGATCCACCAGTGTCATTGCATGTGTGTTCTTTTCACTAACAACAACTGGAGTCATTGCATGTGTGTTATTTCCACAAACCAAATATGGATCCACTAGTGTTATTGCATTTGTGCTCTTTTCTCAATCCACCTATGGATCCACCAGTGTCATTGCATGTGTGTTCTTTTTAGTAACAACAACCAGAGTCATTGAAATGTGTGTTCTCTTCAGAGACCACACATGGATCCACCAGTGTCATTGCATGTGTGCTCTTTTCACAAACCACCTATGGATCCACTAGTGCCATTGCATGTGTGTTCTTTTTACTAACAACAACTTAAGTCATTTCATGACTGTTCTTCTCACATACCATATATGGATCCACCAGTGTCAGTGAAATATGTGTTCTCTTCACAATCCATACATGGATCCACCAGTGTCATTGCATGTGTGCTCCTTTTACTAACAACAACTAGAGTCATTGCATGTGTCTTCTCTTCAGAGACCACACATGGATCCACCAGTGTCATTGCATGTGTGTTCTTTTTAGTAACAACAACCAGAGTCATTGCATGTATGTTCTTTTCACATACCACATATGGATCCACCAGTGTCATTGCATGTGTGCTCTTTTCACTAACAACAACCAGAGTCATTGCATGTGTGTTCTCTTCATAGACCACACATGGATCTACCAGTGTCATTTCATGTGTGCTCTTTTCACTAACAACAACCAGAGTCATTGCATGTGTGTTCTCTACAGAGACCACACATGGATCCACCAATGTCATTGCATGTGTGTTCTTTTTACTAACAACAACCAGAGTCATTGCACGTGTGCTCTTTTCACAATCCACCTATGGATCCACCAGTGTCATTGCATGTGTGTTCTTTTTAGTAACAACTAGAGTCATTGAAATGTGTGTTCTTCTCACATACCACCTATGGATCCACAAGTGTCATTGCATGTATGTTCTTTTCACTAACAACAACCGGAGTCATTGCATGTGTGTTGTTTTCACATACAACATATGGATCCACCAGTGTCATTGCATGTGTGCTCTTTTCACATACCACCTATGGATCCACTAGTGTCATTGCATGTGTGTTCTTTTTACTAACAACAACCAGAGTCATTGCATGTGTGTTCTCTTCAGAGACCACACATGGATCCACCAATGTCATTGCATGTGTGTTCTTTTTACTAACAACAACCAGAGTCATTGAAATGTGTGCTCTTTTCACAATCCACCTTTGGATCCACCAGTGTCATTGCATGTATGTTCTTTTCACTAACAACAACTGAGTCATTAAAATGTGTGTTCTTTTCACATACCACCTATGGATCCACCAGTGTCATTGCATGTGTGTTCTTTTCACTAACAACAACCAGAGTCATTTCATGTGTGTTCTCTTCAGAGACCACACATGGATCCATCAGTGTCATTGCATGTGTGTTCTTTTCACTAACAACAACCAGAGTCATTGCATGTGTGTTCTTTTCACATACCACATATGGATCCACCAGTGTCATTGCATGTGTGCTCTTTTCACAATCCACCTATGGATCCACCAGTGTCATTGCATGTGTGTTCTTTTCACTAACAACAACTGGAGTCATTGCATGTGTGTTATTTCAACAAACCAAATATGGATCCACTAGTGTTATTGCATGTGTGCTCTTTTCTCAATCCACCTATGGATCCACCAGTGTCATTGCATGTGTGTTCTTTTTAGTAACAACAACCAGAGTCATTGAAATGTGTGTTCTCTTCAGAGACCACACATGGATCCACCAGTGTCATTGCACGTGTGCTCTTTTCACAAACCACCTATGGATCCACTAGTGCCATTGCATGTGTGTTCTTTTTACTAACAACAACTTGAGTCATTTCATGACTGTTCTTCTCACATACCATATATGGATCCACCAGTGTCATTGAAATATGTGTTCTCTTCACAATCCATACATGGATCCACCAGTGTCATTGCATGTGTGCTCCTTTTACTAACAACAACTAGAGTCATTGCATGTGTCTTCTCTTCAGAGAACACAAATGGATCCACCAGTGTCATTGCATGTGTGTTCTTTTTAGTAACAACAACCAGAGTCATTGCATGTATGTTCTTTTCACATACCACATATGGATCCACCAGTGTCATTGCATGTGTGCTCTTTTCACTAACAACAACCAGAGTCATTGCATGTGTGTTCTCTTCATAGACCACACATGGATCTACCAGTGTCATTGCATGTGTGCTCTTTTCACTAACAACAACCACAGTCATTGCATGTGTGTTCTCTACAGAGACCACACATGGATCCACCAGTGTCATTGCATGTGTGTTCTTTTTACTAACAACAACCAGAGTCATTGCACGTGTGCTCTTTTCACAATCCACCTATGGATCCACCAGTGTCATTGCATGTGTGTTCTTTTTAGTAACAACTAGAGTCATTGAAATGTGTGTTCTTCTCACATACCACCTATGGATCCACAAGTGTCATTGCATGTATGTTCTTTTCACTAACAACAACCGGAGTCATTGCATGTGTGTTGTTTTCACATACAACATATGGATCCACCAGTGTCATTGCATGTGTGCTCTTTTCACATACCACCTATGGATCCACTAGTGTCATTGCATGTGTGTTCTTTTTACTAACAACAACCAGAGTCATTGCATGTGTGTTCTCTTCAGAGACCACACATGGATCCACCAGTGTCATTGCATGTGTGTTCTTTTTACTAACAACCAGAGTCATTGAAATGTGTGCTCTTTTCACAATCCACCTTTGGATCCACCAGTGTCATTGCATGTATGTTCTTTTTACTAACAACAACTGAGTCATTAAAATATGTGTTCTTTTCACATACCACCTATGGATCCACCAGTGTCATTGCATGTTTGTTCTTTTCACTAACAACAACCAGAGTCATTGCATGTGTGTTCTCTTCAAAGACCACACATGGATCCACCAGTGTCATTGCATGTGTGTTCTTTTCACTAACAACAACCAGAGTCATTGCATGTGTGTTCTTTTCACATACCACATATGGATCCACCAGTGTCATTGCATTTGTGCTCTTTTCACAATCCACCTATGGATCCACCAGTGTCATTGCATCTGTGTTCTTTTCACTAACAACAACTGGAGTGATTGCATGTGTGTTATTTCCACAAACCAAATATGGATCCACCAGTGTCATTGCATGTGTGCTCTGTTCTCAATCCACCTATGGATCCACCAGTGTCATTGCATGTGTGTTCTTTTTAGTAACAACAACCAGAGTCATTGAAATGTGTGTTCTCTTTAGAGACCACACATGGATCCACTAGTGTCATTGCATGTGTGTTCTTTTTAGTAACAACAACTAGAGTCATTGCATGTGTGTTCTTTTCACATACCACACATGGATCCACCAGTGTCATTGCATGTGTGTTCTTTTCACTAACAACAACCAGAGTCATTGCATGTGTGTTATTTCCACAAACCAAATATGGATCCACCAGTGGCATTGGATGTGTGCTCTTTTCACAATCCACCTATGGATCCACCAGTGTCATTGCATGTGTGTTCTTTTTAGTAACAACAACTAGTGTCATTGCATGTGTGCTCTTTTCACAGTCCACCTATGGATCCACCAGTGTCATTGCATGTGTGTTCTTTTCACATACCACCTATGGATCCACCAGTGTTATTGCATGTGTGTTCTTTTTAGTAAAAACAACCAGAGTCAATGCATGTGTGTTCTTTTCACATACCACATATGGATCCACCAGTGTCATTGAAATGTGTGTTCTCTTCAGAGACCACATATGGATCCACCAGTGTCATTGCATGTGTGCTCTTTTTACTAACAACAACCAGAGTCATTGCATGTGTTCTTCTGAGACACCAGAGTCATTGCATGTGTTCTTTCTCAGACCACACATGGATCCACCAGTGTCATTGCATGTGTGTTCTTTTCACAATCCACCTATGGATCCACCAGTGTCATTGCATGTGTATTCTTTTTAGTAACAACAACCAGAGTCATTGCATGTGTGTTCTTTTCACATACAACATATGGATCCACCAGTGTCATTGCATGTGTGCTCTTTTCACATACCACCTATGGATCCACTAGTGTCATTGCATGTGTGTTCTTTTTACTAACAACAACCAGAGTCATTGCATGTGTGTTCTCTTGAGAGACCACACATGGATCCCCCAATGTCATTGCATGTGTGTTCTTTTTACTAACAACAACCAGAGTCATTGAAATGTGTGCTCTTTTCACAATCCACCTTAGGATCCACCAGTGTCATTGCATGTATGTTCTTTTTACTAACAACAACTGAGTCATTAAAATATGTGTTCTTTTCACATACCACCTATGGATCCACCAGTGTCATTGTATGTTTGTTCTTTTCACTAAAAACAACCAGAGTCATTGCATGTGTGTTCTCTTCAGAGACCACACATGGATCCACCAGTGTCATTGCATGTGTGTTCTTTTCACTAACAACAACCAGAGTCATTGCATGTGTGTTCTTTTCACATACCACATATGGATCCACCAGTGTCATTGCATTTGTCCTCTTTTCACAATCCACCTATGGATCCACCAGTGTCATTGCATGTGTGTTCTTTTCACTAACAACAACTGGAGTGATTGCATGTGTGTTATTTCCACAAACCAAATATGGATCCACCAGTGTCATTGCATGTGTGCTCTGTTCTCAATCCACCTATGGATCCACCAGTGTCATTGCATGTGTGTTCTTTTTAGTAACAACAACCAGAGTCATTGAAATGTGTGTTCTCTTTAGAGACCACACATGGATCCACTAGTGTCATTGCTTGTGTGTTCTTTCTAACAGCAACCAGAGTCATTGCATGTGTGTTCTTTTCACATACCACACATGGATCCACCAGTGTCATTGCATGTGTGTTCTTTTCACTAACAACAACCAGAGTCATTGCATGTGTGTTATTTCCACAAACCAAATATGGATTCACTAGTGGCATTGGATGTGTGCTCTTTTCACAACCACCTATGGATCCACCAGTGTCATTGTATGTGTGTTCTTTTTAGTAACAACAACTAGTGTCATTGCATGTGTGCTCTTTTCACAATCCACCTATGGATCCACTAGTGTTATTGCATGTGTGTTCTTTTTAGTAAAAACCACCAGAGTCAATGCATGTGTGTTCTTTTCACATACCACATATGGATCCACCAGTGTCATTGAAATGTGTGTTCTCTTCAGAGACCACATATGGATCCACCAGTGTCATTGCATGTGTGCTCTTTTTACTAACAACAACCAGAGTCATTGCATGTGTGTTCTCTTCAGAGACCACACATGGATCCACCAGTGTCATTGCATGTGTGTTCTTTTCACAATCCACCTATGGATCCACCAGTGTCATTGCATGTGTGTTCTTTTTAGTAACAACAACCAGAGTCATTGCATGTGTGTTCTTTTCACATACCACATATGGATCCACCAGTGTCATTGAAATGTGTGTTATCTTCAGAGACCACACATGGATCCACCAGTGTCATTGCATGTGTGTTATGTTCACTAACAACAACCAGAGTCATTGCATGTGTGTTATTTCCACAAACCAAATATGGATCCACTAGTGGCATTGCATGTGTGCTCTTTTCACATTCCACCTATGGATCCACCAGTGTCATTGCATGTGTGTTCTTTTTAGTAACAACAACTAGAGTCATTGAAATGTGTGTTCTTTTCACATACCACCTATGGATCCACCAGTGTCATTGCATGTGTGTTCTTTTAGTAAAAACAACCAGAGTCATTGCATGTGTGTTCTTTTCACATACCACATATGGATCCACCAGAGTCATTGCTTGTGTGTTCTCTTCAGAGACCACACATTGATCCACCAGTGTCATTGCATGTGTGTTCTTTTACTAACAACAACTAGAGTCATTGAAATGTGTGCTCTTTTGACAATCCACCTTTGGATCCACCAGTGTCATTGCATGTGTGTTCTTTTTATTAACAACAACTAGAGTCATTGAAATGTGTATTCTTTTCACATACCACATATGGATCCACCAGTGTCATTGCATGTGTGTTCTATTTAGTAAAAACAACCAGAGTCATTGCATGTGTGTTCTTTTCACATACCACATAGGGATCCACCAGTGTCATTGGAATGTGTGTTCTCTTCACAGACCACACATGGATCCACCAGTGTCATTGCATGTGTGTTCTTTTCACTAACAACAACCAGAGTCATTGCATGTGTGTTCTTTTCACATACCACATATGGATCCACCAGTGTCATTGCACGTGTGCTCTTTTCACAATCCACCTATGGATCCACCAGTGTCATTGCATGTGTGTTCTTTTTAGTAACAACAACTAGAGTCATTGAAATGTGTGTTCTTCTCACATACCACATATGGATCCACCAGTGTCATTGCATGTGTGTTCTTTTTAGTAACAACAACCAGAGTCATTGCATGTGTGTTCTTTTCACATACCACATATGGATCTACCAGTGTCATTGAAATGTGTGTTCTCATTAGAGACCACATATGGATCCACCAGTGTCATTGCATGTGTGTTCTTTTCACTAGCAACAACCAAAGTCATTGCATGTGTGTTATTTCCGCAAACCAAATATGGATCCACCGGTGGCATTGCATGCGTACTCTTTTCACAATCCCCCTATGGATCCACCAGTGTCATTGTACGTGTGTTCATTTTAGTAACAACAACCAGAGTCATTGAAATGTGTGTTCTTTTCACATACCACCTATGGATCCACCAGTGTTATTGCATGTGTGTTATTTTTAGTAAAACTAACTAGAGTCATTGCATGTGTGTTCTTTTCACATACCACATATGGATCCACCAGTGTCATTGAAATGTGTGTTCTCTTCAGAGACCACACATGGATCCACCAGTGTCATTGCATGTGTGCTCTTTTTACTAACAACAACCAGAGTCATTGCATGCGTGTTCTCTTCAGGGACCACACATGGATCCACCAGTGCCATTGCATGTGTGTTCATTTTACTAACAACAATTGAGTCATTGAAATGTGTGTTCTTTTCACATACCACATATGGATCCACCAGTGTCATTGAAATGTGTGTTCTTTTTAGAGACCACACATGGATCCACCAGTGTCATTGCATGTGTGTTCTTTTCACTAACAACAACTCGAGTCATTGCATGTGTGTTCTTTTCACATACCACATATGGATCCACCAGTGTCATTGCATGTGTGCTCTTTTCACAATCCACATATGGATCCACCAGTGTCATTGCATGTGTGTTCTTTTTAGTAACACACATGCAATGACATTGGATCCATGTGTTCTCTTTAGAACACACATGCAATGACACTGGTGGATCCATGTGTGGTCTCTAAAGAGAACACACATTTCAATGACTCTGGTTGTTGTTACTAAAAAGAACACACATGCAATGACACTGGTGGATCCATATGTGGATTGTGAAAAGAGAACACATGCAATGACACTGGTGGATCCATACGTGGTATGTGAAAAGAACACACATGCAATGACTCCAGTTGTTGTTAGTGAAAAGAACACACATGCAATAACACTGGTGAATCCATGTGTGGTCTCTAAAAAGAACACACATTTCAATGACACTAGTGGATCCATATGTGGTATGTGAAAAGAACACACATTTCAATGACTCAGTTGTTGTTAGTAAAAATAACACACATGCAATGACACTGGTGGATCCAAAGGTGGATTGTGAAAAGAGCACACATTTCAATGACTCTGGTTGTTGTTAGTAAAAAGAACACACATGCAATGACACTGGTGTATCCATTTGTGGTCTCTGAAGAGAACACACATGCAATGACTCTGGTTGTTGTTAGTATAATGAGCACACATGCAATGACACTGGTGGATCCAAAGGTCGATTGTGAAAAGAGCACACATGCAATGACTCTGGTTGTTGTTACTAAAAAGAACACACATGCAATGACTCTGGTGGATCCATGTGTGGTCTCTAAAGAGAACACACATGCAATGACTCTGGTTGTTGTTAGTAAAAAGAGCACACATGCAATGACACTGGTGGATCCATATGTGGTATGTGAAAAGAACACAAATGCAATGACTCTGGTGGATCCATATGTGAAGAGCACACATGTTTGTGGAAATAACACACATGCAATGACTCTGGTTATTGTTAGTGAAAAGAACATACATGCAATGACACTGGTGGATCCATATTTGATTTTCCCTCTCTCTCCGTCACAAATCTCACAAAAGCCCAAACGTGTGGAGATCCCAAACATGTGCTCACTTTGGGTGCTATGCCCTGATTGGCTGACACAGATGTCACGCGGATCGTCTCCACCAACCGTTGATCCCATGTGATCCAACGGGCAGGATAACCCCTCCCTTCTCCACTTTTTTTTATGCATGGTCAATCCGTTCCACCTCTCTATCCGTGCCACCGATACTTTACCTCCATAAACAAGTGAAAATCCATCTATCTAACTAAAATAAATAAAATAAATGATCATATTTCAAAGAAGCCATCGTCTTCGTCTTCCGGTTCGTCCTCGTCTTCGTCAACGCCATGGTCCCTGCCATCGCCACCGTCGGTGTCCTCCTCTGACGACTCGACACTGCCCCTTCCTTGAATAAGCGTGCTATATCCTCGTCGGAGTCCTCCTCCTCCTCCTCTTCATAGTCCCATGGGTCCACGTCACTCTCCTCCGCTTCTGCCTCCAACTGATCGATGAACCCCTCCTCGTTGGCCGAGTCGGACTCGTCCAAATAGCTATCCCCTCTCTTCTTCCTAGTATTCTTCCCGTTCCTCTTCTTGTCCGTACTCGCCGGTGCAACACGCGCCCCCGTCCTGGCTACTGCTTTACGCTCGTCCGACGCTGCAGGTACCCCACGCTCCTCCTGTGCGGCCGGTACGAGCTTCGACGTTGCGGTGTCCTCGAGTGCCGATGTCAATGGATGGCGCGGTCGGACACGACGTGCTGCCTCAGCAGGCGACTCGCGAGCGCGGATGATGCAGCGAAGAGCCGGGGACACAGGGCGGTTAGTGGACGGCTTGGACCTACCATTGCCACGGCGAGGGGGCATCGTGCTCGAGGTAGTTGCTCTGAATGGTCGATGGCGGGTACACAGAGTGGGGTGCCGATCTGATCAAGGACGAGCAGCGGTTTCGTGCGTCATGTCCACGCATGCATTTGTCGATTATCAAAAAAAAGAAGAAAGAAGTAATATCTCGCGTACTGAACATAATTTGATCACAACAAAAGTGGCATACCGTATTCTAGACTCGTAAATATCCCGTGTGTGCCTATCACGTTGAGTTCGACGGAGTTCGATGTGCCAACGTGATCGTGCAGCAGTTGCATGCGTCATTGCTCCATCAACACGTGACACACGCACGCGGGATGTGCGTGCCGATTCCTGTGATGACCACCCATCTTGCACTCTCCTTATTATACACTGGATTTTGGGCGGCGCCGAAGACCATTGAAGTGTACATCGCAATAAAGACAAGTCCCATCGATTCCCTACCCCTGCCTCCATGGCTTCTTTGAGAAGGTAGATCGTACACGGTGGTCTTGTATAATAGTACTAGTACTACTGGACCACGGCCTGTACTCTTTGAATCTTCTCCCACACTAATCACTATCTCCTTCCTCCTACCGCCGCCACACTCACCCTGTAAGCCATGGCTCCACTAAGGAGGGGGAGAGGCCGATTGACGATCCTCGCGGAGAAAAGGGAGAGAAATCGCCGCGAGGCACTTCTTGCTCTACCAGCCGCTCAAGCCCACCCTCTCATCGAGGCCCAATCTCCCTCGACAATGGCGCCAAATGTTCTAGCAGGCGAGGGCTCCTCCCGGTACGGTCTTCTTGTTCTACTTCTTCTCCATCTCCCTCTCCAACATGATCTTAATCAGCTTCTTCTTGTTTTTCTTCTTCTTCTGGCTCTTCTTCTTCTACGTATTACAGTCCGGCCGTGGAGCCCGAATCCACCACGACGGAGGCGTTGCAGGACCCATTCGGCCCCGTTCCATGTCTCAGCGAGGTAGCAAATCTCCACGCTTTTATTTCTCCGAGTTATGATGTGGATTTCTTAGATGCTATCCGCCACGCGTTGGTTTTTCTTCTTCTTTTGCGAGTTGTATTAGTTTTCATGAATATGCCTGGATCTCTTGGTCTTTCCTTAATACCGTTGTTCATAGATTCACTATGGATTTTTTGTGATTAGGATTAGTTTATCGTGGTCATGAATAGATCTCTAGGTCCATTTTTTAACACTGCGGCCAATAGAATCAACGGGGATTTTTTTGATCTGTATTACTATTCACCTGGGACCTGGAGTGTAATTGTAGAATTCCTATTTCAATTAACATGAACGATGCAGCGATCGAAGGCCGAGTACTGTGACAAGGTGGCCGCGATCAGTTCCAAGATTGCCAACCAACATGAGCTTGCACGCTCCCTCACCCAAGCTAATAAGAGCCTACGCAAGCAATTATCTGTGCAGAAGGAGATCTCGCTAGATTTTGCACGTGACATCGTTAGGCTGCAGAAAGTTCTCGACCGTAACTTGAACAGGCAAGAACAGGCCATCAAGATAATCAACAAGCTCACGGAGGAGAAGAAGAATCTCGTGGAAAGGTGCATTCTCCTATAGGACGAAGTCAGCGAGGCACTCAGAGGATGCGTCGAGGAAACCAAGGCTACCATCCAAGCCTACCATGACAGGAACCGTTGCCTGGATGCAGTCAAGGAGATGAAGGAAGACATGAGCAGAGGGTTCACCGTACTCGAGGGTGTTCGGAAAGAGAACGAGGAGCTAAGGGCATGTCTGGAGGCGTATCGGAGCAATGCCCAAGTCTGATTCCCGTTAGCGGGGACACGAATATTAGTTCACCCTCCTCTCCTTTTGTAATGTTTAGGGTTCAGGGAGCAGTGCCCATGAATGCTTCCCATTATAGGGTGCAATAAGAATCCTAGGGCAACTCCTTATCTATCTGGACATGTGTTAGTGTTCATGTTCATGAATGGACACCATGTTCTCTTTCCATTATGTATCTGGACATGGGTTTCTGCATTATGAGTTTGCCACTCTCCCACTACTATTTGCTGATATTGGGAAAAACCCACAGCACACTAAACTACTGATAAATCTTATTTGTCTTCGAAATTGAAATTATGACAGTGCCATTAGTCGATTCATAAAATGTTGATTAGTCCTAGATTGCTTCTTCCTTGAAATTATGACAGTGCCACTAGTCGATTCAGTTAATTATGGAAACTAACCAGCTTGTCCTGGTGAACTGAACAAACCATACTATGTATTTTTGTTGCAGGGAAAGAGGCAAAAGATCGACCAGGACCTGGCGACCTGGCTAAATGACAAGATAGCAATCCAAAGGGAGAAGCGGAATTCCTAGAAACTGGCCTTTGACCAACTGCATGCTGAAGTCGCGGTCCTTTCTGACAAGTGCCAGAAACTGAAGGAGTTAAACGCCGACTGGGCAAAGCTACATGGTGAAGGTCGCGCCTCGGCTAGGAAGCAGACGGAGATCATGAAAGGGATCTTGAAGGAAAATCGTATGGCTGCGGATAAAATTCTCCAATCCGTGACGGAGCGCTGGAACCTACAGCTGAAGCACGACATAGTACTAAAGGAGCTGGCCAATCTTAGGGAGGAAAACAGGCAGCTTTGGGCCAGGCTCGCTTGAACACAACATATGTCTATTTAGTACTGAACTGCCTGGTTTATCCTCTGCAGTGGTGATTTTGTAAGCGTGAACTTAACTCTATGCACCATATGTGTGTTCGTCTGAAATGAGTTTGCTCGAGGATTGAGTTTGGCTTATTTTGGAAAGCGCAACTGCAAGTCTTACAATTAACTAGTTTCAGGCATTGGTACAACATAAATTATTCATCTCGAATTTCCTTTATCCTCTATAGCCTTTCCTTGTTCACCCTCGCACGCCTTCTTCAGTTCCTTCAACAGATCCGCAATGCAGTACTCTAGCTTCTTCTTCTCTTCCCTGAGCTGATCCCTCTCCTTTTCTGCATTATGAATCAGCAACATGTGACTATCCTGAAGCTTCTTTGCAGTTCCAACAACCAAGCTCCCATCGATTCCGTCAGTTAGCTCTGACTGCAAATTCTCGATTTCTTGTTCTAGCTCCTTATTTTGTACCGACAGCTTGTAGTTTTTTTCAACTGCATCACTTACATCAGTAAATCTCCCCGACCTTTCCAACTCATACATCTCCCATAACTGTGCCAAAAATTTCTTAAGTGCATCTGGCCACTCAAGATCCACCCACTCTACTGCTTTACACACTGGGCCAACCTAAAAACACACACACTATAGTGTTATGAACATGCACGATATATTTCACTTCATGTCACAGTTGCACATAATGTAAACAAACCTGATTTGTATAGCCTAGAAACCTTCTCCCAGTGTTACTGCCTTCGAATGCAACATATCTCCTCAGTTTTAGCCCATGGTCACATGGCACTTCTCCATCGAGATCTAGGCCCTCCCATTCGGAGTCGTAGATCGTCCTTGGTACCTATAGGTAAACGCAAAGCTGAAATCAAACACGATTGCATGCACATATGGAGCTCAGATCGAGAGATTTACCATTGCCTAACCCTAGCCTGAGAAAACAGAGGAACTCACATCATGGAAGGAATACTCGATGTCGGAGAGAAGGCTGTCGCTGCTCGACTGGTCGTCCTCGCTGTTCAAGGACAGCATGGCGAATGCGTCGTCGCAGGCGATAGCGACAGCGTCAGCGTCAGTGAGAGAGAGAGAGGCCCTTATGTCGTTGTATTGGGAACGACAGTACCTAAGGAGGTTAGATAGAGGTGTGGGGACTAGCAGGGAAGCTATCGACAGCGTCCGCAGGCGGGATTGGATACAAGCAAGCGTAGCTGGACGCAGGAAGTACCCAGGTTCGGAGCCCTCGTGATGAGGTAAAGCTGCTACTCCTGCCGGATCTGACTATGAGGGATATACGAACTACAAGTGCTCCTTGAGCTGTATTCTCTAGCTACTGCCTTAAATGCCCTGAGACCAACCCTTTCTACTGAGGCCTTTCCTCTCCTTATATAGGCAGAGAGGCAACGGTCTCACAGGCTAGTCCGACTGGTGGGCCCCACATGCGGGTCCCAGCCGGCTGGTCATCTACAGTACCCGGTATGGTATGTCACATCGGAGTATGAGCGGTATGGCTATTGTAGGCACAGTGGACGTCGTGCGAGCCTGCAAAGTCTTCGGTATGGCTGGGTGGTTGCCGGTCTTGTCATCGTACATGGCGTACCATGCACTGATACGCATGTCACCCTGTCTCACTGATTGGTTCCGGCTATGTCGCCGTAGCCGGCTGCTTCTTGCCGATCCGGCTACCATGCGATAGCCGACCTGTCTTGCCTTGTCTGGCTGCATCTGGTCAACCGGACACGATCCGACTGCCCAGTTTCTTGTCCGGTTGGGGTACCTGGGGATCATCCCCCTGACACTAGCCCCCGAGCGCGTGTGGATTCCGCCCTTAGGCGAAATGTGCGCGCGCTCCCTCTTGGTTTTGAATTTGTGTCCGGCTACGCCTGGTGGTTGCGCTACCCGTGACGTCAGCGCTGACGCCGGCCACGCGCGCACGCGCCATCATTGCACTGCGGCGGGCAGCGTAACGTCCCGTCGCACGTCACCTCGGGAAGCTATTGCCCGGTGCTTCGGTTCTCGCTCCCGGATCTTCTGCGCATCCCGCGTCGGCGCACGGGATCTGGGGCGGCGGTTGGGGTGGGGTTGCCTGGATGGCCGCCACGTGGCATCGTGGGCGGTTCCTCTTCCGGCCCTTTAAAGGGACGCCGCGGGGGAGGCAGTTCCCTTCCTTCGCTCCCCCGCTGCCAGTTGCCCCTTCCCTTCCGCGCCCCTGCCTTCTGCGCTCCCTCTTTCGCCAGCTGTAGCCGCCTGCGCCATCATCGCTCATCATCGCGATGCCACCGTCCTCCTCTTTCGCTCCCCTCCCGGTCGGGAATGGCAGCCGACCGCGGAGGTTGGTGTGGCTCCTCCGTCACGGAGGACCACATCCAGAAGTATCGTGGTTCCCACATCCTTCCGCCGGAGGAGGAAGTGGCGGTGCGGTTGGCGCCGGCGGGAGAGGTATCGCCGCACCCGGCGGAGGGGGAGTGCGTCATCTTCCTCTCCCATCTGGCGCGCGGGTTTGCCTTGCCGGTGCACCCCTTCTTCCTCACCTTCTTGGCGTTCTTTGACCTCCGCCTCCACCATCTCGGTGCCAACGCAATCGGGACGTTGGCGCACTTCATGGCTTTCTGCGAGAGCTACCTCGGGATCTAGCCGGATCTCGGTCTCTTCTGCCGGCTCTTCCGAGTCCGGCCACAGGTGCAGTATACGAAGGGGCCGCTAGTCGTCTACAGTGGCGCCTCCATCTACTCCCACGCCCAATCCGGCTACCCCAAGTTCTTGCTCCATGACACAGTACGATTGTGGCAGTAGTCGTACTTCTATGTCAAGAACGTCACCAACGTCGACCAGATCAATCTTCCGGCTTTCCAGGATGTCTAGTCCAGTCAGCAGAACTGGGAGCTGAAGATCCACGGCGACAAGGCGGAGTCGGACGCGATGTTGTAGCGCATGCGCTCCCTCGTCACCTGCCGGCTAACTGTCCTGGACATTACCCTCAGCTGGATGTCCCGGCTGATGATGCCGTTGCAGCAGCGAGCGCACAAGATGTGCTACTACTCCGGCCGGCTGGACTCGACCCGGCTGTCGCGCCGTGATCCCCGCTACCACAACCTGAAGGAGTGGGTGTGAACGATCACCAAGGAGCGGCTGTCGGAGGGCTGGAAGTTTAGTCTGGCGCCCTACAGCCGGGAGAACCACGCGCCCGGGTAAGTTCTTCTAGCCGGAAGCTTCTTTTGTTATTCTTGCATTTCTTTCTTGTTTTTGTCTGGCTAACTTCTTGTATTCGGCAGATCTTCGCTTGCACTCGCCGCGAGGAGGGTGAATCTCCCCTTGAGGAGTTCACACCTGACTTGCCCGAGCCACGTGCTCGGCGGTCCGGCGAGGAGTCAGACGCGGATGGTGATGCCTTCCCTAGCCGGAATGATGAGCCGGCTGCCGACCCCCATGCGGAGGTTCACGAGGAGGAGGAGGCCACGCCGACCACCGATCCGGCGACGCGCTTTGCGACAGACGACGAAGCTGGCGGGAGCGGCTCCAGCCGTTCCAGCTCCTGCCGGCCTGCCGCGGAGGAGCCGGCCCCCAAGAGGAGCCGGACCGGCGTCCTGCCGCCGAGCCAACTTGGCCGGAAGAAGGGGCCGCCTCTGGTTGTGCCGGGGTATGTCTCTCCTCCCTCTGCCTTTATCATTTTCTGCCAGTTTCTTCTCTTGCTTTTCTGCCCTTGGCTTACTTGCCTTTGTTTCCTTTCTCCTGTCTTCTGTTTTCTTAGCATGCTGGTCTCCTTTGGAGCCGCGAGCCCAGCGCGAGCGCCAACCGGGTCGCCACCTCGCGCTCCGACCTCGTCTGCCAGCGCCCCTCCTTCTCCTGCGGCGCCGCCTCCGCCACCACCTCGATCTGAACCGGCTGGCTCAGCCGGAGCAGAGGGTCCGCAGCCAGACGTGGAGGTCCACCCGGAGGCAGATCCTTAGCCGGGTGGCTCTTCCACGGGCGTGTGGGGGGCCGCTGCCGGCAAGGAGCTCGTGGTTGTCGGTGACGACAACTCCGACGACGAGCCGGGGGAGGAGTGGAGGACGGCGGTGGTTGCCGCGAAGGAGTCCTTGGCTGCCAACGCCATGGATGAGATGCCTCCTCCGCCGCCTCGCTGACGGATCTCGCCGCCACCCTCGAACTGGCGGTGAAGGAGATCCGCTATCGAGGCCGAAGCGGACCGGCGAGCGTAAGCTTGCTACCAATGGAACCTCCCAGAGTAAGTTTGCGTCATCCGACTTGTCCCTTTTTTTACTGATAGCCGGTTTCGTCGCAGCTATCCTCGTGTGCGCTCAGCGCGAGATCGATCGCTTGAAGAAAGTGAACGACCGGCTGAGCAAGTCCAACTCTACTCTACGGCTGCAGAACAAGGATTGGCACGCGAAGGTAGATGGCCTGGAGGCCACCATTAAGGAGCGCGACGCCTCGCTCGCTAGCCGGATCGAGGCCTTCAATCTTCTTGAGGCCCAGAACAAGGACCAAGATAAAGAGATCAAACGGCTGGCAACGAAGGAGAAGGCTCTGGTGAGGAGCTGATGCGGGTTGGCCACACGGCTAAGGGTAAGTCCTTCTTTTCTGCTTCCCTTTCTTTCCGGATCCGGTAGCCGGATCTGACTCTCTTTTCTGACAGCGTTTTATCCCGGCATAGACCTGCTGGCATACAACCGGCTGCAGGAGAACTGGCCAGGAGCGCAACTGACAGCCCAGGAGCTCGTCGTCCTTCTTGGCGAAGAGGCTGCCAAGCTTCGTCAAGCGGCGCGAGACATCTTCTCCTTCCTGTGGCCGGATGCAGGTTCCGGAGACAATGGCGCAGCTGGCTGCGAAGGTGGGGGAGGTGCTGGCTGTGGTGGACCGGCTGCGGGACTTGGCAGCGTGAGTCGGAGCGGAGATGGCTCTGGCTCTTATGCTCTCCTGGTAGAAGGACGCCCGTGTCGAGAAGATCGACGGAGGTTTTCGTGACGGCTGCGGACGCCGGAACGGGATCGAGCGCCACGCCTCCTCCTCCGCCTGAAGCTTCTGCCGGCCAAGATGCTCCTTATGGCAAGGGTCCTGCCGCTTAGTCGTTGCCCCGGGATGCCGGGTGTATTTGTCTTGCTTTAGATCCGTTTGAAACTTGTCTGTTTGTACCGGCTGTCTCTGACACCGGGTAAACTTATGGGAGCTTCGCCTCCCATTTCTTGTTAATTTTGAACTAGCTTGAGTTCTCTTCATCTTGTGCTTCGACTTTTCTTTTAATATTTCGCCGGTTGACTTTATCCGGGTTACACACCTTTAGCCGGTTACACACCTTTAGCCAAGAGAACTATATCTCCGGTGGGCGTTCACGCACCCATCGGGTGTAGCCTTGTATTTGTAGTAGGCGTGGCAGTGCTTCAAATCTTTTCTTCTTTTCCTCAAGTTTTCTAACTTTATCCGACTAGACTCGTCTTAGTCGGTTACTTCGTTGTCTGAACACCTTTAGCCGGGGGAACTAACATTCTAGTGGGGGCGCGCGAGCGCACCCACTGGGTGTAGCCCCCGAGATTCGGAGTAGCTGGTGTAGCCAGGTGCTTCGAATCTTTCGTGCCTTCTCTTGCTCCTGCCCTTGCCCTCACTTGGGCTCCGAACGACCGACTAAAAGCCTTTAGCCGGTCGGGAACTACAAGATTCCACTGGGGGCGCGTGAGCGCACCCAGTGGGTGTAGCACCCGAGATTCGGAGCGCTAGATGAAGGCAAGGACTTCGAATCTTCTTCTCCTTTTCTTGCTCCTACCCTTGCCCTCACCTGGGCTCCGAACAGCCGGCTAAACGCCCTTAGCCGGTCGGGAACTACAAGATTCCACTGGGGGCGTGCGAGCGCACCCAGTGGGTGTAGCCCCCGAGATTCGGAGCGCTTGATGAAGGCAAGGACTTCGAATCTTCTTCTCCTTTTCTTGCTGAATTCCGACTTAACGTAGTCGGACAAGAATATACATACACATAGATCCTCACTGATTAATAGGTTAGTCTATCAAATTTTAGCCGGAAAACGGATTTGTTTTTTTGAAAACTAGCTTGCGCCTCTCTGGACACTTGGTCGCTTTCCCGTGTGCTCTGTTGTTTTCGCTGCATCCTTGCCGGGCAGCCGGGTAGCGGTCTGTGGCCGGAATCAAAGGGAGCTGACAATACATTGTGCACGGTACTAACGTCTTAGCAACCGGATTAGCTTAAGCTAGTTGCAAGGCCGGGACGCCCGGTCTATCGCGTCTCCTCCCTGTTTTTCGTGTGGGATGTCTCGGGCTTTTGCTCTTGCTAGCCGGACAGCTGGGTTGCGGTCTGTAGCTGAGACGAAGAGTGGGCCTCTGACATCATCGCACACTACTCAGTCGGTTTGTTGACTTAGCAGGCCGGGCCAGCCGGCGAGCCCCCGGGTAGGGGTTGCCGGAGCCGGAAAACCATAAGCTGAAAAACAGATGCGAAAACACATTTCTAGCAAGGAGCCCCCAAGCATCTCGTAGGGGTCCGCATTTTCATTCATAGGATTTGTGCGATACATACACTGTCTGGCGACTAGGTGTAAAACGGGCGCAGCAAGGCCGCGTTCCAGGGATGCTCGATCTCCTCGTCTGATTTGTCCATCTTGTTCTTGCGCAGCTGCTACGCATCAATGAGGTAGTAGGAGTCATTGGGCAGTGCCCGGCTGATGATGAAGGGGCCCTCCCAATGTGGTGATAGCTTGTGCATGCCCTTCGTGTCTTGCACCAGCCGAAGGACCAGGTCGCCCTCGCGGAACGCGACTAGGCGGATCCGGCCTGAATGGTAGCGGCGTAGTCGTTGCTGGTACAGGGCTGATCTAGATAGAGCCAGCTCGCAGGCCTCCTCGAGGAGGTCCACTCCGTCCTCCCGTGTCTCCTGGTTGGCCTTTTCATCGTATAGGAGCTTGCACGGTGAGTCGAACTCGATGTCCGCGGAGAGGACGGCTTCCGATCTGTAGACCAGGAAGAACAGGGTGTAGCCGGTTGATCTATTCGGCGTGGTGCAGAGGCTCCACAACACAGCCGGAAGTTCCTCGATCCAGCATCCGGGTGACCGCTCCAATGGCTCGATGAGACGCGGCTTGATGCCGGCTAGCACCAAGCCATTTGCTCTTTCGACTTGCCCGTTGGACTGTGGGTGCTCGACTGAGGCAAGGTCCAGCCGGATGCCCTTGTTGCTGCAGAATCGGGCGAAGGCCCCCTTGGCAAAGTTCGTGCCGTTGTTGGTGATGATGCTGTTAGGGTAGCTGAACTGGTTGATGATGTCGGTGAAGAAGGTGACGACTGTCGCCCCATCCAGCTTCCGGATAGGCTTGGCCTCGATCCACTTCGTGAGTTTATCCACCGCTACCAGCAGATGGGTCATACCCGCGCGTGCTCGCTTGAAGGGACCGACCATGTCGAGGCCCCAAACCGCGAAGGGCCAGGTGATCGGTATGGTCTTGAGTACTGAAGTTGGCATGTGCCTGAGCTGCCCGAAGCGCTGGCACCCATTGCATGCGCGGACCAGCAGCTCAGCATCCTTGAGGGCGGTGGGCCAATAGAAACCATGGCGAAACGCCTTGGCGACTATCGCCCTTGACGAAGCGTGGTGCCTGCACTCACCCTGGTGGATGTCCTTGAGTAGCCGGTAGCCCGTGTCTACATCGACACATCTCTGGAAAATGTCGGATACGCTGTGCTTGTACAGTTCGCCGTTGATGATGGTGTACGTGTGCACGCGGCGCCGGATTTGCCTGGCCTCCACCTCGTCATCCGGAAGTTCTTCGTTGGCGATGTAGTTCATGAAGGGCTGTGCCCAGGATGGCACTTCCCGAATGACGAGGATGCTCCCGCTCTCCGATTGATGGATGTCAGGGGGTCGTCCGGGTGATGTACTCGAGACGGCAGCCCCCGAGCCGCTTGGCGAACCGGCAGCCCCCGGGTCCTGTGAGCCGGAGGGCACTGCCTTGCCGGAGTTGGTCTGGGTTTTCTTTTTTGGGGGCTCCGACTGCCCTGCTTCTGCTGCCCCATCAGCCGGAGTGCTCCCTGCCCAGATGATGTAGTCTGATTCCGCCGACGAGTTGATGGAGGGTTTGCGCAAGTGCTCCAAGGAAACCCCTGGTGGGATCGCCTGCCTGGTGGATCCGATTCGGGCGAGCGAATCGACTGCCTCGTTGTTGGTGCGGGGGACGTGATGGAACTCGCATCCGTCGAAGGAGGGGCTGAGCTTCTGGATGTGGAACCGGTAGAGGGCCATGTTTGCATCTCTGGCGTCCCATTCTCCGGTTACTTGCTGCACCACCAGGTCCGAATCACCGAAGCAAAGGATCTGGTTGATACCGATCTCTTTGGCCAGTCGGAGTCCATGCGCCAGTGCCTCGTATTCGGCTACATTGTTGGAGGCCTTGAAGTGGATCTACAGCACGTACTCCAGCCGGTCTCCCTTGGGCGAGGTGAGCATGATGCCGGCTCCCAAGCCCCCGAGCATCTTCGACCCGTCGAAGTGCATCTTCCAATGGTCTGAATCCGGAAGCGGTGGGAGATACTGGGTCTCGGCCCAGTCGACGAGGAAGTCTGCCAGTGCCTGCGACTTGATCGTGAGACGGGGCTCGTACTGGATGGAGTAGACGGCAAGCTCGATGGCCCGCTTGGCGACTCGGCCAGTGGCGTCCTTGTTGCTGATGATCTCCGAAAGGGGTGCGGTGCACATGACCTTAATCGGATGCTCTTGGAAGTAGTGCTTGAGCTTCTTGCATGCCAGGTACACGCCGTAGCACATCTTCTGGTAGTGGGGGTAGTTCTGCTTGGAGAGGGAGAGAACCTCGCTGAGGTAGTAGACGGGCCTCTGAACCGGCTGAGCCTTGCCTTCCTCGGGGCGCTCCACCACCAGGACGACGCTGACGACCTGGCTGATGGCTGCTATATAGAGCAACATCGGCTCCTTGCTAGCCGGCGTGGCTAGAACCGGTGATGTGGATAGCATGCGCTTGAGGTCATGAAATGCGGTGTCGGCTTGCGAAGTCCAGGAGAACTTGTCCGTCTTCTTCATCAGCTGGTACAATGGGAGTGCCTTCTCCCCCAGCCGGCTGACGAAACGGCTGAGGGAGGCCAGGCATCCGGTGAACTTTTGGACTCCAAGCAGGTTCCTGGGCGGCTGCATCCTCTCGATGGCCGCGATCTTCTCTGGATTTGCCTCGATTCCTTGTTGTGATACAAGAAACCGAGGAGCTGACCGGATGGGACTCCGAAGACGCACTTCTCCGGGTTCAGCTTCATCTAGTACTGGCGGAGGTTGCCAAATGTCTCTCCCAGATCTTCGAGGAGGGTGCGCTTCTCCTTGGTCTTGATGACCACATCGTCCACATAAGCATGCACGTTTCGGCCTATCTGTGAGTGCAAGCACTTCTGCATGCAGCGCTGGTAGGTAGCGCCTACATTCTTCAGATCGAAAGGCATGGTTACGTAGCAGAAAGCCCTGTAGGGGTGATAAATGATGTCTTAATCTGATCAGCCGGGTTTAACCGGATCTGATTGTAACCGGAATAACAATCTAGAAAAGACAACAAATCACAGCCAGCCGTGGAATTGATGACTTGATCGATACGGGGCAAGGCGAAAGGGTCTTTCGGGCACGCCTTGTTCAGGCTGGTGTAGTCGATACACATGCGCCAGATCTTGTTCTTCTTCAGCACCAGGACTGGGTTCGCCAACCAGTCCAGGTGGTACACTTCCATGATGAACCCGGCTGCGAGGAGCCGGGTGATCTCGTCACCGATTATCTTCCTCTTCTCCTCTGCGAACCGGCGCAGAGGTTGCTTGACCGTCCTGGCATCCGGCCGCACATGAAGTGAGTGCTCAACAAACTCCCTCGGCACACCTGGCATGTCCTTGGGAGAACATGCAAAGATGTCCTGATTCTCACGGAGGAAGTCTATGAGCACGCCTTCCTATTTGTTGTCCAAGCCGGCACCAATGGTGATGAACTTAGTCGGGTCGGAGGGGTCGAGCAGGATCCTTTTCGTCTCCTTCGCCAGCTGGAAACCTCCATCCCCAGCCGGTTTGCTGCTAGCCGGTATGTCCTGTGGGCCATGGCCACATTGCGCATGATCACGCGCTTCTCCTCGGCTATGATGAGGGCCTCTGCCAGTTTGGAACCGGCTGAGGCACACTCTATCGATCGCCTGAAGCAGCCGGCAACGATGATCACGCCGTGGGGTCCCGGCATCTTCGTCTTGAGGTACACGTAGTGGGGGACGGCCATGAACTTGGCGAGGGCGGGGCGCCCGACGAGAGCATGGTAGGAGCTCGTCAGGTTTACCACCTCGAACCATATTGGTTCGCAGCGGAAGTTCTCCTCGGTCCCGAAGATGACGTCCAGCTGGATTTTTCCCAGCGGGGCGCAGGCTGGCCCGGCAGTACGCCGTGGAACGTCGTGGTAGTCGGGCGCAGGTCGCATTCGCGAATGCCCAGCTTCTCCAGCGAGGACTGGTAGAGGAGGTTGAGGCTGCTGCCTCCGTCGATGAGGACGTGCGAGAATCGACAGGTACGCGCGTTGGAGACGATGAGGGGGTCGAGCACCATGGCGTAGCCCCCGGGAGTCGACAGCTGCTCCGGCTGGTCTGCGCGGCTCTAGGTGATGGGGGTTTCCGACCAGTTCAGGTACTGGGGGACCAGAGAGACGATGGCGTTGACCTTCTTGGAGCGTCGCCTGCGGCTGTGCTTGTCGTCCAGCTCCGTCTCGAAGATGTGGTAGGCGGCATGTGGCTGGGGGAAGCCATTATTGTTGTTGTTGCCGTTGCCGCCGTTACCATCATTACCGGCTCCCCTAGCCGGTGGCGGTGGTCCACCAGGAGGGGGCGGGGGGAGACGAGGCTGGTTACCCTGGTCTTTTAGCTGGCGAGTCCAGCTGCAATTCCGAGTGGTGTGCGTAGCCGGTTTGAAGGGACCGCTGTGCCACTTGCAGGGGCTGATACATTGCAAATGTATCTATAATTTTTGATGTTCCATGCTTGGTTTTATCCACTTTCTTGTATTTTGTTCCAACTTTGGAGTACTTTTCATATGATTTCTTGGACTAACCTATTAACAAGAGCCACAGTGCCAGCTGCCTGTTTTCTGCTATTTTTGGTTCCAGGAAAGTCAGAAAATGAATATTCTCGGAATTGGACGGGACAAAAGCCAAAGTGCCTATTTTTCTGAAAGGAATCAAGTGCCAGAATACGAGACGGAGAAGGGCCAGAGGACGGACACACCACCTGGCCGCACGGCCAGGCCTGGCCCGTGCCAGGGGGTGGTGTGGCCAGTCCAGGCACCCCCTCGGCCTCTCCTTCCGCCTATATATTGCCCTCGGGACGAAAACCCTAAGTACCTGATCAAAAATCCACGAAAGAGTCTGTAGCCGCCGTCATATCCATCCCTAGAGCGGGAGGGATTTGAAGCTCTTCCCGACACCCTGCCGGAGAGGGGAATTCACCCTAGAGGCCTTCTTCAACACATGCAAGCCTCCGGTGTGATGCATGAGTAGTTCATCCTTGGACTACGGATCCATGTAGTAGCTAGATGGCTGGTTCTCCTCCTTTGTGCTTTCATGTTTAGATCTTGTGAGCTTCGTTCATGATCAAGATCATCTATTTGTATTCATACATGTTGTGTTTGCGGGGATCCGATGGATATTGAGATGCTATTTCAGATTGATTATTGATTCTATCATGTCTTTGTTATTTGAGATCTTGCATGCTTTCCGTTGTTAGTAGCTATCTTGGCCAAGTAGATGCTAGCAACTCCAAGAGTTAGTATTTATGCTCGATAGTGGGTTCATGCCTCGTAATGGGAAGTGACAGAAATCTCTAAGGTACTAGATGTGTTGTTGCTACTAGGGAGAAAACAACAATCCTTTGTTCATAGAACAATCGTATTGTTTACTTTACACGCAGTTCATAAAGCAATAATCTGTTGCTTGCAACTTAATACTGGAGGGGATTCGGATGATAACCTGAAGGTGGATTATTAGTCATAGATGCAGTTGGATGGCGGTCTATGTATTATGTTGTAATGCCCAATCAAGTCTCAAAGGAGTCAAGATGATTAGTATACGCATATATTGCTTTCTCGGTGTTTGTCAATTGCCCCGCTGTAATTTGTTCACCCAGCATGTTATCTATCTAAGGAGGGCCGCCTCTAGTGAACTATGGATCTCGGTCCTTGTCTTTTACATACAATCTACAATCTTTTACTGCTTTGTGTTTACTTTTTGCAAACTTTACTGCTCCATTCGACACGTTTAATCCTTTGTTTTCCATAGAAACACAGTGAGATTGACAACCTCATCGCAAGTTGGGGACAAAGTTCTGTGGTTGTGTTGTGCAGGTCTCCATGTTGCTACTAGCACCGGTAGTGCGCCCTGCCAAAGCTCAGCTAGTAACACCTTTGAGGTGTTTCCTTGCTCCTACTGGTTCGATTAAACCTTGGTTTCATAACTGAGGGAAACTTGATGCTATGCTCATCATACCTTCCTCTTGGGGTTCCCAACGAGCTCTACATCAACCACGAGCCATCAACACTTTTCTGGGCGCCGTGCATTGATCCATCAAGCGATTTTCTGGCGCCGTTGCCGGGGAGTCAAGGACATCTTCACAAGGGGAGTCCCTCATAACCAATCTCTTTACTTTGTTGTTTTTTTTTGCTTAGTATCTTTTTTGCTTTGTTTGCTTGTTTTGTTCTTCAAAAAAACACAAAAAAAATAGTTTTACTAGTTTGCTTTCTTTATCAAAAACACACAAAAACATTAAGTCTCCTTTAGTTGTCACCTCTTCCTTAGCTCACCATGTTGATCCCTACTTTCACCTTGAAAGACCTTTCAATTGGTAGTGGTTCTATAATTGGGAAAGATAATTTTGAAGAATTCTTTAATCATGTTAGCAAATATGAAGATACTGAGGATAGATCCCTTGTAGAACTTGCTCCAAACTATGAGATTGCTGCAGCTTCTTTAATTCACATGTTAGAAGCTAGGTTTGTTAACCTTAACCCCTTAATGCAAGTAATGTTTCTTAAGCTTAAAGAAATTGAAGACCCTGAAAAGAGGGATTTTATTCTAGAAACTTTGTTTAAGGAGTTTCTATGATGTTGCCAAAGAAGCTAGAAATGTCTTTGAACGTTTCAATATGCTAGGCTCATGTGTAGATGTTGTTGGTACACGAGAAAAGATGAACAAAACCGAACCTAATGGGGAGGAACCTAAGATACCAATACCCTTCAAACTAGTAGCAATACATGATGCCATAGAAAATAATCTTGATTGGATTGTTCCTGCAAATCCTTTTGATGAGAATAGTGAACCTAAGAGCATTGAGAGAGGATCTTCTAGAACTTATTTGGATGATATACCTTGCCTTGTTGAAAATATTTCTGGTATTGATCTTAATGCTTCTTCATTTGAGAACACTTGATTCTTTCTTTGGTTCTTATACCTAACTTAAAGGCGTTAAAGAAAAGTACTTGTTGGGAGATAACCCAAGAGATTTAGATGAGTATTGGAAGTTATTACTTCAGTAATAACTGCTCCTTATCCTTTTTATTTGCTTTTTGTGCCAAGAGTAACCTCTAATGAGAGTGAAGTAATGATTGGGAAAGTTGCTGTCCCAAAACAGATTCTTGTGCTTCACCGTAAAAATTCGTGAGAGAGCTCTGTATGTCGGATTGAGCTATAATTTTTGGAGCTTCTGCCCCAGGTTGTTATATAACTTTCGTTAGTTCAACAATTTTTGATTTGAGCAACAGAAGGTCTTCTAAAAAATTCGTCTTTACCTGCTGGTCTGTTTTGACAGATTTCTGCCATTTTCTGCATTTGCTTCTTGTGGGTTCCTTTTTGAGTTCTTTTAGGGAATTGAGCTTTTTGAGGGAAGTGCTACAGTATATAGTGTTCTAATGGAAGTTTATTTGGTGTTATAACTGAACCTTAAGACTTATTTATCTTAAGTGCACTAATGTTGCTAATGAGATTGTGTGAAGTTTTGTATGAAGGAAAAAATTTAGGTGTATGGAAGGAATGAGTAATGAGATGAAGGATGGACTAAAGCTCAAGCTTGGGGATGCCACGCGTGTCACCCCAAGAAATATCCAATAAGTACAAGCGTCAAAGCTTGGGGATGCCCAAGGCATCCCCTTCTTCATCAATAAAAATCCCAGGTTTCTTCCAAACGCTTCATTTTTATTATTTCATGCACAGTTGTGTTTTTCTTGGAGCGTCTTCTTTTTCGTTTTCATTTTGGTTTTTCGTTTGCTTTGTTTGCTTAGTTTTCTGAATAAATTGGTTGGACCCCCTCTTTCTTATATTGGTTTGCAAATAGTTTGGTTTGGTTTGGAAAAGAGTAGGAAAGTTCTTACTTATGTGGTAAAAAGAGCTTGTTTTTACTGAGGCCTATGATTTGTCATGCCATGCTTGATATTGTTTTGGCTTTATGATTAGTATTCTTTGTTGTAGCATGACTTGTTATAAACAATTGATATTGCTTAATGTGCCTTAGATGAATCATGCGTTGTTTTAGCATATTAAAGCATAGTATAGTGGTATTCTCCTTTGATGCTTTATTTGGGTTGACTTGGCACATTCTCACACCATGTTATGACAATCCAAATTCACCATAGCCTTTATGATCCTTTAGTTTTCAACTTGTAGTATCACTTTATGCTTTGATCAATGATGTTTTGTCGCTCTGCATGATTATGGCCATTATTGCTCTCTTAGTTTGTCGCTCCCAGTCTTTTGCTAGCCTCCACAACAAAGTATGAGTTCCACTCATGCATCCAACTCCCTAAACCAAGTTATTCCAAAGAGTCCACCATACCTACCCATTAGCTTATGCTATTCCAAGTATATTCATGCTTTTGTTTACCTTCCACTTGTTATGAGAAAACTAGTGATTAAAGCTCTCACGAACTTGATGGCACACTTTACTTTTTGCCTCTAATAAACTTGAACCATTGTGTCATCTATGTTGTATATGCTTGCACTTATTTGTTGGGAATTAGCAGAACCATGCTTTCATGGGGAATGCTTTCAACATTGCACTTGGTACTTGTACCGTTGATATCATGCTCTTTTGTATATGGATGTCGTCGGTGTGAAATGAAAGGGGAGCTTGTAAGTCCATGGAGTTATGTATATGTGTTAGAGAAACGCCTGGGCCGCTGGTCTAATCCATGCTGACATGGTGGAAACCTGTAGCGTAACCATAATGAGTTGTCTATGAAGCATTCTTCTTATAAAAAAAAGGAATCCTATATTGAGAAAAAAGAGAAAAGAAAAAAAGATACTATGAAAGAGGAAAGAGAGAAAAAAGCACCATATTCCTATGGTAAATAAGAAGAATGCTGTGATGCTCGTTATCTGCTTGCCTTGTCATTTTGATATGGGAATTCTTCCATATCATCGGGCAAGGGGTACCCCGTTGGCGGTTCTCTATGATACACATGTACTTACAATGACAAGAACTTACCGGTGACTAAACTTGAGTAGCATGAGGAGCGGCCCTCATATACAAGGGACATGAGATTTCTGACTTATACTTCGTCAAGCATGTACACCATAGTTTGTTCACTTTAACCTTAATCACTTCAAGATGCTTATGATAGGGGCAATGAGAGCTGAAAGCTATAAGTACTATAATTTTTGGAAGCTCTTTACGAGACTTGAATCCCTACTTCCTTCTATGAATGCCTTTCTTCCACTTATATATTGAGTCTCCACCTTCTATCTTTATGCACTTACTTTGAGAGCATAGTGGCCATTCTTAGTTCTATGTGCATTGTCCCAAGACTTGTTGATTGATGCATACCTTGATATTGCTTGTTTTAAACTATTTGTATCTAGTCACTCTTATGAACTTTGAAGGTGTCCTATGCATTTATATTTGCTACTCTATGAGGGACAAGCTGAATACTATTATGCTATGTTTTCTTTATGTGAAACAAACAAACGTCTTGCAAAGCATTATTATTCATGAATCTTTTGTTTGCGCCTTTTCATGTTGCATCATAGCTTCTTTGCTTATTGCTAGAACTTTGTCTTTCATGTTATGATTGAAGTACTATGATCCCAGCTTTGAATGTTTGCAAATACTTTGATCAAGTCTTTGATGGTGCATGTCACCTCAAAAATTATTCTTTCTTTTAATCACTTACCTACTCGAGGACGAGCAGGAGTTAAGCTTGGGGATGTTGATACATTGCAAATGTATCTATAATTTTTGATGTTCCATGCTTGGTTTTATCCACTTTCTTGTGTTTTGTTCCAACTTTGGAGTACTTTTCATATGATTTCTTGGACTAACCTATTAACAAGAGCCACAGTGCCAGCTGCCTATTTTCTGCTATTTTTGGTTCCAGGAAAGTCAGAAAATGAATATTCTCGGAATTGGATGGGACAAAAGCCAAAGTGCCTATTTTTCCGAAAGGAATCAAGTGCCAGAATACGAGACGGAGAAGGGCCAGAGGGCGGACACACCACCTGGCCGCACGGCCAGGCCTGGCCCGTGTCAGGGGGTGGTGTGGCCAGTCCAGGCACCCCCTCGGCCTCTCCTTCCGCCTATATATTGCCCTCGGGACGAAAACCCTAAGTACCTGATCAAAAATCCACGAAAGAGTCTGTAGCCGCCGTCATCTCCATCCCTAGAGTGGGAGGGATTTGAAGCTCTTCCCGACACCCTGCCGGAGAGGGGAATTCACCCTAGAGGCCTTCTTCATCACATGCAAGCCTCCGGTGTGATGCGTGAGTAGTTCATCCTTGGACTACGGATCCATGTAGTAGCTAGATGGCTGGTTCTCCTCCTTTGTGCTTTCATGTTTAGATCTTGTGAGCTCCGTTCATGATCAAGATCATCTATTTGTATTCATACATGTTGTGTTTGCGAGGATCCGATGGATATTGAGATGCTATTTCAGATTGATTATTGATTCTATCATGTCTTTGTTATTTGAGATCTTGCATGCTTTCCGTTGTTAGTAGCTATCTTGGCCAAGTAGATGCTAGCAACTCCAAGAGTTAGTATTTATGCTCGATAGTGGGTTCATGCCTCGTAACTGGGAAGTGACAGAAATCTCTAAGGTACTAGATGTGTTGTTGCTACTAGGGAGAAAACAACAATCCTTTGTTCATAGAACAATCGTATTGTTTACTTTACATGCAGTTCATAAAGCAATAATCTGTTGCTTGCAACTTAATACTGGAGGGGATTCGGATGATAACCAGAAGGTGGATTATTAGTCATAGATGCAGTTGGATGGCGGTCTATGTATTATGTTGTAATGCCCAATCAAGTCTCAAAGGAGTCAAGATGATTAGTATACGCATATATTGCTTTCTCGGTGTTTGTCAATTGCCCCGCTATAATTTGTTCACCCAGCATGTTATCTATCTAAGGAGGGCCGCCTCTAGTGAACTATGGATCTCGGTCCTTGTCTTTTACATACAATCTACAATCTTTTACTGCTTTGTGTTTACTTTCTGCAAACTTTTACTTCTTTCCATTCGATACGTTTAATCCTTTGTTTTCCGCAAAACACGGTGAGATTGACAACCTCATCGCAAGTTGGGGACAAAGTTCTGTGGTTGTGTTGTGCAGGTATCCATGTTGCTACTAGCACCGGTAGTGCGCCCTGCCAAAGCTCAGCTAGTAACACCTTTGAGGTGTTTCCTTGCTCCTACTGGTTCGATTAAACCTTGGTTTCATAACTGAGGGAAACTTGCTGCTATGCTCATCATACCTTCCTCTTGGGGTTCCCAACGAGCTCTAAATCAACCACGAGCCATCAACACTTTTCTGGGCGCCGTGCATTGAGCCATCAAGCGATTTTCTAGCGCCGTTGCCGGGGAGTCAAGGACATCTTCACAAGGGGAGTCCCTCATAACCAATCTCTTTACTTTGTTGTTTTTGTTTTGCTTAGTATCTTTTTTGCTTTGTTTGCTTGTTTTGTTCTTCAAAAAAACACAAAAAATTTAGTTTTACTAGTTTGCTTTCTTTATCAAAAACACAAAAAAAAATTAAGTCTCCTTTAGTTGTCACCTCTTCCTTAGCTCACCATGTTGATCCCTACTTTCACCTTGAAAGACCTTTCAATTGGTAGTGGTTCTATAATTGGGAAAGATAATTTTGAAGAATTCTTTAATCATGTTAGCAAACATGAAGATACTGAGGATAGATCCCTTGTAGAACTTGCTCCAAACTATGAGATTGCTGCAGCTTCTTTATTTCACATGTTAGAAGCTAGGTTTGTTAACCTCAACCCCTTAATGCAAGTAATGTTTCTTAAGCTTAAAGAAATTGAAGACCCTGAAAAGAGGGATTTTATTCTAGAAACTTTGTTTAAGGAGTTTCTATAATTTTTGATACATTGCAAATGTATCTATAATTTTTGATGTTCCATGCTTGGTTTTATCCACTTTCTTGTGTTTTGTTCCAACTTTGGAATACTTTTCATATGATTTCTTGGACTAACCTATTAACAAGAGCCACAGTGCCAGCTGCCTGTTTTCTGTTGTTTTTGGTTCCAGGAAAGTCAGAAAATGAATATTCTCGGAATTGGACAGGACAAAAGCCAAAGTGCCTACTTTTCCGGAAGGGATCAAGTGCCAGAATACGAGACGGAGAAGGGCCAGAGGGCGGCCACACCACCTGGCCGCGCGGCCAGGCCTGTCCCACGCCAAGGGGTGGTGTGGCCAGCCTAGGCACCCCCTCGGCCTCTCCTTCCGCCTATATATTGCCCTCGGGACGAAAACCCTAAGTACCCGATCAAAAATCCACGAAAGAGTCTGTAGCCACCGTCATCTCCATCCCTAGATCAGGAGGGATCTAAAGCTCTTCCCGACACCCTGCCGGAGAGGGGAATTCACCCTGGAGGCCTTCTTCATCACATGCAAGCCTCCGGTGTGATGCGTGAGTAGTTCATCCTTGGACTACGGATCCATGTAGTAGCTAGATGGCTGGTTCTCCTCCTTTGTGCTTTCATGTTTAGATCTTGTGAGCTCCGTTCATGATCAAGATCATCTATTTGTATTCATACATGTTGTGTTTGCGAGGATCCGATGGATATTGAGATGCTATTTCAGATTGATTGTTGATTCTATCATGTCTTTGTTATTTGAGATCTTGCATGCTTTCCGTTTTTAGTAGCTATCTTGGCCAAGTAGATGCTAGCAAATCCAAGAGTTAGTATTTATGCTCGATAGTGGGTTCATGCCTCTAGTAATCTGGGGAAGTGACAGAAATCTCTAAGGTACTAGATGTGTTGTTGCTACTAGGGAGAAAACAACAATCCTTTGTTCATTGAACAATCGTATTGTTTACTTTAGATGCAGTTTGTAAAGCAATAATCTGTTGCTTGCAACTTAATACTGGAGGGGGTTCGGATGATAACCTGAAGGTGGATTATGAGTCATAGATGTAGTTGGATGGCGGTCTATGTATTATGTTGTAATGCCCAATCAAGTCTCACAGGAGTCAAGATGATTAGTATATGCATGTATTTCTTTCTCGGTGTTTGTCAATTGCCCCGTTGTAATTTGTTCACCCAGCATGTTATCTATCTAAGGAGGGCCACCTCTAGTGAACTATGGATCCCGGTCCTTGTCTTTTACATACAATCTACAATCTTATACTGCTTTGTGTTTACTTTCTGCAAACTTTTACTTCTTTCCATTCGATACGTTTAATCCTTTGTTTTCCGCAAAACACGGTGAGATTGACAACCTCATCGCAAGTTGGGGACAAAGTTTTGTGGTTGTGTTGTGCAGGTCTCCATGTTGCTACTAGCACCGGTAGTGCGCCCTGCCAAAGCTCAGCTAGTAACACCTTTGAGGTGTTTCCTTGCTCCTACTGGTTCAATTAAACCTTGTTTCATAACTGAGGGAAACTTGTTGTTGTGCTCATCATACCTTCCTCTTGGGGTTCCCAACGAGCTCTACATCAACCACGAGCCATCAACACTTCTCTGGGTGCCGTGCATTCAGCCATCAGGGGCCGTCAAACATCTGGTCGAAGGTGAGTCGTGGCTTCTGCCTCCTTGCATCGTTAGCCGGTGCGTCGGGCACACCCTCCACAGCATTGACCTGCCGCGCGTGGTAGCGTGGCTTCTGCTGTCCGGCTTGGCGGTCCCCATGGAACCGGTTGTCGTTGTCGTGGCGCCTGAAAGATCCGGCTTCACTAGCCGGATTGCTTGGACGGTCGCGAGCCGGCTCCGTAGGAGTCGGACGCCTGTTAGCATTTAACCGGAGGGGCTTCTTCATGGCGGCATCCACCGTGGCATACTGGTCCGCAACCGTCATGAGCTCCGCCAAGGTTTTCGGCTCATCACACAGTAGCCGGTGGCGAAGCATGGTGCCTTCTCGACACCCCTCGATGAAGAAACTGATGGTCTGGCTCTTCAGGATGCCCTCGCAGGTGTTGCGCAGCTCCGTCCACTTGGTGAGCTACTCGTGGTCGATCTCGCGGTCACCCTGGATGCACAAGGTCGTGGACGCCTGGACGCCAGGGCGCTTGTATGCGGACATTGAAGGTCCGCCAAAGCGTTGATGCTATTGGGCGCAAGGTTGTTGAGCCACGTCCTTGCCGACCCGGTTAGCATGAGGGGGACGTAGCGCACGGCAGTGTGCTTGTTCCCATGGGCGATGCCGACTGCCGTAGCATAGTCGGTCAGCCAATCTTCCGGCTTCATGTTGCTGTCGTACTTGGGGGTGTCCCTGGGCAGGGAGAACTTATCCGGAAACGGCTCGTTTCGGATGCGGGGTCCGAAACAAACCGGGTCGGTAGAATCTTCTTCCTTCGTGACGTGTGCTTGAGTGAGGAGCTCGATGCGGTCACGGGCATCCGGACAATCCGGGTTGGGCGCTCCTAGCCGGCCCGAGAGATGGGAACCGGTGGGTCTAGGTGCTCCAGTTGGGGGAGGGGGAGGCGGCGGGTTGCTGTTCACCGTCTGCTCCTGGCGTGGCTGGCCCTTGTTGCCAGAGCTGTGACACCTGCTGCGGGCCTTAGCTGGTTGAGGGGAGGAAGCCTGCTGGGTGTCGCGTGACGTGCCCCTGCTGTTGGCAGGGAGCTTGCTCCCTCTGGAGTAGCTGGGGTCCTCTTGCATCTACCGGTTGGCGTCAGCCTGCTCGTCCGCGATGCGGAGGAGCTCCTACACGCGGGCGTGCTGGTGGGCTCGCTCCTCGCCCTCCAGCTTGGGAAGTTCCTCTATTGCGGCTCGTGTCGCGCGCAGGTTCTTGATGGGCGTGCTATAGGTGGGCCGGATGAGGGCGGGTGCAGGATCCGACTCCCCATCCTTTTCCATCCATCTTGCCTGCCGCTCGGGCGCCAGAACCGTCTGGCCGGCTCGGCTCCATGTAGCCGGAGTGAAGCCGTGCACGCGGTCGTACTCGCGCCGGGTGATCTCGAGTTGCTTGCGGGTTGCCTCCAGCTCCATGGCCTCCTGGAGGAGGATCTGTCTCTCCATGGAAAAATTGGCCTCTGCCTCCTCCGGGTTATCCCCGAGGTTAACCGGCGTCTAGAGCCGATCAATGGCATCCTCCACCGGGTTCCGAGGCTGCGGAGGGGCGGAAGTTCCAACCTCGTCCGCCCCCCGCTCCCGCGGCTGGCGGGGATGAGAGCTAGAGCCAGCCATCATGACCTCCATGCCACACGACGCGGCGGAGGTGCTACCGCCTGGACGCGGCAGCTCTACGACAGAGACAATTTCCCTAGGGAAATGCTCCAAGATGGTGGCGACGTAGACAGGGAGATCGCCGAATAGCAGGACGGTGCCGTTCGCCAGGAAAGAGGTTCCGACGAAGTAGGAAGCATTGTCGATGACGTAGTCGAATTTGCCAAGCGTGAGCACCAGGCCGGAGGCCACGCGCTCACCGGCTGAAGTGCGGGGTCCCGTGCGGAACGTGACTCCGGTCGAAGCCATCTGCCCCACGGTGGGCGCCAACTGTCATTGTATTGGGAACGACAGTACCTAAGGAGGTTAGATAGAGGTGTGGGGACTAGCAGGGAAGCTATCAACGGCGTCCGCAGGCGGGATTGGATACAAGCAAGCATAGCTGGACGCAGGAAGTACCCAGGTTCGGAGCCCTCATGATGTGGTAAAGCTCCTACTCCTGCCGGATCTGACTATGAGGGATATACGAACTACAAGTGCTCCTTGAGCTGTATTCTCTAGCTACTGCCTTAAATGCCCTGAGACCAACCCTTTCTACTGAGGCCTTGCCTCTCCTTATATAGGCAGAGAGGCAACGGTCTCACAGGCCAGTCCGACTGGCGGGCCCCACATGCGGGTCCCAGCCGGCTGGTCATCTACAATACCCGGTATGGTATGTCACATCGGAGTATGAGCGGTATGGCTATTGTAGGCACAGTGGACGCCGTGCGAGCCTGTCATCAGCATCGGGCCACTGTCCCTGCGTCATCCCCGCAAAGTCTTCGGTATGGCTGGGTGGTTGCCGGTCTTGTCATCGTACATGGCGTACCATGCACTGATACGCACGTCGTCCTGTCTCACTGATTGGTTCCGGCTACGTCGCCGTAGCCGGCTGCTTCTTGCCGATCCAGCTACCATGCGATAGCCGACCTGTCTTGCCTTGTCTGGCTGCATCTGGTCAGCCGGACGCGATCCGACTGCCTAGTTTCTTGTCCGGTTAGGGTACCTGGGGATCATCCCCCTGACACCTTCTACCGCTGCAACAATGACTAAATTGGCATGTTACAATAGTTTAATGGATACCATGCCCTTTCCTTGGATTACTGTCTCCTGCCTGATATGGATTCTCTTCACACATTCTCATTTCAAATATTAAACCTGCACTCCCTCCATCCCAATTTCATTGCCTAACGAAAACATACCAGCATATTACATCATCCAAAGAAACAAAATCATGTCAACTACAAGGTACTTATGCATCACTTCTTCAGTCATGGTTTCACAAAACATTACATTATAATCTCTCAACAAACATAACCACAACATGGTTTCACAAAACATCACATTACAATATCTCAACAAACGCAGTCATAGAAACAAGTATATTACATCAACTCAAGAAACAAAATCATGTTGACTATAAGGTACTTACACATCACTTGTCATGTCATGGTTTCGCAAAACATTACATTACAGTCTCTCAACAAACAAAATAACAGAAACAAGTACAGTACATCATCTCAAGAAACATAATCATGTCAACTACAATGTATTTATGCATCACTAGTCCAGTCATGGTTTCACAAAACATTACATTACAATGTCCCAACAAACATAATAACAGAAACAAGTACGGTACGTCATCTTAAGAAACATAATCATGTCAACTATAGTGTACTTATGTCTTATTACAACAACGATGGTTTCAGTGAGTGACATGTCCGAAAATCTCGCACAGCATTATATCGCAATCTCTCAACAAACATAATCACAGAAGCACGCTCTAAATGCAACAACAGTCAATATTACAAATACAGGTAGGGGAACCCTGCGGTCCATATGACAAGCTCAGGTTAGCAGCTCTCATCAGATCTCATCAACGTCGACCACCTCATTCTGTTCAGCCACTACAGGGGCATCTACATCCACTATAACCTGTTCAACAACATCAGAAATGGTACCAAGGAAGAACATCTTCCTGGTTCGCTTCTTTCGCCGCATAATCTGCATAAGATCTTCAGTATCCAAAACATCTATGAATTGCTGCTTATTATGATGCCACCACCGGATTTTTGCCATCTGCTTAGGGCCAATATTTATTTCCTTACCGATCATCTCTCTCATTTCATCAAGAGTTATGTTTTGGAATCGAAAGTGATCTCCATAGTACATGACGAAACTGGCTTATTAACTCCCTCATCAAGTTTTGCCATGTATGAATCCACCTCTATGCTATACTGAACTTATCTAGATCAGCATCTATTGGTCCGTATTCTCTAGGAACAGAAGCTCTGGTAGCATGATCTCCAGCATCTGCATACATATCATCAATCATCGCTTCAAATTTCACCTTACGATCAGCTGCACAACACTCCCAAACCATCTGAAGCTCATGGGAGTGCTCAATGTTGATAGGTATCATTCATGTTGCACCACACCAATTTTGTCCTCTGTCTAGAACCCTAAGGAATTCTAGTGGCAAGCATATCTACTAGCTATGAAACAGACACAACCTCTTTGCAATTCACAAGCAGATGCACATCTTGCCCGAACACAACCCTCTCGCAACCAAAATCAAGCTTTGTAGTGTACTGCCGAACATGAACTACGAACTCATATAGGTCCCTTGTATCAAAGATGTGCCTAATTTGATTAAAAAGGAGGAAATTTCAGTTCATTCGATTCTATTATGTCGTAACTAATCTACTTGCAAGATAAGGCACAGATAATAAAAAATCACCTCTCCCTCTTCTCCCGGGTTTTTTCTTCGAGATCTGAGTGCTGCATCCGCCCACCGGAGCCGAACAATCCGCTGCCGGCCTTGCTTTTCTCTTCAACCCGCTACTCGTAGGTACCTTGGGAGCAGAATCCTTGCTGGCCTCCTCGCTAACCGGGGCTAAAGACCTTTCCGCTGCTACGTGTTGAGCCCCAGACTTGGGCCCCGACGGACCCTTTTCAGTCGGCGACGTATCTACAACCTTCGCCTTGCAAGACATGTTGGGTCGCCGCCAGATTCAAAGGTCGTGGGAGGAGAAAAGGTCCTCCACCGCCGGCAGATTTGGGGAGAAGGAAGAAAGGGACCGCCGCCAGAAAGCAAGATTCAAAGGTCGAGAGTTAGGAAAGTACAGTAATGGATTTGCCCCTACAACACGTGCAGGGTGGCTAAGAAGAGTGACCGACGAAGGAGGGGCATAGCAGGAACTAGTGTAATGGAATATCCTGACTTAACAGGCGCGATTTGAAAATATTGGGTTTGGCCATCATTCACTCGAAAGACCCCTCTCAGCAATTGGCGCCCTAACTTTTTGAATCGCGGTGATAAAAATCAACTTGGGTACCGCATTGCCTGGCCACCCCAACTTTCGGGCCGCAAAATGATATTCTCATGGTAAAGGGCAGATTATAAATTCTGAAAGAGACAGTTGACTGATAGGGCGTGTTAGTAAACACGAAGCTCTCAACAAAAGTCTTGGTGGGCATAGCATATTGCTCACTCTCATCTTGCATGTATGAGGTCAAACCAACCCTCTAAATCAGTAGCAAGAAATCATCAAGAATCCCTGCAGCTTGTAAGAAAGTAAAACAAGGAAAAGTAGATGGGTGAGCATCCCCATCATCTCCTTCATTACCAATACGAGGTGCAATGAGATCTTCATTGTATGATGGCCTAAACTGAGAGGCTGATCTTGAGGGCCTTGACCTCCTAGGTGCATCCCTCTAAAATATTTCTCCAAAGGTATGGTTGTTCATGTTTGATATTCTGAAATTTAAACATCTATTAAACAAGTGATTGCAAAGTGAATATAATGAAGCGCACTACTCATAGGGACTTGTAAGAGGCCTAAACATGCATCAAAACTATATATCTAAGCATAAAACAAGCTTACAAGCTCTCATAACATGTCACCTACAGCAGCAAAATACTCAAGATATAAACCACTAAACAAAAATCTCCTTGGACAAGCGGAGGAGTCACATACCGGAGAACAAATGCTCCAAATTTCAGCAGCAAAGATGGGCTGAGCAAGGAGATCGAAAATCGAGGGCAAGCACAGCAAGAACGCGATTTCGAGCAATTAAACTGGTGTCTACTCAGGAGAGAGAAGAAAGTGGCAAGTGAGAGAGTGAGTGGAGGGCCAGGGGTGGCCCACACCATAGGCAGGCGCGCCCTAGGGCTGGCCGCGCCACCAGGTGGTGTGCCTGCCTCGTGGGCCCCCCTGGTACCTTCCAGGCACTCCTCTGCCCATTTTTTCACATAAAAATTTAATATGAATTTTCTGGAATTTTTTGAGATACTTTATTTTTGGGCATTTTCAGGCATAGATGAATGATTTTCTAACAGAAAGTTTTTTTTAAATGATGCAAAGACAAAAAAAGGCTGGGACTTCAGAAGTTCTAAGACACTCTAACATGCAAGCAACTAACAACAGAAAAGAAAACTAAATAAAAGAAAAAACTAAAATGGATAGAATAGAAGTAAGCAGAGATAACCATGGTGAAAACATTGTTTTGTTCAATGAAATCCTTTTGTTAACAAGGTTGATAAGGTCTTGTTACCAAAACAATTTGATATGAGACAAAACTTTGTATTCCACTAATGATTATGTTACCTCAACTTTGATAGCAATGGTCCCAATCATAATAGTTTCAAATTTTTCTCTTGGTATGGGACAATATATTTCTCCAACTTAAATGTCCTCAACATGTTCAATTGAATTCAAACCATAAGTCCTATCAATCTTCTTGGGGAAATATACAGTATGCTCCTTGTCATTAACATTAAAGGTCACCTTTCCTTGATTACAATTAATAACAGCTCCTGCAATATTAAGAAAAGGTCTCCCAAGAATAATAGACATATTATCATCTTCATGCATTTCAAGCACAACAAAATCAGTTAATATCAAGCAATTATGAGCCACTTGAACAGGTACACCCTCACATATACCAACAGGAATAGTGGTAGATTTATCGGCCATTTGCAAAGATATATCAGTTGGTATCAGTTTTTCAAGTTGAAGTCTCTTATAGAGAGAAAAAGGCATAACACTAACTCCAGCTCCCAAATCACACAAAGCAGTTCTAACATAACTATTCTTAATAGAGCAAGGGATAGTTGGAATCCCTGGGTCTCCCGGTTTCTTTGGAACCTTACCATTAAAGGAATAATTAGCAAGCAAAGTAGAGATTTCTTCATTAGGGATCTTCCTTTTATTCAAAACAATATCCTTCATATACTTTGAGTAAGGAGGCAATTTAATAGCATCAGTCAAAGGAATATGCAAGAATAAAGGTTTCATCCACTCATAAAACTTGTTATAGTGTTCATCTTCCTTTGACTTGTGTTTCTTATCAGGGAAAGGCATAGGTTTTTGGACCCAAGGCTCTCTTTCACTACCATGTTTCTTAGGAATAAAATCTTCTTTAGTGTATTTAGTATTCTTAGTGTGCTTTTCAGGTTCTTCTTCAACTCTTTGTTTATCAGGAACATCATTTTCTTCATTACCACTTTCAGTTTCAGCATCAGAGATGGATATACTATTAGGATCTTTAGCAGGTTCAGAGGGTTCTACAATAGTTTTATGCTTCTTTTTCCTTTTCTTACGAGTATTACCACTATTTTCACCCTGTTGAGAATCATGCTCAATTCTTTTGGGATGCCCCTCAGGATATAGAGGATCCTGGGTAGCAGCACCACTTCTAGTTCTAATTTCATAAGCATGTTTTTCTTTGGCAGCATTAACTAGCAAGTCTTTTTGCACTTTAATAAGTTGATCTATTTGACTTTTGAACCATTTGAAAATGTTTAACAATTGTTTTAACATCATTAGTGGTTCTTTCCACAATATCCTTCAACTCAACAATAGCTCTAATGTTTTCCATTAGATGATTTTGCACACTTTTATTAAAATTATCTTGCTTAACAATAAAAATATTGAATTCTTCTAAGCATTGATCAGGAGGTTTAGAGTAAGGGATATCACCTTCATCAAAATGTTGGAGAGAGTGTACCTCAATAGTGGATAGGGGGGAATTGGCTTACATAATTCTTCTATAGGAGGTAAATTCTTGACATATGTAGCTTTAATTCCCTTCTCCTTAAGACATTTCTTAGCTTCCTTCATCACTTCATCATTTAATTCAATAACTCCCCTCTTCTTTGATGTTGAAATAGGCACAGGAATAGTTGGTTCAGGTGTAATTATTTCAGGTATAGCTGCTTCAGGAGGAGTCCAGTCTTCATAATTCTTGCTTATTTTAGCCATTAATTCCTCAGCTTCCTTGGGAGTCCTATTCCTGAAAACACAATCAACACAACTATCTAGGTATGTCCTAGATTCTTCAATTAGTCCATTATAAAATATATCAAGAAGCTCATTCTTAGGTAATGGACTTCCAGCCTGTGCATGAATCAAAGCACAAAACCTTGCCCATGATTCAGGCAATATCTCTTTTTCTCCCTATTTAAAATCAAAAAGTTCCTGCAAAATAGCATGTCTAGAACTAGGAGGAAAATATTTCTGCAGGAAAGTACTAATCAAGCAATCAGGGCTATCAATAGATCCAGGAGGTAAATTACTAAACCAAGTTTTAGCTTCCCCTTCCAGTGAAAAAGGGAAATACTTAGCAACAAAGTAGGTGCGCATCTTAATATCATCAGAAAACAAGCCACTCATGGTAGAAAGCTCAGTCATATGTGCTACCGCACTTTCATTCTTAGTCCCACAAAAAGGTTCTTTCTCAACAATAGCTATGTAAGATAGATCAAGAGAGAAATCATAATCTTTATCTTTAATGTTTATGGGAGATGCAGCAAACTTAGCAATAGGAGACAATTTGGGTCTAATAGTACGCCTCTCAAGGAGACTCTTAGCAGTGCTCCTATCATGGGTGTTTTTACATTCTTTAATAAACTCATCGGTCATCTCAACATAGTCGTCTTCAATATCATAACTCTCACTATACTCAGCTGAACTAATAGGTGTAGTAGTGTCTTCATTAGGAGTTTCAGTATTTCTAGCTATAGTTCTAGCAATCGTAGCATCTAGGAAAGGACCTAATGGACCACTCTTATCAAGCATAGTAGAAGCAGCATCATAAGTATCATAAGTTTCAGATTCAGCAGCAGTAGTAGTGTGTGTAGCATGTGTATGTGGTGGTGTAACGAGCTTACTCATAACAGATGGTGAATCAAGAGCAACAGAGGTGTTCAGAACCGTACCTCTTCTTGTAGTGGATGGTAAAATAGGAACCTTGCCATCACGAGACTTACCCATGATGGATGGATGGCAGCGAACAATAAAGAATCCAAGTGAACTTGATAAATAAAGCTATGATCCCCAGCAACGGTGCCAGAAAATAGTCTTGATGACCCACAAGTATAGGGGGTGTATCGCAGTATTTTCGAGGGAAGTGAAACCCAATTTATTGATTCGACACAAGGGGATCCAAAGAATATTTATAAGCCTTAACAACTGAGTTGTCAATTCAGCTGCACCTAGAAACAATCTTGCTCACAGCAGTTTATCAGTAGCAACAGTTTTGTGGTAGGAATAGTAAAGTAGCAGCAATAGTAAAAGCAAAGACAGTAGTAACAATAGCAGAAAACAGTAGGATTCGAGTGCGGTAGGCATAGGGATGGATGGACGGGTGTTGCATGGACAAGACAATTCATATAGCAATCAAAACATCGGGCAATTGCATATAAATAAGATAAAGTATCCAAGTACTAGATAATCCTAGGCATGTGTTCCATATATAGTCATACGTGCTCGCAATGAGAACTTGCACAACATCTTTTGTCCTGCCAGCCCGTTTGCAGCGGGGCCTCAAGGGAACTACTGGCAATTAAGGTGCTCCTTTTAATAGAGCACCGGAGCAAAGCATTAACACTCCATGAACACATGTGATCCTCACATCAAAGCCATTCCCTCCAGTTATCCCGATTTCTGTCACTTCGGGGCCTTTGGTTCCAGATAACAACGTGTGTATACAACTTGCAGGTAAGACCAAAAACAATACTATCATAATGAATCAATAACATGTTCAGATCTGAAATCATGGCACTCGGGCCCTAGTGACAAGCATTAAGCATAACAAGTTGCAACAAAGTCAAAAAGCACTAATAGTAGATACTAGGCACCATGCCCTAACAATCTGATGCCATTACATGAACAATCTCATCCAATCCCTACCATCCCCATAGCCTACAGCGGGGGATTACTCACTCATAGATGGGGGAAACATGGATGGTCGATGGAGAAGCGATGGTGATGATGATGGCGATGATCTCCTCCAATTCCCCGTCCCGGCAGGGTGCTAGAACGGAGTTTCTGGTTCCGAATCGTGGAATCTGGTGGTGGCGGCGAAGCGGAACTCTTTCTGGAAAAACGTCGAAACCCCCTGAGTTTTTAGGTCAGAAGGCATCTTATAGGCGAAGAGGGAGACCGAGGGGGTGTTTGGGGCGGCCAGACCACCCCCTGGCGTGGCTAGGCCCAGCCCGTGCGGCCAGGTGGTGTGGCTGGGCCCTAGCCCCACTCCGTCTCGTATTCTAGCTCCGAGAATCTTCTGGTGAAATAGGATTTTTGGCATATTTTCCGGGATTTTTCCTGATAGTTGATTTTCTGCACAAAAACTAGACACCAAGGTAATTCTGCTGAAAACAACGTCAGTCCGTGTTAGCTGCATCAAAATCACACAAGTTTAGAGGAGAAACAATAGCAAAAGTGTTCGGGAAAGTAGATACGTTTTCGTATCATGGGGGTTCAACCTTCTAGACATCCCCATCAGCGCGCATGTTCTAGAAACTGAAAAATGTCTTCACAAGATAGAAAAGTATCAGAAGGAAGAACTCATCCACAAAGAGATTGTGCGCACGCGCCTCTTAGATCTTGAAGGCAAGAAAGAATTCAATGATATGATGAGCAAGGTCGTTGATGGGATGTTCCTTTTGCGTTTGGATCTGCAGAACTATCTTCGTCGCATGTCTGCCCTGGAAGATACGAACAAGAAGCTTCGTGTAGCGGTTTCCAACAAAACTACCTCACCATGAAGAACGCCATAGTATTGAATAATCATAAGGGATTATTTGATCCCACCGACTTGATTCCAAGCTTGGGGGATCTGTAAAGTCCTTGTAATCTATCTTACAGCTTTATCATCTCTACTTTCCTGCACGCATGTTAAGTTTTAATTCAAGAATTTGCATTAGTTGCATCAACTTCAAGCTCCTTTCTATTGAAGAGAAGATTTATATCCGTTGAGTTTCGAGACTTTATGATATTTGAAGTTATCTTTTGATTCATGATTATTATATTATATGATTGAATTAGGTTGAGTGTTATGATACTTGAACATATGTCATGATTTTAGGGACTTCCATACCAATAAAAGTATTGATTAAACTATGAGAATAAAAAATTTGGTAGCATATTATAGTCACGATCTTTTAAAAGGCTATAAAAATAATGAGCATGATCAAGTGGATGTACTAAAAAATTAATAGAGAGAGATAAGAAAACAACTATCAAAAGAATCCCAAGGGCAAAAGAGATACAAGAAAAAGAATGATCTTGAATCTTCATTACTGAAAGCAAATGCTCAGTTAACTCAACTCTATGATTATATAATATGTTGAATCATTAAAAGCTTCTTATAACTTCGTTGATACTAAAAAAGGTGTGGAAGCCTCTAAGTCATGTTGTCGTGGTGTGGAACACGGTAGTGCCATCGGGGATGGCATAAGAGGGCACAATCAGGATGCTATCGGTGGCTACTTGCAACGGGTTGGGCACAGATACTGCAAACACAGTGATGTACCCAGGTTCAGAGCCCTCTTGGCGAGGTAAAGCTCCTACTCCTGCAAGGATCTACTATCAAGGGGCGAATGCCCAATACAGATGCTCCTTGAGCTGTTTTCCTGGCTACTCCTTGCTAGAAGAAGGAACTACTCAACTCGTTCAACCTATGGAACTTCTAGCGTGTCATTGTCTCTACCTAGAACCCTAGTACCACCCCCTTATATACTGGTTGAGGAGGTAGCTTACAAGATGGGTTCTAGGGTTTAATGTTTGGATTTAGGCTTTACAAAGTGGGTCGGCTAGACAGGGCCGAATGGTAGGCCTGGGTCCAGTCAAGCCTCTAGTACAGGGAAGGACGGCGCTACAGTGTCCAGCGCCCTTGCTTTACTCGTCAGCTGACTCTTTATGTGTAAGTCGGAGCTTTACTCGTCAGCCCTAGCTTTGCTCGTCAGCCTCTAGCTTTGGCATAGTTGTCCGGTAGCACCGACCGGGCCAGCCAGCCTGTTCGGTCCGAGGTGCGCTCAGCAAGGGGGCTTCACCCTCCCCCCAGTACTAGGTCCAGCGCATCCGAGGAGGCCGGCTAGGAGCGGCATCCCAGCCGGTTCTTCTGGCCACCCGGCTAGACGGGCCAGCCAGGGAGTTTTGGGTGCGGGCCGGGTGGAGAGTTCCATCCGGCTGCTGTTCCTTGTCTTGGGTCCAGACGGCCAGAGCTCTTTGGAGCCGGCCAGTTGGTCCCTTCTTGGCCTACCCGGGCGTCATCCTCCCGACACTAGTCCCCGAGCTCGTTAGGACTTCGCCTCGTGGAGAAGTTCTTGCGTGCTCATTTGGTCGAGGTTAAAATGATTGTCGAGCAGAGGCTTTGTCGTTTTCCTTTGCCTTGTAGCTTTTATCTTGTGGTTTTTGTCTTGTAGTTTTTGTCTTGTTTTGGCTTGAGATTCTTCGTTGTTCCCGGCTGAGGTTTACCAGCTACGGAGACGATGGCCCTACCCACAGGGTGTGAGCGGTGATCTCCTGGAACGGCTGCCGCACCCGGCCGGGAGATGGATCGCCAGTTTGCTATCATCATTGCCGCGTCAGCCATTCCTGCCACTTCTGATGCGCGTCGCGTCAGTTTGACTCCTTGGTCTGCCGTAGCAATTTTTGGTAACCGCGCGCACGTCTTCATCATTACGGTTTCTTGGGGATCCCGTGCGTGGTTTGCCTTCCGCAGTAACGTCTGCGGGATCTTATATGCATTTTGCGCCGGCACACATGATCCACCCCGAACCATTGCGTTGAGGTGGGACCGTTGCTCGCCATGTGGTGGAGAGGGAGGGTGACCGGCGCAGTTCTTCTTCCCCAATAAATAGGGATGCCAGGGAGCGGGGTTCCTCACTTCATCTTCTTGCGCCTGCTGCCTCTATTTTCCATTACGCCTTAGCCCTCTTCTGCTTGCTTGCGCCCTTGCTGCCTGGTCACCAGCGCCGTCCTTGTTCTTTTTCTTCGAGGATAGGCCCGCGCGTTTCAAACACGGGCACCTTCCCCAACAACATGTTGCCGGACGTCGTCGATGGATGGTGTGGCTCCTACGTCATGGAGGAGCTGGTGCGGAAGTATTGGCGGGGGAAGTTACTACCACCGGAACGCTTGGTGATGCATCGCCTCGCGCCAGAGGGGAGCGGGTGCCCAACCCCTAGCCCGGCGAGGTCGTCGTCTTCCTTGCCCATTTTGCCCGCGGTCTTGGGCTGTCGCTGAGCAGGTTCATCTTGGAGCTGCTTGGCTCCTTTGACCTCCAGCTCCACCACCTCGGAGCCAACACCGTGGCGATGCTGACGCATCACGTAGCCTGCTGCGAGGCGTATCTTGGCGTCCGCCCCGACACCATGAACTTCTTGAAGTTCTTCTACTTCAAGGTTCAGGTGGTGGGGAAGGGCGGCCTGCTGACAGAGACGGGCTACTGCGCCATCTACCCGCGGTCGTTGGCGGCGATGCAGCGCTTGGAGCTCCCGGACACCATAAAGCTGTGGCAGCACTCATATTTCTACGTGCGCAACGCCACAGAGGTAGACTGGATCAAGATTCCGGTCTTCTCGAACGTTCCTTCCACCCAGAAGGCCTGGAGCATCCAGCACTTGGGCGCCCAGGGAGACATCGACTGGATGGCCGCCCGGCTGGCAGTCCTAGTGGAGAAGGAGCGGCTCACCACCCGGGACATCCTGCTGTCCTGGATGGCGAATCGCGTGCTTCCGCTAGAGCAGCGGTCGCACAAGATGTGCCACCTCTCTGGCCATCTGGATCACACTCGGGTCTCCCGGCTGGAGGTGCCGCACGCGGCCCTCCGCGAGTGGCTTGCCACCATCTCGAAGGAGGTGCTGGCGGAGGACTGGCAGTTTTCTTGTCGGCCGTATCACCACGGCCGGCTCCCGCCAAAGGTAATCCTTTTCTCCCTTTTTCCGGGTGAATTTTCCTCGAGGGACTCCTGCTTCGTGCCTCTTATCTTCCCTTGTTGAGTAGCTTTTTACAGCGCAGCTAGCGGAGAACGGCATGGGGGATGGCGAGCTCCCCATCTTCTCTGCAGACTACAAGCCCTCGAAGTATCCGCAGACGGGGCTGGAGCGGTTCCCCATGAGGGCTGATGAGGGCTACGAGTTTCCACTCGGTGAGGAGATTCGCCTTTTCCTTGTCTGCCTTGTCCTTACTGCATTTTAGCCGTGAACTTGACACTTTGCTTGTGTGTTGGGGAAGCTGCACACGGCGAGGATGTGGATCTGGACAAAGCCGCCGTGCCCAGGGCCCGGGGGAAGCGAGCCGCCTCGACCAGCACCGCGCCGGCTAGGGTGCCTCCAAGAAGAGTCGCCGTCCCAGAGCCACGGCCACCATGCCAAGCGTTGCCGGGTACGTGCTCCTTTGCTCCTCATATACTTGTATTGATGGGCTCACCCTTGCTTATTTCGCCCTTGTCCTTCTCGAAGCGAAGCAATGGCTTTGCCCGGCTCCGTGACCGTCGCCACCGCGTTCGCCCCTCTGCCTGCTGGGGGCGGAGGTGTGCTGGCTGCGACACCCGAGGTAGTGCCGGCTAGGGCGGATGCGGATGTGGTGGTGCCGCCAACTGCGTCCGTGACATTGCACCGGGTCGATGTCGTCTCATGTCTCGCCGAGGCTCTCCTGCCTGGGCGTAGCAGTGCGGCCGCGCCTCCCTCTGGCCCGGTGGTGGGCGCTGACTTTGGTGCCTACCGGGTGGAGGAGCCGGTGGAGGTGCCGCCGCTAGAGGTCCCGACCCAGCCGGCGGGTGGGCCCTCTGCGGCCACGGGGAGCGACGACGACCTTCAGGTCACCCGTTGGACGCCGACTCGGGCTGCGCCACCGCTGGACGCTGCCTTGTCGCAGCTGTCCGGAACGGCGCCCCTGGCTATCGGCCAGGCCCGCCAACTGGTGGAGGCGCTAGAGCAGGGGCTTGGCCAGGCCAAGGCACTGGGAGCCTCCGTCGAGGTATGTGTCTCTTTGCTGATTCCGATGTTTTTTCCTTCGTCTTGCGCCGCAGCCGGATCTTTTGGTTCTTACTTTTCTCTTCTACACAGAGGGCCCTTGCCGACGCTGCCAAGACCTCGCGGGATTTGGGCCGTAAGATTGCTTGCTCTATCGTGTCTTCCCGATTACGCGATTTCTCGCGCTTCTTGTTGAATATTGGTTACCCTCCTGCAGCTCTGCTGGCGGACCGGGACCGCGAGGTGGCCCGGCTGACGGGGGAGGTTGCCCAGCTGGAGGAGTCCAACAAAGCTTGCTAGGACCAGATCACCTAGCTGGTTGCGCATCAGCAGCAGATGGAGATCAAGGCTGGCCAAGCCAAGAAGGTGGCGGACATCCGGATCGATGCACTGAAGAACCTGGAGGTGCTTTATGCCACCCAGGAGGATGCTCTCAAGGCCTCCAAGGCCAAGGAAACGGTGGTGCTAGGAGAGCTTTGTCAGATCACCGAGATGATCGTCAGTAAGTGCTCTCAATCCAGGCCAATATTGTAGTTTTTCCTTTTGCGACCAACATTGATTATTGTCTCCTTTCTCGAGTGCAGCTCAGTATCCTGAGGCGACTGATCAGGCGCTGGCCCGCATCCCCGAGACGGCTCCGGATCTGGATCTCCACCCAGGAGAGTTGGTGGTGGTTGTCAGCGAGGAGGCGAACCGGCAGCGTGTCGTCGCCCTTGAGGTCTATGACTACGTCTGGCCTGACACCGCCCAGCCGGCCACCATGGACGCTCTGGCCGAGCGGCTTTCGGGCGCTCCGGACCTCATGGACGTGGCTCGGGAGTGGGCGGCATGCGGTGGCGCGGAGATGGTGCTGGCCCTGCTGAAGTCCTGGTACCCGAATGTGGATCTGTGTAGCCTTTCTCGTGGATTTCACCAAGGGACCAGCTATGACCAGCTTCACGCCGAGGTTCCTGACATCCGCTCTTGTGGTGTGAAGATTGGGAGCTTCGTCGCACTGGACCGGGACTTCAGTGACCCGGATGGCATGGAGCTGTATCACCACGAAAGCCTCTTTGGTGAAATTTGTGCCATTGTCTATTATGATGTTGTTGGGGTAGCCAAAGCGTGTGATTATGTCCATGAAGAATTTCACCATTGTTGGTCCATCCAGCTTCTTTATTGGTTTCGCGTCGATCCACTTTTGTGAATTTATCCACCGCCACCAGTAGGTGCGTCATGCCGGATCGGGCTGTTTTGAAAGGACCGACCATGTCCAGCCCCTAGATGGCGCAGAGCCAAGTGATGGGAATCGTCTTGAGTGCCACGGACGGAGTGTGCTTCTACTGGTTGAACCACTGGCAACCGTTGCACACCTTCACTATTTGTTCAACGTCTTCGAGTGCCGTGGGCCAGTAGAACCCATGGCGAAATGCCTTTGCCACTATGGCTCGTGATGACGCGTGGTGTCCGCATTCGCCCTGGTGAATGTCATCCAGCAGCCAGATCCCCTCCTCCTGGCTCACACACTACTGATAAATGCCCCCAACGCTGCGCTTGTAGAGCTCGTTGTTGATGATAGTATATGCGTTGGCTCTGTGCTTCACCTGCCTTGCCTCTACCTCCTCTTCGGGCAGCTCTCCTCTGGCTAGGAAATCCATGAACGGCTTGGCCCATGTTGGAGTTTCCTGGATGGCACATATCGCCCGCATGAGCAGGTTTACCTCTGCGCGGATGACTGGGTTCGGCTCGTCTGGAGGCCTACCGGGTGGAGTAGTGGAGCCGGCAGCCTCTAGGCTAGACGCGGCAGACCCAGTGCGGTGAAGCTTGGCCGAAGGTCTTGGAGCAGCGGTCCCGGGTGCGGTGGAGCCATTGTGGAGGTCCTGGAGTCGGCAGTCCCTGGGTCCGCGTCTAGTATGATGGAGTCAGATTCTGGAGACGACATGATTGACGACTTGCGCAGGTGTTCGAGGGAGATTCCAGGCGGAATTGCCTGTCTTGTTGACCCGATGCGGGCGAGCACGTTTGCGGCCTCATTGTTTGCTCTGGGGACATGGTGAAACTCGCATCCTTCGAAACATGTGCATAGTTGTTGTACGAAGAAACGATATAGCGCCATGTTTGCATCCCTGGCGTCCTAATCGCCCGATAGTTGCTCCACCACCAAATCTGAGTCGCCAAAGCATAATATGCACCGGATGCCCATCTCTTTGGCCATCTTGAGGCCATGGACGAGTGCCTCGTATTCAGCAGCGTTGTTGGAGGCGCGGAACTGGATCTGCAACACATACTCTAGCCGGTCTCCCTTGGGAGAGGTGATGACCACTCCAGCTCCGAGCCCCCCGTACATCTTGGAGCCATCGAAATGCAGCTTCCAATGCGTGGAATTAGGGCAAGGCGGTAGGTATTACGTCTCTGCCCAATCAACAAGGAAATCTGCCAAGGCCTGAGACTTGATCGCCATTCTTGGCTCGTACTGTATGTTGTGGGCAGCGAGCTCTATGGCCCATTTCGCCACCCGGCCCGTGGCATCTTTGTTGCTGATGATCTCCAAAAGTGGCTCTAGCGCCACCACCCGGATGGAGTGCTCTTGGAAGTAATGCTTCAATTTCTTGGCGGCCATGTACACACCGTACACCAGCTTCTGGTTGTGAGGGTAGTTTTGCTTCAAGAGCGAGAGTACCTCACTCAAGTAGTACACTGGTCGTTGCACCGGTTGTGCCTTTCCCTCTTCTGGCCTCTCCACTACCAGCACCACGCTGACAACCCTGTTAGTGGTTGTGATGTACATCAGCATGGGCTCCTTTGCCGTTGGGGCTCCCAGTATATGTGGCAAGGTGAGCATGCGCTTGAGGTCGCGGAAGGCTTCATCCGCCTGCGATGTCCAGACGAACTTGTCTGTTTTCTTCATGAGTTGGTACAGCGGGAGTGCTTTCTCGCCCAGTCGGCTGATGAACCGGTTGAGGGAGGCCAAGCATCCGGTGAACTTCTGGACGTCTCGCAAGTTCTTAGGTGGCTGCATGCGCTCGATTGCGCCTATCTTCTCTAGGTTCGCCTCGATTCCTCGTTCTGACATGAGAAAACCGAGTAGCTGGCCGGCTAGGACACCAAACACACATTTCTACGGGTTTAGCTTCATCTGGAACCGGCGGAGGTTGGTGAATGTTTCCTTCAGATCTTCAAGGAGTGTCTGGCGCTCCTTGGTCTTGACCACCACATCATCGATGTAGGCGTGTATGTTTCTACCGATCTGACCTTGCAGGCATTTTTGCATGCAGCGCTGGTATGTTGCCCCCACGTTCTTCAGTCCAAACGGCATGGTGGTGTAGCAGTAAGCTCCATAGGGAGTAATGAATGCTGTCTTTATTTGATCAGCGGGGTTCAGCCGGATCTGGTGGTAGCCGGAATACGCATCCAGAAATGACAATAGCTCGCAGCCGACCGTGGAATCAATCACTTGGTCTATCCTTGGCAGGGCGAATGGATCTTTGGGGCATGCTTTGTTGAAGCTGGTGTAGTCAACACACATGCGCCAAGTCTTGTTCTTCTTTAGTACTAGTACGGGGTTTGACAGCCATTCCGGGTGGAAAACTTCCATGATGAATCCGGCTGCGAGCAGCCGGGTGATCTCCTCACCGATGGTTCTTCTTTTTTCTTCCGTGAAGCGGCATAGTGATGGTTTGACCGGCTTTACATCTGGCCTGACATGTAAAGAGTGCTCGACGAGCTCCCTCGGAACACCTGGCATGTCCTTGGGGGACCATGCGAAGATATCCCGATTCTCATGGAGGAAGTCGACAAGCACGCTTTCCTATTTGTTGTCGAGACCGTCTCCGACCAGGACGAACTTGTCCAGCTCGAACTCGTCTAGCAGGATCTTCTTCGTGCCCTTGGACGGCTTGGACTGTGCTTCCCCTGCCAGCTTGGGTTTGCCATCCGGCATGTCCTTCTGCAGGGCTGCCACATATTGCATGATAATGCGCTTCTCCTCCGCGATGATCATGGCCTCCGCTATCTTGGACCCATCTGTGGCCCATTCCATAGATCGCCTATAGCAGCCGGCCACGATGATGACACCCTTTGGCCCTAGGAGCTTCATCTTGAGGTATGCATAGTGCGGTACCACCATGAACTTGGTCAGCGTCGGGCGCCCCAGGATTGCATGGTATGCGCTAGAGAGGTTGACCACCTCGAACCAGATAGGCTCACGGTGGAAGTTATCCTCCGTGCCAAAGATGACGTCCAACCGGATCTTTTCGATGGGCGAATGCGACGGGCCCGGAACGACTCCATGGAAGGAGGTGCTTGACGGCTCCAGCTGCGACTCGCTGATACCGAGCCGGTCTAGCGAGCTATGGTACAGGAGGTTGATGTTGCTCCCACTGTCTACGAGGACGCAGGAGAATCTGCAGGAATGCTTCTTGGAGACGATGATGGGATCCAGAACCACTGCGTAAGTGCCTGGGTGAGGCAGCTCGGCTGGCTAGTCTTTTCGGCTCCATGCAACTTCTTGCTCTGACCAGTTGAGGTATTGGGGGACAGGAGGGACGATCGTGTTCACTTCCGCTTTGCGGCGTATCTTATTGTGCTTGGTCTCCGGCTCTGTCGTGAAGATGTGGTAGTTTCCCACCAGGTGGGGGTAGTTGTCATCATCATTCTCTCTCCGGTGATGGTTATCATGGTCACCTGGCGGCCCACCTGCGGGGGTGGTGGAGCCTGCCCAACCGGCGCGCCATCAATTTCTGCCATCTTCTTCGTCCACGTGCACTGGCGTGTGGTATGTGTAGCCGGTTTGTTGCCTCCGCTATGGAACTTGCATGGCCCATCAAGCATTGACTCGATGGTGTACTTGGGCCTCAGGGGCCGGTCATCAGGCTTCTTTCTCCGGCTTCCGCCTGCAGCCGGATCCTCCTGCACTACCGCCACCTACCTGGAACCATATTGGTTATCCGGCTGGTCATCCTTTCTTTTGCCGTGGCGGTTGTCATGCCGCCTGGAGTTATGGTTGTTCCCATCCGTCTGGCATCGATCTACATCGATGTCGACAATGATTTTCCCCTGGTCATCCACCCGGATGGATCTTTTTATTGCCGCGTCAGCGGTGGTGTACTTGTCCGCAATGGCCATGGTCTATGCCATGGTGGTAGGATCCACCCAGTGAAGCTTGTGCTTGAGCATGGTGCCATCTCTGCAGCCATTGATGAAGAAATCGACCGCTTGATGCTCACGCACCCCATCGCAGGAGTTGTGCATGCTCGTCCACCGGGTGATGTAGGAGCGGTCAGATTCATCCGGCCCCTGCATGCAAAGAGCAAGCTCGCCGGGTCGACCCGGGCGCTTGTAGGTGCCGGTGAAGTTGCGGACGAACGCCTGCTCGAAATCAATCCAAGCGTTGATGTTGTTGTCGGGAGGCTATTGAGCCATGTCCTGGTCGAGTCGAGGAGCATGAGGGGAGCGTAGCACATGGCCACCCGGCGGTTGCCGTTTGCGATTCCCATCGCGGTGGTGTAGTCCACCAGCCAGTCCTCTGGCTTGACCGAGCCGTTGTACTTTGGCGTATCCCTTGGGAGCGAAAATCCCTTTGGAAACGGTTCATTCCGGATTCGCGGTCCGAAGCATCTTGGACCGGCTAGACTTTCTTCCTCCAGCGCGCATGATTGGACCAGTAGGTTGATGCGTGCGCGCGTCTTGTGGTTCTTCCGGCTCGAGCGGTCCCAGCCGGCCAGATAGGCAGGAATTGGGCAGCGCTTGGCCTTTTTCGGCTTCGTCGGCCGGCTCGCGGTTTTTGCTGGTAATAGCTGCCGCGTCACGGGCATTGTACCCGCGGTTCACTGATCCGCCGCGCGGATGGTTGCTCGAACTTGCTCCGTTCGGGGAAGATGCCTTGCTGGCGCTTGCAGCCGGATCCGCCATCCAGCGAGCCGGTTGGGTCCTGCTGTTGCTGGCCATGCTGAGTTCAGCCTCAGTCTGCTGTTTGTTTTCCGTGACCACGAGGAGCTGGACACGTGCCTGCTGACGGAGCAGCTCCTCACCCTCCACGTGGCTCAGTTCTACGACTTCCGCCTCTGCGGCTCTCATGTTTTTCGCGGGAGTGCGGTAAACCGGTTGCACCGCGGGCGTACGCGGATCAGCAGCACGATCTATCTCCGAGCCGAGGTTTCGGCCTTGGGGCTAGGCCAGGCGGCTAGCGCCGGGTAAGTGGGAGAAGCCATGCATGATGTTGTACTCACGCATGGTCGCGTTCATCCGCCGTTGGGCGGCTGCCACTTTGCCAGCTTCTTCCAGGAGGCTCTGGCGAGTGGCCTCCAGCGCTGCCGCAGCTGCTGCTGTATCCGCCTCGATGGGTGTGATGGGGTTGCGGAGGTGCTCGATGGATGCGTTGATTAGGTCCTGGTTCAGGAGGCATGAGTTGGCGGCGCGACCTTCCCCGTTACGCTCTAGAGGTGGGCGATGGTTTTCGCCTGAGCCCACCATCATGACCTCAATGCTGCCACTGGCGACGCGTGAAGCGGAGAAACCAGGAGGCGCGCCGGACACGATGATGACCTCGCGAGGAAAGGTCTCGGCGATGGAGGCGACGTAGACGTGGTGCTCGCCGAAGTGCATGATGGAGCCTCCGCTTGGGAAGGTCTCCCCGGTGAAGCAAGATGCGTTGTCGAGGATGCAATTGAAGGAGCCGAAGGTGAGGACGAGGCCGGAGGCGACTCGCTCACCGGCGATGAGTGGAAGTCCCGTGCAAAAGATGACCCCAGTCGAAGCGCTGTGCCCCACGGTGGGCACCAACTGTCGTGGTGTGGAACACGGCAGTGCCATCGGGGATGGCATAAGACGGGACAATCAGGATGCTATCGGTGGCTACTCGTAGCGGGTTGGGCACAAATACTGCAAACACAATGATGTACCTAGGTTCGGAGCCCTCTTGGCGAGGTAAAGCTCCTACTCCTACAAGGATCTACTATCGAGGGGTGAATGCCCAATACAGATGCTCCTTGAGCTGTTTTCCTGGCTACTCTTTGATAGAAGAAGAAGAAGAAGGAACTACTCAACTCGTTCAACCTATGGAACTTCTAGCTTGTCATTGTCTCTACCTAGAACCCTAGCACTACCCCCCTTATATACTGGTTGAGGAGGTAGCTTACAAGATGGGTTCTAGGGTTTATTGTTTGGATTGGGGCTTTACAAAGTGGACCGGCTAGACAGGGCCGAACGGTAGGCCTGGGTCCAGGCAAGCCTCCGGTATAGGGAAGGACGGCGCTACAGTGTCCAGCACCCTTGCTTTACTCGTCACCCGGCTCTTTCTCCGTCAAGCGGCTCTTTATGCGTAAGCCGGAGCTTTACTCGTCAGCCCTAGCTTTGCTCGTCAGCCTCCAGCTTTGGCACAGTTGTCCGGTAGCGCTGACCGGGCCAGCCAGCTTGTCCGATCAGAGGTGCACTCAGCAAGGGGGCGTCACCCCCCAGTACTAGGGCCAGCGGATCCGAGGCGGCCAGCTAGGAGCGGCCTCCCAGCCAGTTCGTCTGGCCACCCGGCTAGATGGTCCAACCGGGGAGTTCTGGGTGTGGGCCGGGTGGAGAGTTCCATACTGCTTCTGTTCCTTGTCTTGGGTCCAAACGGCTAGAGCTCTTTGGAGCCGGCCGGTCGGTCCCGTCTTGGCCTACCCTGGGGTCATCCCCCTGACACATGTGATGTGTAAAGGTGTGATAATACCCTCGAAATAACTTTACATCTGATATTGTATTCCTGTTTCAATTTCTGCCTCATTTATTGTAACGACTCATGCCTCATGAACATGATGATCTTGATCATAAACCACCATCTTGCTCGGGGACGAGCAAGAGTCTAGCTTGGGGGAGTTGATGAGTCCAAAATTGAAGCATATTTACCTTTCGTTTTTGCATAAAAAGATTAGGGATTTTGGTATTTCACTGTGTTTGGACGCACCTTTTTGTCCTTGTTTCAACAGGATCCCGAATTACTAAGTCTCTTATGAACAAATCAATTGGAACTGTCATATTATGTTGTAATATGATATTTTAAGTGATAAAAGTCATTTTATTGATTTACCTTCGTACCTGGGAGAATACCAAACATTGGGAAGGCACTTGCAGCGAGAACGACTAGTTGTACGGGCAGAGCTTATGCCTCGTAAAATACTTTCTCCTGGTGAAGACGGCGAGGAGATCCGACATACACAGCAACGTAGAACCACGAAAAACCATACTAGAAAAGGATCTGAAGGAGGAACTTGGAGAAGGGAAAATCCCTGCTACCTCACAGATCATTGGAGGACATCGCATCATCCCCTTCATCATCAACCACTACATCTGCATCACCATTACTACCCCCATCTCTCATCTATTAGATCTTGTTGTAATTCCATATTCAATTGTGGTTTGCACTATATTTATCCTTGTCTTTTATCCATCCATTTGATTATGATGATGTGGTTGATTGCTTCCATGTGTGAGTAGTTTTCCCTCATTTTTGGGGAGATGGAAAAACCCTAGCACTATTATGAAGTTGCAATAAAGATGATATATTCTTGTGTCCATATGACTTACTAGTCTATGATAGATTTATGATTTGTGTTTGATCTCTCTCTTTAGATGGTATGTGTAGTCGACCACATATCATTTGCCTTCGGGACTAAATATGAGGGAGAAATCCTTTGGACGTGTTTGGAAGTGTGCCCGGAAAGCTTCGTGACAATTGGCACTAACTAGTAACCTGCACGATCAAGGGAGGATAACGAGAGACTCCCTAAGCTAATTACGATATCCACAGGGAGACCCTTAATTGTGGCGGTCTGTATGGATGATTGCTCTCAGACATTGTGGTGGTTATTTAGAGGTGACCTCATTCTTGGCTCAACAAAGTGACTTCCTACGAGCCCTATAGTGAACATCTTATTATGGAGCTCTCTCCACACATATCATGACACGATAAGTAGGTTATAATCATGCTAGTGGTGTACTCTACACCCCCGAGAACGCTTTATCCCTATTGTGTTTAACCACGTTTGAACATGATGATCTTGATCATAAGCCACCATCTTGCTCGGGGACGAGCAAGAGTCTAGCTTGGGGGAGTTGATGAGTCCAAAATTGAAGCATATTTACCTTTTGTTTTTGCATAAAAAGATTAGGGATTTTGGTATTTCACTGCGTTTGGACGCACCTTTTTGTCCTTGTTTCAACAGGATCCCGAATTACTAAGTCTCTTATGAACAAATCAATTGGAACTGTCATATTATGTTGTAATATGATATTTTTAAGTGATAAAAGTCATTTTATTGATTTACCTTCGCACCTGGGAGAATACCAAACATGGGGAAGGCACTTGCAGCAACAACTACTAGTTGTACGGGCAGAGCGTATGCCTCGTCAAATACTTTCTCCTGGTGAAGACGGCGAGGAGATCCGACATACACAGCAACGTAGAACCACGAAAAACCATACTAGAAAAGGATCTGAAGGAGGAACTTGGAGAAGGGAAAATCCCCGCTAGCTCACAGATCATTGGAGGACATCGCATCATCCCCTTCATCATCAACCACTGCATCTCCATCACCATTACTACCCCCATCTCTCATCTATTAGATCTTGTTGTAATTCCAGATTCAATTGTGGTTTGCACTAGATTTATCCCCGTCTTTTATCCATCCATTTGATTATGATGATGTGGTTGATTGCTTCCATGTGTAAGTAGTTTTCCCTCGTTTTTGGGGAGATGGAGAAATCCTAGCACTATTATGAAGTTGCAATAAAGATGATCTATTCTTGTGTCCATATGACTTACTAGTCTATGATAGATTTATGATTTGTGTTTGATCTCTCTCTTTAGATGGTATGTGTAGTCAACCACATATCATTTGCCTTCGGGACTAAAGATGAGGGGGAAATCCTTTGGACGTGTTTGGAAGTGTGTCCGGAAAGCTTCATGACAATTGGCACTAACTAGTAACCTGCACGATCAAAGGAGGATAACGAGAGACTCCCTAAGCTAATTACGATATCCACGGGGAGACCCTTAATTGTGGCGGTTTGTATGGGTGATTGCTCTCAGACATTGTGGTGGTTATTTAGAGGTGACCTCATTCTTGGCTCAACAAAGTGACTTCCTACGAGCCCTGTAGTGAACATCTTATTATGGAGCTCTCTCCACACATATCATGACACGATAAGTAGGTTATAATCATGCTAGTGGTGTATTCTACACCCCCGAGAACGCTTTAGCCCTATTGAGTTCAACCATGTTTCCAAACACTCTTGTTACTTGCTTTCTTTTACTTGTTTTTATTACTTTTCTGCACTCAATCAAAAATCTTTCAAACACCATTTACTTGAGATCAAAGACAGCCTATAAGTATCCTTTGGTGGATAGTGACGAGGGGCATAAAGATCTTAACCAAATAGCTCTCTATGGGTACGATACTCTTATTTTGAAACTAGCTACAATTGATCTGTGCACTTGCAGCCATCACGAACCCAACAAAATCTTACATGTCCTTTGGCTTACTTGTGAAAATGTTTTGAAAACATTATTATTACTTGCATTCAAATGCAATACCATTTTTGGAATTAAATAAATAAATGGTGGGCGATGGAGTCATGGATGTATACATGGTTGAAATATCATGTGGTGGCGATTCCATTATACCGGGAAAGTTAGGATTAACAACAGCAGTTAGCCATTCTTGCGTCGTATAGTACCGCGCTAACCACAAATCTTGTTATGGGGCGAGCGAGTGAGAAGTTCCTTCTTCCTTTCGTCTGTCCTCGTATATCTAGTTGGGCTGAGATCCACAGAGGAGATCATCGGATGGGAGCCTGTGACGTCCCTATCCTATGATTTAGGGTAACAGCTGGGTATATTAGAAGGGGTGGTAATTTAACGTAGGTCTCTCGACCAAAATCCCATCTTGATTGACCGATGCCTTATAGCATGTATCAGGACAAACTCGAAAGCTACCTTTATAACTATCTAGTTACGGAGTAGTGTTTGATAGCCCCAAAGTAGGTCGATCCACATCTCAAGTACATGCGACAATCTCAGGTCTAAGGACAAAACGTACACGATGTGTAGAGAGAGCTGCAAGCATTATTGCTAGTCTCAAGTTGGGTCAGTCCAACCCCATGTTCATAACATGTGTCCACATCATTGGTTTGACATCTCTATGTCTATGACTTGCGAAACATAGTCATCAACCAATCGATGTGCTAGTCTAATATTCATGTGTGTCCTCACATGAACTCCGACTAGGGACAATTATTAGATAACCATACAAGTAAAGAGTTTCACAAACAATTCACATAATTGCCAATCAATACAAGTTGCCTGGTATATGGATATTCAAGGAACATTATAATAACTCATGGATACACATGAAATACAATCATCTCTATGATTGCCTCTAGGGCATATTTCCTTCAGTCTCCCACTTGCACTAGAGTCAATCTAGATAGTATCTAATACCTATTTCTCTTGTGTGCGCTTCATGCGCAGGATGCGGGAGTGGCTTAGTCAAGGGATCAGCAACATTTGAGTCCGTATGTATTTTGCATAACATGACACTACCATCATGAATGAACTCACGAATCAGATGGTAACGCATGCGAATATGTTTGTTCTTCTGGTGTTGTCTAGGTTCCTTGGCTTGTGCAATAGCACCATTGTTGTCACAATAAACGTCCAAGGGATTGGACGAGCCCTGAACCACACCAAGAGCGATCAGGAAATTCCTAATCCAAACAGCTTCCTTTGCAGCCTCCGAGGCAGCAATATATTCAGCTTCTGTTGAAGAGGAGGCCACTGTATCTTGCTTGGAACTTTTCCAGCTCACAGCATCACCATTCATGACAAACACATAACCTGATTGTGATTTTGAGTCATCTGAGTCGTTAAGGTAACTCGCATCTGTGTAACCCTTTACACTGAGTTCAACCTCACCTCCATAAACTAGGAACATATCCTTAGTCCTTCTCAAGTACTTAAGGATATTCTTTACCGTTGTCCAGTGACTCTCACCTGGATCAGCCTGGTATCTGCTCGCAACACTTAGAGCATAGGAAACATCTGGGTGAGTACATGTCATCGCATACATGATGGATCCAATAGCCGAAGCATATGGAACCCTACTCATGCGCTCTCGCTCATCAGTGGTCGAAGGACACTGAGTCTTGCTAAGTTTAATGCCGTGAGACATGGGCAAGAACCCCTTCTTAGCCTCTTCCATGCTGAACCGTTTCAACACTTTGTCAATGTACGTACTCTGGCTTAATCCAATTAGCCTTCTTAATCTATCTCTATAGATCTTGATGCCCAGAATATATGCCGCTTCTCCCAAGTCCTTCATACAAAAACTATTTTTCAATGAGGTCTTAACAGACTCGAGCATAGGAATGTCATTTCCAATCAGTAATATGTCATCCACATATAAGATTAGAAACACAAGTGATTTACCATTTTCTTTCTTATACACACAAGGTTCTTGTTCGTTTTTGGTGAAGCCAAACTCCTTTACAACTTCATCAAATCGAATGTTCCAACTCTGAGATGCTTGCTTCAGCCTATAAATATACTTTTGAAGTTTGCATACCATTCCAGCATTGTTTGGATCGACAAAACCTTCAGGCTGCATCATATACACGTCCTCAGTAAGGATTCCATTTAAGAAAGCCGTCTTGACGTCCATCTGCCATATCTCATAATCGAAATATGCAGCAATGGCTAGAATGATCCGTATAGATTTAAGCATCGCTACGGGCGAGAAAGTCTCGTCGTAGTCAACTCCTTGAACTTGTCGAAAACCTTTTGCAACAAGTCGAGCTTTATGGATGTGAACATTTCCATCCATATCAATCTTCTTCTTATAGATCCACTTGCACTCGATGGCTTTAAAACCATCAGGCAGGTCAACCAAGTTCCAAACTTGATTGTCTCCCATGGACTCTATCTCGGATCTCATGGCAATTAGCCATTTCTCATAGTCTAGGTCCACCATCGCTTCTGCATAGGTCGCAGGCTCATCATTGTCTAACAATAATAACTCTCGCACTTCGCGGAGCCTCGCCGACCTTCGTGGCTGTCGTGCTTCTATTGCCACGGGTTCCTCAACTTGTTCTGCTACAATAGCATCACTCTTAGAAGCATCCCCGACTAGCTCATCTTGAACTTCTTCAAGTCGCACCGACCTTCCACTCGTTCCCTTTGTGAGAAACTCTTTCTCTAGGAAAACACCGCTACGAGCGACAAACACTTTTCCCTCTTCTCGGTTGTAGAAGTAATACCCTAAGGTTTCCCTTGGGTATCCCACAAAACTGCACTTATCCGATTTGGGTGTTAGCTTGTCCGACTGAAGTCGCTTGACAAATGCATCACAACCCCAAATCTTTAGAAAAGACAAACTGGGATTCTTTCCAGTCCACATCTCATATGGTGTCTTAACTACGGATTTAGATGGTACCCTGTTTAGTGTGAAAGCTGTTGTTTCTAGTGCGTAACCCCAAAATGATAATGGTAAATCCGACTGGCTCATCATCGATCGAACCATGTCCAACAAAGTTCGATTACACCGTTCAGAGACCCCGTTTCTTTGAGGCGTTCCGGGCGGCGTGAGCTATGGAACAATTCCGCAACTCTTAAGATGATTGCTAAACTTGTGACTCAAATATTCACCTCCACGATCAGATCGCAAGGCCTTTATTTTCTTGCCACGTTGATTCTCTACCTCATTCTGAAACTCTTTGAACTTTTCAAAGGTTTCAGACTTATGCTTCATCAAGTAGACATAGCCATATCTACTGAAATCATCAATGAAAGTAATGAAGTAGTGATATCCTCCTCTGCCTGTCGTGCTCATTGGTCCATATACATCAGTATGTATGAGTTCCAACAAGTCTGTCGCTCTCTCAGGAAACCCCGTAAAAGGCGTCTTGGTCATCTTTCCAAGTAAACAAGCTTGACATGTCTCATATGATTCAAAATCAAACGAAGTTAGAAGACCATCACCATGGAGCTTCTTCATGCGCTTTTCACTTATATGCCCCAAATGACAATGCCATAAATAGGTAGGACTCAAATCATTTGGCCGAAGCCTTTTAGCACTAACATTGTAAACACATGCATTATCAAGATTTAAAATAAATAACCCATTCACAATGGGAGCATCAGCCACAAACATAGCATTCTTAGAGATTACACAACCATTGTTTGTACTCACGAATGAATAACCATCCCTCATCAAACATGAAGGTGATAAAGTGTTTCAACCCATACTTGGAATGTAATAACAATTATTTAACTCCATAATAAATCCTGACGGAAGGTGAAGTTGCATGACGCCGACGAACAATGCAGCAACCCTTGCTTTATTTCCGACGCAAAAATCCACTTCGCCCTTCTGCACTTCTCTAGTTCTTATTAGCCCCTGCATAGAATTGCAAATATGAGCAACCGATCCGGTATCAAATACCCAAGAGTTAACATAAGAATCTGCGAGAAAAATGTCCACAACATTTACAACAAGCGTACCTGAGTGGGAAGTACTCTTACTTCCACCCTTCTTCAAAGAAGCCCGGTACTTGCTGTAGTTTCTCTTCCAGTGGCCATATTCATGACAAAAGAAACACTCGGTGTCTTCTGCAGGTCCAGACTTTTTCTTGGGTGCAGGGTTTGGCTTAGGGATCGTATCCTTAGCCTTGCCCTTCTTCTTCTGCCAAGAAGTGCCCTTTTTCTTGAAGCTAGGCTTGTTTTGCACGACCATCACATGGATATGCCCTGCACACTTCTTAATGTCACATTCTGCTGTTTTCAGCATTCCACATAATTCATTAAGGCCCCTCTCCACCCCATGCATATGGTAGTTCGAAATGAAATACCCATAGCTAGATGGAAGAGATGCCAAAATGAAATCAGTGGCCAACTCTTGGCCTAATGGAAAACCAAGCTTTTCCAAAGTCTGACTGTAGCCAACCATTTTGATCACATGGGGGCCTATAGCTTCTTCCTCTGCCAGCTTGCATTCCACAAAGGACTTAACGACATTGTACCTCTCAGTCCTAGCCTGAGTCTGGAACATGTCCTTAAGCACAACGATCATATCATACGCTTCCTGATCCTCAAACTGCTTTTGAAGATCAGGTTCCATGCATGCAAGCATAAGACAACTAACCTCAAGAGATTCATCACATGCTTTCTTGTAGGCATTCTTAAGGGCAGCAGCTTGCATTATCGTGAGTTCATCCGGATTGGGGTATCGACGCTTCTTTTTCTCATTCGAGAACAATTCTCGTTACGGACCCAAATCAATAGTTTGTTCCATTTAGTTTATCCTTTTCAAGAATCGAACGCAAAGCAAACGGTGATGAATTGTTCGGTGCCATTGATCTACAACAAAAATATGCAAAATACTAAGCCATGTAACCATGAAAGAGTAAAACATATTAAACAATTTAATAGCATATACTCCCACTTAAATCAACATCCCTCTATTGATACTAAGTGATTCAAGATCCACAATTAACAAGTCGACTAGTGAGCTTTAGCATCACTGCTAGAAGACAAGGTAAATCGGTAAGCAACCTTTGCTAATCATATCACATATGACGCTTGTTGTTGGGTGACATCTCTATGTCAAAACTAGGCGCCCAACCTTTATGCCCCAAGGTCCTTAACTGTTAAGATGACCTTGTTAAGCTCACCAACCCTTATGCGTGTAGGTATCCGATACAAACCCATCCAGCCAAGGAAAACCATGGCACCCTAATTTCATAGACCCACCAACGATTGTATAGGGCATAGGATGGTGCAAGGTTTGGTTGGGAGGGCATGGTTTAACTTAAACTTTTTGAGGGATCGTTCTACTTCTATCATCTAAGCATGCATAGTAGTAAAACGTATAAGAATAGCATTCATATAGATGTGATACAGTATGGCCCATTTTTCTCATGGTGATCTCCATCGCCATAGAACCTGTCCACCATAATGATCTCCATCTTCATGCTCTATGCGAGCCATCCTCCAAGTGATGAGTTCTCCAAGAACTAATACAAGCTATTACTCCTAACAGCTAGTAATCAAAATTACATGGTATTGGGATCATCACAAGTTGGCACGCAAGCCATTACAATAATTGACAACACATATGGATCCAGCCGTGTTGCCCTACTCACGACACGCAGGTCATGAAAAAAATACATACATGCATCACATACATTTTTGGGCCATACTAATCACATACATCCTGCAAAAACAAGTTGTGCATAGAATCGCATTCTACCGGATCATGTGAAATCGTAGCACCTATGAACCTTAACATGATATAAAAGGGGCTACGACTAAGGGGGGTCTAGGGGTCTCCCCCTGCGGGGTCCGAAGGATTTTGATCGAAAATGAGAGATCAAATCTATACAATTTTCTTTAAGGATTTTGATCAGCAAATACAATTTACCATAAACTGACCATAGTTCCGATTCGACCAAACTCCTTTGGTCACGGTACGTCGATTCAGATCTAATTCTCGATTCGATCAATCATATTGATCTTTGCGTGATTCAAAAGGATTTATGTGTCATTGTCTACCCAGATGGCGGAAACCGACCGGTAGGGGTAAGTCGTTCGACGACCTTAGAATCACGATCACGGAAAGTAAGATCATAGATCAATCCAGAACCACCACCATACAGACGATCACATCATCCATATCAATCTACATATCACCATATGCAAACACCCCAAAACCTATGACTGAACAACATCAGCTTTGATACCACTGAAGGGAAATGGGTAGGCTACACTAGCGTAAAATCAAATTTTTCTACCGCGTCAACCAGGAATACTATTGTCATATATCACGGGATTACTGCTAGACGCGCAGGTGCGGAACTCGATGAAGCATGTCGCGGCAGTGTAGATGTTCTACGTCTCCTCCTTGCCCTCGTCCCACGAGCAGCTCCCCTTTGCGCGGCTCGTCCAAGTGCTACAGCTGCAGCACCTCCGAGGTATCCACACGTCCGGAGTGGAAGCTGTCACACGCCAGACTGTTAGGTCTGCACGTGCAACACAGGCGGAAGAGGAGTGGCGGCTGGGTGGAATGCTCGACCCTATTCAGCTCGCCTCACTCTCTCTTATGTAGGCATCCCTGGTGGGCTTCTACATTAGCAGCCCATTAGCAGCCTAAGCCTGGTCTAATTCGAATCCAATCCTCATTAGGCTTCCAGCCCCTAAAGTGTGTGACCCTATAGGTTCATACACATATAGTCATGACACGAGTACACTTAAAGTAAATAGTTGGTAGCCAACTCTAGCAAGACGTGCCAACTTCTAAACGCATATAAAGATCATTTGGACGAACCATCACAAGGTTGAGTACATGTCTTTCCCTTTGCCTCACGATATTTGGTCTAGCTCTAAGCTGACCTCTCTTTCTCGATACTGTGATTCGGAATCCCTTTACTAGGTTAACTCTTAACCATATGTAGCACGGCCATGCATTTCTGGATCCGATCACTCGAGGGGCCCAGAGATATCTCTCTCAAGTAGAGAGGGCAAAATCCCATCTTGATTGACCGATGCCTTGTAGCATGTATCAGGACAAACCCGAAAGCTACCTTTATAACTACCCAGTTACGGAGTAGTGTTTGATAGCCCCAAAGTAGGTCGATCCACATCTCAAGTACATGCGACAATCTCAGGTCTAAGGACAAAACATACACGATGTGTAGAGAGAGCTGCAAGCATTATTGCTAGTCTCAAGTTGGGTCAGTCCAACCCCATGTTCATAACATGTGTCCACATCATTGGTTTGACATCTCTATGTCTATGACTTGCGAAACATAGTCATCAACCAATCGATGTGCTAGTCTAATATTCATGTGTGTCCTCACATGAACTCCGACTAGGGACAATTATTAGATAACCATACAAGTAAAGAGTTTCACAAACAATTCACATAATTGCCAATCAATACAAGTTGTCTGGTATATGGATATTCAAGGAACATTATAATAATTCATGGATACACATGAAATACAATCATCTCTATGATTGCCTCTAGGGCATATTTCCTTCACGTTTGTGGGAAAGTAGCGCACCTCTCGAGAGCGTAAAAATGTGACATGTTACTCCTATTCTAGGAAAGAACTATGATCACGTGGAAAGAAACTTTATGAACGTTCAGACAACCCGTGAAGACTGACAACCTAGAATTTTAAAAGCATAAAACTTACCTTTTTTAAAAACTGTTTTCAAAAACCTAAACTAGTCTTAGATCTTTGATCGATGACTTTCAAACAAACATCAGACAACCACCAGAGAATTTGTAGAGTACGCTTGTTCTCAATCTATCATCTTAACCCTTGCTTAGGTTATAAAGAAGACATCGCGACCAACATGAAGAGTAGAATCAACGACAGGGTATCAGATTTGTAGAAATAAGACAGTATATAGATATAGGACCCTCCCGAAAATGCATAGGTAGATGAGCTAGCAACAATATAGCTTATCCAATAAGTTGTCAACTCCAATGATTTTAAGCTTAGTATTACCATTGATTAGGAAGCTATCGTTTCTGCATTTGAACTTTTATCGCGTTGTGAATCCTCAATGGACCAAGGAGGATCTCGAAGCTTTTGTGCACTTTTGGCTCTTGGTATGAATTAGAAAAAAAAGTTGTTGAAACCACAGTGTTTTTGTTATACCACTTTGAGGGACGTGATATTATGGGGACTTTCGTAAGTGTCATATTAACGACTTGTACACTGCAACATGCAATGGTGTACTGGGTCACTACAAACCATCCTTTTGGTTGGTAAGAGTAGTTTAAAGGGCACGTGGACAGGTGCACGATCATACTGGTGGTTGTTTCATCACATGATCTATGGATTTGACACTCCTACTTTGGTATGGCAGGATCTAACAATGACATCAATATGCTCCAGAGCTCACCGGTATTCGCTAGGCTTGGAGAAGGCAATATTTCGGAGGTTAACTATGAGATCAATGGAAATCCTTACACCAAGAGGTATTATCAAGACGATGCCATCTATTCTTCGTGGTCAACATTTGTCAAGACAATCTGCAACCCTGAAGAACAAAAATGTAAGAGGTTCATGAAAGAACAAGATGCCTACAAGAAAGATGCAGAGCATGTGTTTGGTGTGCTTTAATCTCGGCGGGCTATTGTTCATCATCCTGTTAGAAACTGGAGCACTTAGATGATGTGTGAGGTGATGGCTGCTTGTATGATCATGCACAATATAGTCATTGAGGATGAGCATGATGGCAGCCTCTATGACCAAGACCGAGAGTTTGAGGGTACCTTGGTTGAGCCATAGCCCGGAAAAGCATCTCGGGAAGAGTTCATGCATGTGCATCATACGATCCGTGATTGGGACCTTCATGGCCGGCTTCAAACGGATTTAATTGTACGTGAGCTTGTGCGGGAAACCAACATCACTAGTCATAATTCTCTTATTTATTTAATGTAATTTCTAAATTATATTTGATTGTTGGTGAAAAAATTGTGAACTATCTATATTTATGACCTATTTTAATTTTATTTATTACTGCAATATGTTGGTGAAATATGTAGCAAAAGACCAATTGGCTAGCACCGGCCAAAATGACCATCTCGGACCATTTAAGTCTAGCCGCAGGACGCATTGGACTGATGAGCTGGACAACGATCGATTTTCTGTGCGTGAGCCAACTTAGACGGACCATTTCAAAACTTGTTAGCTGACTGAAATGGATCGCGCGCCGATGCCGGCCTCACAGGAGAGAGATCATTTCCATCCTACCGCTACAAGATGTGCATAAGTCTAGAGCGTTGCCATTTTTATCCTAATTATTTTCTCCCTTTTAAAATATAAGATATTTTAGCTTTGTAAAAGGAGTGTATCTAAACTCTGTAAACATACACATTAAAAAATATCTAAATATGCTTCTTTCACAAATCTAAAACAACTTATATTTTTAAACTGAGAAAGTACTTCCTAGCCGGGCGCTGAAACGACGTTCCGAGCGCACCGGCTAGGCGACAAACGATAGACGACACCACGCACTCGTCGTCTACAACCAAACCAGCCTTATCCGTTCGTCCTCTCCAAATCGTGCCGCCCCGCGTCCCGCGTCCCGCAGCGCCGCCCGTCGTGCCGCCTAGGACCTCCTCGTCACCGGGATGGCCAGCCACAGAGCTCATGCCGGCGAGTCCCCTGCCACGCTCCTGGATGGAGGTCAAATCCTGCATCTAGAGCACAGGAGTCCACCGCGGATCGAACTTCTTCCACGGGCGCACAGGAGTCCAAACGGCTCCGGCAGCCGTCGTGCACTTGCCCCCACTTCTTGGCAGACTCCTCCCTTCGATTCTATCAAGCCGCCTCCCGTCAGCCATCTGAAGGGAGATCAAGCTGCGCGGGGGAGAGAGGATGCAATGTGGTGAGGAATCGGTAGAGGGGAGCGAGCTGGTTCTCTTGGCATCCTTATTTTAGAGGGGCGAGCATGGTGGTGACCGGAATCGAGCAAGCTGCGTGACGACTATGGAGGAGCAGGCAGGTCGGCTGTTTTGGGGAAGACGATTAGGCAACATACTGACTGTGTGCAGGCTGCACATGGACTTCACTTGGACCAAACGTGAGAACGAGAGAGAGGATATGCTTCTTGGGCTGGACGTGAGAAGGATATAGAGGGAAAGAAGGCACTGGTTTGGATTGAGCCTAACATGGTTTTAACAGAGTGATTTTTTTTCGTCAGATTGTTTGCCTAAAACCGTATAGTAGTTGCTCAATTCAATAATTATGTTGCCTAATTTCATATTAGTTGCTCAGCTACAGTGACACTAGGCAAATGGTGACCGGTTAGGCAACTTTGGTGCCAAACAGAGTAATTTCGGTCTGACTTGGTGTCCAACAAAGCAAATTGGGTTGTGAATAACGAGACAATTTTGATGCCCGACAAGGCAACTTCTATGCCTGACGAGACAACTTCTGTGCCCAACGGGGCAACTTCTGTGCCCGACGGCAAGTTTGGTAGGCAACTTCCGTAGGCAAGTTTGGTAGGCAACATAGGAGGCTAACAAGGCAATTTCGGTAGACCATTAGGACGTTGAGGCAACTTCAGAGCCTGACGAGGCAACTTGTGCTCGACAAGGCAACTTCGGTAGGTCATTAGGATGGTGAGATAACTTTGGAGCCTGGGAAGACAACTTCAGACTCCGACAATGCAACTTTGGTAGGCAACATCAGAGCCTGACGAGGCAACTTTTGTGCCTAACGAGGGAACTTCGGAGCCAGCGCGTGGCAACTTTGGTGTCCGACGAGGCAACTTTGAAGACCGCTAGGCAATTTCAGAACCTGACGAGGCAACTTGGTTCCCAGCGAGGCAACTTCGGAGCCCGACGAGGCAACTTTTGCCCGGCGAGGCAACTTTTCGGTGCCCGACGGGGCAACTTCTGTGCCTGAAGAGGCAACTTCAGAACCCGACGAGGCAACTTTGGTGCCCGGCGAGGAAACTTGTGCTCGATGAGGCAAATTTTGTGCCTAACGAGACTATTTTGGAGCCCAGCGAGGCAGCTTCGGAGCCTGACAAGGCAACTTTGGTGTCCGACGAGGCAACTTCAGAGTCCGACAAGGCAACTTCGGTAGGCAACATAGGAGGCTAACAAGGCAATTTCGGTAGACCATTAGGACGGCGAGGCAACTTCAGAGCCTGACGAGGCCCGAAGTTGCCTCTTCGGTCTCCGATGTTGCCTCGCCGGGCTCCGATATTTCCTCGTCGAGCAGCGACTTACCTGAAGAAAGGTCGTCCTCACGCACAACAGCAGTGATGTCCTAATGGCCTAGCAAAGTTGGCTCTCCGGGCTCCAAAGTTGCCTCTTCGGACTCCGAAGTTGTCTCGTCGGGCAGCAACTTGCCTAAAGAAGGGCCGTCCTCACCCATCGCGGCAGTGCCGTCCTAATGTCCTACCAAAGTTGCCTCGCCGGGCTCCAAAATTGCCTCATCGAGCTCTAAAATTGTCTCGTCGGGCTCCAAAGTTGCTCGGTCGGGCACAAGTTGTCTTATAGGCAACTTTAATCAGGATGGAAATATAATGGAAGGTAATATAAGCAACTTGTCACAAACAGTCTTCACTAATCCATTCATGAAAAACTGAGAACTTTGGCACTCTGCGGTGCTCTTACTATGCAAAGGCCAAAGCCATGGAAATGCATTTTACCATTTTACACAGCGATACTACGACGAGCCATCTAAAAAATCTCTCGTGGGCTGGCTAATTTCTTGTCTAGAACTGCTCTCGTCAACGATACCCAAGCGGCCAAGCCCTCCGGTTGGTCTTCCTCGCGACCAAAGCCAAAGACCTCTACTCGGTCTTCTTCCGGTCAGCTCATCGACGCCCTCCTCTTCCGCACTTCATCGCTGAAATATATTCTAGTTCCTTGCGTAGGCGGCACTCCTGACGACGTGCGATGGAGATGAGGACATCCCGACGAAGTGGGGGGAGACGAGGACTCCCTGCGGCGTGCGCGTGACTGCAGAAAATAGATCGCCGCTGGCTATGGCAACACGGGGTGGAGGCAGGGCACTCCCGCCGGTGCGCGGTAGAGATGCGGATCTCCTGACGACCCGAGGTGGAGTCGGGGCCCTCCCGACGGCAGCTGTGGAATTGGGGAACTCCACGGCGGCGCACGGTAGAGGCAGCGTCCTCTCGGCATCGCACCGTGGAGGAACGTCAGCGCCTGCGGGAGAAGGTGGAGAGTGAGGCGGTGCGTCGGGGGAAGTGGGTGGGCATCGAGCGCGCCAGCTAGACCATGTCCTATTTTCCGTTACTGCACCTGGGCATGCGATATGGTGCGCTCCAGATGTCATTTTGGTGCACAGGCGCTCCCTAGACCAGCCTTTTTTTTGAATGGGCTGGAGCGTTGGCATTGAAATGGGATACCAGACATACTAAGGGCGTGTTTGGTTCCAGTGCGAGTATTTCCCTGCGCATGCAAGTTGCACGCGTAGGAACTGCACGCGCGGATTCGCGGCTGGGCCAAATTCTCCCCCTTATTTGGTTCCCCGCATCAACACTGTTAGGGACTTGGGCAGAATTAAGGCCATGTTGTTTGGTGGGCTGTATTAGGCCTGGGAGAAAGAAATGTTTGGTTTTAGCTATCTCATGTGCTCTGGTAACCTCTTCCCCAGATGGTGAGCTTACGACACATCACAACCTTTAAAACACAGCAAGCACACACCATAAAGCTCAAGCACAAAAAGTACATAAACATTGTAGCAATAGCACGACATAAGTTCACAACAATCGAGGCAAGACAACAAAGTACTCAACAAAGATCAGAGGTCGATCATGGCAAGGGCTGGATCATGCTCTAGGCACTTCTTCATGACTTCAGTCATGCTGTAGTTGAAGATGGTGACCTTGAACAGGTCACCCTTCAGCATCTTGAAGGTCAAGAAGTACCCGATATTGACCTGGTGTGCAATGGCGAAGCCTGGCCACCCCTGGTCAAGGAAGATCATGTCGCCGACATTCCGGAGCTTCACCATCCAGGTGCATCCGGTGTTCGTCTTCAGCACGATCATCCTCGGCACATTACCGAGGAAAGGCCTGAAGCCGTCTAGGATTGGCAGCAGGTCTAACCCAGGTGCCAAGATCACCTTGGCAAAAATGGGTTGGACCTATCTGGTCATGAAAATGCCCTATCTTGAGAGGCCTTCCCCTCGGCCTCTTGCTGCCGCTGCCCTCACCACCATTGTTCCCCCTCTTGGAGGCACTACCCACAGCAGCATCTCTGGAGCATGCTCCCGCATTGCTGGGGAGAGCACCTCCGATTAACATATTCGAGCACTACACCAGGAATCAGCACATGTGATCAGACATGAACAGTGAACATAACACATGTGATCAGACATGAACAATGAACATAGCACATGGCCTCATATTCTATGCCAGAGAGGCAAAGGGATGCTCCTCATGAGCACCATGAATGGAGAATGAATTTTATTAGCACACAAATTTGGTCATGAAGAGGATCCCCTTGCCTGTTATTGTGGTACTTACTAATCATCGGCCAAAGGAAGAAACAGACGACCAAAATTTCATGAACTTCTTCAGAATTACTAGCACAAACAAGCTAGAGCTGGTGCTACAGGGAATCAGAGGTCGTGCACAACCTACTTCTTTGTGCATACCATCCGGTTCCTATAGCACCAGCTCTATGAATGCATTATACTAGGTGTCATCACAAGCTGCATTCATAGAACAAACAAAAATTGCCTCATAATACAGAGCATTGATAATATGAAGCGATGGTCATAGTGAACCTAGTTCCATTAGCTTGTAAAGATGACAGATCAATGTTCGAAAGGATCATCACTTCCATTTCCTTGCAGTGCATATTTAATTATTGGCAGGCGCATGAATGGGCAACTATTTTTTGTGTCTCATACTAGGCATTGTGTGTCCAAGATCAATCATAACATGCATGCTATGAAGCAACCTATAGGGATCTTGGCCACAGCATGCAAATTAATCATCGTCCGAACGAGAAGAACATGAAGAGTGATGCGAAAAATAATCGATGCCTCATATAAGATGTGCACACATACACTCGGGAGAGGACTCTGTACTACCTAGTACAGTGCACAACATAGTTTGTTATGAACGATTGCACGTAGTACAGATTCACTCTCCGGTATGATTTGGTGATAGTTTTAATCATCGGCCTAGAACAAGAAGATGAACAATGAAATTTGGCCAGTAATTTTCCCCAATTTTTCCAATCGGATGAACCCTAGGAACAACATCTGCCGGAATTTAGCCAGTAACAAGTGGATTCTAGCCACAAGGAAATAATCTAACCTAACACTTCAAGGTGACCAAAACCAGCACAAATAGTTACAAATCTACCATGCATGTCTCTCATACTCGGAGACTGAGTCGGCAACAGATAGATCTGAGCCGCTAAAACCTTATAAAGGTCGTGGTTCGAGGCATTACCGCCATTGTTGAAGGATTCGTGCTTCGGGTTTCCCGATGAAGAAGAAAAAGAAGAAGCAGTCGCAGTCGCAGTAGATCCGCTTCAGCCACGATAAGCGCAATAATCGCCTAGATCTGCGTCCGTTGACTACCTTCGCGGTGGTCTTGAATCTTCCGATGGGAGAGGAACCGCCGACAGTGAGAATGTGGGAAGGGTGGTTGTGAATGGGGAGAGAGAGCGGTGAGTGAGCGGTGAGGGGATTTATGGTGCGCGTTCTCGATGCGTCGCGCCGTATCCCGTCCTTCTCCACGCGTGCCGCCGCGTACACGCTTTTGGCTCCCCAGGGCCTATCTCCGCAGAAACGCTCGGTTTTGGCTTTTCCAGCGGGATATGATTTGAGATGCTTTAAGACCCATGCGATGCGAGCTCGGCCCGACATAAGAACCTCCAAACGGGCTTATTTTTTCGCCCTGCGACCCACCACACACGCCTTAAAGAACACTTCTACTCTCGACAGCCTCTCTGCACGTACCTTTAGCTTCTGGGCGGGGAGCAACGAAAGCAAAGTACACACGTGTCGGTTGGAACTGCACAAATACAGGGCGAGGTCCCCATGAAATGCACGGAAGATGACAACCCCAGACGTGGACGCAACGGCACATTTCGTACGTGGCCCAATCAAAGGCGCGTATAATCCGTTTTAGAGAAAAGAAGGGAACTCAAACGGATGTGCGCACCTTCTGGAAACATCGTGCGTGTGTCGGCATCAATCAATCAACACTATAGTCCGCACCGATCTCGCCCAATTGGACGCTATACCACAATTAGTAGTGTGGAAAATGTGCGTGTGCTGTGGACTGTGGTGCTCATAAGCTATCCGACATTGCCTGATCGTTCGTTCATCTTATTCGCCTTCTTCACTAGTTGCCTACTTTCTCGGTCAGCAAATAAGTCTATTTCTAGTCTTGTTCGAAGTTAAACGTTACTAAGTTTGAAATATTTATGACACTAAATTGTTTTATGTTTTCAAATTTCGTTTCGTAATAGTATGTTAATTTATTGCAATATATGTTGCTATATTTATCTATAATTTTGGTTAAACTTTAGAAAGTTTGACTTAGACAACAGTTAGAAGTACAATCATTTATAGACGGTAAGAGTAGTTTCGTCCGTTCTTCTTGCCAATCTGGTTGCCTATGTGAGCAGGATGGGGGAGGCAGATAGCATGGGCCACGTATCATCGAGGCCAGTAGAGTGGTAGGGCCACGATGGTGTTTGCAGTTTGTACGCCAAGATAATTCAGAACCATCTTCATGGCCAGCGGCTAGAAAATAATACTCCTAATAGTACTCCTCCAATCTTGAACCATCTTCGTGGAGTATCCAATTTTCTTTAATAAAAGGCCGAAGGCCCAATGTTAAATAACGCCAAACGACGAAAGGACACAAGGTACTGCATCTAGACGAAAGGACACAAGGTACTGCATCTAGCTTACACGAAAGAGCAACCCACCCACACAGGAAGGCAAACCACGAAACTACACTCGGAAGCGCAAGGCCATTATAGTTACTACAAAAGCGGGATGCGAGCTCAAGACGTCTACAATATCGGGCCGGAGCTCCTCCAGAGGACGAGCAATTTTCGCGCACGCCGTCGAGATCCCGCCACTACTGCAGCAATGCCACCAGAAGCCGACCACCTCCAGGAACCAAATCAGGAAGCCTGCAGGCCCCAGGCCGCATCGAGGACGCCCCAAGGAAAGGGAGGAGCAGATCCGCAACAAGCCTTGCCGAGGGAGACACGCCGCAACTCCAACCGTCCAAAGACACCGCAGCTCCGCCACACCTCCGTCGGAGAGCCACACGACGAGGGCTCCAAGGCGGCGTCTTCATGAAGAGCACGACGCTAGAACGCCGCCACCGCCCGATCCGAGGATCAGGGTTTTCACCCGAGCACGAGGGAGGCCGAAAGCACCGCATCGACGCCTTCAACAAGGGAACGACGTCCGTAGACGCCGTCGTGGCCTCGAGGGCGGTTTCTGCGTAGCCTTCACCTCCAAATACGCATACACACCGGTATCACCACACCGACGCTGCAGAGGGACGACGCCCATCGACGCCGCTGCCGAGGCCCGAGGCAAGGTTTCGGCAATGACATTTTGTGGTCCAAACCCCACGCCGCGCGGCTCGCCAGCCCCACGTCGTCCCCACGACCATGGAAACCGGCCAGCACCAGAGCCCCCTGGCACGCCCGCCAACCATAGGGCTCCCCACCATCCAGGACCGCCGCCCCGGCATCCAAGCCGAGCACACCAAAGATCAGAGGAAGGAACCAGGGGCACCGTCGCGAGGACTCTGGAGAGCCGCCGAAGAGGGGCCAGCCTCCAGATCGACGGCGAGTGGCCCCCATGGCCACCCCTGCCGACGCCCCAGGACTTTGCCCGGAGACGCCCTCCGATGGCGGGGAGGCGGAGGGAGGGGTGAGGAGAGCTGGCAGTTTTTTCGCCGTTGACCCACAAGAGGTCAGACATGATCACTGACTACCCGAGTATCCAAATTAACTGACCCAGAGCACGTTGCCGCGATGGACTGGCACCAATCTGCCATGCATATATACGTACTTACATACATGCCCCGGCGCGAGCCGCAACAAATACTCCACCCCACTAGGCACTAGCAAAGCAGAGCAGCAGCGCGCGCGCGTGTCCGTTTCCTTCGCGCCCACTTCACCGTGCCCACAAATACCGCCAGTCCGCCACCGCCGTTCATCTCTCCCAGTCCAGGTCCTCTCTTCTCCCTCCTCGCGGTTTCTTCTCCCCCAGATCCCCTCTTCTCCGCCGAGCGAGTGCCGCGCGTGTCCCTGCCTACCAATCAGCCCACGCCAAAAGCGTTCCTCATTCACTGATTCACGGCGCCGCTCCCGCACGGGTCCGTGTGGATAACGAGTCCATTTTGAGGCTCCGCTTTTGGAATCGGCAGAAAAGGAAACGGGAGATCCGGCTGCCCTTTTTTGGCCGATCGGTCCGCCGGTACATACGACCCCCCCGTCTTTCCTCGGCGCGCTTTGGCAAAGGGAGTTTCGGTTCTTGGATGGTCGTCTTCTCTCGGCCGGACCGCGCCGATGGAGTTCTGGCCGGAGTTCCTGGCGACCAGCGGCGGGCATGAGTTCGTGGCGGGAGGCGTGGGCGGCATGGCCGGCGTGCTGGCGGGCCACCCGCTCGACACGCTCCGCATCCGCCTGCAGCAGCCGCCGCCGCCCGTCAGCCCCGGGATCACCGCCGCGCGGCTAGGGCGGCCGCCCTCACCCGTCGCGCTGCTGCGCGGCATCCTCCGCGCCGAGGGCCCCTCCGCGCTATACCGCGGCATGGGCGCGCCCCTCGCCTCCGTCGCCTTCCAGGTCAGCCAATTTCCAGGCCTCAATCCGTTCCGAATCTGAAATGTCTGACGCGACGCAATCAGGTGGCTAAGCCGCCCTGTGGATTGGATTTTCAGGAGCTCGTGGATTGTTTTGCTATGTCTTTCTTTCCCAATTAAAGTTCGCTTAAATATCATTTTCGACGGGAAAGTGTGTTCAGTACTGCATGCATGCGACATCAAATCTGTGACATGACTAACGAAATCAACTACTCGTGAGCAATTATAGGACGGCGCCACTTTACACGTTTATACTCTAAAAAAGACACCTCCTATGGCTTGCTTGTCGCGTTTGAAGTCTTTTCGCAATTTTGCAGAGCCTGCGCCTTTGCTTCCTCTCGCTTGTTGCCGTAGGATAGCAAAAGAGTACCCGCGAATTAAAAAAAAAAAACCAGATAAAGAGTATAGTGGAAGCCGGTAAAACGTGTTTTCATAGGTTCAGTGCACTCATTCGCGTTAGATACAGCTGCCTTCTACTCCCTTTGTCCCAAAAAAAACAACTTCCTCGATACATGCGGATTTAGATAAAACCGAGTCGCTTATTTTTACGGAGAAAGCTGTACTGGTCTGACGTGTTGGAAGCTATGCGCAAAACACCACGGCTATGCTGTTGCTCTCGGTCGCTCTCATTCTCATGGTTCACGTGGCGTGACCTTCTGGTTCTGGTCCGTGCAGTTGTTCTCGCCAATAAAGGCTCCGTATGCTAACGCACACGTTTCATGTTTGTTTGTGACTAGGCTTGCGACGTAACGTAGTACTATGCCATTGCTGCCTAAGATCGGTCAATGTCATTTTCAAGTCTGCTTTTTTCTTTTTTGCACAAGTCTTCCACAAGCCTAAGGATGTCAGCATGCTGGTGCATGCATTCAACCCCAGAAATGTCACATTCTTTGGTCTACGGTCGGCGAATCCACGAGACCGCGCTACGCTTCTGGCTCTGCTCATATGACTATCGATATATAGCTGTTCAATTCTACACGTCAACTGACTACACGTGCCGTGCACCTGAAAGCTGTAACTAACAATGGCGGCGACGGACGCTGTATTTGCAGTAGAATCGTGTCAGAATGACAGAATCTGACATCCGGATATTCTGTTGCAGAACGCGATGGTCTTCCAAGTCTACGCGATCCTATCGCGGTCGCTGGATCCACGGACGTCCACCTCCGAGCCACCCTCCTACACGAGCGTGGCGCTCGCGGGCGTCGGCACCGGGGCGCTGCAGACGCTGATCCTGTCCCCCGTCGAGCTCGTCAAGATCAGGCTGCAGCTGGAGGCGGCGGGGCAGAAGCGCCGCGGTCCGGTGGACATGGCGCGGGACATCGTCCGGAGGGAGGGCGTCCGCGGCGTGTACCGGGGCCTCGCGGTGACCGCGCTCCGGGACGCGCCCTCGCACGGCGTCTACTTCTGGACGTACGAGTACGCGCGGGAGCGGCTGCACCCGGGATGCCGGCGCACGGGGCAGGAGAGCCTGGCCACGATGCTCGTGTCCGGCGGCCTCGCCGGCGTCGCCAGCTGGGTCTGCTGCTACCCGCTGGACGTGGTGAAGTCGCGCCTGCAGGCGCAGACGCACGCGCACCCGAGGTACCGGGGCGTCGTCGACTGCTTCCGGAAGAGCGTCCGGGAGGAAGGCTTCCCCGTGCTGTGGCGCGGCCTCGGCACGGCCGTCGCGCGGGCCTTCGTCGTCAACGGCGCCATCTTCTCGGCCTACGAGCTCGCACTGCGCTTCTTGGTCCGCAACAACGGGCAGGCGATGCAGGTCGTCATGGAGGAGAACTGAACTGTTGAGATTATGGATGCAGTTTCATCCATTTGCAAGATTGGAGTTGCTCGCGACGGGCAGGATGCACCAGGGCTGTCGTCTTGTACATAGCCTTAGTATTCATTGGAAGTGGCTCATGTGGGGCATACGATTACATCAGGGTGTGATTTTCAGAGAGTATGGTTAGTAGCTGCAGAATTCACACACTGTAGGTTTGCTTCTCGATAACGACGATCAATTCTCCCAGCACTTTCTGAAATGGTACTGCAAAATCGTCACGAGTCAGAGCAAGCCTAATAGTAGAGCCAACGGCTAACGGCTGGCTATAAGCCATGTCCCTATCTAGAGTCAATCTAATAGTTAATATGTACAACATGTGAAGATAAAAATATAATACTTTATTAATCCATGACCCATTTTACTCTCTCACCTAGTGTCTAAGAGCATGTGTTGCAACTGACTCTTAACCAAGAATCCACTCCTAATCGAAGGTTCACTCATTTTCTCTCTCATCCAACTAAACATAAACATACTATTCTAAATCTTATAGCCTTCTGTGGAACAACAAGGAGAGGGCAAAAGGGATTAGCATTTGTGTTACAAATAATTGGGCTAATACAATTTGGTCCACGTGTCATTCCAGATTTTCTCTAAATCACAAATCTCCTGCGTGGAAGCCCATATACGATGCTGCCCATGTTGTTGGCAGCTCATGTGTGAGTGGCAAGAGGAGTCGGAGCTAAAGTTTACCCCCACATGAAAAGTTGGAGGAGAGTTACACCACCTTATACTTTGCAAGTGAGTGAGAAGAGAAGTGCTACACACGAGCTCCTCTTCGGACGACGCTCGCCCGCTCATCGTGACGGGGCATGCAGTTTGCGGAATGAGCCTCGAGGCGAGCGGTTCGAATCACTCTCGGGTCATGGGGTACTGCAACCGATCTGAACTCGTGCGCGACGTGGCCTCGGCTATGTTGTGCCCCGTGCGGTTTTATGAGCCGCTCTATATAAGGGCATGTGCGGCTTCCACCACGCAGGACCAAAACCAATCTAGGGTTTTGTTAGCCTCTCTGCTTGCGCCACCACCGTAATCTACTTCATCCCATGCGTCATCATGCACCGGTGAATGAAGAGCAGGTCTCCGGTACTACTCGCTTTTGCGATCATGTATGGGAGAGGGCGAATAAGGCTTTTAGGAAGCGCTCCGCGCGACTGCTCAAGTTCGTCATCACGACGTGTCTTCCTGGTCGTCAAGCCGGAACACGTGTGCGTCGTCTTCAATACCATCTTCTTCGACTAGTCTCTACAATCTCTACACCAATGGCTTCTCCGTGTACAAATCAATACATACAAAGTGGTTTGATCTTTTCTTTTACTATGGTTAATATAGAGATTGCACTGCTACTGTTCGTGTCGATTAGTACATCTAGTATGTTAGAGTTTTACATGATTGTAGCTTCTGCTAGTCATGATTTATATTTTGGAATTATTTGTGAATGTTATGCCTAATAATCCAACAACCCAAAAACCTTATTAGAGGCAATTTCTTGAATTAAACATAGAACACTTGGCCGATGCAATGAAGTCGGGTAAGTTTACTGGGGTTCATTTTAAGAAGTGGCAGTATAAGACCACGATGTGGCTTCAAGCTCTGAAAGTATACGAGGCAAAGTAATAGCTTACCTAAAGGAACTATATCTGACAAGGATCGAAAAAACTCCGAGGAAGTGAATACTGGTTTTGTGGGATGCGTTCTAAGTGTTCTTGACAACAAGTTGTTTGGCATGTACATGCACATCCAAAATGCAAAAGAGCTCTAGAAGGCACTGGACGCAAAGTTTGGTGTAGCAGACGCTGGCAGTGAACTGTGTATCATGGAGAGCTTTCATGATTAAAGGATGACTAACAACCGTTCTGTAGTCGAACAAACTCATGAGAGACAGTTCATAGCAAAAGAGCTAGAACTCTTTGTTAAGGGCTAACCTCGTGGGTTGCCTGATCTTTCACGAATCCCTTAGAAATCGAGGCAGGGTGAGTGGAGGGAGAGGGAGAGGATGAAATCGGTGAACTCACGCACGAAAAACACGATGAACTCACGCACGTACGAAGACACGATACAAACCAATAGCTCACGCCGGCGGCCACCGGTCCGGCACAATCCCTAGGATCGGTGTTGGGCAAGGATCTCTCTTTCTCTAACCGACACGACATGCGGGAGTCTTGGTGAGACCTTGGCGTCTTGGCAAAGGGCTCTGATGCCAATGCCTTGTGCAACGAGGGAGGCACGATGAAAACTCCAACGAGGTGGGGGATAATTGGTGCTCCTTTAGCAAAGGAGCATGGGTGTCTTCTAATTCCAATTATCCAAGTCTGAGGTTTACAATGGAGGGTGGGGGCTATTTATAGGCCAGCCACTAAATCAGGGGTAGTTTGGGCAAACAGAAAGTATTAGTGGTGTTACAAGGCCTAAGGGCCGAGTTGGTGCGCGTAGGAACATTAATGACCGGTAGTACCAGACACTGGTCCAGTAGTACCGGTTGGCTCTGGTAGCGGCGGAAGGGTGCGGAAGGGGTGTGGTAGCGCTGGTCTCGGGACATTGTTGCGCTCCAGGTTTGTTAGTACCGCTCGTAGAAACCAGTAGTGTCGTCGTCTTGGTATCGGGGAGGTATAGGGACTCTGGTTGGAGCTCTCTGTCCCGTGTGGTAGTGTCGCTGTCGCCAGGCGGTAGTACCGCTTGATCGGTAATATCGCTATAGGTGGACGGTAGTACTGGTTGCTCCAGGCAGCTATTGGGTGCTTCGGTTGTTGTTGCGGTGCTCCGCTGGTTCATGTCTCCATACCTGAGGATGCACAATGTTGGGGCATGAAGTAGCAATCCATTCATAGGTGTATCAAAGTCACATGAGGAGAGGAGCGAGTTAACCTTAGACTGTAGGAGTTTGTCTCGGGCACGAGTCATGGGTCCACTTGGGGGACTTGGTGGTGTATATGTAGGAACGTTCGTAGGATGGGCTGCATCAGCTCCCCCCTTGGGAAAGAGTCGTCCTCGACTCTTCATGCATATCATTTTGAACATCTCCATGGAAAGGTGAAAGGTCCTTGACATTGAATGTTGGGCTCACAAGACACTTTGAGGTTGGTATGTCGATGATGTACGCATTGTTGTTGATCTTCTTGAGGACTTTGAATGATCCATCTCCTCTTGGCTTGAGCTTGGAGTTGCGATCCTTGGGGAAGCGGTCATTGCTTAAGTGGATCCATACGAGGTCACCTTCTTCGAAGATCATCTCTTTCTTGCTCTTGTTTAGCCTTGAAGCTTGGCGAAGCACTTGTTGCTCGATAGTAGCTCTTGTTTCTTCATATAGCTTCTTCATAGCTTTGGCGCTCTTGTCAATGTCCACGTTGGTGCACTCATAGAGAGATAGCGGTAGGATGTCGAGCACGATGAGGGGCTTGAAACCATAGACGATCATGAATGGAATCATCTTCTTGTAGTGCTTGACCCGATTGTAGGCAAACTCGGCGTAGGAAATGCATTCCTCCCAATCCTTGAGATTTTTCTTAATCAACACACGAAGGAGAGTACCTAGGCTTCGGTTGACGACCTTGGTTTGGCCATCGGTTTGCGGATGCGAGGCGGACAAGAAGAAGAGCTTGACACCGAGCTTGACCATGAGTGTCTTTCATATGTAGCTCATGAATTTGACGTCACGATCGGAGACGATTGTTCTTGGCACTCCGTGAAGACGGACGATTTCCCTGAAAAACAAATTTGCAACATGTGAAGATCGTCGGTCTTATGGCACGGAATGAAGTGTGCCATTTTGAAAAAGCGATCCACTACGATAATTTTAGAATCGTAACCATGCTTAGACCTAGGCAATCCTAACATAAAGTCCATGCTAATGTCCGACCAAGGTGCGTGAGAAATAGATAATGGCATATAAAGGCCAAATGGATTAGACTTAGACTACATGTTTCTTTGATGGTCATGTTAACACAATATTCAAATTTCTTTGATACATGTTTCTTTGATGGTTATGTTAACACAATATTCAAATTTCTTTTGAAATTTTAAAAGGACGTTCATCATCTTTTTCTGGAAAACTTTGTTCGTTTGAATTATAGAGAAGCATTGCATATGAGTTATATATAAAAAAGGTTATATTTACAAAAAGGAAGTAGAGGGAGAAGAGCGCGCATCGAAAGATTTGATAGATGAAATTGGCGGCTAGAACTGTTCATGTACAATACACATCTAACATTAATTTGGTCCAAACATAGAGAAAATAGGTAGCTTAACTAGCAACAAGTTGGTTGACACAAGCCTAGCAAAAAAAATTATAAAGGTCACAAAGCGTACTCCTCTGAGTATCACTCCTCCGAGTCTGAGTCCGAGTCCGAGTCTGACGGCGATGCCAAATCATTGATGATGTCGATGACAAATATCATGTGCACGTGCCTGGGTGTGGTCAACTTCGCCGTGATGAATACAACTTGTCCAATCTGAAGATGCTCGATTTGGAGGAAGTTCTTCCACCCATCAGCGGTGAAGGAGATGTGACCATCAAAAGGGAAGGAGATGCGACCATGAAAATATGTCTTGTACTTGACGGTGCTATGCCACCTCATGCTCCAACACATAGTCCAATCAAGGCATCTCGAAGGATATCAAGAATGCACACATTCCAAACTTGTGAACAACATACTGAATAGTACACCAACAATTTACATGACATAGATTTAAAGTATATTACAAATATAGTTCTTCACAACATACTAAATATTCAAACATAGTTCTTCACAACATTTAACATGCATGATCCTAGTTTTTTTTTGACAATCAATACCATATATATTTATCATAGCAAATAGTACATGGTAAAGACAAATGAGCTGTCTTCAGCAATTACAAAATAAACTCTAAAAGAAACTATCCAATCATCGAGATCTTCAAGATTTTTCTTTTTCCATGACACAATTTTGCAATTTTCCGAAGGCATCCGGATAAAGATGTCATAGGTACCAAACTATATACCTGTAAATACCAACGAGGATTCTCCCATAATTTTAATTCGAGCCGCGGTGCCAAGGCTACGTGAACGCACACAATCATTAGAGTAATCAATCGACACCGGCAAGAGCACCAACACCAGTATTCCAGGGAAGACGAACCGAACAACCTCGTTGACGCCACTGAAGAGCCGAGAGTACGGATCCCCATTGTCGAGAACATGGAAGCAGAGAAAGATATTGCGAGGACAAACCTCCTCGCGACAACCAACAAAAACCATGCAAGATATGAAAAACCATACCTAAAAAAATTGATCTTCCAAGATCACCATTGACGTCGAGAAGAAATTCGCGTTGTTGAACGAAGGGCTGGTGAACACTTATTGTAGGCGGTGCCATCCCCATCGACGTGGGGGCCGAAAAGGAATAGCAAAATCCTAATCTAATTTATTAAAAGTACTATTTATATCAAAGACTCAACTCTTGGCGCCGGCGAGGCCGGCCGGAGGAGGGGGAACTGACTATGGAGGAGGAGGGTGGAGGCAGCTAGGTTTTGGGAAGAGAGAGAGGGAGGCGGCAGCTCCTTCCGTGTACTGTTTTCGTCTCGCCCTTGCATGATCCTAAGTTAGATCTAGCTAATAGAGACAAACGAAGCATTCTTCTTCATAACTCTTGGAGGCTTCAGCGGATTTTCGTCATGAACAAGTCAATGCAGTCTTCTCTCATTTTCACCCTTATAGCAACAAGTGAGCTAACTTCAAGTTGGTTCATGTGGTAGAAGATGTTCCAACCATTCCTGAACACTGTCAGGTTGATGTTGCAACGACGCTCCACAATCCGGCACTCTAGCTCCTCCCTCCGGCACTTGTGGAAGAAAAGCATAACAAGACTCCCAATCTATGACTCACATGTCCCCTTAATGACAAGGAAAATGGGCGCAGGCGGTGCGGGAGGTAGAAGACGCAGTTGTCCTCATCAACCATTTTGCATCCGCTTCATGTGCTTGCACCTGTCGATGCCGGCGCATATAAAAATGCCAGCCAGATCATATCACAATGTAAAATGCTGGATAAACTACAACAGACATAGGCATAAAACAGTAGCCCGGTCTATGGCGAGACATCACATAATTGAGCGGCACATCCGAGTATAGACTTTTACCACAAAAATCTCTCTCGTGAACTCGGTGGTGAGGCACTCGATTGCGATATCATCAACCGAATGCAGCCACGCGGCCATTCCGGTTCTCGACGATGGTCAGCAAGCCCTACTCTGTGTAGTGCAGGCTGCAGGGTGATAATGTTGTGATCATCATCCGCCGAATCAGAAATGGACATGTACTTGTCCCAGCTGTCCCGTCATTCACGGCAAATCGGCAATGCACGTCTCCTTGTAGATAGTCTCAGCCGCCGTTTCCCTGCAGGGCAGTGAAAAAGATGACGAGCACATATTATTGGGAGATTGACCAACCTCAACAGTACAAATTTCATCCAGCCTACGCTGATTATAGTAGTCCCTCTGTCCTGAATTAGATGTCGCAGATTTTTCTATATTCACGTGTATCTAGGTACATGCGTATCTCGACAAATCTGCGACAAGTATTTCGGCACAGAGGGAGTACTATAAATCAACTTGACATCCTGTAACTAATGTGTACTAGGACGAGTGTCCCTGCGTACCACACTTGTACCAGTGTCAGCAAGGTAAGCATAATGGTGTACCAAACAACGTAAGCATAACGGTCATCTACTTGGAAATTTCATACTTGCCAGGCTGCTCCTATTACATCAGCACATGCGTGGCAACACCTTGTGAAGAGATTCATGCTGCTGCATGATTCAATGGAATCACATCAATTGGAGTTTCTACACATAAGAAAGAATTCAAGGAACACAAGGTCTGAATGTAAACTGACACAAAAGACTATGCCTTCTTTGTTTCCACAGGGAACCGATTAAGTCCAAAAACTCAAGATTTCATTCCAGCGTGTGTCTCGATATTATTTCAGTGAGTACAAAAAAGGGGGGAATTGAACAACAGAAGGGATCAATGCTGGACATAATGAAGAATTCGGCTGGTGCGCATGGAAATCCTGGTTCTCTTCAGCTTCCTGTTGTGAGTCCTCCTTGAGCTTTTCAGCTCATTCCGCTGACGGTTCAGCCACGGGTTCTTCCGCCTCCTCGTCTGGGTAGTATGCAGTAAATGAACAGGTAAGCTCCTTTATTTCACCACTGCAGCGCGTGATTGTCAAATTAATTTATATTTGACCCACTCCATGCGGCATCTGACATGCTGCTGATCCTGATCCTGCTGCAGAGTTCCCATTGGGGAGAACAGGAAGAAGAGGTGGTGGCATTTTCAGTTCTATACCACTTGTCATAGCAAAAGCAGATACAGAAAGGAAAATAGGAGATTTGATTTTTTTTGTTCTCGTGGAAACATCTATTCTACCTAACATATTAGTATTTTCATTTTGATTGTTTCCATGTTTGTGAGAGCAACAAATTAATATACTGAATTTTTTCTGTTCTTCTTAATGGTTGAAATGATATTGAAATAGAGGGAACTGATCCATCATCTATCCAACAGATTGTGTTCTATAGTGGTTGATTAATCTATTTTGGATGCTGGTGAGTTAACTAAGGATTGGATGATATTTGCTTTCATGGCATATATGCAGCTCCATTCGTGTCCCGTTGATCTGGTTCATGGTAGGAATATATATGCGAGTTGCTTTCGTGGTTGCTGTGATATATTACCATGACTTCGTCGGTTCTGATTGAGCTCTTTCAGTCTTGCAGTTGCAGGAAGAGAATGTCGTCTTGGCAGCCCATAGGCTACTGAGTGGTCAACTAATCGCTCGGGCTATTGAGCTGGCTGATCCCCTGGGCAAGGAGGATTCATGAAGTAAGCATTATGTCCTCTGTGCTGAGGTTTTTATTATATTGCTCTCTTGTCACACACACAAACGGAAGCAATACATGTTTCCTTGATGAGATGATTTTAATTCATCGCTTAATACCGTACATTAATATCTGTCAGATGACTCGGCAGATGAGGCTCACGAGATCATCAAACTGGGTCTGCTCCGGTATCTATCAAAGAAGGGCATGTTGAGGCCAGTCAAAGGAAGTGGGGATATTCTCAATTAAAGGTTAGATTAGATTACTGCTTTTATAATGGTGACTTTGATGCTTTTGTCTAAACTCTAAAGCAAAGCTGATGGCTTACTCTCTGTGTAAGGAAGGAATATGTTGTGAAGCACTTTGCTCTTCTATTTCAGCTATATCCATCTGCTGGAAACGATGACCTTTTTTGGGATCATGATCAACAGAGGCTATTAACAAATATACTGGTACAAAACTTGGCAGTTTGGATTGTGCTTAAGATTGCGCCGGTTGATCGGGAGAAGCCATGGAGCTCAAGAGCACCACAGGAGAGTTCGTCCGGAGCTTCGGCAGCACCGAAGCTCGGCTGGTGCGTGTGGAGATCCTGGTCATCTTCAGCTTCTTGTCGTGGGTCCTCCTGGAGCTGTTCGGCTCATTCCGCCGACAGTACAGCCACGGGTTCTTCCGCCTTCTCGTGTGGACAGTGTACACGCTGTCCACTGTACTGGCACCCTACACCATCGGCCTGCTGCAGGCTGGTCCGTTTCGTGACCAGACATTCGTCCTCTGGGGTACTCTCCTCCTCCTAACCCAGGTAAACTCCGACTCCCTGTCTGTCTACAGCATTCAGGACATTGAGCAGAGGAAAATAATACTTGTGCAACAAGTGTTGCAGATCTTTCTCGTGCTATGGCTGATCGTCAATGGTGGTGGTGGCAACAAGAGTTACAGCGCCACCATATGGATGTTCTGGACCTACAGCATCATTCTGACGATAAGAAAGTTTCGGATTTTAAGTAAGGCGAGCAAAAAAGGAGGTTTGGTAGAGCATTCTAAAGTGATTGCTGATTACATGATGGTTGAGCATCAGCTAGGCCAGAACATTGTTGATCCGAGCACGATGGAGGGGTACAGCTACATATTTCACGGGGAAGAGGAACTGGCTTCCCTGCTTCTGAAAGCACCTGAGTACAGAATTGGATTAAAAGAGGCAACAAATGGCAAATTCATCACCATTGATTATGTTTGGCGATGGATCGACTCTCATAGCTTCAAACGCAGGGGCACCGCCGAAAATTACAAGCAAACTACACTCTCCTTCACATTATTCAAACTATTGAAACGGAGATTCTGTGGCTATCAGCTCAGTGAAGCTGACCTTGACAAGACGCTGCATCTCGTTCTTCATGGGCTCCTCTCCGAGAAAGGCAACTATGTTCGTGGTTTTCGAGTTATCGAGGTGGAGCTGACATTTCTGTATGATTTCTTCTATACAAGGATGGAATCAGGCCCTGAGTATTGCGTTTTGTTAGCACCTTTTATATCATCTGCTATTGTTTGGAATAGCATTTCTGGAGCATTTAGCAGGCACTACCATCATAGTAATATGGAACAGAGAGTCGATGCAACCGATGTTATTAGTTGGATTACCATTGTGCTGCTTGCCAGTTTAGTGTTTGTATACATTATGAAGCCATTCATTAGTCCCAATAGGATAATCAAGATTCGCAGCATCCGTTCGTGGATTGAGAAGGAAAAAGAAAAGCCACGAACAGAAACAGTAACTTGGCAACATAACGAAGAAAATACCTGGGAAAGAAAGCTCGGACAGTACCCTCTATTACTCAATTTCCACTACCACCCATGGAATGTACTGTCTTTTGTATCACTAGGCTTGGTTGATGCTAATAGAAAAGGACAGAAGGCTGGGACAAAGATAAAATTGACAGAGGAAGTCATCATACACGTCCTCTCTCAGTTCAAAGATAACAACGGCAAGCTAGAAAATGGACAATCAGCACTTGCTAGAAATCAGCTGGGAAGCCAATTGTCATGGGCCTGTACCCTGCCAACACATATCCACACGATCCTTGTATGGCACATCGCCACAACCATCTCCTGGAACGAGGTGTCGCCGGAGGTCCACCTCAACGTCAACCGACTAGTTGCCCAGAGCCTGTCGGATTACTGTGCCTACCTGGTAGCTTTTATCCCGGACATGCTGCCTGGTCATGGCTACGACACACGGTACATCTTCGACGCTGTGGTCATGGAGGCTCGGCAGCACCTAGCGGGATGCGAAACCGTGGGCAGTAGATGTGAGAAGCTGATGACAGGCTTATACGGTGCTGAAGGCACGATTTTGGGTATGGGAGCCAAGCTTGGAAGAGAACTCAGGGACATGGTTCCCGAACGGCGTTGGAAGGTGCTGGCTGACTTCTGGGGGGAGTTCATACTCTTCCTGGCGCCATCGGACAATGCCGACATCCACGCAGAGATGCTGGCCACCGGCGGAGAGTTCATGACCCATCTCTGGGCACTGCTCACTCATGCTGGTATCCCGGAGCGGGCTTCTTCCTCCTCTGGGAGGGTTTAATGGTACCATTACACAAGATTTTGCTATTTCAGTAATTGATTCAGATATTCAGTGTGTATGTTTGCCTGTCCTAGCTAATTAAAATGTGGAACTTTGGCATACATCATGGGCGAGTTCCCTGAAGATTGACCACATGTTGGTATGTAATAACGCTGCAGAATGTTTTCTTCTTCTGGGTCTGTAATAAGGTTATTTGGAAGGATTGAAACTGTTTCGTTTTATTTCGTCACCCTTGTTCTGTTTGTTTCACAATGCATGCTGTAAGTTCGCTGACGTGTAGTTGTTATCAATTAATTATTATATCACCTTCATTCGGTTTGGAGAATGTTCAATCTATGAATAATTAATTCTACATATGAGTATCTGTCTATAATTCATTGGACATCAAACCACCGGTGATACATTAACTGGTTGAGCACACAAGCAATGTTGCAAAAATTTGGAGAATTGGGGTTGGAATCGTACCTAATGGACCGCTTGCACCTGCGCCTTCTGCCGGCGACGGGCAGGAACGGAGTGCCGCCGACGCGGAAGACGCCGGGGTGGGCGTCGGGTGCCGGCCGCTCCTCCCTGCTAGGTCTAGGGCGTTGGGGAACCTGGGATCCGGGGAAAGCCAGACCGCGGGGGCGCCAAGGAGAGGGACGGCGAGCGGCGCGGCCGTGTCGGGGATTCTCGCCGGGAGGGGCGGCGGCGTCTCGCCGGCGACGGCAGTATTTTTTTTAGATGGAACATAAATATTCCATTAAGGCACAACAAGATCGTTGGTCACCAAACCAATTACATCAGGAGGGAGGCTCCCCAAACGTAATTCGTGACTAACAATTTCTCCTCTCGCTCCTACAGCCGCCAATTCGTGGGCAGGTTACAGTTTTTTTTAGAAAAATCTCCAAACATATATTAGGCATGCAAACCGTCTCATTAAAACATTTCAGTCATCATCAAGGAGGGTTTGCATAAAAACCTAGGGGGCTCATTGTCCCGGTTACAAGTAATATTTGAATTAAAACTAGTTCTAGCCAAATTGTGTGCAGCCTTATTTGTTCCGTGAGCCAATGAGAAAAAGTGGCATTTCCCATCCTGTGAAGTAACTGGAAACAATCAGATAGGATTGGAGAGTAGGGAGACCAAATTTCCACTTCTCTATTGCAAGCTTTGATAATATCCAAGCTGTCAGATTCTATGATAACAGGGGAGCAACCAATTTTCTCCACCAATTCCAGGCCCAGTTTCAGAGCATAAGTTTCTGCGGTAGCTGCATCTTAAAGATTACTCATTGGCTTCGCTGAACCAGTCACCGCTTCCCCTTTAAAATTTCACTCAATGGCGGTTACAGCTCCCTCTCCACCAGGTTACAGGTTCTTGGTACAAACTCAAGACTAAAAAATTGAAAAGACGATGACAACAAGAATTTTGCCGGAAGAAACGGAAGACCCAATGTCGATAAATCATGAGAGTTGCCCTCAATAGCTTGTTCGAGAATGGGACAACAGCAGCAATAACAACAACCGAGTCTTTGTCCCAAACAAGTTGGGTAGGCTAGATATGAAACCCAATCAGAAACTCGAGAAAAAAGCAAGATAAAATAGAAACTAGTAAAAGCACAAGTAAATAAAGAAACAAAAAGACTAAATCAAGGTTTGGGCACATGGATTGCTGATTTCCATACTGCCCTATCAAAAGTCAAAACTCTAGGCACATTCTAATCCTTGAGGTCCCTTTTAACAACCTCCTCCCATGTTAACTTTGGTCGTTCTCTACCCCTTTTAGCATTATCTATGCCCCTTAGGATCCCACTATTAACCGGTGCTTCTGACGACCTCCGTTGGACATGTCCAAACCAACTTAATCTGTGTTGGACAAGGTTCTCTTCCATTAGTGCCACCTCTACCCTATTATGTATCACTTTATTCCTAGTCCGACCCTTTCTTATGTGACCACACATCCACCTTAGCATATGCATCTCTGCGACACTTATTTGTTGGATGTGTTGCCACTTAGTGGGCCAACATTTTGCTCCATAAAGCATGACAGGTCTGATTGTCGTCCTATAAAACTTGTCTTTTAGCTTTTGTAGAACCTTCTCATCACATAGGACTCCAGATGTTTGCCGCCACTTCATCCACCCTGCCTTGATCATGTGGCTCACATCCTCATCAATACCACCATTGCTTTGCAGCATTGATCTCAAGTATCTAAAGGTGTCTCTATGAGGCACTGCTTACCCTCCTAGACTAACCCCTTTGTCCTCGTCTCCAACACCGCTGAAGTCGCACCATATATACTCTATCTTTGTTCGACTAAGTTTAAACTCCTTGGATTCCAAGGTTTGCCTCCACAACTCCAGATTTATATTGACACCCACCATGCTCTTATCTACTAGTACCACATCATCAGCAAAAAGCATACACCATGAAATATGTCCTTAGTGACCTCATCTATCACCAAGTCAAAAATGTATAGATTGAGAATGAGAAAATCTGTCGAGAAAATGACTCGGCCAATACCTTGTGAAAGGCCCAACTTTGGTTGACTAGAGGGGGTGAATAGGAGACTACCAATTTTTAATCTTTTCTTACAATTTTAAGCTTTGCACAAAGTAAAGTTCACTAGAGATGCAACTAGATGAATATCCTATATGGTAAACAAAGCAACAAGTAAACAAGACGGTAATTGCAAGAAGTAAAGGAGTGGAACGAAAGAATCGGCGAGGGGACACGGAGATGTAATTCCCGTAGTTCACTTCCAAGGAAGCTACGTCTATGTTGGAGAGGTGTCGGGGCCACACAAGGTCACCCTAGCGCCACAAAGGCCTCACCTTCTTCTCCGGTGAGCACCACCACAAAGGTGGCCTCACAATCCACTAACCGGTGACCTTGAAGATGCCAACCGAAACCTTTACAACAAGCTGGAGGGGAGACTCCACAACTCAATTGGAGACCCTCAACGACACCACGAAGCTTCACAACAAATGCCCTAGCTCCGAGGATGCCCTAAACCGTCTAGGGTTCCAAGAACCCAAGAGTAACAAGATCCACGAAGGATGAGTGGGGGGAAATCATGATTCCTTTGGTGGAAGTGTAGATCTAGGTCACCTCTCCCAATCCTCAAAAGATCAAGAGATTTGAGTGGGTAGGGAGAGAGATCTAGGCAAGTCAAGCTCTTGTATTAATGGAGGAGAGAGAAAACGAAGAGGTGAGGCAAGAGGAGGAAGAAGGGGGCCTTAAATAGGCCACCTCCAAATGAACATTTTCTGCCCCGTCCCGACACCATCGGTACTACCGGTGGCGGGCCGGTAGTACTGGTGAGCGGGCGACCAAGGGCTCAGCGGAGGCCACGTAATGGTCAGATTGACCAGTCAATGGGCCCACAGAGCTGGCCGGAAGTATCGGTCCTAGTTCCGGTCCAACTACTGGCAAATAGGCAGTGCGAGGCAGAAGTTTTTCTAACCCTCATAGCCAGTTGCCGGAACTAGGTCCGGAACTGGGGCCAGAAGTACCGAGTGCTAGAAGGTGGCCGGTACTACCGGTCAGGGGTGGCGGTACTACCGCTCAAGGGGCCAGGCGTTGGTCAGGCGGGTACAACCGAGCCAATTTCTGGTGCTAATTCCGACAAATAGGCAAAACGAGACAGAAGTTTTACTGAACCAAAAGATGGCTTGCCGGAATTAGGACCGGAAATTTGGCCGGAAGTTCCACTCGATCAACCCTAAGAAACCCCTTGAGCGGTACTACCGCCGCCTGGCCGGTACTACCGGTCAGGGCAGAAAACCCTCAAAAACTGTAGGGAACTCTTTCTCACAGGAAAACTGGGATGGCTGTGGAAGTGCATATATGGTCTGTGCACGAAATGGTGATTTCCCACAACCTTCCAAGGTGGACCCCCTCTTGATAGTACGGTAGCATAAAACACAAAAGCAAGAGAAAGTTTAAATAAGCGCCACTGCCTTCAAGCTTCTTCTAGAGAAAGTCCACCAACAAGCACATCCATAGATAAGCCCTGCAACTTGGACAGATAGTTAAACCACAAGGAAGTTGTCATCAGCACCAAAAACATAAGGAGAAAACAATATCCTTTCAGTCTCCCCCTTTTTGGTGCTTGATGACAACCCTATAAGATTTGCATAGAGGATAACAAACAGTAACAACTGAAGGGAATAAGAGAGGAGAGAAGCTCCCCTGAATGTATGCAAGGCTTAGGAACAAGAGTTACTAGAAATAGCAAGCATACACGGGAGATAGCTCCCCCTTACTAGATAAACCAATAAGGGTGTAAGGAAGTAAATAAGAAAGGACGGGGGGCTCATACCTTGCACCAATACCATTGTGGTGAGACAAAGTTTGGATAAAAGAAAATAGTCCACCATAACCACTCATACGAATACCACAAAGATACCTTAACACATAGTATCACCAACATAGTAGCATACATGAGGTCCAAAGACAATAACGGAGGTCCACGAGCATACATAACGGAATAAAGTGTGCACAAGCATAAAAAGATCAACAAAAGAGCGAGCTCGTGACACAACCCATGCAAATCCTGTAGTCCTAACGGAACATTTTCTCCCCTTTGGCATCAAGACGCCAAAAAGGGACAAAGTAGACTATCTACGCGCCCCACCCATCGACGAATGGAGGAGGAGGCTCGGGGTCCCAAGAGGCATTGTTCCAAGCGGGGCGGAAACGGACCAGTGACCTTAGGCTCGTCATCACTATCATTCCACCTGCAATGCGCGTTGACCCATTGATCCTTGGGCACGGTGACGGAGCTGGACTCAGGAGATACCTCAATATCAAGCTTCCTCATGATAGCCTTCTCCCTCCGAACATTGTGCCTCTGAGCGACGTAAGACCGATACTCACGGTCCTGAATGAAGTAGAAAGTCTTCTTATCCTTCTTCAGCAGCTTCTTGGCCCAAGAGGGCTGTCTCACAAGTTGGGGTGGAGGAGAAGCCTTAGCATGGTCCCCATCACTAGCATGGCCTGACGTGGCAGCAGCATCCCTAATAGCCCTTGCAGCAGCAGCTTCCTTTTCAGCCTAAGAGCGAGGTAGCTTGTGCTTCATCACACAGAGGGTCTTCTCCTCATGAATAGAGAGAGCATCCTGAGGGTAGAGAGAACCAGTTGCCTCACGCCATTTGGAATTGATGAGGGTTTGGATGTAAGGAGCATAGGGACAGGACCTCTTCTCAATCAAAGCAGACCAAATTTCTTCAAACAGATAATCCATAACATCAATGTGCTCATGAGAGTCTCTATGGCGGTAAGTCTGATACATGAGATCAATCTGGAATGCATGAAGCTGATCGAAATTACCTGCCTTGGGAGCAATAGTGTTCTGATAGACCTTGCACATGATGTCATAGGTGGGAAGAAGATGGGCAACATTTCCATTGATGCTCCAGCCCTCAATGTATAAGGGCTCAAGAACTTCCGGCTCAGTGGCCTTCCCCCTATGAACGCACCACCCATTGGCACGACGACCTTCCAGAATAGGGTAGCCAAGAAGGGTAGCAAACTCAGATCATTTTGCAGGCAGATACCTATTTTGAGTCATTCACTTCATGGTTCGATCATCAGGGTCAGTATCAAAGTAGAGGGTGGAGTAGAACTAAGAAATGGCCCTCTCATCATAGTTCTCATGGTGTTGCATAATCTTGATGAGTCCAAACCGCCTGCACATATTGAGAGCTTCACCAAAGTACTCGGGGTTGCTCTCCATCTTGGCAATGTTGATGTGCTTCTGGGGGTCACATGGGTATGTCCAACAGGCACTCGACTACAGCCTACCTGATGCGGCTCGATGGAAGGCCCACTCGAAGATATATCAAGGTCCATGAAGCCCGTGATGATTCGACTGATATTACGCACATATGGACATTGACTCCCAACATACAAGACAAGGAAAGCTCAAGACTAGAGTTCTAATCTAACTTGTAACCAAATCGTATTGGTACCTGAGACCTATCCTCCCCATATATAAAGGCTAGGAGGGTCCAACGAGGAGGACACGCTACGCCATAATAGATCTAGACACCGCAAAACCTAGCACATACGCCAGATCTAATATGTGCATACACCGCCATCGGCGACATTGTAATCCTTCGGATCATCATCATCAAGAGCAGACAAGCAGGAGTAGGGTCCTCTACGAGGCCTGAACCTGGGTAAACCTCGTGTCACTTGTGTGCTTGTTTGCTAGCCGATCGAGACTTCTAGCGCTCCTCAATTCCTCGAACCTAAGTCTATAACAATGGGCACCGATGAGTTAAACCCTCGTCAATTGACGCTGGCTGTGGGAATTGGGAGTGTTGATATTGCGATCTCGACGGCCCCAGCACCTGCGATCTATGATTCGCCGTTTTTTGAGGAACAGATCTACTTCGGCCTCCACGCGTTATCGGCCGGATGGGATCCCTCGACTATCACCGTCATCGGCTAGATCGCGGCTGATCGGTTCATGCGTTTGGGACCACTCGACATCTTCATCAACAACGACGGTGCTTTTGTTTGCTGCACTGTTTCGGGGGACACGGACATTGGGGTTCCTCGTTGACATGATCTTCTAGCTGCGTCAACGGCGTCCTCATCTACTTTTGTTTCATCCAAGAACGCACAAAAAAATCAAGCCCAGGATCTGGGCATGACGTGCAGCCAGGAAAATCCATTGAGTCCGCCTGAAGCAAGGCGTTGATTAACCAAGCTGTCGCACAACCAGATTTGATCGAGAGAGAAGTTGGACTAGAGAACGGAGCATGCAGGATCAAAGTTCAAAGTGGTCTGCATAATCCAAGTTCAACACGACACTAGCCTAAACTGTATCGGAGCATTACGTGCGCGACCGACAAGCACATGGAGGAAGAATACAAAGCTACAAGTCGTGTTGATGATCCCAAGTCAAAGATTAGATGGATTGACTCCAGGAAGAACAAAAGAAAAAGAAAAGCCAATCAGCGGGAACGTCCTCCTTAATTATGTACAAGCATGAAATCACAGCAGACATGCCGATTTCGAGAAGACAATAAAAAAGAGTCTGTTTAGCAGATTAATTCAGCTATTCAATGAGAACAAAAAGATCGGATTGGCTGCGCGACCTGCCGCCGCATCAACTCCCGACTGCCGCGTTAACTACTAATCCGCCGCATCGAGTATGCATCCAATACATCAAATCCATCCAATAAATATTTGACGACTTCGCCGCGTCGACAACGTCCACCATGCGACTCCATCCTCCACACGACTCTGGCCCGCCACGCCGACTACTTCCGCTGGGTGACCTGTGGCGCCAGCTCGTGCACGGCTACGCCGCGCGACGCCGTGGTCTTCGGATGTGGCGAACCACCGCCGCCATCAGCTCCGGCGACCCGCTGGCACCATCGACTCCACCCGCTACACCATCTATACTTTTGCTTCGGCGTGATCTACTTCATCCAACCCTGCCGCATAAACTACTCCAGCTACCACAGCGTCAACCATGTTCACCGTGTCGCTCCACGTCCATCGTGTCGACTACTGGTGTGCCGTGTCACGTACACATCCGTGCAGTGTTGATTTTGGCCAATGCGGGACTCCGTTGACCTCGACTCTACGATCGGAGGTTCCGTCGACTCCTGTCCGCCGGCGATCCGCCCTTATATCGACTCCATCCATCGCGTCTACACCTGGGGGCTGCGTTGAGTATGTCTCCACAGCATCGACTCCGTCCGCTACAACACTCTACACTTGGATGATGCACCAACTCCGCCCAGTGACCCGCTCCGGTCCTCGGCTCTAGCGACCCGGGGACTCCTTCGACTCCATCATGCGACCTGCAGCGGTCTTCGGCTCCGGCGACTCAGGGGCTCCGTCGGCATCAGCGACTCGCTGCAGTCTTTGACTCTGGTGATACACTGTCATCATCGGCTACGGCAACTCGCTACCGCCATCGGCTTCGGTGACCCGCTGCCATGTCGACTCCGGTCTGCCGCATCGGCTCTTGGATGCTGCCTCGACTACATTGACCACATCGAATCTACACTCGAGGGCTCCACCGACTCCGCCGACTCCGCCATGAGGCCTGTTGCCGCCTTCGGCTACGGTGACTCACAGCAGTCTTCGACTCCGCCGACCTACTGAGTCTTTGACTCCATCACGCGATTTGTTGCGTTCTTCGGCTGCGGCGACGCGCTGTGGTCTTCGATTTCGCCGACCTGTTGCGTCTTCGACTCCGTCACGCGACCCGCTGTCGCGTTGACTATGTCCGTGATTGCATCGACTTCGTCCACGGCAACTACCAATAAAGCTAAGTTTCCCCTCTAATTAGAGTTGTTTCTTTTTTAACTCGCACTCGAAACACTCGGGGAGTTGCGCCCTCTTCGAGTAACCTAATGTGCCATCGATTACACGCACTCGAGCACCCGATACGCGACTGCCCGAGTAGCTGATTCTGCCTGATCGTCAAATCCTTAAACTCCGAGTGCCTCGGCAAGGTACTGAGACTAAGTTTAATCAGGCTAATGAAAAGGCCTAGCATACCGTGCAAAAGTGTCGACTCGATTGGCACCAGAATTTTACTTTACAAGCCAACATTCAAATATTCTTTACAAGATGCAAGTACTTCACAATTCCTTAATATTTTATGCAGCTTACAAGGATGTCGACTGCGTCGAGCTATTTTATCAGGTCCTCCACAGGAGTCGACAAAACAACTGGCTACAATATACACTCAAGACCCGAGTCGAGTCCCTCCTCGGATGGTTGCATCGCTTGATGCTACACACACACGACGTTGGCCGTGCACCCGATAGAAGTGACTATGTCGAATCCATCCGCATCATCGACTCACCTGGCTAGAACTCCTGGATTCTCCGCGCATTATTTTCAACTGCGTCTACAAGATACAAGTTTCGAGTCTCTGTCCGAGTCTACGACTCTGCCAGACACTCGGGGGCTACTCCAAACTGGAGTGCTGGACGCGCATATACAAGATCTTTGAGTGACACGCTCTGAATCCTCACTCGAATCCACGATTCGACTAAGGACTTGGGGGCTACTCCCATAGGGAGCGCTAATCGCGCATTCGAAAAAGTGTCGGTGTTGATGGCATTCGCAAGATCATCCGAAGTACTTCTGGCTCGTTCTGTCTATGCAACCAACGACTATAAGTCTCTGCTCGAGTCTACGACTCGAACAGACACTCGAGGGCTACTCCCATAGGGAGCGCTGGTCGCGCACCCTATAGAAAATAAAAGACTCACAAAACAGTCCATTATGTCGACTACGTCCACAATGCTGACTCGCTCATAACAATCGAACTCATTGGCGACTTCTCCCTAATTACATTGCAATGTCAAGTTTAGAGACAACGTCTCCTTGGCCACCCAAAACACCTCCGCGGTGACAAACATTCGGATGTTACGTCTATGATGTAAAGATAAGACCTACAGATATAATCTGATGGCCTGACAACCGCATCTACTGTGCTCTATCATATATATACCATGTCTACGACAAGAAGAAAATCTCGACGGACGCGTTGGGTACATATGCATTAAAACTGGAGTTTGGCTCAGTAAGACCTCCGCGGCATGAGTCGAACTACGCTAGCAATTTTCAGATTCGAGTCCGGGGACTTGAATTTGAGTAGGTGATACATTGAAAATGTATCTATAATTTTTGATGTTCCATGCTTGGTTTTATCTACTTTCTTATGTTTTGTTCCAACTTTGGAGTACTTTTTATACACTTTCTTGGATTAACCTATTAACAAAGAGTCATAGTGCTAGTTGCCTATTTTCTGCTGTTTTTGGTTCCAGAAAGTAAGAAAATGAATATTCTCGGAATTGGACGGGACAAAAGCCAAAGTTGATATTTTACCGGAAGACTCACGGAGCCAGAATATGAGACGGAGAGGGGCCACAGGGTGGCCACACCACCCCATGGCGCGGGTCCCCCTGGCTGCGCCAGGGCATGGTGTGGCCCCCCTGGCCGGCCACCGACATTGCCTCTTTCGCCTATAAGAGCCTCCCGATGCATAAACCCTAAATAGTCAATCAGAACTCCACGAAAAGTTCTGCAGCGCCGCCACCACTGAAGGGGAGATTCGGGGGACATAAAGTCTCTGTTCCGGACCCTCCCGGGACGGGGAAGTGCCCCCGGAGCCATCTCCATCGATCTCCACCACCATCTCCATCATTGTTGTTGATTCCCATGATGAGGAGGGAGTAGTTCTCTCTCGAGGCTAAGGGCTCTACCGGTAGCTATGTGTTCATCTCTGTCTCTCTATGCATGATCATATTGTGATCATGAGCTTTGTAATCAAGTAGATCTACCTTGCTACTCAAGTGCTTTAATAGATCTCTGCTCTCCCCATGTGTGTGAAGTTGACAGTGTGCACACCATGGTGGCACTTAGGCTAGAGATTAAAAATACTTGTTATGAGTTATATTTGGAGTTGGATGTCTTTATGAAATTGTGGTGTTTGTTGGAACCATCTAGTACTCAAGGTGACAGTGTGGGGTTATCTAGATGGGAAAGATGAACTTTGAGGTGTGCTGTTATAGCCCTACCATCGATTAGAATGTTCAACCGGAGAGTAGTTAAGAGTAGTATCATCAAGAGAAGATATTTATATGAGAGTGTTCACTAGTGAAAGTATGATCCCTAGGCCTTGTTTCTAAGCACTGAAACACCATTTGCTACTAGATCTGTTGCATGTTTGCTTGCTTCCATCTTTATTTCAGTTTTCCTTTAGTCTCTTCCACGCCATAAAGCTATTTTCTCGCACCGTTACCACTTATAATTATCCATACCACTTGTATTTCACTATCTCTTTGCCGAACTAGTGCACCTATACACCTGACAAGTGTATTGGGTGTGTTGGGGACATAAGAGACTACTTGTATCTTGATTGCAGGATTGCTTGAGAGGGAATACCTTTGACCACTTCCTCCCTGAGTTCGATAAACCTTGGGTAATCCACTTAAGGGAAAACTTGCTACTGTTCTACAAACCTCTGCACTTGGAGGCCCAACAATTTTCTACAAGAATAGAAGTGCGTAGACATCAAGCTATTTTCTGGCGCCGTTGCCGGGGAGGTAAGGTAAAAGGTACTCACATCCTCCGGTGTGAGTGCTTGAAGTTATTTCCTTTAGATTCTGCAATTTTGTCTTTTTGTTTCTTGTTTTCACTAGTTAGGCTTAATGGAAAACAACAAAAAAATTAGAGAGCTTTTTAGTATTTTCCCTAAGGTAGAACATGAATTCTTTGAAAAGAAAATTAAAAAACCCTTGGAACCTTATTTGCATGCTAATAGCAATATTAGTATGAATCTTTTTAACACCTTTGTTACTAATGCTATGGAAACATCTAAGCTTGGGGAAGTTAGTTTCTATGAAAATGATCTTTTTAGTTCCCTAGTTTTAAAGAAGAAAATTTGCTCTAATGATACTTTATCTCCCATATGTGGTAATTCTAATGATACTTGTGATATTTTAAATCCACGTACTGAAAGCATCCCTTTTAAAATACCTATAAAAATTGTTGAACGTGTTATGTATAACTCTTATTTTGGAGATGGAACTGTCCATCCCGGTGATCATTTACTCTTTATACATGAATTATGCGGGTTGTTCAAGTGTGCAGGTATTTCAATGAACCAAGTTAAGAGGAAGCTATTCTCTTTATCACTTAAGGGCAAAGCAAGGGAGTGGTATGAGCTACTAGATGATCCTCATCATTTGGAGTGGAAGGAACTTGAATCTCTCTTTTACTCTAAATTTTATCCTCCTCATGAAATTCATAAATATAGGAATCATATTTATAATTTTCATCCTCATGATGGAGAAATTATTGCCCAAGCTTGGGGGATATTGAAGTCACTAATTCTCAAATGTCCCATTCATGAGCTCCCCAGTAATATTGTTATTAATAATTTCTATGCAAGGCTTTCAGGACATTACAAGGACTATCTAGATACTTGTTTAGAGGGATCCTTCACAAGTAAGGAGGCCAAATCTAAGTGGGATCTTCTTGAAACAATTCAAAGCAATATCGAAGATTGGGATAACAACAAAGGTAAAGAACCAGGTATAAACTATGAGTATGATTGCATTAAGTCTTTCGCTGAAACTGCTGATTTTCAAGAGCTTAGTGCTAAATATGGTCTTGATCCTCAAATTCTTATTGATTGTTTTAGAAACTTTGCTTCTCATATTAATGCTCCTAAAGAAAAATGGGACATGTATCATGAGCCTTTTAAAGACACTTGCAGGGAAAATGAAATTGTTATTAATGATAGCAATAAACATGCTCAAACCTCTGAAAGTACTATTTCTTATTAGCATGTTAATTTTTGTGGAATACATAGACCTTGTGAGAATAATCAAATTGAAGAAGAATATTATATCACCCACAAGAATGAAAAAACTAGAATGTGGTATAGGGCTTTAAATGATCTTGGTAAAAAAGTTTGTGCCCTTTATCCTTTTATTTGTGAACTTTGCTTTGAAGTGGGTCATTTCAATTTTCAATGCTCAGGCCATAATAATAGCACTTCTAATCCAATGAGTACTGCAAGTTTATATTGTGATGACATGATCACTCCTAATCAGCATGATGAACTTACAGTATTTTTGGGGTGTGAAGAGTTATCAAGAAAAACCTCTTTGGTAGATATGGGTGCTTTTGATATGAATAGTGTCCTACATGGTTCTCATCTTTATTGCGTTGATAATTGCCACACAAATACTTACATACAAAATATTATAGAAGATGAAATTTTACCAAAATATGATAGGACTAATATGTGTTTTGATCTTATTAATGAAAAGAAGGAACCCTCCAAAGTTTCTTCTGTTGTCTCTAACAATAAACCAGGGTATATGGAGAAGCTTTCTTTCAAGCCTCTCCCTCCTAGAGAGAAGAAGAAAAATAAGAAAAGGAGGAGTAAAAGAAGAGAGGAAACGGTATTCCCCCCTAAGCATGTTGCTCCTATTATAGTTTTTGATGAGTCTGAACTCGATGATGTTCCTATGCCTATTACCTATAGTAGTGATCATGATTGGGAAAATCACACTACTTTTGATATTGAAAATCTTTTCGGTACCAATTCTGAAAATGATGATATTAATAATTGTTGGACTATTAGTGCTATCCATGTTCCTTTCAATGATGATATGTTTACAAATGAACACACTTTGGAAGATAACTATTCTATTGCTTATAATGATAATATACATCCAATATATGATGATCGCAATGATGAATATGATATTTTCAATCCACCTACTATTGAGGAAGAAATTAATTATGATTACAATATGCCTCCTATATTTGATGATTATGGTGATGAGAATAATAATGATAGCTATTTTGTTGAATTTGCTCCCACTATAATTAATAAGAATGACTATGTTTATGTGGGGAGTATTAATTCTTTTATGCATGAGGCTCATGATAAGAATGTTTCATGTGATTGTTATATTGTTAATTTTATTCATGATGCTACTGAAAGTTATTATGAGAGAGGCAAACATGGTTGTATGCATCTCAATAATATTAAGTTTCCCCTCTTTATGTTGAAAGTCTTGAAGTTGCACTTGTTTTGCTTTCCTATGCTTGTTGCTTTGTGCTTTCATGACTTGTTTCTTTACAAGATTCCTATGCATAGGAAGTGGGTTAGACTTAAATGTGCTTTAAATTTGCTTCTTGATGCTCTCTTTTACTTCAATTCATATTTCTTATATGAGCATCTTCTCAAACTATCATGCCTAACTTAAAGGCATTAAAGAAAAGTACTTATTGGGAGATAACCCAAAAGTTTTAGATGAGTCTTGGAAGTTATTACCTCTGTAATAACCGCTCCTTATACTTTTTATTTGCTTTTTGTTCCAAGAGTAACCTCTAATGAGAGAGAAGTAATGCTTGGGAAAGTTGCTGTCCCGAAACAGATTTCTGTGCTTCACCATAAAAATTCGTGTAAAATCTCTGTAAGTCCTTTTGAGGCATGAATTGTTGAGCTTCTGCCCCAGGTTGTTATCTAACTTTAGTTAGTTCAACACTTTTTGATTTGAGCAACAGAATGTCTTCGAAAAAATTCGTCTTTACCTGTTGGTCTGTTTTAACAGATTTCTGCCATTATTTGCATTTGCTTCTTGTTGGTTCCTTTTTGAGTTCTTTTGGGGAATTGAGCTTTTTGAGGGAAGTGCTACAGTAGCTAGTGTTTTGATGGAAGTTTTATTGGTGTTAGAACTGAACCTAAAGACTATTTATCTTGAGTGCACTAATGTTGCTAATAAAGATTGTGTGAAGTTTTGTATGAAGGAAAAATTTCAGGTGTATGGAAGGAATGAGTAATGAGATGAAGGATGGACTAAAGTTCAAGCTTGGGGATGCCACGCGTGTCACCCCAAGAAATATCCAAGAAGTAGAAGCATCAAAGCTTGGGGATGCCCAAGGCATCCCCTTCTTCATCAATAAAAATCCCAGGTTTCTTCCAAACACTTCATTTTTATTGTTTCATGCACAGTTGTGTTGTTCTTGGAGCGTCTTCTTCTTTGTTTTTTGTTTTGTTTTTTTGTTTGCTTGGTTTTCTTAGTTTTCTGAATAAATTGGTTGGACCCCCTCTTTCATACATTGGTTTTCAAATAGTTTGGTTTGGATTGGAAAAGAGTAGGAAAGCTCATGCTTAAGTGGTAAAGAGAGCTTGTTTTTGACTGTGGCCTATGCTTTGTCATGCCATGCTTGATATTGTTTTGGCTTTATGCTTAGTATTATTTGCTGTAGCATGACTTGTTATAAACAATTGAGATTGCTTAATGTGCCTTGGATGAATCATGCGTTGTTTTAGCATATTAAAAGCATAGTATAGTGGTATTCTCCTTTGATGCTTTATTTGGGTTGACTTGGCGCATGCTCACACCATGTTATGACTATCTCAAGTCACCATAGCCTTTATGATCCTTTAGTTTTCAACTTGTAGTATCACTTTATGCTTTGATCAATGATGTTTTGTCGCTCTGCATGATTATGGCTATTATTGCTCTCTTAGTTTGTCGCTCCTAGTCTTTTGCTAGCCTCCACTCATGCATCCAACTCCCTAAACCAAGTTATTCCAAAGAGTCCACCATACCTACCTACTATCATATGCTATTCCAAGTATATTCATGTTTTTGTTTACCTTCCAAATTAAACTTGTTATGAGACAACTAGTGATTAAAGCTCTCACAAACTTGATGGCACACTTTACTTTTCTTGCCCTTAATAAATTTGAACCATTGTGTCATCTATGTTGTATATGCTTGCACTTATTTTTTGGGAATTAGCAGAACCATGCTGTCATGGGGAACGCTTTCAACATTGCACGGGTACTTTGTACCTAGTTGATATCATGCTCTTTTTTCTATGCATGTCGTCGGTGTGAAATGAAAGGGGAGCTTGTAAGTCCATGGAGTTATGTATATGTGTTAGAGAAACGCCTGGGCCGCTGGTCTAATCCATGCTGACATGGTGGAAACCTGCAGCGTAACCATAATGAGCTGTCTATGAAGCATTCTTCTTATAAAAAAAGAGTCCTATATTGAGAAAAAGAGAAAAAGAGAAAAAAATGAGATTATGAAAAGAGGAAAGAGAGAAAAAAGCACCATGTTCCCATGGTAAATAAGAAGATTGCTGAGATGCTCGTTGTCTGCTTGCCTTGTCATTTTGATATGGGGATTCTCCCGTATCATCGGGCAAGGGGTACCCCGTTGGCGGTTCTCTATGATACACATGTACTTACAATGACAAGAACTTACCGGTGATTAAACTTGAGTAGCATGAGGAGCGACCCTCGTATTCAAGGGACATGATATTTCTAACTTATACTTCGTCAAGCATGTACACCATAGTTTGTTCACTTTAACCTTAATCACTTCAAGATGCTTATGATAGGGGCAATGAGAGCTGAAAGCTATAAGTACCATAATTTTTGGAAGCTCTTTATGAGACTTGAATCCCTGCTTCCTTCTATGAAGGCTTTTCTTCCACCATTATATTGAGTCTCCACCTTCTATCTTTATGCACTTACTTTGAGAGCATAGTGGCCATTCTTAGTTATATGTGCATTGTCCCAAGACTTGTTGATTGATGCATAGCTTTGATATTGCTTGTTTTAAACTATTTGTATCTAGTCACTCTTATGAACTTTGAAGGTGTCCTATGCATTTATGTTTGCTACTCTATGAGGGACAAGCTGAATGCCACTATACTATGTTTTCTTTATGTGAAACAAACAAACATCTTGCAAAGCATTGTTATTCATGAATCTTTTGTTTGTGCCTTTTCATGTTGCATCATAGTTTCTTTGTCTTATTGCTAGAACTTTGTCTTTCATGTTATGATTGAAGTACTATGTTCCTAGCTTTGAATGTTTTACAAATACTTTGATCAAGTTTATGATGGTGCATGTCATCTAAAAAATTATTCTTTCTTTTTATCACTTACCTACTCGAGGACGAGCAGGAGTTAAGCTTTGGGATGTTGATACATTGCAAATGTATCTATAATTTTTGATGTTCCATGCTTGGTTTTATCTACTTTCTTATGTTTTGTTCCAACTTTGGAGTACTTTTCATACACTTTCTTTGACTAACCTATTAACAAAGAGCCATAGTGCCAGTTGCCTGTTTTCTGCTGTTTTTGATTCCAGAAAGTCAGAAAATGAATATTCTCGGAATTGGACGGGACAAAAGCCAAAGTTGATATTTTACCTGAAGACTCACAGAGCCAGAATACGAGACGGAGAGGGGCCACAGGGTGGCCACACCACCCCATGGCGCGCGTCCCCCTGGCCATGCCAGGGCATGGTGTGGGCCCCCTGGCTGGCCACCGACCTTGCCTCTTTCGCCTATAAGAGCCTCCCAATTCATAAACCCTAAATAGTCAATCAGAAATCCATGAAAAGTTCCACAGCGCCGCCGCCACCGAAGGGGAGATTCGGGGGACATAAAGTCTCTGTTCTGGCACCCTGCCGGGATGGGGAAGTGCCCCCGGAGCCATCTCCATCGATCTCCACCAGCATCTCCATCACTGTTGTTGATTCCCATGATGAGGAGGGAGTAGTTCTCTCTCGAGGCTAAGGGCTCTACCGGTAGCTATGTGTTCATCTCTCTCTCCCTATGCATGATCATATTGTGATCATGAGCTTTGTAATCAAGTATATCTACCTTGCTACTCAAGTGCTTTAATAGATCTCTGCTCTCCCCATGTGTGTGAAGTTGACAGTGTGCACACCATGGTGGCACTTAGGCTAGAGATTAAAAATACTTGTTATGAGTTATATTTGGAGTTGGATGTCTTTATGAAATTGTGGTGTTTGTTGGAACCATCTAGTACTCAAGGTGACAGTGTGGGGTTATCTAGATGGGAAAGATGAACTTTGAGGTGTGCTGTTATAGCCCTACCATCGATTAGAGTGTTCAACCGGAGAGTAGTTAAGAGTAGTATCATAAAGAGAAGATATTTATATGAGAGTGTTCACTAGTGAAAGTATGATCCCTAGGCCTTGTTTCTAAGCACTGAAACACCGTTTGCTACTAGATCTGTTGCATGTTTGCTTGCTTCCATATTTATTTCAGTTTGCCTTTAGTCTCTTCCACGCCATCAAGCTATTTTCTCGCACCGTTACCACTTATAATTATCCATACCACTTGTATTTCACTATCTCTTTGCCGAACTAGTGCACCTATACACCTGACAAGTGTATTGGGTGTGTTGGGGACACAAGAGACTTCTTGTATCTTGATTGCATGATTGCTTGAGAGGGAATACCTTTGACCACTTCCTCCCTGAGTTCGATAAACCTTGGGTAATCCACTTAAGGAAAACTTGCTACTGTTCTACAAACCTCTGCACTTGGAGGTCCAACAACTGTCTACAAGAATAGAAGTGCGTAGACATCAGTAGGTAGCGTTGTTTTTGCCCTAGAGAAATTAACTGGTCCCGATCCGTCGAGTGCACCAGGCACGTTTACCATCATCCCTATGAACTACTACAAATTCGACTGACTTGATGTACTTCTGGGTGAAGTGCTTCGCACTCGACACAATTGTCGACTCCGACATCCTAATGCAAGACTCAAGACTTATGAGTCTCCACCCGAATCTATGATTCGCATGGACACTCGGGGGCTACTGACATGGTTATGCCCAACAGGCACTCGACTACAACCTACCTGATGCGACCCGACGGAAGGCCCACTTGAAGATATATCAAGGTCCATGAAGCCCGTGATGATTCGACTGATATTACGCACATATGGACATCGACTCCCAACATACAAGACAAGGAAAGCTCAAGAGTAGAGTTCTAATCTAACTTGTAACCAACTCGTATTGGTACCTGAGACCTAGATTCCCCATATATAAAGGCTAAGAGGGTCCAACGAGGAGGACACGCTATGCCATAATAGATCTAGACACCGCAAAACCTAGCACATACGCTAGATGTAATCTGCGCATACACCGCCATCAACGACATTGTAATCCTTTAGATCATCATCAATCAAGAGCAGAGAAGCAGGAGTAGGGTCCTCTACGAGGCCTGAACCTGGGTAAACCTCGTGTCACATGTGTGCTTGTTTGCTAGCCGATCAAGACTTCCAGCGCTCCTCAATTCCTCGAACCTAAGTCCATAACAATGGGCATTGATGAGTTAAACCCTCATCAGGGGGGCAACAACATTCTTCTTCTTGGAATCATAAACCTCAGAATAGATCTCTTCTTTGCGCTTGGTGTGGAAGAAAGGATCCTGAGCCAGACGGTCATGAGGAACACTATAGGGATCAATCTTGCGAAACTCCTCATATGCAAGCTGAGGCCAGGAGGAGATCTTATTCTTGCTCGAATCAGGCCCAGAGGTGGTCTTCTTTTGACTGGCCAGAACAGGTCTTTTACCCTCAGCAGCAGCAGCACGACGCTCAGCGGCATCCCTCTGACGAGCGGTCTGACTAGGAGGGCGCAAGACCTCAAGATCATCTTCATCAATCTCAGAAGGCCCATGAGAAGGAGCACGAGACTGCTTGGATTTGCCACGGGAACCACCTTGCCCTGAGAAGAAAGCAAATAGAAGGAAGGGAATAGAGGATAAGTGCACAAGGTCAAAGAAAATAAAAACAACCAGGCTAGACTAGATTGACAGAGTGCACATGCAGAAATCAAACAGAGGTGCATCGGAAGTTCCGCCTGGTGGCCGGAACTACTGGTGGCGCAAGGCGCATCGGAAGTACCGGTCGTGCCCCCAATGGTAGTACTGGTGGAGAGGACCCCGCTGGTAGTACCAGCCGAGCCTCACTAGTAGTACCGGTCAGGGCACGAGCAGGGTAGTTTGACTGGAAATCACAGATCTACGAAACTAGATGCACCAAAGGTTGAAATCTAGACAATGTACTGGGGCAATCTGGTCTACAACCGAATCCTAGCCCTACCAAGATCTCCCAAAGCAGTTCTAGCCAAAGAAGGGCCCTAGACATGGCATGTCCTACTCAAGCACAAGAAGTGGCCAGATCTCCATGAATGGAGTATGAGAGGAGAAAATACCAGGGTCCATGGAGGGAGATCGAGGTGGGGAAGAATCCCAAGGAGCCGATTTGAAGAGAGATGGCCGGAATCGGTGTGGCTGGCAGCGACACCGTGGAGAGCTTCTTGGGAGATGCGAGTGTTAAGTTGGGGTCAGGGGGGCAAGTGGGGAAGAAGACCCCGTGGCCCCCCTGTACCGTAACTTAACGGGGCCTCGCTCGACCGGTAGTACCGACCCGGGGCCGGAACTACCGACGACACTGGAAGTTCAGGACAGAGCGGTATTACTGGTCCGAGCGTAATTTCTGGGAAATTAGGCCCTGACCGATAGTACCGGCTACGGCCGGAACTATCGGTGATACCTAGGAAAAACTCTCTAGATTTTGACTGGCAAGAGAGTGACCTTGTGCAGGAAAAAGAGGGTTAAGGGGAGGAGAAAAGGCTTGGGATAGGAGGCACAAACTGAGAAGAACGACAAAATAAGATCCAACAACTAAAAATAACACCCAAAAACATAGAATACGAAGGGGAATCAAACCAAAACAATGTTGGTAGCCTAGGCCACCATATATGAGTATATTTGGCTTGACACCACGAAGATGTATCTTGGGTTCATTACCAAGACTCATCATTTAAGCTCATTTTGTCTCCTTGAGAGACTCATAGAGAATTAATACATTAATATGTGCATAATAGGGAGAGTGTTGGTTCATATGAGGAACTACACTCCCCCTAAACCATGCGTACATCCAAACATGATATTCTTTGAGACCCGGGTAGGTGTGCAAGATACTCAAGCCATGTTGCTTGAATCAATGATATTTAGTTCATGCCTCAACTCTCAGAACCTTGCTTCATCTAGTGGCTTTGTGAAAAGATCCACAAGATTGGCCTTGGTAGGAACATACTCCAAAGAAATGTCTCCTCTTGCAACATGATCCCGAATGAAATGATGAAGAATCTCAATGTGCTTGGTCTTGTTGTGTTGCAACGGGTTGTGAGCAATAGCAATGGCACTCTCATGGTCACAAAGAAGTGGCACCTTGTTGAAAGAGAGTCCAAGATACTTCAAGGTTTGCTTCATCCATAGCAATTGATCACAACAACTTGCGGCGGAGAGTACTCAACTTCGGCGGTTGACATAGACACGTAGTTTTGCTTCTTCCAATGATCTTCCAAGAAATTGACAAGCACCGGAGGTTGACTTCCTTTCCACTTTGTCTCCTGCCCAATCCGAGTCCGTGTATCCAATGAGGTCAAAGCTGGCTCCTTGGGGTACCACAGCCCAAAGTTAGGGGTATGAACCAAATATCGAAAGATTCTCTTGACCGCCATGTGGCTTTCCTTTGGAGCGGCTTGGAAGCTTGCACACATACCCACACTCAACATAATATCCGGTCGAGATGCACAAAGATAGAGCAAAGAACCAATCATCGAGCGATAAAGCTTTTGATCCACATCCTTACCCTTGGGATCGAGATCAAGATTAACCTTTGTGGGCATGTGAGTTTTTACTCCATTTACTTGATCAAGGTTGAACTTCTTGAGCATATCTTGGACATATTTAGCTTGGTTGATAAAAGTCCCTTTCTTCAATTGTTTTACTTCGAAGCCAAGAAAGAATTCCAACTCCCCCATCATAGACATATCAAAGCGGTCGGTCATGAGCTTAGCAAAATCCTCATTAAAAGCTTTGTTAGTATACCCAAAGGTAATATCATCAACATATATTTGGCAAATGGACAAGTTTCCTCCAACTTTCTTAGTAAAAAGAGTAGGATCAATGAGGCCTACTTCGAAACCACGGTCTAACAAAAGCTCTCTAAGGCACTCATACCACGCACGTGGGGCTTGTTTGAGACCATATAGTGCCTTATCGAGTTTGTAGACATGGTCCGGGAAGAGGGGATCCTCAAAGCCCGGAGGTTGCTTGACATACACCAATTATTTTAAGGGACCATTAAGAAAAGCACTCTTAACATCCATTTGTTGCAATTTAAAGTTATGATGGGTGGCATAAGCAAGAAGCATGTGAATGGATTCTAGTCGAGCAACGGGAGCATAAGTTTCACCTTAGTCTATGCCCTCAACTTGAGAGTATCCTTGGGCAACTAACCTTGCTTTGTTGCAAACGACTATACTATTTGCATCCCTCTTGTTCTTAAAGATCCACTTGGTCCCAATCACATTTTGATAATCTTTGGGTCTCTTCACAAGTGATCACACCTTGTTCCTCTTGAAGTTGTGGAGTTCTTCATTCATAGCATCAAGCCAATCATCATCTTCAAGAGCTTCGAAGACCTTTTGGGGCTCAACATGAGAAATAAACGCATGATGAGAACTAAAAGAGGTTAGTTGTCTCCTAGTAGTGGAGCCCCTATTGAAATATCCATAAACATTATCAAGGATATGTCCATCTTTGATGAGCTTGGTGATACAGTATGCTTGACGGCGAGCTTGGGTCTCAAGACGAGATTCTTGAGCAACCACTTGGTCATCACCATAGTTCGAGTCCTCGCTTTGACATGAGGAGCTTCACTATCATGGTGAGGTAGATCTTGATCGACTTGAGGTAGACTTGATCTTGGAGAGTCATGGACATGAAGATCTTGAGAAGAGCTTGGAGAACCTTGAGAATCAATAAGTTGACCTTGAGGTGCAAGATGGTCTTGTGAGAGTGAAGGCTCCGCTTGAGTGGAGCTTGGTCCTTCTCCTTCGGCCATAAGGGGATCCTCAATGGGATGGAAGAAACCCACACCCATTCTTCTTATGGCTTGGGGAGGAATTTCATCACTTGGATCACAAACACCGTCTTGCCTCACAAGGGACTCATGATCTTCATCAAACTCGACATTGCTAGATTCTTCAACCCTTCCCGTTTCTTTGTTGTAGACTCTATAGGCATGGGATTGATTTGAGTACCCAACAAAGATCCCTTCTTGAGCCCTAGACTCAAACTTCGACAAGCGGACACCTTTCTTGAGGAGGAAACATCTACAACCAAACACCCGTAAGTACTTGACATTTGGATTGCGTCCAGTGAGAAGTTCATATGGAGTCATGTTCTTCTTCTTGCGTAGGTAGAGGCGATTGGTTGCATGGCAAGCGGTTGAGATGGCTTCGGCCCAAAAGTTATATGGTGACTTGAATTCCGCCAACATGGTCCGGGCCGCATCCATCAAAGTACGGTTCTTCCTTTTGGCAACACCATTTTGTTGAGGGGTGTAAGGAGTTGAAAATTGATGTTTGATCCCCTCATCACTAAGAAACTCATCCAATGTGTAGTTCTTGAATTCGGTGCCATTGTCACTTCTAATGGTGAGGATGCTAGCATTGTGTTTCTGTTGCACTTGATTGGCAAAGTCGATGATGGTTTGTTGAGTCTCGCTCTTGAACTTGAAGAAGTAGACCCAAGTGTATCTTGAGAAGTTGTCAACAATTACCAAACAGTACTTCTTCCTGCCAAGGCTATCATGAGAGGGAGGCCCAAAAAGATCCATGTGGGGAAGCTCCAAGCACCATTTGGTGGTGATTTTATTAAGGATCTTGTGAGGCTTATCATGCATCTTCCCTTGAATACAAGCCATGCACACACAATCTTTGTAAAAGGAAATGTCTTTTAGTCCAAGGATGTGGCCCCCCACTGTAGAGACTTTGCAAAGCCTTCATGTTTACATGGGCTAAGCGGTGATGCCACAACCAGCCCACGTCGGCTTTCGCATAGAGACATATAACATGTGTAGATGGCTTTCCGGAGAAATCCACTACATATAAGTCATGCTCTACGTATCCAATGAAAGCCACCATGAGAGACTTTCTCCACATGAGGACCACCGAGTGCTCATTAAAGAAAGGTGAAAGACCCATGATAGCAAGAGCACAAACGGAAAGGAGATTGTAACCAAGGGTTTTGACAAGCATGACATTAACCAAGGATACATCCGAGGTTACTACCACCTTACCAAAACCCAATACCTGAGAGCTTGTTTTATCACCGTAGGAGACCATAGTATTGGAAAAATTAGGCCTAATCTCTGACATGATAGACTTGCTTCCGGTCATATGGCTTGTAGCTCCACTATCAAGCACCCATTTTGCACCGCTGGAAGCAAAGTCCTACAAGAAAATCAAGCTTTGGTTTTAGGTACCCATTTTGCAATGGGCCCCCTTTTGTTAGTCACAAGGGTCTTAGGTACCCAAATGGTCCAATGATAATCATGAATGTAACATGTGCCAATGTACTTAGCATAAACATGACCATCAAAAGATTTGCAAAGAATGTAAGAAGGATTGTTCTTCCCAGCAAAGTTATCACTTTGCACAAAGGATACTTGAGCAAGGCTCTTGCTCTTCTTCTTTTTATTGTTCCTCTCTTGTTCTTCTTTTTGATGGCAACTTGCCCTTTTGCAAGTTGATCTTTCAACATCTTGTTCTCCTCAACAAGATTCTCATGCTTGCAACAAGGGTTAGAAGAACAAGGAAAATGTACAATAGGCGTAGCGGAAGACTTTGAATGTTCATTGTTCAATTGAGTTTGAAGTCGCTCATGAGCCTCAAAGATACTTGAGAATTTACTCTCCAAGGCATGATACCAATTGAAAGGCCCAACTTTGGTACCAATTGAAAGGCCCAACTTTGGTCGACTAAAGGGGGGTGAATAGGAGACTACCAATTTTTAATCTTTTCTTGCAATTTTAAGCTTTGCACAAAGTAAAGTTCACTAGAGATGCAACTAGATGAATATCCTATATGGTAAACAAAGCAACAAGTAAACAAGACGGTAATTGCAAGAAGTAAAGGAGTGGAACGAAAGAACCGGCGAGGGGACACGGAGATGTAATTCCTGTAGTTCACTTCCAAGGAAGCAACATCTATGTTGGAGAGGTGTCGGGGACACACAAGGTCACCCGAGCACCACAAAGGCCTCACCTTCTTCTCCGGTGAGCACGACCACAAAGGTGGCCTCACAATCCACTAACCGGTGACCTTGAAGGTGCCAACTGAAACCTTTACAACAAGGTTGAGGGGAGACTCCACAACCCAATTGGAGACCCTCAACGACACCACGAAGCTTCACAATAAATGCCCTAGCTCTGAGGATGCCCTACACCGTCTAGGGTTCCAAGAACCCAATAATAACAAGATCCACGAAGGATGAGTGGGGGAAATCACGATTCCTTTGGTGGAAGTGTAGATCTAGGTCACCTCTCCCAATCCTCAAAAGATCAAGATATTTGAGTGGGTAGGGAGAGAGATCTAGGCAAGTCAAGCTCTTGTATTAATGGAGGAGAGAGAAAACAAAGAGGTGGTGCAAGAGGAGGAAGAAGGGGGCCTTAAATAGGCCACCCCCAAATGGGCATTTTCTGCCCCATCCTGACACCATCGGTACTAACGGTGGCGGGCCGGTAGTACCGGTGAGCGGGCCACTAGCGGCTCAGCGGAGGCCATGTAACGGTCAGATTGACCAGTCAATGGGCCCACAGAGCTGGTCGGAAGTGCCGGTCCTAGTTCTGGTCCAACTACCAGCAAATAGGAAGTGCGAGGCAGAAGTTTTTCTGAGCCTCACAGCCAGTTGCCAGAACTAGGGCCGGAACTATCGAGCGCCAGAAGGTGGCCGGTACTACCGGTCAGGGGTGGTGGTACTACCGCTCAAGGGGCCAGGCGCTGGTCAGGCCGGTACAACCGAGCCAATTTCCAGTGCTAATTCCGACAAATAGGCAAAACGAGAAATAAATTTTACTAAACCAAAAGATGGCTTGCCGGAATTAGGACCAGAACTTCGGCCGGAAGTTCCGCTCGATCAACCCTGAGAAACCCCTTGGGCGGTACTACCGCCACCTGGCCGGTACTACTGGTCAGGGCAGAAAACCCTCAAAAACTGCAGGGAACTCTCTCTCACAGGAAAACTAGGATAGCTGTGGAAGTGCATATATGGTCTATGCACGAAATGGTGATTTCCCACAACCTTCCAAGGTGGACCCCCTCTTGATAGTACGGTAGCCTAAAACACAAAAGCAAGAGAAAGTGTAAATAAGCGCCACTATCTTCAAGCTTCTTCTAGAGAAAAGTCCACCAACAAGCACATCTGTAGATAAGCCCTGCAACTTGGACAGATAGTTAAACCACAAGAGAAATTGTCATCAGCACCAAAAACATAAGGATAAAACAATATCCTTTCACCTTGACTTTTAGCTATTGTAATCACACTAACCAAAGCTTGCAACCAAAGCTTGTAGTTCAGTTTGAAGCGCTTCAAAAGACACATTTACTCTGCCAGTGGTAGAAAAAATGGGGTTTTCAGTCGAGTCCCTTACAATCGCACCCCAGCCTCTAGTTTGTACATCCTCAAAAAAGGCTCCATCAATGTTTATTTTCACAAAATCTGTAGGAGGAGTCTGCCAGCATCTCTTTTTTCACCCTCCGGTTTATGCTCCTTTTTGTTTAGGATTTTCCACTCATCCACATGGTGATGGGTCATGGACCTGAATTCAAATTCAAAGAGGCATCGTTCTTGGTGATTTACCTTATTTATTTCTTGCCACGAGCACCATAGGAGTGCCACACTCATCAGGCAATTGTCATACATCAGGGATTGGATAGAGTCCAGCATATCTAGGGGATTCAGACATTCACATATGCGTGATCTCACTTCATCCATCTCTAGTATCGATTCGCCACATTTTTTGACCTCCTTGCATCTCAGAAACAAATGCCCCCATCCTCAAACAGAGGAGAACATGACGTACACTTGGTGTCAAGCTCAACTCTTTGCCTCTCGATATTCATATACATCAGATGGCTATTGTGACCCAGCCTCCATTGAAAATGCTTTACCTTTGGAGGGAAGTCCATCTTCCACATCTGTTCCTAGATTTTTTGATCTGGGTAGTGCCCTCTAGTAGAATGGTTGCTATTGGAGATATGTCCTACAGGTCAATAATAAAGTTCTTTTATTGTGTTATATCTCATATGTTTATAATAGTTTTATACCATGCTATCAATATATTAAGCGGAAACATTAATACATGTGTGGTATGTAAATAAATCAAGTCCCTAGTATCCTCTAGATGACTAGCTCGTTGGCCAATCGATGATCGAGGTTTCCCGATCATGGTACATATATGCCAATTGACAATAGCATCACTTCATTAGATGAATGATGTGATGGACACACACCCAACCATAATATTGGAATGTGATCCAGTCACAAAGTTCAACATTACGATATGTAGCAAAGCGTAGTATCTCGCTCCTTTGACCATGAGATCATGTTTAACCCTACCACCCGAGACTACACCGTAATAGGGTGATCATAAAGGTGTACATTGGGTAGTCCATAGGGGTATGTTGAGGCGTATGCATCAAGATTAGGATTTTCCTATCCGAGTGACGGATATATACTCTAGGCCCACTTGGTGAGATTATACTAGTGAGCTTGCAAGCATGTGACTAGGTCACGGGGATGTAATATCACGAGAACGAGTAAATGTGTTTATCAGTAACAAGATCGAACTAGGTATGTTGACACCGGAGATCAGATCTTGGATAAACCAGGTATCATAGTGCAAAAGGAATGATACTCAACATTTAAGGTTCAAGCGATCATGTAATTCATGGAAAGCATGGGGCCATCATGGGATTCTAGATCCCGTTGTTAGTCATTCATCGGAGAGTTGTCTTGATCATGTCTATGTGTTCATGAACCGTAAGGGTGTCATGTTTAAGGTTAGAGACGCTTAGGGACAATCCGCGATCGTAAGAGAAATAAAAGAGAGAGAGCCAGAATCATTTCAGGGAGAAACCAAAGTTGTTCGGAGGGGTTCGAAAGGTGTTTCAAATTGAAAGGAATTAAATAATAAGTATTTAATATTAATTAATTGAATTAACTATTAAATGTGATTGTTTAATAAATAAAAATGGGAAGCCCACCTACATGGGCCTTTCCCGAAGGTGAAATGGCCCATGAGGGGCCACCGGCCTTGGAGGCCATGGGCGCGCGGGGTGGGAGGTCACCCACCACCGTCGTCTAGCCCTAGGAGGCCTTGGTGTATGGGGTGGGGCCCACTCCCACTGCCGGCCGCCTCCTCCACTCCCTCCTCCAAGTTTAGTCCCACACCGGGACTTGGAGGGAGGTGGTGCCTACCTTATCCCTATTTAAGAAGGGGAGATCCATATCCGATCTTCATCCCATTGGCTTTTGCTCTTCGCCTCTCTATCTTCCTTTCTTCCTCATGTGCGTGTTCCCGAGTTTCAAACATGCACAATGAGATAGAGATTTCTCCACCATACGCACACTGTCATGTAATTGGAGTCGGTCTGGATCTTCTTCTTCTGCTACTTTGCTGGACAAGAGCCCAGGGGACGTCTCTACACCGGACGTGTGTAGTACTTCGGAGGCAACACCAGTTTTGGCGTTGGACACTTGGACGCCTACTCGACCTTGAGGTTGGGTATGCTCCAACTTCATCAGCAATGTTTGAACGGGAATGCAATCTCGCTTTCGGTCTTCAAGGGTATGAATACCGAATCCCTATCGTTACTTTACATCTGCATAGATATATCTTGGCTATGTTGTTCTCTTTGTTAGGAAAAAAATTCTGCTACGGAACCCTTTAATGATATCAGAGCCGATCTATGCACAGATATTTCGTACGAGCAGAACACATAGAAATATGTGGGCATTGTTTTTCTAGTTTTTACCCTCTCACGTGTACTTGTTCATATCGTGACAATGTTTGATGAAGCGGTCTGGACCAACCTTACGCATAAGCTTACGCGATACTGGTTCCATGCTTAACATACAAATTGTACCATATAAGTGGCTAGAGGGTGTCTGTCTCTCCTACATTAGTTGATATGAAATTTACAATGGACGGTCCTAAAAACAGACTTAAAGCGATAACTAGTAAATCCATGTAGTGGTTGATGTTTGTAGGTAAGAAACAGTTCTTGTGCAAAAGCCCAAACATGCATGTAAACCATGCAAAGATAAAGTAGAGGCGTCTAACTTTATTTTGCAGGGGCATGTGATATGTATGATCAAGGCAAGTGTTTTATGAAATATACTACCGGAGGCATGGAGACGCCATGAACCTGGTGCAATGATGGCGTACTCGATGGAGATCAAGGCATGGAAACCATATCATATCACATAACTATTTACATATGATGTTGATTGTTTATGCATCTTATTCTACTAGTATTAGACTTACGACGGTAGCATTATTATAAAATGATCCCTCACAATCAATTCTAATGTTTGTGTTCTCCCATTAGTGTGCACCACAAATAAATTCCATCGTTATGAAGAAGGCCATGACGATTGGGTGCTAGACATATCGATATTCACATATAGTGGGTGTATAAAGCCATGTTGCACTGCAATACACTAAAGTTAAAGTTGGCGAGCCTAGCATGTATAGACATGGCCTAAAAATACAAGTGACCCAATGGTTAAGCATGAATCGCATGATAATGTGATTCATATGTCGATATCTACCTTTGAAGCTATAACATCGGTCGTGATGATCGGGGGGTGTTGTAGTGAGTTAGGATCATGTAAACAACGTTGAGGGATGTTCGTTTAAGTGGAAGTTCTAGTAATTTAGTTGAACTAAATATGAACTCATATTATGAACATAAGATTAATTACTTTTCAAATACCATTGTATATGATTCGCCCCAGCTTAAACCTAGGCCATTTCCTTGAGAAAGAAAATCTTAAAACTGATGGGTCAAACTTCACCGACTGGTCCTGCAATTTGAGGATTCTCCTTGTTCCCTACACTAGTGGAAAAAAGGGCTTCGGTTCACCGTTGAACCAGGCATCAGTCCTGGTTTGTTACGGGCGGGACTAGTGCCAGCACCAGTCCCGGTTCGTAACGTGTCCAACGGCTAATAGCGCGGGGAAGCGCTAGTCCTGGGTCTCTAGTCCCGGTCCGTAACACGGCCCGGGACAAGAGACCTCGAGCCGGGCTGCTGCACTTTACGGGGATAATTAGTCTCGGCCTTGAAAGGTCCCACTATATAATACAACTTCGTACATGCCCTAGCCATGGTCATTTTCCCTCCCAAGCAACCGAGTTCATGCCCTTTTTTTCTCAAGATTTCTCAAGATTTGGTTGCAACCCCTAAATCCAAGGTTCTAAAAGGTTAGGAACTCCATCATTTCATCTCTTATTGTTACTTTCGATCAATGCGGTAGAAGTATAGATGGATTTTCTTTCTCAGAAGTAGAGGATTTTCATATGTGTAATTTTAGGCAAATTTTGATTAGGCACACAGTTATAGAAAATTGAAATGTGTAATTTTAGAGTTTCAGAGCTCAAAATGGAATGAGGATTTCACTGCTAGAACAATAATTAAAAACTCCACATTTTTCATGGTAATTGTTTTCTCCAATTCAAGACTTGGTGCATGTAAATTTTTCAAAATTCAAATTTAATGCTCTAGAAGCTCACATTATAACTTGTATTAAATTGATCATTAATCTCTATTCATGATGTTGTGTAATGGTTTTTGATATACTTTTACAATAATGCAGATGGTCCGGGAATGGATGTACGGTACTGACCGACGCTCTGGCGAGTTCATTAATGGCGTGCATGAATTCATCCATGTGGCTGATGCGAACAAGCAGAATGGTTTTGTATTCTGTCCATGTAGTGGATGTAGGAATCAGAAGGATTACTCTGACTCAAAAACCCTCCACAGCCACTTGTTAAAGTCCAATTTCATGCCCAATTATAATTGTTGCACCAAGCACGAAGAGAGAGGGGTTATAATGGAAGACAATGAAGAAGAGGAGGATGATGAGAACTATCATGGTTTTCCTGAGTACACTGATAATTCCATGGGGGAAGCTGAATGGGAGGCTAAAGGAGAGGCACATGATGATGAGCCCACTAATGATCTTGGTCAGACCATTGCCGATGCACGGAGAGACTGTGAAACTGAAAAAGAGAGGGAGAAGTTTAGTCACATGTTAGAGGATCACAAAAAGTTGTTGTACCAAAATTGGGAAATGGTCTGAAAAAGCTGGGTAGCACACTGGAATTGCCGCGATGGAAGGCAGAGTGTGGTATACCTGACTCCTCATTTGAAAAGTTGCTGAAAATGATGAAGAATATGCTTCCAAAGGATAACGTATTGCCCGCCAGTACGTACAAAGCAAAGAAGGTTGTCTGCCCTCTAGGTTTATAGGTTTAGAAGATACATGCATGCCCTAATGACTGCATCCTCTATCACGGTGAGGAGTACGAGAATTTGGATGCATGCCCGGTATGCACTGCATTGCGGTATAAGATCAGACGAGATGACCCTGGTGATGTTGAGGGCGAGCCCCCCTGGAAGAGGGTTCCTGCCAAGGTGATGTGGTATGCTCCTATAATACCACGGTTGAAACGTTTGTTCAGAAACAAAGAGCACGCCAAGTTGTTGCGATGGCACAAAGAGGAAAGTAAGTCAGACGGGATGTTGAGACACCCTGCTGATGGGTTGCAGTGGAGAAAAATCGATAGAAAGTACCCGGACTTTGCATATGACGCAAGGAGTTTAAGGTTTGGTCTAAGTACGGATGACATTAATCCTTTTGGGGAGCAGAGCTACAGTCACAGCACCTGGCCCATGAATCTATGTATCTATAACCTTCCTCCTTGGTTGTGCATGAAGCGAAAGTTCATTATGATGCCAGTGCTGATCCAAGGCCCAAAGCAACCCGACAATGACATTGATGTGTACCTAAGGCCATTAGTTGAAGAACTTTTACAGTTGGGGCAAGAACCCGACATATGTGTGTGGGATGAGCACAAGCAGGAAGAATTTGATCTCCGAGCGTTGTTTTTCATAACAATCAATGACTGGCCTGCTCTTAGTAACCTTTCAGGATAGACAAACAAGGGATACAATGCATGCACACACTGTTTAGATGCGACCAAAAGTATATATTTGCAACATTGTAAGAAGAATGTTTACATGGGGCATCGTCAATTTCTTTTTCCTAATCATCCCTTAAGAAATAGTGGCAAGCATTTCAATGGTCAAGCATGTGACCAGCCGAAGCCTAAGGAACATACTGGTGCTGATGTATTTGATATGGTCAAGGATTTGGATCAAAAATCTTTGGAAAGGGTCAGGGCGGACAATCTGTTCTGATGGACGCTGACAGACACACACCCATGTGGAAGAAAAAATCTATATTTTGGGAGATACCCTATTGGAAATTCCTAGAGGTCCGCTCTGCAATCGACGTGATGCATGTGACGAAGAATCTTTGCGTGAACCTGCTAGGCTTTTTGGGCGTGTATGGGAAGACAAAAGATACACCGGAAGCACGTAAGGACCAACAACGTATGAAAGACCCAAAAGGCCTGCATCCAGAATGGTTTTTATGTCATGCCAGCTATGCTCTTACCAAACAAGAGAAGGAAATCTTTTTTGAATGCCTGAGCAGTATCAAGGTCCCGTCTGGCTTCTCGTCAAATATAAAGGGAATAATAAATATGGCAGAGAAAAAGTTCCAAAACCTAAAGTCTCATGACTGCCGAATGATTATGACGCAATTGCTTCCGATTGCATTGAGGGGGCTTCTACCAGATTATGTTCGAGTACCCATTGTGAAGCTATGTGCATTTCTCAATGCAATATCTCAAAAGATAATCAATCCTGAAGATCTACCACGATTACAAAATGATGTGGTCCCATGTCTTGTCAGTTTCGAGTTGGTGTTCCCACCATCCTTCTTCAATATTATGACGCACCTCTTGGTTCACCTAGTCAAAGAGATTTCCATTCTCGGTCCTGTATTTCTATACAATATGTTCCCCTTTGAGAGGTTCATGGGAGTCTTAAAGAAATATGTTCGTAACCGTGCTAGGCCTGAAGGAAGCATCTCCAAGGGCTATGGAACAGAGGAGGTCACTGAGTTTTGTGTTGACTTTGTTCCTGACCTTAAGGCGATTGGTCTTCCTCAATCGCGGCATGAGGGAATACTGAGTGGAAAAGGCACTCTAGGATGGAAATCAATAATATGTAGGGACGGGCATTCTGAAACTGAAGCACATTACACAGTTCTACATAATTTTATCTTGGCGGCTCCGTATATCGAGGAACACAAGCAAATTTTACGCTCCAACAACCCTGGGAAGCATGGCGACTGGATTAGAGATGAAAACATGAAGACTTTTGGGGGTTAGTTGCAACATCTCATAATAGATAACACTCTTGGAGATGAGTTGTACTTGTTGTCTAGGTCACCATCTTCGACTGTATTGACTTTCCAAGGGTACGAGATGAATGGGAATACATTTTACATGATCACCCAAGATAAAAAGATCACCAACCAAAACAGTGGTGTCCGGTTTGATGCAACGAACTATAGGGGTTCCGCGTATGAAAACAATAAAATTTTATCCTACGCCCCTGAACCCTTGAAGCTGCCAAGACCTATCTATTAGTAATACTATAACGGGAGGGGCTTTTTGCGAACTTACCCTTGAAGACCGAAAAGCGTTGTCAATGCTCAGGAGAGCGTTGTTGATGTAGACGAGCCGAAGCCGACCTCAAGGTCGTGATGAAGTCCTTGCGCTCCTTGGCTCCAACGACTTGAGTGCCTCAAGTGCGACACCTCGCGGGGAGTTACACACGTCCGGTGCCTGACGATGACTCCTGCTTCCCCGATCCAAAGCGATTCGGAAGTAGAGCTCCGGATCCGAATCCCATGAAGACGACGATGCCTCTCGCTCACGCAGTCCAGACTTGGGACCACGGTCACGAGAGAGAGAGAGGGGGAGAGAGAAAATACCAATTAGAGGTCCTCCCAAAACTGGGGAGACCTTTATTGATTATTGGTGTATTTTTCTAGGCCAAATACCCCACTATATATAGGGGGAGGGGAGGTACTACCCCCCTCAAAGTCCCGGGGTGGGACTAAAGGAGAGGAGGGGAGGGGGTGGCCGCCGGCCACCTAGTGGGCCCCGCACGGGGGGCTAGGCCCAGTCCGCCAGCCCCTTGGCCCCTCTCCCTCTCTCCTTTCCCTAATGGGCCCTCTCCCTCCGGAAATTGGCCCATTAAGCCGTTTTGACCTTTAATTGATTTTCTATTTATTAAATAATTATGAATAAATGATTAAATCAACATTTAACATTCATTCACATATTATTCAATCTCCATGGTTGTGGAACACCTTCCACCTTGATGGCTCTGTGTATGGCGCCAGAAAAATGCTGGAGCAATGATGATGTAGAGCTCGTTGGGAACCCCAAGAGGAAGGTATGATGAGCACATCAACAAGTTTCCCTCAGTTATGAAACGAAGGTTTAATCGAACCAGTAGGAGCAAGGAAACACCCCAAAGGTGTTACTAGCTTAGCTTTGGTAGGGCGCACTACCGGTGCTAGTAGCAACATGGAGACCTGCACAACACAACCACAGAACTTTGTCCCCAACTTGCGATGAGGTTGTCAATCTCACCGTGTTTTGCAGAAAACAAAGGATTAAACGTATCGAATGGAAAGAAGTAATAGTTTGCAAAAAGTAAACACAAAGCAGTAAATAGTTTATAGATTGAATGTAAAGAAAAGGACTGGGATCCATAGTTCACTAGAGGTGGCTCTCCTTAAGATAGATAACATGCTGGGTGAACAAATTACAGCGAGGCAATTGACAAACATCAAGAAATCAATACATGCATATACTAATCATCTTAACTCCTTTGAGACTTGATTGGGCATTAAAACACTATACATAGACCGCCATCCAACTTCATCTAATAATCCACCTTCAGGTTATCATCCGAACCCCCTCCAGTATTAAGTTGCAAGCAACAGATTATTGCTTTACGAACTGCGTGTAAAGTAAACAATACGATTGTTCTATGAACAAAGGATTGTTGTTTTCTCCCTAGTAGCAACAGCACATCTAGTACCTTAGAGATTTACATCACTTCCCAGTTACTAGAGGCATGAACCCACTATCGAGCATAAATACTAACTCTTGGAGTTGCTAGCATCTACTTGGCCAAGATAGCTACTAACAACGGAAAGCATGCAAGATCACAAATAACAAACACATGATAGAATCAATAATCAATCTGAAATAGCATCTCAATATCCATCGGATCCCCACAAACACAACATGCAGAATTACAAATAGATGATCTTGATCATGAACGGAGCTCACAAGATCTAGACATGAAAGCACAAAGGAGGAGAACCAGCCATCTAGCTACTACATGGATCCGTAGTCCAAGGATGAACTACTCACGCATCACACCGGAGGCTTGCATGGTGATGAAGAAGGCCTCCAGGGTGAATTCCCCTCTCCGGTAGGGTGCCGGGAAGAGCTTCAGATCCCTCCCGATCTAGGGATGGAGATGACGGCGACTACAGACTCTTTCGTGGATTTTTGATCAGGCACTTAGGGTTTTCGTCCCGAGGGCATCTGATAGGCGGAAGGGGAGGCCGAGGGGGTCTCAGGGCTGGCCTCACCACCCCCTGGCGCGGGCCAGGCTGGGCCGTGTGGCCAGGTGGTGTGGTGGCCCCCTGGCCCCTCCCCTTCTCGTACTCTGGCATCTGATGACTTCCGAAAAAATAGGCACTGTGGCTTTTGTCCCATCCAATTCCGAGAATATTCATTTTCTGACTTTCCTAGAACCAAAAACAGCAGAAAACAGGCAGCTGGCACTGTGGCTCTTGTTAATAGGTTAGTCCAAGAAATCATATGAAAAGTACTCCAAAGTTGGAACAAAACACAAGAAAGTGGATAAAACCAAGCATGGAACATCAAAAATTATAGATACATTTGCAACGTATCAACATCCCCAAGCTTAACTCCTGCTCGTCCTCGAGTAGGTAAGTGATAAAAAGAAAGAATAATTTTTGAGGTGACATGCACCATCAAAGACTTGATCAAAGTATTTGTAAAACATTCAAAGCTGGGATCATAGTACTTCAATCATAACATGAAAGACAAAGTTCTAGCAATAAGCAAAGAAACTATGATGCAACATGAAAAGGCACAAACAAAAGATTGATGAATAACAATGCTTTGCAAGACGTTTGTTTGTTTAACATAAAGAAAACATAGCATAATAGTATTCAGCTTGTCCCCCATAGAGTAGCAAATATAAATGCATATGATACCTTCAAAGTTCATAAGAGTGACTAGATACAAATAGTTTAAAACAAGCAATATCAAGTTATGCATCAATCAACTAGTCTTGGGACAATGCACATTGAACTAAGAATGGCCGCTATGCTCTCAAAGTAGGTGCATAAAGGTAGAAGGTGGAGACTCAATATAATGGTGGAAGAAAGGCCTTCATAAAAGGAAGTAGGGATTCAAGTCTCATAAAGAGCTTCCAAAAATTATGGTACTTATAGCTTTCAGCTCTCATTGCCCCTATCATAAGCATCTTGAAGTGATTAAGGTTAAAGTGAACAAACTATGGTGTACATGCTTGACGTAGTATAAGTTAGAAATCTCATGTCCCTTGTATACGAGGGCCGCTCCTCATGCTACTCAAGTTTAGTCACCGGTAAGTTCTTGTCATCGTAAGTACATGTGTATCATAGAGAACCACCAACGGGGTACCCCTTGCCCGATGATACGGAAGAATCCCCATATCAAAATGACAAGGCAAGCAGACAACGAGCATCTCAGCAATCTTCCTATTTACCATGGGAATATGGTGCTTTTTTCTCTCTTTCCTCTTTTCATAATCTCATTTTTTTCTCTTTTCTCTTTTTTCTCAATATAGGACTCTTTTTTTATAAGAAGAATGCTTCATAGACAGCTCATTATGGTTACGCTACAGGTTTCCACCATGTCAGCATGGATGGGACCAGCGGCCCAGGCGTTTCTCTAACACATATACATAACTCCATGGACTTACAAGCTCCCCTTTCATTTCACACCGACGACATCCATATACAAAAGAGCATGATATCAACTAGGTACAAGTACCAAGTGCAATGTTGAAAGCGTTCCCCATGAAAGCATGGTACTGCTAATTCCCAACAAATAAGTGAAAGCATATACAACATAGACGACACAATGGTTCAAGTTTATTAAGGGCAAGTAAAGTGAAGTGTGCCATCAAGTTCGTGAGAGCTTTAATCACTAGTTTTCTCATAACAAGTTTAATTTGGAAGGTAAACAAAAGCATGAATATACTTGGAATAGCATAAGCTAGTAGGTAGGTATGGTGGACTCTTTGGAATAACTTGGTTTAGGGAGTTGGATGCATGAGTGGAACTCATACTTGGTTGTGGAGGCTAGCAAAAGACTGAGAGCGACAAACTAAGAGAGCAATAATGGCCATAATCATGCAGAGTGACAAAACATCATTGATCAAAGCATAAAGTGATACTAAAAGTTGAAATCTAAAGGATCATAAAGGCTATGGTGACTTTGGATAGTCATAACATGGTGTGAGCATGCGCCAAGTCAACCCAAATAAAGCATCAAAGGAGAATACCACTATACTATGCTTTAATATGCTAAAACAACGCATGATTCATCCAAGGAACATTAAGCAATATCAATTGTTTATAACAAGTCATGCTACAACAAATAATACTAAGCATAAATCCAAAACAATATCAAGCATGGCATGACAGAGCATAGGCCACAGTCAAAAACGAGCTCTTTTTACCACATAAGCATGAACTTTCCTACTCTTTTCCAAACCAAACCAAACTATTTGCAAACGAATGTATGAAAGAGGGGGTCCAACCAATTTATTCAGAAAACTAAGCAAACCAAAGCAAACAAAAAACCAAAACAAAAATGAAAAGAAGACGCTCCAAGAAAAACACAATTGTGCATGAAACAATAAAAATGAAGCGTTTGGAAGAAACCTGGGATTTTTATTGATGAAGAAGGGGATGCCTTGGGCCTCCCCAAGCTTTGACGCTTGTACTTCTTGGATATTTCTTGGGGTGACACGAGTGGCATCCCCAAGCTTGAGCTTTAGTCCATCCTTAATCTCATTACTCATTCCTTCCATACACCTGAAATTTTTCCTTCATACAAAACTTCACACAATCTTTATTAGCAACATTAGTGCACTCCAGATAAATAAGTCTTAAGGTTCAGTTCCAACACCAAATAAACTTCCATTAGAACACTAGATACTATATAACTTCCCTCAAAAATCTCAATTCCCCAAAAGAACTCAAAAAGGAACCAACAAGAAGCAAATGCAGAAAATGGCAGAAATCTATCAAAACAGACCAGCAGGTAAAGATGAATTTTTTCGAAGACCTTCTGTTGCTCAAATCAAAAAGTGTTGAACTAATGAAATTTAGATAACAACCTGGGGCAGAAGCACAAAAATTCACGCCTCAAAAATACGTTCAAAGATGTTACACGAATTTTTATGGTGAAGCACAGAAATCTGTTTCAGGACAGCAACTTTCCCAATCATTACTTCTCTCTCATTAGAGGTTACTCTTGGCACAAAAAAGCAAAAAAAAAGGATAAGGAACGGTTATTACAGAGGTAATAACTTCCAATACTCATCTAAAACTTTTGGGTTATCTCCCAATAAGTACTTTTCTTTAACGTCTTTAAGTTAGGCATAAGAAGCAAAGAAAAGAATCAAGTGTTCTCAAATGAAGAAGCATTAAGACCAAATTTCTTGCCCTTACCTCTATTACTTTTATTCTTAACCTTGGGGAAAATATGATTGTTTGGTGGAGAAGAAAGGTGCATGGTCCCCTTTCCCACATCTATTATTGCTCCAAGGAGTTTTAATTGGGACCTTCCAAGTGTAATTTGTCCTTTTCCTGCACAGTCAATAACAAGATAATCAGTAGAAATCATTTTCCCAAGGATCCTTGTAAACACTCCTTCAGCTATTCCAATAGGTAATATGGTAGCATTATTAGCAAGAGATATTTATTTTCCTCCTTCAGTAAGCCCCCAAAGATTCAAAGATTCATAAATATCTTTGGGCATAAGACAAAATTCAGACATGATATCACAGCAGGCTTGAAAAGTTTCAGTGTTTATCTCAATATTTACTGTAGGGAGCCACTTTGATGGTTCAGAATTTATTGGAACATAATTGTGATGCTCCCTAAGCGTATTATAGCAATCTTGTAAGCCAGTAGTGCTAGTCTCAAGAGTGTTCAATCTAGCAAATATTCTTGCGAAGGAAATATCAGTTTGGCTAGGCAAGTTGTAAGTGAGGATCAATTTCTTTATAGCATTTATAGCATCATCCTCATTACATTGGAGGAAACTCCTCCCACAACAGCATCTAAAGCATATCTATAGCAAAGAGAAATTCCAAGGTAAAAACTGCTAAGGAACAAGCTTTGAGTCATTTTAGGCTCAGTTTTTTCATGTAGATCAGAGATTCTAGACCAAGCTTCTTTAAAAATTTCCTCAATTCCTTGTTTAAAAGTGAAAATCATTTCCTCGGGTGACATAGTGATTGGAGCAAGGCTATACATAGTGGCAAGTTAAGAAAGGAACTAATTTTTTTGTGTTTTCAAATAAGAAAGGAAACTAGTAAAACTAATTTTTTTGTGTTTTTGATAAAGAAACAATGAAACAAAGCAAAAAGAAACTAAGCAAAACAAAAATAACAAAGTAAAGAGATTGGCTATGAGGGACTCCCCTTGTGAAGATGTCCTTGACTCCCCAGCAACGGCGCCAGAAAAATGCTTGATGGCTCTGTGTATGGCGCCAGAAAAATGCTGGAGCAATGATGATGTAGAGCTTGTTGGGAACCCCAAGAGCAAGGTATGATGAGCACAACAACAAGTTTCCCTTAGTTATGAAACCAAGGTTTAATCGAACCAGTAGGAGCAAGGAAACACCCCAAAGGTGTTACTAGCTGAGCTTTGGCAGGGCGCACTACCGGTGCTAGTAGCAACATGGAGACCTGCACAACACGACCACAGAACTTTGTCCCCAACTTGCGATGAGATTGTCAATCTCACCGTGTTTTGCAGAAAACAAAGGATTAAACGTATCGAATGGAAAGAAGTAATAGTTTGCAGAAAGTAAACACAAAGCAGTAAACAGTTTATAGATTGAATGTAAAGAAAAGGACCGGGATCCATAGTTCACTAGAGGTGGCTCTCCTTAAGATAGATAACATGCTGGGTGAACAAATTACAGCGAGGCAATTGACAAACATAGAGAAAGCAATACATGCATATACTAATCATCTTGACTCCTTTGAGAGTTGATTGGGCATTACAACATTATACATAGACCACCATCCAACTTCATCTATGACTAATAATCCACCTTCAGGTTATCATCCGAACCCCCTCCAGTATTAAGTTGCAAGCAACCGATTATTGCTTTACGAACTACGTGTAAAGTAAAAAAGACGATTGTTCTATGAACAAAGGATTGTTGTTTTCTCCCTAGTAGCAACAACACATCTAGTACCTTAGAGATTTCTATCACTTCCCCAGATTACCAGAGGCATGAACCCACTATCGAGCATAAATACTAACTATTGGAGTTGCTAGCATCTACTTGGCCAAGATAGCTACTAACAACGGAAAGCATGCAAGATCACAAATAACAAAGACATGATAGAATCAATAATCAATCTGAAATAGCATCTCAATATCCATCGGATCCCCACAAACACGACATGCAGAATTACAAATAGATGATCTTAATCATGAATGGATCTCACAAGATCTAGACAAGAAAGCACAAAGGAGGAGAACCAGCCATCTAGCTACTACATGGATCCGTAGTCCAAGGATGAACTACTCACGCATCACACCGGAGGCTTGCATGGTGATGAAGAAGGCCTCCAGGGTGAATTCCCCTCTCCGGTAGGGTGCCGGGAAGAGCTTCAGATCCCTCCCGATCTAGGGATGGAGATGACAGCGGCTACAGACTCTTTCATGGATTTTTTATCGGGCACTTAGGATTTTCGTCCCGAGGGCATCTTATAGGTGGAAGGGGAGGCCGAGGGGGTGCCAGGGCTGGCCTCACCACCCCCTGGCACGGGCCAGGCTGGGCCGCGCGGCCAGGTGGTGTGGTGGCCCCCTGGCCCCTCTCCGTCTCGTACTCTGGCATCTGATGACTTCCGGAAAAATAGGCACTTTGGCTTTTGTTCCGTCCAATTCCGAGAATATTCATTTTCTGACTTTCCTGGAACCAAAAACAGCAGAAAACAGGCAGCTGGCACTGTGGCTCTTGTTAATAGGTTAGTCCAAGAAATCATATGAAAATTACTCCAAAGTTGGAACAAAACACAAGAAAGTGGATAAAAGCAAGCATGGAACATCAAAAATTATAGATACATTTGCAATGTATCACATCTCCACTCCGGACATCCTCCGGACTTACCGAAACCCTTCCGGTTTTCTCCCTACTCTTCTTCGGTGATTCCACTGATCCTATAAACACTCTCTAAGCATCATCAAGCCCTTAAGCGTGATACCCCACAGTTCGGGAACACTCCAGACATGGTCAGGACACTCCCGCACCAATGATCGACAGAGGGACCTAGATGGTCATGTGACCCCTGTGCGTTCCACGAAGATCTTTTGTCGTTTAAACCGGGACAGTCGTGTCTTATTCCCTTTGTCACTCGATACTTACATTGTCCGAGATCTGATCAATGACATCACCATGTCGTGTTCAATCTCGTTACTAAACAATGCTACTTGACTCGTTCTGACAAGTGATATCCCCGTGATCAAATCACACGCTGTGCAGCTATTGGATATAACTTCTCGAGTGGGACCTTGAGTATCTTGCCGTCACATGGACGGACAAATCCCGCTCTTGGCATATATTGCCTCAACGGTTTCCTCTGAACACCTGAACACACCTTTATAACCACTTTATTACCAGATGGCATTTGATGATATCAAAGCACTCTCAGGAGACAGTGATTGATATAGTCTCACGGTCTAAGGAATAGTCTACGAGGATCCATTTCTAATCATCGTAACTTGAACTTCGTGACATGATCGGGTCACGATGTTTAGGTTGGGTATTGGTTCATCATCTCATTCTCTGAATGAGATGACCTCATTTCCAACTAGCATAAATGCCACATGATCATGAAACATGATCATCTCTTGACCAATGAACCAGTGACTAGAGTTTCACTAGGAACCCCTGGTTGTTTGTATATCACACGTGTATTGATGTTTCCACTCAATACAGTTATAGCATGACATAAAACTTAATCATAAACTATATGAAATATGATAATAGTCCTTACTACTATTTGTCTCTAGGGCATATTTCCAATAGTCTCCCACTTGCACTAGAGTACAAATACACTAGCTGCATTTGTTCTCAATCATTAGCACCATATACCTGGTACCCTGAACATGCTTGCTTATGGAAGAGGTTGAGTCTTGGGTCTGTACTTTACAGTCCCAAATCCTTTGCAACTTACTAATGTCACCTTGATTGAGATTAATACTCTATCATCACATGATATCATCTGTGTGTATGCATCGTCGCTATGGCAGCAGAACGAGACCTGATTCCAGGAGCCTACAGTGACACTAGATCAACCTCGAGGGCTTTCTCATGGGCACTGTGCCCTGGGACACATCATTCTACATCAAAAGCGAACTAGCCCCGCCATAACATTATACAACACTTTAGATGGTACCCTTATCTATTATTATAAATGTATTCATCGAAACACTAGTGCACTCTGTGCAACTTTCGATGTTTTGTTCACCTCGCTTCCTACTTGACTTTTAATTGGTATCCAGAGGAGTTTCCAACATATTCCCTTACAACATAACTCATTATGCTTTAAGATATGTTATCCTTTATGGATTTGGAAAATATGTCCACAGTTCTCTACTAGACACTGTAGACAATCTTAGCTCAACGTTTTGTGATTCAAACTTAATCACTTTTAAACGTTCCTTATTTGGATCACATATTATGCTAAGTTATCATCATGGTTTACTAAGACAGAACCTATGTCTCAACATAGTGGATGACGATCATCCTTTTCTTTCTTTCAACCATTGATGTTAAACTTAATACTATTCCTAATTTGAGTTATTAAGGATCAATTCCTTAATTAACTTCTATTCTGAAACCCCTTTCAGAATCCCTTAAGGAATACTACATAATATCATAATACACTTATTATCAACTTCTACATCTTATAAATCATTATTTATAAGTATCTGCGCTTTCATTCTTAACATGCTTAAGAATTACTCCTATAAGCTCCCACTCAAAATATGTTCCTACATATTTGAATTTGAGACTTATATTGCTCCCACTTAAAAATATGTCAATCACATATTGTTTCAGGAAGACTTTCATAGCTCCCACTCAATTTTATGCAAATTGCATATCTCCTTACTATTTTGAATAATTTCAAAAAACTTTGATCAAATATCAAATTTGGAGTTTTACTATGAGATACTAGTACTTCTACTAGTTTCAAAGCCACTAGACATTTATCACATTTGAATCAAATTCATTTGAATTCATCCAATACTTGACAAATTGTGCTTTTGTCATTCACCCCCTTTTCCACTATGGCTTTGCAGTCATTTGGGAAAATTCCAAGTAACCCTTTTTACTTGTGAGATTCAGCAATGAATTGCTTTCTAATCTCAAGGGAATTTTACTTCTAGGATTTCTCATAATTTAGTTTACCATTATTTCCTTAGTAGTTCGTAGGTATGTCATATTCCAAAGATCATGACAAATGATTCACAAATTTTTCCATACTAGATATGGATTTACATTTTGAATCCTACTTCATGTAGTGAAAACACTAGTGGGGAAAACACAATGATCAAAATCATTGATTCTTTCCTTCTGTGAAGAGAATTGTTCAGGAACGTTGTCCGTTGCGCTTCTCAACACTCTGATGCAGGGTTTTGAATCCTCATCGTGTTTTACACTAATTTCCATTTGCTTCATAATTGAGAAACATCACTAAAAGTGAGCTTTCTCAAGAATGTACCAAAATCCAAGCAATACAAGTTTTTCTTTCCTTTTGGTTTCAGCTATGGATTTCGTATTCAAAGTTTCCAATGAATACTCTACAAGGACTTATTCGCTATTGTTTTGGTTATATCGAATAACCCCAAAACTTTCATGAATTCAAATGGTTCACTACATTCTAATTGAGTGTTAACTATTTCTAACCAATGGTCTCTACATCTACACTACAACGATTTATTTGGTGCCTTCTATTCAACCCATTTGATATCTAATATCACATTGTGATGCTTTGCATTTTGACGTTTCAAAACGCTTTGCATTTCACAATTACTTTTATGCCATTCTTATAAAGTTGAATTTCATTACTATTGATCAAATCGTAATAATTAGATTCTCTTTTATACTTATACCCTTTGTTGATGAAACACTTTGATCAAATCAAATAGTTTCATATTCATGTTTCCTTTGGTAAACTTATTTACACATTTAAACAATCATATAATGATAATTACCATTTTCGTTAAAACATAATACATCGAATATGTATTCTATTTAACAATTCATCAAACACTTTGTATTCAAGTAATACACGTGTTCAAGTTATTTTGCCGAACTTAGGAATGATTTATATGTGATAAGAAATCGAATGACTTTCACATATTATCATTATAACTTTGAATTCAAACAATGGTTTCATTCATTAATGAAATATCATTAAGTTGGGTATTTTAAACAAGGCATTTTGATGTTTTACAAATGTTCATGCATTATCAATTAGGTTCAAACAACAAGGATAATTTACACATAATCAAACAAGATATGAACACGAATAGAAATCATTCATAAAAGTGGAACAACTGTTTGTTACAAACTCATATGAATAATCGTCTCACGAAGTGTGAGACACACTAAAGAAGTTCACAATCTCTTGATTACAATAATCATCTTAAACATAAACTAAGTGATAAATGTCGAGGGAGAGTGTCATTGGCCATCATCATCATGCTCGCCATCAACACGCAACGTCACCTCCTCTCTAGCAAGCACCTCTCATGCAGAAGGACCTGTTTTTAGTAAAACAGAACAAGTATCAGATATACTTAACACTGCAAATGTGTTTGCAAGATTATAACATTTATAAAACTGTATATCAAATATATACCTTTGTCATTGACGACCTCTCCGGTGATTGGTTCAACCTTTACGTTTCTGAAACGTAATATGAACTCATGGAAATCCAATGCTTCCGTATCACCACTCATGATGCTACTCCAGACATGTCCTTCGTAGCTGGGAGGCAACGACCAAAGCAGTACGTCTATCACAAATGGATCAGCCATCCAGTAATCCACGAAGTGAACCAGTCTTGTGTGTGCATCAAGAATGCGCTCCAAGTGACCCTTCAGACATGTATGCTCCTCCATCTGTATGGAAATAAACTCTCCAAGCAGCTCGTGCTTCCACATGCGCACATGGCCTATGAACTCTGCTCTCAGTTGATTGATACATTGCAAATGTATCTATAATTTTTGATGTTCCATGCTTAGTTTTATCCACTTTCTTGTGTTTTGTTCCAACTTGGGAGTACTTTTATTATGATTTCTTGGACTAACCTATTAACAAGAGCCACAGTGCCAGCTGCCTGTTTTCTGTTGTTTTTGGTTCCAGAAAAGTCAGAAAATGAATATTCTCGGAATTGGATGGGACAAAAGCCAAAGTGCCTATTTTTCTGGAAGGGATCAAGTGCCAGAATACGAGACGGAGAGGGGCCAGGGACCGGCCACACCACTTGGCCGCACGGCCAGGCCTGGCCTGCGCCAGGGGTGGTCTGGCCGACCCCAGCACCCCCTCGGCCTCTCCTTCCGCCTATAAGTTGCCTTGGGACGAAAACCCTAAGTACCCGATCAAAAATCCACGAAAGAGTCTGTAGCCGCTGTCATCTCCATCCCTAGATCGGGGGGATCTGAAGCTCTTCCCGGCACCCTGCCGGAGAGGGGAATTCACCCTGGAGGCCTTCTTCATCACCATGCAAGCCTCCGGTGTGATGCGTGAGTAGTTCATCCTTGGACTACGGATCCATGTAGAAGCTAGATGGCTGGTTTCTCCTCCTTTGTGCTTTCATGTTTAGATCTTGTGAGCTCCGTTCATGATCAAGATCATCTATTTGTAACTCATACATGTTGTGTTTGCGGGGATCCGACGGATATTGAGATGCTATTTCAGATTGATTATTGATTCTATCATGTCTTTGTTATTTGAGATCTTGCATGCTTTCCGTTGTTAGTAGCTATCTTGGCCAAGTAGATGCTAGCAACTCCAAGAGTTAGTATTTATGATCGATAGTGGGTTCATGCCTCGTAACTGGGGAAGTGACAAAAATCTCTAAGGTACTAGATGTCTGTTGCTACTAGGAGAAAACAACAATCCTTTGTTCATAGAACAATCGTATTGTTTACTTTACACGTAGTTCAGAAAGCAATAATCTGTTGCTTGCAACTTAATGCTGGAGGGGGTTCGGATGATAACCTGAAGGTGGATTATTAGTCATAGATGCAGTTGGATGGCGGTCTATGTATTATGTTGTAATGCCCAATCAAGTCTCAGAGGAGTCAAGATGATTAGTATATGCATGTATTGCTTTCTCGGTGTTTGTCAATTGCCCCGCTGTAATTTGTTCACCCAGCATGTTATTTATCTAAGGAGATCCACCTCTAGTGAACTATGGATCCCGGTCCTTTTCTTTACATACAATCTACAATCTTTTACTGCTTTGTGTTTACTTTCTGCAAAATTTTACTTCTTTCCATTCGATACGTTTAATCCTTTGTTTTCCGCAAAACACTGTGAGATTGACAACCTAATCGCAAGTTGGGGACAAAGTTCTGTGGTTGTGTTGTGCAGGTCTCCACGTTGCTACTAGCACCGGTAGTGCGCCCTGCCAAAGCTCAGCTAGTAACACCTTTGAGGTGTTTCCTTGCTCCTACTGGTTCGATTAAACCTTGGTTTCATAACTGAGGGAAACTTGCTGCTGTGCTCATCATACCTTCCTCTTGGGGTTCCCAACGAGCTCTACATCAACACCACGCACCAAGCACTTTTCTGGGCGCCGTGTATTGAGCCATCAAGCGATTTTCTGGCGCCGTTGCCGGGGAGTCAAGGACATCTTCACAAGGGGAGTCCCTCATAACCAATCTCTTTACTTTGCTATTTTTGTTTTGCTTAGTTTCCTTTTTGCTTTGTTTGCTTGTTTTGTTCTTCAAAAATCCAAAAAAATTAGTTTTACTAGTTTGCTTTCTTATTTGAAAACACAAAAAAATTAAGTCTCCCTTAGTTGTCACCTCTCCCTTAGCTCACCATGTTGATCCCTACATTCACCCTGAAAGACCTTCCATTTGGTAGTGGTTCTATAATTGGGAAAGACAATATTGAAGAATTCTTTAATCATGTTAGCAAACATGAAGATACTGAGGATAGATCCCTTGTAGAACTTGCTCCAAATTATGAGATTGCTGCAGCTTCTTTAATTCACATGTTAGAAGCTAGGTTTGTTAACCTCAACCCCTTAATGCAAGTAATGTTTCTTAAGCTTAAAGAAATTGAGGATCCTGAAAAGAGGGATTTTATTCTAGAAACTTTGTTTAAGGAGTTCTATGATGTTGCCAAGGAAGCTAGGAAAGTCTTTGAATGTTTCAATATGCTAGGCTCATGTGTAGATGTTGTTGGTATGCGAGAAAAGATGAACAAAACGAACCTAATGGGGAGGAACCTAAGATACCAATACCCTTTAAACTAGTAGCAATACATGATGCCATAGAAAAGAATCTTGATTGGATTGTTCCTGCAAACCCTTTTGATCAGAATAGTGAACCCAAGAGCATTGAGAGAGGATCCTCTAGAACTTATTTGGATGATATACCATGCCTTGTTGAAAATATTTCTGGTATTGATCTTAATGTTTCTTCATTTGAGAACACTTGATTCTTTCTTTGGTTCTTATGCCTAACTTAAAGACGTTAAAGAAAAGTACTTGTTGGGAGATAACCCAAGAGTTTTAGATGAGTTTTGGAAGTTATTACCTCTTTAATAACCTCTCCTTATCCTTTTTATTTGCTTTATGTGCCAAGAGTAACCCCTAATGAGAGTGAAGTAATGATTGGGAAAGTTGTTGTCCCGAAACAGATTTCTGTGCTTCACCGTAAAAATTCCTGAGAGAGCTCTGTACGTCGGATTGAGCTGTAATTTTTTGTGCTTCTGACCCAGGTTGTTATCTAACTTTCTTTAGTTCAACACTTTTTGATTTGAGCAATATAAGGTCTTCGAACAAATTCGTCTTTACCTGCTGGTCTGTTTTGACAGATTTCTGCCATTTTCTGCATTTGCTTCTTGTTAGTTCCTTCTTGAGTTCCTTTGGGGAATTGAGATTTTTGACGGAAGTGCTACAATATCTAGTGTTCTAATGGAAGTTTATTTGGTGTTGGAACTGAACCTTGATACTTATTTATCTTAAGTGCACTAATGTTGCTAATGAGATTGTGTGAAGTTTTGTATGAAGGACAAATTTTAGGTGTATGGAAGGAATGAGTAATGAGATGAAGGATGGACTAAAGCTCAAGCTTGGGGATGCCACGCGTGTCACCCCAAGAAATATCCAAGAAGTACAAGCGTCAAAGCTTGGGGATGCCCAAGGCATCCCCTTCTTCATCAATAAAAATTGCAGGGTTTCTTCCAAACGCTTCATTTTTATTGTTTCGTGCACAGTTGTGTTTCTCTTGGAGCGTCTTCTTTTTCATTTTCATTTTGGTTTTTAGTTTGCTTGGTTTGCTTAGTTTTCTGAATAAGTTGGTTGGACCCCCTCTTTCACACTTTGGTTTGCAAATAGTTTGGTTTGGTTTGGAAAAGAGTAGGAAAGTTCATGCTTGTGTGGTAAAAAGGGCTTGTTTTTGACTGTGACTATGCTTTGTCATGCCGTTCTTGATATTGTTTTGGCTTTATGCTTAGTATTCTTTGCTGTAGCATGACTTGTTATAAATAATTGAGATTGCTTAATGTGCCTTGGATGAATCATGCGTTGTTTTAGCATATTAAAGCATAGTATAGTGGTATTCCCCTTTGATGCTTTATTTGGGTTGACTTGGCGCATGCTCACACCATGTTATGACTATCTCAAGTCACCATAGCCTTTATGATCCTTTAGTTTTCAACTTGTAGTATCACTTTATGCTTTGATCAATGATGTTTTGTCGCTCTGCATGATTATGGCCATTATTGCTCTCTTAGTTTGTCGCTCCCAGTCTTTTGCTAGCCTCCACAACAAAGTATGAGTTCCACTCATGCATCCAACTCCCTAAACCAAGTTTTTCCAAAGAGTCCACCATACCTACCTACTAGCTTATGCTATTCCAAGTATATTCATGCTTTTGTTTACCTTCCACTTGTTATGAGAAAACTAGTGATTAAAGCTCTCACGAACTTGATGGCACACTTTACTTTATTGCCTCTAATAAACTTGAACCATTGTGTCTTCTATGTTGTATATGCTTGCACTTATTTGTTGGGAATTAGCAGAACCATGCTTTCATGGGGAAGGCTTTCAACATTGCACTTGGTACTTGTACCTAGTTGATATCATGCTCTTTTGTATATGGATGTCGTCGGTGTGAAATGAAAGGGAGCTTGTAAGTCCATGGAGTTATGTATATGTGTTAGAGAAACGCCTGGCTGCTGGTCTAATCCATCTTGACATGGTGGAAACCTGCAGTAACCATAATGAGTCTGTCTATGAAGCATTCTTCTTATAAAAAAGAGTCCTATGTTGAGAAAAAAAGAAAAGAAAAAGAGATACTATGAAAAGAGGAAAGAGAGGAAAACACCATATTCCCATGGTAAATAAGAAGAATCTTTGAGATGCTCGTTGTCTGCTTGCCTTGTCATTTTCATATGGGGATTCTTCCGTATCATCGGGCAAGGGGTACCCCGTTGGCGGTTCTCTATGATACACATGTACTTACGATGACAAGAACTTACCGGTGACTAAACTTGAGTAGCATGAGGAGCGACCCTCGTATACAAGGGACATGAGATTTCTGACTTATACTTCGTCAAGCATGTACACCATAGTTTGTTCACTTTAACCTTAATCATTTCAAGATGCTTATGATAGGGGCAATGAGAGCTGAAAGCTATAAGTATCATAATTTTTGGAAGCTCTTTATGAGACTTGAATCCCTACTTCCTTTTACAAAAGGCCTTTCTTCCACCATTATATTGAGTCTCCACCTTCTATCTTTATGCACCTACTTTGAGAGCATAGTGGCCATTCTTAGTTCTATGTGCATTGTCCCAAGACTAGTTGATTGATGCATAACTTGTTATTGCTTGTTTGAAACTATTGTGTCTATTCACTCTTATGAACTTTTAAGGTGTCCTATGCATTTATATTTGCTACTCTATTGAGGGACAAGCTGAATACTATTATGCTATGTTTTCTTTATGTGAAACAAACAAACGTCTTGCAAAGCATGTTATTCATGAATCTTTTGTTTGTGCCTTTTCATGTTGCATCTTAGTTTCTTTGCTTATTGCTAGAACTTTGTCTTTTATGTTATGATTGAAGTACTATGATCCCAGCCTTGAATGTTTTGCAAATACTTTGATCAAGTCTTTGATGGTGCATGTCACCTCAAAAATTCTTTCTTTTTATCACTTACCTACTCGAGGACGAGCAGGAGTTAAGCTTGGGGATGTTGATACATTGCAAATGTATCTATAATTTTTGATGTTCCATGCTTAGTTTTATCCACTTTCTTGTGTTTTGTTCCAACTTGGGAGTACTTTTATTATGATTTCTTGGACTAACCTATTAACAAGAGCCACAAAGCTACTGCCTGTTTTCTATTGTTTTGGTTCCAAAAGTCGAAATGAATATTCTCAGAATTGGACGGGACAAAAGCCAAAGTGCGTATTTTTCGGAAGGGATCAAGTGCCATAATACGAGACGGAGAGGGGCCAGGGGCCGGCCACACCACCTGGCCGCGCGGCCAGGCCTGGCCCATGCCAGGGGGTGGTCTCGCCGACGCCAGCACCCCCTCGGCCTCTCCTTCCGCCTATAAGTTGCCTTCGGGACGAAAACCCTATGTACCCGATCAAAAATCCACGAAAGAGTCTGTAGCCGCCATCATCTCCATCCCTAGATTGGGGGGATCTGAAGCTCTTCCCGGCACCCTGCCGGAGAGGGGAATTCACCCTAGAGGCCTTCTTCATCACCATGCAAGCCTCCGGTGTGATGCGTGAGTAGTTCATCCTTGGACTACGGATCCATGTAGTAGCTAGATGGCTGGTTTCTCCTCCTTTGTGCTTTCATGTTTAGATCTTGTGAGCTCCGTTCATGATCAAGATCATATATTTGTAATTCATACATGTTGTGTTTGCGGGGATCCCATGGATATTGAGATGCTATTTCAGATTGATTATTGATTCTATCATGTCTTTGTTATTTGATATCTTGCATGCTTTCCGTTGTTAGTAGCTATTGATAATCTGTTGCTTGCAACTTAATACTGGAGGGGGTTCGGATGATAACCTGAAGGTGGATTATTAGTCATAGATGCAGTTGGATGGTGCTCTATGTATTATGTTGTAATGCCCAATCAAGTCTCAGAGGAGTCAAGATGATTAGTATATGCATGTTTTGCTTTCTCGGTGTTTGTCAATTGCCCCGCTGTAATTTGTTCACCCAGCATGTTATCTATCTAAGGAGAGCCACCTCTAATGAACTATGGATCCCGGTCCTTTTCTTTACATACAATCTACAATCTTTTACTGCTTTGTGTTTACTTTCTGCAAACTTTTACTTCTTTCCATTCGATACGTTTAATCCTTTGTTTTCCGCAAAACACGGTGAGATTAAGAACCTCATCGCAAGTTGGGGACAAAGTTCTGTGGTTGTGTTGTGCAGGTCTCCACGTTGCTACTAGCACCGGTAGCGCGCCCAGCCAAAGCTCAGCTAGTAACACCTTTGAGGTGTTTCCTTGCTCCTACTGGTTCGATTAAACCTTGGTTTCATAACTGAGGGAAACTTGCTGCTGTGCTCATCATACCTTCCTCTTGGGGTTCCCAACGAGCTCTACATCAACACCACGCACCAAGCACTTTTCTGGGCGCCGTGTATTGAGCCATCACTGATCCACCATCGAATATGGATCAAGATCAGCCATGAGCAGATGTAGTTCATCCACCATCCCGTAACGCATTATTATCTGAATGTAGGTGGACATCTCTTGACGATAGTAGCGGTCTTCCAGCTCTTGTGGGGTCTCAAAGTAGTCTGGCTCAGTCAAAAAATCCATCGTGCGACGTATGTAGTCTACCACATGATTCCTAGTAAGGAGATCATTCAGGCGCACAAGCCAACTAGGGAAATTGGATCCATCAAGTCTAAGTTTCTCACCCTTTACCCAATCCTCAATGACAAAGTAAGCTTCACGGTGAGCCATCTACATTTATAATTTGCAAAAGGAATTTAGACTAAGTTTATAATTAAACGAGTTAATAATAACTCCACTCAGAAACACCTATCCCCAAAAGGGTTCCTAGTGATAACATGACCCCTCTCAGCCACATCTCCCCCGATCATCACGGCCATCAATGTGGGTTCAAGGGTGGACGCTAAATGTCGGTCACATCATTCATGCGACTTGTGCTCGATCTTTCGACCATCCGCATTCCGAGGCCATGTCTGTACATGCTAGGCTCGCCAACTCAACGTTAGTATTTTTGCTGTGCAACATGGCTTACACCCACTGTATGTGAACGTAGATATGTCTGACACCCGATCATCACGGCCTGCCTCATACCGAAGAACTTTCTTGGTGGTGCACACTAAGGGGGAACACAATCGTTGGTAATTTTAACAGGGATCATCTTATTAGGCTACCGTCGAGTATCTAATACTATCACACAATAAGATATACAAACAATAACATTGAATGTAAATGCTATGTGATATGGTCCTTCACGTCGTGATCTCCATCCGCCGTCACCGGGTTCCGGCGCCGTAGACACCAGGGTACCGGTGTCATTCCGGCGTGGTAGTTCGTCACCTCTGTGACTATCTACTACTATGTAACAAAAGGTAATGACTTTACCTTTGCCACAACCATATCACAAAGCAACGCCCCCCTGCAAAACAAAGTTAGACGCCTCTACTTTATCTTTGCATGTTTTACGTGGCTGAATGAGCTTTCGCACAAGAACCGTTCTTACATACGAACTTTCAGCACAACGCTGATCAAGTAGTTGTCACTACTACACCCCTTTCGGGGCCCTCCGTTGCAAATGGCATACCAACTAATGCGAGAGAGACAGACACCCCCCTAAGCCACTTTATACAGTACAAGCCGTATGTCAAGCGTGGACCAGTCTCGCGAATGAACGGGTAAAGTCGGTTGGGGGACGCTTCATCAAGCATTACTGCGGTATACACAAGTACACGTGGGAGGGTAACAACTAAAAGATCAACGCCCACACGCTACATCTCATGTGTTCTACCCGTACTAGCATTACTACGCATAGATCCAGCTCGGATACCACTGTAGGGGTTCCACGTATGAAAACAATAAAATTTGGGAGGGATCTGAAGCTCTTCCCGGCAAAAATCCACGAAAGAGTATGTAGCCGCCATCATCTCCATCCCTAGATCGGGAGGGATCTGAAGCTCTTCCCGGCACCCTGCCGGAGAGGGGAATTCACCCTGGAGGCCTTCTTCATCACCATGACAGCCTCCAGTGTGATGCGTGAGTAGTTCATCCTTGGACTACGGATCCATGCAGTAGCTAGATGGCTGGTTCTCCTCCTTTGTGCTTTCATGTCTAGATCTTGTGAGCTCCGTTCATGATCAAGATCATCTATTTGTAATTCTGCATGTTGTGTTTGCGGGGATCCGATGGATATTGAGATGCTATTTTAGATTGATTATTGAGTCTATCATGTCTTTGTTATTTGTGATCTTGCATTCTTTCCATTGTTAGTAGCTATCTTGGCCAAGTAGATGCTAGCAACTCCAAGAGTTAGTATTTATGCTCGATAGTGGGTTCATGCCTCTGGTAATCTGGGAAGTGACAAAAATCTCTAAGGTACTAGATGTGCTGTTGCTACTAGGGAGAAAACAACAACCCTTTGTTCATAGAACAATCATATTGTTTACTTTACACACAATTCGTAAAGCAATAATCTATTGCTTGCAACTTAATACTGGAGGGGGTTCGGATGATAACCTAAAGGTGGATTATTAGTCATAGATGAAGTTGGATGGCGGTCTATGTATAATGTTGTAATGCCCAATCAAGTTCCAAAGGAGTCAAGATGATTAGTATATGCATGTATTGCTTTCTCAATGTTTGTCAATTGCCCCGCTGTAATTTGTTCACCCAGCATGTTATCTATCTTAAGGAGAGCCACCTCTAGTGAACTATGGATCCCGGTCCTTTTCTTTACATACAAACTATAAACTGTTTACTTCTTTGTGTTTACTTTCTGCAAACTATTACTTCCTTCCATTCGATACGTTTAATCCTTTGTTTTCAGCAAAACACGGTGAGATTGACAACCTCATCGCAAGTTGGGGACAAAGTTTTGTGGTTGTGTTGTGCAGGTCTCCACATTGCTACTAGCACCGGTAGTGCGCCCTGCCAAGGCTCAGCTAGCAACACCTTTAGGGTCTTTCCTTGCTCCTACTGGTTCGATTAAACCTTGGTTTCATAACTGAGGGAAACTTCCTGTTGTGCTCATCATAACTTCCTTTTGGGGTTCCCAATGAGCTCTACATCAACACTAAGCCATCAAGCCGCCACGCCCCAAGAATCCTGGGATGAGGTCGCTCCGACTCTCAGTGACGATCTGCTTCTCGCCAAGAGGCGAACCGATTACTTGATGAAACACAAGGGCCTGAGAGGGTCTGACTTAGTCCAATGCTAGGTGTCACGCTGGATCCAGCCTCTCCAACATCATGGAGATCAATTGATGCACTCCATCACGTCGTCGAAGAAGGATTCCCTCCGCATCAGCTCCAAAGCCTACACGGAAAAAGATTATGTAAGCCAGATCAAGTGGCTGATAAGGGAGCGGATCGAGAGGAAGATTCCGGAGCTGTCCCTGGACATGCATACAGCGGAAGGTCCCGTTGTGCTGGTAAGCTTCAGCAACAACCCTTTTATGTGCTCATCTTTATATTATTTCGCAATACTGAGATACTTCTTCTTTTGATCTTGCCGACCTCCCCGAGTCGGAGTTCGCTCCTATCGAGGGATATCCTCCTGAATTTTCTCAGGAGGAGGGAGAATTGGTTCCACTGCCAGACATTGTTCCTCGGAAGCATAAAGCTCCGACAATGGCTATCGGCACAAAGGAGGTGCCCATTGTGAAGAGGTAACTTTCCTCACAAATTCTGTCTTTGTACTTTGTTCGTAATTCTTTCCGAGATGTAATGTTCTTTGTTCTATTACTTTCTCAGAGCTAAACAGCTCATCAAGGGCAAGGGGAAGGGAGTTACTTCGAAGCCCCTATGCCAGCAGAAACTAAACTTGGTTTCTCCTGCCGTAGCTCCTCCGACTCTTGCCCCTCAACCTTCTGCAGCGCCGGAGATTACTCCATCTCTAACCATTGTAGAAGATCCAGCTCCTTTATCAGAGCCAGCGATCCTTGAATCGCAAACTGACGTCACCATGGGTGACTCAGGTTTTGATAAGGGTGAACCCTCTTCGGGTAATGATCCCTCGGCAGAAATCTTCGCCGACAATCTCCTAAGCAATTCGGGACTTGCCAAATTTGGCCTTTCTCGGAAATCTGCGGAGGAAATCTAGCGGTTGGCCCGGCAATGCTTAGAAAGCCGGACCATTACTGTCGAAGAAGAAGCACAAGAAGCAGAGGACATCAAGTACTCCAAACTTCTTGAACAAGTCCGCCTTCACCCTCGCCGAGAAGGTTACCACTAAAGTGAACATGTGCTTGAGTAAGCTCACACATGAACATCATGTAAGTCGGAATTCCAACTTCACGTTTTACTGTATTTCATATCATATCCTGTAGCCCCCAAGCATGAAGTTGGATAGACAATCCAGGTTTATGCTTCCTTAGGATGCCAAAGAATGAACTAGTGTAGCCCCCAAGGCTCGTGCTGATATTAGTTACAATATTAGCCCGAGTCTTTAGTAGACTTTTGACTCTGGGTATTCTGACTTACAGAAAGTTAATTCATATAACCAGGAATTATTGAAGAATATATGTAACAAGCGGAAAGAGATTAAAGCTCTCCGACTTGAAAATGCTCAACTGAAAGTATCTAGGGATGAGGCTGAAGTTAATCATTTCAGTACTCAAACCTTGGCTTAGATTTCATAGTCGAATTTTTGTTCAACTGTTGTTCCTTTTGACTACAGCACTGGTGAAGCAGTCCTGTGCTATGATTGAAGATGCCGAGAATCTTAAAACCCTGGTGGTGGAAAACAAAGACCTCCGCCGAGAGCTGAATAAGCTTAAGGCGGATCATGAGAAGAGCATTGCTCAAGTTCAGGAGTCCTCCTCCATGGCTACCGAGGAGCGTGATCGTAAGATTGCGCTCCAGGATAAGAAAATCTCAGATCTCAGCAATGATTTGTTTAGAGAGAGGGATATCACCAAAGCACTCCGGACTGAACTCCAGAGTCTTCGAGAGGAGAAGACCAAAGTCGACGATGTCATCTTCGGTATGTTTCCATCTTTTTGACTTGTTTGCATCTTTCGACTCTTTCGAGGTCGAATTTCTTCTTATTAACCATTTTGCATTACATGCATAGGTCCTCTGAACTTATTGGACTCAGCCTCTGCCAAATCTCGCACTAGCCAGCTTACACAAGTCGGCGATCTGCTTCATGACTTCCGCCAATCCATTGAAGATATTGGCGAAGTTCTTAAGGTTTTGGACATGCATAGCATGTCCGGCTTTGAAGTGCGAGACAAGGCCAAGGATATGCCGCAGCTTGTCCAGGACTTGAACATGTCCTACGCGCGATCCGCAGCGCAGAACGCTCTCACCATGGTCATGAGCCACCATGGAAGCATGGAGATCTGGCAAGTGACCAGAGGATATTTTACTGTGGATGAAGACGGCCTGGAGCAGGACATTAAAGCTATCATTGACTCCTGCACCGGATATGGGTGCCATGTAGCCGACTTAACCAGCTACGACACTCCATTCTTCACCCGCATGGACACGCCACCTCCGCATGCCGAAGAAACAACAGAAGTTTCCGACGATGAATAGACCATATCAGATTTGAACATCTCGGAACGTTATCAATGCGATGTATCCAGCGAGCCGATAGCTCCTACCTCTCCCCCTACATCATAGAGCATCAGAAAGAACAATTGTGTTATTCTGAAAACAATTTGAGTCTGTAAATAAGTAGTATGATACTTTTGCTAGTGCCAAGTTTTATTTTATCTATTCAACACTTTTGGCTTAAATATTTATGTGCCTGGAATGTTTGCATAAGCACTTGTGTTTTTTGTCTGCACTTATTATTTATCTGGCTTTCCGCCTTGTCCCTTTCGTGAGCCGGCCAACCAATTGGGTTATTGGTAATGTCATCCCAAGAGTAGGTTTTGCCAGGTTGCTGGTCTCCTATACCCTGGACTCTTGATGTCCCACGACCACGTCCACAGCCACCGCCACGTCCTCCTCGTCCTCTAGACCCGAAAGTAGCAGTAACTATTGCCGTTTCCGCGTTGGGATTTTCTTCCGAGGTGTTCTTGCGCTTCTGAGCTTGCTGCTTTGGTTGTTTTGCCGACTGTGGCATAGCTAGGGCATTCAGTAATCCCTCTGTGTCGTCATCAGCATCTGCATACTTGCTCGCTGTTTCTATCATCTCTCCCAAATCAGTGACCTTGTCACACTTCAAGCGAATACGTAATAAACCAATTGGGAGTCCTGCAATGAAAGCTTCAATCGCGGTTTGGTCATTTACTCCTTCACAGGAGTTCTTGGTGTCGATCCATCGTCCGAGATAATCTCGGCAAGTTTCTCCGGCTTTGTGGGTGCAACGCTGTAGGTCTCCTACTGTACATGGCCTCCGATATGTGCCTTCGAAATTCCGAAAGAACGCACTTTGCATGTCATACCAGTTGTGGATGGTGTTCTCCGGAAGTTCATTGAGCCATGATCGCACCGTCTTCCGCAACATAAGTGGGAGATATCAGGTTGCAACCAAGCTATTTTCGCCTTTGGCGATGCAGCAGTCCTAGAAAAAATCCTGAAGCCAAGTATCTGGTCGAGCTACACCGTCGTAGCGTTGGATGTGTCTTGAGATAGCAAATCCTTCCAGGAATTTTGTGGCTCTTATGCATGGTCCGAAGCATTTTGGGCCCACGTCTATGTCATCATTTTCGTAGCGCTGCGCCTCTATGTTAGAGTTAATACGGTGTCTCGCGTCACTTGTAGACAAAGATCGCCGTCCTGAGTGACGGCTATGGTTGCGGTGCCTTGGAGCCGGACTTCGGCTTCTACCACCACCTCCTCCGTCATGATGCCCTCCTTGGACTCCTTGAGAGCCGTTGTGATGGCTACTTGGTGGAGAAGGTGGGTCTGCTGGATTATTTCCGGCTGATCGCCGGCCTCCGTTCGAAGCATCATTATTCCAGTTCCGGGGAGGGTCTTCATTGCGACGAGCCCCCTATCGGCTTGTCCTAGCACGGTTTCCGTTGTTTCTTCATCCGTCACTCCCACCACGGTGGGGCTCAGCCGGACGGCTTGTAGGTCTAGGAGGTGGCATTCTTTGACGGTCCTCCTCCCGATGTTTCTCTCTGTATTCTTCCCTGCGATTGTTCGACTCTCGCCTGGGAGGATTCCTCGGATATAGTGCAGCAATTGCCTCTTGCTTAGCAGCTGGAGCAACATTGCACCAGTCACGTGCAGTTCTGTGATGCTGCCCTGAAGATCCGGTTCTTGAGTAGTTGTCTTCCCAACGGTCGGAACGGTAATGCTGTCCGGGAGAATGTTGGGGTCTTATGTCAATCCAAGCCGGATCCGTGCGACATTGGTCGGATTGGGAGACCAGTTTTCCGCTTCTGGATTTCACGTCCCTTTGCTGCTCCAGACCCTTAGTGAGTAGCTTGATGCCCAATCGAACCTGTTCTGGGCCTGGATTATTTGATAGGATATCTCGAGCTGCAACAGTGTTTTGCACCGGTGTTGGATACACTAAATCTCCCTTGCTGTCGAGTCGGGGCATCCTCGGGTCTCCCTCAAAGAGAACCTTGTGCACTTCCGGAAATTGATCGTTATGCGTGTGACATTTCCGGGTCTTCTGATGCTACCGAGAGATGTACTTCTCTGCAGTTGCCATGTGTTTCTTTTCTTCCTCGATGTATTTGGCTTCATCCAGGAGTACTTGGCGACGCGCTTCTAGGGCCTGGGCCCTTTCATCCAGTTCTTCAGTAGTAAGTTCTGCAGTTGTAGGGATAGGTGTGGTTAATGCAGCATCGATGAGTTTACATGCAGCTTCGGTGATCACGTGTCCATCCACCGACTCTTCTTTGGGCTCGTCTAGGATAAGTGCTACATCTGAGTCTTCCTCATATTCCTCGACAATCACTTCCTCTGCCGGAAGATCTTTTGTCGGGGTCTTGTTCTTTTTATTCTTCTTCTTTGCCTTCTTGGCAGCGCCGGTAGCAAAGATGGCTTTGGGCCCGTTTCTCGGAGTCAAACTTTGATCGGTACTTTCAGCCATTTGGTCCTCGAGATTATCTCCGAGATCCATGTTGTCCTGCGCTTTAGGAGAGTTTTCTCCGGATCCTTCGTACATGGCTTCTCTTCTTCTTCAGCTATGGAGTTAAGCTCCTCTTCATATTCTGCGGAGAACTTTCGGAAATCTGCCAATGTCATGGAATCATCCGAAGATGCCGGTAAGTCGACGCTTGTTCCAATTGCCTCCAGCACCGAGTCTTTGTTGTCTCCAGCATCGGCAGAGCCGGATCCAGATCCAACGTATTCGATGAAGTGTGATGCATGCCTCCTGAGATGGTTGCGATCTTCTTGGTAGGCTTCGTCGAAACACCTTATGGTCTCGAGGACTGCATCCATGCTTGCATTTTGCATCATCATGCGTCTCAACGTGTATCTCAGGAAAGTCCTGTCTGTTCTGGCATCATCAGAACTAGAAGCAGTGTTATCTTCCTGCTCTTCCTGGATTTTGACCTCCGCAGGTGGATCGATCTGGGATTCGACCTTGCTAGGGAGACCCACTCCAGATCCGACTTGCACTATGAGATCTGCCTCAGGTTCAGCTCTCTCCACTATCTCCGCAATTGGTGCGGGCTGGGTAGGATTAGGGTTTTCTGGGATCCGGAACTCTGCCGCATCCGTGGACAAAGGGGCCCCAGAAATTTCTTCTGCCTCTATCATCACCGCTGGGGTGGGTGGGGCAGGTTCAGCGAAACCGATGTAAACATCGATCTCACCGAAAGACATGATGGTGTAGGTGGTCACGACTTCCCTAGCCAGAATCCAGGTCACGTCGAGAACGATGAGAGGGACGTCACTGGCGTAGAGGATGCAACCAACGGCGATAGTCTTGCTGATTCCGATTCTCGCATATTCCGCTCGGAACGCGGATCCGAAGCTCACTTGCCCCATGGTGGGCGCCAACTGTCGTCGGTTTGATGACAAGTACGCCATGAGGGGGTCCTCGGGGCGTGTGGAAGAGAGGGATGTGAGAAGTACGAGATTCCAGGACGGTGAGCACACAAGTTTACCCAGGTTCGAATCCGCCAGCTTTGGACGGATCCTACTCATGCTAGCAATCCAGTAATACGGCAGAGCCGAAATATGGGTTACAAGGGTTTCGCCTGTGCGAGTTGAGATTGTAGACTATTGTCAGGTATTCTCTGGTGCCCTAAAGGCTCTCCCTAGGACGGCTCATATAGATATCTGGCCTAGGGTTTACAGGAGAGATCTATCCGGCTACGACTAAGAGTCGGTTATAGAGTACATCTTGAACTACAAGTAACACTATGGGCTTATGTCGGTAAGTCTTTTGGGCCTTCCCGTAGCTGGACTAGACTCCGTCGCTTCTCCTTGACTGGGCCACCCGTGAAGCAAAGCTCTAACCCGAAGTGGGCCACCCTGGTCAGTGAGGTACAGTGAGGATACCCGGAAAGTATATCCCCAACAGTGAACACTGATCCAACAACCCTGTTAATTAAAGAAGATGCTCCATGGTTACGGCACAATCAAAAAGGGGAACACGTGAAGAAATGATGTGTAATATAATGTATTAAACATTTTATGTAACTGTGTTCTGAAAACTCAGAATAAAACATTTATGTAATGTATTGTTCCCGAGCATTCTGAATAGTTCCAAGACAATCTTTTCATCTTTAGTCCCGGTTGGAGAAACCAACCGGGATTTAAGAGGTTGCGGAAGGCTGGGGCCGGCACGAGCATGTTTAGTGTTGGTGGGTATCTCCAAACGGGACTAAAGATGAACCTGTAGTCCCGGTTGGAGACGCCATCCGGGACTAAACGTGAGTGTCGACACTATTTTGTAAGTGGTAGCACTATTCCAGTGAGTGGCAACACTATTTCGGTGCGTGGAAGCACTATGATAGGGGTGAGTGTCGACATTATGTCGTGAGTGTCAACACTATGTTGTGATGCTTAATCAATAAATAGGTATCCTTGTGAAGTTATCAACTGCAAATAATATGGTGGTCGAGAGCAGGGACAACACTACGTCCAACTTGAGGGAGATGCCGTTGGAGCCCATTCCTCCGGCATATCCAATAAGTTGGCCATAGATGTACTCCCTAATATGTAAAACATGATGGCGTGCGAGAGTAGGGACAACACTACGACCAACTTCAGGGAGATGCCTAAGGATCTAGTCCACAGGCATCTCTCTAAAGCTGGCCATAGAGGCACTCCCTAATATGTGAAATTAGTTAGCTCCCCGACATATTGATCTAGCTAGAGAAGTTATGAACTACAAGATGGTGTGCGAGAGCAGGGACAACACTATGGCCAGCTTTACGGAGATGCCGGAGGATCCAGTCCTCAGGCATCTCTCTGAAGCTGGCCATAGAGGCACTCCCTAATATGTGAAATTAGATAGAATAGAACATCATCTTCATATATAGTTCGGGAAAGATGTAGAGAGACCAAAACTAGTAGGCAACGATATATTAGTCCCGGTTTCCTAACTAGGACTATGGAATCGGGACTAAAGGCGGCCCCCTTTAGTCCCGCTGGTCCAGCCACAAACCAGGACTAACACTCAAGACATTTAATATTATTTAAAAACTAGGTCTAAAGGCCCCCTTTAGTCATACTCATATCTAGCCATATAGTACACAACTTCAGGGTCGTCTTCGTCTCTGTCATCATCGTCGTCGTCTTCGCTAGGCGCACGCGGCTGGATCCTAAGCCCAGCCATGGCATATTCCAGGGGTACCTACCACTCCATCCTCGGATTCACGACGCACGAGGGAGGGGGCTCCTGGATTCTGGAGGCGCACAACACCTCGGTCCTCGGGCATGGGTACCTGGAGGTGCACAGTGCCTCGGTATCTTCAAGTGTGAGAATGGCCTAGTATGCAGTGTCCATTGTTGAGCGAGAAAGGTGTGGATGTGTGGATAGCCATGGCGTAGTCGACCTAGATATAGAGAGAAAGGGTGGGAAAACATAGCGGGAAGCAATGTGAAATGGCGGAAAATATCTTTAGTCCCGGTTAGTGGCTCCAACTAGGACTAAAAGACCCAGTTAGAGGAAAAGCGCAGGAAAGCATAGCAAAAAGCGGTGGGAAATAGCGGGAAATATCTTTAGTCCTGGTTAGTGGCTCCAACTGGGACTAAAAGGCCCGGTTAGAGGGAAAGGGCGGGAAAGCATAGCGGAAAGCGGTGGGAAATGGTGGGAAATATCTTTAGTCCCGGTTAGTGCCTCCAACCACGACTATCAACAAGAGTGTCGACATTATGTCATGAGTGTTGACACTATGTTGTGCTGCTTAATCGATAAATAGGCATCCTTGTCAAGCTATAGGGGTAGACGATTCGGGGCCCCCGGTCTAGGGTTTCCCCGGAGGAAGACCACCGGAGCGTTGGAATCGCATGAAAACTTACATGCATGTGTCCCTGATGGCTCTGTGTATGGCACCAGAAAAATGCTGGAGCAATGATGATGTAGAGCTTGTTGGGAACCCCAGGAGGAAGGTATGATGAGCACAACAGCAAGTTTCCCTTAGTTATGAAACCAAGGTTTAATCGAACCAATAGGAGCAAGTAAACACCCCAAAGGTGTTACTAGCTGAGCTTTGGCAGGGCGCACTACCGGTGCTAGTAGCAACGTGGAGACCTGCACAACACAACCATAGAACTTTGTCCCCAACTTGCGATGAGGTTGTCAATCTCACCGTGTTTTGTGGAAAACAAAGGATTAAACGTATCGAATGGAAAGAAGTAAAAGTTTGCAGAAAGTAAACACAAAACAGTAAAAGATTGTAGATTGAATGTAAAAGACAGGGACCGGGATCCATAGTTCACTAGAGGTGGCTCTCCTTAAGATAGATAACATGCTGGGTGAACAAATTACAGTGGGGCAATTGATAAACATCGATAAAGCAATACATGCATATACTTATCATCTTGACTCCTTTGGAACTTGATTGGGCATTACAACATTATACATAGACCGCCATCCAACTGCATCTATGACTAATAATCCACCTTCAGGTTATCATCCGACCCCCCTCCAGTATTAAGTTGCAAGCAACAGATTATTGCTTTACGAATTGCGTGTAAAGTAAACAATAAGATTGTTCTATGAACAAAGGATTGTTGTTTTCTCCCTAGTAGCAACAGAACATCTAGTACCTTAGAGATTTCTGTCACTTCCCCAGATTACCAGAGGCATGAACCCACTATCGAGCATAAATACTAACTCTTGGAGTTGCTAGCATCTACTTGGCCAAGATAGCTACTAACAACGGAAAGCATGCAAGATCATAAATAAAAAAGACATGATAGAATCAATAATCAATCTGAAATAGCATCTCAATATCCATTGGATCCCCGCAAACACAACATGCAGAATTACAAATAGATGATCTTGATCATGAACGGAGCTCACAAGATCTAGACATGAAAGAACAAAGGAGGAGAACCAGCCATCTAGCTACTACATGGATCCGTAGTCCAAGGATGAACTACTCACGCATCACACCGGAGGCTTGCATGGTGATGAATAAGGCCTCCAGGGTGAATTCCCCTCTCCGGCAGGGTGCTGGGAAGAGCTTCAGATCCCTCCCGGTCTAGGGATGGAGATGACGGCGGCTACAGACTCTTTTGTGGATTTTTGATCGGGAACTTAGGGTTTTCGTCCCGAGGGCATCTTATAGGCGGAAGGAGATCGAGGGGTGCAGGGGGCCACCACCACCTGGCGCGGCCTGCCGCGCTGCCACGCGTGGTGGTGGCCTCTGGCCCCTCTCCGTCTCGTATGCTGGCATCCGATGACTTCCGGAAAAATAGGCACTTTGGATTTTGTCCCGTCCAATTCCGAGAATATTCATTTTCTGACTTTCCTGGAACCAAAAACAGCAGAAAACAGGTAGTTGGCACTATGGCTCTTGTTAATAGGTTAGTCCAAGAAATCATATGAAAAGTACTCCAAAGTGTGGACAAAACACAAGAAAGTGGATAAAACCAAGCATGGAACATCAAAAATTATAGATACATTTGCAATGTATCAACATCCCCCAGCTTAACTCCTGCTCGTCCTCGAGTAGGTAAGTGATAAAAAGATAGAATAATTTTTGAGGTGACATGCACCATCAAAGACTTGATCAAAGTATTTGTAAAACATTCAAAGTTGGGATCATAGTACTTCAATCATAACATGAAAGATAAAGTTCTAGCAATAAGCAAAGAAACTATGATGCAACATGAAAAGGCACAAACAAAAGATTCATGAATAACAATGCTTTGCAAGACGTTTTTTTGTTTCACATAAAGAAAACATAGCATAATAGTATTCAGCTTGTCCCTCAATAGAGGAGCAAATGTAAATGCATAGGACACCTTCAAAGTTCATAAGAGTGACTAGATACAATAGTTTTAAACAAGCAATATCAAGTTATGCATCAATCAACTAGTCTTGGGACAATGCACATAGAACTAAGAATGGCCACTATGCTCTCAAAGTAGGTGCATAAAGGTAGAAGATGGAGACTCAATATAATGGTGGAAGAAAGGCCTTTTTATAAAAGGAAGTAGGGATTCAAGTCTCATAAAGAGCTTCCAAAAATTATGGTACTTATAGCTTTCAGCTCTCATTGCCCCTATCATAAGCATCTTGAAGTGATTAAGGTTAAAGTGAACAAACTATGGTGTACATGCTTGATGAAGTATAAGTTAGAAATCTCATGTCCCTTGTATACGAGGGCCGCTCCTCATGCTACTCAAGTTTAGTCACCGGTAAGTTCTTGTCATCGTAAGTACATGTGTATCATAGAGAACCGCCAACGGGTACCCCTTGCCTGATGATACGGAAGAATCTCCATATCAAAATGACAAGGCAAGCAGACAACGAGCATCTCAACAATCTTCTTATTTACCATGGGAATATGGTGCTTTTTTCTCTCTTTCCTCTTTTCATAATCTCTTTTTTTTTCTCTTTTCTCTTTTTTTCTCAATATGACTCTTTTTTTATAAGAAGAATGCTTCATAGACAACTCATTATGGTTAAGCTGCAGGTTTCCACCATGCCAGCATGGATTAGACCAGCGGCCCAGGCGTTTCTCTAACACATATACATAACTCCATGGACTTACAAGCTCCCCTTTCATTTCACACCGACGACATCCATATACAAAAGAGCATGATATCAACTAGGTACAAGTACCAAGTGCAATGTTGAAAGCGTTCCCCATGAAAGTATGGTTCTGCTAATTCCCAACAAATAAGTGCAAGCATATACAACATAGACGACACAATGGTTCAAGTTTATTAAGGGCAAGTAAAGTAAAGTGTGCCATCAAGTTCGTGAGAGCTTTAATCACTAGTTTTCTCATAACAAGTTTAATTTGGAAGGTAAACAAAAGCATGAATATACTTAGAATAGCATAAGCTAGTAGGTAGGTATGGTGGACTCTTTGGAATAACTTGGTTTAGGGAGTTGGATGCATGAGTGGAACTCATACTTGGTTGTGGAGGCTAGCAAAATACTGGAAGCGACAAACTAAGAGAGCAATAATGGCCATAATCATGCAGAGCGACAAAACATCATTGATCAAAGCATAAAGTGATACTACAAGTTGAAAACTAAAGGATCATAAAGGCTTAGGTGACTTGAGATAGTCATAACATGGTGTGAGAATGCGCCAAGTCAACCCAAATAAAGCATCAAAGGAGAATACCACTATACTATGCTTTAATATGCCAAAACAACGCATGATTCATCCAAGGCACATTAAGCAATCTCAATTGTTTATAACAAGTCATGCTACAACAAAGAATACTAAGCATTAAGCCAAAACAATATCAAGCATGGCATAAGAAAGCATAGGCCACAATCAAAAACAAGCTCTTTTTACCACATAAGCATGAACTTTCCTACTATTTTCCAAACCAAACCAAACTATTTGCAAACTAATGTATGAAAGAGGGGGTCCAACAAATTTATTCAGAAAACTAAGCAAACCAAAGCAAACGAAAAATCAAAACGAAAACGAAAAAGAAGACGCTCCAAGAAAAACACAACTGTGCATGAAACAATAAAAATGAAGCGTTTGGAAGAAACCTGGGATTTTTATTGATGAAGAAGGAGATGCCTTGGGCATCCCCAAGCTTTGACACTTGTACTCCTTGGATATTTCTTGGGGTGACACGCGTGGCATCCCCAAGCTTGAGATTTAGTCCATCCTTCATCTTATTACTCATTCCTTCCATACACCTGAAAGTTTTCCTTCATACAAAACTTCACACAATCTTTATTAGCAACATTAGTGCACTTAAGATAAATAAGTCTCAAGGTTCAGTTCTAACACCAGATAAACTTCCATTATAACACTAGCTACTGTAGCACTTCCCTCAAAAAGCTCAATTCCCCAAAAGAACTCAAAAAGGAACCAACAAGAAGCAAATGCAGAAAATGGCAGAAATCTGTCAAAACAGACCAGCAGGTAAAGACGAATTTTTTCGAAGATCTTATGTTGCTCAAATCAAAAAGTGTTGAACTAACTAAAGTTAGAGAACAACCTGGAGCAGAAGCACAAAAATTCACGCCTCAAAAAGACGTTCAGATATTTTACACGAATGTTTACGGTGAAGCACAGGAATCTGTTTCGGGACAACAACTTTCCCAATCATTACTTCTCTCTCATTAGAGGTTACTCTTGGCACAAAAAGCAAATAAAAAGGATAAGGAGCGGTTATTACAGGGGTAATAACTTCCAAGACTCATCTAAACCTTTTGGGTTATCTCCCATTAAGTACTTTTCTTTAACGCCTTTAAGTTAGGCATAAGAAGCAAGAAAAAGAAAGTGTTCTCAAATGAAGAAGCATTAAGACCAAATTTTGTTTTCATAGGAGAAGCAAAATAAATCTTCTCTCTCTTCTTAGGTAAGTGTTCTATACCTTTCTTGAGTGGGAGTTGATATTTAATGGTGCCTTCTTTCATATCAATGATGGCACCAACAGTTCTAAGAAAAGGTCTTCCCAAAGTAATAGGACAAGAAGCATTGCATTCAACATCCAAAACATAGAAATCAACAGGGACATATGCATTGTTAACCATAATAAGAACATCATTAAGACTCCCCATGAGTTTCTTTTTAGCATTATCATCAAGTGGGACATTCAAATAACAATCTTCAAGTGGAGGCAAATCAAGCATATAATAAATCCTTCTAGGTATAATAGAAACACTACTATTAAGATCACATAAAGCTTTGAAATCAAAGTCATTCACTTTCATATTAATGATGGGTTCCCAACCATATTCTTGTTTTATAGGAATAGAAGCTTTATGTTTCATCTTTTCTTCTTTAATCTTTATGAGAGCATCAGTAATGTGTTTTGTAAAGGCCATGTTCATAGCACTAGCATTAGGACTTTTAGCAAGCTTTTGTAGGAACTTAATAACTTCAGAGATATTGCAACCATCAAGATCAAAACCATACTTATCATCTAAAGTAGTAGAACTATTACTAGTCTCAACACTAGTGGTGGTAATAGTAGAAACACTAATGTTTCTAGCAATTTCATCTTCTCTTTCCCACTTAGCATGTAATTCAGCTAATAGTCTAACAGTTTCATCAATTCTTACTTGTATAGCATTGGTAGCTGCAAAGGGATTATCATTAGTTTTAGGTTTAGCAGCCATTTTATTCAAAGAAGATTGAGCTTCAGCCAAAGATGCTATATTTCTTTCAGCATTAGAGAGTTTTTCCTCAATAGTTTTATTGAAAGCAGTTTGTTTACTAATAAACTCTTTAAGCATAACTTCAAGTTCAGAGGGAGCACTCCTATTATTGTTGTAAGAATTTCCATAAGCATTACCATTGTTGGGAGGATATGGCTTATAATTGTTGTTACCGAAATTGTTCCTATAAGCATTATTACCATAAGCATTGTTGCCAAAATTGTTATTTCTTATGAAGTTCACATCAACTTGCTCTTCTTGAGCAACCAAAGAAGCCAAAGGAACATTATTTGGATAAATATGGGCTTTCCCATTAACTAGTATAGACATAATAATATCAATCTTATCACTCAAGGAGGAGGTTTCCTCAACAGAATTTACCTTCCTACCTTGTGGAGCTCTCTCAGTATGCCACTCAGAATAATTAACCATCATATTGTCCAGAAGTTTTGTTGCAGCACCCAAAGTGATGGTCATAAAGGTACCTCCAGCAGCAGAATCCAATAGGTTCCTTGAAGAATAGTCCAATCCTGCATAAAAAGTTTGGATGATCATCCAAGCAGTCAGTCCATGAGTGGGACAATTCTTTACCAAAGATTTCATTCTTTCCCAAGCTTGAGCAACATGCTCATTATCAAGTTGTTTAAACTTCATTATTTCACTTCTCATGGATATAATCTTAGCAGGAGGATAGTATTTTCCAATGAAAGCATCTTTACATTTAGTCCAAGAAAGAATACTATTCCTAGTTAGGGAATTCAACCATTCTTTAGCTTTTCCTCTCAAAGAGAAAGGAAACAATTTCAGCTTAATAATATCACCATCTACATCCCTATGCTTTTGCATCTCACAAAGTTTAACAAAGTTATTTAGATGGGAAGCAGCATCTTCATTACCAATACAAGAAAATTGTTCTCTCATAACAAGATTGAGCAAAGCAGGTTTTATCTCAAAGAAAGTATATTCAGGCACAGGTGGAGCAATAGGTGTGCTCATAAAATCATTGTTGTTGGTGCTAGTGAAGTCACACAACTTAGTGTCTTCAAGAGTAGTCAATTTTTTGTGTTTTTAAATAAGAAAGCAAACTAGTAAAACTAATTTTTTTGTGTTTTTGATAACAAAACAAGCAAACAAAGCAGAAAGAAACTAAGCAAAACAAAAATAACAAAGTAAAGAGATTGGTTATGAGGGACTCCCCTTGTGAAGATGTCCTTGACTCCCCGACAATGGCGCCAGAAAAAATGCTTGATGGCTCTGTGTATGGCGCTAGAAAAATGCTGGAGCAATGATGATGTAGAGCTCGTTGGGAACCCCAAGAGGAAGGTATGATGAGCACAGCAGCAAGTTTCCCTCAGTTATAAAGCCAAGGTTTAATCGAACTAGTAGGAGCAAGGAAACACCCCAAAGATGTTACTAGCTGAGCTTTGGCAGGGCGCACTACCGGTGCTAGTAGCAACGTGGAGACCTGCACAACACAACCACAGAACTTTGTCCCCAACTTGCGATGAGGTTGTCAATCTCACCGTGTTTTGCGGAAAACAAAGGATTAAACGTATCGAATGGAAAGAAGTAAAAGTTTGCAGAAAGTAAACACAAAACAGTAAAAGATTATAGATTGAATGTAAAAGACAAGGACCGGATCCATAGTTCACTAGAGGCGGCTCTCCTTAAGATAGATAACATGCTGGGTGAACAAATTACAGCGGGGCAATATACAAACATCGAGAAAGCAATACATGCATATACTAATCATCTTGACTCCTTTGGAACTTGATTGGGCATTACAACATTATACATAGACCGCCATCCAACTGCATCTATGACTAATAGTCCACCTTCAGGTTATCATCCGAACCCCCTCCAATATTAAGTTGCAAGCAACAGATTATTGCTTTACGAATTGCGTGTAAAGTAAACAATACGATTGTTCTATGAACAAAGGATTGTTGTTTTCTCCCTAGCAGCAACAACACATTTAGTACCTTAGAGATTTACATCACTTCCCAGTTACGGAGGCATGAACCCACTATCGAGCATAAATACTAGTTCTTGGAGTTGCTAGCATCTACTTGGCCAAGATAGCTACTAACAACGGAAAGCATGCAAGATCACAAATAACAAAGACATGATAGAATCAATAATCAATCTGAAATAGCATCTCAATATCCATCGGATCCCATAAACACAACATGCGAATTACAAATAGATGATCTTGATCATGAGCAGGCTCACAAGATCTAGACATGAAAGCACAAAGGAGGAGAACCAGCCATCTAGCTACTACATGGATCCGTAGTCAGGATGAACTACTCACGCATCACACGGAGGCTTGCATGGTGATGAAGAAGGCCTCGGTGAATTCCCTCTCCGTGGTGCGGAAGAGCTTGCATCCCTCGATCTAGGGATGGAGATGGCGGACTCTGAGACTCTTTCATGGATTTTTGATCGGGCACTTAGGGTTTTTGTCCCGAGGGCATCTTATAGGCGGAAGGGGAGACCGAGAGGGTGCCAGGGGCCACCACACCACCCCCTGGCGCGGGCCCAGCCTGGCCGCGCGGCTAGGTGGTGTGGCCGGCCTCTGGCCCTCTCCGTCTCGTATTCTTCTATCCGATGACTTCCGAAAAATAGGCACTTTGGCTTTTGTCCCGTCCAATTCCGAGAATATTCATTTTCTGACTTTCGTAGAACCAAAAACAGCAGAAAACAGGCAGCTGGCACTGTAGCTCTTGTTAATAGGTTAGTCCAAGAAATCATATGAAAAGTACTCCAAAGTGTGGACAAAACACAAGAAAGTGGATAAAACCAAGCATGGAATATCAAAAATTATAGATACATTTGCAATGTACCAGTCCCTACCATATTTGTGTAAGTATGGTGCAAGTTTGGTAGGTGGAATATGTAGGTTTGTCAAATTCAAACACTTTTCATGTTGAAAGTTTTGTCAAATTCAAAAATATGAAAAATAAAATAGTGAATGCATTTTGATGATGCAAACAGATGTATGGATGATATATTCATATTCCTTATATTTTTTTGATAATAATAGACATATTATTTGTATTGTTTGTATTTATATAATAGGAGATATGAATTTTCCAAATTTTCTAATAGATTTGAATTAAAATAAGAAAATTTACAAAAACACCTCTAGTCGTGGGTCTTTACCACACCCGGGACTATAGGGTAGTTCCGCGCGTGAAAACTAAAGCGCCGAAAAAACCTCTTGTCCCGGGTTGGAGATGCACCCGGGACTAGAGGGGGGTCTTTTGTCCCGGGAAGTCTCACCGCCCGGGACTAGAGGGGGGTCTTTAGTCCCGAGCCGTTTCACCGCCCGGGACTAGAGGACCTCTAGTCCCGGGTTGTGGCTTAACCCGGGACTAGAGGGGTGGCCTATACAAGCGCGCGCCCTCCTCTTCCTCGATTCACCCAGCACTTGGTGAATTGAGGAAGACGAAGGCCAAACGACGATGTAGAGAACAGGGAGGTGCTACCCAATTCCCGCACCGCCGCCCTCATCTCCGGCCGCCTCGCCGTGCCCACGCTCGCTGCCTCGAACCGCACCGCCTCGCCATGCCCGCGCTCGCCGCCTCGCCGTGCCCTCGCTCGCCGCCCTCATCTCTGGCCGCTTCGTCGTGCCGTCATCAAATCGCCGCCGCCACCTTCGCCTCATAGATTCTTGACCACGCCGACCACGCTTCTCCCGAGCGATGACCGGCCTCCCGATCTTGTTAGTAGAAATCTTAATAATAGAAATCTTGTTAGTAGAAATCTTATTAGTACATATATTGTTAGTATTAATGTTTAGTAGAATTTTTTGTTATTAATATTAATGTTTGTAGTAATGTTTAGGGTTTAATATTAATATTTAGTATTAATATTTGTTTAGTATTAATGTTTATTATTAATATTTGTTTAGTATTAATGTTTGTAGTAATGTTTAGGGTTTAATATTAATGTTTAGTATTATTTGTAGTATTACTAGTATTTGTGCGAGCCTGCACTATTATTAGTATTAGTGTAGTTATATAATTAGTAGTATATAATTAGTTAGTAGTAGTAATATAATTAGTAGTATATTAGCTAGTAGTAGTAATATAATTAGTAGTATATATTACATATAGTAGTATTATTAGGGTGTTTAGTAGTAAGAATTTTTGGGGGTTTAGTAGTAGTAGTAATAGGGAAGGGGAGGTCATCGACAAGGGGATGGAGAAGGAGCCCCTCTCGAGAAGCCAGTCAGCGATCGGCGACGAACCCAGTCTGGTCCTGATGGACAAGGAAGGGAATAAGCTCCCTAAGGAGAAAGGTGAGGCATTTAGTAGTGAATTTGAGGCAACTATTTTGGAGTGAGATAGGGCGGAAGTTGTCAGGACGATTGGCTCCAGTTTTATTTATGATGAAGGATTTATTTATGGGGCGAAGATCCGCGAGTAAGGAGTGAAAGTCGTTAAGAGAGTCCATCAAGTTATTCTTAACAAGAGCCCAATATATATGTCTATTTTAGGGTGTTTAGTAGTAGTAGTAATATATAAGGTTTAGTAGTAGTAGGTATTATTATTAATAGTATTTTGGGGGGGGGGGGGGTTAGTACTATTTTAGGGTTTATTGTAGAAATTTTAGGGTTTAGTGTAAATATGTCTATTGTAGAATAAATTTGTGGTAGAGTAATATGTCTATTTTAGGGTAGAGTAATATATTTGGTAGAGTAATATATTAATATGTCTATTTTTTCTAACTTGTTTTACCTTTCTTTCTGGAATAGTTAAGTGATGGATCGTCACACCAACGATGAACTTCTTGAGGGCATGATAAGAGGTGAAGTTCCTCTTATTACTAGAGGTGAAGATGTTTTAGATGAGGGCATAATAATAGGTGAAGATGTTGTAAACGAGGACGGGATATCGTCATTTCTAAATCAATCCGGTGATGGACATCAGCTAGAACTGATGGATGACGGGTAAACAAACCACAATGATGGCCCCTCGACAACAAGCAGCGAGGTATATATATATTAAGCCTCTTGTGACTAGATGCATTAATTGATCTGGATATATATATTAATCACTCTCTCTTCTTCTTTTAGCCCTCCGGATCGACCAAATCGACGGTTAAAACGAAACGAGGCCCAACCAAAAAATTGGATGGTAATCAAAAGTTTACCATTGACGTAATAGATGATACTGGAGAACCGATTGATCCAGAAAACAAGTTGCCCAACTTGGACAACAGAAGATTCGGTCGTTCCCCCCCGCTCAAAGTGATTTCAGATACTGACAAGGCCTTTAGAGCCGAAATGGATAAGGACATGCAAATAATGGACCCCAGAGCCAGGTCTGCCGATGCACTACTAGGCATCACTGTAGCGACGGCCAAAGAACTTGCTATGGCGGCAGGTATGTCTCTTGGTCAATTATTAGACTATGAAGATACGCTAGTGGGTCAGGTAGTACGACAATATGTTAAAGGGGAACCTCTAGTCAGTCATGAGGAGCTCACGCATCTACCAACACATATGCGAAATCTGCATAATTGGTACACTGCGCAAATAGAGAAAAGGCACCAGAAAGAATGGTTTTCGGTGACCGTTAGAAAGCAGCATCACTTCAAAGAGTACTCGATACAGGTTCAAATGACTGAACTGTTTCAGTTATACAATTAGTGTTCCCTCGACAAATCTATCCTCGGTTGCTATTGTCTGTAAGTGATTTATTTCCGTAATTAAGTCTTTAGATCAGCTAGTTCATTTCATGTAATATATCATCCTGACTATATATCTTTTTGTACGGTATTATATTCTGCAGAATGAAGATGATTGAATGCAAAAGAGCAAGAGTATATGACGTTGGGTTTATTGACCCATATATTGTTAATGAATATACGTTACACAATCACCCCGATGACGTGGAGGATGACCTGTACACTTTTTTAATCGAGCAAAAGTTCATCAAGCACATACAATTTCCTTACAACTTCAAGTGAGTGTTTCTGTCTTGTACATATTCTTTTTTAAGTGTAATTGATGAGCTTTGCATGTATTCTTATGTAAACATCCGTGGGTTCCACTGGATCCTCCTAAACATTCAAGTTGGCAAGTCCCTAGTTGAAGTCCACGACTCATTAAGTTGGGACCAAGAGTAGTGGCGCGACATGAAAGCAATGCTCCATAAGTAATTTCAAGCATTATCGCATTATATCAGCCTCTTTCGTTCATTTCCTGATATCAAGTAACTAATAACTCCTCTGTTCATTTTCTTTGCCGAGCAGGTGTTGGACACGGTTCAGACAGAAAATAGATGGTCCATTCAAAGATGAGCTAACTTATAAAATGGTGAAGAGCTCACAGCAGCCACCAGGGACTCATTTATGTGGATTCTACGTCTGCGAGTACATTCGTGAGTTGACTAATGAGCGGAATGTTGGTTCACATTATATTCACGGTTTGCGGGAGAATCTAGAGCTAGAACTGCGTGCACGAGCAATTCAAGAGGAACTGGCGGGATTTCTGATGAAGGAGGTCATTGATGTAAATGGAGAACATTATATGGATGACGAGGAACTCTATATGCCTTAGTGATCTCCATGTAGTTGATATGATATATATATCATCAATGACCATGTAATTTCAAACATTTCCTTCCTTTTGATATGATTGAATATTGTATATATGCATGTATGCTCGCAAGAGATTGAATATTACTTATATATGCATCAAGGTGTATTGTGTATATAGTAGTGTAGAATAAGTGTACGAAACATTTTTGTAATTATAGTGAAACACAAATTGAAAAAAGAACAAAATGGAAAAAACAAAATAAAAACACAGAATCTCTGCCGCGGCAGAGAAACACACGAATCTCTGCCACGGCAGGAACCAGTATAGTCCCGAGTGGTGTTACGACCCGGGACTAGAGGTGTTCCGCGCCCAGCCGCACGGAAACTGCCACGTGGTGGACTCTAGTCCTAGACCGTAGCAAACTGGGACTAGAGATAGGGGCCTCTAGTCCCGACCTGGCAGTCCCGGGTCTAAAACCGGGACTAGAGCCAGTTTCGGACCGGGACTAGAGGCCCTTTTTCCACCAGTGCTAGAAGCCCTCCTATATACTTGAAGCTGAGCTTGGTAACCCACCCGAAGACTCTGCCTCCCAAGCTGATAAATATGCTTATCAAACAAGGAGGATGATAACGCATGTGTCTAGAGCAACTTGCTCTACACCATGGAGGCCGATCTGCAAAAGTGCTTTGAGAAGATGAGTGCTTATGAGATAATCATTGATATCAAGGATGTATTTTCACCTCAAGCAAGAGCTGAGAGGTATGAAACCTCGAAATTGTTCTTCTTGGCTAAGATGGAAGGGCACAATAGTGTGAGCAAGCACGTAGTTAAAATGTATGGCTACATTTAGTGCCTGAACACCCTTGATTGAAAAATCAACGACGAGTTGGCGATAGGGTGTTGCAATCATTACCCCTAACTATAAAGGATTTTTCATGAACTACAACATACAGTGGATGAACAAAACCATGTCTAAGTTGGTTGCCATGCTCAAGCATGATGAGGTGGAGATCAAGAAGGAGCACACCCTCTTGATGGTCAACAAGACAGTTGACTTCAAGAAGCCCGACAAGAAGGGTAAGGGAAAGAGGGGTAAACCAAAAAAGAACGTCAAGCTTGTTGCCGGTTCCTCCAAGGCGCCCAAGTCCGGACCCAATCCCGGCGTCACGTGCTTCTACTGTAAGGGTGACGGTCACTAGAAGCGTAACTGCTCCAAGTACTTGGAGGATAAGAAGGCGGGCAAGATTGTCGCCAAAGAGATAGATATATGTGATATACATGTTATTGATGTTTTCCTCACAAGTTCTAGGAGCAACACTTGGGTATTTGATACTGGATCTATTGCTCATATTTGTAATTCTCAACATGAGTTGCGGAATAAGTGGCACTTGGTGAAGGACGAGGTGACGATGCGTGTTGGCAACAACCACGGGATGGACGTGATGGCTATCGACACTCTCCCTATGCGTCTCCCTTCAGGATTAGTTTTAAATTTGAATAATTGTTACTTTGTACCTGCGTTGAGCATGAATATTTTCAGTGGATCTTGATTGCTGCGAGATCATTATTCATTTAAATCAGAAACACATGATTGTTCTATGTACATGAATGATGTTTTTTATGCTCATGCACCGGAAAGTAATGGTTTGTTCTTATTGAATATTGAGTGTAATGATTCGCACAGTCATAACATTGATGCAAAGCGATGTAAGCTTAGTGATGATAATTCCATGTATAAGTGGCATTGTTGTCTAGTCATAGCGGTTAAAACGCATGAAGAAGCTCCATTCTGATGGACTGTTGGAGTCCCTAGATTTTTAATATCTCGACTGATGCGAACTGTGCCTTATGGGCAAAATGACCACAACTCCATTCTCTAGGATGATGGAGCGTATGACGGACTTATTGGGTATCGTACATACTAATGTATGTGGACCAATGAGCATCTCAACATGCAATGGTTATCAATATTTTCTTACCTTCACTAATGATTTGAGTAGGTATGGATATATCTACTTAATGGAACACAAGTCTGAAACCTTTGAAAAGTTCAAGGAATTTTAGAGTGAAGTTGAAAATCAACTCAATAAAAAAATCAAGCACCTTCGATCTGATCGAGGAGGCGAGTATTTGAGTTATGAGTTTTACACGCATGTTAGGGCTTGTGGTATTGTACCACAACTTACACGTGTTGGAACACCACAGTGTAATGGTGTGTCTGAGCGATGTAATCGCACTCTATTAGATAGCATGTGGTTTATGATGTCTCTCACCGACTTATCTATATCATTCTAGGGATACACGTTAGAAACTGTCACATTCATTTTAAATAGGGCGCCATCCAAGTCCATGAAGACAATGCCGTATGAGATATGGCATGGCACGAAGCCAAAGTTGTCTTTCCTGAAAGTTTGGGATGTGAATCTTATGTTAAGAAACTACAGTCCAATAAACTCGAACCAGAAGCGGAAAAGTGTATCTTTTTAGGATATCCAAAGGAAACTATTGGATACACCTTCTACAACAAGACTGAGGGCAAAACATTTGTTGCTAAGAATGGTACCTTCCTCAAGCAAGAGTTCCTTGCGAAAGGTGCAAGTGGAAGGAAAGTAGAGCTCAATGAGATGGCTGATCTTGATCTCCAAATACTGAGTGGCGCAATTGAAGATGTTCCGGAACCATCCTCATCACTGGAGTGGGAGAAAATGATGATGATCATGACACCCACATCGAGGCACCTACTGAACCTCAGAGGTTGACAAGAATACATACTGCTCCCGAGTGGTATGGCAAACTTGTCAACATAGTCATGTTAGTTGAACAAGACGAACCTGCGACATACAAGGAAGCAATGGAAGGCCTCGGGTTCGAGAAATGGCTTGAAGCCATGAAATCCAAAATGGGATCCATGTATGACAACCAAGTTTTCACTTTGGTTGATATTCCTGAAGGTAGCAAGGTTGTCGAGAATAAATGGATCTTTAAAAAAATATTGATGCCGATGGTAACATCACCATCTATAAAGCTTGACTTGTCGCAAAAGGTTTTCGACAAATTCAAGGAATTGACTACGATGAGACATTCTCTCCCGTAGTGAAGCTTAAGTCTATTTAGGTTTTACTAGCGGTTGCTGCACATTTCGATTATGAAATATGAAAGATGGATGTGAAAACCATGTTCCTAAATGGAAACATTGAGGAAGAGTTGTATATGATCATCTCTGGTGTCGTCAAATGGCCATTGGTGCCTTGAACGCTTCGAGCGCTCTCATTGCGATTCTTGTGACCGCCCTAAGTACCTCATGTTGATCTGAATGGTATCTGTATGTTAGGATTTTTGTTCTAAGAGAATATGGTAGCGTTATTGGACTTTGTAGGTTAGGAATGTCTAATGCGGAGAACAAGGTACCTAGTCCTTTTCCGTCTATGCCCTCTACCATGCGAGGTATCATGCTGAGACTAGATCAATAGCATGCATGTATGTATGTGTGTGAAGTAATATAAGTTCATTTCAGAATCTGATGCCCGAGTTGTAGATAAGTACGTCCTTCACAATAGGTTTGGCAATACTATCCACATGACTAGATTAAGAAGGAGAAACCTCAGGAGGATAGTCAGAAGATACAAGCCAACAATCCCTTACTACAATTGCAGCATGAACAAGAACAACATCTCCAAAGGAAATATGTTAGCTTTCTTACCAAAACCAGTAATTGTTTCTCTCTTCCTATTGGTGTTCGTACTTACCACAACTAGTAACTGTTTCTTTCTTCATATGCAGTACTTTTCATGCCCCTTTTTCCACATGTTTCTCATTCCTCACATTCATGAAGATCATAGTGGCAATGAGACCATCGAAGAAGTTTATGTGAAGCATAGAAATAACAACACTATCATCTTAACTTTAAATTGGGCAGACTGTGTTGTTCAGAAGCAGCTCGAGGAAGAAGATGTTTGTGCCTTCGAGTTTAAAGCTAAGGAGCGCTATTTGGTCGTGACAGTGCATGAAATCTAAGTCAGTTGTTATGAAATTGTTAGTTAGTTTTTTAGAGATGTATGTGAACTAGATTGGGTGAGGAACTTGCATATGAACTATATATGTGTGTCACTCTGTTGTGTGATCTGATTTTCTGTATATTGCGAGTTTCTGTGATTTTCTGTATGTGATCTGTATACTGAACGTTCTGGATTAATTATCAATTTAATTATATTGCTATGCACCAACGTAGCTGCCTAGATATATCAGACCAGGCAGTATCTTTATGCCATCGTCTCATAGCTGCCATGACACCTAAGGCAATGCATCCCTACATGGGCCACGGTGTAACCCCCTTGTTGCTGCGGAAGCGCTAGTACGGTGGATCACGTTGTGTCGCACCAAAAAATCCGCCGTCGTTCGTAAATGCCCGACGCAGTTATCCGTGACGGATTTTTTTGCCACGCCAATGCGAGCGCGACGACTAAGGTTGTGCCTCGACGTCTATAAGCGCCAGTTCCCGAGCTCTATGTTGTAGTGGTATGTGCCAGATGAGGAGAGTGTGATTTCTGATGATGATGACATTCTCCATGGTGTCATGGCATCTGACAATGGAGCTTGGAAGCAAAAGCGGATGGAGTGATCAATGGCAATGTGGAATGAAAGAGGTCACACCACGATCTAAGAAGAGGAGAAGAAGAAGGTTGCAGTACCCTCCTCCCGTTCCTCAACAATATTCATGATCAACCGTCCTTATGAACTGCCATTCGTATTAGCTAGGGTTGTGTGATGATGAACTGATGTACTGCCTATTCATAGTAGCTAGGTTTGTCTTTTGATGAACTTCCAATTCAGATTATGATTTCTACCTTCATTTGTGTGATAGAAGGGTAAGATCACCCATTGAAGGGTAAGATCACATCCGCAAAGGGTTCCTCAACAATTCAGATTATGATGAACTTCCAAACAGGTCAGGCATGGGGCAACCAAACACACATAGTTGCTTCACGTTTTGGCTCTGGACTTACGAGCAGGCTACCAAACGAGCTGCACAAAATGGCCATTGATGAACCGCATGCTACCAAACGGTGTGCCATACATGGCCGAAGGCTTGTATTTGGCTGGCAGTGCCACCGAGCCAGCTCGAGAAAACCCCAATTCACTCTTTCTCGAATCTTCAGCTTCCATGGTGCTTCTAGATTATTCTTTCTTATAGACTACCAAATGCGCCCTTTAGTAGCCCCTCTGATCCAAATTTATTGACTCATATTTGTCTGGATTAGGATATATCGAGGCATATTTTAGTGCTAGATACATCTGATTCTAGAAAAACTTGAGTCAATTAATTTGGATCGGAGAGAGTATATAATAGATAGATTATTATTTTATTTATAATTTCTTTTCACAAGTTTTAGAAAGACTAGTATGTAGCGCATTGCACGTTGTGGCATATAAGTAGAAGAGTATAATTTAAAAAAGGGTTACTAGCTTGCGAGTACCCATAAGCATCAGTCAATTCTGACCAAGTTCCCACCGTGCTTTCCCATGTCATAACGGAGGGGAGGTGGAAAGAAAGGAGGGCAGCTGCCCTAGAGGAGGAAGGGGATAAGCCACGAGCACGCCACATATATGCTCCACTTGAGAGGAAGAGGATGGAACCTCCCTAGAAACTTCCCACCACTCAGCGGGCATACTTCCTATGGCATCGCCAGTGGCTGCCCTACCCTACCCTAGTTGTTTCGTTCGTCGGTCCACCGCCTCCCATCACTCTAAGCCCCCAACAATCCATTCTCCGATGCCCGAGAGCCAACACCCACACCCCTAATTCTAGGACTCGCCTGGTGGATCATTCCATGCTCCCGTCGCCTTTTCCAACGTGACGTTGCTAGCTCCGACAAGCAACTGGGGGGGAGTGTTGCCGGAGGGTAGTGTTGCGGGATTGGGAGAGAGGCGGGGCAGAATGTTCAAAGGGAGATATGATCAGGGACGGAGAATAAAGAGAGATAAAAGAGAGGGAGGGGATACAGGTGGTTGTGAGCCCCACGCAACGTGCATCGTGCCGTAACCATGTCCACTACTGCCCCTAAAAATCCACTTTTAGAAAAGAATGTAATAAATAAATGCATGTGGTACTCTACGAAATGATAAACTGAGATCATTCTTGATGTTTTTGAGATGACTACAACCATTTTTTAGATCATTACAATTATTTTTCAATATGAGTATTACCAGAGATGTTGAAAATATTATTAGTCTGTTTTACATGTACAAATTGTTTTACTGAATGTGATGTCTTACTTTAGTTTAGTTCTAAATAAGAGATAAGTGGTCGGTCAAACATTTCGGAAAATGTAAGATAAATAAAATGTATTAATTTTTATAACCATGTCTGATGCAGCCATTTCATTTATCAAGATTGTCGTTAGTATATTTCTTATTCGTGTAGCACCTGTAAGTATGTAAGTTCCATTCTACAAAAGATAAAAAATGCATTAAGTTCCATTCCATAAAAGATAAGGATTGTGTTTTATTGAATGGTCTAGAGAAACATTTCATAGCAGATTTTTTTTTTTGGAAATAGGCGCTTTATTACTTGAATAATGTTTACACCCGGCTTCTGCATAATTAGGATGCACACAACCGATCAACCATACATAAAGTGACCAAAGCAAAAGTACCAGCATTACAAAACATGGTAAGAAATATATAAAGAAATGCCTCGAGCTATGGCAAATCTATCCGCAGATCATGCTGCCATTCATGTCGGAAGAAAATATCGTTCGCTGTGTCCTACAATCGTGTACACCCCTCTATAAACAAGTCGCGAAACTCCATACGTTGTAGAGTAGTCCATGATCGAAAGATAGTCGTGGCACGATAGATCACCTGCAGGGAAGAAGACATAATATTATTAAAAATCTTGTCATTTCTACATAGCCAAAGCGACCAAATAATGTCAAGCGCTTCCACCCTAAACAAAGTCTCATATTTATCATATATCTCTTGCATCCAGTTACCAAATATATTGGCCACCGAGCGTGGAGGAGATAAATCAGAGGCTACTTGGATTATTGACCATATAGTACGAATAAATTTACACTATAAGAATAAATGCCGGATTGTCTCATTATGGTAACAAAGAACACATTATGTACTTCCATGCCAATTCCTCATAACAAGATTATATTTTATAAGAATAACCCCTTTACGAAGATACCAAGCGAAAATCTTCGTTTTAAGAGGTATTTTCATATTCTAAATTTTAGAATTATCATCCACTGGAATATCAGGTTGGATCAAAACTCTATACATTGAGCCAACAGAAAGTTTACCACTCTCCAGTAGTTTCTATTTGAACTCGTCCACACCCTCCGACAGCTGTATCGTGGATAATCGTAATAAAAAATTGTTTCACGATACAAGTCTAGGACCTATAAAATTTCGTCTGAAAGACACATTAGGAGGATCAAATCCTATTACCGTGGAAAGTGTATCTCATTTGTGGCTAATAATCGAATACAAAGCTGGATATTATTCCTGAAGAGAAGTTTGGCCAAACCATTTATCTTCCCAAAACCTAATCTGCGATCCATCCTTAATATTGAAAACACTAAAATAGAAGAAATGTTTCTTTGACGCCATTAGTCCAGCCCAAAAGTGTGAATCACCGGGTTTCCAAGCCACTTGAGACATAGCTTTTGAGCCAACATATTTCCTCCGTAGAATAGTTTGCTGAAAAGCCATTTACCAAGAAGCGTGGTGTTTTTGACTTGCAAATCATGTATGATACCTAGTCCATCATATTCTTTTGGTCGGCAAACCACATTTCATCTGATCAGTCGATATTTCTTTTTCTCACTATCTCCTTGTCAAAAGAATCTTGATCGAAAATAATCCACTTTTTTCAAGACACCTTTTAGTAGTTGGAAAAAACGAGATGATATACAATATCATATTTGTGAGTACTGAATTTATGAGTATAAGTCTTCCGCCAACAAATAGCAATTTACCTTTCCAACTATTAAGACGTTTTTTTTAGCCGAACTAGAGAGATGTGATTATTTATTTGAAAAAAAGTACTGGAGAGATGTGACATCTTTTTTTTGGTTATCAGATCTTCCATACGTGACCCCGAGAGGAGAGATATTCTGGTTGTGTAACTCATGGTCACGGTCGTGGCAGCAAAAAATCATGCGCACATCATCGACTCCTCAGTCCACGCGAAGTCATAAAAAATCTTGTATTATAGGCTCTCAGGTGGCAAGTCTCCATAGAATATAATTCTCTAGAACATTCGGCTAGGTTCACATGCGCACGCTCGAGGTGGTCTGACTGGGTGCACAGGAAGAAGCGAATCCAGCACACACAGACCGTTGGATTATTCCCTACCACACTTGATGAGTGGCAGATAATAGTTTTCTATTGCAAATCAACGGCTGCAATTGCTTCATAGGCTTTTTTGGCGGGAACTTGAAGAGGCTAGTAAATCCAAATCCAAATTCAAAATATTCCTTCCCTTAGTCCTCCACATCATCTAGAGAAGACAATATGTATAAATGTACAATGCATTATCTCCTATTATCATCTCTAGCAATTAATAAGAATTTACTATTTTAATAAGAAACTGATTTGCTAAGGAAAGGCATATGGTACAATGGAGAAAATAGTCTTCTCTTATTTCTAAGAGATCATCTCTTGGCTAAGAGAAGACAAACTTGCTTTTCTTATTTCTCTCTCCTCCAACTAAGAAAAATTTACGTGGTAATCATAAGAAAAGGCTGACATCACCGTATTGTACGTGCCCTTATAGTAGTAGAGATAGAGAAAAATAAAAAACATATAAGAAAACACTAAAAGAAAAGAAAAGAAAAAAAGGAAACAGGAAAAGAAAAAGGAAAAGGAAAAACGACAAAAGGAAAAGAATACAGAAGTCTACATGGGCCGCTGAGCGGCAGCCCTCAGGCGTCGGCGGGCTAAGGCTCACTTAAGGCTCGGCGGGATAAGACGGGAGCTCCTATTTCATTTGTCACCCCATCTTGCTTTATATTGGCCGGTAGTGACCTTCCTGGGCCACGTTCTGAGAATGTCGTCCTCTCCTTTGGTTTCATCACCACTTCAAATTTCAAGTCTCTCGCAAACTGCAACGCTGCTAGTGCGATGTTCTCGTGCGGGCGTTGTCTGAACAATCAAGCATTCAGAGGTTCAGACTCTGCCGGCCATGAAGAGCGATGCTCGCAGCAACAAACATCTCTGTGTCTGTCTGGAAAACGTAAACGCTGCCCGCCCGGCCACAACCACCACCACTACCCATGGTGTTACGTTGATCCGTCGATGTGATGCATCCCCCGACACTTGCTGATGAAATGATGAGTGGCCGAAATGATTTCTGACGCACCACATGGATGTCGCAGGGAACCAGCCGCCGGAACGCGACAATGGACATATTGACATGGCACGCAGGGGGGCCCTTGCGCTCCTAAAAATGGCATTGACACGATGTCACATCCGCAAAGGGTTTCTTCGTTTTTTTCAGGTGCTGGCCCTATGGCGTCCCTTTTTCATCATTCCAGCCTCCAGGTGCTGCGATCGCATCCACATCAAACCCCCGACCAGCCCGGCCCCCGGACGAGACGGACGCACTCGCGCCCGCGCGCATATCATAACGCCGCCCCGCCCCAGTGATCTCGACATGAGACACACCACGTCAATCGGTGGGATCTCCATGTACGACGCTGCTGCACCACCCGATGGCCAATGGGGCGGCCGCGTTGCTCCTGGCGCCCTGGCTGCTGGCCACTACTACCGTACTAGTACTACTGGCTGCTTCCCTGGATCTCCAAGTAGGGTTTGCTCCTTGCTCGGTGTGTGGGAATCTTTCCGGAATCTAACCGAGATAGTTGCTGTCTAATGACCAGTGCATGCATGCTACCCTGCTCCCTCTGGTGCATCGTTGCCTCATCGGAGCCAACTTGTAGGTCGTAGCTGATCGAGCACTCCAGCATTACAGCAACCAGGGGCAGTGGATACTGGAGACCTAGCACGGTGGCAACTGGCAATGCATGGCAGTCTGGCACCGGCCGGTCAAACACATGCAGAGGAGAGGGTCTTTTCAGAATCAAAGCGTGGCCGCGTGGGTAAATTATATCACCTGCGGCAGGTTACTGGAATGATTAGTGCGTGAAGCTGCTCTCGAGATTGTGCACAGCTTTTTCAGCCGTGTGAGTAATTGAATTGAATACATGTAAAGCTGCGACGTAACCTGCAGCTTAGATATGCACGCGCACGTTGTGCTTTTGCCCTGCACACTGTACACAGCTAGTTAACCAAGCTAAGCTATCTGGCACCCAGCGCGCGTGCATGTCTGGCATCAGGATGTGTGCGCATGGCCATGCATGGAAGCAGCAGCTACCTCGGCCTGCACTAGTAATGGAAATCGTTTTCCGGGACCAGGCAACTCCGAGGCCGGCCCTCATGATTAGTATCTTGATATGCCAAAATCGTTTTCCATCTGCTGTCACCATCGATCGGCTCTCTCGTCCAGCACACCCATGGCATGAAACGAAGAACCTCACTAGTACTCCTACGTGCTGGTCCGGCCATGGATGCTCGACGCGTGCGCATTGCTGCGCCGACATCCGGCCGTCGGATCGGGTGAGGTGGACGCCGGATCGGAGAGCACAAGTGTCGTCCGTGCGCGCCACCGGCGGTGGCACTGTCAGGTCGGCGCATTCCCGCCTGGGTTGCATCATATCAGGGCAGGCGTCGTTGCCGCCTGAATCTGGATTCTGGAATGCCGTTCCCTCCTTTCCTTCTTCTCCCGGCCGCGCGCGCGCTAGCTGTACTATGCATGTCACGGCGTTCGGGACCGCGCACTACTCGTGATCGATCGCCAACTTGCCCCCAGCATGCACGATTGATCCATCGACCGATGCTTCTTCGCTCAATCATTCAAGCTCCGATTCTCGCATAAATGGACATAGATTCCATGGCGTGTCCCAGGTGGATGAAAAAGGCTGTACTCGCCCGCCTCCAGTTGCTCACTTCCTCCACCCACAGAGCGAATGGCGCAGGTCAACTTTTAACTTACACTTGTCGAATTCATTCTGATCCGCTCATGGGAATGCAGCTCGTTGTCACTTCAGAATCCGGTGTTCAAGTTAGCACATCGCTTCTCCTAGTGCCGATCTAAATCCTGGATCTATTCCTGAAAGGTACTACTGTACATGCTAGCTCGCAATCATATGCAACTGGCCTGCTGTATTATCGGTGCATTGGTACATAACGGTATATGTGCACAGGAGCTGAACAGTTCCGGGCCGGATATGTCCACTCATGATTGGATTCGTGGGTCAAAGTTGATAGCGTCTGGGAATATAAGATTGCCGCCAATGGCGCTTCACAACTAAAAGTTAAATTTCTCCAACAGAGTCGGTTGCCTACTACCTTTGTTTTTTTAAAAGAAAGGCAAAAGATTTGCCTTACTTCATTGATACAGAAGAGTTAAGTGACAAGGTCTTAAGAATACAACCCACCGAACACACCAAAGAAGCTTAATCTCCCGGGAACAAATGATCCAAATGTTTTGCAGCCGCGATAACCCATAAGCGAGCTTCCATCAAAATTCTCGCGAAGACTACGTTGGGCATGGTGGACACCTTCCTGAAGATCCTCGCATTACGCTCCGTCCAAATTTGCCACGAGACGAGCACGAGAAGAGAAACCATAGCCTTGCGCCTTCATTGGTGTGAGTAGACGAGATTTTTCCACCAAGACTCGACATTATTAAAAACGCCCCAAGCCCAAGCTTAAGGGTCAAAGTCGTGTATGTGAAGCCAATCCATGATCAAGTTCCATATGCGGATGGAGTAGCGACAATGATTGGAGGTGTTGCTTGGTAGGCGGCGATTCACAGTGCTAGGATCGTGGTGAGAATACTCCGAAGGGTGCAGCAGTGGTGTGCCACCTTTGTTTTCGTTGATCCGCTAGTGTCGGCATTGTTTTCTCTGTTTTTTCTCTATTTTTTCACCTTTTGGGCTTGATTGTGTTGTATGCCCCAGCAGTGGTCTCAACGTTGTATTGTGTGGTTGCTATATTAATATAGCGAGCAAATGCCTATTTCGAGGAGTAGCGACAATCAAGGAGAAGGTGTCAAGCAGATTCATTGACGCAACGGAGAAGAGGACACACACGGTCATTAGGCAAAACCTGTCCATCGAGCTGGTCCGCCATCCAAACTCGGTTTTGTAGGATAAGCCAAGAGAAGAACTTGCATTTTGGCGGTGCCCAATTTGTCCAAACAAGCAACAACATTGTTGAGATGATTGCACCGATGAATTGGGCCTTGTAAGCTGAAGAGCAAGTGTACATGCTGGAGTCGGTGAGCTTCCAAATGATAGAATTCGGGACCTCCTCATTGAGATTTAATTGTGAAGTGTAGACCGAAGGATTCATGAATTTTTGTAAGTGATGTAAGGAGAGGCCATTGGAAATGTCAAGTTGATGAATCCAAGCCTCATCAGTGATGGCTTGGCGCACGGTCCAAGTTTTCCGCTCGGAGACCTCAAAAATTGAAGGCGCTATGGTCTTTGGACTTATCCAATCCACCCAAGGGGTGCTCCAAAAGGAAGCTTTATTCCCGTCACCAATAGTAACCTTAGTCATAGCATAGAAAAACTCCATGTCTTGCTCATTGCAAGGATTTTCCAAACTAACCCATGGCCTCTCCGGGGACACCCAATAAATCCATGGCCAACGTAGACGACGATCTCTACAAAACTTGTCCATATTCAAAATTTCGAGACCCCTATGGAGGTTGTCCTACAAACCATCGTCCAATTGACTATACATTTCTCACCGGTGGCCTTCTCGTTTGCCGCCCAAAGGAACCTCTAATGATCTTTTGAATCCTTCGGAGGGGCTCCATCGGAACATCAAGAGTGGTAAGAGGATAGATGGCTTGAGAGGTAATGACCGACTTGAGAAGAGCCTTACGTCCCGCAATATTGAAGAAATTACCATTCCATAGCATGAGACGCTTTGAAGAGCCTTACGTCCCGCAATATTGAAGAAATTACCATTCCATAGCATGAGACGCTTTGCCACTTTATCTTCTAGGTATTGGAAGTGAATTCATTTGAGTCATTTAGCCGCAAGAGGTAGACCAAGATAGCGCATTGGGTAGCTTGTAGGAGTCGCCGAAAGAGCATGGAGAACACTTACAAGGTCAAGTCCATTGCAACGGATGGGAACCACAAGGCTTTTTTGGAAGTTGGTCATGAGTCTTGTGACAATGCCAAAGGTGTTTAAAATGAGGGCAAGGTTGTTGATATCTTCGTGAAACAGAGCCACAAAAATCGCCGCATCATCGGGATAAAGTGATGTTCTAAAGGTCGCCCCTTTTCTAGGAGGCCTTGTTCTATTGCCAAATGAAGAATGTGTTGAAGCAGGTCAATAGAAATATCAAAGAGGAAAGGAGAGAGCAGGTATCCTTGCCACAGTCCTCTACCATGCTTGATAGGGTCACCTAGGATGACATTAAGAAGAACCCTCAAAGAAGAGTAGAATAGCACCACGATCCAATTACGGAACCTCGAGGGGAAGCCAAGGTGTTGGAGAAGCTGATGGATCCCAAGTGTAGAAGATCAATTATAGTACTTTTCAATAAGAAAGATTGTCGAACCCATGATCAGCTAAAGGTATTGGTTAGTAAGTTTGATAAGTAAAACAATAAAATGATGCAGTGGTTTTGGTGTTTTGAGTTTGTAGTTTGTAGTAAAATGAAGTACTAAAAGTAAATAGCAATAAGCAACTGCTCTCAATGAGAGAAAGCACAATCCTCTATGCAGCAAGAGGACAAGCTCAAGTGTGTGAACGTATATGTGAAAAACGTTACCGAGAGCGGCATGGATTCACTTAGCATTTAGATTTCTACACAACATGGTGAATATCTTGTGAAGTTTCATTCCTTTAGAGCGAAGCCTAAATTAGGTGCAGCCATAGATATGAGAAAATACACCCCTTACGATGAGTCCTAGAGCCATTTTCATGAGAAAGTATAGGAATCATTAAGACATAAATGTCCCATCATAGCAGTTAGTTCATTGGTTTCCGACAGAAATCCCTCTAATGCAACTCAAAGTATTGGAAAACGGTTTCTATCATTCTGTCCCTTCCAACCCTCATCGTTGCATTAAAGTGTAGCCCTATGAGCCCATATAGGTGAAGTAATATGAAGTCGAAGTTAGCATAAAACCATCATAGAACCATATAAAAGATAAAAACTTGACCAAATACTCATTGCATATTGTATGGAAATCATAGCAAATTCATCCTATGCCCTCAGTAACATGGGGATCTACTCACAAGTGACAAACATGATATGGATCAGTGCCATATGGATTATAAGACAAGTTGCCAATCACAAACATGCAAATAGCACTCAAACAATAGCCGGGGTTCAATCAATCACAAACTATGAGGGAGAATAGGTGGATCTTGGAGATGGAGATGGTGATGATGATGGTGCGGATGGAGATGTTGATAGAGAGCCCCCCTACGCTAAGCAGGAATGTTGATGACGATGGCATCGATTTCCCCCTCACCAAAGGCTCCGGTGCTGCAGGATCTGCCCTCTCCTAGAGTAGAAGAGGACTTTCGCCTCCGCTGCTACCTCTGTAAATCGTGGGAAAATATGGTGTAGGTTTTTTGTGAGACGGAGGCATCTGTAAAAAGGAGGAGCCGAGGCGACGCTCATCGGACAAACGATCCTGAGTAGCGCTCCTAGCAAGCGAGGGCACGTCACCTAGTCTATTTCGAGCCTCATGGCTCCCCTCTCGTGCTTCTTTGGCCCACAGTCCTTCTATTGATGAAAAACTAATCATGTATTTTTCCTTTGATTTTTAGGTGTCCATGAGGTCCCTGAAATAGCAAAATATAAAAAAGGAGGTTTTCTGCCTCCTAGAAATTAAATACCAATAAAAGGAATTTTGTAGGAAAGTTCCATAAATCAACTAAAAATGCATAAATAATGATAGATCATGGAAAATATCATTTAAAGCAGATCATATAAGTCACTTTATTGATGATGTAAAATTCACGTATCAACTCCCCCAATCTTAAACCGTTGCTCGTCCTCGAGCAAATAAGCGAATAGATCATATCGTGTAGTAATGAGCTTATGGTTGATAATAAAATACGAGCATGGAATCATCAACTTATGCATATTCACTTGTCTTAAAAGATCTATAGACTAACAATCATACAAATGTGGGCTACATAGATAGGAGTTCTAGCAACTACCCCTTGATACATTGCAAATGTATCTATAATTTTTGATGTTCCATGCTTGGTTTTATCCACTTTCTTGTGTTTTATTCCAACTTTGGAGTACTTTTTATATGATTTCTTAGACTAACCTATTAACAAGAGCCACAGTGCCAGCTACCTGTTTTCTACTGTTTTTGGTTCCAGGAAAGTCAGAAAATGAATATCCTTGGAATTGGACGGGACAAAAGCCAAAGTGCCTATTTTTCCAGAAGGGATCAAGTGCCAGAATACGAGACGGAGAAGGGCGGGGGCCACCACACCATCGTGGCGGCAGCAGCCTGCGCCCGAGGTGGTGTGGCCAGCCCAGGCACCCCCTCGGCCTCTCCTTCCACCTATATATTGCCCTCGGAACGAAAACCCTAAGTACCCGATCAAAAATCCACGAAAGAGTCTATAGCCGCCGTCATCTCCATCCCTAGATCGGGAGGGATCTGAAGCTCTTCCCGGCACCCTGCCGGAGAGGGGAATTCACCCTGGAGGCCTTCTTCATCACCATGCAAGCCTCTGGTGTGATGCATGACTAGTTCATCCTTGGACTACGGATCCATGTAGTAGCTAGATGGCTGGTTCTCCTCCTTTGTGCTTTCATGCTTAGATCCTATGAGCTCCGTTCATGATCAAGATCATCTATTTGTAATTCATACATGTTGTGTTTGCGGGGATCCGATGGATATTGAGATGCTATTTCAGATTGATTATTGATTCTATCATGTCTTTGTTATTTGTGATCTTGCATGCTTTCCGTTGTTAGTAGCTATCTTGGCCAAGTAGATGCTAGCAACTCCAAGAGTTAGTATTTATGCTCGATAGTGGGTTCATGCCTCTGGTAATCTGGGGAAGTGACAGAAATCTCTAAGGTACTAGATGTGTTGTTGCTACTAGGGAGAAAACAACAATCCTTTGTTCATAGAACAATCATATTGTTTACTTTACACTTGATTCAGAAGCAATAATCTGCTGCTTGCAACTTAATCTTTGGAGGGTTCAGATGATAACCTTAAGGTGGATTATTAGTCATAGATGAAGTTGGATGGCGGTCTATGTATTATGTTGTAATGCCCAATCAAGTCTCAAAGGAGTCAATATGATTAGTATATGCATGTATTGCTTTCTCGATGTTTGTCAATTGCCCCGCTGTAATTTGTTCACCCAGCATGTTATCTATCAAGGAGAGCCACCTCTAGTGAACTATGGATCCCGGTCCTTTTCTTTACATACAATCTACAAACTGTTACTGGTTTGTGTTTACTTTCTGCAAACTATTACTTCTTTCCATTCGATACGTTTAATCCTTTGTTTTCAGCAAAACACGGTGAGATTGATAGCCTCATCGCAAGTTGGGGACAAAGTTATGTGGTTGTGTTGTGCAGGTCTCCATGTTGCTACTAGCACCGGTAGTGCGCCCTGCCAAGGCTCATCTAGCAACACCTTTGGGGTGTTTCCTTGCTCCTACTGGTTCGAATAAACCTTGGTTTAATAACTGAGGGAAACTTGCTGCTATGCTTATCATACCTTCCTCTTGGGGTTCCCAACGAGCTCTACATCAACACGGAGCCATCAAGCGATTTTTTGGCGCCGTTGCCGGGGAGTCAAGGACATCTTCACAAGGGGAGTCCCTCATAACCAATCTCTTTACTTTGTTGTTTTTGTTTTGCTTAGTTTTCTTTTTTGCTTTGTTTGCTTGTTTTGTTCTTCAAAAACAGAAAAAAATTAGTTTTACTTGTTTGCTTTCTTATTTGAAAACCCAAAAAAATGACTACTCTTGAAAACACTAAGTTGTGTGACTTCACTAGCACCAAAAACAATGATTTTATGAGCACACCTGTGGCTGAAAATACTTTCTTTGAGATAAAACCTGCTTTGCTCAATCTTGTTATGAGAGAACAATTTTCTGGTATTGGTAATGAAGATGTTGCTTCCCATCTAAATAACTTTGTTGAACTTTGTGAGATGCAAAAGCATAGGGATATAGATGGTGATATTATTAAATTGAAATTGTTTCCTTTCTCTTTGAGAGGAAAAGCTAAAGAGTGGTTGAATTCCTTAACTAGGAATAGTATTGATTCTTGGACTAAGTGCAAAGATGCTTTTATTGGAAAATACTATCCTCCTGCTAAGATTATATCTATGAGAAGTGAAATAATGAAGTTTAAACAACTTGATAATGAGCATGTTGCTCAAGCTTGGGAAAGAATGAAATCTTTGGTAAAGAATTGTCCCACTCATGGACTGACTGCTTGGATGATCGTCCAAACCTTTTATGTAGGATTGAACTATTCTTCAAGGAACCTATTGGATTCTACTGCTGGAGGTACCTTTATGACCATCACTTTGGGTGCTGCAACAAAACTTTTGGACAATATGATGGTTAATTATTCTGAATGGCATACTGAGAGAGCTCCACAAGGTAAGAAGGTAAATTCTGTTGAGGAAACCTCCTCCTTGAGTGATAAGATTGATATTATTATGTCTATGCTTGTTAATGGGAAAGCCCATATTGATCCAAATAATGTTCCTTTAGCCTCTTTAGTTGCTTAAGAAGAGCAAGTTGATGTGAACTTCATAAGAAATAGCGATTTTGGCAACAATGCTTATGGTAATAATGCTTATAGGAACAATTTTGGTAACAACAATTATAAGCCATATCCTCCCAACAATGGTAATGCTTATGGAAATTCTTACAACAATAATAAGAGTGCCCCCTCTAAACTTGAAGTTATGCTTAAAGAGTTTATTAGTAAACAAACTGCTTTCAATAAAACTATTGAGGAAAAACTCTCTAATGCTGAAAGAAATATAGCATCTTTGGCTAAAGCTCAATCTTCTTTGAATAAAATGGCTGCTAAACCTGAAACTAATGAGAATCCATTTGCAGCTACTAATGCCATACAAGTAAGAATTGATGAAAATGTTAGACTATTAGCTGAATTACATGCTAAGTGGGAAAGAGAAGATGAAATTGCTAGAAACATTAGTGTTTCTACTATTACCACCACTAGTGTTGAGGCTAGTAATAGTTCTACTACTTTAGATGATAAAGTTGATTTTGATCTTGATGGTTGCAACATCTCTGAAGTTATTAAGTTCCTACAAAAGCTTGCTAAAAGTCCTAATGCTAGTGCTATGAACATGGCCTTTACAAAACACATTACTGATGCTATCATAAAGATTAAAGAAGAAAAGATGAAACATAAAGCTTCTATTCCTACAAAACAAGAGGATGGTTGGGAACCCATCATTAATATGAAAGTGAATGACTTTGATTTCAAAGCTTTGTGTGATCTTGATAGTAGTGTTTCTATTATGCCTAGAAGGATTTATGATATGCTTGATTTGCCTCCTCTTGAAGATTGCTATTTGAATGTCCCACTTGATGATAATGCTAAAAATAAACTCATGGGGAGTCTTAATGATGTTCTTATTATGGTTAATGATTCCTATGTCCCCATTGATTTCTATGTTTTGGATGTTGAATACAATGCTTCTTGTCCTATTACTTTGGGAAGATCTTTTCTTAGAACTGTTGGTGCCATCATTGATATGAAAGAAGGCACCATTAAATATCAACTCCCACTCAAGAAAGGTATAGAACACTTCCCTAAAAAGAGAGAAAAGATTTCTTTTGCTTCTCCTATGAAAACAAAATTTGGTCTTAATGCTTCTTCATTTGAGAACACTTGATTCTTTCTTTGCTTCTTATGCCTAACTTAAAGGCGTTAAAGAAAAGTACTTATTAGGAGATAACCCAAAAGTTTTAGATGAGTCTTGGAAGTTATTACCTCTGTAATAACCTCTCCTTATCCTTTTTATTTGCTTTTTGTGCCAAGAGTAACCTCTAATGAGAGTGAAGTAATGATTGGGAAAGTTGCTGTCCCGAAACAGATTTTTGTGCTTCACCGTAAAAATTCCTGAGAGAGCTCTGTTTGTCGGATTGAGCTGTAATATTTTGTGCTTCTGCCCCAGATTGTTATCTAACGTTCGTTAGGTCAACACTTTTTGATTTGAGCAACATAAGGTCTTCGAAAAAATTCATCTTTACCTGCTGGTCTGTTTTGACAGATTTCTGCCATTTTCTGCATTTGCTTCTTGTGGGTTCCTTTTTGAGTTCTTTTGGGGAATTGAGCTTTTTGAGGGAAGTGCTACAGTAGCTAGTGTGCTAATGGAAGTTTATTTGGTGTTAGAACTGAACCTTGAGACTTATTTATCTTAAGTGCACTAATGTTGCTAATAAAGATTGTGTGAAGTTTTGTATGAAGGAAAACTTTCAGGTGTATGGAAGGAATGAGTAATAAGATGAAGGATGGACTAAAGATCAAGCTTGGGGTTGCCACGCGTGTCACCCCAAAAAATATCCAAGAAGTTCAAGCGTCAAAGCTTGGGGATGCCCAAGGCATCCCCTTCTTCATCAATAAAAATCCTAGGTTTCTTCCAAACGCTTCATTTTTATTGTTTCATGCAAAGTTGTGTTTTCCTTGGAGCGTCTTCTTTTTTGTTTTTGTGTTGGTTTTTAGTTTGCTTGGTTTTCTTAGTTTTCGGAATAAGTTGGTTGGACCCCCTCTTTTATACATTGGTTTGCAAATGGTTTGGTTTGTATTGGAAAAGAGTAGGAAAGTTCTTACTTATGTGGTAAAAAGAGCTTGTTTTTGACTGTGGCCTATGCTTTGTCATGCCATGCTCGATATTGCTTTGGCTTTGTGCTTAGTATTCTTTGCTGTAGCATGACTTGTTATAAACAATTGAGATTGCTTAATGTGCCTTGGATGAATCATGTGTTGTTTTAGCATATTAAAGCATAGTATAGTGGTATTCTCCTTTGATGCTTTATTTGGGTTGGCTTGGCGCATGCTCACACCATGTTATGACTATCACAAGTCACAATAGCCTTTATGATCCTTTAGTTTTCAACTTGTAGTATCACTTTATGCTTTGATCAATGATGTTTTGTCGCTCTGCATGATTATGGCCATTATTGCACTCTTAGTTTGTCGCTCCCAGTCTTTTGCTAGCCTCCACAACAAAGTATGAGTTCCACTCATGCATCCAACTCCCTAAACCAAGTTATTCCAAAGAGTCCACCATACCTACCTACTAGCTTATGCTATTCCAAGTATATTCATGCTTTTGTTTACCTTCCACTTGTTATGAGAAAACTAGTGATTAAAGCTCTCACGAACTTGATGGCACACTTTACTTTACTTGCCCTTAATTATTTGAACCATTGTGTCTTATATGTTGTATATGCTTGCACTTATTTGTTGGGAATTAGCAGAACCATGCTTTCATGGGGAACATTTTCAACATTGCACTTGGTACTTGTACCTAGTTGATATCATGCTCTTTTGTATATGGATGTCGTCGGTGTGAAATGAAATGGGAGCCTGTAAGTCCATGGAGTTATGTATATGTGTTAGAGAAACGCCTGAGCCGCTGGTCTAATCCATGCTGACATGGTGGAAACCTGCAGCGTTGATGGCTCAATGCACGGCACCCAAAAAAATGCTTGATGGCGGTGTTGATGTAGAGCTCGTTGGGAACCCCAACAAGAAGGTATGATGAGCACAGCAGCAAGTTTCCCTCAGTTATGAAACCAAGGTTTAATCGAATCAGTAGGAGCAAGGAAACACCTCAAAGGTGTTACTAGCTGAGCTTTGGCAGGGCGCACTACCGGTGCTAGTAGCAATGTGGAGACCTGCACAACACAACCACAGAACTTTGTCTCCAACTTGCGATGAGGTTGTCAATCTCACCGTGTTTTGCGGAAAACAAAGGATTAAACGTATCGAATGGAAAGAAGTAAAAGTTTGCAGAAAGTAAACACAAAGCAGTAAAAGATTGTAGATTATATGTAAAGAGAAAGACCGGGATCCATAGTTCACTAGAGGTGGCTCTCCTTAAGATAGATAACATGCTGGGTGAACAAATTACAGCGGGGAAATTGACAAACACCAATAAAGCAATACATGCATATACTAATCATCTTGACTCCTTTGAGACTTGATTGGGAAATACAACATAATACATAGACCGCCATCCAACTGCATCCATGACTAATAATCCACCTTCCGGTTATCATCCAAACCCCCTCCAGTATTAAGTTGCAAGCAACATATTATTGCTTTACGAACTGCGTGTAAAGTAAACAATACGATTGCTCTATGAACAAAGGATTGTTGTTTTCTCCCTAGTAGCAACAACACATCTAATACCTTAGAGATTTCTGTCACTTCCCCAGATTACTAGAGGCATGAACCCACTATCCATCATAAATACTAACTCTTGGAGTTGCTAGTATCTACTTGGCCAAGATAGCTACTAACAACGGAAAGCATGCAAGATCTCAAATAACAAAGACATGATAGAATCAATAATCAATCTGAAATAGCATCTCAATATCCATCGGATTCCCACAAACACAACATGTATGAATTACAAATAGATGATCTTGATCATGAACAGAGCTCACAAGATCTAAACATGAAAGCACAAAGGAGGAGAAACCAGCCATCTAGCTACTACATGGATCTGTAGTCCAAGGATGAACTACTCACGCATCACACCGGAGGCTTGCATGGTGATGAAGAAGGCCTCCAGGGTGAATTCCCCTCTCCGGCAGGGTGCCGGGAAGAGATTCAGATCCCCCCCGATCTAGGGATGGAGATGACGACGGCTACAGACTCTTTCGTGGATTTTTGATCGGGTACCTAGGGTTTTCATCCCGAGGGCAACTTATAGGCGAAAGGAGAGGCCGGGGTCTTGGGGCGACGGACCACCTCTGGCGTGGGCCAGGCAGCCTGGCCAGTGGTGTGGCCCGCCCTTCTCCGTCTCGATTCGGCACTTGATCCCTTCCGAAAAATAGGCACTTTGGCTTTTGTCCCGTCAATTCGAGAATATTCATTTTCGACTTTTCGGAACCAAAAACAACAGAAAAGCAGCGCATGGCTCTTGTTAATAGGTTAGTCCAAGAAATCATAATAAAAGTACTCCAAAGTTGGAACACAACACAAGAAAGTGGATAAAACCAAGCATGGAACATCAAAAATTATAGATACATTTGCAATGTATCAACATCCCCAAGCTTAATTCTTGCTCGTCCTCGAGTAGGTAAGTGATAAAAAGAAATAATTTTTGAGGTGACATGCACCATCAAAGACTTGATCAAAGTATTTGCAAAACTCAAAGCTGGGATCAAAGTACTTCAATCATAACATGAAAGACAAAGTTCTAGCAATAAGCAAAGAAACTATGATACAACATGAAAAGGCACAAACAAAAGATTCATGAATAACATGCTTTGCAAGACGTTTGTTTGTTTCACATAAAGAAAACATAGCATAAAAGTATTCAGCTTGTCCCTCAATAGAGTAGCAAATATAAATGCATAGGACACCTTCAAAGTTCATAAGAGTGACTAGATACAATAGTTTCAAACAAGCAATAACAAGTTATGCATCAATCAACTAGTCTTGGGACAATGCACATAGAACTAAGAATGGCCACTATGCTCTCAAAGTAGTGCATAAAGATAGAAGGTGGAGACTCAATATAATGGTGGAAGAAAGGCCTTTTGTAAAAGGAAGTAGGGATTCAAGTCTCATAAAGAGCTTCCAAAAATTATGGTACTTATAGCTTTCAGCTCTCATTGCCCCTATCATAAGCATCTTTAAGTGATTAAGGTTAAAGTGACACAACTAAGAGGATATGCTTGACAAGTTATAAACCGAAATCTCATGCCCCTTACTTACGAAGACCGATCCTCATGCTACTCAACTTCAGTCACGAGTAAGCTCTTGTCATTGTAAGTATATGTGTATCATTAAGAACCACCAACGGGGTACCCCTTGCACATGATACGGGAGCTTTACCATAATCAAAATGACAAGGCAAGCAGATAATGAGCATCTCAGCGATCTTTTTATTTGCTATTTGCATAGGTTTTTATTGAGGATGCTTCATAGAGTGCTCACTATGGTGATGCTGCAAGTTTCCACCATGATTAGGCATGGCTTAGGCTAGCGGCCCAGGCGTTTCTCTAACACACATACAAACTCCATGATCTTACAAGTTCCACTTTTATTTCACACCGCCGGGATCCGTAAGCAAAAGAACATGATATCAACGGGGTACAAAGTACAAGTGCAATGTTGAAAGCGTTCCCCATGAAACATGGTTCTGCTAACTTCAACTTATAAAGCGCAATCATATATGCAACAAAGAAGGACCCAATGGTTCAAGTTTATTAGAGGTAATAAAGTAAAGTGTGCCATCAAGTTCGTGAGAGCTTTAATCACTAGTTTTCTCATAACAAGTGGAAGGTAAACAAAAGCATGAATATACTTGGAATAGCATAAGCTAGTAGGTAGGTATGGTGGACTCTTCGGAATAACTTGGTTTAGGGAGTTGGATGCATGAGTGGAACTCATACTTTGTTGTGGAGGCTAGCAAAATACTGGGAGCGACAAACTAAGAGAGCAATAATGGCCATAATCATGCAGAGCGACAAAACATCATTGATCAAAGCATAAGTGATACTACAAGTTGAAAACTAAAGGATCATAAAGGCTATGGTGACTTGTGATAGTCATAACATGGTGTGAGCATGCGCCAAGCCAACCCAAATAAAGCATCAAAGGAGAATACCACTATACTATGCTTTAATATGCTAAAACAACGCATGATTCATCCAAGGCACATTAAGCAATCTCAATTGTTTATAACAAGTCATGCTACAGCAAAGAATACTAAGCATAAAGCCAAAGCAATATCGAGCATGGCATGACAAAGCATAAGCCACAGTTAAAAACAAGCTCTTTTTACCACATAAGTAAGAACTTTCCTACTCTTTTCCAAACCAAACCAAACCATTTGCAAACCAATGTATAAAAGAGGGGGTCCAACCAACTTATTCAGAAAACTAAGAAATCCAAGCAAACTAAAAACCAACACAAAAACAAAAAGGAAGACGCTCCAAGAAAAACACAACTTTGCATGAAACAATAAAAATGAAGCGTTTGGAAGAAACCTGGGATTTTTATTGATGAAGAAGGGGATGCCTTGGGCATCCCCAAGCTTTGACGCTTGAACTTCTTGGATATTTCTTGGGGTGACACGCGTGGCAACCCCAAGCTTGATATTTAGTCCATCCTTCAACTTATTACTCATTCCTTCCATACACCTGAAAGTTTTCCTTCATACAAAACTTCACACAATCTTTATTAGCAACATTAGTGCACTTAAGATAAATAAGTCTCAAGGTTCAGTTCTAACACCAAATAAACTTCAATTAGCACACTAGATACTGTAGCACTTCCCTCAAAAATCTCAATTCCCCAAAAGAAGTCAAAAAGGAACCCACAAGAAGCAAATGCAGAAAATGGCAGAAATCTGTCAAAACAGACCAGCAGGTAAAGACGAATTTTTTCGAAGACCTTATGTTGTTCAAATCAAAAAGTGTTGACCTAACGAAAGTTAGATAACTACCTGGGGCAGAATCACGAAAAATTACAGCTCAATCCGACGTACAGACCTCTCTCAGTAATTTTTACGGTGAAGCACCGAAATCTGTTTCGGGACAGCAACTTTCCCAATCATTACTTCACTCTCATTAGAGGTTAATCTTGGCACAAAAAGCAAATAAAAAGGATAAGGAGCGGTTATTAATGAAGTAATAACTTCCAAGACTCATCTAAAAATCTTGGGTTATCTCCCAACAAGTACTTTTCTTTAACGCCTTTAAGTTAGGCATAAGAAGCAAAGAAAGAATCAAGTGTTCTCAAATGAAGAAGCATTAAGACCAAATTTTGTTTTCATAGGAGAAGCAAAAGAAATCTTCTCTCTCTTTTTTGGGAAGTATTCTATACGTTTCTTGAGTGGGAGTTGATATTTAATGGTGCCTTCTTTCATATCAATGATGGCACCAACAGTTCTAAGAAAAGGTCTTCCCAAAGTAATAGGACAAGAAGCATTGTATTCAACATCAAAAACATAGAAATCAATGGGGACATAGGAATCATTAACCATAATAAGAACATCATTAAGACTCCCATGAGTTTCTTTTTAGCATTAGCATCAAGTGGAACATTCAAATAGCAATCTTCAAGAGGAGGCAAATCAAGCATAACATAAATCCTTCTAGGCATAATAGAAACACTACTATCAAGATCACACAAAGCTTTGAAATCAAAGTCATTCACTTTCATATTAATGATGGGTTCCCAACCATCTTCTTGCTTTATAGGAATAGAAGCTTTATGTTTCATCTTTTCTTCTTTAATCTGTATGAGAGCATCAGTAATGTGTTTTGTAAAACCCATGTTCATAGCACTAGCATTAGGACTTTTAGCAAGCTTTTGTAGGAACTTAATAACTTCAGAGATATTGCAACCATCAAGATCAAAATCAACTTTATCATCTAAAGTAATAGAACTATTACTAGCTTCAACACTAGTGGTGGTGATAGTAGAAACACTAATGTTTCTAGCAATTTCATCTTCTCTTTCCCACTTAGCATGTAATTCAGCTAATAGTCTAACATTTTCATCAATTCTTACTTGTATGGCATTAGTAGCTGCAAAGGGATTCTCATTAGTTTCAGGTTTAGCAGCCATTTTATTCAAAGTAGATTAAGCTTCAGCCAAAGATGCTATATTTCTTTCAGCATTAGAGAGTTTTTCCTCAATAGTTTTATTGAAAGCAGTTTGATTACTAATAAACTCTTTAAGCATAACTTCAAGTTCAGAGGGAGCACTCTTATTATTGTTGTAAGAATTTCCATAAGCATTACCATTGTTGGGAGGATATGGCTTATAATTGTTGTTACCAAAATTGTTCCTATAAGCATTATTACCATAAGCATTGTTGCCAAAGTGGTTATTTCTTATGAAGTTCACATCAACTTGCTCTTCTTGAGCAACCAAAGAGGCTAAAGGAACATTATTTGGATCTATATGGGTTTTCCCATTAACAAGCATAGACATAATCATATCAATCTTATCACTCAAGGAAGAGGTTTCCTCAACAGAATTTACCTTCTTACCTTGTGGAGCTCTCTCAGTATGCCATTCAGAATAATTAACCATCATATTGTCCAAAAGTTTTGTTGCAGCACCCAAAGTGATGGTCATAAAGGTACCTCCCGCAGCTGAATCCAATAAGTTCCTTGAAGAATAGTTCAATCCTGCATAAAAAGTTTGGATGATCATCCAAGCAGTCAGTCCATGAGTGGGACAATTCTTTACCAAAGATTTCATTCTTTCCCAAGCTTGAGAAACATGCTCATTATCAAGTTGTTTAAACTTCATTATTTCACTTCTCATGGATATAATCTTAGCAGGAGGATAGTATTTTCCAATAAAAGCATCTTTCCACTTAGTCCAAGAATCAATACTATTCCTAGTTAAGGAATTCAACCACTCTTTAGCTTTTCCTCTCAAAGAGAAAGGAAACAATTTCATCTTAATAATATCACCATCTATATCCCTATGCTTTTGCATCTCACAAAGTTCAACAAAGTTATTTAGATGGGAAGCAGCATCTTCATTGCCAACACCAGAAAATTGTTCTCTCATAACAAGATTGAGCAAAGCAAGTTTTATCTCAACGAAAGTATTTTCAGCCACAGGTGGAGCAATAGGTGTGCTCATAAAATCATTGTTGTTGGTGCTAGTGAAGTCACACAACTTAGTGTTTTCAAGAGTAGTCATTTTTTGGGTTTTCAAATAAGAAAGCAAACAAGTAAAGCTAATTTTTTTTGTGTTTTTTGAAGAACAAAACAAGCAAACAAAGCAAAAAGAAGCTAAGAAAAACAAAAACAACAAAGTAAAGAGATTGGTTATGAGGGACTCCCCTTGTGAAGATGTCCTTGACTCCTCGGCAACAGCGCCAGAAAAATCTTTAATGGCGTGTAGTTGACGTGGGAGTTTCTTCTTCTTCGTTCCCCGGCAACAACGCCAGAAAAATGCATGATGGCTCAATGCACGGCGCCCAGAAAAATGCTTGATGGTAGTGTTGATGTAGAGCTCGTTGGGAACCCCAAGAGGAAGGTATGATGAGCACAGCACCAAGTTTCCCTCAGTTATGAAACCAAGGTTTAATCAAACCAGTAGGAGCAAGGAAACACCTCAAAGGTGTTACTAGCTGAGCTTTGGCAGGGCGCACTACCGGTGCTAGTAGCAACGTGGAGACCTGCACAAGACAACCACAGAACTTTGTCCCCAACTTGCGATAAGGTTGTCAATCTCACCGTGTTTCTGGAAAACAAAAGATTAAGCGTGTCGAATGGAAAGAAGTAAAGTTTGCGAGAAAGTAAACACAAAGCGATAAAGATTGTAGATTGTATGTAAAGAAAAGGACCGGGATCCATAGTTCACTAGAGGTGGCTCTCCTTAAGATAGATAACATCTTTGGGTGAACAAATTACAGCGGGCAATTGACAAACACCGAAAGCAATACATGCATATACTAATCATCTTGACTCCTTTGAGACTTGATTGGGCAATACAACATAATACATAGACCGCCATCCAAGCGCATCTATGACTAATAATCCACCTTGAGGTTATCATCGAACACCCTCGGTATTAAGTTGCAAGCAACAGTTATTGCTTCTGAACTGCGTGCAAGGTAAACAATCTGATTTCTCTATGAACAAAAGGATTGTTGTTTTTCTCCCTAGTAGCAACAGCCCATCTAGTACCTTAGAGATTTACATCACTTCCCTAGATTACGGAGGCATGAACCCACTATCGAGCATAAATACTAACTCTTGGAGTTGCTAGCATCTACTTGGCCAAGATAGCTACTAACAATGGAAAGCATGCAAGATCTCAAATAACAAAGACATGATAGAATCAATAATCAATCTGAAATAGCATCTCAATATCCATCGGATCCCATAAACACAACATGTATGAATTACAAATAGATGATCTTGATCATGAGCAGACTCACAAGATCTAAGCATGAAAGCACAAGGAGGAGAAACCAGCCATCTAGCTACTACATGGATCCGTAGTCAAGGATGAACTACTCACGCATCACAGGAGGCTTGCATGGTGATGAAGAAGGCCTCGGTGAATTCCCTCTCAGCGAGTCTGGGAAGAGCTTGAGATCCCCGATCTAGGGATGGAGATGGCGACTCTGAGACTCTTTCGTGGATTTTGATCTAGTACCTAGGGTTTTCGTCGAGGAAACTTATAGGCGGAAGGAGAGGCGAGGGTGCTAGGCGGCGGACCACCCCACAGTGCGGGTCGGGCACTGCCACTGTGACCAAGTGGTGTGGCCAGCCCCCAGCCCTTCTCCGTCTCGTATTCTGGCACATGATCCCTTCCAGAAAAATAGGCACTTTGGCTTTTGTCCCGTCCAATTCCGAGAATATTCATTTTTTGACTTTCTTGGAACCAAAAACAACAGAAAACAGGCAGCTGGCACAATGGCTCTTGTTAATAGGTTAGTCCAAGAAATCATAATAAAAGTACTCCAAAGTTGGAACACAACACAAGAAAGTGGATAAAACCAAGCATGGAACATCAAAAATGATTTTATAGATATATTTGCTTCATAGACAGCTCATTATGGTTACGCTTGATACATTGCAAATGTATCTACAATTTTTGATGTTCCATGCTTGGTTTTATCCACTTTCTTGTGTTTTGTTCCAACTTTGGAGTACTTTTCATATGGTGAAAATAACAAACGATCTGTTAACAAGGAGTTCGAGAAAAGAGCTTGATGAAAACCACACCACACAAAGGCGACCAACCTGGCCAGCGCCAGAAGGTAGTGTGGCCAACGGGCATCCCTGACCTCTGCCTTGATATACAATGTTTTGGCAACATCTTTGGGGTGTTTCATGATCTCACGTTGCTACACTAATCTTGAGCTGCAGGGCCCAAAACCCTTAAACCCAACATCATGCACAGAGTCTTCCCTCTTTCCTCTTGGTTCTACTAAATCTTGAACTGTACCCCTTGCTTTTGAACAAAACTAACCATTGTATGTTGGACAATCAAATAAGTCTCACATTTTTTTCTTTTCTCTTTGCTAATATTAGCTTGCATGGTTTTTTACCTTGTTATCTTTGATTTCACTCTTACCTTTGTAGTGAAGATAAACTCTCATAGAACAACTAGTTAAAACAAGAGAGTTATTAAACAACAAGATAGACATGAAGTTTGACTTTGTAAAATACTTTCAACACCTTTTTGAAATAGCATTAGTTAATGGTCTTGACTCTTAGTAACCAGTATAAACCTTATTCATGGATATTTCAATCATGTCATATGCTCTACTCAACCTTTGTCTTTCACTTTCCATGGCTAACCGAATTCTCGGGTGCCTGCCTTTCATACACTTTTCCATAGAGCATATGTATTGAAATATCCATGACCCTCAGTTTACTTGTTGATTACTAAATAGAACAAGAGTATATCATGTCCCCTTGTCATCATCTCTTCCTAACTATTTGTTCTACAAAACCATATCTATACTACAAATTCAAGGTATTTTTCTTTTATATATTTTTGTAAACATCACTTGCATGGATCTTTCCTTTGTTGCAAGTTTTTTTCAGTTTGAGAATTTATATACTTGTCCAACACACTCAAGTTAATCTAATTCAAGACAAGATGTAACTGAAACTTCTAGATATGAGGCACACATCTCCATGAGTGTTAGCCATAAATCTCCAAACAAGAGAATCATGGATCACACCATACTTCATATTTTATTCAAAAATCACTCGACCAAGGATACATGATAATGATATAAGAGCTTTGCAATCCATGAGAAAATAGATACCTAATGGATAAAAGCAAAAACCAACCTAAAGATCACGGCTAGAAGCAATACGATAAATAAAAAATCATAAAATACTAGGTGAAACTCCCCCAAGCTTAGAGTGTTGTCGCTGGATCTACCTCCTTGGCATCAGTTTCCTCATAATAGGTGTCCCACTCCTTGAGCTTACAAGGATAGGGCATCACATTGTAGAAGGATAGTAGTGGATCGTTGAACTTGGTGGAAGCAGCTTCGGAGATCTTCTTGAAGCGATCTTCATACTCACAGTTCTGGGTCTCCAAATCCCACATGAGGGCTTGGAACCTATCCAGTTGTGTGAGGGCGTGTAAATACTTCTCCTCTAGATCTTTGAACCTTTCCTCATAGGATTCAACCTTTTCTTCCAGCTCGAGATTCATGAAACGATGAGCATCAAGGCTATGCTCAACCATGGTGCCATACCTGAAAGTGGTGTCCTCCAAGACATGCAGCCTTTCTTCCATGGTGCCATCGGTCTTGGGAGCTTTCACCTCCTCCATGAGAAGCACTCCTTCCTTGAAGGTCAAGGTCTTCAGGGGAGCCATCACAGAGTTGAGGTAGTGATTCACCACGCCCTTCTTCTTGGAATCATCTCCTCCTAGATTGGATCCAGAGCTTGCCATGGCTAAAAACTGAGAGGAGACAAGGCAGGAAAACAAGGTTCGCTCCAAAAGACTTGATGCAAGATTAGATCGGCAGAGAGGGGGTATATATTGACAGGTTTTAGGGTAAGACGAAGTGTTTGGGATGAAACTAGGGCGAAACATACATCGTAAGAGCGAAAGAGTATGGGTGGCGCACACAACAACGGAGGGCGCACCACCTATCCTATTTCCTTCTTCGGGGATCCATTTTATCCAATTCTTTTGTTGTACGCTTTAATTTTCCAAATTTAATGACTTACCGAAAATATGGAGATATTTTGAGATCGTTAAGCACCTAAAACTTAACTTTTATTGATTTCTGATATCTGGCAGGGGATATTTCTTTGCGATTATGTCCTCGGGACTCTGGAGATTTAACTCTTCCACCTTTCCAACGAATGTTTGGCCTACAACATAATGTTTGAGACGTTCTCCATTAATGACACGAGGTTTACCTTTGTAGTCTCCATGAAGACGGATGGCTCCAGAGCGATACAACTCCTGCACAACTAATGGACCTTGCCACTTTGATGCTAACTTCCCTACAGAAAATTTGTAATGAGAGTTGAACAATAATACTTGATCTCCTACTTTAAATTCCTTTCTCTTTATCTTTCTATCATGCCAAATCTTCACTTTTTATTTAAATAACCTAGCACTTTCATAAGCTTCATTCCTCCATTCATCTAAAAAGTTTAGGTCTAGAATTCTTTTCTCTCCAGCAGTTTTGTAGTCAAAGTTTAGTTGTTTAACAACCCGTCTAGCTTTATGTTCTAATTCTATGGGGAGGTGACATGCTTTATCATAAACCATTTTATAAGGAGACATACCCATAGGATTTTTAAAATAAGTTCTATAAGCCCATAAAGCATCATTGATTTTGGTTGGCCAATCAGATCTAGCTCTATTGACTGTCTTTTCTAAAATGAGTTTGATTTCCTATTACTTAGTTCAACTTGACCACTAGTTTGAGAGTGATATGGGGATGCTACCCTATGATTGACACCATACTTGGCTAAAGTTTTTCTAAAGACTCCATGTATAAAGTGAGAACCACCATCAGTAATTAAAAATCTAGGTACTCCAAACCTGGGAAAGATGATATCCTTAAGCATCTTCATTGTTGTAGCATGATCTACAATTTTTGTTGCAATTACTTCCACCCACTTTATAAGATAGTCCACTACAACCAATATGTGAGTGTGTTTTGTTTTTGATGATGGGAATGGTCCCATAAAGTTAAATCCCCATACATCAAATGGTTCAAGATGCAGTGAATAGTTCCTAGGCATTTAATTTCTCCTACCAATGTTTCCAACATGTTGACATTTTTCACAAGCTTTAGCATAGTTAGCACAATCTTTAAATAAAGTAGGCCAATAAAAACCAGACTGTAATACCTTTGCATCGGTGTGGTCTCCTGCGTGATGTCCTCCATAAGGATTGTCGTGAAATCTCTTATGATATCCTGCTGCTCAAATTCAGGCACACAACATCTAATAATACCATCTACACTTTTCTTATAAAGGAATGGATCATCCCAAAAGTGATGTCTAAGATCATAAAAGAAATTCTTTCTATGTTGGGAAGTGAAGTGTGGTGGCATAACTTTCCTAACAATGAAGTTAACATAATTAGAAAACCATGGGGAGGCTACTCTAGCACTAGATACATTAATGTTTGCTAGTGATTCATTATCAACGATGTCATTAATAGGAATATGATTTACCGGAATGTTTTCCATTCTAGATAAGTGATCAACTATCGGATTGTCCTCACCTTTCATATGAACAATGTGTAAGACGAATTCTTGTAGCAAGAGAACACATCTAATAAGTCTAGGCTTAGCGTCTTTCTTGTTCATAAGATATTTAATAGCAGAGTATTCAAAGTCTACTATGACTTTAGAGTCTACAATATGAGGTGTAAACTTATCACATTCAAAGATCACAACTAGAAATTATTCAGTAGTAGCATAGTTTCTTTGGGCGCCATTAATAGTTTTTCTATCATAGTATATGACATTCAGTTTCTTATCAACTCTTTGCCCTAAAACGACACCTACAACATAGTCACTAGTATCATACATGATTTCAAATGGCAAGTTCCAATTAGGAGGTTGAATTATGGGAGCACTTATCAAAGCATTCTTTAAGACATTAAAAGACTCTACACAATCATCATTAAAAGAGAATGGAACATCTTTTTGCAAATGGTTAGTTAGAGGCTTTGATATTTTGTAGAAGTCTTTGATAAATCTTCTATAAAAACCTACATGTCCAAGAAAACTTCTTATAACTTTGATATCCTTTGGGTATGGTAGCTTCTCTATGACCTCTATCTTGGCGCGGTCCACTTCAATGCCTCTTCCTGAAACTCGGTGTCTAAGAACAACTCCTTCTGTAACCATGCAATGGCACTTTTCCCAGTTTAGAACTAAATGTTAGTCCTCACAATGCTGCAAAAATTTGTTAAGATTGAGCAAACAATTATCGAACGAGTTACCTAACATAGAAAATTTATCCATGAATACTTCCATAATTTTCTCAATATAATCAGCAAATATAGCATGTATGCATCTTTGAAAAGTAGGAGGAGCATTACACAAACCGAATGGAATTCTCCTATAAGCAAAAGTACTGAAGGGACATGTGAAGGTCGTCTTTTCCTGATCATCTTTGTGCACCAAAATCTAGGAGAAACCTGAATAACCATATAGATAACAAAAGTGTGAGTGTTTAGATAATCTTTCTAGCATTTTATCAATGACTAGCAAAGAATAATGATCTTTACGTGTAGCTTTGTTTAGCTTCCTTAAATCAATGCACATTATATAACCAGTAACAGTATGTTGGGCTACAAGTTCATTTTCATCATTTGAAACAACGATGATTCCACCCCTTTTAGGCACACAATGAACATGACTTACTCATTTACTATCAGCTATGGGATAGATAATACCAGCCTTAATGAGTTTGATTACCTCTTTCCTTACCACTTCTTTCATTTTTGGATGAAAACGACATTGATAGTCAACAAATAGGCTTTGCATCTTCTTCCAAGTTAATTTTATGCATGCATAAAGCGGGGCTTATACCTTTCAAGTCATTAAGTGAATAGCCAATAGTTGGCCTATGAGATTGCAGTACTTCAAGAAACTTTGTTTCTTCTTCACTTGAAAGGTTAGCAATAATAATAGGATATATTTTCTTCTCATCAAGAAATGCATATTTTATATCTTTAGGCAAAGGTTTAAGTTCAAAACTAGGATCCTCTTTTGGTGGGGGTAGTTCTCCTAGATCATTAGGTGGAATATGTAACTATAGTTGTGGTGGTAGCTAAGATAGTATTTGTTCTAGTGCTTCTTTCTCTTCATCACTAAATGGCTCGTCTTGATTAAGCACATATCATTCCATCGCGTCTGAGGAAGCGACTGCCACAGAAGCAAAACTTTCCAATATATCTTTTAAAAAAAATTGTTTTTCTAAATGCTTATCAGTAAATTTCGAAAAGTTAAATTCTAATATTTCACCAGCACCTTTAATGAATACCCTCTCTTTTGGTAAACTAATTTTAGCACCCACAGTATGTAAGAATGGTCTACCAAATATGATACGACAAAATGAGGCTTGGTAGCAACCAAGCACAATAAAATCTGCGGGGTATTTGATCTTTCCTACCAATACTTCAACATCTCTAACCATACCTAGTGGACAGATATACTCTTTATTAGCAAGTTGGATAGTTATACTTGTATCTTCCATGTGTATGGGATCAATGTCAGGCTTGAGTTCAAGATAAATATGGTATCACACTTATATGTTCTCCAATATCACATAGACCATGATAGCATGAAGTTCACATAGCACATGATATAATAGGCTTACCAACTTTGGTGGTGTTACCTTGAATTACGTTGGTGTAATCTTCACATAATAAACAACACAAGGAGTTTCTTCATTAAGTTCTTTGATGGCCAAAATTTGATACTGAACTTCAATTTGTTCATATGGTTCACTACATATTCTAGCACTCTTGTTTGCAGCAATAGTGAGTAAATTTTCCTTCACTCTGTTTGATATGGAGGAGTTTCAATATATTCTTCAGTTTTGGCAGATGATACTTGATTAACCCATTTCACAACTTTAGGAACAACTGTAGAGTATTTAAAAGGCTCAACATAAACATCAAATCCTTTCTTAGGAACATTAAGATGGTTAGCAAAAGATTTAGTAATTTCCACTAAAACATGAGGAACGAGGCCAAACCTATTACTTCGTTCTTTAAACAATATAGTAGTAGAGAAATTCTCTACACATGAATATTCATATTCAGAACAGGGTACATTACCTTTATCAAGATCCCAAGCATCAGTATTTTTAGAAATAGTATCTAATAAGTCCCATGCTTCTTTTTGAGTTCTATTAGTGAAAGTTCCTTTAGAGGAATTATCCAGAAAGTTCCTAAGTTGCTGAGGTGATCTCACATATTACTATAATGCTTTCAGGAATGCCATGACAAGGATTCTTGCGAATGAGTCTATTCAATCTCCGCCAATCTTGAGGAATACTTTCTCGAACATAAGGCCAAAAGTTATAAATATGACAACGATTACAATAAGCTTCTTTACGAGTGTAATACTTGAGATAGAAAGCATTCCTCAGATATTCCCAATCAAGACGGTATTATCATCCAGAGATCTAAACCATATGCGAGAATTCCTAGAAAGAGATAAATATAATAACTTCCTTTTCACTTTATCATGAGGAATACCAACAAGTTTAAATAAAGAACACAGATCTTCAATGGCGTGTAAATGCCCCATAGTAGTTTGGGTTCCATCCTCTACAAAAGTTAGTTGCATATCCTTTTTTGGCAATACCAATAGGGATTTGATATGCCACTTTTGGTTCAGGAGGCTTTTCAACCTTGTTCTTAACAAAATGAACATATTCATATAGAGTTAGTTTCATATCTTCACGGCCTAAGAAAGCCATGATAAAACAAATAGTAAATAATAAAAACAGATTTCATGTTTCCTTACCAAACAACTTACCAATAGCGCGACACTCCCCGACAATGGCGCTAGAAAATGTCTTGATTCCCCCAAGTGTAGGAGATCAATTGTAGTACTTTTAAATGAGAAAGGTTGTCGAACCCACGAGGAGCTGAAGGTATTGGTTAGTAAGTTTGATAAGTAAAACAATAAAAGGGTGTAGTAGCTTTGGTGTTTTGGGTTTGTAGTTTGCAGTAAAATGAACTATTGAAAGTAAATAGCAATAAGCAAATGCCCTCAATGAGAGAAAGCCTAATCCTATATGTATCAAGAGGACAAGCTCAAGTGTGTGTGAACTTATATGTGACAAACGTTTTCGAGGGCGACATGGATTTACTTACCTTTAGATTTCTACACGACATGGTTAATATCTTGTTAAGTTTCATTCCTTTAGGGAGGAGCCTAAATTAGGTGCTTCCAAAGATATGAGAAAATACACCCCTTATGATGGGCCGTAGATCCATTTTCATGAGCAAGTATGTGAATCATTAAGACATACATGTCCCTAAAGGAGTTATGCCCTAGAGGCAAATAATAAAGTGTATTATTTGATATATCTCCTATATGTTCATAATACGTTTCATGCTGTGCTATAACTGTGTTAATACGAAACATTAATACACGTGTGGTATGTAAACAAACCATGTCTCTAGTTACCTCTAGCGAACTAGTTCATTGGTCATGAGGATGGTCTGAGTTTCAAGATCATGGGCATTTATGCCAATTGACAATGAGGTCATGTTATTGGTTGAATAACATGATAGACAAACATCCGACCGTTATATCTTAATGAAATCAGGTTACAAAGTTCACCATTGATGATAAAACACAAAGAACCTCGCAACCTGATCCTTTGACTGTGAGGTAATGCAAATCACCATTCTGGAAGAAGCTTTGATGGTTATCAAGAATCATCTCCTAAAAGGGTGATCAAAAAGGTGCCACTTAGGTTTTCCGAAGGGATGTGTTGAGGAGTACATATCAAGACCAGGATTTGTCTAGTCCATGTAACGGACATATACATGTGGCCATCTCGGTGACGTTGCATTAATGAAGGTTGCAAGCATGTGACTAGGTCACGGAATGCAACAATATGAGAACGAGAAAACAAGTTCATCAGTAACGAGATCGAACTAAGGTATAGAGATAGCGAAGATCAAGTCTCGGATGAACTAGGTATTGAATGACAAAGGGAATGGGAAACGACTATCTCACGGTTCGAGAGATTATATTCGTGAAACGCACGGGGGTCACATGGCCATCCAGGTCCCTCTGTTGATCATTGATGTGAGAGTAGTCTAAATCATGTCTCGAGTGTTTCCGAACCGAAGGATGTCACACTTAAGGGTAGGGACGCTTAGGGTAGATGAGGCATCATAGGAGAAATAGAGAAAGAGAAACCGGAATAGTTCCAGGTAACATCCGATGGAGATCGGAAGGGGTCCGGAAGGTGTTCCAGAGTAAAGGAATAATATAATATGTGTATTTGAATGTTAATTGGAGAATTAATATTAAATATATATTTTATTTTATTATTAAAGGCTTCTTAATGCTAATGGGCCTCACCCGAAGGGAGGCCCAATAGGGCAAGGCGCCTAGGGAGTGGGGGCCAGCCGACCTAGGCTTAGTGGGCCGCCCCAATGGGGCCCACCTAGGGCTGGCAGCTTCCCCTAGGTGGCCGACGGGGTGGGGTTTAGTCCCACACTGCCTGGCCCCTGGGTGGTGCGCCCCCCTCCCACTATATAAAGGGGTCACCCCTCCCCCTTTGGAATCACCCCATTCCCTCTCATTCTTTCTCTCTCATGCATTGAGGAATTCTCCGTAATATTGGGGAGGACCTCATGGGTGAGTTCTACACATTCACACCGCTGTCGTGTGATTTGCGATCCGGCATCTACTTCTTCCATTGCTCGGCTGGATCAGAGTCCGGTTGACGTCTCCTTCACCGGACGTGTGACGAACTTCGGAGGCACCACACTTGGAGTGCTACTCGTCTTCATCAATATATGCCTTCCTGCGTAAGGCATGCCTCGGTCTTCAAAGGTATGAATACCGTATACCTTCTTCGTTGCTTATGTCTACATAGTATAGATCCTGGTATTAGTGTTCGGGTAGATAGACATTTTTTGTTTTCTGCTACGGAACCCTTTAGTGGTATTAGAGCGGGTCTAGGGGTAGACATGTCGTACGGATAGAACACATAGCAATATGTGGGCATTTATTCTCTAGTTGCTACCCTCTTTAATGTTATTGTTCATATCGCGACACTATTTGATGAAGCTGCCCCCAACCTCACGTGGTGATTCACGAGACTGGTCCACGAATTAAAGTGGCTTAGGGGGGTGTCTGTCTCTCTACAGTAGTTGATATGGCATTAACGTTGGAGGGCCCTAAAAAGGGAAGAAGAACGGCAATCATTGAATCCATGTTGTGGCTCGACGTTCGTAGGTGGGAAGGGGTTCTACTGCGAGAGCCCTAAAGCCGCATAAAACATGCAATAGATAATATAGAAGCATCTATCTTTATTATTGCATAGGGTCAAGTATTATAAGATGGCAATGACAAGTTTGTGAAACTCTCATTGAAGCTATTGATGATGATCATAAAGCTATAACCATGTCATAACACTTTACTTTTGAAGTATTACTTATTATGCTGGTATACTTATATTAGACGGTAGCATAATGAGATAATCCCTCACAGTATTCCAGTTATAGTATTCCCCTTGTGTGTGCACCACCAAGAAAGTTCTTCGGTATGAGGCTCCCTGTGGTGAGTAGGGGTCAGACATATCTACGTTCGCATACAGTGGGTGCAAGCCATGTTGCACTACGAATACACACGAGTTAGAACTGTCGAGCCTAGCATGTGCAGACATGGCCTCGGAATACAAGAGACCGAAAGGTCAAGCATGAATCACATGGTTGATGTGATCGATATTAGGGAATGTCCACCTTTGATACTGCACTGATGGCCGTGACGATCGGGGGAGGTTCAGGGGATTAGGATCATGTGATCACTAAACGAGTAGAGGGATGTTTGTTTAAGTGGGAGTTCTTTTAATCAAAACTTGAACTCATTATTATGAACATAGTCTAAATACTTTGCAAATCCTTTGTAGATGTCTCGCCAACCCACTTTCAACCTTAGCACTTTCCTCGAGAAGGAAAAGCTGAATACTAATGGAACCAACTTCACCGCATGGTTCCGCAATCTTAGGATCCTCCTAGTCCCCTACAAGTTGACTTATGTCATCGAGGCTGAGCTTTCGGCTAAGCCTGTAGATTCCGCCTCCCAGGACGAAAAGAATGTCTGGCAGTCCAAGGCGGACGATTTCTCCCTCATCCAGAGTGGAATGCTCTATGCCATGGAGCCGGAGCTTCAAAAGCGTTTTGAGAAGATGAATGCCTTTGAGATCATTGAGGATCTCAAGGCCGTCTTTGCTCCACAGGCCCGTGTAGAGAGGTATGATGCTTCCGAGCTCTTCTTCTCTGCTAAAATGGAAGAGCACATCAGTATTAGTGAGCACGTGGTTAAAATGTCTGGCTACGTTAAGCGCTTAAACGCCCTGGATTGCAAAATCCCGGAAGAGCTCGTGATCGATAGGGTGCTGCACTTGCTGCCCCTAGCTATAAGAGCTTTGTGATGAACTACAACATGCAAGGGATGACTAAGACCCTTGCTAAGGTGTTCGCCATGCTCAAAACTGCTGAGGTTGAAATCAAGAAGGAGCACATGGTGTTGATGGTCAACAAGACCACCAACTTTAAGAAACCGGGGCAAAAAGGGAAAGGCAAGGGTAAGAAGTCTAAGAGGGATGGCAGGTTTGTTCCCAGCACCTCAAAGACTACCAAGCCTGGCCCCAAGCCCTGCACTTTGTGCTTCTACTGCAAAGGGGATGGGCACTGGAAACGCAACTGCCCCAAGTACCTTGAAGACAAGCGAGCCGGCAAGATAGCCGCCCAGGACAAAGGTATATATGATATACATGTTATTGATGTATTCCTTACAAGCGCCAGGAGTAACACCTGGGTATTTGATACCGGATTTGTTGCTCACATTTGTAACTCTCAGCAGGATCTGCAGAGTAGGAGGCGCCTGAGGAAGGACGAGGTGACGATGCGTGTCGGCAATGGTTCGAGAGTCGAACTGATGGCCGTCGGCACCCTGCATCTTTGTCTATCGTCAGGATTATTATTGGTTTTGAATAAATGCTATTATGTACCCGCACTGAGTATGAATATTGTGAGTGGGTCTTGCTTGTTGCAAGACTGTTATTCATTTAAATCAGGAACAAATGGTTGTCCAATTTATATGGATGATGTTTTCTATGTTCATGCTCCTGTATGTGATGGTTTATTCTTACTTGATCTTGATTGCAATACACACATCCATAGTGTTGATGCTAAATGCTGTAAACATAGTGATGATAATTCCATGTTCATGTGGAATTGCCGTATTGGTCACATTGGCATAAAGAGCATGAAGAAGCTTCATTCAGAAGGGCTTCTTGGATCATTGGATTTCGAATCCCTTGATACATGTGAGCCGTGCCTCATGGGCAAGATGACTAGGACACCATTCTCCGGAATAGTGGAGAGAGCTGTAGACCTACTTGGGATCATATATACAGATGTATGTGGACCAATGAGCGTCTCAACGCGCAATGGTTATCGTTACTTTGTTACCTTCACTAACGACTTAAGCAGATATGGATATATCTACTTAATGAAGCACAAGTCTGAAACCTTTGAAAAGTTTAAGGAATTTCAGAAAGAGGTAGAGAATCAACTTAACAAGAAAATCAAGCACCTTCGATCGGATCGAGGAGGCGAGTATTTGAGTTATGAGTTTAACAGGCACTTAAAGGACTATGGGATTGTCCCACAGCTTACGCCAGCCGGAACACCACAGCGCAATGGTATGTCAGAACATCGTAACCGAACCCTATTGGATAGTGTACGGTCCATGATGTCTTTAACTGATTTATCTGTGTCTTTTTGGGGATACGCGTTAGAAACCGCCGCTTAATTTTAAACCGAGCACCATCCAAATCCGCGGAGACAACCCCATATGAGATATGGCATGGCAAGAAGCCAATGTTGTCATTTCTGAAAGTTTGGGGATGTGAGGCTTACGTCAAGAAACTAAAGCCTGACAAACTCGAACCTAAATCGGAAAAATGCATCTTTGTAGGATATCCAAGGGAAACCATTGGATATACTTTCTACAACCAAGCTGAGGGCAAAACGTTTGTCGCAAGAACCGGCACCTTTCTCGAGAAAGAGTTTCTTGCAAAAGGAGTGAGTGGAAGGAAAATTGAGTTAGATGAAATTGTTGACCCTTCTCTCCAAATTCCGAGTAGCACAATGGAAGATGTTCCGAAACCGCTCTCCATCATGGAGGAAGAGCCCATTGATGATGACCAAAACAATGACGTCGAGACTCCTGAGGTTCGCAGGTCTCCAAGGGTTCGTGCCACTCCTGATTGGTACAGTAGCCTTGTAATGTCTATCATCCTAGATGAACAGGAGGAACCTGCAAACTACAAAGAATCTATGAATAGTGCTGACTCCGTGAAATGGCTAGAAGCCATAAAATCTGAAATAGGATCCATGCATGAGAACCAAGTTTGGACCTTGGTGGATCTTCCAGAAGGCCACAAGGCCATGGAAAATAAATGGATCTTTAAGAAAAAGACAGATGTGAATGGTAATGTGACTGTTCACAAAGCTCGACTTGTCACAAAGGGGTTTCGACAAATTCAAGGAGTTGACTATGACGAGACTTACTCTCCCGTAGTGATGCTTAAGGCTGTCAGGATTTTAATAGCAATTGCTGCACATTTCGACTATGAAATATGGCAGATGGATGTTAAGACCGCATTCCTCAATGGTCACATTGATGAAGAGTTGTATATGATGCAACCGAAAGTCTTTGTTAATCCTAAGGGTGCTGGAAAGGTATGCAAGCTTCAACGGTCCATTTATGGATTGAAGCAAGCATCTCAGAGCTAGAACCAACGTTTTGATCAAGTGATCAAGAGTTTTGGATTTGTCCAAAATCAACGAGAGTTCTGTGTTTACAAGAAAGCGAGTGGGAGCTCAGTTGTTTTGTTAGTAGTATATGTGGATGACATATTACTCATGGGAAACGATGTGGATCTTATGAAAAGCGTGAACGCATATTTGAGTAACCAATTTTCCATGAAGGATCTAGGTGAAGCTGCATACATATTAGGAATCAAGATCTATAGAGATAGATCAAGGCACCTAATAGCATTAAGTCGAAGTACTTACATCAAAAAGATTTTGAAGAGGTTCAAAATGGAGAACACCAAAAAGAGTTTTACACCCATGATGAAGAATTGCAAATTGAGTATGACTCAATGTCCTGTAACGGACAATGACAGAGAGAAGATGTCTTTCACACCCTATGCCTCAGCCATAGGGTCTATCATGTATGCAATGTTAAGTATGCGACCGGATGTGGCATTGGATCTTAGTTTGACAAGCCAATACCAAAGTAATCCAGGACTGGATCATTGGACAGATGTCAAGAATATCCTAAAGTATCTGAAAAGAACGAAGGATATGTTCCTAATCTATGGAGGAAGTGATGAAGCTCTAAACGTAACGGGTTACGTGGATGCAAGCTGGAACTCAAATCATGATGACTCAAAGTCTCAAACAGGATTTGTGTTCCTAGTGAATGGTGGGGCGGTAAGCTAGAAGAGTAAGAAGCAGCCGGTGGTGGCGCAATCTTCAATGAAGTCTGAATATATTGTTGCGGCTGATGTAGCAAATGAAGCTGTTTGGCTAAGGAATTTCGTTATCGAACTGAGAGTTTTTCCAAATGCGCAAGACCCCGTGACGATCTATTGTGACAACACGGGAGCTATTGCAAATGCAAAGGAACCAAGGACTCATTCCACGGCCAAACACATCAAGCTTAGATTTCACGTCATCCGACAGAACGTTGACGAAGGTGAAGTCAAGATTTGCAAAGTAGATACTGAACTGAATGTGGTGGATCCTTTGACTAAAGCTCTCCATCAGGAAAAGCACGAACAACACCGAGATTCCATTGGTGTTAGGTTCCTGCCTATTGTAAACTAGTTTTGTTCATACTCTAGTGCAAGTGGGAGACTGAAGGAGTTATGCCCTAGAGGCAAATAATAAAGTGTATTATTTGATATATCTCCTATATGTTCATAATACGTTTCATGCTGTGCTATAACCATGTTAATATGAAACGTTAATACACGTGTGGTATGTAAACAAACCGTGTCTCTAGTTACCTCTAGCGAACTAGTTCATTGGTTATGAGGATGGTCTAAGTTTCAAGATCATGGGCATTTATGCCAATTGACAATGAGGTCATGTTATTGGTTGAATAACATGATAGAGAAACATCCGACCGTTATATCTTAATGAGATCTAGTTACAAAGTTCACCATTGATGATAAAACACAGAGAACCTCGCAACCTGATCCTTTGACTGTGAGGTAATGCAAATCACCATTCTGGAAGAAGCTTTGATGGTTATCAAGAATCATCTCGTAAAAGGGTGATCAAAAAGGTGCCACTCAGGTTTTCCGAAGGGATGTGTTGAGGAGTACATATCAAGACCAGGATTTGTCTAGTCCATGTAATGGACAGATACATGTGGCCATCTCGGTGACGTTGCATTAATGAAGCTTGCAAGCATGTGACTAGGTCATGGAATGCAATGACATGAGAACGAGAAAACAAGTTCGTCAGTAACGAGATCGAACTAAGGTATGGAGATACCGAAGATCAAGTCTCGGATGAACTAGGTATCGAATGACAAAGGGAATGGGAAACGACTATCTCACGGTTCAAGCGATTATATTCGTGAAATGCACGGGGGTCACATGGCCATCCAAGTCCCTCTGTTGATCATTGATGTGAGAGTAGTCTAAATCATGTCCGGAGTGTTTCCGAACCGAAGGATGTCACGCTTAAGGGTAGGGACGCTTAGGGTAGATGAGACATCGTAGGAGAAAAAGAGAAAGAGAAACCGGAATAGTTCCGGGTAACATCTGATGGAGATCGAAAGGGGGCCGGAAGGTGTTCCAGAGTAAAGGAATAATATGTGTATTTGAATATTAGTTGGAGAATTAATATTAAATATATATTTTATTTTATTATTAAAGGCTTCTTAATGCTAATGGGCCTCACTCGAAGGAAGGCCCAATAGGGCAAGGCGCCTAGGGAGTGTGGGCCAGCCGGCCTAGGCTTAGTGGGCCGCCCCAGTGGGGCCCACCTAGGGCTGACAGCTGCCCCTAGGTGGCCGGCGGGTGTGGGGTTTAGTCCCACACCGCCTGGTCCCTGGGTGGTGCGCCCCCCTCCCACTATATAAAGGGGTCACCCCTCCCCCTTTGGAATCACCCTATTCCCTCTCATTCTCTCTCTCATCCATTGAGGACTTCTCCGTAATATTGGGGAGGACCTCGTGGGTGAGTTCTCCACCTTCACACCGCCGTCGTGTGATCTGCGATCCGGCATCTACTTCTTCCGCTGCTCGGCTGGATCGGAGTCCGGTTGACGTCTCCTACACCGGACGTGTGACGAACTTCGGAGGCACCACACTTGGGGTGTTGCTCGTCTTCATCAATATACGCATTTCTGCGTAAGGCGTGCCTCGGTCTTCAAAGGTATGAATACCGTATCCCTTCTCCGTTGCTTATGTCTACATAGTATAGATCCTGTTATTAGTGTTCGGGTAGATAGAATTTTTTTGTTTTCTGTTATGGAACCCTTCAGTCCCATCATAATAGTTAGTTCATTAGTCCCCGACAAAAATCCCTCTAATGTAACTCAAAGTATTGGAAAACGGTTTCCATCATTCCGTCCCTTCTAACCCTCATCATTCCATTAAAGTGTATCCCTATGATCCCTATAGGTGAAATAATATGCAATCGATGTTTGCATAAAACTATCATAGAACCACATAAAAGACAAAAACTTGACCAAATACTTATTGCATATTATATGTAAACCATAGCCAATTCATCCTATTCCCTCAAGAGCATGGGGATCTACTCACAAGTGACAAACATGATAGGGATCAATGGCATATGGATTACAACACAATCTGGAAATATAATATCTGCACCAAATAAATACAAGTTTCCAATCAGAAACATACAAATAGCACTCAAACAATATTCGGGGTTCAATCAATCACAAACTATGAGGGGAAGAGGTGGATCTTGGAGATGGAGATAGAGATGGTGATGATGGTACTAATGGAGATGTTGTTGGAGAGGCCTCCCCTATGCCAAGGAGGAGTGGTGATGATGATGGCGTTGATTTCACCTCCACCACCACCTCTATAAATTGTGGGGAAAATATGGCGTAGGTTTTTTGCGAGACAGAGGCATCTGAAAAAATAGGATACAAGGCAGGCGCACCACCTGGTCTCTTTCGGGCCTCGTGGCTCCCCTCTCGTGCTTCTTTGGCTTATGGTCCTTCTCTTGATGAAAAACTGATCAGGTTTTTTTCCTTTGATTTTTAGGCGTATAGAACGTCCCTGAAACCGCAAAATACGAAAAAGGAGGTTTTCTGTCTCATAGAAATTAAATATCAATGAAAGGGACTTTGTAGGTAAGTCCCATAAATCAACTAAAAAGGCATAAATAATGATAGATCATGGCAAATATCATTCAAAACAGATCCTACAAGTCACTATATTGATGATGTAAAATGCACGTATCAAGAGCTCTGAAATATATACCCAGCGGGCCAAGTCAAATGCTTTCTTGATATAAAGCTTGAACAAAAGAGATGACTTCTTTTTATGGTGAAGCCAACACACATAATTACTCACAAACATGAAGCTATCATGGATACTACGCTTCTTTATGAAGGCACTTTGGGCAAGCGAGACAAGCTTGTGCATGTCGGGATCCAAGCGCAAGGACAGAATTTTGGCAACAATCTTGGGAAATCCGTGAATGAGACTAATAGTCCTATAATCCGAGATAACTTCTGCCCCTTCCTTCTTTAGCAAAATAACAATGGTCACAGAATTTAGGCAATGAAGATTATTGGTGCGAACATTGGAGAACCGGTTGATGACCGCCATAACATCACCTTTAATTATCTCCCAACAAGCCTTGAAGTATTTTACATTGAAATCATCCGGACGTAGGGCCTTACTATAGGGCAAATCCATTATAGCTGATTGTTCTTCCCCTCAATTTCCCCAAACTCATTGGCCTAGAGTATATCTCTCCCACACATGGAGGCATAAATTCTAGTTTTGATTCATGAATCTCAATAAGTACTTTTCTGAAGTACATGAAATACACCTATAGACATCATGTTACAGTGTGACGGTTGATTCTTCCAAAGCATTCTTCTGGTACAAGTGAATAACATAATCTTATGGTCTAAGGATTAGGATACTTGACATATATCAGCTTTGGCAATTTAAACTGTGTGACATGATCTAATTGCTTTGCTTAGTTTGGTCTGTCCACCATGTCATTCCATAATGGCGTGGTCCTTTTAATAATTGACAACATATGTCCATGGTCAGAAAACCATAACCATCATTAATCAACGAGACAACCTAGTAGAGACTTGCTAGGGACACAACATCTTTTATGAAACCACACATGTATTTGGTTTCATGTTAATACAATTATAACATGGAGTATGAAATTTTATGATGAACTAGAAATATGATAAATAATATTATTTTATTGCCCCTAGAGCATATTTCCAACACCGGGCCTTCTCGTGGCCGGGGACCTCCAAACCGAGTGCAGCGGTCGGCTCTAGACAACAAATGTACAAGGTGGAGTCTGATCACTAGGGTAGTGGGCTTGGAACGCTGATGGTGTTGCACGCCGCATAGAGCCAGGCTATAAAATAAAAATTCTTTCTGACTAGACTCACGTGATCCACTCCAAGATCCGCCGAAGGTTAGTGGAAATAGTTCATATTCTTGACGCGCATGTTCTGATGGAGGAAGCGCGTCGGGGCTATGCCATCCTTGTTCATTGTCAAGATGGTTCGACTTCGGCAAACTACTCAATCCTAGGACCTCCAATTTTCTGCTCCGGTGTTCTCCCTCACCTTCCACCACCTAACACCGCTAACGAACATAGAAGATGGTGTGTCTCTGCTATCACATGCACATGCAAGGTGGAACAACAACATGTGAGATGATAGTCTCGTTCCCGCTACCGCAGGACAGGAAGGTGAGAGTGAGGCCCAAGTCTAGCCCTCGCGGAATGTTCGAATGGAGTAACTTTCTTATATTTCACGTCGTCTCACCACCTTCCTTTATATAGGTGAGTAGTTGAGGGACAAAAGAATTGTGTCCCTCAGTCCTAACCTAGTCAAAGTGGGTCCAACCATTGACACGTGTCCCTATCCGTGCAAGTACAATTTGTCGGCTCATGATAGTAGGATCCCCATCCTCCTAGTGCATGTTTGTCGTAAGCCGGACACAACTCAGTAGGATTTCAGTCAAGGCCATATCTTAGTGAGTTTCCGTCTTGAGTTGATAGTTGGTAGAAGCCTCAAGCAGGACGTTCCAGCTCTCAGATACATGCAAGTACCCTCAATGTGACGATCTATCTAAGTACCTTTGCCTGACGACATTGGTGGTACGCTGCAGGGGACAAATCCATCATACTGGCTATATCTTAACTCTTTTCTCTTATTACAGTGATAACTGATACCTTCAGCCTAACATAATCTGGATCACCATTTGTCTTACTTAGTCGAACTACCTCTATGAACACTTTATCGAGTAGCGCATGGCCATGCTTCCGAATCATATCACATGAGTGGGCGTAGAGAGGGTAAAATTATGTCTTGGCAGATCCACATCACGAAGCTTGCTTCCTAGTAGACCCAAGACCACCCTTATGACTCCCAGTTATCAATAGCGAAAGGCGGAATCAAAGATGACTATTCAACTCGGATCGTGCAATCCCCTCAGGTCTAAGGATTCCATTGTGTTAGTCAGAGTGTATGATAGTTGCTCATGCTGACTAATCTTTGGAACACCGTCTGACTATCGTACATCTTCTGACTAGCCAATATAAGGCGAATAGCATCTCCATGCACATTACACATGAAACCTTATCATCTTTCGACTTATAAATTAGCCTCGACAACGGGTGTCCAGCCCAACGTCAATCGACTAAGGACAAAATGGAAAGAACCAAATGTACGTACATGATTCCACAACTGTAACAATTACAATGTCATGTCCAGATGGTTCTTAGCCGAACTCTGGCTTATATACACAAGTCAAAAAGTGGTGCTCTAGGGCACAATTCCTAACAAATGTTTGGGAAAACGCGGTTGCAAGGGTAGCATGGGGTTCCTCGGCACGTGCTTGGCCATGGAGTCGGTGGCACAACGCAGTGGACTTCTCTTCTTTCGATGGTCCACCCTGACAGGGGATTGGGTGGTGAAACAGTCCTCATGGCGGCTCCGGGGCAGATCAGTCGCATTCTTGGGGCATGGAGGTCGATCGCGTGAGGAGGATCTGGTGGCTCAGCCGGTAACATGTGCGAGAATCTGCCATCAACGGCGATACCTGTGGGAACCATTTACCTCGTTGGAGGCGTTTCTCATTTAGTATGTGTTCTAGAGGAAACCCCAGATTTGGGCTTTCTGGATCGTATGATAGCGACATTCTTGCGTCGTCAACCTAGTGGGGAGCATCATCTTTGGAGACATAAATCAGCTGGATGGATAAGTGGATGGCTTTGGTGGCTGGACGTTGGTCTTCGCACGCCTCTTGCAGGGTGACCAAGGTGGAGTGATGATGCATCTACCTAGTCGACGGTGGCGGGTCTCGGCGGCGTGACTCAACGGGGTCTTGAGGGTAGGCTTGTGATGATGGATGCACGCAAGGCGGTGGCATTGTGGCGGCGTCGACGACAAGTCAGGCAAGATCAATGCCTTGATCCCTGTCTCGTGGATGGATCATCGGAAGATGGTGGCGGCGAATTTTGGAGTGTGCGCTGGTTCGTGTTGAGGCTCTGTCGGACCGGTTTATGCTCCCGGCTTGCCGTAGGACGGTTGGATGAGGCCTCCGATCTTATGATGATGTGCATATGTGTGAGGTCTCGGTAATGGCTCCGACATGGCCACCCCCTTCATCAAGTTTACAGATTTTGTGTCTCTGGTGAGGTGGTTTCGAGTTGATCTCTCTAGTTTCTTTATAAGACTGCGGTTGAATAATTAATAGAAATACCGTGTGCATCGTTCACCTCCATTTCAAAAAAAAGTATAATTCGTTTGACCTTATTAGCACCATGCATATGCACCGATGGGTCTCATAATATCTGACATGGCTACATGCCAGGGAACATACCTGACATAGCTACATGCCACATGTACAACTTTGCCTTCCGATACCCCTTTCAGTCATAGGGCTTTCTGATTCGGCCGCAAACTGGGAACATGGTGGCTATAAGGGGCGGAATTAAGGTGGACATGGAAAAAGAGAATCATCATTGTAGAAAAGCGAAAGAACAGGGATGCATAGCCACACAGTAAAATGGCTATGTACCGTTTATATGCGCGAGCTTTGGAATATGCCCCATCGCAAACTGTACACACGATTGATTTGGCAAGGGGACAGGCATCACACATGATGAGCGAGTTATTGATGTACACGCTCTCAACTAGGATGGACAAATCTTTCAAACACATCTAGGATAGACGGATCATGTGTTTGAGGATCATCTTGCCAGTATTGCTTGATGTCTTCTCTTCAGCTCGCACTTCTTTTATTTGTTTATTACTTGCATGCAAACCGTCATGGAATAAAAAAGACAGATAGTGTCTAGACAAGGTATATTTTAAAAGCATATACACGGCATAAAAAACACATTTCCTCGCCCACCAGACTACTTACAATTTGTTGACTAGTAGTATGACTTATTTCCAACATTAATATTGTAAAAACACAATAACATAATAACGTACTAACATAAATATTAATATTTATATAAAATATACAATTATAGCTGAAATAATAATTTACATGCTTTATTCCGAATAGAAATAGAAAAAAAGACATAAAAATTATTTGCCCAATGCTTGTTTATAAATATGTCAACATCTCCTTTTGCTTACAATTAAAACTAATGAGAACACAAAAAATTGCTAGAATATAATATACCTATAGCTTTCCTAAATAGAAACAAAAAATTACTTCAAACAAAAATACTATTCTCTCTCACTTTCAAAGTCTCACTTTTTTCACTCTTCTAATCAATGCTAGAAAAATAAATAAATAGATATGTACACATGAGAAAATTGAAACGCACTAGCCTGATCTAATTATATATATGCATCTACTGATAGGTAATACTAATTTTTGTTTTGTGCATGTCTACAAGTTAGACAAAATATAAACCAGACTAGTACGTGGCTCGGAATAATTCGATCAAACAGGGCAAGTGGCTCTTCGATTAGAGAGATTTTCTCTCACATCTTCCATTCGCATATCACGCCATTGTTTCACAATGTCCTCCGAGATGTTGATGGCATCCATGGATACCCCTGAAAGTCCACGCTTTGAGAACCCAACAGCATAGAGGCCATTTTTTCCTTTCCACTCGTTTGTTTTTCTTGGGAAGCCATCTTTCTCCGAGAAGAAATCTTTCTCCTATGTATATGAGGTTACACTAGTTTTAGTATGGTTTCTTTAGTTATAAGATTTGAACAGAGTAGTAGGTTATGTGCATACCTTCAACCAATAAGGTACATTACTTCTATAACCGGTGGCGAGGATAACAACGTCGAATTTCTCAACCCTTCCATCGATAAACTCCACATCATGGTCATGAAAACGCCGCATTGCTGGGAAAACCTACATTATGCAAGAAAAAATGATTCTAGATAAGTTATGTGACTATATAACTAGGTTATTAGTGATGACAAAAGATAAAATTACCTTTATATTTCCAGATTTAATCTTGGCAATGGTTCCCACGTCAAGGACCGGCGTTTTTCCAAAAACGGCCTTGAGCTCCATTGGACCAAGGCTGGGCCGAGCGATACCAAGGCGAGCTGTATCACCAATAAGAACGCGTGCCATCATCAGGAGAATCCGGTCCACAGTCTGTACATGGAACCACCTGAGAAGCCACATAGACATTCCAAATGTTGAACGTCCTAGCATCTCTCTGGGTAGTACATGCACCTGGAATAAAAGATATTTTATCACCCAACATCACTTGCAAATTGCACATTGTTAAAGAAGTTCTTAGCATATGCAAAGCGTGCTTTCACATAAATATGTTTAGCAGCATCAAAAATATTTTTCTTGTGCATAATGGTATGTAATTTACATTTCAATGAGAAAAAAAGGGTAAATGTCTATATGGATGACATGCAATCTATTATCAAATAGTTAAAGTAACAAAAGTTAACAGTAGATGCCTCATAACAATATTTGAAACTACACAAGTTAGTGCTTAATTACGTTCTCGCATGTAAAAAATTAGGGGGAAAACACAACCAAAACTGTATGGCCTAAGATTATTAACTAACAAGCACGTATGCAGTCATGTAATGTGGTGGAAATCTAGCTGGATTTTTTTTTGCGGGGTAGCTGGATATATTTGTCTTCCATGCACTTTTACAGTTTTACTTAGATAGAAGGATTATGTTACATCATTTTTTTTTGCGGGTAACATGGTGATATATTATAGAATGCTGAAATACCCTGGGAGTCACTTAATGATGCTAAATTAGATAAACGACATTCTTATTTACTAATACATGAAAAATGAGAAACAGCTAACTATATAAGTTCCTATTTAATTGCAGAATAAATTCGTACTAGGTAATTGCAGAAAAAAAAATGCTCACCGTGTCACGGACAACCATGGACGCTCGCGCATTGTGGTTGGCGAGATCGAGAGACACTTCCATACCCGAATTTCCGCAGCCGACGACGAGCACGCGCTTGTCAGCATAGCCATGGCCGTTGCGGTAGTGGCTGGAATGCATGAGTTGGCCCTTGAAGCTTGCGCTGCCCTCGATGTCTGGAACCGCCGGCTCTGCGTTTTCTCCGGTGGCCACCACAAGCCACTTGCAGCGGTACATATATACACGACCGCCAAGCTTGGGCTGGTCGCCGCCGCCTGCCAGCGAGGTGACCTCCTTTGTGCGAACCCACCAGTAGTCCCCATTGAATTCAGCGCTGACAACCGCCTGGCGAAACGCCGGCTCGACGGCGAACCTCGTGGCGTAGGACTCGAGATAATCTAGGAACTGCTCCCTCGTGGGATAGGTGGGGAAGCTTGCCGGGAAGGGCATTAGTGGAAGCTCACAAAATTTCTTGGGGAGATGGAGACATAACCTGTCATAGGTGCGGTGCCTCCAGAGCGAGCCGATGCAATTGCACCTCTCGATCAGCACGAACGGCACGCCGGCCACACTGAGCAGCGCCGCCGTGGCCAAGCCCGCCGGCCCCGCGCCTACAATCACCACCATCTTGTCGACGAAGTCGAGAGGGTAGCCGGTGGCGGGCGGCGCGTTGGCGCTGTTGCAGTACAGGGGGTCATGCGACCTCTTCCCTTCGGCCTCGGAGAAACAATCCATGTCTTGGCGGGGCGGGAGCGGGGTGTCGTCGTCGCCGAAGGAAGGCCGAAGCTAATGGCTGCTGCCGTTGTCTAGTGTGTTGAAAAGGGGAGGATTGGGATATATATGGATCATGGCCTGCGAGCTATTTGCCATGGATCGGAGAAAGCATGCAGTGGAGGATGGCATGGAGCGGTGGAGAGCGTGGGTAGCGAGGGAGCTGAGCCCGATTTAGAAACCGGGGAAGGAATCTAGGCCGGATATGCAACCACGGTAGTATCTGCCTCTCCCTCTCTCGGCTAGTCTCCGGCGCCCGAGGAGCAGGGAGTGGTGGCTGCTGTGTTCAACGGCATTTCGATCTCGGATCGGTATCTCTCTTCCGCTTGTGGATATGCATGCATGTGGATGGTAGGCTATACCTATAGGGAAGGGGAGGATCTCCTTAACTCCTGGATCGAGCTGCAGCTAGCGAAAACGCAAGCAGTCAGCACCTGACCAGGGTCGGTGCTAGATCCATAACCTGGATGCGCACATAGCTGGGATGTTGGGCTGGATTCGGATAAGTGTAACCGCTGGTGGTGCAGCGCGATACTAGGATTAGCGGGCGGTGGGTAATTAAGAGGAGGAGCAGAGGTTTCGGTCGTGAGGACGGAGGAGGGAAGACAGAGGAGGCCGGAGACGATCGATCCAGGTCCAGTCCAGTCCATGCACACTTTTCAAGCATGATTATTTTTGGTACTACTTTGTGTTGGGCGGGGTGCGATCGAAAACCGCGATGGGACGGTGTTCAGCCATGCATATATATGTGTGTCTAAACCTGTTCCAACGTAACGAGAGTGTATTGTCTATATCAAACCTTGCCTGCCCATTTTCTTCAAAGCAAACTCTTACTGGCAGTACTAGATACGATTAAGTTGCTGCGGCTATGATCCGTTTGAATTAGTTACTGGATACCGGCCGTTCGGGGTGGATCAAGATTCCTGATCGAGTTCGTTCGTCGCGCCCCGACCCTTCTATCCGGTCGAGTTTCCAGGGGAATATTCGATCGAGTCCCGATAAAGAATCCGTAGTTTGTTACAACTACGGAGTAATTCACTGGATAAGTAAGGATTAACCATGCATGGAAGCAACTACAGCAAAACGCGTCAAATATCTTTTCCTTCCCCTGAAAAACAAACTCCTGCTCGCCAAACGGAACGACATATGTGTATACCTACCTCGCAGAAAAAAAAACAATAAACGCACGTACGGAGTACAAAGTCGGCAAGTCCCACCAACTTAATGAACTCGAAATGCAGTACCGTAGAAAGCATTAGGGGTTGTGCGTGTGTGCATTCATAGGGTGGGTGCATGTATATATTATTAGCGTCTACGATTGTACCGTGTTTAAAAAAAAAAGAGACCTGAGACGTCCATTCGTCGACGCAAAGGCACACCTAAGCGTGATGTGCGAGTGGATCTCGATACGCTCTACTCTACCAAACACCACATCGATCAAAGGGCGATCGATCGCGTGTGTATCGCTGTGTATCAGGGCCTTGATCTTGTCGGACTCCAAAATATGACAAAAACTCAATCATCGCCTCGATCGAGTGATAAACCCCTCCTGGTTCAGAAAGGCTATTCCCGTGTCGTCGAGCTGTCGAATCAGCAGGGTGTAAGCATCATTGCATCACAAATACTAAATCCTATCTCTTTACACAATACAGATACTAAAATATACTATCTAAAAACCCTTTAGACTTTGCCCGGCCCCCAATAAAGAGTGTATATATATAGTAGTACAAGGACAATCGCTAGTAAATATTCTACTACTACTCCATTAAGCAAGCACTAGCTAGCTTGCGAGGTTCCTCTCACGGCCGGGTTGATAGGAGGATTCCTAGCGTGGTATATGTCCTTCCAAATATATATCATGCATCGATCCTTCAGCATGTGCATGCTGAGAAACCTAGCTTCCTCAGCTAGCTAGCTTCCGTCACAATTTAAGCACACTTAGTTCAAGAAATGAAAACATTTTCGCTGTTTTTTTTGGAGGCGTCGGTTTTGGAGAAGTTGGATTATAGTGTTGCCTTGGTGGTGTTTGGTCTGCTGTTACAAGAAATAGACCACTGTAATGGGATTTCTTTTGGTAATTCTTTATTTTAAGGCTATGTTCATCCATATTACCATTAGGACAATGTGTTGTTGCAAATGCTGCGTGTAATTGGTATCTTCACAATATTAATATATTTCCGTTGTTAAAAAATAATTTCGCTTTACAAAAGTTTCAAGGAAAAGTGAAACGGGTGAGGCGGTTGCAAGTGCTTTGTACCAAACACGAACATCCTATGAGAGGGGAACAATTCGTTTGTATTGTAGAATAATCCACCACTTCATCTCAACACAAGTGATTAACCATGAATTAATGGTATATGAGAGGACACTGCCATCTCGCAAACATTAGCCACACTAAGCTATCGAGTTTGACTTGTCACAACATTCGTCGTGCCTTTGCAAGTGATAGGAATTGAAGTACTACCTCTTTTTTGCTAATCAACTCAAAGTTTGGGGCAGCTGAATGCCAAGCTTAATTAACTACACACATGAAAAGCTCCCACCTACATGCTACTTTTCCTAATGCACCGCGGGAACCATTAGCTGGTAGGCTCAATATAAGGCTAGCCATAGTGGAAGTATCATAACTAGTATCATGTATGTCATGTTGGCAAAAATCTAATGTGCCATAACCAATTAATAAAGAAAGAGATGGTTAAAGTATCAGAGAAAGTACAATGGGAATGAGCCAGCTGGCTATAAGAATTTAAATATTATAATTATGCTAAGTTGGAGGAGAGAGAAGATGGGGGAGAAGGTAAGCGGGCTATTAACTAAGAGCCGACTCTAACACGTGTTCCTAGACACTTCGTGCGAGTGAAAGGTGGGACATGTATTGATAAAATATTACATCTCTATGACTAAGTATTGTACATGTTGGCATTATAGCCGTCTATAGATGACCTAGCACTTTCTTATAGCCAAAAGTTGGCTATATTATTGAACTTGCTCTCATAGGTTGATACTGTATCATAGCACCTAAATCTAGAAATCCTAATGCAAATAAATCTTGTACACAATTTTATATTGAGATTCTATAAATCATTAAATATAGTACTACTATGATACTACCATATGATACCATGCACTATAGAAATAATATCATACACTAGTATCATATGCATCATACAATATATACTACCACTATGACCAGCCTAAGTCCTTAGTTCTGAAATGGGTTACAAGCTCTGTATTTTCATTGATTAAGGAGAAGGAAACATGGTAGCCTAAGCAAAAAGAAAAGGCATCACATCATACAAGTTGGAACAAACAGACTAAGGTGGAAGTTGTTCCAGGATCTTTACCCCCTCTCCTATCCATGACCGACCTTATTCTTAGATTCGAGTTACCACCTCAATATGGATGGGCGGTTTATTTTTATTAAAAAACCTCATGTTTCTTCCTTTATAAATTTTCCAACACGCGACGATGACCTCCGATTGAAGGCCTTTGGTTGGGGTTCCTTATAGGAGAGCCACATGTTTCCACATCCCTAGGGTGGTGCAAAATACTCGTAAGCCCAAACTAGGAGGCGAAGACTCCCTAATTCTCTTGGATCTAGTGGCGTCATTCGTACAACATGTTGGGAAGTCGATTCGGGCATACATTTGCAAAGGTGGCAAAGTAGATGGATGTACAACCTTTCGTTGTAAGACAATCTGTTATCCAAAGTCGATTTATATTGAGAAGCTAGGCACGTGTTCTACACATTGGAGGCCCCCATGCATACTAAATTAGCATACATGACTTCCAAAGAATAGAGTCATGCCTAATAACAAAAGGTTGTAGAGTAAATATCATTACCATTCCACCACCAAGGTATCAAGTCTGCTTATCATTATTGAAGAACCATCGTTTGTAGAGTGTGACATAGAGGAATGAACTCCCTGAAATGACTAGTGGTGAACCGCTCGAGATTATTGGGATCATGTTGTCACTGTCTGTACCAGGAAGGACGGGGTTCCCTAGATTGACTATGGGGCGAGGTGCCGAGCGCGCTACCCACCATAGGAAGCCGTGGGATCCATAACAGGGGTTCACTGGCCAAATTGTCATCTTACTAGGGATGTCCCAGTGGTCACCGGGAGGTGCCAGGAAGGATCCCATGGCCCAGGGCCGCGGGATGGAGGCGTCACTCATCACTCCTTACCCTAGGAAGGAAACGTCATCGACCGCATCATCACTGCCCAAGCCTACTGGGACAAGACCGAATAGTCGCGTCCAGTCAAGGGTAATTCAAGGCATGCGAGACCAAGAAGCCAAGCAATGCTATCAGTTTTATATCTATATTAAGGAGGAGCGTAAAACTAGGCCGATGCAGGTGGCCTTCCTAGTGGGATAATAGAGCAGAAGAGGCCACTGTGGTGATGTGACACCAAGGCCTCTCCAGATTGACGGCTGTCACTCCTAGTAGATTTTTTAGGATCTCTAGGCTGGCCCCATAGACCAACACTAGTCTTTTTTGTGCACTTTGTCCTCGCTCGTGCGCACCCGGGAATAACTTCTCGATCGGTCACCCATCCTGAAAAAGCTCCAGGCCAAGCATGCTTAACCATAGAGTTCTTTTCAGATGAGCTTCCGAAAAAGATGTTGCAACTTGTTGGTATGGTTATCCTCTCAATCTTATTAAGCCATGCGCTAGGATCTCACATACACCGACCCTTAGAAGATCGTTGCCCTCATCGATCAACAACAAGCTAGGAACGTCCCCTCTTGGCACATGTTTGTGCGTCCAATGTTGCTACATGTGCCATGCCGTGTCCATTCTGAGTCACATGCTCAATGCACCACATGTCTGCTCCAATGATCTGCACACACCCGTGTAACCACGAGGATCGACTCTGATATCACTTGTAACACCCCGGCCTCTCTAGATCGGCAACTATCACTCCCTAGCAGCTTTCTAGGATCTCTAGGATGGCCCCACAAACCAACACTAGTCTTTTCTGTGCACTTTTTCCTCACTCGTGCACACCCGGGCACAACTTCTCAGTCGGTCACCCATCCTCGAATTGCCTAGGCCAAGAACGCTTAACCTCATAGTTCCTTTGAGATGAGCTTCTAGAAAAGAAGTTGCAACTTGTTGGTATGGGTATCGTATAGATCCTATTAATACATGCACATGGATCTCATAGGTGACCCTTGTTGTACAAAAGAAAGACCATGGAACGGTAGAGAAAGGAGGCCCCCTTTGGGAAGAATGGTTAGCTAGGGAGAGAAGAACAATAAGAGAGAAGAGCCAGGAAGGGAGTAGGGTAGGAAGAAGGGCAACAATGGCCGATCACCATTTCTGTTGGTAGATTATACTCCAGCATCCTGCCAAGGGCTTGGCTCACCCTCGTTGTACTCCATTGCTCGCCACTATAAGCAACACAGTTAGACATGCATGACGTAGGTTTATTAGCTTCTGGGTGGCCTAAACCTTGGTAAGAAACCTTGTGGTTCATGTTCTTGATTCATTTGTGAAGGTTTAGGAAAGAGATCTTGGACGTGCTTGCCACCCCACTCCCAAACAATTAAAAGGGGTATGCGCTACCCCTTATATCTGTGTTCCTGCACATAGCATTTGGTGCGCCAGGTAGGTGCGTGCAACTGTCTTCTTGTTTCTTCATCTTTGTTGTCTACATAAACCTCAACATCGTTGAAAGAATCAATGACTCCACATCCACCTGGTGGATGATGTGGAAATGGAGCCTCTTCGATGATGCTGCTACGGCAACCAGTGGGGATGCCCTTCGCCACACCTCCCTTCCTCAACTCCCACACCGTGGCACCAGCAAGGACGCAGGAGAATAAGGGCCAGTCGCATGAAAGACCGTAGAGACAGGGAGGAGAGCCTTCTCCATGCTTACCTTGGTAGTCACCTCCTTGACCGTAGCCGTGCTCACCAACTAAAGGGACAGGCTCACTACAGCTGTCCCGCATCCGCCAGGGCGAGTTGCTGCCCATTTCCCATCCTCCGACGGGTGTCTCTAGCATTTCTAAGACCTTCGCGATGTTGGCAGCATTGTTGAGTTTCATCCTCTGGTGGACGTATCCTAGAGGAATGACTAGTCTTTCTAAGACCTTCGCGATGTTGGCAACATTGTTGAGTTTCATCCTCTGGTGGATGTATCCTAGAGGAATGACTAGTCTGCTCATCTGGCTGAGCCCGTGGCTTACGCGCATGATGCGTATAGGATAGGTCATGGGGATGCAGAGAGAATGCATTCTCCCACACCTCAACATAATGGACATGGTCTCTCAGCTCGCGGGTACTGCAATGCGCTGATGACATCAATCTACGTGTGTGCCAACTCATTGGGACTCCAAGTGTAGAGTGATGTAGCAAGCGTCTTTTCCCCATAAGGGTGACTCGGGGTTTATATTGAACTCTTGGGGATCTACTCGTAGTTCTTCTCCTTATCCTCTTCAAGCAATCTATAAAGCAAAAAACAAATGTCTTGTGTCCCCAACTAAACCATGTGGTTATCAAGCAAAAGGTTTAGTGTAAGAAATAAAACTAGGATTAATTAAAATAGGAAAGTAAAACAAATAAGGAAAGTAGATCTAATTATGGAAAGCAATCTAAAATAAACAAGGAAAGTAAAGATATTTTTGGTTTTTGTATGATTTGCAAGAAATAAACATTTTTGTATTTTGGGATTTAATTAAGGCACAAATTGTAACGGCAAGTAAAAAGTATTTCTTATGATTAAAAATGGACCGAGGTTCATAGTTTCACTTGAGAAAATGACGCAAAACTACCACATTTGTGCCAGTCTCGACAAAAAACTACCACCTTTGGGTTTGTTGACAAATAAAGACCACTTTCGTGGTAGGGGTGCGACAGATAGCGCTAACTCGGGCTGTTTAGTTATCTAACAGCATTTCTGCAGGTGAACCCCGCTGTCAGTATCGACGTGGCACGGTGTGGACGGAGATAAGTAACGGCCGTGAGCGGCGCGTGATGACCGCGGTCATTAGGGTAGCCCCGGTCGGTTTCGCTGGCTGTGGATAGCTCATATCAGTTACTTTGCCGCTCCCGCAATAGCACTAGCGAGTGGAGGCGGAGGCACGCGAGACGGTGACGGAGGAGGTGCCGGTGGAGGCGGCGGCAATCGTTTCGTGCGGCAGGTGCTATTCGGCCCCGGATTCAATATGGGTGCCGTCGATTTGGACTCTGATGAAGACCGCAAGTCGATGGATCTCGCGCTGGAGCCGGACCAGGATGCCGCGCCGGAGCCAGACCAGGACGCCGTGCTGCAGGAAGCTTCTTCATCTCAACTCGCTAAGGCGAGCCAATTAAGTGAGGACCCGCTCAACCACTATGTCTCCGATGGTGGTAAGCTTCTTGATACGTCCATTTTGCATCACTATTCTATATCATAATTTACTATTATTCATTGATATATTTCATATTAAGAGATGATACTTATGTTATTTCATCTGTTTTTGCATGGTTGATGACTTTTGGAGGATGGACCGCTGAAGTCGGGATTCTGATGGAAAAGGCACTGTTTGGAGGCGAAATTCACGAAGATCAGAAAATCTCAGAAAATACATGTAAAATTCTATTTTTCCAGAAGACGAAGGATGCCAGAAGGGGGAGCAGAGTTGGGCCATAGGGGGCCCACACCACCCCCTAGCGCGGGCAACCCCTGGCCGCGCCACTAGGTGGTGTGGCCACCCTGGCCCACCTCCAGCTCTCCTCTTTGGTGTATATTATCCCCACGAAACCCTAAGCCTTAGGGAGCGACCACAAAAAGGTTCCAACTGCCTCTACGGGGCGGAAAACTGCAGAGAGAGAAAGAGCTCTCCGGCAGGTAGAAATTTGCCAGGGAAATTCCTTCCCGGAGAGGGGAGATCGACGCCATCAACACCACCATCAAGCTGGACTTCATCGGGATCATCATCATCACCTCCATCACCATCTCCACCAACACCATCATCACCACTCTATACCGCTGTAAAAATTGGGTTGAATCTTGCATAGTTCTTAGGGGAAACTTTCCCGGTGTTGATTACTTGATGTAGTTGATGCTATTGAGTGGAACCATTGAATTATCGTTCATGTTCAGATTGTTACTTGTCATTATTTCATCTCTGATCTTGATCCATATGATGTCTTGTGAGTAGTTCGTTTAGTTCTTGAGGACATGGGAGAAGTCATGTTGTTAGTAGTGGAATTGTGTTGAGAAAGATTCAATAGTTTATTATTAAGTTGTGGTGTTATTCTTCTAGTGGTGTCATGTGAATGTCGACTACATGAAACTTCACCTTTATGGGCCTAGGGGAATGCATTGTGTATTTGGCTACTAATCGTAGGGGTTGTCGGAGTGACAGAAACCTGAACCCCCGTTAGGAAACCTTTGCACAAGGGAGGTTAGGATCTCAGAGTTTAAAGTTGTGGTTAAGTTTCTATCTTAATTACTTTGTTATACTTGCAGATGCTTGCAAGGGGTATAATCACAAGTATGTATTAGTCCTAGGAAGGTCGGTACATTAGCACAGGTTCACCCACACAACACTTATCAAACTAAAGAAGATTAATCAACTATATGAAGCGAAAGCACTTGACGATATTCCCGTGTGTCCTCGAGAATGTTTGGTCATCTTAAGTATTACAACCGGCTTGTCCTTTTCTAAAGAAAGGATTGGGCCACTTGCTGCATTTATTATTATTGTCTTTTATTTACTCGTACTTTATTTATCTACATTATCAAAAACCCCTAAAAATCCGTTTGCTAAGTATTTACAGAGAATTCCTGCTCCAAGCCACTCGTCAACACCTTGTGCTCCTTGTTGGGTTCGACACTCTTACTTATCAAAAATACTATGATGCACCCCCTATACTTGTGGGTCATCACTTCTCTTCTCTCCTTTACCTTTGGGAATTTATCAGTTACGGTTGAAGGGAATATGCCCGAGAGGCAATAATAAAGTGGTTATTATCTTATTCCATGTTTGTGATAAATGTTTATTTTACATGCTAGAATTGTATTGATCGGAAACATCAATACATGTGTGTTTAATAAACAAAAAGGGTTCCTAGTTATGCCTCTCTTATAGACTAGCTTGTTGATTAACAAGATGATCAAGGTTTCCTGATCATGGACATTGGATGTTGTTAATAACAAGGTCAAACCATTGGTGGAATGATGTGATGAACATTCATCCGAAGTATAGCATTACGATCAAAGTCATTATGTTTATATTGCTATAACATCATATGAAGTAATCTTTATCCTTAGACCATGAGATCATGTTAATTGCTAACGGAAGAGTATCTTGATAACATCAAAGCGTCACACCGTAAGGGTGACTATAAAGATGGGTTCGATTACTTACGAAGGTGTTATGTTGAGGCTCATGGATCAAGAGTGGAATTTGTCAATCCCGATGACGGATAGATATACTCTGGGCCCTCTCGGTGATATCACATTGAAATAGCTTGCAAGCAAGTGATGTGATCACTAGAATGTTATATCACGGGAACGAGAAAAGAGTGCATGTCGGTAACGAGATCAAACTAGGTATGGAGATACCGATGACCGAATCTTGGACATGTAATATATCGCGGGACAAAGGGATTTAGTTACTAGCGTTAAAGGTAACGAGATCAAACTAGGTATTAGATCTGTTACATGTTTGCTTGCTTCCATCTTTATTTCAGTTTGCCTTTAGTCTTTTCCACGCCATCAAGTTATTTTCTATCACCGTTACCACTTATAATTATCCATACCACTTGTATTTCACTATCTCTTTGCCGAACTAGTGCACCTATACACCTGCCAAGTGTATTGGGTGTGTCAGGGACACAAGAGACTTCTTGTATCTTGATTGCAGGGTTGCTTGAGAGGGGATACCTTTGACCACTTCCTTCCTGAGTTTGATAAACCTTGGGTGATCCACTTAAGGGAAAACTTGCTGCTGTTCTAAAAACCTCTGCGCTTGGAGGCCCAATAACTGTCTACAAGAATAGAAGTGCGTAGACATCAAGCTATTTTCTGGCGCTGTTGCCGGGGAGGTAAGGTAAAAGGTACTCACATCCTCCGGTGTGAGTGCTCGAAGTTATTTCCTTTAGATTCTGCAATTTTGTCTTTTTGTTTCTTGTTTTCACTAGTTAGGCTTAATGGAAAACAACAACAAAATTAGAGAGCTTTATAGTATTTATCTTGAGTTAGGACATGAAGTGTTTGAAGAGAAAATTAAAAAACCTATGGAACTTTATTTGCATGCTAATAGCAATGTTGTTAGTATGAATTCTTTGGACACCATTATTTCTAAGGCTATGGAAAAGTCTCAGCTTGGGGAAGCTAGTTTTGATGACCATGATATTTTTAGTCCCCCAAGCATGGAGGAGAAAATTTACTTTGATGATACTATGCCTCCAATATATGATGATTACAATGATGAATATGATATTTTCAGTCCACCTACTATTGAGGAGAAAATTAATTATGATTACAATATGCCTCCTATATTTGATGATTATGGTGATGAAAATAATAATGATAGCTATTTTGTTGAATTTGCTCCCACTACAATTAATAAGAATGACTTTGTTTATGTGGGGAGTATTAATTCTTTTAAGCATGTGGCTCATGATAAGAATTTTTTATGTGATAGTTATATTGTTAAGTTTATTCATGATGCTACTGAAAGTTATTATGATAGAGGGAAACATGGTTTTATGCATCTCAATAATATTAAGTTTCCTCTCTTTATGTTGAAATTTTTGAAGTTGCACTTGTTTTGCTTTCCTATGCTTGTTTCTTTGTGCTTTAATGACTTGTTTCTTTACAAGATTCCTATGCATAGGAAGTGGGTTAGAATTAAATGTGCTTTGAATTTGCTTCTTGATGCTCTCTTTTACTTCAATTCATATTTCTAATGTGAGCATCTTCTCAAACTATCATGCCTAACTTAAAGGCGTTAAAGAAAAGTACTTATTAGGAGATAACCCAAAAGTTTTAGATGAGTCTTGGAAGTTATTACTTCAGTAATGACCACTCCTTATCATTTTTATTTTGCTTTTTGTGCCAAGAGTAACCTCTAATGAGAGAAAAGTAATGATTGGGAAAGTTGCTGTCCCAAAACAGATTTCTATGCTTCACCGTAAAAATTCGTGTAAAATCTCTAAACGTCCTCTTGAGGCGTAAATTTTTGTGCTTCTGCCCCAGGTTGTTATCTAACTTTCTTTAGTTCAACACGTTTTGATTTGAGCAACAGAAGGTCTTCGAAAAAATTCGTCTTTTCTTGCTGGTCTGTTTTGACAGATTTCTGCCATTTACTGCATTTGCTTCTTGTTGGTTCCTTTTTGAGTTCTTTTGGAGAACTGAGATTTTTGAGGGAAGTGCTACAGTAGCTAGTGTTCTAATGGAAGTTTATTTGGTGTTATAACTGAACCTTAAGACTTATTTATCTTGAGTGCACTAATGTTGCTAATAAAGATTGTGTGAAGTTTTGTATGAAGGAAAAATTTCAGGTGTATGGAAGGAATGAGTAATGAGATGAAGGATAGACTAAATCTCAAGCTTGGGGATGTCACGCATGTCACCCCAAGAAATATCCAAGAAGTACAAGCGTCAAATCTTAGAGATGCCCAAGGAATCCCCTTCTTCATCAATAAAAATCCCAGGTTTCTTCCAAACGCTTCATTTTTATTGTTTCATGTACAGTTGTGTTGTTCTTGGAGCATCTTCTTTTTTGTTTTCGTTTTGGTTTTTCATTTGCTTGGTTTGCTTAGTTTGCTGAATAAATTGGTTGGACCCCCTCTTTCATACATTGGTTTGCAAATAGTTTGGTTTGGTTTGGAAAAGAGTAGGAAAGTTCATGCTTATGTGGTAAAAAGAGCTCGTTTTTGACTGTGGCCTATGCTCTGTCATGCCATGCTTAATATTGTTTTGGCTTTATGCTTAGTATTATTTGCTGTAGCATGACTATAAACAATTGAGATTGCTTAATGTGCCTTGGATGAACATCGTTGTTTTAGCATATTAAAGCATAGTATAGTGGTATTCTCCTTTGATGCTTTATTTGGGTTGACTTGGCGCATGCTCGCACCATGTTATGACTATCTCAAGTCACCATAGCCTTTATGATCCTTTAGTTTTCAACTTGTAGTATCACTTTATGCTTTGATCAAGGATGTTTTGTCGCTCTGCATGATTATGGCCATTATTGCTCACTTAGTTTGTCGCTCCTAGTCTTTTGCTAGCCTCCACAACCAAGTATGAGTTCCACTCATGCATCCAACTCCCTAAACCAAGTTATTCCAAAGAGTCCATACCTACCTATTAGCTTATGCTATTCCAAGTATATTCATGCTTTTGTTTACCTTCCGAATTAAACTTGTTATGAGAAAACTAGTGATTAAAGCTCTTACGAACTTGATGGCACACTTTACTTTTCTTGCCCTTAATAAACTTGAACCATTGTGTCGTCTATGTTGTATATGCTTGCACTTATTTGTTGGGAATTAGCAGAACCATGCTTTCATGGGGAATGCTTTCAACATTGCACTTGGTACTTGTACCTAGTTGATATCATGCTCTTTTGTATATGGATGTCATCGGTGTGAAATGAAAGGGGTTCTTGTAAGTCCATGGAGTTATGTATATGTGTTAGAGAAACGCCTAGGCCGCTGGTCTAATCCATGCTGAAATGGTGGAAACCTGCAACGTAACTATAATGAGCTGTCTATGAAGCATTCTTCTTATAAAAAAAAGAGTCCTATATTGAGAAAAAAAAAGAGAAAAAAGAAAAAAAAGATATGAGAAAAGAGGAAAGAGAGAAAAAAGCACCATTTTCCCATGGTAAATAAGAAGATTGCTGAGATGCTCGTTGTCTGCTTGCCTTGTCATTTTGATATGGGGATTCTTCCGTATCATCAGGCAAGGGGTACCCCGTTGGCGGTTCTCTATGATACACATGTACTTACGATGACAAGAACTTATCGGTGACTAAACTTGAGTAGCATGAGGAGCGGCCCTCGTATTCAAGGGACATGAGATTTCTAACTTATACTTCATCAAGCATGTACACCATAATTTGTTCACTTTAACCTTAATCACTTTAAGATGCTTCTTATAGGGGAAATGAGAGCTGAAAGCTATAAGTACCATAAATTTTGAAGCTCTTTATGAAACTTGAATCTCTGCTTCCTTCTATGAAGGCCTTTCTTCCACTTATATATTGAGTCTCCACCTTCTACCTTTATGCACTTACTTTGATAGCATAGTGGCCATTCTTAGTTCTATGTGCATTGTCCCAAGACTTGTTGATTGATGCATAGCTTTGATAATGCTTGTTTTAAACTATTTGTATCTAGTCACCCTTATGAACTTTGAAGGTGTCCTATGCATTTGTTTGCTACTTTATGAGGGACAAGCTGAATGCCACTATGCTATGTTTTCTTTATGTGAAACAAACAAACGTCTTGCAAAGCATTGTTATTCATGAATCTTTTGTTTGTGCCTTTTCATGTTGCATCATAGTTTCTTTGTCTTATTGCTAGAACTTTGTCTTTCATGTTATGATTGAAGTACTATGATCCTAGCTTTGAATGTTTTACAAATACTTTGATCAAGTTTATGATGGTGCATGTCACCTCAAAAATTATTATTTCTTTTTATCACTTACCTACTCGAGGACGAGCAGGAGTTAAGCTTGGGGATGTTGATACATTGCAAATGTATCTATAATTTTTGATGTTCCATGCTTGGTTTTATCTACTTTCTTGTGTTTTGTCCACACTTTGGAGTACTTTTCATATGATTTCTTGGACTAACCTATTAACAAGAGCCATAGTGCCAGCTGCATGTTTTCTGCTGTTTTTGGTTCCAGGAAAGTGACAAAATGAATATTCTCGGAATTGGACGGGACAAAATCCAAAGTTCTTATTTTACTAGAAGACACTTGGAGCCAGAATACGAGACGGAGAAGGCCAGAGGGTGGCCACACCACCTGGTGGCGCGGGCCAGGCCAGGCCGCGCCAGGGGGTGGTGTGGGCCCCTCCGGCACCCCCTCGGTCTCCCCTCTCGCCTATAAGAGCCTCCCGATGCATAAACCCTAAGTTGTCAATCAGAAATCCATGAAAAGTGCCGCAGCACCGCCGCCACCGAAGGGGAGATTCGGGGGACAGAAAGTCTCTGTTCTGGCACCCTGCCGGGACAGGGAAGTGCCCTCGGAGCCATCTCCATCGATATCCACCACCATCTCCATCACCATTGCTGATTCCCATGATGAGGAGGGAGTAGTTATCTCTCGAGGCTAAGGGTTCTACCGGTAGCTATGTGTTCATCTCTCTCTCTATGCATGATCTTATTGAGATCATGAGCTTGTAATCCATAGATCTACCTTGTTACTCAAGTGCTTTAATAGATCTCTGCTCTCTCCATGTGTGTGAAAGTGATAGCGTGCACACGATGGTGGCACTTAGGCTAGAGATTTCAAATACTTGTTATGAGTTATATTTGGAGTTGGATATTTCTATGAAATTGTGGTGTTTGTTGGAACCATCTAGTGCTCAAGGTGGCAGTGTGGGGTTTTCTAGATGGGAAAGACTTACTCTGAGGTGTGCTATTATATCCCTACCAATGATTAGAGTGTCCAACCAGAGAGTAGTTAAGAGTAGTACCATAAAGAGAAGATATTTATATGAGAGTGTTCACTAGTGAAAGTATGATCCCTAGGCCTTGTTTCTAAGCACTGAAACACCGTTTGCTATTAGATCTGTTACATGTTTTCTTGCTTCCATCTTTATTTCAGTTTTCCTTTAGTCTTTTCCATGCCATCAAGTTATTTTCTATCATCGTTACCACTTATAATTATCCATACCACTTGTATTTCACTATCTCTTCACCGAACTAGTGCACCTATACACCTGACAAGTGTATTGGGTGTGTTGGGGACATAATAGACTTCTTGTATCTTGATTACAGGGTTGCTTGAGAGGGGATACCTTTGACCACTTCCTCCCTAAGTTCGATAAACCTTGGGTGATCCACTTAAGGGAAAACTTGCTGCTGTTCTATAAACCTCTGCACTTGGAGGCCCAACAACTGTCTACAAGAATAGAAGTGCGTAGACATCACACATCTCACTTATACTTCTCTAGAAAGAGAAAACTCCATGTTATCTTTATTTAATTACAAGAGTTGTCATTTTGATATGGGGATTCTTCCGTATCATCGGGCAAGGGGTACCCATTTGGTGGTTCTCTATGATACACATATACTTACTATGACAAGAACTTACCGGTAACTAAACTTTAGTAGCATGAGGAGCGACCCTCGTATTCAAGGGACATGAGATTGCCAACTTATACTTTCTCAAGCATATACTCCATAGTTTGTTCACTTTAACCTTAATCACTTCAATATGCTTATGATAGGGGCAATGAGAGCTGAAAGCTAATAAGTACCATAATTTTTGGAAGCTCATTATGAGACTTGAATCCCGGCTTCCTTCTATGAAGGCCTTTCTTTTACTTTTATGTGGAGTCTCCATCTTCTATCTTTATGCACCGAGAGAGCATAGCGGCCATTCTTAGTTCTATGTGCATTATCCCAAGACTTGTTGATTGATTCATAACTTTGATATTGCTTGTTCTTAAACTATTTGTATCTAGTCACCCTTATGAACTTTGAAGGTGTCCTATGCATTTATGTTTTTCTACTCCATGAGGGACGAGCTGAATGCCACTATGCTATGTTTTCTATATGTGAAACAAACAAACATCTTTCAATGTATTATTATTCATTATCTTTGTTTGTATCCTCTCATGTTGCATGCATAGTTACTATGTCTTATTGTTAGAAGTTCATCTTTCATGCTCATGTTTAGAGTACTTTGATCCCAGGTTTCAATTGTTGCAAATGGTTTGATCTTGATTGTGATGGTGCATGTCACCTCAAAAATTATTCTTTCTTTTTATCACTTACCTACTCAAGGATGAGCAAGAGTTAAGCTTGGGGATGTTGATACGTTGCTAACGTATCTATACTTTTTGATGTTACATGCTTGTTTTATATGTACTTTCTTATGTTTTGTCCACACTTTGGAGTATTTCTACACATTTTCTGGAACTAACCTATTAACAAGATGCCACAGTGCCAGTTGCCTGTTTTCTTCTATTTTTGGTTCCAGAAAAGGCAGAAAATAAATATTCTCAGAATTGGACGGGACAAAAGCCAAAGTCAATATTTTACCGGAAGACACATGGAGTCCGAAGGAGGGACGAAGGGGGGCCACAGGGCAGCCACACCCCCCTTGGTGCGGGCAGCCCCTAGGCCGCACCAGGGCATGGTGTGGCCCCCCTGGCCGGCCACCGACCTTGCCCCTTCGCCTATAAGAAGCCTCCAATGCAAAAACCCTAAAGAATCCAGCCTCCAGCCAGGAAAACTTCCGCAGCGCCGCCGCCACCGAAGGGGAGATTTAGGGGATAGAAAGTCTCTATCCCGGCACCCTGCCGGGACGGGGAAGTTCCCCCGAAGCCATCTCCATCGATCTCCACCACCATCTCCATCGCCATTCCTGATTCCCATGATGATGAGGGAGTAGTTCTTTCTCGAGGCTAAGGGTTCTACCGGTAGCTATGTGTTCATCTCTCTCTCTATGCATGATCATATTGTGATCATGAGCTTTGTAATCAAGTAGATCTACCTTGCTAGTCAAGTGCTTTAATAGATCTCTGCTCTCCCCACGTGTGTGAAGTTGACAGTGTGCACACCGTGGTGCCACTTAGGCTAGAGATTACAAATACTTGTTATGAGTTATATTTGGAGTTGGATGTCTCTATGAAATTGTGGTGTTTGTTGGAATTATTTAGCACTCAAGGTGACAATGAGGGGTTATCTAGATGGGGAAGTGAACTTTGAGGAGTGCTGTTATAGCCCTACCATGGATTAGAGTGTCCAACCGGAGAGTAGTTCAGGGTAGTATCATAGAGAAGATATTTATATGAGAGTGTTCACTAGTGAAAGTATGATACCTAGGCCTTGTTTCTAAGCATTGAAACACCGTTTGCAACTAGATATGTTACATGGTTGCTTGCTGCCATCTTTATTTTAGTTTGCCTTTAGTCTCTTCCACGTCATCAAAGTATTTTCTAGCACCGTTGTCTTATATCCAAACCACTTGTATTTCACTATCTCTTTGCCGAACTAGTGCACCTATGCACCTGACAAGTTTATTGGGTGTGTTGGGAACACAAGAGACTTCTTGTATCTTGATTGCAGGGTTGCTTGAGAGGGATACCTTTGACCACTTACTCCCTAAGTTCTATAAACCTTGGGTAATCCACTTAAGGGAAACTTGCTACTGTTCTACAAACCTCTGCACTTGGAGGCCCAACAACTGTTTACAAGAATAGAAGTGCGTAGACATCACGGCGCTGCGGAACTTTTCGTGGCTGGAGGCTCGATTATTTAGGGTTTCTACATCGGAGGATTCTTATAGGCGAAAGGGCGATGTCAGAGGGTGGACAACGGGCCCACACCACCTGGAGGCGCGGCTAGGGGGACCCGCGCCACCACATGGTGTGGCCAGCCCCTGGACCCTCTTCGTCTCGTCTTTTGGCTCCATGAGTCTTCCGGTAAAATATCGACTTTGGCTTTTGTCCGGTCCAATTCCGAGAATATTCATTTTCTGGCTTTTCTGGAACCAAAAACAGAAGAAAACAGGAAACTAACACTATGGCATATTGTTAATAGGTTAGTTCCAGAAAATATGTAAAAGTACTCCAAAGTGTGGACAAAACATAAGAAAGTAGATATAAAACAAGCATGCAACATCAAAAATTATAGATACGTTTGCAACGTATCAACATCCCCAAGCTTAACTCCTGCTCGTCCTCGAGTAGGTAAGTGATAAAAAAGAAAGAATAATTTTTGAGGTGACATGCACCATCACAATCTTGATCAAACCATTTGCTAAGCATGAAAGCTCGGATCAAAGTACTCTAAACATGAGTATGAAAAATGAAGTTCTAACAATAAAACATAGTAACTATGTTGTAACATGAAAAGGTACAAACAAAGATCATCAATAACAATGCATTGAAAGCCGTTTGTTTGTTCCACATATAGAAAAAATAGCATAGTGGCATTCAGCTTGTCCCTCATGGAGTAGCAAAACATAAATGCAAAGGACACCTTCAAAGTTCATAAGGGTGACTAGATACAAATAGTTCAAGAACAAGCAATATCAACATTATGAATCAATCAATAAGTTTTGGGACAATGCACATAGAACTAAGAATGACAACTATGCTCTCTTAATATGTGCATAAAGAGAGAAGATGTAGACTTAACATAAAATTAAAAGAAAGGCCTTCATAGAAGGAAGCAGGGATTCAAGTCTCATAAAGAGCTTCCAAAAATTATGGTACTTATTAGCTTTCAGCCCTCATTGCCCCTATCATAAGCATCTTGAAGTGATTAAGGTTAAAGTGAACAAACTATGGAGTATATGCTTGACAAAGCATAAGTTGGCAATCTCATGTCCCTTGAATACGAGGGCCGCTCCTCGTGCTACTCAAGTTTAGTTACCGGTAAGTTCTTGTCATAGTAAGTACATGTGTATCATAGAGAACCGCCAACGAGATACCCCTTGTCCGATGATACGGAAGAATCCCCATATCAAAATGACAAGGCAAGCAGACAACAAGCATCTCAGCAATCTTCTTATTTACCATGGGAAAATAGTGCTTTTTTCTCTCTTTCCTCTTTTCTCATTTTTTCTTGTTCTCTTTTTCTCAATCTCTATCTCTTTTTTTTATAAGAAGAATGCTTCATAGATTTCTCATTATGGTTACTCTGTAGGTTTCCACCATGATTAGGCATGGATTAGACCAGCGGCCTAGGCGTTTCTCTAACACACATACATAACTCCATGGACTTACAAGCTCCCCTTTCATTTCACACAGACGACATCCATAAACAAAAATGCATGATATCAAATGGGTACAATGTACAAGTGCAATGTCGAAAGCGTTCCCCATGACAGCATGGTTCTGCTAATCCCAACGTATAATTGCAAGCATATACAACTTAGATGACACAATGGTTCAAGTTTATTAGGGGCAAGAAAAGTAAAGTGTGCCATCAAGTTCGTGGGATCTTTAATCACTAATTTTCACATAACAAGTTTAATTCGGAAGGTAGATAAAAACATGAATATACTTGGAATAGCAAATGCTAATAGGTAGGTATGGTGGACTCTTTGGAATAACTTGGTTTTATTTGGAGTTTGATGCATGAGTGGAACTCATACTTGGTATGGAGGCTAGCAAAAGACTGGGAGCGACCAACTAAGAGAGCAATAATGGCCAGAATCATGCAAAGCGACAAAACAATATTAATTAAAGTATAAAGTGATATTACAAGTCGAAAACTAAATGATCATAGAGGCTATGGTGACTTGGTATAGTCTTAACATGGTGTGAGCATGCGCCAAGTCAACCCACATAAAGCATCCAAGGAGAATACCACAATATTATGCTTTTATATGCTAAAACAATGCATGATTCTTTTAAGGCACATTAAGCAATCTCAATTGTTTGTAACAAGTCATGCTACAGCAATAATCACTAAGCATAAAGTCGAAAACAATATCAAGCATGACATGATAAAGTCTAAGTCACAGTCAAAACAAGCTCCATTTATCCACTTAAGCATGAACTTTCCTACTCTTTTCCATCACCAATCGAAAGCTAAAGCTAAACGAAGTGCTAGCAAAGGAGAACACTCGCAGAACAATAAGAGTGAAAACTAAAGTGTTCTAGGCAATGATTAACAAGGTGTGTCTCTCTCCAAAAGAAGTGCTGGGATCTAACCAACTTATTGCAAAAAACAAAGCAAAAGAAAACTAAAAACAAAAACAAAGACGCTCCAAGAACAACACAATAGTGCATGAAACAATAAAAACGAAGTGTCTAGAAAGACCTGAGATTTTTATTGATGAAGAAGGGGATCCCTTGGGCATCCCAAGCTTTACGCTTGTACTTCTTGAATATTTATTGGGGTGACACGGGTGGCATCCCCAAGCTTGAGATTTTGTCCATACTTAATCTTATCACATTACTCTTCCGTACACTTTAAAATTTCCTTCATACAAAACTTCACACAATCTTCATTAGCAACATTAGTGTACTCAAGATAAGAAGTCTTTTTGGTTCAGTTCCAAAACAAATAAAACTTCCATCAAAACAAAAGCTATTGTAGCACTTCCTTTAAAAAGTTCAAATGATCAAAGAGAACTCCAAGAGAAAGAGATTAAGAGGCAAATGCAAATAATGGCAGAAATCTGTCAAAACAGACCAGCAGGTAAAAACCAATTTTTTCGAAGACCTTCTGTTGCTCAAATAGAAAAGTGTTGAACTAACAAAAGTTAGATAACAACCCGGGGCAGAAGCACAAACAATTACAGCTCAATCCGATGTACGGAGATTTTTCATGAATTTTTATAGCGAAGTACAAAAATATGTTTCGGGACAGCAACTTTCCCAAATCTTACTTCTCTCTCATTAGAGGTTACTCTTGGCACAAAAACCACACAAAAATGATAAGGAGAGGTTATTACTGAAACAATAACTTCCAAGACTCAACTAAAACTTTTGGGTTATCTCCCAATAAGTACTTTTCTTTAACGCCTTTAAGTTAGGCATGATAGTTTGAGAAGATGCTCACATAAGACATATGAATTGAAGTAAAAGAGAGCATCAAGAAGCAAATTCAGAGCACATTTAAGTCTAACCCACTTCCTATGCATAGAAAGCTTGTAAAGAAACAAGTCATGAAAGCACAAAGCAACAAGCATAGGAAATCAAAACAAGTGCAACTTCAAAATTTTCAACATAAAGAGGGGAAACTTAATATTATTGAGATGCATAAAACCATGTTTCCCTCTCTCATAATAACTTTCAGTAGCATCATGAATAAAATTAACAATATAACTATCACATGAAACATTCTTATCATGAGCCACATGCATAAAACAATTATTACTCTCCACATAAGCATAGTCATTCTTATTAATTGTAGTGGGAGCAAATTCAACAAAATAGCTATCATTATTATTCTCATCACCATAGTCATAAAATATAGGAGGCATATTGTAATCATAATTAATTTTCTCCTCAATAGTAGGTGGACTGAAAATATCATATTCATCATTGTAATCATCATATATTGGAGGCATAGTATCATCAAAGTAAATTTTCTCCTCCGTGCTTGGGGGACTAAAAAGATCATTTTCATAAAAAATAGCTTCCCTAAGCTTAGACTTTTCCATAGCATTAGCAATAATGGTGTTCAAACATTCATACTAATAACATTGCTATTAGTACACAAATAAAGTTCCATAGGTTTTTAATTTTCTCTTCAAACACTTCATGTCCTAACTCAAGATAAATACTATAAAGCTCTCTAATTTTGTTGTTGTTTTCCATTAAGCCTAACTAGTGAAAACAAGAAACAAAAATACAAAATTGTAGAATCTAAAGTAAATAACTTCGAGCACTCACACCGGAGGATGTGAGTACCTTTTACCTTACCTCCTTGGCAACGGCACCAGAAAATAGCTTGATGTCTACGCACTTCTATTCTTGTAGACAGTTGTTGGTCCTCCAAGTGCAGAGGTTTGTAGAACAGCAACAAGTTTCCCTTAAGTGGATTACCCAAGGTTTATCGAACTCAGAGAGGAAGTGGTCAAAGGTATCCCTCTCAAGCAACCCTGCAATCAAGATACAAGAAGTCTCTCATGTCCCCAACACACCCAATACACTTGTCAGGTGTATAGGTGCACTAGTTCGGCGAAGAGATAGTGAAATACAAGTGTTATGGATAAAAGACAATGGTGCCAGAAAATAGCTTGATGGCATGGAAGAGACTAAAGGCAAACTGAAATAAAGATGGCAGCAAGCAAACATGTAACAGATCTAGTTGCAAACGAAGTTTCAATGCTTCGAAACAAGGCCTGGGGATCATACTTTCACTAGTGAACACTCTCATATAAATATCTTCTCTTTATGATACTACTCTGAAATACTCTCCGGTTGGATAACTCTAATCCACGGTAGGGCTATAACAGCAAACCTCAAAGTCCGGTTTCCCCATCTAGATAACCCCACACTGTCACCTTTAGCTCTAGATGGTTCCAACAAACACCACAATTTCATAGAAACATCCAAATCCAAATATAACTCATAACAAGTATTTGTAATCTCTAGCCTAAGTGCCATAAGGTGTGCACACTATCAACTTGACACACGTGGGGAGAGCAGAGATCTATTAAAGCACTTGAGTAGCAAGGTAGATCTACTGGATTACACAGCTCATGATCACAATATGATCATGAATAGAGAGAGAGAGATGAACACATAGCTACCCGTAGAACCCTTAGCCTCGAGGAAGAACTACTCCCTCATCATCATGGGAATCAGCAACGGCGATGGAGATGGTGGTGGAGATTCATGGAGATGGCCCCGGGGGCACTTCCCTGTCTCGGCAGGGTGCCAGAATAGAGACTTTCTGTCCCCCCGAATCTCATCTTCGGTGGTGGCGGTGCTACAGAACTTTTCATGGTCGGAGGCTCGATTATTTAGGGTTTCTGCATTAGAGGCTTCTTATAGGCGAAAGGGCGATGTCAGAGGGTGGACCATGGGCCCACACCACATGGTGGCGTGGCTAGGGGGACCCGCACCATCTCCGTCTCATCTTCTAGCTTTGTGAGTCTTCCGGTAAAATATCGACTTTGGCTTTTGTCCGGTCCAATTTCGAGAATATTCATTTTCTAGCTTTTCTGGAACCAAAAAAAGAAGAAAACAGGCAACTAGCACTGTGGCATCTTGTTAATAGGTTAGTTCTAGAAAATATGTAAAAGTACTCCAAAGTGTGGACAAAACATAAGAAAGTAGATATAAAACAAGAATAAAACATCAAAAATTATAGATACTTTTGCAACGTATCAATACCTCGGGTTCCCTTCATCGAGGGCACTTACCGCTTGAACATGCTTAGGCGGTGGTATATATTTCCCACAATGCTCCTGTTTCTTAGGAAAATAACGAATAATCTGAGCATCATATATATTTAAAATAATTTTCCCGCTAGAGCAGTCCACCTTAGCTCCCGTGGTGCTAAGGAAAGGTCTTCTAAGAATGATTGAAATTTTTCCATCTTCAGGAACATTAAGTATAAGAAAATCAGTGGGTATAACATGTTGATCAATTCTATTTAATACTTCTTCGATCATACCGACAGGTTGTTTAGTAGTCTTATAAGACATTTTTGCAGAGTAATTGAAGTAGGAGAGTAATCTCCTAGATTTCATTTTTAAATAGCGAATAAGGCATGACACTAACACCTGAACCTAAATCACAAAGAGCATTAAGAATATTAATTTTACCAATTGCGCAGGAGATAGTTGGTATACCTAGGTCCCCAAGCTTTGCAGGAAGCTTATCACCAAAGCTTGTCATTACTACTACAGTCTTAGTTACCTTTTTATTTCTATTAATAATATCAAACATGAATTTCTTATAAGTGAGAACTTGAATTGCATCAGCCAAAGGAAGTTCTAAATGAAGATTACTTAATGCTTCAACAAAAGAGTCATAAATGGCCTTATCTGGTTCATACTGAACATGATTAGGATAAGGAACTTTCTTCCTCGTGGGTGTTACCTTCTCTTTTACCTTGGCAACTGGTTCAGCATCTTTTTTAGTCTTATTTTTTGTTGTAGGCTTTTGCTTTTCGGCTTGTTTTTCACTTGGGGTGATAACTTGCTCTTCTTGTTCCTTTCTGAGATCGGTTTCTTCTCTCGAATCAACCGTCTTAGCATCTAAATCATATTGTTTATCTTTATCTCCTGCATCTTCCTCTTCTTTATCGTCATTAGAAGCTTCTTATTCTCTCTTTTGAGCTTCATAGTCAATATCATCTTGTGGATCAACAAGGTCCTCTTCTTCTTGACTCATTTCTTCAGTTTCTCTTGCTTTCTGAGCATGTTCTTCTTGATACCAAGATGTCCCTTGAGGTTCATGTGTCTTTGTACCATGTCTAGTGACAATGTTAGTAGAAACAATTTTGAAATTATAATTATTTTGACTCAAGATCAGAGCTTGAGTTTCATCTATTTGATCACATGGGGTTTTAACCATACTTAAATATTTATCCAGGTGCATGGTGGCATGTCCTAGACCATTAAAAACTTCGGTTAACTCTTTTGTATTTCTCTCTTGGATCATGAAGCGTTTATAGTATTTCTCACGGAACTGGCTCTGCTGATGTTTAAATTTTTGCATTACAAGATTCATCTCATCTTTTAAAACAAAATTTTGGAGAACATCCACTTTATTTTCTTTAACAAGCTTCAAAACTATTACTTTTTCTTTGGTGGACTATTTAACTTCAGGCATAACTTTCTGGGGTATATGAAACATACCTTTTTCCGGTTTAACATCCTCAACTGTATTGTTCATTGTTGAAGGATCTTACCTCAAAAAGCAGTATGCACTCGGGCAGTGTCAGGCTACTAATAGCTCCTCTAAATCAATCATACATTTCAAATCATCATTAAGTCCATTACAAAAGTATTTAATATATAAATGCTCATTAAGTCCATGATTTTGTATCTTCATTATCATCCCATAAAATCTATTCCATGCTTGATAAAAGTTTTCTTCAACCTTTTTAAAGAAATTTGTAATGTTGCATTTGATCTGCATGATTTTAGAAAGGAGCAATATTTATGCATAAAATCTCTGATGCAATCTTCCCAGCTTTTTATAGTGTGATTGGGATAGGATTGTAACCAAGTAAAAGCTTTATCTTTTAAAGACTAGCGGAAAAGTTTAAGGAGGAAAAACTCCTTTGGTAACCCAAATGGTTTATGAGTAGCGCAAAGGTCATGATTCTTTGTCAAATGATCAATTGGATCTTCATATTCTCTTTCTACAAAGACAATTTCTTTCATCATATAGATTTGCTCAGGATATATTTCGAATTCCTGGATTTCAAGATTAGGATAGAGAATAGGCATTTTTCTCAAGTGCCTAGATGGATTACCATATTCTCCCAATGATTACCCAGGCTCTTCGGCCTCCTAGGTGATGGTCAAATCTGCCATCATAGGAATAAAACTATTCACTTCTACAGAACATGAGTGGATTCTATGGGAATTTGAAGTAAAGAAAGATGGTAGAAGTAAATAACATAAAAAGTAAAGAGTGAGAAAAGATCTTTGGGATTCCTGTAGATGAGAAGTTAGGCACAGAGAGAAACGGTTCATGGTAATAGTGAATGTGCCAAATGAATAAAATGAGATAAGTTATTGTGATAGTTCTTATTCATACGTGAGTAGGCAAGCAACCCCATATACTGACAAGGAGTCCTCTCGGTAGATTCTTCCAAATCCCAATGATCCATCTTCCTGTTACCACAACAATGGTCAACACATTACTTAGGGTCTTTTAACCAAATCAAGGCTTTAGGCTTGGTGGTTACTTGTTATCCTCGAGTAGTACTAGCTCTTCTTTGATATCGGTCATGTCACTCGGGGGGTCGCCGATTCGCTAGTAAACAAGTTCATACCTATGAGATCTCAGGATCATGTTATCCGGGCCCTTAAATTGGACAACAAGCATTAGGAAAACATAGATATTCATTCTCACAATATAATAATGACGACAACAATAAAAAATATGGATGGAAATAAAGGAGGCACGAAACATCTTAGTAATCCCCTACATCTCCCACACCTATCGGGATTTACTCGGACATGAGAGAAATAAAGATCAAATGCATAACAATATTGCAAATGGAAATCATCTCAACTTTACTATAGCAAGCCACAATATGAGTTGAAGATAAAATTAAATACAAACCAAGGTTGACCAAAAGTTTCAAACCCTAATATTACAAGTGTGGATCTCTCTCTCAGTACAAGTGGGGATGATGGTGGAATGGATGATTGAGAGGTCTGGGATCGTCGAAGGATGATACAGTGTTCTTATCCTTCTTCAGATCTGATCTCCTCTCTTCTGGAACTATTTGCATTGGATGTGCTTGTCTTCTCATCCCCCTTTCTTCACGAAAGTTGCTTGTATTGATATAATGAAGGAAAGGAAGGTGGCACGGGCGGGCCATACGTGCGTCCTTTGAGTGTACCAGTGCCGTTACGGCCCCTGGACGCCTCTAATGAGAGGAGTACGGGTGTTACCTCGCCGAGAGGGCCCTGAACCTGGGTACTTCGCTGTGTCTGTAGTGCTCGTTCCCAATCCGGCCTTGTTCTTACTCTCGGCTCCTTCGACTGCATCATTTACAACGCATCATGCTTCACCGGGGAAACATTCCCCATCGATGGCTCTGTCCTCCACTTCGGCGACCACCGCATCTACGTCACCACCGTTGCCAAGGCTTTTCCTCGCAGAGTCAGCACCGTCTCCGGTGTGCCACCCGGCTTTATCGCTCCTCGCATGGATGCAGCCTGCTAGGTCATGATGGCGGGCTCGAGCGAAAACCTTCACCCGCTCCCCAAGCGTTGGGCGGGAGGAAATGGTTACACCTCGTGCGATCCAGAGAAAGTTCTACTAACAGCCTCCATCTAGCACCTTCGAAACCCCGTTGTCCGCGAGGTGGACCCAGCTACAACCGCAGCCGCTCTGGAGGCCACGCGCCAAAACCTCCTGGAATAGGCCACCAGGGTCGCCGCCGCCCAGCGCTGGCTAAACGCCACCATGCGCAAGTACAACACTTCACATGGCTTCACCCACCTACCCGACACTAGCAAGCACGTCGGGCATCGAGGCCTCACCCTTGGCTTGGAGCTAGATGACGCTGCTGACCCGTGCACCCGCACGGTTTAGCCAGTTTACAGCACCCTTACCAAGAACATGAGGGTGGCGGAGGCAGCCGTCGCGGAGCTGAACCACCTTGAGGGGATAGAAGGGAACAAGTCCCCCACCGGATGGCGGATCCGGCGGCCCTAGGAGGAAGTAAGCAAGCACATCAAGCCTTCTCGCCAAATGTACCAAGGTAGAATAGCCGCCTGCATGGTGAATCAGGCAGCCGCGAGCAGCACCAGCATTAAGCCGAAGCGGTCACCAGCAGAAACCCTGATCCGGCTAACGGAGCCGTCCAAGGGCAAAATCATTGTGCACCTGCCGACAGAGCCCGAAGGATCCATGCTCCCCCTGTGTCTCTTATAAAGGGATGACTTCGCCCCCGCGAGCCAGAAATCGCAGACACCTATGCACACATTGACCTCCTGGTCCAGTCACGCGTCGTGGAAGAAGAAAGTTTTGCTAGTCCGAGATGTTTTGGACCGTGCATCTGGAATGAGCTGTTTCCAAAGGGATTTTCGCTTCCTAGAGACACGTGAAAGTACAATGAGACGGTCAAGCTAGAGGATTGGCCTGTGGATTACATCACCACGGTGGGTATCGTGAATGGAAACCGGCGGGTAGCTGTGCGCTACGTCCCCCTCATGCTCCTTGACTCGGCTAGAACATGGCTAAACAGCCTCCCAGACAACAACATCAATGCCTGGCTAGACATCAAGGAAGCGTTCATCTACAAGTTCACCGGCATAATACAAGCGGCCGGCCAGGCCCCGCAAGCTCGCCCTCTGTGTTCAAGGCAAGGACGAACCTGACCGCACCTACCTCACTCGGTGGACGAGCATGCACAACTCCTACAAAGGGTGCACGAGCACCAAGCGATCGACTTGTTCACCAACGGTTGCCGTGACAACACCATGCTCAAGCACAAGCTCAGTCAGGTGGATTCCCATACCATGGCCTAGACCATGGCCATTATGGACAAGTACGGCATCACCGACTCGGCGATGAAGAAGGCCATCGTGGTGGACGACCAGGGGCAAATTATTGCTGATGACTCGGCGGACCAATGCCAGCTGGGTGAGAACCACCACCACTCTAGGCGACACGACCATGACAACCACCATGACAAAAGGAAGGACAACTAACCGGACAACCAGTATGGCTCCAAGCAGGCGGCAGCGAATTAGGAGGATCCGGCAGCCGGAGGCAGAAATCCGATGACCTGCCGCTAAGGCACAAGTTCACCATAGAGTCAATGCTCGATGGGCCATGCAAGTTCCATAGTGGCGGCAACAAGCTAGCCACGCACACAACCCTCCAGTGCAGCTGGACAAAGAGAATGGCTAAAGCTGGCGGACTGCCACCACCACCACCTCCTCTAGCCGGTGGGCCACCAGATGACCGTTATCGCCAGCACCGCTAGGAGAAAGCTGACAACGGCTGCCCCCACTAGGTGGGCCATTACCACATCTTCACCACCGAGCTGGAGACCAAGCACAACAAGAGGCGCCATGAGGCAGAGGTGAACGCCATCGTCCCTCCCACTCGTCCCCAAATACATGAATTGGTCAGAGCAAGAAATCACATGGAGCAGGATGGACCAGGTTGGATGTACTGCCTCATCTAGGAAGGTACATGATGGTCCTAGTCCCCATCATCATCTCCCTGAATCAATCCTGCAGATTCTCGCGCGTCCTCATTGACGGTGGTAGCAACATCAAATTCCTCTACCGCAGCTCACTAGACCGGCTCGGCATTAGTGAGTCTCAGCTTCAAGCTTCAAGCACCTCTTTCCATGGTGCCATCCCAGACCCTTCGCATTTGCTAATAGGCAAGATCTGGCTGGATGTCATCTTCAGCATGGAGGACAACTTCCACCACGAGGCCATCTGGTTCGAGGTGGTCAACCTCTCTAGTGCCTACCATGCTATCCTCAGGCACACGGCGTTGACCAAGTTTATGGCGGTGCTGCACTACGCATACCTCAAGATGTAGCTTACTGGGCCCAAGGGAGTAATCACTGTCGTTGGCTGCTACAAGCGGTCAATAGAGTGCGCCTCCGCCAGCTCCAAGCTAGCTGAAGCCATGATCATCGTAGAAGAGAAGCGCGTCATCATGCAAAACGTGGCATTGGCGCAAGCCGACATGCTAGCTGGCAGGACTAAGCCAGCCAGGGAGACACATTTCAAGCTAGCTAAGGGCACCAAGCAGATTTTGCTCAATGAGGCCAAACCAAACAAGTTCATCCTGGTCAAAGACGGCCTCAACAACATATAGGAAAGCACGCTTATCAACTTCCTCCATGATAATCGGGATATCTTCACATGGTCCCCCAAGGACATGCCATGTGTTCCGAGGGAGCTCGCTGAGCACTCTCTCCACGTTCGTCCAGATGTGAAGCTGGTCAAGCAGTCTCTTTGTTGCTTTGCAGAAGAGAAAAGGAAAACAATCGGTGACGAGATCACCCGACTCCTTGCAGTCGGGTTCATTATGGAAGTGTACCATCTAGAGTGGTTGGCGATCCCGTTGTTGGTCTTGAAAATAACAAGAAATAGAGCATGTGCATCAACTACACCAGCATCAACAAAGCCTATACCAAAGATCCATTCGCCCTGCCGCATGATAGATCAAGTGATCGATTCCACGACCAGTTGCAACTGATACGTCATAAACGGATCTATAAATTTTGATGCTCCATGCTTGTTTTGTATCAACTATCTTATGTTTTGTCTACACTTTGAGGCATTTTTATACATTTTTTGGAACTAACCTATTGACAAGATGTTGTAGTGCTAGTTGCCTGTTTTCTGCTGTTTTTGGTTTCAGAAAAGCTAGTTAGGAAATATTCTCGGAATTGGAGGAAACAAAAGCCAAAGTTCCTATTTTCCCGACACAAGACGGAGTCCAAAAAAGAGATGGAGGAGGGCACCGAGGTGGACACACCCTATGGTGGCACGGGTACTCCCCAAGCGTGCCACCAGGTGGTGTGGGCCCCTCGGGACTCCACCGACCTTGCCCATTCGCCTATATATTCCCCCCGAGATGAAAACCCTAGAGATAGGATCAGAATTCCACGAAAAGTTCCGAAGCGCCGCCGCCACCGAAGAGGAGATTCGGGGGACAGAAGTCTCTGTTCCGGCACCCTGCCGGGACAAGGAAGTGCCCCCGAAGCCATCTCCATCGACTCCACTTCCATCTCCATCGCCGTTGCTGACTCCCATGATGAGGAGGGAGTAGTTCTCTCTCGAGGCTAAGGGCTCTACCGGTAGCTATGTGTTCACCTCTCTCTATGCGTGATCTTATTGAGATCATGGGGTTTGCAATCTATAGATCTATTCTGCTACTCAAGTGCTTTAATTAATCTCTATTTATCCCCACGTGTGTGAAGTTGACAGTGTGCACACCGTGTGGAACTTAGGCTAAGTTTATAAAAATACTTATCATGAGTATAATTTGAGTTGGATGTCTCTATGAGATTGTGGTGTTTGTTGGAACCATCTAGCGCTCAAGGTGATAGTGAGGGGTTATCAAGATGGGGAATGCGAACTTTAAGGTGTGCTATTATAGCCCTACATCATCCAACCGGAGAGTAGTTCAGACTAGCTTAATGAAGAGAAGATATTTATATGACAGTGTCCACTAGTGAAAGTATGATGCCTATGCATTGTTTCTAAGCATTGAAACACCATTTACAATTAGTCATGTTACATGTTTGCTTGCTGCCACTCTTATTTAGTTTGCAATTACCACTTATAATCATCCTTATTACTTGTATTTCACTATCTCTTCGCCGAACTAGTGCACCTATACACCTGACAAGTGTATTGGGTGTGTTGGGGACACAAGAGACTTCTTGTATCTTGATTGCAGGGTTGCTTGAGAGGGATACCTTTGAAAACTTCCTCCCTGAGTTTGATAAACCTTGGGTGATCCACTTAAGGGAAACTTGCTGCTGTTCTACAAACCTCTGCACTTGGAGGCCCAACACTGTCTACAAGAATAGAAGCGTGCATAGACATCAAGCTATTTTCTGGCACTGTTGCCAGGGAGGTAAGGTAAAAGGTACCCATATCTTCTGGCTACTAAGCTATCTTCTAGTACTGTTGTTGGTGTGTGAGTGCTCGAAGTTATTTCCTTTAGATTCTGCAATTATATCTTTTTGTTTCTTGTTTTTATTTTCACTAGTTAGGCTTAATGAAAAACAACAACAAAATTAGAGAGATTTTTAGTATTTTTCCTGAGGTAGAACATGAATGGTTTGAAAACAAAATTAAAAAAACCCATGGAACCTTCTTTGCATGCTAATAGCAATGTTATTAGTATGAATTTTTTGAACACCTTTGTTACTAATGCTATGGAAACGTCTAAGCTTGGGGAAGTTAGTTTTTATGAAAATGATCTTTCTAGTTCCCCAGCTTTAGAGGAGAAAATTTGCTCTGATGATACTTTATCTCCCATATGTGGTAATTATAATGATACTTGTGATATTTTAAATCCACATACTGAAAGCGTCCCTTTTAAAATACCTATGGAAATTGTTGAATGTGTTATGAATAACTGTTATTTTGGAGATGGAACTGTCCATCTTGGTGATCATTTACTCTTTATACATGAATCATGCGAGTTGTTCAAGTGTGCAGGTATTTCAATGAACTAAGTTAAGAGGAAGCTATTCTCTTTATCACTTAAGGGCAAATCAAGGGAGTGGTATGAGCTACTAGACGATCCTCATCATTCATAGTGGAAGGAACTTGAATCTCTCTTTTACTCTAAATTTTATCCTCCTCATGAAATTCATAATGATAGGAATTATATTTATAATTTTCATCCTCATGATGGAGAAAGTATTGCCCAAGCATGGGGGAGATTGAAGTCACTAATGCTCAAATGTCCCATTCATGAGCTCCCAAGTAATATTGTTATTAATAATTTTTATGCAAGGCTTTCAGGACATTACAAGGACTACCTAGATACCTATTTAGAGGGATCCTTCATAAGGAAGGAGGTCAAAGCTAAGTGGGATCTTCTTAAAACAATTCAAAGCAATACCAAAGATTGGGATAACGACAAAGGTAAAGAACCAGGTATAAACTATGGGTATGATTGCATTAAGTCTTTCGCTAAAACTGCTGAATTTCAAGAGCTTAGTGCTAAATATGGTCTTGATCCTCAAATTCTTGTTGATTTTTGTAGAGCCTTTGCTTCTCATATCAATGCTCCTAAATAAAAATGGGACATGTATCATGAGCCTTTTAAAGACACTTGCATGAAAACTGAAATTGTTATTAATGATAGCAATAAACATACTCAAACCTCTGAAAGTACTATTTCTTATAAGCATGTTAATTTTTGTGGAATACATAGACCTTGTGAAAAGAATCAAATTGAAGCATGAATGAAAAAACTAGAACGTGGTATAGGGCTCTAAATGATCTTGGTAAAAAAGTTTGTGCCCTCTATCCTTTTATTTGTGAACTTTGCTTTGAAGTGGGACATTTAAATGTCCAATGCTCAGGCCATAATAATAGCCCTTCTAATCCAATGAGTGCTGCAAGTTTGTATTGTGATACCATGATACTCGTAATCAGCATGATGAACTTACATTAATTTTGGGGTGTGAAGAGTTATCAGGAAAAACTTCTTTCATATATATGAGTTCTTTTGATATGAATAGCGTCCTGCATGGTTGTCATCTTTATTGTGTTGATAATTTCCACACAAATACTTACATACGAAATATTATAAAAGATGAGATTTTACCAAAATATGACAGGACTAATATGTGTTTTGTTCTTATTAATGAAAAGGAGGAATCCTCCAAAGTTTGTTATATTGTCTCTAACAATAAACCAGGGTATATGGAGAAGCTTCCTTTCAAGCCTATCCCACCTAAATAGAAGAAGAAAAAGAGAAGAGGAGGAGTAAAAGGAGGGAGGAAACGGTATTTTCCCCTAAGCATGTTGCTCCTATTATAGTTTTTGATGAGTCTGAACTCGATGATGTTCCTATGCCTGTTACCTATAGTAGTGATCATGATTGAGAAAAGCACACTACTTTTGATATTGAAAATCTCTTCGGTACCAATTCTGAAAATGATGATGTTAATAATTGTTGTACTATCAGTACTATCAATGTTCCTTCCAATGATGATATGTTTACAATTGAACACACTTTGGAAGATAACTATTCTATTGTTATGATGATACTATACCTCCAATATGTGATGATTACAATGATGAATATGATATTTTAAGTCCACCTACTATTGAGGAGAAAATTAATTATGATTACAATATGCCTCCTATATTTGATGATTATGGTGATGAGAATAATAATGATAGCTATTTTGTTGAATCTGCTCCCACTATGATTAACAAGAATGACTATGCTTATAGGGAGAGTAATAATTATTTTATGCATGTGGCTCATGATAAGAATGTTTTATGTGATATTTATATTGTTAATTTTATTCATGATGCTACTGAAAGTTATTATGAGAGAGGGAAACATGGTTTTATGTATCTCCACAATATTAAGTTTCCCCTCTTTATGTTGAAAATTTTGAAGTTGCACTTGTTTTGCTTTCCTATGCTTGTTGCTTTGTGCTTTCATGACTTGTTTCTTTACAAGATTATTTTTCATAGGAAGTGGGTTAGACTTAAATTTGTTCCATATTTGCTTCTTGATGCTCTCTTTTACTTCAATTCATATTTCTTATATGAGCATCATTGAAATTATCTTGCCTATCTTAATGGCTATAAAGAAAGAGATTTTGGGAGACAACCCATTATATTTTTACGTTAAGTTTATTTTTTTTGTTGAGTCTTGGAAGTTATTGCCTATGTAATAAGCTCTCCTTATCCTTTTTGTGTGGTTTTTGTGCCAAGAATAACCTCTAATGAGAGAGAAGTAAGACTTGGGAATGTTGCTGTCACAAAACAGATTTTTGTGCTTCACTATAAAAAATCGTGAAAAATTCATGTATGTCGGATTGAGCTGTAATTTTCTGTGCTTATGCCCTAGGTTATTATCTAACTTCTGTTAGATTAGCACTTTTCGATTTGAGGAACAGAAGGTCTTCGAATAAATTGGTTTTTACATGCTAGTCTGTTTTGACAGATTTCTGCAATTATTTGCATTTGCCTCTTAATCTCTTTATCTTTGAGTTCTCTTTGATCACTTGAGCTTTTAGAAGGAATTTCTACAGCATCTTATGTTTTAATGGATGATTTACTTGAGTTGAAACTAAACCCAAAGGATTATTTTTTTGAATACACTAATGTTGCTAATGAAGATTGTGTGAAGTTTTGTATGAAAGAAATTTTCAAGTGTAGGGAAGAATAATGTTATGAGATGAAGTATGGACAAAAGCTCAAGCTTTGGGATGCCACTCATGTCACCCCAAGAAATATTCAAGAGGTACAAGCGTCAAAGCTTGGGGATGCCCAAGGCATCCCCTTCTTCATTAATAAAAATCTCAGGTTTTCTTCCAAAACACTTCGTTTTTATTGTTTCATGCACAATTGTGTTGTTCTTGGAGCGTCTTTGTTTTTGTTTTTAGTTTTATTTTGTTTGATTTTCTTAAATAAATTGGTTGGACCCTTGCATTCATATGTTGTTTCAAATAAGTTGATTGGTGTTGGAAAAGAGTAGGAAGTTTCATGCTTATAGTGGTACAAAAGGAAGCTTGTTTTGACTGTGACTTAGACTTTATCATGTCATGCTAGATGTTTCTTTGACCATATGCTTAGTGATTATTGTTGTAGCATGACTTGTTTCAAACAATTGAGATTGCTTAATGTTCCTTGAAAGGATCATGCGTTGTTTTAGCATACAAAAGCATACTATTGTGGTATTCTCCTTTGATGCTTTATTTGGGTTGACTTGGCACATGCTTACACGATGTTAAGACTATGAACCAATCAACATAGCCTCTATGATCATTTATTTTTTGACTTGCAATATCACTTTATGCTTTAATTAATAATGTTTTGTCGCTTTGCATGATTATGGCCATTATTGGTGTCACATCCCAAGATTTTCCAAATCTTGTAATGTGAAAATAAATGAATAAAATAAAACTTTGTTTGATTTTCAAGGCCAGAAGAAACTTTTTGATTTCAATTGGGACTTCAAACCAATTTGGATCAAATAAAATCCTAAAGGGATTTAAAAAGATAAAACATTTAATAAAGGCAAATAAAATATTTTGGAAATACTATTTTGGATCTTTTAATAAAAGACTTTGTTTTCAAATGAAAAGGTGGATTTATAAATAAAGATTATATTTTAAAGAGCCAAATTAATTTTGGCCAAGCTTTTATATTAAAATATTTTGTTTTGATAAAATGAGTAAAGGTTTATTTAAATAAAATAATAAGGATGTAATATCCAAATTTTATTTAAGTAAAGGCTTTTCCCATTTTAAATAAACACTAAAACTTATTATTTTATTTTAATAAGTTTTCCAAAGGATTTGGTTCTCAAAATGAAAAGAAATATTTTAAATAAAGATTATTTTATAAAGCCAAATTAAAACCTTGGCCAAGATTTTGAAACAAAAAGTTTTGTTTTGATTAAAATAGTAGAGGTTTATTTAAAATAAAATAAAAAGGATTTAAATATCCAAGTTTTATTAATAAAGGTTTTACTATTTCCAAAATATCAAAACTTATTTATTCTTTTAAAATAAGTTTTCCAAGTATTTTGTTTTCTCAAAATAAAACCTACTAAACTGTTCTGGTTTTATTTTAGATTTCCAAATAAAGTTTTAAATAAACCAATCCTATATGGATTATTAACAAAGGTCCATTCTATTTAATTATTAATGGAACCTAAAATAAAAGGTTATTTTGTTTTAAACAAGATTTCCAAATATCTTTTATTTTCAATTAAAACCTACTGATTTGGTTTTGAAAATATTTTGATTTCAAATGAAGATTTTATTAATTAAATCAAACCCTATTTGATTAAATAACTAAGGTCTATTTTATTTAATTATTAAATAGATCCTAAAATGAATAAAAATATTATTTTCATTTTGGAATGTTGGTTTATGTTAATAAACAGAACCAAAAACTTATTACTAGTTTGGTGAATTGTTTGATTGGATTTGAATGTTGTTTGATAGTTTGAAATTCAAAACAGAAAATTAGAAAAGGAAAAAGTTTTAGACAGAAAAAAATAGAACAGCCCACCCTTTGGCCCAACTAGCCCAATGACCCACCTAGCCCACTGTTCTCTTCCTCAAGCATTCTTTTCTCACTCGTAAACTTACCCAGCAGAGAGTGACAATGGACCCCACCCCACTCCCTTTCTTTCACGCTGCGGACCCACTTTCGCTTTGTTAAATCGTTTTCACCCACGCCCCCGAAACGTTTTCTTCACCGCAGAAGCTACCCGCTAAGCAGCTGACTGGTGGACCCAACCCCCTTTCCTTTTCTATCGCTGACAAGACGACCCCACTATCCCTGTTCATCGTCCTCCCCGCGACTCCTTCTTCCCCTCACCTCGCGACCGTTTCTGTCGCTAATTTCTCGCGGTCAATACGCTTTACTGCTGCGTTTACTCCTCGCAGCGATCACGCCCATTTAAACGCCAGCGCTTTCCCCTCCTTTCCCCTCAAACACCGCAGCACGAGAGCCTCCAGGCTGCCCTCAATCGAAGCCGCACCCTCACTGCTCCGACCACCGTTCCTCCTTAATTCCGGCGAGCCCAGCCACTGCCTTGCCTCCCCGACCAAGCTCGCACATTCCCCATACCTAGACGCATCTGCTTGTACCTTCTGTTCAACCGCGGGCGCCCCAGAACGCCGTCTTCGACAAGCTTCGAGCGCCGCCGTGTCTGCTTCTTCTCCGGCGACGTTTCCTGGTAAGAGCCGACCACCCCGAGCCCTCTCGTTCACGCTCACAGCTTCGCCATGATCTCCTGCGTCTAACCCTGCCCTCGGTCTGTCTTCTCTTGATCTGTAGCGTCGTCTTCGACCGTGGACAGAGCCGTCCGACGCCAACCCTAACTCCGGCGAGCAATCAAGGACAGCCCCTTGCGCCCCTTGGACTATCACGAACACGTTGAGCACCAGCATTCCACGGCGATCACTGTGAGCATCTCCCTACCTTCCCTAGCTTCCTGTATCGCCGGCAACCTCGCCGACCGAGCGCCGCCGCCGCACAGCCGCCGTCAGCGCCGCTCCTTTTAGGTCAAGCGCGCAGCGACCGTTAGATGCAGATCCATTGGCTACGATAGTTTCACTTAACGCCGAAGAGGTACGCTACCTGAGCCACACGATTTAACTTAAATCCAACGGCTGTCGTCGCACGATCCACCCGAACCGGTACCACCCAGTTAGAACGCGACGCGTGTCACCTATTCGGTTTAAAAACAGATTTGAAAACAGAATTATTTGCAAACTTCAAACCCTTGTATCTTTGAATCCACACGTTCAAAAATTACAAATTTTATGTCGTTGGATTCAGGAGAGCAAGACCTAACCAACCCTGCCTTTGTTTTAGCAAATAGTATCTGTTAGCTTGCTTGTTTTTGCAGATTCTTTTGTGAGCTTGTTTAGAGTATAAAAATTGTTTAAAAATGTTTTTAGGGTTAAAACCTTTGCAAAATGGTTTGCTGTGACCTTACTCACCCTAGGAACCAACCTATGTTTTGGAAAATGAATTTGGAAAAGTTTAGAATGGATTAATTGGTTTAATTCATTTCTAGCTAAATAAAACTATTGTTTTGTTTATGAAAAATGGTTTTGAGTAAAAACTTTGGAGAAAATGTTTTGGACCAAACCTACTAACATTGGGAAACACTTTGTGGATTCAAAAAAATGAATTTGGTGAAACAAAATAATTATTCTTGATTTAAAACCATTTCTAGTCAAATAGAAATGTGATTTATTTATTAAAAATGGTTTTGGAAGAAAACCTTTGGAAAATGTTTTGTTTTAAACTCACTAACCCCAAACATCAAGTTTTGTGTTTGAAAACATATTGGGTGAACCCTATAGGCTAATGCCTTAGTAAAAATATTTCTACACCACATAAAATGATACTTTGTTTTGAAAATGGTTTTTAAAGTGAAACCTTTTGCAAATGACTTTGCCACTTTACAAAATGACCAATAGGTGTTTTCAAATGTCTATGACCCACTAGGAACCACTTTTTCAAACAAAACAAAGCTTGGCATGCTTGCATGCAATACTTTGACTTTGTTATTTTATGTGTGTTGTTTTGCTTGATTGGTAGATTGAGTTTGTGCCTTGTTTGATTGGATTGTAGTGACTTGAAGAGTGTAATTGTTGCAAGGACAAGGAAGTGAACCTATACCCTCTACCAAAATGGCAAGTGATGCTTCATACTTTCTATCCCATTATTTTCACTATGCATTAGTGATATTTCTAAGTAGGACTTGCATGGAATTTTTGCTAAGTATAAACTATGCTATGGGAAAACCTAGTAGATGAAACCTTAGTTGGATTTTCCTAAGTTAAGATTCCTATTACTATCATGCTTAGCTTAGCTAATAGAAAACAAGGGTGGAATATATATTCACACTATGGAAAATTTCTAAGTCTGTGGACTTATGTTTTGTTTAATAAAACAACTAAGTGAATGAATCACCTGGGTGGAAATGGAAGGAATGGTTTGTGTTGAGTGGTTCACAAGGCCATGGACTTGGCTTGTGTATCTCACTTGTGGATGGCCACCCAGGAACAAAGAGATTTGAGATGTCAAATGTTGAGAAGCTTCAAGTGCAGCCACTTGGCAATATGGGCTCTGCCATGATCATATAGGTTGCAAGAACTTATCCATATGGACAGTGGGTGGTAGTGTTTGATAGGTTGGAGCGCGTCCATGATGGTCTAAGGGAAGGCTTCTGAAAGATCTTGTCTTGGGAAACCAAGTCTTGTGGGGAAAGTGCACCACCTCTGCAGAGTGTAAAATCTAAGTACTTAGCCATGTCCCTGGTAAAGGACAATTTGAGCATCAAGACATGGAAGCAATCAAGAATCTCATCATTCAAATTTCTAAGTTAAAACTTGTGGTTGAACAAGGGTTGTGTGAAATCTTCAAACTATGATTGAGAGATGCCTTGTAAAGGATCTTCAATCTTTGATTGAGGAAAATGATTTTGTCAAAGCAAAAACTTAGTATTTTCAAATGTTAAGGAAAAATCTATTTTGAGCAATGCAAGCCTCAACTCCACTTAGCCAAATGCATATAGATGATAGACCCCACTATACTACCATAGTATCACTTGCCAATACAATTCAAATGTATTGACCCTTTGTGGCTGTAACTTGTATGTTGCAGGTTTGATTGATTTTAGTGAAGATTGATTGATTAGGATTACAAAGTCTACAACCAACATCTGCCTGTGGCACTTTGAAGATGAAGGACCCCATGACTATAGTTATTCCGCTGCAATGTATTGTAATAGCCAAATGAGCTATGTAAGATGTAATAAAATTATGTTATTCCTGGTTATAAAGTTATATTATGACCTCTGTTTCTTGATATTACATCTAAACTGTGGATGCTAGCTATTGATCCAGGGACTAGCATTGTAAACACAGGGGGCTCTATCTTATTAAAGATTGGGACCCCTACAGATGGTATCAGAGCATTTTGTTGCCTGTAGGATTTGTAAACCTAGGATTGGACAAAAACCTCTTAGAAAAATAGGAGTTGTATTTTGATCCAAAACTTATTTACAAAAACACTTGTAAACTATTTCCTCAACCATTTTGGTTTTGATTCTACATCTCTTCTATTTCAAACTTGATGGAAAAACCTACCCCATGGCCAAAGACTTCACCATGAGCAAAGGACTTCATCAACTCTAATGACTTCAACATCTTCAAGTGAGTTCAACCTTATTCTCATCAAGGACTTCAACCTTAGATACTACTAAGGACTACAAGTGAGACAAGAAATGTTACTCAAGACTTGAAGACTAAGGAAAAACAACTTAGAAGGAACCATGAACACCTTTGAAGTTTTGTGACCAAGACACAAGAATTCTCCAAGGGTACAAAGATCTTGTTCAAGAAGAATCAACCAAGAAGGATAGAAAGAATTCAAGTGAACCACATAGATGGACCACCATATTTAGTTTAAGTCAAACCCACCAACTTATGTGGTGTAACAAAAATTATTTTTGGTTGCCTAAAAATATGCTTGAAACTTGTTGTTTGAGTGGAGTGTTTGTTTGTGATTGCTTGCACATTGCTTGTGTGAATTGTGATGTGTGTGATTAGAATTGATTCCTTAGAAAATATTTTGCCTATTCTAATCCCAACTCAACCTAAACAGATGACTTCTCCAAGAGACTCCAACATCAAGGTTGATGACACCAACACCAACCAAGCTGACAGCATGAAGGAGCTCATAGCAACCCAACACCAGTTGAACCAACTAACAACTCAGTTCATAGCCAACAATAGTGATAAAGACCCTACCTTGCAAAAGTTCTTGGAAGAACAATCCCAACTGATGCTTAAGGTGACTAATCAAATGATCAACATGGAAGAAAACTATCCCAAAAGGGTGTATGACAACAAGGAAGACAAGAATGTTATTCTAGATGGAACCCTAGCTTGCATTATTTGTGGAGACAAGGACCATACTTCCAAGGAGCATGAAGATCAATGCCCTAACTGTGAAGAGAAACATCCTATTGGACAATGTCCTACCTCTCAAGCCACTTGCTACCTATGTGAAGGCAGCAATCATGTACCTATCCAATGCCCCATCTATGCCATTGTGGAACAAAGGAAACAAGAAGGATCCAAGTCTACCAAAGGAAAAGGACCACTTATACCTCCAAACAAGACAACCCAATTCAAAGGACTAAAGAAACCCAAGAAACCAAGACCAGACATGAACCTTGTGCAATGTCGTAAATGTAAGGAAATGGGACACTACTCCAGTGAGTGCCCAGAGAACAAGAAGAATAAAGGAATTGACCAAGTGGTGTGCAACAACTGCAAGGAACCAGGCCATTATGTAGCAACTTGTCCACAAGAGCCACGTAAAGAACTCCAAGAAATCCACTGTTTCAATTGCAAGAACCTAGGACACTATGCAAGCAACTGTCCAGAGAGGATGAAGAATAAGTTGAACAAGCCTATGGAGAAACTCAACCTTGGCCCATGAGTCAAGTATGGAAACAAAGGACTCAATGCAGATGTTTGCCCAGAGAAGTTTCCCCAGGATCCCAAGAAGGACAATGTGTAATTTTTGTTTGAAAATTTTTAAGGGTGGTAGTACCCTAGTTGTTTTGAACCTGCTTGTAACCCTAACCTTCCCAAATCTCGGGGCGAGATTTATTTTAAGGGTGGTAGCCTGTCACATCCCAAGATTTTCCAAATCTTGTAATGTAAAAATAAATGAATAAAATAAAACTTTGTTTGATTTTCAAGGCCAGAAGAAACTTTTTGATTTCAATTGGGACTTCAAACCAATTTGGATCAAATAAAATCCTAAAGGGATTTAAAAAGATAAAACATTTAATAAAGGAAAATAAAATATTTTGGAAATACTATTTTGGATCTTTTAATAAAAGACTTTGTTTTCAAATGAAAAGGTGGATTTATAAATAAAGATTATATTTTAAAGAGCCAAATTAATTTTGGCCAAGCTTTTATATTAAAATATTTTGTTTTGATAAAATAAGTAAAGGTTTATTTAAATAAAATAATAAGGATGTAATATCCAAATTTTATTTAAGTAAAGGCTTTTCCCATTTTAAATAAACACTAAAACTTATTATTTTATTTTAATAAGTTTTCCAAAGGATTTGGTTCTCAAAATGAAAAGAAATATTTTAAATAAAGATTATTTTATAAAGCCAAATTAAAACCTTGGACAAGATTTTGAAACAAAAAGTTTTGCTTTGATTAAAATAGTAGAGGTTTATTTAAAATAAAATAAAAAGGATTTAAATATCCAAGTTTTATTAATAAAGGTTTTACTATTTCCAAAATATCAAAACTTATTTATTCTTTTAAAATAAGTTTTCCAAGTATTTTGTTTTCTCAAAATAAAACCTACTAAAGTGTTTTGGTTTTATTTTAGATTTCCAAATAAAGTTTTAAATAAACCAATCCTATATGGATTATTAACAAAGGTCCATTCTATTTAATTATTAATGGAACCTAAAATAAAAGGTTATTTTGTTTTAAACAAGATTTCCAAATATCTTTTATTTTCAATTAAAACCTATTGATTTGGTTTTGATTATATTTTGATTTCAAATGAAGATTTTATTAATTAAATCAAACCCTATTTTATTAAATAACTAAGGTCTATTTTATTTAATTATTAAATAGATCCTAAAATGAATAAAAATATTATTTTCATTTTGGAATGTTGGTTTATGTTAATAAATAGAACCAAAAACTTATTACTAGTTTGGTGAATTGTTTGATTGGATTTGAATGTTGTTTGATAGTTTGAAATTCAAAACAGAAAATTAGAAAAGGAAAAAGTTTCAGACAGAAAAAAATAGAACAGCCCACCCTTTGGCCCAACTAGCCCAACAGCAGCCCACCTAGCCCACCTGTTCTCTTCCCCGAAGCATTCTTTTCTCACTCAGAAACTTACCCGCGCAGAGAGTGACAACTGGACCCCACCCCACTCCCTTTCTTTCACTGCCAAGCGGACCCACTCGCCTGTTCGTCGTTTTCACCCACGCCCCCGAAACGTTTTCTTCACCGCAGAAGCTACCCGCTAAGCAGCTGACTGGTGGACCCAACCCCCTTTCCTTTTCTATCACTGACAAGACGACCCCACCATCCCTGTTCATCGTCCTTCCCGTGACTCCTTCTTCCCCTCACCTCGCGACCGTTTCTGTCGCTAATTTCTCGCGGTCAATACGCTTTACTGCTGCGTTTACTCCTCGTAGCGATCACGCCCATTTAAACGCCAGCGCTTTCCCCTCCTTTCCCCTCAAACACCGCAGCACGAGAGCCTCCAGGCTGCCCTCAATCGAAGTCGCACCCTCACTGCTCTGACCACCGTTCCTCCTTAATTCCGGCGAGCCCAGCCACTGCCTTGCCTCCCCGACCAAGCTCGCACATTCCCCATACCTAGACGCATCTGCTTGTACCTTCTGTTCAACCGCGGGCGCCCCAGAACGCCGTCTTTGACAAGCTTCGAGCGCCGCCGTGTCTGCTTCTTCTCCGGCGACGTTTCCTGGTAAGAGCCGACCACCCCGAGCCCTCTCGTTCACGCTCACAGCTCCGCCATGATCTCCTGCGTCTAACCCTGCCCTCGGTCTATCTTCTCTTGATCTGTAGCGTCGTCTTCGACCGTGGACAGAGCCGTCCGACGCCAACCCTAACTCCGGCGAGCAATCAAGGATAGCCCCGTGCGCCCCTTGGACTATCACGAACACGTTGAGCACCAGCATTCCACGGCGATCACTGTGAGCATCTCCCTACCTTCCCTAGCTTCTCAGACGCGGCAACTCGCCGACCGAAGCCGCCGCTGCCGCAGTGCCGCTCCTTTTAGGTCAAGCGCGCAGCGACCGTTAGATGCAGATCCATTGGCTACGATAGTTTCACTTAACGCCGAAGAGGTACGCTACCTGAGCCACACGATTTAACTTAAATCCAACGGCTGTCGTCGCGCGATCCACCCGAACCGGTACCACCCAGTTAGAACGCGACGCGTGTCACCTATTCGGTTTAAAAACAGATTTGAAAACAGAATTATTTGCAAACTTCAAACCCTTGTATCTTTGAATCCACACGTTCAAAAATTACAAATTTTATGTCGTTGGATTCAGGAGAGCAAGACCTAACCAACCCTGCCTTTGTTTTAGCAAATAGTATCTGTTAGCTTGCTTGTTTTTGCAGATTCTTTTGTGAGCTTGTTTAGAGTATAAAAATTGTTTAAAAATGTTTTTAGGGTTAAAACCTTTGCAAAATGGTTTGTTGTGACCTTACTCACCCTAGGAACCAACCTATGTTTTGGAAAATGAATTTGGAAAAGTTTAGAATGGATTAATTGGTTTAATTCATTTCTAGCTAAATAAAACTATTGTTTTGTTTATGAAAAATGGTTTTGAGTAAAAACTTTGGAGAAAATGTTTTGGACCAAACCTACTAACATTGGGAAACACTTTGTGGATTCAAAAAAATGAATTTGGTGAAACAAAATAATGATTCTTGATTTAAAACCATTTCTAGTCAAATAGAAATGTGATTTATTTATTAAAAATGGTTTTGGAAGAAAACCTTTGGAAAATGTTTTGTTTTAAACTCACTAACCCCAAACATCAAGTTTTGTGTTTGAAAACATATTGGGTGAACCCTATAGGCTAATGCTCTTAGTAAAAATATTTCTACACCACATAAAATGATACTTTGTTTTGAAAATGGTTTTTAAAGTGAAACCTTTTGCAAATGACTTTGCCACTTTACAAAATGACCAATAGGTGTTTTCAAATGTCTATGACCCACTAGGAACCACTTTTTCAAACAAAACAAAGCTTGGCATGCTTGCATGCAATACTTTGACTTTGTTATTTTATGTGTGTTGTTTTGCTTGATTGGTAGATTGAGTTTGTGCCTTGTTTGATTGGATTGTAGTGACTTGAAGAGTGTAATTGTTGCAAGGACAAGGAAGTGAACCTATACCCTCTACCAAAATGGCAAGTGATGCTTCATACTTTCTATCCCATTATTTTCACTATGCATTAGTGATATTTCTAAGTAGGACTTGCATGGAATTTTTGCTAAGTATAAACTATGCTATGGGAAAACCTAGTAGATGAAACCTTAGTTGGATTTTCCTAAGTTAAGATTCCTATTACTATCATGCTTAGCTTAGCTAATAGAAAACAAGGGTGGAATATATATTCACACTATGGAAAATTTCTAAGTCTGTGGACTTATGTTTTGTTTAATAAAACAACTAAGTGAATGAATCACCTGGGTGGAAATGGAAGGAATGGTTTGTGTTGAGTGGTTCACAAGGCCATGGACTTGGCTTGTGTATCTCACTTGTGGATGGCCACCCAGGAACAAAGAGATTTGAGATGTCAAATGTTGAGAAGCTTCAAGTGCAGCCACTTGGCAATATGGGCTCTGCCATGATCATATAGGTTGCAAGAACTTATCCATATGGACAGTGGGTGGTAGTGTTTGATAGGTTGGAGCGCGTCCATGATGGTCTAAGGGAAGGCTTCTGAAAGATCTTGTCTTGGGAAACCAATTCTTGTGTGGAAATTGCACCACCACTTCAGAGTGTAAAATCTAAGTACTTAGCCATGTCCCTGGTAAAGGACAATTTGAGCATCAAGACATGGAAGCAATCAAGAATCTCATCATTCAAATTTCTAAGTTAAAACTTGTGGTTGAACAAGGGTTGTGTGAAATCTTCAAACTATGATTGAGAGATGCCTTGTAAAGGATCTTCAATCTTTGATTGAGGAAAATGATTTTGTCAAAGCAAAAACTTAGTATTTTCAAATGTTAAGGAAAAATCTATTTTGAGCAATGCAAGCCTCAACTCCACTTAGCCAAATGCATATAGATGATAGACCCCACTATACTACCATAGTATCACTTGCCAATACAATTCAAATGTATTGACCCTTTGTGGCTGTAACTTGTATGTTGCAGGTTTGATTGATTTTAGTGAAGATTGATTGATTAGGATTACAAAGTCTACAACCAACATCTGCCTGTGGCACTTTGAAGATGAAGGACCCCATGACTATAGTTATTCCGCTGCAATGTATTGTAATAGCCAAATGAGCTATGTAAGATGTAATAAAATTATGTTATTCCTGGTTATAAAGTTATATTATGACCTCTGTTTCTTGATATTACATCTAAACTGTGGATGCTAGCTATTGATCCAGGGACTAGCATTGTAAACACAGGGGGCTCTATCTTATTAAAGATTGGGACCCCTACAATTGGTCTCTTAGTTGGTCGCTCCCAGTCTTTTGCTAGCCTCCACTTGTACTAAGTATGAGTTCTACTCATGCATCCAACTCCCAAGAAAACAAGTTATTCCAAAGAGTCCACTATAAATTCCTATGCATGGTGTGTTACACCATTCCAAGTATATTCATGTTTTTGTCTATCTTTCCCCATTAAACTCTTGTTATGTGAAAATTAGTGATTAAAGCTCTCACAAACTTGATGGCACACTTTATTTTCTTGCACTTAATAAAATTGAACCATTGTGTCCATCTATGTTGCTTATATGCTTGCACTTTATAAGTTGTGAATTAGCATAACCATGATACCATGGGGAATGCTTTCAACATTGCACTTATTATTCAGTTGATATCATGTTCTTTTGTTTATGGATCCCGGCAGTGTGAAATAAAAGGGGAGCTTGTAAGCTCATGGAGTTTGTATGTGTGTTAGAGAAACCCCTGGTCGGCTAGCCTAAGCCATGCCTAATCATGGTGGAAACTTGCAGCATAACCATAGTGAGCATTCTGTGAAGCATCCTTAATAAAAACCTATGCAAATAGCAAATAAAAAGATCGCTGAGATGCTCATTGTCTGTTGCCTTGTCATTGGAAAGCTCCTATGTCATGGGTCAAGGGGTACCCCGTTGGCGGTTCTCCATGATACACATGTACTTACAATGACAAGAACTTACTTCTGACTAAAGTTGAGTAGCATGAGGTTCGGTACTCGTAAGCAAGGGGCATGAGATTTTCAACTTATAACTTGTCAAGCATATCCTCATATTTGTGTCACTTTAAGCTTAATCACCTCAAGATGCTTATGATAGGGGAAATGAGAGCTAAAAGCTAATAAGTACCATAATTTTTGGAAGCTCTTTATGAAACTTGAAATCCATGCTTCCCTTTGTGAAGGGCCTTTCTTTTTTACTTTTATGTTGAGTCTCCATCTTCTATCTTTATGCACCAATTGAGAGAGTATAGTGGTCATTCTTAGTTTAATGTGCATTGTCCCAAAACTTGTTGATTGATTCATAACATTGATATTGCTTGTTCTTAAATTATTTGTATCTAGTCACCCTTATGAACTATGAAGGTGTCCTATGCATTTATGTTTTGCTTTACCATGAGGGACAAGCTGAATACCACTCTTATTATGTTTTCTATATGTGAAACAAACAAACGTCTTTCAACGCATTGCTATTCATGATATTTTGTGTGTACCTTTTCATGTTACAACATAGTTCCTATGTCTTATTGTTAGAACTCTATTTTCATGCTTATATTTAGAGTACTTTGATCCCAGCTATCAATGCTTTACAAATACCTTGATCAAGATTGTGATGGTGCATGTCACCTCAAAAATTATTCTTTTTATCACTTACCTAGTCGAGGACGAGCAAGAGTTAAGCTTGGGGATGCTTGATACGTCGTAAACGTATCTATAATTTTTGATGCTCCATGCTTGTTTTGTATCAACTATCTTATGTTTTGTCTACACTTTGAGGCATTTTTATACATTTTCTAAAACTAACCTATTGACAAGATTCCGTAGTGTCAGTTGCCTATTTTCTGCTGTTTTTGGTTTCAAAAAAGCTAGTAAGGAAATATTCTCCGAATTGGACGAAACACAAGCCGAAGTTCCTATTTTTTCCGACATAAGACGGAGTCCAAAGCAGAGACGGAGGAGGGCACCGAGGCGGCCACACCCTATGGTGGCGCGGAAACTCTTCAGGTGCGCCACCAGGTGGTGTGGGCCCCTCGGGCCTCCTCCGACCTTGCCCCTTCGCCTATATATTCCCCCTGAGATGAAAACCCTAGAGACAGGATCAGAATTCCACGAAAAGTTCCATAGCGCCGCCACCACCGAAGAGGAGATTCGGGGGACAAAAGTCTTTGTTCCGGCACCCTGCCGGGACGGGGAAGTGCCCCCGGAGCCATCTTCGTCGACTCCGCCACAATCTCCATCATTGTTGCTGAATCCCATGATGAGGAGGGAGTAGTTCTCTCTCGAGGCTAAGGGCTCTACCGATAGCTATGTGTTCATCTCTCTCTATGCATGATCTTATTGAGATCATGAGCTTTGTAATCTATAGATCTATTCTGCTACTCAAGTTCTTTAATTAATCTCTGCTTATCCCCACGTGTGTGAAGTTGACAGTGTGCACACAGTGTGGCACTTAGGCTAAGGTTACAGAAATACTTATCATGAGTATAATTTGAGTTGGATGTCTCTATGAGATTGTGGTGTTTGTTGGAACCATCTAGCGTTCAAGTTTATAGTGAGGGGTTATCTAGATGGGGAATGCGAACTTTAAGGTGTGCTGTTATAGCCCTACATCGTCCAACCGGAGAGTAGTTTAGACTATATTAATGAAGAGAAGATATTTATATGAGAGTGTCCACTAGTGAAAGTATGATGCCTATGCATTGTTTCTAAGCATTGAAACACCGTTTACAATTAGTCATGTTACATGTTTACTTGCTGCCACTCTTATTTAGATTGCAATTACCACTTATAATCATCCATATTACTTGTATTTCACTATCTCTTCGCCGAACTAGTGCACCTATACACCTGACAAGTGTATTGGGTGTGTTGGGGACACAAGAGACTTCTTGTATCTTGATTGCAGGGTTGTTAGAAGTCGATATTTTACCGAAAGACTCACTAAGCTAGAAGACGAGACGGAGATGGTGCGGGTCCCCCTAGCCGCGCCACCAGGTGGTGTGGGCCCGTGGTCCACCCTCTGACATCGCCGTTTCGCCTATAAGAAGCCTCCGATGTAGAAACCCTAAATAATCGAGCCTCCGACCACGAAAAGTTCTGTAGGACCGCCACCACCGAAGATGAGATTCGGGGACGTAGTCTCTATTCGGCACCTGAGATGGAAGTGCCCCCGGGGCCATCTCCATGAATCTCCACCACCATCTCCATCGCCGTTGCTGATTCCCATGATGATGAGGGAGTAGTTCTTCCTCGAGGCTAAGGGTTCTACTGGTAGCTATGTGTTCATCTCTCTCTCTCTCTCTATTCATGATCATATTGTGATCATGAGCTTTGTAATCAAGTAGATCTACCTTGCTACTCAAGTGCTTTAATAGATCTCTGGTCTCCCCACGTGTGTCAAGTTGATAGTGTGCACACCTTGTGGCACTTAGGCTAGAGATTACAAATACTTGTTATGAGTTATATTTGGAGTTGGATGTTTCTATGAAATTGTGGTGTTTGTTGGAACCATCTATAGCTAAAGGTGACAGTGTGGGGTTATCTAGATGGGGAAACCGGACTTTGAGGTTTGCTGTTATAGCCCTACCGTGGATTAGAGTTATCCAACCGGAGAGTAGTTCAGAGTAGTATCATAAAGAGAAGATATTTATATGAGAGTGTTCACTAGTGAAAGTATGATCCCCAGGCCTTGTTTCTAAGCATTGAAACTTCGTTTGCAACTAGATCTGTTACATGTTTGCTTGCTGCCATCTTTATTTCAGTTTGCCTTTAGTCTCTTCCACGCCATCAAGCTATTTTCTGGCACCATTGTCTTTTATCCATACCACTTGTATTTCACTATCTCTTCGCCGAACTAGTGCACCTATACACCTGACAAGTGTATTGGGTGTGTTGGGGACATGAGAGACTTCTTGTATCTTGATTGCAGGGTTGCTTCAGAGGGATACCTTTGACCACTTCCTCCCCGAGTTCGATAAATCTTGGGTGATCCACTTAAGGGAAACTTGCTGCTGTTCTACAAACCTCCACACTTGGAGGCCCAACACTGTCTAGAAGAATAGAAGTGTGCGTAGACATCGGCAACCTACTATCCTTTCTGGATGCCTATTCAGGCTACCACCAGATTAAGTTGAATCTCGCGGATCAAATAGAAACGTCCTTCATCACCCCGTATGGGGCTTACTATTATGCCACTATGTCGTTTGGATTGAAAAATGCAGGGGCAACGTACCATCGTTGCATGCAGAAATGTCTACAGGTGCAGATCGGGAGAAAAATACATGCCTACGTCGGCAACATGGTGGTGAAGATGAAAGAGCAACATGTAACACCCTCGAATTGGCCCTATGCAAGTTTCAGCGTTTTCCGCCAAACCCACATAGAAACGATTCAAAGATGCCCACCAGGCACTTGCGTGCGGGTGGAAAACGAAGTAATATCATTACACAGTAGTCTACGATGGAACTCACAGAACATATATATACAACAACGACTCAACGAGTCAAGGATACAGATATATAGTACAAAGATCCAAATCACCTTGAAAACGATACAACATCCGACTACGGATAACAAGCAAATTGGGATAAGAGCCCTGAAGAATAACCAATGGCATCCATAACCCTGCCCAGGCCAAGTCGGAAGGGTAACCTACTAACGACGTCGAACTTATAGCTTCTAAAACAAAAGGGGTGTCGACAAAGGGCAAGGAAAAAGAGAGCGGTCAGTACTGAGGCCAGTACACAGGGAGTCTAGAATTCGGCGGCTCTCGCCTACATAGGTATGGTGAACTGAAGCGGCAGCGAAGCATGCACTACATGACCTATAGAGACTCGATAAAACTATCGGTTATTAGAGAGAGATAAGAAAGACCTATGCGGAACCAACCTGATACTACCACCAAACATACCCATCCTGGTATTTCCCCCTCAAAACCAATCGAGGAAGTCCTGCTGAGGAAAACTCACACAGTTGGTAGTTTTATTCATCCTTTCCATGGTGGTTATGCAACTTACTAGTGATATCAGGTACAAGTCAAATTATAACAGTAAACTTTAGTTGTAGTTGTCTATAATCGAGAAACTGTGCTCCCAGTCGTCCATAACCGTGGACATGGATTTTCGAAAAGATTTAACCCTGCACGGGTGCACCAAAGTTTCCACACGCACTTCCACCCTTTTTGCCAGATTAGTTAACATACTTCTATCGGTATGTCGGCGGGGCTTCGTACACGACACTTTCCCAGACCCAAAGTAAGTACATGGGGGCCACCCGAAAGAGCTACCCATACGAGGTATAGCTAATCCTCCTCGTACGGACCCTGAGGTTACGTGCACTTCTCACGTGAGTAGAGGCCATAGACAATATATTCCCGTGACAGAGTGCCATCATCCTACGCAGCAGTAATAAATGATCATCGAGCAACAGGTAATAAACATGGCAGACATGGCATAGGTATAGTAGGTAACGTATAAAGCCCGAACTAGTTTTGTGGCCCCTAGTACAATACTTTGAAATTAGGTAATAAGCCGATACGGGTGCCCAGACACCCCACATGTGGTTAGCGCGCTTAGTCTCGGAACAGGTGTCAAGAACTCGGGTCCTAGGTGGACACAAGTGGGCGGGTAAAAACCAAATAACATCTATTACCCACCAGTGCCTCTGCATTATATCTATTTTTATCATTTTAATTAACAAGTTATAATTAAAACCAAGATCATCTCCACCATTAATTATGTGCCAACCTCCCAACAAATATGGAACAACTACGACGCGAAGCAGCACCTGAGCAAGCAACTACGACTCCCAAGGCCAACTGTCTATCAATCAACAGGCAATAGGAATGTGTCCAAGGCAATATAGAGGCTGCAAGGAGTATAAATGGTGCACATAAACTAGAGCATCGCAACACAGATAGCAATAGATCAACTAGAGGAAGTAAAGACTATAAATACAAAATAGGTAGAAAGGGGGAGAATGCTCGCCTGGAAAACACTGCCGAAGGTTCATCCGAAGAATGGGGCGAAGCTCGCATCAACTCAATGTCCTAATCCGGGAAGAAGCAAGCACTAAAAGAAACACTGGATGCACTATTTAATAGTACGGTAGAAGATCAGGCATGATGCATGTATGATGCATGACATGGCAAAGATGCGGTACAATTAGGCAATATTAAGTGGAACGGGGTCCCGATATTTAAATAGAAGGTTCAAGTTATTTATCTACCCGCAAATTAAATGTTGAATTAACAAAGCGAAACATGGCATCGGTTCACTACACAAATTTAAATAGAGCCAATATAAGAATAGAATAGCCTGGATATAGTCTACGTATTTAATTATGAGATGAATCGACAAAGTATCCCAAACAAATGAATATGTATGCAAGCATGAACAATTTGATATGCAACAAGTGTATGTCAATATTATAAAAATAGGGGTCTCGAAAAAGGGGTCACACATTAGGGTCGAAGATCTTGGTCCTGGGGATTCGACAGGGTTCGGGGGTTGGGGTTGGCGGTTTTGGTGTTCGGGCTCAAGGACCGGGGTCTTCGGGGTCTCATCCATCGGATCCAGGAAGAAGAACACAGCATCCGTGAGGTAGATCTTGTCGGTTCCACCTTGAAGGCCTTGTGGTTTTCGTGAAGGCGAACTCGGTGTACCACGATGTAGCTCTTAGGGTTCCGACTTTGATGGTGGGTGAAGGACTTGGTATCACGCACAATGATCTTGCCAAAACGGAAACACCGATAGGACGGATATCTTGCTTAGAACACACTTGCAGCAACCTCCTCACTTCACGGTACCTAGTCATGTCGGACTTGGTCACACGAATCATCACGATCCCGTAGTGGTACTAACAGCACCAAACAGTAGCATCATCAACATCGCCACAAACCATCCTCATCACAACTTCTGTATATCGCACCATTATCTCCCTCTCTTTGGTATTGAGCAGTAGTACATGGGTCGGGACGAGGTTGACGGCCGGCAGGGCTCGGGGCGCAGGATCCGGGGCTCGGGAGGCGGTCGGAGCTCGCGCCCGTGGAGGCGAGGCTCGTAGCAGGCACACAGGGGCGACTCCGGCAACGGAGGGCACGGGATGATGACTCGGAGCAGAGGTCGGGGCGGTCGAGCGATGCTGGTGGCCTGGGGCGGTGGAAAGAGAGGCGGCTACGGCATGCCCGCTGCATAGAGAGAGCAGCAGAGGTCACCGGCGGGGTAGAGGAGCTCGTCAGGGGGGCATGCAGAGGCGGCCGGACTTCCTCCTGGCGGTGCTCGGGGGAAGCAGAGGGGGGCGCAACGAGGTGGCGAACGAATATGGTAGCGACGCGGTGCCGTCGGGAAGGCACAGGAGAACGGGGAGGTGGAGGTCACTTAGGCACCATGGTCGGGGCGAGCTCGGAGGCAGGCAGTCTAGGGGTGGCAGTGCAGCATCGAGGCGGAGGGGCGGCCACACGCAGCAACACATAGAGAGGGCAGGGGTAGGGCGGCCAGGGCGGGGGTACGCGTGGTGGGGCCGGGTCCACGGCGGAGATCCCGTGGAGGGAGGTTGGTTCGATTGGGATGGGGGCATGTGCGGGCGGGGGTGGGTCGCTGGTTGGACGCTGCGCGCGGGGTGGTGCGTGTGGTGTGTGTGCGTGTTGGCCAGGTGGTTGGGTTTGCTAGGGTTTCCAGGTTGGGGTGAGGTTAGGTCGACAGGGATTGTAGGTAGCTGGCTGATCCCTTTTGGTCTGGCCGACTGTCTCCCCTAAAAACATTTTATACAATTGTTTTTTATAGACTTCTACAAATAGTTTTTAAATAAATAAAAGATCCAGAAAAGACGGGAGTTTTGATTTAAAATTAAGACGGAGATATTTAGAAAACAAAACTAGACTTTTAGAAAATAGTTTTAGGCCATGCATTAGGACATGACGATGCTCAATTGCAAAGTGGCATGATGACATGAGCATGCAGTCATGATGATGCACAAAGAAAAACACAACAATTTTCTAGCAGTGGTTTTACCCGGGGTACTACACAACACACACTTCTCGAAGACCTGAAGGAAACATTCGCTAACCTCCGCCGGTTCTTGATGGAGCTGAATCTGGAGAAGTGCATCTTCGGTATCCTAGCGAGCCAGCTCCTCGGTTTCGTCATCTCAGAACGAGGGCTCGAGGGAAATCTGGAGAAGATAGGCGCAATCGAGCACATGCAGCCACCGTGGAACCTGCACGTCATGCAGAAGTTCACCGGATGCTTTGCCTCCCTTAGCCGGTTCATCAGCTTGCTAGGCGAGAAAGGACTCCCGCTGTACCAGCTCATGAAGAAAACCGACCGATTCGTCTAGCTGGCTCAAGAGGACGCGGCCTTCCACGACCTCAAGCGCATGCTCTCCTCCCCTCCCATACTGGCAGCCCTGGCCGCAAAGGAGCCAATGCTAATGTACATCACAGCCACCAACCGGGTCGTTAGTGTTGTGCTCGTGGTGGAGAGGCTGGAAGAAGGAAAGGTGCAGCCAGTCTGGCACCTAGTGCACTATTTGAGCGAAGTGCTCTCACTCTCAAAGCAGAACTACCCCCACTAGCAGAAGCTGGTCTAAAGTGTGTACATGACCGCCAAGAAGTTGAAGCATTACTTCCAAGAGCACTCCATCTGGGTGGTGGCATTGGCACCGCTCTTTGAGATTATCGGCAACAGGGACACATCGGGTTAGGTGGTGAAGTGGGAAATAGAGCTCGCCACCCATAATATCCAGTACGAGCCAAGAACGGTGATCAAGTCCTAGGCCCTAGCCAACTTCATAGTCGACTGGGTAGAAACTCAATACCTGCCGCCTGTTCCTGACTCCACGCATTGGAAGCTACATTTCGATGGCCCAAAAATGTGCGGGGGGTGGGACCAGAATCGTCATCACCTTCCCAAAGGTTGACTGGCTAGAATATGTTTTGCAGATCCACTTTCGCGCATCTAACAACATCGCCGAATATGAAGCACCCATCCATGGGCTCAAGCTACTGAAAGAAATTGGCATCCAGCGAATCCTCTGCTTCGGCGACTCGGGCCTGGTGGTACCGCAAGTATCGGGCGACTGGGACGCCAAGGATGCAAACATGGCCCTATATCAGTTCTTCGTATAGTATCTATGCGCTTGTTTCGAGGGGTGTGAGTTCCATCACGTCCCTCGAGCCAACAATGAAGCCACCGATGCACTCGCACGGGTCGGCTCTACAAGACAAGCAATACCACCTAGAGTCTCCATGGAGCACCTGCGCAAGCCCTCCATCACGCCATGTCTGGAATCCGAGTCCATCGTTCTAGATGCGGACTCGGGGAATGCCGGCTCCAAGGACCCAGAAGTCGCAAACAAGGTCCCGAGGACTACCAGGTAGAAGGTCCCGGGGACTACCGGGTCGAAGGCGCCGACATCCCACGCTGGCTCCAGCAGCCCGGGGACTGCCGACTCCGCCCTTCCACCTGGTAGGCCACCCGACGAGGCCGACCTGACCAAGCAAGAAGAGATACAACTGATCATCCATACCGTCTATGCCATCCGGGAGACCCCGACATGGGACAGGCACTTCATGGACTTCCTCACCAGAGGTGAACTCCCTGATGAAGATGTTGCGGCAAGACAAGTGAAGCGCACAGCTAGTGCATACACCGTCATCAACAACGAGCTATACAAATATAGCGTCGGAGGCATCTAACAATGCTGCGTAAGCCAAGAGGAAGGCATTTGGCTCCTCGTGGACATCCAACAAGGAGAGTGCAGCCATCAAACGTCATCAAGGGCCATAGTGGCAAAGGCTTTCCACCATGGCTTCTACCGCCCGAACTGTTGGGTCCGCAGCATAGAATACAAAATTTTCCTACGGTGTGAACTAAACGCCAAGATCTATCTACTAGGTACAAAGCAACGGGTGTACATACATCCAGCGAGAACTTACCCTCGAAGACAACGAGTTTTGTTAATGAGTAGGAACTCGTGGTTGATGTAGTCGTACACTTGCCGATCTCAAGATCGTGAGGAAGTCCGAGCGCTGCAACTCAGCAGCGCATCCGTACTCGCACACACGTTCAAGCCACCGGACAACCTCCACCTCCTCGCTCCAGCGATCGAGCGGAAGCAGCAACTCCTTTCAGACGAAATGCCGCCGGGAACATGTATCTCGCTAATCCGAGACCATGGGGGAATAATTCTAGAGGGGGAGAGAGATCCTTCACAAGGAGGCGTGAGGATGAAGGAGGTAATGGGTGGCCTTTTATAGGAGGAGGGGGTGCCCGTCCTCTCCATGGCCGGCGCATGGGGGTGACCCCTCACCTCCCCCATTCATGTGGTGGTAACCCCTCCACATTGAGCTATCTCAATGTGATATCACCGAGAGGGCCCAGAGTATATCTATCCGTCATCGGGATTGACAAATTCCACTCTTGATCCATGAGCCTCAACATAACACCTTTGTAGTACTGAACCCATCTTTATAGTCACCCTGTTACGGTGTGACGTTTGATGTTATCAAGATACTCTTCCGATGTTAGCAATTAACATGATCTCATGGTCTAAGGATAAATATTACTTCGTACGATGTTATAGCAATATAAACATAATGACTTGATCGTAATGCTATACTTAGGATGAATGTTCATCACATCATTCCACCAATGGTGTGACCTTGTTATTAACAACATCCAATGTCCATGATCAGGAAACCTTGATCATCTTGTTAATCAACAAGCTAGTCTATAAGAGAGGCATAACTAGGAACCCTTTTTGTTTATTAAACACACATGTATTGATGTTTCCGATCAATACAATTCTAGCATGAAAAATAAACATCTATCATATATAAGGAATACATAATAACAACTTTATTATTGCCTCTCAGGGCATATTTCCTTCACGAACGTGCCAGAATACACCGACAAATGGTGCGAGCGTGCAATGGTTGCCAGCATTTTTGCCAACAGAAGCACACACCAGCTACTACGCTCAAGATGATCCCTATCACCTGGCCATTTGCTATCTGTGGGCTCAACATGGTCGGGCCCTTCAAGATAGCGCTATCCGGCATGACGCATCTACTGGTGGCAGTGGAAAAGTTCACCAAGTGGATCGAGGCGAAGCCCATCAAGAAGCTGGATGGACCCATAGTGGTCAAATTCTTCACGGACATAATCACATGCTACGGCTACCCCCATAGCATCATCACCGACAACGGCACAAATTTCGCCAAAGAGGACTTCGCACGCTACTTTAGAGAAAAGGGCATCCGATTGGACCTTGCATATATCACACACCCCTAGTCCAATGGATAGTTGATCGAGCCATTGATGAGGTACCCTGGATGCTAGATAGAGGAGATTCCGGTAGTACTATGGAGCCAGTGTACCATGCCTAACAGCTCAACCGGCTACACTCCATTCTTCCTTGTCCTCGGTGCAGAGGCCATCCTCCCAACTGACACCGACTTCGATGCACCTCGCAAGCTACTGGACACAGAGCAAGATGCCAAAGAGGCTCACGAAGACAATGCGACCTCCTCGAGGAAGTACGCGAGCTAGCTTGTCCAAATCTGACATCTACCAGCAAAACCTGCACCGCTACCACGCGAGCCGGATCCACCCCATCTCATTCCGAGAGGGAGACCTGGTTCCCCCACTGGTACAATACACCAAGGGGATGCACAAGCTCTATCCCCTTGGGAAGGGTGATGGCCCAAGATATCTCGAGCTCGTTGGGGAACCCCAATAGGAAGGTATGATGAGCACAACAGCAAGTTTGAATGAGTTATGAAACCAAGGTTATCGAACCAGTAGGAGCAAGGAAACACCTCCAAGATGTTGTTGCCAACTTGGAATCTTGCACAACACAACCACAGAACTTTGCCCCCAACTTAGAGTGAAGTTGTCAATCTCACCGGTTTTGCTGAAAACAAAGGATTAAACGTATTGTGTGGAAGAGAGTAAAAGCTTGCAGAAAGTAAACAGAAAGCAGTAAATAGTTGTAGATTGATGGTAGCCTGACTTACTGCATCAGTTGGCCCGAAACTTGGGGACTACACCCAGTGGGTGTGCTCCCCTGCCCCCACAGGAAGCTGGAATTAACCAGCGGGGTGGAGAACCGGCCGCCAACAGTAAGATAAGGGTAAAGCTCCCGAGTAAAAGTTTTGGCCCAACCGACTGTGTTAGTCGGCCCGAAACTCGGGGACTACACCCAGTGAGTGAGCTCCCGCGCCCCCACTCCAACACAAGAAGACCCAGAAAATCAAAAAAATTAAAGACAAGGAACAAATCAGTAGCATGCACCCGGAAGACGAAGCTTCCGCAAGTCATTAAACAAGAACAAATTGTTCATGAGTACCAGCATAAATATAAGGAGTTCATACAATTCCACCTGACATATCGGGGATTCAAGCTCAGGGTTGTGGAGAAGGATCGGTGGTGGAAGATGCGATTCCGCTACTAGAGGAAATATCAGCAGCAATCGGGTTGGTACCTGGTGGAGGAGCAACAGTCTCAGTGCTAGCCTCAACATTAACAACTCCCTGAATTGGCTCCATATCATCCGGGTCGCTAAAGTCCTGATCCAACTCCACACAACGCGTGATCTTGACTTTGCATGAGAGGATCTTAGGAAGCTCTTCGCAAAGGCCGTTGTAGGTGGTGCCTTGCTGGAAACCACGGATGAGAGTGTCCAGCTTCGCAGCCGGATACCAGGACTTGACAAGGGTAAGAGTAAGCTCCGCGCCTCCATGCATAGCCCATTATTGCCTCGAGTCGATGTGGTCCACAACACCCTCCACCGCCGTAGCAAGCTTATCGATGGTCCCTGACTCTTTCTTAAAAGGACAGAGGTACTCAAAGAGATCGACACAAGCTTGGCACATCTAGAGGGCCTCCTTGTAGAGTACACCAACAAGGTCTTCAACCCTCAAGTCATGCCTAGTTTCCTCGGCGAAGACACGAGCAAGATCCTGATCAGTCGCCTCTGGATACAGAGCTGCAACCAGCAAAGGCTAAAGTTACAAGGTACCTATAGCAGATGGGAGAAACAAAGCAAAGCAGAAAGAAACATACTGATGATGGCATCGACAATGCGCTCCAACTTCGCATGCACCTCCTTCTCACGGGACTTGCTCAAATCATATAGATCTCCTGCTTTTTATGAGAATCCTCGAGAACCTTGAAGGCCGCAGGACGAATATCATTGTTCTTATTGGTCTTCTCGGTTGCATCCTCCAACTTGTTCTTCTACGCCACCATCTTGTCAATTTGATCCTAGCGCATCTTGTCGTATTGTTGCAGCCAGTGCTTACTCAATATGTTGAGCTCGTTGGGGAACCCCAAGAGGAAGGTATGATGATTATAGCAACAAGTTTTCCCTCAGTTATGAAACCAAGGTTATCGAACCAGTAGGAGCAAGGAAACACCTCCAAGGTGTTGTTTCCAACTTGGAATCCTGCACAGCACAATCACAGAACTTTTCCCCCAACTTAGTGAGGTTGTCAATCTCGCCGGTTTTGCTGAAAAAAAAGGATTAAACGTATTGTGTGGAAGATAGTAATTGCTTCTAGAAAATAAACAGAAAATAGTAAATAGTTATAGGTTGATGGTAAAAGAAAGGACCGGGGTCCATAGTTCACTAGTTGTGATTCTCCTTAAGATAGATGACATGTTGGGTGAACAAATTATAGCGGGGCAATTGACAAACATCGAGAAAGCATACATGCATATACTAATCATCTTGACTCCTATGATATTTGATTGGGCATTACAACATTATACATAGACCGTAATCCAACTGCATCTATGACTAATAATCTACCTTTAGGTTATCATCCGAACCCCCTCCAGTATTAAGTTGCAAGCAACAGATAATTGCATTAGGAAAAGTGTGTAAAGTAAACAATACGATTGTTCTATGAACAAAGGATTGTTGTTTTCTCCCTAGTAGCAACAACACATCTAATACCTTAGAGATTTCTGTCACTTCCCCAGATTACTAGAGGCATGAACCCACTATCGAGCATAAATACTCCCTCTTGGAGTTGCTAGCATCTACTCGGCCAAGATAGCTACTAACAACGGAGAGCATGCAAGATCACAAAAAACAAAGACATGATAGAATCAATAATCAATCTGAAATAGCATCTCAATATCCATCGGATCCCCGCAAACACAACATGTAGGATTACAAATAGATGATCCTGATTATGAACGGAGCTCACAAGATCTAAACATGGTAGCACAAAGGAGAATAACCAACCATCTAGCTACTAAATGGACCCGTAGTCCAGGGATGAACTACTCAGGAATCACACCAGAGGCAGGCATGGTGTTGAAGAAGGCCTCCAGGGTGAATTCTCCCCTCCGGCAGGGTGCCAGGAAGAGCTTCAGATCCCTCCTGATATAGGGATGGAGATGATGGCGGCTACAGACTCTTTCATGGAATTTTTGATCGGGTACTTAGGGTTTCTGTATCGGAGGCTTCTTATAGGCGAAAGGGGAGGCTGAGGGGTGCAGGCGCGCACCACCCTGGCGCCCGGCCAGGCTGCCTGTGCCAGTGGTGGTGGTCGGCCCCTGGCCCCTCTCCGTCTCATCTTCTGGCTCTGTGTTTCCCTCGGTGAAATATTGACTTTGGTTTTTGTCCCGTCCAATTCCGAGAATATTCATTTTCTGACTTTCCTGGAACCAAAAACGGCAGAAAACGGGCAACTGGCACTGTGGCATCTTGTTAGGTTAGTCCAAGAAAGTGTATAAAAATACTCCAAAGTGTGGACAAAACATAAGAAAGTAGATATAAAACAAGATGGAACATCAAAAATTATAGATACGTTAACAACGTATCGACATCCCCAAGCTTAACTCCTGCTCGTCCTCGAGTAGGTAAGTGATAAAAAGAAAGAATAATTTTTGAGGTGACATGCACCATCACAATCTTGATCAAGGCATATTGATAGCTGGGATCATAGTACTTTAACATAGACATGAAAGATATAGTTCTAACAATAATACATAGCAACTATGTTGTAGCATGAAAAGGTACAAACAAAAGATTCATGAATAACAATGTTTCGCAAGACGTTTGTTTCTTTCACATAAAGAAAACATAATGAGAATGGTATTCAGCTTGTCCCTCATAGACTAGCAAAACATAAATGCATAGGACACCTTCAAAGTTCATAAGGGTGACTAGATACAAATAGTTCAATAACAAGCAATATCAACATTATGAATCAATCAATAAGTCTTGGGACAATGCACATTAAACTAAGAATGGCCACTATGCTTTCTCAATAGGTGCATAAAGATAGAAGATGGAGACTCAACATAAAAGTAAAACAAAGGCGTTCATAGAAGGAAGCAGAGATTCAAGTCTCATAAAGAGCTTCCAAAAATTATGGTACTTATTAGCTTTCCCCTCTCATTGCCCCTATCATAAGCATCTTGAAGTGATTAAGGTTAAAGTGAACAAACTATGGAGTATATGCTTGACAAAGTATAAGTTGGCAATCTCATGTTCCTTGAAGACGAGGGCCGCTCCTCATGCCACTCAAGTTTAGTTACCGATAAGTTCTTGTCATAGTAAGTACATGTGTATCATAGAGAACCGCCAACGGGGTACCCCCTTGCCTGATGATACGGAAGAATCCCCTATCAAAATGACAAGGCAAGCAGACAATGAGCATCTCAACAATCTTCTTATTTACCATGGGAAAATGGTGCTTTTTTCTCTCTTTCCTCTTTTCTCATCTCTTTTTTTTTCTTTTTTTCAATCTCTATCTCTTTTTTATAAGAAGAATGCTTCATAGATTGCTCATTATGGTTACACTGCAGGTTTCCACCATGATTAGGCATGGATTAGACCAGGGGCCCAGGCGTTTCTCTAACACACATACATAACTCCATGGACTTACAAGCTCCCCTTTCAATTCACACAGACGACATCCATAAACAAAAGAGCATGATATCAACTGGGTACAATGTACAAGTGCAATGTTGAAAGCGTTCCCCATGATAGCATGGTTCTGCTAATTCCCAATGTATAAGTGCAAGCATATACAACTTAGATGACACAATGGTTCAAGTTTATTAGGTGCAAGAAAAGTAAAGTGTGCCATCAAGTTCGTGAGAGCTTTAATCACTAATTTTCACATAACAAGTTTAATTCGGAAGGTAGATAAAAACATGAATATACTTGGAATAGCAAATGCTAATAGGTATGTATGGTGGACTCTTTGGAATAACTTGGTTTTATTTGGAGTTGGATGCATGAGTGGAACTCATACTTGGTTATGGAAGCTAGCAAAAGACTAGGAGCGACCAACTAAGAGAGCAATAATGACCATAATCATGCAAAGCATAAAGTGATATTACAAGTCAAAAACTAAAGGATCATAGATGCTATGGTGACTTGGGATAGTCTTAACATGGTGTGAGCATGCGCCAAGTCAACCCAAATAAAGCATCAAAGGAGAATACCACAATACTATGCTTTAATATGCTAAAACAACGCATGATTCTTTCAAGGCACATTAAGAAATCTCAATTGTTTATAACATGTCATGCTACAGAAAAATCACTAAGAATAAATCCAAAACAATAACAAGCATGGCATGGCAAAGCATAGGCCAAAGTGAAAAACAAGCTCCTTTTTACCACTTAAGCATGAACTTTTCCTACTCTTTTCCAATCCAAACCAACTTATTTGAAAACTAATGCATGAATGAGGGAGTCCAACCAATTTATTCAAGCAAAATAAGAAAACTAAAACCAAAAACAAAAATGAAGACGCTCCAACAACAACACAACTGTGCATGAAAAATTAAAAATGAAGTGTTTGGAAGAAACCTGAGATTTTTATTGATGAAGAAGGGGATGCCTTGGGCATACCCAAGCTTTGACGCTTGTACTTCTTGGATATTTCTTGGGGTGAAACGGGGTGGAATCTCCAAGCTTGAGCTTTAATCCTTTCTTCATCTCATTACATCATTCTCTCCATACACCTGAAATTTTTCCTTCATACAAAACTTCACACAATCTTCATTAGCAACATTAGTGTACTCAAAATAATAAGTCGTTGGGTTCAGTTTCAACACCAATAAAACTTATATTAAAACACAAGCTATTGTAGCACTTCCCTCAAAAATCTCAATTCCCCAAAGAGAACCCAAAAAGGAATCAACAAGAAGCAAATGCAAATAGTGGCAGAAATCTATCAAAACAGACCAGCAGGTAGAAACCGATTTTTTCGAAGACCTTATGTTCCTCAAATCAAAAAGTGTTGAACTAACGAAAGTTGGATAACAACCTGGGGCAAAAGCACAAAAATTCATCCCTCAAACCGACGTACAGAGATTTTACACGAATGTTTACAGTGAAGCACAAAAAATCTATTTCGGGACAGCAACTTTCCCAAGCATTACTTCTCTCTCATTAGAGGTTACTCTTGGCACAAAAACCACACAAAAATGATAATGCGAGGTTATTACTGAAGCAATAACTTCTAATACTCAACTAAAACTTTTGGGTTATCTCCCAATAAGTACTTTTCTTTAATGCCTTTGAGCTAGGCATAAGAATTTCGATGATGCTCACATAAGAAATATGAATTGAAGTAAAAGAGAGAATCAAGAAGCAAATTCAAAACACATTTAAGTCTAACCCACTTCCTATGCATAGTAATCTTATACACAAATAAATTCACAGAGAAAAAGTGACAGGCATAGGAAGATAAAACGAGAGTAACTTCAAAACTTTCAGCAGATAGAGAGGTGTGTCAGTACCATGAAAACTTTTACAACCATATTTTTCTCTCTCATAATAATTTTTAGTAGCCTCATGAATAAACTCAACAATATAACTATCACATAAAGCATGCTTTTCATGATCTACAAACACATAATTTTTATCAAGCTCAAAAATAGGGGGACTAAAACCTTCAGACCAACTTTTAACAATTTTATAACAAGATGACTGATCAATATCATTTTCAATAGTAGTACAATTAATATTATCAACCAATATAGGACCATCATCTAGAGCTTTATTATAAAAAAATTCAAAAGAATCCATAGGAACATAACATTCATCCCCTTTGGTAAGCATGGAGGACAATCAAATAATGTAATGGGTAAAGAGTTACTCTTGTTAGACGGTAGGAATGGGTAGATCCATTCTTCCTCCTCTTGATCATCACTCTCCTCTTTTTCATCCAATGAGCTTCCAGTTTCAGCAGTTTCTTCTTCCATAGGCTCCTGTAAGGCATTAGTCTCTTCTGTTGGTGGAGAGCATCTATTAAGATATTCAAGAATATATCCATTTTCTATCTTGTAATTATCAAAGCAAAATTTAAGTATATCATAAACCTCATATTTATAAGGTACATCATCAGTATTTTCAAGCAAATAAGGAAGTTCCTTCCAAGCAATAAATTCTTCAATTTGTTCCACATCATAAAAGTCATAATTTCCCTTAACATAAGAAGATATGGTAACATCATCATTATACTCACATTGAAAAGGGAGGTGTTTATACCTCCTACAGCAACAAGATTTATCAAAGCAATAAGTAACATTATAAGTAGAGCACATGTTTCTAGCAATGGTACACAATTTATCAATTTGTTCCCATAAGAGTTTCCCTTTTTGTGACAAGCGGTGTTCCTCATAATATTTTTGTTGTTCCATGAACCCATCTTGCCAATAAGATCTAGTTTCAAAGAAACCCACCATTGATAGAAAGCATGATAAAGCAATACAATAACAGACCAACAAAAATAACACCTATAGCAGGAACTAATTTTTTTGTGTGTTTTTTATAGAAAGAAACAAGCAAACAAAGTAGAAATAAACTAAGAAAAACAAAAAACAAAGTAAAGAGATTGGTTGTGAGGGACTCCCCTTGTGAATATGTCCTTGACTCCCCGGCAACGGCGCTAGAAAAAGTCTTGCTTACTCAATATGTTTAGCTTGTTGGGGAACCCCAAGAGGAAGGTATGATGAGTATAACAACAAGTTTTCCCTCAGTTATGAAACCAAGGTTATCGAACCAGTAGGAGCAAGGAAACACCTCCAAGGTGTTGCTTCCAACTTCGAATCCTGCACAACACAATCACAGAACTTTGCCCCCAACTCATTGAGGTTGTCAATCTCACCGATTTTGCTGAAAACAAAGGATTAAACATATTGTATTGAAGATAGTAATTGCTTGTAGAAAGTAAACAGTAAACAGTAAATAGTTGTAGATTTATGGTAAAAGAAAGGACCGGGGTCCATAGTTCACTAGTGGTGATTATCCTTATGATAGATGACATGTTGGGTGAACAAATTACAGCGGGGAAATTGACAAACATCAAGAAAGCATACATGCATATACTAATCATCTTGACTCCTATGAGATTTGATTGGGCATTACAACATTATACATAGACCGTAATCCAAATGCATCTATGACTAATAATCCACCTTCAGGTTATCATCCGAACCCCCTCTAGTATTAAGTTGCAAGCAATAGATAATTGCATTAAGAAAAGTGTGTAAAGTAAACAATATGATTGTTCTATGAAAAAAGGATTTTTGTTTTTTCCCTAGTAGCAATAGCACATCTAGTACCTTAGAGATTTTTGTGACTTCCCCAGATTACTAGAGGCATGAACCCACTATCGAGCATAAATACTCCCTCTTGGAGTTGCTAGCATCTACTCGACCAAGATAGCTACTAACAACGGAGAGCATGCAAGATCACAAATAACAAAGACATGATAGAATCAATAATAAATCTGAAATAGCATCTCAATATCCATCGGGTCCCCGCAAACACAACATGTAGGATTACAAATAGATGATCTTGATCATGAACAGAGCTCACATGATCTAAACATGGTAGCACAAAGGAGAAGAGCCAACCATCTAGCTACTACATGGACCCGTAGTCCACGGATGAACTATTCACACATCACACCGGAGGTAGGCATGGTGATGAAGAAGGCCTCCAGGGTGAATTCTCCCCTCTGGCAGGGTGCCAGGAAGAGCTTCAGATCCCTCCTGATCTAGGGATGGAGATGACGACAGCTACAGACTCTTTCGTGGAATTTTTGATCGGGTACTTAGGGTTTCTGTATCGGAGGCTTCTTATAGGCGAAAGGGGAGGCCGAGGGGGTGCCCGAGGCGGCCGCACCACCCCCTGGTGCAGGCCAGGCCTGGCTGCGTGGCTAGGTGGTGTGGCCGACCCCTGGCCCCTCTCCGCCTCGTCTTCTGGCTCCATGTTCCCCTCGGTGAAATATGGACTTTGGCTTTTGTCCCGTCCAATTCCGAGAATATTCATTTTCTGACTTTCCTGGAACCAAAAACAGCAAAAAACAGGCAACTGGCACTATGGCATCTTGTTAATAGGTTAGTCCAAGAAAATGTATAAAAATACTCCAAAGTGTGGACAAAACATAAGAAAGTAGATATAAAACAAGCATGGAACATCAAAAATTAGTGATACGTTAGCAACGTATCACCCAGCGCACCTCCGCCTATAGCCGGTCCACCTCCTGCTCCCTATCCATAATCATGGCTATAGGAGGGTACTCGAGAGTTAGGAAAAACATCAAAAATTCATGTAATTGTAAGGACATATCAGAGCGTGCTATCTGACACCCCATCTCCTGCGTGTTCTTCGTCATCTCTAAAAAATAGCTCTACATGAAAAGAAAACTGAAAATGGGAAGAGAAGCAAATCGCCAGAAACAACACAAATAAGCATACCTCCAAAGAAACGTTAAGCCGCTTGGCCTCACCAAGCCCCTCCTCTAGTGCATGCACCAAGTGTTGCGCTTGGCCGAGGGAGACAGGCGCCCGACTAGAGAGCTAGGAAAGGAGAGCATCCGACCATAGCACGGTCAGGGCGGGATTGAACCTGGTCACCAGCATGTTATCGTCAGCAGCAACCTGCGACGCCCCCCCCATGACCAGCTTGGCCCCAACAGCCACACCCCTGATTCGGAGGCTACCGGGCGCCCGCTATCACCCCTAGCTGCCTACACAAAGGAATCCGACTCCACCTTGCTCTCCAGCTCCCCTCCCTGGCCCGTGGTTAGAGCCGTTTGAGCAGCGCTCCAATCCGGGTTCACACCGAATGATGGCTGGGGCGGAGGGGCGGTGGCACGGTGGCACGGTGGCGCGGTTTCTGTCCGTGAAAAGCTGAGCGGTTAAGGAGGCGGTAGAAGCCCGATGTAGTGACACTATCACAGCTGGCATGGGGGCATCCGACTCAGTCGGTGTGGGCTCAAATGATGCAGTCTGGGCGGTTTCAATCAGCACAGCTGGCTGAGCTGCACCAGCCAGAGTGTTGGCAGTAGCAGTAGGGCCAGAGTCATCGAGCTACAACGCCTCGCTACAAGGACAAATGAAGTTCAGGAAAAAGTAAGTTAGGATAGGAAAACACCCCAGGAGGTCGATGGTGTATGTACCCGGCCACCGTCGGTATGGTTGCCGCCTGCCTCTGCCGACGGGGTTTCTTCTTGCCGCCCCCTGATGGGACAGTATTGGCTGACGCCGACTGCTGCTTGGACTTCGCCATGACCACAGGTGCAGGAGGACCCTCATCGCCATACTTGGCTGCATCAACAAACTCAAACGTCAAACTCCAGCTGAAACTTCCAGCTGGTTTAAGTGCTAAGACTAGAAGACCCTCACCATGCGGGTCCGACAACCTGTCATCACTCCGGTTGGGGAAGACCTCCGGCTCGGTAGGCGAAAACTTCAGCGGCTTCCGGTATGCGAAAAGCTGGGAAGCTCATCATCTGCCATGTCGTCCTCAGCTAGTTGCGCTGTAAAAAGCTACTCAAAAGGGCAAGCAACAAGAAGTAAGCGACCAGGAGAAATCCATCTAGCAGAACAACAAACTTACCCAAGGCGGAGGATGGATCTGGTGGTACGACGGGAAGGAGTAGCTCTAGGGCTGCTTCAGTTCCTCCTTCGAGATCATGACAAGCCAGTCTCAAAGGGCCTCAAAGGGAACATCCAGTCGGGAGGTCCGGGTCGGGTCCATCAGCCTGGACAAGTGGCACATCTTATGCGACCGGAGCTATAGCGGAAGCACCCAGCATGCCATACATGACAGAATGATGTCTCGGGCGGTGAGCTTGTTCTCTGCCACCAGCGCCTTCACCCACGCGGCCATCTTGTCCATGTCTTCCTGAGCTCCCCAACCCCTCAATGTCCAAGCCTACTGGCTGGAGACGATGTTGGCGAATGCCAGAAGCCGGATCCAGTAAACCTCGGTGGCGTTGCGCACATAGAAGTATGAGCACTGCCAGAGCTTGACTGTGTCGGGCATCTCCAACCGGGGAATAAGCGAAGTCCCTCATGGATAGATGGCGCATCACCCAGTGTCCACCAGTGGGTCATTGTTGTGGACTGTCTGTGACTTGAAGTTGAAGAACTTCAAGAAGTTACCCGTGTTAGGCCGAATGCCAAGGTACGACCCGCAACACACAACATCGTATGCGAGTTGCGCCATGGTGTTGGCCCCTAGATGGTGAAGCCACAGATCGAACATGCGGAAGAGCTCGAGGAGGAAGTCGCTCGTGGGCAACCAAATCAACGAGAGAAGTGTGCGAGGAAGACGACGACCTTGCTAGGCTCGGGGTTCGAGACTCGCTCCCCCTGCGGCATGAGTCGAGCCTTGACAAGCTTCTCCAACGGCAGGAACCGACCTCACTAGTACTTCTCAATAAGCTCCTCCATGATGAAGGAGCCGCACCACCCCCCGTGTTGCAAGGGAAACATGTCTACCGCGTCGTGGAAGAGAACATGTGACCTGTCACCATGCAAACTCTTGGCGGCGCCAGCAACCTTTTGTCGGCGGCGCAAGATGGGGGAGGAGAAAGAACATCACAGAGGTAGGGAGAAGGGGAAAATGCAAGGAGGGGAAAACCCCAACTCCTAGACCCCTATATTATCACCGTGACATAGGTGCATCACCTCCGCTCCCCTCCCCCACACATGGCAGGCAACCGCTCCCCTCCCTCACGACGGTTCAGCTCTAGATCACATGCGCTAGCTAAAATCAGCATAGAAGATCAAGGAGGAGTTAACAAGGCATGCAGAGGGTTACCAAAGAACTAAAGCAATGGGATGTGTGCCAGAACTTTCAGTCGTGGCTGATGTAAGCGCTGACCTCAATGGCAAGGTTTTTCATCAAATACGCTCTAGCCACCTTAGTCGACCGTTTCCTTCAGCGTTTTCACCCAGTGGGTGCCCACCGACTCTGTAGCCGGTTTAATCCAGCTGGGTGCCAACAAGAGCAAAAAGTTCAAGCCACAACCATATTCATCACGAACTACTTCAACTCGGCCATGAGCACGTAAGAACTTGTCCGTAGGATGAAGTCCCAATGCGCTTGGGGACTAGTGTTGGGGGATGACCCCCAGATGGGATATGCCAGGCCAAACCAGCCGGCTCCAGAGATATTAGGTCGGATGGCCACAAGCCAGGAAACCTATACCTGGGTGGAACGCTACAAATGGTGCACCATAAAGCTTCCCCGACTGGCCCGTCTAACCAGGTAACTAGAAGACCATGCTAGGTGTCCGGCTCCATCCGGTCACCTCGGATTCCATGGCAAGGATATGGAGGGCATGACGCCCCATGCAAAGCATGCCTCTATCTTCTAACGTCACCAGACAAACTGTGGCACTGCCCACGTGGCCCTACACGATGCCCGCACTGAGCAGGGAAAAGCTGGTGGCTGAGAACAGCTCTGGCAGCTGAGCACTACGGATCTAGCGGCTGGGCACCATAGCCCTATATCTAGACACTGTAGGTCTGCCGCTAAGCACTGTAGCACTATCTACGGTGCCATGGCCCACCGCCTGGGCCCTGCCAGCTGGCCCACTATAAACCCTTGGCCCGCTTTGTAAACCCTAAAACCCACATTGTAACCTACACCTCCTAGATATCATATAAGGGAGGGTAGAGCTAGGGTTACGGGTAGAGACTCGACTTCCCCTAGATCATCATGTACCTCTAGTATTACTAGTTCATCAAGGAGATATAGTTCCAGGAGAAATTGTTACGCCCGTGATATAGTAAATCCTTGCAGGAGTAGGGGTGCTACCTCGCCAAGAGGGCCCCGAACCTAGGTAGTTCACTATGTCAGTAGTGCTCATTCCCAATCCTATTGCGATAGCCACCACTAGAATTTTGATTGTCCCTTCTCAAGCCATCCCCAATGGCACTGCCGTGTTCCACACCATGAAAGCTTCAATTGGGGATTTTCTCAGTCAGATGTAATTAGCTCATAAATGCTCTCAGATCTTCCAAAAGTGTTCAATACCTGAAAAGCAACATAAGAAACCAAGGTTTCGCTAATTTGTGGTGTTATTGTTAGTAGAAAGATCAAAACCAATGAAACCTAGTGAAAACTAATAGAGAATCATTGATAAAAAGTGTCAATATTTGGAGCTATCAATCATTAGACAAGTTCTGCATTTTAAAAGATCACAAAGAAGAGTTTGCATCATCAATACGAGATCGGTACATGGTGATGCGCCTCATCGTACCATATGTCCTCTTCTTCAACATTTTAGCTATAGATCTAAGAGCAGCTACACCCTTTCTTTCTACATGCAATACAGCCTTTATATACATCTGTTCACAATATTGTTTCCTTCAAAAATTCAATGGGAGGATGGATGTGAAGAGGGATCACAACTTTCAGCCCTGCCTTCCGAGGACTCCTGCTTGGTTTTAACTGCAGCCTGGTAAAATATGGTTAAAGAGGTTAAAACAAAGAACAAGGGAAACACGTAATAAAGTACATATCATTTAAGTAAGTATCAACTTATAGTAACTCGTTCAGGATCACAGTAGTTTCTTCTCAAGCGGGTGCAACTCCTGGTCAATCTTCTAGTAGAATCTGAGTCAAGCAGCTGGAACTCTAGTCCTTGTACTCCATTGTCCTTTCTCTACATGAAGGCATGCCATTTAAAACCGAGTCAGCTGGTTCGGAAGGATCAAAAGCACTTGAAAACACCAAAAAGATAGCATTAAAAATGACTAGATGTATTATTCAAACTAGCTAGCTAGTTTGGAAGGATGAAACCAGTTGAAAACACCAAAAACGTAGCATTAAAATTGACAAGATGTATGATTCAAACTAGCTAGCTAGTTTGGAAGCATGAAAGCAGTTGAAAACACCAAAAATATAGCATTAAAATGACCTGATGTATGACTCAAACTAGATGGACATTTTCTGAATTACTCAAAGCATCCACAGATAGAAAGACAATAAAACATGAATGGAAATACTAGGGAAAGGTTTTAGGTAGAATGACTTTAAGTTATTATGCATACAGGTTATATGAGTTATTAACATGACAAGAAACTAGCCAAAGTAACACATGAAAACCTCAAACTTCAACCTTGCTTGTCATCAGATTGTCAATGTTGGATCCTGACAAGCAGTTTGCATGACACAAGCGAGCGCTCGAATAGAATAGCATCTACCAGTTAGTGTTGTAGGATTATATAGTGTGACAATGTAATAACGAAAATAACAACAAGAAGCTAATGATGTGGTTAGGACCAACCAAATGTGGGTGCAAATGAAATGGCAATAACATGCAGGATATTGAGCAACATTCTAACACTTTTGTAGCTTAGGAGTACTAAAAATATCAAAAATGCAAGAGAAATTACCACTCCGCTGTGGGGACGGCTGAGATGGGCAAGAGGGTAGTGGCTAGGCATGTCGGGGTTAGCTAACGAGTGATTCGACGAACCCCCGCTCCCCCCCCCCCCCGCGCGATAGACGATGGCGTTGGTGAGGAAGATCCTGTGTAGTGAGGGAGTCAGTGAAATAGTTCCATTATCCATGACACAGGAGTTGGTGACGTAGAAAGGTTGCGGTGGACGAGGGCGGTGAGAGGAGGATCCGGTGCGTGGACAACAAAGGTGGTGAAGAAGCTCCCATGTGGAAGAGCATGTTGTTGGTGAAGGAGCTCCGGTATGGATGAGAGGGCCAGTAGTGAAGAAGATGCAGGACAGAGGGGGTGGGTAGGTAAATTTTGAGGAAGGGTGGCAAAGAGGTGATGGGGGATATATGTTAGATGATGCACATTTACCACCTATACCCCTCTATTATTGTAGTTTTCCTATGGTTCTTGTTTCAGAACTAGGGATGGAAGAGGAATTTTGCATTCGCAAAAAACAGGGCAGGATATTTGAATAGATGCGTGGGATATTTGAATGGATGTGCATGATATTTCTGCTCTCTACGGAAATTTTGAGGTTAAAGCTTCCAAGGTTCGCCACTCTGATGTGTGGCTGCTCCTCAAGTGATGGTCATGTCTAGACCGACAAGCTAGTGACAGTGTGCTTACTAGCATTTAAATGAGTTTCCAAACACTTGCCGAAATTGATAAACATTATTGAAGGCTTTCAAACAAGATGACCAAGGTCACAACGATATCACTACGGTAGTTTATGGTAATGTGTCCATATTTGGTAGATCATTGCATCTTGGCATTTCAAGCAATGTTTACAAAAGGAGATTCCAGATTTTCTCGATAACACCCTACTTTCATGAATTTCCAAGCTTCCTAGCTAAATTTGTGCAATAAAATGACTTGTTAATGATTTAAAGTAAGTATGTCTATTTTCAAACTACAAAGTATGTGATATAGCTTGCTCTTGATTTTTTTTATAATTGAAAGGTATCGAAGTAGTCAAATATCGGAGAACCACCGAGAGTTTTGCAAGATTCAACTTATTGATACGAATGGTAATGATGCCAAATTGGTGCCATTTTTTAAAATATACCGAGAAACAAAATATGAAATGAAATACTACCATTATGTTCTATTGGCGTCTCACTATGTGCACTAGCTAGTTTCCATGAAAACATTTAAACTTAACATTTTACAATTTTTTAAAAACTTATTTCACAATATGGCGTACCATGTATGAACATTCATGCCTTTCAAACTAGATGACCAATGTCAAGGCCATATGTTTACCATACTTTATGATAATATAACCATATTTAGTAGAATGGTGCATATTGGAGTTTAAACATTGTTTACAAAAAGAGCTTCCATATTTGAAGTTATTTTAAATTTTCCAATTGAAAACAATGTCTTTTGTCATGAATCAACCACAAATATTAAGGCTCGAAAGCACATCGCCCCAATTTTCACACAAAGTATAACCTAGTTAATTGATAATTCTCAAGTTTTATGGCTATATTTTCACAATAGAATGACTTTATGGCTATTTAATCAAAGTATCTCAGATTTTGGTCTGCAAGTGCATAATACCTGCTTGCTCATGATATTTTTAAAATTCATTTGAAGGTACCCAAGTAGTAAAACAAGGGAGAACCACCAAGAGTTCTACAAGATTCAACTTCTTCATATGAATACTAATGCCACCAAATTTGGACCTTATGAATGAAAACAATCAAGAAAAATAAATATAATTTGAAGTAATGCCTTTCTTTCACATGGTGTCTTACTATTGCACTAGCTAGTTTCCATGAAAACATTTAAACTTAAAATTTCATAATTTTGAAAAAACTTGTCCGATGATATGGTATACCATGTATGTATATATGCATGGCTTTCAGACTATATGATCAAGGCCATGGTGCATATTGATATTTCAAACATTTTTTACAAAGGAAGCTTCCAAATTTGAAGTTATTTTATTTTCCAAGTGACAACAATGACTTCTATTGTGAAGCACCTACAAAAATATGGCTCAAAATCCCACCGTACCAATTTTCACACGAAGTATAATCTATTTAATTGATAATGCTCAAGTTTCAGTAATTTTGAAGTTTTATGCTTATATTCATGGAATAGAATCACGTTATGGCAATTTAATGGAAGTATCTCAAATTTTGATCTACAAGTGCATGATATCTACTTGCTCATGTTAATTCATTTCAAGTTACCAATGTACTAAAATAAGGGAGAACCGCCAAGAGTTCTGTAAGATTCAACTTCTCTATATGAATGGTAATGCCACCAGATTTGGGACCTTTCGAAACAAAAAATGAATCAAACTAAATACAAATTGAAGCAATGTCTTTCTTTCACATGGTGTCTTGCTATATGCACTACCTAGTTTCCATGAAAAAGTATACTTCAAATTTGACAACTTTTGAAGAAACTTGTTTCAGAATATGACGATCCATTTATGAACATTCATGGCTTTCGAACCAGATGACCAAGGTCATGGCCATATGTTTCTGATAGTCTATGATAACCTATTCATATCTGGTAAATTGGTGGATGTGGGCATTTCAAACTTTGTTTACAAAGGAAGCTTCAAGAATTGAAGTTAATTTCTATTTTCCATGTGACAACAATGGCTTTTTGTGAAGCAACCACAAAAAATATGGCAAAAGTGATATTGATTTTCTGACATTGCAGCCATGATAGGTCAAAGTGACCTAGTGGTGCAGACCTTTGACACCTCTCAATGCTGACGGCGGTGGTGAATGCGGCCACCGCTTCGGCGTTTTGCGTCCAGGCTGTTCTCCAAGGGATCTCTCCCACCGAGGTGATTCCCGGTGGGCTGACGGAAGTGTGGCGCTATCTCGAGGAAGCGCCCGCAGTGATCGAGTGATGGCGCGGTCGGCCTTCCGGCGCAGGGCCACCACGATGCTCAGTCTCGAGCTCCGCACTTCCCCGATGACTTCGACCTCGTCGATGTCACCTGCGGGTATCCCTCGGTGACTGGCTCGGTGGAGATCGCGGAGGTGCCCAGGTTGACCGCCAAGGCCGCTCCATTCACGGAGCGAGTGTTGGTGATGGGGGGTCTGCTGCCGTACTAGGAGATGGTGGTGGCGCTAGGCGACTCCAAGCCGAAGCATCATGACCTGAAGTTGGAGGAGCCCATCCGGTCGTTGTTGGGGAAGCAGCTGACGACATACCCGTCGAACCCTAGGGAGCCATTTGTCCGAGCCAAGGGCGATAGCGCCGCTTCTTCTTTGAATCCTACAGAGTGAGGAAATTTCCCTAGGGCATTATGTTAGTCGTGGAAACTAGCCGCTTTTGTAATGTACCTTGATGACGAACAATATATTTTGTTGTTTGAAGGAAAAAAGGTCAATCGACTCGCATTCTATGTTATTGTTGTTTGGTTCTTATTTTTGGTTGAGTGAGTCCCCGAGTGCGTCCGCCCTTTGGCGGGGTTAACCTCGCGTATATGTATGTTTGGTTGTGTTAGGCTGTTAGGTTGATGATACATTGGAAATGTATCTACAATTTGTGATGTTCCATGCTTGGTTTTATCCACTTTCTTGTGTTTTGTTCCAACTTTGGAGTACTTTTATTATGATTTCTTGGACTAACCTATTAACAAGAGCCACAATGCCAGCTGCCTGTTTTCTGCTGTTTTTGGTTCCAGGAAAGTCAGAAAATGAATATTCTCGGAATTGGACGGGACAAAAGCCAAAGTGCCTATTTTTCCGGAAGGGATCAAGTGCTAGAATACGAGACGGAGAAGGGCTGGGGGGCAGCCACACCACCTGGCCACACGGCCAGGCCTGGCACGCACCAGGGGGTGGTCTGGCCGAACCTAGCACCCCCTCGGCCTCTCCTTCCGCCTATAAGTTGCCCTCGGGACGGAAACCCTAAGGACCCAATGAAAAATCCACGAAAGAGTCTGTAGCCGCCGTCATCTCCATCCCTAGCTCGGGAGGGATCTGAAGCTCTTCCCGGCACCCTGCCGGAGAGGGGAATTCACCCTGGAGGCCTTCTTCATCACCATGCAAGCCTCCGGTGTGATGCGTGAGTACTTCATCCTCGGACTACGGATCCATGTAGTAGCTAGATGGCTGGTTTATCCTCCTTTGTGCTTTCATGTTTAGATCTTGTGATCTCCGTTCATGATCAAGATCATCTATTTGTAATTCATACATGTTGTGTTTGTGGGGATCCGATGGATATTGAGATGCTATTTCAGATTGATTATTGATTCTATCATGTCTTTGTTATTTGAGATCTTGCATGCTTTCGGTTGTTAGTAGCTATCTTGGCCAAGTAGATGCTAGCAACTCCAAGATTTAGTATTTATGCTCGATAGTGGGTTCATGCCTCTGGTAATCTGGGGAAGTGATAGAAATCTCTAAGGTACTAGATGTGCTGTTGCTACTAGGGAGAAAACAACGATCATTTGTTCATAGAACAATTGTATTGTTTACCTTACACGCAGTTCGTAAAGCAATAATTTGTTGCTTGCAACTTAATACTGGAGGGGGTTCGAATGATAACCTGAAGGTGGATTATTAGTCATAGATGCAGTTGGATGGTGGTCTATGTATTATGTTGTAATGCCCAATCAAGTCTCAGAGGAGTCAAGATGATTAGAATATGCATATATTGCTTTCTCGGTGTTTGTAATTTGTTCACCTAGCATGTTATCTATCTAAGGAGAGCCACCTCTAGTGAACTATGGATCCCGGTCCTTCTTCTTTACATACAATCTACAACTGCTTACTGCTTTGTGTTTACTTTATGCAAACTTTTAGTTCTTTCCATTCGATACGTTTAATCCTTTGTTTTCCGCAAAACACGGTGAGATTGACAACCTCATCGCAAGTTGGGGACAAAGTTCTGTGGTTGTGTTGTGCAGGTCTTCACGTTGCTACTAGCACCGGTAGTGCGCCCTGCCAAAGCTTAGCTAGTAACACCTTTGGGGTGTTTCCTTGCTCCTACTGGTTCGATTAAACCTTGGTTTCATAACTGAGGGAAAACTTGCTGCTGTGCTCATCATACCTTCCTCTTGGGGTTCCCAACGAGCTCTACGTCGATCGTCGAGCGCATCAAGCTATTTTCTGGCGCCGTTGCCGGGGAGTCAAGGACATCTTCACAAGGGGAGTCCCTCATAACCAATCTCTTTACTTTGTTGTTTTTGTTTTTCTTAGTTTCTTTTTGCTTTGTTTGCTTGTTTTGTTCTTCGAAAACACAAAAAATTAGTTTTACTTGTTTGCTTTCTTATTTGAAAACCCAAAAACATGACTACTCTTGAAAACACTAAGTTGTGTGACTTCACTAGCACCAACAACAATGACTTTATGAGCACTCCTATTGCTCCACCTGTGGCTGAAAATAATTTCTTTGAGATAAAACCTGCTTTGCCCAATCTAGTTATGAGAGAACAATTTTCTGGTATTGGTAATGAAGATGCTGCTTCCCATCTAAATAACTTTTTTGAACTTTGTGAGATGCAGAAGCATAGGGATATAGATGGTGATATTATTAAGCTGAAATTGTTTTTTTCTCTTTGAGAGGAAAAGCTAAAGAATGGTTGAATTCCTTAACTAGGAATAGTATTGATTCTTGGACTAAATGCAAAGATGATTTTATTGGAAAATACTATCCTCCTGCTAAGATTATATCCATGAGAAGTGAAATAATGAAGTTTAAACAACTTGATAATGAGCATGTTGCTCAAGCTTGGGAAAGAATGAAATATTTGGTAAAGAATTGTCCCACTCATGGACTAACTGCTTGGATGATCATCCAAACTTTTTATGCAGGATTGAACTATTCTTCAAGGAACCTATTGGATTCAGCTGCTGGAGGTACCTTTATGACCATCACTTTGGGTGCTGCAACAAAACTATTGGATAATATGATGGTTAATTATTCTGAATGGCATATTGAGAGATCTCCACAAGGTAGGAAGGTAAATTCTGTCGAGGAAACCTCTTCCTTGAGTGATAAGATCGATATTATTATGTCTATGCTTGTTAATGGGAAAGCCCATATTGATCCAAATAATGTTCCTTTAGCCTCTTTGGTTGCTCAAGAAGAGCAAGTTGATGTGAACTTCATAAGAAATAACAACTTTGGCAACAATGCTTATGGTAATAATGCTTATAGGAACAATTTTGGTAACAACAATTATAAGCCATACCCTCCCAACAATGGTAATGCTTATGGAAATTCTTACAACAATAATAAGAGTGCTCCCTCTGAACTTGAAGTTATGCTTAAAGAGTTTATTAGTAAACAAACTGCTTTTAATAAAACTATTGAGGAAAAACTCTCTAATGCTGAAAGAAATATAGCATCTTTGGCTGAAGCTCAATCTTCTTTGAATAAAATGGCTGCTAAACCTGAAACTAATGACAATCCCTTTGCAGCTACTAATGCCATACAAGTAAGAATTGATGAAAATGTTAGACTATTAGCTGAATTACATGCTAAGTGGGAAAGAGAAGATGAAATTGCTAGAAACATTAGTGTTTATACTATCACCACCACTAGTGTTGAGGCTAGTAATAGTTCTACTACTTTAGATGATAAAGTTGATTTTGATCTTGATGGTTGCAATATCTATGAAGTTATTAAGTTCCTACAAAAGCTTGCTAAAATTCCTAATGCTAGTGCTATGAACATGGCTTTTACAAAACATATTACTGATGCTCTCATAAAGATTAAGGAAGAAAAGATGAAACATAAAGCTTCTATTCCTATTAAGCAAGAAGATGGTTGGGAACCCATAATTAATATGAAAGTGAATGACTTTGATTTCAAAGCTTTGTGTGATCTTGATAGTAGTGTTTCTATTATGCCTAGAAGGATTTATGATATGCTTGATTTGCCTCCTCTTGAAGGTTGCTATTTGAATGTCCCACTTGATGCTAATGCTAAAAACAAACTCATGGGGAGTCTTAATGATGCTCTTATTATGGTTAATGATTCCTATGTCCCTGTTGATTTCTATGTTTTGGATGTTGAATACAATGCTTCTTGTCCTATTACTTTGGGAAGACCTTTTCTTAGAACTGTTGGTGCCATCATTGATATGAAAGAAGGCACCATTAAATATCAACTCCCACTCAAGAAAGGTATAGAACACTTCCCTAAAAAGAGAGAAAATATTTCTTTTGCTTCTCCTATGAAAACAAAATTTGGTCTTAATGCTTCTTCATTTGAGAACACTTGATTCTTTCTTTCCTTCTTATTCCAAACTTAAAGACGTTAAAGAAAAGTACTTGTTGGGAGATAACCCAAGAGTTTTAGTTGAGTCTTGGAAGTTATTACCTCTGTAATAACCTCTCCTTAAACTTTTTATTTGCTTTTTGTGCCAAGAGTAACCTCTAATGAGAGTGAAGTAATGATTGGGAAAGTTGTTGTCCCGAAACAGATTTCTATGCTTCACCATAAAAATTCCCGAGAGAGTTCTGTACGTCGGATTGAGCTGTAATGTTTGTGCTTCTGCCCCAGTTGTTATCTAACTTTCGTTAGTTCAACACTTTTTGATTTGAGTAATAGAAGGTATTCGAAAAAAATCATCTTTACCTGCTAGTCTGTTTTGACAGATTTCTGCCATTTTCTGCATTTGCTTCCTGTTGGTTCCTTCTTGAGTTCTTTTGGGGAATTGAGCTTTTTGAGGGAAGTGCTACAGTAGCTAGTGTTCTAATGGAAGTTTATTTGGTGTTAGAACTGAACCTTGAGACTTTTTTATCTTAAGTGCACTAATGTTGCTAATGAGATTGTGTGAAGTTTTGTATGAAGGAAAATTTTCAGGTGTATGGAAGGAATGAATAATGAGATGAAGGATGGACTAAAGCTCAAGCTTGGGGATGCCACGTGTGTCACCCCAAGAAATATCCAAGAAGTACAAGCGTCAAAGCTTGGGGATGCCCAAGGCATCCCCTTCTTCATCAATAAAAATTCCAGGTTTCTTCCAAACGCTTCATTTTTATTGTTTCATGCACAGTTGTGTTTTTCTTGGAGCGTCTTCTTTTTCGTTTTCGTTTTGGATTTTAGTTTGCTTGGATTGTTTAGTTTTCTGAATAAGTTGGTTGGACCCCCTCTTTCATACATTGGTTTGCAAATGGTTTGGTTTGGTTTGGAAAAGAGTAGGAAAGTTCATACTTATGTGGTAAAAAGAGCTCGTTTTTGACTGTGGCTATGCTTTGTCATGCCATGCTTGGTATTGTTTTGGCTTTATGCTTAGTATTCTTTGCTTTAGCATGACTTGTTATAAACAATTGAGATTGCTTAATGTGCCTTGGATGAATCATGCGTTGTTTTAGCATATTAAAGCATAGTATACTGGTATTCTCCTTTGATGCTTTATTTGGGTTGACTTGGCACATGCTCACACCATGTTATGACTGTCACAAGTCACCATAGCCTTTATGATCCTTTAGTTTTCAACTTGTAGTATCACTTTATGCTTTGATCAATGATGTTTTGTCGCTCTGCATGATTATGGCCATTATTGCTCTCTTAGTTTGTCGCTCCTAGTCTTTTGCTAGCCTCCACCACAAAGTATGAGTTCCACTCATGCATCCAATTCCCTAAACCAAGTTATTCCAAAGAGTCCACCATACCTACCTACTAGCTTATGCTATTCCAAGTATATCCATGCTTTTGTTTACCTTCCACTTGTTATGAGAAAACTAGTGATTAAAGCTCTCACGAACTTGATGGCACACTTTACTTTTTTGTCTCTAATAAACTTGAAACATTGGGTCCTTATTTGTTGCGTATATGCTTGCGCTTTATAAGTTGAAATTAGCAGAACCATGTTTCATGGGGAACGCTTTCAACATCGCACTTGTACTTTGTACCCCGTTGATATTATGTTCTTTTGCTTACGGATCCCGGCGGTGTGAAATAAATGTGGAACTTGTAAGATCATGGAGTTTGTATGTGTGTTAGAGAAACGCCTGGGCCGCTAGCCTAAGCCATGCCTAATCATGGTGGAAACTTGCAGCATCACCATAATGAGCACTCTATGAAGCATCCTCAATAAAAACCTATGCAAATAGCAAATAAAAAGATCGCTGAGATGCTCATTGTCTGCTTGCCTTGTCATTTTGATTATGGGAAAGCTCCCGTATCATGTGCAAGGGGTACCCCGTTGGCGGTTCTTAATGATACACATATACTTACAATGACAAGAGCTTACTCGTGACTAAAATTGAGTAGCATGAGGATCGGTCTTCATAAGTAAGGGGCATGAGATTTCGATGTATAACTTGTCAAGCATATCCTCTTAGTTATGAGAGCTGAAAGCTACAAGTACCATAATTTTTTGGAAGCTCTTTATGAGACTTGAATCCCTACTTCCTTTTACAAAGGCCTTTCTTCCACCATTATATTGAGTCTCCACCTTCTATCTTTATGCACTACTTTGAGAGCATAGTGGCCATTCTTAGTTCTAAGTGCATTGTCCCAAGACTAGTTGATTGATGCATAACTTGTTATTGCTTGTTTGAAACTATTATATCTAGTCACTCTTATGAATTTTGAAGGTGTCCCATGCATTTATATTTGCTACTCTATTGAGGGACAAGCTGAATACTATTATGCTATGTTTTCTTTATGTGAAACAAAAAAACGTCTTGCAAAGCATGTTATTCATGAATCTTTTGTTTGTGCCTTTTCATGTTGCATCATAGTCTCTTTGCTTATTGCTAGAACTTTGTCTTTCATGTTATGATTAAAGTACTTTGATCCCAGCCTTGAATGTTTTGCAAATACTTTGATCAAGTCTTTGATGGTGCATGTCACCTCAAAAATTATTTCTTTTTATCACTTACCTACTCGAGGACGAGCATGAGTTAAGCTTGGGGATGTTGATACATTGCAAATGTATCTATAATTTTTGATGTTCCATGCTTGGTTTTATCCACTTTCTTGTGTTTTGTTCCAACTTTGGAGTACTTTTATTATGATTTCTTGGACTAACCTATTAACAAGAGCCACAAGGCCACCTGTTTTTCTCGCTGTTTTTGTTCCAGAAAGTCGGAAAATGAATATTCTCGAATTGACGGGACAAAAGCCAAACCGCCTATTTTTCCGAAAGGGATCAAGTGCCGAATCACGAGACGGAGAAGGGCTAGGGGCCACACCACCTGGCCATGGCCAGGCCTGGCAGTGCTGGGTGGTCCGCCGACCCCAGCACCCCCTCAGCATCTCCTTCCGCCTATAAGTTTCCCTCGGGACGAAAACCCTAAGGACTCGATCAAAATTCCACGAAAGAGTCTGTAGCCGCCGTTATCTCCATCCCTAGATTGGGAGGGATCTGAAGCTCTTCCCGACCTCACTGGAGAGGGAATTCACCCCGAGGCCTTCTTCATCACCATGCAAGCCTCCGGTGTGATGCATGAGTAGTTCATCCTTGGACTACGGATCCATGTAGTAGCTAGATGGCTGGTTTCTCCTCCTTTGTGCTTTCATGTTTAGATCTTGTGAGCTCTGTTCATGATCAAGATCATCTATTTGTAATTCATACATGTTGTGTTTGCGGGTATCCGATGGATATTGAGATGTTATTTTAGATTGATTATTGATTCTATCATGTCTTTGTCATTTGAGATCTTGCATGCTTTCCGTTGTTAGTAGCTATCTTGGCCAAGTAGATGCTAGCAACTCCAAGAGTTAGTATTTATGCTCGATAGTGGGTTCATGCCTCTGGTAAGCTGGGGAAGTGACAGAAATCTCTAAGCTACTAGATGTGTTGTTGCTACTAGGGAGAAAACAACGATCCTTTGTTCATAGAACAATTGTATTGTTTACCTTACACGCAGTTCGTAAAGCAATAATCTGTTGGTTGTAACTTAATACTGGAGGGGGTTTGGATGATAACCTGAAGGTGAATTATTAGTCATAGATGCAGTTGGATTGTGGTCTATGTATTATGTTGTAATGCCCAATCAAGTCTCAGAGGAGTCAAGATGATTAGTATATGCATGTATTGCTTTCTCGGTGTTTGTCAATTGCCCCGCTGTAATTTGTTCACCCAGCATGTTATCTATCTAAGGAGAGCCACCTCTAGTGAACTATGGATCCCGGTCCTTCTTCTTTACATACAACCTACAACTGCTTACTGCTTTGTGTTTACTTTCTGCAAACTTTTACTTCTTTCCATTCGATACGTTTAATCCTTTGTTTTCCGCAAAACACGGTGGGATTGACAACCTCATCGCAAGTTGGGGACAAAGTTCTATGGTTGTGTTGTGTAGGTCTCCACACTGCTACTAGCACCGGTAGTGCGCCCTGCCAAAGCTCAGCTAGTAACACCTTTGGGGTGTTTCCTTGCTCCTACTGGTTCGATTAAACCTTGGTTTCATAACTGAGGGAAAACTTGCTGCTGTGCTCATCATACCTTCCTCTTAGGGTTCCCAACGAGCTCTACGTCGATCGTCGAGCGCATCAGTTGACCAGAGTCGACTCACCGTCACTCGTGGTGCCAGTTGCTTGGCGACCCCAAGGGGTGCTCTATACTTGGCCATTTTCCCGGACGCAACCGGGGTCAGTTGGGCGAGTCCCCGAGCGTGGTACTTGGTCGTTCTTGTCACGTGCCCAAGGTAGGCGAGGACGTTTGTATGCTATTTGTAGCGTGTCACCCCCTGCCTTGGAAAGGCAGTCGAGTGGCGAGTCCGAGGCACGCTCTCATACTTGGTGCATTCCCGAGCCACGTGAGGGGCGTTTGTAGCGAGTCCCCGAGCATGGTACTTGACCTTTCGAGTCACCGTGCACGGGGGCGGGGAGGACGGGTTTGCTGTGGGAAGCGTGTTCAGTTGTCTTGGCCCGACAGGCCAGTCAAGCAGGGTGACTCCGATGACGGCTCCGGGTTGGCATTTTCATGGACGACGCAAGGCCCGAATATTTTTACCCCTTGGGTCGCATTACTTAGCCGTGCTGGTTGCTTGACCAAGGGTTGACTTCTGTGGGTAGCGTATTGCTGAATGTACGAGTGCGATTGGCACAAGGATATGGCAAGTAGACACAATTTGTACGATCCGATTTTATTTCTTCATATAGCTGTTGAGTACAAGTTTTAGTTCTATGTATATAAATTTCGGAGGAGGTTTACACTCCATTCCCTCCCTACTTCAAGCTGGCCATTGCCTCGTATATCGATGAGGTAGTAGGCGTCATTGCCTAGGAATCTCCCTATGGAGAATGGCCCCTCCCATGGGGGAGAAAGCTTGTGCATGCCTTTCTTGTCCTGGATCAGTCGCAAGACCAGGTCGCCCTCCTGGAAGGTGCGAGTATGGACTCGGCGGCTGTGGTAGCGGCGGAGTCCCTACTGGTAGATGGTGGTGCGGGAGTGAGCTAGGTCACGTGCTTCATCGAGCTGGTGGACCCCATCCTAACAGGCAATCTCGTTGTCTGCCTCCGCATAATTAACGACTCGAGGCGAGTCATGTTCCAGGTCGGTTGGCATGATGACCTCAGTTTCGTACACCATGAAGAAGGGCGTGAACCCTGTTGAGCGGTTGACGGAGGTGCTGATGCCCCATATCATGGAGGGGCGTTCTTCGACCCAGCACCCAGGAGTTCTCTCAAGGGGGACCTGTAGTGGTGGCTTGAGGCCATGAAGGATGCTTTGGTTGGTGCGTTCCGCTTGGCCGTTTGACTCCGGATGGGCGACTGAGGCGAGGTCGAGTCATATGATATGTTGTTCGCAGAAATCAGCCATGGCACCCTTGGCGAAGTTGGTGCCGTTGTCCGTGATGATGCTATGCGGGTAGCCGTACCGGTAGATGAGCTCGCAAAGGAACTTGGTGGTGGTCTTGCGATCGCACTTCTTAAATGGCTTGGCTTCTACCCATTTGGTGAACTTGTCGACTGTGACCAGGAGGTGGGTGAAGCCAGATGGGGCCTTTTTGAACGATCCCACCATGTCGATGCCCCATACGGAGAATGGCCAGGTAAGGATGGAACTAGGTATGTGTGTCTGGTTGGCGGACTTCTAGCACCCGACCCATCGTTGGATAATGTCGACAGCGTCGGCGTGTGCGGTGAGCCAGTAGAAGCCATGTTGCATGGCTTTGGTGACTAGCGACCGGGCCCCGACGTGGTGGTCGTAGTCGCCGGCGTGGATGTCTTGGAGAATCTTGCCCCCTTCTTCTGGTTGTACGCAGCGCTGGAATACACCAGTCATGCTGTGCTTCTAGAGCTCGCCATTGATGATAACGAATGATTTACACCGGTGTACGATCATTCGCGCCTTTGTCTCGTCGGTGGGAAGGATCTTGTGTTCGAGGTAGGCGATGTATGGCGTGGTACAGTCGCTAGGCTCCATGACCATGGCGACCAGGGCGGGTTCGGGATGAAGAGGTGCCCAATGTCGATTTCCTTCAGCAGGGAGACCGAAGGCTTGTTGATGATGTCGAGGAAGACACCCGCCGGTGGCGTTTGGCGGGCCGACCCGATGCGAGATAACACATCGGCCTCCTCGTTCTTGCGCCTATCGATCCATTCGACGGAGTAGCCGGTGAAGTGGCCCCCCAGCTGGTCCACCGCTTGGCGATACGCTATCATGGTGGGGGAGACAACATCGCAGGCACCGACGACTTATGCAGCGACAAGGTCAGAATCGTCGTAGCACCGTAGGTGATTGACGTTGATCTCCTTGGCGGCCCGCATGCCGTGGAGGAGGGCCTCATATTCGGCCATATTATTGGTGCAAGGCGTGAAGTCAAGGCGTAGTGGAGCTTGTCGCCTTTGGGGGAGGTGAGTATGATCCCAACCCACGCGCCGTTCGCGTTCTTGGACCCGTCGAAGTGGAGCGACTAGTAGTGGAGATAGGGCAACTTCTCCGGCTGTTGTGCTTCTTCCTAGTCAGCGAGGAAATAAGCCAAGGCTTGCGACTTAATCGCTTTGCGTGGCTCGTACTTGATGTTGTGGACACCGATTTCGACGGCCCACTTGGTGACTCGCCCAGTCGCCTCGCAGTTGCGGATGATGTCCTCCAACGGCGCAGAGGAGACGATCGTTGTCGTGGTGGTGTCACGGCAGATAACTTGGATAGGCTAAAGGTGGGGCCAATATGCACTAGAGGAATCCAGGGAGGGATAGTGTGGTGATTCCACACACATATGCTTTGTATTCTCCAAGCTAGATGAGTTTACAAGTGCTCCTTGAGCTGTATTGGGGAGAGGAGCAAGAAGGAACTTTCTTACTCTCACCACTACCTATCTCCAAGGAACCAACTACTCAAATGCCAACCCACCCCTTCTACAGAGGCCCTAGCGCTCCTTATAAAGGGGAGGCTAGGTCTCCAATTAGGGCATACATGGAGGCATATTCCTAGGAATATGCTTCTTCCCAAAATAGCAAAACGACCGGATCACTTTTCGCCATCGTAAGCTATGCAGAGGCTATGTAAGCCTCTGCGGCGCCAGCGTCATCCGACACAGGGCGCGTCACCCTTCTCAGCCACGCCTCGGTGGTCCTTCTCTCTGTCTGCTTCGCTCATGCTCCAGCGTATAGTGACCACCTTTTGAGCAGCGAGATACCTTCCTTCTCTTGCAAGCCTGATATAACCCGGATCGTGCCTGGTTAATCCGGCCACGCGGGTACCTGCACACAAGTTACAAAGTACCTGCCGACATACGACATATGTCGGCCGGGACTCAGTTAGGTGGACATCCTCCGGTCTGGGTTACGTTGTGATTCGGCCTGCCTTGAGGTGACTTGGCCAGCATTCACTTTGACCTTGCCGTACCTCGGCTAACTCGGCCTCTATACCCCGGCGTGACCCTACCCGGGGGTATCCCCCCAACATTAGTCACCGAAGCTGGTGCGGTCTTAGTGTCATTAGCCGCTAAGGCCACGGCAGGTTCAATTTATCGAGCCTTTTGCTCCTTTTTCCGAGTTACCTCATAGTCCGAATTTCATGGGCTAACTTTCCCTAGGCACATTCCGAGTTTTCACTCGCTGGCTGGGTCACCCTTTAGTTATCCGGGTTATCCTTCCTTCTCTCGTACGCTTCCCCACGTGGAGGGTAATCATTATCTTGCCTCATTTTAAGGGCCTGCGCCAGTTACTGCACTTAATGTCAGGTGTTACTGTTGCATATGTCATGTCACGTCTGTCTCCTCGTTAACTGTATCACCACGTCACATCGTGGGATCCCCTGCGCCCTGTGGCCCTTCCTGTGGCTTGCTTGTGATTGGCTGACCCGGCAGATACACGGCCACACCATGTGGCCTCGACACGCAACGCGATCCTACTACCCCCGCTGGGGCGTGGTTAAGTAGGGGAGGGGCGCATCCCATGGCCACATTCCACTTCTCGCGCCCCTTCGCCTCTCTGCCCTTTCTTCTTCCTAGCGACAGCGCCGCTGCCTCCGCATCTACTTAGCAGCACCGCCGCTGCACCGTACCTTTTCGCACCTGCATCACTGCCTCTCCCGCACAGATCCACCGCCACGGGTCCGCGTCGGTCCAAGGTTCTGCCCCCACCTCCGATTGGGCCGGTGAGGACAGTGATTTAGACATGACTGAAGAGGAGCTCGCCGTTGCTGAAGCAGAGATGGAGGAGGGGGCGGAAAACACGGAGCGCAGTGCCTGGGTCGGTTCCTGGGTGTGCCAGGACGACCTGGACTGGCTCTACCGCACTCGCCGCATCCCCGAGGGCGTGATTGCCCGCCTCGCCTCCGAGGAGCTCGCTTCGGTGCTTGACCCGGAGGACAAACATCTGACTCAGTTCGGTGTTGCCTCTATTTTCCCCCGGAAACAATCCGTCTTTCCCCGGGTCACGGGGCTTGATTCCTGCAAGGGCTGGGCCCGAACTTTCTTCTATGTCAGAAATGGCACAAATGAAGATTTGATCCGGCTGCGCCCCTATGCTCCGGGTCCTCCTAATCCGGATTTGTGGGACCGGGTTTCCAAGAAACCCACTGTCTTGGCGAATCAAGTCAACAAACGGTTTCAGGAGCTGAAGGATGCGGGGCTGCGCAACGAGGACGCGATGATCACTTTCGTCTGCAGCCGGATCTCCCCTCTCTAGAAGCGCACACACAAGCTTTGCCACATGAGCTGGCGCCTTGACCCCAACCAGACCTCTTCCTTTGAACTGAACAACACCGAGATATTCCACCGGGTCAAGGCCCTTTTTACGACCGACAAAAACTTCTCCGCTGATTGGGAGTGGGGGATAGAACATTTCTGCCGGGACAAGCCTCCTCCTACGGTAAATCTCGTGATTCAATCTTTTTCTGAGTTATATTCTATGTCGGAGTATGTTGTTTATCTGATCCTTTTGTATTTCCTTCTTAGCTATTTCTTCAGCAAACCCTCGAAGATGGCACCGAGCCTTCGCTCAAATGGGTGAAGGATCGACTTGTCTCGGATGAGGAGGAGCCGGATCAGGAGATGTTCCTGCTGTTCCCTGATGCAACCAAGCGACCCACTGGTAACTTCTCTTCCTTAAGAGATTGGCCTGATGATGAAGATCATTCCGATGTTGAGGTGATGGAAGCATTTGACGCTATACACCTTTCTTACGCCTTTTCGGCTTCAGCTAACCTGGCTAGGCAGATCCACGAAGATCCTCCTCTTGCCACGGGTGAGCCGATCCCAGCCGCGTCAAAGAAACGGGCGGCCGCATCTGCTGCTTCTTCCGGACCTTCTAAACCGACCAAGAGGAGGAAGAAGTCCGCAGATAAGACCGCCACCAAGCCTCCGGCAAAGGCCATAGTCCAAAGAGCTCAAAAGCCCAAGGAGCCTTTGACTTCTGACGAGTAAGTCATTTCTCCCTTTGTCTAATTCTTTGATTCATGTTTTTCTATCTATATGCCTTTCCTTTGTTATAACTTGTTATTCATCATTTGATTCGGTAGGGCTGCGGTGGAGGTTCCCCAGAGCGGATCCAGCATCGCTTCGCCTCTCCGGCATACCCCATCTCCCCCTTGTGGCGACGATACACGCCCGCTGAGCCCCATTCAGGAGGGTTCAGCGGCTGCTTTGGGTTCTAGCCCACCTCGTCCAGAGGAGGGCAACCTTGGAGCAGGGGGAAGTGGCTCTGCCGAGGCAGTGGATGCTCCCAGCTCCTCTTCGGCTCAGCCGCAACCTACCACCTCCGAGGTACCCACAGCACCCCCGCCAAAACCAACACCAGCACTAGCACCAGCGCTAGCACCAACAGTAGCACCACAAGTACCAGCGGCAACACCAAATCCTTCCGCCTCGTCCGAGTCTTCCAAGACTCGGTGAGAAGGCCCAGTTAGCACCAAGGCTGCACCCAAGACCAAATCCGCAGCTCAAACTTCAACCTCTCAGCAGCAGCCTAAGGCCAAGAAAACTTCTGACGCCGCCAGGGCAGCATCCATCGAGGCTGGACGACACGCCAAGGCCCATGCTTTCGAAGAAAACTCCACCGAAGAAAGATGCCCCCTCCGGGTCAGCTAGCATGCAACTTGCATTGCACACCAGCCCCGCTACTGCCCAAGTTGAAAGGAGGGAAGCCCACGCCAAGGGTTTGATTGCGCCCTATATGCTTAGTGGAGAGCGTTATCCTCTAGCCTTAATTGAGTTCTTCAATAACTGGAACAAGGCGGAGTTCGTCAATAACGACGATCTCCCGGAGAAGTTTGGGCATGCCGAGTTTGCCACACAAATGAACATGGCCTCCAAGGCTATCAACCTTGCCGGCCGGATGATGGAGGTACGCTACTTTGTCTTTTCTTTAACATGCACTAGTGCTTAGTGATATAACCATTAGTCCTCGAGCCTCCGGGGGAGTAACTTGTTACTCGGCCGGATGCTCCTTAGAGAACTAGCGTAGCTCCTTAGTAACTTCGGATATGTACACACCTAGAGCCGGGGTTAAGTTCCACTTGGCCCGGATCTTGTACACTTCGAATATGCACACACCTAGAGCCGGGCTAAGTTCCACTTGGCCCGGATCTTGTACACTTCGAATATGCACACACCTAGAGTCGGGTTAAGTTCCACTTGGCCCGGATCTTGTACACTTCGAATATGCACACACCTAGAGCCGGGTTAAGTTCCACTTGGCCCGGATTTTGTACACTTCAAATATGCACACACCTAGAGCCGGGTTAAGTTCCACTTGGCCCGGATCTTGTACACTTTGAATATGCACACACCTAGAGCCGGGTTAAGTTCCACTTGGCCCGGATCTTGTATACTTCGAATATGCACACACCTAGAGCCGGGTTAAGTTCCACTTGGCCCGGATTTTGTACACTTCGAATATGCACATAATTAAGTCAACTTTGCTTTTCTCAGGTCACCACCAATCGTCGGAGTGCCAAGTTTCAGCCCCTCTTGGACACACACAAGGCGCTGCGCTTTAAACATTCTGCACTTCTTGCTGAGTTTGAAAAGACGGGTAAGTTTTCTCTTTGCCTTCTTCCTTATCCTTCCTTGCTTTTCTGCCAAACTAATTTGTTATTCGGATTGGACAGTCGAAGTGGAGGCCGAAAACACCATCATGAGGAAGAACTTGGATCAGATAAAAGGCAAGCCACTTCGGTTACTTATTTTTTGTGCTCTCTTTCCTTTCTCCTGAGCTCGGCAAATATTCATACCTCGGCTTGAAGATAGTGTGCTCGTGCCTGATATGATGCTGCATTTTCTCGAACAAGCACGGCAACACCAGACCGAACTTAAGAAGAAGGATGATGAGCTCGCCCAACTCCGAGCCAAAGATGATGAAATTGCCAAGCTCAAGGCCGAGATGACAAAGCTTAAAGACCTCCATAAGGTTGAGATGGAAAAGGCTGGCCAAGATTTCACCGAGGAGCAAGAACGCCTCAACCTTCAACTCGCAAAAGATCAAGAGCTACTGAAGGAGGCTGACGTCAAGCTTGAATCGGCAAATGCTAAACTTGAGATACTCCGGAAGAGGCATGCTGATTACACCATAGAGCTGACCCGGATCCATAGTCATATCTCTCGTAAGTTCTTTTCCTTCAGCTAACATGAATTTCTCCGGGTCAACCTCCTTTACTCATTTCACCTGTCTTGTTATCAGGCAAATTCCCAGAGGGTAATGCCATTGCGGCTACTGTCGTTGCCATGTTCCGCCAGCAGAGGGGTACTCCAATTGGTCCTGGATCTGAAACCATTCCCTTTGACCTGGAGGACTTGCTGGTCAGCCTATCCTCTCGCCTTGAGATTATAAAAAACTATGGTTCGGATATCCTAGACTCAGCCGTCCGGATCTTTCGCGCCATTTAGCCTCAAGAGGATGTTCCGGTGGGATCCACTGCCCTGATCAACAGATTGATGGAGTGCGAGACCCAGCTTGACCTCTGGAGGGAATCCGCCGCACGCGCCGGAGCTGAAACTGTTCTCCACTTCGTGCTCACATGGTATGAGAAAATAAATCTGAATCTTTTCGAGTTCTTGTGCACCGGATCAAGGTGGTCAAATGATCCGGATTGGATAGCTCGGCGCAAGGCTTGCGCCCATAACCTCATTCAGTTTGCCCCCATCCATCAATGGATCGAGGGACCAAGCTTTCTCGGCGTTGTTGACGACGAATATGTCGAAGATGGTTCGGATGAGGAGGAAGAGGGCGAAGCCTCAGACGTCGACGAAAACGAAGATGACGATGAAGCTGAGGCCAGAGTTCCACCTGCTGGCGCCGAGTTACCTCGTCCTGCTGCTCCTTGAGCACCCAAAAAACACTTTGAAATTTATCAGATCCCCGGTATGCCTGCAGATGTATTAAGCATACTGATTATGTTTTGCTACCAAATTATTTATGCCGGATTAGCTTGGGCATAGTCCCTGAGTTTCATTTTCTTGTTCCTTCAATTTCATGGCTCGGCTCACGTCTACCTTGATTTGGTTTTGTGACTTACGAGTCCGAGTTTCAAAAATTGACTTAACAATACTTGGAAACTTTAGGCTTAGCTCAAAGTAATCCAGCGTAGTAAACATAAAGTAAACATAGGGTTAGTCTGAATAACAAATGTCGGCTCGATTAAGTTCTTTTCCTTAGTCGTTTTTCGTGTGCTACGCAATTCCAAACTTGTTCTCTTGCTTGCCATGAAGCCAAATCTTGTTGGACAGTAGCAAGTCGAAGAGTTGAGTTTTTGGTGCTCACACACTACTAATCCGGCTTAGGTAGAAGCAACTTACGTCAGCCGACATATAAATAACAAATACAGAAAACAATAACAAATATCACTAAGGCAGTCCCCGAGTTACTGCTCGAGGTGCCAAGATTTCATTGATAAATTCATTGTCGGCATACATACCGACATATGAGAGATTCAGATACACACACTTCTTTGTTAAGTGTAGAACGGACAAAAGGGCTACATTCCATGGACGCTTAGATTCCTCGCCGGACCTGTCCGCCTTGTTCTTCTCCTGTGGTTTTGCATCAATGAGATAATACGAGTCATTGTGCAATGCTTTGCTCACAATGAGTGGCCCTTCCCATGGGGGGATAACTTATGCATGCCAGTAGTACATTGTACCAACCGGAGTACCAGATCACCTTCCCGGAAGACTCGGGGGTTAACTTTCCGGCTATGATAGCGTCGGAGGTTTTGCTGATATATGGCGGATCTGGACAATGCCAATTCTCTCGCTTCTTCCAGCAGATCAACATCATTTTGCCGGGCTTCTCGCACTTCGGCTTCTGTGTATTGGGTGACTCTAGGCGAATCATGCTCTATGTCGGCTGGTAATACAGCTTCTGCCCCATATACCAGAAAGAATGGCATATAGCCTGTTGATCGATTCGAAGTTGTTCTTAAACTCCATAATACTGCTGGTAGTTCTTCTATCCAGCACGCCGCTGATCTTTGCAGTGGCTCAATGATCCGGGGTTTTATCCCGGATAACACTAATCCATTGGATCTTTCCACTTGTTCGTTCGATGCGGGGTGGGCTACCGAGGCAACGTCTAGCCGGATCTTTTTATCTCGGCAGAATCGTGCAAACGCTCCTTCAGCAAAATTGGTGTCGTTATCTGTCATGATACTATGGGGATAGCCATATCTCAAGATGATATCTTTGAGGAATGTCATGGCTGTACCTCCATCACATTTTCTTATTGGCTTTACTTCAATCCACTTTGTAAACTTGTCAACCATGACCAAGATATGGGTCATGTTCCCTCTCGCCGGCTTAAATGGGCCAACCATATCCAAACACCATACAGCAAATGACCAGGTAATTGGTATGGTCTGAGCTCCGACATTAGCATGTGTGTCTTGGTAGCATACCTCTGACAGCCGTTGCATTTTCTCACTAGATCTTCTGCTTGTTCCAAGGCACTTGGCCAGTAGAACCCATGCCGAAAAGCTTTTGCCACTAATGCTCTGGATGAGGCGTGATGCCCACATAACCCTTGATGTATATCTCAAAGGATGTCAAGCCCTTCTTCTGGATCAACACACCGTTGCAGGACATTCGTGACACTCCTCTTGTATACCTTTGCGCGCCTCTAAACTTGCCTTGAAAGCACTTCTTCATCGGGCAAGGATCCATCCTTCAGGAACTGGAATATGGGCAGTGCCCAAGCTGGTATGGCTCGCATAGGAAACACATCCTCGTCCACTTCCATTCGATCTACCGGCATAACCTCTGTCGGGTCAGGCTGCATAGTCCCCGGGTTCTGCGAAGCAGTCCCCGGGTCTCCTGAGGCACTTCCCACATCAATGTTCATGGGCACAACTTCCGACTCCGGATTTTCCGGGATATAGATTGACTCGGATTCTGGGCGTGGCCTGATAGATGGCTTTCTGAGGTGCTCCAGTGCTACACCTGGTGGAATCCGAGTTTCGACAGTACGTCGGTAGCCTCATTTTCCAGCCGGGGTACATGATGGAACTCGCATCCCTCGAAGTATCCCGATATTTTCTGCACATGAAATCTGTACAGTGCCATGTTTTCATCCAAAGCATCCCATAGCCCTGAGACTTGCTGAACTACCAAATCTGAGTCGCCAAAGCACTGGATCTGACGTATTCCAATTTCTTTTGCCACTTTGAGCCCATGCACAAGTGCTTCATATTCTGCAACATTGTTTGATGATGCGAAGTGGATCTGGAGCACATACTTCAGCTGGTCCTTCTTGGGCGAGGTAAGAACAACTCCGGCGCCTAACCCGGTTTTTGTTTTTGATCCGTCAAAATGCATTCTCCAGTAGTTCGGATCTGGCAATGGTGGCTCATATTGCATCTCGGCCTAATCCACGAAAAATTCTGCCACGGCCTGAGACTTGATCGCATCTCTCCTGTCGAATTGTGGAGCATAAGGAGCTAGTTCAATAGCCCATTTTGCGATCCGTCCGCTTGCATACTTATTGCTCATTATCTCAGATATGGGGGCTTCACATATCACATTAATGTGGTGTTCTTAAAAATAATGCTTCAGCTTCTTTGCTGCCATATATACACCATATGCCATTTTCTGATAGTGAGGATAGTTCTGCTTTGATGCTGATAATACCTCACTCAGGTAATAGACTGGCCTCTCCACCGACTTACCCTCTTCGTCGCGCTCTACCACTATTACTAGACTTACAACTCGGTTGGTTGCGGCTACGTAGAGCAACATTGGCTCTTTTGATAGTGGAGAGGCTAATACTGGTGTAGTGGCTAACATTTTCTTTAGCTGAACGAAGGCTTCGTTGGCCTGCGGCGTCCATACGAATTTGTCTGACTTTTTCATGAGTTGATAGAGAGGTAATGCCTTTTCTCCCAACCGACATATAAACCGACTTAAGGATGCCAGGCAACCAGTGAACTTCTGGACATCATTAAGACACTTCGGCAATTCCATTCGTTCTATGGCTTGGATTTTCGCCGGGTTAACCTCGATACCTCGGCTAGAGACAAGAAATCCAAGTAATTTTCCAGCCGGGACACCAAAGGTACATTTCTCCGGGTTAAGCTTCATCCGGAATCTCCTTAGGTTCACGAATGTTTGTCTGATATCGTCAAGGAGCGTTTTGCTTTCCTTGGGTTTTATAACCACATCATCCACATATACTTGCACATTTCCACCAATTTGATCCTGCAAACATTTTTGCATACATCTTTGGTACGTTGCCCCTGCATTACGTAAACCAAAAGGCATGGTGCGATAGCAATAAGCCCCATACGGGGTGATAAATGCAGTCTTCATTTGATCATTCGGGTTCAGAGGTATCTGGTGGAAACCAGAATATGCATCTATGAACGACAACAGTTCACACTCAGCAGTAGAATCTATGACCTGATCTATCCTTGGCAGTGGGAATGGATCTTTTGGACATGCCTTATTCAGGTTCGTGTAATCGATGCACATACGCCAAACCACTGCCACATTCGGATCATCTTTCTTATTTTCCACAAGCACTGGATTAGATAGCCAAACCGGGTAAAGCACTTCCATGATTAACCCGGCTGCGAGGAGCCGAGCTATCTCACCCCCAATGACTTTTCTCCTATCTTCGGCGAAGCGGCGGAGAGGTTGCTTCACCGGCTTTGCTCTGGGTCTCACATTCAAAGAGTGCTCGGCCAACTCCCTCAGAACACCTTGCAAGTCCTGTGTGGACCAAGCAAAGGTATCCCGATTCTCACGGAGGAAGTTGACGAGCTCGCTTTCCTATTTGCCAGTTAACCCGACACCAATTGTTACGGTGCGTTCTGGGAACAGATCATCAACGGGCACTTTCTTTGTATCCTTTGTTGCTTGAAATGAGACACTTCCATGCGGGTTACTCAGCGCCAGCATATACTGCTGTGCGCATTGAGCCAATGCCGCTACTTCTTGGATCTTTTTCTTTTCTTGTGCGATCACAAGTGACTCGGCCAGGTTAGACCCGGCTGACGCACACTCAATGGAACGTCTAAAATCTCCTGCTATGGTAATTACTCCATTTGGCCCAGGCAACTTCATCTTCAGGTAACTGATGTGACAATTTTCCATGAATTTGTTCAGGGCTGGCCTGCCGAGTAATGCGTGATATGCGCTTTCTAAGTTCACCACCTCAAACTCCAAATTCTCAGTTCGGCAGTTATCTCGTGTGCCGAATAATACATCAACCCGGGCCTTGCCAATGGGTTCACAGGAAATGCCTGGCACAATACCATGGAAAGTTGTCCTCGTGGCCTGGAGCATGTTCTCCGAGATACCCAACTTACGCATGGTATCCACGTACATGATATTAATTCTGCTGCCATTGTCAATCAGCACCTTAGAAAATCTCGCATTGATATTGGGCCCGATGAATGTTGGGTCCGGCACCAACGCATACGAACCAGGGCTCGGCATAAGCTTGGGATGATCCTTGATACTCCAGGTAATTTCCTGATCCGACCAAGGCATATACCTCGTCACTGCCGGCATAACCGCATTCACTTCCATATGTCGGTGTTGCAAGCTCTTTCTATCTGTTTCCTCCGTGGTAAACACACAGTAACTCTGATGATGCTCTCTGTATTCATTTCTCCCCTTGTTTCCGGGGTACCTTTGATCTGACTGATGCTGATTTTCCACCTGATGCATTGCATCCCTTCTCTCCTGGTTTTCATACCTCAGCGGAGGTGGTGGCAACATTAACTGTTGCGTGTTCGCTTCGGAGAGCAATTGTTGCCGGGGTAACTCATATCGAGGTTGATCGTTCCGAGGTGCCTGAGCATTCCCCGAACCACTTTGATCAATTTTCCTCATCCACTCGCATTGCCGAGTCATGTGACCCACCGGGTTACTCGGATTTGGCGTGTGAAATTTGCACGGCTGATCCAGCATTGCCTCATATGTATACCTCGGCCGGTCTTTCTTTTCTTGCCACGCTTTTCCGCTCCGCGCCCAAGTTTTCTTGCCATCGTTTCTCGGAGTCCACTGTTGCCCTCTAGTTTTCTGACATTGATTGCATCCTGCCCCAGGTTGATCTTGATTTACAGTAGCAACTTGTTGTGAACTATACCTGTAATCTGGTCTATCATCTCTTCTCTTACCCTGGTAATCATTTCGCCGGGATGATCCGGCTCCATCTCGCTGGTAGTACTCCTGATTTGACTCGTTTGACATAAGTCGGGGTTGAGCCGGATCACCCAAAGCATACGCATCAGCAATCCGGATTGTTTCTGCCAGTGTAGTTGGCATATCCCTTTGTAGCCTTTGCCACATCACTCTTGCATATCTACACCCTTGTGCAAACCAAGCTATTGCCTGTGACTCAATCACGCCCTCACACGAGTTTCTCACGGTGCACCAGCGGGTCAAGAACTCCCTGTCTGTTTCATTTGGTCTCTATTTGCACATTGCTAAGGTCTGTGGCCTATTCGGCCTCTGATACGTATTTGAGAAGTTACTGACAAACATTTCCTCAAAATCAATCCAACAGTTGATACTTTCGGGCGGTAAATTGTTTAACCATACCCTCGCTGGCCCCTCCAGCATCTGAGGCACGTATCTCATAGCCCATCTCAAGTTGCCTATAGCAATTTTCACCACCGTCGCGTAGTTTATCAACCAATCCTCCGGCTTTGTGCTACCGTCATATGTTTTCGTGCCTCTGGGTAACTGGAAGTTAGGTATTGGAGGCTCTTTCATGATCCGGGGCCCAAAGCACGCTGGACCTGGAGGACCTTGCCCCTCAATCTGCTCCGACCTATAGAGCCGATCTAGTTTTAACCTGGCGTCGTCAGGCATCAAGTTCCTGCTTCCCAACCTTGACCCTATCACATGATAGTCCGGCCTAGGGTATCCAACGTTCACCATTTCCGAATCACCATCATTGTATCTGTCTTGCTCTTGTGGAGCGCCTCTCTGTTGCATACCTTGGCCGGCACTTCGCTCTTGCCGTGGTATATTCCGCTGCTGCGGTTGCCCTACACCCGCCGAGTTGCGCTATCCGACATTGCCGTTTACAGCGTTTCCCTGACCGGCATTGCCTTGGTCGCGGTTACCTCGGCCAGCTTCATCTCGGCTGACACTTCGTCGATCATCGTTTCCCTGCACTGCTTTTCCTTTCCCTGCCCTTGCCGGGTCATAGGGGACTATCTGTTTGTTTCTCCTTGCCGAGGTTACCACTTCCTTTCTTCTTGGGCCACCATGAGGGGATGATCCAGCTCCAGCAGATTTCTCTAGGTTACTTACCGCTGAATAAACGACTTTGGAAGCCCCAACCCTTTCTGGGTTGGCCCTGAGCAACTCTTCATTTTGTCTGTTAGCGATCCGAACTAACTCATTGACCCTCTCCTGCTGTCTTTGCCGGGCTTCACCTGTCAAACCCTCTAACTCGGATGCAGCTGCATCCGCTGGTCTGAGGTTCTTTGCCAGGGTACTGTACTTCGGCAGCCCCACGGACAAAATGTTCTCTGACTGCTCAACTCTAGTATCACCCTTTTTGTTCATTTCACTGATGAGGTTTCTCCCCTTTACTTTTACAGCATCTACCTTATTCGGTTTTGCGTACTCGCGCAGTGTCATGTTCAACGACTACTGAGCTGCAGCTATCTTTTTTGCACCTTCTAGTATTTTCTGCCTAGTTTCTTCTAACTCGGCCTGTGCCCGAGCTGGATCTACTGCAGGAGCTATGGGGCTTTCTAGGCTATCTATCGCCTATTGTAGCACGTTCTCTGGCCTCTCTAGTGGAGGACCTCTACTTTTCCTTGGTGCCTTGGGTGTTACCTCCGGATCTGGTGCCGGATCCTAGCTTGCGCCAGCGCCAGGCGCTGTCATCATCACTTCGCCGCGGTCAGGGGAGCGAGTGATGCGTGCCCCGCGAGCCGCGCTAAGGGGTGGCTCTCCTCCCTCAATGACGTGTCGCGGGTGAACGCACGACACATCGACGGAGACATAGATCTTGTGAGCACCAAGCTTGATGAATAGGCCGTTGCACCGAAGAGGTTGTTTGCCGAAGTAGCCAGCATTGTCGTTGATGAAGTCCAGCGCTCCAAAGTGCTGAACGAGCCCAGAGACGATGCACTCGCGTTGCCGATGAGGTTTCCCGTCTGGATCTACACTCCTGCTAGCGCCGCTAGCCCCACGGTGGGCGCCAATTGTCGTGGTGGTGTCACGGCAGATGCCATGGATAGGCTAAAGGTGGGGCCAATATGCACTAGAGGAATCCAGGGAAGGATAGTGTGGTGATTCCACACACAGATGCTTTGTATTCTCCAAGCTAGATGAGTTTACAAGTGCTCCTTGAGCTGTATTGGGGAGAGGAGGAAGAAGGAACTCTCATACTCTCACCACTACCTATCTCCAAGGAACCAACTACTCAAATGCCAACCCACCCCCTTCTACAGAGGCCCTAGCGTTCCTTATAAAGGGGAGGCTAGATCTCCAATTAGGGCATATGTGGAGGCATATTCCTGGGAATATGCCTCTTCCCAAAATAGCAAAACAATCGGATCACTTTTCGCCATCGTAAGCTATGCAGAGGCAACGTAAGCCTCTGCGGCACCAGCGTCATCCGAAGGGCGCGTCACCCTTGTCGGCCACGGCTCGGTGGTCCTTCTCTCTGTTCGCTTCACTCATGTTCCAGCGTACAGTGACCACCTTTTGACCCGCGAGATACCTTCCTTATCTTGCAAGCCTGATATAACCTGGATCATGCCTGGTTAATCTGGCCACACGGGTACCTGCACACAAGTTACAAAGTACCTGCCGACATACGACATACGTCGGCCGGGACTCAGTTAGGTGGACATCCTCTGGTTCGGGTTACGCCGTGATTCGGCCTTCCTTGAGGTGACTCAGCCAGCATTCGCTTTGACCTTGCCGTACCTCAGCTAACTCAGCCTTTATACCCCAGCGTGACCCTACCCAGGGGTATCCCCCCAACAATCGTGATGGGGTGGTTCTGAAAGTAGTGCGGGAGCCGTCGCTAGGCTCTGGATACCACATACACTAGTTTCTGGTATTGTGGGTAACGTTGCCTTCAGTCCATCAGGACCTCGCTGATGTAGTAGACCGGGCGATGTACGGGGCGCTCCTTGCCCTCTTCTGGTCTCTCGACGACCATCACGGCAATGACGACTCAAGTGGAGGTGCGACATAGATGAGCATTGGCTCTTTGTCAACTATGGTTGCGAGAAGTGGTGCTGCAAGCAGCACTTCCTTAAGCACTTTGAGCGTGTTGTCCGCTTCTTTGTCCCAATGGAACGTGGGGTTCTTGCGCATCAGGCGGTAGAGGGGCATTGTGTAACACCCCGTCCACTCCTGGGCCCGGGGGGTGTCACTCCTGGAAGCTTAATAGGATATCTAGACTGGTCCCACAGACCAACACTAGTCTTTTCTGCGCACTTTGTCCTCACTCGTGCGCACCCGGTTACCCACTTCCCGGTCGGTCACCCATCCTAGAATTGCTCTAGGCCAAGCACGCTTAACCTTAGAGTTCTTTTCAAATGAGCTTCCAGAAAAGAAGTTGCAACTTGTTGATATGAGTATCCTATCAATACTATTAAGCCATGTGCCGGATCTCACATACATCCACCCTTTAGAAGATTGATGCCCTCATCGATCAAGCACACCCTAGGAATGTTCCCTCTTGGCACGCGTATGTGCGTCCAGTGCCGGCACATGTGCCATGCCGTGTCCACTCTGGGCCACAAGCGTCATGCTCCACATGTCTCGCCACTGACCCGCACACACCCCTGTAATCGCAAGGGTCGGCTCTGATACCACTTGTAACACCCCGTCCACTCCTGGGCCCGGGGGGCGTCACTCCTGGCAGCTTAATAGGATATCTAGACTGGCCCCACAGACCAACACTAGTCTTTTCTGCGCACTTTTTCCTCACTCGTGCGCACCCGGTTACCCACTTCCCGGTCGGTCACCCATCCTAGAATTGCTCTAGGCCAAGCACGCTTAACCTTAGAGTTCTTTTCAAATGAGCTTCCAGAAAAGAAGTTACAACTTGTTGATATGAGTATCCTATCAATACTATTAAGCCATGTGCCGGATCTCACATATAACTACCTCGGTGAATTACGCTCTTAGTTACAAGCCTGGATGAGCGAAAATGGTTAAAATAGTACGGTGGGGCCAAATGCCACTCACAGGTAGACCTTTCGTCCGTCCTAACCATTTCCAGAACATCGGGACAAGAACGAACGGCGTAATCGGCAGGCGAAGGGAACAACTACATACACAAATGAGTATGTATGCAAGCCACATACAACAGTCCTCAGAGCCATTCCATCTAAAAAGAAATAGAAATATTGCAACGCCATACGGCAAGATCCAAATATCCTAGATAGAGATAATATTTTAGGATAGCTCCTCATACATCAAACATCAGAGTATCAGGCAAAAGCGGAAGACAAGATCCGAGTACGGATAAGAAGCAAATCGGCATAAGATGCCACATAAATAAACACATCCCGCCCACAGATCTCACGGATCCCCGTTCCCGAAATCTCTACACCGAGTGATCGTTGCCAACATCGTCCGTCTCCTCCACCCAGTATCCATCTTGTGAGTATACCTGTTCATCTGAATCAAACAATTTATCGTGTGAGACCCTAGGGGTACTCAACAAGTCTTTATGCCTCTAAAGGGGACACAACCTGGGGTGACGCAATTGTAGCAAAAGATAATAACTAACAATTCTATAGATACTCGCTAACAATCCGCCTAACCAAAGATAGACGGATGTCCGTTAAATAAGAACAACAGTTATAACAGTAATATTAACAGATCCATCCTCCTTCTTGCTTACCAACGAGAAAGCGGACGAACAACCTCCATCCGTTGGCCATTTTATTAACCATTCCATGAGTGTTGCACTATTTACTAGTCAGGTACTTAGTCAAATTAAAAGCGGTACTTTAGTTATACCTGTCTATGATCGAGAAACTGTGCTACAAGTCGTCCATAACCGCGGACACGGCTTTCAGAAAGATTTACCCTGCAATGGTGCACAAATAGCAACACACACGCGATCAACCTCGGAAAAACCAAATCAAAACCCAACGAGGCATTCACGACAAAGCGATCACAGGATTCAGAAATGTTTCAGGGGGCCACCCCACTAAGCTACCCGCAACGAAGTTGGCCGGCTCCGGAACGGACCCAGGGTTTGTGTGGACGGCGGTAAACGACTGGGAACCCAAAAGTGTGACTGGGCTTATCGATACAGCGAAAACGTGTCACGATCCTAAACAGTACAGGTGCTCCAAGCACAATCTTAAATAAAGTAGTAAAGCATGGCATAAGTTTAGGATAGTAATAAAGCCCCAAACTACTTTGTGGCCCCAAGAAATAAGAATGAATCAAGCTCTAGCTCAGGGGGGTCCATAAGGCCTCCCGGATGTGGATAGTGCGAATAGTCAAGGAACAAGAATCAAGTACTCGGGGTCCTACGCGGCACAAGTGAGCATGAAAAACCAAATAACAGATATTGCTCACTGGTACCACTTTCATTAGTTATCCCATTACTACTCAGATTAAGTTGTTTAGGTACCTCATTATCCATCAGACTCTCACATACCCTACACATGTTGTTCTACGACCCGCATGGCTCAAACAACTCCTGTAGTAATGGCTCATGGGATGGAGGAACAAGCTTCGGTGGGGTTTAAAAGTAAAGGCTATGCAGTACTTGGGATTCAATTTAATGCAATCGTGACTCAATGATGCAAGAATAAGATAGAGGCAATAGGTACTATATGTATGCAAGCATGTGGTAGTGCTTGCCTGGCAGCTCAGTTGAAGCGAGGGACGGATCTGGGTAGTGCTCCTGGGATTCCTGATATATCCCCTGCTCAGCGTCTATTCGAAGAGGAACCAAACAAACAAGGGCCAACATAAATAGAGTGCATAAGCATATGAATTAAAATGCGACAAGCAAACAATCATGCCATGATGAATGATGCACAATTTGCATGGCAATAATGTAGCATGGCATGGGTGAGGTGTGGGGTACAAGATTAAAGCATTTTATTAAGTTTTTAGCCCGGTTTGCTCTCATAACACTTGCTGTATACTTATATTTATATGATGCATGCTGCAATTCAGAACATGGAGTACATAGATAGAACGGGCTCGTCGCGCTAATCGATTTAGACATATTATTTGTCAAATTTGGAGTTATAAAACTAAAGTTATTAATTACTTAAGAAAAAGGGCATTTTATTGTAATTTTAATCATCTCGAAATTTTTAAAGTGCTCAAACCCATTGGAACGTGGGGTTCTTGCGCATCAGGCGGTAGAGGGGCATTGCCTTCTCTCTGAGCCAGGGGATGAAGCAACTGAGAGCCGCGACTCACCCGGCTAGCTTCTGGATGTCGCGCAGGCACTTGGGTCTTCCGAGTCGCGTTATGGTGTCGATCTTGGTGGGGTTTGCTTTGATACCTCGCTTGGAGACTACATACCCCAGAAGCTGTTCGGTGGGTACGCTGAAGGTGCCCTTCCCTGGATTGAGCTTGATCTTGACTTCTGCAAATTTGCAAAAGTTTCTGCCAGGTCAGCGAGGAGGTCGCTCTGGCGAGTTGACTTCACCACCACGTCGTCGATGTAAACATGGATGTTGCTGCCAATTTGGCTCGCAAGGCACTCCTGCATGTACTGTTGGTAGGTCGCACCGACATTGTTGAGGCCGAACGTCATGGCGGTGTAGCAGAAGGCACCGAATGGTGTGATCGACGCCGTTTTCTCCTCGTCTTCGACCGCCATCTTGATCTGGTTAACCATAGTACACGTTGAGGAAACACAGTGACTCCAAGCCCGCAGTCGAGTCGATGATCTGGTTGATGTGGGGGAGGACGAACTCCTCCTTTAGGAAGGCGCTGTTCAGGTTGGCGTAGTCGATGCACCTTCTCCAAGTGTTGTTCTTCTTCAGAACAAAGATTGGATTTGCCAGCCACTTGGACTACACTATTGGGCAGATGAAGCCTATCGCGAGTAGACGTTGTACTTCTTCGGCGATTGCTCGGCGGCGCTCTTGGTACCTTCGATCTGGATTACGGATGTAGTATAGCTATTTTTCCCTAGTAGACCTAGGTTATCGAATCCTCGGGAAGCAGAAAGCATAGTGAAGTTACTTTAACGGACCTTCGGGAGTTTGTAGAATTCTTTTTGTATTTTACCGGACCAAGAGTTTGCTGTATTTTTGTTGTTGTTGATGATGGAGAGAGTGCCTAGGGCTTTTGGTTTCACCTATAGTTGTGCAAAACATCTGATGGGAATAAAAGATAATAATAAAGTATGCATGTAATTGTTAGAGCAAGATAATTATTTGTGGGCAGTGCATCCATAATTGATATTGCCTCTGCAACCGCTTATGGCAATAACCTACTAGTCTCATCCATAGAAGAAAATATAACTAATGATATGCATAGTGATGTCACCGTTAATCCCAAGTAAATCCCTCACATACAGTTGTACTACCCTTTCTGTCACTGGGGTTCCCAACCTGCAGATTAGTCATTACACATACTCCCTATACCTGGCTCAATCCTCAGGGTCTTGGGTACCTGACAAGTCCTTGGATTGAGGCAATAGAGGATACAATAATCATCATATCATACAAACTAATACATGATCCAATCTATGATAAATAACATGCACAAAAGCTACATGTCTAGGCCGAAGCCTTTAGCCCAAAGAGAATTACTCACGCATAGAGATGAAATCAACAATCATAAACATTGCAATGGAAATCTTGAGATTGATAGCAAATAGTCTTACAATGTCCCCAATCGAAGATGACATCTACTATTACAAGTGGTGGAATATGGCTCTGGTGGTGGAGAAGGGTTTGGAGATTAGATCTAAGTCTATTCCTCTGGCAGCTCTTCGGTGTTGTGGATGCAGGTTTCTAGGGTTCTGTGGGGGCTCTCTGGGGCGCTTTTTCTCGTTGCCCGAAGCCTCTTTATATAGGGGTCCCTTCACAAAAGTTTTTTTTGTTTGACCTAGCTCTGTTGATGGCAACTATACGACCAGAACTATATGGTAGGAATTTTATTCCCGCCGTATAGTTGGTCGATAAAGCTTCTGTCTCCACCTGGCTTCTTTGGGTTGTTGGAAATCTATCTTTGAATTTAATGTTGTTATTCCCATCATCAAAAATCATTATCTGCGTAGGGAAAAAATAGAAAGAAAGGATTGCATACCACTTTGATCATTAGGCATTAGTGGCAGGGTTTAGAGAGATATTTCATCAAAAATATGAATAATATCCAGTTTAAATGTGGATGTAGATGGCTATATTTCACAGCCATCAACCTCCCCAAGATTAAACTTGATCATCTTCGAGCAAGAAAACCAAAATCAAAAAGGAACTCAACATTTAAACTAAAATAACAAGATGATGATCTTACTCATGATTGGTAGTCTCATGTTTCCTCCACTTTATTAATCTAAAAAACTTCAGCATAGATAGAGTAATGGCAAGCATATCATACAAGTTTTTATGCATCCTTATAGCACAGAAAAATTATTGTTAACATGGATGAATCAAATGAGTAAACCTTATTCCATGTCATGTAATCAACTCATAGGCTTGCCTTTGAACAATAAAGTATAATCATGTAAAAATGAGAGTGTGAGAGTTTGCCATGAAAAATATATACTATAGAGTATCTCAATCCTCCCACATCAACAAGTTAAGACTTTTCAAGCACTACTTTTCTGTTCATTGTCCTTCAAGAATTTTAGTTCTTAAGTAATTGAGAGCATGCCAAAGTTTTTAATTAGTTTATCGGGTTGTGATGGACACTCATGGCATCACCAAGGTTTTTGTTCCTTTTCCACAATGTTTACTCATAACAGCCAGAGGAGTGATTCCACCATGAACACAGCTACCTGAGAATGCCAAGAATCTTACCCATTATAGCATTGCTGCTACATATGTTTAATCAACTCATAGTCGAAATCTAGGAGTTTCCTCCATGAAGATCATTCGTAGGCTAGCAGAGTTGTTGGCATCCCATGAAGTTTGACACGCATAAAGCTATATCATTCTTATGATTCACAAGTCAAACTTTGGCATGCTCACAAAAACCGCTAGACATTAATTCAATCAAACAAATCCTATTAAAGAGAGCTATCAAGTCAATCATTTTTTTCTATGGTGTTGAGTGTCTCTAGAAATAATCCTTCAAGAATAAACACTACAACACCCAAGCCTTCAATTGTGAGACTTTTTCTTATTACAATTGTTTAGCAAATTTTTAGGCAAGAATTGGTTAACTACAAGAGATGGAACAAAAGGTACCTAGCTAAATACCCATGCAAAGAAAATTTTACTACAATATAAAGACTCACTCCACCAATATAATATCTTAACATTTACTACTAACTAGCGTGGGTTTCTCAAACTTCAAAAGTGGGGAGTCTTAAGGCATAACTCTCATGATTGGTTCCACTTCTCTCTTCGCTTTTGATTTGTTTCTTGGAAACTCGAAGTCCATCACTCTCCTGCAAATATGTGAAAGCCACAAGGAGAATAGAAAGGAAGGAAGATGGAAAATAAAGATAAATGAAAAAATCTTTTTGTTGTTTTTAAGAGAGGGAATTAAAGAATAGAAAATTGGCAGCAAATCTCGGCTAGAAAGTCTCGAACACAAATAGAAATAACTAAAGATAAAGTGTTGGGGAAACCAAAACGAGTTCTTATAAACTCAAATTAAAAACATAACCTTGAAATAAATAAAAACAAATGAACGCAAAATAAAGATAATGAGGAAACTTCCCCAAGCTTAGGCTTTTGCAAGCCCTTCAAATCATTGTGGTGGCAGGAAAAAGTCGTAACTCTAGTTCGAAAATTGAGTTGATAAATTACTACTTGTTTCTCGGAGGTTCAAGGAGAGGTTATTAATCCTCTCCACAGTTCCTCCAAGTTCTTGGAAGTCTTGGTATGTAGTGAACCAGGTTGGTGGTGGCTCCTCTTGATAAGGAACTTCTTGCTCCTCTTCTTGGTCCTCATCCTCATCCGGAATCTCCTCCTCGGGTTGGTGTTTCTCAACCTGCAAGTCATATAGTAGACGTCCTTCCTCGATAGAGAAAAGACCATTAGGCAAAGGAGTAGGGTAGAGACACCCAACTCTAGCAATATGTAAGTAATAAACACCACATCTCCTAGTGAGCATTCCACGAGCTTTTAAAGTAGAGAAACCAACACGTCACTCACCTAGCACTGGTTGCAACTCACCTAGGTCGATGCCTAGGGAAATGGCAAGCACGGTGATGACGTCTCCACCTATGATTGGTCATTATCTTTGGGAGGATTGGTACTCCAGGTAGCGCACAATAATTGCATCCAAGTTGAGTGACAAGTCGATGTTGTTGAAAGCAGCTTTTGCGAGGACTAAGATGTCCTCCTCATCGAGTCTCGTGAACTCATTTCATGCCTGCATGGTGTTAGCAATAACATAGAACAAATAGCGAGTTGCGGGATGTTGAATATTCTTCCCCTTGCTTACTCTAGAAGTGAAACTCATTCCATTATAATAAAGTTCCGGGGAAGGGTCTATGCCAGTAAAGGATGCGCGTAAGGCATTAGCATTATTGGTTGGAAAATTAAAAAATGCGCACCATTCATCTAGTGATAAAGCATATTTTTTGTTCATAAGTCAGAAAGAAATCATGTGCTCTCCATGCCATGCTTTAACGGTGCTTTGCAAAGAACTTAGAAATTCAAGAGTTAACCGGTGATAAGTAGGCACATCATTGAATACAAAGTTTTGCAGGCCAACTCTATTGCAAAGTAAATTGAAGTCATTAGACATACCGAGTTGATTCAATATAATGGGGCAAGCCCACTAGGTTGTATTCACTTCTTAGTTCTTGATCTTGTTGAAGCGATCACGTTGGAGCGCATCCCTAAATCGTATACCCATGCATTCTTGAGCGGCAGCCCGGGAAGAACTAGCATCGGCATGAGGACCCGTTTGGTCCTTGTGTTCATTATCTAAAATAATAAGGAAACACAAAAAATAAAACTTTTTGATCCAACAGTAATAAGCATAACATATTCCTCATCTGAGCACACCAAAGATTCCCCTCAAAATAATAATCTAGGCAAGAGAATAATGGCAATTAGTTCATAGTGGGTCTCACCCTAGATTGATAATGATAACATATCGAGAATCAATATGCAAAAAGTAATTGGAGGATCGGAAGAGAAACATACCGTAGATCACTTGTGTGCGAGGAAATCAACGAAATTAAGTACAGATGAAGATCTCTTGAGATTTCGAGAGAGTTTGGAGGTAGAAAAGAGAAAAAGGATTGAAGTTTTGGTGTTGGGGGTACCTTCCTGTGGCGATTTTGTGGTCGGATGCATCTATACGGCCAAACTATATGGTTGGAACAATTTGTTCCTGCCGTATAGTTGGTCTGATGTCAAAAAATTAGGGTTTTCACCTGGCGGCGCAACTATACATCGAGAACTATATGGTCGGGATTTTTATCCCCGCCATATAGTTGGTCGTTAAACCTTTTGTAACCGGGAAAAGAAATTTTACAAAGGCAATGATAATTATACAGCCAGAACTATACGGATAGAATTTTTATTCCCGCCGTATAGTTGGTCGTTAAACCTTCAGTACCTATGAAAGAAAATTTGTTGATGGCAAAGATATCTATACAGCCAAACTATATGGCTAGAATTTTTATTCCCACCGTATAGCTGGTCGTTTAACCTTCTGTAGTCATCAAAAAAATTCTATTTCTTCGAGAATTCTTTCTTATCCTGAAACTTAGTGAAACACCTTGTTTTTGACAGAAAAATGACACTAAAATTGTCGACCAACATCAACATGTATAAAGCAGGATATTTAGTACTACCGAACTTCTTCACCTCAACAGGAGCTTTCTAGCATTCTTTATTAAACATAAAACTTAAACTAAAACTTAAAAACTTTACTCAAACCTTTATTTCACATGGGTTGCCTCCCATGAAGCGCTCTTTTATGGTCAATAGTTTGATCTCAATGTTGCTCACTTAGGCCAGATGAGTGGAACACCCACTCCAAAATAGTTGGTGACGAGGGATAACCTCGGCAATGCCCATGATGATGGACTTAGGGTTTCGTGGAAAAGAGAACGCTGGGGATTTCGTCAGATGTCAGGAAAACAATGAAGTCAAAGTCGCCTGAATATTTGGGAATCACACTATTACAAGTTGTCTGGGATTTTTTGGTACCGTCGCTTGGGCTTCTCCCGTCCTATATATAATAGGTCGGGTCTCAAAGCTATATGCGGATAGGTCTCATACACGCGTAATTACAACACCAATATAATGACGCTTCATAGTCCCTTTCCTAATACAATCAAATTCTTTGCCGGTTGCTTCCTTAGGCTGTCGTCTGGAATCTTCATTTGCCGGAAGCCCTTTTACCCAGTATAGGGTAGTAAATCATAAGCATCCGAGTAATCATACCTATGTCAGTAGCCCCCAAGACTCTACTTGAACCAAAGTTTCAGGTTGAGTCTCAAAGTTTCTTTTTCTTTCTTTTCCTTTATGTGTTATTTCTTTATTCTTTATTTTTCATGGGGATTTGGTACAACGAGTCTGATGCTTCCGACGGATCAGGAATCAGTTAATTGCTCCTGGGCAAAAACAAGGTTGTCCTACATCAAATTCAAGTCCCCAGGCCTGAACTCGGAATTTATTACTAGCGTAATTCAGTTCTGGCCGCTGAGGTCTTACCGAATACTGAATTCTAGCTTCTATTTTATCGGGTACCCAACGCGTCCGTCGAGATTTTTCATCATATCATTGATACGGATTACTGGCAGAGCGCATTCTTGTGCGATTACCAGGCCACACAGGATGAATCCTGGGGTCTTACCTTCATGTTTCTGAACACGACATTCGGATTTTTGTCGTGTTTGAGCGCGATCCGAGATTTTTGGTTTTTTCAGCGGTTAGCTTGCTGAGCTGCCAATATTTTTGATTTATCAGATAGTTTTAATGCATTGTATTGGCTCCCGATGGGAGTAATATTTCTTTTGGGGATACCTTTTTGAGGATACATTGATGTAAAACTCAAAGGTGTTTGCAATCATGAATATATTTTTGTATACAACTAGATTTCTATCGGGTGCGCACCAGCGTCCCGATGGGAGTAGCCCCCGAGGCTATGTTCGGATGCCTGTATCTGGACATAGGCTCATAGTTGTTGTTAGCTTGATGGAAAACATAGATCTTTTGAACAATAATAAAGAGCTTAAGGTACGAATAACTTATCTCTTTATACATAAGGCGGAAAATTGATGATACATTATTCTTTGGGCGGATGGCCTCTAGCCGTTGGCCTGGATATTCTGGCTTAAGAAGCCTTACTGTAACACTTATTATATTGCAAGTAATCTTATGCGTAGAAGCGTCGTAGTTGTGCTATGTTCCATGGATTTGAGTAATTTACTCCTGTCTTCTTGTCTTGTAGTCGATATGCTCCTCGAGGAATAACTTGTATGACGATGTATGGCCCTTCCCATGGTGATTCTAATTTCTTGTGGCCATCTTGCTTGAGGCGAAGAACTAGGTCCCCTACTGTAAAGGACCTAGGCCGCAATCTTCTGCTGTGGTAATTGCGCAAGTTTTGCTGGTACATAGTTGCTCTTTGTAGGGCTTCATCTCGAGCTTCATCAAGTGCACCCACATCATCTTCAAGTACTTCTCTTGATCCCTCTTCATCATATGCAGCTACTCTTGGGGATTCATGTGACCCCTCAACAGGAAGCACGGCTTCCGTGCCGTGGACCAGAAAGAAAGGTGTCTCTTGGGTCGAATTATTTGGAGTTGTATGTAAACTCCATAAGATAGATGGCAATTCATCAATCCATGCTCCTTTTGCTCTGTCAAGTGGTGCTAGTAATCTTTTCTTGAGTCCAGCAGTAACTAGTCCATTGGCTTTTTCTACTTGTCCATTTGTCTGCGGGTGAGTTACCGAAGCGTAGCTTACTTTGATACCCATCTCCTGGAAGTACTCCTTGAACTCATTGGAAGTAAAGTTGGTCCCATTGTCTATGATGATGTTGTTCGGTACGCCAAACCGAAATACTATGGACTTAATAAAATTCACAGCCGAAGTTCCGTCTTGGGTAGTGAGGCATTGCTTCAATCCATTTGGTAAATTTGTCGACTGCTACTAGCCGAAAGACATGTCCTCCTAGAGATGATTTGTGAAGTTTTCCCACCATATCGAGTCCCCACTGAGCAAAAGGCCAAGCCAAAGGTATAGGATTTAACTCAGCGGCGGGTGCTCTAGGCTTTGTTGCAAATCGTTGGCATGCTTCACATGTTCTGACGATATCTTTTGCATCTTGAACTATAGTAAGCCAGTAAAATCCTGCCCTGAATGCTTTCGCAGCAATTGCTCAGCTACTAGCATGGTGACCACAAACTCCTTCATGTATATCTTTGAGTATGATCTTTCCTTCTTCGGATGTTGCGCAACGCTGCAACACGCCTGAAATACTCCGCTTGTATAGCTCCCCTTTGATTATTCTGAAGGCCTTCGATCTTCGGGTGATTTGCCGGGCTTCTATCACATCTTTGGGTAGTTCTACCTGTTGGGGTTCCGCGTATGAAAACAATAAATTTTACTCTACGCCCCTGAACACCTGAAGCTTCCAGGACCTATCTATTAGTAATACAGTAACGGGAGGGGCTTTTCGCGAACTTACCCTTGAAGACCGAAAAGCGTTGTCAACGCTCAGGAGAGCGTGGTTGATGTAGACGAGCCGAAGCCGACCTCAAGGTCGTGATGAAGTCCTTGCGCTCCTTCTGGCTCCAACGACTTGAGTGCCTCAAGTGCGACACCTCGCGGGGAGTTACACACGTCCGGTGCCTGACGATGACTCCCGCTTCCCAGATCTAGCAGCAGTTGTGGAAGTAGATCTCCCGGATCCGAATCCCACAGCGCGACGGCGCTCCGCGGTGAAGATGTCTCTTGCTCGCGTAGTCCAGACTTGGGACCACGGTCACGAGAGAGAGAGGGGGATAGAGAAAATATCAATTGGAGGTCCTCCCAAAAGTGGGGAGACCTTTATTGATTATTGGTGTATTTTTCTAGGCCAAATACCCCACTTTATACAGGGGGAGGGGAGGTACTACCTCCCCTAAAGTCTCGGGGTGGGACTAAAGGAGAGGAGGGGGTGGGGTGGCCGCCGGCCATCCCCTAGTGGGCCCCGCGGGGGGCTAGGCTCAGCCGGCTAGCCCCCTTGGCCCCTCTCCCTCTCTCCTTTCCCCTAATGGGCCCTCTTCCACCAGAATTGGCCCATTAAGCCTTTTGACCCTTAATTGATTTTTCTCTTTATTAAATAATTATTGAATAAATGATTAAATCAACATTTAACATTCATTCACATATTATTCAATCTTCGTGGCCATGGAACACCTTCCACCTCCACTCCGGACATCCTCCGGACTTACCGAAACCCTTCCGGTTTTCTCCCTTCTTTGCTTCGGTGATTCCACCAATCCTATAAACACTCTCTAAGAATCATCAAGCCCTTAAGCGTGATACCCCACGATTCGGGAACACTCCAGACATGGTCGGGACACTCCCGCACCAATAATCGATAGAGGGACCTGGATGGCCATGTGACCCCTGTGCGTTCCACGAAGATCTTTTGTCGTTTGAACCGGGACAATCGTGTCTAATTCCCTTTGGTACTCGATACTTGCATTGCCTGAGATCTGATCAATGACATCACCATGTTGTGTTCAGTCTCGTTACTGAACAATGTTACTTGACTCGTTTCGACAAGTGATATCCCCGTGATCCAATCACACGCTGCGCAGCTATTGGATATAACTTCTCCAATTGGGCCCTTGAGTATCTTCCCGTCACATGTACGGACAAATCCTGCTCTTGACATATATTGCCTCTATGGTTTCCTTCGAGTACCTGAACACACCTTTATAACCACCATTTTACTAGATGGTGTTTGATGTTATCTAAGCACTCTCGGGAGACAGTTATTGATATAGTGTATAGGTCTCAACCTAATAAGGTAGATTCCTCCTGTGTTTTACAATGCTAGTCCCTGGATCAATAGCTAGCATCCACAGTTAAGATGTAATATCAAGAAACAAAGGTCATAATATAACTTTATAACCAGGAATAACATAAGTTTATTACATCAAACATAGCTCATTTGGCTATTACATTTCATTGCAGCGGAATAACTATAAGTATGGGTCCTTCATCTTCAAAGTGCCACAGGAAGATGTTGGTTGTAGACTTTGTAATCCTAAACAATCAATCTTCTCTAAAACAATCAAACCTGCAACATACAAGTTACAGCCACAAAGGGTCAATACATTTGAATTGTATTGGCAAGTGATACTATGGTAGTATAGTGGAGTCTATCATCTATATGCATTTGGCTAAGTGGAGTTGAGGCTTGCATTGCTCAAAATAGATTTTTCCTTAACATTTGAAAATACTAAGTTTTTGCTTTGATAAAATCATTTTTCTCAATCAAAGATTGAAGATCCTTTACAAGGCATCTCTCAATCAAAGATTGAAGATTTCAAACAACCCTTGTTCAAATCACAAGATTTTAACTTAGAAATTTGAATGATGAGATTCTTGATTGCTTCCATGTCTTGATGCTCAAATTGTCCTTTACCAGGGACATGGCTAAGTACTTAGATTTTACACTCTGCAGAGGTGGTGCACTTTACCCACAAGACTTGGTTTCCCAAGACAAGATCTTTCAGAAGCCTTCCCTTAGACCACCATGGACGCGTTCCAACCTATCAAACACTACCACCCTCTGTCCATATGGCTAAGTTCTTGCAACCTATATGATCATGGAAGAGCCCATATTGCCAAGTGGTTGCACTTGAAGCTTCTCAACATTTGACATCACAAATCTCTTTGTTCCTGTGTGGCCATCCACAAGTGAGATACACAAGCCAAGTCCATGGCCTTGTGAACCACTCAACACAAACCATTCCTTCCATTCCACCCAGGTGATTCATTCACTTAGTTGTTTTATTAACAAAGCACAAGTCCTTGACTTAGAAATATTTCATAGTGTGAATATAATTCCACCCTTGTTTTCTATTAGCTAAGCTAAGCATGATAGTAATAGGAATCTTAACTTAGGAAAATCCTACTAAGGATTCATCTACTAGGTTTTCCTATAGCAAGGTTTATACTTAGCAAAATTTCCATGCAAGTTTTACTTAGCAAAATCACTAATGCATAGAGAAAGTAGTGGGACAAAAAGTATGAAGCATCACTTGCCTTTTTGGTAGAGTATGGGTTCACTCCTTGTCCTTGCAACAATCACACTCTTCAAGTCACTACAATTCAATCAAACAAGGCACAAACTCAATCTACCAATCAAGCAAAACAACACACATAAAGTAACAAAGTCAAAGTAATGCATGCAAGCATGCCAAGCTTTGTTTTGTTTGAAAAAGTGGTTCCTAGTGGGTCATAGACATTTGGGTACATCTAATGGTCATTTTGTCAAGTGGCAAAATCATTTGCAAAAGGTTTCACTACAAAACCATTTTCAAAACGAAGTATCATTTTATGTGGTGTAGAAATATTTTTTACTAGGGCATTAATCTATAGGGTTCACCAAATATGTTTTCAAATCACAAAATTTGGTATTTGGGGTCAGAGAGTTTAAAACAAAACATTTTCCAAAGGTTTTCTTCCAAAATCATTTTTAATAAATAAACCTCATTTCTATTTGACTAGAAATGGTTTTAAATCAAAGAATCATTATTTTGTTTTACCAAATTCATTTTTGAATCCACAAAGTGTTTCCTATGGTCAGTAGGTTCAAAATACATTATTTCCTCCAAAGTTTTCCATTCAAAACCATTTTCATAAACAAATCAATAGTTTTATTTAGCTAGAAATGAACTAAACCAATTAATCCATTCTAAACTTTTCCAAATTCATTTTCCAAAACAAAATTTTTTTTTATTCATTTTAGGATCCATTCAATAATTAAATAAAATGGATCTTTAGTTATTTAATAAAATAGGGTTTGATTTAATTAATAATTTTTCCATTTGAAATCCAAATATTTTCAAAACCAAATCAGTAGGTTTTATTTGAAAGTAAAGAATACTTGGAAAGCTTGTTTAAAACAAAATAACATTTTTGCTATAGGGTCCATTAATAATTAAATAAAATGGACCTTAGTTAAGAAATCAAAATAGGATTGGTTTTATTTAAATCTTTATTTTGAAATCTAGAATAAAACCAAAAACACTTCAGTAGGTTTTATTTGAGAATATAAAATATTTGGAAAACTTATTTTAAATAGATAAATGAGTTCTGATGTTTTGAAAATAGTAAAACCTTTATTAAAACAACTTGGATATTAAATCCTTATTATTTTATTTAAACAAACTTTTACTCTTAGAATCAAAGCAAACTCTTTTGTTTTCAAAATTTTGGCCAAGGTTTAATTTGGATTTATAAAATAATCTTTATTTAAAATATTTCTTTTCATTTTGAGAACAAAAACCTTTTATAAAAAGATTTCAAAGTAGTAATAAAATACTTTTATTTTCCCTTTATTAAATATTTATCTTTTTAAATCCCTTTAGGATTATTTGTTCACCAATTGGTATGGGTTTTTGGTAAGGGCTTTATTAGCTTTGGAAATTCAATTTCTTATCTTATTTTAATCATAAGATTTTATTTATGGTTCCAATTTGAGTGAAATCAATTTATATGGCTTTATAATATTTCTATTTGTCTTTATTGATCATTTGTGAATATTTTGTTAATCAATTTTGATATGGATCAAATCCATAGATTTGGAGATACTTTGGAAAATGATTTTTATTCCATTAGGGTTTAGGGTTTTGGATTTATTTTCCAAATGTTTAAATTTCCAGATACATTCATTGAGGAATGCATTTCCCTTGATTTGGATTTATTGAATTCAAACTTTAACCAAAGTTTGTTCAATATGGGATTTTATTTTTCACATTACAAGATTTGGAAAATCTTGGGATGTGACATATAGCCTCACGGTCTAAGGAATAGTCTACGAGGATCCATTTCTAATCATCGTAACTTGAACTTCGTGACATGATCGGGTCACGATGTTTAGGTTGGGTATTGGTTCATCATCTCATTCTTTGAATGAGATGACCTCATTTCCAACTAGCATAAATGCCACATGATCAGGAAACATGATCATCTGTTGACCAATAAACTAGTGACTAGAGTTTCACTGGGAACCCCTGGTTGTTTGTATATCACACGTATATTGATGTTTCCACTCAACATAGTTATAGCATGATATAAAACTTAAGCATAAACTATATGAAATATGATAATAGTCCTTACTACTATTTGTCTCTAGGGCATATTTCCAACAGTCTCCCACTTGCACTAGAGTACAAATACACTAGCTGCATTTTGTTCTTAATCATTTGCACGATATATCCAGTTCCCTGAACATGCTTGCTCATGGAAGAGGTTGAGCCTTGGGTATGTACTTTACAGTCCCAAATCCTTTGCAACTTACTAATGTCACCTTGATTGACATTAATACTTTATCATCACATGATAGCATCTATGTGTATGTATCGTCGCTATGGCAGCAGAACAAGGCCTGATTCCAGGAGCCTACAGTGACACTAGATCAACCTCGAGGGCTTTCTCATGGGCACTATGCTCTGGGACACATCATTCTACGTTTAAAGCGAACTAGCCCCGCCATAACATTATACAACACTTTAGATGGTACCCTTATCTATTATTATAAATGTATTCATCAAAACACCTGTGCACTCAGTGCAACTTTCGATGTTATGTTCACCTCGCTTCCTACTTGATTTTAATTGGCATCTACAGGAGTTTCCAACATATTCCCTTATAACATAACTCTATATGCTTTAAGATATGTTATCCTTTATGGATTTGGAAAATATGTCCACAGTTCTCTATTAGACATTGCGGACAAAACTTAGCTCAAACATTCTGTGATTCGAACTTAATCACTTTCACATGTTCCTTATTTGGATCACATATTATGCCAAGTTATCATCATGGTTTCTAAGATAAAACCTATGTCTCAACATAGTGGATGACGATCATCCTTTTCTTTCTTTCAACCGTTGATGTTAAACTTAATGCTATTCCTAATTTGAGTTATTAAGGACTAGTTCCTTAATTAACTTCTATCCTGAAACCCTTTTCAGAATCCCTTAAGGAATACTACATAATATCATAATACACCTATTATCAACTTCTACATCTTATGAATCATTATTCATAAGTATTTGCGCCTTTCATTCTTAACACATTTAAGAATTACTCTTATAGGCTCCCACTCAAAATATGTTCCCACATATTTGAATTTGAGACTTACATTGCTCCCACTCAAAAATATGTCTATCACATATTGTTTTAGGAAGACTTTCATAGCTCCCACTCAATTTTATGCAAATTTTATATCTCCTTACTATCTGAATAACTTCAAAATCCTTTGATCAAATATCAAACTTGGAGATTTATTATGAGATACTAGTACTTTACTAGTTTTAAATCCAATTGACATTTAGCATACATGAATCAAATTCATTTGAATTTGTCCAATACTTGACAAATTGTGCATCAGTCATTTACCCCCTTTTTCCACTATGGCTTTGCAGTCATTTGGGAAAATTCAAGTAACCCCTTTTACTTGTGAGATTCAGCAACGAATTGCTTTCTAATCTCAAGGGAATTTTCCTTTTAGGATTTCTCATAATTCTAGTTTACCATTATTTCCTTTATAGTTTGTAGGTATGTCATATTCCAAAAATCATGACAAGTGATTCACAAATGTCTCCATACAAGATATGGATTTACATTTTGAATCCTACTTCATGTAGTGAAAAATGATAGTGGAGAGAAAAACACAATGATCAAAATCATTGGTTTTTTCCTTCTGTGAAGAGAATCGTTCAGGAACATTGTCCGTTGCGCTTCTCAACACTCTGATGCAGGGTTTTGAATCCTCATCGTGTTTTACACTAATTTCCATTTGCTTCATAATTGAGAAACATCACTAGAAGTGAGCTTTCTCAAGAATGCACAAAAATCCAAGCAATATGAATCTTGCTTTCCTTTTGGTCTCAGCTATGGATTTTGTATTCAAAGTTTCCAATGAATACACTACAAGGACTTATTCTCTATTGTTTTGGTTATATCGAATAACCCCCAAAACTTTCACGAATTCAAATGGTTTACCAATTCTAATTGAGTGCTAACTATTTCTAACTGATGGTCTCTACATCTACACTACAATGATTTATTTGGTGCCTTCTATTCAACCCCGTTTTTGATATCTAATATCATATTGTGATGCTTTTGTACTTTGACATTTCAAAACACTTTGCATTTCACAATTACTTTTATGCCATTCTTATAAAGTTGAATTTCATTACTATTGATCAAATCATAGTAATTGGATTCTCTTTTACATTTATACCCTTTGTTGATGAAACATTTTGATCAAATCAAATAGTTTCATATTCATGTTTCCTTTGGTAAACTTACTTTACAAATTTAAACAATCATTTAATGATAATTACCATTTTCATTAAAACACAATACATCGAATGTATATTTACTTTTAACAATTCTTTAAACACTTTGTATTCAAGTAATACACGGTGTTCAAGTTATTTTGCCGAACTTAGGCATGATTTATATGTGAAAAGAAATCGAATGACTTTCACATATTATCACATAACTTTGAATTCAAACAATGGTTTCATTCATTAATGAAATATCATTAAGTTGGGTATTTTAAACAAGGCATTTTAATGTTTTATAAATTATCATGCATTATCAATTAGTTTCAAACAATAAGGATAATTCACACATAATCAAACAAGATATGAACACGAATAGAAATCATTCATAAAAGTGGAACAACTGTTTGTTACAAACTCATATGAATAACCGTCTCACGAAGTGTAAGACACACTAAAGAAGTTCACAATCTCTTAATTACATTAATCATCCTAAACATAAACTAAATGATAAATGTCGAGGGAGAGTGTCGTCGGCCATCATCATCATGCTCGCCATCAACATGCAACGTCACCTCCTCTCCAGCAAGCACCTCTCATGCAGAAGGACCTGTTTTCACCAAAACAGAACAAGTATCAGATATACTTAACACTACAATGTGTTTGCAAGATTATAACATTTATAAAACTGTATATCAAATATATACCTTTGTCGTTCACGACCTGAGCGACATCTGGTTCAACCAACACATTCCTGAGATGTGTCATGAACCGGTGGAGCTCCATCGTTTCCGTGTCGCCCCTCATTACGCAAGTCCTGACCTGTGCATGGTTGCTTGGTGGCAGCGACCGTAGCACAGCAGCATTTGCAAAAGAGCCTGTAATCCAGACATCCAGGAAGTATGCTGGCCTCATGTACACATCATGCATGTGCTGCAAGTGGCTGTCTAGTGACGAGTTCTCCTCCATCTTAATGGAGAGGAAGTCTCCCATCAGCTCATGCTCCCAAATGCGTGTCTGCTCCACGAAATGTGTCCTAAGATGTAGCATCACCGAACGAGGGTTGACATCACCCACGAAAGGCCACAGCTCGTCCACCATTCCGAAACGCATCACAATAAAATATAGGAGGCCATATCACGACGGAGATAGCGGTCTTTCCGCTCCTCTGGGGTCTCAAGGTCGGTGGACAGATCCAAATCCATCCCTTCAAGTATGTAGTCAACCATGTCGTTCTCACTAAGTAGAACATGGAGACTGGCAACCCAAATGGAGAAGTTCGATCCATCTAATCTGAGCTTCTCTCCTTCTAACCATTCAATTGTCAACACAAAAGGTCCCATCTACATTTATAATTGCAAAAGGAATTTAGACTAAGTTTATAATTAAATGAGTTAATAATAACTCCAATCAGAAACACCTATCCCCAGTGAGGGTTCCTAGTGATAACACGGCCCCTATCAGCCACATCTCCCCCGATTGATCACGACCGTCGATGTGGGTTCAAAGGTGGATACTAAACGTCGGTCACATCATTCATGTGACTCGTGCTCGATCTTTCGACCATCCGTGTTCTAGGCCACGCTTATGTGGCATGCTAGGCTCGCCAACTCAACCTTAGTGTATCCGCTGTGCAACATGGCTTACACCCACTGTATGCGAACATAGATATGTCTAACACCCAGGCCTGTAACCCTGGATTGCCTCATACCGAAGAACTTTCTTGGTGGTGCACACTAAGGGGGAACACAATCGTTGGTAATTTTAACAAGGATCATCTTATTAGGCTACCGTCGAGTATCTAATACTAGCACACAATAAGACATACAAACAATAACATTGAATGTAAATGTTATGTGATATGGTCCTTCACATCATGATCTCCATCCGCCGTCACCGGGTTCCGGCGCCAGGGTTCCGGCACCGTAGACACCAGGGTAGCGGTGTCATTCTGGCGTGGTAGTTTGTCATTACCGTGACTATCTACTACTATGTAACAAAAGGTAATTACTTTACCTTTGCCACAACCATATCACAAAGCAATGCCCCCTGCAAAACAAAGTTAGACGCCTCTACTTTATCTTTGCATGTTTTACGTGGCTAAATGGGCTTTCGCACAAGAACCGTTCTTACCTATGAACTTTTAGCACAACGCTGATCAAGTAGTTGTCTCTACTACACCCCTTTCGGGGCCCTCCGTTGCAAATGGTATACCAACTAATGCGAGAGAGACAGACACCCCCCAAGCCACTTTATACGGTACAAGCCGTATGTCAAGCGTGGACCAGTCTCGTGAATGAACGCGTAAAGTCGGTTGGGGGCCGCTTCACTAAGCATTATTGCGGTATACACAAGTACACGTGGGAGGGTAACAACTAAAAGATCAACGCCCACACGCTACATCTCGTGTGTTCTACCCGTACTAGCATTACTACGCATAGATCTAGCTTTGATACCACTGTTGGGGTTCCGTGTATGAAAACAATAAATTTTACTCTATGCCCCTGAACCCCTGAAGCTGCCAGGACCTATCTATTAGTAATACAGTAACGGGAGGGGCTTTTCGTGAACTTACCCTTGAAGACCGAAAAGCGTTGTCAACGCTCAGGAGAGCGTGGTTGATGTAGACGAGCCGAAGCCAACCAAAATACTATGGACTTAATAAAATTCACAACTGAAGTTCCGTCTTGGGTGGTGAGGCATTGCTTCAATCCATTTGGTAAATTTGTCGACTGCTACTAGCAGAAAGACGTGTCCTCCTAGAGATGATTTGTGAAGTTTTCCCACCATATCGAGTCCCCACTGAGCAAAAGGCCAAGCCAAAGGTATAGGATATAACTCAGCGGCGGGTGCTCCAGGCTTTGTTGCAAATCGTTGGCATGCTTCACATGTTCTGACGATATCTTTTGCATCTTGAACTGTAGTAAGCCAGTAAAATCCTGCCCTAAATGCTTTGGCAGCAATTGCTCAGCTACTAGCATGGTGACCACAAACTCCTTCATGTATATCTTTGAGTATGATCTTTCCTTCTTCGGGTGTTACGCAACGCTGCAACACGCCTGAAATACTCCGCTTGTATAGCTCCCCTTTGATTATTCTGAAGGCCTTCGATCTTCGGGTATTTGTCGGGCTTCTATCACATCTTTGGGTAGTTCTACCTGTTGGGGTTCCGCGTATGAAAACAATAAATTTTACTCTACGCCCCTGAACCCCTGAAGCTTCCAGGACCTATCTATTAGTAATACAGTAACGAGAGGGGCTTTTCGCGAACTTACCCTTGAAGACCAAAAAGCGTTGTCAACGCTCAGGAGAGCGTGGTTGATGTAGACGAGCCAAAGCCGACCTCAAGGTAGTGATGAAGTCCTTGCGCTCCTTCTGGCTCCAACGACTTGAGTGCCTCAAGTGCGACACCTCGCGGGGAGTTACACACGTCCGGTGCCTGACGATGACTCCCGCTTCCCCGATCTAGCAGCAGTTGCGGAAGTAGAGCTCCCGGATCCGAATCCCACAGCGCGACGGCGCTCCGCGGTGAAGATGTCTCTTGCTCGTGCAATCCAGACTTGGGACCACGGTCACGAGAGAGAGAGAGGGATAGAGAAAATATCAATTGGAGGTCCTCCCAAAAGTGGGGAGACCTTTTTTGATTATTGGTGTATTTTTCTAGGCCAAATACCCCACTTTATATAGGGGGAGGGGAGGTACTACCTCCCCTAAAGTCCCGGGGTGGGACTAAAGGAGAGGAGGGGGTGGGGTGGCCGCCGGCCAGCCCCTAGTGGGCCCCGCGGGGGGCTAGGACCAGCCGGCTAGCCCCCTTGGCCCCTCTCCCTCTCTCCTTTCCCCTAATGGGCCCTCTCCCCCTGGAATTGGCCCATTAAGCCTTTTGACCCTTAATTGATTTTTCTCTTTATTAAATAATTATGAATAAATGATTTAATCAACATTTAAAATTTATTCACATATTATTCAATCTCCGTGGCCATGGAACACCTTCCACCTCCACTCCGGACATCCTCCGGACTTACCGAAACCCTTCCGGTTTTCTCCCTTCTTTTCTTCGGTGATTCCACCGATCATATAAACACTCTCTAAGCATCATCAAGCCCTTAAGCGTGATACCCCACGGTTCGGGAACACTCCAGACATGGTCGGGACACTCCCGCACCAATGATCGACATAGGGACCTAGATGGCCATGTGACCCCTGTGCGTTCCACGAAGATCTTTCGTCGTTTGAATCGGGACAGTCGTGTCTTATTCCCTTTGTCACTCGATACTTGCATTGCCCGAGATCTGATCAATGACATCACCATGTCGTGTTCAATCTCGTTACTGAACAATGCTACTTGACTCGTTCTGACAAGTGATATCCCCGTGATCCAATCACACGCTGCGCAGCTATTGGATATAACTTCTCCGAGTGGGCCCTTGAGTATCTTCCCATCACATGGACAGACAAATCCCACTCTTGACATATATTACCTCTACGGTTTCCTTCGAGTACCCGAACACACCTTTATAACCACCGTTTTACCAGATGGTGTTTGATGCTATCTAAGCACTCTCGGGAGACAGTGATTTATATAGCCTCACGGTCTAAGGAATAGTCTACGACGATCCATTTCTAATCATCGTAACTTGAACTTCATGACATGATCGGGTCATGATGTTTAGGTTGGGTATTGGTTGATCATCTCATTCTCAGAATGAGATGACCTCATTTCCAACTGGCATAAATGCCACATGATCAGGAAACATGATCATCTGTTGACCAATAAACCAATGACTAGAGTTTCACTGGGAACCCCTGGTTGTTTGTATATCACACGTATATTGATGTTTCCACTCAACATAGTTATAGCATGATATAAAACTTAATCATAAACTATATGAAATATGATAATAGTCCTTACTACTATTTGTCTCTAGGGCATATTTCCAACACTCCCTTAGTGATATATGCTATATACGACTACATCCAGGTAGGCTCAATTAGCATGACCACTCCAATTTCCTACTCTTCTTCTTCGACGGCCTCTTCTATACTCTTGGTTTCTAATGGAGCCCTCGAGTAGTTTTGCGGATGATTCTTTTTTCCTGTTTTTGGTGCTACAATTTCGGAGACTCTTTTTGCTTTGATGGGTCACTCCGTTATTTCTTCCCAAAAAACTCCTGGTGGTATTGGTAAGCACAAGTATCCGATGTTTGCTAGATTGTCGGCTTCTTCATTGCTTGCTCTCCCTATGTGCGATACTTCACACACATCAAATTGAGCTTCCATAACGCCATATAGATCTCAGTAAGCAATCATATTTTCGCTGATAGCGTCGCACTTGTTCATTGCTTGTTGTGCCACAAGATTGGAATCTCCAAAGATTTTCAGGCGAGTCACACCGCAAGCTTTGTCCATTCACATGCCGTGCAACAGAGCCTCGTATTCAGCTTTGTTATTGGATGCGTTTGCAAAGCTCATCTGAAGTATATAGCGCATTTTGTCGCCTTGTGGTGATACTAGTATGACTCCTGCTCCTGCTCCTTCCATTATTTTTGATCCATCAAAGTACATTGTCCAGGCACTAGAAAGGTCTGGCGGACCCACACAATGCAACTCTGTCCATTCTATGATGAAATCCGGCAGAACTTGCGACTTGATTGCTTTACGCTTCTCATACGTGATATCTCGAGGGGATAATTTGATGCCCCATAGAGAGACATGCCCAGTTGCTTCTGGATTGTTGAGGATGCTTGACAAAGGTGCTTCATTGACCACTATGATCGGATGTTCCGAAAAATAATGGCGTAGTTTTCGTGTTGTCATAAATACCCCATATGCTAGTTTTTGGTAATGTGGGTACCTTTGTTTGGATGGCGATAAGACCTTGCTTAGGAAGTAGACTGGCCTCTGCACACCATGGGTGTTCCCTTCTTTGGGTCGCTCCACGACCAAGACCATCCTGACCACCTGATTTGTAGCAGCGATATAAAGTAGTAAAGGATCTTTCTCTTTTGGCGACACGATGACAGGAGATGTTGAAAGTGTCCTTTTGAGATCTTCAAAGGCGTGCTGAGCTTCTTCTGTCCATTCGAATTTTTCTGATTTCCTCATGAGGGCGTAAAATGGCAATGCTTTTTCTCCTAACCTTGCAATGCAATGAAACGATCGAAAGCTACTCGCCAACTGATGTACACCATGTAGATTTGTTGGCTTCTTCATTGTTAGGATTGCTTGTATTTTCTCGGGATTATCCTTTATTCCTCTTGCTGACACCAAATATCTGAGGATTTGCCCTGCCGGGACTCCAAAGGAGCATTTCTTCGGGTTCAGTTTGATGCTAAACTTGTCGAGATTTTTGAATGTTTCTTCGAGGTCCTTGATAAGCGCAGATCCTTATATTGTTGTAACTATGATGTCATTGATATATACTTGTATGTTTGTGCCTATTTGGCTTCCCAAACACTTCTGCATCATCCGCTGATATGTTGATCCGGCGTTTTTGAGGCCAAAGGGCATTGTTGTGTAGCAAAATACACCATAAGGCATGATAAACATCGTTTTCTCCTAACCTTCTTCCTTCATCCTAATCTGGTGGTATCATGAGTAAGCATCCAAGAAAGAAATACGTTTGCATCCCACGGTTGCATTGATTATTTGGTCGATTCGCGGCAATGGGAAGTGATCTTTTGGACAATTCTTGTTCAGTGCAGTGAAATCAATGCACATCCGAAGTTCTGTAGTATTTTTCTTTGGAACACATACTGCGTTTGCGACCCACTCTGCTTTTGTTAGTTCTTTGATAAAGTTTGTGTCAGTAAGGCGATGGAGCTCCTTTCCAATGGCTTTACGCTTTGGCTCTATGAAGCGATGAAGTGGTTGCTTTACTAGCTTCACCTTTGGATCCAAATTTAATGCGTGCTCAGCAAGTTCCCTGGGTATTCCCGGCATGTCAGAAGGTAGCCATGTGAAAATCTCCCAGTGCTCATGGAGGAACTCGATGAGCGCGCTTTCCTATGCGGGGTCAAGATTGGAGACCACAAATGTTGTTTGCATCGAGTCGACAGGGTGGATATGTACTTCTTTTGTGTCCTTTGCGGTGTCAAAACCTGATAGGGATTGACACGCGCTACTTCTAGTGGTTTTGCAATTTCTGAAGTTTTGAGTTGTTCGAACTCCGTTGCCATCCCGAAAGATTCAGAAATTTTGTTGAACTCCTGATCATCACTGTCGTCTTGTGTGAAGCTTCCTTTTACCGTGATGATTCCTTTTGGTGATGGCATTTTCATGACTAGGTACGCATAATGCGGAACTACCATGAACCGTGCGAAGGTTGGTCATCCCAGGATCACATGATATTGTGATGGCCAGTCCATGACTTTGAATTCGAGTTTTTCTTGCCTGAAATTTATTTTGGAAAAAAAACGTCAAGAAATACTCTTCCTAAAGGAATTTCGGCTTTACCTAGTACTATTCCGTGGAAAGATGTTTCTGTTGGCGCCAGATTGTCCTGGGGATAGCCCATTGTTCGTAATGTTTTTGCGTAGATCAGATTTTTAATGCTTCATGTGTCCATGAAGAATTTGTTCATATCAAACACGCCGATCTGTGCTTTGACTATCAAGGCTGAGTGACCTAGTCGTGGGACCTGAAGCGGGTGATCGGTTCTGCTAAATGTGATTTCTTGCTTGGACCAATGGAGATATTCAGGTGTGGTTGATGTTGTTATTTCCGCCATATTGATTTGTCTTGTGATGAGCTTCTGGGTTCTATTGTATGGGCGCCCCTTCTGGATCATTGACATTGTCCCTTTTGACCTAAGGTATTCACCATTTTGATCATTTGTGTTTTCCGGTGGCACAGCTGGTGGTGGTGGTGGTGCGCCGATGGCTAATGTGCCAGGCATAAATGCATATCCTCGGTTTGCCGCTTCAGTTGCTTTTGCATTACATAGCTCCTGCATCTTCAAGAATGTTCGGCAGTCTTTCATGAGATGGTTAGATTGTCGCCTGCCAGCTGAATCGAAGTAAAAGTGCATATTATAGGGTCCTTCCAACATTTGCATTGCGGAGATAGGTGGATCTCGAGCTCTTGGCTGGTATCGATGTGTTGACTGGCTTCCTCCGACGTCATCCCTATTATGGGGGTCTCCGCTGTTGTAGTCATAGCTTCTGTTGTTACCTTCTCCCGAGAAACTGGCTGCAACGTAACTTGGTCCTGTGTTTCCATCGTTGTTCCTTCTTCTTCTATCGTTGCCACATTTATCTCTGTCTTCCTCGGGTGATGCCGTACGCTTGTTATGCAGCGCATCTTATCCATCAGCCCGGCGGGTTGCTATTTCCATTAGCTATGAGATTGTTTTGGGTTTAACCCGTCCCAGTTCTTCTATGAATTCTCGGCCACGGAGGCTGTCGTTGAAGGCATCGATGGCCCTTTCATCGGATATGGACTTAGCTGAGTTTTTATGATATTCCATCGTTGGATGAATGCCCTTATTGATTCCAAAGACTTTTGTTTGCATGCTCGCAACTGCTCCAAGGATGCAGGTCATTTAAACGTGGATTGGAAGTGCCGGATGAACTTATCTTCTAGGTCGTTCCAGCTGTCGATGGAATCCTCGGGTAGCTTCTGGAGCCATGATCTTGTGGCGCCGGTGAGGTGCAGTTGTAGACTTTGCATTGTGGTGGCTATGGAGCCGCCTTGCAACTTGACGTTGGCCAAATAATCTGCTAACCATGCTTCGGGTTCTGATACGTCCATTTTGCATCACTATTGTTTGTCATAATTTACTGGTATTCATTGATATATTTCATATTGAGAGGTGATACTTATGTTATTTCATCTGTTTTTGCATGGTTGATGACTTTTGGAGCATGGACCGCTGCTGTCAGGATTCTGATGGAAAAGGTGCTATTTGGAGGCAAAATTCGTGAAGATTAGAAAATCCGGGAAAATATACGGAAAATCCTATTTTTCCAGAAGACGAAGGAAGCCAGAAGGGGGGCTGGCGATGGGCCACAGGGGGCCCACACCACCACCTGGCACGGGCCACCCTAGGCTGCGCCACCAGGTGGTGTGGCCGCCCTGGTCCACCCCTGGCACTCCCCTCTGGCATATATTATCCTCCCGAAACCCTAAGACTCGGGGGGCGACCACAGAAAGATTCCGCCACCTCTGCGGGGTGGAAAACACTGAGAGAGAAAGATCTCTCCGGCAGATAGATTTCTGCCGAGGGAATTCCTTACCGGAGAGGGAAGATCATCGCCATCAACACCACCATCAAGATGGACTTCATCGGGATCATCATCATCATCATCATCACCACCATCATCACCATCAGCACCCTCATCACCATCTCCATATTGCTGTATCAATCGGGTTGAATCTTACATAGTTCTTAGGGGAAACTTTCCCGGTGTTGATTACTCTTTGTAGTTGATGCTATTGAGTGAACCATTGAATTATTGTTTATGTTCAGATTGTTATACATCATTATTCCATCTCTGATCATGATCCATATGATGTCTTGTGAGTACTTCGTTTTGTTCTTGAGGACATGGGAGAAGTCATGTTGTTAGTAGTGGAGTTATGTTGAGAAAGATTCAATAGTTTGATATTTAAGTTGTGGTGTACTTCTTCTAGTGGTGTCATGTGAACGTCGACTACATGACACTTCACCTATATGGGCCTAGGGGAATGTATTGTGTATTTGGCTACTAATCGTAGGGGTTGCGGATGTGAAACCTGAACCCCCGTTAGGAAACCATTGCACAAGGGACGTAAGGGTCTTAGAGTTTAAAGCTGTGGTTAGGTTTCGACCTTAATTACTTTCTTGTACTTACAGATGTTTGCAAGGGGTATAATCACAAGTATGTATTAGTCCTAGGAAGGTCGGTACATTAGCACAGGTTCACCCACACAACACTTAGCAAGCTAAAGAAGATTAATCAACTATATGAAGCGAAAGCACTTGATAGTCTTCCCATGTGTCCTTGAGAACGTTTGGTCATATTAAGTAATACAATCGGCTTGTCCTTTGCTGCATAAAGGATTGGGCCACTTTCTGCATTTATTCCTACTATATTTTATTTACTCGTACTTTGTTTACTTGATTTATCAAAAACCCCTAAAAATCCGTTTGCTAAGTATTTGCAGAGAATTCGTGATCCATACCACTAGCCAGCACCTTCTGCTCCTTGTTGGGTTCGACACTCTTACTTATCAAAAATACTGCGATACACCCCCTATACTTGTGGGTCATCAAGACTATTTTCCGGGCGCGCTGTCGGGAGTGAAGCGCTATTGAGAGTGGAACTGGTAATGGAAACTTCTTGTGAGTATTGTTTATACATAGTTGCTTTATTTTTGTTATGGATAATTCGCTGAGTTTCTTATTTGGCAATGCTACTACCACTGCTAAGGTAGTAGATGAGCCACCACCTACTGAGAATGATGCTTTTAAAATACCTACAAGAATTATTGATCGTGTTATGGATAACTACTATGTTGGGGATGGAACTGTCCATCCCGGTGATCATTTACTCTTTATACACGAATTATGCGGGTTGTTCAAGTGTGCAGGTATTACTATAGATCAAGTTAAGAAGAATTTATTCTCATTATCGCTGAAAGGAAGAGCTGAGGAATGGTATAAGCTGCTGATACATTGCAAATGTATCTATAAATTTTGATGTTCCATGCTTAGTTTTATCCACTTTCTTGTGTTTTGTCCACACTTTGGAGTACTTTTCATATGATTTCTTGCACTAACCTATTAACAAGAGCCATAGTGCCAGCTGCCTGTTTTCTTCTGTTTTTGGTTCCAGGAAAGTCAGAAAATGAATATTCTCGAAATTAGACGGATAAAATCCAAAGTGCCTATTTTTCCGGAAGTCATCAGATGCCAGAGTACGAGATGGAGAGGGGCCAGGGGGCACCACACCACCTGGCCACGCGGCCCATCCGGGCCCGTGCCAGGGGGTGGTGTGGCTGCTCCCGGCACCCCCTCGGCCTCCCCTTCCGACTATAAGATGCCCTCGGGACGTAAACCGTAAGTGCCCGATCAAAAATCCACGAAAGAGTCTATAGCCGCCGTCATCTCCATCCCTAGATCGGGAGGGATCTGAAGCTCTTCCCGGCACCCTGCCGGAGAAGAGAATTCACCCTAGAGGCCTTCTTCATCACCATGCAAGCCTCCGGTGTGATGCGTGAGTAGTTCATCCTTGGACTACAGATCCATGTAGTAGCTAGATGGCTGGTTCTCCTCCTTTGTGCTTTCATGTCTAGATCTTGTAAGCTCCATTCATGATCAAGATCATCTATTTGTAATTCTGCATGTTGTGTTTGCGGGGATCTGATGGATATTGAGATGCTATTTCAGATTGATTATTGATTCTATCATGTCTTTGTTATTTGTGATCTTACATGCTTTCTGTTGTTAGTAGCTATCTTAGCCAAGTAGATGCTAGCAAATCCAAGAGTAGTATTTATGCTCGATAGTGGGTTCATGCCTCTGGTAATCTGGGGAAGTGATAGAAATCTCTAAGGTACTAGATGTGTTGTTGCTACTAGGGAGAAAACAACAATCCTTTGTTCATAGAACAATCGTATTGTTTACATTACACGCAATTCATAAAGCAATAATCTGTTGCTTGCAACTTAATACTAGAGGGGGTTCGGATGATAACCTGAAGGTGGATTATTAGTCATAGATGCAGTTGGATGGCGGTCTATGTATAATGTTGTAATGCCCAATCAAGTTCCAAAGGAGTCAAGATGATTAGTATATGCATGTATTGCTTTCTCGATGTTTGTCAATTGCCCCGCTATAATTTGTTCACCCAGAATGTTATCTATCTTAAGGAGAGCCACCTCTAGTGAACTATGGATCCCGGTCCTTGTCTTTTACATACAATCTACAATCTTTTACTGCTTTGTGTTTACTTTCTGCAAACTTTTACTTCTTTCCATTTGATATGTTTAATCCTTAGTTTTCAGCAAAACACAGTGAGATTGACAACCTCATCGCAAGTTGGGGACAAATTTCTGTGGTTGTGTTGTGCAGGTCTCCACGTTGCTACTAGCACCGGTAGTGCGCCCTGCCAAGGCTCAGCTAGCAACACCTTTGGGGTGTTTCCTTGCTCCTACTGGTTCGATTAAACCTTGGTTTCATAACTGAGGGAAACTTGCTGCTGTGCTCATCATACCTTCCTCTTGGGGTTCCCAACGAGCTCTACATCAATCACGCACCAGCACTTTTCTGGGTGCCGTGCACTGAGCCATCAAGCATTTTTCTAGCGCCGTTGTCGGGGAGTCAAGGACATCTTCACAAGGGGAGTCCCTCATAACCAATCTCTTTACTTTGTTGTTTTTGTTTTGCTTAGTTTCTTTTTGCTTTGTTTGCTTGTTTTGTTATCAAAAACACACAAAAAATTAGTTCTACTAGTTTGCTTTCTTATTTCAAAAACACAAAAAAATTAGTTCATATCTTAAGTTACCACTATGTCTAGCCTTGCTCCAATCACTATGTCACCCGAGGAAATGATTTTCACTTTTAAACAAGGAATGGAAGAGAGTTTCAAGGAAGCTTGGTCTAGAATCTCTGATCTACATGAAAAAACTAAGCCTAAAATGACTCAAAGCTTGTTCCTTAGCAGTTTTTTCCTTGGAATTGCTCTTTGCTATAGATATGATTTAGATGCTGTTGTGGGAGGTTATTTCCTCCAATGTAATGAGGATGATGCTATTAATGCTATAAAGAAATTGATCCTCACTTACAACTTGCCTAGCCAAACTGATATTTCCTTCGCAAAAATATTTTCTAGATTGAACACTCTTGAGACTAGCACTACTAGCTTAAAAGGTTGCTATAATACGCTTAGGGAGCATCACAATTATGTTCCAATAAATTCTAAACCATCAAAGTGGCTTCCTAGAGTAAAGATTGAGATAAACACTGAAACTTTTCAAGCTCGCTGTGATATCATGTCTGAATTTTGTCTTATGCCCAAAGATATTTATGAATCTTTGAATACTTGGGGGCTTTCTGAAGGAGGAAAAGAAATATCTCTTGCTAATAATACTACCATATTACCTCTTGGAATAGCTGAAGGAGTGTTTACAAAGATCCATGGGAAAATGATTTCTACTGATTATCTTGTTATTGAATGTGCAGGAAAAGGACAAATTACACTTGGAAGGTCCCTATTAGAACTCCTTGGAGCAATAATAGATGTGGGAAAGGGGACCATGCACCTTTCGTCTCCACCAAACAATCATATTTTCCCCAAGGTTAAGAATAAAAGTAAGAGAGGTAAGGGCAAGAAATTTGGTTTTAATGCTTCTTCGAACACTTGATTCTTTTTCTTGGTTCTTATGCCTAACTTAAAGGCGTTAAAGAAAAGTACTTATTGGGAGATAACCCAAAAGTTTTAGATGAGTCTTGGAAGTTATTACTTCAGTAATAACCGCTCCTTATCCTTTTTATTTGCTTTTTGTGCCAAGAGTAACCTCTAATGAGAGAGAAGTAATGATTGGGAAAGTTGCTGTCCCGAAACAGATTTATGTGCTTCACCATAAATATTCGTGTAAAATCTCTGAACATCTTTTTGAGGCGTGATTTTTGTGCTTCTGCCCCAGGTTGTTATCTAACTTTTGTTAGTTCAACACTTTTTGATTTGAGCAACAGAAGGTCTTAGAAAAAATTCGTCTTTACCTGCTGGTCTGTTTTGACAGATTTCTGCCATTTTCTGCATTTGCTACTTGTTGGTTCCTTTTTGAGTTATTTTGGGGAATAGAGCTTTTTGAGGGAAGTGCTACAGTAGCTAGTGTTATAATGGAAGTTTATTTGGTGTTAGAACTGAACCTTAAGACTTATTTATCTTGAGTGCACTAATGTTGCTAATAAAGATTGTGTGAAGTTTTGTATGAAGGAAAAATTTTAGGTGTATGGAAGGAATGAGTAATGAGAAGAAGATGGACCAAATCTCAAGCTTTGGGATTCCACGCGTGTCACCGCAAGAAATATCTAAGAAGTACAAGCGTCAAAGCTTGGGGATGCCCAAGGCATTCCCCTTCTTCATCAATAAAAATCCCAGGTTTCTTCCAAACGCTTCATTTTTATTGTTTCATGCACAGTTGTGTTGTTCTTGGAGCGTCTTCTTTTTCGTTTTCGTTTTGGTTTTTCATTTGCTTGGTTTTCTTAGTTTGCTGAATAAATTGGTTGGACCCCCTCTTTCATACATTGGTTTGCAAATAGTTTAGTTTGGTTTGGAAAAGAGTAGGAAAGTTCATACTTATGTGGTAAAAAGAGCTTGTTTTTGACTGTGGCCTATGCTTTTTCATGCCATGCTTGATATTGTTTTGGCTTTATGCTTAGTATTCTTTGCTGTAGCATGACTTGTTATAAACAATTGAGATTGCTTAATGTGCATCATGCGTTGTTTTAGCATATTAAAGCAGAATATAGTGGTATTCTCCTTTTGATGCTTTATTTGGGTTGACTTGGCGCATGCTCACACCATGTTATGACTATCTCAAGTCACCATAGCCTTTATGATCCTTTAGTTTTCAACTTGTAGTATCACTTTATGCTTTGATCAATGATGTTTTTTCGCTCTGCATGATTATGGCCATTATTGCTCTCTTAGTTTGTCGCTCCTAGTCTTTTGCTAGCCTCCACAACAAAGTATGAGTTCCACTCATGCATCCAACTCCCTAAACAAAGTTATTCCAAAGAGTCCACCATACCTACCTATTATCTTATGCTATTCCAAGTATATTCATGCTTTTGTTTACCTTCCAAATTAAACTTGTTATGAGAAAACTAGTGATTAAAGCTCTCACGAACTTGATGGCACACTTTACTTTTTTGCACCTAATAAACTTGAACCATTGGGTCCTTCTTTGTTGCGTATATGCTTGCGCTTTATAAGTTGAAATTAGCAGAACCATGTTTCATGGGGAACGCTTTCAACATTGCACTTGTACTTTATACCCTGTTGATATCATGTTCTTTTGCTTACGGATCCCGGCGGTGTGAAATAAAAGTGGAACTTGTAAGATCATGGAGTTTGTATGTGTGTTAGAGAAACGCCTGGGCCGCTAGCCTAAGCCATGCCTAATCATGGTGGAAACTTGCAACATCACCATAATGAGCACTCTATGAAGCATCCTCAATAAAAACCTATGCAAATAGCAAATAAAAATATCGCTGAGATGCTCATTGTCTGCTTGCCTTGTCATTTTGATTATGGGAATGCTCCCGTATCATGTGCAAGGGGTACCCTGTTGGCGGTTCTTAATGATACACATGTACTTAGAATGACAAGAGCTTACTCATGACTGAAGTTGAGTAGCATGAGGATCGGTCTTCGTAAGTAAGGGGCATGAGATTTCGGTTTATAACTTGTCAAGCATATCCCCTTAGTTGTGTCACTTTAACCTTAATCACCTTCAAGATGCTTATGATAGGGGCAATGAGAGCTTAAAGCTATAAGTACCATAATTTTTGGAAGCTCTTTATGAGACTTGAATCCCTACTTCCTTCTATGAAGGCCTTTCTTCCACCATTATATTGAGTCTCCACTTTCTACCTTTATGCACCTACTTTGAGAGCATAGTGGCCATTCTTAGTTCTACGTGCATTGTCCCAAGACTAGTTGATTGATGCATAACTTGATATTGCTTGTTTTAAAATATTTGTATCTAGTCACTCTTATGAACTTTGAAGGTGTCCTATGCATTTATATTTGCTACTCTATTGAGGGACAAGCTGAATACTATTATGCTATGTTTTCTTTATGGGAAACAAACAAACGTCTTGCAAAGCATTGTTATTCATGAATCTTTTGTTTGTACATTTTCATGTTGCATCATAGTTTCTTTGTCTTATTGCTAGAACTTTGTCTTTCATGTTATGATTGAAGTACTATGATCCCAACTTTGAATGTTTTGCAAATACTTTGATCAAGTCTTTGATGGTGCATGTCACCTCAAAAATTATTCTTTCTTTTTATCCCTTACCTACTCGAGGACGAGCAGGAATTAAGATTGGGGATGTTGATACATTGCAAATGTATCTATAATTTTTGATGTTACATGCTTAGTTTTATCCACTTTCTTGTGTTTTGTCCACACTTTGGAGTACTTTTCATATGATTTCTTGGCCTAACCTATTAACAAGATCCACAGTGCCAGTTGCCTGTTTTCTGCTGTTTTTGGTTCCAGGAAAGTCAGAAAATGAATATTCTCAGAATTGGACGGGACAAAAGCCAAAGTGCCTATTTTTCCGGAAGTCATCAGATGCCAGAGTACAAGACGGAGAGGGGCCAGGGGCCACCACATCACCTGGCCGGCCCAGCCCGGCCTGCCAGCTGGGGTGGTGTGGCTCCGCACCCTCTCGGCCTCCCCTTCCGACTATAAGATGCCCTCGGGACGTAAACCCTAAGTGCCCGATCAAAATCCACGAAAGAGTGCATCAGCCGTCATCTCCATCCCTAGATCGGGAGGGATCTAAAGCTCTTCTCGGTACCCTGCCGGAGAGGGGAATTCACCCTGGAGGCCTTCTTCATCACCATGCAAGCCTCCGGTGTGATGCGTGAGTAGTTCATCCTTGGACTACGGTTCCATGTAGTAGCTAGATGGCTGGTTCTCCTCCTTTGTGCTTCATGTCTAGATCTTGTGAGCTCCGTTCATGATCAAGATCATCTATTTGTAATTCTGCATGCTGTGTTTGCGGGGATCCGATGGATATTGAGATGCTATTTCAGATTGATTATTGATTTTATCATGTCTTTGTTATTTCTGATCTTGCATGCTTTCCGTTGTTAGTAGCTATCTTGGCCAAGTAGATGCTAGCAACTCCAAGAGTTAGTATTTATGCTCGATAGTGGGTTCATGCCTCTGGTAATGTAGGGAAGTGACAGAAATCTCTAAGGTACTAGATGTGATGTTGCTACTAGGGAGAAAACAACAATCCTTTGTTCATAGAACAATCATATTGTTTACATTACACGAAATTCGTAAAGCAATAATCTGTTGCTTGCAACTTAATACTGGAGGGGGTTCGGATGATAACCTGAAGGTGGATTATTAGTCATAGATGCAGTTGGATGGCGGTCTCTGTATAATGTGGCAATGCCCAATCAAGTTCCAAAGGAGTCAAGATGATTAGTATATGCATGTATTGCTTTCTCGATTTTTGTCAATTGCCCCGCTATAATTTGTTCACCCAGCATGTTATCTATCTTAAGGAGAGCCACCTCTAGTGAACTATGGATCCCGGTCCTTGTCTTTTACATACAATCTACAATCTTTTACAGCTTTGTGTTTACTTTCTGCAAACTTTTACTTCTTTCCATTCGATACGTTTAATCCTTTGTTTTCAGCAAAACACGGTGAGATTGACAACCTCATCGCAAGTTGGGGACAAAGTTCTATGGTTGTGTTGTGCAGGTCTCCACATTGCTACTAGCACCGGTAGTGCGCCCTGCCAAGGCTCAGCTAGCAACACCTTTGGGGTGTTTCCTTGCTCCTACTGGTTCGATTAAACTTTGGTTTCATAACTGAGGGAAACTTGTTGCTGTGCTCATCATACCTTCCTCTTGGGGTTCCCAACGAGCTCTACATCAACCACGCACCAGCACTTTCCTGGGCGCCGTGCATTGAGCCATCAACTGTTGAAGAATGGTCATGCTCTAGAATGGGAGGAAATAATGCCTCTCTTTTATTCAAAGTTTTATCCTCCTAGTGATATTCATAAAGATCGGAATCAAATATACAACTTTTGGCCTCTTGATGGAGAGAGTACAACTCAAGCTTGGGGGAGACTGAAGTTACTAATGCTCAAATGTCACATTCTTGAGCTCCCCAACAATATTATTATCAACAACTTTTATGCAAGACTCCCTCTACATGATAAGGATTTATTGGATGCCTCTTGTGCTGGATCATTTACTCTCATGGAAGAAGAAGCAAAATGGGATCTTCTGGACCGTATTCAAGATAATGTTGAAGTTTGGGAGAATGACAAAGGTAGGAAGTCAGGTATAAATTATGATTATGAATGCATTGAATATTTTATGGGAACTAATGACTTTCAAAATATTGAAAGTGCTTATGGTCTAGACTCTCAAGCTATTGCTTCTTATTTTAAGGCTTTTGCTTCCTACATTGAAAGTGCCTAAAAAGAAGTGGAATAAGTATCATGAACCTTATAAAGATATTGCTAAGAGTGTTCCTGCAAGAAATACTGAAGTTTATACTGCTAATCATGTTTTACATGAACCTTACATTGAGAAAATGCCTTTCCCAGTTAAGATAAAGGAACATTCTATGATAGCTAGTATGTTTAATGAAAGTACGAATGAAGCTGTTGAACCTGATAAACAAATGGTTGATGAACCTATAATAGCAAATGTGAAAGACTTTGTTACTAAATATGAAGAAGAGGGACACCCTATCCTTTGTAAGGATACCTCTAATATTGTCTCACAAAGTAGTGTTATGAGAGCTAGTATTCCTGTGTTTTCTGTTAGACTAAGTGATCATTGCTATGATGGTCCTTGTGATAGTTATATTGTTAAGTTTATGCATGATACTGAAAGTTACTATGAGAGAGGGAAAAGTGTTCTAATGCATCTCAATAATATCAAGTTTCCTCATTTTATGCTGAAAGTTTTTATGTTGCACTTCTTTTGCCTTCCTATGCTAATAGCCTCTGGTTTCAACAACTTGTTTGTTTACAAAATTCCTTTGCATAGGAAGTGGGTTAGACTTAAATGTGTGTATTTTTTCTTCTTAATGCTCTCTTTCACTTCAATTCATATTCTTATGTGAGCATCATCAAAATTATCATGCCCATCTTAATGGCTATAAAGAAAGAGCTTTTTGGGAGACAACCCAATTTATTTTTGCTTTCAGTTTGTTTTTGTTTCTTTGAGTCTTGGAAGTTATTACTTCAGTAATAACCTCTCCTTATCCGTTTTGTTTGGTTTTTGTGTCAAGATCGACCTCTAATGAGAGAGAAGTAATATTTGGGGAAATTGCTGCCCCGAAACAGATTTTTGTGCTTCACCGTAAAAATTCGTGAGAGATCTCTGTAAGTCGGATTGAGCTGTAATTTTTTGTTCTTCTGCCCCAGGTTGTTATTTAACTTTCGTTAGTTTTGCACTTTTTGATTTGAGCAACAAAAGATTTTCGACAAAATTGATCTTTACCTGCTGGTCTGTTTTGACAGATTTTGCCACTCTTGCATTTGCTTCTTTAATCGATTTCCTTTTTGAATTCTTTTTGGGTTTTTGGAAGAAGTGGCTACAGTAGCTTATGTTTTGATGGTTTTCAGTTGAAGTTGGACTCAAAAGGTTTTATCACTTCATATATACTAATGTTGCTAATGAGAACTGTGTGGAGTTTTGTGTGAAAGAAATTTCTAGGCAGTGGAGATAATGGTGTAATAAGGAAGAGAAGGGTTTTATGACTCAAGTAATAAGTGTATGAAGATGAAGATGTCGATGATATTCAAGTGATGACTCCGGAAGAATCTACTAAATACCAAATTCAGAGACAGAGAGTCCGTTTCAATAGGTAAATTCTGTATGAAAAGTTCCGCGGAAATACTATCCAACTATATTTTTGTAGTTTTCAGACAATAAGGAAAGTTACGAAGTGAAAGAGGGACGGAAACGGAGCCAGGGTGGCTCACACCACCCTGTGGCGCGGGCCTACCCCTGGTCGCGCTACCAGGTGGTGAGTCCACCCCGGACTCCGTCTCCAACTCGTTTTCTCCCAGTACCTTCCTTTTGGTGTGAAACTTTGTACTATATAACCCCCCGAATCTCCCGAGGTTCATATATCGTGTTTTCGTCGTGTTTTCATTTTGATCTATTTCTGCCAGGACATACTCTTTGAAGGTTTAGAAGCACAATGGTGTCCGCCAAGGATAAAGGGAAGGAGCCTATGGAGGAAGATCTCCAAGACCCCAAGCAAGTGCTGGTACCTTTAGTCGCTTGCCCTGCATCAACGGAAGCCCTGCGAGTCACTAAGGAGTTCTGCGATAAGTACCGAGACTTGAGGATGAAGGTGGACATGCTTCAATGGGAGAATAATAGGCTTCACACGATGCTGGAAGATTTCCTCACGTCAACTAAAAAAATATTACCACCACCACCAAAGGAGTAATTCGTCATCAGGTTTGGCATCCCCTTGGTTTGTTCCAAGCTTGGGGAGTGCCGCGGTATCACATCACTATCTTCTATCTTTTTACCTTTTTAGTAGAGTCATATCATGAATAGAGAAGTTATTATGTAGGATGGTTTGCATTATGGAAGTGTCCCCTCTCTCGTTAGATATGTATCCCTTGGTGTGAGTTGCCGTTATGGAATATTAATGAGGAGTTCTATCATTCACTCTTTTTCATAGCTTATATTAGTTTTCAATTCGTGGTTGTATGATTGATCTTGTTGTTAGTATTGGTATCACTTTGGGATTATTGAGTTAATTTAGTTGGTTTTGGCAAACCCAGCTCGGTCAGTAGCAACACTATTTTTGAGAGTTGAATGAAAAGATAAAAGTACTCTTCAAGAAATATAATTTCGTCATCTTTCTTTCTTGATTTGCTCAAAAGTTTAGTATTCTCTAGTTAAGATCTTTTGTGCTTCCAAGGAAGATTGCATGTTTGTTTTTATCACTTGTATGTTTGTTTGTTTCCTTCAACTTTTGTACTTGCTACCCAACCTTTCTAGCCAAAAACCTGTACTGAGAGGGAATTCTTCTCGTGCATCCACCTCCTTAAACCAAAACCCATGCCATTTGTGTCCACCATACCTACCTATTAGCATTATTGCTATTCCAAGTAAATTCTTGTTTTATCTACCTCCCAAATTAAACTTGTTATGTGAAAATTAGTGATTAAAGCTCTCACGAACTTGATGGCACACTTTACTTTCTTGCACTTAATAAACTTGAACCATTGGGTCCTTCTTTGTTGCGTATATGCTTACGCTTTATAAGTTGAAGTTAGCAGAACCATGTATCATGGGGAACGCTTTCAACACTTCACTGGTACTTTGTACCTAGTTGATATCATGATTCTTTTACCTATGGATCCCGGCGGTGTGAAGTAAAAGGGGAACTTGTAAGATCATGGAGTTCATATGTGTGTTAGAGAAACGCATGGGCCGCTAGCCTAAGCCATGCCTAATCATGGTGGAAACTTGCAGCATAACTATAGTGAGCATTCTATGAAGCATCCTCAATAAAAACCTATGCAAATAGCAAATAAAAAGATCGCTGAGATGCTCATTGTCTGCTTGCCTTGTCATTTTGATTATGGGATAGCTCCTGTAGTGCAAGGGGTACCCCGTTGGTGGTTCTCAATGATACACATGTATTTACAATGACAAGAGCTTACTCGTGACTGAAGTTGAGTAGCATGAGGTTTGGTACTCGTAAGTGAGGAGCATGAGATTTCAACTTATAACTTGTCAAGCATATCCTCTTAGTTGTGTCACTTTAACCTTAATCGCCTAAAGATGCCTATGATAGGGGCAATGAGAGCTGAAAGCTAATAAGTATCATAATTTTTGGGAGCTCTTTATGAAACTTGCAATCCCTGCTTCCCTCTGCGAAGGGCCTTTCTTTTACTTTTTAGTTGAGTCAGTAAACCTACTCCCTTCTACCTCAGCAAGTATTTTGAGTTGTTGTGTTTCATTCATTCATATGATGATTTATTCAATCATGTTTCTTATGTTCCTTGTTTTGCACATTGCTCTTATCTTGATGTTTACTACTTTGAAAGATATCATTTGAAAATCAGTTATTTGTGAACTCCAGCAAATTATAAACTATTCTTTGACCAAGAGCTAAGTTTGCCATTACCAATTATGATTTACTTTATGTATCTTTATTGTGTTTCCTTTACTTAGTGCAAGTTGAGTTATATAATAGTGAGTTGTCTTCTATTATGATCTATGTATTGATGAATGTGATGCTTCTTGTCCGTATTCTTTTTATCAACTCTTCACTCCATAAACTTGAGGCCATGTTTATTGAGTTCAGTTTTGCTTGGGGATAAGCGAAGTCTAAGCTTGGGGGGAGTAGATACGTCCATTTTTCATCACTATTCTATGTCATAATTTGCTGTTATTCATTGATATATTTCATATTGAGAGGTGACACTTATGTTATTTCATCTGTTTTTGCATGGTTGATGACTTTTGGAGCATGGACCGTTGTAGTCAGGATTCTGATGGAAAAGGTGCTGTTTGGAGGCAAAATTCACGAAGATCAGAAAATCCGGGAAAATATACGGAAAATCTTCTTTTTCAGAAGATGAAGGAAGCCAGAAGGAGGGATGGAGATGGGCCATAGGGAGCCCACACCACCCCCTGGCGCGGGCCACCCTAGGTCGCGCCACCAGGTGGTGTGGCCGCCCTAGTCCACCCCTGGCACTCCCCTCTGGCGTATATTATCCTCCCGAAACCCTAAGACTCGGGGGGGCGACCATAGAAAGATTCCTCCGCCTCTGCGGGGTGGAAAACACCGAGAGAGAAAGATCTCTCCGGCAGACAGATTTTTGCCGGGGGAATTCCTTCCCGGAGAGGGAAGATCATCGCCATCAACACCACCATCAAGCTGGACTTCATCGGGATTATCATCATAATCATCACCACCATCATCACCCTCATCACCATCTCCATATTGTTGTATCAATCGGGTTGAATCTTGCATAGTTCTTACGGGAAACTTTCCCGGTGTTGATTACTCTTTGTAGTTGATGCTATTGAGTGAACCATTGAATTATTGTTTATGTTCAGATTGTTATACATCATTATTCCATCTCTGATCATGATCCATATGATGTCTTGTGAGTAGTTCGTTTTGTTCTTGAGGACATGGGAGAAGACATGTTGTTAGTAGTGGAGTTATGTTGAGAAAGATTCAATAGTTTGATATTTAAGTTGTGGTGTACTTCTTCTAGTGGTGTCATGTGAACGTCGACTACATGACACTTCACCTATATGGGCCTAGGGGAATGCATTGTGTATTTGGCTACTAATTGTAGGGGTTGCCGGAGTGACAGAAACCTGAACCCCCGTTAGGAAACCATTGCACAAGGGACGTAAGGGTCTTAGAGTTTAAAGTTGTGGTTAGGTTTCGACCTTAATTACTTTATTGTACTTACGGATGTTTGCAAGGGGTATAATCACAAGTATGTATTAGTCCTAGGAAGGTCGGTACATTAGCACAGATTCACCCACACAACACTTAGCAAGCTAAAGAAGATTAATCAACTATATGAAGCGAAAGCACTTGATAGTCTTCCCATGTGTCCTCGAGAACGTTTGGTCATCTTAAGTAATACAACCGGCTTCTCCTTTGCTGCATAAAGGGTTGGGCCACTTGCTGCATTTATTCCTACTGTCTTTTATTTACTCGTACTTCGTTTACTTGCTTTATCAAAAACCCCTAAAAATCCGTTTGCTAAGTATTTGCAGAGAATTCCTGATCCATACCACTAGCCAGCACCTTCTGCTCCTCGTTGGGTTCGACACTCTTACTTATCTAAAATACTGCGATACACCCACTATACTTGTGGGTCATCAGGTTCCTGGGGTCCATCGTACTTGTGGCGGTCGTGCGGAAGTTTGAAATCCTTGGGTGCTGATGTTTTGCGAATCCACTGAGTGAAACAGATGGCCCCGCATAGCTCATAATCGTCTTCATTGTGTCCGTCGTGGTATCGTCAGTTGCGGTTTTCGTCTCTTGATCCATCATTCCTATGTTGCGTGTTGTCGTTTCTTGTGCTGCTTCACGGCTCGGGTGCTACGAGATGTGCCTGTTGTGGTGATCGAGATCATCAGGTGTGTCCCACTTGCTGAGGACTATTGTGATGGCGTGGGGATCTATCGGGCTATCGCGTGATCCCTTGCTCTGCTTCTGCGAGGGAGGCTCCCACCATGCCAAGGTTCATCAGGGCGGAGAGGTGGAGGGCCGCACGGGGATCGTCGGGTGTAGGCTGAGTTGTGAGTAGATATGTTTGCGCGGCCACGATGGCTGCTTGGGCTGTTTTTGCCTCGATGTTTCCTGCTTGATCGATCGACATGAATGATATATCAAGATCGCGGATGAGTCCGCCACTCTCCGCTTCAGGGATATTCGCTAATCAATATGTTCTGCTTCTTGGTGGTGCTCCTCCTGTTACACTCCCTGATCCTCGGGTGGAGCTTAATTATGCCTGTCGTAAGCTTGATTCATCGGCTAACCTCTTTCTTTCGTCGAGTTGCCTTTGCATCCTGAGTAGATATCTCTTCTTATGATGAAGCAGATATTGGTATGCTAGTAGATCTTCGTGTGAGGCGTCCGCTGTCACTGGGACTGCTACCGAAATTGCTTCCCTTGCCCTTTGCCATGACGCTGCTGGTAGCCGAAGAGTTCGCCTCTCTCCTTCATGTGGCTCTCCGCCTCTTCCTTGGACTATGCGGTTATCCGCCGTTTCTCCTTCATTTCCGTGGTCCCCTTCATTACTGTGATTTCCTGCATTGTCATCTGATAAAATATCATTGGGGTTGAGAATAGGGTTACTGTTAGAGTCACGTGGTGTTGAGGTGTTCCCGTTGACCATGCACACTTGGTGGCGTGTTATGCGTGGGCTGGTGACGTTGTCTTCTGCTCCGAAGGACACGCTGTTAGTATTCTGAGATTGTAGTTCTAGGTAAATCTTCGCCATCCTTATTCTGAAGTCGATGTTTTTGCTGGTTTCTTCGGGTTCTAAATTTGCCGGGCTTGTTCCATGTGGTGGGGTTAGCTGCGGGTCTGATCCGAAGGAGAGATCAAGATCCCCCATATCCATCTTGATTTGCTCGCTTTCTTTGCCTACTTCGTTCTGTGCTATGGCATCCATGGAGGACCAGACAGAAGATGCTGATACCATCGTAGGCGTAAGTTTTTCCACCGACGATACTGTTGTGATCAGGGCCAAAGGGTGTGATTCTTGCGGGTCTTCTACTTGTTAGTGGAAGCTTCCGATGATCAGATCCGATCCGCCGTTGAAATCGGCGGGTACCAACACAAGGCTGGGCAGGTGTGGAACTGCTTTCATTGGGTTGATGCTTGATGGAGAGCGGTCCACCGAATCCGTGGTTCCAGCATTCAGGATTCCCACAGACGGCACCAATTGATTAGGGGTAACCTCGGCAATTCCCATGATGATGGACTTAGGGTTTCGTAGAAAAGAGAACGCTGGGGATTTCGTCAGATGTTAGGAAAACAATGAAGTCAAAGTCGCCTGAAAATTTGGGAATCGCACTATTACAAGTTGTCTGGGAGTTTTTGGTACCCTCGCTTGGGCTTCTCCCGTCCTATATATAATAGGCCGGTTCTCAAAGCTATATGCGGATAGGTCTCATAGTCCCTTTCCTAATACAATCAAAGTCTTTGTCGGTTGCTTCATTGGGCTGTCGTCTGGAATCTTCATGGGCCGGAAGCACTTTTACCCAGTATAAGGTAGTAAATCATAAGCATCTGAGTAATCATACCTATGTCTATTGGCCTTCAAAGTGGTGGCCTGCTTTTCAGCATGCTTGGCTTTCTTCTTGTTGGTAAAATGAATAACAAAAGGATCTCGCGAAGGCAATTGAAGCTTCATGTTCCCTTCATGTAGATTAATCAAATCCTTAATAGTTCTTAAGAATGGACGGCCTAATATAATAGGAGCAGCAGCATCTTCAGGCATGTCAACAATAAAAAAATCAATAAGAGCAGGACAGCCTTTAATATATACTAAAGTATTTTCTATAATCCCTACAACTTGTTTGTAGGTAGAATCTGCTAGATGTATTTTTAACTTGGTGATTTCAAAGGAGCCAAGATTTAACTTATTAAAAGACTTTTTGGAATTGTTGAAATGCTTGCACCTATATCACAAAGTGTAGATATCTCATTGGTCCCAATTTTAATCTTAATAGTAGGCTCAAATATATCATCAAGCTTCACAGGTAATTTTTCAGCAATTTTCTTATATTCTTCCTCAAGCTTACATACCTTTATTGCTACCTGATTAACGAAGTGTTGATACATAGCTTCCTCATTTCCTTCACTTACTAGAATCTTGATATTGATCCTTTTTACAAGATCTTCAACGGTGTAATTCGGTGAAGGAGCATTACTATAATCAAGTTCTTCAGGCTCCTCCCTTTAGATTCTCATCATCTTGAGGTCTTCAACAGGATTGGGCTCAGCTTTACCTGCAAATTTAGCTAGAATGAGAGTTTGACTCTTGGTTATCTTACCTAGCTGTGCCTCAACAATCCTTGTTCTTTCTTGGAGGGCCTACAAATCATTGCTCAAACTTACAACTTGGTTAGATAATTTACTAAGCATAGCATCATGGTTCTCCGTTATTTCAACAAGGATATTGTTTTGCTCATTTTGTGAGTCTATAAATGACTTAAGTGTTTCTTGGAGACTACCATTACTTGTTCCCATTATTAGAGTTACCTACAGGACTAGAATAATGTTTCTGAAAATTAGGATTATAATTCTTCTTCCAAGCAGGGTTATAATCATTACGAGCTATGAAGTCTATTTCTTCAATATTGGCCATAATCATGCAGAGCGACAAAACATCATTGATCAAAGCATAAAGTGATACTACAAGTTGAAAACTAAAGGATCATAAAGGCTATGGTGACTTGAGATAGTCATAACATGGTGTGAGCATGCGCCAAGTCAACCCAAATAAAGCATCAAAGGAGAATACCACTATACTATGCTTTAATATGCTAAAACAACGCATGATTCATCCAAGGCACATTAAGCAATCTCAATTGTTTATAACAAGTCATGCTACATCAAAGAATATAAGCATAAATCCAAAACAATATCAAGCATTGCATGACAGAGCATAGGCCACAGTCAAAAACAAGCTCTTTTTACCACATAAGCATGAACTTTCCTACTCTTTTCCAAACCAAACCAAACTATTTGCAAACCAATGTATGAAAGAGGGGGTACAACCAATTTATTCAGAAAACTAAGCAAACCAAGCAAACGAAAAAACAAAATGAAAACGAAAAAGAAGACGCTCCAAGAACAACACAACTGTGCATGAAACAATAAAAATGAAGCGTTTGGAAGAAACCTGGGATTTTTATTGATGAAGAAAGGGAATGCCTTGGGCATCCCCAAGCTTTGACGCTTGTACTTATTGGATATTTCTTGGGGTGACACGCGTGGCATCCCCAAGCTTGAGCTTTGGTCCATCCTTCATCTCATTACTCATTCCTTCCATACACCTGAAATTTTTCCTTCATACAAAACTTCACACAATCTTTATTAGCAACATTAGTGCAGTCAAGATAAATAAGTCTTAAGGTTCAGTTCTAACACCAAATAAACTTACATTAGAACACTATCTACTGTAGAACTTCCCTCAACAATCTCAATTCCCCAAAAGAACTCAAAAAGGAACCAACAAGAAGCAAATGAAGAAAATGGCAGAAATCTGTCAAAACAGACCAGAAGGTAAAGACGAATTTTTTCAAAGACCTTCTGTTGCTCAAATCAAAAAGTGTTGAACTAAAGAAAGTTAGATAACAACCTGGGTCAGAAGCACAAAAATTCACGCCTCAAAAAGACATTCAGTGATTTTACACGAATTTTTACGGTAAAGCACAGAAATCTGTTTCGGGACATCAACTTCCCCAATCATTACTTCTCTCTCATTAGAGGTTACTCTTGGCACAAAAAAGCAAATAAAAAGGATAAGGAGAGGTTATTACAGAGGTAATAACTTCCAAGACTCATCTAAAACTTTTGGGTTATCTCCCAATAAGTACTTTTCTTTAACGCCTTTAAGTTAGGCATAAGAAGCAAAAAGAAGAATCAAGTGTTCTCAAATGAAGAAGCATTAAGACCAAATTTTGTTTTCATAGGAGAGGCAAAAGAAATATTATCTCTATTCTTAGGGAAGTGTTTTATACCTTTCTTGAGTGGGAGTTGATATTTAATGGTGTCTTCTTTCATATCAATAATGGCACCAACAGTTCTAAGAAAAGGTCTTCCCAAAGTAATAGGACAAGAAGCATTGCATTCAACATCCAAAACATAGAAATCAACGGGGACATAGGCATTGTTAACTATAATAAGAACATCATTAAGACTCCCCATGAGTTTATTTTTAGCATTATCATCAAGTGGGACATTCAAATAACAATCTTCAAGAGGGGGCAAATCAAGCATATCATAAATCCTTCTAGGCATAATAGAAACACTACTATCAAGATCACATAAAGCTTTGAAATCAAAGTCATTCACTTTCATATTAATGATGGGTTCCCAACCATCTCCTTGTTTTATAGGAATAGAAGCTTTATGTTTCATCTTTTCTTCTTTAATCTTTATGAGAGCATCAGTAATGTGTTTTGTAAAGGCCATGTTCATAGCACTAGCATTAGGACTTTTAGCAAGCTTTTGTAGGAACTTAATAACTTCAGAGATATTGCAACCATCAAGATCAAAATCAATTTTATCATCTAAAGTAGTAGAACTATTACTCGTCTCAACACTAGTGGTGGTAATAATAGAAATACTAATGTTTCTAGCAATTTCATCTTCTCTTTCCCACTTAGCATGTAATTCAGCTAATAGTCTAACATTTTCATCAATTCTAACTTGTATAGCATTAGTAGCTGCAAAGGGATTCTCATTAGTTTCAGGTTTAGCAGCCATTTTATTAATCAATGAAGATTGAGCTTCAGACAAAGATGATATATTTCTTTCAGCATTAGAGAGTTTCATTTGTAAACTAGGAATTTCCCTATTTAGACTCTCAAGTTGATGGCTAATGTTCTTCAAGATGGTAGATTGTTCCTCCATAGTTTTAGTAAATAGTTTATTTTGCTCATATTGCATTTGCATGAAGTTTTTAGTGGCTCTTTCAACTTCTAAAATTCTTCCTTCACTAGGTAATCCAGGTTTACCATTATAGCCATAAGTATTATTAGGAGGGTAGGGCCTATAATTGTTATTACCATCAGCATTGTTGCCAAAATTGTTATTTCTTATAAAGTTCACATCAACTTGCTCTTCTTGAGCAACCAAAGAAGCCAAAGGAATATTATTTGGATCAATATGGGCTTTCCCATTAACAAGCATAGACATAATAATATCAATCTTATCACTCAAGGAGGAGGTTTCCTCAATAGAATTTACCTTCCTACCTTGTGGAGCTCTCTCAGTATGCCATTCAGAATAATTAACCATCATATTGTCTAGAAGTTTCATTGCAGCACCCAAAGTGATGGTCATAAAGGTACCTCCAGCAGCAGAATCTAATAGGTTCCTTGAAGAATAGTTCAATCCTGCATAAAAAGTTTGGATGATCATCCAAGCAGTCAGTCCATGAGTGGGACAATTCTTTACCAAAGATTTCATTCTTTCCCAAGCTTGAGCAACATGCTCATTGTCAAGTTGTTTAAACTTCATTATTTCACTTCTCATACATATAATATTAGCAGGAGGATAGTATTTTCCAATAAAAGCATATTTGCACTTAATCCAAGAATCAATACTATTCCTAGTTAAGGAATTCAACCATTCTTTAGCTTTTCCTCTCAAAGAGAAAGGAAACAATTTCAACTTAATAATATCACCATCTATATCCCTATGCTTTTGCATCTCACAAAGTTCAAAAAAGTTATTTAGATGGGAAGCAGCATCTTCATTACCAATACCAGAAAATTGTTCTCTCATAACAAGATTGAGCAAAGCAGGTTTTATCTCAAAGAAAGTATCTTTAGGCACATGTGGAGCAATAGGTGTGCTCATAAAATCATTGTTGTTGGTGCTAGTGAAGTCACACAACTTAGTGTTTTCAAGAGTAGTCATTTTTTTGGGGGGTTTTCAAATAAGAAAGCAAACTAGTAAAACTAATTTTTTTGTGTTTTTTGAAATAAACAAGCAAACAAAGCAAAAATAAACTAAGCAAAACAAAAATAACAAAGTAAAGAGATTGGTTATGAGGGACTCCCCTTGTGAAGATGTCCTTGACTCCCCGGCAACGGCGCCAGAAAAATGTGTGATGGCTCAATGCACGGCGCCCAGAAAAGTGTTGGTGCGTGGTTGATGTAGACCTTGTTGGGAACCCCAAGAGGAAGGTATGATGAGCATATCAGCAAGTTTCCCTCAGTTATGAAACCAAGTTTTAATCGAACCAGTAGGAGCAAGGAAACACCCCAAAGGTGTTACTAGCTGAGCTTTGGCAGGGCGCACTACCGGTGCTAGTAGCAACGTGGAGACCTGCACAACACAACCATAGAATTTTGTCCCCAACTTGCGATGAGGTTGTCAATCTCACCATGTTTTGCGGAAAACAAAGGATTAAACATATCGAATGGAAAGAAGTAATAGTTTGTAGAAAGTAAACACAAAGCAGTAAAAGATTGTAGATTGTATGTAAAAGACAAGGACCGGGATCCATAGTTCACTAGAGATGGTGTTGGGGGATACCCCCGGGTAGGGTCACTCCGGGGTATAAGGGACGAGTTAGCCGAGGTTCGGCAGGGTCAAAGCGGATGATGGCCGGGTCACCTCAAGGCAGGCCGGATCACGGAGTAACCCGGACCAGGGGGTCGCCTAACATTGTCTCAGCCGACTTAAAGAGTAAGTCGGAAGTGTGTGTCTAACTTGTATGCAGGAACAGGTATAGCCGGATCTACTATGATTCGGGTCCCGCTTAGCTTCTGGGAGAAGGAAGGAATCTCTCTGGTCAAAAAGAAGGTCCGGTACGCACTGCGTGAGCGAAGCAAGCAAGGGCAGGACCACCGGGTCATGGCCGACAAGGGTGATGACGCCCATGTCGGCTGACGCAGGCGCCGCAGAGGCTTACGTAGCTAAAGCATGTATGACGCGGGGGAAAAGCACCCCGATCGGGTTACCACTTTGAGAGGAGGCACAGTCTTAGGAATATGCCTCCACGTATGCCCTAGGAAGGGACCGAGCCTCCTCTATATAAAGGAGGCTAGGGTTCCAGTAGAAGGGGTTGAGCGCTAGTTGGGTTGGGTTTTCTCTGATACTAGCGGAGCTAAGGTTCTAGGGAAAAAACTGTGGGCAAGAGTAAGAGAGCTCCTTCTTCCTCCTCTCGCCAATATAGCTCTAGGAGCACTTGTAATCTTGAAAGGAAATAAATACAAACTTCTGTGTGGAGAATCACTCCACTATCCCTCCCTGGATTCCCCTAGCGTGTATTAGTCCCCACCTTTAGCCTATCCATGGCATCTGTCGTGACACCACCACGACAGTTGGCGCCCACCGTGGGGCTAGCGGCGCTAGCAGGGGTGAAGATCTGGACGGGAAACCACATCGGCACCGGCGAACGCATTGTCTCCGGGCTCGTTCAGCGCTTTGGAGCAATGGACTTCGTCAGCGACAATGCTGGCTGCTTCGGCACGCGCCCACTTCTGCGCAACGGCCTCTTCGTCAAGTTGGGTGCACACAAGGTCTACGTTGCTGTGGACGTATCATGCGTTCACCCGCAGCGCGTCGTCGAGGCAGAGGAACCACCCCTTAGCGTGGTTCACGGGGCGCGTATCACTCGCTCCCCGAACCGTGCTGAAGTGATGATGACTGCGCCTGGGGCAGGCGCAAGCAAGGATCCAGCACCAGACCCAGAGGTAACACCTAAGGCACCAAGGAAAGGTAGAGGGCCTCTACTAGAGAGGCCTGAGAACATACTGAGAGAAGCTATGGATAGCTTGGCTAACCCGGTAGCAGCAGTGGTAGGTCCGGCTCAGGCACAGGCCGAGCTAGAGGAAACTAGGCAAAAGATACTAGAGGGCGCAAAGAAAATAGCCGCGGCTCAGCAGTCGCTGAACATGACGCTGCGTGAGTATGCAAAGGCAAACAAAGTTGATACGGTAAAAGTAAAAGGGAGAAATCTCATGAGCGATATGAACAGAGAAGGTGATGATGGAGCCGAGGGGTCGGAAAACTATTTGTCCGTGGGGTTGCCGAGGTATAGTACCCCGGCGAAGAATCTCAGAGCAGCAGATGCGGCTGCATCCGAGTTAGACGGTCTGACGGGTGAGGCCCGTCAAAGACAGCAAGATAGGGTTAACGAGCTGGTTCGGATCGCGAACAGACAGAACGAAGAGCTACTCAGAGCTAACCTAGAGAGAGCTGGAGAGTCCAAAATCGTCCATTTGGCGATTGGTAACCCGGAGAAATCCGCTAGAGCCGCATCGTCACCTCATGGTGGTCCAAGGAGAGAAGAGGTAGTAACCTCGGCCAGACGGAACAAACAGATCGTCCCGTATGACCCGACGCGTGCAGGAAAAGAAAAAGAAATGCGGAAAAATGATGGTCGACGAAGTGTGAGCCGAGGTGAAGCTGGCCGAGGTAACCATGACCAAGGCTATGCCGGTCAAGGGAACGCTGCCAACGGCAATGCCGGACAGCGAAACACCGCAGGAGCAGGACAACCGCAGCAGCGGAATATACCAAGGCAAGAGCAAAGCACCAACCGAGGTATGCATCAGAAAGGTGCGCCCCAAGTGCAAAACCGATACAATGACGGTGATTCGGAGATGGTGAACGTTGGGTACCTGAGACCAGACTATCATGTGATAGGGTCAAGATTGGGAAGCAGGAACTTGATGCCGGATGACGCCAGGTTAAAACTAGATCGCCTGTATAGGTCGGAACAGATCGAATCTCAAGGTCCACCGGGTCCAGCGTGCTTTGGACCCCAGATCATGAAGGAGCCACCGGTACCAAACTTCCAGTTGCCCAGAGGCACGAAGACGTATGACGGCAGTACCAAACCGGAGGATTGGCTCATAAACTATGCTACGGCTGTGAAAATTGCCACTGGCAACTTGAGATGGGTTGTACGATACGTACCCCAGATGTTGGAAGGTCCGGCCAGGGTATGGCTGAATAATTTACCACCCGGAAGCATCAACTGCTGGATAGATTTTGAAGAAATGTTTATAAGCAACTTCTCAAGTACGTATCAGAGGCCGAATAGGCTGCAGACCCTAGCAATGTGCAAGCAAAGACCTAATGAGATGGACCATAAATTCTTGACCCGGTGGTGTACTATGAGAAACTCGTGTGAGGGTGTCATAGAGTCACAGGCCATAGCATGGTTTGCACAAGGTTGCAGATATGGCAGCGAGTTGTGGATGAAATTGCAAAGGAAAATGCCAATTACGTTGGCAGAGATGATCCGGATTGCTGATTCGTATGCCTTTGGTGATCCGACTTAACCAAGGCTCGCATCAAACGAGTCAAACAAGGAATACTATCAGAGGGACAGAGCCGGGTCATCTCGGAGGAACGATTACAGAGGAAAAAGAAGAGATGATAGACCGGATCATCGCTACGGTTCGCAACAAGTTGCAGCTGTGAATCAAGATCAACCCGGAGCAGGGAGCAACCAACGCCAGAGAACGGGAGGGCAATGGACTCCAAGAAACGATGGCAAGAAAACATGGACTCCGGAGCAAAAGAAACAGTGGCAAGAAAAGAAAGACCGTCCGAGGTATACCTATGAGTCGAATTTGGACCAGCCGTGTAAGTTTCACACGCCAAATCCGAATAGCCCGGCAGGTCACACAACAAGGCAATGTGAGTGGATGCGTAAGATAGAACAAGGTGGTTCGGGGAATGCTCAGGCACCCCGGAATGATCAACCTTGGCAGGAGTTACCTCGGCAGCAATTGCTCTCCGGGGCGAACACGCAACAGCTAATGTTGCCTCCCCCTCCGCCGAGGTATGACAACAATGAGAGAAGGGATGCAGTGCATCAGGTGGAAAATCAGCAACATCCGGATCAGAGGTACCCCAGAAACAAGGGAAGGAATGAGTACAGAGAACATCACCAGAGCTATTGTGTGTTCACAACTGAGGAAACAGATAGGAAAAGCTTGCAGCGCCGACATATGGAGGTCAATGCGGTAATGCCAGCAGTGACGAGGTACATGCCTTGGTCGGACCAGGAAATCACCTGGAACATCAAAGATCATCCTAAGCTTATGCCGAGTCCAGGCTCGTATGCGCTAGTGCTAGATCCAACATTCATTGGACCAAACATCAATGTGAGGTTCTCCAAGGTACTGATTGACAATGGCAGTAGCATTAACATCATGTATGCGGATACGATGCGCAAGTTGGGCATCTCGGAGAACATGCTCCAGGCTACGAGAACAATTTTCCATGGCATTGTACCAGGCATTTCTTGTGAGCCCATAGGCAAAGTCCGAGTCGACGTGCTATTCGGCACAAGGGATAACTGCCGAACTGAAAATCTGGAGTTTGAGGTGGTGAACTTGGAAAGTGCGTATCACGCGTTACTCGGAAGACCAGCATTGAACAAGTTCATGGCAAGCTGCCACATTAATTATCTGAAGATGAAGTTGCCCGGGCCAAATGGAGTGATTACCATTGCTGGAGATTTCCGACGTTCCATTGAGTGTGCTTCAGCCGGATCTAACCTAGCCGAGTCACTCGTGATTGTGCAAGAGAAAAGAAAAATCCAAGAGGTGGCGGCATTAGCTCGATCCAAGCAAAGATATGCCGGCGTTGAGTAACCCGCATGGCAGCGTTTCATTCCAAGCCGCAAAGGACACCAAGAAGGTTCCAGTTGATGACATGTTCCCGGAGCGCACCGTAACAATTGGTGCCGGGTTAACTGACAAATAGGAAAGCGAGCTCGTCAACTTCCTCCGTGAGAATCGGGATATTTTTGCTTGGTCTACACAGGACTTGCAAGGTGTTCCGAGGGAGTTGGCCGAGCACTCTTTGAACGTAAGGCCCAGAGCAAGGCCGGTGAAGCAACCTCTCCGCCGCTTCGCCGAGGATAGGAAAAAAGTCATTGGAGACGAGATAGCTCGATTGCTAGCAGCAGGATTTATCATGGAAGTACTATATCCGGATTGGCTCTCTAATCTGGTGCTGGTAGAAAAGAAGAAGGATGATCCGAACGTAGCAGTGGTTTGGCGTATGTGTATCAATTACACGAACCTGAACAAGGCGTGTCCAAAAGATCCATTTCCATTGCCGAGGATAGATCAGGTCATAGACTCAACCACGGGATGTGAAATGTTGTCATTCATTGATGCATATTCTGGTTTCCACCAGATACCTCTGAACCCGGATGATCAAATAAAGACTGCATTTATTACCCCGTACGGGGCTTATTGCTATCGCACTATGCCGTTTGGTTTGCGTAATGCAGGTGCAACGTACCAAAGATGTATGCAAAAATGTTTGCATGACCAAATAGGTTAAAACATACAAGTATACATGGACGATGTGGTTATCAAGACCAAGGAAAGCAAAACGCTCCTTGACGACATCAGGCAGACATTCGCGAACTTGAGAAGGTTCCGGATGAAGCTTAACCCGGAAAAATGTACCTTCGGTGTCCCGGTTGGAAAATTACTCAGATTTCTCGTCTCCAGCCAAGGTATCGAGGTTAATCCAACTAAGATTCGGGCCATTGAGCGAATGGAGCTGCCGAAGTGTCTTAACGATGTCCAGAAGTTCACTAGGTGCCTAGCATCGTTGAGTCGGTTTATATGTCGGCTGGGAGAAAAGGCATTGCCTCTCTACCAACTCACGAAAAAGTCGGATAAGTTCGTTTGGACACCATAGGCCGATGAAGCCTTTGCCCACTTAAAAAAGATGTTGGCCACTGCACTAGTGTTAGCCTCTCCACTATCAAAGGAGCCAATGTTGCTCTACATAGCCGCAACCAACCGAGTTGTAAGTGCAGTGATTATAGTAGAGCGCAATGAAGAGGGTAAGTCGGTGCAGAGGCCAGTATATTACTTGAGCGAGGTATTGTCTGCCTCAAAACAGAACTACCCGCACTTTCAAAAGGTGGCATATGGTGTCTATATGGTGGCAAAGAAGTTAAAGCATTACTTTGAGGAGCACCCCATCAAAGTAATATGTGAAGCTCCCATATCCGAGATAATGGGTAACAAGGATGCGAGTGGCAGAATTGCAAAATGGGCAATTGAGTTAGCCCCTTATGCGCCCCAATACGACAGAAGAGAAGTGATCAAGTCTCAGGCTGTGGCGAACTTTTTTGTAGATTGGGCCGAGGTACAATACGAACCACCGCCACCAGATCCGAACTATTGGAGGATGCACTTTGACGGATCGAAAACCAAAACCGTATTAGGCGCCGGGGTTGTGCTTACCTCGCCAAAGAGGGACCAGCTAAAATACGTATTGCATATCCATTTCGCGGCATCAAACAATGTCGCTAAGTACGAGGCTCTTGTGCATGGGCTCAAAGTGGCAAAGGAGATTAGCGTACGTCGGATAATATGCTTTGGCGCCTCGGATCTGGTGGTGCAGAAAGTGTCCGGAGTGTGGGACGCCCTGGATCCAAACATGGCACTGTACAAGTTTCACGTGTAGAAGATATCTGGTTACTTCGAGGGCTGTGAATTTCACCATGTACCCCGAGTGGAAAACGAGGCTGCCGACATGCTATCGAAGCTCGGATCGACCCGACAGGCAATTCCACTGGGTGTAGCATTGGAACACCTCAGAAAACCATCTATCAGGCCGTCCCTAGGAACCGACTCGATCTATGTCCCGGAAAATACAGAATCCGGAGCTGAGCCTATGGACGTTGACACGGGAGGTAGTACGCAAAACCCGGGGACTGCATCAGCAAACCCGGGGACTGCCTCAGCAAACCCGGGGACTACCTCGTTTGACCCGGGGACTGCTCAGCGTGATCTGGCTGAAGTTATGCCGGTAGATCAGATGGAAATTGATGAGGAGGTGTTCCCTGCACGAGCAATTCCAGCTTGGGCACAGCCTATATTCCAATTCCTGAAAGATGGAACGTTACCCACTGAGGAGGTATTAGCCAGGCAAACTCAGAGGAGAGCAAAAGCATACACAATCATCAATTCCGAGTTGTACAAACGGAGTGTAACCAACGTCCTCCAGCGATGCGTTGACCCAGAAGAAGGGCTTGACATCCTCTGAGATATACACCAAGGAGAGTGCGGGCATCATGCGTCATCCAGAGCCTTAGTGGCAAAAGCATTCCGGCATGGGTTCTACTGGCCAAGTGCCTTAGAACAAGCGGAAGATCTGGTGAGAAAATACAATGGTTGTCAAAGGTATGCCACTAAGACACATATGCCAATGTCGGAACTCAATACCATACCAATTACGTGGCCATTTGCCGTATGGTGCTTGGATATGGTTGGCCCATTCAAACCGGCGAAGGGAAACATGACACACATTTTGGTCATGGTAGATAAGTTTACAAAATGGATTCAAGTGAAGCCTATAAGAAAATGTGATGGAGCTACGACCGTAACATTCCTCAAAGACATCATCTTGAGATACGGTTATCCTCACAGTATCATAACTAATAATGGCACAAATTTTGCTGAAGGAGCATTTGCACGATTCTGCCGAGATAAGAAGATCCGCCGACGAGCCTCGTAGCCCACCCCGCATCGAACGGACAAGTGGAAAGATCCAACGGATTAGTATTATCCGGGATAAAACCCCGGCTCATTGAGCCGCTGCAAAGATCAGCGGGGTGCTGGATAGAAGAACTACCAGCGGTACTGTGGAGTTTAAGAACAACTCCGAATCGATCAACGTTATCGCCATTTTTTTACGGTATATGGGGCGAAGCTGTATTACCACCGACATAGAGCATGATTCTCCTAGGGTCACCCAATACACGAAGCGAAGTGCAAGCCCGGCAAAATGATGTTGATCTGCTGGAAGAAGCGAGAGAACTGGCATTGTCCAGATCCGCCATATATCAGCAGAATCTCCGACGCTATCATAGCCGGAAAGTGTGCCCCCGAGTCTTTCGGGAAGGCGGTCTGGTGCTCCGGTTGGTACAACGTACTACTGGCATGCATAAATTATCCCTCCCATGGGAAGGGCCATTCATTGTGAGCAAAGCATTGCACAATGATTCTTACTATCTTATAGATGCAAAGCCAGAGGAAAAGAACAAGGTGGACAGGTCTGGAGAGGAATCTAAGCGACCGTGGAATGTAGCACTACTTCGTCCCTTCTACACTTAGCTAAGAAGTGTATGTATCCGAGTCGTCTCGTATGTCGGTATGTATGTCGGCAATGAGCTTATCAATGAAATAGCAGTGCCTCGGCGATAAGAATTTGGGACCGCCTTAATAATTATTGTTGTTATCTCTCACGTTAGCTGGAATAAGTTGTTCTACTTAACCGGATTAGTAATGTGTGAGCACCAAAACCCAACTCTTGACTTGCTGCTGTCCAACAAGAATTGGCTTCATGGCAAGCAAGAGAACAAGTTTGGAATTGCGTAGCACATGAAAACGACTAAGAAGCAATTTATTCGAGCTAACGTTTGTTTTTCGGACTAACCCTGTATTTATTTTCAAGTTATTATGCTGAATTATTTTGAGCTAAGCCTAAAAGTTTCTAAGTATTGTTAAAACAATGTGAAGCTCGGATTCATAAGTCGTAAAACCGAATCAAGGTAGACACGGACCGAGCCAGAGGATTGGACGAACAAGAAAATGAAACTCAGGGACTACGCCCAAGTTAATCCGGCATAGAAACGTAGTAGCAAAATATCACATATACAACATACAATTGCACCCGGCATACCGGGGATCTGATAAGTTTTCAAGTTTTTTGACCTAAGGAGCAGCAGGAGGAGAAAGTTCGGCGTCGTCGTTGCTGTCTTCAATATCCGAGGCATCACCTTCTCCTTCCTCATCCGACCCATCTTCAACGTTCTCAACGTGCTCGTCCACAGCGGATTCCAGGAAGCTCGGTCCTTCAACCCAGTCATGGATAGGAGAATATTCGACGAGGTTGTAGGTGCAAGCCTGGCGCCGAGCTACCCACTCCAGGTCATCAGTCCATCTGGATCCGGTGCGCCGGCGTGTAAGGAGGATGAGGTCGATCTTCTCGTACCATGTGAGTATATGGTGAAGGATAGTATCAGTTGCGGCACGCCCAGCGGATTCTCTCCAGAGATCGAGCTGGGTCTCACTCTCCATTAGCTTCTCGGCGAGAATCGCGGTGGTCTCCGAGCTACTCTCTCCGGGCCAGAACATGTTGAAAATGCGAACTTCAACGTCGAGGATATCCTTGTCGTAATTCTTGATGATCTCCACGCGAGATGACAAGCTGACCAACAGGTCCTCCATGTCATAAGGAACCTCCTCACCAGCAGGAGCGGCAGGAGTACCCCTCGCTTGGCGAAAATCTGCAACTGCCGTGCTTGCAATAGTGATGCTCTCAGGAAATTTGCCTGGAAGCCAGACAAGGGAAGAAGGTAAAGAAAAGACATATGAAGCAACCCGGAAAATTAGGTCGGAAGGAACTTACGTGATATGTGGCTAAGGATCCAGGTTAACTCCTTGATGCAGTCATCGCGTCTCTTGCGAAGTTGCTCAAGCTCAGCGTTTGCCGACCCAAGCTGGATGTCGGATTCTTTGACTAGGTCCTGGTCCTTGGAGATCTGGAGAGTAAGGCGCTCACGCTCTTCTGTGAAGTTCTGGCCAACCTTTTGGAGCTCAGTTTGGTGTTGGGCCTTCATCTTCTCCATCTCAGCCTTGAGCTTGGCAATCTCGTTGTCCTTAGTCCGGAGGAGAGCGAGCTCATCATCCTTTTTCTTCAGCTCGGCTTGATGCTGTCCTGCTTGTTCAAGAAAATGCAGCATCATATCAGGCACGGGCACACTATCCTCAAGCGATGCGGAAATAGTATGTTGATCCGGCAGAGCTGAGGACTGAATGTTTGCCGAGCCAAGGAGAAGAGGAAATGGAAAACACTACGAGGTCGGACAAAAGAGGACATACCCCGGATTTCCTCCAAGTTCTTCCGCATGATCTTGTTCTCAGCCTCCACCCCAGCTGCAGAAACCGAATGAGGAGATTAGTTCGGCAGAAGAAGGTGAAGAAAAACTGAGAAGTACCAAGGGAGAAACTTACCCCTTTTTTCATGTTCTGCAATAAGTGCAACGTGCTTTGCGCGTAGCATCTTGTGGGTATCCAGCTGACGTTGGAATTCAGCACTCCGGCGATTGGTAGTTACCTGAAAAAAGTATAGAAGCGTAAAATTAGCTTGGTGCATATTCAAAGTGTACAAGATCCAGGCCAAGTGGAACTTAACCCGGCTCTAGGTGTGTGCATATTCGAAGTGTACAAGATCCGGGCCAAGTGGAACTTAACCCGGCTCTAGGTGTGTGCATATTCGAAGTGTACAAGATCCGGGCCAAGTGGAACTTAACCCGGCTCTAGGTGTGTGCATATTCGAAGTGTACAAGATCTGGGCCAAGTGGAACTTAACCCGGCTCAAGGTGTGTGCATATTTGAAGTGTACAAGATCCGGGCCAAGTGGAACTTAACCCGGCTCTAGGTGTGTGCATATTTGAAGTGTACAAGATCCGGGCCAAGTGGAACTTAACCCGGCTCTAGGTGTGTGCATATTTGAAGTGTACAAGATCCAGGCCAAGTGGAACTTAACCCGGTTCTAGGTATGTGCATATTTGAAGTTCACATGGAGCTACGTTAGTTTTCTAATGAGCATCCAGCCGAGTAACAAGCTACTCCACCGGAGGCTCGGGGACTAATGGTTATTATCTACAGCATGTAAAGGAGAAACGACATACCTCCATCATTCGCCCCGCGAGGTTAATTGCCTTAGCGGCGGTATTCATTTGGGCGGAAAATTCTGCGGGGCCGAACTTTTCCGGGAGATCGTCGTTGTGGACAAACTCCGCCTTATTCCAGTTCATGACAAACTCAATAAGACTCGGAGGGTAACGCTCACCGGTGGGCATATGGGGTGCCACCAAGCCCTTCGCGTGCGCTTCTTTCCTCTCAACAAAGGCAAGAGCTGGGCTGGTATGCAGAACCATCTGCTGCGCATTAGTTGGCTCGGCAGGAACATCCTTCGCTGCTGGAGCTTTCTTGGGAAGCATCGATGCTAGGGTTCGCTGCCCAGCCTCGACAAATGCAGACTTGGTGGCATCCGGAGCCTTTTTGCCCTTAGCTTGCTGGGAAGAAGTAACTGCAGTGGATTTCCCCTTAGAAGCTGCTGGAGTAGTTCCTCGCTGAGGCTGAGATGACTCGGACGAGGCGGAAGAACTTGGCACTGGAGCTCTTGTAGTTGGACTTGGAGATGTTGTTGGTTTTCTTGGTGCCGGAACAGGTGTTGGTGCTGGTGTTGAGATAGACTCGGTCGCTGCTGGTTGCGGCGATGCCGAAGTGGTGGACGCCGTCGCCTCGGCTGGACCGACCCCTCCCACTCCGAGGTCGTGTTCCTCTCGACGAGGTAGTGCGAAACCCGGAGCAGCCGCAGAACCCTCCGGAATAGGGCTCAGCGGACGTGACTCGTCGTCACGAGGAGGAGAAGGGCCAGGTCAGAGTGGTGAAGAGATGCTTGACCCGCTCTGAGGGACCTCCACCAGAGCCCTAAAGAAGAGAATAATCTCAGAAGAGAAATTACCACGATGCAAGGAGAAGTGAGTTACGCAACGAAAAATGACTTACGCATCCGAGGTTTCGGCCTCCTTGGGTTTCTGGGCCCTTCGTGCCGGGGCTTTGCCTGCCGGCTTGGAGGCCGTCTTGTCTCCGGCCTTCTTTCGCCTTTTTGTGGGCTGAGAAGGTTCAGAGGAAGAACTTGGTGCGGCTCCACGTTTCTTCTTCGACGCCACCGGAACCGGGATAGCCTCAAGTGGAGGATCCTCATGGATATGCCCACCGGGGTTAGCTGATGCCAGAAAGGCAAAAGAAAGAGGGATAGCCTCAACAGGTTCAATCACGTCGACATCCGAGTCATCCTCATCATCGGGCCAATCTCTAAGAGAAGAGAATTTACCGCTGGGTCATTTTGTAGCGTCGGTCATAGGGAGAAACATCTCCTGGTCCGGCTCCTCCTCATCCGGGATTTCTCGGTCCGGCGCCCACTTAAGGGTCAGATCCGTACCATCCTTGAGAGTTTGCTAAAGGAACAACTGAGAGAAAGCATGGAGAACAGAGTCAAAAATACAACAAAAACCGACACATATTTGATCCGAAATAAGTTTGCCCCGCGAAGCTTACCGCGGGAGGAAGCCTGTCACGATAGAAGTGCTCAATTCCCCACGTCTATTCGGCGGAGAAATCCTTGTGGGTGGTGAAAAGAGCCTTAACCCGGCGAAAAATCTCCGTGTTGCTCAACTCGAAGGAAGAGGTCCGGTTGGGGTCGCGGCCGAAACTCATGTGGCACACCTTGTGGGTGCGCTTCTGGAGGGGAGAGATTCGGTTGCGCACGAACGTGATCATAGCATCCTCGTTGCACAATCCGAATTTCTTCAGCTCCGCGAACCTCTTGTTAACTTGGTTGGCCAGAGCTGTGGGCTTCTTGGAGACCTCCTCCCAGAATTCCGGGTCAGGTGGACCCGGAGCGTAGGGCAGCAACCGAATCAAATCTTCAGTGCCCGCATTCCGGACATGCCGGAGTCAAGCCCGGTAACCCGAGGGAAAACGGAAAGTCTCCAGGGTGAGATGGAGGCAGCTCCGAATTGGGTGAGCTGCTTATCCTCCGACTCTACTTGGATGTTGGGGATGACATTGCGACGAAGGCCGAAAAACCGGATCCACAGCTCCTTCCGTGGGCCTGATCCGGTGTAGCCGATCATAAACAAAAGCGAGAGAGAGGTGATAGCGTTGGCTGGGAGATGTGCGGCTGCAAGTGGTAGGTGCTAAGCCAATCCGGAAGAAATCGCTCACCGGCACCAAATCCCGTTGGAAGTGGGACAGAACACGAACTCACCCGAATTGGGTGAGAGGGCCAGGTCGGTGGAGGGAGGCGGCGGCGGCAGCGAGAATGCGTCTGGTCCGGTAGAGCCGATCAAGGTCATCTTGATGCAGACCCATGATCCGGCCACGCGCGCGGTCTCCTTGGCGGCGTCCTCCTCCATTTCCGCTCGTGACGACGAGCTCCTCCTCCGTCATCTCGTATTCACTACCCTCTGGCGCTTAAGCGGCGAGGATCTGAGGCCTGGATTGGCGTGGACCCGTGGCGAGGAAGTCACGCAGCGGTGGCTGCGATGCAGAAGCACGAGGAAAATGCGGCGGCGGCGCTGCTGCTAGAAGCACTGGCGGCGGCGCGGTCGCTAGGAAGACGAAGGAGAAGAGCAATGAGTATAGGGGCGTAGAAGTGGGAAAAATGCTAACGGTGCGCCCCTCCGCTACTTAACCACCCCCTGAGAGGGTGAGTGGGATCGCGCGGCACCAACGAGCCACATGGTGTGGCTGTGTATCGCACGCCTCAGCCAATCGTAGAGGAGCCACACAGAGGGCCACAGAGCAGAAGCAATCCCGTGACGTGATGCATTGATGCGGTAAACGAGGAGGCAGGCGTGACGTGACCTCGCATGATAACGACAATTCTGGCGGTTCTTTATGCAGGCCCTTAAAATAAGACAACGTGATGATTGGCCTCCGCGTGGGTTGGCGTATGAGAGAAGGAAGCAAGGCCCGGATCAAACCATGGTAACCCGGACCGCAAGTAAAAACTTAGAATGTGCAGAGGGAAAGTAAAACCATGAGATCTGAGCCACAGTGGTAACCCGGCCGGCAAGTGAAAAGTTGGAACGTGCGAAGGGAACGTAAATCCATATAATCCGAGATAAAGAGCTGACCCGGAATTAAACGTCCAAGGCTCGAACATAAATGAACCTGATGTGGCCTTAGCAGCCAAGGCAGCTAAGACTGCACCAGCTTTGGGGACTAATGTTGGGGGGATACCCCCGGGTAGGGTCACTCCGAGGTATAAGGGTCGAGTTAGCCGAGGTTCGGCAGGGTCAAAGCGGATGCTGGCCGGGTCACCTCAAGGCAGGCCGGATCACGGAGTAACCCGGACCAGGGGGTCGCCTAACATTGTCTCAGCCGACTTAAAGAGTAAGTCGGAAGTGCGTGTCTAACTTGTATGCAGGAACAGGTATAGCTGGATCTACTATGATCCGGGTCCCGCTTAGCTTCTGGGAGAAGGAAGGAATCTCTCTGGTCAAAAAGAAGGTCCGGTACGCACTGCGTGAGCGAAGCAAGCAAGGGCAGGACCACCGGGTCATGGCCGACAAGGGTGATGACGCCCATGTCGGCTGACGCAGGCGCCATAGAGGCTTACGTAGCTAAAGCATGTATGACGCGGCGGAAAAGCACCCCGGTCGGGTTACCACTTTGAGAGGAGGCATATTCTTATGCCCTAGGCAGGGACCGAGCCTCCTCTATATAAAGGGGGCTAGGGTTCCAGTAGAAGGGGTTGAGCGCTAGTTGGGTTGGGTTTTCTCTGATACTAGCGGAGCTAAGGTTCTAGGGGAAAAATTGTGGGCAAGAGTAAGAGAGCTCCTTCTTCCTCCTCTCGCCAATACAGCTCTAGGAGCACTTGTAATCTTGAAAGGAAATCAATACAAACTTCTGTGTGGAGAATCACTCCACTATCCCTCCCTGGATTGCCCTAGCGTGTATTAGTCCCCACCTTTAGCCTATCCATGGCATCTGCCGTGACACCACCACCACAGATGGCTCTCCTTAAGATAGATAACATGCTGGGTGAACAAATTACAGCGGGGCAATTGACAAACATCGAGAAAGAAATACATGCATATACTAATCATCTTGACTCCTTTGGAACTTGATTGGGCATTACAACATTATACATAGACCGCCATCCAACTGCATCTATGACTAATAATCCACCTTCAGGTTATCATCCGAACCCCTCCGAAGATTAAGTTGCAAGCAACAGATTATTGCTTTACGAATTGCGTGTAATGTAAACAATACAATTGTTCTATGAACAAAGGATTGTTGTTTTCTCCCTTGTAGCAACAGCACATCTAGTACCTTAGAGATTTCTGTCACTTCCCCAGATTACCAGAGGCATGAACCCACTATCGAGCATAAATACTAACTCTTGGAGTTGCTAGCATCTACTTGGCCAAGATAGCTACTAACAACGGAAAGCATGCAAGATCACACATAATAAAAGACATGATAGAATCAATAATCAATCTGAAATAGCATCTCAATATCCATCGGATCCCCGCAAACACAACATGCAGAATTACAAATAGATGATCTTGATCATGAATGGAGCTCACAAGATCTAGACATGAAAGCACAAAGGAGGAGAACCAGCCATCTAGATACTACATGGATCCGTAGTCCAAGGATGAACTACTCACGCATCACACCGGAGGCTTGCATGATGATGAAGAAGGCCTCTAGGGTGAATTCCCCTCTCCGACAGGGTGCCGGGAAGAGCTTCATATCCCTCCTGATCTAGGGATGGAGATGACGGCGGCTACAGACTCTTTCGTGGATTTTTGATTGGGCCCTTAGGGTTTACGTCCCGAGGGCATCTTATAGACGGAAGGGGAGGCCGAGGGGGTGCCAGGAGCGGCCACACCACCCCCTGGTGTGGGCCAGGCTGGGTCGTGCGGCCAGGTGGTGTGGTGGCCCCCTGGCCCCTCTCCGTCTCGTACTCTGGCATCTGATGACTTCTAGAAAAATAGGCACTTTGGCTTTTGTCCCGTCCAATTCCGAGAATATTCATTTTCTGACTTTCCTGGAACCAAAAACAGCAGAAAACAGGCAGCTGGCATTGTGGCTCTTGTTAATAGGTTAGTCCAAGAAATCATATGAAAAGTACTCCAAAGTGTGGACAAAACACAAGAAAGTGGATAAAACTAAGCATGGAACATCAAAAATTATAGATACATTTGTAATGTATCAACACACCTTGTTGTCTTTGAACTTTAGCCTCCTTCAAAATCTCATGCAACAAAGTGACACCATCAGATATAAATCTCCCTTTGATGAAAGTTGTCTGACAAGTCTCAATCAATTTATGCATCACAGGTTCAGCTCTAATCGTCAATTTTTTTGTAAAAATCCTAAATATCACCTGCAGCAGGCATATGGGTCTGAATTTTTGTATAATGTTAGCATCCTCACTTTTTGGCAACAAGGTGATGATCCCATAATTGATACTGGCCAGATCAATTCTGTGGGAATGGAAGTCCTCAAAAGTAGCCATAACATCTTGTTTGATCACCTGCCAGCAGAATTGATAGAATTCCACAGGCAAACCATCAGGCCCAGTAGCTTTATTCTTCTCTATTTGTTCAACCACACTTTTAATCTCCTCCTCTGAGAATGGTCTCCCCATGCTCTCTCTATCCAGATCATTAAGTTTCTCCCCATCCTCCCAATTGTCATCCGACAGACTAATGGCAAAACCATCTGTAGGCCCAAATAACTTTTTATAATATTCAGTAGCATGTTTCAAGAGATCATAGGTCCCCTGAATTTGCCCATCCCCACTATGCATGGAGAAAGTCATTTTCTTTCTTCTAACTCCATTTGCCACCCTATGGAAATATTATGTGTTACTGTCTCCTTTCAATAGCCAGTTATCCCTGGATCTTTGCTGCCAATAATGTTCTTATTTTCCATATATCTCTAACAGTTCCTATTGAACTTGAGCCTTCCTGACTTGTTGTTCTTTACTGAGCAGAATGAGTTCTTCAATATCTTCTAACTCCTGCAGCTCTTCACTCAACTCTTTTCTAATTCTTTTCTCCTGCCCCCTAATATGAGCTCCCGAGCACTTCAAATCATTTCTGACATTTTTGAGTTTCTTCGGTAACCTATCCAAACTGTTCTTCCTTCTGACAGGTTTATTCCTAACTTTCTCAACTCTTTCTAGAAACTCAGCATTCCCCAGCCAGCTTTTTTCAAATCTAAAGTCCTTGCTCCCTCCTGCTTGCCCATCCATAGTATCCAGGATTAAAGGACTATGATCAGAAATCTCTCTAGTTAACTTATGTGCATTTGCTAAAGGAAACAGATTTTCCCATTTTTGGCAAATAAGAATCCTATCCAGTTTCTCCAATGTGGGAATGGCCTGGTTATTAGACCAAGTATATTTCCCACCTGACATTTGCAATTCTCTCATGCCATAGGTATTAATAATAGAATTGAACATATGACTCCATGTACTTAGGACATGGTTCTTGTTCTTATCAGAAACAAATCTCATAATGTTAAAGTCACCTCCCAACAGAAGGGGGAGGTATTGATCCCTGCAAACATCTGCCAATTCAATTAAAAAATCTTCCTTGTGTTCCTCCTGTGCAGCCCCATAAACCACCACCAGATGCCAATGGATCTGCTTGCTAATATCGAAAACCTTTATCTTAACATGAAACCTTCCCACTGAAGACTCACAGTTGTCAAACCTGGAGGAACATAGGCCCCCCAGGATACCACTAGATTTCCCCACAGAAGGCAACCAACACCAGGAAAATTGATTCATAGGATCAATTTTCCTAAAAAACTCAACAGAATACTCCATTTTCATTGTTTCATGCAACCAATAAAATCCAAGTGTTCCTTCTATATCAGATTAAACAAATAGGAACTCATACCGTTCTTACCCACACCCCTACAATTTACAATGCCACCTATCATGATACTTTTTTCCTTTCTCTTGTTCCAGTTACAACACCACTCATAGGGTGATAGTTGCTAACCTTCACAGCAACTGCTTTTAACTTGCCCTGTCCCCCTTTCACATTACCAACTGATTTCCTCTTTTTTTTATTTTTTCTAGATATCACTAGAGTAAAATCTACCTCCTCTTCATCACAATCTCTCCACTCAAGATATTCCACCTGCTCTTTCTGTTCTACAACTTCATTAAGATCATCATTTTTCTTATCAACTAGCTTATGTCTAGCAATCTCTAAATCTTTCAAAGAATTGACAAACTCAAACATTAAAGATGAATGTTCCACCCCCATTTCTAATGCTCTACTAATAATATCCTCATCATCTAGCACAACAAAAGAATTAAAGAAAGACAAGTTAGTACCTGACAGATCTTTCTATGAAGCTTGTGCCATGGAGCTCTCATTCATATTAGAAGACCCCCCCTAATTGGCCAGCCTCTCACTCATTCTGATTGATGGATCACCAGCATCCACTTCTACATTTTCAGCATTTTTCTCCTAGGACCCCTGCTATGAACTCTGACTTTCCTGAGTCAATGCTTCAGGCTGAGAAGATCCCACCTGCATCACCACTTGCTCTTGTTCCTGAATAGGTTCCACCATAGCAAGGGGTATATGAATAGTAGGTGGATTGTTTTCCTCATCAGCTCCACTTTCAGCAGAAGAAGCAGTAGTATCTTTAGATCCTTCACCCCCACTGTCACTATCACCCTATGCTCCTCCCTGCTCCTCCTCGATTTGTTCCAGCCGGTGACCATATATTTTCTTATGTTCATAGTAGTTGTCACTGCTCTAGTTCTGCAACAGATCCTACACAAACTCTTGAAATGTTTGTCCCCCCAGCATGGTCATCAGGGTTAACCACTGCCCCTATTTCCTGAGGTGCCAGAGCTTGAGCAACTTCCAAGTGCACTTCCCCCATCACTTGGTCCTGAGTTTGAGCACCCACATCCCTTTGATGTCTGTTATTACCAGCATCCTCCCCCACATGATGAGCTGGATTGTTGCCACCTGCCTTAGTAGTATCTCTGATCACTATCCCCCTTGCAGAACCACCTCTAGGACATACTTGAGCCACCCTAGCACCAAAGGACATATCCCCTGTATTTCTAGAATTTTCATCCTCCTCTCTGGGTCCTTTACCTTTTTCCCAATCAGCACACTGTGGGAGATCCCTATTAGCCTGAGCAGCTCTGCCATTTTCCCCTGCTGAAGCAGCTTCTACACCTAAACAAGCTTCATGCCTTCCCTCATTAGTCAGTGTAAGAACATGTCTGTTGACATCCATAGGAGCAGTAGGATTGGATTGAATATTTCCCCACCCACATCGACGGAGATGGGGATAGATGGCACTACATCAGGGGCAAAAATCTCACTGGTGTATTTAAATTCATATATCCCACCCTTCATCTCTCCCGTCCTTGTGTTAGGCACCAGGGTAATATCACAGCATGCTACTTTCACTCTGACATATGCCAAATTCCTTAAACTGATTCTGTCCACCCCCAGAGGTTTGCCTATCAGAGAAGGTACATAGAAAACAGTTGATTTCTCTCTATATTTCATAGGGATGCCTACAATCCTATACCAGGCTTCCTCCATCCATTCCACTGGCTCCAAATCTCCTGACCACTTCGAAAGTTCAATCATTGCATCAGGAATTGTTTTCATAAAAACTTTACCAAAGTGAAAATCATCAATAAATTTCGTAGAGGGAAATCTCATCAGGAATTCCACATCATTGATAGGTCTAGCATTAAACCTCCACCCAGAACATAAACAAAATTATTTCTTGGATAGGGGAGAACTCTCAAGAAGTCTAAATTGGAGTTAGCTTATGCCTAAAGACCAGAATCTAGCTGGATCAAGCATGAATATGAAGGCAAGTTTGACTCCAACACATAAGAATGAAGGATTCTTCACACAAGAGGTAACACTAACATTTGGGTCTAGATCTAGTACGAAATTGGATGAAGATTTACCTAGTTTAGAGATAAAGTTAGACTAGGATTTCGCCATGTAAACGTGTAGAATAGCTTTCCAAAACTTGTTCGAGAAATGCAGCCACCTCATATATATTTGGGAGGTGACAGCCAATTGAGGTTCTAGCTGGCCTACTTCGATGTGAGTCATAGTGTATCGCCCTAGAGTCAAGGGTGCATGAGAACCTACCAGGGTAAGGTGGATTTTTGGCCTAGCCCTAGGCAGCAACATTCAGGTTTAACAATGTGTTTGCTTCTTCCCGGTAGTCCAAAGGCGAGCACTCATCTTTACTACATATTTAGTTTTGTCGATTTTCCTCCCTATATATTCTATCCTTTGTTGTGATGCTCTAGTTACTCATAGCATTATTGTTTCCTTGTAGCTTATATATTTTCCTTTGACATATCTATTACCTAATGTAGATGGTCCTGCAAGTCATAGTGCATGCTTAGTATCGTTGTCTGTTGTCTCACATGCAATTTTAATAGTTGTTTACTTTACTACTAGCTTATGTAAATTGATGTTTCTCTCTGGACAATAACTAACTTGATATGGAACTTTTGGGACACCTTTGTGAAAGCATAGGTATTTGCGCTTCCTCTCACTCATGTTGCCTAGGATCCACGGTTCTATTCATTTGTTTTGAGACTGAGTGTGCTAACCACTTGTGGAGTTGTGTGACCATCCTTGATTACTATGGAACTACGTTCATGTATAGATGCCATAATTAGTTTGGTATTTCTATGAGAATACACATAATGTATCATCTATTGCATTTTATATGTTCTAGATACTTTTGGTGGACCGATCTCAATGCATACATATAGGGCAGTATGTTGCTAGGTTGCTTCTAAAAGAGCTCTGAGACTTTGGGTCATCTCCTGGGATAAAAATGGTATGGTCATCATGGAGATTCAGCCTGACTATTCATGCAGGTAAAACTCAGGTTGGATGGCTTCCTAGGCATGTTTGTGTTGATGGGCCAATTTTTGTGTTGACATATCTGGACGGCACAACCATTTATTTTCGTGCTTGAAGGGTTAATCGAATCTGTATGGGTATATTGGTGCACCCTTGCAGGGTAAATTGTTTTGAGAAGTCATGTCCGTGGTTATGGACTACTCAAGAGCAACATGTCCTAAACATAGTCAACTTACACTAAATAACTGATAATAACTTGACTAGTAATTAGTCTACATAACTAAATAATCAATATAAGATTGCCAACTTCTGAGATCACTTGGATAACTTTCTCGCGGGTTTGAGGAGAGAATCTTGGGATGTGTTACTATTGGTGTTAGCTATAGTTGGTTTTGAATAGGCTCTCTTATCCCTATCTAATTGACGAGGGTTCAACTCATCAATGCCCATTGTTATGGACTTGAGTTTTGGAGAAGGAGGAGGCGCTGGAGGCATCAATCGGCTAGCAAACAAGCACACAGGGACGCAAGTTTTACCTAGATTCAGGCCTCGTAGAGGTCCCTACTCCTTCTTTGTCTGCTCTTGGAATTAACGAAGGAATCGAAGATTACAGGGGCGCGCAGATGCAATCTGGCGAGAGTTGTGGGACTAGGGTTGTGATTATTCTCCGCGCCGTCCCCTCCTAGCCTTTATATAGATAGGCTAGGTCTCGGGTAGCAGGTCGAGTCGGTTACAGATTAGGGTTTTCCCTTTGAACTTTCTATCTTAAGCTTCTTCTTGTCTCGCAAGCAATCGAGAGTCCGTGGGCCACTCGAATTCTTCATTGGGCCTTGGAAATGCCATGGGCTTCTACCGTATCTGGACCGTATATACCAAACTCGAGTACTTGTACGTTATACCCATGTCAGTAGCCTCCGAGTGTCCAGTGGAATCGCAGATTTGACTGGGGACTTTATGAAGTCTTTCGGGTGCATGACTGAGCATTTTTTCGAGTGTTCTATTTTGTGTCATAGGGATTGTTGATATACATGGCTGATTTAGCCGATGTATCAGTATCAGTTAACTGCCTTAGGGCAAAACAACGCAATCTACTCAAACTCGCGTCCCCGGACTTGAATTCGGAAAAGTGCTGGCGTAATTCGACTCAGGCCGCGGAGGTCTTACATGAGTCGAATTCTAATGTATAAGTGTGAGCACTCGACGCGTCCGTCAAGGCATGTTCATCGTACATGCGACGCGGATATGTTTACAGTAGTCGTGTGATGCATTGTGAGCCTTATTCAGGTCTTATCTTCACGATGTGAGCGTGGCATCCGAATTTTTTGTCATCGCGGAGATGATTCGGGTGACCCGGGAGATGCAATCTCTTTGTAGGGAAAATATGAGGCGGAGTCACCATAGCATTCGAGTGTGAATTTTATCAACACATAGTACGATGTTCAAGGAGAAATAATCATAGGGTGCGCGACCAGCGGTCCCTATGGGAGTAGCCCCCGAGTGCCTATTCGAGTCGTAGGCTCGAGTGGCGACTAAAAACATTTGCGACTGCTGTCGTCTTTTGTTGCTTGTTTCAGTCAAATGTGCTTTCAGCGCTCCCTATGGGAGTAACCCGCAGTTCCCAGTCGACTCGATGATTCGAGTGGAGGGTTTGTCTTGAATGTTTATATACCTGCATAAAAATTCTTTCCGGTGTGCGGCCAGTGCTCCTATTAGGAGTAGCCCCCGAGTGCTTGGTTGAGTCGAAGACTCGAGCAAGGACTAAAGTAGTCAAAATCTTGTGCTGCTGGAATCGATGACGTCAGTGCTGACGATGTGATGACCTTGGTTGCCCGCGTGAGCGGCTTTGACGGGACGTGACGAGTGGTGGGTCCCACTTTCTGACTTCGATTTGACCGGGCGTGCGTAATCTTCTGTTTTAACTGTGTCTCCTTGATTTCCGTGCGTAATGGGAGTAGTGGGGGACGGTTCATGCTTCAGCTTCGCCATGTGTCGATGGCGATGTGCGCCACGCGTCAGTAGGGTTTCCGCTGGCCGTTGGATGGCATCCGCATGGTGGTTAAGTAATAGCGCAGCTGCGGTAATTTTCCCATCTCTCTTCTTTGATCATGCCTCCGTCGCCATTGCCGTTGCTCTCTGCTTCCTTGCGCACTTCCTCTTCGTGGCACTGGACCAGCTCCGTGCCTTCCCCAGTTACTTTCTCCGCTCCCACCGCCATCGGAAGATGGGCAAGAAAAAGGGAGGTGCCGCTGCTGGATCCACGGCCACCATTGATGCCGCCAAGAAGAAGGGCGGTACCACCACCATGGGCACCAGTGCCGCCAGCGCTGGTAGGAAGAAGAAGGGTGCGGGCACCCGCGTCACCAACGGCGCTTGGCGCGTCGCCTGGCACGCGTCCATCATCAAGCCCGCCGAGCTGCATCTTCATCATCGAGATGGAGTTATTCCACCCGCGGAAGACGACTCGCGAGTGCCCGGTGAGGAGGTAATCCCTTGTCCTCCTCCGGGTTTCCGGGTGATGTTCCTTGCGTTCATCATCCGAGGTCTTTCTCTCCCCCTGCATCCTTTCTTCAAGGGTCTCCTTTGCTTCTATGGGCTCCAGCTGCATCAGCTGTCCCCAAATTCTATTCTCCACATCTCCTGCTTCATTACGCTTTGCGAGTGCTGGCTCAGAATCGAGCCACACTTTGGCCTCTTCAAGAGGCTTTTTAAGCTGAAACGCCAGTCGGCGTCTGGTTCGGTAGTCTATGACGTAGGAGGCTGCGGGATCCACGTCGATTCTTCTGTCACCTACTTTGCCATCAAGCTCACCGCGTCCATCCAAGGGTGGAGAGGCAAGTGGTTTTACATCCGTGACCAGAAGGCCGACGGAGACCACTACAGACTCGCGCCCTTCGATCCCACGGCAACTTGCAAGAGGAGGCACTCCTGGAAGAACATCGTGATGCCTGGCAAGTCCGAGGAAACGGAGGTGTTGTACAAGCACGTCTGCGACCTCGAAAGCCGCATGGGTAAAGAACAGGGTGGCGCCGCTCTGATTCGCACGTGGTTGTGCCGCCGCATCCAGCCTCTGTAGGCCAGAGTGCACCGTATGTACTGCTGGACCGGCGCTGACAATGTCACTCGCGTGTCTGCCGTGGGAATTTCTGTGGGTGAGGTGGATAGGAGGGTGCGATTGGTGACCAAGTATACTGCCAAGGAGGCTCTCCCAGGCGAACCAGTCATGCCTCCTTTCGACGCCTCTAACCCTCCTCCTAAGGTAGAACTGTACTATGAAGTAGTTTCTTTTGTCGATTGCCAACAAGCGCTTGATATATAATGATGTATCTTTTGAATGCAGGACTAGAAGGTGTCTTCCAATTTACCCCCTCGTCCTAAAGGGGTTATCCCTCGCGAAGTGGATGAAGAGGACAAGTCGGAATCGACCATCTCGATTGAAGAGGAGGAGGGAGCCCCCGAGTCCAGCGACCAGGACACTCACAAACGTTCTCCCAGCGAGGATTTTGATGCAACTTCCCTGACGACGCCGGAAGGTCCTTCTGATGTGGCAGAGGACCAATCCCCGCCGTTCCTATGCGCGCCATGACTCCTCCTGCCTGGAAGAAGTTGCGACTGGCGTCGTCGGAGTCGTCGGAGTCGTCGGAGTCGGAGGAGCAATCCTTTGACCTTGATAAATTTAGCTAGTGAGTTCTACATTCTCGACCTCATTTTGGTTTCTTTTTGGAGTTGCTTTTTTCCTGAAGTTTTTGCTTGATGTGTTTTGTAGTCGAGCGACGGCGTCGTCTTCTGATGATATCCAATTTGTGAAGGAGTCCGGAGTCATAGACTCCAAGGCTAGGGAAGTGGCCGAACGGTCTCCTTCTCCTCCATTGGCGGCCCACTCCGGGCACAATTCGTCAAGTTCCTCGCATGCTGGGGAACACTAGATGGTTGCCCAGACGACTGCGTGGCAGTCATCTTCGGAGTGTCTAGAGGATCACGTAAGCGTCCTTTTATTGTTTTGGTAGTCGAATTTATCCTTGGTGCTGTTTGCTGATCCTTTGTTTTCTCCTGAGGCAGCTCATCATGAAGGAAGCTGCTCGCCTGCCGGAGCAAGTCCTTGTCATGGGTCGACAGCATGCGTTGCTGGACAATCGCCATTGCGTTGTCGAAGGTTAGTTTTGGCTTCGTCTTTGTCTTCGTGAAATTTATGCATTCGATTGATGATACACCCTGTGCATTGTAGTTGAGCATAATGAACTACTTCGTCGTGCTGCTGCACTCGAGAAGACGCTTGCCGCGGTGACGAAGAATCGTGACGAAGCAATCGTAGCTCTGGAGGAGTCGCGAAAGCGAGAAGAGGATCTCTGCGCTTCCACTGCTGAGAGGGAGAAGTTGTTCGAGGAGCAACTTTTCTCGATTGCCAAGTCCCTCTCAGGTATTCTTTCAGCTGAATTTTCATTGCTCTTTGCTTCGACATCATGTTATTGTGCTATCACTTTTGTGTATGCAGATGCCAGCGGCCTGAGCTTTGACACCTAGTCTCGCCGGTCGCGCTGATGCATTGGCAGGCGGTGTTGCGGTAGTCGAAGATCGTAGTGTTTCCCAACAGGAGATGCTAGGGAAGGCCAAGGATGTGCTCAGTCGCATCCACGAGGATTTAACTCCCAAGGCCGGGCTGATCGACAACCTTGAAGACCTAGTGGAATCCCTTGCTGGAGGTATTCCCACGGATTTCAAGAACTCGCAGCAGTCCGATGGCGCCACCATGGCACTCGCGATGGTGCAAGCCCATGGCATGGAGATGGATCCCGCCGCTATTTCCGAGGCGGTGCATGTCAATGCCGGAGGCCAGTAGGTAGTGTTTGCTCCCTTCGCTGGTAGCTGCGCAAAATATGGTCCTCAACTTATCGAGATGCCAAGTATTTGAGGCGGCGGCGGCAGAAAGCGGCGATGCGGTGTCACAGGGCTACCACCGGCAAGTCCGTGGCATCGGAGACTGCCGCGAATGCGATGAAGCCCCCGAAGCCAAAGTCGAAGTCGAAGAAGCAAAATGCTCCTTAGTCTGCATGTGTAATAGTTGTAGTTGCCTTTTGTTGAGACTATGCTTTTATGGGAGTGTCCCTGCCAAGACTTTGCTGTGCTTGAATGCATTCGTGCCTTTTATCAATGTATTCTTGGTCCCTCATTTTCTCTTGCTTGATTTGTGATAGGGTACATTGAGTGGTCCTTCGAGTGGTCCTCATGATCCTCTGTCACCCGATGAAACCTTGGCGCAGCCGCGCTCAAAGGTGGAGGAGTTGTCGTTGCTTTCGCGACTGCACGATCACATTAAGCAATTGGAGCGTGAGTTGCCCATCCTCCGCGGTAGCGCAGATGTATGGAAGTCGAAAGCAGAGAAGGCCACCGCCCGTGAGAAGTATCTTTTGGAGGAAGTGGCGCAGCTGAATGAGCAATTCAATTGTTAGCTTTCTGCTCTCTTATCTTTTCTTTTAGTCAGTCGCGGCGATGCCTTGTCTTCACACTTTGTCGTTTTGCTTGGTGTAGTTGTTAGTGCTCATCATCCACGGGATGAGAAGGACCGGGTTTCCATTCGAATGAATGACCTGACCCAGGAGCAACTTCAGGCGAGTGGGTACTTTTAGGTGGAGCACGACCGTGCGATCGCGCTTGTGACCTTGCAGGATCGTGCTTCTCGAGTACTTTATTATTTGAAGAAGGCGCAGTCGTGCCTTATCATATTTATCAAACAATGTTCCCATTGGACGCCGTCCCTTCAAGCCTGCTGGCCCTCCTGGCGAAGTTTCAAGATTTGAGTGTGGTTCGCGAGTGCATGCGGCAGCAATTAGTAGCTAGTGCTAAGGCTGCGTTGTCGCCGGTGCGACTGCATAGGCCAGATGTAGATGTTGCGTATGTTGTAGCTGGACCGCCGCCTCCGCCAGAAGGTATGACCTGGGACATGGTTCCGCACTATGAAGCGGTTGATTGGCCAGCAGAGGACATTGTCGATTTCTTCGAGGAGCAGACGAACATTCTTCTTTTGCAGCAGTAGCATGTTTTCTATCCTACACATAATTGTACAAGTGTTGTAAAGTTTGTATGAATATGTTGGATGTAATTAATACCCGTTGATATGTGAAGAGCTTGCTAGCTTTTATATTTTGCGAGTGTGTTGTACTCTGCAGTTCCTTTTCGTTAGCCTGACTTGTGTTTATCTCAGCACCTTGCCAACCTGTCAGGTGCGTTGCAACTGGGTTGGTGTTTATCAAGGGTTCGATTGATGTTGTGTCAGCTACTCAGGATACTGCGATTTGTTCGTAGAACGAAAGTGTAAAGGGTGGCGCAGCCCCCCCGAGTGATAAAATTGCAAGAAAAATAAGGAAAACACAAAGTTTTGGGGCACTTAGCTTTATTTATTCGCGGAATAGTACGAGGTACAATGTGTGGCTAAGTAGCCTGGCTGAATAGCCTTATTTGTAAATGTAAAAAACAACTAGGGGTAGAAGCGACGCAGTTGCGCGACATTCCAGGGGTTGGAGTATGCGACTCCTGTCTCGAAATCTTTAAGGCGATAGGCGGCACCTGGGATTACTTTTGTAATCACGTAAGGTCCCTCCCAAGGGGACTCAAGCTTGAGATGCCCTTGTTGCTTTAGTCGCAGGATCAGGTCTCCTATGACGAAGGATCTGGGCTGTAGCCTTCTGTTGTGGTAGTTGCGGAGGCTTTGCTAGTAGATCGTTGATCTCTCCGCTGTGATTTCTCATGCCTTGTCAAGGAGGTTGACGGAGTCTTTGAGTGCAAGAGTTGACTCCTGCTTGCTGTAAGCGACCACCCACGGGGCTTTGTAGCGTACTTCTGCGGGTAGCATTGCTTCTGCACCGTGCACCATGAAGAACGGGGTGTATCCCGTGGCGCTGCTTGGATTTATGCGCAAGCTCCAGAGTACGGATTGCAGCTCGTCTGGCCAGCATCCAGTGGCTTGTTCGAGTGGCCGGAGGAGTCATTTCTTGATTCTGCCGTAGACGAGGCCGTTGGCCTTCTCGACTTAACCATTGGTTTGCGGGTGAGCCACCGAGGCGTAGCTTATGTTGATTCCTAGGTTCTCGCAGAATTCCTGGAACTCCTTAGAGGTGAAGTTCATCCTATTATCCGTGATGATGTTGTGTGGCACTCCGAAGCGGTAGACAATGGACTCGAAGAACTTGACAGCGCTGGCCCCTGATTGATTTGTCACCAGCATGGCCTCGATCCACTTGGTGAATTTGTCGATTGCGACCAAGAGGTAGACATAACCTCCTGGCGAGGATTTCAGGAGCTTACCAACCATGTCGAGTCCCCATTGTGCGAAGGGCCAAGCCAATGGTATTGGCCGGAGTTCCACACCAGGTGCGTGAGGTTTGTCTGTGAATCGCTGGCAAGCGTTGCAGCGTTGGACGATGTCTTTGGCGTCGCGCATGGCCGTGGGCCAGTAGAATCCAGCTCGTAGAGCTTTGGCAACGAGGGCGCGACTGCCAGCATGGTGCCCGCAAGTTCCTTCGTGGATGTCGAGGAGGACGGCCCTTCCATCCCCGTTGGAGACGCACCGTTGGAGCACTCTTGTGATGCTATGCTTGTATAATTCGCCATTGATGAGGGCGAATGCCTTGGATCACCGCGCGATCTGCCATGCATTAGTCGGGTCATCTGGCAGCCTCTTGCTGAGTAGATATGTAATGTAGGGTTGTGTCCAAGATGGCTCGATCATCATGATGCTCATTGGTCCTTCGAGTCCTGTATCAAGTTCCAGGCCGTCGAGTGTCATTGGCTCGTTGGATGGTATAGCCCCCGAGTCCGTTGACGTGCTTGCTTTCTTCTCCGGAGCCTTTGGCTTGATGGAGCGCTCGCAGATGCGCTCGAGAAATACCCTAGGTGGTATGGGGGCGCAGGTGGAGCCAATATTGGGAGTAGATCCGCCTCTTCATTGCTTTCACGGCCCACATGTCGCAGCTCACAGCCGTCGAAGTTTCCTTCGAGTGTGTCATAAAGGTCGTGATAGGCGATCATGTTGTCGCTCAGTGCGTCGCACTCGTGCATCGTTTGGTTGACCACCAATTTGGAGTCACCGTAGATGATGAGCCTTTTGGCGCCGTAGGCTTTCGCCATCCGCATCCCATGGATTAGAGCTTCGTACTCAGCTTCATTATTGGAGGCGGTGAACTGCATTCGCAGAATGTATTTCATCTTGTCTCCTTGGGGCGATGTGAGTATGACACCTACGCCGGCTCCGTCCTTTCGCTTGGACCCGTCGAAGTGCATTGTCCAGAGGTAGGGCATATCTGGTTTGTCGGGGAGCTGATTCTCCATCCAGTGCACTAGAAAGTCCGGGAGAACTTGCAATTTGATCGCATCGCGCTTCTTGTATGTTATGTCTCGTGGAGATAGTTCGATTCCTCAGAGCACGACTCGTTCGGTGGCATCAGGATTATTGAGTATGTGCCCGAGCAGGACAACGTTTACCACCACGATTGGGTGCTCCTGGAAGTAGTGGCGCAGTCGCCTGGCTGTCATGAAGACGCCATACGCCAGCTTCTGGTAGTGTGGGTACCGCTGTTTTGTTGTCATGAGCACCTCACTGAGGTAGTAGACTAGGCGTTGGACCCCGTGGACCTTACTTTCTTCGGGTCGTTCCACCATGAGCACCGTGCTGACCACCTGGTTGGTGGCGGAGATGTAGAGCAGTAGCGGTTCCTTTTCACGAGGAATCACCAATACTGGCGAGGTGGATAGTAGGCGCTTGAGATCTTCGAATGCTTCTTGCGCCTCATCTGTCTACTCGAACTTGTCAGCTTTACGGAGAAGTTGGTAGAAGGGTGGTGCCTTTTTGCCCATTCGACTGATCAATCGACTGAGCGCCACAATTCGCCCAGCCAGCTGTTGGATGCCTTTTATGTTCTTTAGCTTCTCCATGGCCAGTATAGCCTTTATTTTCTTTGGGTTTGCTTCGATCCCTCTCGCAAAGATGAGATACCCGAGTAACTGCCCAGATGGCACGCTGAAGGCGCATTTGTCCGGATTGAGCTTGATCCGGTAGCGGTCGAGGTTGGCGAAGGTCTTGCGTAGGTCGTCGATAAGCGAGGCTTCCTCTTTGGTTTTGATGACGATGTCGTCAACGTAGAATTGGATGTTGCGACCAAGTTGATTCTTGAGGCAAGCCTGCATGCACCGCTGATAGGTGGCTCTTGTGTTTTTTAGCCCAAAGGGCATCGTGTTGTAGCAGAACACACCAAAGGGCGTCATAAATGTTATTTTCTCCTGATCCTCCTCCTTCATTCGAATCTGATTGTAGCCTGAGTAGGCGTCGAGGAAGCAGAGACGCTCGCATCCCGCGGTGGAGTCGATGATTTGGTCGATTCGCGGCAACGGGAAGTGATCCTTTGGGCAGTGCTTATTCAAGGAGGTGAAGTCCACGCACATCCGCAGGATATCCATGTCTTTTTTAGGCACAAGCACTGTGTTAGCAAGCCAAGTACTTTCCTTGATCTCGCGTATGAATTTTGCGTCAAGGAGTGTCGTGGTGGTGTCACGGCAGATGTCAGGGATAGGCTAACGGTAGGGACTCAATGCACTAGGGGAATCCAGGGAGGGATAGTGTGGTGATTCCACACAAAGAAGCTTTGTATTTGATTCACTTCCAAGGTTACAAGTGCTCCTCGAGATGTATTGGAGAGAGGAGGAAGAAGGAACTCTCTTACTCTCACCGCTAGCTAGCCCTCAGGAACCCAGTAAAATCTAGCCAATCGAGATCAACCCTTTCTACAGAGGCCCTAGCCCTCCTTATATAGGGGTGGCTAGGTCTCCAACTAGGGCATACATGGAGGCATATTCCTGGGAATATGCCTCCTCCCAAAATAGTAAGCCGACCGGGTCGCTTTTCCCCCGCGCCATCCATGCAGAGGCTACGTGAGCCTCTGCAGCACCTGCGTCAGCCGACATTGGCGCCGTCACCTTTGTCGGCCACGCCTCGGTGGTCCTGCCCCTGTCCGCTTCGCTCATGTTGTGTGTATCAGGGTTACTTTTGACCAGCGAGATACCTTCCTTCTCCTAGAAGCTTGCTATGACCCGGATCGTAGTTGATCCGGCAACACATGTTCCTGCATACAAGTTAGATTCATCTATCCGACTTACGGCTCAAGTCGGTTGAGACCCAGTTTGGTGGACATCCCCTGGTCCGGGTCATCCCGAGATTCGGCCTGCCTTGAGCTGACTCGGCCAGCATTCGCTTTGACCTTGCTGTACCTTGGCTAACTCGGCGATTATACCCCGACGTGACCCTACCTGGGGGTATCCCCCAACATTAGTCCCTGAAGCTAGTGTGGTCTTAGTTGCCTTAGCCGCTAAGGCCACAGCAGGTTCAATTTCACCGAGCTTTGAATTTCATTTCCGAGTTACCTCCTCATCTCGGATTCCATGGATTTACTTTACCTTGGCACATTCCAAGTTTTCACTTGCTGGCCGGGTTACCACAATCTCATCCGGGTCATTCTTCCTTCTCTCGTACGCTTCCCCACGTGGAGGCTAATCATTAGGTTGCCTCATTTTAAGGGCCAGCCACAGTAACCGCCGCAGTAATTGTCAGTTATCACTGTAGCGCACGTCACATCATGCTTGCCTCCTCGTTAACTACATCAATGTGTCACGTCATGGGATCCGCTGCGCCCTGTGGCCTTCCGTGTGGCTCGGTGCTGATTGGTCAATCTGGTTGGTACACGGCCACACGATGTGGCCCGCCCGCAAACGCGATCCCACTACCTTGCTGAGGGAGCGGTTAAATAGGGGAGGGGTGCGCCCCTTGGGTCCTTTCCCCATTTCCGCGCCCCTCTGCCCTTTCTTCCTCCTCGTTTTCTCCCGTGGCAGCATCGCCGCCACCGCGTTTGAGTAGCAGCGCCGCCGCCACACTGCTTCCACACGCATCTGCGTTGCCACCGCTGCTGCGCACCTCCTCCGCCACGGGTCCTCGTCTGTCCAGGCCGCTCCCACCCTCCGCCGCTAGCGCCAGTGAGGGCTACGACCTTGAGATGACAGAAGAAGAGCCCATCATCGCCGAGCAGGAGATGGAAGAAGACGCTGCGACAACGGATCGTGGTACGTGGGCTGGATCCTGGGTCTGCCAGGATGACCTAGATTGGCTCTACCGCGCAGCGCATCCGCGGCCGTCACCGCGCCTACGCCTCTGCCGAACTTGCCCCTCACCCAACCGGGTGACTATGTGGTGTTCTGTCACATTTCCAGCGGGGATTCGGTTTACCAGTTAGCGATTTTTTCCATGACTGGTTGAACACCTACGAACTCCAGCCGCACCACCTTCCTGCCAATGCCATCACATCTCTCTCTGCTTTCGCCTCCATGATCGAAGGCGATGCCGGATTATGGCCCACAAAGGAGCTATGGATCCGGTTCTTTGGCCTTCGTCGGAACGTAATTCCGAATGTTGATCTTGATCCGGAGGACAAATAGCTTACGCAGTTCGGCGCTGCATCCATTTCTCCCCGGAGGTTATCCGTCTTTCCTCGGGTTACCAGGCTGGACTCCTGCAAGGGATGGGCCCGGACTTTCTTTTATGTTCGGAACGACGGCACCGAAGACCTGATCCGGCTTCGCCCCTATGCTCCGGTTCCTCCTAACCCGGAGTTGTGGGACGTTATCCCCAAGAAGCCCACAGTCTTGCCCAACCAGGTCAACAAAAGGTTCGCGGAGCTGAAGGAGCTCGGGTTGCGCAACGAGGACTCCATGATCACATTCGTCCGCAACCGGATATCCCCTCTCCAGAAACGCACTCACAAAGTGTGCCATATGAGCTAGGGCCGCGACCCCAACCGGACCTCGTCTTTCGAGTTGAGCAACACAAAGATCTATCGCCGGGTCAAGGCCCTCTTCACCACCCACAAGGACTTATCCTCTGAGTGGACGTGGGGAATTGAGCACTATTGCCGAGATAGTCTTCCTCCTGTGGTAAGCTTCGTGCCGCAAACTTTCTCCGAATTAAATATTATGTCGGTCACTATTGTATTTTTAACTCTGTCATCTTTTCTCTCCTTTAGCAAACTATCGAGGATGGCACCGATCCCACCCTCAAATGTGCACCTAACCGGGAGACCTCGGACGATGAAGAACCGGATCAGGAGATGTTCCTTCCGATGATGGACGCAACCAAGCGACCCACCGGTAAACTCTCTTCCATTAGAGATTGGCCCGACGATGAAGATGACTCGGATGTTGAGGTGATGGAAGCATTTGAAGTTGTCCCCCTTTCTTATGCTTTTCCGGCATCAGCTAACCCCGGTGGGCAGATCCATGAGGACCCTCCCCTTGCCGTGGGTGATCATGTTCCGGTTGCGCTGAAGAAGAAAAGGGGAGCCGCATCAACTTCTTCCTCCGGACCTTCTCAGCCAACCAAAAGGCAAAAGAAGTTTGGGGACAAAACTGCCTCCAAGCCCGCAACCAAGGCTCCAGCACGAAGAGCTCGGAAGCCCAAGGAGCCCCTGACCTCGGATGAGTAAGCCTCTTTTACCTTTGCCATTTACTTGTTCTCTTATTGTTATAGTTTCTCATCCGACAATGTTTGATTCGGTAGGGCCACGGTGGAGGTCCCACATAGTGGATCCGGCATTGCCTCCCTGCTCCGACACAGCCCTTCTCCCCCTCATGGTGATGATTCATGCCCGCTGAGCCCAATCCCGGAGGGTTCAGCGGCTGCTCCGGGTTCCAGCCCACCTCGTCAAGAGGAGGGCAACCTTGGAGCGGGGGAGACTGGCTCTGCCGAGGCAGTGGCCACCACTACTTCGGCTCCACCAGAACCAGCAACCACCAAGGTTACCTTAGCACCCCCACCGAAGAAGAAACCAATACCAGCACCAGCACCAACTCAAGCACCAGCAGCCAAAGCAACAGCAGCAGCACCAAGCTCCTCCGCCTCGTCCGAGTCTTCTCAGTCTCGGCGAGAAAGTACCCAGGCAGCTCCCAAGGGTAAATCTGCTGCAACAACTTCCTCCTCTCAGCAGCCCAAGGGCAAGAAGGCCCCTGACGCCACTAGGGCAACGTCCATCGAGGATGGACAGCGCACACTCGCGTCCATGCTCTCGAAGAAAACTCCACCACCGAAGGACGCCCCTGCCGAGCCAGCTGACACACAACTCGTTTTGCACACCAGCCCGGCCCTTGCCCAGGTTGAGAGGAGGGAAGCACATGCCAAGGGCTTGGTGGCGCCCCACATGCTCAGTGGCCAGCGATACCCTCCGACCCTGATTGAATTTGTCAATAATTGGAACAAGGCGGAGTTCGTCCACAATGACGACCTCCCGAAGAAGTTCGGTCCCGCTGAATTTTCTGCTCAAATGAACACAGCCACTAAGGCAATTAACCTCGCGGGTCAGATGATGGAGGTACGTTACTTCCCCTTTTCATTAGCATGTTGTAGATATTAGTGATATAACCATTAGTCCTCGAGCCTCCGGGGGAGTAATTTGTTACTCGGCCAGATGCTCCTTAGAAAACTAACGTAGCTCCTTGATAACTTCAAATATGCACACACCTAGAGCCGGGTTAAGTTCCACTTGGCCAGGATCTTGTACACTTCGAATATGCACATACCTAGAGCTGGGTTAAGTTCCACTTGGCCCGGATCTTGTACACGTCGAATATGCACACACCTAGAGCCGGGTTAAGTTCCACTTGGCCCGGATCTTGTACACCTCGAATATGCACACACCTAGATCCGGGTTAAGTTCCACTTGGCCCGGATCTTGTACACTTCGAATATGCACACACCTAGAGCCGGGTTAAGTTCCACTTGGCCCGGATCTTGCACACTTCGAATATGCACACACCTAGAGCCGGGTTAAGTTCCACTTGGCCTGGATCTTGCACACTTCGAATATGCACACACCGGTTAAGTTCCACTTGGCCCGGATCTTGCACACTTCGAATATGCACACACCTAGAACCGGGTTAAGTTCCACTTGGCCCGGATCTTGCTACCGCCGAATATGCACACACCTACAAATGGGTTAAGCTCCACTTGGCGGATCTTGCACATCGAATATGCACACACCTAGAGCGGGTTAAGTTCCACTTGGCCCGGATCTTTACTCGAATATGCACACACCTAGAGCCGGGTTAAGTTCCACTTGGCCCGGATTTTGTACACTTCGAATATGCACACACCTAGAGCCGGGTTAAGTTCCACTTGGCCCGGATCTTGTACACTTCGAATATGCACACACCTAGAGTCGGGTTAAGTTCCACTTGGCCCAGATCTTGTACACTTCGAATATTGACAAGGCTAAGTTTTATTTTTGTACTCTTTTCAGGTAACCACCAACCGCCGGAGCGCCGAGTTTTAGCGTCTCCTGGACACTCACAAAATGTTGTGCGCTAAGCATACTGCACTTCTCGCTGAGCACGAGAAAAGGGGTAAGTTCTCTTCTTGACATTTTTCTGTTTTCTTTCATCTTTTTCTGCCAAACTAACCCATCATTCGGTTTTCGTAGCTGGGGTGGAAGCTGAGAATACCATAATGGGGAAGAAGCTTGACCAGATCAAGGGTAAGTTATTTTTGTGCGACCTTGCTATGCTTTCCATCTCCTTTCCTCCTTGGCTCGGCAAACATTCATACCTCGGCTCTGCCGGGTCAATAAACTATTTCTGCATCTCTTGAAGATAGTGTCCCCGTGCCTGATATGATGCTGCATTTTCTCGAACAAGCAGGACAGCATCAGGCCGAGCTGACAAAGAAAGACGATGAGCTTGCCCTCCTCCGAGCCAAAGATGATGAGATTGCCAAGCTAAAGGCAGAAATGAAGAAGCTGAAAGCACAACATCAAACCGAACTTGAAAAGGCTAGCCAGGACTATACTGAAGAGCGTGAGCGCCTCAATCTCCAGATTGCCAAGGACCGAGATCTTCTCCAGGAGGCCGACGTCAAACTTGAGTCGGCGAATACTGAACTTGTGCAGCTTCGCAAAAGGCGTGATGACTGTACCAGGGAGTTGACCCGAATCCACAGCCATATTTCACGTAGGTTCTTTTCCCTTATCCGGCATATTTCTCCGGGTTATTTCACATGTCTTTTCTTTACCTGCTTCTCTTGTCTCGTATTCAGGCAAATTTCCAGAGGGCACTGCCATTGCGAGCGTCGCTGTTGCTAATTTCCACCGAGAAAGGGGTACTCCCGTTGCTCCTGATGTTGAGGAAATTCCCTATGATATGGAGGACCTGTTGGTCAGCCTATCATCTCGCTTGGAAATCATCAAGAACTATGGCAAGGATATCCTTGACGTTGCAATCCGAATCTTCAACACGTTTTGGCCTGTAGAAGACACTCCGGAGGGAACCGCAGTTCTTGTTGAAAAGTTGATGGAATGCGAGACCCAGCTCGACCTTTGGAGGGAATCCGCTAGACGCGTTGAAGCTGAGACCGTTCTCCACTACGTACTTACGTGGTACGAGAAGATCGACCTCAACCTCCTAGCACGCATGCGCACCGGATCCAAATGGACCAGTGATCCGGAGTGGGTAGCTCGGCGCAAGGCTTGCACTTCTAGCCTCATCGAATATGCTCCCATTCATGAATGGAATGAGGGACCGAGCTTCCTGGAAGCCGCCGGTGAAGAAAACACTGAGAACGTCGAAGATGGTTCGGATGAAGACGAAGATGACGAGGCTTCGGATGTTGAGGAGGGCGAAGATGACGCCGAACTTCCTCCTGCTGCCCCTTGATCGAAAAAACTTTTAAATTTCATCAGATCCCCGGTATGCCGGGTGCAGTTGTATCAAGTGCACAAGTGATATTTTACTACTAAGTTTCTATGACGGATTGACTTGGGCGTAGTCCCCGAGTTTCGTTTTCTCGTTCTTCCAATCTTTTGGCTCGGCTCGCATCTACCTTGGTTCGGTTTTATGACTTACGAGTCCGAGTTTCAAAAATTGTCTTAACAATACTTGGAAACTTTAGGATTAGTTCAAAGTAATTCAGCATAATAAATTTAAAGGTAAACGCAAGGTTAGTCCGAAAAACAAATGTCGGCTCGATTAAGTTCTTTTCCTTAGTTGTTTTTCATGTGCTAGGCAATTCCAAACTTGTTCTCTTGCTTGCCATGAAGCCAATTCTTGTTGGACAGCAGCAAGTCAAAGAGTTGGGTTCTTGGTGCTCACACATTACTAATCCGAGTTAAGTAGAACAACTTAGTCCAGCCGACGTATAAATAATAGAGGACAACAAATATTATTAAGGCAGTCCCTGAGTTACTGCTCGAGGTGCCAACATTTCATTGATAAGCTCATTGCCGGCATACATACCGACATATGAGAAGAATCGGATACATATACTTCTTTGCTAAGTGTAGAAAGGACGAAGTAGAGCTACATTCCATGGACGCTTAGATTCCTCATCGGACCTGTCCGCCTTGTTTTTTTCCAGTGTCTTTCCATCGATAAGATAATAAGAATCATTGTGCAATGCTTTGCTCACAGTGAATGGCCCTTCCCTTGGGGGGATAACTTATGCATGCCAGCAGTACGTTGTACCAACCGGAGTACCAGATCACCTTCCCGGAAGCCTCGGGAGTTTACTTTCTGGCTATGATAGCGTCGAAGATTTTGCTGATATATGGCGGATCTGGACAATCCCAATTCTCTCGCTTCTTCCAGTAGATCAACATCATTTTGCAGGGCTTCTTGCACTTCGGCTTCTGTGTATTGGGTGACCCTAGGCGAGTCATGCTCTATGTTGGCTGGTAATACAGCTTCTGCCCCATATACCAGAAAGAATGGCGTATAGCCCGTTGATCGATTCGGAGTTGTTCTTAAACTCCACAATACCGCTGGTAGTTCTTCTATCCAGCACCCCGCTGATCTTTGCAGCGGCTCAATGAGCCGGGGTTTTATCCCGGATAATACTAATCCGTTGGATCTTTCCACTTGTCCGTTCGATGCGGGGTGGGCTACCGAGGCAATGTCCAGCCGGATCTTCTTATCTCAGCAGAAACGCGCAAATGCTCCTTCAGCAAAATTTGTGCCATTATCAGTTATGATACTGTGAGGATAACCGTATCTCAAGATGATGTCTTTGAGAAATGTCACAGCCGTAGCTCCATCACATTTTCTTATTGGCTTTACTTCAATCCATTTTGTAAACTTATCCACCATGACCAAAATGTGAGTCATATTTCCCCTTGCTGGTTTAAACGGGCCAACCATGTCCAAACACCACACGGCAAATGGCCAGGTGATTGGTATGGTCTTGAGCTCCGACATGGGCATATGTGTCTTGGTAGCATACCTCTGACAACCATTGCATTTTCTCACCAGATCTTCTGCTTTTTCTAAGGCACTTGGCCAGTAGAATCCATGCCGGAAAGCTTTTGCCACCAAGGCTCGAGACGAGGCATGATGCCCGCACTCCCCTTGATGTATATCTCGGAGGATGTCAAGCCCTTCTTCCGGGTCAACGCGTCACTGGAGGACATTGGTCACACTCCTTTTGTATAGCTCGGAATTGATGATTGTGTATGCCTTTGCTCTCCTCTGAGTTTGCCTGGATAGCACCTCCTCAGTGGGTAAAGTTCCATCTTTCAGGAATTGAAATATGGGTAGTGCCTAGGCTGGTATTGCTCGCACAGGGAACACATTCTCATCAATTTCCATCTGATCCATTGGCATAACTTCAACCGGATCATGCTGAGCAGTCCCCGGGTCTAGCGAGGCAGTCCCCGGGTTCGCTGAGGCAGTCCTCGGGTCTCGCGCACCACCTCCCATGTCAATGTCCATGGGCACAGCTCCGGACTCCGGATCCTCCGGGACATAGATTGAGTCGGTTTCTGGGGACGGTATGATAGATGGTTTTCTGAGGTGCTCTAATGCTACACCCAGTGGAATTGCTTGTCGGGTTGATCCGATCTTTGATAATACGTTGGCAGCCTCGTTTTCCACCCGGGGTACATGGCGAAATTCGCATCCCTCAAAGTAACCAGATATTTTCTGCACATGGAATCTATATAATGCCATGTTTGGATCAAGAGCGTCCCACAGCCCTGACACTTGCTGAACTACCAAATCCGAGTCGCCAAAGCATTGAATCCGACGTATCCCAATTTCTTTTGCCACTTTGATCCCATGCATAAGTGCTTCATATTCAGCGACATTGTTCGACGCTGCGAAATGGATCTGTAGCACATACTTCAACTGGTCATTCTTTGGCGAGGTAAGCACAACTCTGGCACCTAACCCGGTTTTTGTTTTTGACCCGTCAAAGTGCATCCTCCAGTAGTTCGGATCTGGTAGCGGTGGTTCATATTGTACCTCGGCCCAGTCCACAAAAAAGTCGGCCACAGCCTGAGACTTGATTGCTTCTCTTCTGTCATATTGTGGCGCATAGGGAGCTAGTTCAATTGCCCATTTTGCAATCCTGCCACTTGCATCCTTGTTACTCATTATCTCGGATATGGGAGCTTCACATATTACCTTGATAGGGTGCTCCTCAAAATAATGTTTTAGCTTCTTTGCCGACATGTACACACCATACGCCACTTTCTGATAGTGCGGATAATTTTGCTTTGATGCTGACAATACCTCACTCAGATAATATACTGGCCTTTGCACTGACTTACCCTCTTCGTCGCGCTCTACCATAATTACTGCACTTACAACTCGATTGGTTGCGGCTATATAGAGCAACATTGGCTCCTTTGATAGTGGAGAGGCCAACACTGGTGCAGTGGCTAACATTTTCTTTAATTGTATAAAGGCTTCATTGGCCTGCGGCGTCCAAATGAACTTGTCCGACTTTTTCATGAGTTGATAAAGAGGCAATGCCTTTTCTCCCAACCGACATACAAACCGACTTAACGATGCCAGGCCACCGGTGAAGTTCTGGACATCGTTAAGACACTTTGGCAGTTCCATTCGTTCAATGGCCCGGATTTTAGTTGGATTAACTTCGATACCTCGGTTGAAGATAAGGAATCCGAGTAATTTTCTAGCCAGGACACCGAAGGTACATTTTTCCGGGTTAAGCTTCATCCGGAACCTTCTTAGGTTCGTGAACGTCTGCCTGATATCGTCAAGGAGCGTTTTGCTTTCCTTGGTCTTGATAACCACATCATCCACATACACCTGTACATTTTGACCAATTTGGTCGTGCAAACATTGGCATGGTGCGATAGCAATAAGCCCCATATGGGGTGATAAATGGTATCTGGTGGAAACCAGAATATGCATCAATGAATGACAACAGTTCACATCCAGCAGTTGAGTCTATGACCTAATCTATCCTTGGCAATGGAAATGGATCTTTTGGATACGCCTTATTCAGTTTCATGTAATCAATACACATACGCCAAACCACTGCCACATTCGGATCATCCTTCTTCTTCTCCACCAGCACCGGATTAGATAGCCAATCCGGGTAAAGCACTTCCATGATAAATCCTGCTGCCAGTAACCAAGCTATCTCATCTCCAATGACTTTTCTCCTATCCTCGGCGAAGCGGCGGAGAGGTTGCTTCACCGGCCTTGCTCCGGGTCTCACGTTCAAAGAGTGCTCGGCCAACTCCCTCGGAACACCTTGCAAGTCCTATGTGGACCAAGCAAAAATATCCCGATTCTCACGGAGGAAGTTGACAAGCTCGCTTTCCTATTTATCATTTAACCCGACACCAATTGTTACGGTGCGCTCTGGGAACATATCATCAACAGGCACTTTCTTGGTATCCTTTGTGGCTTGGAACGAAACACTACCATGCGGATTACTCAACGCCGGCATATATTGCTGCGCGGACTGAGCCAGCGCTGCCACCTCCTGGATTTTTCTTTTCTCTTGCGCAATCACGAGTGACTCGGCTAGGTTAGACCCGGCTGACGCACACTCAATGGAACGTCGGAAATCTCCAGCAATGGTAATCAATCCATTTGGCCCGGGTAACTTCATCTTCAGATAACTGATGTGGCAGCTTGCTATGAACTTGTTCAGTGCTGGTCTTCCGAGTAACGCGTGATACGCACTTTCCAAGTTCACCACTTCAAACTCCAAATTCTCAGTTCGGCAGTTACCTCTCGTGCCGAACAATACGTCAACCCGGACTTTGCCTATTGGCTCACAAGAAATACTTGGCACAATGCCATGGAAAGCTGTCCTCGTAGCTTGGAGCATGTTCTCCGAGATGCCCAACTTGCGCATTGTATCCGCATACATGATGTTAATGCTACTGCCACTATCAATCAGTACCTTGGAGAACCTTACATTGATGTTAGGCCCAATGAATGTAGGATCCAGCACTAGCGCATACGAACCAGGACTTGGCATAAGTTTGGGATGATCTTTGATGCTCCAGGTAATTTCCTGGTCCGACCAAGGCATATACCTCGTCACTGCTGGCATTACCACATTGACCTCCATATGTCGGTGCTGCAAGCTCTTTCTATCTGTTTCCTCAGTGGTGAACACACAGTAACTCTGATGATGCTCCCTGTACTCATTCCTCCCCTCATTTCCAGGGTACCTCTGATCCGGATGATGCTGATCTTCCACTTGATGCACTACATCCCTTCTCTCATGGTTATCATACCTCGGCGGAGGGGGAGGCAACATTAGCTATTGCGTGTTTGCTCCGGAGAGCAATTGCTGCCGGGGTAACTCCTGCCTAGGTTGATCGTTCCGAGGTGCCTGAGCATTCCCCGAACCCCTTGTTCTATCTTACGCATCCACTCACATTGCCTCGTTGTATGACTCGCTGGGTTACTCGGATTTGGCGTGTGAAACTTACACGGCTGATCCAACATTGACTCATAAGTATACCTCGGACGATCCTTCTTTTCCTGCCTCTGTTTCTTCTGCTCTGGCGTCCAAGTTTTCTTGCCATCAATTCTCAGTGTCCATTGTTGGCCCCCAGTTTTCTGATGTTGATTTCCCCTGCTCCGGGCTGATCTTGATTTACAGCAGCAACTTGCTGCGAATTATACCGGTAATCCAGTCTATCATCTCTTCTTTTACCCCGGTAATCATTCCTCCGGGATGACCTGGCTCCATCTCTCTGGTAACACTCCTCATTTGACTCGTTTGACACGAGTCTAGGTTGAGTCGGATCACCCAATGCATATGAATCTGCAATCCGGATCATCTCTGCCAATGTAGTCGGCATATCCCTTTGCAATCTTTGCCACAACATGCTCGCATATCTGCATCCTTGCGCGAACCATGCTATGGCCTGTGACTCTATCACACCCTCACACGAGTTTCTCACGGTACACCACTAGGTTAAAAACTCTCGGTCCGTCTCGTTCGGTCTTTGCTTACACATAGCTAGGGTCTGTGGCCTATTCGGCCTCTGATACGTACATGAGAAATTGCTGATAAACATTTTCTCAAAATCGATCCAGCAGTTAATACTTCCGGGTGGCAAATTGTTTAGCCATACCCTTGCTGTCCCTTCCAACATCTGGGGTACGTATCTCACAGCCCATCTCAAGTTGCCTGTAGCAATTTTCACAGCTGTAGCATAGTTTATCAACCAATCTTCTGGCTTAGTACTGCCGTCATATGTCTTTGTGCCTCTAGGTAACTGGAAGTTGGGTACTGGAGGCTCCTTCATGATCCGGGGTCCAAAACACGCAAGACCTAGGGGACCTTGACATTCAATCTGCTCCGACCTATACAGCCGATCCAGTTTTAACCTGGCATCATCAGGCATCAAATCCCTGCTTCCCAATCTTGACCCTATCACATGATAGTCCGGCCTTGGGTATCCTGCGTTCACCATTTTCGAATCTCCATCGTTATACCAGTCTTTCTCTCATGGAGCACCTCTCTGTTGCATACCTCGGCCGGCACTTTGCTCTTGCCTTGGTATATTCCACTGTTGCGGTTGTCCTACCGAGTTGCGTTGTCCGGCATTGCCATTTACAGCGTTTCCTTGACCGGCATTGCCTTGGTTGCGGTTACCTCGGCCAGCTTCACCTCGGCTCACACTTCGTCGATCATCATTTCTCTGTACTTCTTTTGATTTTCCTACCCTTGTCGGGTCATACGGGATGATATGTTTGTTTCTCTTGGCCGAGGTTACTACCTCTTCTCTCCTAGGACCACCATGAGGAGACGATGCAGCTCCAGCGGATTTCTCCGGGTTACCCATCACCGAATGAATGATCTTGGAGGCCCCAGCCCTCTCCGGGTTAGCCCTGAGCAATTCCTCATTTTGCCTGTACGCGATCCGAACCAACTCATTGACCCTATCTTGCTGTCTCTGACGGGCTTCACCCATTAGACCCTCTAACTCGGACGCATCTGCATCCGCTGCTCTGAGGTTTTTTGCCGGGGTACTATACTTCGGCAGCCCCACGGATAAACAGTTCTCTAACTCCTCAATCCTAGTATCACCCTCTTTGTTCATTTCACTCATGAGATTTCTCCCCTTCACTTTTACAGCATCTACTTTATTTGCCTTTGCGTACTCACGTAGCGTCATGTTCAACGACTGTTGAGCCGCAGATATCTTTTTCGCTCCCTCTAGAATTTTTTGCCTAGTTTCCTCTAGCTCGGCCTGTGCCTGAGCCGGATCTACCACTGCTGCTACCGGGTTTGCCAAGTTATCCATCGCTTCTCTCAATACATTCATAGGCCTCTCTAGTGGAGGACCTCTACCTTTCCTCGGTGCCTTAGATGTTACCTCCAGATATGGTGCCGGATCCTTGCTTGCGCCCGCACCAGGCGCAATCATCATCACCTCAGCACGGTCCAGGGAGGGAGTGATACGCGCCCCGTGAACCACGCTAAGGGGTGGCTCCCCTGCCTCGACGACGTGCCGCGGATGAACGCACGACACATCGACAGCAACGTAGACCTTGTGCGCGCCGAGCTTGATGAAGAGGCTGTTGCGCGGAAGTGGGCGCGTGCCGAAGCAGCCAGCATTGTCGCTGACAAAGTCCAGCGCTCCAAAGCGCTGAACGAGCCCGGAGACGACGTGTTCGCCGGTGCCGATGAGGTTTCCCATCCAGATCTTGACCCCTGCTAGCGCCGCTAGCCCCAAGGTGGGTGCCAACTATCGTGGTGGTGTCACGGCAGATGCCATGGATAGGCTAAAGGTGGGGACTAAATGCACTAGGGGAATCCAGGGAGGGATAGTGTGGTGATTCCACACACAGAAGCTTTGTATTTGATTCACTTCCAAGGTTACAAGTGCTCCTCGAGCTGTATTGGAGAGAGGAGGAAGAAGGAACTCTCTTACTCTCACCGCTATTTAGCCCTCAGGAACCCAGTAAAATCTAGCCAATCAAGATCAACCCTTTCTACAGAGGCCCTAGCCCTCCTTATATAGGGGTGGCTAGGTCTCCAACTAGGGCATACGTGGAGGCATATTCCTGGGAATATGCCTCCTCCCAAAATAGTAAGCCGACCGGGTCACTTTTCCCCCGCGTCATCCATGCAGAGGCTATGTGAGCCTCTGCGGCGCCTGCGTCAGCCGACATTGGCGATGTCACCTTTGTCGGCCACGCCTCGGTGGTCCTGCCCCTGTCCGCTTCGCTCATGCTGTGCGTACCGGGGTTACTTTTGACCAGCGAGATACCTTCCTTCTCCTAGAAGCTTGCTATGACCCAGATCGTAGTTGATCCGGCCACACCTGTTCCTGCATGCAAGTTAGATTCATCTATCCGACTTATGGCTCAAGTCGGTTGAGACCCAGTTTGGTGGACATCCCCTGGTCTGGGTCGTCCCAAGATTCGGCCTGCCTTGAGGTGACTCGGCCAGCATTCGCTTTGACCTTGTCATACCTCGGCTAACTCGACCTTTATACCCCGGCGTGACCCTACCCGGGGGTATCCCCCCAACAAGGAGTCTGTTGATCTCCATTCCGACTGCTTTTTCTCTTGGTTCAGACTGTCGCCGAATTGTCTACTTGACTGGCCTTGCGTCTGGATTCATGTTGAGTGAGTGCTCGGAGAATTCCCTGGGAACCCCTGGCATGTACGCTGGACACCAGGCAAGGATCTCCTAGTGCTCACAGAGGAATTCGACGACCGCGAGTTCCTATGCGGAACTCAAGTTGTTGGCGATGAGGGTCACCTTGGTCGGGTCCGTTGGGTGGACCTGGACTTTCTTCGTGTGCACCAACGAGTCGAAGGACAGGTCAGGTGAACTTGGCCTGCTCTGGGGAGGCAGACTATTGTCTGTCAACTCCTTTAATCTTGCGAGTTCCTCCTGCATGCCGAAGGACTGGGAGATTCTGTTGAATTCCCTGTCGCAGCTATCGGACCTCTCGAAGTTTCCATTGATTGTGATTACATTGTTTGGACCTGGCATTTTCATCTGCAGGTAGGCATAGTGCGGCACTGCCATGAACCTTGCGAACGCGACACGCCCGAGGATGCAGTGGTACTGTGAAGGCCAGTCGACGACTTCAAAGTCAATGCACTCTCGCCAAAAGTTTTGTGGCATGCCGAAGATGATGTCGAGGTTGATTTTTCCCAGGGGATATATGCCCTTCCCTGGGACGATGTCGTGGAACGTCGTGTCCAAAACTTCTAGACAAGTCAGAGGGATCCTCATCGCATGCAAGGTACTCGCGAACATGAGGTTAATGCCGCTGCCACCGTCCATGAAGACGCGACTCATATCGAAACCCCCGATCTGCGCCTCGAGTATGAGGGGACAGTGGCCTGGACGAGGAACTGGGCGCGGGTGGTCATGCCTGTAGAAGGTGATGCAGGAGTCGCTTCCACTGAGGTACTAAGTGGTGGAAGGTGGAGAGTTTATCGCCAAGTTGACTTGGCGAGTGATGGCCTTCTGCACTCGATTTGAGGGAGGCCCTTTTTGGATCATCCCCATGTTGCCCACGGCTCGTGGGTATGGCTGGCCTCCGTGGGGCTGGACCGGCGCGGCCGCGGGTGGTGGTGGTCCGGGCGGTGGTGGAGGATCTCCATGTGCCACAGCACCTGGGGCGGCTCCATAGCCCCTATTGACCGCGTCGCGATTCATCCGGGACAGGCCCTCGTGGAGTTTGAGGAACTCGCGGTAGTCCTTGAGAAGGTGGCTGGATTTCTTCTTGCCATCGTGCTTGTCGATATATAAGTGCACGTTGCATGGCCCAGACAGTTTGTCCTCGATAGATGTTGCGGGTGCCTGTTCGCGAGTGCGGCGCTGCCACACCTGCGCGGTTTTTCTATTGTCGCGGTATCCACCACTACGATATCCGCTGTTCGGTTGTCGTTGCGTTTGTTGGCATAGACGGCTACGACCATATTGACCTCGTCACGGTCATCGTAGACGCGCATCCGACATTTGCCTCGGCGGTCGCGTCTGCGCCCGAGGTCGTCGTCATCGGAGTAGGTATGGTTTTTCATCGAGTCTTCTTCGTCAATCCACTGATTCGCGATTTCCATCAGGTGGTCAATCGTTTTGGGCTTCGAGCGGCCCAGATCCTCCCTGAGCTCTATACGGCGAACGCCACCGTTGAACGCATCGATTGCGTGGTCCTCCGAGATGTTTTATGTGGAATTCTTGATGATGGACCACCTCTGGATGTACGAGCATAGCGATTCGTCGGATCTTTGCTGGCAGCTTCTCAGTTCTTCGATTGATGCGGGCCTTTTGTAAGTTCCCTTGAAATTGCGCACGAAGCTATAGACCAGCTCTTCCCAGCTGCGAATGGATCTGTGTGGGAGGTTGTTGAGCTATGCGCGAGCGGTGCCCTACAGCTGTAGCTGCAGGCATTGCATGGCCGTGCTTCGACTCCCGCCGTGTAGCCTAACGGAGGTGATGTGGTCCTCCAACCAGATTTTCGGGTCCTGCAGGCCGTCAAATTTTGGGTTCTCCGACGGGAGTTTGAACCCCTTAGGCATTCCCTTATGCCTGATGGCCCTGCTGAAGCATCTGGCGCGGCAGAGCTCAGTCTCGTCTTCTTCCGAGTCAGTCAAACGAGCGCGTCTTGCCCGCATCTTGTCGACTTTGCGCTGTGTGAGGTCATCGCACGTGTCGTAGTCGCAGTCATGCCGCCGTGAGCGATGTCGCCGTGACAGATCGTGACTGTCGTCGCTAGAGGAGTACGAGTAGTTCTTTTCCAGAGCCTTGCTTTTCTTCGGCTCTGGTGTTGGTTCTTTGTCGAGGGCGGCCTCGATTAGCCCTAGGCCCGCGATCATAGATCGGTGCATGCCAGCTCGCGGATCTCTAGCCGGAGGCTGGTTGTTAAGGAGGTACATGGTGGCCACCGTCACCGCGGCTTGCGGCATTTTTGGGAGCACGTTGCCCCCACGTATCCACCGTCATAGAGCCAAAGTCAAGGACTTTTGTAGCCTCTACGCGTTCTTGCTCGGTGAGGTCGGCCAGTCAAGATCACCTCTTGTTGGCAACGTACTCGTTGCCTTTGGAGGAGGATCCTCCGTAGGAGGAGAGCCCAGCTCGTCGAAGACTCGACTCGTCCGCCGCCTTTCTACGCGCTTCAAGTTGCGCGATCACCTGTTGCTGGCGCTTGAACTCCTCCTTTTTAACAGCCAATGGTATGCCATTAGCATGTCCTGCGGTGTGTTGGGGGTAGAGGATTGCCCCGTAGAGCTTCGCGACAGCGGGCCCACTCGTTGTCATTGAGCTCGATCAGAATGCGCTCGCTGATGTTCTCATTCGCCGTGAGCGACGGTTCTCCCCCTGTCCCGTTGTTGACGAGCATGCCATTACCATCATTGGTGGGGCCGCCATTCGCGACTGGTATGCCACCGTTGGGCGTGCTGCCGTCGGGCGGTCCGGTGCCAGATCCGGTGCCAGTGTTTTCGCGATTGGCGGTGGTATCACCCGCGTTGATGACGACGCACATGAAGTGGTTGGGGAAGTTGTTGCTCCCGCAGCTTTCAGATCCAGAGCCATAAGCCCCATCTTCTGTGGCTAGGTCACCCAGATCAGATCCGCGACTGTTGTCGCTATCCGTACTCCCAGTTGCTGCTGAGGTGTTGAGCTCACTGAGGGTGCCGATTGGTGGTGGGAACCACGGTGTTGGAGCAATCGCAGGTGCCGTTGGCTGGTCAGGCATGCGAAGCGTGCCCAGTTGACCAACCTAGAAGCGGAAGCTCCCAATCGCCAGGTTGATTCTATCGCCCACGGACTCAAAAGCCGAGCGAGTGGCCGGCGTGTGGATAGTGAAGTCGAACAGCGCCAAAGAGCTGGCGAATCTCCGTTGTTGCAGAGTTGTAGATCGCGGTTGACGGGGCCGAAGAAGCCGCGACATCAGCACTTCCAGTTCCCACAGACGGCGCCAATGGACGAGGGTTCAACTCGTCAATGCCCATTGTTATGGACTTGGGTTTTGGAGAAGGAGGGAGCGTTGGAGGCATCAATCGGCTAGCAAACAAGCACATAGGGATGCAAGTTTTAGCCAGTTTCAAGCCTCGTAGAGGTCCCTACTCCTGCTTTGTCTGCTCTTAGAATTAACGAAGGAATCGAAGATTACAGGGGCGCGCAGATGCAATCTGGCGAGAGTTGTGGAAACTAGGGTTGTGATTATTCTCCTCGCCACCCTCTCCTACCCTTTATATAGATAGGCTAGGTCTCGGGTAGCAGGTCGAGTCGGTAACAGATTAGGGTTTTTCCTTTGAACTTTCTATCTTAAGCTTCTTCTTGTCTCCCAAGCAATCGAGAGTCCGTGGGCCACTCGAATTCTTCATTGGACCTTGGCAACACCGTGGGCTTCTGTCGTATCTGGACCGTATATACCAAACTCGAGTACCCATAGGGTATACCCATGCCTCTAATAGACACAAGTTGTAGCGTGTCTCTATAAGTTTTTGTAGTGCATGCTTTGCTACCGCTTAATCCCACCTTACCATGTAAGTGAGCGCAACCGAATTCTAAATATCGCAAGTACGCACTTTTGTACATAATGCTCTCTTTCTCCCATGGGCAACTTTGGCCCGTCAGGATACATTAGATTACGAGGATAGTGCAAGTGCCTACTACGTCAACTCCATTGATGAGGACTACAAGGATTAGTTCGAGGAGATCCTAGACAGAGTCCTGAGATGCATTTGGATATGGATTCCGGTCGATTATGTTCGTGGCATCTTATGTTCATTCGTACTTTTGATCCGTACTCGGATCCTATAACTTTTCTTCCACTTGGTCAATGATGTAATGATGGGATACGTGTCCTCTGCATGTTATATAGTTGGATTTTGCCTACTTGGTGTTGCTATATCTATTTCGATTCTTTGTGTCATAGATAGCTCATGTTCTGATATTCTCATGTGCGATCGTTAATCATATATACTAACTTGTATACAACTATGTGCTTGCTCACTGATCTCGCCCGTGAAGCTACGATTTTTTGTCGTGGGTTCAGAGTTGTGCGGGATGCTGAGTTGTTTCCAAGCGCACCTGCTGATTGACGATGGCCTACTATGAAACGTTCGAGGTCCCTAGTAGCAACTTGAATCCCATGCACGTGAGTTAGATCGCGTTTCCCGAGGCTCACACATGGTTCCGCTTAGGCTAGTCATAGTGGGGGTAACTTCACTAGTAACTAAGAGTCCAAATCAGCATTTTTGCTTATGTGGCAATAAGTTAATGAAGAGATAGACAGATAGAGTAACTAGCTATGTTAGTGTAACATCATACATATCAAGGCAAAATGGGTCTACAACCTAATTAATGTGACATTGCATGTTATTACATATAATTTATTTCCCACTATGAAAGTAGTAACATAGACTAGTAATATATACATGTTACTACTCTACGTTACGTTGCACTATGACCAGCCTTACGTCTCTAAGGTTCGTCTCTATGATTCGTTTGTAACTCTAGCATGATTGATTAGTGACATTGAATTGAAATTGATATGGTCTTCGAGATAAAAATAAACCCTTATTTCTACCATGGTTTATTGATAAACCCCCCAAAACATGGAACTACTTTCTAAAAGAATCTAAACACAACATATTCAACCTTCTGATCCAAACATTTATAGCGACATTGACAATATAAGAAGTTAACTTAGATATGCCCAAACTATCACTTATTCGTGAATTGGAGGAAGTATATGGTTAAGGAATCAAAGAGTTCAGTCGTTTACTTTGAGAGAAGTGGTGGATAGCTTTCTTACCTTTTGCTAAAACATACACGCATCAAAACTTTACCAAGTGTATTCTTTTATAACATAAAACTTAATCAAGTATGCCAATTCAAAATGAACCAGCAGAGTGGAATAAAGCACATGTATTGCAGTTCCACGCCCAAGTTATTCCAAACTTTGTTAAAGAACTATAAAGCCTAAGCTCGGAAACTGGAAAGGCTATACGCCTATACCATGCATGCACGTTAGCTCTAGGCTTGGCACCAGAAGCAAAGTGAATTAACTAAACATAAAGGTTTTCATTAGTTATTTAGGTTTAAAAAGGGATGGCACGGCTCCTGCTCGTTTTTTCAGAAAATAAAATATATGGACATTCTGGCCACCTTTTTTTTTTAGGAATGGCCAGTGGCCACCTTGTACTCCCTCTGTTTTAAAATATAAGATGTTTTAGCTTTGTGAATGAAGTATATCTAGACCTGTTTTAGTGTCTAGGTTCATCTAGGTTTAGAGTGAACCTAGACACTAAAACGGATCTATACACTCCTGTCACAAAGCTAAAACATCTTATATTTTAAAACGGAGGGAGTAGCCTGGATCAGTCTGATTGGGTTGACACCGTGTGCTCTGTTTAACTATACCGGAAACGACTGAGGAGCGTGAGAGAGAGCGCTCGCTTCTAGAGTGTCGAGTTGTAACATTCTAAATTTTTAGATTGACAGGCATGATTCTAAATTTTTCGATAGAGACAAGAGACTCCACGATTATCACGGTAAGTGTGTATGTAATGCGCACACTTGTTGGGACACTTGTCCAATTGTTGCTAAAAACACAATTAATCCTGAGAAGCTGGACCTTCGATCGGATTCTCGCTTCCTTCAAAAGTATCCTGGGAAGATAAAAATAATGTGGCCAGATAACCCTGGAGATTCTGTAATGTGCGGCCGTACAAATAATTATGCATCACCTTGTGCTAAATTAAGCCCGGAGAGGAATTTTCAATGAGTGGGTTAGGCGTAGAGCAGCATGCAAACCTTCTCCAAGAGCTAACTGCACACAAAGGTGTTCCTTCAGTTTGAAATAAAAACACGAAGATGTTGGCCTACTATACAAAGCCGAACCATTGAATTTTTTTCTAAAGTGGCGAAAACACATAGGAATAAGGTTCAGTTCAGAAAAACAATTAGTTTGCTACCTTCCTCTCAAAATAAATTAGTTTGCTACCTTAGATAAGTTTATTTTTAGAGAGATCACCATAAAATTGTTAGGCGTAGAGCAGGATGCAAACCTTCTCCAAGTGGTACAACTAACTGCACACAAAGGTTTTCCTTCAGTTTGAAAAAAACGAAGATGTTGTTTTGATTGCCACGTAGGGACGTATAAGTGAGACAAATGAGATAAGTGGGTTCTCATTTTTACATGGATGTAAAAGTGAGAACGCATTTCTCCTACTTGTCCCACTTCCTTATTGCCACAACATCTCTTATCGCTAGCCCGGTCTGACCCAAGTGCCCAACCATCTAATTGTTCAGCCGCTACAAATGCTGCCATTTAGCTTTTTTCACAGGAAAAATATTATCTTTCTGTTTGTAATCATATCGATCTCCAGTGTAGATTGCGTATAATATATTGCTTTTCTCCCACTACGACATAATCATTGTTTCAGATAATCACAGGAGGGATTTGGGAGCACTTGTTAGTACGAGAAAGTATTTGTTCTCTATCATGGGCCCTTACTGCTTTGATTCATAGAAACCATCCAACAGCATTAAAAGAGACAATATTTTTTTGGACCCTTACTCCTTTGATTCATGGAGACTTTCCATCTGGCATCACCTGAAAAGTGCTGAAAAGGGTTTATGCTTAGCGCAAGCATACGAAATTCGGGAGTCTGCACAGTGTTCACTCAATTTATCTTGGAGAATCTACCACCTAACCTGTTGACTTAGTGCGTAATTTTTCAAAATTGAGAATCACACACTTTTTGCATTTGTTTAAAAAATTGTAATAATTTCGTCATGTATAGTCAGGTCGGTCTTTTGCTCAATAGACATCCTAATCACCCACAGAATCAGAAAATTCTAAAAACAACACTTTAAAAATGAGAGAAAGGGGGAAATAGAAAATTAAGTAGTACCCCAAGCCCGAGAGGTCACTAGTACAGATCGGCTCTATTAAGGCCAACATTGCACACGGAAAAACTCTTTTCTTGCGTAGTGCAGAAGATCGCTCACGCTGCAAAATTTCGATCGCCTACCCACGGGCCAAGCCGACTCCTTCGTCGTGAGACTACACACAGAAAGTTTTCTAGGCCGTAAAAAATATATTTCACACGGCATCCTATGAAAACTGTCGCTTAGTGGAATCACATCCCCCATGAGCCGCCGCCCTCGGGTCACTCGCGTGAGGCGACTCCGGGGTGCCCACCTCAAAACCCTAGCAGGCCGCTACCAGGTCCTCTCCCTCCGGCCGCTGCCATCGCGCCCTCTTCCCAGTCAGCGGTGGCAGCCACACCTTGGTCACCGAAGGTGACGGGCGGTTTGCGCGGCCTCTGTCGATCTCCTTCGCGCGGGGGGTAGGCACCTTGGGGCTGCGTCGGTGGATCCGGGCTGCGGGCGGTGGCGCTCCAATGACACAGGCTGGTGGCTCGGATGGGAGGCGTGGAAGAGTAGAAGGGGGTCTGGTGTGGACCTGGCGGTGGTGGCGGCTGCCCTACGGCGATGCTTCTCCCGGAGTCCTGCTCAATCTCTGGGTTTGCCCATGGGCTCGAGAGGGCTAATGGCTGACCCGCTCGTTCTGATTGCCGGTAGCCACCAGCGGTGTGGGGACTGCTGGTTCGGCCTGAATAATGGAGGCGGTCCTAGGGTTTGTCCCACGCGAAGAAGATCGGCTTGATGCTTTCCCTCATTGATTTGGTTGGAGTGTCGAGTTCCGTAATGCTCCGCCGGCGAACTCCCATGGACGCATCAGGCCTGGAGATTGCTGGATCGGAAGGTATTCGGTCGTGCATACCTTGTTTTTCTAGCCATTTGGTTTCAGCGGGAGTGTTGTGAAGCTCTGCTGTTTGTTCCCACCAAGTGTCATTCAATGAGCCATGGTGAATTCAGATGCGGAGAATGTCAGGAAAGCGGAAATATGAGGGAAGCGATGATGATTTGAGTCTTTGTGGCGATGGCGAACTGGCTGCGTGATCTGTGACTCGCAGCAGCGACTGTTTGTAGGGGGAAACAACACAGCAAGAGTTCCCAGTCTTACCTTGCAGGGTGAAAATCCAAGGTCTAGTCTTAACTGGTTGTGTCTGGCCTTGTTGAAGGCATTGTTTTGCGAGCGAGGACTTTCTCCAGGGTGAAAACCTATGATCTTTGATCGGGCAACGATAACGATTGTGCACTGTTTTCTTCTTGAAGATGTTGTTATTGGAGTGGAGGACTACTGGTGTTGTTCTAGTGGTGTCAGTATCGTTGCTTTGAGGAATAGTTCTCTGTAGCAGGACGTTTCTTTTTTGTAATTCTTTTTTCTGGGTTGTGTGCATCCGTAAGGCCACTAGGGCATGCGTTGTTGCAGAGGCTGGGTGTAGTTGGTATCCCCGTGATATTAATATATACTCTTTTCCAAAAAAAATGATTCATACCCCATTAATAGTGTGTCTGATTCTTGCCCCGTTTTCACTGTTTCTTTTTTGGTGCCCCTTCTCATACGGCGAGTCCTAAATCATAGTGTGTAGTGAGTTCTCGGAGGTAATAGAAAATTAAGTAGTACCCCAAGCCCGAGAGGTCACTAGTATAGATAGGATCCATTAAGGCAAACATCGCACACGGAAAGGCTCTTTCCATGTGTGCTGCAGAAGATCGCTCAAGCCGCAAAATTTCAATCGTCTGCCCGTGGGCCAGGTAGACTCCTTCATGGGGACATTGCATACTGAAAGTTTTCTGGTACCGTAAAACATACATTGGACACAGCTTATCATGTGAAAATCGTCGCTTAGTGGAATCACAACCCCCATGATTCATACCCCCATTAATCGCATGTCTGATTCTTGCGCCTTTTTGTCCAATTTTCGTTGTTTATTTTTGGTGTCTCTTCTCACACGGTGAGTCCTAAAAAATAGTGTGCAGTGAGTTCCTCGAGGTCGTCTCTACTAGTATTCCATTCGATGTGTACATATCATCTTCGCTTTTCTCCGAGTGCCACGTACACGTTTGGGATGATGCAGCTTCCCAACCATGCGTCACAAAGCCCCGCACCGTCGTCCTCTTGGCACACACTTTGATATGGCTCGCAGCAAGAAGACCGCTCACCTTTCTTGCATCCATCAATGCTCGCTGGCAAAGCATCGCCGTTTTGATCAAACCTCTATTGTGTTGTGGGAGGAGCAAGCATTGCCATTTGGGGAGGAGGAGCACTCTCTCCCACTGTCGGACATTGAGGGTGGATCCTCTCCTCATACTCTGGCTGGTTCTCATCGGATGATGACTGCAAAAGGAATTTGGGGGATGACGAGGACGCGGCCACGATGCCGCCAGAAGATTATTCACTGCAGCTCGAATGGTGGGAGGAGGCCACTGTGAATGAAGAAATAAGATCATTTTATACCACCCACAGTTACTTGTTGATGGCAACGATTGTGACCACTTTTCATCGAGACTTCAAGTGTAGAGTGTGTTGTACCAAGCTTATTTTCTCCATAAGGGTGACTCGAGGGTTTAAATCGAACTCTCGGGGAACTGGCTAAGTTATTCGCCTTCTACTTGTCAAGCAACCTATAAAGCAAATTAATTTGTCTTGTGTCCCCAACTCCACCAAGTGGTTGTCAAGCACAAGGTTTCGTATTAGTAATGTGAAATAAAATATAGTAAACTGAACTGAATAAAGTAAATAAAATAAAACAATGCAAACTATATGAGATATGTGAAGATAAAGTTGTTTTGGGGTTTTTATGAGTGATTGGAAGTAGGAAAAGTATTTTTTGTATTTTTGAAATAATAAATTGCAGAAAATAAAAGTGATGATAATTGCAATGCAAAGGTGTTTCTTATGATTAAAATTAGACTGGGGCTCATGGGTCCACTTGTCTACTCTCTTTTTAAGTTGAGGTGATCATAAAACAATTCATCAATGATAAATATTCATGGAACTTTTATATGTGTATGATAAGCATTTATATGGGCATCACGTCCTAACATAGAGATGAAACACATCTCTCTTATACTCCTCAAGAAAGGGAAACCTCCATGAAATCTTGAATTAAGAACAAATCAGAGTATAGCTTTATGTAATATGACATGATGTTTGAAATACAAATATGCTACCTTGACCTAACAAGATTATCTCACTGTCACAAGATAATTATAGCACATAATTTTACTTTATCCCTAGTGAGGCAGCAAAAGAAAGGTAAAAACTAATGTAGATCTTGAATATTATTGTCACAATTTAATCAGTACCATCATGCTACTCCATGTAATACACACTTCTCCCCATACAAGTTGGATCAAAACCGCAATTAAGAACGGGGTACATGATATGCATCTACTAATAGATCTTACACAAAATAGGTTCCAATCTCATATATCAAATCATAAAATAAAGATCCACCACATAGGAATTACATATATGACCATAATCATGTTGGGCAGCTCATATGGTACTAGATATATGAAGACAAAGAGAGAAATAGATCAAGCTACTGCCACAAACCCATAGTCCAGGGGTGGACTACTCCCTCTTCATCATGGTGATGATGCCGGAGATGTTGGAGAGGGTGGAGATCCCTCCGAAGGCGGCTCCGGCGGAGTTTCCCCCTCCAATCTTCGCTGAATCTGACTCTGCTTGGTGGTGTTTTCGTCTCTGGTGTGCCCTGTCTTGAGGACTCCCTGGGGGGTCCTTATATAGGGGTTTTTAGGTCAAGAGAACTCCGTGGGCAAAAGAATCAAGACGATCAAACGGACGAGGAGGAAAAGGAGGCCGGAGGCGTGCCCACCTGGGTTGGGCGTGCCCTCTAGGCTCTTTTGGGCCTCCTGGCCCTTCTCCCGAGGTTCTTGCGCTCCAGATGCTTCTCATGGTAAAATATTGACATCCCCAAAAGCTCAGGTCCATTTGACTCTATATAGGTCGTGAAACATCAAAAACATAGGAAAATAGGGTTTTTCTGTCCTATAGGGTTATAACCAAAATAAAGGGGATCATTGGTAAATCCCTAAAAGTCAATGTAAAACACGGATATAACATTATATATGATGCAAATATATGGGCAAACATGTCAACAAACTACAAAGTTCATGTATGCATTTTACATGCATCACCTGTGGGTTAACCGTTTGGGGTGGTTAGAATTGCACACGATTTATGGAGAACACCACAAATGGTTTCTTGACACGAATCGTTCATGAATACTTTGGTTGTTATGTATTGCTGCAGCTTTACCGTTTTTGTTCGAAATGCGAACTCTCATAATATTCATGATGTTTCTCCTTGCCTATAAAATGCCTCGCATAATCTTCTTGTCAGCTTCCTCTCTCATCGATACCATCCCTCCCTTTGAATTCACTCTTGGATACATCAACCCCGTGCCATATGATGGGGAGGATGAGCATTCCTCACAGGACGTCCTGGGGAAGCATCATCGACCTCACGGGATCTGATTCGGAGGAGGGGCATGCTCTAGAGGAGGAGGAGAATGATGCAGAGGTAGATGATATGGACAGGATGCATGCAGACTTGCGGGAGCGTATGGTGGTGGAGGACTACGTCATGTCGGTGCAACATGAGGAAGCAGCGGTGCATCGCATGGTGGAGGAGTCCTTCGAGACTCTCCGCGAGGACCGGGTACGTGCATGGCTCCATGCCAATAAGAAAGGTAATAAGAATGTTGGACGTGCAACGACATGTCCGCAGTTTCCCCACAGCAGGTTCGACAAAATTGCGGAGATTTGGATGGCCGCCATGGCAAGGTGTAAGGATGCTTGGGAATTAGGCATGTCATCGGGCACCAACAATCCTTTCGTTGATGATGTCAATGATTTGCTCTCGGGAGGGCATAGGAGCCTCCGACGATGTAGTGGCATCAGGCTCTAGAGAGGGTGTAGTATCCTCCGATGATGTAGAGGCAACAGGCAGCGACAACATCATCAACATCTCCTCTGATGAGGAGGAGCACATTTATTACTTAGTTATTTAAGTTTTATTAGGTCCTATATATGTATGAATGTGAAGTATCAGTCTTTTTGTAACCGGAAGGGCGACCATGTTTGATTGGAATCTTTACGGTGGATGTACAAATATTACTAATGGTCTTACCTAACAGGAATGGCAACCATGTTTAATTTGTTCATGTCATTCCATCCAAATATTATAAACCATTCTTGAAGTTGCATATCACAAACGGTGTTTTTTTGGATAAATCGTGTGTGATGTTTAGATGAAGATAAGATGTAGTTTTTGTGGTGTGCATGACTTTTTAAATACACACATGCTTACCATTATGTAAAATGTGTGTGATAGTGAACTGTCGCAAATGAAGGACCAAGTGAAAAATGTATGTGATGTTAGGGTCCAGCAAACACAACCCTACCATCTTTCTCCTACATATAAGATGATGTGGTATTATTGTTGGGTCCGCAGCATAGAAAACAAAAAATTTCCTACGATGAGAACTACACACCAAGATCTATCTACTAGGTACAAAGCAACGGGTGGACATACATCCAACAAGAACTTACCCTCGAAGACAACGAGTTTTGTTAACGAGTAGGAACTCGTGGTTGATGTGGTCGTACACTTGCCGATCTCAAGATCATGAGGAAGTCCGAGCGCCGCAACTCAGCAGCGCATCCGTACTCGCACACACGTTCAAGCCACCGGACAACCTCCACCTCCTCGCTCCAGCGATCCAGCGGAAGCAGCAACTCCTTCCAGACGAAATGCCACCGGGAACATGTATCTCGCTAATCCGAGACATGGGGGAATAATTCTAGAGGGGGAGAGAGATCCTTCACAAAGAGGTGTGTGGAAGAAGGAGGAAGAGGGTGGCCTTTTATAGGAGGAGGGGGTGCCCCTCCTTCATGGCCGGCGCATAGGGGTGACACCTCACCTCCCCCATTCATGTGGTGGTAACCCCTCCACATTAAAATGCCTCTTCACATTCCCCTTTAAAGTCCCTACTTTAAATGCATTAAATTCTCCAATTTTAATGCTCTCTCGTTTAATAAAACTATTTTATTAAATTTATTCAGAATTTTTTTAATTACTTTAATTAACAAACATTCACATATAACCCCCTGCAATATTTCAATATCACATGCAGAACCACTTTCTGCAATTTTACCTGAAATAATTTCCGGTTTCTATCGAAACAATTCCTGTGCTTTAAAATTCTTTCGTCTGAAACATATGTGCTCCAAAATGGTGTCCGGTAACTCTTAAGTGTGTCACCCTACGGTTTGCGAATAATGCAGACATGATTGAGACTCCTCTCAGATCAATAATCAGAAGCGGGACCTGGAGATCCATACTGACTCCTGCATATTCAATGATGACTTCTATGATCGTGAGAACCTTTAACGCTTGTAACTAAATCCCTTTGTCTCGCGATATATTACATGTCCGAGATTCGATCATCGGTATCTCCATACCTAGTTTGATCTCGTTGCCGACATGCACTCTTTTCTCGTTCCCGTGATATAACATTCTAGTGATCACATCACTTGCTTGCAAGCTATCTTAATGTGATATCACCGAGAGGGCCCAGAGTATATCTATATGTCATCGCGATTGAAAAATTCCACTCTTGATCCATGAGCCTCAACATAACACCTTCGTAGCACTGAACCCATCTTTATAGTCACCCTGTTACGGTGTGACGTTTGATGTTATCAAGATACTCTTCCGGTGTTAGCAATTAACATGATCTCATGGTCTAAGGATAAATATTACTTCGTATGATGTTATAGCAATATAAACATAATGACTTGATCGTAATGCTATACTTCGGATGAATGTTCATCACATCATTCCACCAATGTTGTGACCTCGTTATTAACAACATCCAATGTCCATGATCAGGAAACCTTGATCATCTTGTTAATCAACGAGCTAGTCTATAAGAGAGGCATAACTAGGAACCCTTTTTGTTTATTGAACACACATGTATTGATGTTTATGATCAATACAATTATAGCATGCAAAATAAACATTTATCATAAACATGGAATAAGATAATAACTACTTTATTATTGCCTCTCGGGCATATTCCCTTCAGTCTCCCACTTGCACTAGAGTCAATAATCTAGTTTGAAAAACTTTGCGTATTGAACACCTATGGCTTTCTGGTGTTGCATATGCGCTATTGCTAGTGGTTAACATAATCTCTGGATCTGATAGTTTCAGGTCCATGTGTATTTGCGTGTCTTTGCATCTCTACGCATCACTCATTCTCAAATGAGATGGCATTGTATAAATTTGGTCCTTTGGTGAGACCTTTAGTTCGTTTCGGTTAAAATATGTTGATATTATTGTCACACAATATATATTCATAGTATTAGCCCACTTTGAACCACACCTAGTTTGAAAACAAACTACTTAACACAAATGCCCTCCTATGCTGCTACTATAGCAGTCATATACTTAGCCTCTTTGTTGTAGTATCCGTCACAATGTCTTAACTTTGGAACTCATCCAAATCCATCATGGAACATCCTTTCCATTATATTGCGCCACCCATAGTCTAAATTGAGATGAATTTAATTTGTATCTTGTGACAAAACTAGTATCAATATAACACTTTACAATGAACTACCTTTAACTATTTGTCACTTATACATGATATATTCTTAGTTCTTCCAAAGCTCATAAGAATATCTTTACTATTGTCCAATGATCATCTTATGGATCATTTTGGTATGTGCTCATAAAATTTAGAGCATAGGACATTCTGGATATATACATATCACGGTATAATCGATCAAAATCTTCATGTGATTTTACTCACCAAGTGTTGGAACACTTGAATCTTGATACAATCCTTTCCATGCAGCAAGAACCTTTCTTGTTGTTTCCATATTGAACCCTTTCAATATCTCATATATGTATGTCTGGCACAACCATATTAGCGCCTTAATCTATCCATATAGATATTGATGCCAAATATTCTGGGTTTGCCCAAGTCTTTCATCGAAATCTTATTTTAATGAAATTCTTAACTTGTGTCAATACAAGATATATCATTTCCAATCAACAATATGTCCTCTACATAATGTATTAGAAATATGTCTCAGCGCTCCCACTTAATTTCTTGCAAATGCAAGCATCTTCATCATCTCCGATGAATTTAAACTCTTTTACAAGTTTCATCATGGTGAAGATTCCAACTCCGCTATGCTTACTTCAACTATTGAAGTTTGCATGCCCTTTTAGCACCCTTTGAATTAACAAAAACCCTTCGGACCGTGTCTTGTACACGTCCTAGGTAACCATTCTATTAGAAGAACATTGTTTTGTTTGTTCAACTACCATACATCAAATTATATGTAGTGGTTGCTACATTAATCCGTCAAGACTAAATATCGCTATGAAATATCAAATCTTGTCATAGTCAACTCCTTGAACATTGTCGTAAACTTGTTTCCGACATGTCGACTATTTCATAGATGTTAAACATCCATGTCTATTTATTTATAGATCCAAACACGACCGATAGGCTTCACGCCTTTCCAGAGGGTCTTCCAAGTTCAGAAACTTGATTTCTCGTGTATGGATACTATCACGGATTCTATGAGTTCTAGTCATTTTATGGAGTCAGGGCCCAGCATCGCTTCTTTGCATGTAGTCGGTTCATCATTGTTCAAACAATAACGACTTGCTTATCAAATCACACTATTTGATTCTTACCGACCCACACGGTTCAATAGGAACTCTAATCTCCGAGATCACACCCTTTGTAATCACGGGAGCCATGAGCATTGTGGCTGCCACCGGGACACTTTCTGGCGTTGCGCTACTTAGCACATATAGCTAAGGTTCAACAGCCTTATCAAAGTTCTATTGTCCTCCCACTTAACTTTTCGCGAAAAATTCCTTCTCAAGAAACTTGACGTTCCAAGTAACAAACTCTTTTATCCTTGGTGTTATGGAGAAATTCCCAACAAATTCTTTGGCATAACCTACAAAGACGTGCTTATCCAACTTTGGTTGTAAACATTTTACTTATGCATAGCATACCAAAATTTAAGAAAAGACAATTCGGATTTTATCCCAAACCATAACTTATATGGTGTCATTTCAATGGATCACGATGGTGCTCTTTTTAGTGTAAAAGCGGTAGTCTCTAAAGCTTCAATCCTTAAAACATAATGGCAGTTTTATAAATGACACCCTTGATCTTACCATGTCAAACATGGTTTGATTTCATCTCTCGAATATGCCATACTCCTATGGTTTATCGGAAAACATAAATCATGGAACAATTCCTCAAATCTTAAGTGTTTTGCTAAACATGTAACTCAAATATCTTCCTTTATGATCAAATCATAAGCTCTTTTATTTTCTTGTTACAATGATTTTTCACTTCATCTTGAAAGTCTTTGAACAATTTTCAAATGGTTCATACTTCTTCTTATTAAGTTAAATTTCTGGAGAAAGCATATGAAGCAAAAAGATCCATCGCATATGGCTACACATAATGGACTATGCACATCAGCATGTACAATTTCCAATAAGCTAGTCATCCGTTCCTCTTTGGCCTATGAACGGAGTTTCAATTATCTCGAGGAAAGTTTCAGAAGCGTCAATTGATCAAAATCAAAGACTCCAAAAATCCATCAACATGGAGTTTCTTCATGTTTTCTTTCCAATATAATTTAAACAGCGATGTCACTTCATAAGTGATCTTTCAATCATTTATCTTGCGACATTTTAGCAATAGTGTTTATGGATGTGATTTCTCCAACTAGACTTGTAAAATTTCATCCATCCTTTATGGAATACGGTAATTATTAGAACAACCATTGTTTCTCGTAATACCGGAACAAAATAACAATTATTAAAACAAATCTTGAAGGCTAGGTTTGACGATAACGAAAAACACAATAACACTTTATTTGTTTTCGATGAACATCATCACTTATTCTCTTGCTAGTTACTTAGGCCATTGTAGTTCATGAATTGCGTTGTCCTGTATGACACTTCATACCAACCAATTCAGTATCCAATACCGGTATTCAATACCTAAGAACCACATTGTTTAACAAGCAAGGAATACAACCATAACATGTATATCTTCTATATACCTAAGTTGGACATCTCCAACCTTTTCTTTTCTGCCAAATATTTTATAGATTCTTTTTCAGCAATTCCTTTTCCTTTTAAAAGAATCTATCAACATCAATAGTGGTGTCATTCACATGACACATAGTACAAAGCGTGTATAGTCAAATACTAATACCTTTGGACTTGCACTTTGAAGTGGATCACCATCATCAAATGTTTGGTGTTCTTTCAAAAATCCATTCTTTAGTAATCTATTAGTGTAGTAAACATTTTACTTACATCTTCTATTCATCCTTATCATGACAACTTTCATGATCAAGCTACTATAGCCTATAAGGAAGAATCGCGAGTATAATATCAGTTCCCAAAACCTTTTTGGTAGATTAGGACGCCTAGCGTCTCCAACCTTCACAAATTCTCATACAATATGAGAACGTGTATTTTGTTAAATTATACTCTATCATATTGCAACTATAAACATTATTTCAGATATCACAATATCTTCCACACATGATGGTTTCTGAAACAATTATTTCAGCTCCTAGATAACCTCGATATTAAAACAACTTTTGAATATCAAGAATCATGGAGGCAAACATGATACTTTAGATACTAACATTGGAATTCTTACTCTTGATTTAATACTACTTATTAAACTTCATGGAGCAAATAGAGTTTGCTGAAATTTTGCAATAGGACTTCTAAACTTTAAATTGACATTCAAAAACAATACGATACCAGTTCGTAAAGTAAATATCTAGAATTCTATAGTTCTATTATCTCAATTAAAACTAAGCATCAGGTAGTGAACAGATGCCAATGACTACAACATATTATGCAAATTCACTTTGATTTAGTTTATGACAAATTGAGTTCGACTAATCCAAATTAGAAATGAACTCCCACTCAAAAACGACATCCCTCGTGCCTTTTTGGTGACTACATGAACCAAATCCACTACACCAAGTCTGATCATCACGTGAGTCAGTACAGCTTCAAAGGCGAGCATCTATATGGGCATCATATCAACTATATGACTCATGCTTAACCTTTCGGTCCGTGTTCCGAGGCCATGTCTGTACATGCTAGGCTCGCCAAGTAAGAACCTTAGTACTCGCGTGTGTAACACTGTCTTACACCCGTTGTATGAAAGCGTAGAGTCGAGTACACCCGATCATCACGTGATGTCTCGAAACACGATCCATAGAACGGTGCATACTTAAGGAAGAACACATTTCTATCTTGATATCTAAGTGAGGGATCATCTTACAATTCTACCAAAAGCACCAAACTAGCAGTATAAGATGCTAACATCTAATGTGTAAAGTGAGATGGTATGGTTTATGCATTTGATCTCTATCATTTGCATCGTGGTATGATCTATATCATTCCTTTGTGTGTAAGGCCAAGGTCTATGGAGCTTACACGTTGAGTGTGTTGTAAGAGTATCTATCATACATCTGCTTACAACAATACCATATCAAGACACTAGCCCAGCAACGATCTAAACTAGATGCCTCTAATTTATCAATTGCATGTTTTACGTGGCTTAGGGCTTTCAGAGATAGAACCGTTCTTACCTACGAACATGAACCACAACTAGGATAACCAAGTTATTAGCAACTCGTTGTAAATCAGATATTGACTATAGTAGGAGAGACAGACACCCGCCAGCCACTTATGCAAAACAAGTTGCATGTCAGTCGTGGAACCGGTCTCATGTACGATGACATGTAAGGTTGGTCCGGCCTTCATCCCACTATGCCACCAATATCCAAAATACATAAAAGATGCAATAACATGATCATCATCGCCCACATATAAACATATGTGTACTACCCGTGCAAAGCACCTACGCATAGATCAGGCTCTGATACCACTGTTGGGTCCGCACCATAGAAAACAAAAAAAATCCTACGATGAGAACTACACGCCAAGATCTATCTACTAGGTACAAAGCAGCGGGTGGACATACATCCAACGAGAACTTACCCTCGAAGACAACGAGTTTTGTTAACGAGTAGGAACTCATGGTTGATGTAGTCATACACTTGTCGATCTCAACATCGTGAGGAAGTCCGAGCGCCGCAACTCATCAGCGCATCCGTACTCGCACACACGTTCAAGCCACAGGACAACCTCCACCTCCTTGCTCTAGCGATCCAGCGGAAGCAGCAACTCCTTCCAGACGAAATGCCACCGGGAACATGTATCTCGCTAATCCGAGACCATGGGGGAATAATTCTAGAGGGGGAGAGAGATCCTTCACAAGTAGGTGTGTGGAAGAAGGAGGAAGAGGGTGGCCTTTTATAGGAGGAGGGGGTGCCCCTCCTTCATGGCCGGCGCATGGGGGGTGACTCCTCACCTCCCCCATTCATGTGGTGGTAACCCCTCCACATTAAAATGCCTCTTCACATTCCCCTTTAAAGTCCCTACTTTAAATGCATTAAAATTCTCCAATTTTAATGCTCTCTCGTTTAATAAAACTCTTTTATTAAATTTATTCAGAATTTTGTTAATTACTTTAATTAACAAACATTCACATATAACCCCTTGCAATATTTCAATATCACATGCAGAACCACTTTCTGCAATTTCACCCGAAACAATTTCCGGCTTCTATCGAAACAATTCTTGCACTTTGTAATTCTTTCGTCTGAAACATATGTGCTCCAAAATGGTGTCCGGTAACTCTTAAGTGTGTCACCCTACGGTTCGCGAATAATGCAGACATGATTGAGACTCCTCTCAGATCAATAATCAGAAGCGGGACCTGGAGATCCATACTGACTCCTGCATATTCAACGATGACTTCTATGATCGTGAGAACCTTTAACGCTTGTAACTAAATCCCTTTGTCTCGCGATATATTACATGTCTGAGATTCGATCATCGGTATCTCCATACCTAGTTTGATCTTGTTGCCGACATGCAGTCTTTTCTCGTTCCCGTGATATAACATTCTAGTGATCACATCACTTGCTTGCAAGCTATCTTAATGCGATATCACCGAGAGGGCCCAGAGTATATCTATCCGTCATCGGGATTGACAAATTCCACTCTTGATCCATGAGCCTCAACATAACACCTTCGTAGCACTAAACCCATCTTTATAGTCACCTTGTTACGGTGTGACGTTTGATGTTATCAAGATACTCTTCCGGTGTTAGCAATTAACGTGATCTCATGGTCTAAGGATAAAGATTACTTTGTATGATGTTATAGAAATATAAACATAATGACTTGATCGTAATGCTATACTTCGGATGAATGTTCATCACATCATTCCACCAATGGTGTGACCTCGTTATTAAAAACATCCAATCCATGATCAGGAAACCTTGATCATCTTGTTAATCAACGAGCTAGTATATAAGAGAGGCATAACTAGGAACCCTTTTTGTTTATTAAACACACATGTATTGATGTTTCCGATCAATACAATTATAGCATGCAAAATAAACATTTATCATAAACATGGAATAAGATAATAACCACTTTATTATTGCCTCTCGGGCATATTCCCTTAAATTGCCAACGAGTACACCATGGAGAGGTCCTCATAGTGCATGGTTAGAGACATGGGGTAAGGCGGAGAGTTGGCGGGTATGAGGTAACACAGCTTACCCAGGTTCAAGTCCCACAACGGTGGTGGAACTCTACTCCTGCTATAAATCACTATAATGGCAATACGTCGAGTTACAGAGGTTCGCTGTACGAGGTGTTGCGTGTTGCACGCAGCAATCTGAGATGTTGTGTCCTAAAGGCTCCCACAGGCCGGCTTATAAAGGCGCCAAGACCTAGGGTTTACAGGGAAAGGTCCTTGCCGGACAAGGTAAAGAGTCCTACACTAATATGAACTAGTCTTCTGTGTCTTGTACTCTAAGGCTCCGAGCATGTCGGTGACTCCTACGTAACCTTCCTTTATCCGACATGGGCCTCCCTTATGGATCCATCTAACTAGGCTGCCCAGCAGGCCATAGGCCTTGCTACCAACTATGGGTCATTCGGGTTAGGCGGACTGGCGACATGCTATGAGGATACCCATATAGAATATCCCTAATAGTATCCCCAAAGGACTTTGAAATCTTGCGCTGTCTTGTCCATTGATCTCTGAATGACCGTCTAAGTGATGCTGGCAATCCGTCAAGAAATATCTCAAAGGTCTCTCGAAGAACCCTGCAATCCTCTCCGGCTTCGCAATGTAGCCGGAGATTCCTTGAGTCTTTGTTTCCAGAGTCGAGTAATCTCCGCCTTTGATGGAATCTTAGGATGTGACCTTTCACTACAACTGTTAGGAGGATGACGTAGGGTATAGCCTACGCTACCTCGAAACTCATAGAAGCAGAGAATTAATCATCAGCTATTTTCACGCGTGCAAAATCCGAAATGGCGAAGCGACAAAGATGGAGGACGTGGCGAAATTACCGCGCACGTTCACTTCTATGTCGGCACATTCCGTCCATTAGATCTCTTTGCACGAATCTTGATGCGAGGTCTATATATTTTCATTGCAGTCAATTTATTTCTCTTTTACCCACATTCGCTTTCCAGTCTTCGTCTTCCTCCAGTCGCGTGACCGTTTGAGCTCTCTGCGAAAAAACCCTAACCAGATCCCTTCTCTTCTCCACCTTCCTCTCATCGTAATGACCTCCAGCAGTGCTATCCCTTCCACGGCAGTGGTTCCCGAGGCTACACTAGAGCCATCCCAGGGAGTGGCCGTCCCGCCGGAGGGGGTGGTTGTTCCCGTCTCCGCCGTGGTGGAAGCCACCAGCGATGACCAAGAACGAGCGGCGCCCGAAGCTACTGAAGAAGAAAATGACTCTCACAAGGGGGTGTGGAGAGGCTCTGATCTCTCCATCGAGGATCTACAAGAACTACACGCCGAGGGGTATCTCCCCGCGGCGAAGGAGTTGGTCTGGCGAGCGGCGCCAGCCGGCGAGGTGGTCCCTTCTCCCAAAGCCAGAGAGAAGGTATACCTCAAGTCTCAACTGGTGCGTGGCGTAAGCCTGCCAGTCTCCGACTTCTTCTTGGATGTCCTTCGGCACTTCCAGGTACTCCCCCACAATCTCTCTCCCAACAGCATTCTAGTCCTTAGCAACTTTGTAGCTATGTTCGAAGGATTTCTAGGAATCAAGCCTAGATTAGATGTGTTTGTATACTTTTTCACCGTCAAGAGAGAGTCCGTAGAGTCCAAGGATGAATTGCGGATCTGTGGAACCATTAGCTTCAAGGTCCGGCCTAGCCGGCGCTTCCCCGACATAGTAGGGCATGAGTCATGCAAGAACTAGCAGCGCACGTATTTCTACGGCCTAGATATCCTTCTGCTTGACCGCCTTGAGACTTATCCTGACTTTGTCAATGGAGCCATCGCCAAGGTGCCTGCATGGCGGACCCCAGCCTCTCTTCCCTCTGACGATAAAGCCAACCGTGACGTAAGGCGGATTGAATGGCTCGTAGATGGAGGTCTGACGGGCTTGGACCTTCCCATGTGTTGGTTCATTATGCGGATCCAGCCTTTGCAGCACTATGCCGAGTTGATGTGTAAATATAGTCAAGACAGGAGGGATCCCATGCGAATTTCGCGGGATAACTTCTCTACTGACTCCATCAAACTCTGGCTTAAGGACATTTTCAAGGTGAAGGACAAGAAGCGTGGCTTCAAGATCACCTTCAACATGTTTGATTGTGGCAAGTGCCCAGAGGTAGCTTCTGTTTCCTTTGTTGCTTATTACATACTCTAAGGTTTTTTTGACTTGAAGTTGTCAGTCTAACACTCCTTTGTATCCCAACTGGTGACCTTGGCAGCGGATCAAATGGCCTCCCAGTTCTATGATCCCAAGCTGAAGGATATCCAGGTGGTGTCCGACGACGACGCCCCCAAGGATCAACCAGCTCCGGCAGCGCAAAAGCGGAAGAGCTCCACCTCTAACGCTGTTGCCGAAGCCAAGAAGAAGAAATCGTAGAGTGGAGTCTCCAAACGTTCCACTGGCACCTTAGAGGCGGAGAAGAAGAAGAAGTCCATCGGCATTCCCCTCACCAAGGCTCATGCCGTGGAGTAATTATTTTCATTCTCCGACTTTGTGCTTTTCAGCCCATACCTTTTTTCAACTCTTGTAATTATACTTTGTACATTTCAGGAGGAAAGCCGATGTTAGTTTGAAGCGATCCTCCAAATATGTTGGAGGGTCAAAAAACATTCATGATATGATGACCAGGGATTTGTCTGCCAAGTCCTCTCCCACTACCGCTCCCCCTACTCCTACTGCCAAGCCTTCTGCTGGCCCTGCTGGGCCTTCATCTCCCATCATCCTTGAGATCTCCGCCATGGAGACAGATGTCAATCCAGTACTTAATGTCTTAGGCTATGTCGAGGCAGATGTTGCTCCCAGCGGCCAGGCGACGTAGGAGAGCACCTCCTCTAAAGTGGCTGAAGCTCCGGCTAAGGATGCCACCTAGAAAGGGAAGGAAGTGGTGGAAGAGGTGGACATGGAAGCGACGATCGAGGCGGGAGCCTCCAAGCCATCGTCTGCTTTGAAGCTGCAAGAGGTGGCTAGGGCTTCATCCATGCCTCTGGCTTCAACCTCTCCATTGGCTGCGACTCCTTCGACGTTGAGCCTGGATGACCTCATCATGCAGGCCAATGCAATCTATAAGAATGCCCGGACCTTCCATGATTCCTATGCTCATCTGGCCAACAATCTTAGGGTCATTGCCATCGTAAGTCTTTTGATCTTTTACTTCTTTTGATTTGTAATGTATCCCACTATATCCCCTGAGCTCTTAGGCGGATAAGTCAATAGTTATTGGCCTGAGTGCTCCAAAGAACTAAGTGTAGAACTTGTCTGTGTGGCCCCTGAGCATTTAGTTGAAACTGAATAGTTCCGACTAGATGCTCTAGAGAAACTAGCTTACTTTAAAATCATATACTGTAGCCCCCGAGCGTTTAGTTGAAACTTGGATAGTTCCGACTAGATGCTCTCGAGAAACTAAGCATGTTAACATCTTGTGCAGAATGAGAACAAACGGAGGATAGCCGCCAATGAGAGGTTTGCTGCTCTGCGGAAGGAACTGTACCTTGAATAGGGTAAAACCAAATTCCTAAAGCAACAGATCAAAAATAGCCAGAGTCTGTTTCCTACAACAGCTCCTTGCTTTTCTCATTGAATTATTTCTTCCGTCTTCTGATAGAACTTTCTGATTTCCGTCTTATAGAAGCCATTGCCAAGGCCAAGAGCATCGTCGAGCAATACAAGCATATCCAGGAGCTCGATGATGAAAACAAAATTCTGAAGAAGGACTTGGCAGATGCCGTCAAGGGCCATGAGGCAGCGATGAAGGTGTTGCAAGAGTCTGCTGACGCCGAGATGCAGCGCTTGAAGGATGAAATTGCGCAACTCAAGGAGTAGAACCAAGCTGCCCAAGAGCAGAATGCTAGAAACCTTGAGGTGTATAAGACAGTCCAGAAGGAGCGCGATGCCTTGGCGGAGACATGCAAGCAAGTGAAAACGAGCATCTTCGGTAACCTTTCTCCATCTTGGTCACTTCTGTAATTTGGACAACTATTTTACTTGTTCTGTACTCATGGTCCTTGTATTTTGTGCAAACCACATATCCCATTAGCTTAGCCAACTTGGGTGAGGGTGCTCCAGATCCCAAGGAACGCATGATTCTTGCTGGCAACTTCGTCAGCACCGCCATCGCCCAAGCCAAGGAGATAGCTCAACCTCTGGGCATCAATATCAAGGCGGCAGACTCAGCGGCCAAGTTTGCAGAAATCCTGCGTCGAGCCCCCGAGAAAGTCAAGGACTGGAAAGCCTCTTGGGTTTGGGCTGGTGCTAGGATGACCTTGTCCTTGGTCAAGGCACACTACGACAATGCCGACATCGACTTGGTGACCTCCGGCATGCCCAAGCTAGACGAGGAAGGTCGAGAGATTGATAGTGATGTTATTTGGAACTCCCTCGCCGGCTTCGACACCAGAGTTGCCAAGATGGTCAAGGCGGACGTCTCTGTGCCTGCCGAGATCCTCGATGAAGACATGGCTTCGCCTGAGTCTAGCCCCTCTCCTTCAGAGTTTGACGATCTCTCTCGGCCTGGCTCTCCTGATGATGCCACCATGAAGCCCCCTACAGCAGAGCCATAAAAACAATATTTGTATTAAATGTGTCTCTACAATGTGTATGCGGAAAAAACTTATGTTTGGATAAGGCGGAAAAACTTATACTCAAGTTTCCTGCAACTTATCTGTTTCTAGCATGTGTATATATTTTTAAGCAAGTGTTGGCTTATCCATTATTCTGGTTCGTATGCTTGACCTTTCGTGAAACGGAAGACTCGAAGTGCAAAACTATGCTCTCAGGTGATGATGCTTAATAGCACTGTCAAGAACCTAAGAGCAAAATCGCCGTCTTTGAGTGCCAAAAAGTCACTACTCCGGAATCCACATAAAAACTTCAGAAAACGTGTAGACCAAAAAACTTAAGCTAACGCCCGTAGGCGGAATTTTCACAAGGGCAAATGCAACCTTGCGCATAAAGGGTTTATATGATCCAAAAGTGAATAACTAAAGGAGGTAAAAGACTCAGAGAATAATATAAAAAACTTATTACATAATATAAATGTGTTAAGTGTAAAAGGGACGTAGCTATGCTATGTTCCATGGCCAATCTGTCTCCGGGTAATCATCATTGGAGTCACGTTGCTTGCGTTTGCGATTTTTTGGCCTATCTTTCAACTCGCGAATATCGACGAGGTAATAGGAACCATTTAGCAATGCTTTTATTATGACGAACGGTCCTTCCCAATGCGAGGATAGTTTGTGTGATTTCTCCTGCTTGAGTCTAAGCACCAGATTCCCCTCTTTAAACGAGCGATGTGTTATGCGGCGGCTATGATAGCCATGCAGCTTCTGCTGGTAGATGGCAGATCTCTGGCATGCCAGCACATGCTCTTCTTTGAGTAGGTCCATAGATAAGCGTCTAGATTTTTCAGCGTCATCCTTGTTGTAGGAGAAAACTCTTGGTGCATTGTGGAGGATGTCGGATGGGAGGACTGCTTCTGCTCCATAAACCATGAAGAAAGGAGTCAAGCCGGTGGATCTGTTGGGTGTTGTTCTTAAACTCCACAAGACAGATGGCAATTTCTCCGCCCAGGCTCCAGCTGCTCTATGTAGCGGTTCCTCTAAGTGTGGTTTGATTCCATGCAGAATTAGTCCATTGGCCCTTTAAACTTGCCCATTTGACTGTGGGTGTGCCACAGATGCTAGGTCAAGGCAGATGCCTTTTTCATGACAGTACTCCTCAACTTCTCCTGAGAGATATATTTTTGCCATTGTCGGTGATGATGCTATGTGGGAGACCAAATCTCACCACTAGATCCTGGACAAATTTTAGGCTTGTTGCCCCATCAAGCTTTCTAATGGGTTTAGCTTCAATCCATTTTGTGAATTTGTCCACTCCTACTAGCAAGTGTGTGAATCCACAGGGTGTTGTCTGCAAAGGTCCCCCCATGTCCAGCCCCCAGACTGCAAACGGCCAAGTTATTGGTATTGTTCACAATTCTTCAGCTGGAACACTTGGTTGTCTTGCATAGAACTGACACCCAAGGCATGTTTGTACCAACTTGTCGGCATCCGCCTTAGCAGTTATCTAGTAGAATCCTTGTCGGATGGCTTTAGCCACCAACGATTAGGGAGCAGCGTGATGCCCACAATCTCCGAGATGTATTTCCCTAAGGATGTTAATACCTTGCTGCTGGGAGATGCATCGTAGGAAAACTCATGTGGTACTTCTTTTGTATAGCTGGTCGTTAATGATGACGTAGCCTTTTTCTCTGCGTACTATTTGCCGTCTTTCGACTTCGTCGGCGGGCAAAGTTCCGTCTTGTAGATAGTCCATGAATGGTTTCATCCAAGCCGGAGAGGTCATTGTTACTGTGTTAATAAAGGAATCCACTCTATCCGGGTTGTCGGGGTCCACTCCTTTCACGGATGGTATCCGTAAATGTTCCAGGAAAACGCCTGGTGGAATTGGTCGACGATCTGATCCAAGCTTTGACAGCAGATCCACCACCTCATTATCCTCCCTTTTGATGTACTTGACTTCGTAGCCGTCGAAGCACTTGGCTATTTCGTCTACTTCGTCTCGATATGCCGCCATCATAGGGTTCCGCGTGTTCCAGGTGCCAGCTACTTTCTAGGCAACCAAGTCAGAATCTCCACAGCAAACTATGCGCTTGATGCCAATATCCTTGGCTACACGAAGTCTGTGAATGAGGGCCTCATACTCCGCCATGTTGTTGGTAGCATTGAAGTGGATTTGCAGGACGTATTGCAGCTTTTCTCCTGTTGGTGATTGTAATAATAAACTAGCCCCTGAGCCATTGAGTATCTTTAATCTGTCAAAGTGCATAAACCAATATTCTGGCTCTAGCACAGGAGTGTCTTCAGGCAGTTCTGTCCAATCTGCGAGAAAGTCTGCCAATGCTTGTGATTTGATAGCATCGCGTCTCTTGTAGGTGATTTCAAAGGCGGCAAGTTCAATGCCCCACTTTGCCACTCTCCCTATAGTGTCGCTATTGTTGATGATGTCGGACAGTGGAGCTTTGCTCACTACTGTGATGGGGTGCTCCTGGAAATAATGCCTTAGCTTACGTAAAGCAAGGAAAACTCCATAAGCTATCTTTTGGTAGTGCGGGTAACGCTGCTTGGATTCCATCAAGACCACGCTTACATAGTAAATGGGTCACTGAACTCCTTACTCTTGTGTTGGTTCCTTGCGCTCCACCATGATGACGATGATGATTACTCGGTTGGTTTCCGCCATGTAAACTAACATAGGATCCCTTGGCACCGGTGCTACAAGTATTGGTGGGGAGGAGAGTATTCTCTTCAACTCCTGAAGTGTTGCGTCAGCTTCGTCCGTCCATGTGAATTTGTCCGCCTTCTTGAGCAACTTGTAGAGCGACATAGCCTTCTCACCAAGTCGGCTGATGAACCGGCTTACTGCTGCAACGCAGCCTGTGAGCCTTTGTATGTCCTTCAGGCATGTAGGGCATTTGATGTCGAGAATGGCCTTGATTTTCCCCGGGTTCACCTTGATTCCGCGATGTGAAACAATGAAACCCAATAGTTTGCTGGAGGGTACCCCGAAGACACATTTCTTAGGTTTTAGCATCATGTTGTATTTTTGAAGATTATCGAAGGTTTCCTGCAAGTCATCGATAAGATCATTTGATTTCTTTGACATTACCACGATGTCGTCCATGTAAGCGTGTACGTTACGACCTATTTGGTCATGTAGGCAACGTTGCATCGTCCGCTGGTAGGTAGCACCAGCGTTTTTCAACCCAAAGGGCATCGTGACGTAGCAATACGTGTCGTAGGGTGTGGTGAACAAAGTGGCCAGTTGGTCCAACTTTCGCATCCGGATTTGGTGCTATCTGAGTAGGCATCGAGAAAACATAGAAGTTCTGAGCCAGCCATCGAGTAAATGACTTGGTCAATGCAGGGCAAAGCAAACGGATCCTTCGGACACACTTTGTTCAAGCCGGTGTAATCAATGCACATTCTTAATTCATTGGTTCCCTTTTTGGGGACAAGTACAGGATTTTCCACCCATCGGGTGTGAATAACTTCTCGGATAAAACCAGCCTTAAGTAACCTAGCTATTTCTTTGCCTATAGCCCTTCGTCTTTCATCACCAAAGCGTCGTAGAGGTTGCTTCACCGGTTTGGCATTAGGATCAATATTCAAGCTGTGCTCGGCAAGTTCCCTAGGTACACCTTTCATGTCGGCAGTTTGCCAGGCAAAGATGTCCCTATTCTCACGAAGGAACTCGACAAGCGCGCTTTCCTATTTCGGATCCAGGTCCGTGCCAATGGCGGTGGTCTTGGAGGAATCTCCTTCGACAAGCTCCACCTGCTTGGTCTTGATGGCGGCCTTGAAGGCGGGTTCAGCAGTAGTAATCTGCTTCTTCGAAGCGGCATCTCCGAGGCATTGACCTGGTTCTGTATCTCCTTGAACTCCTCACCATAGAGGACTGCTTTGGCGAAGGCGGCTTCACTGAGCTCGCACTCCTGTGCCTTGGAGAAACTTCCGTCTACGGTGATGATGCCATTTGGTCCGGGTATCTTGAGCTTGTTGTAGACAAAACATGGCCTTGCGAGGAAGGAGCGGAAGATGTTGCATCCGAAAATGACATGGTACACGCTCTTGAAAGGCATTACTTCAAAGGTCATGCGTTCTTGGCGGTAATTTTTACATCACCAAAAGCGACCGGAAGGGTGATGCAGCCCAGGGAATTTGCTTGTCGGGCAGGGACAACCCCATGGAACACGGTGTTGCTCTTCCTTAGCTGGGTCTCCACCAAGTTCATCCTGTGCAGTGTATCTAGGTACATGATGTTGATGCTGCTTCCACTGTCCACGAGGCACTTGGTGAACTCTATGCCGTCAATCAAAGGGTTGATGACCATGGCATACTGGTTCTCTGTGGGGATAAGTTCGGGATGATCTTTCCTATCCCAAGTAATTGGAACTTCCGACCACCTGACATACTAGGGAACCGGAGGGAGGGTAGCCATCAGTATCCTTAGAGAGGTTTTCTGGGCCCGGACGGTGGGAGTGCCAAGGAAGGTGTGGTAACATGGAGCCTTATTTTTTAAGGGATTTTTCCCTTTATCCTCTCCCTTGTCAGAAGATTTGGGTTCCATGTCCTCATCCATATCGCTTGAGTCTTTGGGCTCTTCCTCCTTCTTCTTCCCTTTGCCCTTCCGCGGGGTCTTTTTTCCGACTTCGCTTATAGCCGGACTCCGGGTCCTCCTTGAGATCATTGACAAACTTGCATTGGCGGTTGGTGTGGGTGGACTTGCCGTTGGCACTGAGGGTACGAAACACGGCATGTCACGATACTCTTCATACGTTTGGGGAACGCAGGGCACTGAGGGTTTAGCATCACTCCTCTGCTGGCCACTGCTAGCCCCCCGGCCACGTCCACGCTATCCGCCTTCGCTTCTGCCAGGTGAACATTGCGGCGAACATGTCGGATGCTTGCTTCTCTTCAGGCGGATTCTTCCGCTTGTTAGTACTGTTTTTTTCTGTCCTGGGTAGGGATTTCTATTGCCGACAGTGATCCTCGTGTGTCATCATCATCAGCGGCAAACTCGCTAGCCATGGCGATCATTGTGTTGAGGGTGAGCTCATTGTTGTCTTGCTTGCGCTTCAACTTATGGCGAAGCAAAGTTCCCTTTTCCAGACCGTCGATGAAGGCGGCCATAGCGGTCTGTTCGTGTACCCCTGCGCAGGAATTTTTCATATCCAGCCAGCGAGAGAGGTAAGCACGAGAAGTTTCATCTTTTTCTTGTACACACCACTGGAGGTCTTCGACAGTACAGGGACGTTTGTACGTGCCCTCGAAATTCTTGGTGAACGCTTCATGCATGTCCAACCAATTGCATATTAATTTTTCCAGTAAGTCATCGATCCATTGTCGGGCGGTGCCGATCAACATGAGTGGGAGGTACTTGACGGCGATGTTGGGGTTTCCCCCTGCGATGTGAATCGCTTCGCTATAGTCCTGCAACCACGTTGCTGGCCTAGCAGTGCCATTGTAGTGCTTGATGGTCTTGTCTATTTGGAGGCCCTTGGGGTAAGTTGTGGCCCGTATTACTGGTCCAAAACGACGTGGCCCAAGGTATGGGAGTTCCCGAGCTTCTTGGATCTTGTCCAGCGGCGATTGTGCGTCATATGGCTCTGGGTGCTTCCCTTTTCCGTCATGAGGAGGGGAGTTGTGGCGCGATTTGTGAGATCCGCCATGGCCTCCGCCATGATGGCTGCTGGGTGGCGATGGTGGCGGTGGAGGAGGAGGTTAGCCTTCTTGCTATGGCCCTCCTGCGACTCCTCACGGTTGTCGCAGTTGCTTGTCGGACGTGGCGGTTCCTTATGGGACCTGCTCCTGTGTTCTTCATTTCTGCTGCGCTCTCTGGCATGCCGAGGCTGCTCGCCCTGGTCGCGTATAACGATGCCGGCCTGGGGCCGCCTTGGCGGTGGCATGCTTATACGATGGCATGGCTCTGGTTCCTCGTGACACCGAGATGGTGGTGGAGGTGGCGACCGGCGAGGATGAGCCTTTCCTCCATGATCGGATGATATGGGAATGGCGTCAGTCCTATTGCATGCCTCTCTTCGTCTTCACGTTGTGGAGCCTATGTGGGACCCCTCGTCACGGGGAGATTTTGGCCTTCTGCGGATGTTCAGGGTTGATTGGCAAAGCTCCGGGTTGGACTCAAGCCTCTGTGAGGTAGCCTTTTCCTGTTGCTTGCATGCCTTAGCGACGAGGTCGTACACCTGAGCAACTGCTTCTGGTGACCTGTCCTGCTCCAGGAGGGTCTTGGTGACGACGATGTTGAGGGCAGGAGTAGGCATGACTTGCCTCCCCTCTAAATCAATGTATGGGGTGGCTTTTGTCGGCTTGGAGCCCTCATACCCCAACCTGCGCCGAACATCGGGATCTTCGATGAAGTGAGCTGGTGCCTTCTTTGCTTTTTGCTTCAACAGCAATTGCTTGTACTCAGCCTCCATAGCTCTTGCTGCCTTAATGGATTGTTGTGCCCTAGCCATGTCTTCGTCCATCTTAGCGCCTTGCTCCACGATGCACTTGGCCTCCACCAAGATTGCCGCACGCTTCTCGTCAAGCTCTGTAACGCTCCAGATATGGGCGACGGTGATAGGTTCAACGAGGAGTGCGTCGTAGATTGCTTTGTCGGCAAGGGTAGCCAATGGGTTGCCGGCTGCAGATGTTGACGGTGGCATTGGCGGCTGATTTGATTATCGGGTCGTACTAGGGGTCGTGGTGAGTTCCTACACCGGTTGTGGGCGGATAACCGGAGGAGGCATAGCCTTGGCCGGAGCCAGAGGCTCGGCGGCCTTCTTAGCTACTGCTGCTCTGGTAACCGCTGGCGTGGGCAGAGCTCTCTCACGTTCCGGTTCTTGTCCATCTTCTTCCATCATGCTCCCAATGGCGACTAGCACCTAGTGGGAAGCGTTGGTCTTCTCGGTGCGCTCCTCCTTCTCGATCTCCTGCTCAATCTCCCTCATAACAGCATCGTATTCCTCCGAGTTAGTATCCGAGCCACCGCCATCCATATTGATGTCAGTGTATAACGCATCGAGGACGGAGTCGGAGTTGTCTTCGATGTTGGCGATGGCGGATGTGGAGGGTGATGGAGGCGGGCCGTTGCTGTTGTTGTTTCCTCCTCTGGCCATGACGGCGATCACCGTTTCAGCCTCTTCGTTGGCTTCCGCATATTTGTTGACGATGGTAACCATCTCACCAAGGGTGAGAGGACCTGCGGCCTGCCTCCTTCGGAGGGTATGTCGGAGGAGTGTTCCAGGTGTGAGCCCTTCCACGAAGTGGTAAACGAGCTCATTGGTGTGGTCGCCCTCTAGGGTTTCCCTCACCCTCATCCATCTGGCGAGGTATTCGCGGGGAGGTTCTCCATCCCTCTGAACGCATCTAGCCAGATCGAAGATGGTGACAACACCGATAAAGTGAGACCTGCGTATCTCTAGCGCTCGGGGAAGCCAAGCGGATTTGCAGCGTCCTTCCACCTTTATATCCTGCACAGGGGTGGTATGGCCCAGATCCTTCCGCGAATGTTTCATGCTCATAGGCGGTCCGTGCGGGGCTTGACGAGTTTCCGACTTCCTGGGAGTTACGACCGGAGTCAGTTTCGCTGATGAAGATGTGGATGTCTCCGAAGGGGATGACGGAGCAGCGCGTAGGATTTGTTTTCGCCGACACCCAGAACTCATCTGGAGGGACGATCAGGACGTTGCCGGAGAAGAGAACGCGTCCGATGTCTATGGTGTCGCCAATTCCCGTGAAGAGATTGGACCTCGCCCGGTGTAGAGCTCGAATCGCCTCTTGCCCCATGGTGGGCGCCAACTGTCGTGGTATTGCCGACGAGTACGCCATGGAGGGGTCCTCACAGTGCGTGTTTAGAGACGTGGGGTAAGGCGGAGAGTTGGTGGGTATGAGGTAACATAGCTTACCTAGGTTCAAGTCCCACAACGATGGTGGAACTCTACTCCTGCTATAAATCACTATAATGGCAATACGCCAAGTTATAGAGATAGGTTTGTTGTGCGAGGTGTTGCGTGTTGCACGCATCAATCTGAGAGGTTGTGTCCTAAAGGCTCCCACAGGCCGGCTTATAAAGGCGCCAAGACCTAGGGTTTATAGGGAAAGGTCATTGCCAGACAAGGTAAGGAGTCCTACACTAATACGAACTAGTCTTCCGTGTCTTGTACTCCAAGGCTCTGAGCATGTCGGTGACTCCTACGTAGCCTTCCTTTATCTGGCATGGGCCTCCCTTCTAGATCCGTCTAACTAGGCCTCCCAGCAGGCCATAGACCTTGCTACCAACTATGGGCCACCCGGGTTAGGCGGACTGGCAACATGCTATGAGGGTACCCATATAGCATGTACCCAACATAAGGATAAGGACCAGTAGGAACAATGCCTGGTCTCACTCCATTCAACAGCTGCCACCATTCTTTAGGACCACGCAATACACCCTTGGCTCCCCTGGTCGGTGAGGTGGAAGCTGGGAAGCTTCTGGAACCTTGTCGTGCTAGAATCTAGATGACCTCACCGGCGTCTTCTTCACCATGTACTCATGCCTACATGTGCGGCCGAAGGTTGATGGTGCTCGTGCTAACGCATGTCAAGTCGGCTCGTCCCCGCCAGCTAGCTCCACCATGTGTATGCGAAGTATGTCTATCTAGATGTATACGTTGTTAACATGCATTTTTAACTTATATACAGTACTAATCAATTATGTAAGCATATTTAGCATGTCAGGTCCATTAGAATATTATCTTAGGATCATGTGTTCGGTTTTTATACTCATTATCATAGTTCAAGGCCGGATTAATTAGAATATTATGTTAGAATTGGTGTGTAAACTAACTTGATGTATATCTTGTATTGTATGGTTTGATTTGATTATTATATCTATTGTTTAAGCTAACTAGATTTATATATTATATTGTCTATGACTGGATTTGATTGTTAGATCTACTAAATTTGCATTTGTACTCGTAATTTTGCAGCATTTTGACTTCCAAAGGCTCCTGGAGTAGCATTCTATTTCACTAATAATATTTCTAGTATGCATGCCATTCTACAAAAGGATTGTTAGATCTATATGTTATATTGTAAAACTATGACCGGATGTGTGACCTGGTCTATTTTTTTCATCTTTACGTGATTTCTTATGTGGTTGCTTATATGTGCAATGATGTTTTTTTCCTATCTTTATGTGGTTTCTTATGTGTGCAATCATCATCTTATAATAGAGATGATATTTTAGTGATTTTGGTGACACTGCATAGTATTCTTACTTCCTTAGCATTTCCATAGAACTTCTAAGTAAAAATACAAATCATTTGAACTTGTATTTATTTAATATTAGCTTTTATATGTTTATGTTATAACTCTAAAGATATAGTTGTACAGTTGTCTCGTGTTAGGTCATGCACATGAGGAAGACAACAACTACATCGAGATCTGGGCCAGTAGGACCAGTAGAGTCAAGAATCTTTTTAATGATGCAACTGCTCTAATGATACTAGTAAGTATATATGATTAGACACTTAAATTGACCTATTTTTCTTTAAACATGTTAGTGATTCACTTCCCTATTTCTATGTACAAACAATTGAGAAGCACTCCAATCCACGAACTGTGCCTCCAATCATCACTACACTGCGTAGAGCATTTTTTATATTAAGAGTGTCCTATGTAGTGTTACCAGAATATTACAAAGGTGACAATAAGATTACATTCAAGGTTCTGAATAAATTGGCTATTATTAGATGTGTTGTGAAAGATCATGCGGGCAAAACTTGCCATGGCGACAATGACTTAACCAAGAATTATTTATGCAACTCTCTCATTTGTATAGCTATTGGATCTGTGTTGAAATACATGCATATATGTGATGTATGAAATGTACAATCAAATATAATTCAGTGTTGCTAATATATGCATGCAATGTTGCGTTGTGGGTTGCTGGGTATAGCTAGTATACATCTGCTACATGCTTTTTCTAGTACTACTTGTTGTTGCATAGCTAAGTTGTGTGCAATGCTTGAAATAAGCATACAATTGGATTAAGTTGAACACATACGCTACTTCAAAATTCGCTGTTTGCGATCTGCAAATCCGCTGACGGTTGAGAACAAAAAAACGTGTCTGAAGTCCCTACCTATCGGAAACAGTTATAGAAACAAAAATGTCTGCAAAAGATTTGTCCCTTCACACATGGTTCAATAAAGTGTGTGTGTGATGTAGATGTGCATCGCACACCCATAGGTGGCGACGTTTTAATTCACTGTGTGTGAATGGTCATTTCCACCTTATACAAAGACATGTTCTGTACTAGTGGCTGTGGCTCTGTTAGTTAGGCAATGGGTAGCAGCATTAGACAAAAATGGTTTGGTGGTCATCTTTTATCGCCAGTTCTTGAGTTCTTGCCAGAATCCCTAGAATTGTTGTTCAATGGTATCTTGAAATGGTGATATATATATATATATATATATATATATATTGTATCTTGTTAGAGGTATTGTTTGGAGTTTTATTAATCTACTATTTGAGGTGGCACGTGTGCATCTTTTTCTTCATCAAGATGTTGTGTTAGAGAGCCACTTTCATTGTTCGTGTTGCGTTTTTAATGTTTGACTAGTGTGAAGCAGCTTTTGCCAACAAGACAATTTTGTGGTAATGCTCAAAGTCGCATGACAATATGTTGACATGTTTTTCTTTTTCTTTTTTAATATTCTAGTTTTGTGCATATCTGATATCTCCGACAAACTCTTGACTCTGTGGGTTCACTATAACAATGTAAGCATCGCATGGCGTTTTTATATACCGATCTGCATTACCTAAAGAGAGTGGAAACCATAGGACAGAGCGGTACATTTGGAACTCAGCGAGCTAGCAATCCGCCGTGCAACCTACACCACGGCAGTTATTGTGTTCACCCCACTAGATGGAAAGGCGGCATACTATAGCTGCCCTGATAGGCATATGTTGGTCAGCCGTATCTCATGACGCGGTATGTGCTACTGTGCACTACAGTTATTAGTGCCTGATATTAGTGCCTGACATTTTTACCTAAAATTTTATATGAACACTTTGTTCAAATACTGTAAATCACATAAAGCATAATATAAACTACATATGTTGCTAAATATCCCAAACCAACCTCGAATATATCACATAGCATAGTTTCAGACTCATACTTCATAGCACAACAACAATTAAAATAAAATGTATCATTATGAGTTCCGCACATCCAATAAATTGAACAACTTAATGTGTGATATCACACAATATTTTGACTCACATGATCCCTCTACCTTTAGGAAACACATTTCTCCCAATGGGAGAACTGATGCTTTCTTGGCCTTGAGTTTAGTTTGTGGCGAATAGCTTATGAACAAGGATAAAATGTAGTGTAAATAACTTTGTTGGAATAAAAGAAACATGTATGTGTGTATACTATAGCTAGGTTAATGCATACTCTTTTATCTGATGAATCAAGCAAAAGATATCCTCAAAAGTGATCCCAAAATCTTCCCATTGGATAGTAGCATGGTAGTGCTAGCAAGGGTTGTTGCCGTGTCCATAATCATACAGCTCAAGGTCAGAGTCATCTTCTGTAGGATCATACTTGTCTGAGCATTGGGGATCATTATCGTTAGGAACTCTTTGTATAGTCGAGTACAAAAGATCTTACACTAGTGTGTCCACATGTACCAAGATCTTGTTGATCTCCTGGCCATCTACATCAGTCCCCAGGAATAAAGTTGGCAAACATAACTTTTGAATTTCAGTGGTACCATTAAAAGCAACTGAAATTGTTGCATTCCATCCCGTGGTGAACTCATTGATCCGATGAGTGGATGTGGCCACTTTCTCTTCGAGATGCCTAATCTTTTCAACGTGAGATTTGTATTTCTCTGAGAGACACCTAATTTTGTGATTTATATTCCTATTGGAGACGCTTGCAAACACTAGTGGAACCATGTGATGTTGGAGATATGCCCAAGAGGCAATAATAAAAGTGGTTATTATTATATCTTTGTGTTTATGATGAATGTTTACATCCCATGCTATAATTGTATTATAAGGAAACACTGATACATGTGTGTTTTGTAAACATAAAAGAGTCCCTAGTAAGCCTCTTGTGGAACTAGCTTGTTGATTAAATGATGATCATGGTTTCCTGATCATGGACATTGGATGTCATTAATAACAAGGTTATATCATTAGGAGAATGATGTGATGGACACACACCCATAGTAAGCGTAGCATAAGATCAAGTCATTAAGTTCGTATTGCTGTAAGCTTTCAATGCATAGTAACCTAATCCTTCGACCATGAGGTTATGTTAATCACCATCACCGGATGGGTACTTTGATGACATCAAACACCGCTTCGTAACTGGGTGGTTATAAAGGTGTCATTGGGTATTCTGAAAGTATGTGTTGAAGCTCATGGACCAAGATTGGGATTTGTCCATCCATATGACGGATAGATATGCTCTGGGCCCTCTCGGTGGAATGTCATCTAGTTAGCTTGCAAGCATGTGACTAGGTCACAAGGGATGACATAACATGGAACGAGTAAAGAGTACTTATCAGTAACGAGGTAGAACTAGGTATGGAGATACCGATGATCAAACCTCGGATAAGTAGAATATCGCGTGACAAAGGGAATTGGTTTCGTATGTTAATGGTTCTATCGATCACGAAGTCATCATTGAATATGTGGGAGCCGTTATGGATCTCCATATCCCGCTGATGGTTATTGATCGGAGAGGTGTCTCCATCATGTCTGCATATTCACGAACTGTAGGGTGACACACTTAAGGTTCGAAGTTGTTTTAAGTAGATATGGAATATGCGTTGGAGACCGAATGTTGTTCGGAGTCTCGGATTGGATCCGGGACATCACGAGGAGATCCGGAATGGTCCAGAGAATAAGATTCATATATTGGGGATCATTTTCTAAGTTAGGAAATGTTTCGGAGTGTTTGTATGGAGATTCTAGAAGGTTTCGGAATGTTCTGGAAGGTTCTAGAAGAGTTCTTGGAGTTTGCTTGAAAACCAAGAAAGGGTCAAAGGAAACCTTGTGGGGGCTAGACACGGATTCGTGGGGAAGGACTCCTCCCCTTCCCAACCTCCGGCCAGGAGGGAGTCCTACTAGGACTCCCCTCCCATGGCGCCTCCCTCCTTTAAATAGAGGGAGGCGCCTCCTAGACCTCTCTCATAACAATCCCTAGCCGCCTCTCTCCTCTTCCTTCGCTGCTCCGGCTTAGGCGAAGCCCTGCAGAATTCTCTCCTCCACCACCACCACCACACCGTCTTGCTTTGGGATTCCATGGAGAAGATCTACTACCTCTCACTTTCATTGGAACGGGAGAGGAAGGTCTCGCTTCGACTCCGACGCAGTGACCGATCATGAAGCCTTGCGGAAGGATCGATCGTCCACACGATCTTGAGATCGGCAAGTGATCGACTACATCAACCCCGAGATCTAATCTCGTAACTCTTTCGGTTCTACGAGGTTAGTACAGATCTATCTCGTTGCTCATGTCTAATAGATTAGATCTTGGCTTTTATCTAGATTAGATCTGGGTTTTGTTCGTTCTTGCGGTAGAAATTTTTTGTTTTCCATGCTACGAACCCATCAGTGGTATCAGAGCCTTGTCTATGCGTAGATCTGTTGCACGAGTAGAACACAATGATGTTGTGGGCATTGGTGCTCGTGCCGTCTTTTGCTTTGTGTACTTTGCATCTTGCGGTATGGTGGGATGAAGCGGCCCGGGCTAACCTTACATGTCATCGCACATGAGACTTGCTCCACGCTTGACGTGTAACTTGCTTTGCACAAGTGGCTTTGCGGGTGTCTGTCTCTCCCATCATAGTATAGATCCAATCTACACTTTGCACATGATAGCACTTGTATCAACGTTGTGGTTCAGCTTCGTAGGTAAGATCCGTTCTTATTCGAAAGCCCCAAACCACGTAAAACTTGCAAAGAAAATTAGAGGTGTCTAACTTGTTTTTGCAGGGGTTTTGTGGTGTGATATGGCCGTCATGTGATTGTGATTATATTTGATGTATGCAATGATCCTTGTTGTAATATGGCAACCGGCAGGAGCCTAATGGTTGTCTTTAATTCTGTTAAGACCTGCGTGTCTATTCATCTTGTAATAGCTTTATTCCAAGTAGTTGTAATAGTTGCTGGTGATGATGGACAACCATGAAGCGGCGCCACTGACCTTGACGCAATGCTGGTGATGATGGAGATCATGTCCGTGCTTTGGAGATGGAGATCAAAGGCATAAGAACAAAGGGCCATATCATATCACACTAATTATGAATTGCCTGTGATGTTAATCCTTTATGCATCTTGTATTGCTTAGATCGCGACGGTAGCATTATAAGATGATCCCTCTCACTAAATATCAAGTAATAAAAGTGTTCGTCCTTAGTTGGCACCGTTGCTAAGAGACTCGTCTCAAGCATCTCGTGATGATCGGATGTGATAGATTCTCGTGTGCATACAACGGGTGCAAAGATTTGCACATGCGAAACTAAGGTTAATCTTGACGAGCCTAGCATGTACAGACATGGTCTCGAAGCACAGAATACCGAAAGGTAGAGCATGAATCATATAAGTGATATGATGAACATGAAGATTGTTCGCCGATGAAACTACATCTTCTCTCGTGAAGATCGGACTTGGTGTAGTGGACTTGGTTCGTGTAATCACTAAGACAATGTGAGGGATGTTGTTTTGAGTGGGAGTTCACCTAGTTAATTTAAGAATTAAAGTAGAACTCAATTTATCATAAACTTAGTCTAAACTACTTGCAAATTTGTTGTAGATTATGGTGAATCTCTCCATCAATTTCAATGCATTCCTAGAGAAAGAAAAACTTAAGAACAATGGAAGCAACTTCACGGACTGGCTCCGTGGTCTGAAGATTGTCCTCAGGGCTGGTCAGATGACCTATGTGCTCGAAGCACCGCTAGGTGACCCACCTGCAGATGATGCCACCGATGACGTAAAGAATGTTTACGCCACTCGGAAAAATCATTACTCCATAGTTCAGTGTGCCATCCTGTACAGTTTAGAAACGAGCTCCAGAAGCGTTTTGAGCACCACGACCCGTTCGAGATCATTAAGGAGCTCAAGCTCATTTTTGAGACTCACGCGGCCGTGGAGAGCTATGAGGCCTCCGAGAAGTTCTTTACCTGCAAGATGGAAGAGGGAAGCTCCGTTAGCGAGCACGTGCTCACCATGTCTGGGCACGCAAACAAACTCCAAGAGTTGGGGATAACGATTCCTAATGAGTTAGGGATTCACCGTGTCCTCCAATCACTGCCACCGTTATAAGAACTTTGTGATGAACTACAATATGCACTACATGAACAAGACGTTGCCTGAACTATCGTCCATGCTGAAAACTGCTGAAGTGGAGATCAAGAAGGAGCACCAAGTGTTGATGGTCAATAAGACCACCAATTTCAAGAAACAGGGCAAGCCTAAGAAAAAGGGCAACTTCAAGAAGGACGGCAAGAAAGCTGCCGCACCTGCTAAGAAGCCCAAGGCTGGTCCTAAGCCTGAAACTGAGTGCTTCTACTGCAAGGATGCTGGTCACTGGAAGCGTAACTACCCCAAATACCTGGCAGATCTGAAGAATGGCAACATCAACAAGAAAGGTATATTCGATATACATGTTATTGATGTGTATCTTACTAGTAGTCGTAGTAGTGCCTGGGTATTTGATACTGGTTCGGTTGCTCATATTTGTAACTCAAATGAGCTGCGGAATAAACGAAGACTGGCAAGAGACGAGGTGACGATGCGCGTTGGAAATGGCTCCAAAGTTGATGTGATCGTCGTCGGCACGCTCCCTCTACATCTACCTTCGGGATTAGTTTTAAATTTAAATAATTGTTATTTGGTGCCTGCGTTAAGCATGAACATTATATTTGGATCTTGTTTATTGCGAGACGGTTACTCTTTTAAGTCTGAGAATAAAGGTTGTTCGATTTATATGAGTAATATCTTTTATGGTAATGCACCTGAGATAAATGGTTTATTCTTATTGAATCTCGATAGTAGTGATACACATGTTCACAACATAGATGCTAAACGAATAAAATTGAATGATAATTCTACATACATGTGTAATCGTCTTGGTCACATTGGAGTGAAGCGTATGAAGAAACTCCATTCTGATGGACTTCTTGAATCACTTGATTTTGAATCACTTGAAAGATGTGAAGCATGTCTAATGGGAAAAATGACTAAGACTCCATTCTCTGGTATAATGGAGCGAGCTACGGACTTATTGGAAATAATACATACCGATGTGTGCGGTCCAATGAGTGTAGCATCGCGTGGTGGATATCGTTATGTTCTCACTTTCACGGATGACTTAAGTAGATATGGGTATGTCTACTTTATGAAACATAAGTCCGAAACTTTCGAGAAGTTTAAGGAATTTTAAAGTGAAGTGGAAAATCATCGTAACAAGAAGATTAAGTTTCGCTCGAATCATGGAGGTGAATATCTGAGTTATGAGTTTGGCATGCATTTGAAATGTGGAATACTTTCGCAGTTGACACCGCCGGGAACACCACAGCGTAATGGTGTGTCCGAACGTCGTAATCGAACTCTCTTAGATATGGTTCGGTTTATGATGTCTCTTACAGATTTACCGCTATCATTTTGGGGCTATGCATTAGAGACAGCCGCATTCACTTTAAATAGGGCACCATCTAAATCCGTTGAAACGACACCGTACGAATTGTGGTTTGGTAAGAAACCTAAGTTGTCGTTCCTTAAAGTTTGGGGTTGCGAAGTGTATGTAAAGAAGTTACAACCTGATAAGCTTGAACCCAAAGCGGAGAAATGCGTCTTCATAGGATACTCGAAAGAAACAATTGGGTATACCTTCTATCATAGATCCGAAGGCAAAGTTTTCGTTGCCAAGAATGGATCCTTTCTTGAGAAGGAGTTTCTCTCGAAAGAAGTGACTGGAAGGAAAGTAGAACTCGACGAGGTTATTGAACCTTCTCTCGGAGTTGAGAGTAGCACAGCACCGGAAGATGTTTTTGTGCCGCCTGCACCAACTGGAGAGTAAGCTAATGATGGTGATCATGAAACTTCGAACGAAGTTACTGCTGAACCTCGCAGGTCAACGAGGGTTCGTACCACTCCTGATTGGTATGACTCTTCCTTGAACGTCATGTTGGTGGACAACACTGATGACCCTGCGACATATGAAGAAGCTATGGTGAGCCCAGATTCCGACAAATGGCTAGAAGCCATGAAATCCGAAATGGGATCCATGTACGAAAACCAAGTATGGACTTTGGTGGACTTACCGGATGGTCGTAAGGCTATCGAGAACAAATGGATTTTCAAAAGAAAAACAGATGCTGATGGTAATGTTACCGTCTATAAAGCTCGACTTGTCGTAAAAGGGTTCCAACAAATTCAAGGAGTTGACTATGATGAGACTTTCTCACCAGTAGCGAAGCTAAAATCTGTGAGGATTTTGTTAGCAATTGCTGCATATTTCGATTATGAAATTTGGCAGATGGATGTCAAAACGGCGTTCCTTAATGGTGACATTGAGGAAGAGTTGTATATGGTACAACCCAAGGGTTTTGTCGATCCTAAAGAAGCTAACAAGGTATGCAAACTTCGGCGTTCCATTTATGGACTGAAGCAAGCATCCCAGAGTTGGAATCAACGTTTTGATAAAGTAATCAAAAACTTTGGATTTATACAAACTTATGGAGAAGCTTGTATTTACAAGAAAGTGAGTGGGAGCTCTGTAGCATTCCTAGTACTATATGTAGATGATATATTGTTGATTGGGAATGATATAGAACTTCTTAATAGCGTCAAAACCTATTTGAATAATAGTTTTTCAATAAAGGATCTTGGTGAAGCGGCATATATTCTAGGCATCAAGATTTATAGAGATAGATCAAGACGCCTAATAGCGCTTTCACAAAGTACATACTTAGACAAAGTTCTAAAGAAGTTTAGAATGGAAGAGAGCAAGAAAGGGTTCGTGCCCATGTTGTCAGGTAAGACCTTGAGTAAGACTCAACGTCCGGCTACGGCAGAAGATAGAGAAAAGATGAATAATATTCCCTATGCCTCGGCCATAGGTTCTATCATGTATGCCATGCTGTGTACAAGACCGGATATAGCACATGCTGTTAGTTTGACTAGTAGATATCAAAGTGATCCTGGAATGGAGCCTTTGGACAATGATCAAGAATATCCTAAAGTACCTGAATAGGACTAAGGATATGGTTCTTTCTTATGGAGGTGATGAACAGCTTGTTGTAAACGGTTACACTGATGCTAGTTGGAACATCGATCTAGATGACTCGAAGTCACAGTCTGGATACGTATTTATTTTGAATGGTGCTGCAGTGAGCTGGAGGAGTGCCAAGCAAAGCGTTGTGGCGAAATCTTCAACTGAATCGGAATACATAGCTGCTTCGGAGGCTGCACAAGAAGCCATATGGATGAAGGAGTTCATTACTGAACTTGGCGTGGTTCCTAGTGGCGTTGGACCCGATGGCCATCTACTGTGACAACACAGGTGCCATAGCTAATGCACAGGAGCCAAGGTCACATAGCAAGCTGAAGCACATCAAGCTACGTTTCCATGCTATTCGCGAGTATGTCCGAGATGGTGACATAAAGATTTGCAAAGTACACACTGATCTGAATATGGCAGATCCGTTGACTAAACCTCTCCCTAGAGCAAAGCATGACCAACACCAGAACGCCATGAGTGTTTGGTATATTACCATGTAATCTAGATTATTGACTCTAGTGCAAGTGGGAGACTGTTGGAGATATGCCCAAGAGGCAATAATAAAAGTGGTTATTATTATATCTTTGTGTTTATGATGAATGTTTACATCCCATGCTATAATTGTATTATAAGGAAACACTGATACATGTGTGTTTTGTAAACATAAAAGAGTCCCTAGTAAGCCTCTTGTGGAACTAGCTTGTTGATTAAATGATGATCATGGTTTCCTGATCATGGACATTGGATGTCATTAATAACAAGGTTATATCATTAGGAGAATGATGTGATGGACACACACCCATAGTAAGCGTAGCATAAGATCAAGTCATTAAGTTCGTATTGCTGTAAGCTTTCAAATGCATAGTAACCTAATCCTTCGACCATGAGGTTATGTTAATCACCATCACCGGATGGGTACTTTGATGACATCAAACACCGCTTCGTAACTGGGTGGTTATCAAGGTGTCATTGGGTATTCTGAAAGTATGTGTTGAAGCTCATGGACCAAGATTGGGATTTTTCCATCCATATGACGGATAGATATGCTCTGGGCCCTCTCGGTGGAATGTCATCTAGTTAGCTTGCAAGCATGTCACTAGGTAACAAGGGATGACATAACATGGAACGAGTAAAGAGTACTTATCAGTAACAAGGTAGAACTAGGTATGGAGATACCGACGATCAAACCTCGGATAAGTAGAATATCGCGTGACAAAGGAAATTGGTTTCGTATGTTAATGGTTCTATCGATCACGAAGTCATCGTTGAATATGTGGGAGCCGTTATGGATCTCTAGATCCCGCTGATGGTTATTGATCGGAGAGGTGTCTCCATCATGTCTGCATATTCACGAACCGTAGGGTGACACACTTAAGGTTCGAAGTTGTTTTAAGTAGATATGGAATATGCGTTGGAGACCGAATGTTGTTCGGAGTCTCAGATTGGATCCGGGACATCACGAGGAGATCCGGAATGGTCCGGAGAATAAGATTCATATATTGGGGATCATTTTCTAAGTTAGGAAATGTTAGGAGTTTGTATGGAGATTCTAGAAGGTTTCGGAATGTTCTGGAAGGTTCTAGAAGAGTTCTTGGAGTTTGCTTGAAAACCAAGAAAGGGTCAAAGGAAACCTTGTGGGGCGAGACACGGATTCGTGGGGGAGGAGGACTCCTCCCCCCCTTCCCAACCCGCCGGCCAAGGAGGGGAGTCCTACTAGGACTCCCCCTCCCATGGCGCGCCTCCCTCCTTTAAATAGAGGGGAGGGGGCGCCCCCTCCTAGACCTCTCCCATAACAATCCCTAGCCGCCGCCTCTCTCCTCTTCCTTCGCTCTGCTCTGGCTTAGGCGAAGCCCTGCAGAATTCTCTCCTCCACCACCACCACCACACCGTCGTGCTGCTGGGATTCCGTGGAGAAGATCTACTACCTCCGCTGCTCGCTGGAACAGGGAGAGGAAGGTCTGCTTCGACTCCGCACGTGTGACCGACTGCGGAAGCGCTGCCGGAACGCGGCGCCGGAAGGATCGTCCACACGATCTTGAGATCGGCAAGTGATCGACTACATCAACCCCGAGATCTAATCTCGTAACGCTTTCGGTTCTACGAGGGTTAGTACAGATCTATCTCGTTGCTCATGTCTAATAGATTAGATCTTGGCTTTTATCTAGATTAGATCTGGGTTTTGTTCGTTCTTGTGGTAGAATTTTTTTGTTTTCCATGCTACGAACCCATCATGTGCAACCTAGCCAAGATAAGCACCCCCCCCTTGCCCACTACGAGATGTTGACACACAGGATGAAAACATCCCTCTCTCCTGCTCATTGCCAGCAAGCTCTCCACATGCTTCATAAATTGTCAAACTTAGCTTTTGTTCATCGTGGCAGTGAGCAAGAAGGGAACCTCACCACCGAGCCATACCCTCCTTTTTAAGCCAAAATTTGGAGCTTGAACGTAAGAACTACACGTTGAGGGATTCTGCTTCGGTTCACTTTGATCCTCCAATAGGCCAGAGGGGCGGGAAATAAATGAGTGGAGGGGAGCACCCCTCCCTGGAACCGCCCTCTTGTCACCGCTCAAGTGTGCTAGAGTTTCCTAAATTGGGCATCTGGAAAAATCCCCTTTGATGGAACCTTAAAAACTGGCATACCAAAGAAGGCGACCAATGACTATCACATCGGCCATGATGGCGTGATTCGAACCATCCACCTCACCCACTAATACCAAAAGGATATCGAGTTGGGGGCATGTTGGCTGAGATGCACGTGGAGAGAGCAGTCATAAAAATGGGTAAATTTTGATTTTTTAGAACATTTTGTCCATTTTTTGAATGTGGGCTTTTTTTTAGAAGGCCCTGAAAAGTTCCAAAAATCCAAGAGGCCCTTGATTCATTCGATATATTACCAGGTGGCCCCAAAGTTTCTAAACAAATTGGCAAGGCGCTTGGTTCCTCTAAAATATTAACAAGAGGCCACTGTTGTTTCTGAAAACTTTGAAGGGTCCCTTGATTCCTCCAAATTATTATGAGTAGGCCCCCAAAGTATCTGGAAAAATTGGAGAGGCCCTTGAATCCTCCATAATATTAACAGGAGGCCCAAAAAGTTTTTTAAAATAGGGCAAGGAACTCTGTTCCGCCACAATATTGGAAGCACCCAAACTTTTCGAAAATTGCATAGAGGCCCGGGCCCCTAACCTCCATAATATTACTATAAGGCCCCTAAACATTCTATAAATTTATGGAGAGGCCATAAATTCTCCAATAAATCACCAAAAATAGTGGTAAATTTTAAAAATATGCTCATTAGCATAAATCCTTAAAAATTAAGGTTATAGAAGATGAGTGAATCCCGCTAGGACCGACTTTTTCCGAGGGAAACAAGTCTGGACAGGATTTAAGAAATTTTACCCGCAATCACGATGAAGACTCATTGAATATGTATACGGATCAAGGGAAGTTATGTTGTGGGAACAAATATTAACTGCCAAGGAGGTACTATACGCCTCAACATGGCAATTTGGCAAAGTTTGGTTTGGAAAACCAAAACCCATGCTCCTTTCCATGACCAATAAACCAAAGAGGTCCAAGACAACAAAAAGATATAAGAGAAAGCTAAGGCCCAAGAAGGAAGAACTCAACCATGATGAAATGACAATAAGGCTTCGTTCACCATAGACCATAGATTTCTTCCCTATTTTCCATAATGGACCTTAAAAACCAACAATGACATCCGTACACACCTCATAGGTCACCCCCTCAAGGGTAATATTAGTTTTTGTCAAGGATCCCTAGCCTATAAAGTGTCCTCCCATGTCCATATAACCTTACTCTCAATTGGAATAAAAGTCAAGGGGGGAATTCTCAAGGGACTCAAGAAAGACTTGAGAAGAAGGATAAATCTCAAGGGACCCAAGAAGGTCTTGAGAGGGAAGATAAGTTCCGAGGGGCTTTTGCTAGGCTCAAAACTACCACGGGAGAAGGGCAGCTTCCCTACCACTTGGTTGAAACGCTTCTCTCATGACCTTTCTCAACATAGGATTAAGTCGCGCTCTGACAAGGAGGTCGAACCTATTTAAAAACATCACTTGTGTCGATTTTCATAGTGATGAACTCCCCATAAGATTGTTGTATGCACTCCCCTATTTCACATTGTATCATGATCGTTGAAGAAGAGATACCTGATAGTTGTTCCACAACAAAACCACTAATGCAAGCAAAAAAAAAAGGTGTGGAAAAGTTGGCCCTATGCGTCTCCATGATGGTAACAAAGAGAAGTTTATGCTCACTGGCAGGTAGCTAAACCGGTGTTTAGCCAAGTCATGTAGATCTCTATTACTACAGAAAATTCTTGACTTTTTCTTTACTAAATTGATTGTTGATACAAACTGAATAGGAAGTTTCCTCATGCATAATGAAGCAAATGCTGATAGCTTTTTCTATGTGCACCTTCCAACATCAGATAAAATGCATGTAATCATGCACATCATTTGACGCACCTATTCCATGCAAATCCAACTTTCAGGTGCCTGCGTGTGACAGATAGAGACTTCTGTAGTGCAACAGAGACAGCTGAGCATGGTGATCAGGCCCCATACAGCTTAGCCTTTCTGGGTGTGATCTATAGGCCATTAGGCCTTGATGACACATATAGTGCTCCTGCGCCATCAAAAAATTCTTGGTGCGCGGTTTGGCGAAAAGCATGTGCAGTACAATCAGGACACTTGGGCAAACAATAGTCTGATCTGCCGCACGTACTTGTACGTGCACCTGCATGCCAAGAGAAAGCAAACTGAAATGATTTCTTTAGTGAAAGTACTCTCATAGTCTCATGGAGCTAGGTGGTCCATGCTTATATTTAGATCATTTCTAGGTAAGCAGCTTACTAAACCGAGAGCTAGCCTAGCCTAGCTGTACAGACCGGATTAAAATTGTACTTCTGAAGAATCACATGTCATGGGATCAGCTTCATTCTGTACTTTGCATGAATCTTTAGGTTTAACCCCACCAGAGAGATCCTATATAAAACTTTATACTGGTAGTGTGCCATTTCTCAAATTGCACTATGTATAGGTGCATGGCCTAGGCCTTGAGCTTCTCCTAGCTTTGCTATGCATTAATCTAATTGGCTTTGTAGGACGGCAAACTTCTAAAAGTGGCAAGTAAATGCGGCTGTTAGTGACTAATAAATTCAGGCATCGTACCTGCAAACTTTGATAGTGCATGAGAAAAAACAGGGAAACCGCCTTGTGTTTTTTAGGCTGAAAGATAAGTCAAATCAGATAGCAATGCCAGCCTACCGCCTCTTCACCCTCCGAGGAATCAGAGGCGAGCGTGGTGGGAGCTGGGTGCAGATACACATTGCCATCTGAGGTACTATCTGAGATCATCCACCCTATTATCTGGAAACCAAAGAGAAGCTTTCTGATAGAGTGGAACGATTTTGATAAAATATTGCACACAAGAGATGCCAACATACACTTGTCATTGTTTGACAACGATATCACTCGATAATTATTGCCTTCTTGGCATGTATATGTTGTTTATTCAAAGCCAAGCGGCTGATGACATATCAAACCATAAGAAACGTGCATTCAGCAATAGAGTGCAGATAGACACAGTCCTGTCAACATACTTTTTATTTATTTATAGAAAACAAATCTCTAACCCTTGGCTATGGACATAGTTTGATTCGACCTCATCCTCCAAGACCATTTAAACTAGCACCATCGACCTCTCACGCACATATATTTTCCACCCTTAAGTGCGTAGAAGTATCTCTGCTTCCACACCATTTGATGTCGTGGTACCATATTACTATTGTGTAACTAACCAAAAAAAAAAGTTAAAAGCAATATGATTTACCTTTTGCAAATGAGGTGTATGTACAATACTACAAAAGCAGATATCCTAAATCAATCTACATTTTAAGAGACAAAAGAAGATAAATTATGCTATGGATAGTGTCTCATATTACTACTCACAATAAATTTCTAAATTAGGGTTTTAAAAAAGAAATTTCTAAATTACTACTATTCACCAAGAAAGGTTCTAGTGTTACCATTAAAGGTTTTGAACTTAAAGAAGAACTAGATGAGACCAAAAGAGATGTGTTTATAATCCCACCAGAAGTTAATCTAAATTGTATAGAGAAGCAAAAGGGACAAATCTATGAATGTGCCACACGTCTAAATTTCAAATATAGATCTAAATTTTGTGAGGATGCACAAAAATATATTGGAAAAAATCAAATAAGCATCTTCTAGTTTTTTGACAATGATATCCTTCACTAGTTACTGCATACTTGGTAGTTTATTCGGAGTCACGCTGCTAACGATATATCAAACCATAACAAACATGAGTTCAACAATAGAGATCAAATAGACACGAGTCATGTCAACATTCAACTCTTTTATTTATAGGAAGCTAAAATCTCTAACCCTTGGCTATGTCCATAGCTCAATTTCTCGACTTTAACCTCCAACCATAACAAACTGGCATCCTCAACCTGTCAACCACATATATTTGCCACCCTTGTGTGTGAAGAAGTATTTCAGCTTCTACACCATTAGGTGGCGTGATACCATATTGATACGGGGTAACAAAACAAATAAAAAAATCTTTTTGCAACATTTATACGCAATGTATGCACAATACTGTAGAAGTGGACATCCTAATCTAATCTACATTTAAAGAGACAAAAAATAAGAAAAATTATGCTATGAATGGCGGAACGGAATACTACTCGTAGTGAATATTTAATTACATACTATTCACCGAGAAAGTTCTAGTGCTAGAGTAAATGGTTATGAATGTTTTTGAAAATATTGTTTGAAATCAAAAGAGATGTGTCTGAAATCCTACAAGAATTTAAATCTACATTCGATCTACTCACTGGGAAAAAAGGACAAAAATTATGAATAATGGCACGTGTGTGAAATTTTGTTTTTGGTGTTGTTTTTACACTACTACAAATTGGATTCGTCCCTTTTGTTCTCCGGTATTGATGAAATTATGGGGATGTCGATGTTTTTTCTACAACTTTTCAGGGGTTCTACCATGCATTGGGAGCATGGTAGAATCCAAAGTGCCTATAACACCTCGTATCTCTCCTCACTATGCACCATGGGATTTTTCTCTTCGTTTATTAATGTGTAGATTGAATTTAGATTTAGAATATTTTCATGGTATGATATATTAATTTGATCCCACTATGCACAATTATCAGTGATGTTGTCAACAATCTGTTTTGTTATATGAAAAGTGGGATCAAATTAAGATCCCTCGTGTTATCTGGCATGGTAAATGTGCACTATCCATATGCCATTAATGAATTTCATTTTTTTTCTAAGGTTCAACCATTTTTTATAATGATCTAATGCAATGTTACACCTTAGGACATAATTTCGTTTTTTCGAATGAGGACTTAAGTTATAGTGTCTTTGAGTTACCTGACTAAGTTAGATGATCCATGCTCGTGTAGGCTATGTTCCCTTGTTTTTACCACCGACATGGTGCAAATAGAAATATTCAAAGAGCACGGTGAGGCTAGCTCAACCATCGTCTACCTTCCTTCTCATCTTCTCCTCCATCTCCTATGTTGTTGGATCGATATTTCTTGATTACGGATTGACCTTGGCATCCTAGCACCAAACATTTAGAAACACATAGCTTTTCGAATTTAAATATGCTAATTCAATCACTTTTGGAGTATATATAAAAATAAATTTCCATATTATATTAGATTTAAGTATTTCGGGCCTACTGGACTTTGGCGGGCTTCTGATGAAAAACAAGAGGTCGAGCCAGTCAGTCTTCTCGGCTGGGCTGGCCACCCATTATCTGGCAACACGCTTGGAAGCCACAATATCCAGTCATGCCAACAGCTTTTTCTCTTCGAGGAAGCGGTTCCCCTCGAAAACTATGTTTCTGGGCCAGATTAACTGACACTTAACAGGCTAACAACAACTAGGCCTAGTAGCCCAACCCGTGTTCAACCACACCGGCTCCCTCGACCCAGGTCTCAACCCCGCCGCCGCCGCCCCAGCTCACCTCCCGGCCCCCACGTCCGACGCCAAAACACCCCGCGGCGGCGCTGAAGGCTCCACATCCTCCGCTTCGTCCACCCCCAGTCCCTACCTGCCGTGTCACCGCTTCCTGTACTACCGGCCGCCCTCGCCGAGAGCCGCTAAGTTCCGCGAGACCACAAGCCGGGTAAGAGGATGGTGAAGGGGATGCCCAAGTCGAGACCTATCAAAGCGGCGACCGAGGTGGTCTTCGATCCGTCGGTCTCTAGCTCCCGGAAGCCCCGCCGCGCCGAGGCGCCGTCGTCGACCAGCGAGTACCACCACTTCATGGTTTGTCCTCTCTTCCTATTTTCATGGAGCACGTATGTTCCGAGGCATCCTCAGCTCCTCATTTGTTCCTGACCTTTTCCCCTCTAGGGATCGAGCCTTTCAAATATGTACAACAAGCCAGCTCCGGAGAAATCCGCTGACATGTCTGACGATGAGCCTGACATTGATATTGAGAAGCTGTTGAAAGATGTCGAGCTTTTCGGTAATTATCTCATACTGAACTCTAGGACGATGTTTGCTTGGTTAAACTGTCTATGAGCACTTGGGTATCTTTCCTTGTGCTGAATCGATTGATTTTAAATCTGTGGCTGCGTAGGATACTATGTCAAAGAAGAGCTATTGCTTTGATATATTTTATAGCTATTTGATGATTACATGGTGTATGCTATGTATACTGAAGATGCCAGCCAAATCTGAAACGATTGGAAATTATTCTGTTATGTGTTTATATGCAAAATGTTAGTCCATATTAATAAGCTCGCTAGTTTCCTAAGACAGGATGTTGTGGAGTTGGGTTGAGAATAAATACGTTAGTTAATTTATTTGAGAGTAATTATTTGCACTACATGTGTCTATGAGTGATAGAGATAATGTGGCATTTTGCTCCATATTATACTTTGAGTTTGAAGAACTGCCTATTTGTTTCTGAAATGCTCTTTAAACTACACTCGTGCTTCTGAATTTTTGTGGATGCTTCAAAAGGAATTTCATTTGCTGAGGAAAGAGTAATATAAATGTGACTCAATGATATGAATACTACTTCATCCTTCAATTTTGACTTGTATTTTCTGAATGTTTTTCTTTTGAAAATACTACTTCGTCCTTAAATTTTGACCTCGAGTTTTTATTCAGGTACTCACTTGGTGCTGTTGTTGCAGGTGCCTCTACATGGAAGGACCGGAAGCAAATACAGAATCGCAAAGTAGTTGAAATGGGTGGAAAGGTAAATCTGTGTTTCCTTTCATACCCTGACTTGAAACTTTGCACCATCTCATAAGTTTCCATTTGTCTGCAACAGGCCATTAAGAAGCAGCGTACACCGTTATCCGTAGCAAAGCCAGCTATGAAGAATCAGCAGAAAAGAGAGCAAAAGAAAATTGAAGAGGTATGCTTCATAATTACTAAATTGTTTTGATTTGCCTTAAACAATGAGTGACACATGATAACTCTATACAGGAAAGAATGCTTGGGATATTCAGGAAAAGAGAAAAGAGCAACAGATTTGAGAAGACTAGACCAGAGGACCGAGTACTCCGGGCAACCGAAGGGCGCTTCAAGAACGGTATACTCGATGTGAAGCACCTGATGGGAGCACCGAAACAATCGTCGTCGTTCAGGGATGCGCCAGAGCGGGAGATGAGAGGGAAGGGTAAGAAAGGGAAAGGGAAAGGAAAGGGGGGGAAGCAGAAGGGAGGTCGAAGAAACAGACGTTGAGAGAGCACCTTTGTATTGCTTTTGTCACAGGATACATGCGTGAAGAAGAGATGTTAAGCCAAACACCCTGATATGTTCTGTTCTGCTAGTATGTTTTAAGTAATCATTCAAACAAAGTGATAGTCCAAAGTTTCCTCTATGAATCTGTATTTTCTTCCAGCTGCTCCAATGTTTGCATATGAGCACTTCAGTGTCCCGGAAGGCCAGAATACGTTTTTCCAAAATATAAGATGTTTTACTTTTGTGAAAGAAGTGACTCTAGACATATTTTAGTAAGTAGGTTCATTCTGAACCTACACACTAAAATGCATCTGGATATCCTCCTTTCACAAAAGCTAAAACATCTTATATTTTGAAACGGATGGAGTACTTGTGAGTTAAACCTGCGATAATAATTCCAGGGATAACACGTCTGCTGGGGCAAATGATATTGCTATGATCTTGTGTTCTGGATTTGAACTGCCGGGACGGCTGCAGCAGCACACGTAGATCTTGTGTTCTGAATTTGAACTGTTGGGACAGCAGCAGCACACATAGATCTTAGTGTTCCGAATTTGATATGCCAGGACGGCAGAGCACACATGGATCTTCCGTTTGCGTTCTGAATTTGAAGTGCTGGGATGGCAGCAGCTGCTCACACTGTTACAACTTACGAGTCGTTTTGTATAAGAAGTCGACAGCTCGGACTGTGTAAGGACCAAGGACTCAAATTTTAGTTCTCTGCTACCAGTGTAAAGATGTAGTCTGAAGAAACATTAAGCCTGAATTTGATCATTAGAGCTTCCTTGTGGTGTTCTTAGCTATCAACCTAATCGTGATGCAATACCCTTTGTGCTAATTGCAACTTTACATCTCAAACTAAATTCTTGCCAAGAGACAGCATGGATCCAAAACTTACAACGAGAATGATAACATTTGGTAATTCTACTTTTTATTAGAACAGAAACACTCAAACCTCCCTTCTGCTAAGGTAGGCATGCAACGTAAACTGGCTTTCGAAACCATGTTAGGTCAGAAACCTCTACTGAAGTTGAGATATGCTCCCTCCATCCAGAAATAAGTGACTTCATTTGTCTAGATTCGTATATATCTATACGCTAAAGCGCATCTAGATACATTCGAATCTAGACAAATCTAATTCACTTATTTCCAGAGGGAGTACAAAAGATTCATCTAAGCTCAAAGCTCTGCATGTTTTTTGTGGATGATGTACTTGACAACTTCATACGAAGAGACGACAATGCCCACTGAAGGCCCTGCTCGTGCCATACGAGGGCCTGCACCTCTAAATAGGCCCTTCACACCTTCATTCCTGCGACAATTGGCACATTACGAGCGTTAAGGGCTTTGTATTGTGAAGAAAACATGCTATATGCAAGAGACTAAATGTAATGGCAGCAGTACGAAAAACTTGTGTCACTAAAATGAAACATCATTAAGCATGCCTAAAATGGCTGACATGATACATGCTTGTTGCTAAACGACTATAACTATTGCTTTCAAGACCTACTACTACTAGCTCATTAGCGCATGTGATCTTGAAAGATGATTTCTACCCTCCAACACATAATAAGTGTCGCTGATTTAGTACAACTTTTATACTACTCCCTCCGACCCATATTAGTTGACTTGAATTTGTCTAGATTCGGATGTATCTAGACATGTTTTAGTACTAGATACATATGAATCTAGATAAATTCAAGTCAACTAATATGGGTCGGAGGGAGTAAATCAACGACACTTATTATGGATCGGAGGGAGTACATGTGTTACTCCATACTTGTACAGCTCAGTAAGCCTGATTCTTGTGTGTGCTTAGTAAGCATGTTTCTCACTGGAGGAAAATTGTAAAATACCTCCAAACCTCAAGCAGTATGCGCCGTGTGTTCATGTTCAATACTCTAGCAGGATCCTTCTGAAATGAGAACGGTAAATTTAGTAGGTGCGGAATATTGTGAAAAAAAAGGTACTTCATGTTATCGTTAGCATTTGAGCACCAAGAATGAGCGAAATCAGATAGTCTAACTAAGTAAAATTTAGTAGAGAGAAGTCACAAGAAACTAGTGATAAGCCGATGGCCATCAGCTTACCTCTATTTGTCTGCGTGTCTTGGCAACATCCAGAGGACAGGTCGTACCAGAAGAAATAACTCCAGCAATGAAGCCAGCGGAGAAATTTGCCCCCAGTATAACTGCTGCATTGCTTTGCTCACCAACGAACAATCCTAATAAGTGTCTTCTAGTCTGTACAGAATAAAATAGTTACCTCTAGAGGTTTGGATGAATTCAAATTTTCTAAATCAGAATATAATATACCAAAACTCAGTAGAGTACTCACTGGTTCAAGAACCGCCCAACATATAGCTGAAAAGGGTACATCACGTGCAAGTTGTGCTCCCATGCCAGTCCACAGAAGGTGGTATCCACGAGCTGTATTGTCAAAAGTACATGGCTTAATAATAACAAATAAGAGTATAAAGCTGCAACCGTTAGTTTTTTGTACAAAAATTTATGAGAATAATGTAGCTGGTATGGTTAATTATTGTGCTGACATCATGCAAATGGTTTGACTGCTTCGTTAGTTACACACTAACAGGCAGTACTAGTACATACAACTTTCAGGGTGGCTGATGCTTTGCCTCGATGAAAGCATGCCTTGCCAAGTCTTCCACATTCCAGGGGATTTCACTCCACCACTTGATTCTTTGAATGCCTGTACATTCAATAAAATTATATAATTATATCTAGAGAATGGCATATAGAAATAAGTTTCAATTTCTTTTCAACTGTTTCTAGTAATATGCAGGTACTGGCAACTACTGTTGAATCACAAGATAGTAAATATTTTGTTTACTTCTCTAACAGCATCATTTATAATACAGCTTTGATAATTTCTCACAAAGTTTTTCTCTACAGACTGTTGGTGACAGGAGATAAGAGAAATTTCATACCAGGCACCCCTTTCATTTGTTAGTACATACATTTTCGTTTTTAGTAATGGTATTTGTAGAGAAGAGAGGATTCAATACCTGCATACGTGTTCTTGCCAACTCAATAGGGGAACAAGTTATGCATGCCAATGATCGTGCAACAGAGCCAGCAATGAGAGGGGCATATGGCCTAAGTTTGGGATAACTGTGGTCAGAATATTCCTCAATCCAATTGCGCAATAGATCATAAGAAGGCAGATATATCCCAACCTGAAAGACGATAATTTTCTACTGAGATACAAATCAGAGTACTATAAATGTTAAATGTATAATTCTATCATTCCATGATGTTGATAATTAAGTATAGATCCGCAAGGACACGGAAAAATACATTAGACTCCAATCATTAGCGTCTGTGGTCAAAGCATTTTATTTTGAAGTTTTTCATGTTTCCATTAATATCTATAGAAAGAACAAAACCTCAAACAACCATTAAAATATCTTTATTACACACTTTATTTCAACCAGTATCTTAACACCTCATACTGTATGATGGATCATTACTGCTATCGTGTCCTCGTTTATTTTATGACAAGGGCATTCCATCCGTTTTTGTTGTAAAGAGCAATGTATGTCCAGATCCATAATTTTTCCATCGAAATGAGTTACACAATCATTATGTTTCTATTATTTCTCTTACATTTTACCGAGAGAAATCATGCCAGACTCCACAGGAAGACAGTAAGTTGGTCCTGATTATTTCATGAAGGCATAAAAACCAATTGTACAACTACGTAATATAATCTATTAGTCCAAACAGAAGTAATCCTGGTCAGCTGAAAGGATATACCGTTGGTACAGCTAACGCTAAGCTAGCACCAGTACCTCTCCATAGCTTAGAAATTCCTTCCTGCAGGGGCTCATAAATCGTTACATAAGATGATCAATCCAAAACAGAAAAACACAATGAAGAAAAAATCAACAAGTGTATTTACCTGTCTAGTGATCTTATAGAACACATCAACTGTTCCTCTGTACTCAAAGCATTCAGGACTGCAAGATGGCCCTAAACCATTTAATTTTAGTCCACCAGGGTTACACCATGGATAGCACCTAAAATCTGACCATATCTGAGCAATGTATTTCAGAAAAACAAATAAACAAGCAAGCCATACTTTTATGTAAGCAATTAGCAAAATAAATTCCACACACACTTTTTCAGAAGAAAAAGGAATAAAATCATGAACCACCCAGACAGAAATATAACTGTTATCAGAAGTCAGAACTGGGTACGGCAGATAGTTTATCCAGCGCAAAAAGTATGCAACTATTAATGTATTTTTTGGGAAAATAGATAGGGACACACAGCTCACAAGAAAAATATATGAGGCTAGAAGACGAGGCCATTTCTCTTGGGTGGTCATGATCGTCTGGTGGCACATATGGCAGGAATGGAACACTCGGATTTTAAATGCATACGTGCTCAGCTTTTTCGCTGTGTGTGACAAGATAAGCAACGGGATGAAGGTCTGGGGTCAGGCTGGAATCAAGGGAGTTCACTGGATCGGGATGTAGCCCTCTTTGTTAAACTTTAGTACAGCTAACAGCTAACTGAACTTTTTAAATTGTAACCTGTAACTTGTTGTTCTCTCTTAATGAAAAGAATGCAGCGCTGCTGCTTCCGTAAAAAAAAATGTGGCGTTGTTGGTACTTTGCTTTCAATCAAAAGCTATGTGGGATAGAAGTGGCAAGCTTACCGGATTGTAGACTACTCCAGCGGCTTGTGCCTGTAGTCTCGTCTGCAACAAATAGTACCAATGTCATAAATATATAGGCTCTAAAATTTAAACAATGTTTGTATTTTGATAAGTGGGAATAACAAATAGATAGCAACACCGTAATGTACTTTTAGGTGCAACGCCGCGTGCATACTGCATAGTCTCTAAACTTTAACCAATTGTATTTTATGGGGAATAACAAATTTGAACAAGATTTGTATTTTGATAAGTGGGCATGACAAATAGATAGCAAAGCCAGAAATTAAATAGGTGGGTGGCACAAAACATTTAAATAGTATGGAAATTGCATATACTACTATAAAGCAAGAAAGGATCCTTAATTTAAGTATGGCCTCTAGGTGACTAGGTATATTTTTTTCAGAACCCACAGTGCCCATGTTCACCTAGACTAGAAGTCTCGCGACGGAGCTGGAAAATGGCGGGACTCGCGGATGAGGGTTCGCTTCGTTCAGGTGAACTGGCGGAGAGTCCGGGGCATGTCAATTGGTGCGGTGCGATGCGTACCTTGGCGACGTCGAGGGGGTTGACGAGAACCGCGGAGACGACGGCCGCGCCGGCCGCCGCGACGGCGCGCTCGGCGAATCCCATGGCCCGCTCGGCCGGTGGCGGCGGCGGAGAGCCGGGCTCCGGGGCTCGGTCCGTGGTGGCCATGGCGAGGAAGGAGAAAGGGAGGATACGGCGCGACCGACCGCGTGGGGACGGCGGGCGAATTGATTCTTATCGTTGCTGTTGGTTCAGGAGCGCACCAGAAATCAATCGCGGCGCCGTGGAGAAATTCGTCAGGGAACAGGGGAGAAGGTGGTGGTGGACGCTCGCTCGCGTCGACTAGAACTAGAAGGCTGGCGTACAGCTCCCGAGACAAATGAAACGACCACCGCTACCACGCCGTGCCCTCGCAGTGGCCACGTAGCGCGCCTGCAGCGACGTGTTTCCTTCGGGGTGTTGCTCTGAGGACCAAATAAGTTTATGGCGTGTGAAACGAAAAGAGTGTTCATGAAACATGGCTTTCTTAGCGAGACTATTAGGCTGGTCATATCGCTAACAAATTTAGACTAGTAATATGGACATGTTACTATTCAAGTTATCACGTCATAATAGGCAATAAGATGTGTGTGGTGTCATGCAAGCATAATTAATTAGATTGTAGACTTATATGATCTTGGTATGTAGCTAAATTACTGCTCCTTCTGTTTCAACATATAAGATGTTTTAGCTTTGACACTCCTTTTACAAAGCGAAAACATCTTATATCAGAGCGAGTACCTTTCTTTCTTTTTATTAATTGTGTCATATTATCAATTTGCTTAGTTGGCATTGCATGAACATGTATGTTACTAAATAAGAGAATCTCTGACGAAGACCGTAAAGTCACGAACTGTATAGGACGGATACAGCCATGGTAAACCCTGTTTATCGTTCGAAAATAGCCGGCGCGAAACAAAGTCACAGTTAGGTTTTGCATCATCAGCATTTCATAGTTGTGAAACATGTTTTGCATGTTCTGCATCATCGATCAGCACTGTCACGATCAAAGCAACCCAAATACAGTCCGTGCAAAGTATAACCATACGATCTAAAATATAGATCAAGCTAAATCGTTGACGCCACCCTCACCATCACCACCATCAGCAGGAGTGCTCATAGGAGACTCACCTAGAGTAGATGACGATGGAGCACTGTGTAGCATCCCATCTGTCTAACATATGTAATGCTACTTGGTCTAGTAATATAATGGCTACTTCCTACATATAATTGTTGCATCATAATTATATCATGCTCATGTCATCATGCCACCTTGCATTTGAGCATCATATAAAACCCTCTTCCATTTGGTTCTTCTCTCATATGCATTTAGTAATTGTATTTGGCTCTTGATATTTGGTTCTTGATAAATGTTTGATGCCCAAGTTGAGTTGGGGGCATATCTTTTATTCAACTCCATCACCTTTCTTTGTCACCACCTTATAATTCCACCATCCTAATTATTCATGAGCTTTTGCTTTCTTTTGACATTTAATCTAGCTCATGTGGGTTGGGATGGATCCTTTTTACCACTCCACATACTTCCATGCAAGCATCCTGTTGTTTTCACATTTTGATATGTGGAGCCACCTTTGCGTGCATTATGAGTGGTACCCCTTGTCCTAACTTCCATATGGGTTGTTTTGGAATAGATGCTCATGTTTGGGATATTTTTTAAGACTATTAAACATCTAGTGGAACATACACACTAGCATGTCTAGATTATATTCAAATATGATCATCTCCATCAACTCCCCATGGAACATCCATTTTAGTTCCTTTTAATTCCTTTAGCTTGGCTTTAATTCCATTTTTGGGATGCATGGGACTAAATGCCATGAGGTGTTATTTTGTTTTCACAAAATCAAACTTGGCTTTTACTCCTCATGCATGGGCCATGCACACTTGTTTTCCCTTCTCTCTTTACTCTCTTTTAATCTCACTTGGTTTTGGTTGAATTGAATCAAACCCTAAACAACTCTTTTCCTCCCTTCCACCCTCACTCTCCTTATCCATCACAACCAAACCCCACCCATGTGCTTGATCTTCTTTTGTTCATGATCAAACCCTAACCACTCACCTAGCCTCTCTCTCTAATCTCTCTCTAAACCCTAGTCGAACCACCCCCTCCAGTGTAGACCTACCCGAGCCTACCATCCCAACCTCACCACCTTTCTCTCTCTCCCTGCCATGCTGGCCCACACCCGAGCTACCCCATCTACCCCATGCCTCCTAAACCCTAACCGAGGCTAACCTAGCTAAACCCGAGCCTCTCCCTACCCTCTCTCTTTCTCTCGGCCAGCCCACCCTCTCCTCTCTCCTCGCCCACCAGCCACACCTACCCTGCTCGCCTAGCCATGCCAGCACGTGAGCGTGAGGGAGAAGGAAAGGTGGCCGAAGCCACCTTTTCCCACCCCGAGCCCCCACGGCATCCCCCTCTCTCTCCCGTCCTTATCTACCTCCCTCTCCTTTTCCTGGCTTCGCCCAGATCCATCCCTAGGGCCTTGCCCTTCCCCTCTCCTTCTCCACCGATGCCACCTCCTCTCTGTTCATGGCGCCACCGCTGTGTCCACCATCGATCTCTCGTACCAGCATGCGGGCGTGGCATGGAGGTTGTCGAGGAAGCCGAGGAGATCCTGCTGCGTCGCCCCATGTACAGCAGTGAGGAGGAGACGCCCATGTACCTGCTGAACACCGTCGAGCCGAGAGAAACCCTAGCCGAGCCGTCCGTCTGCATCGTCGTCGCCCCGCTGCGCCCCGTCCAGATCCGACCACTCCGGCAACCCCGCGGTGAGCCCACGACCCTCCCAGACATCCTCGTCGTCGTCATTGCCTGGACGCGCCGTGCTTTTCGTCGGGCACTCTCTGTGCGCCAGCGAGCGCCAGCGTCTGCCCGTCTACGCGTCGCGTCGCACCTTATCCAGCCGCCTACCGCCTTCCTGTCAACACCTCCACCCCCATCGCCGGCTCGCCGCTCACTGCAGCGTGCCCGCGTCGCGGGTTCGATTCCCCGCGCCGCGCCCTGCCGCTGTCGCGCACTGTCCTCTCGTCAGAGAGGTTCAGAGAAGATCCACAGTGGATCGTTGGCACTTTGCACATACCCCACCATGCATTTTTGTCTCAACCCGCAGTACCCCCAGGCCCACCAGACAGCCCGTGGCAATTTTGCAAAAAGGTTCCCGGGATTTTGTACTCCTCAACCCGTAGTCCCCGGATCCACCACGTGTCGCCCACCGGCTGGCCGCACAAGATGGACCGCGACAGCCCACCTCGCCAACGCATAGGCTAGATAAGCTCGCGATGAGAAAAGTTCATGCGCGCTGTTTTTCGCCCAGTCAGCAGCGGCCCCACCTATCTGTGGCTGAGGCTAGTTCTGTCTGGGTGTAAAAAGTCCTGACGATTTTCTGTTTAAATAAAATGATTTCAGTAAATGTTTAAATATAAATTCAAACCTGTTTTTAAATAACTTTTAAATTATAAATCCAAATAATACAAATGATATATGATTTGGAATCAGAAAAATGTGAGGAATTCAAATATGCCATTCAAAATATCTTTTGGGCAAATTAAATTTCGACATTGTTTAAAATTACAATAAAATGCCCTTTTCTTAATAAATTAATAACTTTAAATCTATAACTCCAAATTTGACAAATAATATGTCTAAACCGATCAGCGCGACGAGCCCGTTCCATCTATGCATTCCTTGTTCTGAATTGCATCATGCATCATATAAATATAAAGTATACAGCAAGTGTTATGAGAGCAAAACATGACTAAAACTTAATAAAATGCTTTATTCTTGTACCCCACACCTCACCCATGCCATGCTACTTTATTGCCATGTAAATTGTGCATCATTCATCATGGCATGTTTGTTTGCTTATCGCATTTTAATTCTTATGCTTGTGCACTTTATTTATGTTACCCTTGTTTGTTTGGTTCTTCTTCGAATAGGCCTTGAAGCGAGGATATATCAGAATCCCAGATCCGACTCTCGCTTCAACTGAGCTGCCAGGCAAGCACTACCACATGCTTGCATACATATAGTACCTATTGCCTCTATCTTATTCTTGCATCACGGAGTCGCGATTGCATTAAATTGAATCCCAAGTACTGCATAGCCTTTACTTTTAAACCCCACCGAAGCTTGTTCCTCCATCCCATGAGCCATTACTACAGGAGTTGTTTGAGCCATGCGGGTCGTAGAACAGCATGTGTAGGGTGTGTGAGTGTCTGATGGATAATGAGGTACCTAAACAACTTAACCTGAATAGTAATGGGATAACTAATGAAAGTGGCACCGGTGAGCAATATCTGCTATTTGGTTCTTCATGCTCACTTGTGTCCCATAGGACCCCGAGTACTTGATTCCTGTTCCTCGACTATTCGCACTATCCACATCCGGGAGGCCTTATGGACCCCCCCTGAGCCAGAGCTTGATTCATTCCTATTTCTTGGGGCCACAAAGTAGTTTGGGGCTTTATTACTATCTTGTACTTATGCCATGTTTACTGTTTTATTTAAGATTGTGCGAGGAGCACCTGTACTGTTTAGGGATTGCGGAGTGTTTTCGCGGTATCGACAAGCCCAGTCACACTTTCAGGTTCCCAGTCGTTTACAGCCATTGGCGCAAACCTTGGGTCCATCTCGGAGTCGGCCAACTTCATTGCGGGTAGCTTAATGGGGTGGCCCCCTGAAATATTTTTGAATCCTGTGATCGCTTTGTCGTGAATGCCTCGTTGGGTTTTGAGTTGGTTTTTCCGAGGTTGATCGAGTGTGTGTTGCTATTTGTGCACCCTAGGTAAATCTTTCTGAAAGCCGTGTCCGCGGTTATGGACGACTTGGAGCACAGTTTCTCGATCATAGACAAGTATAACTAAAGTACCGCTTTTAATTTGACTAAGTACCTGACTAGTAAATAGCGCAATACTCATGGAATGTTTAATAAAACTGCCAACGGATGGGTTGTTTGTCCGCTTTCTCGTTGGTAAGCGAGAAGGAGGATGGATCTGTTAATTATACTGTTATAACTATTGTTACTACTTAACGGACATCCGTCTATCATTGGTTAGGCGGATGGTTAGCGAGTATATTTAGACTTGTTAGTTATTATCTTTTGCTGCAATTGCGTCACACCAGGTTATGTCCCCTTTAGAGGCATAAAGACTTGCTGAGTACCCCTAGGGTCTCACACGATAAATTGTTTGATTCAGATGAACAGGTGTATTCGCAAGATGGATACTGGGTGGAGGAGACGGATGATGTTGGAAACGATCACTCGGTGTAGAGATTCCGGGAACGGGGATCCGTGAGATCTGTGGGCGGGATGTGTTTAGTTATATGGTATCTTATGCCGATTTGCTTCTTATCCGTACTCGGACCTTGTTTTCCGCTTCTGCCTGATACTCTGATGTTTGATGTATGAGGAGATATCCTAAACTATTATATCTATCTAGGAATTTGGATCTTGCCGTATGGCGTTGCAATATTTCTATTTCTTTTAGATGGAATGGCTCTGAGGACTGTTGTATGTGGCTTGCATACATACTCACTTGTGTATGTAGTTGATCCCTTCGCCTGCCGATTACGCCGCTCGTTCTTGTCCCGATGATCTGAAAGTGGTTAGGACGGCCGAAAGGTCTACCTGTGAGTGGCCCCTGGGCCCCACCGTACTATTTTAACCACTTTCGCTCATCCAAGCATGTAACTAAGAGCGTAATTCACCGAGGTAGTTACAATTGGTATCAGAGCCATCCTGCCCTTCAGGGTCTCAGCCAAATGGTCATTGTCAGTCTAGCAAATATTTTTGGTAGCTATGTATACTAGGGAAAAACAAAACGTGAGAGTAGGACTGCTTCCATTTTTCTTCTTACCCACCCACCCACCCTTTTCTAGTAAGGAAGTGTAACGTTTTCAATCCTCTTCTAAAAATTCAAACTAGGATTCATGTGTTCTGGGTTCCGTAGTACCATAGGTTGTGTGTGTGTGTGTGTATGTGTAATTCTTTGTCTATCTGTTGCATCCAATTTGTTATCGCTATCTGCCTTTTGGTTATCAACTGTTGGTACATTCCATACCGACAGACCCTTGTAAACCGACGCGATCTATCTGATTTGTTGTATACCGATGCGATCTGTCTTACTCTTTGTTATCCGACGTTATCTTGTTTGGGGTGTTCGTTTCCGTAGTTACTAATCTTTAGGTTCATCTTAAAAAGAAGGTGTTGGGATATGTGTTTTATTGGTTCATGTGTGGAGTAATGATTTGAGTGCGGGATGGAGTCGCGACCATACCACTACTTTTATCATTCGCTCTTGTATATTGAATTGGTAGAGTTACTAATCTTGATTCGTTAAGTGGTTTTGCGCATACAGTGGTATTTTAATGCCGAAATTTGCGGAATTTTTTTCTTTGTTAGCTTGTGTACCACACTCCTTGTTCAGTCGTGTGCGATATGCTTAATATCTTCTAGGTGCTTTGAACTTTGTTGATATTTTAATATCATCTTAGTAATTTGTATCCTTTAATCTTGGTTAATTCCATTTTGGTACTATTTTGGATTATTATTATTCTCCATTATGGTACTGACTTGTGTTTTATATCAATCGCAGGATGGCACCACCACGCCGTTCTGAGGAGGACATACCACCTGAATCAACGTTGGCAAGTATTGCTAATGCCTTGGGAACAATGCAGCAGAACCAGCAGCGATTTGAAGAAAGTGTTAGGAGGAATGAGTTTGTTCCGCTACCTCCACCTCCCAAGCGAGGAGACATCAAGAGTTTTCTGAAGTTCAACCCGCGCCACTTTGAGGTGTCTGATCAGCCTCTAGACGCAGATGACTGGCTGCGTGAGATGTCAAGGTTGCTGATGACTGCCGATGTTCCTGAGCAAGAATGGGTAAAATGTGTCACTCACCTTCTGAAGGGAGATGCAGCTCTGTGGTGGGAGAATTACCTCAAGGCAAACTACACTGGTTTTCAGCCTACTTGGGAACAGTTCACTGGGGCTTTCAAAGAGCAATATCTGTCAGAAATTGTCATGGAGAGGATGAAGGAAGTGTTTCTCAACCTTAAGCAGGGCAATGACAATGTCAATACCTATATCAAAAACTTCATGAATCTTTCTCGGTATGGTGGCGATGAGATCTCTGATGACAAGAAGAAGCAAAAGAGGTTCGGACAAGGGCTCAATGCATCAATCAAATATGCAATCACTCATGCAAGGCCGGGTCTTTTCTAGAACTCCAACATACAGCTCTGTAGGAAGAAGCAAGTAGGCAAGTGTTCGAGGAGTCCAAGAAACACAGCCGTGATGCAGCAAGCTCTTCAGCTATGACAGCTCCTTCTAAGCGCCGTGTCTGGGTTCCTAACACCCCACCGTCGCTCCCGGCTCCACCAAGACCGTCAAGCTACGCGGCAAGGCCACCAAACTCCTTCACTGCGGCTCCCAAGGGCTACAACCACAACTACCCTAGAGCGCCTGGCGGAGTCCCTGGCTACGTTGCTCCACGTCCACCTGGTGCTTGTTACACTTGTGGAAACACTAGGCATCAACACTGGAATTGTCCAATGAACAACAAAGCTCTTCCTCCACCACCTCCAAGACCTGCGGCAAGCTCTTCTATGGTTCGTGCACCTCCACCTCGGGCTCTCAACATCAACACCAAGCCCGGTCTCATCGTTGCTCGTGCCAACTGTGTCAACGTCGCTCAAGCTGAGCATGCACCTGGAGTTGTGATGGGTATGCTTCCTGTTAACTCAGTTCCTGCACGAGTTTTGTTTGATTCTGGTGCATCGCATTCTTTTGTCTCCACAAGTTTTGCTGATGTGAATGGGTTACCTATGGATCCTCTCCCTAAGCGGTTAATGGTCCTTTCTCCTGGAGCAACAATGGCATCTTCTAAAATCAGCCATGGCAATCAAATTGAGATTGGTGGTTCTTCGTTCCCGGCTTCCTTAATTATTCTGGGCAACTCTGACATTGATGTTATCTTGGGCATGGATTGGTTAACAGCAAATGCAGCTGTGATTGATTATGCTGAACACTCGGTTTCTCTGAAAATTCCTGAAGGCCGTATAGTCTATTCTCCAAGTTTGACTCCTGCAATTCAGCTTTTCTCTTTGGCGGCTCTGAATGATGATGCTATTGAAGCTATTCAGAGTGTTCCAGTGGTCTGTGAGTTCCCAGATGTCTTTCCTGAAGAGTTGCCAGGTATGCCTCTGGATCGTGAGGTCGAGTTTGTGATTGAGCTTGAACCTGGAACCGCTCCTATCTCCAAGCGGCCTTATAAAATGGGTCCTGCTGAGTTGGCTGAACTCAAATGTCAGCTTGATGAACAAGAGAAGTTGGGTTTCATTCAGCACAGTACTTCTTCTTGGGGTAGCCCAACCATCTTTGTGAAGAAGTGAGACAAGACTCATAGACTTTGTGTTGACTATCGGGCTCTCAATGCTAAAACCATCAAGAATAAATATCCCCTTCCGCGGATTAATGATCTCTTCGATCAGCTAGCTGGAGCTGTGGTATTCTCTAAGCTTGACTTGAGAAGTGGATATCATCAAATCAAGATTCGCAAGGAAGATGTTCCTAAAACAGCTTTCACCACCCGCTATGGCCTGTATGAGTACATGGTCATGTCTTTCGGTCTCACCAACGCACCTGCCACCTTCTCGAGGCTTATGAACTCAGTTTTCATGGAGTATCTTGATAAGTTCGTTGTGGTCTATCTGGATGACATCCTAGTCTATTCTAAGTCAAAGGAAGAACATGAAGAACACCTTCAGTGTGTCCTAAACAAGCTTCGTGAGAACCGCCTGTATGGAAAGTTCTCCAAGTGTGAGTTCTGGCTGCCTGAAGTCACCTACCTTGGTCACGTTATCTCTGCCAAGGCCATCGCCGTCAACCCAGAAACTATTAAGACAATTGTTGACTGGCTTCCTCCCATAAATGTCAAAGAAGTCCGGAATTTCCTTGGTTTGGCTAGTTACTATCGTCGCTTCATTCAGAATTTCTCAAAGATTGCGAAGCCTCTTACCAATCTCCTCAAGAAAGGCAAGAAATACCTTTGGACTCCTGCATGTCAAGCAAGCTTTGAAACACTCAAAGAGAAGCTCACTTCCACACCAGTCTTGATTCCTCCAGATACATCAAAACCTTTCCAGATATTCTGTGACGCCTCCTTGCAAGGATTGGGTGCGGTCCTTATGCAAGAAAAACAAGTTGTTGCTTATGCCTCTCAACAGTTGAAGACGCATGAGATCAACTATCCAACACATGACCTTGAACTCGCAGCAGTTGTCTTTGCTTTGAAAATATGGAGGCACTACTTGCTTGGCAACCGTTGTGAAATCTTTTCTGATCACAAGAGTCTAAAGTATATCTTCACACAGCCTGATCTCAACCTTCGTCAGAGGAGGTGGATTGAAGCAATTAATGATTTCGATTTGACCATCAACTACACTCCGGGGAAAGCTAATGTGATGGCCGATGCTCTCAGCCGCAAAGCTTATGTCAGCAACCTCATGGTGGAAGAACAACAGCCTCTCTTGTGCGAGGAATTCCATCAGCTCAACCTTGAAATTGTGGATCAAGGGTATCTTCTGAACCTTCTGGCAACCCCTCTCGTGGAAGAAAAAGTTCGCTCCATTCAACTTGGTGATTCGTACACTAAAAAGATCATCTCCAACATTCAGCTTCCGAAGTATGAGTCCTTCCACGTCGACGACCAAGGCACTCTTTTCTTTGAACACCGGATGTTTGTTCCGAACTACCCGGGTTTAAGAGAGCAAGTTCTTAAGGAGGCGCATGATTCTATTCTTTCTATCCACCCCTGCAGCACTAAGATGTACATGGACTTGAAAACACAATATTGGTGGCCTGGGTTGAAACGATATTGTGCCAAGTACGTCTCGGAGTGTGATGTCTGCCGTAGAGTTAAAGCTGTTCATCAGAAACCTTCCGGTCTTCTACAGCCATTGAAACCGCCGGAATGGAAATGGGAGAAAGTAGAGATGGACTTCATCAGTGGTTTTCCAAGGTCACAGAAGGGAGAAAATGCAATCTTTGTTGTCATCGACAGGCTTTCTAAAGTGGCTCACTTCTTTCCCACCAAGGAAACAATCTCTGCAATTCAGTTGGTTGAGCTCTATATCAACAGAATTGTCTCTCTGTATGGGGTTCCTCTTGAGATCAGTTCAGACCGTGGAAGCATCTTCACTTCCAAGTTCTGGGGAAGTTTCCAAAATGCTTTGGGGACAAAATTGAACTTTAGCACAGCTTACCACCCTCAATCGCAAGGACAAGTTGAAAGGATCAATCAGATTCTGGAAGATATGCTCCGTGCTTGGGTCATCTCTTTCGGCATGAAGTGGGAAGAATGTCTTCCTTATGCTGAATTCTCTTACAACAACAGCTTCCAGAAAAGTCTAAAGATGGCACCATTTGAGGCTCTCTATGGTCGCAAATGCAGAACTCCGATTGGTTGGTCGGGCGCAGGTGAAAGAACATTGTTTGGCCCCGACATTGTAACTCAAGCGGAGGAGAAGGTTCACATCATTCTTGAAAATCTGAAGGTTGCTCAAAGTCGCCAGAAGAGCAACTATGACAGAAAGCACACGGACATGGAGTATGTCCCTGGTGATCTCGTTTACCTTCATGTCACTCCCATGAGAGGCACGCACCGCTTTGGTATCAAAGGAAAGCTGGCTCCTAGATACATTGGTCCTTTCAAAATTCGTGGAAGAAGAGGAGAAGTTGCTTATGCTCTTGACCTCCCTGAAAAACTCAAGGTCCATGATGTTTTCCATATCTCTCAACTCAAGAAGTGCTTCAAGGATCCCGGCAGGACCGTGGACCATGAACTCATCAATCTCCAAGAAGATCTGTCTTATCAAGAACACCCCACAAAAATCCTTGAAGTCGCAGAAAGAAGGACTCGCAACAAGTCCATCAAGTTCTGCAAGGTGCAGTGGTCGCACCATTCCGTTGATGCCACTTGGGAACGTGAAGATGAGCTCCGTGCCAAGTATCGTACCCTTCTCGTGTCTTCTTCTTCCTAGAATCTCGGGGCGAGATTCCTGTTTAGTGGGGGAGAGTTGTAGCATCCCATCTGTCTAACATATGTAATGCTACTTGGTCTAGTAATATAATGGCTACTTCCTACATATAATTGTTGCATCATAATTATATCATGCTCATGTCATCATGCCACCTTGCATTTGAGCATCATATAAAACCCTCTTCCATTTGGTTCTTCTCTCATATGCATTTAGTAATTGTATTTGGCTCTTGATATATTGTATTTGGTTCTTGATAAATGCTTGATGCCCAAGTTGAGTTGGGGGCATATATTTTATTCAACTCCATCACCTTTCTTTGTCACCACCTTATAATTCCACCATCCTAATTACCCATGAGCTTTTGCTTTCTTTTGACATTTAATCTAGCTCATGTGGGTTGGGATGGATCCTTTTTACCACTCCACATACTTCCATGCAAGCATCCTATTGTTTTCACATTTTGATATGTGGAGCCACCTTTGCGTGCATTATGAGTGGTACCCCTTGTCCTAACTTCCATATGGGTTGTTTTGGAATAGATGCTCATGTTTGGGATATTTTTAAGACTATTAAACATCTAGTGGAACATACACACTAGCATGTCTAGATTATATTCGAATATGATCATCTCCATCAACTTCCCATGGAACATCCATTTTAGTTCCTTTTAATTCCTTTAGCTTGGCTTTAATTCCATTTTTGGGATGCATGGGACTAAATGCCATGAGGTGTTATTTTGTTTTCACAAAATCAAACTTGGCTTTTACTCCTCATGCATGGGCCATGCACACTTGTTTTCCCTTCTCTCTTTACTCTCTTTTAATCTCACTTGGTTTTGGTTGAATTGAATCAAACCCTAAACAACTCTTTTCCTCCCTTCCACCCTCACTCTCCTTATCCATCACAACCAAACCCCACCCATGTGCTTGATCTTCTTTTGTTCATGCTCAAACCCTAACCACTCACCTAGCCTCTCTCTCTCTAATCTCTCTAAACCCTAGCCGAACCACCCCCTCTAGTGTAGACCTACCCGACCCTACCATCCCAACCTCACCACCTTTCTCTCTCTCCCTGCCATGCTAGCCCACACCCGAGCTACCCCATGTCTCCTAAACCCTAACCGAGGCTAACCTAGCTAAACCCGAGCCTCTCCCTACCCTCTCTCTTTCTCTCTGCCGGCCAGCCCCACACCCGGGCCTCTCCTCTCCCTGGCCCACCTACAGCCACACCCTACCCCTGCCCTGCCTAGCCATGCCAGCATGTGAGCGTGAGGGAGAAGGAAAGGTGGCCGAAGCCACCTTTTCCCACGCCGAGCCCCCACGGCATCCCCCTCTCTCTCCCGTCCTTATCTACCCCCTCTCCTTTTCCTGGCTTCACCCAGATCCATCCCCAGGGCCTTGCCCTTCCCCTCTCCTTCTCCACCGATGCCATCCTCCCTCTCTGTTCGCCGGCACCCACCGTCGGTGTCCACCACCGATCTCTCGTACCAGCAGGCGGGCGTGGCGTGGAGGTTGTCGAGGAAGCCGACTAGATCCTGCTGCGTCGCCCCGTGTACATCAGCGAGGAGGAGACGCCCCTGTATCTGCTGAACGCCGTCAAGCCGAGAGAAACCCTAGCCGAGCCGTCTGTCTGCATCGACGTTGCCCCGTTGCGCCCCGTCCAGATCCGACCACTCCGGCAACCCCGAGGTGAGCCCACGACCCTCCCAGACATCCTCGCCATCATCGTCATTGCCTGGACGCGCCGTGCTTTTCGTTGGGCACTCTCTGTGCGCCGGCGAGCGCCAGCGTCTGCCCGTCTATGCGTCGCGTCGCACCTTATCCAGCCGCCTACCGCCTTCCTGTCAACACCTCCACCCCCATCGCACTAGCTCCGCCGCTCTGCGCGCGTGCCCGCGTCGCGGGTTCGATTCCCTGCGCCGCGCCCTGCCGCTGTCGCGCACTGTCCTCTCGTCAGAGAGATTCAGAGAAGATCCACAGTGGATCGTTGGCACTTTGTACATACCCCCCATGCATTTTTGTCTCAACCCGCAGTACCCCCAGGCCCACCAGACAGCCCCGTGACAATTTTGCAAAAAGGTTCCCAAGATTTTGTACTCCTCAACCCGCAGTCCCCGGATCCACCACGTGTCGCCCACTGGCACGTCACAAGATGGACTGCGGTAGCCACCAAATTTCGGTCGCGCATAGGCTAGATAAGCTCACGGTGAGAAAAGTTCCCTGCTACTGCTTTTTTCCCCAACAAATGACGGCCCCCACTCCTGTGGCTGAGGCTAGTTCTGTTAGGTGTAAAAAGTCCAGCGATTTTACTTAAATAAAATGATTTCAGTAAATGTTTAAATACAAATTCAAACCTGTTTTTAAATAACTTTTAAATTATAAATCCAAATAATACAAATGATATATGTTTTGGAATCAGAAAAATGTGAGGAATTCAAATATGCCATTCAAAATATCTTTTGGGCAAATTAAATTTCGACATTGTCTAAAATTACAATTAAATGCCCTTTTCTTAATAAATTAATAACTTTAAATCTATAACTCCAAATTTGACAAATAATATGTCTAAACCGATCAGCGCGACGAGCCCGTTCCATCTATGCATTCCTTGTTCTGAATTGCAGCATGCATCATATAAATATAAAGTATACAGCAAGTGTTATGATAGCAAAACATGACTAAAACTTAATAAAATGCTTTATTCTTGTACCCCACACCTCACCCATACCATGCTACTTTATTGCCATGTAAATTGTGCATCATTCATCATGGCATGTTTGTTTGCTTGTCGCATTTTAATTCTTATGCTTGTGCACTTTATTTATGTTGGCCCTTGTTTGTTTGGTTCTTCTTCGAATAGGCCTTGGTGGGATATATCAGAATCCTGTGAGCACTACCAGATCCGACTCTCGCTTCAAGCTGCCAGCAAGCACTACCACATGCTTGCATACATATAGTACCTATTGCCTCTATCTTATTCTTGCATCATGGAGTCGATTGCATTAAATTGAATCCCAAGTACTGCATAGCCTTTACTTTTAAACCCCACCGAAGCTTGTTCCTCCATCCCATGAGCCATTACTACAGGAGTTGTTTGAGCCATGCGGGTCGTAGAACAGCATGTGTAGGGTATGTGAGTGTCTGATGGATAATGAGGTACCTAAACAACTTAACCTGAGTAGTAATGGGATAACTAATGAAAGTGGCACCGGTGAGCAATATCTGCTATTTGGTTCTTCATGCTCACTTGTGTCCCGTAGGACCCCGAGTACTTGATTCCTGTTCCTCGACTATTTGCACTATCCACATCCGGGAGGCCTTATGGACCCCCCTGAGCCAGATCTTGATTCATTCCTATTTATTGGGGCCACAAAGTAGTTTGGGGCTTTATTACTATCCTGTACTTATGCCATGTTTACTGTTTTATTTAAGATTGTGCGAGGAGCACTTCTTGCTTAGGGATTTGCGGTGTTTTCGCGGTATCGACAAGCCCAGTCACACTTTCGGGTTCCCAGTCATTTATAGCCATTGGCGCAAACCTTGGGCCCGTCTCGGAGTCGGCAAACTTCGTTGCGGGTAGCTTAATGGGGTGGCCCCCTGAAATATTTCTGAATCCTATGATCGCTTTGTCGTGAATGCCTCGTTGGGTTTTGAGTTGGTTTTTCCGAGGTTGATCGAGTGTGTGTTGCTATTTGTGCACCCTAGGTAAATCTTTCTGAAAGCCGTGTCCGTGGTTATGGACGACTTGGAGCACAGTTTCTCGATCATAGACAAGTATAACTAAAGTATCGCTTTTAATTTGACTAAGTACCTGACTAGTAAATAGCGCAATACTCATGGAATGTTTAATAAAACTGCCAACGGATGGGTTGTTCGTCCGCTTTCTCGTTGGTAAGCAAGAAGGAGGATGGATCAATTAATTATACTGTTATAACTATTGTTACTACTTAACGGACATCCGTCTATCATTGGTTAGGCGGATGGTTAGCGAGTATATTTAGACTTGTTAGTTATTATCTTTTGCTGCAATTGCGTCACCCCAGGTTATGTCCCCTTTAGAGGCATAAAGACTTGCTGAGTACCCCTAGGGTCTCACACGATAAATTGTTTGATTCAGATGAACAGGTGTATTCTCAAGATGGATACTGGGTGGAGGAGACGGATGATGCTGTCAACGATCACTCGGTGTAGAGATTCCGGGAATGGGGATCCATGAGATCTGTGGGCGGGATGTGTTTAGTTATATGGCATCTTATGCCAATTTGCTTCTTATCGTACTCGGACCTTGTTTTCCGCTTCCGCCTGATACTCTGATGTTTGATGTATGAGGAGATATCCTAAACTATTATATCTATCTAGGAATTTGGATCTTGCCGTATGGCGTTGCAATATTTCTATTTCTTTTAGATGGAATGGCTCTGAGGACTGTTGTATGTGGCTTGCATACATACTCACTTGTGTATGTAGTTGATCCCTTCACTTGGACATTCGCTTCGTTCTTGTCCCGATGATCTGAAAGTGGTTAGGACGGCCGAAAGGTCTACCTGTGAGCGGCCCCTTGGCCCCACCGTACTATTTTAACCACTTTCGCTTATCCAGGCATGTAACTAAGAGCGTAATTCACCGAGGTAGTTACACACTGGCAATGCTTGCTTGCCTCCTCCTCTCCGATATGTCCGTGAGCATCATTTGATGCAACTCCAATTGGATGGGAGTTCATCTTGGAGGTGTACAACATCATGATCTCCTTTTCCTTGGAAAGGAGCTCCTTAATCGCTTTAGCCTCCTTTATCTTGAGCCTCTTCTTCTCTATCTCGGTCTTGTACTTGGCATCATCCCGGATTGCTTCCCACCTTGACTGCTTCATCATCTTCTTCTTCTCGTTCATCATCATCTTGATCTCCAACGTCTTGTTTATCAACACCTCCTTTGACTTCACCATGTCATAAATCTTATCTCTCAATGAGGATGACTTGGCCTCTAGCTTGATCCTCTCCTTTGCCTTCTTGTTGCCTTCCGGCTTATGAATTCATCTTACTCGTTAGTAGCATCATCCATCTCCTTCATCTTGTCCTTCTTCAGAGCCACTTCTTGGTCTCTCCACTTCGGAATGTGCTCTAGCAACTTCCAACAATGGTGAAGTGTGAAAGGTTTGTCCTTCGATCCCTTCATTGCCTTGTACCTCTCCCGGCATACCGTTCCTATAAATAATTGGGTGGACTATATTAATCTGTAGCTCAACTAGGAGACCAACAACAATTTCAAAGATATGCATAATCTCACATATTCGTCGGCATTGACACCACTTGGAGGATTAAGACGCACTTGCGCCATGCACGAGGACCAACGGCTATAAGACGGTTTGATGACATCTTGTAGAGACCTATATGACTGATACACCGGTTGTGCAACACGAGGCATAAGTTGGAAGAACCTATCTTCGATGCGCTACCAATAGCGCTTGCCGGTTTGGTCTGTGCCGGTCACGGCGTCGATGGACACTTGCAACCATGCCCACACCAAGTGTCGTCGGATTTATGACAAGTACGCTATGAGGGGGTCCTCGAGGCGTGCGGAAGAGAGGGGTGTGAGACGTACGGTATTCCAGGACGGTGAGCACACAAGTTTACCCAGGTTCGAATCCACCAGCTTTGGACAGATCCTACTCCTGCTAGCAATCGATGTCTGGCAGAGCCGGAATATGGGTTACAAGGGTTTCGCCTGTGCGAGTTGAGGGTCTAAAGTATTGGTGTGTCCTAAAGGCTCTCCCTAGGATGGCTTATATAGATATCCGGCCTAGGGTTTACAGGAGAGATCAATCCGGCTACGACTAAGAGTCGGTTACAGAGTATTTCTTGAACTACAAGTAACATTATGGGCCTAAGTCGGTAAGTCTTCTGGGCCTTCCCGTAGCCGGATTGGACTCCGTCTTTGTCCCTGACTGGGCCGCCCGTGAAGCAATGCTCTAACCTGAAGTGGGCCACCCTGGTCAGTGAGGAACTGTGTGGATACCTGGAAAGTATATCCCCAACAGCAGCCCCCGGAGGCCTCCAAGATCCAAAGTTGGATTTCTCATCGTCTAGCTTGATCTTCGGCTTGCAGAATCTTGAAGGGTTCCTGAAACTTCACAACAAAAAATACGATCCGAGTCTTAAAAAATAAGTCGGACCTATCAATAGGTTACTCGGATTTTCCAGCTCGATTTTAAACTAAGCCGGAACTTGGTCTCTAACGCCACCTGACACAAGCATGGTCAAGTCACGTCACCTGACAAGCGCTCCATCAGCACGACCGTTGGTGGGTCCGTGGTCCGCAGAACCGAGGCGCCGTTTCAATGTGTGCGTGGAGATCGAGGCGACGCAATCATCGCGTGGGTCCTTCCCAGTTCCTTCCACGACGCGTGGCGGTTACACTGTAGCATTTGCATGAATCTTGGCACAGTTAGGTGGATATAAGGGGTTTAGATTTTTCCTTCTCCTTTCCACCAGTCCTTTGCCGTGTCCTTTCTTCCCAATCCTCCTACACGCACAGAGCCTCCTCATCCTCCCCCCACAGAACTCCCAGCGCCGCCCCTTTCAGGTCATCTTCTCACCAGAGAAATGGCTTCATCTTCTTCCCCTGGTTTGGCGGCAGCGGCGGCGGCGAGAACGGCGGAAGCAGTAGCAGAGAAGGAGAGCTTCCGGGGAATCTGGATCCCCTGCACCCTCAACGAGGAGGGCCTCAAGAACATGGAGAAGGAGGGGCTTCTCGCCGCCGGCGACTGGCGGAGCGGCTTCGGGGAAACCGTCCCCAACCCGCGCGACGGCGAGCGGGTCCACTTCGGCACCCATCTCGACCGAGGTCTGTCTTTTCCTCCCTTGGAGTTCTTCTCCGAGGTGATAGATCATTTTGGAGTTCAACTCCACAATCTTCCTCCTAACTCTCTCTTAGAGATGAGTGTGTATGCTTCGCTTTGCGAGGGCTTTCTCGGCATTAGGCCGAGTTTGACTCTCTTCCGGTACTACTTTCATATCCGGAGAAACTCCATCACTGCCGGTGTTCCTTACATCACCGGCACTATTAGCTTTTCACTTAGACGTGACGGGCTTATCCCAAGATTCTAGCTAGTGACTCGGTCAAACAATGGCCAACCACTTTTTTCTATCATAGGGATATTCCGGCTCCCGACAAAGCTACTGCTTTGCCGGCTTTTGTCGACGGAGCCGCCACGGCCCAACCTTCCTGGGACGAGGCTGCTCCGGCTCTTTCCGACGATCTGATCCTCGCTAAGTGGCGGATCGAATATTTGATTAAGCACAATGGTCTGAAGGGATCTGACTTGGTCCAGTGCTGGGTCTCACGTCGGATCCATCCACTTCAGTACCACGGAACCCGACTGATGCACCCCATCACATCGTCTCCAACCGACTCCCTCCGCATCAGCTCCAAAGCCTACACCACTCAAGGCTACATAAGCCAAATCAAGTGGCTGATCAAGGAGCGGATCGAAAGGAGGATTCCGGAGGTTTCTCTGGATATGCACACGGCGGAAAACCCCGTGGTGCCGGTAAGCTTCCATGATCACACCTTTTATGTGTTTCATTCTTTGAGTTATACTGCAATACTGATGTGTTTTCTTCTTTTCAGCTTGCTGACATCCCCGAGTCAGAACTTGCTCCGCTCGAAGGATACCCTCCGGAGTTTTCTCAGGAGGTAGAAGTGGTCCCATTGCTGGACCTTGCGCTCAAGAAGCGCAAAGCTCCGACAGTGGCCATTGGCAAAAAGGAGGTGCCTGTCGTGAAGAGGTAACTTTCAGTCACAACTTTCCGCCTTTGTACTTTACTCAAATTTCTTTCCGAGATGTAATGTTTCCGACTTCACTACATCCTCAGAGCAAAACCGCTCGTCAAGGCCAAGGAGAAAGGGATTTCTTCGAAGCCTCTGCGGCAGACGAAGCTTACCATAGCTTCCCCTGCCGTGGCTCCTCCGACTCCTACCCCTCAACCTCCTGCAACGCCGGTTATCTCGCCGGACGCTGCAGAAGATCCGGCTCCTTCAACGGGGCCTGCGAACCTTGGATCGCAAACTGACGTCACCACGGGTCCGTCAGATCTAGATAAGGGTGAACCCTCTTTGGGTAATGATCCCTCGGCAGAAACCTTCACCGAAAACCTCATGAGCAATCCGGGTCTTGCCAAGTTTGGCCTGACCCGGAAATCTGCCGAAGAGATCTAGCGGCTCGCCAGGCAAGTCCTAGAGAAAAGCCATCTATCTGCCGAAGAAGAAGCGCAGGAAGTAGAGGACGTCAAGTTCTCTGATCTTCTTGCTCAAGTCCGCCTTCGCGACGAGAGGATTAGGACTGGCGAGCTTCCAATAGCCCCAGTGATCCCTCTTACTCTCGCCGAAAAGGTGGCTGCTGAAGTGAACGCGGGTTTGGATAAACTCACCCGCGAGCAATATGTAAGTCGGAATTCCAACTCCTGTATTTTCCATTATGTTATATCATATCCTCTAGCCCCCAAGCATGAAGTAGGATAAACAATCCGGGTTTTATGCTTTATTAGGATGCCAAAGAACGAACTAGTGTAGCCCCCAAGGCTCGTGCTGATATTTTAGCAAAAATATTAGCCCGAGTCTTAAGTAGCTTTCTGACTTTGGGTATTCTGACTTACAGAAAGTATGTTCCTATAACCAGGAATTACTGACCAATGTCTGCGATAAGCGGAGAGAGATCAAAGCTCTCCGGCTTAAAAATGCTGAGCTTAAAGTCGCCAAGGATGAAGCCGAAGGTAAACATTCCGAGACTCAAACCTTGTCTTTGTTATTTTCAATGTCGATTTTTTCTGAACTTTTGTTCTTTTTTGACTTACAGCGCTGGTGAAACAATCCGTCGCCATGATTGAAGAGGCCGAGAACCTCAAAACCCTGGTGGTGGAGAACAAGGGACTTCGCCAAGAGCTAGATAATCTCAAGGCAGATCGTGAAAGGAGCATAGCTCAAGTCCTTGAATCCTCCTCCATGGCCACTGATGAGCGTGATTGCAAGATCGCTACTCAAAATAAAATAATCTCGGATCTCAAAAATGAGCTTGGCAGAGAGAAGGATATGTCCCAGGCGCTCCTGGCTGAACTCCAGAGTCTCCGGGAGGAGAAGACCAAGATTGATGACGTCATTTTTGGTACGTTCCATCTATCTGACTTGTCTCTTTCTTTGACTTTTATCAATGTCGGATTTTACTTAACTTGTTTTGTGTATAGGTCCTCTGAACTTGACGGACTCTTCCTCCTCCGAGCCCCGCACCCACCGGATTACCCAAGTCGGTGACCTGCTTCATGACTTCCGCCAGTCCCTTGAAGACGTCGGCAAAGCTCTCAAGATTCCGGACATGCCAAGCATGTCGGATTTTCAGGTGCGGGACAAGGCCAAGGAGATGCCGCAGCTTGTTCGGGACTGGAACATGTCTTACGGACTCTAGCTGCATGAACGCTGCTCTCACCATGGTCACGAGCCACCATGGAAACATGGAGATTGGCAAGTGACGGAGAATCTTACAAGGTAGATGAAGACGGCCAGGAGCAGGACCTTCAAGCCATCATGCACTCCTGCGCCGGATACGGGTGTCACGTGGCTGATCTGACCAGCTACGAGATCCCCTTCTTCACCCGCGTGGATACTCCACCTCCTCCTGTAGAAGAAACCGAAGAAGTTTCCGACGATGAACGCACCATCTCGGATGCAGACATCTCGGAACGATATCAAGGCGGAGTGACCAGCGAGCCGGCAGATCCTTCATCTCCTCCTACATCATAGACCAGAAATTTATGTATTATTCCGGAAAAAACATGATGCGTTTGAAAATATGTAGTATTTAACTTTTGCTAGTGCTAAGCTTTTAATCTATTCAGCACTTTTTGGCTTTTAAAATTTTTGAGTGTCTGAAATGTTTACATAAGCACTTGTATTTTTTCGTCTCTACTTATCGTTTATCTGGCTTTCCGCCTCGTCCCTTTCGTGAGCCGGCTAAACCTTCCACCGGAAAATTTGTCGAGCAACGGAGCTCAATTGCTAAACCAGTTTAAACTCGGAAACAGAGCCAGCTTCCAGTACCAACAATTCACTACTCGGAAAATGCCCGCATCCAGCAATTAGACAAATAACCAAAGTAAAGATTAGAAACTTTAGAGTTATACCCGAAGGTAGCAGTTTTAGAATCGGAAATCTAAACCAGAACGAACATGAGCATAAAGTACTTTCAAGCATTCTGGGATTTTTGACTATGACATGATCATTCGGAAATAAGATGGTAACAACTTCTCAGAAAAAACTTGAGGTAACCAAAACTTTTATTTCTCACAGAACATGTACATATGTATGATTACAAAGAAGGATAAACTAAGAATAAAAGGTACGTAGCTGAGCAATATTCCACGGTCTGTCTAGCTCATCCGGATTTGTACTGCCTCTAGCTCTCTTTCTCTTCTTAGTAGAAGGTCTTTCTTTGACTGGCCTCATGTCAGTTAAGTAGTACGATCCATTGTGTAATACTCGACTAACTAAAAAGGGCCCTTCCCATACTGGGGAAAGTTTGTGCTTTCTTTGTTGCACAAGCCGGAGAACCAAATCACCTTTATTGAAGGATCTATTTTGGACTCTCTGACTATGATACTTGCGTAACCTGGCGATAAGTGTAGATCTCATTTCAACAGCAACGAACTTCTTCGACTAAGTCGAGATCATTTTGTCGAGAAATCTCGGCATCCTCTTCGATATGCGTGGCCATTCTAGGAGAAGTATGAATTAAATCACTAGGAAGAACTTCTTCTGCACCATAGACCAAGAAGAAAGGTGTGTATCCCGTTGACCTGTTTGGAGTTGTTCGTAAACTCCAAATTACAGAGGGTAATTCCTCTGCCCAAGCCCCGTGACGCGTCGTGGTGTTTCGAGTCTCGGTTTTAGGCCTTGTAAGATTAAACCATTTGCTCTTTCGACTTGTCCGTTAGCTTGTGGATGTGCGACTGACGCATTGTCAAGCCGGATATTTTGCTCGTCGCAGAATTCAGCTAATTCTCCCATAGAAAGTTACTCCCGTTGTCCGTGATAATGCTATGCGGATAACCATACCGGATTATAACATCCTCGACAAATCTTTTGGCTGTTGCTCCATCACAACTTGTGACGGGTTTAGCCTCAATCCATTTGGTGAATTTATCCACCATCACTAAGAGGTGAGTAAATCCACTTGGAGCTCGTTTAAAAGGTCCTACCATATCAAGCCCCCAGACCGCAAAGGGCCATGTTATAGGTATTGTTCGCAACTGATCAGCTAGAACATGAGCTTGCTTGGCGTACTTTTGGCAGCCTTAGCACGTCTTGACTAATCATTCGGCATCTGCCTGAGCTGTAAGCCAGAAAAATCCGTGTCGAAAAGCTTTTGCCACTAAAGATTTGGCTGCAGCGTGGTGACCACACTCGCCTTCGTGGATTTCCCTTAAGATTTCCACTCCTTCCGGAGATACACAACACTGAAAAAACCCAGAAACACTCCGTTTATAGAGCTCACCTTTAACAATAGTATAGGCTTTAGCTCGTCGGATAATCTGCCGGCTCAGCACCTCTTCTTCGGGTAATTTGCCATCTATCAAATAATCGAGGTAGGGTTGAGTCTAGCTGGGAATTACAGCCAGAACTGCTATTAAAGGTGAGTCGGATTTGGTCAGATATTCCTCATCTACTCCCTTTATTGAGGGAACTTTGAGTTGCTCTAAAAAAAGCACCATCCGGGACCTCTTTCCGCGCAGAACCTATCCGAGATAGTGCATCTGCTTCCTCATTTTCTGCTCGAGGGATGTGTTGAACTTCAAACCCTTCGAACGATTTAGATAGATCATCCACGACAGCTTTATATGCTGCCATGTGTTTATTTGCATTACAAATATCCGATACTTGTTGAGAAACAAGATCCGAATCTCCGTAACACATCAAACATCGGATACCAATGTCCTTAGCAATCCGGATTCCATGTAACAGTGCTTCATACTCGGCAATATTGTTTATCGCTATGAAGTGGATCTACAACACGTATAAAAGTTTATCTCCTTGGGGTGATTTGAGCACCACGCCAGCCCCCGAGCCCCCTCGAGCCTTAGACCCGTCGAAAAAGAGGGTCCAATATTCCGACTCAGGGAGGATCATATTCTCCTTCTTCTCTGTCCAATCAGCGACAAAGTCAGCAAGGATCTGGGATTTGATTGCTGTCCGAGGTTTGTACTCAATATCGAAAGCTGAGAGCTCTATGCCCCATTTGGCGACGCGTCCTGTGGCGTCGCTGTTATTGATTATATCTCTCATGGGAGCTTTGCTCACCATGGTAATTGGATGCTCCTGAAAGTAGTGTCATAACTTGCGAGATGCTAGAAAAACACCGTAAGCCAACTTTTGATAGTGCGGATATCGCTGTTTTGATTTTGTCAGGACCTCGCTGACAAAGTAAGTCGGACGCTACACCAGGTGTTCCTAATTTTCCTCTGGTCTCTCCACCACCATGACGATACTAACGACCTTATTTGTCGCAGCAATATAAAGCAACATCGGTTCCTGAGGTTCCAGCGCTGCAAGGATAGGAGAAGATGAGAGTACTTTCTTCAGGTCTTGTAGTGCAGCTTCAGCTTCGTCAGTCCAAACAAAATCCTTGGTCTTTTTCAAGAGTTTGTATAATGGTGCGGCTTTTTCACCAAGCTGGCTTACAAATCGACTGACCGCAGCGATGCAGCCAGTTAATCTTTGTATGCCCTTCAGGCGAGTTGGCCTAGAAATATTGAGTATAGCCTTGATTTTGTCTCGGTTCACCTCTATGCCTCTTTGAGACACGATGAAACCTAATAATTTCCCGGCTGGTATTCTAAAGAAGCATTTCTTCGGGTTAAGCATGATGTTGTATTTTCGTAGATTGGCAAATGTTTCCTCCAAGTCAGATATTAGTGTTTCCTTCTTTTTGGACATCACCGCGATATCATCCACGTATGCATGTACATTGCGTCCGAGTTGGTAAATGGAGCAACGCCGTGCATCGTCTTGTAGCTCCTGCGTTCTTCAGCCCAAAGGGCATCGTAACAAAAGCGAAGGTTCGAAGGGGTTATGAATGAAGTTTTGACTTTGTCAGATTCCTTCATCTGGATTTGGTGATAACCGGAATATGCGTCGAGAAAACAGAGGAGTTCCGAGCCTGCCGTATAATCGATAACTTGATCAATTCTAGGTAGAGCGAACGGATCAGTGGTGTCCTTTTTAGGGACCATTACAGGATTGGCCGACCACTCAGTGTGGATGACCTCTTCTATGAATCCGGCTAACTCGAGCCGCGCTAGTTCCTTAGCTATTGCCTTACGCTTTTTATCGCCAAATCGTCATAAGGACTGTTTGACGGGTTTAGCCTTCGGGTTTACATTTAGAGAGTGCTCGACAAGTTCCCTAGGTACTCCGGTCATGTCAGATGGCTGACATGCGAAGATATCTTGATTTGCTTGGAGGAACTTGACGAGCGCACTTTCCTATGCGCTATCTAGGCCTACGCCTATCTGGGTCACCTTGGAGGGGTCATCATCCTTCAACGGATTTGGCTTTCTTCGTCTCTTCTGATGCCTTGAACTTCGGATTTGGCTTGGTCACCTCCTTCTTCGTTGCGGGCATCTTGGATGGATCTATGCTCTTCTTGATCTCCTGGTACTCCTGGGCGTGCAGCACGGCTTCGGCAAAGGCGACATTTCCATCCTCGCATTCTCGCGCTTTCTTTGGGTCTCCCCTAATGGTGATTACGCCGTTGGGACCTGGAATTTTCATCATATTGTAAATGTAACACGGACGAGCCATGAAAGCCTAGTAAGCCAGACGTCCGAATATAGCGTGGTATGTGCTCTTGAACGGGACCACTTCGAAGGAAAGTGCCTCCGTATGATAATTCTTTGGAGTTCCAAAGGTAACATCCAAAGTGATCTCTCCCAGGGAATTAGCTTGTCTTCCTGGGACAACTCCGTGAAAAACCACAGAGCTATGGTTTAGCTGGGTCTCCGAGATCTTCATCCGGCATAGCGTTTCGACATAGAGAATATTGATGCTACTACCACCATCCATGAAGGTCTTGGAGAAACCATAACCGTCAATAAGTGGGTTGACGATTAAGGCGTATTTTCCTCGCCTGTGTAACTTAGGCGGATGATCATCGTGGTCAAATGTGATTGCCACTTCCGACCAGTCCATATACTGTGGGACAGCCGGAACTATTGCATTGAGCTCGCGTAAAACTGCTTTCTTGACCTTTGCTGGTTGAGATCCGAGGAAAGTGACATAAGTGTCCTTTTTGGTGGGAAAAGTCTTCTTCCCTTCCGACTTGGGATTTGAAGCATCGGCTTCCTCCATGTCGGAATCTTCCTTGGTCTCTTTGTCCTTTTCGGGATTTTTCTTTCCCTTCTTCTGCTTAGCTTTATAGCCCATGGTGTCATCTCTTTTGATGTCTTCATTGAAACGACATTCAGCGTTGGTGTGGGACGAGCCCCCATTGGCGTCTAGGTGATGCACACATGGGTTATTGGCAATGTCGGCCCAAGAGTAGGTTTTGCCTGGTTGCTGTTCTCCTCTACCTTGGACCCTTGAAGTCCCACGGCCACGCCAGCGGTCTCCGCCACGTCCTCCTCGTCCTCTAGACCCGGAAACAGTAGTAACCACCGCTGTCTCCGCGTTGGGTTTTTCTTCCGAGGTATTTTTGCGCTTCTGAGCTTGTTGCTTTGTTTTTGCTAACTGAGGTACAGCCAGGACGTTGAGTAGTCCCTCCGCATCGACGTCAGCATCTGCATACTTGCTCGCTGTTTCTATCATCTCTCCCAAATCAGAGACCTTGTCACACTTCAAGCGATGACGCAATAGACCAATTGGGAGCCCTGTAATGAAAGCTTCAATCGCGGTTTGGTCGTTTACTCCTTCACAGGAGTTCTTGGTGTCGATCCATCGTTCGAGATAATCTCGGCAAGTTTCTCTGGCTTTCTAGGTGCAACGCTGTAGGTCTCCGACCGAACAGGGCCTCCGATATGTGCCTTCGAAATTACGAAAGAATGCACTTTGCATGTCATACCAGTTATGGATGGTGTTCTCCGGAAGTTCATTGAGCCATGATCGTGCCGTCTTCGGCAACATAAGTGGGAGATATCGGGTTGCGACCTGGCTATTTTCGCCTTTAGCGATGCAGCAAGCTTGGAAAAAATCCTGTAGCCAAGTGTCTGGCCGAGCAATGCTGTCGTAGGCTTGGATGTGTCTGGAGATAGCAAATCCTTCCAGGAATCTTGTAGCTCTGATGCGTGGTCCAAAGCACTTTGGGCCCACGTACATGTCATCATTTTCATAGCGCCGCGCCTCTATGTTGGAATTGATCCTGTGCCTTGCGTCATTCGGGGATAGAGATTGTCCCGAATGCCGGCTGTGCCTGCGGTGCCGTGGAGTCGGACTTCGGCTTCTGCCACCACCTCCTCTGCTGATCGCCGTTGTGATGACTGTGTGGTGGAGAGAATGGTGCAGCTGGATAGTTTCCGGCTGATCGCGGCCTCCGTCCGGAGCATCATTATTCTAGTTCCGGGGAGGATCTTGACTATGACAAGCCCCCTGCCAGCTTGTACCAGCATGGTTTCTGTCGTTTCTTCATCCGTCGTTCCCACCATGGTGAGGATCAGCCAGACGACTTGTATACTTAGGAGGTGGCATTTTTTGACGATCCTCCTCCCGTCGTTTTTCTTTATCTTCTCCCCTTCGATCCTTAGATTCTCGTCTGGGAGGGTTCGTCGGATTCAGGGCAGCAATGACGTCTTTCTCGGCCGCTGGGGCGACGTTGCTCCAGTTACGTGAAGTTCTGTGATGTTGTCCTGAAGATCCGGTTCTTGAATGGTTGTCTTCCCGTTGTTCGGGGTCATGATACTGCACCCGGATGTAATGGGATCTTACGCCAGCCCATGCCGGATCCATGCGACATTGATCAGAATCTGAGACTAGTTTTTGACTTCCGGACAGGGCGACCTTTTGCTGCTCTAGTCCCTTGTTGAGTAGTTTGATACCCAAACGTATCCCCTCTGGTCCTGGATTAGCCGATAGAATTTCTCGGGCTGCCACGGTATTCTGTACTGGTGTTGGGTATACCCAATCTCCGTTGCTATCTTTCCGTGGCTTCCCCATCTCATCTCCAAAAAGGACGGCACGGACGCGTGGGAATTGGTTGTCATCTATGTGACGCTTTCGTGTCTTATGATGCAAATGAGACATGTATTCCTTGTTTGACATGCGTTTCTTCTCCACCTCGATGTTTTTGGCTTCATCGATGAGTTGTTGACGACGCGCTTCTAGGGCTTGCACCCTTTCGTCCAGCTCATCCGCAGTAAGTTCTGCGGATGTAGGGATAGGTGTAGTTAATGCGACATCGATGAGCTTACGCACACCTTTGGTGATCACGTGTCCATACACCGATGCTTCTTTTTTCGGCTCCTCTGGGATAAGTGCTCCATCCGAGTCTTCTTCGTATTCCTCGGCAATCACCTCCTCTGTCAGAGGGTCTTTTGCCGGGGTCTTGTTTTTCTTGTTCTTCTTCTTTGCCTTCTTGGCAGCGCCGGTACCAAAGACGGCTTTGGGTCTGTTTCCCGGAGTCAAGCTCTGATCGGTACTTTCGGACATCTGGACTTCGGGATTGTCTCCGACGTCCATGTCATCCTGCGCTTTGGGAGAGTGTTCCCCGGATCCTTCATCCATGGCTTCTCCTTCCTCTGCAGCTTTGGAGTTGTACTCCTCTTCATATTCCGCGGAGAACTTTCGGAAATCTGCTGACGTCATCGATTCATCCGAGGATGTGGGTACGTCGGTGTTTGTTCCAATTGCCTCCAGCACAGAGTCGGTGTTTTCTCCAGCATCGGCAGAGCCAGATCCGGATCCCACGTATCCGATGAAGTGCGACGCGTGCTTCCTGAGGTACCTGCGGCTTTCACGATTAGCCATGTCGAAACTTTTGGTGGTCTCGAGGATTGCATCTGTGCTTTGCCTTGCAGTATCATACGTTTTAGTGTGTACCTCAGGAAAGGTCTGTCTGTCCCGGCATCATCAGATCCAGAATCAGTGTCACTAATATGCTCCTCCTGGATTTCGACTTCCGCGGGTGGGTCGATCTAGGATCCGGCTCCTCCAGGGAGATCCACTCCAGATTCGACTTGGACCGCTAGGTCTTCTTCAGGCTCGGATTTCTTCACTATCCCCGCAACTGGTGCGGGCTGGGTGGGATTAGGGTTTTCTGAGATCCGGAACTCTGCCGCCTCCACGGACAAAGGGGACCCAGAAGATTCTTCTGCCTCTATCATCACCGCTGGGGTGGGTTGGGCAGGTTCAGCGAAACCTATGTAAACATCGATCTCGCCAAAGCACATGATTGTGTAGACAGTCACGACCTCCCTAGCCGGAATCCAAGTCTCATCGAGAACGATGAGAGGGACATCGCTGGCGTAGAGGATGTGATCGACGACGATGGTCTCGTCGATTCCGGTTCTTGCAGATTCCGCTCGGAACGCAGATCCGAAGCTCACTTGCCTCACGGCGGGCACCAACTGTCGTCGGATTGATGACAAGTACGCCATGAGGGGGTCCTCGAGGCGTGCGGAAGAGAGGGGTGTGAGACGTACGGTATTCCGGGACGGTGAGGACACAAGTTTACCCAGGTTCAAATCCCCCGGCTTTGGACGGATCCTACTCCTGCTAGCAATCGATGTCTGGCGAGCGGAATATGGGTTACAAGGGTTTCGCCTGTGCGAGTTGAGGGTCTAAAGTATTGGTGTGTCCTAAAGGCTCTCCCTAGGACGGCTTATATAGATATCCGGCCTAGGGTTTATAGGAGAGATCAATCCGGCTACGACTAAGAGTCGGTTACAGAGTACATCTTGAACTACAAGTAACATTATGGGCCTAAGTCGGTACGTCTTCTGGGCCTTTCCGTAGCCGGATTGGACTCCGTCTTTCTTCCTGACTGGGCCGCCCGTGAAGCAATGCTCTAACCCGAAGTGGGCCACCCTGGTCAGTGAGAAACTGTGAGGATACCCGAAAAGTATATCCCCAACACCAAGAAAACATCTTCGATCTCGGTGTAGTTCACCGCGTGTTTCTTCTTGGCCTTTTGTCCTTGGACATCATCGAAGACTTCCACCTCGATCTCCTCCAACTCAGGCTCCTCCTCTTCCTCGTTGTCCCCCTCTTTGTCGTCGTACGACAGTTGGTTGGCCCTGATGTGGACCTCGGTCTCGTTCATCATTTGCACGAACGAATTTGGCACCACGTGAGGGTCGTAGCTGCGTAGTTTGCAGACATCAACATCGGGCGGTAGACTCGTGGAGGAAGACGATGGACATACCTTGGCGGCGCGACGGGCAAGGGGGGAGGAGGGTCACGGGCGGAACTTGTGACGCGACGGGCGGAGAAGGTGCGGTTGAGCGGTGCACAACCTTGATGTTAGGCCTATAACTTCACGTGCATATGTTTTTCTGAACATGAGTGGTTATACGTTAAAAACTGTGAAAGTTATGATTATTTTAGTAAATACTGTACAAGACTGATTTTAAATAGAAATAGGGACTAGGTGTTGTCTAGTTTGAAACCAACTCTTTCTGTTTACAGTATCTAATTCTCAGTCTAACAAACCACGACTCTAATGCTTTGTTTGCATGTACATAACTGAGTTTAAAAATAAATAGGTGGGAATTTTAAATCCTGAAAAGAAAATGAATACCAATTCGAATTATGTTGTTTGGGTGTCTTTCAAATTGTTGTTGGAATCGGAGGTGGTACCCATTTCCAATTCCTGTTTAGATGTACTAACCATGAAATTGGAAGTTTTCTTGCTTTTAGATAATATATACTTAGGTAGGTGTATGAATAGTTTATTACAATGTATATATAATTTTTTATTACATAATGATATTAAAATAATATGAATAAGATCACAAGAAAACACACGTGACGCAAAATAGTTTTTTTTATTACGTAACTAGTCGACCGCTTGGTTTCATATGTAAGTGAAACATTAGTATTAAAATTTGATTTCTATTAGATTTGGCCCTGCCTATTACAAAAAGTCACATTTGGACAAAATAAAAAATTACTATTAGTACTGCTGGAGGAGACCGTCCCTATGGCTACTCGTCGTTGTTGTCGTGGCCCTATTTGTCGCGGCCACCGTTTCCGCTGGCGCTGGCCCCGTCGATTTCTGCCCTTGAGGGAGGCATTCGCGATGATGATTGTGCGCTCGGCCATGATCCGTCGCCTTCTGGCGGTCCGCCTTCCGGTTGGCCAGGGCCCTCTCCATCTCGGCCGTCTTGTGGTCCCTCGCCTCTATCGGCACTGCCGCCTCCAGCGCCTCTCCCCTGAGGAGCTCCTTCGCCACCCTCGTTGCCGCCTCCTGCTCCTCCCGGTGGGCGCAGTCTTCCTCCCTGCGTTGCGACCTCTCCGTCGGGGTCACCCTCGTCGGTGCCGAGTTGGGGCCGAGGCCCAGTGCCTGCACGATCTGCAGGGGGGCAGCGATCGCCTCCTCCTCCTCTCCCACCCTCGCCTCTGCCTCCTCCTCGTCATCCTCCTCCACCTTTGTATCGTCCCCGTCGACGAGAGCCCACACGGCCATCACCTCGGCAACATTGGCCACATTTTCCTCCTCCACCGCGTCGGCGGCGTGCTCACGGAGCGCCGCTTCTGTCCTGCGCACGGCGGCATGGAAAAGCTCACGCACAGCAACCTTGGCCACCTCCCTGGCCACCTCCTCCAGCATGGTCATGGCCGCCTCGTGGCGGATCTCGCGAAGGGCCGCTGATGCGGCCTCCCTCTCCTTGGCGGCGACGTGGTGAATCTTATGCATCGCCCATTGGGCAGCCACCTTTGAAGCCGCCTCCACCACCTATTCTAGCGCCTACTCGGCCACATGGCCTTCATCCTCGAAGACGTCCACCTCCTTCTCGGCCATGCGCTGGGCCATCAATGTGTCCTCAAGCTCGACAGCGTCGGCGGAGCCCTGCAGGTAGCGGTTCCGGCACATTTCACTGATCTTGGTCTAGTTGGCGATCTTGCGGCGAGGCATGGCTGGTGGTGGTTGGCGCTTTTTTCAGCGATGTTTGCTCTTGTTTGGGCTTGTTGTCTCTATTGCGCCAGCGGCTGTCTTTTATAGACCACGACAAAGGCGGGAAACGGCTGGCCAGGCGCGAGAAGTTTTCTGGCCGCGAGCGGGAAGACACGCGCAGGAAACAAAACGCAACGATGTTGGGAAACGCCAGGCGCGTGGGAAGTCCCAACGCTGATGGCCGATGTCGTGTCGCCATTGACGTCCCATCGCTGAGAGCGTCAAGCGGTGACAGCACGGGAGACGGACAAGATGCGTCAGGCTGCTGTGCGCAGCCCCTTGGATAGGCCGGATCATGACCCAAATCCCCGCGGCCCGACTCATCCGGACCAAAGCGGACATTTTAGGTCGCCTATTTGGGTCGGCTGGTGGAGATGCCCTAAGGACGACTAACCTGGTGAAACTACAAGTACATTCATTCTTCTCTGTGCAAATGTTCAAATTATATATAATTTCTATAAACACTAGTACCAGTATCAGATTTGTTTGGAAGATCTTAATCAGAAACTAATTTAAAACAATAGATCCAACTCACCATGTACGGCCTAGCTCATGTGCTAAGAGTGGAACCGACTTAATATTCAGGAAACTCTCGTCCCTCCTCCCCTCTCTATCTCCTCCACCATCTTTGAGAGTCTCCTCGCCATCCCTGGCTCTCCCTTGTCTCTTTGCCGGTGCTGCCACTCTCTGGAGACGTTGGGAGGGGGAAGGCGGGCCCATGTGCATAGCAGTAGTTAGACGGAAGGCTCGAAATAAGCCCGGCTTTGAAATTAACGAAGCCAACAACCGACTAGGGTTTACACCACGAGTTACAACACACACGCACAAAGCGCCCACCACAAAAACAACAAAAGGCAATACAGAGAACGTCAAGCCAGAGCGCCACCTTGAACTAAGATTAAGGAGCCTTGTCTTCTGTTGCACCAGAGTAATCTCGACCAAGTCCACACAAACAAGCCTCCACCACACCAAGACTGAAGCCTATGGGGGAATCGATGATGGATCAGCAACCTAGCAGAACTTGAGGAGCCAAAGGAGGGGGTCTTGCGGCGACGCCTCCAAGAAGGTGAATGGCGCAAGAACATGTCATCATCATCGGCAGGGATTGAGGTCCTGCAAAGCTTTCACATAGACCCGAAACCACCACCCCTGGAGCTCGGGCTAGGACCAGGCCTAAAACATAGCATCTTCCCCTAGCATTGGGAATAGCCCACCGGTAACAGCTATGACCAGACGCCGCCCTAGCAGAGCCCCCAAGGCACTAGAGGAGATGTCAGCTACCATAGCCATACCGTGTAAATGCAGCCAGGCCGACGGTTTGTGAGGGATGGTTCACCAGCGGGAGGTCACAGGGTGATCCATAGGGCACTGCTAGAGAGGCTAGACCGAAGCGAGGCCACCCAAAGGAACAACTTGGTGTGGAGGGTTAGAATCCAGCAAGCTGGCCCAAGGGATCATCATCGAGACGCCTTCAACAAGGGAACGACACCCGGAAGTGATGCCGTCACCGGCATTAGCCAAAGCCAAGCGTAGCTTTCGCCGAGATCCAACCTAGACCCAAAGCCGGACACCGACAGGAGGACGTAGAGAGGACCCAAAAGAGATCACTACCGCCCCACCAACCCACACAAGGGTCAGAGGGAGATCATGTTGCCTACCCTGGCAAGTATGCGCCGGCCCTAGGAACCACTCCTGGCGAACTGGCAGGGATGACGCCCGACCGTTGCTAAACAGGAGAAGCTGACCTAGTATAGGGCATCGAGAACAGGGTGGAAACGCGAGACAGCGCTCAGGCCCAACCGGACCCAGACCTAGGCCCGCGGGCCCAGATCTGGCTACCGCCAGCCACCAACCCTGCAGGAGCGGCGCGAAGGGAGCCACCCGGTGACCGCCACCAGGCCCGGCTGGAGCCCAAGGATCCTGCGAGCCCGCGGCAGCCACCACACCGCTCGAGGTTCCGCCACCACCACCCCACGGCCTCGCGAAGCCCCGCCCGCATCAGATCTTGGCCGGAGACCCCCGTCTCCGCCGCACCACACAGGGGCCACAGGGCCAAGACGCGTCCTTGGACACCGGATCCGCCGGCGCCTAGATGTGCCGCCCTCAACGCCCGAGGCCAAGCCGGCCGAACACGTTACCGCACCCTAATGCAGCCTCACCAACCGCCACACATCCGCGAAGCACCGCCAAGGGCCGAAGTCGGGGAGCCTCCCCGTAGCCAGGACGGGATCTGCCTCGTCGGACCGTCCAAGCGTGGGGAAGGGGAGAACTGCCGCCGCCAGCGCCACCCGGGCTTTGCCTGACAGCTCTCGCTGGCGGCGGTGACGGGGTGAGGCGAGAGGGCGGGGCTTGAGGCGAGGGAGGTGGAGGCGCCCGGCCGCCCGCGGGGAGGTGGGCCTAAAGCGGAGCGAGATAGTAGTAGTTCTACTAGGTCTAGCGTTTGGTTTGCCTATATGTAGGAAATATGCCATGGGGAAAAAAGGTGCCGAGGCGTTTGGGCGGCCGTCGGTGGGAGTGAAGCTGGTGCTGCTTACCATCATGCTTTGGATGATGGAGATGATGATGGGCAGCAGTGCTTCTTCGTTTCCCCTCCTAAATAAACTCAGGATGCTGCTGGATGCGACCGCCCCCTTAGATTTTGTCGTCATGTAAGGTGTCAAGTGGGATCCCACCTAGATCCCACTTCTAGTTCATTTTGGATTTTGTAGTTCAAAATTTTGTCAAAATTTTATACTAGAAATTGCAAAATGAACTAGAGGTGGGATTTTGGCGGGATCCCACTTGACACCCTATTGTCATGGTGGCGAGTAGCAGAGGGGAGAAGGGATCGAGTGATGTCGGGGAAGCTGGCGAAGCTTCGATGGCAGAAGTTCCCAAGCAGGGGTGGCGTATTTGACCGAGGGTGTCATTCCGTACCTCAGAGTCTCTTGCTCTAATGGATTTTCGTCCTCAATCTATAGACTATAGGACTGGAATTACAACTTGAAACTCACAAGCTGTGATTAGCTCGTAACTCGCCTCAAACTAGGTGTCTAACAGTCAAACCGAGTTTTAGATTTGATCTTCTTTGTTAACCCAAGCTAAACTAGCTACTCACAAGCTACACATTTAGCTGAGTTTAAAAAAATTCATAGATGGGTGCCAAAATGTTAACGTTTCTTGCACCTATAATTGTGTAGAACTACAATTTTCATTGATCTTGTCTTTGTGGAATTATGAAAGTACTATCATTGTTCTAGTTCTAAATTAGTAGGAGAATTAGTAGTTTCTTATATAATAGGTTATCAAGTTGAGCCGAGTATCAAATCTGAACTTGTTCGGTTAAGGAGTCGGGCCAACGGGCTTTAGTGTTGGAAATATGCCCTAGAGACAAATAATAATAAGGATTATTATCATATTTCATAAATTTTATGATTAAGTTTTATATCATGCTATAACTATATTGAAAAGAAACGTCAATACACATGTGATATATAAACAACCAGGAGTTCCCGGTGAAACTCTAATCACTGGTTCATTGGTCAACATATGATCAAAATTTCCCGATCATGTGGCATTTATGCCAGTTGGAAATGGAGTCTTCTGAGAATGAGATGATGAACTAATACCCAACCTAAACATCGTGACTCGATCATGTTATGAAGTTCAAGTTACGATGATTAGAATAGACCTAGTAGACTATTTCTTAGACCATGAGGCTATATCAATCACTATCTCCGAAGGGTACCTTGATTAACGTCACTTGGTTAAATAGTGATCATAAAGGTGCGTTCAGATATTCGGAGGAATGGTTGAGGCATTATACGTCAATAGCGGGATTTGTCCATCTGCGTGACAGAAAGATACTCGAGGGCCTACTCGGAGAAGTTATATTCAATAGTTGCGCAGCGTGTGATTTGATCACAGGGATATCACTTGTCGGAACGAGTCAAGTAGCATTTGTCAGTAACAATAATGAACCCAACATGGTGATGTCATTGATCAGATCTCAGACAATGCAAGTAACGAGACACTACAAGAATCTAGGCGGTTCATGGCGATCTGATATCATCGTGGATGAGGGTCAAAATGTCATAGATGGCCATCCGCGACAAATTCTGCGATGAAAAAAATAGGTCATGGACGTCACGTCATAATTCAATCTATGACATTTTTTCTGTCTGAAAACATCATGGGTCGTCCGTGACGTTCCTCCAATTTTGTCACGGCAAACTGGACCGGCCCGGCCCAGGCCTAGTCTTTCATGACGTTTTTATTTTGTCATGAACGATGCCACGTGGTCGACGACACCACGGGTGGCCGTCAGCGATGTTTGTTGACGTCATGTTTGCCATCTACGATGTCATTGTCTTCCTGATGTTTTTTCCGTCACGACCTGATTCCGCTAGCGTCCTTTGCTGACGTCATCCTTTCATTTGCTTATGTCATCCTTCCCATTTCGTCATGCTGGCGGAGACGAATTTTGTTTTCGTCACGGCAATAAGCTGGCCATCTTACGTGTGGCTGATCGTCAGGGTGACACGTGGACCAATAGGAAGGAAACACGGGGTCCATCTGCAGCGCGAATCATGTACCAATCAGAGCTGGATGCATATCTCCAACGCATGACGAACTCAATTTGTTAGGGCAGAAGAGATGGCGTTTCTGTTTCGTCGAGGATGTTGATGAGTGAAAGTGCGCCACGTCGGTGTCTATCGGTGACTGAAATATTTTCATCAACTAAACAAGCATGACGTTTTCATTTACATCAGAGAAGAGTGTTGGCAACTTTGCTAGATTGCACCGTCCAGATCAAAATGACAGAAATTGCATGGCACATGTTTCAGGGGACATAAATAGGTTCGCGCATAAGTTTCCAACAAAATAAAGAAAAGAGCCTAAAAAGCTTTTAGTCACACCACCAGTTCACTTACGCAATATAGCTAAGAATTGCTGAAGTGATGCATTTATAAGGTCTGTGAAGTTCACAAGTGCTTTCCGCGCTTCATTCTTTGCTTCTATCTCCTTCAGCAATGCTGCAATGTGTCTGCCCAGGGCCTCATTCGCTGCTCTCTCATCCCCAAGTTGTGCTTCAAGGAGAGAGTTGGTTGGTCTTGAAGCATGGATGCTTTCATCAGTGGAAGCAAGGTCTTGATCCTCAATGCCATCTTCTGCAGCAGATGGTGCCACCGTGCTTCCAATGGGTTCCTAACAGTTATAGAAGCAAACATTAGAAAAGTAGCAAGCAAATTCCAAGCACATCTTCATGGACAAATAGGGTATTGAATTATACGAAGATGACAAAGATGGACCTGGTATAGCTTCTTCCACACTTCATGCGCTTCCTTCAGGGCTTCTGCCTCGCCATCTGGTCTCTCCATCTGCAACCCCACAATGGCACTGCGTAGTGTAGCATTCCCTGCTCTTTGTGCCCCGAGTTGCGCTTCAAGGAGAGTCTTGGCTGGTCTTGAAGAATGGATGTTGATGTCGTATGACAGCGCATAGTGCACCGTGTCGGTGGAAGGATGTTGTTCAGCCTCAGTGATATCTTTTGTAGCATTAGGCGTCATCTTGCTTTCCTTGGTTGATCTGCATCAGATTGCTCGCTCTGTCGTGGTGTGGAACACGGCAGTGCCATCGGGGATGGCTTGAAGGGGACAATCAGGTTGCTATCGGTGGCTACTCGCAACGGGTTGGGCACAAATACCATAAACACAATGATGTACCCAGGTTCGGAGCCCTCTTGGCGAGGTAAACCTCCTACTCCTGCAAGGATCTACTATCAAAGGGGGCAAACGCCCAATACAAGTGCTCCTTGAGCTGTTTCCTTAGCTACTTCTTGCTAGGAATTCTCTAAGTCCTTCTTCTGGTGTCTATTTTTCCTTCTGCTTGGGCTTACCTAGAACCCTAGCGCTACCCCCTTTATATATAGGTCAAGGAGGTAGCTTACAAGATGGGTCCTAGGGTTTACTTTTTGGATTTGGGCCTTACAAAGTGGGCCGGCTGGACAGGACCAAACGGTAGGCCCGGGTCCAGTCAAGCCTCCAGTACAGGGGAGGACCATGCTTTAACGCTCAGCGCCCCTACTTTACTTGTCATTCGGCTCTTTATCCATCAGCCGGTTCTTTATGCGTAAGCTGGGGCTTTCCTCGTCAGCCCTTGCTTTGCTCGTCAGCCTCCAGCTTTGGTGCGATTGTCCGATGGCGCGCCGGTCAGCCAGCCTGTCTCCGGTCAAGTGCTTCAGCAAGGAGCGTCATCCCCACCGTACAATGTCCACCGGATCCGAGGTGGCTGGCTAGGAGCGGCCTCCCAACCGCTTCTTCTGGCTACCCTACTAGACGGGCCAACCGGGGAAACTTGAATGCGGACCGGGTGGGAATTCCACCCGGCTGTGGTTCCTTGATCTGGGTCCAGACGACCCGTGCTCCTTGGAGCCAGCCGGTTGGTCCCGTCTTGGTCTACCCGGGGGTCATCCCCCGACACTAGTCCTCGAGCGTGTTAGGACTTGGCCTCATGGAGAAGTTCTTGCGTGCGCATTTGAAATGATTGATGACACAGATGCCTTGTCGTTTTCGTTTGTCTTGTAGCCTTTGTTTTGTAGTCTTTGTCCTGTACTGGCTTGAGATTCTACGTTGTTTTCCCGGCTGGGGTTCACCGGCTACAGAGCCGATGGACCACCCACAATGTGTGATGGGTGATCTTCTTGACCGGCTGCCGCACCCAGACGGGAGATGGATCGCCAGTCTGCGATCGTTGGTGCTTGCGTAAGCCATGCCTGCCGTTTTTGGCACGCGTCACGTCAGTTTGACTTATAGGTCTGCTGCTGTAGATTTTGGTAACCGCGCGCACGCCTCCATCATTGTGTCTCCTTGGAGGTCGTGGGAGCATTTTGCCTCCCGCAGTAACTTCTGCGGGATCCTCTGTGCGTGCGGTGCTGGTGCACGCGATCTGCCCCGAACCGTTGCGGGGTAGTGGGGTGGTTGCTTTGCCACGTGGCGTGGAAGCAGGGGAACCGGCGCGGTTATCCTTCACCAATAAATACGTGTGCAAGGAGCAGTGGTTCCTCACCTCGCCTCCCTGCGCCTGCCATCCTTACTCTTTCTCGCGCTCTAGCCTCTCTCTGCTCTTCTGTGCCACTGTTTCCTGGTTGTCGGTGCTGCTCCTTTTCTTCGACCACGGGACCCCGCGCCTCCATCACGGCTACCTTTCCAGGCAATATGCTGCCTGAGGTCGCCGACGGCTGGTGCAACTCTTATGTCACAGAGGAGCTGGTGAAGAAGTACCGGCGGGGGAAATTCCTGCCATCGGAGTGGGTCGTGAAGCATCGCCTCGCGCCGGAGGGCGAGTGGGTGCCCCACCCCAGCCTGCCTAGTCCGTCATCTTCCTCGGCCACTTCGCTTGCGGCCTCGGGCTACCGCTGAGCCGCTTCGTCTTGGAGCTGCTGGTCACCTTTGATCTGCAACTTCACCACCTCGGAGCCAACATCGTGTCGATGTTGTCGCATCACGCGGCTTGCTACGAGGCATTCCTCGGTGTCTGCCCTGACGCCGCGAATTTCTTGAAGTTCTTCCACTTCAAGGTGCAGGTGGTGGGGAAGGGTGGCCCGTTGACGGAGACGGGCTGCTGTGCCATCTATCCGCTGCCGTCAGCAACCATACCCCGCCTGGAGCTCCCCGACACCGTCAAGCTCTAACAGCGCTCATATTTTTATGTGCACAACAACATGAAGGTGGACTTCATCAAGGTCCCCGCCTTCGCCAACGTCCCCTCCAACCAGAAGGCCTGGACCGTCCAGCACTTGGGTGCCCAGGGCGACATCGACCGGATGGGCGCCCGGCTGGCCGTCCTCATGGAAAAGGAGCAGCTCACCGCCCGAGACATTCTGTTATCCTAGATGGCGACCCGCGTGCTCCCGCTGTAGCACCGGTCGCACAAGATGTGCCACCTCTCTGGCCATCTGGATCCCACCTGGGTATCCCGGCTAGACGTGCCGTACACCGCCCTCCACGAATGGCTCGTCACCATCTCGAAGGAGGCGCTAGAGGAGGAGTGGGAGTTCTCCTGCCAGCCGTACCATCGTGGCCGGCTGCCGCCGAAGGTATGTTTTTCTTGCTCTTCTCCGGGTGGATTTTCCTAAGGGACTCCCGTTTCGTGCCTCTTATCTTCCCTTGTTGAGTAGCTTTTCACGGCGCAGCTAGCGGAGGACGGTATGGGAGACACCGAGCTCCCCAACTTCGACGCGGACTTCAAGCCAGCGAAGGCTCTGCCCGTGGAGGTGGAGCGGTTCCCCATGCAGGCTGATGAGGGCTATGAGTTCCCACCCGGCGAGAATTTGTTCCCTGCCTTTGTTATGCTTGCACTTGCTATGCTTGTAGTTGTAATATTGACTTTTCGCTTGTCCTTGGAATAGCTGCCCACGGTGAGGATGTGGACCTGGCCGAGCTCGTCGCGCCCAGGGGCAGGGGGAAACGGGCTGCCCCTACTAGCGTCGCCCCGGCTGTAGGTGGCGCCAAGAAGACGCGTCACCTCCGCCCTGCGGCCACCATGCCAAGGTTGCCGGGAAGGCGCCCTTGTCCTTTTGGTGTGGGTATTGCCTTCCTTGTATTTGTGTTGCTCACTTCTTGCGTTTCTGCAGTGAGGCTATGTCGTTGTCCGGCTTCGCAACCGTCGCCACCGCATCCGCCCCTCCGCCTGCTGCCGAGGGGAGTGCGTCGGCTTCGGCATCCGAGGCCGCGCCGGCTCCGGCGTCCGAGGCTGCACCGGCTCCAGCGTCCGAGGCTGTGCCAGATCCGGTGTCCGATGTTCCGCCGGCTCCGGCCTCCGAGGCTGCGCTGGCTCCAGGCCCCGAGGCGGTAGCGTCGGATGCGGTGCCACCGGCTAAGCCCGCGATGCTTCACCGGGTCGGGGCCGTCTCCCGGCTTGTTGGGGGTTTGTCGTTCAGGCGTGCCGGTGCGGTCGCCCCTCCCTCCGGCTCCACGGTGGGTGCTGACTCTAGCACCTACCGGGTGGAGGTGCCGCCGCCGGTTGCCCCTGTCCAGCCGGAGGTTGGTCCCTCCGCGGCTCCGGTAAGTGACGACGGCCTCCAGATCACCGGCTGGACGCCGGCGCGTGCCGTGCTGCCGCTAGACGCTCTCCAGCACGATTGTGGGCGGCACCCCGCCGTGGCGACCCGCCGCCAGTGGTGGGGGAAGGCTGGGCGAGGGCTCAATGGCGAGCAGGAGCTTCCGTCGAGGTATGTGCTTTGTCACCAATCTTGTTATTTTGTCGCCGTCTTGCGACGTAGCTGTTTCTTTTGGTTCTTATCTCTCCTTTCCTGCACAGAGGGCTCTTGCTGATGCCGCCAAGAATTCGCGGGACCTGGATCGTAAGATTGCTCACTCTGCTGTATCTTCCCAATTGCGCGATTTCTCGCGCTTCTTGTTGAGTATTGGTTACCCTCCTGCAGCTCTGCTGGCGAACCGGGACCGTGATGTGGCCTAGCTGAAGGAGGAGGTCGCCCGGCTGGAGGAGTCCAACAAGACCCGCCAGGACCAGATCACCAAACTGACTGCACAGCAGCAGCAAATGGAGATCAAGGCTGGTAGGGACAAGAAGGCTGTGGACACCCGGGCCGAGGCGCTGAAAAACCTGGAGGGGCTCTACGCTACTCAGGCGGATGCCCTCAAGGCTTCCAAGGCCAAGGAGGCGGTGGCACTGTCGGAGCTCTGCCAGATCGCTGAGATTGTTGTCAGTAAGTGTTCTTGACTTGATCCCCTTTTGTAGATTTGTCCTTTGTGATTAAAACCGATCACTGCCTTCTTTTCCGGCTATAGATCAGTACCCTGAGGCAACAGATCAGGCACTGGGACGGATTCCCGAGATGGATCCAGACCGGGATCTCCACCTGGGGGAGCTGGTGACGGTTGTCCGCGAGGAGGCGAACCGGCTCCGCGCTGCCGCTCTTGAGGTCTTTGACTATGTCTGGCCCGAGGCCGTCCCGCCTGCCACCATGGATGTCCTGGCTGAGCATCTCCGGGGCGCTCCAGAGCTCATGAATGTGGCCCGGGAGTGGGCGGCTCGAAGCGGCGCGGAGATGGTGCTGGCGCTGCTAAAGTCCTGGTACCCAGATGTGGATCCGCGGAGCCTTTCCCATGGATTCCGCCAAAGGACCAGTTACAACCAGCTTCGCACCGAGGTCCCCAACATCCGCTCCTGTGGCGTGACGATCGGGAGCTACGTTGCGCTGGACAGGGACTTCAGCGACCCAGCCGGCATGGAGCGGTACTTCCACAACCCGGATGCAGCACGTACTGACACTCCAGCTGCGCCGCAGACCGCCTCGACGGACGTCGCCTCCTGCAGCCGCACTCCAGCTGATGCCTCCGGCCCTTTTGCCCCTCAATGAACTTGATCCCCGGTATGCCGGGAGTATTTGTGACTTGATACATTTGTCTTTTCTTTGTGCCCTGTGAACAATTGTCCATCGTTGATGTATTGAAACTCTGTGGGAGCATCGCCTTCCTCCGTCTATTTGCTCGTGCTCTTCTGTTTGCACTTTCTGTTTTGCATCTTTTGCATGCCCGTTTCTTTGTGGGGGCGCGCAAGCGCACCCACAGGGTGTAGTCCCCGAGGTTCAGGCCGGCTGGAGAATACAGCCGGCTCGAAGCTCCTTTGTGTTCTTTGTTTTGCAGTTGTGTGTGGGGGCGCGCAAGCGCACCCACAGGGTGTAGTCCCCGAGGTTCAGGCCAGCTGGAGAATACAGCCAGGTCGAAGCTCCTTGGCCTACTCTGCTGCCGCCTAGAAGCTGGCTGCCTCCACCTTGGCGGTGTTCGTCGTTGAAGTTTGGCTCATGCAAACATAGAAACAAACAAGTTGTTTGCCTGGTTAAGCATATGCAAGTTCAAACTGTAATCTTAGATGAACTAGTTGTCAGACTTTTGTTGTTTCGCGCAAATTCAATGTCTTTGCCCTTTTCTCAGTGAGCATTGGCCAATTTTAGTGTTGTTCCCTTGCTGGCTTTTAGCCGGAGTCGAAGGGGTAGCTTAGTAGGCGTACTGCACTATACTTCAGGTTTGTGTCATTGCCTTTAATCGAGCGAGCGCATCCGGGTCGTCCAAACGTTTTTGTTTTCCTCGTGGCATTTTCGTGTAGGGGCCTTTGAGCGTTCTGCTCTTGCCGGATCTGTCAGCCGGCTTGCGGTCTGCAGCCGGAACCGAAGAGGAAGCGTTAGGATCCGCGTACAGTACTTTACCACGTGGATCATGCAGCCGTCTGGGCCAACCGGCGAGTCCCCGAGACGGATCGCCGGCTCCGAGGTTAGAGTAATGCAGCCGGAAAAGCCAATTTGTGTAGCATGACTTGCTTATTTTATTGCGGAGTCCCTGAGACTGAGTCGAGGGTCCTATGCTTGTTCATTACATGAAAATAAGGTACATACACTTATTGTTCAAGTGTAAAAGGGGCGAAGCAGGCTCGCATTCCATGGGCGTTCACTTTCTTCGCCTGAGCGGTCCATCTTGTTCTTTTCCGGCTTGCGGGTGTCGATGAGGTAGTATGAGTTGTTCTACAGTGCCCGGCTGATTATGAATGGGCCCTCCCAAGGTGGACACAGCTTGTGCATCCCCTTAGTGTCTTGAACCAGCCTTAGCACCAGATCGCCCTCACGGAACGAGACGCTACATATCCGGCTGGCATGATAGTGGTGCAGGTTCTGCTGGTAGATGGTGGACCTGGACAGGGCCAGTTCGCATGCTTCCTCCAGGAGATCGACACTGTCTTTCCGTGCTTCTTTGGCCTATTGTTCTGTGTAGAGCAGTTTGCGGGGTGCGTCAAACTCGATGTCAGTGGACAAAACCGCCTCTGCCCCGTAAACAAGGAAGAAGGGAGTGTAGCCGGTGGACCGATTTGGCGTTGTGCGCAGGCTCCAAAGTATAGCCGGTAGCTCCTCAATCCAGCAACCGGGGGATCGCATCAGTGGTTCGATCAGTCAGGGCTTGATTAGAGCTAGGACCAGGCCATTTGCTCGCTCGCACTGCCCGTTGGACTGGGGGTGTGCCATAGATGCAAGGTCCAGGCGGATGCCCTTATCTCTGCAAAATCGTGCGAAAGCTCCCTTGGCAAAATTTGTTCCGTTGTCGGTTATGATGCTGTTGGGGTAGCCAAAGCGTGTGATTATGTCTGTGAAGAACTTGACCACTGTTGGCCCATCCAGCTTCTTTATTGGCTTTGCCTCTATCCACTTGGTGAACTTGTCCACCGCCACCAGCAAGTGGGTCATGCCGGATCTAGCTGTTTTGAAGGGGCCAACCATGTCCAGCCCCCAGATGGCGAACGGCCAGGTGATGGGAATCGTCTTGAGTGTTGCAGATGGAGTGTGCTTCTGCTAGCTGAACCGCTAACACCCGTTGCATGCCTTGACAATCTGCTCAGCGTCTTCTAATGCCGTGGGCTAGTAGAACCCGTGGCGGAATGCCTTTGCCACTATGGCTCGTGACGATGTGTGGTGTCCACACTCGCCCTGGTGGATGTCGACCAGCAGCCGGATTCCTCCCCCTTGGCTCACACATCGTTGATAGATGCCGCCAACGCTACGCTTGTAGAGCTCATTGTTGATGATGGTGTACGCGCTAGCTCTGCGCTTGACCTATCTTTCCTGTACCTCTTCTTCGGGCAGCTCTTCGTTGGCCAGGAAATCCATGAACGGCTTGGCCCATGTTGGGGTTTCCCGGATGGCGCATACCGCATGCATTAGCAGATTCACTTTTGCTTGGATGGCCGGGTCAGGCTCGTCTGGAGGCCGACCGGGTGGGGCGGTGGAGACGGCAGCTTCTAGGCTAGAGGCGGCAGTCCCTAGGTGTGCAGGAGCAGTCCCCGGATGCGATGCCGCTGTCGCGGAGGTTTTGGAGCCGACAGTCCCTGGGTGCGGCGAAGCAGTCCCCGGGTGTGGTGCAGCCGTCGCGGAGGTCTTGGGCCAGCGGTCCGGGTCTGACAAGCGATCCGGGTGCGGTCAGCCGTCGCGAGGTCTTGAGCAGCGGTCCGGGTTCGCGTCCAATATGATGGAGTCGGATTCGGGAGACGGTGTGATTGATGGCTTGCGCAGGTGCTCAAGGGAAACTCTAGGCGGAATTGGTTGTCTTGTCGACCCGATGCGGGCGAGCGTGTCTGCGGCCTCGTTGTTTACCCTGGGAACATGATGAAACTCGCACACTTCGAAACAGGCGCATAGCTGCTGTACAAAGAAACGGTATAGAGCCATGTTTGTGTCTCTGGCATCCCAATCGCCTAACACTTGCTACACCACCAGATCAGAATCGCCGAAGCATAGGATGTGTCGGATGCCTATTTCCTTTGCCATCTTGAGGCCTCCGGCTGCGCCTTTCCCTCTTCTGGCTCTGAGACCTCCATACATCTTGGAGCCGTTGAAATGCAGCTTCCAATGCGTGGAGTCAGGGCAAGGTGGCAGGTACTGTGTTTCTGCCCAGTCGATGAGGAAATCCGCCAAGGCCTGAGACTTGATCGCCGTTCTTGGCTCGTACTGTATGTTGTGGGAAGCGAGCTCTATGACCCATTTCGCCACCCGGCCTGTGGCGTCTCTGTTGCCGATGATCTCCGCAAGTGGCGTTAGCGCCACGACCCAGATGGAATGTTCCTGGAAGTAGTGCTTCAGCTTCTTGGCGGACATGTACACGCCGTACACCAGCTTCTGGTAATGAGGGTAGTTCTGCTTCAAGAGCGAGAGTACCTCACTCAGGTAGTATACTGGTCGTTGCACCGGCTGCGCCTTTCCCTCTTCTGGCCTCTCCACTACCAACACTGTAGAGGATCGGTGCAGAAAACAAAAAATTTCCTACGATGTAACCCGTAAAACTTGCCTAGGATCTATCTATGTAGTAATGCGATAACAGCCGATGCGTAGAGAATACATACCCTTCTAGACCGTACGTGGTTAACGTTCCGCGGGGAACGTGGTTGAAGTAGTCGTACTCGTAGCCGACCTCAAGGTCGCGAAGCTCCTCGCAGGTCACCCCTGCTCCTTCTTGATCTTCATCATCTTCATCGTGCAACAGCTCCGGCTCACGACATTCAAGCACCCCAAGTGTTGCACCTCGTGTCTTCGTACACATCCGGTGCACGGTGAGACCTCCGGCTCCCCAATCCCGCCAGGAGTGCGGAAGTTGATATCCGGCTAGGAATCCTGCCAGCAACGTCTTGCAGGTGTGCCTTGATCGCACAGCCCAAACTTGGGGCCATGGTCACAAGGGCTAGAGAGAGAGAGGGAAGGAGGAAGTCAACCAAAGGACTTCTCCAAATATTGGTGTGTTTAATCCCACCCATGGGCACCCCTTTATATAGGGGGAGGGGGTGTGCCCTCCCCTTTGGGTTTCCTGTGTAGGACTATTCAAGGGAGAGAGGGGGAAGGCGCATGGGCCTTCATGGGACGCCGGCCAGGGGTGGGCCCCACCCCGCTCACAACCCTAGGTTGGCTGGGTGGGCCCCCTTGAGGCGCCTGGGCCTTGGCCCCTTGGCCCTTGGCCCTTCCCTCCTCCGGTTTTCCCTCATGGGCCCTATTTCCCTAGGAAGTTTGGCCCATTAGTGGAATAACCCTTCAAATTAAATTTTAATATTATATTTAATATTAATTACATTAATTAATATGTAAATACATATTACAAAATCCGTCTTGACCCGAAACACCTTTTGGTTCCCTTTCGATTTCCTCCGAACGACTTTGGATCTTTCCCGGAATGATTCTGATCCTTTATTCTTTCTCCGAACAACTTCGGATCTCTCTGCGGAACGATTCTGGCTTTCTCTCTTTCTCTACTATGATTCCGTCTTACGAATGATCGCTCTCATCATACCCTTAAGTGTATCCTCTCACGGCTCGGGAATGCTCTAAACATGATCTATATCAATGATCAACAGAGGGACCAGGGATATCCATGTGACCCCTATGCATTCCTGATGACAATATCGTTTGAACCGTCTAAATGTAGCATCCTCTTCCTTTTGTTTCTCGATACAACCTGTCCGAGATCCGATCATTGGTATCCCATACCTTTGTTCAATCTCGTTCACAACAAGTTTTGTTTTCTTGTTACCGTGATATTACATCCCCGTGATCTAGTCACATGTTGCAACATTTATGGATGTAATCTCACCAAGCCGGCCATATGTATCTTTACCCGTCATGTGGGTGAACAAATCCTGGTCTTGCAGTCACGCGTCATCTACTGTTCCTTCGGAATACCCAACGTACACCTTTATGGCCACCTTATTACCAGATGACGGTTGATGCAGTCTAAGCAGCCTATGGAAACAGTGAGTAATATGAGCTCACGGTCTAAGGAGAAGGAGTCTAGGTATAGTTGTTGCAACAATGAACTATATGACTTGATCGTGTTGCAATCCTTCGAGGAATGTCCGATCACATCATTCTCCAATGATATGATCTCATTGTCAGTCGGCATAAATGCCCATGATCATGAAATCTAGATCATCTTCATGACCAACGAACTAGTATGAATAGAGGCTACTAGGGACTTGGTTGTTTCATACCACACATGTACCAATGTTTATACTTGGCACAATTATAGCATAATATGAAACTACTATAAACTATTTGAGATATGATAATAAAAACCTATTTCTTATTTGCCTCTAGGGCATATCTCCTTTAGTCTCCCACTTGCACTAGAGTACAAATAAACTAGCTTGCATTTTACTCATATAAAACATATACCATATGCGTTTACAGTTCATGCATGCTCATGGGAAACGTCATGTCCATGTTTTGTTTTACCAGATCATTATGTCTTTTGCAAATCATTAATGTCTTCCTAATTTTGACATTCACACCATTATCTTATAATGGGTCGAAGCATTTGTTTGGCAACAAAGTGAGACTTTTGTTTCTAGTGTTTATGATGACGGTCGGTTTTCACCGTTGTCATCTAAACTTTGAAACACACTTTGCTATCCTTTGTGTGTATACTATAGTCATGGCAGCAGAACGAGGCCGGATTCCAGGAGCTTACAGTGACTTTAGATCAACCTCGAGGCCTTTCTCATGGGCCCTGGGCCCTGGGACACATCATTCTATGTTAAAAGCGAACTAGCCCCGCCACAACATTATACATCACATCAGATGTAGCCTTTATACTTCTATATCTATGTAGATCATAGTGCATGAAATGCATCTATGCCACTTACATTGCTTCTTGTCATTTAAGTACAAACTTAATTCTGGTTCGGTGTCAACTCAGGAATCAATTAAAGACACGTTCTTATAGTTAAGACTTTGTCCTACCAACCAGAACTTTGGGTCACATTACGTCGAGTATACAACATGGTTATATGGAAGAACCTATGACTAAGGCATAGGAGATGCAACACATCTCTTTCTTTCAACCATAGTTGAAATACTAACTCAATGCTTCATATGGTAAGAACTACTTTCTCACCTTGTTCCATTCTGAGCTTCTTCAGAATCTTGCTTAGGACATTCTGAACATCTTTCAGAATCAAGTCCAGGAAGCATTCGACATTCAGTGTTTATTAAACTCACCAATCTATCTTGATAGATCTTATTGTTTAATAAATTCAACTTCATCCTTATTTATCTAACTTAAATATTATTAACACCAATCACATCATTCACATATGTTGTCCACATATCCCAGAATGATTTCACGCTCCCACTCAAATATGACATTCATGTTTGAGATCCAGGGATTTCACTTAGCTCCCACTCAAAGTATGACATTCATGTTTGAGATCCAGGGATTTCACTTAGCTCCCACTCAAATATGACATTCATGTTTGAGATCCACGGATTTCACTTAGCTCCCACTCAAAATATGTCAGTTATATATTATGAATTAGCCAAGATGATTTGCTCCCACTCAAATCCAGGTCCTCTCGATAATCTTGGACATTCCAAAATTCTTTGATCATTATCAATTTGAGAATTCCAATTACGAGACTTCAATATCCATATATTTCTAGTGTAAATCCAAAAGACTTAAGCATCACTACTGTTGTAGTCGACTCCTTGAATTTGTCCAAACTTGCGACAAATCGAGCTTTTGTCATTCATTAAGTTTCATTTCCTTCTTACGAATTTGCAGTCATTCAGAAATATCAAGTAAACTTTTTTACTTTAATATGAACAAGCAACATGTTACTTTGCAATCTTAAATGTAACTTAATATAGGATTTTATGACTCCTAGTCATTTCTCGCACTTAGGTCCATCACACTTCTTTGTATTTTCATAGGTATGTCTTGTTCAAAACATGACAAGTGAATCAATAATATAATTCCACAAACTTGTAGAATATATAGTTGAATCCTACTTTCTTTAGTAAAAGTATTCCCTTGAAACTTTATGATCATTATCATTGGTTTCTCCTCTATTTGCAGAGTTTGTATTCATGAAACAAATTCCGCTGTGCCACTCAACAATTCAGAGGTAAGGTCAAATACCTTGTTTTGATCTTTTACTTTCTTCCAAATGTATCTTCATCAAGACACGTTGACTTTGGACAACAATAGTTTTGCCCCTTGTGGAAGATGCATTCATACCTTCCCAAGAATTCTCTACAAAGACTTGTTTATTCGCCACGACTTCGACTTGTCAAAATCTCCAGAAACTCGAACGTGCCATAACACTTATGGTGTTGTTTCCACGAATCTTTTAGATGTTCCTTTGTATTTCAAATGAGTGTTTTCTTATTTTGATCTTTAACTCTAAACAACAACTATAACCCTGATAAGAGATAATATTATACCATATGTATCTAATACATATTGATTATGATGTTTAGACATTTCAACATGGTTTGAATTCATCCAATTATCATAATTTGTGAAACATCTTTCACAAGTCCCTTTTATGTTAAACTTGACTTGAATACTTTAGTCATGTCGATCAAATCGAAGAGACTTGTTAATTCAGTTAATTCAATATCCCATTTAGTTATGAACTCATTTGAACAATTCAAATCATTTCAAACTTCATGTTTCATTAAGTAAATACACTTATTCACTTAAGTCCACAATTAACTAATGATTTCCACTATTTGTTGAAAATGTGATACATCACTATGTATAAGATTCAACATTTCTTCGCATATCACCGTTTTACCAGAATGCGGAGTTTTAGTCATTCTGCCCAAGAGGCATGGTTTTGCAAAGTCTCTAGATTAAGCATCTAGGACCCCGATCTTTCATAAAGAACCTGCAATAACCAAAATGACTTAAACTATAGTGTCATTTCATTATTAAACTTTGGATATCTTTTAGCATTCTAATCCTTTATAAATGTTTAAACTATTATCATTAACATAGTGATGAGAATAACTTGTTTATAATGATAATGTGACCATAAGGTATTGTTCATAAGAATAGTACAAACTGGTTTGTAAATTGTTCATATGAATAATCATCTCGCCACAAGCAAGACACACAAATAAGGATTGCAAATTATATTCAAGTCCACTAATCCAAATAATAAACTTTGAGGGAAGAGGTGATGTCGGCCATCAACTATTTTGCTTGCCGTCATCAAGTCACGCTGCCTCAAAGACAACAATTCTCAAGCAGATTCTCCTATTTTCACAAAACGGGAGAAGTATCAAATACTTCACAAACTGCAATGAGTTTTGCAAGAATCACATTTATAATTTGTATATCTAACATATACCTTTTCATCCATGACCTCCATTCTACAATCAAGCCCTTCTAAGAGTTCTCAACTCTAATGCAAGATCACTAAGTGTTTTCCAAACATTATCTTTTCATCCATGATGGAGGAAAACCCATCCAACAACTCATACTCTATGTGCCTTATTCTGTAGAATACAAAATGCAGCCCAACTCTCCATCGAATAGAGAATGGATTATTGGATGATTATGGAGAAAACACAAACATTCCGGAGTCATTGAATTATCTCCTAATGGTTATTGTATCAAGAAGAGAAGATCACCTTTCACGAGGATATCGCTCAGGCGTGGGTATTAATCTATGAAGTTGGACCCTTTTGCTAAGTTCCATATTAAGCAATATATTCCCATGGTCGCAAAGGACCTCAATGGGATAGGCCAAGAACTACTAAGATATTTGCAAACAGACATCTAGACTAAGTTTATAATAAGAGATCAATTTATAATTGGTCTCCACTAAAATTGTCATCCCCTGGATGATTTTAGTGATCGCATGATCCCTATCCTTTGCACCTCTCCTGATCGTCACGGCCATCAGTGCATTATCAAAGGTAGACATTCACTAATGTCAATCACATCATCCATGTGACTCATGCTCGATCTTTCGATCTCTTGTGTTCCGAGGCCACGTCTCTCTAACGTGCTAGGCTCGCCAAATCTAACTTGTGTGTATTCGCTGTGCAACATGGCTTACACCCACTGTATGCGAACGTAGATATGTCTGACACCTAGGCCTGTAACCCTAGATCGCCTCATACCGAAGAAATTTCTTGGTGGTGAACACACAAGGGGAACACAGAACATTGGAATTAAATAGGGATCATCTTATTTGCTACCGTTGAGTATGTAAGTACTAGCACACAATAAGATGTAAAAACTGGTATCAACATCATATGTATAATGTGATATGATATGGTCTTTCTTGCGCCTTGATCTCCATCAAGCGCTCCGGCATGATCTTCATCGTGCCCTTGGTTTGACGCCAAGTCCACGACGCCTCCACTAGGTTGTCCATCGGAACGATGACTATTACTATACTACTTAGCAACAGAAAAGTAAACTACTTTACCTTTGTAACGACCAATGCCATATCATAATCACATGCCCCCTGCAAAATAAAGTTAGACGCCTCTACTTTATCTATTGCAAGTTTTACATGGTTGTTAGGGCTTTCGCACTAGAACCGTTTCTAAACTACGAACTTTCCAACCACAACATGGATCCGACAGTTGCCTCTACTACACCCCTTTCGGGGCCCTCTGTTGTAAATGTTATATCAACTATTGAATGAGAGACAGACAGCCGCTAGCCACTTATACGGTACAAGCCATATGTTGAGCGTGGAACCAGTCTCGCGTACGAATACGCGTAAGGTCGGTCCGGGCCGCTTCATCAAACAATACCACGATATAAACAAGTACACGTTAGAGGGTAACAACTAAGGGATCAATGCCCGCATAATACCTGTGTGTACTGGCTGTACAACGCTCCTACATATAGATCGGCTCTGATACCACTGTAGGGGATTAGTGCGGAAAACAAATTTTTCCTACGATGTAACCCGTAAAACTTGCCTAGGATCTATCTATGTAGTAATGCGGTAACGGCTAATGCGTAGAGAATACATACCCTTGTAGGCCGTACACGGTTAACGTTCCGCGGGGAATGTGGTTGAAGTAGTCGTACTCGTAGCCGACCTCAAGGTCGCGAAGCTCCTCGCAGGTCACCCCTTGCTCCTTCTTGATCTTCATCATCTTCATCGTGCAACAGCTCCGGCTCACGACATTCAAGCTCCCCAAGTGTTGTGCCTCGTGTCTTCGTACACATCCGGTGCACGGTGAGACCTCCGGCTCCCCGATCCCACCGGGATTGCGGAAGTTGATATCCGGCTAGGAATCCCTGTAGCGCAACGACGTGCTGCAGGTGTGCCTTGATCGCACAACCCAAACTTGGGGCCATGGTCACAAGGGCTGGAGAGAGAGAGGGGGAAGGAGGAAGTCAACCAAAGGACTTCTCCAAATATTGGTATGTTTAATCCCACCCATGGGCACCCCTTTATATAGGGAGAGGGGGTGTGCCCTCCCCTTTGGGTTTCCCATGTGGGACCATTCAAGGGAGAGAGGGGGAAGGCGCATGGGGCTTCATGGGCCGCCGGCCAGGGGTGGGCCCCACCCCGCGCACAGACCTAGGCTGGCCGGGTGGGCCCCCTTGAGGCGCCTGGGCCTTGGCCTCTTGGCCCTTGGCCCTTCCCTCCTCCGGTTTTCCCTCATGGGCCCTATTTCCCTAGGAAGTTTGGCCCATTAGTGGAATAACCCTTCAAATTAGATTTTAATATTATATTTAATATTAATTACATTAATTAATATGTAAATACATATTAAAAAATCCGTCTTGACCCAAAACACCGTTCGGTTCCCTTTCGATTTCCTCTGAACGACTTCGGATCTTTCCCGAAATGATTCCGGTCCTTTATTCTTTCTCCGAACAACTTCCGATCTCTTTGCGGAACGATTCCGGCTTTCTCTCTTTCTCTATTGTGATTCCTTCTTATGAATGATCGCTCTCATCGTACCCTTAAGTGTATCCTCTCACGGCTCAGGAATGCTCTAGACATGATCTGTATCAATGATCAATAGAGGGACCTGGGATATCCATGTGACCCCTATGCATTCCTGATGACAATGTCGTTTGAACCATCTAAATGTAGCATCCTCTTCCTTTTGTTTCTCGATACAACCTATCCGAGATCCGATCATTGGTATCCCATACCTTTGTTCAATCTCGTTCACAACAAGTTCTATTTTCTTGTTACCATGATATTACATCCCCGTGACCTAGTCACATGTTGCAACATTTATGGATGTAATCTTACCAAGCCGGTCGTATGTATCTTTACCCGTCATGTGGGTGAACAAATCCCGGTCTTGCAGTCACATGTCATCTACTGTTCCTTCGGAATACCCAACGTACACCTTTATGGCCACCGTATTACCAGATGACGGTTGATGCAGTCTAAGCAGCCTATGGAAATAGTGAGTAATATGAGCTCACGGTCTAAGGAGAAGGAGTCTAGGTATAGCTGTTGCAACAATGAACTATATGACTTGATCGTGTTGCAATCCTTCGAGGAATGTCCAATCACATCATTCTCCAATGATATGATCTTGTTGTCAGTCGGCATAAATGCCCATGATCTTGAAACTCAGATCATCTTCGTGACCAACAAACTAGTATGAATAGAGGCTACTAGTGACTTGGTTGTTTCATACCACACCTGTACCAATGTTTCTACTTGGCACAGTTATAGCACAATATGAAACTATTATAAACTAATTTAGATATGATAATAAAAACCTATTTCTTATTTGCCTCTAGGGCATATCTCCTTCAAACACCACACTGACAACCCTGTTTGTTGCTGCGATGTACATGAACATGGGTTCCTTTGCTACTGGTGCTGCCAGAATAGGTGGCGAGGTGAGCATGCGTTTAAGGTCACGGAAAGCTTCATCCGCCTGCGATGTCCAGACGAATTTGTCCGTCTTCTTCGTGAGATGGTACAGTGGGAGTGCTTTCTCGCCCAGCCGGCTGATGAACCAGCTGAGGGAGGCCAGGCAACCGGTGAACTTATGGACATCTCTCAAGTTCTTGGGTGGCTGCATGCGCTCGATTGCTCTGATCTTCTTCGGGTTCACCTCGATTCCTCGCTCAGATACGAGAAAACCGAGTTGCTGGCCGGCTGGGACGCCGAATACGCACTTCTCCAGGTTCAGCTTCATCTAGAACCAGCGAAGGTTGGTGAATGTTTCCTTCAGATCCTCAAGGAGTGTCTGGCTCTCCTTGGTCTTGACTACCACATCGTCGATGTAGGCGTGTACGTTTCTGCCAATCTAAGTTTGTAAGCACTTCTGCATGCAGCGCTAGTATGTTGCTCCAGCGTTCTTCAATCCGAATGGCATTATGGTGTAGCAGTAGGCTCCGTAAGGAGTGATGAATGATGTCTTTATTTGATTAGCGGGGTTCAGCCGGATCTGGTGGTAGCCGGAATATGCTTCCAGAAATGACAACAGCTCGCAGCCGGCCGTGGAATCGATCACTTGGTCTATCCTTGGCAGGGCGAACGGATCCTTGGGACATGCTTTGTTCAGACTAGTGTAGTCAACACACATGCGCCAAGTCTTGTTCTTCTTTAGCATGAGTACTGGGTTTGCTAGCCATTCCGGGTGGAAAACTTCCATGATTAATCCGGCTGCGAGCAGCCGGGTGATCTCCTCCCCAATTGTTCTTCTTTTTTCTTCCGCGAAGTGGCGCAGTGATTGTTTGACCGGTTTTGCATCTGGCCTGACATGTAAAGAGTGCTCGGCGAGCTCCCTCGGAACACCTGGCATGTCTTTGGGGGACCATGCGAAGATATCCGATTCTCACGGAGGAAGTCGACGAGCGCGCTTTCCTATTTGATGTCAAGGCCGTCTCCGACCAGGACAAACTTGTCCGGCTCGGCCTCGTTCAGTAGGATCTTCCTCGTGACCTTAGATGGCTTGAATTGTGCCTCTCCGGCCGGCTTGGGCTCGCCAGCCGGCATGTCCTTCTGCAGAGCCGCCACGTTCTACATGATTATGTGTTTTTCTTCCGTGATGATGATGGCTTCAGCTATTTTGGATCTGTCTATGGCACATTCCACAGACCGTCTGTAGCAGCCAGCCACGGTGATGACGCCTTTGGGTCCTGGTAGCTTCATCTTGAGGTAGGCGTAATGTGGTACTGCCATGAACTTGGTGAGCGTTGGGCGCCCCAGGATTGCGTGGTATGCGCTACAGAGGTTGACCACCTCAAACCAGATGGTCTCACGGTGGAACTTGTCCTCTGTGCCGAAGATGAGGTCCAACTAGATTTTTCCGATGGGGGAGTGCGAAGGGCTGGGGCCGGCTCCGTGGAAGGAGGTTCTTGCCGGCTCCAGCTACGACTCACTGATACCGAGCCGGTCGAGCGAGCTACGGTACAGGAGGTTGATGCTGCTCCTTCCGTCTACGAGGACGCGGGAGAATCTGCAGGAATGCTTCTGGGAGACAATGATAGGATCCAGAACCATCGCGTAAGTGCCCGGGTGGGGCAGCTCAGCCGGCTGGTCCTTCCGGCTCCATGCAACTTCTTGCTCCGACCAGTTGAGGTACTGGGGGACGGGAGGAACGATTGCATTCACTTCCGCCTCGCGACGCCTTTTGTTGTGCTTGGTATCCAGCTCCATGGTGAAGATGTGGTAATTTCCCACCTGACGAGGGTAGTTGTTATCATCATCCTCCCTTCGACGTTGGTTGTTGCGATCGCCTGGCGGCCCGTCGGCTGGGGGAGGTGGCGCCTGTCCAGCCGGTGCGCCGGTAATTTCCACCATATTCTTCGTCCAGGTGCACTGGCGTGTGGTGTGTGTAGCCGGCTTGTTTCCCCCGCTGTGGAACTTGCATGGCCCATCGAGCATCGACTCAATGGTGTACTTGGGCCTTGGAGGCCAGTCATCAGGATTCTGTCTCCGGCTTCCGCCTACAGTCGGATCCTCCTGCATTGTCACCACCTTCCTGGAGCCATATTGGTTATCCGGCTGGTCATCCTTTCTCTTGCCGTGGCGGTTGTCGTGCCACCTAGAATTGTGTCCATTCCCTTCCGGCTAGCACCGATCTATGGCGGCGTCGACGATTATTTGCCCTTGGTTGTCCACCCGGACGGATCTTTTCATTGCTGCGTCGGCCGTGTCGTACTTGTCCGCGATGGCCATGGTCTATGCCATGGTTGTGGGCTCCACTCGACGAAGCTTATGCTTGAGCATAGTGCCGTCTGTGCAGCCGTTGATGAAGAAATCAACCGCCTGATGTTCGCGTACCCCCTCACAGGAGTTGTGCATGCTCGTCCATCGGGTGATGTAGGAGCAATCAGATTCATCTGGGCCCTACACACACAGAGCAAGCTCGTCAGGCCGGCCTGGGCGCTTGTAGGTGCTGGTGAAGTTGCGAACAAACGCCTGCTCAAAATCGATCTAGGCGTTCATGCTGTTCTCGAGGAGACTGTTTAGCCATGTTCTGGCTGAGTCGAGGAGTATGAGAGGGGTGTAGCACACTGCCACCCGGTGTTTGCCGTTGGCGATGCCCACGGCGGTGGTATAATCCACCAGCAAGTCCTCCGGCTTGACCGAGCCATCGTACTTTGGAGTATCCCTTGGGAGCGAAAATCCCTTTGGAAACGGTTCGTTCCGGATGCACGGTCTGAAACATCTTGGTCCGGCTGGACTTTCTTCCTCCAGCGCACGTGATTGGACCAGCAGGTCGATTCGCGCATGCACATCTTGTTGTTCGTCCGGCTCGAGCGGTCCCAGCCGGCCAGATAGGCGGGACTTGGAGAGCGCTTGGCCTTTTCCGGCTTCGTCGGTCGGCTCGTGGTTTTAGCTGGTAACAGCTACCGCGTCGCGGGCGTTGTGCCCACGGCCTGCAGATCCACCGCGTGGACGGTCGCTCTGTCTTGCTCCATTTGGGGAAGACGCCTTGCTGCCGCCCGCAGCCGGGTCCGCCATCCGGTGAGCTGGTTGGGTTCTACTGTTGCTAGCCATGCTGAGTTCTGCCTCGGCCTGCTGCTTGTTCGCCATGACCACGAGGAGCTAGACACACGCTTGCTGACAGAGCAGTTCCTCACCCTCAAGGTGGCTAAATTTCATGACTACCGCCTCCGTGGCCCTCATGTTTTTGGCGGGGGTGCTGTAAACTGGCTGCACCGCGGGTGTGCGCGGATCGGTGGCACAATCCATCTCCGAACCAAGGTTCCGGCCTTGCGGCTGAGCTAGGCGGCTGGTGCCGGGAAGGCGCGCGAAGCCGTGCACGATGTTGTACTCCCGCATGGTGGCATTCATCCGCCGTTGGGCGGCTGCCACCTTGCCGGCTTCCTCCAGAAGGTTCTAGCGGGTGGTCTCCAGGGCTGCCACAGCTGCAGCTGGATCCGCCTTGATGGGGGTGATGGGGTTGCGGAGGTGCTCGATGGACGCGTTGATCAAGTCAGGGTTCGGGAGGCGTGAGTTAGCGGCACGGCCGTCCATGTTGCGCTCCAGGGGTGGGCGACGGTTCTCCACCAAGCCTGCCATCATGACCTTGATGCTGCTGCTGGCGATGCGCGAGGCGAAGAAGCCAGGGGGTGCGCCGAAGATGGTGACGACCTCATGAGGGAAAGCCTCAGGGACGGTGACAACAGAGACGTGGTGCTCGCCGAAGCGCATGATGGATCCCCCACTTGGGAAAGTCCCCCCAGCGAAGCAGGATGCGTTGTCGAGGACGCAGTCGTAGGAGCCGAGAGTGAGGACGAGGCTAGAGGCTACTCGCTCACCAGCGACGAGTGGAAGTCCCGTGCGAAAGAAGATCCCAGCCAAAGCGTTGTGCCCCACGGTGAGCACCAACTGTCGTGGTGTGGAACACGGCAGTGCCATCGGGGATGGCTTGAAGGGGACAATCAGGTTGCTATCGGTGGCTACTCGCAACGGGTTGGGCACAGATACCGCAAACACATCGATTGAAGGAAATATGCCCTGAGAGGCAATAATAAAGTTGTTATTATATATTCCTTATACATGATAGATGTTTATTTTACATGCTAGAATTGTATTGATTCGGAAACATCAATACATGTGTGTCTAATAAACAAAAAGGGTTCCTAGTCATGCCTCTCTTATAGACTAGCTTGTTGATTAACAAGATGATCAAGGTTTCCTGATCATGGACATTGGATGTTGTTAATAACAAGGTCACACCATTTGTGGAATGATGTGATGAACATTCATCCGAAGTATAACATTACGATCAAGTCATTATGTTTATATTGCTATAACATCATACGAAGTAATCTTTATCCTTAGACCATGAGATCATGTTAATTGCTGACACCGGAAGAGTATCTTGATAACATCAAACGTCACACCATAACAGGGTGACTATAAAGATGGGTTCAGTACTACGAAGGTGTTATGTTGAGGCTCATGGATCAAGAGTGGAATTTGTCAATCCAGATGACGGATAGATATACTCTGGGCCCTCTCGGTGATATCACATTAGGATAGCTTGCAAGCAAGTGATGTGATCACTAGAATGTTATATCACGGGAACGAGAAAAGAGTGCATGTCGGTAAAGAGATCAAACTAGGTATGGAGATACCGATGATCGAATCTCGGACATGTAATATATCGAGAGACAAAGGGATTTAGTTACAAGCGTTAAAGGTTCTCACGATCACAGGAGTCATCGTTGAATGTGTAGGAGTTAGTACGGATCTCTAGGTCCCACTGCTGATTATTGATCGGAGAAGGGTCTCGATCATGTCTGCATTATTCGTGAACCGTAGGGTGAAACACTTAAGAGTTACCGGACACCATTTTGCAGCACATATGTTTCAGACGAAAGAATTGAAAAGTGCAGGAATTATTTCAATAGAAATCGGAAATTGTTTCGGGTGAAATTGCAGAAGGTGGTTCTGCATGTGATATTGAAATATTGCAAGGGGCTATATGTGAATGTTTGTTAATTAAAGTAATTAACAAAATTCTGAATAAATTTAATAAAAATAGTTTTATTAAATGAGAGAGCATTAAATTTGGAGAAATTTAATGCATTTAAAGTGGAGACTTTAAAAGGGAATGTGAAGAGGCATTTTAATGTGGAGGGGTTACCACCACATGAATGGGGAGGTGAGGGGTCACCCCCCCATGCGCCGGCCATGGAGAGAGGGGGCACCCCCCTCCTCCTATAAAAGGCCACCCATTCCCTCCTTCATCCTCACACCTCCTTGTGAAGGATCTCTCTCCCCCTCTAGAATTATTCCCCCATGGTCTCGGATTAGCGAGATACATGTTCCCAGTGGCATTTAAATGCTGAAGGAGTTGTGCTTCACTGGATCGCTGGAGCGAGGAGGTGGAGGTTGTCCGGTGGCTTGAACGTGTGTGCAGATGCGAGTGCGGCTGCCGGACTTCCTCACGATCTTGAGATCGGCAAGTGTCGACTACATCAACCACGAGTTCCTACTGCTAACAAAGCTCGTTGTCTACGAGGGTAAGTTCTCGTTGGATGTATGTCCACCCGTTGCTTTGTACCTAGTAGATAGATCTTGGCGTGTAGTTCACACCGTAGGAAATTTTTTGTTTTCTATGCTGCGGACCCAACAGCGATGTACCCAGGTTCGGAGCCCTCTTGGTGAGGTAAAGCTCCTACTCCTGCAAGGATCTACTATCAAAGGGGGCAAACGCCCAATACAAGTGCTCCTTGAGCTGTTTCCTTAGCTACTTCTTGCTAGGAATTCTCTAAGTCCTTCTTCTGGTGTCTATTTTTCCTTCTGCTTGAGCTTACCTAGAACCCTAGCTCTACCCCCTTTATATACAGGTCGAGGAGGTAGCTTACAAGATGGGTCCTAGGGTTTACTATTTGGATTTGGGCCTTACAAAGTGGGTCGACTAGACAGGGCCAAACGGTAGGCCCTGGTCCAGTCAAGCCTCCAGTACAAGGGAGGACCATGCTTTAGCGCTCAGCACCCCTGCTTTACTTGTCATCCGGCTCTTTATCCGTCAGCCGGTTCTTTATGCGTAAGCCTGGGCTTTCCTCATCAGCCCTTGCTTTGCTCGTCAGCCTCCAGCTTTGGCGCAGTTGTCCAGTAGCGCCTGCCAGTCCAGCCAGCCTGTCCGGTCAAGGGTGCGCTCAAAAAGGAGTGTCATCCCCACCGTACAACGTCCAGCGGATTCGAGGCGGCCGGCTAGGAGCGGCCTCCCAGCCGATTCTTCTGGCTACCTAGCTAGACGGGCCAGCCAGGGAAACTTGAATGCGGACCGGGTGGGACTTCCACCGGGTATGGTTCCTTGATCTGGGTCCAGACGGCCCGTGCTCCTTGGAGCCGGCCGGTTGGTCCCGTCTTGGTCTACCCGGGGGTCATCCCCCCGACACCAATTGAGTATTAGGAATAGAATCAAACATTAGAAAAATAGCCAGCAAATTACAAATGATCATACTCATTTCCGACACAAATATGGCATTGAAATTTTGGAAGATGAGAAAGATGAAAACTATTCTGGAGGGCTTACTATTGTTTTTTTCACACTGTGATTGGAGAAGCCCAGGCTGTCACAGAAAAACAAGTCACTGCGATAAGGTTGTCTATTTCTTGTTTGCCTGTTTATTAGACAATGGGCCTACACAAAGAGAGAGCATAGAGTATAAGAGGCAGTCCTAGTTAAACACAAATAGGAGGAAGTTGAGTAGACAAGACTTGACCTGGCTCCTGGGGTCAGTCCAAGAATCAACAAGCTTGCACCACTCTGAATTATTCATGTGTTCAACAGGAGAAATTCGTGTTACTTGATTCAGTGGGAGGGGGTCAAAAAACTGCTTCTTCAAGAGATGCCTTTGAATTCTTGCGCGCCTTATGAACTGCTGGTTGCAAGCAACCTGCACATCTATGTGTGATGCATCCATGACAAACTTTTGCTGAAATAAAACATCGTGCATCAGCCTCTGCTTAAACAATAATGAGAAGAAAAGGGCAGTTGAGTTATAGAACATATGGAAACTCTGTCGTAGAACTCTGCTTTGACATCCGAACTCTCCTTATACTCTTTCCAGCGGGGGAAGATAGGCATACCAGTCCTGACTGTTTTTGCACACTCAGTGGCGAACTTGGAAGCAATAGTTCTTCCTGGAGGAATGGCAAATGGAAGCTTTCCTCCTTTGGACATGTTCTCACGCTGCTTCCCCATGTTTTTTGCTTCAAGACAATTTGAGGATCATCATGTTTAATAGTGTCTTCAAAAGGATGATGGCCAAAATCATCTACAAACATATAATGTGGAGTTAGTGTTCTACCATATAATAAGTGCCATTCAAACAATATAATGTGCTTTCCTTGGGGAGTTGGTTGCTTGCACAGGGCAGTATGCCTTGCCTTGGACTACTCTTGTCTTCACCATGGAGTGTTGCCATATCGATTTGGGCTGCTACCTTCTCTCCTTGAGCATCAGGATCTGCAAAACTCTGAGTTTCTTGCAAAGAGGTCACAGCACTTGGCGATCTTGGTGGGCATCATGGAGAACTTGGAGGTGGAAGTACTTTTGGCGGATTCCCCTTGGACCTGGTATGTATTGTACTTTCTGTCGAGGCAACCATGCTAGCCAAGACGCGCTTCCTAGCAGCTGATCCACCACCAGCAGCCATCCTTGTCGTGATGACAAGTTTCTTCTTATATTTCCTCTTCTCCAGTCTACACAATTCAAAGGTAGTCAATTCGGGATAATAAAAAGCACAATATATATGGAAAATTAAGTAACCAAATAATTACACAAAAGATGAGTAGGCAAGTAAGGGGACTACCTCCAGCTCATCCTCCCCCTCCTCTTCAACATAATAATCAGATCCAGAGCCTTCATCCTTGCTCTTTTTAGGGGATAATTCAGTGGGAGATGCATAAACAAGGGGCCTAAGACCCATTTTTTGCATCTATGCATTCTTTCTCGTGATGTTTTCCAGCCATCTTTCTTCCATGGGATGCAATTGTGGTTCTATCATGAATAAACAACTCTTAAGTAAGCTACAAAAATATAATCTTTGTCCTATGGTATCGATTATTCTATACTAATCAATAGTCCACTATTAGGAACTTCTACTCTGAATCTCATATCACAAGACTAATCATGAAGCAGCCAAAGCAAAGCAAGAGACAAGACGATGAACAAGCTGGACAATTCACCAATTGGTTGCAGTAATAAGGAGAGTGGGACAATAAAACATAAGCAGGATAAGCATCAATGGTGCAATTAAATAGGAAACATAACCTACTGTACTGATTGTTCTATAGAACTCATCATGTGACAGCTCACTATGATCAATTTCTACTATGATCATAAGGCATATGATGAAGCAACCAAACTAATGCAAAAAGCAAGATAATGCAACCTTTATCACACGCAAACAGATCATAAGCCGAAATAGTACACATGTAGTTAAAGAGGATAATCGCAATATAACATAAGCAGGATAAGCAACTATCCTGCAAATAAACAAAATATAACTTATGGTGCCGATTGTTCTATAGTAATCATCATGTAATAGAGTCCACTATGAGCAATTTATACTCTAATCAAAACACATATGATGAAGCAGCCAAACCAATGGAACAACCAAGATAATGCAAATTTTATTTGTATGTAAACTGATCACAAGTCGAATACTCTGAATCTCACTTGACAATTGGTTGGTTGGTTGCACTAATAAGCAGGGAAGGACAATTAAACATCAGAAGGATAAGCACCTTTCATGCAATTAAAATAGGCAATTAAACAAGTCATGGCATATGATGTTGATTGTTTAATAGTAATCATCATGTAAAACAGACTACTATGAACAATTTATACTCTGCTCATCATACATGTCATGAAGCAGTCAAACTAATGCAACAGACAGGATAATGCAACCCTGATCACAAGACTTGTAAAATCACAAGCAATTTTACAGGTAGAACAAATAAGAGAGAATAACTGCAACAAAAAAGGTAAATTGGTGGCATGAACAGGATATTGATCAGCATTTCTCAGGCAAAGTAAAAAAACATGAGCATCAAGGATGAGCGTGTTTCCTTGCCTACAGGCTGTAGGGCCTTTTTGATATCGCGTTTCTTGCAGTGACCTGGGGCACGTGGCATCGAGCTGGATGGCGAGGTAACAGACCTCATCAACAAGGTGGGCGACAAGGTGGACGGGCCTTGTCAATGTGGTGACGGGCCTTGTCAACAAGGTGGACGGCGAGCTGGACGACGAGGTCAACGGTGAGTTGGACGATGAGCTAGACAGGGAGATGGACAGGGAGATGGACAACAAGCTGGCCGACTTTATGGGTGAAGTGTACAACGAGGTGGTAGACAAGGTCAGACGGCTGCGGTGAGGTGGACGACCGGCGAGGTCGACGGACATGGTGGAAAACCAGGACGCTAAGGAGGGGCTAGGGTTTGTTCTAGGGTGACAGAGAGGTTACTACTAGAATGACGGATGGAAACGAGGGTATGAAAGGTAGAGGGCAGAGGGACGGACATCGGCAAGGGAAAAAGGAGGAGGACGGCGGGGAGGGCGAGAGGAAAAGGGGTAAGACGGCAGGGAGGACGGCGCCAAGGGCGGTGGGGAAATTTCGATCTGTCCCATTTCGGTGAGGGGATAAAAAGGGTTTGGAATAGATTACGTAAATGACCTTTGCGCGAATGCTTGGGTGGCGCTGTGCGGGTGGGCTCAAAGGTAATTGCAGCTCGACAAATTTTCGTTTGCATAGAAACTCTCCCGCGCTAGTGCCAAATTTCGCGTGGGCGGGAGGACCTGACCTGGAAATTTGGGGTTAGTGTCCTGGCCGTCGGATGCATGATGGAGGGTTCAAATAAATTAACCATATTTTAGAAAGTCTTCACTAAAAGGGCCTTGGTGAAGAAAACTATAAATTATTGACGAATAAATCTTGAAAAAAAGCAATAATGTGGACTACTAGTTTATATTCTGGCTTGTATAATGATCTCAAGAGAGGTAACATATTTTGGATAATATATTCAAATTCAGATAAGATTCAAAATGCGGTTTATTTTGAACAATGGATTTCTCCATATTAGGGTTGAACGATGGACTTTTATCCTTATTTTGGTTAGTTTTAGGTAATAGCAACACATATGGTATATATCAAAGTTTGAGCCCAAAGAAGATCCATCACAGAGACCAAAATACATTGGAAAATTAAAGCAGCTTCCACATATCCATGTAAATGACTGATACGTTGCTAACGTATCTATAATTTTTTATGTTCCATGCTTGTTTTATATCTACTTTCTTATGTTTTGTCCACACTATGAAGTATTTTGATACACTTTCTGGGACTAACCTATTAACAAGATGCCACAGTGCCAGCTGCCTGTTTTCTGCTGTTTTTGGTTCCAGGAAAGCCAGAAAATAAATATTCTCGGAATTGGACGGGACAAAAGCCAAAGTCAATATTTCACCGAGGGGAACACGGATCCAGAAGACGAGACGAAGAAGGGCCTCGAGGGGGCCACACACCCTGGCCCGCGCCTAGAGGGGTGCAGCCGCCTCGGGCACCCCCTCGGTCTCCCCTTTCGCCTATAAGAAGCCTCTGATACAGAAATCCTAAGGACTCGATCAAAATTCCATGAAAGAGTCTATAGCCGCCATCATCTCCATCCCTAGATCGGGAGGGATCTGAAGCTCTTCCCTGGCACCCTGACGGAGGGGAGAATTCACCCTAGAGGCCTTGTTCATCACCATGCCTATCTCCGGTGTGATGCGTGAGTAGTTCATCCCTAGACTACGGGTCCATGTAGTAGCTAGATGGTCGGTTCTTCTCCTTTGTGCTATCATGTTTAGATCTTGTGAGCTCCGTTCATGATCAAGATCATCTATTTGTAATCCTACATGTTGTGTTTGCGGGGATCCGTGAAAGGTTTCGCGGCATAGTAAATCAAAATTTTCTACGGAAGCGAACAAAGGGAAAGCCAAGATCTAATCTAGGAGATGCAAACAACGAGAGAGATTGGATTAGATCTTCATACCCTTGAAGATTCGCACAGCGGAACGTTCGTCGGAACGTGGGTGATGTAGTCGTACTCGCTTCTCCTCCTCGCGATCCGATCCGATCGAGCACCACAAGTGGCGGTGCCTCCGTGAGATGCACACGTGCAGCACCTCGACGTCTCCTCCTTCCTCGGACCAGCAAGTATGGTGGAGAGATGGATTGGATCTACAACACGACGGCGTGGTGTATATGGTGGAGAATTTCTGCAGCAGGGCTTCGCCTGCAAACAGTCGGGAGGGAGAGAGGAGGGCAGCAGGGCAACTAGGGTTTGGAGGAAGGTGTGTAGGAGAGGGGGCGCACCAGCCCTCTATATATAGATGGGGAGGGGGCGGCCAACCCTAGCCCCTCCTCCAAGCCTTGGGCCGGCGGCCAAGGGAGGGAGGAGTGGGGGGATAGGGTTCTATCTCTAGTTTAAACAATTTAAACTCTCCCTCTTCTAGAAATTCTATCCGGAGATTTAAACGAGTTAAATCCCTCTAGGATCGGCTGGGCCCTATGGGGCCTTGTGCCCCTGGCCCAATGCGGCCAGGACACTCCCTCATAGGCCCATGCCCCCTCCCGGAAGGTGGGACCACGTTGGCCCCATTCCAGAAGGTTCTAGAAGCTTCTGGTACAATACCGATTAATCCGGAACAATTCCGAACTCCAAAAACTGCACTACCTTATATGAATCTTATTCTCCGGACCATTCTGGAACCTCTCGTGATGTCTCGGATCCCATCCGAGACTCCGAACAAAAAATTCATAAACCAATTATCCAATCTATCCTAGCGTCGAGACACGTTAAGTGTGTGACCCTGCGGGTTCGAGAATATGCAGACATGATCTTCTATCAATAATCAACAGGGGTGCAGGCACCCATATTGACTCCCACACATTCATCGATGATCATATCGAATGAACCACGATGCCAGGATTCAATCAATCCCATATATATATTCCCTTCGTCTCACGATATTTTACTTGCCCGAGATTCGATCGTCGGTATCGTCATACCTAGTTCAATCTCGTTCACAGCAAGTACTTTACTCATTCCGTAATCCGATATCACTTTGTGATTAACTCCTTAACCACATGCTTGCAAGCGGTGTTGATATCGATTACCGAGTGGGCCCGAAGTATATCTCTCCGACTTGGGAGGGACAAATCCCATCTCGATACATACAACCCAACAGATACTTTCCTATTACCTGAGAGACACCTTTATGATCACCCTCTCATAGGATGACGTTTGATGACCTCAAAGCTTTCTTCTGATACCAGGGAGTTGTATTATCTCATGGTCTAAGGAATACAATATTTGACATAAGAAAAACTTCGCAAAGACGAACACGATGACACGGTCTAATTGCTTCGCTTAGTTTGGGTCTATCCACCATATCATTCTCCAATGATATGATCTCATTATCAATTGACAACTCATGTCTATGGTTAGGAAACCTTAACCATCATTGATCAACGAGCTAGTCCATAGAGGCGTACTAGGGACACGGTGTTGTTCACAAACCACACAAGTATTAAAGTTTCCGCTTAATACAATTCTAGCATGGAATATAAACTTTATCATGAACAAGAATTATAAAAATAACATCTTTATTATTGCCTCTAGGGCATAATTCCAACAGTCTCCCACTTGCACTAGAGTCAATAATCTAGTTTACATCTGGCAACAATCTCACACCCATGGCACTGAGGTGCTGATCATGTTTTACATGTGGAAGAGGTTTAGTCAATGGATCTGCGACATTCAGATCTGTATGTACTTTGCTAATCTTCAGATCTCCATCTGCTATATAATCTCGGATTATATGAAACTTGAGGTTGATATGCTTGGTCTTTGGATGATATCTTGGTTCCTTAGCGAGTGCTATGGCGCCAGTGTTGTCACACAATATCTCTAGTGGGTCCAACGCACTTGGAACCACGCCAAGCTCAGTGATGAAGTTCCTGATCTAAACTCCTTCACTTGACGCTTCTGCAGCAGCCATGTATTCCGCTTCTACTGTAGATCCCGCGATCACGCTTTGCTTGCAGCTTCTCCAGCTCACAGCTCCTCCATTCAAAATATACACGTATCCTGTCTGAGATTTACAATCATCCTTGTCGGTGTCGAAACTAGCATCGACGTAACCTTTTCTGACAGTTCATCACCCCATAGACTAAGAACATTTCTTTAGTCCTATTTAGGTACCTTAGGATGTTCTTCACGGCTGTCCAGTGTTCCACTCCTGGATCACTTTGATATCTGCTCGTCAAACTAAGAGCATTGGACACATCCGGTCTAGTACACAGCATGGCATACATGATGGAACCTATGGCCGAGGCATAAGGCACTTTGCTCATAGCTTCCCTATCATTTACCGTGGTGGACACCGAGCCTTGCTCAATATCTTACACGACAACATAGGCCTTGAACCTTTCAATGCCTTATCCATTCTGAACCTTTTGAACTTTGTCTAGGTATGTACTTTGGCTTAAAGCTATCGGTCTTTATCTATCTCTATAGATTTTGATGCCCAATATATAAGCAGCTTCACCTAGGTCTTTCATTGAAAAACACTTGTTCAAATAACTCTTCACATCGTTAAGCATGTTGATGTCATTTCCAATAATCAATATGTCATCCACATATAGTACCGAAGCGTCACCGAGCTCCCACTCACTTTCTTGTAGATGCAAGCTTCAGTAGCAATTTGGAACAAATCCAAAGCTCTTGATCACTTGATCAAAGCGAAGGTTCCAACTCCGAGATGCTTGCTTCATCCATAAATAGAACGCTGAAGTTTGCATACTTTATCAGCATCCTTAGGATCGACAAAACCTTGGGTTGCATCATATACAACTCTTCATCAATGTTGCCATTGAGGAAAGCGATCTTGACATCCATTTGCCATATTTCATAATCATGAAACGCAGCAATTGCTAATAAAATCCGAATGGACTTAAACATCGCCACGGAGAGAAAGTCTCATCGTAGTCAACACCTTGAACTTGTCGAAAACCTTTCGCAACAAGCCGTGCTTTATAGACGGTAACATTACCATCCGTCCGTTTTCTTCTTGAAGATCCATTTGCACTCAACGGCCTTTCGTGCGCTACGAGGGTCCACCAAAGTCCATACTTGGTTTTCGCTCATGGATCCCAATTGGATTTCATGGCTTCTAGCCATTTCTCGAGTCTGGGGTCATCATCGCTTCCTCATAGTTCGTAGGTTCACCGTCTTCTACTAACAAGACAGTCAACAGGGGTTGCCGCACCACTCGGGAGGCACGCGACCTTGTCAACTGCGACGTTCAAGATGCACATCGTCCAAGCTTCATGATCCTTGTCATTAGCTTCCTCTATTGTTGGTGCGGTGACATGGAACAATTTCAGGTGCTACGCTACTCTCAATTCAAGAGAAGGTTCAATAACCTCGTCTAGCTCTACTTTCCTCCCACTCACTTCTTTCGAGAGAAACTCCTTCTCAAGAAAGGAACCGTTCTTTCGACAAACACTTTGCCTTGGTTACGTGATAGAAGGTATACCCAATAGTTTCCTTAGGGTATCCTATGAAGACGCATTTCTCGCTTTGGGTTCGAGCTTGTCCGCATCAACTTCTTGACGTAAAGCTTCGCATCCCCAAACTTTAAGAAACGACAACTTAGGTTTAGTACCAAACCACAGTTCATACGATTGTCGTCTCAACGGATTTAGATGGAGCCCTATTTAAAGTGAATGCAGCGGTTTCTAATGCATAACCCCAAAATGATAACGGCAAATTAAGAGACATCATCGATCGGACCATATCTAATAGGGTTCGATTCCGGCGCTCAGACACACCATTCTTATTGTGGTGTTCGGGTGGCGTGAGTTGTGAAACGATTCCACTTGCTTTGAGATGCGTGAGAAAATCATAACTCAAATATTACTTACGATCGGATCGTAGAAACTTAATCTTTACATTACGATGGTTCTCCACTTCATTCTGAAATTCTTTGAACTTTTCAAAGCGTTTCAGATTTATGTTTCATTAAATAGATATACCCATATCTACTTAAGTCATCGGTTAAAAAGTGAGAAAATAGCGATATCCACAGCGTGAAACACTCATCGGTCCGCATACATCGGTATGTATGATTTCCAACAAGTCCGTTGCTCACTCCATCATACCGAGAACGGGTTTTGATCATCTTGCCCATGAGGCATGGTTCGCATGTGTCAAATGATTCAAAATCAAGAGACTCCAAAAGTCCATCGAATGGAGTTTCTTCATCGCTTTACACCAATATGACCTAGACGATTACCACAAATAAGTAGTATTATCACTATCTACTTTGCATCTCTTAGCCTCAATGTTATGGATGTGTGTTTCATCCCTTTGATTTAGAAGAAATAAACCACTCACAAGAGGTGCATGACCATAAAAGATGTTACTCATATAAATAGAACAACCATTATTCTCCGATTTAAATGAATAACCGTCTTGCAATAAACACGATCCAGAAATAATGTTCATGCTCAACGCAGGCACATAATAACATTTATTAAGGTTTAAAACTAATCCCGAAGGTAAAACTAAGGAGAGCGTGCCGACGGCCATCACATCAACTCTTGATCCGTTGCCAACGCGCATCGTCACCTCATCCCTCGCAAGCCGCCGTCTATTCCGCAGCTCCTGTTTCGAGTTACAAATATTAGCAATTGAACCGGTATCAAATACCCAGGCACTACAACAAGGGCTAGTAAGGAAAACATCAATAACATGTATATCAAATATACCTTTGATGGTGCCAGCCTTCTTGTCCGCTAAGTACTTCGGACGATTCGCTTCGAGGACCCTTGTCCTTGCAATAGAAGCACTCGAAGGTCCGGTTTAGGACCGGACTTGAGCTTCTTCTCAGCGAGGGAACGCAGCGCTTGCCGCCTTACTTGAAGGGCCTTGCACCCTTACCTTTCTTGAAGGTGTGGGGCTTGTTGACCATCAACACATGATTATTCTTTTGATGTTCACCTCCGCTACTTTCATCTTAGCAAAGAGCTCAGTGATCATATCAGTGGAACCAATCTGATTGTGATCAACTACAAAACTTTTGTAGCTAGGAGTGTCAATCTTGAGCTCCTCTAGAATCTTGCAGTCCAGTTGCTCAAGGCGTTGAGTGTAGCCCGTCATCTCAATGGTGTGCTCACTAACGGAACTCCCTTCCTCCATCTTGTAGTTAAATAATTTCTTAGAGATCTCATATCTCTCAGAACGGGCTTGAGTCTGAAACATGTTTTTCAGCTCCTCGAGAATCTCAAAGGGCCCGGCGAACTCTTCAAAACGATTTTGAAGATCCGATTCCATAGCATACAACATGGCGATCTTAATCAAATCATAATCATCCTTGCGATCGATAAACAGCTTTTCATCACCGGTAGCATCTATAAGCGTCACCTAGCGCTTTCTCAAGGACATAGTCCTTTTGTCCGCCAGCGAGAATGATTCTCAAAATGCGGAACCATTTGGTGAAGTTAGACCCATTGTTTATAAGCTTTTCTATCTCAGCAAAAACGTTGAAGTTGAAGTTGGACTTGGCCATGTGATCTACAGTATTTGCAAGTACAATTTAGACTATGTTCATGATAAATAGTTCAACTTAATCAAATTACTAGATGAACTCCCACTAAATTCAACATCCCTCAAGTTGTTTAGTGAACACGATCCAAATTCACCACACCTAATCCGATCATCACGAGAAGAGATGTGGTTTCAATGGTGGACAACAAAGTGTCGATCATATCATTCATATGACTCATGCTTAACCTTTCGGTTCTTGTGTTCCGAGGCCATGTGCATACATGCTAGGCTCGTCAAGTAAAACCCAAGTATTTCGCGTGTGCAAAACTGGCTTGCACCCATTGTATGTGGCGTAGAGTCTATAGCACCCGATCATCACGTGATGCTTGGACACGAACTTTCGCAATGGTGCATACTTGGGGAGAACACAGTTTTATCTTGATCTTTAAGTGAGGAATCATCTTATAATGCTACCGTCGCGATCTAAGCATAATAAGATACATAAAAGGATAAACATCACATGCATATAACTTTATGTGACATGGTATAGCCAATCTTCGCGCAATGATCTCCATCTTGTGCATTCCGGCATGATCTCCATCACTTCACCATGATTGCCTCCACCACGAATAGCAACTACAACTATTGCTAACTACTTAGCGATAAAGTAAAGCTATTACATGGCGTATAAGAAGTTGACTTGGTCATACACAATTATAAAGACAACCATATGGCTCACGCGGTTGTGTACTCATCGACATGCAAGTCGTGAAACATTACAAAACATGATCATCGCATACATTATACACATCACATCTTGGGCCATACCATATCACAGAAAACACTCCCTACAAAAACAAGTTAGACGCCTCTACTTTGTTGTTGCATGTTTTACGTGGCTTATGGGAGTAGATGCTTAGAACGATTCTTACCTACGGAAAGCCACAACGGTGATATTATGGTTGCCAAACTCCGGTGTTAATCCCATGACTACTATAGTGAGAGAAACGACATCCACCGGCCGCATGTGTGGAACAAGCCACACGTCAAGTGCGGAGCGGTCTCATGACGACGTCGCGTAAGGTTGGCCTGGACGCTTCAATCTCACTATCCCCGTCATAAGAAGAACACAAACAAGAGGCTTGCAACAGAAAACATCAACGCCGCAACAACCATGTTGCGTTCTACTCGTGAATCACATCTACGCATAGATCTAGCTCGATACCCTTTGAAGGTTTCGCGACATAGTAAATCAAAATTTTCTACGGAAGCGAATAGAGGGAAAGCCAAGATCTAATCTAGGAGATGCAAACAACGAGAGAGATTGGATTAGATCTTCATACCCTTGAAGATTCGCAGTGAACGTTAAATCGGAACGTGGGTGATGTAGTCGTACTCGCTTCTCCTCCTCGCGATCCGATCCGATCTAGCACCACAAGTGGCGGTGCCTCCGTGAGATGCACACGTGCAGCACCTCGACGTCTCCTCCTTCCTCGGACCAGCAAGTATGGTGGAGAGATGGATTGGATCTACAACACGACGGCGTGGTGTATATGGTGGAGAATTTCTGCGAGGGCTTCGCTGCAAACAGTCGGGAGGGAGAGAGGAGGGCAGCAGGGCAACTAGGGTTTGGAGGAAGGTGTGTAGGAGAGGGGGCGCACCAGCCCTCTATATATAGAGGGGGAGGGGGCGGCCAACCCTAGCCCCTCCTCCAAGCCTTGGGCTGGCGGCCAAGGGAGGGAGGAGTGGGGGGATAGGGTTCTATCTCTAGTTTAAAGAATTTAAACTCTCCCTCTTCTAGAAATTCTATCCGGAGATTTAAACGAGTTAAATCCCTCTAGGATCGGCTGGGCCCTATGGGGCCTTGTGCCCCTGGCCCAATGCGTCCAGGACACTCCCTCATAGGCCCATGACCCCTCCCGGAAGGTGGGACCACGTTGGCCCCCTTCCGGAAGGTTCTAGAAGCTTCCCGTACAATACCGATTAATCCTAACAATTCGAACTCCAAAACTGCCCGCCTTATATGAATCTTATTCTCCGGACCACTCCAGAACCTCTCGTGATGTCCCGGATCCCATCCGAGACTCCGAACAAAAAATTCATAAACCAATTATCCAATCTATCCTAGCGTCGAGACACGTTAAGTGTGTGACCCTGCGGGTTCGAGAATATGCAGACATGATCTTCTATCAATAATCAACAGCGGGGTCTAGGCACCCATATTGACTCCCACACATTCATCGATGATCATATCGGATGAACCACGATGCCAGGATTCAATCAATCCCATATATATATTCCCTTCGTCTCGCGATATTTTACTTGCGAGATTGATCGTCGGTATCATCATACCTAGTTCAATCTCGTTCACAAAGTACTTTACTGTCCGTAATCCGATATCACTTTGTGATTAACTCCTTAACCACATGCTTGCAAGCGGTGTTGATATCGATTACCGAGTGGGCCCGCAGTATATCTCTCCGACTTGGGAGGGACAAATCCATCTCGATACATACAACCCAATGATACTTTCCGATTACCTGAGAGACACCTTTATAATCACCCTCTCATAGGATGACGTTTGATGACCTCAAAGCTTTCTTCCGATACCAGGGAGTTGTATTATCTCATGGTCTAAGGAATACAATATTTGACATAAGAAAAACTTCGCAAAGACGAACACGATGACACGGTCTAATTGCTTCGCTTAGTTTGGGTCTATCCACCATATCATTCTCCAATGATATGATCTCATTATCAATTGACAACTCATGTCTATGGTTAGGAAACCTTAACCATCATTGATCAACGAGCTAGTCCATAGAGGCGTACTAGGGACACGGTGTTGTTCACAAACCACACAAGTATTAAAGTTTCCGCTTAAAACAATTCTAGCATGGAATATAAACTTTATCATGAACAAGAATTATAATAATAACATCTTTATTATTGCCTCTAGGGCATAATTCCAACAATCCGATGGATATTGAGATGCTATTTCAGATTGATTATTGATTCTATCATGTCTTTGTTATTTTTGATCTTGCATGCTCCATGTTGTTAGTAGCTATCTTGTCCAAGTAGATGCTAGCAACTCCAAGAGGGAGTATTTATGCTCGATAGTGGGTTCATGCCTCTAGGAATCTGGGGAAGTGATAGAAATCTCTAAGGTATTAGATGTGTTGTTGCTACTAGGGAGAAAACAACAATCCTTTGTTCATAGAACAATTGTATTGTTTACTTTACACATTTTTCTTAATGCAATTATCTGTTGCTTGCAACTTAATACTGGAGGGGGTTCGGATGATAACCTGAAGGTGGATTATTAGTCATAGATGTAGTTGGATTACAGTCTATGTATAATGTCGTAATGCCCAATCAAATCTCATAGGAGTCAAGATGATTAGTATATGCATGTATGCTTTCTCGATGTTTGTCAATTGCCCCGCTGTAATTTGTTCACCCAACATGTCATCTATCTTAAGGAGAATCACCACTAGTGAACTATGGACCCCGGTCCTTTCTTTTACCATCAATCTACAAAGGTATTTCCTGTTTTTTGTTTACTTTCTGCAAAGCAATTACTATCTTCCACACAAATCCTTTGTTTTCAGCAAAACCGGTGAGATTGACAACCTCACTGTAAGTTGGGGGCAAAGTTCTGTGATTGTGTTGTGCAGGATTCCAAGTTGGAAACAACACCTTGGAGGTGTTTCCTTGCTCCTACTGGTTCGATAACCTTGGTTTCATAACTGAGGGAAAACTTGTTGTTGTACTCATCATACCTTCCTCTTGGGGTTCCCCAACGAGCTCAACATATTGAGTAAGCAAGACCTTTTCTGGCGCCATTGCCGGGGAGTCAAGGACATCTTCACAAGGGGAGTCCCTCATAACCAATCTCTTTACTTTGTTTTATTTGTTTTGCTTAGTTTATTTCTTCTTTGTTTGCTTGTTTCCTTATCAAAAACACAAAAAAATTAGTTGCACTAGTTTGCTTTCTTTATTAAAAACATAAAAAAAATTATTAGTTCCTATCTTAAGTTGCCATTATGTCTACCATTGCTCCAATCACTATGTCACCTGAGGAAATGATTTTTACTTTCAAACAAGGAATTGAAGAGAGTTTCAAAGAAGCTTGGTTTAGAATCTCTGATTTACATGAAAAAACTAAACCTAAAATGACTCAAAGCTTGTTACTTAGCATATTTTACTTTGGAACTGCTCTTTCCTATAGATATGCTTTGGATGCTGTAGTAGGAGGAGATTTCCTCCAATGCAATGAGGATGAAGCTTTTAATGCCATAAAGAAGTTAGTCTTAACTTATAACTTGCGTAGCAAGTCTGATTCTTCCTTTATAAACATATTTGCTAGATTGAACACCCTTGAGACCAACACTGCTAGTTTAAAAGTAGGCTATAACATGCTTAGAGAGCATCATGATTATGTTCCAATAAATTCTGAACCCTCAAAATGGCTTCCTACAGTAAAAGTTGTTATAAATAATGAAACTTTTCATGCTCGCTATGATATCATGTCTGAATTCTGTCTTATGCCTAAAGATATATATGAATCTTTGGGGTCTTTTTGAAGGGGGAGAAGAAATATATCTTGCCAATAATGCGAAAATATTACCCATTGGAATAACTGAAGGAGTGTTTACAAAGATTCTAGGGAAAGCGGTGTCTACTAATTATCTTGTTATTGAATGTGTAGGAAAAGGACAAATAACACTTGGAAGATCCCTACTTAAACTCCTTGGAGCAACAATAGATGTGGAAAAGGGCATCATGCACTTTGCTTCCCCACCGAACAATCATACGTTCCCCAAGTATAAGAATAAAAGCAAGAGAGGTAAGGGCAAGAAATTTGGTTTTAATGCTTCTTCATTTGAGAATACTTGGTTCTTTTCTTGCTTCTTATGCCTAACTTAAAGGCGTTAAACAAAAGTACTTATTGGGAGATAACCCAAAAGTTTTAGTTGAGTCTTGGAAGTTATTGGTTCAGTAATAACCTCTCCTTATCTTTTGTTTGTGTGGTTTTTGTGCCACGAGTAACCTCTAATGAGAGAAGAGTAATGCTTGGGAAAGTTTTTGTCCCAAAACAGATTTGTGTGCTTCACTGTAAAAATTCATGGAAAATCTCTGTACGTCGGTTTGAGCTGTAATTTTTTGTGCTTCTGCCCCAGGCTGTTATCCAACTTTCGTTAGTTCAACACTTTTCTATTTAAGCAATAGAAGGTCTTCGAAAAAATTGGTTTTTACCTGCTGGTCTGTTTTGACAGATTTCTGCCATTATTTGCATTTGCTTCTTAATCTCTTTCTCTTTGAGTTCTCTTTGATCATTTGAACTTTTTAAAGGAAGTGCTACAGTAGCTTGTGTTTTAATGGAAGTTTTACTTGTGTTGAGACTGAACCAAAAGACTTATTATCTTGAGTACACTAATGTTGCTAATGAAGATTGTGTGAAGTTTTGTATGAAGAAAATTTTCAGGTGCAGGGAAATAATGATGTAATGAGATCAAGAATGGACTAAAGATCAAGCTTGGGGATGCCACCTGTGTCATCCCAAGAAATATCCAAGAAGTACAAGCGTCAAAGCTTGGGGATGCCCAAGGCATCCTCTTCTTCATCAATAAAAAAATTCAGGTTTCTTCCAAATACTTCATTTTTATTGTTTCATGCACAGTTGTGTTGTTCTTGGAGCATCTTCGTTTTTGTTTTTGGTTTTCATTTGCTTAGTTTGTTTGAATAAATTGTTTGGACCCCCCATTCATACATTAGTTTTCATATAATTTGGTTTGGATTGGAAAAGAGTAGGAAAAGTTCATGCCTAAGTGGTAAAAAGGAGCTTGTTTTTGACTCTGGCCTATACTTTGTCATGTCATGCTTGATATTATTTTGGCTTTATGCTTAGTGATTTTTTCTGTAGCATGACATGTTATAAACAATTGAGATTGCTTAATGTGCCTTGAAAGAATCATGCGTTGTTTTAGCATATTAAAGCATAGTATTGTGGTATTCTCCTTTTATGCTTTATTTGGGTTGACTTGGCGCATGCTCACACCATGTTATGACTATACCAAGTCACCATAGCCTCTATGATCCTTTAGTTTTCGACTTGTAATCTCACTTTATGCTTTAATTAATGATTTTTTGTCGCTTTGCATGATTATGGCCATTATTGCTCTCTTAGTTGGTCGCTCCCAATCTTTTGCTAGCCTCCATACCAAGTATGAGTCCCACTCATGCATCCAACTCAAAATAAAACCAAGTTATTCCAAATAGTCCACCATACCTACCTATTAACATTTGCTACTCCAAGTATATTCATGTTTTTATCTACCTTCCGAATTAAACTTGTTATGTGAAAATTAGTGATCAAAGCTCTCACGAACTTATTGGCACACTTTACTTTCTTGCACTTAATAATCTTGAACCATTGTGTCCATCTTTGTTGCGTATATGCTTGCGCTTTATAAGTTGAAGTTAGCAGAACCATGTATCATGGGGAACGCTTTCAACATTGTGCTTATTATTCCGTTGATATCATGATTCTTTAGCTTATGGATCCTGGCGGTGTGAAATAAAAAGGGAACTTGTAAGATCATGGAGTTTGTATGTGTGTTAGAGAAATGCCTGGGCCGCTAGCCTAAGCCATGCCTAATTATGGTGGAAACTTGCAGCATAACCATAATGAGCACTCTATGAAGCATCCTCAATAAAAACCTATGAAAATAGCAAATAAAAAGATCACTGAGATGCTCATTGGCTGTTGCCTTGTCATTTTGATATGGGATAGCTCTAGTGTCATGGGGCAAGGGGTACCCCGTTGGCGGTTTTCTATGATACATATGTACTTACAATGATAAGAGCTTACTTGTGACTGAAGTTGAGTAGCATGAGGTTCAGTACTCGTAAGGAAGGGGCATGAAATTTCAACTTATAACTTGTGAAGCATATCCTCTTAGTTGTGTCACTTTAACCTTAATCACTTGAAGATGCTTATGATAGGGGCAATGAGAGCTGAAAGCTAATAAGTACCATAATTTCTGGAAGATCTTTATGAGACTTGAATCCTTGCTTCCTTCTATGAAGGCCTTTCTTTTACTTTTATGTTGAGTCTCCATCTTCTATCTTTATGCACCTATTGAGAGAGCATATTGATCATTCTTACTTTAATGTGCATTGTCCCAAGACTTGTTGATCGATTCATAACTTTGATATTGCTTGTTCTTAAACTATTTGTATCTAGTCACCCTTATGAACTTTGAAGGTGTCCTATGCATTTATGTTTTGCTACACTATGAGAGATAAGCTGAATACCATTCTCATTATGTTTCCTTTATGTTAAACAAACAAACATCTTTCGAAGCATTGTTATTCATGAATCTTTTGTTTGTACCTTTTCATGTTACAACATAGTTGCTATGTCTTATTGTTAGAACTATATCTTTCATGCTATGTTAAAGTACTATGATCCTAGCTATCAATGTTTTACAAATATTTTGATCAAGATTATGATGGTGCATGTCACCTCAAAAATTATTCTTTATTTTTTATCTCTTACCTACTCAAGGACGAGTAGGAGTTAAGCTTGGGGATGTTGATACATTGCTAACGTATCTATAATTTTTGATGTTCCATGCTTGTTTTATATCTACTTTCTTATGTTTATCCACACTTTGGAGTATTTTTATACACTTTCTGGGACTAACCTATTAACAAGATGCCTCAGTGCCAGTTGCCTGTTTTCTGCTGTTTTTGGTTCCAGGAAAGCCAGAAAATGAATATTATCAGAATTGGACGGGACAAAAGCCAAAGTCAATATTTCACCGAGGGGAACACGGATCCAGAAGATGAGATAGAGAAGGGCCTCGAGGGGCCACACCCCCCGCCACCCCCCGTGGTGCACCGCCTCGTGCACCCCTCGATCCCTTTTCGCCTATAAGAAGCCTCTGATACATAAAAACTAAGGACCCAATCAAAATTCCACGAAAGAGTCTGTAGCTGCCGTCATCTCCATCCCTAGATCGGGAGGGATCTGAAGCTCTTCCTGGCACCCTGCCGAAGGGGAGAATTCACCCTGGAGGCCTTCTTCATCACCATGCCTGTCTCCGGTGTGATGCGTGAGTAGTTCATCCCTGGACTACGGGTCCATGTAGTATCTAGATGGTCAGTTCTTCTGCTCTGTGCTATCATGTTTAGATCTTGTGAGCTCCGTTCATGATCAAGATCATCTATTTGTAATCCTACATGTTGTGTTTGCGGGGATCCGATGGATATTGAGATGCTATTTCAGATTGATTATTGATTCTATCATGTCTTTGTTATTTGTGATCTTGCATGCTCTCCATTGTTAGTAGCTATCTTGACCGAGTAGATGCTAGCAACTCCAAGAGGGCGTATTTATGCTCGATAGTGGGTTCATGCCTCTAGGAATATAGGGAAGTGACAAAAATCTCTAAGGTACTAGATGTGCTATTGCTACTAGGGAGAAAAGAGCAATCCTTTGTTCATAGAACAATCGTATTGTTTACTTTACACACTTTGCTTAATGCAATTATCTGTTGCTTGTAACTTAATACTGGAGGGGGTTCAGATGATAACCTGAAGGCGGATTATTAGTCATAGATGTAGTTGGATTATGGTCTATGTATAATGTTGTAATGCCCAATCAAATCTCATAGGATTCAAGATGATTAGTATATGCATGTATGCTTTCTCTATGTTTGTCAATTGCCCCGCTGTAATTTGTTCACCCAACATGTCATTTATCTTAAGGAGAATCGCCACTAGTGAACAATGGACCCCCGTCCTTTCTTTTTGAAGGAAATATGCCCTGAGAGGCAATAATAAAGTTGTTATTATGTATTCCTTGTATATGATAGATGTTTATTTTGCATGCTATAATTGTATTGATAGGAAACATCAATACATGTGTGTTTACATCAATACATGTGTGTTTAATAAACAAAAAGGGTTCCTAGTCATGACTCTCTTATAGACTAGCTTGTTGATTAACAGGATGATCAAGGTTTCCTGATCAGGGACATTGGATGTTGTTAATAACAAGGTCACACCATTGGTGGAATGATGTGATGAACATTCATCCGAAGTATAGCATTACGATCAAGTCATTGTGTTTATATTGCTATAACATCATACGAAGTAATCTTTATCCTTACCATGAGTAATCTTAAGAGTAACATCAAGCGTCACACCATAACAGGTGACTATAAAGATGGGTTCATTGCTATGAAGGTGTTATGTTGAGGCTCATGGATCAAGAGGAATTTGTCAATCCGGATAGATATAGATATACTGGCCTCTGGGCCTCTCGGTGATATCACATTAGGATAGCTTGCAAGCAAGTGATGTGATCACTAGAATGTTATATCACGGGAACAGAAAAGAGTGCGCTATGTCGATCAAACTAGGTATGGAGATACCGATGATAGAATCTCGGACATGTAATATATCGAGAGACAAAGGGATTTAGTTACAAGCGTTAAAGGTTCTCGATCATAAGAGTCATCGTTGAATGTGTCAGTCGTCATGGATCTCCAGTCCGCTGATTATTGATCGGAGAAGGGTCTCGATCATATACGCATTATTCGCGAACCGTGGGGGCACACTTAAGTTACCAGACACCATTTTGAGCACATATGTTTCGACGAAAAGAATTGCAAAGCGTAGGAATTGTTTCAATGAATAGAAACCGGAAATTGTGTGAAATTGCGTAGTTCTGTGATATTGAAATATAGCGAGGCTATATGTGAATGTTTGTTAATTAAAGTAATTAACAAAATTCTAAATAAATTTAATAAAAGGGTTTTATTAAATGAGAGAGCATTAAATTTGGAGAAACTTAATGCATTTAAAGTGGAGACTTTAAAAGGGAATGTGAAGAGGCATTTTAATGTGGAGGAGTTACCACCACATGAATGGGGAGGTGAGGTCACACCCCCATGGCAACCCATGGAGAGGGCACCCCCTCTCCTATAAAGGCCACCCATTCCCTCCTTCATCCTCACACCTCCTTGTGAAGGATCTCTCCCCCTCTAGAATTATTCCCCATGGTCTCTGATAGGATTAGCAGATACATGTTCCGATGGCATTTAAATTCGAAGGAGTTGCGCTTTCAGATCGCTGGAGAGGCAAGGAGGTGGAGAATTTGCAAATTGGCTTGAGCATTGACATGCAGTCACGGATCGCTTTCTTTGTACAGCGCCTTCGAGACTTCCTTTGCTTTCGGCTAGATCATTGGAGCAAGGAGGTGGAGGTTGTCCGGTGACGAGCATTATTGTGCGGTCGCGGATGCTGGCTGAGTTGGCGGCCTTCCGGACACCATGCGATTAGATCGGCAAGTGTCTGACTACATCAACCACGAGTTCCTACCGTCCTGCTGGTAACAAAGCTCGCTTGTCTACAAAGTGGAGGGTAAGTTCTCTATGGATGTATGTCCACCCGCTTGCTTTGTACCTAGTAGATAGATCTTGGCGGTAGTTCACAATCAGAAAAATTTTTTTTTTTTGCTGGTGCGACACAAAAGTGGTGTCGTATCTGATCATCGTGCAAGCTTTTTTACGCAGGTACACATAATTATTTGTGGTAGAAATTTTTTTTTTTCTATGCTGCGGACCCAGCGGAGTACCGAACTGGTCATGCGTGATTACTACTTTGGTGAGTACATGTGTTTATCATGTTATTGCATCTTATGTACTTTGGATATTGGTGGCATAGTGGGATGAAGCGGCCCGACCAACCTTACATGTCATCGCACATGAGACCGGTTCCACCGACATGCAACTTGTTTTGCATAAGTGGGCGGCGTCGCGTGGTCTCTCCTACTATATTGGTGGCATAGTGGGATAGGCAGAAGCGGCCCCGACTAACCTTACATGTCATCGTACATGAGACCTGGCTCCATGACCAACATGCAACTTGTTTTGCATAAGTGGCTGCATCTCTCCTATAGTCAATATCTGATTTACAACGAAGTTGCTAATAACTTGGTTATCCTCACAGTTGTTCATGTCAGAAGGTTAGACAGTTCTATCTCGAAAGCCCCCAAGCCAAAAAAAACTTGGGTAAATTGACAAATTAGAGGCGCTGAATAGATCGTTCAAGGTCAGTTTTGATGATGTATTATTAGGTAGAGTAGATGTAGATATACATTAATCACTCAACGCAGTAAGTTCCATGTACTTGTGCTTTTGCCAAACACATGATAGAGATCATACCACGCACGATAGATAGAGACTAAATGAATGTGTGGACTATCACCTCACTTCATTAATACATGTTAGTTATTTATATTAGTTTGGCGCTTTTGGTAGCATTATAAGATGATCCCTCATTTAGATATCAAGATAAAATGTGTTCTTCCTTAAGTATGCACTGTTTTGTGGATCGTGTTTTGAGGCATCACGTGATGATCGGTGTCGGGTGTTTTCTCGAACCCGCCATACAATCTGTGTGTACGCCACATGCAAATATTATACCAGTGTTTCTTCCTTGACGAGCCTAGCATGTATGCATGGCCCCTAACAACCTGGACGAAGGTTACATGAGTCATATAGTTGATATGATGCCCATATAGATGCTGCGCTTTGAAGCTACACCGACATGATGATCGGATTTGTAGTGGATTGGTTCATGTAATCACCAAAGGACACGAGGGATGTCGTTTTGGTGGGAGTTCATTAGTTTTGGATTATTAAACCTCATCTATCATAAACTTAGTCCAAATATACTTTACAAATTCCTCGCTTGTCTTCGAGGATGGCACCACCTGCTTTTAATTTCAATGTGTTCATGGAGAAAGAGAAACTTATCGCTGGTCGGTAGTAACTCTCACCAACTGGCTATGACTTGCATTAATAATTTGGATTAGTTAAACTCGATCTATCATAACTGAATCTAAATATACTTTACAAATTCCGTTGTCTTGAGGATGGCACCACCTTTTATTATTCAATGTCATGGAGAAGAAGAAACTTGCTGAATGGTGTAACAAGCCCCAGCCCGAATATGAATTTGAGGATTCTCCTCCTTCGCAAAAGCATTATGTGCTAGATGCTAGGCCCCCACCAGCTCCTTTTTGGCACGAGGGAAAGCGTCTATGTAACATCGGGATACCTTAGTTCATTGCATTCACGGCATATGGGTATAGCGAACTTGGCCTTCGAAATGGCAATGCCTTTGATACCATGGGAGAATGAAGGCGATTTTTACGATACCCCCATGCTTGATGCCCTTGAAAAAGATTCAGAAAAGTTCTTTAGGCATGATGGAAAACGGCTCCGTTAGTGAGCACGATACTCAAAATGTCTGGAGTGCATAAGCTAGTGTGTTGTATTGAATAACGATTCCCATTGAAAGCTTGAGCCTTTATCGTCCTCCAATCTCTACACCTACTACACAAGAGCTTCGTGATGAACTATAATATGCAGGGCATGAAGAAGTATCTTCAGAGAGCTTCTATCAATGCTTAAGACCGCGAAGTGGAGATTAGGAAAGAACATCAAGTGTGAATCAATAGGACCACCAATGGGTAAGGGAAGGAAAAGGCAGGCACAAAGGAAGGAAGGGTGGGAAGTGCATGCCACGAAAGAACGAAAAAGCTCCTAAGGTCGAAAGTGTTGATGATCAATAGGACCACCTGGGCCAAGAAGGACAAAGAAGGCGTTACACAAGGAAAGAAGGGTGGGGAAGTTCGTTACCGAAAGAAACCCCGAAGCGGCCCCAAAAGTGCTACTATTGCAAGGGGATCGCCATTGAATGCCCCAAGTATTTGGCGTCCAAGAAGTCCGCAAGGCAAACAAAGGTATATATGATATACATGTTATTGATGTGTACTTCACTAGTACTGCCAGAGCACCGGTATTTGATACGGATCGCCATAATATATGTAACCGGTTCGTGGGCTGCGAACAAGCGACAACTAGCAAGGGATGAGGTCACGATGGGATCGGCAATGGATCAAGAGTTGATGTGAACGTTGCCTCTCATAGTTACTCTCCATAGCCATCGGGATTAGTTATAAACCTAAATAATTGTTATTTGGTGCACCCAGCATGAACATTGTATCCGGATCGTGTTTGATGCAAAGTGGTTATTCATTTAAGTCTGAAACAATGGTTGTTCGATTTATATGAATAATATCTTTATGGTCATGCACCTATGTTGAATGGTTTATTTCTATTGGATCTCGATAGCAGATACGCATATTCATAATGTTGATGCTAAAAGGATTAAACTTGATAATGATATATCTACATATATGTGGCACTCGCCGCTAGGTCATATTGGCGTTAAACGCATGAAGAAACTCCATTCGATGGACTTTTGGAATCACTTGATTTTGAATCATTTGATACATGTGAGCCATGCCTTATGAGCAAGATCACTAGAACGCCGCTTTTCCGGTTCAATGGAACGGGCAATGATCTATTGGAAATCATACATACCGATGTGTGGGCCAATGAGTGTGTCGGCCGAGGTGGATATCGTTATTTTGTTACTTTCACGGATGATTTGAGTAGATATGGGTATATCTATTTGATGAAACACAAGTCTGAAACCTTGAAAGGTTCAAAGAATTTCAGAATGAAGTGGAAAATCATTGTAATGTAAAGATCAAATTTCATGGTCCGACCGTGGAGGAGAGTATCTTAGTTACGAGTTTAGCACACATATGAAAGACTGTGGAATAGTTTCACAACTCATGCTCGCTTAACACCACAACGTAATGGTGTGTCGTAACATCGTAATCGCATTTTATTGGATATGGTTTGATCTATGATGTCTCCGATCGACTTGCCACCGCTATTTTGGGGTTATGCACTGAAACCGCTGCATTCACTTTAAATAGGGCACCATATAAACCGCTGAAAAGACATCAGATGAATTATGGTTTGGAAACAAACCTAAGCTGTCATTTCTTAAAGTTTGGGGATGCGATGTTTATGTGAAGAAACTTCAACCGGATAAACTCGAACCCAAAGCGGAAAAATGCGTCTTCATAGGATACCCTAAGGAAACGATTGGGTATACCTTCTATCATAGATCCGAGGGCAAGGTCTTTGTTGCCAAGAATGGATCCTTTCTTGAGAAGAAGTTTCTTGCGAAAGGTGTGAGTAGTTGGAAGGTAGAACTCGAAGAGGTTATTGAACCTTCTCTTCATGAAATGGCGAGTAGCGCAGCTCCAGAAGTTGTTTCGGAGTTGACTTCACCTAATGAAGAGAGAGCTAATGATATTGATCATGAAACTCCGAAAGAGGACACTACCGAACCTCGCAGTCAAGGTGACACGTCAGCCCTGAACTATATGGCAATCCTGTTATGAATTTCATGATTGATGAAATAAATGACCCTGCAACGTATGAAGAAGCGATGATGAGCCCTGATTCCAACAAATGGCTAGAAGCCATGAAATCCGAGATGGAATCCATGTACGAAAACCAGGTTTGGACCTTGGTGGACTTACCTCACGATCGAAAGGCCGCTGAGAATAAATGGATTTTCAAAAGGAAAACTGATGCTGATGGTAATGTGACCATCTATAAGGCTCGACTTGCCGCAAAGGGGTTTCGACAAATTCAAGGAGTTGACTACGATGAGACATTCTCTCCCGTAGCGATGCTTAAGTCGGTTAGGATTATGTTAGCAATTGCTGCATATTCGATTATGAAATATGGCAGATGGATGTCAAAATTGCGTTCCTCAATGGTAAGATTGAAGAAGAGTTGTATATGATACAACCTAAGGGTTTTGTCGATCCTAAGGATGCTAATAAGGTGTGCAAACTTCAGCGATCCATCTATGGACTGAAGCAAGCATCACGAAGTTGGAATCTCCGCTTTGATGAGGTGATCAAAGAGTTTGGATTTGTCCAAACTTATGGAGAGGCTTGTATTTACAAGAAAGTGAGTGGGAGCAATGTGGCATTTCTGATATTATATGTGGATGACATATTATTGATTGGAAATGATATAGATCTTTTAAATAGTGTTAAAAGTTATCTAAACAACAAATTTTCGATGAAGGACCTTGGTGAAGCTTCATATATATTAGTCATTAAAATCTATAGAGATAGATCAAGACGCCTAATTGGGCTATCGCAGAGTACATACCTTGATAAGATATTAAAGAAGTTTAATATGGACGGAAGTAAGAAGGGGTACTTACCTATGTTGCAAGGCAAGACATTGAGTAAGACTCAAAGTCCTGCTACGGTGGAAGAAAGAGAGATAATGGATAAGATCCCCTATGCCTCAGCCATAGGCTCTATAATGTATGCCATGCTATGTACAAGACCGGATGTGGCACATGCTATTAGTTTGACTAGTAGGTACCAATTTGATCCAGGTTCAGAACACTGGATAGCGGTCAAGAATATCCTTAAGTACTTGAGAAGAACTAAGGATATGTTTCTTGTATACGGAGGTGAAGAAGAGCTAGTCGCTAAGTGTTATGTCGATGCTAGCTTTGACACTGATCCGGGTGACTCTAAGTCTCAATCCGGATACGTATTTCTCTTGAACGGAGCAATAGTTAGTTGGAGGAGCTCTAAACAACATGTGGTGGCTGGATCAACGACGGAGGCGGAATATGTTGCTGCTTCAGAAGCAGCGCAGGAAGCGGTTTGGATGAAGGAGTTCATTATGGAACTGGGTGTGGTTCCCAGTGCATTGGACCCGATGGTGATCTATTGTGACAACAATGGAGCCATAGCCAACGCAAAGTAACCAAGGTCTCACAAGAATTCCAAGCATATTAAGCGCCGGTTTCACTCCATCCGCGAGCATGTCAAGGATGGAGATATAAAGATTTGTAAAGTGCACACGGACCTGAATGTAGCAGATCTATTGACTAAAGTACTCCCTAGGGCAAAACATGATCAACACCAGAACTCCATGGGTGTTAGATTTATCACTATGTGAACTAGATTATTGTCTCTAGTGCAAGTGGGAGACTTAAGGAAATATGCCCTGAGAGGCAATAATAAAGTTGTTATTATGTATTCCTTGTATATGATAGATGTTTATTTTGCATGCTATAATTGTATTGATAGGAAACATCAATACATGTGTGTTTAATAAACAAAAAGGGTTCCTAGTCATGCCTCTCTTATAGACTAGCTTGTTGATTAACAGGATGATCAAGGTTTCCTGATCATGGACATTGGATGTTGTTAATAACAAGGTCACACCATTGGTGGAATGATGTGATGAACATTCATCCGAAGTATAGCATTACGATCAAGTCATTGTGTTTATATTGCTATAACATCATACGAAGTAATCTTTATCCTTAGACCATGAGATCATGTTAATTGCTAACACCTGAAGAGTATCTTGATAACATCAAACGTCACAATCGTAATGGGTGACTATAAAGATGGGTTCAACAATGAAGGTGTTATGTTGAGGCTCATGGATCAAGAGTGGAATTTGTCAATCTAGATGACGATAGATATACTCTGGGCCCTCGGTGATATCACATTAGGATAGCTTGCAAGCAAGTGATGTGATCACTAGAATGTTATATCACGGGAACAAGAAAAGAGTGCATGTCGGTAACGAGATCAAACTAGGTATGGAGATACCGATGATCGAATCTCGGACATGTAATATATCGAGAGACAAAGGGATTTAGTTACAAGCGTTAAAGGTTCTCACGATCACAGGAGTCATCGTTGAATGTGTAGGAGTCAGTACGGATCTCCAGGTCCCGCTGCTGATTATTGATCGGAGAAGGGTCTCGATCATGTCTGCATTATTCGCGAACCGTAGGGTGGCACACTTAAGAGTTACCGGACACCATTTTGGAGCACATATGTTTCAGACGAAAGAATTGCAAAGCGCAGGAATTGTTTCAATAGAAACCGTAAATTGTTTCGGTGAAATTGCGTAAGGTGGTTCTGCATGTGATATTGAAATATAGCAAGGGCTATATAGAATGTTTGTTAATTAAAGTAATTAACAAAATTCTGAATAAATTTAATAAAATGGTTTTATTAAATGAGAGAGCATTAAATTTGGAGAAACTTAATGCATTTAAAGTGGAGACTTTAAAAGGGAATGTGAAGAGGCATTTTAATGTGGATGAGTTACCACCACATGAATGGGGGAGGTGAGGGGTCACCCCCATGCGCCGGCCATGGAGAGAGGCGGCACCCCCCTCCTCCTATAAAGGGCCACCCATTCCCTCCTTCATCCTCACACCTCCTTGTGAAGGATCTCTCTCCCCCTTTAGAATTATTCCCCCATGGTCTTGGATTAGCGAGATACATGTTCCCGGTGGCATTTCGTCTGGAAGGAGTTGCTGCTTCCGCTGGATCGCTGGAGCGAGGAGGTGGAGGTTGTCCGGTGGCTTGAACGTAAAAGTGCGGATCATTGAGTTGCGGCGCTCGGACTTCCTCACGATGTTGAGATTGGCAAGTGTACGACTACATCAACCACGAGTTCCTACTCGTTAACAAAGCTCGTTGTCTTCGAGGGTAAGTTCTCTATGGATGTATGTCCACCCGTTTGCTTTGTACCTAGTAGATAGATCTTGGCGTGTAGTTCACACCGTTGGAAATTTTTTGTTTTCTATGTTGCGGACCCAACACTTCTACCATCAATCTACAAAGCTATTTACTATTTTATGTTTACTTTATGCAAAGAAATTACTATCTTCCACACAATATGTTTAATCCTTTGTTTTCAGCAAAACCGGTGAGATTGACAACCTCACTGTAAGTTGGGGGCAAAGTTCTGTGATTGTGTTGTGCATGATTCCAAGTTGGAAACAACACCTTGGAGGTGTTTCCTTGCTCCTACTGGTTCGATAACCTTAGTTTCATAACTGAGGGAAAACTTGTTGTTGTACTCATCATACCTTCCTCTTGGGGTTCCCCAACAAGCTCAACATATTGAGTAAGCAATGACTAGAGAGTATAGTGGATATATCAATGTGGTTGGAACACATGCATGACTTAAGGGGGATCCATGTGTGTCAGACTAAAATTAAACATCATATAGGAAATAATAAATAACCAGCTTCAATTCCATGTTGCACGGCCAGTGTGTGACATAAGTTGCATCACAGAATCAGTATGTATATATCAAAATGTGGTTTAGGAAAAGAACACATGCAATGTCTCTAAGGGTTCCATGTTTCAAAAACTATGGTCACAGAGAGACAAAAACACATAGGAAAGGTAGCTTCCACATTGCATGTTGCACCAGTGTGTGATAGAAGTTGCATCACAGAATCCACTGGAGTATGTGTGTGTGTGGTCATCATGCATGGTTTTGGAAAAGAACACATGCAAATGTGGTCATGTGGTCAATGACTCTAGTGGATATATATATATCAATGTGGTTTAGGAAAAGAACACAACATATATACAATGACTCTAAGGTATCCATGTGTCAAATTATGGTCACAAAGACCAAAAACACACATATATATAGCTAGGAAATCTCAGCTTCCACATTGCACATGTTGCACCAGTGTGATAGAAGTTAAGTTGCATCATAGAATCCACTGGAGTTTGTGTGGTCATGTAGATATCAATGTGGTATTATTGGAAAAGAACACATGCAATGTGGTCATCATGTGTATCTATCAACAATGACTCTAGTGGCCATATCAATAATGTGGGTTAGGAAAAGAACACATCATTGCAAAATATGACTCTAGGAGAGATCCATGGTCGTCATAGAGACCAAAAACACATAGGAATTAATTAATAAAGGAGCTTCCACATTGCATGCAATGGTTGCACCAGTGTGACACAAGTTGTGCATCATCATAGAATCCACTTGAGTATATGCATGTGTGTGGTCATGCGCATATGTAGAGATATCATTGTGGTTTTGGAAAAGAACAGTGTGCATATATGCAATGTGTGGTCACATGTGATGGATCACTGACTCTAATGGATATATATCAGTGTGTACTAGTGGTTTAGGAAATAAGAACACACATCATGCAATGTCTCTAGTGGATCCATGTGTCAAATTAAACCATGCATGGTCACAGAGACCAAAAACACATATAGCTAGAAAGCAACATATTATTGCATGTTGCACCAGTGTGATAGAAGTTGCATCTCACAGAATCCACTAGAGTATGTGTGTGGGTCATGCATGTAGATATCATGTGGTTTTGGAAAAGAGCACATGCAATCTAGTCATGTGGAGATCTAGTGTGGATATCAATGTGGTTTTTAGGAAGAGAACACACACATGAAATTAATTAATGACTCTAGCTAGCAGTTAGGGGATCCATGCATGTGTCAAACCATGCATGCATATGGTCTCATAGAGACCAAAAACACATATAGGAAAAAAGCAACTTCCACATATTGCATGTTGTAGCAGTGTGTGATGTGTGTGTGACAGAAGTTGCACCACCACTAGTGTGTGTGGTCATGTGTGGTCATGTTTTGGAAAAGAACACATGCAATGTGGTCATGTCTGGATCAATGACATCTAGCAGTGTGGATATCAATGTGGTTAGGAACATGCAATGACTCTAGGTGTTTCCATGTGTATATACAACCATATGGTCACAGACCAAACACATAGGAAAATCAGCTTCCACACATTGCATGTTGCACTAGTGTGAGATAATTAATTAAGTTGCATCATAGAGTGTGTGTGATCATGCATGTAGATATCAATGTGGTATTATTGGAAAAGAACACATGTAATGTGGTCATCATGTGGATCTATCAATGACTCTAGTGGCCATATCAATGTGAGTTAGGAAAGGAAACACATGCATGCAATATGACTCTAGGAGAGATCCAAAAACATATAGGAATTAAATAAAGGAGCTTCCACATTGCATGCATGGTTAACCAGACACAAGTTGTGCATCATCATAGAATCCACTTCAGTAATATGCATGTGTGTGATCATGCATATGTAGAGATATCATTGTGGTTTTGGAAAAGAATAGTGTACATATATGCAATATGGTCATGTGAGATGGATCAGTGACTCTAGCTAGTGGATATATATCAGTGTGTACTGGTTTAGGGAAAGAACATACATCATGCAATGTCTCTAGGGGATCCATGTGTCAAATTAAACCATGCATGGTCACATAGATCAAAAACACATAAGAAAGCAACATATTGCATGCATGTTGCACCAGTGTGACAGAAGTTGCATCACAGAATCCACTTGAGTATGTGTGTGTGGGTCATGCATGTAGATATCATGTGGTTTTGGAAAAGAGCAATGCAATATGTAGTCATGTGGAGAGATCAATGACTCTAGTCTGGATATCAATGTGGTTTTTAGGAAGAGAACACACATGCAATTAATTAATTAATGACTCTAGCAGTTAGGGGATCCACGTGTCAAACCATGCATGGTCTCACAAAGGCCAAAAACACATAGGAAAGCAGCTTCCACATATGCATGTTGCACCAGTGTGTGTGTGATAGAAGTTTTACATCACAGAATCCACTAGTGTGTGTGGTCATGTAGATATATATCAATGTGGTTTTGGAAAAGAACACATGCAATGTGGTCACGTGTGGATCAATGACACCTAGTAGTGTGGATATCAATGTGGTTTATTTAGGAAAAGAACACATGCAATGACTCTAGGGGTTCCATGTGTACAACCATGGACACAGAGACCAAACACATAGGAAAAGCAGCTTCCACACATTGCATGTTGCACCAGTGTGAGGCACCACAGAGTGTGTGTGGTGTTGGGTCCGCAGCATAGAAAACAAAAAATTTCCTACGGTGTGAACTACACGCCAAGATCTATCTACTAGGTACAAAGCAACGGGTGGACATACATCCAACGAGAACTTACCCTCGTAGATAACGAGCTTTGTTAACGAGTAGGAACTCGTGGTTGATGTAGTCGTACACTTGCCGATCTCAAGATCGTGAGGAAGTCCGAGCGCCGCAACTCAGCAGCGCATCCGCACTCGCACACACGTTCAAGCCACCGGACAACCTCCACCTCCTCGCCCAAAGGATCCAGCGGAAGCAAAGAATCCTTCCATTTAAATGCCACCGGGAACATGTATCTTGCTAATCCGAGACCATGGGGGCATAATTCTAGAGGGGGAGAGAGATCCTTCACAAGGAGGTGTGAGGATGAAGGAGGGAATGGGTGGCCTTTTATAGGAGGAGGGGTGCCCTCTCCATGGTCATGCATGGGGGTGACCTCACCTCCCCATTCATGTGGTGGTAACCTCCACATTAAAATGCCTCTTCACATTCCCTTTAAAGTCTCCATTTTAAATGCATTAAATTTCTCCAAATTTAATGCTCTCTCATTTAATAAAACTCTTTTTATTAAATTTATTCAGAATTTTTTTAATTACTTTAATTAACAAACATTCACATATAGCCCCTTGCAATATTTCAATATCACATGCAGAACCACCTTCTACAATTTCACCCGAAACAATTTCCGGTTTCTATTGAAACAATTCCTGTGCTTTGCAATTCTTTCGTCTGAAACATATGTGCTCCAAAATGGTGTCCGTAACTTGGCAAAGTGCCACCCACGGTTCATGAATAATGCGTATATGATCGAGACCCTTCTCCGATCAATAATCAGCAAGGACCCGAGATCCGTCATCGACTCCTACACATTCAACGATGACTCCTATGATCGTGAGAACCTTTAACGCTTGTAACTAAATCCCTTTGTCTCTCAATATATTACATGTCCGAGATTCGATCATCGGTATCTCCATACCTAGTTTGATCTCGTTACCGACATGCACTCTTTTCTCGTTCCCGTGATATAACATTCTAGTGATCACATCACTTACTTGCAAGCTATCCTAATGTGATATCACCGAGAGGGCTCAGAGTATATCTTTCCGTCATCTGGATTGAAAAATTCCACTCTTGATCCATGAGCCTCAACATAACACCTTCGTAGTACTGAACCCATCTTTATAGTCACCCTGTTACGGTGTGACGTTTGATGTTATCAAGGTACTCTTCCGGTGTTAGCAATTAACATGATATCATGATATAAGGATAAAGATTACTTCGTATGATGTTATAGCAATATAAACATAATGACTTGATCGTAATGCTATACTTCGGATGAATGTTCATCACATCATTCCAACATCCAATGTCCATGATCAGGAAACCTTGATCATCCTGTTAATCAACAAGCTAGTCTATAAGAGAGGCATGACTAGGAACCCTTTTTGTTTATTAAACACACATGTATTGATGTTTCCGAATCAATAAATTTCTAGCATGTAAAATAAACATCTATCATGTATAAGGAATATATAATAACAACTTTATTATTGCCTCTCAGGGCATATTTCCTTCAGTCTCCCACTTGCACTAGAGACAATAATCTAGTTCACATAGTGATAAATCTAACACCCATGGAGTTCTGGTGTTGATCATGTTTTGCCCTAGGGAGAACTTTAGTCAATGGATCTACTACATTCAGGTCCGTGTGTACTTTACAAATCTTTATATCTCCATCCTTGACATGCTCAAGGATGGAGTGAAACCGATGCTAATATGTTTGGAATTCTTGAGACCTTGGTTCCTTTATGCTGGCTATGGCTCCATTGTTGTCACAATAGATCACCATCGGATCCAACGCACTGGGAACCACACCTAGTTCCGTAATGAACTCTTTCATCCAAACTGCTTCCTGCGCCGCTTCTGAAGCAGCATCATATTCCGCCTCCGTTGTTGATCCAGCCACCACAGGTTGTTTGGAACTCCTCCAACTAATCGCTGTTCGCTCAAGAGAAATATGTATCCGATTGAGACTTAGAGTCATCCGATCGGTGTCAAAGCTAGCATCGACATAACACTTAGCGACTAGCTCTTCTTCACCGTATATGAGAAACATATCCTTAGTTCTTCTCAAGTACTTGAGGATGTTCTTTACCGCTATCCAAAGGTTCAACCTAGATCAGATTGGTACCTACTAGTCAAACTAATAGCATGTGCCACATCCCTTGTACATAGCATGGCATACATAATAGAGCATGTGGCTGAGGCATAGGGATCTTATCCATCATCTCTTTCTTCCGTCAGAGCTGCACATTGAGTTTTACTCAATGTCTTGCAACATAGGTAAGAACCCTTCTTACTTTCATCCATATTAAACTTCTTTAATATCTTATCAAGGTATGTACTCGAGATAGCCCAATTAGGCGCCTTTGATCTATCTCTATAGATTTTAATGCCTAATATATATGACGCTCACCAAGGTCTTTCATCGAAAATTTGTGTTTAGATAACTTTAACACTGCTTAAAAGATCTATATCATTTCCAATCAATAATATGTCATCCACATATAATATCAGAAATGCCACATTGCTCCCACTCACTTTCTTGTAAATACAAGCCTCTCCATAAGTTTGGACAAATCCAAACTCTTGATCACCTCATCAAAGCGAGATTCCAACTTCGTGATGCTTGCTTCACCATAGATGGATCGCTGAAGTTTGCACACCTTATTAGCATCCTTAGGATCGATAACCCTTAGGTTGTATCATACAACTCTTCTTCAATCTTACCATTGAGGAACACAGTTTTGACATCCATCCGCCATATTTCATAATCGAAATATGCAGCAATTGCTAACATAATCCTAACCGATTTAAGCATCGCTATGGAGAGAATGTCTCATCATAGTCAACTCCTTGAATTTGTTGAAACCCCTTTGCACAAGTCGAGCCTTATAGATGGTCACATTACCATCATCGCTTTTCCTTTGAAAATCCATTTATTCTCAACGGCCTTCGGTCAGGAGGTAAGTCCACCAAGTTCCAAACTTGGTTCTCGTACATGGATTCCATCTCGGATTTCATGGCTTCTAGCCATTTGTTGGAATTCGCTCATCATCGCTTCTTCATACGTCGCAGGTCATCCATTTCATCAACCATGAAATTCACAACAGGATTGCCGCATACCTGAGAGTTGCACGTGTCCCGCTGACCATGCGAGGTTCTAGAGTGTCCTCTTTGAGTTTCATGATCATTATCATTAGCTCTCTCTTCATCGTGAAGTCAACTCAAACAACTTCCGGCTGCGCCACTCGCCATTCCATGAAGAGAAGGTTCAATAACCTCTTCGAAGTTCTACCTTCCGACTAGTCACACCTTCATGAGAAACTCCTTCTCAAGAAAGGATCCATTCTGGCAACAAAAACCTTACCCTGGATCTATGATAGAAGGTATACCCAATTGTTTCCTTAGGGTATCCTATGAAGACGATTTTTCCACTTTGGTTTCGAGTTTATCCGTTGAAGTTTCTTCACATAAACATCGCATCCCCAAACCTTAAGAATGATACCTTAGGTTTGTTTCCAAACCATAATTCATACGGTCGCTTCAACAGATTTAGATGGTGCCTGATTTAAAGTGAATGCACTGCTTCCAAGCATAACCCCAAAATGACAGAGGTAAGTCACCATGACATCATAGATCGAACCATATCCAATAAGGTACGACATGATGTTCCACACACCATTACGCCAGGTGTTCCTAAAGCGTGAGTTGTGAAACTATTCCACACTCTTCATGTGTGTGCTAAACTTGTAACTTAGATACTCTCCTCCACGGCCGCATCAGAAACTTGATCTTTCTATTACGATGATTTTCCACTTCATTCTGAAATTCCTTGAACTTTTCAAAAGTTTCAGACTTGTGTTTCATCAAATAGATATACCCGTATCTACTCAAATCATCCGTGAAAGTAACAAAATAACGATATCCACCTCGCGCCGACACACTCATTGGTCCACACACATTAGTATGTATGATCTCCAATAGATTTGTCGCCCGTTCCATTGAACCGGAAAACGGCGTTCTAGTCATCTTGCCCATAAGGCATGGCTCACATGTATCAAATGATTCAAAATCAAGTGATTCCAAAAGTCCATCAGAATGGAGTTTCTTCATGCGTTTAACGCCAATATGACCTAGACGGCAAGGTTACATATATGTAGACATATCATCATCAAGTTTAATCTTTTTAGCATTAACATTATGAATGTGCGTAATATTACTATCGAGATCCAATAGAAATAAACCATTCAACATAGGTGCATGACCAGAAAAGATATCATTCTTATAAATCGAACAACCATTGTTTTCAGATTTAAAGGAATGACCACTTTGCATCAAAAATGATCGAGATACAATGTTCATGCTCAGTGCAGGCACCAAATAACAATTATTTAGGTTTATAACTAATCCCGATGGCAAATGGAGAGGTAGCGTCCCGACGGCGATCACATCAACTCTTCATCCATTGCCGACCAAGATCTCGACCTCATCCCTTGCTAGTTGTCGCTTGTTCCAGGCCCCTAACCGAGTTACATATATTAGCAACCGATCCAAGATCCAATACCCAAAAGCATCATGAGTACTAGTCAAGTACACATAAATAACATGTATATCACATATACCTTTGTTTACCTTGCTGGACTTCTTGTCCGCCAAATACTTGGGGCAGTTGCACTTCCAATGGCTAGTCCCCTTGCAATAGTAGCACTCGGTGTCAGACTTAGGGCCAGCCCGGGGTTTCTTTTCAGGCGTGGCAACAGACTTGCCACCCTTCTTTCCCTTGTGCTTGCCTTTCTTGTCCTTCTTGAAACCGGTGGTCCTATTGATCATCAACACTTGATGTTCTTTCCTAATCTCCACTTCAGTCTTAAGCATCGATGTAAGCTCGGAAGAGACTTCTTCATGCCCTGCATATTATAGTTCATCACAAAGCTCTTGTAGCTAGGTGGCAGAGATTGGAGAACACGATGTATGCCTAAGTCAATGGGAATCGTTATTCCCAAGGACACAAGCTTATCGGTGTACCCAAACATTTTGAGTACGTGCTCACTAACGGAGTTGTTTTCCTCCATCATGCAGCTAAAGAACTTTTCTGTAGCATTATAACTCTCTACGGCAGCATGGGTATCGAAAATCATTTTCAATTCTCCCATGGTATCAAAGGCATTGCCATTTTCAAAACGCTTTCGAAGTTCTGGATCTAGCCCATACAGTATGCCGCAATGAACTAAGTTGTGGTCCTCTTGACGAGTCACATAGACATTCTTTTCCTCGTCAGGGGCATCAGGAGCTGGTGGGGGCCTAGCGGCGCATCTAGCACATATTGCTTTTTGCAGCAGTGAGGAGAATCCTCAAATTCATAGCCCAGTTGGTGAAGTTGCTACCATTCGTAGCAAGTTTCTCTTTCTCCATGAACACATTGAAATTAAAAGCAGGTGGTGCAATCTACAACAGAATTTGTAAAGTTTATTTAGACTAAGTTTATGATAGATTGAGTTCAACTAATCCAAATTACTAATGAACTCCCACTCAAAAACAACATCCCTCGTGTCCTTTTGGTGATTACATGAACCAAATCCACTATACCAAGTCCGATCATCACGTGAGTTGATATAGCTTCAAAGGCGAGCATCTATATGGGCATCATATCAACCATATGACTCATGCTTAACCTTTCGGTCCGTGTTCCGAGGCCATGTTCCATACATGCTAGGCTCGCCAAGTAAGAACCTTAGTATCCGGTGTAAAACTGCTTACACCCGTTCCTATGAAAGCGTAGATTCGAGTACACCCGATCATCACGTGATGTCTCAAACACGCGATCCATAGAACGGTGCATACTCAAGGAAGAACACATTTTTATCTTGATATCTAAAAGAGGGATCATCTTATAATGCTATCAAACGCGCCAAACTAGCAGTATAAGATGCTAACATCTAATGTGTAAAGTGAGATGATATGGTCCATGCATTTGATCTCTATCACTTGCATCGTGGTATGATCTCTATCATTCCTTTGTGTGTAACGCCAAGGTCTATGGAACTTACACGTTGAGTGTGTTGTAAGAGTATCCACCATACATCTACTTACAACAATACCATATCAACACACTAGCCCAGCAACGATCTAAACTAGACACCTCTAATTTATCAATTGCAAGTTTTACGTGGCTTAGGGCTTTCGGAGATAGAACCGTTCTTACCTACGAACATGAACCACAACGAGGATAACTAAGTTATTAGCAACTCGTTGTAAATCAGATATTGACTATAGTAGGAGAGATAGACACCCGCCAGCCACTTATGCAAAACAAGTTGCATGTCAGTCGTGGAACCGGTCTCATGTACGATGACATGTAAGGTTGGTCCGGGCCTCTTCATCCCACTATGCCACCAATATCCAAAATACATAGAAGATGCAATAACATGATCATCATCGCCCACATATCAACCATATGTGTACTACCCGTGCTAAGCACCTATGCATAGATCAGGCTCTGATACCACTGTTGGGTCCACAACATAGAAAACAAAAAAATTCCTAAGGTGTGAACTACACGCCAAGATCTATCTACTAGGTACAAAGCAACGGGTGGACATACATCCAATGAGAACTTACCCTCGTAGACAACGAGCTTTGTTAACGAGTAGGAACTCGTGGTTGATGTAGTCGTACACTTGCCGATCTCAAGATCGTGAGGAAGTCCGAGCGCCAAGAACTCAGCAGCGCATCCGCACTGCACACACGCTCAAGCCACCGACAACCTCCACCTCGCCCAGAGATCCAGCGAAGCAAAGAACTCCTTCCTGCATTTAAATGCCACTGGAACATGTATCTCGCTAATCCGAGACCATGGGGAATAATTCTAGAGGGAGAGAGATCCTTCACAAGGAGGTGTGAGGATGAAGGAGGGAATGGGTGGCCTTTTATAGGAGGAGGGGTGCCCCTCTCCATGGCTTGCGCATGGGGGTGACCCCTCACCTCCCCCATTCATGTGGTGGTAACCCCTCCACATTAAAATGCCTCTTCACATTCCCTTTTAAAGTCTCCACTTTAAATGCATTAAATTTCTCCAAATTTAATGCTCTCTCATTTAATAAAACTATTTTTATTAAATTTATTCAGAATTTTGTTAATTACTTTAATTAACAAACATTCACATATAGCCCTTCCAATATTTCAATATCACATGCGTAACCACCTTGCAATTTCACCCAAACAATTTCTGATTTCTATTGAAACAATTCCTCGCTTTGCAATTCTTTCGTCTCAAACATATGTGCTCCAAAATGGTGTCCGTAACTCTTAAGTGTGCCACCCTACGGTTCATGAATAATGCGTATATGATCGAGACCCTTCTCCGATCAATAATCAGCAGGACACGGAGATCCGCATCGACTCCTACACATTCAACGATGACTCCTGTGATCGTGAGAACCTTTAACGCTTGTAACTAAATCCCTTTGTCTCTCAATATATTACATGTCCGAGATTCGATCATCGGTATCTCCATACCTAGTTTGATCTCGTTACCGACATGCACTCTTTTCTTGTTCCCGTGATATAACATTCTAGTGATCACATCACTTACTTGCAAGCTATCCTAATGTGATATCACCGAGAGGCTCGTAGTATATCTATCCGTCATCAGGATTGACAAATTCCACTCTTGATCCATGAGCCTCAACATAACACCTTCGTAGTACTGAACCCATCTTTATAGTCACCCTGTTACGGTGTGACGTTTGATGTTATCAAGATACTCTTCCGGTGTTAGCAATTAACATGATCCCATGGTCTAAGGATAAAGATTACTTCGTATGATGTTATAGCAATATAAACATAATGACTTGATCGTAATGCTATACTTCGAATGAATGTTCATCACATCATTCCACCAATGGTGTGACCTTGTTATTAACAACATCCAATGTCCATGATCAGGAAACCTTGATCATCCTGTTAAACAACAAGCTAGTCTATAAGAGAGGCATGACTAGGAACCCTTTTTGTTTATTAAACACACATGTATTGATGTTTCTGAATCAATACATTTCTAGCATGTAAAATAAACATCTATCATGTATAAGGAATATATAATAACAACTTTATTATTGCCTCTCAGGGCATATTTCCTTCATGTGGTCATATGTAGATATCAATGTGGTTTATTGGAAAAGAACACACATGCAATGTGGTCATCATGTGTGGATCTATCAATGAATCTGGTGGCCATATCAATGTGGGTTAGAAAAAGAACACATGCATGCAATATGACTCTATAGGAGAGATATTCCATATGGTCATAGAGACCAACAACACACAGGAATTAAATAATGGAGCTTCCACATTGCATGCATGCATGCATGGACCAGTGTGACAGAAGTTGTGCATTATCACAGAATCCACTTGAGTATATGCATGTGTGTGGTCATGCATATGTAGAGTGATATCATAACCATTGTTTTTTGGAAAAGAATAGTGTACATATATGCAATGTGGTCATGTGATGGATCAGTGGCTCTAGTGGATATATATCAGTGTGTACTGGTTTAGGAAAAGAACACACATCATGCAATGTCTCTAGGGGATCCATGTGTCAAATTAAACCATGCATGGTCACATAGACCAAAACACATAGGAAAGCAACATATTGCATGTTGCACCAGTGTGACAGAAGTTGCATCACAGAATCCACTAGTGTGTGTGGTAGATATATCAACAATTTGGTTTTGGAAAAGAACACATGCAATGTGGTCATGTACTGCGGATCTATGACATCTAGGTAGCAGTGTGGATATCAATGTGGTTTAGGAAAAAGAACACATATGCAATGACTCTAGGGGTTCCATGTGTACAACCATGGTCACAAAGACCAAACAAATAGGAAAGTAGCTTCCACATATTTCATGTTGCACCAGTGTGACATAAGTTGCATCATCACAGAGTTATGTGTGGTCATGTAGATATATCAAAATGTGGTATATTATTAGAAAAGAACACACATGCAATGTGGTCATCGTGTGGATCTATCAACAATAATGCAATATGGAAAAGAACACACATGCATGCAATATGACTCTAGGAGAGATCCATGGTCATCATAGAGCCCAAAAAAACATAGGAATTAAATAAAGGAGCTTCCACACATTGCATGCATGGTTGCACCAGTGTGACAGAATTAGTTGTGCATCATTAAGAATCCACTTGAGTAGTATATGCATGTGTGGTCATGCATATGTGTAGAGATATCATTGTGGTTTTGGAAAAGAACAATGTACATACATGCAAATGTGGTCATCATGTGTGGATCTATCAATGACTCTGGTGGCCATATCAATGTGGGTTAGGAAACGAACACATGCATGCAATATGACTCTATAGGAGAGATATTCCATATGGTCATAGAGACTAACAACACATAGGAATTAAATAAAGGAGCTTCCACATTGCATGCATGGAACAGTGTGATAGAAGTTGTGCATCATCACAGAATCCACTTGAGTATATGCATGTGTGTGGTCATGCATATGTAGAGAGATATCATCATCATTGTTGTTTTGGAAAATAACAGTGTACATATATGCAATGTGGTCATGTGATGGATCAGTGGCTCTAGTGGATATATATCGGTGTGTACTGGTTTAGGAAAAGAACACACATCATGCAATGTCTCTAGGGGTCCATGTGTCAAATTAAACCTTGCATGGTCACATAGACAGGAACACATAGGAAAGCAACATATTGCATGTTGCACCAGTGTGACAGAAGTTGCATCATAGAATATACTACATCACTGGAGTATGTGTGTGTGGGTCTGCATGTAGATATCATGCGGTTTTGGAAAAGAGCACATGCAATGACTCTAGGGGTTCCATGTGTACAACCATGGTCACAGAGACCAAACACATAGGAAAAGCAGCTTCCACACATTGTATGTTTCACGAATGTGACATAAGTTACATCATCACAGAGTTATGTGTGGTCATGTAGATATATATCAAAATGTGGTATTACTGGAAAAGAACACACATGCAATGTGGTCATCATGTGGATCTATCAACAATAATGCAATATGGAAAAGAACACACATGCATGCAATATGACTCTAGGAGAGATCGCTGGTCATAGAGACCAAAAGCACATAGAAATTAAATAAGGAGCTTCCACACATTGCATGCATGGTTGCACCAGTGTGACAGAATTAGTTGTGCATCATCACATAATCCACTTGAGTAGTATATGCATGTGTGGTCATGCATATGTGTAGAGATATCATTATGGTTTTGGAAAAGAACAATGTACATAGATGCAATGTGGTCATGTGGACCAGTGACTCTAGTGGATATATATCAATGTGTACTGGTTTAGGAAAAGAACACACTACATCATGCAATGTCTATAGGGGATCCATGTGTCAAATTCAAAACCATGCATGGTCACAGAGACCAAAAACACATAGGAAACCAGCTTCGACATTGCATGTTGCACCAGTGACAGAAGTTGCATGCATCACAAAATAATCCAATGGAGCATGTGTGTGTGGTCATGCATCATGTAGATATCATCGTGGTTTTGGAAAAGAACACATGCAAATCTAGTCATGTGGATCAATGACTATATAGTGCATATATCAATGTGGTTTAGGAAGAGAACACTGATGACCCACAAGTATAGGGGGTGTATCGCAGTATTTTTGATAAGTAAGAGTGTCGAACCCAACGAGGAGCAGAAGGTGCTGGCTAGTGGTATGGATCAGGAATTCTCTGCAGATACTTAGCAAATGGATTTTTAGGGGTTTTTGATAATGCAGGTAAATAAAGTACGAGTAAATAAAAGACAATAAGAATAAATGCAGCAAGTGGCCCAATCCTTTATTCAGCAAAGGACAAGCCGGTTGTATTACTTAAGATGACCAAACGTTCTTGAGGACACGCGGGAATTCTCTCAAGTGCTTTCGCTTCATATAGTTGATTAATCTTCTTTAGCTTGCTAAGTGTTGTGTGGGTGAACCTGTGCTAATGTACCGACCTTCCTAGGACTAATACATACTTGTGATTATACCCCTTGCAAACATCCGTAAGTACAAGAAAGTAATTAAGGTAGAAACCTAACCACAGCTTTAAACTCTAAGACCCTAACGTCCCTTGTGCAATGGTTTCCTAACAGGGGTTCAGGTTTCTGTCACTCTGGCAACCCCTACGATTAGTAGCCAAATACACAATGCATTCCGCTAGGCCATATAGGTGAAGTGTCATGTAGTCGATGTTCACATGACACCAGTAGAAGAAGTACACCACAACTTAAATATCAAACTATTGAATCTTTCTCAACACAATTCCACTACTAACAACATGACTTCTCCCATGTCCTCAAGAACAAAATGAACTACTCACAAGACATCATATGGATCATGATCAGAGATGGAATAATGATGTATAAAAATCTGAACATAAACAATAATTCAATGGTTCCACTCAATAGCATCAACTACAAGGAGTAATCAACACCGAGAAAGTTTCCCCTAAGAACTATGCAAGATTCAACCCAATTGTTACAGCGGTATAGAGATGGTGATGAGGGTGCTGGTGGAGATGATGGTGGTGATGATGATGATGATGATCCTGAAGAAGTCCAGCTTGATGGTGGTGTTGATGGCGGCGATCTCCCCTCTCTGGGAAGGAATTCCCCCGGCAGAAATCTGTCTCCCGGTGAGATCTTTCTCTCCCGGTGTTTTCCGCCCCGCAGAGGCGGCGGAATCTTTCTATGGTCGCTCCCCTGGTATTAGGGTTCCGTGGAGATAATATACACCAGAGGGGAGAGCTAGAGGTGGACCAGGGTGGCCACACCACCTGGTAGCGCGGCCTAGGGTGGCCCACGCCAGGGGGTGGTGTGGGCCCCCTGTGGCCCATCTCCACTCCTCCTTCGGGCAGTCTTCGTCTTCTAGAAAAATTGGATTTTCCATATATTTTCCTAGATTTTCTGATCTTCACGAATCTTGCCTCCAAACAGCACCTTTTCCATCAGAATCCTAACTGTAGCGGCCCATGCTCCAAAAGTCATCAACCATGCAAAAACAGATGAAATAACATAAGTATCATCTCTTAATATGAAATATATCAATGAATAATAGTAAATTATGATATAGAATAGTGATGCAAAGTGGACGTATCAAACACACATGCAACTAATGACTCTAGGGGATCCATGTAACCATATGGTCTCACAGAGACCAAAAACACAAAGGAAAAGGTGCATCACAAAATCCACTGAAGTTACCTAGATGATACCTATCTCAACTTTTGTACATATTCTAGAAGCACATGCAATATATGGAGGGATTCAGACGCTCCGATGCTCGGTTTTCAACGAAACCCTAGACCATGGGCCCCACAGACGATCTACCCCCTAGATTATTTCTCTAGATGAGGGTTGAACAATGGATTTTTATCCTTATTTATTTTGGTTAGTTTTAGGTGCAATACCAAAGTTAGAGCCTAAGAAGATCCTAGATCATGCGCATGCATATCAATATATGTGAGAGACCATATGCTCACCAGGGGCCTAGATAATGTCTATCTCAACAACCCATCACACTTTTGTACATATATATCATATAGGAAAACACATACATATGCATGCAAGTTCTTCTAATGCTTAGATCCCAAACTAATATGTACATCCCAAAATATATACTATGTACACAAAATAAACTATAAACTAATCTAGTTCAAACACATAATTTATCACCACCACTTATCGTCGTCCTTGACTTGCTTCCCCTTCAACCGCTTGCTATCGCCACCGTTCCAAGATCCCTGCTCTTCCTGATACCGCTTTCTATCCTCCTCGCACTTCTTATCCTAGGCTAGCTTGCAACCAGGGCATAGCTCTATCGTGAAAAACCCCACCTTAACCATCCCATCTTTCATGGTAATGAGCTTACTGTACAACTCGTACACCATGTAGGCGTCTCTGGCTGCATACTCGAGGCACACCTGGCTCATCGGCTTCCACTCCTAGTAGTTGTGCTTGATTCGCTTCAATTTCTTCAGTTTTGCATAGGATCTGTCGATGATTTCCACTGCCAGATCACCCATGCCCTGGGTATGGTTTGATCTTGTACAGATTTCCATGTGGGATTTTTATCAACGCACAAGAAAGCATAGTTGTGTCATTTGTGATATCCACGCTAGTGAAAGTTATCCCTTTCCTACACAAGAACTCGGCCAAAGCTATACAATGCTTCTCAGTTGGTGTACTCCTGCAGTTAGAGGGTTTTAGGGATGTAAGGGAAAAAGGGATGCAGAAGTGGTGATCTCAAATTTAAATTTCACATACCTGCAGAAGTGGTAAACGAGGACCTCCTCATTTATGGTGATTTGCATGACGGCGATCTCTTGTGGAGGATCTTTTCGCTTATTTGCAAGGGTGTACTCCAAGTCTAGCCCCACGAACTTGTACTTCTCTTTCTCAAGCAATTTCTCATACCTTGTGAGAGTTTTCTCCACAATCGCTTCATCATTTGTGTACACCACTGTCAAAGTCGTGGTGCCATGGGAAGGAATGAAGTGGGTCTCTGTTGTGCGTTTCCCATCGTCCATGCCTACAAGGAAATGGGTGAAAGGAAATGCCTACAAGGAACTGCCTGCGAGGAAGAAGAAGATGAACCGATGGTTCCAGAATAGAGGAACAAAGGAAAGAAGATGAACCGACAATTCCAGAACAGAGGAAGAAGAAGCGCCCAGGAATAACTGCAGATGAATGAGCAAGGAAGAAGAAGAAGAAATGTGGTAACTACAACTTCGGGTCAAGAACACCGTGGTTACGTGGAGATCGTGGCAGTGCCATCGGTTCAACAAGTGGGGCTGGTTCCTGGGAGAATATGGAATTAGTTGTGCATTTTCTATGCGAGAAATTGAGAGAAATCATTTATATTTTCTCTTTCACAATTAAACATAATGAAGTTGGTACAGCCCAAGAGATTTGAACAAAAGAGATTTGCTAGTTTAACATACAACAACATAAAAGTTTCTAAGCATGCATTCTTGAAATTTAAATTCTGATGATTTATTCAGAAGTTTTGAGCTACAACCGACATCACAGAACCAACGCTCTTGTCTTCATCCTCCTGCTGCTGCTCGTCGTTGTCGTCTTCCGCGTCCTCATGTTCCTCTGTCGGACCGGTGACCACCTCAATAATCAGCTTGATATAGTGCCTCATCACATTGAACTGGATGACAAGAAGATCATCAAGGAAAAATCTGTTTTCAGCACAGTCCAGGGGTCGGTGAACTCAATGCAATCGTCATATACTTCCAATATGCAATATCTCCCCAAGATTTTCAGGCCTTTGTCACAATTATTCTTCATGCATACACAATAGAACCCTTTCTTTGGGATTTGGTGTTCCCTTGTGCATCTCAAAGGAATTTCCTGAGTAACAAAAATATATAACATATCTTAGTTAACTGTCCACCTTGATAAATTTACAAAATAAGAAGGAAAAGCATAGGAAAAAGTGATTAACTAACCATCTGATGAAGATCATCTTCATCATGCACCTGGTGCACCAAGAACTGAGGGATCTCAAAGACCTCATCTTCATCCAGGTCTCTTACAAACTCCTTGTAGAATGCCCAAGATATGGAATTCATTTTAGAGCGACTAACATTACATGGGTGCTGAAATATGGATTTCTCTAGTGTCACCTTGCAACAATCTTCGGTCTTATAACAGCCTAATCATGCATATGAAATTGAAGAAGGTTTGTGTGTCAGGAACATATAAAATTAAGAAACTAGTCATGTATGTAAGGAAAAAACCATTTCAATGCAAAGAAGTCAATACATACACTAGTCTTGATCAACCCAAGGTTTGACAACATTATCAGCATTTGACACTTCAACAATAAAGCACATGTCTACTCTATCGTATGCAAATGTGAGAACATCATTTTGTTCAATGTTATAAGCTGCATAGAACCACCTCCAATATGGCCGACATAATGCTATAGACCTCCCAAAATTCCCACCATACAGCACATAGAAGTAGTATTCATCAATTGTTTTGTTTTGATCATGGCGGTCACTCCGAGTAGGGATCTAGGTTAGATGTGGATCAAGAGCGAATTGTCACATACGCTCAGTGAAGCAACAAGGAATACCCTACATAAATTTGTGAAACAGAAAAAAACCATAAGATCATGAACATAAAGCAATTTATATGGAAATTTAAAATAAGATATGTATATGAAAATCGAGAATACTTACAAATCCCTCTGCAAAAAAGGGTGATCTCACCCTCATTCTAAAATACATCACATGGTCTATGTTTCCACTCTCACACCGGGCAGGTTGCTACTGACATGTCACACATTCGTTTTGAGCCATATTCCTTTTTTTCTAAACACAAAAATTACAAAAGATCAGGAAAATAAATGATACGATGTTACTAATAGTATCACTGAACACTACTACTAGTGTCAAAATATGTAAATGGTATGATGTTACTAATATCACTACTACAAGTGTAGTTAAAATTATCAAAACTAAACTCTAAATTTGCAGTAATGATCTTTTGAGGAAAAAACTACGTTATCCAAGCTAGGAAAATTGTGGGATTTATACCCAAGCTAGGAATATTAATGATACAGATTACATTGTACTTTATCTAGTATATATATACTACTAACAACAACTAGTACTATATATGTGCAGAAATACAACTAGTCTGCAGTTCTACATAGATAATCCTGCAAAAATACAACTAATCAGCACAAAATATACATACTAAAGATTGTTATCAACAAAATATTAGCACAAATTGTACCAACAAAAAAATCTGCAGAAATTCAACCCAACAAAATCTGCACATCCTAGATTTACTCAAGAGATTCGATAAAGTAATCTTAGAGAAAACTCTACGGATTCGATGAAGCAATCATAGAGAAAATGCTACAGATTCGATGAAGAACAAGTACTATTTATGTAACTCTGAAAACCCTACAGATTCATTGAGCTGTTGTTGCTAAAGATCTCTACCGTCGGTTATACTCCGGTGAAGGGGATTCTTACCGCTGCTGTAGAGCCTCGCCGCCGGTTATTCCACGGCAGATTCTGTCCCTCACTCCGCCATCGTTGCGCGTGCCTGTGGATGCTGTAGCTCCCCTGCATTTTTCCAGAAAACGCGTGAGATTGGGCGGCGGTGCGCTGCGCACCTATATATACACGAAGGAATCTCGCTAGAGATTGGAGAATATATAAGTCATGCACCTGCTTCCGGTGAAAGCTCACCGGAGGCAGTGATGGGGCACACACACACACACTCTCTCTCTCTCTCTAGATGCACCTGTCTTGTCCACTCTCTCTCTCTATGTGCCTCTTTGGTTCCGACAAAATGGAGCAAAAATAAAGTCCGAAGAAATTCAATAAAATGGAAACCTCCAGGTCTCGAACACGCAATCAAGAGGACCCTAACTGGTGGACCCACCTACGATAAACCCCACGTGTCAGCTAGACAAGTGAAGATTCTTTCGCTGACTTGTGGGGCCCACGTCTTTGCCGCCCACACACTCACCTAAATTCCACCCGGGAGATTTCAAAATCTGATCTGAAGTTCGGTCCACCACACGCGATGGCGGCTAGGGCATCGCTGCCTTTGCCAGTCCACCATACGCGGAGGCGGCGTCTCCCCATCCATTTCAGTGTCTCTCGTCCATTTCAGCATCCGCACTCCAAGGCTGTCCACTGGGACTCCCCTTCCGACCGACGTCTCCATGCACCTCGGTAGCTCCCCTTCCGGGTGCCACCTTCGTGCTCAACTCGCTCGTCTCAGCATCTGCCAAGGTAAAAAAATAGTTTGTTTAATTGTTCAACATATGGATATCACTTGGATTGTTCATCTACAGAAAAATCTTCTTAAAAAGGATTATTCTTCTCAGAAAATGTGATTAGTTTGTTTAATTGTCCAACCGATTGATAGGAGTTGGATTTGTTGCATGGTAAAGTAAGTTGTTCTGAAAAATGACTAGCATGTTCTAAAAATGAGATTTGTTGTTTTAATTGTTCAACACATGGATATGAGTTGGATTGTTCATTGTAAAGAAAACTATTCTAAAAAATCACTAGCCTGTTCTGAAAGTGTGATTTGTTTATTTAATTCTTAACAGATGGATAGAAGTTGGATTGTTCATGGCAGACAGTTTACTGAACTCTACAAAGCTAGCCTGAAACAGTTTGTCAGATTTATCAAGGAGGGATATGGTGAGAATGCTGAGGTTCCATGCCCCTTTCGTAAGTGCCTCAACCGGAGAACAGTACATGTAGGGATTCTTTATCACCACTTACTCATCAGTGGCATGTCGCACATGTATACTCGGTGGATACAACATGGAGAGCCACTTGATCTTGCTATTATTGAAGGTGCACCCAATGGTGGTAACAATGGTGGTCATGCCGGTGATGACAATGACAATATGTATACGGATGATGAAGGTGATGATGATGGAGGTCACAACGTTCCAGATATGTTGCAAGACCTTAAGCACGCAGGCGATGCATTAACTGCAGACCATTGCTGCTAATGTCCCAACTCACGGTAAACATGAGAAATTGTTTACAAAGTTGATGGAAGAGGCAAAGCGCAAGCTTTACGTGGGAAGTAAACACTCCAGGCTTGCATTTGTTGTGAAGATCCTTCATCACAAGTCATATCACCGGATCACCAACATAGCTTTCGATGATTGGATGAAGTTATTTGCTGATGCACTACCGGATCCCAATACCCTGCCAAGATCATACCGTGAAGCAAAAACTTATCTGAATGAGCTTGGACTTTCCTATGAAAGCATACACGTGTGCAAAAACAACTGCATGCTCTTCTGGAAGGACAATGAAAAGATGGACAACTGCGTTACTTGTGGCACCTCAAGGTGGAAATATCTGGAAAGAAGGTCGTCAACTGTCAAAGTGCTGCATCATTTTCCTTTGGTGCCACGGCTGGATAGATTGTTCTCTTCGAGGAAAACAGCGGAGAACATGCAGTGGCACAAGTTAAGGAGAATGCCCAGAGATGGTATACTTAGTCATCCGGCTGATGGTGAAGCATGGAAGGATTTTGATAGAACATGGGAGGACTTTTTAGCTGACCCTAGAAACATAAGGCTCGAACTTGCCACCGATGGCTTCAATCCTTATGGAACCATGAGCACGAGCTACATTATGTGGCCTGTATTTGCCCTGCTGTACAACCTTCCACCATGGGATTGTATGGATGCATAAAACTACATGCTTTGCCTTCTAATCCCTGGCAAATCAAGTCCTAAAAAGGACTTTGATCTCTTTATTGAGCCTCTGCTAGACGATTTGCAACAACTTTGGAAGGGTGTGCGCTCTTACAATGCATTTCAAAACGAAACATTTGATCTTCGAGCAGCGGTTCTCTGGTGTACCCATGACTACCCAGCTTGCAACACTATGTCTGGGCGTACAACAAAAGGATATTATGCATGCCTGCATTGTGACAAAAATCCTCTGTCCAAATCCATAAAGAGAAAAATATGCTACATTGGGCACCATCATTTCCTCCCGAAGCGCCACCACTTGTGGCGAGACACAGAGCTTGCCGGCATTCATGATGACCACTCGAAGCCTGGCAAATTTACTGCAGTTGAGTTACAAGCTGAGCTGGAGAAGGTTAGGCATCTTAAACCAGGAGCTAGTTGTGATCCTGGAGCAAAAAGAGGAAGCGAACAGATCCTTCACCGATCTGGAACCGGCAGCATGGTTTCTGGGACTTGCCTTACTGGGCATGTTGAAACTTTGGCACAATCTCGACGTGATGCACATCGAGAAAAACATCTGCGACAACTTGATTGGCACACTACTTGAACTTGACAGGAAGAATAAGGACACCTTGGAGGCTAGGTATGATTGTGAAGCCCTAGGCATTAGGCGAGATCTATAGGTGCAACCCACATGCATAGAGAAGGACCTTCTCTATCCATATGCATCGTATTACCTAAATAAGGAGAAGAAGACAGGTTTCTATCAATATCTGTTGGATTGCACTTTTCCTGATGGGTTTTGTTCAAACATGGGCAAATGTGTCAGTGTTCCTACACGCAAGATCACAGGACTTAAAACCCATGACTGCCACATCCTGTTGCAGGGAATATTGGCTGGGGGCATGCGAGGGTATTTGCATCCTGATATCTACATGACACTTGGAGAGATAGGAAGATTTTTCAGGCAATTGTGCAGTAAAAACTTGAAATTGTCGGTGTTGGAAAGGCTCAAAGATGAAATCCCAGTAATTCTATGCAAACTTGAACACGTATTTCCGCCGGCATTTTTTGATGTGATGGTCCACCTGGCTGTGCATTTACCTGACGAGGCAATGCTCCGAGGCCCTATGAACTATGGGTGGATGTATGCAATAAACAGGTTGTTGTGTACTCTAAAGAGATATGTCAGGAACATGTCATGTCCAGAAGGTTTAGTGGTAGAGGCCTGCATTGCTGCCGAGTGCGTGACTTTTTTCTCTAGATACCTTGATGATATTGTGACAAGATTCAATCGACCAGCAAGAAATGTAGGTGACCAACATGAATCATCTTGTGATGTGTTTGGCCATGGTGTGAATTTGATTGGAGGAAGCCATGTCACCTGCTATGGAGGAAGCGATGATACTAATTTGACCCTCCAAAGGGAGCTACACAAGATGACTTGCTATGTCCTAAACAACCACGAGGAGGTTAAGCCATATATCATGTATGTTCTGATCTCCCATACTTATGAATCCAATATTGCCATACACCTAAAGATTTTAATTCCGAGTTACTCTCTAGATTGTAGTCTTTGCCGAGAACAGCTGGTGAATGATGGGATGCCCAATGTGGAAAGAAGGCTTGAGCAGGGATTTCAAATATGGTTCAAGGACCATGTTAGTTTCCTTTTGCATTTATCTCTGTCCTTCATATATAGCATTTCAATGCATGCTTTGACCATATTGTATTTCTGCTACGGTACATACAGATCATGAAAAAGCGATAGGAGAATCCAGAAGTTGTGGATGAAGAGCTTTTTGCATTGGCGTGTGGGCCAGACTTCCTAGTAAGAACATATTCAGTTTGTATTGTGGATGGTGTTCGGTTCCTCTTTGCTGATCGTGAGAAGGGTAAGAAAACACAAAATAGGGGAGTAATGACTGAAGGTTGTCACTTGGAGAATGATATCCATTTTTATGTTGTCCTCATGGATATCAAGGTGTTGTATTTTAACTCTGATTTGGAACACCAACGATCAGTTGTGTTATTCCACTCGATTGGTATCAGCTTGAGGGCCACAAGGATACTGAGATGGTGTATGATAAACTCTTCTGGAGTGTCAACATTACCAATTTTTGGTACAAAGATGACGGTTACATCTTGGCAACCCAGGCTACAAAAGTGTTCTATGTGCCAGACACATCCAAGGGCAAAAACTGGCGGGTGGTTCCATAAATAGTTCAAAGACATAAGTTTGATGTTGCCGAAGGAGAGGAGGAGGTGGTGCATACTGATGTAGCATACCAACAGTTTGTAGGCTCTGATAATGAGACTGTATCTGAGGCTCTTCCTTTCAGGAAACGTCGACCCTTTGTCAACGGAGGCCGCATTATAGATGCATTAGTGTTCGATCGTATTAGAGGCAAAAGGAAAGCTATTGAAGAGGAGGAAGTTGACAATGAGCCTGAAGTAGACGACACCATTGAGGAGTACTGCAGTGTCAAAGAAGATAAAGTACAAGATGATACAGACGAAGAGTAGTTCCAGCTTATGGTGGTGGAGTGTTGGATGATTTGTGTTGCATGCTTGAACTGATAGATGTGTGCATGCATGTGTTGAACTTATGATCGTGTGTGCATGCTTTGTGGTGCATGCTTGAACTAATGGTTGTGTGCATGCTTGTGTTATATGCTTTGTGTTGAACTAATGGTTGTGTGCATGCCTTTGAACTGATCAATATGATTGTCCTTTAGTTCATGGAATTAATAGTTATTCATTGGGAAAATTAGCCAAAACATTGTGTTGTTATTCTGTCTGTCAAACTTGGCTGAACAAAAGCTCTTTTCTGGTAGAAAAATTGTGCTATTATTCAGTCCGTGTGGGACCTATTCGTAAGCCTACCAGACGATGCCAGTGTGAACCAAAACCGCTCACGCATGGGACCCACCTGTCATAGCAGTTAGAAAAAAAACCTCTCCCCTCCATGCCACTCCCAAATCCCGCACCACTTCCCCAACCGCTTAGAGAAACCCTCTCCGTCCCTAACGCACCAAATCCCGGCGACGATGGTGGCAGCAGAGGCTGCAAACTGACTTGTAAGTGCTCCTCAACCTAGCGCCCTTTCACTGCGTCAACTCTTCGTTAACCGGCTCCTTGTTCTAGTTCGACGCATCGCCTCCTTGTTCTAGGACACCGCATCGATGTTGATGTTTAATTAGTTCTAGTTCGATGCATCGCCTCTTTGTTCTATGGCACCACGTATGTACTCACAATCTAGTGCTCCGCGTGTCAACGTTGCTGCTTACGGCAAAGTCTCAATCTAGTTCACTGGAAGCGCCCTTTAGTTTACTCACTGAATTTGATTCTCGTAATAATTCACTAATTAGAATTGTATTCTAACTTAATTATTGTATTTACTCTTTGGGGCAGGTACGATGAAGGCCACGGAGATACATGAGCAGGTTCTAAAATTGATGTTACTGGCACTACTACTGTATATGGCATAAAAACTAAACATTCTAATTAGTGCAATGTCTAATTTAGGCTACGAAGGATGCTATCGTCATTGATGTCTCATCTGATGATGATGTGAAGAAACTTGTTGTTGTAGTTTTTCGCAAGATGAAAGCTAAGATAGCAAGACGAAGAGCTAAAGCTTATATGAAAAGATTTAGAGTAGTCGAGAAACCAAAGATCCTTATTCCTAGAGGTGTGGCATTATATACATGTTTTGATACATTTATATGCAGATATATATTATTACTTTCTAATATTTTCTTTCTAGGTCCAAGTATGACGGGGGTTGAGGAATTCGATGTGCACTGCGTGTTTGGAAACAATTTGGAATTGACTTCTGACCAAGTTGTTTCCCTCAAAGTGATAGTTAAACGACACAAGCCATCTATACCATACTATGTGTGCAAGATGAACAAGTCAAATGTCATCCGTGGGAAGGCCAAAATGGTTAAAATTTGACATTTCAATATTTAAATTTTATTATGCACAGTGAACTCTAGCCAACAACTAATATTATTCTTCTCCTGCAGTACTTTTCAGCTAGCTACAGCCGTGCACACCTCAACCGCTATCTCCCAAAGGTGTTACCACTCGCATGCTCCTACAAGACCACTTTTGAGCATGTTAACCTCTTCCAAAGCATGAATGATGCTACCCAGATGACAAGAGGCTGGTCTAATGTTATCGAACTCGCTGGAATAAGGGAGGAGAATGTGTACATCTTCACATTTTTAAATAGGGGGCTACATGGCTTCATGGGTTGTGTTAATGTTCTATAGTGAGGCCAAAAAGTATCTGCTTGTTTATGTTGGTGTTGGATGAACTATTAATGTAATATGTTGTTAGTGAACTTGTAGTGGTAAGGAACTTGTTGTCAACCTGGTGCTCTATGTGCTAAGTAATATTATCTCCATATTCTATGTATATATTTGGTTGATTATGTTCATGTTGTTGCTTTTCTACGTACTCATAAATAATGATCTAAAAATATGCTCTATTCTCTTTTTATAATTGTGTGAAATGTACAATATGTATCGACGAATGTATTGTGCTGATTGTCTATTTTCGAATTACTTAATTTATTGTGATTGAGAGCTCGTATATAAAGTACAGAATAAAGTTATAGATCAGCACAAAACCAATGGACAGATGCATTGGTTGCAAGTTAGTTCTGCAAAAGATTGGTTGACGGTTCGATTATGTCTACCTGCACGAAATGTTTTTCTGTTATTTAATTTCTATCAAACGCACTGACAGCTAGGGCTGGTGGAAAACGTCACGAAACAGCATCAAACCCAGCACTATCGTGAGATGCACTACGTACATACCGTCGACACCGAGCTGACATGTGGCGTCAAAGCACGGAGGAAAGGGTCGATGGAAAAAAAGAGTCGAACATGTGCCGTGACGAAATCCACGACGAATTTGGCACCAGACGAAATGGCAAGCTGTGCTTCAGGTCCTGGGACGAAATCTACGACGAATTTGCCACGACGAAAACAAGGAACATCATGGATAACCGGGCTAGAGGGGCTTGGAGCTCGTTGTGAGGAAACGTTCTAGAATGTCAGGAATCCGCGACGTTTTTAGGTCGCATAATAAAAAACATCACGGATCATCCAGATTCTTGTAGTGAGAGACAAAAGGAATACAACATGACAGTCATAGTTCAAACGACGAAAGATTTCGTGGAATGCACAGGGGTCACATGGCCATCCAGGTCCCTCTATTGATCATTGGTCCGAGAGTGTCCCGACCATGTCTGGAGTGTTCCCGAACCGTGGGGTATCACGCTTAAGGGCTTGGTGATGCTTAGAGAGTTTTTATAGGATTGGTAGAATCGCCGAAGAAAGAGAAGAGAGAAAACCGGAAGGGTTTCGGTAAGTCTGGAGGATGTCTGGAGTGGAGGTGGAAGGTATTCCATAGCCACGGAGATTGAATAATATGCGAATGAATGTTAAATATTGATTTAATCATTTATTCATAATTATTTAATAAAGATAAAAACTATTAAAAGGTCAAAAGCCTTAATGGGCCAAATTCCGGAGGGAGAAGGGCCCATGAGGGAAAGGCAAAGGGAGGAAGGAGGGAGGAACTAGCCGGCTGGGCCTTGCCCCCCCCCCCACGTGGGGCCCACTAGGGCCCCTTGGGGCCAGCGTCCACCCCCTCTCCTTTGTTTAGTCCCACCCCGGGACTTTGAGGGAGGGAGTACCTCCCCTTCCCCTATATATAGTGGGGATTTTGACCAAATAACACACACAATATTCAACAAAGGTTTCCTCACTTTTGGGGAGACCTCCAATTTATATCTCTCTCTCCCGTGACCGTGGTCCCAAATCCGTACTGCACGAACGAGAGACATCTTCACCGTGAAGCGTTGTCGCGCTGCGGGATTCGGATCCAGGAGCTCTACTTCCGCAACTACTACTGGATCGAGGAAGCGGGAGTCATCGCTAGGCACTAGATGCATGTAACTCCCTGCGAGGTGCAACATTTGAGGCACTAGAAGCCGTTGGAGCCGCAGGAGCGCGAGGACTTCAACACAACCTTGAGGTCAGCTTCGGCTCGTCTACATCAACCACGCTCTCCCGAGCGTTGATAATGCTTTTCGGTCTTCAAGGGTAAGTTCGTGAGAAGCCCCTCTCGTTACTGCATTACTAATAGATAGGTCCTGGCAATAAAGGGGGTTCAGGGGCGTAGGGTAAAAATTTATTGTTTTCATACGTGAACCCTTATAGTGGTATCAGAGCTAGATCTATGCGTAGTATTGCTAGTATGGGTAGAACACACGAGATGTAACGTGTGGGCGTTGATCTTTTAGTTTTTACCCTCCCACATGTACTTGTGTATACTATAGCAATGCTTGATGAAGCGCCCCCATCCGACTTTACGCGTTCATTCGCGAGACTGGTCCATGCTTGACATATGGCTTGTACCATATAAAGTTGTTGGGTCTGCAGCATAGAAAACAAAAAAAATCCTACAGTGTGAACTACACGCCAAGATCTATCTACTAGGTACAAAGCAAACGGGTGGACATACATCCATAGAGAACTTACCCTCGAAGACAACGAGCTTTGTTAACCAGTAGGAACTCGTGGTTGATGTAGTCGTACACTTGCCGATCTCAAGATCGTGAGGAAGTCCGAGCGCCGCAACTCAGCAGCGCATCCGCACTCGCACACACGTTCAAGCCACTGGACAACCTCCACCTCCTCGCTCCAGCGATCCAGCGGAAGCAGCAACTCCTTCCAAACGAAATGCCACCGGGAACATGTATCCCGCTAATCCGAGACCATGGGGGAATAATTCTAGAGGGAGAGAGAGATCCTTCACAAGGAGGTGTGTGGATGAAGGAGGAATGGATGGCCTTTTATAGGAGGAGGGGGGTGCCCCCTCTCTCCATGGCCGGCGCATGGGGGGGTGACCCCTCACCTCCTCCATTCATGTGGTGGTAACTCCTCCACATTAAAATGCCTCTTCACATTCCCTTTTAAAGTCTCCACTTTAAATGCATTAAGTTTCTCCAAATTTAATGCTCTCTCATTTAATAAAACTCTTTTATTAAATTTATTCAGAATTTTGTTAATTACTTTAATTAACAAACATTCACATATAGCCCCTTGCAATATTTCAATATCACATGCAGAACCACCTTTTGCAATTTCACCCGAAACAATTTCTGGTTTCTATTGAAACAATTCCTGCGCTTTGCAATTCTTTCGTCTGAAACATATGTGCTCCAAAATGGTGTCCGGTAACTCTTAAGTGTGCCACCCTACGGTTCATGAATAATGCGTATGATCGAGACCCTTCTCGATCAATAATCGCAATGGACTGAGATCCGTCGACTCCTACACATTCAACGATGACTCCTGTGATCGTGAGAACCTTTAACGCTTGTAACTAAATCCCTTTGTCTCTTGATATATTACATGTCCGAGATTCGATCATCGGTATCTCCATACCTAGTTTGATCTCGTTATCGACATGCACTCTTTTCTTGTTCCCGTGATATAACATTCTAGTGATCACATCACTTGCTTGCAAGCTATCCTAATGTGATATCACCGAGAGGGACCAGAGTATATCTATCCGTCATCTGGATTGAAAAATTCCACTCTTGATCCATGAGCCTCAACATAACACCTTCGTAGCACTGAACCCATCTTTATAGTCACCCTGTTACGGTGTGACGTTTGATGTTATCAAGATACTCTTCCGGTGTTAGCAATTAACATGATCTCATGGTCTAAGGATAAAGATTACTTCGTATGATGTTATAGCAATATAAACACAATGACTTGATCGTAATGCTATACTTCAGATGAATGTTCATCACATCATTCCACCAATGGTGTGACCTTGTTATTAACAACATCCAATGTCCATGATCAGGAAACCTTGATCATCTTGTTAATCAACAAGCTAGTCTATAAGAGAGGCATGACTAGGAACCCTTTTTGTTTATTAAACACACATGTATTGATATTTCCTATCAATACAATTATATCATGTAAAATAAACATCTATCATATATAAGGAATACATAATAACAACTTTATTATTGCCTCTCAGGGCATATTTCCTTCAAAAGTGGCTTTGGGGGTGTCTGTCTATCTCGCATTAGTCTGTATGCCATTTGCAATAGAGGGCCCCGAAAGGGGTGTAGTATAGACAACTACTTGAACAACGTTGTGGTGAAAGTTCGTAGGTAAGAACGGTTCTTGTGCGAACTCCCAAACAGCCACATAAAACATGCAAAGATAAAGTAGAGGCGTCTAACTTTGTTTTGCAGGGGGCGTTATGATGTGATATGGTTGTGGCAAAGGTAAACTACATACTTTATGTTGCTAAGTAGTAGTAGACGGTCACGGAGGTGACAAACCACCACGCCGGAAGGCACCGGTACCCTGGTGCCTATGGTGCCGGAACCTTGGCGCCAGAATCTGGAGGCGCAAGATGGATATCACAACAAGAAGGACCATATCACACCACTCTTACATTCAATGTTTATTGTTTGTATATCTTATTGTGTGCTAGTATTAGATACTCGGCGGTAGCCTAATAATAAGATCCCTAATAAAATACCAATGATTGTGTTCTCCCTTAATGTCCACCACCAAGAAAGTTCTTTGGTATGTGTAACACCCTCGAATCGGCCCTATGCAAGTTTTAGCCCTTTCCGCCAAACCCGCATAGAAACGATTCAAGGACGCCCACCAGGCACTTTCGTGCGGGTGGAAAACGAAGTAATACCATTACACAACAGTCCTCGATGGGACCACAGAACAGATATATATACAGCACGACTCCAAGAGTCAAGAATACAGATATACACTACAAAGATACAAATCACCTTGAAAACAATATAGCGTCCGAGTGCGGACAAGATGCAAATGGGGATAAGAGCCCTGAAGAATAACCAATGGCGTCCATAACCTGCAGGCCAGCGGAAGGGTAACCACTTAACGACGTCGATCTCAAACCCGCTAAAACAAAAGGGGTGCCGACAAAGGGCAAAGGAAGAAGAGGAGCGTCAGTACCGAGGCCAGTACACGGCGAGGCTAGAATTCGGCGGCTTTTGCCTACATAGGTATGGTGGACTGAAGCGGCAGTGCAGCATGCACTAAACAACTTATAGAGACTCAATAAAACTGGCGGCTATTAGAGAGGGATAAGAAAGACCTACTCGGATCCAACCTGAAGCTAACACCAGACAAACCCATCCTGGTATTTCCCCCTCGAGACCAAACGAAGAAGTCAGACCAAGGAACTCACACAGTTGGCAATTTTACTCATTCCGTTATAGTTGCAGCACTTACTAATCAGATATAGATAGCAGGAGTCATCCTGATAGCATAAGTAGTGGGCAGTTTTAATCACCATTCCGTTGTAGTTGGAACATTTACTAGTCAGATATAATTGTCCTGAGGAATCCCAAAACCCAGCATTGGTTGACACTTTTATCTCATTCTATTGGAGTTGCGATACTTACTAGGCAGGTATAGTATGACACAGATCACCACAGATCCACCAGTTGTTGGCATTTTTATTATCCATTCCATTATAGTTGCATCTGCTTACTAGTCACATATTGAGTCAAATTTATAGCACTACTTTAGTTATGCTTGTCTATGATCGAGATATTGTGCTCCAAGTCGTCCATCACCGCGGACACGGCTTTCAAAAAGTTTTACCCTGCAGGGGTGCACAAATAGCAACACACACTCGATCAACCTCGGAAAAACCAACTCAAAACCCAACGAGGCTTTCACGACAAAGCGATCATAGGATTCATCAATATTTCAGGGGGCCACCCCATTAAGCTACCCGCAACGAAGTTGGCCGGCTCCGAGATGGACCCAAGGTTTGCACCAATGGCTGTAAATGACTGGGAACCCAAAAGTGTGACTGGGCTTGTCGATACCGCGAAAACACTCCGCAATCCTAAACAGTACAGGTGCTCGACGCACAATCTTAAATAAAGCAGTAAAGCATGGCATAAGTACAGGATAGTAATAAAGCCCCAAACTACTTTGTGTCCCCAAGAAATAGAAATGAATCAAGCTCTGGCTCAGGGGGGGTCCATAAGGCCTCCCGGATGTGGATAGTGCGAATAGTCAAGGAACAGGTATCAAGTACTCGGGTCCTACGGGACACAAGTGAGCGTGGAAGAACCAAATAACATCTATTGCCCACCGATGCCTCTGCATTAGTTATATCTAGCAATTTAATAGTTGTGTTTAAAGTCATGATCATCTCCACCAATAAGCATCTCCACCATTAACATCTGCCAGCATTTCAACAACTGTGGTACTTGACAACACGAGATCGCACCTGAGCAAGCAACTACGACTCGCAAGGCCAGCTATCTACCAAACACGGGTAATAGGAAGTGTCCAAGGCAATATAGAGGCTGCACGGGATATAACTGGTGTACGGAAAATAAAGCATCATGACACGGATAGCAATAGATCATCAGGAGGAAATAAGGACTATAAATGCAAAATAGGTAGAAGGGGAAGAGATGCTCGCCTAGGAAACACCGCCGAAGGTTCATATCCGGAGAACTTGTCGATACTCGCATCAACTCATCGGCCTAATCCGCGAAGAAGCAAACACTAGGAGAAACACCGGATGCAATATTTAATACTACGGCAGAAGATCCGGCATGATTATGATATGATGCAGATGCGGTGCAATTAGGCAGTATTAAGCGGAACCGGGGTCCCCACAATTAATTAAACGGTTCAAGTTGTTTCAAAACCCCGCAAATTAAATGTTGTATTAGCAAGGCGAAACATGGCATCGGTTCGCTACACCAATTTAAATGGAGTCCGGAATGAGACGAAGATATCCCGCATAAACACTCCATATTTAATTATGAGGTGAATCGGCATAATGCCCCCAAACCACAGACAGGTATGCATGCATGAACAATTTAATATGCGACAGTTGATAATGTTATATTATTAAAGTAGGGGCTTAGGGTCACACATCTGGCTTCAGAAGATCTTGGTTCCGGGGGTTCGGGGTCTGGTCTCAGGGTTCGACGGGGATGGCGGGATCGTTCTTCGGAGGTCGTCGCAGGTCTTGGTGTGGTGTCGGCGGCTCATCGGACTCGCTCTGGTCGGTATCGATCTTGTCGTCGCGAAGATCTTGTCGGGTCCGCGTATCGGGGCGGTATTGGTGTTCGGGGCAAAGTACTTGTCGTTCCGGTGGCGATCTTGGCAGTCTTCAGGTTTGGGTCTTGGCGTCCGTGTAGGAGTACTTGTCGCATCTGTGGTCTTCGGGGTTGCTTCAATCGGATCCAAGACGAAGTACTTGTCGTCCCAAGTAGAAGTTCTTGTCGATTCGGGAGAAGATCTTGGGGTTCCACGTCGAAGGCCTTCGGGTACGGGGTTCTCCGGGGTCTTGGGGTTCCCGGTAGGAGATCTTGAGGTGCATTCTTGTCTTCGAGAGATCTTGGCGAGGGTCGGAGAACTTGACGTCCGGGAAGGCGATCATGTCGTCCCGACCTTGTTCGATGTCGAACTTGCTCCGGTGGTCGTCGTACTTGTCCGATGTAGATCTTGTCGTGGCGAGCCTTGGAGGAAGAGGGTTGTACGTCGAACACAAAGTGCACCGATGGCTCATAATAACACAAACACACGCACATCCACATATGTGCACAGATGAACAACAGGATCCCTGCGAGCGGCACACAAACAGGAAACCCCGTAGGGACATGGCGGTCCTTTGATGCTTGGCGTTGGAACAGGAAGGCGTAGGGAGACGGGGAGGTCATGGGAGGCGATCAGGGCATCACCTACGCGAGGGAGTCGGCTGGGCGCGCGGCCAGAGGTTCCCGCAACAGCGCATCACGCAGAAGCAGCGGGGATTCGCGGGTGCGGTGACCCGGCAGAGCTCGGCGGGGCGGTCTCTGGGAAGACGACGGCGAGGAAGAGCGGGGCCCGGGGCGGCGACGGCGTGGCCGGAGCGGTGGGGGCCGAGGAGAAGCTCGGGCGGCGGAGGGCATGGCGATGACGACGACAGGGTCACGCGGTCGGGGCCAGCGCTGGAGGGCAGCGGGCGGCAGCGGCCATCGGTGGGGAAGTAGGGCGAGGTCCCCGGCTAGGGCGGAGGCCGTTGCCGGTGAGGCCACATCCGGTGGCGGCGGCTTGCCGGCGTGGGGCCGGCGGCCTGCAGAGGCGAGGAACAGCGGCCACAGCGGGGCTTGTGTAGACGGTCGCGGAAGAGGGCGAGGGAGGCGGCGGAGATGGTCGGGGTCGTGGAGGAGGGGGCGCGGAGAGGGAGGAGATCAAGTAGGGGGCGGGTGGCCCGACGGCGGCCGGCGGGGAAGGCCGGAGGGAGAGGCGAGGGGAGGGAGAAGGGGCGCGAGGCGTGTGGGGTTGGTAGGCCCACGGGGGAGGGGATCGAGGGAGCGGGAGGTTGGGGACGGACATGAGCAGAGGCGTGGGCGGCGGGGTCAAGGTGGGCCGGGGCCTGACTCGGTCGGTGCGTGGGGAGATGGCGACAAGAGGTGTGGCTGGCAGTAGGGTGCGCGCCCAGGTGGGCGAAAGTGGCGTTGGCGGGGGGATGTGGCGCTCGGTGAGTGGTGGGAGTGAGGTGGCCGGCGGGGCTGAGGTGGAAGGCTGGCACGGTGGGGCCCGGCTGCAGGCGTGGCAGGCGGAGACCAGGGAGTCAAGGGAGGGCTTCCTCATGGCTGTTTTAGCTGAGGAAGGAAGTTGGGAAAGGGGTGGGGTAGGTAGGGTAGGGTTTTAGGGTTAGCTTTTGGAGGTGGCCGGCCGGGCTTTCGGGCCTAGCGGGCTGCCTCCCAGAAATAATATAACTTTTATTTTGATTTAAAAATAGACTTTTGTAAATAGTTTTTAGACAAATAAAAGACCCGGAAGAGACCAGAGTTTTGATTTGAAATTAAGACGGGAAATATTTAGAAAACAAAAGTAGGCTTTTAGAAAATAGTTTTAGTCAAATAAATGCATGATGACATGACAATGCTCAAATGCAATGTGGCATGATGACATGAGCATGCGGTCATGATGATGCAATGCACAAAATCACCGCGATTTTCTAGTAGTGGTTTTTGCGGGATGCCACAGTATGAGGCAACACCGTGATGATCGGGTGTCAGACATATCTACGTTCGCATACAGTGGGTGTAAGCCATGTTGCACATCAAATACACTAAGGTTGAGTTGGCGAGCCTAGCATGTGGAGACATGGCCTCGAAACATGGATGGTCGAAAGATCGAACACGAGTCGCATGAATGATGTGATCAACGTTTAGGTGTCCACCCTAGCACCCACATTGATGGCCGTTATGATCGGGGGAGATGTGGGGAAAAGGCATCATGTAATCACTAGAACCCTTCAGGGGATAGGTGTTTTTAGTGGAGTTATTATTTAACTCATTTCATTATAAACTTAGTCTAAATTCCTTTTTGCAATTATAAATGTAGAAAATGGTTCTCCCTGAAGTTACCTTCCCTGTTGACGATTGGTTAAAAGGAGAAAAGCTCAAATTGGATGGATCCAACTTTTCTATGTGGGTTACGCATCTCCATGTTCTCCTTAGCGAGAATGATGTGGCCGACTACATGATCTATGAGATGTATTTGGAGAAGCCCTGTTTTCATGAGACCCAGGAGCAGCGGGATCACCGTTGCTATCGTCATGTGAGATGGCCACCTTCATATCAGTGACGATGCGTTTCGGGATGGTGGATGAGCTGTGGCCAGTCGTGAGTAATCTTGACCCTCGTACGGTAATGGTACAGCTTAGGACACATTTCATGGAACAAGCGCGCATATGGGAGCATGAGCTGATGGGAGATTTCCTCTCCATTAAGATGGAAGAAAACTCCTCTACTTGAAGATGACTTGGAGCACATGCATCATGCATACATTAGGCCTGCATACTTCATGGATAGCTGGATGGCGAGCTCTTTTGCAAATGGCGTTGTGCTACGGTTGCTGCCACCAAGCTACCAAGCACATGCCAGGATTTGCATCATGAGAGGCAATGCGAAAACACAGGATTTTCACAGGTTCATATCACATCTCAAGAATGTGAAGGTTGAACCTATTGCGGGTGAGGTCATCGATGACAAAGGTGTATATTTGATATATAGTTTTATAAATGTTATAATCTTGCAAACACATATTGCAGTGTTAAGTATATTTGATACTTATTCTATTTTGCTGAAAACAGGTCCTTCTGCATGAGAGTTGCTTGCTGGAGAGGAGGTGACGTTGCGTGTTAATGGCGAGCATGATGATGATGGCCAACGACACTCTCCCTCGAAGTTTATCATTTAGTTTATTGTTATTGTAATCGATAGATTGTGAACTTCTTTAGTGTGTCTCACATTTCGTGAGACCATTATTCATATAAGTTTGTAACAAACAGTTGTTCTACTTTTATGAATGATTTCTATTTATGTTCATATCTTGTTCGATTATGTGTGAATTATCCTTGTTTTGAAACTAATTGATAATGCATGAATATTTGTAAAATATTAAAATGCCTTGAAAAATACCCAACTTCGTGATATATTCATTTTGAATGAAACCATTGTTTAAATTCATAGTTATGTGATAATATGTGAAAGTCATTCGATTTCTTGTGACATGTGAATCATGCCTAAGTTCGGAAAAATAACTTAAACACCGTGTATTACAAGAATACTAAGTGTTTTGATGAATTGTTGGAAGAGAATACATATTCGATGTATTGTATTTCAACAAAATGGTGATTATCGTTATATGATTGACTTAAATTTTGTAAAGAGTTTACAAGAAAGAAACATGAGTATGAAATTATTTGATATGATCAAAGTATTTCATCATGCAAGGGTATTAAAGATAAAAGAGAATCTAATTACTACGATTTGATCAATAGTAATGAAATTCGACATTATAAAAATGGCATAAAGAAAATTGCGGAATGCAATGCATTTGACATGTTAAAGTGCAAAGCATCACAATGTGAAATTTGATATCAAGTGGGTGAATAGATAGCGCCGAATAAATTGTTGTAGTGTAGATGCAAAGACCATTAGTTAGAAATAGTTAGCACTCAATTAGAATACATAGTGAACCATCTGAATTTGTGAGATCGGCGCCATATATTGTATGGATCATCGTGAAAGTTTTGGGGTTATTCAATATAACCAAAACAATAGCGAATAAGTCCTTGTAGAGTATTCATTGGAAACTTTGAATACGAAATCCATGGCTAGAACCAAAAGAAAGGCAACAATAGTATTGCTTAAAGTTTTTGTGGATTCTCGAGAAAGTTTGTGTTCTCAATTATAAAGTTTATGGAAGATAGTGGCAGACACGATGAGGATTCAAAACCCTGCATCAGAGTGTTGGGAAGCGTAACAGAAAGCGTTCCTGGACGATTCTCTTCACAAGGGAAAGAATCAATGATAATGATAATTATGTTTTCCCCACTAGTGTTTTCACTACATAAAGTAGGATTCAAAATATACTCCACATCTTGTATGGAGATATTTATGAATCATTTGTCAGGATTACCGGAATATGACATACCTACAAACTACGAAGGAAATAATGGTAAACTAAAATTATGAGAAATCCTAAAGATAAAATTCACTTAAGATTAGAAAGCAATTAATTGCTGAATCTTAACAAGTAAAGGGGTTACTTGAATTTTCCAACGACTGCAAAGTCATAAAGGAAAGGGTGAATGACAAAGGCACAATTTTTCATGAATAAGGTATTGGACAAATTCAAATGAATTTGATTCAAGTGTGCTAAAAGTCTAGTGGATTTAATACTAGTAAGGTACTAGTATCTCATAATAAATCTCTCAGTTTGATAATTGATCAAAGATTTTTTAAGTTGTTCAAAATAGTGAGCGGATATGCAATTTGCATGAAATTGAGTGGGAGCTATGAAAGTCTTCCTAAAACAATATGTGAATAACATATTTTTGAGTGGGAGCAAAATAAGTCTCAAAATCAAATATGATGGAACATATTTGAGTGGGAGCTTAAGGATTGATTCTTAAGTGTGTACACGACATATTAGGAATGAAAGCGCAAGTACCAATAAATAATGATTTATAGGGTGTAGAAGTTGATCATAAGTATATTACGATATTATGTAGTATTCCTAAGAGGGATTCTGAAAAGAGTTTCGGAATAGGAATTGATTCAGGACTAGTCCTTGATCAACTTAAATTAGGAATATCATTAAGTTAAAACATCAATGGTTGAAAGAAAGAAAAGGATGATCATCATCCACTATGTTGAGACATAGGTTCTATCTTGGGAAACCATGATGATAACTTAACATAATATATGATACAAGAAGGAACGTTTGAAAAGTGATTAAGCATGAATCACAGAATGTTGAGCTAAGTTTGTCCCAGTGTCTAATAGAGAACTATAGACATGTTTCCAAATCCATAAAGGATGACATATCTTAAAGCATAAAGGGTTATGTTGTAAGGGAATATGTTGGAAACTCCTATATCGATAATACCGACTAAAGTCAAGTAGGAAGTGAGGTGAACAAAACATCGAAAGTTTCACAGGATGCACTAATGTTTCGATGGTTACATTTATAATAATAGATAAGGGTACCATCTAAAGTGATGTATACTGTTATGGTGGTACTAGTTCGTCTTTAACGTAGAATGATGTGTCCCAGGGCATAATGCCCATGAGGTTGATCTAAAGTCACTGTAGGCTCCTGGAAACTGGCCTCGTTCTGCTGCCATAACGACGATGCATACACAAATATGTTATAATGTGATGATAAAGTATTAATGTCAATCAAGGTGACATTAGTAAGTTGCAAAGGATTTGGGACTGTAAAGTAACTTCCATGAGCAAGCATGTTCAAGGTACCGGGATATATGGTGCCAATGATTAAGAACAAATGCAACTAGTTTATTTGTACTCTTCGACATTATAAAAATGGCATAAAGAAAATTGTGGAATGCAATGCGTTTGAAATGTTAAAGTGCAAAGCATCACAATGTGATATTTGATATCAAGTGGGTGAATAGATAGCGCCTAATAAATCGTTGTAGTGTAGATGCAAAGACCATTAGTTAGAAATAGTTAGCACTCAATTAGAATACATAGTGAACCATCTGAATTCGTGAGATCGGCGCCATATATTGTATGGATCGTCGTGAAAGTTTTGGGGTTATTCAATATAACCAAAACAATAGCGAATAAGTCCTTGTAGAGTATTCATTGAAAACTTTGAATATGAAATCCATGGCTAGAACCAAAAGAAAGGCAAAATTAGTATTGCTTAAAGTTTTGGTGGATTCTCGAGAAAGTTTGTGTTCTCGATTATAAAGTTTATGGAAGATAGTGTAAAACACGATGAGGATTCAAAACCCTGCATCGGAGTGTTGGGAAGTGCAGCGGAAAGTGTTCCTGAACGATTCTCTTCACAAAGGAAAGAATCAATGATAACGATAATTGTGTTTTCCCACTGGTGTTTTCACTACATAAAGTAGGATTCAAAATATACATCTTGTATGGAGATATTTGTGAATCATTTGTCAGGGTTACCAGAATATGACATACCTACAAACTGTGGAGGAAATAATGGTAAACTAAAATTATGAGAAATCCTAAAGATAAAATCCACTTAAGATTAGAAAGTAATTCATTGCTGAATCTTAACAAGTAAAGGGGTTACTTGAATTTTCCAACGACTGCAAAGTCATAAAGGAAAGGGTGAATGACAAAGGCACAATTTGTCATGAATAAGGTATTGGACAAATTCAAATGAATTTGATTCAAGTGTGCTGAAAGTCTAGTGGATTTAATACTAGTAAGGTACTAGTATCTCATAATAAATCTCTCAGTTTGATAATTGATCAAATATTTTTTAAGTTGTTCAAAATAGTGAGTGGATATGCAATTTGCATGAAATTGAGTGGGATCTATGAAAGTCTTCCTAAAACAATATGTGAATGACATATTTTTGAGTGGGAGCAAAATTAGTCTCAAAATCAAATATGATGGAACATATTTGAGTGGGAGCTTAAGGATTGATTCTTAAGTGTGTACACGACATATTAAGAATGAAAGCGCAAGTACCAATAAATAATGATTTATAGGGTGTAGAAGTTGATAATAAGTATATTACGATATTACGTAGTATTCCTAAGAGGGATTCTGAAAAGAGTTTTGGAATAGGAATTGATTCAGGACTAGTCCTTGATCAACTTAAATTAGGAATATCATTAAGTTAAAACATCAATGGTTGAAAGAAAGAAAAGGATGATCATCATCCACTATGTTGAGACATAGGTTCTATCTTGGGAAACCATGATGATAACTTGACATAATAAATGGTCCAAGAAGGAACGTTTGAAAAGTGATTAAGCATGAATCACGAAACGTTGAGCTAAGTTTGTCTGCAGTGTCTAATAGAGAACTGTAGACATGTTTCCAAATCCATAAAGGATGACATATCTTAAAGCATAAAGGGTTATGTTGTAAGGGAATATGTTGGAAACTCCTATATCGATAATACCGACTAAAGTCAAGTAAGAAGCGAGGTGAACAAAACATCGAAAGTTACACAGGATGCACTAGTGTTTTGATGGTTACATTTATAATAATAGATAAGGGTACCATCTAAAGTGATCTATACTGTTATGGCGGTACTAGTTCATCTTTAACATAGAATGATGTGTCCCAGGGCACAATGCCCATGAGAAAGCCCATGAGGTTGATCTAAAGTCAATGTAGGCTCCTGGAAACCGGCCTCGTTCTGCTGCCATAACGACGATGCATACACAAATATGTTATCATGTGATGATAAAGTATTAATGTCAATCAAGGTGACATTAGTAAGTTGCAAAGGATTTGGGACTGTAAAGTAACTTCCATGAGCAAGCATGTTCAAGGTACCGGGATATATGGTGCCAATGATTAAGAACAAATGCAGCTAGTTTATTTGTACTCTAGTGCAAGTGGGAGACTGTTGGAAATATGCCCTAGAGACAAATAATAATAAGGATTATTATCATATTTTATAAAGTTTTTGATTAAGTTTTATATCATGCTATAATTGTATTGAAAGGAAACGTCAATACACATGTGATGTATAAACAACCAGGAGTTCCCGGTGAAACTCTAGTCACTGGTTCATTGGTCAACATAAGATCAAGGTTTCCTGATCATGTGGCATTTATGCTAGTTGGAAATGGAGTCATCTCATTCCGATAATGAGATGATGAACTAATACCCAACCTAAACATCGCGACTCGATCATGTCACGAAGTTCAAGTTATGATGATTAGAATAGACCTAGTAGACTATTTCTTAGACCGTGAGGCTATATCAATCACTATCTCCCGAGGGTACCTTGATAGCATCAAACATCACTTGGTTAAATAGTGATCATAAAGGTGTGTTCAGGTATTCGAAGGAACAGTAGAGGCATTATACGTCAAGAGCGGGATTTGTCCATCCGCGTGACGGAAAGATACTCGAGGGCCTACTCGGAGAAGTTATATCCAATAGCTACGTAACGTGTGATTTGATCACAGGGAAATCACTAGACGGAATGAGTCAAGTAACAATTTTCAATAACGAGATTGAACCCAACATGGTGATGTCATTGATCAGATCTTGGATAATGCAAGTATCGAGAGACAAAAGGAATACGACATAGTCATGGTTCAAACGACGAAAGATTTCATGGAATGCACATGGGTCACATGGCCATTCAGGTCCCTCTATTGATCATTGGTCCGGGAGTGTCCCGAAAATTTCTGGAGTGTTCCCGAACCGTGGGGTATCACGCTTAAGGGCTTGGTGACGCTTAGAGAGTGTTTATAGGATCGGTAGAATCGCCAAAGAAAGAGAAGAGAGAAAACCGGAAGGGCTTCAGTAAGTCCAGAGGATGTCCGGAGTGGAGGTGGAAGGTGTTCCATAGCCACGAAGATTGAATAATATGTGAATGAATGTTAAAATATTGATTTAATCATTTATTCATAATTATTTAATAAAGAGAAAATCAATTAAAAGGTCAAAAGCCTTAATGGGCCAAATTCCGGAGGGAGAAGGGCCCATGAGGGAAAGGCAAAGGGAGGAAGGAGGGAGGAGATGGCCGACTGGGCCTTGCCCCCCTGCGTAGGGCCCACTAGGGCCCCTTGGGGCCAGCGGCCACCCCCTCTCCCCCCTCTCCTTTGTTTAGTCCCACCCCGGGACTTTGAGGGAGGGAGTACCTCCCCTTCCCCCTATATATAGTGGGGTATTTTGACCAAATAACACACATAATATTCAATAAAGGTTTCCTCACTTTTGGGGAGACCTTCAATTGATCTCTCTCTCTCTCTCCCTCTCCCGTGACCGTGGTCCCAAGTCCGGACTGCGCGAATGAGAGACATCTTCACCGTGGAGCACCGTCGCGCCGCGGGATTCGGATCCAGGAGCTCTACTTCCACAATTGCTGCTGGATCGTGGAAGCGGGAGTCATCGTCAGGCACTAGAAGTCGTTGGAGTCACAGGAGCGCGAGAACTTCAACACGACCTTGAGGTTGGCTTCATCTCATCTACATCAACCACGCTCTCCCGACCGTTGACAACGCTTTTCGGTCTTCAAGGGTAAGTTCGCAAGAAGCCCCTCCCGTTACTGCATTACAAATAGATAGGTCCTGGCAATAAAGGGGGTTCAGGGGCGTAGGGTAAAAATTTATTGTTTTCATACGCGAACCCCTACATTTAGGACGCGTTTGGTAGCCTACATATTCTCCAGGCAGGCCGAGGGGAGACAAAAGTGGGCCATTTGGTTACCTGCACGAGGTGTTGGGCTATGCCAGCGCAAACCGTAAAGCAGCCCGGGGCCAGACCCAAGTGCTACGCTTGAATCGGTTGTTTCCAGTGAGCCACCCTCATCGTGCGCCCGCTGGATGCAAAATCGGCACTCCCCTACACGAGCTCGGCCGATGATGGCGCGGGCGGGGTCGTACCGCTGGCGTAGAAAATGGGCGAGATCTTTGCCCTCACCTCCTGCCGAGACACACCCTTCCCGCTCACTACCGAAACCAGATCCACGTTTCCCCTTCTCCTTCCCCCGGTAAAATCTGGCGACCGGCAGCGACAATGAATGGCCAAATCCTGCGAGTCCTATCTAGGGGTGGGCTCCATGCTGAGGTGGAATGATGACGATAGATCCTGCGAGTCCTATCTAGGGGTAAGTCCACTTTCCCCCAATTCTTCCATAGGGTTAGGGTTTGGTAGTGAGTTAGGAATCCTCGATTTACAATCAGATGAACTGGATTTAGTGTGCTAGGACATCACATACATGGACTATGCTCCTGACTCCTACGAAGATCCTAACTTCTACGGCATAGCAAAAGATTGTCCTGAACTCTGCCGCGTCCACAAACTTGAGCCTGTTAGGTGTGTTGCATTTGAAGGAACCAACACAGCCCGCAGATTCTACCTCTACCAAGTTTAGAACGTAAGTGCTTAGCTCCTTGTATCGTCATTCACTTGTCTAGCAAGAAGTATGTCTGTGCCAACGAATTTCTGACCTACATGAGGTCAAAAACTGTGGGTTCGTTGCTTGGGTGGACAATGAATGGCCAAATGCTATGAAGAATGCACTTGTGAAGCTATGGGGAATGTATGATGATACAAGCAGTGCAAGTTGACGAGAAGGTTGAGAATGCAAAGCTGGTGAAGCAACTGTCTTGAGAAGAACAAGCTTGACAAAAAGTACTCAAGTCTGCTGGTTGATGTGAAGAAGTTCATCAATGAAACAGAGAAGAAGGCGTTGGAGGAGAACTTGTCTAGGTTGAATGATAGCAATGAGAGATCTCAGGAGATAATTTCCAAGCAGACTGAAGCGTTGAGGAATGAGGTTGAGATGCTGAAGACCGTGCAGAAATCCTAGGCTAATGTAATCAAAGAGAAGCAGAAACAATGTGATGAGAACCGGATGATCTTCAATGAGCAAAAGAAGAGACTAGAGTACGCGCTCTATGAACTGTTCAAAGCCAACAACACTTACAAGGATAAGCTGAAAAAGATTAAGGAAATCTATGATGGTTGACTCTGTCGTTGCACCTAGTTGTATTGCTGACGGTGAACTGGTGGTGATGGTGGTACGATGACACCCACTTTGGCAACGATCATACTTGTTAAGACTAATTTGTACTTGTGTTGGTTCTGCAAAGGGTGTTCATTTGTTCATGGTCAAATGTGATCCCCTTTTGCTTGTATTGTTCATGCTTGTGAGGTTCATGTTATTGTTTAGACTTGTGTGACGATCATGCTCGGGGATCATGGTTATGGGATCATACTTAGTCATTCTGTTGTTCTATATTGTGAGAGAATCATGCTTTCTGATTCCAGTTTGTGTGTTCTTCTTCTCTCATTTGGATGGTCTTTCTCTCCATCCGGTGTTGGTAACCTCGCCATAAGAAAGTGCAAGGTGACGACAAGTCTTGCATGTGAACCAAACAAGAGGAAAATGCATGACAAGGGTCAAAGGCGCAATGTGCAGACAACCAAACAACATGTATTTGTTGATGTCCTCATGCACAAACTATCCATGCATGCTACCAAACGGAATGCCAAAGGTGGCTAAGCGCCTGTACGTGTGTGGCACTGCTGGCCATAGACATGTCCCTGTGAGCCCCAAATGTAATACATGCTACCAAACGCGCCCTTAGCGAATCGAGCCAGGCTCAGATTCCAGCCCAGGTGGCCCGTCCCCAGGATTGGCGGCCATGTCTAGCAATGGGAACGGTGGAAAAAGGCATGATCGCGTTTTAGAAATTTTTACTGGGTAGTTTCTATAAATTATGACGATGAGGTTTATTTTTAGATGTTTCTGAGGGTCCTCTTTGTAATTATATCCCACGATTATGAATGAAGCTTCAGGGTCTTCTGGACCCTTCTCCCCTTCAAAAAACGACTTAATATTCAGGGTTTCTCTTTGCTTTTTGGAGCTTCAGTGCCGCCAGCAGAGCTTTCTTTGGCCAACGAAAATTTCTTCGCCCTCTGCATTTTTTAACAAAAAGAGAGGGATTTAGAGAATGTGAACACTACATACTACATATAAGAGAGGAATACACGTTATACAAAATAAAAAATAACCCGGAGGAAAACATGAAATGAAGAGCCAAACTTCACAAAAATCAGTTGGGGCTTCTTTTCTTAATGAAACGAGTTTTTTTAGTTGGCTTAAAACAAGTTGACCGCACAAATAAATAAAAAATTGGCTTTTTTTATTCCAAATTTCCAAGAGGGTTTAGCTATATTATGGTGTATATCTTTTCAGTGTATGTTCAGTCATATCTAACGCTGTAACACTGCAATGAGAAATTGCTGATCTGTAGGAACATGACTTTGTTGGAAATCTGAAACCGAACGAAAATTCGTAGGAGACAGGCAGAAGTAGATAGGACAAGAAACATCAGCAATTCAGCATACAGAAACAAAACCATCAACGCAGTCTATCTCCCTGTACACATCAAATCGTATCAGTCGAGTCCTTAGCGGTCAGATACCGAGCAGGCCAAAAAATGCTCGGAAATCTTCCAGATACTACAACGAGCAACCAATGACTTTGTACGTGCTTCTTAAAAAATGATCATGAAGTTTGGATATGCTTGCTTCCTAGTGAATGATCGAATATTTGGAATGGCATGACAAGGTCACAATGGCAAAACAACATATATTCATCAGTCTGTGCTCAATGTGTCAATTACATATAATTTCGAATTAACAGTACCAGATATTTTGGTCAAAAAATCTTAATCTGGGCCTAATTTGATTTTAAAACAAATCCAACAAAATCACCATGCCCAGCCTAGCAGATGTGCTAAAAGTGGAACCGACTTAATTTGAAGGGCTTCTATTTGCTTTTCGGATCTTCCGTGGTGCCAGCAGAGCTTGCTTCAGCCAACGAAAATTTCTTCACCCTCTGCATTTTTAACAAAGAGAGAGGGATTTAGAGAATGTGAGCAATCCATATTATAAGAGAGAGATTCACTTCACAACGCAAGCAGAGTCTGATGAAGGAAAACATGAGACAAGAAGAGCCAAACTTTAGTTGGATCAGAATGCCAACAGAAGAATTACAGCAGAAAACACTCACATGAAAATCAGTTATGGCTACCTTTCTTTGTGAAACAGATGGATCAAGACTGATATGATTAGGCGTTTGCTCCAGTACAACCCCTCCCCCAAACTCGTAGAAAACTCAGCCAAACGCAAATACAACGACGGCTAAGATCGCTCGACCCCTTCGTTATTAATACTAAACGGGTAGCCCTATACAAAACCCGTATAGATCAGCACACCGGTTCCAGAGCGGTGAAAAGGTGAGCGGTGAAAAGGTGTTTGGCTCATGAGCTAGCTCTAGATTTAGATTAGAGGGGTTGTTGTGAAATAACTACGGTACCCTCTTCTTTTCTTTCAAATAACATTTCTGTTTTATTTTCCTTTGCATGCATATGTGACAAACTTGTACATGTGAATGTCATCTGGTTGATCATACGGTGATTTCTTTTGTTTTCCATGACAAACGCCATGTCTTGTCCATGTGAAAGTCATACAAAGGAATGACGAAACCTACTTCTAGTCATCACCATGTACAGATCATAATGTCAGATCAATTATACAGCATAATCTGTACAATCTAGTAACAAGGTACAGACCAAAACTATTTTGATCACCACGTATAATCTATGAACATAAGCACTACCACCATCGGTCTTCCCGAAAGATGAGAAGAAAAACTCAAGCGTAGTTCGTTGGTGATATTTTTCAGAGCGTGCGATCGATTGCACACCAAAAGTTGGGTGGAGGCATCTGATTATTTTTCAGAGTGTAGTTAGTTGGTGATATCTTTCAGAACAAAATTTTAATAAACAAAAGTGCAAATCTACAAGGAACCATATGGGGTACCTTTCACTGCTAGCTTCTGGAGGTTGGTACTATGAGCGGCGGCAACCTCCTGATGCAGGAAACTAACGGCAGGGGCAAGTCCTCGTGCAGGCGGGTTGTTTCTCGTGAAGCAGACAGAAACGGCGGCGAGTTCCTTGTGCAGGAAGAAGGCGACGGTGTCGATTCCCTCGTGCAGGAAGACGGCGACGGCGGTTGGTTCGTCCTCTATTCAAGCGGGGGTCGACGGGATGGGACAACGGGCGGAGGGGAGAACAACTGGTCATTATTGGGTGCAGGAGAGAGCACAGGGGTCGCCGAAGGTGCTCTAGAGGGAAGGAATCCCACCGGAGATGGAGGCGGCGGCCTGCCCTAGTCGCCAGTCGCCATCGCAGGAGGAGTATCGGGGAGAATTGGGGGAAAACGCTTTGGCTGGGCTGATCTTTTGGGGGTAGTTGAGTGGCATTGGTGGGTAAATAGACATCAACGCTAGGGGCAGCCCCTCCGCTGCTTCGATGTATACGCGGGATGTGAAGCGAATCTGGTGAAGCAGCCCCTCCGCTGCTTCGATAAAATGTACTGGAGGACGTCTCCGCTCCACTCCGGTTGAGAGGTGAATTTTATGCGTTTGGGACAGCTTCGGTTGCTCCACCGGTCGTTTGGTGGAGTAGAGCTGTCCCAAACACACCCTAAGTTATATGTCTTTCTAGCGTACGTATACATACGTTCGCCGACTCATGGCCGGCGGGCTCGTGGCAGTGCTGGCCAGGCACTATGCACTCGGAGGTGGATCTGGCCGGCAGATGCCTCGGAATAGCCTTGTAGGTGTGTGCCGACATGGCTGGCGGCGGTGGCGCGACGGACAATTGGGGTACTTGTCCGGCGGGTAGATTTTCCGAACGACCAAATTTTAACATGGGCTACTGGGAGTCTCTGGACTTGTTGCCAGACAAGTATGAAAACTTGTCAGCGACAGAAAACTTGAGAGTACATATCTTTGCAAAATATTCTTGTCCGGCAAGGCCAGCAACTTAGTGCCGGCCTGTCCGTTGGAGAAGTGCCGGAGTGACAAAAGTTGTGCTGGACTTGTATGACAACTAGTCAACTAGTCCAGCGGCAAAAACTTGCAAACAAACAACTTTGCAACGTATGATTGAGGTTCTCGTAAAATCAACACTCATATATTTATAGCAAACGAGAAACAGATATTAGGAACGTACAAACTAGCATCAACATTAACAACCAACCAGTACGGAAAGTCAGCAATTGAAGATATAGCACAATACAAGTGAATTTCGCAGAAAAAACGGTTGTATAAAATGAAGTATGACTTCTCGATCATTACACATGAAACCGAAAAGTTACGTGTTCACAAGATTTTGTTACATGAAAAATAAAATGAACCAAGACTTGAACACGGCCTAGAAACCTTTTACGGGACGAAAACCTGATCGTATGCAAAAGACTTTGGTACTAAACATCATCTTCCTCACACGAGGGTTTAAACACTTCTTTGGAGAACATGCTTAAACCCAACCATGAGGAAGATGATGCTTAGAACCAATGTCTTTTGGATACGGTCGGGGTTTTTGTCCCGTAGAAGGTTTTCACTCCGTGTTCAAGTCTTGGTTCATTTTACTTTTTGTGTAACAAAATCTTGTGGACACATAACTTTTCGGTTTCCTGCGTAATGACCGAGAAATCATAGTTTATTTTACACAATCGCTGTTTTTCCAAAATACACATGTATTGTGCTCTATCTTCAGTTGTGGGTTGTTAATGGTGATGCTAGTTTGTACGTGCCTTTGATGTGTTATTGAATTATGCTAAGATCTGATTTGTTTGCTATAAATATATGAGTGTTGATTTTACTTGCAAAGTTGTTTGTTCGCAAGTTTTTGCTGCGGGACTAGTTGTCATACAAGTCCGGCAACACTCGGTACCTCCTAGTAAGTTTTGTCGCTCCAGAACTTCTCCACCAGACAGTCTGGCCCGGGCGGTCAGCACTAAGTTTGTAGCCTTACCGGACAAGCCGCCGGACAAGAATATTTTCCAAAGATGTCTACGTGCAAGTTTTCTGCCGCTGGACAAGTTTTCATACTTGTCCGGCAACAAGTCCAGAGACTCCCAATAGATCCTGCTTAAAATTTCATCGTCCGAAACTACTTGCCAGACAAGACACCAGACAAGTATCCGGACTATATGTCGCATCAATGTGCCACCGCCGCCAAGCCTGCACGCTACCGCTGCCAGTCCTGCCGGCACACAACTACAAGGCTATTCCAAGGCGTGTGCTGGCCAGATCCACCTCTGAGTGCATAGTGCCCGGCCAGCACCGCCGCGGCGCCCGGCACATGCCTCCACCAGCCTGCCGGCCATGACCGTAGCGATGAGCCAGCGAACAACATACGTACTAACATACATACATATGCTAGAAAGACATAGTTTAGTTAGGCTAGACGGTTTTTGTACATGGGCTACGTATACAAGTTTAGTACTTGTATTAATAACAAAGGGGTATCGAGCGATCTCAGCCGCCCATTTGTTTGAGTTTGCCTAAGTTTTCTACGAGTTTGGGAGGAGGGGGTTGTACTGGAGCAAATAACCAGAAATCAAACTTTACAAAGCAAAAATAACAAGAAATCAACGTACTCCCTCTGTTCAATAATGCAAGACCTTAGTGAATGAAATTAATGAACATACACACTAAAACATATCAACATACATGTGTTTTAAAAAAAAAGTCTAGAATGTCTTACATTAGTGAACAGAGGGAGTACAACTTTTCATCAGCATAGGGCATTGTCATAGGGGAAAAATAACCAGAAATCAAACTTGAAGAGGGCCTCACAGCAATTTACAGAGCAGCTAGCATGAATCTAAAGGTGCAATATGCAATCTAACCGGATGATCTAAAGGTACACTCTATGCAATCTAACCGGATGGATAATAATAACATGATATGATATTCTATTAAGATTGAAAGCATTAACCCATGATTCCAGGGTAGACCCACGGAGGCATGAGTAAGGCCTATGCCCTCACTCAACGTTTTAAAATTGCAATATATATCTGATATATTTACACAAAATTGCATAATTTATTTTCAATTTATAAAATATTAGCCGGTTAGCCCCCAATCAACTAAATTTCCCCCACACAAACGAATCAGGCCTCCGCCCCAAGATGCATCTCTTGTGATTTTTTTCCATTTGATCTGAGCATCACGAAACAAAAAGGGAACAAAAATCTGTTGTGAATAAACCTAATTCAACTCCTACCATTCATCTACTACTCATTGCACAATGGTTTTTTGTTTTTCAATGTGTAGATCGGATTCAGATTTAAAATTCAGTGACGTATTAGATGAATCTTGGTCAAAGTTCTCAGTTTATTTCCCATGTTCAGATACCTTTTGGAGATGACATTTGGCAAGCCTAGATTGCACATATCCACCTAATGGGCAGATTTTAGACAAGTTGCTATCCAACAATACGGCATCATCTGGCTAGCGTTAACAAATATCACACAATCTTAAAGGAGATAAACTCTTATAAGACTTATAGCATCTGGGTTTGCTATTCCAAAGGGGAGTTGCCTCAGGTGCGAATAACTTGTATTAGTTGAGTACAAAGAAGCGGTTTAAACCTTTGTAACTCTGAGTAAGTTCTCACAATTAACCAAGCTTGGATCTACAGCTAAAGTTGATAACTCTACCATCCAAGAAAAGTTTGTATGCTTTTAGCATGAAAGAATTGCACGATTGCTTCAACAGAATAAGGAATTACGTGATGTGGTGCTCATTTTGTTTGAAATTACACGGAAGCATATGATGCAAGCTTGCATACCATCTGCGTACAGATGTTCTGAATCCTTACATGTTTTGCGAGCTATCAAGTCCTACAATAGTCCATCCAAAAATGGGCTAGGCAATCAAGTTCACGATTATTCAGTGGTGGGTGATTTCTTTCTTGATTTAAGATGAGGATAGCTAAACCTCCGTTACAGGATCCCAAATCATAGTTGTACCGGCAAGAATTAGCCAATAAATCCACACAGCATTAGCACCGAAACCAGAGTACACGAGAGTAATTACCTTCTGGGCGATGCACCCCCGGAGTGCGTCGAGGAGGGAGAGGCACTTGTCGCGGTCGTAGGGGTTCTCTGCGGCGCAGTTGAGCAGCGCCAGCGCCTCCTGCGCGCACACCGGCCGCGGCGTCGTCGCCTCCTTCTCCATGCCGATCCAATCCAACAAATCAACAGCGCTCCGCGGGAGAGAGAGGTGGTTTGGGAGGACTTACTACAACCTGGCGACCGTGGCGCTGCTTTCCCTTAAGCTTTATGGTCAGCCCGGGCGAGCCAACAGCTGCCGGTTTGGTGTGTCGGCGGCGGCTTGGGCGAGAAGAAAGAAAACCAGCGGCGCCCCGGCGGCCGTTGATGGCATAGAAGAATTCGGAAAGCTCTCGAGTGTTCCTCGCGACTTTTTACCCTTTCGGAGCCCAACCCGCTGGAGCCCAGATTCAAGAAGGGCCGTTGCTCAATGGCTCGGAAAAGTAGGCCCAGAATTTAATCCGTTCTGAATCTTGCAGGCCGCTAATGGCCCAGGTCTTGTCAGTCTCAATCATTGCGCAGCCAACCTCTCTCTCCCTCCAAGCAGTTCGGAAACCCCGGGTCCCAAGCGGCGGCCAGCTTCTTCTCGAATTTCCAGGGCGGCGCTAGGGTTTCGGATGGAGCCCGAGGAGGCAGAGGCCGTGCTGGAGACCATCTGGGACCTCCACGACAAGGTCAGCGACGCCATCCACGCCCTCTCGCGAGCTCATTTCCTGCGCACCGTCCGCCGCCGCGCCGGGGATAGGCCTGCGGGCGTCGTGCACATCAAGGGATTCCCCGTGGACGGCGACGAGGATGCCGACCTGAATTCGGTGGCTGAGGAGGTGAGGAGCTTGCACGCTATCCGCGCCGCGCTCGAGGACCTCGAGGACCAGTTCGAGTGCTTTCTGGTGAGCCTCTTAAACCCCTCTCCTTGCCGTCGCTCTCGTTAGTATGGTTTGATTTGTCATGCTAGCGTATTTCACGCTGCCTTCCGTGTAATTTTTCAAAGGAAGGTCGACAGTGGTAAGTTTGGTTGGTAGGATGTTTGTCATTTGGGATGAAACTCGTGGCTAGAAATGTCAATAAAATTCAGGCGACTGGTTGTCGAAGCTTGAAAGCATGGTCAGGATATATGTACGATCTACATTCAAGTGATTGTGATTGATTGGAATGGGTTGTCACCTGGAATTCACCTTAAACTAAATCTGCAGATAGTTTATTGGGTCATTAGTATGTCTAATCGTGGCAATTCAGCAGTGTGTATGTTACACACCTGTGGGAGATAGTAAGAAGTAATTCGAGTTATTGCAGATAATGGGTCTTTATTCAGCAAGGTTTTTTTCTCTGAAGATTGTACTCATCTTTAATTAGACGAAACAACTCCATTACACATACCAATGGTATCAAAAGTTGCTTCACATTCGCACCAACAAGATAAATATTGTTGAAAATGATATAACATCAACTTTACTCTGAACTTGTTTTTTGTTTACAAAGGTGCCGGTCATCTTACTAGACTGAACCTTTTATTGAGAAGATTTAGATTTATGTTTTGCCTGCCATGGTAGTGGTTATTCAGGCAATCACGCACCTGGGTCTTGTTAAATTAAGTAGTGCTTGTTTGCTCCATGATAAACTATGTTTGTATTTCTGTGGTATGGATTTAGTTGATTTGGTGTACCATGCTGCATTAATGAAAAATTATACGCTGTCACTTCTCAGTAGATCAATATAGTTGTGTGCTTTTCTTTATGTTTTATAATGTGAACGGACTGCTAGATTGGGATCTGATTTTGCAAATTATATCACACATGGGAATTCCAAGATAAGAGTTCACAAGTCTCCAACCTGTAAAGGCTGAGGCCTTTTTTGTAGTGACCCACTAGGTCGTTGTGATTGCTTATTTGGCTCTCCCAAGCTGTCTATGGAATTTCATGATGGATCGAATGGTGGAATTCCTGAATGAACACTGTAAGCTTCTAGGTGAGCTCTGTGTCACTTTAACGAGTAACTCGAGGTACAGTGTATGAAAGTTCCTGCTGGATCATTTCGAAGTGGAGTACTAAAGCATCCATTGCCTTTTACTCAAGTCGGAGACTGTAATTGTCTTCCAAATAAGTAGTCCTGCAATTTTGTCAGCCTTTTATAGACATGAATGAAGCTGTTTGGCCAGTCAAAATACTTCGATAATATTCTTATAGTCTTATGGTTGTAAATAACGGGTAGCATTTCTGTAATCCAAAGGGAAAGCCACAAGTTAGTCAATCATTCAATTATGGGAGTTAATAATTTATAAAACATGGTGGACATTTAAGTTTTTAGATTCTTTGTACGTTAAGTGAATAAAGGATGGCACATAGAGAGATTCAGAGAAAAAATGAAAGAAGGGGGGCTATTTAGCAATGTAATTGAAACACATGAATGTTTGGGGGTGTTTGTTTAATGAAATCTTTCTGTTGCATATGAATGTCCATAATTTTTGGTGGGGTTGCCTGCCGCTGTTTACTGTTGTCTGTCAGTATTGATGTCACCCCTCTATCCCTTCTGCATATTATTACAAGTTTGATGGTTTGACCTTCAGTTGCATCTGCATATCAAACATCTTTAACTCTGTAATATATACCAAATTTCTGTGATTGCCTTCTAAAATACACTTTGTTGTTTTCATGGAGAAACTGTCATCAAGGCCAACTTTTCCTTGTTTGATTTTGACAGTGTACATGTATATTACTCTTTTGCAGGCTGTGCACTCACTGCAGGAAGCAGATGGAGATATTGCATTACAAAGGTTGCAACAAAGTCACATCATGCTTTCAATACGACTGAAAGAGCATCATGGGAGAAATCGTGAAGTAATAGACGAGGCGTCGAAATTCATCAATAATGTCTACCATGATATCTGGCCTTCTCCATCAGTAAACAAGCCTGAGAGATCAAGAACCTATTCTGGCATTAATACTGCCAAAAAGAAGGGAAAAGGATCAAACTTCTTGGGGTGGATTGTTTCTTCTAGTCTGGATTTAGCTAGGAACAGTCTCAACATAGAAAACATCGGTGGTTTATTAGGAAATACTGCAGCGTTAACTGTTGGTATGATTACAATGCTGCAGCTGCATTTCTTGGCTTCTGGAGAACAAAGTCTACCATGTCGTAAATACAGCTATAGAAGGACCAATGGTGGCAACTCTTCACAGTTTGAGACGTCTTCACTGGCAGTGGATAGTAGAACGAGTCATCTTGATGTATTCTTAGCCAAAAGTTGAGAGGGCCTTCTCTGATCTGTTGTTTGTAGATATTTTGTTGGTATGTACTCCTAGGATATCTTGACATTCTATTTTCTGGGTAGGGTTGTGCCCATCGAGTTCCATTCCAGGTATGAATAACATTTGTGTAGGGTAGCCTATCTTGTTTACTAGTACTTTCAAATGTTTGAAACCAACAACTGTAATCCTTGCTGTATGCAGCAGCATGTTGTTTTTCATGTTAATCTATTGTGTGCTCTGTTGCTAGTATCTGCAAATCTCTCTTCAGCTGTAAAAAGTCTTGTTCTGAAATGTGTTTATTAATTGGATTCGTTGGACATTCTTGCCCCATTCATTAGATTGTTATATCTGGTTTCGTGCTTGTGATGACTGATGTAGTATCTCGCATGTGGTTTTCCCTCGGCCTCTTCAGAATTCACTGAACTTAAGCAAGCAGTGCAGATTCTGTTGGATTTGTTACCCTGCATATGTACTGTTTGTCGAATTTCGTTTATGGTGTTAAACTTGGAAGTTCTCGTAGGGCTGCTGAGTTTTAGCTGAAGTGGACTCAAACACTCAACTAGCTCACACTAAAGTCGAGGGCTGAAGTTGATCTCGAGCTAGTGTATTGAACCAGTTACAAACAAAGTACAGACCTGACAAACATTTAGGCCAGTAATCAAGGCACCAATAACATGACTAGTTTAAAGAGGCAGACATTGTTAATATAGCTTGACCAATTTCTCTCCAAGTTGACCTTCCTAAAGAGTGAAAATATCAGATCCGAGCAGCTCACGGGCCAGGACTTATCTTTGCCTGCGCCCTGTTCCATGTGCCGTTAAATTCTGCGCAGAAAGCTTCAGGCTCCGAGCCAAATCGACGGGTCCAACCAACCATGAGGCACCCAGAGCAGCAGCAGTCGTGCCTGCCCCAATATGGATGGATCATGCCGTTGGTTCGGTGCGCCAATGCACGGCGCCGATCGATTGCACTGGACTGTTCTATTGACCTGCCACGGGAAACGATACACACGCAGCCATAGGCTGCATTGCTGCACCTGCAGCAGCATCACGTTGCACTCATGTAAAATCAACACTGCGATTCGCTTTTTTCCTCTGGTCAATAGTTGTGGCTATGACGCATGGTCCCGGGCTCCCGGCGCATGCTCTCTCGGATGCTATGCGTGCAGGGCTTTGGCCATTGGGTGGCCGCCCAGCCCGCGCTGACGGCGAGAGGTCGTTCCTTTCGAGTGCGAAAACCATGGTCCTCTCGGGCCGCTGCCACGGCCGTACGTATGGTATGGGAACTTGAGCATCGTCGGGACTACTCGCCCGGCTTCATCATTTCCAATCATGGCCGAGCCAGCCGTGGACCTGCTCCGTGTCATTCGGCCGAACACGAGAAACGCTTGCTCCTTCTTTGGAACGCGTGAGCGCTTCCTCGTTCATTGTAGACGTTGGAACACATGAATGGGAGTAGGAGTACGTACGTCGTACGAGGAATGTGTTCTATACTCCTAATCAGGGCCTTGGTAGCTGCCGTGGAACAGAGAGACAAGGTGTAGCCACGGGCAGGGACAGGATAACCAAATGCATTGATGAACGTACGTGGCATGTGGCTACCAGATTCTAACCGGATAATTCGTGGCTGCCATTCTCGATATAGGGGTAGTCTTTGTCAAGATGTTTTGCAACCGCCTAGTCACATCCCGAAAGGGGGGGGGGGGGGGGGGCAGAGCCTACGGTGCAAGTTGCGAGCCACTCCGGCTAGGCTTCTTCGTTCACGGTTGACCCGTCCGTGCCGAGCCAAAAATCCATGCTTCTTTTCATTCTTGCGCCGTGCGCCCGTGCCGTCGCCATCGGTGCCCCTAAGGGGACAGCGCGGCGTCATGCCCACATCGATCCCCGCCAGATACGGTGGGCTCCGACAGAGCCGGGGTCCGGCCAAGGGATCTCCTCCTGCACCTGCTGTCGCCGCCGTGCACGGATCGCCGCGCGCTAGAAGCCCGATCTGCCCGTGCTCCGCGATGTACGGCCGGTGAAGCCCAGTGCATGCGGTTGGTTTGGTTGCACTTGCAAGGGCAAGTCGTACACTCGTGCTAGGAACGCGGTAACCACTCGTAAAAATTTCATAGTCATACGGACGGACGGTTGGAATTTTTGGAGAGAGAAAATGATCGCTTGGGCTGGGTTTTGCCGACCACGTCTCGGCTCTGAATACATCGGACTGTCATGGCCCAGCCCAGGCCCGGTGACAAGCTCAAGAAGAAGACACAGGCCCAACTCACGGAGACCAACATACCAAAGATAGGTGACGAGAGGATCGGTGGACGGTGGTACAGGGCATGTTTGCTTGTAAGGGCTCAAAATTTTCTTTTCCTCTACTTGGTCCGCTGGTACTGCATGAGAGGAGATTGGATTCGAGTTAACTTGTGTATTTTGTTTGGCTTCCTACATTCAATTTTCGTGCAAATTGGACCAGTTGTTTGGTTGCACACATTTCAGATTTTTTTCCCGCTGATGCATTCCGCAGGTGTTTGGTGTGTTGTTTTGCACCTGATCACATGGGTTATAATCGCATATTTCAAATTAGGTGATCTTACCACCACAGTACACACAACACATGATCACAATAACTGGCATATACAGACACAATATCACTAGCTAAAGCATATATATATACTACCAGACAGGTAACCATCAGCTTTGACGCTTGTACATCTTGAATATTTCTTGGGGTGACACGGGGTGGCATCCCCAAGCTTGATATTGTTTCCATTCTTCATCTCATTACATCATTCTTTCCCTACACCTGAAAAATTCTTTCATACAAAACTTCACACACTCTTCATTAGCAACATTAGTGTACTTAAGATAATAAGTCTTTTGGTTCAGTTTTAACACAAGTAAAACTTCCATTAAAACATAAACTACTGTATCACTTCCCTTTAAAAGCTCAATTCCCCAAAAAGAACCCAAAAAGGAATCAACAAGAAGCAAATGCAAATGGCCGAAATCTGTCAAAACAAACCAGCAGGTAAAAACCAATTTTTAGAAGACCTTCTGTTGCTCAAATCGAAAAGTGTTGAACTAACGAAAGTGGATAACAACCTGGGGCAGAAGCACAAAAAATTACAGCTCAAACCGACGTACAGAGATTTTACACGAATTTTTACAGCCAAGCACAAAAATTTGTTTCGGGACAGCAACTTCCCCAAGCATTACTTCTCTCTCATTAAAGGTTACTCTTGGCACAAAAAGCAAATAAAAAGGATAAGAATAGGTTATTACTGAAGCAATAACTTCCAAGACTCAACTAAAACTTTTGGGTTATCTTCCAATAAGTACTTTTCTTTAACGCCTTTAAGTTAGGCATGGTAGTTTGAGAAGATGCTCACATAAGAAATAAGAATTAAAGTAAAAGAGAGCATCAAGAAGCAATTTCAAAGCACATTTAAGTCTAACCCACTTCCTATGCATAGGAATCTTGTAAAGAAACAAGTCATGAAAGCACAAAGCAACAAGCATAGTAAAGCAAAACAAGTGCAACTTCAAGACTTTCAACATAAAGAGGGGAAACTTAATATTGTTGAGACACATAAAACCATGTTTCCCTCTCTCATAATAACTTTCAGTAGCATCATGAATAAAATTAAAAATATAACTATCACATAAAACATTATTATCATGACCCACATGCATATAATAATTATTACTCTCCACATAAGCATAGTAATTCTTATTAATTGTAGTGGGAGCAAATTCAACAAAATAGCTATCATTATTATTCTCATCACCATAATCATCAAATATAGGAGGCACATTGTAATCATAATTAATTTTCTCCTCAATAGTAGGTGGACTGAAAATATCATATTCATCATTGTAATCATCATATATTGGAGGTTTGGTATCATCAAAAACAATAGAATAGTTATCTTCCAAAGCTGGGGAACTAAAAAGATCATTTTCATAAAAACTAGCTTCCCCAAGCTTAGACTTTTCCATAGCATTAGCAATAATGGTGTCCAAAGAATTCATACTAACAACTTTGCTATTAGCATGCAAATAAAGTTCCATAGGTTTTTTAATTTTCTCTTCAAATACTTCATGTCCTAACTCAAGATAAATACTATAAAGCTCTCTATTTTTGTTGTTGTTGTTTTCCATTAAGCCTAACTAGTGAAAACAAGAAACAAAAAGACAAAATTGCAGAATCTAAAGGAAATAACTTCGAGCACTCACACCGGAGGATATGAGTACCTTTTACCTTACCTCCCCGGCAACGACGCTAGAAAATAGCTTGATGTCTACGCACTTCTATTATTGTAGACAGTTGTTGGGCCTCCAAGTGTAGAGGTTTGTAGAACAGCAGCAAGTTTTCCCTTAAGTGGATTACCTAAGGTTTATCGAACTCAGGGAGTAAGTGGTCAAAGGTATCCCTCTCAAGCAACCGTGCAATCAAGATACAAGAAGTCTCGTGTGTCCCCAACACACCCAATACACTTGTTAGGTGTATAGGTGCACTAGTTCGGCAAAGAGATAGTGAAATACAAGTGGTATGGATGTAAGACAATGGTGCCAAAAAATAGCTTGATGGCATGGAAGAGACTAAAGGCAAACTGAAATAAAGATGGAAGCAAGCAAACATGTAACAGATCTAGTTGCAAATGGTCTTTCAATGCTTAGAAACAAGGCCTAGGGATCATACTTTCACTAGTGAACACTCTAATATAAATATCATCTCTTTATGATACTACTCTGAACTACTCTCCGGTTGGACACTCTAATCCATTGTAGGGCTATAACAGCACACCTCAAAGTCCGCTTTCCCCATCTAGATAACCCCACACTGTCACCTTGAGCGCTAGATGGTTCCAACAAACACCACACTTTCATAGAGACATCCAACTCCAAATATAACTCATAACAAGTATTTGTAATCTCTAGCCTAAGTGCCACCATGGTGTATACGCTGTCACTTTCACACACATGGGGAGAGCAGAGATCTATTAAAGCACGTGAGTAGCAAAGTAGATCTACTTGATTACAAAGCTCATGATCAAAACATGATCATGCATAGAGAGAGAGATGAACACATAGCTACCGGTAGAACCCTTAGCCTCGAGAGATAACTACTCCCTCCTCATCATGGGAATCAGCAACGGTGATGGAGATGGTGGTGGAGATCGATGGAGATCGCTTCGGGGGCAATTCCCCATCCCGGCAGGGTGCCGAAACAGAGACTTTCTATCTCCCGAATCTCCCCTTCGGTGGCGGCGGCGCTGTGGAACTTTTCATGGCTGGAGGCTGGATTCTTTAGGGTTTCTGCATCGGAGGCTTCTTATAGGCGAAGAGGCAAGGTCGATGGGCGCCCGAGGGGCCCACACCACCTGGTCGTGTGACCAGGGGTCACCCGCGCCACCATATGGTATGGCCATGCCCTGGCCCTCCTCGGTCTCTGCTTTGGGCTCCGTGAGTCTTCCGGTAAAATATCGACTTTGGCTTTTGTCCCGTCCAATTCCGAGAATATTCATTTTTTAGCTTTTCTGGAACCAAAAACAGAAGAAAACAGGCAACTGGCACTGTGGCATCTTGTTAATAGGTTAGTCCCAGAAAATTCATAAAGGTATCTCAAAGTATGAACAAAACATAAGAAAGTAGATATAAAACAAGCATGGAACATAAAAAATTATAGATACGTTTACGACGTATCCCGCACCAGCACACGTTGTGACCGGCACGATGCATGACAGTGGGGTCCTAATCCAGTTCCTTAGGCCACGCTAGAATGTCAGGGGGGATCACCAGCATGTGGAGGTTATCAGGATCCACCTGGATGACGAAGCGGCGAGGGACCTGGTTGATTTGGTGGTGGCCAAGTTTTGGCTGCTGAACCTTCTTGCTTTGCGACTACATTGCCGCCTCCACCCTGCTGATTACCACGGGCTTCATTACCCAGCGGTTGACAGGTAGCATGTCGGCATAACCCGGTGGGGGTGCCAACCCTGTCCCGATAGTTTCACAGTCAAGCTTAACCACCTTGGCCTGAAGCAAAAGAAGGTTAGCACAAAAGTACAATCTGCAACTAGAAGCATTGCTCAATTGGGCAATGGACATGAAAGAAAGATGAGCAAAGTAGCAAAGACAAGAACTACAAGCATTGCCCAATTGTGCAATGCACATGAAAGGAAAATGGGCATTGTAGCAGGACAAGAATTACAAGCCTCATGCAATCCCCAATCGGGAAATGCACATGAAAGCAAATTGAATATGTACAGACTACATTAAAATCCTCAATCGGCCTAAGTACCAGGAAAACAACCAATTTGGGGATTTGGCTAAATTGAATCCCTAAATTTGACAGCACATTTTTAAATCTCTAACTACCTAGTGCGAAAAAGCCCCAAATCTCTCGTTCCAATCCCTAACACCTACCTAAAATACACCTCAATCAAGTCCTAACTATTGTTGATTTAGTACCAAACGCTAACCGCTAAACACATTACGAGTGAATCGGGAATTTACCGTGGTCGAGGGTGGATGATGTCTCTAAAATATAGTCATCTATGTCCACATTTAAACTGGATATTATTCATATTTTGATGAAATATCTCTCTAAACCCAGCCACTAATGCCTAATATTCAAAGGGGTATGCAATCCTTTCTTTCTATTTTTTCTGCGCAGATAATTCCGTTTGAAGATGGGAATCACTACATTAAGGTTAAAGATACGAGATTTCCAACAACCAGAATAAACCAGGAGTCGTGAAGCGGAGGCAGACGCTTTAACGACCAACTATACGACCGGAACAAAATTCTGGCCATATAGTTCCGGTCGTATAGTTGGCGCTGCCACCGCTAGGTCAAACAGAACAACTTTCATGAAGGGGCCCCTATATAAAGAAGCCTCAGGTGACGAGAAAACAAGCCTGCCTCGCCCAAAAGTCTCTGCCCTAGATCACCAACCGCCTCTAGATCTCAAAACCCTTCTCCATCTCCATAGCCATATTCCACCACTTGTAATAGTAGATCACTTCTTCGATTGGTGACATTGTAAGACTATTGCTATCAATCTCATGATTTTCATTACAATGTTTGTGACTGTTGATCTCATCTCTACGTGTGAGTAATTCTCCTTGGGCTAAGGGCTTCGGCCTAGCCATGTAGCGTTTGTGCATGTTATTTATCATAGATGGGATCATGTATTAGTTTGTATGACATGATAATTATTGTATCCTCTCTTGCCTCAATCTAAGGACTTGTAAGGTACCCAAGACCCCGAGGGTTGAGCCAGGTATAGGGAGCATGAGTAATGACTGATCTGCAGGTTGGAAACCCTAGTGATGGAAGGGGTAGTACGACTGTATGTGAGGGATTTACTTGGGATTAACAGTGACATCACTATGCATATCATTAGTTCTATTTCTTCTATGGATGAGACTAGTAGGTTATTGCTATAAGCGGTTGCGGAGGCAATAGCAATTATGGATGCACTGCCACATATAATTTATCTTGCTCTAACAATTACATGCATACTTTATCTTTATCTTTTATTCCCATCAGATGTTTTGCAGCAGCTATAGGTGAAACCGAACTCCCTAGGCCCTCTCTCTCCATCATCGACAACAACAAAAAGACACAAACTCTTGGTATGGTAAAAACACAAAAGGAATTCTAAAACTCCCGAAGGTCCATTAAAGTAACTTCACTACGCATCTACTTCCTGAGGATTCGATAACCTAGGTCTACTAGGGAAAAAGAAGCTATACCACATCCGTAATCTAGATCGAAGGTATCAACCCTTTTTTTGGTGACATTGCCGGCGAAGCAATAGCTACTCTGGTGAGGTTATTAGGAACCTTGCTAGTTTTAATTCTTGTTTTGAATTTTGTTAGTTTTCTTTCAGTCTTTATTTGATAAATCAAAAAAATTAGTTAGCCTTTAAATTATTGCTTTTACTATTATAATTCTCTGTTTAAGAAAACACAAAAACATAGGAAATATGGATGAAAACAAGATTGGGGAGTTTGATACTCCCAACAATGATTATTTGCGTACTCCTATTACTCAGCCAGCAATTGCTGCTGATGACTATGAAATTAAGCCCCATTATTTAAGTTTGGTTCAGTAGAATCAATTTGGAGGCTATGCTATTGAAGACGCGGGTATGCACTTGAATACTTTCAGTGAAATATGTGATATGATGCGTATAAAAGACGTTGACCCCGATGCGGTCAAATTGCGTTTATTTCCTTTCTCTCTTAGAGGAAGAGAAAAAGAATGGTTGATATCTTTGCCTAGAAATACTATTACATCATGGGTGGAATGCACTTCTTTAATTATGACTAAATTTTTCCCACCTGCAAAGACTATGCAACTCAGATCTAGTATTACTGGTTTTTAGACAGGAAGAGCATGAGCCACTAGCACTTGCATGGGAGAGGATGAAAGAATGCATGAGAAACCGTCCTAGTCATGGGATGGAAGACTGGTTAATTCTTCATTTATTTTATAATGCTCTTAACCCTATGTCTAAGTCTATGCTTGATACTGCAGCTAGAGGAACATTTATGGGTAAACAATTACCGAAGCAAAGCAGCTGCTAGACAATATGCAAGACAACCATGCCCAATGGCATGTGGATAGATCGAACATGAAGAAGGTGAACTTTGTCTCACCACAAGAAAATGCAGAACTCAATGCTAAGTTGGATGAGATCATACTAGCCGTAAAAGGTAAGGAAACCCAGGTAAGAGCTATCCCTGAAACAAATATTGAAGAAATAGACTTCATAACTCGTAATGATTATAACCCTGCTTGGAACAAGAATTATAATCCTAATTTTCAGAAACATTATTCTAGTCCTGCAGGTAACTCTAATAATAATATGAGAACTAGTAATGGTAGTCTCCAAGAAACACTAAAATCTTTTATAGACTCACAAAATGAACAAAACAATATTCTTGTTAAAATAACGGAGAACCATGATGCTATGCTTGGTAAATTATCTAACCAAGCTGTTAGTTTGAGAAATGATTTGTCGGCCCTCCAAGAAAGAACGAGGATCATTGAGGCACAACTAGGTAAGATAACTGAGAGTCAAACTCTCATTCTAGCCAAATTTGCAGGTAAAGCTGAGCCCAATACCATTGAAGACCTCAAGATAATGAGAATCCAAAGGGAGGAGCCTGAAGAACTTGATTATAGTAATGCTCCTTCACCAAGTTATACCATTGAAGATTTCAGTAAGTGAAGGTAGTGAGGAAGCTATGTACCAACATTTTGTTAATCAGGTAGCAATAAAGGTATGTGAGCTTGAGGAAGAATATAAGCAAATTGCTGAAAATTACCTGTGAAGCTTGATGACATATTTGAGCCTACTATTAAGATTAAAATTGGAACCAATGAGATAGCTGCACTTTGTGATCTAGGTGCAAGTGTCTCAACAATTCCAAAGTCTTTTTAACAAGTTAAATCTTGGCTCTTTTGAGATCACCAAGTTAAAATTGCATCTAGCAGATTCTACCTACAAACAAGCTATAGGAAATAAGGAGAATATTTTAGTATACATTAAAGGCTGTCCTGCTCTCATTGATTTTGTTATTGTTGACATGCCTGAAGATGCTACTGCCCCTATTATATTAGGCCATCCTTTCTTAAGAACTATTAAGGCTTTGATTAATCTACATGAAGGGAATGTGAAGCTTCAATTGCCTCCGCGAGATCCTTTTGTTATTCATTTCCCCAGGAAGAAGAAAGCCAAGCATGATGAAAAGGAGGCCATCACTTTGAAGGCCAACTATTTGGAGTGGGTGTTCCACTTATTTAGCCTAAATGAGCAACATTAAGTTCAAGCTATTGACCATAAAAGAGCGCTTCATGGGAGGCAACCCATATAAAATAAAGGTTTGAGTAAAGTTATTAAGTTTTAGCTTAAGTTTATGTTTAATAAAGAGTGCTAGAAAGCTCCAATTAAGGAGAAGAAGTTCAGTAGTACTAAAAATCCTCCTTAATACATGCTGATGTTGGTCGACAATATTTACTGTCATTTTTCTATCAAAAACAAGGTATTTCACTAAGTTATAGGATAAGAAAGAATTCTCGAAGAAGCAGAATTGTTTTGATATATACAGAAGGTTTAATGACCAACTATATGACGAGAATAAAAATTCCGACCATATAGTTCTGGTCGTATAGGTATTTTTGCCATCGAATTTTTTCTTTTATATGTACTGATAGTTTAACGACCAATGATACAATGGGAATAAAAATTCCGGCCGTATAGTTCTAGTCTTCTAGATATCTTTGCCATCGATAATTTTTCTTTCATATGTACTGATAGTTTAACGACCAACTATACGGCAGGAATAAAAATTCTAGATGTATAGCTCCAGTCGTATAGATATCGGTGCCTCCGTAAAAATTATTTTCCAATATACTGACAGTTTAACGACTAACTATACTGCAGGAATAAAAATTCCGGTCGTATAGTTCCGGTCGTATAAATATCGATGCCTTTGTATATTTTCTTTTCCTAGGTACAGACAGTTTGACGACCAACTATATGGCAGAAACATATTATTCCGCCGTATAGTTCCGGCCGTATAGCTGCGCCGCCAGGGGAAACCCTAAAATTTTGACAGAAGGCCAACTATACGACGGGAATGCATTGTTACGGTCGTATAGTTGCACTTGTATAGTTGCGTCCGACCACAAAATCGCACTTGAAGGTACCTCCATGTAACACCTCAAATATATTAAAAAGGAGAATATCAATTTCCAATCAACCAAAATTAAGGTTAACAAAAGATTTTAATTTTAAAAACTATATGAATGCAAGTGTGTGTTGTTAATGATATATGAATGCATGTTATGCCATGTTTTTGTTATAAATGATGAGAATTAGTTTAAAGATCAAAACAATATCATCTAGGTCAAATCAAAACCAAAACAAAGCAAAAGAAAATCAAATTATAAAGCATATGAGCTAATGGTCATTTTTGCAAATGTTAACACTTAGCCCACTTTGGGCATCTCTAATAAATGATTTCAAACAAAAACAATTCCATTTCTTTTCTCCGCTCGCTAGACCAAGTGACAATGAACACAAGTGAGCTTTCAAAACTTACAGAAACAAATTCAAATTCTTTTGGAGGACATTTCAAAATTGAATCTATCATAGGCATCAAGATGGCAACTTTTCAAAAACCATCCAAACTTTCTACACTTGACCAATCCTTGTAACCAGAGACTCTCAAGCTTATGATCATCCAACCCACTGCAAAGAATTTGAAAATTCAAATGTTTTTCTCTTGCGGCCATTTGATCGAACACTTGCCGAGCACAGTATAGAGCTACCAACTCCACACTGTTTAGAGCAATCTTGTGATCATCTTTGTACCACACTCAGCCTCCACTACTTGCCTACACTCACCCCAGTACCAGTCCGTGCAGCTGAGCCTTGCTCACTCGACCAACCCGTACCCAAGCTCACCATGCCGGCCTGACATGGACTCGACGCTACACGCCTTGATACGTTGCAAATGTATCCATAATTTTTGATGTTCCATGCTTGGTTTTATCTACTTTCTTATGTTTTATCCATACTTTGGAGTAATTTTCATATGATTTCTTGGACTAACCTATTAACAAGAGCCATAGTACCAGCTGCCTATTTTCTGCTGTTTTTGGTTCCAGGAAAGTCAGAAAATGAATATTCTCGGAATTGGACGGGACAAAAGCCAAAGTCAGTTTTTCACCGAGGGACACCTAGAGCTAGAATATGAGACAGAGAGGGGCTGGGGCCCAGCCACACCACCTGGCCGCGCGGCCAGGCCTGGCTCGGGGTGGTCTGGCCGCCCTAGGCACCCCCTCGGCCTCTCCTTCCGCCTATAAGTTGCCTCTGATACGGAAACCCTAAGTACTAGATCAAAAATCCACGAAAGAGTCTGTAGCCACCGTCATCTCCATCCCTAGATCGGGAGGGATCTGAAGCTCTTCCCGGCACCCTGACAGAGAGGGATATTCACTCTGGAGGCCTTCTTCATCATCATGCAAGCCTCCGGTGTGATGCGTGAGTAGTTCATCTCTGGACTACGGGTCCATGTAGTAGCTAGATGGCTAGTTCTCCTCCTTTGTGCTATCATGTTTAGATCTTGTGAGCTCCGTTCATGATCAAGATCATCTATTTGTAATTCTGCATGTTGTGTTTGCGAGGATCCGATCGATATTGAGATGCTATTTCAGATTGATTATTGATTCTATCATGTCTTTGTTATTTGTGATCTTGCATGCTTTCCCTTGTTAGTAGCTATCTTGGCCAAGTAGATTCTAGCAACTCCAAGAGTTAGTATTTATGCTCGATAGTGGGTTCATGCCTCTGGTAATCTGGGGAAGTGACAGAAATCTCTAAGGTACCAGATGTGTTGTTGCTACTAGGGAGAAAACAACAACCCTTTGTTCATAGAACAATCGTATTGTTTACTTTACACGCAATTTGTAATTCAATTATCCATTGCTTGCAACCTAATACTAGAGGGGGTTCGGATGATAACCTGAAGGTGGATTATTAGTCATAGATGCAGTTGGATGGCGGTCTATGTATAATGTTGTAATGCCCAATCGAATCTCAAAGGAGTCAAGATGATTAGTATATGCTTGTATGCTTTATCGATGTTTGTCAATTGCCCCGCTGTAATTTGTTCACCCAGCATGTTATCTATCTTAAGGAGAGCCACCTCTAGTGAACTATGGACCCCGGTCCTTTCTTTTACTTTCAATCTACAATCAACTATTTACTGCTCTGTGTTTACTTTCTGCAAACTATTACTTTCTTCCACTCGATACGTTTAATCCTTTGTTTTCAGCAAAACCGGTGAGATTGACAACCTCATCGCAAGTTGGGACGGAGTTCTATGGTTGTGTTGTGCAGGTCTCCATGTTGCTGCTGGCACCGGTAGTGCGCCCTGCCAACGTTCAGCTAGCAAAACCTTTGGGGTGTTTCCTTGCTCCTACTGGTTCGATTAAACCTTGGTTTCATACTGAGGGAAAACTTGATTCTTCTTGCTTCTTATGCCTAACTTAAAGGCGTTAAAGAAAAGTACTTATTGGGAGATAACCCCAAAAGTTTTAGATGAGTCTTGGAAGTTATTACTTCAGTAATAACCGCTCCTTATTCTTTTTATTTGCTTTTTGTGCCAAGAGTAACCTCTAATGAGAGAGAAGTAATGATTGGGAAAAGTTGCTGTGCCGAAACAGATTTCGGTTCTTCACCGTAAAAATTCGTGTAAAATCTATGTACGTACTTTTGAGGCGTGAAGTTTTGTGCTTCTGCCCCATGTTGTTATCTAACTTTCGTTAGTTCAACACTTTTTGATTTGCACAACAGAAGGTCTTCGAAAAAATTCGTCTTTACCTGCTGGTCTGTTTTGACAGATTTCTGCCATTTTCTGCATTTGCTTCTTGTTGGTTCCTTTTTGAGTTATTTTGGGGAATTGAGATTTTTGAGGGAAGTGCTACAGTATCTTGTGTTTTAATGGAAGTTTTATTGGTGTTAGAACTGAACCTAAAGACTTATTATCTTGAGTGCACTAATGTTGCTAATAAAGATTGTGTGAAGTTTTGTATGAAGGAAAAATTTCAGGTGTATGGAAGGAATGAGTAATGAGATGAGGAGTGGACTAAAGCTCAAGCTTGGGGATGCCACGCGTGTCACCCCAAGAAATATCCAAGAAGTACAAGCGTAAAAGCTTGGGGATGCCCAAGGCATCCCCCTCTTCATCAATAAAAATCCCAGGTTTCTTCCAAACGCTTTATTTTTATTGTTTCATGCACAGTTGTGTTGTTCTTGGAGCATCTTCTTTTTTTGTTTTGGTTTTTCATTTGCTTTGTTTTCTTAGTTTTCTGAATAAATTGGTTGGACCCCCTCTTTCATACATTGGTTTTCAAATAGTTTGGTTTGGATTTGGAAAAGAGTAGGAAAGTTCATGCCTAAGTCGTAAAGAGAGCTTGTTTTTTACTGTGGCCTATGCTTTGTCATGCCATGCTTGATATTGTTTTGACTTTATGCTTAGTATTCTTTGCTGTAGCATGACTTGTTATAAACAATTGAGATTGCTTAATGTGCCTTTGAAGAATCATGCGTTGTTTTAGCATATTAAAGCATAGTATTGTGGTATTCTCCTTTGATGCTTTATTCGGGTTGACTTGGCGCATGCTCACACCATGTTATGACTATCCCAAGTCACCATAATCCTTTATGATCCTTTAGTTTTCAACTTGTAGTATCACTTTATGCTTTGATCAATGATGTTTTGTCGCTCTGCATGATTATGGCCATTATTGCTCTCTTAGTTTGTCGCTCCGAGTCTTTTGCTAGCCTCCGCAACCAAGTATGAGTTCCACTCATGCATCCAACTCCCTAAACCAAGTTATTCCAAAGAGTCCACCATACCTACCTACTAGCATATGCTATTCCAAGTATATTCATGTTTTTATCTACCTTCCGAATTAAACTTGTTATGAGAACTCTCACGAACTTGATGACACACTTTACTTTTCTTGCCCTTAATAAACTTGAACCATTGTGTCGTCTGTGTTGTATATGCTTGCACTTATTTGTTGGGGATTAGCAGAACCATGCTGTCATGGGGAACGCTTTCAACATTGCACTTGTACTTTGTACCTAGTTGATATCATGCTCTTTTGTCTATGGATGTCATCAGTGTGAAATGAAAGGGGGAGCTTGTAAGTCCATGGAGTTATGTATGTGTGTTAGAGAAACGCCTAGGCTGCTAGTCTAATCCATGCTGACATGGTGGAAACCTGCAGCGTAACCATAATGAGCAGTCTATGAAGCATTCTTCTTATAAAAAAAAGAGTCAGATATTGAGAAAAAAGAGAAAAAAGAAAAAAGAGATATGAGAAAAGAGGAAAGAGAGAAAAAAGCACCATATTCCCATGGTAAATAAGAAGATTGCTGAGATGCTCGTTGTCTGCTTGCCATGTCATTTTGATATGGGGATTCTTCCGTATCATCGGGCAAGGGGTACCCCGTTGGCGGTTCTCTATGATACACATGTACTTACAATGACAAGAACTTACCGGTGACTAAACTTGAGTAGCACGAGGAGCGGCCCTCGTATTCAAGGGACATGAGATTTCCAACTTATACTTCGTCAAGCATATACACCATAGTTTGTTCACTTTAACCTTAATCACTTCAAGATGCTTATGATAGGGGCAATGAGAGCTGAAAGCTGTTAAGTACCATAATTTTTGGAAGCTCTTTGTGAAACTTGAATCCCTACTTGATTCTATGAATGCCTTTCTTTTACTTTTATGTTGAGTCTCCACCTTCTACCTTTATGCACCTACTTTGAGAGCATAGTGGCCATTCTTAGTTCTATGTGCATTGTCCCAAGACTTGTTGATTGATGCATAGATTTGATATTGCTTGTTTTAAACTATTTGTATCTAATTACTCTTATGAACTTTGAAGGTGTCCTATGCATTTATGTTTGCTACTCTATGAGGGACAAGCTGAATGCCACTATGCTATGTTTTCTTTATGTGAAACAAACAAATGTCTTGCAAAACATTGTTATTCATGAATCTTTTGTTTGTGCCTTTTCATGTTGCAACATAGTTTCTTTGTCTTATTGCTAGAACTTTGTCTTTCATGTTATGATTGAAGTACTATGATCCCAGCTTTGAATGTTTTACAAATACTTTGATCGAGCATATGATGGTGCATGGCACCTCAAAAATTATTCTTTCTTTTTATCACTTACCTACTCGAGGACGGTGAGTTAAGCTTAGATGTTGATACGTTGCAAACGTATCCATAATTTTTGATGTTCCATGCTTGGTTTTATCTACTTTCTTATGTTTTCTCCACACTTTGGAGTAGTTTTCATATGATTTCTTGGACTAACCTATTAACAAGTGCCACAGTGCCAACTGCCTGTTTTCTGCTGTTTTTGGTTCCAGGAAAGTCAGAAAATGAATATTCTCGGAATTGGATGGGACAAAAGCTAAAGTCGGTTTTTCACTGAGGGACACATGGAGCCAGAATACGAGAAGGAGAGGGGCTGGGGCCCGGCCACACCACCTAGCCACGCGGCTAGGCCTGGCCCGCGCAGGGGGTGGTCTGGCCGCCCTAGGCACCCCCTCGGCCTCTCCTTCCGCCTATAAGTTGCCTCTGATACGGAAACCCTAAGTACCCGATCAAAATTCCACGAAAGAGTCTGTAGCCGCCGTCATCTCCATCCCTAGATCGGGAGGGATCTGAAGCTCTTCCCGGCACCCTGCCGGAGAGGGGAATTCACCCTGGAGGCCTTCTTCATCATCATGCAAGCCTCCAGTGTGATGCATGAGTAGTTCATATCTGGACTACGGGTCCATGTAGTAGCTAGATGGCTGGTTCTCCTCCTTTGTGCTATCATGCTTAGATCTTGTGAGCTCTGTTCATGATCAAGATCATCTATTTGTAATTCTTCATATTGTGTTTGGGGGGATCCGATGGATATTGAGATGCTATTTTAGATTGATTATTGATTCTATCATGTCTTTGTTATTTGTGATCTTGCATGCTTTCCGTTGTTAGTAGCTATCTTGGCCAAGTAGATGCTAGCAACTCCAAGAGTTAGTATTTACGCTCGATAGTGGGTTCATGACTCTGGTAATCTAGGGAAGTGACATAAATCTCTAAGGCACCAGATGTGTTGTTGCTACTAGGGAGAAAACAACAATCCTTTGTTCATAGAACAATCGTATTGTTTACTTTACATGCAATTCGTAATGCAATTATCCATTGCTTGCAACTTAATACTGGAGGGGATTCGGATGATAACCTGAAGGTAGATTATTAGTCATAGATGCAGTTGGATGGCGGTCTATGTATAATGTTGTAATGCCCAACCGAATCTCAAAGGAGTCAAGATGATTAGTATATGCTTGTATGCTTTCTCGATGTTTGTCAATTGCCCCGCTATAGTTTGTTCACCCAGCATGTTATCTATCTTAAGGAGAGCCACCTCTAGTGAACTATGGACCCCGGTCCTTTCTTTTACTTTCAATCTACAATCAACTGTTTACTGCTTTGTGTTTACTTTCTGCAAACTATTACTTTCTTCCACTCGATACGTTTAATCCTTTGTTTTCAGCAAAACTGGTGAGATTGACAACCTCATCGCAAGTTGGGGACAGATTTCTGTGGTTGTGTTGTGCAGGTCTCCACGTTCTGTCGCTTGCACCGATAGGCGCCACCTTAGCGTTGTGAGAGGGAGAGGGGCTTTATATAGGAGGAGGAGACCCTCCTCCCATAGCCGGCGCATGAGGGGGGGGGACTCCTCCCCTCCTTCATTCATGTGGTGAACATCCACTCACATAAACATGGCCTCCACCCAAAATCCCACTCACATGTATTTAATTTCCACCAAATTAAATGCAACTCTCAATTAATAAAACTCTTTTATTTATTTTATTCAGAATTTTGTTAATTACTTTAATTAACAAACATTCACATAAAACCCCTTGCAACATTTCAATATCACATGCAAAACCACTTTCTGCAATTTCACCCGAAACAATTCCGGTTTCTATCGAAACAATTCTGTTTCTATCGAAACATTTCGCGCTTTGCAAACCTTTTATCCGGAACATATGTGCTCCTAAATGGTGTCCGCAACCCTTAAGTATGTCACCCTACGGTTCGTGAATAATGCGTACATGATTGAGACTCCTCTTAGATAAATAATCGAAGGTGACACGGAGATCCATATCGACTCGCATATTCAACGATGACTTCGTGATCGTGAGAACCTTTAACGCAGCAATTTAATCCCTTTGTCTCATGATATAATACATGTCCGAGATTCGATCATCGGTATCCAAATACCTAGTTTGATCTCACACGACATGTACTCTTTTCTCGTTCCCGTGATATAACATTCTAGTGATCACATCACTTGCTTGCAAGCTATCTTAATGTGATATCACCGAGAGGGCCCAGAGTATATCTATCCATCATCGGGATTGACAAATTCCACTCTTGATCCATGAGCCTCAACATAACACCTTCATAACACTGAACCCACCTTTATAGTCACCCTGTTACGGTGTGACGTTTGATGTTATCAAGATACTCTTCCGGTGTTAGCAATTAACATGATCTCATGGTCTAAGGACTAAGACTACTTTGTATGATGTTATAGCAATATAAACATAATGACTTGATCGTAATGCTATACTTCGGATGAATGTTCATCACATCATTTCACAAATGCTGTGACCTTGTTATTAATAAGATCCAATGTCCATGATCAGGAAACCTTGATCATCTTGTTAATCAACAAGCTAGTCTATAAGAGAGGCATAACTAGGAACCCTTTTTGTTTATTAAACACACATGTATTGATGTTTCCTATCAATACAATTATAGCATGCAAAATAAACATCTATCATATACAAGGAATACATAATAACAACTTTATTATTGCCTCTCAGGGCATAATTCCTTCAGTCTCCCACTTGCACTAGAGACAATAATCTAGTTTATATAGTGATAAATCTAACACCCATGGAATTCTGGTGTTGATCATGTTTTTCCCTAGGGAGTACTTTAGTCAAGGGATCTGCTACATTCAGGTCCGTGTGCACTTTACAAATCTTTATATCTCCATCCTTGACATGCTCGCGGATGGAGTGAAACCGGCGCTTAATATGCTTGGAATTCTTGTGAGACCTTTTTTCCTTGGCGTTGGCTATGGCTCCATTATTGTCTCAATAGATCACCATTGGGTCCAACGCACTAGGAACCACACCTAGTTCCGTTATGAACTCCTTCATCCAAACCGCTTCCTGCACTGCTTCTGAAGCAGCAACATATTCCGCCTCCGTTGTTGATCCAGCCACCACAGGTTGTTTGGAACTCCTCGAACTAACTGCTGCTCCGTTCAAGAGAAATACGTATCCGGATTGAGACTTAGAGTCATCCAAATCAGTGTCAAAGCTAGCATCGACATAACACTTAGCGACTAGCTCTTCTTCACCTCCGTATATAAGAAACATATCCTTAGTTCTTCTCAAGTACTTAAGGATATTCTTGACCGCTATCCAGTGTTCCAAACCTAGATCAGATTGGTACCTACTAGTCAAACTAATAGCATGTGCCACATCCGGTCTTGTACATAGCACGGCATACATTATAGAGCCTATGGCTGAGGCATAGGGGATCTTATCCATTATCTCTCTTTCTTGCGCCGTAGCCGGACTTTGAGTCTTACTCAATGTCTTGCCTTGCAACATAGGTAAGTACCCCTTCTTACTTCCGTCCATATTAAACTTCTTTAATATCTTATCAAGGTATGTACTCTGCGATAGCCCAATTAGGCGTCTTGATCTATCTCTATAGATTTTAATGCCTAATATATATGAAGCTTCACCAAGGTCTTTCATCGAAAAATTGTTGTTTAGATAACTTTTAACATTGTTTAAAAGATCTATATCATTTCCATTCAATAATATGTCATCCACATATAATATCAGAAATGCCACATTGCTCCCACTCCCTTTCTTGTAAATACAAGCCTCTCCATAAGTTTGGACAAATCCAAACTCTTTGATCACCTCATCAAAGCAGAGATTCCAACTCCGGGATGCTTGCTTCAGTCCATAGATGGATCGCTGAAGTTTGCACACCTTATCAGCATCCTTAGGATCGACAAAACCCTTAGGTTGTATCATATACAACTCTTCTTCAATATTACCATTGAGGAACGCAGTTTTGACATCCATCTGCCATATTTCATAATCAAAATATGCAGCAATTGCTAACATAATTCTAACCGACTTAAGCATCGCTACGGGAGAGAATGTCTCATCGTAGTCAACTCCTTGAATTTGTTGAAACCCCTTTGCAACAAGTCGAGCCTTATAGATGGTTACATTACCATCAGCATCAGTTTTTCTTTTGAAAATCCATTTATTCTCAACGGCCTTTCGATCGTGAGGTAAGTCCACCAAGTTCCAAACCTGGTTTTCGTACATGGATTCCATCTCGGATTTCATGGCTTCTAGCCATTTGTTGGAATCAGGGCTCATCATCGCTTCTTCATACGTTGCAGGGTCATCTATTTCATCAATCATGAAATTCATAACAGGATTGCCGTACAGTTCAGGAGCTGCACATGTCCTGCTTGACCTGCGAGGTTCGGTAGTGTCCTCTTTTGGAGTTTCATGATCAATATCATTAGCTCTCTCTTCATTAGGTGAAGTCAACTCAAACAACTTCCGGTCGCGCTACTCGCCATTTCATGAAGAGAAGGTTCAATAACCTCTTCGAGTTCTACCTTCCGACTACTCACACCTTTCGCGAGAAACTCCTTCTCAAGAAAGGATCCATTCTTGGCAACAAAGACCTTGCCCTCGGATCTGTGATAGAAGGTATACCCAATCGTTTCCGTAGGGTATCCTATGAAGACGCATTTTTCCGCTTTGGGTTCGAGTTTATCTGATTGAAGTTTCTTCACATAAACATCGCATCCCCAAACTTTAAGAATGATGCTTAGGTTTGTTTCCAAACCATAATTCATACGGTCTTTTCAACGGATTTAGATGGTGCCCTATTTAAAGTGAATGCAGCGGTTTCCGATTACATAACCCCAAAATGATGGCAAGTCACCGGAGACATCATAGATCGAACCATATCCAATAAAGTACGACATTACGTTCGACACACCATTACGTTGTGGTGTTCCGCAGGTGTGAGTTGTGAAACTATTCCACGCCTTTCATATGTGTGCTAAACTCGTAACTAAGATACTCTCCTCCACGGTCGGACCAGAAATTTGATCTTCATTACGATGATTTTCCACTTCATTCTGAAATTCTTTGAACCTTTCAAACGTTTCAGACTTGTGTTTCATCAAATAGATATACCCATATCTACTCAAATCATCTGTGAAAGTAACAAAATAACGATATCCACCTCGCGCCGACACACTCATTGGCCCACACACATCAGTATGTATGATTTCCAATAGATCATGCCTGCTCCATTGAACCGAAAATGGCGTTCTAGTCATCTTGCTCATAAGGCATGGATCACATGTATCAAATTATTCAAAATCAAGTGATTCCAAAAGTCAATCAGAATGGAGTTTCTTAATGCGTTAACGCCAATATGACCTAGGCGATTACCACATATATGTAGATATATCAGTATCAAGTTTAATTCTTTTAGCATCAACATTATGAATATGCGTAATACTACTATCGAGATCCAATAGAAATAAACCATTCAACACAGGTGCATGACCATAAAAGATATTATTCATATAAATCAAACAACCATTGTTTTCAGACTTAAACGAATAACCACTTTGCATCAAACATGATCCGGATACAATGTTCATGCTCAGTGCAGGCACCAAATAACAATTATTCAGGTTTATAACTAATCCTGACGGCATATGGAGAGGCAGCGTTCTGACGAAGATCACATCAACTCTTGATCCATTGCCGACCTGCATCGTGACCGCATCCCTTGCTAGTTGTCGCTTGTTCTGCAGCCCCTGAACCGAGTTACATATATTGGCAATCGATCCCGTATCAAATACCCAGGTGCTACTGCGAGTACTAGTCAAGTACACATCAATAACATGTATATCATATATACCTTTGTTTGCCTTGCCGGCCTTCTTGTCCGCCAAATACTCAAGGCGATTCCCAATGGCGATCCCCTTGCAATAGTAGCACTCGTGTCGACTTAGGGCCAGCTGGGTTTTTTCAGCGCGCAACAGATTTGCCGCCCTTCTTTCCCTTCTGCTTGCCTTTCTTGTCCTTCTTGAAACCGGTGGTCTTATTGATCATCAACACTTGATGTTCTTTCCTAATCTCCACTTCTGCAGTCTTAAGCATTGACAGAAGCTCGATAAGAGACTTCTTCATGCCCTGCATATTATAGTTCATCACGAAGCTCTTGTAGCTAGGTGGCAGAGATTGGAGAACACGATGTATGCCTAAGTCAATGGGAATCGTTATTTCCAAGGACACAAGCTTATCGGCGTACCCAGACATTTTGAGTACATGCTCACTAATGGAGTTGTTCTCTTCCATCATGCGGCTAAAGAACTTTTCAGAAGCATTATAACTCTCTACGGTAGCATGGGTATCGAAAATCATTTTCAATTCTCCCATGGTATCAAAGGCATTGCCATTTTCGAAACGTTTTTGAAGTTCTGGCTCTAGCCCATACAGTATGCCGCAATGAACTAAGTTGTGGTCCTCCTGACGAGTTATATAGACGTTCTTTTCCTCGTCAGGGGCATCAGGAGCTGGTGGGGGGCCTAGCGGTGCCTCTAGCACATATTGCTTTTGTGTAGCAGTGAGGAGAATCCTCAAATTCATAGCCCAGTTGGTGAAGTTGCTACCATTCGCAGCAAGTTTCTCTTTCTCCATGAACACATTGAAATTAAAAGCAGGTGGTGCCATCTACAACAGAATTTGTAAAGTTTATTTAGACTAAGTTTATGATAGATTGAGTTCAACTAATCCAAATTACTAATGAACTCCCACTCAAAAACGACATCCCTCGTGTCCTTTTGGTGATTACATGAACCAAATCCACTACACCAAGTCCGATCATCACGTGAGTCGGTGTAGCTTCAAAGGCGAGCATCTATATGGGCATCATATCAACTATATGACTCATGCTTAACCTTTCGGTCCGTGTTCCAAGGCCATGTCTGTACATGCTAGGCTCGTCAAGTAAGATCCTTAGTATTCGCGTGTGTAAAACTGTCTTACACCCGTTGTATGAAAGCGTAGAGTCGAGAACACCCGATCATCACATGATGCCTCAAAACACGATCCACAAAACGGTGCATACTTAAGGAAGAACACATTTTATCTTGATATCTAAATGAGGGATCATCTTATAATGCTACCAAAAGCGCCAAACTAGCAATATAAGATGCTAACATCTAATGTGTGAAGTGAGATGATATGGTCCATGCATTTGATCTCTATCATTTGCATCGTGGTATGATCTCTATCATTCCTTTGTGTGTATGGCCAAGGTCTATGGAACTTACACGTTAAGTGAGTTGTAAGAGTATCTATCATACATCTACTTACAACAATACCATATCAAGACACTAGCCCAGCAACGATCTAAACTAGACGCCTCTAATTTATCAATTGCAAGTTTTACGTGGCTTAGGGCTTTCGGAGATAGAACCGGTCTTACCTACGAACATGAACCACAACAAGGATAACCAAGTTATTAGCAACTCGTTGTAAATCAAATATTGACTATAGTAGGAGAGACAGACACCCGCTAGCCACTTATGCAAAACTAGTTGCATGTCAGTCGTGGAACCGGTCTCATGTACGATGACATGTAAGGTTGGTCCAGGCCGCTTCATCCCACTATGCCACCAATATCCAAAGTACATAGAAGATGCAATAACATGATCATCATCGCCCACATATAAACATATGTGTACTACCCGTGCAAAGCATCTACGCATAGACCTGGCTCTGATACCACTGTTGGGTCCGCAGCATAGAAAACAAAATTTTTCCTACGATGAGAACTATACGCCAAGATCTATCTACTAGATATAGAGCAACGGGTGGACATACATTCATGGAGAACTTACCCTCGAAGACAACGGGTTTTGTTAACGAGTAGGAACTCGTGGTTGATGTAGTCGTACGCTTGCCGATCTCAAGATCGTGTGGAAGTCCGAGCATCGCAAATCAGCAGCGCATCCATCCTCGCACACACGTTCAAGCCACCGGACAACCTCCACCTCCTCGCTCCAGCGAATCAGCGGAAGCAGCAACTCCTTCCAGACGCAAGGCCACCGGGAACATGTATCTCGCTAATCCGAGACCATGGGGAATATCTAGAGGGGGAGAGAGATCCTTCACGAGGAGGTGTGGTTTGTGAGAGGGGAGAGGGGGGCTTTATATAGGAGGGAGGGAGACCCCTCCCCTCCCATAGCCGGCGCATGAGGGAGGGGACTCCTCCCCTCCTTCATTTATGTGGTGAACCTCCACTCACATAAACATGGCCTCCATCCAAAATCCCACTCACATGTATTTAATTTCCACCAAATTAAATGCAACTCTCAATTAATAAAACTCTTTTATTTATTTTATTCAGAATTTTTTTAATTACTTTAATTAACAAACATTCACATAAAACCCCTTGCAACATTTCAATATCACATGCAGAACCACTTTCTGCAATTTCACCCGAAACAATTCCGGTTTCTATCGAAACAATTCCTGTTTCTATCGAAACATTTCCGCTTTGCAAACCTTTTATGCTGGAACATATGTGCTCCTAAATGGTGTCCGGCAACCCTTAAGTGTGTCACCCTATGGTTCGCGAATAATGCAGACATGATTGAGACTCCTCTCAGATCAATAATCAGAAGCGGGACCTAGAGATCCATATTGACTCCTGCATATTCAACGATGACTTCTGTGATCGTGAGAACCTTTAACGTCAGCAATTTAATCCCTTTGTCTCATGATATAATACATGTCCGAGATTCGATCGTCGGTATCCAAATACCTAGTTTGATCTTGTTACCGACATGCACTCTTTTCTTGTTCCCGTGATATAACATTCTAGTGATCACATCACTTGCTTGCAAGCTATCTTATTGTGATATCACCGAGAGGGCCCAGAGTATATCTATCCGTCATCGGGATTGACAAATTCCACTCTTGATCCATGAGCCTCAACATAACACCTTCATAGCACTAAACCCACCTTTATAGTCACCCTATTACGGTGTGACGTTTGATGTTATCAAGATACTCTTCCGGTGTTAGCAATTAACATGATCTCATGGTCTAAGGACTAAGACTACTTTGTATGATGCTATAGCAATATAAACATAATGACTTGATCGTAATGCTATACTTCGGATGAATGTTCATCACATCATTTTACAAATGCTGTGACCTTGTTATTAACAACATCCAATGTCCATGATCAGGAAACCTTGATCATCTTGTTAATCAACAAGCTAGTTTATAAGAGAGGCATAACTAGGAACCCTTTTTGTTTATTAAACATACATGTATTGATGTTTCCTATCAATACAATTATAGCATGCAAAATAAACATCTATCATATACAAGGAATACATAATAACAACTTTATTATTGCCTCTTAGGGCATAATTCCTTCAGTAATATATGACATCTACTTTAAATCACATTCCCAAGTATTGAAATATTTGGTGATGACATGTGTCCACATGATCCCATATTTTATAATTGGAGAATATTAAATCTTAAGTATTTTTCAATGAGTAGAAAAATTGCATTTCCAAAATAAGATAATAAGACTATGTCACTAATTCATGTGATAATTGAGATGATGTTAAATCATCTAGTGTGAGCCTTTGTGTGCTGAATAGAAGTAGCTAAGTATTGTTTGGTGATTGTGTACCTTGTATTTATTTATAGACGCTAGTACCAACCCGGGCTATGAGGAGGAAGAATTCTACGAAGAAGAAGAGGAGCACTTCGACAACTGTACCAACCAAGGCAAGCTCCACTATGTAAGCTAACCTATGCAAGATACAATATGCATGCTATTGTGATGCAACTTGACTACACCAATCCCAAGTTTTACTTGCAAGCTTTATTTTTCTTCCCTTTACCAAAGTTTCTTAAAATAGTTAATTATTGGTGATTAATGGAAATTAGGACATATACCATCGAGAGCATCAAACTAGGCTTAGGTAGTTATACTGGATTAGCACCCTTCACAAGTGACCCGTCATTGATAGTTACTAGTGCTAAACTAATATTGATCACTTAGATGGGAACACTTGGAGCAAATGATTGTGAAAACCTTAGAATGATGATTCATTCTATTGATATGTTTTGACATGGGGTATGAAACAAAATGACTTGAAGATGATAATGAATGAGGCATGTGCCTTGACTTTGAATAAAAACTGATGGTTGGGTTTGATGCGATACCATTCCAGCTTTACCGTACAACCACAATACCTGATTTGGGTAGGGCTTAACTGAAAGTTTATGTGTCTTAGTATGGGCTCCCTCACGGAAAAGAGATTAAGATGAGGCTACCTCGTGACTGTGAATGACCACCTATGCAGTTCCCGGGATGGCGGATGGCCATGGCTGGGAGGCCAAGCTCATAGGGGAGGTGCCTATACTAGGGTGTGTAATTGAAAGGTTAGGATTGATTATCCGCATACCAAGTATGATGATTCAGGGCTATCCCTGACGGATGTATCGAATTTTGTGGTGAAAGTGTACCACCTCTTCAGAGTGTCAAACTATTCGAATAGCCGTGTCTATGATGTCTACGCACTTCTATTCTTGTAGACAGTTGTTGGGCCTCCAAGTGCAGAGGTTTGTAGAACTGCAGCAAGTTTTCCCTTAAGTGGATCACCCAAGGTTTATCGAACTCAGGGAGGAAGTGGTCAAAGGTATCCCCTCTCAAGCAACCCTGCAATCAAGATACAAGAAGTCTCTTGTGTCCCCAACACACCCAATACACTTGTCAGGTGTATAGGTGCACTAGTTCGACGAAGAGATAGTGAAATACAAGTGGTATGGATAATTATAGGTGGTAACGGTGATAGAAGATAGCTTGATGGCATGGAAAAGACTAAAGGAAAACTGAAATAAAGATGGAAGCAAGCAAACATGTAACAAATCTAGTAGCAAACGGTGTTTCAATGCTTAGAAACAAGGCCTAGGGATCATACTTTCACTAGTGAACACTCTCATATAAATATCTTCTATTTATGATACTACTCTTAACTACTCTCCGGTTGAATACTCTAACGATGGTAGGACTATAACATCACACCTCAAAGTAAGCCTTTCTCATCTAGAAAACCCCATACTATCACCTTGAGCTCTAGATAGGTCCAACAAACACCACAATTTCATAAAGACATCCAAATCCAAATATAACTCATAACAAGTATTTGTAATCTCTAGCCTAAGTGCCACCATGGTGTGCACGCTATCACTTTCACACACATGGGGAGAGCAGAGATCTATTAAAGCACTTGAGTAGCAAGGTAGATCTATAGATTACAAGCTCATGATCTCAATAAGATCATGCATAGAGAGAGAGAGATGAACACATAGCTACCGGTAGAACCCTTAGCCTCGAGAGAGAACTACTCCCTCCTCATCATGGGAATCAACAATGGTGATGGAGATGGTGGTGGATATCGATGGAGATGGCTCCGGGGGCACTCTTCCCCATCCCTAGGTGCTTAACAGAGACTTTCTGTCTCGAATCTCCCTACGGTGGTGGCCATGGAACTTTTCGTGGATTTCTGATTGATGATTTAGGGTTTATGCATCGGGAGGATCTTATAGGCGAGAGGGGAGACCGAGGGGGTGCCGGAGGGGCCCACACCACCCCCTGGCGCGGCCTGGCCTAGCCCGTGCCACCAGGTGGTGTCGCCAGCCCCTGGCCCTTCTCCGTCTCGTCTTCTGGCTCCGTGAGTCTTCCGGTAAAATATCGACTTTGGCTTTTGTCCGGTCCAATTCCGAGAATATTGATTTTCTGACTTTCCTGGAACCAAAAACAGCAGAAAACAGGCAACTGGCATTGTGGCTCTTGTTAATAGGTTTGTCCAAGAAATCATATGAAAAGTACTCCAAAGTGTGGACAAAACACAAGAAAGTAGATAAAACCAAGCATGGAACATCAAAAATTGTAGATACATTTGCAATGTATCAACATCCTCAAGCTTAACTCCTGCTCGTCCTCGAGTAGGTAAGTGATAAAAAGAAAGAATAATTTTTGAGGTGACATGCACCATCAAAGACTTGATCAAAGTATTTGCAAACATTCAAAGCTAGGATCATAGTACTTTAACATAGCATGAAAGACAAAGTTCTAGCAATAAGACAAAGAAACTATGTTGCAACATGAAAAGGCACAAACAAAAGATTCATGAATAATAATGCGTTGCAAGACATTTGTTTGTTTCACATAAAGAAAACATAGCATAATAGCATTCAGCTTGTCCCTCATAGAGTAGCAAGTATAAATGCATAGGACACCTTCAAAGTTCATAAGAGTGACTAGATACAAATAGTTTAAAACAAGCAATATCAAGTTATGCATCAATCAACTAGTCTTGGGACAATGCACATAGAACTAAGAATGGCCACTATGCTCTCAAAGTAGGTGCATAAAGGTAGAAGGTGGAGACTCAATATAATGGTGGAAGAAAGGCCTTCATAGATGGAAGCAGGGATTCAAGTCTCATAAAAAGCTTCCAAAAATTATGGTACTTAATAGCTTTTAGCTCTCATTGCCCCTATCATAAGCATCTTGAAGTGATTAAGGTTAAAGTGAACAAACTATGGTGTACATGCTTGACGAAGTATAAGTCAGAAGTCTCATGTCCCTTGTATACGAGGGCCGCTCCTCATGCTACTCAAGTTTAGTCACCGGTAAGTTCTTGTCATCGTAAGTATATGTGTATCATAGAGAACCGCCAACGGGGTACCCCTTGCCCGATGATACGGAAGAATCCCCATATCAAAATGACCAGGCAAGCAGACAACAAGCATCTCAGCAATCTTCTTATTTACCATGGGAATATGGTGCTTTTTTCTCTCTTTCCTCTGTTCATAATATCTCTTTTTTTCTTTTTCTCTTTTTTCTCAATATAGGACTCCTTTTTTATAATAAGAATGCTTCATAGACAGCTCATTATGGCTACGCTGCAGGTTTCCATCATGTCAGCATGGATTAGACCAGCAGCCTAGGCGTTTCTCTAACACATATACATAACTCCATGGACTTACAAGCTCCCCTTTCATTTCACACCGACGACATCCATATACAAAAGAGCATGATATCAACTAGGTATAAGTACCAAGTGCAATGTTGAAAGCGTTCCCCATGAAAGCATGGTTCTGCTAATTCCCGACAAATAAGTGCAAGCATATACAACATAGAAGACACAATGGTTCAAGTTTATTAAGGGCAAGAAAAGTAAAGTGTGCCATCAAGTTCGTGAGAGCTTTAATCACTAGTTTTCTCATAACAAGTTTAATTTGGAAGATAAACAAAAGCATGAATATACTTGGAATAGCATAAGCTAGTAGGTAGGTATGGTGGACTCTTTGGAATAACTTGGTTTAGGGAGTTGGATGCATGAGTGGAACTCATAGTTGGTTATGGAGGCTAGCAAAAGACTGGGAGCAACAAACTAAGAGAGCAATAATGGCCATAATCATGCGGAGCGACAAAACATCATTGATCAAAGCATAAAGTGATACTACAAGTTGAAAAATAAAGGATCATAAAGGCTATGGTGACTTGATATAGTCATAACATGGTGTGAGCATGTGCCAAGTACCCCCAAATAAAGCATCAAAGGAGAATACCACTATACTATGCTTTAATATGCTATAACAACGCATGATTCATCCAAGGCACATTAAGCAATCTCAATTGTTTATAACAAGTCATGCTACATCAAAGAATACTAAGCATAAGGCCAAAACAATACCAAGGATGGCATGACAAAGCATAGGCCACAGTCAAAAACAAGCTCTTTCTACCACATAAGCATGAACTTTCCTACTCTTTTCCAAACCAAACCAAACTATTTGCAAACCAATGTAAGAAAGAGGGGGTCCAACCAATTTATTCATAAAACTAAGCAAACCAAAGCAAACGAAAACCAAAACGAAAAAGAAGACGCTCCGAGAAAAACACAACTGTGCATGAAACAATAAAAATGAAGCGTTTGGAAGAAACCTGGGATTTTTATTGATGAAGAAGGGGATGCCTTGGGCATCCCCAAGATTTGATGCGTGTACTTCTTGGATATTTCTTGGGGTGACACACGTGGCATCCCCAAGCTTGATATTTAGTCCATTCTTCATCTCATTACTCATTCCTTCCATACACGTGAAATTTTTCCTTCATACAAAACTTTACACAATCTTTATTAGCAACATTAGTGCACTTAAGATAAATAAGTGTTAAGGTTAAGTTATAACACCAAATAAACTTCCACTAGAACACTAGCTACTGTAGCACTTCTCTCAAAAATCTCAATTCCCCAAAAGAACTCAAAAAGGAACCAACAAGAAGCAAATACAGAAAATAGCAGAAATCTGTCAAAACAGACCAGCAGGTAAAGGCGAATTTGTTCGAAGACCTTATGTTGCTCAAATCAAAAAGTGTTGAACTAACGAAAGTTAGATAACAACCTAGGGCAGAATCACAAAAAATTACAGCTCAATCCGACATACAGACCTCTCTCACGAATTTTTACGATGAAGCACAAAAATCTGTTTCGAGACAGCAACTTTCCCAATCATTACTTCTCTCTCATTAGAGGTTACTCTTGGCACAAAAAGCAAATAAAAAGGATAAGGAGCGATTATTACTGAGGTAATAACTTCCAAGACTCATCTAAAACTTTTGGGTTATCTCCCAATAAGTACTTTCCTTTAACGCCTTTAAGTTAGGCATGATAGTTTGAGAAGATGCTCACATAAGAAATATGAATTGAAGTAAAAGAGAGCATCAAGAAGCAAATTCAAAACACATTTAAGTCTAACCCACTTCCTATGCTTAGGAATCTTGTAAAGAAACAAGTCATGAAAGCACAAAGCAACAAGCATAGGAAAGGAAAACAAGTGCAACTTTAAAATTTTCAACATAAAGAGGGGAAACTTAATATTATTGAGATGCATAGAACCATGTTTCCCTCTCTCATAATAACTTTCAGTAGCAACATGAATAAAATTAACAATATAACTATCACATAAAACATTCTTATCATGAGGCACATGCATAAAAGAATTAATACTCCCCACATAAACATAGTCATTCTTGTTAATTATAGTGGGAGCAAATTCAACAAAATAGCTATCATTATTATTCTCATCACCATAATCATCAAATATAGGAGGCATATTGTAATCATAATTAACTTCCTCAATAGTAGGTGGACTGAAAATATCATACTCATCATTGTAATCATCATATATTGGAGGTATAGTATCATCATAAGCAATAGAATAGTTATCTTCCAAAGTGTGTTCATCATCATTGTAAGGATCATGGATAGCACTAATAGTATAACAATTATTAATATCATCATTTTCAGAATTGGTACCAAAGAGATTTTCAATATCAAAAGTAGTTTTCCTTTTCCAATCATGATCACTTCTATAGGTAACAGGCATAGGAACATCATCGAGTTCAGACTCATCAAAAACTATAATAGGAGCAACATGCTTAGGGGAAAATACCGTTTCCTCTCTCCTTTTACTCCTCATTTTCTTCCTTTTCTTCTTCTCTTTAGGAGGGAGAGGCTTGAAAGGAAGCTTCTCCATATACCCTGGTTCATTGTTAGAGACAATAGAAGAAACTTTGGAGGATTCCTCCTTTTCATTAATAAGACCAAAACACATATTAGTCATGTCATATTCTGGTAAGATCTCATCTTCTATAATATTTTGTATGTAAGTATTTGTGTGGCAATTATCAACACAATAAATATGACAACCATGCATGACACTATTCATATCAAAAGCACCCATATCTACCAAAGAGGTTTTTCTTGATAACTCTTCACATCCCAAAAATAATGTAAGTTCATCATGCTAATTAGGAGTGATCATGTCATCACAATACAAACTTGCAGTACTCATTGGATTAGAAGGGCTATTATTATGGCCTGAGCATTGAAAATTGAAATGACCCACTTCAAAGCAAAGTTCACAAATAAAAGGATAAAGGGCACAAACTTTTTTACCAAGATCATTTAAAGCCCTATACGACATTCTAGTTTTTTCATTCCTGTGGGTGGTACAATATTCTTCTTCAATTTGATTATTCTCACAAGGTCTATGTATTCCACAAAAATTAACATGCTTATAAGAAATAGTACTTTCAGAGGTTTGCGCATGTTTATTGCTATCATTAACAACAATTTCATTTTCCATGCAAGTGTCTTTAAAAGGCTCATGATACATGTCCCAATTTTCTTTAGGAGCATTAATATGAGAAGCAAAGGTTTTAAAACAATCAATAATAATTTGAGGATCAAGACCATATTTAGCACTAAGCTCTTGAATAGCAGTTTCAGCGAAAGACTTAATGCAATCATACTCATAGTTTATACCTGGTTCTCTACCTTTGTTGTTATCCCAATCTTCGGTATTGCTTTGAATTGTTTCAAGAAGATCCCACTTAACTTTGACCTCCTTACTCGTGAAGGATCCCTCTAAACAAGTATCTAGATAGTCCTTGTAATATCCTGAAAGCCTTGCATAGAAATTATTAATAACAATATTCCTAGGGAGCTCATGAATGGGACATTTGAGCATTAGTGACTTCAATCTCCCCCATGCTTGGGCAATACTTTATCCACCATGAGGATGAAAATTATAAATATAATTCCTATCTTTATGAATTTCATGAGGAGGATAAAATTTAGAGTAAAAGAGAGATTCAAGTTCCTTCCACTCCAAATGATGAGGATCATCCATTAGCTCATACCACTCCCTTGCCTTGCCCTTAAGTGATAAAGAGAATAACTTCTTCTTGACGTGATCTGTTGTAATACCTGCACACTTGAACAACCCGCATAATTCGTGTATAAAGAGCAAATGATGACCGAGATGGACAGTTCCATCTCCAAAATAGTAGTTATCCATAACACGATCAATAATTTTTATAGGTATTTTAAAAGGGATGCTTTCAGTATGTGGATTTAAAATATCACAAGTATCATTAGAATTACCACATATGGGAGATAAAGTATCATTAGAGCAAATCTTCTTCCTTAAAACTGGGGAACTAAAGAGATCATTTTCATAAGAAACAACTTCCCCAAGCTTAGACATTTCCATAGCATTAGTAACAAAGGTGTTCAAAAGATTCATACTAATAACATTTCTATTAGCATGCAAAGAAAGTTCCATGGGTTTTTTAATTTTCTTTTCAGACAATTCAAGTTCTAACTTAGGAAAAATACTAAAAAGCTCTCTAATTTTTGTTATTGTTTTCCATTAAGCCTAACTAGTGAAAACAAGAAACAAAAAGACAAAATTGCAGAATCTAAAGGAAATAACTTCGAGCACTCACACCAGAGGATGTGAGTACCTTTTACCTTACCTCCCGACAGCGCCCGGAAAATAGGCGTTTGCCTTGGGAGGTTCTTCTTATTTAATCCTCCGGTGTGAATACCTTTTACCTTACCTCCTCGGCAACAGCGCCAGAAAATAGCTTAATGTCTACGCACTTCTATTCTTGTAGACAGTTGTTGGGCCTCCAAGTGCAGAGGTTTGTAGAACAGCAGCAAGTTTTCCCTTAAGTGGATCACCCAAGGTTTATCGAACTTAGGGAGGAAGTGGTCAAAGGTATCCCCTCTCAAGCAACCCTGCAATCAAGATACAAGAAGTCTCTTGTGTCCCCAACACACCCAATACACTTGTCAGGTGTATAGGTGCACTAGTTCGGCGAAGAGATAGTGAAATACAAGTGGTATGGATAATTATAGGTGGTAACGGTGATAGAAGATAGCTTGATGGCGTGGAAAAGACTAAAGGAAAACTGAAATAAAGATGGAAGCAAGCAAACATGTAACAGATCTAGTAGCAAACGGTGTTTCAATGCTTAGAAATAAGGCCTAGGGATCATACTTTCACTAGTGAACACTCTCATATAAATATCTTCTATTTATGATACTAATGTTAACTACTCTCCGGTTGAACACTCTAATCGATGGTAGGGCTATGAAAGAACACCTCAAAGTAAGCCTTTCCTATCTAGAAAACCCCACACTGTCACCTTGAGATCTAGATAGGTCCAACAAACACCACAATATAAAGACATCCAACTCCAAATATAACTCATAACAAGTATTTGTAATCTCTAGCCTCAGTGCCACCATGGTGTGCACGCTGTCACTTTCACACACATGGGGAGAGCAGAGATCTATTAAAGCACTTGAGTAGCAAGGTAGATCTATAGATTACAAGCTCATGATCTCAATAATATCATGCATAGAGAGAGAGAGATGAACACATAGCTACCGGTAGAACCCTTAGCCTCGAGAGAGAACTACTTCCTCCTCATCATGGGAATCAGCAATGGTGATGGAGATGGTGGTGGATATCGATGGAGATGGCTCTAGGGGCACTTCCCCGTCCCGGCAGGGTGCCGGAATAGAGACTTTATGTCCCCTGAATCTCCCCTTCGGTGGCGGCGGTGCTGTGGAACTTTTCGTGGATTTCTGATTGACTACGTAGGGTTTATGCATCGGGAGGCTCTTATAGGCGAGAGGGGAGACCGAGGTGCCGAGGCCCACGCCACCTGGCGCTCTCTGGCCTGGCTCCACCAGGTGGTGTGGCCAGCCCTTCTCCGTCTCGTCTCTTCGAGTCTTCCGGTAAAATATCGACTTTGGCTTTTGTCCGGTCCAATTCCGAGAATATTGATTTTCTGACTTTCCTGGAACCAAAAACAGCAGAAAACAGGCAACTGGCACTGTGGCTCTTGTTAATAGGTTAGTCCAAGAAATCATATGAAAAGTACTCCAAAGTATGGACAAAATACAAGAAAGTAGATAAAACCAAGCATGGAGCATCAAAAATTATAGATACATTTGCAATGTATCAGTCCGCGGTCATGGATAGTTGGATAGCCATACTGTTCCATTGTCAGATGTTTTCAAAATGACTTGTGACTTGAAATATGACTTTGACTTGACCACAGCAGGGTTGTGGACATGAAAACTAGGTTCCCACTTGAGTAATCTAGATAACTAAAATAGGTCTTTACTACTAAGTACTTCTGAAATAAAACTAGCTTATTGCAAACAAGCCCAGAGATTAGGATTCCTACTAGAATTGTCTTACTTGCACTAGTTGTTGGAAATATGCCCTAGAGACAAATAGTAATAAGGACTATTACCATATTTCATATAGTTTATGATTAAGTTTTTTATCATGCTATAACTATATTGAGGGGAAACATCAATACACGTGTGATATACAAACAGCCAGGGGTTCCCAGTGAAACTCTAGTCACTGGTTCATTGGTCAACAGATGATCAAGTTTCCTGATCATGTGGCATTTATGCCAGTTGGAAATGGAGTCAACTCATTCTGAGAATGAGATGATGAACCAATACCCAACCTAAACATCGTGACCGCATCATGTCATGAAGTTCAAGTTACGATGATTAGAAATGGATCCTCGTAGACTATTCCTTAGACCGTGAGGCTATATCAATCACTGTCTCCTGAGAGTGCTTAGATAGCATCAAGCGCCATCTGGTAATACGGTGGTTATAAATGTGTGTTCAGGTACTCGGAGGAAACCATAGAGGTAATATATGTCAAGAGCGGGATTTGTCCGTCCATGTGACGGAAAGATACTCAAGGGCCCACTCGGAGAGGTTATATCCAATAGCTACGCAGCGTGTGATTTCATCATAGGGATATCACTTGTCGGAACGAGTCAAGTAGCATTGTTCGATAACGAGATTGAACACGACATGGTGATGTCATTTATCAGATCTCAGGCAATGCAAGTATAGATACAAAGGGAATAAGACACGATTGTCCTGGTTCAAACGACAAAAGATCTTCGTGGAACGCATAGGGGTCACATGGCCATCCAGGTCCCTCTGTTGATCATTGGTCCGGGAGTGTCCCGACCATGTCTGGAGTGTTCCCGAACCGTAGGGTATCACGCTTAAGGGTTTGATGATGCTTAGAGAGTGTTTATAGGATCGGTAGAATCACCGAAGAATAGTAGAGAGAAAACCAGAAGGGTTTCGGTAAGTCCGGAGGATGTCCGGAGTGGAGGTGGAAGGTGTTCCATAGCCACGAAGATTGAATAATATATGAATGAATGTTAAATATTTATTTAATCATTTATTCATAATTATTTAATAAAGAGAAAATCAATTTAAAAGGTCAAAAGGCTTAATGGGCCAATTCCCGGAGGGGAGAGGGCCCATTAGGGAAAGGAGAGAGGGAGAAGGAGCAAATGGGGTGGCCGGCTGGGCCAACCCCCGTGCACGGGGCCCACTAGGGCAGGCCGGCGGCTGCCCCTCCCCTCCTCTCCTTTAGTCCCACCCCGGGACTTTGAGGGAGGTAGTACCTCCTTTTTCCCTATATATAGTGGGGGTATTTGGCCAGATAAATACACACAATATTCAATAAAGGTCTTCTCACTTTTGGGGAGACCTCCAATTGATATTCTCTCTCTCGTGACCATGGTCCCAAGTTCGGATTGCGCGAACGAGAGATATATTCACCGCGGATCGCCGTCGCGCTGTGGGATTCGGATCCAGGAGCTCTACTTCCGCAACTGCTGCTGGATCGGGGAAGCAGGAGTCATCGTTAGGCACCGGACATGTGTAACTCCCCGCGAGGTGTCACACTTGAGGCACTCAAGTCGTTGGAGCCACAGGAGCTCAAGGACTTCATCACGACCTTGAGGTCAGCTTCGGCTCGTCTACATCAACCATGCTCTCATGAGCGCTGACAACGCTTTTCGGTCTTCAAGGGTAAGTTCGCGAAAAGCCCCTCCTGTTACTGTATTACTAATAGATAGGTCCTGGCAGCATCAGGGGTTCAGGGGCGTAGGGTAAAAATTTATTGTTTTCATACGCGGAATCCCTATAGTGGTATTAGAGCTAGATCTATGCGTAGTAATGCTAGTACGGGTAGAACACACAAGATGTAGCGTGTGTGCGTTGATCTTTTAGTTGTTACCCTCCCACGTGTACTTGTGTATACCGAAGTAATGCTTGATGAAGCGCCCCCCCAACCGACTTTACGCATTCATTTGGGAGACTGGTCCACGCTTGACATACGTCTTGTACTGTATAAAGTGGCTTAGGGGGGTGTCTGTCTCTCTCGCATTAGTTGGTATTCCATTTACAACGGAGGGCCTCGAAAGGGGTGTAGTAGAGACAACTACTTGATCAGCGTTGTGCTGAAAGTTCGTAGGTAAGAACGGTTCTTGTGCGAAAGCCCATTCAGCCACGTAAAACATGCAAAGATAAAGTAGAGGTGTCTAACTTTGTTTTGAAGGGGGCGTTGCTTTGTGATATGGTTATGGCAAAGGTAAAGTGATTACCTTATGTTACGTAGTAGTAGATAGTCACGAAGGTGACATACTACCACGCCGGAAAGACACCGGTACCCTGGTGTCTACGGCGCCGGAGTCCGGTGACGACGGATGGACATAACGACGTGAAGGACCATATCACATCTCATTTACATTCAATGTTATTGTTTGTATATCTTATTGTGTGCTAGTATTAGATACTCGACGGTAACCTAATAAGATGATCCCTGTTAAAATTACCAACGATTGTGTTCCCCCTTAGTGTGCACCACCAAGAAAGTTCTTCGGTATGTGGCGATCCACGGTACAGGCGTGGGTGTCAGACATATCTACGTTCGCATACAGTGGGTGTAAGCCATGTTGCACAGCGAATACACTAAGGTTGAGTTGGCGAGCCTAGCACGTTACAGATACGTGGCCTCGGAACACGGATGGTCAAACGATCGAGCATGAGTCGCATGAATGATGTGACCGACGTTTAGCGTCCACCCTTGAACCCACGTTGATGGCCGTGATGATCAGGGGAGATGTGGCTGATAGGGGTCGTGTTATCACTAGGAACCCTTCTGGGGATAGGTGTTTCTGAGTGGAATTATTATTAACTCATTTAATTATAAACTTAGTCTAAATTCCTTTTGCAATTGTAAATGTAGGGATGGCTCACCATGAAGCTTACTTCGTCATTGAGGAATGGGTAATGGGTGAGAAACTTAGACTTGATGGATCCAACTTCCGTAGTTGGCTTGTGTGCCTGAATGATCTCCTTACTAGGAATCATGTGGTAGAAATACATACGCCGCATGATGGATTTGACTGAGCCAGACCACTATGAGACCCCACAAGAGCTGTCAGACCGCTACTATCGTCAAGAGATGTCCACCTACATTCAGATTATAATGCGTTACGAGATGGTGGATGAACTCCATCCGCTCATGGGTGATCTTGATCCATATTCGATGGTGGATCAGCTAAGAGTAGAGTTCATGAGCCATGTACGCATGTGGAAGCACGAGCTGCTTGGAGAGTTCCTTTCCATACAGATGGAGGAGCACACATGTCTGAAGGGTCAGTTGGAGCGCATACTTGATGCACACATGAGACTGGTTCACATCATGGACTACTAGATGGATGATCCATTTGCGATAGGCGTGCTGCTTTGATCATTGCCTCCTAGCTACAAAGGACATGTCTGGAGTAGCATTATGAGTGGTGATATGGAAACATTGGATTTCCAAGAGTTCATATTACGTTTCAGGTACGTAAAGGTTGAACCAATCACCGGTGAGGTCATCGATGACGAAGGTATAAACAATTTTATAAATGTTATAATCTTGCAAACACATTTGCAGTGTTACGTATATTGGATACTTGTTCTGTTTTGCTGAAAATAGGTCCTTCTGCATGAGAGGTGCATGCTAGAGAGGAGGTGACATTGCGTGTTGATGGCGAGCATGATGATGAAGGCCGACGACACTCTCCCTCGATATTTGTCACTTAGTTTATGTTTTGGATAGTTATTGTAATCAAAAGATTGTGAACTTCTTTAGTGTGTCTCACATTTTTGTGAGACGGTTATTCATATCAGTTTGTAACAAACAGTTGTTCTACTTTTATGAATGATTTCTATTTGTGTTCATATCTTGTTTGATTATATGTGTATTATCTTTGTTGTTTGAAACTAATTTATAATGCATGAACATTTGTAAAATATTGAAATACCTTAAAATACCCAACATAAATGATTTTCATTACTGAATGAAAACTATTGTTTAAATTCAAAGTTATGTGATAATATGTTAAAGTCATTCGATTTCTTGTCACATATAAATCATGCCTAAGTTTGGCAAAATAACTTGAACACCGTGTATTACTTGAATACAAAGTGTTTTAATGAATTGTTAAAAGTAAATACATATTCGATGTATTGTGTTTTAACAAAATGGCAATTATCATATGATTGTTTAAATGTGTAAAGAAGTTTACCAAAGGAAATATGAGTATGAATCTGTTTGATTTGATCAAAGTGTTTCATTATACAAAGGGTGTTAAAGATAAAAGAGAATCTAATTACTATGATTTGATCAATAGTAATGAAATTCAACTTTATAAGAATGGCATAAAGAAATTGTGGAATGCAAAGCGTTTTGAAACATCAAAATGCAAAGCATTACAATGTGATATTAGACATCAAAGTGGGTGAATATAAGGCACCAAATAAATCGTTGTAGTATAGATGTAGAGACCATTAGTTAGAAATAGTTAGCACTCAATTAGAATATATAGTGAACCATTTGAATTCGTGAAAGTGGCTCCATATCTGGTATGGATCGTCGTAAAAGTTTTGGGATTATTCGATATAACCAAAACAATAGCGAATAGGTCCTTGTAGTGTATTCATTGGAAACTTTGAATACGAAATCCATAGCTAAACCAAAAGAGAAGCAAAACTTGTATTGCTTGGATTTTGGTGCATGCTTGAGAAAACTCACTTTTAGTGATATTTCTCAATTATGAAGCAAATGGAAGATAGTGAAAAACACGATGAGGATTCAAATCCCTGCATCAGAGTGTTGAGAAGCGCCACGGACAACGTTCCTGAATGATTATCTTCACAAAAGGAAAGAATCAATGATAATGATCATTGTGTTTTCCCCACTGGTGTTTTCACTACATGAAGTAGGATTCAAAATGTTAGCCATATATTGTATGGAGACATTTGTGAATCATTTGTCATGATTACCGGAATATGAAATACCCACGAACTACTAAGGAAATAATGGTAAGCTAAAGTTATGAGAAATCCCATAGCAAAATTCCCTTAAGATTAGAAAGCAATTCGTTGCTGAATCTCACAAGTAAAAGGGGTTACTTGATTTTTCCCAAATGACTGCAAATCCATAGTGGAGGGGGTGAATGAGAAAAGCACAATTTGTCAAGTCTTGGATGAATTCAAATGAATTTGATTCAAGTGTGCTAAATGTCTGGTGGATTTAAAACTAGTAAAAGTACTAGTATCTCATAGTAAAACTCCAGGTTTGATATTTGATCAAAGGATTTTGAAGTTGTTCAAAATAGTGAGTGGATATGCAATTTGCATGAAATAGAGTGGGAGCTATGAAAGTCGTCCTAAAACAATATGTGAATGACATATTTTTGAGTGGGAGCAATATAAGTCTCAAATTCAAATATGTAGGAACATAGTTTCAGTAAGAGTAGTGAATCATACCCAAATATGTTAGAAACATATTTTGAGTGGGAGCTTATAGGAGTGATTCTTAAGTGTGTATTCGACACATTAAGAATAAAAGTGCAAGTACCAATAAATAATGATTTATAAGGAGTAGAAGTTGATAATAGGTGCATTATGATATTATGTAGTATTCCTTAAGGGATTCTAAAAAGGGTTTCAGAATAGAAGTTAATTAAGGAACTGGTCCTTGATAACGCAAGTTAGGAATAGCATTAAGTTTAACATCAATGGTTGAAAGAAAGAAAAGGACGATCATCATCCACTATGTTGATACATAGGTTCGATCTTAGAAAACCATGATGATAACTTAGCATAATATGTGATCCAAATAAGGAACATTTAAAAGTGATTAAGTTCGAATCACAGAATGTTGAGCTAAGTTTGTCCGAAGTGTCTAATAGAGAACTGCAGACACATTTTCCAAATCCATAAAGGATGACATATCTTAAAGCATAAAGGGTTATGTTATAAGGGAATGTGTTGGAAACTCCTGTAAATACCGATTAAAGTCAAGTAGGAAGCGAGGTGAACAAAAACATCGAAAGTTGCACAGAGTGCACTCATGTTTCGATGAATACATTTATGATAATAGATAAGGGTACCATCTAAAGTGTTGTATAATGTTATGGCGGGGCTAGTTCGCTTTTGACATAGAATGATGTGTTCCAGGACACAGTGCCCATGAGAAAGCCCTCGAGGTTGATCTAAAATCAATGTAGGCTCCTGGAATCAGGCCTCGTTCTGCTGCCATAGCGACGATGCATACACACAGATGTTATCATGTGATGATAAAGTATTAATGTCAATCAAGGTGACATTAGTAAGTTGCAAAGGATTTGGGACTATAAAGTACAGGCCCAAGACTCAACCTCTTCCATAAGAAAGCATGTTCAGGGTACCAGATATGGTGCCAGTGATTAAGAACAAATGCAGCTAGTGTATTTGTACTCTAGTGCAAGTGGGAGACTGTTGGAAATATGCCCTAGAGACAAATAGTAATAAGGACTATTACCATATTTCATATAGTTTATGATTAAGTTTTATATCATGCTATAACTATATTGAGGGGAAACATCAATACACGTGTGATATACAAACAACCAGGGGTTCCTAGTGAAACTCTAGTCATTGGTTCATTGGTCAACAGATGATCAAGTTTCCTAATCATGTGGCATTTATGCCAGTTGGAAATGGAGTCAACTCATTCTGTGAATGAGATGATGAACCAATACCCAACCTAAACATCGTGACCCCATCATGTCATGAAGTTCAAGTTATGATGATTAGAAATGGATCCTCGTAGATTATCCCTTAGACCGTGAGGCTATATCAATCACTGTCTCCCAAGAGTGCTTAGATAACATCAAGCGCCATTTGGTAATATGGTGGTTATAAAGGTGTGTTCAGGTACTCGGAGGAAACCGTAGAGGCAATATATGTCAAGAGCAAGATTTTTCCGTCCATGTGACGAAAAGATACTCAAGGGCCCACTCGGAGAGGTTATATCCAATAGCTGCGCAGCATGTGATTTGATCACATGGATATCACTTGTCGGAATGAGTCAAGTAGCATTGTTCGGTAACGAGATTGAAAACGACATGGTGATGTCATTGATCAGATCTCGGGCAATGCAAGTATCAAGAGACAAAGGGAATAAGACACGACTGTCTCGGTTCAAACAACAAAAGATCTTCGTGAAACGCACAGGGGTCACATGGCCATCCAGGTCCATTTGTTGATCATTGGTCCGGGAGTGTCCCGACCATGTCTAGAGTGTTCCCGAACCATAGGGTATCACGCTTAAGGGTTTGATGATGCTTAGAGAGTGTTTATAGGATCTGTAGAATCACCAAAGAATAGTAGAGAGAAAACCGAAAGGGTTTCGGTAAGTCCGGAGGATGTCCAGAGTGGAGGTGGAAGGTGTTCCATAGCCACGAAGATTGAATAATGTATGAATGAATGTTAAATATTGATTTAATAATTTATTCATAATTATTTAATAAAGAGAAAATCAATTTAAAAGGTCAGAAGGCTTAATGGGCCAATTCCCGGAGGGGAGAGGGCCCATTAGGGAAAGGAGAGAGGGAGAAGGAGCAAATGGGGTGGCCGGCTGGGCCAACCCCCTGCGTGGGGCCCACTAGGGATGGCCGGCGGCTGCCCCTCCCCATCCTCTCCTTTAGTCCCACCCCTGGACTTTGAGGAAGATAGTACCTCCTTTTCCCCTATATATCGTGGGGGTATTTGGCCAGATAAATACACACAATATTCAATAAAGGTCTTCTCACTTTTGGGGAGACCTCCAATTGATATTATCTCTCTCTCGTGACCATGGTCCCAAGTTCGGACCGCACGAACGAGAGATATCTTCACCGTGGAGAGACGTCGTGCTGCGGGATTCTGATCCAGGAGCTCTACTTCCGCAACTGCTGCTGGATCAGGGAAGCATGAGTCATCGTCAGGCACCGGACGTGTGTAACTCCCCGCGATGTGTCACACTTGAGGAACTTTGAAAAGGACATTTACTGTCATAATCACTTTTGGTGTTCGTTAACAACCAGTTGACCCTTTTTACAGTTTGCTATTGTCTACAGGGTGATATTCTACAAAGGAAAAAGGACCATTGGCATGCAGATCATTCCCTGCATTTGTTCTTGTATCTTGGGGATTCCATACCGGAGTCTCCGGTCTATACAGACCGGAGTCTCCGGTGTGGTCCGGAGTTTCCCCAGGAGTCTCCGGAGTGGCCTCTGTTTTCTTGCCTAGGTCAGCTAGTAAGGTGGTCCGGAGGTTGGTCCGGAGGTTGGTCCGGAGTCTCCGGTCCCTATCTCAGGCCGGAGTCTCCAGTGTAGAGGGACCGAGTCTCCGGTCCACTTGGCTCCCAAGTGCACTGGGTCAGTCTGTCAAGGGGTCCGGAGGCTGGTCCGGAGGTTGACCGGAGTCTCCGGTGTAGACCGGAGTCTCTGGTGTGGTGACCGGAGTCTCCGGTCTGCTTCTTCTCCAACGGTCAGAAAAACGGTTCGCTGACAGAAGGGCTATAAATAGGGGAGCTTATCCCCTTGTTCTAGCTGCTCGTCCACCTCAAGAACACCATGTCCATTTGAGCCACCAAATCAACAAGATCTCTTCATCCAACCATCCAAAGTCTTTGATCTTTGGAGAATCGAAGGAGGAGGCCTTGATCTACAACTTCACCAAGAGAGATCTTCATTTGCCCCTCATGCACTTGAGGGCCCCCTTGATCTAGTGTTTCATTGGAAACCCTAGGTTTTGATTTGGTTCTTACAAGCTTGTCTTTGATTGTTTGACAGCTTGCTTGTATTTGGGAGCCTCCAATTAAGTTGTGGATGTGTGCCCCGAACTCGTTGTAAAGGTGTCGGCTTCCACCTCGAAGGTTGCCGCATAGTGGAAGAGGTGAATCAAACCCATTGGGGTGAGGTTCATCGGAGAACAAGGGAGGCCTCTCGTGGCGTTGGTGGTTTGAAACCACCCCCTCTCCAGACGTAGACATACTTCCCCTCAAAAGGAAGGAACTACGGGAAACAAATCCTTATGTCTTCGTGTGCTCCACTATGGTTACTTCTATCCTTTACCGCACTTTACTTATCTAGTTATTGTTTAGCTTGTGCATGTTTGTCATATAGGTAAAGTGACCTTAGTTGCATAATCTAGAGAATTTACCTTTCTTGTCAAACCCTAATTTGAAAAAGAGTTAAATTTGAAGTAGCACCTATTCACCCCCCCTCTAGGTGCCCATACGATCCTTTCAATTGGTATCAGAGCCTCGGCTCTTTATTCGGGCTTAACCACCTAAGAGATTATGGGCAACCCAGAGGAGGGAGAAAGTGAGGCTAGCCATTCGGTGACCATGGTAGATCTCAAGAATTTGGAAACAAGCTTGAGCTCTACCTTGTGCAACGAAATCCTACAGTTGCGTCAACTCGTTGAGCAACTTGTTAAGGATAAGCAAACCTCACCTCCTCCCTCTCCAGTGGAAACACCACCAAACCCAAAGGCTAATGCTCCGGCAAAGCCTTTGGAGGAAGTGGTAGGGTATGAACATAATTCCACTAACTCCGCCACCAAAAAGGGTGATGGGAAGGAAGAGTTCCATACGGTTCCCAGATGGTACTCTCCCGACCCTCCTATTCCTCATCCACATATAAACAATAGAGGAGACCCACCTAAGTTAGCCGCACATACTTTTGCTCAATGGCAAGTGTTAATGAAATCTCATGTGCGCAGCTCTTGCAATTATTTGTGGAATATTATTGAAGAAGGACTCAAAATTGAGGATCCAACCAACTTGACAAGAAGAGAAGTGGTCAATAGCCAACTCAATGCGACTGCCTTCCACATGATCCAACTTGGGGTGGGGCCAAAGGATTTTCCCCACATTGAGCACTACAACACCGCCATGGAAGCTTGGGATGCTCTCATTGACTTGTTTGTTGGCAATGAGAGTACGAGGAGAAATAGATATGATGCCTTAAGCAATGAGGCCGAAGGTTTCTTCATGAAGGATGGTGAGGATCATGAAGACATGTATCGAAGACTCAAATCCACAACCATCGCTTTCAGGAATGTTGGCGCCTCTCACATTGATGACGCTTGGATCAAAAGGAAGTATGTGAGTGCTCTCATGCCTTTCGAGCCTACTGACTTGAAGAGTCTCTAAGGAAGACACAACTACCATCTCATGACCTCCAATGAAGTGATGCAAGAGATGACAACCTTCAAGGTTGCTACCAAGAATGCCAAAGACGCCCGTGCTCATGCCATTGGAATGAGTAGTGGTGCCAATCTTGCCTTGAAGGCCAAGGTTGTGGAGTATGATGAAGATGAAGGAAGTGATGAGGGAACTTCAATGAACCACCCTGACGATGTCAAGACTGCTCATGGTGAATACATGGCCTTCTATGCAAGAAACTTTTGGAAAGATCCTGCCAAGGCCAAGATGGAAATGCAACGAAGAAGCAACCCCAATGGGAGAAGAGACAATGGGTCCAAGTTGAGAACTTGTTTCAATTGTGGTGACCACTATCACTTCGTTGCAGCTTGTCCCTATGAGAAAAGAGAAGATCATGGGGGTAAACTTGTGTTGAAGAAGACCTCCAAAACTCCCTACAAGAAACCCTTCATCAAAAGAAACCCAACCAACAAGAAGCCGGGAGAAATTGTCTTGATCACACATGAAGAGTACTCCTCCGATGATGATGATGAAGAGGAAGAAGAGGATACACCAAGTGGTGTGGCGGCTCTTGCCACTACCTCTACTCCTTCATTCTCACTCTTCGACTCTCCAAATGAGAATATCTCCAACAAGAATGTCACTTGCCTTATGGCAAGAGGAACGGAGGTATTATCATCATCACACTCCACTTCCTTAATCAATGATGATTTTGATGATGAGTTATCTCTTGAGGTCAAAAAGGAATTAGTTGGTTTTGATGTGTTCATGAATAACTTGCAAGGGGAACACAAGAAACATGTTGTGGACCTCCTAAATCAACTTTCACACACACAAGAACTTCTAGATGAGAGATGCCAATTAGGAAGAGAGCACATGATTGAGGTAGAAGCTCTTAATAATGCTCTAGAAGAAGAACAAGAAACTAGAATATCTCTTGAAACTAAACTAGAGGGCCTTGATGAAGCTAATGACCTCATTATTAATAAACTCATCAAGGAACGTGATCATGCTATTTCTAAATACAAAAAGGCTAAAAAGGATAAGATTGAGTTTGATGTTGTTCATGAAAAACTTGCCGAGGACTTTAGGACACTTGACAAGGTCCACAAGGCCATGGAAAGTGAACTCTTGTCCCTTAGAAAGTCTAGTGAAAAGCTTCAAACTCAATTGATCAATACTCCCTCACCTAGCACATTCATTCCTTCTAGTTGTACAAATACTCTTGAAGAACATGCTAGGTTGAAGGGGGAGCTAGCTAAGACCTCCTTTCCCAAAGGAAACAAGTCTATTGATGACCTCTTAAACAAGCAAAGGTCAAATGGTGAAAAAAGGGGCTTAGGCTTTGTCTCTAAAGACAAGAAGAAAAATAATAACAATAAGAAGAAGGCCAAGCCCGCTCAAGAAAAGAACAAGGTCATTGTGGGAAGTAAGACCACAAGTGGCAAAACTATGTCTCATGATGATTTTGCGGGTAGTGAACCCTCACTATGTCTTAATGCGTGATTATTATGGTGATGTGTATGCACAATATGTTGGCCCATTTGATGGTTATATTGCATGGTCGATTTGGGTCCCCAAGACCCTTGTGGCTAACAAAAGAGCACCCATTGAGAAATGGGTACCTAAAAACTAGTTTGATCTTTTGTAGACCTATGCTTCCGGAGGGTCAAAATGGGTGCTCGATAGTGGATGCACAAGTCCTATGACCGGTAGCGCTTCTAGTGTCAAGGAGTTGAGACCAAATGTTGATCAAATATCTATGACATATGCCGACAAATCAAAGTCTAAGGTAATGGGTTTCAGCAAAGTTGTGGTTGCACACGATATCACTCTCGTGGACGTCATGCTTGTTGAGACCCTTGGCTATAATTTACTTTCAGTCCGTGCTCTAGGAATGATGGGGTTTGCTGTCTTCATTGATATTGATATTGTGATCCTCTTGTGGAGCAAGACTCTAAAGGTTGCTTTCGTTGGGTACTGATACGTCCATATTGCATCACTATTCTATGTCTTAATTCACTATTATTCATTGATATATTTCATACTGAGAGGTGATACTTATGTTATTTCATCTGTTTTTGCATGGTTGATGACTTTTGGAGCATGGACCGTTGTAGTCAGAATTCAGATGGAAAAGGTGCTGTTTGGAGGCAAAATTCGCGAAGATCAAAAAATCCGGGAAAATATACGGAAAATCCTATTTTTCCAGAAGGCTAAGGATGCCAGAAGACGGAGTGGAGATGGGCCACAGGGGGCCCACACCACCCCCTGGCGCGGGCAGCCCTAGGCCGCGCCAGCAGGTGGTGTGGCCGCCCTGGCCCACCTCTGGCTCTCTCCTCTGGCATATATCATCCTCCCGAAACCCTAAGACTCGGGGAGCGACCACAAAAAGATTCCGCCGCCTCTGCGGGGCAGAAAACACCGAGAGAGAAAGATCTCTCCGGCAAATAGATTTCTGCCAGGGGAATTCCCTCCCGGAGAGGGGAGATTGTCGCCATCATCACCACCATCAAGCTGGACTTCATCGGGATCATCATCATCATCACCACCATCATCATCACCATCAGCATCCTCATCACCATCTCCATATTGCTGTAACAATTGAGTTGAATCTTGCATTATTTCATAGGGGAAACTTTCCCTGTGTTTATTACTCTTTGTAGTTGATGCTATTGAGTGAACCATTGAATTATTATTTATGTTCAGATTGTTATACATCATTATTCCATCTCTGATCATGATCCATACGATGTCTTGTGAGTAGTTTATTTTGTTCTTGAGGACATGGGAGAAGTCATGTTGTTAGTAGTGGAGTTGTGTTGAGAAAGATTCAATAGTTTGATATTTAAGTTGTGGTGTACTTCTTATAGTGGTGTCATGTGAACATCGACTACATGACACTTCACCTATATGGGCCTAGGGGAATGCATTGTGTATTTGGCTACTAATCATAGGGGTTGCCGGAGTGACAGAAACCTGAACCCCCGTTACGAAACCATTGCACAAGGGATGTAAGGGTCTTAGAGTTTAAAGTTGTGGTTAGGTCTCTACCTTAATTACTTTCTTGTACTTACGGATGTTTGCAAGGGGTATAATCACAAGTATGTATTAGTCTTGGATGGGGCGGTACATTAGCACAGGTTCACCCACACAACACTTAGCAAGCTAGAGAAGATTAATCAACTATATGAAGCGAAAGCACTTGACAGTCTTCCCATGTGTCCTCGAGAACGTTTGATCTTCTTAAGTAATACAACCGGGTTGTCCTTTGCTGCATAAAGGATTGGGCCACTTGCTGCATTTATTCCCACTGTCTTTTATTTGCTCGTACTTTGTTTACTTGCTTTATCAAAAACCCCTAAAAATCCGTTTGCTAAGTATTTGCAGCGAAAAAGGGACGGAAACGGAGCCAGGGTGGCTCACACCACCCTGTGGCGCGGGCCCTCCCCTGGCCATGCCACCAGGTGGTGAGTCCACCCCGGACTCCGCCTCCGACTCGTTTTCTCCCAGTACCTTCCTTTTGATATGAAACTTCGTAATATATAACCCCTCGGATCCCCCGAGGTTCGTATATCGTGTTTTCGTTGTGTTTTTGTTTCGATCTGTTTCTGCCGGGACATACTCTTTGAAGGCTTAGAAGCACAATGGTGTCCGCCAAGGATAAAGGGAAGGAGCCTATGGAGGAAGACCTCCAAGACCCCGGGCAGGAGAAGGAGATCAAGAGTGAAGGTGAAGAGGAGCAAGGCCAACATCCGCATACCGGCACTACCATTGCAAGCATTGGAGTGGTGACGAAACCTGCCAGGGTTAGAAGGACTGCGCGGATGCATACTGGGGGGAAAGCTCCCCATCACAGTTTGTCTCCACGGTCACTTCCTCCACACACCAAGAATCCATTCCATACCTTTATCCATAACCATGCAGGAAAACAAGACTCCAAGAGGGAAGAACAGAAAAAGAATCACAAGAGCTAGGATCCACAAACTGAAATGATCATGAGCCGTATTGAGCACAACTCGGAGTTGATACTCTCACCTTCGAGATTGAGGACTTCGGGAAACTGATCAGAGAGCTCATCGAGAGGATACCACCACCACCTAAGGAGTAATTCGTCATTAGGCTTGGCATCCCCTTGGTTTGTTCCAAGCTTGGGGGAGTGCCGCGGTATCACATCACTATCTTCTATCTTTTTACCTTTTTAGTAGAGTCATATCATAAATAGAGGAGTTATTATGTAGTATGGTTTGCATTATGGAAGTGTGCCCTCTCTCGTTACATATGTATCCCTTGGTGTGAGTTGCCGTTATGGATTATTAATGATAAGTTCTATCATTTACTCTTTTGCATAGCTTATATTAGTTTTCAATTCGTGGTTATATGATTGATCTTGTTGTTAGTATTAGTATCACTTTGGGATCATTGAGTTAATTTAGTTGGTTTTGGCAAACCTGGCTCGGTCAGTAGCAACACTATTTTTGAGAGTTGAATGAAAAAGATAGAAGTACTCTAAAGAAAAATAATTTCATCATCTTTCTTTCTTGATTTGCTCATAAGTCTAGTATTCTCTAGTTAAGATATTTTGTGCTTCCAAGGAAGATTGCATGTTTGCCTTTATCACTTGTATGTTTGTTTGTTTCCTTCAACTCTTATACTTGTTACCCAGCCTTGCTAGCCAAAAACCTGTACTGAGAGGGTATTCTTCTCGTGCACCCACCTCCTTAAAACCAAAACCTTTGCCATTTGTGTCCACCATACCTACCTAGTAGCATTATTGCTATTCCAAGTAAATTCTTGTTTTATCTACCTCCCAAATTAAACTTGTTATGTGAAAATTAGTGATTAAAGCTCTCACGAACTTGATGGCACACTTTACTTTCTTGCACTTAATAAACTTGAACCATTGTGCTCACCTATGTTGCATATATGCTTGCGCTTTGTAAGTTGTGAATTAGCGAACCATTTTGTCATGGGGAACGCTTTCAACATTGCACTGGTACTTTGTACCTAGTTGATATCATGTTCTTTTGTCTATGGATGTCGTCGGTGTGAAATGAAAGGGGAGCTTGTAAGTCCATGGAGTTATGCATGTGTGTTAGAGAAACGCCTGGGCCGCTTGTCTAATCCATGCTGACATGGTGGAAACATGCAGCATAACCATAACGAGTATCTATGAAGCATTCTTCTTATAAAAAAAGAGATATAGATTGAGAAAAAAAGAAAAAAAGAGATATTATGAAAAGAGGAAAGAGAGAAAAAGCACCATATTCCCATGGTAAATAAGAAGATTGCTGAGATGCTTGTTGTGTGCTTGCCTTGTCATTTTGACATGGGGATTCTTCCGTATCATCGGGCAAGGGGTACCCCGTTGGCGGTTCTCAATGATACACATATGCTTACGATGACAAGAACTTACTGGTGACTAAACTTGAGTAACATGAGGAGCGACCCTCGTATTCAAGGGACATGAGATTCTCAACTTACAACTTGTCAATGCATATCCTCATATTTGATCACTTTAACCTTAATCACCTAAAGATGCCTATGATAGGGGCAATGAGAGCTGAAAGCTAGTAAGTATCATAATTTTTGGGAGCTCTTTATGGGACTTGCAATCCCTGCTTCCCTCTTTGAACGGCCTTTCTTTTACTTTGTAGTTGAGTCAGTAAACCTACTCCCTTCTATCTCAGCAAGTATTTTGAGTTGTTCTGTTTCATTCATTGATATGATGATTTATTCAATCGTGTTTCTTATGTTCCTTGTTTAGCACATTGCTCTTATCTTGATGTTTACTACTTTGAAAGCTATCTTTGAAAACCAGTTATTTGTGAACTCTAGCAAATAATCAACTATTCTTCGACCAAGAGCTAAGTTTGCCATTACCAATTATGATTCACTTTATGTATCTTTATTGTGTTTCCTTTACTCATTGCAAGTTGAGTTATATAATAGTGAGTTGTCTTCTATTATGATTTATGAACTTGATGGATGTGATACTTCTTGTCCGTATTCTTTTATCGACTCTTCACTCCAGAAACCTGAGGCCATGTTTATTGAGCTCAGTTTCGCTTGGGGACAAGCGAAGTCTAAGCTTGGGGGGAGTTGATACCTCCATTTTGCATCACTATTCTATGTCTTAATTCACTATTATTCATTGATATATTTCATATTGAGAAGTGATACTTATGTTATTTCATCTGTTTTTGCATGGTTGATGACTTTTGGAGCATGGACAGCTGCAGTCAGAATTCTGATGGAAAAGGTGCTGTTTGGAGGCAAAATTCGTGAAGATCAGAAAATCCGAAAAATATACGGAAAATCCTATTTTTCCAGAAGGCTAAGGATGCTAGAAGACGGAGTGGAGATGGGCCACAGGGGGCCCACACCACCCCCTGGCGCGGGCAGCCCTAGGCCGTGCCAGCAGGTGGTGTGGCCGCCCTGGCCCACCTCTGGCTCTCTCCTCTAGCGTATATCATCCTCCCAAAACCCTAAGACTCGGGGAGCGACCACAGAAAGATTCCACCGCCTCTGCAGGGCGGAAAACACCGAGAGAGAAAGATCTCTCCGGCAGACAGATTTCTACCAGGGGAATTCCTTCCCGGAGAGGGGAGATCGTCGCCATCATCACCACCATCAAGCTGGACTTCATCGAGATCATCATCATCACCACCATCATCATCACCATCAGGACCCTCATCACCATCTCCATATTGCTGTAACAATTAGTTGAATCTTGCATTAGTTCATAGGGGAAACTTTCCCGGTGTTGATTACTCTTTGTAGTTGATGCTATTGAGTGAACCATTGAATTATTGTTTATGTTCAGATTGTTATACATCATTATTCCATCTCTGATCATGATCCATATGATGTCTTGTGAGTAGTTCGCTTTGTTATTGAGGACATGGGAGAAGTCATGTTGTTAGTAGTGGAGTTGTGTTGAGAAAGATTCAATAGTTTGATATTTAAGTTGTGGTGTACTTCTTCTAGTGGTGTCATGTGAACATCGACTACATGACACTTCACCTATATGGGCCTAGGGGAATGCATTGTGTATTTGGCTACTAATCGTAGGGGTTGCGGAGTGTGAAACCTGAACCCCCGTTAGGAAACCATTGCACAAGGGACGTAAGGGTCTTAGAGTTTAAAGCTGTGGTTAGGTCTCTACCTTAATTACTTTCTTGTACTTACGGATGTTTGCAAGGGGTATAATCACAAGTATGTATTAGTATTGGATGGGGCGGTACATTAGCACAGGTTCACCCACACAACACTTAGCAAGCTAGAGAAGATTAATCAACTATATGAAGCGAAAGCACTTGACAGTCTTCCCATGTGTCCTCGAGAACGTTTGGTCATCTTAAGTAATACAACCGGCTTGTTCTTTGCTGCATAAAGGATTGGGCCACTTGCTGCATTTATTCCTACTGTCTTTTATTTGCTCGTACTTTGTTTACTTGCTTTATCAAAGAACCCTAAAAATCTGTTTGCTAAGTATTTGCAGAGAATTCCTGATCCATACCACTAGCCAGCACCTTCTGCTCCTCATTGGGTTCGACACTCTTACTTATCGAAAATACTGCGATACACCCCCTATACTTGTGGGTCATCAGGGTCGTCGAGGATGACTTGTATGTGGTGGACTTCTCGGGGAAAACCACTACAAGTCCGATGTGCCTATTCGGAAAGGCCGATGTGGGTTGGCTATGGCCCGCCGACTAGCCCATGTTAACATGAGAACTTTGCAAAGCCTCCACAAGGATGGTCATATTGTTGGACTAAAAGAAAATGTTTGATTTGCGAAAGATCGTGTTTGCAGGGCATGTGTTGAAGGAAAGATGCATGATTCTCCCCACAAGCCAAAGAACTACATCAAGTCCAAGAGGATCTTGGAGCTTCTTCATGTGGATCTCTTTGGTTCTCCGTCTCATGCAAGTCTTGGTGGGAAGAAATATTGTTTGGTGATTGTTGATGACTACTCAAGATACACTTGGGTATATTTCTTCAAGTTAAAAAGTGAGACCCAAGAGAACTTCATTGACTTCATCAACATGGCTCAACGTCAACACAATGTCCCAGTATTAACAATAAGAAGTGACAATGGTACCGAGTTCAAGAACTACACATTAAATGGATTTCTTAGTGATGAGGGAATAAAACATTAATATTCCGCTGCATATACCCCTCAACAAAATGGTGTAGCTGAGAGGAAGAACCAGACTCTCATTGATATGGCTAGGACTATGTTGGCGGAATTCAAATCTCCATACAATTTTTGGGCTAAAGCTATCTCCACCGCATGCCATGCATCAAACCGTCTCTACCTCCACAAAGAATTGATCAAGACTCCATATGAGATCCTTACCGGTAACAAGCCCAATGTCTCTTACTTCCGAGTATTCGGTTGTAAGTGCTTCTATCGCATTAAGGGCATTCGTTTATCCAAGTTTGATTCCAAAGCATTAGAGGGTATTTTTGTTGGTTATGGTCTTGAATCCCACACTTATAGAATCTATGACAAGCTTTCAAGAATTGTCATAGAATCTTGTAGTGTGGTGTTTGAAGAATATGATGGTCCCCAAGCGGGGCGTGTTGATGTTTGTGATGTAGATGATGAAATGCCTTAGGATGCCATAGGAAGAATGGGTGCGGGTTTCATCCGCCCTGTTGAGGAACCCCTTATGGTGGATCGAGAAGAACTATGCTCTACTCACGTGGAGCCCTCATCTTCACAACTTCAACAAGCTACTATCGAGGTGGACAACGACCCATGCCAAAGACAAGTTGTGAACCCTCAACATACTGATCAAGAAGATGCCTCCAGCCAAGAGGTGTTTGAGTCTCCGTTTGCCAGGATGTCCAGTGGTGCTAAGGCCATTACACAAGAAAGATCTACACAAACTACCATAAGTACAGCTGAATACCTGGCCAGCTGTGGGACTGATCAAGACCAAGGTCAATCCTCTCCTCCTATAGAAGAGAATGTTCCCAATGATGATCAAGGTCAAGTTAATGGTCAAGACGAGGACCAAAATGATGAAGTGATCCCACCAAGAAACAACAAGGAGATCGAAACTCGTTGCCAAGCTAGAATGGATAGAATATTGGAATTAAGAGACCACACTCTTGAGAATGTGGTTGGAGATCTAAGAAGAGGGATATCTACTCGAGCTCAATTGAAGAACTTTAGTGAGCACCAAGCACACATTTCCATGGTGGAACCAAAGAAAGTATGATAAGCTCTTAAAGATTCGGATTGGTTGGATGCAATGCACAAAGAGCTCAACAACTTTGAAAGAAACGAAGTATGGAAGTTAGTGGTAAAGCCAAAAGATTGCCGCAATGTTATAGGCACCAAGTGGATTTTCAAGAACAAGCAAGATGAGCATGTAATTGTGATAAGGAACAAGGCAAGATTGGTTGCACAAGGGTTCTCTCAAGTTGAAGGCATTGATTATGGAGAGACTTATGCTCCCGTGGCCTGCCTTGAGTCCATCCGTATCCTTCTTGCTTATGCGGCACATCATAAATTTAAATTACAACAAATGGATGTAGAAAGTGCATTTCTCAATGGTCCATTGCATGAGTTGGTATATGTGAAACAACCCCCGGGATTTGAGGATCCCAACTTTCCAAACCATGTCTACAAACTTGATAAGGCTCTCTATGGGCTCAAGCAAGCCCCACGCACATGGTATGAGCACCTTAGAGAGTTGTTGTTAGATCGTGGGTTTGAGGTTGGGAAAATCGATCCCACTCTTTTTACCAAGAGGGTCAATGGGGAACTTTTTGTATGCCAAATCTATGTGGATTACATTATCTTTGGCTCTTCTAACAAAGATTTTAATGATGAATTCTCTAAGCTAATGACTGACAGGTTCAGGATGTCTATGATGGGAGAATTGAGAGTATTCCTTGGTTTTGAGATCAAGCAAGTGAGAGGTGGTACATTCTTCAACCAAGCCAAGTATACTGAAGATATGCTCAAAAGATTTAACATGAAAGATCTCAATGGAGCTCCCACTCCCATGGCAACAAAGACTCATCTTGAACTAAACCCAAATGGTAAAGATGTGGACCAAAAGGTATACCGGTCCATGATTGGATCTTTGCTTTACCTTTGTGCATCTAGACCCGATATTGTGTTGAGTGTAGGAGTGTGTGCAAGATATCAAGCGACTCCTAAAGAAAGCCATTTGATGGCAGTCAAGAGAATCTTTCGATATTTGGTTCATACCCCAAACTAAAGTATTTGGTATCCTAGGGGCTCAACTTTCTCTCTTTGTGGGTACACGGATTCAGATTGGGCTGGTGACAAGGATGATAGAAAATCTACCTCCGGGGCTTTCCAATTCCTCGGGAGGTCCTTGGTATGTTGGTCTTCTAAGAAGCAAAACTGTATATCTCTTTCCACCGCCGAAGCCGAGTATGTGGCAGCTGCTAGTGCTTGTACACAATTGCTATGGATGAGGCAAACTTTAAAGGAATATGGTGTCCATTGTGACAAAGTGCCTCTTCTATGTGACAATGAAAGTGCTATCAAGATTGCATATAACCCAGTGGATCATACAAGAACAAAGCACATTGAGATTCGTCATCACTTCATTAGAGATCATGTTGCCCGAGGTGATATTGAGCTTTCATATGTGTCAACCAAAGACCAACTTGCCGATATCTTCACGAAGCCACTTGATGAAGCAAGGTTTTGTTATTTGAGGAATGAACTAAATATCGTGGATTCTAGGAGCTTGACTTGATTACCTTGCATACTCACCTATGTCTTGACCCATATTTGGTGTAGGTGTAGGCATGGAGATAGGGGGAGTGCGGTTCCAATTCATTGGACTATCCCTCCCCCATAATACCAACATTAAGAAATTCAATTCTCTTAGTATATTTTAGTGATATGTGAGCATCATTTATGAGTAGTGGCTATGAACCCAAGGACAATTCTTCGCGGTGTCATGCCACAAACTCCTACATGGTGGCTTCGGCCACCACCCTCTTCTCACTCGAAGAGTTGGTTCTTAGCTCGGATTTATTTGGCGCTTTGATGTACTTTTGAAGAGTTTTCCGTGGTTTTCTTGATTTTTCACAATATGTCATCTTAACCCAAGCCCTCTCTCAGTCTTGAAAACTCTTTCTATCTAATATATGTCTCCATACACACACCTTGGAAGTGTTTGGTCGAGGAGGACCGGAGTCTCCGGTCTGGGCGGTTTCTGTCCACTTAAAGGAGGACGGGGTGAACTGAAACAGCAGTTTCATTCATCCACCACCATCCTCCCCTCTCTGCCCCCGTTGCCTCCTCTCCCAAATCTTCTCCCCGGAGATCAAGAAGCCCCCGGGATATGTCGTGCCGCCGGCCAATCATCTCCTTTCCACCATTAGGTGATTCCCACCGGTGGAATCCCTTCCATGGATAGATCTGGTACCTCTCCTCCTCTTCTTCATCTAGGGTTCTTCCCTTACCTTGTTTTTGAGGATTGGTACTAGTTTTGACCACAGGAATTCCTTATTTGCGTGCACCTGAGTACTTTATCATTGTTACCCTGCCCGATCTGTTGGATTCAGCCCCATTTGAGCCACCATGATCTTCCCTCTTCCCTCGAATCTCGACCCGGAGACTCGGCCCGTGCATCAAGACTCCGGTCCCATGGACCGGAGACTCCGGTCTGAGCCGGAGACTCCGGTGTGGACCACGGAGACTCCGGTGTGGTTTGAATCTAACACATTTTGCAAGGTCTCAATGATTCTGTGCTGCCTCCATGGGACATATATACTTACCTTCATGCTATCTCCCTTGCTGCTTTTCACAGGCTCTGGCTCTTGTCGTCCTCCTCGCACCAAGGCCAAGATGAAGAGAGGGGATCCTCGCTATGATGAGTCTGAGGGTCAGTACATTGTGCCCCCATCCAACCGCAGATAGCAAGCCCGTGATGCAGCCTATATGCAGCGGGAGCAGGAAAGGGCTGAGGAAGAGAAACGTGCCAAGAGGGCAAAATATGATAACATTCAGTCTTTGGCTCGCATGTCTAAGTAGGAGTACCATGAGCTGCGGAAGACCAATTTCTATGAATTGCCTCGCACTAGTGATGACCCCTGTTATTGGAGGAAGGAGAAAGTTGTCTTCATGAAAGACATTTACAGTGTGCTCAAGAGATATCATGTATGCCCCCAGAAGTAATTGAGTGTTGGGAAGATGAGGAAGAGCCCCTACTTCTCTGATGCTCTGTGGATTAGTGAGAAGTTGGGTCTGTTCAACTTGATGGAGATCCGTGAAGACTACAACATCACCCTTGTGCAGCAGTTTTACGCCACAGTTGTGTTTGGGACTGACCAGGCCAGGACTATGACTTGGATGACTGGCAACCACCGCTGTTCTGCCACTTTTTATGACTTTGCTGAGGCCATCTTCGAGACTTTTCATGGGGTATCTACTCATGTTGGAGTTCGCATGCACTCAGCAGCTCTTGGGGTGAACAAGAACAAACTTGCCCCTTTATATGGTAGTGAGGGGGTTGTGGGAGGGTCCAAGGGACTCAAGCCTCTCTACAATCTAATGTTGAGGATCTTCCGCCAGACCATTTCCCCTAGTGCTAGGAATGATGATGCCATCAGATGTGGTCTGGTCAACTTGTTGTATCACACCCACAAGACTTACATGGCTGGCCCCGATGCTGATGTTGATCCTATTGATGTGATGGATTACATATTCGAGGAGATGTATCATGCCATCTTATACAAGAAGGCCCCTCCATATGCACCCCTGGTCATGAGACTCATCAACACTCAGCAACATGGTTCGCCACTTGCTATGCCTCCCAACCTTACCGAGCACACTCTCGTATCTCTGTAGCAGAAAGGGGCTATGAGGGCTCCTCCTAGACGCTCCCATGCACATGAGGAGGAGGAGATTTCAGAGACTGACAGGGCCCCCTCTCCTTCTAGGGATCGGAGGAAGAATGCTTCCAATGCACCTCTTCCACCCATGACACGTGACTATGTCCATGAGAGGGTCAAGAAGGTCTCATTCTGGGAGAGGACCCTGTGTTGCATGAATTTGGACATCCGCAAGCAACAGCATGATTCCTACAAGAGCAACCGCCGCATTGAGAAACTACTCAAGGATATCAAGGCTCAGGGTGAAGCGTATGATGAGGAAGGTGAGGATGAGTACACTGATGAGCATGGCGCTTAGCCTTCCACCGAGTCAGATCACACTCTTTCGTTTGGGGCATGGAATGCCCATCAGGACAGCTTGGTGGATTGGAAGACCTTCTCTGATGTCACATCTGGGTTTGGGTATCAAGGTACATCCTCTTCTCGCCCTCACGGCAAAGGGCCTGCAGCTCCAGATGGTGATGAGGACTATGATGATGATGATGAGGATCAGGATATGGGTGAGGAGGACGAGGAGGATGATGATGAGGACTACTGATCCGTTGGGATGCTAGCTTAGGACTTTTCCCTTTTTCGGTGTTTCGATGCCAAAGGGGGAGAAGACATTGTCATCGGGATTTGCATGGGTTTGGGCTACTTGATTCATATTTACCTTCTCTTCTCTATTTGCCTTATGTTATTGTGGGACACTGTTTGCTATTTGTGTGTGTGACTCTGTGGGTGCTCCAACTTTATTTTAACTCATGTGAGAACTATGTGTTTTATCCATGTTCTACATACCTCGCCCGCTTTACTTGTTTATCCTTGTGCACATAGACAGGGGGAGCATGTCCATACTCTATCATACGTAATTGCGAACTTTTGTTCATGCAAATTCACTAGTTGTTATCGAACACCAAAAAGGGGGAGATTGAAAGGACATTTACTATCATAATCACTTTTGGTGTTCGTTAACAACTAGTAGACCCTTTTTACAGTGTGCTATTGTCTATAGGGTGATATTGTACAAAGGAAAAAGGACCATTGGCCTACGGATCATTCCCTGCATTTGTTCTTGTATCTTGGGGATTCCAGACCGGAGTCCCCGGTCTACACAGATCGGAGTCTCTGGTGTGGTCCGGAGTTTCCCCAAGAGTCTCTAGAGTGGCCCCTGTTTTCTTGCCTGGGTCAGCCAGTAAGGTGGTCCGGAGGTTGGTCTGGAGTCTCCGGTCCCTATCTCAGGCCGGAGTCTCTGGTGTAGAGGGACCGGAGTCTCCGGTCCACTTGGCTCCCAAGTGCGCCGGGTTAGTCTGTCAAGGGGTCTGGAGGCTGGTCCGGAGGTTGACCGGAGTCTCCGGTGTAGACCGGAGTCTCCAGTGTGGTGACCGGAGTCTCCAGTCTGCTTCTTCTCCAACGGTCAGAAAAACGGTTCGCTGACAGAAGGGCTATAAATAGGGGAGCTTATCCTCTTGTTCTAGCTGCTCGTCCACCTCAAGAACACCATGTCCATTTGAGCCACCAAATCAACAAGATATCTTCATCCAACCATCCAAAGTCTTTGATCTTTGGAGAATCGAAGGAGGAGGCCTTGATCTACAGCTTCACCAAGAGAGATCTTCATTTCCCCCTCATTCACTTGAGGGCCCCCTTGCTCTAGTGTTTCATTGGAAACCCTAGGTTTTGATTTGGTTCTTACAAGCTTGTCTTTGATTGTTTGACAGCTTGCTTGTATTTGGGAGCCTCCAATTAAGTTGTGGATGTGTGCCCCGAACTTGTTGTAAAGGTTGTCGTATAGTGGAAGAGGTGAATCAAACCCATTGGGGTGAGGTTCATCGGAGAACAAGGGAGGCCTCTCGTGGCGTTGGTGGTTTGAAACCACCCCCTCTCCAAACGTAGACGTACTTCCCCTCAAAAGGAAGGAACTACGGGAAACAAATCCTTGTGTCTTCGTGTGCTCCACTATGGTTACTTCTATCCTTTACTGCACTTTACTTATCTAGTTATTGTTTAGCTTGTGCCTGTTTGTCATATAGGTAAAGTCACCTTAGTTGCATAATCTAGAGAATTTACCTTTCTTGTCAAACCCTAATTTGAAAAAGAGTTAAATTTGAAGTAGCACATATTCACCCCCCCTCTAGGTGCCCATATGATCCTTTCACACTCAAGTCGTTGGAGCCACAGGAGTGCAAGGACTTCATCACGACCTTGAGGTCGGCTTTGGCTCGTCTACATCAACCACGCTCTCTTGAGCGTTGACAACGCTTTTTGGTCTTCAAGGGTAAGTTCGCGAAAAGCCCCTCACGTTACTGTATTACTAATAGATAGGTCCTGGCAGCATCAGGGGTTCAAGGGCGTAGGGTAAAATTTTATTTTTTTCATATGCAGAACCCCTACACTAGTGATAGTTTGCGAGTACTTTAAGAGTACTCATGGCTTTGTCCCTGGCTATTCCCATGGCCAGACTATGAAGAGGACTATCCGGAGGACGGATAGCAGGATGTCTATGATAACTAGGATCATCTCCCATCGTCAGCATTGCCTATGATAATGAAGATGGAGTCTCTACTACATTTATTTCCGCTGCTTTGATGTGTATTAAGACTTGATCATGAGATCAACTATTTGTAAGACTATTATGGTTTGTAATGGATGAGGTACTCTGCTATCAATTCGGTTATGTCTCGCAAAAATGGTATTCCTGGGATTGCGATGTAAGGCATAACAGGCATCTGGACTTAAAAATCTGGGTGTTAACAAGTTGGTATCAGAGCCATCCTGACCATAGGAGACCCTAGTTAGAATGGACATCTGAAAAACTTAGTTTCAAAACAAAGGAAGTGAGTATTTATGAAAACCTATTCTCACTCTTATCCTTGAGATTCTTTCCAAAAAAGAGAGTTCACTTGTTCCTCAAAATTCTTGCAAAAACTACATAAAATTTGACACACTTGATCACCTCACTAACTTACTCATCCTAATTGCTTATAGATGGAAGTCAAGTATAGCAAGTTCTATCAGCTTGGCAACGGAGGAGAACTCATCTTCAAGAGGGACTTTAGTCACCTAGCGGAGTTTCTTGGACGCCCGCATCCTAAGTTCTATGGAGCACAACTCAATGATCAGCCAGGAGGGGAACTGCAGTGGTTAGGCGCTGCAGATCTGAGAGGAAAGATGGAGCCACCCACGTCGGAGAAGATACAATTCACTGTGAGGGAGAACAACTGGTTGGATGGACTAGCTAGAGCAATGCAGGAAGCACTTGCCCGTCTGTGTGCGTGGAATATAAACAAGATCAATGGCACTCGCTTCGCTCACTATGCAAGACATGACTCCATGGGAGAGCCCTTGGCCATGCCAGGACACCTGGAACTGAGGCATCATGTGGATCGCCACGACTTCATGCTGCATGAGACTCAGAAGGAGTTGTACAACGCCCGTGCCTACGCCAAGCAAAAGCACACTATCGCAACAGAGAAGAACCACACCCTCGCCATCCTAGCTAAAGAGCGCAGGACACTTCACCGCCATCGTGACAAGAATGACCGCATCATTGCTCGCCTCCGCTAGAAGGTGGCAACCCTTGAAGAAACCATCCATGACCAAGAAATTGAGCTTCAGGAGAAGGAAGACGGAGGTGAAGATCTTCATAGGGATATCACCTCTTACCTTAGTGATGACGGAGACTATCTGGAGGACACCAACATGGAGTTCCACACTGACGAGGAGGACGCCGATTTCCTGGATGACGAAGAACCCACCAGTTCTGATGATGAGTAGTAGCAGTAGATCACTATCATAGGTGTGAGTTTGCATCCAGTCCCAATGTATCGTAGAATGACAGAATGGTTCTTAAAACCATCTACTTGGTAGTTGTGTTGTGTTGCTTGGAATGTGTTGCTTGGAATGAATGAAAAAGGGTTATGGTTTTCGAACTTTAGCAATACTCAAGTTTAAAGCTTTTGAACCATACCCATAAGCCATAGAAATTTCCCTCTTGTCTTATGATCTATCTCAATCTTCAGATGACTCGCGGCAACCCCGGTGGAAGCAACTCATCCCAGGATCCGATGGTTCAGATTCTGCAAATGCTTGTATCAGATCGAGAAGCCGATAGAACCGAGCGTAAAGCCAATCTTTCCACTCTTCAGCGGATCGCTCAAATGGCGCACAACAACCAAGGCCATGGAAATCAGGATCACCATGGATCTAAGCTAAAGAACTTTCAAAACACTAATCCTCCTATGTTTAGCAAATCTGAAGAGCCCTTAGATGCTGATTACTGACTGTAGTTGATGGAGAACAACTTAGAAGTTACAGGAGTAGATGCTGCAGAGAAAGTACTGTTTGCCACCCACTATCAGGCAGGTTATGTAAAATCCTGGTGGAACAGCACTCATACAATGAACGGAGGACAAATGATGGCGTGGGAGGAATTCAAGATCAAGTTCAGCAGGACTCATGTGCCCCCAGGTTTGATCAAGAGGACGAGGGATGAATTCAGGGAGTTGAAGCAAGGGAAAATGACTGTGGTGGAATACCGTGACAAATTTCTGTCTCTGGCTAGGTATGCCCTCGATGAGATCGACACCAAAGCAAATAAGAAGGAAAGTAGGTTCCTGAATGGCCTGCATGATGAGATGCAAACAGTGTTAGTCAACATTCGTTTTGACGATCTAGAAGCTCTAGTGGATTCTGCTATCCAGATGGAAGGAAAAATCAATCAAGCCAGTGAGAACCGCAAGCATCGTATGATGCACCAGCTTGGACCCCACCATACCCCGAAGTACCGCCCCATCTCGTCTGCAGGATTTGCACCAAGAAACATCAGGACACCTATGTCCCATCCGAACTTTCCTAATCATGGAGGAGGAAACCCAAGGCATGAAGGCAACAACAACAACAACACCGGCAACCCCCATAACTTCAACCATGCACTGCCAAGGTCCACCAACCACAACAACAACAACAACAACAACAACAATAATACTGCCCCAAGGACTGGAAGCAATGTTGTGCCTATTGCTGAGAAGGACAAGTCAATGGTAACCTGCTTTGAATGTGGAGTTACGGGTCACTACTCCAATGAGTGCCCCAAGAAGCTTGCTACAATCACCAATGTCACTGCACCTGCCCAGCAGCAGTGCCGTGTCCATCCTGGAAAGAGGTTTGCCCCAGGCAACCCGCACAACCGTACCGGCCGTCTGTTCCACATGAATGCAGAAGAAGCCCAGGAAGCGCCAGATGTCGTGCTGGGTATGTTTTCTATTAACTTAGTACTTGCAAGAGTGTTGTTTGATTCTAGAGCATCGCACTCGTTTGTTACAGAAGAATTTGCATGCACTAGTAAGATTCAACCAACAAATTTGAAGCATGTTATGATAGTTCAAATACCTGGGTCAACCACCAAAGCTAGAAACATTTGCAAGGTCGTGCCTATCAGAATACATGGAATAGATTTTTATGCCAATCTAATAGTACTTGGAACAAAAGGTTTGGAAGTAGTACTAGGAATGGATTGGATGTTGAAACAATAGGGGTTAATAGACTGTGCTAAGAAAGCCATAACCATGACCAGTAGCACCGGAGTATCAGTAGAGCATGTGTCTGAGACGCTGCCATGTCAATTAAAATGCAACAAGAGTTTAGTCCAATCCACACTAGACCAAGTTAGAGTAGTCTATGAATACCCCGACATGTTCCCAGATGAATTACCTGGTATGCCCCCAGATCGCGATATCGAGTTTATCATTGAATTCGTTCCTAGAACTGGGCCCATAGCTCAGAGACCCTATAGTATGAACCCATCCGAATTAGTTGAGCTAAAAAAGCAACTTGATGACATGTTGGGCAAACGTCGGATACAACCAACTGCATCATCGTGGAGATCACCAGGTTTGTTTGTGGATAAGAAAGATGGTGTCAACCATTTGTGTACGGATTACCGGAAGCTGAATGACATCACCATCAAGAACAAGTACCCACTACCGAAGATAGAAGATCTGTTTGACCAGCTGACTGGTGCCAAAGTGTTTTCTAAGATTGATCTTAGAACTGGTTATCATCAACTAAAGATCCGTGCAACAGATATCCCAAAGACTGCTTTCACTACCAGATATGGATTGTATGAGTACAATGTCATGTCATTTGGATTGAAAAATGCCCCCGCTTATTTCATGAATCTCATGAATAAGCTTTTTATGAACTTCTTGGATAAGTTTATCGTTGTGTTCATCAACGATATTCTGATCTATTCCAAGTCGAAAGAAGATCATGAGAAGCACCTAAGAACCATCCTTGAAAACCCTTAGAGAGCATCAGTTGTATGCCAAGTTTAGAAAATGTGAGTTCTGGTTAAAGGAAGTAGGATTCCTAGGACATATCTTGTCGGCAGCAGGAGTTGGCGTCGATCCCGCCAAGATTAAGGATGTTTAAGAATGGAAAGCCCCAACCACTCAAACCGAAGTCCACGCATTTCTTGGATTAGCGGGATACTACCACAAGTTCGTTGAAGGATTTTCAAGCATCGCAAGGCTGATGACCTAGATGTTGAAGAAAGACAAGAAGTTTGAATGGACAGAAAAATGTGAAGCAAGTTTTCAAGAGCTCAAGAAGAGATTGATTTCAGCCCCAATTTTGATCATGCCGGTTATCACAAAGCCTTTTGATGTATTTTGTGATGCATCCAAGATTGGTCTCGGATGTGTGTTGATGCAGGAAGGCAAAGTAATATCATATCTGTCCCAACAACTAAAGCAACATGAGAAGAATTATCCCACCCATGACTTAGAATTGGAAGCAGTAGTTTTAGCCTTGAAGACATGGCGTCATTACCTCATGGGTAACCGCTATGAGATTTATTTAGATCACAAGAGTCTGAAGTATATTTTCACCTAGAAGGAGCTAAATCTGAGGCAATGGAGATGGATAGAGTTAATCAAGGATTATGACCTTGACATTCACTACCACCCAGGCAAGGCCAATGTGGTAGCAAATGCTCTTAGTAGACTACCATGTAGGTTAAACACCATGATTAAAGAAGATCAGCCAAGTCTGCATGAGGAGTTGGAGAATTTTAGAATGGAGCTAGTTAGCGAAGGATTCCTAGCCAGTATTGAACTTCAACCCACTTTGATCAGTCGGATAAAGGAAGCTCAGAAAGGAAATGCCAGTATCAATGGAATTAAGCATCGTATTTGTATAGGGAAGGTACCCGGATTCACTGAAGATGAAGAAGGCGTTCTATGGTATAAAGGACGCATATGTGTGCTAGCAGATTCAGAGTTGAAGCAAGTCATTTTGCAGGAAGCTCATGATACTCTTTATTCTATTCATCCAGGAGGAACGAAGATGTATCAGGATTTGAAAGAGCAATTTTGGTGGCACAAAATGAAGAGAGAAATCGGAAGCTTTATCGTCAAGTGTGATATCTGTCAGAGAGTCAAAGCGGAACACCAGCGACCCGCAGGACTGTTGTAGCCGTTGCAAATTACGGAATGGAAATGGGATTCTGTTGGAATGGATTTCATCACCGGTTTGCCTACATTTAGTAGAGGAAATGATTCTATTTGGGTCATAGTGGATATACTGTCCAAGGTAGCTCATTTCATACCCGTCAAGACCACTTACCAAAGCCTGAAGCCGGCAGAGTTGTATATTGCTAGAATAGTCAGTCTGCACAGAACCCCCAAGACAATTGTGTCAGATCGAGGAACCTAGTTTACCTCAAGGTTTTGGAAGAAAGTCCAAGAAGGAATAGGAACCAAACAGAACTTCAGCACAGCTTATCAACCACAGACCGACGGATAGACGGAAAGAGTAAACCAGATACTAGAAGATATGCCAAGAGTCTATGTACTAGAATATGGGTCTAAATGGGAAGACTGTCTGCCTTTCCCAGAATTCTCATACAACAACAGTTGTCAGGCCTGTTTGCAAAAGGACCCATTTGAGTTTTTGTATGTAAGGAAGTGTCGTACCCCCTGAATTGGTCACAAGTACGAGAGAGTCATATATGCGGGCCATACATCCTACGAGAAGCCGAAGAGAAGGTTCACAAGATCCATGAACACCTCAAGACCGCTCAATTCAGACAGAAGAGTTACGCTGACAAAAGACGTCGAGACCTGACCTTCAATATCTTAGACTTTGTGTGTCTCCAAGTATCACCCTTGAAAGGAATGCGGAGTTTTCAACTCAAAGGGAAGCTTGAACCCAGATATATCGGACCCTTCAAGATTTGAAGTCATCGAGGAGAAGTATCCTATCAGCTAGAACTGCCTGAAGAGATGTCAGTTGTACATGATGTGTTTCATATCTCGTTACTTAGGAAATGCTTAGAAGTTCCGGAGAAGAAGGAAGTTTTCAAGAACATCGATCATAGAGCCGTGGATACCAACAAGGATTTAACTTATCGGGAAGTACCCATTCATATTTTGGAAGAAGCCTTCAGAACCACCCGGACCAGAAGTATCAAGTTTCTAAAAATCTAGTGGAGCAACCATACTGAAGAAGAAGCCACCTGGGAGCGAGAAGAATATATTAGGACTGAGTTTCCAAATCTCTTTATTTCCTAGTTTTCTTGAATATTGGGACGAGATTCTGTTTAAGGGGGGAAGGTTTGTAACACCTAAAAAATATTAAAAAGGAGAATATCAATTTCCAATCAACCAAAATTAAGGTTAACAAAAGCTTTTAATTTTAAAAACTATATGAATGCAAGTGTGTGTTGTTAATGATATATGAATGCATGTTATGCCATGTTTGTTTGTTATAAATGATGAGAATTACTTTAAAGATCAAAACAATATCATCTAGGTCAAATCAAAACCAAAACAAAGCAAAAGAAAATCAAATTATAAAGCATATGAGCTAATGGTCATTTTTGCAAATGTTAACACTTAGCCCACTTTGGGCATCTCTATTAAATGATTTCAAACAGAAACAATTCCATTTCTTTTCTCCCCTTGCTAGACCAAGTGACAATGAACACAAGTGAGCTTTCAAAACTTACAGAAACAAATTCAAATTCTTTTGGAGGACATTTCAAAATTGAATCTATCATAGGCATGAAGATGACAACTTTTGAAAAACCATCCAAACTTTCTCCACTTGACCAATCCTTGCAACCAGAGACTCAAGCTTATGATCATCCAACCCACTAAAAATAATTTGAAAATTCAAATGTTTTTCTCTTGCGGCCATTTGATCGAACACTTGGCGAGCATAGTACAGAGCTACCAACTCCACACTGCTTAGAGCAATCTTGTGATCATCTTTGTACCACACTCAACCTCCACTACTCGCCCACACTCGCCCTAGTACCATCACGTGCAGCTGAGCCTTGCTCACTCGACCAATTGACTAGTGCCAGCCCATACCCGAGCTCACCATGCCGTCCCGACATGGACTCGGCGCTACATGCCTCGTCGCCATCGCCCATGACATCTAAAAGCTAGCCATAACCCCACCGCACCTGCATGTGTACGCCTCGACCAACGCTAGGTTGTGGAGATGCTAGCACAGTTGCGCCCACTTCTCTGTCCGCCATGCCGAGACCGCGCTAGAGCGCCGAGCAATCCCGCACGATCATGCCACGCCTTGCTCTCCCCTTGCATCACTGCACTCGCTGCCGACACCAGCCACCTCCCAGACATGGCCGCTTGACCCCGCGCGACCTGTGACCACCGTACGCCATGACGAATGCCCGCGGTACCCGAGGATGGCATGGAAGTCCCCGACCGATGGAGACCGCGCCTTGTCGCGCCACTGTGCGCATGACAATCGCCAAGGAGCCCTGCGTTGACCTACACCCTCAGCCATGCCTATAACCCATTATAACGACGTCGTCGACGAGCCCGAGCCTTGCCCCAATGCTCCCCTCGCTGGGGTATAAATAAACCCTGCCCCTTGCCTCAAAATGCACCCCACTCGACTCTCCTCTCACCTAGCAACCTCTCTGACCCATCCTTGGAGCAATCCGAAGCGTGCAGCACCGGAATTTCACTAGAGCCCGCCGCCGCAGTGGTGGAACGGATCTAGCGCTAGGAGCCGTCCCAGGAACTGCAGCGACCATCGTTCGCACCGCCATCGTCTACCAATTCATTCGCCTGCACCATCATACCTAGATGGAGCCCTGGTAAGCCCCCGACGACCCCCACTGTAGAGCTAGGGTTGAATCCCGTGCATGCCGTGCGAGGGAGACAATGACGCCGAGCCGTCGATCGTGCTCTAATCGTGCGGCTAGGATTAGCGCATATCGCTTCGCGTTAGAACAGCCGCTGACGTGTGGGGCCAGTGCAAGTGCAGCCCGCTGCGCGCACCTGATGACCCGCAAGTATAAGGGGTGTATCACAGTATTTTTGATAAGTAAGTGTGTCGAACCCAACGAGGAGCAGAAGGTGCTGGCTAGTGGTATGGATCAGGAATTCTCTGCAAATACTTAGCAAACGGATTTTTAGGGGTTTTTGATAAAGCAAGTAAACAAAGTACGAGTAAATAAAAGACAGTAGGAATAAATGTAGCAAGTGGCCCAATCCTTTATGCATCAAAGGAAGGGCCGGTTGTATTACTTAAGATGACCAAACGTTCTCGAGGACACATGGGAAGATTGTCAAGTGCTTTCGCTTCATATAGTTGATTAATCTTCTCTAGCTTGCTAAGTGTTGTGTGTGTGAACCTGTGATAATGTACCGCCCATCCAAGACTAATACATACTTGTGATTATACCCCTTGCAAACATCCGTAAGTACAAGAAAGTAATTAAGGTAGAGACCTAACCACAGCTTTAAACTCTAAGACCCTTACGTCCCTTGTGCAATGGTTTCCTAACGGGGGTTCAGGTTTCTGTCACTCCGGCAACCCCTACGATTAGTACCCAAATACACAATGCATTCCCCTAGGCCCATATAGGTGAAGTGTCATGTAGTCGACGTTCACATGACACCACTAGAAGAAGTACACCACAACTTAAATATCAAACTATTGAATCTTTCTCAACACAACTCCACTACTAACAACATGACTTCTCCCATGTCCTCAATAACAAAGCGAACTACTCACAAGACATCATATGGATCATGATCAGAGATGGAATAATGATGTATAACAATCTGAACATAAACAATAATTCAATGGTTCACTCAATAGCATCAACTATAAAGAGTAATCAACACCGGGAAAGTTTCCCCTATGAACTAATGCAAGATTCAACTCAATTGTTACAACAATATGGAGATGTTAATGATGGTGCTGATGGTGATGATGATGACGATCCCGATGAAGTCCAGGTTGATGGTGGTGTTGATGGCGACGATCTCCCCTCTCCGGGAAGGAATTCCACCGGCAGAAATCTATCTGCCGGAGAGATCTTTCTCTCTTGGTGTTTTCCGCCCCGCAGAGGTGGCGGAATCTTTCTGTGGTCGCTCCCCGAGTCTTAGGGTTTCGGGAGGATGATATACACCAGAGGGGAGAGGCTGGAGTGGGCCAGGGTGGCCACACCACCTGCTGGCGCGACCTAGGGCTGCCCGCGACAGGGGGTGGTGTGGGCCCCCTGTGGCCCATCTCCACTCTGTCTTCTGGCATCCTTAGTCTTCTGGAAAAATAGGATTTTCCGTATATTTTCCTGGATTGTCCGATCTTCGCGAATTTTGCCCCCAAACAACACCTTTTCCATCAGAATCCTGACTACAGCGATCCATGCTACAAAAGTCATCAACCATGCAAAAACAGATGAAATAACATAAGTATCACCTCTCAATACGAAATATATCAATGAATAATAGTGAATTAAGACATAGAATAGTGATGCAAAATGGACGTATCAACTCCCCCCAAGCTTAGACTTTGCTTGTCCCCAAGCGGCGAGCTCAATAAACATGGCCTCAGGTTTATGGAGTGAAGAGTCGATAAAAAAATACGGACAAGAAGCATCACATCCATCAAGTGCATAGATCATAATAGAAGACAACTCACTATTATATAACTCAACTTGCAATGAGTAAAGGAAACACAATAAAGATACATAAAGTGAATCATAATTGGTAATGGCAAACTTAGCTCTTGGTCGAAGAATAGTTGATAATTTGCTGGAGTTCACAAATAACTGGTTTTCAAAGATAGCTTTCAAAGTAGTAAACATCAAGATAAGAGCAATGTGCTAAACAAGGAACATAAGAAACATGATTGAATAAATCATCATATGAATGAATGAAACACAACAACTCAAAATACTTGCTGAGATAGAAGGGAATAGGTTTACTGACTCAACTACAAAGTAAAAGAAAGGCCCTTCACAGAGGGAAGCAGGGATTGCAAGTCTCATAAAGATCTCCCAAAATTATGATACTTACTAGCTTTTAGCTCTCATTGCCCCTATCATAGGCATCTTTAGGTGATTAAGGTTAAAGTGATCAAATATGAGGATATGCATTGACAAGTTGTAAGTTGAGAATCTCATGTCCCTTGAATACGAGGGCCGCTCCTCATGCTACTCAAGTTTAGTCACCGGTAAGTTCTTGTCATCGTAAGCATATGTGTATCATAGAGAACCGCTTAACGGGTACCCCTTGCCCGATGATACGAAAGAATCCCCATATCAAAATGACAAGGCAAGCAGACAACAAACATCTCAGCAATCTTCTTATTTACCATGGGAATATGGTGCTTTTTTCTCTCTTTCCTCTTTTCATAATCTCTTTTTTTATTTTTCTCTTTGTCTCAATCTCTATCTCTTTTTTTATAAGAAGAATGCTTCATAGATGCTCATTATGGTTACGCTGCAGGTTTCCACCATGTCAGCATGGATTAGACCAACGGCCCAGGCGTTTCTCTAACACATATGCATAACTCCATGGACTTACAAGCTCCCCTTTCATTTCACACCGACGACATCCATAGACAAAAGAACATGATATCAACTTGGTACAAAGTACCAGTGCAATGTTGAAACCGTTCCCCATGCCAACATGGTTCTGCTAATTCACAACTTACAAAGTGCAAGCATATACGCAACATAGGTGAGCACAATGGTTCAAGTTTATTAAATGTAAGAAAGTAAGGTGTGCCATCAAGTTCGTGAGAGCTTTAATCACTAATTTTCACATAACAAGTTTAATTTGGAAGGTAGACAAAACAAGAATTTACTTGGAATAGCAATAATGCTACTAGGTACGTATGGTGGACACAGATGGCAAAGGTTTTGGTTTAAAGGAGTGGATGCACGAGAAGAATTCCCTCTCAGTACAGGTTTTTGGCTAGCAAGGCTGGGTAGCAAGTATAAGAGTTGAAGGAAACAACCAAACATACAAGTGATTAAGACAAACATGCAATCTTCCTTGGAAGCACAAAAGATCTTAACTAGAGAATACTAAACTTATGAGCAAATCAAGAAAGAAAGATGATGAAATTATTTTTCTTTAAAGGTACTTTTATCTTTTCTTTCAACTCTCAAAAATAGTGTGCTACTGATCGAGCCAGGTTTGCCAAAACCAACTAAATTAACTCAATGATCCCAAAGTGATAGCAATACTAACTACAAGATCAATCATATAACCACGAACTGAAAACTAATATAAGCTATGCAAAAGAGTAAATGATAGAACTTCTCATTAATATTCCATAACGGAAACTCACACCAAGGGATACACATCTAACGAGAGAGGGGACACTTCCATAATGCAAACCATACTACATAATAACTCCTCTATTCATGATATGATTGTACTAAAAAGGTAAAAAGATAGAAGATAGTGATGTGATACCGCGACATTCCCCCAAGCTTGGAACAAACCAATGGGATGCCAAACCTGATGACGAATTACTCCTTAGGTGGTGGTGGTATCCTCTCGATGAGCTTCTTGACCAATTTCCCCAAGCCCTCAATCTCGAAAGTGAGATTACGAATAAGCTGTGAGTTTTGCTCAATGCGGCTCATGATCATGTCGGGTTGAGAATTACAGCTCTTGCTATTCTTTCCCTACTCTTCCTCCTTGAAGTCTTCTTTTCCTGCATGGTTATGGATAAAGGTATGGAAGGGACTCTTGGTACTTGGAGAAGGTGACCGTGGAGCCAAGCAGTGATGAGGAGCTTTCCCCCAAGTCTGCATCCGTGCAGTCCTTCTAATCCTGGCAGGTTTTGTCACCACTACAATGCTTGCAATGGTAGTGCCGGTGTGCGGATGTTGGCCTTGCTCCTCTTCATCTTCACTTTTGATCTCCTTCTCCTTCCCAGGGTCTTGGAGGTCTTCCTCCATAGGCTCCTTCCCTTTATCCTTGGCGGACACCATTATGCTTCTAAACCTTCAAAAAGTATGTCCTGGCAGAAACAGATCGAAACAAAAACACGACGAAAACACGATATACGAACCTCGGGGGATCCAGAGGGTTATATATTACGAAGTTTCATATCAAAAGGAAGGTATTGGGAGAAAATGAGTCGGAGGCGGAGTCCAGGGTGGCCTCACCACCTGGTGGCGCGGCCAGGGTGGGCCCATGCCACAGGGTGGTGTGAGCCACCTGGCTCCATTTCCGTCCCTTTTTCGCTTCGTAGCTTTCCTTATTGACTAAAAACTACAAAAATATAGTTGGATAGTATTTTCGTGGAACTTTTCTTACCAGAACTGTTACCTATTTGAAAACACACTCTGCAGGTCTCTGAATTTGGTATCTAGTAGATTCTTTCGGAGTCACCACTTGAATAACATCAATATCTTCATCTTCATACACTTATTACTTGAGTCATAAAACCCTTCTCTTTCTTATTACACCATTTTCTCCACTTCCTGGAAATTTCTTTCACACAAAACTTCACACAATTCTCATTAGCAACATTAGTATAAGTGAAGTGATAAAACCTTTTGAGTCCAACTTCAACTGAAAACCATCAAAACATAAACTACTTAAGCAACTCCTTCCAAAACCCCAAAAAGAATTCAAAAAGGAAATCGAATAAAGAAGCAAATGCAAGAGTGGAAAATCTGTCAAAACAGACCAGCAGGTAAAGATCAATTTTTTCAAAAATCTTCTGTTGCTCAAATAAAAAAGTGCAAAAGGAACGAAAGTTAAATAACAACCTGGGGCAGAAGCACACAAAATTACAGCTCAATCTGACATACAGAGATCTCTCACGAATATTTACGGTGAAGCACAAAAATCTGTTTCGGGACAGCAACTTCCCCAAATATTACTTCTCTTTCATTAGAGATTGATCTTGACACAAAAACCAAACAAAACGGATAAGGAGCGGTTATTACCGAAGTAATAACTTCCAAGACTCAAAGAAACAAAAACAAACCGAAAGAAAAAAACAAATTGGGTTGTCTCCCATAAAGCTCTTTCTTTATAGCCATTAAGATGGGCATTATACTTTTGAAGATACTCTCATAGGAATATGAATTGAAGTGAAAGAGAGAATTAAGAAGCAAAAATACATACATTTAAGTCTAACCCACTTCCTATGCAAGGGAATTTTGTAAACAAACAAGTTGTTGAAACCAGAGGCAACTTGCATAAGGAAGCAAAAGAAGTGCAACATAAAAACTTTCAGCATAAAACGAGGAAACTTGATATTGTTGAGATGCATAAGAGCACTTTTCCCTCTCTCATAGTAACTTTCAGTATCATGCATAAACTTAACAATATAGCTATCACAAGGACCATCATAGCAATGATCACGTATTCTAACAGAAAACACAGGAATACTAGCTCTCATAACTCTACTTTGTGAGACAATATTAGAGGTATCCTTACAAAGGATAGGGTGTCCCTCTTTCTCATATTTAGTAACAAAGTATTTCACATTTGCTATTATAGGTTCATCAACCATTTGTTTATTAGGTTCAACAGCCTTATTTGTACTTTCATTAACCATACTAGCTATCATAGAATGTTCCTTTACCTTAACTGGAAAAGGCATTTTCTCAATATAAGGTTCAGGTAAAACATGATTACCAGTATAATCTTCAGTATTTCTTGTAGGAACACTCTTAGCAATATCTTTATAAGGTTCATGATACTTATTCCACTTCTTTTTAGGCACTTCAATGTAGGAAGGAAAGGCCTTAAAATAAGAAGCAATAGCTTGAGAGTCTAGCCCATAAGCATTTTCAATATTTTGAAAGTCATCAGTTCCCATAAAAGATTCAATGCATTCATAATCGTAATTTATACCTAACTTTCTACCTTTGTCATTCTCCCAAGCTTCAGCATTGTCTTGAATACGGTCCAGAAGATCCCATTTAGCTTCTTCTTTCATGCGAGTGAATGATCTAGCACAAGGAGCATCCAATAAATCCTTGTCATGTAGAGGAAGCCTTGCATAAAAGTTATTGATAATAATATTGTTGGGGAGCTCATGAATGGTACATTTGAGCATTAGTAACTTCAATCTCCCCCAAGCTTGAGCTGTACTCTCTCCATCAAGAGGCCAAAAGTTGTATATTTGATTCCGATCTTTATGAATCTCACTAGGAGGATAAAACTTTGAATAAAAGAGAGGCACTATTTCCTCCCATTCCAGAGCTTGACCATTCTTCAGCAGCTTATACCATCCCTCAGCTCTTCCTTTCAGTGATAATGAGAATAACTTCTTCTTAACTTGATCTATAGTAATACCTGCACACTTGAACAACCCGCATAATTCGTGTATAAAGAGTAAATGATCACCGGGATGGACAGTTCCATCCCCAACATAGTAGTTATCCATAACACGATCAATAATTCTTGTAGGTATTTTAAAAACATCATTCTCAGCGGGTGGTGGCTTATCTACTACCTTAGCAGTGGTAGTAGCATTACCAAATAAGAAACTCAGTGAATTATCCATAACGAAAATAAAGCAACTAACAGAAGTAGACAATACTCACAGTAGAAGTTTCCTTTACCAGTTTCACTCTCCAATAGCGCTTCACTCCGCGGCAACGGCACTAGAAAATAGTCTTGATGACCCACAAGTATAGGGGGTGTATCGCAGTATTTTCGATAAGTAAGAGTGTCGAACCCAACGAGGAGCGTGTCAAGCTAGTGGTATGGAACAGGAATTCTCTGCAAATACTTAGCAAAAGGATTTTTAGGGGTTTTTGATAAAGCAAGTAAACAAAGTACGAGTAAATAAAAGACAGTAGGAATAAATGCAGCAAGTGGTCCAATCCTTTAGCAAAAGGATAAGCCGGTTGTATTACTTAAGATGACCAAACGTTCTAGAGGACACATGGGAAGACTGTCAAGTGCTTTCGCTTCATATAGTTGATTAATCTTCTCTAGCTTCCTAACGGGGGTTCAGGTTTCTGTCACTCCGGCAACCCCTATGATTAGTAGCCAAATACACAATGCATTCCCCTAGGCCCATATAGGTGAAGTGTCATGTAGTCGATGTTCACATGACACCACTAGAAGAAGTACACCACAACTTAAATATCAAACTATCGAATCTTTCTCAACACAACTCCACTACTAACAACATGACTTCTCCCATGTCCTCAAGAACAAAGCGAACTACTCACAAGACATCATATGGATCATGATCAGAGATGGAATAATGATGCATAACAATCTGAACATAAACAATAATTCAATGGTTCACTCAATAGCATCAACTACAAAGAGTAATCAACACCGGGAAAGTTTCCCCTATGAACTAATGCAAGATTCAACCCAATTCTTACAGAAATATGGAGATGGTGATGATGGTGATGATGGTGGTGATGATGATGATGATCCCGATGAAGTCCAGCTTGATGGTGGTGTTGATGGCGACGATCTCCCCTCTCCGGGAAGGAATTCCCCCGACAGAAATCTGTCTGCCGGAGAGATCTTTCTCTCTCGGTGTTTTCCGCCCTGCAGAGGCGGCAGAATCTTTCTGTGGTCACTCCTCGAGTCTTACGGTTTCGAGAGGATGATATACGCTAGAGGGGAGAGGCTAGAGTGGGCCAGGGTGGCCACACCACCTGCTGGCGCGGCCTAGGGCTGCTCGCGCCAGGGGGTGGTGTGGGGCCCCTGTGGCCCATCTCCACTCCGTCTTCTGGCATCCTTAGTCTTCTGGAAAAATAGGATTTTCCGTATATTTTTTCGGATTTTTTGATCTTCGCGAATTTTGCCTCCAAACAGCACCTTTTCCATGAGAATCCTGACTGCAGCGGTCCATGCTCCAAAAGTCATCAACCATGCAAAAACAGATGAAATAACATAAGTATCACCTCTCAATACGAAATATATCAATGAATAATAGTGAATTAAGACATATAATAGTGATGCAAAATGGACGTATCAACGCCGTGTAGTTGGGCCGGCCTAGTATCATTCCCGCGCGTGCCCACAAATTCAAATCAAGATTTTTTCTTTTAATTCAAAACCATATTATGTAGGTGACTTTGAAATTGAATTCAAGAAGATTCACTGAACCCAATTGCATGATTCCAATTTTGTTAGAAAAGAAATGAAAATCTCTAAACACTCCCGTTGGATTCAAACAGTTTGAATTTATAGATCATCCGTAGCAAAAATAACAAGGCAATGACTTTTCCAACTTCAAACATTTTTCTAAAATCAACAATAAATGCTTTTGAGTTAATTCCAATTGTCAAAGATCACATTTGCCATGATCTACCTGAATATGTAAAAATATTTAGTTTTACATGCAGTAGTCATGGGCTAAGATTAAAAGAATGGCTATATAGTCATTTCTAGTCATCTTAATTACATTAAATAGCAATATTACACTTTGTAATATATGCCATCTACTTTAAATCACATTCCCAAGTATGGAAATATGTGGTGATGACATGTGTCAACATGATCCCATATTTTATAATTGGAGAATATTAAGTCTTAAGTATTTTTCAATGAGTAGAAACTGTATTTCCAAAATAAGATAATAAGACTATGTCACTAATTCATGTGATAATTGAGATGATGCTAAATCATCTAGTGTGAGCCTTTGTGTGCTGAATAGAAGTAGCTAAGTATTGTTTGGTGATTGTGTACCTCGTATTTATTTATAGACGCTAGTACCAACTCGGGCTACGAGGAGGAAGAATTCTACGAAGAAGAAGAAGAGGAGCACTTCGACAACTGTACCAACCAAGGCAAGCTCCACTATGCAATCTAACCTATGCAAGATACACTATGCATGCTATTGTGATGCAACTTGATTACACCAATCCCAAGTTTTACTTGCAAGCTTTATTTTTCTTCCCCTTACCAAATTTCTTAAAATTGTTAATTATTGGTGATTAGTGGAAATTAGGACATATACCATCGAGAGCATCAAACTAGGATTAGGTAGTTATACTGGATTAGCACCCTTCACAAGTGACCCCTCATTCATAGTTGCTAGTGCTAAACTAATATTGATCACTTTAGATGGGAACACTTGGAGCAAATGATTATGAAAACCTTAGAATGATGAGTTATTATATTGATATGTTTTGACATGGGGTATGAAAAAAAATGACTTGAAGATGATAATGAATGAGGCATGTGCCTTGACTTTGAATAAAAACTGATGGTTGGGTTCGATGCGATACCATTCCAGCTTTACCGTACAACCACGATACTTGATTTGGGTAGGGCTTAATTGGAAGTTTATGTGTCTTAGTATGGGCTCCCTCGCGGAAAAGAGGTTAAGCTGAGGCTACCTCGTGACTGTGAATGACCACCTATGCAGTTCCCGGATGGCGGATGACCATGGCTGGGAGGCCAAGCTCATAGGGGAGGTGCCTATACTAGGGTGTGTAATTGAAAGGTTAGGATTAATTATCCGCATACCAAGTATGATGATTCAAGGCTATCCCTGACGGATGTATGAATACTTGTGGTGAAAGTGTACCACCTCTGCAAAGTGTCAAACTATTCGAATAGCCGCGTCCACGGTCATGGACAGTTGGATGGCCATACTGTTACATTGTCAGATGTTTTCAAAATTACTTGTGACTTGAAATATGACTTTGACTTGACCACAACAGGGTTGTGGACATGAAAACTAGGTTCCCACTTGAGTAATCTAGATAACTAAAATAGGTCTTTACTACTAAGTACTTCTGAAATAAAACTAGCTTATTGCAAACAAGCCTAGAGATTAGGATTCCTACTAGAATTGTCTTACTTGCACTAGTGATAGTTTGCGAGTACTTTAAGAGTACTCATGGCTTTGTCCCTGGCTATTCCCATGGCCAGACTATGAAGAGGACTATCCGGAGGACGGGCAACAGGATGTCTACGATAACTAGGATCATCTCCCATCATCAGCATTGCCTGTGAAATGAAGATGGAGTCTCTACTACGTTTATTTCTGCTGATTTGATGTGTATTAAGACTTGATCATGAGATCAACTATTTGTAAGACTATTATGGTTTGTAATGGATGAGGTATTGTGCTATCAATTCTGTTATGTCCCGCAAAAATGGTATTTCTGGGATTACGATGTAAGGCATAACAGGCATCTGGACTTAAAAATCTAGGTGTTAACACTCCAACTCCAAAACTTCAATCCTTTTTCTCTCTTCTACCTCCGAACTCTCTCAAAACCTCAAGAGGTCTTCATCTCTACTCAATTTCATTCGATTTCTTCGCACACAAGTGATCTACGGTATGTTTCTCCTCCGACCCTCCAATTACTTTTTGCAAATTCATCTTTGATCTATTGTCATTATCAATCTAGGGTGAGACCTACTATGAACCAATTGCCATGATTCTCTTGCCTAGATTATTATTTTGAGGAGATTCTTTAGTGTGCTATGATGAGGAATATGTTGTACTTACTGTTGTTGGATTAAAAAGTTTTATTTTTGTATTTCTTCAATGTTTTAGATGATGAACACAAGGAGCCAAACTCGTGCTCGTGCCACCGATAGCGCTTCTCGGGCTGTCACTCAAGAACGCATGGGGATACGGTTCAGGAATAAGCTCCAACGTGATCACTTCAACAGGATCAAGAACCGCGAAGTGAAGGCCACCAAGTGGGCTTGCCCCATTATATTGAACCAACTCGGTATTTCTGATGACTTCAGTTTACTTTGCAATAGAGCTGGTCTGCAAAACTTTGTGTACAATGATGTGCCTACTTATCGCCGCTTAACTATCGAATTCCTAAGTTCGTTGCAAAGCACCGTTAAACAATAGCAAGGAGAGGACATGATTTCTTTCTGACTTATGAACAACAACTACACTTTAACATTACATGAATGGTGCGCATGCTTTAATTTGCCAAACAATGATGTTAATGCCTTACGCGCATCCTTTACTGGCTTAGTCCCTTCCCCTGAACAATCTTATAATGGAATGAGTTTCACTACTAGAGTGAGCAAGGGGAAGAATATTCAACATCCTGCAATTCACTATTTGTTCTATGTTATTGCTAACACGTTGCAAGCACGTAACGAGTTCACAAGACTCAACGAGGAGGACATCTTAGTCCTTGCAAAGGCTGCTTACATCAACTGCGGCTTGTCACTCAACTTGGGCACCATCCTTGTGCGCTATCTGGAGCACCAAGCCTCCCAAAGCCAAGGACCAATCACAGGTGGAGGCGTCATCACCATGCTTGCCACTGCCCTAGGCATCGACCTAGGTGAGTTCCAACCTGTGCTAGGTGAGCAACGTGTTGGCTTCTCTACCTTAAAAGCTTGTGGAATGCTGACTAGGAGAGGTGGTGTTTATTACCTGCATATTGTTAGAGCTGGGTGTCTCTACCTTGCTCCTATGCCTAATGGTCTTTTCTCTATCGAGGAAGGACGTTTGCTATATGACTTGCAGGTTGAGCAACACCAACCCGAGGAGGAGGTTCTGGAGGAGGATGAGGACCAAGAGGAGGAGAAAGAAGTTTCTTATCAAGAGGAGCAGCCACAAACCCGGTTTCGCCACATACCAAGATTTCCAAGAACTTGGAGGGACTATGGAGAGGATGCATATCCTCTCTTTGAACCTCTGAGGATCAACTAGTAACCTCTCAACTCAATTTGCGAACTGGAGTAACGACTTTTTCCGCCACCACAATGATTTGAAGGGCTTGCAAAAGCCTAAGCTTGGGGAAGTTTCCTCATGTATCTTTATTTGGCATTCATTTGCTTTTATTTATTTTGAGGTTATGTTTTTAGTTCGAGTTTATAAGCACTCGTGTTGGCTTCCCCAACACCTTAGTTTTAGTTCTTTGTATTTGCTTTCGAGATTTCTAGCCGAGCTTTGCCGCCAATTTTCTATTCTTTAAACTCCCTCTCTTAAAAATCACAAAAAAGATTTGTCCATTTTTTCTTATTTCCCCTCTTCCTTTTCTTTCCGCCTCGAGGTTTCCATGTATTTGCAGGAGAGTGATCGACTTCGAGTTTCCAAGAAGCAAATAAAAAAGGAAGAGAGAAGTGGAACCAAACATGAGAGGTATGCCTTATGACTCCCCACTTTTGAAGTTTGAGAAACCCATGCTAGTTAGTAGTAAATGTTGAGATATTATATTGGTGGAGTGAGTCTTTGTATTATAGTAAGATTTTATTTTGCATGGGTATTTAGTTGGGTACGCTTTGTTCCAGCTCTTGTAATTTACCAAGTCTTGCCTAAAATTGCTAAACAATTGTAATAAGAAAAAGTCTCACAATTGAAGGCTTGTGTGTTGTAGTGCTTAGTCTTGAAGGCTTATTTCTAGAGACATCCAACACCACTGAAAATGTTGATTGACTTGATAGCTCTCTTTAAAAGGATTTGTTCGATTGAATTAATGTTTAGCGGTTTTTGTGAGCATGCCAAAGTTTGACTTGTTAATCATAAGAATGATATAGCTTTATGCGTGTCAAACTTCATGGGATGCCAACAACTCCGCTGGCCTACAAACGATCTTCATGGAGGAAACTCCTAGATTTTGGCTATGAGTTGATTAAACACATGTAGCAGCAATGCCATAGTGGGTAAGATTCTTGGCACCCCCGGGTAGCTGTAATCATGATGGAATCACTCCTCTGGCTGTTATGAGTAATAATTCTGCAAAAGGAACAAAAACCTTAGTGATGCCACGAGTGTCCATCACAGCCCGATAAACTAATAAAAATCTTTGGCATGCTCTCAATTACTCAAAAACTGAAATTCTTGAAGGGCAACAAATAGAAAAGTAGTGCTTGAAAAGTCTTGATTTATTGATGTGGAAGAATTGAGATACTCTAGTGTATATGCTTTTCATGACAATCTCACACTCTCAATTTACATGATTATACTTTATTATTCAAAGGCAAGCCTATGAGTTGATTACATGACATGGAATAAAGTTTATTTATTTGAATCATCCATGTTAACAATAATTTTGCTGCGCTATAAGGATGCATAAAACTCGTATGATATGTTTGACATTACTCTACCTATGCTGAAGTTTTTCAGATTTATGAAGTGGAGGAAACATGAGACTACCAATCATGAGTAAGATCGCCATCTCGTTATTTTAGTTTAAATACCGAGTTCTTTTTTTGATTTTAGTTTTCTTGCTTGGTAGGAAAAACGAGAAATTTAGACCCGACCAACCAAACACGCCCTAAAGGGATGAGGCATGCCACGACCCAGCCCATGCCCGGTGATGACCTCAAGAAGAAAAGATTTATGGAGACCAGCGTGCCAAGCAATGCAATGAGAAGATTTGTAGTATAAGAGCATCTCTAGCACCCTCCCGTAATAGCCCGATCCATATAATTCCGGCAGGTATAAGGGATGGGGCATGGCCTGAGCAGAAACCGTATAACGAGCCTAACCCATATAATTTTTACGGGGGCCAAGAAATGCACCCCCACGATCTTTAAAGACTGGGGTTCGACAGTTGTTTCTAGGTATCGACCTGGCTATTCGCCACCACTCCCTCCACTACTCCGCCGCGCTTTCCCTCGCACCGCCGCTTAAATCGCCACCCTCCGACGAGCAATTAGTCATCGTCAGCTTTAGATCCAGCACCGCACGTACGCGATGTACCATTGGGGAGGTCACCACGGCGTGGGGGCGGTCAAGTTGGCCATTCGACGACCTCATTGCGCGGTCGCGAGCTCGGCTCCGACTCGGAGGAGGAGCGCCGTCGATGCGTTCGCACCGAATGGGACGCGCAAGCGCGCCTCCCTCCACTACATCATCCACAACAGTTCGGTGCTGCGCAAGCTCCTCCGCCGCGAGACGGAGGAGTTCGACCACCGCATGTCAGGGGAGGGAAGCTCGCACGGACCTCGTGTGTCACCGCCGAAGAGGGAGGAGGAGATCCCGGTGCCGGTTGGCCGCGTTGTCACGAGCGCCGATTACGCCGACGACGCCTACTTCGAGCACTGGATGGAGGTCATCGCGCGGCGCAGCGTCGCCCGCGACCGCAAAGCACGCCCGAAGAAGGTGGAGATTGAGCTCGAGCGCGCGATGAAGGACGACAAGTTCATCGATCTTGTCTCCGACAGCTCCGGCCTCTCCGACCTCGATCTCGGCTCCGACGGCGACAACTTCTGAAGCCGCCGCCGGAAGCGTCGCCCTACTCCCTAAGGCTCTAGTGAGCTCGATTTTGTGTCCAGGCTAGGGCTTAGTGGCGACGACGGCAGATCCCCCAGTATTTAGTTTTAATTTTGCAATTTTGTACCTATGATCGCAGCGACGTATGTATGAACACTTTGAAATCTCCCGCGAATGTTTAAAATTCATGTGTATGGTTCTGTTTCAGTTCTGCCAACGGTGTTTCGTGAGCAAAACGAGCTCAAACACGACCTGTAAATGTATTTTCTCGTTCGGGCGTTTACATGGTCCCTTAAGATGGGGGAGAGCGGAGAGACAAACTTGAACAAAAAAGAAGAGAGTAGCAACAAGACCCCTTGTACCCTAAAGCCTGTGGTAACTTTAGATTTTGTATGTTTTTCCTATGAATAACAAGTGAGTACGTGACAGGGACGCACAAGTTTGGTCGGAGATATTATGAAACCCGTCACTTATAAATAAACTATCCTAAAAAACATTCATAAACTTTTTTTTAAACGAGATAAAAGCTTTGCCTATATATTGATATAGAAGGAGCAAAACAAGGGGTGACAGTCTAAGCCATCAAAAGAAAAAAGTTACATTATAACTAACACCACCGGCTACCCCACAAGATCCGCCAGGTTTTTCGCTCCCGCAATGATCCAATCCTTTCCTTATTCTTTTATCCTACGCATGACTTCCATAGGAAGCGAAGATTTGTTGTTGAAAACTCTCTCATTCCTCTCCTTTCAGATTTCCCATGTGATGAGCATGATCGCGGGTTTGAGACCTTTGGGAGAGGAAGCGGGTGATCTGGCAGTGGCTTGCCAATAGTCAATCACCTTGGGACGGTCGGAGCCCATGTTAAGTAATAAGTCAGGACAGGAAAGCCAAGTTGCTGCAGCCGACCAGATTCTCTTGGAAAACCGGCATTCGAAGAAGATGTGTCGTGCCGTCCCAGGGGAACATCTGCATAGTTGACATGTGGGGTGGTACGGCGATCCACGCTTGGCTAGGCGGTCAGCGGGCCAAAGGCGATTTTGGACGGCCAACCAAGCGAAAAACGGCATTTGGGCGGGGCCCAGGGTTTCCAGACGATCGGCCCGAAGGAACAAGGCAGAGAGGCCATGAATTGCGCCTTATAAGCAGAGCTTGCCGAGTAGAAACCGTTATGAGACAGAGTCCAAATAATGGAATCTTCAATTCCCGGGGAGAGATGGACGTCCGAGATAAGATCCCAAAGGTGAACGAACTGGACAATGTGCTCGACGGAGAAGGAGTCCACCATAATATCCGAGACCCAGTTTTGTCCATTAAGGGCATCCTGGACCGTTCGGTTTTTCCTTCTCGAGGATTTGAAGATCAGAGGAGCCAGGTCTTTTGGGGGCGTTCCATCAAGCCAGGAGAAAGACCAGAAAGAAGCCTTTCTGCCATCACCAATGGTGACTCTAGTGGCAGCATTAAAGAGCTGCCTATCAGAGGCATCGTTGGGAGTGTTGGAACCCACCCACGGTTTTTCAGGGGCCGTCCACTCATACCAGAGCCAGCGGAGCCAGAGAGCGCGGGAGAACTTCTCCATATCAAGGATCCCCAATCCGCCAAGCTCCTTGGGGCGCCAGACGTTTTGCCAGTTGACTTTGCATTTCCCACCACTTACATTTTCTTTGCAAGCCCAAAGCATACCGCGACTGATCTTGGCGAAGGCCCTGAGAAAGCCCTTGCCCGCTTTGAGAACTGTGAGCAGGAAGATCGGCGTAGACGAGAGGACTAATTTCACAAAGGAACAACATCCAGCCCGATTAAGGAATCTGCCCTTTAGAGGGTTTAAACGGGAGTCAGCTTTATCAATGTATGGTTGAAGGTCAACCCTTCTGAGTCTGCCAAGAGAAAGGGGTAACCCCAAGTACTTGAGGGGGAACTGGGCGGTGGCAGCAGGGAAGTTTGTCAGAACCGGGGTGAGGTCAATGTCGGAGCAGCGAATCAGGGCTATGGAGCTCTTGGCCACATTGGTCATCATCCCGGTAACCTCTCCAAAAAATTGGAGGATGTTGGCCAAACTTGATAAATCCTGCTCATTTGGGGCCAAGAAGATGGCGACGTCATCAGCATACATAGAAATCCGAGCCCCCCGAGGGCCTCCAAGCATTCCGCTGAGCTGTCCGTGGGCCGTGGCCCTGTCCAGGATTTGATGCAGAGGATCGATGGCGATGTCAAAAAGTAGGGAGGACTGAGGGTCTCCCTATCGAAGACCGCGACAATGGGTGATGTCCTTCCCGGGAATCCCATTGAGAATAACCCGAGAGCTAGCAGAGGTGAACAAAGAAGCCAGCAGAGCCTGCCATCTCGGGAGAAACCAAGGCGCTGCATGAGGTCGAGCATATAGTCCTAGGGGACCGTGTCAAAAGCTTTAGCAAAGTCCAACTTAATGAGTAGGGCAGGTGCCTTGCTGTGGTGAAGTTTGCGGGTTGTGTTTCTGACATACATGAAGTTATCATGGATGGTTCTAGTCTTGATGAAAGCACTTTGGCAACGAGAGACAATGGCATCCATCTTGGGGCCGAGTCGACGAGCCATAGCTTTAACAAGGATCTTCGGGACCACATGAATGAGACTTATAGGTCTATAATCAGTGACTCCTTCTGCACCATCCTTTTTCGGGATGAGGATGATGTTAGCCCTGTTTAGGATGTGAAAGTTGGAGGTTGCCATCTCAGAGAAGGCGTTGATAGCTTTCATGAGACCATTCTTAATGATATTCCAGCATGTTCGGAAGAAAGCAATGGAGAAGCCGTCAGGGTCGGGGGCCTTATCCCCAGGCATATCGTCAAGCGCCTCCTTTATCTCAAGCTCAGAGAAAGGCAGGTCGAGATCTTCCAAAGCATGAGAAGTGGGGTTGAGAACATTCCAGTTGAAGTCGAGTTGGCTGGGAGGCGGCCTACCCAAAGTTTGGGAGAAGTGTTCAAAGATAACCTTCTCCTTATCTTTGTGTGTCCCAGACCAACCGTCATTATGCTTAAGCCTTTGGATGTGGTTCTTGCGTTTCCTCGAGACAATCCGCATATGGAAGAACTTAGTATTGGCATCTCCTTCGCGGAGGTAGTTTATTCCATATGCCTGGCGTTTCCTGGATCGTTCCATGGCGGCCAGACCCATTACCCTTCTTTTGAGGCCGACACGAAGGGCCCTTCCATCCGCGGACAGGGTTCAGGACTCCTGAGCGATATCCAACTGGAGGATGACATCCAAGGCCATAATTAGCTGAAGTTTGTAGTTCGAGAAGAGGCCCTTGCCCTCCAAGAGCCCAAGCACCGCACCGTAGTTCTGAGCTTGTAATTGATCACATGCACCGGCTGAGTGTGAGTAGAGGGCATCGACCATGCTTGCTGGACCTTCTCCTGGAAGCCTGGCATTTTGGTCCAGAAAGATTCGAAGCGGAAGGTCGGAGGTTTGCGAGGGCCGCTTTGGTTGGATAGGAGGAGCGGACATGATCCGAGAGAGATGATGAAAGCGCGTGTAGAATGTGATTCTCAAAAACCAGGTCCCAGCTCGGGTTGCAAAAAGCGCGGTCCAGCCTCTGGAGAGTGGGGTTCTCTCGTTCGTTACTCCAGGTAAACTTCCTGTTCTGTAGTTTGATCTCTTTGAGTCGGCTTGTGTTGAGAGCGTGCCTAAATTGATTCGTCAGACGAAGATTCAGCTTATCATTATTCTTATCTCCCGCTTGATATATAAGGTTGAAATCTCCGATAATGAGCTATTTGTGGTCGCCAATCCAAGGTATTCCCTCCGTTTTACGCCCTCTGTTTTAAAATATAAGATGTTTTAGCTTTGTAAATAAAGTATATCTAGACCCCTTTTAGTGTGTAGGTTCATCTATGTTTGGAATAAACCTACACATTAAAAAGGTGTAGATACACTCCTTTCACACGACTAAAACATCTTATATTTTTACCTTTGTGAAAAGAATGTATCTTTGATACAGAGGGAGTATGGACATCTACCCAGCTGCAAGTACATGTGACGCACTCAGACGCAGAACAAACCAAGCTGCTCCCGCTGCTGCCCCCTGCTGCGCACATGAGTCCATTGGCGGGTTTCATGGCACGCACTGCGGACCGATCTCCGTTCTTGGCGAAATCCTCTCTTTCCAGCTGAAACAGCTCCATCTCCATCTGCATGCACAGCGCTCTGCGCGCTGCTCAGGCCGAGAGCAAAGCCCAAAGCGAAGGAAAGGTCGTACGCTCCTGAGGTGGGCACAGTGAGAAAAATTACTCTCCTCGGCCGGCCAAGTACCGTTCCCGACTTCCACAGTTACGCTGCTGCAGTGCAGGGGCGTTCAAAACGACGGCACCCACCCATGACCCATGCGGCCATGCCCCTACGCGCGCGAGTACAACACGGGAACTGTGTCCGACTCAACAGGATCGTAGGTAGGCTCACCGAATCAACAGCGCTAGTTCGCGTGTTGAGTCAGACACAGATCGCAGGTACGAGAGATCTTCCGAGGAAAGAATGTCACACATGGACCGATATTTCGATTTATGAACGCGGAGAATGAAAGAAGGGAGAAAACAAAGGAAATGCTACGAAATATGAGCATGGCATGTTCTTTAATACCAATACTACCTCCGTTATATATTAGGAGGTGCTGATTCAGTACTCTATCTGCCCGAATTACTCGTCCTAGTTTGTCTAGATAATCCGGGGGAAAAAGACCGAAGCGCTCTGCGTCGCTCCCCGAGCGGGCAACCGGAGCGGCCCACCCATGACCTCTCCCGCCAGGCTCTTCCTCGTCCCCCTCCCCGCCGTCGCCTGCGGACGCCGCCGGGCGTTGCACACGCGGTGCCGGCGGCGGTGGGCGTTCTTCTACCCGCGCGCTCAGGAGCCCGGTTCGGGAGGGTCGGCCGGCGGCTCAGCGACGATGGGTCGGCGCGACGGCGAGGTTCCTCGACGGCAGCTGGGTGCTCGGTGGCGCGGGGTGTGGCGTTGGTGGCGAGCTCTGCAGCGGCGCTGCTCGGCCCAGATCTGGGCCCTTTGAGCCCCATCTGGGTCTGGGCGGGCCGGAAGTCAAGCTGATGTGGGGGTTCCTAGAGGTGGAGGACCTTGCATGGGCATCAGTTTGGTGATGGCGGTGCTGCTGTCCTGCTGCAGCATGGAAGTGGGGGCTTTGCGGGCCTGATCTAGGCCTGATCGGGCCTGGCGGGGCCTGGTGTGACCCTGCTTCTGCGTCCGGCCGGCTACCGCGACACGGTGGAGGTAGTTCCCTCCCGTCGACGGCGCTGTTGTCACCTCCGATTCCTGCGGTGGTGTCCTACTCCTCTAGGCCGCGTGCTGGTGATCACAGAGAGACGGCAAGGGTGGCGCCTCGATCATGGTGGCGCATGTTGGTGGGCGGCAAGTATGGTGGAGCGTTTCAGAGCGTCTAGGGTAGTGGTTTTTGGGGGGGGGGGGTCGGGAGAAATCCATGTCGGCTCGTCCGGCACCGACGCAGTGACGCTTGCGGGTGCCGCCGTTCCTTCCTGGAGTGCGTCGGGTGTACTCCTTCCCCACTCTCCTCCGTGCCGGGGGAAACCCCTAGGACTAGTCCGGGCAACAGCGTTGTCGTCGTCGCGCCCCTTATTGAAGGTGTTGCTTGGTACGCGGCGCTTCAGAATACTAGGAGTATGGTGGGACAACATCGGAGGGCGTAATGGTTGTGGGTCACCCCTGTTTAGTCGACTTTCATTTCTTTTTCCTTTCTCTCTTTTTTCGCTTGGGCTGATTGTGCTGCTGCCCAGCAGTTGTATCGTGTGGTTGCTATATTAATATAGCGGGGCGAAAGCCTATTTCGAGGAGGTTGTCTAGATAAGCATTTTAGTACATAGATATACAAAATAATAAAATCAGAAGCGTTTCTATGTCGTCCGCATCTGGTTTCTTGTCGTCCATGCTCCACGAGAGTTTTTTCCGCCCGTCGGTCAATCCCGCGAGAATAGTTACACCGGAAACAATGTATGATTCCTCTTCCTAGTCCCGATCGAATTCTACTCCCTTGGCCCCGGTCGATTTACATCCAACTTATGTCTCGCGATGTCGTGGTATCGTTGATGAGTACGCCATGAGGGGTTCCTAATGGCGAGTTTAGAGAGCTAGGGGTGAGAGGCGACGAGCTTCCGAAAAGGGTGTAACATGAGTTACCCAGGTTCAGAAATCATAACGAGATCTTACTTCTTCTATAAATCACTATAACGACAATAAGACGATTCACAAAGATTGTGAGTATTGAAGCCCTTAGGCTCCTGTAGGTCCGAATTATAAATACCTCATAACCTAGAATTATAAGGAGTAGTCCAAGCCGAAAAGGTTAAAGTGTTCTACACTAATACGAATAGATCTACCAGTCGTGTACTCCAAAGCTCCGACTTCGTCATAGGCGGTGCGTTAGCCTTCCTAGATCTAGCTAGGCCTTCCTTCTGGAATCCTCTATCTGAGCCATAGGCCTTGCCACCATCTATGGGTCACCCGAGTTAGCCGGATTAAGGTCATGCTATGGTTAGCCCATTATGCATATCCTAGCCCCGGGAAAACTTTAAGATTTGCGCAGTATTCACGATGATCATGGATGCTCCGTCTAGGATAATCTTTAACACGAAGCATCGCCTTAAAGCTCTTCCAGAAACCATGCAGCTATTGTTTCTGTCGTCAAAAGTAAATCAGAGTATCTTCATCTATTCATCAATCCATTCTGCTAGTAAGAAATGTTTCATCTAGGCGAAGAACCTTTTTGTGGTGACCGTTCGCCTGCGATTTTGTTAGAGATGTTACACATCGGGTAACTATAGCTTCCTCGAATCCGCAAACATGCAGTCTTAACCACGAATGTGTTTTTCCCACGCGTGGAGTTCAGAATGTGGCGATGATTATGGCATCGTGGCGGCATGCGCCTCGCACACGCCGCTCCATGTACACACTTTGCACGAATCTTGATGCTTAGCCCTATAAATTACCTCCACATTGGGTTTAACTTTTTCACAACATTCTTCCCTCTGATGCCTCCTAGTATTGTTCTTCCTCGCTAGATCCACCTTCCCGATGGACGGTCAGTAACCCTAGTCCCCATCCCACACCTATAATCCTCTGATGGATGACATGGGCATGGATCCGAGCGCGACAGCGAAAGAGAAGGAGATTACCCCTTTTTCTGAGGCGAACCCGGCATCGGAGTTGGCTATGCTGGAGGCTACTGTCACCGCAAGCACCTCTGTCGGTGGTGACCAAAGATTGGAGAAGGAGGCGGATAAGGCGATGACGCCTCCGCGAAGCATCTACGGGGCAAATGGCTCTCCACCACTCTTAAGGTCAGCAACGTCGAGGCCCTCATCACCGAGGGCTACCTGCCACTGCCGCTGTTCAAGTGGCTGCTATTGGATGACTCCTTGTATCCTCCACATTCTCAACCAGGGGATAAGGCATACTACAAATCCCATATAGATTGTGGTATTTCCCCACCTATGTCCGACTTCTTTTTAGAAGTAGTCGAGAAACTTGGCATGTATTCCCACAATATCTCGCTCAATAGCATTACATGCCTTAGAAATTAAGTTGCTCTGTGCGAGGGTTACCTAGGCATTAGACCTAGATTAGACATATTTCTTTACCTTTTCTCTGTCGGGAAGGAGTCATCCGTAGGCGGCATATCCTTAGCCATTTGTGGGTCAATCAACTTTAAGATTAAGCAGAACAGGAAATACCCCGACATCGTAGGACACGATGTCCATCAAAACTTGGCAGTTTACGTTCTTTTACGGGTCCGACTTCCCCATTCCTGGTCCTGAGTGGCAGTATCCTGACTTCATCGATGAAACTGCCACAAAACTCCCTAGCTAGAAGAACAAGGGACTTATGCCCTCTGATCCAGAAGCTTCCCGCGTTGTTAGGCGGACCAAGAAACTGATTGACATAGGGCTTAAGGGAATTGACTTGACCATATGCTAGTTCAAGAGGCGAATACAACCATTGCAAAAGTGCCCCTCCCTACTTCACCAGTACACGAAGGAGAGGATGGACCAGCAAAGGATGTCCCGAGACAACTTGTCCAATGACGCCCTCAAGCTCTGGCTAAAGTACATGGTGAATCTGAAGGATAGGGCAAAGGGTTTCCAGACCACTCTCTACATGTATATGAATGGGAGATGCCCCAAGGTAGTACTTAGTTTTCATTATTCTCCATTTCTTCTGCCTAGAAACTACATCATTAAAGCTTAACCGCTTTGTCCACTTCCTTATAGATTGCATACCTCCTCGAGAACGACTTAGCTCCTTGGGTTTATGATGGCAAGGGAAAGGACGCCACAGTCCAAGTCCTTTCTAACAATGAGTCTACCAAGAGCGATGCCGACCAAGAGCAACATAAACGTAATGCTTTCGTCACTAGCGCTACGGCCACCAAGGAGAAGAAGATGGGGACTTTGATCTCCAAGAAGCCAATTGTGGTCCTAGAGGCGGAGAAGAGGAAAGCTGCTCTTTCGAGTGGTGATGTCGGAGTTATGCTAGCCAAGGCGGCACATACCAAGCAAGCAAACTACTTTCTCGTCCCTTCTTAGTCTTGCAATGACTTTTTTCCTTTATAAACTTGTTTATATGACTTTGTGTTTCTCAGGAAGAAAACAACTCTGAGGCGCACCTCAAAGGATATCCGCGACTATGCGGCATGCAAGTACTCTCCCGCTATAATCCCAATGACTCTTGCCAATCCTCAAGCTGCTATTGAAGGTGCTTATTTTGAATGTGCTCCCAAATCTTGTGCCATGGATGTTGAATATAAACACATGAGTGAGGGGTTGGATGCACTTACACTCGACTCAACTCCAACAAGAATTGAGGTGGCTCAGGATGCCACCGACCCAGATAACACACGGTTGACGCTTCAGCTAAGGATGCCACATAAAGAGGTAAGGCAATATAGGTGGAAAGCACGTGGAAAGGCGACAAAGTCGTGTGTCGATAGAAAACATCGACAAGCTCTGTTCCGACTATATCACCTACACTTCCTCTTACTCTGCCAACTCCTAGGCTAGATGAGTTGATCAAGGCAGCCGATGCCATCATGGTTGGAGCTACCGCATTCCATAAGAACGCTATAGGCTATGCTAGCACCATGAATATTGTAGCCATCGTAAGTTTTTATCTTACTTAAAATTATTTGCATATCACCCTGTAGCCCCCGAGCGCCAAAGTGGAAATCCTTAGGATTTGTTCTTTGGTGGTCTAAGAAGTCTTAGTGATTTCTTGATAGAATAGTCATCTAGCTTCCTGTAGAAACTGAAAAAAGTTCTGATTAGAAAACCTAGTGTTTCTTTCAATTTTCCATACTGTAACTGACATAGGTATGATTACTTGGGTACCTATGATTTTCTATCCATGCCTAAAGAAAGGTTTACGGCCCATGAAGAGTCAAGATGACAAACCAAAAGGAGCAACTGACAAAGGCTGTAGTTGTATTAGGAAAGGAGAAAAAGCACCGACATCGAGTTGGTATTGTAAACATGTATATGTAACCTACCTGCATACAGCTTTGAGACCCGGCCTATTATATATAGGACGGGAGAGGCTTAGGCGAGGATACCGAACAATCCCCAAGCGATTTGTAATAGTGTAATTCACCAAATATTCAGGAGACTTTGACTCTATCGTTCTCCTGACATCCGACGAAATCCCCAACGTTCTCTTTCCGCGAAACCCTAAGTCCTTCTTCATGGACTTTGCCGAGGTTACCCCTCATCAATTGGCGCCGTTTATGGGAAACTTGAACGCTGGAACCATGGATTCGGCAGAACCCACTTTTTCAAACAGCAACCCAACAAAAGCGGTTCCACACCCGCCCAGCCTAGTGGTAGTACCCGCTGATTTCAACGGCGGATCCGATCTAATCATCAGAAGCTTCCACTTCCAAGTAGGAGACCCCCAAGAATCACACCCTTTAGCATTGATTACATCAAAACCGTTGGTGGAAAAGACCACGCTTACAGCGTTACCAGAATCATCTGTTGGATCCTCAATGGAGGTCATGGCAGAAATCAAGGCACCAGAAGAAAACAAGCAAGATGAGGCAGATCTGGGGGACCTTGATGGTCTCTACGACAATCTTTCCTTCGGATCAGAGTCCCCACTAACTCCACCACATGAAAGAATCCCACCAAACTCTAAACCCGAGGAAAGCGGTGAAAGCATCGACTATGGGATAAGGATGACAGAAATCTACCCAGAACAGAAACTAATGGACTTCACTGATCCACCCGATAGTGTCTCCATCAATTCAGATGAGGACATCACTAGTTCATATGTTACTCAGCATCAAGTTTGTGTGATTATTAGAGATGCAACAACTCAGCAAGACTCCAACGGTAATCCTATTTTTAACCCTGATGATATACTATCAAGCGACAATGCAGGAAACCACACAAACGAAGGAAATCGCGGAAACGGGGAAGACCCAGCAAACAACCATGTAACCCCAGGAGGAGGAGAACCGCACGGAGGCGAGAGGCAAACTCTCTGGCTACCAGCCGAAGCATGGCAAAAAGCAAGAGCAAAAATTTCGGGTGCAGTCCCCAGGACAGCTGATGCCACGGGTGAAGATCTACTAGCATATCAGTATTTGCTTCATCACAAAAAAGAGACCTACTAAGGATGCAGAGGCAATTGGACGAAAGAAAAAGGCTTCCCAATGAATCCAGCCTACGAAGGGCACATCTAAGCTCCACCCGAGGATCAGGGAGCATGACAGGAGGAGCGCTGCCAAGAAGAGGAACCTCTTGACTACAGAACATCCCCGAAACAGAAAGAAGCGAACTGATCCGAGACCTGGATTTATCGTTTATGTCAATAGAGCAAGACGGAAATGTCAAGGCAAAAATGTCTCAAGCAGCAATTGTAGCTGCACAAACATACCTGATCACAACTCAACCTGCACCCGACGATCCTCGTGCAGCCCTCCACCGCTCCGCCCTGATGAACCTCAGCATGGTGTGAGCATCCCTCGTACAAGCAGAGCAAAGGATCACGCGCCAACCCGATAGATCCCCACGCTGTCACGATAGTCCTCGGCAAATAGGGCATACCCGACGATCACGATCGCCACATTGGGTCCACTTCTCAGGATCAGAGCCGTGAAATGACGCAAGAAATGACATCACACAATGAAGGATCGACAGATCTAGGGAAGAGCGCATCAGCCGAAGGTACTATGATGGTGAGAGTGAGGAAGAGCAAGAACTATGCAGAGCCAGTTGCTTTACCCGACGGGTTCGCAAGACTCCAGTACCAAAAGATTTCAAATTACCTCACGATCGTCAGAAATACGATGGCCTCCAAGATCCTAGAGCTTGGTTGACAGATTATCTGGCCACAGTGAGGTTACAAGGTGGCTCCAAGGCTACCACACTGCAAAGTTTGCAGCTACACTTAACTAGCACAACTCGCTCCTGGTTGAGATAACTACCCGAGGATTCTATCAGCGACTGGAACGACCTGGAGGATAAATTCATTCGAAATTTCCACTCCACCTTCAAGCGACCCGCATCTCTAGAATAATTGAGAGATTGTAAACAGAAATCAGGAGAGTCAATACGAGCTTTCGTTCAGCGGTGGAACATCATCAAAAACTCAGCTAAAGCCATATCTAACGAAAGAGAAATTGATGCTTTCAACGACGGACTTCGATGGCAAGAATTCATTGAAGAGCTGGGGCGAATTAAACCAAAAACAATTTCACAGCTGATGGATATAGCCAATCACTAGGCTGATGGAGAAGACACATTACACAACAATAGAGCTCGCTCACCCAAAGAACACATGGATAGGCACAATAAGGATAGAAGGCGATGAAACAAAGATGGGTACATCACACCAAGTTATGTCGAAGACGGCTCTTCTAGAGGGGACAATAGATGAAGTGATGATTACAATAATGGGTACTGCAGTAACAAGACGACGCTGGTGGGAGCCAGCCGCAGCAATGGTACCAGCCAATAAATCGAGACCCACCCATGTCAACAGGACAGATGTTGGAAGGACCATGCAATATGCACTTTTACATCGACTCAATAGGGAAAGGCGATCCAATCACCTCCTAAAGGATTTCCGAACATTCTTACAAATGCAAGAGCTATGCAACGTAAGGGCAACTGAAGCAGCAAACCGAGGCTACACTACTACACCCGATACTTTTGCTATCGGTGCACCACCACCACCACCGGGGCATCCGCCAGCAGGACGGCCGCAAAACACAACAACCCAAGAAGATGAGTACTATAACATCCCAGCATTAGAGCTTAGAAATAAGCCGAGATGAGGTGTGTGCATTGCATTCATGCATAAAAAATCTAGATAATTTTCGCGCTTTTAAATAAAACTTGTCAAAGTGATTGAAGCTTCTCTTAACTTGGTGTAACGGAAGTAGATCATCAAGTTGCTTGCGATAAGTTTCAATATGACCTTTGCTAAAACCTTATATTTGGGTAATATAATTTGATCTAAGGGTAGAGCAAATGTAATAAAACTAAGTCACAACACACTACTTAATAAGGAGTACTAGATCTTCTAGAGATCATTACATGGTATTCCATACAACAACTCAAGGATGAATACTTAATATTCCAAAGATGATATCAAGGTATTATCTACCACAAACCTTGAGTACCAAGTTAAGTATATAACTTAAGTAAAGAAACTCATAACTAAATCTTGATACACTTGCTTGCCATAAGTTATTCCTACCATGGGTACCATGGTAGACCTTAAACTTTAACTCTTATCACAAATAGAGTGGAACAGGAAGTCAAGCCAAGATCATCCATCCATATCTTTGATGTCATATTACTAGATGACATTCCTACTTAACCAAGTCCTAGTGTCAATTGATATTCAATGTTGAGTGACAATTTTTGACCTAGCACTTATTGACTCTTAGCTTTGACATGTTATATTGACCTTCCAAAGACTAAGTAAATTAATGAGAAGAAGGAACTAGTTTTGGTAGGATGTGCCATCATCAATGGAATGTGATCCTTAGTGGAGATCAAACCATCTGATGTTGGAGGAGTTAACTCACTCATGAGTTAACTAGAAGAAGTATCTAGCTAAACCTCAGAATTAACTAATACTTGAGAAGTTATAAGAAAGCTAGTAGTGTTAGAGTATCAAGTAATAACCTTGTTAAGCCAAGTAGGCATAAACCTAGAGTAAGTTTCCTTAACAATTTAAGTCTTATATAGAGACTAGTAAAAGTCTATTACTTAGTTGATTATAGACATTGATCGGACAATTAGAAGCTAAGCTTTGTATGATTGAAGGTGGTGGTCATTATTCTCAAGTTATTTGAGAATAGATGATTAGGTATTGAAGAAGAGTTGTGAGTATACCAAATTAGGTAAAGCCCTAGTAAGCTGGATCATCTAGCTTGATCATGAGAAGTCAAGCTAGAGTTTGATGAAGTATGTAGTATTAGTTGTACGGAGTAGTTGGAGGCGCAGTAGTTTAACCAACCTAATACAAGAACAAACTCATATTGTGGAGAGTAGTACCATACCTATTCCATAGGATTGTTATCACATGTGTTATAGAGAGAACTATAATCTTGCAAGCTTTGGAAGTAGTTGCAAGATGGATTTAAAGGAGTTAATGAATGGAGTTAGAAGTAGCTACATTACTGGATTCATTAGAGGTAGTTAAGAAATGGAAGTTATAAACTAGAGTAATAATGGATAATGAGTATTGCTGAAGTGAAATGACCATGTCATCATATGATGATGGATATGGTGGAGTCAGATGACTGACTTATTCAGGAAGATGTGATCTTTGTGAATCAGATAAGAGAGATATATAGAGTATATTTAGGAAAGGAATTCCTTATCTAAAAGATAAGCTTAGTGAGGTCTTAAGGTAGGAGTGTTTGAGAAATCCTTAACCAACAGTATATCAAGCCATGATAGAACCATGTCTACCTCTTTGTTTAAAACCCTAGAATAAAGAGGGTAGTTAAATAAATTCCTATTTTATAAGCAGCCAATGGATAGTATCTCTTAGTCAAATGAAATGTCTAAGAGATAAGTAGAAAACCAGTTGAGAGTGTATTGATGGAAGCCTTGTCCACCTTATTGTCTTAAAACCTAATAGAAACCTAGACCATGGACCATCAAGACCACATTAATAAGTAATCTTTATAGCTCACTTTAAGTTGAGATATCATTCAGGATTATAAAGTTAGGAGCAATCCTTAAATCTTGATCCCTAGCAACATTCACTAATAAACTTGAGGGTAGTGTATCCTCTAGGATCCATAGTAAGTGTGGTATTGGAAACCCTCAATAAATGTTGCTGGGCATTGAGATCACCTGTGCCACATGAATGACAATGGTTATTCACCACTTTATAATAAACTTCTATCAACACATTAACCACACTTAAGAAAGTAATGAACAACTAGTTCAAGAAGTGATCCATGCCTACTTTGAAAGTAAGTAGAATGGTTGTGAAGAAATTGTAAGGGAATTGGAGAAGAAGAAATCACCAAACCTTGAGAACCATGGAATTCAAATCACCATATTATAAACCCCATGGTTTAATACCTTGTAATATATTTGCATAGTTCCTTTATGAGGCTAAGTATGAGTAGAGTACTATATATATCATTCACCATTTTAAAACCTTATCATCATAATTATCAAGTTAAAACATAATCAATTTTATGAAATCTTATTATAAGAAACAAATCCCTAAAACCCTAATTCCTCTTTATATCCTCTAATAAAAATAACCCTTTATTTAATCATGAATAATGAAAATACTAATAAGAGAATGCCAAACCAATTGGCATATTAAACCATGTAGGACCCTTGATTTATTTACTGGATTTCAAATATTTAAATCATTAAGGAAATTCAAATTAAAAAGGAAAAGAGAAAAATAAAAATAAAAATCGAAATAAAAAAGGAAAGGAAAGAGTCTGCCAGCAGAACCATCCCACAGCCCATTTCCTTTTCGCCTAACTGTCGCACACGTGCACCAGTCACCACTTCCCGCTCACTCTGCAACATCCCAGTACCGGCCCGACCCAAATACCGATTCGTCCTCGCTATCTCCATCGTCCACCCCACGTGCGGCGGCCGAAGCAGCTCGCTGGTAGGAGCGCCGCCATCGACTGCGTCAAGATCCTCGCCGCGTTCGCCAGAGAAGGATAAGAATGCCACCACATAGTCCTTTCATCCTCATTCCCTCATTCTCCTTCGCCCACTCTCTCTTATCCTCTCCACCGAAAGACCACCGAACCCTAGCTCACCGGAGCTTTGAGAATCTACTATTCCTGAGCTCCCTTGGAAGTTCTGAGCACACCGTTGGACTCTCGCCATCCTCGTTCTCCCTAGCCAAGCCACGGAAGCCAGAGAGCCCCCAGTCGAGCCAATCAATCCCTCACTTCTGCCGCCAGTCACCGGTGTTCACCGTTGATTCCGAGCTCGCCTCTTCTTATCATCACCTCTGCGAGCTTCCTGGTGAGTCAATGAATCCTCTGGTACCTTCCACGCCATTTATTGTGCCTTAGCTCGCCCCGACACTGTGAACCTCCAAACCCCGTCGCGGTTGCTCGCCATGGAGACGATTCTGGTGACCAAAAGTGGGTGGCGCTGCCACCACTGGGTTCGCCGTGAAATCCTCTCTCCAACGCCCCTAACCCCGCAAGCATGCATGCCTCCTAACGCTGGCCTCGGGCACCATCTAGGGAAAACTCCATCGCTGATGTCAGCGTGACATCAGGCTGATGTCATCGGCTCGTTAACGCGGGGGTCAAGCCTAGTCAAACTTGCCACGTGGGCATGTGACATGGCCGCTGACCCACCAGTCAGTGACTATGTGTAGTTTTCTGATCGGTATAAAAAGTATTTCCTGTTTAGAAAAATGAATAAAACATTATAAATTCAAATATAAATATTTTCTAGGAATTTAATAAAATGATTAAATCTTAGAAATGCAATATCTTTTGTTTTATAATTCAGAAATATATATATTATATATCAAAATGTTCAAAAAAATAAATTCTATAACTTGAACCTATTATCATATTTTATTTTCCAACTCAAATAAGATAATAATTATTATTAGTAAATAACCTATTAGGGATAAATCTTAAATAAATTCTATTATTTAAAATTCATCAAAATAAGTATAATATATCAAAATTCTTAGAAAAACAAAATATACATTTATAAAGTTATTTTGTACATTTTTGTGATACTTAACTAAGTATTTATTATTTATTTACTATTTATAAAGTGATAAAACTTATAAAAATCATATCTTATTAATTAAAAATCATAAAAATACTTATAATATACCAAATTGATCACAAAAATAGAAACTACACATTAAAAACATCCTCTTACACATTAGAAGTCAAATAAAGGAGAACGTTTAATAAGTCTTGATTAAAACTATTTTCTAATATCTTAATTGATTAAAAATACAAAAATCTTTACTTTACCTTTAACATTAATTATTCAAAGTCTAAAAGTGAATAACAAGTTCCATTAATGTTTAAGTGGAGCTAAAATAGATCTAACCATTTTAAGATGTATTTACTAAAACTATCATCTCAAATTAAATGTATCTTAATTTTCCTAAAAAGATTTTATCAATTATAGAATCAACTAAAATAGTGTATTGTTTATCACAAGGCTTATGTTCACTTATAAAACCATCAAGCTCATATTTACTAATTCCTCTACTAGTTTGGAAAACTACTTAAAAATTGGAACCAAGTTTTTAAATAATTAAAGTAATGCCTTGTTCCATGTTTATAAAATATAAACATTACTTCTAAAATAAGTAAGTGATTCTATTCACTTATAAGACTAAGAAGACACCAGTTCTATAAAGGCAATAATACTCGTATTCCATCTTTATAAAACATTAAGAAGTGAACCACATATAATTTAATATCTTATCCAAAACATAAAGCTTTCCTCTATTTCAAAATATCAAATAACACTACTAGTACAAAATAAATAATACTTTTGTATCACTTTCATTGAACAACATGTATTGTCCTCTCATATTAAAGTTAGATAAGTCTCGACTTGCTAGTGGAATAGCTATTCAAAATGCTAATTGTTTTCTTCTTTAATACTCATAACCGGTAAGAAAACCTTAAGGTATTAGCTTTAAGTCTAAATGCTTTTACTTTGTTAAAGTAACCTTTTCCTCAAAAGTTATTCTTTAAAAAACATTAACAGTAATCCTTGAACACTTCTTTAAAATCTCTGATTGATTAATAATCTTGCTTAAGAAATCTTTTAGATACCATGACCCATTTGAGTGATTTAGTATTGCATGCTACTTCTTGTATTTACTTAGTTGTTTCACACACACTCACAAGCATTAATAAGAAGCACAAGTGTGAAACTGGTATAAAAGTGCAACACATTCCTAAGAACTCATCACCAGTTTCCAAACCCCAGATCAGATATGATTATCTTGAGGATTCGCGTTTATCAAATTGCATTACATTACTTATTCATAATTGCATCTTGCTTCTCTAAACATTCGTCCTTACCGGACCAATGATGTTGTTTACAGAATTTGGATCTTCTAGTATCTTGAAGACCGTGAGTGCATAATCTTGCAACCACAAAATGCAAGTTCACAACTTGCTCATGTCCTTTGTTTATTTTCTATCAAATACTTGTAACTCGAATGTTGTCATCACCTGCATTTCAAAAAGGTCAGAAAAGACTATTTTCATAATAATATGATTATGGATTATTTACCAAATGGTAATAATCTATTGATACAGTTCCAGTGGTAAAGGAACATTATATATAGGACTTAACAACCAATATCACCAGTGATTCTAGCGCCGTATATTACGCGTTAACCATGAGATTCGGAATGGGACGGAGAATCAGCTAGATCTTCTTCCTTTCGCATGGACAGATGACCTTATCGTGAGGCTATTGATTTCACGTGGAGAATCCAGCACATGGGCGGGACCCCTTAGTTCCCCACGATTTTGGTGTCTAGACTATCTATGAGGGGCTGCCGGAGGTATATTCTGTCCTTTATGGAGCTTGCCAGGGGCACAACCGGCTCATAGAGTATTCGTGTGCCTACTAGAGTTATAGATGGTCCTATAAGGGGCTTAACAGAGGTGGGGCATGTCCTAGAGGGTCGCGTCTTCATGCGGGGTCGCGGAGAGGGGCAGTGATTGGCTTGGATCTTAGACTAGGCCCCACACCAAGGAAGTGTGGACGAGAATGCAACTCCGATGAGAAACAAGGCTAAAGTCTCTCATGGGTAAAGCAATGCACCTCTGCAGAGTGTAAGAACTATGACATGTTACTCCCTGTTCCGGGAAGGAGCTACGAATGCGGCAGGAAAGGAACTCCATGAAAGTTCTGGTCAACCTGTGAAGGCTATCAGACATAGTTTTTAGAATAAAAGCAACATTTGAAGAAATGTTTACGAAAACCTGTATTGCCTCCAACCTCTGGTCTATGGCTGTAGAGATAGTGCATCATACACTCCTTTTTAGTGAACTTGCTGAGTACGCTCATACTCAACCGTACCTTCTCAACCCTTGCTAGGTTCTAAGCTATTGAAGACGACATCAACACCAACTTATGCTCAAGAAACCATCATTGAGAACTCAAGTTCTTCAATAAAGTCAATGAAGTCAACATATACCTCAACTGAAGTGAAGACGAAGTTCTTGATTAGATAGGAGTAGATACTTGTCAACACCCGGATTTTAAATCCCAGATGCCCGTTATGCCATACCTAGCAATCCCAGGATTACCATTTTTGCGAGACACAACGGATTGGATATCACAGTACATCATCCATTACAAACCATACATAAGGTTTTACACAAATAAGGATCTCATGATCCAGTCTTTAATACAACAAGTAGCAGAAATAAGCGATAGCGTAGCGGTGGGGTCCATCTTCAGGGGCACAGGCAATGCTGAAGAAGGCAGATAGTCCTAGTTATCATAGCCGTCCTCCTGAACATCATCTTGATAATCTCCTTCATAGTCTGTCCATGATAATAGCCAGGGACAAAATCCATGAGTACTCTTTAAGTACTCGCAAACTACTACTAGAAAGGAGTATAATTCTGAATTAAAGTACTAAATCTAAGTTAACTATCAAGTTAAGTTTGAAACCTAAGCTGAGTTCAGAAGCAAAGAAAGATAAAATAAAGTTCTAGAATCACTTAAGTTGGGAAGCTATTTTCATCAACACAACCCTGTTGTGGTCAAGTCAAAGTTCATCATTCATTTCAAGTTATTTAGAAAACATCTGACAATGAAACAGTATGGCCATTCCAACTGTCCATAATCAGGACGCTATTCAATAGTTTGACACTCTGCAGAGGTGGTACACTTTCACCACAAGATTCGATACATCTATCAGGGATAACCCTGAATCATCATACTTAGTATGCAGATAATCAAACATAACCTTCCCATTACACACCCTAGTACAAGCACCTCTCCTATGAGCATGGCCTCCCAACCATGACCATAAGTCATCTTGGGCACTGCATAGGTGGTCAACATTGAGAGGTAGCCTCAGCTCAAACCTCTCCCATGAGGGAACTAATACTAATGCATATAAATTTCCAGCTAAGCCTTACCCAATTCAGGTAATGTGGTTGTACGGTAAATTTGGAATGGTATCGCATCCGAATCCAACCATCAGTTTTATAAAAGGGTTAAGGCTCATGCCTCGTCATTTTCATCATCATAAACCAGTTGTGTTTCTCAACACATGTCAAAACATCTCAATAGAATGACTCATCATTCCAAGGTTTTCATAATTCATTTTCACCAAGTGTTCCCATCTAAAGTGACTCAAGTTTTTGATCTATACTAAGGTACTAAGTTAAGAGTGTTCACTAAGGTGGAAAGATGGGATCTATATCATGCCATAGAATGACATCTAAAGGTTTCTAAGTAGGTCAAGTTTTATACTTTTTATGCTACCTTCAAAATTAGGTAAAGAACTTTGTGTAACCTAAGGGAGGTAAAACTTGTCAGTAAGACTTGGGGTACTAATAGTTAAAGGGGTGTGATCAAAGCATGCTTAAGGCATCTTTGCTAAACCATCTAGTTTTATTCTAGCTTGCTAACAATAGCTTGCTAAAGTATGTTTTGTAAGGGTTAGCTTGCCACTAATAGCTTGCCTTGGTTGGTGGAGTGGTTGAAGTTTTCTTCTTCTTCTTGGTAGAACTCCTCCTCCTCGAAAGCTTGGTCGGTACTAGCGTCTATAAATACATAGGGAGTAGACAATCACCAAACAATACTTAACTAGGCTAAGTAGCATTCTAAAAACACACAATTGATGATCTATTATCATCACAAGAATTACAAGTTTAATTTCAATAGTTTCATCCTTTTTATTTTAGAAAAGTAATTTCTACTCATTGAAATATTAACTAAAATTTAATATTCACCACCAAAATATGGGATCATGTGGACACATGTCCTCACCACATATTCTAACATGTGGGAATGAGATTTAAAGTTGGATCAATATTACCTTCGTTTAAGTTTATTATTTAATGATTTAAAGTGACTAGAAATGCCTATATAGCATTATTTTGGTACTAGTCCAAAGTCACTGCATGTAAACCTTAATATTATTACATATTTAGATAGATATGATGAAATGTGATTTTTGAGAGTTGGAATCAACTCAAAAGCTAACTTGGTTGATTTTATAAAAATGTTGCAAGTTGCAAAAGCTTCTATCTTGTTATTTTTATTAGGAGAGATCTATAACTCTAATTGAATTAAATCCAACCGGCTTGGATAGATCATTTTAATACCTTTTAGACAAAATTGGTTTCATACAATTTGGATTTCTAAAACTCTCTGAATTGATTTTCAAACTAGTGGACAAAAACTAGATTCAAACTAAAAAGAAAAATCCAGATTTGAATCGATGGGCTAGCGCGGGAAAAGGAATGGGCCGGCCCAGTGGTTCTCCACGGCGCGAGGCTCAGCTGACAGGGGGGTCCCGCTTGTCAGCGGCACTTAACACGCGAAACGGTACGCGCGGTGTGGGCCGTGCGATTAGAAGCGTGATCAACAGCTGAGAGTCGTCATCGACGACGAATAGGTCGCCGGCGAGCTCGAACCCTAGAGGCTCGGTGGGGGTCTACTGGGGGCGTACCAGGGCTCCAGCAGGGTCGGCGAGGCGGGCAAACAGAGTGGAAGACGACGGCGAGGCGAGGCGTGGTCGCGGCTGAGCTTTGGGCGGTCGAAATCAATGACACCCTTCTCCTCTAGAGGCGGCGGCTCCGGCTCCAATTCCGGCGAGCTGCTGCTCCACTTTCTCCGGCGAGAGGTGGGTGAGGTTCAGAGAGGTGAGGGGAGTGGAATGGTGTGGAGAAGAATGGCTGGGGAGGGATCCTTTTATAGGCCCGACGGTGAGACCGAGCGGGATGGGCGGTCGACGGTGGCGACATGGCTACGGCGACCTAGCGGCATGGCTGGGGATGGCGATCGATGGGCGGTTCCCTGGCGGTGCTCTAGGACTTAAATGCGACCGTAGGGGCGGTGGTATGCGGTCTGGGCGAGGTGGCGCTCTGAGAGGCAGAGGCGGCGGTGTCCACGGCGAGCGGTGGCTCTAGGGCTTTGCTTTGGGCGAGGGATGTCCGGGTGTTCTCTGTGTCGAAGCGGGCGCGGGCTACTGGCTGCGGCGGCTTGTGCACGCGGGGACAGAGCGTGCTCTGCGGGCGGCATCGGCATGGTGCGGTGGCACTAGGCGCGGGTTCTCCTCGGTGGTCCACGACAGCACTTGGCTCGGGCAAGGGAAAGAGAGGGGCGGTAAGATGTTAGCTACCTCCTAGACATGGCGAGGGAAGGGGGAGTGGTCTACTGCAGCGGGGCAAGGTTTGGCCGGCGAGCATGTCCTCGGTTTGGCATGGCCTGGGGGTTAGGGACAAGGGACATAGGTGCTAAAGGCCTGGTTAGACCAAGAGGGGACAGAGAGGTTAAATGGAGATCAAATGGGGGCAAAACCCTGTGCAGAATAGTGAGCTAGGATTAGAGGTGGGATTAAGCATGCCAAGTGTTTGATGAAATGGCATAAAGAGAAAAGTTTTGAATATTGAGTTCAAAATTTTTGAGTGATCTCCACTAGTGATAGGTAGTCTCTGGTTGCAAGGGTTTTGAAAATGGAGCTCAAATAGATGGTTTTTGAAATAGGGGTGATCTATGCATATGCATTAGATTCAATTTTAAACTGTCATTTAAAATAGCTAACATAATGGTTTTAGCAGATCAAAAGGTGCGCCTTGGTACCTCATTATGTGTACTAGCAAGGGGTGCAAAGATCAAGAATTGTTTCTGTTAATAATTGAGTACTAGGAATAGCCAAAGTAGGCATGAGAGTTAAATTTGCCAAAATGACCATTCCTTCATTTTAATTCTTTTTGATTTGATTTTCTTTAGGAAAAGTTTGGGAATGATGTAGATGATGTTTAAATCACCTAAGAAACATTTTACAAGCAGTGGATCAATCAATCATGGCAATTCAAACAACTCCTATTTTAAATGCACACATATATGAATGCTTTCATTTTAAATTTGGAAAAGTTTTTGTTAGCCCTATTTTTTGATGATTTGATCTTGATAAGCTTGGATTAAAGTTTTGGGATGTTACAAACCTTCCCCCCTTAAACAAAATCTCGTCCCGAGGTTTACAAAGAAAACTAGGAACTAAAGAGATCTAGGAACTCTGTCCTAATGTAATCTTCGCGCTCCCAAGTAGCTTCCTCCTCGGTATGGTTGCTCCACTGAATCTTGAGAAACTTTATACTCCCGGTCCTGGTGGTTCTATAGGCTTCTTCTAAGATACGTATGGGTACTTCCCAATAGGTCAGGTCCTTGTTGATTTCCACAGCTCTGTGATCGATGTTCTTGAAAACTTTAGTCTTCTCATGCACTTCTAGGCATTTGCGAAGTAACGAGATATGGAACACATTGTGGATGGCTGACATCTCTTCAGGCAGTTCCAGTTGATACGATACTTCTCCTCGGCGGTTCAGAATCTTGAAAGGTCCGATATATCTGGGGGCTAACTTTCCCTTCAGACTAAAGCGTCGAGTTCCCTTCAATGGTGAAACCTTGAGATATACGAAATCTCCGACATTGAAAGTCAGGTCTCCTTCTCTTGTCAGCATAGCTCTTCTGTATGGATTGGGCGGTCTTGAGGTGCTCACGGACTTTGTGAACTTTCTCTTCTGCTTCTCGGAGAATGTCGGGTCCAAAGATCTGACTCTCTCCTACTTGCGACCAATTCAACGGGGTACGACACTTTCTTCCGTATAGGAATTCAAATGGTGCCATCTGCAAACTAGCCTGATAACTGTTGTTATATGAGAATTCTGCGAAAGGCAGGCAGTCTTCCCATTTTGATCCGTATTCCAACACACACGCTCTAAGCATATCCTCTAGGATCTGGTTGACTCTCTCAGTCTGTCCATCTGTTTGCGAGTGATAAGCGGTACTGAAATTCAACTTGGTTCCTAAACCTTCCTGGACTTTCTGCCAAAATCTTGAAGTAAACTGGGTTCCTCGATCTGATATGATGGTCTTGGGGGTTCCATGCAGACTAACAATTCTAGCAATGTACAACTCTGCTAGTTTTGCACTCTGGTAGGTTGTCTTGACAGGTATGAAGTGGGATACCTTGAATAGTCTATCAACTATGACCCAGATTGAGTCATTTCCCCTACTAGAAGTAGGTAAACCGGTGATAAAGTCCATTCTGACGGAATCCCATTTCCATTCCGAAATCTGCAATGGTTGCAATAGTCCTGCAGGTCTCTGATGCTCTGCTTTGACTCTTTGACAGATGTCACATTTGGTGATGTAGCTTCCGATCTCTGTTTTCAGCTTGTGCCACCAAAATTGCTGTTTCAAATCCTGATACATCTTTGTTCCTCCGGGGTGGATAGAATAAAGAGTATCATGAGCTTCCTTCATGATAACCTCCTTCAGCTCCAAATCTGCCGGCACACATATACGTCCTTTGTACCACAGTACTCCTTCGTCTTCGGTGAATCCAGGTACCTTTCATGTACCAATATGATGTTTGATTCCGTCGATACTCTCATTTCCCTTCTGGGCTTCCCTGATTTGGCTAAACAAAGTGGGTTGAAGTTCAATGCTAGCTAGGAATCCTTTGCTAACTAACTCAGTCCTGAACTGCTCCAACTCCTCATACAAACTGGGTTGCTTCTCCTTGATCATGGTGTTAAGCCTACACGGCAATCTGCTAAGAGCATCTGCTACCACATTGGCTTTGCCGGGGTGATAGTGAATGTCTAGGTCATAATCCTTGATTAACTCTATCCATCTTCTTTGCCTCATATTCAGCTCCTTCTGGGTGAAGATATACTTCAAGCTCTTATGATCTGAGTAAATCTCACAACGATTACCCATCAAATAATGACGCCATGTCTTCAATGCTAAAACCACGGCTGCTAGCTCAAGATCATGGGTCGGATAGTTCTTCTCATGCTGCTTCAGTTGTCGAGACAGATACGCGATGACTTTGCCTTCTTGCATCAATACACATCCTAGGCCAATCTTGGATGCATCACAATACACATCAAACGGCTTCTTGATGTCTGGCATGATCAAAATTGGGGCTGATATCAATCTCTTCTTCAGCTCTTGGAAACTGGCTTCACACTTGTCTGTCCATTCAAACTTCTTGGCCTTCTTCAACAATTGGGTCATTCGTCAGGCTATGCTCGAGAATCCTTCTACGAACGAGAAATGAACGAACTTGGGTTTGATTGGTTGGGGCTTCCCATTCTTCGACATCTTTGATCTTGGTGGGATCAACAGAGACTCCTCCGGCAGACGCAATATGTCCTAGGAATCCTACTTCTTTCAGCCAAAACTCACACTTGCTGAACTTGGCATATAACTGATGCTCTCTCAGGGTTTCTAGGATGATTCTCAGATGTTGCTCATGCTCTTCTTCTGACTTGGAGTAGATAAGGATGTCGTCGATAAACACAACTACAAACTTATCTAGGAAATTCATAAAGATCTTATTCATGAGATTCATGAAATAAGCAGGGGCATTGGTTAATCCAAAAGACATAACCGTACACTCGTATAAACCATAGCGAGTAGTAAAGGCGGTCTTCGGAATATCTGTTGCACGAATCTTAAGTTGGTGATAACCAGTCCTAAGATCAATCTTTGAGAATACCTGAGCTCCGGTCAACTAATCAAATAGATCCTCTATCTTTGGCAAGGGGTACTTGTTCTTGATGGTGACATCATTCAACTTTCTGTAGTCTGTACATAGACGGTTGCCTCCATCTTTCTTGTCGACGAATAACACTGGTGATCTCCATGGCGATGTGCTTGGCTGAATCAAGCCTGTTGCTAACATGGCATCCAACTGCTTCTTCAGTTCCACTAACTCTGAGGGGTTCATGGTATAGGGTCTCTGGGCTATAGGTCCGGTTCCGGGGATTAGTTCGATAATGAACTAAATTTTCGTATCCGGGGCATACCTGGCAATTCATCTGGGAATACGTCGGGGTATTCATAGACTACTCTGACTTGGTCAATGGTAGGCAGGGCTACACTCTTGTTGCACTTGAATTGACGGGGTAAGGTTTTAGAGATATGCTCTACTGTTACTCCAGAACTACTGGTCATGGTGATGGCTTTCTTAGCATAGTCTATCAGTCCTTTATGCCTTGACATCCAGTCCATACCTAGTACTACTTCCAAACCTTTGGTTCCAAGTACAATTAGGTTGGCATAAAATTCTATCCCATGTATTCTGATAGGTACAGCTTTGCAAATTTTTCTAGCTTTTGTTGTCGAACCGGGGATTTGAACTATCATGACATGCTTCAGGTTGGTTGGGCGAATCTTACTAGTGCATACAAATTCTTCGGTGACAAATGAATGTGATGCTCTAGAATCAAACAATACTCTTGCTAAAACTGAGTTGACAGAAAACATACCCAACACTACATCTGGCGCTTCCTGGGTTTCTTCTGCGGTCATGTGGAAGAGACGACCGTTGCGGTTGTGCGGGTTCCCTGGGGCAAATCTCCTTCCTGGTTGAACACGACGCTGCTACTGAGCTGGGGCATTCACAGGGGCATTGACAGCAGTCTTCTTGGGACACTCATTGGAGTAGTGACCCTTCACTCCACACTCGAAACAAGTGATCTGGGACTTGTCCTTGACTGTGACAGATACATCATTGCTGCCAGTTCTGGGTGCAGTGTTGTTGTTGTTGCTCTTGGGAGGGGCACGGTTGAAGTTGTTGGTGTTGCCAGAGTTGTGATTGTTTCCTCTAGACTTCACATTTCCTCCGCTACGGTTGGGGTAGCTTGGGCGATAATTTGGGGGTCGGTTGTTCCTTGGTGCATATCCTGGTGAGGGGTTAGGACGGTACTTCTGGTGACTACTGGATCCAGACTGTTGCATCATACGGTGCTTGCGGTTGTCGTTTGCCTGGTTAATCTTCCCTTCCATCTGAATGGCGGAGTCGACTAGCTCTTCGAGATCCTGGAAACGGATGTTGACGAGGACAGTCTGCATCTCATCATGCAGTCCGTTTAAGAATCTCTCCTTCTTCTTGGCCTCCGTGTTGATCTCATCCGGTGCATATCTGGCAAGTGACAAGAATTTGTCACGGTACTCCACCATAGTCATTCTTCCTTGGTTCAGTTCGTGGAATTCATCTCGCATCCTGTTGACAAGACCTTGCGGCACGTGGGTGCGGCTGAACTTGACCTTGAATGCTTCCTAGGTCATCACCTGGCCATGGTTCATATTGCGGATGTTATTCCACCAAGCTCTCGCATCTCCCGCCAGATAGTGGGTGGCGAAGAGAACTTTCTCATTCTCATCAACTCTTGCAACTTCGAGGTTGATTTCCATGGTCTGAAACCAGACATCAGCATCTAATGGGTTTTCAGATTGGTTGAAGATTGGGGGATTGGTGTTCTGAAATTTTTTGAGTTTAGATCCATGGTGATCCTGATTTCCATGTCCTTGGTTGTTGAGAGCCATTTGGGCGATCTGCTGCAATGTTGCTAAGTTGGCTTGACGCTCGGCCCTGCTTGCTTCACGGTCCGCGATAAGATTCTGCAAGATCTGCAGCATTGGGTCCTGCGACGAGCTGCTCCCTCCTTGGTTTCCACGAGTCATCTGAAGATTGAGATAGATATAGGGGTAAGAGGGAAATTCTAAGGTTCATGGTTTTGGGGTTTTCAAAGCTAAAACTTTGAGTTAGACTCAGGTTTTTCAACTAACTTCATTTTCATTTATGCAAGCAAGCACACGATACAACACACACCACAAAAATCAAAGGGAAAACAGATGGTTTGATGAACCATTCTATAAGGTACGATACAATGAGATGATACATCTCATGCTACGATAGTGCTCTAGTGCCTCTACTCATCGTCGATGAAGTCGGAGTCTTCATCATCAGTGTAGAAGTCCATAGCATCCTCTTCTAGAAAGTCATCATCGTTGCTGAGGTAAGAATCCATATCTCCCTGGATGTCTTCACCCTCATCATCTTCTTCCTTGGCGGCAAACTGAGCTTCCTACTCCTTGACGGTCTTCTCAAGGTCGGCCACCTTCTTGCGAAGACGGGCGATGAAAGCGATCCTTCTTGCATCAGCGACAAAGAGACTGACGATCTTGGACAAGCAGTGCGAAAGTCTGGGCCTTCTGGTCGGCGATGGCACGGTTTTGGTTGGCTAACTCTCTGGCATTGTCCAGTTCCTGCTGTCATTCATGCAGAAAGAAGTCAAGGTTCTCCACTTGACGCCTCAATTCTGGGTGACTTGGCATCTCCAACGGCATTCCCATGAAGTCACGTCTTGCATAGTGGGCAAAACGGGTTCCTTGAATCTTGTTGACGCTGAGGGCACATAGACGTGCGAGAGCTTCATGCATTGCCCTGGCTAATCCATCTAGCCAGTTGTTCTCTCTCACGGAGAACTAAATTCTCCTGGAAGTTGGTGCTTCGATGCTTCCCCGAAGATCCGTGGTGACTACCCACTGTAGGTCTCCTCCTAGGGGTCCTGGAAGTTGAGCTCCAAGAAACTCCGGATGTGGGCGTCCCAGTAACTCCGACAGTGAATCTAGATCCCTCTCGAAGATCACCTGACCTCCGTTTCCCAACTGGTAAAACTTGCTGAATTGAGTCTCCATCTACAAGAATTAAGGATGAGGAAGTTAGTGAAGTGATCAAGTGTGTCAAATTTTAAGTGGTAATGTAAGAATTTTGAGGAACATGTATTTTTGAGAAAGAATGAGTTCACCAGGGTAAGAGAGGAAATCGTTTTTCATAAATACTCACTTTGGTTTTGAAGCTAAGTTTTTGGTTTAGACGTCCATTCTAACTAGGGTCTCCTATGGTCAGGATGGCTCTGATACCAACTTGTCAACACCCGGATTTTTAATCCCAGATGCTTGTTATGCCATACCTCACAATCCCAGGATTACCATTTTTGCGAGACATAACGGATTGGATATCACAGTACATCATCCATTACAAAACAAACATAAGGTTTTACACAAATAAGGATCTCATGATCCAGTCTTTAATACAACAAGCAGCCGAAATAAGCGATACCGTAGCGGTGGGGTCCATCTTCAGGGGCACAGGCAATGCTGACGAAGGCAGATAGTCCTAGTTATCATAGCCGTCCTGTTGACCATCATCTTGATAATCTCCTTCAAAGTCTGGCCATGATAATAGCCAGGGACAAAAGCCATGAGTACGCAAACTACTACTAGCAAGGAGTATAATTCTAAATTAAAGTACTGAATCTAAGTTAACTATCAAGTTAAGTTTGAAACCTAAGCTGAGTTCAGAAGCAAAGAAAGATAAAATAAAGTTCTAGAATCACTTAAGTTGGGAAGCTATTTTCATCAACACAACCCTGTTGTGGTCAAGTCAAAGTTCATCATTCATTTCAAGTTATTTAGAAAACATCTGACAATGAAACAGTATGGCCATTCCAACTGTCCATAATTGTGGACGCGGCTATTCGAATAGTTTGACACTCTGCAGAGGTGGTACACTTTCACCACAAGATTCGATACATCTATCAGGGATAACCCTGAATCATCATACTTAGTATGCAGATAATCAAACATAACCTTCCCATTACACACCCTAGTACAAGCACCTCTCCTATGAGCATGGCCTCCCAACCATGACCATAAGTCATCTTGGGCACTGCATAGGTGGTCAACATTGAGAGGTAGCCTCAGCTCAAACCTCTCCCATGAGGGAACTAATACTAATGCATATAAATTTCCAGCTAAGCCTTACCCAATTCAGGTAATGTGGTTGTACGGTAAATTTGGAATGGTATCGCATCCGAATCCAACCATCAGTTTTATAAAAGGGTTAAGGCTCATGCCTCGTCATTTTCATCATCATAAACCAGTTGTGTTTCTCAACACATGTCAAAACATCTCAATAGAATGACTCATCATTCCAAGGTTTTCATAATTCATTTTCACCAAGTGTTCCCATCTAAAGTGACTCAAGTTTTTGATCTATACTAAGGTACTAAGTTAAGAGTGTTCACTAAGGTGGAAAGATGGGATCTATATCATGCCATAGAATGACATCTAAAGGTTTCTAAGTAGGTCAAGTTTTATACTTTTTATGCTACCTTCAAAATTAGGTAAAGAACTTTGTGTAACCTAAGGGAGGTAAAACTTGTCAGTAAGACTTGGGGTACTAATAGTTAAAGGGGTGTGATCAAAGCATGCTTAAGGCATCTTTGCTAAACCATCTAGTTTTATTCTAGCTTGCTAACAATAGCTTGCTAAAGTATGTTTTGCAAGGGTTAGCTTGCCACTAATAGCTTGCCTTGGTTGGTGGAGTGGTTGAAGTTTTCTTCTTCTTCTTGGTAGAACTCCTCCTCCTCGAAAGCTTGGTCGGTACTAGCGTCTATAAATACATAGGGAGTAGACAATCACCAAACAATACTTAACTAGGCTAAGTAGCATTCTAAAAACACACAATTGATGATCTATTATCATCACAAGAATTACAAGTTTAATTTCAATAGTTTCATCCTTTTTATTTTAGAAAAGTAATTTCTACTCATTGAAATATTAACTAAAATTTAATATTCACCACCAAAATATGGGATCATGTGGACACATGTCCTCACCACATATTCTAACATGTGGGAATGAGATTTAAAGTTGGATCAATATTACCTTCGTTTAAGTTTATTATTTAATGATTTAAAGTGACTAGAAATGCCTATATAGCATTATTTTGGTAATAGTCCAAAGTCACTGCATGTAAACCTTAATATTATTACATATTTAGATAGATATGATGAAATGTGATTTTTGAGAGTTGGAATCAACTCAAAAGCTAACTTGGTTGATTTTAATATTATTACATACCTTTCAGACAAAATTGGTTTCATACAATTTGGATTTCTAAAACTCTCTGAATTGATTTTCAAACTAGTGGATAGAAACTAGATTCAAACTAAAAAGAAAAATCCAGATTTGAATCGATGGGCTAGCGCGGGAAAAGGAATGGGCCATCCCAGTGGCACTCCACGCGAGGCTCTCACCGACAGGGGGCGCTTGTCAACTGACTTAACGCCGAACAAGACGCTGCTACTGTGGCCATGCGATTAGAAGCGTGATCAACGGCTGAGAGTCGTCGTCGACGACGAACAGGTCTCCGGCGAGCTCGAACCCTAGCGGCTCGGTGGGGGTCTACTGGGGGCGTACCAGGGCTCCAGCGGGGTCGGCGAGGCATGGTCGCGGCTGAGCTTGGGGCGGTCGAAATCAACGACACCCTTCTCCTCTAGAGGCGGCGGCTTCGGCTCCAATTCCGGCGAGCTGCTGCTCCACTTGCTCCAGCGAGAGGTGGGTGAGGTTCAGAGAGGTGAGGGGAGTGGAATGGTGTGGAGAAGAATGGCTGGGGAGGGCTCCTTTTATAGGCCCGACGGTGAGACCGAGCGGGATAGGCGGTCGACGGTGGCGACATGGCTACGGCGAGCTAGCGGCATGGCTGGGGATGGCGATTGATGGGCGGTTCCCTGGCGGTGCTCTAGGACTTAAATGCGACCGTAGGGGCGGTGGTATGCGGTCTGGGCGAGGTGGCGCTCTGAGAGGCAGAGTCGGCGGTGTCCACGGCGAGCGGTGGTTCTGGGGCTTTGGGCGGCGAACGGGGATGTCTGGGGTGTTCTCCAAGTCGAGGCGGAGCAGCGTGCTCATGGGCGCGGCATCGGCATGGTGCGGTGGCACTAGGCGCGGGTTCTCCTCGGTGGTCCACGGCAGCACTTGGCTCGGGAAAGGGACAGAGAGGGGCGGTGAGGTGTTGGCTACGTCCTAGACATGGCGAGGGAAGGGGGAGTGGTCTGCTGCAGCGGGGCAAGGTTTGGCCGGCGAGCATGTCCTCGGTTTGGCATGGCCTGGGGGTTAGGGACAAGGGACAGAGGTGCTAAAGGCCTGGTTAGACCAAGAGGGGACAGAGAGGTTAAATGGAGATCAAATGGGGGCAAAACCCTGTGCAGAATAGTGAGCTAGGATTAGAGGTGGGATTAAGCATGCCAAGTGTTTGATGAAATGGCCGCAAGAGAAAAAGTTTTGAATATTGAGTTCAAAATTTTTGAGTGATCTCCACTAGTGATAGGTAGTCTCTGGTTGCAAGGGTTTTGAAAATGGAGCTCAAATAGATGGTTTTTGAAATAGGGGTGATCTATGCATATGCATTAGATTCAATTTTAAACTGTCATTTAAAATAGCTAACAGAATGGTTTTAGCAGATCAAAAGGTGCGCCTTGGTACCTCATTATGTGTACTAGCAAGGGGTGCAAAGATCAAGAATTGTTTCTGTTAATAATTGAGTACTAGGAATAGCCAAAGTAGGCATGAGAGTTAAATTTGCCAAAATGACCATTCCTTCATTTTAATTCTTTTTGATTTGATTTTCTTTAGGAAAAGTTTGGGAATGATGTATATGATGTTTAAATCACCTAAGAAACATTTTACAAGCAGTGGATCAATCAATCATGGCAATTCAAACAACTCCTATTTTAAATGCACACATATATGAATGCTTTCATTTTAAATTTGGAAAAGTTTTTGTTAGCCCTATTTTTGGATGATTTGATCTTGATAAGCTTGGATTAAAGTTTTGGGTGTTACAATACTCTAGCCATCAAAACTACTTCTATAGAGCATTGCATTAGTAGCAATTGCAAGACTTATAGTTTAGATGCTAGTCTTATTAGCCAGGTAGCTCTGAGTTATTATTTCTGGTTCTTCTTTGTAAGAAGTTTATCTCTCTTTAACCTAGAGTGTTCTCTAGATGTTTTGTAAAGAGTCGAGTTGTAATCTATAGTCATGTCTTGGACCTGATGTGTTTCTGTTGTACCACTGTGAGGGAGGTAATACTAGTGAACGGTGTTTCATTGGTGTTATGTCAATGACTGTAGTGTACTACATCATGTAGTGGTATGTTGGGTCACCGCAAGTACCCAGATCGAAATGAGCAATGTTGATGATCCAGAAGGGGCGACCCTCCAATAGGACATAGAAGCTGATCACTAGACAAGTGAACATGGCGGAAACATCACCACCTCCTTCACTAGAGTATCTTCATTGGTCAGAGCAAGAAATAACATTCAACAGAGCTGACCACCCACTTCGGGTCCCACGACCTAGTCAATCAACACTAATAGTGGTGGCACAAATCGGCAGGTTCGACATGAGCAAGGTCTTCTTGGATGCGGGGAGCAGCATCAACCTCATTTATGCCAAAACTCTACGGGCAATGAATTGGTCCCTGACAAACTTAGCACCAACAGATACAACTTTTCATGGAATAGTTCCATGCAAAGACGAAACTCAATGGTCTTCGGACCGAGAAGCAACTTCAGGCGTGAAAAACTAGAATTCAAAGTCATGGACTAGCCATCATAGTATCACGCGATCCTAGGACGACCAGCCTTAGCTAGATTCATGGCAGTACCCCACTATGCATACCTAGTGCTAAAAATGCCAGCCACCAATGGAGTCATAACAGTAAAAGGAAGCTTCACCCGTTTGTATAGCTGCGATTGAGAATTCAACAAAATATCAGAATCCTTCGGGATGGAGACGCAATTTGGTCAGCTAAAAATAGCGGATGAAGAGCTACTACACGAAGGACGTAGCGAGCAAACCCCAAAAATTCAGGAGCACCGCACACCTGCAAAATCTACTTATTCGGCCTCCACCTTCGGTCCCGCATAAGAAGGCATACTTGACGGTTTTTCCAAGTACAAGCAACCGAGCAAACCAACTTTTTGTCCCTCTGGTCCGCCATACAGATATGGTGCTTCTAGTCTAGAAAATCAAGTCTACATCAAGCTAACTAGGAACATGATGTAGCACCTCAAGACAGAAGCTGCAGTTTTTAGGAAAGATCGTTACTCTTATATTCAATAAGGCCAACGGCCAGGCGATTACACCCATGTAATGTATCCATTTATACTTATCAATAAATAAAGTATTTCTTGTCATAAAAATTTATAAGGCACATGAAGGCAGTTACACAAAAAGACATCAGTTCGTCGGATCCTCAACAAAAATACAATATACAGCCAAAATCTCGTACAAAGCATACGACCTTTTTGACAAGTATAAATTAGCTCTATATAGTTGTCCTTCTAAAAAGTACAAAGCTACACGATGAAAGCACAGATGATCAGATAGTAAAGTTCATAAAAAATTCTTCGTCTGCCTCTAGGCACCATCGAACAATCCTAATCGCGGGTCTGCGAGCAGCAGCATAGTGCGGCGCCATATGAACAAGACCACCACCAGAAGAAGAAGGCAGCCCTGACGATATAGTGTCCAAGTCCAGCATCGGATGATGAGCATGCATCCAAGACAGAGCATGTTTAGCTCCCGCCACAAGCTGAAGCTTCACAAAATGATGGATCCGTTCACCCTATTGAAACTTTGCCATCAAATCAGCCAAAGTCTAAGGCTGAGGGTCTCGAGGAAACATGGAATTGTAAACAATGGCCAGTGATCTACGACAGCACTCGACAAATTTCTCCACCTCAGATACGCGACCTTGAAGTAGATCCACAACATAAGCATGACGATGACCAATCCAAAAATCTGTCCTAGAATTTTGGGAAGCAGACACAAGAGCCTGAATTCGGTTGTGCAGACGTTGGGTATCTTCCCTCTCGCACAATCGAATACCTACAAAACAAGAAGAGAAAACATTGGCACCCTGCAAGAAGGGGGCAGCAGGAAGAAAAGGGGGGCTTACACAACATCTTCTCACTTGCACCAGAAATCTCGTCCAAGAAGTACGCCTCGCGATCGAGGGCCTAGCACGTTTTCGTCTAGGCGACATCCACCATTGATTGAACAACCTGGAGTTTTCTCTCAAGTTTCTTCACATGTTCAATTTTTTTTGGCATATAACGGCGAATCCACTATACGGAAAAGGGCAGTCTCGATTGCACCCATCCCAAAGGTGGACGGTGTTGCATCAGACATCTGCGTACACGGAGGAGGAACCGCAGAAGCATTCAGAATCTGGCAAAAGCACATGAAATATAAGAAACCTTGAGAAAATAGAGAGCCACTCATATGCATATGTACAGAAGTTTTATCCTCGACAAAAGGAAGCATTCTAGTAACAGGACAAGTTCAATATTCATTACAAAAGTACCACAAAAAACTACGAAACAAATCTATGGAGATGATTTCTCCAAAGAAAAAGTCACACTAGCAGAACGAGCACTAGCTATAGCAGGGGCAGGAGCTGAAGAGGGGGCAACAACCGAAGAGGGAGCACCAGTAAAAGAAGGGGCAGTTGTTTTCTCTGGCCCTGTGCTTATGCCCAGAAGCAGACGGTAATATTTGTTGGCCCTCTTAATGAAAGGCTTCAAATCAACTACTTGTCCTTTGGAGTTGACCGGGGCAGAAGAGCTAACCTTCCCCTAGTTGACTTGCTCGCCATGCACCATCGCCAATGCCATTGAAGTTTCAGCACCGCTTTTTGACTACGTCACACTATAGCCAACCAGGGAGCTTGGAATAACACCAAAAATAGCGACGAGGTCGTTCAAATCAGCAGGCATCTCCTTCAATGGAAAGATTTCAGCATGGAGGCTCTTGAAGGCGCGGCGCGAGTGGATAAGAAGGTTGCGCACATGAACACTGTTAGCCTCCAAAGTGCTAACAGCATCCGTTAAATGATCAACCTTTTTATCTTTGTCAAGCAGCAAATTTTGGCCTAACAGCTCTACACATGCAAAAAGGGGGGATGGTAAGAACATAGAGGCAATGAGAGTAAATCAAAAATCTTCCCTTACCAACCAAAAACTTACGAGTCAAGGAAGTGTTGAGGGCCTCCAAGCGCTTTGGTAGATTTTCATCTTGGGTGGTGGTTTGCTTGGCTCTTTCTTCGGCATCAGCGCTAGCTTTATGATTTGCCTCCTCCAAAGCTTTTTTAGCAATCTGAAGTTTGGTCTCCAGATCGGCGGCATGCTCCAACGCCTCTTCTCGGATGACTTCGGACTCCTTGAAAGCGGCTGAAAAAAATCAGAAAGTAACGCAAAAAGTCAGAAAAATGGGAGGAAGCATAGAAATCACAAAAATAACAATATACCTTTCAGACCTTTCTCTTCATTACGGATCTTGATGAAGTGAGAGGCCATATCAACCATCTCACGCATCACAGGCTGCAAAGAAGGGCATTAGGAAGGACAAGTAAAGGAGGGTCAATGATGAAATTAAAAATAACGGGTGTACTTACATCTTGCATATCCACCTCGACAGGGCTCTCAGATATCACAATGCCTTTGCCAGCCGATTTTCTTTCTTTGGTGATGGGGGCTTCGGCGAAGCAGCAACATTCTTCTGGACAAGTGGATCCACAGAAGACGCGAGAAAATCGTTTGGGCCCTCGGCAGCAGGAGCAAAATAAGTGCCAAGAAGAGACATGGTCAGGTCCTCTGCATCATCACCACTACAGGAGCAAGGACGAAGAACAAAGAAGTATCAGTAACTAAATCATTCGACAAAATAGTAAATAAGAAAAGCACTTACGAAGATACATCCTACGCAAAGAGGAATATGTTCTTCTGAGGAGGAGCCGATGATAATGGAATGACACCCAAAGGTTTTGAGGCTATAGAATCATCTAAGTCCTCGATGGTTTCCATGGTGTCAGGACGTTTTCGCTTTACGCCAACAGGCGCAACACAAAAATCTTCGGAGCGAGCCGACGAAAGTGACGACATCCTCAATGAAGATTTTGTGGCATATGTTTCAATCTCTTCATCAGCGGCAGTTATAGTCATGGGGAGATCATCGGAAGCAGAAGGACTGGCGGGAAGTTCACCGCTCTTGGGAAGAGGAGGAAGGCAGGCATATGATCATAATCATGTGCAACATAAGACCAGCAATCACAAAAGAGAACAACTGCAGAAAAAGAACTAAAGTGGTAAACAAAGAGAAGAATTAACCTCAGGAAGGCGGTTCTTCTTGCCAAAAGGCTCTACACGATAATCATATGGAACCACACTCTTTGTTGTAAGGGTCATAAAACTACGAACCTTTTTTCATAAATCTTGAGGGTCAGGTCATCCCGATAAATCCTCATTGGATCCTTTTTTTCTAGTATACGCCCACATACCTGAAAGACGGGCCTGCAGGGGTTGCATGTGGAACCGTAAGAAATACACCAAAATCTAAAGACCAGATAATTCCTTGCCAACCTCATGTCGTAGTTTTGAAATGCTAAGATGGGGTTGGATCTCCGCCATTTCTTCGGCAGAAGGACATTGATCCTAGGAGTAAAGTTTGTGGCAAGTTTTTTTAGGGTCAAAGGGGGCTAATCCGAAAGACTGACCCTTGACTGATTGATCTTTAAAATCAAAGTAATCTACATCGGAGCGAATGGAGAAAATGGCGCCACTAACATCATGGTCGGTGGCATTGCAGCGAACATAAAAGAAGTACTTCCACAGGCACCAATGGGGATGAATCATGAGAAAGCATTCACAGAGAGTAATAAAACAAGCAACATGGAGGATAGAGTTCGGCATGAGCTGATATAGCTGCACGCCATAGACTAAAAGAAGACCATGAAGAAATTCGTGGACAGGAAGAGAAAGGCCACGGAAAAGAAAGGAGAGAAACATTACCCTCCAACCTGGTTTAGGGATTGGAGCAGCTTCATCCCCAGGAAGCTTGAAGGTACCGTTCGCTAGATGGCCGGAGTTCCGGGCCTCACGGAGCTCCCGGGTCGTACACTTGGAAGTTTCCCAGCCAATGGCCCTCTTCCTGGTGGCCTTCACAGCCCCAGTGGAAGTCCCCACCTTGCCTTTGCCCATGGCAAAGAAAAGAATGGCACTAGCACAAAACAGGAGTTCGCAAGAGGGCAAGGAGCACCAAGAAGAAGATGAAGCCAACAAAGGAGGGGTAAAAACAGTAAAAGGGATTCCTCCCCTTTATAAAGAACCACTGTACGCAATTAAAACCGTTCGATGCAAAATCGAACGGTCGCAAGGACACACGATGGTGATGCGTGTCAACAGATTCCGGAAAATATCTTAAGAAGTTATTGTTGCGGTAAAAACGGGAACACAACGCATGCCGCCTCGATCTCCGCGCAAAAAAGGGGGACATGCGATCAGGAAACTATGTTGCATATGCCACCACACGTCATTATTACTGCTGCATGGTCCCACGTTAAAAATGTCTTGTTAAGGGCATATTTTTAAAATCAACAGTAGCAAAATTCGTCATCAATGACATCATAGCAGAAAACGGTTCAGTGGAAAGGACACACACCCAAAGAAAAATAAGGAGTCAAAGTAAATTCCTCCATAAAAAAGATTGAGACTACAATCGAAAAAATCGACTATAGCGTCAGGGGCTACTCCTATCGAGAGTGCTGATCACGCACCTGATAAAATGTTTAAAGGGGAGCATTGATGTGATTATAAAAAGATTCTTCAAGCCTATGTCCTGATGAATACATCTGAACATTGCCTCAGGGGCTACTCCTATCAGGAGCGCTGGCACACACCTCATAAAAGAAGAAAACAAAAGCTCCTATCGGGAGGGTCTATGAGAAACAAAATAGAAAGCATCAGACAAAAAATAAATATATCTCGGATCGCATCCAGATGCGATAAAATTCAGACTGCCATGTTCAAAAACATGAAGGTAAGACCCCGGGATTCATCCTATGTGGCCTAGTAATCGCATAAGAATGCACTCTGCTTGTAATATATTCGTATCTATGATACGATGAAAAATCCGGACAGATATGTTGGGTACCAGATAAAATTGAACTGGGATTCAGTATTCGTTAAGACCTCAGCGGCTCGAACTGAATTACGCCAGTAGTAAATTCTGAGTTTAGGCCTGGGGACTTGAATTTGATGTAGGACAACCTTGCTTTTTCCCAGGCGCAATTAACTGATTCCCGATCCGTCAGATGCATTAGGCTTGTTATACCAAATCCCTATGAAATCAAAAGTGGTAAAATCAAAGGAAAAGAACTAAACATATCTTTGAGACTCAACCTGAATCTATGATTCAAGTAGAGTCCCGGGGGCTACTGACATAGGTGTGATTACTTGGGTACCTATGATTTTCTACCCAGGCGTGAAGAAAGGTTTACAGCCCATGAAGAGTCAAGATGATATCCCAAAAGGAGCAACCGACAAAGGCTATAGTTGTATTAGGAAAGGAGAAAAAGCACCGACATCGAGTTGGTATTGTAATCATGTATATGTAACCTACCCGCATATAGCTTTGAGACCAAGCCTATTATATATAGGACGGAAGAGGCTTAGGCAAGGATACCGAACAATCCCCAATCGATTTGTAATAGTGCGATTCATCAAATATTCATGCAACTTTGACTCCATTGTTCTCCTGACATCTGACGAAATCCCCAACTTTCTCTTTCCGAGAAACCCTAAGTCCTTCTTCATGGAAATTGCTGAGGTTACCCCTCGTCAGTAACCCCCTAGGCATCTAGTACTAAATCGTAGAATTATTGCTAGAATATCTATAGTGACTTTAGCATGTAAATAATTTGATTATACTGGTCCAAAAATGAGTTAGCCAAGAAGCTAAGGATGGAGTCGTACATCAATCAACTAAAGAGGGATTAATCGACCACGAAGAAATCGTTGGAGGAGGATAAGCAAAAAGTTATGTCCTGTTGGGGGGATATCCCCGGGTAGGGTCACGCCGGGGTATAAAGGCCAAGTTAGCCGAGGGTCGGCAAGGCTAAAGCCGATGCTGGCCGAGTCACCTCAAGGCAGGCCGAATCACGGGTAACCGGACAGGCCCACCTAACTAGGTCTCAACCGACTTAAGCCGTAAGTCAGAATGGTGTATTTAACTTGTATGCAGGAACGGGTGTGGCCGGATCAACTATGATCCGGGTCATATCTAGCTTTTAGAAGAAGGAAGGAATCTCGCTGGTCAAAAGAAGCCCCGGTACGCACTGCATGAGCGAATCAAAAGAGCGCAGGACCACCGAGGCATGGCCGACAGAGGTGACGACGCCCGTGTTGGCTGACGCAGGCGCTGCAGAGGCTCACGTAGCCTCTGCATGGGTGACGCGGGGGAAAAGCACCCCGGTAGGTTTGCTATTTTGGGAGGAGGCATATTCCCTAGAATATGCCTCCACGTATGCCCTAAGTAGAGACCAAGCCACCCCTATATAAGGAGGGCTAGGGCCTCTGTAGAAGGGGTTCCTCTATTCTGTAAGGTTCTAGGTTCTAAGGGTCTTGTACGGGTTAACTGTGGGTGAGAGTAAGAGAGCTCCTTCTTCCTCCTCTCGCCAATACAGCTCTAGGAGCACTTGTAATCTGTGAACTAAATCGAATACAAAGCTTCTGTGTGGGGAATCACCTCACTATCCCTCCTTGGATTCCCCTAGTGCTATTAGTCCCCACCTTTAGCCTATCCATGGCATCTGCCGTGACACCACCACGACATGTCCCTTGAAGAGAAAATCAAGGAGAACAAGAGTGTAATTTTCTCTGTACTTGTCAATTCTTCCATAAACTCATTCTATAACTTTGCTCATAACTGCTCTTTTTTTCGTATTGTAGAATATGTGGCCAAGGCCAAGGTGGTGCTCAATGCGGAGAAAACCTAGAGTAGTTGATGAAGGAGGTGGAAAGCTTGAAGACAGAGAAAAGCTGTTATGCTGGAACATCATGAGCAAACTCTCAAAACTGGAATCCTTCACACTGAGATAGAGCAGTTGAAGAGACAACTTGATGAAAAACAAAACTCAGAGAACTTCATTTCCAGTGCGACCAGTTCTTAAAGGAGTGTGAGGCTATTGACAATCACAACCTTGGTAAATTTCACTCACCACTATTTCTGCCAGTTGGGTAATATTATTGCATTGCCCCTGACTCGCCTCCTTCACAGCCTCCCTTTTGTCTGATTGATGAATGAGAAACTTATGGCCGCCTAGGCAAGGTAGTCACTTCAAGAAATTTCTTTGAGCACATTGTGGAGAACACTAAAGATTTATTCAAGGCTTTGGCAATCAACATCAAGGCCCATGACCCCACCATCAAATTTGGAGAAATCTGATGTCTGCAAGAGCACAAATCGTTTGTAGCTAGTTTCGAAGTACAAATATCAATCCCATAGGGATCCCAAAGGTAAATGTTTATGGGTGAAGTCCCTGTCACACCCGAAGTTTTCACCGGTCTTCGAGTGAATTCACTACAAGTGTTGAAATAGGAATGGGATTTTGATTAAATGAGATGTATTTAAATAGAATTAAAATGTAAACTTAAGAAATATAAAGCATAAAAGTAAAGAACGACTTAGTTGTTTGTTGTTTCCTGCAGATGGCAAAAGAAGGCGCGGGAGATTCAGTTCATGGTGATAGTGAAGGTGCCAGGTGGACAAATGATAAATGTAACAGTTATAATCTTATAAGTATATGTGTAGGAGAGCAACCCATAATTATCTAGAACTCCTCTTGGTAGATTTCATTCCAACTTCAATAATCCTACTAGCCTGTTACCAAAACCATGGTCAGACACTATACGATTAAGACACTTCAGGTTGCTTAGCGATTAAGCTCCTTGGATTAGACTAATGTAATAAGCACAGTGATTCCTCCTTATCCTCGAGTCTACTAGCTTTCCATTGATATCCCCGTGTCACCCGGGGGTCGCCGATCCACTAGTGAACAAGATCTTATCTATGTAGAACAAAGCATCATGTTTTCTGGGCCCTTAATTGGACAACAAGTATTAGGCATACCACAGATAGTCAAGCACACATAATATAGTAATTAGAATCAATCACAAACTAATGGAAAATATATGAAGGCACATCACATCTCACCAATCCCCTACATCTCCCACGCCCAAGGGAATTACTCACACATGAGAGAAGAATGGATCATCAATATAATTAAATAAAGGGATTTATTCTTTGTATTACCATGGAGATCCACAATAAGAATAGAAAAATATCCAACACAATTCAAGATGGGAAGAAACAATCTCAAACCCTAGTCTTGCAAGGTGGAGATCACTCTCTCTCTCTCAAGTACAAGTAGTGGCTATGGGGGTGTATTGGCTAGGAGGTCGAAGATCATGGAGCGAGATGAAGAACGTCTTCCCCTTCTTCTCTGGATCTCTTCTTCCTCCCTTCTGGATGGTATGGCCGCTATTGTGTTGTGTTTTCATCCCCCGCCCCTTCACGGAAGTTGTCCCTTTTGACAAGACAGAGGCGGCAGGAACTATATGGCTAGAAAAACATTACCGTCGTATAGTTACTCGTTAAAGCTTCTGTGAGGCCCCCTCGCGTGCTTCCAAAGTGAGACTTGCTTGTTTTCTCCAGAATATTGTGTTTCTCTAGTTAAAACCTTCTGTTGATGTTCAGAACCTGAAACACACATTAAAAACCAAGTTTTCTTTGCTACCGAAGTCTTAGTGTTAGGTAAAGCTAGATAACGATCAAATCCGGGAGAAAACCATCAATAAAAGCCATAAAAATGTGTCGAATCTCACAGCTATCAACTCCCCTAAGATTAGATGTTGCTCTCCCTCGAGTGACAAGGAAATAAGGAAGAATAGCGGAGATTCGAGACTGAAAATAAAGGAACTCACAAGTTTGAATTGGTGTCAAATTCTTTTCTTCACAATCCCTGCAATCTTAAATATGATCATACAAGTATTCACAAGATTGCACTGATTTCACTTCCTAACCACGTATATCTTGTTTAGCAAATAAATCATATGCCTAAGAAGTGTCAAAAGTTTAGCTAGGAAAGTGAGACAAATTCTTTTGGTGCCTCTCTTGATGGAGAGATGAAAACTTTTTGTTCTTGTTTGTTTAATCAATTGAGAGTACTCAAGTTGGCATCAAAACATTTAATTTAAGAACAACTCATCTACCCCCATGTAAAATTTTTAAGACTATCAAAGCACCTCTTTCTTTTCTTTTGCCTTTCAAAAACTTCAGCTCTTTCATAGAGAAATCATGCCACTATTTTTATCATGTTTAATTGGGTTGTGTTGTGCACTTTTGACCATTCCAATAAATAATTGTTGAGCAATAATGGGCCAGAGGAGTACTACAACTTCACTTGGAACGTGAAACCATGAGGAGTCTAAAAAATTTACCCGTTATAGCATTGCTGCTACAAACGTTTACATAACTCAATAGCTGAAATCAAGTGGTTTCCCACATTTAGATCATTCGTTGGCCACCGGAGTTAATAGTTCCCCATGGAGCACGACATAGTTGTAATGACACGTTGATGTCTATGCACGCTTCTATTCTTGTAGACAGTGTTGGGCCTCCAAGTGTAGAGGTTTGTAGAACAGTAGCAAGTTTCCCTTAAGTGGATCACCCAAGGTTTATCGAACTCAAGGACGAAGTGGTCAAAGGTATCCCTCTCAAGCAACCCTGCAATCAAGATACAAGAAGTCTCTTGTGTCCCCAACACACCCAATACACTTGTCAGGTGTATAGGTGCACTAGTTCAGTGAAGAGATAGTGAAATACAAGTAATATGGATGATTATAAGTGGTAATTGCAATCTGAAATAAGAGTGGCAGCAAGCAAACATGTAACATGACTAATTGTAAACAGTGTTTCAATGCTTAGAAAAAAGGCCTAGGGATCATACTTTCACTAGTGGACACTCTCATATAAATATCTTCTCTTCATTATGCTACCCTGAACTACTCTCTGGTTGGACGATGTAGGGCTATAACAACACACCTTAAAGTTCGCTTTCCCCATCTAGATAACCCCTCACTATCACCTTGAGTGCTAGATGGTTCCAAAAAACACCACAATCTCATAGAGACATCCAACTCAAATTATACTCATGATAAGTATTTATGTAACCTTAGCCTAAGTGCCACACGTTGTGCACACTGTCAACTTCACACACGTGAGGATAAGCAGAGATTAATTAAAGCACTTGAGTAGCAGAATAGATCTAGATTACAAAGCTCATGATCTTAATAAGATCACGCATAGAGAGAGAGATGAACACATAGCTACCGGTAGAGACCTTAGCCTCGATAGAGAACTACTCCCTCCTCATCATGGGATTCCGCAATGGTGATGGAGATGTCAGTGGAGTCGATGGAGATGGCTCTGGGGGCACTTCCCCATCCCGGCAGGGTGTCGGAATAGAGACTTCTGTCCCTCGAATCTCTTCTTCGGTGGTGGTGGCGCTGTGGAAATTTTCGTGGAATTCTGATCTGGTATCTAGGGTTTTCGTCCCGGGGGGATTTTATAGGTGAAAGGGCGATGCCAGAGGTGGGCCAGGGTGGCCACACCACCTGGTGGCACGGCCAGGGGTGACCCGCGTCACCCTAGGGTGTGCCTGCCTCCTGGCTCCCCTCTGTCTCCCCTTTGGACTTCGTGTTGTGTCGGGAAAAATAGGAACTTCGGCTTTTGTTTCATCCAATTCCGAGAATATTTCTTTTCTGGATTTTCTGAAACCAAAAATAGCAGAAAACAGGCAACTGGCACTGCGACATCTTGTTAATAGGTTAGTTCCAGAAAATATATAAAAATACCTCAAAGTGTAAACAAAACATAAGAAAGTTGATATAAAACAAGCATGGAGCATCAAAAATTATAGATACGTTTATGACATATCAACATCCCAAAGCTTAACTCCTACTCGTCCTCGAGTAGGTAAGTGATAAAAATAATAATTTTTGAGGTGACATGCACCATCACAATGTTGATCAAGGTATTTGTAAAACATTGATAGCTGGGATCAAAGTACTCTAAACATAAGCATGAAAGATAGAGTTTTAACAATAAGACATAGCAACTATGTTGTAACATGAAAAGGTACAAACAAAAGATCATGAATAACAATGCTTTGAAAGAAGTTTGTTTGTTTCACATATAGAAAACATAATAACAATGGTATTTAGCTTGTCCCTCATGGTATAACAAAACATAAATGCATAGGACACCTTCAAAGTTATGAATCATAGAGAACCGCTATATCAAATTATAAGGGTGACTAGATACAAATAATTTAAGAGCAAGCAATATCAAATTTATGAATCAATCAACAAGTTTTGGGACAATGCACATTAAACTAAGAATGACCACTATGCTCTCTCAATAGGTGCATAAAGATAGAAGATGGAGAGTCAACATAAAAGTAAAAAGAAAGGCCCTTCACAAAGGGAAGCAGAGATTCAAGTTTCATAAAGAGCTTCCAAAAATTATGGTACTTATTAGCTTTTAGCTCTCATTGCCCCTATCATAAGCATCTTGAAGTGATTAAGGTTAAAGTGACACAAATATGAAGATATGCTTGACAAGTTATAAGTTGAAAATATCATGCCCCGTGCTTACGAGTACCGAACCTCATGCTACTCAACTTCACTCACAAGGAAGTTCTTGTCATTGTAAGTACATGTGTATCATAGAGAACCGCCAACGGGGTACCCCTTGTCGCATGATACATGAGCTATCCCATATCAAAATGACAAGGCAACAAACAATGAGCATCTCAGCGATCTTTTTATTTGCTATTTGCATAGGTTTTTATTGAGGATGCTTCATAGAATGCTCACTATGGTTATGCTGCCAGTTTCCACCATGATTAGGCATGGCTTAGGCTAGCCGCCCAAGCGTTTCTCTAACACACATACAAATTCCATGAGCTTACAAGCTCCCCTTTTATTTCACACCGTCGGGATCCATAAGCAAAAGTCATGATATCAACTGAATAATAAGTGCAATGTTGAAAGTGTTCCCCATGATAGCATTGTTCTGCTAATTCACAACTTATAAAGCGCAAGCATATAGGCAACATACATAGACACAATGGTTCAAGTTTATTAAGTGCAAGAAAGTAAAGTGTGCCATCACGTTTGTGAGAGCTTTAATCACTAATTTTCACATAACAAGTTTAATTTGGAAGGTAGATAAAAGCATGAATATACTTGGAATGGTGTAACACACCATGCATAGGAATTTATAGTGGACTCTTTGGAATAACTTGGTTTTCTTGGAGGTTGGATGCATGAGTGGAACTCATACTTGGTACAGGTGGAGGCTAGCAAAAGACTGGGAGCGACCAACTAAGAGAGCAATAATGGCCATAATCATGCAAAGCGACAAAACATTATTAATTAAAGCATAAAGTGATATTACAAGTCAAAAACTAAATGATCATAGAGGCTAAGGTGACTGGTTCATAGTCTTAACATGGTGTAAGCATGTGCCTAGTCAACCCAAATAAAGCATCAAAGGAGAATACCACAATATTATGCTTTTGTATGCTAAAACAACGCATGATTCTTTCAAGGCACATTAAGAAATCTCAATTGTTTGAAACAAGTCATGCTACAACAATAATCACTAAGCATATGGTCAAAGCAACATCTAGCATGACATGATAAAGTCTAAGTGACGGTCAAAACAAGCTTCCTTTTGTACCACTATAAGTATGAAACTTCCTACTCTTTTCCAACACCAATCGAAAACTAAAGCTAAACACAGTGCTAGCAAAGGAAAACACTCACAGAACAATAAGAGTGAAAATTAGATGTTCTACGCAATGAATAACGGGGCGTGTCTCTCTCCAAAAGAAGTGTGTTGGGATCCAACCAACTTATTGCGGCAAAGAAAGCAAAAGAAAACTAAAAACAAAGACGCTCCAAGAACAACACATAGTGCATAAGGTAATAAAAATAAAGTGTCATGAAAAAAGACCTGAGATTATTGATGAAGAAGGGGATGCCTTGGGCATCCCCAAGGTTTGACGCTTGAACTTCTTGAATATTTCTTGGGGTGACATGGTTGGCATCCCCAAGCTTGAGCTTTTGTCCATACTTCATCTCATCACATTATTCTTCCTTACACTTGAAAATTTCCTCCATACAAAACTTCACACAATCTTCATTAGCAACATTGGTGTATTCAAAATAATAATCCTTTGGGTTCAGTTTCAACTCAAGTAAATCATCCATTAAAACATAAGATGCTGTAGCAATTCCTTCTAAAATCTCAAGTGATCAAAGAGAACTCAAAGAGAAAGAGATTAAGAGGCAAATGCAAATAATGGCAGAAATCTGTCAAAACATACCAGCAGGTAAAAACCAATTTTTTCGAAGACCTTATGTTGCTCAAATCTAAAAGTGCTAAACTAACGAAAGTTAGATAATAACCTGGGGCATAAGCACATAAAATTACAGCTCAATCCAACATACAGGGATTTTTCACAATTTTTATAGTGAAGCACAAAAATCTGTTTCGGGACAGCAACTTTCCCAAGTCTTACTTCTCTCTCATTAGAGGTTATTCTTGGCACAAAAACCAAACAAAAATGATAAGGAGAGGTTATTACAGAGGCAATAACTTTCAAGACTCAACAAAACAAAACAAAACTGAAAGTAAAAATATAATGGGTTGTCTCCCAAAAGCTCTTTCTTTATAGCCATTAAGATAGGCATGATAATTTCGATGATGCTCACATAAGAAATATGAATTGAAGTAAAAGAGAGCATCAAGAAGCAAATATGGAACAAATTTAAGTCTAACCCACTTCCTATGAAAAATAATCTTGTAAAGAAACAAGTCATGAAAGCACAAGGCAACAAGCATAGGAAAGCAAAACAAGTGCAACTTCAAAAATTTCAACGTAAAGAGGGGAAACTTAATATTGTTGAGATACATAAAACCATGTTTATCTCTCTCATAATAACTTTCAGTAGCATAATGAATAAAATTAACAATATAAATATCACATAAAACATTCTTATAATGAGCCACATGCATAAAAGAATTAATACTCTCTACATAAACATAGTCATTCTTATTAATTATAGTGGGAGCAAATTCAACAAAATATCTATAATTATTATTCTCATCACCATAGTCATCAAATATAGGAGGCATATTGTAATCATAATTAATTTTCTCCTCAATAGTAGGTGGACAGAAAATATCATACTCATCATTGTAATCATCATATATTGGAGGTATAGTATCATCAAAGTAAATTTTCTCCTCTGTGCTCGGGGGACTAAAAATATCATGCTCATCAAAACTAGCTTCCCCAAGATTAGACTTTTCCATAGCATTAGCAATAATGGTGTTCAAAAATCTCATACTAATAATATTGCTATTAGCATGCAAATAAAGTTCCATAGGTTTTTTAATTTTCTCTTTAAACACTTCATGTCCTAACTCAAGATAAATACTATAAAGCTCTCTAATTTTGTTGTTGTTTTCCATTAAGCCTAACTAGTGAAAATAAAAACAAGAAACAAAAAGATATAATTGCAGAATCTAAAGGAAATAACTTCGAGCACTCACACACCAGCAACAGTATAAGAAGATAGCTTAGTAGCCAGAGGATGTGAGTACCTTTTACCTTACCTCCTCGGCAATGGCGGCAGAAAAGTGCTTGATGTCTATGCACGCTTCTATTCTTGTAGACAGTGTTGGGCCTCCAAGTGCAGAGGTTTGTATAACAGCAGCAAGTTTCCCTTAAGTGTATCACCCAAGGTCTATCGAACTTGGGGAGGAAGTGGTCAAAGGTATCCCTCTCAAGCAACCCTGCAATCAAGATACAAGAAGTCTCTTGTGTCCCCAACACATACAATACACTTGTTAGGTGTATAGGTGCACTAGTTCAGCGAATAGATAGTGAAATACAAGTAATATGGATGATTGTAAGTGGTAATTGAAATCTAAAATAAGAGTGGCAGCAAGCAAACATGTAACATGACTGATTGTAAATGGTTTTTCAATGCTTAGAAACAAGGCCTAGGGATCATACTTTCACTAGTGGACACTCTCATATAAATATCTTCTCTTCATTATGCTACCTTGAACTACTCACTGTCACCTTAAAGTTCTCTTTCCCCATCTAGATAACCCCTCACTGTCACCTTGAGCGCTAGATGGTTCCAACAAACACCACAATCTCATAGAGACATCCAACTCAAATTATACTCATGATAAGTATTTCTGTAACCTTAGCCTAAGTGCCACACGGTGTGCACACTGTCAACTTCACACATGTGGGGATAAGCAAAGATTAATTAAAGCACTTGAGTAGAAGAATAGATCTAGATTACAAAGCTCATGATCTCAATAAGATCACGCATAGAGAGAGAGATGAACACATAGCTACCGGTAGAGCCTTAGCCTGGAGAGAGAACTACTCCCTCCTCATCATGGGAGTCAGCAACGGTGATGGAGATGGCAGTGTAGTCGATGGAGATGGCTCTAGGGGCACTTCCCCATCCCGACAGGGTGTCGGAATAGAGACTTCTATCCCTCGAGTCTCCTCTTCGATGGCGGTGGCGCTGCGGAACTTTTCGTGGAATTCTGATATGGTATCTAGGTTTTTCATCCCGGGGGCTTTTATAGGCGAAAGGGCGATGCCAGAGGTGTGCCAGGGTGGCCACACCACCTGGTGGCGTGGCCAGGGGTAACCCACGCCACCCTAGGGTGTGCCTGCCTCCTGGATCCCCTCCGTCTCCCCTTTGGACTCCATGTCGTGTCGGGAAAATAGGAACTTCGGCTTTTGTTTCATCCAATTCCGAGAATATTTCTTTTCTGGCTTTTCTGAAACCAAAAATAGCAGAAAATAGGCAACTGGCACTGCGGCATCTTGTTAATAGGTTAGTTCCAGAAAATGTATAAAAATACCTCAAATTGTAAACAAAACATAAGAAATTTGATATAAAACAAGCATGGAGCATCAAAAATTATAGATATGTTTACGACGTATCACACGCGTAAATCAATATCTTACGGTAATTATTAGAAAAAGTAGTGGCATAATTTCTACTACTTCGAAGCATCCATTTTATCAAACAATTTCAATCAAGGGTACTATCAAGTCTATTTATATTAAGCTCAAATGGAAGGGAGTAGTCCTAAAATTAAATTCTTTGGGCTAAACATGGACTCAAGTCATCTTCAGATGCTTTTTCTTGTTGTAAAAATGTAGGAAGTATTTTTAACCAAGTTCATTGCTCATTGTTTCAAAGCTAAAAAGGAGACACTGGCTAAGGAATAAAATATATAGGATAACAAGCTAAGCGGGGAATGACTCTAGTGCAAGCAAGTAAATAATTGTAGGATCAATTTAAGGTTGCAGAAAGGATGATGAAAGGAATGTGATACCTCTTCTAACTTGCTTGATTCTTGTATTTGAGTCGAGGAACCCCCTCTATGTTTCCCTATTGCCAAGTCACCTGGAATTAAGCAATCTACGAGAGAAACAAAGAAACGAACTTGCAAATAAAGTTACAACTATTTTTTTTGTATTTTTGGTTTAGAAATGCAAAGCTGAAAATAAACATGCAAATTTTGAAGAAATAAAATAAATCATAAGAATAAATAAAAACATTAATGCAAAGTTTGGAGGTTTTCAAATCTCCCCCAAGCTTAGGCTATTGCCAGGCTCAGTCGTTGCCGTCATTTGGCGGCTGGTGTGGAAACTGCTGGTAGAAGTCGGGGAAGTGGGTCATGAAGTGATTGAAGTTGTGAGTCAAAGTATTCACATCTTCGTTCACTTCTTGAAGAATGTGCTCGATCTCCGCAACGCGCTGGTTGAGCTGTTGGAACTCTTGATAGGGGATGTAGCTGTACCCCTGTTGTGGCCGGTTGGGCCACGGGTCCCAAGCTCCCCCTTGCTGTTGTTGTTGTCCCTCCCAAGCAGGGTTGTGTCCCTCCTCTTCCTCCTGCTCCTGTTCATCCTGCTTCCCTCCTTCTTCATCTTCCTCTTCCTCGGGCTGGAGCTCAGCCATGATCTCCATCACTTGGTCCTTGGTGAGGACCCAAGTGTCCTTCTCCACACTCAAGAAGGCTTGAGGGTAGGGCAACTAAACCTGCTCACACTTTGGTCTTGTTGCTTTGGTGGTGAATGTGTTGGATGAGTAGAGCTGCAGGAGTGGGGCTTTGTGGTGAAGTAGGGAAGAGAGCCTTGGTGATCATTGCCATGTCTGCAGTGGCCATGGAGCCTGTGTCACCTCTTCCCAGTAGTGTGTTGGCGAGGAATAGAGCATAGTAGCGGATGGTTGGGTTCTGAATGGTGGACATCTTCTTCTGATAAAAGTGCCTGCCACCATTAACAGAAATATCCTCCCAAGTATCTCCACTTGTGACGCTTTAGAGGTTAGTAACACCAGGCTCCCTAGTATGAGGGAAGCTGAAAGCATTGCAAAATTGTTCGAAACTTATGTCATAGTGCTGCCCGTTCATGGTGAAGCTTATCGTGCACAAATTACCTTTCTCCCTGTGGTCATCGTCGAAGGAGGCAAGGAACTCATGGGTAAGCTCGGCGTAGGTATTGTGGCTTGCGAAGCCAAGTACCGCCAACCCTGACCTGCTACACATGAGGTTGAAATCCTCCTTCAACCCTGCCGCAGTGAGAAAGTTGTGGTCGGACCATCGCGTGGGCAGCACCCTCCACTACAAGAAAAGTTGGCTTTTACAACGGACGATTTTTGTGGTTGAAGGCCCGTTTTTCGTGGCCGAAGAGTCTTGCGCGACGGATGGCCTTCATGGTAAAAGCCCCGTCACAAATGAATTAACCACGGTTTTTTTTGCCTGTGGCGGATCGCACCCTTCAGAAATGAAAACATGTTCCGTCATAGATCTGTTCGCCAGCCACGCTGACGGTTGACGTCATGCAAACTGCCACATGGCAGCCGCCGTTAGCGGTCGGTTACCGTCATTAACGATCATAGAAACCATGGCAGACGCCAGGCCTAGCCAAGGCCTACTAAGTACTAACTAGGCCGGCCCATCAGGGGAGCCCAACAAGAAGATGGCTCGTTACTGTTTTGTCCTGCACTGTTTGAAATAGGCCCAGAGATGCGGCCCGCGAACTTTTAGGCCCGATTCGGTTTCGGCCTACAGAAGGCCCATGTTTGTCCAACACTGTGCTGCCACTTGAGACCTGCATAAGTCCGGCCCTGCACTGTTCAGGCCTATTACCAATTTAGCGTTTTACTGTTCAGACCTGTTACTGTTTCAGCCTTTTAGGAATTTTGACCCATTACTGTTTAGGCCCTTTAGTGTTTAGGCTTTTGCCTGTTAGGGTCGGCACTATTTGGCCTTTTACTGTACTGGCCTGCCACCGTACTGGCCTTTTGCTATTGATACCTTTTGCGGTTCCAACCTTTTACTGTTCCAGCCTTTTCACTATTCTGGCCTTTTAGGGTTCTGTCCTTTTACTGTTCTAGCCTTTTGCTGTTGCGGCCATTTACTGTTCTAGCCTTTTACTGTTATGGTCCTTTACTATTCTGGCCTTTTACTGTTCTGGTCTTTCACTGTTCTAGCCTTTTACTGTTCTGGCCTTTTACTATTCTGGCCGCTTTGGGCCATCCATGCGCACGTTGTTACTGTTTCGGACTTTTTTGCTAGCGCCTACTTTTCACAGAACAGGTGAATATCAAGACATCAATTAATAAACACACAGAAATTAACATTACTTATTACACAACAATAAAAGTTTGTTACAACAGGTTATACCACAAGATCGTAATTCCGATAGATTACAACGTGTTAGTACCATCAATAAGAGATCGGTACATGGCGATTTGCTTCACTGTATCATGTGTCCTCTTCTTCAACATTTCAGCTACAGATCTAAGAGCAGCTACACCCTTTCGTTCTACATGCAATACATCATTTATATATTTATCACATGTAGGAGTTGTTCTAGGTGGACTGTTAAGTAAGTTTGCTTCGGCAATGCAATGGGAGGATGAATGGGACGAGGGATCACAACTTTCAGTCCTGCCTTCCAAGGACTCCTGCTGGATTTTAACTAAAGTCTGCTAAAATATGGTGAAACAGGTTAAAACAAACAACAAGGGAAACAAGTAGTATTATATAAAGTAGAGATCATTTAAAGTAAGTACGAACTTACAGTAGCACGTTCAGGCTGAGAGTAGCTCCTTCTCGAGTGGGTGCGACTCCTGCTCAATCTGCCAGAAGAATCTGAGCAGAGTAGTTGGAACTCTGGTCCTTGTACTCCATTGTCATTTCTCTGCATCACATTTGAAACCAAGTTGGTTGGTTTGGAAGGATGAAAACTCTTGAAAAACACCAAAACATAGCATTAAAAATTACCAGACGTATGTTTCAAACTAGATAGCTGATTTGGAAGGATGAAAGCAGGTGAAAATACCAACATATAGCATTAAAAATGACCAGATATATCATCCAAACTAGATGAACATTTTACAAATTAAGCATTCGTGGATATATTCACAATTGAACATAAATGCAAATGTCATGGCAAGTTCTTAGGTAGAATGACAACTAATTAACATGACAAGAAACTGGCCTAAGTAACACAAGGAAACCTCACGATTCAGCCTTGCTAGGCATCAAATTGTCAGTGTTGGATCCTCTATGAGCTGTTTGCATGACCCGTGCGAGCACTTGGAAAGAATAGAATCTATGAGTTCGTCTTGGAGGATTAAACTGATAGCGTGATAATAAAGAAAGGGAATAAAAGCAAGAAGCTAATGAGGTGGATAGGACCTACAAGATGAAGGGTGCAAACAAAATGGCAATAGCATCCAGGATATTGAGCAACATCCTGAAGATTTCCTAGCTTACGAGTAACAAAAATATTGCAAACGGGCAAGAGAAATTATTGCTGCGCGGCAAGGATAGGTGGGACGGGCAAGTGGGCGGTGGGGGAGGTGGATCAGCATTTTGGGGTCAGCAACGAATGATTCAGTGAACCGGCCCCAGTAGGGTAGACGACAACGTTGGCGAAGAAGATCCGGTGCCGTGAGGGAGTCGGTGAAATAGTTCCGGTAAAGAGCGCCTGCAGTGGAAGTCCGGTGTGGAAGAGAGGGCCGACGATGAAGCAGCTAGAGGAAGGTCAAGGTTGGAGGGGTGTGGGTGGGGAAGAGACGATGGGAGGGATATAGGTGGGATGACGCACATTTACGACCTATACCCCTCTATTATTGCAGTACTGCCACGGTCCTTGTTTCCAGAGCAGGGATAGAAGAGGAATTTTGCATGTGCAAAAAGCAGGGCGGGATATTTGAATAAATGCGCAGGATATTTGAATAGATGTGCGCGGGTTGTTTTGGTGCCATGCGGAAATTTTGAGGTTGAAGCTTCCGACGTACGCTACTCCGATGCGGCCGCTCTCACGTGTTGGCCCCGTCTAGTGATGGGGTTCCGCGTATGAAAACAATAATTTTTACTCTACGCCCTGAACCCCTGAAGCTACCAGGACCTATCTATTAGTAATAGAGTAACGGGAGGGGCTTTTCGCGAACTTGCCCTTGAAGACCGCAAAGCGTTGTCAACGCTCAGGAGATCATGGTTAATGTAGACGAGCCGAAGCCGACCTCAAGGTCGTGATGAAGTCCTTGCGCTCCTTGGCTCCAACGACTTGAGTGCCTCAAGTGTGACACCGCGCGGGGAGTTACACACGTCCTGTGCCTGACGATGACTCTCGCTTCCCCGATCCAGCAGCAGTTGCGGAAGTAGAGCTCCCGGATCCGAATCCCGCAGCACGATGGCGCTTCGCGGTGAAGATGTCTCTTGCTCACATAGTCCAGACTTGGGACCACGGCCACGAGAGAGAGAGGGGGAGAGAGAACATATCAATTAGAGGTTCTCCCAAAAGTGGGGAGACCTTTATTGATTATTGGTGTATTTAAATTGGCCAAATACTCCCACTATATATAGGGGGAGGGGAGGTAGTACCTCCCTCAAAGTCCCGTGGTGGGACTAAAGGAGAGGAGGGGTGGGGAGGCCGTCGGCCAGCGCTTAGTGGGCCCCGCGCGGGGGGCTAGGCCTAGCCGGCCAGCCCCCTTGCTCCTTCTCCCTCTCTCCTTTCCCTAATGGGCCCTCTCCCTCCGGAATTGGCCCATTAAGCCTTTGACCATTAAAATTGATTTTCTCTTTATTTAAATAATTATGAATAAATGATTAAATCAATATTTAGCATTTATTCACACATTATTCAATCTCCGTGGCTATGGAACACCTTCCACCTCCACTCCGGACTTACCAAAACCCTTCCGGTTTTCTCCCTACTCTTCTTCGGTGATTCCACCGATCCTATAAACACTCTCTAAGCATCATCAAGCCCTTAAGCATGATACCCCATGGTTCGGGAACACTCCAGACATGATCGGGACACTCCCGCACCAATGATCGATAGAGGGACCTAGATGGCCATGTGACCCCTGTGCGTTCCATGAAGATCTTTTGTCGTTTGAACCGGGATAGTCGTGTCTTATTCCCTTTGTCACTCGATACTTGCATTGCCCGAGATCTGATCAATGACATCACCATGTCGTGTTCAATCTCGTTACTGAACAATGCTACTTGACTCGTTCTGACAAGTGATATCCCCGTGATCAAATCACACACTGCGCAGCTATTGGATATAACTTCTCTAAGTGGGCCCTTGAGTATCTTCCCGTCACATGGACAGACAAATCCCGCTCTTGACATATATTGCCTCTACGGTTTCCTCCGAATACCTGAACACACCTTTATAACCACCGTATTACCAGATGGCGTTTGATGCTATCTAAGCACTCTCGGGAGACAGTGATTGATATAGCCTCATGGTCTAAGGAATAATCTACGAGAATCCATTTCTAATCATCGTAACTTGAACTTCGTGACATGATCGGGTCATGATGTTTAGGTTGGGTATTGGTTCATCATCTCATTCTCAGAATGAGATGACCTCATTTCTAACTGGCATAAATGCCACATGATCAGGAAACATGACCATCTGTTGACCAATGAACCAGTGACTAGAGTTTCACTGAGAACCCCTGGTTGTTTGTATATCACACGTGTATTGATGTTTCCACTCAATACAGTTATAGCATGATATAAAACTTAATCATAAACTATATTAAATATGATAATAGTCCTTACTACTATTTATCTCTAGGGCATATTTCCAACATCTAGACCCACATGTCAGCGACAGTATGCTTACCAACATATAAATGAGTTTCCACACATTTGTCAAAATTGATAAACAATATATTTGAAGGCTTTCATACAAGATGACTAAGGTCACGACCATATCTCTCATATAGTTTATAATAGCGTGTCCATATCTAGTAGATAACTGCATCTTGGCATTTCAAAAGAAGATTCTGGATTTGATGGACAATGCCCAACTTTCATGAATTTCCAAACTTTCTAGCTAAATCTATGCAATAAAATGACTTTTTGACAATCTGAAGTAAATATGTCTAATTTCGAACTAGAACGTGTGTGATATACCTTGCTCTTGACTTTTTAAAATAATTCAAAGATATCAAGTAATCAAATATTGGAGAACCACTGAGAGCTTTGGCAAATTCAACTTTTTGATATGAATGGTAATGACACCTAATTTCAGCCATTTTAAAAAATACAAAGAAAGAAAATATAAAAAGAAATGCATCCATTATTTTCTCTATTCATGTCTCACTATGTGCACTAGCTAGTTTCCATGGAAAAATATAATCTTGAAATTTGATAATTTTTGAGAAAAAATTGTATCACAATATATATGTAGTACTACCATGTAAGAATATGCATGGCTTTAAAACCAGATGACCAAGGTCATGGCCATATCTTTTCTATAGTTTATAATAACATATCCATATTTGTTATGGTGTGTATTGGCATTTAAAATATTATTTACAAAGGAAGCTTCCAAATTGGAAGTTATTTCAATTTTCTAATGCACAACAATGGCTTTAGTCATGAAGCTCCTACAAAACATGGCTTTAAATCCCATTGCACCCGTTTTCACTCAAAGTATATATATAGCCTAGGGTTAATTAAGTTTAGGTTCGGGGTTTTATTTTGGGTTGAGGGTTTAAGGGTTCATGGTTTATGGTTTAGGATTTTAGGGTTTAGTCTTTTAGGGTTTAGGGTTTAGGGTTGTTCAAGGTTTTAGTGTTTATGATAGTTTAGGTTTAAAGGTTTAGGGAATTTTCAATAATAATGTTCAAGCTTTATATATATGGTTATATTCATGGAATAGAATGGCGTTATCGCAATTTAATAAAAGTATTTCAAAATTTGATCTATAAGTGCATTATATCTCCTTGGTAAGGGTTTAGGGTTCTAGGGTTAGGAAGTTAGAGTTCTAGGGTTAGGAGGTTATTAGGGTTTACGGTTAAGGGTTTATGATTTTTAATAATGTTCAAGCTTTATGCTTATATTCATGTAATAGAATGGCGTTACCACGATTTAACGAAAGTATCTCAAATTTTGATCTATAAGTGCATGGTACCTGCTGGTTTAGAGTTTATGGGTCGATGATTTAGGGTTTCACGGATTAGGTTTTATGGGTTATTTAGGGTTTAGGGATTAGCGATTTTTCAATAATGCTCAAAGATTTATACTTATATTCATCGAATAGAATGGTGTTACCTACTTTAATGAAAGTATCACAAATGTTGATCTATAAGCACATGATACCTGCTTGGTTAGGGTTTTACAGTTTAGGTTTTATCATTGTATAGGGTTTAGAGTTTAGCGAATTTAGAATAATTCTCAAGCTTTATTGTTATATTTGTCGAATAGAATGACATTACCTAATTTAATGAAAGTATCTCAAATTTTGATCTATAAAGTGCATGATACCTACTTGGTTAGTGTTTATGGGTTGAAGATTTGGGGTTTTAGATTTTAGGTTTTAGGGGTTGTTTAGTGTTTAGGGTTTAGGGAATTTTCGATAATGCTCAAGATTTATGCTTATATTCGTCGAATAAAATGGCGTTAGCAAATTAAATGAAAGTATATCAAATTTTGATCTATAAGTGCATGCTACGTGCTTGTTAAGGGTTTAGGGTTTTAGGGGTTTAGGGTTTTGGGTTTTAGGAATTTTTGATAATGTTCAAGTTGCTTTATGCTTATATTCGTTGAATAGAATGGCATTACATCAATTTATTGAAAGTATCTCAAATTTTGATGTTTAAGTGCACAATACCTGCTTTGGTTAGGGTTTATGGGTCGAGGGTTTAGGGTTATAGGTTTTTATGATTTAGTTTATGGGTTGTTTAGGGTTTAGGGTTTAGCGAATTTTCAATAATGCTCAAGATTTATGCTTATACTCGTAGAACAGAATGGGTGTTAGCTGATTTAATGAAAGTATCTCAAATTTTGATCAATGTGTGAGATGACACATGCTTGGTTAGGGGTTATAGCTGAGGGTTTAGGGCTTTAGGGTTTAGGGTTTAAGTTTTAGGGGTTGTTTACGGTTTAGGGAAATTTTTATATTACTCAGGATTTATGCTTATATTCGTCAAATAGAATGGTGTTACCCAATTTAACGAAATTATCTTAAATTTTGATCTATAAGTGCATGCTACGTGCTTGGTGAGGGTTTAGGGTTATAGGGTTTAGGGGTTTAGGATTTGGGTTTTACAGGTTTCAATTTTCGGGAATTTTCAATAATTTTCAAACTTTATTGTTATATTTGTGGAATAGAATGGTGTTACCACAATTAATGAAATATCGAATCTCAGAATTTGATCTATAAGTCCATGATACCTGCTTGGTTAGGGTTTTTATATGGGTCGAGGGTTTAGGGTTTTAGGGTTTTATGGACTGAATAGGGTTTAGGGGTTTTATCGAATTTTCAATAATACTCAAGCTTTATGCTTATATTCGTCGAATAGAATATATATGATGTTACCTAACTCATTGAAAGTATCTCCATATTTGATCTATAAGTGCATGATATATGATCTGTTAGGGTTTATGGGTTGAGGGTTGGGGTTTTAGGTTTAGGTTTTATTAGGGGTTGTTTAGGGTTTAGGGTATTTTTGATAATGCTCAAGATTTATGCTTATACTCATCGAATAGAATGGAGTTACCAGTTTAATGAAAATATATCAATTTTGATTGATAAGTGCATGCTACGTGTTTGGTAAGGATTTAGGGTTTAGTGTTTAGATTTCAGGGTTTCAGGAATTTTAAATAATGTTCAAGCTTTATGCTTATATTCGTGGAATAGAATGGCGTTACCGCAATTTAATGAAAGTATCTCAAATTTTGATATATAAGTGCATGATACCTGCTTGGTAATTTAGTTTTATGGTTTAGGGTTTAGGGTCGAGGGTTTAGGGTTTTCCAGTTTAGTTTTATGGGTTGTTTCCGGTATAGGGTTCAGAGAATTTTTGGTAATGCTCAGGATTTATGCTTATATTCGTCTAATAGAATGGCGTTACCTGATTTAATGAAAGTATTTCAATTTGATATATAGTTGCACGATACCTCCTTGGTCAGGGTTTAGGGGTTTAGATTTTATGGTTTAGGATTCCGTGAATTCTCACTAATATTTCTAAACTTTATGGTTATATATATTCGTGGAACAGAATGGTGTTACCGCAATTTAATGAAAGTATCTCAAAAATTGATCTACAAGTCGATGATATCCTGTCTGGTCATATTTTTTGTTAAATAAAATTGGTTGGGCTGTTTGGTTGGGCACGAATTCTGGCTTTTGATTTTTGGCTTATAAATCTATGAACGTCTTTTTGGCTTTGTTTTTTAGCTTTTACTCTGACAGTGGAATGATAGTATAAGCGATGGGAATTTTTCATTCTAGAAAGAGGTGAAGCATGTTTGAATGGATGCGCGGGATATTTTAATGGGTGGGTGCGATGTTTGGGTCCCGTACCAAATTTTGAGGTCGAAGCTTCTAGCATACGCTACTCTAGCGTGGGGCCTCTCAGACGCGCTGTCACCGTCTAGGCCCACACGCCAGTGAGAGTTGCTTCCCAGCATTTAAACGAGTTTCTAGGCATTTGCTATAATTTTCGAACAATTTAAGGTTTTCAAGAAGATGACCATCATCCAAAAAAAAAGGTGACCAAGGTCATGGAAATAGTTTATGATGACGTGTCTATATTTGGTAGATCGGTGCATCTTTCCAAATCAACCAATATGTCTGCTTCCAAATTTGAAGTTTGTTTTCGAATTTCCAAGTAATAACAATGTGTTTTGTTGTGAAGCAACTACAAAGATGATGGCTCAAAATGCCACCGCCCCCTTTTTTCACACAATGTATAACGGCCTTTCAAGCTTTCGGGCTAAAGTTGTGCAATAAAATAATTTTTGGGGCTGGATGTTTTTTTTGGGGGGTTGGATGTTTGAATGGATGGGCAGGATGTTTGAATGGGTGGGCGAGATATTTCGGCGCTCTGCCGAAATTTTGAAGTTGAAGCTTCTAAGGTACGCTACTCCCACTTGGGATGCTGTCCCCGTTAGATAGACCCACGGGCCTGTATGCTTTCCAGCATTTAATGACTTTATAGACATCTACCAAAATTGATGAACATTAATTTAAGGCTTTCAAACAATAGGAGCAAAGTCACATCCATAGTTTCTATACCTTTGTCATCTTTTGTACTACTCCATACATTGAAGCATCTTCGCCAACCAAGCTTACAAACCTGGCCATATTTCGTAGATCGGTGCATCTTGGCATTTCAAGCAATTGTTTACAAAGGAGATTCCAGATTTGATGGATAATGTCCTACTTTCATGAGTTTCCAAACTTCCTAGTTGAAGATGCTGAAATTAAAAAAAAATTGACGATTGAAAGTAAGTATATTTATGTATGATGGCTTAGTGTACGGCGCCAGAAAAGTGCTGGTGCGGTGTTGATGTAGAGCTCGTTGGGAACCCCAAGAGGAAGGTATGATGAGCACATCAGCAAGTTTCCCTCAGTTATGAAACCAAGGTTTAATCGAACCAGTAGGAGCAAGGAAACACCCCAAAGGTGTTGCTAGCTAGCTAAGTATGGCGGCGCACACTACCGGTGCTAGTAGCAACATGGAGACCTGCACAACACAACCACAAAACTTTGTCCCCAACTTGCGATGAGGTTGTCAATCTCATCGTGTTTTGTGGAAAACAAAGGATTAAACGTATCTAATGGAAAGAAGTAAAAGTTTGCAGAAAGTAAACACAAAGCAGTAAACAGTTTATAGATTTGTATGTAAAGAAAAGGACCGGGATCCATAGTTCACTAGAGGTGGCTCTCCTTAGATAGATAACATGCTGGGTGAAGAAATTACAGCGGGGCAATTGACAAACATCGAGAAAGCAATACATGCATATACTAATCATCTTGACTCCTTTGGAACTTGATTGGGCATTACAACATTATACATAGACCGCCATCCAACTGCATCTATGACTAATAATCCACCTTCAGGTTATCATCCGAACCCCTCGGTATTAAGTTGCAAGCAAGATTATTGCTTTACAATTGCGTGTAAAGTAAACAATACGATTGTTCTATGAACAAAGGATTGTTGTTTTCTCCCTAGTAGCAACAACACATCTAGTACCTTAGAGATTTCATCACTTCCCAGTTACGAGGCATGAACCCACTATCGATCATAAATACTAATTCTTGGAGTTGCTAGCATCTACTTGGCCAAGATAGCTACTAACAACGGAAATCATGCAAGATCACAAATAACAAAGACATGATAGAATCAATAATCAATCTGAAATAGCATCTCAATAACCATCGGATCCCCGCAAACACAACATGCAGAATTACAAATAGATGATCTTGACCATGAACGGAGCTCACAAGATCTAAACATGAAAGCACAAAGGAGAAGAACCAGCCATCTAGCTACTACATGGATCCGTAGTCCAAGGATGAACTACTCATGCATCACACCGGAGGCTTGCATGGTGATGAAGAAGGCTTCTAGGGTGAATTCCCCTCTTCGGCAGGGTGCCGGGAAGAGCTTCAGATCCCTCCCGATCTAGGGATGGAGATGAAGGCGGCTACAGACTCTTTAGTGGATTTTTTAATCAAGTACTTAGGGTTTTCGTCCCGAGGGCATCTTATAGGCGGAAGGAGAGGCCGAGGGGGTGCCTGGGTTGGCCACACCACCCCCTAGCGTGGGCCAAGGCTGGCCGCGCGGCCAGGTGGTGTGGCTGCCCTCTGGCCCTTCTCCGTATCGTATTCTGGCATCTGATGACTTCTGGTAAAATAGGCACTTTGGCTTTTGTCCCATCCAATTTCGAGAATATTCATTTTCTGGCTTTCCTGGAACCAAAAACAGCAGAAAATAGTCAGCTGGCACTGTGGCTCTTGTTAATACGTTAGTCCAAGAAATAATATGAAAAGTACTCCAAAGTGTGGACAAAACACAAGAAAGTGGATAAAACCAAGTATGGAACATCAAAAATTATAGATACATTTGCAATATATCAATGTACTACAAAGTGTGTGATATAGCTTGCTCTTGACTTTTTAAAAATAGTTTAAAGGTACCGAATTAGTCAAATATTGGAGAACCACCAAGAGTTTTGCAAGATTTCAATTTTTTGATATGAATAGTAATGAGACCAAATTTGGGCCAGTATTTTAAAAAAATAAAGAAACAAAATATAAAACGAAATACAACCATTCGTTTATCCGTTGGTGTCTCACTGTGTGCATTGGCTAGTTTCCATGAAAATATATAAAATTTGATAACTCTTGAAAAACTCGTTTCACAATATGGCGTACCATGTTTGAACATTCATGGCTTTCGAAAACTAGATGACCAATGTCAAGGCCATATGTGTTACCATACTTTATGATAATGTAACCATGTTTGGTAGATTGGTGCATATTGGTATTTCAACATTGTTTAGAAAAAGAGCTTCCATATTTGGAGTTATTTTAAAAGCTCCAATCGATAATAATGGCTTTAATTTTGTCATATGATATATGGCGTACCATGTATGAATTGGCATGGCTTTCAAACCAGGTGACCAAGGTCATGGTCACACCTTTGCTATAGTTTATACAACATGTTTGTATTTGGTAGATTGGTCCGTATTATTGGCATTTAAAATATTATTTACAAAGGAAGCTTCTGAATTTGAAGATATTTTCAATTTTCAAGCGACGATAATGGCTTTTGTCATGAAGAAACTAAAAATAAGTATGGCTCAAAATCCCATTGCCCTAGTTTCCACACAAGATATATATAGCATGTGGTTTAGGGTTCGTGTTTTTTGGGTTGAGGATTTAGGGGTTTAGGGTTTATGGTATATGATTTAGGATTTTAGGGTTTAGGGCTTAGGAGTTTAAGGTTGGTATTTAGTGTTTAGGGTTTTCTAGGTTTTAGGGTTTATGAATTTTCAATAATAATGTTCAAGCTTATATATATTTGTGGAATAGACTCATGTTATGGCACTTTAATGAAAGTATCTCGGATTTTGATCTATAAGTGCATCATACCTACTTGGTAAGGGGTTGAGGGTTTAGGTATTTTATGGTTTTGGGGGTTTAGGTGTTTAGGGTTTAGGTTTTTTTTGGGAATTTTTGATAATGTTCAAGCTGCTTTATATATGCTTATATTCATGGAATTGAATAGCGTTAGCACAATTTGAGGAATGTTTATCTGAAATTTTGATCTACAAGTGCATGTGATACCTCATTTGCCAATGTCGTTTAGGCAGGGTTAAGGGTTTTAGGGTTTAGGGCATTTTCGATAATGTTCAAACTTTATTGTTATATTCGTGTAATAGAATGGCGTTACCGCAATTTAATAAAAGATCGAATCTCAAATTTTGATCTATAAGTCAACGATACATGCTTGGTTAGGGTTTATATGGGTCGAGAGTTTAGGGTTTTATGGTTTTACGGTTTAGGTTTTATGGACTAAATAGGGTTTAGGGGGTTTCTCGAATTTTCAATAATACTCGAGCTTTATGCTTATATTCATTGAATAGAATATGGCGTTACCTAAATCAATGAAAGTATCTCAAAATTTGTTCTATAAGTGCATGATACCTGATTGGTTAGGATTTATGGGTTGAGGGTTTGGGGTTTTAGGTTTAGGTTTTATTAGGGGTTGTTTAGGGTATTTTCGATAATGCTCAAGATTTATGCTTATATTCATCGAATAGAATGGAGTTACCAGTTTAATGAAAATATATCAATTTTTGATCGATAAGTGCATGCTACGTGCTGTGTTGAGGGCTTAGGGTTTTAGGGTTTAGGGCATTTCCAATAATATTCAAACTTTATTGTTATATTCATGGAATAGAATGGTGTTACCGCAATTTAATGAAAGAACGAATCTCAGATTTTGATCTATAAGTCCACGATACCTGCTTGGTTAGGGTTTATATGGGTCGGGGGTTTAGGGTTTTAGGGGTTTACGGTTTAGGTTTTATGGACTAAATAGAGTTTAGGGGGTTAATCAAATTTTCAATAATACTCAAGCTTTATGCTTATATTCGTCGAATAGAATATATATGGCATTACCTAACTCACTGAAAGTATCTCCAAATTTGATTTATAAGTGCATGATACCTGTTCTGTTATGGTTTATGGGTTGAGGGTTTGGGGTTTTAGGTTTAGGTTTTATTAGGGGTTGTTTAGGGTTTAGGGTATTTTTGATAATGCTCAAGATTTATGCTTATATTCATCGAATAGAATGGAGTTACCAGTTTAATGAAAATATATCAACTTTTGATCCATAAGTGCATGCTACGTGTTTGGTAAGGATTTTGGGTTTAATTAGTGTTTAAATTTTAGGTTTTTGGGAATTTTAAATAATGTTGAAGCTTTATGCTTATATTCGTGGAATAGAATGGCGTTACCGCAATTTAATGAAAGTATCTCAAATTTTGATATATAAGTGCATGATACCTGCTTGATTAGGGTTTATGGGCCGAGGGTTTAGGGTTTTCCATTTTAGTTTTATGGGTTGTTTCCGGTTTTGGGTTCAGAGAATTTTTGGTAATGCTCATGATTTATGCTTCTATTCGTCTAATAGAATGGCGTTACCTGATTCAACTAAAGTATCTCAATTTTTGATCTATAGTTGCACGATACCTGCTTGGCCAGGGTTTAGGGGTTTAGATTTTATGGTTTAGGATTCCGTGAATTATCCATAATATTTTCAAACTGTATGGTTATATATATATATTCGTGGAACATAATGGTGTTACTGCAATTTAATGAAAGTATCTCAAAAATTGATCTACAAGTCGATGGTATCCTGCTTGGTCATATTTCTTGTAAAATAAAATTGAATGTACCCGGGTACTAAAACAAGGGAGAAACAGGAAGAGTTCCCTGAGATTTAGGCGCTATTTGGTTGGGCTCGAATTCTGGCTTTTGATTTTTGGCTTATAAAGCTACAAACGTGTTTTTGGCTTTGTTTTTTAGCTTTTACTCTGACATAGTGGAATGATAGTATAAGCCAGGATGGAAGATTATAACAATTTTATCTCGGTTTAGCGAAAAATGTTCGAATTTTGAACAACAAGCGATGAGAATCTCTACTTCCCGTAATTCTGGCTCACTGACATGTGAGTCACTTGAATAGTGGGTCCAAAAAGTCGGTGTAGGTCGGAGTGGGCGGGCAGGTAAATATTGAAGAAGGGCTAGGAAATGTGGATGGGGTGATGCACTTGGGAGAACGCAAATTTACCACCTATATCCCTTTGTTATTGCAGTGCTCCCTCGGATTCTTGTTTCCGGAGAGGGATAGAAGAGGAATTTTGCATTCTAGAAAGAGGTGAAGCATGTTTGAATGGATGCACACGATATTTTAATGGATGGGTGCGATGTTTGGGCGCCGTACCAAATTTTGAGGTCTAAGCTCCTAGCATACGCTACTCCGGCGTGGGGCCTCTCAGACGCGCTGTCACCGTCTAGGCCCACACGCCAGCGAGAGTTGCTTCCCAGCATTTAAACGAGTTTCTAGACATTTGCTAAAATTTTCGAACAATTTAAGGCTTTCAAGAAGATGACCATCATCCAAAAAAAAGGTGACCAAGGTCATGGAAATAGTTTATGATGACGTGTCTGTATTTGGTAAATCGGTGCATCTTTGCAAATCAACCAATATGTCTGCTTCCAAATTTGAAGTTTGTTTTCGAATTTCCAAGTAACAACAATGTGTTTTGTTGTGAAGCAACTACAAAGATGATGGCTCAAAATGCCACCGCCCCCTTTTTTCACACAATGTATAATGCCCTTTCAAGCTTCCAGGCTAAATTTGTGCAATAAAATAATTTTTGGGGCTGGATCTTTTTTTGGGGGGCTGGATGTTTGAATGGATGGGCAGGATGTTTGAATGGGTGGGCGGGATATTTCGATGCTCTGCCAAAATTTTGAAGTTGAAGCTTCTAAGGTACGCTACTCCCACTTGGGATGTTGTCCCCGTTAGATAGACCCACATGCTTGTATGCTTTCCAGCATTTAATGAGTTTATAGACATCTACCGAAATTAATGAACATTAATTCAAGGCTTTCAAACAAGAGGAGCAAGGTCACAGCCATAGTTTCTGTACCTTTTTCATCTTTTGTACTACTCCGTACATTGAAGTATCTTCGCCAACCAAGCTTACAAACCTGGCAATATTTGGTAGATCGGTGCATCTTGGCATTTAAAGCAATTGTTTACATAGGAGATTCCAGATTTGATGGATAATGCCCTACTTTCATGAGTTTCCAAGCTTCCTAGCTGAAGATGCTGAAATTAAATAACTTTTTGACATAAAGTCATTCGCTCATAAAGTGCAATGCTATGTGCATTAGTTTCCATGGTAAAACATAAACTTGTATATTGACAAGTTTTGGATCAATTTTGATCTATGGTGACTGGCAGGTGGGCCACGTATATGGTGATGTCCAAAGCAGGGTAGGTCAGAATTTCCAAAGTTATCCCTCCGCAGTCCGCACCCCTTCGCGCTGTGGATTAACTTCCACCCTCCGCCGCCTAGGCCTCACCCCTTCCCCACAAAACAGACACGCTTACGGCCGCTCCTCATCACCAACATGCGCGGAGAAGCTTTCCCTACCCGTCGATCTTTTTGAGACGCACCGGTGGACACGTCGATCCCACGGTAGTCCTTCTATCTCTAGCTCGATCTGGTTGGCATTTTTATTGCCCTTTCAAATAATCCTACATAGTTTAATTTGTCCTCAATCTGCATGGTCATAGTTTATTCTGCGCTGGATCTTTGTTCCTAAATACCTTCGGCAATTTTTGTTGTCAATATGTTTGCTAAAACGCATAGGCATATATAGGTTTTGTACTTCATCTATATGTTTCGTGCTTTTCTTTTAATAATAACCAACCTTGTATGTCATAATTAAACATATGGGCAGATTTTGGATAGAGATTGCTCCATTAGGCAGCACTAAATGTATCCTTGATGTTCTATGGTTTATAGGATTTGTTAGAGCTCATTGTGACAACTCAAAAGTACATTGCCCCTGCCGGTTGTGTGCGAATCATAGGGTGCTGCCTCAATGTATAGTGGAAGACCATATTTTTACATTTGGGATGCTTAGCACATATGTTAGATGGGTATTTCATGGTGAACCATATGATCCTCCATCTGAACCGGGGGAAGCACATCTTTGTCATCAAGATCAAGTAGGTGAAGCAGATGTTGATCAACTAGATCAACTGACAGAGGTAGCTCCTGAGCATCTAGATCAACTTGGAGAAGGGGGAGGAGAGAAAAAGCGCAAGCTGCATGAAACAGGATTCATTTCTGGTACTACCACTATGCCAGATGACAATGTATATCTGTAGAACGACAAATGTTCAGGTTGTGTGTCTTTGATGTTTGTCTATAAACGTATCTGTTAATATACTAATCGCAGAAGCAGACGACCGAAGAGGAATTTGATGGTAATGACGATGACATGTTTATTGATGAGCCTGTACCTGAGGTTGTGGATCGGGTACACTACGTCTGGATGGATTTGATGCAGGGTTGTTGATCATCAGGGGTGTACTTTTGGTGCCGTTCATGACCACTAGCCTAGCTGCAAAACTCTTGGGGTGTAGAGCTATCCCATGATTGGTTCGCTACTGTCGTAGTTCTGTAATATGGAGCTACCTTATTATGATTTCTAGGCCTTTGTTAGCAGAACTGTAATTGGAAACTATTCCGTATATTAGTATATACGGAGTATATGTGTGTTTGTGTGTGTTTCTAGTCTGAAATCCGAGCTTATCATTTTATCGGTTCCTAAACTGTTTTTGAGGCCCCAGCGCTGGTGCCCTATGCTACAATTACCGTCGTCTTGTCCACTGCTCCATGAGACGAAACAGCAGAAGGATAATAAGCTGGGACCAATTTGATTCGAAGAGGGGCGATTTTCTCTGTCCTTGGAGAGGAACCCGGGAGAACTAGTACTGGTACCAAGGGACGGAGGAGGTTGGCTCGGTCAATTATCTCAGCCACTTGATGTGGGACCTGCTTTAACTCACCCCTGACGTGGGTCCCGCTTGAAACAGCTGTAGGCCACCACGTGATAGCTTGGATCAAAAATTCAGGATTCTCTCCCGGCAAAATGTTCCCGCCACTACCACTTAAAAATACTTAGTGTAGAAAAAAGTGTACTGCCCAACCCTACTACTGCTAGTACCACACTCCCCTGCCCATGCCTTTCTACCGACGACAAGACAAGAAACCATCACTAGCTAGCTCACATCCAGCAAGCAACTGTTGGAACTGGTGCAACCTCCGATTGGGGAGTTCTTGTTGAAATAGGTGGGTGTATTTCCTCACCTCGAAATCCGGCTTTGCTTAATTTGCTTCCGATTGGGCCATTGGGGGTACTATTAGTACTAGGAGTAGTAGTATTCGGTATGCTTTGATTGTGGAGTTCTTGCTTATTGCTCACCTCGAATTCACCTAATCAGGATATTTTTCCTCTTCTCTAATCGATTGGGTCATTTGGGTGGGGTGGGGTGGTGGTGGGGATGGGGGTGGGGGTGGGGGTGGGGGTGGGGGGAGGTGGTACTGATTTCGTATGGATTCCGGATCAGGGCATGGTCACCGCTGTTCTGATTGGGGCATTTGGTCGGGTTTGATTTTAGTGTTCTTCACTTCTGTAACCTTTAGTTGCTACTTGTAATGTGCAATGGATTTTGCGTCAGATTCTGTATGGAGAACTATGGGTCAATGGCACGCACGGCCACTACGGACAGGGATGGTCCCGTCAGTTCCCTTAAAAGTTGCCTAAAAAAGGTAATGTAGCAGTATATTCGTTGCGTTCTTCCATTCTTTCCAATGCTAAAAGTGGTTGGCTGCAACCTGGATGTATCCCTGTGCTAAAAGTTGTCTTTGTTTGCATCCTGTTTTTGTGGAAGCCTCTGTGACACCATCTCTTCTTCATTTACTGTAGCACGGTGGTACATACCTGCGAACGTGCGGTGCTCCAGGTGCGGAAAACAGGATGGTACCCCCACATGCCACGGGATCCATCGAGTACCACTACTCACCAAAAAACAAGCGCCAGGGACCCGACCCAAATGGGAGGGCCCAAATTTAAAGAGAAAGGTATATGTTCTTAATACCCTTATTACCATGGTGCAGACAGATTTAAGTATTACCCGCTTGGTGTGATGCATGCTTATCAGATGTTCAGAAACATATGTGTGATTTTATTAATTCTCGCACTGTGTTTATGTGAATCCAGATCTGGATCTGTCAGACTGTCTCATACAGTCAGTATATGACTACTATGTATTGTACTCCCTCGTCCCAAGGCTTAGGCATATACTATTTTTTTTGAAAAGTCAAGCGACGGAAAGTTTGACCAAACGTTACATAGTATTGAACTGTTGAGCTCTGTTGCTATTTATGTAGATTGAAGGTGCTGCTGCGGAGGCTGAGGCTCTTTGTAGAGGCCGATGAATTTCGATGCCCGCACCAAAAGAGGACATCCTCTACACAACGAGGAAGCACCAACACAGTACCCAGGTGGGTAGTGACCTCTCTAAGAAGTGGGTATAATTTGGAAATCCACAATTTCACATGTTATGATTTTCCATGTTATTTTTATCAGCTAGTACTATATGTTTACGCTCATTAGAAGTTCACAAAAATAAAATCTGTTTGCTTTACAGGCAATGGTTTTTTCTTATATTATTAGATTTACTTGCTCTTTACATAATTTAACCTTTCCACTTAATTTCAATCAGTACCACGCACCAGCTGCTCAGCCCTTTCTGCTACCCTCCTCTTGTCAAGCTTGTGGATTGAAAGGGGGCCCCTGTATGCCATTCCAAAGGCAGAGGGATGAAAAATGGTGCATGGCCACCCTTCGCAAAGGGTACCCATGGTATCAGGTATGGATTCTAAGTGGTCTAGACCGACTTGATGTAAGATCTTGTATCTCACTTTTTCTGCTGTCGCCTTACTTCTCTATCAATTTTCTCATGAAGGTTGTCCCTTGTGTCGCTCGCCCCATTATAAACAAGATGTTCGGAAATGACAAGTTTCTAACTCTGTATAGCGAGGGCCCTAAAGGCATGCAACAACTATATGATGTGGATGTCTCCCAGACGATGGCCACCACCTATTTGGGTGGCCGAGGTTGGTCCAAGTAAGTCCGTGAGAATGGTCTGAAGTAGGGGGACAAGGTAACATCTGATTTTAGCAAGCCTGGGCAAATACTTGCACGCCATCGTACACATGTTGACCGATGGACCAAGAATAGAGGTAGTACTAATTAATTTGATTATGTACTCATCACAACCTCTAATGATTTTCTTGCGACTAACTGTTCTGCACCATTGTCTTTACTCATCATATGACCCCGACCACTTCTGCAGTCCGCTTCCCCTTATGTACCACCCAGAAGGGTGACAACATCAAGCTAGTGGCATCGGCACCAGCACCGGCCCTAGTTCCTGAAACGGCACCTGTTGACCTTAGTAGGAGAAAGAATAGAGGTAGTAACTTAATTCGCTTGTATACTCTCATCTATGTCTAGGAGTTACTGTTGTATAAGAAACCATTTTGCTTGTACATATCTCATATGCCTCTTTGACCACTCCTGCAGTCCCCTTACCTACCCCTCAGAAGGTAACCAGCACCAAGCTGTTGGCACCCCAACGGCACTGGCCCTAGTTCCTGCTCCGACACCTATTGACCTAAGTAGAAAGAATGGAGGTAGTAACTTAATTTGCTTGTATACTCATCATATCCTCTAATCACTGTCATGTGAGTATCTGTTGTATAAGAGACCATTTTGCTTGTACACTTCTCATCTGCCTCTACCATCCCTGCAGTCAGCTTAGCTACCCCTCAGAAGGAATCTAGCATCAAGCTGCTGGCGCCAGCACTGCTTCCGGGCCTTCTGGCTCCTGCACCAGCCCCTCTACAATTAGTGGCACCATCTCCTGCACCACCACCCGCCCCAGCACAGGCACCAGCACAAGCTCCTTCATCACCCCGGGCAGCACCTTGTCAGACCATATCCTACACATATGTCATCACAAGGTCGCACAAGATTATGTTTGTGAGTATATGGCGGCAGAGAAACTGTTCTGAATGTCTTCTCAAGTTTCACATGATTCAGTGCATCGCCCTTAGTAATTATGCGTCTATCTCTTGCTTTGACTCAGAAATTTCCTAAGAGTGCCACAAAGCAACTCCAGGCCAGACGAAAGGGCACAATAGTCTTCACGATGCAGAGCGAAGGATTGCTTATCGAGGGATGCTACGCCATTAACTCGACTGATGGGCGCTTGGTAGCTACTTCTAGGTGGATCAAGTTTCGGAAAGCAGCCAAACTTACTATTGGAAGAACGGTCAAGGTCGATGTATCTCGCTGCCCTGAATGCAGCATGTTGTTCATGAACTTCCTAGCTGTCTAGCTCTTTGGCCACATGCTACTATAATTAATTATGTGGTTGTCTTATCTCCACTAATCATATATGGGTGGTAAAATTGTGATAACCTTTTACTGGATTGGAGCTATGACTAGCACGTACTGGTATGGTATATCTATATCTATATGACGGTTCCCTATATGAGTAAATATTATGACAATGATTGTGTTGTGATCGAGTGTGTTTGGAGAAAAGGGCAAACTGATCACGTGGTATGGTTTTTAGAGCTGAAACAAGAAATGTCTCTCTCTGTAGTGATATTGAATTTCAGTGTTTGTATTGCTGAATCAGTCACTTTGAAATGCTTTTGAATTGGTCAAGTGCTGCTGAATATAAACTAGGAATCTGTCGATTTTTTTATGTCTTATTATTCTGTACTCCTTAATCTTTCAAATGGTATTGAATTTGTCAAAAGTTCTGTCGTTGTTGCTGGCTGCTTGCTCTAGAGCTTTTACCTTTGTGTCATCGGAACCGTTGGATGCATTTTGAACAGAGATGAGAGGGTAAAGATATACAGCGTGATTTCACCAAGTGAAGTCATTGGATACCAGCCCTGTTTTGGCGCATGTGGTGTGTGTTCATTAGATATTTTTACATGAATATCTATCAAAGGAATTATCGCTTTTTTCCTCCCTCGAAGAGGTCTGTGTTTAAATCTGGCGAGACACAGCCCAGTAAAATTTGAGATAGGAGCCCATTGACCATAGCCCAAAAACTTTTTAATTTGTCCTTTTTGGCAGTGCCCCCCCACCTCTAAAAAAACTCGGCCTACCCATGTTTTTAAGAAACTAATCCATTATGTGGCTTTTTATAAATCGAGGTTCCAGTAGCACTGCTCTTTTATTTTAAGAGAGATAACATGGAAACACAACAATATTTTTTAGAAGACTGATACATAAGTTGTAGTACTAATACATGTTTAATGATTCAATTTCTATTAGTATCTTTGGTATTGTGGCAAAACACTCAGTTTATGTCTATTTGATTTGATTTGAAGGTCTTTAGTTTGAATCCACTTTGTGTACATATTTATAAATATCTTGGGTTTATTTTTTTAGAAAGGGTTTACTTTTTAATATCGCATTACGAAGAGGCTGACATCATGGACCCACCAGCCTGCAACATCCCTCGAGTTTAATGGTCGAGTTTGAAAAAAAATTAAATACTTGTACAGAGAGGCTGGCATCAAGGACCCACCAGCCAGAACATACCAGAGAGGGTGACATGGGGGGCTCAGTAGCAAGACCATACACGACTGCCACATCGAGCAACGTTGCCAAGGTCAAAACAGAGGACGCGGCCGAAAAAATGTCTATCATACGCAGGTTTGATATACAGAGAGGCCGGCATGAGGGACCTAGTAGCGTGGCCTTATACAGGTTCTGCCTCGAGCGACGTTGCCAAGTTCGAAACAAGGAGGCGCAAGCGAGAAAAAAGTCCACCGTGCACACCTTTCTTCTAATGAGAGGCTCACATGGGGGACTCAGCAGCCTGGAAAAACGGCTGATGCATCGAGCAACGCTATCAAGTTCGAAACACGGAGGTGCGACCGAGAGCAAAAATTCCATCATACACACATTTCTTCTTATGAGTGTATGACATGTGGGAGTGGGGCCCTGCATCATGATTAAACGGTAGATGCAGCGAGCAACGCTATCAAGTTCGGGACACGGAGGCGCGACCGAGGGAAAAATTCTATCATACACACGTTTCTTCTAATGAGAGGATGACATGTGGGGTCCAGGAGTTTGATTAAACGGCTGATGCAGCGAGCAAAGCTATCAAGTTCGGAACACGAAGGAGCGATGGAGGGTAAAAAATCCATCATACACACATTTCTTCTAATGAGAGGATGACATGTGGGGCTCAGGAGGTTGGTTAAATGGTAGATGCGTCGAGCAGCGCTATCAACTCAGAACAGGGTAGCATGAGCCAAGGAAAAAAATCCATCATACACACGTTTCTTCTAATGATAGGATGACATGTGGGGCTCAAGAGGTTGGTTAAATGGTAGATGCGTTGAGTAGCGCTATCAACTCGGAACGGGGTAGCGCTAGCGAAGGAAAAAAATCCATCATACAGACGTTTGTTCTAATGAGAGGATGACATGTGGGGCTCAGGAGGTTGGTTAAACGGTAGATGCGTCGAGCAGCGCTATCAACTCGGAACGGGGTAGCACCAGCGAAGGAAAAAATTCCATCCTGCACACGTTTCTTCTAATGAGAGGATGGCATGTGGGGCCCAACATCATGATTAAATGGTAGATGCATCGAACATCGCTATCAACTTTGGAACAGGGTAGCGCGAGCGAAGGAAAAAATTCCATCATGCACATGATCCTTCTAATGAGAGGCTGACATGTGGGACCTAGCATCCTGACTAAACGGTAGATGCATCGAGCAACGTTTTCGAGTTCAAATCAGGGAGGCGCGACCGAAAAGTATGGTCCGCTAGAGACACCAACGTCCGAGACCCACACACCTCAAAAGACTTCGGCGAGTCAACATCGCGCGAGGAAACAAAAATCTTGCTTCTGCCACGCGCCAGCCGAGCATCCTCCACGTTTTTAAGAGATCCGTCATAGTAGAGGGCCGCGAAACCGGAAAAAAAGTTTTCCATCGGCCACGGCCGAGCCGAGAATTTCGTCACGGAAGACGCGCCTTCTACGATGACCATCGGGCCAATTTGTTGCAGAAGGAAACTTTTCTTGTAGTGGTCCTCGATGAGACAATGTCCAACTTGGAGTTGCACGGGGCTCGGGACCCCGAACTCGAGCCCTCACCTTGTAGGCGCTTGCTCAAACAAAAGAGGTTAAACATTTTTTTCATCAAGATGCACTGAAAAAATTCACCATAAAACCTTAGTCATATAGTTTCTACATGATATATGAACGATTCTACATAGAAAAATTCAATCCTAATGTGATAAATTAATAGGAAAAACAAAATAAGTTTGAGTTCATCCACTCGATCAATGTGAGAGTATCAACCATGAAAATCTGAAAATAAAGCATGGATAGGGAGAGAAACATAACAATCTGTTGATTCCCCCACTCAAACGAATGAAATCCGCAAAGAATCAAGAGTTCTAGGTGGATTTTGAGAGGTTTGGAGAGACAATATGAGAGAAATAATGAGGAGAGGAGGAAGACCTAGCCGCCCCGATGCGATTTTGTGGTCACACCAAACTATAAGGCTGGAACTATACGGGCGGGTGATGTTGTTCCGCCCGTATAGTTGCGGCGGCACCACCAACTAGGGTTTCTTTATACATAAAACAGCTATACGGATGCAACTATATGGCTGGATCACAATGATCCCGCTGTATAGTTGGTCGTTAAACTCTCTGCCTCTCGAGATAAATTTCTAAAACTAGCATCGATATCTATACGACCGGATCTATACGGCCGGAATTTTTATTCCTGTCGTATAGTTGGTCGTTAAACTCTCAGTACCTTTGGGATGAATTTTATGAAGGCATCGATATCTATATGGCTGGATCTATATGGCCGGAATTTTTACTCCCGTCGTATAGTTGGTCGTTAAACTCTTAGTATCTTTCAGAAAATTTTGTACGAAGGCATCAATATGTATACAACCAGAACTATACGGCCAGAATTTTTATTCCCACCGTAAATTTGGTTGTTAAATTCTCTGTGTATTCGAGGAAAATTTGTTGATGGCAAAGATATCTATACGACCGGAACTATACGGCCGAAATTTTTATTCCCGCCATATAGTTGGTCGTTAAACCATCAGTAATCATCAAGAATTTTCTATTTCTTCGAGGATACCTTCTTATCCCAAAACTTAGCTAAATACCTTATTTTTAATAGAAAATTGATAGTAAAAATTGTCGACCAACATTAGCATATTAAAAGCAAAAATTTAGCTTCTATAGATGTAAAACTCAAACTTTTATTCTTATTACTATTCTATACTCATTCAATCGACATTTCTACTACTTTTTGACAGCTACATCTTCATGGGCGCACTTCCACAAGAATGTCTGTGAAAAAGTGGTAGGAATGCGATGAACATCTTATTCTCTAATCTACTTGATTGACGGGATGGGTTGACTCCCATTAAGCATTTATTAGGAATGGTTGAGTAACTCAACCTCTTCTCTCTTCTCGAATTCTTACCTTGGGTTGCCCCTTATCAAAGGCACTTACCACGTGAACTCGTGTTGCCGATGGAACATATCTTTCTCATTCTTCTAGCTTCTTTGGAAAATACCGGATGATTTCAACATCATAAACATTGAAGATTATCTTTCCTTCAGCACAATCTACGGATGCACCTGCAGTACTAAGGAAAGGTCTTCCAAGTATTATAGATAATTTTTCATCTTCTGGCATTTCAAGAATAATAAAATCGGTCGTAATAACAAGCTCATCTATTCTAAGTAAAACATCGTTGATCATACCAACGGGTTGTTTAGTGGACTTGTCAGCCATCTGTAAAGTGATAGTAGTAGGATAATACTCCCCTAATCCTAACCTTTTATAGAGGGAGTATGGCATTTCACTAACTCCTGCTCCTAGATCACACAAGGCATTATGAATATCAGTTTTGCATATTGAGCATGAAATAGTTGGTATTCCAGGATCTCTAGACTTAGACAACAGTTTCCCATTAGCAGGATAGCTAGTTACCATGGCAACAGTTTCAGTTATTTCTTTCTTTCTACTAAGAATATCACGGAAGAATTTACTATAAGTAAGAACATTGATTGCATCCGCAAGACGAAAGTCACTAAGTGCCTTTGTGAAAGAATTATAAATTACCTGATCCGGTTCTTTCTTTTTTCGATCTGGATAATGAACCTTTTTCTCACTCGTCTTACTCTTGTCTTTTACCTTTTGTGGGGGGTCAGGCTCTTTCGTTTCTTTCTTTTGTTGTTGCTTATTGCTTATCTTCTTTTCTACTACAACAACGTCATCTTCCTTGCTTATTTCTTTATCTTCTCTTGGATCAATCGTCTCCGCATCAGAGTCATAATGCTCATCTTGTGTACCATTTTGGTCCTCCTTGGTTTGATCTTGTGTCTCAGTTTCATCTTGAGGATCCACTAATGTATCATCTTCTTGGCTTGCTTCGAGCAAGGCTTTTTCCTTTCGCTCTTTTTCAGCTTCATATTCTGGTGGTCCTAAGGGTCCCGTAACAACTGCACCTCTTCTTGTGACAACATTACTAGAAACAGGAATATCTTTATCTTTACAAAGAAAAATTTGATAACCAGATGCTATTTGTTCACACTGAGTTTCAATCATACTAAGATACTTGTGAAATAATTTTATTTCTTGGCCAATCTCATCATAATTTTCCATGAGTTTCGCCAAAATCTTTTTGTGTTTTTGGAAATGCTTATGCAAGTTCTTATGAGATTTTACTTGTCGATGTTTAAATTCTTGAAAAACTTTTCTAGTTTCATCTTCTTCAGTTAAAACTTGTAACAAATCTACTTTGTTTTCCTTAACAAGTTCAGAAGGAATACCTTTTTCTTTCATAGTTTTGCGTACCTCAGGCATAATATCAGGAGTTATCCGAAGGATCGGTTTTTCCGGCTTAGTGCCAAAATCAGGATTATATAAAGAATCATTCTTAGCCCTAGTAGACATCAATTCCAAACATTCTTTAATATTTAAAGTATTTATTGATCCTCCTGCTGAGAAGTCAAGCAACTCTCTACATTGGGTATTGAGACCATGATAAAATAAATGGCAAATTGTTAATTCGGAATAGCCATGATTAGGAATACTATTGATCATTCCAAAGAATCTTTCCCAGGCTTGTGGGTAGTTTTCTACCATGTTCTGACTAAAGTTGCCTATGTTCTTTCTTAATTTAGTTACCTTTTAAAAAGGATTAAACCTGTTTATGAATTTAATAATGCAGTTTTCCCAACATTTAATGTAATGGTGAGGGAGAGAGTATAACCAGTCTACAGCTTTACCTTTAAGAGACCATCAAAATAATTTAAGACGAGAGAAGTCTCTTGGCAAACCTTTTGGTCCAAGTGATGTTATCACATCGTCGAACTCTCTAATATGCCTTCCTGGGTCTTCATCTTCCCTTCCACTGAAAGCTTTCTCCTGCAAACTTTTAATAATTCCACCATCAAATCGATATTCTCTAACTCCAAGATTAGGGAACTCTATTGGTTGTTTAAGAAATTCAGAACTTGGAGCACTGTATTCCCTGAGAGTTTTCTCAGGTTTCATAGGAGTTATCCTATAAATAGACATGATTTCCATAATATCACTAAGGTTTTCAACTTCAACTTTATTTGATCTTAAAAGTTTTTCAATAATTTCTTCGCGCCTCTGAGCAGCTGCGCTTCAAGATAATCCGGTGGTAGGTCCTACCAGAGCGTGTAGACCCTTTGTCTCCTAAGGAGAACATTTTGTAGTAGCAACACCTAAAATGTCAAAAGACAAACACTTAGCGCTTAGCTCCCCGGCAACGGTTCTAGAAAATAGCTTGATGTCTGCAAGAGCACAGATCATTTGTAGCTAGTTTCGAAGTACAAATATCGATCCCATAGGGAGCCCAAAGGTAAATGTTTATGGGTGAAGTCTTTGTCACACCCGAATTTGTCACGGGTCTTCGAGTGAATTGACTGCAAGTGTTGAAATAGGAATGGGGTTTTGATTAAATGAGATGTATTTAAATAGAATTAAAATGTAAACTTCAGAAATATAAAGCATAAAAGTAAAGAATGACTTGGTTGTTTATTGTTTCCTGTAGATGGCAAAAGAAGGCGCGGGGAGATTCAGTTAATGCTGATAGTGAATGTGCCAGGTGGACAAATGATAAATGTAACAATTATAATCTTATAAGTATATGTGTAGGTGAGCAACCCATAATTAGCCAGAACTCCTCTTTGTAGATTTTGTTCCAACTTCAATAATCCTACTAGCCTGTTACAAAAACCATGGTCAGACACTAGACGATTAAGACCCTTCAAGTCACTTAGCGATTAAGCTCCTTGGATAGGACTAATGCAATAATCACAGTGGTTCCTCGTTATCCTCGAGTCTACTAGATTTCCATTGATATCCCCGTGTCACCCGGTGTCACCGGTCCACAGCGAACAAGATATTATCTATGTAGAACAAAGCATCATGTTGTCTGGGCCCTTAATTGGACAACAAGCATTAGGAATCCCACAGATAGTCAAGCACACATAATATAGTAATTAGAATCAATCACAAACTAATGGAAAATATATGAAAGCACATCACATCTCACCAATCCCCTACATCTCCCATGCCGAAGGGAATTACTCACATGAGAGAAGAACGGATCGTCAATATAATTAAATAAATGGAATTCGTCTTTGTATTACCATGGAGATCCACAATAAGAATACAAATATATCCAACACAATTCTAGATTGGAAGAAACAATCTCAAACCCTAGTCTTGCAAGGTGGAGATCCCTCTCTCTCTCTCAAGTACAAGTAGTGGCTATGGAGGTGTATTGGCTAGGAGGTCGAAGATCGTGGAGTGAGATGAAGAACGTCTTCCCCTTCTTCTCCGGATCTCTTCTTACTCCCTTCTAGATGGTATGGCGGCTGCTGTGTTGTGTTTTTGTCCCCCGTCCCTTCATGGAAGTTGTCCCTTTTGACAAGACAGAGGCGGTGGCAACTATACGGCGGGAACTATATGGCCGAAAAAATATTCCCGTCGTATAGTTGCTCGTTAAAGCTTCTTTGAGGTCCCCTAGCATGCTTCCAAAGTGAGACTTGCTTATTTTCTCCAAAATATTGTGTTCTCTAGTTAAAATCTTCTGTTGATGTTCAGAACTTGAAACACACATTAAAAACCAAGTTTTCTTTGCTACCTAAGTATTAGTGTTAGGTAAAGCCAGAAAACGATCAAATCCGGGAGAAAACCATCAATAAAAGCCATAAACAATGTGTCGAATCTCACAGCTATCAAAATCCCGAGGCTTGATCCAAAACGCGTAAAGGATTGGAAGTTTTCGTCTATTAGAGCAGGGATGAGGATGGCACCAGCGTTGGAGAAAGGCCCATTATGATGAGATTGACATTGAACTAGTGGCCTCCTGGATGTCCAAGGAAGATGTATACAAAATAGATTGACTCGGGTGCCATCCAAGATTCCATGTCCATCTATGAAAGCCTTATTGCAAACATGGCTAATGTCAATGTCTCTGTGCATGTCGTTGCTCCGCTAAACGCTCCAGCTGCATCTAATGATTCAGAATTTCCTAACTCTGACTCTGACAAGGAAACATCCCAAGACCCTGCAGAGTGAACAAAAAACATTCTTGTATTAACTTGCCTTCTGTATGTATGGGAAAACTATTAGGCTTAAAATTCATGGATACTTATCAGTCCATGTGACATTTTATATGTTTTAAGAAAGTGTTAGTTTATCCGTCCTTTTGGTTTTTATGCTTGACTTTTCATGGCACAACAAAACTTGAAACACACAACCTTGTGTCGAGGCGACAACACAAAATAGCGAAACAATATAAAACCTTAGCAACAAATTTGCCGGCTTCGAGTGCCGAAAATGTGTAGACTAGAAAACCTAAGCTGGCGTCTAAAGGCAGATTTTTTAGACTTGAGCATGAAGAAAATCATGCTAAGTTTTATATGATCCAAAAATGAACAACTAAAGGAGTTAAAAGAATCAGAACATATGAGCAAACCAAAAGTTTTATTTCATTGATCATATAGAGTACATATTACAAAAATAAAATATGTTTAGTATAAAAGGTACATAGTTGTGCTATGTTCCATGGTCGTTCTGTCTCTAAAAAGTTATCATTAGGGTCATGTTGCTTGCATTTTTAGTTATCATCAGGCCTATCTTCAACTCGCGAATATCAACGAGGTAATAGGAACAATTTAGCAACACCTTGCTGATGACTGCAAGTGCACATATCGTTTGTAGCTAGTTTCGAAATAAAGATATAGATCCCACAGGGAGCAGTAGGCGAAAGACTAAAATGATTTTAACTACAACTAGACGAAGTACTTAAGTAATAACTTTAAGATGCAAGAAAAGTAGAGTTGTTTTTGGGTTTTTGGTTGAACGAGGCAATTTAAAGTAAAGTAAAACTTAATGCAGAAAGTAAGAATCGCGTGTGTAAAAGAACTTTGGAACTGCAATAGGGAAAAAGGCGTTCTCAGGGAGTAGTGGATACACCGCTAGCAATTTAGACTAGGCAATCAAGATTATTATAAAAAATATTCTCATGATATGTATGTATGTGGGAGGAGCTCCATACATGGACAAATAGGCAGCAACCACTGCTCACATCATCCTTCATAACCACAACTGACATATAAACGACATCAATCGTATTATCCCGCTATTAAGGGATTTCTCCCGTGGCATGGACATGGCTTTATGAGTTCTCCTTGATTCCCCAAGTTAGTACGTAAAGGATGACAATAGCTTTATAGTCACAGTAAGTGGTATCATCCCTCCGTCTACCAACAAGTAATCCCCTTCATCGAGTCCCCATAGGAGGCAAATATTAAGGAGGTGCACAACTCCCAACATCAATATAAAGACAATTAACACATACACATAATGATGTATAACATAATAATCTCTATCTCATCTCAATCATATTCTAGGGTTTCTCCATCTCCCCAAGAACTAGAGATCTACTCAGACATGGAGGAAATCAACATCATGGCAATGGTAATGAAAACAATTGTAAATGAATAGTTCTTGTACAAATCCACAACGAGTACGGAAATTACAACAAGATCTAGATGGAGTGAAGATGGGATGGATGGAGATGGTGATGGTGCAGCGGTTGATGATGAAGATCGATGCCTTAGCCTCGTGGATCTGCGCAGGGCGAAGATGGATCCTCGGTGGACGAGTTCCCCCTCCAGATGCCTTTCGGAGGTGAGGTTTTAGCGATTTCTGGGTGTTCTGTATGTCGTATCCCCGATCCAGTTGCATGGGGTGAAACTATTTGAAGAGGCGGTGGTGGCGCCAACTATACGACCGGAACTATATGGCCAGAAAAAGTATTCCGGTCATATAGTTGGTCGTTAAACCGTCTGTATGCCTTGATTGCTTCAGGTTTTCTTCTGGTATTTATGATATTTCCCAAATAAGCGATTTACGTTGTTTTTGACTCCTTTTCTCCCCAATACAACTGCTCCAAGAATTGTGTCCATTGGATCCATCATCTGTCCTGATCCTAGTGAAAATAGACATAAAACATGCACGCGAGCGCCGTAAAATACCAAGATCCTACATCTACAATGCAAAATAATAATATAAAACATGATGCAAATATGCACTCATCACTTGCTTATGACGAACGATCATTACCATGGTGGGGAAAGTTTTTGTTCCTTCTTTGCTTGAGGCAGAGCACGAGATCCCCTTCTTTAAACGAGCGATGACAAACACGACGCCTATGATAGCAATGCAGGTTATGCTAGTAGATGGTGGATATTTGGAGTGCTAACACATGTTCCTCTTCGAGCAGGTCCACTGAAAGTTATCGAGATTCTTCAGCAGCATCTTCCTCGTTGGCAGCAAGATGTGGTGACTAATGGAGAATTTCTATTAGCAAGACGGCTTATGCTCCATTTACCATGAAGAACAGTGTGAATATGGTGGATCTATTGGGAGTCATTCTAAAGCTCTAGATCATAGAGGGTAATTCCTCTGCCCAAGTCCCTGCTGCACACTACATTGATTCTTCAAGGCGTGGCTTTATTCCTTGCAGATAAGTCCGTTGGTGCGTTCAACCTAGTCGTTAGAATGTGCATCTACTACACATGACAAGTCAAGGCGAATCCATTTCCTGTGACAATATATTTCCAATTCTCCTTGCGAAAGGCTCCGGCCATTGTCGGTATAATGTTCTGTGGGACACCGAATCTCACCATAGGATCTCGAACAAACTTGAGGGCAGTTGCCCCATCAGGATTCGTGATGGGTTTAGCTTCAGTCCATTTGGTGAACTTGTTCACTATAACAAGTAGGTGGGTGAATCTAGATGTTGTAATATTCACAGTCCCAACCATGTCAAGCTCCTAGACTGCGAACGGCCAAATGATTGGTATAGTCCATAGTTCTTCAGCTGGTACTTGAGGTTTCGTTGCATAGTACCGAGATCCCCGACAAGTGTATACAATATTATATTTGTTCGTCTTGGTGGTGATCCGGTAGAAACCTTGTCTAAAGGCTTTGGAGACAAGGGATCTAGGAGCAGCGTGATGCCCACAATCACCAAGATGAATATCCCTAAGAATCTCAATGCCTTGTTGCTGAGATATGCACTGTAAGAATAATCAAATGGTGCTTCTCTTGTAGATATGCCCATTGATGATGGTATAGACCTTTGCTCTGTGCATGATATTGATGGGTTCATAGCATGGAAAACAAAAAAATTCTACCGCAAGAACGAACAAAACCCAGATCTAATCTAGATAAAAGCCAAGATCTAATCTATTAGACATGTGCAACAAGATAGATCTGTACTAACCCTTGTAGATCCGAAAGCCTTGTGCGAGATCGGATCTCGTGGTTGATATGAGCGATCACTTGCCGATCTCAAGATCGAGTAGATGATCCTTCCGCGCTGCCAGCGTTCGGCACTTCCGATCGGTCACACGTGCGAGTCGAAGCGCACCTTCCTCTCCTGTTCCAATGACAGCGGAGGTAGTAGATCTCTCTGAATCCCAGCACAGGCGTGGTGGTGGTGGTGGAGTAGAGAATTCTGCAGGGCTTCGCCTAAGCCAGAGCAGATGGAAGGAGGAGGAGAGAGGCAGCTAGGGTTTGGAGTGGGAGGGGCCAAGGGGGGTGGCGCCTCCACCCCTCTATATATAGAGGGATGGGTGCGGCCTAGGGTTCCCACCCCTAGGCCCACCCCCTAGGGTTACAAGACAGGAGCTTGGGGAGAGTCCTTCCCCAAGTTTCCCTTACTTACCCTTTAAGTTTCCCTTTATCCTTTCTTGGTTTTCAAGTAAACTCCAAAAAATCTTCTAGAACCTTCCGGAACATTCTGAAACCTTCTAGAATCCCCATATAAATACTCCAGAACATTTCCTAACTTAGAAAATGATCTCCATTATATGAATCTTATTCTCCGGACAATTCCGTATCTCCTCGTGATGTCCCAGATCCAATCCGAGACTCCGAACAACATTCGGTCTCCAACGCACATTCCATATCTACTTAAAAACAACTTCGAACCTTAAGTGTGTCACCCTACGGTTCGTGAATATGCAGACACGATGGAGACACCTCTCCGATCAATAACCATCAGCGGGGTCTAGAGATCCATAACGGCTCCCACATACTCAACGATGACTTCGTGATCGACAGAACCATTAACATACGAAACCAATTCCCTTTGTCACGCGATACTCTACTTATCCGAGGTTTGATCGTCGGTATCTCCATACCTAGTTCTACCTCGTTACTGATAAGTACTCTTTACTCGTTCCATGTTATGTCATCCCTTGTGACCTAGTCACATGCTTGCAAGCTAACTAGATGACATTCCACCGAGAGGGCCCAGAGCATATCTCTCCGTCATATGGATGGACAAATCCCAATCTTGGTCCATGCGCTTCAACACATACTTTCAGAATACCCAATGACACCTTTATAACCACCCAGTTACGAAGTGGTGTTTGATGTCATCAAAGTACCCATCCGGTGATGGTGATTAACATAACCTCATGGTCGAAGGATTAGGTTACTATGCATTCGAAAGCTTGTAGCAATACGAACTTAATGACTTGATCTTATGCTACACTTACTATGGGTGTGTGTCCATCACATCATTCTCCTAATGATATAACCTTGTTATTAATGACATCCAATGTCCATGATCAGGAAACCATGATCATCAATTAATCAACAAGCTAGTTCAACAAGAGGCTTACTAGGGACTCTTTTATGTTTACAAAACACACATGTATTAGTGTTTCCTTATAATACAATTATAGCATGGGATGCAAACATTCATCATAAACACAAAGATATAATAATAACCACTTTTATTATTGCCTCTCGGGCATATCTCCAACAGATATGTCATCTTTCGACTTCGTCAGTCGGTAAGGTGCAATATTTGTGGTAATCCATGAACAATTTGGTCCAAATCGGAGGTGCCATTATCGTGCTATTGTCGACGAGTGTGCCATAAGGGGCTCCTAATGGTGGTCTTAGAGAGCCGGGGTGAGAAGCGGTGAGCATCCGGGAAGGGTGTGTAACAAGGGTTACCCAAGTTTAGATCTCACGATGGTGGAGATACCCTACTCCTGTTGTCAATCAGTATATCGTCAATAAGCCAAGTTACAGGGATTGTGCCCTTAGGCTCCTAATGGTCTGACTTATAAAGGCCCTAGAACTTAGGGTTACAAGGATTACTCCTAACGGGACAGGTTACAAAGTTCTTACCTACTCGGATATTTCTATTTGTCATGCACTCCAAGGCTCAGGCTTCGTATTAGTCGGTGCATGTAGCCTTCCTAGATCCGGCTAGGCCCCCTTCTGGAATCCTATAACTGGGCGCCTAGCAGGCCATAGGACTTTCTAAAATCTATGGGCCACCCGGTTTAGCTAGATTGAGGCCATGCTATGGTTATACTCATTAAGAATATCGTCAGTAGTAGTCCCCGGAGAACTTCAAGATCTGCCATTTTCATGATGATCGTGGATGATCTATCTAGGTTAGTATTCAAAAGCAAGCAGGATCTCGGATCTCTCCCAAAAACCATGCAATTATTGCCTTTGTCTTCGAGAAGTAAGTCGGAGTACTCTTATCTTTTTTACACATTCATTCTGCTAGTCGGAAAGCTTCTGTCTAGGCAAAAGAATCTTTGGCCGGTGACCACTCGATTTGTAGCTTCACCGGAGATGTGATGTTTCAATGTTATTGTAGCTTCCTAAAAACCGTAAACACGTAGGTCTAGCCATCGTAGCATTTTTCTCATACGCAGAATTTGGATTGTGGCGGAGATTGCGCCACCATGGTGGAGTAAGGGCAGAGACGAGGTGGCACACAGTACGCACACGTTGTCCCATGTACACACCTGCACAAATTTTAATGACCAGCCCTTTATAAATTATCGACATGGTAGTTTTAGGTTTTAACCCATTATTATTCCCATCTCTCCAAACCTTTCTTCCTCCTCACGTGGTCTAGCCTTGTGGGGCAACCGGATTAGCCATCTGAGAATCCCTTATGCATTTGACCACGACCCCAGAATTAGTGTGTCGTGGAGTATAATCGACAAGTATCAAAGTAAATATCCATTACGTAAGCGGATACAAGTCATACATCAATATCATTATGGCTACACCATGCGAAAAACTTGATGGGATAACATTGATCATTAGCAACCGAACATCATTAAAGTGTTGAGCCCATGTCATGCCTTAACCCTACACACAACTGACTGGGAGAACATCCTAACTCGCATAGTCATCAACATTCATTCTTCCTCTTCTTGGTCCTTCTCGAAATCTGACCAAGTAAATAGCCATGAACAATGCTAGTTAGTACATTTGAATATACTCGTAAACCACCTTAGGAGAGTATCAATGAAAGGATATGTAGTATGTTTGGGGTAGTAGGAGGTCTCCATAGGAGGTTCTTTTGTAAAACTAGTTTCTCTTGTAAAAAAATAACATCTCCATGTCTTTGTTGAAAAACATTTGAAAATAAGTTTCTATTTGTAAAACTTCTTGGACGGGTTGTACCCTTTGATAAGTGACCTTCTTAAGGTCAAAACTCAAATCTTCTGGTGTCGTCTCACGACCCACACATATCCATTTGCGGTCATCTCACGACCAAAACATTTGTTGTCCGAAAACTCTTTTAAAACCAAATCTGGCACAAGCTAGGCAATTGCCATCCCAACCATCCATGACCGCGAACACGGCTATCCAAATAGGTTTACACTCTACAGAGGTTGTACACTTTACCCACAACATCTGATTACCCAAACCTGACCACTCCCTGGTAACCATACCTAAGTATGGAGAGGTCAGATAACCGATCACAACCTTTCCCTTGTCCAGCCTAGTATGGGGTCTACCTACGAGTGGTTCCTCCCAACACCGGGGCGTCGGGTACCAAGGACCAACTAAAACACATTTTAAACTCCAACTTGAGATGGAAATTTCAATGGAGGGCTCATAGTATCGTCCGACTGTAGGAAACTACGGCGTAAAGTTTCCCCAATCCTCTCAGGACCTTAGCAGAGAAAAATCCTAGCTTTAGAGAGGACCGTTCGGGTCAGTCCCATAGAGTTGTGAGACCTCCATACCAAGATAAGCATGGTTCGAACTATGCCCTATCCCAAAGCAGAGTAATTGTGGTTGCACGGGTTAGTTGTTCCCGGGACATGATTTATGATAAGGTGCCACTTTTAAAACACTTCCCTTAAATCGCCATACTTCTTTTGAAAACACTTTCTGTCGGCAAGTATAACCTTCCCAAGGTTTTGCAAAACACTTTTGAAAACTTTTGGTTTTAAACTTCCCAACCCAAGGTTTTAATCTTCTGGAAACAAGGCTCGGGGAAACGAGATGATAATCATCAAGTCCACTTTCTAAAGGGAGTAATGGGTGATCAGATGGGGGTTCACCTACAACATACTATACCAAGGCTTGGAAATGCCAAGGTATGGATAGGATAAATAGACGATAATAGAAGTAATACATAGTATAATAAAACATGTTTGAAGATAGAATAAAACTGGATTCAGGAATGGTGGCTTGCTTGCGATTAGCAATATGTTCCTGGAATCTTCTTAGAACTCCAATAATAATATAATGTCCCCTTCTTCTCGAGGTCAGCGCAATCACAACTATCTTCATCACAAAGCACACATGCAAATAGGCAAACACAACAATCACCACCAAGCAAACCAAGCACCACTACCATACAACCAGCAATTGACAAAGGAATCAATACTCAGTAGGTTTTGATAAGATCACCTCATAGCAATTGGAAGTATCTCATTTGTCTTTTTAAATTATTACATATGATTTATTTATCGAATACTCCTTAAATAAGGGGTTTTATTCCAAGACCAAGTTCTTCATGATGCCAACAAGTGAATGTGGTACCAGTAGATAGTATTGAAATAACAAAACCACAAGAAGTGGTTTCATCATTTTATCATTTTTATTTAGTTAGATATGATTTTTCTAGTGAAATAAACTCATGTTTTGGTGATTAAATCACCAGAAAATATTGATAAGTCATTTTAATATTTGCTCTTGGGGTTAGGAGAGAATTTTAGTATTGGTTCACTAAGAGTTGGTTTCACTCTAAATAATTAACAGAATGCCCTAGGAAAATTCCCAAAGTCACTACTGCAAGCAGTTTGTCATTTTCACCAAATTTATTCTTCAGGTCCTTTGGATATGAAATAAGGGACACAATGTAAGTACTTCTATTACCTTTCTGTACAAATTGGTTTCACAAATTTTAGAGTTGTAAAACTCTAGATAAAATTTATTCAGTGAAACATCTAAGTGCAGTAGTGTTTAAATCCTTAAAATTCACTTGTTGTTCAATAAATCTTGTAAACTTAGGATTTGGTAGATCTTGTAGTGCATGTTCATTGGGAGTTGGAATCAGCTGCAAATATTTTATATTTTGACATAGAGAAATCATCAAAGTCAGATTGGGACTCTTTTTGCTATCTTCACTATCGGTGGGAACCACGGAAGCAACCGATTCTAGTGGCATCAGGAACTAAGCTCAGATCACGGGGAGCTCAGTGGGTAAGATGATAGTGACCACGCCAGCTGAGAAGAACGGAGATTGCCAATGAGGTCGTCCGGGCCACTAGAAGAGCCATACGGGATTGGGTGGCTCCGAAAGAATGTAATGGCTTCCCTCTTGATGACGCAAGAGGAAACATCGTCGCTCCAAACATGTGCCGAGAATGAAATGTGTTGACCCTGCGACAAAATGGGACACTGTCGTGGGTCGGAAGGAGTGTGGACCTTGAGAAGATAGGGGACACCATCATGCGTCGGAAGGAAATGTATTGACCCTATGACGAGAGGGGACACTGTTGTGTGTCAGAAGGAAAGGTGTTAGACCCTAAGACGAGAGGGGCACTGCTGTTCGTCACAAGGAAAGGTGTTGACCCTGAGACGAGAGGGAACACGGTTGTGCTTCAGAAGGAAATGTGTTGACCCTGAGACGAGAGGGGACACCATCGTATTGACAAGTATTGGCAAACCTGTAGTAAAACTTTGATTCAAACCGAACTTTGAACAACAAGTATTTGCCGTGTGGGATCTGGTCCGGAACGTTGAACCTCAACTCAACTGTCAACTCTCAACCTGGACTGTTATGAAGTCCACGTGCGTATATTATTTGGCTGCCAAATGGATGCAATGTACCCATGCATGTGACGATGGAAGGACTACTTATTGTTTCCACAAATAGTTGCTCAAATGGTGAAAGGTTCAGAAACACAAACCTGGTCACCTGTCCCTTGCAATTGCATTGCATTGCTTGCCGTGATTGGTAGATAAAACAGTGCAAATGAGCACCAACCTACACACAGGGAGCCAAACATGGAACAGTCTATACATACAATGCATGTGGGTGTGGCCAGATGAAAATTTAATCGATGCGCAGAGAGTTGATGATGAGAGGAGGGGAGGAAGGGGAGAAATGTGAAAATGGTAGTGTACTTCACAAACCGCAAGCTAAGTTCAGTGAAGATAAAGTCGTGACACCTAAGTTGCATACCCTGAAGTAATTTTGTGCCTAAATCCATGACACCTAAGTTCAGTCTTCCATGATTTTTGTGGCATACTATTGTTTAGTTCGTCTTCATAACTGTAGCTACGTTGTCAGCACATAGTCAACTTGTCAGGCTCAACTTCTCATCAGTTTCACATTTGTGGTACATGGACACAGAGGGGGTTATCACTGGGAGCTACCTACGGGTGACAGAAATTGGAAACCAGTGTGCAAGTTTGCAGAATGAAATTTCAAGTGCAGTAGAGGGAGCCCAATTTTTATGTGCAGGAGGTCTAGGTCAGTGCCCAACTGCTCCTAGCTCAGCCCCAGCATGGTGAATGGGACAGGTGCAAGTAGCTGTAGGAGGTACCCTAGAAAGAAGTGACCTTTACAAAGTTGTTGGTATGTGCTTGCAGTTATTTGAAAGCTACCCTACGTTGGGCAGAAACAGCAAGCTGCCAAACCAAAGGAGAGGCTGGAAGACTTGAAAAGATGGAGCTGAGCTTCACATGTTTGGCATCTCCTGGTCTTGGTTTCGAATTCAGATTGTTTGTGAGCCCTAGTGATGCGACTCATAGGAGTAGCATTTTTGTTTCTTGGAAATTTGAACTCTATTGAGCTATGCAACTCACCAACTGGTACATACTAAAGTGCAGTGCACGGGCATGGATCTTCACATTGTCTCTTGCAGCACCAAGTGATAATCTTTACTGATGCACGTGGTGGCTTTAAAGCATTCACCGGTGGAGTGGAAGGGGCTTCATGGAACAATATGTAAACATTTGCAAGAAAAAGTTGAAAAAACAAAAGGGGGGACTGAGCACTCCTAACTGTAATTCTTCTCCTAAAGTAGCAGCTGATAGTATACAGTATCACAAAGGACCACGAACCGGCGAGCTATAAGGCTGAAACTAGCCTGTTTTTAATCTGTTCCACAGCTTTGAACCCTGATGAAAGCCGTTGGACTGGTCAAACAGTACATCGATTTTGTGAGCTAAGTCGTGTGAGGAAGCTGGGTAAAGGTGGCATGCGGCCTTTTAGTCCGTTCTTGCTTGGATCCTGGTGGTTTGTTTCGCAAGAGATTAGCATCAGCCTCCCTGAGGTCAGGTTCTCTAAGCATATAGTATTCCGTGGAGAAAAGAAATGCTTAACGCTGAAATTCAGTTCAGTGTTTTCTTTTTTTTTTGCAATGATTTTTGTTATGATAGAAACCAGAAAGGAGAATTAGAAATGTATACATGATAGTTGTGGAGACGTCCATGTGCACTTCATCTTCAAGTGTACTTTATCCAAAACACAAAAGAACCGTAGTTTAGCCTTTATGTGCACGTATAGCTTTGGTCGAGAGAAGCTAGATTTGACGAAGCTACTGAGATTTTTCCTGGATAAAGCCACAAAGATCATAAGCCTCGCATGCTTGGGCATCTTCTAGCGACAACCGAGCATTTAGCAGGCTCATACATCTCTTTTGGCAGTACGTTGATGATGTATAGGCCTCGCTCTTTCTCTCTTTCCACAAGCAAGAAAAAAAGAAAGTATACCACTCCTTTCCTTGGCATGGATGGACTTTATACACCCGACCTTTCTCCAGCACCTTACATGTGCAAGCAGAAAGTGTGTGTTTTTTGCTCCCATCACCGTCGCCAGATTGGTGTTTCTCCCTGCTAATCTGAAATGGAACACCGTAGCCCATAGGGAGGGGCGTGTCAGCTGGTGTGAGCAGAACGAAAGAAATGGGCTGGTTTTCAGCGGTCGGTCTTAAGTAGGACCACCAAATTGCCGCAATTACGTGGTCCACCTCCTACAGAGAGTAGTAGTTCCTCATTTCAAGATGTTTTCGGCATGTGATTAGTAGTACATTGCCCCAGTCTTTTCAGACATGTAGCTGCCTTATCGGTCACGTACTCACGTGAGCCTGTAGATAGAACTGCAGACATGATCACCCAGTCGCTGAAAGTCTTTCTGGTTCAAATGTGCAATTATCACGCGTTAGGTCGTGCTTAATCGATCGAGTAACAATCAACTGAAGAAAAGAAATTCAGTTCGAATTATCATTGGAGAAAGAAAGGGACGGGGTGACCCTGGAGGACCACATGGTAGTCAAACATATATACAGATAACTCCTGGAGATTATGACTCGGAATGATTAGGTGTCTCTACCTTATCTCCGCAAAGAATTATGAAAAGTGGTAGAGATGCATGCATAAAAGAAGTTTCTTTTGAAGAGCATGCCTGTTCGGCCGGCCAGGCGACCCATCCTTTGTTCGCAGAAACTCAGAGCAGCTGCTCTCTTTTTTAAATTTTTTTGACCACGACACATGATTGGTTTTCAAGTGCTGGAAACACAAATTCCAGAAGGCTATTATGGACGTTGATTGCCACTCGAAAGATGCCCGAAATTTTAATTTCTCAGCCAGGGGTATACACACCTAATCCTGCTCTGCAAATATATAAGAAATCCCGATGAGAAACGACAGGGACAGCCTTGGATGATTCCATCGCAGCGGCAGCGGGGGAATAGAGATCCGAGAAATCTGCTGCTGCGTAGCGTAGGGCGTCGCGTCCCGTCCCGTGACCGCGCCCGCCGTGGCTCACGCACGCAGGCAGCACCAGCAGCATGGCTCGGATCGATGCGCGCAACGGCACGCCGGGGCATGGCCTAGCCTAGAGCCCCGCGCGCGGCCGCACACTGTTGCTCACGCACGCACGGCACGCGGGCTGCGCTGCACCTGCACTGCCCCGCCCGGTCTCTCTCGGTATACGTAGCAGCGAGTGAGTCGGACTGATTGATCGAATGCCCGTCGCAGGCGGTGTAAATGTACACTAGCGAGAAGACCCCAGGGTTACGTTACGTTACGTACGTTGGTGGCCGTACCGTGGTGCATGCACGCTTGCCGTGTAGCCCGTTCTCATCATCGGTTCCATCTGCCGCCAGCAACGGAGTAAAGCCACCCACACCGACCGACCGACCGACCGTCGCGCAGAGGCATCACCTGCTCATCATACACGGAAAACCCACCACCAAACCGGCTCTGCTGCCGCGTAATTACCTGCCACCGCTACTGTTAGTACTATCATACATGTTGGAGCTTGCGATCTGATCGGAACGGAACACCCAGATGCCAGTTCGGCCGACCTGTATCATATTGTCTGGTACGTTCCTGATCAAGTTTTTTTTTTTTTTGCAATGGTTAGGTTTTCTCCAGTGATCTGATCCATTATGAACAGAGAATATGTCCGTTTTTATGCATATGGGTTTCAAAAATATACTGCGTCGGATAATGGTGAGTCATCAGTCGGACCGAGTTTAACGTACCATTGTCCGGCCTTCTCCAGCTTTCGGTGGGTGCCCAAGTGGTGCAACACATTTGGTATGTCCAGGCTAGTTTAGCTTTTTTACACATTCCTACCAATTACTATTTGAATTGGAAAATAACCATGCCATACACCATCAAATAATAACCAAATAAACATCATAGTTCACAAGTAAACATGGGTTCAGAATCAAACGAGGTATTAACAAATAAATAAAATAAGCGGTTTCCTATGTGAGCCCACGTATGCTCAATCAAATCCGTCTGAAGTTGATTGTGAGTGTTCCGATAACGGACCTCATGATGCACGTGGAGGAACTCGTCGAACGATGTTGGTGTCGACTCAACTAATTGACCCTCAAAGTTTCACCCTTGGTCAAAGAGACTATCACCACGCTTATCCCCACGATCATGTTGTACATGATCACACAAGCAGTCATCAACTCCCACATAGTCTCATTGCTCCATGTTCTATCAGAGTTCCGAACAATAGCTCACCGAGATTGGAGCACACCGAATGGCCGCTCCACATCATTCATACAAGCTTCTTGTTCCATCGCAAACCCCACACATTTCTCATCACTAAGGTGGCGAATTGTCTTCACAAGTGTTGCCAAATCATGATATATGTCATCAGCTAGATAATAACCTTTGTTGTATGGATGGCCATTGATTACGTAGTGAGGCGGTGGAGCATTGCCTTCTGCAAGCCTATTGCACAATTGGAATCTATTTGTATATGGAGCATTGCCTTCTGCAAGCCTCCAGAATACTTAGGAGTGTTGGAGCATGCTGGTATCATTGTTAGAACAACTTCCTTGACATCAGAAAGCGACGCCGGAATACGTGCTCCGGGTATATTGGCTCCATAGGATGGAAGTAGTCCTTGCAGTGCCATTCATAGCCACCTTCTCAGCCATGCTTCAAGTTGGCCTTGTGTCCCTTCACCGAGCCCCTTATAGATGGGCTCCATGCTCTCGACATCGTCATGGATGAGGGTGGCCATGACCATGAGCATCTCCATATCACCCTCAAATCCATCGTCCGATGATGTGTCCACCACATGATAGAAGAAGAACTTGATGGAGCTCGAGCTACTTTTTGGGATTAGTGCTCTAGAGGCAATAATAATGATGATTATTATATAATCCCTTGTTAAATATAGCATAGGTTCATCGAGCTATGCTGGAACTACTGTGAACCTTGATTGTGAGAATCAAACGAAATATCACATGTAGGTATACGAAAAATGAATTAACCAAGATGTTCCTAGTATAGCCTCTAGGACTAGCTCATGTGTTGAGTGATGATCAAATTTTCTGATCATGATATAGAGTATATCACAAATAATGAGAGTACATTTTCTAGAGAGACAAGGGTATGAAATAGATCCAAATGATGATTTAGTATGAGATAGAATTGTGAAGTTAATAGTCAAATCATCCGATCATTATCTTATTTATAAATCCTCAAGACCTTGAGAATATCAAGAACCCTCATGTAGGAAGGCTTGTCCTTCGTTTTGTCCCAACCCCACCTACAAAGGTGGCCATACTAGTGATTCTGAGATGAGCACAAAATTATGTACGGGAACTTGGATAGTTCAACAAGTGGGATCTCGCTCCTCCTAACGACGGAGAGATATTCCCTGGGCCCACTAAGTATTACGATGCCACCCAATCGCATAGACACAGTTATGATGAGATCATAAAGTACATCAGAATACAGATACGAGTTAGACAGAAAGAAATCATAACAAGGATAATTGGTATAGTGATCAAGAGTTGATTCACGTGGATATATCTTGCCTTAGATTGTCACACAGATATCGCGAAGTGGAAGGATTAGTATATGTATAATGAACAGGTTCAGTCGATGCAATCTTCGCATATTTAAGTGGGAACCATCATGAGCGTTCAGGCTCCATTGTTGGTTATTGATTCGATGGTCTTCGGTATCATGTCTACTTACTACCCAATTCGAATAGATCACATGCTTAAGGTCTACTGATCAAGTTGTTCTAGTCACCTACATGGTAGGTAGATGAGAGAGTTGTCCAGAATGGTAAACCGGGATAGTTCTGGGATTCACTTGAGTCACTTCGGAGAGGAATCAGAATAGTTCCGGTGGCATAACCTAATTCAGGAAAGCTGTTTCGAAGTTGTCAGTGTTGATTTTGAGGTTTATTACAATCATCCCAAGATGGTGAATATGTCGAAGAGCTTCCGAAAAGGTTTCGGAATATATATAGGTTAGAGGTACCGGATTTGTCAGAGAGAAACCGGAGGATAAACAGAGTATCGGACAGGGTTCAAGTGTCGGATTGGACTAGAGGGGCATGCCCACCCGGGGGTGGCACTGCTGGGCAACGCACTATGCAAAAATCTAGCGCAGAACCAGGATCATATGTGGGAAGGGGGGCAACAGATCATACCCTCGAAGACCAATCTAGCAGAAGTTGTCGATGGCGATGTTGATGAAGAAGTACACCGATCCCCGCAATGAGACTTATCAAGTCGGGAGGAGATGTATTATACTACGGGCAACTCCATGATTGTCATTTTCCGCAGCTAGTTGATTATCCACAAGAAGATTCTCCTTTTGCGAAGATACTCATGATCAAGTGCTCCAAGTGTAGAACCTCCACCCGTATCTACACGTACGGGTGTAGCATCATCATTTCTAAATGCGATCAAGTGCACCGTTCTAAGAAGGTAAGAAAGTCAATGAAGATCCGGTGCTTCGCGATCCCAGTATAGATTAGATCTAAATGGAGTAGAGAATCCGGCAGCGCTCAGGCGAGAGAGAAGGGAAGAGAGAACCTAGGGCACGTTGGACCTAGGGTTTAGGTCCATGCCATGGAGGTGGCAGAGACGAGAGGGCAGTGATAGCGGTCTACCAAGTGGCGGTGTGCGGCTAGGTCTTGGAGGCGGCGGGGTGCAGCGACTTGGGGGAAGGATATGCAACAAATTAGGAACCTCTTGGGGCGCCCCTTTCTGCTCTTTTATAGGTGGCAAGGCCCCTTGGGTCCTCCTAGCCCTAGTCTCAAAGTTTGAGGTTGCTCTGGTAGGTATAGGTTAACCAAATCCTAATAGAAAACAACCTCCTTTGTCCAATCTGAATTGGGGGAATGAAACTTTTATTGCCCCTTGGGGAAACGTGTCTGCACCTATTATGGAACCTTATGGACATCCTACGATGGCTCGTTCACCAGGTACATTCTGGAACCTTCTGTACCCTTACAGTCCTTCCATAATCTTCCATATATGCTCGAACCATTTCAGACACTCTCGGGACCATTCCAGACACTTTTGGGATCATCCGGGACCTCTCGGAACCTTTTCGAGATCATCTGAGATACTCTCGGAACCCTTCTATCTTTCCATAAATGCTCAAAAATCACTTCGAACACTTGGTAATGTTTCGGACACCTCGGGAATATTCCGGGACCTTCCAAACACATTCAGAATTACTTCTCTATTATCTTCATATAGAACTTGCATACCTAAATGTCACTACCCTTTAAGTGTGTGACCCTATGGGTTTGGATATGTTTGTACATGTGATGTCTATGCACTTCTATTCTTGTAGATAGTTGTTGGGCCTCCAAGTGCAGAGGTTTGTAGAACAGCAGCAAGTTTTCCCTTAAGTGGATCACCCAAGGTTTATCGAACTCAGGGAGGAAGTGGTCAAAGGTATCCCCTCTGAAGCAACCCTGCAATCAAGATACAAGAAGTCTCTTGTGTCCCCAACACACCCAATACACTTGTCAGGTGTATAGGTGCACTAGTTCGGAGAAGAGATAGTGAAATACAAGTGGTATGGATATAAGACAACAGTGCTAGAAAATACTTTGATGGCGTGGAAGAGACTAAATGCAAACTGAAATAAAGATGGAAGCAAGCAAACATTTAATAGATCTAATTGCAAACATTGTTTCAATGCTAAGAAACAAGGCCTAGGGATCATACTTTCACTAGTGAACACTCTCATATAAATATCTTCTCTTTATGATACTACTCTTAACTACTCTCTGGCTGGACACTCTAATCGTTGGTAGGGCTATAACAGCACACCTCAAAGTTCATCTTTCCCATCTAGGAACCCCACACTGTCACCTTGAGTACTAGATGGGTCCAACAAACACCACAATTTCATAAAGACATCTAACTCCAAATATAACTCATAACAAGTATTTGTAATCTCTAGCCTAAGTGCCACCATGGTGTTCACACTATCAACTTCACACAGATGTCAGGGTGCAGGTGGGACTGCCCGCGGGAGGCCCGCATACGCCCACACAGTCCCACACAATTTAAGTGGGTGTTCCACGGGAGCCCGTGAAACTTATGCGGGTGTCCACTATCCCACGTATGTCCACATATACCCGCAAATGCGTTACTGTAATTGTTGCTTGTATAATGTTCATAAAAATATTTTAGTACATAATATGATCAACATTTAGCAATTCAATATATCAATTGTCTTTTCCACTTTCTAGGTGACTCGCTGTTCTTTCTACTAGGCATAATATTTGCTTGATTGCGAGATTCCTACTCCTTCCGATCCAAATTAATATTCTAGCAATAAAATATGACTAAATATATTCGAATCTAGACAAATGTAAAAATATTAATTTGGATCGAAGTATTTTTTTTATGTTCGCTCGATCGTGGACTTTCCACGGAAACCTACTATTTTTTCTTGTTTACCCGCGGGTGTCCCGCATAGGCTTTTATGTGGGCTTGGGTAGTGGGCTCCGTGGGTAGCCCACTCCCACCTGCACCCTGACACACATGCGGAGAGCAGAGATCTATTAAAGCACTTGACTAGAAAGGTAGATCTATAGATTACAAGCTCATGATCACAATATGATCATGCATAGAGAGAGATATGAACACATAGCTACCGGTAGAACCCTTAGCCTCGAGAGTGAACTACTCCCTCATCATCATGGGAATCAGCAATGGCGATGGAGATGGCGGTGGAGATCGACGGAGATGGCTCCGGGGCACTTCCCCGTCCTGGCAGGGTGCCGGAACAGAGACTTTCTGTCCCCCGAATCTCCTCTTCGGTGGCGGCGGCGCTGTGGAACTTTTTGTGGATTTCTGATTAACGATTTAGGGTTTTTGCATCGGGAGGCATCTTATAGGCGAAGAGGCAAGATCGGTGGGTGGCCAGGGGGCCCACACCATGCCCTGGCGCGGCCTGGGGGGACCCACGCCTAGTGGTGCTTTGGCCACCCTGTGGCCCCCCTTCGTCTCTCCTTGTGGCTCCGTGAATCTTCCGGGAAAATAACGACTTTGGCTTTTGTCCAGTCCAATTCCGAGAATATTCATTTTCTGACTTTTTGGAACCAAAAACAGCAGAAAATAGGCAACTAGCACTATGGCTCTTGTTAATAGGTTAGTCCAAGAAATCATATGAAAAGTACTCCAAAGTGTGGACAAAACATAAGAAAGTAGATAAACCCAAGCATGGAACATCAAAAATTATGGATACGTTTGCAACGTATCAACATCCCTAGGCTTAACTCCTTCTCGTCCTCGAGTAGGTAAGTGATAAAAAGAAAGAATAATTTTTGAGGTGACATGCACCATCATAAACTTGATCAAAGTATTTGTAAAACATTGATAGCTGGGATCATAGTACTTCAACATAGCATGAAAGACAAAGTTCTAACAATAAGACAAAGCAACTATGTTGCAACATGAAAAGGCACAAACAAAAGATTCATGAATAGCAATGCTTTGCAAGATGTTTGTTTGTTTCACATAAAGAAAACATAGCATAGTGGCATTCATCTTGTCCCTCATAGAGTAGCAAACATAAATGCATAGGACACCTTCAAAGTTCATAAGAGTGACTAGATACATATAGTTTAAAACAAGCAATATCAAAGTTATGCATCAATCAACAAGTCTTGGGACAATGCACATAGAACTAAGAATGGCCACTATGCTCTCAAAGTAGGTGCATAAAGGTAGAAGGTGGAGACTCAATATAAAAGTAAAAGAAAGGCCTTCATAGAAGGAAGCAGAGATTCAAGTTTCATAAAGAGCTTCCAAAAATTATGGTACTTTTTAGCTTTTAGCTCTCATTGCCCCTATCATAAGCATCTTGAAGTGATTAAGGTTAAAGTGAACAAACTATGGTGTATATGCTTGATGAAGTATAAGTTGGAAATCTCATGTCCCTTGAATACGAGGGCAGCTCCTCATGCTACTCAAGTTTAGTTACCGGTAAGTTCTTGTCATCGTAAGTACATGTGTATCATAGAGAACCGCCAACGGGATACCCCTTGCCCGATGATACGGAAGAATCCCCATATCAAAATGACAAGGCAAGCAGACAGCGAGCATCTCAACAATCTTCTTATTTACCATGGGAACATGGTGCTTTTTTCTCTCTTTCCTCTTTTCTCATATCTCTTTTTTTTCTTTTTCTCTTTTTTCTCAATATCTGACTCTTTTTTTATAAGAAGAATGCTTCATAGACAACTCATTATGGTTACGCTGCAGGTTTCCACCATGATAGCATGGATTAGACCAGCGGCCCAGGCGTTTCTCTAACACATATACATAACTCCATGGACTTACAAGCTCCCCTTTCATTTCACACCGACGACATCCATAGACAAAAGAGCATGATATCAACTAGGTACAAAGTACAAGTGCAATGTTGAAAGTGTTCCCCATGATAGCATGGTTCTGCTAATCCCCAACAAATAAGTGCAAGCATATAAAACATAGACGACACAATGGTTCAAGTTTATTAAGGGCAAGAAAAGTAAAGTGTGCCATCAAGTTCGTGAGAGCCTTAATCACTAGTTTTCTCATAACAAGTTTAATTTGGAAGGTAGATAAAAACATGAATATACTTGGAATAGCATATGCTAGTAGGTAGGTATGGTGGACTCTTTGGGATAACTTGGTTTTAGTTGGAGTTGGATGCATGAGTGGAACTCATACTTGGTAATGGGGGCTAGCAAAAGACTGGGAGCGACAAACTAAGAGAGCAATAATGGCCATAATCATGCAAAGCGACAAAACATCGTTAATTAAAGCATAAAGTGATATTACAAGTCGAAAACTAAATGATCATAGAGGCTATGGTGACTGGTTCATAGTCATAACATGGTGTGAGCATGTGCCAAGTCAACCCAAACAAAGGAGAATACCACAATACTATGCTTTAATATGCTAAAACAACGCATGATTCTTTCAAGGCACATTAAGCAATCTCAATTGTTTGTAACAAGTCATGCTACAGCAAAAATCACTACGCATAAAGCCAAAACAATATCAAGCTTGGCATGATAAAGTATAGGCCACAGCCAAAAACAAGCTCTCTTTACCACTTAAGCATGAACTTTCCTACTCTTTTCCAATCCAAACCAAACTATTTGAAAACCAATGTATGAAAGAGGGGGTCCAACCAATTTATTTAGAAAACTAAGCAAACCAATAAAACGAAAAACCAAAACAAAAACGAAAAAGAAGACGCTCCAAGAACAACACAACTGTGCATGAAACAATAAAAAATGAAGCGTTTGGAAGAAACCTGGGATTTTTATTGATGAAGAAGGGGATGCCTTGGGCAACCCCAAGCTTTGACGCTTGTACTTCTTGGATATTTCTTGGGGTGATATGCATGGCATCCCCAAGCTTGAGCTTTAGTCCATCCTTCATCTCATTACTCATTCCTTCCATACACCTGAAAATTTTCCTTCATACAAAACTTCACACAATCTTTATTAGCAACATTAGTGCACTCAAGATAATAAGTCTTTAGGTTTAGTTTCAACATCAATAAAACTTCCATTAGAACACTAGATACTGTAGCACTTCCCTCAAAAAGCTCAATTCCCCAAAAGAACTCAAAAAGGAATCAACAAGAAGCAAATGCAAATAATGGCAGAAATCTGTCAAAACAGACCAGCAGGTAAAGACAGATTTTTTCGAAGACCTTATGTTGCTCAAATAGAAAAGTGTTGAACTAATGAAAGTTAGATAACAACCTGGGGCAGAAGCACAAACATTCACGCCTCAAAAATACGTACAGAGATTTTACACGAATTTTTACGGTGAAGCACAGAAATCTGTCTCGGGACAACAACTTTCACAATCATTACTTCTCTCTCATTAGAGGTTACTCTTGGCACAAAACGCAAATAAAAAGGATAAGGAGTGGTTATTACAGAACTAATAACTTCCAAGACTCATCTAAAACTTTTGGGTTATCTCCCAATAACTATTTTTCTTTAACGCCTTTAAGTTAGGCATGATAGTTTGAGAAGATGCTCACATAAGAAATATGAATTGAAGTAAAACAGAGCATCGAGAAGCAAATTCAAAGCACATTTAAGTCTAACCCACTTCCTATGAAAAATAATCTTATAAAGAAACAATTCATGAAGCACAAAGCAACAAGCATAGGAAAACAAAACAAGTGCAACTTCAAAATTTTCAACCTAAAGAGGGGAAACTTAATATTGTTGACACACATAAAACCATGTTTCCCTCTCTCATAATAACTTTCAGTAGCATCATGAATAAAATTAACAATATAAATATCACATAAAACATTCTTATCATGAGCCACATGCATAAAAGAATTAATACTCTCCACATAAACATAGTCATTCTTATTAATTGTACTGGGAGCAAATTCAACAAAATAGCTATCATTATTATTCTCATCACCATAATCATCAAATATAGGAGGCATATTGTAATCATTAATTTTCTCCTTAATAGTAGGTGGACTGAAAATATCATATTCATCATTGTAATCATCATATTTTGAAGGTTTGGTATCATCATAAGCAATAGAATAGCTATCTTCCAAAGCTGGGGAACTAAAAAGATCATTTTCATAAAAACTAGCTTCCCCAAGCTTAGACTTTTCCATAGCATTAGCAATAATGGTGTTCAAAGAATTCATACTAATAACATTGCTATTAACATGCAAATAAAGTTCCATAGGTTTTTTAATTTTCTCTTCAAACACTTCATGTCCTAACTCAAGATAAATATTATAAAGCTCTCTAATTTTTTTTTTGTTTTCCATTAAGCCTAACTAGTTAAAACAAAAACAAGAAACAAAAAGAAAAAATTGCAGAATCTAAAGGAAATAACTTCAAGCACTCACACCGGAGGATGTGAGTACCTTTTACCTTACCTCCCCGGCAATGGCGCCAGAAAATACTTGCTGGCGCATGGTTGACGTGGGAGCTTCTTCTTCTTTAGTCCCCAGCAACGGCGCTAGAAAATAGCTTGATGTCTACGCACTTCTATTCTTGTAGACAGTTGTTGGGCCTCCAAGTGCAGAGGTTTATAGAACAGCAGCAAGTTTTCCCTTAAGTGGATCACCCAAGGTTTATCGAACTCAGGGAGGAAGTGGTCAAAGGTATCCCCTCTCAAGCAACCCTGCAATCAAGATACAAGAAGTCTCTTGTGTCCCCAACACACCCAATACACTTGTCAAGTGTATAGGTGCACTAGTTCGGCGAAGAGATAGTGAAATACAAGTGGTATGGATATAAGACAACGGTGCTAGAAAATACTTTGATGGCGTCGAAGAGACTAAATGCAAACTGAAATAAAGATGGAAGCAAGCAAACATGTAATAGATCTAATTGCAAACGGTGTTTCAATGCTAAGAAATAAGGCCTAGGGATCATACTTTCAGTAGTGCACACTCTCATATAAATATCTTCTCTTTATGATACTACTCTTAACTACTCTCTGGTTGGACACTCTAATCATTGGTAGGGCTATAACAGCACACCTCAAAGTCCATCTTTCCCATCTAGGTAACCCCACACTGTCACCTTGAGTACTATATGGGTCCAACAAACACCACAATTTCATAAATACATCTAACTCAAAATATAACCCATAACAAGTATTTGTAATCTCTAGCCTAAATGCCACCATGGTGTGCACACTGTCAACTTCACACACATGGGGAGAGCAGAGATCTATTAAAGCACTTGAGTAGCAAGGTAGATCTATAGATTACAAGCTCATGATCACAATATGATCATGCACAGAGAGAGAGAGATGAACACATAGCTACCGGTAGAACCCTTAGCCTCGAGAGAGAACTACTCCCTCATCATCATGGGAATCAGCAACGGTGATGGATATGGCGGTGGAGATCGATGGAGATGGCTCCAGGGGCACTTCTTCGTCCCGGCAGGGTGCTGGAATAGAGACTTTCTTTCCCCTGAATCTCCTCTTCAGTGGCAGCGGTGCTGTGGAACTTTTCATGGATTTTTGATTGACGATTTAGGGTTTTTGCACCGGGAGGCATCTTATAGGCAAAGAGGCAAGGTCGGTGGGCGGCCAGGGGGCCCACACCATGCCCTGGTACAGCCTGGGGGGACCTGCGCCTAGGGGTGGTTTGGACACCCTATGGCCCCCTTCGTCTCTCCTTCTGGCTCCGTGAATCTTCCTGGAAAATAACGACTTTGGCTTTTGTCCAGTCCAATTCCGAAATATTCATTTTCTGACTTTCTGGAACCAAAAACAATGCGTAAAACAGCAACTTTGTGGCTCTTGTTAATAGGTTAGTCCAAGAAATCATATGAAAAGTACTCCAAAGTGTGGACAAAACATAAGAAAGTAGATAAAACCAAGCATGGAACATCAAAAATTATGGATGCGTTTTCAACGTATCAACATGTCGAGAACACTTTTCGTGCTAATGATCAACATAGGTATCTTGATCTATACATATTGATCCCCACACATAACCCGAAGATGTTTATCATGTGAACCTTTAGTATTACTTACATGTTGCATTTCTTTTCGATACTTGAGATAACCCGAGGTGGAACACTAGATTATACTTGTTACCCGACATGTACTCTTTTACTCATTCCATACTATCGATATTTCTGTGATCAACATTTTAATCACGTGTCTGTCTAGACAATGAAAAACATCATAATATAAGAGTGGGCCAAGAGTATATCTATCCCTCATCAGGAGTATAAATTCCCATAACTACACCATGTAGAAGATTGGCGTACCATCTGGTAAGAACGAACACCAACATTATGATTACCCTGTCACGAAGTAACGTTTGAAGGACTTGTGACGTCCTTATTGTATCCAAGTCTATATGTGTCTTATGGTCCAACGTTATTTTAGTAACGGTATTACTTGTTATGATAAACTATCGGTAACAATATTGATGATGCTTTTCACGATATATCATGTTGGTTCTATCCATCATCGTTGTTCTCTCAACAACTCCAATCTCATATATCACCGGCAACTCTACAACACTTTGCATTTGCCCATAGTTAAAAAGCGGGACAATCAATGATATATGAACTAGTCTTAGAGGCGAGACTAGGGATATATAAACGGTTCTTATAATTACACACGTGTATTTGAGTTTTCCTCCAAATAATCATTATCCGAAACTAATACCATTATAGCATGAACAAGAAATATAGAATAATACAACTTATTATTTCCTCTAGGGAATATTTTCATTAGTCTCCCACTTGCACTAGAGTCTAGAATCTAGCCAATATCCCAACACTTAACACCTATGGCATTCCCGTGTCTGTCATGCTTTGCATGTGGTAAACTTGCTCATCATATCTGACAAGTTCAAGTCCATTTGTACTTGCATATCTTTGCATATTCATGCATTACTCATTCTCGTCTTAGTTCCATGGTCAGAACTATGTTGCCTCTATTGTCACACAATAGATCTTCATAGCACTAGCACGTTCAGAACTACACCAAGTTCAATAATGAACTTTTGACTCATAACGTCCTCCTTTGTAATTGTCATCACAACGATATACTCAACCTTCATAGTAGTATCCGTCTCATTATTTAACTTTGGAACTCATCCTAATCCAACATGGAACTTTCTTTCAGTCCATTGTGCCACCTCTTATTAAACACATAACCTAATGGAGATAAAAATTATTTGTATCTGTGACAAAACTAGTATCAATGTAACACCTTACAATGAACCTATTATCATCTCCGCATACACAAGATATTATTAGTTCTTCTAAAGATCATCGATTTTTTTACTATTGTTCAATGATCATCATATGAATCACTCTAGTACATTCTCCTAACTTTTAGAGCATGGGCCATATCTGATTGTGTGCATATCATAGCTTACATGATTGATAATATAATTCATGTGGTTTTACTCATCATGTGTCAAAACACTTGATTCTTGCACCAACCTCTTCTGTCGTCGGATTGATGACAAGCACGCCATGAGGGGGTCCTCGGGGCGTGCGGAAGAGAGGGGTGTGACACGTACGGGGTTCTGGGACGGTGAGCACACAAGTTTACCCAGGTTCGAATCCGCCGGCTTTGGACGGATCCTACTCCTACTAGTAATCCAGTAATACGGTAGTGCCAGAATATGGGTTACAAGGGTTCGCCTGTACGGGTTGACATTGTAGACTATTGAGGGTGCCCTAAAGGCTCTCCCTAGGACGGCTTATATAGACATCCGATGTAAGGTCCCCAACCTTTAATAAGATTGAGCCCCCTATGTTTACAATGCTAGTCCCTAGATCAATAGCTAGCATCCACAGTTTAGATGTAATATCAAGAAACAAAGGTCATAATACAACTTTATAACCAGGAATAAAATAATTTATTACATCAAACATAGCTCATTGGCTATTTACATTATATTGCAGCGGAATAACTATAGTCATGGGTCCTTCATCTTCAAAGTGCCACAGGCAGATGTTGGTTGTAGACTTTGTAATCCTAATCAATCAATCTTCTCTAAAATCAATCAAATCTGCAACATTACAAGTTACAGCCACAAGGGTCAATACATCTGAATTGTATTGGCAAGTGATACTTTGGTAGTATAGTGGAGTCTAACATCTATATGCATTTGGCTAAGTGGAGTTGAGGCTTGCATTGCTCAAAATAGATTTTTCCCTATCATTTTGAAAATACTAAGTTTTTGTTTGGCAAAAACTTTCCCAAGGCATCTACCAATCAAAGACTGAAGATCCTTCTCGAGGCATCTACCAATCAATGACTGAAGTGCTTGGCAAAATCATTTTTCCCAATCTAAGATTTCAAGATCCTTGTACCAAGCCATCTCTCCATCAAAGATTGAGGAATTCACACAACCCTTGTTCACCCACAAGTTTTAATTTAGAAATTGGAGTGATGAGATTCTTGATTGCTTCCATGTCTTGATGCTCAAATTGTCCTTTACCAGGGACATGGCTAAGTACTTAGGTTTTACACTCTGCAGAGGTGGTGCACTTTTCCCACAAGACTTGGTTTCCCAAGACAAAATCTTTCAGAAGCATTCCCTTAGACCATCATGGACGCGCTCCAACCTATCAAACACTACCACCCACTGTCCATGTGGCTAAGTTCTTGCAACCTATATGATCATGGTAGAGCCCATATTGCCAAGTGGTTGCACTTGAAGCTTCTCAACATTTGACATCTCAAATCTCTTTGTTCCTGGGTGGCCATCCACAAGTGTGATACACCAGGGTAGTCCATTTAATGGGCCTTGAGTAACCACTCAACATAAACCATTCCTTCCATTTCCACCCAGGTGATTCATTAACTTAGTTGTTTTGTTAAATAAAACACAAGTCCTCAGACTTAGTAATTTTTCATAGCATGAATATATATTCCACCCAGGTTTTCTATTAGCTAGGCTAAGCTTGGTAGTAATAGGATTCCTAACTTAGGAAAAATCCTACTAAGGATTCATCTACTAGGTTTTCCTATAGCAAAGTCTATAACTAGCAAAACAAAATCCATGCAAGTTTTACTTAGCAAAAACACTAATGCATAGTGAAAATAATGGGACAAAAGATATGAAGCATCACTTGCCTTTTTGGTAGAGGGTATAAGTTCACTCCTTGTCCTTGCAACAATCACACTCTTCAAGTCACTACAATTCAATCAAGCAAGGCACAAACTCAATCTACCAATCAAGCAAAACTACACACATAAAATAACAAAGTCAAACAAACAATTTTTTACACACAAAGTAATGGGATCTAAGTCATGCATAAGCATGCAAAGGTTGGTTCTATTGTAAGGATGGTCTTCACTAGGCTTCTAACTTTGTAAGTTCCAATTTGGTCATTTACCAAAATGGCAAAGTCATTTGCAAAGAGGGTCTCTATTAGATTCCTAAACTTTGTAAGATCCAAAATGGTCATTTACCAAAGTGGCAAAGTTAAAGTAATGCATGCAAGCATGCCAAGCCTTGTTTTGTTTGAAAAAGGGGTTCCTAATGGGTCATAGACAATTGGGCATACCTATTGATCATTTTGTGAAGTGGCTAAGTCATTTGCAAAAGGTTTCACTATAAAACCATTTTCAAAACAAAGTGTCATTCTATGTGGTGTAGAAATATTTTTACTAAGGCACTAACCTATAGGGTTCACCAAATGAGTTGCTATTGCAAAACTTGGTGTTTGGGTCAGTAGGTTTGGTCTAAACCATTTTCTCAAAGTTTTCTTTACAAAAACATTCTCATAAACAAAACAATAGTTTTGTTTGGCTAGAAATGGACTAAACTAATTAATCCATTCTAAACCTATCCAAATTCATTTTCCAAAACATAGGTTGGTTCCTAGGGTCAGTAAGGTCACAACAAACTAATTGGCAAGGGTTTGATCTCAAAAATCATTTTTAAACAATTTTTCTAATGTTAGCAAGCACACAAAAGAATCTACAAAGTTAAACAAGTTAACAGATACTATTTGCTAAACTAAGGGTATGGTTGGTTAGTTCTTGCTCTCCTGAATCCAACGACGTAAAATTTGTAATTTTTGGACGTGTGGATCAAAAGATACAAGGGTTTGAAGTTTGCAAATAAATCTGTTTTCAAATTTCTTTTAAACAGATCTAGTGCCACGCGTCAAGTTCTTATTCGTCCATACCGGTTCATATGGATCGAGTGCTGCGGTACGTTAGATCTAAGTTAGATCGTGCGGTCCAGAGGACATACCTCTTCGCGACTAAGTGGATCTATCCTAACCAGTGGATTGAGGTCGAACGGTTGCGGCAGGCTCGACCTAAAGCTAGCGGCGCTGCGGTGGCTACCGGCGGCGGAGCGGTCGATCGACGACGGTGCTGGTGCTACAGGGGGTGAGGGAGAAGGAGGAGTTGCTCACCGGGCTCAGGGGGTTACGGTGATGCTTAACGTACTCGCGGTTGGTCAAGGGGCGCTCTGGTTCAGCCGCGATTCCTCGCCGGAGTTGAGAGCGGCGACGGTTGGCTCTGGTTGCTGTCGAAGGTGAGATTGCAGGTCGCGCCGAGGCAAAACAAGGATGTGGTCAGGCGTGTATTGATCTGGGAAAGATGGGAGCATCAACAGGAGCTGCGGGGGTGAACGAAGTTTACCTGGGAAGGTCGCCGGAGTTTGCAGTAAACGCGGTGGTCTCAGTCGTGGTCGGAGACGTTGCTACAGGTCACGAGAAGACAGACCGAGGGCAGGGTTAGACGCAGGAGATCATGGCGGAGCTGTGAGCGTGAACGAGAGGGCTCGGGGTGGTCAGCTCTTACCAGGAAAAACTCGTCGGAGACAGACAGACGACAGCGCTGATCAGAGCTCGTTGCAGACGTTGCTCGGGGGCGCCCGCGGTCGAACTAAAAGTGCTGGGAGGTGCGTCTGGGAGTGGGGAAGCTGCTAGGTTGCTCAGGGCGGTAAGGGGTGGAGAGGTTTCGTCGGATTCGTCACCGGACCATGTCGGAGCAGAGGACGCTCGGGGAGGAATTGGGGCGGCCTGGGGGCGAGTCGGGGTGTGGTGACAGAGGGGAAAGGAGGAGGGAACGCTGGCGGTTAAATGGGCATTGTCACGGCTAGAGATTAACGCAGCGTTAACGCGAATTTACTCGGCAGAATCAAAGCAGAAAACGGCCGGCGAGAGGAGGAAGAATCGGTCGCGGTGGGAACGACGATGAACAGTAGGAATGGGGTCCACCGGTTAGTGGGAAAGGATGAGGGAACGGGGTCCACTTGTCATCTGCTTAGCGGGTTCCTTTCGCGGTGAAGAAAACGGTTCGGGGAAAAAATAAGAGGAGGTGGGGTCGTCTCGTCAGCGAGTGAGTGAGAGGGAGAAGTGGGTCCAGTCTGTCACTCTCTGTGTGGGTTAACTATTTGGTGCCAAAAGTTTTCTGAGGGAAAAGAGAGGTGGGCTAGGTGGGCTGCTGCTGGGCCTTAGTGGGTTGCTCTATTTTTTTTCTGTCTAAATCTTTTTCTTTTTCTAATTCTTTTTCTGTTTTGCAATTCAAACAATTAATCAAACAATCAAACAACACTCAATCAATTCAAACAATCAACAAACTTTTCATTTGAATTTGGTTCTGTTTATTAACATAATCCAAATCTCAAAATGAAATAATATTTTTATTTATTTTAGGATCCATTTATTAATTAAATAAAATGGATCTTTAGTTTATTAATAGTGTTTGATTTATTTAATAAAATTTCCATTTAAAAACCAAATATTTTCAAAAACCAAAACAGAAGGTTTTATTTGAAAAAATAAAAGAATACTTGGAAAACTTATTTAAATAAATAAGTTTTGGTGTTTAATTAAAATGGGAAAGCCTTTACTTAAATAAAATTGGATATTTAAATCCTTATTATTTTATTTAAATAATTCTTTACTCATTTTAATCAAATAAAGAACCTTTTAATAAAAGATTTCAAAGTAGTAATAAAATACTTGGTGTTCATTAAAAATGGGAAAAGCCTTTACTTAAATAAAATTGGATATTTAAATCCTTATTATTTTATTTAAATAAACCTTTACTCATTTTATGAAAACAAAAATATTTTATTACAAAAGCTTGGCCCAAATTAATTTGGCCCACCTTTTCATTTGAAAACAAAGTCTTTTATTAAAAGATCTAAATTAGTGTTTCAAAAACAATTTATTTTCCTTTGATAAATGTTTATCTTTTTAATCCCTTTAGGATTATTTGATCACCAATTGGTATGTGCTTTATTGGCTTTGGAAATTTCAATTTCCTTATCTTATTATATTCATAAGATTTTGTCTATGGTTCCAAACTAAGTGAAAACAATCTCTATGGTCTTTCTTGATCCTTTGTGAATATTTGTTGATCCATTTTGGTATGGATCAAATCCATAGATTTGGAGATACTTTGGAAAATGATTTCCTTCCATTAGGGCTTAGGGTTTTGGATTTATTTTCCAAGTGTTCAAATTTCCAGATAAATTCATTGAGGAATGCATTTCCCTTGATTTGGATTTTTGTTGAATTCAAACTTCTACCAAAGTTTGTTCAAGATGGGATTTCAGTTTCCTTTTAGAAACAAAAGTTTCTTTTCACCCTGATTTTCAACAAAAATTTATTTTGTTTATTTATTTTTCACATTACAAGATTTGGAAAATCTTGGGATGTGACAGGCTACCACCCTTAAAATAAATCTCGTCCCGAGATTTGGGAAGGCTAGGGGTTACAAGTTGGCTCAAAAGCATCTAGGGTACTACCACCCTTAAAAATTTTCCAACTAGACTACATCTTGGCTTGCTTGGACCTTGGAAAACTTCTGTATAGTGGCCTTTATTTCCATACTTGACTCATGGGCCAAGGTTGAGTTTCTCCATAGGCTTGTTCAACTTGTTCTTCATCTTTTCTGGACAATTGCTTGCATAGTGTCCTGAGTTCTTGCAATTGAAACAGTGGATGTCTTCAAGTTCCTTGCGTAGTTCTTGTGGACAAGTGGCTACATAGTGGCCTAGCTCTTTGCAGTTGTTGCACACTACTTGGCCGATCTCTTTATTCTTCGGGTTCTCTGGGCATCCACTGGGGTAGTGTCCCATTTCCTTACATTTACGACATTGCACAAGGCTCATGTCCTGTCTTGGTTTCTTGGGTTTCTTTGATCCTTTGAATTGGGTTGTCTTGTTTGGAGGTATGAGTGGTCCTTTTCCTTTGCCATCAACATTTTTGGCATACTTGGATCCTTCTTGTTTCCTTTGTTCAACAATGGCATAGATGGGGCATTGGATAGGGACATGGTCGTTTCCTTCACATAGGTAACAAGTAGCTTGAGAGGTAGGACATTGTCCAATAGGATGTTTCTCTTCATAGTTAGGACATTGATCTTCATGCTCCTTGGAAGTATGGTCCTTGTCTCCACAAATAATGCAAGTTGGGTCTCCATCTAGAATAACATTCTTGTCATCCTTGTTGTCATACACTCTTTTGGGATAGTTTTCTTCCATGCTGATCATTTGATTAGTCACCTTAAGCATCAGTTGGGATTGTTCCTCCAAAAACTTTTGCAGTGCTGGATCTTTATCACTATTGCTGGCTATGAACTGCGTTGTTAGTTGGTTCAACTGGTTTTGGGTTGCTATGAGTTCTCTCATGTTGTCCTCTTGATTGTTGTTGTTGTCACCATCCTTGATGTTGGAGTTTCTTGGAGAAGTCATCTGTTTGGGGTTGGATTTGGGATTAGAATAGACAAAAGATTTCTATGGGAATCAATCCTAATCACACACATCACAATTCACACAAGCAATGTGCAAGCAATCACAAACAAACACTCCACTCAAACAACAAGTTTCGAGCACATTTGTAGGCAACCAAAAATATTTTTGTTACACCACATAAGTTGGTGGGTTTGACTTATCTATAAATGGTGGTCCATCTACATGGTTCACTTGTGATCTTTCCATCCTTCTTGATTGATTCTTCTTGAATGAGTTCTTTTTCTTCTTGAGAAAATTCTTGGTCACAAAAACTTCAAAGGTGATGATGGTTCCTTCTAAGTTGTTTTTCCTTAGTCTTCAAATCTTGAGCAAGATTTCTTGTCTCACTTGTAGTCCTTAGTGATATCCAAGTTGGAAGTCTTGGTGAACATGCTGAAGATGTTGAAGTCATTAGAGTTGAAGAAGTTGAAGTCATTAGAGTTGATGAAGTCCTTTGCACATGATGAAGTCTTTGGCCAAAGGGTAGGTTTTTCCATCAAGTTGAAATAGAAGAGATGTAGAGTTGAAACCAAAATGGTTGAGGAAAGAGTATACAAGATTGTTTGTAAATAAGTTTTGGAACAAAATACAACACCTATTTTTCTAAGGGTTTTTGTCCAATCCTAGGTTTACAAATCCTACAGGCAACACAATGCTCTGATACCATCTGTAAGGTCCCCAACCTTTAATAAGATTGAGCCCCCTGTGTTTACAATGCTAGTCCCTGGATCAATAGCTAGCATCCACAGTTTAGATGTAATATCAAGAAACAAAGGTCATAATACAACTTTATAACCAGGAATAAAATAATTTATTACATCAAACATAGCTCATTGGCTATTTACATTACATTGCAGCGGAATAACTATAGTCATGGGTCCTTCATCTTCAAAGTGCCACAGGCAGATGTTGGTTGTAGACTTTGTAATCCTAATCAATCAATCTTCTCTAAAATCAATCAAACCTGCAACATTACAAGTTACAGCCACAAGGGTCAATACATCTGAATTGTATTGGCAAGTGATACTTTGGTAGTATAGTGGAGTCTAACATCTATATGCATTTGGCTAAGTGGAGTTGAGGCTTGCATTGCTCAAAATAGATTTTTCCCTATCATTTTGAAAATACTAAGTTTTTGTTGTGCAAAAACTTTCCCAAGGCATCTACCAATCAAAGACTGAAGATCCTTCTCGAGGCATCTACCAATCAATGACTGAAGTGCTTGGCAAAATCATTTTTCCCAATCTAAGATTTCAAGATCCTTGTACCAAGCCATCTCTCCATCAAAGATTGAGGAATTCACACAACCCTTGTTCACCCACAAGTTTTAATTTAGAAATTGGAGTGATGAGATTCTTGATTGCTTCCATGTCTTGATGCTCAAATTGTCCTTTACCAGGGACATGGCTAAGTACTTAGGTTTTACACTCTGCAGAGGTGGTGCACTTTTCCCACAAGACTTGGTTTCCCAAGACAAAATCTTTCAGAAGCATTCCCTTAGACCATCATGGACGCGCTCCAACCTATCAAACACTACCACACATTGTCCATGTGGCTAAGTTCTTGCAACCTATATGATCATGGCAGAGCCCATATTGCCAAGTGTTCGCACTTGAAGCTTCTCAACATTTGACATCTCAAATCTCTTTGTTCCTGGGTGGCCATCCACAAGTGTGATACACCAGGGTAGTCCATTTAATGGGCCCTGAGTAACCAGTCAACATAAACCATTCCTTCCATTTCCACCCAGGTGATTCATTAACTTAGTTGTTTTGTTAAATAAAACACAAGTCCTCAGACTTAGTAATTTTTCATAGCATGAATATATATTCCACCCAGGTTTTCTATTAGCTAGGCTAAGCTTGGTAGTAATAGGATTCCTAACTTAGGAAAAATCCTACTAAGGATTCATCTACTAGGTTTTCCTATAGCAAAGTCTATAACTAGCAAAACAAAATCCATGCAAGTTTTACTTAGCAAAAACACTAATGCATAGTGAAAATAATGGGACAAAAGATATGAAGCATCACTTGCCATTTTGGTAGAGGGTATAAGTTCACTCCTTGTCCTTGCAACAATCACACTCTTCAAGTCACTACAATTCAATCAAGCAAGGCACAAACTCAATCTACCAATCAAGCAAAACTACACACATAAAATAACAAAGTCAAACAAACAATTTTTTACACACAAAGTAATGGGATCTAAGTCATGCATAAGCATGCAAAGGTTGGTTCTATTGTAAGGATGGTCTTCACTAGGCTTCTAACTTTGTAAGTTCCAATTTGGTCATTTACCAAAATGGCAAAGTCATTTGCAAACAGGGTCTCTATTAGATTCCTAAACTTTGTAAGATCCAAAATGGTCATTTACCAAAGTGGCAAAGTTAAAGTAATGCATGCAAGCATGCCAAGCCTTGTTTTGTTTGAAAAAGGGGTTCCTAATGGGTCATAGACATTTGGGCATACCTATTGGTCATTTTGTGAAGTGGCTAAGTCATTTGCAAAAGGTTTCACTATAAAACCATTTTCAAAACAAAGTGTCATTCTATGTGGTGTAGAAATATTTTTACTAAGGCACTAACCTATAGGGTTCACCAAATGAGTTGCTATTGCAAAACTTGGTGTTTGGGTCAGTAGGTTTGGTCTAAACCATTTTCTCAAAGTTTTCTTTACAAAAACATTCTCATAAACAAAACAATAGTTTTGTTTGGCTAGAAATGGACTAAACTAATTAATCCATTCTAAACCTATCCAAATTCATTTTCCAAAACGTAGGTTGGTTCCTAGGGTCAGTAAGGTCACAACAAACTAATTGGCAAGGGTTTGATCTCAAAAATCATTTTTAAACAATTTTTCTAATGTTAGCAAGAACACAAAAGAATCTGCAAAGTTAAACAAGTTAACAGATACTATTTGCTAAACTAAGGGTAGGGTTGGTTAGTTCTTGCTCTCCTGAATCCAACGACATAAAATTTGTAATTTTTGGACGTGTGGATCAAAAGATACAAGGGTTTGAAGTTTGCAAATAAATCTGTTTTCAAATTTCTTTTAAACAGATCTAGTGCCACGCGTCAAGTTCTTATTCGTCCATACCGGTTCGTCTGGATCGAGTGCTGCGGTACGTTAGATCTAAGTTAGATCGTGCGGTCCAGAGGACATACCTCTTCGTGACTAAGTGGATCTATCCTAACCAGTGGATCGAGATCGAACGGTTGCAGCAGGCTCGACCTAAAGCTAAGCGATCAAGGTGCTGGCTACCAACAATGAGCGGTCGGTCGACGACGGTGCTGGTGCTACAGGGGGTGAGGGAGAAGTAGGAGTTGCTCACCGGGCTCAGGGGGTTACGGTGATGCTTAACGTACTCGCGGTTGGTCAAGGGGCGCTCTGGTTCAGCCGCGATTCCTCGCCGGAGTTGAGAGCGGTGATGGTTGGCTCTGGTTGCTGTCGAAGGTGAGATTGCAGGTCGCGCCGAGGCAAAACAAGGATGTGGTCAGGCGCGTATTGATCTGGGAAAGATGGGAGCATCAACAGGAGCTGCGGGGGTGAACGGAGTTTACCTGGGAAGGTCGCCGGAGTTTGCAGTAAACGCGGTGGTCTCAGTCGTGGTCGGAGACGTCGCTACAGGTCACGAGAAGACAGACCGAGGGCAGGGTTAGACGCAGGAGATCATGGCGGAGCTGTGAGCGTGAACGAGAGGGCTCGGGATGGTCACCTCTTACCAGGAAAAACTCGTCGGAGACAGACAGACGGCAGCGCTGATCAGAGCTCGTTGCAGACGTTGCTCGGGGGCGCCCGCGGTCGAACTAAAAGTGCTGGGAGGTGCGTCTGGGAGTGGGGAAGCTGCTAGGTTGCTCAGGGCGGTAAGGGGTGGAGAGGTTTCGTCGGAATCATCACCGGACCATGTCGGAGCAGAGGATGCTCGGGGAGGAATTGGGGCGGCCTGGGGGCGAGTCGGGGTGTGGTGACAGAGGGGAAAGGAGGAGGGAACGCTAGCGGTTAAATGGGCGTTGTCACGGCGAGAGATTAACGCAGCGTTAACGCGAATTTAATCGGCGGAATCAAAGCAGAAAACGGCCGGCGAGAGGAGGAAGAATCGGTCGCGGTGGGAACGACGATGAACAGTAGGAATGGGGTCCACCGGTCAGTGGGAAAGGATGAGGGAACGAGGTCCACTTGTCATCTTCTTAGCGGGTTCCTTTCGTGGTGAAGAAAACGGTTCGGGGAAAAAATAAGAGGAGGTGGGGTCGTCTCGTCAGCGAGTGAGTGAGAGGGAGAAGTGGGTCCAGTCTGTCACTCTCTGTGTGGGTTAACTATTTGGTGCCAAAAGTTTTCTGAGGGAAAAGAGAGGTGGGCTAGGTGGGCTGCTGCTGGGCCTTAGTGGGTTGCTCTATTTTTTTTCTGTCTAAATCTTTTTATTTTTCTAATTCTTTTTCTGTTTTGCAATTCAAACAATTAATCAAACAATCAAACAACACTCAATCAATTCAAACAATCAACAAACTTTTCATTTGAATTTGGTTCTGTTTATTAACATAATCCAAATCTCAAAATGAAATAATATTTTTATTTATTTTAGGATCCATTTATTAATTAAATAAAATGGATCTTTAGTTTATTAATAGTGTTTGATTTATTTAATAAAATTTCCATTTAAAAACCAAATATTTTCAAAAACCAAAACAGAAAGTTTTATTTGAAAAAATAAAAGAATACTTGGAAAACTTATTTAAATAAATAAGTTTTGGTGTTTAATTAAAATGGGAAAGCCTTTACTTAAATAAAATTGGATATTTAAATCCTTATTATTTTATTTAAATAATTCTTTACTCATTTTAATCAAAGAAAGAACCTTTGAATAAAAGATTTCAAAGTAGTAATAAAATACTTGGTCTTCATTAAAAATGGGAAAAGCCTTTACTTAAATAAAATTGGATATTTCAATCCTTATTATTTTATTTAAATAAACCTTTACTCATTTTATCAAAACAAAAATATTTTATTACAAAAGCTTGGCCAAAATTAATTTGGCTCACCTTTTCATTTGAAAACAAAGTCTTTTATTAAAAGATCTAAATTAGTGTTTCAAAAACAATTTATTTTCCTTTGATAAATGTTTATCTTTTTAATCCCATTAGGATTATTTGATCACCAATTGGTATGGGCTTTATTGGCTTTGGAAATTTCAATTTCCTTATCTTATTATATTCATAAGATTTTGTCTATGGTTCCAAACTAAGTGAAAACAATCTCTATGGTCTTTCTTGATCCTTTGTGAATATTTGTTGATCCATTTTGGTATGGATCAAATCCATAGATTTGGAGATACTTTGGAAAATGATTTCCTTCCATTAGGGCTTAGGGTTTTGGATTTATTTTCCAAGTGTTCAAATTTCCATATACATTCATTGAGGAATGCATTTCCCTTGATTTGGATTTTTGTTGAATTCAAATTTCTACCAAAGTTTGTTCAAGATGGGATTTCAGTTTCCTTTTAGAAACAAAAGTTTCTTTTCACCCTGATTTTCAACAAAAATTTATTTTGTTTATTTATTTTTCACATTACAAGATTTGGAAAATCTTGGGATGTGACATCCGACGTAGGGTTTACAGGAGAGACCTATCCGGCTATGACTAAGAGTCGGTTACAGAGTACATCTTGAACTACAAGTAACACTATGGGCCTATGTCGGTTAGTCTTCTGGGCCTTCCCGTAGCCGGACTGGACTCCGTCTCTTCTCCCTGACTGGGCCGCCCGTGAAGCAAAGCTCTAACCCGAAGTGGTCCACCCTGTTCAGTGAGGAACCGTGAGGATACCCGGAAAGTATATCCCCAACAGCAGCCCTCGGAAGTTTCCAAGATCCAAAGTCGGATTCATCATCGTCTAGCTTGATCTTCGGCTTGCAGAATCTTGAAGGGTTCCTGAAAATTCACAACAAAAAATACGATCCGGGTCTTAAAATAAGTCGGACCTATCAACATGTTACTCGGATTTTCCAGCTTGATTTTCAAACTAAGCCGGAACTTGGTCTCTGACGTCATCTGACACTGGCTACGATCAAGTCACGTCATCTGACAAACATCCTGTCAGCACGACCATTGGTGGATCCGCCGTTCATGGAACCAAGGCGCCGTTTCAATTCGTACGTGAAGATCGAGGCGACATAATCATCGCGTGGGTCCTTCCCAGTTCCTTACACGATGCGTGGTGTTTACACAGTGCGGTTTGCATGAATCTTGGCGCAGGTAGGTGGTTATAAGGGGTGGGGATTCTCTCTCTCCCATCTTCACCTGTTCCTTTGTCGTTCCTTCTCCTCCACTTCTCCCTCGCGCACAGAGCTCTCACATCCCCCAGATTCCTAGCGCCGCCCATCCAAGGTCACCGGCGCACCGGAGAAATGGCTTCCTCTTCCTCCTCCGGCTTGGCAGCGGCAGCGGCGGCGGCAATGGCAGCGACAGAGAAGGAGAGCAACCGGGGAGCTTGGATCCCATGCCTCCTCGACGACGAGAAACTCCACGGCATGGAGAATGAAGGTCTCCTCCGCGACGGCGACTGGCAGAGCGGTTTCAGTGAAACCATCCCCCACCCGCAAGCCGGCGAGCGGGTACACTTTGGCACCCACCTCGACAGAGGTTTATCTTTCCCTCCCTCGGAATTCTTTTCCGAGGTGATTGATCATTACGATGTTCAGCTTCACCATCTTCCCCCGAACTCCATCTTAGATATGAGTTCTTACGCAGCTTTGTGCGAGGGGTATCTCGGCATTAGGCCGAGTCTCACTTTGTTTCGTTTCTACTTTCATGTTCGTAGAAACTCCATCACTACCGGTAACCCTTATATTACCGGCACTATTAGCCTTTCTGTTAAACGCGAGCGTAGTTATCCTCGCATTTCTGCCAGTGAGTCGGTCAAACAATGGCCAACCACTTTCTTCTATCATAAGGATATTCCTGCTCCCGGCAAAGCTACTGCTATGCCGGATTTCATCGACGGAGCCGCCACGGCCCAACCGTCTTGGGACGAGGCCCCTCTGGCTCTCAGTGACGATCTGATCCTTGCTAAGAGGCGGATCGAATACCTGATAAAACACAAGGGCTTGAAAGGATCCGACCTAGTCCAGTGTTGGGTCACACGCCGGATCCAGCCTCTCCAATACCACATCGACCGTCTGATGCACTCCATCACGGCGTCGAAGAATGATTCCCTCCGCATCAATCCTAAGGCTTTAAAGCCACATGATTACATAAGCCAGATCAAATGGCTGATCAAGGAGTGGATTGAGAGAAAGATTCCGGACTTGTCTCAGGATATGCATATCGTGGAAGACCCTGTAGTTCCGGTAAGCTTCAACAATAAACCCTTTTATGTGTTTCGCCTTTTAAGTTATTTTGTAATACTGAGATATTTTCTTCTTTTCATCTTGACGACCTCCCCGAGTGGGAGCTTGCTCCTATCGAGGGATATCCTCCGGAGTTTTCTCAGGAGGCTGAACTGGTTCCACTGCCGAACGTTGTGCCCAGGAAGCGCAAAGCTCCGACAGTGGCTGTCGGCACAAAGGAAGTGCCAGTCATGAAGAGGTAACATTCAACACAACTTCCGCCTTTGTTCCTTACTCGAATTTCCTTCCGAGATGTAATGTTTTCCATTCTATTACACTCTCAGAGATAAGAAGCTCATCAAGGGCAAGGGGAAGGGAACTTCTTCGAAGCCCTACATGCGCAGGCGACTATGGCTTCACCCTCATGGCTCCTCCGACTCCCACTCCTCAACCCTCCGCAACACCCATGATTATTCCTTTGCCGGTTGTTGCAAAAGATCCGGCTCCTTCAGTGGGGCCAGCGATCCTTGAATTGCAAACTGACGCCACCACGAGTGGCTCAGGTTTAAATAAGGGTGAACCCTCTTCGGGTAATGATCCCTCAACAGAGACCTTTGCCGAAAACCTCCTGAACAATCCGGGACTTGCCAAATTTGGCTTATCCCGGAAATCTGTAGAAGAAATCCAGCTTCTGGCCCAGGAATGCCTAGAGAGCCGAAATCTCTCTACCGAAGAAGTAGCACAAGAGGTGGAAGACATCAAGTACTCCGACCTTCTTGAACAAGTTTGCCTTCGCGACGAGGGACTTAGAGTTGGTGTGCTTCCGCCACCTCTGGTTATTCCACTCACCCTCGCCGAGAAGGCTACCACCGAGGTGAACATGTGCCTGAGCAAGCTCACACATGAACATCATGTAAGTCAGAATTCCAACTCACGATTTTCTTTATTGTACTTTATATCATATCCTCTAGCCCCCAAGCATGAAGTAGGATATACAATCTGGGTTTATGCTTCCTTAGGATGCCAAAGAATGAACTAGTTTAGCCCCCAAGGCTCATGCTGATATTAGAAACAATATTAGCCCGATTCTTTACTGACTCTAGGTATTCTGACTTACAGAAAGTTAATTCATATAACCAGGATTTGTTGAAGAATATCTGCAACAAGCGGAGAGAGATCAGAGCTCTCCGACTTGAAAATGCTGAGCTGAAGGTTTCAAAGGATGAAGCCGAAGGTAAACATTCCGAGTCTCAAAAACTTTGTATTGATTTTCAAAGTCGAATATTTTTTACTGAACTATTGTTCTTTTATCTTACAGCACTGGTAAAACAGTCCTGCGCTATGATTAAAGAGGCCGAGAACCTCAAAACCTTGGTGGTGGAGAATAAAGAACTTCGCCAAGAGCTGGATAAGCTCAAGGCGGATCATGAGAAGAGCATAGCTCAAGTTCTCGAATCCTCCTCCATGGCTACTGACGAGCATGATCATAAGATTGCGGCTCAAGGTCAGAGAATCTCGGATCTCAACAATGAGCTTTGCAGAGAGTAGGATCTTTCTGAGGCGCTCCAGGCTGAACTCCGGAGTCTTCGAGAAGAGAAGACCAAAGTTGACGATGTCATCTTCAGTAAGTTTCCATCTTTCTGACTTGTCTATATTCTTCGACTCTTTCAATGTCGGATTTTCCTTAACTATTTTGCGTTATGTGTATAGGTTCTCTGAACTTGACGGACTCCACCTCTGCCGAGCCTCGCACCCACCGGCTTACCCAAGTCGGTGATCTGCTTCATGACTTCTGCTAATCTCTTGAGGATATTGGCGAAGCTCTCAAGGTTCCGGACATGCATAGCATGTCGGACTTTCAGGTGCGAGACAAGGTGAAGGATATTCCGCAACTTGTCCAGGACTGGAACATGTCCTACGCATGATCCGTGGTGCAGAACGCTCTCACCATGGTCATGAGCCACCATGGAAGCATGGAGATATGGCAAGTGACCAGAGGGTATTCGATGGTGGATGAAGACGGCCAGGAGCAAGATATTAAGGCCATCATGGACTCCTGTGCTGGATATGGGTGTCACGTAGCTGACTTAACCAGCTACGATACTCCCTTCTTCACCCGTGTGGACACACCACCTCTGCCTCCGGAAGAAGCAGCTGAAGTTTCCGACAATGAACATACCGTATCAGATCTGAACATCTCAGAACGCTATCAAACTGAGGCCGATGCATCCAGCGAGCCGACAATGCCTACCTCTTCTCCCGCGTCATATATTATCAGAAAACAATTGTGTTATTCTGAAAAAACATTATGGATATGTAAATATGTAGCATGATACTTTTGGCTAGCGCTAAATTTTTAATCTATTCAGCACTTTTGGCTTTAAATTTTTGTGTGCCCGAAATGTTTACATAAGCACTTATTTTTCGTCTATACTTATCGTTTATCTGGCTTTCCGCATTGTCCCTTTTGTGAGGCGGCTAAACCTTCTGCACGGAAACTTTGCCGAGCAACAGAGCTCAATTGCTAAACCAGTTTAAACTCGGAAAAAAAGCCGGCTTCCAGTACCAACAATTCACTACTTGGAAAATGCCCGCATCCGGCAATCAGACAAATAACCAAAGTATAGACTAGAAACTTTAGAGTTATACCTAAAGGTAGCATTTTTAGAATCGGAAATCTAAACCAGAACAAACATGAGTACAAAGCTCTTTCAAGTATTCTAGGATTTTTGACTATGACATGATCATTCGGAAATAAGATGCTAAAAACGTCTCAGAAAAAACTTGAGGCAACCAAGACTTTTATTTCTCATAGAACATGTACATATGTATGATTACAAAGAAGGAATACTAAGAATAAAAGGGAGGTAGCTGAGCAATATTCTATGGTCTGTCTAACTCATCCGGATTTGTACCGCCTCCAGCTCTCTTTCTCTTCTTAGTAGCAGGTCTTTCTTTGACTGGCCTCATGTCAGTTAAGTAGTACGAACCATTGTGCAATACTCGACTAACTAAGAAGGGCCCTTCCCATACTAGGGAAAGTTTGTGCTTTCTTTGTTACACAAGCCGGAGAACCAAATCGCCTTTATTGAAAGATCTGTTTCTGACTCTCTGGCTATGATACTTGCATAACTTCTGCTAATAGGCTGTTGATCTCATTTCAGCAACGACGCGAACTTCTTCGACTAAGTCGAGATCATTTTGTCGAGAAATCTCGGCATCTTCTTTGATATACGCGGCCACTCTAGGAGAAGTGTGAATTAAATCACTAGGAAGAACTGCTTCTGCTCCATAGACCAAGAAGAAAGGTGTGTATCCGGTTGACCTATTCGGATTTTTTCGTAAACTCCATATTATAGAGGGTAATTCCTCTGCCCAAGCCCCCGCAGCACGTCGTAGTGGTGCTTCGAGTCTCGGTTTTAGGCCTTGTAGGATTAAACCATTTGCTATTTCAACTTGCCCATTAGCCTGTGGATGTGCGACTGATGCAATGTCAAGCCGGATATTTTGTTCGTTGCAGAATTCGGCCAATTCTCCCATAGAGAAATTACTCCCGTTGTCCATGATAATGCTATGCGGATAACCATACCGGATTATAACATCCTCGACAAATCTTTTGGTTGTTGCTCCATTAAAACTATTGACGGGTTTAGCCTCAATCCATTTTGTGAACTTATCCACCATCACTAAGAGGTGAGTAAATCCACTTGGAGCCCGTTTAAACGGTCCTACCATGTCAAGCCCCCAGACCGCAAAAGGCCATGTTATGGGTATTGTTCGCAGCTGATCAGCTGGAGCATGAGCTTGTTTGGTGTACTTTTGGAAGCCCTTGCACGTGTTGACTAGCCGTTCGGCATCTGCCTTGGCTGTAAGCTAGAAAAACCGTGTAAGAAAGCTTTTGCCACTAAAGATTTGGCTGCAGCGTGGTGACCACACTTGCCTTCGTGGATTTCTCTTAAGATTTCCACTCCTTCTTCCGGAGATACGCAGCGCTGAAAACCCCCAGAAACACCCCGCTTATAGAGCTCACCTTTAACTATAGTGTAGGTTTTTGCTCGTCGGACGATCTGCCAACTCAGAACCTCGTCTTCGGGTAATTTTCTATCCACCAGATAATCAAGGTAGGGTTGGGTCTAGCTGGGAATTACAGCTAGAACTGCTATTAGATGTGAGTCAGATTTGGTCGGATATTCCTCATCCACTCCCTTTATTTAGGGAACTTTGAGGTGCTCTAAAAAAGCGCCATCCGGGACCTCTTTCCGTGCAGAGCCTATTCAAGATATTGCATCTGCTTCCTCATTTTCTGCTCGAGGGATGTGTTGAACCTCAAACCCTTCAAACGATTTACATAAATCATCCACGACAGCTTTGTATGCTGCCATGTGTTTATTTGCATTACAAATATCCGACACTTGCTGAGCAACAAGATCCGAATCTCCGTAACACATTAAACGTCGGATGTCGATATCCTTAGCAATCCAGATTCCATGCAGCAGTGCTTCATACTCGGCATTATTGTTTGTCGCTGTGAAGTGGATCTGTAACACGTATAGAAGTTTATCTCCTTGGGGTGATTTGAGCACCACGCCATCCCCCGAGCCCCCACGAGCCTTAGACCTGTCAAAATATAGGGTCCAATATTCCGACTCAGGGAGGGTCATATTCTCCTTTGTCTCTGTCCAATCAGCAACAAAGTCGGCAAGGATTTGGGATTTGATTGCTGTCCAAGGTTTGTACTCAATATCAAAAGCTGAAAGCTCTATGCCCCATTTGGCGACGCGTCCTGTGGCGTCACTATTGCTGATTATATCCCTCATGGGAGCTGTGCTCACCACAGTAATTGGATGCTCCTGAAAATAATGTCGCAGTTTATGGGATGCTAAGAAAACACCATAAGCCAGCTTTTGATAGTGCGGATACCGCTGTTTTGATTCTGTTACAACCTCGCTGATAAAGTATGTCGGACGCTGCACCAAGTGTTCCTAATTTTCCTCTGGTCTCTCCACTACCATGACGATACTAACGAATTTATTTGTCGTAGCAAGATAAAGCAACATCGGTTCCTTGGTTCCGGTGCAGCAAGGATAGGAGCAGATGAGAGTACTTTCTTCAGGCTTGTAGTGCAGCTTCAGCTTCGTCGGTCCATACAAAATCCTTGGTCTTTTTCAGGAGTTTGTATAATGGTGTGGCTCTTTCACCGAGCCGGCTTACAAACCGACTGACTGCAGCGATGCAACAAGTTAGTCTTTGTACATCCTTCAGGCGAGTTAGCCTGGAAATATTGAGTATAGCCTTGATTTTGTCTGGGTTCACCTCTATGCCTCTTTGGGACACGATGAAACCTAACAATATTCTGGCTGGGATTCCAAAGAAGCATTTCTTCGGATTAAGCATGATGTTGTATTTTTGTAGATTGGCAAACGTTTCTGAAAGAACATTTCATGGTTTCCTGTGTTTTGCGTGTTAGATAACAATACTGTGGAGATTATTCATGTGCGCTAAGTGTGCAGGAAGCTTTGAGGGGGGCCGGATTATCCGCCCCACCAAGGGCCGGATAATCCGGCCTACCTCATTGCTCAAAGGAAGCCAAGGCGCGTCGCTCGGAGTCTGGTCGGATTTTCTCCCGGAAAATCCGAACTAGGGCGGTTTTTCTTCCCAAGGCCGGATAATTCGGCTGTCGCATGGGCCGGATAATCTGGCCCCCAAATTTTGAGCAAAGCATGCCAAGGCGCGTCGCTCGGAGTCCGGTCGGATTTTCTCCCGGATGGGGGAAAATCCGAACTAGGGCGGTTTTTCCTCCCCAGGCCGGATAATCCGTCCTTCACATGGGGCCAGATAATCTGGCACCCAGAAGATGATCAAGTGCAAGCTCTGCGCGACAATCAGAGAGGGGCGGACTATCTGTCGGATATTCCATGTCTAGGGCGGAGTTTTCCCCAGGCCGGATAAGCCGGCCCTCACTTGGGCCGGATACTCCGGCCCCCAAAGTCTCTAATGGCTGGTTTTGGAAGGGGGTATAAGTACCCCTTCTTCCCCAACATTCAGAACTCTTGATTCATTCGAAATTGTCCAGACATTATGCAAGAGCTCCCATTCATGATCTCCCACTTCAACCACCCGAAGGCTTTGATCTTTGGGGGAATTGAAGGAGGAGAGGATCATCATCGTCATCACGAATCAAGCGCATCAACTCCTCTCCATTCACTTGGAGAAATCCCCGATCTAGTATTCTTGTCAATATCTAGATCTTGTTCGTTGTATTTTATAACATTGTTCTTGTGGCAGCTTGTTGTCATTTCGGGAGCCTCCAAGTTGATTGTGGAGTTGTGCCCCTCTAGTTGTGTAAAGGCACCGGTACCTGCCTCGAAGGGTCCCTATAGCAGAAAGGTGGATCAGGCCTTTGGTGGCGGGATCCATCGGAGAACAGGGTGAGGCCTATTGTGGCGTGGTGGTCTTAGTACCGCCCACCCCTCCAACGCAGACATACCTCCCTTAACAAGGAAGCAACTGCAGTCAAACAAATCCTGTGTCTCTGCGTGCTTCACTATGGTTTACCCGTTCCTCTTCCACTCGCTCTTTACTCGCTAGTAGATAGGTTTGCATATAGGGAAATTCCACCTAATAGTTTATCTAGAGAATTTACCCTTTGTGCTAAGCCTAAAATTGAAAAGGCATTAAAATTTGAAGTAGCACCTATTCACCCCTCCTCTAGGTGCCCATACGATCCATTTCAATTGGTATCAGAGCCCCGGCTCTTAATTCAGGCTTAACCGCCTAAGAGTAGTATGGGTACCAAGGGTGATGGGAATGAGTGTCGTCAGATTGATGACAAGTACGCCATGAGGGGGTCCTCGAGGCATGCGGAAGAGAGGGGTGTGAGACGTATGGTGTTCCGGGACGGTGAGCACACAAGTTTACCCAGGTTCGAATCCGCCGGCTTTGGACAGATCCTACTCCTGCTAGCAATCCGATGTCTGGCGAGCCGTAATATGGGTTACAAGGGTTCGCCTGTGTGAGTTGAGATTGTAGACTATTGAGGGTCTAGAGTGTTGCCCTAAAGGCTGTCCCTAGGATGGCTTATATAGATATCCGGCCTAGGGTTTAGAGGAGAGATCTATCCGGCTACGACTATGAGTCGGTTACAGAGTACATCTTGAACTACAAGTAACACTATGGGCCTAAGTCGGTAAGTCTTTTGGGCCTTCCCGTAGCCGGATTGGACTCCGTCTTTTCTCCCTGACTGGGCCGCCCGTGAAGCAAAGCTCTAACCCGAAGTAGGACACCCTGGTCAGTGAGGAACTGTGAGGATACCCGGAAAGTATATTCCCAACAGCAGCCCCCGGAGGCCTCCAAGATCCAAACTCAGATTTATCATCGTCTAGCTTGATCTTCGGCTTGCAGAATCTTGAAGGGTTCCTGAAACTTCACAACAAAAAATACGATTCGGGTCTTAAAAATAAGTCGGACCTATCAAATGGTTACTCAGATTTTCAAGCTTGATTTCAAACTAAGCTGGAACTTGGTCTCTAACGCCACCTGACACAAGTCATGGTCAAGTCACGTCATCTGACAGACATCCTGTCAGCACGACCGTTGGTGGTTACACAGTTCGCGGAACCGAGGCGCCGTTTCAATGCGTACGCGGAGATCGAGGCGACGTAATCATCATGTGGGTCCTTCCCAGTTCCTTCCACGACGTGTGGCGGTTACACTGTAGCATTTGCACGAATCTTGGCGCGGTTAGGTAGATATAAGGGGTGAGGATCTCCTCCTCCTTTCTTCACCTATTCCCTTGCCGTTTCTCCTCCTCCAAATCTCCCCCACGCGCACAAAGCTCCTCTACTTTCCCCCAAAAACTCCCAGCGCCGCCCATCTTAGGTCATCTGCTCACTAGAGAAATGGCCTCTTCGTCCTCTTCCGGCTTGGCTGCAGCGGCAGCGGCAGCGACGGCGGCGACGGAAGCGGCAACGGAGAAGGAAAGCTTCCATGGGGTCTGGATCCCCTGCGTGTTAGATGACGAGAAGCTCCACGACATGGAGACAGAAGGGCTCCTCCACGCCGGCGACTGGCGGAGCAGCATCGGCGAGACCATCCCCAACCCAGGCGCCGGCAAGCGGGTCCACTTCAGCACCCACCTCGACAGAGGTTTGTCATTTCCTCCCTCGGAGTTCTTCTCTGAGGCGATTGACCATTTTGGTGTTCAACTCCACCATCTTCCTCCCAACTCTCTCCTAGAGATGAGCACTTACGCTTCTTTGTGTGAGGGATTTCTCGGCATTAGGCCGAGTTTGACCTTATTCCGGTATTATTTCCATGTCCGGAGAAATTATATTACTGTCGGTGTTCTTACATCACCAGTACCATTAGTTTTTCACTTAGACACGAGCGTGCATATCCCAAGATCTTAGCTAGTGACTCTGTCAAACAGTGGCCAGGCACCTTCTTCTATCACAAGGATATTCCGGCTCCCGACAAAGCAACTGCTTTGCCGGCTTTCATCGACGGAGCTGCCACGGCCCAACCGTCTTGGGACGAGGCCGCTCCATCTCTCAATGACGATCTAATCCTCGCTAAGAGGCGGGTCGAATACCTGATCAAACACAAAGGACTGAAGGGATATGACTTAGTCCAATGCTGGGTGTCACGTCGGATCCAGCCCCTTCAGTACCATGGAGATCGACTGATGCACTCCATCACGTCATCCAAGAAAGACTCCCTCCGTATCAGCCCTAGAGCCTACACCACACAAGGCTACATAAGCCAGATAAAGTGGTTGATAAGGGAGCGGATCGAGAGGAGGATCCTGGAGATTTCTCTAGATATGCATACGGCGGAAAACCCTGTAGTGCCGGTAAGCTTCTAACAGTAAACCTTTTTGTGTGTTTCAATCTTTAAGTTACATTGCAATACTGATATGTGTTCTTCTTTTCAGCTTGCTGACCTCCCCGAGTCGGAATTTGCTCCGCTCGAAGGATATCCTCAAGAGTTTTCTCAGGAGACAGAGGTGGTCCCATTGCCGGATATTGCGCTCAAGAAGCGCAAGGCTCCGACAGTGGCTGTTGGCACAAAGGAGGTGCCCGTCATGAAGAGGTAACTTTCAATCACAACTTCCGCCTTTGCACTTTACTCAAATTCTCTTCCGAGATGTAATGTTTCCGACTTTATTACATTCTCAGAGCTAAACAACTCATCAAGGGCAAGGGGAAGGGAACTTCTTCGAAGCCCCTGCGACAGACGAAGCTTACCATAGCTTCTCCTGCCATGGCTCCTCCGACTCCTGCCCCTCAACCTTCTGCAACGCCGGTGATCATTCCTTCTCCGGTCGTCGCAGAAGATCCGGCTCCTTCAACGAAGCCTGCGATCCTTGAATCACAAACTGACGTCACCATGGGTGAGTCAGGTTTAGATAAGGTGAACCCTCTTTGGGTAATGATCCCTCGGCAGAAACTTTTGCCGAAAACCTTATCAGCAATCCGGGACTTGCCAAGTTTGGCTTGTCCCGGAAATCTGCTGAAGAAATCCAGCGGCTGGCCAGGTAATGCCTGGAGAAAAGAAACTTATCTACCAAAGAAGAAGTGCAAGAACTAGAGGACGTCAAGCACTCTAATCTTATTGAACAAGTGCGTCTTTGCAACAAGAGGATTAGGTTCGGTGAGCTTCCAACTGCTCCTGTGACCCCTCTGACTCTCGCTGAGAAGGTTGCAGTTGAAGTGAACGCGAGTTTGGATAAACTTTCTCGCGAACAATATGTAAGTTGGAATTCTAACTCCTGTTTTTCCTTTATTTCATAGCATATCCTCTAGCCCCCAAGCATGAAGTAGGATAAATAATCTGGGTTTATGCTTCCTTAGGATGCCAAAGAACGAACTAGTGTAGCCCCCAAGGCTCGTGCTGATATTAACAAAAATATTAGCCCGAGTCTTTAATAGCTTTCTGACTTTGGGTATTCTGACTTACAGAAAGTATATTCCTATAACCAGGATTTGTTGAAGAATGTTTGTGATAAGCGGAGAGAGATCAAAGCTCTCCGACTTAAAAATGCTGAGCTAAAAGTTGCCAAGGATGAGGCCGAAGGTAAACATTCCGAGACTCAAACCTTGTCTTTCATGTTTTCATAGTCGAATTTTTACTGAGCTGTTGTTCTTTTTTGACTTGCAGCGCTGGTGAAACAGTCCTGCGCTATGATTGAAGAGGCCGAGAACCTTAAGACCTTGGTGGTGGAGAACAAGGAGCTTCGCCAAGAGCTAGATCAGCTCAAGGCGGATCATGAAAAGAGCATTTCTCAAATCCTTGAGTCCTCCTCCATGGCCACTGACGAGCGTGATCGTAAGATTGCTGCTCAAGATCAAAAAATCTCGGACCTCAATAATGAGCTTTGCAGAGAGAGGGACCTTTCCGAAGCGCTCAGGGCTGAACTCCAGAGTCTTCGGGAAGAGAAGATCAAGATTGACGACGTCATTTTCGGTACGTTCCATCTGTCTGACTTGTCTATTTTCTTTGACTTATTTCAATGTCGGATTTTCTTTAACCGTTTTTGTTTATAGGTCCTCTGAACTTGACGGACTCCACCCCCGCTGGGCCCCGCACCCACCGGCTTACCCAAGTCGATGACCTGCTTCATGACTTCCGCCAATCCATTGAGGACATTGGCGAAGCTCTCAAGATTCCAGACATGCATAGCATGTCAGATTTTCAGGTGCGGGACAAGGCAAAGGAGATGCCGCAACTTGTCCAGGATTGGAACATGTCCTACACGCGGACCACGGCGCAGAACGCTCTCACCATGGTCATGAGCCACCATGGAAACATGGAAATATGGCAAGTGACCAGAGGGTACTGCAAAGTAGATGAAGACGGCCAGGAGAAGGACATCCAAGCTATCATGGACTCCTGCGCCGGATATGGGTGTCACGTGGCTGATTTGACCAGCTACAAGACTCCTTTCTTCACCCGCGTGGACACTCCGCCTTCGCCTCCAGAAGATTCAGCAGAAGTTTCTGACGATGAACGCACCACCTCGGATGTGGACATCTCGAAACGATATCAAGGCGATGTATCCAGCGAGCCGGCAGCTCCTTCCTCTCCTGCATCATAGATTACCAGAAATACTTGTGTTATTCTGAAAAACATGATGGGCCTGTAAATATGCAGTACTATAATTTTGCTAGTGCTAAGCTTTTGATCTACTCAGCACTTTTTGGCTTTAAATTTTTTGCGTGCCTGAAATGTTTACATAAGCACTTGTATTTTTCGTCTATACTTATCGTTTATCTGGCTTTCCGCCTCGTCCCTTTCGTGAGCCGGCTAAACCTTCTGCCGGAAACTTTGCCGAGCAACGGAGCTCAATTGCTAAACCAGTTTAAACTCGGAAACAAAGCCGGCTTCCAGTACCAAACATTCACTACTCGGAAAATGCCCGCATCCAGCAATCAGACAAATAACCAAAGTAAAGACTAGAAACTTTAGAGTTATACCCGAAGGTAGCATTTTTAGAATTGGAAATCTAAACCAGAACGAACATGAGCATAAAGTACTTTCACGCACTCTGGGATTTTCGACTATGACATGATCATTCGGAAATAAGATGGTAAAAACTTCTCAGAAAAAACTTGAGGAAACCAAAACTTTTATTTCTCCCAGAACATGTACATATATATGATTACAAAGAAGGATAAACTAAGAATAAAAGGGACGTAGCTGAGCAATATTCCATGGTCTGTCTAACTCATCCGGATTTGTACCGCCTCCAACTCTCTTTCTCTTCTTAGTAGCAGGTCTTTCTTTGACAGGCCTCATGTCAGTTAAGTAGTACGAACCATTGTGCAATACTCGACTAATTAAAAAGGGCCCAAGGGCCCTTCCCATACTGGGGAAAGTTTGTGCTTTCTTTGTTGCACAAGGCGGAGAACCAAATCACCTTTATTGAAAGATCTGTTTCGGACTCTCTAGCTATGATACTTGCATAACTTCTGCTGATAGGCTGTAGATCTCATTTTAGCAACGACGCAAACTTCTTCGACTAAGTCGAGATCGTTTTTTTGAGAAATATCGACATCCTCTTCAATATACGTGGCCACTCTAGGAGAAGTATGAATTAAATCACTAGGGAGAACTGCTTCTGTGCCATAGACCAAGAAGAAAGGTGTGTATCCTGTTGACCTATTTGGAGTTGTTCGTAAACTCCATATTACAGAGGGTAATTCCTCTGCCCAAGCCCCCGCAACACGTCGTAGTGGTGCTTCAAGTCTTGGTTTTAGGCCTTGTAGGATTAAACCATTTGCTCTTTCGACTTGTCCGTTAGCCTGTGGATGTGCGACTGACGCAATGTCAAGCCGGATATTTTGCTCGTTGCAGAATTCAGCCAATTCTCCCATAAAAAAGTTACTCCCGTTGTCCGTGATAATGCCATGTGGATAACCATACCAGATTATAACATCCTCGACAAATCTTTTGGCTGTTGCTCCATCACAACTAGTGACAGGTTTAGCCTCAATCCATTTGATGAATTTATCCACCATCACTAAGAGGTGAGTAAATCCACTTGGAGCTTGTTTAAAAGGTCCTACCATATCAAGCCCCCAGACCGCAAAAGGCCATGTTATAGGTCTTGTTCGCAGCTGATCAGCCGGAACATGAGCTTGTTTGGCGTACATTTGGCAGCCTTTGCACGTCTTGACTAATCGTTCGGCATCTGCCTGAGCTGTAAGCCAGAAAAATCCGTGTCTAAAAGCTTTTTCCACTAAAGATTTGGCTGCAGCGTGGTGACCACACTCGCCTTCGTGGATTTCTTTTAATATTTCCACTCCTTCTGGAGATACGCAGCGCTGAAAAACCCCAGAAACACTCGGCTTATAGAGCTCACCTTTAACTATAGTATAGGCTTTTGCTCGTCGGATGATCTGCCGGCTCAGCACCTCGTCTTCAGGTAATTTGCCATCTACCAGATAATCTAGGTAGGGTTGAGTCCAGCTAGGAATTACAGCTAAAACTACTATTAGAGGTGAGTCCGATTTAGTCAGATATTCCTCATCTACTCCCTTTATTGAGGGAACTTTGAGGTGCTCCAAAAAAGCGCCATCTGGGACTTCTTTCCGCGCAGAGCCTATCCGAGATAGTGCATCTGCTTCCTCATTTCCTGCTCGAGGGATGTGTTGAACTTCAAACCCTTCGAATGATTTAGATAGATCATCCACGACAGCTTTATATGCTGCCATGTGTTTATTTGCATTACAAATATCCGACACTTGTTGAGCAACAAGATCCGAATCTCCGTAAGACATCAAACGTCGGATGCCAATATCCTTAGCAATCCGGATTCCATGCAGCAGTGCTTCATACTCGGCAATATTATTTGTCGCTGTGAAGTGGATCTGCAACACGTATAGAAGTTTATCTCCTTGGGGTGATTTGAGCACCACGCCAGCCCCCGAGCCCCCTCGAGCCTTAGACCCATCAAAGTAGAGGGTCCAATATTCCGAATCTGGGAGGGTCATATTTTCCTTTGTCTCTGTCCAATCCGCGACAAAGTCAGCAAGGATCTGGGATTTGATTGCTGCCCGAGGTTTATACTCAATATCAAAAGCTGAAAGCTCTATGCCCCATTTGGCGACGCGTCCTGTGGCGTCACTGTTGTTGATTATATCTCTCATGGGAGTTGTGCTCACCACGGTAATTGGGTGCTCCTAAAAATAGTGTCGTAACTTACGAGATGCTAGAAAAACACCGTAAGCCAACTTTTGATAGTGCGGATACCGTTGTTTTGATTCTGTCAGGACCTCACTGACGAAGTAAGTCAGACGCTGCACCAGGTGTTCCTAATTTTCCTCTGGTCTCTCCACCACCATGATGATACTAACGACCTTATTTGTCGCAGCAAGATAGAGCAACATCGGTTCTTGAGGTTCTGGCGCTGCAAGGATAGGAGCAGATGAAAGGTCTTTCTTCAGGTCTTGTAGTGCAGCTTTAGCTTCGTCAGTCCAAACAAAATCCTTGGTCTTTTTCAGGAGTTTATATAATGGTGCGGCTCTTTCTCCAAGCCGGCTTACAAATCGACTGACTGTAGCAATGCAACCACTTAGTCTTTGTACGTCCTTCAGGCGAGTTGGCCTAGATATATTGAGTATAGCCTTGATTTTGTCCCGTTTCACCTCTATGCATCTTTGAGACACGATGAAACCTAACAATTTTCCGGCTGGTATTCCGATGAAGCATTTCTTTGGGTTAAGCATGAGGTTGTATTTTCGTAGATTGGCAAATGTTTCCTCCAAGTCAGAAATCAGCATTTCCTTCTTTTTGGATATCATCGCAATATCATCCACGTATGCATGTACATTGCGTCCGAGTTGGTCGTGGAGGCAACGTTGCATCGTGCGCTGGTAGGTAGCTCCTGCGCTCTTCAGCCCGAAGGGCATCATAACAAAATAGAAGGTTCCGAAAGGGGTTATGAATGAAGTTTTGACTTTGTCAGATTCCTTCATCCAAATTTGGTGATAACCGGAATATGCGTCGAGAAAACAGAGGAGTTCCGAGCATGCCGTAGAATCAATAACTTGATCAATTCTAGGCAGAGCGAACGGATCTTTTGGACAAGCCTTGTTCAAGGCAGTATAATCAACACACATCCTTAAATCAACGGTGTCCTTTTTAGGGACCATTACAGGATTGGCCGACCACTCAGTGTGGATGACCTCTTCTATGAATCCGTCTAACTCGAGCCGTGCTAGTTCCTTAGCTATTGCCTTATGCTTTTCACTGCTGAAACATCGTAGGGACTGTTTGACGGGTTTAGCGTCCGGGTTTACATTTAAAGAGTGCTCGGAAAGTTCCCTAGGTACTCTGGTCATGTCAGATGGCTGCCATGCGAAGTTATCTTGATTTGCTTGGAGGAACTTGACGAGCGTGCTTTCCTATGCGTTACCTAGGCCTACGCCTATCTGGGTCACCTTGGAGGGGTCATCATCCTTCAACGATGTCTTCTTCGTATCTTCTGATGCCTTGAACTCCGGATTTGGCTTTGTCACCTCCTTCTTCGTTGCGGGCATCTCGGACGGATCTATGCTCTTCTTGATCTCCTGGTACTCCTGGGCGTGCAGCACGGCTTCAGCAAAGGCGGAATTTCCATCCTCACACTCTCGCGCTTTCTTCGGGTCTCCCCTGATGGTGATCACGCCGTTGGGACCTGGAATTTTCATCATATTGTAAATGTAACACGTACGAGCCATAAAAGCCCAGTAAGCCGGACGTCCGAATATAGCGTGGTATGCGCTCTTAAACGGGACCACTTCGAAGGAAAGTGCCTCCGTTCGATAGTTCTTTGGAGTTCCAAAGGTAACATCCAAAGTGGTTTCTCCCAGGGAATTGGCTTGTCTTCCTGGGACAACTCCGTGAAAGATCACAGAGCTATGGTTCAGCTGGGTCTCCGAGATCATCTTCCGGCGTAGCGTTTCGACATAGAGAATATTGATACTGCTACCACCGTCCATGAGGATCTTGGATAAACCATAACCGTCAATAAGTGGATTGACGATTAAGGCGTATTTTCCTCGCCTGTGTAGCTTAGGCGGATGATCAGCACGGTCAAATGTGATTACCACTTCCGACCAGTCCAAAAACTGGGGGACAGCCGGAACTGTTGTGTTGAGCTCATGTAGAACTCCTTTCTTGACCTTTGCTGGTTGAGATCCGAGGAAGGTGACATAAGTGTCTTTCTTGGTCGGAAAATTTTTCTTCCCTTCCGGTTTGGGATTTGAAGCATCAGCTTCCTCCATGTCGGAATCTTCCTTGGTATCTTTGTCTTTTTCGGGATTCTTCTTTCCCTTCTTCCGCTTAGCTTTGTAGCCCACGGTGTCATCTCTTTTGATGTCATCATTGAAACGACATTTGGCATTGGTGTGGGACGAGCCCCCATTGGCGTCTAAGTGATGCACACATGGGTTATTGGCAATGTCGGCCCAAGAGTAGGTTTTGCCTGGTTGCTAGTCTCCTCTACCTTGGACTCTTGAAGTTCCACGCCCACGCCCGCGTCCTCCGCCGCGTCCTCCTCGTCCTCCAGACCCGAAAGTAGCAGTGACCACTGCTGTTTCCGCGTTGGGTTTCTCTTCCGAGGTATTTTTGCGCTTCTGAGCTTGTTGCTTTGGTTGTTTTTCTGACTAAGGCACAACTAGGGCATTGAGTAATCCCTCTGCATCGTCGTCAGCATCTGCATACTTGCTCGCTGTTTCTATCATCTCTCCCAAATCGGTGACCTTGTCACACTTCAAGCGATGGCACAGTAGACCAATTGGGAGTCCTGCGATGAAAGCTTCAATCGAAGTTTGATCGTTTACTCCTTCACAGGAGTTCTTGGTGTCGATCCATCGTCCGAGGTAATCCCGGAAAGTTTCTCCGGCCTTCTGGGTGCAACGCTGTAGGTCTCCGACCGTACAGGGCCTCCGATATGTGCCTTCGAAATTCCAAAAGAATGCACTTTGCATGTCATACTAGTTGTGGATGGTGTTCTCCGGAAGTTCATTAAGCCATGATCGTGCCGTCTTCCGCAACATAAGTGGGAGATATCGGGTTGTGACCAGGCTATTTCCGCCTTTGGCGATGCAGCAAGCTTGGAAAAAATCCTGCAGCCAGGTATCTGGCCGAGCAATGCCATCGTAGGCTTGGATATAGCTTGAGATAGCAAATCCTGCCGGGAATCTTGTAGCTCTGATGCATGGTCCGAGGCACTTTGGTCCCATGTAGATATCATCGTTTTCGTAGCACCGCGCCTCTATATTGGAGTTGATCCTGTGCCTTGCGTCGTTTGGGGATAGAGATCATCCCGAATGTCGGTTGTGGCTGCGGTGCCTTGGAGCCGGACTTCGGCTTCTGCCACCACCTCCTCCGGCACGTCGTCCTCCTTGTCCCCCTTGAGAGTCGTTGTGATGACTGCTTGGTGGAGAGGGTGGGGCAGCTGGATAGTTTCCGGCTGATCGCCGGCCTCCATCTAGAGCGTCATTATTCCGGTTCCGGGTAGGGTCTTGACTATGATGAGGCCCCTGCCGGCTTGTCCCGACATGGTTTCCGTCGTTCCTTCGTCCGTCGTTCCCACTATGATGAGGCTCAGCCGGACGGCTTGCATGTCTAGGAGGTGACATTTTTTGACGATCCTCCTCCTGACGTTTCTCTTTATCTTCTCCCCTTCAATCATTTGACTCTCATCGGGGAGGATTCCTCGGATTCAGTGCAGCAATGGCCTCTTTTTCGGCCGCTGGGGCGACGTTGCTCCAGTCACGCGTAGTTCTACGATGCTGTCCTAACGATCCGGTTCTCGAATAATTGTCTTCCCAGTGTTCGGGGCGATGATGCTGCTGCGGAACACGCTGGGGCCTTATGTCAGCCCATGCCGGATCTGTGCGACATTGGTCGGAATCCGAGACCAGTTTTTGACTTCCGGACATGGCGACCTCTTTTGCTACTCTAGTCCCTTGTTGAGTAGTTTGATTCCCAACTGGATTTCCTCTAGTCCTGGATTAGCCGATAGAATTTCTCGGGCTGCCATGGTATTCTGTACTGGGGTTGGATATACCCAATCTCCTTTACTATCTTTCTGAGGCTTCCCCATATCATCTCTGAAAAGGACGGCATGGATCTGTGGGAATTGGTTGTCATTGGTGTGACGCTTCCTGGTCTTCTGGTATTGCCTGGAGCTGTACTTCCCCGCAGATGATATGCGTTTCTTTTCCTCCTCGATGTTTTTGGCTTCATCGAGGAGTACTTGACGACGCGCTTCTAGGGCATGCGCCCTCCCATCCAGTTCTTCATCAGTAAGCTCTACAGCTGTAGGAATAGATGTAGTTAATGCAGCATCGATGAGTTTACGTGCACCTTCAGTGATCACGTGTCCATCCACCGATTCTTCTTTTTTTGGCTCTTCTGGGATAAGTGATCCATCCAAGTCTTCCTCATATTCCTCAGCAATCACATCCTCTGTCAGAGGGTCTTTTGTCGGGGTCTTGTTCTTCTTGTTCTTCTTCTTTGCCTTCTTGGCAGCGCCTGTAGCAAAGACGGCTTTGGGTCCGTTTCCCGGAGTCAAGCTCTGATCGGTACTTTCGGACATCTAGACTTCGGGATTATCTCCGACTTCCATGTCATCTTGCGCTTTGGGAGAGTGTTCCCCAGATCCTTCATCCATGGCTTATCCTTCTTCTGTAGCTTTGGAGTTATACTCCTCTTCATATTCCATGGAGAACTTTCGGAAATCCGCTGACGTCATTGATTCATCCGAGGATGCGGGTACATCTGCATTTTTTCCAATTGCCTCTAGCACAGAGTCGGTGTTTTCTCCAACATCGGCAGAGCTGGATCCAGATCCAACATAACCGATGAAGTGTGATGCATGCTTCCTGAGGTACCTGCGGCTATCGCGATCAGCTTTGTCGAAACTTTTGATGGTCTCGAGAATTGCATCTGCGCTTGCATCTTGCATTATCATACGTCGTAGTGTGTACCTTAGGAAAGGCCTATCTATCCCGGTGTCATCAGAGCCGGAATTAGTGTCGTTGATGAGCTCCTCCTGGATTTCGACTTCCGCGGGTGGGTCGATCCAGGATCCGGCTTCTCCAAGGAGATCCACTCCAGATCCGACTTTGACCGCTAGGTCTTCCTCAGGCTCGGATTTCTCCACTATCTCTGCAACTTGTGCGGGCTGGTTGGGATTAGGGTTTTCTGAGATTCGGAACTCTGCCGCCTCCGCGGACAAAGGGGACCCAGAAGATTCTTCCGCCTCTATCATCACCGCTGGGGTGGGTGCGGCAGGTTCAGCGAAACCGATGTAAACATTAATCTCGCCAAAAGACATGATTGTGTATGCAGTCACGGCCTCCCTAGCCAGAATCCAAGTCTCGTCGAGAACGATGAGAGGGACGTCGCTGGCGTAGAGGATGCGACCGATGGCGATAGTTTTGCTGATTCCGATTCTTGCAGATTCCGCTCGAAACGCAGATCCGAAGCTCACTTGCCCCACGGTGGGCGCCAACTGTCGTTGGATTGATGACAAGTACGCCATGAGGGGGTCCTCGAGGCGTGCGGAAGAGAGGGGTGTGAGACGTACGGTGTTTCGGGACGATGAGCACACAAGTTTACCTAGGTTGAATCATGGCTTTGGGCGGATCCTACTCTGCTAGCAATTCACAATCGATGTCTGGCGAGCCGGAATATGGGTTACAAGGGTTCGTCTGTGTGAGTTGAGATTGTAGACTATTGAGGGTCTTGAGTGTTGCCCTAAAGGCTCTCCCTAGGACGACTTATATAGATATCCGGCCTAGGGTTTACAGGAGAGATCTATCCGGCTACGACTATGAGTCGGTTACAGAGTACATCTTGAACTACAAGTAACACTAAGGGCCTAAGTCGGTAAGTCTTCTGGGCCTTCCCGTAGCCGGATTGGACTCTGTCTTTTCTCCCTGACTGGGCCACCCGTGAAGCAAAGCTCTAACCCGAAGTGGGCCACCCTGGTCAGTGAGGAACTGTGAGGATACCCGGAAAGTATATCCCCAACAATGAGGCTGTGGATAAGGTCACAATGAATGACCTCAAGACGTTGGAAACAACCTAACAACCTTGTTGAAATCCTTTGAGACCAAGATGGAGGAGATGAATCAAATGATTGCTCGCCTCACATCATCCATAGCCCCATCTCCATCCTCCTCTGAGGCAGCCACACCATCATCTAAGGAAAAGGCTAACACCGGATCCAAGGATGATGATGCGGAGGGTGAAAAACTTAATGGTTCCACCTCCAAGAAGGGAAGTGGTAAGGAGGAATATAGTGAGGTTCTTCACGTATATTCCCCCGACCCACCTATCCCTCATCCTCATATAAACAATAGGGGTGATCCACCCAAGCTCACTGCATCCTCTTTCAATCAATGGCAATTCTTAATGAAGTCTCATGTTTGCAGCTCCTCTATTGAACTTTGGAGGATTATTGAAGAGGGTCTTCATATTGGAGATTAAACCAACCTGACAAGCAGAGAAGTCATGGACAGCCAATTGAATGCCACTGCTCTCCACATGATACAGCTCGGTGTGGGTCCCAAGGACATGCCACACATTGAACATCTCAACACAGCTAAAGAAGCTTGGGATACCCTTACTGATCTCTTTGTTGGGAATGAAAGCATGAGAAGGAATAGGTATGATGCCCTTAGTAATGAAGCTAAGGGATTCTACATGTTGGATGGTGAAAACCATGAAGACATGTATAGAAGACTCAAGGGCATCGCAACAAAATTTAGAAAGCATGGAGCCACTCACATTGATGATGCGTGGATAAAAAGGAAATATGTGAGTGCCTTAATGCCTTTCGAGCCAACAGACTTGAAGATCCTGCAAGATAGACATAACTACCATCAAATGACATCCAATGAGGTCATGCAAGAAATGGCATCATTCAAAGTGGCGGCAAAGAATGCTGAAGATGCCGGTGCTCGGGCCATTGGAATGCAAAAGGGTGTCAATGTTGCTCTAAAAGCCAATGTTGTTGAGCAAGAGGAGGATGAAAGAGCGTTTGATGGGGCCTCCATGGACTGCCCCAATGAAGTCAAACATGCTCATGGTGAGTACATGACATTTTATGCAAGGAACTTTTGGAAGGATCCTGTCAAGGCCAAGTCGGAACTCGAGCGCAAGAACGGGTCAAATGGAAGAAGAGGAAGTGGCCAAAAACTGAGAACTTGCTACAACTGTGGAGATAGGATGCACTTTGTAGCCGAGTGTCTGTATCAAAATAGAGAAAACAATGGTGGCAGGCTCATTCTTAAAGAAAAATCCAAAGCACCTAAGAAGAAGCCATTTATTAGGAAGAATGGCCCCTACAAGAAGCAACCCAAGATTGTCTTAGTGGCACAAGAAGAATACTCCTCTACAAGTGAAGATGAAGAGGATGAAGATAGTTCTTGCGAGGTGGCTGCTATAGCCACCACATCGACTCCATCATCTCTCTTCGACTCGCCAAACAAGAACATCATCAACAACAACGCTACTTGCCTAATGGCAAGAGGGTCCGAGGTATCAAGTTCTAGCTCTTCATTTCCTAAGACTAACATAATTTTGGATATGGATGATCATGATAGTCTTAAAATCAAAGAAGAAGTTATTGCTTTGGACACCTTTTTCACTAACCTGCAAGGTGAGCACAAACTCCATTTTGATGGTCTTATGAGTCAACTTGCTCAAGACGAAGATCTTCTTGAAGAAAAGGGCAGAATCGAAAGAGAAGATGCCTTAGAGATAGCTTCTTTGAGGAATGCCTTGGAAGAGGAAGAGGAAGAGGAAGAGGAAGCTCGAGTATCTTTCGAAGAGAGACTCAAATCCATTGAGGAGTCACATGAAGAAGCTGTGGCTCAGCTCATCAAAGAACATGACCATGCTCTTGCCAAGGTAAAGAAAAGAAAGAAAATATTGAATTTGGGGCTGTTCATGCTAGACTTTTGGAGAAGTTTGATAATCTTGAAAGTGCTCACAAGGCATTGAAGAGTGATAATTCTACTTTAAATGAGTCTCATGACCAACTCCAAACTCAATTGAAACGATATGATGTGCCAAGTACCTCCACATCATCTTATGGAAAAGAAGATCTTGCAAGAGGTTCTCAACACAAAGGTAAAGAGGTTATTGATGAGATATTGAGCAAGCAAAGGACAAACAATAGAAAAGAAGGTCTTGGTTACATTCCCAAGACAAAGAGCAAGAAAAACAACAACAAGAAGAAGAGCAAGACTGCTCAACCAAAGACTAGCAACATTACCAATGACAAGACTAATTATAATGGTTTTGCAGGAGCTAACAATCCTAACTTTGAATTATATTGCGATTATTATGGTGATGTTTATGCTAGTTATGTAGGCCCTTATGATTGTTACATTCCTTGGTCTATTTGGGTCCCCAAGACCCTTGTCACTAACATTAGAGGACCCATTGAAAAACGGGTACCTAAAACCAAGAAGTAACTTTCTTGCAGGGCTATGCTTCCGGTGGTTCTAAATGGGTACTCGATAGCGGTTGCATGAGTCATATGACCGGGAGCAAGGAGATCATCACGGAGATGTTTCCAAATCATGATCATATAACCGTCTCCTATGGTGACAAGTCAAAATCTGAGGTATTGGGTCTCAGAAAAGTTGTGGTGGCTCACGATATCTCTCTCGTGGACGTCATGCTTGTTGAGACCCTCGGGTACAACTTACTTTCAGTTCGCGCCCTTGGTCAGATGGGCTTTGCAATTTATATTGATGCTGATTTGGTGGTACTCTTGTGGAGCAAGTCTCTAAAAGTCGCTTTTGTGGGATATGTCGAAAATGACATGTACGTGGTGGACTTTTCGAGGAAAACCACTACACGCCCGATGTGTCTTTTCAGAAAGGCTGACGCGGGTTGGCTATGGCATCGCCGACTAGACCACGTCAATATGAGAACTTTGCAAAGTCTCCACAAGGGTGGCCACATCCTTGGACTAAAAGAAAATGTCTCCTTTGCCAAAGATCGTGTTTGCAGGGCGTGTGTTGAAGGGAAAATGCATGACTCTCCTCATCGAAGGAAGTCTATTATCTCGTAAAAAAGATCTTAGAGCTCCTTCATGTGGACCTCTTCGGACCTCCATCTCATGCAAGCCTAAGTGGGAAGAAGTATTGTCTAGTGATTGTTGATGATTACTCAAGATACACTTGGGTTTATTTCTTCAAGTTGAAGAGTGAAACTCAACAAACGGTCATCGACTTCGCCAACGAGGTTCAACGTCAACACAACGTCCCTATATTGGCTATAAGAAGTGATAACGCCTTTAAGTTCAAGAACTACACCTTCAATGAGTTCCTAAGTGAAGAGGGGACAAGACATCAATATTCCACGGTGTACACCCCTCAACAAAATGGTGTAGCCGAGAGGAAGAATCGGACTCTAATGGATATGGCAAGATCAATGCTAGCCGAATTCAAATCTCCATATAACTTCTGGGCTGAAGCAATATCTACCGCTTGTCACTCATCCAACCGACTATACCTCCGTAAGATCTTGGACAAGACTCCGTATGAAATACTTACTGGTAACAAGCTAAACATCTCATACTTTCGGGTATTCGGGTGTAAGTGTTTCTTTCTCATCAAGGGAGTTCGTTTATCTAAGTTTGAATCTAAGGCTCTAGAAGGTATTTTTGTTGGTTATGGTGCCGAATCCCACACTTATAGAGTCTACAATAAGCTCTCTGGAACTGTTGTAGAATCTTGTAGTGTGGTGTTCGAGGAAAATGACAGTTCCTATGTGGAGCAAGTTGGTGTTTGTGATGCAGATGTTGAAATACCCCAAGATGCCATAAGAAGAATGGGCGTGGGATTTTTCCACCCCATTGAGGAACCCCTTGTGGTGGATCGGGAAGGACAATGCTCTACTCATGAAGTTCCCTCATCTACACATACCCAACATGTTCCCATCATGGGAGCAACTTCTGCACCATCTCCATCAACTGCTAAAGGTCAAGTTGTTCCAGAAAGCTCCAGGCCGGATTATCCGGTGGACACCGGATTATCCGGCCACCCCGCTCCTGTTGATCATATTGCTCCTGGTGCTGAAGATATTGATGCAAGCTCCAGGCCAGATTTTCCGGCCCCTCGCCAGTTCAAGCAAGCCCCAGGCATCCTGATGAAGCTGCTACAAGTACTCCCAGGCCGGATTATCCGGCCTCTCCATCGGCCGGATTATCCGGCCCTGACTCACCTATTGTTCAGCAGCCTCCTGTTACAGCTACTGACTCATCTCAAGGGCACGCTTCATCACCACCTACTGTTGTTATCCCAGTTTCTAATTAAGGTCAAGCAAATGATTCCAATGAAGATTCAAGTGATGAAACTACTCCACCAAGAGACAACAAACTTATTGAACTTCATCCCAAGGCTCGGGCTGATCAGAACCTTGAGTTAAGGGGTCACACCCTCGATAAGGTTGTTGGTGATCTTCGACGAAGGGTTTCCACAAGAAGGGAATTGGCCAGTTTTGGTGAGCATCAAGCTCACATATCAATGGTGGAACCCAAGAAGGTCTTTGAAGCTCTTGAAGATCCAGACTGGGTTGTTGCTATGCATGAAGAATTGAATAATTTCGAGTGCAACAAAGTCTAGAAACTCGTGGAGAAACCCAAAGATTGCCGCAATGTTATCGACACCAAATGGATATTTAAAAACAAGAAAGACGAGAATGGCATTGTTGTGAGGAACAAGGCAAGACTTGTGGCACAAGGTTACTCTCAAGTTGAGGGCATTGACTTTGGCGAGACCTATGCTCCAGTGGCTCGCCTTGAGTTCATCCGTATCCTTCTTGCTTATGTTGCCCATAACAATTTTAAATTGCAGCAAATGGACGTCAAGAGTGCTTTCCTTAATGGTCCTCTACATGAGTTGGTATATGTAAAGAAACCCCCGGGCTTTGAGGATCCTAACTTCCTGAACCATGTCTACAAACTCGATACGGCACGCTATGGCCTTAAACAAGCCCCATGTGTGTGATATGAGCACCTGAAAGAGCTTTTGCTAGACTGTGGCTTCGAAGTTGGGAAAATCGATCCCACTCTTTTTACTAAGAAGGTTAAGGGGGAGCTCTTCGTATGCCAACTGTATGTAGACAATATCATCTTTGGTTCTACTAATAAAGCTTTTAATGATGAATTTTCAAAGCTTATGACTGACAGGTTTGAGATGTCTATGATGGGGGAATTACGGTTCTTTCTTGGATTCGAGATCAAGCAACTTAGAGAAGGAACCTTCATCAGTCAAGCAAAGTACATCCAAGACATGCTCAAGAGATTCAATATGACGGATCTTAATAGTGTCGCCACTCCGATGCAAACAAAAAGTCATCTTGAACTTAACCCACGTGGTAAAGATGTGGACCAAAAGTATACCGGTCCATGATCGGCTCTCTTCTTTAGCTTTGTGCATCTAGACCCGATATTGTGTTGAGTGTGGGGGTGTGTGCAAGGTATCAAGCAGCTCCTAAAGAAAGCCACTTAGTGGCGGTCAAGAGGATCTTTCGATATTTGGTTCATTCCCCTAACTTTGGTCTCTGGTATCCCAAGGGCTCCAATTTCTCTCTATGTGGTTATACTAATTCAGATTGGGCTGGTGATAAGGATGATCAAAAATCCACTTCTGGAGCTTGTCAATTTTTGGGAAGATCTCTTGTGTGTTGGTCATCTAAAAAGCAGAATTGTATATCTCTCTCCACCGTCGAAGCTGAATATGTTGCTACTGCCAGTGCGTGCACTCAGTTATTGTGGATGAGGCAAACATTAAAGGAATACGGTGTCAATTGTGACAAAGTGCCTCTTTATGTGATAATGAAAGTGCAATCAAAATTATGTACAATCTGGTACATCATACAAGGACGAAGCATATTGATATTCGGAATCATTTTATTCGAGACCATGTTGCTCGAGGCGATATTGATCTATCTTTTGTGAGCACGAAGAACCAACTTGCAGACATTTTTACGAAGCCACTTGATGAAGCAAGATTCTGCTACTTGAGGAATGATCTAAATATCATTGATTCTAGGAGTTTGTCTTGATTACCCATGCACTCACTCGTTCATCTCAGTCCTATTTGGTATAGGTGTGGGCATGGATATAGGGGGAGTGTGGTCCTAATTGTCGTCGGATTGATGACAAGTACGCCATGAGGGGGTCCTCGAGGCGTGCGGAAGAGAGGGGGGTGAGACGTACGGTATTCCGGGACGGTGAGCACACAAGTTTACCCAGGTTCGAATCCATGCTTTGGACGGATCCTACTCCCCTAGCAATCGATGTCTGGCAGAGCCGGAATATGGGTTACAAGGGTTGCGCCTGTGCGAGTTGAGGGTCTAAAGTATTGGGTGTTATCTAGTGCCCTAAAGGCTCTCCCTAGGACGGCTTATATAGATATCCGGCCTAGGGTTTATAGGAGAGATCAATCCGGCTATGACTAAGAGTCTGTTTACAGAGTGCATCTTGAACTACAAGTAACATTATGGGCCTAAGTCTTCTGGGCCTACCCGTAGCCGGATTGGACTCTGTCTTCTCTCCCTAACTGGGCCGCCCGTGAAGCAATGCTCTAACCCAAAGTAGGCCACCCTGGTCCGTGAGGAACTGTGAGGATACCCGGAAAGTATATCCCCAACAGCAGCCCCCGGAGGCCTCCAAGATCCAAAGTCGGATTTTATCATTGTCTAGCTTGATCTTCGGCTTGCAGAATCTTGAAGGGTTCCTGAAACTTCACAACAAAAAGATATGATCCGGGTCTTAAAAATAAGTCGGACCTTGCAATTAGTTACTCGGATTTTCCAGCTCGCTTTTAAACTAAGCCGGAATTTGGTCTCTAACGCCACCTGACACAAGCATTGTCAAGTCACGTCATCTGACAGACGTTTCGTCAGCATGACCGTTTGGTGGGTCCGCGATCCGCAGAACCGAGGCGCCGTTTCAATTTGTGCGTGGAGATCGAGGCGACATAATCATCGCGCGGGCCCTTCCCAGTTCTTTCCACGACACGTGGCGGTTACACTGTAGCGTTTGCACGAATCTTAGCGCAGGTAGGTGGATATAAGGGGTTCGGATTTCTTCTTCTCCTTTCCACCAGTCCCTTGCCGTTCCTTTCCTCCCAATCCTCCTGCGCGCACAAAACCTCCTCGTTCTCCCTACACAAAGCTTCTAGCACCGCCCCTTTAAGGTAACCCTTCCACCGGAGAAAATGGGTTCATCTTCTTCCTCCAGTTTGGTGGCGGCAGCGGCGGCGGCGAAGGCGGAAGCAGCAATAGAGAAAGAAAGCTGCAGGGGAATCTGGATCCCCTGCGCTCTCGACGAAGCAGGCCTTAAGAACGTGGAGAAGGAGGGGCTCCTGGCCGCCGGCAACTGGCAGAGCGGCTCTGGCGAGACCGTCCCCAATCCGCACGAGGGCGAGCGCGTCCACTTCGGCACCCATCTGGACCGAGGTTTGTCCTTTCCTCCCTCGGAGTTCTTCTCCGAGGTGATTGACCACTATGGAGTTCAACTCCACAATCTTCCTCCCAACTCCATTCTAGAGATGAGCGCATATGCTGCGCTTTGCGAGGGCTTTCTCGGCATTAGGCCGAGTTTGCTTCTCTTCCGGTTTTACTTTCATGTCCGGAGGAATTCCATCACTCCGGTGTTCCTTACATCACCGGCACCATTAGTTTTTCTCTTAGACGAGACCGGGCATATCCCAAACTTTTTGCCAGTGACTCGGTCAAGCAATGGCCAGCCACTTTTTTCTACCATCGAGATATTCCGTCTCCCGGCAAAGCTACTGCTTTGACGGCTTTTATCGACGGAGCCGCCACGGCCCAACCTTCCTGGGACGAGGCTGCTCCGTCTCTCACAGATGATCTGATCCTCGCTAAGAGGCGGACGAATATCTGATCAAGCACAATGGTCTGAAGGGATCCGACTTGGTCTAGTGCTGGGTTTCACGCTAGATCCAGCCACTTCAGTACCACGGGGATATACTGATGCATTCCGTCACGTCTTCCCTGACCGACTCCCTCCGCATCAGCCCCAAAGCCTACACCACTCAGGGCTACATAACCCAGATCAAGTGGATGATCAAGGAGAAGATTGAGAGGAGGATTCCGGAGGTTTCTCTGGATATGCATATGGCAGAAAACCCCGTGGTTTCGGTAAGCTTTTATCATCACATCTTTTATGTGTTTCTATCTTCGAGTTACATTGAAATGCTGATACGTTTTCTTGTTTTCAGCTTGCTGACATCCTCGAGTCGGAACTTGCTCCGCTCGAAGGATACCCTCCGGAGTTCTCTCAGGAGGTGGAAGTGGTTCCACTGCCGGATCTTGCCCTCAAGAAGCGCAAAGCTCCGACAGTAGCAGTTGGCACAAAGGAGGTAACCTTCTGTCACAACTTTTCCGCCTTTGTTGTTTACTCAAGTTTCTTTCCGAGATGTAATGTTTCCGACTTTACTACTCTCTTAGAGCAAAATCAATCATTAAGGGCAAGGGGAAGGGGACTTCTTCGAAGCCCTTGCGCCAGACGAAGCTTACAATAGCTTCCCCTGCCGTGGCTCCTCCGACTCCGATCCCTCAACCTTCTACAACTCCGGCGATCATCCCTTCTCTGGTGATTGCAGAAAATCCGGCTCCTCAAGCGGAGCCGACGATCCTTGGTTCGCATACTAACATCACCACCAGTGCTTCATCTCAAGATAAGGGTGAACCCTCTTCGGGTAATGATCCCTCGGCTGAAGTCTTCGCCGACAACCTCCTCAACAATCCGGGTCTTGCCAAATTTGGCCTGACCTGGAAGTCTGCAGAGGAGATCCAGCGGCTGGCCAGGCAAGTCCTGGACAAAAGCCATCTATCCCCCGAAGAGGAGGCGCAAGAAGTAGAGGACGTCAAGTTCTCCGACCTTCTTACTCAAGTCCGCCTTCGCGACGAGAGGATCAGGACTAGCGAGCTTCCAACAGCTCCAGTGATCCCTCTTACTCTCGCCGAGAAGGTGGCAGCTGAAGTGAACGCGGGTTTAGACAAACTCACCCGTGAGCAATATGTAAGTCAGAATTCCAACTCTTGTTTTTACATTATGTTATATCATATCCTCTAGCCCCCAAGCATGAAGTAGGATATATAATCCGGGTTTATGCTTTCATTAGGATGCCAAAGAACGAACTAGTGTAGCCCCCAAGGCTCGTGCTGATATTTAGTAAAAATATTAGCCCGAGTCTTAAGTAGCTTTCTGACTTTGGGTATTCTGACTTACATAAAGTATGTTCCTATAACCAGGAATTATTGTCCAATGTCTGTAATAAGCGGAGAGAGATCAAAGCTCTCCGGCTTAAAAATGCTAAGCTCAAGGTAGCCAAGGATGAACCTGAAGGTAAACATTTGGAGATTCAAACCTTGCCTTTTGCTTTTTGATGTCGAATTTTTCTGAACTGTTGTTCTTTTTTGACTTACAGCGTTGGTGAAACAATCCATCGCTATGATTGAAGAGGCCGAGAACCTCAAGACCTTGGTGGTGGAGAACAAAGGACTTCGCCAAGAGCTGGAAAAGCTCAAGGTGGATCATGAAACGAGCATAGCTCAAGTCCTGGAATCCTCCTCCATGGCCACTGAAGAGCGCGATCGCAAGATTACCGCTCAAGATAAAGTTATCTCGGACCTCATGAATGAGGTTGACAGAGAGAAGGATATCTCCCAAGCACTCCGGGATGAACTCCAGAGTCTCCAGGAGGAGAAAGCCAAGATTGACGACGTCATTTTTGGTAAGTTCCATCTATCTGACTTATCATTTCCTCGACTTTTATCAATGTTGGTTTTTCCTTGTCTTCATTTTGTGTATAGGTCCTCTGAACTTGATGGACTCCTCCTCGTCCGAGCCCCGCACTCACCGGCTTACCCAAGTCGGTGATCTTCTTCATGACTACCGCCAATCCCTTGAAGATATTGGCGAGTATCTCAGGATTCCAGACATGCCAAGCATGTCGGACTTCCAGGTGCGGGAGAAGGCCAAGGAGATGCCGCAGCTCGTTAGGGACTAGAACATGTCCTACGCGCGGACTGCTGCGCAGAATGCCCTCTCCATGGTCATGAGCCACCATGGAAACATGGAAATATGGCAAGTGACTAAAGGGTACTGCAAGGTAGACGAAGACGGCCAGGAGCAGGACCTTCAAGCCATCATGCACTCCTGCGCTGGATATGGGTGTCACGTAGCTGATCTGACCAGCTACGAGATCCCCTTCTTCACCCGCGTGGGTACTCCGCCTCCTCCTGCAGAAGAAACCGAAGAAGTTTCCGACGATGAACGCACCAACTCGGATGCGGATATCTCGGAATGATATCAAGGCGGAGTAACCAGCGAGCCAGTAGATCCTTCATCTCCTCCTGCATCATAGACCACAAACTTATCTATTATTCTGTGAAAGAACATGATGCGTTTTGTAAATATGAAGTACTATGACTTTTTGTTAGTGCTAAGTTTTTTTTATTCAGCACTTTTGTTTTAGACTTTTTGTGTGCTTGAAATGTTTGCATAAGCACTTAGAATTTTTCATCTCTACTTATCGTTTATCTGGCTTTCTGCCTCGTCCCTTTCGTGAGCCGGCTAAACCTTCAGCCGGAAACTTTGCCGAGCAACGGAGCTCAATTGCTAAACCAGTTTAAACTTCTAAACAAAGCCGCTTCCAGTACCAACAATTCACTACTCGGAAAATACCCGCATCCAGCAATCAGACAAATAACCTAAGTAAAGACTAGAATTTTTTAGAGTTATACCCGAAGGTAGCAGTTTTAGAGTCGGAAATCTAAACCAGAATGAACATGAGCATAAACTACTTTCAAGCATTCTGGAATTTTCGACTATGACATGATCATTAGGAAATAAGATGGTAAAAATTTCTCAGGAAAACTTTGAGGTAACCAAAACTTTTATTTATCACAGAACATGTACATATGTATGATTACAAAGAAGGATAAACTAAGAATAAAAGGGACGTAGCTGAGCAATATTCCATGGTCTGTCTAACTCATCCGGATTTGCTGCCTCATTTCTCTTTCTCTTCTTAGTAGCGTGTCTTTCTTTGGTGGCCTCATGTCAGTTAAGTAGTACGATCCATTGTGCAATACTCGACTAACTAAAAAGGGCCCTTCCCATACTGGGGAAAGTTTGTGCTTTCTTTGTTGCACAAGCCGGAGAACCAAATCACCTTTATTAAAAGATCTAGTTCGGACTCTCTGGCTATGATACTTGCGTAACTTCTGCTGATAGGTTGTAGATCTCATTTCAGCAACGACACGAACTTCTTCGACTAAGTCGAGATCATTTTGTCGAGAAATCTCGGCATCCTCTTCGATATACGCGGCCACTCTAGGAGAAGTATGAATTAAATCACTAGGAAGAACTGCTTCTGCGCCATAGACCAAGAAGAAAGGTGTATATCCTGTTGACCTGTTCGGAGTTGTTCGCAAACTCCAAATTACAGAGGGTAGTTCCTCTGCCCAAGCCCCCGCAGCATGTCTCAGTGGTGCTTCGAGTCTTGGTTTCAAGCCTTGTAGACTTAAACCATTTGCTCTTTCGACTTGTCCGTTAGCCTGTGGATGTGCGACTGACACAATGTCAAGCCGGATATTTTGCTCATCGCAGAATTCAACCAGTTCTCCCATAGAAAAGTTACTCCTGTTGTTCGTGATAATGCTATGCGGATAACCATACCGGATTATAACATCCTCGACAAATCTTTTGGTTGTTGCTCCATCACAACTAGTGACAGGTTTAGCCTCGATCCACTTTGTGAATTTGTCCACCATCACTAAGAGGTGCGTGAATCCACTTGGTGCTTGTTTAAAAGGTCCTACCATATCAAGCCCTGCACTTAAAAGGCCATGTTATAGGTATTGTTCGTAGCTGATCAGCCGGAACATGAGCTTGCTTGGCGTACTTTTGGCAGCCTTTGCATGTCTTGACTAATCGTTCGGCATCTGCCTGAGCTGTAAGCCAGAAAAATCCATGTCGAAAAGCTTTTTCCACTAAAGATTTAGCTGCCGCATGGTGACCACACTCGCCTTCGTGGATTTCTCTTAAGATCTCCACTCCTTCTTCCGGAGATACACAGCGCTGAAAAACCCTAGAAACACTCCGTTTATGGAGCTCACCTTTAACAATAGTATAGGCTTTTGCTCGTCGGATAATCTGCCGGCTCAGCACCTCGTCTTCGGGTAATTTGCCATCTACCAAGTAATAAGGGTAGGGTTGAGTCCAGCTGGGAATTACAGCCAGAACTGCTATTAAAGGTGAGTCGGATTTGGTCGGATATTCCTCATCTACTCCCTTTATCGAGGGAACTTTGAGGTGCTATAAAAATGCGCCATCCGAGACCTCTTTCCGCACAGAGCCTATTCGAGATAGTGCATCTGCTTCCTCATTTTCTGCTCGAGGGATATGTTGAACTTAAAACCCTTCGAACGATTTAGATAGATCATCCACGACAGCTTTATATGCTGCCATGTGCTTATTTGCATTACAAATATCCGAGACTTGCTGAGCAACAAGATCCGAATCTCCGTAACACATCAAACGTCGGATGCCAATATCCTTGGCAATCCGGATTCCGTGCAGCAGTGCTTCATACTCGGCAATATTGTTTGTTGCTGTGAAGTGGATCTACAACACGTATAATAGTTTATCTCCTTGGGGTCATTTGAGCACCACGCCAGCCCCCGAGCCCCCTCGAGCCTTAGACCCATCAAAAAAGAGGGTCCAGTATTCCGACTCAGGGAGGACCATGTTCTCCTTCGTCTCCGTCCAATCAGTGACAAAGTCAGCAAGGATCTGGGATTTGATTGCTGTCTGAGGTTTATACTCAATATCGAAAGCTGAGAGCTCTATGCCCCATTTGGCGACCGTCACGTATGCCGCTGTTGTTGATTATGTCTCTCATGGGAGCTTTGCTCACCACGGTAATTGGATGCTCCTGAAAATAGTGTCGTAACTTACGAGATGCTAGGAAAACACCGCAAGCCAACTTTTGATAGTGCGGATATCGCTGTTTTGATTCTGTCAAGACCTCGCTGACAAAATAAGTCGGACGCTGCACCAGGTGTTCCTGATTTTCCTCTGGTCTCTCCACCACCATGACGATACTAACGACCTTATTTGTCGCAGCAATATAAAGCAACATCGGTTCCTGAGGTTCCGGCGCTTCAAGGATAGGAGCAGATGAGAGTACTTTCTTCAGGTCTTGTAGTGCAGCTTCACGTCGGTCAAACAAAATCTTTGGTCTTCTTCAGGAGTTTGTATAATGGTGCGGCTCTTTCACCAAGCCGGCTTACAAATCGACTGACCGCAGCAATGCAACCAGTTAGTCTTTGTACGTCCTTCAGACGAGTTGGCCTAGAAATATTGAGAATATCCTTGATCTTGTCGCGGTTCACCTCTATGCCTCTTTGAGACATGATGAAACCTAATAATTTTCCGGCTGGTATTCCAAAGAAGCATTTCTTCAGGTTAAGCATGATGTTGTATTTTCGTAAATTGGCGAACGTATCCCCCAAGTCGGAAATCAATGTTTCCTTCTTTTTGGACATGACCGTGATATCATCCACGTATGCATGTACATTGCGTCCGAGTTGATGCGTGGAGGCAGCTGCATCATCGCTGATGCGTAGCTCCTGCGTTCTTCAGCCCAAAGGGCATTGTAACAAAAACGAAGGTTAGAAGGGGTTATAAATGAAGTCTTGACTTTGTCAGATTCCTTCATCCGTATTTGGTGATAGCCGGAATATGCGTCGAGAAAACAGAGGAGTTCCGAGCCTACCATAGAATCGATAACTTGATCAATTCTAGGCAGAGCGAACGGATCTTTTGGACAAGCCTTGTTCAAGGCAGTATAATCAACACACATCCTTAAATTAGTGGTGTCCTTTTTACGGACCATTACAGGGTTGGCCGACCAATCAGTATGGATGACCTCTTCTATGAATCCGGCTAACTCGAGCCGCACTAGTTCCTTAGCTATTGCCTTACGCTTTTCATCACCAAACCGTCGTAAGGACTGTTTGACGGGTTTAGCGTTTGGGTTTACATTTAGAGAGTGCTCGGCAAGTTCCCTAGGTACTCCGGTCATGTCAGACGGCTGCCATGCAAAGATATCTTGATTTGCTTGGAGGAACTTGATGAGCGCGCTTTCCTATGCGCTACTTAGGCCTACGCCTATCTGGGTCACCTTGGAGGGGTTGTCATCCTTCAACGGTGTCGTCTTCGTCTCTTCTGATGCCTTCAACTCTGGATTTGGCTTTGTCAACTCCTTCTTCGTCGCAGGCATCTCGGACGGATCTATGCTCTTCTTGATCTCCTGGTACTCTGGCGTGCGCAACCCGGCAAAGGCGGCATTTCCATCCTCGCATTATCGCGCCTTCTTCGGGTCTCCCCTGATGGTGATTACGCCGTTGGGACCTGGAATTTTCATCATATTGTAAATGTAACACGGACGAGCCATAAAAGCCCAGTAAGCCGGACGTCCGAATATAGCGTGGTATGCGCTCTTGAACGGGACCACTTCAAAGGAAAGTGCCTCCGTCCGATAATTCTTTGGTGTTCCAAAAGTAACATCCAAAGTGATCTCTCCCAGGGAATTAGCCTATCTTCCTGGGACAACTCCGTGAAAGATCACAGAGCTGTGGTTCAGCTGTGTTTCCGAGATCTTCATCCGGCGTAGCGTTTCGACATAGAGAATATTGATGCTGCTACCACCGTCCATGAGGGCCTTGGAGAAACCATAACCATCAATAAGTGGATTGACGATTAAGGCGTATTTTCCTCGCCTATGAAGCTTATGCGGATGATCAGCGCTGTCAAACGTTATTGCTACTTCCGACCAGTCCAGATACTGAGGGACAGCCAGAACTGTTGCGTTGAGCTCGTGGAGAACTGCTTTCTTGACCTTTGCTGGTTGAGATCCAAGGAAGGTGACGTAAGTGTCCTTCTTGGTGGGAAAAGTTTTCTTCCCTTCTGACTTGGGATTTGAAGCGTCGGCTTCCTCCATGTCAGAATCTTCCTTGGTCTCTTTGTCTTTTTCGGGATTTTTCTTTCCCTTCTTCTGCTTAGCTTTGTAGCCCGCGTTATCATCTCTCTTGATGTTGTCGTTAAAACGACATTCAGCGTTGGTGTGGGATGAGCCCCCATTGGCGTCCAAATGATGCACACATGGGTTATTGGCGACGTCGGCCCAAGTGTAGGTTTTGCCTGGTTGTTTCTCTCCTCTACCTTGGACCCTTGATGTCCCACGGCCACGCCCGCGGCCTCCGCCACGTCCTCCTCGTCCTCCAGACCCAGAAACAATAGTGACTACCGCTGTCTCCGCGTTGAGTTTTTCTTCCGAGGTATTTTTGAGCTTCTGAGCTTGTTGCTTTGGTTGTTTTGCCGACTGAGGCACAGCCAGGGCATTGAGTAATCCCTCTGCATCATCGTCAGCATCTGTATACTTGCTCGCTGTTTCTATCATTTCTCCCAGATCAGTAACCTTGTCACACTTCAAGCGATGGCGAAGTAAACCAATTGGGAGACCTGCGATGAAAGCTTCAATCGCAATTTAATCGTTTACTCCTTCGCAGGAGTTCTTGGTGTCAATCCATCATCCAAGGTAATCCCGACAAGTTTCTCCGGCTTTCTGGGTGCAACGCTATAGGTCTCCAACCGTACAGGGCCTCCGATATGTGCCTTTGAAATTCCGAAAGAACGCACTTTGTAAATCATACCAGTTGTGGATGGTGTTCGCCGGAAGCTCATTGAGCCATATCGTGCCGTCTTCCTCAGCATGAGTGGGAGATATCGGGTAGCGACCAGGCTGTTTCCGCCTTTGGCGATGCAGCAAGCTTGGAAGAAATCCCGTAACCAGGTGTCTGGCCGAGCAATGCCGCCGTAGGCTTGAATATGTCTTGAGATAGCAAATCCTTCCGGGAACCTTGTAGCTCTGATGCGTGGTCCGAAGCACTTTGGTCCCATGTACACATCATTGTTTTCATAGCACCGAGCCTCTATGTTGGAGTTGATCCTATGCCTTGTGTCGTTCGGGGATAGGGATCGTCCCGAATGCCTGTTGTGGCTGCGGTGCCTTGGAGCCGGACTTCGGCTTCTGCCATCACCTCCTCCGCCATGTCCTCCTTGACCTCCGTGGGGGCCGTTGTGATAACTATGTGGTGGAGAGGGTGGTGCAGCGGGGTAGTTTCCGGCTGATCGCCGGCCTCCGTCCGGAACATCATTATTCTGATTCCGGGGAGGGTCTTGACTACGATGAGCCCCCTGCCGGCTTGTACCTGCATGGTTTCCGTCGTTCCTTCGTCCGTCGTTCCCACCATAGTGAGGATCAGCCGGACGGTTCTCATGTCTAGGAGGCGGCATTCTCTGACGATCCTCCTCCCGGCGTTTCTCTTTATCTTCTCCCATTCGATCCTTAGATTCTCGTCGGGGAGGACTCGTCGGATTCAGGGCAGCGATGGCATCTTTCTCGTCCGCTGGTGCGACATTGCCCCAACCGCGTGTGGTTTTGTGATGCTGTCCTGAAGATCCGGTTCTTGAATAATTGTCTTCCCGTCGTTCGGGGCGATAATACTGCTCCGGAACGTAATGGGGTCTTACGCCAGCCCATGCAGGATCCGTGCGACATTGGTCAGCATATGAGACCAGTTTTTGACTTCCGGACAGGGCGGCCTTTTGCTGCTCCAGTCCCTTGTTGAGTAGATTGATACCCAAACGGATCTCCTCTGGTCCTGGATTAGCCGATAGAATTTCTCGAGCAGCCACGGTATTTTGTACTGGTGTTGGGTGTACCCAATCTCCGTTGCTATCTTTCCGTGGCTTCCCCATCTCATCTCCAAAAAGGACGGCACGGACACGTGGGAATTGGTTGTCATCTATGTGACGCTTCCGTGTCTTCTGATGCAGACGAGACATATACTCCTTGTTCGACATGCGTTTCTTCTCCACCTCGATGTTTTTGGCTTCATCGAGGAGTTGTTGACGACGCGCTTCTAGGGCTTGCGCCCTTTCATCCAGCTCATCTGCAGTAAGTTCTGCAGCTGTAGGGATAGGTGTGGTCAATGCGGCATCAATGAGTTTACGCGCACCTTCAGTGATCACGTGTCCATCCATCGATGCTTCTTTTTTCACCTCCTCTGTTAGAGGGTCTTTTGTCGGGGTCTTGTTTTTCTTGTTCTTCTTCTTTGCCTTCTTGGCAGCGTCGGTAGCAAAGACGGCTTTGGGTCCGCTTCCGGTCAAGCTCGATCGATACTTCGGACATCTGGACTTCGAGATTATCTCTGACGTCCATGTCATCCTGCGCTTTGGGAGAGTGTTCCCCGGATCCTTCATCCATGGCTTCTCCTTCTTCTGCAGCTTTGGAGTTGTACTCCTCTTCATATTCCGCGGAGAACTTTCGGAAATCTGCTGACGTCATCGACTCATCCGAGGATGTGGGTACGTCGGTGTTTGTTCCAATTGCCTCCAGCACCGAGTAGGTGTTTTCTCCAGCATCGGCAGAGCCGGATCCGGATCCCACGTATCCGACAAAGTGCGACGCGTGCTTCCTGAGGTACCTGCGGCCCTCGCGGTCAGCCATATCGAAACTTTTTATGGTTTCGAGGATTGCATCTACGCTTTCGCCTTGCAGTATCATACGTCGTAGTGTGTACCTTAGGAAAGGCCTGTATGTTCCGGCATCATCAGAGCCGGAATCAGTGTCGTTGATATGCTCCTCCTGGATTTCGACTTCCACGGGTGGGTCGATCTGGGATTCGGCTCCTCTGGGGAGATCCACTCCAGATTCGATGTTGACCGCTAGGTCTTCTTCAGGTTCGGGTTTCTCCACTATCTCCGCAACTGGTGCGGGATGGGTGGGATTAGGGTTTTCTGAGATCCGGAATAATGCCGCTTCCATGGACAAAGGGGACCCAGAAAATTCTTCTGCCTCTATCATCACCGCTCGGGTGGGTTGGGCAGGTTCAGCGAAACCGATGTAAACATCAATCTTGCCAAAAGACATGATTGTGTAGGCAGTCACGGCCTCCTTTGCCGGAATCCAAGTCTCGTCAAGAACGATGAGAGGGACGTCGCTGGCGTAGAGGATGCGACCGATGGCGATGGTCTCGCCGATTCTGATTCTTGCAGATTCCACTCGGAACGCAGATCCGAAGCTCACTTACGGTGGCCAAGCGTCGGATTGATGACAAATGCGCCATGAGGGTCCTCGAGGCGTCTTGGAAGAGGGGGGTGAGACGTACGGTATTCCAGGATGGTGAGCACACAAGTTTACCCAGGTTTGAATCCGCCGGCTTTGGACGGATCCTACTCTTGCTAGCAATCCAGTAATACGGCAGAGCCGGAATATGGGTTATAAGGGTTTCGCCTATGCAAGTTGAGGGTCTAAAGTATTGGGTGTTATCTGGTGCCCTAAAGGCTCTCCCTAGGATGACTTATATAGATATCCGGCCTAGGGTTTACAGGAGAGATCAATCCGGCTACGACTAAGAGTCTATTTACAGAGTGCATCTTGAACTACAAGTAACATTATGGGCCTAAGTCTTCTGGGCCTTCCCGTAGCCGGATTGGACTCCGTCTTCTCTCCCTGACTAGGCTGCCTGTGAAGCAATGCTCTAACCAAAGTAGGCCACCCTGGTCAGTGAGGAACTGTGAGGATACCCGGAAAGTATATCCCCAACACTAATTCATTGGGCTAACCCTCCCCCCATAATGCCAAAAGCAAGATAAATCATTTCTCTTAATATCATTTTGTGATATGTGAGCTTATTGATGAGTATTGGTCGTGAACCCAAGATATATCTTTGCGGTGTCACACCATACACTCCAACAAGGTGGCTTCGGGCACCGCCCTCTCCCTTGAGGAGAATTGTTTTTTGATCTTTTTGGTTGTTTTTGCTCTCTCATGTTCTTATGGGAATCACACTCAATCTTGGCTTTTATTTGATTCGGATCTTGCAATTTTTAGTGTCTAGTACCATCTCAGCTTGGTTCTCTTAATCCTAAGCCTTTCCCTACCCCTAAGCCATCTATTCTTGCACACAAGTCCCTTGTACACCTTGTGGGGGTGTTGTTTGGGGACGCGCGAGCCTGAATCTATGTTCAACAGAAATTCAGAGTGAAGGCCGGATAATCCGAACCAAGTGCAGGACGGATAATCCGGCCCTGGCGGATTTCATCTTAAAGGGCAGGGATCAGGGGGAAGGGCTCATAACAAGCAGCACTTCTCCCCCAACCCTCTCCTCCTCCTTAGCCGCCGCCTGCCGTCCCCCACCCTCCCCGGAGCCTCTCCGGCCACCGGATTTTCCGGGCCTCCCCGGATCTTCTTCTCTGCGCCTCCGGGTACCTTCTCCTCCGTGTTCTTCCTCCAATGAGTGAGGGTAACTCCCTCTCTCCCCATCTTTGGCTAGATGTGTTACTTGTTGGGTGGAACGTTGTCTAGAAGGATGCTATTTCACATAGAAATCGTAGTCTTGCAGTTTCTAGGCCCGATCTACTCTTTGCATTCAATCTAGGTGAAATCAAAATTTTCTGCCAGGGCCAGATTATCCGCCCCTGGCCAAGCCGGATAATCCGGCCTGACAGTTTCAACTATGGTTCAATTTCACCATGGAGTATGCATTGAGTAGATTTGTATTATGAACTTTTTGACTACTTTTTCCATGCTCTCTCCTGGACTTGTGTGTATGCTTATCCCCATGTTATCACTCTTATTCTCCTCACAGGTGGTTCCAGTGTTCCCAAGACCTACAAGCGCCGCCCTCGCGGTAAATACTTCCGGGACGATGGACATGGTAACTTAGTGGATGAAGTTGAGTTGAGGAGGAGAAAGAACGAAGCGAAGCGAATGGCCGAACAAGCAAAGAGAACTAGGAAGAGAGTGTCCAAAAGTAAGGGCAAGGAGCCCAAGATCAACTACAAGGCTTTGGATGCAGTCCCCTATTCCTCCATCTGTCACCGTGATTTGTTTGCTGAGTTGCCTCGTGATGATGAGCTGGGGGATGCTCGTTTTTGGTGTGCTGAACAGAAAGGTATCTATGAAGATGTGTATGCCAGGCTGAACATTAGGCCTATGCACCCGCTGGTTCTTGCTGAGGCTTTGGAGAAGGCCCATCTTGTGGATGCCATGTATGTGGCTGAGAGGATGGGGATGCACCATCTCATGTCTCTTCAGTGCTCTTATGACTCTGAGGTGGTGAAGCAGTTCTTTTCCATGTTGGTTATTTGTGGAGATGAGCGTCGCACTATGAAGTGGATGACTCATGACAGGCCTATGTCTGCTGATTTCCATGTGTTTGCTGAGGTTCTTGGATACTCTTTCCGCAGTAGGGATAGAGCCAGTGGCCACCGCATCATCACCCAGCTGAAGCCCAACAAGGATGCATCTCTCTCTCCTTGCATAGTGGACAATGGCATTGTGGGCACTCTGGCTGGTCTTGCTCCTATCTATGCTGCCTTAGTGGGCCTCTTCCGTGACTCCATCACTCCGAGTGGGGGTAACAATGACAGCATCCGTGGTCACCTTGTCCAACTCCTTCAATTTTCTCATGAGGTTGCCTCGTACGAGGACGAGTCTGTGCAATACAGGCTGGATGTCATGGACTTCATCTACCATGATATGACTGATGTTATGTTCAACTGTCTGTCCATCCCCTATGCACCCTACATTATGATGCTCATAAGGCACCTGCTTCCTTATGAAGAGTTCAACATTGATTCTGTGCATAAGGCCAAGAAGATCTACACCAAGGTTTGGAAGACCTCTCACCCCTCCTCTGCTCCTGAGGGTGTCATGAGAGATGCTCGCAGGACCCCAGTGCCTCCTGTTGCCCATGAGATCAAACAGCTGAACTGGTTCCAGCAGCACATCCTTTGCATGGGCGTGGACACGCGCAAGGGTCAGTACGAGGCATACAAGCAGCACCATGAGTTGGCTCACTCCCAGCAGCTCATCCTTCACCATGTGTCCGGTGCTTCTTGTGACCCCCCAGCTCTGACACCTCCCACACCATATGCTCGGTGGAACTCTTCTTCCGGGTTGAACTATGGAGAGCTGGAGCGTCACTTGTTCCCCTCTGCAGCCGCTGCTGATGATGAGGATGGTGACACCGAGGAGCTTGAAGATGAGGATGAGGATGAGGACAAGAATGAAGACGAGGACGAGGACGAGGATGAGGACTATGAGTGATCCCTTGGGGCGCTAGCATCGCTCTTCTTCCTTTTTGGTGTCTCGATGCCAAAGGGGGAGAAGTAGTTCTATTAGGATCTTCGAGGATTTGCATGGGTCGGGCATAAGCAGTTGCATTTTTCTATTCGTCGTTTTCTCGCTTATGCCCATTTAGCGTTGAACTTTAAATTTGTGATTTGTGGTTTGTTTGAGACTCTATGTCAGTGGTTTTCTAGATTCGTCTCATGGATTATTCTTATGGATTCATCTATTCATATCCTATTATGCTGGAAATCTTTATCAAGGAAGGTGCTTATATTGGTTATCACGTTGATAATTGAGGCCATTTCAAGGATGCCTCTCTTCTACCTCAGTGGTATGATGTTATTGCTCATATGTCTATGGAATAGATTCACCTATTTGTGTGCATTTGTATTCCAATGCAAATTTATAATATGCACACATTGAGGGGGAGTCTCTTCCATGTTCATCATTGGTTGTCTTGTGATCCTTTCCTGCAAATCCTAGTATTGTCATCTAACACCAAAAAGGGGGAGATTGAAAGAACATTTCATATTTTCTTGTGTTTTGCGTGTTAGATAACAATATTGTGGAGATTATTCATGTGCGCTAAGTGTGCAGGAAGCTTTGAGGGGGGCCAGATTATTCGCCCCACCAAGGGCCGGATAATCCGACCTACCTCATTGCTCAAAAGAAGCCAGGGCGCGTCGCTCGGAGTCTGGTCGGATTTTCTCCCGGAAAATCCGAACTGGGGCGGTTTTTCTACCCTAGGCCGGATAATCCGGCTGTCGCATGGGCCGGATAATCCGCCCCTCAGATTTTGAGCAAAGCATGCCAAGGTGCGTCGCTCGGAGTCCGTTCGGATTTTCTCCCGGAAAATCCGAACCGGGGCGGTTTTTCCTCCCTAGGCCGGATAATCCGGCCCCCAGGAGATGATCAAGTGCAAGCTCTGCGCGACACTCAGAGAGGGGGCGGACTATCTGTCGGATATTCCGAGTCTGGGGCGGAGTTTTCCCCAGGCCGGATAATCCGGCCCTCACTTGGGCTGGATAATCTGGCCCCCAAAGTCTCCAACGGCTGGTTTTGGAAGGGGGTATTAGTACCCCTTCTTCCCCAACATTTAGAACTCTTGATTCATTCGAAATTGTCCAGTCATTGTGCAAGAGCTCCCATTTTCGATCTCTCACTTCAACCACTCGAAGGCTTTGATCTTTGGGGGAATTGAAGGAGGAGAGGATCATCATCGTCATGATGAATCAAGCGCATCAACTCCTCTCCATTCACTTGGAGAAATCCCTGATCTAGTATTCTTGTCAATATCTAGATCTTGTTCGTTGTATTTGATAACATTGTTCTTGTGGCAGCTTGTTGTCATTTCGGGAGCCTCCAAGTTGATTGTGGAGTTGTGCCCCGCTAGTTGTGTAAAGGCGCCGGTACCTGCCTCGAAGGGTCCCTATAGTGGAAAGGTGGATCAGGCCTTTGGTGGCGGGATCCATCGGAGAACAGGGTGACGCCTATTGTGGCGTGGTGGTCTTAGTACCACCCACCCCTCCAACGTAGACGTACTTCCCTTAACAAGGAAGGAACTGCGGTCAAACAAATCCTGTGTCTCCACGTGCTTCACTACGGTTTACCCGTTCCTCTTCCACTCGCTCTTTACTCGCTAGTAGATAGGTTTGCATATAGGGAAATTCCACCTAATAGTTTATCTAGAGAATTTACCCTTTGTGCTAAGCCTAAAATTGAAAAAGCATTAAAATTTGAAGTAGCACCTATTCACCCCCCCCCCCTCTAGGTGCCCATACGATCCATTTCAGTTTCCTCCAAGTCAGAAATTAGTGTTTCCTTCTTTTTGAACAGCACCGCAATATCATCCACATATACATGTACATTGCATCCGATTTGGTCGTGGAGGCAACGCTGCATTGTGCGCTGGTATGTAGCTCCTGCGTTCTTCAGCCCAAAGGGCATCGTAACAAAATAGAAGGTTCCGACGGGGGTTATGAATGAAGTTTTGACTTTGTCAGATTCCTTCATCCGGATTTGGTGATAACCGGAATATGCGTTGAGCAAACAGAGGAGTTTCGAGCCTGCCGTAGAATCGATATTTGATCAATCCTAGGCAGAGCGAACGGATCTTTTGGACCAGCCTTGTTCAAGGCAGTATAATCAACACACATCCTTAAATCAGTGATGTCCTTTTTAGGGACCATTACAGGATTGGCCGACCACTCAGTGTGGATGACCTCTTCTATGAATCCGGCTAACTCGAGTCGTGCTAGTTCCTTAGCTATTGCCTTACGCTTTTCATCGCTGAAACGTCGTAAGGACTATTTGACGGGTTTAGCGTTCGGGTTTACATTTAAAGAGTGCTCGGCAAGTTCCCTAGGTACTCTGGTCATGTCAGATGGCTGCCATGCGAAGATATCTTGATTTGCTTTGAGGAACTTGACGAGCGCGCTTTCCTATGCGCTATCTAGGCCTACGTCTATCTGGGTCACCTTGGAGGGGTCATCATCCTTCAACGGCGTCTTCTTCGTCTCTTCTGATGCCTTGAACTCCGGATTCGGCTTTTTCACCTCCTTCTTCATTGCGGGCATCTCGGGCGGATCCATGCTCTTCTTGATCTCCTGGTACTCCTGGGTGTGCAGCACGGCTTCAGCAAAGGCGGCATTTCCATCCTCGCACTCTCGCGCTTTCTTCGGGTCTCCCCTAATGGTGATCATGCTGTTGGGACCTGGAATTTTCATCATATTGTAAATGTAACACGGACGAGCCAAAAAAGCCCAGTAAGCTGAACGTCCGAATATAGTGTGCTAAGCGCTCTTGAACAGGACTACTTCGAAGGAAAGTGCCTCTCTCCGATAGTTCTTCGGAGTTCCAAAGGTCACATCCAAAGTGATTTCTCCCAGGGAATTAGCTTGTCTTCCTGGGACAACTCCGTGAAAGATCACAGAGCTATGGTTCAGCTAGGTCTCCGAGATCTTCATCCGGCGTAGCGTTTTGACATACATAATATTGATACTGCTGCCACCGTCCATGAGAGTCTTGGAGAAACCATAACCGTCAATAAGTGGATTGACGATTAAGGCGTATTTTCCTGTCTATGCAACTTAGGCAGATGATTAGCGCGGTCAAACGTGATTGCCACTTCTGACCAGTCCAAAAATTGGGGGACAGCCGGAACTGTTGCATTGAGCTCATGTAGAACTCCTTTCTTGACCTTTGCTGGTTGAGATCCGAGGAAGGTGACATAAGTGTCTTTCTTGGTCAGAAAAGTTTTCTTCCCTTCCGGCTTGGGATTTGAAGCATCAGCTTCCTCCATGTCGGAATCTTCCTTGGTCTCTTTATATTTTTCGGGATTCTTCTTTCCCTTCTTCCGCTTAGCTTTGTAGCCAGCGGTTTCATCTCTTTTAATGTCGTCATTGAAACGACACTCGGTGTTGGTGTGGGACGAGCCCCCATTGGCATCTAAGTGATGCACACATGGGTTATTGGCAATGTCGGCCCAAGAGTAGGTTTTGCCTGGTTGCTGGTCTCCTCTACCTTGAACTCTCGAAGTCCCACGGCCATGCTCGCGGCCTCCGCCGTGTCCTCCTTGTCCTCCAGACCCAAAAATAGCAGTGACCACTGCCATTTCCGCGTTGGGTTTCTCTTCCGAGGTATTCTTGCGCTTATGAGCTTGTTGCTTTGGTTGTTTTGATGATTGTGGCACAGCCAGGGCGTTGCGTAATCCCTCTGCATCGTCGTCAGCATCTGCATACTTGCTCGCTGTTTCTATCATCTCTCCCAAATCAGTGACCTTGTCACACTTCAAGCGATGGCGCAGTAGGCCAATTGGGAGACCTGCAATGAAAGCTTCACTCGTAGTTTGGTCATTTACTCCTTCACAGGAGTTCTTGGTGTCGATCCATCGTCCGAGGTAATCCCGGCAAGTTTCTCCGGCCTTCTGGGTGCAACGTTGTAGGTCTTCGACCGTACACGGCCTCCGGTATGTGCCTTCGAAATTCCGAAAGAACACACCTTGCATGTCATACCAGTTGTGGGTGGTGTTCTCTGGAAGTTCATTAAGACATGATCGTGCCGTCTTCCGCAACATGAGTGGGAGATATCGAGTTGCGACCAGGCTGTTTCCGCCTTTGGCGATGCAACAAGCTTGGAAGAAATCCTGTAGCCAGGTATCTGGCCGAGCAATGCTGTCGTAGGCTTGGATATGTCATGAGATAGCAAATCCTTCCGGGAATCTTGTAGCTCTGATGCATGGTCCGAAGCACTTTGGGCCCACGTAGATATCATCATTTTCGTAGCGCCGCGCCTCTATATTGGAGTTGATCCTGTGCCTTGCATCATTCGGGGATAGAGATAGTCCCGAGTGTCAGCTATGGCTGCGGTGCCTTGGAGCCGGACTTCGGCTTCTTCCACCACCTCCTCCACCATAATGCCCTCCCTGGCCTCCTTGAGAGCCGTTGTGATGGCTACTTGGTGGAGAGGGTGGAGCAGCTGGGTTATTTCCGGCTGATCGTCGGCCTCCGTTCGGAGCATCATTATTCCGGTTCCGGGGAGGGTCTTCATTGTGACGGGATCCCTGTCGGCTTGTCTTAGCACGGTATCCGTCGTTCCTTCGTCCGTCATCCGGACGGCTTGCATGTCTAGGAGGTGGCATTTTTTGTCGGTCCTCCTCCTGACGTTTCTCCTTATCATCGTCCCTGCAGTCTTTCAACTCTCGCCGGGGCGGGTTCCTCGGATTCAGTGCAGCAATTGCCTCTTGCTCCGCAACTGGGTTAACGTTACGCCAGTCACGGGCAGCTTTGTGGTGCTGTCCCGAAGATCTAGTTCTTGAGTAATTGTCCTCCCGGCGATCAGAATGATGATGCTGCTCCGGAACGCGCTGGGGTCTTATGTCAGCCCATGCCGGGTCTGTGCGAAACTGGTCGGAATCAGAGACCAGCTTTTGACTTCCGGACATGGCGACCTTTTGCTGCTCCAGTCCATTGTTGAGTAATTTGATTCCCAACCGAATCTCCTCTGGGCCTGGATTAGCCGATAGAATTTCTCGGGTCGCCACGGTGTTCTATACTGGGGTTGGATACACCCAATACCCTTTGCTATCTTTCTGAGGCTTCCCCATTTCTTCTCCGAAAAGGACGGTGTGAATCTGCGGGAATTGGTTGTCACTAGTATGACGCTTCCTGGTCTTCTGGTATTGTCTGGAGTTGTACTTCTCCGCAGATGCTATACGTTTCTTTTCCTCCTCAATGTTTTTGGCTTCATCGAGGAGTACTTGACGACGCGATTCTAGGGTCTGTGCCCTCTCGTCCAGTTCTTCTGCAGTAAGCTCTGCAGCTATAGGAATAGGTGTGGTTAATGTAGCATCAATGAGTTTACGCGCACCTTCAGTGATCACGTGTCCATCCATCGACTCTTCTTTTTTGGGCTCGTCTAGGATAAGTGCTCCATACGAGTCTTCCTCGTATTCCTCGGCAATCACCTCCTCTGCTAGAGGGTCTTTTTCCGGGGTCTTGTTTTTCTTGTTCTTCTTCTTTGCCTTCTTGGCAGCGCCGGTAGCAAAGAAGGCTTTGGGCCCGTTTCCCGGAGTCAAGCTCTGATCGGTACTTTCGGCCATTTGGTTCTCGGGATTGTCTTTGAGATCCATGTCACCCTGTGATTTGGGAGAGTTTTCTCCGGATCCTTCGTCCATGTCTTCTCCTTCTGCTGCAGCTATGGAGTTAAGCTCCTCGTCATATTCCGTGGAGAACTTCCGGAAATCTGCTGATGTCATCGACTCATCCGAGGATGCGGGTACGTCGGCGTTTGTTCCGATTGCCTCCAGTACCGAGTTGGTGTTGTCTCCAACATCAGCGGAGCCGGATCTGGATCCCACATATCCGACGAAGTGCAATGCGTGCCTCCTGACATACCTACGGCTCTCGCGATCGGCCTCGTCAAAATGTTTGATAGTCTCGAGGATTTCGTCTATGCTAGAGTTTTGCATTATCATGTGTCGCAGCGTGTACCTTAGGAAAGGCTTGTCTGTTCCGGCGTCATCAGAGCCGGAACCGTCATTGTTGTTATGCTCCTCCTGGATTTCGACTTCAGCAGGTGGGTCGATCTGGGATTCGGTCTCTCCAAGGAGATCCACTCCAGATTCGACTTGGACCGCTAAGTCTGCTTCAGGCTCGGATTTCTCCACTATCTCCGCTAATGGTGCGGGCTGGGTGGGATTAGGGTTTTCTGAGATCCGGAACTCTACCGCCTCCAAGGACAAAGGGGACCCAGAAGTTTCTTCTGCCTCTATCATCACCGCTGGGGTGGGTGGGATAGGTTCAGCAAAACCGATGTAAACATCGATCTCGCCAAAAGACATGATGGTGTAGGCAGTCACAGCCTCCCTAGACCAGAATCCAGATCTCGTCGAGAACGATGAGAGGGACGTCGCTGGCGTAGAGGATGCGACCGACGGCGATAGTCTCGCCGATTCTGATTCTTGCAGATTACGCTTGGAACATAGATCCGAAGCTCACTTGCCCCACGGTGGGCGCCAACTGTCGTCGGATTGATGACAAGTACGCCATGAGGGGGTCCTCGGGGCGTGCAGAAGAGAGGGGTGTGAGACGTACGGGGTCCGGGACGGTGAGCACACAAGTTTACCCAGGTTCGAATCCGCCAGCTTTGGATGGATCCTACTCCTGTTAGCAATCCAGTAATAAGGCAGTGTCAGAATATGGGTTACAAGGGTTCGCTTGTGCGAGTTGAGATTGTAGACTATTGAGGGTGCCCTAAAGGCTCTCCCTAGGATGGCTTATATATACATCTGGCCTAGGGTTTACAGGAGAGACCTATCCGGCTACGACTAAGAGTCGGTTACAGAGTACATCTTGAACTACAAGTAACACTATGGGCCTATGTCGGTAAGTCTTCTGGGCCTTCCCGTAGCTGGACTAGACTCCGTCTCTTCTTCCTGACTAGGCCGCCCGTGAAGCAAAGCTCTAACCCGAAGTGGGCCACCCTGGTCAGTGAGGAACCGTGAGGATACCCGAAAAGTATATCCCCAACATCTTCCATACGCCAAGAATGCTTCTTGTTGTTTCCATATTGAACCAATTCAATTTTTTATCTACGTACTTTGGCATCACCGTAGTAGGTGCCTCAATCTATCCGATTATAGATATCGGTGCCCAATATTTTGGTTTTGCCTAAATTTTCACACAAAATCTAATTCAAATGAAATCTTAACAGTGTCAAGAAAAGATACATCATTTCTAATCAACAATATGCCATCTATATAAAGTATTATAAATACGTCTTAGCGCTCCCACTTAATTTCTTGTACACATACATGCATCTTCGCCTTTCCTAATGAAACTAAACTCTTTCAGTTTCATCAAAGTGAAGATTCCAACTCCATGATCCTAACTTATTCCATTGAAGTTTGCACACATATCTAGTATCCTTTTAAACTACCATATCTTTTGAATATGGAGTGGTTACTATAGTAATCCCTACAGACTTAAGCATCACTATAGAAAATTCAATCTTGTTGTAGTCAAATCTCTGAACTTTGTCATCAAATCCTTTCGATAAGTCGGTCCTTTTATGGATGTAAACATCCCCGTCTATTTATAGACCCATTTACAGTCGATAGGCTTCATGCCTTCCAGAGGGTCTATCAAGCTCCAAACTTGATTTTCATATATGGATCCTATCCTAGATTTTACGGCGTCTAGCCATTTAACGGACACAGGGCCTATCACTGCTTCTTCGTATGTCATTAGTTCATGATTGTCCAACAATAATGATTTTTGACCTAAGTGGTTCAATAGGAATTTTGATTTCTGGGACTACAACACTTTGTAGCCGCAGGAGTCTCAGCCGCCATAAGCGTATCCAGAACGCTTTCCGATGCTGCGCTAATTTTCTCATCTTGCTCAGGTTCAACAACCTCATGAAGTTCTATTGTCCTCCCACTTAAACTTCTGCATACAGTTTATAGTTGAAGGAATTCCTAGTGGTTACCTGGAATAACCTATAAAGAGGTAGTCATCCGATCTTGGTTTGTAAACAATTTACATATGCTTAGCATACCAAAATTTAAGAAAATACAACTTGGGTTTCTTCCCATGCCATAACTCATATGGTATCATTTCAGTGGATTATTATGGCATTCTATTTAGTGTAAAAGCGTTAGACTCTAAAGCATATTCCACAAAAACATAATGATAGGTTTTACTTATTTCATCATTCATCTAACCATATCTAACAAGGTTTGATTACATCTCTCGGACACTGCATCATACTACGATGTTCCCGGATCCGCAAGTTGTGGACACTTCCGCAACTCTTCACCTACTTGCTAAACTCGTCACTCAAATATTATCCTCTATGATCTAATCATAGACACTTGATTTTCTTGTTATGATGATTTTCTACTTTATTCTGAAATTATTTGAACTCTTTCAAATATTTCATACTTCTTTCTTATCAAATATATATACCCTTATATATCCACTCAAATCATTGATCAAAGTATAAGAATTATAATAATCCACCACATGCGGCTACACATAATGGACTACACACATCAACATGTATGATCTCCAATAAGCTAGTTGTCCGTTCAATGAACATAATTTTGGTCATTTTAGATAACTCTTGTAAGTGCCAAACGATTCAAAATCAAATGACTTCAAAAGTCCATCAACATGGATTTTCTTCATGTGTTTCTCTATAATATGATATAAATGGCGGTGTCACAATTAAGTGAAATTCAATCATTTTCTTGCAACATTTAGCATCAGGGTTATGATGTGCATATCACAATCAAGATTTATAATAACTAATCCATCCACTATGGAGCACAGTTTTAAGTTGAACAACCATTGTTCTTATAAAATCGGAACTATGTAACAATTACTAACTTCTTATTATAAATCTCAAAGGATAGGTAAGATGCCGATGATGAACACGATAACACTTTATTTGTTCATGGCGTGCATCATCACTGTATCCTTTTGCTAGTTACTTAGGACATCATAGTTCTTGCACTATGTTTCTTTGTATGACACTTTGTACCAATGAATCCGGTATCCAATACCCAAGAACTATATTGTTTAACTAGAAAAGAATACATCAATAACTTGTATATCTATTATATACTCCTGAGCTAGATATTTCTAGACTTGCTTTTCTACCATACAATTTTTGCAATTTCCCTTTCAGTTTTTCCTCTCTTGTTGAAGAAGCTCTCAACATCAATAGTGGTGACAGCTTGAGTGGCACATAGTCCTAGGCGTGTTAGTCATGTACTAGCACCCTTGGATTTATATTTTTTAAGTTAATCATCACATGACTAGTGTTCTTCTTGATTCTAATTTACTCATACTTTTATCCATCCCATCATCACTACTTCATGATGAAGATACTATAGCTAGAAAGGATGGATATGAGAATAATATTAGTGCCCAATGATTTGGGTGATTGAGGCGCCTAACGTCTCTAATTTTTGCATACACTCATACAATATGAGCACATGTTGTCACACTGAATGATACTTAATCATATTGCAACCAATCAAGGTTTTAGATATCAACATACCTTTGACTCCTTACTTGTTTCTGAAATAATCTTTTAGCTCCTGGAGCACTTTGATTCTCGAAACAACTTTTGAAGATAAGGTTTCACGTAGGCAAGTATGACACTAGATACTAAATTTGAATCATTGCTCTTGAATTAATACAACTTATTAAATCATATGGACCATATGAGGTTTGCCAAAAAAATCAATAGAACTTAATCTTTAATTGTCACTCTAACAATACGGTACTAGTCCATAAAATAATTACAAACTATCTAACGTTTTATTTTTCTATATCAATTAACAAGCTAAGTGTAAGATAGATAATGGATTCCAATGACTACTATGATCTATGCAAATTCACTTGATTAATAATTCAGGATTAATTGGACTACTCAAATTAACAACTTAATTATTTTGTATCTCCCACTAAAATCAATATCCCACATAATTAATAATCAGTGATTCAAGATCCACCTCTTGCTGTCCCAATGCTAATGTTATACCGCATATCTGGGAGCAAAACTGGTAGATAATCATACCAATCACATCTCTATATGATTATTGTTAATCTTTCAATTCTTGTGTTCCATACTCTAAACATTCTAGGTAGTATGTCAAGGGAACCTTAGCATACAGGCTATGTGATAGTTTCACACCCACACTATAAACGTCGCTAGGTGCACCCATGTTGCATGACCCACACTAGTTTGAAGACCAATGTTATGTGGCACCTAACTAAGGGAGAACACTTTTAGAACTTGATAATTTTAAGTGAGGAGTCATCCTATTTATTACAACTACCACGTAACAAATAAAGTGCATAAAAGGATTAACATTACATGCAATTCATATAGTGATATCGTATAGAACTTCACGCCAACGATCTTCAATATCAACGTCTTTTAGTGTCGGGTATTTCTTCACCACTCCTTGGGCATAGCACCGAGGTCCATAGTTACTTGATCATCATCGCCTGATCTTACAAATATTGCTACTCTAGATAATAAAGTAAAAAATATGGCTATTACAATAATAACATGACAATCATCGCAGCTCATTCCACTCACGCCCAACGAGATTACAACATGACACATCTCATACATCACACTACAAACTTCAGCTATACCACATCAGTACCGTGCAAAAACAAGTTAGACGCTTCTAACACGCTTTCCTAGATTACAGGTTTTTTTGGTTGCATAGAGAACTATTCTTTACCTACGTGGTAAGTAAGCATCATGATCAATTATTTGTTATTTAACTTATCTAGGAGTGTTACTCTAGAGCTATGAATAGCTCGAAGCCAACACTCAACTTTTTCTATACGCGTGACACCCCGTGCAGACTTCAACCAAATATGCAGAAGTCCAATGTGCAAAATATCTCTCTCAAGCTATTGCAAAAAAGGCACCACACAAAGTTGTTTCGTGCACCCGAAGTACACTTCACAAACAGTTCTTGATCCGAAGATCGTAAAGTTGGCTCGGGCCACTAATCACACAATACTTCCAAGAGCAAAATTGCAACAATTGGGAAGAAAAACAAGATCAATAATGCCAGAACTCAAAGATTCCTCTATCCATACTTGTGCCTACTCATAGACATCTCCGAAAATACTATTCAAGAACATGCTATGCAAAAACACGAATTTCTAGAGCATAACTAGGATCATATGCGAGAAGGGGAGGCAATAGATCATACCCTCTAAGGTAGATCTAGCAGAAGTTGTCGATGAAGAGGTTGATGAACACGTGCATCGTTCCCCGCAATGAGACTTGTCAAGTCACGAGGATATGCATTATCCCATGGAATGCTCCATGATGGTCGATTCGCCCAACTTGTCAATTAGCCGTGAGAATATTCTCCTTTTACGAAGATCCTCACAATCAAATGCTCCAAGTGTAGCACCTCCACCGGTATCCACACATATGGGTATAGCGTCACCACATCAAAGTGCGATCAAGTGCACTATTCGAAGCGGGGAAGCAAGTCCATGAATATCTGGTGCTCCGTGATCACCGTCTAGATTAGATCTAAAAGGAGTAGACGATCCAGTAGTGCCCCCGCAAGAGAGAAGAGAAGGGAGAACCCAGGACACACCGGCCCTATAGTTTAGGTCCACACCATGGAGGTGGTGGATACGATATGGCAGCGACGACGATCTGGTGGTGGCAGCACCCGTGGCGCACAACATGGCAACGACGCACATCTAGGGTTTTGAGGCGGCAGGGTGCAGCAGCTTGGGAGGAGGAGAGGTTGCAACTTAGGAACCTCTTGGGCCGTCCCTTTCATCCCTTTATAGGTGGAAAGGACCTATGGGGTTTCCTAGACCCATCCCCAAACTTCCAGCAAGTTCCTGTAGGTTTAGGTCAATCCGAACCTACTAGGCACTCTTGCAATCTGAATTGGTGTAGGGAAACTTTCCTTGCCTCTTGATGCAACGTGTATGTACCTATTATGGAACCTTCCAGATTTCCCAAGATGGACAGTGTCACCCCGGTACCTTCCAAACCCTTCTGGTCCTTCCATAACCTTCCTTATATGTCCAAAACCATTCCAAACACTCCCTGGAGCATTCTAGACACTTCCGGGATCATACAGGACACTCTTGTAAAACTTCTCTCTTTCCATAAATGCTCGAAACTCATTTCACACACTCTCGGCAACTCTACAACTATGATCATGTCGGGTCTATCTATTATCGTTGTTGTCTCAACAACTCTGATCTCAAATATCACTAGCAACTCTACACCACCTTGTATTTGCCCATAGTCAGGAAACCGGGACTATCGACGATACATGAACCAGTCTTAGAGGTGAGACTAGGGATATCTAAATGGTGTTTATAATTCCACACATGTATTACCATTTTATCAAATATTCATTATCCGGAACAAATTCAATTATAACATGTAATAATAAACTTAATCATGAACAAGAAATATTGAATAATACAACTTATTATTGCCTCTAGGGCATATTTCTATCAGGTGCATGGGCCATCTAGGACCCCCCATGTCAGGCTCCTAGCCCCCTAGGGCTGCCACTTTGACCTTCCATATTGGTGCATTACATAATTAGAGAAGCAATCTAATCAAATATATATATTTATGGAATGTTCCAATCACATCGTATTATTGAGGAAAGTATCGATCTTGTTTGATCGTAAAGTTAGAAAATCCTCTATAACAGGAAGGGGTGATCTCCCTTTTATGGGATATCGGAATATACCAATGGGATTGGGAGGTGCCACCCTTGGCCCTACCTTGGTTGCCGGCCTAGGGATGGAACCCTAGTCGGCATGCCCCTCCCCTCCCTCCTATATAACCCCCATGGGGATCTTCTCTACATCCTTCCATAGAGTACCAATTGCCACTGAGTGTTTTCTCTCTATCTCTCCCTCTCTCTATCTATCTTTCACTCTCCCTGTCTCTACATCATAATACCTGCCACTCTGGCCTCGCATGTAGGACGCATGGAGGTGGGGAGTCCCGGATGGCAACGCTACCGTGCCAGCGCCCGCTGCTGCCCTTGTTTCAAATCGGCGGTGGCTGGAAATGAGGGTACTGCAGGCGAGGGTGATCTCCTTTGGCGCTGTGGAGCATCACACCGGCGAGGGGCCGGCTCGCCTACCACAGCCTCCGGCTAGCCTCGTTGTAGTTCACTAGAGAAGAGATGTCGCCATCGTACCTGGCGAGATCTCTTGCCTGCTGATTGGCGAAGAAGGCATTCTAGGTAGCCTGGTGATGTCTACGCACGCTTCTATTCTTGTAGACAGTGGTGGGCCTCCAAGTGCAGAGGTTTGTAGAACAGCAGCAAGTTTCCCTTAAGTGGATCACCCAAGGTTTATCGAACTCAGGGAGGAAGTGGTCAAAGGTATCCATCTCAAGCAACCCTGCAATCAAGATACAAGAAGTCTCTTGTGGCCCCAACACACCCAATATACTTGTCAGGTGTATAGGTGCACTAGTTCGGCGAAGAGATAGTGAAACACAAGTAATATGGATGATTATAAGTGGTAATTGCAATCTGAAATAAAAGTGGCAGCAAGCAAACATGTAACAGAACTAATTGTAAATGGTGTTTCAATGCTTAGAAACAAGGCCTAGGGATCATACTTTCACTAGTGGACACTCATATAAATATCTTATCTTTATGATGCTACCTTGAACTACTCTCCGGTTGGACGATGTAGATCTATAACAGGACACCTTAAAGTTCGCATTCCCCATCTAGATAACCCCTCACTGTCACCTTGAGCGCTAGATGGTTCCAACAAACACCACAATCTCATAGAGACATCTAACTCAAATTATACTCATGATAAGTATTTATGTAACCTTAGCCAAACTGCCACACGGTGTGCACACTGTCAACTTCACACACATGGGGATAAGCAGAGATTCATTAAAGCACTTGAGTAGCAAAATAGATCTATAGATTACAAAGCTCATGATCTCAATAAGATCATGCATAGAGAGAGATGAAAACATAGATACTTGTAGAGCCCATAGCCTCGAGAAAGAACTACTCCCTCCTCATCATGGGAGTCAGCAATGACGATGGAGATGGCGGTGGAGTCGATGGAGATGGATCCGGGGGCACTTCCCCGTTTCGGCAGGGTGCCAGAACAGAGACTTCTGTCCCCCGAATCTCCTCTTCGGTGGCAGTGGCTTTGCGGAACTTTTTGTGGAAATATGATCTCGTCCTTAGGGTTTTCGTCCTGGGAGGCTTTTATAGGCAGAAGGGCAAGGTCGGTGGAGCACCAGGGGGCCCACACCCCTGGTGGTGCGCCCCCGAGGCTCTGTAGCCACCAGGTGTGCATGCCTGGTGCACCCATTATCCCTCCAGACTCTGTGTTGCTTCAGGTAAAATATTGACTTTGGCTTTTGTCCGGTCTAGTTCCGAGAAACCAAAAACAGCAGAAAATAGGCAACTGGCACTGTGGCATCTTGGTAATAGGTTATTTCTAGAAAATGTGTAAAAATACTCCAAAGTGTGGACAAAACATAAGAAAGTAGATATAAAACATGCATGGAACATCAAAAATTATAGATACGTTTACGACGTATCACCTGGCTGTCGAAACACCAATTGTGATCTGCTCGCTGTTCCGGCATGAGCTTGAGGTAGTAGTGGCCCTTGATGGCCGCCCGGCGGGAGGAACCACGAGGCACATGTGAGAAAGGAACCCCTCCAGCGCTCAACATCAAGTCGGGTGGCAGTCGGTAGCCCGACTGACATGGGTAGATGGAGGCGCACAACGCCTCCATCCGCTCTGTGGTGAGATATGCCCAACATGAGGTGTGAAGGGAATATGCCCGAGAGGCAAAAATAAAGTGGTTATAAGCTTATTCGATGTTTATGATAAATGTTTATTTCTTATGCTATAATTTTGTCAATTGGAAACGTTAATACATGTGTGTTTAATAAAAGCTAGTTCGTAGTTAAGCCTCTCATATAAGCTAGTTCGTTGATTAACAAGATGATCAAGGTTTCCTGATCATGGACATTGGATGTTGTTAATAACGAGGTCACAACATTGGTTGAATAATGGGATGAACATTCACCCAAAGTATAGTAGTATGATAAAAGTCATTATGTTTACATTGCTATAACATCATCCGAAGGAACCTTAGTCCTTAGACCATGAGATCATGTTAATCACTAACACCGTTAGAGTGCCTTGATAATATCAAACGTCACACCATAATAGGGTGAGAATAAAAGTGGGTTTATATACTCCGAAAGTGTTATATAGAGGCTCATGGATCAAGAGTGGGATTTTTCCATCCCAATGATGGAGAGATATACTCAGGGTCCTCTCGGTGATATCACATTGACACAGCTTGCAAGTAAGTGATAAGATCACAAAGAATGTTATATCACATGAACGAGAAAAGAGTACTTATAGGTAACAAGATCAAACTAGGTATGGATGATACTGAATGATCAGATCTCGGACAGTAAAATATCGTGAGACAAAAGGATTTAGGTACGGTGCCAAAGATTCTCACGATCACTAGAGTCATCGTTGAATATGTGGGAGTTAGTACGAATCTCTAGGACCCGTTGTTGATTATTGATTGAAGAGGGGTCTCGATCATGTCTGCATTATTCATGAAACGTAGGGTGACACACTTAAGGCATACTAACACCAAATGGAGCAGATATAATACTAGAGAAATGATTTGAAAGCGTTGAGATTATTTCGATGGACACCATAATCGTTTCGGGTCAAATTGTTGAAAATGGTTTCAGATGTGATATCAAAGTATTGTAAGGGGTTTTATGTAGATGTTTGTTAATTAATGTAATTAACAAAATTCCATATAAAATAAATAAAATGGTCTTACTAAATGATAGTTAGCATTAATTTTGGTGAAAAATTAATGCATATGAGTGGATTTGTGAGTGGATTTGGATTTATGTGAGTGGACGATCCACCCACATAAATGAGGGAGAGGTGGGGGCACCCACCTTAGCCGCCAAAAATGGCATGGGGATTCCCCATCCCCTATAAAAGGAGAACTCCTCTCCTCTCACTCCCACACCTCCTCGCGAAGAGTCTCTCTCCCCTCTAGTAAATTCCCTATGGCTTCAGATTAGCAAAATACATGTTCTTGGTGGTTTCTTTGGAAGGATCTGCTGCTTCTGCTGCTTTGCTAGAGAGAGGACTCAGAGGTTGTCGGGGTGCTAGACGTATGTGCGATCACGGATGCGCTACTGGTTTGTGGTGCTGGACTTCAACTCGATTTCACGGATGCGCTTCGTGGGTACGACTACATCGTCCATGAAATCAGATTTCATTGACAAAGATTTTCCGTCTTCGAGGGTTAGATCTCTATGGATGTATATCCACCTGTTTCTTGTGTCTATTAGAAAGATCTTTGTTCTTAGTCATTCATATCATAGAATTTTCTTCTATGATGCACAACCAACAGTGGCATCAGAGCCGGATCTATGCGTAGATGTTTTGTATTGGTAGAACACATATGAGTATGTGGGCACTGATGATGATATTATTGCATCCTCTTGTGTATTTTGGATATTGGTGGCATGGTGGGATGAAGAGGCTTGGACTAACTTTACATGTCCTTGCATAGGATACTTGTTCCATGCTTGACATGCAACTAGTTTTACATATGTGGCTAGCGAGTGTGTGTCTCTCCCACTATAGTTGATATCTGATTTACAACGGGTTGCTAATAATTTGATTATCATCGTTGTGGTTCCATGTTCATAAGTAAGAACAGTTCTATCTCTAAAGGCCCTAAACCACATAAAAATATGCAAAAGATAAATTAGAAGCGTCTAGTTTTATTTTTGCTAGGCAAGTGTTATGATATGGGTATCGTATTGTTTTGAGTGTCAATCTAAAGTTTAAAAGTCCTATTGCAAACTTTCAGCAAACTCCATTTACTACATCAAGTTTAGTAATTAGTATTAAATCAAGAGTATCAATTCCAGTGTTAGTATCTAAATATCATACTTGCCTCCATGAGACTTGATATTCAAAAGTTGTTTTAGTATCAATGTTATCTAGGAGCTGAAAGATTTTTTTTAGAAACCATCATGTGTGGAAGATATTGTGATATATGAAACAATGTTTTGTTGCAACGTGATAGAGTATAATATTAGTAAAATACATGTCCTCATATTGTATGAGAATTTATGAAGGTTGGAGACGCTAGTCCTAGTATCCCAAAAAAGTTTTGGGAACTAACATTATACTCGTGATTCTCCTTTATAGGCTATAGTAGCTTGATCATCAAAGTTGTCATGATAGAATGAGTAAAAGATGTAGGTAAAAATGTTTACTACACTAAAAGTTTACTAAAGAATGCATTTTAAAAGAACACCAAACATTGGATGATAGTGATCCATTTCAAAGTGGAAGTCCAAAGGTATTAGTATTTGACTAAACATGCTTTGGACTATGTGTCATGTGTATGGCTCCACTATTGATGTTGATAGATTATTTTAAAAAGAAAAGGATGTTCAAAGAGAATCTAGAAAATATTTTGCCGAAAAAAGACTAGAAATTTCTAGCTTAGGTATATAGATGATATAAATTTTATGGGTGTATTCTTTTCTTGTTAAACAATGTGGTTCTTGGGTATTGTATACCGAATTGGGTGGTGTGAAATGTCATATAGAACAACACAGTTCATAAACTACAATGGCCTGAGTAACTAGCAGGAGAATATGTGATGATGTTTACCGAAAAAAAATAAAGTATTTTTGTGTTTATCGTTGACATCAAACCTTTCCTTCAATATTTGTTTTAATAATTGTTATTTTGTTCCGGTATTATGAGAACAATGGTTGTTCAAATTATTACCGTATTCAATACAAGTTGGATGGACTCTTACAAGTCTAGTTGGAGAAATTGTGTCCATAAATACTAATGCTAAAATATCACAAGACAAATGATTGAAAGATCACTTATGAAGTGACATCACCATTTAAATTATATTGGAAAGAAAATATGAAGAAACTCCATGTTGATGGATTTTTGGAGTCTTTGATTTTGATCAATTGATGCTTGTGAGAATTTCTCGGAGATAATTAAAACTCCATTCATAGGACAAAGAGGAATGAACGACTAAGTTATTGGACATTGTTCATGTTGATGTATATAGTCCATTATGTATAGTCATGTCCAATGGATCTTTCAAATTCATACACTTACTCCAGAATTTTGAGTGGATATATATGTATATTTACTTAATAAGGAAGAAGTATGAAACATTTGAAAAATGTTGAAGGACTTTCAAGTTGAAGTGGAGAATCATTGTAACGAGAAAATAAATAATTTATGATTAGATCATAAAGGTAGACATTTGAGTTACTAGTTTAGCAAAACACCTAAGATTTGAGGAATCGTCCCATGAATTTTCATTTCCTGATAAACCATTGGAGTATGGAATATTCGAGAGATAAAATCAAGCCTTGTTTGGCATGGTAAGATTAAAGGTGTCATTTAGAAACTTCCCTTATGTTTCAAGGATTACAACTTTAGAGACAATCGCTTTTACACTAAAAACAGCGCCATTGTAATCCGCTGAAATGACACCATACAAGTTATGGTTTGGGATAAAACCCGAGTTGTATTTTCTTAAATTCTGGTATGCTAGGCATAAGTAAAAAAATTACAATCAAAGACGTATAAGCACGTCTTTGTAGGTTATCCAAAGCAACAGTTGGGTATTCCTCCATAACACCAAAGACAAAAAGTTTGTCGCTTAGAACATCAAGTTTCTTGAGAAGGAATTTTTCGCAAAAAGTTAAGTGGGGGGACAATAGAACTTTGATTGTTGATGAACCTAAGCAACATGTGCTAAGTAGCACAGCGCCGGAAAGTGTCCCAGAGGCGGCCATAATGCTCATGGCTCCCATGACTACAAATGTTGTGATCTCGGAGATTAGAGTTTACAATGAACCGTGTGAGTCGGCTAACAACAAATAGTGAGATTTGATAAACAAGTCGTTATTGTTTTGACAATGATGAACCGACTGTATGCAAAGAAGCAATGATGAGCCCTGGCTCCTCAAGTAACTAGAAGCCATAATATCCGTGATAGTTTCCATACACAAGAAATCAAGTTTTTGAACTTGGGAAGACTCTCCAGAAAGTTGTGAAGCCTATCAGTCGTATTTGGATCTATAAAGAAATAGACATGGATGTTTCACATCTATGAAATAGTTGACATGCCAAAAAAGAGTTTACGACAAAGTTAAAGGAGTTGACTACGACAAGGTTTGATCCTTCGTAGCGATATTTTGTCTAGACAGATTGTTGTAGCAACCACTACATATATGAATTTTTGGTATATGGCAGTTGAATAAACAAAACAAAGTTCTTATAATAGAATGGATACCTAGGATGTGTACATGACACGGTCCGAAGGGTTTTGTTAATTCAAAGAATGCTAAAAAGGGCATTTAAACTTCAATGATTGAAATAAGCATCACGGAGTTGAAATCTTCACTTTGATGAAACTAATAAAAGGTTTAATTTTATCAGAGATGATAAGATGCTTGCATCTGTAAGAAATTAATTGGGGGTGTCAAGACATATTTCTAATACATTATATAGAAGACAGGTTGTTGATTGCAAATGATGTATCTTTTATTTACACAAGTTAAGAATTTCACTAAAATTAGATTTTGATGAAAGACTTGGGCAAAACCATAATATTAGGCATCAATGTTTATATGGATAGATTGAGGCGTTAATATGGTTATGCAAAACATACATAGATGATATATTGAATGAGTTCAATATGGAAATGATAAGAAAGTTTGAATCAAGATTCAAGTGTATTGATACTTAGTGAGTGAAATGAGATTCAAATGTTTTGACACTTGGTGAGTGAAATCACATGAATATTTTGATCAATCATGTATACCATGATATGTACATATCTATATATGTCCTATGCTCTAAAAGTTATGAGCATATACCAGAATGACTCATAAGATGATCATTGGACAATAGTAAGGATATTCTTATGAGTTTTGGAAGAACTAAAAATATATTTATGTAGAGGTGACAAGTAGTTACAAATAGTTCATTGTAAAGTATTACATTGGTACTAGTTTTGTCGCGAGATACAAATAAAAGTTTATCTCAATTTAGACTATGGGTGACACAATGTAATGGAAAGGAAGTTCCATGATGGATTTAGATGAGTTCCAAAGTTAAGACATTGTGACCGATACTACAACAAAGGCTGAGTATATGCAGCAAATGAGGGTATTTGTGTCAAGTAGTTTGTTATCAAACTAGGTGTGGTTCAAAGCGGGCTAGTTCTATGAAGATATATTGTATGACAATAGTATCACCATGATTTAACCCCAAGGAAGTGAGGTCTCACCAAAGGAACAAATTTATACAATGCCATCTCATTTGAGAATGAGTGATACGTAGAAACACAAAGACATGCAAATACACGCGGACATGAAAGTGTTAGATCTGGAGATTAGATTTACCACAACAAAATGCGAATATACAACACCAGAAAGCCATAGGTGTTTAATGCACAAGTTTTTCAAACTAGATTATTGACTCTAGTGCAAGTGGGAGACTGAAGGGAACATGCCCGAGAGGCAATAATAAAGTGGCTATTATCTTATTCCATGTTTAAGATAAATGTTTATTTCTCGTATTTTTTTAAACCTTTTCTACTGCAGGGGACCCCCCCCCCCCCACAACCCTTTATTAGAAACCAAAGGAAACCAAAACAGAGTCCAACTTGCAAACAAGGAAGAAGAAAAAACAAGGAGAAACGATAAGAGTTATGTATAGAGCTATGCACATAAATCAGGGCAGACTGTCATGCCATAATGACAGAGAGTCCTTGATGGAAAACTTGAGTCCATGTTTCAGCAAGTTAACATCATAGAAAAAACTAGCCTTCCAGCCTCTAAACGTCGGCTTAATGCTCTTGAATATCCAACCATTCCTTTGCTTCCCTATATTCCAACAAGCCAAAATTGTCAGTTCAGTGAAACATGGTCCTTGAAAATATTTTGCTGCAGAAGGAAGCTATCATATAAAGCTCGATCTCGCCAATGTATTTGTAAGTAATTCTAGTCTCTAGTACTGAAAAAACATGTAAAGAATAGATGCTTCCAACCCTCCCTCACTTGAGCAGTATAAAGTTCACAGTCATAGATGTCCATAACCTTCAAGTTTCTTCTCTGTAACATATCCTTTGTGTTTATTCGGTCATGCAAAATCAACCAAGCAAAGAATTTATGCTTAGACATGCATATACTTTTCCAAATCGACATGGATAGTTGATCATCAGGCATAACCAAGAACCATTGTGTATAATATGCTTTGGCTCTGTATGTTCCATTATTTAATTGACATATCCATTGGTTAGAATCAGAGTTTAGGGAAACACCATTCAGGATTGTCTGCAACTGATTGTATTCAATGAAGGCCTCTGTAGACAGTGGTAGATGAAAAGCATCATGTAGATTTTCTAATGAGAAAATGTCCTGTACAAATGCCAATGTGTACCAAGCATATGAGAACAACCTTGGAAACTTGACATAACGTAAAGCACCGCACCATAGATTATTCTAGAAAAGGAAACTGAAACCATTGCCCACTATTCTGGTGGTCATGGATCTCCATTCATAGCAAGACTAAAAAGCTCTCCACCAAAATGACCCACATTGAGTAACTGCATGAGGGTCAGACTCATGATAGTAAGTTTGCCTAATCAAGGAAAACATTAATACATGTCCCTAATGCTATAGTTGTGCATTGAAAAAATTAATGCATGTTTGTTTAATAAACAAATAAAGAGTTTGTAGTTATACCTCTCATATAAACTAGCTTGTTGATTAACAAGATGATCAAAGTTTCCTGATCATGGACATTGGATGTTGTTAATAATGAGGTCACAACATGGTGGAATAATGTGATGAATATTCACTCAAAATATAGTAATACGATCAAAGTCATTATGTTTACATTTTTATAACATCATGCAAAGTAACCTTAGTCCTTAGACCATGAGATCATGTTAACCACTAACACCAGAAGAGTGTCTTGATAATATCAAATGTCACACCGTAACAGGGTGACAATAAAGGTGGGTTCAGATACCTCAAAAGTGTTATATAGAGGCTCATGGATCAAGAGTGGGATTTTTCCATCCTGATGACAGAGATATATACTCAGGGGCCTCTCAGTGATATCACATTGACATGGCTTGCAAGCATGTGATAAGATCACAAAGAATGTTATATCACGGGAACAAGAAAAGAGTATTTGTCGGTAACAAGATTAAACTAGGTATAGGGATACTGATGATCGAATCTCGGACATGTAATATATCACGAGACAAAGGGATTTAAGTATGATGTCAAAGGTTCTCACGATCACTAGAGTCATTGTTGAATATGCGGGAGTCAGTACGGATCTCCAGGCCCAACTACTGATTATAGATCGTAGAGGGGTTTTGATCATGTCTTCATTGTTCGCGAACCGTAGGGTGACACACTTAAGGCATACTGATGGCCCAAAATATATTGAGCTCATTGGGGAACCCCAAGAGGAAGGTATGATGAGCACAGCAGCAAGTTTCCCTCAGTTATGAAACCAAGGTTATCAATCCAGTAGGAGCAAGGAAACACCCCAAAGGTGTTGCTAGCTGAACTTTGGCAGGGCGCACTACCGGTGCCAGCAGCAATGTGGAGACCTGCACAACACAACCACAGAACTCTGCCCCCAACTTGCGATGAGGTTGTCAATCTCATCGGTTTTGCTGAAAACAAAGGATTAAACGTATCGAGTGGAAGAAAGTAATAGTTTGCAGAAAGTAAACACAAAGCAGTAAACACTTGATTGTAGATTGATTGTAAAAGAAAGGATCGGGGTCCATAGTTCACTAGTGGTGGCTCTCCTTCAGATAGATGACATGTTGGGTGAACAAATTACAGCGGGGCAATTGACAAACACCGAGAAAGCAATCATGCATATACTACTCATCTTGACTCCTTTGAGATTCGATTGGGCATTACAACATTATACATAGACCGCCATCCAACTACATCTATGACTAATAATCCACCTTCAGGTTATCATCCAAACCCCCTCCAGTATTAAGTTGCAAGCAATGGATAATTGCATTACGAATTGCGTGTAAAGTAAACAATACGATTGTTATATGAATAAAGGATTGTTGCTTTCTCCCTAGTAGCAACAACACATCTAGTACCTTAGAGATTTCTGTCACTTCCCCAAATTACTAGAGGCATGAACCCACTATCGAGCATAAATACTAACTCTTGGAGTTGCTAGCATCTACTTGGCCAAGATAGCTACTTTCAAACGGAAAGCCTGCAAGATCACAAATAACAAAGACATGATAGAATCAATAATCATTCTGAAATAGCATCTCAATATCCATCGGATCCCCGCAAACACAACATGTATGATTACAAATAGATGACCTTGACCATGAACGAAGCTCACAAGATCAAAACATGATAGCACAAAGGAGGAGAACCAGCCATCTAGCTACTACATGGACCCGTAGTCCAGAGATGAACTACTCACGCATCACACCGGAGGCTTGCATGATAGTTCATAAGATTGACTAGATACAAATAGTTTAAAACAAGCAATATCAAAGCTATGCATCAATCAACAAGTCTTGGGACAATGCACATAGAACTAAGAATGGCCACTATGCTCTCAAAGTAGGTGCATAAAGATAGAAGGTGGAGACTCAACATAAAAGTAAAAGAAAGGCCTTCATAGAAGGAAGTAGGGATTCAAGTTTCATAAAGAGCTTCCAAAAATTATGGTACTTATTAGCTTTCAGCTCTCATTGCCCCTATCATAAGCATCTTGAAGTGATTAAGGTTAAAGTGAACAAACTATGGTGTATATGCTTGACGAAGTATAAGTTGGAAATCTCATGTCCCTTGAATACGAGGGCCGCTCTGCTACTCAAGTTTAGTTACTGGTAAGTTCTTGTCAAAGTAAGTACATGTGTATCATAGAGAACCGCCAACGGGGTACCCCTTGCCCGATGATACGGAAGAATCCCCATATCAAAATAACAAGGCAAGAAGACAACGAGCATCTCATCAATCTTCTTATTTACCATGGGAATATGGTGTTTTTTCTCTTTCCTCTTATCTCATATTTTTCTCTTTTTTCTCAATATCTGACTCTTTTTTTATAAGAAGAATGCTTCATAGATAACTCATTATGGTTACGCTGTAGGTTTCCACCATGACAGCATGGATTAGACCAGCGACCCAGGCGTTTCACTAACACACATACATAACTCCATGGACTTATAAGCTCCCCTTTCATCTCACACCGACGACATCCATGGACAAAAGAGCATGATATCAACTAGGTACAAAGTACAAGTGCAATGTTGAAAGCGTTCCCCATGACAGCATGGTTCTGCTAATCCCCAACAAATAAGTGCAAGCATATACAACATAGACGCCACAATGGTTCAAGTTTATTAAGTGCAAGAAAAGTAAAGTGTGCCTTCAAGTTCGTGAGAGTTTTAATCACTAGTTTTCTCATAACAAGTTTAATTCGGAAGGTAGATAAAAACATGAATATACTTGGAATAGCATAAGCTAATAGGTAGATATGGTGGACTCTTTGGAATAACTTGGTTTTAGGAGTTGTATGCATGAGTCATACTTGGTTACGGAGGCTAGCAAAAGACTGGGAGCGACCAACTAAGAGAGCAATAATGGCCATAATCATGCAGAGTGACAAAACATCATTAATCAAAGCATAAAGTGATACTACAAGTTGAAAACTAAAGGATCATCACGGCTATGGTTACTTGGGATAGTCATAACATGGTGTGAGCATGTGCCAAGTCAACCCAAATAAAGCATCAAATGAGAATACCACAATACTATGCTTTAATATGCTTAAACAACGCATGATTCTTCAAAGGCACATTAAGCAATCTCAATTGTATATAACAAGTCATGCTACAGCAAAGAATCCTAAGCATAAAGCCAAAACAATATCAAGCATGGCATGACAAAGCATAGGCCACAGTCAAAAACAAGCTCTCTTTACCACTTAAGCATGAATTTTCCTACTCTTTTCCAATCCAAACCAAACTATTTGAAAACCAATGTATGAAAGAGGGGGTCCAACTAATTTATTCAGAAAACTAAGAAATCAAAGAAAACGAAAAACCAAAATGAAAATGAAAAAGAAGATGCTCGAAGAACAACACAACTGTGCATGAAACAATAAAAATGAAGCGTTTGGAAGAAACCTAGGATTTTTATTGATGAAGAAGGGGATGCCTTGGGGATACCCAAGCTTTGACGCTTGTAGTTCTTGGATATTTCTTGGGGTGACATGCGTTGCATCCCCAAGCTTGAGCTTTAGTCCATCCTTCATCTCATTACTCATTCCTTCCATACACCTAAATTTTTTCCTTCATACAAAACTTCACATAATCTTTATTAGCAACATTAGTGCACTCAAGATAATAGGTATTTAGGTTCAGTTATAACACCAATAAAACTTAAATTAAAACACAAGCTACTGTAGCACTTCCCTCAAAAAGCTCAATTCCCCAAAAGAACTCAAAAAGGAACCAACAAGAAGCAAATGCAAATAATGGCAGAAATCTGTCAAAACAGACCAGCAGGTAAAGACAAATTTTTTCGAAGACCTTCTATTGCTCAAATAAAAAAGTGTTGAACTAATGAAAGTTATATAACAACCTGGGTCAGAAGCACAAAAATGCACGTCTCAAAAGGACGTACAGAGATTTTACACGATTTTTTACGGTGAAGCACAGAAATCTGTTCCGGGACAGCAACTTTCCCGATCATTACTTCACTCTCATTAGAGGTTACTCTTGGCACAAAATGCAAATAAAAAGGATAAGGAGCGATTATTACTGAAGTAATAACTTCCAAGACTCATCTAAAACTTTTGGGTTATCTCCCAATAAGTACTTTTCTTTAACGCCTTTAAGTTAGGCATGATAGTTTGAGAAGATGCTCACATAAGAAATATGAATTGAAGTAAAAGAGAGCATCAAGAAGCAAGTTCAAAACACATTTAAGTCTAACCCACTTACTATGCATAGGAATCTTGTATGAAAATAAATTCACAAAGAACAAAGTGACAGGCATAGGAAGATAAAACAAAAGTAACTTCAAAACTTTCAGCACATAGAGAGGTGTTTCAGTACCATGAAAACTTCTACAACCATATTTTCCTCTCTCATAATAATTTTCAGTAGCCTCATGAATAAACTCAACAATATAACTATCACATAAAGCATGCTTTTCATGATCTACAAACACTAGAGCTTTATTATAAACATTTTCAAAAGAATCCTCAGGAACATGACATTCGTCCTCCTTTGGTAAGCATGGGGGACAATCAAATAATGTAAGGGGTAAAGAGTTACTCTCATTAGAAGGTAGGAATGGGTAGATCCATTCTTCCTCCTCTTGATCATCACTCTCCTCCTCTTTTTCATCCAATGACCAGTTTCAGCAATTTCTTCTTCCATAGGCTCCTGCAAGGCATTAGTCTCTTCCATTGGTGGAGAGCATCTATTAAGATATTCAAGAATATAGCCATTTTATACCTTGTAATTATCAAAGCAAAATTTAAGTATATCATAGACCTCATATTTATAAGGTGAATCATCAGTATTTTCAAGCAAACTAGCAAGTTCAAATGCACCCTTCCAAGCAATAAATTCTTCAATTTGTTCCACATCATAAAAGTCATAATTCCCTTTCACATAAGAAGATATGGTAACATTATCATTATACTCACATTGAAAAGGGAGGTGTTTATACCTCCTACAGCAACAAGATTTATCAAAGCAATAAGTAACATTATAAGTAGAGCACACGTTTATAGCAATGGTATACAATTTATCAATTTGTTCCCATAAGTGTTTCCCTTTTTGTGACAAGCGGTGTTCTTTATAATAATGTTTTTGTTCTTCCGTGAACCCACCTTGCCAATAAGATTCAGTTTCAAAGAAACCAACCATTGATAGAAAGCATGATAAAGCAAGACACTAACAGACCAACAAAAATAATAACTATAGTAGGAACTAATTTTTTGTGTGTTTTTGATAAAGAAACAAGCAAACAAAGTAGAAATAAACTAAGCAAAACAAATATAACAAAGTAAAGAGATTGGTTATGAGGAACTCCCCTTGTGAAGATATCCTTGACTCCCAGGCAATGGCGCCAGAAAAAGAGCTTGATGGCCCAAAATATATCGAGCTCGTTGGGGAACCCCAAGAGGAAGGTATGATGAGCACAGCAACAAGTTTTCTCTCAGTTATGAAACCAAGGTTATCAATCCAGTAGGAGCAAGGAAACACCCCAAAGGTGTTGCTAGCTGAACTTTGGCAGGGCGCACTACCGGTGCCAGCAGCAACGTGGAGACCTGCACAACACAACCACAGAACTCTGGCCCCAACTTGCGATGAGGTTGTCAATCTCATCGGTTTTGCTGAAAACAAAGGATTAAACGTATCGAGTGGAAGAAAGTAATAGTTTGCAGAAAGTAAACACAAAGCAATAAATAGTTGATTATAGATTGATGGTAAAAGAAAGGACCGGGGTCCATAGTTCACTAGTGGTGGCTCTCCTTAAGATAGATGACATGTTGGGTGAACAAATTACAGCGGGGCAATTGACAAACATCGAGAAAGCAATCATGCATATACTACTCATCTTGACTGCATCTATGACTAATAATCCACCTTCAGGTTATCATCCAAACCCCCTCCAGTATTAAGTTGCAAGCAACGGATAATTGCATTACGAATTGCGTGTAAAGTAAACAATATGATTGTTCTATGAACAAAGGATTGTTGTTTTCTCCCTAGTAGCAACAACACATCTAGTACCTTAGAGATTTCTATTATTTCCCCAGATTACTAGAGGCATGAACCCACTATCGAGCATAAATACTAACTCTTGGAGTTGCTAGCATCTACTTGGCCAAGATAGCTACTAACAACGGAAAGTATGCAAGATTAAAATAACAAACACATGATAGAATCAATAATCAATCTGAAATAGCATCTCAATATCCATCGGATCCCCGCAAACACAACATGTATGATTACAAATAGATGACCTTGATCATGAACGGAGCTCACAAGATCTAAACATGATAGCACAAAGGAGGATAACTAGCCATCTAGCTACTACATGGACCCGTAGTCCAGAGATGAACTACTCACGCATCACACCGAGGCTTGCATGATGATGAAGAAGGCCTCGTGGTGAATTCCCTCCCAGGTGCTGGGAAGAGCTTCAGATCCCTCCCGATCTAGGAATGGAGATGACAACGTCTACAGACTCTTTCGTGGAATTTTGATCGGGCACTTAGGGTTTCTGTATCGGAGGCATCTTATAGGCGGAAGCGGAGGCCGAGGGGGTGCCTAGGGTGGCCAGACCACCCCCTGGCACGGGCCAGGCTGGGCCGCGTGGCCAGGTGGTATGGCGGGCCCCTGGCCCCTCTCCATCTCGTATTCTGGCTCCGGGTGTCCCTCGGTGAAAAACTGACTTTGGCTTTTGTCCCGTCCAATTCCGAGAATATTCATTTTTTAACTTTCCTGGAACCAAAAACAACAGAAAACATGCAGCTGACACCGTGTCTCTTGTTAATAGGTTAGTCCACGAAAGTGTATAGAAAGTACTCCAAAGTTGGAACAAAACATAAGAAAGTAGATAAAAACCAAGCATGGAACATCAAAAATTATGGATACGTTAGCAATGTATCATATACCAACACCAAATGTAGCAGATATAATACTAGAGAAAGGATTTGAAAGCGTTGGGATTATATTAGTAGACACCATAATTGTTTCAGGTCAAAATTTTGAAAATGGTTTCAGATATGATATCGAAGTATTGTAAGGGGTTTTATGCAGATGTTTGTTAATTTAATTAATTAAAAAAATTCCAAATAAAATAAATAAAATAGTTTTATTAAATGAGAGTTGGCATTAATTTTGGTGGAAAGTTAATGCATGTGAGTGGAGTTGGATTTCTGTGAGTGGAGCATCCACCCATGAGCAAAGTTAATGAATGAGGGAGAGGTGGGGGAACCCACCTTGGTCTCCGGCCATGGCATGGGGCTGCCCCATCCTCCTATAAAAGAAGCATTCCTCTCCTCTCACTCTCACACCTTCTCGTGAAGTATCTCTCTCCCCTCAAGTAAATTCCCCATAGATTCGGATTAGCAAAGTATATGTTGTCGGTGGTTTCTCTGGAAGGATCTACTTCTTTGCTGGAGCGAGGACTCGGAGGTTGTCGGGGTGCTGGATGTGTGTGCGATCACGAATGCGCTACTGGTTTGCGGTGCTGGACTTCCACTCGATCTTGAGATTGGCAAGAGTACGACTACATCATTCACGAAATCAGATTTTATTAACAAATCTTTTGCGTCTTCGAGGGTAAGATCTCTATGGATGTATATCCACCCGTTGCTTGCGTTTAATAGATAGATCTTGGTTCTTAGTCATTCATATCATAGGATTTTTTCTTCTATGATGCAAACCCAACAAGGTGTCCATGGTGAGAGAGGGCGGTGTGAATCTGTGGATGGCAATGGCGGATGCCCTAGATATAGCAGAAAAGGGCGGGAAAGTTTGGCGGGAAGAGTTGGAAATGTCAGGAATGAAAGTGGCGCGCAGCCACGTGGCCGATCGACGGGACACGCCGGCTCTAGAAACAAATTTCAGCTCCATCTGGCGCCCCCGATAGCCCCCTGTGGGTTGGGTTCGGCCTGGGGGCGCCGGATAACAAAATGATTGCGCGATGCCAAAAAAAAATTGGGAGGGCGAGTTGGGCGTGATTTTGGGCCCCGACACCCCCGATAGCCCTTCAGGGGCTTTCAGAGATCCAGAGTGGAGATGCTCTTATAATTTAAGATAAATTCGAGTGTTGGGAAATCTAAAAGAAAGAAACAATAATTGCGAAAATGCACATTTGATCCCATGTGCATATGCCCCAATTATTAAAAACACATATTTCGAAATGTTAAAAAAATTATGAAAAATTATATTTGTGTGTATCTATACATTTTATGGGCACATGTGCGGTTTCACAAAAACTCGACATGTTTTGTGGGTTGTGTAAAAATGACAAAAACATGTCTCGCGGAGAGCCTGATTTTAGCACCTAAATTTGTCTTTTTACAGAAATCACACAAAATGTCTATTTTCGTGAAACGACCCTGTGAGCACCTAAAATATGGAGATGGACGCGCACATATTTTTCGAAAAAATTACATTTCAAAATTTGGTTGAAAATTAAACTCAAATAAAGAGAGCATGTGCATCCAGAGCAAAATAGCCGCGTCCGAATAATTGGTATTTTCTAAGTTCATCAATAATTTATTCGCATTATGTGTGCATGGGTGCAGTTCAATTCCGTCAACGCATCAGCCACACACACAGATACTCCTAGTAGTAGAATCAATTCAGACAAAAACGAGATACTACTAGTAGTAGAATCTAAGGCCGATTGCGCCACTAGGTGTCCAACATGTGTGTGGTCACTCAGGTTGGTTGGCCGGAGTCAGGACACCGTGTACGTACGTGGAGGCGGTCCAGCCAGCGCGTGTGGCTCGCCGTTTTGCCTGCCGCCGGGCAGGCGCGCGGGGCCGTCGAGAACGTGCCGCCGCAGGGCGCGACAAAAACCACTGCCCCTCTGCTCTGCCGAGACAGCGCTGCGGCGTGGCCGGTTGTTTAACGTACTACGTACCACCGGTTCGTTTTTAGTAATGCGAATCGCAGTGCCATCCATGTCTTTGCATTGCTTGTCCGTGCCGCATCCGGCGCGCGCGGCCGGCCGGCGACCATGTATTCATGCCAAGGCAAGGCGTGCGCTGGTGTCTCTGCGTGAGGGGCGCGCGCCGTACGTACACGGAACACACACGCGCGCGCGCAACAAGACATGCAACCAGTTGCAGTTTTAAAGGAACGGAGGACGGACGCGCGGTTAACCCCGGCTAGTTTTATCGTCCCCATGCACACCCATGCATGCATGCTGCCAAAATGATTCAAACATGAGGTGACCACGAGACGAGGGGTCAAGCGCACTCCTAGACTAGTCTTAGTATAAATTAACGGACCACGCAGTACTATGTTGTTTTTCTTGTTCCGGTGGTGGTGCTGGTCGTACCTGCTACTGTACTAAACTGAAGTAGGGTTGCAATTGCAGGTACTAGTAGAATCATCGACAAGTAATACAAGTTAAAGGAGGTAGATGGCATTAGGGCGAATCATAGCCCACCCTGTTGGTCGCAAAAGAAAAGGCTGAATCATGTCTGCAATCTTTTGAGGTTGTTGTTTGCAGGGCTTCTCGTCCAATGGGGACAGCCTCTGACTCGGAATAGCATGCTTAGATAGATGCCGACCCTCTCATCACATCACACACCACACATCCCAATTGAGATCGATCGGCAGCCTGCCTAGGTAGAGAATATGCGTAGGATTACCGGAAAGCGAGACATAAGTATCCGCATGGCTGCCGAAAAGCAAAGACCATATAAGTATGACCGACTGTTGTGAGTGTTTAGTCTGAGCTAGCTGTGCAGCTGCCCGTGCTGATGCATGATAGCTTGACTACTCTACAAGGGATCCACTGCTAGAAAAACAAATCGCTATGCTCTACGGCCTTTTTCTTCAGGTTCCGAACTAGAATAGTAACACTTGATGCAGATATCTTCATCAGCTAATGTTAATTAAACCATCTCCTTTCGCAACACTCGTGCGCAGGAAAGCACATTGATCACCCACGGGCGAAAGAAAGCGGCTTTTGACCACGCGCGCGCGCATGCATGCACGAGCACGACACGCCACGCCCGCCTTCACAAAATTCCCAGGGTATTTCGTTTGGAAACACTCTGCGAACTGTATGAATGAAGAACGATCGGTCACAAATGTTCATACTAGTACAACTTGTCACCAGGTACGGGTAGGTATGGAGAAAAATGAAGGTGCGATCTTTGACGGCATGGGGATTAAGATGTTGCAGATCTGCGAGACAGGCGGGAGGAGCTCAACCCCGGTCGGGTCCAGGCGGCAGCTGCTGCTGCAGCATTGGCAGCTCGCCACACATGGGGATGGACCCCCAACGAAATCCTTGACTCGGCGAGCGGGCCACGAGTGCAGCAGAACACGAGGCCGGACACGGGGTGGGACGCAGCTGGCTTGCGATGCACTCAAAGCCCCCCTACGTGCACCCGTCGAACCAACAGTGCCGCGGTTCGCATGCCCACTAGCTAGCCGAGGAGACGGCGACGTGAGTTTGCATCCCGACCACAGGTCAAACAGGCGCCGCGCGGAAGGAGAAAACGCCTCGCTTCTTTTTCTTCTGTTTTCCTGCCGTGTCGTGTCGCCTTGGTTTTTCCAGGTCGAGTCCCAAGGCCGCCGTACTGTACGCCCGGCTCGGATATTCTTGCTCTCAGCCACGCTCGTTTATGCCTTCACTTGCCTCGCACGCAACCATCGCTCTCTGCTAAGCTCCCTTCAAGTGCATCTCCGGTCCGAACCCGTACGGTTAGGCCATCTTCAACGGTTCACTCTGTTCCAGACACCGAATTGGTCCGATTCGGTCCGTTTACGGATAGAGGACAGACTGTTCAGACGGAGTCCGTTTGCGACGGGTTTTGCACCTAACGGGACACCCCATTTGCAGGACCCATTGTCCATGGGCAGCCATTAGCAGAGTTTGAGCTGATTCCAATCAGCGCTAATGGTTGTCGCTGTCCCCGCGCGATTCTCCCGCCAGACCCTTTCGTTCCCGCCCGCTGGCAGCGGCCTTTCCCACTGGCCTCTCTCTTCTCGCCGAGGACCGTCCAAGCTTATAAAAGGGCCGACCACTGAGACGGGGAGGGCACCAACCCATTCGACATGCCGAGCAGCCGCCTCCGTGTGACCTAGGGCGACCTCAGGAAGTATGCCCTCGCCGCCTACCCCCCTTCCCCTCCGCGCGCCAGTGAGAAAGGCCACTTTTGGGGGAGGACGACATGGGGAAAGAGGAGGAGGCGGACGTGGTGGAGGAGTGGGAGTGGGAGTGGGAGTCCAACGAGAAGGAGGAGGACATGGGGAAGTGGGAGGACACCGGCCACGGGAAGGTGACGATGGCACACCCCCCAGGACGAGGCCCGAGGTGCCATCCACACCAACTACGTCCTTGAGCTTTCCTGGGCGTCGGCAACGAGGGAGGGCGACAGTCCGCAACCCGGCGAGCGATTGTGCCTGGAGGTTGTGACCGTGGCCAGAGAGGCGGAAGCGGCGCTCGAGGAGCACGCCGAGCGGGACACACAAGCGGCGATGGAAGCCGAGCAGGCCAGCCGGGTCACCACTAAGACCTCTGCGAGGGACGGTAGTAGCAGGATGCGTAGGCAAAGGTGGAGGCTGCTTCCTTGGACCGCCTTGTGTCCAGCTGGTACTGTGGCAGGGAGGCCGTCCTCACTTCATTCACCAACATGCAGGCCGAGGCGGTGGCCTTTCGTGCGACGATGGTGGCCGCAGCCCAATGGGAGGCGACGTCGGCGCGCAACTCCAATGGCGGCAAGGATGAGGGAGGCGGAGGCCCTTGCGTGCCACCACAGGAGGGAGGCAACAAAGGCGGAGGAGGCGACGGTGGTGGCCCGGTGGGCGAAGGTAGCCTATGGCTAGGACGGGGACGATGTTTAGTTAGGAAGTAGTTTAGTTTAAGGATAATCCCAACTGTACCCCTTAAATCTTTCTATTTCCAACGAAAACAAACTTTATCAATAATTATGTGTATGACGCGCGGACCCAGGGGAGGATAGGCCCGGACGCGCGGGCTATCCGTTCCCCCGCAAACCCAGCTCATTTAGGCCCGTTTGTGCCAAAACGGACACTTATAGGGCGCTCTCTCCATTTGCGGGGTGCCACTAGGCCATGGGCTATGTCTGGATGGACATGATCAGACCCGGACTGTCCGTTTGCGGGCCATCATTGTAGATACCCTTTGGCCCATGGACTGAAAAGGCTGTCGTTTCTATCTCAATCCATTCGGATGGGGGTGGGCCAAGCCATTTAATCCCCTACCCCACCATCAAGAAATTGGGACCGATAATTAGGATCAATGTCCCATCGATCGGCCACCGTCAAGGTGGCTTCCTACTTAGTCGCTCCATTTCCCGCTTTTTGTCGCTGGTTTCCAACAGGAGGGGGCTGATTGATCTAGAAACATAACTCCACTACTCATTTGAGAGAAGGTAGAAGATAGAAGAGAGAACAAGAACACGCATACAACTCTAGGGTACATCGACCCATTTCCTAGTTCATGCAGTAGTAGGGGTGTTACCTCATCGAGGGTCCTGAACTGGCTATGTCTTTGTATCTAGTGCTTGTATCCAATCTCGCTTACGGACACCCTCGCTCGCCCTTTGCCTCACACCTCTCAAGACATCCTATATGGCACTACTATGCAACAAAACCATGATAAATCTTGAAGAGGATGTGCCAACCATGGGTGGCTCAAGCAATGGTGGTCGTGCGTTTTGGCCAGGGGCCACTGATGTATCACACCACAACCGCGGAGGAAAAACAAAAAACTTTTGCTTTCTACTCGCAGCAACAACATGAACACCACAAGATCAGGCTCCAACGGGTAGGAAACACGATCTTACCACTGGACGTGCAGGTGCGAATCAGTGGCACATCTGTCAGGGTTGTGCATTCCTTGTTCTGCGTCTCCATGCTACGGTCTGGATCCTTCTCCAACTTTGGTCTGGTTCCTTCTCTAGCTTCAATCTTGATTGATCGTGAAGTTTACAAGTCACTGAGATGGCAATGTATGCGCATATTGGATCTGGCATAAGCTACGGGTGTTGCAGCTGCAGATTGTCTAGTCTCCTCCTTAATGGTCCCTCCTAGCTATTATTTGTAGAAGCTAGGTCTCAGGTATCATCCGAGTCGGTTACTGATTGAGGGTGAGACCCTAATACTTTCCTATCTCTAACCTTGATCTTGCCTTGTACGTTAGGAGTCTATGTCCTTATGCGCTTCCTATCCACCAAGTTGCAGTGGGCTTCGCGAATCCTTAGAATATCATATTGTGGGCCTTCTATTGGTCCAAGCCAGGTATGCTAGAGTCGGGTGCCTATTGGGATACCTATGTGAGTAGCCCCCAAGTGTTCTGTCTAGTCGATGATTCGGATGGAGACTTTGAAGTCTTGATTGTGTAGTTGAAGTCGACAATGTCATTAGGTAAAGTACGGACCCAGAATACATAAGGTCAGGAATATGTATACAGTAAATTCTTAGTAGCCATAGGGATGATGAGAATCGTGTCTGGTGCTCTCGACAGATCGGAACCAGTTAAATTATCCTGGAAAAAAACAACGCTACCTACTCAGATTCAAGTCCCGGGACTTGAACCTGGTATATGCTAGGGTAATTGTCTCATGCCGCAGAGGCCTTACTAAGTCGAAATTTAGTCAAGTGTATACCCAACGCGTCCGTCGGGATTTTCTTCACGCCGTAGGCATGGTAATTATCTGGTAGAGCGCAATGGATGCGATTGTCAGGCCAGCATATGGGATCTGTAGGTCTTATCCTTGTATCGTAGACATAGCATCCAAACATTTTTTGCAGCAAATGCAATCTAGGCAGTCTAGGAGATGTTTCCTATGAACACGACATGGTGTAAGATACATAATGAGCGGGCAGTAGCCCCCGAGTTTCTAGACAAATCATAGATTCGGGTAGAGACACAAAGTTGCGGAGCATGCACTGCCAGTCGAAGTCGACAATCTTGTAAGGTGAAGGTACTGACCTGGTAGTACACCACGTAAGTATTTCTTTGTAGTTTCATGTGACTATTTTCTGTCGGGTGCGTGACCAGTGCTCCCGATGGGAGTATCCCCCGAGGCTATGATGCGTAACTTGTTTCCCAACATAGGCTCATCTTTTCATGGCACCCGAGGAGATACTCGATTCGGTTGATGCGCTTGTAGATGCAACTGATTTTCCGTCGACTCCTATTGGAGGACCCAATAAATTGAAGAGGTGGATAACATTAGGGGTGATGCCAGGTGCACTCAAGCATCAGCCTGAGTAGATAGTGGGACGAGACAGTGTTGGCCTACCGTAAAAGCTGACCAAATTTGACTGCATGACACATCAAAACTAGAGTTTAATAGTGGTTTCCTCGAGTTTTGTGCAACAGGGAGTTAATGGGGTGACAATTCGCTCCCCATGCCTCCACATGTCTTCACGAATGCATAGCACGTGGCCGCCAAAATCCATCCAACAGCTATGATCAGTCCCATCAATATTATAAGAGAAACAATAATAGGATCTTTTCCCCGCATCCTTGAAGCCATCGTCTTCTACCTTGCTCTTCTCCACCATAGCCAGTGCTTCCATCGCTTTGGACGTCCTCAAAGTTTCCCCAGCAACTTATTGCATGCAGCAATGGGGGAAGCCAAAGAAGATTTCGAGATCCATTTCCGGCACCATCATTGCGAAGAAGGTCACTAGCACCACTAGGAAGAGGAAAACCATTGGGGATTGGCAGCGGTCGACTTGCACCAGCAAAAATCTCCTCCCCTTGAAGCTAGTCGGGAAGCTGCGCACCAATGACATGGTGCATCTCCCTCGAGACGAGGTAATCCCTAAACCTAAACCTGGGTGGAGGGTTATGTTTGTTGCATATGTTCGTCGATGTCTCTCACTTCCTGCCACTAATTTCTTCGTGGGCTTCTCTTTGTCTACGGCATCTAGCTTCATTAGCTGACACCCAATTCCATTCTACACATTGCGTGTTTTATCATGTTGTGCGAGTGCTTTCTAGGCATCGATCCCCTTTAGGGTCTCTGGAAGAGTCTATAACCTGTGAAGAGGCAGTCAGGGAACCATGGACCCTATGTTGTTGGCAGCTTTGACATCTCCGTTCGAGGTAAATTCAAATACATCTCCTTTAAGATCATGGACTCTATCCAGGGCTAGAGGAAGAAGTGGTTCTAGATCCGTGATGAGCAAGTCGCCAACCAGAAGTGTGGGCTATCTGAGTTCATAGAAGGTGCTCCAGTGAATAAGAAGAGGTCCTGGAAGAACAACCTAACAAAGGCGGATGAAGCTAAGCTCAAGGTCCTCTATGACCGGGTGAAGGAGATTCAAAATGTCTTTGGAAAGGAGGTATTTGGGGTTCATATAATCTTGAGCTTCATCTGACGCTGAATTCAGCCACTCCAAGCTAGGGTCCATTCTGTGTGGAAGTACACCAGACCCTCAGATCTAACATGAACCCAGGTGGAGAACTGGTCAAGGGCTGAGTTGGAGAAAAAAGTCAACGCCCTCACCACCTTAACCGCCGAAGAGGAGTTTCTAGGAGAACTACTAGTGGCATTTTATGGTGCGAGCAAAAATCTTCCTAATGTAAGAGACGATATGTTTGTTCCCTTTGTTTCTTCTCATTTGTACTTCTGTATTTGAAATATTCGATTGCTCCTCCACCAAAAAGGGCCATAAGGAAGTCAAGTGCCTCCCACTGCTACCGGAGGAGTATGATGAGACGATTGATGATGAAGTGGAGGAGTTGCACTCCACACTTGATTCAGAAGATGAGGTTAGTGACTTCACCACATGCAAGCGAGATTGGTCTCCTAAAGGAGCCGAGAAGGACGATGCCTATAAATCATCGATATTGCTTGATACGTTGCAAACGTATCTATAATTTTTGATGTTCCATGCTTGTTTTATATCTACTTTCTTATGTTTTGTCCACACTTTGGAGTATTTTTATACACTTTCTTGGACTAACCTATTAACAAGATGCCACAGTGCCAGTTGCCTGTTTTCTGCTGTTTTTGGTTCCAGGAAAGTCAGAAAATGAATATTCTCGGAATTGGACGGGACAAAAGCCAAAGTCAATATTTCACCAAGGGGGACACGGAGCCATAATACGAGAGAGGGTCCAGGGGCCAGCCACACCACCTGGCCATGCGGCCAGGCCTGGCCCACACGAGGGGATGGTGCGGCCTCCTAGGGCACCCCCTCAGTCTCCACTTTCGCCTATATATTGCCTCCAATACAGAAACCCTAAGGACCCGATCAAAAATTCCACGAAAGAGTCTGTAGCCGTCTCCATCTCCATCCCTAGATCGGGAGGGATCTGAAGCTCTTCCCGGCACCCTGCCGGAGAGGAGAGATCACCCTAGAGGCCTTCTTCATCACCATGCCTGCCTCCGGTGTGATGCTTGAGTAGTTCATCCCTGGACTACGTGTCCATGTAGTAGCTAGATGGTTGGTTGTTATCCTTTGTGCTACCATGTTTAGATCTTGTGAGATCCATTCATGATCAAGATTATCTATTTGTAATCATACATGTTGTGTTTGTGGGGTTCCGATGGATATTGAGATGCTATTTCAGATTGTGACACCCCGGTTCTGAAAAGACCGTGGCCTCTATGTGACATGCCAATCCCTGGATCGGTTCATTGGCCCACAATAGAGTAAGATAGATAACATAGCAAAATATCCGTGTATCATAGATAACGAAGATCCAGAGTACCATTATTACAATAAAAGCTTAGCACAAGCTAGCTCAAATTATTCAGGTAGCAACATAAACGAGATAAATCCTCCATTCTTCAAATTGCCCACAAGTGAACAAGTGCCGAGTGGAGTACCGTGGCCTATAACGATCAATCAGAATCGGAATAACCTGCAGCATAAAACGCAACAGCCCCGAAGGGTCAATACATGGAATGTATGGCAAGTAGAGCTAGTAAATGGAGACAATAATACTAACATCTACATGCATATTTGGCAAGTGGAGCTGTGTCTGGCTTGCATTTGCAAATAACTTTGCCCTACTTTCATAAACAGTTTTGAATTTTCTTTGAAAAGATCCCAATTAAGTTAACCCAACAAGATTAAAGCAATTATGAAATTAGAATGAGCGAGAAACATGTCATGGAATCAATATCTAGCAACTCAGTTGTCCATAACCGGGGACACGGCTAATCGATTAGATTATACACTCTGCAGAGGTTAGTACACTTTACCCATGTGACTTGGCCAGCCCAGCTCGTACCATCACTCTCATTTTGGGTGATGATAGGGAGAAGACCAAGAAGAGACTGTTCGGGAAGTAGCTCCTCAATCCCAACGCGCACCGGTCCAACCTACCAAAATTCTACATCTCTGGATACGCGGGTTCGAGTTACCACAACCTACTAAGTCCAACCAACCGCCCATTTCATTATTGGCACATGGTTGTACACGTAAGCTACAATAAAAGAAGCCAATCATTCTCTCTTGATACCAGGTGCCTTTCATAATGAAACCACCAAAAATTATCAATACCATCACACCCAGGGGGTTCATTGATTAAGTTTTTTTTTAGTTTTCACAAACCAATACTTTGAGAAAACAAGTATCAATGATGTAACCCAGCCCTCGTTCAACATAGCATGGCTAAGCACATCTACAACGGTGGTTCATCTACAAGGAAAGCCCTACCACATAATAGGACATAGCATAGCGATAGTATCATCCTACACATGCATCTACAAAATACACGACAATGCATTGAAAATAGTAGGACGATATCATGAACAAAGTAGCATCTACTTTCCTTGATTGAAGCGGTCGGAAGAACAATCCACACACGAGCAAGGGTTGCACTCCACACAATCTACACGACACAATTGCATTCATAAACAAACAATTCACAAACATATGCAACAAATATGATGCATGAATGCAAGAACGGCAAGTAAATTGGTGCTACAGCTGCACCACATAATACTAATACATAATACTACCGAATACATGCATGGAAAATAGATTTGGCGCAAGGGAAACTATTAACCAAAAGTAGAGATCTCTACTAGAGCTAGAACTTAAATAATTCACTACCGGTAGTATACTGTTTGTAAAATCCTGGAAAAATTCTACCGCATAGGCATCGCTGATAAGAAACAGTACCAATTGGAATTACTCATAAAGGAGTTATAAAACATCCCGAGTAATTAAAACACTGCAGAAAGCCATTAGACAAATACTGCAGAAGTTTTTACTGTAAGCCTATCTTTTTATTTCACGATGAGATTCCCCTCGTTCATACGAGTTCAGGGACATATCATACGCGATTTTCGGAGCTACGAAACTTTTACTACGAATTTAATACTCCGAAAAGGTCATTAACTCATTTGATTAAACTGTACTAAACCTGACAGTAAAAGTCTGAACCAAAGGTACAGCAAGATTCTACACGACTCACTGAACTCGTGCATATTTTATTTGCAATTTCTGGCCAAGCGGTTTAATTTCTACGCAATTTACAAGATTCTACCGAAATCTGCCAACTAATAGGATTAACGAAAATGACCCAGTCAATCGTAATACGATGACTGGCGCTGATCAAGGCGTCGACCAGTCAACGTCTGGGGCCTCTGACTAGTCAACGTCTGGAGTGCTGACCAGTCAACGAACGATCTAAGCCGCTGATCTGAGATCTGATAGTGGCTGTTGTCTTACCGGAAAAGGACGGCGAATCGAACTCCGGCGAGCTCCGGACGACGGCGACGGTCGGTTCCGGCGGCGTGGTTCTACCTGCACGTACACACACGGTCAACTACGGCTCCCGGAATAATAAACGCGCGCAGACGGCGATACGGGCCAGCGATTGGCGGCGGATGGAGACGTGGAGCACGGAAACGGAAAGAGGGCGGCGAGACGAACCCGGCAACAGACGCGGCGATGGCCGGCGGCGGAGAGGAGAAGCGGCGGCGGCGACGTGCGCCAGGAGGCGGCGGCAGGGAGGAGGTCGCGTACGTGGGTTTGGGTTGCGTGCACGGTCTACGAGGCAGGGGTGGGGTCCTCCTTTTATTGGTCCTTCGCGCGCAGAAAAAAAACAGAAACAGATTCGGTCCGCGGTTGGACTACAACTCGGAAATCGGTCCGGATTTTCGGACCGTTTTCCGGCGGTTTACTAAAACGTCCGAGTCTTTTGCATACAAACTCCGATTGGAGCGATTTTCGCGCCACGGTTCAGATCGTCGAGGGGAACAACCTTCAGTCGAAGTTTGAGCGAAAGCTCGAACCTACAGGGGTGGTTGTTGCAAGTCCCTCTAAGGCTCCCCGCAGGAAACTCGAAGCGAAGCAAAAACGGGGTTTTGCAAATAGCGTTTCGTCGATCCTCTCTACTCGACGGTAATGCATGGAAAGATATGATGCAATGCCATGAATGATATGCAAGACCAAATCTAAAATTTGGGATGTGACAAGACTAACCCCTTAAGATGAATCTCGTCCTCGAGATTCGGCGCGGCTAGCAAATAGGTGTGGGTAGTCCTCTCGGATGTCATCTTCACGCTCCCAAGTGGCTTCCTCTTCGGTGTGGTGGCTCCACTATACTTTGCAAAACTTGATTGTCTTGGTTCAGGTAGTCCGTTCTGCTGTCTCCAGAATCTTGACCGGTTTCTCCTCATAGGTCAAATCATTCTCAAGCTGAACCTTCTCTAGCGGTACAGTGTCTCTCAATGGTGTATCCACCATCTCCGGATGGCACTTCTTCAGCTGGGATACGTGGAACACGTTGTGAACAGCAGACAGAGCCTCTGGCAGCTCCAACTGATAAGCAACTTCTCCTTTGCGTGCTAAGACCCGATACGGTCCAATAAATCGAGGTGCCATCTTACCCTTAATACCAAATCTCTTGATTCCACGGAGTGGCGATACTCTGAGGTATGCTCTATCACCTATCTCATATACCACTTCCTTGCGCTTGGCGTCAGCGTAGCTCTTCTGTCTTGATTGTGCTACCTTCAGTCTGTCTCTAATCAAGGCGACCTTCTCCTCAGCGTCCTTGATCAAATCAGGTCCAAACAACTGACGTTCTCCTACTCCATCCCATAGCAATGGTGTTTGGCACCGTTTCCCATATAGCACATCGAACGGTGACGTCTTGGTGCTGGTTTGATAACTGTTGTTGTAGGAAAACTCAGCATACGGCAAGTTCTCATCCCAACTAGAACCATGAGCCAATGCGCAAGCTCTTAGCATGTCCTCCAAAATCTGATTCACCCTCTCGGTCTGTCCATCAGTCTGCGGGTGAAACGCTGTGCTAAACTCCAATCTAGTACCAAGTGACTCGTGCAGCTGGCGCCAGAAGTGTGAGGTAAATTGGGTGCCTCTATCAGATACGATACTCTTGGGAACTCCATGTAGGCACACAATCTTGTCCATGTAAATCTTGGCCAACCTTGCACTTGTATAGGTCGTCTTCACTGGTATAAAGTGGGCTACCTTGGTCAAATGATCGACCACTACCCAAATAGAGTCATATCCAGACCTGGTCCTGGTCACAGTCTGTGATAAAGTCCATTCCCACTCTATCCCATTTCCAATCCGGCACGGGCAAAGGCTGTAGCAGTCCTGCTGGTTTCTGGTGTTCCGCCTTCACTCGGCTACATACATCACATAGGGCGATATGCTCTGCGATGTCTCCCTTCATGTTGTTCCACCAGAATCTGTCCTTTAGGTCCATATACATCTTCGTATTGCCCGGATGTATGGAATACGGCGAGTCATGAGCTTCCTGCATAATCAACTTCCTTAACTCCGGATCGTTGGGCACACACAAACGATCTCCATACCACAAGGTACCTTGCTCATCCTCGCGGAATTCCCTTGCTCGACCTTCCTTCATCTTTTCCTTAACTTCATCTATCTCTTTGTCTCCCACTTGAGCCTTCCTGATTCTGTCCTGAAGCGTTGGTTGGACTTCCATTGTAGCCAAATATCCTTCAGATACTACCTCCAGTCTAAGGTCCTTGAATTGCTTGCACAAATCCTCAGGCAATTCACCAATCGTCAATCCATTGGCATAAACCTTCCTCGTAGCATCTGCTACTACATTGGCCTTTCCTGGGTGATATTGCAGATTCATATCATAGTCCTTGATAAGTTCCAACCATCTCCTTTGTCTCATGTTCAGCTCCTTCTGTGTAAATATGTATTTCAGGCTCTTGTGGTCGGTGTACACATCACAGTGTTTTCCCATTAAGTAATGCCTCCATACCTTGAGCGCATGAACCACTGACGCTAACTCCAAGTCGTGTGTGGGGTAATTCCGCTCATGGTGCTTGAGTTGTCGCGAGGCATATGACACCACTCTCCCATCTTGCATCAGCACACTCCCAAGTCCCCGCCGAGAAGCATCACAAGACACTTGGAAATCCTTCAAGATCCGTAAGCACGAGCAGTGCAATCACTAGTCGACGCTTCGGTTCTCGAAGCTAGCTTCACACATCCGTCCATTCAAACTTCCTCTCCTTCTTCAGAAGTTCAGTCATCGGCTTTGCAATCTTGGAAAAGTTTTCAATGAACCTCCTGTAATATCCAGCAAGTCCCAAAAAGCTTCGAATCTCTCCAGCATTCTTGGGTGCTTCCCACCGCCATCGCATCACTTTGCTTGGATCAACATGACTCCTTCTCCTCGACACTACGTGTCCAAGAAATCCAACGTTGTTAAGCCAGAATTCACACTTGCTGAATTTGGCATACAGTAGTGTTCCTCGATTTCTCCATAATCAGTCGCAGATGTTTCTCATGCTCAACATCATCCTTGGAATATATCAGTATGTCATCAATAAACACCACTACGAACTTGTCCAAGTACTCCATAAATACCTTGTTCATCATGGTCATGAAATATCTTTGGGGCATTCGTTAGTCCAAATGACATAACCGTATACTCATATAACCCATACCTAGTGGTGAAGGCGGTTTTTGGTACATCCTCTTTCCGGATCTTCAATTGAAAGTAGCCAGATCGCAGATCAATCTTGCTGAACACCTTTGCTCCTTCCAGTTGATCAAACAAATCATTTATGTTCGGCAGAGGGTACTTGTTCTTGATGGTTACCTCATTCAGCGAGCGATAGTCCACCACTAATCTCTTGGTGCTGTCTTTCTTCTCCACAAATGTAACAGGTGCACCCCATGACGACGCACTAGGCTGAATGAACCCCTTTTCCAGCTGCTCTTTCAACTGTTTCTTCAATTCCCTCAGCTCATCCACATCCATCTTATATGGTTTCTTTGCTATTGGTCCTGTTCCCGGCATCAGGTCGATAAGAAACTCTACTTCCCTGTCAGGTGGCATCCCTGGCAGCTCTTCCGGAAACACGTCGGGGTAATCCCTAATCACCGCACAAGATCCATGCTAACCCCTTAAGAGAATTCAGCTTACACCTTCCGGTCGATGCGGTGACTTGAATCTAATCCTCTTACCATCCTGGTTTTGAGTGAAACAGCTCATTGCACAATCTATGTGTCCCCCATGCATAGACATCCAATCCATACCCAGAATGACATCTAACCCTTGTGAATCCAACACTACCAAATGTGCAATGAAGTTGTGTGTTCCAAACCTCACAGTTAAATTGCGGCATCCCGCACTAGCTATCATATCTCCTCCAGGTGAACTCACTCTAAAAGACCTCTTCATAGACTCAGTAGGTAACTTATACTTATCCACAAATGCCCTTGATATGAATGAATGAGATGCACCAGTATCGAAAAGTATAAGTGCAGGGTGAGTGTTGATTGGGAACTTACCAATCACAAGGTCAGGCTCGTCTGGAATCTCCTGAACATTCATGTGGTTCATTGTGGCCTTCTCATTGTTGGTTGGCTTGAGTCCCTTCCTCTCCGGACAGTTGTCAGCATAGTGTCCCTTCTGCTTACACTTGAAGCATGTCACCTCACTCAGATCCTTCTTCACAAAATTGCGATCACGGTTGCGGTCATGTCCTCCGTGTCCTCTAGAGTGGTGAGAGTGTCCTCCCTTGTGGCTGTGGTGACTGCTCCTATGGTTGTCATGACGATGTCCATCGCCTCCATGGTGGTGGCGGTCATGGCTCCCATGGTCATTCCCTCCATGCTTGGAGTACCCATCATATGAAGTGCGAGACTTGTGGTGTGAGCCAGAGTGGTGATTGTTGTTCTTTCTCTTGCGGCTTTCCACCTGCTTGTGCTTCCCTTCTAGGATCCTGGCCTTGTCCATAAGCTCCTGGAAAGTGGGGCAATAAACCACCAATAGTTGTACTGAAAGCTCATCACTGAGGCCATCCAGGAATCTCTCCCTCCTTTTTGCATCAGTGTCAACATCCTCAGGTGCATAACGGGACAGGTTGTTGAACTCCTCAATATACTCGGCCACAGTGCGATTGGTTTGGGCAAGTTGCGGAACTCCTTCCTCTTCAGGCTCAGAACTCCCGAAGACATGTGGTCGGTCCTGAAACCTTCCTCAAACATTGCCCAAGTCACAGTATTCAGAGGGTGGGTGATCTGAAATGTATCCTACCAAGAAGCGGCTGGTCCTCCAGTAGGTGAGCGGCAAACCTCACCTTGTCAGCATCAGTGCATCCAACAGTTACCAGATCCTTGTTGACGGAACGCAACCAGTCGAGAGCAACCATTGGTTCCGTTGCAGTAGAGAACTTAGCTGGCCTTAACCTCAGAAATCTGGTGAGAGCATCTCCCTGAGGCTGATTGTTTCCATTGTTGTTGTTCTGATTTGCCATGAACTGGGTCATCACTTGGGTCAGCTGTGCCTGAGCTGCCATGAGCTGCTCCAACTCAGTGGGTTGGCGGCAGGGAGGCATCTGCGGTTCAGCACAGGTAAGTTTAGAAAGAATCAACTACGACAATAGGATTCTACCCATGTATATGATCAATCAACAACAAACAATAGCAGACAATTACAAGCAAGCAACACATCAACAAACAAGCAGTCCAGCAACATCCCAGGTGCTATCCTAGCAGTATATAACTACTGAAATAGTTTTACAAGAGTTGGCAATGGTTAACTAAATAGTTGAGCATCAAAACGACAAAACAGCAATTCTGACAGAACAGTTCTGCTGTGTTCGCGAATTTTTCCGCCTGACTTAAACTCGTCAGAAAATTAAGCAAATTTTTTTGCATATAGAACAGGAAGTTCCGCATCAGCCCAATTTTTTTCAGATTTTTCCGAGTTACCAGAAAAATATGAAAAATCGCGCAGTATTGCTGTATCAGCAAAAAACTGCAGCGAAAACAACACAGATAGTAACCAAATTGCCATAACTCTTTCATATAATTTGCACAAATAATTCCTGGAATATTGGAGTACACAAATAAGCATCTAAACACTCTTACACTAACACGAACTAAGTATCACAACGACCGAGAATAATTCTAACGATTTCGCCTAACGAGGACTAATTGGTGGACTTCTATCTACTTCTTGAAGAGTTTGAGGTAGGCCCTTGCGGTCATGCGTTGGCGCTTCGGCTCGCGATACAACCATGGCGGCGGAGTGTACACCTCTCCTGAACCATCACTTGAAACGTCAAACTCCACCTCTTCTGGATCCTCCTCTTCTTCTTCATCCTCAGCTGCAACTGCAACAGCTTCATCTCCTCCACCATCATCGTCTCCATCATCATCATCCTCGTCCTCATCATCATCATCTCCACTGTCATCATCATCCCCATTGTTGCCATCATCTCCATTGTCATCATCAGAGGGTGGATTCAGTTGTGCTTGGAGAGCGGCAATCTGGGCTGTCATAGCTTCAATAGTTTGATCCCTTTCCTGGACTGTCCCTTGCAGTTGCTGTATGTTCTGGGTGTTCTCCTGTACAGTACCATGAAGATGTGCTATGATTGCATCTCTGGCTATCAGGGCATTCTCCAGAACTCCCACAGCTTCATGCAAAGTGTCAATCTCCTGTCCTTGGACCACCATACCATTGCTAGTAAAATCTGCAATCTCCTTTATCATCCTCACCTTCTCTGCTAGAGCTCCATTCTCCCTTTCCATGTCCTCTATGTGCCTCCGACGGGGCGGCATGTTGTTCCTGTCGCCCGGGGTAACCACAATGTTCCCATCTTCATCACGCCTTCCATAGTCACGGTAGGGTGAATCTGCCGGTAATAGGTGTCGGACTTGATGGCACTGGCGAGACAGGGCTTCATGTATGGCCAAGTTAATTCCAAGTCCCCGATTCAGATGGTCTTGGTGTAGATCAAATGCACGGGTTTGGCAAGGCGGCATCTCAGAATATGAAGGTAGTGATCTCCCATGCATCCTCTCCATATCCATAGGTGTACAGCCTTCTTCCCTTGAACATGGGCAAGGGCAATCCCAATGATCAGAGAGCTGAGCTAATCGCCTTGCAAAGGGCCTTGGTGACTCCATGGTGGCATACTCAGTCCTGACTTCTCCCATCTATCAAGTAAAAGAGGAAAGTGTGAGAATAGCATATGGTAAGAATTTACGAGGGTGAAAGGCATAAGATGAAAGATAGAGTTAATATAGGCTTTAATAAATCTATGGCTTCCTAATCCAATTCTAGGTCACGATCCTACAATCGACACGCGGGCTCTGATACCATCCTGTGACACCCCGGTTCTGAAAAGACCGTGGCCTCTATGTGACATGCCAATCCCTGGATCGGTTCATTGGCCCACAATAGAGTAAGATAGATAACATAGCAAAATATCCGTGTATCATAGATAACGAAGATCCAGAGTACCATTATTACAATAAAAGCTTAGCACAAGCTAGCTCAAATTATTCAGGTAGCAACATAAACGAGATAAATCCTCCATTCTTCAAATTGCCCACAAGTGAACAAGTGCCGAGTGGAGTACCGTGGCCTATAACGATCAATCAGAATCGGAATAACCTGCAGCATAAAACGCAACAGCCCCGAAGGGTCAATACATGGAATGTATGGCAAGTAGAGCTAGTAAATGGAGACAATAATACTAACATCTACATGCATATTTGGCAAGTGGAGCTGTGTCTGGCTTGCATTTGCAAATAACTTTGCCCTACTTTCATAAACAGTTTTGAATTTTCTTTGAAAAGATCCCAATTAAGTTAACCCAACAAGATTAAAGCAATTATGAAATTAGAATGAGCGAGAAACATGTCATGGAATCAATATCTAGCAACTCAGTTGTCCATAACCGGGGACACGGCTAATCGATTAGATTATACACTCTGCAGAGGTTAGTACACTTTACCCATGTGACTTGGCCAGCCCAGCTCGTACCATCACTCTCATTTTGGGTGATGATAGGGAGAAGACCAAGAAGAGACTGTTCGGGAAGTAGCTCCTCAATCCCGACGCGCACCGGTCCAACCTACCAAAATTCTACATCTCTGGATACGCGGGTTCGAGTTACCACAACCTACTAAGTCCAACCAACCGCCATTTCATTATTGGCACATGGTTGTACACGTAAGCTACACAATAAAGAAGCCAATCATTCTCTCTTGATACCTGGGTGCCTTTCCGCAATGAAACCACCAAAAATTATCAATACCATCACACCCAGGGGGTTCATTGATTAAGTTGTTTTTAGTTTTCACAAACCAATACTTTGAGAAAACAAGTATCAATGATGTAATCCAGCCCTCGTTCAACATAGCATGGCTAAGCACATCTACAACGGTGGTTCATCTACAAGGAAAGCCCTACCACATAATAGGACATAGCATAGCGATAGTATCATCCTACACATGCATCTACAAAATACACGACAATGCATTGAAAATAGTAGGACGATATCATGAACAAAGTAGCATCTACTTTCCTTGATTGAAGCGGTCGGAAGAACAATCCACACACGAGCAAGGGTTGCACTCCACACAATCTACACGACACAATTGCATTCATAAACAAACAATTCACAAACATATGCAACAAAGATGATGCATGAATGCAAGAACGGCAAGTGAATTGGTGCTACAGCTGCACCACATAATACTAATACATAATACTACCGAATACATGCATGGAAAATAGATTTGACGCAAGGGAAACTATTAACCAAAAGTAGAGATCTCTACTAGAGCTAGAACTTAAATAATTCACTACCGGTAGTATACTATTTGTAAAATCCTGAAAAAATTCTACCGCATAGGCATCGCTGATAAGAAACAGTACCAATTGGAATTACTCATAAAGGAGTTATAAAACATCCCGAGTAATTAAAACACTGCAGAAAGCCATTAGACAAATACTGCAGAAGTTTTTACTGTAAGCCTATCTTTTTATTTCACGATGAGATTCCCCTCGTTCATACGAGTTCAGGGACATATCATACGCGATTTTCGGAGCTACGAAACTTTTACTACGAATTTAATACTCCGAAAAGGCCATTAACTCATTTGATTAAACTGTACTAAACCTGACGGTAAAAGTCTGAACCAAAGATACAGCGAGATTCTACACGACTCACTGAACTCGTGCATATTTTATTTGCAATTTTTGGCCAAACGGTTTAATTTCTACCCAATTTACAAGATTCTACCGAAATCTGCCAACTAATAGGATTAACGAAAATGACCCAGCCAATCGTTCGATGATTGGCGCTGACTGGCGTCTGACCAGTCAACGTCTGAAGACCTCGACTAGTCAACGTCTGAGTGCTGACCAGTCAACGAACGATCTAAGCCGCTGATCTGAGATCGATGGCTGCTGTCTTACCAAAAGACGGCGAATCGAACTCCGGCGAGCTCGGACGGCGACGGTCGGTTCGGCGGCGTGGTTCTACCTGCGTACACACGGTCAACTTCGGCTCCCGAATAATAACGCACAGACGCTGGCGATCTGCGGCGCAGTTGGCGGCGGCGGATAGAGACGCGAGCACGGAACGGAAAGAGGGCGGCGGTGAGGAGAAGCGGCGGCGGCGGCGGCGTGCGCCAGGAGGCGGCGGCAGGGAGGAGGTCGCGTACGTGGGTTTGGGTTGCGTGCACGGTCTACGAGGCAGGGGTGGGGTCCTCCTTTTATTGGTCCTCCACGCGCAGAAAAAAAAAACAGAAACAGATTCGGTCCGCGGTTGGACTACAACTCGGAAATCTGTCCGGATTTTCGGACCGTTTTCCGGCGGTTTACTAAAATATCCGAGTCTTTTGCATACGAACTCCGATTGGAGCGATTTTCACGCCTACGGGTTCGTATCGTCGAGGGGAACAACCTTCAGTCGAAGTTTGAGCGAAAGCTCGAACCTACAGGGGTGGTTGTTGCAAGTCCCTCTAAGGCTTCCCGCAGGAAACTCGAAGCGAAGCAAAAACGGGGTTTTGCAAATAGCGTTTCGTCGATCCTCTCTACTCGACGGTAATGCATGGAAAGATATGATGCAATTCTATGAATGATATGCAAGACCAAATCTAAAATTTGGGATGTGACACAGATTTAATCATGTTAGTAAGCATGAGGATATTAAGGATAGATCCCTTGCAGAACTTGCTCCAAATTATGAAATAGCTGCAGCTTCTTTAGTGCACATGTTGGAAGATAGGTTTTTTAATCTTAACCCCATAATGCAAGTAATGTTTCTTAAACTTAAAGAAATTGAGGACCCTGAAAAGAGAGATTTTATTCAGGAAACCTTGCTTAAGAATTCTATGATGTTGCTAAGGAAGCTAGAAAAGTCTTCGATCGTTTCAATATGCTAGTCTCATGTGTAGATGCTACTGGTACACGAGAAAAGATGGACAAAATCGAACCTAATGGGGAGGAAATTAAGATACCAATACCTTTTAAACTTGTAGGAATGCATGAAGCCTTAGAAAAGAATTTTGATTGGATTGTTCCTAAAAACCCGTTTGATGAATGTAGTGAACCCAAGAGCATTGAGAGAGGATCCTCTAGAACTTATTTGGATAAGATACCTTGCCTTGTTAAGGATATTTCTGGTATTAATCTTAATGCTTCTTCATTTGAGAATACTTGATTCTTTTCTTGTTTCTTATGCCTAACTTAAAGGCGTTAAATAAAAGTACTTATTGGGAGATAACCCAAAAGTTTTAGTTGAGTCTTGGAAGTTATTGCTTAAGTAATAACCTCTCCTTATCATTTTTGCATGGTTTTTGTGCCAAGAGTACTCTCTAATGAGAGAGAAGTAATGCTTGGGAAAGTTGCTGTCCCGAAACAGTTTTTTGTGCTTCGCTGTAAAAATTCATAAAAAAATCTTTGTACGTCGTTTTGAGATGTAATGTTTTGTGCTTCTGCCCTAGGTTGTTATACAACTTTATTTAGTTCAACACTTTTCAATTTGAGCAACATAAGGTCTTCTAAAAAATTGGTTTCTACCAACTGGTCTGTTTTGACAGATTTCTACCATTATTTGCATTTGCTTCTTGTTGATTCCTTTTTGGGTTCTTTTTGGGGAAATTGAGCTTTTTGAGGGAGGTGCTATAGTAGATTGTATTATAATTTAAGTTTTACTTGTGTTGGAACTGAACCAAAAGACTTATTATCTTGAGTACACTAATGTTGCTAATGAAGATTGTGTGAAGTTTTCTATGAAGGGAAAATTTCAGGTGTAGGGAAAGAATGATGTAATGAGATGAAGAATGGACTAAAGCTCAAGCTTGGGGATGCCACCCCGTGTCACCCCAAAAAATATCCAAAAAGTACAAGCGTCAAAGCTTGGGGATGCCCAAGGCATCCCCTTCTTTATCAATAAAAACTTCAGGTTTCTTCCAAACACTTCATTTTTATTGTTTCATGCAAAGTTGTGTTGTCCTTGAAGCGTCTTCGTTTTTGTTTTTGGTTTTCGTTTGCTTGGTTTGCTTAGTTTGCTTGAATAAATTGGTTGGACCCCCTCATTCATACATTAGTTTTCAAATAAGATTGGTTTGGATTGGAAAAGAGTAGGAAAGTTCATGCTTAAGTGGTAAAAAGAGCTTGTTTTTGACTGTGACTTAGACTTTATCATGTCATGCTTAATATTGTTTTGGCTTTATGCTTAGTGATTTTTGCTATAGCATGACATATTATAAACAATTGAGATTGCTTAATGTGCCTTGAAAGAATCATGTGTTGTTTAAGCATATTAAAGCATAGTATTGTGGTATTCTCCTTTGATGCTTTATTTGGGTTGACTTGGCGCATGCTCACACCATGTTAAGACTATCCCAAGTCACCATAGCCTCTATGATCCTTTGGTTTCGACTTGTAATATCACTTTATGCTTTAATTAATGATGTTTTGTCGCTTTGCATGATTATGGCCATTATTGCTCTCTTAGTTGGTCGCTCCTAGTCTTTTGCTAGCCTCCATAACCAAATATGAGTTCCACTCATGCATCCAACTCCAAATAAAACCAAGTTATTCAAATGAGTCCATCATACATACCTATTAGCATTTGCTATTCCAAGTATATTCATGTTTTTATCTACCTTCCGAATTAAACTTGTTATGAGAAAACTAGTGATTAAAGCTCTCATGAACTTGATGGCACACTTTACTTTTCTTGCCCCTAATAAACTTGAACCATTGTGTCATATATGTTGTATATGCTTGCATTTATACGTTGGGAATTAGCAGAACCATGTTGTCATGGGGAACACTTTCAGCATTGCACTTGTATATTGTACCTAGTTGATATCATGCTCTTTTGTTTATTGATGTCGTAGGTGTGAAATGAAAGGGGAGCTTGTAAGTCCATGGAGTTATGTATGTGTGTTAGAGAAACGCCTGGGCCGCTGGTCTAATCCATGCCTAATCATGGTGGAAACCTACGGCATAACCATAATGAGCAATCTATGAATCATTCTTCTTATAAAAAAGAGACAGAGATTGAGAAAAAGAAAAAAAGAGATGAGAAAAGAGGAAAGAGAAAAAAGCACCATTTTCCCATGGTAAATAAGAAGATTGCTGAGATGCTTATTGTCTGCTTGCCTTGTCATTTTGATATGGGGATTCTTCCGTATCATCAGGCAAGGGATACCCCGTTGGCGGTTCTCTATGATACACATGTACTTACTATGACAAGAACTTACCGGTAACTAAACTTGAGTAGCATGAGGAGCGGCCCTCGTATTCAAGGGATATGAGATTGCCAACTTATACTTTGTCAAGCATATACTCCATAGTTTGTTCACTTGAACCTTAATCACTTAAAGATGCTTATGATAGGGGCAATGAGAGCTGAAAGCTAATAAGTACCATAATTTTTGGAAGCTCTTTATGAGACTTGAATCCCTGCTTCCTTCTATGAAGGCCTTTCTTTTACTTTTATGTTGAGTTTCCATCTTCTATCTTTATGCACCTATTGAGAGAGCATAGTGGCCATTCTTAGTTTAATGTGCACTGTCCCAATACTTGTTGATTGATGCATAACTTTGATATTGCTTGTTCTTAAACTATTTGTATCTAGTCACCCTTATGAACTTTGAAGGTGTCCTAGGCATTTATGTTTTGCTACACTATGAGGGACAAGCTGAATACCATTCTCATTATGCTTTCTTTATGTGAAACAAACACACGTCTTGCAAAGCATTGTTATTCATGAATCTTTTGTTTGTACCTTTTCATGTTACAACATAGTTGCTATGTATTATTGTTAGAACTATATCTTTCATTCTATTATAAAGTACTATGATCCCAGCTATCAATGCTTTACAAATACTTTGATCAAGATTATGATGGTGCATGTCACCTAAAAATTATTATTTCTTTTTATCACTTACCTACTCGAGGATGAGTAGGAGTTATGCTTGGGGATGTTGATACGTTGCAAACGTATCTATAATTTTTGATGTTCCATGCTTGTTTTATATCTACTTTCTTATGTTTTGTCCACACTTTGGAGTATTTTTATACACTTTCTTGGACTAACCTATTAACAAGATGCCACAGTGCTAGTTGCCTGTTTTCTGCTGTTTTTGGTTCCCGGAAAGTCAGAAAATGAATATTCTCGGAATTGGACGGGACAAAAGCCAAAGTCAATATTTCACCGAGTGGGACACGGAGCCAGAATACGAGACGGAGAGGGGCCAGGGGCCGGCCACACCACCTGGCCGCGCGGCTAGGCCTGGCCCACGCCAGGGGGTGGTGCGGCCGCCTAGGGCACCCCCTCGGTCTCCCCTTTTGCCTATATATTGCCTCCGATACACAAACCCCAAGGACCCGATCAAAAATTCCATGAAAGAGTCTGTAGTCGATGCCATCTCCATCCCTAGATCGGGAGGGATCTGAAGCTCTTCCCGGCACCCTGCCGGAGGGGAGAGATCACCCTGGAGGCCTCCTTCATCACCATGCCTGCCTCCGGTGTGATGCGTGAGTAGTTCATCCCTGGACTATGGGTCCATGTAGTAGCTAGATGGTTGGTTCTTCTCCTTTGTGCTACCATGTTTAGATCTTGTGAGCTCCGTTCATGATCAAGATCATCTAATCTTACATGTTGTGTTTGCGGGGATCTGATGGATATTGAGATGCTATTTCAGATTGATTATTGATTCTATCATGTCTTTGTAATTTGTGATCTTGCATGCTCTCCGCTGTTAGTAACTATCTTGGCCGAGTAGATGCTAGCAACTCCAAGAGGGAGTATTTATGCTCGATAGTGGGTTCATGCCTCTAGTAATCTTGGGAAGTGACAAAAATCTCTAAGGTACTAGATGTGCTGTTGCTACTAGGGAGAAAACGTCAATCCTTTGTTCATAGAACAATCATATTGTTTACTTTACACACAATACTTAATGCAATTATATGTTGCTTGCAACTTAATACTGGAGGGGGTTCGGATGATAACCTGAAGGTGGATTATTAGTCATAGATGCAGTTGGATTACGGTCTATGTATAATGTTGTAATGCCCAATCAAATCTCATAGGAGTCAAGATGATTAGTATATGCATGTATGCTTTCTCGGCGTCTGTCAATTGCCCCGCTGTAATTTTTTCACCCAACATGTCATCTATCTTAAGGAGAATCACCACTAGTGAACTATGGACCCCGGTCCATTCTTTTACCATCAATCTACAATCTATTTACTGTGTTCTATTTACTTTCTGCAAAGCAATTACTATCTTTCACACAATACGTTTAATCCCTTGTGTTCAGCAAAACCGGTGAGATTGACAACCTCACTGTAAGTTGGGGGCAAAGTTCTGTCATTGTGTTGTGCAGGATTCCAAGTTGGAAACAACACCTTGGAGGTGTTTCTTTGCTCCTACTGGTTCGATAACCTTGGTTTAATAACTGAGGGAAAACTTGTTGTTATACTCATCATACCTTCCTCTTGGGGTTCCCCAACGAGCTCAACATTTTGAGTAAGTGATACATTGCAAATGTATCTATAATTTTTGATGTTCCATGCTTGGTTTTATCTACTTTCTTATGTTTTGTCCACACTTTGGAGTACTTTTCATATGATTTCTTGGACTAACCTATTACCAAGATGCCACAGTGCCAGTTGCCTGTTTTCTGCTGTTTTTGGTTCTAGGAAGTCAGAAAATGAATATTCTCAGAATTGGACGGGACAAAAGCCAAAGTTCCTATTTTACCAGAAGACTCACGAAGCCAGAATACGAGACGGAGGAGGGCCAGGGCCTGGCCATACCACCCCAGGCGCGGGCTAGCCCTACCCGCACTACCAGGTGGTGTGGGCCCCCTGGCACTCCACCGACCTTGCCCTCTGGCCTATAAGAAGCCTCCCGAAGCCAAAACCCTAAATCGTCCTGCCTCCAGCCACGAAAAGTTCCACAGCGCCACCGCCACCGAAGGAGAGATTCGGGGGACAGAAAGTCTGTTCAAGACCCACCGGACGGGAAGTGCCCCCGGAGCCATCTCCATCGATCTCCACCACCATCTCCATCACCATTGCTGATTCCCATGATGAGGAGGGAGTAATTCTCTCTCGAGGCTAACGGTTCTACCGGTAGCTATGTGTTCATCTCTCTCTATCTATGCATGATCTTATTGAGATCATGAGCTTGTAATCTATAGATCTACCTTGCTACTCAAGTGCTTTAATAGATCTCTGTTCTCCCCATGTGTGTGAAAGTGACAGCATGCACACCATGGTGGCACTTAGGCTAGAGATTACAAATACTTGTTATGAGTTATATTTGGAGTTGGATGTCTTTATGAAATTGTGGTGTTTGTTTGAACCATCTAGTGCTCAAGGTGACAGTGTGGGGTTTTCTAGATGGGAAAGGCTTACTTTGAGGAGTGCTGTTATAGCCCTACCATCGATTAGAGTGTTCAACCGAAGAGTAGTTAAGAGTAGTATCATAAAGAGAAGATATATTTATGAGAGAGTGTTCACTAGTGAAAGTATGATCCTTAGGCCTTGTTTCTAAGCATTGATACACCGTTTGCTACTAGATCTATTACATGTTTGCTTGCTTCCATCTTTATTTCAGTTTGCCTTTAGTCTTTTCCATGCCATCAAGTTATTTTGTATCACCGTTACCACTTGTATTTCACTATCTCTTCGCCGAACTAGTGCACCTATACACCTGACAAGTGTATTGGGTGTGTTGGGAACACAAGATACTTCTTGTATCTTGATTGCAGGGTTGCTTGAGAGGGAATACCTTTGACCACTTCCTCCCCGAGTTCGATAAACCTTGGGTGATCCACTTAAGGGAAAACTTGCTGCTGTTCTACAAACCTCTGCACTTGGAGGCCCAACAACTGTCTACAAGAATAGAAGTGTGTAGACATCAAGCTATTTTCTGGCGCCGTTGTCGGGGAGGTAAGGTAAAAGGTATTCACACCGAAGGATTAAAGAAGACGAACCTCCCACGGCAAACGTCTATTTTCTGGCGCCGTTGCCGGGGAGGTAAGGTAAAAGGTACTCACATCCTCCGGTGTGAGTGCTCAAAGTTATTTCCTTTAGATTCTGCAATTTTGTCTTTTTGTTTCTTGTTTTCACTAGTTAGGCTTAATGGAAAACAACAAAAAAATTAGAGAGCTTTATAGTATTTATCTTGAGTTAGGACATGAAGTGTTTGAAGAGAAAATTAAAAAACCTATGGAACTTTATTTGCATGCTAATAGCAATGTTGTTAGTATGAATTCTTTGGACACCATTATTGCTAATGCTATGGAAAAGTGTAATCTTGGGGAAGCTAGTTTTTATGAAAATCATCTTTTTAGTTCCCCAGCTTTGAAAGATAGCTATTCTATTGCTTATGATGATACCAAACCTCCAATATATGATGATTACAAAGATGAATATGATATTTTCAGTCCACCTACTATTGAGGAGAAAATTAATTATGATTACAATATGCCTCCTATATTTGATGATTATGGTGATGAGAATAATAATGATAGCTATTTTGTTGAATTTGCTCCCACCACAATTAATAAGAATGACTATGCTTATGTGGAGAGTACTAATTATTTTATGCATGTGGCTCATGATAAGAATGTTTCTTGTGATAGTTATATTGTTAATTTTATTCATGATGCTACTGAAAGTTATTATGAGAGAGGGAAACATGGTTTTATGTATCTCAACAGTATTAAATTTCCCCTCTTTATGTTGAAATTTTTGAAGTTGCACTTGTTTTATTTACTATGCTTGTTTCTTTGTGCTTTCATGACTTGTTTCTTTACAAAATTCCTATGCATAGGAAATGGGTTAGACTTAAATTTGCTTTGAATTTGCTTCTTGATGCTCTCTTTTACTTCAATTCATATTTCTTATATGAGCATCTTCTCAAACTATCATGCCTAACTTAAAGGCGTTAAACAAAAGTACTTATTGGGAGATAACCCAAAAGTTTTAGATGAGTCTTGGAATTTATTACTTCAGTAATAACCGCTCCTTATCCTTTTTATTTGCTTTTTGTGCCAAGAGTAACCTCTAATGAGAGAGAAGTAATGATTGGGAAAGTTATTGTCCCGAAACAGATTTTTGTGCTTCACCGTAAAAATTCGTGAGAGAGCTCTGTATGTCGGATTGAGCTGTAAATTTTGTGATTCTTCCCCAGGTTATTATATAACTTTAGTTAGTTCAACACTTTTTGATTTGAGCAACAGAAGGTCTTCTAAAAAATTCGTCTTTACCTGCTGGTCTGTTTTGACAGATTTTTGCCATTTTCTGCATTTGCTTCTTGTGGGTTCCTTTTTGAGTTCTTTTGGGGAATTGAGCTTTTTGAGGGAAGTGCTATAGTAGCTAGTGTTCTAATGGAAGTTTATTTGGTGTTAGAACTGAACCTTGAGACTTATTTATCTTAAGTGCACTAACGTTGCTAATAAAGATTGTGTGAAGTTTTGTATGAAGGAAAATTTTCAGGTGTATGGAAGGAATGAGTAATGATATGAAGGATGGACTAAAGCTCAAGCTTGGGGATGCCACGCATGTCACCCCAAGAAATATCTAAGAAGTACAAGCGTCAAAGTTTGGGGATGCCCAAGGCATCCCCTTCTTCATCAATAAAAATCCCAGGTTTCTTCCAAACGCTTCATTTTTATTGTTTCATGCACAGTTGTGTTGTTCTTGGAGCGTCTTCTTTTTCATTTTCGTTTTGGTTTTTAGTTTTCTTGGTTTGCTTAGTTTTATGAATAAATTGGTTGGACCCCCTTTTTCATACATTGGTTTGCAAATAGTTTGGTTTGGTTTGGAAAAGAGTAGGAAAGTTCATGCTTTTGTGGTAAAAAGAGCTCGTTTTTAACTGTGGCCTATGCTCTGTCATGCCATGCTTGATATTGTTTTGGCTTTATGCTTAGTATTCTTTGCTGTAGCATGACTTGTTATAAACAATTGAGATTGCTTAATGTGCCTTGGATGAATCATGCGTTGTTTTAGCATATTAAAGCATAGTATAGTGGTATTCTCCTTTGATGCTTTATTTGGGTTGACTTGGCACATGCTCACACCATGTTATGACTATCTCAAGTCACCATAGCCTTTATGATCCTTTAGTTTTCAACTTGTAGTATCACTTTATGCTTTGATCAATGATGTTTTGTCGCTCTGCATGATTATGGCCATTATTGCTCTCTTAGTTTGTCGCTCCCAGTCTTTTGCTAGCCTCCACAACAAAGTATGAGTCCCACTCATGCATCCAACTCCCTAAACCAAGTTATTCCAAAGAGTCCACCATACCTACCTACTAGCTTATGCTATTCCAAGTATATTCATGCTTTTGTTTACCTTCCACTTGTTATGAGAAAACTAGTGATTAAAGCTCTCACGAACTTGAAGGCACACTTTACTTTACTTGCCCTTAATAAACTTGAACCATTGTGTCGTCTATGTTGTATATGCTTACACTTATTTGTTGGGAATTAGCAGAACCATGCTTTCATGGGGAACGCTTTCAACATTGCACTTGGTACTTGTACCTAGTTGAACTCATGCTCTTTTGTATATGGATGTCGTCGATGTGAAATGAAAGGGGAGCTTGTAAGTCCATGGAGTTATGTATATGTGTTAGAGAAAGCTGGGCTGGTCTAATCCATGCTGACATGGTGGAAACCTGCAGCGTAACCATAATGAGCTGTCTATGAAGCATTCTTCTTATAAAAAAAGAGTCCTATATTGAGAAAAAAGAAAAAAAAAGATACTATGAAAAGAGGAAAGAGAGAAAAAAGCACCATATTCCCATGGTAAATGAGAAGAATGATGAGATGCTTGTTGTCTGCTTCCCTTGTCATTTTGATATGGGGATTCTTCCGTATCATCGGGCAAGGTGTACCCCGTTGGCGGTTCTCAATGATACACATGTACTTACAATGACAAGAACTTACCGGTGACTAAAATTGAGTAGCATGAGGAGTAGCCCTCGTATACAAGGGACATGAGATTTCTGACTTATACTTCGTCAAGCATGTACACCATAGTTTGTTCACTTTAACCTTAATCACTTCAAGATGCTTATGATAGGGGCAATGAGAGCTGAAAGCTATAAGTACCATAATTTTTGGAAGCTCTTTATGAGACTTGAATCCCTACTTCCTTCTATGAAGGCCTTTCTTCCACCATTATATTGAGTCTCCATCTTCTATCTTTATGCACCTACTTTGAGAGCATAGTGGCCATTCTTAGTTCTATGTGCATTGTCCCAAGACTAGTTGATTGATGCATATCTTGATATTGCTTGTTTTAGACTATTTGTATCTAGTCACTCTTATGAACTTTGAAGGTGTCCTATGCAATTATATTTGCTACTCTATTGAGGGACAAGCTGAATACTATTATGCTATGTTTTCTTTATGTGAAACAAACAAACATCTTGCAAAGCATTTTTATTCATGAACCTTTTGTTTGTGCCTTTTCATGTTGCATCTTAGTTTCTTTGCTTATTGCTAGAACTTTGTCTTTCATGTTATGATTGAAGTATTATGATCCCAGATTTGAATGTTTTGCAAATACTTTGATCAAGTCTTTGATGGTGCATGTCACCTAAAAAATTATTCTTTCTTTTTATCACTTACCTACTCGAGGACGAGCAAGAGTTAAGCTTGGGGATGTTGATACATTGCAGATGTATCTATAATTTTTGATGTTCCATGCTTGGTTTTATCTACTTTCTTATGTTTTGTCCACACTTTGGAGTACTTTTCATATGATTTCTTGGACTAACCTATTAACAAGATGCCATAGTGCCAGTTGCCTGTTTTCTGATGTTTTTGGTTCCAGGAAGTCAGAAAATGAATATTCTCAGAATTGGACGGGACAAAAGCCAAAGTTCCTATTTTACCGGAAGACTCACGGAGCCAGAATACGAGACGGAGGAGGGCCATGGCCTGGCCACACCCCAGTGGCTAGCCCACCCGCCACCAGGTGGTGTGGGCCCCTTGGCACTCCACCGACCTTGCCCTCTGGCCTATAAGAAGCCTCCCGAAGCCAAAACCCTAAATCGTCCTGCCTCCAGCCACGAAAAGTTCCGCAGTGCCGCTGCCACCTAAGGGGAGATTCGAGGGACAGAAAGTCTCTGTTCTGGCACCCTGCCAGGACAGGGAAGTGCCCCCGGAGCCATCTTCATCAATCTCCACCACCATCTCCATCATCATTGCTGATTCCCATGATGAGGAGGGAGTAGTTCTCTCTCGAGGCTAACGGTTCTACCGGTAGCTATGTGTTCATCTCTGTCTCTCTATGCATGATCTTATTGAGATCATGAGATTGTAATCTATAGATCTACCTTGCTACTCAAGTGCTTTAATAGATCTCTGCTCTCCCCATGTGTGTGAAAGTGACAGCGTGCACACCATGGTGGAACTTAGGCTAGAGACTACAAGTACTTGTTATGAGTTATATTTGGAGTTGGATGTCTTTATGAAATTGCCATCTAGTGCTCAAGGTGACAGTGTGGGGTTTTCTAGATGGGAAAGGTGTTGGAGATATGCCCAAGAGGCAATAATAAAGTGGTTATTATTATATCTTTATATTTATGATAAATGTTTACATCCCATGCTATAATTGTATTAACCGGAAACATTAATACTTGTGTGTTTTGTAAACATAAAAGAGTCCCTAGTAAGCCTCTTGTTAAACTAGCTTGTTGATTAATGGATGATCATGGTTTCCTGATCATGGACATTGGATGTCGTTAATAACAAGATCATATCATTAGGAGAATGATGTGATGGACACACACACCCATAGTAAGCATATCATAAGATCAAGTCATTAAGTTCGTTTTGCTACAAGCTTTCAAATGCATAGTAACCTAATCCTTCGACCATGAGGTTATGTTAATCACCATCACCGGATGGGTACTTTGATGACATCAAATGCCGCTTCGTAACTGGGTGGTTATAAAGGTGACATTGGGTATTCTGAAAGTATGTGTTGAAGCGCATGGACCAAGATTGGGATTTGTCCATCCATATGACGGATAGATATGCTCTGGGCCCTCTCGGTGGAATGTCATCTAGTTAGCTTGCAAGCATGTGACTAGGTCACAAGGGATGACATATCATAGAACGAGTAAAGATTACTTATCAGTAACGAGGTAGAACTAGGTATGGAGATACCGACAATCAAACCTCGGATAAGTAGATTATCGCGTGACAAAGGGAATTGGTTTTGTATGTTAATGGTTCTATCGATCACGAAGTCATCGTTGAGTATGTGGGAGCCGTTATGGATCTCCAGATCCCGCTAATGGTTATTGATCGGAGATGTGTCTCCATCATTTTTGCATATTCACGAACCGTAGGGTGACACACTTAAGGTTCAAAGTTGTTTTAAGTAGATATGGAATGTGCGTTGGAGACCGAATGTTGTTCGGAGTCTCGGATTGGATCTGGGACATCACGAGGAGATCCGGAATTGTTCGGAGAATGAGATTCATATATTGGGGATCATTTTCTAAGTTAGGAAATGTTCCGGAGTATTTGTATGGGGATTCTAGAAGGTTTCGGAATGTTCTAGAAGGTTCTAGAAGATTTCTTGGAGTTTGCTTGAAAACCAAGAAAGGATCAAGGAATCCTTGTAGGGCAAGACAAGGAGTAGTGGGGGAGGAGGACTCCTCCCCCCTTCCCAATCCGCCGGCCAAGGAGGGAGGGGAGGCCTACTAGGACTCCCCCTCCCATGGCGCCTTCCTCCTTTAAATAGAGGGGTAGGGGCGCCACCCCCTTGCCCCCTTACAATCCGCAAACAATAGCCGCCTCTCTCCTCCTCCTTCCCTCTGCTCTGGCTTAGGAGAAGCCCTGCAGAATTCTCTACTCCACCACCACCACACCGTCGTGTTGTTGGGATTCCGTGGAGAAGATCTACTACCTCCGCTTTCATTTGGAGCAGGAGAGGAAGGTCTGCCGACTCCTTGCGTGTGACCGATTGCAGCGCCTTTGGAACACGGCGCCGGAAGGATCGTCTACTCGATCTTGAGATCGGCAAGTGATCGACTACATCAACCACGAGATCCAATCTCGTAACGCTTTCGGATCTACGAGGGTTAGTACAGATCTATCTCGTTGCACATGTCTAATAGATTAGATCTTGGCTTTTATCTAGATTAGATCTGGGTTTTGTTCGTTCTTGCGGTAGAATTTTTTTGTTTTCCATGCTACGAACCCATCAGTGGTATCAGAGCCGTGTCTATGCGTAGATCTGTGCACGAGTAGAACACAATGGTTTTGTGGGCGTTGGTGCTCGTGCCGTATTTTGCTTTGTGTACTTTGCATCTTGCGGTATGGTGGGATGAAGCGGCCCGGGCTAACCTTACATGTCATCGCACATGAGACTTGCTCCACAGTTGACGTGCAACTCGTATTGCACAAGTGGCTTTGCGGGTGTCTGTCTCTCCCATCATAGTATAGATCCAATCTACACTTTGCACTTGATAGCACTTGTATCAACGTTGTGGTTCAGTTTCGTAGGTAAGATCTGTTCTTATTCGAAAGCCCCAAACCACGTAAAACATGCAAAGAAAATTAGAGGCGTCTAAGTTGTTTTTGCAGGGGTTTTGTGATGTGATATGGCCATTATGTGATTGTGATTATATTTGATGTATGCAATGATCCTTATTGTAATATGGCAACCAGCAGGAGCCTAATGGTTGTCTTTAAATTTGATTTAAGACCTGCGTGTCTATTCATCATGTAATAGCTTTATTCCAAGTAGTTGTAATAGTTGCTGTTGGTGATGGACAACCATGAAGCGGCGCCACGGACCTTGACGCCACGCTGGTGATGATGGAGATCATGTCCATGCTTTGGAGATGGAGATCAAAGGCACAAGAAGAAAGGCCATATCATATCACATATTATGAATTGCATGTGATGTTAATCCTTTATGCATCTTGTATTGCTTAGATCGCGACGGTAGCATTATAAGATGATCCCTCTCACTAAATATCAAGTAATAAAGTGTTCGTCCTTAGTAGGCACCGTTGCTAAGACTCGTCGTTTTGAAGCATCTCGTGATGATCGGGTGTGATAGATTCTACGTGTGCATACGACGGGTGCAAGCCAGATTTGCACATGCGGATACTAAGGTTAACCTTGTCGAGCCTAGCATGTACAGACATGGTCTCGGAACACGGAATACCGAAAGGTAAAGCATGAGTCATATGGATGATATGATGAACATGTTGATTGTTTTCCTTTAAAGATACATCATCTCACGTGATGATCGGACTTGGTGTAGTGGATTTGGTTCGTGTGATCACTAAAACAACTCGAGGGATGTTGTTTTGAGTGGGAGTTCATTTGTAATTTGGATTAGTCAAACTCAATTTATCATAAACACAATCAAAGTGAATTTGCATAGTTTGTTGTAGTCATTGGCATCCGTTCACCACCTTACGCTTAGTTATAGTTGAGATAGTGGAACTATAGAAATTCTGGATATTTGCTTTACGAACTGGTATCGTATTATTTTGAGTGTCAATCTAAAGTTTAAAAGTCCTGTTGCAAACCTCTAGCAAACTCCGTTTACTTTGTGAAGTTTAATAAACAGTATTAAATCAAGAGTAACAATTCCAGTGTTAGTATCTAATGTATCATGTTTGCCTCCATGATTCTTGATACTCAAAAGATTGTTTTTAATATCAAGTTTATCTAAGAGCTAAAAGCAATGTTTCAGAAACCATCATATGTGAAAGGTATTGCGATATCTAAAACAATGTGTTGGTTACAACATGATAGAGTATATGTCCTCATATTTGATGAGAATTTGTGAAGGTTGAAGACACCAGTCGTCCTAATCCTCCAAAAGGTTTTGGAAAAGAAACATTATACTCGCAATTCACCTTTATAAGCTATAGCAGCTTGATCATGAAAGTTGTCATGATAAGGATGAATAGAAGATGTAAGTAAAATCTTTACTACACTAAAAGATTACTAACGAATGGAATTTTGAAAGAATGCCAAACATTTGATGAAGGTGATCCACTTCAAAGTGCAAGTCCAAATGTATTAGTATTTGACTATACACACTTTGTACTATGTGTCATGTGAATGGCACCACTATTGATGTTGATAGATTCTTTTAAAAGAAAAGGAATTGTTGAAAGAGAATCTATAAAATATTTGGCAGAAAAGAAAAGATTGGAGATATCCAACTTAGGTATATAGACGATACATGTTATGGCTGTATTCCTTGGTTGTTAAACAATGTGGTTCTACGGTATTGGATACCGAATTGGTTGGTATGAAGTGTCATACAGGACAACACAATTCATGAACTGCAATGGCCTAAGTAACTAGCAAGAGAATATGTGATGATGTTCATCGAAAACAAAATAAGGGTTGTTGTGTTGCTCGTGAACATCAAAGCTTACCTTCAAGATTTGTTCCAATAATTGTTATTTTGATCAGGTATTATGACGACAAAAGGTTGTTAAAATAATTACCGTATTCCATAATAGATGGATGATATACAAGTCTGGTTGGAGAAATAACGACCATAAAACTAATGCTAAAATGTCGCAAGACAAATGATTGAAAGATCACTTGCGAAGTGACATCACCGTTTAAATTATATTAGGGATACATGAAGAAACTCCATGTTGATGGATTTTTGGAGTCTTTGATTTTGATCAACTGACGCTTGTGATACTTTCCTGGAGATAATTAAAACTCCGTTCGTAGGCTAAAAGAGGAACGGACGACTAACTGATTGGAATTTGTACATATTGATGTATATAGTCCATTATGTGTAGTCGTGGGCGATGGATTTCAACTTCATATGCTTTCTCCGAAAATTTGAGTGAGTATATGTATATACTTACTCAATAAGAAAGAAGTATGAAACATTTGAAAATGTTCAAAGACTTTCAAGATGAAGTGGAAAATTATTGTAACAAGAAAATAAAAAAAGGTTTATGATTGGATCATAAAGATGTTTGAGTTACAAGTTTAGCAAAACACCTAAGATTTGAGGAATCGTTCCATAGATTTGCATTTCCCAAAACACCATAGGAGTTTGGAGTGTTCAAGATATGTAATGAAACCTTGTTTGACATGGTAAGATCAAAGGTGTCATTTATAAAACTGCCATTATATTTTAAATATTAAAGCTTTATTGACTACCGCTTTTACACTGAAAAGAGCTCCATCGTGATCCGTTGAAATGACACCATATAAGTCATGGTTTGGGATAAAACCCAGGTTGTCCTTTCTTAAATTTTTGGTATGTTAGGCATAAGTAAAGTGTTTACAACCAAAGTCGGATGAGCATGTCTTTGTAGGTTATTTCAAATAACCATTGGGTATTCCTCCATAACACCGAAGACAAAAGTGTTTGTCACTTAGAATGTCGAGTTTCTTGAGAAGGAATTTTTGGTGAAAAGTTAAGTGGGAGGACAATAGAACTTTGACAAGGTTGTTGAACCTTGGCTAATATGTGCTGAGTTGCGCAGCGTCGGTAAGTGTCCCGAAGGCAGCAACAATGCTCATGGCTCACGTGCCTCAAAGGATGTGGTCACGGGGATCTAAGTTCCTATTGAACCAAGTAGGTCGGGTAAGTAATCAAATGCCAAGATTTGAGAGTTAAATCATTGTTGTTTGACAATGATGAACCGACTACATGCAAATAATCAATGATGGGCCCTGACTTCGTTAAGTGGCTTGAAGCCATAAAATCCGTGATAATTCCATACACGAGAAATCAAGCTTTGAATTTGAAAGACCCTCTGGAAAGGTGCAAGACCTTACAGTCGTATATGGATCTATAAAGAAATAGACATGGATGTTTCACATCTATGAAATAGTCGACATGTCGGAAAGAGTTTACGACAATGTTCAAGGAATTGACTATGATAAGATTTGATCTTTCATAGCGATATTTAGTCTGGACGGATTAATGTAGCAACCACTACATATATTTTGGTATATGGTAGTTGAACAAACAAAACAAGTTCTTCTAATAGAATGGTTACCTAGGATGTGTCCATGACATGATCCAAAGGGTTTTGTTAATTCAAAGGATGCTAAAAGAGTATGCAAAACTTCAATGGTTGAAGTGAGCATCGCGGAGTTGGAATCTTCACCGTGATGAAACCGTTAAAAGGTTTAATTTCATCATGAAGATGTTTGCATTTTGCAAGAAATTAAGTGGGAGCGCTAAGACATATTTCTAATACATTATGTGAAAGACATATTGTTGATTAGAAATGATGTATCTTTTATTGACACAGGTTAAGAATTTAATTTCGATGAAAGACTTAGGCATGACCCAAGAATTAGGCATCAATGTCTATATGGATAGATTGAGTCGCTAATATGGTTTTGCCAAATGTACATAGATAAGATGTTGAATGAGTTCAATATGGAAACAACAAGAAAGGTTCTTGACGCACGGAAAGGACTGAATCAAGATTCAAGTGTGTTGACACGAGATTCAAGTGTTTTGACACTTGGTGAAATCACAAGAATATTTTGATCAATCATTCTTTGAGATGTACACATCCAGATATGTCCTATGCTCTAAATGTTATGAGCATATACCAGAATGACTCATAAGATGATCATTGGACAATAGTAGGGATATTCCTATGATCTTTGGAAGAGCTAAGAATATATGACAAATAGTTCATTGTAAATTGTTGCATTGATACTAGTTTTGTCACAAATTAAGTTTATCTCGATTTAAACTATGGGTGGCACAATGTAATGGAAAGGAAGTTCCATAACGGATTTGGTTGAGTACCAAAGTTAAAGCATTGTGACAGATACTACAACAAAAGGCTAAGTATACGACTGCTATTGTAGCAGCAAATGAGGGCATTTGCATCAAGTAGTTTGTTATCAAACTAGGTGTGGTTCATAGCGGGATAATACTATAAAGATACATTGTATGACAATTGTATCAACATGATTTAATCCCAAGGAACTAAAGGTCTCACCAAAGGACCAAATTTATACAATGCCATCTCATTGGAGAATGAGTAATGCGTAGAGACGCAAGGACATGCAAATACACACGGACCTGGAAGTGTCAGATCCGAAGATTATGTTTACCACTAGCAATAGTGTCTATACAACACCAGAAAGCCATAGGTGTTGAGTGCATAAGTTTTTTAACTAGATTATTGACTCTAGTGCAAGAGGGAGACTGTTGGAGATATGCCCAAGAGGCAATAATAAAGTGGTTATTATTATATCTTTATGTTTATGATAAATGTTTACATCCCATGCTATAATTGTATTAACCAGAAACATTAATACTTGTGTGTTTTGTAAACATAAAAGAGTCCCTAGTAAGCCTCTTGTTAAACTAGCTTGTTGATTAATGGATGATCATGGTTTCCTGATCATGGACATTGGAGTCGTTAATAACAAGATCATATCATTAGGAGAATGATGTGATGGACACACACACCCATAGTAAGCATAGCATAAGATCACGTCATTAAGTTCGTTTTGCTACAAGCTTTCAAACACATAGTAACATAATCCTTCGACCATGAGGTTATGTTAATCACCATCACCAGATGGGTACTTTGATGACATCGAACGCCTCTTCGTAACTGGGTGGTTATAAAGGTGACATTGGGTATTCTGAAAGTATGTGTTGAAGCGCATGGACCAAGATTGGGATTTGTCCATCCATATGACGGATAGATATGCTCTGGCCCTCTCGGTGGAATGTCATCTAGTTAGCTTGCAAGCATGTGACTAGGTCACAAGGGATGACATATCATGGAACGAGTAAAGAGTACTTATCAGTAACGAGGTAGAACTAGGTATGGAGATACCGACGATCAAACCTCGGATAAGTAGAGTATCGCGTGACAAAGGGAATTGGTTTCGTATGTTAATGGTTCTATTGATCATGAAGTCATCGTTGAGTATGTGGGAGCCGTTATGGATCTCCAGATCCCGCTAATGGTTATTGATCGGAGACGTGTCTCCATCATGTCTGCATATTCACGAACCGTAGGGTGACACACTTAAGGTTCGAAGTTGTTTTAAGTAGATATGGAATATGCGTTGGAGACCGAATGTTGTTCGGAGTCTCGGATTGGATCTGGGACATCACGAGGAGATCCGGAATTGTCCGGAGAATGAGATTCATATATTGGGGATCATTTTCTAAGTTAGGAAATGTTCCGGAGTATTTGTATGGGGATTCTAGAAGGTTTCAGAATGTTCTGGAAGGTTCTAGAAGATTTCTTGGAGTTTGCTTGAAAACCAAGAAAGGATCAAGGAATCCTTGTAGGGCAAGACAAGGAGTAGTGGGGGAGGAGGACTCCTCCCCCCTTCCCAATCCGCCGGCCAAGGAGGGAGGGGAGTCCTACTAGGACTCCCCCTCCCATGGCGCCTCCCTCCTTTAAATAGAGGGGTGGGGGCGCCACCCCCTAGCCCCCTTACAATCCGCAAACCCTAGCCGCCTCTCTCCTCCTCCTTCCCTCTGCTCTGGCTTAGGCGAAGCCCTGCAGAATTCTCTACTCCACCACCACCACCACACCGTCGTGCTGCTGGGATTCCATGGAGAAGATCTACTACCTCATTGCTCATTTGGAGCAGGGAGAGGAAGGTCCGCCGACTCCACACGTGTGACCGATCATGGAAGCTGCCGAACGCTGCCGGAAGGATCGTCTACTCGATCTTGAGATCGGCAAGTGATCTACTACATCAACCACAAGATCCAATCTCGTAACGCTTTCGGATCTACGAGGGTTAGTACAGATCTATCTCGTTGCACATGTCTAATAGATTAGATCTTGGCTTTTATCTAGATTAGATCTGGGTTTTGCTCATTCTTGCGGTAGAAATTTTTTGTTTTCCATGCTACGAACCCATCAAAAGGCTTACTTTGAGGAGTGCTGTTATAGCCGTACCATCGGTTAGAGTGTTCAACCGGAGAGTAGTTAACAGTAGTATCATAAAGAGAAGATATATTTATGAGAGAGTGTTCACTAGTGAAAGTATGATCCCTAGGCCTTGTTTCTAAGCATTGATACACCGTTTGCTACTAGATCTGTTACATGTTTGCTTGCTTCCATCTTTATTTCAGTTTGCCTTTAGTCTTTTCCACGCGATCAAGTTATTTTCTATCACCGTTACCACTTGTATTTCACTATCTCTTCGCCGAACTAGTGCACCTATACACCTGACAAGTGTATTGGGTGTGTTGGGGACACAAGAGACTTCTTGTATCTTGATTGCAAGGTTGCTTGAGAGGGAATACCTTTGACCACTTCCTCCCTGAGTTCGATAAACCTTGGGTGATCCACTTAAGGGAAAACTTCCTGCTGTTCTACAAACCTCTGCACTTGGAGGCCCAACAACTATCTACAAGAATAGAAGTGCGCAGACATCAGTAAGCAGTGCTACAACCCAAGGGGCCACTCGTAGAGCCCATCAACACATTAACAATCTGGTTGGATCCTCCAGCAGCTGTGATGAAGAAGCCACAAATGAACTTATTCGACCTTCACATCATCAGCTCGTGAGTTCTTTCTACATATTATTTCAATGAGCATGTTGGCTTTATTTACATAGCTAAGTAGATTTATCTTTCTGCCATCATGCTAGAGACTATGCCATAGAAAAGGCTAATGAAGGGGTCGTGGAATAAAAGGTTGCAGTGCCAGAGTTGGCTGAGGGAGCCACGAAGCCGTTAAGCCCCCGAGATGATTCCAGTGCCTCCAGCTCTTCCCAGCTGCACAAGCGCAAGAGGGTTTCCACTTGAATGACACCTGAGACCTTCGACTTCCTCTAATGAGCACATAAGTACTTCTAAAACTTGTCCTTTTTGTTTAATTATGCAATATCACTTGAGTAGCCCCCAATGCTATGCTTAGTTGCTTTTAACTATGTCTATGATCAATTGTAACCTGGCTTGACTGGCTCCAATGTTATGTCATGCAGCCGATCATGCTCTTAGTCATGGAGATAGGTCGTCTATTCATCCTAGTCAAGGCTGAGTGCAACCAGCTATAGCGTAAGTTTCTTTATGCCTCTCCTGATCTTCATAGCTTCATAATTTTATCTTAATGTTGACATGTTGATTCAGTTGATAAGGATGATGCCCTACATTAGGTCAAGGATCTTGAAGTGAAGCTTCAGGACATTAAAAAGGGTCCAAAAGCGCACTCAACAAAGCCAAGGCTGAACCAGAGTGACATGAGGAGGAACCCCTGGCCCAAGCCACTCAGCGTGAGGATGCTATGAGTAGTCATCTTCTTGCCTCAACCCAAGTATTGTCGGGTGAGTGTTGATACCTTTGATCCAGATTACGGATGTAGTATAGCTATTTTCCCCTAGTAGACCTAGGTTATTGAATCCTCGGGAAGCAGATGCGGACCTTTGGGAGTTTTAGAATTCCTTTTGTGTTTCTACCAGACCAAGAGTTTGTGTCTTTTTTTTATTGTCGATGATGGAGAGAGAGGGCCTAGGGCGTCCAGTTTCACCTGTAGCTATGCAAAACATTTGATGGGAATAAAATATAAAGATAAAGTATGCATGTAATTGTTAGATCAAGATAAATTATATGTGGACAGTGCATCCATAATTGCTATTGCCTTCGCAACCGCTTATAGCAATAACCTACTAGTCTCATCCATAGAAGAAAGAGAACTAATGATATGCATAGTGATGTCACCGTTAATCCCAAGTAAATCCCTCGCATACAGCCGTACCACCCCTTCTGTTACTAGGGTTCCCAACCTATAGATTAGTCATTACTCATACTCCCTATACCTGGCTCAATCCTCGGGGTCTTGGGTACCTGACAAGTCCTTAGATTGAGGCAAGAGAGGATACCATAATCATCATGTCATACAAACTAATACATGATCCCATCTATGATAAATAACATGCACAAAAGCTACATGGCTAGGCCGAAGCCCTTAGCCCAAGGAGAATTACTCACACATAGAGACGAGATCAAAAATCACAAACATTGTAATGGAAATCATGAGACTGATAGCAACTAGTCTTACAATGTCAACAATCGAACATGAGATCTAGTATTACAAGTGGTGGAATATGGCTATGGTGGTGGAGAAGGATTTGGAGATTATATCTAAGTCTATTCCTCCGGCAGGTGATGATCTGGGGCATGGACTCTCGAGGCTCTTTTCTCGTCACCCGAGGCTTCTTTATATAGGGGTTCCTTCACGAAAGTTATTATGTTTGACCTAGCAGTGTCGTTGGCAACTATACGGCCGGAACTATACGACCGGAATTTTATTTCGGTCGTATAGTTGGTCGTTAAAGCATCTGCCTCCAACCCACGACTCCTGGTTTCTTCTGGTTGTTGGAAATCTCGTACCTTTTACTTTAATGTAGTGATTCCCATCATCAAACATCATTATCTGCGCAGGAAAAAATGGAAAAGAAAGGATTGCATACCCCTTTGATTATTAGGCATTAGTGGCAGGGTTTAGAGAGATATTTCATCAAAAATATGAATAATATCCAGTTTAAATGTGGATGTAGATGACTATATTTCAGAGCCATCAACCTCCCCAAGCTTAAACTTGATCATCCTCGAGCAAGAAAACCAAAATAAAAAAGGAACTCAACATTTAAACTGAAATAACAAGATGATGATCTTACTCATGATTGGTAGACTCATGTTTCCTCCACTTCATAAATCTGAAAAACTTCAGCATAGATAGAGTAATGGCAAGCATATCATACGGGCTTTCATGCATCCTTGTAGCGCATTAAAATTATTGTTAACATGGATGATTGAAATGAGTAAACTTTATTCCATGTCATGTAATCAACTCATAGGCTTGCCTTTGAACAATAAAGTATAATCATGTAAATTGAGAGTGTGAGAGTTGTCATGAAAAGCATATACACTAGAGCATCTCAATTCTCCCACATCAATAAATCAAGACTTTTCAAGCACTACTTTTTCTATTCATTGTCCTTCAAGAATTTCAGTTCTTGAGTAATTGAGAGCATGCCAAAAAAATTAGTTTATCGGGTTGTGATGGACACTCATGGCATCACTAAGGTTTTTGTTAATTTAGCATAATGATTACTCATAACAGCCAGAGGAGTGATTCCATCATGAACACAGCTACCCGAGAGTGCCAAGAATCTTACCCACTATAGCATTGCTGCTACATGTGTTTAATCAACTCATAGCCAAAATCTAGGAGTTCCTCCATGAAGTTCGTAGGCCAGCAGAGTTGGTGGCATCCCATGAAGTTTGACATGCATAAAGCTATATCATTTTTATGATTAACAAGTCAAACTTTGGCATGCTCACAAAAAACCGCTAAACATTAATTCAATCGAACAAATCCTTTTAAAGAGAGCTATCAAGTCAATCAACATTTTCAGTGGTGTTGAGTATCTCTAGAAATAAGCCCTCAAGACTAAACACTACAACACACAAACCTTCAATTGTGAGACTTTTTCTTATTACAATTGTTTAGCAAATTTTTAGGCAAGACTTGGTTAACTACAAGAGCTGGAACAAAACATAGCCAACTAAATACTGATAGTTGTGAGATTCGACACATTTTTATGGCCTTATTTGATGGTTTTCTCCTAGATTTGATCATTTTCTGGCTTTACCTAACACTAATACTTCGGTAGCAAAAAAACTTGGTTTTTAATGTGTGTTTTAGGTTCTGAACGTCAACAGAAGGATTTAACTAGAGAAACACAATATTCTGGAGAAAACAAGCGAGTCTCATTTTGGAAGCACACAAGGGGAGCTCACAGAAGCTTTAGCGAGCAACTATACAACGGGAATACTTTTCCGGCCGTATAGTTCCCGCCGTATAGTTGTCGCCACCTCTGTCTTGTCAAAAGGGACAACTTCTATGAAGGGAACATGGACGAAAACACAACACAGTAGCCGCCACACCATCCAGAAGGTAGAAAGAAGAGATCCGGAGAAGAAGGAGAAGACGTTCTTCATCTCTCTCCACGATCTTCGACCTCCTAGCCAATACACCTCCATATCCACTACTTTTACTTGAGAGAGCGAGGGATCTCCACCTTGCAAGACTAGGGTTTGAGATTGTTTCTTCCCATCTTGAATTGTGTTGGATATTTTTCTATTCCTTATTGTGGATCTCCACGGTAATACAAAGACGAATTCCCTTTATTCAATTATATTGATGATCCGTTCTTCTCTCATGTGTGAGTAATTCCCTTGGACATGGGAGATGTAGGGATTGGTGAGGTGTGACGTGCCTTCATATATTTTCCTTTAGTTTGTGATTGATTCTAATTACTATAATATGTGTGTTGTGGGATGCCTAATGCTTGTTGTCCAATTAAGGGCCCAGACAACATGGTACTTTGTTCTACATAGATAAGATCTTGTTCGCTAGTGGACCGACGATCCTCGGGTGACACGAGGATATCAATGGAAAGCTAGTTGACTCGAGGATAAGGAGTAATCACTATGCTTATTGCATTAGTCCGATCCAAGGAGCTTAATCACTAAGCAACCTAAAGGGTCTTCATCATCTATTGTCTGACCATGGTTTTGGTAGCACGCTAGTAGGATTATTGAAGTTGGGATGAAATCTACCAAGAGGAGTTCCGGCTAATTATGGGTTGCTCGCCTACACATATATCTTTAAGATTATAATTTTTACATTCACCACTCGTCCACCAGGCACGGTCACTATCACCATGAACTGAATCTCCTCGTGCCTTCTTTCGCCATCTGTAGGAAACAACAAACAAGCAAAGTCATTCTTTACTTTTATGCTTAATATTTCTGAAGTTTACATTTTAGTTTTATTTAAATTTATCGCATTTAATCAAAACCCCATTCTTATTTCAACACTTGCAGTCAATTCACTCGAAGACCTGTGACAACTTTGAGTGTGACAGAGACTTCATCAATAAATACTTACCTTTGGCCCCCCTATGGGATCGATATCTAAACTTCGAAACTAGCTACAAACGATATGTGCTCTTGCAGACATCAAATACCCATGCGAACAAAAATCTTACTACAATACAAAGACTCACTCCACCAATATAACATCTCAACATTTACAACTAACTAGCATGGGTTTCTCAAACTTCAAAAGTGGGGAGTCATAAGGCATACCTCTCATGTTTAGTTCCACTTCTCTCTTCCTTTTTTATTTGTTTCTTGGAAACTCGGAGTTGATCACCCTCCTGCAAATACATGAGAACCTCGAGGCGGAAAGAAAAGAAAGAGGGGAAATAAAGAAAAATGGAGAAATCTTTTTGTTGCTTTTAAGAGAGGGAATTTAAATAATAGAAAATTGGCGGCAAAGCTCGGCTAGAAAATCTCGAAAGAAAATAGAAATAACTAAAGATAAAGTGTTGCGGAAACCAACACGAGTGCTTATAAACTCGAATTAAAAACACAACCTCGAAATAAATAAAAGCAAATGAACGCCAAATAAAGATACATGAGGAAACTTCCCCAAGCTTAGGCTTTTGCAAGCCCTTCAAATCATTGCGGTGGCAGGAAAAATTCGTTACTCCAGTTCGCGAATTGAGTTGATAAATTACTAGTTGTTCCTTAGAGGTTCAAAGAGAGGCTATGCATCCTCTGCACAGTCCCTCCAAGTTCTTGTAAGTCTTGGTATGTGGCGAACCGGGTTTGTGGCTGCTCCTCTTGATAAGGAACTTCTTGCTCCTCTTCTTGGTCCTCATCCTCTTCCAGAATATCCTCCTCGGGTTGGTGTTGCTCAACCTGCAAGTCATATAGCAAACCTCCTTCCCCGATAGAGAAAAGACCATTAGGCATAGGAGCGGGGTAGAGACGCCCAGCTCCTGCAATATGCAAGTAATAAACGCCACCTCTCCTAGTGAGCATTCCACAAGCCTTTAAAGTAGAGAAACCAACACATCGCTCACCTAGCACAGGTTGCAACTCACCTAGGTCGATATTAGGGCAGTGGAAAGCACAGTGATGATGCATCCACCTGTGATTGGCCCTTGGCTTTGGGAGGATTGGTGCTCCAGGTAGCGCACAAGGATTACGCCCAAGTTGAGTGACAAGTCGCAGTTGGTGTAAGTAGCTTTTGCGAGGACTAAGATGTCCTCCTCATTGAGTCTTGTGAACTCATTTCTTGCCTGCAAGGTGTTAGCAATAACATAGAACAAATAGCAAATCACATGATGTTGAATATTCTTCCCCTTTCTTACTCTAGTAGTGAAACTTATTCCATTATAATATTGTGTAGGGGAAGGTTCTAAGCCAGTAAAGGATGCGCATAAGGCATTAACATCATTGTTTGGGAAATTAAAACATGCGCACCATTCATCTAGTGTTAAAGTGTAGTTGTTGTTCATAAGTCGGAAAGAAATCATGTCCTATCCTTGCCATAGTTTAATGGTGCTTTGCAATGAACCTAGAAATTCAATAGTTAACCGGCGATAAGTAAGCACATCATTGTAAACACAAAGTTTTGCAGTTTAGATCTATTGCAAAGTAAATTTAAGTCATCAGAAATACCGAGTTGGTTCAATTTAATAGGGCAACCCCACTTGGTTGCCTTCACTTCTCGGTTCTTGATCTTGTTGAAGCGATCACGTTGGAGCTCATTCTTGAACCGTATCCCCATGCGTTCTTGAGTGACAGCCCAAGAAGCGCTAGCGGCGGCACGAGCATGAGTTTGGCTCCTTGTGTTCATCATATAAAACAATGAATAAAGACAAAAAAATAAAACATTTTGATCCAACAATAGTAAGTATAACATATTCCTCATCATAGCACACTAAAGAATCTCCTCAAAATAATAATCTAGGCAAGAGAATTATGGCAACTAGTTCATAGTAGGTCTCACCCTAGATTGATAATGACAATATATCGAAGATGAATTTACAAAAAATAATTGGAGTATTGGAGGAGAAACATACCGTAGATCACTTGTGTGCGAGGAAATCGAACAAAATTGTGTAGAGATGAAGATCTCTTGAGGTTTTGAGAAGGTTTGGAGGTAGAAGAGAGAAAAAGGATTGAAGTTTTGGGGTTGGAGGTACCTCCCGTGGCGTTTTTGTGGTCGGGTGCAACTATACGGGCGGAACTATACGGCCGGAACATTGTGTTCCCGCTGTATAGTTGGCCTGCTGTCAAAATTTTAGGGTTTCCACATGGCAGCGCGGCTATACGGCTGGAACAATATGTTCCCGCCGTATAGTTGGTCGTCAAACCGTCTATACCTGGAAAAGAAAATTGTACAAAGGCATCGATATCTATACGACCGGAACTATACGGCCGGAATTTTTATTCCCGCCGTATAGTTGGTCGTTAAACCGTCAGTACATGGAAAATAATTTGTACAAAAGCACCGATATCTATACGACCGGAGCTATATGGAAAAAAATTATTCCCGTATAGTTTGTCGTTAAACCATCAGTACATATGAAAGAAAAATTGTCGATGGCAAAAATATCTATACAACCGGAACTATACGCCTGTAATTTTTATTCCCGCCGTATAGTTGGTCGTTAAACCTTCTGTATGCATAAAAAAAAATATGTTTCTTCAAAAATTATTTATTATCCTATAACTTAGTGAAATACCTTGTTTTTGACAGAAAAATGACAGTAAATACTGTCGACCAACAACAGCATGAATAAAGCATGATTTTTAGTACTACCAAACTTCTTATCCTCAATTGGAGTTTTCTAGCACTCTTTCTTAAACCTAAAACTGGAAAACTTTACTCAAACCTTTACTTCACATATGTTGCCTCCCATGAAGCGTTCTTTTATGGTTAATAGCTTGACCTCAATGTTGCTCACTTAGGACAGATGAGTGGAACACCCACTCCAAAATAGTTGGCCTTCAAAGTGATGGCCTCCTTATCATCATGCTTGGCTTTCTTATTCCTGGGTAAATGAATAACAAAAGGATCCTGCGAAAGAAATTGAAGCTTCACGTTCCCTTCGTATAGATTAATCAAAGCCTTAATAGTTCTTAAGAAAGGGCGGCCTAATATAATAGGAGCAGTAGCTTCTTCAGGCATGTCAACAATAACAAAATCAATAAGAGCAGGACAACCTTTAATGTATACTAAGGTATTCTCCTTAATTCCTATAGCTTGTTTGTAGGTAGAATCTGCTAGGTGCAATTTTAACTCAGTGATCTCAAAAGAACCAAGCTTTAACTTGTTAAAAACACTCTTTGGAATTGTTGAGATGCTTGCACCTAGATCACAAAGTGCAGGTATCTCATTGGTCCCAATTTTAATCTTAATAGTAGGCTCAAATATATCATCAAGCTTCACAGGTGATTTTTCAGCAATTTGCATATATTCTTCCTCGAGTTCACGTACCTTTATTGCTACCTGATTAACGAAATGTTGGTACATATCTTCCTCATTTCCTACACTTACCGGAATCTTAATGTTGATCCTTTTTACGAGATCTTCAATGGTGTAACTTGGTGAAGGAGCATTACTATAATCAAGTTCTTCAGGCTCCTCCCTTTGGATTCTCATCATCTTGAGGTCTTCAACAGGATTGGGCTCAGCTTTACCTACAAATTTAGCTAGAATGAGAGTTTAACTCTCGGTTATCTTACCTAGTTGTGCCTCAACGATCCTCGTTCTTTCTTGGAGGGCCTGCAAATCATTTCTCAAACTTACAGCTTGGTTAGATAATTTACCAAGCATAGCATCATGGTTCTCCGTTATTTTAACAAGAATATTGTTTTGTTCATTTTGTGAGTCTATAAAAGATTTAAGTGTTTCTTGGAGATTACCATTACTAGTTCCCATATTATTATTAGAGTTACCTGCAGGATTAGAATAGTGTTTCTGAAAATTAGGATTATAATTCTTCTTCCAAGCAGGGTTATAATCATTATGAGTTATGAAGTCTATTTCTTCAATATTTGTTTCTGGGATAGCTCTTACCTGGGTTTCCTTACCTTTTACGGCTAGTATGAGCTCATCCAACTTAGCATTGAGTTCTTCATTTTCTTGTGGTGAGGCGGCGTTCACCTTCCTCGTATTTGATCTATCCACAAGCCATTAGGCATGGTTGTCTTGCATATTGTCTAGCAACTGCTTTGCTTCGATAATATGTTTACCTATAAATGTTCCTCCAGCTGCAGTATCAAGCATAGACTTAGACATAGGGTTAAGAGGATTATAAAATAGATGGAGAATTAACTAGTCTTCCATCCCATGACTAGGACAATTTCTCATGCATTCTTTCATCCTCTCCCATGCAAGCGCTAGTGGCTCACACTCTTCCTGTCTAAAACCAGTAATATTAGATCTTAGTTGCATATTCTTTGCAGGTGGGAAAAATTTAGTCATAAATAAAGAAGTGCATTCCACCCATGATGTAATAGTATTTCTAGGCAAAGATAGCAACCATTCTTTTGCTCTTCCTCTAAAAGAGAAAGGAAATAAATGCAATTTGACTGCATCAGGGTCAACGCCTTTAGAATGCATCATATCACATATTTCAGTGAAAGTATTCAAGTGCATACATGCATCGTCAACAATAGAGCCTCCAAATTGATTCTGTTGAACCAAACTTAAATAATGGGGCTTAATTTCATAGTCATCAGCAACAATTGCTGGCTGGGTAATAGGAGTACGCAAATAGTCATTGTTGGGAGTAGCAAACTCCCCAAGCTTCTTTTCAGTCATATTTCCTATGTGGGTTTTCTTAAAGAGACTTATAAAAGTAAAAGCAAGAATTTAAAGGCGAACTATTTTTTTGGTTTTTCAAATAAAGACTGAAAGAATACTAACAAAATTAAAAACAAGAATTAAAACTAGCAAGGTTCCTACTAACTTCACTAGGGTAGCTATTGCTTCCCCAGCAACCACGCCAGAAAAAGGGTTGATACCCTCGATCCGGATTACGGATGTAGTATAGCTCTTTTTCCCTAGTAGACCAAGGTTTATCGAATCCTCGGGAAGTAGAAGCATAGTGAAGTTACTTTAACAAACCTCTCGGAGTTCTAGAATTCCTTTTGTGTTTTTACCGGACCAAGAGTTTGCGTCTTTTTGTTGTTGTTGATGATGGAGAGAGAGGGCCTAGGGCGTTTCGTTTCACCTGTAGCTGTGTAAAACATCTGATGGGAATAAAAGATAAAGATAAAGTATGCATGTAATTGTTAGAGCAAGATAAATTATATGTGGGCAGTGCATCCATAATTTATATTGCCTCCGCAACCGCTTATAGAAATAACCTACTATTCTCATCCATAGAAGAAAGAGAACTAATGATATGCATAGTGATGTCACCATTAATCCCAAGTAAATCCCTCACATAGAGCCGTACTACCCCTTCTGTCACTGGGGTTCCCAACCTGCAGATTAGTCATTACTCTTACTTCCTATACCTGGCTCAATCCTCGGGGTCTTGGGTACCTAACAAGTCCTTAGATTGAGGCAAGAGAGGATACAATAATCATCATGTCATACAAACTAATACATGATCCCATCTATGATAAATAACATGCACAAAAGCTACATGGCTAGGCCGAAGCCCTTAGCCCAAGGAGAATTACTCACACATAGAGATGAGATCAACAATCACAAACATTGTAATGGAAATCATGAGATTGGTAGCAAATAGTCTTACAATGTCGCCAATCAAAGATGAAATCTACTATTACAAGTGGTGGAATATGGCTATGGTGGTGGAGAAGGATTTGGAAATTAGATCTAAGCCTATTCCTCTGGTGGATGATGATCTGGGGCAGGGACTCTCGAGGCTCTATTTATATAATGGTCCCTTCACGAAAGTTATTCTATTTGACCTAGCGGTGTTGTTGGCAACTATACAGCCGGAACTATATGGCCGAAATTTTATTCTGGTCGTATAGTTTGTCGTTAAAGCGTCTGCCTCTGACCCATGACTCCTGGTTTCTTCTAGTTGTTGGAAACCTCGTATCTTTGACTTTAATGTAGTGATTCCCATCATCAAACGTCATTATCTGCGTAGGAAAAAGGAAAAGAAAGGATTGCATACCCCTTTGATTATTAGGCATTAGTGGCAGGGTTTAGAGAGATATTTCATGAAAAATATGAATAATATCCATCTTAAATATGTATGTAGATGGCTATATTTCGGAGCCATCAAGTGTTTACTAATGTTTTTTCATTTCTGTACCTTAGCTCTTTCCTACCAAGTTCTTTGTTATTTCTTGTAGATGATGTGAGGATTCCTCTGGCTTGTAGTGCCTAGACCCTTGTTGATTCCTTTTAATAACGTTGTTGCGATAGTCCAGGACCAGAGTGGCCACCTGCAAGATCTACTGGCAAAGGCTAATGGGATGCTAGGGCAATTCCACAAGGAAATGTTCCCAAAGGTCGTTGCCATTGAGGATATCAAGGGGATCGTGGACGTCTTCCATGCCATGGAGGACCTGATGAAGGACTACAACCATGGTATTCGGTGTCTAGAGTCATGTTAGCATTCATGATGACCATCACACAACATCAAGGACAACTTCGAGAAGGACACTACCTCCATTCTAAAGGCATCTGACGGCCAGGAGGTAGAACTCCAACCCTTTTATAAGCAAGCCAAGAAATACACCAGGCAACTTATAGTTCTCATAAAGAAGTACAACGACAAGGAGTGTCGGGCTAGGAATCAGCCAGCCAAGTCCTCCAAGCCATCCGAAAACATAGTGCAGTCCATCTTAGTAGTTTAGCCATTTCTTCGTTTGTTTAGAACTTGATTCTGCCTTTGCTATGATGAAAATGCACCTTCCTTCATATAAGTTCCTTCTTTTGCTCGTATTATCAATGCCTCTGCTTTTTCGCCTAGACCATGAGTGTATGACTCGACTAAAAGAGGTTGTCATATGCATGGTAAGATTTTGATTTGTTTGTATGCTTACGTATTGATCCCTTTATCTCAAAGTATGCAACTGACAGTTCGTCGAATGCTTCAACTCCTGAGAGTACTTTAGTTAAAGAGTAGCCAACATACAGGTGGATGAGTTGCTGATGCTTTCCGAGCTTCATGATCGGGTGAAGGATATGGAGAAACTCTACAAGTACACGAAAGAAATTACTGATGTATGAAAGTCAGACGATGAAAAGGCAGCTAAGCATGAGAAGTATTGATACGTTGCAAACGTATCTATAATTTTTTATGTTCCATGCTTGTTTTATATCTACTTTCTTATGTTTTATCCACACTTTGGAGTATTTTTTCACATTTTCTGGAACAAACCTATTAACAAGATCCCACAGTGCCAGTTGCCTGTTTTCTTCAGTTTTTGGTTTCAGAAAAGCTAGTAAGGAAATATTCTCGGAATTGGACCGGACAAAAGCCCAAGTCAATATTTCACCAGAAGGAATGCAGAGTCCGGAGGGGAGACAAAGAGGGGAGCCAGGGCGACCACACCCTATGGTGGCGCGGCCAGCCCTAGCCACGCCACCACCTGGTGTGGGCCCCCTGGTACTCCACCGACCTTGCCCCTTCGCCTATATATTGCCTCCGGAACAAAAACCCTAAGTACCAGATCAAAATTCCACGAAAGAGTTTGTAGCCGCCGCCATATCCATTACTCGATCAGGAGGGATCTGAAGCTCTTCCTGGCACCCTGCCGGAGAGGAGAGATCACCCTGGAGGACTTCTTCATCACCATGACTGCCTCCGGTGTGATGCGTGAGTAGTTCATCCCTGGAATACGGGTCCATGTAGTAGCTAGATGGTTGGTTCTTCTCCTTTGTGCTACCATGTTTAGATCTTGTGAGCTCCGTTCATGATCAAGATCATCTATTTGTAATCTTACATGTTGTGTTTGTGGGGATCTGATAGATATTGAGATGCTATTTCAGATTGATTATTGATTCTATCATGTCTATGTTATTTGTGATCTTGCATGCTTTCCGTTGTTAGTAGCTATCTTGGCCGAATAAATGCTAGCAACTCCAAGAGGGAGTATTTATGCTCGATAGTGGGTTCAGGCCTCTAGGAATCTGGGAAAGTGACAGAAATATCTAAGGTACTAGATGTCTTGTTGCTACTAGGGAGAAAACAACAATCCTTTGTTCATAGAATAAATCGTATTGTTTACTTTACACACTTTGCTTAATGCAATTATCTATTACTTGCAACTTAATACTGGAGGGGGGTCGGATGATAACCTGAAGGTGGATTATTAGTCATAGATGCAGTTGGATTACGGTCTATGTATAATGTTGCAATGCCCAATCAAATCTCATAGGAGTCAATATGATTAGTATATGCATGTATGCTTTCTCAGTGTCTGTCAATTGCCCCGCTGTAATTTGTTCACCCAACATGTCAACTATCTTAAGGAGAATCACCTCTAGTGAACTATGGACCCTGGTCCAATCTTTTACCATCAATCTACAATCTGCTATTTATTGTTTTCTGTTTACTTTCTACAAGTAACTACTATCTTCCACACAATACGTTTAATCCTTTGTTTTCAGCAAAACCGGTGAGATTGACAACCTCACTGTAAGTTGGAGCAAAGTTCTGTGGTTGTGTTGTGCAGGATTCCAAGTTGGAAACAACACCTTGGAGGTGTTTCCTTGCTCCTACTGGTTCGATAACCTTGGTTTCATAACTGAGGGAAAACATGTTGATGTGCTCATCATACCTTCCTCTTGGGATTACCCAACGAGCTCGATACGTGTAGAGCCAATAATCAAGTTGTTTTCTGGCACCATTGCCGGGGAGTCAAGGACATCTTCACAAGGGCGGTCCCTCATAACCAATCTCTTTACTTTGTTTTAATTATTTTGCTTAGTTTATTTCTGCTTTGTTTGTTTGTTTCTTTATCAAAAACACACAAAAAATTAGTTGTACTAGTTTGCTTCCTTTATTAAAAACACAAAAAATTACTACTCTTGAAAATACTAAGTTGTGTGCCTTCACTAGCACCAACAACAATGATTTCATGTGCACACCTATTGATCCACCTGTTCCTGAAGCTTCTTTCTTTGAAATTAAACCTACTTTGCTCAATCTTGTTATGAAAGAACAATTCTATGGTGTTGGTACTGAAGATGCTGCTGCTCACCTTAATAACTTTATTGAACTTTGTGAGATGCAAAAACATAGGGATATAGATGGATATATTATTAAGCTTAAATTGTTTCCTTTCTCTTTGAGAGGAAAAGCTAAAGAATGGTTGCTATCCCTAACTAGAAATAGTATTGATTCTTGGACTAAATGCAAAGATGCTTTCATTGGAAAATACTATCCTCCTGCTAAGATTATATCTATGAGAAGTGAAATAATGAAATTTAAACAATCTGATAATGAACATGTTGCTCAATCTTGGGAAGCAATGAAATCTTTGGTAAATAACTGTCCCACTCATGGATTGCCTGCTTGGATGATTATCCAAACCTTTTATGCAAGCCTGAATTATTCTTCAAGAAATCTACTGGATTCTGCTACTGGAGGTACCTTTCTGACCATTACTTTGGGTGCTGTAACAAAACTTCTGGATAATATGATGGTTAACTATTCTGAATGGCACACTGAGAGGGCTCCATAAGGTAAGAAGGTAAATTATGTTGAAGAAACCTCCTCCTTGAGTGATAAAATTGATGTTATTATGTCTATGCTTTTTAATGGGAAAGCTCATATTGATCCAAATCATGTTCCCTTAGCTTCTTTGGTTGCTCAAGAAGAGCAAGTTGATGTGAACTTTATTAGAAACAATAATTTTGGGAACAATGCTTATGGTAATAACAATTATTGGCCTTACCCTCCTAATAATACTTATGGTTATCATGGTAAACCTGGAATACCTAGTGAAGAAAGAATTTTAGAAGTTGAAACAGCCACTAAAAACTTCATGCAAATGGAATATGAGCAGAATAAATTATTTACTAAAACCATGGAGGAACAATCTACTATTTTGAAAAATATTAGTCATCAACTTGCGAGTCTAAATAGGGAAATTCCTAATTTGCAATTAAAACTTTCTAATGCTGAAAGAAATATATCATCTTTGTCTGAAGCACAATCCTCTTTGATTAATAAAATGACTGCTAAACCTGAAACCGTTGAAAACCCCTTTGCTGCTACTAATGCCATACAAGTTAGAATTGATGAAAATGTTAGACTGTTAGTTGAATTGCATGCTAAGTGGGAAAGAGAAGATGAAATTGCTAGAAATATTAGCATTTCTACTATCACCACCACTAATGCTAATGCTAGCAATCCACATAAAGTTCCTTCTGCAACAATACCTAAAACCAATGGAACCTTTTCTAATAAAAATGCTGAAATTCTTCGAGATATGGGAAACAATAGCTCTACTACTTTAGATGGTAATTATGATTTTGATCTTGATGGTTGCAATATCTCTGAAGTAATTATGTTCCTATAAAAGCTTGCTAAAAGTCCTAATGCTAGTGCTATGGATATGGCCTTTACAAAACACATTACTGATGCTCTCATAAAAATTAAAGAAGAAAAGATGAAACATAAAGCCTCTATTCCTATGATTAGAAGATGGTTGGGAACCCATCATTAATATGAAAGTGAATGATTTTGATCTCAAAGCTTTATGTGATCTTGATAGTAGTGTTTCTATTATGCCTAGAAAGATTTATGAAATGCTTGATTTGCCACCATTGGAAGATTGTTATTTAAATGTCCAACTTGATGATAATGCTAAAAATAAACTCATGGGGAGTATTAATGATGTTCTTATTATGGTTAACAATGCATATGTCCCTGTTGATTTCTATGTTTTGGATGTTAAATGCAATGCTTCTTGTCCTATTATTTTGGGAAGACCTTTTCTTAGAACTGTTGGTCCCATTATTGATATGAAAGAAGGCACCATTCAATATAATTTTCCACTCAATAAAGGTACAGAACACTTCCCTAAGAAGAGAGAGAAGATTCCTTTTGCCTCTCCTATTAAAAAAAATTGGCTCTTAATGCTTCTTCATTTGAGAGTACTCGATTCTTGCTTCTTATGCCTAGCTTAAAGGCGTTAAAGAAAAGGACTTATTGGGAGGTAACCCAAATTTCGTTAGGAGTCTTTTGTTGAGTCTTGGAAGTTTTTGCTTCAGTAATAATCTCTCCTTCTCATTTTTTGTGGGTTTTGTGCCAAGAGTAACCTCTAATGAGAGAGAAGTAAGCTTTGAGAAAGTTGCTGTCCCGAAACAGATTTTTGTGCTTTGCTGTAAAAATTCGTAAAAAATCTCTGTATGTCGGTGAGAGCTTTAATTTTGTGTGCTTCTGCTTTGCTTTCATTAGTTCAACACTTTTCGATTTGAGCAAAATAAGGTCTTTGAAAAAAATGGTTTTTACCTGCTGGTCTGTTTTGTCAGATTTCTGACATTATTTGCATTTGCCTCTTAATCTCTTTCTCTTTGAGTTCTCTCTGATCATTTGAACTTTTTAAAGAAAGTGCTACAGTAGCTTGTGTTTAATTGGAAATTCTACTTGTGTTGAAACTAAACCAAAATACTTATTATCTTGAGTACACTAATGTTGCTAATGAAGATTGTGTGAAGTTTTGTATGAAGGAAATTTTAAGTGTAGGGAAGAGTAATGTGATAAGATGAAGAATGGACAAAATCTCAAGCTTGGGAATACCACCCGTGTCACCCCAAGAAATATTCAAGAAGTACAAGCGTCAAAGCTGGGGGATGCCCAAGGCATCCCCTTCTTCATCAATAAAAATTTCAGGTTTCTTCCAAACACTTCATTTTTATTGTTTCATGCACAATTGTAATGTTCTTGGAGCGTATTCGTTTTGTTTTTAGTTTCCGTTTGCTTAGTTTGCTTGAATAAATTGGTTGGACACCCGCATTCATGATGGGTTTGTAGCATGGAAAACAAAAAATTTCTACCGCAAGAACGAACAAAACCCAGATCTAATCTAGATAAAAGCCAAGATCTAATCTATTAGACATGTGCAACGAGATAGATCTGTACTAACCCTCGTAGATCCGAAAGCGTTACAAGATTAGATCTCGGGGTTGATGTAGTCGATCACTTGCCGATCTCAAGATCATGTGGACGATCCTTCCGGCGCCGCGTTCCGGCAGCGCTTCCGTAGTCGGTCACACATGCGGAGTCGAAGCAGACCTTCCTCTCCCCGTTCAAATGAAAGGGAGGTAGTAGATCTTCTCCACGGAATCCCAGCAGCACGACGGTGTGGTGGTGGTGGTGGAGTAGAGATTTCTGCAGGGCTTCGCCTAAGCCAGAGCAGAGCGAAGGAGGAGGAGAGAGACGGTGGTCAGGGTTTGTTATGAGAGAGGGCTAGGAGGGGGCGCCCCCTCCCTTCTATTTAAAGGAGGGAGGCGCGCCATGGGAGGGGGAGTCCTAGTAGGACTCCCCTCCTTGGCCGGCGGGTTGGGAAGGGGGAGGAGTCCTCCTCCCCCACGAATCCGTGTCTAGCCCCACAAGGTTTCCTTGACCCTTTCTTGGTTTTCAAGCAAACTCCAAGAACTCTTCTAGAACCTTCCAGAACATTCCAAAACCTTCTAGAATCTCCATACAAACACTCTGGAACATTTCCTAACTTAGAAAATGATCCCCAATATATGAATCTTATTCTCTGGACAATTCCGGATCTCCTCGTGATGTCCCGGATCCAATCCGAGACTCCGAACAACATTCGGTCTCCAACACATATTCCATATCTACTTAAAACAACTTCGAACCTTAAGTGTGTCACCCTATGATTCGTGAATATGTAGACATGATGAAGACACCTCTTCGATCAATAACCATCAGCGGGATCTGGAGATCCATAATGGCACCCACATACTCAACGATGACTTCGTGATCGATAGAACCATTAACATACAAAACCAATTCCCTTTGTCACGCGATACTCTACTTATCCGAGGTTTGATCGTCGGTATCTCCATACCTAGTTCTACCTTGTTTCTGATAAGTACTCTTTACTCGTTCCGTGATATGTCATCCCTTGTGACCTAGTCACATGCTTGCAAGCTAACTATATGACATTCCACCGAGAGGGCCCAGAGCATATCTATCCGTCATATGGATGGACAAATCCCAATCTTGGTCCATGCGCTTCAACACATACTTTCAGAATACCCAATGTCATCTTTATAACCACCCAGTTATGAAGCGGCGTTTGATGTCATCAAAGTACCCATCCGGTGATGGTGATTAACATAATCTCATGGTCGAAGGATTAGGTTACTATGCATTTGAAAGCTTGTAGCAAAACGAACTTAATGAATTGATATTATGCTATGCTTACTATGGGTGTGTGTCCATCACATCATTCTCCTAATGATATGATATTCTTATTAAAGACATCCAATGTCCATGATCAGGAAACCATGATCATCTATTAATCAACAAGCTAGTTTAACAAGAGGCTTACTAGGGACTCTTTTATGTTTACAAAACACACAAGTATTAATGTTTCCAGTTAATACAATTATAGCATGGGATGTAAACATTTATCATAAACATAAAGATATAATAATAACCACTTTATTATTGCCTCTTGGGCATATCTCCAACAATTCATACATTAGTTTTAAAATAAGTTGATTTGGATTGGAAAAGAGTAGGAAAGTTCATGCTTAAGTGGTATAAAAGGAGCTTGTTTTTTACTACGACTTAGACTTTATCATGTCATGCTTGATATTGTTTAGGCTTTATGCTTAGTGATTATTGTTTTTGCATGACTTGTTACAAACAATTTAGATTGCTTAATGCGCCTTGAAAGAATCATGCATTGTTTTAGCATATAAAAGCATAATATTTTGGTATTCTCCTTTGACGCTTTATTTGGGTTGATTTGGCGCATGCTCACACCATGATCACACCATAATATTTAGCATATACCAAGTCACCATAGCCTCCATGATCATTTAGTTTTCGACTTGTAATATCACTTTATGCTTTAATTAATGATGTTTTGTCGCTTTGCAGGATTATGGCCACTATTGCTCTCTTAGTTGGCCGCTCCCAGTCTTTTGCTAGCCTCCATACCAAGTATGAGTTCCACTCATGCATCCAACTCCAAATAAAACCAAGTTATTGTTGGGTCCACATCATAGAAAACAAAAAATTCCTACGATGATGTAACATCCCAAAAATTTTACCTAAAAATCATCATCATAGCATTCATATCATCATGGCATGTAGTATTTTGCATTAGGTTTGTCCTCCAAAAATTTGGTGAAATTTAGAGACTTTTTTGGAGCACTTTTGCTAAATTCAAAAAAACTAGAAAATAAATTCAAAAAGAAAAAGAAAAGGAGGGAAAAAGGATTTTAAACAGCAGCAGTATTCTGGCCTTTTGGCCCAAACCGGCCCAGCCAGGCCACCCGGGCCTCCCTCTCCCCTCTCTGTTTTTTCTCACATCCCCACAGCTCACCCCACCCACATACCTCCTAGCCCCACGCCACGTCGACGCCACCTCAGCGTCTTCCACGCGAACGGCCGGCACCCCCTCCCCTCCTCTGCCATTACCAGCTCAGGTTGAATTCGAGCGTTATAGTGATTAAATCGCAATCACCATCGTCCCTTCTTAATCCCCTCCCCCTCCTCGACAGATTCCCCTAGCCACTGCCCCTGGAGAGCCCCCAGGCTCCCTAATTGCCACCTCAAACCGCCGCCGTCAGAAGCTACTCCGGCGACAATTTCTGGTGAGACCCAGCCACGCCGCGCCCTTCTCTCTGCTCTATATTATTTGCCGTGACCTGGCGCGTGTTTTAACCCCCGTCGCATGCCTCCTTTTGCTCCAGGTCGACGACGCGAACAACTCCGGCGAACTCCCTCTGCCGCCGCCGTCTAACGCTTTTTCCGGTGAAGGTAGGGTTTCCGCCGCCTCCTTTTGGCCTCTGCTAGGTCGTGCTGATCCGGGCGCACCCCACTAACCCCCTTGCTGGCTTGTTCGAGCCCCAGGTCACCGTCTCCGACATAGAGTCGCGAGCTCTACCGTCTACGCAACTCCGACGAGGGATCGAGGCCAAGCCAGAGCACCCCCACGCCGCTGTGACCTCCATCGAGACCGCCACGACCTCCTCGACCTCTGGTACGTGTCCACGGACTCCCAGCACCTCTAGAACCGCCGGAACACCTTGACGCCGACGCTCACGCCCAGCTGGTCGGTCGGCCTTCTCCGGCCAGGCCGCTAGGGACCGTTGGATCTTTTGTCTATGGCTAGGATTATATCGGCCAGCGAAACGGTACGGGCTAATCAGATCCGTCTATTTATCAGTTAAGACCCAACGGTCTGCAGTAGTCGATCCGACCGAACCGGTACGGGCCAATGAGATTGTGCCACGTCACCCAGGTTATTTGTTTAAATAAATTAGGCAGATTTTGTATTAAACATAGAAAATCCATAACTTTTGATCCACAATTCAGAAAAATGCAAATTTGGTGTCTATGGATTCAGAAAAATAAGACCTTTATTATAGAGGCCTTGTTTCACACCTTTGCTTCTGAAAAATTGGAATTATAGGCAGAACCTTTTTAGGAGTATTTTGCTCATAAGAATTATTCCATATTTTGTTTTGGGGTATTTCTTATGCCTTTAGATGAGGTATTTTAACCTCTGTACTGTAGACTCTGTAAGTTATAGAGTTGTGATCATATCATTGCATTTTGCATGCATTCATATTTTTGTAATGCTTTATTGATTGAATTATTGTTGTTGTATTGTTCCTTGTGTAGATTGTGTGGATTGTGAAGTTTGTTGCTGTGAGGATTGTACCTATTCCCCTAGCTACCAAGGCAAGTGATATTTCATCTCATGTCCTATTATTTTCACTATTGCACTAGTGTTATTTTGGTAGATCTTAGCATGATAGGATTATTTATATGTTACTATGCTATGCTACCCTATAGACTATGTCTTGGTAGTATCTCCTAGTTGAAAGATTTCGTATGCTAGAGTGCTTAGCCATGCTATTAGAATTTGTGGGTGGAAAATACATATCAAGATAGTATGGAAAGATATTATTTTGTTTAACTAAGAAAACAACTAATATTAATGAAACACCTGGGTGGAATGGGACTTGCTTGGATTATGTTGAGTGGTTACTCAGGGGCCATGTCTATGGTCAGATGGTGTATCACACTTGTGGATGGCCACCCAGGAACAAAGAGATTGGAGACGTTCTTGTCACGAAGCTTCTAGTGCAGCCACATGGCATATGGGCTCTGCCTTGACCAACTAAGTTGCAAGAACTCAGCCAGACGGATAGAAGGTGGTAGTTGTGATAGGATGGAACGCGTCCGTGGTGGTCTGAGGGATTGCTTCTGAAAAGTCTTGTCTCGATGCATGTCGAGTCTTGTGGGGAAAGGGCACCACCTCTTGAGAGGGTAAAACTAAGTACTTAGCCGTGTCCCCGGTTATGGACAATTTCTGAGCCTCAAGACAGTGAAGCAGTTCAATAATCTCCTCATCCAAATTTCTCTAAGTTAAAACTTGTGGGTGAACATGGGTAGAGGTTCAGTGATGTCTATCATTGGTACCTTAGTGTTTGAATGAGGAAAACTTACTCTTCAAAAACTATAAGTTAAACTAGCTTTTAGCAAAGTCAGCCAAAACCCCACTTAGCCATATATTCATGTAGTTGTTGGATTATACTAAGTATCTATGGTATCAATTGCCAATACAATTCCAAATGTATTGACCCTTGTGGCTGTAACTTATTATGTTGCAGGATACTCTGATGATGAGTAGGGTTGCGGGTCTACACTCGACATGTTTGCCTATGGCGCATGAAGACAAAAGACTCTATTATTATTATGCTATGCAATGTGAACCTTGAGTATCTTAGCCTTGGGCTAAGTGAGTTGTAAGAACCATTATATTCCTGGATATGCGATGTAATAATGACCTTTGTTTCTGTGTACTTCATCTTAAACTATGGGTTCTAGCATTTCGATTCAGGGACTAGCACTGCAATCACAGGGATCTTACCTTATTATGGTGAGATCTTACAGATGGTATCAGAGCACTGTGTTGCCTGTAGGTTCGTGACCCTAGAATGGATTAGACTAAGGAAAACCCTTAGGCAAAATAACTTTATATTCAAACTTTACACGTGTCTTTTCATCTCATAAAACTTTCCCTAATCATCTTTTCTCATCTATTTTTGTAGATGTCCACCATCAATGAATCTGTCAAGAAGGGACCACTGATGACTATGACCCTGGAGTGTGAGACAGAATTTCCCAAGGCACTCAAGAACCTCATGATCGGCTTGGGAATGAATGGTGAAGCCTTGTACAAGGGATTTCCTATGATAGATGAAGGACAAGAGTATTGGTGGGTGCAACTCCATTTGTACAAGAACAAGGAAGATGATCCCAAGAATACGGGATTCTGCATGTTCACCAACTCTGAAATGCACATGTCATTCTTTGACTCTGCAAGGAATGCTGCGTGGAAAGCTATTGAGGAACTTGGGGAAAGACTCAAGTATAGAATGCTCAATACTCAGGAGGATCTCAAGGAGGAGAAGCGTCTTGTCCAAGACTCAAAGGCCACTGTGAAACGCCTAAGTAAGGATATCATAGGCTTGACTTTGGAGCTATGCGACCAAGACAAGCAGATTGCTGCCAAGGATGCCCAGATTGCCACCTTGGTTAAGAAGGAGTGAGATACTAGTTGGACCACCACCCTTGGCATTTTATCACATTAGTATTTTGATCATACCAACCTATGCGGTATGGCAAAAATAAGTTATGTCTGGAACCTTGACTGCTTGAGTTGAATAATGTATTGCTACTTGGAATGTTTTGTTGGTTGATTTTTATTTTGTGACTTGTGTTTCTTTCTCTAGACTTGTGTTGTTACTAATTTTCTCCATACTATGCAAAAGATGTCGAATTTTGTCTACAACACGGCCGAGGATTTCAAGGGGACTCGCTTTGGGACTCGTATGTTGGAGCTCGTTGGTGTGCTCGCTCTTACAATCCCTACCATTCAGGGACTTCAGCTGAGAAAGTTTCAGAGGAAGGACTTATGGGGATTCAAGGTTACCCAGCCAGGACGTGAGACAGAGCCCCAAGCTGGGGAGATTGCCTTCAAGATACTCCATGATGACATGGAGAGGGGCCTCGACGTTGCTATGCAGGAGCTATTGGGACGCCTATGTGGACGTCACTCTTCTGATATCAGGAGCCACTACTTCCACTTCTTTGGAAGGTGCGACGAGGACGGAGAGCCTATTGTGTTGGACGAGGCCACTAAGGAGTCTATCAAGCCCGTGCGTCACTACCTCCAGGACTTAGAGAGCCTTATCAGACACCTTGATACTGATAGGACTAATGTGATGCTTAGCAACGATGAACTACGAGTCCAACTTAAGGAGAAGGACAAGGCCTTCCAGGAACAGGAAAATCGAATCAAGGAAATGGAGAAGAAGTTTGAAGACCAAGAGAAGAAATTCAAGAGCCAAGAGAAGAGAGTTCAGGAGAAGAACAAGAAGATTAGAGACTTGGAGACCAAGTTAGAGCTTGAGGACATTGAGCTGGAAGCAGATCATGAGGTGATAGAGAGGCTACACACACAGAAGAGAGAATTACAGTCAAAGATCGATGCTTTGACTACAAGCTTGGAGGAATACAAGGCAGGATTCGCCGCAGCAGGACTTGCACTAGTGGAGGAGGAAGTTGACATGGAGGAGTAGTGATACTATTCCATCTATCTATCGTTTTGTTATTATCGAGTTGCATAGGTCATACCGACTTGTGGGTGACTATGCTAGTATGTTTATTTTCACAAACTCTGTTATTGTTGTGATGTTGAACCTGCATGTGCTTGTTTGTTTGTTTGTTGTCATTTTATTTGGGTTATCTATCATTACTTACCCTTATTAAACCCACAGATGCCTCCCCGACGCAACAACGAGGATAACAATGACAATGGCAATGGAATGCAGCAGATGATGGCTGCATAGACCCAATTGATGCAAATGATGACTCAATTCATGGCAAACCAGAATCAGAACAACAATAATAACAATAACAACAACTAGAACAATCCACCACCTCTGGATATGCTTACAAGATTTCTAAGGCTAAGACCTGCTAAGTTCTCTGGTACCACTGACCCCATGGTAGCAAATGGTTGGCTACGCTCTGTGAATAAGGACCTAGTCACGGTTGGATGCACGGATGCAGAAAAGGTCAGATTCGCAGCACACTTATTGGAAGGTCATGCAGCTACTTGGTGGGACAATTTCCAAGTTACTCACCCTATTGAGGAAGTGACTTGGGCAATGTTTGAGGATGGGTTTCGCACCACTCACATCTCTTCTGGAATAATGGGGTTAAAGAAAAAGGAGTTTCACAACCTCAAGCAACGCCACTGCAGTATTTCTGAGTACATCGAAGAGTTCAACAATTTGTCACGTTATGCACCAGATGATGTTGACACTAATGCAAAGAGAAAGGAGAAGTTCCTGGATGGGTTGAATGATGAAATTTCTATGCAACTATCTATTGCATATGTTCCAACCTATCAATCTTTGTGTGATAAAGCTACCATCCTAGAAAACAAGATGAAGCAAGTGGAGGGTAGAAAGAGAAAGCACCATTTTGATAAGTTTGGATCAGGATCACCTCACAAGCGCTCTCATGGTGAAGGAAGTGGGAGTTCAGGATTCCACAAGAATGGGAATCATAATAACCATCATAACAACAACCACCACCATGATGGAAACAATCATCATGGACATAACAAAAGTGGATTCAGGAACACCAGAATGGTCATGGCCATGGAAACCAAAATGGTCAGAATCATCACAGTCAGCCAGCAAAGAAAGACATCAGTCAAGTGGAATGTTTCAAGTGCAAGAAGACATGGCACTATGCTAATGAATGCCCAGAGAAGAAGACTGATGGGGCTAAGCCGAACCCATTTCAAAAGGGTCATGTGAATCACATCAATGTGGAGGAAATTCAAGAAGGATCTGATGTCGTGATCGGTAAGTTCAAGATTAATTCCTTTCCTGCACTTATCCTTTTTGATACTGGCGCATCGCATTCATTCATTTCAAGAGCATTTGTAATCAAAAACAAACTCTCCACGGAAACCATTGGATGTCCCATTAAGGTAAGCTCCCCGGGTGGAGAAATGATAGTAAATTCTGGGTGTCGACAGATAATCCTAGAAATTGGAAAGAACAAGTTTCCGGTTAATTTAATAATCCTAGAGTCCCAAGGATTAGATGTAATATTAGGGATGGACTGGTTGACCCGTTATGAAGGAGTGATTGATTGTGCCAAGCGAACTGTTATGCTCACCACCCCAGAAAAGAAAAGGATCAGGTTCAAGTCTAACTTTGAACCCAAGGGGAGCAAGGTGAATTCTCTTAAGGGGGTTAGCCTAGACAGTGTGCCAATAGTGAAGGAGTACCCAGATGTGTTCCCCGAAGAATTACCTGGCATGCCACCAGATAGGGGTGTGGAGTTTCTGATAGACCTACTGCCAGGAACTGGGCCTATAGCAAATAGACCTTACAAAATGTCGGTGGACGAGTTAAAAGAACTAAAGAAACAGCTGGGAGAATAGTTGAAAAAAGGTTTTATCCAACCAAGTTCGTCGTCTTGGGGAGCACCAGTTTTCTTTGTTGAGAAGAAGGACCGAAGTCAAAGGCTATGCATAGATTACCGTTCGCTTAATGAAGTAACCATAAACAATAAAAATCCCCTGCCTAGAATAAATGATCTCTTCGATCAGCTAGAGGGAGCATGTGTGTTCTCAAAAATTGATCTTCGATCAGGATACTTCCAACTAAAGATTAGAGAACATGACATACCCAAGACTGCATTCACCACTAGATATGGGTTGTATGAATATACAGTGATGCCGTTTGGATTGACTAATGCACCGGCTTATTTCATGAACATGATGAATAAGGTATTCATGGAATTCCTTGACAAGTTCGTAGTGGTATTCATCGATGACATATTGGTATATTCCAAGAGCAACAAAGAACATGAAGAACATCTACGCCTGATTCTAGAGAAACTTAGGGAACACAAACTTTATGCCAAGTTCAGCAAATGTGAATTTTGGCTAAATGAAGTGGGTTTTCTTGGGCACATAGTATCTAGAAATGGTATAGTGTTGATCCAGCAAAAGTGGCAGCTGTGACAGAATGGGAACCTCCTAAATCGGTTAAAGAAATCTGTAGTTTCCTTGGCCTAGCAGGGTACTACCGGAGGTTCATTGAAAATTTCTCTAAGATAGCAAAACCTATGACTGGTCTGCTAAAGAAAGAGAAGAAGTTTAATTGGACAGAAGCTTGTGAAACCAGCTTTCAGGAGTTGAAGAAGAGCCTAATGTCAGCACCAGTGTTATGTTTGTCAGACCTTGAGAAAGACTTTTAGGTCTATTGTGATGCATCTCACCAAGGACTAGGAGGTGTACTAATGCAGGAAGGTAGAGTTGTAGCTTATGCATCAAGGCAACTCAAAAATCATGAAGTGAACTATCCTACTCATGACCTAGAGTTGACATCAGTTGTACATGCCTTAAAGACATGGAGGCATTATCTTATGGGAAAATGTTGTGAAATGTTCACTGATCACAAGAGCCTGAAATACATTTTTACATAGAAAGAACTCAACATGAGACAAAGAAGATGGCTAGAACTTATCAAAGATTACGACTTAAGTTTGCAATACCACCCTAGAAAGGCAAATGTCGTAGCCGATGCATTAAGCCGCAAGGTTTATGTAAATGGCCTCAATAAAGGAGAATTGCCGGAGGAGTTATGTGCCCAATTTAGAGAGCTGAGACTAGAGATAGTGCCTGAAGGGTACCTTGCATCCTTGGAAGTGCAACCCACACTAATGGACAGAATTCAAGAAGCCCAAAAGATGGACAAAGAAATAGAAGAAATCAAAAGTAAGGTTAGTGAAGGCAAGGCAAAAGGATTTCATGTAGACGAACAAGGAATCTTATGGTACGAAAAACGTATCTGTGTTCCGCAGGATCTTGAGCTTAAGAAGTTGATCTTACAAGAAGCGCACAACTCAGCATATTCAATTCATCCTGGCAACACCAAGATGTATATGGATGTTAAGGAAAGATTTTGGTGGAATAATTTAAAGAAGGATATAGCAGAGCACATTGCCTTGTGCGACGTGTGTAGTCATGTAAAGGCAGAACATCAGAAACCGGCAGGATTATTACAACCACTGCCAATACCTGATTGGAAATGGGATAAAATTGGTATGGATTTTATCACCGGAATGCTAAGGACTAAATCTGGATACGATTCTATATGGGTTATCGTTGACCGCTTGACAAAAGTGGCCCATTTCATACCCGTGAAGACCACTTATACAAGTGAAAAGCTAGCCAAGATATACATGAATAGAATTGTGTGTTTGCATGGGGTACCTAAGAGTATCGTGGCTGATAGAGGAACTCAATTCACTTTGCACTTTTGGCGACAACTTCACGAGTCATTGGGAACTCGATTAGAATTCAGTACTGCATTTCATCCGCAAACTGATGGGCAGACAGAAAGGACCAATCAAATATTGGAAGATATGCTAAGAGCATGTGCATTAGATTATGGATCTAGTTGGGATGAAAGTCTACCATACGCAGAGTTTTCCTACAATAACAGCTATCAATTAAGCATAGAAATGGCTCCGTTTGAATTCCTTTATGGAAGGAAGTGTACTACACCATTGCTGTGGAATGGAGTAGGAGAAAGAAATTTGTTCGGGCCAGACCTAATCAAGGAGGCTGAAGAGAAAGTCAAGATGGTAAGGGATAGGCTAAAGGTAGCCCAATCTCGGCAGAAGAGCTATGCTGATCCAAAACGTAGAGAGGTTACCTATGAGGTTGGTGATAGAGCTTATCTCAGGGTATCACCACTTCGTGGTGTGAAGAGATTTGGAACCAAAGGAAAATTAGCACCACGCTATGTAGGACCTTTCAAGATTTTGAGCCGCAAAGGAGAAGTGGCATACGAGATAAAATTACCAGAATCTCTGTTAGCAGTTCATAATGTATTCCATGTCAGTCAGCTGAAAAAGTGTCACCTAGAGATGGAAGAAACTTCGTTGAAAGACACTATACCATTAGAGGAAGTTCAGCTAGAGAATGATCTCACTTATGAAGAGAAACCTATTAAGATTCTAGAGACAGCAGAAAGAATTACCCGTACCAAGACCATCAAATTCTGCAAAGTGCAGTGGAACCATCACACTGAATCAGAAGCAACGTGGGAGCAAGAGGATGAACTTCGGAGAGATCACCCTCACCTATTTGCTAGCCAACCTGAATCTCGAGGGCGAGATTCATCTTAAGGGGGTTAGATTTGTAGCATCCCAAAAAATTTACCTAAAAATCATCATCATAGCATTCATATCATCATGGCATGCTACTTTGCATTAGGTTTGTCCTCTAAAAATTTGGTGAAATTTAGAGACTTTTTGGAGCGCTTTTGCTAAATTCAAAAAAAACTAGAAAAGAAATTCAAAAAGAAAAAGAAAAGGATGGAAAAAGGATTTTAAACAGCAGCAGCATTCTGGCCTTTTGGCCTAAACCGGCCAAGCCAGCCCACCCGGGCCTCCCTCTCCCCTCTCTGTTTTTTCTCACATCCCCACAGCTCACCCCACCCACTTACCTCCTGGCCCCACGCCATGTCGACGCCACCTCAGCGTCTTCCACGCGAACGGCCGGATCCCCTCCCCTCCTCTGCCATTACCAGCTCCAGTTGAATTCGAGCGTTACAGCGATTAAATCGCAATCACCACCGCCCCTTCTTAATCCCCTCCCCCTCCCCGACAGATTCCCCCAGCCACTGCCCCTGGAGAGCCCCCAGTCTCCCCAATTGCCACCTCAAACCGCCGCCGGCCGAAGCTACTCCGGCGACAATTCTGGTGAGCCCCGGCCATGCCGCGCCCTTCTCTCTGCTCTGTATTATTTGCCGTGACCTGGCGCGTGTTTTAACCTCGGCTGCATGCCTCCTTTTGCTCCAGGTCGACGACGCGAACAACTCCGGCGAACTCCCTCTATGGCCACCGTCTAACGCTTTTTCCGGTGAAGGTAGGGTTTCCGCCGCCCCCTTTTGGTCTCTGCTAGGTTGTGCTGATCCGGGCGCACCCCACTAACCCCCTTGCTGGCTTGTTCGAGCCCCAGGTCACCGTCTCCGACATAGAGTCGCGAGCTCTACCGTCTACGCAACTCCGACGAGGGATCGAGGCCAAGCCAGAGCACCCCCACGCCACCGTGACCTCCATCGAGACCGCCACGACCTCCTCGACCTCTGGTATGGGTCCACGGACTCCCAGCCCCTATAGATCCGCCGAAAAACCTTCGGCCGACGCTCCGCCGCCGCGCGTAGCTGGTCAGCGCCGCCCCGTCTCCGGCCAGGCCGCTAGGGACCGTTAGATGTTTTGTCTGTGGCTAGGATTAGATCGGCGAGCAAAACAGTACGGGCTAATCAGATCCGTTTGTTTATCACTTAAGACCCAACAGTCCGCAGCAGTCGATCCGACCGAACCGATACGGGCCAATGAGATTGCGCCACGTCACCCAGGTTATTTGTTTAAATAGAAATTAGACAGATTTTGTATTCAACTTAGAAAATCCATAACTTTTGATCCACAATTCAGAAAAATGCAAATTTGGTGTCTATGGATTCAGAAAAATAAGACCTTTATTATAGAGGCCTTGTTTCACACCTTTGCTTCTGAAAAATTGGAATTATAGGCAGAACCTTTTTAGGAGTATTTTGCTCATAAGAATTATTCCATATTTTGTTTTGGGGTATTTCTTATGCCTTTAGATGAGGTATTTTAACCTCTGTACTGTAGACTCTGTAAGTTATAGAGTTGTGATCATATCATTGCATTTTGCATGCATTCATATTTTTGTAATGCTTTATTGATTGAATTATTGTTGTTGTATTGTTCCTTGTGTAGATTGTGTGGATTGTGAAGTTTGTTGATGTGAGGATTGTACCTATTCCCCTAGCTACCAAGGCAAGTGATATTTCATCTCATGTCCTATTATTTTCACTATTGCACTAGTGTTATTTTGGTAGATCTTAGCATGATAGGATTATTTATATGTTACTATGCTATGCTGCCCTATAGACTATGTCTTGGTAGTATCTCCTAGTTGAAAGATTTCGTATGCTAGAGTGCTTAGCCATGCTATTAGAATTCATGGGTGGAAAATACATATCAAGATAGTATGGAAAGATATTATTTTGTTTAACTAAGAAAACAACTAATATTAATGAAACACCTGGGTGGAATGGGACTTGCTTGGATTATGTTGAGTGGTTACTCAGGGGCCATGTCTATGGTCAGCTGGTGTATCACACTTGTGGATGGCCACCCAGGAACAAAGAGATTGGAGATGTTCTTGTCACGAAGCTTGGAGTGCAGCCACATGGCATATGGGCTCTGCCTTGACCAACTAAATTGCAAGAACTCAGCCAGACGGATAGAAGGTTGTAGTTGTGATAGGATGGAACGCGTCCGTGGTGGTCTGAGGGATTGCTTCTGAAAAGTCTTGTCTCGATGCATGTCGAGTCTTGTGGGGAAAGTGCACCACCTCTTGAGAGGGTAAAACTAAGTACTTAGCCGTGTCCCCGGTTATGGACAATTTCTGAGCCTCAAGACAGTGAAGCAGTTCAATAATCTCCTCATCCAAATTTCTCTAAGTTAAAACTTGTGGGTGAACATGGGTAGAGGTTCAGTGATGTCTATCATTGGTACCTTAGTGTTTGAATGAGGAAAACTTACTCTTCAAAAACTATAAGTTAAACTAGCTTTTAGCAAAGTCAGCCAAAACCCCACTTAGCCATATATTCATGTAGTTGTTGGATTATACTAAGTATCTATGGTATCAATTGCCAATACAATTCCAAATGTATTGACCCTTGTGGCTGTAACTTATTATGTTGCAGGATACTCTGATGATGAGTAGGGTTGCGGGTCTACACTCGACATGTTTGCCTATGGCGCATGAAGACAAAAGACTCTATTATTATTATGCTATGCAATGTGAACCTTGAGTATCTTAGCCTTGGGCTAAGTGAGTTGTAAGAACCATTATATTCCTGGATATGCGATGTAATAATGACCTTTGTTTCTGTGTACTTCATCTTAAACTATGGGTGCTAGCATTTCGATCCAGGGACTAGCACTGCAATCACAGGGATCTTACCTTATTATGGTGAGATCTTACAGATGAGAACTATACGCCAGGATCTATCTACTAGATACAAAGCAACGAGTGGACATACATCCATGGAGAACTTACCCTTGAAGACAACGAGTTTTGTTAATGAGTAGGAACTCGTGGTTGATGTAGTCGTACGCTTGTCGATCTCAAGATCGTGTGGAAGTCTGAGCGCCGCAAATCAGCAGCGCATCCGTCCTCGCACACACGTTCAAGCCACCGGACAACCTCCACCTCCTCGCTCCAGAGAATCAGCGGAAGCAGCAACTCCTTCCAGACGCAAGGCCACCAGGAACATGTATCTCGCTAATCCGAGACCATGGGGGAATATCTAGAGGGGAAGAGAGATCCTTCACGAGGAGGTGTGTTTTGTGAGGGAGGAGAGGGGGGCCTTTTATAGGAGAGGGGGGACTCCTCCCCTACCATGGCCGGCGGCCAAGGAGGGAGCCCCCTCCTCTTCCTCATTCATGTGGTGGAAGCTACACTGACATCAATTCAAGCTCCACCCAAAGTTCCACTCACATGCATTAAATTTCCACCAAATTTAATGCAACTCTCAATTAATAAAACTCTTTTATTTATTTTATTTAGAATTTTTTTAATTACTTTAATTAACAAACATTCACATAAAACCCCTTGCAACATTTCAAGATCACATGCAGAACCACTTTCTGCAATTTCACCTGAAACAATTCCGGTTTCTATCGAAACAATTCCTGTTTCTATCGAAACATTTCTTGCGTTTTGCAAACCTTTTGTCTGAAACATATGTGCTCCTAAATGGTGTCCGGCAACCCTTACGTGTGTCACCCTACGGTTCGCGAATAATGCATGCATGATTGAGACTCCTCTCAGAGCAATAATCAGAAGCGGGACCTAGAGATCCATACTGACTCCTGCACATTCAACGATGACTTCTATGATCGTGAGAACCTTTAACACTAGTAATTTAATCCCTTTGTCTCATGATATAATACATGTCCGAGATTCGATCATCGGTATCCAAATACCTAGTTTGATCTTGTTACCGACATGCACTCTTTTCTCGTTCCCGTGATATAACATTCTAGTGATCACATCACTTGCTTGCAAGCTATCTTAATGTGATATCACCGAGAGGGCCCAGAGTATATCTATCCGTCATCGGGATTGACAAATTCCACTCTTGATCCATGAGCCTCAACATAACACCTTCTCAGCACTGAACCCACCTTTATAGTCACCCTCTTACGGTGTGACCGTTGATGTTATCAAGATACTCTTCTGGTGTTAGCAATTAACATGATCTCATGGTCTAAGGATAAAGATTACTTCGTATGATGTTATATCAATATAAACATAATGACTTGATCGTAATGCTATACTTCGGATGAATGTTCATCACATCATTTCACAAATGTTGTGACCTTGTTATTAACAACATCCAACGTCCATGATCAGGAAACCTTGATCATCTTGTTAATCAACAAGCTAGTCTATAAGAGAGGCATAACTAGGAACCCTTTTTGTTTATTAAACACACATGTATTGACGTTTCCTATCAATACAATTATAGCATGCAAAATAAACATCTATCATATACAAGGAATACATAATAACAACTTTATTATTGCATCTTAGGGCATATTTCCTTCAGTCTCCCACTTGCACTAGAGACAATAATCTAGTTTACATAGTGATAAATCTAACACCCATGGAGTTCTGGTGATGATCATGTTTTGCCCTAGGGAGAACTTTAGTCAACGGATCTGCTACATTCAGGTCCGTGTGCACTTTACAAATCTTTATATCTCCATCCTTGACATGCTCGCGGATGGAATGAAACCGGCGCTTAATCTGCTTGGAATTCTTGTGAGACCTTGGTTCCTTTGCATTGGCTATGGCTCCATTGTCGTCACAATAGATCACCATTGGGTCTAATGCACTAGGAACCACACGTAGTTCCGTTATGAACTCCTTCATCCAAACCGCTTCCTACGCCGCTTCTGAAGCAGCAACATATTCTGCCTCCGTCCTTGATCCAGCCACCATAGGTTGTTTGGAACTCCTCCAACTAACTGCTACTCCGTTCAAGAGAAATATGTATCCGGATTGAGACTTCGAGTCATCTTGATCGGTGTCAAAGCTAGCATCGACATAACACTTAGCGACTAGCTCTTCTTCACCTCCGTATACAAGAAACATATCCTTAGTTCTTCTTAAGTACTTAAGGATATTCCTTACCGCTATCCAGTGTTCCGAACCTGGATCAGATTGGTACCTACTAGTGAAACTAATAGCATGTGCCACATCCGGTCTTGTACATAGCATGGCATACATTATAGAGCCTATGGGTGAGGCATAGGGGATCTTATCCATTATCTCTCTTTCTTCCGCCGTAGCCGGACTTTGAGTCTTACTCAATGTCTTGCCTTGTAACATAGGTAAGAACCCCTTCTTACTTCCGTCCATATTAAACTTCTTTAATATCTTATCAAGGTATGTACTCTGCGATAGCCCAATTAGGCGTCTTGATATATCTCTATAGATTTTAATGCCTAATATATATGAAGCTTCACCAAGGTCTTTCATCGAAAATTTGCTATTTAGATAACTTTTAACACTATTTAAAAGATCTATATCATTTCCAATCAATAATATGTCATCCACATATAATATCAGAAATGCCACATTGCTCCCACTCACTTTCTTGTAAATACAAGCCTCTCCATAAGTTTGGACAAATCCAAACTCTTTGATCACCTCATCAAAGCGGAGATTCCAACTCCGGGATGCTTGCTTCAGTCCATAGATGGATCACTAAAGTTTGCATACCTTATCAACATCCTTAGGATCGAAAAAACCCTTAGGTTGTATCATATACAACTCTTCATCAATATTACCATTGAGGAACGCAGTTTTGACATCCATCTGCCATATTTCATAATAGAAATATGCAGCGATTGCTAACATAATCCTAACCGACTTAAGCATCGCTACGGGAGAGAATGTCTCATTGTAGTCAACTCCTTGAATTTGTTGAAACCCCTTTGCAACAAGTCGAGCCTTATAGATGGTCACATTACCATCAGCATCAGTTTTTCTTATGAAAATCCATTTATTCTCAATGGCCTTTCGATCGTTAGGTAAGTCCACCAAGGTCCAAACCTGGTTTTCGTACATGGATTCCATCTCGGATTTCATGGCTTCTAGCCATTTGTTGGAATCCGGGCTCATCATCGCTTCTTCATACTTCGCAGGGTCATCTATTTCATCAATCATGAAATTCATAACAGGATTACCGTACAGTTCAGGAGCTGCACGTGTCCTGCTTGACCTACGAGGTTCGGTAGTGTCCTCTTTCGGAGTTTCGTGATTATTATCATTAGCTCTCTCTTCATTAGGTGAAGTCAACTCTGAAACAACTTCCGGTACTGTGCTACTCGCTAATTCATGAAGAGAAGGTTCAATAACCTCTTCGAGTTCTACCTTCCGACTACTCACACCTTTGGCGAGAAACTCCTTCTCAAGAAAGGATCCATTCTTGGCAACAAAAACCTTGCCCTCGGATCTATGATAGAAGGTATACCCAATCGTTTCCTTAGGGTATCCTATGAATACGCATTTTTCCGCTTTGGGTTCGAGTTTATCTGGCTGAAGTTTCTTCACATAAACATCGCATCCCCAAACTTTAAGAAATGACAGCTTATGTTTGTTTCCAAACCATAATTCATACGGTGTCGTTTCAACGGATTTAGATGGTGGCCGATTTAAAGTGAATGCAGCGGTTTCCAGTGCATAACCCCAAAATGATAGTGGCAAGTCAGTCAGAGACATCATAGATCGAACCATATCCAATAAAGTATGATTATGACGTTCCGACACACCATTACGTTGTGGTGTTCCGGCAGGCGTGAGTTGTGAAACTATTCCACAGTCTTTCATATGTGTGCTAAACTCATAACTAAGATACTCTCCTCCATGGTCGGACCATAGAATTTGATCTTTCTGTTATGATGATTTTCCACTTCATTCTAAAATTCCTTGAACTTTTCAAAAGTTTCAGCCTTGTGTTTCATCAAATAGATATACCCGTATGTACTCAAATCATCCGTGAAAGTAACAAAATAATGATATCCACCTCACGCCGACACACTCATTGGTCCACATACATCAGTATGTATGATTTCCAATAAATCTGTCGCCCGTTCCATTGAACCGAAAAACGGCGTTCTAGTCATCTTGCCCATAAGGCACGGCTCACATGTATCAAATGATTCAAAATCAAGTGATTCCAAAAGTCCATCAGAATGGAGTTTCTTCATGCGTTTGATGCCAATATGACCTAGACGGCAGTGCCACACATATGCAGATATATCATCATCAAGTTTAATCCTTTTAGCATCAACATTATGAATATGCGTAATACTACTATCGAGATCCAACAGAAATAAACCATTCAACGTAGGTGCATGACCATAAAAGATATTATCCATATAAATCGAACAACCATTGTGTTCAGACTTAAATGAATAACCACTTTACATCAAACATGATCCGGATACAATGTTCATGCTTAGTGCAGGCACCAAATAACAATTATTCAGATTTATAACTAATCCTGATGGCATATGGAGAGGAAGCGTTCCGACAGCGATCACATCAACTCTTGATCCATTGCCGACCCGCATCGTGACCACATCCCTTGCTAGTTGTCGCTTGTTCCGCAGCCCCTGAATCGAGTTACATATATTAGCAACCGATCCCGTACCAAATACCCAGGTTCTACTGCGAGTACAAGTCAAGTATACATCAATAACATGTATATACATATACCTTTGTTTGCCTTGCCGGCCTTCTTGTCCGCCAAATACTTGGGGCAGTTGCGCTTCCAATGGCCAGTCCCCTTGCAATAGTAGCACTCGGTATCAGACTTAGGGCCAGCTCGGGATTTCTTTTCACGTGTGTCAACTGATTTGCCGCCCTTCTTTCCCTTCTGCTTGCCTTTCTTGTCCTTCTTGAAACCGGTGGTCTTATTGATCATCAACACTTGATGTTCTTTCCTAATCTCCACTTATGCAGTCTTAAGCATTGACAGAAGCTCGAGAAGAGACTTCTTCATGCCCTACATATTATAGTTCATCACGAAGCTCTTGTAGCTAGGTGGCAGAGATTGGAGAACATGATGTATGCCTAAGTCAATGGGAATCGTTATTCCCAAGGAAACAAGCTTATCGGCGTACCCAGACATTTTGAGTATGTGCTCACTAACGGAGCTGTTCTCCTCCATCATGCAGCTAAAGAACTTTTCAGAAGCATTATAACTCTCTACGGCAGCATGGGTATCGAAAATCATTTTCAATTCTCCCATGGTATCAAAGGCATTGCCATTTTCGAAACGCTTTCGAAGTTCTGGCTCTAGCCCATACAGTATGCCGCAATGAACTAAGTTGTGGTCCTCGTGACGAGTTATATAGACATTCTTTTCCTCGTCAGGGGCATCAGGAGTGGGTGGGGGGCCTAGCGGTGCCTCTATCACATATTGCTTTTATGCAGCAGTGAGGAGAATCATCAAATTCATAGCCCAGTTGGTGAAGTTGCTACCATTCGCAGCAAGTTTCTCTTTCTCCATGAACACATTGAAATTAAAAGCAGGTGGTGCCATCTACAACAGAATTTGTAAAGTTTATTTAGACTAAGTTTATGATAGATTGATTTCAACTAATCCAAATTACTAATGAACTCCCACTCAAAAACGACATCCCTCGTGTCTTTTTGGTGATTACATGAACCAAATCCATTACACCAAGTCCGATCATCACGTGAGTTGGTGTAGCTTCAAAGGCGAGCATCTATATGGGCATCATATCAACTATATGACTCATGCTTAACCTTTCGGTCCGTGTTCCGAGGCCATGTATGTACATGCTAGGCTCGCCAAGTAAGAACCTTAGTACTCGCGTGTGTAAAACTGTCTTACACCCGTTGTATGAAAGCGTAGAGTCGAGTCCACCCGATCATCACGTGATGTCTCGAAACACGATCCATAAAATGGTGCATACTTAAGGAAAGAACACATTTTTATCTTGATATCTAAATGAGGGATCATCTTACAATGCTACCAAAAGCGCCAAACTAGCAGTATAAGATGCTAACATCTAATGTGTAAAGTGAGATGATATGGTTCATGCATTTGATCTCTATCATTCCTTTGTGTGTAAGGCCAAGGTCTATGGAACTTACACGTTGAGTGTGTTGTAAGAGTATATATCATACATCTACTTACAACAATACAATATCAAGACACTACCCCAGCAACAATCTAAACTAGACGCCTCTAATTTATCAATTGCAAGTTTTATGTGGCTTAGGGCTTTCGAAGATAGAACCGGTCTTACCTACGAACATGAACCACAACAAGGATAACCAAGTTATTAGCAACTCGTTGTAAATCATATATTAACTATAGTAGGAGAGACAGACACCTGCTAGCCACTTATGCAAAACTAGTTGCATGTCAGTCGTGGAACCGGTCTCATTTACGATGACATGTAAGGTTGGTCCGGGCCGCTTCATCCCACTATGCCACCAATATCCAAAATACATAGAAGATGCAATAACATGATCATCATCGCCCACATATAAACATATTTGTACTACCCACGCAAAGCACCTACGCATAGATCAGACTCTGATACCACTGTTGGGTCCGCAGCATAGAAAATAAAAAATTTCCTATGATGAGAACTATACGCCAGGATCTATCTACTAGATACAGAGCAACGGGTGGACATACATCCATGGAGAACTTACCCTCGAAGACAACAAGTTTTGTTAACGAGTAGGAACTCGTGGTTAATGTAGTCGTACACTTGCCGATCTCAAGATCGTGTGGAAGTCCGAGCGCCGCAAATCAGCAGCGCATCCCTCCTCGCACACACGTTCAAGCCACCGGACAACCTCCACCTCCTCGCTCCAGCGAATCAGCGGAAACAGCAACTCCTTCCAGACGCAAGGCCACCGGGAACATGTATCTCGCTAATCCGAGACCATGGGGGAATATCTAGAGGGGGAGAGAGATCCTTCACGAGGAGGTGTGTTTTGTGAGGGAGGAGAGGGGGGCCTTTTATAGGAGAGGGGGGACTCCTCCCCTACCATGGCCGGCGGACAAGGAGGGAGCCCCTCCTCTTCCTCATTCATGTGGTGGAAGCTCCACTGACATCAATTCAAGCTTCACCCAAAGTTCCACTCACATGCATTAAATTTCCACCAAATTTAATGTAACTCTCAATTAATAAAACTCTTTTATTTATTTTATTCAGAATTTTGTTAATTACTTTAATTAACAAAAATTCACATAAAACCCCTTGCAACATTTCAATATCACATGCAGAACCACTTTCTGCAATTTCACCTGAAACAATTCCTGTTTCTATCGAAACATTTCCTGTGCTTTGCAAACCTTTTATATAAAACATATGTGCTCCTAAATGGTGTCCGGCAACCTTTAAGTGTGTCACCCTACGATTCACGAATAATGCAGACATGATTGAGACTCCTCTTACATCAATAATCAGAAGCGGGACCTGGAGATCCATACTAACTCCTGCACATTCAACGATGACTTCCGTGATCGTGAGAACCTTTAACGCTAGTAATTTAATCCCTTTGTCTCATGATATAATACATGTCCGAGATTCGATCATCGATATCCAAATACCTAGTTTGATCTCGTTACCGACATGCACTCTTTTCTTGTTCCCGTGATATAACATTCTAGTGATCACATCACTTGCTTGCAAGCTATCTTAATGTGATATCACCGAGAGGGCCCAGAGTATATCTATCTGTCATCGGGATTGACAAATTCCACTCTTGATCCATGAGCCTCAACATAACACATTTGCAGCACTGAACCCACCTTTATAGTCACCCTGTTACGGTGTGACGTTTGATGTTATCAAGATACTCTTCCGGTGTTCGCAATTAACATGATCTCATGGTCTAAGGATAAAGATTACTTTGTATGATGTTATAGCAATATAAACATAATGACTTGATCGTAATGCTATACTTCGGATGAATGTTCATCACATCATTTCACAAATGCTGTGACCTTGTTATTAACAACATCCAATGTCCATGATCAGGAAACCTTGATCATCTTGTTAATCAACAAGCTAGTCTATAAGAGAGGCATAACTAGGAACCCTTTTTGTTTATTAAACACGCATGTATTAACGTTTCCTATCAATACAATTATAGCATGCAAAATAAACATATATGATATACAAGGAATACATAATAACAACTTTATTATTGCCTCTCAGGGCATATTTCCTTCAGTTATTCCAAAGAGTCCACCATACCTACCTATTAGCATTTGCTATTCCAAGTATATTCATGTTTTTATCTACCTTCCGAATTAAACTTGTTATGTGAAAATTAGTGATTAAAGCTCTCACAAACTTGATGGCACACTTTACTTTTCTTGCACTTACTAAACTTGAACCATTGTCCCCATCTATGTTGCGTATGTGCTTGTGCTTTATAAGTTGTGAATTAGCAGAACCATGTTACCATGGGCAACACTTTCAACATTGCACTTTATTTGGTTGATATCATGTTCTTTTGGTTATGGATCCCGGCAGTGTAAAATAAAAGGGGAGCTTGTAAGCTCATGGGGTTTGTATATGTGTTAGAGAAACGTCTGGGCCGCTAGCCTAAGCCATGCCTAATCATGGTGGAAACTTGCAGCATAACCAAATGAGAAATCTGTGAAGCATCCTTAATAAAAACCTATGGAAATAGCAAATAAAAAGATCACTGAGATGCTCATTGTCTACTTGCCTTGTCATTTTGATATGGCAATGTTTCTGTATCATCAGGAAAGGGGTACCCCGTTGGCAGTTCTCTATGAGACACATGTATTTACAATGACAAGAACTTACTCGTGACTAAAGTGGAGTAGCATGAGTTCGATCTTCATAAGTAAGGGGCATGAGATTTCAACTTATAACTTGGCAAGAATATCCTCATATTTGTTCACTTTAACCTTAATCACCTAAAGATGCTTATGATAGGGGAAATGAGAGCTGAAAGCTAATAAGTACCATAATTTTTGGAAGCTCTTTATGAGACTTGAATCCCTACTTCCTTCTATGAAGGGCCTTTCTTTTACTTTTTATGTTGAGTCTCCATCTTCTATCTTTATGCACCTATTGAGAGAACATAGTGGTCATTCTTAGTTTAATGTGCATTGTCCCAAGACTTGTTGATTGATTCATAACTTTGATATTGCTTGTTCTTAAACTATTTGTATCTAGTCACCCTTATGAACTTTGAAGGTGTCCTATGCATTTATGTTTTGCTACACTGTGAGGGACAAGCTGAATACCATTCTCATTATGTTTTCTATATGTGAAACAAACAAACGTCTTTCAAAGCATTGTTATTCATGAATCTTTTGTTTGTACCTTTTCATGTTACAACATAATTGGTATGTCTTATTGTTAGAACTATAACTTTCATGCTATGTTAAAGTACTATGATCCCAGCTATCAATGTTTTACAAATACCTTGATCAAGATTATGATGGCGCATGTCACCTCAAAATTATTCTTTTTTATCACTTACCTACTCGAGGATGAGCAGGAGTTAAGCTTGGGGATGTCGATACGTTGCAAACGTATCTATAATTTTTGATGTTCCATGCTTGTTTTATATCTACTTTCTTATGTTTTGTCCACACTTTGGAGTATTTTTACAAATTTTCTAGAACTAACCTATTAACAAGATTCCACACTACTAGTTGCCTGTTTTCTGCTGTTTTTGATTTCAGAAAAGCTAGTAAGGAAATATTCTTAGAATTGGACCGGATAAAAGCCCAAGTCAATATTTCACCAGAAGGAATATGGAGTCCGGAGGGGAGACGAAGAGGGGAGCCAGGGCGGCCACACCCTAGGGTGGCGTGGCCAACCCTAGCCACGCCACCACCTGGTGTGGGCCCCCTGGTACTCCATTGACCTTGCCCCTTCGCCTATATATTGCCTCCGAGACGAAAACCCTAAGTACTCAATCAAAATTCCTTGAAATAGTATGTAGCCACCGCCATATCCATCCCTAGACCGGGAGGGATCTAAAGATCTTCCCGGTACCCTGCCAGAGGGGAGAGATCAACCTGGAGGCCTTCTTCGTCACCATGACCGCCTCCAGTGTGATGCATGAGTAGTTCATCCCTGGACTACGGGTCCATGTAGTAGCTAGATGGTTGGTTCTTCTCCTTTGTGCTACCATGTTTAGATCTTGTGAGCTCCGTTCTTGATCAAGATCATCTAATCTTACATGTTGTGTTTGCGGGGATCCGATGGATATTGAGATGCTATTTCAGATTGATTATTGATTCTATCATGTCTTTGTTATTTGTGATCTTGCATGCTTTCCGTTGTTAGTAGCTATCTTGGCTGAGTAGATGCTAGCAACTCAGAGAGGGAGTATTTATGCTCGATAGTGGGTTGATGCCTCTAGTAATCTGGAGAAGTGACAAAAATCTCTAAGGTACTAGATGTGCTGTTGCTACTAGGGAGAAAACAACAATCCTTTGTTCATAGAACAATCATATTGTTTACTTTGCACACAATGCTTAATGCAATTATCTGTTGCTTCCAACTTAATACTGGAGGGGGTTCGGATGATAACTTGAAGGTGGATTATTAGTCATAGATACAGTTGGATTACGGTCTATGTATAATGTTGTAATTCCCAATCAAATCTCATAGGAGTCAAGATGATTAGTATATGCATGTATGCTTTCTCGGTGTCTGTCAATTGCCCCACTGTAATTTGTTCACCCAACATGTCATCTATCTTAAGGAGAATCACCACTAGTGAACTATGGACCCCGGTCCATTCTTTTACCATCAATCTACAATCTATTTACTGTTTTTTGTTTACTTTCTACAAAGCAATTACTATCTTCCACACAATAGGTTTAATCCCTTGTGTTCAGCAAAACCGGTGAGATTGACAACCTCACTGTAAGTTGGGGGCAAAGTTCTGTGATTGTGTTGTGCAGGATTCCAAGTTGGAAATAACACCTTGGAGGTGTTTCCTTGCTCCTACTAGTTCGATAACCTTGGTTTCATAATTGAGGGAAAACTTGCTGTTGTGCTCATCATACCTTCCTCTTGGGGTTCCCCAACAAGCTCGATACGTGTTGAGCCAATAATCAAGTATCTTCTTGACTAAGTGGCGAAGGCCAGTGAAAATTTCATATGTGAGCACCCACGAAGCCCCCAAGTCCTGAGGTTTTATCTTGTTGCTTGCTTGATTTATTCTTGCTTGTGCAGATGTCAGGCTCGATCCTCGAGAAGAGGATAAGTGTGTCCATATTCGATTGAATTCTATGGGCCAGGTTGATTCGGAGGTTGGTGGGTCCTTCTGGGTAGATAGGACACGAGGCCTTATGTTGTCTATCCTCCAGGATTGAATTGAGCAGGACACCAAGGTCTTCAATAATGCTCGCTCGCACTACAAGAAAAGTTGGCTTTTGCAACAGAAGATTTTTGTGGTTAAAGTCCCTTTTTCGTGGTGGAAAAGTATTCCGGGATGGATGGCCTCCGTGGTAAAAGTCGTGTCACCAAAGAATCTACCATGGTTTTTCCCTCGACCATGGTGGATCATACCCTTCAAGCACGAAAATCTATGTCATGGTAGATCGGTTTCGCCAGCCCCATTGAGTGCTGACGTCATGCAAAATGCCACGTGGAAAACACCGTTAACGGCCGGCTACCGCCATTAACGGTCACAAAACCGTGGTGGAAGCCAAGGCCCAGCCAACGCCTACTAATTATTAAGTGGGTCGGCCCATCAAGCAAGCCCAATAAGAATATGGCCCGTTACTATTTTGGCCTGCCTTGAGGCCCGCTCTAATTGAAGGGTCCCATCACTTTGCATCCCAGCAGCGACCTATTAACTAACCGGTCCGTTACTATTTCAGCCTCCATGAGGCCTAGCTTGGTCCATCAATGTGTGGCCCATTAGAGGTGTGCGCCACATCGATCTAGCGCCGTTAAGGCCTGGTTTAGGCCTAGCAATCTTCATATAGCCCGTGGTCAGCCGCCCAATAAAGGCCCATTCATGAGAAGACCCTTTACTATTTTGGCCTTTTACTGTTCGAGCTTGCCAGACGTGAGGCACTAATGCGTCCAAAATTGAAGCATATTTACCTTTTGATTTTGCATAAATAGAGTAGGGATTTTTGTATTTCACTGTGCATACGCGCGCTATTCTGTTCTTGTTTCAACGGGATCCAGAATCACGGAGTAATATATGAACATATCAATTAGAGTTGTCATATTGTGTAATTATATGATATTTCTAAGTGATAACAGTCATTTTATGAATTTACCTTCGCATCTGGAAGGATACCAAACAAGGAGGAGGCACTAGTACCGATAACGACCATTGGTACGGGTGGAGCCCGCCCGTACCGTCCGCCCGTACCAGGCGCCATCACGACCGACTCTTCAAATACTTCTATCTAACGAAGACGAGATAGAGATCTGACATTCACAGCCACCAGAAACCACGAAACACCACATCCGATAGGGATCTGAAGGAGGAACTTGGCTGGTGCAAAATCCTGGCTGCTTCACGGATCATTGGAGGAAAACGCATCATCCCCTTCATCATCAACCGTTGCATCTCCATTACCACCATCACTCCCGTCTTTCATCTATTCGATCTATTTGTAATTCTAGATCCAATTGTGTTTTGCATTAGATCTACCATCATACTTTTATCCATTCATTTGATTACGATGATGTTGTTGATTGCTTTCTTGAGTGAATAGTTCATTTGTTCTTGGGGAGATGGAGAAACTCTAGTGCCATTATGAACTTGTAATAAAGATGATCTATTCTTGTGTCCGTATGACTTGCTTGTCTATGATATAATTATGATTTGTGTTTGATCTCTCTATTTAGATGATATGTGAAGTCGACCACATATCATTTGCCTTTGGGACTAAAGGGAGGGAGAAATCCTTTGGATGTGTCTTAGAAGCGTACCCCAAATGCCTTGTGACAGATTGGCGTCGGCTCGTAACCTACACGGTCAAAGGGGTATTAAAGAGGGACTCCCTAAGCTAATTACGATATCCATGGGGAAACCCTTAATTGTGATGGTTTGTATGGGTGATTTCTCTCAGACATCGCAGTGGTTATTTAGAGGTGACCTCACACTTGGCTCAGCAAAGTGGCTTCCTATGAACCTTGTCGTGAACATCTTATTACGGGACTCTCTCCACACATATCATGAAACAAGAAGAATGTTATCTTGGATGGATATAACAATAATACTATGCTATTGGTGTATCCTACATCCCCGAGAATGTTTTAGCCCTATTAAGCTCAACCACGCTTTCACATAAACTTGTTACTTGTTTTCTTTTACTTGTTTTAATTACTTTTCTACAAACAACCATAAACCATTCAAACACCATTTACTTGAGATCAAAGACAACTTACAAGTATACTTTGGTGGAGAGTAATAAGGGGCATAAAGACCTTTACTAATAGCTCTCTATGGGTTCGATATCTTTACTTCGAAACTAGCTACAATTGATCTGTGCACTTGCAGTCATCAAGATATTTTATGGCGTCGTTGCCAGGGAGCTAAGCGCTTTTGGTCTTTGTTCTTAGTTACTTATTTTAGACATTGTTTTACTGAAGTTGTTTAGTAGTTTCAGGTAAACACCATGACTGCACTCGGACTGATTAATCAGCTCGATGCTACTAAATACCTTGGGAAATTCAATAGAGGATTAGTTAAAGAATTCCCGAGTGGGAGAAAACCAGAGTAGGAGGTTAACCCTCGTTTTATCGCTATTATTAAAGAGAAAACTTTTGCAGGAGATGATCCCGATGAGGATCCTTATAATCATTTAATGCATTTTACCTAGCTATGTTGTACTCTGAAATTGAGAGGCTATTCTGATGATGAATTGAAAATTAAACTGTTTAGCCAATATCTAACCAACACTGCTTTGGCTTGCTATAGAATTTTCCTTGCAGAGAAAATTGATACCATGGAAAAAATTTAAAGTAGAATTTGTGTCTCGATTCTTTCCCAAGGTAAAAACTGCTGAAGTAAGAAGGGCAATTACAAACTTCAAGAACCGTCGAGGTGAAGGTTTGGTAAGAGCCTATAAAAGGTACAAGTCTCTACTTCACAAATGTCCCCATCATGATTTACCAGAATGGTATGTATTGCATATTTTTTTATGGAGGACTTAATCAAGAAATTAAATATGAGCTTGACACGAATTCAAGAGGTTCTTTCATGGAGTTAACTATAATAAAAGCTTGGGAACTTTTAGAACGAATTCGCCGTAATAGAGAAACACTGGTATTTGATTTAGGAGGCAAAGGAGGTATAGAAAATGAATATGATTTTCTCAATGCTTATAAAGACTCTGGTAAGGTAAAAGAAACTGCTAATGAACTGCATCTTGATGATGATATTATCTTGCAAATCCTTCAGTCTTCTACAGAACATATTGAAGCTCCAAAGAAAGTCTGGCTTCATTATACTCCACCACCCGAGCCTGTTATTGAAGAAAATCCAATAATTATGGCCCCTGTCGATCCAATAAGGGAGGTACCCCCATATGCTGAACCCTTTCCTTTTACAAGGATGGTGAGAAGACATATGATGGCTCAGCAACTTTAGGATCAACGCAAAGAGGATGAATTATTTCTCAAGAAGCTGGAAGAGGAAACACAAATAAGGAAAACTAAAGAAGAGCGTGTACAAGAGACAGAGGCATCAATAAAGGAAGATATTTTAACCATGTTTGCACATTGCAACATGATTGAGCTAGATTTCGAAGCATCGCAATTTGTTGAAGGAAAGGTAAAAGCTAAAGAAGTGGGTAAGCCTATCCTTCCGTGCACTTTTGGAGGAACTTCCTATTATGGTCTTTGTGATATTGGTATAGCTATTAATGTTATCCCTTTTAATTTTTATTTAAAAATTCAAAACGAATTAGCTCTAGCTGAATTGGAAGTTACGGATATGACTACAATGCTTACAGATAAAACTCTCATACTCCCTATGGGAATAATTAGGAATGTACCAATATGTATTGGACCTTGATACGTCCATTTTGCATCACTATTCTATGTCTTAATTCACTATTATTCATTGATATATTTCGTATTGAGAGGTGATACTTATGTTATTTCATCTATTTTTGCATGGTTGATGACTTTTGGAGCATGGACCACTGCAGTCAGGATTCTAATGGAAAAGGTGCTGTTTGGAGGCAAAATTCGTGAAGATCAGAAAATCCGGGAAAATATACGGAAAATCCTATTTTTCCAGAAGACTCAGAAGATGAAGTGGAGGTGGGCCATAGGGGGCCCACACCACCCCATGGTGCGGGCAGGCCTAGGTCGCGCCTGGGAGTGGTGTGGCCGCCCTGGCCCACTCCAGCCTCTCCCCTCTGGCGTATATCAACCTCCCAAAACCCTAAGACTAGGGGAGCGACCACAAAAATATTCCGCCGCCTCTGCGGGGCGGAAAACACCGAGAGAGAAAGATCTCCGCAGATGATTGCCGAGGAATTCCTTCCCGAGAGGGAGATCGCCATCAACACCACCATCAAGCTGGACTTCATCGGGATCATCATCATCACCACCATCATCACCATCAGCACCCTCATCACCATCTCCATATTGCTGTAAAAATTGCGTTGAATCTTGCATAGTTCATAGGGGAAACTTTCCCGGTGTTGATTACTCTTTGTAGTTGATGCTATTGAGTGAACCATTGAATTATTGTTTATGTTCAGATTGTTATACATCATTATTCCATCTCTGATCATGATCCATTTGATGTCTTGTGAGTAGTTCGTTTTGTTCTTGAGGACATGGGAGAAGTCTTGTTGTTAGTAATGGAGTTGTGTTGAGAAAGATTCAATAGATTGTTATTTAAGTTGTGGTGTACTTCTTCTAGTGGTGTCATGTGAACGTCGACTACATGACACTTCACCTATATGGGCCTAGGGGAATTCATTGTGTATTTGGCTACTAATCATAGGGGTTGCCGGAGTGACAGAAACCTGAACCCTCGTTAGGAAACCATTGCACAAGGGACGTAAGGGTCTTAGAGTTTAAAGCTGTGGTTAGGTTTCAACCTTAATTACTTTCTTGTTCTTACGGATGTTTGCAAGGGGTTTAATCACAAGTATGTATTAGTCTTGGATGGGGCGGTACTGAAGGAAATATGCCCTGAGAGGCAATAATAAAGTTGTTATTATGTATTCCTTGTATATGATAGATGTTTATTTTGCATGCTATAATTGTATTGATAGGAAACATCAATACATGTGTGTTTAATAAAAAAAGGGTTCCTAGTTATGCCTCTCTTATAGACTAGCTTGTTGATTAACAAGATGATCAAGGTTTCCTGATCATGGACATTGGATGTTGTTAATAACAAGGTCACATCATTTGTGAAATGATGTGATGAACATTCATCCGAAGTATAGCATTACGATCAAGTCATTATGTTTATATTGCTATAACATCATACAAAGTAGTCTTAGTCCTTAGACCAGGAGATCATGTTAATTGCTAACACCGGAAGAGTATCTTGATAACATCAAACGTCACACCGTAACAGGGTGACCATAAAGGTGGGTTCAGTGCTATGAAGGTGTTATGTTGAGGCTCATGGATCAAGAGTGGAATTTGTCAATCCCGATGACGGATAGATATACTCTGGGCCCTCTCGGTGATATCACATTAAGATAGCTTGCAAGCAAGTGATGTGATCACTAGAATGTTATATCACGGGAACAAGAAAAGAGTGCATGTCGGTAACGAGATCAAACTAGGTATTTGGATACCGATGATCGAATCTCGGACATGTATTATATCATGAGACAAAGGGATTAAATTGCTGATGTTAAAGGTTCTCACGATGCAGGAGTCAGTATGGATCTCCAGGTCCCGCTTCTGATTATTGATCTGAGAGGAGTCTCAATCATGTCTGCTTTATTCGTGAACCGTAGGGTGACACACTTAAGGGTTGTCGGACACCATTTAGTAGCACATATGTTCCAGACAAAAGGTTTGCAAAGCGCGGGAAATGTTTCTATAGAAATAGGAATTGTTCCGATAGAAACCGGAATTGTTTCAGGTGAAATTGCAGAAAGTGGTTCTGCATGTGATATTGAAATGTTGCAAGGGGTTTTATGTGAATGTTTGTTAATTAAAGTAATTAACAAAATTCTGAATAAAATAAATAAAAGAGTTTTATTAATTGAGAGTTGCATTTAATTTGGTGGAAATTAAATACATGTGAGTGGGATTTTGGGTGGAGGCCATGTTTATGTGAGTGGAGGTTCACCACATGAATGAAGGAGGGGAGGAGTCCCCGCTCATGCGCCGGATATGGGAGGAGGGTCTCCTCCTCCTATATAAGCCCCCTCTCCTCTCACAAACTACACCTCCTCGTGAAGGATCTCTCTCCCGCTCTAGATATTCCCCCATGGTCTCGGATTAGCGAGATACATGTTCCCGGTGGCCTTGCGTCTGGAAGGAGTTGCTGCTTCCGCTGATTCGCTGGAGCGAGGAGGTGGAGGTTGTCCGGTGGCTTGAACGTGTGTGCGAGGATGGATGCGCTGCTGATTTGCGGCGCTCGGACTTCCACACGATCTTGAGATCGGCAAGCGTACGACTACATCAACCACGAGTTCCTACTCGTTAACAAAACTCGTTGTCTTCGAGGGTAAGTTCTCCATGGATGTATGTCCACCGGTTGCTCTGTATCTAGTAGATAGATCTTGGCGTATAGTTCTCATCGTAGGAAAATTTTTGTTTTCTATGCTGCGGACCCAACAGGTACATTAGCACAGGTTCACCCACACAACACTTAGCAAGCTAAAGAAGATTAATCGACTATATGAAGCGAAAGCACTTGACAGTCTTCCCATGTGTCCTCGAGAACGTTTGGTCATCTTAAGAAATACAACCGGCTTGTCCTTTGCTGCATAAAGGATTGGGCCACTTGCTGCATTGATTCCTACTGTCTTTTATTTACTCGTACTTTGTTTACTTGCTTTATCGAAAACCCCTAAATATCCGTTTGCTAAGTATTTGCAGAGAATTCCTGATCCATACCACTAGCCAGCACCTTCTGCTCCTCGTTGGGTTCGACACTCTTACTTATCGAAAATACTGCGATACACCCCCTATACTTGTGGGTCATCAAGACTATTTTCTGGCGCCGTTGCCAGGGAGTGAAGCGTTATTGGAGAGTGGAACTGGTAAAGGAAACTTCTATTGTGAGTATTGTTTACTTCTGCTAGTTGCTTTATTTTTGTTATGGAACTGTCCATCCCGGTGATCATTTGCTCTTTATACACGAATTATGCGGGTTGTTCAAGTGTCCAGGTATTACTACAGATCTAGTTAAGAAGAAGTTATTCTCATATCACTAAAAGGAAGAGCTGAGGAATGGTATAATCTGCTGAAGAATGGTCAAGCTCTGGAATGGGAGGAAATAGTGCCTCTCTTTTATTCAAAGTTTTATCCTCCTAGTGAGATTCATAAAGATCGGAATCAAATATACAACTTTTGGCCTCTTGATGGAGAGAGTACAGCTCAAGCTTGGGGGAGATTGAAGTTATTAATGCTCAAATGTCCCATTCATGAGCTCCCCAACAATATTATTATCAACAACTTTTATGCAAGGCTCCCTCTACATGATAAAGATTTATTGGATGGTTCTTGTGCTGGATCATTCACTCGTATGGAAGAAGAAGCTAAATGGGACCTTCTAGATCGTATTCAAGACAATGCTGAAACTTGGGAGAATGACAAAGATAGAAAGTCAGGTATAAATTATGATTATGAATGCATTGAATCTTTTATGGGAACTGATGACTTTCAAAATATTAAAAATGCTTATGGTCTAGACTCTCAAGCTATTGCTTCTTATTTTAAGGATTTTGCTTCTTATATTGAAGTGCCTAAAAAGAAGTGGAATAAGTATCATGAACCTTATAAAGATGTTGCTAAGAGTGTTCCTGCAAGAAATACTGAAGTTTATACTGCTAATCATGTTTTACCTGAACCTTATATTGAGAAAATGCCTTTTCCAGTTAAGGTAAAGGAACATGCTATGATGGCTAGTATGGTAGATGAAAGTACTAGTAAAGCTGTTGAACCTGATAAAAAAATGGTTGATGAACCTATAATAGCAAATGTGAAAGACTTTGTCACTAAGTATGAGGAAGAGGGACACACTATCCTTTGTAAGCATATGTAAGATCCCTCCTTATTAAAGGAAAAGATCCCTGTGATTGCAATGCTAGTCCCTGGATCAATGCTAGCATCCACAGTTTAAGATGAAGTACACAGATACAAAGGTCGTTTATTACGATGCCCAGAGATAAAACATAGTCTTTTACAACTCATGGCCAAAGGCCTAATACAAGAGTTTATGGAATAAGTAAATAAACATAAGTCTTCATCTTCATGTGCCACAAGCAAGCATGTTGAGTGTAGACTCATGACTCCTAATCATCGTCGGAGTAACCTGCAACATTACAAGTTACAGCCATAGAGGGTCAATACTTTGGAATAGTATTGGCAAGTGATACCTTAGTATATTTTAAGTGGACTATAATACTATATGCATTTGGCTGGTGGAGCTTAGGCTTGCATTGCTCAAAATATATTTTTCCTTATCTTTTGAAAATACTAAGTTTTTGGTTTGGCACAAAAATCTTTCCCAAGGCATCTACCAATCAAAGACTGAAGATCCACTCAGGGCATCTACCAATCAAAGACTGAAGTGCTTGGCAAAAACACCCAAGGTATCTACCAATCAAAGACTGAAGATCCACTCAGGGCATCTACCAATCAAAGACTAAAGATCCTTTTAACCCTTGTTCACCCACAAGTTTTATTTAGAAATTGGAGTGATGAGATTCTTGAAGCTTCCATGTCTTGATGCTCAAATTGTCCTTTACCAGGGACATGGCTAAGTACTTAGGTTTTACACTCTGCAGAGGTGGTGCACTTTCCCCACAAGACTTGGTTTCCCAAGACAAGATCCTTCAGAAGCCTTTCCTTAGTCAAATGGACGCGCTCCAACCTATCATTCCCACTACCACCCACTGTCCAAGAGACTAAGTTCTAGCAACCTAAGATCATGGCAGAGCCCATATTGCCAAGTGGTTGCACTTGAAGCTTCTCAACATTTGACATCTCAAATCTCTTTGTTCCTGGGTGGCCATCCACAAGTGTGATACACCAGGGTAGTCCATTTAATGGGCCCTGAGTAACCACTCAACATAAACCATTCCTTCCATTCCACCCAGGTGATTCATTAACTTAGTTGTTTTGTTAAATAAAAACACAAGTCCTCAGACTTAGAATATTTTTCCATAGTGTGAATATATAAACCACCCTTGTTTTCTAGTAGCTAGGCTAAGCAGGATAGTAATAGGAATCTTGACTTAGGTAATTTTCACTAAGGTTTCACCTAATAGGTTTTCCCAAAGCATAGTTATACTTAGCAAAAAAATCCATGCAAGTCCTATACTTAGAAAAATAATACTAATGCATATATAAAATATAGGAATGGAATATTCATGATGATATCACTTGCCTTGGTAATGTGGAGAGTAGCACTCGTCACAATCACAATCACTAGCAAAATCTACACACAAAGTTGTAGCACACAATTACACACAATTATATACAAACAAAAATATTATGAATGCATGCATGCATGAATCTACTAAGTGGTGATTTTTCTTGAAAACTCTACCAAGCAAGTCCAAGTTTACAGAAACTAAACAAGTCACAAAGTAGCCAAGATAAACTTAAATAACCCTAAAACAATTTTACTAAACTAAAATTATTCTCAAAAAGGCCTTAAACAAGTTTCTGCAAATAAAGCCAATCTAATGGTTACTATTTGTTAAACAAATTGGATGGGCAGAAAGGTCTTGTTTTTCTGAATCCAACGGTATAAATTTTGCAAAAATCTAAAGTGGCATTCAAAAGTTATAAGCATTTGAATTTGGATCAAATTTTTGGTTTTAAATCTATTTTTAGATCTAACCCTAGCCACGCGTCAAGTTCTTATTCGCCCGTACCGGTTCGCGCGGATCAGTCGCTGTGGAGCGTTGGATCTAAAGTGGATCGTACGGTCCAGAGGACATACCTCTTCGGTGTTAAGTGAACTAATCGTGAGCGCCAGATCTAGATCGAACGGTCCTGATCTAATCAACCACAAAGTGGCGGCAAGGTGGCTAGCGCGAATGAGAGTCGATCGACGACGGAGGCGACGCTACAGGGGGTGAGGGAGAAAGAGGAGTAGCTCACCGGTACCAGGGGATTACGGCGATGCTCGGGGAGGAGTTGGTCGGGCGAGGGGCGCACGGGGCCGTCCTAAATTGCTCGCCGGAGTTGCTGCGGGCGGCGGTTGGCTCTGGTTGCTGTCGAGGACGAAGCTGTAGTTCACCCGGAGGCAAACAAAACACATAGTCAGGAGCGCAAGGTCACGGTGAAGGTGTGTGTGTGAACGAGAGGGGTCGGGGTAGTCTGGTTTACCCGAGGGGTTCCGCCGGAGTAGCAGACAGACGGTGGCGGCCAGTCGACGATGTTGCCGGAGCTACGGTTCATGCGAGGGAAACGAAGGGTGTTAAAAGAAGCACAGAGGCTCACTGAACCAGATAGCAAGAACGAGAGGCCGAGGGGAGCTCAGAACTCACCGGAATTCGCCGGCGCAGTCATCGGAGACGGCGGGGCTACAGAGAGTAATACACGCAGCCTGGTGGCGTTCTGGGTTCGGGGTTTGAGGGAGAAGGGAGAGGGGGCAGAGGGGGTTCATATAGACTGGTCACGAGCGAGAATTACTCGGCCATTGAATCGAATTAACGCCGTGAATTAAACACAGAAAACGCCCGCGTTGATTTGGGGATGAACTGGTCGTGCGGGTGGAGACGATGCTGACGTGGAGGAGGCCCGCTCGTCAGCGAGGTGCACGAGGTGGAGGTGGGGTCTGCCTGTCAGCGACTGAACGCGTGCGCTCGCGTGTGAGAGAGGAAAAAGGAGATCCCCGGGTGGGCTTGCTAGGCTTGATTCGAAGCTGGACCAGAACTCTGCCGCGCGGCCTTTTTCCTTTGAGAAATCCTTTTCTTTTTCTAAATTCATTTTCTGGAATGAATTTGATATAAATTCAAATCCTTTTGAATTCAAACAGCTTTGGGAATTTTTGCAGGGTTCTGTGGGTTCAAATACAGTCAATAAACCAAGTGGTTACCTTGCAAGGCCTGGTCAAGCTTGGGCTTGGGAATAAACAGAGACTATTGTCTCTAGTTTGAAAATGTTTGAAATAGGGTTTTGGAACTATTTCTAAATTTGAAACTTGGGATAAAATGCTACACTTACTCTTTCCAACAATGGAGGCAAGCAAACAAGTTCCTACACAGTCCAATCTCAAAGGGTGATGGCCAATTGAGTTGAATTTGCACACATGAAATCATAGCCTAAGTTTATGCATCTAAATGATTTTGAGGAAAACCCTAAATGAATGAAGGATGCAAGGATGATATGAATGAGTTTTGAAACATGATTTTTAGGGATGTTACAATCTAACCCCCTTAAGATGAATCTAGCCGAGATTCGGATTGGCTAGCAAATAGGTGAGGTGGTCTTCCAAGATCATCTTCTCTTTCCCATGTTGCTTCCTCTTCTAATGATGGTTCCATTGTACTTTGCAAAACTTGATAGTCTTTGTCCTTGTGACTCTTTCTCATGGTCTCAAGAATCTTGACAGCTTTTCTTCATAGGTGAGATCACTTTCTAGTTGAACTTCCTCCAAAGATATGGTATCCTTCAAAGAAGATCCTTCCATCTCCGGGTGACATTTCTTAAGTCGACTCACATGAAAAACATTATGGATCTAATAAAGATGTCAGTTCGATTTCATATGCAGCTTCTCCCTTGCGACTTAGAATGTTGAATGGTCCAACATATCTTGGTGCTAACTTTCCTTTGACTCCGAATCTTTTCACTCCACGAAGTGGTGCTACTCTAAGATAAGCTCTATCCCCAACTTCGTAAGTGACTTCTCTACGCTTAGCATCTACGTAGCTTTTCTGTCGTGACTGTGCTATCTTCAACCTGTCCTTAACCAATTTGACCTTTTCTTCGGCGTCTTTGATAAGATCTGGTCCAAACAAACTTCTTTCTCCCACACCATTCCATAGCAATGGGGTGGTACATTTTCTTCCGTAGAGAAACTCAAATGGTGCCATCCCAATACTAGATTGGTGACTGTTGTTGTAAGAGAACTCTGCGTAAGGCAGACTTTCATCCCAACTTGCTCCATAGTCTAGGGCACATGCCCTCAACATGTCTTCAAGAATTTGATTAGTCCTTTCTGTTTGTCCATCAGTTTCGGGATGAAAAGCAGTGCTGAATTCCAATCTCGTTCCTAAAGATTCATGAAGCTGTCTCCAAAAGTGAGAAGTGAACTGAGTTCCTCTATAAGACACAATACTCTTAGGTACACTGTGAAGGCATACAATTCTACTCATGTAGATTTTGGCTAACTTGGCACTGGTATAAGTTGTCTTTACGGGTATAAAATGAGCCACTTTAGTTAGGCGATCCACTACTACCCATATGGAATCATACCCTGACCTGGTCCTTGGTAATCCGGTAATGAAATCCATACCAATATTTTCCCACTTCCATTCAGGAATAGGCATTGGTTGAAGCAAACCTGCTGGTTTCTGATGCTCCGCCTTCACTCTACTACACACATCACACAAAGCAATGTGTTCGGCGATGTCCCTTTTGAGATTGTTCCACCAAAATCTTTCTTTCATATCCATGTACATTTTGGTGTTTCCCGGGTGAATAGAATACGGAGAGTTATGGGCTTCTTGTAGAATCAGTTTCCGCATTTTCGGATCTTGTGGAACACAAATACGTTTCCCGTGCCATAAAGTACCTTGTTCGTCCATATGGAAACTTTTAGCCTTCCCTTGGCTAATCCTTTTCCTAATCTCTTCGATTTCTTTATCCGTCTTTTGGGCTTCTTTAATCTTATCCAACAGAGTGGGTTGAACATCCAAAGACATGAGATGTCCTTCTGGCACAATCTCCAACCTGAGTTCCTTGAATTGCTTACACAAGTCATCTGGCAATTCACCTTTAGTAAGGCCATTTACAAACGCCTTACGACTTAGAGCATCTGCTACTACATTTGCTTTACCAGGATGGTACTGCAAACTCAAGTCGTAATCCTTGATAAGTTCTAGCCATCTCCTTTGTCTCATATTGATTTCCTTCTGGGTGAAGATATACTTCAAACTCTTATGATCGGTGAATACTTCACAACGTTTTCCCAAAAGGTAATGTCTCCATGTTTTGAGTGCATGGACAACAACGGCTAACTCTAAATCATGAGTAGGATAGTTCACTTCATGAGTTTTGAGTTGTCTCGAGGCATAAGCCACAACTTTTCCGCCTTGCATAAGTACGGCACCTAATCCTTGATGCGAAGCATCACAATACACTTGGAAATCCTTTTCCAAATCTGGTAGGCACAGAACTGGTGCTGACACAAGTCTTTTCTTTAATTCTTGAAAGCTGAGTTCACAGCCTTCAGACCAAGCAAATTTCTTATCTTTCTTTAACAATTCTGTCATTGGTTTTGCAACCTTTGAAAATTTTTCAATGAATCTCCTGTAGTAACCCGCTAAACCAAGGAAACTACGAACCTCTTTTACATTCTTAGGAGATTCCCATTCTGTCACAGCTGAAACTTTAGCAGGATCAACTGCTACACCATCCTTTGTCATAACGTGACCAAGAAATCCAACTTCCTCTAACCAAAACTCACACTTGCTGAATTTGGCATAAAGCTTATGTTCCCTTAGTTTCTCAAGTATCAAGCGTAGATGTCTTTCATGCTCTTCCTTGCTCTTGGAGTAGACCAAGATGTCATCGATGAAAACGACAACGAACTTGTCGAGAAATTCCATGAACACTTTGTTCATCATATTCATGAAGTATGCTGGAGCGTTGGTTAAACCAAAAGGCATCACAGTGTACTCATACAATCCATACCTTGTGGTGAAGGCTGTTTTAGGTATGTCTTGCTCTCTTATCTTGAGTTGAAAATAGCCTGACCGAAGATCAATCTTCGATAACACACATGCTCCTTCTAGCTGATCAAACAAGTCATTTATTCTTGGCAAAGGATATTTGTTCTTGATGGTTACCTCGTTGAGAGAACGGTAATCTATGCATAATCTTTGAGTTCTATCTCTTTTCTCTGAACAAAACCGAGCTCCCCAAGATGAAGAACTTGGCTGGATGAATCCTTTCTGTAATTGTTCCCCAAGCTGTTTCTTGAGTTCCTTAAGTTCGTCAACTGACATTTTATAAGGCCTCTTTGCTCTTGGTCCAGAACCTGGTACCAAATCTATTATAAACTCTACATCTCTATCTGGTGGCATTCCCGGTAACTCTTCCGGAAACACATTCGGATATTCACACACAATTGGCACACTGTCCATGCTAACCCCCTTAAGAGAATTCAGCTTACTTCCTTTAGATTTAAAATTGGACTTGAATTTTATCCTCTTACCTTCAGGGGTTGTGAGTGCAACTGTACGATTTGCACAATCTAGTACTCCCTCATACTTAGCCATCCAATCCATTCCCAAAATTACATCCAATCCTTGGGAATTTAGGATTATTAGGGTTACTGGAAACTTATGTTTTCCGATCTCTATGACTAGATCCCGGCATCCAAGACTCACTATCATATCTCCTCCCGGAGAGCTAACTTTTATCGGACACCCAATGTTTTCAGATGCAAACCCGTTTCTATCAACAAATGCTTTTGATATGAATGAATGAGATGCACCAGTATCAAAGAGTACAAATGCTGAGATGGAATTTAGTCTGAACTTACCAGCAACATCATCAGGCTCTTCATAGACCTCCTCCAAATTGATGTGGTTAACCTGTCCTTTCTGAAAAGGATTGGGCTTGTTAGGTCCTTCAACTTTCTTTTCAGGGCACTCATTAGCATAATGCCCCAGCTTCTTGCATTTGTAGCCTTCAACCTGACTGATGTCCGTTTTAGGCTGGTTTCTACTTCCACTTCCACTTCCACTATGGTGGCTCTTATGTCCACTCTTGTGATTCTTGTACTTATCATTTTCATGACTGCGATGATGCTTGTTGTCATGACGGTTGTGGTTGTGGTGCTTGTTAAATTTCCCATGCTTGGGGGATCCTGAGCTGACATTATCATCATAGTGAGATCGTTTATGAGACGATCCCGAGCTGTGCTTGTCGGAGTGTTTCCTCTTTCTACTCTCGACTTGCTTCATTTTATTTTCCATAATAACAGCCTTGTCACACAACGACTGATAAGTTGGAACATATGCCACAGACAGCTGCAGATTCAGCTCATCATTCAAGCCTTCCAAAAACTTTTCCTTCCTTTTGGCATCTGTGTCAACCTCATCCGGTGCATAGCGCGCCAGATTGTTGAACTCTTCAATATATTCAGCCACGCTGTGGTGGCGCTGCTTCAGGTTGTGAAACTCCTTCTTTTCGTGCTCATCATACCGTGAGATATGAGTAGTCTGAAAGCCATCTTCAAAGATAGCCCAAGTCACCTCATCAATAGGTGTGGTGATCTGAAATTGTCCCACCATGCGGCTGGTCCTTCCAACAGATGTCTTTGGTGACCTTTTCAGCATCTGTGCATCCCACGGTCACTAAGTCTTTGTTCACAGAACGTAGCCAATCATTGGCCACCATGGGATCAGTCGTTCCTGAAAACTTAGCTGGCCTCAGACGCAGAAATCTGGTAAGCATATCAAAACCTGGAGGGTTGTTGTTGTTGTTATTGTTGTTGTTGTTGGGGTTGTTGTTGTTGTTCTGGTTCTGGATGAACGTCGTCATCATTTGCATAAGCTGTGTCTGCGCATTCATCATTTGTTGCATTTCCGGGGTAATGTTGGGGTTGGGGTTGGGGTTTGCGCGACGGGGAGGCATCTGTGGTTTATTCATATAGAGATAAGAATGAGATACCCTTACATGATTTATGCACAATACATTACACAAGCAACACCTGGCAAGCAACACAAGGATAAGAACTCAACAACAAGATAACAAAAGTCTCAAAGTAAAAACACACAAGTGGCAAGCCATCCACATGTCGGATGGTCCGATAATAAGTTCACAAATAACAAGTGCGGTAAATAAAGATAACTGAGTAGTCAAATCTACTCGTCGGCATCAATCTCCTCCTCGACAAAGGTAAGACCTGCGTTCTCCATTGCGGTCTTGTTCTCCTCGATAGTAGTGTTCAAGGAGTCGATCTTGGCCTTGAGAGCCCTCTTCTGGGAGCGAAGCCTCTCAATCACTTCTCACCGCTCTAACTCGAAGTCCTTGGACTGCAGTTCCTCGGTCATATCCCGGATCCTCTTGTTCCTATCCTGGACACGTTTCTCTTGACTCTTGAATTACGGTCTTGGGTCTCGAACTTCGCCTCCATCTCCTTGACTATCTCGTCCTGCTGCGCGAAGAGCTTGTCCTTCTCGCGAAGCTGCACCTAGAGCTCGTCATTACTAAGCATGACGTTGGTCCTATCGGTATCCACGTGCCTAATAAGAGTCTCTAAGTCCTGGAGGTACAGGCGTATCGGCTCTGCTGTGACCCTCGAGTCGTCCTCAAAGTCAATGGACTCTCCATCATCATCACGCCTTCCGAAGGCGTGGAAGTGAGTGCCTCTAACCTGTCGGGAGTGACGGCCTAACAGCCCCTATCGATCCTGCATGACAACCTCCATGCCTCTCTCCTCACATCGTGTATAAGCTTGAAGACGATGGCCTCCGTAGTAGGCTCCGCAAGGCCCCGCTGGTTCACCTTGAAGCCCCAGAGGTCCTTCCTCTCAAACTTGGTGAGTGGGTGCACCGTAATGATAGGAAGAGGGAGATCAAGTAAAGTAGTAAGCTCTACGATACGAGGTCCAAAACGGGTAGCCTGGAACTCCTCAACAGTGCTGATGGCAATAGGCATCTATTTATAAGATTGAAAAAGTTAGAACAACACAATTTAAGATAATCAAGTCAACATTCAAACACATTCTTGGAACACACAAAAATCATACAAGTCATGCATACAAGATTCCATTACATCAACCAAGGTTCAAACTTATTTAAGGTATCATTTTGGAAAATAAGGTGATAGGTAGTGGTCCAACTAACGAAGTGCGTTCACAAACCTATCTCACTGGATCTAGTGGCTAACACAATGTTCCTAGAGGCAATCACTCTATCTTGTTCACATGCTTCTATCACTAAGTCTATAATATCTCCTCTTAAGGATTGGTTGGTGACTTCCAACTCTTGGGTATGTTCCTTCTCTTTCTCTAAGTCTTTTTGGAGGTTGAGCATCTTGCACTTGACTCTAGCACTTAGTTCTTTGATAGTCTTCCAAGCTGCTTCTTTTGCTGACTCAAAGAATGTGGTGTGCATAAAAGTGTTGGTGTACATGCAGAAGCCTTTTTCTTTGTGGTTGTCTCCCTTGTTTTTGTACAAGTGAAGTTGCACCCACCAATACTCCACTCCTTCCTCCATCACTGGAAAGCCCTTGTACAAATGCACCATGTACTCCCATGGTCTCCATGAGGTCCTTGAGAATCTTGGGAAACTCAGTCTCACACTCCAAGGTCATGGTCATGAGTGGTCCTCTCTTCACGGCTTCGTTGATGGAGTTCATCTACAAATAGAGATGAGAATGAGAAGATTAGAAAGGTTTACGAGAAGAATAGACAAGTGTAGAAGAAGTTAAAAAAATTTCCTTAGTGGTTTCCAATCCTAGGGTCATAATCCTACAGGCAACATGGCTCTCGATACCATCTGTAAGATCCCTCCTTATTAAAGGAAAAGATCCTGTGATTGCAATGCTAGTCCTCGGATCAATGCTAGCATCCATAGTTTAAGATGAAGTACACAGATACAAAGGTCGTTTATTACATGCTCCGTAGATAAAACATAGTCTTTTACAACTCATGGCCAAAGGCCTAATACAAGAGTTTATGGAATAAGTAAATAAACATAAGTCTTCATCTTCATGTGCCACAGGCAAGCATGTTGAGTGTAGACTCATGACTCCTAATCATCGTCGGAGTAACCTGCAACATTACAAGTTACAGCCACAGAGGGTCAATACTTTGGAATAGTATTGGCAAGTGATACCTTAGTATATTTTAAGTGGACTATAATACTATATGCATTTGGCTGGTGGAGCTTAGGCTTGCATTGCTCAAAATAGATTTTTCCTTATCTTTTGAAAATACTAAGTTTTTGGTTTGGCACAAAAATCTTTCCTAAGGCATCTACCAATCAAAGACTGAAGATCCACTCAGGGCATCTACCAATCAAAGACTGAAGTGCTTGGCAAAAACACCCAAGGTATTTACCAATCAAAGACTGAAGATCCACTCAGGGCATCTACCAATCAAAGACTGCAGATCCTTTTAACCCTTGTTCACCCACAAGTTTTATTTAGAAATTGGAGTGATGAGATTCTTGAAGCTTCCATGTCTTGATGCTCAAATTGTCCTTTACCAGGGACATGGCTAAGTACTTAGGTTTTACACTCTGCAGAGGTGGTGCACTTTCCCCACAAGACTTGGTTTCCCAAGACAAGATCCTTCAGAAGCCTTTCCTTAGTCAAATGGACGCGCTCCAACCTATCATTCCCACTACCACCCACTGTCCAAGAGACTAAGTTCTAGCAACCTAAGATCATGGCAGAGCCCATATTGCCAAGTGGTTGCACTTGAAGCTTCTCAACATTTGACATCTCAAATCTCTTTGTTCCTGGGTGGCCATCCACAAGTGTGATACACCAGGGTAGTCCATTTAATGGGCCCTGAGTAACCACTCAACATAAACCATTCCTTCCATTTCCACCCAGGTGATTCATTAACTTAGTTGTTTTTGTTAAATAAAAACACAAGTCCTCAGACTTAGAATATTTTTCCATAGTGTGATTATATAAACCACCCTTGTTTTCTAGTAGCTAGGCTAAGCAGGATAGTAATAGGAATCTTGACTTAGGTAATTTTCACTAAGGTTTCACCTAATAGGTTTTCCCAAAGCATAGTTATACTTAGCAAAAAAAATCCATGCAAGTCCTATACTTAGAAAAATAATACTAATGCATATATAAAATATAGGAATGGAATATTCATGATGATATCACTTGCCTTGGTAATGTGGAGAGTAGCACTCGTCACAATCACAATCACTAGCAAAATCTACACACAAAGTTGTAGCACACAATTACACACAATAATATACAAACAAAAATATTATGAATGCATGCATGCATGAATCTACTAAGTGGTGATTTTTCTTGAAAACTCTACCAAGCAAGTGCAAGTTTACAGAAACTAAACAAGTCACAAAGTAGCCAAGATAAACTTAAATAACCCTAAAACAATTTTACTAAACTAAAATTATTCTCAAAAAGGCCTTAAACAAGTTTCTGCAAATAAAGCCAATCTAATGGTTACTATTTGTTAAACAAATTGGATGGGCAGAAAGGTCTTGTTTTTCTGAATCCAATGGTATAAAATTTGCAAAAATCTAACGTGGCATTCAAAAGTTATAAGCATTTGAATTTGGATCAAATTTCTGGTTTTAAATCTATTTTTAGATCTAACCCTAGCCACGCATCAAGTTCTTATTCGCCCGTACCGGTTCGCGCGGATCAGTCGCTGTGGAGCGTTGGATCTAAAGTGGATCGTGCGGTCCAGAGGACATACCTCTTCGGTGTTAAGTGAACTAATCATGAGCGCCAGATCTAGATCGAACGGTCCTGATCTAATCAACCACAAAGTGGCGGCGCTGCGGTGGCTAGCGGCGGCGGAGCGGTCGGTCGACGACGGAGGCGACGCTACAGGGGGTGAGGGAGAAAGAGGAGTAGCTCACCGGGCTCAGGGGATTACGGCGATGCTCGGGGAGGAGTTGGTCGGGCGAGGCGCGGGGGTCCTAGATTGCTCACGGAGTTGTCTGGCGGCGGTTGGCTCTGTCTTTAGCCGAGATCGTGTTCACCCGGAGGCAAACAAAACACATAGTCAGGAGCGCAAGGTCACGGCGAAGGTGTGTGTGAACGAGAGGGGTCGGGGTAGTCTGGTTTACCCGAGGGGTTCCGCCGGAGTAGCAGATGAGCGGCGGTTCATGCCAGGCAAACGAAGGGTTATAAAAGAAGCACGAGGCTCACCGAACGGATAGCAAGAACGAGAGGCCGATGGGAGCTCAGAACTCACTGAATTGGCCAAGCGATGTCGGAGACGGGGCTACAGAGAGTAATACACGCAGCCTGGTGGCGTTCTGGGTTCGGGGTTTGAGGGAGAAGGGAGAGGGGGCAGAGGGGGTTCATATAGCCTGGTCACGAGCGAGAATTACTCGGCCATTGAATCGAATTAACGCCGCGAATTAAACACAGAAAACGCCCGCGTTGATTTGGGGATGAACTGGTCGTGCGGGTGGAGACGATGCTGACGTGGAGGAGGCCCGCTCGTCAGCGAGGTGCGCGAGGTGGAGGTGGGGTCTGCCTGTCAGCGACTGAACGCGTGCGCTCGCGCGTGAGAGAGGAAAAAGGAGATCCCCGGGTGGGCTTGCTGGGCTTGATTCGAAGCTGGGCCAGAACTCTGCCGCGCGGCCTTTTTCCTTTGAGAAATCCTTTTCTTTTTCTAAATTCATTTTCTGGAATGAATTTGATATGAATTCAAATCCTTTTGAATTCAAACAGCTTTGGGAATTTTTGCAGGGTTCTGTGGGTTCAAATACAGTCAATAAACCAAGTGGTTACCTTGCAAGGCCTGGTCAAGCTTGGGCTTGGGAATAAACAGAGACTATTGTCTCTAGTTTGAAAATGTTTGAAATAGAGTTTTGGAACTATTTCTAAATTTGAAACTTGGGATAAAATGCTACACTTACTCTTTCCAACAATGGAGGCAAGCAAACAAGTTCCTACACAATCCAATCTCAAAGGGTGATGGCCAGTTGAGTTGAATTTGCACACATGAAATCATAGCCTAAGTTTATGCATCTAAATGATTTTGAGGAAAACCCTAAATGAATGAAGGATGCAAGGATGATATGAATGAGTTTTGAAACATGATTTTTAGGGATGTTACAGCATACCTCTAATATTGTTTCACACAGTAGTGTTATGAGAGCTAGTATTCCTGTGTTTTCTGTTAGAATAAGTGATCATTGCTATGATAATCCTTGTGATAGCTATATTGTTAAGTTTATGCATGATACTGAAAGTTACTATGAGAGAGGAAAAAGTGTTCTTATGTATCTCAATAATATCAAGTTTCCTCGTTTTATGCTGAAAGTTTTTATATTGCGTTTCTTTTGCCTTCTTATGCAAGTTGCCTTTGGTTTCAATAACTTGTTTGTTTACAAAATCCCCTTGCATAGGAACTGGGTTAGACTTAAATGAGTGGGTGTTTTTGCTTCTTAATGCTCTCTTTCGCTTCAATTCATATCCCTATGAGAGCTTCTTCAAAATTATCATGCCCATCTTAATGGCTATAAAGAAAGAGCTTTATGGGAGAGAACCCAATTTGTTTTTGCTTTCATTTTGTTTTTGTTTCTTTGAGTTTTGGAAGTTATTACTTCGGTAATAACCGCTCCTTGTCCGTTTTTTTGGTTTTGGTGTCAAGATCAACCTCTAATGAGAGAGAAGTAATATTTGGAGAAGTTGCTGTCCCAAAACAGATTTTTGTGCTTCACCGTATAAATTTGTGAGAGATCTCTGTAAGTCGGATTGAGCTGTAATTGTTTGTGCTTCTGCCCCAGGTTGTTATTTAACTTTCATTAGTTTTGCACTTTTTGATTTGAGCAACAGAAGATTTTCTAAAAAATTGATCTTTACCTGCTGGTCTGTTTTGACAGATTTTGCCAATCTTGCATTTGCTTCTTTATTCGATTTCCTTTTTGAATTCTTTTTGGGTTTTCAGAAGCAGTTGCTACAGTGGCTTATGTTTTGATGGTTTTCAGTTCAAGTTGGACATAAAAGGTTTTATCACTTCACTTATACTAATGTTGCTAATGAAAACTGTGTGAAGTTTTGTGTGAAAGAAATTTCCAGAAAGTGGAGATAATTGGGTAATAAGGAAGAGAAAGGTTTTATGACTCAAGTAATAAGTGTATGAAGATGTTGATGCCTTTCAAGTTATAACTCAGAAATTCATTGAGGAGCAAATTCAGAGACCTGCAGAGTCCGTTTCCAACTAGGTAACAATTCTGGTAAGAAAAGTTCCGCGAAAATACAATCCAACTATATTTTTGCAGTTTTCAGTCAATAAGGAAAGCTACGGTTTTAAAAGGATGGAACAGAGCAGGTGGCCCACACCACCCCATGGCGCTGGCCACCCACCTTGGCGCCACCAGGTGGTGAGGCCACCCAGGACTCCGCCTCTGACTCGTTTTCTCCCAGTACCTTCCTTTTGATGTGAAACTTCATAATATATAACCCCCCGGATCCCCCGAGGTTCGTATATTGTGTTTTCGTCGTATTTTTGTTTCGATCTGTTTCTGCCAGGAACTACTCTTTGAAGGCTTAGAAGCACAATGGTGTCCGCCAAGGATAAGAGGAAGGATCCCATGAGGAAGACCTCCAAGACCCCGGGAAGGAGAAGGAGATCAAGAGTGAAGGTGAAGAGGAGCAAGGCCAACATCCGCACACCGGCACTACCATTGCAAGCATTGTATTGGTGAAACCTGCCAAGATCAAAAGGACTGCACGGATGCAGACTGGGGGAAAAGCTCCTCGTCACAGTTTGGCTCCACGATCTCGTCCTCCACGCACCACCTATGCAGGAAAAGAAGACTCCGAGTGGTAAGAATGGAAAAAGAATCACAAGAGCTGAGATCCACAAGCTGAAATGATTATGGGCCGTATTGAGCACAACTCGGAGTTGATTCGCACTCTCACCTTCGAGATTGAGGACTTTGGGAAACTGATCAAGGAGCTCATCGAGAGGATACCACCACCACCTAAGCAGTAACTCGTCATCAGGTTTGGCATCCCCTTGGTTTGTTCCAAGCTTGGGGGAGTGCCGCGGTATCATATCACTATCTTCTACCTTTTTACCTTTTTAGAAGAGTCATAACATGAATAGAGGAGTTATTATGTAGTATGGTTTGCATTATGGAAGTGTCCCCTATCTCGTTAGATATGTATCCCTTGGTGTGAGTTTCCGTTATGGAATATTAATGAGAAGTTCTATCATTCACTCTTTTGCTTAGCTTATTTTAGTTTTCAATTCGTGGTTATATGATTGATCTTGTTGTTAGTATTGGTATCACTCTGGGATCATTGAGTTAATTTAGTTGGTTTTGGCAAACCTGGCTCGGTCAGTAGCAACACCTTTTTGAGAGTTGAAAAGAAAAAGATAGAAGTACTCTAAACAAAAATAATTTCATCATCTTTCTTTCTTGATTTGCTCATAAGTCTAGTATTCTCTAGTTAAGATCTTTTGTGCTTCCAAGGAAGATTGCATGTTTGTTTTTATCACTTGTATGTTTGTTTGTTTCCTTCAACTCTTGTACTTGCTACCCAGCCTTGCTAGCCAAAAACCTGTACTGATAGGGAATTATTCTCGTGCATCCACCTCCTTTAAACCAAAACCTTTGCCATTTGTGTCCACCATACCTACCTAGTAGCATTATTGCTATTCCAAGTAAATTCTTGTTTTGTCTACCTCCCAAATTAAACTTGTTATGTGAAAATTAGTGATTAAAGCTCTCACGAACTTGATGGCACACTTTACTTTCTTGCATTTAATAAACTTGAACCATTGTGCTCACCTATGTTGCGTATATGCTTGCGCTTTGTAAGTTGTGAGTTAGCAGAACCATGTTGTCATGGGGAACGCTTTCAACATTGCACTGGTACTCTGTACCTAGTTGATATCATGTTCTTTTGTCTATGGATGTCGTCGGTGTGAAATGAAAGGGGAGCTTGTAAGTCCATGGAGTTATGCATGTGTGTTAGAGAAATGCAGGTCATTGGTCTAATCCATGCTGGCATGGTGGAAACCTGCAGCGTAACCATAACGAGTATCTATGAAGCATTCTTCTTATAAAAAAAGAGTCCGATATTGAGAAAAAAGAGAAAGGAAAAAAGAGATATTATGAAAAGAGGAAAGAGAGAAAAAAGCACCATATTCCCATGGTAAATAAGAAGATTGTTGAGATACTTGTTGTCTGCTTGCCTTGTCATTTTGATATGGGGATTCTTCCGTATCATCGGGCAAGGGGTACCCCGTTGGCGGTTCTCAATGATACACACATGCTTACGATGATAAGAACTTACCGGTGACTAAACTTGAGTAGCATGAGGAGCGGCCCTCGTATTCAAGGGACATGAGATTCTCAACTTACAACTTCTCAATGCATATCCTCATTTTTGATCACTTTAACCTTAATCACCTAAAGATGCCTATGATAGGGGCAATGAGAGCTAAAAGCTAGTAAGTGTCATAATTTTTGGGAGCTCTTTATGAGACTTGCAATCCCTTCTTCCCTCTGTGAAGGGCCTTTCTTTTACTTTGTAGTTGAGTCAGTAAACCTACTCCCTTCTATATCAGCAAGTACTTTGAGTTGATGTGTTTCATTCATTCATATGATGATTTATTCAATCATGTCTTATGTTCCTTGTTTTGCACATTGCTCTTATCTTGACGTTTACTACTTTGAAAGCTATCATTGAAAAGCCAGCTATTTGTGAACTCCAGCAAATTATCAACTATTCTTCGACCAAGAGCTAAGTTTGCCATTACCAATTATGATTCAATTTATGTATCTTTATTGTGTTTCCGTTACTCATTGCAAGTTGAGTTATATAATAGTGAGTTGTTTTCTATTATGATCTATGTATTTGATGAATGTGATGCTTCTTGTCCATATTCTTTTATCGACACTTCACTCCATAAACCTGAGGTCATGTTTATTGAGCTCAGTTTCGCTTGGGGACAAGCGAAGTCTAAGCTTGGGGGGAGTTGATACGTCCATTTTGCATCACTATTCTATGTCTTAATTCACTATTATTCATTGATATATTTCGTATTGAGAGGTGATACTTATGTTATTTCATATATTTTTGCATGGTTGATGACTTTTGGAGCATGGACCGCTGCAGTCAGGATTCTGATGGAAAAGGTGCTGTTTGGAGGCAAAATTCGCGAAGATCAGAAAATCTGGGAAAATATATGGAAAATCCTATTTTTCCAGAGGACTCAGGATGCCAGAAGATGGAGTGGAGGTGGGCCACAGGGGGCCCACACCACCCCATGGCGCGGGCAGGCCTAGGTCGCGCCTGGGAGTGGTGTGGCCGCCCTGGCCCACTCCAGCCTCTCCCCTCTGGCGTATATCAACCTCCCGAAACCCTAAGACTAGGGGAGCGACCGCAGAAAGATTTTGCCGCCTCTACGGGGCGAAAAACACCAAGAGAGAAAGATCTCTCCGGCAGACAGATTTCTACCGAGGGAATTCCTTCCCGGAGAGGGGAGATCGTCGCCATCAACACCACCATCAAGCTGGACTTCATCGGGATCATCATCATCACCACCATCATCACCATCAGCACCCTCATCACCATCTCCTTATTGCTGTAAAAATTGTGTTGAATCTTGCATAGTTCATAGGGGAAACTTTCCCGTTGTTGATTACGCTTTGTAGTTGATGCTATTGAGTGAACCATTGAATTATTGTTTATGTTCAGATTGTTATACCTCATTATTCCATCTCTGATCATGATCCATATGATGTCTTGTGAGTAGTTCGTTTTGTTCTTGAGGACATGGCAGAAGTCTTGTTGTTAGTAGTGAAGTTGTGTTGAGAAAGATTCAATAGATTGTTATTTAAGTTGTGGTGTACTTCTTCTACTGGTGTCATGTGAACGTCGACTACATGACACTTCACCTATATGGGCCTAGGGGAATGCATTGTGTATTTGGCTACTAATCGTAGGGGTTGCTGGAGTGACAGAAACCTGAACCCCCGTTAGGAAACCATTGCACAAGGGACGTAAGGGTCTTAGAGTTTAAAGCCGTGGTTAGGTTTCAACCTTAATTACTTTCTTGTACTTACGGATGTTTGCAAGGGGTTTAATCACAAGTATGTATTAGTCTTGGATGGGGCGGTACATTAGCACAGGTTCACCCACACAACACTTAGCAAGCTAAAGAAGATTAATCGACTATATGAAGCGAAAGCACTTGACAGTCTTCCCATGTGTCCTCGAGAATGTTTGGTCATCTTAAGAAATACAACCGGCTTGTCCTTTACTGCATAAAGGATTGGGCCACTTGCTGCATTTATTCCTACTGTCTTTTATTTACTCGTACTTTGTTTACTTGCTTTATCGAAAACCCCTAAAAATCCGTTTGCTAAGTATTTGCAGAGAATTCCTGATCCATACCACTAGCCAGCACCTTCTACTCCTCGTTGGGTTCGACACTCTTACTTATCAAAAATACTACGATACACCCCCTATACTTGTGGGTCACCAGACCTTAAAAATATCCTATTGAGTTTGTGCCTCTTGATATGCCCACTGATGTTTATTGTCCCATCATCTTTGGAAGAACTTTTCTAAGTACTGCAAGAGTAAACATAGACTGCAAAAAGCAAACTGTGTCCCTCAAGTTTGGTGAAGAGAAAATGGATTTTCATTTCTCCAAATTTGACCATAAGCCGGCTATTGAAGAGTTAGATGATGATGAGTATGAACGCGAGGAAGAAGGTAATATTGTAAATTTATCCTCGGTAGTCATCAAGACACCCGATGATGATCTAGCAAGAAGTTTAGTAAATAATAATAATTTTTTTCAAGACATAGACAAATCTGAAATAGATAACTATCTCGGCTCCACACCTGTGGTGGACATCGAGATTAATCAAAAATATGAAGGACCTGAAAGGAAAGAACAAGAGGATCTTCCTCCTCCAACTCTTAAAACTCTACCAAAGGAACTAAAATATAGGTTTCTTGATGAGACAAATAATTTCCCTATAATTGTAAGTGCTAACCTCACAGAGAAAGAGGAGGAAAACTTAATGAAGGTTCTCCGCATGCATCGAAATGCTCTTAGGTATTCGATGAGTGACTTGAAAAGGATTAGTCCCTCGATAGCCACCCATAGAATATTCATGGAAGAATGAGCTCAGTCGGTCGTGGACTTTCAGTGACGTATTAAACCTCACATGAAAGAGGAGGCAAGAAAAGAAATAATACGTTTGTTGGATGCAAGCGTCATGTTTCATGTGGAGGAGAGTGAATAGGGTAAGTCCTATTCATTATGTTCCAAAGAAAGGTGGGTTCACGGTTGTGGAAAATGAACATAATGAAATGGTACCTACTAGGATTGTTATTGGACATAGGATGTGCATTGACTAGAGGAAACTAAATAAGGAAACTCGGAAACCAACCCTTTATCGTTTATAGATCAAACTTGAGAAAGGCTTTCTACGCATTCTCATTTTTGCTATTTAGATGGCTATTCCGTTTTTTCCCTAATTACTGTACACCCTGATGATCAACTAAAAACTACTTTCATTTGTCCTTATGGACTTTATGCTTATCATCGTATGCCTTTTGGCCTTTGCAATCCTCCTGCCACTTTTCAAAGATGCATGACTCCTATTTTTGCCGATTATGTTGAAAGTATTATGGAAGTGTTCATGGACGATTTCTCTGTTTATGGAACTTCCTTTAATCATTGTCTCCATAATCTTCACAAAGTTTTGCAGAGATGTGAAGACGGTAACTTAGTCTTGAACTGGGAGAAATGTCATTTCATGGTTCAAGAAGGCATAGTACTTGGTCACAAAGTATCAGGTAAAGGCATAGAAGTCGATAAGGCAAAGATTGAATCAATAGAAAGGTTACCCCCTCCTCGAGATATAAAAGGTATAAGAAGCTTTTTAGGTCATGTAGGATTTTATAGAACATTCATTAAGAATTTTTCAAAAAATGTTAGACCATTAACTAACCTTCTTCAAAAGGATGTTCGTTTTAATTTTGATGAAAAATGTCTTACTTGTTTCAACATGTTAAAACAAGCCCTTCTTGAAGCTCCCATTATAAAACCACCTAATTGGAAGAAACATTTTGAGCTATTTTACGAAGCTATTCATGAAGCTGTAGGAGCAATTCTTTGTTAGTATGATGGTGATGATCTTAATATCATTCATCATGCTAGCCGCACCTTAAATGGGGCCCAAAAGAACTATCATCTGGCAGAAAAAGAATTCTTTGATGTAGTCTTCTCTTGTGATAAATTTAGATCTTATATCAAGGAATCCAAAGTTAGAGTACATAATAATAGTGTTGGCTTAAAGGAAATTCTGGAAAGGACTGATGTTAAGCCAAGAATGATCCATTGGACTCTACTTCTGCAAGAATTTGATTTACAGATCTTACAAAGGAAGGAAGAGCTGCATGAAACATTCATGGATACTCCATAAGTTTCTCATCCTAAGGAGCTATCATCTATGTATATACCTATGGGAACCACACTACCAAAAAGAAAGTTCCCTATTTCCTCTTGCAATGGTTTTGGCGATTTTCTATGACCTGTTTTATTCAAAGAGATGAAGAAAAGAAACTGAAATGAGACCACATTCCCTCGATGATCATGGCTTATGAAATCCTAAACATATGTTTGTTCTGGATGATTTTCTGCTATTTCTTTTCGCATATTTGATTTCCTCTCGTTTTTTTGACTTCATTGCCGGTCTTACGAGTTTGGTACGGGTGGGCGGTACGGTCGGATCCGCCCGTACCGATGGTCGTTAAGCGCACTGATGCCTCGTTTTTATGTTTGCACAGTTGGTACGACCGCACCGTATGGGCGCAGCCCCCCATAAGGCCGGCCGTTATCTATTCTATGACTGCCTACCAGTTCTTCGTTTACTATTCTAAAAAAAGAGAACAATGAATCGCCGTGAAGTCGGTACGGATAGGCAGTACGGGCGGAACCCGCTCGTATTGCTTAGTCGGTTGACTTATTACCGACTTCGATTCATGGGATTTTTGGAAACGACACGGTACGGGCGCGCTGTACGGGCGTGCCCATACCGACTGGTCGTTACGACTAGAATTTCCTTCTTTTGCACTTATTTGTTTCTATATTTGTTAGGATTCTTTTCTTGGGCGACCCTTTTCCTTCCAGTACAAATTTTACCATTCCTCTAACCCATTATAAGTCTCCTAGAAGGGTTCTACCTTTGCATTGATAATACAGATCTTCTCCACAACCTACTTCTTCCACATAAACTCTTTGGAACCATGACCTCTACATGGAGTACCTTCAAGATAAGGAAGATCTATATGGGTCGTCTTCAAGGATTATAGAGGAATACAAAGTTGCTATACCAGAAAATAAGAAGTTAGAATATGAGGATAGATTCAAGCTGATGGAAACAATAAAGGATGGACGCAAGGTGTTCAGCCTGAGCATTGGAAAACAAGGCGACTTTGACGAAGTTCAACTAGATTTAGAAGGATATGGGGAGTTTTTCTTGGAAAGGGTGAAGAGACAAGGGGAGGAGATTCAAGCCTCCCTGGACAACCTCAATCATCGCATCAAGAAGATTGAGGTAAATTCCCTAGGATCTTCTAAACATATTGAATTGTTGCACCGCTACCTAGACCAGATGGACTTGAAGATAAGGAAGGGGCTAGAGGCAAATCTCAGCATTAGCCTCAGGTCCATTAACGCTCAGAAGCAAACAATAGAGATGTACAAGGCTCTTGTTGAGAAGTTGGAGAAAGTCAATGAGCAACGCCGGATCCATATCTTGATCTTGGAGACATCAAACAAGATGCTCCGTGCAAGTCTTCATGATTCTAGAGCCTCTTCACCATGATGTGCGCCACGGTATCAAATAATCACAAGGGATTATTTGATCCACCCGGCTTGATTCCAAGCTTGGGGGATATGTGAGAACCTTGTAATCTATCTTACAGTTTTTGCATATTTACTTTTCTGCACGCATGGTTAGGTTTAAATTTCCAAACTTGCATTAGTTGCATCAACTTCGAGTTCCCTTTGTTCAAGAGGAGAATTATATCCGATGAGTTATGAGACTTTATGATAATTGAAGTTGTGGTTGATTCACGATTATTATATTAGATGATTGAACTAGGTTGAGTGTTATGATACGTGTACATCTATCATAGTTTTAGGGATTTCCACACCAATACAAGTATTGATTAAGTTATGAGAAGAAGAATTCTGGTAGCATATTATAATTAAGAGTTTTCAAAAGCCATTGAAGTAGTGAGCATGATCAAATAGCTTGCTAAAAAGAAAAAGAGAAAAAGGAGCAAGTAAAAATATAGACATACAAGTATCAAAAGAGGAGAAGAAAGCAGCTATCAAAAGAATCAAACATAGAAAAAAGAGAAAGAAAAAGAAAATGATCATGAATCTTCATTAGTGAACGTAGTGCTATATATCTTTAAACTCTGTGATTATATGATAGGTTGAATCACTAGTAGCTTCTTATAATTTCATTGATACTAAAAAAGGTGTGGAAGCCTCTAAGTTATGTAATGTGTAAGGGTATGGTAATACCCCCGACGTATCTCTACATCCGATGTTGTATTCCTGCTTCAATTTCTGCCTCATCATGAACATGATGATCTTGTCCATAAGCCACCATCTTGCTCGGGGACGAGCAAGAGCCTAGATTGGGGGAGTTGATGCGTCCAAAATTGAAGCATATTTACCTTTTGATTTTGCATAAATCGAGTAGGGATTTTTGTATTTCACTGCTTGTACACGCGCTATTCTGTTCTTCTTTCAACAGGATCCCAACTCATGGAGTCATATATGAACATATCAATTAGAGATCTCATATTGTGTAATTATATGATATTTCTAAGTGATAAAAGTCATTTTATGAATTTATCTTCGCATCAGGAAGGATACCAAACAAGGAGGAGGCACCAGTACCGATAACGACCACTAGTACGGGCGGAGCCCACCCTTATCGTCCGCCCGTACTAGGCTCCATCGCGACCGCCTTGTCAAATACTTCTCTTTGGCGAGGACGAGAGGGAGATCCGACATTCACAGCCACCAGAAACCATGAAACACCACATCCGAGAGGGATCTGAAGGAGGAACTTGGCTGGAGTAAAATCCCGGATGCTTCACGAATCATTGGAGGACAACGCATCATCCCCTTCATCATCAACCACTTCATCTCCATTACCACCATCACTCCTGTCTTTCATCTATTCGATCTATTTGTAATTCTAGATCCAATTGTGGTTTGCATTAGATCTACCATCATACTTTTATCCATTCATTTGATTATGATGATGTTGTTGATTGCTTCCTTGAGTGAATTTGTTCTTGGGGAGATGGAGAAACCCTAATGCCATTATGAACTTGTAATAAAGATGATCTATTCTTGTGTCCGTATGACTTGCTTGTCTATGATATAATTATGATTTGTGTTTCATCTCTCTATTTAGATGATATGTGAAGTCGACCACATATCATTTGCCTTTGGGACTAAAGGGAGGGAGAAATCCTTTGGACGTGTCTTAGAAGCGTACCCCGAATGCCTCATGACAGATTGGCGTCGGCTCGTAACCTACACGGTCAAAGGGGTATTAAAGAGGGACTCCCTAAGCTAATTACGATATCCTTGGGGAAACCCTTAATTGCGATGGTTTGTATGGGTGATTGCTCTCAGACATCGCAGTGATTATTTAGAGGTGACCTCACACTTGGCTCAACAAAGTGGCTTACTACAAACCTGAAGGAAATATGCCCTGAGAGGCAATAATAAAGTTGTTATTATGTATTCCTTATATATGATAGATGTTTATTTTGCATACTAGAATTGTATTGATCGGAAACAGCAATACATGTGTGTTTAATAAACAAAAAGGGTTCCTAGGTATGCCTCTCTTATAGACTATCTTGTTGATTAACAAGATCATCAAGGTTTCCTGATCATGGACACTTGATGTTGTTAATAACAAGGTCACAGCATTTGTGAAATGATGTGATGAACATTCATCCTAAGTATAGCATTACGATCAAGTCATTATGTTTGCATTGCTATAACATCATACAAAGTAATCTTTATCCTTAGACCATGAGATCATGTTAATTGCTAACACCGAAAGAGTATCTTGATAACATCAAACGTCACACCATAACAGGGTGACTATAAAGATGGGTCCAGTGTTATGAAGGTGTTATGTTGAGGCTCATGGCTCAAGAGTGGATTTTTTCAATCCCGATGACGGATAGATATACTCTGGGCCCTCTCGGTGATATCACATTAAGATAGCTTGCAAGCAAGTGATGTGATCACTAGAATGTTATATCACGGGAGCGAGAAAAAAGTGCATGTTGGTAACGAGATCAAACTAGGTATTTGGATACATATGATCGAATCTCGGACATGTATTATATAAAGAGACAAAGGGATTAAATTACAAGCGTTAAAGGTTCTCACGATCATAGAAGTCATCGTTGAATATGCAGGAGTCAGTATGGACCTCCAGGTCCCGCTTCTGATTATTGATCAGAGAGGAGTCTCAATCATGTCTGCATTATTCTCGAACCGTAGGGTGACACACTTAAGAGTTACCGGACACCATTTTGGAGCACATATGTTTCAGACGAAAGAATTGCAAAGCGCAGGAATTGTTTCGATAGAAACCGGAAATTGTTTCGGGTGAAGTTGCAGAAAGTGGTTCTGCATGTGATATTGAAATATTGCAAGGGGTTATATGTGAATGTTTGTTAATTAAAGTAATTAACAAAATTCTGAATAAATTTAATAAAAGAGTTGTATTAAATGAGAGAGCATTAAACTTAGAGAATTTTAATGCATTTAAAGTGGGGACTTTAAAAGGGAATGTGAAGAGGCATTTTAATGTGGAGGGGTTACCACCACATGAATGGGGGAGGTGAGGAGTCACCCCCCCCATGCGCCGGCCATGGAGAGGGGGTACCCCCCTCCTCCTATAAAAGGCCCCCCTCTTCCTCCTTCCTCCTCACACCTCCTCATGAAGGATCTCTCTCCCCCTCTAGAATTATTCCCCCATGGTCTCGGATTAGCGAGATACATGTTCCCAGTGGCATTTCGTCTGGAAGGAGTTGCTGCTTCCGCTGGATCGCTGGAGCGAGGAGGTGGAGGTTGTCCGGTGGCTTGAACGTGTGTGCGAGTACGGATGCGCTGCTGACTTGCGGCGCTTGGACTTCCTCACGATCTTGAGATCAGCAAGTGTACGACTACATCAACCACGAGGTCCTACTCGTTAACAAAACTCGTTGTCTTCGAGGGTATGTTTTTGATGGATGTATGTCCACCCGTTGCTCTGTACCTAGTAATAGATCTTGGCGTGTAGTTCTCATCATAGGAAATTTTTTGTTTTCTATGCTGCGGACCCAATAGTGGTATCGGAGCCTGATCTATGCGTAGGTGCTTTGCACGGGTAGTACACATATGTTTATATGTGGGTGATGATGATCATGTTATTGCATCTTCTATGTATTTTGGATATTGGTGGCATAGTGGGATGAAGTGGCCCGGACCAACCTTACATGTCATCGTACATGAGACCGGTTCCACGACTGACATGCAACTAGTTTTGCATAAGTGGTTGGCGGGTGTCTGTCTCTCCTACTATAGTCAATATCTAATTTACAACGAGTTGCTAAAAACTTGGTTATCCTCGTTGTGGTTCATGTTCGTAGGTAAGAACGGTTCTATCTCCGAAAGCCCTAAGCCACGTAAAACTTGCAATTGATAAATTAGAGGCGTCTAGTTTAGATCGTTGTTGGGCTAGTGTATTGATATGGTATTGTTGTAAGTAGATGTATGATAGATACTCTTACAAAACATTCAACGTGTAAGTTCCATAGACCTTGGCCTTACACACAAAGGAATGATAGAGATCATACCACGATGCAAATGATAGAGATCAAATGCATGGACCATATCATCTCACTTTACACATTAGATGTTAGCATCTTATACTGCTAGTTTGGCGCTTTCTGTAGCATTGTAAGATGATCCCTCATTTAGATATCAAGATAAAAATGTGTTCTTCCTTAAGTATGCACCGTTCTATGGATCATGTTTTGAGACATCACGTGATGATCGGGTGTACTCGAATCTACGCTTTCGTAGGAACGGGTGTAAGACAGTTTTACACATGCGAATACTAAGGTTCTTACTTGGCGAGCCTAGCATGTACAGACATGGCCTCGGAACACGGACCGAAAGGTTAAGCATGAGTCATATAGTTGATGTGATGCCCATATAGATGCTCGCCTTTGAAGCTACATCAACTCACGTGATGATCGGACTAGGTGTAGTGGATTTGGTTCATGTAATCACCAAAAGGACACGAGGGATGTCGTTTTTGAGTGGGAGTTCATTAGTAATTTGGATTAGTTGAACTCACTCTATCATAAACTTAGTCTAAATAAACTTTAAAAATTCTTTTGTAGATGGCACCACCTGCTTTTAATTTCAATGTGTTCATGGAGAAAGAGAAACTTGCGGCAAATGGTAGCAACTTCACCAACTGGGCTATGAATTTGAGGATTCTCCTCACTGCTGCACAAAAGCAATATGTGCTAGATGCGCCGCTAGGCCCCCCACCAGCTCCTGATGCCCCTGACGAGGAAAAGAATGTCTATATGACTCCTCAGGAGGACCACAACTTAGTTCATTGCGGCATACTATATGGGCTAGAGACAGAACTTCGAAAGTGTTTCGAAAATGGCAATGCCTTTGATACCATGGGAGAATTGAAAATGATTTTCGATACCCATGCTGCCGTAGAGAGTTATAATGCTACTGAAAAGTTCTTTAGCTGCATGATGGAGGAGAATAGCTCTGTTAGTGAGCACGTACTCAAAATGTCTGGGTACGCCGATAATCTTGTGTCCTTGGGAATAACGATTCCCATTGACTTAGGCATACATCGTGCTCTCCAATCTCTGACACCTAGCTACAAGAGCTTCGTGATGAACTATAATATGCAGGGCATGAAGAAGTCTCTTCCCGAGCTTCTGTCAATGCTTAAGACTGCAGAAGTGGAGATTAGGAAAGAACATCAACTGTTGATGATCAATAGGACCACCGGTTTCAAGAAGGAGAAGAACGGCAAGCACAAGGGAAATAAGGGTGGCAAATCTGTTGCCGCACCTGAAAAGAAACCCCGAGCTGGCCCTAAGTCTGACACCGAGTGTTACTATTGCAAGGGGACTGGCCATTGGAAGCGCAATTGCCCCAAGTATTTGGCGGACAAGAAGTCCGGCAAGGCAACCAAAGGTATATGTGATATACATGTTATGGATGTGTACTTGACTAGTACTCGTAGTAGCACCTGGGTATTTGATACGGGATCGGTTGCTAATATATGTAACTCGGTTCAGGGGCTGCGGAACAAGCGACAACTAGCAAGGGATGAGGTCAGGATGCGGGTCGACAATGGATCAAGAGTTGATGTGATCGCCGTCGGGACGCTACCTCTCCATATGCCATCGGGATTAGTTATAAACCTAAATAATTGTTATTTGGTGCCTGCACTGAGCATGAACATTGTATCCGGATCGTGTTTGATGCAAAGTGGTTATTCCTTTAAACCTGAAAACAATGGTTGTTCGATTTATAAGAATGATATCTTTTATAGTCATGCACCTGTGTTGAATGGTTTATTTCTGTTGGTTCTCGATAGTAATATTACGCATATTCATAATGTTAATGCTAAAAAGATTAAACTTGATAATGATATATCTTCATATATGTGGCACTACCGTCTAGGTCATATTGGCGTTAAACGCATGAAGAAACTCCATTCTGATGGACTTTTGGAATCACTTGATTTTGAATCATTTGATACATGTGAGCCATGCCTTATGGGCAAGATGACTAGAACACCGTTTTCTGGTTCAATGGAACGGGCGATAGATTTATTGGAAATCATACATACTGATGTGTGTGGACCAATGAGTGTGTCGGCGCGAGGTGGATATCGTTATATTGCAAGGGGTTATATGTGAATGTTTGTTAATTAAAGTAATTAACAAAATTCTGAATAAATTTAATAAAAGAGTTTTATTAAATGAGAGAGCATTAAACTTAGAGAATTTTAATGCATTTAAAGTGGGGACTATAAAAGGGAATGTGAAAAGGCATTTTAATGTGGAGGGGTTACCACCACATGAATGGGGGAGGTGAGGAGTCACCCTCCATGCGCCGGCCATGGAGAGGGGGTACCCCCCCCTCCTCCTATAAAAGGCCCCCCTCTTCCTCCTTGTTCCTCACTCCTCCTCGTGAAGGATCTCTCTCCCCCTCTAGAATTATTCCCCCATGGTCTCGGATTAGTGAGATACATGTCCCGGTGGCATTTTGTTTGGAAGGAGTTGCTGCTTCCGCTGGATCGCTGGAGCGAGGAGGTGGAGGTTGTCCGGTGGCTTGAACGTGTGTGCGAGTACGGATGCGCTGCTGAGTTGCGGCGCTCGGACTTCCTCACGATCTTGAGATCGGCAAGTGTACGACTACATCAACCACGAGTTCCTACTCATTAACAAAACTCGTTGTCTTCGAGGGTAAGTTCTCGATAGATGTATGTCCACCCGTTCCTCTGTACCTAGTAGATAGATCTTGGCGTGTAGTTCTCATCGTAGGAAATTTTTTGTTTTCTATGTTGTGGACCCAACAAAACCTTGTCATGAACATCTTATTATGGCACTCTCTTCACACATATCATGAAACAAGAAGTATGTTATCTTGGTTGCATATAACAATAATACTATGCTATTGGTGTATCCTACATCCCCGAGAACATTTTAGCCCTATTGAGCTCAACCACGCTTTCACATAAACTTGTTACTTGTTTTAATAACTTTTCTGCAAACAAGCGGTAACCATTCAAACACCCTTTACTTGAGATCAAAGATAGCTTACAAGTATACTTTGGTGGAGAGTAACGAGGGGCATAAAGACCTTTACCAATAGCTCTCTGTGGTTCGATATCTTTACTTCGAAACTAGCTACAATTGAGTTGTGCACTTGCAGTCATTAGGCGCCCACTAATGGCCCATATGTGAGAAATTCCGCTACTTATCTGGCATGCTACTATTATGGTATTTCATTGTCCGGGCTTGTTACTATTCAAACCTTTCACTTTTCAGGGTTGTAAGGATGTAGACTTTTTACTGCTTTGCAGCCTCATTTATGATTCTGGATTTTTGCACGTGAGGCCCGTTGCTATTCATTGAGCCTGTTTGTGGTGTCCCTTTCGGCCTTATGCACGATGCCCATTACTATTATGACCATTTACTGTTTCGAGCTTTCTGAGGCCCATGCTACTCACAATAATTAAAAAAGGGTGCATATGGACCATCAGCGAGCATCATTTACTGTTCATCGTCAGTCCAGTACATTATGGTCCATTACCAAAGGCCAATGGGCCCAATTATGGTACCGCCTACCGCTAGGTGGTGGCAATGTTAACTAAATGCCTAAGTGGCCTATGCGATTTACCTAGATATTACATGAGCTGCAAACTTCTTAAACTTATTACATATCATCAACAAACTGAAAGGTAGGAAAATTCAGCATTTCAGTTCCCACTCGAGATTGAGTTCACGGGTAGCAGTATCCCCAATTTGCTTTCTCAATATATCAACAGCATCTCCCTTTGAGTGTGACAGCTAAAGTGTAAAACCACCTTGAGACATGATCTTGCACCCCCTCTTTGGTGGTAATAGCAACAACTACAATCTGAAACTAAGTAATAGCAAGTTAATATAGCAAATAAGGCAAGCAAACAAACAACCATCATTTTTATAAAAGAATTCTACAGTACACAAGCAAAAAATCTAACCATTATAAATGGAGTTTACTATAGGTCCATGGTTTAATTAAACAAAACAAGACAAGGTGGGAAGCAAGCATTAAACAAGTGTGCCTTTCGTGAAAAGAGCAACCAAACAATGTATGTGTGGGTTAGAATTTTAGCAAATATGAACTGGTTAGGTCATGTCAACAAATATGGAAGTAGTTTCATAGCCTAGAATGGATGAGATGTTGGGTCACTCAGAATTTGTGGTGAACTACCAAGTAGGATGCAGTTACTGTTGTAGGCAAGAATGAACCAGGTAGAAATCATAGTGGCATCATATCTGAACTTGTAGAGCAGGGAATGGAAACCACCCATGAACAACACAACAATGGATAATTATGTACTTTCTTAGGATGAACTAGAACCACATATGAAATACAAAGGCATCATTTGAACCTGTACAACAAGCTTCGCAAAACCAACATGTTCAATGTTCCATGTGTTTAGCTCTATGCAAAGGGAGAGAAAATAGTTAGTGTTGTTAATAGCTCGAAATTTTATCACTTTTTATCATTGGTTTTCCTCTTGATTATTGCCAGATTTCACTGAAGATTATCCTTTCTATTAACGTTAAAATCGCAATTAGCGAATCCTTGGTTTCTTGTGATGGTTTTCATTTAATGAACATTTATGGAAGATCTAATAGCATTTATGGGCTAATTACATCAAAAGAGGCAAACCCCCAATTGGAGACCCTTTCATTGGAGTCGTACTGAGCGCGTTAACAACCATCAGTACGGTCGGGATGCGCCCGTACCGTTCGCCCGTGCTACCTGTCGCTAGCTCTGTTATATCAATAAAGCAACAATCATGTAGGGGAGACGACGAAAAGAGAACACAGCCACCGCAAACTCATCCAGAGAGGAAAATATCAGATCTGAAGAAGGAGAAGATCTCTGTCTCATTCTTCGATGATCTCTAGCCTCTGAACTATCCACTCCACCATCATCTCCATTGTTACTTAGAGAGAGAGAGAGAGATTAGCACTTGTGAGATTAGGGTTCGATACTTTGGTCTACCTTCGGTTTGTATTTGACTCAATCTTCAACTGGTATTGTGGCTTGCTACGATAACTCTAAGATGATTCATATTTGCAATACAATTGTGCCTTTGATTTATCTTCCTCTCGTGTCTAAGTAAATCCCCATAGGCGTGGGAGATGTATGGGATTGGTGAGATGTGATGTGCCTTCCTAGATTCCATCCATTTGTGATTGTCGTAGTGATTATTGAACAATGATAATGATTACATATGTTTGTCTAATGCTTGTTATCTAATTTAAGGTCCCAGGTAACATGATCTAAAGATCTCATAGGTACGAGCTTATATGCTAGCAAATCTGCGACTCCCGAGTGACACAGCCGATATCAATGAGGAGCTAGAACTACTCGAGGACAACAAGGAGCCATAAAGATTAAAGCCTTGATCCGGTCGGAAGACCTTAATTAATGTGCTGACCATGGCCGTGGTAACAAGTAGATGGATCACTACGGCTGGGAGGAATTGGCCATGAGGACTGCTAGCCAGTATATGGGGTGCTTGCCTACTCACTTACAAATAAGAAATAGCAAAATTACTTATCTCGTTTTATTCATCTAGCACATTCACTATCTCCATGAACCATTTCTCTCCGTGCCTAACTTCTCATCTGCAGGAACTCCAAACTCCTTTCTCGTCTTTACTTTCATGCAATTTAATTCTTATTATTCCTTACGCAATATTCCTCTATATTTTATTCACCACTTTCCACCGTCAGAAATTATAGTCAATTAACTCAAGACCGGTGACACCTTGAGTGCGACAGAAACACCACATAAAAACACTTACCTAAGCTCCTTATTGGGATTGATATAAAAACTGGAATTGATACTAGCCCATGCACTTGCAGTCCATCAAGATATTTTCTGGTGCTGTTGCCGAGGAAGCTAAGCGCTAAGTGTTATTTCTTGACAAAAGTAATTGTTGACACCATCCATGATCTCCGTTGAAGACAGAGGTACCACTCGATTAGGAAAAACTTATTTACCTCCGTACACTGATCGTATTCTAACTCAGAGATGCCTAGAATTTATTGAAAGATTTTCTAACTCACAAACTATAGACATGAACAGTTTTATTCCTATGATGGAAGACTTGACCATCACCCAGGGGCTAAACAACCTAACTACCATTGGGAGAATATGGGAATCCATCTAGGCACTTGAGAAAAATGCCTATTATTTATCCTGAACTTGAAGGCCAAGAGTTTGAAATAGATCCTGAGCTAATCTATACGATGAATGAAATTTCTTTCGTAGGAAAAGAAGAGGAAGATCCTAGTGATCACTTGACAAGGGCCCATGACCTTTGTGTTTGTACTCCTTAAACTTTTTTTGCTGGTCTCTGAAAGTTAATTCTTTTACTTGGTTACAATCATTACCTAATCACACTATAAAAAGCTGGGAAGATTACATCCGAGAGTTTATGCATAAATATTGTTCATTCACTAAAATCATGCAGATTAAAAGTATCATAACAAACTTTCTTCAAACAATTGGAGAAAACTTTTATCAAGCATGGAATAGATTTTATGCAATGATTATGAAAGTCCCAAATCATGGTTTCCATGAGCATTTAATTATCCAATATTTTTACAATGGACTTAATGATGAAACAAAAGAAATGATTAATCTATCTGCAGAGGGAGCTATTTGCAACTTAACATTTCCAGAATGCGTAAAGCTTTTCAAGGTAATATCCTTCAATAATGAACAATACAATCTAGTGAGGATGTTGAACCGCGAAAAGGTATGATTATACCCGAACTTAAGAAGTCCATGGAATAAAATAAAGTTGACATTCTTCAAACCTATGTTATGGAAAATGATGTAAATCTTGCCATGCTAAATTTTAGATATCAACAAAAACAGTTCCGTGAGAAAAATTACAAATGTCTTATGACTCAATAAAAAAATTATAAATGAGCCAACTGAAGTCTTTGATGACTTGAAGAATGCTACAAAGCATCTGGATTGGTATTTAACCATGGTTAAAACACAATGTGATCAAAGAATTGAAACCCAAACTTTGATTTTGAACTAAGGAAATTTCAATACTGTTTCTACTAACATTATCACTAGACATGGTAAAGAAACACAGGAAGCACAAGGGCCGCCTTGGTATCAAGAAGAACAAGCGTGCAAGGTAAAAGGGATTCAAGATATGAGTCAAGTAGAAGAGGACCTAGTTGATCCTCAAGATGATATTGATTATGAAGCTCAGAAAAGAGAACATGAGACTTCCAAAATTAGAGAAGAAGAGGAAGCAGGAGATAAACATAAACTATATGACTCAGATGCTGAGACGATCAACTCAAGGGAAGAAGCCAATTTGAGGAAGGAGCAAGAAAAGCAAGTTATCGCTCCACGTGAAGGATGTGTCGATAAGCAAAAACTAACAACAAAGAAAACTAAAAGAGATCCTGAACCAGTGGCAAAGGTAAAAGAGAAGCTAATACCCACCAAGAATAAAATTCCTTTGTCGGATTCTTTTGTCGTGGCACTGGGAAGCCTTCGTTTAGAACTTCCTTTAACTGATGCTATTCAAGTCCCTACTTATAAAAAGTGTATGCGAGACATTTTCAATAGAAAAAGGAAGGTAACTAAGACTGTAGCAGTAATGACAAGCTTTGGTGATAAGCTGTGTGTTAAGCTTGGGGACCCAGGTATACCAACTATCTCTTGCGCAATTGGAAAAATAACTATAGTTAACGCTCTTTGTGATTTAGGTGCAGGTGTTAGTGTCATGCCTTATTTCTTGTTTAAAAAATTGAGCCTTGGAGAGTATTCTCCCACTTCATTCACTCTTCAAATGGCTGATAAGACAACTAAACAACCTATCGGTATGATCGAAGATGTTCTACTTAGAATAGACCAACATATTATACCTACTAATTTTATTATACTTGATGTTCCTGAAGATGAAAAACTTTCTATTATCCTTGGAAGACCTTTTCTTAGCACAGCTGGAGCTAACATAGATTGTTCTAGCGGTAAGATTGTCTTCAATATATACGATGATCAGATTGTTCGTTATTTTCCAAAGAAACACGAACAAAATGGAAAATATGTTCCACCACCTAAGTGTATCCAACCAGTAAAAACCTTAGATGAAGAGCAGCTTGAGGTAAGATCTAGTGATATGGAGATTGGCTGATAAGCTAAAATCTAGAATAAAATGCTTAATGGGAGTTAACCCATTCTCAATAAGTTAAGCTTAAATTTGTTTTATTTTTCTATTATTTATTTACCTTTGTGTAAGTACTAATAAATTTGTTTGAGTTTTGAGATTTGCATAGGATTTACCCTAGTGAAGTTTTAAGAAGCAAGGGGAAAGTGAAGGGAAGAAGTAAACAGGGGATAGACTACATAACAAGCACCGATACGGCCGGGACATGCCCATACCGCCCGCCCGTATTGAACTTCGATGAATTCACCTAGATTTCATAGAATAGATAACGAGCACTAGTACGGCTGAGATGCGCACGTATCGTCTTCCCGTACCAGACCATCTAGGTTTGATCTCAAACCCTAACCTTGATCCGATGGTGATGACCACCGGTACGGGTGGGATGCACCCGTACCACTCGCCCATATCGATTACATTGCCAAGTAAAGGCCGATGGTGGCTATCTCACAGCCACCTCCTTTCTTCTTCTCCCTCATTCTTTCTTTCTCTTTCTCTCTCCACTTCAAACCCTAATCTTCTAGAAACTTTGATTCTTCATTGATTTCATGGTTTTGAGGGGGAGAATCTTCACATCGGTAAGTTCCTCATCCGATCCATGCTCTATTTCCTGAAATCCATGGTTGAACTCCTCACATTGGCTATGTAGATGAGTTCATCATATTTTGAGATTATTTTTGATTCCTCACATTAGGATTTGTAATTTCTGCCTATAATCGTTTGTTTGTGTGATAGAAACTTCATGCCTATAGTTTTCTTTGAATATTTTGCAGCACAATGCATAACATTGGAAGGATTTTCCGCTCGGGCAAGGGCTCGGGAACGGCCAGGGCCTCGGGTTCCACTAGGCCATCGGGTTCGAAGAAGAGACATTCGGAGGCGGATAGCTTGAGAGCCTCCATGATCAAAGAGTATGAGAGGGTGATCCAACACAACGTTTTACCCAGTAAGTGGGTAGACCGTGCGTTCCTCTCCCGCCAGGGTATTTTGGAGGACTTCGAGCAAATGACTGTGCAAGCTAGCATGGTTGCTTTCTGCTACCTCTCTGTCGACACCTACGAGCTCGCCACGTACGAGTTCCTATCATTGTTCCACGATGATCTTGAGGTTCAGGAGCGTAAGTGCACTGTAAGTTTTGTGCTCAATGGGAAGCCCTGCAGCTTGTTATTTTATGAATTTTGTGATTGTCTCAGATTCTCCCATGAGGGGGAACTCGATATTAATGACAATGTCCACATAGAGGCAATGCATTCTTGGGAGCAGATTTCTGTCCACAGGAACACCGATTATTTGTGCAAGATGAGCGCTACGATCCAGGATCCCATTATTCGCTACTTCCACACTTTCTTAGTGAATTCGTTTTTTGAGAAAGGAGATGTCGGGGGAATGGCAGACCTCGAGATGAGCGTAATTCACATGGCTCTGAACCCGGAAATGGAGCATAAGGTAAACTTAGGTGCTTTGCTCATCCAGAACTTTCGCTGCCAAAGGTCAGCTTCTACTGGGGACATTCCCTATGGTGGCTTGATCACCTAGATCACCTACGTAAGTGAGTTTGTCCTGCCTCGGGAAAGAGTTGTGGCTGGCAGTAAAATCCTGAATGATATCCACATGGCTAGCACCAAATTCATGGGTATCTATAGACCCCATTGCTCCCTTCGTGCTTATCAGTTTTATTTTGAACCTAATGGTGACCTCCACCAAGTTTTTCTTCCTTTTGTCGAAGATTTTGGTTTGCCAGGTAAACAGAGTTGGGTCCTTACTGAGGAGGAGTTCCAACAAGCATTGATCCTCTCAGGGAGGATTGCATAGCCCAAAGGGCACCCCAACTGGGAGGAGGCAACAGCTGGACAACAACAATAGGGGCAAGGTAGAGAGGACTAGAACATAGCAGGTTTGGATGACTACAGTCATCAACACCATCACCAATAACCTTTCCCTTAGCACCAGCTGCAAGGTATGCCTCCACCATAGCTGGGATTCAACTATGTCCCGAGAGGTGAGTTTGACAAGGTGGTACATCGCATCGATAACATAGAAAACACGTTGCATGATGCGAACGCCAACATAGTCAACCTCATCCAAGACTTCACATCTATCATGACCGATTTTCCAAACCGCTACCCGAACTTTCCATACCAACAGCCGCCGCCTGATGTAGGTGGCAACTATTGATTTCAGTTAGGCTAAGAGCCTAAGCTTGGGGAGGTTAAACTCCTCCCACCTTTTGCATCCATATTTTTCTTTTTTATTCTTTTGATTTATTTCTTTTTCATTCCCATGCATGTGTTTACTTTCAGTTTTGCATTGATAAAAAGTAAACCAAAAGTATTAGACTAGCTTTTATATTGATTTGTGCAAATTTCTCTCGGCTCTCGTTGATTCTTCTGTAGGTTACACTTCTAGTGGCTCAGCTATGGAGATGAATGCAAAGAGTTGGCTCAAGTAGGAGATGAGAAAGCAAGAGTAGGTACCACATTCTTATTTTCCTTCTTCCTATAAGATTATGCATGAACATTTTATGTCCGTTCGGTTGTACTTGAGTTCGACTCTGCGCTTAACTCGACTTGAGCTCAAAGGTTTGTGTCATTAATTTGGTTAAGACTTACGATAATTAATATCAGTTTGAAAAATAACTCCTTGGATTAAAATCCAAAATTTTGAGAATAAGAGAAAGTGTCCATCAACAACTTTGGTGCCATGTTTTTATCTTAAGGGCTTAATCTTAGTAGTACTCAACTCCACATACTGATCGTTGATTTGATGATACCTTCTGAAAAAGAATTGTTTGATAGAACGAACTTTTTATGGTGGGGGAGGGAGATGCCAAAACCTGTTTTGACCAGCTATAAAAAACTGGAAAGAGAGAAAGAAAAAGTTCTATGTTTCTCATACACACCTTTGGGATTCCAACAACTCTGCTAGCTTTTGAACGGTCTATGGTATAACCCCGGATTTCGGCTATGAGTTAATGGCATGAGTTGCATACATGTCGCTATTTGGGCAACATTATTGGTACTCTCAAAGGTTGTGTAAGGATTTACAAAAGAAACATTCGATGATCCTTGAAAGAGGAAGAAAAGAAAAACTATTGTTAAGATATGAGCTGAAAATATTAAATACCTTTGAGAACTTTGGCATCACCTCACCACCTAAAATGAATAAACTAGAGTTCTTGAAAGACAAGAAAAAGAAGAGGTATTTACAGGCCACGATAATCAAAGTGGGTGTTAATGAGAAGCTCTAAGTTTGTTCTTTTTTGACATCTACTTGTGCACCCTTAATTTTGACTTAAGCGTCCTCGCTTGAAAATATTTTCACTCTCATAAAAAGAGAGGCGCTAAAAGAATTGATTTGAAGCCTAGCCAAAATTTTGACAATCTATTTGAGTTGTAGGAGATATTAGCTAGCGAGTTACTTGCGTTAGGAATTGAACTTAAGTGCAATTGTGTAGACATATTATGCTCATGTTCAAGGTTGCAGGATTTGAGACCGATATCAATGAGGAGCTAGCACTACTCGAGGACAGCAAGGAGCCATCAAGATTAAAGCCTTGTTCCGGTCAGAAGACCTTAATTAATGTGTTGACCATGGCCGTGGTATTAGGCAGATGGATCATTGGGGCTGGGAGGAATTAGCGATGAAGACTTCTAGCCGGTATAAGGGTTGCTTGCTGTAGCATCCCAATTGTCTAACAATTGTAATGCTACTTGTCTAGTCTATATAGTGTTACTTCCTACATGTTTTTATTGCATCATCATTATATCATGCTCATGTCACCATGCCACCTTGCATTTGAGCACAATATAAAACCCTTTTATTTGGTTCTTATCCCATATGCATTTATATTGTATTACTTGTATTTGTCTTGCATATTATTATTTTGCTTCTTGATATATTGTATTAGCTTCTTGATATATTGTTATATGCCCAATTTGAGTTGAGGGCATCTCTCTTCAAATCCTTCCTTGCACTAACATACCATGTCACCCTCACGTGGAACTCATCTCAATTCTACCATCTATGTGTATATGGCCTTATTTGAATTTTCTTTTGCAAAGTTAAGTCAAGCCACATACTTACATATGTATAGATCTCTATGTTCACAATGGGTTGATCCAAACCATTGTCACTCTCTAACAACCTTGATGTATCAAACCTTCTACCACACATACGTGTGCTATATTTTGTTTTCACAGGATATCTCACATGCATGCAAGCCATCATACACTCTTCTTTTTCTGCTACATGCATGATTCCACCAAAATACCTAATCTATATGCCTCATACATTCCTCGTCGTTTTTTTCCATTCTTTCGCATGGGAGAATTACTTTTGTTTTCCTTACTCTTATGCCTTGTTGTCTTCCCACATGCATTATTTTACCTCATTCTTTTTCCCACATGAAATATAAGCTACCTATATCTAGTGCTACACGTAAATATGTCTTGCCTAAACTCCTTTTCTTTCTATCTTTTTCCTTGGTGTCTAACCGAGTGCACAACCACATAATCTACCTAAAATCCTATCTATACTAATTCCTTGCTGCCATCTAACTAAAACCCTAGCAGAAGCTAACCTGGCAGCCGCGGCGCACCAGTCGGGCGCGTGCAAGCATCGCTCGGAGCAGCAGCCCAACGAGTCGCACCCCCGCTCCTGGACTCCAACACCCCAGAAACCGTGACACCCTGACCTCTCGCACACCCCAGCTACTTCCGACCCTCCTTCCTCTGGTGTGTCTCGACCGAACCAAGTGGAGGCCGATGTGCATTGTTTTTCTCCCTCGAACACGTGCTCCAGCTGGATAGCACGTCACGCCTTTGCCGTGCTCTCCTTCCTCCCTTCTGCATAAAGCAGCGCCAGCTAAAGCTCTACCTCCCAACCACCCCACCCTGATCTTTATATGGAGACCTTCCCTTCTTCCCCACTCTAAACGCCATGGAAAAACCCTAGTCGTCGCCTTGTCCATGAGCACATGCCGCTTACCGGTCCGCCGACATCCACCACCAGAACCTCGTCGACGTACCAGGAGCACCGCCGCATCGTCCTCGTTCGCCGCATCATGGAGCTAGGAGGAGAAGGTCCGGCAAGCAATCCCGCGTCCTCATCATGCCACGCGCACCAGACGCCATCGCCGCGCCGGCCATCACCTCGCCTCGCCACCGTCGCCCACCTCGCCTCCGACTCCCCCTCGGTGAGCTCTTTGCTCACCCACCTTCCTCCAACTTCTCGCTGCACTGTGCCCCGACGCCGGAGCATCCCCAGAAAGCCGATGCTGCCGTACCACCCTGCCAATATGCGCGCACGCGCGCTGCTATAGAACAGCAGCAGCAATTTCGTGCAGCCATGTTTCCTCTTTGTTTTCGACCACCTTAGTTCCCCTTCGTCGAATACGGTCATGCCATGTTTTAACTGGATCTTCCAGCTCTCCGTAGACCCTGGCCTCTCGCAAAACCGTGCCTAAACGCTTTCGTCATCGCTTAAGTCGACACATTGCTCTATCGCTGGAGTTGCAATGATCAATAAAGCAGCACCGCAGACCCTCATTCTTTGCAATATTCCCACGCTCACCCGGATTCGATGAACGTTACTTGACAATAGTTGTAGCCCTATGTGTCCTCTTCAAAACAAGCTTCAACACGACCATATCGGTGCAAAAACGAGCCCGCGGTCGTGCTCGAAAGACACCGCCGCCGCACAGCTCGTCGTCGGGTTCGTTAGTTCCGGGGACCTCCGAAACCTTTTTCACTTAGCCCCTCCCCTTTTTGCACCCTCAACCGGCAATCCTCGCTCTGCCAAGTGTCAGCGCCCAGCTTCCTGTGCGCGCTGTGGTCCCGCGCCGCCCGTGGACCCGCACATCAGCTGTGGGTAGAATCCAGCCTGTGCAAAAAGTTCCAGTGATTTTCAAATACAAATAAAATTTTAGAAATTGTTTTTATCTAAATAATTCATATCTTCTGATATAGTCCAAATTTGATAAAATTTTCAAAATGAAAAGTGTTTCAAATTTAAGCATGAATTCAAATATAAATTTAAATTTGACCTGAGTCAACCCTATCTAGTCAAACCTTTGACTTTTGACCCCTTTTAATATAATTTGATTTAAATATTGTTTTAAATTTATAATTTCAAATAATTTATATGATATATGTTTTCTGATCCGAAAAATGCCAGGAATTCAAATATGCCATCCAAAATAATTTTTGAGCAATTTAAAATTTCGAAATCATTTAAATGCCAATAAATGCCTTTTCTTAATAAATCTATAACTTTAATTCCGTACTTCCAAATTTGACAAATAATATGTCTAATTTGATCAGTGCGACGAGCCCATTCTGATTATGCATTCCATGAAATGAATTGAAACATGCATCATATAAATACTAAATAATCAGAACTATTTATGGGAGTTAAACATGCCTAAATAAATTAATAAAATGCTTTATTTCTTGTTCCACATCTCACCCATGCAATGCTATGTTATACCATGCAATTGTGCATCATTCCATCATGGCATACCTTGTTTGTTTGTTGCATATGATTTATATGAATATGCGATATATTTATATCATCCCTTGTGTGTTTGGTTTTTATCCGGATAGACACTAAGCAAGGAGAATACTAGGAGCCTTAGGAGTATTACTCGGATCCTTCTTATTCCGCAACTGGACTGCCAGGCAAGAAATTCCCCATGCTTGCATACATATAGTACCTATGCTTTTATCTTATGCATCATTTGAGTATCGATTGCATTAAATTGAAATCTCAAGTACTACATAGCCTTTACTTTTAAACCCCACCAAAACTTGTTCCTCAATCCTATGAGACATTACTATAGGAGTTGTTTGAGCCATGCGAGTCACAGAACTGCATGTGTAGGGTTTATGAGAGTCTTTGGATAATGAGGTATCTAAACAACTTAAACTATGTAGTAATGGGATAACTAAAGAAAGAGGCACCGGTGGGCAATAGCTGTTATTTGGTTCGTCCACGCTCACTTGTGTCCCGTAGGACCCCGAGTACTTGATTCTTGTTTCTTGACTATTTGCACAATCCACATTCGGGAGACTCTATGGATCCCCCTTCGCCTGATCTTGATTCACACTTTATTTCTCGGAGCCACAAACTAGTTTGGGCTTTATTACTATCTTGTACTTATGTCATGATTTATTGATTTATTTACGATTGCGTGTGCACCACCTGTACTGTTTAGGGACCCCGTGTCACGTTTATGCTGTATCGACAAGCCCAGTCACACTTTCGGGTTCCTAGTCGTTTACCGCCATCACCACACACCCTGGGTCCATCGCAGAGCCGGCCGACTTCGTAACGGGTAGCTTATTGGGGGTGGACCCTAAAATAATTTATAAATCCTGTAAATGCATTATCATGAGGCCTTATTGCGTTTTATTTGGTTCTTCCTGAGGTTGATCGTGTGTTTTTTGCTATTTGTGCACCCCTGCAGGGTAAATCTTTCTGAAAGTTTTATCCGTGGTTATGGACGACTTGGAGCACATATTCTCGATCATAGACAAGCATAACTAAAGAACTGTCTTTAATATGACTAAGACATGACTAATAAATAGTGCAGTACTCACATAATGGTTAATAAAAATTGCCAACAAATGGGATGTTTTTCTGTCTTTTCGTCAGTAAGCGAGAATGAGAGCGAGCGATGCTTATTTATGTTGTCCATATAATTTTTGTTACTAATTAACAAGCATTCGTCCATCTCTAATTGGGTAGATGTAGCGTGTCTCTATAGAACTATTTAGTTATGATCTGTCACTACAATTGCGTCACCCCCAATTTGTCCCCTTTAGATGCATTAAGACTTGCTACGTACCCTTAGGGTCTCACACAATAAATATTTGGTTCAGATGGACATGTATACTCTTAGGAAGGCTACTGGGCAGAAGAGACTGATGATGGTGGCAATGATCATCAGGTGTAGAGATTCCGAGGATGGAGATCCATGAGATCTGTAGGCGGGATGTGCTTATTTCTATGGCATCTTATGTTGATTTGCTTCTTAATCCATACTCGGATCTTGTCTTACACTTCTGCGTGATACTATGTTGATTGATGTATGAGTATGTATCCTAAACTACTATATCTATCTAGGATATTTGGATCTTGCCGTATGGCGTTGCAATATTTCAATTTCTTTTAGATGGTCTGACTCTGATGTACTGTTGTATGTCGAGGACATACACACTTGTGTATTTCTAATCGCTTTACCTGTCGACTACACCGCTCATTCTTGTCACGATGTTCTTGCAAAGTGGATAGGGTGATTGGTCAGTACCATGCCCTATTCTGCTCAGACGGGACCTACATGTGGGTGGCCCTTGGGAATCCTTGGTAGGACACCTTATCCACTTTGGGTTCATTCCTGGCTTGTTACTTAGAGCATAGTGTCTGAGATATTACAATTGGTATCAGAGCCATTCTGCCCTTCAGGATCTCATCCAAGATGGTCGTTGTCAGTCTAGAAAATATTTTGATAGCTATGTATACTAGGGAAAAACTAAACATGAGAGTAGGACCGCTTCCATTTTTCTTCTTACCCACCCACCCACCCTTTTCTTGTTAGGAAGTTTAACGTTTGTCTATCCTCTTCTAAAAATTCAAACTACGATTCACGTGGTTGCTATTTCCATAGTATCATAGGATGTGTGTGTAATTTTTTGTCTATCTGTTACATCCAACCTTGTTGTCGCAATCTGCCTTTGGTTGTCAATTAATTAAATATTCCATACCGATAGGCTTATATGTAAACCGACGCGATATAACCGACTCTTTGTTAACCGACGTGATCTTTCTAAAGGTGTTGTTCCTTCATGCATGCTTTCACAGAATGTGGAGTTGCTAACCCCTATCTGTTAAGTGGTTTTTCACATCTAGTTAGTATTTTGATGCCGAAAACTGCAGAATTTTTTCTTTTGATACATTTGTGTTTCCACACTCCTTTTTAGTCGTGTGTGATACAATATTCGCCTTCTTTTGTCAGCATGTCCATGCTAACTTGATATTTTGCTACTCACGCTTCAATTTGGAGTTTTACTTCATCTTCAAATTCTTTTGGGCTAAATACATAACTTGTGTCGATCCTATGCTTGTGATTGAAATATGGCTCTTAGTATAGCTATATGACACCTATCATGAGTGGAATATGGTCAATACTATCAATCTAATCCTCCAAATGATGTCAGTTATCTCTTGTGATTTTGAGTTATACCGTGATCATATCTTTGTCATATTCAAGTATCTTTGGCGAATCAGGAGATTTCTTAAGGCATTATGATGGATTGTCATTCGATTATCGTGCTCCATATCTTGTTGGAACTCCATATCCGCAAGGTTCTCTTTGATACAGGAGAATCTCATCCGTTCATCTTTGATAGCTTTGCTTAAATGTATGAGTTATCATCGCTTCTTTATCCAAGATCTCCTTATCTTTTCAACCGGTGTTTCTATCAACAAGGTGAACAAGTCAAGATCTCTTTTTCTTATCCAAAGCGAAAGAAAATCTATTCTTCCAATGTATCTCTTATAACACGAATCCTTGCTCTTAATGTTGATCTTTCGAAGAGCGTTGAGCATAGAAAGCGTTTCGAGCATTTGTTCGTTTCTCTCGCTTCATGAACTTGGTATTGTTGGAATATCCCATTAAATTCGTGGTCGTATATCTTGATGATATTCTCGCTTGTTCTATATCAATGGAATAACATGAAGAACATATTATTTTCATCCACTCAAGCTTCGAGAAGATCGCATCTGTGCAAAGTTCTCAAAGTGTAAGTTCTGACTTTTTGAAGTCACCTATCTCGACAATGTCCTTCTGCTAAATACATTGCTGTAGTTCTAGAATCATCAAGTTAATTGATAATTCCATCATTCACCTTCAACCAAATATGGAGCTTTTCCTTGTTTTGGCAAGTTATCATCATCATTCCGTTGAAGATTTCCTCAAGACTGCTAAATCTCTCTCGGATCTTCTTAAGGACAAGAAATTCTTTGGTCTTCTCCTCATCAAAGAAACCTTTGAAATCCTCTCTATATCTTATATCCTCAATCCACCAGATGCCACGAAGATTTTCCATATTGTTTACAATTCTTGTATTTAAGTTTTGGGTGCTATCCTTTATCTATCTGTTGAATCTTTTATCTGTCTCTGTGATCTTTGTTCGTATATTTTTCGATGATCTAGGACTTCCAACACGATGACAACATCATCATCTTTATCTATTTTGGATCTGAAGAAGTGTTTACGTCACCTCCTTGTTTTCTTACAAAGCTTCATGAGTTCTTCTTGTCAAGAACTTCAATCTAAATTTCTGAGTGTTGGGTTGCATGATTTTCCTATTCATGTATGGAGTAATTCTTTGGGTACAGGATGGAGTATCTACCATACCACTACTCTTATCATTCGCTTTCTTATGATGAATTTGTGGATTAATGTGATTTTACTCATTCCACGGAAGTTAGAAGTGGCCTTTATCTTTTGGGACTTTTACTTCTGTCCTTGTTTATCCGGAGTGTTCTCTCAAGAACATAATCAATAATCTCTTGTTGGTGATCTCATCTATTTCAAGATGGAGCAAAATCTTCAATGATCTAGTGGGAACAAATGCAAAATCTCCATCGATACTCTTCTTTTTAATCGGAGCTCCTCATCATCAAATATGATGGATGGAGGATATCTCAGATGTCAATTCTTTTCCTCTTGGTAAAGCCAATTCTGGTTGATACCATCAATCGCAAACCTATTGCAATAACCTCATGGTTAAGGAAATAAATAGGCATCTCTACAATAAACTCTAGTTTTCAACATTCAAATTCTTCTTAGGTTTCCACCATAAAGTAGCATCACCTCCTTTCTAGAAGATATATCTGTGCACCTTAATTGCGTGATCCTTTGGTTCTTACCGCCGCAAGAAGAATCTAATCTGAGAACTCCTAACCCAAATCTTTCCATTGAAATCAAGGAACTCGATTGTCTGAAGGCAATATTGTTTCTCCAAACTTCACTTCTTAAATCTATGGGGAGATATAATGCTATTTTCATAGTGGTTGATAGCTTTTACAAAGTCGTTCTTTCTTACAGCGAAAGAATCACCTTCACTTGCAGCTTTTCATCTCTAATTCTAACGATGTGGCCTTTCTTTATCCTCGATACACCGTCCTTCTTAATTCTTTATAGAAGTGGGTCAATTCCTTTATGTTGTTTGCAAGGGCACCTCAGGTATGTTCACCCTACCTTCCGTGTTTGTGATAATCCTCAAATATCTTCAATCCTTTCTTTTCAAGAAAGCAAAACACAAGACTCGCAACAAGTCTAGAAAGTTTTGCAAGGTGTAAGGGTCGCACCATTCCGTTGATGATTCAACTTGGGAACGCGAGGATCACCTTCGTTCCAAGAACCCTCCTCCTGTTGTGTGTTTCCTTTTTCCTAGGAATCTTGGGACGAGATTCTTGTTTAATGGGGGGAGTTATAGCATCCCAATTGTCTAACGGTTGTAATGCTACTTTCCTAGTCTATATAGTGTTACTTCCTACATGTCATTTATTGCATCATCATTATATCATGCTCATGTCACCATGCCACCTTGCATTTGAGCATCATATAAAACCCTTTTATTTGGTACTTATCCCATATGAATTTATACTGTATTACTTGTATTTGTCTTGCATATTATTATTTTGCTTCTTGATAGCTTCTTGATATATTGTTATATGCCCAATTTGAGTTGAGGGCATATCTCTTCAAATCCTTCCTTGCACTAACATGCCATGTCACCCTCACTTGGAACTCATCTCAATTCTACCATCTATGTGTATATGCATGGCCTTATTTGAATTTTCTTTTGCATAGTTAAGCCAAGTCACATACTTACATATGTATGGATCCCTATGTTCACAATGGGTTGATCCAAACCATTGTCACTCTCTAACAATCTTGATGTATCAAACCTTCTACCTCACGTACGTGTGATATATTTTATTTTCGCAAGATGCCTCACATGCACGCAAGACATCATACACTCTTATTTTTCTTCTACATACATGATTCCACCAAAATACCTAATCTACATGCCTCATACATTCTGCATTAATTTTTTTATTCTTTCGCATGGGAGAATTCCTTTTGTTTTCCTTACTCTTATACCATATTGTCTTCCCACATGCATTCTTTTACCTTCATCTTTTTCCCACATAAAATATAAGCTACCTATATCTAGTGATACACGTATGTATGTCTTGCCTAAACTCCTTTTCTTTACATCTTTTTCCTTGGTGTTTGGTACCTTCGATCCAGATTCATGGATGTAGTATAATAGCTTTTTCCCTAGAAGACCTAGGTTTAATCGAACCTCAGAAAGGTATGCTAAAAGGTAATAAAAAGGACACGTCTACAAGACTTTGTTTGTTTGTTTTACCTTAGTTAACCAGACCAATCTAGTTTACTTTATAATGGGTTTGAATCAATAGATGGAGATAGGCCAGGGTTGAAGATCCACCTGCAGCTACACATCAAATGGGATAAACGATAATAATAAGAATTGTCATGTATAATGGGTGTATTGAGATAATCTCTTGTGTGCAACACATCCTAATATTCTAGAGCCCCCGTGATGCAATGGGCATAGCAATAGACTCTTAATCCAACCAAGAGTACACCGAAGCCACGACTTACAAACAATTATTAAGTGTAAACACATATCAAAGCTTTAAGTGGTGATGTTGTTGTTGATCCTGAATGGGGCGCTAAGCGAAGACCGTACTACCCTTTTTGTCACTGAGGTTCCTATGAGATCACCATTATCCAAGTATCTCACCTCAAGCCTTTATCAATCTATGGGATCTTGGGTACCTACAAGTCCACAGATCGAGACAAGAGACGAAAAAACAAAAGATACAAATCACGAACCCAAACAAAATACAATTCTCCCATGATCTAGATGCACACAATTGATGCGAGGTTTCTCCCCAACCACAGCCTGTAAGGACTACTCACTCATAACAAATAGATTGGAATAGAAAACATCATGCAAATACTTAGATTGAAATCAAACATTCTCATAATGGTCGCCAAATCACAAGGAGATCTAAAGTACAAAGCAATGGCTATGGCTAGTGGAGGGATGGATAGTGGAAGTGATGAACAATGGATGAAAAATGGATGAAAAATGGATGAACAATGGTGTGGATCTCCTTTGGTGGTGTTGTGATGCAATCTGAGAATGGCGGCCTCTGGCCGGTGGCTGGAGCCCCGAAATATATAGGCATCTTCATGAAAGTTGTAGGGTTTAACGAGACGAAGCCTTCGCCACCTGGTACGGGGGGCGGTACGGAGGACCGTGCCCGTACCATTGGTTGTTAAGCGTGTTGACGCCCTGGAAAGCTTCTCCAATTACTTGGCTTTGTGTAGTTCCTCAAATCCTTCATTATGACTCCTTATTTCGCTTTAAAAGTCATGATTTCCTGCACAACATAAATCAAAGAAGGGATTTGCATATCCTTGCAATTATTAGTCATTAGTGGAAAGAGTTGAGAGTTTCTTTGGCAATTGCTTGACCAAAAACAATGCTTAAACATAGTGGAAGATGGCAAAAATTGGAGCCATCAACTTCCCCAAACCTCAAACCTTGATCGTCCTCGAGTAAGAAGAACCAAAAGAACTATAAGGAATTTAGCGTTTAAACTTGAAACAACAAGAATAAGAGTTCACTTACAGTCGGTAGTCATATGTGCTCAACACTTCATTCATTTCCAAAGCTTATCAAATTTTGAGAGATAACAATAATACTATACAAGCTTGGTTAAGTCAAGATAATGAAAGTAAAGTTTAATATAAGTATAAATAACTAGAAGTATAACAATCAATCCAATTCCTCTAATTAACTCTCAGCTTTCCAAGGAACACTAAGATGTTTAAATAACATAATTGAGTAAGAGAGTTTCATGTCCCAAGTAGTATAACAATGAAGTGTGTTATTTACACCGACATTAATAAATCAAGTCAATCTAAAACACTTCTAATCCAATCATTATCTTTCAAGAAAAAATCGTAAAGTAGTAATGAGACCATGCCAAGGACTTGTTATGTGGATCCTCATGCATGTCTTTCTTTCTTTCTTTTTCATATCATTTTTCAAGGATCGCTGTTTGTTTCTTTTTGCTAGTGTTTTCACAACCTTCGAGAGTACCAATACTTTTGCCCATACGTTGACACGGATGCCACTCATGTCATCAACTCAGAGCCGAAACCTGGGGTTATACCATAGATCGTTTAAAATCTAGCGGAGTTGTTGGCATCCCAAAGGTGTGCATTAGAGCATCTCCACTCGGGGCCTCAAAGGCCCTCCATAGAGTTTTGGGGGGCGCCGGCGTGAAATTTCGAGCCCAGCCGGGCGCCCCATTTTTTTGGCGCCGGCGCAGCCCAGTTATTTACTCGGCGGTCCCAGGCCAAACCCAATGTACAGGGAGGCGAGCGGGGGCGCCGGATGGACACGTGGCAGGGCAGATGGCGGGAAGATTAGGCGGGAGCACGCGCGCCAAACCACCCCGGTCAAAGATGGCTCGTGTGGCAGCCGCGTAGAGCCGTTCTTCCTCGCCATCAGCGCCGAGTAATGGTGCTGCTCCCCGCAGCCTTCCCAGCAAACGATAGCGGGCGGTGCAGCTGACGCATCCTGTCAAAGGGGCAGGGCGGCGTTAATGCCCACCGCTCGCCTCCCCTTCCCCCAGTATAAAAACCCGCGGCTATTTCCATTGCTGCCGCACGCGCATTACCTCGACGGCGAGCTCCACCATCTCCCCCAAACGTCATCCTCTTCTCCCTCTCTCTGCAATGGCGTGCTACGATGGCTACGAAGGCGCGACGGCTAATAGGTTTGGTCGCCTCTGGCTCCACGTCGATGAGGCGCAGGCGCTGTGGAGCGCCGGCTACCCCGTCCCGCCGGCTTTCCGGCTCTCAACGGGGTGGGCGTTGAGCCGTGGCAGCCTCGCTGTGCCACCCATCCCCACCGGCACGGCCCGCAGGGCCGCCATCTACGAGCACTACTGGGGGGGTGCTCACCGACGCGGAGCGCAACGACCCCCAGTGGGATCCCGATAACCTCCAGTTGTTTGCGGCGTTCTTCGCGCGGAGGCGTGAGGAACGCATCGAGGCCTACAATGGTGTTGGCCCGCCGCCGGCCAACTACAACAGTGAAGGCCGGAAGCGGTGGTGGAGCGCTCTGGGACGGACCCTCTTCTAGGTCCTGGATCACATCGCCAACAGCAACAACTCGCCGTTCGTGATGCCGCCACAGATCCCGGCAGATCGCGAAAGGCCGCCAAGAACCGCTGGCGCCTGCCACGTTGTCGGCGACGTCCTCCTCCTCGCGGGTCGCCGACGCCCTTGGCACGACATCGTTGCACTTGCCATCGCCGCGCTACCTCGCGCTCCAGCCGGTGAAGGACGAGCCGGCGAGCCCACCATGCAGGCGGCGACGCCTCCCTCGCCGCCTCGCCGCCTCCGCTTGGGTAGGCCCAAGCCCGAGCCCAAGAAGGAGTGGACGCCGCCGCCAGAGTACAAGGCGGCGGTGCTCGAGCTGGCGGACGGCGAGGACCCAAAAGAATTTCCGGATCAGAGGATGCTGGAGCGGGCATCCTTCAACGATGTCCTGCCGGCCACCGACGAATTTGCCGCCAGTTGGTTCGCGTAGGACTGGCGACGGGAGCAGGCCGAGCACGTTGGGCGCCACGTCGTCGTCGTCGACAGCGACGACGACGAGGGGGCGGCTGGTCCTTCCACACGGCCGGCGCGCAGGACCAGCGGCGAGGGGTGCAGCCGCCTACCGCCGCCGAAGGATGAGCCGCCCAGCGACGACGACGACGAGGACGCCATGTTTGACTACGCCGCGGCGATGAACCGCCGGCTCGGGATCGGCCGTGGCCGCCATTAGGTGGCATTTTTTTTTTGTTTTTTTTGTAATTTTTTGTTACGTTTAAACTGTTCGTTGAACTTTGAACTATTTCTCTAAATTTCTCCTAAATTGAAAAAATTTAAATTTTGTTATGAGGGGCACGGCTGGGAGCCGGTGCCCCCCCCCCATTTGGGAACATCGCGTCGGCGCCCCCCTCCCCATACGGGAAGAAAACAGGCCGCGCTGGAGCCCGGTGGGGGTTACGAGTGGAGATGCTCTTAGAGACATAGAACAAAGTTGTCTCGCTTCTTTATCTTTCTCTTTTTTTTGAGCTAGTACCACGGTTTGATCCACAATGTTAGCTTTGGCATGCATCACAATTACCACTAAACTTTATTAAAATCAAACAAATCCTTTCATGAGTGTCGTTGAGACTGTCAAAATATCTATGGGGTTAAGTATAATCAAGGGTATACTCTCAAGACGGTCATTCATTAAACAAGTCATAATTTTAGACTTTTTCTTATTGTACTAGTTTGGCATTATTATTTCCAAGGCAAGACTCGGTTAACTAAAAGAACTAGAGCAAGACCATCAATAACTAATCATCATACCAATAAAAAGCCTTACTCTAACCATATTAAATTACTTTCCACTAGCATGGCATCTTAGCAAATCAACCAACTAAGATAAACACCTCAAACTTCATAAGTGGGAGACATAGGACATAACTCTCGTAAACAAATTCATGATCCTCTTCCTTATAGGGATGTGTTCCTTGAAAACTCAAACATGATTACTCTCAAAATGATATTAAAGCAAAGAGGCAAAGTACGAATCCACGTTTACGAAAAAAGCATAAACAAAAAAACATTTTTGTATATTTGAGGATAGGGGTTAAAGAATAGAAAAGAACTTGCGACCAAGCAAGGGTTTAAGAAAATAAAAACAAAGGAAAGCAAATAACTAAAACAAAAGAAAATTAAAAAGCAAAGGAATAAATAAAAGTGTTGGAACAAGCCAACACGAGTGTTTCAAAGCGCGTTATTACACAAATAAATTTACTGGGGGAACATATCCCCAAGCTCAGGCTTTTGCAAGCCCTTTTGTTGCTCATTATGGTGGCAGTGGATAATCTCCCATGTTTCATTGGCTACTCCAATCATGGAACTGGGCGGTGAGGCTTGCAGTGGCATCTCGAAGATTGATATAGAGGTTGTTCATGTTTTGAATATTTCCTTCGAGTGCATAGATATCATCATAGGTGGTGTAGTAGTTTGGTGGCTGCTCATCTTGTTCGGGTCCTTCTTGTTCTACTTCTTCATCTTCTCCTCCTCCCACAGGTATTTCTTGGGGGTAGATTAGCTTCGACATGCGCGTCATAATACAAACGTCCATCCTCGATAGAGAATAAACCGTTAGGCAAAGGAGCCGGGATCAAGTGATCCGCTCCAGGTATATTGAAGAAATATCTACCATGATTTTTAGAAATCATACCACATGCTCTTAGAGTAGATAGACCAAGACGGTTACCTCTAGTCAATAGTTGGATGTTACCTAGGTTGATGTGAAGTGCGCGTGCAAGAACGGTCACAATTCCTCCTCCACATATGGGTCCTCGAGATTGAAGAGCTTGATGCTTAAGATAAAACACAAGTAGAGCGCCCAAATTTGGCATTAAGTTACAATTGATAAGTGCAGCTTTTGTAAGGATCAACATGTCCTCCTCATTAACTCTAGTAAACTCACCACATGCCTCCGTTGTGTTAGCAATAACATAGAATAAATATCGAATAGCAGGATGATCAATTTGGTTCCCCTTCGGTGTGTGTCCATTAATTCTCATCAAGTTAAAATATTGTGAAGGGGAAGGATCTAAAACAAAGGTAGTTGTGCGTACATCGGTGGTGTTGTTGGTTAACCCAAAGCATTGATCCCATTGGCTGAGTGTCAAAGTAGACTCACAGTTCATAAGGTGGAATTTAATTCGATCAACTCCGGGCCTTTGTTACTCGGAACAACCATAAGGATCCACTATGTGTGTCAAGGTGCTGAAGAACTCAAGCGTCAAGCGGTGGTATGTCGCAACATCCTGAAAGACAAATCTGTACAAACCAACATTGTTGCAAAGTAAATCGAAATTAGCATGAATACCAAGTTGGTTCAGGATATAAGTACATGCCCACTTGGTGGACTTGATCTCTCGAATCTTGAGACAATCAAAACGGGTCAGATGGAACTCCTCGATGAACTCGATGCCAAGCAACTCGGGGGTTAACGTATCAACGGGTGGCGTGGAGGACTCCGCAGCCATCTCACGTGTACAACTCCTCGTGTTCATCTAATAAATAAAAACAAGACAAAGTAAATAAAGATTGCTAATAAAAAAATTGTCAATAGAAACATAGCATAAGTGATTCTCTACACTAACTACAAAAGAAACTCATCTAAAATCAATGCTAAGCATACTTAATATCAAGATTGAATCAATAACAAGACCTATGTCTAGATTGGCAATGATGAATGATTAAGCGAAGCTTTTGCACACACAAGTTGGGGATCGGATGAGAATTATACCTTAGATCGAGTGAGTGCAAAGAATCGAAGAAAGATTGAGTAAATTTGAAGATCCAATGAAGGTGGTTTGAAGTTTGGAGGAAGAAGAAAGAGAAAATAGATGATTTGGGATTTTTAAGTTACCTCCTCGGGGTGCATATGGCGTCCGTATACTCGGTACGGGCTGGCGGTATGGCCGGAGCCCGCCCGTACCGGGTGACTTACCTTGGGGGCGACGGTTGCTCCTAGGCGGTGCACTCGGTATGGGCGCGCGGTATGGTCGCGCGTGCCCATACTGCTGGTCGTTAACTCTGCGGTGACTTTTGCTTAAAACTTGATGTTTGCTCGGTGGTATGGTATGGGCATGTGGTACGGGCGCGTTCGACCGTACCAGTGGTCGTTATCGACACTGATTCCTTTGGCAAAAATCAAAATTTCTATCTCCCTTTGGCTTGATGTGGTACGGGCGCACGATACGGTCCACTCCGGCCGTACCAATGGTCGTTATCGACGTTGTGAACTACAGAAACTCAAGGAATTTGATTAGTAGCTTTGTGCGCCTTTGCACATCTTATCAAAAGGTTAGATAGCAGCAAAAACACTAACTAATGATCCAACAATGCTTCTTAGGCCATGTGTTAGTAAAATAAAATATAGAGGATTACCTTGCTTCTTCTCCTTTTTCCATAGGTCTTCTTTGAACACTCTTTATTAAAAACAAAAACAAAAACAAAAACAAAACAAACAAACATGATAGAAAATATAATAGAAAACATAGAGAAACTTTATTTCACATGGGTTGCCTCCCATGAAGCGCTTCTAATTAAGGTCAATTAGCTTGAACTTGATGGCAATCACTTAGGTTTGGGGAGCGGAACACCCACTCCAAAGTAGTTTGCTTTTAAAGTAATTACACCATCATCATCATTAGGATTGGCCTTCTTTTTCCTAGGGAAGTGGACTACAAAAGGATCTTTAGATGGTAGCCCTATCCTTACATTCCCTTCATGTAAATTAATAAAAGCTTTAATAGTTCTTAGAAATGTCCTACCTAGAATTATAGGTGTTATGGAATCTTCAAGCATGTCCATAATAACAAGATCAATAAGAGCATGACTACCTTTAACTTCAACAACTATATTTTCTTTGATCCCAACAGCTTGTTTATAAGTCGAATCAGCTAGATGGAGTCTTAATTCAGTTGTAACAAATAGCCCCAAGTTTAACTTATCAAATAGGCTTTTGGAAATTACTGAGACGCTTGCACCAAGATCACAAAGTGCAGATATCTCATTAACTCCCAACTTAATTTTAATAGTGGGCTCAAATATATCATCCAGCTTAGCTGGAAGCTTATCAACTAGTCTTTTATACTCCATCTCTAAATCACGAACCTTAGATGCTACTTGTTGTATAAATTGTTGGTACATAGCATCATTACCTTGTTCTATACCTGGATTCTTAACGGTAATCATATTCAATAGATCTTCCACGGTATATTCCGATGTTGGCGCGTTGCTGTAATCTAGCTCTTCAGGTTTTTCATCATTGGTTACCACCCTCATCATCTTGAGGTCATTTACTGGATTTGGCTCGGGTTTGCTAGCGAACTTTGCTAGTATGATAGCTTGGCTCTCGGCTACCTTACCTAGCTGAGCCTCCACAGTATTTGTTCTTTCTTTTAGAGCATGCACATCATTTCTAATTGCAATGGCCTGATTAGATAATCTTCCTATACTACTTTCATGGTTCTCCGTAATCTAAATAAGCATATTGTTTTGTTCGGTTTGAGCTTGCATAAGTGTTCTAACAGTTTGCTCAAACGGGAGATTGCCATGATTTTCTCCATTAGTATTATCATAATTATTATAAGGAGCTCCTGTAGGATTAGTATGATATTTTTGAACATTAAAAGCATAATTATATTTCCATGCAGGATTAAAAGGAGTGTGTGCTATAAAATTATCATCATTAACATCGGTAGTGATAGTATTAACTTGGGTCTCTTCCTTACCCTTTACTAAGCTAAGCAACTCATCTACCTTAGATGTAAGCTCCTCATTGCTTACCTCGGTAATTGAACTTACTCTCTTCGAGGTCCTTTCCACATGCCACTGGGCATGGTTATTTTTCATATCATCAAGTAACTTCTTTGCAACACTCACATGTTTTGATCGTTCCTCCTGCTGCAGTATCTGGCATAGACTTAGAAATTTGGTTAAGACCATTATAAAATAAATGTAATATAAGCCACTCTTCCATCCCATGATTAGGATAGTTCATTACGGCTTCTTTCATTCTTTCCCACGCAAGCACTAGTGGCTCACGGTCTTCTTGTCTAAATCTTGTAATGTTTGATCTTAGCTGCATAGTCTTAGCTAGGGGAACAATTTAGTCATAAACAAATTAGTGCATTCCTTAATAGTGCCCTTTGGTAGAGCTAGCAACCAATCCTTAGCCTTTCCTCTAAGAGAGAAAGGGAATAACCTTTGCTTAACAGCATTTGGATCTACATCCTTAATACGCATCATGTCACAAATTTCAGTAAAAGTATTTTAGTGCAATACCGAATCCTCAGAAGATGAACCCGCAAATTGGTTTTGTTGAACCAAACTTAAAAGGTTAGGTTTTATCTCATATGTTTCCACATCAACCGCGGGTTGAGTGATGGGTGCACGAATAAAATCATAAGTGGGAGTAGCGTACTCCTCTAATATCTTTTGAGCCATGGATCTTATCTTTTTGGTAATTTTTAAGTAATGAAAATGAATAACAAGTAACTAATTTTTTGGGGTTTTCCAATATAGAAAACAAGAAAGTTAACTAACAACAAGAATTAAACTACAACTAATAATAAAACTAAAAATAAGGTCTCTAATGACCTCACCAGGATAGCAAAATTGCTTCCCCGGCGACAGCGCTAGAAAAAGGGTTGATACCTTCGATCCAGATTCACGGATGTAGTATAATGGCTTTTTCCCTAGAAGACCTAGGTTTAATCGAACCTCAGAAAGCACTTCTAAAAGGTAATAAAAAAGTACACGTCTACAAGACTTTGTTTGTTCATTTTACCTTAGTTGACCAGACCAATCTAGTTTACTTTATAACGGGTTTGAATCAATTGATGGAGATAGGCCAGGGTTGAAGATCCACCTACAGCTGCACATCAAATGGGATAAAAGATAATAATAAGCATAGTCATGTATAATGTTTGTATTGAGATAATCTCTTGTGGGCAACACATCCTAATATTCTAGAGCCCCCGTGATGCAGCGGGCATAGCAATAGACTTTTAATCCAACCGAGAGTACACCGAAGCCATGAGTTAGAAACGATTATTAAGTGTAAACACAGATCAAAGCTTTAAGTGGTGATGTTGTTGTTGATCCCGAATGGGGCGCTAAGCGAATACCGTATTACCCTTTATGTCACTGAGGTTCCTACCAGATCGCCACTAGCCAAGTATATCACCTCAAGCCTTTATCAATCTATGGGATCTTGGGTACCTACAAGTCCACAGATCGAGACAAGAGACGAAGAAACAAAAGATACAATTCTCCCATGATCTAGATGCACATAATTGTTGCAAGGTTTCTCCCCAACCAGCAGCCCGTGAGGACTACTCACTCATAAAAATATATCAGAGATAGAAAACATCATGCAAATACTTAGATTGAAATCAAATATTCTTACAATGGTCGCCAAATCACAAGGATATCTAAAGTACAAAGAAATGGCTATGGCTAGTGGAGGGATGGATGGTGGAAGTGATGAACAATGGATGAAAAATGGTATAGGATCTCCTTTGGTGGTGTTGTGATGCAATCTGAGAATGGCGGCCCTCTGGCTGGCGGCTGGAGCCTCGAAATATATAGACATCTTCACGAAAGTTGTAGGGTTTGACGAGACGAAGTTGTCGCCACGTGGTACGGGCAGGCGGTATGGGCGGACCACGCCCGTACCAGTGGTCGTTAAGCGTGCCGAGGCCCTGGAAAGCTTCTCCAATTACTTGGCCGTGTGTACTTCCTCAAAATCCTTAATTATGACTCCTTATTTCGCTTTAAAAGCCGTGATTTCCTACACAACATAAATCAAAGAAGGGATTTGCATATCTTTATAATTATTAGTCATTAGTGGCAAGAGTTGAGAATTTGTTTGGGAATTGCTTGACCAAAATCAACGTTTAAACACTGTGAAAGATGGAAAAAACGGAGCCATTAGTGTCTAACCGAGTGCACAACCACATATTCTACCTAAAATCCTATCTATCCTAATTCCTTGCTACCATCTAACTAAAACCCTAGCAGCAGCTAACCTGGTAGTCGCGACGCACCAGCCGGGCGCGCGCAAGCATCGCTCGCAGTAGCAGCCTAGCGAGTCACACCCCCGCTCCTGGACTCCAACACCTAGAAACTACGACACCCTGACATCTCATATGCCCCAGCTACTTCTGACCCTCCTTCCTCTGGTCTGGCTTGACCGAACCAAGTGGAGGCCGTTGCGCAATGTTTTTCTCCCTCGAACACTTGCTCTAGCTGGACAGTGCGTCACGGTGTTGCCGTGCTCTTCTTCCTCCCTTGTGCATAAAGCAGCACCAGCTAAAGCTCTACCTCCCAACCATCCTACCCCGATCTAGATCTAGAGACCTCCCATTCTTCCCCACTCCAAATTCCATGGCAACACCCTAGTCGTCGCCTTGGCCATGAGCACCTGCCGCTCACCGGTCCACCGACGGCCACCACCAGAACCTCGTCGACGTACCAGGAGCACCGCTGCATTGTCCTCGCTCGCTTCATCATGGAGCTAGGAGGAGAAGGTCCGAAAGCACTCTCGTGTCCTCACCGTGTCGCATGCACCAGACGCTGTCGCCGCGTTAGCCATCACCTCGCCTCGCTGCCATCGCCCACCTTGCCTCTGACTCCCCCTCGATGAGCTCTTTGCTCGCCTACCTTCCTCCAACTTCTTGCTGCACTCCGCCCTGATGCCGGAGCATCCCCAGAAAGCCGACGCCGCCATACCACCCTGCCAGTACGTGCACACGCGTGCTGCTCTAGAACAGCAACAGTAGTTTCATGCAGCCATGTTTCCTCTTTGTTTCGAACCACCTCAGTTCCCCTCCGTCGAATCCGGTCATGCCATGTTGTAACTTGATCTTCCATATCTCCAAAGAGCCAGGCCTCTCGCAAAACCGTGCCTAAACGCTTTCACCATCATCGTCGGAAGTCGACACCGCCGCTCTGTCGCTGGAGTCGCAGCTGACCGAATAGTAGCACCCACTGCAGCACCCCTCTGTTCTTCGCAATATTCCTGCTGCTCCAGCCCGGATCCGATGAACGTTACTTGACAATAGTTGTAGCCCTATGTGTCATATTCAAAACAAGCCACAACGCGACCATATCGGTGCAAAAATGAGCTTGTGGTCGTGCTCGACAGACATCGCCGCCGTGCAGCCCGTCGCCGGGTTCAGTTTCGATAGTTTCGGGGACCTTCGTAACCTTTTCCGCTTAGCCCCTCCCCTTTTTGCACCCTCAACTGGCCATCCTCTCTCTGCCAAGTGTCAGCGCCCAACTGCCTGCACACATTGTGGTCTCGCACCGCCCGTGGACCCGCACTTCAGCGGCTGTGGGTAGAATCCAACTGTTGCAAACATTTCCAGCGATTTCCTAATACAAATAAAATTTTAGAAATTGTTTTAATCTAAATAATTCATATCTTTTGATATAATCTGAATTTGATAAAATTTCCAAAATGAAAAGTGTTTCAAATTCAAGCATGAATTCAAATATAAATTCGAATTTGACCTGAGTCAACCTTATCTAGTCAAACCTTTGACTTTTGACCCCTTTTAATATAATTTGGTTTAAATATTTTAAATTTATAATTTCAAATAATTTATATGATATATGATTTCTGATCAGAAAAATGCCAGGAATTCAAATAAGCCATCCAAAATAATTTTATAAGTTTAATTCTGTACTTCCAAATTTGACTAATAATATGTCTAATTCGATCAGTGCGACGAGCCCATTCTGATTATGCATTCCATGACATGAATTGAAGCATGCATCATATAAATACTAAATAATTAGAACTGTTTATGGGATTAAAATATGCCTAAATAAATTAATAAAGTGGTTTATTTCTTGTTCCACACCTCACCCGTGCCATGCTATGTTATACCATTGTGCATCATTCTATCATGGTACACCTTGTTTATTTGTTGCATATGATTTATATGAATGTGTGATGTATTTATTTTAACCCTTGTGTGTTTGGTTTTTATCCCGATAGACAATGAGGAAGGAGAATACCACAAGCCTCGGGAGTATTACCCGGATCCTTCATATTCCGCAACTAAACTGCTACGCAAGCAATTTCTCATGCTTGCATACATATAGTACATATACTTCTATCTTATTATTGCATCATTGAGTATCGATTGCATTAAATTGAAATCTCAAGTACTGCATAGTCTTTACTTTTAAACCCCACCAGAACTTGTTACTCAATCCTATGATCCATTACTATAGGAGTTGTTTGAGCCATGCGAGTCATAGAACTGCATGTGTAGGGTTTATGAGAGTCTTTGGATAATGAGGTACCTAAACAACTTAAACTGTATAGTAACAGGATAACTAAAGAAAGAGGCACCGGTAGGCAATAATTGTTATTTGGTTCATCCACGCTCACTTGTGTCCCGGACGACCCCGAGTACTTGATTCCTGTTCCTTGACTATTCGCACTATCCACATTCGGAAGACTCTATGGACCCCCCATTCACCTGAGCTTGATTCACACTTTATTTCTTGGGGCCACAAACTATTTTGGGGCTTTATTAATATCATGTACTTATGCCATGCTTTATTGCTTTATTTACGATTGCGCATGGAGCGCCTGTACTGTTTAGGGACCTAGTGCCACGTTTACGGTGTATCGACAAGCCCATTTACACTTTCGGGTTCCCAGTCATTTACCCCTATCGCCACACACCCTAGGTCCGTCGTAGAGCCGGCCGACTTCGTAATGAGTAGCTTATTGGGGGTGTCCTCCTGAAATAATTTATGAATCCTGTGAATGCATTATCGTGAGGCCTCGTTGCGTTTTATTTGGTTCTTCCCGAGGTTGATCGTGTGTGTTGCTATTTATGCTCCGCTGTAGGGTAAATCTTTCTAAAAGCCGTGTTCGTGGTTATGGATGACTTGGAGCACAGATTCTCGATCATAGACAAGCATAACTAAAGTACCGTCTTTAATTTGACTAAGACATGACTAGTAAATAGTGCAATACTCACGAAATGGTTAATAAAATTGCCAACGGATGGGATGTTCTTTTGCCTTCTCGTCAGTAAGCGAGAAGGAGGGCGAGCGATGCTTATTTATGTTGCCCATCTAACTTTTGTTACTAATTAACGAGCGTCCGTCCATCTCTGGTTGGGCGGATGTGTAGCGTGTCTCTATAGAACTGTTTAGCTATTATATTTTGCCGCAATTGAGTCACCCCTAGTTTGTCCCCTTTGGATGCATTAAGACTTGCTGAGTAGCCCTAGGTTCTCACACGATAAAATATTTGGTTTAGATGGATAAGTATACTCTTAGGAAGGCTACTGGGCTGAAGAGACTGATGATGGTGGCAACGATCATTAGGTGTAGAGATTTTAGGGATGGAGATCCGTGAGATCTGTGGACGGGATGTGCTTATTTCTGTGGCATCTTATGCCGATTTGCTTATTAATCCATACTCGGATCTTATCTTTCGCTTCCGCTTGATACTATGTTGATTGATGTATGAGGATGTATCCTAAACTACTATATATATCTAGGATATTTAGATCTTGCCGTATGGTATTACAATATTTCTATTTCTTTTAGATCGTCTGGCTTTGATGTACTGTTTTATGTCGGGGACATACACATTTGTGTATGTCTGATCGCTTTACCTATCGACTACACCGCTCGTTCTTGTCAAGATATTCTTGCAAAGTGGATAGGGTGATTGGCCGGTACCGTGCCATGTTCCGCTCAGACAGGACCTACATGTGGGTGGCCCTTGGGCCTCCTCGGTAGGATACCTTATGCACTTTGGGTTCATTCCTGGCTTATTACTTAGAGTTTAGTGTCCGAGGTATTACACTTGCCTACTCACTTACAAATAAGAAATATCACAATTACTTATCTCGTTTTATTCATCTGGCACATTCACTATCTCCATGAACCATTTCTCTCCGCATCTAACTTATCATCTGCAGGAACTCCAAACATCTTTCTCGTCTTTACTTTCATGCAATTTAATTCTTATTATTCCTTACACAATATTCATATATCTTTTACTCGCCACTTTCCACCGTCAGCAATTGCAGTCAATTCACTCAAGATCAGTGACACCTTGAGTGCGACAGAAACGCCGCATAAAAATACTTACCTAAGCTCATTATTGGGATCGATATAAAAACTGGAATTAATACTTTCACGAAAACATTCTCTGATGAACCTGTGCACTTGCAGGCCATCAGCTGTAGATTTTGAAGAACTAGATGGCAACAACAAAATTATAAATGAGTTAGTACGACGAGTTTAAACGGATACTACAGGATAGAGGAAGGATGCCAGGGAAGAAACACTAGCAGGAACTTTGTCGAGGACAAACCAGATAGAAGTCAGCATCTGCGGATTAGGGAATGTAAACTATTATTAATATTTTCTAGTGACTTAGATTTTGCAAGAAAACCACAATATCAAGCCATTGCTGTTGTACGGAGTAGTTAAGAGCATGTGTATGACAAAATAATAAAAATGTGCATGACTTCAAACAAACATGTTTAGATACCTCATATGTAGCACAAAGAACAAGCGTGCGCAGTGACTTGGTGTGTAGCACGATTACAAAAATACAGTTCAATGCGACAGTCTTGAACCTGCTATACTTCTAAAAAACAAAAACGGGTTGGAAATTTGGTTACCATTGTTGGAGGGGCATCTAAGCATAGTCTGTATCCATGACGGTGACGTCGAGGTCACCGATGGTGTTGTTGTTGCAGTGGCTATTGGTGTTGGGAAAGCATATCTGGGGAGGTTGATGGCGGCTTGAGGGCGGTGGACAAGAGTATCGCTGAGCCAGATCTGGTGAAGTGAACAGGCGACGTCTGTGCAGCTTGTCTAGAGCGATGGACATGGAACTTGTCGAACTAGATCACGTCCGGTGGACATCGGTGAAGCAGATCCAGTATGATTGGGTAGCTGTCGGTGGTGGGGAAGTAGAGATTGAGCGGTCGTTGGTTCCATCGGCGCATTGAACTAGACCGCAGCTCCAGTGCAGTGGCGGAGAGACCCGATGAAGTAGATGCTAACCACTTATGGAAAACTAGTTGTATGTCAAGCGTGGAACATGTCTCATGTGCGAGGACATGTAAAGTTCATCCGGACCTCTCCATCCCACTATGCCACCAATATCCAAAATACATAGAAGATGCAATAACATGATCATCAATGCCCACATAATCATATGTGTTCTACCCGTGCAAAGCATCTACGCATAGATTAGGCTCTGAGACCACTGTTGTGTTCGCAAGACCACTGTTGTGTTCGCAACATAGAAAACAAAAAATATCCTATGATATGAACAACTCGTCACTAAGAGCGACAAAGCGAGTAGATATACATTCATAGAGAACTTACCCTCGAAGAGCGACAAAGCGTTACGAGATTTAATCTCGTGGATGATGTAGTCGTTCACTTGGTGATCTCAAGATCGTGATGAAGTCTAGCACCGCAAAGCAGCAGTGCATCCGTGATCGCACATACGTACGGTACCTGATCACCTTTGTGTCCTCGCTCCAGCAAAGCAGTGAAAGTAGCAAATCCTTTCAGAGAAAGCCACCGGGAACATATACTTCGCAGCAAACCATAATCTCATAAGAGAATTTTCTTCAAAAGTTATTATTTTTGTAAAAATAAAGAAAGTGGAAATGAACCATTTCTATCAAACCTTAAACCACTTAAAGGAATGTCTAAGAATTCTACTCAACTAGAAGTAGACGTGCCTTGTTGTAATGAATGCGACGTTATGCTTAGAATAAAAGAATTGAATTGCTTAAACTTTGTTTAATGGGTGAAGTAAACCTAAACCTAAATCAAATCCTTAATAAATCACCAACCCAACACTAAGAGAAATCTGTAAATGAAATCAACGGGAATTTATTATATCGAGATTAGAATGCTTGCATCTCATATATTATGCATTGCAGCATATTGAAATCTTTAAACATTAGTCCTTACTAGACCGATGATGCTATTTTTCTATTTGAAGCTTATGCCTGTAGAAGATGTTGATTGTATAACCTGCAATCAGAAGGCAAGCTCACTCTTGCATATATCTTGTGAGACCAGACTTATATACCATTTGTGAGTTTAATCTTTCATGTCCTTTATTTTACAAAAACTCTTTTCAAAAACATTATTACGTGCATTCCAAGCAAAAATGCCATTTTATGAATGAAATAAAATGAACATTTGTGGGCAAAGGAATCATGGTTAAGAGACATGATTGGGAAGCCATGTGGTGGAGATTCAATTGTATTGGAAAAGTTAGAACTTAACAACAAATGTGGTTAGTGATTCAAAGCGTCGTATAAAATGTGCTAACCATAGATCCTTTTATTGGACGGGTAAGTAAGCTAGATCTTGTTCCTTTCATTGTCCTCATATATTAAGCCGGGTTGTGATCTCAAGTGATTACAGCGGGTGGGAGCCTCCAATGTCCCTATCTTGTGCTGCAAGATAACGATTTAGAATATTTGAAGGGATGGTAATTGAGCGTAGGTCTTTAGATTTGAAACCCGTTACAAAGGGTGAGCAACGGGGTTATGGAGAAGGGTAGTGATTGACTAGTCTTTACACTGGGCGTCAGACCAAGGAAATCTGAACGGGAATATGCACTACCATGCATTACTGGTTGTGTAACAAGGCTAAAGATGTTTGTCGGTAAAGTAACGCACCTCTCGAGAGTGTATAAATGTGACATGTTACTCCATGTTCTAGAAAAGAACTGCGAACACAGCATGAAAAGGGACTCCATGAAGTCTTGTACAACCCGTGAAGCCTGAAATGCATAGATTTTTTCTAAACTAAATTTGTACAAATATGGGATGCCTGATCCACGGCTATTCATCAAACACCTATACTATTAGAACTTGCTGAGTACGCTATACCCAATATGTCTTCTTATCCCTTGTTAGACCACGGTAAGTAGTTAACGCCACCCCGTTTCAAGAAGACGACAACAGAGCACCACTACTTCAACCAAGGAGCAAATTAGTCAACGGTGTGAGATACTTTCAACAATGTTGGTGGAGATCGAGTTAAATATAGACGGAAATTAATTCCCAAAGATAAGAACCAACCTTTAAAGAATATCGTTAGTGCATTGAGCGAACCTTTAGTTATCGTGATAATCCTAGAGGTAGATCTAGTGCTAGACTAGTCTATAAGCTGGTTGTTCTAGATTTTGGCTTGAACATGGACTTACCTGACGGACTCATTGTGTCATGGGAGTTCAGAGGATTCTCTATTATGATATGAATACTATAGTTATACATTGGATTTGTGTTGTTTTGGTTGTACTACTCTGATAGGTGTAATATTCCTCGAACGGTGTTCCGTGAATATGCCAACGACTTGCGCACTATAACATGCAGCGGGTGCGTTGGGTCACCGCACGCAGCTTATTTCCGAGTCGACCCCACGCCCGCTTTTATAACAGTCAGTTACGGTGTGCATTTGGCAAGATCAGACTCGGCTAGTCCAACAACTCGAATCATGTGACTACCTCAAATCAAAGGATTCCATTGTTCGAGTTGGTGCACATGACACTTACTCATGCTGACTCGATGTTGGTCTATCCGACTCGCCTAGCTCTTCAACCGCGTCCATGGTAGACATATTAGCATCTCTATGGCCATGATAAGTGGATCCTTGTCATCTGCCGACTCCCACGTTAGTTTATGGTAAGTTTCCAGCTTTACTAACGACTAAGATAAGCAGTAAAAATCGACTCCACACGGACAACTTCACAACTAAATCACTTATTCAGCGATAGACTATTGTTGTTCATTACAGGACAATTTATACTCACACGAATATATGTTCGCGCCTCTAGGTCACATAATCCCTACAATCACAAGTTCACGAAGCAAGATCTCAAGCATGAAGCTTTGTACATGCATTGCATTAGACAAGGAAGTGGTTGCTCGCGGAGAAGGAAGAGCCAAATGTCAAGAAAGATGAGAGGCGACGTCAGGAAAAGATGCCACAATGATAAGCTGTATTAACCTCCAAAAGAATGCTCTTGAAGTTGAAAAGAGCAATGCCCGGTCAAGAGCCGTGCTGCACCCGTCGCAAATGGACCAGCGAAAGACACCGGCGTGAACGGGTGATCAAAACAGAGACGTTTGGTTTGATGTTCGGAATGCGTCAGGCATCCGATAGATGGGTTTCAAAGGGGCGACGTGAGGTGACTCTCCTGCCGCTGGACGAAAGTAATCTGGGGCAATGGGAAACAGGCAGCGTCAGGCAGTCGCACCTCGCAAGGGATGAAAGGACGGACACAGGCTGATCATCCAGTGAGCAACAGACAGCAAGCGAGTGAGAGAGAGGAGGGCCACACGCAGGGGCGTTTTGGTCATTTGGACTTGCAAAATGGCCAAGACAATCTAAACGCTGGTGGAGTACACTCCTGCGTGCGCTCTGCCTGGCTCGTTGGGAGGCAGCACTACTCGTACCAGTGTACTGCTAGTACACTGTCATGGGATTTCAACTGTGACCGAGGGTACACTAAACAGTCCCCCGGTTTGACAAATCTTCCCTGGAACGTGCAGGTGGGGCCCACCCGTCAGGCCGCCGGTGCTACTGGGTACGGACGGGTTTAGCGTCCGGCGGGAGGAGAACGGCGCCTCGCGATCAAACGATTCTTGCTTGAGGTGGCGGCAGATACGATATACGAGCGCACGCATCGGCACGTCCAAGCCGCGAAAAAAAACATCTCTTTTAACGCAGCGGCCTTTCCGCACGTGTCGACCCGGCCAACGACGTCCCGGTCCATCGGCCGCTGCTTTGCCTAGCGAGCTAGTAGTAGCAGAGAGAGAGATCGCGGCCAAAGATCGGCTCCAGCCAAACAATACAAATCGTAGGCTAATAAAGCTGCGGGAGAAAGAAAAAAAATGAGCACAGGTACTGTACTGCCACTGCACGTCCTCCTCGCTCTGCTGCCGCGATCGAGCCGGAGATGCGCTGCGCTCCGGACCGGACCTCTGCAGTAGTAGTGGAGTACCTAGCTAGCTAGCGAGCGAGCTCGGCCTTCTTCAAACCAAATCAAAAGAGGCCACCGGAGGGGCTGTGTTGGAAAGAGAAGAAAAGAGAATTCCCCATCTCCTTCCCAAAAGGACCACCCCCTTGCCTCCTCCATGCTCGCTCGCTCTCGCTCAACTAAAGGGCTCCAGCCTCAACCTCCAAAAGAATAGACACAAAGGAAACACGCCATCTTTTCATGTATCCTTCCTGCTCTTCTCGTTACAACATACAAGCCCGGGTTCTATGTAAGCTGCAAAGCCCTTTTTGCCCCTTCCCCCGGCCGTGTGCTCCTCTCGTGTTGGGAAAACAAGGTTTAATTGTCCAGCTAATTAACTCCTGTTTCGATTTGCAAGATTTACTTACATTTGCATTTTAACTTGAGGAGGAAAGGAGGGCCCTGAGTAGGTGCTGCTGACCGACTGAAAGGTAGATAGATATAGTCAAAAAAGCCCAAGGGAAAAGAGGATTTCGCAGGGGGGCACGCTCACGCGCACCATGCGCTCGCTCTGTCTGCACTCTGCAGCAGCGCACGCAGTGGAGCAGTAGGACGCGCGGCGCTTCCCACGAGAAAAGAGGCAGGGTTAACAAACCAAAGCCAGGCTTTTATTTTTCATATAATCCCCGCTCCCTTTTGTCAGGGCGCTCATGGATGGATGGCCTATTGACCGCGGAAGCCCCGCCGAGCCCAACGGGCCCGCCAGTATCGATCTGCTATTCTGGATTATAGCCCAAGCTACGGAAGATTTCCCCTGTAATCTCGCTACCAGAGCAACAGCAAATCTAATCTACGGAACAAGAGGAAGTAAATCGCCAGATAATTAAAAAAAAGGGCAGTTAATGTTCGGCGCTGTGCCTGTGCTGCCCTCCCTCTGCCACATTAAATTGCGCGACGACCGACGCCTCGTCGTAACGGATGCTAGGGGAGGCGAGGCGAGCAAATCGCGGCCCGTATCGGGAACCGACGCTCGCTCCAAACATCGCCGGCCGCCGGCCTCGGGTGGGGACGGACGGGCGCGTCGTTTCATTGCTAGCTGCTCGTACGTTACGGTCCAATCGTATACTCTTCTGTCTTCTCCCTTCCGATTTAAACACAAGTATAGATACTACAAAAATACAACCACTCAATTCTTTCAGGGACAAACTGCTGATTTACTCATTAACTTGATTGATATCGCTAATTACTCATAACTTGGCTGCAGCGCTGGCGACGAAACCAGCGCCACCACGCGATTCTTTCAGACTCTTCTCTCTCATCTAAACCCCGTCAAGGCTTCCCTGCCGGGGCAGCAAACTCTGGCGAATGATAGCATACTATCTAAAGAAAACGAAAAAAAATAACGAATGCATACAAAATTGACCGAATTAGGCGCGCCTAATACGGTGTTCTCCAGTTGTTGATATTCCGCTAAATAACCGGGAGGGGATCGATTTGGAAGAGATCGGTGATGTCTTCGAAGAACTCGTCCGCCTGCCGCAACGCCGCCGGAGACGGCGGGGACACCTGGGACTCCGACGAGCAGTCGCTGCTGGAGAATGTGAAGGGCTCCTCGGGGAGCTTCGACAGGAAGTCCATGGGCGCCTCGGCGAAGTCCGAGAGGAGGTCGAAGTCGGTGTAGATTGGTGGGAGCTCGCCGGCGAAGTCGTCGCCGGAGAAGGAGCAGCCGAACACGCTGCCTCTCGACTCGTCGGTCTCCTGTGTGCCGGACGACGGCGACGATGGCTTTTTGCAGGTGGCGTTGTCGTCGACGGCGGCCAAGGCGGACGGAGGGCAGGAGCGGAGGACGGAGGTGGGAGACGCCGCCGCGACGTGGGACGACTCCTCGCACGAGTCGTACGAGGTGGCGGAGGAGGAGCCGTTCTTGGACGCCGCCGGCATCTGCGGGATGCGCTTGGCGACCTCGGCGGGGACCTCCATGTCCCCGTCCTCGGAGGACGGCTGGAAGTTGATGGTGGCGTCGGGCCCGCGCAGCTTGATGGCGGCCGAGTCGTAGCACTTGGCGGCCTCCTCCGCCGTGTCGAAGGTGCCCAGCCACACCCGCACGCGCTTCCACGGGTCGCGGATCTCCGCCGCGTACTTGCCCCAGGGCCGGCGCCGCACGCCGCGGAAACGCCGCTCGCCGGCCTCGCCGGCCTTCCTCTTCCTCACGGGAACCGACAGCCGCGGCTTCGACCCCGTCGCCGACGCGGAGGCCTTGGTCGCCGGGACGTACTCCTCCTTCACCTGCACCGCCGGCTCCAGCCGGATCTCCTGCACGTACCGCTTCACCCTCCGGCGCTCGGCCGCCTCCTCCTCCTCATCGCTCGACGAATCAGTCGCGTCGAGGTCGTCGCAGAACACCCTCACCGTCTTGGCACCGCCGAACTTCACCTTGGCGGACGACGGCGCCACCGTGCGGGACGTCACCTCGACGTACTCCGTCCTCTTCACCGCCATGAAAGTCTCCTCCTCCATAGACCACATCGAGACACGAAACTCCTCTAAAACTCCAATCGCATTTGCCTTCCCCACCTAAACCCCTCAGGAATCCTCCTAAAACCCAAAGGCAGACGGCGCAAAAGACACCGCCGCCGCCGACAAGACCACGAGGAACTCCGGATCAAGGCGGGGGAGATGGGGGGGGGGGGGGGGGGGGCGAAACCAAACGACTTTTGGCCTGGACGGGGGAGAAGGACACGAAGCGATGAGGTGTTGTTGAGATTTTTTGGGGGCGATGGGTGTTTGTTTGGGGGAGAGGAACGGTGATGAAGGGAAGAAGAGAGGGGAAGGCGTAGGCTTGCTGCTCTCGGGTGGGCTGGGTGTGTTGCGGGGGACGTGCGTCTCGTTGTTGCTTGATGCGTCTGGCTCGGAACACATCGGCGGTCCAGTTTTTATAGGATTGCGGAAGCCCATTTCCGGAAACCCGGAAATATATTTTATTCGCTCCTGTTCTTCTCCTTTTTATTTTCCCTCCTGCCTTTCATGTCAACTTTCCTCCTCCCGCTTTTTTCCCCCTGCAAAGATAGAAAGAAACATGAATCAGATATTCAACAAAATCTTCTCCTAATGGAAAAATAAATGCGCCGCCTGGTTTACAGCAGTACATTTTACTGGTTTGGCAAACATTTTTCGTAGGCAGTAATTCCAGTGGGCCCCAACACAAAACTAGCGGTCCAGCGAATCAGTGATGCATTCCCATCCCACGGCTAGCAGTGCATGTTTTCCTTGGACCCACTTTTCAGGGGCATAATGGGTATCCTAGACTGTCACGCGGCCACTCGACTGGCGTGGCTGCGACCCCGCATGTCAGCGGTCTCACGTTAGCCGGGGTGACCGGGGACGTTTTACTGTGCCGAAATGGTGTTGATGAGAAAAGACCGGCGAGTAATTTGGGGATCTTATGAGTATGACGTCATGTAATCTTAGGAATTTTTTGCATTATTTCCTCATTCTGTTTGCTGATCGGCTGCTTGGGTGCCAAGGCAAGAGCGTACCTATCCCAATCCCATCGCGTACCACGCAATTCATTTTTGAACGTCAACAGTCGGGTATCTACAACGCAGATTAAGGAGAGAAAAATTATGCTAAACAGAAGTAATTTGCCACAAAAAATATATACATATACTTTTGGCCCTTGGACTTTATTATTGTGGTAGAAATTTATGTGAGAAGATCTTTGTCCATATCTTGAATAAATGTGAATCCATAATTTCAGTCGCTTCCAAGACGAATTCATAAATCTCTCTCCGTACAGCTGTGCTTGTTCCTGCATGGAATTGCCCCAGTAAATCTGCCTTTAATATGTAATAATACAGTGCTAACTTATTTCAAGCATGGGTGGATGCAAATGGACCGTGAATAGTAGATCCTTCAAGAGAAGACATCGCACATTTCAAATCGTCATTACTATCAAAAAATCCACGTTGAAAACAAGATCGCAAGAGGGCCGTTGGTTGTGGTTGGTATAGCCAGCTGGCACTTCTGAATTCTGAATTTCTAAAACAGGTACTGAATAACTACGCTCGTTATATGCTAAAATAATTATGGTACAAACTCTAACCCTATTCCTCGCATACAATTATTTTCATGCTAAAGTTAGAAATGCCCCCCCCCCCCCCCCCACCCACGCATTGCCTCGAACTCACTCGCACACTTACACATTTTAAGAAAGAATTGTACTATTTGAATATTGATGAAATTGTCGCAAACGTGTTTTGCTACCGATTTAAATGATAATATGGATGCATGAGGCAACCATGGTTTACATACCTTTGAAGAGGGTATGGAGCCGATTGCACTAGGTACCCATTCAACATGCCAATTTTTTGTAGTTCGTATGCATGCATAAGTAAGTCGGGTAAAATTGGCAGCTCTATCCATTTATAATATTATTTTCATGTTAAAGCTTCTTTTATTTCAGTGTGGCCTCTCACACGTCCATGCACACGCACATGCGCAGGCATATGCAAAAAAGACACGTGTGCACGATGTGCCCCCACTTAGACATGCAGTTGGAGCTCATCCCACCCTTACACATTTCAAGGTCGGGTTTTTGAGTTCTAATAGTGACAAAGTCATTACAAACATGTTTTGTAACTACTTGAATGTTAATCTTAAAACATGAGTGTAACCATGGTTTGGATACCTCGGTAATTAGGGCGTAGAACCATTGGCACTAGTGCCACGTTCAACATGTCTGTTTTCGAATTAATGTACTTCATTCATATTTTCTAATATTTTTAGTTTATTTTCTTCATAAAGAGGACTCCGCCTTGCGACAAATGTAGTTCTACACAATTATGACATCGGTTACAACTTTGAAAATGTATGTGGCTCCATCCAGTTGTTTATAGTTGGAACTATGCACCAGCTTTATGTTTTACTTGATGTGGCGATAAATTCTGATGACACATTACATAATGCGACATTATAATTAATGTTACTCATCGCAAAAGATGTGCCTTAATTGTCGGCTGCAAATCAAGATGTGAGTTGCATGGATACAAGTGAGATAAATGAAGCATCACTAAGACAAAATATCTCTAAATATGAAGAACTAGTATCGTTCATAGTGTCCCAACGGTAGGCACCAATGAATATCGTACATGTTAACATAAAATTAATTTGAATTCACCTATTGGGTAGATTTCCTTTTTTATTTGCGACAATCTTGTGAAAGTCCAATAAATTATGTTTGGACTGAATTAAGGCTTAAGAGAGACATATATAATGTGGATTATTGGAATTGGAAAGTACATATCTGAAGTACCCTCTTCCTGTAGGTGAGGTATTATGTATTCTGATACTCTTTCTACTTTGACATTTATTCCTTATGTATTCACGCCAAGGTTAATGACTTGTTTGGCATTGCAATGGATTATGGTACTTCTACCACCTTTGCTTGTTATATGATTTTTACAATGGATTATCGTAAGATGGATCACACGTGAGGTTCTGGGGTGACGTATAGTTAGGTATATACTACGGAACATTATGGATAAATATGTTAGAGTCGGAAGCCTAATGAAGATATTTTGTTGGGCCACAACCAGAGACAAAATTGCTTTGTTAGGTTGAGTAGAGTCCATTCAACTCGCCATGGTACAAATAAGTTTTGATGATATCTTCACCAGCAAAGAAAATTCTTGGTAAATGTTATATACCACCTTAAATATATTGTGACACTCACATGAATAATAAGAGATTGTGGAAGCTAAGAGTTCTTAGAATTAAGATCTTCCTTTGGTATCATGGTGGCCAACTTCGCTATGTCTAATTGTAAAAGGATTAAAAATGCACCTTTCTTCATCATGAAACCATGGTTTAGATTTCTCTTAAGATGGGTATGGAGCCGGTTACACTAGGTGCCCATTTAACATATCAATTTTTTGTAATCTATATGCATGCAAAAGTAAGTCAGGTAAAACGGGCAACTCAATCAATTTGAAGCATCATTTTCACGTTAAAATTTCTTTTATTTTAGTATTGAGTATAACATGCGGAGTCCATGCACACGCGTCATGCGCGTGTGCCCCCACTTAGAGATGCACGATTCGAGGTCATCATACCCTTACACATTTCAAGATCGGGTTTTTTGAGTTTTAGTATTGACGAAGTCATTACAAACATGTCTTGCAACCACTTGAATGTTAATTTTAAAACATGAGTGTAACCATGGTTTGGATACCTCGTAATTAGGACGTAGAACCATTGGCACTAGTGACAAATTCAGCATGTATGTTTTCAAATTAATGTACTTCATTCATATTTTCTAATATGTTTAATTTATTTTCTTCATAAAGAGGACCCCACCTTGCGAAAATGTAGTTCTACACAATTATGACATCGGTTACAACTTTGAAAATGTATGTGACTCCCTCTAGTTGTTTAGAGTTGGAACTATGCACCAGCCTTGTGCTTTACTTGATGTGGCGATAAATTCTGATGACACGTCACATAATGCGACATTATATTTAACGTTACTCCTCGCGAAAGATGTGCCTTAATTGTCGGGTGCAAATAAAGATATGAGTTGCATGGATAAAAGTGAGATAAATGAAGCACCACTGAGACAAATAATCTCTAAATATGAAGAACTATTGTTCTTCATAGTGTCCCAATGGCCAGCAGCAATAAATATCATACATATTACCATAGAATTAATTTGAATTCACCTATTAGGTAAGTTTACTTTTTTATTTGCGACAATTTTGTGAAAGTCCAATAAAATAGGACTCCGCCTTGCGACAAATGTAGTTCTACACAATTAGGACATCGGTTACAACTTTGAAAATGTGTGCGGCTCCCTCTAGTTGTTTAGAGTTAGAACTATGCACCAGCCTTGTGTTTTACCTGATGTGGAGATAAATTATGATGACATGTCACGTAATGCGACATTATATTTAACGTTACTCATTGTGAAAGATGTGCCTTAATTTTCAGTTGCAAATAAAGATGTGAGTTGCATGGATACAAGTGAGATAAATGAAGCATCACTGGACGAAAATATCTCTAAATATGAAGAACTAGTGTCCTTCATACCGTCCCAACAGCACTAATGAATTTCGTACATATTACCATAGAATTAATTTGAATTCACCTATTGGGTAGATTCCCTTTTTTTATTTGCGACAATCTTGTGAAAGTCTAATAAAATATGCTTGGGCTGAATTAAGTCCTAAGAGAGACATATAGTGTGGATTATTGGAATTGGAAAGTACATATGTGAAGTACCCGCTTCCTATAGGTGAGGTATTATGTATTCCGACGCTCTTTCTACTTTGAAATTTGTTCCTTATATATTCACGCCAAGGTTGATGACTTGTTTAGCATTGCAATGGATTATGGTAGTTCTACCACCTTTTATTGTTATATAATTTTTACAATGGATTATTGTAAGATGTATCCCACATGAGGTTCTGGGGTGATGTCTAGGTTAGGAATATGCTACAGAACGTTATGGACAAATATATTAGAATTTGAAGCCTCACGAAAGTATTTCTTAGGCCACGACTAGAGCCGGAACTGCTTTGCTAGGTTGAGTAGAGTCCGTTCAACCCGCCATGGTACAAATGAGTTATGATGATATCTTCACCAACAAAGAAAATTCTTGGTAAATGGTATATACCACCTTAAATTTATAGTGATACCCTCGTGAATAATACGAGATTGCCGAAGCTAAGAGTTCTTAGCATTAAGATCTTGCTTTGGTATCATGGTGGTCAACTTCCGCCAAGTTTAATTGTAAAGGGATTAAACATGCACCTTTCTTCATCATGATGCACAGTCAAACACCTACTTTAGGTCTGTTGTTCAAGTGGATTCCAATCATATTTACCTTGTGGTGTGTTAAATATGTTAGGTAATTGGTCACTTGGTATTCATAATATATATACTACTTTTATCCTTGTGGAGGGCATCTACCTTCTTTGGGATCTTCGGCTATGCAAGAATTACTTGTGTCTGATAAAATGAATATTTCTTCCGCGCGGTAGATTACACACACCAGTACACATTGGTTGGGGTATGTGGTTGTTTCTTCCATGGTGACACACAAGAAGCTCGTTGCAATAGTATATACCCATTTGGAGCAAGCAATAGAGCAGATGCTGTCAAGGAATAATTTCCTAACCCTCGGCGACCTTACTTCCAAAAGATTTAGAGTATGTTTATTTCAAGCAATAGGGCTCAAACCAACATGTAATGGATTGATCTAAAAAAACATGTAATGGATTGATACCATAGTTTTAAAAAGGACCGATTTACTGGTTGAACCGGAAAAAACCACCTCAGCTACGTTTGGTTAGTGAATGTGTAGAGAGAGATTGTTTTTGTACTATACTTTTACACGGTAGTAACAAAATGTCAACCATTTGTTCCTTAAAAAAACTCGCACGTGAACCGGTCTGAACCACTAGTCCGACCGGTGAACCACGGACCGAGAGGCTCGCTGGTTCGATCACCGCTCTGTTTTTTTAAACCTTAAAACTATGATTGTTACATGTTTACCTAGATCCAGGCCTCTCGATATGATGAGAGAAACCCTACTCGGCCTGCGGTTTGTATTGATATGGAGAACACAAGTGTGATTACAAGGGTGATCTAGATGAGTTGAATGACTAACTCTTTGAGGAGATCGACCTAGGGTTTAGGGCTATATATGATGTACGACGGTGATGGATATGTGCAATGTTAGATGCATGGCTTCTTGGATAGATGAATTTGCGACCCCTTTCCCGTCATCGTCTTCACTTTGTATAGGCTTACAACTTGAGACTTGAGAGTCGTTGTCTCCTTGTATGTGAAGATCTTCTTATCATGTACGCCAAGTCTTGAATTTATCTCCTTCTGTAACTTGAATCTTGTTGATCTTGATTTGAACGAAGTCCGGGTGGATCAAGGCTGGTTAGGTCGATGGAGTCCCAAAGTGGGCCCATGAGACCTTAGTCGCCGAGGGTTGGACGGGTATATGACCATAGGCGTAGGTATACGGGTTGAAAAATATATAGTTGACTGATGTTTACCCTGTTGATTGCTCGTCCAACTCAGTTAGAATGTGTTTATATTTACCGAACGTTGCCAGTTTACTTCTAGTTCGGATGTGTGAATATGTAAGACTATGTGCATTTTATTGCGTAAAAGGTTGGTTGCGAAACTCTTTGGTTGTATAGTCTTGTTTGACATTTTAGTCAATATAAATTTACCTTTGTCAAAAAGATTTTGCTAAACAATTTTCTCATGTACTATAACTATTTTCAGCGGCAGCGGTAAAATAAGCTAACAACTCAGTTCACTCGTTGTCATAGCCCTCCTTACTACTCAAAGACGGTGGCCAAAGTTTCTTGGGTCAAATACTGAAATTCTATTTTGCAAAAGAAAAAAATACTACTGAAATTGTAGTGCTGTTAAGAGAAAAGGAAAATATGACTCGATCTGAGAATCATGGCCTATCTTATCTTGAGCTAAAATGATCTTGGCATTTGTCATCGACCTGAAGATGAAGGGCCTATACTTATCTAGACCCAATATGGTCTTGGAATTGTGATGCTACTACTACTCTGGTTTCGAAAGTCGTCTCGGCCCCGTGAGATTAGCGGGCGGCAGCATGAAGGCCGACACGGCGAGGGGTCTCGCAGCTTTGCAAACCGCGCCGGTCAGATTCGAGTTTGTACCAGCTCGTGGTAAGCAAGTGCGCAAACCATGTGGATCGACAACATTATTCACCGATACCCATGTAATTAACTCCTGAAAACGGCCTCGTTCTGCGGGCGGGGCGGGGTGGGGCGCGGTAAATATCCTGCCTGTGTCTGCACTCATCACCCTGCCCCACTCGTCAGCCGTACACACACCTCTGGTTCAGTCAGCCAGTCAGTCAAGCCGGTGGTACTCTCCACCATACGGGTGCAGCGTAGCCAGGCAGGGTTAATTAAGGAAAAAACACGGCCTTATCACTTGCTGCAAGGGTAACTGTAAAATACTAGTACTGGGCAAGTGCTGCTCCCATCTTTTTTCTTGCTCCACAGGCCACAGCTGTAGGCGATGACTCAGGCCTCGGTAGATAGATGATGGCCAAGCCGAGCCAGGCCACGTGAGTGGGTGGTTATTTTTTCCGCGCCAATTTTTCTTTTACGCCGGCTGCCCCATGTTACCCTGCTGTAACACTGCAGGGCTGCCCCTGGGCTGGCTGCAGGCTACTATCGTACGGCAGCTATAAATATTTTCTCACCTCGGTGGGGTAAATTCCACCTTCCCTTCCTCCTCCCCCATCCCATCTGCCTCCCCTCTCGTGTATAGTCCCATCCTTTGACGCTGACGTGTACGAAACACCCGTATCTGAAGTTTCCTGCCTCTCGGTTTTTTCCTCGGCTTTCGTTAAGGTTTTCTTTCTCCCAAACCGGCGTTTTCCTCAAAGAACGAGCTTGTTCTCGTGCCTGTCTGCGCTTCGTTGGTGCCACAGTACACCCGGTGATTTGGCTGTCATTTTTGTCAGGTACCCCTGGAGCACTCGCAGGCTTCCACTGTCAAATAACTAAACTGCAATAAAATTATTTTGTATTCCAGAAAATACTTCAAATATTTGAATTTTAAAATAAATTCCACTGCGGAAGTATTTTGCTCTCACTTAAATTTCACTGCTTAAATCATTTTGTTTAGCATGTTGGTCAATTTGCGACCTCATGTTCTTCTCAAGAACTCAACTTTTCCTATTCATTTCGTAATTACCCCTATGCCTAAAATAGGTGGCTTGTAAACTTAGTAAAAATGTTACTTTTTAACTTTGATTAAATATATTAAAAAATATCAACGACTATGATAATAAATACATATATTTTCTAAAAATAACTTATGATGATAATATTGATTTGATATTACAAATCTTTATACTCCCTCTCTCTCAAAATAAGTGACTTGGATTCATTTAGATTTGAATATATTTAGACACGTTTTAGTATATAGATATATGCGAATCTGGACAAAATTAAGTCACTTATTTTGGGAGGGAGGGAGTATTTTTTATGTATTACTGGTCAAACTTTGCTGACTTTAATTTTTAGTCTATATTTATATGCCATCTATTAATGTACGAAGGGACTATAGTGTTTCATATTGAAGCAAGCCCCTACTAATAACAGTGGAGAAGTAGTCAAGTCCTCCAAACTAAATAGATCATGACCACTAGATCTTCATAATTTTATGTAGATAAATCAGAAAGAAAAATTTGAATTGACAATTATTATATAGTTGTACTTAGAAAACTCCTGTGTGATAATATATTTTATTAGTGTTCCTGTTAATTGGTTGTTAGTTCGTCTGTGAATGACAAGTGCATGTGATTTAAACATGTTAGTTTGTGTAATGTGGAAGTTGAACTATGAATGACAACTGGATGTGATTTAAACATGCTAATTGTTAGTTGGACTATGGACGACAAATACATGTAACATAAACATGTTCTTCTGCACCACACACATCCACTCTAATCTAATACTATAACATATATAGACTAGGCCTTATAACCGTCACAAAAGCTCCTGTTACCACCTCAGTTTGTAGACAGTTTGTGTTATTAGCATTGTACAGAACTGAAATGAGGAGACGTAAAAATGCAATTTTAAAATTTTCCTCTAAACGTCTTGGCCATGGCCACCTTAGTTTGCGTGCACTCTTGGGAGAACGTCTACCACGTTTTTTCGGCTGCATGGTCGATGTGCACGATGGTTTTGACATCCTCCAAATCTACCCCATATTTTGGGAAAACATGGTAGATACTATGTGGGACGATCCATGGTTCTATTTTAGAAATCGTTTTGGGTGTCATTAAATGTAACTCTTTGAGATTTTGAACGAAGGAACCGACAACAACAAAGTAATGATCTAGGAGTTCAAAAAGGAACTAAGGCAACATAATGAACCGTGTGAGATCATGATTTGTTGGTCATCAAAGAGAGACAACATTAGATAAACATTAGGTAGTAGCAATAACAGTCAATCCAAAAGACTAGTGCAACCATCTAGTCAAGAAATCATAACAAAGGAAACCATACCTCAAACCATTGGATTCTTTTAGGAACCAAATGAAACAACTTCATGGAACTAGGTAGTCATTAGGTTATTAACAACCAAACTCAAGTAAAAGAATAACTCACAGAAATAATTCATAATAGAAATACCACGTGTCCCTACCCAATTGGCTAGGGACATAAATGCAGTGAAAAACCGACATGCCATTTTAGACAAATTCACAACCATAATAACAACATTTAGTTAACCATCACACACTTTGAATCTACACATAAAACCAAACTAGAGAGACTGTTTCAAATATTGAAGCAACTCAGTCAAGCATGCAAAAGTATGTTGTGAACACAAGAGTAACCCAGAAATTCTATAAACTAGACTTCTCACTGCGCCCTACGGGGAGCGGGCAGCAGGCAGAATGCTGGATGACATAGCCGCACCATATTCACTTAAGAGAGCTAAAGACGGTAGGCAGAATGCTTGACGATATAATCTTAACAACTCAACTATTGTAATGCTGAACTACATGTTAAAAAGGAAGTGGATGTATCATCGCAGACACATATGTAGAGCAAACATGTCAGCTATGGCGTGCTGCCGTGTTATATATACCATCAAGAAGATAACACGCGAACGAAATACTAAGTCAGTAAGTACTACACCTGTTCCACAATGTAAGCTTTTTTACCAAGCTAAAAGTTCTTGCTAAAAGGGCTTATATTGTGCAATGGAGGGATTAATAGACAATGTTTTTCGAACATGTGTTTCCGCAGATTCATCTTCCACACATCTTACACGCAGGATTGTGCAGGTCTCTACAAAGTAGCACGTGTCGGTAACATCCTGGGACACGAATACACACCTAACCGTCTCTCACATAGTTAAGTCTTACGCGCATTTACGAAAGCATGATGGTAGACCGCTGAACAGACATTCAGGACATCAACATGAGACACAGCTGCCGATAATAACGTTCTTAACCGTTCTAGCTCGAGCACAACCCTGTTTAAAGATCCCGTCTTATACCTTAAAACTCAAGCATTACTCTGTTTAAAGATCATGTTTTATCCGTTCAGTCTCGAGCAACAACATACACACTGAAAAACGCTAAAGACAAGTGGAAGGAATAACCCTACCGATACCTTCGATCCGGATTCACGGATGTAGTATAGTAGCATTTTCCTAGTAGACCTAGGTTTAATCGAACCTTGGAAAAAAATGCTAAAAGGAAATAAAAAGGACACGTCTACAAGACTTTGTTTCTTCGTTATACCTTTGTTTACCGGACCAATCTAGTTTACTTTTATAATGGGTTGATTCAATGGATGGAGAAAGGCCAGGGTTGAAGATCCACCTACAGCTGCACATCATATGGGATGAAAGGTAATAATAAGCATAGCCATGTGTAATGTTTTAATATGGATAATATCTTGTGGGCAACACATCCTAATATACTAGAGCCCCTGTGATGCAGCAGACATAACAATAGTCTTTTAATCCAACCGAGTGCACCATGAAGCAACGGTCTACAAACGATTATTAAGTGTAAAACGCAGATCAAAGCATTAAGTGGTGATGTTGCTGTGATCCTGAATGGGTCGCTAAGCAAAGACCGTATTACCCTTTTTGTCACTGGGGTTCTTATGAGATTGCCGCTAGCCAAGTATCTTACCTCAAGCCTTTATCAATCTTGGGGGTCGTGGGTACCTACAAGTTCAAAGATCGAGACAAGAGACAAAGAAACAAAAGATACAAATCTCTATTTCAAATAATACACAATGCTCCCATAGATTAGATGCACATAATCGCTGCGAGGTTTCTCCCCAACCCACAACCCATGAGGACTACTCACTCATAACAATAAGATCAAGGATACAAATCATTGTGCAAAATACTTAGATTGAAATTAAATATTCTTACAATGGTCACTGAATCACAAGGAGATCTCGAGTACAAAGTAATGGTTATGGCTAATGGAGGGGATGGAAGATGGAAGGGATGAACAATGGTGTGGATCTCCTTTTAGTGGTGGTGTGATGCAATCTGAGAATGGTGGCCTTGACGACTGAGACCTCAAAATATATAGGCGTCTTCACGAAAGTTGTAGGATTTGACGAGACAGAGCCGCAACCACGTGGTATGGGCGGGCCCTGCCCGTACCAGTGGTCGTTATGGACGCTATCGCCAAGAATTTTCTCCATAATTACTTGGTCGTGTGGACTTCCTAAAAAACCTTCATTATGACTCCAGATTTCGCATTAAAAAGCATGATTTCCTGCACAACACAAATCAAAGCAATGGTTTGCATATCTTTGCAATTATTAGTCATTAGTGGCAATAATAGAGAGTTTATTATCAATTGCTTGACTAGAAACAATGTATAAACGCGGTGGAAGATGGCTATTTTTGGAGCCATCAACCTCCCCAAAGCTCAAACCTTGATCACCCTCGAGCAAGAAGAAACAAAAGAACTATAAGGAATTCAACGTTTAAACTTGAAACAACGAGACTAAGAATTCACTTACGGTTGGTAGTCATATGCGCCCATCAATTCATCCATTTGAAAGGCATATCAAAGTTAGAGAGATGACAAGAATACTATAAAAGCTTCGGTAAGTCAAGACAATCAAAGTAAAGTTTAATATAAGAATAAATAACTAGAAGTGTAACAATCAACCCAATTCTTCTAGTTAACTCTCAGCTTGCCAAGGAACACTAGGATGTTTTAATAGAATAATTGAGTAATAGAGTTCATGTCCTAAGTAGCATAACTGTGAAGTGTCTTATTGACGCCCACATCAGTAAATCAAGGTTATCGAAACACTTCTAATCCAATCATTTTCTTTCAAGAAAATTCATAAAGTAGTAACGAGATCATGCCAAGGACTTGTTATGTGGATCTTCATATATATTTTTCTTCCTTCTTCAAGGACCATTCAGTGTTTCTTTTACAAGTGCTTGCACAACATTTGAGAGTACCAATACTTTTGCCCATATATTGACACGTATGCCACTCATGTCATCAACTCATAGCCAAAATCCGGGGTTATACCATAGATCGTTCAAAGGCTAGCGAAGTTGTTGGCACCCAAAGGTGTGCATGAGAAACATATATTTTTTAACTAGTACCACGGTTTGATCCACACGGTTAGCTTTGGCATGCATCACAATTACCACTAGACTTCATTTCAATCAAACAACCCCTTTCAAGAGTGTCGTCAAGTCTATCAAAACATCTATGGGGGTATACTCTCAAGACAATCATTCATCAAACAAGTCATAATTTTAAACCTTTTCTTGTTGCACTTGTTTGGAAATATTATTTCCAAGGCAAGACTCGATAGCTAAAAGAACTAGAGCAAAAGCTTGCACAACTAATCATCCATATCAATAAAAAGCTTTACTCTAACTATTTTGAATTACTCCCACTAGCATGGCATCTTCGCAAATCAACCAACTAGAATAAATAACTCAAACTTCAAAAGTAGGAGACATAGTACATACCTCCCATGACTGACTTCATAATCCTCTTCCTTATAGGGATGTGTTCCTTAAAAACTCAAGTACAATTATTCCCATAATAATATTAAAGCAAAGAGGCAAAGTGCGAATCCACGTTCACGAAAAAAGGAAAAAGGGAAAACGTATTTTTGTATTTTTGAGGATATGGATTAAAGAATAGAAAAGAACTTGCAACCAAGCAAGAAACTAAGAAAATAATAACAAACGAAAAACAAAAGCAAACTAAAATGAAAGTAAAGGAAAAAAGCAAAGTGTTGGAACAAACCAACACGAGTGTTTCAAAGCTCTCAAGGAGCTGAAGTACAACCTCACTATTACACAAATAAAATTGCAGGGGGGACACATCCCCAAGCTCAGGCTTTTGCAAGCCCTTTTGTTGCTCATTATGTTGGTGGTGGATAATCTCCCATGTTCCATTGGCTGATCCAATCATGGAACTGGGTGGCGAGGTTGGCAGAAGCATCTCGAAGGTTGATGGAGAGATAGTTCATGTTTTGGATATTTCCTTCGAGAGCATAGATATCTTTATAGGTGGTGTAGTAGTTTGGTGGATGCTCATCTTGTTCGGGTGCCTCTTGTTCTATTTCTTCATCTTCTCCTTCTCCTCCCATAGGTATTTATTGATGGGGTAGACCTGCGTCATGATGGCTCTGAAATATAGCCATCTATGTCCACATTTAAACCAGATATTATTCATATTTTTGATAAAAATATCTCTCTAAACCCTGCAACTAATGCCTAATGATCAAAGGGGTATGCAATCCTTTCTTGCTATTTCCCTGCGCAGATAATGACGTTTGATGATGGGAATCACTACATTAAATTCAAAGATACGAGATTTCCAACAACCCAAAGAAACCAAGAGTCGTGAAGTGGAGACAGACGCTTTAACGACCAACTATACGATGGGAATAAAATTCCGGCCGTTTAGTTGCGGTCGTATAGTTGCTGCCGCCACCGCTAGGTCAAACAGAACAACTTTCATGAAGGGCCCCCTATATAAAGAAGCCTCGGGCAACAAGAAACAAGCTCTGCCTCGCCCCCTCACCACCAGAACCCTGCATCCATAACACCGAAGAGCCACCGGAGGAATAGACTTAGATCTAATCTCCAAACCATTCTCGACCACCATAGCCATATTTCACCTCCTGTAATAGTAGATATCATCTTTGATTGGCGACATTGTAAGACTATTTGCTATCAATCTCATGATTCCCATTGCAATGTTTATGATCTTTAATTTCATCTCTATGTGTGAGTAATCCTCCTTGGGCTAAGGGCTTCGGCCTAGCCATGTAGTTTTGTGCATGTTATTTATCATAGATGGGATCATGTATTAGTTTGTATGATATGATGATTATTGTATCCTCTCTTGCCTCAATCCAAGGACTTGTCAGGTACCCAAGACCCCGAGGATTGAGCTGGGTATGGGGAGTATGAGTAATGACTGATCTGTAGGTTGAGAACCCTAGTGATGGAAGGGGTAGTACGAATGTATGTGAGGAATTTACTTGGGATTAACAGTTGCATCGTTATGTATATCATTAGTTATCTTTCTTATATGGATGAGATTAGTAGGTTATTGCTATAAGTGGTTGCGGAGGCAATAGCAATTATGGATGCACTGCCCACATATAATTTATCTTGCTCTAATAATTACATGTATACATTATTATTATATTTTATTCCCATCAGATGTTTTGCACAGCTACATGTGAAACCTAAGTGATGGCTCAAAATATATCGAGCTTGTTGGGGAACCCCAAGAGGAAGGTATGATGAGCACAACAACAAGTTTTCCCTCAGTTATGAAACCAAGGTTATTGAACCATTAGGAGCAAGGAAACACCTCCAAGGTGTTGTTTCCAACTTGGAATCCTACACAACATGACCACAGAACTTTGCCCCAACTTACAGTGAGGTTGTCAATCTCACTGGTTTTGCTGAAAACAAAGGATTAAACGTATTGTGTGGAAGATAGTAATTGCTTGCAGAAAGTAAACAGTAAAAAGATGGTAGATTGATCATAAAAGAATGGACCGGGGTCCATAGTTCACTATAGGTGATTCTCCTTAAGATAGATGACATGTTGGGTGAACAAATTACAACGGGGCAATTGACAGACACCAAGAAAGCATACATGCATATATTGATCATCTTGACTCCTATGGGATTTGATTGGGCATTACAACATTATACATAGACCGTAATCCAACTGCTTCTATGACTAATAATCCACCTTCAGGTTATCATCCGAACCCCCTCCAGTATTAAGTTGCAAGCAATAGATAATTGCATTAAGAAAAGTGTGTAAAGTAAACAATATGATTGTCCCATGGACAAAGGATTGTTGTTGTCTCCCTAGTAGCAACAACACATCTAGTACCTTAGAGATTCTTGTCACTTCCCGAGATTATTAGAGGCATGAACCCACTATCGAGCATAAATACTCCCTCTTGGAGTTGCTAGCATCTACTTGGCCAAGAGAGCTACTAACAACGGAAAGCATGCAAGATCACAAATAACATAGACATGATAGAATCAATAATCAATCTAAAATAGCATCTCAATATCCATCGGATCCCCGCAAACACAACATGTAAGATTACAAATAAATGATCTTGATCATGAACGGAGCTCACAAGATCTAAACATGGTAGCACAAAGGAGGAGAACTAACCATCTAGCTACTACATGGACCCGTAGTCCAGGGATGAACTTCTCACACATCACACCGGAGGCAGTCATGGTGATGAAGAAGGCCTCGTGGTGATCTCCTCCGTGAGGTCTTTGGGAAGAGCTTCAAATCCCTCCCGATCTAGGGATGGAGATGGTGGCGGCTACAGACTCTTTCGTGGAATTTTGATCGGGTCCTTAGGGTTTTCGTCTCGGGAGGATTTTATAGGCGAAGGGGGAAGGTCGGTGGAGCACAAGGGGGCCCACACCCCCTGGTGGCACGCCCCTCCTAGGCCGCGTCGCCACCAGGTGTGGCCGCCCTGGTGCGCCACATCATCTCCCCTCCGAACTCCGTGTTGCTTCGGGTAAAATATTGACTTTGGCTTTTGTCTGGTCCAATTCCGAGAATATTTCCTTACTAGATTTTCTAAAACCAAAAACAACAGAAAACATGCAACTGGCACTGTGGCATCTTGTTGATAGGTTAGTTCCAGAAAATGTGTAAAAATACTCCAAAATGTTGACAAAACATAAGAAAGTAGATATAAAACAAGCATGGAACATCAAAAATTATAGATACGTTTACGACGTATCAACATCCCCAAGCTTAACTCCTGCTCGTCCTCGAGTAGGTAAGTGAGAAAAAAGAATAATTTTTGAGGTGACACGCACCATCACAATCTTGATCAAGGTATTTGTAAAACATTGATAGTTGGGATCATAGTGCTTTAACATAGACATGAAAGATATAATTCTAACAATAAGACATAACAACTATGTTGTATCATGAAAAGATACAAACAAAAGATTCATGAATAACAATGCTTTGAAATACGTTTTTTTGTTTCACATATAGAAAACATAATGAGAATGGTATTCAGCTTCTCCCTCATAGTGTAGCAAAACATAAATGCGTAGGACACCTTCAAAGTTCATAAGGGTGACTAGATACAAATAGTTTAAGAACAAGAAATATCAAAGTTATGAATCAATCAACAAGTTTTGGGACAATACACATTAAACTAAGAATGACCACTATGCTCTCTCAATAGGTGCATAAAGATAGAAGATGGAGACTCAACATAAAAGTAAAAGAAAGGCCCTTCATAGAAGGAAGCAGGGATTCAAGTTTCATAAAGAGCTTCCAAAAATTATGGTACTTATTAGCTTTCAGCTCTCATTTCCCCTATCATAAGCATCTTTAGGTGATTAAGGTTAAAGTGAGCAAATATGAGGATATGTTTGACAAGTTATAAGCTAAAAATCTCATGCCCCTTACTTACGAGTACCGTTCCTCATGCTACTCAACTTTAGTCACAGGTAAGTTCTTGTCATTGTAAGTACATGTGTATCATAGAGAACCGCCAATGGGGTACCCCTTGCCCAATGATACGGAAGCTTTCCCATATCAAAATGACAAGGAAAGCAGACAATGAGCATCTCGGCAATCCTTTTATTTCCTATTTGCATAGGCTTCTTTTTTTCTTTCCTATTTGCATAGGTTTTTTTATTGAGGATGCTTCACAGATTGCTCATTATGGTTATGCTGCAGGTTTCCACCATGATTATGCATGGCTTAGACCAGCCGCCCAGGCGTTTCTAACACATATACGAACTCCATGAGCCTTACAAGCTCCCCTTTCATTTCACACCGCCGAGATCCATAAGCAAAAGAACATGATATCAACTAAATAAAGTGCAATGTTGAAAGCGTTCCCCATGATAACATGGTTCTGCTAATTCACAACTTACAAAACGCAAGCATAAACGCAACATAGATGGGCAAATGGTTCAAGTTTATTAAGTGCAAGAAAGTAAAGTGTGCCATCAAGTTCGTGAGAGCTTTAATCACTAATTTTCACATAACAAGTTTAATTCGAAAGGTATATAAAAACATGAATATACTTGGAATAGCAATAAGGCTAATAGGTAGGTATGGTGGACTCTTGGAATAACTTGGTTTTATTTGGAGTTGGATGCATGAGTGGAACTCATACTTGGTACATGTGGAGGCTAGCAAAAGACTGGGAGCGACCAACTAAGAGATCAATAATGGCCATAATCATGCAAAGCGACAAAAAATTATTAATTAAAGCATAAAGTGATATTACAAGTTGAAAACTAAATGATCATAGAGGCTATGGTGACTTGGTATAGTCTTAACATGGTGCGAGCATGCGCCAAGTCAATCCAAATAAAGCATCAAAGTAGAATACCACAATATTATATGCTAAAACAACGCATGATTCTTTCAAGGCACATTAAGCAATCTCAATTATTTGTAACAAGTCATGCTACAACAATAATAACTAAGCATAAAGTCAAAAAAAATATCAAGCATGACATGATAAAGTCTAAGTCACAGTCAAAAACAAGCTCCTTTTATACCACTTATAAGCATGAACTTTCCAACTCTTTTCCAATCCAAATCAATCTTATTTGAAACTATGTATGAATGCGGGGGTCCAGCCAATTTATTTAAGCAAACTAAGCAAACGAAAACTAAAAACAAAAACAAAGATGCTCCAAGAATAACACAATTGTGCATGAAACAATAAAAATGAAGTGTTTGGAAGAAACCTAGGATTTTTATTGATGAAGAAGGGGATGCCTTGGGCATCCCCAAGATTTGACGCTTGTACTTCTTGAATATTTCTTGAGCTTTTGTCCATACTTCATCTTATCACATTACTCTTCCCTACACTTTAAAATTTCCTTCATACAAAACTTCACACAATCTTTATTAGCAACATTAGTGTACTCAAGATAATAAGTCTTTTGGTTAAGTTTCAACACAAGTAAGACTTCCATTAAAACACAAGATACTGTAGCACTTCCTTTTAAAAGTTCAAATGATCAGAGAAAACTCAAAGAGAAAGAGATTAAGAGGCAAATGTAAATAATGGCAGAAATCTATCAAAATAGACCAGCAAGTAAAAAACGATTTTTTTGAAGACCTTCTGTTCCTCAAATCGAAAAGTTTTAAACTAACAAAAGTTGTATAACAACGTGGGGCAGAAGCACAAAAAATTACAGCTCAAACGGACATACAAAGATTTTTCACGAATTTTTACAGTGAAGCACAAAAATCTGTTTCGGGATAGCAACTTTTCTAAGTCTCACTTCTCTCTCATTAGAGGTTACTCTTGGCACAAAAACCACACAAAAAGGATAAGGCGAGGTTATTACAGAGGCAATAACTTCCAAGACTCAACAAAAGAAAAATTTATTGACTAAAATTTGGGTTATCTCCCAATAAGTGCTTTTATTTAACGCCTTTGAGCTAGGCATAAGAAGCAAGAATCAAGTATTCTTAAATGAAGAAGCATTAAGAGAAAATTTTGTTTTAATAGGAGAGGCAAAAGGAATCTTCTCTCTCTTCTTAGGGAAGTGTTCTAACCTTTCTTGAGTGGGAATTGATATTTAATGGTGCCTTATTTCATATCAATAATGGCACCAACAGTTCTAAGAAAAGGTCTTCCCAAATTAATAGGACAAGAAGCATTGCATTCAACATCCAAAACATAGAAATCAACGGGGACATAGGCATTGTTAACCATAAAAAGAACATCATTAATACTACCCATGAGTTTCTTTTTAGCATTATCATCAAGTTGGACATTTAAATAACAATCTTCCAATGGTGGCAAATCAAGCATTTCATAAATCTTTTTAGGCATAATAGAAACACTACTATTAAGATCACATAGAGCTTTGAGATCAAAATCATTCACTTTCATATTAATGATGGGTTCCCAACCATCTTCTAATTTCATAGGGATAGAAGCTTTATGTTTTATCTTTTCTTCTTTAATTTTTATGAGAGCATCAGTAATGTGTTTTGTAAAGGCCATATTCATAGCACTAGCATTAGAAATTTTAGCAAGCTTTTGTAGGAACATAATTACTTCAGAGATATTGCAGCCATGAAGATCAAAATCATAATTACCATCTAAAGTAGTAGAGCTATTATTTCCCATATTTCGAAGAATTTCAGCATTTTTGTTAGAAAAGGTTCCATTGGTTTTAGGCATTGTTGCAAAAGGAATGGGGACTTCATGTGGTTTGCTAGCATCAACATTAGTGGTGGTGATAGTACAAATACTACTATTTCTAGCAATTTCATCTTCTCTTTCCCAGTTAGCATGCAATTCAGCTAACCGTCTAACATTTTCATCAATTCTAACTTGTATGGCATTAGTAGAAGCAAAGGGATTTTCAATAGTTATAGGTTTACCAGCCATTTTATTAATCAAAGAAGATTGTGCTTCAGACAATGATGTTATATTTCATTCAGCATTAGTGAGATTTTCCTCAATAGTTTTATTGAAAGCAGTTTGTTTACTAATAAAATCTTTAAGCATGACTTCAAGTTTAGAGGGTGCACTTCTATTATTGTTGTAGGAATTTCCATAAGCATTACCATTATTGGGAGGATACAGCCTATAATTATTATTACCAAAATTATTCATGTAGGCATTGTTGCTAAAATTATTGTTTCTAATAAAGTTCACATCAACCTTCTCTTCTTGAGCAACCAAAGAGGCTAAGGGAACATGATTTGGATCAATATGAGCTTTCCCATTAACAAGCATAGACATAATAACATCAATTTTATCACTCAAGGAGGACGTTTCTTCAACATAATTTACCTTCTTACCTTGTGGAGCTCTCTCAGTGTGCCATTCAGAATAGTTAACCATCATATTATCCAGAAGCTTTGTTGCAACACCCAAAATAATGGTCATAAAGGTACCTCCAGCAGCAGAATCCAACAGATTTCTTGAAGAATAATTTAGTCCTGCATAAAAGGTTTGGATAATCATCCAAGCAGTCAGTCCATGAGTGGGACAATTCTTTACCAAAGATTTCATTCTTTCCCAAGCTTGAGCAAAATTTTCATTAAAAGATTGTTTAAATTTCATTTTTTCACTTCTCATAGATATAATCTTAGCACGAGGATAGTATTTTCCAATGAAAGCATCTTTGCATTTAGTCCAAGAATCAATACTATTTCTAGTTAGGGATAGCAACCATTCTTTAGCTTTTAATCTCAAAGAGAAAGGAAACAATTTAAGCTTAATAATATCTCCATCTATATCCCTATGTTTTTGCATCTCACAAAGTTTAACAAAGTTATTAAGGTGAGCAGCAGCATCTTCATTACCAACACCAGAGAATTGTTCTTTCATAACAAGATTGAGTAAAGCAGGTTTAATTTCAAATAAAGTAGCTTCAGGAAAATGTGGAGCAATAGGTGTGCACATGAAATCATTGTTGTTGGTGCTAGTTAAGTCACACAACTTAGTGTTTTCAAGAGTAGACATTTTTTTGTTTTTTAATATAAAGAAGCAAACTAGTACAACTATTTTTTGTGTGTTTTTGATAAACGAAACAAGCAAACAAAGCAGAAATAAACTAAGCAAAACAAAAAAACAAAGTAAAGAGATCGGTTTTGAGGGACTCCCCTTGTGAAGATGTCCTTGACTCCCCGGCAACGGCGCCAGGAAAAAAGGCTTGATGGCAGAAAATATATCGAGCTTGTTGGGAACCCCAAGAGGAAGGTATGGTGAGCACATCAGCAATTTTTCCCTCAGTTATGAAACCAAGGTTATCGAACCGGTAGGAGCAAGGAAACACCTCCAAGGTGTTGTTTCCAACTTGGAATCCTGCACAACACAACCACAGAACTTTGCCCCAACTTACAGTGAGGTTGTCAATCTCACCGGTTTTGCAGAAAACAAAGGATTAAACGTATTGTGTGGAAGATAGTAATTGCTTGCAGAAAGTAAACAGTAAAAAGATGGTAGATTGATCGTAAAAGAATGGACCGGGGTCCATAGTTCACTAGAGGTGATTCTCCTTAAGATAGATGACATGTTGGGTGAACAAATTACAGCGGGGCAATTGACAGACGCCAAGAAAGCATACATGCATATACTAATCATCTTGACTCGTATGAGATTTGATTGGGCATTACAACATTATACATAGACCGTAATCCAACTGCATATATGACTAATAATCCACCTTCAGGTTATCATCCGAACCCCCTCCAGTATTAAGTTGCAAGCAACAGATAATTGCATTAAGCAAAGTGTCAAAAGTAAACAATACGATTGTCCCATGGACAAAGGGTTGCTGTTTTCTCCCTAGTAGCAACAACACATCTAGTACCTTAGAGATTCATGTCACTTCCCCAGATTACTAGAGGCATGAACCCACTATCGAGCATAAATATTCCCTGTTGGAGTTGCTAGCATCTACTTGGCCAAGATAGCTACTAACAACAAAAAGCATGCAAGATCACAAATAACATAGACATGATAGAATCAATAATCAATCTGAAATATCATCTCAATATCCATCGGATCCCCGCAAACACAACATGTAAGATTACAAATAGATGATCTTGATCATGAACGGAGTTCACAAGATCTAAACATGGTAGCAAAAAGGAGGAGAACCAACCATCTAGCTACTACATGGACCCGTAGTCTAGGGATGAACTTCTCACACATCACACCGGAGGTAGTCATGGTAATGAAGAAGGCCTCTAGGGTGATCTCTCCCCTCCGGTAGGGTGCCGGGAAGAGCTTCAAATCCTTCCTGATCTAGGGATGGAGATGGAGGCGGCTACAGACTCTTTCATGGAATTTTGATCGGGTCCTTAGGGTTTTCTTCCCAGGAGGCTTTTATAGGCGAAGGGGCAAGGTCGATGGAGCACCAGGGGGCCCACACCCCCTGGTGGTGTGCCCCCTAGGCCGCGCCGCCACCAGGTGTGGCCGCCCTAGTATGCCACATCGTCTCCCCTCTGGACTCCGTGTTGTTTCGGGTAAAATATTAACTTTGGCTTTTGTCTAGTCCAATTCCGAGAATATTTCCTTACTAGCTTTTCTAAAACCAAAAACAGTAGAAAACAGGCAACTGGCACTATGGCATCTTGTTAATATGTTAGTTCCATAAAATGTGTAAAAATACTCCAAAGTGTGGACAAAACATAAGAAAGTAGATATAAAACAAGCATGGAACATCAAAAATTATAGATATGTTTACGATGTATCAGAAAGCCCTAGGCCCTCTCTCTCCATCATCGTTAACAACAAAAGACAACAAACTCTTGGTCCGGTCAAAACAGAAAAGGAATTCTAAAACTCCCGAAGGTCCGTTAAAGTAACTTCACTATGCTTTCTGCTTCCCGAGGATTCGATAAAGCTAGGTCTACTATGGAAAAATAGCTATACTACATCTATAATCTGGATCGAAGGTATCAACCCTTTTTCTGACGTTGTTGTCGGGGAAGCAATAGCTACCCTGGTGAGGTTAGTAGGAACCTTGCTAGTTTTAATTCTTGTTTTTAATTTTTAGTTTGATTTTAGTCTTTATTTGAAAAACCAAAAAATTAGTTAGTCTTTAAATTCTTGCTTTTTGATGGCTCTGAAATATAGCCATCTATGTCCACATTTAAACTGTATATTATTCATAATTTTGATGAAATATCTCTCTAAATCCTGCCACTAATGCCTAATATTCAAAGGGGTGTGCAATTCTTTCTTTTATATTTTTCTTGCGCAGATAATGTCATTTAAAGGATGGAATCACTACATTAAAGTCAAAGATACAAGATTTCCAACAACCAGAAGAAACCAGGAGCCGTAAAGCTGAGGCAGACGCTTTAGCGACCAACTATACGACCGAAGCAAAATTCCGGCCGTATAGCTCTGGTCGTATAGTTGGCGCCACCACTGTTAGGTCAAACAGAACAACTTTTGTGAAGGGACCCCTATAGAAAGAAGCCTCGAGCGACAAGAAAACAAGCCAAACCTCGCCAAAAAGTCTCTACCACAGATCACTAGCCGTCTCCAGATCTCAAAACCCTTCTTCATATCCATAGCCATGTTCCACCACTTATAATACACTACAAGAATCTGGATGATCCATGACAATCTGATATCGTCATGGATGAGGGCCAAAACATCATAGATGGCCATCCGCGACGAATTCTGTGATGAAAAAAATAGGTCACAGACCTCACGTCATAATTCATTCCGCGATATTTTTCCTGTCTAAAAACGTCACGCCCGATCGTGATGTTCCTGTATTTTCATCACGGTGAACTGGACCAGCCCAGCCCAGGCCCGGTCGCTCATGATGTTTTTAATTTCATCACGGTTGATGCCACGTGGCAGACGGCACCGCGGGTGGCTGTCAGCAACGTTTGTTGACATCATGTTCGCCGTCTACGATGTCATCGTGTTTCTGATATTTTTTTCCGTCACGGCTTGATTCTGTTGTCTCCTTGTTCGTGACGTCACCCAACCCGTTCATGATTCCATATATCCCATTTATGATGTCACACGTGCCGTGACGAATTTTTTTTGTCGCCAGCTTTCGACGCCATGTTGACACGTGGATGGTTGGCACAGACAAGCTTGCGCCAATCGGACGAGGCCACATGGACAAGCTACAGAACGCCATGTTGACAAATCAAAATGGGACACGTATCACCTACCGACGATGAATTCTGTGTGATGACGTCATTATTGGCCATGACGTTTCTATTTCATCTAGATAGTTGGCCAATGAAAGGCGGCCACGTTGGTGTTTACTTATGACGAAAATGTTTCATCAAGAACAACTGAGACGATTTCATTTTCACCACGGATGCGGGCTGGCGTCACCGTGAGATTAGGGGGCCACTTGTGCACATAAATTTCTACTAGGCCTAATCGTTTGTGACACATTTCACACCACATGCATCAAATAACAAAACTTCACAATGAATTTTGGGACAAGTTTCCACATAGATTTCCGCAGCAGTTTCTGAGCTAAAAGCCTCACAAGCTTCCACAGCCAAAAACTTTCCACAGCAGTTTATGAGCCAAAAGCCTCACAAGTTTCCCTGCCCAAAAGACTCACAAGTTTCCACACCAGTTAACTTTCCTAGGCCCAAGAACTCACTAGTGTCAACCACGAGTTCACTTACCTTGCGATAGCTGAAGCTGCTGCTGCTGCTTCTGTTGAGTCATCTGAGACAACACTTGCTAAAGTAAGTCGTTTGTATGGTTTTGTTTATCCTGCATCTCTTCTTGCTTTTTCTGCATTTCTCTCATGTCTTTAGCATACTACAGCCTCTCTGCCTCGGCAGCTTCTTTCGCTCTCTACAATTCCTCTATGGTACAACGCAGTTTGTCACTCCCTGCTCTCTCAGCCAAAAGTTCCGCTTCAAGGCCAGACCTACTTCGTCTTGATGTACTTGTATGGCGGCCGATGTTCTTCAAGAACGTTGGCTTTCTATTGTCCAACGAGAGTGCAAAGTGCACATCCTCAGTGGAAGAATGTGGTTCTTCTCTCTGGACATCTGCAGGCATCTTCTTTTCCATGATTTCCTACAGTATTAGGAATAGAAGTGAACCTTAGAAAAATAGCAAGCAAACTACAATCATATCGTATACAATTGAGAGATGAAGATATCATTGAATTTTACAAAGATGAAAAGTATTCAAGAGGACTTACAATTGCTTTCTTCACATTCGGAGTGAAGCCATTTCTCGGGTTGCAATGCGTCTTTTTGAAGAGTTCGAAGGCATTGTCCTCACCGTTGCACACAACCTCATAGCTATGAGAACCTGTGGTAGCAGGGTACAAGACTTTGCTCTTGTTGATCTTATTTGTTACACAAGTACTCTACCAAGCAGAAACCATATAGTATAAGAGGCAGTTCCAATCAAACAATTCAAACACATGCAATAATAGTAAAAGAGTAAACGAAAAGTGACCTGTTTCCTGGGGTCATACCAAGTATCAACAAGCTTGCACCACTGCTCGTCGGTCATGTGTTTCACTTCATCAGGACATTTCCTTCTAACTTGGTTCAAAGGGTAGGGATCAAAATACTTCTTCTTCTTCAGAATATGCCGCGGATTCCTTGCATGCCTCATAAATTGATTTGCGCAAGCATTCCGCACGTGGGTGTTATTTGTGTCCATGGCAAACTTTTTCTAAAAATAAAACATGGAGCATCAGCATTTGCATGAACATAGAAATGGGAAGATAAAGGGCAGCTAAGTCACAGAACATACAAAAACTTTGCCGATGAAGTCTGATTGGACATCAACCCTCTTCTTATACTCTTTCTAGTGGGGTAAGATAGGCATGCTAGTCCTTCTTTGTTGCACACTCAGCAGCAAACTTAGCGCAACAACACTCGTCTGGTCTAGTTCTTCCTGGAAGAACATTAAGTGAAAGCCTCCCTCCTTTGGACAACTTGTCAAGCCTCTTCCCCATGTTTTCCCCCCTCACCACCAGAGCTTGACCAGTATGTGGAACTATATCTTCTGAATTCTGTGTTTCAGCGTCTTCAGAACAAGGTGCATCAAAGTCTTGAGACATCTGGTAGACATCATCATCTACATGAATACAATGTGCTGATTTCGTGTTCCATAGTAATATGATGGGATTAAATGGATTATAAGTGAGCAAGCAGTCGGTTTAACGCATTACCACGTTGAGACCAGCCACTGCAGTCTTGCCACGGTACTTCATGACTAGGATCAGATTCCCCATATTGGGTAGCTGACTCATCATATTGGGTAGCTGACCCCTGACTCTCAAATGGGGTACCAGAGTCCTCGCCGTCGGCAGCTAAACGCAGATGTTGGGTAGCTGATGTAGCGCCTTGGGTACCTAACCCATCGGTTTTGGACGGTGCATGGTCGCTTCGGCGAGGTGCCCGCAGACAGCTGGGAGGTGGCTTCTGGATTTGGAGTGGTAGCAAGTCACATTTGGGGGATACCCATGGGCAGAAGGATGCAGACTTCGTCACTTGGGAAGGTGGCTTCTTGATTTGTGGAGGTGGCAGGTTGGCTTTGGGAGGTGCCAGAGGATGGCAGGATGTGGGTTGGGGTTCCACACCTTGGGTAGGTGGCTGCTGGCTTTGGGGATGTGGCTGCTGGCTTTGCAGGGGTGGCTGCTGGCTTTGGGGAGGTGCCGGACAGCATATCAGCGGGTCGAAGGGAGTGGGCAGGTCACCTTGGGCAGAGTGCTGCCCATGTTGGACAACTGCCAGCTCGCCTTGGGCAGCTGGTTGCTTGCCTTGGGCTGCTGCCTTCTTAGCTTGGGTGGGTGGTAGATTGATGGCAGCTGGCTTCTCACCTTGGTGGGCATCAGGAACTGCAGCTTTAGCCACTTGGCCGGCATCAGGAACTGCATCTTTGGCCACTTGGCCGACATTAGAAACTACAGCTTTAGCCAGTTGGCCGACATTAGGAACTGCAGCTTTGGCCACTTGGCCAGCATCGGGAACTGAAGGTTTAACTACTTGCCGGGCATCAAGAAGTGCATATTTGGCCACTAGGTTGGCATCAGGAACTACATCATTGGTGACCAACGGGGGAAAATTAAGTGCAACTCTAGCCACCTCCAGGGCATTAGGAAGTGTGGCTTTGGCAGTTTGCCTGGCATCAAGAAGTTCGGCTTTGGTTGTTTGCCAGGCATCAGGTAGTTCGGCTTTGGCAATCTTCTGTGTTGCACTCCGAGTTTCTTGTGAATGTGTCGCAGGACTTGCCGCTTTTGGTGTCCGACGTGTGGAACCTGGAGGTGGAAGTCCTGCTTTTAGCGGATTCCCCTTGGACCTCGCGTGTCTCTCATTTTCTGTGTCTGGAGATAGTACTGATGCCACAACACACTTGCGAGATGATCCACCACCAGGAGCCATCCTTTTCCTGGGAGTTGTCTTCTTGAATTTTCTCGGCTTAAGCTACACATTTTGCATGTAACAGTCAATTGGGGAAACTAAAGAGGAACAAAACATATGGCAAAAAGAGTAAGCAAACAATTCCACACAAGATGATTTGGCAGCACCTTAATTGTGGATAAATCATGACAAGATGGTGAGCTAGCAGGTAAGGGGACTACCTGTAGCCCAGTCTCCTCGGTGACTAGTGTTTCATCACCTGATATGTCACCTTCACTGATACCCCTCGGGATCATACCGAGGTCCAAAGGGATCACTATTGCTCTTTTTAGGGGAGAATACAGTTGGGGATGCAACAACACTGGCTACGAACCTAGTACCAAGTCGTTGCATCCATGGACTCTTTCTCATGATGGTTTTCATCCGACTTTCTTCCATCGGTAGTATTTGTGGTTCTAACATGAATAAAGAATTCCAATTAATCTAGAAATATAAAACTAGGTGCGATACCAACCTATGTTATATAGTACTCATCATTTAATAGGTCGCCATGAGCAATTTAAACAAAAAGATTGTAGGCTGCCAGACTAATGCAACACACGGGATAATGTAATCTGGTCTACAGCCTTCCTTTTTGCTACTTCTAGGGGTCTGGGGGGTCTGGGGGGGGGGGGTACACTTGGCGATCCAACATCATATGCTAAGAACCTAAGAGCATGTACAATGTAAGACGCTTGGAGAAGTGCTTAGCGAAATAGACCGGTTTTTGGTTAAGCAATGGTGCTTATTTATAACAGGATGATGTCTAAATTGGCACCTCTCGAATACAAATAAGCACTATTTCTTACGAAAAATCTAGGATTATTTTTCTAAGCAACACCCCAAGCACATTCCACTGTACATATGTGTTTCTAACATGTATAGGGAACTCCAAATATGGCTCAATATATAACATATGGGGTAGAACAGTCCGCTATGACCAATTCATACTCTGATCATAAGACATACGACAAAACAGCAAAACAAATGCAACATGGATTGCATGATAGTCCTACTATGGGTGGCCTAACTGGTATTATACACTAGTATCGCACACATAATACTAGTGTGTACAAACTTCCCACTATGACCAACCTAAATGATGGTGTCTATGTTATAAGACCTATGACACTGCTCACTATGGAGATAATATTTTGACATAGTGGGGAGTAACATAGCCTAGTAACATGCTATGTTACTCCCCACTATGACCAGACTTAGTATTATACACTGCAATAATAAGCAGGACAGGACGATTAAACATAAGTAGTACAAGCATCTACCGTGCAATTAAATAGGCAATTAAGAAAAATATAACATATGGTGCTCATTGTCCTATAGTAAACCATCATGTAAAACAGTAAACTATGAACTACTTATACGATGAACATAAGACATATCACAAAACAGCCAAAGTAATGCAACAAATAGGATAATACAACCTTTATCACACGCAAACTGATCATAAGCCTAATAGTTTACAAGCTGGGAAATTCACCAATTGGTTGCAATAATAAGGAGGTCAGGACAATTAAACGTGAGCAGTATATGCATCTATATCTTGCCACTGAATAAGCAAGTAGGCAGAATATAACATATGTTGTTGATTGTCCAATAGTAATCACAAGTGTAAAATATTCCACTGTGAACAATTTGTATTTATACTCTGATCATAAGACGTGTTATGAAAAGCATTTATCTACAACAAACAATATAACCAAATAGTAGAAAAGCAAGGTAAGTGTTTCCTTGCCTTCAGGTTGTGGGGCCTTTCTCTTACTGCTATTCCTGGCGGAACGCTTAAATCGTGGCATCGAGGCTTGTCAGCGGACCTTGGTAGCAGAGTATGTGGTGGAGGTGCATGGCGAGTAGGAAGACCTTGTCGACAGTGATGTGGCAGACCATATCGACTAGGTGGACGGCGAGTAGGCGTACCTTGTAGTCGAGGTGCACGTCGAGTGAGCAGACCTTGACCGCGAGTGGGCAGATCTTGACGGCGACATGCAGGGATAGTGGGAAGAACTTGACGGCGAGGTGGCAGGCCTTGTCGACGAGGTACATAGTGAGGTGGCGTACCTTGTCGGTGAGGTGCACGTCGAGTGAGCAGACCTTGACCGCGGTTGGGCAGACCTTGGAGTCCAGGGAGCAGACCTTGATGGAGAAGTGCACAGCGAGTGAGGAGATCTTTACAAAGAGGTGCATGTAGAGGTAGCAGATCTTGTGGGTGAGGTTGACGGTGAGCTTGCAGACCTACGAGCCTGACAGTTGGCACAACATGGTGGGAAACCGCGAAGGTGACGGCGTGCTAGGGTTTGGTCTACGGCGACGGCTGGCTGCTGTCTACTGGAACGAAGGACGGCGGTGTGGTGGGGTGGGGCATAGGGAGGCGAGGGGCAGAGTGAAAGACGGCGGCGAGTGGAGGAAGGACGGATGGCGGCGAGGGTGAGGGCGAGGGAAGAGGCAGAGGACGACGAGGTGAGGAAAAATGGATCTCATTCACTTTCCATGGGGACAGGATAAGGAGGGTTTCTCTTAGATTACCTAAATGCCCTCTCCGCGAATGATGCGTGGTGTTGTGCTGAAGGGCTAATCGGTCTATCCGAGGGATGAAATTTTGAGGCGCGAAATTTAACTCCTACACACGATGTGTTGGTTAATTTTTTTGATTCCGTATCCTGGCCGTCTATTGCATGATGAGTGGCTCAAATAAATTAATCACATAGGACACTTGTTAAAAAAGGTACCTTTCGAAGATATTAGCAATTACTAACCCTAAAATTCAGGAAAATTCTGTATAATGCTCAAATAAATTAGCATTACCATATTTATTAAAGTGTGGATGTTGATATAGGCTAACCATGGTGTAGAAGCAAAACAAACATAGGAAAGTAACTTCCACACATATTGCAATGCACCAGTAGTACTACAGAGAAGTTGCATTCCACTTGAGTGTGTGTGTGGTCATGTATATATTAATGTGGTTTTGGAAAAGAACACACACACATATATATCAATGTGGTTTTGGAAAATAACACCTATGCAATATAATGTGCATGCAATGACTCTATGGGGGATCCAGGTGGAAAACCATGGTGTAGAAGAAGCAAGACACACATAGGAAATCAACTCCCACATATTTAATGCACCAGTGTGACAGAGAAGTTGCATCACATATCATATAATCCACTAGAGTAGTGTGTGTGTGGTCATGTATAGATATGATGTGAAGCAACTAGTCAAGAGACCTAAGAAAGCGAGGTTCAGAGCACCTAATGATGTGGTTGCTAGAATCGCCAAAGCTAAGAAAACTAGGATCCCAACTCAGGTGTTTAAATTATAATACGTTTAATGTATATATACAGTCTATTTATTTTGGGAGTTTAGTTCCATATATCATTTAGACATTCATCATTTATTGCCTAGCAGGATCTGGCGTCGTGTCTAGTATCCAAGAGCAATTGCGAATCCAGGTTGTCATCAGGCATGTCCTTTTGTATCTACTTGTCAGAGTCAGAGGGGTTCCAGAACTCAGTGGTAAGTGGTAACAAGCAATTTTCTTTCAAACTACACTGTAAGTCTGTAACCGTTTGTTTAATGTCTGATTCTTTTATTTTTGGTGCACAAACTGTGCCATGCAATTCAAGGTTCATGTTCAATCTAGCCACAGTTGAACATGAGAGTGTGCCTTTCAAGGTGCTTGGGCGCACCTACAAGATTAACCTCGATAAAATAAAGAACATGACTATCATGGGAGGTGAAGGATGAAAGCAATTCATTACACAAAACGATCTTACCGGGGAAGAAATGTTATGTTTTTCTTTGACATGACCTATGCCGAGGATAACTGTTCTCTATATATGTGGTCTTGGTGGTGAGGAATACGTATATGAATATATGATTGTCGCCAAAAGATTCCACCTTACCGATGATGAGAAGGAACACCTCCTAGCTACCCTACCACCAATCAACACCTTCATCAGGGTTCCATTTGTGACCCGTTTGACAAGGACAAATCTTGTCCAACATAAGATGGTATGGAAACTACCTTTTGTTTGTTCCTTGTATGGCTCCATATATAACTTGTGGTGATCATCGTCTGACATGATTACTTCTTCTTTTTAATCCACGGCGGGTAATCGTAGAGATTACCTACGAAAGTGGTTTCCTCCATGGGCATCCCTGATGATAGCGTGGCTGGAGTACAGCCAGGAGATTTTGACATCACCCCAATTGCATACAAGACCGACCCAGATGGTCGTGCCATCTTCAGCAATCAGGGGTGGAAGAAATTCCACGAGAGTGAAGATGATCTAAAGGTTGGATAAGTCGTGCTAATCACTGGCAGGAAGACCACAGAAGAGATGTTGGACGTGAAGTTTGTGTTCGAGACCATCTAGAGTGTAGTTGTGGTTGGGAACTGTTAAGCTTAACTACTACGACGTAGTCTGCAACAGTTAATTAGTCGTTTGAAACCTAGTGTATATATATAATATATTTTCCTGTTTAGTCTACTCTTCGAAGATTTTGCTGGGTATGGTTATGATAGTGTGAACTGGAAGCTACTACAAAGAATTATATGGAAGCTACTAGTATAAAAGAATTCTGAAAGATTTCCTGTCCACATGCATTCCGGTCGTTTCGGATGCTTGCGAGGGTCCCTCGTCGTGAGTTCAAGAGATTTCTCCATGATGAGACTCTGATCTCTGTTAGATTTTTTGAATCAGTAATTACAACAACTTGAGTACTATGATTGTAAAAGTTGAAAGATAGTACTTGCACATAATTCTGAAAGCTAACACAGAAAATTCTGAAAGAAGCTACTAAAAATAAATACTTTGAATTCTAAAAGTACTAAAATTAAATACATTACAATTTTGTCTGAAAGGTAATACGCCTACTGCTGATCGAAATAATATAAATACAGTACAAATTTCTACTTCGAAAAATAGACCTGAAAATGCTAGCAAATAACCTAGGATGAATATAGGATTCATTCTCCCCTATATTTTTCGTCGTCGGCGGCTCCTGCGTGCTGCAACACATGTTCAGAGAACTCTCTCCGTCTGCAATGTGCTGTCAGTATCTCGTCCAGAGGGTAAGGGCTCGGTGTATGTTCCAGACTTAAGCCATACGTTACCATTGTTAGTTCCTCTTCCTAGGATTGAACCTCATGATCGTGCAGTCTGATATAATTCCTATAGTATATGTAACCGGGTGTGACTGTGGGGTTTAACCTGGTGTCAATGGAGATAGACTGATGGTAATCAACAAAGAGGGCACGACTTCCAATGTCACCGACAACCTCAAGAGAGCGGTTCTCCGTGTCCACCCGGTACAACACCGGTTGTCCTTTGGTGAAATCCCCGTTCAACACAAGAAGCAGATCACCATTTGACTCAACTAGGTAAAATCTGTAGCCTCCGCATACCTGTTCAAAGATTGGGGCTGAAATTATTTTGGCCATCGTGACAGTGCTCGTGCGCTGCTCTAACTGGATGTTGGTCGACATGATGTCTCCATTCTCAAGTAATGCATATACTTCCCCTCAGAATGCCGTCATGCAGACCAGAAACATATCAGGAGGTGTCGAATACAATCCTTCTCCAAATGATTCATTGATTTGCCCCGTTGGGGTGCTCTCATCGGCCCATGCAATATGATCTGGATAATCTGTGCAAATGAACACCATCGTCAGGGACTTCGGCACGATGACAGATTGCAGTAGATCAGATGGAATGTGTGCTTGAAACTTAGTGTTAGACTTATGAGTGATTGGGTTCAGAAGCCGAATCTTGTATGGCTCCACCCTCTGAGCAAGCACGATGACGCCACGAGAAACACCGACGAAGTAGAATCTTTTGGAAGAAGAGGGCATCAGTTAGCACTAAGATTTTTACAATGGAAAATACAAATAAATGAATGTTATATATATATCAGATGTGAATGTGAACCTGCGATGGATGTCCATTAGTTTTGTGCTGAAGCAACGATCAATGGCGAGGTTGAGGAAGGTGAAGTCGCCAACGTCTGGAAGTGTGTGATCTATCATGATCCAGTTGTTGAGATGGAATTCAGGCACCTTTAAAGTGCGACGCCAATCGGTTCAGACTTCCCAACAAGCAGCATAGGCGTCGATGTACTCCTCTTTCTCTAGCAAGTAGTTGGCGAACTTGCGAAGTGGGTCGGCCGGGAGATCGGACCAGTTCCTCTTCATCCAGCTACTGGCCATGGCTTACGTGCAGGAATGTTTCGGTCGAGGAAGAAACAAGAACTACCACTGTGAGGAGAAGAAGAGGAGAACAGACGAGGGAGATGAAGCGGGACTGCCACTGCAAGGAGACGAGGAGACGAGATAGAAGAAGCGGAACTGCCACTTCAAGTTTGGATCAATGGGCTTTTTGTTCGGAACTAGCCAGTGAACTAGCCATGCATTGCATGCAAGTTTTGATCAAACAGACTGACATGTGGGACCGGCTAAAAAATTCCATGAAGTGCTACCATGCATAGTGCGCTGATAGGTGGGGTTGAAGCACAGAGGAGACGGTCGATGGTAAAAAAAGTGTCGAATATGTGCCGTGACGAATTCCACATCGAATTTTGCACCAAACGAAATGGCAAACTAGGTTTCAGGGCCTGGGACGAAATCTGTGATGAATTTGCCATGACGAAAACAAGGAACGTCATGGATAACCGGGCTGGAGGGGCTTGGAGCTCGTTACAACGAAACGTTCTAGAACGTCAGGAATCCGTGACGTTTTTAGGTCGCGTCATAAAAAAACGTCACAGATCGTCCAGATTCTTGTAGTGATAGTAGATCTCTTCTCTGATTGGCGACATTGTAAGACTATTTCTATCAATCTTATGATTTTCATTACAATGTTTATGATTGTTGATCTCACCTCTATGTGTGAGTAATTCTCCTTGGGCTAAGGGCTTCGGCCTAGCCATGTAGCGTTTGTGCATGTTATTTATCATAGATGGGACCGTGTATTAGTTTGTATGACATGATGATTATTGTATCCTCTTTTGCCTCAATCCAAGGACTTGTTAGGTACCCAAGACCCCGAGGGTTGATCCAGGTATAGGGAGTATGAGTAATGACTGATCTGCACGTTGGGAACCTCAGTGACAGAAGGGGTAGTGCGACTGTATGTGAGGGATTTACTTGGGATTAATGGTGACATCACTATGCATATCATTAGTTCTATTTCTTATATGGATGATACTAGTAGGTTATTGCTACAAGCGGTTGCGGAGGTAATAACAATTATGGATGCACTGCCCACATATAATTTATCCTGCTCTAACAAGTACATGCATACTTTATTTCTATCTTTTATTCGCATCAGATGTTTTGCACAGCTACAGGTGAAATCGAACGCCCTAGGCCCTCTCTCTCCATCATCGACAACAACAAAAATGCGCAAGCTATTGGTCTGGTAAAAACACAAAAGGAATTCTAAAAATCCTGAAGGTCCGTTAAAGTAACTTCACTATGCATTCTCTTCCCGAGGATTCGATAATCTAGGTCTACTAGGGAAAATGAAGCTATACTACATTGACGACCCACAAGTACATGGGGTGTATCGCAGTATTTTTGATAAGTAAGAGTGTCGAACCCAACGAGGAGCAGAAGGTGTTGACGAGTGGCTTGGAGCAGGAATTATCTGTAAATACTTAACAAACGGATTTTTAGGGGTTTTTGATAATGCAAGTAAATAAAGTACGAGTAAATAAAAGACAATAAGAATAAATGCAGCAAGTGGCACAATCCTTTCTTTAGTAAAGGACAAGCCGGTTGTATTACTTAAGATGACCAAACGTTCTCGAGGACACACGGGAATATCGTCAAGTGCTTTCGCTTCATATAGTTGATTAATCTTCTTTAGTTTGCTAAGTGTAGTGTGGGTGAACCTGTGCTAAAGTACCGACCTTCTTAGGACTAATACATACTTGTGATTATACCCCTTGCAAGAATTCGCAAGTACAAGAAAGTAATTAAGGTAGAAACCTAACCACAGCTTTAAACTCTAAGACCCTGACGTCCCTTGTGTAAAGGTTTCCAAACGTGGGTTCAGGTTTCTGTCACTCCGGCAACCCCTACGATTAGTAGCCAAATACACAATGCATTCCCCTAGGCCCATATAGGTGAAGTGTCATGTAGTCGACATTCACATGACACCACTAGAAGAAATACACAAATTAAATATCAAACCATTGAATCTTTCTCAACACAATTCCACTACTAACAACATGACTTCTCCCATGTCCTCAAGAACAAAATGAACTATGCACAAGACATAATATGGATCAAGATCAGAGATGATATAATGATATGTAACAATCTGAACATAAACGATAATTCAATGGTTCACTCAATAGCATCAACTACAAGGAGTAATCGACACCGGGAAAGTTTCTCCTAAGAACTATGCAAGATTCAACCCAATTGTTAAAGCGGTATGGAGTGATGATGAGGGTGCTGGTGGATATGATGGTGGTGATGATGATGATGATGATCCCGATGAAGTCCAGCTTGATGGTGATGTTGATGGCGATGATCTCCCCTCTCCGGGAAGGAATTCCCCCGGCAGAATTCTATCTGCCAGAGAGATCTTTCTCTCTCGGTGTTTTCCGCCCCGCAGAGGTGTCGGAATCTTTCTGTGGTCCCTTCCTAGGTATTAGGGTTTCATGGAGATAATATACGCCAGAGGGAGAGCCTGGAGTGGGCCAGGGCGGCCACACCACTCCCAGGCGCGACCTAGGCCTGCCTGCACCATGGGGTGGTGTGGGCCCCCTGTGGCCCACCTCCACTCCATCTTCTGGCATCCTGAGTCTTCTGGAAAAATAGGATTTTCCATGTATTTTCCCGGATTTTCCGACCTTCACAAATTTTGCCTCCAAACATCACCTTTTCCATCCGAATCCTGACTGCAGTGGTCCATGCTCCAAAAGTCATCAACCATGCAAAAATAGATGAAATAACATAAGTATCATCTCGTAATATGAAATATATCAATGAATAACAATAAATTATGATATGGAATAGTGATGCAAAATGGACGTATCAACTCCCCCCAAGCTTAGACTTCGCTTGTCCCCAAGCGAAAACAGAGGTCCAAAAACAATGAAGAGTCGATAAAAGAATACAGACAAGAAGCATAACATTTATCAATACACAAATCATAATAGAAGACAACTCACTATTATATAACTTAACTTGCAATAAGTGAAGGAAACACAATAAAGATACATAAAGTAAATCATAATTGGTAATGGCAAACTTAGCTCTTGGTCGAAGAATAGTTGACAATTTGCTAGAGTTCACACATAACTGGTTTTTAATGATAGCTTTCAAAGTAGTAAACACTTAAGATAAGAGTAATGTGCAAAACAAGGAACATAAGGAACATGATTGAATAAATCATCATATGAATGAATGAAACACAACAGCTCAAAATACTTGCTGAGATAGAAGGGAATAGGTTTACTGACTCAACTAAAAAGTAAAAGAAAGGCCCTTCGTCGAGAGAAGCAGGGATTTCAAGTTTCATAAAGAGCTTCCAACAATTATGATACTTATTATCTTTCAGCTCTCATTGCCCCTATCATAGGCATCTTTAGGTGATTATGGTTAAAGTGATCAAATATGAGGATATGCTTGACAAGTTGCAAATTGAAAATCTCATGTCCCTTGAATATGAGGGTCGCTCCTCATGCTAGTCAAGTTTAGTCACCGGTAAGTTCTTGTCATAGTAAGTAGGTGTGTATCATAGAGAACCGTCAACGGGGTACCCCTTGCCCGATGATACAGAAGAATCCCCATATCAAAATGACAAGGCAAGCAGACAACGAGCATCTCATCAATCTTCTTATTTACCATGGGAAAATGGTGCTTTTTCTCTCTTTCCTCTTTTCTCATCTTTTTTTTCTTTTTCTCTTTTCTCAATGTCTATCTCTTTTTTATAAGAAGAATGCTTCATAGAATTCTCATTATGGTTACGCTGCAGGTTTCCACCATGATTAGGCATGGATTAGACCGACGGCCCAGGCGTTTCTCTAACACACATACATAACTCCATGGACTTACAAGCTCCCCTTTCATTTCACACCGACGACATCCATAGACAAAAGAGCATGATATCAACTAGGTACAAAGTACAAGTGCAATGTTGAAAGCGTTCCTCATGACAGCATGGTTCTGCTAATTAACAACTTACAAAGCGCAACCATATACGCAACATAGATGGGCACAACGGTTCAAGTTTATTAAGTGAAAGAAAGTAAAGTGTGCCATCAAGTTTGTGTGAGCTTTAATCACTAATTTTCACATAACAAGTTTAATTCGGAAGGTAGATAAAAACATGAATTTACTTGGAATAGCAATAATGCTAGTAGGTAGGTACGGTGCACACAAATGGCATATGTTTTGGTTTAATGATTGGATGCACGAGAAGCATTCTCTCTCAGTACAGGTTTTTGGCTAGCAAGGCTGGGTAGCAAGCATAAGAGTTGAAGGAAACAAACAATCATACAAGTGATAAAACAAACATGCAATCTTCCTTGGAAGCACAAAATATCTTAACTAGAGAATACTAAACTTATGAGAAAATCAAGAAAGAAATATGATGAAATTATATTTCTTTAAGAGTACTTTTATCTTTTTCATTCAATTCTCAAAATGGTGTTGCTACTGACCGAACCAGGTTTGCCAAAACCAACTAAATTAACTCAATGATCCCAAAGTGATACCAATACTAACGACAAGATCAATCATATAACCATGAACTGAAAACTAATATAAGATATGCAAAAGAGTAAATGATAGAACTTCTCATTAATATTCCATAACGGCAACTCACACCAAGGGATACATAGATATCTAACGAGAGGGGGGGACACTTCCATAATGTAAACCATCCTACATGATAACTTCTCTCTTCATGATATGCCTCTACTTAAACGGTAAAAAGATAGAAGATAGTGATGTGATACCGCGACACTCCCCCAAGCTTGGAACAAACCAAGGGGATGCCAAAACCTGATGACGAATTACTCCTTCGGTGGTGGTGGTATTCTCTCGATGAGATTTTTGATTAATTTCCCCAAATCCTCAATCTCGAAGGTGAGAGTACGAATCAACTCTGAGTTTTGCTCAATGCAGCTCATGATCATGTTGGGTTGCGAATTCCAGCTCTTGCGATTCTTTCCCCACTCTTCCTCCTTGAAGTCTTGTTTTGTTGCATGGTTAGAACGAGGCATATCCCAATTGGAGGGTAGTTTCTCCTTGGGCATATTCTGGAATTGATGCTCATGGATAAGGGTATGGAAGGGATTCTTGGTGCATGGAGGAAGTGACCGTGGAGCTAAACAGTGACGCGGAGGCTTCCCTCTAGTTGACATCTGTGCAGTTCTTTTGATCTTGGCAGGGTTTGCCAACACTCCAATGCTTGCAATGGTAGTGCCGATGTGCGGATGTTGGCTTTTCTTTGCCTCCTCTTCATCTTTACTCTTGATCTCCTTCTCCTGGCCAGGGTCTTGGGGATCCTCCTCCATAGGCTCCTTTCCCTTATCCTTGGCGGAGACCATTGTGCTTCTAAACTTTGAGAATAGTTCCTGGCAGAAATATATCGAAACGAAAACACGAGAAGAACACGATATACGAACCTCGGGGGATCTGGGGGATTATATATTACGAAGTTTTACAACAAAAGGAAGGTACTGGAAGAAAACGGGTCGAGATTGAGTCCGGGCGGCCACACCACTGCCGGCGCTGGGGGCCGCTTAGGGGTGGTGTGAGCCACCCTGGCTCCGCTTCCGTCCCTCTTTCGCTTAGTTGCTTTCCTTGTTGGATAAAAACTCCCAAAATATAATTTGATAGAATTTTCGCGGAACTTTTCTTACCAGAACTGTTACCTATTCGAAAACGGACTCTGCAGGTCTCTGAACTTGGTCTTTGATAAAATTTTCCGGAGTTACCGCTTGAATAAAATCAATATCTTCATCTTCATGCTCATATTGCTCGAGTCATGAAACCTTTCACTTTGTTTGCACCATTTTCTCCGATAACCTGGAAATTTCTTTCACACAAAACTTCACACAATTCTCATTAGCAACATTAATATAAGCGAGGTAATAAACCTTTTAGGTTCAAATTCAACTGAAATCCATCAAAACATAAGTTACTGTAGCAACTCCTTCCTAAAACCCAAAAAGAATTTAAAAAGGAAATGACTTAAGAAGCAAATGCAAGAGTGGCAAAATCTGTCAAAACAGAACAGCAACTAAAGATCAATTTTTTCGAAAATATTCTGTTGCTCAAATCAAAAAGTGCAAAACTAACGAAAGTTAAATAACAACCTGGGGCAGAAGCACAAAAAATTACAGCTCAATCCATGGTACAGATATCTTTCACGAATTTTTACGGTGAAGCACAAAATATGTTTCGGGACAACAACTTCCCCAAATCTTACTTCTCTCTCATTAGAGGTTGATCTTGACACAAAAACCAAACAAAAAGGATAAGGAGAGGTTATTACCGAATTAATAACTTCCAAGACTCAAAGAAACAAAAACAAACTGAAAGCACAAATAAATTGGGTTGTCTCCCCAAAAGCTCTTTCTTTATAGCCATTAAGATGGGCATGATAATTTCAATGATGCTGACATAAGAATATGAATTGAAGTGAAAGAGAGCATTAAGAATCAACAATACACATGTTTAAGTCTAACCCACTTCCTATGCAAGGGAATTTTGTAAGCAAATAAATTGTTGAAACCAGAAGCTACAAGCATAGGAAGGCAAAACAAGTGCATCATAAAGTCTTTCAGCATAAAGCGAGGAAACTTGATATTATTGAGATGCATAAGAACCGTCTTCCCTCTCTCATAATAACTTTCAGTATCATGCATAAATTTAATGATATAACTATCACAAGAACCATTGTAGCAATGATCACTTATTCTAACAGAAAACATAGGGACACTAGCTCTCATAACACTACCTTGTGAAACAATATTAGGGATATCCTTCCAGAGGATAGTGTGCCCATCTTCTTCATATTTAGTGACAAAATCTTTCACATTTGCTATTATAGGTTCATCATCCATTTGTTTATTAGGTTCAATAGCTTTATTCGTACTTTCATTAACCATACTAGCTATCATAGAATGTTCCTTTATCTTAACTAGGAAGGGTATTTTCTCAATGTAAGGTTCATGTAAAACATGATTAGCAGTATAAAGTTCAGTATTTCTTGCAGGAACACACTTAGCAACATCTTTATATGGTTCATGATACTTATTCCACTTCTTTTTAGGAACTTCAATATAGGAAGCAAAAGCCTTAAAATAGGTTGCAATAGCTTGAGAGTCTAGACCATAAGCATTTTTAATATTTTGAAAGTCATCAGTTCCCATAAAAGATTCAATGCATTCATAATCATAATTTATACCTGACTTTCTTCCTTTGTCATTTTCCCATGCTTCAGCATTGTCTTGAATATGGTCTAGAAGATCCCTTTTAGCTTCTTCTTCCATGCGTGTAAATGATCCAGCACATGAGGCATCCAATAGATCTTTATCATGAAGAGAAAGCCTTGCATAAAAGTTATTGATAATAATATTGCGAGGGAGCTCATGAATAGGATATTTGAGCATTAGTAACTTCAATCTCCCCCAAGCTTGAGTTGTACTCTCTCCATCAAGAGGCCAAAAGTTGTATATTTGATTCCGATCTTTATGAATCTCACTAGGAGGATAAAATTTTGAATAAAAGAGAGGTACTACTTCCTCCCACTGAAGAACTTGACCATTCTTCAGTAGCTTATACCATCCCTCAGCTCTTCCTTTCAGTGATAATGAGAATAACTTCTTCTTGACTTGATCTGTTGTAATACCTGCACACTTAAACAACCCGCATTATTCGTGTATAAAGAGCAAATGATCATCGGGATGGACAGTTCCATCTCCAACATAATAGTTATCCATAACACGATCAATTAATCTTGTAGGTATTTTAAAAGTATCATTCTCAGTAGGTGGTGGTTTATCTACTACCTTAGCAGTAGTAGTAGCATTACGAAATAAGAAACTCAGTGAATTATCCATATTGGAATTAAAGCAAGTAACAGAAGTAAACAATACTCACAGTAGAAGTTTCCTTTACCAGTTCAACTCTCCAATAGCGCTTCACTCCCCGGCAACGGTGCCAGAAAATAGTCTTGATGAACCACAAGTATAGGGGGTGTATCGCAGTATTTTCGATAAGTAAGAGTGTCGAACCCAACGAGGAGCAGAAGGTGTTCACGAGTGGCTTGGAGCAGGAATTCTCTGTAAATACTTAACAAACGAATTTTTAGGGGTTTTTGATAATGCAAGTAAATAAAGTAGGAGTAAATAAAAGACAATAAAAATAAATGCAGCAAGTGGCCCAATCCTTTCTTTAGTAAAGGACAAGCCGGTTGTATTACTTAAGATGACCAAATGTTCTCGAGGACACATGGGAATATCGTCAAGTGCTTTCGCTTCATATAGTTGATTAATCTTCTTTAGTTTGCTAAGTGTTGTGTGGCTGAACCTGTGCTAATGTTCCGACCTTCCTAGGACTAATACATACTTGTAATTATACCCCTTGCAAGCATCCGCAAGTACAAGAAAGTAATTAAGGTAGAAACCTAACCACAACTTTAAACCCTGAGACCCGAACGTCCCTTGTGTAAAGGTTTCCTAACGGGGGTTCAGGTTTCTGTCACTCCGGCAACCCCTACGATTAGTAGCCAAATACACAATGCATTCCCCTAGGCCCATATAGGCGAAGTGTCATGTAGTCGACGTTCACATGACACCACTAGAAGAAATACACCACAACTTAAATATCAAACCATTGAATCTTTCTCAACATAATTCCACTACTAGCAACATGACTTCTCCCATGTCCTCAAGAACAAAACGAACTACTCACAAGACATCATATGGATCAAGATCAGAGATGATATAATGATATGTAACAATCTGAACATAAACGATAATTCAATGGTTCACTCAATAGCATCAACTACAAGGAGTAATCGACACATGGAAAGTTTCCCCTAAGAACTATGCAAGATTCAACCCAATTGTTACATTGGTATGGAGTGTTGATGATGGTGCTGGTGGAGATGCTGATGATCCCGATGAAGTCCAGCTTAATGGTGGTGTTGATAGCGATGATATCCCCTCTCCGGGAAGGAATTCTCCTGGCAGAATTCTGTCTGCCGGAGAGATCTCTATCTCTCGGTGTTTTCCGCCCCGCAGAGGCGGCGGAATCTTTCTATGGTCCCTCCCTAGGTATTAGGGTTCCGTGGAGTTAATATACGCTAGAGGGGAAAGCCTGGAGTAGGCCAGGACGGCCACACCACCTGCTAGCGTGGCCTAGGGCTGCCCGCTCCAGGGGTGGTGTGGGTCCCCTGTGGCCCATCTCCGCTCCCCCTTCTGGCAATCTTCGTCTTCTGGAAAAATAGAATTTTCCATGTATTTTCCCGGATTTTCTGATCTTCGAGAATTTTTCCTCCAAACAGCACCTTTTCCATCAGAATCCTGACTACAGCGGTCCATGCTCCAAAAGTCATCAACCATGCAATAACAGATGAAATAACATAAGTATCATCTGTTAATATGAAATATATCAATGAATAATAGTAAATTAGGATATAGAATAGTGATGCAAAATGGACGTATCATACATCCGTAATCCGGATCGAAGGTATTATCAACCCTTTTTCTGGTGCCGTTCCCGGGGAAGCAATACTACCCTGGTGAGGTTATTAGGAACCTTGCTATTTTTAATTCTTGTTTTTAATTTTGTTAGTTTGCTTTCAGTCTTTATTTGATAAACCAAAAAAAATAGTTAGCCTTTAAATTCTTGCTTTTACTATTATAATTCTTTGTTTAAGAAAACCCCAAAGCATAGGAAATACGGCTGAAAATAAGCTTGGGGAGTTTGCTACTCCCAACAATGATTATTTGCGTACTCCTATTACTCAGCCATCAATTGGTGCCGATGACTATGAAATTAAGCCCCATTATTTAAGTTTGGTTCAACATAATCAATTTGGAGGCTCTACTGTTAAAGATGTAGGTATGCACTTGAATACTTTCACTAAAATATGTGATATGATGCGTATTAAAGACGTTGACCCTGATGCGGTCTAATTGCGTTTGTTTCTTTTCTCTCTAAGAGGGAGAGCAAAAGAATGGTTGCTATCTTTGCCTAGAAATACTATTACATCATGGGTGGGATGTACTTCTTTATTTCTGACTAAAATTTTCCCACCTGCAAAGACTATGCAACTCAGATCTAATATTACTGGCTTTAGGTAGGAAGAGCGTGAGCCACTAGCACTTGCATGGGAGAGGATGAAAGAATGCTTAAGAAATTGTCCTAGTCATGAGATGGAAGATTGGTCAATCCTCCATTTATTTTATAATGCTCTTAATCCTGTGTCTAAGTCTATGCTTGATACTGCAGCTGGAGGAACATTTATGGGTAAACATATTACCGAAGCAAAGTAGCTGCTAGACAATATGCAAGACAACCATGCCCAATGGCATGTGGAAAGATCAAACACGAACAAGGTGAACTCCGTTTCACCACAAGAAAAACGAAGAACTCAATGCTAAGTTGGATGAGCTCATACTAGCCGTAAAAGGTAAGGAATCCCAGGTAAGAGTCACCCCTAAAACAAATATTGAAGAAGTAGATTTCGTTGCTCGTAATGATTATAACCCTGCTTGGAAGAAGAGTTACAATCCTAACTTTCAGAAACATTATCCTAGTCCTGCAGGTAACTCTAATAATAATATGGGAACTAGTAATGGTAGTCTCCAAGAAACACTTAAGTCTTTTATAGACTCACGAAATGAACAAAACAATATTCTTGTTAAAATAACAGAGAACCATGATGCCATGCTTGGTAAATTATCTAACCAAGTTGTTAGTTTGAGAAATGATTTGCATGCCCTCCAAGAAAGAACGAGGATCGTTGAGGCACAATTAGGTAAGATAACCGAGAGTCAAACTCTCATTCTAGCTAAATTTGCAGGTAAAGCTAAGCCCAATCCCGTTGAAGAACTCAAGATGATGAGAATCCAAAGGGAGGAGCCTGAAGAACTTGACTATAGTAATGCTCCTTCACCAAGCTACACTGTTGAAGATCTCTAAAAAGGATCAACGTCAAGATTCCGGTGAGTGAAGGTAGTGAGGAAGCTATGTACCAGCACTTCGCTAATCAGGTGGCAATAAAGGTACGTGAGCTTGAGGAAGAATATAAGCAAATTGCTGAAAAATACCTGTGAAGTTAGATGACATATTTGAGCCTACTATTAAGATTAAAATTGGAACCAATGAGATAGCTGCACTTTGTGATCTAGGTGCAAGCATCTCAACAATTCCAAAGAGTCTTTTTAACAAGCTAAATCTTGGCTTCTTTGAAATCACTAAGTTAAAATTGCATCTAGAAGATTCTACCTACAAACAAGCTGTAGGAATTAAGGAGAATACTTTAGTATACATTAAAGGTTGCCCTGCTCTAATTGATTTTGTTATTGATGGCATGCCTAAAGATTCTACTGCTCCTATCATATTAGGCCATCCTTTCTTAAGAACTATTAAGGCTTCGATTAATCTACATGAAGGGAACGTGAAGCTCCAATTGCCTTCGAGGGATCCTTTTGTTATTCATTTCCCCAGGAAGAAGAAAGCCAAGCATGATGAAAAGGAGGCCATCACTTTGAAGGCCAATTACTTTGGAGTGGGTGTTCCACTCATCTGTCCTAAGTAAGCAACATTGAGGTCAAGCTAGTAAACATAAAAGAGCGCTCCATGGGAGGCAACCCATGTTAAATAAAGGTTTGAGTTAAGTTTTTAATTTTAGTTTAAGTTTATGTTTAATAAAGAATGCTAGAAAACTCCATTCGAGGAGAATAAGTTCGGCAGTACTTGAAATTCTGCTTTATTCATGCTATTGTTGGTCGATAATATTTGCTGTCAATTTTCTGTCATAAACAAGGTATATCAGTAAGTTATAGGAAAAGAAGTAATTTTCGAAGAAATAGAATTTGTTTGATGCACACAGAGAGTCTAACGACCAACTATACGGCGGGAATAAAAATTTCGGCCGTATAGCTCCGGTCGTATAGATAACTTTGCCATCAACAATTTTTCTTTCATAAGTACAGAAGGTTTAACGACCAACTATACGGCGAGAATAAAAATTCCAGCCGTATAGCTCCGGTCATATAGATATTTGTGCCTCTATACAAATTCTGTTCTAATATACTGAGAGTTTAACGACCAACTATACAGCAGGAATAAAAATTCCGGCCGTATAGTTCCGGCCGTATAGATATCGATGCCCTTGTATATTTTCTTTCCCAGGGATAGTCAGTTTCACGACCAACTGTACGGTGGGAACATTTTATTCCGGCCGTATAGTTGCGCCCGTATAGCTGTGCTGCTAGGAGGAAACCCTAATATTTTGACAGAAATCCAACTATACGACGGGAACGCATTGTTCCAGCCGTATAGTTGTGCCCGTATAGTTGCATCCGACCACAAAAACACACAGGAAGGTACCTCCAACTCCAAAACTTCAATCCTTTTTCTCTCTTCTACCTCCAAACTCCCTCAAAACCTCAAGAGATATTCATCTCTATTCAATTTTGTTCGATTTCCTTGCACACGAGTGATCTACGGTATGTTTATCCTCCGATCCTCCAATTACTTTTTGCAAATTCATCTTCGATCTATTGTCATTATCAATCTAGGGTGAGACCTACTATGAACCAATTGCCATGATTTTCTTGCCTAGATTATTATTTTGAGGAGATTCTTTAGTGTGCTATGATGAGGAATATGATGTACTTACTGTTGTTGGATCAAAAAGGTCTATTTTGCCTTTCTTCAATGTTCTAGATGATGAACAGAAGGAGCCAAACTCGTGCTCGTGCCACCGCTAGCGCTTCTCAGGCTGTCTCTCAAGAATGCATGGGGATACGGTTCAGGGATGAGCCCCATCGTGATCGCTTCAACAAGATCTAGAACCGCGAAGTGAAGGCCACCAAGTGGGCTTGCCACATTATATTGAACCAACTCGGTATTTTTGATGACTTCAATTTAGTTTGCAATAGAGTTGGCCTGCAAAACTTTGTGTATAATGATGTGCCTACTTATCGCCGCTTAACCATTGAATTTCTAAGTTCGTTGAAAAGCACCGTTAAACAATGGCAAGGAGAGGGTACTATTTCTTTCCGACTGATGAACAACAACTACACTTTAACATTGGATGAATGGTGCGCATGTTTTAATTTGCCAAACAATGATGTTCATGCCTTACGCGCATCCTTTAATGGCTTAGAACCTACCCCTGAACAATACTATAATGGAATGAGTTTCACTAGTAGAGTGAACAAGGGGAAGAATATTCAACATCCTGCAATTCACTATTTGTTCTATGTTATTGCTAACACCTTGCAGGAACGTAATGAGTTCACAAGACTCAACGAGGAGGATATCCTAGTCCTTGCAAAGGCTGCTTACATCAACTATGGCTTGTCACTCAACTTGGGTGCCATCCTTGTGCGCTACCTAGAGCACCAAGCCTCCCAAAGCCAAGGACCAATCACAGGTGGAGGCGTCATCACCGTGCTTGCCACTGCTCTAGGCATCAACCTAGGTGAGTTACATCCTGTGCTAGGTGAGACACGTATTGGTTTCTCCATTTTAAGAGCCAGTGGAACGCTCACTAGGAGAGGTGGTGTTTATTATCTGCATATTGCTAGAGCTGGGCGTCTCTACCCCGCTCCTATGCCTAATGGTCTTTTCTCTATCGAGGAAGGACGTTTGCTATATGACTTGTAGGCTGAGCAACACTAACCCAAGGAGGAGATTCCGGAGGAGGATGAGGACCAAGAGCAGGAGCAAGAAGTTCCTAATCAAAAGGAGCAGCCACAAACCCGGTTCGCCACATACCAAGATTTCCAAGGACTTGGAGGGACTATGGAGAGGATGCATAGCCTCTATTTGAACCTCCGATAATCAACTAGTAACCTCTCAAATCAATTTGCGAACTGGAGTAATGACTTTTTCCTGCTACCACAATGATTTAAAGGGCTTGCAAAGCCTAAGCTTGGGGAAGTTTCCTCATGCATCTTTATTTGGTGTTCATTTGCTTTTATTTTATTTCGAGGTTGTGTTTTTATTTAAGTTTATAAGCACTCATGTTGGTTTACCCAACACTTTATTTTTAGTTGTTTCTATTTGCTTTCGAAATTTTCTAGCCGAGCTTTGCCACCAATTTTCTATTCTTTAAAGTCCCTCTCTTAAAAACTCCAAAAATATTTCTCCATTTTCCTTATTTTCCCTCTTTATTTTCTTTCCTCCTCGAGGTCTTTATGTATTTGCAGGAGAGTGATCGACTTTGAGTTTCCAAGAAACAAATAAAAAAGGAAGAGAGAAGTGGAACCAAACATGAGAGGTATGCCTTATGACTCCCCACTTTTGAAGTTTGAGAAACCCATGCTAGTTAGTAGTAAATGTTGAGATATTATATTGGTGGAGTGAGTCTTTGTATTGTAGTAAGATTTTCGTTTGCATGGGTATTTAATTGGGTACATTTTGTTCCAGCTCTCGTAATTAACCAAGTCTTGCCTACAAATTGCTAAACAATTGTAATAAGAAAAAGTCTCACAATTGAACGCTTGGGTGTTGTAGTGCTTAGTTTTGAAGGCTTATTTCTAGAGACACTCAACACCACTGAAAATGTTGATTGACTTAATAGCTCTCTTTAAAAGTACTTGTTCGATTGAATTAATGTTTAGCGGTTTTTGTGAGCATGCCAAAGTTTAACTTGTTAATCATAAGAATGATATAGCTTTATGCATGTCAAACTTCATGGGATGCCAACAACTCCGCTGGCCTACGAATGATCTTCATGGAGGAAACTCCTAGATTTTGGCTATGAGTTGATTAAACACTTGTAGCAACAATGCTATAGTGGGTAAGATTCTTGGCACTCTCGGGTAGCTGTAATCATGATGGAATCACTCCTCTAGCTGTTATGAGAAATCATTATGCAAAAGGAACAAAATCTTAGTGATGCCACGAGTGTCCATCATAGCCCGATAAACTAATAAAAATCTTTGGCATGCTCTCAATTACTCAAAAACTGAAATTCTTGAAGGACAATGAATAAAAAAGTAGTGCTTGAAAGGTCTTGATTTATTGTTGTGGGAGAATTGAGATACTCTAGTGTATATGCTTTTCATGACAACTCTCACACTCTTAATTTACATGATTATACTTTATTGTTCAAAGGCAAGCCTATGAGTTGATTACTTGACATGGAATAAAGTTTACTCATTTGAATCATCCATGTTGACAATAATTTTGCTGCACTATAAGGATGCATGAAACCCTTATGATATGCTTGCCATTACTCTATCTATGCTAAAAAATTTAGATTTATGAAGTGGAGGAAACATGAGACTACTAATCATGAGTAAGATCACCATCTCGTTATTTCAGTTTAAATGTTGAGTTCCTTTTTGATTTTGGTTTTCTTGCTCGAGGACAATCAAGTTTAAGCTTGGGGAGGTTGATGGCTCTGAAATATAGCCATCTACGTCCACATTTAAACTGGATATTATTCATAATTTTGAAGAAATATCTCTCTAAATCCTGCCACTAAGGCCAAATATTCATAGGGGTATGTGTAACTACCTCGGTGAATTACGCTCTTAGTTACAAGCCTGGATGAGCGGAAATGGTTAAAATAGTACGGTGGGGCCAAATGCCACTCACAGGTAGACCTTCGCCGTCTAACCATTTCCAAAACATCGGGACAAGAACGAGCGGCGTAATCGGCAGGCGAAGGGATCAACTACATACACAAATGAGTATGTATGCAAGCCACCATACAACAGTACTCAGAGCCATTCCATCTAAAAGAAATAGAAATATTGCAACGCCATACGGCAAGATCCAAATATCCTAGATAGATATAATAGTTTAGGATATCTCCTCATACATTAAACATCAGAGTATCAAAGTGAAGCGAAAACAAGATCCGAGTACGGATAAGAAGCAAATCGGCATAAGATGCCCCATAAATAATCACATCCCGCCCACAGATCTCACGGATCCCTGTTCCCGGAATCTCTACACCGAGTGATCGTTGCCCACATCGTTCGTCTCCTCCACCCAGTATCCATCTTGCGAGTTTACCTATTCATCTGAATCAAACAATTTATCGTGTGAGACCCTAGGGGTACTCAGCAAGTCTTTATGCCTCTAAAGGGGCCACAACTGGGTGACGAATTGCAGCGAAAGATAATACCTAACAATTCTATAGATACTCGCTAACCATACGCCTAACCAATGATAGACGGATGTCCGTGAATTAATAACAACAGTTAGAACAGTAATTAACAGATCCATCCTCCTCCTCGCTTACCAACGAGGAAGCGGACGAACAACCCCCATCCGTTGGCAGTTTTATTAGCCATTCCATGAGTGTTGCACTATTTACTAGTCAGGTACTTAGTCAAATTAAAAGCGGTACTTTAGTTATACTTGTCTATGATCGAGAAACTGTGCTCCAAGTCGTCCATAACCGCGGACACGGCTTTGAGAAGATTTACCTGCAGGGTGCACAAATAGCAACACACTGATCAACCACGGAAAACCAAATCAAAACCAACGAGGCATTCACGACAAAGCGATCACAGGATTCGAAATGTTTGAGGGGCCACCCCACTAAGCTACCCACAACGGTTGGCCGGCTCAAACGGACCTGTGGTTTGTGTGGACGGTAAACGATCGGGAACCGAAAATGTGACTGGGCTTGTCGATACAGCGAAACGTGTCACGGTCCTAAATACAGGTGCTCCACGCACAATCTTAAATAAAGCGAAAGCATGGCATAAGCACAGATAGTAATAAAGCCCCAAACTACTTTGTGGCCCCAAGAAATAAGAATGAATCAAGCCCTGGCTCAGGGGGGGTTCATAAGGCCTCCCGGATGTGGATAGTGCGAATAGTCAAGGAACAGGAATCAAGTACTCGGGGTCCTACGGGACATAAGTGAGCATGAAGAACCAAATAGCAGATATTGCCCACTGGTGCCACTGTCATTAGTTATCCCATTACTACTCAGGTTAAGTTGTTTAGGTACCTCGTTATCCATCAGACACTCACATACCCTACACATGCTGTTCTACGACCCGCATGGCTCAAACAACTCCTGTAGTAATGGCTCATGGGATGGAGGAACAAGCTTAGGGGTTTAAAAGTAAAGGCTATGCAGTACTTGGGATTCAGTTTAATGCAATCGCGACTCAATGATGCAAGAATAAGATAGAGGCAATAGGTACTATATGTATGCAAGCATGTGGTAGTGCTTTCCTGGCAGCTCGGTTGAAGCGAGGGATGGATCTGGGTAGTGCTCCTGGGTTTCTTGATATATCCCCTGCTCAGCGTCTATTCGAAGAAGAACCAAACAAACAAGGGCCAACATAAATAGAGTGCACAAGCATATGAATTAAAATGCGACAAGCAAACAATCATGCCATGATGAATGATGCACAATTTGCATGGCAATAATGTAGCATGGCATGGGTGAGGTGCGGAATACAAGAATAAAGCATTTTACGGAGTTTTAGTCCCCCTTTTATCCTCAAATAAGTTGCTGTAAACTTTATATTTATATGATGCATGCTGCAATTCAGAACATGGAATGCATAGATAGAACGGGCTCGTCGCGCTGATCGATTTAGACATATCATTTGTCAAATTCGGAGTTATAAAACAAAAGTTATTAATTAATTAAGGAAAAGGGTATTTTATTGTAATTTTAATCAACTCGAAATTTAAAGTGTTCAAACAATATTTTGAATGGCATATTTGAAATCCTCACATTTTTCTGATTCCAAAACATATATTATTTGTATTATTTGGATTTATATTTTAAAAATTATTTAAAACTGATTTGGATTTGAATTTAAATCAATTTGAAAAGGATTTAAATTAAACAGCCAAGCAGAAAACATTTTGTACTCAGGCAGAACCAGCCACTGACGCTGACGGGTGGGGCGCAGAGGGTCCGCCCGGTTTTTCTCACTCACGGGGAGTTGACCCACTTCGACCGATGGACGGGCCCGGCCAGGAAAGGGCCACTCAAGGCTGCCGCCAGGAAGCGACACGTGGGCGATCCAGGGCAGTGCGGGCAGAGAATCTCCAGAGCGCGGGGGTTTTCTTGCAAAAAGCACCGAGGCTGACAGGTGGGCTCCTTGGACTGCGGGTTTAGGCGGGAAAAAGGGAAGGGGGTCATGTGCGAAACGACATCGGCTGCTGCGGCCTCGACGGACAATGGTGCCGGGCGGCGAAAAATCGGCCGTCTTCCGACGACGGTGTTGACGCATACGCTGGACAAATCGCGTCGCCCCAAAACGAAAAACAAAGAGGGAACATCGGGCTACAACTTTCATTCAGAAAACATCGTCGGAGGAGGGCTACAGCGTGCGGGGCACGGCGGGGAATAGGGGGGGACGGACGCTGCTGCAGCTGCTGCTGTCTGCCAGAGCACGGCGCGCGGTGGCGGCGCACGGAGGCCGCTCGACGGAACGTCCGACGAGGTTAGGCCGCTAGGAGGAGGACGGGCTTGTCTAGGAGATAGAGAGGCTCACCAGGGGGTCGCCCGTGACGTCGCTGGAGCGAGAGGTGGATCGGGTTGGAGCAGAGGCAGGGGTTCTGCGAGCTTCGGATCTCGGTGGCTGCGGCGTGTCCGGCGAGCTACAGAGAATTCCGGCAAGGCGTGGCCGAAACAGGTTGAGGCAGAGGAGGCAAAGGGAGGTCCTGGAAGGCCCGAGCGTGCTGCAACTCACCGGGTCGACGACGGAGGTGGTAGACCGAGCTAGGTCTAGGGTTTTGGGCGTGGCCTTGCCTTGGGTGGTTGGCCAAAGGAGGAGGAGGGAGAGGGAGCCTGGGCGAGGGATCTCGATCTGGGGTCAATGGAAGGATAAGGATGGGAGGGGAGGCCCTACTTCTCCTTTATGCCGAGAGGAAGAGAGGACCACGGGTGCGGCGAGTGGAGGCGATCGAGCACGTGAGAGAGGGCTGGGAGGGAGAAAAACAGTGCACCGACTCGCTGTCCACCTGGTCTGGTTGAGCCAGAGGGGAGAGAGGTGTGGTTAGGGTTGGCTAGAGAGGGGGGGCTTGGTTAGGGTTTTGGTTTAGGTTAGGGGTAGAGGGGGTGATAGGGTTAGGGTGTGATCATGAACAACTCATGATCAAGCACATGGGTTTTGGTTTATGGCAAGACCAACACAAAAGAAACAAGCAAAGAGGAATGGTTGGGGAGGAGGAGAGAAGGGGTAGGGGTTTTAGGGTAGGATTAAGATGGTCACACATGGTCATGCAAAAATGGGGTGATGATTGCATGGCCCATGCACAATAATTAATGGCCATGTTTATGCTTGTGAAAACAATAATAATAACATGGCATTATTATTATGCATTCCCAAAATGTGGAATAAAGGCCAAGCAAAAGGAATTAGAATTAGATCCATCCCAACCCACATGAGCTAGAGTCCAAAATAAAATAAAAGCCCATGGGTAATTAGGGTGGTGGAATTATAAGGTGGTGACAAAGAAAGATGGTGGAATGGAATAAAAGATATGCCCCCAACTCAACTTGGGCATTAAACATTTATCAAGAACCAAATACAATATATCAAGAGGCAAATACAATTAATAATGCATATGAGAGAAGAACCAAAACAAAAAGGGTTTTATATGATGCTCAAATGCAAGGTGGCATGATGACATGAACATGATATAATTATGATGCAACGATTATATATTGGAAGTAGCATTTATATAGACTAGGCTAGTAGCATTGCAATTGTTAGACAATTGGGATGCTACAACTCTCCCCCACTAAACAAGAATCTCACTTGAGATTCCTAGGAAAAGGAAAACAACACAAGGAGAGGCGGTTGTTCGAACGAAGGTGACCCTCACGTTCCCAAGTTGATGAACAACAGAATGGTGCGACCGCTACACCTTGCAAAACTCGCTAGACTTGTTGCAGTCTTGCTTTGCTTGAGAAACAACGGGTTAGAAGAGTTGAAGGATTGTCGTGAGGCAAGAAGGTAGGATGAACATAGCTCCGGTTTTTCGAGAAACAAGATAAAAGACTAGAACCACTTGTGAAATAAAAGGAAAAGATGGTGTATCATGGATAAAGAAAGACACACCATTAAGATTAAAGATTTACCGATACTAGAGAGGATGAATCTTTATCTCACCGGAAGAAAAAGAGCTAGATTGGAGAGGTTTTGAACCACTATGACAATAGCATCGTATCTTCTCTCGGATTTGAGAAATGAAGTACGGAAACAATATTGCCTTCAAACAATAGAGTTCCTTGATATCAACAGAAAGATTTAGTTAGACATCGTCGGATTAGATTCTTCTTGCGCCGGTAAGACCCAAAGGATCACGCAATTGAGGTGCGCGGATATAACTTCCATAGACGGATGTGAAGCCAGATCATGGTGGAATCCCGAGAAGCAAAGAATATGGAGGATCTGGAGTTTATTGTAGAGATACTTATTGCTTTCTTTAGCCTTGAGGCTAACGCAATAGATTTGCGGCTGATGGCCTCAACCATAATTGGCTTTACCACAGAAAAGAATTGATGAAACAAAGAGAGAGATAGTTTCCTTTAATCTTGTTTGTGGATGTCGAGCATCGGTAGAAAGACGAGGACCGAAAAGAGTTTGTATTTGTTTCCACCAGATAATTGAAGATTTTGTTCCATCTAGAATAGACAGACCACCAACAAGAGATTATTGATTACTTTCTTCGAGAGAGCACTCCGGATAGACAAGGACGGAAGTAAAAGTATCGAGGGATAAGGCCACTTCTAACTTCCGTGGAATGAGTGTAATCACATTAATTTACCAATTCAATGTACAAGAGCGAATGATAAGAGTAGTGGTATGGTAGCTACTTCATCCCGCACTCAAAGCATTACTCCGCACATGAATAAGAAAACCATGCAACCCAACTACCGAAACAGACTGAAGGTATTGACAATAACTCATGGAACTTTGTTAGAAAACAAGGATAGATGCAAACGATTCGCCGGATTCATAGATAGATAAGGATGATGATGTTGTCGTCATGTCTGAAGTACCAAGCCACCAGAAAGATATGAAGGAAGATTACGGATAAGAACTGCAAGATTCAACAGCTACAGAAAAGATAGCACCAACTTGAACAGAAGGAATACAAGATCTGGAAGGTCTTCATGGCCTCCGGTGGATTGAGCATAGACGATAGAGCGAGAGGGTTTCAAGAGATTACTTAACGAGATAGAGGTGAAAAGAACTCCATGTTCTTCTTGAAATGATTGAGAGTGATTTAGCAGTTTTGAGGAAAATCTTTAGCGGAACGACGATGATAACTTGCCAACAAGGAATAACTCCAGATTGGTTGAAGATGGAGGATGGAATTAACAATGGACTTGCTGATTCCAGAGTTGAAGTAATGTATTTAGCAGAAGGACGTGGTCGAGATAGGTGACTTCAAGAAGCCAGAATTTCCACTTTGGGAACTTTGCACACGGCAATGTTAACAAAGCTTGAGAGAAAGGGACACAGATGATCTTCCATGTTCTTCCATTGATATGGAATAGGCAAGCATATTATCAACATATACCACCATGGATTAACAAGATATTCCCAGAATACCAAGTTCAAAAGGCGAGAGACACGAACAAATGCTCGAACACTTCCTGAGCTCAACGCTCTTAGAAAGATCAATATTAAGAGCACGGGTTCGTGTTGAAGAAGATGCACTGGAAGAATAGATTATCTGGTCCTTCGGAAGAAAAAGAGATGTCACCTGGTTCACATTGTCGATTGGATCACCGGTTACAAAGATAAAGAGATCTTGGATAAAGAAAAGATGATAGATCATACCTTAAGCAAAGCTACCAGAGACGAAAAGATGCAATTCCCTCGTCTCAAAGAGAATTTTGCAGATATGGAGTTCAAAAAGATGTGCAGCATGATGAACAGATGATAGACCGCCGTAGTGCCTTGAGAAACTCCGGATTGCCAAAGATGCTCGAATATGCATAGATATGATCACGGTGTACTCAAAATCATAGGAGATAACCGTCACCATTTGGAGGATAGTGGTGATTGCATTTTCCATATTCCACTCATGATAAGTGTCATATAGCTATGCCGAGAACCAATTTACAATCACCAGCATCGGATCGACACATGTTATGTAATTAGCCCAAGAGAATTGGAGATGAAATGAAACTCTAGGATTAAGCGCCGGTGACAAAAGAATGAGTTAGCATGGACATGCTGATAAAAGGGAGATAGATAATGTTTCACACACGACTGAAAAGGAGTATGGAAACACAGATGTATCAAAGAAAAAATTTCCGCATTTTTCGGCATTAAAATACCAATAGATGCGCAAAATCACCTATCAGGTAGAGATTAGCAACTCCACATACTGTGAAAGCATGCTGGAAGGAAGAACACCCTTAAGAAGATGGCACCGGTTAACAAGGAGTCGGACAGATCGCGCCGGTTTTCAAAAGCCCGTCAGTATGGAATGTACCAACAGTTGATAACCAAAGGCAGATTGTGATAACAAATTGGATGCAACAGATAGACAAGGAATTACACACACACACACACACTTTCTATGGTACTACGGAAACCCACAACACGTGAATCCTAGTTTGAATTTTAGGAGGAGGATTGAAAATGTTACACTTCCTTACCAGAAAGGGTGGGTGGGTGGTTAAGAAGAAAAGTGGAAGCAGTCCTACTCTCACGTTTTGTTTTTCCCTAGTATACATAGCTACCAAAATATTTGCTAGACTGACAACGACCATTTGGCTGAGACCCTGAAGGGCGGGATGGCTCTGATACCAATTGTAACTACCTCGGTGAATTACGCTCTTAGTTACAAGCCTGGATGAGCGGAAATGGTTAAAATAGTACGGTGGGGCCAAATGCCACTCACAGGTAGACCTTTCGGCCGTCCTAACCATTTCCAAAACATCGGGACAAGAACGAGCGGCGTAATCGGCAGGCGAAGGGATCAACTACATACACAAATGAGTATGTATGCAAGCCACCATACAACAGTACTCAGAGCCATTCCATCTAAAAGAAATAGAAATATTGCAACACCATACGGCAAGATCCAAATATCCTAGATAGATATAATAGTTTAGGATATCTCCTCATACATCAAACATCAGAGTATCAGGCGGAAGCGGAAAACAAGATCCGAGTACGGATAAGAAGCAAATCGGCATAAGATGCCCCATAAATAATCACATCCCGCCCACAGATCTCACGGATCCCCGTTCCCGGAATCTCTACACCGAGTGATCGTTTCCCACATCGTTCGTCTCCTCCACCCAGTATCCATCTTGCGAGTTTACCTGTTCATCTGAATCAAACAATTTATCGTGTGAGACCCTAGGGGTACTCAGCAAGTCTTTATGCCTCTAAAGGGGACACAACCTGGGGTGACGCAATTGCAGCGAAAGATAATACCTAACAATTCTATAGATACTCGTTAACCATACGCCTAACCAATGATAGACGGATGTCCGTGAATTAATAACAACAGTTAGAACAGTAATTAACAGATCCATCCTCCTCCTCGCTTACCAACGAGGAAGCGGACGAACAGCCCCCATCCGTTGGCAGTTTTATTAGCCATCCATGAGTGTTGCACTATTTACTAGTCAGGTACTTAGTCAAATTAAAAGTGGTACTTTAGTTATACTTGTCTATGATCGAGAAACTGTGCTCCAAGTCGTCCATAACCGCGGACACGGCTTTCAGAAAGATTTACCCTGCAGGGGTGCACAAATAGCAACACACACTCGATCAACCTCGGAAAAACCAAATCAAAACCCAATGAGGCATTCACGACAAAGCGATCACAGGATTCAGAAATGTTTTAGGGGGCCACCCCACTAAGCTACCCATAGCAAGTTGGCGGCTCAAACGGACCCGTGGTTTGTGGACGGCGGTAAACGACTGGGAACCCGAAAATGTGACTGGGCTTGTCGATACAGCGAAAATGTGTCACGGTCCTAAACAGTACAAGTGCTCCACGCACAATCTTAAATAAAGCAGTAAAGCATGGCATAAGTATAGGATAGTAATAAAGCCCCAAACTACTTTGTGGCCCCAAGAAATAAGAATGAATCAAGCTCTGGCTCAAGGGGGTTCATAAGGCCTCTCGGATGTGGATAGTGCGAATAGTCAAGGAACAGGAATCAAGTACTCGGGGTCCTACGGGACACAAGTGAGCATGAAGAACCAAATAGCAGATATTGCCCACCGGTGCCACTGTCATTAGTTATCCCATTACTACTCAGGTTAAGTTGTTTAGGTACCTCGTTATCCATCAGACACTCACATACCCTACACATGCTGTTCTACGACCCGCATGGCTCAAACAACTCCTGTAGTAATGGCTCATGGGATGGAGGAACAAGCTTCAGTGGGGTTTAAAAGTAAAGGCTATGCAGTACTTGGGATTCAGTTTAATGCAATCATGACTCAATGATGCAAGAATAAGATAGAGGCAATAGGTACTATATGTATGCAAGCATGTGGTAGTGCTTTCCTGGTAGCTCGGTTGAAGCGAGGGATGGATGTGGGTAGTGCTCCTAGGTTTCTTGATATATCCCCTGCTCAGCGTCTATTCGAAGAAGAACCAAACAAACAAGGGCCAACATAAATAGAGTGCACAAGCATATGAATTAAAATGTGACAAGCAAACAATCATGCCATGATGAATGATGCACAATTTGCATGGCAATAATGTAGCATGGCATGGGTGAGGTGTGGAATACAAGAATAAAGCATTTTACGGAGTTTTAGTCCCCCTTTTATCCTCAAATAAGTTGCTGTAAACTTTATATTTATATGATGCATGCTGCAATTCAGAACATGGAATGCATAGATATAACGGGCTCGTAGCGCTGATCGATTTAGACATATCATTTGTCAAATTCGGAGTTATAAAACAAAAGATATTAATTAATTAAGGAAAAGGGTATTTTATTGTAATTTTAATCAACTCGAAATTTAAAGTGTTCAAACAATATTTTGAATGGCATATTTGAAATCCTCACATTTTTCTGATTCCAAAACATATATTATTTTTATTATTTGGATTTATATTTTAAAAATTATTTAAAACTGATTTGGATTTGAATTTAAATCAATTTGAAAAGGATTTAAATTAAACAGCCAAGCAGAAAACATTTTGTACTCAGGCAGAACCAGCCACTGACGCTGACGGGTGGGCCTTGCGCTGACTCAGCAGCAGGTGGGGCGAAGAGGGTCCGCCCGGTTTTTCTCACTCACGGGGAGTTGACCACCGCGCCAAGCCAGACGGCCCGGCCAGTCTTGGGGCCACTGCGCTGCCGCCAGGAAGCGACACGTGGGCGATCCAGGCAGCGTGGGTGGAGAATCTCCAGAGCGCGGGGGTTTTCTTGCAAAAAGCACCGAGGGCAGGTGGGCTCTGGACCGGGTTTAAGCGAGAAAAGGAAGGGGTCATGTAAACGACATCGTCAGTCGCCGCGCCTGACGACACACGCTGCGGAAAAACTGGCCGTCTTCCGACGACGGTGGCGACGCATACGCTGGACGAATCGCGTCACCCCAAAAACGAAAAACAAAAAGGGAACATCGGGCTACAACTTTCATTCAGAAAACATCGTCGGAGGAGGGCTACAGCGTGCGGGGCACGGCGGGGAATAGGGGGACAGACGCCAGCTGCTCTTGTCTGCCAGAACCTGGCAGTGATGGCGGCGCACGGAGGCCGCTCGACGGAACGTCCGATGAGGTTAGGCCGCTAGGAGGAGGACGTGCTTGTCTAGGAGATAGAGAGGCTCACCAGGGGGTCGCCCGTGACGTCGCTGGAGCGAGAGGTGGATCGGCCGGGTGAGGCAGGCGGGGGTTCTGTGAGCTTCGGATCCCGGTGGCTGCGGCGTGTCCGGCGAGCTACAGAGAATTCCGGCAAGGCGTGGCCGAAACAGGTTGAGGCAGAGGAGGCAAAGGGAGGACCTGGAAGGCCCGAGCGTGCTGCAACTCACCGGGTCGACGACGGAGGTGGTAGACCGAGCTAGGTCTAGGGTTTTGGGCGTGGCCTTGCCTTGGGTGGTTGGCCAAAGGAGGAGGAGGGAGAGGGAGCCTGGGCGAGGGATCTCGATCTGGGGTCGATGGAAGGATAAGGTTGGGAGGGGAGGCCCTACTTCTCCTTTATGCCGAGAGGAAGAGAGGACCACGGGTGCAGCGAGTGGAGGCGATCGAGCACGTGAGAGAGGGCTGGGAGGGAGAAAAACAGTGCACCGACTCGCTGTCCACCTGGTCTGGTCGAGCCAGAGGGGAGAGAGGTGTGGTTAGGGTTGGCTAGAGAGGGGGGGCTTGGTTAGGGTTTTGGTTTAGGTTAGGGGTAGAGGGGGTGATAGGGTTAGGGTGTGATCATGAACAACTCATGATCAAGCACATGGGTTTTGGTTTATGGCAAGACCAACACAAAAGAAACAAGCAAAGAGGAATGGTTGGGGAGGAGGAGAGAAGGGGTAGGGGTTTTAGGGTAGGATTAAGATGGTCACACATGGTCATGCAAAAATGGGGTGATGATTGCATGGCCCATGCACAATAATTAATGGCCATGTTTATGCTTGTGAAAACAATAATAATAACATGGAATTATTATTATGCATTCCCAAAATGTGGAATAAAGGCCAAGCAAAAGGAATTAGAATTAGATCCATCCCAACCCACATGAGCTAGAGTCCAAAATAAAATAAAAGCCCATGGGTAATTAGGATGGTGGAATTATAAGGTGGTGACAAAGAAAGATGGTGGAATGGAATAAAAGATATGCCCCCAACTCAACTTGGGCATTAAACATTTATCAAGAACCAAATACAATATATCAAGAGGCAAATACAATTAATAATGCATATGAGAGAACAACCAAAACAAAAAGGGTTTTATATGATGCTCAAATGCAAGGTGGCATGATGACATGAGCATGATATAATTATGATGCAACGATTATATATTGGAAGTAGCATTTATATAGACTAGGCTAGTAGCATTGCAATTGTTAGACAATTGGGATGCTACAGTATGCAATCCTTTCTTTTATATTTTTTCTGCGCAGATAATGTCGTTTAAGGGAGGGAATCACTACATTAAAGTCAAAGATACAGGATTTCCAACAACTAGAAGAAACCAAGAGCCGTAAAGCGGAGGCGGATGCTTTAATTACCAACTATACGATCAGAGCAAAATTTTGGTCGTATAGCTCTAGTCGTATAGTTGGTGCCGCCACTGTTAGGTCAAACAGAACAACTTTCATGAAGGGACCCTTATATAAATAAGCCTCGGGCAATGAGAAAACAAGCCAGACCTCGCCAAAAAGTCTCTGCCACAGATCACCAGCCGCCTCCAGATCTCAAAACCCTTCTCCATCTCCATAGCCATATTCCACCACTTGTAATAGTAGATATCTTCTCCGATTGGCGACATTGTAAGACTATTGCTATCAACCTTATGATTTTCATTACAATGTTTATGATTGCTGATCTCATTTATATGTGTGAGTAATTCTCCTTGGGCTAAGGGCTTCGGCCTAGCCATGTAGCGTTTGTGCATGTTATTTATCACAGATGGGATCGTGTATTAGTTTGTATGACATGATGATTATTGTATCCTCTCTTGCCTCAATCCAAGGACTTGTTAGGTACCCAAGACCCTGAGGGTGGATCCAGGTATAGGGAGTATGACTAATGACTGATCTGCAGGTTGGGAACCTCAGTGACAGAAGGGGTAGTACGGCTGTATGTGAGGGATTTACTTGGTATTGACGGTGACATCACTATGCATATCATTAGTTCTCTTTCTTCTATGGATGAGACTAGTAGGTTATTTCTACAAGAGGTTGCCGAGGCAATAGCAATTATGGATGCACTACCCACATATAATTCATCTTGCTCTAACAAGTACATGCATACTTTATTTCTATCTTTTATTCCCATCAGATGTTTTGCACAGCTACAGGTGAAACCAAACGCCCTATTGGTCCGGTAAAAACACAAAAGTAATTCTAAAACTCCAGAAGGTCCATTAAAGTATCTTCACTACACATTCACTTCCCGACTATTTGATAACCTAGGTCTACTAGGGAAAACGAAGCTATACTACATCCGTAATCCGGATCGAAGGTATCACTTTTAGTATTATAAGTCTTTGTTTAAGAAAACCCAAAAACATAGGAAATATGGCTAAAAAGAAGCTTGGGGAGTTTGCTACTCCCAATAATGATTATTTATATACTCCTATTACCAGCCAACAATTGTTGCTGATGATTATGAAATTAAGCCCCATTATTTAATCTTGGTTCGACATAATCAATTTGGAGGCTCTGCTGTAGAGGACGCAAGTATGCACTTGAATAGTTTCACTGAAATATGTGATATGATGTGCATAAAAGATGTTGACCCCGATGCGGTTAAATTGCGCTTATTCCCTTTCTCTCTTAGAGGAAGAGCAAAAGAATGGTTGCTATCTTTTCCTAGAAATACTATTACATCATGGGTGGAATGTACTTCTTTATTTATGACTAAATTTTTCCCACTGCAAAGACTATGCAACTAATATCTAATATTACTAGTTTTAGACAGGAAGAGCGTGAGCCACTAGCGCTTGCATGGGAGAGGATGAAAGAATGCATGAGAAACTGTCCTAGTCATAGGATGGAAGACTGGTTAATTATCCATTTATTTTATAATGCTCTTAACCCTGTGTCTAAGTCTATGCTTGATACTGCAGCTGGAGGAACATTTATGGGTAAACATGTTACCGAAGCAAAGCAGCTGCTAGACAATATGCAAGACAACCAGGCCCAATGGCATGTGGATAGATCAAACACGAAGAAGGTGAACTCCATCTCACCACAAGAAAATGAAGAACTCAATCCTAAGTTGGATGAATTCATATTAGCCGTAAAAGGTAAGGAAAGCCAGGTAAGAGCTATCCTTGAATCAAATATTGAAGAAATAGACGTCATAGCTCGTAGTGATTATAATCCTGTTTGGAAGAAGAACTATAATCCTAATTTTTAGAAACATTATTCTAGTCCTGCAGGTAACTCTAATAATAATATGGGAACTAGTAATGGTAGTCTTGAAGAAACACTTAAGTCTTTTATAGACTCACAAAATGAGCAAAACATTATTCTTGTTAAAATAACGGAGAACCATTATGCTATGCTTAGTAAATTATCTAACCAAGCTATTAGTTTGAGGAATGATTTGCAGGCCCTCCAAGAAAGAACGAGGATTGTTGAGGCACAACTAGGTAAGATAAGTGAGAGTCAAACTCTCATTCTAGCTAAATTTGCAGGTAAAGATGAGCCCAATCCTGTTGAAGACCTGAAGATGATCAGAATCCAAAGGGAGGAGCCTGAAGAACTTGATTATATTAATGCTCCTTCACCAAATTACACTGTTGAAGATCTTATAAAAAGGATCAATGTCAAGATTCCGGTAAGTGAAGGAAATGAGGAAGCTATGTACCAGCACTTTGTTAATCAGGTAGCAATAAAGGTACGTGAGCTTGAGGAAGAATATAAGAAAATTGCTGAAAAATTACCTATGAAGCTTGATGATATATTTGAGCCTACTATTAAGATTAAAATTGGGACCAATGAGATAGCTGCACTTTGTGATTTAGATGCAAGCGTCTCAACAATTCCAAAAGGTATTTTTAATAAGTTAAATCTTGGCTCTTTTGAAATCACCGAGTTAAAATTGCATCTAGCAGATTCTACCTATAAACAAGCTATAGGAATTAAGGAGAATACTTTAGTATACATTAAAGGTTGTCCTGCTCTTATTGATTTTGTTATAGTTGACATGAAGGGAGCATGAAGCTTCAATTGCCTTCGCGGGTTCCTTTTATTATTCATTTTCCCAGGAAGAAGAAAGCCAAGCATGATGAAAAGGAGGCCAGCACTTTGAAGGCCAACTATTTTGGAGTGGGTGTTCCACTCATCTGGCCTAAGTGAGCAACATTGAGGTCAAGCTATTGACCATAAAAGAGATCTTCATGGGAGGCAACCCATGTGAAATAAAGGTTTGAGTTTAGTTTTTAAGTTTTAGTTTAAGTTCATGTTTAATAAAGAATGCTAGAAATCTCCAATTGAAGAGAAGAAGTTCAGTAGTACTAAAAATCCTGCTTAATATATGCTTATGTTGGTCGACAATGTTTACTATCATTTTTATGTCAAAAACATGGTGTTTCGCTAAGTTTCATGATAAGAAAGAATTCTCAAAGAAATGGATTTTTTTTGATGAATACAAAAGGTCTAACGACCAACTATATGGTGGGAATAAAAACTCCAGCCATATAGTTATGGCCGTATAGATATTTTTGCCATGGACAATTTTTCTTTCATAAGTACTGAAGGTTTAACGACCAACTATATGGTCAGAATAAAAATTTCGGCCATATAGTTCTAGTCATATAGATATCAATGCTTTCGTACAATTTCTTTTCCAGGTATAGAGGGTTTGACGACCAACTATACGGCGGGAACAAATTGTTCCGGCCGTATAGCTACGCCGCCAAGTAGAAACCCTAAAATTTTGACAGCATGCCAACTATACTGCGGGAACACAGTGTTCTGGCCGTATAGTCTGCTCGTATAGTTGCGTCTGACCATAAAAACACCACGGGAAGGTACCCTAACCCTAAAACTTCAATCCTTTTTTCTCTCTTCTACCTCCAAACTCTCTAAAAACCTCAAGAGATCTTCATCTCTACTCAATTTCGTTCCATTTCCTCGCACAAGTGATCTACGATATGTTTATCCTCCGATCCTCCAATTACTTTTTACAAATTCATCTTTGATCTATCGTCATTATCAATCTAGGGTGAGACCTACTATGAACTAATTGCCATGATTCTCTCGCCTAGATTATTATTTTGAGAGGATTCTTTAGTGTGCTATGATGAGGAATATGTAATGCTTATTACTGTTGGATCAAAAAGTTTTATTTTTGTCTTTCTTTATTATTTTAGATGATGAACACAAGGAGCCAAACTCGTTCTCATGCCGCCGCTAGCGCTGCTCGGGCTGACTCTCAAGAACGCATGGGCATACGGTTCAGGAATGAGCTCCAACGTGATCGCTTCAACAAGATGAAGAACCGAGAAGTGAAGGCCACCAAGTGGGCTTGCCCCACTATATTGAACTAACTCGGTATTTCTGATGACTTCAATTTACTTTGCAATAGGGTTGGCCTGCAAGACTTTGTATTCAATGATGTGCCTACTTATTGCTGGTTAACTCTTGAATTTCTAAGTTCTTTGCAAAACACCATTAAACTATGGCATGGAGAGGACACGATTTCTTTCCGACTTATGAACAACAATTATGCTTTATCACTAGATGAATGGTGCACATGTTTTAATTTTTCAAATAATAATGATAATGACTTGCACGCATCCTTTACTGGCTTAGACCCTTCCCTGGAACAATATTGTAATGGAATGAGCTTCACTTCTAGAGTGAGCAAGGGGAAGAATATTCAACATCCCGCAATTTGCTATTTGTTCTATGTTATTGCTAACACCTTGCAAGCACGAAATGAGTTCATGAGACTCAATGAGGAGGACATCTTAGTCCTCGCAAAAGCTGCTTACAACAACTGCGATTTGTCACTCAACTTGGATGCAATCCTTCTACGCTACCTAGAGCACCAATCCTCCCAAAGCCAAGGACCAATCACAGGTGGAGGTGTCATCACCATGCTTGCCATTTCCCTAGGCATCGACCTAGGTGAGTTGCAACCAGTGCTAGGTGAGCGACGTGTTGGTTTCTCTACTTTAAAGGTGTGTGGAATGCTCATTAGGAGAGGTGGTGTTTATTACTTATAATTGCTGGAGCTGGGCGTCTCTACCCTGCTCCTATGCCTATTGATGTTTTCTCTATCGAGGAAGGATGTTTGCTGTATGACTTGTAGGTTGAGCAACACCAACCCGAGGAGGAGATTCCGGATGAGGATGAGGACCAAGAAGAGGACCAAGAAGTTCCTTAGCAAGAGGAGCAGCCACCAACCCGGTTCGCTACATACCAAGACTTCCAAGAACTTGGAGGGACTGTTGATGACTGCAAGTGCACAGATCATTTGTAGCTAGTTTCGAAATAAAGATATTGATTCCACACGGAGCAGGAATCTGAAGTCTAATAACTCTTGAAATAAATATTACAATAGAAATGCTAAATAAAGTTCTAAGTGAAAAGATAAAATGCGAGTATTGTGTAAAAAGGTGTTTTTGGGTTTTTGGTATAAGAGCAACAAGAAATAAAGTAAAACAACTGAACACGGAAAGTAAGTATCGCGTTTATAAGAGAGATTCGAACTACAATAGGGAAAAGCGTTCTTAGGGAGTAGGGGATACACCTCTAGCATTCTAAGGAGCTAAGGTAAAGATTATTATCATGAACATTCTCAACTATGTATGTGTGGGAGGAACTTTGTATTTGGACAAATAGGCAACAACCGCTGCTCACATCATCCTCATAACCACAACAATCAGCAATCGACATCAATCAAATTACTGCGCTATTAAGGGACGTAATCCCATAGGATGTATCCCATGGCATGGATAGTGTTCCGTGAGTTTCCTCGATTCCCAAGTTGATACGTAAGGGGTGCGAACAGCTTTATAGTCACTGTAAGTGCTAACACACCTCCGTCTACCAACAAGTAGTTCCCTCCATCAAGTCCCCATGAGAGGAAAATATTGAGAGGTCGACTTCTCTCAACATCAAGATGAAGACAATCTAACACATGGTCACAGCGATGAATATCATAATAAACTTTATCTTATTTCAATCTCATACTAGGGTTTCATGGCAATAACAATGGAATCTATCATAGATGAATAGTACTTGTATAAATCCACAATGAGTATGGAAATTACAACAAGATCTAGACAAGATGTAGATGGGATGGATGGAGATGGTGGTGATGCAGCGGTTGATGATGAAGATCAATGCCTTAGCCTCCTGGACCTGCGCAGGGCGAAGATGGATCCCCTGTGGATGAGTTCCCCCTCCAGATGCCTTCCGGAGGTGAGGTTTCGGCATTTTCTAGGTGTTCTGTATGTCGTCCCCCTGATCCAGTTGCACGGGGTGAAACTATTTGAGGAGGCGGTGGCGGCTCCAACTATATGACCAGAACTATACGGCCGAAAAAGTATCTCGGTCGTATAGTTGGTCGTTGAAACTTCTGTATGCCTCGATTGCTTCGGGTTTTCTTTTCGTGTTATTGATATTTCCCAAATAAGCATTTTACGTTGTTTTTTACTCCATTTCCCCCCAATACAACTGCTCCAAGAATTGTGTCCATTGGATCCATCATTTGTCCTGATCCTGGTGAAAATAGACATAAAATGTGCGGGCGAGCGCCATAAAATACTAAGATCCTACATCTACAATGCAAAATAATAATATAAAACATGATGCAAATATGCACTCATCAACTTCCCCAAGCTTAGACTCTTGCTCGTCCTGAGCAAGTTTAGCTTAATGGATGTGATCCTCATAATCATGAAGCTGAGTCGATAAAATAAATGAGGCAGTTGCAACATGTGTTTGTCATACATGATACATAGGAATAAGTTCATGAATAGTACCTTACTCGAACCATCTGAATAGTATTCGCAGGCTTCCACACCTTAGTGATCAACAGTTCACAAAAGATGAATCTCAACAAAATGTAAAAGTATCCGGTTCAACCAAATGAGGTAGCGAGGTAGTCCCAAGTGTTTTAGGATCAACGTATTCACTTGGGATTCAAAAGCTCAAAAGTGTCTCTTTGTCATATTACAATATAGTGGTGTATGCCTATTTGCTCTTTGCACATTAACTCTTTTTCTTCTTTTTTTTCTTCTCTTTTGTGTATATGCTCACACTTTTGTTCAAGTCTTGTGCAAAGGAGCTAGCCATACATTCCACTTCATGTAGGAATTCAAAGTTTAACGATCTCAATTATCAAATTCCAATTGTATATGAAGCATTTTTATGACTTGAAGATTCTATGTCGACTTGTTCTCACTCTATTTTGATAGCACTTTTATTTTACTTTGTTCAAGGTTTATTTTTCAATCTTAACTAATTAGATAATTTTTATTTTTTGTAAATCAAACCATGCACTTACAACATATTGACCAAATTATCTTTGTACGTTCCATTAATACCAATGGTGTGGAAGACTCCTATTGCTACCATCAAGTGCAAGTAAAATTATACTCAAGCCATTCATATATCCAATAAGACAAGCACAAAACAAACTTAATATTGCTCCATATATAATAATAAACTCGGAATTTCATAAAAGGGACCGACTATTCCTGAAGGGAATTCTAATGATGCAAACTTTATTTCTAGTTTGAACTAATGCAAAACTAAAATAGTAATATAAAACTTATAAGATAGATTACAAGGTATTAAAGATCTTCCCAAGCTTGGAATCAATCCAGGCGGGATCAAATAATCCCTTGTGATTATTTGATACCGTGATTATTGTAGATCATTGTGGCGCCATGGCATGTAACACCGTGGTGCGTAGCTTCTTGTTGGTATCCTCTAGAGCTATGATGCGGCTGTAGCACCTACGCAAATCAGATTGCAGAGTGTCCAATTTATCGATGAGCTTAGTCACCAATAGGAGAAGATCATCCTTCTTGTCTATCTCCTTGAGACGGTGGTGGACTTCGACGCGATGAAGTAGTTCCTGCTTCTGATATATCTCCAGTGCTCGCACGCGATCCTTGGTCCTAGGAAGAGCTTCTTCTTCCCCATCCATAATTGATGGATCGGGGAAGTGGAAACTGTACCTCCACTCTTCTTGAGGCTTCACCCTCATACAAGCACCAATGGTTGGCTTCAAGAGTGGCGCCTTTGCTCTCTTTCTAGAACCTGCACCAATATTAGGTAATTCCTTACGCTTGTGCAGCCTGGGGTCCGTGGCGACGAACTTGTCTGTCTCCACGTGCCCTTTTCCATGCGGCTTGTGACCTTCTCCCTCTTCTTGAGCTGCCTTCATTATCGTCCAGTTGATCTCCGAGGGATCATAGACATCACGGCGGATGTAGACGTCAACCACATCATCATCGGAATCATTGTTGTAGAAGCTTGGCTGGACGTACTCCTTGTACCCCGGGCTAAACCTCTCCACCTCCTCGTCAACGTCCTCCATGGACGGGCTGCTAGAGTGGTCCCTAGAAGGAGCAGTGAGCCCCAGGGGTTTCCCATGGCCTGGGATGGGATAACACATTGCTAGATTGGTTCCTAGAGATTATGATTAGAGAGAGAGAGAGACAATGGCAATATATAAGGGGGGTTAGAGGTTGGTAAAACTCGCGAGAAACACCAAATTCTCGTCCAAGAAAAGAATCTTAACAAAACAGGGAAAGAAATCATGGATTTGGAGGAGTCCTGCCACATAATGACCAACTATATGGGCACGACCCGTATAGCTCCAGCCGTAGAGTTGGTTCCGGGCAGATATTTCCAAATATCTCGAGTCCAGGTCGGTTAAGTTACGACTCGGAACCAACAATAACGTTTTTTTTGAATAACGAAAAGGCAATGTCTGGTAGTTTAATGATCAACTATACGGCCAGAATATTTTATCTGGTCGTATAGTTGCGACCGTATAGATACAGACATCAAAAATTGAAAGTGTCTGAGAGTTCAACGACCAACTATACGGGCGGAATATTGTCTCCGGTCGTATAGTTGTGACTATATAGGTACATACATCAAAACTTGAAAGTGTCTGAGAGTTCAACGACCAACTATACGGTCGGAATATTGTCTCTGCTCGTATAGTTGCGACCGTATAGATACAGACATCAAAAATCAAAAGTGTCTAAGAGTTTAACGACCGACTATACAGCCGGAGTTTTATCTCTGGTTGTATAGTTGCGCCCGTATAGACCCAGACATCGAAAACCATTTAACGAAGAAGATATAGAGGGTTTAACGACCAACTATATGACGGGAGGTTTTCCTCTGGTCATATAGTTGCGGCCGTATAGTTGGTAAAAACCTCTAGAACTTCAGAAAAACACGAGGATTTCAAAGGCAAAAATTTCAGAAGTAAAATCTGTGAAAACTAATCACTTATTTGAGTAAGAACACTTACCTTGAACTTACCTTTTGCTTATTCGGGAATGACAAGCTCCTCCAACAACAAAGGCTTCTTATCTTTTGGAGGAATTAACCTTAGTTCGTTGAATAATTCTCGTAAGCGAAAATCACCAAGACTAACGTTTCTCTCAACAAGATTGGTGTCTTGTTGGGCAAACATGGACACTACATCCAACATCTTTATTTACTGCCTCTGCATAATCTGCAACTCAAATTCTTGAAGTAAAAGAATCCAACGTACCAGTCTTGGCTTATGGTCTTTCCTCTCAAGGAGTTCTTTTAAACCATCACGATCTGTATGAACTCTTACTTTTGCATCAACTATATAAGAACAAAATTTATCACAAGAGAAAAATATAGCAAAAAGTTCCCTTTCTTCCTTAGGATAATTCTTTTGAACACCATTACGAGTTCTACTAGCATGATGTATAATATTAAATCTGTGACCAATGTGTTGTCCCAGAGTTACTCCTACAACATCATCACTAGCTTCACATATTAAGTCAAAAGTCATATCCCAGATAGGTGGTTTAATGATTGGAGCATGGGATAAAGCATTTTTAAGTTTATCAAAGGCTATAAGATATTTATCATCAAAATTAAATCTTACTCCCTTTTGCAGAAGGTTAGTCAAAGGTTTAGATATTCTAGAGAAATTTCCGATGAACCTTCTATAAAAACCCACATGACCAAGGAAACTTCTTATACCTTTAATATCCCTAGGTTGTGGCATTCTCTCTATAGCCTCAACCTTAGCTCTATCCACTTTAATTCCCTTACATGATACCTTATGTCCAAGGACTATACCTTCTTTGACCATAAAATGGCACTTCTCCCAGAACAAGATTGGTTTCTTTGCAACACTGCAAAACTCTTTTGAGATTATCCAAGAAACTAGTAAACGAAGTTCCATAGACAGAAAATTCATCCATAAATACTTCCATTATCAGTTCTATAAAATCCACAAAAATAGCAGTCATGCATCTTTGAAAAGTAGCTGGAGCATTACATAACCAAAAGGCATACATCGGTAAGCATGTAAACCATAAGGACTAATGAAAGTTGTTTTAAGTTGGTCATCAGGATGAACAACTATTTGATAAAAACCAAAGTATCCGTCCAAGTAGCAAAAATGAGTGTGGTTTGCTAACCTTTCTAAAGTTTGATCTATGAATGGTAAAGGATAGTGATCTTTCCTAGTTTCTTTATTCAATTTCCTGAAGTCTATGCACATCCTATGCCCAACAATAGTTCTAGTAGGTATCAATTCATTGTTTCCATTAGAACAAGAGTAAAAACACCCTTCTTAGGGACACAATGAACATGACTTACCCATTCACTTTCTTTAACAGGATAGATTATACCTGTGTCCAGTAGGCATACAATTTCTTTTCTTACCACTTCCTTCGTGCCGGGCTTCAGTCTTCTATTAAATTCCGCAATTAGTTTAGCACCTTCTTCCATGGTTATCATGGGACTAATGCCCTTCAAATCATCCATTGAGTACCCAAAGGCCTTGCGATGCTCCTTAAGTATTTTCATGAGTTCTTGTTCTTCTTCTCCTGAAATTTTAGCACTAATAATAATAGGATTTGTATCATCTAAAAATCTGTATCTGGTAGAGTCTTCAATTATGGTGGTGGTAATTCCTCGTCCCCTCTCTTTTCTAGTTCTTCGAAAGCTTCATTAGTTGGAGTCTCTATAAGGGAAGTGAATCGAATTCATCTTCTAGTTCTTCTAGGGACTTGTCCCCCATAACTATTTCTTCAGAATTTAATTTTTCATTTGTTTCTTATTTTTGATCACTAAAGAAGAGAGCTGCCATTTCCTCAATAGTTTTCTATTTCTCTTCTTCTTGTATTTGTGGAGGCCTGTCTTTAAATTTGGAAACGTGGAATTCTTTTTTTGCTCCCCCAAGCTTAAGAGACACAATCTCCTTTTTAAAATCAACATAGGGACCTATATCACTCAAAAAGTTTCTTCCAAATATAATTGGACAAAGGGTGTCAACTGGCATATCAACAACTACAAAATCAATAGGAATTTTTTTGTTGCCAATTGTGATAGTTGCATCTTCAACTACTCCCATTGGAATTCTAAGATTATTATTGGCTAAAATGATTGTCATATCAGTATTTTCAATTGTAGCCGATTCTATTTCTTCTTTTATTTCTGAATAAAAATCATAAGATATAACATTAACTTCGGTGCCAAGATCGCATAAACCATAATGCGAGGTTTTATTAAATATGCAGGGAAGAATAGGCTTACCCACATCTTTTACCTTTGTTTTAGCTTCAACCAATACGGAAGTCTCTTCATCAAGTTCAACCATGTTACAATGTGTATACATAGCCATAATTGCTTCCTTGGTTACCTCTTCATCTTTGGTTTCTTCCAGATGTTCCATGACTTCTGGCATACTTTCCTCTTCCTTCTTCTCATGTACTGCTTTTACCTGTTCATATTCAAAAATATGCTTCTATGTAGTGTTAGGCAAAGGTATCTCATATGTTGGTTCTAAGGAGGCCAGTGTTGTTTTAACTTCTCTTTTCTTCTCATGTTCGGGTGGTGGATCATACTTGACCAAACCCTCTTTTAGAGCTTTGATATGTTTTGTAAAAGCTTTAACAACTTGCAACACAAGATCTAAATCCAAATAAAGTTCTTTAGATAATTTTTTAACATGGCCCTTTTTATTATAGTCATGAATATAATCATGATCTTTTTCTACGCCTCCTTCACTTCCTAGGCCAAAATTCCATGAAACTCTATGATCACGAATTCTATTAAGTAAAGCCCAAGCTTTAGTTATAGGAAGATTCATAAAGGCTCCTTCCGTGAAAGAGTCTAGTTCAATTTTATTAGGTACAATTAAACCGCCATAAAAGATAAGCAATAAATACCATTCAAGCAAATCATGATGAGGACATAGACATAGTAAATCTTCAAATCTCATATAAGCTCTTACAAGTCCTTCATTAGAATGGTTCCTCCAAGTCATTATAAGACACCTAATCCAAAAGATTTTGATAATGGATAATATTTTGCTAGAAATTCATAGGCTAAATTATCCCAAGTAGTAGTGGCTTAGGGGGTAGAGATCTATACCATGAGAGAGCTATACTAGTCAGAGTATGACTAAAAAGTTTAACCCTTACCTCATTAGTAGTATATCCCGTCAATTGAAAAGTGCCACATATATCTTTGAAACATGCAATATGCTCATATGGATCAGGATCTTCTTTATCCCCAGTAAATTGCTTCTTGTGTAGAATACCAAGTAATAGAGGATTTATTTCAAACCCCCTTGTGTTTGAGAATATCATTTTGCGGCTCGAAAGTTGGGGTGGCCAGGCAACGCGGTACCCAAGTTGATTTTTATCACCGCAATTCAAAAAGTTGGGGCGCCAATTGCTGAGAGGGGTCTTTCGAGTGAATGATGGCCAAACCAAATATTTTCAAATCGTGCTTGTTAAGTCAGGATATTCCGTTACACTAGTTCCTGCTGTGCCCCTCCTTCGCCGGTCACTCTTCTTAGCCACCCTGCACGTGTCGTAGGGGCAAATCCATTACTGTACTTTCCTAACTCTCGACATTGAATCTTGCTACGGTGGTGGCGGCGGTCCCTTTTCTTCCCTTCCCGGGCCCTAAATCTGCTGGTGGTGGAGGACCCTTTATTCTCCCTCCCCCGACACTGAATCCGGCGGCGGCCCAGCATGTCTTGCAAGGCGAAGGTTGTAGCTACGTCGCCGACTAAAAAGGGTCCACCGAGGCCCAAGTCTGGGGCTCAACGCGTAGCTGCGGCGAGGTCTTCAGCCCCGGTTAGCGAGGAGGCCAGCAAGGATTCTGCTCCCAAGGTACGTACGAGCAGCGGGTTGAAGAGAAAAGCAAGGCCGGCGGTGGATTGTTCGGCTCCGGTGGGCAGATGCAGCACTTAGATCTCGAAGAAAAAAACCTGGGAGAAGAGCGAGAGGTGAATTTTTCTTATCTATGCCTTATTTTGCAAGTAGATTAGTTACGGCATAATAAAATCAAATGAACTGAAATGTTCCCCTTTTAAATCAAATTAGGCACAACTTTGATACAAGGGACCTATATGAGTTCACAGTTCATGTTCGGCAGTACACTGCAAAGCTTGATTTTGGTTGCGAGAGGGTTGTGTTCGGGCAAGATGTGCATCTGCTTGTGAATTGCAAAGAGGTTGTGTCTGTTTTGCAGCTGGTAGATATGTTTGCCGCTAGAATTGCCTGGGGTTCTAGACAGAGGACAAAATTGGTGTGGCGCAACATGAATGATACCTATCAGCAAATTGAGCACTCCCATGAGCTTCAGATGGTTTGGGAGTGTTGTGCAGCTGACCGTAAGGTGAAAGTTGAAGCGATGATTGATGATATGTATGCAGATGCTGGAGATCTTGCTGCCAGAGCTTGTGCTCCTAGAGAATACGGACCAATAGATGTTGATCTAGATAAGTTCAGTATATGCATAGAGGTGGATTCATACATGGCAAAACTTGATGAGGGAGTTCATAAGCCAGTTTCGTCATGTACTATGGAGATCACTGTTGATTCCAAAAACATAACTCTTGATGAAATGAGAGAGATGATCGGTAAGGAAATTAGTATTGGCCCTAAGCAGATGGAAAAAATCCGGTGGTAGCATCATAAGAAGCAGCAATTCATAGATGTTTTGGATACTGGAGATCTTATGCAGATTATGCGGCGAAAGAAGCGAACCAGGAAGGTGTTCTTCCTTGGTACCATTTCTGATGTTGTTGAATTGGTTATAGTGGATGTAGATGCCCCTGTAGTGGCTGAACAGAATGAGGTGGTCGACGTTGATGAGATCTGATGAGACCTGCTACCCTGGGCTTGTCATATGGACCGCGGGGTTCCCCTGCCTGTATTTGTAATATTGACTGCTGTTGCATTTAGAGCGTGCTTATGTGATTATGTTTGTTGAGAGATTGCGATATAATGCTGTGCGAGCTGTTGAGATTTTCGGACATGTCACTCACTGAAACCATCGTTGTTGTAATAAGACATAAGTACATTGTAGTTGACATGATTATGTTTCTTAAGATGACGTACCGTACTTGTTTCAGTTATTATGTTTGTTGGGACATTGTAATGTAATGTTTTGTGAAACCATCACTAGACTAGTGATGCATAAATACATTGTAGTTGACATGATTATGTTTCTTGAGATGATGTACTGTACTTGTTTCTGTTATTTTGTTTGTTGAGAGACTATAATGTAATGTTTTGCGAAACCATGACAGGACAAGTGATGTGTAAGTACCTTGTAGTCGACATGATTTTGTTTCTTGACTTGATGTAATAGACTTGTTTCTATGATTACGTTTGTTGAGAGATTGTAATGTGATGTTTTGTGAAACCATGTTGTGGTTATGTTTGTTGGGAGATTATAATGTAATGTTTTATGAAACCATGACTGAAGAAGTGATGCATAAGTACCTTGTAGTTGACATGATTTTGTTTCTTTGGATGATGTAATATACTGGTAGTCTTTCGTTAGGCAATGAAATTGGGATGGAGGGAGTGCAGGTTTAATATTTGAAATGAGAATGTGTGAAGAGAATCCATATCGAGTGAGACGGTAATCTAGGGAAAGGGCTTGTTATCAATTAAAATATTGTAACATGACAATTTAGTCATCTTTGCAGCGGTAGAAGGACTGCTCTCTCTCTCTCTCTCTCTCTCTCTCTCTCTCTCTCTCTCTCTCTCTCTCTCTCTCTCTCTCTCTCGCCGACACCGTCATCGTCGCATTCACCATCTTTGTCCTTGAGCAGCGGGGCGACCCGGTCGGCAGCGGCGACCTTCTCTCCGACATCGAGTATTCCTTCCACGATGTGAGTTCCTCTGTTTTCTCGGGCTAGGGTTAGGCAATGGTAAATCTCTCGATCTGAGCTCCATATGTGCATGCAATCGTGTTCGATTTCAGCTTTGCGTTTACCTATAGGTACCAAGGATAATCTCGACTCGAATGGGAGGCCTAGATCTCGATGGAGAAGTGCCATGTGACCATGGGCTAAAAGCGAGGAGATATGTTGCATTCGAAGGCTGTAACACTAGGAGAAGGTTTTTGGGCTGTACAAATCAGGTTTGTTTACATTATGTGCAACTGTGACATGAAGTAAAATGTATCGTGCATGTTCATAACACTATAGTGTGTGTGTTTTAGGTTGGCCGGTGTGTAAAGCGTAGAGTGGGTGGATCTTGGTGGCCGGATGCACTTAAGAAATGTTTGGCATGGTTATGGGAGATGTATGAGTTGGAAAGGTCGAGATTCTTGATGTAAGTGATGCAGCTAAAAAATTACAAGCTCATGCGAAATAAGGAGCTGGAACAAGAAATCGAGAATTTGCGTCAAAGCTAACGACGGAATCGATGGGAGCTTGGTTGTTGGAACTGCAAAGAAGCTTGAGGATAGTCACAGGTTCTGATTCATAATGCGAGAAAAGGAGAGGGATCAGGGAAGACAAGAAGAAGCTAGAAATCTTGCATTGCGGATCTGTTGAAGGAACTGAAGAAGGCGCGCGAGGGTGAACAAGGATAGACTATAGAGGATAAAGGAAATTCGAGATGAATAATTTATGTTGTACCAATGCCTGAAACTAGTTAATTGTAAGACTTGTTGTTGCGCTTTCCGAACTAAGCCAAACTTAATCCTCGAGCAAACTAATTTCAGACGAACACACATATCGTGCATAGAGTTAAGTTCACGCTTACAAAATCACCACTGTAGAGGATAAACCAGGCAGTTCAGTACTAAATAGACATATGTTTTGTTCAAGCGAGCCTGGCCCGGAGCTGCCTGTTTTCCTCCCTAAGATTGGCCAGCTCCTTCAGTACTATGTCGTGCTTCAGCTGTAGGTTCCAGCGCTCCGTCACGGATTGGAGAATTTTGTCCGTAGCCATACGATTTTCCTTCAAGATCCCTTTCATGATCTCTGTCTGCTTCCTAGCCGAGGCGCGACCTTCACTGTGTAGCTTCGCCCAGTCGGCGTTTAACTCCTTCAGTTTCTGGCACTTGTCAGAAAGGACCGCCAATTCAGCCTTGATTGGTCAAAGGCCGATTTCGAATTCCGCTTCTCCCTTTGGATTGCTATCTTGTCATTTAGCCAGGTCACCAGGTCCTGGTCGATCTTTCGCCTCTTTCCCTGCAACAAAAATACATAGTATGGTTTGTTCAGTTCACCAGGACAAGCTGGTTAGTTTCCATAATTAAATCAATCGACTAGTGGCACTGTCATAATTTCAAGGAAGAAGCAATCTAGGACTAATCAACATTTTATGAATTGACTAGTGGCACTGTCATAATTTCAATTTCGAAGACAAATAAGATTTATCAGCAGTTAAGTGTGTTGTGGGTTTTTCCCAATATCACCAAATAGTAGTGGGAGATTGCAAACTCATAATGCAGAAATCCATGTCCAGATACATATGGAAAGAGAACATGGTGTCCATTCATGAACATGAACACCAACACATGTCCAGATAGATAAGGAGTTGCCCTAGGATTCTTATTGCAGCCTATAATGGGAAGCAGACATGGGCATTGCTCCCTGAACCCTAAACATTACAAAAGGAGAGGAGGACGAACTGGTATTCGTGTCCCCGCTAACGGGAATCGGACTTGGGCATTGCTCCGATACGCCTCCAGACATGCCCTTAGCTCCTCGTTCTCTTTCCGAACGCCCTCGAGTACGGTGATCCCTCTGCTCATGTCTGCCTTCATCTCCTTGACTGCATCCAGGCAACGGTTCCTGTCATGGTAGGCTCGGATGGTAGCCTTGGTTTCCTCAACACGTCCTCTGAGTGCCTCGCTGACTTTGTCCTGCAGGAGAATGCACCTTTCCACGAGATTCTTCTTCTCCTCCGTGAGCTCGTTGATTACCTTGATGGCCTGTTCTTGCCTGATCAAGTTACGGTCGAGCACTTTCTTTAGCCTAACAACGTCACGTGCAAAATCTAGCGAGATCTCCTTCTGCACAGATAATTGCTTGCGTAGGCTCTCATTAGCTTGGGTGAGGGAGCGTGCAAGCTCATGTTGGTTGGCAATCTTGGAACTGATCGCGGCCACCTTCTGACGATACTCGTCCTTCGATCGCTGCATCGTTCATGTTAATTGAAATAGGAATTATACAATTAAACTCCAAGTCCCAGGTGAATACTAATACAGATCAAAAAAATCCCCGTTGAATCTATTAGCCGCAGTGTTAAAAAATGGACCTAGAGATCTATTCATGACCACGATAAACTAATCCTAATCACAAAAAATCCATAGTGAATCTATGAATAGCGGTATTAAGGAAAGACCAAGAGATCCAGTCATATTCATGAAAACAAATACAACTCGCAAAAGAAGAAGAAAAACCAATGCGGGGCAGACAACATCTAAGAAATCCACATCATAACTCGGAGAAATAACAGCGTGGAGATTTGCTACCTCGCTGAGACATGGAACGGGGCCGAACGGGTCCTGCAACGCCTCCGTCGTGGTGGATTCAGGATCCACGGCTGACCTGCAATATGTAGAAGAGGAAGAGCCATAAGAAGAAGAAAAACAAGAAGAAGCTTATTAAGATCATGATAGAGAGGGAGATGGAGAAGAAGTAGAATAAGGAGACCGTACCGGGAGGAGCCCTCGCCTGCTAGAACATTCAGCGCCATTGTCGGGGGAGACTGGGCCTCGATGAGAGGGTGGGCTTGAGCGGCTGGTAGAGCAAGAAGTGCCTCGCGGCGATTTCTCTCCCTTTTTGCCACGAGGATCGTCGACCGGCCTCTCCCCCTCATCAGTGGAGCCATGGCTTGCAGGGTGAGTGTGGCGGCGGTAGGAGGAAGGAGATAGTGATTATTAGTGTGGGAGAAGAGTAAGAGTACATGCCGTGGTCCAGTAGTACTAGTACTATTATACAAGACCACCGTGTACGGTCTACCTTCTCAAAGAAGCCAGGGACGCAGGTGTAGGGAATCGATGGGACTTGTCTTTATTGCGATGGACACTTCAATGTTCTTCGACGCCGCCCAAAATCCAGTATATAATAAGGGGAGTGCGAGCCGGGTGGTCGTCACGGGAATCGGCGCGCACATCCTGCGTGCGTGTGTCACGTGTTGATAGGGATATGACGCGCGCAACTGCTGCACGATCACGTCGGCACGTCCAACTCCGTCGAACTCCACGTGACAGGCACGCACGGGATATTTACGAGTCTAGAATACGCTGTGCCACTTTTGTTGTGATCAAATTATGTTCAGTACACGATATATTACTTTTTCTTGATAATCGACAAATGCACGCGTGGACACGATGCACGAAATCGCTGCTCGTCCTTGATCAGATCAGCACCCCACTCTGTGTACCCGCCATCTACCATTCGGAGCAACTACCTCGAGCACGATGCCCCCTCGCCGTGGCAATGGCAGGTCCAAGCCGTCCACTGACCGTCCTGCGTCCCCGGCTCTTCGCTGCATCGTCCGCGCTCGCGAGTTGCTTGCTGAGGCAGCACATCATGTCCGACCGCGCCAGGATCCATCAACATCGGCACTCGAGGACACCGCAACGTCGAAGCTCGTACCGGCCGCGCAGGAGGAGCGTGGGGTACCTGCAGCGTCGGACGAGCGCAAAGTAGCAACCAGGACGGGGGCACGTGTTGCACCGGCGAGTACGGACAAGAAGAGGAACGAGAAGAAGACCAGGAAGAAGAGAGGAGATAGCTATTTGGACGAGTCCGACTCGGCCAACGAGGAGGCGTTCATCGATCAGTTGGAGGCAGAAGCGGAGGAGACTGACGTGGACCCGTGGGACTACGGAGAGGAGGAGGAGGACTCCGACAAGGAGATAGCGCGCCTATTCGAGGAAGGGGGCGGTGTCGAGTCGTCAGAGGAGGGCACCGACGGCGGCGATGGCGGGGACCACGGGGTTGACGAAGACGAGGACGAACCAGAAGACGAAGACGATGGCTTCTTCGAAATATGATCATTTATTTTATTTATTTTAGTTAGATAGATGGATTTTCACTTGTTTATGGGGGTTTAGTATCGGTGGCACGGATAGAGAGGTGGCACGGATTGACCATGCATAAAAAAAGTGGAGAAGGAAGGGGTTATCCTGCCCGTTGGATCACATGGGATCAATGGTTGGTGGAGACGATCCGCGTGACATCTGTGTCAGCCAATCAGGGCATAGCACCCAGAGTGAGCACATGTTTGGGATCTCCACACGTTTGGGCTTTTGTGAGATTTGTGACAGAGAGAGAGGGAAAATATATTTTCACAATCCGCCTATGGATCCACCAGTACCATTCAAATGTCATTGCATTTGTGCTCTTTTCACAATCCACCTATGGATCCACCAGTGTTATTGCATGTGTGTTCTTTTTAGTAACAACAACCAAAGTCATTGAAATGTGTGATCTTCTCACATACCACCTATGGATCCACCAATGTCATTGCATGTGTGTTCATTTCACAATCCACATATGGATCCACCAGTGTCATTGCATGTATGTTCTTTTCACAATCCACCCGTGGATCCACCCGGTGTCATTGCATGTGTAATCTTTTCACTAACAACAACTGGAGTCATTGCATGTGTGTTCTTTTTACTAACAACAACCAGAGTCATTGAAATGTGTGCTCTCTTCAGAGACCACACATGGATCCACCAGTGTCATTGCATGTGTGTTCTTTTTAGTAACAACAACCAGAGTCATTGAAATGTGTGTTCTTCTCACATACCACCTATAGATCCACTAGTGTCATTGCATGTGTGTTCATTTCATAATCCACCTATGGATCCACCAGTGTCATTGCATGTGTGTTCTTTTTAGTAACAACAACCAGAGTCATTTTGCATGTGTGTTCTTTTCACATACCACCTATGGATCCACCAGTGTTATTGCATGTGTGCTCTTTTCACAATCCACCCATGGATCCACCAGTGTTATTGCATGTGTGTTCTTTTTAGTAACAACAACCAGAGTCATTGAAATGTGTGTTCTTCTCACATACCACCTATGGATCCACCAGTGTCATTGCATGTGTGTTCATTTCATAATCCAGCTATGGATCCACCAGTGTCATTGCATGTGTGTTCTTTTTAGTAACAACAACAAAAGTCATTTTGCATGTGTGTTCTTTTGACATACCACCTATGGATCCACCAGTGTCATTGCTTGTGTGTTCTTTTCACTAACAACAATCAGAGTCATTGCATGTGTGTTCTTTTCACATACCACATATGGATCCACCAGTGTCATTGAAATGTGTGTTCTCTATAGAGACCACACATGGATCCAGCAGTGTCATTGCATGTGTGTTCTTTTTAGTAACAATAACCAGAGTCATTGAAATGTGTGTTCTTTTCACATACCACCTATGGATCCACCAGTGTCATTGCATGTGTGTTCTTTTCACAATCCACCCATGGATCCACCAGTGTCATTGCATGTGTGTTCTTTTCACTAACAACAACCAGAGTCATTTTGCATGCGTGTTCTTTTCACATACCACCTATGGATCCACCAGTGTTATTGCATGTGTGTTCTTTTCACTAACAACAACCAGAGTCATTGCATGTGTGCTCTTTTCACAATCCACATATGGATCCACCAATGTCATTGCATGTATGTTCTTTTCACAATCCACCCGTGGATCCACCGGTGTCATTTCATGTGTGTTCTTTTCACATACCACATATGGATCCACCAGTGTCATTGAAATGTGTGTTCTCTACAGAGACCACACATGGATCCACTAGTGTCATTGCATGTGTGTTCTTTTAGTAACAACAACCAGAGTCATTTTGCATGTGTGTTCTTTTCACATACCACCTATGGATCCACCAGTGTCATTGCATGTGTATTATTTTCACTAACAACAACCAGAGTCATTGCATGTGTGTTCTTTTCACATACCACATATGGATCCACCAGTGTCATTGAAATGTGTGTTCTCTACAGAGACTACACATGGATCCACCAGTGTCATTGCATGTGTGTTCTTTTCAGTAACAACAACCAGAGTCATTTTGCATGTGTGTTCTTTTCACATACCACCTATGGATCCACCACTGTCATTGCATGTGTTTTCTTTTCACTAACAACAACCAGAGTCATTGCATGTGTTTTCTTTTCACTAACAACAATCAGAGTCATTGCATGTGTGTTCTTTTCACATACCACATATGGATCCACCAGTGTCATTGAAATGTGTATTCTCTACAGAGACCACACATGGATCCACCAGAGTCATTGCATGTGTGTTCTTTTTAGTAACAAGAACCAGAGTCATTTTTCATGTGTGTTCTTTTCACATACCACCTATGGATCCACCAGTGTCATTGAAATGTGTGTTATCTTTAGAGATCACACATGGATCCACCAGTGTCATTGCATGTGTGTTCTTTTCACTAACGACAACTGGAGTCATTGCATGCGTGTTCTTTTCACATACCACATATGGATCCACCAGTGTCATTGCATGTGTGTTCTTTTTACTAACAACAACTAGAGTCATTGGATGTGTGTTCTCTTTAGAGACCACACATGGATCCACCAGTGTCATTGAAATGTGTATTATTTTCAACTATCGCCGTTGGCAACAAACAATCGAGACGCAGAACTAACCAGCAACCGCTCTGGGCTTCTAGAAGACCTGATCCTTGATTGTTAGGCGCCGTTGGATCGGGGTGCATGGACGATAGTGATGTCCTTCGCGAGGGCGATCCGCGAGAAGTCTATTCTGCGACCTGATTGGCCGTGGCAACTACGCTGGGCCTACGTCCTTGCCTTTATCCCCTTAGCCTTGGGGCCGAAAATCAGATCGTGTTCCTTCATCGCCATGGAGAGGGAGAGGCCCAAACTCAGCTTGCACGAGGCTCAGATGTTCGCCCACTACGACATACTCGCGCCGCCGTTAGCGAGGCTTCCGGCCGGCTTCGAGCTCAGCTATGCCGGGGTTCCTATCGTGCCGCTCTTGCGCGACAACGCGTTGGCGAGGTAGATCGAGGAGCGCCGCCGCCAGCTATCAGAGCGAAAGAGGGCAATGGCGCGGTACTCGCGTACGAGCGCGTACTGGCGAAAGTTGTTCAAGAAGGAGCGAGCTGCGTTGATTGAGCTGTGCAGAACCCACCGGCGGGAGATCCACCTAGATCTGCGCAACCCCGAAGGGAGGCAGCGCTTCTGGGAAGTGCCTGGGCGTACGACCTCCACCGTTATCTATGCAGCACGCTGTGAAGAATCCATGAGGAGGAGGAACGCTGCCGGGAACGTCGACATCGATTCCGACACGGAGGAGGCTAGCGGCGACGCGGACAACATCGTCAATGATAGAGACTGCGGGAGCGTCATAGTCGATTAGGGCCACTTAAGCATAAATTAAATCTATGTACGGTATCTTAATGCGCTCTTTGGATCTGGGTCACCTGAGTCATGGTCGATTATCGTCATAATCTATATATGTTGGCCATGTTTTAGTTGTCTTTGTCTTTGAAACTAGTCGATCGAAACTCGTCCGATCCAGAAAATAAAGTTCGCGCGTTCCCTAGCATATCTGATGGGACAATACGCTGACTCTGCTCCCAGCACTTGATGGCACAGCCGTAATTTGGAGTGCGCCTGAGGAGAAGGGATCGAGCGTGTGGTAATAGTTTACTACTCCTGTCCAGATATAACTCACTTAGTTTTTTTAGATATTTAATAAATGTGTCTATACCCAAAAATGTCTAGATACATGTTTTAGCTTTCTCTGTCTTTCAAACTAATGAAAAGTCGTCAAATTCTGAACAAACAAAGTCATTGCGTTCACACCTGATGGGACAATACGCTGACTCTGCTACTTGATGGCACAGGCATAATTCTGGAGTGTGCTAGAGGAGATGGGAATGCAAGGGAGATGGGAACTAGTAGCTGCGTCCAAACGCAGGTAAAAAATTAATGTAATAATATTTAAAAAAAATGTAATCTGGTCCACATGACCCCATTACAGACACGTTGCACGTGCCAGATATAAATAAAGACGACACGGCTAGTTTAGTTTCAATGATACAATTCAACATAGGACGTTACTGCGCCCGCATCTTTCTGCTCCTCTTATTAGTCTGCTAGCCCATGCTGCATTAAGCATCAGTTGATGAGGATAAAAAAATGATAAAATGGCAAATAAAACATTTTTTAAGCTTACCTTTCATCCGGAGAATCGTACAAAGATGAAATTGGCAGGGATTTATTATTTCTCCCTGCGATTAGCGAAAGATCCTCAAGAACATCCTCAATCACCTCGCAACTTCTTCATATTCTAATACATCTCCATTATTTGCCCTTTCCTCCTGTTCCGCTTACCCTTTTGTTTCTTTTCACACCCTTTTCGCCGCACTCCACTTCTTCATAAATTGGCTGCTTACGACGTTTTCCTCCAGTGCTCATCACCGTCTTCATCTTGCTCTTCCGCCGATTCGGCTGAGAAGCCTCATTTTACCCACCGGATGTGAACAGGGACAATAGCATGTATGTGGGTTTTGCATAACCTCTTGATGTGGCCGAATCCGCCACAACGTCCGCATTTCCTTTTCCTAGCACCAAGCCTTGGACCTTTATCGGTGGAGGCTACGATCCTTAGCTTTCTAGGCCTCCCAGGTGGCCTCCTAAGAACTGGTGGTTGAACTTTGAACCCTGGATCGACAATCTCCCAATCATTTTCATCAGCCATAGGTGGTATGTTTTCTGCATAAGTTGCAGCAAACTTGTCTACGAAGAAATAGTTGTCGACATAGTTCTCTATTTCAGCTCCATTACCTCTAAGCTTTAAGATAAAGTAAATTCCATGGTGACATGGCAGACCAGTAATCTGCCACCGCCTGCATGAACAAGTCTTGTTTATAATATCTACAGTGTACCTCCGTTCACTTCCACGCTTGTATTCTGCATAAACCTCAGCCAATGTTCTGGAACTTCTGACCACCCTCATCTTTATCGTTCTCATTTCCCTGGTTCTTGCATTCAGTAACATAACCACCTTTGGAACTATTTTATGGCCTAAAAATTTTCTTGCACAAATTCTTTGCCTTAAATCTATCTTCACCATTATGCATTGTCTTATTGCATCCAACAAAATAACAATTCCAAGTGTCTTCATGCCTGAAATCTTATCATTGAAACTCTCTGCCAAATTATTGCATACAAAATCCACCTTGCTTAACTCACCAAACTTGCTTCTGGACCATAGCTTGGTGTGATGTTCCTCAAGGTATTTTTTCACCTTTGGCACTACATACATGTTATGCAAGTAAGTAGCATGCGTGCTTGGGATGTATGTGTATGCTGATCGCCACAAGTCCTCTTCAAAGATCTTTCCTTCGAACTTCTTCGTGAAGTTAGTAGAGAGGTGCCGCATGCATTCCCTATGCTCAACCCCAGAAACACAAAGATCAACATTCTCAAGACCCTCAGATGCACCGGTGTATCACCAAGCCTTCAGGTGACAAATTACTTCCGTAGTCTCTGCGTGAACCATGTCCAGCTTTCATTTGATTCACCTCAAGAACAGCATAAGCTACGGTAGAAGCCAATTATGCGCGTCCAAAGCACAAGCAGAAGCAACATGTCCCCCGAACTTCCTTGTTAAAGAAGTTGCCTATTGCCAAGTATGGCTGCAAATCTAGGAACCCTTCCAAGATGCCTTGAGTGCATAAAACATCTCTGAAGCATATCTTATCTGCACCTTATACCTGACCCTCGAGACCTTTTCTCTCCTTTCACAACCTCGTAATCGATGTCAACAACACTACCAGTGATGTTTTCTCTACGAGCTTTGAAACTATACAACATATGAAAACTGTCATTCCACTTGCCTTGAATGAAGTCTAGAGCCATCTCCTTCCCATCAAAGACTCTGGATAAGGAATCGAGCGTTAAACTTTTTGCTAATCTTTGCTCTGAGTTCAGCTGGTCCAATGTTATGATCCTGCCTCACCCAGTCAAGTATAGTAGCAGCAATCCACTTGGTAGTCGCTGGTCTAATTTTACCACTTAAAGAAGTATTAGGGCAATTGTGTTCCTTCGTGTTTACTTTGATCTGCATTCGATAAGAATCCAAATAATTCAGAGCTAGTTATCAGCAGAATAAATATGAGAAAGATTGAAACTAAATGTAGCTATTGCAACCTGAAATGGGTGTCCACCCCGCATTGGAGATGCATGTAATCTCCATTTACACACATTACTTTCCCTATAGTGCACCCTAAATCTCTTTTGGTCACTCTTTTCAATGATAAATTCGAACCCAACTCTGATTGCATAGGTGCAGTCATCCACATTATCAAAGACAGTCCCCTCATCAATTGTAGGATTGTCCCTGTCAAAGTGTATCATCGGGCACATCACGTCTTCGTCAGATCTACATCCCATTTCCACATCTTCACATTCCTCTTCCTCATCATCCCATAGTCGCTCAAAGTTCAATCAACCAAATATTCCCTACTCTCCATCCTATCGTGGTCAGCACCCACCACGCCCGATATGCTTTCTCATCATCAACCGCACCGCCACACGTTTCAGTGCCTTCATGCTCGCTTGACAAAGCATCATGCTCAAGGACAAGCTGTACAGACATCCTACGGTTACCAACACATATCCTTGCCATCACCACGGGACTAGAAATGCTAATTGGGGTATGCAGATAAGGAATCACAGTTCTTACCTTTCAATGTGGACGCATGGCACCTTATCCGGGCTCCATACCTCCAAAGCTCTGCACCCCGCTACCTCTCCCCCCGTTTCGTTGTCCTCTGTGCTCTCCAGACTTGAAGGAGATTCCGTGCTCTCCAGCCACGTAGGACCCATATCCGTGCTCTCAAGCCTCGCAGGATCCATCTCCGAGTGGGATCCGGATCACCAGCGTCGTTGGGCCCCTAACCTAACGGCCGACTCTCAGTTTTCGTTTCCAGACGCGCCTGCGTGGTGGGCGGCAACAGAGGCAGGCGGGGAGGGAGGAGGGACATGAGGGATGGTAGGGAGGGAGGCGGGACGACGGCACCTAAGGGATGACGCGAGGCGGTGCACGAGGCGGAGTGGCGGGGAGGCGGAGAGGAGCGGAGCGGAGCTGGTTGCGACAAAGCATGGAAAATTACACAATAATGTGTTGGTGGGCGGCAACAGCCCTCGAATCTGGGACGCGTGCCGTCGTAGGTGGAGGAGGCGGGCCCGCCTGTCAGAAAACATGCCACCTGTCAGCGCATTATGCACGGGGAGCACTTCACAGAATTTCTAGCAGGTCCCACATGTCAGTCTGTTTGATCAAAACTTGCATGCAGTGCATGGCTGGTCCACGCGCTAGTTCCGAAAGAAATCCCGTTGATCCAAACTTGAATTGGCAGTTCCGCTTCTTCTCCCCCGTCTCATCGTCTCCTCGCAGTGGCAGTTCCGCTTCGTCTCCCTCGTCTGTTATCCTCTTCTTCTTCTCCTTGCAGTGGCAGTTCTTCTTTCTTCCTCGATCAAAACATTCCTGCATGTAAGCCATGGCCAGTAGCCGGATGAAGAGGAACTGGGCCGATCTCCCGGCCGACCCACTTCGTAAGATCGCCGACTATTTGCTGAAGAAAGAGGAGTACGTCGACACCTATGCTGCTTGTCGGGAAGTCTGCACCGATTGGCGCCACACTTTAAAGGTGCCCGAATTCCATCTCAACAACTGGATGATGATAGATAACACACTTCTAGACGTTGGCGACTTCACCTTCCTCAACCTCGCCACTGGTCATTGGTTCAGGACAAATCTAATGGACGTCCATCGCATGTTCACATTCACATCCGATATTTATTGGTATTTTCCATTGTAAACATCTTAGTGTTAACTGATGCCCTCTTCTTCCAAAAGATTCTACTTCGTCGGTGTTTCTCGTGGCGTCATCGTGCTTGCTCAGAGGGTGGAGCCGTACCAGATTTGGCTTCTGAACCCAATCACTCATAAGTCTAACACTGAGTTTCAAGCACACATACCATCTGATCTTTTGCAATCTGTCGTCGTGACGAAGTCCCCGACGATGGTGTTCGTTTGCACTGATTATCCAGATCATATTGCATGGGCCGATGAGAGCACTAGCGGGCAAATCAATGGATCATTTGGAGAAGGATTGTATTCGCCACCTCCTGATACGCTTCTGGTCTGCATGACGGCATTCTGAGGGGAAGTATATGCATTACTTGAGAATGGAGACATCTTGTCAACCAACATCCAGTTAGAGCAGCGCGCGAGCACTATCACGATGGCCAAAATAATTTCGGCCCCAGTCTTTGAACAGGTACGCTGAACCTACAATTTTTACCTTGTGGAGTCAGATAGTGATCTGCTTCTTGTGTTGAACGGGGATTTCGCCAAGGGCAACCGGTGTTGTACCGGGTGGACACGGAGAACCGCTCTCTCGAGGCTATCGGCGACATTGGAAGTCATGCCCTCTTCGTTGGTTACAATCAGTCTATGTCCATTGACACCAGGTTACACCCCACAGTCAAACCCGGTTGCATATACTACAGGAATTACATTAGACTGTACGATCATGAGGTTGAAGCCTAGGAAGAGGTACCAACAATTGTAATGTATGGCTTAAATCTGGAACATACACCGAGGCCTTACCCTCTGGACGAGATACTGGCAGCACACTACAGAAGGAGAGAGTTCTCTGAACATGTGTTGCAGCACACGGGAGCTGCCGCCGACGAAATATATAGGGGAGAATGAATCATATATTCATCCTAGGTTATTTGCTAGCATTTTCAGGTCTATTTTTCGAAGTAGAAATTTGTACTGTATTTATATTATTTCGATGAGCAGTATGCGTATTACCTTTCAGACAAAATTGTAATGTATTTAAATTTAGTACTTCCAGAATTCAAAGTATTTATTTTTAGTAGCTTCTTTCAGAATTCTCTATGTTCGAAATGGGCATCATCTCAACGCCGGAATTCAGGTCCCACATGGAAAATTCCACAATAATGTGTTGGTGGGCGGCACCACCCCTCGAACCTGGGATGCGCGTCGTCGAAGGTGGAGGGGGCGGGCCCGCCAGTCAGAAAACATGCCACGTCGGCATCCCCTGTTTTTTATGCCCTTTTAAAAAATAAAGCACGCCACGTCGTTATCCCCTGTTTCTGATGGTGTTGCTACACTCGACGGTGCATGGTGGCATATAAATAATATCGCATAAACATAAGGGCACAATTGTCAACCTTTCTAAAATGAAACCCGGTCCCGTCTCCTACCTGTCCTGGTACATTGCCTGATGAGGTGGATAGCCACGACCGATCTTTTAATACGTTCGCACTCTTATGCTGAGAAGGGAAATAAAGATTGAGTTGTTAATGCAACGAGTGTCGAATTATTACCCTCTAAGGAAATGGAAAATGGTTATTTTCACGCGTGCCCGTAGTCCAAACCTACTGTTAGTCTTTCACTCCCCTTCTCCGACTAACCCCAGTTCACCTTGCGCAGCTCCTCCGCGCCGCACCAACTAGGATAACTTGGCCCCGCCTAAGCCACTGCTGCCGCTGCCGCCGCCGCGACAGCCGCCGAAACTGGGGTATTTAGCCCCTCTAAGGCAGGCCATCAAGCTCTACTTCAAGGCTGATCTCCCATTGCCCTGCTAGGCGGATGATTTCCCTGAATGTACCGAATCGGTCATACGCGATCAGCCGTCGTCAGAGCGCGAAGCAAGGTGGCCAAGAGAGCGATGTGGAGAAATCACGCGGCGGCATTACGGCATGCTCTAGGAAGTGGAAACAAGGTACGTATCAAATCGTTGATGAGAGCATGCCGCCGCCGAGGGTACACACCCTCGAACAGGGCAGGACCAAGGTCTAGGAACTCTCGCGTCCATGCTTCGGCGCGGACTACCTTACCTTAGTGGGGTAGGCTGGGAGCACACTGTCTGCAGCAAAGACGCTCCATCCTATGCACCATCGAAGGCCGTACCGTGGCGGCGACCAAGCGTCTACACTCAGCATGCTGGATTGTTCGACAGTCGGAGCCGGCGGCGGGCATCAGCTCAGCCCCGGAATTCAGGTTCGAGTTCACACGGACCTACGATCCCGAGAAGGAGATGTCGAATTTCAGTTTCGAAGAAATCGTTGCGGCGGCGCGGATGGTCCAACTGAACCGGGACTGGCGCACGCAAATCGCTCGTGCATGAACGATGCAGATTTCTTGTAGTTTGGCAGGAAGGCGATGAGATTAGTTTGGGTTAAATGATCAAAGAACTTATGTCCTCTCAAGGCAATTGGCCAGCCAACTTTTCTGGTGGAGATCTGTAGTTTCTTCAGTATAGAATAGTTAAGTTCAGACTGAAGAATGGCTTTTGTAGATGAAATGCTGACGAATTGTTCTATAAACTAGTAGGAAGTTTAGCCCACTTTTGTGCAGGTATAAGACCATTTTGTATGGAAGTACTACTGTTGTAAGCAAATACTATCAAGTACCTATTTCCTTCAATTACTAGTCGTGGTTCAATCCAGTTAACTGGCATCTTTTTATCCCAGACTACAGATTTTATGCTTCATCGTCTTTGTAAACCATTTTTTCCTTTGTCTTGTGTTGCCTGCAAAATGGTCCTGCAGTTCAATGTGTTACAAATGTAGCTACCTTGTACTCCCTCCGTTTCAAAATATAAGATGTTTTAGCTTTGTGAATGAAGTGTATCTAGTCCCCTTTTAGTATGTAGGTTCATCTAGGTTTAGAAAGCACCATCACTAAAAGATGTCTAGATACGCTCCATTCACAAAGCTAAAACATCTTATATTTTGAATCGGAGGGAGTACTTGAAGAGGAGATGGACTACATTTTCCTGGCATCCACAGAATTGACATTGCTCATTGCCAGACCACCCTCTTTTCATGAGCTTGTCCTTGGTTATTCACAGAAATTATAAAGCACAGTGTTCAACTACATCGATTCAAACTATTACACACACAGTACATCAAATTCATTACCCACACATACTACATCGATTCAAACTATTACACACACATACTATTTCAAACTATTACACACATGTACTACACCGATTCAAACTATTACACATTTTTTGTCGATGCTAACTTCCTGCTATGCTCTCCATACTACAAATTCATTAGCCACACATACCACGGCAATTCACTAGAGCTCTATCTTCACTCGAGGGAAATCAGAACCACCAGCTTGTCCAAGCGCGGTCCCCCCACCGAAACTGTGTGCCCCGTTGCGAAACGGTGGCGGTCCTAGGCCATCGATCCTTCCAGGCCAACACTGCAGGCGACGAGGGCGCTTTCTAGCAGCCTCTTCGGGGCCCTGAATGCCATGTACCGAGTCCAGAACCTCCTCCAGGTGGATGATGACCGGGTGCTTCCCGCAAAGCTGTCGCCTTGACCTGCTTGGAATCTGCACCTCGTACATCTTAGGAACGGTGTCAGGATCTTTCATCCATGCCTTTACCTCGATGACCCATCTGTCGCTCGGTGGCACGATTTCCACCAGCTCGCCGCCAAGGCTACTGACGACCTGCTTGAGGGCCTCCGTCTCCCAAGCATCCAATGGGAGGCCGTCAAAGCCGAGTATGGAGAAGAAACAAAGCTGCCCCAAGCGATCGTCCCACCCACAGGCGTGATGCCAACGCATGAAGCTCATTTTCTCCCCGCATCACTCGAAAGAACGGGAAGAATGCAGAACGCGCTTGGTGTCTGAGCTGTGCTCGAACCGTACAAAAAAATCGAATGGCGGAGCTCATACCTCAATGTTGACCTCATTTTGTCTGATCCCAAAACGAGACCTGAAAGCTGATAGCAACTCTGCCGGTGACATGGCGGGATGGACACCTAGCACGGTGGCCATGAGAGCGTGGTCGTCGAACTGCTGTGCCAGGGCTACCATGCCTGCAGTGCGCGACAACACGCAACTTCCCGAGGCCGGTAGCCGGCCTGGATCGCCCGACGGGACGCGCTCCGCCGTGCGAGAAGGACTAGCCAGAGGCGAGATATTAGTCCGGGGACGCGAAGCTCCGATATGGCGGACGATGCAACGGCGACGGCTGTGAGCTTTGATTAGAGGCGTGGGAGGTTGACCGGACATGGCGGAGACGCAAATTAGAGCAAGTGCGAGCTCCGATCTGAGACGAGCAGCCAGAGCTGAGCAAATGTTATGGGGAGGGGAGCAGGGGAGAAGACCAGAGCAGAGCAAAGAAATAGATCTTGTCCACTCAGGGGTAAGCTAGTCCACGACCGCAAAAGATAACAGGGAATACTAACATGGCGGGCCAAGAAGAGTTGACCTAACGGCGGTATTTGAGTTCAACCGTTTTTCGTCTAGTTCAAACGATCGTTTGGCTGTTAGATTTGTATTCACCCCCATTTGGCCCTTCTGGACAATTGGCGAATCTACTATGGCCCCTCCGCGCGATTGATGGCAACTCGGGTACCGCGGTGCGCTCACCCACCAAGTTTGGTACCGCAAACGAACATTCCCCTTGTGTTCTCATTGGAGTTGTTCCCAAAGTGGCTGAGTGGGTTAGCACTAGTCATATGCTCAAACTCCATCATGTTGGTGGAAACCTGTAACTCAAAACAAAACTTAGCAAGACAAAAATAAATAAGCAAAAACTAAAAGACCTATAATGCTTAGCTCCCTGGTAACAGCGCCAGAAAATAGCTTGACGACTGCAAGTGCATAGATCATTTGTAGCTAGTTTCGAAATAAAGATATCGATCACATAGGGAGCAGGAGTCTGAAGTCTAATAACTCTTGAAATAAATATTACAATAGAAATGGTAAATAAAGTTCTAAGTGACAAGATAAAATGCGAGTATTGTGTAAAAAGGTGTTTTTGGGTTTTTGGTATAAGAGCAACAATAAATAAAGTAAAACAACTGAACACAAAAAGTAAGTATCGCGTATGTAAGAGAGATTGGAACCGCAATAGGGAAAAAGCGTTCTCAGGGAATAGCGGATACACCTCTAGCATTCTATGGAGCTAAGGTAAAGATTATTATCATGAACATTGTCAACTATGTATGTGTGGGATGAACTCCATATTTGGACAAATAGGCAGCAACTGTTGCTCACATCATCCTCATAACCATAATAGCCAGCAATCGACATCAATCGAATTACTGTGCTATTAAGGGACGTATTCCATGGCATGGATAGTGTTCCGTGAGTTTCCTCGATTCTGAAGTTGATACGTAAATGGTGCTAACAACTTTATAGTCAGTGTAAGTGCTAATACACCTCCGTCTACCAACAAGTAGTTCCCTCCATCAAGTCCCCATGAGAGGCAAATATTGAGAGGTTGACTTCAATCAACATCAAGATGAAGACAATCTAGCACATGGTCACAACGATGAATATCATAATAAACTTTATATTATTTCAATCTCATACTAGGCTTTCTCCATCTCCCTAAGATAATGATCTACTCAGACATGGAGACAATCAACATCATGGCAATAACAATGGAATCTATCATAGATGAATATTACTTGTATAAATCCACAATGAGTACGGAAATTACAACAAGATCTAGACAAGATGTCGATGGGATCAATGGAGATGGTGGTTATTCAGCGGTTGATGATGAAGATTGATGCCTTAGCCTCCCAGATCTACGCAGGGTGAAGATGGATCCCAAGTGGACGAGTTCCCCCTCCAGATGCCTTCCGGAGGTGAGGTTTCAGTGATTTCTGGGTGTTTTGTATGTCGTCCCCCTGGTCTAGTTGCACGGGGTGAAACTATTTGAGGAGGCGATGGCGGCGGCAACTATACGACTAGAACTATACGGCCGGAAAAAATATTCCGGTCGTATAGTTGGTCATTGAAACGTCTGTATGCCTCGATTACTTCGGGTTTTCTTCTGGTGTTATTGATATTTCTCAAATAAGCATTTTATGTTGTTTTTTACTCCTTTTCTCCCTAATACAACTGCTCCAATAATTGTGTTCATTTGATCCATCATTTGTCCCGATCCTAGTGAAAATAGACATAAAATGTGCGTGTGAGTGCCATAAAATACCAAGATCCTACATCTACAATGCAAAATAATAATACAAAACATGATGCAAATATGCACTCATCAACTATGGAGAGGATTCATAGCCTCTCCTTGAACCTCTGAGGAACAATTAGTAATTTATCAACTCAATTTGCGAACTAGAGTAACAACTTTTTCCCGCCACCACAATGGTTTGAAGGGCTTGCAAAAGCCTAAGCTTGGGGAAGTTTTCCTCATTATCTTTATTTGGCGTTCATTTGCTTTTTATTTATTTTGAGTTATGTTTTTATTTGAGTTTATAGGCACTCGTTTTGGTTTCTCCAACACTTTATTTTTAGTTATTTTCATTTGTTTTCGAGATTTTGTAGCCGAACTTTACCGCCAATTTTCTATTCTTTAAATTCCCTCTCTTAAAAACAAAAAAAAGATTTCTCAATTTATCTTTATTTTCCCTCTTTCTTTTCTTTTCGCCTCGAGGTTCTCATGTATTTGCAGGAAGAGTGATTGACTTTGAGTTTCCAAGAAACAAATCAAAAGGAAAGAGAGGAATGGAACCAAACATGAGAAGTATGCCTTATGATTCCCCACTTTTGAAGTTTGAGAAACCCATGCTAGTTAGTAGTAAATGTTGAGATATTATATTGGTGGAGTGAGTCTTTATATTGTAGTAAAGTTTTGTTTACATGGGTATTTAGTTGGGTACGTTTTATTCCATCTCTTGTAGATAACCAAGTCTTGCCTAAAAATTTGCTAAACAATTGTAATAAGAAAAAGTCTCACAATTGAAGGTTTGGGTGTTGTAGTGTTTAGTATTGAAGGCTTATTTCTAGAGACACTCAACACCACGGAATGTAATGATTGACTTGATGGCTCTCTTTAAAAGGATTTGTTCGATTGAATTAATGTTTAGCAGTTTTTGTGAGCATGCCAAAGTTTGAATTGTTAATCATAAGAATGATATAGCTTTATGCGTGTCAAACTTCATGGGATGCTGATAACTCCGCTGGCCTATGAACGATCTTCATGGAGGAAACTCCTAGATTTCGGCTATGAGTTGATTAAACACATGTAGCAGCAATGCTATAGTGGGTAAGATTCTTGGCACTCCCGGGTAGCTATGTTCATGATGGAATCACTCCTCTGGCTGATATGAGTAATCATTGTGCAAAAGGAACAAAAACCTTAGTAATGCCACGAGTGTCCATCACAGCCCGATAAACTAATATTTTTTGCCATGCTCTCAATTACTTAAGAACTGAAATTCTTGAAGGACAATGAGTGGCAAAGTAGTACTTGAAAAGTCTTGATTTATTGATGTGGGAGAATTGAGATACTCTAGTGTATATGCTTTTCATGAAAACTCTCACACTCTCAATTTTACATGATTATACTTTATTGTTCAAAGGCAAGCCTATAAGTTGATTACGTGACATGGAATAAAGTTTACTCATTTGAATCATCCATGTTAACAATAATTTTGCTGCGCTACAAGGATGCATAAAAACCCGTATGATATGCTTGCCATTACTCTATCTATGCTGAAGTTTTTCAGATTTATGAAGTGGAGGAAACATGAGACTACCAATCATGAGTAAGATCATCATCTTGTTATTTTAGTTTAAATGTTGAGTTCCTTTTTGATTTTGGTTTTCTTGCTCGAGGATGATCAAGTTTAAGCTTGGGGAGGTTAATAGCTCTGAAATATAGCCATCCATGTCCACATTTAAACTAGATATTATTCATATTTTTATGAAATATCTCTCTAAACCCTGCCACTAATGCCTAATGATCAAATGGGTATGCAATCCTTTCTTGCTATTTTTCCCTGCGTAGATAATGACGTTTGATGATGGGAATCACTACATTAAATTCAAAGATACGAGATTTACAACAACCCAAAGAAACCAGGAGTCATGAAGTGAAGACAGACGCTTTAACGACCAACTATACGGCGGGAATCAAATTCCGGTTGTATAGTTGCGGTCGTATAGTTGCCGTCGCCACCGCTAGGTTAAACAGAATAACTTTCATGAAGGGACCCCTATATAAAGAGGCCTCGGGCAGTGAGAAACGAGCTCTGCCTCGTGCCCTTGCCACTAGAACCCTGCATCCACAACACCGAAGAGCTACCGGAGGAATAGACTTAGATCTAATCTCCAAATCATTCTCCACCACCATAGCTATATTCCACCACTTGTAATAGTAGATCTCATCTTATATTGGTGATATTGTAAGACTATTTGCTATCAATCTCATGATTCGCATTGCAATGTTTATGATTTTTGATTTCATCTCTATGTGTGAGTAATCCTCCTTGGGCTAAGGGCTTTGGCCTAGCCATGTAGCTTTTGTGCATGTTATTTATCATAGATGGGATCATGTATTAATTTGTATGACATGATGATTATTGTATCCTCTCTTGCCTCCATCCAAGGACTTGTCAGGTACCCAAGACCCCGAGGATTGAGCCAGGTATAGGGAGTATGAGTAATGACTAATCTATAGGTTGGGAACCCAGTGATAGAAGGGGTAGTATGGCTGTATGTGAGGGATTTACTTGGGATTAACGGTGACGTCACTATGCATATCATTAGTTCTCTTTCTTCTATGGATGAGACTAGTAGGTTATTTCTATAAGTGGTTGTGGAGGCAATAGCAATGATGGACGCACTGCCCACATATAATTTATCTTGCTCTATCAATTACATGCATACATTATTATTATCTTTTATTCTCATCAGATGTTTTGCACAACTACAGGTGAAACCGAAAGCCCTAGGCCCTCTCTCTCCATCATCGACAACAACAAAAGATAGCAAACTCTTGGTACGGTAAAAATACAAAAGAAATTCTAAAACTCCTGAAGGTCCGTTAAAGTAACTTCACTACGCTTTCTGCTTCCCGAGGATTCGATAAACCTAGGTCTACTAGGGAAAAAGAGCTATACTACATCCGTAATTCGGATCGAAGGTATCACGTCAACCTGTGTGTCAAAACGCAAACATCCATCCTCGATAGAGAATAGACCATTAGGCAAAGGAGCTAGGATCAAGTGATCCGCTCAAGGTATATCAAGGAAGTATCTACCATTAGTTATAGAAATCATACCACAAGCTTTTAGAGTAGAAAAACCAAGATGGTGACTTCCTGTCAATGGTTGGATGTTACCTAGGTTGACGTGAAGTGCGCGTGCATGAACGGTTATAACTCCTCCTCCGCATATGGGTCCTCGAGATTGCAGAGATTGATGCTTAAGGTAGAACACAAGAAGGGCGCCCAAATTTGATGTTAAGTTATGATTTATAATAGAAGCTTTTGCGAGGACCATCATATCCTCCTCATTGACTCTAGTAAACTCACCACGTGCCTTCAAGGTGTTAGCAATAACATAAAACAAATAGCGAGTAACAGGATGATCAATTTGGTTTCCCTTGGGTGTGTTTTCATGAATTCTCATTCTATTAAAGTACTCCCAAGGTGCATGATTTAAAACAAAGGTGGTGGAGCGTATGTCAGTGGTGTTGTTGGCAACCCAAAACATTGAGCCCCTTGGTCGAGTGTCAAGGAGTACTCACAGTTCATAAGACGGAAGTTGATGCGATAAACTCCAGGCATTTGCTCCTCGGAACAATAGTGAGAACATACCATATGCGTCAAGGTGCTGAGGAACTCAAGCGTCAAGCGGCGATATGTGGCGACATCCTGAAATACAAAATCATAGAAACCAACATTGTTGCAAAGTAAATCAAAATCAGCACGAACACTAAGTTGGTTTAGGATATAGGGACACACCTACTTGGTGGACTTGATTTCTCGAAGCTTGAGACGGTCGAAATGGTTCAGCTGAAACTCCTCGGTAAACTCGATACCAAGTGACTCGGGGGTCAACGTATCAACGGATGGTGCGGCAGGTTCTGCAACCATCACACGTGTACGGCTCCTCGTATTCATCTAAAACAAAATAAATAAAATTGCCAATTATTTTTTTAGTCCAATAGAAACATAGCATAAACGATCGTCTACACTTGTTACAAAAGAAACTCCTATAAAAACAATACTAAGCATGTTCAATATCAAGATTAGCTCAAGAACAAGATCTAAATCTAGATTGATAATGGTGAAAGATTGAGCAGAGTTTTGTTGCAAATAAGTTGGGGATCGGAAGGATAAATATACCTTAGATCGATTGAGTGCGAAGAATCGAAGAACGATTGAGTAAATTTGTAGATCCAATGGAGGTGGTTTGAACTTTGGAGGAAGAAGAAAGAGAAAAGTTTGTGTTCGGGGATTTTAGGTTACCTCCTCCTGGGTGATATGGCAGTTGCGTACGTGGTTCGGGTGGGCTACTGCCCCCCGTACTGAGTAACAAACCTTGGGGGTGAGAATCCCTTTCGGCGATGCACTCGGTACGGGCACACGCGCCAGTACTACTGGTCATTATGCAGGCAGTATTTTTTCTTGAAATTTGATGTTTTGCTCGAGGGTACGGTACAGGCGCGCGGTATGGGCGCTTCTGACCGTACCAGTGGTTGTTACGGCCCCATGGGTTCCTGCTGTAAAAAAAATCAAAGTTTCTATTTTCCAATGCCTCGAGGTGGTACAGGCGCACGGTACGGGTCCTTCCGGCCGTACCACTGGTCGTTATTCGTCTAGTGAGCTGAAAAACTTATAGAATTTGGTTAGTAGCTTCATGCGTCTTTACAAATCTAAAAAAGGACAAAATAATAGCAAATAGACTTCACAAAAATCAACAATACTTCTTAGGCCATGTATTAGTAAAATAAAAAAGATCGAGGATTACCTTATTTCTCCTCCTCTCTCCAAAGGTGTTCTTGAACACTCGTTATTAAAAAAAATGAAACAAAAACAAAAACAAATAAAACTAACACAAGAGTAAAAGCTTTTATTTCATATGGGTTGCCTCCCATGAAGCGCTTCTAGTTAAGGTTAATTAGCTTGACCCATATAATTATCATTTAGGTTTAATGAGTGGAAAACCCACTCCAAAGTAATTGGCTTTCAGTGTAATTATACCATCATCATCATTAGGTTTGACCTTCTTCTTCCTAGGGAAGTGGACTATAAAAGGATCTCTAGATGGTAGTTCTATTCTCACATTCGCTTCATGTAAATTGATTAAAGTTTTAATAGTTCTTAGGAAAAGCCTACCTAGAATTGTAGGTGCTATGGGATCTTTAGGCATGTTCACAATAATAAGATCAATAAGAACGAGACTACCTATAATTTCAACAACTATATTTTATTTTATCCCAATAGCTTGTTTATAAGTTGAATCCGCTAGATGGGGTCTTAGTTCAGAAGTTGCAAATGGACCCAAGTTTAAGTTGTCAAATAGACTTTTGAAAATCATTAAGACGCTTGCACCACGATCACAAAGTGCAGATATCTCATTAATAGGCACGTCGACAAGGGTGTTCCAACTAAGCAACGGAATAGGCCCCCCAAAAAGTAGGGCCCCCAAATCATCTAATCTAGCATTAGTAAATACTTAATCGGAGAGAGGAAGTCCGGCCCACCGCAGGCCTGCCATCTCCGCCCGTTCAAAGTTCGCCTATTCATCTGGTCACACGACCTAGATGCCTTGACGATTCTTCCGCGTGGCTGTGGCACAGCGCCCGTTCATCCCATCTGCATTTCAGCGTCGATACCTCATCTACTCATCAGGTAACCCATCTTGTTGTCCCTTCTTGTATAAATTAGTTGTCAGACATAGGAAAATTTGAGGATATTTATTACCGAAATATGGGCTTCACTACGTGTGATTATGAGATATGATCTGATCTCGCTTTCTCGTCTACCGCTCATCAAGCCGATGAGGCTTTTGAAAGTAGCCTTGGTGTATGTACCGCTGCCATTGATCATCACTCCTGCTACGTCAATGACCAGGTTAGATTTAGGCTGGAACTTGGCCATTTACTAAGGATCCAAATTTCCAATGACTGGAGGTTGTCGTTGCTTGCGAGTATTGACTAACTAGAAAAATTATGCAGGTACGGCTTGTGTTGATGGACCATCGATTATTTCAGATTTTCAATCTATAATGGGAACTTATAAAACCTTAGTAATGACTTTGATTTAGGTCCATATTTCGCAATTCGTACCGGGGTCCCAAATTTCTAGAGACGGTCCTGCTCATTAACCCCAATCTTAATTTTAATAGTAACTCAAATATATCATCTAGCTTAGCAGGAAGCTTATCAGCTAGTCTCTTATACTTATCTCTAAATCTCGAACTTTAGATGCTACTTATTAAATAAATTGTTGATGCATAGCATCATTACCTTGTTCTATACCGAGATTCTTTATGAAGATCATCTTTAGTAGATCTTCCACGGTATATTCTAATATTGGCGCGTTGCTATAATCCTGCTCTTTAGGATTTTCTTCATTTGTTTCCATCCTCATCACCTTGAGGTCTTCTACCGGATTTGACTTGGGCTTCCTAGCAAACTTTGCTAGTATGAGAGCTTGGCTCTCGGCTACCTTGCTCAATTGAGCCTCCACGGTCTTTGTCCTTTCTTGTAGAGCCTACATATCATTTCTAATTACAATGACTTGGTTAGATAATTTTCGTATACTACTTTCATGGTTCTCCGTGATTTTAATAAGCATATTATTTTGCTTGGTTTGAGCTTGCATAAAGGTTCTAATAGTTTGCTCAAATGAGAGATTTCCATGTTTCGCTCCATTATGATTATCATTGTTATTGTAAGGAGGTCATGCAGGATTAGAATAATGTTTTTGAACATTAGAAGCAAATTTTTGGTTCTTCCAAGCAGGATTATAAGGAGTACGAGCTATAAAATTAACATCATTAACATCGGTAGCAATAACATTAATTTAGGTATCTTCCTTACCCTTTACTATGTTGAGTAACTCGTCTACTTTAGATGTAAGCTCTTCATTGTTTACCTTAGTGATTGAACCCACTCTTTTCGAGGTTCTTTCCACATGCCATTGCACATGGTTGTTTTGCATATCATCAAGTAATTTCTTTGCAACAATCACTTACTTTCCCATGATTGTTCCTCCTGCTGTAGTATCTAGCATAGACTTAGACATTGAGTTAAGGCCATTATAAAATAAATGTAATATAAGCCATTCTTCCATCCCATGACTAGGACAATTCATTACGGCTTCTTTCATCCTTTCCCATGCAAGCGCTAGTGGCTCATGATCTTCTTGTCTAAAAGTTGTAATGTTGGATCTTAGTTGCATAGTTCTAGATGGGGAAAAAATTAGTCATAAACATATTAGTGCATTAATTCCTCCCAAGATTTAATAGTGCCTTTAGGTAGAGCTCGCAACCAGTCCTTAGCCTTTCCTCTAAAAGAGAACAGAAACAATCGTAATTTAACAGCATTTGGATCTACATCCTTAATACGCATCATATAGCAAATTTCAGCAAAAGTATTTAAGTGCAAACCCGAATCCTCAGAAGATGAGCCTCCAAATTGGTTTTGCTGAACCAAACCTAAAAGGTTAGGCTTAATTTTATATGCTTCCACATCCACAACATGCTGAATAATAGGTGCACGAATAAAATCATCAGTGGGAGTAGCATACTCCCTAGGTCTCTTTTGAGCCATGGATCTTACATTTTGGTATTTTTTAAAGTAACGAAAACAAATAGAAAGTAACTATTTTTTGGGGTTTTCAAATACATAACTAGAAAGTAAAATAATAACAAGAAATAAACTACAAACAAATAATAAAACTGAAAACAACATATCTAGTGACCTCACCAGGATAGCAAAATTGCTTCCCTGGAAACAACGACAGAAAAAGGGTTGATACCTTCGATCCGGATTCACGGATGTAGTATAATAGCTTTTTCCCTAGTAGACTAGGTTTAATAGAATCTTGGAAAGCAATGCTAAAAGGAAATAAAAAGTACACATCTACAAGACTTTGTTTTACTTTTGTCTACCATACCAATCTAGTTTAATTTTGTAATGGGTTGATTCAATGGATGGAGATAGGCCAGGTTTTAAGATCCACATGCAGCTGCATATCATATGGGATGAAAGATAATAATAAGCATAGTCACGTGTAATATTTTAATAGGGATAATCTCTTGTTGGCAACACAACCTAATATACTAGAGCCCCTGTGATGCAGCAGGCATAGCAATAGTCTTTTAATCCAACCAAGTACCCCACGAAGCAACGAGCTACAAACGATTATTAAGTGTAAAAAACAGATCAAAACATTAAGTGGTGATGTTGTTGTCATCCCAAATGGGTCGCTAAGCGAAGACCGTACTACCCTTTTTGTCACTGGGGTTCCTATGAGATTGCCGCTAGCCAAGTATCTCACCTCAAGGCTTTATCAATCTTGGGGGTATTGGGTCCCTATAATTCCAAAGATCGATGCAAGAGACAAAGAAACAGAAGATACAAATCTCTATTTTGAACAATACACAATGGTCCCATAGATTATATGCACATAATCGATGCGAGGTTTCTCCCCACCCCGCAACCCGTGAGGACTACTCACTCATAACAATAAGATCAAGGATAGAAACCATTGTGCAAAATACTTAGGTTGAAATCAAACATTCTTAAAATGGTCACCGAATCACAAGGAGATATCAAGTACAAAGTAATGAGTATGGATAATGGACGGGATGGAAGATGGAAGGGATGAACAATGGTGTGGATCTCCTTTGGTGATGTTGTGATGCAATCTAAGAATGGCAGCCTTCTGCACGGAGGCCGAGACCTCAAAATATATAGGCGTCTTCATGAAAGTTGTAGGGTTTGATGAGACAGATCTGCGGACACATGGTACGGGCGGACGGTATCGGTGGGCCTTGCCCGTACCAGTGGTCGTTACGGCTGCTGTCGCCTGGAATTTGCTCCACAATTACTCGGTCGTGTGGACTTCCTCAATAACCTTCATTATGACTCCAGATTTCGCATTAAAAAGCATGATTTCCTGCACAACACAAAACAAAACAATGATTTACATATCTTTGAAATTATTAGTCATTAGTGGCAAGGATAGAGAGTTTCCTGCCAATTAGTGGACTAAAAACAATGTTTGAACACGGTGGAAGATGGATATTTTTTGAGCCATCACCTACGAATATGAAGAAGAAATAAAGAGGTAGAACTAAAATCCAGGCACCTTCTACACGGTCCGTTAGTGCAACAGAAATAATGCATACATGTTTACCACAACTGGCATACAGTATGCATTTTGGATGTTTTTGATCCCGAATATGTGTTTTTTCAAAGAGATTTGAGTGGAAGCTACGTAAAGATAGAGAGGCATACTTACTAAGAAGGCATAAAAGTAATAGAAAAATGAGTACAAAGATGAAAACACACAGCACATCATAAAGTTGAAAGAAAGGGATCCATTCATTATTTTCAGATAAAAGCTTTACAATTTACGCGACACATTTCCATACAATTATGATCACATTCGTTCATTATCATAGAACAAATTTACATTACATGTGGTACAATATGAGTGAAAATGTACATATCGAAGCTACAGTCAGAACACAACTCGCTACACACATTACGGCTACTCCAAATAAGTACACCCTATGTTTTTGAAACTGTTCATAAACATGCACAGAAGTTTATAGAGAAGGCTATTAAAAAATACAGTAGAGGGCCCTAGAGATTTTAGCTTGCGGATGTCGTTGATATAGCCGATAAGCACCTTCTTCTTCGTCTTCTTGTGGCACATTCAAACTTCTCGTCATTCATAACTCATCCGCGACCCCTCCGTGGACTTCTGTTGTACGATGACTATCAATTAGCGGAGGTCAAGAACATCGTCGGCTTGGCCATAAACTTGCGGAGAAGATGACCCTGAGCACCACCAAAATGAATCAGTAAGCGAATGTAAAAAAAAGTTGCTAAAGAAGAAATCGTAAGCTGCCAAAGACATACCATGATCTCCGATGACTCAAGTGCGGTGACCAAGTGGACCACTATATGTTGTAGTGTACAAGTAGTTGACATGACACTCAGGGAAGTCCTCATCTATAAATATCACATCCCTCGGAGTGGTAAATAGAAACATCACGGGTCCAACAACTTTATTTATTCATACCAAAAGCCAAAAGTGTACAAAATTGCAGAGATCCTCCTCGGTGATCCAATGAGGATTCACAACGTGACAAGAATTCAAATGTAGAAGGAATAGCTTCCCAATTAATGGTAATACTAAGCTTAAAACCATTAGAGTTGGCAACTTATTGGAGAAGCTATACTATTGATAGCTCATATACCTATGCATGCTCTTATGGATCCTATATCTACTTTCTGCCTTATTCCTACTAATTTGATATCCTGTTGTTGATTCTACTCTCCGTGTCGATCTTTGGGTTTTCTCACAACCTAAGTAAGGGTTTAAGAAGATATATTAAGTACGAGCATACTCAACAAGTTCTATGGTGTTTTTTGATGCTCCATTGAAAGTCATTGATCAAAGATCCAAGACTTGTGAAGGTTTTTTAAAATATTTTTTTAGAAAAGGTAAGTTTTAGATTTTAATTAATTCTAAAGTTGTTAGTCTTCACGGGTTGTCTGAAGTTTTTGTGGAGTTCGTTTTCATGCTGTGATCTTAATCTTTTCCCAGGATATGGAGTAATATGACACATTTATACAATCTCGAGAGGTGTGCTACTTTTCCCACAAATGTGCTCGGCCTTATTACTCTTTTCATACTTCCTTAGGTATGCGGACTGTTATCAAGTTTCACGGAGTCATGTCGAGTCCCCCTCCACGGCCCCATTGGCTACCCATTGTAACGAATTTCAGTCAAGGGATTTACTTGAATTACCATCCCTTCTAATATACTCAGTCGTTATCCTAAGATGAACGATAGGGACATCACAGGCTCCCACCCGCTGATCACCACTTTTGTTCACAACATGACTAGGGATACGAGGATATACGAAAGGAACAAGGTACTTCTGACTTGCTCACCCATAACAAGATATGTGGTTAGCGCGGTATTGTACGATACAAGAATGGCTGATTGTTGTTGTTATTAATCCTAAATTTCCTGGTACAATGGAATATCCACCACAAGATCTCTTAACCATGTATACATCCATGATTTCATCGCCCACCATTTATGTATTTCATTCTAAAAATGGTATTGTATTTGAATGCAAGTAATAATAATGTTTTGAAAACATTTTTGAATTAAGCCAAAGGACATGTAAGATTTCACTTGTGACAGGATTGCAAGTTTGACCTCACAAAGGTTATGAAAGAATGAACTTGCTTGGTAACTGCAAGTGTAGTTCAAAGGTTTTACTTGACCCAGGACCTCGTGTTCTGGAATTCGCAAGATCATACGATAAATACAATGCTTCAGTTGCAAATATGTGATGCTCTAATGCAAATATATGCAATGCAAACTCTTCGTCTATTGTGTTTGAATTTCTCTGATTTTATTTCTTCGTATTTGGTGAATTTCTCCTTTTTAGGGTTTTATTCTATTCTCTTTGGTATATTATTTATTGTTTCCATTCCCAAGGTACAATCAAGACTTTTTACTTTAGAATTTTAATAATTTTATGAGAAATGGGGTTTACTTATTTATCCTTATTTTTCAAACTATTATGGAATTTTATATGGGTTTTAAAGTGTAGAAATTAATTATTTCCACTCACAAATTCACAAAAATAAAAGTATTTACAAAAATCCCGCAAAAGTGCTTTTTGGATTCCATGCAATTTTTCTGCACACACAAAAAATTATTTTATTTTTCCGAGTTCATATTTGTTACTTATGATTTATTTGGGTATAAGGTTAAATGTGAAATCAGCAAAATACCCCTCAAGGGTTTGTGCCCACTAGTTAGACCATGTGGTCAAAACTATCCTCTAGACTGGATCTAGACAAACCTCGACCCACCCTCTCACTCATCTCTCTCACTCGCCCCTCTCTCTCTCATGCACGCTTGCAGGCACTGTCGCCTCAGTCCACCAGCGATTACGACTGCTCCGCCACCACTTCCGCTCTAATCATTCCCCTTCCTCTACTCCACTAACCTACCATGCAGATCAACCTCTATGGGTCTCTGCTGCTCGCTCACAACTGTAACCCTAACTAGGGTTTCAACGATGCGAGACTAGCTCGCTTTCAGAGCAACTTCGGTGTCCTCCACGCCGGACTGCTATGTCACCTCCCCTAGCATCTATGATAGGAGCAGGTTGATGTGCCCTCTAGGGTACTCCATGTTCCGCTAGTCGCCTCCTCTAGTTCTCTACTTCCTCGTCTCAATCAATGGTGATCTAGGATCCCACTTTTTGAAGGTAAATCATTTTATCTCCATTCTCTTCTTCCTATGGTTCTACTCTACAAGTTGATTCTAGGGATTCTCTACTATTCTTCTTCAGTACTAGGATTTGTAGGGTGTCTAGAATGTTCTAGGTTATCTATCAATTTAGCTAGGCTGCTAAGGTTCAATATGGTTAAGTAGTATCTATGTTCTAGTCTCTAGTAGTGGTTATGGTCCTTCGTGGATTTCTAGGTTTATACTTAATACTTGTATTCTATTCTTGACACTTTATTTAGTTAAGAAGTGTCAATTCTTAGTAAGTTCTAGTGTTGTAATTTGTTAGTATCTACTAGTACTAAGTATTTGTAATGTGCTAGCCTACTAGCTATTGCTTGCTCTTGTTAATTAGAGTTAGTTCTAATTGGTATACTTATTCCTTGTTAATTATGTATTTCACTCAGAGTACTTTAGTAGTTGCTATTTAGTTCACTGTTACTTGAGCTTGTAAGCTCAATTCTGTAAGTGTGTTGAGTTAAGGTTTGTTCACTATTTCTTATGCATGTGTTTTAATTTAGAATGTTTATTCTTATCCTTATGCATATCTTAGGATTTTATCTAGGGATGAGGGTTAGATAGGGAATTAGTGTTCTATTAAAGTTGATTACTTGTTGGTTATTGTTCATATTCTTCCTCTATCTAGTGTCCATGGTTGTCCTAGCATTAGGGTACAATTATGCTTGTGGTGTTCTTCACTTAGAGAAGATGCATAATGTGCAGCCTCCTAATTACTAGTTGCATTCTACTCCTATTTATCTCTTTTCTATAGATTCCTATGGACTTTGTGCTTCCTATTCTAGGGTTTATGGCTAACAACCTTTGTAGTTTCCACAGTGCGATTGATGAAGATCCATAGTTGTTCATGTGGTCCTTCTCCTCCTATTCTTGAGTTCTTGCTCCTTTTCCTCTCTTCTCTATCTCTCTTAGATCTCTCTCCAAACTCTAAGTGTGTGTTTTTTGTCCAACCTCGAGTGGTGAGTTATGATCTCTGGGGTGTGAGATCCCTAGCTATTTATAGTGCTATAGAATTATTGTGTGACTGACACCTCAAGCATGCATTTAGGTTAATCAGCTGCTTGAGTATGTGTGAAACCGTATTTGTGTGTCAACTTATGTGTAGGTGGCATGGATTTTTGTTGGGTTCGCAACATATAAAACAAAAATTTCGTACAATGTGAACAACTAAGCACTAAGATCTGTCTACCTAGATACAATCAACGGGTGGATATACATCCATAGAGAACATACCCTTAAAGAGTGACAAAGCGTTTCGAGGTTGTACTTGTGGATGATGTAGTCGTACACTTGCCGATCTCAAGATCGTGATGAAGTCCAGCGAGTCCAGCAGGTCCAACACCAATAAGTCCAGCAGGTCCAACACCAACAAGTCCAACATCGCAAAGAAGTGGTGCATCAGTGATCGCACACACGTCCGGTACCCCGACAACCTCCGCATCCTCGCTCCAGCGATGCAGCGGAAGCAACAACTCCTTTCTAGACAAAGCCACTAGGAACATGTATCTCGCTAATCCGAGACCATGGGGAATAATTTCTAGAGGGGGAGAGAGATCCTTGACGAGGAGGTGTGTTGTGAGAGGAGGTGAGGAGGGCAGCCCCCTCCCATGGCCAGTGGCCATGGAGGTGCTCCCACATCTTCCTTAATTAATGTGGGTGGATGCTCCACTCACATAAACATGCCTCCACTCACACTCCTACTCACATGCATTAATTTTCCACCAAAATTAATGCAACTCTCATTAAATAAAACTATTTTACTTATTTTATTCAGAATTTTGTTGATTACTTTAGTTAACAAACATTCACATAAAATCCTTGCAACATATCAATATCACATGCAGAACCAGTTTCTGCAATTTCACCCGAAACAATTCCGATTTCCATCAAGATGATTCCAGCACTTTCTTAATCTTTATCTAAAACACATTTGCTCCTAAATGGTGTTGGTATCTCTTAAGTGTGTTACCCTACAGTTTGCGAATAATGCAGACATGATCGAGACCCCTCTCTGATCAATAATCAGTAGCAGGACCTGGAGATTCGTACTGACTCCCACACATTCAATGATGACTCCAGTGATCGTGTAAACCTTTAACATTTGTAAATAAATCCCTTTGTCTCATGATACATTACATGTCCGAGATTCGATCATCGGTATCTCCATACCTAGTTTGATCTCGGTACTGACATGCACTATTTTCTCATTCCCGTGATATAACATTCTAGTGATCACATCACCTGCTTGCAAGCTATCTCAATGTGATATCACCGAGAGGGCCCAGAGTATATTTATCCGTCATCGGGATGGACAAATCCCACTCTTGATCCATGAGCCTCTACATAACACCTTTGGAGTATCTGAAACCACCTTTATTGTTACCCTATTATGGTGTGACGTTTGATGTTATCAAGTTACTCTTCTAGTGTTAGTGATTGACATGATCTCATGGTTTAAGGACTAGAATTACTTCGTATGATGTTATAGAAATTTAAACACAATGACTTTGGTCGTATTGCTATATTTCGGATGAATGTTCATCATACCATTCAACCAATGTCATGACCTTGTTATTAACAACATCCAATGTCCATGATCAGGAAACCTTGTTCATCTTATTAATCAACGAGCTAGTTTATAAGAGAGGCATAACTAGGAACCCTTTATTTGTTTATTAAACACACATGTATTAAAGTTTCCAATTAATACAAATATAGCATGCAAAATAAACATTTATCATAAAGAAGGAATAACATAATAACCACTTTATTATTGCCTCTCGGACATATTCCCTTCAGTCTTCCACTTGCACTAGAGTCAATAATTTAGTCTATAAACTTGCGCATTCAACACCTATGGCTTTCCGGTGTTGTATATACTCATTTGCTAGTGGTTAACATAATCTCTAGATCTCACATTTTCAGGTCCGCGTGTATTTTTCTTTGCGTCTCTACACATCACTCATTCTCTAATGTGATGACATTGTATAAATTTAGTCCTTTGGTGAGACCTTTAGTTCCTTTGGGCTAAAACATGTTGATATAATTGTCGCACAATATATCTTCATAGTACTAACCCACTGTGAACCACACCTAGTTTTATAACAAACTACTTAACCAAATTCCCTCCTTTGCTGCTACTATAGCAGTCATATACTTAGCCTTTTGTTGTAGTATCCGTCACAATGTATCAACTCTGGAACTCATCCAAATCCATCATGGAACCTCCCTTCCATTATATTGTGCCACTGTAACATCCCAAAACTTTAATCCAAGTTATCAAGATACAAATCACCCAATTTAGGGTTAACAAAACCTTTTTCTCATTTAAAATCTATAAGCATTCATATGTGTGTTGCATCAAATAGGAATTGCTTTGAATTGCCATGATTGTTGGTTCTAATGGTTGTAAAATGATTCTAAGATGAATGCCACATCATCTAGATCAATCCCAAGCAAAAACCAAAGAAAAAGAAATCAAATACAATTAATAAAGGGAATGGTCACTTTTGCCATTTTAATCACCTAACCCACTTTGGGTGTTCCTAGCACTCAAATTCCAACATAAACAATTGTGGATCTTTGCACCCCTTGCTAGTACAAGTTAAGAGGTACAAAGGCCCACTTTGTGACCTTCCAAAAACATTCAAACTCTAAATTTAAAAGACATTTGAAAATGGAATCTAGTTCATATGTATAGATCACCCTTTTTTAAAAACCATCCAAATGAATTCCATTTGACAAATCCTAGCAACCAGAGATGCTTAAGCATGTGACAAACCACTCCACCAAAAATCTCTGAAAAATTCAAAAGTTTTCTTCATGCGGCCATTTGATCGAACACTTGGCATGCACTGATCACACCCTAGATTAGCTTCACTGTTTCTACAGAGTTTTGCCATCCATTTGACCCCAAATCACTCCTTCTGTCCCTATTTTATCAAACCAAGCCTTAAACAGCCCACCCCTAGTCCCTAGCAGTAGTGCACCGCCACCCCGAGGCCATGCTCGCCAGCCAATTGTGCCCAGCCCGCAGGAGACCACCAACCCCTCTCCGCTGCTCCAGGAAGGCAGGTGTGACCTCACCGCCGTCCACGGTCCACCCCACGGCCATAGATAGCCCCTGGACCACCAAAGCCAAGCCTCGCACTAAGCCTCTCTGTCGCGCCAGCACACGCCAGAGCGCCAGCATGCCCCATGCTACACCTCGACACCAGACCGCGTGCGCCACTCCGTCTTGACCACCTCAACCCGCCAGACACGCCCTTGACCCGTCGCTCGACCCACAGTCATCGGGAACCACGTCGAGCACCGCCTCTGTCTCCCAGAGTGCGCAACGCTCCCGACCGTAATCCACCGCTCCTAGCACCGCCATTACACCCTAGCTGACCGCCAGGGAATCACCCACCGTCCGCCTACCCAGCCCATGCCTATAGCGCCTTGTGTCGTCGTCACCGACGAGCTCGCCGTCGCCCTCTCGGTCCCCTCATCGAGCCTATATAAGGGAGCCTCCCCAGCACCAATTCGTCACACTCCCACACTCCCCTCTCTCCACTGATCCTTCCCCACCTCTTGCCGGAGCATCTCGAGTAGCCAGCCGCCGGAATTCCGCCGTAGATAGCCGCAGCAGAGGAGGAGACGCTGTCGTCGATTTCGTCCACCCCAGCCTCTGCCACGACTTCGCCTGAGCTAGCCGTCATCTCCTCGTTCATTTGCCCGCCTCTCCGCACTCACTGGAGCCCTAGTACACCCTCGGTTCCCCCTCGCCGGTGACGAGTCCGTCGTCGACGATAAGCCCCAGCTGTAGATTCTGTTCTAATCCTACGGTCCACATCGCCCCGTACCGCTTCGCGTTTAATGAGCCACTGACAGGATGGACCCCTCTCTCAGCAGTCCTCAGCGCCGCAGAGTGAATCTGGGCTATCCCGTTAGCGTTCCCGCGCTAGCCCTGTGATTCAAATAAATCTTTTTCTTTTTAGATTTAGACTTAGTTATGTTCTTTAGTTTGAAAATCAATTCAGGGAGTTTTACAAATCCAAATTGAGTGATTCCAATTTTGTTGGAAAGCTATTTAAATTCTCTATCCAAACCCGTTGGATTTAAATCATTTAGAGTTATAGATCTCTCCTAGCTAAAATAACAAGATAGAAGCTTTTGCACATTCAAACGTTTTTTATAAAATAAACCATAATTGCTTTTGAGTTGTTTCCAACTGTCAAAAAATAACATTTAACCATACCTATCTGAATATGTAATAATATTAAGGTTTGCATGCAGTGACTTTGGACTAGTACCAAAATAATGCTATATAGGCATTTCTAGTCACTTTAAATCATTAAATATTAAACTTAAACTTATTAAAATGTGATCCACCCTTTAAATCACATTCCCATATATTAGAATATGTGGCGATGGCATGTGTCCACATGATCCCATATTTTAATTGGAGTATATTAAATCTTAGTTAATTTCAATGAGTAGAAATTACTTTTCTCAAATAAAATAAATGAAACTAGTTCATTAAACCTTGTGATGTTTGTGATGATACTAGATCATCAAATGTGTGCCTTAGTGTGCTAAGTAGACTAGTTAAGTATTGTTTGGTGATTGTGTATTCCATATGTATTTATAGACGATAGTACCGACCAAGTCTACAAGGAGAGGGAGTTCTACCAAGAGGAGGAGGAAGAGAATTTCAACCACTGCACCAACCAAGGAAAGGTATTGTTAGCAAGCTAGAATTAAGCACAATAACCTAAGCAAGATGCATTAGGCATGCTTTGGTTATACTTTTGACTTATACCTACTCCAAGTTTTATTTACAAGCTTTACTTTCTTTACCAAAGTTTCTTACTTGTTTATAGATAGCATAAAGAGTATAAAACTTGACCTATCTAGTTAGACTTAGATGTCATTCTATGGCATGAGATTGATATTAGCATCCCACATTAGTGAACACTCTTAACTTAGTAGTTTAGAGTTAAACCAAAACTTGATCACTTTAGATGGGAATACTTGGTGAAAATGACTTGTGAAAACCTTGGAATGATGAGTCATTCTATTGAGATGTTTTGACATGTGTTGAGAAACACAAGTGGTTTATGATGATGAAAATGTTGAGGCATGAGCCTTAGCCCCTTTTACAAAAACTGATGGTTGGGTTTGGATGCGATACCATTCCAATTTTACCGTACAACCACAATACCTGAATTGGGTAAGGCTTAGCCGGAAGTTTATATGCATTAGTATTAGTTCCCTCGCGGGAGAGGTTTGAGCTAAGGCTACCTCTCAATGTTGTCCAACTATGCAGTGCCTAGAATGACGGATGGTCATGGCTGGGAGGGCAAGATCATAGGAGAGGTGCTTATACTAGAGTGTGTAAAGGAAAGGTTATGTTTGATTATCTGCATACTAAGTATGATGATTGGGTTATCCCTGATAGATGTATCGAATTTTGTGGTGAAAGTGTACCACCTCTGCAGAGTGTCAAACTATTCGAATAGCCGTGCCCACGGTTATGGACAGTTGGAGTGGCCATACTGTTCTGTTGTCAGATGTTTTCAAAATGACTTATGGAATGAATTATGACTTGACTTGACTACAACATGGTTGTGACTATGACAACTAAGTTCCCACTTAGGTGATTTAGAATTTTAATTTATCTTTCTTTGTTTCTGAACTCAGCTTAGGTTTCAAACTTAACTTTACAAATGAACTTAGAACTTAGCATTCCTACTAGAACTATCTCACTTGTTAGTGGTAGTTTGCAAGTACTTAAAGAGTACTCATGGCTTTTGTCCCTAGCTATTCCCGTGTCCAGACTATGACGAGGACTACCCTGAAGGAGGACAGCAAGACGGCTACGACAACTAGGATCATCTCCCATCGTCAGCATTGCCTGTGACACTGAAGATGGACCCCACTGCTATGCTATTTATTCCGCTACTTGATTGTATTAAGACTGGATCATGAGATCCTTTATTTGTGTAAGACCTTATTATGGTTTGTAACGGATGATGTACTGTGATATCCAATCTGTTATGTCTCGAAAAAATGGTAATCCTGGGATTGCGATGTATGGCATAATAGGCATCTAGGATTAAAAATATTTTATAGATTCTCTTTCAGCATTTCCTTTTCCTTTTAAAAGAATATATCAACATCAACAGTGGCGGTATACATATGACACATAGTCCAAAGCGTGTATAGTCAAGTACTAATACCTTTGGATTTGCACTTTGAAGTGGATCACCATCATCAAATGTTTGGTGTTCTTTCAAAAATTCATTCTTTAGTAATCTTTTAGTGTAGTAAATATTTTACCTACATCTTCTATTCATCCTTATCATGACAACTTTCATGATCAAGCTAGTATAGCCTATAAGGATGAATCACAAGTATAATGTCAGTTCCCAAAACCTTTTTGGGAGATTAGGACATCTAGCGTCTCCAACCTTCGCAAATTCTCATACAATATGAGAACATGTATTTTGCTAAATTATACTCTATCATAATGCAACCAAAAAACATTGTTTCAGATATCACAATATCTTTCACACATGATGGTTTCTGAAACAATTTTCAGCTCCAATATAATCTTGATAGTAAAACAACTTTTTGAATATCAATAATCATGGAGGCAAACATGATACTTTAGATACTAACATTGGAATACTCTTGATTTAATACTACTTATTAAACTTCATGGAGTAAATAGAGCTTGCTGAAAGTTTCCAATAGGACTTATAAACTTTAAATTGACATTCAAAACAATACGATACCAGTTCGTAAAGTAAATATCCAGAATTCTATAGTTCTATTATCTCAAATAAAAACTAAGCATAAGGTAGAAAACGAATGCCAATGACTACAACAAACTATGAAAATTCACTTTGATTTAATTTATGACAAATTTGGTTCGACTAATCCAAATTAGAAATGAACTCCCACTCAAAACGACATCCCTCGTGCCTTTTTGGTGATTACATGAACCAAATCCACTACACCAAGTTCGATCATCACGTGAGTTGATGTAGCTTCAGAGGCGAGCATCTATATGGGCATCATATCAACTATATGACTCATGCTTAACCTTTCGGTCCATGTTCCGAGGCCATGTATGTACATGCTAGGCTCGCCAAGTAAGAACCTTAGTACTCGCATGTGTAAAAATGTCTTACACCCGTTTGTATGAAAGCGTAGAGTCGAGTACACCCGATCATCACGTGATGTCTCGAAATACGATCCACAAAACGGTGCATACTTAAGGAAGAACACATTTTTATCTTGATATCTAAAAGAGGGATCATCTTACAATGCTACAGAAAGCGCCAAACTAGCAGTATAAGATGCTAACATCTAATGTGTAAAGTGAGATGATATGGTCCATGCATTTGATCTCTATCACTTGCATCGTGGTATGATCTCTATCATTCCTTTGTGTGTAAGGCCAAGGTCTATGGAACTTACACGTTGAGTGTGTTGTAAGAGTATCTATCATACATCTACTTACAACAATACCATATCAATACACTAGCCCAGCAACGATTTAAACTAGACGCCTCTAATTTATCAATTGCAAGTTTTATGTGGCTTAGGGCTTTCGGAGATAGAACCGTTCTTACCTACGAACATGAACCACAACGAGGATAACTAAGTTATTAGCAACTCGTTGTAAATCAGATATTGACTATAGTAGGAGAGACAGACACCCGCCAGCCACTTATGCAAAACAAGTTGCATGTCAGTCGTGGAACCGGTCTCATGTACGATGACATGTAAGGTTGGTCCGGGCCGCTTCATCCCACTATGCCACCAATATCCAAAATACATAGAAGATGCAATAACATGATCATCATCGCCCACATATCAACATATGTGTACTACCCGTGCTAAGAACCTACGCATAGATCAGGCTCTGATACCACTGTTGGGTCCACAGCATAGAAAACAAAAAATTTCCTACGGTGTGAACTACACGCCAAGATCTATCTACTAGGTACAAAGCAACGGGTGGACATACATCCAACGAGAACTTACCGTCGTAGACAACGAGCTTTGTTAACGAGTAGGAACTCTTGGCTGATGTAGTCGTACACTTGCCGATCTCAAGATCATGATGAAGTCCAGCAGGTCCGGCTCCAGCACGTCGATAAAATCTAGCTCCAGCACCACCAAGTCCAGCACCGCAAAGCAGCGGTGCATCCGTGATCGCACACACGTCCGGTACCCCGACAACCTCTGTCCCTCGCTCTAGCAAAGCAGCGGAAGCAGCAACTCCTTTCTAGATAAAGCCACCGGGAACATGTATCTCGCTAATCCGAGACCATGGGGGAATAATACTAGAGAGGGAGAGAGATCCTTCACAAGGAGGTGTGTGTGAGAAATGAGGAGGGGGTGGCATTTTATAGGAGGAGTGGGGGGTGCCCCTCCTTCATGGCCGGCGCATGGAGGGGGTGACCCTTCACCTCCTCCATTCATGTGGTGGTAACCCCTCCACATTAAAATGCCCCTTCACATTCTCTTTTAAAGTCTCCACTTTAAATGCATTAAATTTCTCCAAATTTAATGCTCTCTCATTTAATAAAACTCTTTTATTATTTTATTTAGAATTTTGTTAATTACTTTAATTAACAAACATTCACATAAAACCCCCTGCAACATTTCAATATTACATGCAGAACCAATTTCAGCATTTTCACCCGAAACAGTTTCGGTGTCTATTGAAATAATTCTAGCACTTTCTTAAATCTTTATCTAAAACATATTTGCTCCAAATGGTGTCGGTATCCCTTAAGTGTATCACCCTATGGTTCGTGAATAATGCAGACATGATCGAGACCCCTCTCCGATCAATAATCAGCAGCGGGACCTGGAGATCCATACTGACTCCTACACATTCAACGTTGACTTCTGTGATCGTGAGAACCTTTAACGCTAGTAACTAAATCCCTTTGTCCCACGATATATTACATGTCCGAGATTCGATCATCGGTATCTCCATACCTAGTTTGATCTCGTTACCGACATGCACTCTTTTCTCGTTCCCGTGATATAACATTCTAGTGATCACATCACTTGCTTGCAAGCTATTTCAATGTGATATCACCGAGAGGGCCCAGAGTATATCTATCCGTCATCGGGATGGACAAATCCCACTCTTGATCCATGAGCGTCAACATAACACCTTCGTAGCACTGAACCCACCTTTATAGTCACCCTGTTACGGTGTGACGTTTGATGTTATCAAGATACTCTTCCGGTGTTAGCAATTAACATGATCTCATGGTCTAAGGATAAAGATTACTTCGTATGATATTATAGCAATATAAACATAATGACTTTGGTCGTAATGCTATACTTTGGATGAATGTTCATCACATCATTCCACCAATGGTGTGACCTTGTTATTAACAACATCCAATGTCCATGATCAGAAAACCTTGATCATCTTGTTAATCAACAAGCTAGTCTATAAGAGAGGCATAACTAGGAACCCTTTTTGTTTATTAAATACACATGTATTGATGTTTCCGATCAATACAATTCTAGCATGTAAAATAAACATTTATCATAAACATGGAATAAGATAATAACCACTTTATTATTGCCTCTTGGGCATATTCCCTTCAGATCCTTCATGGGGTGGTGTGTTGTGAGAGGAGGAGAGGGGGCCTTTATAGGGAGAGGGGCATCCACCTCCCATGGCCGGCGGCCATGGATTTGCCCCCACCTCTTCCTTCATTCATGTGGGTGGATGCTCCACTCACATAAACATGCCTCCACTCACACTCACACTCACATGCATTAATTTTCCACCAAAATTAACACAACTCTCATTAAATAGAACTATTTTATTTATTTTATTCAGAATTTTGTTAATTTCTTTAATTAACAAACATTCACATAAAACCCCTGCAACATTTCAATATCACATGCAGAACCAGTTTCTGCAATTTCACGCGAAACAATTCTGGTTTCCATCGAAATGATTCTAGCACTTTCTTAATCTTTATCTAAAATACATTTGCTCCTGAATGGTGTCGGTATCCCTTAAGTGTGTCACCCTATGGTTTGCAAGTAATGCAGACATGATCGAGACCCCTCTCCAATCAATAACGAGCAGCAAGACCTGGAGATCCGTACAGACTCCCACACATTCAACAATGACTCTAGTGATCGTGTGAACCTTTAACGTTTGTAACTAAATCCCTTTGTCTCGCGATATATTATATGTTCGAGATTCGATCATCGGTATCTCCATAGCTAGTTTGATCTTGTTACCGACATGCACTCTTTTCTTGTTCCCGTGATATAACATTCTAATGATCACAACACTTGCTTGCAAGCTATCTCAATGTGATGTCATCGAGAGGGCCCATAGTATATCTATATGTCATCAGGATGTACAAATTCCACTCTTGATCCATGAGCCTCTACATAACACCTTCGGAATATCTGAACCCACCTTTATTGTCACCTAGTTACGGTGTGACATTTGATGTTATCAAGTTACTCTTCTAGTGTTAGTGGTTGACATGATACCATGGTCTAAGGACTAAAATTACTTCGTATTATGTTATAGAAATTTAAACAAAATGACTTTGATCATATTGCTATACTTCGGATGAATGTTCATCACACCATTCAACCAATGTCGTGACCTTGTTATTAACCATATCCAATGTCCATGATTAGGAAACCTTGATCATCTTGTTAATCAACGAGCTAGTTTATAAGAGAGGCATAACTAGGAACCCTTTATTTTTTTATTAAACACACATATATTAATGCTTCCAATTAATACAATTATAGCATACAAAATAAACATTTATCATAAAAAAGGAATAATATAATAACCACTTTATTATTGCCTCTTGGGCATATTCCCTTCAATTTTCGGTGGTTAAGCCCATGCTAGTCTTAACTTATGTGTGTTTGTCAAATTTGGCTTATGAGCCTTTTGTTCTTATATGCAGGGGTTAGTATATGCATATGCCTAATCAGGCATGTCAGTCTATACTGGCCTTGGATAATGACAAGTGTATATTTATTTTTATTATTAGTATGTGATTTCGGTTTGGGTTTCATCCATGAGCCCTTTAAATTCCTTTTGGATGAATGTTCATAGTATAACTTAATGTGAACTTTGATTAGTTTAATTTTCTCGTATATCATGTTTTAAATTTCTATTGTTCTCTGGTTCTTGATAGAGTCCAAAGACTAGTTATTTCCTTTGGTCACTGATCTTGTATTATGGTTGCTATTACTTCTATTGGTTTAGAATTTGCATTTATTATGTTAAGACATTCTGGAATAGTCTATTAATCCTAGGGTTTTTGTCTATCTTGGGTTTTTGTTGGTGTATTGTGAGATACTTGTGTTCTAAGACTTTATCTAGTAATTTTTCTTCATGTTTCATCATGATATTTGCCCCGTTTTACTCTGCCCTGGTATTTTGCTTGCCCAAGATCAGGTTGTGAGTTTAGGACTAGTTCCTGGACTTGGCAACATGGATTCTACACTAACTGGTTTTACCTTAGAGAAGAACCTACATTTTAACTTTGATAGAAAGATTTTCCTATGATGTTTTTGTTGTAGGTTGAAGAATCATAAGTGGCAGCAAGGATAAGAAGTTTAGATAGGTGTAGAATATGTTTAGCTATGTGTAGTTTGTATTTAGGGTTTTATTTCTTTTTCCTTTTTGGTCACTTGACTTGCAATAGATAATGTACTCATATAAATATGAGTAAAGATCAAGTTGGTTTCATCTTACTTGTGATTACTGTTTGAATTGTAATATTTGAAACTGATGAGATGTTTTAAGTCATACTTTTGTGATTTATATGTAAGTGTGTCATATTTGAATTTTTTTAATTCAAGTTTGACTTAGGTCAAACCTCCATTTTGAACTTATAAATTCATTTAATTTCCTAGTTTAATATGTTTTCAATTCCTAGTAACCATTTGGTTGCAAAATAACCCCACCAGAAGCACATTCAAACAAGTTTTTTAAATTTTACACTAACCCTAAAATTTCTATATGCATGCTATGCAAACATCATATCCCCCTTATAACAACTTTGTCTCAAGTTACGGATTCCTATATACCTAAAGATTTTTGTGGTAGTGTCTACGTAAATCTTCTTGTTTCTCGCTCCTAGGTAGCTTCTCGTTCTGGTTGGTGTTTCCATTGAACTTGCAGTACTTTATGGCTCAATTTCTTAGTCTTTTCCAATTCTCCTCGAGAATCTTGGATGTTGTTTCCTCTTAGGTAAGGTTTGGCTCGATTTCTTAGTCTTTTCTAATTTCTTAGTACTTTATGGCTCGATTTCTTTGTCTTTTCCAATTCTATTTCGTTATAAGGTAACTGTTAGTCTGTTGCTTTTAAACATTTGTGTAATTGTGAAATGTAGAATACATTATGAACTTGGGATAATCCTTTTGGCAACTTGAGTTCATATATATGCTACTCATCCTTCATTACTAAGAATTCGGAATGGTCCTATGTATCGTGGACTTAGTTTACCCTTCACTCCGAATCTTTTCACTTCACGTGTTGGGATTACTCTTAAATAAACCATATCTCCGACTTGTGGTTCCCACGTTCTTCTCCTAAGATCCGCATAGCTTTTCTGTCTACTCTGGGCTATTTTTTAGCCTATCTATGATGATATCTACTATTATCTATTGTTTGATGATATAGTCGGGTTCGAATTGCTTATCTTCCCCTAACTCATACCAACAAATAGGTTACCGCACTTCCTTCCATATAGTGCTTGAAATGGTGCCATTTTAATACTACTCTGGTAACTATTGTTATAGGAAAATTCTGTTAAAGGTGGGTGTTCGTTCGATGCTCCTACAAAATCTAAGGCACATGCTCTCAACATATCCTCAAGTATCTGGTTCGTTCTCTCTATTTGTCCTCTGGTTTGCGGATGATATGCGGGTGCTTAAGTCTAGTTTTGATCCTAAAGCTTCATGTAATTGTTTCCAGAACGTGGCAGTGAATACTGATCCATGATCTATTACTATTCTTTTTCGCACTCCATCTTTGCTTACAATCTCTTTGACATAGATGTCCGCTAGTTTTTCACAACTGTCTTTTTGGTTTACTGCTAGAAAATGTGCACTCTTTGTTAACCTATCCACAATTACCTAGATCATATCTTTGTGATTTTTCCATGGATAATCCAGTAACAAAATCCATTCCAATTAATTCCCACTTCCAAGTAGGTATTAGTAAAGGTTGCAATTTTCCAGCAGGACTTTGGTGCTCTGCCTTTACTCTTTGGCAGGTGTGACATTCGTATTTGGTAATGTCTCGTTTCATATTGTTCCAACAAAAGGTTTGCTTTATGTACATGTACATCTTAGTACTTCCAGGGTGTATTGAGTATGGTGTTTGGTGAGCTTCTCTTAGTATCACCTCTTTTATTTCATAATTGTCAGGTACACAAATCCTTCCCTAGAACCATAAGGAATTTTCGTCCTTAAGTTCAAATGATAATGGATTTCCATCGAGTATTTTTTGAATCTCTCTTGTCATGATGGGTCATCTTTTTTTCCTTGCATGATTTTAGCTTTAAGGTTCATTTCCATCTCTCCTAGAGTATTCATTGCTGCTAGGGTACCAATAGGTTTTCCATTCCAAAACTCGAATTGGATTTGTTCTATCTCTCATTGTAATTGCGTAGGTAATTCTCTTCCTACTAGCATATTACACGTGACCTTTCGGCTTAATGCGTCAGCTACAAAATTTGCCTTTCCTAGTGTATAGTTGATGGTTAGGTCATATACCTTAATCAATTCCAACCATCTTCGTTGTATCATGTTAAACACTTTCTGTGTGAAGAAGTACTTCAAATTTTTGTGGTCGGTGAATAATTCACACTTAGATACGTATAAGAAATGTCTCCAACTTTTCAAGGCATAAAGTACGGTTTCTAGTTCTAAATCATATGCTGGCTATTTTACTTCATGTGGTTTGAGCTATCTTGATCCATATGCAATGTTTTTGCGGTCTTGCATGAGAACACATCCTAATCTGTTCTTTGATGCTTCGCAATATACTGTGTAATCTTTTCAAGATTCTAGTATGGCTAGAACAAGTGTCATGGTTAGCCTTTCATTTAGTATTTCAAAGCTTGTTCACACTTTTCTATCCACACAAATGGTACATCTTGTCTCAATGGTTTGGTCATAGGTTTGGCTATCATAGAGAATCCTTCAATGAATCTCCGATAGTATTATGACATTCCTAAGAAACTTTTGCCTTGCTTTATATTGGTAGGCGCTAGCCATTCTAATATTTATTGTACTTTATTCAGATTCATAGAAATTCCTTCCTTAGTTATCACATGTCCAAGGATTTCTACTCAGTCTAGACAGAATTCACATTTGCTGAATTTGTCATATAGGTGGTGCTCTCTAAGGGTTTGTAGAACAATTCTCAAGTGTTCCACATGCTCTATTTTACTTTTGGAGTATACTAGTATGTCGTTGATGAATACTATTACAATCTTGTCCAAATATGGCATAAACACTTTGTTAATTAGATTCATGAATATTGCCGATGTGTTTGTTAGTCCAAATTGTACAAGCAAGTATTCATGTTGGCCATATCGAGATACAAATGCATTTTCAGGAATATCCTCTTCCTTTATCTTGATATGGTGGTATCCCATCTTAGGTCAATTTTGGAGAAAACTCCTTCACCTTTGACTTGGTCAAACAAATATTGTATCATGGGTAACATATATTTATTCTTGATAGTAACATTGTTGAGGTTACACGAATCCCCGCACATTCTTCAACCTCCATCCCCTTTTTCCCGCAAAAACGCAAAAGCTTTGCATTTCGATGCATTGATAGATCAAGAAAGAGTCAGAATATAAGTCCAGAAAAAGGACCGACACCCGCGCCATACAACTCAACCCAAGGCAGCAGAGCAAAGTGAAGCTTAAGCCAAAACTAGTCTGAGGGAGTATCTGGTGCAGCCCTCGTGCCCCGGCCTCGGCCCACGACCTCCATCCCTTTTTTCTATGAAGATTACAGGTGCGCCCCATGGTGACATGCTTTCACGAATAAAACCTATTTCCTCCCGTTCATCTAACTTGGCCTTTATTTCAACTGGTTCCTTGGGTCCCAATCGGTGATGTTACCGGTATCAAGTCAATTGTAAATTCTTTTTCCTCGTCAGGTGGCATTCCAGGTAGTTCTTTTGGAAATACATCCTTAAATCCGCTTACTACCGGTATATCTTCAATCTTTACTTCATTTAGAGAATTAAGGTGTAGGCCTATTTCTAATGTCAGAGCACCATGTTAGATTATGCACATGCAGAGTTGGTTGTTTGTTTTCAATACACTTTCTAATCACTCATCAGAAATTTAAGATCAAACATATTCACAAGATATCAAACATATACCATGTATTCACATCAGAATATTTACAACATATTACATCATTCAACACACATGTGAGATGCAGCTCACTTATTTATTTACATCATCCTCAAATTACAACAATCATTACCATACATTCTAGTACAGTCTACAACAAGCGCACTAATTTTGTACAACTGATCTAACTCACTAGGCAGCTCCCTCATAATACTTTCTAGGTACCCATCCACTATATCTCACACTACGATGCAAAGTACCTGGTAGATCAACACTACATGTGGGTTTATACTCTAGATCGGAACTCTTTCCAAGTGTTAGGTCCGTCAAGATGAAATAATTACTCAAGTACTTCAACCCCTCCTCATCTCCATTATACTTTTTTCCTTGTCTATGTCACTAAGGTACTGGGATGTCCTAATATCAAACTGGTAGTCGTATTTGGCTCATTCACCTCTGGGTAAATGGGACTGTGGGGTGTAGGCATATAATCTACTTAAATTCCACTCCCATATCCGAAACTTAGAGTATTTTCCATTACCTCATGGCACATGGCATAAAACTCTATAGACAACTCACTATCTTCTAAAATAGATTCACTACTCTCCACACTTCTCCTTCCTCTTCCGTGCCCCCTCCCTATGTGTCAGAAGGCATACCATCACTCCAGACATCCCATTCCTCCTCATTAATGATTACTATGGTAGTCGGGAATTCTAGATTGTATGGGCTTATGGGTTTATTACTTGGGTGTATGGGTTCTCATCCTGCTCCTCTGTCTCCATACGAGTATAGGTGGTGAATTGTTGCTTGTGAAGTTTTGCATCATTCTCCAACCTATTCTTCAAAGCTATGAACCTATACTGATCTATAAAGTCCCCCAACATTGTTTCTACTTCAGCTACCAAAGTTCTATAGGTATTAAAGAAAGAATTGATCATGGCCACACAACAATCCATATACCTAGCTGCATGTTCTGGATTAGTTTTAACGAATGCAAGGTGATCAAACTTATCCCGATCCTATTCTTCACCATAGGGTAGCGGTGTAAATGTTGTCCCAAGTAACTCCGTTGCCTTAAACTCTCTAAGGCTTGTAATATCCTCTATTACAGTGATCTAATAAGCCAAATCACTGCGCCTAGATTCCCGGTAAGGTATTACGTTCCTCATCCTTAACACTTCAGGTAACTATATGGTGACATGAAATTTTGCAAGAATTGTCCCATCCATGTAAGCATAAAATTTGACTAGAACTGCCGTCTTGTATGCCAACTCAAGCAACATTGGACGTAGGAATTCAGTCTAATCCCCTTGGTAATCGGTTAGACTTGTATCTCAGACTCTTCCTTTACGTTCCGACATCGAACTCATCATAATGATTGATAAGAAAATAAAACAAGTAAGAACTTATTTGACATTAATAAAAAATTATTGCACTAATACTATGACATGGATATTATCATTTGAATAAAAATCACCACACTAGAGAACTCTTTACTAACCCTTGTACAACCTACAGGTTTTGTCCGCTTACTAGGTTCCAACCTAAGGTCAAAGCAATTGCTCTAATACCATCTGGGTGACCCAGTACACCATTGCATATTGTAGTCTACAAGTCGTTGAAATAACACTCATGAAAGTCCTCATTCGTAAATATCACATCCCTTAGAGTGGTACAATAGAAACAGTGAGGGTCCAACAACTATATTTATTCATACCAAGAGCCAAAAGTGTACAAAAGCTTCAAGATCCTCCCTGGTCCAATGAGGATTCACAGCACGACGGAAAATCAAATGTAGAAGGAATAGCTTCCTAATTAATGGTAATACTAAGCTTAAAACCATTGGAGCTCACACCTTATTGGAGAAGCTATGCTATTGCTAGCTCATATACCTATGCTTGCTCTTATGGATCCTATATCTACTTTTTGCCTTATTCCTAGTAATATGATACCCTATTGTTGATTCTACTCTCCTTGTCGATCTTCGGGTCCTCTCCATGATCCCGCTGCTCACCCATTTTAACAAATTTCAGTCATGGGATCTACTTTGAATTACCATCCCATATAATATACTAAGTCGTTATCCTGAGAAGCAGGATAGGGACGTCACAAGCTCCCACATGTTTATCACCACTTTGGTTCACAACCCGAGTAGGTATATGAGGATAGACAAAAGGAACAAGGTACTCCTGACTTGCTCGCCCCATAACAAGATCTATGGTTAGCGGGATATTGTACGACGCAAGAATGGCTGACTGTTGTTGTTACTAATTCTAACTTTCTTGGTACAATGGAATCTCCACCACATGATCTTTCAACCTTGTATACGTCTATGATTCCATCTCCCACCATTTATTTATTTCATTCTAAAAATTGTATTGCATTTGAATGTAAGTAATAATAATGTTTTAAAAACATTTTCGAATTAAGCCAGAGGACATGTAAGAATTCACTTGCAACTGGATTACAACTTTGACCTCACAAAGATGATGCAAGAATGAACTTGCTTGGTAACTGGGAGATAATGTAGTTCAAAGGTTTTACTTGACCCTGGACCTCGGGTTCTGGAATTCGCAACATCGTCCGATAAATACAATGCTTTGGTTGAAAATATGTGATGCTATAATGCAAATATATGCAATGCAAACTCTTCGTGTGTTATGTTTGAATTTCTTTGATTTTATTTCTTTGTTTTTGTATAATTTCTCCCGTTTTAGGGTTTTATTGTATTTTCTTTGGTATTTTTTATTGTTGCAATTCACAAGGTATAGTCAAGACTTTTTACTTCAGAATTTTCACAATTTTATGAAAAATATGGTTTACATATTTATTCTTATTTTTTCCTACTATTATGGAATTTTCGTTGGATTTTAAATTCTAGAAATTAATTTTTCCAATCACATAAAAATAGTTTTTGGATTTATTTTTTCTAAGTTCATATGAGTTATTTATGATTTATTTGGGTATAAGTTAAATGCAAAATGACCAAAATACCCCTCAAGGGTTTGGGCCTACTAGTTAGGCCGTATGGTTAAAACTAGCCTCTAGACGGGGTTCAGCCCAACTTAGGCCCAATCTCTCACTCATCTCTCTCAATCGCACCTCTCTCTCACCCACGTGCTTGCGCAGGCGATGGCACCGTCGCCGATGTTGCCCTGGTGATTCCTGCTGTCTCCGGTCATCTCTGCCGCCGTTCTTCCTCTCAAATTGTTCCCCTTCCTCTACTCCACTATCCTACCGCATAGACTCACCTCTCTCACACTCTACTGCTTGCTCGCATCATCATCCCCTGATGATGGCTTGATGTCTACGCACTTCTATTCTTGTAGACAGTTGTTGGGCCTCCAAGTGCAGAGGTTTGTAGAACAGCAGCAAGTTTTCCTTAAGTGGATCACCCAAGGTTTATCGAACTCAGGGAGGAAGTGGTCGAAGTTATCCCCTCTCAAGCAACCCTGCAATCAAGATACAAGAAGTCTCTTGTGTCCCCAACACACCCAATACACTTATCAGGTGTATAGGTGCATTAGTTCGGTGAAGAGATAGCGAAATACAAGTGGTATAGATAATTATAAGTGGTAACGGTGACAGAAAATAGCTTGCTGGCGTGTGGTTGACATGGGAAAAGACTAAAGGCAAACTGAAATAAAGATGGAAGCAAGCAAACATGTAACAGATCTAATTGCAAACGGTGTTTCAATGTTTAGAAACAAGGCCTAGGGATCATACTTTCACTAGTGAACACTCTCATATAAATATCTTCTATTTATGATACTACTCTTAACTACTCTTTGGTTGGACACTCTAATCCATGGTAGGGCTATAACAGCACACCTCAAAGTAAGCCTTTCCATCTAGAAAACCCCACACTGTCACCTTGAGCACTAGATGGTTCCAACAAACACCACAATTTCATAAAGACATCCAACTCCAAATATAACTCATAACAAGTATTTGTAATCTCTAGCCTAAGTGCCACCATGGTGTGCACGCTGTCACTTTCACACACATGGGGAGAGCAGAGATCTATTAAAGCACTTGAGTAGCAAGGTAGATCTATAGATTACAAGATCATGATCTTAATAAGATCATGCATAGAGAGAGAGAGAGATGAACACATAGCTACCGGTAGAACCCTTAGCCTCGAGAGAGAACTACTCCCTCCTCATCATGGGAATCAGCAACGGTGATGGATATGGTGGTGGAGATCGATGGAGATGGCTCCGGGGGCACTTCCCTGTCCTGGCAGGGTGCTGGAACAGAGACTTTCTGTCCCCCGAATCTCCCCTTTGGTGGCGGTGGCGTTGCGGAACTTTTCGTGGCTGGAGACTTGATGATCTAGGGTTTTGGTATCGGGAGGCTCTTATAGGCGAAGGAGGCAAGGTCGGTGGCTAGCCAAGGGGCCCACACCATGCCCTGGCGCGGCCTGGGGGTACCCACGCCTGGGGGGGTTGTGGCCACCCTATGGCCCCTCTCCGACTCTCCTTCTGGATCCGTGAGTCTTCCAGGAAAATAGGAACTTTGGCGTTTGTCCCGTCCAATTCCGAGAATATTCATTTTCTGACTTTCCTGGAACCAAAAACAGCAGAAAACAGGCAGCTGGCACGGTGGCTCTTGTTAATAGGTTAGTGCAAGAAATCAAATGAAAAGTACTCCAAAGTGTGGACAAAACACAATAAAGTAGATAAAACCAAGCATGGAACATCAAAAATTATAGATACATTTGCAATGTATCATGGCTCTAGAATAGAAGAGGTGGTAACCTGGGGAGAAAGAACAAAGAGATAGTCCCATATGACCCGGCAAGGGCAGGGAAAGGAAAAGCAGTGCAAGGTGATGAGGACCATCACAGTGCTAGCCGAGGAGAAGCTGGACGAGGAAACCGCGACCAAGGCAATGTCGGTCAGGGAAACGTTGCCAACGGCAATGCCGGAGAACGTAACTCGGTAGGAGCAGGGCAAAACCCACCTCGGCAACAACAACAACAGAATATACCTCGTCAGTAGCAAAGTGCTAGCTCGGCAATGCAGCAACAATATGCTCGTCCGGGTCAATATAGGTACAATGATGGTTATTCGACTATGCCTGATGCTGGATTTCCTAATCTGAATCACCATGTGATAGGATCAAGACTGGGAAACAGGACCTTGAAGCCAAATGATGCAAGGCTAAAGTTGGACCGAATCTATAGGTCGGAAATGATAGAGGGACAAGGTCTTCCGGGTCCGGCATGCTTTGGACCTCAGATCATGAGAGAGCCTCCTATGCCGAACTTTTAGTTGGCTAGAGGAACAAAGACGTATGACGGCAGCACCAAGCCGGAGGATTGGCTCATTGATTATGCAACTACTGTGTATATTGCCACGGGCAATTTGATATGGGCTGTGAGGTATGTGCCTCACATGTTGGAAGGGCCAGCAAGAGTCTGGTTGAACAATTTACCACCAGGAAGTATCAACTGTTGGATAGACTTTGAGAAGTTGTTCATCAACAACTTTCCAAGCACGTACAAGAGGCCGAACAAGCCATAGACTCTGGCAATGTGCAAACAAAGACCAAATGAGACGAACCGAGAATTCCTAACTCGGTGGTGCAATGTGCGTAACTCTTGCGAAGGGTGATTGAGTCACAAGCCATTGCATGGTTTGCTCTAAGGATGTAGGTATGCGAGTATGATGTGGCGGACGCTGCAAAGGTATATGCCTACCATGTTGGATGAGACAATCCGGATTGCTGATTTGTATGCATTGGGTGATCCGACCCAACCTCGGTTGATGTCAAATGAATTAGATGAGGAGTATTACCCCCGATATTGAGCCAGAGTATCCCGACACAATGACTTCCGGGGTAAGAGGAGAGATGAAAGGTTGGATTACCGGTACAGTTCATAGCAAGTTGCGGTGGTGGATCAGGATGAGCCAAATGTCGAGGCAAAACAGCGTCAGAAAATTGGAGGACAACAGTGGGCGCAAAAGAGTGAAGGCAAGAAGCCTTGGACACCAGAATAGAAGAAAAAGTGGCAAGAAAAAAAAGATAGGCTAAGATACATGTATGGGTCTATGTTAGATCAGCCGTGCAAGTTCCCCACACCGAATTCGAGTAATCCGGCGAATCACATGACTCAGCAGTGTGAGTGGATGAGGAAGATAGAGAAACGTGGCTCTAGGAATGCTTAGGCACCTCAGCATGATTCACCTTGGCACGAAGCACCTCGGAATGAAGCACCTCGGCAGCAATAGCTCACTGGGGCGAATGGGCAGTAGATGATGTTACCACCACCTCCGCCGAGGTATGAGAACCATGAAAGAAGAGATACAGTGCATCAGGTGGACAATCAACACCAGCAGAACCAAAGGTACCCTGCCAACGACGAGATAAATGAGTACAGAGAACATCACCAAAGTTACTGTGTGTTCACCATAGAGGAAATGGACAGGAAGAGCTTGCAGCACCGACATATGGAGGTAAATACGGTTATGCCAGCTATGACGAGGTATATGCCTTGGTCGGATCAAGAAATCATGTGGAGTATCAAGGATCACCCTAGGCTCATGCCGAGTCCTGGATTATATGCACTAGTACTGGATTCGACATTCATTGGGCCAAATATCAACGTGAGGTTCTCCAAGGTGCTGATTAACAATGGTAGTATCATCAACATACTGTATAAGGACACAATGCACAAGATGGGAGTGACAGAGAACATTCTCCAAGCAACAAAGACAACTTTTCATGGCATTGTGTCGGGTATTTCCTGCGAGCCTATTGGCAAGGTCCGGACTGACGTGTTATTCGGCACAAGGGACAACTGCCAAACAGAGAATTTGGAATTTGAAGTTGTGAACTTGGACAGTGCTTATCATGCGTTACTCGGCAGGCTTACTCTCAACAAGTTTACGGCGAGTACCCACATTAGTTACTTGAAGATGAAAATGCCAGGGCCAAATGGAGTGATCACCATATTTGGGGACACCAGGCGTTTCCTTGAGTATGCCTCAGCCGGGTAAAACCTAGCCGAGTCACTGGTCATTGCTCAGGAGAAAAGGAGGATCCAAGAGGTGGCAACATTGGCTCAGTCCGCCCAGCTAAGTATGCCGGCTCTGACTAACCCGCATGGAAGTGTCTTGTTTCAAGCGACAAAATATACCAAGAAAGTGCCCATTGATGATCAGTTCCTAGAGCGCACCGTAATCATTGGTGTCGGGTTAAGCGACAAATAGCAAAGCGAGCTCGTACACTTCCTCCATGAGAATCGGGATATCTTTGCTTGGTCCACACATGATCTGCAAGGTGTACCAAGGGAGTTGGCCGAGCACTCTTTGCACGTGAGACCCGGAGCTAAGCCGGTGGAGCAACCTCTCCGCCGCTTCGCCGAAGACTTGATAAAGACCATTGGTGATGAGTTGGCTCGGCTCCTTGCAGCCGGGATTATCATGGAAGTATTGTATCCGGATTAGCTCTCTAATCCGGTGCTTGTGGAAAAAAAGGATGATTCAAATGTGGTAGTGGTGTGGCGTATGTGTATCGATTACACGAACCTTAATAAGGCGTGTCCGGAAGATACATTCCTGCTGCCAAGGATAGATCAGGTCATAGATTCGACCGCTGGGTGTGAGTTGTTGTCATTTGTAGATGCGTATTCTGGTTTCCACCAGATATCCCTGAACCCAGATGATCAAATAAAGACTGCATTCATTACCCCGTATGGGTCTTATTGCTATCGCACCATGCCATTTGTAGATGCTTTTCCAGAGTTAAGCCAGAGGCAGTGCTCCCCTTTTGCATCATGGACGCAAGGGTATGCTGCCAGACTTGGTTGTTGATCCTTTGGGTGGTTTGTTCTTGGTCGCCTCGGAACCTTTCTGGCCCTTGGGAAGCTCAGCAACCTTTTTGGTCTTGGTCATGGGTTTGGTTTGCTGCTGCGGAACTGAAGGTTGCGCTCCAGCCAAGGAAGCTGGCCTGTAGGATTTGGCCGTCGGGCTGGGCCGAGTTTGGTCATATCGTCGAGTCTTGGAAGACTCGGACGAGGCAGGAGGAACTGGTGTAGGAGAACCTGGAGTTGGAGCAGGAGCTGATTCATGTTGAACTAGGGTCGGTTTCAGGGTCACCGGCACCTCGGAAGGAACTTTCTCGGTGCCGATGTTGTTGGAACCATCATCAACTTGTTGATGGGTAGTAGAGGCACTGGGCTGATCCGGCCTGGCCACTTCTTCGGAGGCACCACCACCCTCTGTGCCGATGTTGCCCTCCTGTTGCTGAGGTGGGCTGAGATTTGGCGCGGCCGTGGAGCTCTCCTGGATAGGATGCAGGGGGCAAGCTTCATCACGGTGGGGGGAGGTGGAGCACCTCGGATAGGCAAGGCTATGCTTAATACTCTCTGAGAGATGTCCTTGGGGCCCTGCCGAGTCAGACATAAGAGGAGTATCAAGTTAGAACAGAAAGAGGGAAACAAGAAATACACGTAAAGGGAGAAAAGCTAATTGAAGAACAAGGAAAAAGAGAAGAGCTTACTCGGATGTAGCAGGTGGATCCTTGGGCTTCGAGGCTCTCTAGATAGTGGCCTTGGTCGGAGGTTTGCTGGCGGCCTTATCACCGGATTTCTTCTGTCTTTTCTTGGTTCGGGATGGCTCGGAGGAAGGACCAGAAGTAGCAGCTCGTTTCTGCGTAGGGGCAGGAACCAGATCACCCACGATGAGAGGTGGATTAGTGTGGACCTGACCGGTCGGGTTAGCTAGAGTCGGATCAACCGGAAAACCATATGAGATAGGCATCGGGTCATATACCTCAAGAACTTCACAATCGTCATCATCATCATCATCGTCATCCGGCCAATCCCTTAAAGAAGAGGCCTTACCAGAGGATCGTTTGTGGCCGTCCGGGACAGGCAAGAACATCTCAGTGACCGACTCTTCCGTGTCCGAGGTATCGCGGTCCTTTCCCCATATAAGGTGTGGCTCCGTGCCATCTTCAATTGTCTGCTGAAGAAATGTCTAAAAGAACAAGGCAAAAGGATCAAGCAAATGACGCGATCCGACATAAAACGTAACTCGGAAAAGATTAAAATAAGGGATATACCGTCGGGGCTGGCCTATCTCAGCATAAGTGCTCAAACCCCCATTCCCATTCTTCGGTTATCTCTGGGGTTATCTTGAAAATGGCCTTAACTCGGTGTAAAATCTGAGCGTTGGTTAACTCAAATGATGAAGTTCGGTTGGGGTCAAGATGCCTGCTCATGTAGCAATGATTGTGCGTGTGCTGCTACAGTGGGGAGATCCGGCTACGGATGAAAGTGATCATGATATCTTCACTGCATAGCCTCAGTAGGAGCAGCTCCTTGATGCGTTTTTCCACCAAGTTCACAAAACTGACGGATTTCCTCAGAAGCCGGCCCCAACGAGTTCTGTCAGGGATGCCAAGAGCAAAGGGAGGCAGCTTAATCTTGTCCACCTCGGTATCGTTGTTCACGTAGAAGAATGTGCTGGCCCATCCCGTGCAGGACTCCAAGCCGGTGACTCGGGGGGAAACTGAGTTCTTACAAGGAGAGATGGAAGCCTCTCCGCACTGAGTTAGAGCTTTGTCGGCAGGAGCTGCCTCCTTATCTAGAACGACATTGGCTCTAAAGCCAAAGAATTTGTACCAAATATGGATGGAGGGCCAAAGACTGAGATACCCCTCTACTCTGGATGCAAAAGCAGAAAGGGAGGTGATGGTGTTAGCCAGAAGATGATGTGGTTGGAGAGCGAAGGTGGAGATGAACTCATGAAAGAAGTCACTAACGGGAAGGCCAAAATCGCGGTGAAAATGCGAAAGGAAAACAACAAACTCACCCGGATTGGCAGAGGGAGTGATCTCCTCGCAGGGGAGGCGACAGGTAACCCCGGCGGGGATGCGGCGAGTCCGGTACAACCAGTCAGTGTTGTCCTAGCAGACCCAAGGACTGGCCCAAGCTCCTCGCTCATGGGCCTCACCGTCCTCTTCATGCTCCTCAATGGTGGTGAGTTCCTCAGGCATCTCCAGATCTTCGTCTTTGCCAATCCAATCTAAAGCAAAAGGTAGAGGTTTGGATTGGTGCTTACCCGTGGTGGAATACGAGCAGCGTAGCAGCGCGCGGAGTAAGTAGCAACAGGGCACGACAATGGTGGCGTTGTGCTTAAGCAGAGGTAGCGGCAGCAGCGGTACTAGTGCACAGAAGAAGAACAAGAAGAATAAGAAGAGCGCGAAGAGGCAGAGACACGTGCGAACGGGGGAAATGGCAAAGGGGCCTCCCTCATCCCCTATTTAACCATGCCCTGATGGGGGTAGTGGGATCAAGCGATGCAGCAGGCCACACGGTTTGGCCGTGCATATGTGGAATCCACAAATCAGCGGGAAGCCATACGAAGAGACACATGGCGCTATGGTTATCGAGGGGGCGCCAAGACGTGACGTTCACATCAGTTATTCATGACAATGTGCATAGTAACAGGCACAGTAACTGGCACAGGCCCTTAAAATGAGGCAACATAATGATTACCCTCCACGTAGGACGTGGGGAAGCGTACGCAGGAAGGAAGGAATCAAAACGAGTAATCCGGATATGGGAAAATAGCCTGGCCAATGAGGAATAGCTCGGAATGATCCAGGGGGAGTCAATGAAAGCAAAGTCTATAGTAAAAAAGGCGGGTCACTGAGTAACTCAGTGAGAAGAACAAAGAATTTAGTAGGTTGAACCTGCTGTGGCCTTATCAGCTAAAGTTGCTAAGACCGCACCAGCTTCGGGGACTAATATTGCGGCGATAACCCCGAATAGGGTCACACCGGGGTATAATGGCCATGATAGCCGAGGTACGGCAAGGTCAAAGCGTAAGCTGGCCGAGTTACCTCAAGGCAAGCCGACTTACAATAGACCCGGCCCGGGGCGGAGTTCACCCAACGTAGCCTCGGTCAGCATAAAGTGTATGTCAGCAACCTAATTGTAAGTTGTTTGCAGGTACCCACAGGGCCGAGTTAACCAGGCCTGAGCCAGGTTACCACTTGGCTTACAAGAGAAGGAAGGAATCTTGCTGGTAAAAGGTTTTCTCTCTCCACTATAGCGTGAGCGCAGAGTACAGAGAGGAGGACCAGCGGGTATTGGACGACAAGGGTGATGTTGCCTACGTCAGATGACGCCACACCATAGAGGGGCTCAGAGAGGCTTACGCCATGAGTCTAGACTGGCTTACGGAAGGAAAAAAGAGGAACCCTCTAGTGCTCATTGTCCCCATCTTTAGCCTATACATGGCATCTGCCGTGCCAACACCACGACATGATTTCTCGCAGCTTTCCATTGCCTCATGACACATAGCATAAAACTTAGTTGACATCTCTCCATCCTCATAAATTCCCTTTGGTGTAGTATCATCGTCCATTCCCCAACCCTTTGGCTCTATATGTATGTCTGGGATTTACCAACCCTTCTCATTCACATGATACCTGCTACCGGGAATACAAGGGAAATTGGGTTTGGTAGGTTTGCTAAAGGGGTTTAGGCTTTTAGGGTCTACTTCTTTTTCACCATGAAGATATGTATACATTGGAAATTTGTATGTGGAACCTTTGTCTTCCATGTCAATCATACTTCGTCTCTCCAGCACACAATCATGATCAGTATACTCTTCTAGCAACGTATCCATTTCATTCACTATGTTTCCGTGGAGATCAAAGAATGAGGCTATAATGGTCACACATCGATCTAGTACCGTGTTGGTACTTCAGGTTCATCCCTTACAAATTCAAGGTGATCCATCTCAACTTGTTCCCCAAAGTCGCCTAAAGGAATAGCCATGAAAACTGTTCTTGTCAACTCCATGGATTTGAACTCCCTAATACTAGTTATTGCTTCCACCACCGCTATTTCGAATGCTACAGCTGAACTGTGTACTTCTCCATAGGGTAAGATAACATTGAGTCCTAACTCAGATGTAAGTTGTATTTCTACTAGATACTTTGCCAGAAGACACCCGTCTATGTATGAAAATACTTTCACTAAGATTTTGGACGAACAATCAAGAGCTTTCAAAAGTTGTCGCAAGATATCAGTCCATTCACCCTGATCACTACAAGAATCTGGACAGAACATGGCGATCTGATTTTGTCATGGATGAGGGGAAAAACGTCATAAATGGTCATCCACGAAGAATTCTGCGACAAAAAAGGTCATGAACCTTACGTCATAATTGGATCCATGATGTTTTTTCTCTCTAAAAAGTCACGGGTCGTCCATGACGTTCCTGCAATTTCATCGCAGCCAACTAGACCGGCCTAGCCCAGGCCCAATCATGCGTGATTTTTTTGTCTACACGGGCTACGCCACGTGGCAGATGACACCACGGGTATCCATAAACGATGTTTGCTAATGTCATGGTCACCATCTATGACATCATCAACATACGAATATTTTTGTTCCATCACGACCTGATTCCGATGTCTCCGCCTCCATGACGTCATCCACCTCGTTTGAGATGCCATCCACCCTGTTCATGACGTCACCAGGGCTATGACGAATTTCATTTTCATCATGGCATGAAGGTGGCATGCTTACGCGTGGAAGACCATCAGGGCGACATGTGGACCAATACGACAATGACACGCGGTCCATTGCAAGAGCAACACGTGTACATCAGGGAAGAAGAGATGTCTTCTTCATTTTCCTTGACATTTCTGTTTTGTCAAGGTCGTTGACTAGTGAAAGTGCTCCACATTAGTGTCTATATGTGATGGAAATATTTTCATCAAGTAAACAACCATGACGTTTTCATTTACATCGGGGATGTGTGTTGGTGACATCGCTTGATTGCACGGTCCAGATCAAAAGACAGACATTTTAGGCCAAAAGTTTTAGGCAACATAAAATTCACATAAATAGGTTTCCACAAGTTAAATAGCATTTTATTCACCAAAAGCCTGACAAAGTTTCACTCACAAGTTTTCACATTTCACCACCCATTCACTTACCTAGACAAGCGAGCCTAAAAACATCTAGAAATAATGCATTTTGATGGTCTTGTGTTTTTCGCACATCTAGGTAGTATTTAACAAACTTCCGTTTCTATGCTTCTTTCTCCTTCATCAATTCCAAAATTTTACTTCACAGTGCCTCATTCACTCCCGTCTCAGCCCCAAGTTGCGCTTCAAGGAAAGAGTTGATTGGTCTTCAAGAATGGATGCTTTCATTAGTAGAACCAAGCGGTTGATCCTCAATGCCATCTTTTGCAGCAGATGGTGCCACCATGCTTTCAGTGAGTGCCTGAAAGTTCTAGAAGCAAACATTAGAAAACTAGCAAGCAAATTACAAGCACATTGTATACATTTTAGGGACAAACATGGTATTGAATTATACGAAGATGACAAAGGTGGACCTGGTATAGTTTCTTCTACCCTGCCTGCACTTCCTTCAGGGTTTCTTCCTCGTCATTTGGATTCTCCGTCTGCAACCCCACAATGGCACTACGCAGTATCGCATTCCCTGCTCTCTCAATCCTGAGTTGTGCTTAAAGAAGAGTCTTGGTTGGTCTTCAAGAATGGATGCTAATGTCATGCGGCAATGCATAGTGCACAACATTGGTGGAAGGAGGTTGTTCAGCCTCAGTGACATCTTCTATAGCAGAAGGTGCCATCTTGCTTTCCATGGTTTCCTGTTATGCACCATACGTATTTCAGAGACAAATATGGCATCGAAATTTAGGAAGATGACAAAGATGGAAATTCTGGAGGACTAACTATTGCTTTTTCACACTATGATGAGAGAAGCCCCAACTGTCACAAAAAAACATATCTTAGCGACAAGGTTGTTTATTTAAGTGCTGCATGTTTATTAAACAACGGGCCTACATAAACAAAGAGCATAGAGTATAACAGGTAGTCCTGGTTAAACATAAACAAGGGGAAGTTGAGTAGGCAACACTTGACCTGGTTCTTGGGGTCATTCCAAGAATAAACAAGCTTGCACCATCCACATTGTTCATGTGTTTAACATGAGATATCCTTGTTACTTCATTCAATAGGAAGGGGTCAAAAAACTGCTTCTTCAAAATATGCCTTTGAATTCTTTAGTGCCTCATTAACTGCTGCTTGCAAGCAACATACACCTATGGCCGTGATGCATCCATGACAAATTTTCACTGAAATAAAACATGGTGTATCAGCCTTTGTATGAACAATAATTAAAAGAAAAGGGATAGTTGAGTCACAGAACAAACAGAAACTCTGTCGTAGAACTCTGCTCTGACATTCGCCTCTCCTTGTACCCTTTCCAGTGGGGAAGGTATGCATACCAGTGATAATTGTTTTTGAACACTCAGTGGAAAACTTGTTGATGACCCACAAGTATAGGGGGTGTATCGCAGTATTTTCGATAAGTAAGAGTGTCGAACCCAACGAGGAGAAGAAGGTGCTGGCTAGTGGTATGGATCAGGAATTCTCTGCAAATACTTAGCAAACGGATTTTTAGGGGTTTTTGATAAAGCAAGTAAACAAAGTACGAGTAAATAAAAGAAAGTAGGAATAAATGCAGCAAGTGGCCCAATCCTTTATGCAGCAAAGGACAAGCCGGTTGTATTACTTAAGATGACCAAACGTTCTCGAGGACACATGGGAATCTTTCTGTGGTCGCTCTCCGAGTCTTAGGGTTTCGGGAGGATAATATACACGGAGGAGTGCTGGGTGGACAGGTGGACACACCACCTGGTGGCGCGGCCTAGGCTGGCCCGCGCCAGGGGGTGGTGTGGGCCCCCTATGGCCCATCTCCAGCACCCTTCTGGCTTCCTTCGTCTTCTGGAAAAATAGGATTTTCCGTATATTTTCCTGGATTTTCTGATCTTCGCGAATTTTGCCTCCAAACAGCACCTTTTCCATCAGAATCCTGACTGCAATGATCCATGCTCCAAAAGTCATCAACCATGCAAAAACAGATGAAATAACATAAGTATCATCTCTTAATATGATATAGAATAGTGATGCAAAATGGACGTATCACTTGTAAGCAATATTTGCTAACTATGGTTTAATTTTTCCTGGAGGAATGACAAATGGAAGCTTTCCTCCTTTGCACATCATGGGAGGCGTTGAGTGTTAATCGATCGAGCATGAACATGCTCGCCCCCGGGAGCTAGATATTGCCTATAGAAAGACCCCACCACACTTTGTACATATATTATGGACACATGCAAAGATCTGGAGGGATCCATGGCTCCGGGCATTCCGTTTTTAGCGAAACCCCTATATATACTGTGGGCCCGCAGATCTACCCCCCCCCCCCAATAATTTCTCCACACGAGGGTTGACCAATAGACTTGTATACTTATTTTGGTTAGTTTAATTTGGACATAGCAACATGATAGACCAAAGTTTGGAGCCCCAGATCTCAAAGGTTTCCTCTGATTGATGAACCTGACGCGGGAGTTGCTAAAGTGTATCTAGGGTACCGGTGTCGTTATCGATCGCATGCATGGATCAATATGAGAACATGCTCGCACCAAGGGCCTAGATATTGCCTATTTCTCACACTTTTGTACATATTAATTCTTGGGACACATGCAAGATCATCTAGAGGGATTCCGGCACTTCGGTTGTCGGTTTTCAACAAAATCCTAGACCGTAGGCCCCCACAGATCTACCCCTATAGATTTCTCCACGGGAGGGTTGACCAATGGAATTTTTTCCTTCTTTTTGTTAGTTTAGGTCATAGCAGCATGGTAAACCATGTTTGAGCCTAATGTCTCAAAGGATTCCCCTCCGGTTGACCTGACACACGCGAGTTTCTCACAGTGCTAGGCTAATATCGTTCTACGTGTTATTGATCCCATGAACGTGAACATACTCGCCCCCAGGGGCTAGATGTTTCCTATATCAAGATCCCAACATATTTGTACATATTCTAGGGACATAGACAAAGATCTGGAGGGATTCTAGGTCTCTGACGCTTCGGTTTTCAGCAAACCCTATATATAGAGAGAGACCATGGGCCCGCAAATCTATCCCCTAGATTTCTCCACACGAGGGTTAACCAATGGACTTTTATCCTTATTTTGGTTAGTTTAGGACATAGCAACATGGTATACCAAGTTTGAGCCCAACGATCCCCTTCCTGATTGAGACCTGACACACGGGAGTTTAAGCGCTAAGTGTTAATCGATGGCATGCATGGACGTGAACAGGCTCGTCCCGGGGGGCTAGATATTGCCTATCTAAAGATTCCTCCATACTTTTGTACATATATTAGGGACACATGCAAAGATCTGGAGGAATCCATGGCTCCGGGGCTTCGGTTTTCAACGAAACCCCTATATATACCATTGCCCTGCAGATCTATCCCCCAAGAATTTGTCCACACGAGGGTTGACCAATGGACTTTTATACTTATTTTGGTTAGTTTAATTAGGACATAGAAACATGGTAAACCAAAGTCTGGATCCCAAGATCTCAAAGGTTCCCTCCAATTGATCAACCCGACAGAGGAGTCGCTAAAAGTCTAGCTAGGGTACCGATGTCGTTATCGATCGCATGCATGGATCGATATGAGAACATGCTCGCACCAAGGGCCTAGATATTACCTATCTCTCACACTTTTATATATATTAATTCTAGGGATACATGCAAGATCACTGCAGGGATTCTGGCGCTCTGGTGCTCGGTTTTCAATGAAACCCTAGACCGTAGGCCCTCACAGATCTACCCCTAGATTTCTCCACATGAGGGTTGAACAATAGATTTTTTTTCATTTGCTTAGTTTAGGTCATAGCAACATTAACCAACTTTGAGCCAAGATCTCAAAAGATTCCCCTCTGGTTGACCCGAGACACCGGAGTTTCTCTCAGCACTAAGGAGGATACTGTTCTAAGTGTTATCGATCCCATCAACATGAACATGCTCACCCCTAGGGCCTAGATATTGCAACAATATCCCACCACAATTTTATACATATTATAGGGACACATCCAAAGATATGGAGGGATTCCGGGGCTCCAGTGCTTCAGTTTTCAGCAAAACCCTATATATAGAGATTGTGGGCTCGCAGATCTACCCATAGAGTTCTCCACGTGAGGGTTGAACAATGGACTTTTATCCTTATTTTGGTTAGTTTAGGTCATAGCAACATGGTAGACCAAGTTTGAGCCCAAGATGCACACACGTGGAAACTATAACTAGACACATAATGATAACTAATATCCCAAACTAAATTGAACACATATAATAGTTCAAACTATAATCTAAACACATATATAGTAAATGATATCTCAAACTAAATGCGTGAGAGATGTCTGAAACTGAACACATACTACACAAAATAAACATGTAATTACAAATGATCATGACTCGCCGCTCTAGGATCGTCCATGTTTCCCCTTCCAACATCCCAAACTGAAATTAACTATAAACTATACACAAAATAAACTATAAACTGAACTATTCCAAACATATAATTGATCACCACTCGTTGTCGTCCTTGACTTGCTTCCCCTTCAACCACTTGTTGTCACCACAATTCCAAGATTCCTACTCCTACTGATACCACTTCTTGTCCTCCTTTTGCTGGGCTTTCTTGCAACTAGAGCATAGATCTATCACAAAAAGCCCCTGAACCATCCCATCTTTCATGGTAACGAGCCTACGATACATCTCGTACTCCATGTAGGCATCTCGTGTTGCATACTCAAGGCGCACCTGGGTCATCGGCTTCCACTCCCAGTAGTTGTGCTCGCTCCAATGCAATTTCTTAAATTCTGTATAGGAGCTGTCGATGATTTCCTTGTCTAGGTATGGTTTTGATCTTGTACAAATTTGGATGTCGATGTGGTACCCATGTGATTTTTTTATTAATGCACGGGCAAGCATAGTTGTGTCATTTGTGATATCCATGCTAGGGAAAGTTATCCCTTTCCTACACAAGAACTCGACAAGAGTCGGACAATGCTTCTCAGTTGGTTTACTCCTACAGTTAGAGGGTAGGGATGTAAGGGAACAAGGGATGCATAAGTGGTGATCTCAAATTTAAATTTCACATACTTGTAGAAGTGGTAAATCAGGACCTCCTCATGTAGGGCGATTTGCATGATGACGATCTCTTGTGAAGGTGTTTGCCCCTTTTTCACACGTGTACTCCAAGTCTATCCGAACGAACTTGTACTTCTCCTTCTCAAGAAATTGCTCATACCTGGCAAGAGTTGTCTCCATAGTCGCTTCATCATTTGTGTGCACCACGGTCAAAGTCGTGGTGCCATGGGCAGGGACAAAGTGGATCTCTGTTATTCGTTTCCCAGCATCAATTCCTGTAAGGAAATGGGTGAAATGAGTGAGGAAGAATGGAAGAAGAAGAACTGACGGTTCTAGAACAGAGGAATGAGCAAGAAAGAGGAAGAAGAAGTGTGCTAAGAGGAAGAACGAGTGAGGGAAATAATGAATAACTATAGAGATCGTAGATACGTGGAAATAATGAATAAAACTACAATGATGGTTCGAGAACTCACCATGGTTACGTGGAGATCGTGGCTGTGTTGCTGGTTCAACAAGTGGGTCGGTCCTGCGAGAATATGGAATTAGTTGTGAATTTTTCTATGTGAGAAATTTAAAGAAATCATTTATATTTTCTCTTTCATAATTAAACAGAATAAAGTTGGTACAACACAAGAGATTTGAACAAAAGAGATTTGCTAGTTTAACATACGACAACACAAAATAGATTTTGATCATGCATTCTTGAAATTTAAATTTTGATGATTTATTAAAAAGTTCTGAGCTACAAGTGATAGCATAGAGACAACGCTCTCGTCTTATTCCTCCTGCTGCTCCTCGTTGCTATAGTATTCGTCATCGTCATGCTCCTATGCCGGACTAGTGACCATCTCAATAATCAGCTTGATATAGTGCCTCATCACCTTGACTTGGACGACAAGCAGATCATCAAGGCAAATTTTGTTTTCATCACAAAATTCAGGCCAACTGATAGTAAACTCAATGCAATCCTCAAATACTTCGGATATTCGATATCGCCCCAAGATTATCTGGCCTTTGCCACAATTATTCTTCATGCATACACGATATAACCCTTTCTTTGGGATTACGTGTTCCCTTGTGCATCTCAAAGGGATATCCTAAGAACAAAAATATATAACATATCTTAGTTAAATGATCACCCTAATAAATTTACAAAATAAGAAGGCAAAGCATAGGAAAAAGTGATTAACTAACCGTCTGATTAAGATCATCTTCATCCTGCACTCGGTGCACCAAGAACTGAGGGATATCAAATGCCTCATCTTGATCCAGGTCTCTTACAAACTCCTTGTAGAATGCCCAAGATACGGAATTCATTTTAGAGCAACTAACATTACATGGGTGCTGAAATATGGATTTATCTAGTGTCACCTTGCAACAGTCTTGGATCTCATAACACCCTGATCATGCATAGGAAATTGAAGAAGGTTTGTGTGTAAGGAACATAATTAATAAACTATTCAATGTGTGTAAAAAAACCAATTCACTGCAAAGAAGTCAATGCATACCATGGTCTTGAACCCAAGGTTTGACAACATTATCAACATTTGACACTTCAACAACAAAGCACATGTCTACTCTATCATACGCGAATGTGAGAACATCATTTTGTTCAATGTTACAAGATGAAAATAACCCCCTCCAATATGGCCCACATAATGTTACTGACCTCCCAAAATTCCCATCATACAACACATAGAAGTGGTAGTCATTAATTCTTCTGTCTTGATCATGGCGGTCACTCCAAGCATGGATCCGGGTCAGATGTGGACCATGAGCAAATTGTCGCATATGCTCAACAAAACAACAAGGAATACTCTATATAAATTTGTAAAACAGAAAAAACCCAAAAGATCATGAACATAAAGCAATATATATATGGCAATTTAAAATAAGATAAACATCATTTGAATATGCACATTTATATGGCAATCGAGAATACTTACAAATCCCACTACAAAAGGGTGATCTCACCCTCATTCTAAAATACATCATATGATCTAGGTTTCCTCTCCCACACCAGGCAGGTTGTTGCTGACATGTCACACATTCGTTTTCAGCCATATTGCTTTTTATGAACACAAAATTTACAAAAGATCAACAAAATAAATGATATGATGTTGCTAATATCATCTCTAAACACTACTACTAGTGTAAAAATAAATGATATGATGTTACTAATATCATCTATGAACACAACTACTAGTGTAATTCAAAATATCAAAACTAAACTCTAAATATGCAGCAATGATGTTTTCATCAAAAACTACGTTATCCAAGCTAGGAAAATTATGGGATTTGAATCCATTATAGGAATGTTAATGATACTGATTGCATAGTACTTTATCAAGTATAGATACTACAAACTGTAACTAGTACTATATATGCAGAAATACAACTAATCTGCAGTTCTACATAGATATCCTGTAGAAATACAACTAATGATGTGCATATTGTGCTAATCTGCAGTTCTGCATACATATACTGCATACAAAATCTTAGTAAAAAAATTACCAAGAAAAAATCTACAGAAATTCAACCCACCAAAATAAGCAATATTGTTTTTGTAGATCCTAGATTTACTAAAGAGATTGATGAAGAAATCATCGATAAAATGCTACGAATTCGCTGAAGAACTAGTAATATATATGCAGCTCCTGAAACCCCTACATATTTATCGAGTTGCTGCTCCTAAAGATCCTCACCGCAGGTTATACTCCGGTAAAGGGAATTCTTACCGTTGTTGAAGAGCCTCGCCACCAGTTATTCCACGGCCGATTTTGTCCCTCACTACGCCGTGGTCCTACGCGCCCATGGATGTTGCTGCTCCCTGCATTTGTCAAGAAAATGCGTGAGATTGGGCCACGACGCGCACCTACACGCGAAGGAAGCTCACCGAAGATTGGAGAATAAGTCGCGCACATGCTGTCGAAGAAAGATCGCAGGAGGCAGCGATGGGGCACGCTCTGTCTCTCTCTATATAGAGCTACACATGTCTTGTCAACTCTCTCTCTACATGCCTCTTCGGCTCCTACAAAATAAAGCCATATTAAAGTCCAAACAAATTCAATAAAATGGATGCCTCTAGGTCTCGAACCAGCAACCAAGAGGTCACTGCCAGTGGGTCCACCTGTGATGAACCCCAGCTGGACAAGAGAAGTTTCTTCCGCTGACTTGTGGGACTCACCTCCTTGCTGCCCACACACTCACCTGAACTTGCTCGAGGAGATTTTGAAACCATATCTAAAATTCAGTCCACCACACGTGGCGGTGGCTAGGGCACCGCTACCTCTACCAGTCCACCACACGCTGTGGCACCGGATCTCTCGTTGGTTCACCGTGTCGGCGTCGGCACTCTAAGGCTGGCCGTTGGGACTCGTCTTTTGGCCGACGTCTCCGCGCATGCGTCCACATGTTACGCCCACCACACGTGACAATGCGGTAGCTCCCCTTTCATGCGCCATCTCCATACTCAACTCGGTCATCTACGTGTCTACCAAGGTAAAAAAAGTTTATTTAATTGTTCAACACATGGATATCACTTGGATTGTTCAAGGTACAGAAAAGTCTTCTTAAAAATGATTAGTCTACTATGAAAGTGTGATTAATTTGTTTAGTTGCTCAACACATGGATATAACTTTGATCGTTCATTGTTAATAAAATTGTTCTAAAAATGATTAGTCCATTCTAAAAATGTGATTAGTTTGTTTAATTTTATAATAGATGGATAGGAGTTGGATTTGTTCATGGTAAAGTAAATTGTTCTGAATAATGACTAGTCTATTAAAAAAATGAGATTGGTTTTTTTAATTGTTCAACACATGGATATGAGTTGGATTATTCAATGTAAACAAAAAATTTCAAAAAATCACTAGCCCATTCTGAAAGTGTGATTTTTTTATTTAATTTTCAACAGATGGATATGAGTTGTATTGTTCATGGCAGACAGTTTGCCGGACCCTACAAGGATGGTCTGAAAGAGTTTGTCAGTTTTGTCAAGGAGGGATTGATGCACTCGACGATCGACGTAGAGCTCGTTGAGAACCCCAAGAGGAAGGTATGATGAGTACAGCAGAAAGTTTTCCCTTAGTTATGAAACCAAGGTTTAATTGAACCAGTAGGAGCAAGGAAACACCCCAAAGGTGTTACTAGCTGAGCTTTGGCAGGGTGCACTACCAGTGCTAGTAGCAACGTGGAGACCTGCACAACACAACCACAGAACTTTGTCCCCAACTTGCGATGAGGTTGTCAATCTCACCGTGTTTTGTGGAAAACAAAGGATTAAACGTATCGAATGGAAAGAAGTAAACGTTTGCAGAAAGTAAAAACAAAGCGGTAAAGGATTGTAGATTGTATGTAAAAGACAAGGACCGGGATCCATAGTTCACTAGAGGTGGCTCTCCTTAGATAGATAACATGCTGGGTAAACAAATTACAGCGCGACAATTGACAAACACCGAGAAAGCAATACATGCATATACTAATCATCTTGACTCCTTTGAGACTTGATTAGGCATTACAACATAATACATAGACCGCCATCCAACTGCATCTATGACTAATAATCCACCTTCAGGTTATCATCCGAACCCCCTCCAGTATTAAGTTGCAAGCAACAAATTATTGCTTTACGAACTGCCTGTAAAGTAAACAATATGATTGTTCTATGAACAAAGGATTGTTGTTTTCTCCCTAGTAGCAACAACACATCTAGTACCTTAGAGATTTCTGTCACTTCCCATTACGGAGGCATGAACCCACTATCGAGCATAAATACTAACTCTTGGAGTTGCTAGCATCTACTTGGCCAAGATAGCTACTAACAACTGAAAGCATGCAAGATCTCAAATAACAAAGACATGATAGAATCAATAATCAATCTGAAATAGCATCTCAATATCCATCGGATCCTCGCAAACACAACATGTATGGATTACAAATAGATGATCTTGATCATGAACGGAGCTCACAAGATCTAACATTAAAGCACAAAGGAGGAGAAACCAGCCATCTAGCTACTACATGGATCTATAGTCCAAGGATGAACTACTCACGCATCACACCGGAGGCTTACATGGTGATGAAGAAGGCCTCTAGGGTGAATTCCCCTCTCCGGCAGGGTGCCGGGAAGAGCTTCAGATCCCTCCCGATCCAGGGATGGAGATGACGGCGGCTACAGACTCTTTCGTGGATTTTTTGATCGGGTACTTAGGGTTTTCGTCCCGAGGGCAACTTATAGGCGGAAGGAGAGGGGGTGCTAGGAGCCACCACACTACCCCCTGGCGCGGGCCAGGCCTGGCCGCGTGGCCAGGTGGTGTGGCAGGCCCCTGGCCCCTCTCCATCTCGTATTCTGGCACTTGATCCCTTCCGAAAAAATAGGCACTTTGGCTTTTGTCCCGTCCAATTCCGAGAATATTCATTTTCTGACTTTCCTAGAACCAAAAACAGCAGAAAACACAGGCAAGCACTGTGGCTCTTGTTAATAGGTTAGTCCAAGAAATCATATGAAAAGTACTCCAAAGTTGGAACAAAACACAAGAAAGTGGATAAAACTAAGCATGGAACATCAAAAATTATAGATACATTTGCAATGTATCAACATCCCCAAGCTTAACTCCGCTGCCCCTCGAGTAGGTAAGTGATAAAAAGAAATAATTTTTGAGGTGACATGCACCATCAAAGACTTGATCAAGGTATTTGCAAAACATTGAAAGCTGGGATCATAGTACTTCAATCATAACATGAAAGACAAAGTTCTAGCAATAAGCAAAGAAACTATGATGCAATATGAAAAGGCACAAACAAAAGATTCATGAATAATAGTGCTTTGCAAGACGTTTGTTTGTTTCACATAAAGAAAACATAGCATAAAAGTATTCAGCTTGTCCCTCAATAGAGTAGCAAATATAAATGCATAGGACACCTTCAAAGTTCATAAGAGTGACTAGATACAATAGTTTAAAACAAGCAATAACAAGTTATGCATCAATCAACTAGTCTTGGGACAATGCACATAGAACTAAGAATGGCCACTATGCTCTCAAAGTAGTGCATAAAGATAGAAGGTGGAGACTCAATATAATGGTGGAAGAAAGGCCTTTTGTAAAAGGAAGTAGGGATCAAGTCTCATAAAGAGCTTCCAAAAATTATGGTACTTATAGCTTTCAGCTCTCATTGCCCCTATCATAAGCATCTTGAAGGTGATTAAGGTTAAAGTGACACAACTAATAGGATATGCTTTACAAGTTATAAACCGAAATCTCATGCCCCTTACTTACGAAGACCGATCCTCATGCTACTCAACTTCAGTCACGAGTAAGCTCTTGTCATTGTAAGTATATGTGTATCATTAAGAACCGCCAACGGGGTACCCCTTGCACTTGATATGGGAGCTTTCCCATAATCAAAATGACAAGGCAAGCAGACAATGAGCATCTCAGCGATCTTTTTATTTGCTATTTTCATAGGTTTTTATTGAGGATGCTTCATAGAGTGCTCATTATGGTGATGCTGCAAGTTTCCACCATGATTAGGCATGGCTTAGGCTAGCGGCCCAGGAATTTCTCTAACACACATACAAACTCCATGATCTTACAAGTTCCACTTTTATTTCACAATCACGGATCCGTAAGCAAAAGAACATAATATCAACGGGGTACAAAGTACAAGTGCAATGTTGAAAGCGTTCCCCATGAAACATGGTTCTACTAATTTCAACTTATAAAGAGCAAGCATATACGCAACAAAGAAGGACCCAATGGTTCAAGTTTATTAGAGGCAATAAAGTAAAGTGTGCCATCAAGTTCGTGAGAGCTTTAATCACTAGTTTTCTCATAACAAGTGAAAGGTAGACAAAAGCATGAATATACTTGGAATAGCATAAGCTAGTAGGTAGGTATGGTGGACTCTTTGGAATAACTTGGTTTAGGGAGTTGGATGCATGAGTGGAACTCATACTTTGTTGTGGAGGCTATCAAAAGACTGGGAGCGACAAACTAAGAGAGCAATAATGGCCATAATCATGCAGAGCGACAAAACATCATTGATCAAAGCATAAAGTGATACTACAAGTTGAAAACTAAAGGATCATAAAGTCTATGGTTACTTTTGATAGTCATAACATGGTGTGAGCATGTGCCAAGTCAACCTAAATAAAGCATCAAAGGAGAATACCACTATACTATGCTTTAATATGCTAAAACAACGCATGATTCATCCAAGGCACATTAAGCAATCTCAATTGTTTATAACAAGTCATGGTACAGCAAAGAATACTAAGCATAAAGCCAAAACAATATCAAGCATGGCATGGCAAAGCATAGCCATAGTCAAAAACGAGCTCTTTTTACCACAAAAGCATGAACTTTCCTACTCTTTTCCAAACCAAACCAAACTAAATGCAAACCAATGTATGAAAGAGGGGGTCCAACCAATTTATTCAGAAAACTAAGAAAACCAAGCAAACTAAAAACCAAAACGAAAAAGAAAGAGAAGACGCTCCAAGAAGAACACAACTGTGCATGAAACAATATAAATGAAGCGTTTGGAAGAAACCTGGGATTTTTATTGATGAAGAAGGGGATGCCTTGGGCATCCCCAAGCTTTGATGCTTGTACTTCTTGGATATTTCTTGGGGTGACACGCGTGGCATCCCCAAGCTTAAGCTTTAGTCCATTCTTCATCTCATTACTCATTTCTTCCATACACCTGCAAATTTTCCTTCATACAAAACTTCACACAATCTCATTAGCAACATTAGTGCATTTAAGATAAATAAGTCTTAAGGTTCAGTTCTAACACCAAATAAACTTCCACTAGAACACTAGCTACTTTAGCACTTCCCTCAAAAAGCTCAATTCCCCAAAAGAACTCAAGAAGGAACCAACAAGAAGCAAATGCAGAAAATGGCAGAAATCTGTCAAAATAGACCAGCAGGTAAAGACGAATTTTTTCGAAGACCTTATGTTGCTCAAATCAAAAAGTATTGAACTAACGAACGTTAGATAACAACCTGGGACAGAAGCACAAACAATTACAGCTCAATCCCACATACAGAGCTCTCTCAGGAATTTTTACGGTGAAGCACAGAAATCTGTTTCGGGACAGCAACTTTCCCAATCATTACTTCACTCTCATTAGAGGTTACTCTTGGCACAAAAAGCAAATAAAAAGGATAAGGAGCGGTTATTACAGAGGTAATAAGTTCCAAGACTCATCTAAAACTCTTGGGTTATCTCCCAACAAGTACTTTTCTTTAACGCCTTTAAGTTAGGCATAAGAAGCAAAGAAAGAATCAAGTGTTCTCAAATGAAGAAGCATTAAGATCAATACCAGAAATATTTTCAACAAGGCAAGGTATATCATCCAAATAAGTTCTAGAGGATCCTATCTCAATGCTCTTAGGTTTACTACTCTCATCAAAAGGGTTTGTTGGAACAATCCAATCAAGATTCTTTCTTATGGCATCATGTATTGCTACTAGTTTAAAGGGTATTGGTATCTTAGGTTCCTCCCCATTAGGTTCGGTTTTGTTCATCTTTTCTCGTGTACCAACAACATCTACACATGAGCCTAGCATATTGAAACGTTCAAAAACTTTTCTAGCTTCCTTGGCAACATCATAGAACTCCTTAAACAAAGTTTCTAGAATAAAATCCCTCTTTTGAGGATCCTCAATTTCTTTAAGCTTAAGAAACATTACTTGCATTAAGGGGTTGAGGTTAACAAACCTAGCTTCTAACATGTGAATTAAAGAAGCTGCAGCAATCTCATAATTTGGAGCAAGTTCTACAAGGGATCTATCCTTAGTATCTTCATGCTTGCTAACATGATTAAAGAATTCTTCAATGTTATCTTTCCCAATTATAGAACCACTACCAATTGAAAGGTCTTTCAAGGTGAAAGTAGGTATCAACATGGTGAGCTAAGGAAGGGGTGACAACTAAAGGAGACTTAATTTTTTTGGGTTTTCAAATAAGAAAGCAAACAAGTAAAACTAAAAAAAATTGTGTTTTTTTGAAGAACAAAACAAGCAAACAAAGCAAAAAGAAACTAAGCAAAACAAAAACAACAAAGTAAAGAGATTGGTTATGAGGGACTCCCCTTGTGAAGATGTCCTTGACTCCCCGGCAACGGCGCCAGAAAATGTCTTGATGCACTCGACGACCGACATAGAGGTCATTGGGAACCCCAAGAGGAAGGTATGGTGAGTACAGCAGAAAGTTTTCCCTCAGTTATGAAACCAAGGTTTAATCGAACCAGTAGGAGCAAGGAAACACCCCAAAGGTGTTACTAGCTGAGCTTTGGCAGGGCGCACTACCGGTGCTAGTAGCAACGTGGAGACCTGCACAACACAACCACAGAACTTTGTCCCCAACTTGCGATGAGGTTGTCAATCTCACCGTGTTTTGCGGAAAACAAAGGATTAAACGTATTGAATGGAAAGAAGTAAAAGTTTGTAGAAAGTAAACACAAAGCAGTAAAGGATTGTAGATTGTATGTAAAAGACAAGGACCGGGATCCATAGTTCACTAGAGGTGGCTCTCCTTAGATAGATAACATGCTGGGTAAACAAATTACAGCGAGGCAATTGACAAACACCGAGAAAGCAATACATGCATATACTAATCAACTTGACTCCTTTGAGACTTGATTGGGCATTACAACATAATACATAGACCGCCATCCAACTGCATCTATGACTAATAATCCACCTTCAGGTTATCATGCGAACCCCCTCCAAAGATAAGTTGCAAGCAGATTATTGCTTACTTAACTATGTGTAAAGTAAACAATACGATTGTTCTATGAACAGAGGATTGTTGTTTTCTCCCTATTAGCAACAACACATCTAGTACCTTAGAGATTTCTATCACTTCCCCAGATTACCAGAGGCATGAACCCACTATCGAGCATAAATACTAACTCTTGGAGTTGCTAGCATCTACTTGGCCAAGATAGCTACTAACAACGGAAAGCATGCAAGATCTCAAATAACAAAGACATGATAGAATCAATAATCAATCTGAAATAGCATCTCAATATCCATCGGATCCCCGCAAACAAAACATGTATGGATTATAAATCGATGATCTTGATCATGAACGGAGCTCACAAGATCTAAACATGAAAGCACAAAGGAGGAGAAACCAGCCATCTAGGTACTACATGGATCCGTAGTCCAAGGATGAACTACTCACGCATCACACCGGAGGCCTTCATGGTGATGAAGAAGGCCTCCAGGGTGAATCCCCCTCTCCGGCAGGGTGCCGGGAAGAGCTTCAGATCACTCCCGATCTAGGGATGGAGATGATGGCGGCTACAGACTCTTTCGTGGATTTTTTGATCGGGTACTTAGGGTTTTTATCCCGAGGGCAACTTATATGCGGAAGGAGAGGCCGAGGGGGTGCCGAGAGCCACCACACCACCCCCTGGTGCGGGCCAGGCCTGGCCGCGTGGCCAGGTGGTGTGGCCGGCCCCTGGCCCCTCTCCATCTCGTATTCTGGCACTTGATCCCTTCCGGAAAAATATGCACTTTGGCTTTTATCCCGTCCAATTCCGAGAATATTCATTTTCTGACTTTCCTGGAACCAAAAACAGCAGAAAACAGGCAGCTGGCACTGTGGCTCTTGTTAATAGGTTAGTCCAAGAAATCATATGAAAAGTACTCCAAAGTTGGAACAAAACACAAGAAAGTGGATAAAACTAAGCATGGAACATCAAAAATTATAGATACATTTGCAATGTATCAGAGATATGGCGAGAATGCCTAGGTTCCATACCCCTGTCGTAAGTGCCCGAACCAAAAAACGCTACATGTAGGGTGTATTTATCGCCACTTACTCATAAATGGCATGTCACACATATATACTCAGTGGATACAACATGTAGAGTCACTTGATCTTGCTATTATTGAAGATGCACCCAATTAAAACAATGGTGGTAACAATGGTGGTCATGCTGGTGATGACAATGAAAATATGTATACGGACGATGAATACAATGATGATGGAGGTCACAACATTCCAGATATATTGCAAGACCTTAAGCAAGGAGGTGATGCATTAACTGCAGAGTAGGTTGCTGCTAATGTCAAAATTGATGGTAAACATGAGAAATTGTTTGCAAATTTGTTGGAAGAGGCAAAGCGCAAGCTTTACCCGGGAAGTAAACCCTCCAGTTTGCGTTTGTTGTGAATATCCTTCATCACAAGTCATATTACCGGATCACCAACATTGCTTTTTATGATTAGATGAAGCTATTTGCCGATGCACTACTAGAGCCCAATACCCTACCGAGATTATACTGTGAACCAAAAACTTATCTGGAGGAGCTTAGACTTTCTTATGATAGCATACACATGTGCAAATACAACTACATGATCTTCTAGAAGAAGAATGACAAGATGGACAACTGCGTTAAGTGTGGTGCCTCAAGGTGGAAATATCCGGAAAGAAGGTCATCGGTTGTCAAAGGCTTGCGTCATTTTCCTTTGGCGCCATGGCTATAGATATTGTTCTCTTCGAGGAAAATAGTAGACATCACATAGTGGAACAAGTTAAAGAGAATGCCCAGAGTTGGTATACTGAATCATCTGGCTGATGGTGAAACATGCAAGGATTTTGAGTTTTTGACAGAACGTGGGAGGACTTTTCAGCTGACCCTAGAAACATAAGGCTTGGTCTTGCCATAGATGTCTTCAATCCTTATGGAACCATGAGCACAAGCTACAAGTGTGGCCTATATTTTCCATGCCATACAACCTTCCACCATGGGATTGTATGGATGCATCAAACTACATGCTTTGCCTTCTAATCCCTAGGAAACCAAGTCCTGGAAAGGACTTTGATCTCTTTATTTGAGCCTCTGCTAGACGATATGCATGAAGTTTGCAACGACATGCCTACTTATGATGCATTTAAAAATGGAATGTTTGATCTTCATGCCGTGGTTCTTTGGTGTACCCATGTCTACCTTGCTTGCAGCACTATGCTTGGGTGTACCACAAATGGATATTATGCATGCCTACATTGTGACAAAAATCCTCTGTCCAAATCCATAAAGAACAAAATAGACTAAATTGGGCACCATCGTTTAGTCAAAAAGTCCACCACTTGTAGCGAGAGTTGGAGCTTGCCGACATTCATCATATTCAGTCAAGGCCATGCAAATTTACTGCAATTGAGTTACAAGCTGAGCTAGAGAAGGTTAGACATCTTAAACTAGGAATTGGAGATGATTCTGTGAGCAAAAAGAGGAAGAAAACAGATCCTTCGCTGATCTGGACCTGGCTGCATGGTTTTTGGGACTTACCTTACTAGGCATCGTTGAAACTTCAGCACAATGTGTACATGATACACATTGCGAAAAACATCTGCGACACCTTGATTGGCACACTACTTGAACTTGACGGGAAGAATAAGGACACCTTGAAGGCTAAGTATGATTGTGAAGCCCTAGGCATTAGAACGGATCTACAGGTGCAACAAATAGACATAGAGAAGGACATTCTCTGTCCATATGCACTGTATTACCTAAATAAGGAGCACAAGATAGGTTTCTATCAATATCTGTGGGACTGCATATTTCCATATGGTTTTTGTTCAAACATGGGAAAAAATGTGTCAACTTTCCTACACGCAAGATCACCGAACATAAAACCCAAGGTTGTCACATCCTGTTGCAGGGAATATTGGTGGCTAGCATGCGAGGGTATTTGCATCATCTATAGGGCACTTGTAGAGCTGGGAAGATTTTTCAGGAAATTGTGTAGTAAGAATTTGAAATAGTCGCTGTTGGAAAGGCTCAAACATGAAATCCTAGTAATACTATGCAAATTTGAACACATTTTTACTCTAGCATTCTTTGATGTGATGGTCCACCTGTCTGTGCAATTACCTAAGGAGGCGATGCTCCGAGGCCCTATGAACTATGGGTGGATGTATCCAATAGATAGGTTGTTATGTACTCTGAAGATATATGTCAGGAACATGTCTCGTCCAGAAGGTTCAGTGGCATAGGCCTACATTTCTACTGAGTGCATGCCTATTTATCTAGATACCTTGATGATATTGTCACAAGATTCAATCGGCCAGCAAGAAATGTAGGTGACCAACATGAATCATCTTGTGATGTGTTTGGCCATAGTGTGAATATGATTGGAGGAAGCCATGTCACCTGCTATGGAGGAAGCGATGATACTGATTTTAACCACCAAAGGGAGCTAAACAATATGACTTGGTATTACCTAAACAACTGCGATGAGATGAGGTCATATATCATGTATGTTCTGACCTCCCATACTTATGAATTGAAAATTTCCATACACCTAAAGATTTTAATTCCAAGTTACTCTCTAGATTGCATGAGAACAGTTGGTGAACAATGGGATGCCCAATGGAGAAAGAAGGCTTGAGTAGGGATATCAAAGATGGTTCAAGGAGCATGTTAGTTTCCTTTTGCACTTATCTCTACACTTCATATATATCATTTCAATGCATCATTTGACCATATTGTTTTTCCGCTACAGTACACATATCATGAATAAGCGACAGTAGAATCCAGAAGGTGTGGATGAAGAGATTTTTCGCATTGGCATGTGGCCTAGACTTTCGAGTAAGAACATATTCAGCTTGTATTGTGGATGGTGTTCAGTTCCTCACCACTAACCATGAGAAGGGGTAGAAGACACAAAACGGTGGAGAAAGGACTAAAGTTTATCACTTGGAGAAGAAGATCCATTTTTATGGTGCCCTCAAGGATATTAGGTGCTATATTTTAACTCTATTTCGTAAAACCAATGATCAATTGTGTTATTCCACTACGACTGCTATCATATTGAGGGCCGGAAGGATGCGGATATGGTGCATGAGAAACTCTTCCTGACTGTCAACATTACCAGTTTTTGGTACAAAGGTGATAATTACAACCTAGCAACCCAGCCTATAAAAGTGTTCTCTTTGCCAGACACAAGCAAGGCAAAAACTGGCAGGTGGTTCAAAAATTAGTTCAAATACATAAGTTTGATGTTGCCAAAGGAGAGGAGGAGGAGGTCGTGCATACTAATGTAGCATACTGGGAGTTTGTAGGCTTTGACGATGAGACTATATCTGAGGCTCTTCCTTTCAGGAAACATCGAGCCTATATCATAGGAGGCTGCATGATACGTCCATTTTGCATCACTATGCTATGTCTTAATTCACTATTATTCATTGATATATTTCATATTGAGAGGTGATACTTATGTTATTTCATCTATTTTGCATGGTTGATGACTTTTGGAGCATGGACCGTTGCAGTCAGGATTCTGATGGAAAATGTGTTGTTTGGAGGCAAAATTCGCGAAGATCGGAAAATCTGGGAAAATATACGGAAAATCCTATTTTTCCAGAAGACTAAGGATGCCAGAAGACGGAGTGGAGATGGGCCACAGGGGCCCACACCACCCCATGGCGCGGGCAGCCCTAGGCCGCGCCAGGAGGTGGTGTGGCCACCCTGGCCCACTCCAGCCTCTCCCCTCTGGCGTATATCATCCTCCCGAAACCCTAAGACTCGGCGAGCGACCATAGAAAGATCCCGCCGCCTCTACGAGGCAGAAAACACCGAGAGAGAAAGATCTCTCCGGCAGACTGTACGACACCCTCATCACCATCTCCATATTGCTGTAACAATTGCGTTGAATCTTGCATAGTTCATAGGGGAAATTTCCCGGTGTTGATTACTCTTTGTAGTTAATGCTATTGAGTGAACCATTGAATTATTGTTTATGTTCAGATTGTTATACATCATTATTCCATCTATGATCATGATCCATATGATGTCTTGTGAGTAGTTTGTTTTGTTCTTGAGGACATGGGAGAAGTCTTGTTGTTAGTAGTGGAGTTGCGTTGAGAAAGATTCAATAGATTGTTATTTAAGTTGTGGTGTACTTCTTCTAGTGGTGTCATGTGAACATCGACTACATGACACTTCACCTATATGGGCCTAGGGGAATGCATTATGTATTTGGATACTAATCGTAGGGGTTGCCGGAGTGACAGAAACCTGAACCCCCGTTAGGAAACCATTGCACACTAGTGGAAACTAGGTCTTTTGTTGATCCCGAAAAGGGGATTTAACACCGGTTCTTCTATGAACCGGTGTTAAAGGGGGGGCCGTACCAGTGTGGCCCCTGCGGCAAAAAAGGAGCCCCCCTTTAACACCGGTTCGTGCCACGAACCCGTGTTAAAGGTCCCCGCAAAGAAGGGTTCATAAGATTCCTTTAACACCGGTTCGTGGCATGAAACGGTGTTAAAGGGGGGGCTATATAAGACACCACCCCAGCCCACACACACACCCCACTCTTCCATTCTTTCACATTTTGGAGCCTAGCAAGAGGGTGTGAAGAGTGCTAGTTTGTGTTTTTTTCATATGCACTAGAGGTGTTCGGTGAAATGCCCGAGAGCTCAAAATAAGCTTTCTTGTTGCTCTTTACGTCTCTACGAGGTCGGCAACTATAGTTTCATGTGTCATTGATGTACTATATATATAAATGGTCATCTCCCTATTATTTTTTGATATATACTACATATTAATGCAGATGAATCGGCAATGGATGTACGGTGACCGCCGCACTTCCGAGTACATTACGGGCCTCCAAAATTTTATCGTTGTGGCTAATGCAAACCGTGTGTTCACTGTCAGAACAAGAAAGACTACTCAAATACCAGAACCATTCACGCCCACCTGCTTCGATCCGGTTTCATGCCCAGCTATAATTGTTGGACCAAGCACGGAGAAAAAGGGGTTGTGATGGAAGACAACGAAGAAGAAGAGGATGATGAAAACTATCATAATATGTATCCTGAATATGATGATAATGCAACGGAGGTAGATAATGAAGATCAAGAGTGAGAAGATGGGCCCGCTGATGACGATCTTGGTCGGGCCATTACTGATGCAAAGGAAGAATGTGAAACTGAAAAGGAGAAGGAGAAGCTGGAGCAGATGTTAAAGGATGACAAAACATTGTTGTATCCAACTTGCCAAGATGGCCACAAAAAGCTAGGTGCCACAATGGATTTGCTGCAATGGAAGGCAGAGAATGGTGTGACTGACAGCGCATTTTCAAAGTTGTTGGTAAAAATGAAGAATCTTCTTCCAAGAAATAATGAGTTGCCCGACAGTACATACCAAGCAAAGAAGGTTGTCTACCCTCTAGGATTAGACGTGCAGAAGATACATGCCTGCATTAATGACTGCATCCTCTACCGCGGTGAGAAGTACGAGAATTTGGATGCATGCCCGGTATGCCTTTGCTTCAAGGTATAAGATCGACGAGACGATCTGGCGATGTTGAGGGCGAGGCCCCTAGGAAGAAGGTTCCCGCCAAGGTTATGTGGTATGCTCCTATAATACCACGGTTAAAACGTCTCTTCAGAAATAAAGAGCATGCCAAGTTGTTGCGATGGCACATGGAAGACCATAAGAAAGACGCGATGTTGAGACACCCCACTGATGGGTCACAGTGGAGAAAAGTCGAGCGAGAGTACCCGGACTTCGCACGTGACGCAAGGAACTCAAGGTTTGGTCTAAGTACAGACGGCATGAATCCTTTTGGTGAGCAGAGCTGCGATCACAAAGACGGCCTGTGACCCTATGTATCTATAACCTTCCTCCTTGGTTGTGTATGAAGAGGAAGTTCATTATGATGCCAGTGCTCATCCAAGGCCCGAGGCAACCCGGCAACGACATTGATGTGTACCTAAGGCCATTAGTTGAAGAACTTTTACACCTGTGGGCCAAACCAGGTGTACGTATGTGGGATGAGCACAAAGGGGAGCCATTTGACCTACGAGCATTGCTTTTCGTAACCATCAATGATTGGCCTGCTCTTAGTAACATTTCAGGGCAGAAAAACAAGGGATACAATGCATGCACACACTGTTTAGATGATACTGAAAGTGTATATTTGGATAAATGTAAGAAGGTTGTGTACCTAGGGTATCGCCGATTTCTTCCGAACTGCATCCAGAAGAAAGAAAGGCAAGCATTTCAAGCGTCTGGCGTAACTCGAGGAAGCCTGTCCTCCGTGCGGTGAGGAGGTATTTGGTATGGTCAAGGACCTCAAGTAATCTTTGGAAAAGGTCCTGGCAGTCTATCTGCTCAATGACGATGCGGACACGCGCCCATGTGGAAGAAGCAATCTATATTTTGGGACCTACCCTATTGGAAAGTCTTAGAGGTCCGCTTTCAATCGACGTGATGCACGTGACGAAGAATGTTTGCGTGAACCTGCTAGGCTTTCAAGGAGTGTATGGGAAGACAAAAGAAACACCGCAAGCACGACAGGACCAGCAACGACTGAAGGCCCTAAAGAGCCTATGCATCCTGAGAACGAGAAGGGTAAACGATGCCACTTAACTCCCCGCCACCACGCCTACCAAAGCGAGAAGGAAATCTTTTTTGAATGTCCGAGCGTATCAAGGTCCCGTCGGCTTCGTCGAATATAAAGGGAATAATAAATATGGCGGAGAAAAATTCCAAAACCTGAAGTCTCATGACTGCCACGTGATTATGACACAATTGCTTCCGATTGCATTGAGGGGCTTCTACCAAAATGTTCGAGTACCCATTGTTAAGCTATTTGCATTCCTAAATGAAATATGTCTGAAGTTAATCGATCCAGAAAGCCTAACAGTGTTACAAACTTATGTGGGCCAATGTCTTGTCAACTTTGAGTTGGTGTTCACACCATCCTTCTTCAATATTATGACGCATCTCCTGGTTCACCTAGTAGAAGAGATTGCCATTCTCGGTCCTGTATTTCTACACAATATGTTCCCTTTGAGAGGTACATGGAGTCTTAAAGAAATATGTTCATAACCGTGCTAGGCCGTAAGGAAGCATCTCCAAGGGCTATGTAACAGAGGAGGTCATTGAGTTCGTGTTGATTTTATTCTGACCTTAAGGCGATTGGTGTTCCGAATCACGACATGAGGGAGATCATGCGTGGAAAAGGAACCCTAGGATGTAAAGCAATGATATGTAGGGACGGGCATTCTCTCAATCAAGCACACTACACGGTTTTACAAAGATCTATCTTGGTTGCCCGTATATCAATGAACACAAGAATTTACGCCTCGAACACCGGGCGGTCGATGAATGGATTATAAGTGAACACATGGCGAGTTTTGGCTGGCTGCAAAGACTTCTCACGAATAACACCACTGTTGGGAATCAGCTGTACTTGTTGGCCGTGACACCATCTTCGATCAGTATGTACTTTCCAAGGGTACGAGATAAATGGGAATACATTTTACACGATAGGCCAAGATAAAAGAGCACCAACTAAAAACAGTGGTGTCCGCTTCGATGCAGAACACAATGGGCAAAAGACCATGTATTATGGGTTCATAGAGGAGATATGGGAACTTTACTATGGACCTAATTTTAAGGTCCCCTTGTTTCGATGCAAATGGGTCAAGCTAACAGGAGGAGGGGTTGAGGTAGACAAGAAATGCAATGACAACGGTGGATCTCAACAATATTATGAAGAACTTAGACGAACCATTCGTCCTAGCCAATGATGTGGCTCAGGTTTTCTATGTGAAGGACATGTCCTCCACCAAAAAAAAGAAAAATATGCAAACGAATACATCATATGATGAGCCAAAGCGTCACATAGTTCTTTCAGGGAAAGAAACATCGTGGGAATCGAGGACAAGATGACATGTCAAGATTATAATAAGTTTGATGAAATTCCGCCTTCACGGTGAAAACTGACCCAAGCATTCCGTTAAGTAAAGAAGATGCTCCATGGTTACGCTCAAGCGATCATAAGGAAGGACATATGCCAAGAAGTTCATGCTCATATTATGTAACTCTAGTTCATGTTTTTAATGGCACGAAATAATATCGACACTCACCCCTATTATTAGTGTTGACGTGTTTTGTCCCGGTTGGTGTCTCCAACCGGGACTAAATTCATCTTTAGTCCCGGTTGGTGTCTCCAACCGACTAAAGGTTCATCCCGCCATTTTTTCCCGCCATTTTTCTTCCCGCCATTCTTCTTCCCGCCATTTTCTTCCCGCCATTCTTCCTCCGCTTCTTCCCGCTAGTTCACTATATATATGTAGGGGGTTGGCCTCCATTGTCATTGCACATCTCTAGACTCATATCTGCAACCTCATCACTCTTTCCCATGGCTTCCACCGTAGCACTAACCCCCAGGGAGGCGGAGGCGCTTGCGCCGAACTACCCCCGCCATGGCCACCGTGTCCCCTTCGGCTGGATCTTTGGCGTCGGAGGCATGCCGGTTCCTCCTGTCCCTCTAGGTGTGGCGCCGGATGGCCATCACGAACCACTACTACTTGAGCTCACGCCGAGCAGGAGGAATCCAGATGGCATCCCGACTATTTCCCTACTTGGGAAGCCTTCTTCGTGGATCGGCATGAGAGGGCGCTCGCCAGGCACGAGGAGGACGGCCCACCTCCTCCTAACTTCAACGAGGCCGGCCGTCGGCTATGGTGGCGCGGTCGGACTCTCTAGAGCGTCATGGCCTACGACACCGCCACCGACTCTAACCCCAGTCTACGCTACCCTCAAGTCCAGCCCACGCTACCCTCAAGTCCAGCCCACGTACTTTCTAGAGGTTCAATTACGCGACCCGACGACGACAAATGATGACGGCGGTAATGCACGACCACAAAGTGGCGAGTATTACAGTGTAGGCAGGAGCATGACCGAATCACTCCAACATTCGAAACAAATTCGCCGATTGTTACTTAATCTGCCATGTATCTTAATTTTCAGTTCTTTTATGTATCTTAATTTTCAGTTCCAGTTCGCCGATTGTTACTTAATCTGGCCATGTATCTTAATTTTCAGTTCTTTATGTACCAACAGGGGATCAAACCTTTTCGTCCACCTCTGGTGAAAAGACAAATTCCTACCGAATCGGTGAAGTGGGTCGATATTAACTACAAGTACATGATACGATGCTCATGATTTTTACAAAATCATTTTAGGTTCACAATATGCTATTTTATCAAAAACAATGCAAGTTGAGCGAGGCTTGGTGAGATTCAAGTGTATACAAAAGATGCGACATTTAAATATCCAATCAATTCAAAATGTTAATACAAAGATGCATTAAAATATGATTTGATCTAATAAAAATCATTTTTTAGATGCTTAATATTTCTTATGTTCAAAGTTTTAGGATTTAACAATTTATTTTTGTGTGAATTGAATAATCGAAATTTATATGTAAGTGTTTTAATTATTTTGAAAATTTTCGTGTAAAGTAAATATAAAATGATTTACATGAATGGATAGATATTATTTTTCTGAAAATTATGATATATTATTCATATTTTTCTGAGTTGAAATGAAAAAGATATGAATTTTCTAAATTCATATCATATTTTTTGAATTAAAAATGCCCTTTAATGCATGAATAATGCCCTCTTTAACACCGGTTCCAGACAGGAAACAGTGTTAAAGGGGGGCATTTATTTCGCTTCAGACACTTCCTTTAACACCGGTTCCAGCCACGAACCGTGTTAAAGGGGGTAATAAATGCTTGAACGCTTCTTTAACACCGGTTCCACGAACCGGTGTTAAAGGGGGGGTAATAAATGCCATGAACGCTTCTTTAACACCGGTTCCAGCCACGAACCGGTGTTAAAGGGAGGGTGTCTTTATTTCACCTTCCCCGTCCTTTCTTCCCCCCACTGAGCCCGATCGATCGAACACAGAGATCATCGGCCGCCGCCACTCCGCCGCCGCTGTGGAGCCTCGAGGTCTGGCTGCTCCCCGACCGCCGCCGCTTCGGAGCTCGAGGTCCGCCGCCCCCGACCCTCTCTTCCCCGCATCCTTCCCCTCCCTCTAACACGGTGGGGCTCCGCCGCTCCTTCGACGCCTAGACGCTCGCGCCTAGCCCTCCAACGCCGCCTGCCGCGCCTGCCCACCCCGCCTCCTCCCGGACAAGGCCACCGCTGGCCTCCTCCTCCTCCTGCTCCCGGCGACGCTGTTGCTGCAGGAGACGACAGGCGACGTCGTGGCGGCGCATGCGACGTGCTGGCACGAGGGTGGCCGTGAACGCGTGGGCCATCGGGAGGGACCCGGTAAGCTGGGGCGATGGCGCAGAGGAGTTCGACCCGGACAGGTTCGCGGGCGGCGAGGTGGACCTGCACGGCGCGCATCTGGAGCTGGTGCCGTTCGGCTCCGGGCGGCGGCTGTGCCCGGGCAGGTCGATGGCGCTGATGAACGTGGAGTTCGCCCTGGCCAGCATGCTCTGCGGCTTCGATTGGGCGCTGCCGGAGGGGACCAAGGCGGAGGAGCTGTGCATGGAGGAGACCGGCGGACTCACCTTCCACCGCAATACGCCACTCCTTTAATTACACATATGAACATATTTGCATAATATATCAACTATATAAACACAGTTCTTTAGGCCTCGTTGGTTTAGGCTCTAGAAGACCGGGATTGACTTGGGTTACGGTCCAATCCACATCATCCTCCCCGCCGAGGCAAAAATTCGAGAAATATGGAGTATTTGTCTATTTCTGCATAGTATTTTTTTGTTTGGCCAATCCATTTTATTTACATAGTCTTGGGACGAAAATAAATAATCGCCAATTGACCCTCGGAACGATTCCAGGGTGCCAAAGATGGGCGAGATGAACGTAGTGACATCGACCCCGACGATCTAGGTTGCTTAAACAAACAGGTTTGTTTTGGAGGGGTTAGGAGGGATTAGTGAAACATGGATTTGGTGATGGTGCGGTATCAAATCAATTTAAGCCTAGATCAATTCCATGTCTGGTTTCATTAACCACAAAACGTACGAGGCCTTAATCCTTGCACATGTGAATTAGAAGCATGTGGAGTAAAAAGAAAATAGCTTATAGCAAAGATATTATAATAGGCCACGCCTAAACCCTAACTGACCACCTCGCTCTCTTCCCCGTGCAGGAGCGTCTCGCCGCCGCCGCTTCGGAGCTCATAGGCCACGCCTAAACGCCGACGCCGCCCGCCGCCCGACGAGACCGCCGCATCCGTCCGACGAGCACCGCCGCCCGACGAGCACCGCCGCCCGACGAGACCAACGTCACCCCACCGGTGAGCGCCACGTGTCTGCCACGTGTATGATTGCTGACTCATCCTGATTAAAACTTGTTTGCTCGATAAATTGTACTACATGCATAGATTAAAACTTGTATACAAATTGGACCTCTGACTCATTTGTGTATTTATTTGTGTATTTTGGTATGAACGCAATTTGTTGGCACTTGTGTAGTACTTAATTTTTTTTGGTCACAATATGTTGGTGATTATTGAAATCAACACCAACTATTAAAACCAGTTGGTGCGAATGCGTCGAAATTGAAGATGATCTTCATCCTAAGAACACACCGACGTGGTCACCACAAGCGTCTGAAGTAGTTCCCCATGTCGTCATCCAACAGAGCAACCATTTCCCACCAGTCTTGCTTGTATTTTTAATATAGTGTATCATTGCATCTCACTAACATCGGAAACTCAAACTAAGATGGCATGTAATTATGGAGGGAGTAGTAGTATAGGGTGTCAAGCGGGCGGGTTATGGGCAACATAGTTTCATCCTGATTAGGGTTTCACCCCTCGAACTCGTTTAAAATGATCAAGCATCCTTAGGGTTTTAATTTCATTTGTGTATTTTTGTATGAATAATATGTATATTTGTGTATGAATCCAAGTCCACTTGAATGTTTACACTCTTACTCTAGATAATATTATTGTTTTAGAAACTATGGATCCACTTAGTAGAAACCTTGAAGAAGAAGAAATAATGGAGAACATTATTGATGAGGACACCTCACAATATCTGAACTTGGAGGGACATGATGACGACAGCTCAAGTACTAGTCATGGAGAAGATGAAGACTCGTGAACGCAATTTAATGGTTACAAAGTCCGCGAGGTATATGCATTGATTAAGCCTCACGACTTCCACCAACAATCTTGTTCTACATGTATTAATTAATTAACGCTTCTTTCTTTTTAGCCCTCCGGATGGACCAGCCAGCAACCATCTTCTTCACGAAAAAGAGCAAGCGAGGCGCGAGCAGCCGTTGAAAGATCATGCAAAGTTCACGATCAAGCGGTCGTGTTGATGGCGAGCCGATGGAGCCCAAGAAGGCCGCAGCAAATTTGTACGTCAGTGGAGTTCTTGTTAGGGACCAAATCCCAATCATAATTGAAAATTGAATAAGCCAAAGAAGGGCGATATTTTGTCGATGACAGATCCAAAGAAACGCTTTGAATTCGTTGTTGGTAAATTTCACCCTTCCGCCAGAGGAGGATGAAAACAACCGTTATAAAGGAAAAGGTCAAAGAGTGGACTCTAAAGAAGATGGTTGACGCTTTCCAAGAATCGAAGACAAATTTGAACAAATTTGTCAAAGTCAAGTAGACTCCAAATTTCAAAGACGATATTATGCGAAGATAAGACCTCACCGCCCGAATTTGAGACATATAAAAAAGTGCTATAGCTAAAAGAGGTCGAAACCAATACGCTTAATGCCCTCAAGAAGGAATATCATCGAGGACGGGTCGTGGCTACATATCTCGAGGCCTAAGTGGGAGGAAGCTGAGAAGGCCTCACAGAGAGGGATCACACCCTGCATAATGGGTGGGACCTACGTGCAAAGACTTGGTTCTACGAAATCGGGCAAGGTTGGACCCGTAAACAGGATTGTGTATCTTCTCAACCCTCCTTGCCAAACCCGTCACACCGAACTCATCACGGCATACGAGGAAACATCCGCCAGACCTTCCATCCCGACAGAGAGAATGACCAGCTCACACGCCATCGGTAAAAAGAACACCGGACATGCACGAGGCATGGGGTATGACGTGGAAGGATGGGTTTGCCGACTAGAGCGACTCTTACAGATGGCGCGCAGAAAAGAAAAGAGCGTCAGAGCGGATGACACAGATAGAACATGCACTTGCGGCGCCGCAGCGCAAGTGAATGCACAAGAGCCATCAAGATACCGCCCATCTCAGCGCACGAAGAGCCTGCATTGAAGCTGCCTGCGCCCAGACTCTGCTGAAAAGCAGGTGGCTTCCACGGAGAACATGCAGCCCACGCTTGAAATGACGGTCTCGATACCCGTGGATGAGACCACGGAGAGCGAACACGCTGAGCTGCATGTGAGATTAATGGGCTTATCCATTAAGGTGGTCACGGCTATGCCTTACCTCCGTAGCTGGTGGAACTTACCACCGCCGACCGATTCCAGATGGCTATGCTATTGTCGGGTGGATGAGGTTGTGAAGGAATATGAGGAAGCACAGCTTGACCATGGTGTGAAGGGGAAACTCAACTCAAATTTGCAGTGAAAACAACCATTCTTTGGAAGAAGGAACACATTGTGCTTCCAAATTGAGGTCACTGCACCCCCCGCTGCCTCCGCGTGCCAGCCTAAGCCGCTTCAGCTATCTCTCTCAAGGCAGCCATCTCCGACGCGGCAGCCATCTCTCACTGCAGCCATCTCCGCCCGTCACCATCTCTCATGCAGCCATCTCCTACCCGTTAGCCATCTCCGGTGCTTCAGCCATCTCCTCGCGAAGCGGAAGAGCACCGCCACGAGGAGCATCGAGCACTGCCATAAAGAAATCCGCAGGAAACCGTGACGCCAAAGAGTTCAAAAACTATGTCCCGCAGCCTTCCGCCAAGCCATTGCCGGTTTTACCGTGGAATCAGAGGACGAGGAGACCAATAGGATCTCTAAGAACAGGTCAAGAAATTCTTTGCACCTAGACGGGCCGAGCCAAAGGAGAAAATAGATCCGCGGTGGAGAAGTTTTACAAAATCTTTCAAACCTAAAACCCCACTTGCTTGGGACTACGAGCGCCAGATTTTGAAGGCGGATGCAAGGCGTCAGAGGAGACTGAAAGTAGCAATGTGAGGCACCCTGTAAAACAGTTCCCATGCTCGGAGAGCAGGAAAACCAATCATGTGCCCCGCCCAAATGTTCGACACACGGACGCTCCCGTAAATGATTACGAGGCAGAGCTACAAAGAAAGGCCAATGAGATGGGGATGACTTACATTGCATACTTGAACGCCATGGGAGACAACTTGCCCAAATGCGATGCCAACCCCATACAGCCATGGAAGTATGGGAAGAATCTTAAGAAAGAGGAGCTCAAGACTCTACCAACAAAGATGCGAAAATTGCACAAGTGGTACCTTCATTTCTGCAAGACGAGAAAGTTAGAATGGATCACGCATATAAGAGATGATATTTTCTTCATGGAGATGACGCGATCGACTTCAACATTCAAGACTTGCATTTTCTATTCAATCGAAGGAACTCGACAAAGCTGCCATCAGCCTTTATTGTGTGTAAGTACTATTTCTATAATTTATATCTCATCTCATTCACTTTATTAATTGCATGTATATATATATGCTCACCATATATGTATATACTATTATGCAGGAAAAAGGTTATGGAATGCAGGAAAGGAGGTCTTTTGACATTGGGTTCTGGACCCAAATAGAGTTCATGAAGAAGTGGTAGAAACCAAACCCGCAAATGTAAGATTACTTGCTAACATCTTTACCGAGACAACAAACCAAAAGGGAAATACTATTGCCTTACAACTTCTCGTGAGTATCTGTTACCTCTCTCTTGTACACATTCTATTTCAGCTTACTCGATGTTAAGTGTAACTGATGATGAGTTATGCGTAGGTTCCACTTTATTCTGCTAGTCATTCAACCCGACTCAGAAAAGTCCTTGTCATGGACTGCTATTTAAAAGAAAAAGAGATATGGGCAAACTTTAGAGAGATGCTCCAGAGGTAATTTCAATCATATTATCGCACTAGATCGGCAACTTTCGTGACAATAAGTAATTAATTACTCCTTTATCCATTTTCTTTGTCGGACAGGGTTTGAAAAGGTTCACGGCAGGCCGTGGGTGAATGGTCAAGAACTAAAATTTGTAGACCAAAATGTAAGTAATACTAGCTAGCTTCCAATTCCATTATATCATGCTTTATTGATTATTATTTTGATTGAACTCTATTCTCGTAGTGCGCGATCGTGGGACACGGCAATAACTTATGTGGGTACTATGTTTATAATTCATTCAACACGATATGTGCGACGGGCCAAGCCACACTAGAACAACTTAGAGTAAGTAAACAAAGTCCACAACATTATTTTATTACCATCAATTGTGTTGAGTTTTATTCTTATATATATATTGACGGCCCATTCTTCATATATATTCAGATCGAACGGATGCGGGACCAACTCCTACCATTTGAACGCATACGAGCCATTCAAGAGGAATTGGCGGGGTTCATACTTGATGAGGTCGCTTTGGCGGAGAACTCTTTAGATATCCACCAAAATGAACGATGACGATGTATGTGCCGATGACGATGTATGTGCCGATGACGATGTTTGTGTATAATAATAGTTGCTTAATTATTCATGTACTCGTATGTACCGATGATGATTTATGTGTATACCGCTCCTGATCGATTCCCTCTCGCTCCCCCCCTCCCACAGAAATACGCCCAGAACAGGGCAGAGAATGCGGCGAAGATTTAGGTCGCTTCGCCTGCAGGAAAACGGCCAAATCTCTGCTGTAGAAGAATTTTAACACCGGTTCCGGATACGAACCGGTGTTAAAGAAACGAGGCTGCAGAAGCCGCGGCGCATTTTACCACCGGTTCGTATAAGAACCGGTGTTAAAGGGGCCCCCCCTCTAACACCGAACACTCAACAGCGGTTGGGGAACCGCTGTTAGAGGGCCCTCCCAACCGGAGTTAAAGGGGGGGGCCTGCACTAGTGGCACAAGGGACGCAAGGGTCTTAGAGTTTAAAGCTGTGGTTAGGTCTCTACCTTAATTACTTTATTGTACTTACGGATGTTTGCAAGGGGTATAATCACAAGTATGTATTAGTCTTGGATAGGGCGGTACATTAGCACAGGTTCACCCACACAGCACTTAGCAAGCTAAAGAAGATTAATCAACTATATCAAGCGAAATCACTTGACAGTCTTCCCATGTGTCCTCGAGAATGTTTGGTCATCTTAAGTAATACAACCGGCTTGTCCTTTGCTTCATAAAGGATTGGGCCACTTGCTGCATTTATTCCTACTGTCTTTTATTTACTCGTACTTTGTTTACTTGCTTTATCAAAAACCCCTAAAAATCCATTTGCTAAGTATTTGCAGAGAATTCCTGATCCATACCACTAGTCAGCACCTTCTGCTCCTCGTTGGGTTCGACACTCTTACTTATCGGAAATACGGCGATACACCCCCTATACTTGTGGGTCATCAAGACTATTTTCTGGCGCTGTTGCCGGGGAGTGAAGCACTATTGGAGAGTGGAACTGGTAAAGGAAACTTCTACTATGAGTATTGTTTACTTCTGTTAGTAGCTTTATTTTCGTTATGGATAATTCGCTGACTTTCTTATTTGGTAATGCTACTACCACTGCTAAGGTAGTAGATAAGCCACCACCTGCTGAGAATGATGTTTTCAAAATACCTACAAGAATTATTGATCGTGTTATGGATAACTACTATGTTGGGGATGGAGCTGTCCATCCCGGTGATCATTTACTCTTTATACACGAATTATGCGGGTTGTTCAAGTGTGCAGGTATTACTACAGATCAAGTTAAGAAGAAGTTATTCTCATTATCACTGAAAGGAAGAGCTGAGGAATGGTTTAAGCTGCTGAAGAATGGTCAAGCTCTGGAATGGGAGGAAATAGTGCCTCTCTTTTATTCAAAGTTTTATCCTCCTAGTGAGATTCATAAAGATCGGAATAAAATATACAACTTTTGGCCTCTTGATGGAGAGAGTGCAGCTCAAGCTTGGGGAAGATTGAAGTTACTAATGCTCAAATGTCCCATTCATGAGCTCCCCAACAATATTATTATCAATAACTTTAATGCAAGGTCCCTCTACATGATAAAGATTTATTGGATGCTTCTTGTGTTGGATCATTCACTCGCATGGAAGAAGAAGCTAAATGGGACCTTGTAGACCGTATTCAATACAATGCTGAAGCTTGGGAGAATGACAAAGGTAGAAAGTCAGGTATAAATTATGATTATGAATGCATTGAATCTTTTATGGGAACTGATGACTTTCAAAATATTAAAAATGCTTATTGTCTAGACTCTCAAGCTATTGCTTCTTATTTTAAGGCTTTTGCTTCCTACATTGAAGTGCCTAAAAAGAAGTGGAATAAGTATCATGAACCTTATAAATATGTTGCTAAGAGTGTTCCTGCAAGAAATACTGAAGTTTATACTGCTAATCATGTTTTACCTAAACCTTATATTGAGAAAATTCCTTTCCCAGTTAAGATGAAGGAACATTCTATGATAGCTAGTATGGTTAATGAAAGTATGAATAAAGTTGTTGAACCTGATAAACAAATGGTTGATGAACCTATAATAGCAAATGTGAAAGACTTTGTTACTAAATATGAAAAAGAGGGACACCCTATACTTTGTAAGGATACCTCTAATATTGTTTCACAAAGTAGTGTTATGAGAGCTAGTATTCCCGTGTTTTCTGTTAGAATAAGTGATCATTGCTATGATGGTCCTTGTGATAGCTATATTGTTAAGTTTATGCATGATACTGAAAGCTACTATGAGAGAGGGAAAAGTGTTCTTATGTATCTCAATAATATCAAGTTTCCTCGTTTTATGCTGAAAGTTTTTATGTTGCACTTGTTTTGCCTTCTTATGCAAGAAGCCTCTGGTTTCAACAACTTGTTTGTTTACAAAATACCCTTGCATAGGAAGTGGGTTAGACTTAAATGTGTGTGTGTGTTTTTGATTCTTAATGCTCTCTTTCACTTCAATCCATATCCCTATGAGAGCTTCTTCAAAATTATCATTCCCATCTTAAATGGCTATAAAGAAAGAGCTTTATGGGAGACAACCCAATTTGTTTTTGCTTTTAGTTTGTTTTTGTTTCTTTGAGTCTTGGAAGTTATTACTTCGGTAATAACCGCTCCTTATCTGTTTTGTTTGATTTTTGTGTCAAGATCAACCTCTAATGAGAGAGAAGTAATATTTGGGGAAGTTGCTGTCCCGAAACAGATTTTTGTGCTTCACCGTAAAAATTCATTAGAGATCTCTGTATGTCGGATTGAGCTGTAATATTTTGTGCTTCTGCCCCAGGTTGTTATTTAACTTTCGTTAGTTTTTCACTTTTTGATTTGAGCAACAGAAGATTTTCGAAAAAATTGATCTTTACCTGCTGGTCTGTTTTGACAGATTTTGCCAATCTTGCATTTGCTTCTTTATTCGATTTCCTTTTTGAATTATTTTTGGATTTTCGGAAGGAGTTGCTTCAGTAACTTTTGTTTTGATGGTTTTCAGTTGAAGTTGGACTCAAAAGGTTTTATCACTTCACTTATACTAATGTTGCTAATGAGAACTGTGTGAAGTTTTGTGTGAAAGAAATTTCCAGGAAGTGGAGATAATGGTGTAATGAGGAAAAGAAGGGTTTTATGACTCAAGTAATAAGTGTATGAAGATGAATATATTGATGATTCAAGTGGTGACTCTAGAAGGATCCACTAAATACCAAATTTAGAGACCTGCAGAGTCTGTTTCCAACTAGGTAACAGTTCTGGTAAGAAAAGTTCCGGGAAAATACAATACAACTATATTTTTGCAGTTTTTAGTCAATAAGGAAAGTTACGAAGCGAAAAAGGGACGGAACCGGAGCCAGGGTAGCCCACACCACCTTGTGGCGTGGGCCCACCCCTGGCCGCGCCACCAGGTGGTGAGGCCACCCCAGACTCCGCCTCCGACTCGTTTTCTCCCAGTACCTTCCTGTTGATATGAAACTTCGTAATATATAACCCCCCGGATCCCCCGAGGTCCGTATATCGTGTTTTCGTCGTGTTTTTGTTTCGATCTGTTTCTATCAGGACATACTCTTTGAAAGCTTAGAAGCACAATGGTGTCCGCCAAGGATAAAGGGAAGGAGCCTATGGAGGAAGACCTCCAAGACCCCGGGATGGAGAATGAGATCAAGAGTGAAGGTGAAGAGGAGCAAGGCTAACATCCGCATACCGGCACTACCATTGCAAGCATTCGAGTGGTGGCAAATCCAGCCATTGGAGGGAAGCCTCCTCATCACCGTTCAGATCCCTGGTCACTTCCTCCACGCACCAAGAATCCTTTCCATACCCTTATCCATGAGCATCAATACCAGAATATGCCCAAAGGGAAATTACCCTCCAATTGGGATTTTCCTCGTTCTAGCCATGCAGGAAAAGAAGACTTCAAGGAGGAAGAGTGGGGAAAGAATAGCAAGAGCTGGAATTCTCAACACGACATGATCATGAGCCGCATTGAGCAAAACTCACAGCTGATTCGTAATCTCACCTTTGAGATTGAGGACTTGGGGAAGCTGATTAGAGAGCTCATCGAGAGGATACCACCACCACCTAAGGAGTAATTCATCATCAGGTTTGCCATCCCCTTGGTTTGTTCCAAGCTTGGGGGAGTGCCGCGGTATCATATCACTATCTTATGTCTTTTTACCTTATTAGTAGAGTCATATCATGAATAGAGGAGTTATTATGTAGGATGGTTTGAATTATGGAAGTGTCCCCTCTCTCGTTAGATATGTATCCCTTGGTGTGAGTTTCTGTTATGGAATATTAATGAGAAGTTCTATCATTCACTCTTTTGCATAGCTTATATTAGTTTTCAATTCATGGTTATATGATTGATCTTGTTGTTAGTATTGGTAGCACTCTGGGATCATTGAGTTAATTTAGTTGGTTTTAGAAAACCTGGCTTGGTCAGTAGCAACACTATTTTTGAGAGTTGAATGAAAAAGATAAAAGTACCTTTAAAGAAAAATTATTTCATCATCTTTCTTTCTTGATTTGCTCATAAGTCTAGTATTCTCTAGTTAAGATCTTTTGTGCTTCCAAGGAAGATTGCATGTTTGTCTTTATCACTTGTATGTTTGGTTGTTTCCTTTAACTCTTATACTTGCTACCCAGCCTTGCTAGCCAAAAACTTGTACTGAGAGGGTATTCTTCTCGTGCATCCACCTCCTTTAAACCAAAACCTTTGCCATTTGTGTCCACCATACCTACCTATTAGCATTATTGCTATTCCAAGTAAATTCTTGTTTTATCTACCTCCCAAATTAAACTTATTATGTGAAAATTAGTGATTAAAGCTCTCACGAACTTGATGGCACACTTTACTTTCTTGCATTTAATAAACTTGAACCATTAGGTCCTTCTTTGTTGCGTATATGCTTGCACTTTATGAGTTGAAGTTAGCCGAACCATGTATAATGGGGACCGCTTTCAACACTTCATTTGGTACTTTGTACCTAGTTGATATCATGTTCTTTTGCTTATGGATCCCGGCGGTGTGAAATAAAAGTGGAACTTGTAAGATCATGGAGTTTATATGTGTGTTAGAGAAATGCCTGGGTCGCTAGCCTAAGCCATGCCTAATCATGGTGGAAACTTGCAGCATAACTATAGTGAGCATTCTATGAAGCATCCTCAATAAAAACCTATGCAAATAGCAAATAAAAAGATCGCTGAGATGCTCACTGTCTGCTTGCCTTGTCATTTTGATTATGGGATAACTCATGTGTCATGTGTAAGGGGTACTCCGTTGGTGGTTCTCAATGATACGCATGTATTTACAATGACAAGAGCTTGCTCGTGACTGAAGTTGAGTAGCATGAGGATCGGTACTCATAAGTAAGGGGCATGAGATTTCAACTTATAACTTGTCAAGCATATCCTCTTAGTTGTGTCACTTTAACCTTAATCACCTAAAGATGCCTATGATACGGGCAATGAGAGCTGAAAGCTAGTAAGTATCAAAAAATTTGGGAGCTCTTTATGAGACTTGCAATCCCTGCTCCCCTCTTTGAAGGGCCTTTCTTTTACTTTGTAGTTGAGTCAGTAAACCTACTCCCTTCTATCTCAGCAAGTATTTTGAGTTGTTGTGTTTCATTCATTCATATGTTGATTTATTCATTCATGTTTCTTATGTTCCTTGTTTTGCACATTGCTCTTATCCTGATGTTTACTACTTTGAAAGCTATCATTGAAAAACCAGTTATTTGTGAACTCCAGCAAATTATCAACTATTCTTCGACCAAGAGCTAAGTTTGCCATTACCAATTATGATTCACTTTATGTATCTTTATTGTGTTTCCTTTACTTATTAGAAGTTGAGTTATATAATAGTGAGTTGTCTTCTATTATGATCTATGTATTTGATGAATGTGATGCTTCTTGTCCATATTCTTTTATCGACTCTTCACTCCATAAACCTGAGGCCATGTTTATTGAGCCTGGCCGCTTGGGGACAAGCGAAGTGTAAGCTTGGGGGGAGTTGATACGTCCATTTTGCATCACTATTCTATGTCTTAATTCACTATTATTCATTGATATATTTCATATTGAGAGGTGATACTTATGTTATTTCATCTATTTTGCATGGTTGGTGACTTTTGGAGCATGGACCGCTGTAGTCAGGATTCTGATGGAAAATGTGCTGTTTGGAGGCAAAATTCGCGAAGATCAGAAAATCCGGGAAAATATACGGAAAATCCTATTTTTCCAGAAGACTAAGGATGCCAGAAGACGGAGTGGAGATGGGCCACAGGGGGGCCACACCACCCCATGGCACGGGTAGCCCTAGGCCGCGCCAGGAGGTGGTGTGGCCACCCTGGCCCACTCCAGCCTCTCCCCTCTGGCGTATATCATCCTCTCGAAACCCTAAGACTCGGGGAGCGACCACAGAAAGATTCCGCCGCCTCTGCGGGGTGGAAAACACTGAGAGAGAAAGATCTCTCCGGCAGATAGATTTCTGCCGAGGGAATTCCTTCCCGGAGAGGGAGACCGTCGCCATCAACACCACCATCAAGCTAGACTTCATCGGGATCATCATCATCACCACCATCATCACCATAAGCACCCTCATCACCATCTCCATATTGCTGTAACAATTGCGTTGAATCTTGCATAGTTCATAGGGGAAACTTTCCCGGTGTTGATTACTCTTTGTAGTTAATGCTATTGAGTGAACCATTGAATTATTGTTTATGTTCAGATTGTTATACATCATTATTCCATCTCTGATCATGATCCATATGATGTCTTGTGAGTAGTTCATTTTGTTATTGAGGACATGGGAGAAGTCTTGTTGTTAGTAGTGGAGTTGCGTTGAGAAAGATTCAATAGATTGTTATTTAAGTTGTGGTGTACTTCTTCTAGTGGTGTCATGTGAACGTCGACTACATGACACTTCATCTATATGGGCCTAGGGGAATGCATTGTGTATTTGGCTACTAATAGTAGGGGTTGCCGGAGTGACAGAAACCTGAACCCCCGTTAGGAAACCATTGCACAAGGGACGTAAGGGTCTTAGAGTTTAAAGCTGTGGTTAGGTCTCTACCTTAAGTACTTTCTTGTACTTACGGATGTTTGCACGGGGTATAATCACAAGTATGTATTAGTCTTGGATGGGGCGGTACATTAGCACAGGTTCACCCACACAACACTTAGCAAGCTAAAGAAGATTAATCAACTATATGAAGCGAAAGCACTTGACAGTCTTCCCATGTGTCCTCGAGAACGTTTGGTCATCTTAAGTAATACAACCGGCTTGTCCTTTGCTGCATAAAGGATTGGGCCACTTGCTGCATTTATTCCTACTGTCTTTTATTTACTCGTACTTTGTTTACTTGCTTTATCAAAAAACCCTAAAAATCCATTTGCTAAGTATTTGCAGAGAATTCCTAATCCATACCACTAGCCAGCACCTTCTGCTCCTCGTTGGGTTCGACACTCTTACTTATCGAAAATACTACGATACACCCCATATACTTGTGGTCATCACTGCACCATAGATACATTAGTGTTCGAGCGTCTTAGAGGTAAAAGGAAAGCTGTTGAAGATGAGGAACTTGAAAGTGAGCCTGAAGTAGATGAAACAATTGAGTATTATTGAAGTGACAAAGAAGATGAAATACAATATGGTACCGATGACGATTAGTTCTAGCCTATAGTGGTGGAGTGTTGCATGCTTTTCGTGAAATGAAGATTATCTTGTGTTGAACTGACGATTGTGTGCATGTTTTGTGTTACATGCTTGAACTGATGATTGTGTGCATGCTTGTGTTGAAGTGATGATCGTTTGTGCATGCTTTGTGTTGCATTCTTGAACTAATGGTTGTGTACATGCTTGTGTTGAACTGATAGTCGTTTGCATCCCTATGTTGAACTTATATGAATGCCCTTCTCTATGGGGTATTAATAGTTTCCCCTATGTGGAAAATTAGCAGCAAAATTGTGTTTTTATTCAATCTATCAAACTTAGCTGAACATAAGCACTTTTTGTGGGAGAAAATTGTGATATTACTTAGTCCGCATGAGACCTATTCGTCAGCCTTGCAGACAATGCCAGTGTTAACCAAAACCACTCACGCATGGGACCCACCTGTCATAGGTGCTAGAAAAATCTCTCTCCCCTCCATGACACTCCCAAATCGCCCACCACTTCGCCTAAATCCACGCTAGAAAAAACCCTCTCCCTCTCCGCCGATGACCAAATCCCTTCCCCTACCCCGGCGACAATGGTGGTAGTGGAGGCTGCAAACTGATTTGTAAGTTCTCCTCGACCTACTGCCCTTTCAAACTGACTCTTCATTCAAACTGACATGTAAGTGGTTCACCACATCATGGTGTCATGATCTAGTTGACCGATGATGTCATCGCCTCCTCGTCACTGAAAATTTGTCTTGGTTTACATGTCACGCTGTCGTTGTAGTTTGACAAGTCGCCGGAATCGCATCTATACTCAATCTTTGTCAGCACATCGATGTTTGTGTCACAGCAGTGGTGATGCTGTACCGACGTTCCTTCTTATGGTAAACACTCAATCTATTTCACTGGAAGCGCCATTTAATTTTACTCAATGAATTTGATTCTCGTAATAATTGACTACTCATAATTTTATTCTAATTTAATTCTTGTATTTACTTTGTAGGGCGGGTAGGATGAAGTGTGAGGATTACAAGTTATGCAGTATGAAGGCTAGGGAGATACATGATCAGCTTCTACAATTGTTACTATTGGCACTAACTTATATATATAGTAGTGAAACCTAATGTATATGTCATAAAAACTAAACATTCTAATAAGTGAAATGTCTAATTTAGGCTAAAAAGAAAGCCTACAAGGTTGGTGAGACTAATCTTGTCTTCATCGATGTCTCATCTGATGATGATGGGAAGAAACCCGATATAGTCTTTTTCAAGAAGAAAGCTAAGATAGCGAGGCGAAGAACTAAGGCTTATATGAAGAAATTTAAATTAGTGGAGACACTGAGGATCCTTATTCGTAGAGGTGTGGCATTGGCGAACTACATGTTTTGCTACATTTATATGCAACTACAGATTATTACTTTCTAATATTTTCTTTCTAGGTCCAAATATGAAGGGGCCGATGAATTCGATGATCACTGCGTGTTTGGAAACAATTTGGAATTGACTTCAGACCAAGTTGCGTCCCTCAAAGTCATAGTTAAAGAACATAAGCCATCTATATCATACTATGCATGCAAGATGAACAAGTCAAATGTCATCCCTAGGAAGGCCAAGATGGTTAGCATTTGATATTTAAATATTTAAATTTTCTTATGCATATTGAACTCTAGCCAAGAACTAAATTCTCCTCCTACAGTACTTTTCAGCTAGGTACAACAATGCCTATCTCAACCGCTATCTCCCAAAGGATTTACCACTCGCATGCTCCTATAAGACCACTTTTCAGCATGTTAACTTTTTCAAGGCATGAATGATGCTGCCCAGATGACAAGAGGTTGGTCTAAGGTTCTCGAACTTGCTGGAATCAGGGTGGGAATCTGTGCCTCTTCACCTATTTAAATGAGAGGCTACAAGGCTTCATTGGATGTGTTAATGTTCTATATTGAGACCAAAAAGTATATTGTTTATCCTGGTGTTGGATGAACCATTAACTTAATATGTTGTCAGTGAACTTGTAGTGGTAAGGAACTTGTGTCAACCTGGTGCTCTACATGCTAAGTAATATTATCTCTGTATGCTACGTATATATTTGATTAATTGTGTGCATGTTCTTGCTTTTTACGTAATCTTAGAAGACGATCTAAAAATATGATTACTTGTGTTCTCTTATATAGTTGTGTGAAATCTGCAATATGTATCAAGTGTGTCGATACATACTGTATTGATTTTCTATTTTCGAATTACTTCATTTTCTCTAACCGAGCGATGGTATGTAATATCTAGACTAAACTAGCAGATTTGGACAAAACCAATGGACAACTACAATGGTTGCATGTTGGTACTCCCAAACATCGGTTGCTGGTTCGATTTTGTCTACCTACAAAAAATATATTTCTATGATTTAATTTCTATCAAGCACACTGACAGCATGGGCCGACCAAAAATATCATGAAGCACCATCAAACTCAGCACTACCATGCAAACTGATCTCACACGTGGGGTGGAACTACGGATGACACGATCGATGGAGAAAAAGTGTCAAACATGAGCCATGATGAAATCCATGACGAATTTGGCACCAGACAAACTGACAAACTGGTCTTCAAGGCCTGGGACGAAATCTGCGATGAATTTGCCTTGACAAAAATAAGGAACGCCATGGATAACTGGGTTGGAGGGCCTTCGAGCGTGTTGTGATGAAACATTCTGGAACGTCAGGAATCCGTGATATTTTTAGGCCTCGTCATAAAAAACGGCATGAACCATCCGGATTCTTGTAGTGGATACTCATCCAACCTCTACTCTTGAACTCTAACAGTTCTTGCAAGCATTGAACTCTTCATTAGTGAATGTTCATAGAAAGAGTTAAACTACTAATTAGCTACTCAAACAATAAGAATTATCGCACTATTAACATGGCTAGAATATTCTCATTTGAATACCCATCATACTATTAGAGAATAATTAGTTCTACGTCACTCAATTCCTATAGGTTTACCCTATACTAGGTTATCAAACCTAAGGTCGTAGCATTACTATGATACCAGCTGCGGTGACCCAACACACCACTACAGATTGTAGTGTGCAATTCATTGATATAATATTCACGAAGTACCATTTCGCAAATATCACATCCCTCAGATTGGTACAATAGAAACATTGTGGGTCCGCAACTTTTACATGTTTATAATATTCAAACCAAATCGTACAAAGGTTTCTAAATCCTCCTCGTTCTACTGGGGACTTGTTTGAAGGTTGAAGTTCAAATTAACTAATTTTAGTAGCAATGGTATAACTAGATGAAATGCCACTCGATCTCGGCAACTTATTCTAGGTAATTCTATGCTTCTTGGCTCATCTATTCTATCATATTAACTATTCTTCTGTTTCCATGTCTTCTGGTCCTGCTCCATATTCTATACCGTAGTCTACTCCTTCAATGCCTCTAGAAATATTCGGCTCCTCGTAGTAGAGCTATCGTCTTCACTTTATATACTATTGTCCTTTGTCTCTATATTCTCATAGTCTGGCAAGGATTAAGAGGATAATTTGAGTACGATCATACTCAAGAAGTTCTAATAGTTGGTCATAACCATGGTTCGAACTTCCAGGTTCCTATTTTTGTTCTCGAATTGATTTCTTGTCAAAGAATTCTTTTATTATAGAAAACTATGTATGCCAGTTTTCACGGGTTGTTAGAACTTTCTTAAGTTCCTTTCCACACCGTGTTCGTAGTTTGTTCTCCGAACATGGAGTATCATGACACATTTTATACACTCTTGAGAGGTGCGCTACTTTTCCTACAAATCCATGTTTTAGGGTTATTCTTGATGTTAATTGTTATACTAATGGTTTTGCTACTAAGCTTTCTAGATTGCTTTGCTATTTAAGGTGGCTATATGATACATGTTCCACTCCTATTCCTGTTGGTGACCGATACTATCTATTGCTAGCACTTGCTCTCTACTGTTGTTGCAATATGGTTGCTATCTACTACTATTGTGGTACTATGGTTGTTATCTCTATTGTTGTGGCTTTTTTACTGCTATTGTGGCTATATACAGCTACTGCTGTCTAATGATACCATTTGTTGTCTATTGCTGATAGCGAGGGGTATGGATGGCAGCCGAAATGGAGTTCATGCGGGCGGCCGAGCTCCCTGGCCTCTCTGAAATCCACACCACTTTGTTTGGATCTGTAAGACGCATGAGACTCTATGGGGACACCTGGTCCCACTCTTGCGCCAAGCTCTCACATGCATCTCTCGGCGGCGAGGGTCTGGCCACTATACCCGGGACCTCAGAGCCGGTCCCCATGGAGTCAGGTTCAGAGGCCTTTGGGCAACCTTCCATGTGGCCCCGTAGGGCTTTGCGCAAGGAACTAACTTGATGGGGGTGTCACTCCTTCTCCATCACGCCTCTCGTCCAGGACGTGCCTGGACCCTGCTATCCACGTAATTTTCCGTGTGTGCGCCTCCTCCGCGAGGTGGGCCTCCCATGGGGTGAGCTCTGAGCCGACGCTCGCCACTGATGAGGCACGTGGGGAGGCCACTGATACCTCCTGATACGTCCAAAACATATCTACTTTCCCGAACACTTTTGCTATTGTTTCTTCTCTAATTTGTGTGATTTGGATACAACTAATGCGGACTAACACTATTTTCAGAAGAATTGCTTTGGTGTCTCGTTTTTGTGCAGGAAATCAACTTTCAGGAAAAATCTTGGAAAATATCACAAAACTCCTATTTTACCAGAAGACTCCTCGAGCCAGAAGATGAGACGAAGAAGGGCCACGAGGGGCCCACACCACCTAGCCGCGTGGACTAGGCCAGGCCACGCCAGGAGGTGGTGTGGCCGCGTCGGACTCTGCCTCGACCTCTCCTTTCGCCTATGAAATCCCTCTGACTTAAAATAGATGGGGGGTTCAACGTTTTTCTAGATAGAGTTCCGCTGCGCCGCCACCACCAGATACCACGATTCGGAACCAGAAACTCCGTTCTGGCACCCTGCCGGGATAGGGAATTGGAGGAGATCATCACCATCATCATCACCATCGCTTCTCCATCAACCATCCATGATTCCCCCATCCATGAGTGAGTAATCCCCTGTTGTACGCTATGGGGATGGTAGGGATTGGATGAGATCGTTCATGTAATTGCATCAGATTGTTAGGGCATGGTGCCTAGTATCCATTATTAGTGCTTTTTGACTTTGTTGCAACTTGTTATGCTTAATGCTTGTCACTAGGGCCTGAGTGCCATGATTTTAGATCTAAACATGTTATTGATTCATGATGATAGTATTGTTTATGATCTTACCTGCAAGTTGTATACACATATTATTGTCCGGAACTGAAGGCCTTGAAGTGACAATAATCGGGATAACCGGAGGGAATGGTTGTGATATGAGGATCACATGTGTTCACGGAGTGTTCATGCTTTGCTCTGGTGCTCTATTAAACCGAGCACCTTAATTGCCAGTAGATTCCCTTGAGTCCCCGCTGCAAACGTACCGGCAGGACAAAAGATGTCGTGCAAGTTCTCATTACGAGCACGTATGACTGTATATGGAACACATGCCTATGATTATTTAGTACTTGGATGCTTTACCTTATTGATTGCTACACGAATTGTCGTGTCCATGCAATGCCTGTCCATCCATCCCTATGCCTATCGCGATTTAATCATATTGTTTACTGCAATTGTTACTACTGTCTTTACTTTTACTACTGCTATTACTTTGTGTCGTGGTGGTGTCACGGCAGATGCCATGGATAGGCTAAAGGTGGGGACTAATATGCGCTAGGGGAATCCAGGGAGGGATAGTAGAGTGATTCTCTACACAAAAGCTTTGTATTGATGTTCAATCTCCAAGATTACAAGTGCTCCTCGAGCTGTATTGACAAGAGGAGGAAGAAGAAACTCTCTTACTCTTGCCTACTAATTAGCCCAAGCACCCTAGATCCACTAGTGTTCTCCTTGCTATGTATCTGAAAAGACCCAACCTCCTTACCAGAACCCCACCCCCCCTTATATAGAGGTGGTTCGGTCCTGGCCTAGGGCATACGTGGAGGCATATTCCTAAGAATATGCCCCCTCCCAAAGTAGTAACCCGACAGGGGTGCTTTTCCCCCGCGTCACTCTTGCTTTAGTGACGTAACCTCTACGGCGCCTGCGTCAGCCGACGTGAGCGTCGTCAACCTTGTCGGCCATGATCCGGTGGTCCTGCCCTTGCTTTATTCGCTCATCTAGTACGCACCGGGCCTTCTTTTTGACCAGAGAGATTCCTTCCTTCTCCTAGAAGCCAAACGAGGATCCGGATCACAGTTGATCCGGCCACCCTGTTCCTGCATATAAGCTAGACAAGTATCTCCAACTTACTCCTTGAGTCGGACGAGCCAATGTTAGGCGATCCCCCTGGTCCGGGTTACTTCGTGATCCGGCCTGCCTTGAGGTGACTCGGCCAGCATCCGCTTTGACCTTGCCGAACCTCGGCTAACTCGGCCCTTATACCCTGGAGTGACCCTACCCGGGTTATCCCCAACATTAGTCCCCGAAGGTGCGGCCTTAGCGGCCTTGGTCGCTAAGGCCACATCAGTTCATTCGTATCTAAGCTTCGGATGTTTAGTTCCGGGTTAACTTTTTGTCTCGGATTATATGGATTTACGTTCCCTTCGCACGCTCCAAGTTTTCACTTGCCGGCCGGGTCACCACTTTGGCTCGGATCCTATGGTTTTACTTTCCCTCTGCATATTTCAAGTTTTCACTTGCCGACCGGGTTACCATCGTGGCTCAGATCCGGGCCTTGCTTCCTTCTCTCGTACGCCAACCCACGTAAAGGTTAATCATTACGTTGCCTTATTTTAAGGGCCTGCAGAACCGCCGCAAAGAAATGTCGCGATTATCGCGGGGTTACGCCACGCCCGTCTCTCGCTACCGCAATCGCACGTCGTGTCATGGGATCACATTTACTCTGCGGCCCCGTGTGGCTTCTCTGATTGGTCGATGCCGGTGATACACGGCCACACCGTGTGGTTTTCCAACAGACGATCCCACTCGTTGATGATCGGGGCTTAAATAGGGAGGGCACGCCTTAGCACTTTTCCGTCTCGCCCCGCCTGCTCTTCTTCTTCTTCTCGCGACCACCGCCGCCAAGGTTCAAGCAGCGCCGCCAGCACCTTCTCCGTGCCTCCACACCGCAGCTTGCTGCACCACTTTAGCCACGGGTCCTCATCGCCTAGACCAGAGCCCACGCCGCCAGCTCCAATGAGGACAGCGGAATCGAGATGACGGAGGAGCAGCTCATCGTCGTTGAGCAGAGATGGAGGAGGATGCACAAGGGCGGATCATGCGCGTGGGCCGGCTCGTGGGTCTGCGAGGACGACATCGACTGGCTCTACCAGACCCGGCGCATTCCCGCCAGCGTTGCCGCTCGTCTCCCCTCCTCGGAGTTGGCCCCCTCACCCAATCCGGGTGAGTTCGTTGTTTTCCTATCCCATTTCCAACGGGGATTTGGGCTTCCGGTGAGTGATTTCTTTCGGGACTAGGTCCGGACCTATCACCTGCAACCACATCATCTCCCGGCGAACGCCATCACCTCTCTGTCCGCTTTCGTTTCTTCGATCTAGGGCTACACCGGGCTATGGCCTACGAAGGAGCTGTGGATCCGGTTCTTCGGCCTCCGCTGCAACGTCGTCCCCAACACCCACGTCGAGTTGGAGGACAAGCAGCTAACTCAGTTCGGAGCTGCCTCGATCTCGCCCCAGAGGTATTCAATCTTTCCCCGGGTCACCGGCCTTGACTCCTGCAAAGGATGGGCCCAAACCTTCTTCTACATCCGAAATGAAGGCACGGAAGATTTGATCCAGTTGCTGCGCTACGCTCCGGGTCCCCCTGACACGGATTTCTGGGAGGAGGTTGCCAAGAAACCTACGGCTCTGGCCAACCAAGTGAACAAAAGGTTTGCGGAGCTGAAGAAGCTCGGATTGTGCAACGAGGATGCCATGATCACATTCGTGCGAATCAATCTCCCCTTCAGCGGCGCACTCACAAGTTGTGCCATATGAGCTTCAGTCGCGACCCCAACCGAACCTCCTCATTCGAGTTGAGCAATACGGAGATCTTCTGCCGGGTCAAGGCTCTTTTCACCACCCATAAGGACTTCTCCGCCAAATGGACGTGGGGAATCGATTATTACTGCCGTGACAGGCTCCCTCCCGCGGTAAGCTTCACGGGGTAAACTTATTTCGAATCAATTTCATGTCGGTCTTATCATATTTTTGACTTTGCTCCTTGTGCTTTTTTCTCAGCTGTTTCTCCAGCAAACCCTCGAGAATGGCCCGGATCCGACCCTTAAGTGGGCCCCGGACCGAGAAATTCCGGATGAGGAGAAGCCGGACCAGGAGATGTTCCTCCCCACACCCGATGCCACCAAACGACCCAGCGGTAAATTCTCTTCTCTTAGAGATTGGCCCGACGATGAGGATGACTCGGATATCGATGTGATTGAACCCGTTGAGGTTGTCCCTCTTTCTTTTGCCTTCTCGGCATCAGCTAACCCCGGTGGGCACATCCACGAGGATTCTCCACTTGCCACGGGCGAGCCTGTTCCGGTGGCATCAAAGAAGAAGCGCGGATCCGCGTCGAGTTCTTCTTACGAACCTTCTTAGCCTTCCAAAAGGCAAAAGAAGGCCGGAGACAAGACTGCCTCCAAACGGGCAGGCAAAGCCCCGGCACGGAGGGCCCGGAAACCTAAGGAGGCCGAGACCCTGATGCGTAAGTTCTTTTTCATCACAGAACACACTTCTCCCTCGCATCGGGTAATTTCACTCGACATTATTTTCTCTTGTGGCTCTGTGGAGGTCCCTCAGCGGATCGAGCATCTCCTCTCCTCGGTCCAGTCCTTCCTCCTCGTGGACGACGAAGTCACGCCCACGAGCCCTATTCCGAGGGCTCTGTCGCCTGGTTCCGGTAGACTCCTTCGGAGGGACGCGACCGGATTGGGAGGGGCCGGATCGGCCGAGGCAACGGCGTCTGCACTTCGGCATTGCCGCAACCAGCAACTACTAAGTCACTGCAACTCCAAAGACCAAAGAAGCACCGGCCACCGAACCAGCACTTGTCCCCATTCAAGAAACCAACAAGAGCTCTAGCACTGTGCACCAAAGCTCCTGCAAGTTCATCTGCCTCGTCCAAGTCATCTCAAGCTCGGCGAGGACCCACTCCAGCGGCTTCCAAGGGCAAATCGACGGTGGTCACATCCTCCCAGCAAGCCAAAGGCAGGTCTACCTCCGTCGAGGCTGGGCAGTGAACCTTGTTGTCAATGCTCCCAAAGAAATCACCAGCGGCGACGGATCCTCCTGCCGAGCCAGCCGAATCGCAGCAGATGGTTCTTCACACTAGCCTAGCTCTTGCCCTGATCGAAAGGAAAGAAGCTCATGCAAAGGGCTTGGTGGCGCCCCACATGCCCACTGGCGAACGGTACCCTCCGAGCCTCATCGAGTTCGTCATGAACTGGAACAAGGCGGAGTTCGTCTACAATGACGATCTCCCAGAAAAGTTCGGCCCAGCTGAATTTTCTGCTCAGATGAATACCGCCGCCAAGGCGATTAACCTCGTTGGGCGTATGATGGAGGTACGTCGTTTCTTCTTTACATGCTGTAGATAATAACCATTAGTCCCCGAGCCTCCGGCGGAGTAACTTGTTACTCGGCTGGATGCTCCTTAGAAGATCAACATAGCTGCATGTAAACTTCAAATATGCACCTAGAGCCGGGTTAAGTTCCGCTTGGCCCGGATCTCGTATACTCCAAATATGCACACACCTAGAGCCGGGTTAAGTTCCGCTTGGCCCGGATCTTGTACACTTCGAATATGCACTCACCTAGAGCCGGGTTAAGTTCCGCTTGGCCCGGATCTTGTACACTTCGAATATGCACACACCTAGAGCCGGGTTAAGTTCCGCTTGGCCCGGATCTTGTACACTTCGAATATGCACACACCTAGAGCCGGGTTAAGTTCCGCTTGGCTGGATCTTGTACACTCGAATATGCACACATCTAGAGCGGGTTAAGTTCCGCTTGGCCCGGATCTTGTACACTTTAATATGCACACACCTAGAGCGGGTTAAGTTCCGCTGGCCCGGATCTTGTACACTTCAATATGCACACACCTAGAGCCGTTAAGTTCCCTTGGCCCGGATCTTGTACACTTCAATATGCACCGAACTAATTTTACACGCCTTTTGTCGTCACCACCAATCGTCGGAGCGCCGAAGTTTCAAAGGCGCCTTGATACCCACAAGATCTTGCGCGCAAAACACGTTGCACTTGGCGCGGAGCATGAAAAGAGGGGTAATTTCCTCTCTTAACACCTCACCGTTTCGGTTGTTTCTGCTGGACTAACCTCCTTGTTTGGTTTTTTGCAGCTGGGGTTGAGGCTGAAAACAAGATTATGCGGAAGAATTTGGAGGAAATCCGAGGTATGTCCTCTTTCAGCCAACGTCGTTGTGTTTTCCATTCTTTCTTCTCCTTGGCTCGGCAAACATTCACCCCTCGGCTTTGCCGGGTCAAAACACTATTTCAGCATCGCTTGAGGATAGTGTGCCCGTGCCTGATATGATGCTGCATTTTCTCGAACAAGCAAGACAGCATCAAGCCGAGCTGAAGAAGAAGAACGATGAGCTCGCCCTCCTCTGGACCAAGGACAATGAAATAGCTAAACTCAAGGCCGAGATGGAGAAGATGAAGGCCCAACACAAAAACGAGCTCCAAAAAGTTGGCCAGAACTTCACCGAAGAACGTGAGCGCTTTACCCTCCAGATCTCCAAGGATCAGGACCTGCTCAAGGAATCCGAGGTCCGGCTTGGGTGGGCGCTTGCCGAGCTTGAACAACTTCGCCAGAGACGGGACAGTTGTATCAAGGAATTGACCCGGATCCATCGCCATATCTCATGTAAGTTCCTTCCCCTTGTCCGACCTAGTTTTCCGGGTTAGCTCATATGCCTTTGCTTCAGCATCCTCCCTTTCCTTATTTTCAGATAACTTTCCGGAGGGTACTGCCATCGCCAGTGCTGTCTTTGCCAAATTCCACCAAGAGAGGGGTACTCCCATCGCTCCTGATGGTGAGAGCATCCCTTTAGACATGGAGGACCTATTGGTCAGCGTGTCAGCTCGGGTGGAAATTATTAAGAACTATGGGAAAGATCTCCTCGACGTTGCGGTCCGGATCTTCAACACATTCTGGCCAAGCGAGGACGCTCCAGAAAGGATCACGCTCCTTGCCGACAAACTGATGGAGATTGAGACTCAACTTGACCTCTGGAGGGAATCCGCCGGGCGTGCCGCAGCAGATACCCTGCTCCATCATATCCTTTCATGGTACGAGAAAATCGATCTGAGCCTCCTCACCCGTCGGCGCACCGGATCCAAATGGACCGATGATCCGGACTGGGTAGCTCGGCGCCAGGCTTGTGCCTACAGCCTCGTCGAATATCTCCAGTCCATGAATGGGTTGAGGGGCCGACCTTTCTAGAATCCGGTGAGGAGGAGCATATGGAGAACGTGGAGGATGGGTCGGGCGATGATGGAGAAGATGCTGCTTCAGATATCGAAGACAGTGATGATGACGCCGAACTTCCTCCTCCTGCCGCTCCTTAGTTGAAAAAACTTGAAAATTTATCAGATCCCCGGTATGCCGGGTGCAATTGTATGCTGAATACATAATATTTTGCAACTATGCTTGTATGCCGGATTAACTTGGGCGTAGTCCCCGAGTTTCATTTTCTTGTTCGTCCAATTCTCCGGCTCGATCTGTGTCTACCTTGATTCGGTTTTACGACTTACGAACCCGAGCCTCAAGAATCGTTTTAACAATACTGAGAAACTTTGAGGCTTGGCTCAAAATAATTCAACATAATAGCTTGAAAGTAAATACGGGGTTAGTCCGAAAAAACAAACGTTAGCTGGAATAGGATCGTTTCCTTAGTAGTTTTTCATGTGCTACGCAATTCCAAACTTGTTCCCTTGCTCGCCATGAAGCCAATTCTTGTTGGGCAGCAGCAAGTCGAAGGGTTGGGTTTTTGGTGCTCACACATTACTAATCCGGGTTAAGCAAAACGAGTCATTCCAGCTAACGCATAAAAAGTAACACCAATCATTTATTAAGGCAGTCCCCGAGTTACTGCTCGAGGCTCCGCTATTTCATTGATAAGCTCATTGCCGACATACATACCGACATATGAGGATGACTCGGGTACATACACTCTTTAGCTAAGTGTAGAAGGGACGAAGTAGTGCTACATTCCACGGTCTCTTGGATTCCTCTCCGGACCTGTCCGCCTTGTTCTTTTCCTGTGGCTTTGCATCTATGAGATAGTAAGAGTCATTGTGCAATGCTTTGCTCACGATAAATGGTCCTTCCCATGGGGGGGATAATTTATGCATGCCAGTGGTACGCTGTACCAACCGGAGCACTAGATCGCCTTCCTGGAAGACTCGGGGGCACACTTTCCGGCTATGATAGCGTCGGAGATTTTGCTGATATATGGCGGATCTGGACAGTGCAAGTTCTCTCGCTTCTTCCAGCAGATCAACATCATTTTGCCGGGCTTCTTGCACTTCGGCTTCTGTGTATTGGGTGACCCTAGGCGAATCATGCTCTATGTCGGCTGGTAACACAGCTTCTGCCCCATATACCAGAAAGAACGGCGTGTAGCCTGTTGATCGATTCGGAGTTGTTCTTAAACTCCACAATACTGCTGGTAGTTCTTCTATCCAGCACCCCGCTGATCTTTGCAGCGGCTCAATGAGCCGGGGTGTTATCCCGGATAATACTAATCCGTTGGATCTTTCCACTTGTCCGTTCGATGCAGGGTGGGCTACCGAGGCTACGTCGAGTCGGATTTTCTTATCTCGGCAGAATCGTGCAAATGCTCCTTCAGCAAAATTGGTGCCGTTATCAGTTATGATACTATGAGGATAACCGTATCTCAAGATGATGTCTTTGAGAAATGTCACAGTCGTGGCTCCATCACATTTTCTTATAGGCTTCACTTCGATCCATTTTGAAAACTTGTCCACCATGACCAGAATGTGCGTCATGTTTCCTCTTGCTGGTTTGAACGGGCCAACCATATCCAAGCACCACACAGCAAATGGCCATGTAATTGGTATGGTTTTGAGTTCCGACATAGGCATATGTGTCTTGGTGGCGTACCTTTGACAACCATTGCATTTTCTCACCAGATCTTCTGCTTGCTCCAAGGCGCTTGGCCAGTAAAATCCATGCCGGAATGCCTTTGCCACTAAGGCCCGGGATGAGGCATGATGCCCGCATTCTCCTTGGTGTATATCTCGGAGGATGTCAAGTCCTTCTTCCGGATCAACACACCGCTGGAGGACATTGGTTACACTCCGTTTGTACAACTCGGAATTGATGATTGTGTAAGCTTTGGGTCTCCTCTGAGTTTGCCTGGCTAGCACTTCCTCAGTGGGCAACGTTCCATCTTTCAAGAACTGGTATATAGGCAGTGCCCAAGCTGGTATTGCCCGTGCAGGGAACATCTCCTCATCAATTTCCATCCGATCCACCGGCATAACTTCAGCCGGATCACGCTAAACAGTCCCCGGGTCTAGCGAGGTAGTCCTCGGGTTCGCCGATGTAGTCCCCGGGTTCGGCATGCTACCTCCCATGTCAATGTCCATGGGCTCAACTCTGGATTCTGCGTTTTCCTGGACATAGATTGAATCGGTTCCTGGGGACGGCCTGATAGATGGTTTTCTGAGGTGCTCCAATGCTACGTCCGGTGGAATTGCCTGTCGGGTCGATCCGAGCTTCGATAGCATGTCGGCAGCCTCGTTTTCCACGCGAGGTACATGGTGAAATTCGCATCCCTCAAAGTAACCCGAGATTTTCTGCACATGAAATCTGTATAGTGCCATGTTTGGATCCAAGGCGTCCCACACTCCGGACACTTGTCAGACATTAGATCCGAGTCGCCAAAGCAGATTATTCGACATATGCCAATCTCCTTTGCCACTTTGAGACCATGCACAAGAGCCTCGTACTCAGCGACATTGTTCGATGCCGCGAAATGGATCTGCAATACGTACTTGAGCTGATCCTTCTTTGGCAAGGTAAGCACAACCCCGGCACCTAACCCGGTTTTGGTTTTCGATCTGTCAAAGTGCATCCTCCAGTAGTTCGGATCTGGCGGTGGTGGTTCGTATTCTACCTCGGCCCAATCCACAAAAAAGTCCGCCACAGCCTAGGACTTGACCGCTTCTCTCCTATCGTACTGGGGTGCGTATGGTGCTAGCTCAATTGCCCATTTCGCAATTCTGCCATTCGCATCTTTGTTACCCATTATCTCGGATATGGGGGCTTCGCATATCACCTTGACGGGATGCTCCTCAAAGTAGTGCTTTAACTTCTTTGCCGCCATATAAAATCTGTATGCCACCTTTTGAAAATGCGGGTAGTTCTGTTTTGAGGTAGACAATACCTCGCTCAGGTAATACACTGGCCTCTGCACCGACTTACCCTCTTCATCTCGCTCCACTACAATTACTGCACTTACAACTCGGTTGGTTAGGGCTATGTAGATCAACATTGGCTCCTTTGACAGTGGAGAAGCTAATACTGGTGCAGTGGCCAACATCTTTTTCAAGTGGGCAAAGGCTTCATCGGCCTGCGGCGTCCAAACGAATTTATCTGATTTTTTCATGAGTTGGTAGAGAGGCAGTGCCTTTTCCCCTAACCGACATACAAACTGACTCAACGATGCCAGGCATCCAGTGAACTTCTGGACGTTGTTGAGACACTTCGGTAGTTCCATTTGTTCGATGGCTTGGATCTTAGTTGGATTAACCTCGACACCTCGGCTGGAGACGAGAAAACCGAGTAATTTCCCAGCCGGGACATCGAAGGTACATTTCTCCGGTTTAAGCTTCATCCGGAATCTTCTCAAGTTCGCAAATGTTTGCCTTATGTCGTCAAGGAGCGTTGCGCTTTCCTTGGTCTTGATAACCACATCATCTACGTAGACCTGTATAGTTTGACCTATTTGATCGTGCAAACATTTTTGCATACATCTTTGGTACGTTGCTCCTGCATTTCATAAACCAAACGGCATAGTGCGATAGCAATAAGTCCCATACGGGGTAATAAAGGCAGTTTTTATTTGATCATCCGGGTTCAGAGGTACTTGTGGAAACCAGAATAAGCGTCAATAAATGACAACAGTTCACATCCCATGGTAGAGTCGATGACCTGATCTATCCTCGGCAGTGGAAATGGTTCTTTTGGACACGCCTTGTTCAGGTTCGTGTAATCGATGCACATACGCCAAACCACTGCCACGTTCGGATCATCCTTCTTCTTTTCTACCAGCACCGGATTAGAGAGCCAATCCGGATACAACACTTCCATGATAAATCCTGCTGCTAGCAACCGAGCTATCTCGTCACCAATGACCTTTCTCCTATCCTCGGCGAAGTGTCGGAGAGGCTGCTTCACCGGCCTTGCTCCGGGTCTTACGTTCAAAGAGTGCTCGGCCAACTCCCTCGGAACACCTTGCAAGTCATGCGTGGACCAAGCAAAAATGTCCCGATTCTCACGGAGGAAGTTGACGAGCTCGCTTTCCTATTTGTCAGTTAACCCGACCCCAATTGTCACGGTACGCTCCGGAAACATGTTATCCATCGGGATCTTCTTAGTGTCCTTCGTGGCCTGAAATGAAACGCTTCCATGCGGGTTACTTAACGCTAGCATATACTGCTGCGCGGACTGAGCTAATGCCGCCACATGTTGAATTTTTCTTTTCTCTTGGGCAATTACGAGTGACTCGGCTAGGTTAGACCCGGCTGAAGCGCACTCAATAGAACGTCGGAAATCCCCAGCGATAGTAATTGCTCCATTTGGCCCGGGCAACTTCATCTTTAGATAACTAACGTGGCAACTTGCCATGAACTTGCTCAGTGCTGGTCTCCCGAGTAATGCATGATACGCGCTCTCCAAGTTTACCACCTCAAACTCCAGATTTTCAGTTCGGCAGTTATCCCTCGTACCGAATAGCACGTCGACCCGGACCTTGCCTATGGGCTCACAGGATATGCCTGGTACGATACCATGGAAAGTTGTTCTTGTATCCTGGAGCATGTTCTCCAAGATGCCCAATTTGCGCATCGTATTCGCATACATGATGTTAATGCTACTGCCATTATCGATTAGTACCTTGGAGAACCTCACATTAATGTTTGGTCCAATGAACGTCGGATCTAACACCAGCGCATACGAGCCCGGACTTGGCATAAGCTTGGGGTGATCTTTGACGCTCCAGGTAATTTCCTGGTCCGACCAAGACATGTACCTCGTCACTGCAGGCATAACCGCGTTAACCTCCATATGTCAGCGTTGCAAGCTCTTCCTATCTGTTTCCTCTGTTGTGAACACACAATAGCTCTGATGATGTTCCCTGTACTCATTCCTTCCCTTGTTTCTGGAGTACCTCTGATCCGGTTGTTGCTAGTTTTCCACCTGATGCACTGCATCCCTTCTCTCACTGTTGTCATACCTCGGCGGAGGAGGAGGCAACATCAGTTGCTGCGTGTTTGCTCCGGAAAGCAATTGCTGCCGGGGTAACTCCTACCGAGGTTGATCATTTCGGGGTGCCTGAGCATTCCCCGAACCACCTTGTTCTATCTTGCGCATCCACTCACATTGCCTCGTCGTGTGACCCGCCGGGCTGTTCGGATTTGGCGTGTGAAATTTACACGGCTGGTCCAACATTGACTCATAGGTATACCTCGGACGATCTTTCTTTTCTTGCCATTGCTTCTTCTGCTCCGGAGTCCACGTTTTGTTGCCATCGTTTCGAGGAGTCCATTGCCCTCCCGTTTTCTGGCGTTGATTGCTCCCTGCTCTGGGCTGATCTTGATTCACAGCCGCAACTTGTTGCGAACCATACCGATGGTCTGGTCTATCGTCTCTCCTTTTTCCCCTGTAATCGTTCCTCCGGGATGACCCGGCTCCGTCCCTCGGATAGTACTCCTCATTTGACTCGTTCGACGCGATCCTAGGTTGAGTCGGATCACCCAAAGCATAAGAATTCGCGATCCGGATCATCTCTGCCAATGTGACTGGCATTTTCCTTTGCAATTTCATCCACAACTCGCTGCCATATCTGCACCCTTGTGCGAACCATGCTATAGCCTGTGACTCTATGACTCCCTCACACGAGTTCCTCACGGTACACCACCGGGTCAAGAATTCACGGTCCGTTTCGTTAGATCTCTACTTGCACATTGCCAGGGTCTACGGTCTATTCGGTCTCTGATATGTACTTGAGAAGTTGCTGATAAACATTTCTTCAAAATCTATCTAGCAATTGATGCTTCCGGGTGGCAAATTATTCAGCCAGACCCTAGCTGGACCTTCCAACATTTGGGATATCGTGTACCCCATCTCAAGTTGCCCTGCAATTTTCACAGTCGGTATCGAGTTTATCAGCCAATCCTCCGGCTTTGTACTGCCATCATACGTCTTCGTGCCCCTGGGTAATTGGAAATTGGGTACTGGCGGTTCCTTCATGATCCGGGGTCCAAAGCACGCTGGACCCGAAGGACCTTGACATTCGATCTATTCCGACCTATACAGGCGATCCAGTTTTAGCCTGGCATCATCCGGCATCAAATCTCTGCTTCCCAATCTCGACCCTATCACATGATAGTCCGGTCTTGCGTATCCCGCATTCATCATCTCGGAGTCTCCGTCATTGTATCGGTCTTGCTCTCGTTGTGCTCCTCTCTGTTGCATACCACGGCCGGCACTTTGCTCTTGCCTTGGTGCATTGTCTCCTAATGCTAAATTTGCTACATCTCCCATAAACATTAAGGATAAGGATTATGATTTCTCTCTTGATTTATCTTACATAACAATTGTTGAGAAAGAACCTTTTTGTGGGACTAAGAATGAAAGTGTTGTGGCACATATGACTAAGCTTTCTACCATGAGTGGCCTATTTTATGATGATATTAAGATGCGCACCTACTTTGTTGCTAAATTTTTTCCCTTTTTCATTGAAAGGAGAGGCTAAAGCTTGGTTTAATAATTTACCTCCTGGATCTATTAATAGCCCTGATTGCTTGATTGATACTTTCTTTCAGAAATATTTCCCTCCTAGTGCTAGACATGCCATTCTGTGGGAACTTTTTGATTTTAAACAAGGAGAAAAGGAGATATTGCCTGAATCATGGGCATGGTTTTGTGCTTTGATTCATGCATAGCCTATGTGTCCATTACCTAAAAATGAGCTTCTTGATATATATTATAATGGACTGAAGAATCTAGGACATACCTAGATAGTTGTGTTGATTGTGTTTTCAGGAAGAGAACTCCTAAAGAAGCTGAGGAATTAATGGCTAAAATAAGCAAGAATCATGATGACTGGACTTTACCTGAGTCAACTCCACCTAAGTCAACTATACCTGAGTTAACATTGCCAGAGCCAACACCAACACCAAAGAAGAGGGGGGTTATTGAACTAAATGATGAAGTGATGAAGGAAGCTAAGAAATGTCTTAAGGAGAAGGGTGTTAAAGCTGAAGAAGTGAAGAATCTACCTCCTATAGAAGAATTATGTAAGACAATCTCCCACTCATCCACTATTGAGGTACACTCTCTCCAACATTTTGATGAAGGTGATATTCCTTATTCTAAACCTCCTGATCAATGCTTAGAAGAATTTGATATTTTTATTGTTAAGCAAGATAATTTTAACAAAAGAGTGAAAAATCATTTGATGGAAAACTCTAGAGCTATTATTGAGTTAAGGGATATGGTGGAAAGAACCTCTAATGATGTTAAAATGCTTGTTAAACACTTCCAAATGGTTCAAACTCAAATTGATCAGCTTATTAAAGTACAAAAAGATTTTGTAGTTAATGCTTCTAAAGAAAAACAAGCTTATGAAATTACAACTAGAAGTGGTGCTACCACTCAGGATCCTCTATATCCCGAGGGGCATCCTAAAAGAATTGAGCAGGATTCCCAACAAATTGAAAATAGTCATACTTCTCCTAAGAGAAAGAAAAATAAAAATAAAATAGTTGCAGAATCTTCTAAGCCTGCTAAAGATCCTAATAGTATATATGTCTCTGATGCTGAAACTGAAAGTGGTAATGAGGAAAATGATGCTCCTGATAAAGAAAACGTTGAAGAAGAACCTGAAAGGCACACTAAGAATACTAAATACACTAAGGAAGATTTTGTTGCTAAGAAACATGGTAGTGAAAGAGAGCCCTGGGTTCAAAAACCAATGCCTTTCCCTGATAAGAAACACAAGTCAAAGGAAGACGAACACTATAATAAGTTTTGTGAGTGGATGAAACCTTTATTTTTGCAAATTCCTTTAACTGATGCTATTAAATTGCCTCCTTATTCAAAGTATATGAAGGACATTATCTCTAATAAAAGGAAGATCCCTAATGAGGAAATTTCTACTTTGCTTGCTAATTATTCATTTAATGGTAAAGTTCCAAAGAAACTTGGAGACCCAGGGATTCCAACCATTCCATGCTCTATTAAAAATAATTATGTTAGAACTGCCTTGTGTGATTTAGGAGCAGGAGTTAGTGTTATACCTTTTTTCTCTACAAAAGACTTCAATTGGAGAAATTAAAACCAACTGATATATCTTTGCAAATGGCTAATAAATCTACTACTATTCTTGTTGGTATATGTGAGGATGTACCTATTCAAGTGGCTCATAATTGCTTGATATTAACGGACTTTGTTGTGCTTGAAATGCCTGAAGATGAAAATATGTCTATTATTCTTGGGAGACATTTTCTTAATACTACAGGAGCTGTTATTAATTGCAATCAAGGAAAGGTAACTTTTAATGTTAATGACAAGGATCATACTTTCTATTTCCCCAAGAAGATAGATAGGAATTATGGCTTAAATTCAATTGAAAATATTGACGGCATCCAAGTTGGAGAAATATATTGTCCCATACCACAAGAAAAATATGAAACTATTATGATTGGGACCATTGCTATCAAGGTTGAGGTAACATAATCATTTAGTGAAATGCAAAGTTTTGTTTCATATAAAATTGTTTTGGTAACAAGACCTGATCAACCTTGTTAACAAAGGGATTTTAATGAACGAAACAATGTTTTCACCATCATTATCTTTGCTTACTTTTAGTTTATCCATTATAATTTTTGCTTTCGCTTTGTTTACTTTTCTATTGCTAGTTGCTTGCATAATAGAGTTTCTTAGAACTTCTGAAGTTTTAGTTTTGTTATGTTATTGCATCATTCCAAAATTATCTTTCTGCTAGAAAATTATTCATCAATACCTAAAAATTGCTAAAAAACAAAGTGTTCCGAAAAAATCCAGAAAATTCATATTAAATTTTTACGTCAAAAGAGGGGCAGAGAAGTACATGGGGTGACCCAGAGGGCCACCAGGCAGGCACGCCACCTAGTGGCGCGGCCACACCAGGGGCGCGCCTGGCCATGGTGTGGGCCTCCCCTGGCCCTCCACTTATTCTCCCTCCTTCCACTTCTCTCTCTCCCGAGAAAAAACCAGTTCATTGCTCAAACCCGTGTTCTTACTGTTTTTGCTCGTGATTTTTGATCTCTTTTCTTAGTCCATCTTTGCTGCTGAGATTTGGAGCATTTGATCTCCGGTATGTGACTCCTCCGCTTGTCCAAGTAGATTTGTGATTAGTGGATTATATCTTGAGTATTTTGCTACTATAGGTGACAGGTTATGTGAGCTTGTAAGCTTGTTCAAAGCTTAGAAAATTTTATTGATGCATGTTTAGGCCTCTTACAAGTCCCTATAAGTAGCTCCTTTCATTATGTAATCACTTGTATGATGGTTGTCTAAAATTTCAGAGAAAGGAGAGATGGAAAACCACACTTTTGGAGAAGTATTTGAGAGAGACACACCCAAGAGGGCAAGAACTTCAAGATCAGCATCTCAATTTAGGCCATCATATAATGAAGATCTTATTGCACCGCGCTTTGGCAATGAAGGGGATGAGGGAGATGCTCATCCATCCACCTTCCCTTGCTTTGCCTTTTTGCAGGCAGCAGGGATCCTTGATGATTTCCTACTTCTTGTTCAGAGGGTTGGTCTAACCACCTACATGCAGGTTGAGAGTGAGAAATATGCCGTGCTCACCAAAACTTTCATTGAAAGTTTCACTTTCACTAACACCCCTTATAGGTCAACTGTTTCATTCAAAATTTATAATATGCCTATTACCATGCCATTGGAAAGATTTTGTAGCATTATAGGCATAGGCATGACTAGGACCGTGAAGAAGATCCAAGGTTGACCCGCAGATTTGCTGGAACTCTACTGAAGTGTGACAAATGACGATGACCGCACAGCTCAGCACGGAAAGATAAGGAACATTCAACTCCTAGCTCTTAGATATTTTGCTTACTATCTTGCCACTAGCATTCTTGGTAGGGAAAACACTAGTCATATTTCTAATTATCATTTAGCCTTTCTTGTTGCTGCACTTAATAATGATACCAAGTATAATCTGGGTTCTCTCATTGCCCGTCGCTTAGCTGCTAGAGGACCCATTTACGGGGGCATTATTGCCACACGCATGGTTGCTACCTTAGAACTTTCTGTTGATCCTAATGACACTGTGTTGACACCACAAAGGCTTGATCTTGCTGCTATGAAATAACATCACTTTGTTACTACTAACTCTAGTACCGAGAATTTAGTTTACAGGATGTTGTTTACTAATGGAGACGAGAGGGAAATTCCTTTGCCACAGTCCACTTTGTTCAGTATTTGCAGGATGCCATTGTTGCATTCCAAGGAGGAGGTGGACGAGCAGCTCCGCTTGCTTGGTTTCCACGGGCAGCACTAGGGGGATGTGCCCTCTTACGACTACTCTGTGCACTACGCTGGGGCATAATCGAGTTCATATCAGGATGAAGGCACTTCTTCGCTATATTATGGAGGCGCTCCTTCCTGGCCAACTGGGGATTGATACCCACCTAGGCCAAAAGCCTAATCTTGGGGGGAGGTATAAAGACATCACACTCGTCTACATATCATGTTCTGTCGATACTTTGTATATCCATGTTTCGTTTTCTTTTTAGTTTTTGTTCTTGCTTTATTTCTACTTTCCAAAACACAAAAAGACCAAAAATATTTTCGTTATTTCTCTTTGTTTGCTTCTTTATCTTTTTAGCCTTGGTTTGCTTCTTCATTTTAGCTTTGTTTTGATTATCCGAAAAACCCAAAAATATTTCTCTTTGCTTGTTCTTCCCTTCGATTCTTGCCTTTAAAAATCGAAAACCCAAAAATATTTGTTGTTCTTCTCTGGTTTTGTAAAGTTCGTTGCAGGGTTCAGCGGTCCTTAGTGACTCCTTGGAGATTGGATTTATCTTATTATTCAAGTGACACAAGTGAAAGACAATAATGATTTGTGACAACTCGAGGTGTGGTAAGAGGCGGGTATGAACTCTATTTGTTTTCATTTTTGTACATATACTCATCACTATGAGCATGCTTAGTTTGTTTATGTAAGGTGTATGTTATTTAATGGATACTTAGTGGTCCTTGCCTGCTTATGATCAGTTCCAATCCATTATTAGTTCGTAGCATGTCATATAACTGTTTGCTTGCATTGTTCTATTCATAACTTGGTATGACACTGTGGTGTCATCCTCTGAATGTTCTATTTGAATCGACTTGGCACATTCTCACGCATGCATATGACTAAACAAAATGCCAGTTAATCCTTGATGATTTATTCTGCCTCGGAATTCTTGTGTCACTTTTATGCCATTATTAATTTTGTTTTGTTGCAAGCATGATTATGATAGTTACTGCTCTCTCGATTATCGCTCCCTTTCTATCGCTAGCCTTCACTTGTGCTGAGTACTTTACTCGTGCATCCAACTCCCTAAAACCAAAGTTGTCAATAAAAGAGTCCACCATATCTACCTATTAGCATTATTGCTATTCCTTGCATATTTATTATGCTCTGTTTTCTTCCAATAAAAATATTTGCATGTTATGTGAAAAATAGTTAGTAAAGCTCTCATGAACTTGATGGCACACTTTACTTTTCTTGCACTTAATAAACTTGAACCACTGTGCCCATCTATGTTGCGTATATGCTTGTGCTTTGTAAGTTGTGAATTAGCAGAACCATGTTATCATGGGGAACGCTTTCAACATTGCACTTTATTTAGTTGATATCATGTTATTTTGCTTATGGATCCCGACGGTGTGAAATGAAAGGGCAGCTTGTAAGGCTCATGGAGTTCGTATATGTTTTAGAGAAACGCCTGGGTGGCTGGTCTAAGCCATGCCTAATCATGGTGGAAACCTACAGCGTAACCATAGTGAGCAATCTATGAAGCATCCCTTATATATAAAAAACTATGCAAATAGGAAAGAAAAAAGAAGAGAAAAAAGGAGACCTATGCAAATACGAAATAAAAGGATTGTTGAGATGCTCATTGTCTGATTGCCTTGTCATTTTGATATGGGGAATCTTCTGTATCATCGGGCAAGGGTACCTCGTTGGCGGTTCTCTATGATACACATGTACTTACAATGAAAAGAACTTACCTGTGACTAAACTTGAGTAGCATGAGGAATGGTATTTGTAAGTAAGGGGCATGAGATTTTCAGCTTATAACTTGTCAAGCATATCCTCATATTTGTTCACTTTAACCTTAATCACTTAAAGATGCTTATGATAGGGGCAATGAGAGCTCAAAGCTAATGAGTACCATACTGACGAGGGTTTAACTCATCAATGCCCATTGTTATGGACTTGGGATTTGGAGAAGGAGGGAGAGCTGGAGACATCTATCGGCTAGCAAACAAGCACACAGGAGACTCGAAGATTTACCCAGGTTCAGGCCTCGTAGAGGTCCCTACTCCTGCGTGTCTGCTCATGGAATTATCAAAGTAATCGAAGATTACAATGGTGTGCAGATGCAATCTGGCGAGGGTTGTGGAAACTAGGGTTGCGTGTGTCCTCCTCGCCGCCCCCTCCTAGCCTTTATATAGATAGGCTAGGTCTCGGGTGATAGATCGAGTCGGTTACAAGTTAGGGTTTTCCCCTTTGAACTTTCTATCTTTAGCTTCTTCTTGTTCTTCAAGCAATCGAGAGTCCGCAGGCTACTCGAATTCTTCATTTGGGCCTTGGCGACACCGTGGGCCTCTATGTATTCAGGCCGTATATACCAAGCTTGAGTACCTCTAGGGTATACCCATGTCAGTATCCCCCGAGTGTCTAGTGGAATCGCAGATTCGACTAGAGACTTTATGAATCCTTTCGAGTGCATGACTGAGTATGTTTTTCGACTGTTCTGTTTGCGTCATAGGGATTGTTGACGTGCGCGTCTGATTTAACCGATGTATCAGTATCAGTTAACTACCTTAGGGTAAAACAACGCCATCTACTCGAACTCGAGTCCCCGGACTCGAATCCAGAAAAGTGTTGGTGTAATTCGACTCAAGCCATGGAGGTCTTATAGGAGTCGAATTCCAGTGTATGGGTGTGAGCACTCGACGCGTCCGTCAAGGCATGTTCATCGTGCATGTAGGCACGATTATATTTCTGGTAGTGCACAGCAAGTGCGTTGCCAGGCCTTATTCAGGTCTTATCTTCACGCTGTAAGCGCGGCATCCGAATTTTGTCATCGCGGAGACGATTCGGGTGACCCAGGAGACGTAGTCTCTTTGTAGGGAAAAATCATGAGGTGGTGTCGCCATAAGCTTCAGGTGTGGATGTTATCAACACACAGTACTTTGTACAAATAATCGTAGGGTGTGCGACCAGCGCTCCCTATGGGAGTAGCCCCCGAGTTCCTGGTTGAGTCAAAGACTCAGGCAGGGACTAAAGAACTTTTGCAACTGTTGCCGTCTTTTGTTTGCTTGTTTCAGTCGAATTTTCTTTTGGCGCTCCCTATGGGAGTAACCCATGTCCATAGTCGAACCGTGCTTCGAGTGGTTGGGTTTGCTGTGAGTGTCCATGTTCCTGCAAAAAGAAAGAAAAAAACCATAGGGTGCGCGACCAGCGCTCCCTATGGGAGTAGCCCCCGAGTGCTTGGTGAAGTCAAAGACTCAAGCAAGGACTAAAGTAGTCGAAGTCTTCTGCTACAAAATTTTGGATGACGTCAGTGCTGACGATTCCATGACCTCAGTTGCCCGCGTGAGCGAGTTTGACGGGACGTGACGAGCGGTGGGTCCCATTTTCCTGACTCTGATTTGACCGGGCATGCGTAATCTTTATTTTAACTGCGCCTCCTCGATTTCCACGCGTAATGGGAGTAGTGGGGGATGTTTCGCACTTCAGTTCCTCCACGTGTCAAACACGATGAACGCCACACGTGTGGTAGGGTTTTTCTGAGCCGTTGGATTGCATCTTCCAAGGGGTTAAGTAGCGATGCGGTGACGGTAAAATTCACATCTACTTATTTTCATCCTTTGCCTCCATCGCCATTGCCGCTGCTCCTCTGCTTCTTTGCGCTCTTTTCCTTCGCGGCGCTGGACCAGCTCCACATATTTCCCACCTACTTCCTCCGGTCACATCACCGCCGCAGAATGGGGAAGAAAAAGGGAGGTGCTGCGGCCGATTCCGCTGTTGTCGCTGCTGCAATGAAGAAGAAGGGCGGTTCCGCCGCTGCGGGCACCAGCACCGCCGCCGGCAGAAAGAAGAAGGGCACGGGCACTCGCGTCACAAATGGCGCATGGCGTGCGTCTGTGATCAAGTCCTCAGAGCTTCGTCTTCTTCGCCAAGACGGAGTTTTGTCGTCCGCGGTTGCTGACGCGCGCGTCCTTGGCAGCGAGGTAATCCCCTCTCCTCCTGCTGGCTTTCGGGTGATGTTCCTTGCGTTCATCATCCACGGCCTCTCGTTGCCCCTGCATCCTTTCTTCAGGGGCCTTCTCTGTTTTTACGGGCTCCAGCTCCATCAGTTGTCCCCCAATTCCATCCTCCATGTAGCTTGCTACATTATCCTTTGCGAGTGCTGGCTCGAAATCGAGCCGCACTTCGGCCTCTTAAAGCGCCTCTTCAAATTGAAAAGCGAATTGGCGTCTAGCTCCATAGTCTATGATGTAGGCGGCTGCAGTATCCACGTCGATCCATCCGCTACATACTTTGACATCAAGCTGATGATGTCCGTCCAAGGGTGGAGGGACAAGTGGTTCTACGTCTGTGACCAGAAGGCCGACGGAGACCACTACATACTTGCGCCCTTCGATCCCACGATGCCGTGCAAGAGGAGGCGCTCCTGGAAGAATGTGATTATGTCCGGCGAGTCCGCGGAGACAGATATGTTGTACGAGCGCGTCTGCGACCTCGAGAGTCACATGGGCAAAGAGGAAGGAGGTTGCGCCTTTATTCGCACATGGCTGCGCCGTCGCGTCCAGCCCCTATAGGCCAGAGTTCACCCCATGTTTCAGTGGGCTGACGCTGACGATGTCACTCGTGTGTCTGCCAATGGCATGTCGGTGAGTGAGGTAGACAAAAGGGTGCGACTGGTCACCAAGTGAACCAGTCATTCCTCCGTTCGATGCTGCTAACCCTCCTCCTGAGGTACAGTTTTGCTATGTAGTAGCTTTGTTTGAAAATTGCTTCTTTGCTGTTTCTTGACTTTGTGCTAAGTTATGGTCTGTATGCAGGATTGGGCGGTGTCACCCTGTATGCCTCCTCTTCCTGAGGGGGTTATCCCTCGTGAAGCCTTGGAAGAGGACGAGTTAGAGTAGACCGTCCCATCTGATGTGGAGGAGGAAGCCCTCGAGTTGGGTAGCCCGGATACTCGCAAGCGTTCGCGTAGCAAGGATTCGGATGCGTCGTCCCCTTCGACTCCGGAAGGTGCAGGTGTTGGTGCAGAGTCGCTGATCCCTGCCATTCATGTGAGTGCCATGGCGCCTTCCTCTCACAAGAAGATGCGGCTGCCTAAGGAGTCGTCGGAGTCGGGGGATCAAACCTTCGACTTTGATAAGTTTGACTGGTAAGTATTCGAGTCTTCTGTTTTTTTTGGGTTCTTCTTTGGAGTTGCCTTTTCTTTGACATTGGTTTTATTTTGCAGCCAACAAGCATCGTCATCTTCTGGCGACGTACAATTTTTGAAAGAATATAGAGTCATGACCTCCAGAGCCAAAAAAGAGGTTGAGCGTGCTCCTTCTCCTCCATTGGCGGCCCACTCCGGGCATAATTCATCAAGCTCTCCACACGATGGGGAGCATCGGATGGTTGCTCGGATGACTGCACACCAATCGACTTTGGAGTCAATGGAGGATTATGTAAGTGTAGTATCTCTTCTTCTTATATTGCCGTCGATTTTATCTATGGCATCTACTGATCCTTTGTTGTTTTCCTTTTGCGATAGCTCCTTGTGAAGGAAGTCGCTCACCTAGCGGAGCAGGTGCTTGTGATGGGTCGCCAGCATGCAATGCTGGATACGCGCTATTGTGTGGTGGAAAGTAAGTGCCCTTTACTTCTTCTTCTTCTGCATCATTGTTATGTAGTCGACTGATAGCCTATCCCTTTTGTTTTGTTTTGCAGCTGAACATAATGCCCTTCTTCGCAACACTGCCAGCATGGAAAAGACGCTCGATGCGGCTATGAAGAGTCGCGATGAGGCAATCGCGGCGCGTGACGAGGCGCAAAAGCGTGAAGAGGATCTGCGTGCCTCCATCGCAGCTAGGGAGAAGTTGTTCGAAGAAAAACTTTTTTCGATTGCCAAGGCTCTCTCAGGTATTTGTTGATCCTTTGTTTTTTCACCAACTGCCTCTTTTATCGATTTGCTAACGTTGTGCCAATGCTTGGTTCTTGTGTAGATGCTGGCGATTTGAGTTTCGACCCTCAGGCCCTCCGTCATGACGATGCCTTGGCGGGTTCTCTTTCAGCAGTCGAGGACCGTAGCGCCTCCATTCAAGATATGCTCTCCAAGGCCAAGGGTGTGCTCAGTCGCCTCCGGGAAGAGCTGGTGCCCAAGGCTAAGCTGATCGAGAACATGGATGAGCTGGTGGAGTCTCTTGCCGGGGGCGTCCCTGCAAGCTTCAAGAACTCGCTCCGTGCAGCTGGTGCGTCAATGTCACTCATGATGGTGCAGACCCATAGAGTCGAAGTTGATCCTGCAACGGTCTCAAGGGCGATGCCCGTCAGTGCAGACGGCCAGAAGGTAGTCTTTAGCTGATCAACACAGTTGCAAAGTACTCTGAGGAGCTGCAGCGAGCCAAGAAGGCGGCAAAGGCTGCGGCGTCAGGGCCGGTGGAAAGTCAGTGGCATCTGATACCGCCATGGACTCGATGAGGCCCCCAAAGCCAAAGTCCAAGTCGAAGAAACCAGTTGCTCCTCAGTAGCTTTGTAATAGTTAGATAGCTTATGTCTTTTGTCGAAAACATGCCTTTTGGCGAGTGTATCTGCTGATACTTTTGCTAATCTTGAATGCACTCGAACCTTTTGTCTGTGCATCGATTTGGTCTTCTTATTGCTTCTTGCTTGGCTTGTGATAGGGCGCATCAAGTGATCCTTTGAGGGAACCTCAGGATTCGCCACCCCTTGATGACACTTTGGCACCGCCGTGCTCAAGGGTGGATGAGCTATCTCCGCTCTCGCGACTCCGTGATCGCATGAAGCAGTTGGAGCGTGAATTGCCCGTACTCCGCGGTAATGCGGATGTATGGAAATCGAAGGCGGTGAAGGCCACCGCCCGAGAACAATATTTGTTGGGGGAGGTGACGCAGCTAGGCGACCAATTTAAATGTTAGCTTTCTTACTCTTATATTTTCCTTGTAGTCACTCACAATGGTGTGTTGTCCTCATACTTCCGCTTTTGCTTTGTATAGTTGTCAGCGCGCGCCATCCGCGGGATGAGAAGGATCGAATTGCCATTCACATGAATGACCTAACCTAGGAGCAACTTCAGGTGAGTGGGTACTTCTAGGTAGATCACGATCGCGCCATCGCGTTGGCGACCTTGGAGGATCGTGCGTCGCGAGTGCTTCATTTTTTGAAGAAGTCGCAGTCATGTTTGAAGAATATTTATCGGACGATGTTCCCGTTGGATGTCGTTCCATCGAGCCTGCTGGCACTTCTCGCTAAATTCCATGACTTGAGTGCAGTCCGCGAGTGTGTACGGCAACAGTTGGTGGCTAGTGCCAAGGCTCTCTGTCGCTGGTGCGATTGCATAGGCCTGATGTAGACGTTGCAGCAATTGCGGCTGGGCCACCTGCGCCGCCAGCGGGTTCTGCTTGGAACATGGTGCCGCACTACCAGGCAGTGGATCGCCCAGCAGAGGAGACCGTCGACTTCTTGGAGGAGCAAACCAAGGTTCTCTTGCTGCAATAGTAGTTTAGTTTGTATCCTGCACATAATTGTACCAGTGTTGTAAAGTTCATATATATGCTGTGTATAATTGATTGACGATGATGTATAAAAGATCTTGTTAGCGTGTATGTTTTGTGAGTGCGTTGCACTATGCGATTCCTTTTCATTAGCCTGGCCATGTATTTATCTCAGCCCCTTGTCAACCTGTCAGGTGCGTTGCAACTGGGTTGATGTTTGTTAAGGGTTTCGATTGGTGTGCCAGCTACTCAGGATATCGCGTTTTAGTTCGTAGAACAGAGGTGTATAAGGTGGCGCAGCCCCCCGAGTAGATAATGTGCGAAAAATAGAGGAAAACACAGAGTTTTGGGAACCTTAGCTTTATTTATTCGCGGGATAGTACGAAGTACAATGTGTGGCTAAGTAGCCTTGGCTGAGTAGCCTTATTTGCAATGTAAAAGTAAAAAGCGACTAAGGGTAGAAGCGTCACAGCTGTGCGACGTTCCAGGGGTTGGAGTACGCGACTCCTATCTCTAAATCTTGAAGGCGATAGGCGCCACCTGGGATTACTTCGGTAATCACGTATGGTCCCTCCGAGGGGGACTCGAGCTTGAGATGTCCTTGCTGCTTCAGTCGTAGGACCAGGTCGCCTTCAACGAAGGATCTGGGGTGTAGCCTCCTACTGTGGTAGTTGCGCAAGTTCTGCTGGTAGATCGTTGATCTTTCCACGACGATTTCCCTTGCCTCGTCTAGGAGGTCGATGGAGTCTTCGAGTGCCAGGGTTGACTCCTGCTGTCATAGCGACCACAGCAGTGCTTTGTATCGTGCTTGGTAGCGGTAACACTGCTTCAGCCCCGTGCACCATGAAGAACGGGGTGTACCCTGTAGCACTGTTTGGAGTTGTGCGTAGGCTCCAGAGTAATGATTGTAGTTCGTCTGGCCAGCAACCCGCGGCTTGTTCGAGTGGCCGGAGGAGTCGCTTCTTGATGCCGCCGCAGACAAGCCCGTTCGCTTTTTCGACCTGACCGTTGGTCTGTGGATGTGCTACTGAGGCGTAGCTAATGTTAATTCCCAGATTCTTGCAGAATTCTTGGAACTCTTTGGATGTGAAGTTCGTCCCATTGTCGGTGATGATGCTATGCGGCACTCCGAAGCGGTAGACAATGGACTTGAAGAACTTGACCGCGCTGTGCCCTGATTGATTGGTCACTGGCATGGCCTCTATCCACTTGGTGAATTTGTCGACTACGACCAGGAGGTAGACGTAGCCTCCTCGTGAGGACTTGGGGACTTTGCCGACCATGTCAAGTCCCCATTGCACGAAGGGCCAGGCCAATGGAATTGGCCGGAGTTCTGCACCAGGTGCGTTCGGCTTGTTGATACATTGCAAATGTATCTATAATTTTTGATGTTCCATGCTTAGTTTTATCCACTTTCTTGTGTTTTGTTCCAACATTGGAGTACTTTTCATATGATTTCTTGGACTAACCTATTAACAAGAGCCATAGTGCCAGCTGCCTGTTTTCTGCTGTTTTTGGTTCCAGGAAAGTCAGAAAATGAATATTCTCGGAATTGGACGGGACAAAAGCCAAAGTGCCTATTTTTCGGAAGGGATCAAGTGCCAGAATACGAGATGGAGAAGGGCCAGGGAGCCACCACACTACCTAGCCGCGTGGCCAGCACTGCCCGGCCAGGTGGTGTGGCCCAGCACCCCTCGGCCTTCCGCCTATATATTGCCCTCGGGAAAAAACCCTAAGTACCCGATCAAAAATCCACGAAGAGTCTGTACTGTCATCTCCATCCCTAGATCGGGAGGATCTGAAGCTCTTCCAGCACCCTCTGAGAGGAGAATTCACCCTGGAGGCCTTCTTCATCACCATGCAAGCCTCTGGTGTGATGCGTGAGTAGTTCATCCTTGGACTACGGATCCATGCAGTAGCTAGATGGCTGGTTCTCCTCCTTTGTGCTTTCATGTTTAGATCTTGTGAGCTCCGTTCATGATCAAGATCATCTATTTGTAATTCATACATGTTGTGTTTGCGGGGATCCGATGGATATTGAGATGCTATTTCAGATTGGTTATTGATTCTATCATGTCTTTGTTATTTGTGATCTTGCATGCTTTGCGTTGTTAGTAGCTATCTTGGCCAAGTAGATGCTAGCAACTCTAAGAGTTAGTATTTATGCTCGATAGTGGGTTCATGCCTCTGGTAATCTGGGGAAGTGACAAAAATCTCTAAGGTACTAGATGTGTTGTTGCTACTAGGGAGAAAACAACAATCCTTTGTTCATAGAACAATCGTATTGTTTACTTTACACGCAGTTCATAAATCAATAATCTGTTGCTTGCAACTTAATACTGGAGGGGGTTCAGATGATAACCTGAAGGTGGATTATTAGTCATAGATGCAGTTGGATGGCGGTCTATGTATTATGTTGTAATGCCCAATCAAGTCTCAAAGGAGTCAAGATGATTAGTATTTGCATGTATTGCTTTCTCGGTGTTTGTCAATTTCCCCGCTGTAATTTGTTTACCCAACATGTTATCTATCTAAGGAGAGCCACCTCTAGTGAACTATAGATCCCGGTCCTTTCTCTTTACATACAATCTACAACTGTTTACTGCTTTGTGTTTACTTTCTACAAACTTTTACTTCGATACGTTTAATCCATTGTTTTCCGCAAAACACGGTGAGATTAACAACCTCATCGCAAGTTGGGGACAAAGTTCTGTGGTTGTGTTGTGCAGGTCTCCATGTTGCTACTAGCACCGGTAGTGTGCCCTGCCAAAGCTTAGCTAGTAACACCTTTGGGGTGTTTCCTTGCTCCTACTGGTTCGATTAAACCTTGGTTTCATAACTAAGGGAAAACTTGTTGTTGTGCTCATCATACCTTCCTCTTGGGGTTCCCAACAAGCTCTACGTCGAACGACGAGCACATCACTTGTCTGCGAATCGCTGGCACGCGTTGCATTTCTGGACGATATCCTTGGCGTCACGCATGGTCGTAGGCCAGTAGAATCCAGCTCGTAGAGCTTTGGCAACGAGGGCGCGACTGCCGGCGTGGTGCCCGCAGGTCCCTTCATGGATCTCAAGGAGAACAGCTTTTCCATCGGCCGTGGAGACGCATCGTTGGAGTACTCCTGTGATGCTGCGCTTGTATAGTTCACCGTTGATAACAGCGAATGCCTTGGATCGTCGTGCGATGTGCCGTTCATCAGTCGGATCGTCTGGTAGCCTCTTGCTGAGAAGGTATGTGATGTACGGTTGAGTCCAGGATTGCTCGATCATCATGGCGCTCATTGGTCCTTCGAGTCTCGTGTCCAGCTCCAAGTCGTCGAGTACCATTGGCTCATAGATTGGCGTAACCCCCGAGTCCATTGCTGCGCTTGTTTTCTTCTCTGTGGCCTTTGGCTTGATGGAGCATTCGCAGATGAGATCGAGAAATACCCCAGGTGGTATGGGGCGCAGGTGGAGCCTATGTTGGCGAGTGCGTCCGCCTCTTCATTGCTTTCACGACCTATATGCCGCAGCTTGTAGCCGTCGAAATCCCCTTCGAGTGTGTCATAGAGGTCACGGTAGGCGATCATGTTGTTGTTCAGTGCGTCGCACTCGTGCATTGTCTGGTTGACGACCAGCTTGGAGTCGCCATATATTATGAGCCTTTTGGTGCCGCAGGCCTTTGCCATCCTCATCCCGTGTAGTAGGGCCTCGTATTCAGCTTCATTGTTGGAGGCGGTGAACTGCATTCGTAGGATATATTTCAGCTTGTCTCTCTAGGGTGATGTTAGTATGACACCTGCGCCAGCTCCGTCCTTCCGCTTGGATCTGTCGAAGTGCATTGTCCACATGTAGGACATATCTGGTTTTTCGGGGAGCTGGTTCTCCATCCAGTGCACCAGGAAGTCAGGGAGAACTTGCGACTTGATTGCGTCGCGTTTTTCATATGTGATGTCTCGTGGAGACAGTTCGATTCCCCAAAGTGCGACTCGTCCGGTGGCGTCAGGATTGTTGAGGATGTGCCCAAGCGGGGCGTCGTTGACTACCACGATTGGGTGTTCTTGGAAGTAGTGGCGCAGTCGTCGGGCCATCATGAAGACGTTGTACGCCAGTTTCTGGTAGTATGGGTACCTCTATTTTGTTGGCGTAAGTACCTCGCTGAGGTAGTAGACTGGGAGTTGTACCCCGTGGACCTTGTTTTCCTCGGCTCGTTCGACTACGAGCATTGTGCTGACCACCTGGTTGGTGGCGGAGATGTATAATAACAACGGTTCCCTTTCTCGTGGGGTCACCAGTACTGGCAAGGTGGATAGTAGGCGCTTGAGGTCTTCGAATGCTTCATGCGCCTCATTGGTCCACTCGAACTTGTCAGCTTTGCGGAGGAGTTGGTAGAAGGGCAGTGACTTTTCACCAATCCGACTTATAAATCGACTGAGAGCCGTGATTCGCCCAGCCAGCTGCTGGACGCCCCTTATGTTTTTCGGCTTCTCCATGGCCAGTATGGCTTTTATTTTCTTCGAGTTTGCTTCGATCCCCCTCACAGAGATAAGGTACCCGAGTAATTGCCCAGATGGTACGCCGAAGGCGCACTTGTCCGGATTGAGCTTGATCCGGTAGCGATCGAGGTTGGCGAAGGTTTCGCGCAAATCGTCTATTAGTGAGGCTTCCTCCTTGGTCTTGATTACTATGTCGTCGACATAGACTTGAATGTTGCGACCGAGTTGGTTCTTGAGGCAAGCCTGCATGCACCGCTGGTAGGTGGCTCCTGCGTTTTTTAGCCCGAAGGTCATTTTGTTGTAGCAGAACACACCGAAAAGCATTGTAAACGCTGTTTTTTCTTGATCTTCCTCCTTCATTCGAATCTGGTTATCGCCTGAGTAGGCGTCGAGGAAGTAGAGCCGCTCGCATCCCGCGGTGGAGTCGATGATTTGGTCGATTCGCGGTAGCGGGAAGTGGTCCTTTGGGTAGTGCTTATTCAAAGAGGTGAAGTCCATGCACATCCGCAGGATATCCACGTCCTTTTTTGGTATTAGCACCGTGTTGGCGAGCCAAGTTCTTTCCTTGATCTCGCGTATAAATTTGGCGTCGAGGAGTCTGTTCATCTCCATCCCGACTGCTTTTGCCCTTGGCTCAGACAATCGCTGAATTGTTTGCTTGACTGGCCTCGCGTCTGGATTGACATTGAGTGCATGCTCGGCGAATTCCCTGGGAACTCCTGGCATGTCCGCTGGACACCAGGCGAAGATTTCCCAGTTCTCACGGAGTAATTCGACGAGCGCGAGTTCCTATGCGGGACTCAAGTTGTTGGCGATGAGGGCCGTCTTGGCGGGATCTGATGGATGGACTTGAACTTTCTTTGTGTGCAGCGATGAGTCGAAAGATAGGTCGGGTGAACTTGGCCGGCTTAGGGGAGGCAGACTGTTGTCTATTGACTCCTTTAGTCTTGCGAGTTCCTCCTGCATGCCGAAGGACTAGGAGATTATGTTGAATTCCCTATCACAACTGTCGGATCTCTCGAAGCTCCCGTTGACTGTGATGACGCCATTGGGGCCTAGCATCTTCATCTGCAGATAGGCGTAGTGTGGCACTGCCATGAATCTAGCGAACGCGACACGTCCGAGGATGCAGTGGTACTGCGAGGGCCAGTCGATGACTTTGAAGTCGATACGCTCGCGCCGAAAGTTTTTCGGTGTGCCGAAGATGACGTCGAGGTTGATTTTTCCAAAGGGATACACGCCCTTGCCTGGGACGATGTCGTGGAATGTTGTGTCTAAGGCTTCTAGGCAGGTTAGAGGGATCCTCATTGCTCGCAAGGTACTCGCAAACATAAGGTTGATGCCGCTTCCGCCGTCCATAAAGACGCGACTCATGTCGAAGCCTCCAATTTGTGCCTCGAGGATGAGGGGACAATGGCCTGGGCGAGGTACTTGTCCTGGGTGGTCACGCTTGTCCAAGGTGATGCAGGACTCGCTTCCGCTGAGGTACTCAGTCGTAGATGGTGGCGAGTTTGTGGGCAAGTTGACTTGGCGAGTGATGGCCTTCTGCACCCTATTCGAGGGGCGTCCCTTTTGGATCATCATGGTACCCATGGCCCGTGGGTATGGTTCGCCTCCCTGATGCTGGTCCGGTGCGGCTGCATTTGGGGGTAGTCCAGGTGGTGGCGGCGCCTGGCGCCAGGGCGGCTCAGAATCCCTTTCGATCGCTGCGATTCATCTGAGCCAGCCCCTCATGTAGCTTGAGAAACTCGCGGCAGTCCTTGAGGAGGTGGCTAGATTTCTTCTTTCCATCATGCTTGTCGATGTAGAAGTGCAGAGTGCATGCCCGGACAGCTTGTCTTCAATGGATGTTGCGGGTGCCTCATCACGATTGCGGCGCTGCCACACTTGCTGGTCTTTCCGGAGTCGCGGTATCCGCCACTGCGGTAGCCGCTGTTGCGGTTGTCGTCGCGTCTGTCGGCGTAGCCGGCTACGACCATGTTGACATCGTCACGGTCATCGTAGATGCGCATGCGGCGTTTGCTTCGGCGGTCGCGTCTGCGCTCGAGTTCTGCCTCGTCGTCAGAGTGAACGCGATTTTTCACCGAATCTTCTCCATCTGCCCAGCGATTCGCAATTTCCATCAGGTGATCGATGGTTTTGGGCTTTGAGCGGCCCAGCTCCTCCCTGAGCTCTATGCGACATACGTCGTTGTTGAATGCGTCAATCGCACGATCCTTCGAGATGTTCCCTGCGGAGTTTTTGATGATGGACCACCTCTGGATGTAGGAGTGTAGCGATTCGCCTGATCTTTGTTGGTAGCATCTCAGCTCTTCGATTGATGCGGGACGTTTGTATGTGCCCTTGAAGTTGTGCACGAAGCTGTATACCAGTTCTTCCCAACTGCGAATGGATCCGCATGGGAGATTGTTGAGCCATGCTCGGGCGGCGCCTTGCAGCTGTAGCTACAGGCATTGCATGGCCGTGCTTCGACTCCCGCCATGGAGCCTGGCGGAGGAGATGTGGTCTTCCAACCAGATTTTCGGGTCCTGTAGGTCGTCAAACTTCGGGTTCTCCGATGGGAGCTTAAACCCCTTGGGCATTCGCTTTTGCCTGATGGCTTTGCTGAAGCATCTAGCACCATAGAGCTCCACATCTTCGTATTCTGAGTCAGTCGACCGGGCACGTCGCGCCCTAGATTTGTCAATCTTGCACTGTGTGAGGTCGTCGCGTGCATCATAGTCGTGGTTGTGTCGCCGTGAGCAGCGACATTGAGACAGATCGTGAATGTCGTCGCTAGATGAGGGCGAGGAGTAGTGTTTTGCCAGAGCCTTGCCTTTCTTTGGCTCTGGTGCTGGCTCTTTATCAAGGGCAGCCTCGACTAGTCCCAAGCCCGTGATCGTAGATCGGTATATGGCGGCTCGGGGATCTCCAGCTGGCGGCTGGTTGTTCAGGAGGTACATGGTGGTTGCCGTCACCGCAGCTTGCGGCGTCTTCAGGACCACGTTGCCCCGTGTGTCGACTGTCATAGAGCTGAAGTCGAAGACCTTTGCAGCTTCTATATGTTCTTGCTCGGTGAGATGGGCCATCCGGGATCGCCTCTTGTTTGCGATGTACTCATTGCCCTTTGAGGAGGATCCTCCGTGGGAGGAGAGCCCAGCACGTCGAAGACTCGACTCATCTGCCGCCTTTTTGCGCGCCTCGAGTTGTGTGATTGTTTGCACTTGACGCTTGAATTCTTCCTTCAGGAGCCAATGATAGCCCATTAGCAGCTCTTGCAGGGAGCCAAAGGGTAGAGGGTTACCCCGTAGGGCCTCGCGGCAGCGAGCCCACTCTAGTTCATTGAGCCTGATCACGACGCTTTCGCCAGTCTGCTCGTTTATTATGGTTGGAGGCTCGACTGCTCCTCCGTTGTTGACGGGGGCGCCGTTTGGTGATGGTCCGCCGTTTGGCGGTGGTCCGCCGTTAGGTATTCCGCCATTTGGCGGGTCAGCTCCATGGCCGCCATTGCCCGTGTTGTCGCGATTGGCGGAGGTGTCGCCTGTGTTGGTGACGGCACACATGAAGTGGTTGGGGAAGCTGTTGCTGCCGCAACTCTCAGATCCGGAGCCGTAGGTTCCATCTTCAGTTGCCAGATCACTCAGATCGGATTCGAGACTGCTGTCACTAACCGTATTCTCGACTGTTGTCGGGGCATTGAGCTCACCGAGGGTGGCGATCGGTGGAGGCAACCAGGATGCTGGAGCAATCGATGGCACCGTCGGCTGGTCAGGCATGTGAAGCGTGCCCATCTGACCAACTTGGAAGCGGAAGCTCCCGATCACCAGGCTGATTCCATCGCCCACGGACTCGAAAGCCGGGCGACTGGCCGGCATGTGGACGGTGAAGTCGAACACGCCGAAGAGATGGTGAATCTCCGCTGTTGCGGAGTTGTAGATCGCGGTTGATGGGGCCTAAGAAGCCACAACATCATCACTCCCACTTCCCACAGACGGCGCCAATTGACGAGGGTTTAACTCATCAATGCCCATTGTTATGGACTTGGGTTTTGGAGAAGGAGGGAGCGCTGGAGACATCTATCGGCTAGCAAACAAGCACACAGGGGACTCGAAGATTTACCTAGGTTCAGGCCTCGTAGAGGTCACTACTCCTGCTTGTCTACTCGTGGAATTATCAAAGGAATCGAAGATTAGAATGGTGCGCAGATGCAATCTGGCGAGGGCTGTGGAAACTAGGGTTGCGTGTGTCCTCCTCGCCGCCCCCTCCTAGCCTTTATATAGATAGGCTAGGTCTCGGGTGACAGATCGAGTCGGTTACAAGTTAGGGTTTTCCCCTTTGAACTTTCTATCTTTAGCTTCTTCTTGTTCTTCAAGCAATCGAGAGTCCGCGGGCTACTCGAATTCTTCATTTGGGCCTTGGCGACACCGTGGGCCTCTACGTATTCAGGCCGTATATACCAAGCTCGAGTACCTGTAGGGTATACCTATGTCACATACTTTCAGCATTTGGAAGCCTTTCAAACTTTTAAATATTTTCATTCACTTTTATGTTGAGTCACCATTTATTCTTTGAGCATCCTCCCGAGAGCATAGCTGTCATTCTTAGTGTAATGTGCTTGTCCCAAAACACGGTTAATTATGACATAACTTTGACACTTGTATCTTTGATATGTTTATTTCTAGTCTTCACTTAAACTTCAGAGGTGCATTGGCATTTATGTTTTGCTCCAAAGAAAGGCAAGCGAGACACCACTTTATCATATCTTCTTATGAGCACTACAATCCTGTATATGCTTATGTGTCATGTTACTTATTACTAATGAGTTGGAATCTCTTCATAGCTTGCATGACTACTAGGTAAACTTATTTGCATACTCTTTATTATGAATTGCCTAAGTATTTGATCATATGCTGAGAATATATACATCTTATGAAGCAAATGTGTTCATGAAAGTTTCTTTTATCGCACTCAGTTTTCAACTGAATTGCTTGAGGACAAGCAATAAGCTAAGCTTGGGGGGGAGTTGATACGTCCAAAATGTATCTACTTTCCCGAACACTTTTGCTATTGTTTCTTCTCTAATTTGTGTGATTTGGATACAACTAATACGGACTAACGCTGTTTTTAGCAGAATTGCTTTGGTGTCTCGATTTTGTGCAAGAAATCAACTTTCAGGAAAAATCCCGGAAAATATCGCAAAACTCCTATTTTACTAGAAGACTCCTAGAGCCAGAAGATGAGACGAAGAAGGGCCACGAGGGGCCCACACCACCTGGCCGCGCGGGCTAGGTCAGGCCGCGCCAGTAGGTGGTGTGGCCGCCTCGGACTCTGCCTCGACCTCTCCTTTCGCCTATAAAAGCCCCTGACCTAAAACAGACGGGGGGTTTGACGTTTTTCCAGATAGAGTTCCGCTGTGCTAAATATTGATATTTTTTACTAAATATTTGGTCAAACTTTACCAAGTTTGACTTTGACTAAACATAGAACGCCAAGTATTTGTGAACGGAGGGAGTAATGGATTGAAAACGGGCATTCTAATGCAAGATGAATTCGCATATCAGTCTACACGCTTTCTCATAAAGAGAGTATATCCAGAAATTAATAATTAATGAAAATATATTCTATGTAATAGGACTATACACATGCCACAGGGGAGTTTCCCAGAAATTGGATTAATCAAGCCAGGCAATTGAAGGCAAAGAAAAGAAACGGCCTTTCATACTCTCTCCTCCCGGGTCACTCCCGTGGGCGACCTCGGAGGCAACCCTAGCCGTCGGCGTAGGTCCCCCCTCCCTCCACTCTTCCCTCGAATCCCGTGTGGCATCGGCGGCGGCGGGGTCATGGGTTTTCCCGCTTCCGCGAGGCGTGGCAGCGCGAGCCGGCGCGTCTCTGCGGGGAGCTTTGCACGCAGCGTGGCGGTGGAGCTTCGCGTGGGCGGCGCGGCACGTGACGGCGCGTGGATGGCTTGGCGGCGCTCGGAGATCTCGATGGTTGGTGGTTGTGCTCGGTTGCGGGGCCCATCTGGGTCTAGATGGGCTTGAGCGGGCCTCGGCTCTGATGAATGAAATATCAATGAAAATATATTCTGTGCAATAGGACACTATACACATGCCACACGGGATTTTCCCAGAAATTGGATTAATCAGGCCAGGCAATTGAAGGCAAAGAAAAGAAACGACCTTTCGTACTCTCTCCTCCCGGGTCCCTCCCGTGGGCGACCTCAGAGGCAACCCTAGACGCCGGCCTAGGCCCCCCTCCCGCCCTCTCCCCTCGAATCCCGTGTGGCATCGGCGGCGGCAGGGTTGTGGGTTTTCCCGCTTCCGCGAGGCGTGGCGGCGTGGGGCGGCGCGTCTCTGCAGGGAGCTTCGCAGGCGGCAGAGCTTCGCGTGGACGGCTTGGCGGCGCTCGGAGCTCTCGATGGCTGGTAGCTGCGCTCGGTCGCGGGGCCCATCTGGGCCTAGATGGGATTGAGTGGGCCGCGGCTCCGATGCGTGGTGACGGAGTGGGAGGCCTCATCCTGCCGTGATGGGGCTCTCAGCCAGCGCGCGAGGCTGGTTGGCGCGGTGGCGACGCATCTATGTGCGTGGTCGGAGGGCGGTGGTGCTTGGCGGGCGGTGCATGGACGGAGGGCTCGTCGTGGCGGCGCGGGCTCGTCCGGGGCTCGATCTGGGCCGCTAGGGAGGTGTTATGCTGGCGGTGATCTTAGGTCCCTTTCGCGGTGGCGGCTGCCCAGGTTCGCTCTGATTATTCAGCTAACTCGCGAGCAATGGTGATGATTCGGACGATGGCTTTCTTCATGGCGACAGGGAGCCTAGGCGTGGCGGTGGGAGTGATGCTTGCCGATCATCGGGAGCGTGAGGTAGTAGAGGAGGTGTGGTGGTTGTGCCGGTCCTTGAGGGGCGGGCGTGAGGTTTGGGACTCATCACTGGGCGAAAACCTTGTCCTGGCGGCAGGTTGGGGCCGACGATGGTGACGCCCTTGGGCGCCGCATCCTTCTTGAAGTCGTTGTCGAAGCGGTGTTGTCTCTCCTCCGCCCGGGTTCTCTGGGGGAACCCTTGATCCATTGCAAGATCGGGCGTGGGCGGTGCTCTTGTGTCGCTTTTCCTCTTGGGGCCTCGCTTTGGACGTCCAGCGGACAGTGAGACCTATGATGTGTTTTGGTGGTTGGCGGAGGCGAGTTCGTCTTCGGCCAGGCAGTGCATGGCCCTGGGGCTAGCGTGGTAGTTGGAGCGGTGGCTCTGCTCTTTCGCCTCCCCCTGTTGCATTGAGGTGTGGTGTTGACCTTGTTTGTCGTTGACCCGTGTAGAGCGTAGCGTTGGGGCTAGCGTGTGGTGTTGTGATGTACGGTTTTCCGGCATGTTTTCCTCATAAAAGGGCCAACGCTTTTCTACTATATCAATGAATAGGCAAAGCTTTTGCCTCGTTTCAAAAAAAGAATAATACAAAATCGAGTACCGCAGACAACATGTATTATTAATTTCTTCTGTCAAATACACAGCTATGTCGAGGTTTAGAGGTTTCTACAAATTCTCTATGAATATGCATAGGTATTATTATTGAGGACTGCTAGGCGGGTTGTGGGAAAGTTTTACATAAATTATACCACACAAGAGTGCAATAACCATGAGATGGATTGAAAATGAGTGCAATAACCTCCTCATCGCTCTCCACCATGAGAGCGGAGTAGTTTCTGATAACGTTTCCATATTTGGTAGATCAGTACATCTTGACATTTCAAGCAATGTTTATAATGAGAATCCATATTTGCTGATAACACCCTAGTTTCATGAATTTCTAAGCTTCCTAGCAAAATTTGTGCAATAAAATGACTTTTTGATGATTTAAAGTAAGCATGTGTAATTTGTGATATAGCTTGCTCTTGATTATAGTTTAAATAATTCAAATGTATAAAAGTAGTCAACCATTGAAGAACCACCGAGAGTTTTGCAAGATTCAACTTCTTGATAGGAATGGTAATGACGTCAAATTTGGGCCTTTTTTAAAATATACAAATAAAAATATATGTAACAAAATACTAGCGTTCTGTTCACTTGGTGTCTCAGTGTGTGCACTAGCTAGTTTCCACGAAAACATTTAAACTTAACATTTGACAATGTTGAAAAAACTTGTTTCGCAATATGGTGTACCATGTATGAACATTCATGTCTTTAAAACTGGATGACCAATGTCAAAAGGCCATATGTTTACCATACTTTATAATAATGTAACCATATTTGGTAGAATGGTGCATATTGACATTTAAACATAGTTTACAAAAAGAGCTTCCATATTTCAAATTTAGTATGAACAATAAATTATGCGAGTGCGAATAGAGAATCAAAGTAGTACCTCAGTGCCCCCATCGGATACCTCCTCCTCGAATTCACCGGCCTCTTTGATAGCTTTGATAAAGGGGTCGATGATGGCGTGGGCATAGTTATCGTCTTCCTCCGAGATGAAGAAGGCGCCTCCGCATGCATGCCTCTCATACAGATCTGTCGCTGGCACTATGATGTTGTCATTCACCTTCTTCTCGACGGTGACAGCGACCGGCTGGACAGAGCCAAAGAAACGACGGTGCGGCGACGAGCGGCGTGTGTGCCCAGAGAAGATGAACCCGCCATATCGACGATAATCGGAGAGCTCGAGCCATCTATTGCGCCTCCAACTGGCTTCACCTCCGGTTCGTCTCCACAATGGGTACGATTCATGGCATAGCTACAGGGATGGTGGTGTTGTGGAAGTAGCTTTTGCATGCGCGGTAGGTGCAAATTGTTGTTTTACTAGACAGATTAAGGAGAACAACAGATCCATAGGCATGCTATCTTGGAAACATGCACAAAGCTAACTTGGACGAAAATTTTGAAGTATTACATAGCTAATAAACGTTTATTTCTACATGATATAGAGTACAAGAACCAAATATACACCCATACTTTATAGATATTGCTCAAATTTCTAATTTTTATGAGCATGACCTATTATGATTTTATATAGTGATAATATTTCATACTTCTATTAATGCGAATCTCACATGCAAGGCACATCCAACTTACTGGTACTACTAAGAAGAGCATGACTCAGCTCCGCGGTGGAGAATGAGCTGGACCTAACTACATTTCCTTGATTGTTTTCAGGGTCCTTTATGCTAAATGTTTAGACTTGGATGTAATTTTCTATTTTATAAGGTCCTTGATGTAACATGTACATTCACTGATCGTGTTAATTGAAACATCTCGCTCCCTCGAGACATACCCTAGTAAAAAACAAAGTTCCACCACCTAGTTTGTTTTCTTACAATTTCCAAGCAGACTTAGCACATTTCAAGATTCCCTAGCTAACTACGCCCACTTAAATGATTTTATGATGACTTAAAAAATTAGGTCAAATTTGAAATACAAGTAAGCGTGATAGATTCATCTTGAATTTTCCAAATGTCGTCTGAAGGTACACACAATGTCAATACACCAAACACCATCAAGAGTTCTGAAAAATGCAACTAACGTCGTGCTAAGAATCTTCACGCCAACGGATTTGATCCCGTTTTGAAAATATTCAAATAACACAAAGAAAAACAAAATAATTTCCCCTGGTGTCTTCTTACATGAATTACTTGCCTAGAAAAATGAGAAACGTGTGTTTTGACAGCTTTGAATTGGAAAAACTGATTTGGCTGCATCATATATTGGCCTACAGTGTATGAACATTCTTGGAATTCGACCTGCAAGACCAACAAGGTCATTACCCTATCGAATTCATAGTTTATGATATAGTTCCCATATCTTGTAGATGGATGTATATTCTTTTGCTAAACAGTATCGCCAGTGAGAATTTCCAACTATCAGGAAAAACATTTTTAAATTTCTAACTAATAACAAGTAAGTTATTTTCTATACAAGAAGTCCGAAAAATATGGCTCTGAATGCCACAAGACCAGTTGAAACACATAGCGAACCATGTTTAACTTATGATTTCTAAGTTTTATGAGTTTTCAAGCTTCCCAGCAAACTCTGCCCACTTGAATGGCTTTATGCCGATTTATCGAAACTAGCTATACGTTAAATTAATTTAACAAATAGAAGTAAGTTAATTATAGATTACTTTTTAACTAAGTTTAATAAAAATATTTTGGAGGGACCCATCAGGCAGTCATTATATCAGAAATCGCCGGGAGTTTTGACAGGTTAAACTTCTTCATAAGAATTTGCATCTTGACAATTTTGAATTCATTGTGAAAACAATCACACATCAAATAAAAAATATAAAAACAAATGATTTATGCATGGCGTCCTATCACGTCACGTGTACTACCTACCATGATGGCGATAACCATGGGATTCTGACAAATTCTAAGAAATAGCTTCAAGACATTGTCCCACTGTGTATAAACATTATTCTTGGATTTCAACCCAAACGACCAAGATCATGGCCATATCAACATTATAGTTTATGATACAGTTCCCACATTTATATGGTAGATGGGTGCGTCTTGGCATAACATGGAATGTTGCCCGTAGGAGTTTCTAACAAGTAGGAAAAATGTTTTATATCTTCATAATGATGATATAATGGTGATGTTTTTCTGTAAATAAAGTCTGAAGAACATGACTCGGAATGCCACAGAGCCCATGTTTTCTAACATAATGGACTATGCCTGTTTTACTTACCATTCCAAAAAATTAAGTGTTTTCAAGCTTTCTAGCTTAAATGACTTAGCTAAATTAGGTTACGTTAATTTGAACTACTAGAAGTAAGTGGTACATTACACTTGCAAATTTACGAAAGGCCATTAAAGGTACCCACCACTAGGCATACAATATACAAGAACGGCCGAGGGTTTTGAAACATTCAACTTCCTGCTCATAATTTGCGTGCCGACGAAGTTGACCCTATTATGAAAACAATAGAAAATAAAAAAAATACGACTTACTCATAGCGTCCTTTTACATGTACCACCTTCTATGCATGAAAAATGATAAACATGAGTTTTGACAACTTTTAAAAACCCGCTTCATAGAATTGGCCTACTATGTATGAATAGGTTTCAAGCTGAATGGGCAAGGTCATGTCCCTCTCGATATCATAGTGTATGATAATTTTAACACATTAAGTAGTAGATTGGTGCATCTTGGCATGGTAAACAATGTTGTAAAGGGGAGTTTTCAACAAGTATTATACGAAGAGACAATCTCAATTTTTTAAGTGACAGTAATGTTTCTTCTATAATAAAAAGCAAGTATAGTACTACTATAATGAAGAATATGGCTAGAAATAGAGGGGGGAAACCAAAGAGCAAAAGGAGAATATGAGCTTAGAGAATAAAAGGAAGGCAGAGCAAGAGGGTAGCGAGGAGGCGTTGAAGGCAATATTAGAGCATAGTTATGATGGGTTCCTGACATGGGGTACTATACTACTACATCCTTTACAGTGTACACACTCTACTAATTGTAATAAATTTCAGCACCTATATGCAGCCAAAACAAATTTGTTTTCTCTTTTACCATCCATCTCTCCTCGGCAACCCCCGCGTACGAGCCGGCTGATCTTTTCCTCGTCCATAGTCAGGCGATGCGCTACGCACATGTGTCTTGGTACGGTGACTCTGTGCTCTCTGGCGTGTTCGTCAGTTGCGTTAGTGTACTAGCTACGAAGGAACCACTTTGGGCCTTGGCAGCAAAAATTAGTAGAATCAAACTTTTCTGGTTTGAATAGTGTACGAATAATTTGAATATAGACTATTGGATCAAGACTCGCAAATCCCAGCATTGCAAACTGTTGGATCTTCTTTTCCATTCTAGTAATACAAGATTCTATTGATAGTATTTATCACAATAAACACTATGCATGAACCACAAAACACACTTATCCACCGGTCTAGAATCTTCTCTGTCATTTCTCTAGATCATGGTACCAAAAATTTCAAGTATTATGTAGCTAATAAATGTTTATTTCTACATGATATATAGTACAAGAATCAAATATACACCCATACTTTATAGATGTGGCTCAAATTTATAATTTATTGAGCATTACCTATTATGATTTTATATAGTGATGGTATGTCATACTTCTATTATATGAGTCTCACGTACAAAGCACGTGCAACGTTCTAGTACTATTAAGAGGAGCATGGCTCAGCTCTGCGGTGGATAAGGAGGGGAGCCAACTACTTTTCCTTGCTTGTTTTAAGGGTACTTTATGCTAAATGTATGGACTTTGATGTAATGTTCTCTTTTTTGAGGTTCTTGATGTAAGATGTGCATCCACTGACCACGTTTTTTTTAAGTATCTTGCTCCTCGAGACATACCCCAGTCAAAAAACAAAGTGCCACCACTTAGTTTTTGGAAAAAATGGACCATATTTTCTTATAATTCCCAAGTAGTCGTAGCATATTTCAAACTTCCCTAGCTAACTGTGCCTACTTAAATGACTATATATCGATTTAAAAAAAATAGGTCAAATTTGAAATACAAGTAAGCTTGATAGATTCCTCTTAAAATTTTCAAATATCGTCTAAAGGTACACACGATGTCAATATACCAAGCACCACCGCGAGGTCTCAAAAATGCAATTAACTTCGTGCTAAGAATCTACACATCAAAGAATGCAATACCGTTTTGAAAACATTCGAATAAAACAAACAAAAACAAAATAATTTCTCGTGACATCCTCTTATGTGTATTAATTTTCTTGGAAAATGAGAAACATGTGTTTTGATATCTTTGAATATAAAAAATTGCTTGGTTGCTTCACAATATTGTCCTACGGTGTATGAACATTCTTAGGTTTCGACCCGAATGGCCAACAAGGTCATGACCCTATCGACATCATAATTTATGACACAGCTCTCACATATGGTAGATGGGTGCATCTTCTTGTGGAATCAGTATCGCCGATGGGAGTTTCCAACTATCAGAAAAAACAGTTTTTAAATTTCCAAGTGATGACATTTAAGTTATTTTCTATGAAGAAAGTACGGAGAATATGGCTCTGGATGTCACAAGACCAGTTTAAAGACATAGTGGACCATGCTTAACTTATGATTCCCAAGTTTGGGTCAGTTTTCAAACTTCCTAGCTAGCAAACTCCTTCCACTTGAATGCTTTTATGCTGATTTATCGAAACTAGCTTGGTCAAATTAATAGAACTAGAAGTATAGGTTTCCTTTTAACTAAGTTCTACAAAAAGCTTTTGGAGGCACCCATCAGGCAGTCAATATATAACAAAAACCACCAGGAGTTTTGATAGGTTGAAATTCCTCATAAAAGTTTGCATCTTTACAATCCATTTTAAAAACAATCACATATCAAATAAATAAAAATCAGAAAAATAAAAGATTTACACATGAGGTCCTATCACGTCATGTGTATTACCTGCCATGCACGCGATAAAAATAGGATTTTGAAAACGCAGCTTCACAACATATTGACCCACCATATATGAACATTATTCTACGGTTTCAAACCAAACAACCAAGATCATGGCCATATCAACATCATAGTTTATGATACAGATCCCACATTAATATAGTATATGGATGCCTCTTGGCATAGTATGCAATGTTGTCTATGGAAGTTTCCAACAAGTAGGAAAAATATTTTCTATTTTATAGTGACGATATAATAGTGAACATGACTCGGAATGCCACAAAGCCCAAGTCTTATGACATAGTGGACCATGCCTGTTTTACTTACCATTTCTAAATTTTAAGAGTTTTCAAGCTTTCTGGCTTAAATGACTTTATACCGATTTATCAAAATTACGTCAAGTTAATTTAAATTAGTACTATACTGCAGTTAAGTGGTTACATTGCTCTTGAAATTTGGAAATGGTAAGTAAAACATGTCTCTAAGCTGTACGTCCTGTTTGATTCGTTGGATAAGAAAAACATAGGAATATAAAAAAATATAGGACTGCAATGTCATGACCACTCCAATATTATAAAAATTCCTATTTTATCTTAGCTTACCACTATATAGTGTACGAATAACTTTAAATATTAACCGTTGGATCAAGACTCGCGAATCCCAATATTTCTAGTCGTTGGATCTCCTTGTCCATTCTAGCATCTAGAAGATTCTATTGATAGTCTTTAGTATAATGAACGCTATGTACAAACCTCAAAGCACACTTATCCATCATTCTAGAATCTTCTCCGTTATTTCTCTAGACCATGTTACCAAAATTAAGGGTTAGATAGCTAATAAACGTTGACTTCTAGATAATATAAACTACACGAGCTAAATATACACCTGTACTTTATAGATGTCTATCAAATTTATATTTTTTAAGATTTACCTATTATAATTTTATATAGTTATGATATGTCAACTTACTAGTGATCCAAAGTTTATTTGACTCTTTCGTAGAAAAAACAAAAGAATTCTAAAAAAAAGGTGGCAGTGGATGTTTAATATCCTATGAAATCGAGTGCAAAGAAATGCTTAGAAATTTTTTCTACGAGAATCAATCCTACGAATCAGAGAAAAATTTCAAATTTCCTATGCGAACTCTTTAAATCAAAGAGGACAGTAAAGAATTTACTCCACGGCTGCGTCTAGTCCGGCGTCCTTGATGCAGGTGTGCCCTACGAGAAAGTACAACAAGAGAAAAGGCAATAGTAGAACTAACTGTTGGCTATAAGCCATGTCCATATCATTTAGAGTCAATCTAATAGCCAACATGTATAACAGTTAGAGATAAAAATATACTTTACACTGTCACATAGTGTCTAAAGAACATGCTACAGATGACTCTTAACTAAGAGCCCACTTCTCTTATCTCTTCTCTTTTCTCTCATCCAAGTAAGTATAAATAAAAAATCTATCTATTATATACTAAAAATAATAGAAAATAAAGCTACCACGTTCATGCACGTAAGCTAAAATTACTAGCTTCATTGATCGTTTAATTAACAGCTAAGATTAAAAGGCAGATCAAAGTTGCGTAAAGTTTTGTCACGTAACCTGACACGGACATGCACAGGTTGAGCAAACATGAAGCAGTACCGGCCGGACGTATATGACACACGTAATAAAATGTGTCCGACCAGCACTACTGGTCAAGACGCCAACGACCATATCCTACGCCCACCGCTTTTAGTCAGGGTTGTCGGCGTAGGTCCTGAACCTGGCTAGTCCATCGAAATGACCGTTGTTTCAGGTTTGCCGTCAGCGTAGGATGATTGGCTGATGTCCGCCGTTGCGTACGTTGGTCGTCGTCGACATAGGGGCTTGGCCGTAATGGGACATGATGGTGTCAAATCTATGCCGACGACATTACCATCGGCATACATCTTTTCCCTTTTAGCCACATTAAGCTTAGAAAAATCATAACTAAATTATTTTAATTTAAAAAATATTTATCAAAATTTGAAGAAAATTAAGATCTATCTATCGAAACTCAAATATTATATTTTTGTGTTGAATAACAATTAAGTAAAATATTGCATATACTTTTGTATACACATTTTTCATTTTTGATTGGTAAAAACGGAGTGTTTTGTAAAGCAATCACCAAATGAAAATTTAAAACTGGTACCACCCTATTTTTTAAAACATTATAGTACCTTTCATGGACAATGTCCCAATCGAGGCATCTTAAAGCTTTCCTTCCACCCCTCGTGAAAAAGACATTTTTTTGCTGAATCTGTAAAAAATGAGTCAGATTTGAACTACAAGTATATGATATAATACTCATTTTTATGTTCACAATATGCTATTTTATCACAGATCCACTATAAGTTTAGTGAGGCTGAACCCCGAGCTAAAAAAATTCATGCCCGTCGTTTTGATCATAGTTTGAAATGAGCATAAGAAATTTAAAAATATCCAAACAATGTAAAATTTTCGCGTGGGGTCATATTATGGGACATATTTCAAATAAAAAAATATCAAACTTGAAATATTGCAGATACCTCCAAAATTCCTTCTCAGAAATGAGCTATCATTTTCAAGGTTTCATAACTTTCAGGCCAAATGACCAATATTATGGCTAGAATCGTGGCATAGACTCGGTTAGTACAGTATTAAAAAGATATGATGCATGATTCAAAAAATGATATGGATATCATATTTGGATTCCTCTCATTTTTTGCATCAATTTAGACATATTATTAGTTGAATTCTGATTTACGGATTTAAAGATATTAATTATTTCATATTAAATAAAAATAATAAAAAGGTAAAATCAATTTATTGTTATTTGAATTCAAGATTATTACTACTTATTCATTGTTGTTTACTTATATAATTATTTAAAATTTAAAAAATAGTGTGAAATCATGGTCCAGGGTTAATAGGATTGATATGCTAGTATTATCAACGAAGTTCAAATTTTTTTTTTGGGAAGCTCATCTAGAAGGAACGGAGAAGTTAAGCGTGCTGGATTAGAAAGTTTGACCACGAGTACAATTTGACCTGATATTAAACGTACTTAGAGCTAACAATATCCCTGTAAGATTAACGAGTCAAACAATTTAAAATATGTGGAAATTTTTTGAAAAAAATATGATTTCTTTAAAAAGAAACTATGCCGATGGCTAAGCCGTCGGCATATCCAAACGGCCGTTAGCTGTCGAGATGGAACCCATCTGGCCTATGCCGCAGGCTTTCCTAAGCCGACGGCAAACGAGCCTATGCCGACAACATTCATCTGTTCCCTGTAGTGTAGGGGAGATTAAAACCCAGATATTCAGGTAACCATAGCGTGCATATACACAGCAACTTGAAAGTTGATTGGAAACGTTACAGATAGGACACAATAACCATACATGGAAATTAATTCTGGCAATGGAATTTGTTCTCCACGTTGTAGTACAAAAGGCACAAACCAAATCACGTTCGAGAGTCCCGATCGGACGGGTATACATCACAAAAAATTGGAAAACACCATAGATGCAAGTTATGGTTATAGAATTTTGACCCCATAAGTAGTAGCTAATGACCTTTTGACATCACTCTGTGCCAATCCTAGCTCCGCCACTGTATAGGTTAGATCCTCTAGCATCCTCGCGTGGCAATCTAAAGGCTCAAATCAAATCATGTTGTAGAGTACCGATCAACAGATAAAAAAAAAGTAGAAAAAAAAGAGAGTCCCGATTGGACTGATGTAGGAAAGATATATCCTCACGTACTATCCGTATAGGCATCTAGCGTTATAAACGTGTATTGGTCTTGAATCCACCACACCTCACGAAATATTTGACTTGGCGACAGATAGAAACAAGCCTTGACGTGATCCCGCGCAGCTCGGCTACACAATTCGACACGCCACACGACGCGGCGTTCGTCTTGGTAGCGAGTACCATGCGCAATAGCATGTAAGATCCTCATGAGATTCAACATGCAAGCTATGGAGCATGGTCGTTTCGCATGGCCTTGCTTTCCGCGTCTCAAATCTTCAGGCCGCAAACTACCACACCCCGAGTGCGTGCCAATTTGCACAGACAAGATTTACCTAAAGACCAGAGGGGAAGAGGTGAGCATGTCAGGATGGCAATGTGTGCGCCATGCCCAACGGTGAAATCACTGCTGAGAGTGACACAACAAGTTTATGAAATCATTTCCACTCAAGGCAGTTAGCTTTGCTTTGGTACAAACATAAGAACAGTTTAGTTGGGTTGATTAAACCGTGCATGGATAATTTGAAGTTAGCAATCGATAATATTATGTAGACTTACAATTGTTGACAAAATCAACAACCTTACAAAACTAGATTTTTTTTAATGTATTGAATGCAAATGAGCAATGAGAAACAAGTACTCCCTCTGTTTTTATTTACTTCGCGTTCTGGGTTTAGTCAAAGTCATACTTTATCAAGTTTGACCAAAAATATTGGAAAATATATTAATATCTATCATTGTAAATACATATAATATGAAAATATACTTTATAAAGATTCTAATACTATATAGTTTTATACTATAAATATTGATATTTTTTACTAAATATTTGGTCAAACTTTACCAAGTTTGACTTTGACTAAACATAGAACGCTAAGTATTTGTGAACGGAGGGAGTAATGGATTGAAAACGGGCATTCTAATGCAAGATGAATTCGCATATCAGTCTACACGCTTTCTCATAAAGAGAGTATATCCAGAAATTAATAATTAATGAAAATATATTCTATGTAATAGGACTATACACATGCCACAGGGGAGTTTCCCAGAAATTGGATTAATCAAGCCAGGCAATTGAAGGCAAAGAAAAGAAACGGCCTTTCATACTCTCTCCTCCCGGGTCACTCCCGTGGGCGACCTCGGAGGCAACCCTAGCCGCCGGCGTAGGTCCCCCCTCCCGCCACTCTTCCCTCGAATCCCGTGTGGCATCGGCGGCGGCGGGGTCATGGGTTTTCCCGCTTCCGCGTGGCAGCAGCGCGTCTCTGGGGAGCTTTGCAGCGCGTGGCGGAGCTTGCGTGGCGGCGCGGCACGTGACGGCGCGTGGATGGCTTGGCGGCGCTCGGAGATCTCGATGGTTGGTGGTTGCGCTCGGTTGCGGGGCCCATCTGGGTCTAGATGGGCTTGAGCGGGCCTCGGCTCTGATGAATGAAATATCAATGAAAATATATTCTGTGCAATAGGACACTATACACATGCCACACGGGATTTTCCCAGAAATTGGATTAATCAGGCCAGGCAATTGAAGGCAAAGAAAAGAAACGACCTTTCGTACTCTCTCCTCCCGGGTCCCTCCCGTGGGCGACCTCAGAGGCAACCCTAGACGCCGGCCTAGGCCCCCCTCCCGCCCTCTCCCCTCGAATCCCGTGTGGCATCGGCGGCGGCAGGGTTGTGGGTTTTCCCGCTTCCGCGAGGCGTGGCGGCGTGGGGCGGCGCGTCTCTGCAGGGAGCTTCGCAGGCGGCAGAGCTTCGCGTGGACGGCTTGGCGGCGCTCGGAGCTCTCGATGGCTGGTAGCTGCGCTCGGTCGCGGGGCCCATCTGGGCCTAGATGGGATTGAGTGGGCCGCGGCTCCGATGCGTGGTGACGGAGTGGGAGGCCTCGTCCTGCCGTGATGGGGCTCTCCAGCGGTAGCGAGGCTGGTTGGCGCGGTGGCGACGCATCTATGTGCGTGGTCGGAGGGCGGTGGCGCTTGGCGGGCGGTGCATGGACGGAGGGCTCGTCGTGGCGGCGCGGGCTCGTCCGGGGCTCGATCTGGGCCGCTAGGGAGGTGTTATGCTGGCGGTGATCTTAGGTCCCTTTCGCGGTGGCGGCTGCCCAGGTTCGCTCTGATTATTCAGCTAACTCGCGAGCAATGGTGATGATTCGGACGATGGCTTTCTTCATGGCGACAGGGAGCCTAGGCGTGGCGGTGGGAGTGATGCTTGCCGATCATCGGGAGCGTGAGGTAGTAGAGGAGGTGTGGTGGTTGTGCCGGTCCTTGAGGGGCGGGCGTGAGGTTTGGGACTCATCACTGGGCGAAAACCTTGTCCTGGCGGCAGGTTGGGGCCGACGATGGTGACGCCCTTGGGCGCCGCATCCTTCTTGAAGTCGTTGTCGAAGCGGTGTTGTCTCTCCTCCGCCCGGGTTCTCTGGGGGAACCCTTGATCCATTGCAAGATCGGGCGGTGCTCTTGTGTCGCTTTTCCTCTTGGGGCCTCGCTTTGGACGTCCAGCGGACAGTGAGACCTATGATGTGTTTTGGTGGTTGGCGGAGGCGAGTTCGTCTTAGGCCAGGCAGTGCATGGCCCTGGGGCTAGCGTGGTAGTTGGAGCGGTGGCTCTGCTCTTTCGCCTCCCCCTGTTGCATTGAGGTGTGGTGTTGACCTTGTTTGTCGTTGACCCGTGTAGAGCGTAGCGTTGGGGCTAGCGTGTGGTGTTGTGATGTACGGTTTTCCGGCATGTTTTCCTCATAAAAGGGCCAACGCTTTTCTACTATATCAATGAATAGGCAAAGCTTTTGCCTCGTTTCAAAAAAAGAATAATACAAAATCGAGTACCGCAGACAACATGTATTATTAATTTCTTCTGTCAAATACACAGCTATGTCGAGGTTTAGAGGTTTCTACAAATTCTCTATGAATATGCATAGGTATTATTATTGAGGACTGCTAGGCGGGTTGTGGGAAAGTTTTACATAAATTATACCACACAAGAGTGCAATAACCATGAGATGGATTGAAAATGAGTGCAATAACCTCCTCATGGCTCTCCACCATGAGAGCGGAGTAGTTTCTGATAACGTTTCCATATTTGGTAGATCAGTACATCTTGACATTTCAAGCAATGTTTATAATGAGAATCCATATTTGCTCGATAACACCCTAGTTTCATGAATTTCTAAGCTTCCTAGCAAAATTTGTGCAATAAAATGACTTTTTGATGATTTAAAGTAAGCATGTGTAATTTGTGATATAGCTTGCTCTTGATTATAGTTTAAATAATTCAAATGTATAAAAGTAGTCAACCATTGAAGAACCACCGAGAGTTTTGCAAGATTCAACTTCTTGATAGGAATGGTAATGACGTCAAATTTGGGCCTTTTTTAAAATATACAAATAAAAATATATGTAACAAAATACTAGCGTTCTGTTCACTTGGTGTCTCAGTGTGTGCACTAGCTAGTTTCCACGAAAACATTTAAACTTAACATTTGACAATGTTGAAAAAACTTGTTTCGCAATATGGTGTACCATGTATGAACATTCATGTCTTTAAAACTGGATGACCAATGTCAAAAGGCCATATGTTTACCATACTTTATAATAATGTAACCATATTTGGTCGAATGGTGCATATTGACATTTAAACATAGTTTACAAAAAGATCTTCCATATTTCAAATTTAGTATGAACAATAAATTATGCGAGTGCGAATAGAGAATCAAAGTAGTACCTCAGTGCCCCCATCGGATACCTCCTCCTCGAATTCACCGGCCTCTTTGATAGCTTTGATAAAGGGGTCGATGATGGCGTGGGCATAGTTATCATCTTCCTCCGAGATGAAGAAGGCGCCTCCGCATGCATGCCTCTCATACAGATCTGTCGCTAGCACTATGATGTTGTCATTCACCTTCTTCTCGACGGTGACAGCGACCGGCTGGACAGAGCCAAAGAAACGACGGTGCGGCGACGAGCGGCGTGTGTGCCCAGAGAAGATGAACCCGCCATATCGACGATAATCGGAGAGCTCGAGCCATCTATTGCGCCTCCAACTGGCTTCACCTCCGGTTCGTCTCCACAATGGGTACGATTCATGGCATAGCTACAGGGATGGTGGTGTTGTGGAAGTAGCTTTTGCGTGCGCGGTAGGTGCAAATTGTTGTTTTACTAGACAGATTAAGGAGAACAACAGATCCACAGGCATGCTATCTTGGAAACATGCACAAAGCTAACTTGGACGAAAATTTTGAAGTATTACATAGCTAATAAACGTTTATTTCTACATGATATAGAGTACAAGAACCAAATATACACCCATACTTTATAGATATTGCTCAAATTTCTAATTTTTATGAGCATGACCTATTATGATTTTATATAGTGATAATATTTCATACTTCTATTAATGCGAATCTCACATGCAAGGCACATCCAACTTACTGGTACTACTAAGAAGAGCATGACTCAGCTCCGCGGTGGAGAATGAGCTGGACCTAACTACATTTCCTTGATTGTTTTCAGGGTCCTTTATGCTAAATGTTTAGACTTGGATGTAATTTTCTATTTTTATAAGGTCCTTGATGTAACATGTACATTCACTGATCGTGTTAATTGAAACATCTCGCTCCCTCGAGACATACCCTAGTAAAAAACAAAGTTCCACCACCTAGTTTGTTTTCTTACAATTTCCAAGCAGACTTAGCACATTTCAAGCTTCCCTAGCTAACTACGCCCACTTAAATGATTTTATGATGACTTAAAAAATTAGGTCAAATTTGAAATACAAGTAAGCGTGATAGATTCATCTTGAATTTTCCAAATGTCGTCTGAAGGTACACACAATGTCAATACACCAAACACCATCAAGAGTTCTGAAAAATGCAACTAACGTCGTGCTAAGAATCTTCACGCCAACGGATTTGATCCCGTTTTGAAAATATTCAAATAACACAAAGAAAAACAAAATAATTTCCCCTGGTGTTTTCTTACATGAATTACTTGCCTAGAAAAATGAGAAACGTGTGTTTTGACAGCTTTGAATAGGAAAAACTGATTTGGCTGCATCATATATTGGCCTACAGTGTATGAACATTCTTGGAATTCGACCTGCAAGACCAACAAGGTCATTACCCTATCGAATTCATAGTTTATGATATAGTTCCCATATCTCGTAGATGGATGTATATTCTTTTGCTAAACAGTATCGCCAGTGAGAATTTCCAACTATCAGGAAAAACATTTTTGAATTTCTAACTAATAACAAGTAAGTTATTTTCTATACAAGAAGTCCGAAAAATATGGCTCTGAATGCCACAAGACCAGTTGAAACACATAGCGAACCATGTTTAACTTATGATTTCTAAGTTTTATGAGTTTTCAAGCTTCCCAGGAAACTCTGCCCACTTGAATGGCTTTATGCCGATTTATCGAAACTAGCTATACGTTAAATTAATTTAACAAATAGAAGTAAGTTAATTATAGATTACTTTTTAACTAAGTTTAATAAAAATATTTTGGAGGGACCCATCAGGCAGTCATTATATCAGAAATCGCCGGGAGTTTTGACAGGTTAAACTTCTTCATAAGAATTTGCATCTTGATAATTTTGAATTCATTGTGAAAACAATCACACATCAAATAAAAAATATAAAAACAAATGATTTATGCATGGCGTCCTATCACGTCACGTGTACTACCTACCATGATGGCGATAACCATGGGATTCTGACAAATTCTAAGAAATAGCTTCAAGACATTGTCCCACTGTGTATAAACATTATTCTTGGATTTCAACCCAAACGACCAAGGTCATGGCCATATCAACATTATAGTTTATGATACAGTTCCCACATTAATATGGTAGATGGGTGCGTCTTGGCATAACATGGAACGTTGCCCGTAGGAGTTTCTAACAAGTAGGAAAAATGTTTTATATCTTCATAATGATGATATAATGGTGATGTTTTTCTGTAAATAAAGTCTGAAGAACATGACTCGGAATGCCACAGAGCCCATGTTTTCTAACATAATGGACTATGCCTGTTTTACTTACCATTCCAAAAAATTAAGTGTTTTCAAGCTTCCTAGCTTAAATGACTTAGCTAAATTAGGTTACGTTAATTTGAACTACTAGAAGTAAGTGGTACATTACACTTGCAAATTTACGAAAGGCCATTAAAGGTACCCACCACTAGGCATACAATATACAAGAACGGCCGAGGGTTTTGAAACATTCAACTTCCTGCTCATAATTTGCGTGCCGACGAAGTTGACCCTATTATGAAAACAATAGAAAATAAAAAAATACGACTTACTCATAGCGTCCTTTTACATGTACCACCTTCTATGCATGAAAAATGATAAACATGAGTTTTGACAACTTTTAAAAACCCGCTTCATAGAATTGGCCTACTATGTATGAATAGGTTTCAAGCTGAATGGGCAAGGTCATGTCCCTCTCGATATCATAGTGTATGATAATTTTAACACATTAAGTAGTAGATTGGTGCATCTTGGCATGGTAAACAATGTTGTAAAGGGGAGTTTCCAACAAGTATTATATGAAGAGACAATCTCAATTTTTTAAGTGACAGTAATGTTTCTTCTATAATAAAAAGCAAGTATAGTACTACTATAATGAAGAATATGGCTAGAAATAGAGGGGGGAAACCAAAGAGCAAAAGGAGAATATGAGCTTAGAGAATAAAAGGAAGGCAGAGCAAGAGGGTAGCAGCGAGGAGGCGTTGAAGGCAGTGCAATATTAGAGCATAGTTATGATGGGTTCCTGACATGGGGTACTATACTACTACATCCTTTACAGTGTACACACTCTACTAATTGTAATAAATTTCAGCACCTATATGCAGCCAAAACAAATTTGTTTTCTCTTTTACCATCCATCTCTCCTCGGCAACCCCCGCGTACGAGCCGGCTGATCTTTTCCTCGTCCATAGTCAGGCGATGCGCTACGCACATGTGCCTTGGTACGGTGACTCTGTGCTCTCTGGCGTGTTCGTCAGTTGCGTTAGTGTACTAGCTACGAAGGAACCACTTTGGGCCTTGGCAGCAAAAATTAGTAGAATCAAACTTTTCTGGTTTGAATAGTGTACGAATAATTTGAATATAGACTATTGGATCAAGACTCGCAAATCCCAGCATTGCAAACTGTTGGATCTTCTTTTCCATTCTAGTAATACAAGATTCTATTGATAGTATTTATCACAATAAACACTATGCATGAACCACAAAACACACTTATCCACCGGTCTAGAATCTTCTCTGTCATTTCTCTAGATCATGGTACCAAAAATTTCAAGTATTATGTAGCTAATAAATGTTTATTTCTACATGATATATAGTACAAGAATCAAATATACACCCATACTTTATAGATGTGGCTCAAATTTATAATTTATTGAGCATTACCTATTATGATTTTATATAGTGATGGTATGTCATACTTCTATTATATGAGTCTCACGTACAAAGCACGTGCAACATTCTAGTACTATTAAGAGGAGCATGGCTCAGCTCTGCGGTGGATAAGGAGGGGAGCCAACTACTTTTCCTTGCTTGTTTTAAGGGTACTTTATGCTAAATGTATGGACTTTGATGTAATGTTCTCTTTTTTGAGGTTCTTGATGTAAGATGTGCATCCACTGACCACGTTTTTTTTAAGTATCTTGCTCCTCGAGACATACCCCAGTCAAAAAACAAAGTGCCACCACTTAGTTTTTGGAAAAAATGGACCATATTTTCTTATAATTCCCAAGTAGTCGTAGCATATTTCAAACTTCCCTAGCTAACTGTGCCTACTTAAATGACTATATATCGATTTAAAAAAAATAGGTCAAATTTGAAATACAAGTAAGCTTGATAGATTCCTCTTAAAATTTTCAAATATCGTCTAAAGGTACACACGATGTCAATATACCAAGCACCACCGCGAGGTCTCAAAAATGCAATTAACTTCGTGCTAAGAATCTACACATCAAAGAATGCAATACCGTTTTGAAAACATTCGAATAAAACAAACAAAAACAAAATAATTTCTCGTGACATCCTCTTATGTGTATTAATTTTCTTGGAAAATGAGAAACATGTGTTTTGATATCTTTGAATATAAAAAATTGCTTGGTTGCTTCACAATATTGTCCTACGGTGTATGAACATTCTTAGGTTTCGACCCGAATGGCCAACAAGGTCATGACCCTATCGACATCATAATTTATGACACAGCTCTCACATATGGTAGATGGGTGCATCTTCTTGTGGAATCAGTATCGCCGATGGGAGTTTCCAACTATCAGAAAAAACAGTTTTTAAATTTCCAAGTGATGACATTTAAGTTATTTTCTATGAAGAAAGTACGGAGAATATGGCTCTGGATGTCACAAGACCAGTTTAAAGACATAGTGGACCATGCTTAACTTATGATTCCCAAGTTTTGGTCAGTTTTCAAACTTCCTAGCTAGCAAACTCCTTCCACTTGAATGCTTTTATGCTGATTTATCGAAACTAGCTTGGTCAAATTAATAGAACTAGAAGTATAGGTTTCCTTTTAACTAAGTTCTACAAAAAGCTTTTGGAGGCACCCATCAGGCAGTCAATATATAACAAAAACCACCAGGAGTTTTGATAGGTTGAAATTCCTCATAAAAGTTTGCATCTTTACAATCCGTTTTAAAAACAATCACATATCAAATAAATAAAAATCAGAAAAATAAAAGATTTACACATGAGGTCCTATCACGTCATGTGTATTACCTGCCATGCACGCGATAAAAATAGGATTTTGAAAACGCAGCTTCACAACATATTGACCCACCATATATGAACATTATTCTACGGTTTCAAACCAAACAATCAAGATCATGGCCATATCAACATCATAGTTTATGATACAGATCCCACATTAATATAGTATATGGATGCCTCTTGGCATAGTATGCAATGTTGTCTATGGAAGTTTCCAACAAGTAGGAAAAATATTTTCTATTTTATAGTGACGATATAATGGTGAACATGACTCGGAATGCCACAAAGCCCAAGTCTTATGACATAGTGGACCATGCCTGTTTTACTTACCATTTCTAAATTTTAAGAGTTTTCAAGCTTTCTGGCTTAAATGACTTTATACCGATTTATCAAAATTACGTCAAGTTAATTTAAATTAGTACTATACTGCAGTTAAGTGGTTACATTGCTCTTGAAATTTGGAAATGGTAAGTAAAACATGTCTCTAAGCTATACGTCCTGTTTGATTCGTTGGATAAGAAAAACATAGGAATATAAAAAAATATAGGACTGCAATGTCATGACCACTCCAATACTATAAAAATTCCTATTTTATCTTAGCTTACCACTATATAGTGTACGAATAACTTTAAATATTAACCGTTGGATCAAGACTCGCGAATCCCAATATTTCTAGTCGTTGGATCTCCTTGTCCATTCTAGCATCTAGAAGATTTTATTGATAGTCTTTAGCATAATGAACGCTATGTACAAACCTCAAAGCACACTTATCCATCATTCTAGAATCTTCTCCGTTATTTCTCTAGACCATGTTACCAAAATTAAGGGTTAGATAGCTAATAAACGTTGACTTCTAGATGATATAAACTACACGAGCTAAATATACACCTGTACTTTATAGATGTCTATCAAATTTATATTTTTTAAGATTTACCTATTATAATTTTATATAGTTATGATATGTCAACTTACTAGTGATCCAAAGTTTATTTGACTCTTTCGTAGAAAAAACAAAAGAATTCTAAAAAAAAGGTGGCAGTGGATGTTTAATATCCTATGAAATCGAGTGCAAAGAAATGCTTAGAAATTTTTTCTACGAGAATCAATCCTACGAATCAGAGAAAAATTTCAAATTTCCTATGCGAACTCTTTAAATCAAAGAGGACAGTAAAGAATTTACTCCACGGCTGCGTCTAGTCCGGCGTCCTTGATGCAGGTGTGCCCTACGAGAAAGTACAACAAGAGAAAAGGCAATAGTAGAACTAACTGTTGGCTATAAGCCATGTCCATATCATTTAGAGTCAATCTAATAGCCAACATGTATAACAGTTAGAGATAAAAATATACTTTACACTGTCACATAGTGTCTAAAGAACATGCTACAGATGACTCTTAACTAAGAGCCCACTTCTCTTATCTCTTCTCTTTTCTCTCATCCAAGTAAGTATAAATAAAAAATCTATCTATTATATACTAAAAATAATAGAAAATGAAGCTACCACGTTCATGCACGTAAGCTAAAATTACTAGCTTCATTGATCGTTTAATTAACAGCTAAGATTAAAAGGCAGATCAAAGTTGCGTAAAGTTTTGTCACGTAACCTGACACGGACATGCACAGGTTGAGCAAACATGAAGCAGTACCGGCCGGACGTATATGACACACGTAATAAAATGTGTCCGACCAGCACTACTGGTCAAGACGCCAACGACCATATCCTACGCCCACCGCTTTTAGTCAGGGTTGTCGGCGTAGGTCCTGACCTGGCTAGTCCATCGAAATGACCGTTGTTTCAGGTTTGCCGTCAGCGTAGGATGATTGGCTGATGTCCGCCGTTGCGTACGTTGGTCGTCGTCGACATAGGGGCTTGGCCGTAATGGGACATGATGGTGTCAAATCTATGCCGACGACATTACCATCGGCATACATCTTTTCCCTTTTAGCCACATTAAGCTTAGAAAAATCATAACTAAATTATTCTAATTTAAAAAATATTTATCAAAATTTGCAGAAAATTAAGATCTATCTATCGAAACTCAAATATTATATTTTTGTGTTGAATAACAATTAAGTAAAATATTGCATATACTTTTGTATACACATTTTTCATTTTCGATTGGTAAAAACGGAGTGTTTTGTAAAGCAATCACCAAATGAAAATTTAAAACTGGTACCACCCTATTTTTTAAAACATTATAGTACCTTTCATGGACAATGTCCCAATCGAGGCATCTTAAAGCTTTCCTTCCACCCCTCGTGAAAAAGACAATTTTTTGCTGAATCTGTAGAAAATGAGTCAGATTTGAACTACAAGTATATGATATAATACTCATTTTTATGTTCACAATATGCTATTTTATCACAGATCCACTATAAGTTTAGTGAGGCTGAACCCCGAGCTAAAAAAATTCATGCCCGTCGTTTTGATCATAGTTTGAAATGAGCATAAGAAATTTAAAAATATCCAAACAATGTAAAATTTTCGCGTGGGGTCATATTATGGGACATATTTCAAATAGAAAAATATCAAACTTGAAATATTGCAGATACCTCCAAAATTCCTTCTCAGAAATGAGCTATCATTTTCAAGGTTTCATAACTTTCAGGCCAAATGACCAATATTATGGCTAGAATCGTGGCATAGACTCGGTTAGTACAGTATTAAAAAGATATGATGCATGATTCAAAAAATGATATGGATATCATATTTGGATTCCTCTCATTTTTTGCATCGATTTAGACATATTATTAGTTGAATTCTGATTTACGGATTTAAAGATATTAATTATTTCATATTAAATAAAAATAATAAAAAGGTAAAATCAATTTATTGTTATTTGAATTCAAGATTATTACTACTTATTCATTGTTGTTTACTTATATAATTATTTAAAATTTAAAAAATAGTGTGAAATCATGGTCCAGGGTTAATAGGATTGATATGCTAGTATTATCAACGAAGTTCAAATTTTTTTTTTGGGAAGCTCATCTAGAAGGAACGGAGAAGTTAAGCGTGCTGGATTAGAAAGTTTGACCACGAGTACAATTTGACCTGATATTAAACGTACTTAGAGCTAACAATATCCCTGTAAGATTAACGAGTCAAACAATTCAAAATATGTGGAAATTTTTTGAAAAAAATATGATTTCTTTAAAAAGAAACTATGCCGATGGCTAAGCCGTCGGCATATCCAAACGGCCGTTAGCTGTCGAGATGGAACCCATCTGGCCTATGCCGCAGGCTTTCCTAAGCCGACGGCAAACGAGCCTATGCCGACAACATTCATCTGTTCCCTGTAGTGTAGGGGAGATTAAAACCCAGATATTCAGGTAACCATAGCGTGCATATACACAGCAACTTGAAAGTTGATTGGAAACGTTACAGATAGGACACAATAACCATACATGGAAATTAATTCTGGCAATGGAATTTGTTCTCCACGTTGTAGTACAAAAGGCACAAACCAAATCACGTTCGAGAGTCCCGATCGGACGGGTATACATCACAAAAAATTGGAAAACACCATAGATGCAAGTTATGGTTATAGAATTTTGACCCCATAAGTAGTAGCTAATGACCTTTTGACATCACTCTGTGCCAATCCTAGCTCCGCCACTGTATAGGTTAGATCCTCTAGCATCCTCGCGTGGCAATCTAAAGGTTCAAATCAAATCATGTTGTAGAGTACCGATCAACAGATAAAAAAAAAGTAGAAAAAAAAGAGAGTCCCGATTGGACTGATGTAGGAAAGATATATCCTCACGTACTATCCGTATAGGCATCTAGCGTTATAAACGTGTATTGGTCTTGAATCCACCACACCTCACGAAATATTTGACTTGGCGACAGATAGAAACAAGCCTTGACGTGATCCCGCGCAGCTCGGCTACACAATTCGACACGCCACACGACGCGGCGTTCGTCTTGGTAGCGAGTACCATGCGCAATAGCATGTAAGATCCTCATGAGATTCAACATGCAAGCTATGGAGCATGGTCGTTTCGCATGGCCTTGCTTTCCGCGTCTCAAATCTTCAGGCCGCAAACTACCACACCCCGAGTGCGTGCCAATTTGCACAGACAAGATTTACCTAAAGACCAGAGGGGAAGAGGTGAGCATGTCAGGATGGCAATGTGTGCGCCATGCCCAACGGTGAAATCACTGCTGAGAGTGACACAACAAGTTTATGAAATCATTTCCACTCAAGGCAGTTAGCTTTGCTTTGGTACAAACATAAGAACAGTTTAGTTGGGTTGATTAAACCGTGCATGGATAATTTGAAGTTAGCAATCGATAATATTATGTAGACTTACAATTGTTGACAAAATCAACAACCTTACAAAACTAGATTTTTTTTAATGTATTGAATGCAAATGAGCAATGAGAAACAAGTACTCCCTCTGTTTTTATTTACTTCGCGTTCTGGGTTTAGTCAAAGTCATACTTTATCAAGTTTGACCAAAAATATTGGAAAATATATTAATATCTATCATTGTAAATACATATAATATGAAAATATACTTTATGAAGATTCTAATACTATATAGTTTTATACTATAAATATTGATATTTTTTACTAAATATTTGGTCAAACTTTACCAAGTTTGACTTTGACTAAACATAGAACGCCAAGTATTTGTGAACGGAGGGAGTAATGGATTGAAAACGGGCATTCTAATGCAAGATGAATTCGCATATCAGTCTACACGCTTTCTCATAAAGAGAGTATATTCAGAAATTAATAATTAATGAAAATATATTCTATGTAATAGGACTATGCACATGCCACAGGGGAGTTTCCCAGAAATTGGATTAATCAAGCCAGGCAATTGAAGGCAAAGAAAAGAAACGGCTTTTCATACTCTCTCCTCCCGGGTCACTCCCGTGGGCGACCTCGGAGGCAACCCTAGCCGCCGGCGTAGGTCCCCCCTCCCGCCACTCTTCCCTCGAATCCCGTGTGGCATCGGCGGCGGCGGGGTCATGGGTTTTCCCGCTTCCCGGCGCATGAGCAGCGTCTCTGCGGGGAGCTTTGCACGCAGCGTGGCGGTGGAGCTTCGCGTGGGCGGCGCGGCACGTGACGGCGCGTGGATGGCTTGGCGGCGCTCGGAGATCTCGATGGTTGGTGGTTGCGCTCGGTTGCGGGGCCCATCTGGGTCTAGATGGGCTTGAGCGGGCCTCGGCTCTGATGAATGAAATATCAATGAAAATATATTCTGTGCAATAGGACACTATACACATGCCACACGGGATTTTCCCAGAAATTGGATTAATCAGGCCAGGCAATTGAAGGCAAAGAAAAGAAACGACCTTTCGTACTCTCTCCTCCCGGGTCCCTCCCGTGGGCGACCTCAGAGGCAACCCTAGACGCCGGCCTAGGCCCCCCTCCCGCCCTCTCCCCTCGAATCCCGTGTGGCATCGGCGGCGGCAGGGTTGTGGGTTTTCCCGCTTCCGCGAGGCGTGGCGGCGTGGGGCGGCGCGTCTCTGCAGGGAGCTTCGCAGGCGGCAGAGCTTCGCGTGGACGGCTTGGCGGCGCTCGGAGCTCTCGATGGCTGGTAGCTGCGCTCGGTCGCGGGGCCCATCTGGGCCTAGATGGGATTGAGTGGGCCGCGGCTCCGATGCGTGGTGACGGAGTGGGAGGCCTCGTCCTGCCGTGATGGGGCTCTCAGCCAGCGCGCGAGGCTGGTTGGCGCGGTGGCGACGCATCTATGTGCGTGGTCGGAGGGCGGTGGCGCTTGGCGGGCGGTGCATGGACGGAGGGCTCGTCGTGGCGGCGCGGGCTCGTCCGGGGCTCGATCTGGGCCGCTAGGGAGGTGTTATGCTGGCGGTGATCTTAGGTCCCTTTCGCGGTGGCGGCTGCCCAGGTTCGCTCTGATTATTCAGCTAACTCGCGAGCAATGGTGATGATTCGGACGATGGCTTTCTTCATGGCGACAGGGAGCCTAGGCGTGGCGGTGGGAGTGATGCTTGCCGATCATCGGGAGCGTGAGGTAGTAGAGGAGGTGTGGTGGTTGTGCCGGTCCTTGAGGGGCGGGCGTGAGGTTTGGGACTCATCACTGGGCGAAAACCTTGTCCTGGCGGCAGGTTGGGGCCGACGATGGTGACGCCCTTGGGCGCCGCATCCTTCTTGAAGTCGTTGTCGAAGCGGTGTTGTCTCTCCTCCGCCCGGGTTCTCTGGGGGAACCCTTGATCCATTGCAAGATCGGGCGTGGGCGGTGCTCTTGTGTCGCTTTTCCTCTTGGGGCCTCGCTTTGGACGCCCATGACAGTGAGACCTATGATGTGTTTTGGTGGTTGGCGGAGGCGAGTTCGTCTTCGGCCAGGCAGTGCATGGCCCTGGGGCTAGCGTGGTAGTTGGAGCGGTGGCTCTGCTCTTTCGCCTCCCCCTGTTGCATTGAGGTGTGGTGTTGACCTTGTTTGTCGTTGACCCGTGTAGAGCGTAGCGTTGGGGCTAGCGTGTGGTGTTGTGATGTACGGTTTTCCGGCATGTTTTCCTCATAAAAGGGCCAACGCTTTTCTACTATATCAATGAATAGGCAAAGCTTTTGCCTCGTTTCAAAAAAAGAATAATACAAAATCGAGTACCGCAGACAACATGTATTATTAATTTCTTCTGTCAAATACACAGCTATGTCGAGGTTTAGAGGTTTCTACAAATTCTCTATGAATATGCATAGGTATTATTATTGAGGACTGCTAGGCGGGTTGTGGGAAAGTTTTACATAAATTATACCACACAAGAGTGCAATAACCATGAGATGGATTGAAAATGAGTGCAATAACCTCCTCATCGCTCTCCACCATGAGAGCGGAGTAGTACACCCCCTGGATTATGTCTTTGTGTGGTAACTTTATCCAATCTCTCTATATATGATCATTGTTGAAGTCCATATTATGTGTCTTGCATGATTATGGATCTATCTATGTAATTCCTAGGGTGGATATTAAGGTATGAGATGATACTTATTATGCATTTACCATTCTGTTGGGATTTTATGGTTTGTTATACTCTGGAGATACTTCTATGATACATGCAATGGTTTCTATCCATAATGTCTTGTTTACCCATCTCATGAGGTGCTTGACAACACCAAGTATAGTTAGATGGGAGAGATGCGGTAATGCGCATAAAAAATAAATCATTGCACTAGTGTTTAGAGTGTTTACAATTAGAGAGTATGATGTATGTAGGTAAGGGGTGGCCGAGTGATAGACGGCATATGTTTTGACTGACAACAATGTAATCAAACATCCTTTATTTGGGGTAAAAAAAGGGAGAAGTATGTTGTGGTGGAGTGAAAATAACCACATGCTGGCCTTACGAGGGTGACACAACAACACATATGGCTACTTCTTTCAACTATGTGTTTTAGGACATGTAGCCATCATAAAAGTTACCATTAAAACATAACAATTGTGTGTAATTTTATTATCTATAACATGAACATTGAAAGAACATTTCATGATCTCTAATGTTCTTTATGTTAGATAACAATACCATGGATCATCTCATGTGTGTTGAGTGTTGCAGATAAAGTGGTCACATGAAAAGCAGCCAAAACAGATGTTTGGGGGCGGATTATCCGCCCCTGCCAAGGGCCGGATAATCTGGCCTAGCCCAATCAACAAAGGTGGACAAGGCGCGTCATGCAGTATGGGGGCGGATTATTCTTTGGATTGTACGGCTAGGCCGGAGTTTTTGCCTGGGCCGGATAATCCGCCCCAAAAGGGGCCAGATAATTCGGCCCCCGAGAAGTTTTTCAAAGGCAACCAAGGCGCGCCGTGCGGTATGGGGGGCGGATTTCCCCCCGGGAAATCCGATCTTGGGGCAGATCTTTGCCCCAGCTATATAATCCGGCCCCCACTTGGGCCGGATAATCCGGCCCCAAAAGTCTCCAACGGCTGAGTTTTGGCAGGGGGTATAAATACCCCAATTGATCCTCCTGTCAGAACTCTTGATTCATTCGAATAAGCTCAGACATGTTCTTCAAGTTCCAAGCGAGATCTCCATCCTCACCCACCCAAAGGCTTCGATCTTTGGGGAATCGAAGGAGGACGACTCGATCTTCATCAACACCAATCAAGCGCTCAACTTTCCCCCCATTCACTTGGGGGATTCTTGATCTAGTATTTCTTGCAAATATCTAGATCCTAGTTTCGATTATTTGACAATCCTTGTTCTTGTGGGAGCTTGTTGTCATCATGGGAGCCTCCAATTCAATTGTGGATGTGTGCCCCGCTAGCGTTGTGAAGACACCGGTTCCCGCCTCGAAAGGTACCAATAGTGGAAAGGTGGATCAGGCCTTTGGTGGCGAGATCCATCAGAGAATAGGGTGAGGCCTAGTGTGGCGTGGTGGTCTTAGAACCGCCTACCCCTCCAACGCAGATGTACTTCCCTTAATAAGGAAGGAACTGCGGCCAAACAAATCCCCGTGTCTCCGCATGCTCCACTATGGTTTCCTCGCTCCTTTTTACACGCTTAGTAGTCAGGTTGGCATATAGGAACATTCTTGTAATTGCATATCTAGAAAAATTTACATTTGTGTCAAACCTAAAATTGAAAAAGAACTAAAATTTGAAGTAACACCTATTCACACCCTCCCTCTAGGTGATCGGTTCGTAGCATGGAAAACAAAAAAATTCTACCGCAAGAACGAACAAAACCCAGATCTAACCTAGATAAAAGCCAAGATCTAATCTATTAGACATGTGCAACGAGATAGATCTGTACTAACCCTTGTAGTTTCGAAAGCCTTGTTCGAGATCGGATCTTGTGGTTGATGTAGTCGATCACTTGCCGATCTCAAGATCGAGTAGACGATCCTTCCGCCGTGTTCCCAGGCTTCATGATCGGTCACGTCTTAGTCAAACAAACCTTCCTCTCTCCTGTTCAGTGACAATGGAGGTAGTAGATCTCTCCACGGAATCCCAACAACATGACGGCGTGGTGGTGGTGGTGGAGTAGAGAATTCTGCAGGGCTTCGCCTAAGCCAGAGCAGATGGAAGGAGGAGGAGAGAGGCGGCTAGGGTTTGGAGTGGGAAGGGGCAAGGGGGGTGGTGCCTCCACCCCTCTATATATAGAGGGAGGGGTGCGGCCTAGGGTTCCCACCCCTAGGCCCACCCCTTAGGGCCGGCGCACCAAGGAGCTTGGGGGGAGAGTCCTTCCCCCCAAGTTTCCTTTACTTACCCTTTAAGTTTCCCTTTATCCTTTCTTGGTTTTCAAGTAAACTCCAAAATATCTTCTAGAACCTTCCTAACATTCAAACCTTCTAGAATCCCCATACAAACACTCCTAACATTTCCTAACTTAGAAAATGATCCCCATTATATGAATCTTATTCCCCGGACAATTCCGGATCTCCTCGTGATGTCCCGGATCCAATCCGAGACTCCGAACAACATTCGGTCTCCAATGCACATTCAATATCTACTTAAAACAACTTTGAACCTTAAGTGTGTCACCATACGGTTCGTGAATATGCAGACATGATGGAGACACCTCTCCGATCAATAACCATCAACGGGATCTGGAGATCCATAACGGCTCCCACATACTCAACGATGACTTCGTGATCGATAGAACCATTAACATACGACACCAATTCCCTTTGTCACGCGATACTCTACTTATCCGAGGTTTGATCGTCGGTATCTCCATACCTAGTTCTACCTCGTTACTGATAAGTACTCTTTACTCATTCCATGTTATGTCATCCCTTGTGACCTAGTCACATTCTTGGAAGCTAACTAGATGACATTCCACCGAGAGGGCCCAGAGCATATCTATCCGTCATATGGATGGACAAATCCCAATCTTGGTCCATGCGCTTCAACACATACTTTCAGAATACCCAATGACACCTTTATAACCACCCGATTGAAGCGGTGTTTGATGTCATCAAAGTACCCATCCGGTGATGGTGATTAACATAACCTCATGGTCGAAGGATTAGGTTACTATGCATTTGAAAGCTTGTAGCAATATGAACTTAATGACTTGATCTTATGCTACGCTTACTATGGGTGTGTGTCCATCACATCATTCTCCTAATGATATAACCTTGTTATTAATGACATCCAATGTCCATGATCAGGAAACCATGATCATCAATTAATCAACAAGCTAGTTCAACAAGAGGCTTACTAGGGACTCTTTTATGTTTACAAAACACACATGTATTAGTGTTTCCTTATAATACAATTATAGCATGGGATGCAAACATTCATCATAAACACAAAGATATAATAATAACCACTTTTATTATTGCCTCTTGGGCATATCTCCAACAGTCTCCCACTTGCACTAGAGTCAATAATCTAGATTACATGGTAATATACCTAACACCCATGGCGTTCTGGTGTTGGTCATGCTTTGCTATAGAGAGAGGTTTAGTCAACGGATCTGCCACATTCAGATCAGTGTGTACTTTGCAAATCTTTATGTCACCATATCGGACATACTCGCGAATAGCATGGAAACGTAGCTTGATGTGCTTCAGCTTGCTATGTGACCTTGGCTCACTGCATTAGCTATGGCACTGTGTTGTCACAAGAGATGGCCATCGGGTCCAACGCACTAGGAACCATGCCAAGTTCAGTAATGAACCGCTTCATCCATATGGCTTCTTGTGCAGCCTCCGGCGACTATGTATTCGATTCGATTGAAGATTTTGCCACAACGCTTTGCTTGGCACTCCTCCGACTCAACTGCACCATTCAAAATAAATACGTATCTAGACTGTGACTTCGAGTCATCTGGATCGGTGTTCCAACTAGCATCAGTGTAACTGTTTACAACAAGTTGTTCATCACCTCCATAAGAAAGAACCATATCCTTAGTCCTATTCAGGTACTTTAAGATATTCTTGACCGATGTCCATTGCTCCATTCTAGGATCACTTTGATATCTACTAGTCAAACTAACAGCATGTGCTATATTCGGTCTTGTACACAGCATGGCATACATGATAGAACCTATGGCCGAGGCATAGGGAATATTATTCATCTTCTCTCTATCTTCTGCCGTAGCTGGACTTTGAGTCTTACTCAAGGTCTTACCTGACAACATGGGCACGAACCCTTTCTTGCTCTCTTCCATTCTAAACTTCTTTAGAACTTTGTCCAAGTATGTACTTTTTGAAAGCGCTATTAGGCGTCTTGATCTATCTCTATAAATCTTGATGCCTAGAATATATGTCGCTTCGCCAAGATCCTTCATTGAAAAACTATTATTCAAATAGGCTTTGACACTATTAAGAAGTTCTATATCATTCCCAATCAGCAATATGTCATCTACATATAGTACTAGGAATGCTACAGAGCTCCCACTCACTTTCTTGTAAATACAAGCTTCTCCATAAGTTTGTATAAATCCAAAGTTTTTGATTAGTTTATCAAAACGTTGATTCCAACTCTGGAATGCTTGCTTCAGTCCATAAATGGAGCGCTGAAGTTTGCATACCTTGTCAGCATCTTTAGGATCGACAAAACCCTTAGGTTGTACCATATACAACTCTTCCTCAATGTCACCATTAAGGAACGCCGTTTTGACATCCATCTGCCAAATCTCATAATCGAAATATGCAGCTATTGCTAACAAAATCCTTACAGACTTTAGCTTCGCTATTGGTGAGAATGTCTCATCGTAGTCAACTCCTTGAATTTGTCAGAACCCTTTCGCGACAAGTCGAGCTTTATAGACGGTAACATTACCATCAGCATCTGTTTTTCTTTTAAAAATCCATTTGTTCTCGACAGCCTTACGGCCATCCGGTAAGTCCACCAAAGTCCATACTTGGTTTTCGTACATGGATCCGATTTCGGATTTCATGGTTTCTCGCCATTTGTCGGAATCTGGGCTCACCATAGCTTCTTCATATGTCGCAGGGTCATCAGTGTTGTCCACCAACATGACATTCAAGGCAGAGTCATACCAATCAGGAGTGGTACGAGCCCTCGTTGACCTGCGAGGTTTAGCAGCAACTTCGTTCGAAGTTTCATGATCACCATCATGAGCTTCCTCTCCAATTGGTGCAGGTGGCACAAAAACATCTTCCGGTGCTGCGCTACTCTCAACTCCGAGAGAAGGTTCAATAACCTCGTCGAGTTCTACTTTCCTTCCAGTCAATTCCTTCGAGAGAAACTCCTTCTCAAGAAAGGATCCATTCTTGGCAACGAAAACTTTGCCTTCGGATCTATGATAGAAGGTATACCCAATTGTTTCTTTAGGCTATCCTATGAAGACGCATTTCTCCGCTTTGGGTTCAAGCTTATCAGGTTGTAACTTCTTTACATACGCTTCGCAACCCCAAACTTTAAGGAACGACAACTTAGGTTTCTTTCCAAACCACAATTCGTACGGTGTCGTTTCAACGGATTTAGATGGTGCCCTATTTAAAGTGAATGCGGCTGTCTCTAATGCATAGCCCCAAAATGATAGCGGTAAATCTGTAAGAGATATCATAGACCGAACCATATCTAAGAGAGTTCGATTACGATATTCGGACACACCATTACGCTGTGGTGTTCCCGGCGGTGTCAACTACGAAAGTATTCCACATTTCTTTAAATGCATGCCAAACTCATAACTTAGATATTCACCTCCACGGTCAGAACGCAGAAACTTAATCTTCTTGTTACGATGATTTTCCACTTCACTTTGAAGTTCCTTAAACTTCTCGAAAGTTTCGGACTTATGTTTCATAAAGTAGACATACCCATATCTACTTAAATCATCCGTGAAAGTGAGAACATAACGATATCCACCACGCGACGCTACACTCATTGGACCGCACACATCGGTATGTATTATTTCCAATAAGTCTGTAGCTCGCTCCATTATTCCAGAGAATGGAGTCTTAGTCATTTTCCCATTAGACATGCTTCGCATCTTTCAAGTGATTCAAAATCAAGTGATTCAAGAAGTCCATCGAATGGAGTTTCTTCATACGCTTCACTCCAATGTGACCAAGGCAGCGATTGCCACATGTATATAGAATTATCATTCAATTTTGTTTGTTTAGCATCTATGTTGTGAACATGTGTATCACTACTATCGAGATTCAGTAAGAATAAACCATTCATCTCAGGTGCATTACCATAAAAGATATTACTCATATAAACCGAACAACCTTTATTCTCAGACTTAAAAGAGTAACCGTCTCGCAATAAACAAGATCCAGATATAATGTTCATGCTTAACGCAGGCACCAAATAACAATTATTTAAATTTAAAACTAATCCCGATGGTAGATGTAGAGGGAGCGTGCCGACGGCAATCACATCAACCTTGGAGCTATTTCCAACGCGCATCGTCACCTTGTCTCTCGCCAGTCTTCGTTTATTCCGCAGCTCCTGTTTCGAGTTACAAATATGAGCAACCGAACCAGTATCAAATACCCAGGCACTACTACGATTACTAGTAAGATATACATCAATAACATGTATATCGAATATACCTTTCTTCTTGATGTTGTCGTTCTTCAGATCCGCCAAGTACTTGGGGCAGTTATGCTTCCAGTGACCAGCACCCTTGCAGTAGAAGCATTCAGTTTCAGGCTTAGGACCAGCCTTGGGCTTCTTAGCAGGTGCGGCAGCTTTCTTGCCGTCCTTCTTGAAGTTGCCCTTGTTCTTAGGCTTGCCCTGTTTCTTGAAATTGATGGTCTTATTGACCATCAACACTTGGTGTTCCTTCTTGATCTCCACTTCAGTAGTTTTCAACATGGACGATAGTTCAGGCAACGTCTTGTTCATGCAGTGCATATTGTAGTTCATCACAAAGTTCTTATAACTCGGTGGCAGTGATTGGAGGACACGGTGAATCCCTAACTCATTAGGAATCGTTATCCCCAACTCTTGGAGCTTGTTTGCGTGCCTAGACATGGTGAGCACGTGCTCGCTAACGGAGCTACCCTCTTCCATCTTGCAGTTAAAGAACTTTTTGGAGGCCTCATAGCTCTCCACGGCCGCGTGAGTCTCAAAAATGAGCTTGAGCTCCTTAATGATCTCGAACGGGTCGTGGTGCTCAAAGCGCTTCTGAAGCTCCGTTTCTAAACCGTACAGGATAGCACACTGAACTGTGGAGAAATAATTTTTCCGAGTGGCGTAAACATTCTTTACGTCATCGATGGCATCTTCTGCAGGTGGGTCACCTAGCGGTGCTTCGAGCACATAGGTCAACTGACCAGCCCTGAGGACAATCTTCAGTCCACGGAGCCAGTCCGTGAAGTTGCTTCCATTGTTCTTAAGTTTTTCTTTCTCTAGGAACGCATGATGGAGAGGTTCACCATAATCTACAACAAATTTGCAAGTAGTTTAGACTAAGTTTATGATAAATTGAGTTCAATTTTAATTCTTAAATTAACTAGGTGAACTCCCACTCAAAGCAACATCCCTCACATTGTCTTAGTGATTACACGAACCAAGTCCACTACACCAAGTCCGATCTTCACGAGAGAAGATGTAGTTTCATCGGCGAACAATCTTCATGTTCATCATATCATTTATATGACTCATGCTCTACCTTTCGGTATTCCGTGTTCCGAGGCCATGTCTGTACATGCTAGGCTCGTCAAGATTAACCTTAGTTTCCGCATGTGCAAATCTGGCTTGCACCCGTTGTATGCACACGTAGAATCTATCACATCCGATCATCACGAGATGCTTCAAAAACGACGAGTCTTAGCAACGGTGCCAACTAAGGACGAACACTTTATTACTTGATATTTAGTGAGAGGGATCATCTTATAATGCTACCGTCGCGATCTAAGCAATACAAGATGCATAAAGGATTAACATCACAAGCAATTCATAATTAGTGTGATATGATATGGCCCTTTCTTCTTATGCCTTTGATCTCCATCTCCAAAGCACGGACATGATCTCCATCATCACCAGCATTGCGTCAAGGTCAGTGGCGCCGCTTCATGGTTGTCCATCATCACTAGCAACTATTAAAACTACTTGGAATAAAGCTATTACAAGATGAATAGACACGCAGGTCTTAACAGAATTAAAAACAACCATTAGGCTCCTGCCGGTTGCCATATTACATCAAGGATCATTGCATACATCAAATATAATCACAATCACATGATGGCCATATCACATCACAAAACCCCTGCAAAAACAAGTTAGACGCCTCTAATTTTCTTTGCATGTTTTACGTGGTTTGGGGCTTTTCAATAAGAACGGATCTTACCTCTGGAAACTGAACCACAACGTTGATACAAGTGCTATCGAAGTGCAAAGTAGATTGGATCTATACTATGGTGGGAGAGCAGACACCATAAAGCCACTTGTGCAAAGCAAGTTACACGTCAAGCGTGGAGCAAGTCTCATGTGCGATGGCATGTAAGGTTAGCCCGAGCCGCTTCATCCCACCATACCGCAAGATGCAAAGTACACAAAGCAAAAGACGGCACGAGCACCAACGCCCACAAAAACAGTGTGTTCTACTCGTGCAACAGATCTACGCATAGACAAGGCTCTGATACCACTGGTGGGTTCGTAGCATGGAAAACAAAAATTTCTACGCAGAACGAACAAAACCCGGATCTAATCTAGATAAAAGCCAAGATCTAATCTATTAGACATGTGCAACGAGATAGATCTGTACTAACCCTTGTAGTTTGAAAGCCTTGTTGAGATCGGATCTCGTGGTTGATGTAGTCGATCACTTGCCGATCTCAAGATCGAGTAGACAATCCTTCGGGCTGCGTTAAGCGCTTCCATGATCGGTCACACATGCGAGTCAAAGCACCTTCCTCTCCCTGTTCCAAGCAGCGGAGGTAGTAGATCTCTCCACGGAATCCCAGCAAGACACGGCGTGGTGGTGGTGGAGTAGAATTGCAGGGCTTCGCCTAAGCCAGGCAGATGGAAGGAGGAGAGAGGCGGCTAGGGTTTGGAGTGGGAAGGGGAAAGGGGTGGCGCCTCCACCCTCTATATATAGAGGAGGGTGCGGCCTAGGGTTCCCACCCTAGGCCCACCCCTTAGGGCGCAAGGAGCTTGGGGGAGAGTCCTTCCCCAAGTTTCCTTACTTACCCTTTAAGTTTTCCTTATCCTATCTTGGTTTTCAAGTAAACTCCAAAATATCTTCTAGAACCTTCCTAACATTCCGAAACCTTCTAGAATCCCCATACAAACACTCAACATTTCCTAACTTAGAAAATGATCCCGTTATATGAATCTTATTCCTCGGACAATTCGGATCTCCTCGTGATGTCCGGATCCAATCCGAGACTCAACAACATTCGGTATCCAACGCACATTCAATATCTACTTAAAACAACTTGAACCTTAAGTGTGTCACCCTACGGTTCGTAAATATAGACATGATGGACACCTCTCCGATCAATAACCATCAGCGGGATCTGGAGATCCATAACGGCTCCCACATACTCAACGATGACTTCGTGATCGATAGAACCATTAACATACGACACCAATTCCCTTTGTCACGCGATACTCTACTTATCCGAGGTTTGATCGTCGGTATCTCCATACCTAGTTCTACCTCGTTACTGATAAGTACTCTTTACTCGTTTCATGTTATGTCATCCCTTGTGACCTAGTCACATGCTTGCAAGCTAACTAGATGACATTCCACCGAGAGGGCCCAGAGCATATCTATCCATCATATGGATGGACAAATCCCAATCTTGGTCCATGCGCTTCAAGACATACTTTCAGAATACCCAATGACACATTTATAACCACCCGATTCTGAGCGGTGTTTGATGTCATCAAAGTACCCATCCGGTGATGGTGATTAACATAACCTCATGGTCGAAGGATTAGGTTACTATGCATTTGAAAGCTTGTAGCAATACGAACTCAAAGACTTGATCTTATGCTACACTTACTATGGGTGTGTGTCCATCACATCATTCTCCTAATGATATAACCTTGTTATTAATGACATCCAATGTCCATGATCAGGAAACCATGATCATCAATTAATCAACAAGCTAGTTCAACAAGAGGCTTACTAGGGACTCTTTTATGTTTACAAAACACACATGTATTAGTGTTTCCTTATAATACAATTATAGCATGGGATGCAAACATTTATCATAAACACAAAGATATAATAATAACCACTTTTATTATTGCCTCTTGGGCATATCTCCAACACTAGGTGCCAATGTGATCCATTTCAATTGGTATCAGAGTCTCAGCTCTATATTCGGGCTTTACTGCCTAAGAGGTTATGGGCACTAAGGGAGATGGTAGTGAGGCTGTGGACAAGGTAACTATGGATGATCTCAAGACGTTGGAAACAACCTTGCTGAAATCCATAGAGGCCAAAGTGGAAGAGATGCATCAAATGATTGCACGTCTCTCTCCATCCGCGGGCCTGCCTCCATCTACCTTTGAGGCTACCACTCCGCTTTCTAAGGACAAAGCTAATGCTAACTTCAAAGAAGGTCTTGTTCGAACATTCTCATCGTAAAGCCAATTGTGTGTCTCATGAATTAGCAAAGGTAGCGTGTGGATTGAACGAGCAAGTGTGGCTCGATGATCTACCGGAATTTATTTTCTCGTTACTATTAGCAGATGTAACTCTGACTTTAGATAAATAAAGAGGTGTGAATTGTTTAAAGAAGTCTCATGCCATTCTTTTTAGTGAAAAATATTTTTATTATTTTATTTTATTTCTAACATCGAAACATACACATAATTACTTATTCACCCCTTTTGAAATGTATGTGTCTGAAAAACTGAAGGGGGCAGAGGGTATCACAATGATGACCCACTTGCATCTTAGTATAAAATGTTGTGTATTTTGCAGCTAACGAATAAATGCAAGAGTTGCAGAAGATCATCACGATAACTCTATCACCACTCGAGTCAATCAAACGTGGTAACACATGCAAGTGCTTGGGGTATCTCTACCTGTTTAGAATATTCAGCAAATCATTGTTGGAACGTAGATGTCGTAGTCCGGCCGTCAAAACATTTGTATATTCTATTCTAAATTGGGCATGTATATCATACGTACTACATACAAATACACATGCACACGTAAGACGCCCCTTTGTCTGGTGCCCCTGGGCCCGCCCACTAGGGGCCAATGATAAGCCGACCTGACATGAATATCCGCTAGAGATCACGGTCTTCCCATCCTACGGTTGGCACTTATGGTTTCACTTCTCGGCTTTACGTGGACGGCAGCGATCATCTCCAGTGGGACCAAGCGTGACTGACAGCGTAGCACCAAAACCCAGAGATTTTAGGCTTGACCCACGGCCATGCCCCTGGGGATCCTGGCGCTGGACGTGTTCGCCCGGGCTAGGACAGTACGCGTTCCGTGGATCTGGGCCGTGAAAACCATATCGGACGGCTGAGCATTAGTAGTTCTTACAGTCGGCTAATTGGGTCAGGACCCGTTAACGGTTTGTTCTCACACGCATGCAGGTCAGTCAATGGCAAGATGAATAAAGTATGTACGTACGAGGCTGATGACTGGCCAGTGGCGACACCGTATACGGACAGAGCGACCGGGTGGAAACGAACAAGCGGAACGGCCCGGGCAGCTCGGTCGCCGTCACGGAGCATTGTGTTCATCGCGCGGCGGCCGAGACCCGTCCGCGTCAGTGGAAAGGGTCGGAGCCGTGACGATCGAACTTTAAGGGAGCTAGCAGTACACCGCTACATACAGGTCGAGCCGGCGCAAGGTACAAACGCGCGCATATCAGTGAGCTCGCTCGAATGTGGATTATACAAAGCGGCTGCGACGGCAGCCAGCCAGCCAGCGTAGCGGTCGCGGTCACCGCTCCACGCTGGCCCCCCGATCCGTCCAACGATAACGATACGGCAGCGGCCGCATGCAAGTGGACGCCCGCCTAGATACATCATACTAGTGCCGGTATCGGCCGCAGCAGCTAGCTCCCAAATACGGTCGAATTAGAGTACGGGTTTGTTTATTTATACATATACATACTGCTTTGCCCGTGTGGGGGGTCCGGGGGATCAGGGTGCGCTCGCGCGCGCGGGAGGAGGGGGTAGCCACCGGGGGGCTCGACAAAGCAGGGTGGCGCCACCGGCCGGACAGGAGCCCCGCGGAACACGGCGCTCGCTCGCTCGCCCGTCCCGGCCCGGCCCTGCCGTTGTTCCATTTTCTATTTCGCCCAACACCTCCACAGTCCACAACACATGGAATTATTATTATCCCGAGCACACGTCGTCTCCGTGCACCGGCTGCTAGCTACTACTACTAGCTGCTCCTAGCTCGACTCGATCGGCTAAGCTAGCAATTAGCAGTAGCACTACTAGTACCACTAATTTTAAGTACTACTCCAGGTAGCGAGCGTGAGTGTGCATTGGCCGGGCCCGCACCAGCACCTTGTCCTTGGCCTCTCTCTCGGCACCCGTGCGCTCGCGCAGATTAAGTTAAGCTGATCGCCCGGTCGAGCAGGAGGAGAAGCCAACTAAGCGCGGCATTAACGACAAGGTCAATGGATCACCGCCCCCTAGATGTTCCTGCGCTCCGCGTTTAGCCTCTTCCGCCTTGTTCCCTTCCCTTTGTTTAACTAGAGCGGCACCGCCTAGCTTAGCGAGGACTAGGATCTTTTCAGGTTAGGTTCCACCGTGCGTGCATGAAGATGTGTTGCATCCCGGCCCGGCCCATGTGTTTCGTTTTTCGGTGCTTTCATTTACCTCGCCTTTTTTTAGTTTAGTAGTCAAAACCAAAGAAACTAAATTTGATCAAATATTTAAAGAAATATATAAGTATATTGTGATGTGTTTCTATTTACCATGCGTTTTGTGCTTATTAGTCAAAGCCAAATTTAATAGAATTTGATCATATATTTATAAAAAGTATATTAATATTTACAATATACGATCTATGGTATGAGAGTCATCATAATGTATACTTTCATATTATTTACATTTTGGTGTTACGAATGTTGATAGCTTTTCTATATTCTTGGTCAAACTTTATAAAGTTTATTATTGACCAAACCCAGAACGTGAGGTAAATAAAACTGAGGGAGCACCTCGATCGCTCTATTAAAATGGCGCTAATTAGTGATTTTGTGTACTAAATAAAATTTATAGTACTCTCGGATGATTTGAATTACTTTATAAGATTTTTGAAAAGTCAAACGGTGTCATTGTGTTAAGCTTGACCAAGTATGTGAAAAAAACATCCAGAATGCCAAATCATTACCATTAGATTCATCATGATATTTATTTTTTAATAGTATATATTTAGTATTTTGGATATAGATATTTTTGTCAATAAGCTTGATCAAAGTTGATTACCCTGTAGCATCATTATTACACTAATACCCATCGCGTGTATTGTTTGTTAACTAAAGGCACCTACGTGCAATTAGTTACATCGAAGGGTTAGATTGCATCAAGAAAACATGGTCACATCTACAGTGGTCTGTCTATCAACATTAGCCCGGAAGGGGTTCCGGCGGTGGCTGTCTGGTTTTCTCACGGTTGTAATATTTTTGGTTGTATGCATCTGCTAAATGATAGAAAAGTGATAATGTATGGCTTCTTATTTTACAAGAATAGGATTGAGATAAAACCAAACAAAAGTGAAATGGTTTATTAGTACTCTATATATACCAAGGCTTTTTGCTAGCAATAATATTTTCCGGTTGTATGCACAGGAATATGATAATATATATGGTCTCATTTTACAAAATATAACCCTAAAATAAATCAAACAAAAATGGAATGGGTTATTAGAACTATATACTCGGTCTACCGCAAGGGTGCAAGGCTTTTGCTAGTGATAAGACACATGCAGGTTTCCAGCAATAATCTACAATATTATTGGAGTAGTGTAAGCATAAAAACCCTCACATGTATGTTTTGCAATCTCAAAAAACGTTCTCTTGGTTTTGCGAGGCCACTTTAACGTTAATCATTTGGATCAATGTCAGTGAGTACCTCCTAGAGCCTTGCACAGTCTGAATGTCTGATTTTGCGGCAAGTGAGCAAGCCGATGCGAGTGGCCACTACAGTAGCTTTTCTACTACAGTACAAGCATCTTGGGATGTACTACCACCAAATGTTTTTTAGGCATGGGAATGCACAAACCAATTAAGGCGCACATGAAGGAGAGTAGTAGAATTTGGCCTCCATGCAATGAGTTCCAAGGCTTGATTCCGAGAGACTAAAAGAAACTATGATCAGAATGAAGCACGATTTGACTCGGTTCGTCGGGTCACGAGCTTTATGTACGTTTAGGTGTCTTGTAAGGCTGATTGTTCTCCGGGATCCAATGACAATATGGGAAAATGGAAAACTGAATGAATCATATATTTTTTGAAACAAAACGGGCAATTTGCCTCATTTTATTTAAAAAAGTAGGAGAGAATTGACCAGTGCATTATATGGAACTGGCCGAAAACCGATACAAATGCGCCAATGTCGTCATGGAACACGACCACATTGGACACCACCACCATCAGCCGACCTGGCCACCCACACGGAGCACACACACCACGAAGAAGAAAGGCCACCGTCGAGGTTGCCACCTAGCGTCATCGGCATCACTCCTCCGCGAGCCAGCGACTCCGACTTCACCTTCGACGACCCAAACGAAGCCTCGCATCAAGCGACGCCTGAAACCATGTCAGCCCATGCCAACTGTCGGCCACACACACCAACGGCAGACAGCTCCGACTCTGACGCTAAGCCTCTCGAGAGAAATATATGCTCCTTCATTCTTTTGCAAGTGTTTAAACTTTTTCCTTTTTTCAATCTAGCACTCATACATAACTTACTCACATGGGGAATACTAGTATATGCATAACTACATAGTATAAAATACAAGTACAAAGAAATCTGCAGCGATATAAAGAGTTCCGGTACGATGTTTGCACGGCGCCATGATGATCACACTACATACGAGCTGAGAACATAACTCCGATTCTTTCCAACTAACTAATGCAGGGCTTTGCAGAGTAAAACGGAGTGGAACCACTAGTAGCTACAGAGACCAATCTTATTATAGCATATCTTAGGTTATGGGGATGAACTCGTCGTCGTACGGTCGAAGACCAGATCTGTTAGTACTAATATGTTCGGCCACTCCTACCCGACAAAGCAATTGGCGCCGGGGAGTGGCCGTACTGTTTGCTTTCCGATATACTAATCGTATCATTTCGCGTGCGTGGGGTGTCGTCTCTTTCGATTTTCAAACGGGTAGTAAAACCCAGCTCCAGTTTGAAGCATTGCTTGCTCCCTAATATGCATCGGCCTCATCGTACGAGTACAACGGTACATGGCCTAGCTAGATCGTGCGTACTTCTCGTAATCTCGTGTAACCCCTACCTGCCTAGGTAGATCGTTCAAGGCGAGTACTACGTGTGAGCATCTGCTTTTGCGCGTACACGTACGCGTGTTCCTGGGTGTGGCACGATCTCGGCTGCGTGCCTACGGACGTACCGCTACGAGTGTTTAAGGTTCCACTGATCTGCTGCCCCCTTTAAGGGACCAGTTTTTGAGGATCCAATTTTTCATTCATGGTCACACAGTTAGTTTTCACGGTACACACGGTGTTTGATTTCACTAGTACTACCGCTGTACGTGCTGGGCTCAGCACTAATTTTAACCCTGTAGGTATGGAGTAGTACGACGTACGTCTCGGTCTCTCAGATGACCAATTAATTCACCTGGATCACTATGGGACACAAGCTGCTGCTCTGCTCTCTAGCACTGCATATACTCCCTCCGAGTCCCAACGCGAGGACAAATTTGATAAATATAATACATCAATTATTTCTTATATAAAACTAAATCATTAAAAGGTTTATTTGGATACGAATTCATTGCTGCTACTCCCTCCGTCCAGGTTTATTGGGCTATTAGCCGTTTTGAAGTTGGACCGAAATATTGGGCTATTAGCCGTTTTGAGTACAACTTTCTTGACATAAATCCATGTTTTATGGGTCAAAATGATGGTTAAACTTTTTTTGGAGATCAAATAGCTGCATTCATTCAAACCTTGGCATCAACTGCCAACAAATCCATTACAAAAATAGGGGGAGTACCCAACCAAGTCTTCCTGCAGCCCTCTTGAGCTAACTGGTGTGCAACACCATTGCCCAGTCTTCGAACGTGTCTGATCGAGAACATCGTAAAACCCTTCAGAAGTTCTTTGTTCTCCTCTACCAAATGGCCTGTCGACGACCTATCTAGCTTCGTAGCCTTCACCTTCGAAACCACGTTCGCACAATCCGTCTCTAGAAGCACCTTCTCAACACCCGCCTCCTTGGCCAGCATGACCGCACCACAACATGCCAGGAGCTCCCCACGTTCAGGATCAGTGACACAAGGAAAAAATGGCTTGTGCAGGCGATGAACGCACCATGATGGTCACGGATGACCGCTCCTTCGCCTGTGTAACCTCCTGATTGCGCCACAGCATGTCAGTGTTCGCTTTAACCCAGCCTGTGTCCGGAGGCAACCAGTGTTCCGCCGTGGAGGCCCGTTGTGTCCGTGACGGTTTTGCTAGGGATAGCCATTCCTCAGATAGCGCCAGGACCCTCCTGGTCGTCTCCTCTGGATGCTTGATCATAGGCTGTAACAATCTCAGACCCTACGCTCTAAGTTCAAGTCTGGATAAACCAAAAGTGGTTAAAGTAGTACAGCGGGGGCCCAGTGGCCACCCACGTGTAGGCCCGTCGGCCGCCCTAACCACTTCCAAGAACATCGGGACAAGAGCGAGCGGCGTAGGCAACAGGCGAAGAGATCAAATACATACACAAGTGAGTATGTATGCAAGCTACCTTACAACAGTTCTCAGAGCCATACCATCTAAAAGAAATAGAAATATTGCAACGCCATACGACAAGATCCAAATATCCTAGATAGAGATAATAGTGTAGGATAACTCCTCATATATCAATCAACAGAGTATCAAGCGGAAGCGGGAAACAAGATCCAAGTACGGACAAAAAGCAAATCGGCATAAGATGCCACATAAGTAAGCACATCCCGCCTACAGATCTCACGGATCCCCATCCCCGAAATCTCTACACCAAGTGATCGTTGCCAACATCATATGTCTCCTCCACCCAGTATCCATCTTGCGAATACACATGTCCATCTGAATCAAACAATTTATCGTGTGAGACCCTAGGGGTACTTAGCAAGTCTTTATGCCTCTAAAGGGGACATAACCTGGGGTGACGCAATTGCAGCAAAAGATAATACTAACAAGTCTATAGATACTCGCTAACCATCCGCCTAACCAATGGTAGACGGATGTCCGTTAATTAGAAGCAACAGTTATAACAGTATAAAGTAACAGATCCATCCTCCTTCTCACTTACCAACGAGAAAGCGGACGAACAACCCATCTGTTGGCAGTTTTATTACTCATTCCATGAATATTGCACTAATTACTAGTCAGGTGTTTAGTCAAATTAAAAGCGGTACTTTAGTTATACTTGTCTATGATCGAGAAACTGTGCTCCAAGTCGTCCATAACCACGGACACGGCTTTCAGAAAGATTTACCCTGCAGGGGTGCACAAATAGCAACACACACACGATCGACCTCGGAAAAACCAAATCAAAACCCAACGAGGCTTTCACGACAAAGCAATCACAGGATTCATAAAATATTTCAGGGGACCACCCCATTAAGCTACCCGCAACGAAGTTGGCCGGCTCCGAGACGGACCCAAGGTTTGTGTCAATGGCTGTAAACGACTGGGAACCCGAAAGTGTGACTAGGCTTGTCGATACCGCGAAAACATTCCACGATCCAAAACAGTACAGGTGCTCCACGCACAATCTTAAATACAGTAAAACATGGCATAGGTACATGATAGTAATAAAGCCCCAAACTACTTTGTGGCCCCAAGAAATAAGAAATGAATCGAGCTCGCGCTAAGGGGATTCATGGTCCCATATGCGGATAGTGCGATAGTCAAGAAACAGGTATCAAGTACTCGAGGTCCTACGGGACACAAGTGGACATAAAAACCAAATAACATATATTGCCCACCGGTGCCTCTTTAATTAGTTATCCCATTACTACTCAGGCTAAGTTGTTTAGGTACCTCGTTATCCATCAGACACTCACATACACTACACATGCTGTTCTACGACTCGCATGGCTCAAACAACTCCTGTAGTAAGGGCTCATGGGATGGAGAAACAAGTTCGGTGGGGTTTAAAGTAAAGGCTATGCAGTACTTGGGATTCAATTTAATGCAATCGTGACTCAATGATGCAGGAATAAGATAGAGGCAATAGGTACTATATGTATGCAAGCATGTGGTAGTGCTTGCCTGACAGCTCAGTTGAAGCGAGAGACGGATCTGGGTAGTACTCCTGGGATTCCTGGTATTTCCCCTGCTCGGCGTCTATTCGAAAGAAGAACCAAACAAACAAGGGCCAACATAAATAAAGTGCATAAGCATATAAATAAAATGCGAAAAGCAAACAAGCATGCCATGATGAATGATGCACAAATTACATGGCAATAATGTAGCATGGCAAGGGTGAGGTGTGGGGACAAGAATAAATCATTTTATTAATTATTTGGTCAAGTTTTATTGCCATAAACAGTTCTGATTTTTAATAATGACATGATGCATGCTTCAATTCATGTCATGGAATGCCTAATCAGAACGGGCTCGTCGCGCTGATCGATTTAGACATATTATTTGTCAAATTTGGAGTTATAGAATTAAAGTTATTAATTAATTAAGAAAAGGCATTTTTAATTGCAATTAACCAATTTCGAAAATTTAAATTAGTCAAACATTAATTTGGATGGCATATTTGAAATCCTCACATTTTTCTGATTCAAAAACATATATTAGTTGTAATATTTGGATTTACTAATTAAAAGTTATTAATTCTGGATATTAAAAACATATTTGCAATTTCTGGAATTATTTTCATTTGTAAAAAGGCTCACAGAAACTTTTTGTACTCAGGTGGAGCTAGCCCGAGTCACTGACGGGTGGGACCGATGTTGACAGACGCTGCGCTGGCAAAAGAATACAGCGGGAACTTTTCTCACCGCAACAGATATGAGCCGCGGTGACTGACTAGCGGACTTGGCGCTCAAACGGGCCCGCACGCCAGCGGGTGAGTGGGGAACTGCCTCATGTGGGAGCCGGGGGCGCGGGTTGAGGAAAATATAGAGCTAGGATACCTTTCTGTAAAAATGCCAGAGGCAGACAGGCGGGCTCGGCTGGACCGCGGGTGGCGCGTGCAAAAAGGCAGGGGGTATCCGCAAAAGAACAACCCACACTGTTTTTCTTCCACGCATGCTAACTGACGAAACTGACGGAACAGGGGACAGGCGCGGCGGGGGAGGGGGGGCTCGATCCCGTGACCTGGCGCTGGCGCGCGGCGGCGGCTACACCCCCGTCATCACCGACTTCATCGACTGCCTCATGGGACCAGTCCGCGCTGATGAATCAGTTTCAGATGAAGGGTCTTCAAGCGCCCACCACCGATTAGGTCATGGACACTAGCGCCACCTCCCACTTTGCATCGAACCCCGGTATGCTCACCTCCGTGTCTCCTTCTTCTTCTTCCTCTCGTGATGTCGTTGTCGGTAACGGTTCCACCCTTCCGATCACCGCTACCGGGCATGCACGTTTTCCTATTTTCACTCCCTTGCGTCCTCTGCATCTTCGCAATGTCTTAGTAGCTCCCGATATAGTCAAAAAACCTCTTCTCCGTTCGTCAATTCACCATTGATAATCGTGTTTCCGTCGAATTTGACCCTGTTGGTTTTTCTGTGAAGGACCTTCTAACCAGGACCAATATTCTGAGATGCAACAGTCCCGGAACCCTCTACCCTGTCAGCACCTCCTCCCCCAGCCGCCCACACGCCTTCCTCATCGTCGACCCTGCTATGTGGCATCGGCGCCTTGGACACCCTGTACGGACGGTCATGGAGTCATTAGCTCGCTCCTGCATTATTCCTAGGGATAATAATAAATCTAGTTGTGTCATGCTTCTCAATTAGGTCGCCATGTTCGTCTACCTTTTTCTTCTACCAATCGTGTAACACATTCTCCGTTTCAACTTATACATTATGATTTGTGGACATCTCCTGTTGAGAGTATTTCTAGCTTTAAGTATTATCTCGTTTGTCTCGATGATTCACTCAATACGCTTGGGTTTATCCTTTGTGTGCCAAGTCAGATGCCTTCTCACACTTGTCGTCCCTCCACGCCTTAGCCCAAACTCAGTTTCATGCACCTTTGAAAGCCACCCAGTGTGACAATGGGCGTGAGTTCGATAATTCCTTCCTACAATCGTTTGCCCAACGCCATGGGATAGCACTCCGCTTCTCATGTCCCTATACTTCACAACAAAATGGTAAAGCCGAGAGAATTATTCGCACGCTTAACGACATCACTCGCACCCTTCTAATTCAAGCTAGCATGCCACCTCGCTTCTGGGCCGAGGCTCTCCATACAGCCGTACTGTTGCACAATCGGTTGCCTTCCAAGGCCATCGCAGATCGCGTGCCTTTTCGATCCCTTCATGGTGTCGACCCTTCATATGCCTGTCTTAGGGTCTTCGGATGCTTATGCTACCCCAACACCACCGCCGTTGCCCCGCATAAACTTGCGACTCGCTCCATGCCGTGTGCGTTCCTTGGGTATCCATCTCAACATCATGGCTATCGCTGTCTTGATCTTTCCACCCAAAAGGTCATCATTTCTCGCCATGTCGTGTTTGACGAGTATGTCTTTCCCTTTGCCTCTAACGCATCACCACCATCCTCTACTCCTACTTTGCAAAGTTATGACTTTATGCAAGTTGAGCAGCCGACGTTGCCGATGCCATTGACCGCGCCAACCGCGGGAACTTCTGCCGCGGGCTCTGCCACGGCCACTCGGTAGCCTGCCATGGGCGTTCGGCAGCCTGCCGCGGCTGCCCGGCAGCCTGTCGCGGGCACTTCTCCTGTCGCATCAGGATCTTCCGCCCGCGCACGCCGCCTCAGGCCACCTCGCCTGGCCCGTCCTCGGTCGGATCGTCACCGTCAGGATCGCCCTCGTCCGCTCCCTCGCACACCGCGTCTACGGATGATGGTGCCCCGGAGCCTTCTACGAGCTCGCCATCCACGGCTTCTACCCCGCCTCCCGCCACGGATGCTCCTCGGACTCGTCGTCCTCGAGCACCACCGCCGCCACCGTCTCACACCATGCTCTCGTGTGCCAAGCACAACATTGTGCAGCCCAAGAAGATTTTTGATCTTCATGTTGAAGGATTGTCTCCAATACCAAAGACTTATCGTGGTGCTCTCAAAGACCCCAACTGGCATGCTGCAATGGTTGAAGAGTACAATGCGCTCCTCTCCAACAACACTTGGGACTTGGTTGATCCTCCTCGCCGTGCCAACATTGTCACCGGCAAGTGGATTTTTCGTCACAAGATGAAGTCTGATGGTTCGTTGGAACGATACAAAGCTCGTTGGGTCCTCCGGGGTTTTACTCAGCGCGAAGGTATTGATTTTGATGAGACTTTCAGCCATGTGGTCAAGCCATCCACCATACACATAGTTTTATCACTTGCCCTCTCTTGTAACTGGCCGATTCATCAGCTTGATGTCAAGAATGTCTTCCTCAATGGCACACTCATCGAGACCGTGTATGCTCGACAGCCTTCCGGGTTTACTGATCCCAGATTTCCTAACAAGGTGTGTCGCCTCAACAAATCTTTCTACGGTTTGAAGCAGGCGCCTCAGGCATGGTTTCAACGGTTTGCTTCGTTCATTGCTACTATTGATTTTGTTGGCTCCAAGTCCGATAGCTCCCTGTTTGTCTACCGGCGTGGCACTGACATGACCTATCTCCTGCTCTATGTGGATGACATTATCCTGACAGCGTCTTCTCCGACTTTTTTGCACAGTTTAATTAATTCTCTTCGTAAAGAGTTCAGCATGACAGATATGGGTGTGCTTCACTATTTTCTGGGCATCTCAGTCAGACGCACTAAGGACAGTTTGTTCCTCTCACAGAAGAAGTATGCATTGGAGCTTCTTGACAAAGCTGGTATGTATAGTGTAAATCTATATCCACTCCAGTTGATACAACTTCTAAGCTTGCAGTTCAGTCTAGTGATATCGTGGCTGATCCTACAGAATATCACAGTATTACAGGAGGTCTCCAATACCTCACTTTCACTCGGCCAGATATCTCCTATGCAGTACAGCAGATATGTCTTTATATGCATGATCCACGGGCTAATCACTTGCTCCTTGTGAAGCGGGTTCTACGCTACATCCGCGGTACCACCGACTATGGTCTCACTTTGTGTCGACGCACATCGAACAAATTGCTGGCCTACTCTGACGCTGACTGGGCAGGTTGTCTAGACACTCGACGGACTACTTTAGGCTATTGTGTGTTCTTCGGCGTAAATTTGGTGTTTTGGTCGGCTAAGCGGCAGCACACTGTTTCCTGATCGAGTGCGGAGGCTGAGTATCGGGCGGTAGCAAATGTGGTGGCTGAATTTTGTTGGCTTCGACAACTACTTTTGAAGCTTCATCGACCGGTGCATGATGCTTCAGTGGTCTTCTGTGACAATATGAGCTCTATTTACATGACACAGAATCCAGTGCATCACCTGTGTACCAAGCATGTGAAGATTGATCTACACTTCGTCAGAGATCGCGTGACCACTGGCGAGGTTAAGGTGCTACATGTTCCTAGTTCATTACAGTTTGCGGACATCTTCACCAAAGGATTACCATCACCTCTCTTCTTGGACTTTCGGGACAGTCTCAACATTAGTCGGCTGCCCAGTTTTGACTGAGGGAGGGTGTTAGAATACATATCCTACACGTGTTTATATAGATGTAGGATACGTATGCATGTGTATTCTTTGTATATATGTCCGTGTTGTATGCAACCGGGACTCTTTGTAATCCTCTTATATAATGAGCAATACAAGGCCACCTAACGTGCGGTTTCCCCTATCTTACATATATAATAGAAGTAAACTATCCTATGATGACACAAAAGGAAGGAATAGCTCAATTTGTTTGGAATAAATTGCTAAGTCGTTTGGTGCAGGGTTCAAACCCCATGTTTTCCATTTTTCCTTGTTTTCAAAATAATTCTTTCGTATGTGCTTTTGTAATAAAAGGCTCATATAGTGTTATTTCTACTCATGTATTCATGTTAACTCAATTATTAGTTAGAAATTTCTATTCGATACTCTAGAGTTGTATGTACTTTTGTTACATTCTCTTATCCAAAATAAGCGTCTCAAGTTTATCTAGATTCGAAGGTATCTAAACATATTTTAGTGTATGGATACATTTAAATTTAGACAAACTTATGACATTTATTTTGGATTGGAGAGAGTATAAAAAGATCTTATGTTGGTAAACTCATATGTTTCTCAAGCACAAGTATCCTTCATTGTGAGGGTTTCTAAAGAACGTATGAGATACTTATATTTATTAGTTCATACTCTAATTTTTTATAAAATTTATTGTATATGATGAAATATTTTTATAGTTTTGAATACCCATGCTCAAAATCCTAGGCTCGCCCCTGCGAATATGGAGTATATATTCTTTTGTCACCCCTGAATAGTTGCTCGAGAGTATTTTTGTGCCGCATGTAGGCAGGCTCTCTGGTTCGTACGTACCCCCTCCTTGCCAAATTAGACTTAATAAACTTTAACTAAATATTTAGAAAATAGTATGAATATCTACAACATCAACTCAATGTTATTAGAATCGCTATGAACTATATTTTCATACTATATGCATTTGATATTAGAAAAGGTAGTATACTTTTACATATAGTTGGCCGAATTTTATAAATATTGATTCTGACCAAATCTAATATACGGTCCTAATTTAAAAAAGAGGAAGCAGTTTCGCGACTGTCTTGGACAGGTAGATAGGTGGAGATGCCGCGAGTAGTCAGGTAGGATGTATGTGCTGTTCCTAAGACGGCATGGATTTGCACCTTCGACGCCTGTGCCGCGGTGCGTTGTAAAATCTAGCCTCTTGACCTTCCTTCTATAAAAATGATACGCCCTCCCTTAAAAAAAAGATGTCAGGGTTGCAAAATTTGACCGCATTCATGGCCGCGATACGCGCAGGGCCGTGCATCCGTGCGTGCGAGTGAATAAAGATAGATCGACAGCCGCGGTCGGTAGTACCGTCCGTGTCCGAAGAAACAGTAGAAAAACGGACGTATAGGCAGCAGTACACACAACTCAGCTGATTATCTCTTCCTCGTGATCACCTCTACGTAGCTACAGCGCAAAAGCAATTGTACCTTCTGTATATTCCTGAAACCGTACTCCACTACTAGTAAGACATTCACTAACCAGCGGTCATTCACTGAAGGTGCCGGCCGGGCACGTCCTCTGCCCGATCTTGCTCAGCATTCAAACAACCGTATCCGAGTCGCAGGATCGACAGCAGATCGCAGAGAGCAGGAACAAACTTAACGCGGCCATAAATCGTGACATGCGGGTGCTGTCCGTGGACCACAGGGCATCTCCGGTTTGACTCTGCCCTGAGGCTGGCGGCGGGGCCCCACGTGTGTGTGTGGGTGGGTGCGTATGCCCGACACTACACACTCTGCTCCACTACCACTACACTACTAGTACTCCCGCTTGAAAATCTATCGTCCGCGTCACCGTGTGCATCCCTTGAAACAGAATCTCGCAGTAGTATCGAGTTGTCAACTTGCAAGTTCGAAAAAGAAAAGGATCGGAAAATAAATAATCTGGAGACATGGATAGTGCGTTGTGCTGGTCGTCGTTTCAGCTTGGCAAAATTAACTCGGGATTTACCTGGCACGCATCGTGTCCTCGAGCCCTTCGTCCAGGCGTCCGGCACCGCTCCGCACGTACAACAGCGGCGCGCGCACATGTTGCTCGGCCCGGAATGCTCGCCGCCATCGCCTCGTCGCCACGCCGTCTGGGCTGCGCCTTGGATATGCGTGAACGATCGACTCGCCGCGAGTGTTCAAGTGGAAGCTGTTCCATGGGCGGCGTGTCTCCTGACTTACGTGTGGGGTCGCAGATCACGGGTGAAGTAGCGCCACATTGTCTTTCACTCTTCTTTTCGAATGGGGAATTGCTAGTACTAGTACTTAAACATTCGAGCTACAATCGTTTCGGCAGAGTGCCTGAATATCCCCAGGACCTGAACTAGGCCTAATCTGAGATCTAGCGTTAATACGACCCAAGTTTGCGTGTGCATGGCTTAAATTATTTTGCTCAAGAGCAATACTATCAATTGACATGCCTTTTTTTATTGTGAGAAATAGGTATTTGACCTGAGCTAAGGGCATCTTCAGCGGACCGACCCATTCGACCATTCGTTGTTCGAACGTGTCCACACGGACAAGGGGGTCGCCCCAGCCATTCGACCAACGCGGTGTGGACCGGTCCGGACGATCAATTCCTAGCCCAGATTTGTGGTGGTTTTACGTTGGCCCAAACAGCGCGCTCGTCCGCGTCCTCTTCTTGTCCTCCCCTGGGCCGTCGGCCAGTGGATAAAAACCCCCACCCCTCCTAAAATTGACCTCCACCCAGCTCGCGCTGCCACTCCGCGGGAACCGGCATCTGTCGCTCTCTAGCCATCCGCCTAGCACCTGTTGAGCTTGTCGTAGTTCTCCACCTCCATAGGCAGCCTCGTTCCCGGCGCTGGTACGCGTCGGCATCACCGAAGTAGCTTGGCACCCCCGCCATTTCATGGACACGTCGTCCGACGATGATTCCGATGACGATACCAAGTTCATGATGATGGCAACGACCCTCATCACGGACCATGCCGAAAGCATGTTGCCCGTCCACCAGGGCTCAGTAAAGGAACGTGCGGCGAAATTTTCACGTGATCGAGTAGGTGGGCATGAGCGGTTGTTCAAGGACTACTTCCATCGAACGAACCCGCTCTTCTCAGGGCATATATTTTAGTGCTAGTTTCGCGTGTCAAGGAAATTGTTTGAGACAATTGTTAATGGCGTCAGGAACTACGACACCTACTTCAAATGTAAGAACAACCGCACTGTTCATATTGGCTTTAGTTATCGTTGTGGTGTCACAGCAGATGCCATGGATAGACTAAAGGTGGGGACTAATACACGCTAGGAGAATCCAGGGAGGGATAGTGGAGTGATTCTCCACACAGAAGATTGTATTCCTTTCAAGTTTACAAGCGCTCCTAGAGCTGTATTGGCGAGAGGAGGAAGAAGAAGCTCTCTTACTCTCCACTACATTTCACCCCTAGAGTCTTAGCAAAATTTGTATTGAAGAAAAACCAACCCAAACTCGAGCTCAACCCCCTTCTACTGGAACCCTAGCCCCCCTTATATAGAGGGGGCTCGGTCTCTGCCTAGGGCATACGTGGAGGCATATTCTTAGGGAATATGCCTCTTCTCAAAGTAGTAACCCGACCGGGGTGCTTTTTCCCCGCGTCATACATGCTTTAGCTACGTGAGCCTCTGCGGCGCCCGCGTCAGCCTACACGGGCGTCGTCGCCCTTGTCGGCTGTGACCCGGTGGTCCTACCCTTGCTTGCTTCGCTCATGCAGTGCGTACCGGGCCTTCTTTTTGACCAGAGAGATTCCTTCCTTCTCCCAGAAGCTAAACGGGACCCGGATCATGGTAGATCCGGCCACACCTGTTCCTGCATACAAGTTAGACAAGCACTTACGACTTACTCCTTAAGTCGACTGAGACAATGTTAGGCGAGCCCCCTCCTGGTCCGGGTTACTCCGTGATCCGGCCTGCCTTGAGGTGACCCGGCCAGCATCCGCTTTGACCCTGCCGAACCTCGGCTGACTCGGCCCTTATACCCCGGAGTGACCCTACCCGGGGGTATCCCCCCAACATTAGTCCCCGAAGCTGGTGCGGTCTTAGCTGCCTTAGCCGCTAAGGCCACATCAGGTTCATTTATGTTCGAGCCTTGGACGTTTATTTCTGGGTTAGCTCTTTATCTCGGATTATATGGATTTACGTTCCCTTCGCACGTTTCAAGTTTTTACTTACCGGTCGGGTTACCACTGTGACTCGGATCTCATGGTTTTACTTTCCCTCTGCACATTCTAAGTTTTTACTTGTGGTCCGGGTTACCATGGTTTGATCCGGGCCTTGCTTCCTTCTCTCATACGCCAACCCACGTGGAGGCTAATCATCATGTTGTCTTATTTTAAGGGCCTGCACAGTAACCGCCGCAGTAATTGTCAGTTATCACTGTGCGTGGGTCACGTCACGCCTGCCTCCTCGTTTTCCGCATCTGTGCATCATGTCACGGGATCGCTTCTGCTTTGTGGCCCTCTGTGTGGCTCCTCTCCGATTGGTTGATGCAGATGATACATGACCACACCATGTGGCTCATTGGCATAGCGCGATCCCACTCATCCTCTCAAGGGGTGGTTAAGTAGCGGAGGGGCGCACCCCTTAGAATTTTTCCTTCTTCTGCGCCCCTCTGCCCGTTGCTCTTCTTCTTCATCTTCCTCGCGACCGCGCCGCTGCCAGTGCCCCTAGCAGCAGCGCCGCCGCCGCACTCTTCCCCGTGCCTCTGCCTTGCAGCCAGCGCTGCGCAACTTCCTCGCCACGTGTCCTCGCCAGTCTAGGCCTCAGATCCCCGCCGCCGCCAGCGCCAGCGAGGGTAGCGACCACGAGATGATGGAGGAGGAGCTTGTCGTCGCCGAGCAAGAAATGGAGGAGGACGTGCTGCGGCGGACCGTGGCGCGGGGGCCAGATCATGGGTCTGTCAAGATGACCTTGACTGGCTCTACCGGACCAGATGCATTCCTGCCGGCGTCACCGCTCGCCTCCCCTCCGCCGAACTGGCCCCCTCACCCAATCTGGGTGAGTTCTTCGTGTCTTGTCCCACTTTCAGCGGAGATTCGGCCTGTCGGTGAGCGATTTTTTCCGGGATTGGCTTAGCACCTACCACCTGCAGCCGCACCATCTTCCAGCCAATGCTATCACCTCTCTCTGCCTTTGCTTCTATGATCGAAGGCTACACCGGACTGTGGCTCACGAAGGAGCTGTGGATCCGGTTCTTCGGCCTTCATCGTAACGTCATCCCCAATATCCAATTTGAATCTGAGGACAAGCAGCTCACCCAATTCGGAGCTGCGTCCATTTCACCCCGGCGGACTTATGTTTTCCCCCGGGTCACCGGGCTTGATTCCCGCAAAGGATGGGCCCGAACCTTCTTCTATGTCCGGAACTCGGGCACTGAAGATTTGATTCGGTTGCTCCCCTATACTCCGGGTCCACCTGATCCGGAATTCTGGGAGGAGGTCTCCAAGAAGCCCACGGCTCTGGCCAACCAAGTTAACAAGAGGTTCGCGGAACTGAAGAAACTCGGATTGCGCAACGAGGATGCTTTGATCACGTTCGTGCGCAACTGAATCTCTTTCCTCTAGAAGCGCACCCACAAGGTGTGCCACATGAGTTTCAGTCGCGACCCCAACCGGACCTCCTCCTTCGAGCTGAGCAACACGGAGATTTTTCGCCGGGTTAAGGCTCTCTTCACCACCCACAAGGATTTCTCCGTCGAATGGACGTGGGAAATTGAGCACTTCTGTCATGACAGGCTCCCTCCCGTGGTAAGCTTCGCGGGCAAACTTATTTCGGATCAAATATGTGTCGGTTTTTGTTGTATTTCTGACTCTGTTCTTCATGCTTTCTCTCAGTTGTTCCTTCAGCAAACTCTTGAGGATGGTACGGATCCGACCCTTAAGTGGGCGCCGGACCGAGAAATCCCGGATGAGGAGGAGCCGGACCAGAAGATGTTTCTCCCTATGACTGACGCTACAAAACGACCCAGCGGTAAATTCTCTTCTCTTAGAGACTGGCCCGATGATGAGGATGACTCGGATGTCGACGTGATTGAACCTGTTGAGGCTGTCCCTCTTTCTTTTGCCTTTCCGGCATCAGCTAACCCCGGTGGGCATATCCACGAGGATCCTCCACTTGCTACGGGCGAGCCGGTTCTGGTGGCGTCGAAGAAGAAACGTGGAGCCGCACCAAGTTCTTCCTCCGAACCTTCTCAGCCCACAAAAAGGCGAAAGAAGGCCGGAGACAAGACTGCCTCCAAGCCGGCAGGCAAAGCCCCCGCACGAAGGGCCCGGAAACCCAAGGAGGCCGAAACCTCGGATGCGTAAGTCATTTTTCGTTGCGTAACTCACTTCTCCTTGCATCGTGGTAATTTCTCTTTTGACATTATTCTCTTCTTCAGGGATCCGGTGGAGGTCCCTCAGAGCGGATCAAGCATCTCTTCACCACTTCGATCTGGCCCTTCTCCTCCTCGTGACGACGAGTCACGTCCGCTGAGCCCTATTCCAGAGGGTTCTGCGGCTGCTCCGGGTTCTGCACTACCTCGTCGAGAGGAACGCGACCTTGGAGCGGGAGGGGTCGGTCCAGCCGAGGCGACAGCGTCCATAACTTCGGCATCACCGCAACCAGCAGCCACCGAGGCTACCCCAACACCAACACCAGCAGCAGTTCCAGTACCAGTGACTGAACCAACACCAGCACCTGCTCCGGCACCAAGAAAACCAAGAACTGCTCCAAGTCCCGCTACAAGAGCTCCAGCGCCAAGCTCTTCCGCCTCGTCCGAGTCATCTCAACTTCGGCGAGGAACTACTGCAGCAGCTTCTAAGGGGAAATCCACTACAGTTACTTCTTCCTAGCAAGCTAAGGGCAAAAAGGCTCTGGATGCTACCAAGTCAGCATCCGTTGAGGCTGGGCAGCGAACCCTATCTTCGATGCTTCCCAAGAAAGCTCCAGCAGCGAAGGATGTTCCTGCTAAGCCAGCTGATGCGCAGCAAATGGTTCTGCATACCAGCCCAGCCCTTGCCTTGGTTGAGAGGAAAGAAGCGCACACGAAGGGCTTGGTGGCACCCCATATGCCCACCGGTGAGCGGTACCCTCCGAGCCTTATTGAGTTCGTCATGAACTGGAACAAGGCGGAGTTCGTCCACAACGACGATCTCCCGGAAAAGTTCGGCCCCGCAGAATTTTCCGCCCAAATGAATACTGCCGCTAAGGAAATTAACCTCGCGGGGCGAATGATGGAGGTATGTCGTTTCTCCTTTACATGCTGTAGATAATAACCATTAGTCCCCGAGCCTCCGGTGGAGTATCTTGTTACTCGGCCGGATGCTCATTAGAAAACTAATGTAGCTCCATGTGAACTTCGAATATGCACACACCTAGAGCTGGATTAAGTTCCACTTGGCCCGGATCTTGTTCACTTCGAATATGCACACACCAAGAGCCGGGTTAAGTTCCACTTGGCCCGGATCTTGTACACTTCAAATATGCACACACCTAGAGCCGGGTTAAGTTCCACTTGGCCCGGATCTTGTACACTTCGAATATGCACACACCTAGAGCCGGGTTAAGTTCTACTTGGTCCGGATCTTGTACACTTCGAATATGCACACACCAAGAGCCGGGTTAAGTTCCACTTGGCCCGGATCTTATACACTTCAAATATGCACACACCTAGAGCCGGGTTAAGTTCCACTTGGCCCGGATCTTGTACACTTCGAATATGCACACACCTAGAGCGGGTTAAGTTCCACTTGGCGGATCTTGTACACTTCGAATATGCACACACCTAGAGCCGGGTTAAGTTCCACTTGGCCCGGATCTTGTACACTTCGAATATGCACACACCTAGAGCCGGGTTAAGTTCCACTTGGCCCGGATCTTGTACACTTCGAATATGAACACACCTAGAGCCGGGTTAAGTTCCACTTGGCCCGGATCTTGTACACTTCGAATATGCACACACCTAGAGCCGGGTTAAGTTCCACTTGGCCCGGATCTTGTACACTTCGAATATGCACACACCAAGCTAATTTTACACTTCTGTACTTTTTTCAGGTAACCACCAATCGCCGGAGCTCTGAATTCCAACGCATGCTGGATACCCACAAGATGCTACGCGCAAAACATGTTGTACTTATTGCAGAACATGAAAAGAGGGGTAATTTTCTCCCTCGGCACTTCTCCGTTTTTCTTCACCTTCTTCTGCCGAACTAATCTCCTCATTCGGTTTCTGCAGCTAGGGTGGAGGCTGAGAACAAGATCATGCGGAAGAACTTGGAGGAAATCAGGGGTATGTCCTCTTTTGTCCGACCTCGTAGTGTTTTCCATTTCCTCTTCTCCTTGGCTCGGCAAACATTCACTCCTCGGCTCTGCCGGGTCAACATACTATTTCAGCATCGCTTGAGGATAGTGTGCCTGCGTTCGATATGATGCTGCATTTTCTAACAAGCAAAGATCAAGCCGAGCTGAAGAAAAAGGATGATGAGATCGCTCTCCTCCGGACTAAGGACAACGAGATTGCCAAGCTCAAGGCTGAGATGGAGAAGATGAATGCCCAGCACCAAACCGAGCTCCAAAAGGTTGGCCAGAACTTCACAGAAGAGCGTGAGCGCCTTACTCTCCAGATCTCCAAGGACCAGGACCTACTTAAAGAATCCGACGCCCAGCTTGGGTCAGCAAACGCTAAGCTTGAACAACTTCGCAAGAGACGCGATGACTGCATCAAGGAGTTGACCCGGATTCACAGCCACATTTCACGTAAATTCCTTTCCCTTATCCGACATAATTCTCCGGGTTACTTCATCTGTCTTTTCTTCAGCTTCTTCCTTTGCCTTGTTTCCAGGCCACTTTCCAGAGGGTACTCCTATTGCGAGCACTGCTGTTGCCAATTTCCGCCGAGAGAGCGGTACTCCCGTCGCTCTTGACGGTGAGAGCATTCCCTTAGACATGGAGGACCTATTGGTCAGCTTGTCATCTCGCGTGGAAATCATCAAGAATTACGGCAAGGATCTCCTCGACGTTTCTGTCCGAATCTTCAACATGTTCTGGCCCGATGAGAGCGCTCTGAAGAGAATCACACTTCTTGCTGAAAAGCTATCAGATATTGAGACCCAGCTCGACCTCTGGAGGGAGTCCGCTGGGCGTGCCGCCGCTGATACTATCCTTCACCACATACTCACATGGTATGAGAAGATCGACCTCAGCCTCCTTACATGCCGGTGCACCGGATCTAGATGGACTGATGACCCGGAGTGGGTAGCTCGGCGCTAGGCTTGCGCCTACAGCCTCGTCGAATATTCTCCTATCGATGACTGGGTTGAAGGACCGAGCTTCCTGGAATCCGCTAGGGACGAGCATGTTGAGAACGTTGAAGATGGGTCGGATGAGGACGGAGAAGGTGATGCCTCAGATATTGAAGACAGCGACGACGACGCCGAACTTCCTCCTCCTGCTGCTCCTTAGGTCAAAAAACTTGAAAATTTATCAGATCCCCGGTATGCCGGGTGCAACTGTATGCTGTATACATGTGATATTTTGCTACTACGTTTCTATGCCGGATTAACTTGGGCGTAGTCCCCGAGTTTCATTTTCTTGTTCGTTCAATCCTCTGGCTCGGTCCGTGTCTACCTTGATTCGGTTTTACGACTTACGAATCCGAGCTTCAAAAATTGTTTTAACAATACTTAGAAACTTTTAGGCTTAGCTCAAAATAATTCAGCATAATAACTTGAAATAAATACAGGGTTAGTCCGAAAAACACATGTTAGCTCGAATAAATTCGTTTCTTTAGTCGTTTTTCATGTGCTACGCAATTCCAAACTTGTTCTCTTGATTGCCATGAAGTCAATTCTTGTTGGACAGCAGCAAGTCGAAGAGTTGGGTTTTTGGTGCTCACACATTACTAATCCGGGTTAAGTAGAACAACTTATTCCAGCTAGCGTACGAGAGACAACAACAATAATTATTAAGGCAGTCCCCGAGTTACTGCTCGAGGCACTGCTATTTCATTGGTAAGCTTATTGCCGACATAAATACCGACATATGAGACGACTCGGATACATACACTTCTTAACTAAGTGTAGAAGGGACGAAGTAGTGCTACATTCCACGGTCGCTTAGATTCCTCTCCGGACCTATCCGCCTTGTTCTTTTCCTGTTGCTTTGCATCTATAAGATAGTAAGAATCATTGTGCAATGTTTTGCTCACAATGAATGGCCCTTCCCATAGGGGGGATAATTTATGCATGCTCGTAGTACGTTGTACCAACCGGAGCACCAGATCGCCTTCCCGAAAGACTCGGGGGCACACTTTCCGGCTATGATAGCGTCAGAGATTTTGCTGATATATGGCGGATCCGGCGATGGCTCTTCTCGCTTCTTCCAGCAGATCAACATCATTTTGCCGGGCTTCTTGCACTTCGGCTTCTGTGTATTGGGTGACCCTAGGCAAATCATGCTCTATGTCGGCTGGTAATACAGCTTCTGCCCCATATACCAGAAAAACGGTGTATAGCATGTTGATCGATTCGGAGTTGTTCTTAAACTCCACAGTACCACTGGTAGTTCTTCTATCCAGCACCCCACTGATCTTTGCAGTGGCTCAATGAGCCGGGGTTTTATCCCGGATAATACTAATCCATTGGATCTTTCCACTTGTCCGTTCGATGCGGGATGGGCTACCGAGGCTACGTCCAGCCGGATCTTCTTATCTCCGCAGAATCGTGCAAACGCTCCTTCAGCGAAATTTGTGCCATTATCAGTTATGATACTGTGAGGATAACCGTATCTCAAGATAATGTCTTTGAGAAATGTTACGGCCGTAGCTCCATCATATTTTCTTATAGGCTTCACTTCAATCCATTTTGTAAACTTATCCACCATGACCAAAATGTGTGTCATGTTTCCCCTTGTTGGTTTGAACGGGCCAACCATATCCAAGCACCATACGGCAAATGGCCACGTAATTGGTATGGTCTTGAGTTCCGACATTGGCATATGTGTCTTAGTAGCATATCTTTGACAACCATTGCATTTTCTCACCAGATCTTCCTCTTGTTCTAAGGCACTTGGCTAGTAGAACCCATGCCGGAACGCTTTTGCCACCAAGGCTCGGGATGAGGCATGATGCCCGCATTCTCCTTGGTGTATATCTCGGAGGATGCCAAGCCCTTCTTCCGGGTCAACGCATCGCTGGAGGACATTGGTTACACTCTGTTTGTACAGCTCGGAATTGATAATCGTGTATGCTTTCGCTCTCCTCTGAGTTTGCCTGGCTAACACCTCCTCCGTGGGTAACGTTCCGTCTTTCAGGAATTGGAATATAGGCAGTGCCCAAGCTGGTATTGCTCGTGCAGGGAACACGCCCTCATCGATTTCCATCTGATCCACCGGCATAACTTCAGCCGGATCACGCTGAGCAGTCCCCGGGTCCAGCGAGGTAGTCCCCGGGTTTGCTGAGGCGCCCCGGTTGATGCGATCCCCGGGTCTCGCGACTACCTCCCATGTCAATGTCCATGGGCTCACCTGATTCCGTATTTTCCGGACATGGATCGAGTCGGTCTAGGGACGGCACGATAGATGGTTTTCTCGAGGTGTTCCAATGCTACACCCGTGGAATTGCATCGGTCGATCCGATCTTTGATGACATGTCGGACCTGCTTTCCACTCGGGGTACATGGTGAAATTCACACCCCTCAAAGTAACCAGATATCTTCTGCACGTGAAATTTGTATAGTGCCATGTTTGGATCCAGGGCGTCCTACACTCCGGACACTTGCTGCACCACCAAATCCGAGTCGCCAAAGCATATTATCCGACGTATGCCAATCTCTTTTGCCACTTTGAGCCCATGCACAAGAGCCTCGTACTCAGCAACATTGTTTGATGCCGCGAAATGGATCCGCAATACGTATTTTAGCTGGTCCTTCTTTGGCGAGGTAAGCCCCCGGCGCCTAACCCGGTTTTGGTTTTCGACCTGTCAAAGTGCATCCTCCAGTAGTTCGGATCTGGTGGCGGTGGTTCATATTGTACCTCGGCCCAATCTACAAAAAAGTCCGCCACAGCCTGAGATTTGATCGCTTCTCTTCTATCGTATTGGGGCGCATAAGGGGCTAACTCAATGGCCCATTTTGCAATTCTGCCACTCGCATCCTTGTTACCCATTATCTCGGATATGGGAGCTTCACATATCACTTTGATGGGGTGCTCCTCAAAGTAATGCTTTAACTTCTTTGCCGCCATATAGACACCATACGCCACCTTTTGAAAGTGCGGGTAGTTCTGCTTTTGAGCATAATACCTCGCTCTAATAATCGCCTCTGCACCGACTTACCCTCTTCATTGTGCTCTACTACAATCACTGCACTTACAACTCGGTTGGTTGAGGCTATGTAGAGCAACATTGGCTCCTTTGATAGTGGAGAGGCTAACACTGGTGCAGTGGCCAACATCCTTTTTAAGTGGGCAAAGGCTTCATCGGTCTGTGGCGTCCAAACGAATTTATCCGACTTTTTCATGAGTTGGTAGAGAGGCAATGCCTTTTCTCCCAACCGACATACAAACCGACTCAACGATGCTAGGCACCCAGTGAACTTCTGGACATCGTTAAGACACTTCGGCAGCTCCATTCGCTCAATGGCCCGAATCTTAGTTGGATTAACCTCGATACCTCGGCTGGAGACGAGAAATCGGAGTAATTTTCCAGCCAGGACACCGAAGGTACATTTTTCCGGGTTAAGCTTCATCCGAAACCTTCTCAAGTTCGCTAATGTCTGCCTGATGTCGTCAAGGAGCGTTTTGCTTTCCTTGATCTTGATAACCACATCATCCACGTATACTTGTACGTTTTGACCTATTTGGTCGTGCAAACATTTTTGTATACATCTTTGGTACGTTGCACCTGCATTACGCAAACCAAACGGCATAGTGCGATAGCAATAAGCCCCGTACGGGGTAATAAACGCAGTCTTTATTTGATCATCCGGGTTCAGAGGTATCTGGTGGAAACCAGAATATGCATCAATGAATGACAACAGTTCACATCCCGCGGTTGAGTCTATGACCTGATCTATCCTCGGCAGTGGAAATGGATATTTTGGACACGCCTTGTTCAGGTTCGTGTAATCGATACACATACGCCAAACCACTGCCACGTTCGGATCATCCTTCTTCTTTTCTACCAGCACCGGATTAGAGAGCCAATCCGGATATAGTACTTCCATGATAAATCCTGCTGCTAGCAATCGAGCTATCTCGTCTCCAATGACCTTTCTCCTATCCTCGGCGAAGCGGCGGAGAGGTTGCTTCACCGGCCTTGCTCCGGGCCTTACGTTCAAAGAGTGCTCGGCCAACTCCCTCGGAACACCTTGCAAGTCCTGTGTAGACCAAGCAAAAATATCCCGATTCTCATGGAGGAAGTTGACGAGCTCGCTTTCCTATTTGTCAGTTAAATCGGCACCAATTGTTACGGTGCGCTCCGGGAACATGTCATCAACTGGAATCTTCTTGGTGTCCTTTGCAGCTTGGAATGAAACGCTGCCATGCGGGTTACTCAACGCCGGCATATACTGCTGCGTGGACTGAGCTAATGTCGCCTCCTCTTGGATTTTTCTTTTCTTTTGCGCAATCACGAGTGAATCGGCTAGGTTAGACCCGGCTGAAGCACACTCAATGGAACGTCGGAAATCTCCAGCAATGGTAATCACTCCATTTGGCCTGGGCAACTTCATCTTCAGATAACTGATGTGGCAGCTTGCCATGAACTTGTTCAATGCTGGTCTTCTGAGTAACGCGTGATACGCACTTTCCAAGTTCACCACCTCAAACTCCAGATTTTCAGTTCGGCAGTTATCCCTTGTGCCGAATAGCACGTCGACCCGGACTTTGCCTATGGGCTCATAAGAAATGCCTGGTACGATGCCATGGAAAGTTGTTCTTGTAGCCTGGAGCATGTTCTCCGAGATGCCCAACTTGCGCATCGTATCCGCGTACATGATGTTAATGCTACTGCCATTGTCAATCAGTACCTTGGAGAACCTCACATTGATGTTTGGTCCAATGAATGTCGGGTCTAGCACTAGCGCATACGAACCTGGACACGGCATAAGCTTAGGATGATCTTTGATGTTCCAGGTGATTTCCTGGTCCGACCAAGGCATGTACCTCGTCACTGCTGGCATTACCGCATTGACCTCCATATGTTGGTGCTGCAAGCTCTTTCGATCTGTTTCCTCAGTTGTGAACACACAATAGCTCTGGTGATGTTCTCTGTACTCATTTCTTCCCTTGTTTCCGGGGTACCTCTGATCCGGTTGTTGCTGATTTTCCACCTGATGCACTGCATCCCTTCTCTCATTGTTTTCATACCTCGGTGGAGGGGGAGGCAACATTAGTTGTTGCGTGTTTGCCCCGGAGAGCAATTGCTGCCGAGGTTGATCATTCCGGGGTGCCTGAGCATTCCCTGAACCACCTTGTTCTATCTTACGCATCCACTCACATTGCCTCGTTGTGTGACCTGCCGGGCTATTCGGATTTGGCGTGTGAAACTTACATGGCTGGTCCAACATCGACTCATAGGTATACCTCGGACGGTCTTTCTTTTCTTGCCACTGTTTCTTTTGCTCCGGAGTCCATGTTTTTTTGCCATCGTTTCTTGGAGTCCATTGCCCTCCCGTTCTCTGGCGTTGGTTGCTCCCAGCTCCGGGTTGATCTTGATTCACAGCTGCAACTTGTTGCGAATTGTAGCAATGATCTGGTCCATCATCTCTTCTTTTTCCTCTGTAATCGTTCCTCCGAGATGACCCGGCTCCATCCCTCTGATAGTATTCCTTGTTCGACTCGTTTGACGCGAGCCTAGGTTGAGTCGGATCACCCAAAGCATACGAATCTGCAATCCGGATCATCTCTGCCAACGTAATTGGTATTTTCTTTGCAACTTCATCCACAGCTTGCTGCCATATCTGCACCCTTGCGAAAACCATGCTATGTCCTGTGACTCTATGACACCCTCACACGAGTTTCGCACGGTGCACCACCGGGTCAGAAATTCACGGTCCGTCTCATTAGGTCTTTGCTTGCACATTGCTAGGGTCTGTGGCCTGTTCGGCCTTTGATATGTACTTGAGAAGTTGCTGATAAACATTTCTTCAAAATCAATCCAGCAGTTGATGCTTCCGAGTGGTAAATTATTCAGCCATACTCTGGCCGGACCTTCCAACATCTGGGGTACGTATCGTACAGCCCATCTCAAGTTGCCAGTGGCAATTTTCACAGCCGTAGCATAGTTTATCAGGCAATCCTCCGGCTTGGTACTGCCGTCATACGTCTTCGTGCCTCTGGGCAACTGGAAGTTAGGTACCGGTGGCTCCTTCATGATCCGGGGTCCAAAGCACGCTGGACCTGGGGGACATTGACATTCGATCTGTTCCGACCTATACAGGCGATCCAGTTTCAACCTGGCGTCATCCGACATTAAATCCCTGCTTCCCAATCTTGACCCTATCACATGATAGTCCGGTCTCGGGTACCCCGCATTCACCATCTCCGAATCACCATCATTGTATCGGTTTTGCACTTGGGGCGCACCTTTCTGTTGCATACCTCGGCTGGCGCTTTGCTCTTGCCTTGGTATATTCTGCTGCTACGGTTGTCCTGCTCCTGTGGAGTTTCGCTGTTCGTCATTGCCGTTGGCAGCGTTCCCTTGACCGGCATTGCCTTGGTCGTGGTTACCTCGGCCAGCTTCACCTCGGCTTACACTTCGTCCATCATCATTTTTCTGCGTTTCTTTTTCTTTTCCTGCACGCGTCGGGTCGTATGGGACGATCTATTTGTTCCGTCTGTCCGAGGTTACTACCTCTTCTCTCCTTGGACCACCATGAGGTGACGATGCGGCTCCAGCGGATTTCTCTAGGTTACCCATCGCCGAATGGACAATTTTGGAAGATCCAGCTCTCTCCGGGTTAACTCTGAGTAGCTCTTCGTTCTGTCTGTTCGTGATCCGAACTAACTCGTTAACCCTATCTCGCTGTCTTTGACGGGCCTCACCCGTCAGACCCTCTAACTCGGATGCAGCCGCATCCGCTGCTCTGAGGTTCTTCGCCGGGGTACTATACTTCGGCAACCCCACAGACAAATAGTTTTCCGATCCCTCGGCTCCATCATCACCTTCTCTGTTCATCTCGCTCATGAGATTTCTCCCTTTTACTTTTACCGTATCAACTTTGTTTGCCTTTGCATACTCACGCAGCGTCATGTTCAGCGACTGCTGAGCCGCGGCTATTTTCTTTGCGCCCTCTAGTATATTTTGCCTAGTTTCCTCTAGCTCGGCCTGTGCCTGAGCCGGATCTACCACTGCCGCTACCGGGTTAGCCAAGCTATCCATAGCTTCTCTCAGTACGTTCTCAGGCCTCTCTAGTGGTGGCCCTCTACCTTTCCTCGGTGCCTTAGGTGTTACCTCTGGGTCCGGTGCTGGATCCTTGCTTGCGTCTGCCCCCGGCGCAGTCATCATCACTTCAGCACGGTCCGGGGAGCGAGTGATACGCACCCCGTGAACCACGCTAAGGGGTGGTTCCCCTGCCTCGACGACACGCTGCGGGTGAACGCATGATACGTCCACAGCAACGTAGACCTTGTGTGCACCCAACTTGACGAAGAGGCCGTTGCGCGGAAGCGGGCGCGTGCCGAAGCAACCAGCGTTGTCGCTGACGAAATCCAGCGCTCCAAAGCGCTGAACGAGCTCGGAGACGATTCTTTCGCCAGTGCTGATGAGGTTTCCCGTCCGGATCTTCACCCCTACTAGCGCCGCTAGCCCCACGGTGGGCGCCAACTGTCGTGGTGGTGTCACGGCAGATGCCATGGATAGGCTAAAGGTGGGGACTAATACACGCTAGGGGAATCCAGGGAGGGATAGTGGAGTGATTCTCCACACAGAAGATTGTATTCCTTTCAAGTTTACAAGCGCTCCTAGAGCTGTATTGGAGAGAGGAGGAAGAAGAAGCTCTCTTACTCTCCACTACAGTTCACCCCTAGAGTCTTAGCAAAATTTGTATTGAAGAAAAACCAACCCAAACTCGAGCTCAACCCCCTTCTACTGGAACCCTAGCCCTCCTTATATAGAGGGGGCTCGGTCTCTGCCTAGGGCATATGTGGAGGCATATTCCTAAGAATATGCCTCTTCTCAAAGTAGTAACCCGACCGGGGTGCTTTTCCTCCGCGTCATACATGCTTTAGCTACGTGAGCCTCTGCGGCGCCCGCGTCAGCCGACACGGGCGTCGTCACCCTTGTCGGCTGTGACCCGGTGGTCCTACCCTTGCTTGCTTCGCTCATGCAGTGCGTACCGGGCCTTCTTTTTGACCAGAGAGATTCCTTCCTTCTCCCAGAAGCTAAACGGGACTCGGATCATCGTAGATCCGGCCACACCCGTTCCTGCATACAAGTTAGACAAGCACTTCTGACTTACTCCTTAAGTCGGCTGAGACAATGTTAGGCGACCCCCCCCCCCCTGGTCCGGGTTACTCCGTGATCCGGCCTGCCTTGAGGTGACTCGGCCAGCATCCGCTTTGACCCTGCCGAACCTCGGCTGACTCGGCCCTTATACCACAGAGTGACCCTACCCGGGGGTATCCCCCCAACATTAGTTCTTACCAAAAATGTTGCTTTGATATTCGAATGCTTGCATATGGAGTCGTTGGTGATTTTGTCGATGAGTACATGCGCATGAGTGAGAGCACCTGCCTTGGACGATGTACAAGTTCTGCAAAGCGGTGATTGCAGTTTTTGGTGAAGTTTACCTAAGAGAGCCATATCTCGAAGACACTGCTCGTATGTTGTCCATCAATGAGAAGAGAGGATTTTTAGGGATGCTTGGCAGCATAAATTTTATATATTGGAAGTGGAAGAACTGCCCTTTTGCTTGGCAGGGACAATATACTAGGCATGTGGATGGATGCACAGTGATTTTTGAGGCAGTTGCATCTTAAGATCTATTGATATGGTACTCTTTCTTTGGCATGGCAAGTTCTAACAATGACATCAATGTGCTCCAGCGCTCCCAGGTATTTTCTAGGATGGCGGAAGGCAATGTCCACAGATTCGCTATGAGGCCGGAGTCATGCATACGACAAAGGGTATTACCTTGCTGATGGCATCTACCCAGATCGAGCAATCCTTGTGAAGACCATTCGTGATTAGGGTGATGAGAAATGTGCAAGGTTTTCCAAGGAGTAAGAGGCTGCTAGGAAGGATGTGAAGCGGGCTTTTGATGTGCTCCAGTCTAGCTGGTCATTGTTTGGCATCCTGCTTTAACTTGGAGCACTGAGACTATGGAGGACCGCTTCGTGATAATGCACACAATGATCGTTCAGTATGAGCGGTATGATGGACACCATGACTACATATGAACCATAAAAGGATGGGATCCTTCTATTTAGTAGTACTTTTATCTTCCAAATGTATTTCTCAAGTAATCTAGTATTTATATCATTAAACCCGCTTAAGTAGGTTTGATAAAAAATGAGCAAAAAATAGTCAAATTCCTTCTGCTTGCTCATCAGATAAGTTAACTGGCATCAACCGCTTGACTAAAAGAAATGAAATGTTCTTTCATTCTCTGTTAATGTCTGTACGGAGCCGTCAATAGTCTCATGAAAACCCAAAAGAGGCAACGAGTCGTTTAGGCGCCTCTAAAACAAATATAGGGTTTCGTTATCTCGTCGTTGACGATGCAGCAATGCTCCATCTCCGGTGTTGTTGGACACTTGGAGCTATGACAGACCGTGGCCTCTCACCGGCGGTTTATGTTCTTCGGTTAGCTTATTTACAATGTCTTCTTCTAGATGATAAGGTGACGGCTACATCTCGAAGTCAGAATAAGATCTTTCCAACCTATCGTCGCTCTGGTGGTGTGTCTAGCGCGTGCGGAGGGCACATGCAGTCGTGTGTCCTGCGGATCTCTTGGGATCCTATCGATTTTCGTGTTCATTCATTGGTTTCAAATCAGTCTTTTTCGATCTAGAATAGTATTTTGTCCGTTAGAAAATAAATGTCGTAGATTCGTTTAGATACGTATGTATCTAGACATGTTTTAGTGTGTATCTACATATGTATTTAGACAAATCTACGACTTTTATATTTCTGTATGGAGGAGGTATATATATTCTCTATTATGAAATTCCTGCTTAAATGAAAATATGAGACGCCGAGCTTACTGAAATGAAAATACCGATATGTACTGGTCGGCATTTCAAATACCGATAAGTACTGGCCAGCATTTCAAACACCGACGCCGCGCTAGATTCGCAATTACTTAAATTTGTGTATTATTAGTGAAATTTGTTAAATAAAATATATTATTTTAAAAAAACAGCGTTATATTACGTAGCCAAGTTGCTTTTTGCAAGATGCTCGACAAAACACGTCCTTTCAAGAGTGAAGATTAGGAGCAGGCTGTATTGCATCCCACATGCAAAATCAAGCAATCAATCCTCTGACAATTACGAAAAAAAATCGCCATAATAAACTCATAACAATTGATTGCCTTTACTAAATCATGTGTGAGAAAGGCAAGGGCAAGCTCCACGTTACATGCGAGCAACAGTCCAATCACGACATCCTTTTCCCTAGTCAGCTTAATTAAGATCCATTATCTTGCAACATTATCAGCTTTATTTCGGCCGCTGTTCGTACGAGGCAGTACGCGGAAAATAGTGCAAAAACAAGCCAAGTACAGCTACCCCATGGGATGTATCCATGCACATGCATGCTTACGGGACAATGCCCAGTGGGATCCCTAGTGGGGGGCAATGCGGCTCTTTTGGCTCCAATCCTTGTCCTCATTAAAATCCAAAACCAATCAAATAATGTTATCTTTCTTGCATAGTAGGAGTAGTACTTTTATACGGAGTAGTACTACGCTTTCTCAACCCAATAATAAAGATAAATAAAACTCGTATTTATCAGAATTTTCGCAAGAAATGCAATGAAGTGCACATTGTTTTTCTGAAGTAGATGGTAGCGGATGGCTTGCCAAAAAGGAAGAATTTATAATAAATTCAGAGATTTTTCTTGCAATTTTTCCTCAAAGAACATTGAACCTTCCAAGTTCCAACTCAATCATGTGTGCAAGGGGTAATTTGCCACCCTGGGTAGATCGTCGCATATAGCCGAATCCGAACAGCTTTCGAATTTAGTAATCGCCCAGGGGGCACCTGGTTTCCCGGGTCGGGCCGGTTGCGCACTCGTGCGCACGAACTCCTCTCCGACGACACCACAGCCTTTTTCCCCTCACCTAAAATCCTTTTCAATTCAGCTCCGAAGAGAAGGAATCCGGCCGGGACGTCTTGACAAAATCCAATCAAAGGGCACCGCTGCTCGTGTAGGCATATGGGCAGGTCGAGCTTGTAAACCACTTCTTTAATCATCCAAAGGTACTGTACTGAACTGTCCTCGTCACCACGTCAAACTGGGATTTTTTAATTTCGATATAGTATTACGTCCGCTTTGTGCTTTTTAAGTAGGGAGCTTGTAGTAGTATATTAGTTAGGACTCGCCGTAGGAGAATCATCCCAGCCTTTTTCTCTCTCTGTTTCTTTATTTACACTGGTTTAACCATCTTCTGTAGATTCTTGATCAGCCTTTTGGGATTTTTTTTTTCTGACGAAAATTCGAAGTGCTCTTAAGCAAGATAGAAGTTTTGGTTGGATTTGGAGAGATTGCAGCTCATGGACTTAACATTCCCAAGTTTTATACACTTTTTTTTTTCACTATAGAGCTTAACAATGATTTGGAGTAGTGTTGAGCCTGACAGTGCATAGAGATTAATCCCGCATATTCAGGCACTAGCCAACTCCTGTCTGATCTCGTTGAATGCTGCCGCGCTAGGCCATTAAACGCGCGACTCACGTCCCCATGCGGTTTGAAGGAGGCCGCATTTTGGACCTCGAATTCTTGCCTCGGAAGGCAGAGTGAAATTGACCTCTAATTTAGCGTGGTGTTCAACTGAACGTTACTAGAGACAGTACTGTTATAAAAGTAACCTGGCTACGGATAGACAGGTTATAGGTAGCCCCGCAGTGGGAGAGCTACTCCCGTGCCACTACTCCCCTCGTCAACACATGAGTCGCAGTGGACACGAACGCAGCCGGCAATCTCACACTGCTCCACACTGTCACTCACTGATGAGTGCACTGGCTAATTCAGTCAAAAATTCAAGAGAAATTGGTATATTTCTCGTGGGCTATTGGAGTGAATTCGCATGTTCCAAACAGAGCCCATGTAACAACAGGTGCTAACGGCACACCTGACCGCTCTAGAAATTTAGTGGTGTAGCACTCGCATGGTTTTCCCTTCCCTTGCAAATATTTTCCGTAAGCAGAGTTAGTCATTACCCTGGTTGATCAGCTCAATGCCACGATGCAGGCCACGACTCGGCCTCAACCAAAGTTGTTAATACGAGTCACTCCTTTTCAATTCTCTTCAACAGTAGTCAGCGCCTCATCGGCAATGTATGGCTGAACATGGGATGGGTTTAGTTACTGCTACTTGGGATGGATCCAAGACCAGAACTGCCCGTGAAGATGCACGTTTACGGTGTAGAGTGGTCCATTAGCCCACTAGGATACTCCCGTACGTGGTGTTTGAAAGAAGTGGTGTGATTGTGCCGCACGAATACCTGAACAATTAATCGAGTATTGTACTACAGTACTACTAGCAGAGATCATTTAGGTCAAACTCTAGATTAGCTTGGCCCTAAGACCGTTCTCAGAGCCAAGATTATGTGCTTCTTAGAGCCAAGATTATGTGCTTGTTAGAGCCAAGATTCCACGAAATTATACTAGAGCGTCAGACACGAGGAAGCACTCGTGGCAGCCGAAGTAATGTCCAGCGCAATAATGACGGGAAGAAGAAGAACACCGCCCGGTTTTCCAAGAGCGACACATGCATGCAAGTACCGGGGTCAACCAATTGACCTGCATTATCAATAGGCACCTCCTGCATCACTCGCAGCTGCATATATCTAGTTTAGAAGTTGAGAGTATCTGGCTGCTGCATTCTGCATAGCGTCATCTTCTTCAGAGAAATAGTCGTGTAGTCTGTCCGTGCAGTTTGTTAAGGAATCTCCATGGTGTGATCTTTTCCATTTCGCGGGGAATCTCCGTGGTGATCTCTCTGCAATTCTGATACTAGTAGATAATTTCAGGTTATGCAATGTAAACAAACCGGGTCAAGTAAATTAGCAGTGCTCTGCCAAATTATGTTGCGACGAAATTGCGTGATCAGTTGGCTGGTAGGCTAACAAACTGGTGTGCTTGTGTGCACGACTGTATGTAGTGCAGAAAACTACACGGGCACAGAAGTGAGTATACAATGAGGGGGAGCGTTTACTTTCAAAATCTTTTTGGTTGAAGCGTAGAAGCCAAAACCGCTTTCTGCAAAGACAAATTTATACGCAGAACTTGGTTGCCTTTACAGTGCACGGCCTGCAAGATTAGCAGCGCAGGTCGAATGAGCTGGGAACTACTACAATTATGCGGCCGGTAAGGAGAGCAAATAATGAAGGGAAGAGAACCAACAAGAACTCCACACGCCCAGCATCACAATTATAGTATGCGGCTTACGCGGCAAACGGTCTGACTCAGATCGACCGTCTGAGCCAAGAAAATATCACGAACATGCAACCGGCCAAATGCACTGCTTCGTCAGTACGTGCCCTGCATGCCCTCTGATCCCCAGAGCGCAGCGCGGCAACCATGTTTGCATACCGATGCAGGTACACGGGATGCTGGCAGGCATGCCGCTCTGGCACGTACGGCTGCAAGCCTGCGAGAGAGGTAGACGCGGCGCGCGCCTCTCCACGCACCCGGCCGGCCGGTCGACCGGCCGCCCTGCTCCTTCCCCCGCCGCTGCTTTTGGAAAACACCGGGTTGCCTCTGTCCGCGCTCCGCGGCGTCGCGCTCGGTTCGGGCGCCGAAACGCAGAGCCAGACGACTGACTGCACTGGACCGAGAAACGCAGCAACGGTAGGAGTATCAGGATTGCAGCCACTGTAAAAATATCTTGCTCGACTTTTAGCCGTTCGTACGTACTCCGTGGTGCTGGTCCAGCTCCAGCGCCGGCCGGCCGCGGGGCGCGCATGCAGGCAGCAGGCAGCAGGCAGCAGCGGCTCGTATGTTTGGCTTGGCACGTCCTGTGCGCACGCCAGGACACGTGACCGACCCGTCGCAAGTGTCAGTGGACCAGCCGGATCTTGCCATGTTTGGTCCGGCCGACGGGACGGAAGAATTTGACCACGGCGACACACTCACACACTCATCACAGGCCTCGGAGGACGAGACTTCTTGTACTGTACTGCACCACGCTCCTTGGGCGTGAGTTAAACTTGACATTTCTAGGAGACATACATGGTTCTTTGCCCAAAGAAGCCATCTTTTCAGGGATCACCAGCGCGCGCGCGCGATCATCCCTCTCGATACAGGAAAAGAAGGGATCCTGCGGTGAAAAGAAGCGCGCTAACCGTCCACAGCCCATGATGATCACGGGCTCATCGTGCATGCATGCATGGGTATCTCTCGACTCTCGGTTCCAGGTTTCGGGACGACCGGCTCGGCGAATCGTGAGCCGGATCCGTTCCTTCCCCCTGCTGCCTATCTGTCTGTATGTCTGTCTGCGTTTCGCACGCATGCCTGCGGACGGGGGAGAAAGAAAGCAACGGGGGAGGGGGCCTGGGCTGGGCCTGCCTGGCTGACACCTGCGGAGGCTCATCCATGCAGCCGGAGCATGCTCGCCGCAGCAGCCTCCCATGCTCCCCTGTTTTAACTTACAAAAACCACCACCGACGATTACTACAGGAAGAGAAACGATATATGCATGGAGTACACAGTAACTTCCATTCCATGCTCATCAATGGATCATGGCAAACGCTAACTTGGCCACCGCGTGCTACTACAACAGTGGCCAAGACTGTCGAACACTACACTTGGTCGATCTTCATTCATGTATCTGCTCGGTTTTTCAGCAACAGGTAATATTTGTCGACCTGTGGGGATACTGATGGCCTTGGAAATTGTGGTGCTGGTGCCTGCTGGGCTCCATGGCCCCTTTAGGCAGGATACAACGATCATACCAGTTCCGCCCCGCCGCTACCGATTATCTTGAGATGAAAATGTACACCTTTGTCTTCAAAGCGACCTGCAAGTCCACTTCACAGGCCACAGCTGCGTCGCTCAGGATCAGTCAGACATGCTGCACTTGAACATCACAGTGCCCACGCCAATCACATCACTGGGCATTCGTCATTCTAAATGTTATCTGTGCCCAGCGCATGGAGGCTGGAGCTCAGCCCAGCCCAGCCCAGCCCATGATATCTCTAGCTAGCACATGAAGGGCTGGCCATGATTGCTGAGGGCCGGCCTTAGTCAAAAACATGGGAGGAACAGCAGGGAATGGCGCAAAGCTAGCACAAGCCGTTAGCTCCTGCTGATTGAAGGTGGGCCAAGGGAAGCACTGTAGAGCACGGAAGCATGGAGAACATCAGATCAACCTGAAGGGGTCATGGAGAACATCAAATCAACCTGAATCAATATGGCCACATTCAGGTTGACCACTTGTCTTTGTGCACCCCCTTTAAAGCGGCAGCTGCAGAATCACCGACAGGAAATGCTCACTAAAAATACTGAAGAATAATAATGGACTTAAAACTTGGTGCAGACAATAGTCCGTATCGAGCTTGTTCAAAGGATTCATCTGAAATCGAGGGAACATGGTTAGGTCTTTTTTTTTCCTATCCTGATAATTCTTATAGATGGGCTGGAGCTGGAGAGGCACGTTCTGAGCAAGGGCCTGTTTTGCAGGCCTATAAATCCATAGTATGGTGGTCCTCCGTTTGGGCAAAGCCAGCTGAGCTGGGAGCTGCTATTTCACGCTTAATGCGTGCGTTAGGGAGGCATCGCCTAGAGGGCGATCCTGGATGGGCCAGCCCAGTTAGTCCTTCGCTCGTCATGTTCCCTCGATCTGGTACCTTTGTTTCTTCAGTCCGTTTTTGTGTGTTAATTCTGACATATTTGTTGAAAGTAAAAAAATTGTTCAGATTAAAAAAATGTTTTAGATTTTTAAAAATGATTATTTTTTGAAAATATTCGGATTTCAAAAAAGTTCAACTTGGAAAATATTAAAATTTGAATAATGTTCAACTTTCAAAAATGTTCAAGTTTAAAAAATGTCCGATTTTAAAAATTGTTCACGTTTGAAAATTGTTCATCTTTAAAAATGCTCGGGCATTTAGAAAATAAAAATAGAATTAAAAAAAGAAAACCAGGAAAAAAATTAAGAAATCAGACCGTACAGCAAGAACAATGTAGAGCCAACAAAAAACCGGAAAAAAAGTCAGGAACCATTTAGAATGTTTCCAAAGCCGGAAAATGCGTAATAGTTGTGCGCCGTTGCCGTGTTAAATGGGCTGCAGCCCAAATAAGCACCCGATGTGGGCGTGCACTATTACTGCACGCAATAAGCAGAGAATAGCAGTTGCCAGCTGGGCTATAGGTTCATGGCCCTTCCTCGGCAAATTTTATTCTCCGCTCCGTGAGGCCCCTATCTACGCTCCGCCTGAAGAAACCCGTAGGTGGGCCGGCTCATTTTCAGGTACGCGTTTTTGTGTTCTTTTTGTGTTTCTGTTTTTCGTTTATTTTTTCTCTCTTTTTACTTTTTGTTTTGTTTTCTATCTCCTTTTCTTTTTATACTTTATTTTTCTATAATTTTATGATTTTTTGAAATGCTCAACTTTAAAAAATGCTTAATTTCATAAATTACTTAGATTATGAAAATGTTCAGTTTTAAAAATGTTTGATTTTTAAAAATATTCATGTTTAAAAATGATCAATTTTAAAAAGATTCGATTTTTCACTTCTGAAAAACAACAGGAAAAAGATACCTTCATTGGGTTGGGCTGCATTGGACCGACCCACGAAGAAGCTCCTTCGGATGGAACATTCCGCCCCGCCTAAAGCGGGAAATATGCAGCTCCCCTTTTCTCACTAAAAAGGAGTATCGAAGGACTATGCATAACTCCCTCTCTAGGCTATCACTAGATGACTGGACACATGATATGTTATATCTGTGCAGCAGGGTGCCAATCTGATATAAAAGCGATATGTTAACTATCACCAACAAGTTCTGATAATTGTTTAAAAAAAAGTAAGTGCCGATAAAATTGTTAGAAAAAGCCTCACTCCCGATGCGAGTGTTGCCCTCTTTTTGGCACATTCTCTCCTCCCCAAGTGTCTCTGTATGTGCCACAAATGCTCAAACGAGAGTGTTCTAGTGTATTTTTCTTTCCAACGCTGTATATACCTATTTGTTTCGAGATTCAAATTTTAAAATGAAATATTTTTTAAACTGTCTGTTTGAATTACGAGCGATTTTCAGTGTTGTGCTCCTCGCGGTGAGATCTTTAAATTTAGAGCTTATGTTGATATGTTTTGAAATTCCTTTTACTTCTAAAACTACCCGTATTGTAGCGTAAGTGTACTTGGTTTTTCTTTGAGATGTACTTCTGATTTTAGCGTACTTTGCATTTCGCATTCTATTTTTTTACTTGTTTTTAGTGAACTATGTACTATGTACTTACGTTTAGTATAGTTTGTACTTTATACTTTTGTTTTAGTATACTTGTACTTAGAGTATAGTTGTATTTTCGATTTTCATCTTAGAGCACCTCCACTCGTTGGTGGTTACCAGGCCGAAATCCGGCGCTATTTATCGCCGGACGGATGTAACTTTCGGTCTGGGAATAACCATTTTCCCACTCGTGTTCGCAGGCGAGGTTTGCCAGACGACGCAAAATCGGCGACACATTTGAACTTTTTTGTTCCCACTAGGGAAATCTCGCCCAAAGTTGTTCGACAGAAGCACACCCAAAATGGTTCGGTGGACATTTTATTACAAAACAGAATGAAGATCGGCGATCATTCGTCAATGGGAATGGCCTCCTCCGGCTTATCAGGTGCGACGGGGATGGGCTCCTCAGTCAGGACAGGGGCAGCCGACGGATTGGAGGAGGGGGAGGCAAAGCTGGACGAAGGAGTGGTGGCCGAAATGGTAGGCGCAGGACTCGGCGTGCTAGCAAGGACGTCCTCGTCGAGAATGGAGGTGTGGCGCGCCATGTAGCAGGCCTTGACCTGGGGGCTCATCGCCGAGGTGTCTTCGCCGCCCAAGGGGAACTGGAGGTCTGTGTTCCTCTTCTTGGCAGCGAAGTTCGCCTTGAGGAGGTCGAGCTTCCTGTCTTGGTTCTGCAGCAGCAGTGTCCACCTCTCCTCGGTCTTCTCCTCCCTCTTCACGGCATGTGCCTTGGAGTCGGCGATGCACTTCTCGATCGTGAGTGGAGCCATTCGGTAGGAGGTCCTATAGCTTTCAGCATCTTCGCCTTCTTCTGGCCGATTTCTGGCCTTCCTTCGCCGGAAGCTGGGGGGAGCCTCCGTGTTGTACACGCCGTCCTTGTTCTTGGCCAAGCTCACGCGAGTGTCCTCCCATTTCAGGTAGTTTTGAATTATCGAACACGTGGTGGAACTTGAACTCCGTGTCGATGTCGTCCCTGTACATGCCGAGCGCACGGAGGACCTACACAGACAACATGAAGTGTGTTAGGATAGGAATCATATCGGCATAGTTTTTCTTGAGGTCGGCGAACTACCTTGCTTTCCATGCTTTCGCCGCTGATTGGTGTGCGCCCGATCTCTTCCATAATGCCGTGCCACTTGCTGCATGGTTGCTGCACCAGTCCCCAGTGATTGATCATGGCCTTCTCGCCACGCTCCATATGGATCTTGTTGAACTTCGGGTCCATGAGGTTGCGCTCATCGAACGCTAACTTCACACGATTCTAGTAATTATCCGAGTTTTGGTTTGCGCCTGTGATGGGTCCATGCTCATCGACATCCATGCATCGGTGAGGCAAAGGTTCTCAAGCATCGTCCACTTGACGCGGGGCTCCACCGTCCTTGCCTTCTTCTTGCCCTTGCCCTTCGCTGCCGTCAAGACACCCTCTTTGGCCTGCGTCTGGTCGGTGTCGTCCTCAGCCTCGGCCAATGCGTCCTCTTTGTCGAAATCCTGGGACTCGAGGCCATGTTCGGCGGCAGTCCGGGACTGCTCTTTAGTGAAGAAGCCAACCTCTGCAGAACCGAAGGCGATCATGTCCGACATGTAGGCGTCGCTCGCCATTCCGACAAACACGTTTCGGGCGTCCTGTTCGCCGAAGTTGTTGGGCGAGGAGCTGCTACCGACCGAACGAAAGAGGACCCCGGCGCATGGCCGATGATGAGCCGTACGTCGGAGAGCTGGCGTAGGGGACGTTGATGTCGATGTTGAAGGCCGAAGGATGAGGTACGAGGCAGGGGAAGAGCACATTCAGGTTGAACCTGGAATCAAACTTGGGGGACGACGAGAACCTCTACCACGCGTTCGCCTGGCTCTCCTGGAACATGGCTAGCGAGATTGATGAGAACTTGGTCGGAGACCCGACGCTCGGCTGGCTCCCCCAGTGCATGGCATACTGTGAGGCGGCCATCGGCATCGGGCGTGGCATCACCATGTGTGTGGCGGCGCACTCCGAAGCCTCACACTCTTCCCTCATCTCCAACCTCGTTGTCCTATCCTTGCGGCTCTCTGTTTTGATCTTCCTCCGCCGGCACTCCTGCACCCACTCCACGTCTGTGATGCCGTCCAGCCTCGGCGTTGGCTTCCTCGGCCTCCTCAGCTTCTTCTCCTTTGGCACGCCGGCGACAGATTGGGGTTTCACGAAACTCTTGGGCGGCATGGTGGGCGGGATATCGAGGACTGGTGGGGTATGGAGAAGAAAGGCGGGAGGGGGAGAATAAAGGTGGGAACTCGGCCTTGAGTCTCCGATAGGGTTGGCCCGCCCATTTTTTCACCGTGTCCGATGTTCATAGTCGGTTCTCAGCGCCCCGGGTTCATCCTAGGAACGCCGGATGAAAGTTGGGCCAAATCCGGACCAATTCGGCGTCCTAGAAACATGACTGGGCGAAATTTCGCCGTCCGGATGTAAAAATCGCCCTGGGAACGTCCTCCTAGGAACACGAGTGGAGATGCTCTTAGCCTTTGTATTTTGTAAATGGAATACACTTGTACTTTGTATTTTGATTAGTGTACCTTTATTTGGTTTTATTAGACTTATACTAGGCATGCACTCGTACCTTATACTCAGATTAGTGCACTATTATACTTTGTACTTTGGTTTAGTACACTTGTACTTCATAATATAGTTGTATTTTTTTTGTACTTAGTATCATTTGTACTTTGTAACGCCCTAAACCGGTACTATGTAGATTATAGCATTCTCGCCAAATTCCACATAATAACTATCTTTGGGCGTCTATTGATGAGGTGGTGATGGAGATATGCCAATAGGAGTATACCTAGGGAGTGGAGTCGCCTCACCAAATTGGGGAGACTTGTTGGCAGCCCATGGCGAGTGCGCTCGCTGACCTAGCTACTGGACGACCGATGATGGCTGGACCTGAAGGAGCATGGTGAATGGAACCAGAAGGCGCAGAAGTGTAGTTAGGCCCAGTCGGTACTACTAGGGAAAAGCTCATTGGAGTCGCATGTTAGAAGCCATTAGAGGCGCATTAGTGATGCGACTCGAGCGCCGCGCTGCTAGTATTTCTTACCCGACTCACATTTCGTATGCGCCTTGTATAAATATGCGCCTCGCATATGTAGCTTATACAAGGCGCATACGAAATGCGACTCTAGTATGTTTGCGAGATGCGCCTTGCCTATGTCTGCATATGCGGCTCCAATAAGTTTATATATGCGTCTCAAATAGCAAATTCGAATTTTAAACTTTACAGATTCACAATACAGTCTAGAATACACAATACACATGTATTATACAGCCCAGAATACAGTATATACAACACAGAATTTTTAAAAAGTTGCAATTGGTCAAAACATAGTATAACCAACACTAATACAAGTACATCACACATCAACTTGAATTAATCCGCGACATATACGAGAGTTCACACATGCATGAACCAACTAGAGTACATCACACACAACACCAAGTTCACATCTCTCGGAGGACCGATCGAGTACAAGTTCACAATCACATTACAACTACATGCACGGCGAAGCTCTCTAGGTGAAGTACAACACATAACCTACCATAAAGAGCAAGGTGGTGATCACGATGAAGTTCCTCCACTTATTCTTCCCGTGCTTCCTCCACTTCTCTTACGCCACCTCTCTACTCTTGTAGCCTTTGTAGTTGTTGCCCTAGAATTTGTTCACTTGCTTCTGGTAGTCTTTCCACTCCTCGTATACACCTGGAACCCTACAGACGTACATGACATAGCACTTCTTCACCATCTCTTGTACACAAGATAGATGATATTAGCTATGTCAGTGGAAAGCAATAGCAGTTCACAAGATAAGATCATGCATATATATATGAGTGCCATGCTATACGAGTATTGCCATGCTATACGAATCACGAACTTATTTGTCCTCTCTCAACTTTGGTGCTACATAGTTTATCATTTCATTTAATTCACGCTATATAATCTATTCGTATCGCCAAAGACAAAAGAAGAGAAATACTTCCACGATTCATATAACATGGGCATGATATGTCTAGTGGTAAAGCAAGGAAAGGATTCGGTCTCCATGACAATGACTCATTTCGAGTTTGATGTGTTGAAAGGAGTCATTGATGTGGACCCAAATTCCTTTCCTTGGCTTACCACTAAACATATTGTGTCTTATGTATATGAATCTTGAAAATATTTGTCCTATTTCGACTTTAGGGCTACGAGATGAAATAGTATTAACTAACACAATGTCGCCATGCTATATATATACGAATCACGAACTTATTTGTCCCCCCTCTCGACTCTGGGGTTACATAGTTTACCATTTCATTGTATCGCCAAAAACGAAAGGGAAGAAATCGTTCCCCGATTCATATAACAATGTCGCCAATGCTATATGAATAGTGAAGTACTGTCTTTCCTTTCGACTTTGGGGCTACAATGAGATATTTGAAACTACATAATTCACCATTTAATTTAATTCATGCTATCTAATCTATTCGTATCGCCAAAGACAAAAGAAGAGAAATACTTCCACGATTCATATAGTATGAACATGATATGTCTAGTGGTAAACCAAAGAAAGGATTTGGTCTCCACGGCAATGACTCATTTCGAGTTGATGTGTCGAAAGGAGTCGTTGTCGTGGACCCAGAATCCTTTCCTTGGCTTACCACTAAACATATTATGTCTTATGTATATGGATCTCAAAAATATTTGTCCTCTTTCGACTTTGGGGCTACGAGATGAAATAGTATTAACTTGGAAGACATTGTTACAAGTCTAATTTTTTCTCATACTTAGGTTGGGCACGGAAATAACAATACCGCTGATGGATCCGGTGTGGCAAGTAGAGAGGATGCACAAATTACAAGTCTACTTGGCACACCAGATCCAACGGTATAGTCACACACATATATAGTGCCACGACAAGTTTTAATCATCGGAATTTCGAAGAAATACAAAAAAGCAAACCAAGAATGACTTGGATTAGTGCCTCATACTTAGGTTGGGCACAAAAATAACAACGCCGCTGATGGATCTGGTGCAGCAAGTAGAGGAAGCTCAAATTACAAGTCTACTTGGCACACTAGATCCAACAGCGGTATAGTCACACACATATATAGTGCCACAACACGTTTTAATCATCGACATTTTAAAGAAATACAAAAAAGCAAACCAAGAAGTAGGGCAACAATAACGAATGAGAAGAAACATATGACCAAGCACTAAAATACTCTAGAGGTTTACGGAACATACTCTAGAGGTTGCTAGGCAAGTTAACATAGGGATAAACTTTACAACACAAAGTTCGGAACTAACAACTAGCTACGCAAACATCAAGACTTCTTCAATTGATGAGTCGGCTCGGGGATATTGATGAAGCCTCATTTAGCTCCTTTCGCTAACGTCATGAACATCCTGCCATCACCCTGCTTCGCTAAGTGTTCATATATCTCATTGTTGCGCGGTGGAGTGCCGCCGTAGAAGAGGCCCTAGGATTTTATGACTTGTTGGTGCACGATTGTCGAGATCTTCTCCTGAATATCAAAGAAATCCATCCTGAGGTTGCGATACTGTATACATTCAAGATCTTCAGCCCACCTTCAGAGGTCAGATGGCAACGCGCTGTTATACTGGTCACGTGCGAACGCCTTCATGTGATGTAAGGCATAGAAGGCATCCTTCCCACTGCCAGCCGCCTGCTTGACACAGGGGAACTCTGTTGTGTGATCGAACTCGTGCATGTCGTGCCTTTCAACTGTCCTACTAGGGACGGCGCCTCCCGCTGCGATGTAGGCATTGATAGCATCGTCAAGAATTCTCTTGATAGTGGAGTAGTCTTTCCTCTTCGCACTACCCAAGTCGAGATACAAGGCGTTCGAATGTTGCACATCCAAGGATATGATCACGCATCCTTGGTGACAACTCTCTGACTCTGGATGGTAGGGACTGAGAATCACATTCTTGCCCTTTTTTTACAGGAAGTATGAGAGGTAGTTGGTCGCCATTAGGACGCCCTCATGTGTTACCAAGATGGCATCACGCATGAAGTAGGGATCCACTATCATGATGCCCGAGGTCCCGTCTCTAATGATCTGCATGGCCATATTGAGCGAGAACAGCCGGACTAGGGTATCGTGCAACCGGAATCCTTGCAACATGTCGAAGAGGTCGATATGCCGCACGTAGAAAATATCCCCGGGGGCTACTATGATGAAGCCCGTCACATTTGGCACCTTAGCCTTGTAAACTAGGTACGACCGATCGCCCTCTCGAATGCGGCACGCCTCAACATATAGACAACCATGATGAATACTACACATATGCGAGACTGCGACCGTGAGCATCGATTCATTGAGCATTGGTGTACCACCCGCTTCCTGGGATTTTCTGCAGGGTCGTCCTAAGCCTGGATAGCAGGCTTTGAATTCTGGCTCGCACCTGACATAGGTATGATTACTCGAGTCCCTATGATTTGCTACCTAGGGCTTGCAGAAAGACTTACGGCCCATGAAGACTCAAGATGAAGATCCAAAGGAGCAAACGAAAAAGATTATAGTTGTATTAGGAAAGAGGAAAAAAGACCGACATCGAGTTGGTGTTGTAATCATGTAACCTATCCGCATACAGCTTTGAGACTCGACCTATTATATATAGGGCGGGAGAAGCCTAGGAAGAGTACCGAACAATCCCCAAGCAATTTGTAATACAATGATTCTCTTAATTATTCATGCGACTTTGATTCTATTGTTTCCTGACATCCGACGAAATCCACAGCGTTCTCTTTTATACAAAACCCTAAGTCCTTCTTCGTGGACATTGCCGAGATCACCACTCGTCAATTGGCGCCGTCTGTGGGAAGCTTAAACGTTGGAACCATGGATTCAACAGAACTCTTTTCGCCAAACAGCAATCCCACAAAAGCAGATCCACGTCCGCCCACCCCTGTGATAGTACCCGCTGAATTCAACGGAGGATCCGATCTAATCATCGGGAGCTTCCACTTCCAAGTAGAAGACCCCCAAGAATCACACCCTTCGGCCCTGATTACATCAGAACCGCCGACGAAAAAAATTGCGCCTATGGCGATTCCAGCATCGTCTATCGGATCCTGCATGGATGTCACGACGGAAATCGAAGCACCCGACAAAAACAAGCAAGATGAGACGGATCTGGGGGACCTTGATGGTCTTTACGACAATCTCTCCTTCGAATCAGATTCCCCACCAACTACACCACGTGGAACAAGCCTAGCAAACTCCGAACCTGAGGAAAGCAGCTAAAGCATCGACTTTGGAATAAGGATGGCAGAAATCCACCCAGAGCAAAAATTTACGGATTTCACTCATCCATAGGATAGTGTCTCCCCCAATTTGGGGGACAACATCACAAGTCCATATATTACCTAGCACCAAGTATGCGTGATCATCGGCGACGCATCGACTTAGAAAGACTCCAACGATAACCCTATTTTTAACCCTGACGATATCCTATCAAGCGACTATGCAGGAAAACATGGAAACGAAGGAGATCACGGAAATGGGGAAGACACAGCAAATATCCGCGCAACCCCAGGAGGAGGAGAAACACGCGAAGGTGAGAGGCAAACTCTCCGGCTGCCAGCCAAAGCATGGGAAAAAGCAAGAGCGGCAATCTCGGGTGCAGTCCCCATGATAGCTGACGCCACGCGTGAAGATCTACTGGCGTACCAATACCTGCTGCATCATAAAAAGAGACCTACTAAGGATGCAGAGGCAGCTCGACGAACGAAAAAGGCTTGCCAACGAATCCAGCCTATGATGGGCATAGTTAAGCTCCACCCGAGCATCAAGAAGCGTAACAGGAAGGGGAACATCTCGACTACACAACATCCCCGAAGCAGAAAGAAGTGAACTGATCCGAGATCTGGATCTGTCTTTCATGTCAATAGATCAAGCAGGAAATATAAAGGCAAAAACGGCTCAAGCAGCAATTGTGGCTACACAAACATACCTGATCACCACTCAACCCGCACCCGATGATCCTAGTGCAGCCCTCCACCACTCCGCTCTAATGAACCTCGGCATGGTGGGAGCATCTCTCGCGCAGGTAGAGAAGAGAACCATGCGGCAACCCGACAGATCCCCACACTGTCGCAGCAACCCTCGAGAAATAGGTCACATCCGACGATCACGATCGCCACATCGGGTCCACTTCTCGGGATCAGAGCCACGAAATGATGCAAGAAACGATATTACATAGCGAAGTATCGATCGATCCAGGGAAGAGCATAACAGCCGAAGATATTATGACAGTGAAAGCAAGGAAGAGCAAGAACTATGTGGAGCTAGTTGCTTTACCCGACAGGTTCGCAAGACTCGAGTACCAAAAGATTTCAAACTACCTCACGATCGTCAGAAATATGACGGCCCCCAAGAGCCCGAAGCCTGGTTAACAGATTATTTGGCAACAATCAAGCTACAAGGCGGATCCAAGGCCACCGCGATGCAACACCTGTAGTTGCACCTAACTGGCGCAGCCCGCTCCTGGCTAAAACAATTACCCGAAGATTCTATCAGCAGTTGGAACGACCTCGAGGACAAGTTTATCAGGAACTTCTAGTCCACATTCGAGCGGATCGTGTCTGTAGAACAATTGTGAGCCTGCAAGCAAAAGCCAGGAGAATCAATACGAGCCTTTGTCCAGCGGTGGAACATTATAAAAAATTCGGCTGAATCCATATCCGACGAAAGAGCAATCGACGCCTTCAATGGTGGACTTTGTCATCAAGAATTCATTGAAGAATTAGGACGAATCAAACCTAAAACAATTTCACAGCTGATGGACATAGCCAATCATTGGGCTGATGGAGAAGATGCATTACACAAAAAAAGAGCCCGCTCACCTGAAGAAGACAGGGATAGTCGAAACAACGATAGAAGGCGACGAAACAACGATGGGTATAGAACACCAAGTTATGTTGTAGCCGGTTTCTCGGGAGGGGACAACCGACGGAGCAATGACTATAATAGCGGGTACCGCAGTAGCAGGGACGGCGTTGGAGGAAGCCAGCCGCAACAACGGTACTAGCCAACAAATCGAGACCCACCTATGTCAGCAGGAAATATGTTGGAAGGGCCATGCAATATGCACTTCTACGTAGACTCAACAGGGAAAAGCCGATCCAATCACCTCCTAAAGGATTGCCGAACATTCTTAAAAATGCAGGAGCTATGCAATTCAAGGGCAACCGAAGCAGTAAATTGATACGTTGTAAACGTATCTCTAATTTTTGATGCTCCATGCTTGTTTTATATCAACTTTTTCTTATGTTTTGTTTACACTTTGAGGTATTTTTATACATTTTCTAGAACTAACCTATTAACAAGATGCTGCAGTGCCAGTTGCCTATTTTCTGCTGTTTTTGGTTTCAAAAAAGCTAGTAAGGAAATATTCTCGGAATTGGATGGGACAAAAGCTAAAGTCAATATTTTACCAGAAGTAACACGGAGTCCAAAGGGAAGCCGAAGTGGGGCCACGAGGTGGCCACGCCTAGGGCTAGCGCGGCCCCTAGTGCTCCAGGCCTTGGTGTGGGCCCCTTAGGCGGCCATCGACCTTGCCTCTTCGCCTATAAAAGTACCCCGATGCAGAAACCCTAAGGCCCCGATCAAAATTCCACGAAAGAGTCTATAGCCGCTGCCATCTCCATCCCTAGATCGGGGTAGATCCAAAGCTCTTCCCGGCACCCTGCTGGAGGGGAGAGATCATCCTGGAGGCCTTCTTCATTCATGCCAGCCTCCGGAGTGATGCACGAGTATTTCACCCTTGGACTATGGGTCCATAAGTAGCTAGATGGTTGGTTCTCCTCCTTTGTTCTATCATGTTTAGATCTTGTGAGCTCCGTTCATGATCAAGATCATCTATTTGTAATCCTATATGTTGTGTTTGTGGGGATCCGATGGATATTGAGATACTATGTCAGATTGATTATTGATTCTATCATGTCTATGTTATTTGTGATCTTGCATGCTCTACATTGCTAGTAGCTATCTTGGCCAAGTAGATGCTTGTAACTCCAAGAGGGAGTATTTATGCTCGATAGTAGGTTCATGCCTCTAGTAATCTAGGGAAGTGACAGAAATCTCTAAGGTTGTAGATGTGATGTTGCTACTAGGGAGAAAACAATAATCCTTTGTCCATGGGGCAATTGTATTGTTTACTTTACACACTTTGCTTAATGCAATTATCTGTTGCTTGCAACTTAATACTGGAAGGGGTTCGGATGATAACCTGAAGGTGGATTATTAGTCATAGATGCAGTTGGATTACGGTCTATGTATTATGTTGTAATGCCAATCAAATCTCATAGGAGTCAAGATGTCTAGTATATGCATTGTTATGCTTTCTCAATCTGTCAATTGCCCTGCCGTAGTTTGTTCACCCAGCATGTCATTTATCTTAAGGAGAAACACCTCTAGTGAACTGTGGACCCCAGTCCATTCCTTTACCATTGATATACCATCTACTGTTTACTTTCTGCAAGCAATTACTATCTTCCACACTATACATTTAGTCCTTTGTTTTTAGCAAAACTAGTGAGATTGACAACCTCACTGTAAGTTGGGACAAAGTTCTGTGGTTGTGTTGTGCAGGATTCCAAGTTGTTAGCAACACCTTGGAGTTGTTTCCTTACTCCTACTGGTTCGATAACCTTGGTTTCATAACTAAGGGAAACTTGCTGTTGTGCTCATCATACCTTCCTCTTGGGGTTCCCAACGAACTCTACATATCTTGAGCCATCAAGCACTTTTCTGGCGCTGTTGCCGGGGAGTTAAGGACAGCTTCAATATCTTCCTCCTCGTCAATCACTTTTTAGGGAGAAAGAAGATTCTTGCAAGGGGAGTCTCTCACAACCAATCTCTTTACTTTGTTTTTGTTTTGCTTAGTTTATTTTTGCTTTGTTTGCTTGTCTCTTTTTATCAAAAACGCACAAAAAAAATATTTGTTCTGGTTTGCTTCTTTTATCAAAAACACACAATTTTTTTAGTTATTTTTGTAGTTGTCACATCATTCTTAGCTCACCATGTTGATCCCTAAGTTCACCCTGAAAGACCTTTCAATAGGTAGTGGCTCTATAATTGGGAAAGATAATATTGAAAAATTCTTTAATCATGTTAGCAAGCATGAGGATATTGAGGATAGATCCTTAGCAGAACTTGCTCCAAATTATGAAATTGTTGCAGCTTTTCTTTAGTTCACATGTTGGTGGCTAGGTTTATTAACCTTAACCCCATGATGCAAGTAATGTTTCTTAAACTTAAAGATATTGAGGATACCGAAAAGAGAGATTTTATTCTAGAAACTTTGCTTAAAGAATTCAATGATGTTGTTAAGGAAGCTAGAGAGGTCTTTGATTGTTTTAATATGCTAGGCTCATGTGTAGATGTTATTGGTACACTAGAAAAGTTGGACAAAACCAAACCCAAAGATGGAGAGGAAATTAAAATACCAATACCTTTTAAACTTGTAGGAATGCATGAAGCCTTAGAAAAGAATTTTGATTGGATTGTTCCTGAAAACCCGTTTGATGAAAATAGTGAACCCAAGAGTATTGAGAGAGGATCCTCTAGAACTTATTTGGATGATATACCTTGCCTCGTTGAAGATATTTCTGGTATCGATCTTAATGCTTCTTCATTGGAAAATACTTGAATCTTGCTCCTATGCCTAGCTGAAAGGCGTTAAAGAAAAGCACTATTGGGAGATAACCCAAATTATTTTTACTTTTAGTAACTTTTTATTTTGTTGAGTCTTGGAAGTTATTTCTTCAGTAATAACCTCTCCTTATCCTTTTTGTGTGGTTTTTGTGCCAAGAATAACCTCTAATGAGAGAGAAGTAAGACTTGGGAAAGTTGTTGTCCCGAAACAGATTTTTGTGCTTCACTGTAAAAATCGTGAAAAATCCTTGTACGTTGGATTGAGCTGTAATTTTCTGTGCTTATGACCCAGGTTATTATCGAACTTTCATTAGTTTAGAACTTTTCGATTTGAGCAACAGAAGTTCTTCGAAAAAATCGGTTTTTACCTGCTGGTCTGTTTTGACAGATTTCTGCCATTATTTGCATTTTCCTCTTAATCTCTTTCTCTTTGAGTTCTCTTTGATCACTTGAGCTTTTAGAATGAATTGCTACAGTAGATTGTGTTTTAGTGGAAGTATTTCTTGTGTTTAAACTAAACCCAAAGACTTATTATCTTGAATACACTAATGTTGCTAATGAAGATTGTGTGAAGTTTTGTATGAAGGAAATTTTCAAGTGTAGGGAAGAATAATGTGATGAGATGAAGTATGGACAAAAGCTCAAGCTTGGGGATGCCACCCGTGTCACCCCAAGAAATATTTAAGAAGTACAAGCATCAAAGCTTGGGGATGCCCAAGGCATCCCCTTCTTCATCAATAAAAATCACAGGTTTTCTTCCAAAACACTTCACTTTTATTGTTTCATGCACAATTGTGTTGTTCTTGGAGTGTCTTTATTTTTGTTTGGTTTGGTTTGCTTAAATAAATTGATTATACCCCGCATTCATATGTTGTTTCAAGTAAGTTGATTGGTGTTGGAAAAGAGTAGGAAGCTTCATGCTTATAAGTGGTACAAAAGGAGTTTGTTTTGACTATGGCCTAGACTCTATCATGTCATGTTGCTTTGACCTTATGCTTAGTGATTATTGTTGTAGCATGACTTGTTCCAAACAATTGAGATTGCTTAATGTTCCTTGAAAGAATCATGTGTTGTTTTAGCATACAAAAGCATAATATTGTGGTATTCTCCTTTGATGCTTTATTTGGGTTGACTTGGCACATGCTTACACCATGTTAAGACTATGAACCAGTCACCTTAGCCTCTATGATCATTTAGTTTTTGACTTGTAATATCACTTTATGCTTCAATTAATAATGTTTTATCACTTTGCATGATTATGGCCATTATTGCTCTCTTAGTTGGTCGCTCCCAGTCTTTTGCTAGCCTCCACCTGTACCAAGTATGAGTTCCACTCATGCATCCAACCTCCAAGAAAAACAAGTTATTCCGAAGAGTCCACTATAAATTCCTATGCATGGTGTGTTAACCATTCCAAGTATATTCATTTTTTATCTACCTTCCAAATTAAACTTGTTATGTAAAAACTAGTGATTAAAGCTCTCACAAACTTGATGGCACACTTTATTTTCTTGCACTTAATAAAATTGAACCATTGTGTCCATCTATGTTGCTTATATGCTTGCACTTTATAGGTTGTGAATTAGCAGAACCATGATACCATGGGGAACACTTTCAACATTGCACTTATTATTCAATTGATATCATGTTCTTTTGTTTATGGATCCCGGCGGTGTGAAATAAAGGGGATCTTGTAAGCTCATGGAGTTTGTATGTGTGTTAGAGAAATGCCTGGGCGGCTAGCCTAAGCCATGCCTAATCATGGTGGAAACTTGCAGCATAACCATAGTGAGCATTCTGTGAAGCATCCTTAATAAAAACATATGCAAATAGCAAATAAAAAGATCGCTGAGATGCTCATTGTCTGTTGCCTTGTCATTTTGATATGGGAAAGCTCCTGTGTCATGGGGCAAGGGGTACCCCGTTGGCGGTTCTCCATGATACACATGTACTTACAATGACAAGAACTTACTTGTGACTAAAGTTGTATAGCATGAGGTTCGGTACTCGTAAGCAAGGGCATGAGATTTTCAACTTATAACTTGTCAAGCATATCCTCATATTTGTGTCACTTTAACCTTAATCACCTCAAGATGCTTATGATAGGGGCAATGAGAGCTGAAAGCTAATAAGTACCATAATTTTTGGAAGCTCTTTATGAAACTTGAAATCCCTGCTTCCCTCTATGAAGGGCCTTTCTTTTTTACGTTTATGTTGAGTCTCCATCTTCTTCTATCTTTATGCACCAACTGAGAGAGCATAGTGGTCATTCTTAGTTTAATGTGCATTGTCCCAAAACTTGTTGATTGATTCATAACTTTGATATTGCTTGTTCTTAAATTATTTGTATCTAGTCACCCTTATGAACTTTGAAGGTGTCCTATGCATTTATGTTTTGCTATACCATGAGGAACAAGCTGAATACCACTCTTATTATGTTTTCTATATGTGAAACAAACAAATGTCTTTCAATGCATTGTTATTTAGGATCTTTTGTTTGTACCTTTTCATGTTACAACATAGTTGCTATGTCTTATTGTTAGAACTCTATATTTCATGCTTATGTTTAGAGTACTTTGATCCCAGCTATCAATGCTTTACAAATACCTTGATCAAGATTCTGATGGTGCATGTCACCTCAAAAATATTCTTTTTATCACTTACATACTCGAGGACGAGCAGGAGTTAAGCTTGGGGATACTTGATACGTCGTAAATGTATCTATAATTTTTGATGCTCCATGCTTATTTTATATCAACTTTCTTATGTTTTGTTTACACTTTGAGGTATTTTTATACATTTTTTGGAACTAACCTATTAACAAGATGCCACAGTGCCAGTTACCTGTTTTCTGTTGTTTTTGGTTTGAGAAAAGCTAGTAAGGAAATATTCTTGGAATCGAATGGGACAAAAGCTAAAGTCAATATTTTACCAGAAGGAACATGGAGTCCGAAGGGCAGCCGAAGTGGGGCCATGAGGTGGCCACACCTAGGGCTGGCGCACCCCCTGAGCGCGCCAGGCCCTGGTGTGGGCCCCTCGAGCGGCCACCGACCTTGCCTCTTCGCCAATAAAAGTACCCCGATGCAGAAACCCTACGGCCCCGATCAAAATTCCACGAAAGAGTCTGTAGCCGCCGCCATCTCCAGCCCTAGATCGGGGGGATCCGAAGCACTTCCCTGCACCCTGTCAGAAGGGAGAGGTCATCCTAGAGGCCTTCTGCATCACCATGCCAGCCTTCGGAGTGATGCGTGAGTAGTTCACCCTTGGACTATGGGTCCATACATTAGCTAGATGGTTGGTTCTCTTCCTTTGTGCTATCATATTTAGATCTTATGAGCTCTGTTCATGATCAAGATCATCTATTTGTAATCCTATATGTTGTGTTTGCGGGGATCCGATGGATATTGAGATACTATGTCAGATTCATTATTGATTCTGTCATGTCTATGTTATTTGTGATCTTGCATGCTCTCCGTTGCTAGTAGCTATCTTGGCCAAGTAGATGCTTGTAACTCCAAGAGGGAGTATTTATGCTCGATAGTAGGTTCATGCCTCTAGTAATCTGGGGACGCGACAGAAATCTCTAAGGTTGTAGATGTGTTGTTGCTACTAGGGAGAAAACAACAATCCTTTGTACATGGGGCAATTGTATTATTTACTTTACACACTTTGCTTAATGCAATTATCTGTTGCTTGCAACTTAATACTGAAAGGGGTTCGGATGATAACCTCAAGGTGGATTATTAGTCATAGATGCAGTTGGATTACGGTCTATGTATTATGTTTTAATGCCTAATCAAATCTCATAGGAGTCAAGATGTCTAGTATATGCATTGTTATGCTTTCTCAATCTGTCAATTTACCCGTTGTAATTTGTTCACCCAACATGCTATTTATCTTAAGGAGAAACACCTCTAGTAAACTGTGAACCCCACTCCGTTCCTTTACCATTGATATACCATCTACTGTTTACCGTTTACTTTCTGCAAGCAATTACTATCTTCCACACTATACGTTTAATCCTTTGTTTTCAGCAAAACCAGTGAGATTGACAACCTCACTGTAAGTTGGGGCAAAGTTCTGTGGTTGTGTTGTGTAGGATTCCAAGTTGTTAGTAACACCTTGTAGTTGTTTCCTTACTCCTACTGGTTCGATAACCTTGGTTTCATAACTGAGAGAAACTTGTTGCTGTGCTCATCATACCTTCCTCTTGGGGTTCCCAACGAGCTCTACATATCTTGAGCCATCACAAATCAAGGCTACATCATTACACCTGGCGCTTTTGTTATCGGTGCACCACCACCACCAACGAGGCATCCGCTAGCAGGACAACCGCAAAATAGAACAAACCAAGAAGATGAGTACCCCAAGTCGAAGGGAGCTATGTCGATGATTCAGAAGGGGCGACCATCCAATAGAACACAGAAACTGATCACTAGACAAGTAAACATGGCGGAAACAGCGCCACCTCTTACACTGGAGTATCTTCATTGGTTAGAGCAAGAAATAACCTTCAATAGAGCTGACCACCCAATTCGGGTCCCACGACCTGGTCAATCAGCACTCGTAGTGGAGGCACAAATTGGCGGGTTCAACATGAGCAAATTTTTCTTGGATGAAGGGAGCAGCATCAACCTCATCTACGCCAAAACTCTACGAGGAATGAACTGGTCCCTAACAAATCTAGCACCAATAGATACAACTTTCCACGGAATAGTTCTAGGCAAAGCCGAAGCTCCTCTGGGCAAAGTATACCTCGACGTAGTCTTCGAGACAAGAAGCAACTTCAGGCACGAAAAACTGGAGTTCAAAGTCATGGACTGGCCATCGCAGTACCACGTGATCATGGGACGACCAGCTTTCCCTCGATTCATGGCAGTACCTCACTATGCATACCTGGTACTAAAAATGCCAGCTCTCAATGGGGTCATAATAGTAAAAGGAAGCTTCAGCCACTCGGATAGCTGCGATTGCGAAATCACCAAAATATCAGAATCCTTCGGGATGGAGACGCAATTCGGCCAGCTGAAAATGCGGATGAAGAATTATTACACGACACACGCAGCGAGCAAAATCCATAAAATCAGGAGCATCGTGCACCCACAAAAGCTACCTATTCGGTCTCTACCTCCGGTCCCGAATAGAAGGAAACACTAGTCAGCACAAGCGACCCAAATAATCAACTATTTTTCCCTTGATCCGCCGTACATACACGACACCTCTAGTCAAAAAATCACTTACCACAAAGAAGCATGATGGAGCACCTTAAGACAGAATCCGCAGTTTTTAGAAAAAATCGTTACTTTTATATCCAATAAGGCCAACAGACCAGGCGATTAGGCCCATGCAATGTATCCATTTATATTCAAAATGAATAAAGAAAGTACTCCTCGGCATACAAATTTCTATGGCACATACAAACAGTTATGCAAAACAGACATCAGTTCGTCGCGTCCTCAACAAAAGAATACAATATACAATTAAAATCTCGTATAACGCATACGACCTTTTTGACGAGTATAAAAAATCTATACAATATTAGTACAAAAGTTACATAATAGAGGCAGAAACAGTTAGATAGCAAAGTTCATAAAAAACTCCTCGTATGCCTCTAGGCACTTTTGAACAATTCTAATTGCAGGTATATAGGCAGCAACATAATAAGGCGCCATGTCGATAAGACCACCATCAGCAGGAGTAGACAACCCCGATGATACGACATCCATATCTAGTGTCGGATGAAGCACATGCACCCAAGACAGCGCAAGCTTAGCACCTACCACAAGTTGAAGCTTTACGAATGATGAATCCGTTCACCCTGCTGAAATTTCGCCATCAAATCCGACAAAGTCTGAGGCTGGGGGTCCCGAGAAAACATGACATTACAAATAATGGCCAGGGATCTGCGACAGCACTCGACAAACTGCTCCACCTCGCATACATGGTCCTAAAGCAAGGCCACGGTGTAAGCGCGACGATGATCAATCCAGAAATCCGTCCCGTAATTTTGAGAAGCAGCCACAAGAGCTTGCATTCAGTTGCTCAAACATTGGGTTTCTTCCCTCTCGCACAATCGAATGCCTATAAAGAAAAAAAGAAAAAGATAAAGAAATTGGCATCCCGCAAAAAGAGGCACGACAGGAAGCAAAAATTTATGGACTTACAAAGCATCTTTTCACTTGCCCTGGAAATCTCGTCCAGGAAGTACGCCTCACGATCAAGGGCCTGACGCGTCTTCGACTGGGCAACATCCACCATTAATTGAACAACCCGAAGTTTTCCTTCGAGTTTCTTCACCTGTTCAATTTTTTCAGCATATAAAGGCGGGTCTACTATACGCACAATGACAGTCCCAGCTGCACCCATTCCAGACAAGGAAGAAATCACATCCGATGTCTGCGCAGGTGCAGGAGGAGCAGCCGAATCATTCAAAATCTAGCAGGATACATAAAAAATAGAAAACCTTCAGCAAAAAAAAGAGCCACTTACATACATATATATAAAAAATACCCTTCTCATCAAAAGGAGGTTTTCCAGCAACAAGATAAGTTAATACTCCCTCCGTCCCATTGTTTGAGGCGTAAATTTTGTAGCACGGATATTAAGGATTCATCAACCGTGTAATTTTTCCAGTCATTCCCCTAGTTAATAGCTCCTCACGTTTAATTCTCTCTCCTATATGTTGGGCAACGTCTCCTTGATTCTAGCTAACAGCAACACTAGCCAATCGCATGTGCATGCAGGACAACGCCTCCTCTATTCCAGCGCAAGAGGGAGGGCCACGTCCGGGGAATTAGAGATAGTCTGCACGTCGCGCCTTAAGCTATGAGGAAAAACCAAGAAAATATTTATGCCCTATGCCAAGGGACGGAGGGAGTAGTCATTACAACGGCAGTAGAAGAAATGCGAAAAACTACAAAACAAGGCTATGGAGCAGATTTCTCCAAAGACAAGGTTGTGCTAGCAGAAGAAAAACTAGCTATGGTAGGGGCAGTAGCCGAAGACGGAGCAGCAGCCGAAGAAGGAGCACCAGCCAAAGAAGGAGCAGTTGATCCCTTTGGATCTGACTTTATACCTAGAAGCAGCAGAGAAAATTTCTTGGCCCTTTTAACGAAAGGCTTCAAATCAACTGGTTGGCCTTTGAAATTGACTGGGACAGAGGAGCTAACCTTCTCCTAGTCGACCTTCTCTCCATGCGCCATCGCCAATGCCATTGAAGTTTCCGCACCACTTTTCGACTAAGTCACGCTGTATCCAACAAGCGAACTCGGGTCGGCGCCGAAAACAACGACAAGATCATTCAGGTCGATAGGCACTTCCTTCGATGGAAAAACCTCGGCATGCAAAATTTTGAAGGCACGACGTGATCGGATAAGAGGTTGCGCACACGAACACTGTTATCATCCAAGGTGCTAACAACATCCGATAAGGGATCAACCTTCTTATCTTCATCCAGATGGAGATTTTGGCCTGAAAGCTCTACACATACCAGAAATGGAGGATGATCAGGATAGAGAAGAAATAAAAACAACAAAAGAAACTTCCTTTTTTTTTCTCTTGAAAGACAAATACTTACGAGTTAGAGAATCGTTGAGGGTCACCAAGCGTTTCCGAAGATTTTCATCTAAGGTGGCAACTTGCTTGGCCTTTTCTTAGTCATCGGCGTTGGCTTTCTTATTAGCCTCTTCCAAAGCTTGTTCAGCGACCCGAAGTTTGGCTTCCAGATCGTCGGCACGCTTCAACGCCTCATCCCGAATGACCTCGAACTCCTTGGTAGTGGCTGAAAGAATCAGAGAGTAATGCAAAAAATTAGAAAACTAAGAGGAAGCAAAGAAATTGCAAACGGATGAAAATATACCTTTGGGGCCTTCGGCTATCCGAGTCTTCAATGGTTTCCGCGGCATCCAGACATTTCCATTTTTCGCCAACAGGCGCGACACTGAAATCCTCTGAACGAGCCGACGAAAGCGATGGCGTCCTTAACGAAGATTCTGTGGCAGATGTTTCTATCTCCTCATCAGCGGCAGTCCCAGTCAAAGGAAGATCGTCAGAAGTAGAAGGATTAGCGGGAAGTTGACCGCTCTCAGGAAGAGGAGGAAGGCATGATAGATGATCATAATCCTACATAAGCAAGAAAACCAACAATCACAGAGGAGAAAAATTACAAAAGATAGATGAGCAAGAAACAAAATAGAAAAGGAATTTACCTGCGGAAGACAGTTGTTCTTGCCAAAGGGCTCAACACAAATCATAAGGAACCACACTTTTCTCCTTAAGGGTCGTGAAATTACAAACCCTTTTTCATAAACCTTGAGGGGCAGGTCATCCTGAGAAATCCTCATAGGATCCTTCTTGCCGGTATATGCGAACATACCAGAGAGACGAGCCTGCAGGGGCTGCACGCGGATCCGCAAGAAATATGCCAGAATCTGAAGACCAGATAATTCCTTACCAACCTCATGTCACAGTTTTGAAATACGGTCAAGATGGGGTTGGATCTTCGCCATTTCTTTGGCAGAAGGACGCTGAACCCAGGATTCAAATCTGCGGCAAGTTTTCTTCGGTTCAAAGGGGGCTAACCCGAAAGACTGACCCTTGACGGATTGATCCTTGACGTAAAACTATTTGGTTTTCCATCCTTGGACGGAATCAGTAGGCTTGAAATCAAAATAATCTACGTCGGAGCAAACTGAGAAAATGGCGCCGGCAACGTCATGGATGATGGTGTCGGTGGCATTGCGGCGAACATAAAAGAAGTACTTCCACATGCCTCAATAGGGATGAATCCCAAGAAAGCATTCATAGAGAGTGACAAAACAAGCAACATGGAGAATGGAGTTCGGCGTGAGCTGGTACAGCTGCACGCCATAGACGAAAAGAAGACCACGAAGAAATTCGTGGACAGGAAGAGAAAGGCCGCGAAAAAGAAAGGAGAGGAAGATTACCCTCCAACTCGATTTGGGGTTTGGAGCAGCTTCATCCCCAGGAAGCTTGAAGGAGTCCTCCATCAAATGGCCGGAGTTCCACGCCTCATGTAGCTCCCGCGTCGTGCACTTGGAAGGATCCCATCCGATAACCCACTTCCTAGTGGTCTTGGAGGGCATGGAGGAAGTTCCCGCCTTGCTTTTCCCCATGGTGTTAACAAAGCGACCCTAGCACAGAGCAGGGGTTTCGCAAGGAGAACAGAGGAAGGTAGGGGCGCAAGGAGGAAGATGAAGTTAGCAAGAACAAGGTAAAAAGGGGTTAAGGAAATCCCCTTCTCCTTATAAAGGGCAAAGCTACACAAGTTGGACCGTTCGATGTAAAATCGAAACATCCAAAAGGCACATGATAATGGCATGTGTCCGCAGATCCCATAAAGGAAAATATCTCAAAAAATGATTACTGTGGTAAAAATGGGAAAACAGCGCACGCCGCCTTGATCTTTGCGCAAAAAGGGGACATGCAGTCACGAAACTGCACTGAATACGCCACCACACGTCATCATTACTGCAGCACGGGCCCACACTCGACATGTCTCGTCACAAGCATATGTTTTGAGAATAAAGAAGTGTAAAATTCGTCATCAATGACGTTATAACAAAAACGGTTCAGTGAAAAGGATGCACATCCGAAGAAAATAGGGAGTCGAAGTAAATTCCTCCATGACAAATATTGAGACTACAGTCGAAAACAAAAATTTCGACTGTAGCATCGAGGGATACTCCTATCGGGAGCACTGATCACGTACCCAACAAATATTTGACGATACATTGATATCATAATAGAAAGATTTTCGAGTCTATGTCCTGATGCATACATCCAAACATAGCCTCGGGGGCTACTCCTATTAGGAGCGCTAATGCGCACCTGATAAAGGAAAGACAAAATACCTACTATCGGGATGGTGTATATGAAGGAAAAATCAAGCAGCTGATAAAAATATATAAATCTCGGATCACACCTAAATGCAACAAAACTCTGAATACCGAATTCACAAACATGACGGTAAGACCCCGGGATTCATCCTGTGTGGCCTGGTAATCGCACAAGAATGCGCTCTGTCAGTATTATATCCGTCTCTAAGATACGATGAAAAATTCCGACAGACGCGTTGGATACCCGATAAAATAAAAAACTAGAATTCAGTATTTGATAAGACCTCAACGGCCCGAACTGAGTTACGCCAGTAATAAATTCCGAGTTTAGGCCTGGGGACTTGAATTTGATGTAGGACAACCTTACTTTTACCTAGGAGAAATTAACTGATTCCCGATCCGTCGGATGCATCAGGCTCGTTGTACCAAATCCCTATAAAGTTTAAAACAAATAAAAAGAACTAAACATTTTCTTGAGACTCAAATCCGAATCTACGGTTCGGGTAGTGTCTCGGGGGCTACTGACATAGGTATGATTACTCGGGTCCCTATGATTTGCTACCTAGGGCCTGCGGAAAGGCTCATGACCCATGAAGTGTCAATATGAAGATCCAAAGGAGCAACCGACAAAGATTGTTGTATTAGGAAAGAGGAAAAAAGACCGACATCGAGTTGGTGTTGTAATCATGTAACCTATCTGCATACAGCTTTGAGACCCGACCTATTATATATAGGGCGGGAGAAGCCTAGGAAGAGTATCGAACAATCCCCAAGCGATTTGTAATACAATGATTCTCTCAATATTCAGGCGACTTTGATTCTATTGTTTCCTGACATCCAACGAAATCCCTAGTATTCTCTTTTTCACAAAACCCTAAGTCCTTCTTCCTGGACATTGCCGAGATCACCACTCGTCAGCACCCTTAGGCTTCCTTTTGCGACCCTTCTTGGCCTTTACGGTGTCATCGGCCGCCGCTACCTCCTCGACCGCCCTATGGAGGGTGCTGGGGCTGATCATAGGACGAGATGCCATTTGAGGCTCGGTGAAGGCGATGGGTGGCCGTGTCTCCTGACTAGATTGGAAGAGACACACTTGACAAGTGGGTTTTGCCGAGGGTCCAGGTGCTGGTTGGGGTTCGAAAACTACAATGACATGTTGGCCTCCCTGTTGCTCCTGGTCATTGTCATCATCACACCTTGGGTTGAATAACTGGTCGCCAAAGTTTTCATCGATTTCATCATTGTCGGCGGGATTCTGTGCCATCTCGATGTCTTCATGATGTGCTGGTTGTGCTGCCTCTGGGTGGTGCCCCGATCCTCCGTCCCTAGACGGATCTGGCTCTTTGCCATAGGAACATGTAGCTGAAGCCAGTACTGAGGACTGCCGTCTCATCACTATCCCATCCATGAGGTCGAGAGGGAGGTTCCAAGCCCTCATAGCTCGGAAGCACCATACTGTATTTGACCCTAAGCATGTCGGGTGCCATTGGCTTGTTGTGGAAGATGCGGTTTTCCGGTTGAACGATAGAACCCTTGGCAACATATACTTCAACTCGCCGTTCACTTAGTGCATTAGAGTGCAAGGAGTGTCTTCCTGTGAAATACATGTATAGGACGATCATCAGTAAAACAGAGAGAAGGGAGATGAAGTCATCGGTTGAGACTCCCAAAACTCTCGCTTTAATTAGTTACCTTGAGGGTGTCGAGCTCGGCCAATGTCGAGGAACCACTGCCGACATCGAGCGCGCAAGTGGCGGAGTGGCTGCTTGCTGGCAAGGTGCGGTCCGGCGCCTTTGTCGCACTAGACAAGGTAAGCTCTAGACCTTCGGGCCCCACCGGAGGAGTCACCAACACCTCCGGTGCCGCATTGTACGATTGGGCGTTGGCGATGTTGGGAACCGGACGCAGCCCCTGTTTACCACTCTTCTTCCACTTGGCGTACTGTTTGAAGTAGGTCGAAAGGATGGTGTTGAGCTTTTCGGTCACTTCTGTCTGGACTTGTGACTGGAATTGTGTCTAGACTGCCGTCACAACCTACTTCACTATATCTTGGAGCAGCTACGGAAACTTCTCCGCTTGTTCCCTTAGTTGTTTTACCTCGGCGCTCTCGGCCTGCTTCCTGCCCTTCTGCGAGGAGGTGCCATAGTATTCGGACCATGTAATACCTCCAAAGCTGGGCACATGGCCAGCCAACGATGGTGGCGCTTGGGGCTCGATATTCTTGACCCGATTCATCACCCTGTTAAAAGTGGTGTCCCACTTGGTGACCGGCGCCAACCCCTGGGATGAGGAGCTCCTACATTCCTCATCCTGCACATAAGGAACGTGAAGCATTTGACAAATTGGACTTCATTGATAAATTGTGAATGCAATCAATCGACTTGCATGCAAATTACTTACATATTTATTGATGAAGTCTGTCACCTTCGGAGCAAAGGGGCCACAGGGTTCCGAGGAATATTCAGAACTCCCTTTCAGCTTGCAAAACCGGGCCCTGACAAAGTACTTTGCATGCGGTTCAGTGATATTGGAAAAGGAAGGTGTCTCCTCTTCTCATGAGCTACGGCGTCCTCCTTCTCCCATTTGGGAATCGCAGCTCTATAACCGCCGGAGCCGAGATGGTGGGTACCAATTTTCATCTCGTACAACTCCTTGAAGTACAGACTCTTGGTCTTGCCCGCGGCGGATTCACATCTGGCCTTGAACACCTTGAAGTCTTCTTCCTTGACCATAGGCTCCTTCTTGACGAGCTCCTCGCAACTTAGATTTTTCTTGTAAATGAGACTCTTCACCCGCGCCTTCCAATCCGACAAGGCCTTGGTCATCGTCTTGAGGGTGTACTTGTTTACCGGATTCCTTTTGACATTGTCATTGTTGTATTTGTTGTCCTCATCACCCGGGTACGCGTATCTTGTGTGTAGCTTCCTCAAGAGCTGATGGCGGTAACGCTCGTTCTCATGGCCCTTCAGGTTCTCGGTGTTGATCGTGACGGTGTTCCGGAGGATTGTAGATAGCTGCAGTGAGTATGACGCGACAAATTCCTCTGGCTCCAAAGGCACCCGTTTATCACTCACGCTTGTGAAGATAGACCTTTTGAGGCCGACCGTGATCGGGGTTCGTTCCTTTCGAGACTTTTTCGGTTGGCGGCTACCGTCTGTGGCTCCACCATCGCCACCGCCATCAGTGGTAGTGGCGTTCTCGCCATCGGCATCATCTACCATCTCCTCATCGGATGATGTATCCTCGTCCTCCATCTCTTCCTCCGCGACACGAATTCCGGGTCTGCTTGTAAGTCAATCTCATCCAAATGCTCCCAATAGGCCTTCTTTCTAGAAGTGCCCGCCTCGGTGTCGTGCTGTCCACCACTCGACATATCTAAACACGAAAAGAAATGGAAATAATAAACACTAAAATTCACAAAAAAATTGGACATAACCTTTGCTAATTTTCTAAACCTAGGAGTGCCAAAATTCACCGGAACAAAAATGAATCAACATTCCGGTGAAACATTGGCATCTCAAAAAGAAAAAAACCTGCACAAAAAAATGGCCTAAATAGGCACAAACACAAACCAGCAACTTGTCCACAATAGCCTACATAGGCCTAAATACTCCAGCAAAAGCTGGACAACATACACAATATATGCGTAAACAACACCTCATATAGAAACAGTATTATAATAAACAATACCTCTGTTCCTGTGTAATAAACATTATAATAAACAGTACCTTTGTTTCTGGATGCCTCATACAGAAACAGCACCTCTGTTCTTGTGTAATGTTATATTATAATATAATATTGTTTCTTAGTAATATAAGAAACAGTTTGCTCATCCAGAAACAGTATGAGCATCCAAAAACAGTTTGGGCGCAGAAATTATAATATAATTACTAAAAAGCAGTATATAATAAACTGGATTGGGCCAAAGAGGTGCTGTTCTAGGCTAGGAGGTCCTGGGCTATCGGGAACAAAGAGTTTTGGGGCTAAAAGTTTCGTATATATGTTCTCTGTAGGAAGCAATATCATTTCTAGACGTTTCTTAGCTCCTGGCTCCTAGGGCTAAAAGTTGCATATATATGTTTTAACTTGGCAAAAAACACACGCAAGGCCCAAGCTAGCAGACACGCTGCTGAATCAAAAGAAGTGCAAGGCGAGCTAGCTCATGCTATATTGATCAATTCTCAGCATGGGGCGTACAAGCTATGTTGGTCCAGATCCAGCCGCCGAGTACTTTCCGACGAGTGCGACGACGAAACTCTAGTGAACACACGCACGTGTATGAAGCTAGAGCTAGATTACTTTCCTAGCCATAGCAACTCACACACGCACATACGGAAACAATATGATCGCTACACCACGTATCGTGCGTCCTCTTTTTATTGCTTTGAACTCACGGTGTGTTTACAATCCGGGGTACATGCATATATATACTAGGATTCTAGTATGCCAACTCGACAACTAGCCCAACTCTAATCCTAGTAATAATCAGTTACATGCAAGTATACGGATTGGACTCAACACACACACACACCTCGGTGTAGTGCAATTCTATACGTATACAACTCGTATACGTGACACCGTGTCAGTGCTGGACACGGAGTGCTTATTCCTAACAATTACCCCCTAAGCACGACGTGCTCTTCAACATCCACCTGGATCCCAAATATACACGCTGCTTCTCGCGGGCGTCATCCACAACATTGCTTTCGCCGCTTCCTTTCTCAGCACCCATGTCACCGACTTTGCTTTCGTCGGCTTCTCCATGGCTTCACGCGACAACCCTTTCTGTCCACACCCTTCTCCACGCCTTCATGCCGACTGTCCTTTTTGTCCGCGCCTTGAGACATTATACTTGGTTCGATGAAATACTTTCTCATCGATGCTTCACATATTTAATCTTCTTCTTGCCGGTACTCTTGGATGCAATAGAACAAATACGTAGGAGCTAGCTCACGTTGGTTGACTAGCAAAGCTAGCTTTCTACCGTGATTAGCAATTCTGACTTCTACCTGCTCCTGACCAACATCGTCTTCTGACTCGTCCGGAGTAGCAAGGCACAGGTTGCCTACCTGTAGCGATTCATCTTTTCTTTTTGAATCCCTTTCTGGCATGTTTTCTTCTAGCTTCTCTATACCACGTGAAAAGCCTATTGATGGATCTGCACCCCCTATTGTTGGGTCTTCTCCATCTGTCTGACCACCAGTCCACACTCTTGGACCATCGCCTTCTAGCCTTGCTGGCCTGTTTGCTAGGCTCGCTTCAACTCTCCCTTCCAGTTCTGTATCTTCTGGCCATAGACTAGCCTTGTCTTCAAACCCTTGGTCTTCTAGGAGAATCCCTAGTGCTTCTGGCCTGGTGTCCACGCCTAGAGCACCTCCTAGGCCTTCAACGCCTTCTGGGCCCGAACTTGCTGACAAAGATAAGCTTGGTTGATCCATATTTTCTTCATACTCAAGATCCCACGTGATGTGAAAAGTTGGATATCCCGGTTCGTTGGAGCCCCAATTCCATGACTCGCCTTCCTCAAAGATTACGTCGCCCCTAACAACCATCTTATTGGTATATGGATTGCACAAGCGGTATTCCTTTGAGCTTTCATAGCCCGTCATGATCATTGGAGTCCTCTGCTCCGCCAATTTAATCTTATGGTCGGACTCCGTCTTGACATGCGCCACGCACCCAAAAGTGCGAAGATGATCAACCGAGGGTTTCCATCCGTACCATGCTTCGTATGGTGTTATACCAACGCCACTCTCAGTTGGCTCCATATTCAGCAAATACACAGCCGTATTGACTGCCTCACCCCAGAATTTTCCCGGCAAGCCTTTACTCTTCATCATGCTCCGTTCCATGGTCAACACAGTTTGATGCATCTCACCCCCTTGATCAATGCGTAGGGCTCTTATCTTCGCCTCCACCTTGAACTCTTCGGCTTCCTTGATCTTCTCGAATGCTTGTTGAGCTTGATCCTTACTTTTCAGCAACACAATCCACATGTATTTACTATGATCATCCACCACAAGCATGAAGAACTTATTGCCGGACAGAGTTGCGGGTGAAATTCCAACGCATAGATCACCATGAACTAGTCCCGAGACTTCACTTGCCACAAACGTGGCTTCACATGGTAACGGGGCACTCCGTTCCTCGTGATCCACACACGGTAGATCGTGATCCACTTGCGCCACAATCTCCGTAGCTGGTGATGGAGGATCCTCCTCATCCTTCAGCTCAGTTACTTCGAGCATCAGCATCATCGGTCCATCATCTCCTTCCTGGGCGATGAGAGCCCTCTCCTTTTCCTTTGGTGGTTTCCGGCAATCAGCCTTGAAGTGACCGAGCTCGCCGCAGTTATGATACCTTACTTTCTTTATGTCAAACTTCCTCCACGGCGGGGTGTCATCTTCGTCCTCCTGCCCCGCGATGTACTTTTTCGCTGGGCGTTGCTTCTCCTTGCCGCTCGTGGAGCCTCCTTGCTTTTCTTTCGAAAGAGTCATCCACTGCTGCTTCGTGAGCATCAAGTGCTCATCCTGTTCTGGATCACCAAAGCTGATCCGGATTCTCTCGTTGTGTGCCTTGAATCTTCCGACGAGATCCTCAATCGTCAATGTATTCAGGTCGAGACATTGTTCGATCGATGTGACGATCTGCATGTAGCACGCCGGCGCCGCACGCATGAACCTTATGACGTTCTTGACCTCGTCCAATCTCTCGCCATATCCCCTGATTGCGTTGACGAGGGTAACAAAACGGGCGGCAAACTGATCAACCGTCTCGCTCTCCTCCATCTTCAGATCTTCATAGCTTTTCGTCAAAGTTTGAAGATGCGCTTCCTTCACGCAGGCATGACCTTGGTGCAAGATCTTGATCGTCTCCCGTGCATCCTTCGCCGATTTCTTTCCGACGAGGTGTTGCATCACGTCCTTCGGCACTACGGAATAGAGCGCCATTAACGCTTGGCGATCCTTCCGGTACTTCGCGCCTCTCTTGACATACTCGTCGCCTTCTGGATCGACAGCCTCCCAAACCTCCTGAGCCTCCATGGCCACCTCCATGTTGAGTGCCCATAGCCGTAGTCCTTGCGATCGAGGCGCGAATACAAATCCGCCCCCACCGTCTCCGTCGCCGGTGCCGATGTCGAGCTCTCGCCAAACTTCACCATCGCCATGACCTCCTAGTACTTTTAGCAGATCACGAACGACGACCTTGGCTCTGATACCAATTGTTGGCCCAGACCTAGCCGCCGAGTACTTTCCGGCGACTGCGACGACGAAACTCCGGTGAACACACGCACATATATGAAGCTAGAGCTAGATTACTTTCCTAGCCATAGCAACTCACACACGCACATACGAAAACAATATGATCGCTACACCACGTATCGTGCGTCCTCTTTTTATTGCTTTGAACTCACGGTGTGTTTACAACCCGGGGTACATGCATATATATACTAGGATTCTAGTATGCCAACTCGACAACTAGCCCAACTTTAATCCTAGTAATACTCAGTTACATGCAAGTATACGGATTGAACTCAACACACACACTTCGGTATAGTGCAATCCTATACGTATACAACTCGTATACGTGATACCGTGTCGGTGCTGGACACGGAGTGCTTATTCCTAACAAGCTAGCTGTAGATCGAACGAGGAAGAACAGCTGCGCATAAAAAGATCCATCGGAACAACACAGTGGACGACACCAGCTTGCTGGGAACAGAGAGCGCAAGAATCGGCTGAACTGAAGATTTCGGGCAGAAGTAACCTGCGAGAGGTTGCTATCTTACGGAGATGATTCCAAGAGCGGTACCAATCCGTTTAGAGCGAGGTTTGAAGAATTACAGAGAGGGATGTTCCGAGATGGAATACGAACGAAGAAACATGCTGGCGAGGTACTGCAGTGTCCAGGAGACCGATTGGAAAAGAGTGTCTGCGCGATGCCAACATGAACTGTCGGACGAACTGCAGAGATGACAGCGAGAGACAGCAAGGTTCCGCGCATGATTTCGAGGGATGTAGGCGTTGATTTTGGGAACCGTTTGATTCCGTGTGTTGTTAGGATATCCCTATACGCGTGCGTGCAATGAGTGTCGCCGGAGGTGTACGGAGTTGGCCGGAAAACGAGGAGGAACATAGGCGGTTCTGGACGCGGTTGCTGCTGTGCTATTCATGCGTGCGGCGAGCGGCAGCAGCGCGCGCACAGCGGCTGCGAGCAGCGAGCAGGGAAGGGACGAGCCATGGAGAGGTTAGAGGAGAGGGCGAATGCTCACCTCGCGCAGGGGGCTGGCCGAGCCAGGCCGACCGGGTAGCAACGGGGAAGCAGAGACGGCGGCGTCGATGCAGGGAGCGGCATGCACAGCGGTCACGGGATAGCGCGGCGAAGGTGTCCGGGTGTTGCTGCTCCTTCGCGTTCCTGGCTCCTGGCTCCTGGACGGCGGACGGCGGCGCCTGGCTCCTAGCTCCGCAAGAAGACCGGTGGACGGCGGCGCCTGGCTCCTGGCTCCTGCGGACGACGACGCGAGGTCGTCAAAGGGGGAGGGGAAAGAGGAAGGGAGAGGCGGCTCACCTGCAGACTCGATGGACGACGAACGGCGGCAGCGGAGGGGATCGACGGGCGGTGCAGAGGGGAACGAAGGAGTGTATGTCAGTCGTATATTGATAGGATGCACCTTTTATAGTCTTGCACCTATATTCAAAAGGAAGAGTGCCCTGCTGTTTCATAAAACACTTCGTAGCCCACTCGCTACACACTTCATCATTTCTTTCCTTACATCCCAGGTTTGATTTCTTGGAGCCACCTTGTTTTTTTAACTATTATATACTCTAAAATTAATATGAACTATTAAAAATAGTGTAAATATCTAAAAATTTGACTAACCTAAGAAAAACTGAATGTCTGAATCGACAGAGCTGGGAGTCGCATTATACGAGTCGCATTTCAGGAACATGCGCCTCCAGTATAGTCTTATGCGAGGCGCATTTCTGTACGATGTGTCTCCTATATTGTATTCCACTACACTCAAAAGAAGCACCGCACAAATGCTAACACCAAACACCTATTAGTCTAATAGCTAGCTACCCAGTCCAATTCCCTCCAAACTCTAGCCACCTAGGTTTGAATCCTGTGATGTCCACATTTTTTGTCTTTTTTAAAAAGACATTTTAATTGTTAAATCATTTTCCAACATTAATATAAACTACAAAATATAGTTTAGTACTTTAAATATCAAATTACTATATAAATTATATATAATTGTGTCGATACATAATATTCCATCCAGCTATATAATTATGCCACACACACGCGCGCAGCACGTCATGCTTCGTCCGAGCTAGTTATTAGCGTTTCTTGTTGATAATTATCTTCTTGCCCTTCTTTGTCACGATTGAATAGGTTAGGTTCGGAACGTCTTTATTTTTTCTTTTGAACGGAAGTCCTTTCTTAGGTAGGCTTGTGGTGTATGATGCTTGGTCTCCGTATCCGTCTTCCATCTTCGGGTCGCCGTACTGGTCAAAGTCTTGCTTGTTAGCGACTCCATCCATTCCGATGATGTTTCTTTTGCCTCTCCTAACGACAACCCGGCTAGGCTTTGACAAGTCGGTAATTTAGAAGCATTGGTCGACTTTACTAGCCAAAAACCATGGCTCATTTCTCGCGGGTACATTCGCGCCAATGATCTTTAACTTTGGAGGTATAACCATGGTGGTGAAATATCAGTCTTCTTTTTTAACGCCCTTCGCCCACCTTGACACGGAACATCGGCACCTTGTCCATAACGTAGTCGAGCTCCCATATCTCCTTAATCCTTCTGTAGTATATTTTCGGGACGTCGTCGGTAGAATATCCCCGTTACCCCTGAGTTCTGGCAATCGCAGTTATTGTCCTTCTCCTCGGTGTAGAACGTGTATCCGTTGATATCGTATGCCTGATAGGTCATCAGGTTGTGCCCTGGGCCCTGTGACAACGAGAATATGAGTTTATCGTCCTCCGAAGACTCGCCCTGCGGTGGACTATCGAGAACCTTCTTCCTAAACCACTGCATGAAACCGGAGTTATGCTCTTTGATTACATCTTCCTCCGTCCTCACCAGGTCGCGATCAGCGTACTTCTTCTTGATAAATTATGTGTGCTCATGTATATATGGATCGACCACCTGCATGTGTTGTAGCGTGACCAGGTTTGCTCTTTCAAAGTCCTTGGTTCGCTCCTCGAAGTCAACATACTTTGCACGCTGACCCTCGTGGTGACCCCATCGAGCGAGCCTCCCAAGGTGCTTGTTGAATGGCAGATCGATAGGGGTCTCGGTTTGTAGAAAGTTCGAGCAAAAAGAGATGCGCTCTTCAGCCAGGAAGCCGTTTGCTATGCTTCCATATGGATGGGACCCGTTACGAACGTACCCTTTATGTGTCCATTCGTCCTTTCGAATGGCATCATGCTTCGCAGAAACAGAGGCCCGAGTTGGACGGTATCCTCCACGATATGGAGCAGCAGATGAAGCATGCCGTGGAAGAATGCGGGAGGGAAGTAGATCTCGAGCTTCCTAATTCCTATCGACTACCAAGAGATAACGTCGAAAAAGTTGCAAAGGCCAAACAACATTTCATGGATGTGCTTGTCCATTATCCCTCGGATCGCAACCGGAAGTACCTACGTCATCAGCACAGCGATGTCGTGAGACTTTATCCCGCTGAAGCGCTACTTCGCCTCGTCTAGCCATCTGCTTATCTTCCCCACGTAGCCGTTCAGAAATTTGACTCCGAGGAGGCACTTCATAAACTGTGTGGCCTCTGCCTTGCTTAGAGTGAAGCACGCGGCCTTGAGCTTCCAGTATGGCAAGTTCCAAAAACATACCTCGAATTCGAAACCCTCAACAGCGGCTCTGGCTTCTTTTGGTTCTTTCCTAGCACAGGGCACTCTTTCTAGTATTTCAACAGCTCATCGATTTCTGCACCGCTCCTCTGGTATGGCATTCCGAAGAGCTCGACTGTCCCATCGAACAGATGGGACAACTTTCTCCAAGTGTGATTCTTCGGAAGCCACCTTCGAGACCCTTGGTACACGGTTTTCCCGGACCCGAGATCTTTCTATAGCTGGCGATATGTTGTATTATCATTGCACCTAACGCACGCAAAGAATCCTTGGATCATCTGCCCCATGAAGTATCCGTAACCAGGATAGTCTTGCACTGTCGTGATCATTGCCGCTCTCATATCGAAATATTCTTGTGCGGCGGCATCCCACGTACGGGCTCCGTATTCCCATAGCATGGCCAACTCCTCTTTCAACAGCGTGAGATACATATTGATCTCTGTACTAGGCTATTTTGTCCCTTGAACTAGCATACTTATGGTTACGTACTTCTTATTCATGCACATCTAGGGGGAGGTTGTAGATCCATACAAACACGGGCCGGGTGTTGTGTGTGCTGCTCTGGCATCCGAATGGATTGACTCCATCGGTGCTCACAACCCACCTAAGGTTCCTTGACTCTTTTCCAAACCGTTGGTAATATTCGAGGTTCAATGCCTTCCACTAGCTAGCATCCGAAGGGTGCCTCAGCATTTCCTCCTTTTCCGGATCTTCGTCTTGTGGCCTCTTTATTTCCGCGTGCCAGCGTATGAGCTGTGCTTCCTTAGGGTCCGTGAAATACCGCTGCAGACGAGGAGTTAGAGGAAAGTAGCACACCACTTTTCTAGGAGCTTTCTTGGTCCCTCTCTTGTATCGAGAGGTCTTGCACACCGGACACGTGGTCTTCTCCGGGTCCTCACCCCGATAGATGATGCAATCATTTATGCAGCTGTGGTATTTCACATGCGGTAGATCGAGAGGGCACATGACTTTCTTGGCCTCAGTGATACTAGTCGTGTTGGGTTTGCAGCATATAATTTTTTTCCTACGATGGGAACTATTATACGCCAAGATCTATCTACTAAATACAAGCAACGGGTGGATATACATCTATAGAGAACTTACCCTCTAAGACAACAAAGCTTTGTTAACGAGATGGAACTCATGGATGATGTAGTCGTACACTTGCCGATCTCAAGATCGTGATGAAGTCCAGCGAGTCCAGCAGGTCCAGCACTAGCAAGTCCAGCACCACCAAGTCAAGCATCGCAAAGCAGCGGTGCATCCATGATTGCACACACATCCGGTACCCCGACAACCTCCATCCCTCGCTCCAGCAAAGCAGCAAAAGTAGCAACTCGTTTGCAAATAAAGCCATCGAGAACATGTATCTCGGTAATCCGAGACCATGGGGAATAATTTCTAGAGGGGAAGAGAGATCCTTCACGAGGAGGTGTCAGATGAGAGGAGGGAGTAGGGGGCCTTTTATAGGGAGAGGGGGGCAGCCAAGGTCCATGGCGTGGCAGTGATAACCCACAAGTATAGTGGATCGTGTGTAGCCTTTTCGATAAGTAAGAGTGTCGAACCCAATGAAGAGCTAAAGGTAGGATAAATATTCTCTCAAGTTCTATCAACCACTAATACAACTCTACGCACACTAAACGTTTGCATTATCTAGAAAATAAAACTAGATCAACAATACGAGTAATAGAGATAGCTTTGCATGATAATAAATAACAAGAAAGTAAAGCTAGTTGCTGCAGCAATAAAATACACTAAACTAACAGAACCATGAGTGTGGAATAGTGGTGGTAATTGTGGTGGCTTTGTCCAAGTTTAAATAGCGAATAGATCGGGTTCATTGTCTTTGATGCAGTTTTCTATGTGGGAGAGGCTAAATATACATGCTCTTCACTACTTGGAATTACATGTACTATATGATTGGATTGTTAGCAAACATCTGTAAGTACTAATCAATGATTAAGGTTTAGCCAACCATAGCCTTAAGTTTAGTGGTCCTCTTACTCCCATACGTGCAACATTCCAGTTCGCGTCCTCAGGTTTCTGTCACTCCGGCAGAACTTCCCCTTCCTCTTACACATACTACAAACCCTATGATGTTTAATCCATGCGTGCACAAATATGATGTTTAATCTATATCAACATACAACTCTAATGAACCAAAGACGTTCAACCATTCAATCTAAGAACAAAGAAACTACGCAAATATGACATAGATCATAGGATTATAACTTATAGCATCAAACACCATGTTTACATAAGACGGTACAGAGGTGTGTGGGAGGATGAACCACTGCATACTAGGAGGATTAGGTGATGGAGATGGCGGTGAAGATGGTGAAGAGGGCGGCGGCGCGGGGACTCCTTCCCCACCGCCGGTATCATGGTGGAGCACCGCTCCTTAGCGCCCTTCCTTCATGGCTTCTTGGGAGCCCTCCCCCATGGAGATGGGATGCATGGGGGAGGCAAAAACGTGGCTTTGGTGGCTGTAAATTCGTGGATGGTGATGCCCTGGGCGAATTAGGTTTCCTCCATTTATATAGCTTCTCGGATTCCTGTCATCCCATCTTGGGCTGCAGTAAATCGGCCTAAAAGGCCCGTCCGGACTCGGAATCAGGTAAATTTTATGTCCAGAACATTTGTCACGAAATTTCTAACAACTTTGTAGTTGAAGAGTTTTCTGTTTGACGCCGTATTCGGCCCGAAACTTGACCATCTTTAAAAAGAGTTCTGAGACAGATTTCTGGAAAAATCCTAATTTGATTCCAACAAGGTTTCCACTTGTATTCTTGGTAATTCCTACACATCAAAGTGTAAAACAAGAACATTGTGCACTTTTGCAACTATTAGTAGGTTAGTCTAAATAAATCATAAACTTTATACAAAAAAGAGTGTCAAAAGCATATTATTAGCATAAAACCATCAAAAATTATAGATACGTTATGGACGTATCAACATCCCCAAGCTTAGTTCCTGCTTATCCTCGAGTAGGTAAATGATCAAAACAATATAATTTTTGATGTGACATGCAAACACCACAAACTTGATCATCATTATTGTAAAAGCATTGATAGCTGGGATTAAGGTACTCTAAACATGAATCATGAAATATAGAGTTGTAACAATAAGACATAGCAACTATGTTGTAAAATGAAAAGGCACAAACAAAAGATTCATGAATAACAATGCTTTGCAAGATGTTTGTTTGTTTCACATAAAGAAAGCATAATGAGAATGGTATTCAGCTTGTTCCTCATAGAGTAGCGAAACATAAATGCATAGGACACCTTCAAAGTTCATAAGGGTGACTAGATACAAATAGTTTAGGAACAAGCAATATCAAAGTTATGCATCAATCAATAAGTCTTGGGACAATGCACATTGAACTAAGAATGACAACTATGCTATCTTAATTGGTTCATAAAGATAGAAGGTGGAGACTCAATATAAAAATGGAAGAAATGCCTTCATAAAGGAAGCAGGGATTCAAGTCTCATAAAGAGCTCCCAAAAATTATGGTACTTATTAGATTTCAGCTCTCATTGTCCCTATCATAAGCATCTTGAAGTGATTAAGGTTAAAGTGAACAAACCATGGAGTATATGCTTGATAAAGTATAAGTTGGAAATCTCATGTCCCTTGAATACGAGGGTCGCTCCTCATGCTACTCAAGTTTAGTTACTGGTAAGTTCTTGTCATAGTAAGTACATGTGTATCATAGAGAACCGCCAACGGGGTACCCTTTGCCTGATGTTACGGAAGAATCCCCATATCAAAATGACAAGGCAAGCAGACAACGAGCATCTCAGCAATCTTCTTATTTATCATGGGAAAATTGTGCTTTTTTCTCTCTTTCCTCTTTTCTCATCTTTTTTTTTCTTTTTCTCTTTTTCTCAATCTCTATCTCTCTTTTTATAAGAAGAATGCTTCATAGATTTCTCATTATGGTTACGCTACAGGTTTCCACCATGATTAGGCATGGATTAGACCAGCGGCCCAGGCGTTTCTCTAACACACATACATAACTCCATGGACTTACAAGCTCCCCTTTCATTTCACACCGATGACATCCATAGACAAAAGAGCATGATATCAACTGGGTACAATGTACAAGTGCAATGTTGAAAGCGTTCCCCGTGACAGCATGGTTCTGCTAATCCCCAACATATAAGTGCAAGCATATACAACATAAACGACACAATGGTTCAAGTTTATTAGGGGCAATAAAAGTAAAGTGTGCCATCAAGTTTGTGAGAGCTTTAATCACTAGTTTTCTCATAACAAGTTTAATTCGGAAGGTAGATAAAAACATGAATATACTTGGAATAGCAAATGCTAATAGGTAGGTATGGTGGACTCTTTGAAATAACTTGGTTTTATTTGGACTTGGATGCATGAGTGGAACTCATACTTGGTTATGGAGGCTAGCAAAAGACTGGGAGCGACCAACTAAGAGAGCAATAATGGCCATAATCATGCAAAGTGACAAAACATCATTAATTAAAGCATAAAGTGATATTACAAGTCAAAAACTAAAGAATCATAGGCTATGGTGACTTGGGATAGTCTTAACATGGTGTGAGCATGCGCCAAGTCAACCCAAATAAAGCATCAAAGGAGAATACCACAATATTATGCTTTAATATGCTAAAACAACGCATTATTCTTTCAAGGCACATTAAGCAATCTCAATTGTTTGTAACAAGTTATGCTACAACAAAAATCACTAAGCATAAAGCCAAAACAATACCAAGCATGACATGACAAAGCATAGGCCACAGTCAAAAACAAGCTCCTTTTACCACTTAAGCATGAACTTTTCCTACTCTTTTCTAATCCAAACCAATATTATTTGAAAACTAATGTATGAATGAGTGGGTACAACCAATTTATTCAAGCAAACCAAGAAAACTAAAACCAAAAACAAAAACGAAGATGCTCCAAGAACAACACAATTGTGCATGAAACAATAAAAATAAAGTGTTTGGAAGAACCTGAGATTTTTATTGATGAAGAAGGGGATGCCTTGGGCATCCCCAAGCTTTGATGCTTGTACTTCTTGGATATTTCTTGGGGTGACACAGGGTGGCATCCCCAATATTGAGCTTTAGTCCATTCTTCATCTCATTACATCATTCTTTCCTTAACACCTGAAATTTTTCCTTCATACAAAACTTCACATAATCTTCATTAGCAACATTAGTGTACTCAAGATAATAACTCTTTGGGTTCAGTTTCAACACCAATAAAACTTCCACTAAAACACAAGCTACTGTAGCACTTCTCTTAAAAAGCTCAATTCCCCAAAGAGAAACCAAAAAGGAATCAACAAGAAGCAAATGCAAATAATGGCCGAAATCTGTCAAAACAGACCAGCAGATAGAAACCAATTTTTTAGAAGACCTTCTGTTGCTCAAATCGCAAAGTGTTGAACTAACGAAAGTTGGATAACAACCTGGGGCAGAAGAACAAAAAATATAGCTCAAACCGACGTACAAAGATTTTACACGAATTTTTATAGTGAAGCACAAAAATCTGTTTCGGGACAGCAACTTTCCCAAGCATTAGTTCTCTCTCATTAGAGGTTACTCTTGGCACAAAAGTCAAATAAAAAGGATAAGTAGAGGTTATTGTTGAATCAATAACTTCCAAGACTCAACTAAAACTTTTGGGTTATCTCTCAATAAGTACTTTTCTTTAACGCCTTTAAGTTAGGCATAGGAGCAAGATTCAAGTATTTTCGAATGAATAAGCATTAAGATCAATACCAGAAATATCTTTCTTTTTCAAGGCTTCATGCATTCCTACAAGTTTTTAACTGAAAAGCTTCCATGGAAAGATTTGTTTTGGTTTCATAGGCATGAACACAAGTGTTCAAGGTCGACCCCCACTTAACCATTACTCATCTTTCCAATCACTTTCCTTTTTGAAAACGTTTTTAGGTAACAAGTACAACTGATTTTTTTTGTAATTCGCATTCCCTATCCATACTAAGATAGAGAACAACTAAAAACTGAAAGTAAAACCTACTTAGAGATAAAGCAAACAAATGCACACAAGAATATTCACCCACACGCTATTGCTCCCCGGCAACGGCGTCAGAAAAGGTCTTGATAACCCACAAGTATAGGGGATCGTGTGTAGCCTTTTCGATAAGTAAGAGTGTCGAACCCAACGAGGATCTAAAGTTAGGATAAATATTCTCTCAAGTTCTATCAACCACTGATACAACTCTACGCACACTAAACGTTTGCATTATCTAGGAAATAAAACTAGAGCAACAATAGGAGTAATAGAGATAGCTTTGCATGATAATAAATAACAAGAAAGTAAAGCTAGTTCCTGCAGAAATAAAATACACTAACTAACAAAACCATGAGTGTGGAATAGTGGTGGTGATTGTGATGGCTTTGTCCAAGTTTAAATAGCGAATAGATCGGGTTCATTGTCTTCAATGTAGTTTTCTATATGGGAGAGGCTAAATATACATGCGCTTCACTACTTGGAATTACATCTACTATATGATTGGATTGTTAGCAAACATCTATAAGTACTAAAATAAGAACAAGGTTTCCACTTGTATTCTTGGTAATTCCAACACATCAAAGTGTAAAATAAGAACATTGTGCACTTTTGCAACTATTAGTAGGTTAGTCCAAATAAATCATAAACTTTATACAAATAGGAGTGTGAAAAGCATATTATTAGCATAAAACCATCAAAAATTATATTTACGTTATGGACGTATCAGGTAGCCATGGTGGGCGCCCCCACCTCTTCCACATTCATGTGGGTGGAGCTCCCACTCCCATAAAAAAGCATCCACTCAAAATTCCACTCACACATGCATTAATTTTCCACCAAAATTAATGTATCTCTCATTTAATAAAACTATTTTATTTATTTGATTCAGAATTTTGTTAATTACTTTAATTAACAAACATTCACATAAAACCCCTGCAATATTTCAATATCACATGCAGAACCAGTTTCTGCAATTTCACCCGAAACAATTCTGGTTTCCATCGAAATGATTCCAGCGCTTTCTTAAATCTTTATTTGAAACATATTTGCTCCAAATGGTGTCGGTATCCCTTAAGTGTGTCACCCTACGGTTCGTGATTAATGTAGACATGATAGAGACCCCTCTCCGATGAATAATCAGCAGCGGGACTTGGAGATCCGTACTAACTCCCACACATTCAACGATGACTCTAGTGACCGTGTGAACCTTTAACATTGTAACTAAATCCCTTTGTCTCGCGATATATTACATATCCGAGATTCGATCATCGGTATCTCAATACCTAGTTTGATCTTATTACCGACATGCACTCTTTTCTTGTTCCCGTGATATAACATTCTAGTGATCACATCACTTGCTTGCAAGCTATTTCTGTTGGGTCCGCAGCATAGAAAACAAAATTTTTCCTACGATGAGAACTATACGCCAAGATCTATCTACTAGATACAGAGCAAGGGTGGACATACATCCATGGAGAACTTACCCTCGAAGACAACGAGTTTTGTTAACGAGTAGGAACTCGTGGTTGATGTAGTCGTACGCTTGCCGATCTCAAGATCGTGATGAAGTCCTTCAGGTCTAGCAGCTCCAGCACCATCAGGTCCAGCACCATCAAGTCCAGCACCGCAAAGTAGCGGTGCATCCGTGATCGCACACACGTTCGGTCCACCGAACAACCTCCACCTCCTCGTTCCAGCGATGCAGCGGAAGCAGCAACTCCTTTCCATTTAAAGCCACCGGGAACATGTATCTCGCTAATCCGAGACCATGGGGAATAACTAGAGGGAGAAGAGAACCTTCACGAGGAGGTGATGCAAGATGAGAGGAGGGAGTGGGGGGGCCTTTTATAGGGAGAGGGGGGCAGCCCCTCACCATGGCCGGCGGCCAAGGGAGGTGCCCCCACCTCTTCCACATTCATGTGGGTGGAGCTCCCACTCACATAATTAGCCACCCACTCAAAATTCCACTCATCTCCATTAAATTTCCACCAAATTTAATGCAAGTTCTCATTAAATAAAACACTTTTATTTATTTTATTCAGAATTTTGTCAATTACATTAATTAACAAACATTCACATAAAACCCCCTGCAACATTTCAATATCACATGCAGAACCAGTTTCTGCAATTTAACCCGAAACAATTCCGGTTTCCATCGAAATGATTCCAGCGCTGTCTTAAATCTTTATCTGAAACATATTTGCTCCAAATGGTGTCGGTATCCCTTAAGTGTGTCACCCTACGGTTCGTGAATAATGTAGAGATGATCGAGACCCCTCTCCGATCAATAATCAGCAGCGGGACTTGGAGATCCGTACTGACTCCCACATATTCAACGATGACTCTTGTGATCGTGTGAACCTTTAACGTCGTAACTAAATCCCTTCGTCTCGCGATATATTACATGTCCGAGATTCAATCATCGGTATCCAAATACCTAGTTTGATCTTGTTACCGACATGCACTCTTTTCTCGTTCCCGTGACATAACATTCTAGTGATCACATCACTTGCTTGCAAGCTATTTCAATGTGATATCACCGAGAGGGCCCAGAGTATATCTATCCGTCATCGGGATGGACAAATCCCACTCTTGATCCATGAGCCTCAACATAACACCTTCGTAGCACTGAACCCACCTTTATAGTCACCCTATTACGGTGTGACGTTTGATGTTATCAAGATACTCTTCTGGTGTTAGCAATTAACATGATCTCATGGTCTAAGGACTAAGATTACTTTGTATGATGTTATAGCAATATAAATATAATGACTCTGATCGTAATGCTATTCTTCGGATGAATGTTCATCACATCATTCCACCAATGTTGTGGCCTCGTTATTAACAACATCCAATGTCCATGATCAGGAAACCTTGATCATCTTGTTAATCAACGAGCTAGTTTATAAGAGAGGCATAACTAGGAACTTTACTTTTGTTTATTAAACACACATGTATTAATGTTTCCAAATTAATACAATTATAGCATGCAAAATAAACATTTATCATAAACAATGAATAAGATAATAACCACTTTATTATTGCCTCTCGGGCATATTCCCTTCAGTCTCCCACTTGCACTAGAGTCAATAATCTAGTTTGAAAAACTTTGCGTATTGAACACCTATGGCTTTATGGTGTTGCATATACACGATTGCTAGTGGTTAACATAATCTCCGGCTCTGATAGTTTCAGTTCCGTGTGTATTTGCATGTCTTTGCGTCTCTACGCATCACTCATTCTCAAATGAGATGGTATTGTATAAATTTGGTCCTTTGGTAGACCTTTAGTTCGTTCGGGTTAAAATATGTTGATATTATTGTCATACAATATATCTTCATAGTATTAGCCCACTTTGAACCACACCTAGTTTGATAACAAACTTCTTAACTGTAACATCCCTAAAATCATATTTCAAAACTCATTCATATCATCCTTGCATCCTTCATTCATTTAGGGTTTCTCTCAAAATCATTTAGAAGCATAAGCTTGTGCTATTATTTCATGTGAGCAAATTTACCACATTTGGCCATCACCCTTGGAGACTTGTTTGTTTAGGAACTTGTTTGCTTGCCTCCATTGTTGGAAAGATTAGGTGTAGCAATTTAACCAAGGTTTTCAACTTAGAATTAATTTCAAAACCCTATTTTTGTTTTATCAACATTTGCAAACCAGAGGCATAGTCTCTGTTTGTTTTAAGCCCAAGACTTGACCAAGCCTTAGCAAGGTATCCACATGGTTAAATGACTGTTTTTGAAACCACAGAACCCTGCAAAGATCCCCAGATTTGTTTGAATTCAAAAAGGATTTGAATTCATATCAAAATCATTCCAGAAAATAGAATTAGAAAAAGAAAAGAAGCTAACAAAGGAAAAAGGCCGCGCGGCTGAAATCTGGCCCAGCAGTGAAACAGGCCCATCAAGCCCACCCGGGGACTTTCCTTTTCTTCTCTCATGCGCGAAGACGCACTCTCGTCGATGCAGACAGACCCACCTCCACTCACAGACTTCGCCGACGAAGCGGGCCTCCTCCACGCCAAGATCGTCTTCCCTTGACTCAAGACGATCTCCGCCGCTGACCGTTGCCGCAGTGATACCGAGCTTAATTGGGCATTAATCCACGGGCGTTTCCTGTCGAGCCTCTGGCTATAAGACCCTCTCTGCCTCGTGAGCATTTTCCCCCAAACACCTCACTCACTCCGCCACCAGGCTGCCCTCAATCATCCTCGTACCGCCGCAGACAGAGCCCACTCCGACGATCAATTCCGGTGAGCCTCGTGTTCCCCTCTGTCTCTCATTCATGCTATCTTGCTCACTGAGTCTTTGCGCACCACCTGACACCACTAGTTCATCCTGTACTGCCCCAGGTCGCCGTTTCCGCTTGACACCGCAAGCACCGACGACCCTCTCGACTCCGGCGACCAAATTTCATAAGTCCCGTGCGCCCCTTCACTTCTGACTCACACGAGTTTGTTCGCAACGTTATTGCGCATCTCCTAAACCCCCTGGCTTGTGTTAGGGTGACGCGGAACCTCGGCAACGACTCCGACAACAACCACCCGACACCGTGCACAACTCCGACGAGCTCTCTCAGCCACATCCGAGGGCCCCTTCGCAAACCGACGCTACCTTGAGCTTCAGCAGCCTCTTGCGAACCTGGTATGACCCTTCTCCCTCTCGCGGACAACCTGGAATGCAAGCGCCGCCGTAGACCGAGCGCTCCGCCGCTCGCTGACACCGCGCGCCGCCAGGACATGGTCGTTTGAACGAGCACCGTTAGATCCAGATCCGAGCGCTAGGATAGATTCACTTAACTGCGAAGCGGTACGCGATCTGGAGCGTACGATCTGTTTAAATCCTGCGGCTGCCAAGCGCGATCCAACCGAAGCGGTATGCGCCAATCACAGCGCGACGCGTGGCTAGGGTTAGAACAAAAAAAGCAGATTTAAAATCAGATTTTGATCCAATTTTCAAATGCTTATAACTTTTGAATGCCACGTTAGAATTTTGCAAACTTTATACCGTTGGATTCAGTGAAATAAGACCTTCCTGCCTATCCAATGTGTTTAGCAAATAGTAACCATTAGAATGACTTTATTTGTAGGAACTTGTTTAAGGCTATTTTGAGTTTAGATTTAGTTTAGTAATTTGTTTTAGGGTTAAGTAAGTTTAGTTGGCAAACTTGTGACTTGTTAAGTTTCTGTAATCATGCACTTGCTTGGTAGAGTTTTCAAAAATCACCACTTAGTGAATTCTTGCATGCATGCATTCATATTATTTTTGATTGTATATAATTGTGTGTAATTGTGTGCTATAATTTTTGTGTAGATTTTGCTAGTGATTGTGATTGTGACGAGTGCTACTCTCCACATTACCAAGGCAAGTGATATATTCATGAATATTCCATTCCTATATTTTATACTTGCATTAGATATTTTGCTAAGACTTGCATGCTACTTTTCTCAAAAGATATGTTGGGAAATCCTATGTAGATTAGAATGGTAGAGTTGCTAGGAAAATTCCCTAAGGATAAGTTGCCATGCCATGCTTAGCCTAGCTACTAGAAAACAAGGGTGGTTTATATATTCATGCTATGGAAAAACTTCTAAGTCTGAGGACTTGTGTTTTGACTAATAAAACAACTAAGTTAATGAATCACTTGGGTGGAATGGGACTTGCTTGGTGGTTTTTGGTTGAGTGGTTCACAAGGCCATGTCTATGGTTTACCTTGTGTATCTCACTTGTGGATGGCCACCCAGGAACAAAGAGATTTGAGATGTCAAATGTTGAGAAGCTTCAAGTGCAACCACTTGGCAATATGGGCTCTGCCATGATCTTAGGTTGCTAGAACTTAGTCTCTTGGACAGTTGGTGGTAGTGGGAATGATAGGTTGGAGCGCGTCCGTTTGACTAAGGAAAGGCTTCTAAAGGATCTTGTCTTGGGAAACCAAGTCTTGTGGGGAAAGTGCACCACCTCTGCAGAGTGTAAAACCTAAGTACTTAGCCATGTCCCTGGTAAAGGACAATTTGAGCATCAAGACATGGAAGCTTCAAGAATCTCATCACTCCAATTTCTAAATAAAACTTGTGGGTGAACAAGGGTTAAAAGGATCTTCAGTCTTTGATTGGTAGATGCCCTGAGTGGATCTTCAGTCTTTGATTGGTAGATGCCTTGGGTGGTTTGTGCCAAACAAAAACTTAGTGTTTTCAAATGATAAGGAAAAATCCATTTTGAGCAATGCAAGCCTAAGCTCCACCTAGCCAAATGCATATAGTATTATAGTCCACTTAAAATATACTAAGGTATCACTTGCCAATACTATTCCAAAGTATTGACCCTCTGTGGCTGTAACTTGTAATGTTGCAGGTTACTCCGATGATGATTAGGAGTCATGAGTCTACACTCAACATGCTTGCCAGTGGCACATGAAGATGAAGACTTGTGTTTATTTACTTATTCCATAAACTCTTGTATTAGGCCTTTGGCCCTGAGTTGTAAAATACTATGTTTTATCTCTGGAATGACTGTAATAAACGACCTTTGTATCTGTGTACTTCATCTTAAACTGTGGATGCTAGCATTGATCCAGGGACTAGCATTGCAATCACAGGGATCCTTTCCTTTATAAAGGAGGGTCTGACAGATGGTATCAGAGCACTGTGTTGCCTATAGGATTATGACCCTAGGATTGGAAACCACTAAGGAAATTTTTTAACTACTTCTACACTTGTCTTTTCTTCTCGTAAACTTTTCTAATCTTCTCATTCTCATCTCTATTTGTAGATGAACTCCATCAACGAAGCCATGAAGAGAGGACCACTCATGACCATGACCTTCGAGTGTGAGAGTTTCCCAAGATTCTCAAGGACCTCATGGAGACAATGGAAGCACATGGTGCAGCTGTGTACAAGGGCTTTCCAGTGATGGAGGAAGGAGTGGAGTATTGGTGGGTGCAACTCCACTTGTACAAAAACAAGGAAGACAACCACAAATAAAGAGGCTTCTGCATGTACACCAACACTTTTATGCACACCACATTCTTTGAGTCAGCAAAAGAAGCAGCTTGGAAGACTATCAAAGAACTAAGTGCTAGAGTCAAGTGCAGAATGCTCAACCTCCAAAAAGACTTAGAGAAGGAGAAGGAACATACCCAAGAGTTGGAAGTCACCAACCAAACCTTGAGGGGAGACATTATAGACTTAGTGATAGAAGCTTGTGAACAAGATAGGCTGATTGCCTCTAGGAACATTGTGTTAGCCACCAGATCCAGTGAGATAGGTTTGTGAACGCACTTCGTTAGTTGGACCACCACCTATCACCTTATTTTCCAAATGATACCTTAAATAAGTTTGAACCTTGGTTGATGTAATGGATTCATGTATGCATGACTTGTGTGATTTTGTGTTCCATGGATATGTATGAATGTTGTCTTGTTTATTTTAAATTCTGTTGTTCTAACTTTTTCAATCTTATAAATAGATGCCTATTGCCATCAGCACTGTTGAGGAGTTCCAGGTTACCCGTTTTGGTCCTCGTATCGTAGATCTTACTACCTTGCTCGATCTCCCTCTTCCCATCATTACGGTGCACCCACTCACCAAGTTTGAGAGGAAGGACCTTTGGGGCTTCAAGGTGAACCAGCCGGGGCCTTGAGAGGCCTACAGAGGCCATCGTCTTCAAACTTATGCACGATGACAGGGAGAGAGGCATGGAGGTTATCATGCAGGATCTGATAGGACGTCTGTTAGGTCATCACTCCCGATAGATTAGAGGCACTCACTTCCACGCCTTCGGAAGGCGTGATGATGGCGGAGAGTCCATCGACTTTGAGGACGACTCGAGGGCCACAGCAGAGCCAATACGCCTGTACCTCCAGGACTTAGAGACTCTTATTAGGCACGTGGATACTGACAGGACCAACGTCATGCTTAGCAATGACGAGCTCCAGGTGCAGCTTCGTGAGAAGGACAAGCTCTTCGCGCAGCAGGACGAGGTAGTCAAGGAGATGGAGGCAAAGTTCGAGACCCAAGACCGTAAGTTCAAGAGTCAAGAGAAACGTGTCCAGGATAGGAACAAGAAGATCCGGGATATGACCGAGGAACTGCAGTCCAAGGACTTCGAGTTAGAGCAGCAGCAGACAGTGATTGAGAGACTTCGTTCCCAGAATAGGGCTCTCAAGGCCAAGATCGACTCCTTGACCACTACTATAGAGGAGAGCAAGACCGCAATGGAGAACGCAGGTCTTACCTTTGTCGAGGAGGAGATTGATGCTGACGAGTAGACTTGACTACTCAGTTATCTTTATTTACCGTACTTGTTATTTGTGAACTTATTATTTGACCATCCGACATGTGGATGGCTTGCCACTTGTGTGTTTTTACTTTGAGATTTTTGTTATCTTGTTGTTGAGTTTTTATCCTTGTGTTGCATACTATGTGTTTGCTTGTGTAATGTATTGTGCATAAATCATGTAAGGGTATCCCATTCTTATCTCTATATAAACCACAGATGCCTCCCCGTCGCGCAAACCCCAACCCCAACCCCAACATTACCCCAGAAATGCAACAGATGATGAATGCGCAGACACAGCTTATGCAAATGATGACGACATTCATCCAAAACCAGAACAACAACAACCCCAACAACAACAACAACAACAACAACCCTCCAGGTTTTGATATGCTTACCAGATTTCTGCGTCTGAGGCCAGCTAAGTTTTTAGGAACGACTGACCCCATGGTGGCCAATGATTGGCTACATTCTGTGAACAAAGACTTAGTGACCGTGGGCTGCACGGATGCTGAAAAAGTCAGGTTCGCGGCACATCTGTTGGAAGGACCAGCCGCAGCATGGTGGGACAACTTCCAGATCACCACACCTATTGATGAGGTGACTTGGGCTATCTTTGAAGATGGCTTTCGCACTACTCATATCTCACCAGGAATGATGAGCCTGAAAAAGAAGGAGTTTCACAAACTGAAGCAGCGCCACTACAGCGTGGCTGAATATATTGAAGAGTTCAACAATCTGGCATGCTATGCACCAGATGAGGTTGACACAGATGCCAAAAGAAAGGAAAAGTTTCTGGAAGGCTTGAATGATGAGCTAAATCTGCAATGCATGGCATATGTTCCAACTTATCATCATTTGTGTGACAAGGCTGTTATTGTGGAGAATAAAATGAAGCAAGTCGAGAGTAGAAAGAGGAAACACTCCGACAAGCACAGCTGGATCGTCTCATAAACGATCTCACTATGATGATAGTGTCACTCAGATCCCACAAGCATGGGAAATTTAACAAGCACCACCACAACCGTCATGACAACAAGCATCATCATGATCATGACAATGATAAGTACAAGAATCACAAGAGTGGACATAAGAGCCACCACGTGGAAGTGGAAATCAGCCTAAAAGGGACATCAACAGTTGAATGCTTCAAATGCAAGAAGTGGGGCATTATGCTAATGAGTGCCCGAAAAGAAAGTTGAAGGACCTAACAAGCCCAATCCTTTTCAAAAGGACAGGTTAACCACCTCAATGTGGAGGAGGTCTATGAAGAGCGATGTCTTGTTGGTAAGTTCAGACTCAATTCAATCTCAGCAATTGTACTCTTTGACACTGGTGCATCTCATTCATTCATATCAAAAGCATTTGTTGATAGAAACGGGTTTGCATCTGAAAACATTGGGTGTCCAATAAAAGTTAGCTCTCCGGGTGGAGATATGATACTGAGTCTTGGATGCCGGGATCTAGTCATAGAGATCGGAAAACATAAGTTTCCAGTGAACCTAATAATCCTAAATTCCCAAGGATTGGATGTGATTCTGGGAATGGATTGGATGGCTAAGTATGAGGGAGTACTAGATTGTGCCAATCGTACAGTTTCACTCACAACCCCTGAAGGTAAGAGGATAAAATTCAAGTCCAATTTTAAATCTAAAGGAAGTAAGCTGAATTCTCTTAAGGGGGTTAGCATGGACAGCATGCCAATTGTATGTGAGTATCCGGATGTGTTTCCGGAAGAATTACCGGGAATGCCACCAGATAGAGATGTAGAGTTTATAATAGATTTGGTACCAGGTTCTGGACCAAGAGCAAAGAGGCCTTATAAAATGTCAGTTGACAAACTTAAGGAACTCAAGAAACAGCTTGGGGAACAATTGCAGAAAGGATTCATCCAACCAAGTTCTTCATCTTGGGGAGCCCCAGTATTGTTCATAGAAAAGAAAGATAGAACTCAAAGATTATGCATAGATTACCGTTCTCTCAACGAGGTAACCATCAAGAATAAATATCCTTTGCCAAGAATAAATGACTTGTTTGATCAGCTAGAAGGAGCTTGTGTGTTCTCGAAGATTGATCTTCGGTCAGGATATTTTCAACTCAATATAAGAGAGCAAGACATACCTAAAACAACATTCACCACAAGGTATGGATTGTATGAGTACACTGTGATGCCTTTTGGTTTAACCAACGCTCCAGCATACTTCATGAATATGATGAACAAAGTGTTCATGGAGTTTCTCGACAAGTTCGTTGTCGTTTTCATCGATGACATCTTGGTCTACTCCGAGAGCAAGGAAGAGCATGAAAGACATCTACGCTTGATACTTGAGAAACTGAGGGAACATAAACTTTATGCCAAATTCAGCAAGTGTGAGTTTTGGTTAGAGGAAGTTGGATTTCTTGGTCACATTATGACAAAGGATGGTGTAGCAGTTGATCCTGCTAAAGTTTCAGCTGTGACAGAATGGGAATCTCCTAAGAGCGTAAAAGAGGTTCGTAGTTTCCTTGGTTTAGCAGGTTACTATAGAAGATTCATTGAAATTTTTTCAAAGGTTGCTAAACCAATGACAGAATTGTTAAAGAAAGATAAGAAATTTGCTTGGTCTGAAGGTTGCGAACTCAGCTTTCAAGAATTAAAGAGGAGACTTGTGTCAGCACCAGTTCTGTGCCTACCAGATTTAGAAAAGGATTTCCAAGTGTATTGTGATGCTTCGCATCAAGGATTAGGTGCCGTACTTATGCAAGGCGGAAAAGTTGTGGCTTATGCCTCGAGACAACTCAAAACTCATGAAGTAAATTATCCTACTCATGATTTAGAGTTAGCCGTTGTTGTTCATGCACTCAAAATATGGAGACATTACCTTTTAGGAAAACATTGTGAAGTATTCACCGATCATAAGAGTTTGAAGTATATCTTCACCCAGAAGGAAATCAATATGAGACAAAGGAGATGGTTAGAACTTATCAAGGATTACGACTTGAGTTTGCAATACCATCCTGGTAAAGCAAATGTAGTAGCAGATGCTCTAAGTCGTAAGGCGTTTGTAAATGGCCTTACCAAAGGTGAATTGCCAGATGACTTGTGTAAGCAATTCAAGGAACTCAGGTTGGAAATTATGCCAGAAGGACATCTTATGTCTTTGGATGTTCAACCCACTCTGTTGGATAAAATTAAAAAAAGCCCAAAAGACGGATAAAGAAATCGAAGAGATTAAGGAAAGGATTAGCCTAGGGAAAGCTAAAAGTTTTCACATAGACGAACAAAGTACTTTATGGCACGGGAAACGTATTTGTGTTCCACAAGATCCGGAATTGCGGAAACTGATTCTACAAGAAGCCCATAACTCTCCGTATTCTATTCACCCGGGAAACACCAAAATGTACATGGATATGAAAGAAAGATTTTGGTGGAGCAATCTCAAAAGGGACATTGCCGAACACATTGCTTTGTGTGATGTGTGTAGTAGGGTGAAAGCGGAGCATCAGAAACCAGCAGGTTTGCTTCAACCAATACCTATTCCTGAATGGAAGTGGGAAAATATTGGTATGGATTTCATTACCGGATTACCAAGGACCAGGTCAGGGTATGATTCCATATGGGTAGTAGTGGATCGCCTAACTAAAGTGGCTCATTTTATACCCGTAAAGACAACTTATACCAGTGCAAAGTTAGCCAGAATTTACATGAGCAGAATTGTATGCCTTCACGGTGTGCCTAAGAGTATTGTGTCTGATAGAGGAACTCAGTTCACTTCTCATTTTTGGAGACAACTTCATGAATCTTTAGGAACGAGGTTGGAATTCAGCACTGCTTTTCATCCTCAAACGGATGGACAAACGGAAAGGACTAACCAAATTCTTGAAGACATGTTGAGGGCATGTGCCCTAGACTATGGAGCAAGTTGGGATGAAAGTCTGCCTTATGCAGAGTTCTCTTACAACAACAGTTATCAATCTAGTATCGGGATGGCACCATTTGAGCTTCTCTACGGAAGGAAGTGTACCACCCCATTGCTATGGAATGGTGTGGGAGAAAGAAGTTTGTTCGGACCAGATCTTATCAAAGACGCCGAAGAAAAGGTCAAATTGGTTAGGGACAGGTTGAAGATAGCACAGTCTCGACAGAAAAGCTACGCAGATTCTAAGCGTAGAGAAGTCACCTACGAAGTTGGCGATAGAGCTTATCTCAGAGTATCACCACTTCGTGGAGTGAAAAGATTTGGAGTCAAAGGAAAGTTGGCACCAAGATATGTTGGACCATTCAACATTCTAAGTCGCAAGGGAGAAGTTGCATATGAAATCGAATCGACATCTTTATCGTGAGGTCCATAATGTTTTTCATGTGAGTCAGCTTAAGAAATGTCACCCGGAGATGGAAGGATCTTCTTTGAAGGATACCATATCTTTGGAAGAAGTTCAACTAGAAAGTGATCTCACCTATGAAGAAAAGCCTGTCAAGATTCTTGAGACCGCAGAAAGAGTCACAAGGACAAAGACTATCAAGTTTTGCAAAGTGCAATGGAGTCATCACTCCGAAGAGGAAGCAACATGGGAAAGAGAAGATGATCTTCGGAAAGACCACCCTCACCTATTTGCTAGCCAATCCGAATCTCGAGGGCGAGATTCATCTTAAGGGGGTTAGATTTGTAACATCCCTAAAATCATATTTCAAAACTCATTCATATCATCCTTTCATCCTTCATTCATTTAGGGTTTCTCTCAAAATCATTTAGAAGCATAAGCTTGTGCTATTATTTCATGTGAGCAAATTTACCACATTTGGCCATCACCCTTGGAGACTTGTTTGTTTAGGAACTTGTTTGCTTGCCTCCATTGTTGGAAAGATTAGGTGTAGCAATTTAACCAAGGTTTTCAACTTAGAATTAATTTCAAAACCCTATTTTTGTTTTATCAACATTTGCAAACCAGAGGCATAGTCTCTGTTTGTTTTAAGCCCAAGACTTGACCAAGCCTTAGCAAGGTATCCACATGGTTAAATGACTGTTTTTGAAACCACAGAACCCTGCAAAGATCCCCAGATTTGTTTGAATTCAAAAAGGATTTGAATTCATATCAAAATCATTCCAGAAAATAGAATTAGAAAAAGAAAAGAAGCTAACAAAGGAAAAAGGCCGCGCGGCTGAAATCTGGCCCAGCAGTGAAACAGGCCCATCAAGCCCACCCGGGGACTTTCCTTTTCTTCTCTCACGCGCGGCCTTGCCTCGATGCATGAGACAGACCCCACCTCCACCTCGCGCACTTCGCTGACGAGCGGGCCTCCTCCACGTCAGCATCGTCTTCCCCGACTCAAGACGATCTCCGCCGCTGACCGTTGCCGCAGTGATACCGAGCTTAATTGGGCATTAATCCACGGGCGTTTCCTGTCGAGCCTCTGGCTATAAGACCCTCTCTGCCTCGCGAGCATTTTCCCCCAAACACCTCGCTCACTCCGCCACCAGGCTGCCCTCAATCATCCTCGTACCGCCGCAGACAGAGCCCACTCCGGCGATCAATTCCGGTGAGCCTCGTGTTCCCCTCTGTCTCTCATTCATGCTATCTTGCTCAGTGAGTCTTTGCGCACCACCTGACACCACTAGTTCATCCTGTACTGCCCCAGGTCGCCGTTTCCGCTCGACACCGCAAGCACCGACGACCCTCTCGACTCCGGCGACCAAATTCCGTAAGTCCCGTGCGCCCCTTCACTTCTGACTCACACGAGTTTGTTCGCAACGTTATTGCGCATCTCCTAAACCCCCTGGCTTGTGTTAGGGCGACGCGGAACCTCGGCAACGACTCCGACAACAACCACCCGACGCCGTGCACAACTCCGACGAGCTCTCTCAGCCACATCCGAGCGCCCCTTCGCAAACCGACGCTACCTTGAGCTTCAGCAGCCTCTTGCGAACCTGGTATGACCCTTCTCCCTCTCGCGGACGACCTGGAACGCAAGCGCCGCCGTAGACCGAGCGCTCCGCCGCTCGCTGACACCGCGCGCCGCCAGGACATGGTCGTTTGAACGAGCACCGTTAGATCCAGATCCGAGCGCTAGGATAGATTCACTTAACTGCGAAGCGGTACGCGATCTGGAGCGTACGATCTGTTTAAATCCTGCGGCTGCCAAGCGCGATCCAACCGAAGCGGTATGCGCCAATCACAGCGCGACGCGTGGCTAGGGTTAGAACTAAAAACAGATTTAAAATCAGATTTTGATCCAATTTTCAAATGCTTATAACTTTTGAATGCCACGTTAGAATTTTGCAAACTTTATACCGTTGGATTCAGTGAAACAAGACCTTCCTGCCTATCCAATGTGTTTAGCAAATAGTAACCATTAGAATGACTTTATTTGTAGGAACTTGTTTAAGGCTATTTTGAGTTTAGATTTAGTTTAGTAATTTGTTTTAGGGTTAAGTAAGTTTAGTTGGCAAACTTGTGACTTGTTAAGTTTCTGTAATCATGCACTTGCTTGGTAGAGTTTTCAAAAATCACCACTTAGTGAATTCTTGCATGCATGCATTCATATTATTTTTGATTGTATATAATTGTGTGTAATTGTGTGCTATAATTTTTGTGTAGATTTTGCTAGTGATTGTGATTGTGACGAGTGCTACTCTCCACATTACCAAGGCAAGTGATATCTTCATGAATATTCCATTCCTATATTTTATACTTGCATTAGATATTTTGCTAAGACTTGCATGCTACTTTTGTCAAAAGATATGTTGGGAAATCCTATGTAGATTAGAATGGTAGAGTTGCTAGGAAAATTCCCTAAGGATAAGTTGCCATGCCATGCTTAGCCTAGCTACTAGAAAACAAGGGTGGTTTATATATTCATGCTATGGAAAAACTTCTAAGTCTGAGGACTTGTGTTTTGACTAATCAAACAACGAAGGTCATGAATCACCAGGTGGAATGGGACTTGCTTGGTGGTTTTTGGTTGAGTGGTTCACAAGGCCATGTCTATGGTTTACCTTGTGTATCTCACTTGTGGATGGTCACCCAGGAACAAAGAGATTTGAGATGTCAAATGTTGAGAAGCTTCAAGTGCAACCACTTGGCAATATGGGCTCTGCCATGATCTTAGGTTGCTAGAACTTAGTCTCTTGGATAGTTGGTGGTAGTGGGAATGATAGGTTGGAGCGCGTCCATTTGACTAAGGAAAGGCTTCTGAAGGATCTTGTCTTGGGAAACCAAGTCTTGTGGGGAAAGTGCACCACCTCTGCAGAGTGTAAAACCTAAGTACTTAGCCATGTCCCTGGTAAAGGACAATTTGAGCATCAAGACATGGAAGCTTCAAGAATCTCATCACTCCAATTTCTAAATAAAACTTGTGGGTGAACAAGGGTTAAAAGGATCTTCAGTCTTTGATTGGTAGATGCCCTGAGTGGATCTTCAGTCTTTGATTGGTAGATGCCTTGGGTGGTTTGTGCCAAACAAAAACTTAGTGTTTTCAAATGATAAGGAAAAATCCATTTTGAGCAATGCAAGCCTAAGCTCCACCTAGCCAAATGCATATAGTATTATAGTCCACTTAAAATATACTAAGGTATCACTTGCCAATACTATTCCAAAGTATTGACCCTCTGTGGCTGTAACTTGTAATGTTGCAGGTTACTCCGATGATGATTAGGAGTCATGAGTCTACACTCAACATGCTTGCCAGTGGCACATGAAGATGAAGACTTGTGTTTATTTACTTATTCCATAAACTCTTGTATTAGGCCTTTGGCCCTGAGTTGTAAAAGACTATGTTTTATCTCTGGAATGACTGTAATAAACGACCTTTGTATCTGTGTACTTCATCTTAAACTGTGGATGCTAGCATTGATCCAGGGACTAGCATTGCAATCACAGGGATCCTTTCCTTTATAAAGGAGGGTCTGACAGATGGTATCAGAGCACTGTGTTGCCTATAGGATTATGACCCTAGGATTGGAAACCACTAAGGAAAATTTTTAACTACTTCTACACTTGTCTTTTCTTCTCGTAAACTTTTCTAATCTTCTCATTCTCATCTCTATTTGTAGATGAACTCCATCAACGAAGCCGTGAAGAGAGGACCACTCATGACCATGACCTTGGAGTGTGAGACTGAGTTTCCCAAGATTCTCAAGGACCTCATGGAGACAATGGAAGCACATGGTGCAGCTGTGTACAAGGGCTTTCCAGTGATGGAGGAAGGAGTGGAGTATTGGTGGGTGCAACTCCACTTGTACAAAAACAAGGAAGACAACCACAAAGAAAGAGGCTTCTGCATGTACACCAACACTTTTATGCACACCACATTCTTTGAGTCAGCAAAAGAAGCAGCTTGGAAGACTATCAAAGAACTAAGTGCTAGAGTCAAGTGCAGAATGCTCAACCTCCAAAAAGACTTAGAGAATGAGAAGGAACATACCCAAGAGTTGGAAGTCACCAACCAAACCTTGAGGGGAGACATTATAGACTTAGTGATAGAAGCATGTGAACAAGATAGGCTGATTGCCTCTAGGAACATTGTGTTAGCCACCAGATCCAGTGAGATAGGTTTGTGAACGCACTTCGTTAGTTGGACCACCACCTATCACCTTATTTTCCAAATGATACCTTAAATAAGTTTGAACCTTGGTTGATGTAATGGATTCATGTATACATGACTTGTGTGATTTTGTGTTCCATGGATATGTATGAATGTTGTCTTGTTTATTTTAAATTCTGTTGTTCTAACTTTTTCAATCTTATAAATAGATGCCTATTGCCATCAGCACTGTTGAGGAGTTCCAGGTTACCCGTTTTGGTCCTCGTATCGTAGATCTTACTACCTTGCTCGATCTCCCTCTTCCCATCATTACGGTGCACCCACTCACCAAGTTTGAGAGGAAGGACCTTTGGGGCTTCAAGGTGAACCAGCCAGGACGCCAGACAGAGCCTACTACGGAGGCCATCGTCTTCAAACTTATGCACGATGACAGGGAGAGAGGCATGGATGTTATCATGCAGGATCTGATAGGACGTCTGTTAGGTCATCACTCCCGACAGATTAGAGGCACTCACTTCCACGCCTTCGGAAGGCGTGATGATGACGGAGAGTCCATCGACTTTGAGGACGACTCGAGGGCCACAACAGAGCCAATACGCCTGTACCTCCAGGACTTAGAGACTCTTATTAGGCACGTGGATACTGACAGGACCAACGTCATGCTTAGCAATGACGAGCTCCAGGTGCCCCCCTTTGCTGCTACTATAGCAGTCATATACTTAGCGTTGTAGTATCCGTCACAATGTTTCAACTTTGGAACTCATCCAAATCCATCATGGAACATCCTTTCCATTACATTGTGCCACCCATAGTCTAAATTGAGATAAATTTAATTTGTATCTTGTGACAAAACTAGTATCAATGTAACACTTTACAATGAACTACCTTTAACTATTTGGCACTTATACATGATATATTCTTAGTTCTTCCAAAGCTCATAAGAATATCTTTACTATCGTCCAATGATCATCTTATGAATCATTCTGGTATGTGCTCATAACATTTAGAGCATAGGACATATCTGGATATATACATATCACGGTATAATCAATCAAAATATTCATATGATTTTACTCACCAAGTGTTGAAACACTTGAATCTTGATACAATCCTTTCCATGCAGCAAGAACCTTTCTTGTTGTTTCCATATTGAACCCTTTCAATATCTCATATATGTATGTCTGGCATAACCATATTAGCGCCTTAATCTATCCATATAGACATTGATGCCAAATATTCTGGTTTTGCCCAAGTCTTTCATCGAAATCCTATTTTAATGAAATTCTTAACTTGTGTCAATTCAAGATACATCATTTCCAATCAACAATATGTCCTCTACATAATGTATTACAAATATGTCTCAGCGCTCCCACTTAATTTCTTGCAAATGCAAGCATCTTCATCATCTCCGATGAATTTAAACTCTTTTAATAGTTTCATCATGGTGAAGATTCCAACTCCGCTATGCTTACTTCAACTATTGAAGTTTACATGCCCTTTTAGCACCCTTTGAATTAACAAAACCCTTCGGACCATGTCATGTACATGTCCTAGGTTACCGTTCTATTAGAAGAACCTTGTTTTGTTTATTCAACTACCATATACCAAATTATATGTAGTGGTTGCTACATTAATCCGTCAAGACTATATATCGCTATGAAAGATCAAATCTTGTCATAGTCAACTCCTTGAACATTGTCGTAAACTTCTTTCCGACATGTCGACTATTTCATAGATGTTAAACATCCATGTCTTATTTCTTTATAGATCCAAACACGACCGATAGGCTTCACGCCTTTCCGGAGGGTCTTCCAAGTTCAGAAACTTGATTTCTCGTGTATGGATACTATCACGGATTCTATGACTTCGAGTCATTTTATGGAGTCAGGGCCCATCATCACTTCTTTGCATGCAGTCGGTTCATCATTGTCAAAACAATAACGACTTCTGTTTCAAATCTTACTATTTGATTCTTACCAACCCACATGGTTCTATAAGAACTCTAATCTCCAAGATTACACCCTTTGTAATCACGGGAGGCATGAGCATTGTGGCCGCCACCGGGACACTTTCCAGCGCTGCGCTACTCAGCACATATAGCTAAGGTTCAACAACCTTATCAAAGTTCTATTGTCCTCCCACTTAACTTTTCATGAAAAATTCCTTCTCAAGAAACTTGACGTTCCAAGCGACAAACTCTTTTGTCCTCGGTGTTATGAGGAATTCCCAACAAATTCTTTGGGATAACCTACAGAGACGTGCTTATCCGACTTTGGTTGTAAACATTCTACTTATGCATAGCATACCAAAATTTAAGAAAAGACAATTCGGGTTTTATCCCAAACCATAACTCATATGGTGTCATTTCAACGGATCACGATGGTGTTCTTTTCAGTGTAAAAACGGCAATCTCTAAAGCTTTAATCCTTAAAACATAATGGCAGTTTTATAAATGACACCTTTGATCTTACCATGTCAAACAAGGTTTGATTTGATCTCTCGAACATACCATACTCCTGTGGTTTATCGGGAAATGCAAATTCATGGAACAATTCCTGAAATCTTAGGTGTTTTGCTAAACCTGTAACTCAAATATCTTCCTTTATGATCAAATCATAAACTCTTTTATTTTCTTGTTACAATGATTTTTCACTTCTTCTTGAAAGTCTTTGAACAATTTTCAAATGTTTCATACTTCTTCCTTATTAAGTAAATATATAAATATATTCACTCAAATTTCCGGAGAAAGCATATGAAGCAAAAAGATCCATCGCATATGGCTACACATAACGGACTATATACATCAACATGCATAATATCCAATAAGTTAGTCATCCGTTCCTCTTTGGCCTATGGACAGAGTTTCCATTATCTTGAGGGAAGTTTCACAAGCATCAATTGATCAAAATCAAAAGACTCCAAAAATCCATCAAGATGGAGTTTCTTCATGTTTACTTTCCATTATAATTCAAACAACGATGTCACTTCATAAGTGATCTTCCAATCATCTGTCTTACGACATTTTAGCAATAATATTTATGGATGTGATTTCTCCAACTAGACTTGTAAAAGTTCATCCATCCTTTATGGAATACAATAATTATTTGAACAACCATTGTTCTCATAATACCGGAACAAAATAACAATTATTAAAACAAATCTTGAAGGCTAGGTTTGACGACAACGAAAAACACAATAACACTATTTGTTTTCGATGAACATCATCACTTATTCTTTTGCTAGTTACTTAGGCCGTTGCAGTTCATGAATTGTGTTGTTCTGTATGACACTTCACACCAACCAATTAGGTATCCAATACCGGTATCCAATACCTCAGAACCACATTGTTTAACAAGCAAGGAATACAACCATAACACATCTTCTATATACCTAAGTTGGACATCTCCAACCTTTTCTTTTCTGCCAAATATTTTATAGATTCTCTTTCAACAATTCCTTTTCTTTTAAAAGAATCTATCAACATCAATAGTGGTGTCATTCACATGACACATAGTACAAAGCGTATATAGTCAAATACTAATACCTTTGGACTTGCACTTTGAAGTGGATCACCATCATCAAATGTTTGGTGTTCTTTCAAAAATCCATTCTTTAGTAATCTATTAGTGTAGTAAACATTTTACTTACATATTCTATTCATCCTTATCATGATAACTTTCATGATCAAGCTACTATAGCCTATAAGGAAGAATCGCGAGTATAATGTTAGTTCCCAACACCTTTTTGGGAGATCCAGATGCCTAGCATCTCCATCCTTCACAAATTCTCATACAATATGAGAACATGTATTTTGCTAAATTATACTCTATCATAATGCAACCAAAAACATTGTTTCAGATATCACAATATCTTCCACACATGATGGTTCCTGAAACAATTCTTTCAGCTCCTAGATAACCTTGATATTAAAACGATTTTTGAATATCAATAATCATGGAGGCAAACATGATACTTTAGATACTAACATTGGAATTCTTACTCTTTATTTAATACTACTTATTAAACTTCATGGAGTAAATAGAGTTTGCTGAAAGTTTGCAATAGGACTTATAAACTTTAAATTGACATTCAAAACAATACGATACCGTTAAGAAAGTAAATATCCAGAATTCTATAGTTCTATTATCTCAAATAAAACTAAGTATAAGGTAGTGAACAGATGCCAATGACTACAACAAATTATGCAAATTCACTTCGATTTAGTTTATGACAAATAGAGTTCGACTAATCCAAATTAGAAATGAACTCCCACTCAAAAACGACATCCCTCATGCCTTTTTGGTGATTACATGAACCAAATCCACTACACCAAGTCCGATCATCACGTGAGTCGGTGTAGCTTCAAAGGCGAGCATCAATATGGTCATCACATCAACTATATGACTCATGCTTAACCTTTCGGTCCGTGTTCCGAGGCCATGTCTGTACATGCTAGGCTCGCCAAGTAAGAACCTTAGTATTCGCGTGTGTAAAACTGTCTTACACCCGTTGTACGAAAGCGTAGAGTTGAGTACACCCGATCATCACGTGATGTCTCAAAACACGATCCATAAAACGGTGCATACTTAAGGAAGAACACATTTTATCTTGATATTTAAATGAGGGATCATCTTATAATGCTACTAAAAGCGCCAAACTAGCAATATAAGATGCAAACATCTAATGTGTAAAGTGACATGATATGGTCCATGCATTTGATCTCTATCATTTGCATCGTGGTATGATCTCTATCATTCCTTTGTGTGTAAGGCCAAGGTCTATGGAACTTACACGTTAAGTGTGTTGTAAGAGTATCTATCATCCATCTACTTACAACAATACCATATCAAGACACTAGCCCAGCAACGATCTAAACTAGACGCCTCTAATTTATCAATTGAAGTTTTACGTGGCTTAGGGCTTTCGGAGGTAGAACCGTTCTTACCTACGAACATGAACCACAACGAGGATAACTAAGTTATTAGCAACTCATTGTAAATCAGATATTGACTATAGTAGGAGAGACAGACACCCGCCAGCCACTTATGCAAAACAAGTTGCATGTCAGTCGTGGAACCGGTCTCATGTACGATGACATGTAAGGTTGGTCCGGGCCGCTTCATCCCACTATGCCACCAATATCCAAAATACATAGAAGATGCAATAACATGATCATCATTGCCCACATATCAACATATGTGTACTACCCGTGCTAAGCACCTATGCATAGATCAGGCTCTGATACCACTGTTGGGTCCGCAGCATAGAAAACAAAATTTTTCCTACGATGAGAACTATACGCCAAGATCTATCTACTATATACAGAGCAACGGGTGGACATACATCCATGGAGAACTTACCCTCGAAGACAACGAGTTTTGTTAACGAGTAGGAACTCGTGGTTGATGTAGTCATACGCTTGCCGATCTCAAGATCGTGATAAAGTCCTTCAGGTCCAGCAGCTCCAGCACCATCAGGTCCAGCACCATCAAGTCCAGCACCGCAAAGTAGCGGTGCATCCGTGATCGCACACACATTCGGTCCACCGAACAACCTCCGCCTCCTCGCTCCAGTGATGCAGCGGAAGCAGCAACTCCTTTCCAGATAAAGCCACCGGGAACATGTATCTCGCTAATCCGAGACCATGGGGAATAACTAGAGGGAGAAGAGAACCTTCACGAGGATGTGGTGCAAGATGAGAGGAGGGAGTGGGGGGCCTTTTATAGGGAGAGGGGGGCAACCCCTCACCATGGCCGGCGGCCAAGGGAGGTGCCCCCACCTCTTCCACATTCATGTGGGTGGAGCTCCCACTCACATAATTAGCCACCCACTCAAAATTCCACTCATCTCCATTAAATTTCCACCAAATTTCATGCAAGTTCTCATTAAATAAAACACTTTTATTTATTTTATTTAGAATTTTGTCAATTACATTAATTAACAAACATTCACATAAAACCCCCTGCAACATTTCAATATCACATGCAGAACTAGTTTCTGCAATTTAACCCGAAACAATTCTGGTTTCCATCGAAATGATTCCAGCGCTTTCTTAAATCTTTATCTAAAACATATTTGCTCCAAATGGTGTCGGTATCCCTTAAGTGTGTCACTCTACGGTTCGTGAATAATGTAGACATGATCGAGACCCCTCTCCGATCAATAATCGCCAGGGACACGAAGATCCGCATCGACTCCCACATATTCAACGATGACTCTTGTGATCGTGTGAACCTTTAACGTCGTAACTAAATCCCTTTGTCTCGCGATATATTACATGTCCGAGATTCGATCATCGGTATCCAAATACCTAGTTTGATCTCGTTACCGACATGCACTCTTTTCTCGTTCCCGTGATATAACATTCTAGTGATCACATCACTTGCTTGCAAGCTATTTCAATGTGATATCACCGAGAGGGCCCAGAGTATATCTATCCGTCATCGGGATGGACAAATCCCACTCTTGATCCATGAGCCTCAACATAACACCTTCAGAGTATTTGAACCCACCTTTATAGTCACCCTATTACGGTGTGACGTTTGATGTTATCAAGATACTCTTCTGGTGTTAGCAATTAACATGATCTCATGGTCTAAGGACTAAGATTACTTCGTATGATGTTATAGCAATATAAACATAATGAATCTGATCGTAATGCTATACTTCGGATGAATGTTCATCACATCATTCCACCAATGTTGTAACCTCATTATTAACGACATCCAATGTCCATGATCAGGAAACCTTGATCATCTTGTTAATCAAGGAGCTAGTTTATAAGAGAGGCATAACTAGGAACTTTCCTTTTGTTTATTAAACACACATGTATTAACGTTTCCAAATTAATACAATTATAGCATGCAAAATAAACATTTATCATAAACAAGGAATAAGTTAATAACCACTTTATTATTGCCTCTCAGGCATATTCCCTTCAATTTCAATGTGATATCACCGAGAGGGTCTTGAGTATATCTATCCGTCGTCGGGATGGACAAATCCCACTCTTGATCCATGAGCCTCTACATAACACCTTCGTAGCACTGAACCCACCTTTATAGTCACCCTTTTACGGTGTGATGTTTGATGTTATCAAGATACTCTTCCAGTGTTAGTGATTGACATGATCTCATGGGCTAAGGACTAGTATTACTTCGTATGATGTTATAGAAATATAAACATAACTACTTTGATCGTAATGCTATACTCCGGATGAATGTTCATCACATCATTCCACCAATGTTGTGGCCTCGTTACTAACAACATCCAATGTCCATGATCAGGAAACCTTGATCATCTTGTTAATCAACGAGCTAGTTTATAAGAGAGGCATAACTAGGAACCCTTTATTTGTTTATTAAACACACATGTATTAACGTTTCCAATTAATACAATTATAGCATGCAAAATAAACATTTATCATAAACATGGAATAATATAATAACCACTTTATTATTGCCTCTTGGACATATTCCCTTTAGTCTCCCACTTGCACTAGAGTCATTAATCTAGTTTGTAAACTTATATATCCAACACCTAGGTGTTGAATATACGCGTTTGCTAGTGGTTAACATAATCTCCGGATCTGCCATTTTCAGGTCCGTGTGTATTTGCATGTCTTTGCATCTCTACGCATCACTCATTCTCTAATGAGATGGCATTGTATAAATTTAGTCCTTTGGTGAGACCTTTAGTTCCTTTGGGTTAAAACATGTTGATAGTATTGTCATACAATATATCTTTATAGTATTAGCCCACTTCGAACCACACCTAGTTTGATAAAAAACTACTTAACACAAATTCCCTCCTTTGCTGCTACTATAACAGTCATATACTTAGCCTTTTGTTGTAGTATCCGTCACAATGTCTTTAACTTTGGAACTCATCCAAATCCATCATGGAACTTCCTTTCCATTACATTGTGCCACACATAGTTTAAATTGAGATAAATTTAATTTGTATCTTGTGAAAAACTAGTATCAATGTAATACTTTACGATGAACTACTTTCAACTATTTGTCACTTATACATGATATATTCTTAGTTCTTCCAAAGCTCATAAGAATATCTTTACTATCATCCAATGATCATATTATGAATCATTCTGGTATATGCTCATAACATTTAGAGAATAGGAAATATCTGGATATGTACATATCACGGTATTATTGATCAAGATATTCATGTGATTTCACTCACCAAGTGTCGATACACTTGAATCTTGATCCAATCCTTTCCATGCAGCAAGAATCTTTCTTGTTGTTTCCATATTGAACCCTTTCAATATCTCATATATGTACATCCAACACAACCATATTAGTGCCTCAATCTATCCATATAGACATTGATGCTAAATATTCTGGTTTTGCCCAAGTCTTTCATCAAAATCTAATTTTAATGAAATTCTTAACCTGTGTCAATAAGACATACATCATTTCCAATCAACACCATGTCTTCTACATAATGTATTAGAAATATGTCTCAACGCTCCCACTTAATTTGTTGCAAATGCAAGCATCTTCATCGTCTCCTGATGAAATTAAACTCTTTTAACATTTTCATCACGGTGAAGATTCCAACTCCGCTATGCTCACTTCAACTATTAAAGTTTGCATGCCCTTTTAACATCCTTTGAATTAACAAAACCCTTCGGACCATGTCATGTACACATCCTAGGTAACCATTCTATTAGAACAACATTGTTTTGTTTGTTCAACTATCATGTATCAAATTATATGTAGTCGTTGCTACATTAATCCGTCAAGACTAAATATCGCTATGAAAGATCAAATCTTGTCATAGTCAACTCCTTGAACATTGTCGTAAACTCTTTTCTGACATGTCGACTATTTCATAGATGTCAAACATCCATTTCTATTTCTTTATAGATCCAAACACGACCGATAGTCTTCATGCCTTTTTGGAGGGTCTTCCAAGTTCAGAAACTTGATTTCTCGTGTATGGATACTATCACGAATTTTATGACTTCAAGTCATTTTGTGGAGTCAGTGCCCATCATCGCTTCTTTGCATGAAGTCGGTTCATCATTGTCAAAACAATAACGACTTTTGTTTCAAATCTTACTATTTGATTCTTACCTACCCACACGGTTCAAATAGGAACTCTAATCTCCGAGATCACAACCTTTGTAATCACGGGAGCCATGAGCATTTTAGCCGCTTCCGGGACACTTTCCGATGCTGCACTACTTAGAACATGTTGCTTAGGTTCATCAACCTAATCAGAGTTCTATTGTCCTCCCACTTAACTTTTGTGAAAAAAAATCCTTCTTTAAGAAACTTCACGTTCCAAGCGACAAACTCTTTCGTCTTCGGTGTTATGGAGGAATACCCAACAAATTCTTTGGGATAACCTACAAATACGTGCTTATCCGACTTTGATTGTAAACATTTTACTGATGCATAGCATACCAAAATTTAAGAAAAGACAAATCGGGTTTTATTCCAAACCATAACTCATATGGTGTCATTTCAATGGATCATGATGGTGCTCTTTTTAGTTTAAAAGCGGTAGTCTCTAAAGATTTAATCCTTAAAATATAATGGAAGTTTTATAAATGACACCTTTGATCATACCATGTCAAACAAGGTTTGATTTGATCTCTCAAACATACCATACTCCTATGGTTTATCAGGAAATGCAAATCCATGGAACAATTCCTCAAATCTTAGGTGTTTTGCTAAACCTGTAACTCAAATATCTTCCTTTATGATCAAATCATAAACTCTTTATTTTCTTGTTACAATGATTTTCCACTTCATCTTGAAAGTCTTTGAACAATTTTAAAATGTTTCATACTTCTTCCTTATTAAATAAATATACATATATATTCACTCAAATTTCCGGAGAAAGCATATGAAGCAAAAGATCCACCGCATATGGCTACACATAACGAACTATGCACATCAAGATGCACAATTTCCAATAAGTTAGTCATCCGTTCCTCTTTGGCCTATGAACGAGTTTCAATTATCTCGAGGAAAGTTTCACAAGCGTCAATTGATCAAAAATCAAAAGACTCAAAAAATCCATCAAAATGGAGTTTCTTCATGTTCTCTTTCCAATATAATTTAAATAGCGATGTCACTTCGTAAGTGATCTTTCAATCATTTGTCTTGCAACATTTTAGCATCAGTTTTTATGGATGTGATTTCTCCAACTAGACTTGTAAAAGTTCATCCATCTTCTATGGAATACAATGGTTATTTGAACAACTATTGTTCTCATAATACCGTAACAAAAATAACAATTATTTAAACAAATCTTGAAGGTAAATTTTGTCAACGAGAAACACAATAACACTTTATTTGTTTTCGATGGACATCATCACATATTATTTTGCTAGTTACCTAGGCCATTGTAGTTCATGAATTGCCTCGTTATGTATGACATTTCATACTAACCAATTCGGTATCCAATACCCAAGAACCACATTGTTTAACAAGCAAAGAATACATCCATAACATGTATATCATCTCTATAACTTAGCTGGACATTTCCAGTCTTTTATTTTCTGCCAAATATTTTATAGATTCTCTTTCAGCATTTCCTTTTACTTTTTAAAAGAATCTATCAACATCAACAGTGGTGCCAAACACATGACACATAGTCCAAAACATGTATAGTCAAATACTAATACCTTTGAACTTGCACTTTGAAGTGGATCACCATCATTATGATGTTTGACGTTCTTTCAAAAATCCATTCTTTAGTAATCCTGTAGTAAACATTTTACCTACATCTTCTATTCATCCTTATCATGACAACTTTCATGATCAGGCTACTATAGCCTATAAGGATGAATCATGAGTATAATGTCAGTTCCCAATACCCTTTTGGGAGATTAGGACATCTAGCGTCTCCAAAATTCGCAAATTCTCATACAATATGGGAACATGTATTTTGCTAAATTATACTCTATCATAATGCAACCATAAACATTGTTTCAGATATCAAAATATCTTCCACACATGATGGCTTTTGAAACAATTCTTTCAGCTCCTAGATAACCTCGATATTAAAACAACTTTTGAATATCAAGAATCATGGAGGAAAACATGATACTTTAGATACTAACATTGGAATTCTTACTCTCGATTTAATACTACTTATTAAACTTCATGGAGCAAATAAAATTTGCTAAAAGTTTGCAATAGGACTTCTAAACTTTAAATTGACATCCAAAACAATACGATACTAGTTCTTAAAGCAAATATCTAGAATTCCATAGTTCTATTATCTCAATTAAAACTAATCATAAGGTAGTAAACAGATGCCAATGACTACAACAAATTATACAAATTCACTTCGATTTAGTTTATGACAAATTGAGTTCGACTAATCCAAATTACAAATGAACTCCCACTCAAAACCAACATCCCTCGAGTTGTTTTGGTGATTACATTTGCCAAATCCACTACACCAAGTCCGATCATCACGTGAGTCGGTGTAGCTTCAAAGGCGGGCATCTATATGGGCATCATATCAACTATATGACTCATGCTTAACCTTTCGGTCCATGTTCCGAGGCCATGTCTGTACATGCTAGGCTTGCCAAGTAAGAACCTTAGTACTCGCGTGTGTAAAACCGTCTTACACCTGTTATGCAAACGTGGATTCAAGTACACCCGATTATCACGTGATGTCTTGAAGCGGCGATACATAAACAATGCATACTTAAGGAAGAACACATTTTTATCTTGATATCCAAATGAGGGATCATCTTATAATGCTACTAAAACACCAAACAAGCAATATAAGATGCAAACATCAAATGTGTAAAGTGAAATGATATGGTTCTTGCACTTGATCACTATCATGTGCATCGTGGTATGATCTTTATCATTCCTTTATGTGTAAAGCCAAGGTCTATAGAACTTACACGTTAGGTGTGTTGTAAGAGTATCAACTATACATCAACTTACAACATTACCATATCCTGACACTAGCCCAGCAACGATCTAAACTAGACGCCTCTCATTTATTAATTGCAAGTTTTACGTGGCTTAGGGCTTTTGAAGATAGAACCGGTCTTACCTACGAACATGGAACCACAATGATGATAACCAAATTATTAGCAACTCATTGTAAATTAGATATTGACTATAGTAGGAGAGACAGACACTCGCTAGCCACTTATGCAAAACTAGTTGCATGTCAATCGTGGAACAGGTCTCATGTGCGAGGACATGTAAAGTTAGTCCGGGCCGCTTCATCCCACTATGCCACCAATATCCAAATTACATAGAAGATGCAATAAAATGATCATCAACACCCACATACTCATATGTGTTCTACCTGTGCAAAGCATCTACGCATAGATCAGGCTCTAATACCACTGTTGGGTTCGCAGCATAGAAAACAAAAAAAAATCCTATGATGGGAACTATTATACGCCAACACCTATCTACTAGATACAAGCAACATACATCCATAGAGAACTTACCCTCGAAGACAACAAAGCTTTGTTAACAAGATGGAACTCGTGGATGATGTAGTAGTACACTTGCCGATCTCAAGATCATGATGAACTCCAGCGAGTACAGCAAGTCTAGCACCTCAAAGCAGCGGTGCATCCGTAATTTCACACACATCCGTTACCATGAAAACCTGCATCCCTTGCTCTAGTAAAGCAGCGGAAGCAGCAACTCCTTTCTAGATAAAGCCACTGAGAACATGTATCTCGCTAATCCGAGACCATGGGGAATAATTTCTAGAGGGGGAGAGAGATCCTTCACGAGGAGGTGTCAGATGAGAGGAGGGAGTGGGGGGCCTTTAATAGGGAGAGGGGCACTGAAGGGCCATGGCGTGGCAGCCATGGTGGGTGCCCCCACCTCTTCCACATTCATGTGGGTGGAGCTCCCACTCCCATAAAAAGCCTCCACTCAAAATTCCACTCACACATGCATTAATTTTCCACCAAAATTAATGTATCTCTCATTTAATAAAACAATTTTATTTATTTTATTCAGAAATTTTATAATTACTTTAATTAACAAACATTCACATAAAACCCCCTACAACATTTCAATATCACATGCAGAACCAGTTTCTGCAATTTCACCCGAAATAATTCCGGTTTCCATCGAAATGATTCCAGCGTTTTCTTAAATCTTTATCTGAAACATATTTGCTCCAAATGATGTTGGTCCCTTAAGTGTGTCACCCTATGCTGACTCGTGTACTAACGAGCTCGTTGGGGAACCCCAAGAGGAAGGTATGATGAGCACAGCAGTAAGTTTCCCTCAGTTATGAAACCAAGGTTATCAATCCAGTAGGAGCAAGGAAACACCTCAAAGGTGTTGCTAGCTGGACTTTGGCAGGGCAAACTACCGGTGTCAGCAGCAACGTGGAGACCTGCACAACACAATCACAGAACTCTGTCCCCAACTTACGATGAGGTTGTCAACCTCACCGGTTTTGCTGAAAACAAAGGATTAAACGTATCGAGTGGAAGAAAGTAATAGTTTACAGAAAGTAAACACAAAGTAGTAAACAATTCATTGTAGATCGATGGTAAAAGAAAGGACTGGGGTCCATAGTTCACTAGTGTTGGCTCTCTTAAGATAGATGACATGTTGGGTGAACAAATTATAGCGGGGCAATTGACAAACATCGAGAAAGCATACAAGCATATACTACTCATCTTGACTCCTTTGAGACTTGATTGGGCATTACAACATTATACATAGACCGCCATCCAACTGCATCTATGACTAATAATCCACCTTCAGGTTATCATCCGACCCCCCTCCAGTATTAAGTTGCAAGCGACGGATAATTACATTACGAATTGTGTGTAAAGTAAACAATACGATTGTTCTATGAACAAATGATTGTTGTTTTCTCCCTAGTAGCAACAACACATCTAGTACCTTAGAGATTTTTGTCACTTCCCCAGAATACTAGAGGCATGAACCCACTATCGAGCATAAATACTAACTCTTGGAGTTGCTAGCATCTACTTGGCCAAGATAGCTACTAACAATGGAAAGCATGCAAGATCACAAATAACAAAGACATGATAGAATCAATAATCAATCTAAAATAGCATCTCAATATCCATCGGATCCCCGCAAACACAACATGTATGATTACAAATAGATGATCTTGATCATGAACGGATCTCACAAGATCTAAAAATGATAGCACAAAGGAGGAGAACCAGCCATCTAGCTACTACATGGACCCTTAGTCCAGAGATGAACTACTCACGCATCACACTGGAGGCTTGCATGATGATGAAGAAGGCCTCTAGGGTGAATTCCCCTCTCCGGCAGGGTGCCGGGAAGAGCTTCAGATCCCTCCTGATCTAGGGATGGAGATGACAATGGCTACAGACTCTTTCATGGAATTTTTGATCGGGTACTTAGGGTTTCTGTATCGGAGGCAATATATAGGCGAAAGGAGAGGCCGAGGGGGTGCTTGGGGCGGCCAGACCACCCCCTGGTGCGGGCCAGGCCTGGCCACGCGGCCAGGTGGTGTGGCCGGGCCCCAGCCCCTCTCCGTCTGGTATTTTGGCTCCTGGTGTCCCTCGGTGAAAAACTGACTTTGGCTTTTGTCCCGTCCAATTATGAGAATATTCATTTTCTAACTTTCCTAGAACCAAAAACAGCAGAAAACAGGCAGCTGGCACTGTGGCTCTTGTTAATAGGTTAGTCCAAGGAATCATATGAAAAGTACTCCAAAGCGTGGACAAAACATAAGAAAGTAGATAAAACCAAGCATGGAACATCAAAAATTATGGATACGTTAGCAACATATCAACATCCCCAAGCTTAACTCCTGCTAGTACTTCAATCATAACATGAAAGACAAAGTTCTAACAATAAGGCAAAGAAACTATGTTGCAACATGAAAAAGGCGTAAACAAAAGATTCATGAATAACAATGCTTTGCAGGACGTTTGTTTGTTTCACATAAAGAAAACATAGCATAGTGGCATTCAACTTGTCCCTCATAGAGTAGCAAACATAAATGCATAGGACACCTTCAAGGTTCATAAGAGTGACTAGATACAAATAGTTTAAAACAAGCAATATCAAAGCTATGCATCAATCAACAAGTCTTGGGACAATGCACATAGAACTAAGAATGGCCACTATGCTCTCAAAGTAGGTGCATAAAGATAGAAGGTGGAGACTCAACATAAAAGTAAAAGAAAGGCCTTCATAGAAGGAAGTAGGGATTCAAGTTTCATAAAGAGCTTCCAAAAATTATGGTACTTATTAGCTTTCAGCTCTCATTGCCTCTATCATAAGCATCTTGAAGGTGATTAAGGTTAAAATGACACAACTAAGAGGATATGCTTGACAAGTTATAAGCCGAAGTCTCATGCCTCTTACTTATGAAGACCGAACCTCATGCTACTCAACTTTAGTCACAAGTAATCTCTTGTCATTGTAAGTACATATGTATCATAGAGAACCGCCAACGAGGTACCCCTTGCACATGATACAGGAGCTATCCCATAATCAAAATGACAAGGCACGCAGACAATGAGCATCTCAACGATCTTTTTATTTGCTACTTGCATAGGTTTTTATTGAGGATGCTTCATAGAGTGCTCATTATGGTTATGCTGCAAGTTTCCACCATGATTAGGCATGGCTTAGGCTAGCGGCCCAGGCGTTTCTCTAACACAAATACAAATTCCATGATCTTACAAGTTCCCCTTTTATTTCACACCGCCGGGATCCATAAGCAAAAGAACATGATATCAACGGGGTACAAAGTACATGTGCAATGTTGAAAGAGTTCCCCATGATACATGGTTCTGCTAACTTCAACTTATAAAGAGCAAGCATATACGCAACAAAGATGGACGCAATGTTTCAAGTTTATTAAGTGCAAGAAAGTAAAGTGTGCCATCAAGTTCGTGAGAGCTTTAATCAATAGTTTTCTCATAACAAGTTTAATTCAGAAGGTAGACAAAAACATGAATATACTTGGAATAGAATATGCTAACAGGTAGGTATGGTGGACTCTTTAGAATAACTTGGTTTTAGGAGTTGGATGCATGATTGGAATCATACTTGGTTGCGGAGGCTAGCAAAAGACTGGGAGCGACCAACTAAGAGAGCAATAATGGCCATAATCATGCAAAGCGACAAAACATCATTGATCAAAGCATAAAGTGATACTACAAGTTGAAAACTAAAGGATCATAAAGGCTATGGTGACTTGGGATTGTCATAACATGGTGTGAGCATGTGCCAAGTCAACCCAAATAAAGCATCAAAGGAGAATACCACAATACTATACTTTAATATGCTAAAACAACGCATGATTCTTCCAAGGCACATTAAGCAATATCAATTGTTTATAACAAGTCATGCTACAACAAATAATACTAAGCATAAAACCAAAACAATATCAAGCTTGGCATGACAAAGCATGAGCCACAGTCAAAAACAAGCTCTCTTTACCACTTAAGCATGAATTTTCCTACTCTTTTCCAATCCAAACCAAACTATTTGAAAATCAATGTATGAAAGAGGGGGTCCAACCAATTTATTCAGCAAACTAAGCAAACCAAGCAAATGGAAACCAAAACGAAAAACGAAAAAGAAGATGCTCCAAGAACAACACAACTGTGCATGAAACAATAAAAAAATGAAGTGTTTGGAAGGAACCTGGAATTTTTATTGATGAAGAAGGGGATGCCTTGAGCATCCCCAAGCTTTGACGCTTGTACTTCTTGGATATTTCTTTGGGTGACACGCGTGGCATCCCCAAGCTTGATATTTAGTCCATCCTTCATCTCATTACTCATTCCTTCCATACACCTGAAATTTTTCCTTGATACAAAACTTCACACAATCTTTATTAACAACATTAGTGCACTCAAGATAATAGGTCTTTAGGTTCAGTTCCAACACCAGGAAAAATTCGATTAAAACACTAGCTACTGTAGCACTTCCCTCAAAAAGCTCAATTCCCCAAAAGAACTCAAAAAGGAACCAACAAGAAGCAAATGCAAATAAAGGCAGAAATCTGTCAAAACAGACCAGCAGGTAAAGACAAATTTTTTCGAAGACCTTCCGTTGCTAAAATCGAAAAGTTATGAACTAATGAAAGTTAGATAACAACCTGGTTCAAAAGCATAAAAATTGACGTCTCAAAAGGACATACAGAGATTTTACACGAATATTTTCGATGAAGCACATAAATCTGTTTCGGGACAGCAACTTTCCCAATCATTACTTCTCTCTCATTAGAGCTTACTCTTGGCACAAAAAGCAAATAAAAAGGATAAGGAGCGGTTATTACTAAAGTAATAACTTCAAAGACTCATCTAAAACTTTTGGGTTATCTCCCAATAAGTACTTTTCTTTAACGCCTTTAAGTTACGCATAAGAAGCAAGAAAAAGAATCAAGTGTTCTGAAATGAAGAAGCATTAAGAGCAAATTTTGTTTTCATAGGAGAGGCAAAAGAAATATTCTCTCTCTTCTTAGGGAAGTGTTCTATACCTTTCTTAAGTGGGATTTGATAATTAATGGTGCCTTTTTTCATATCAATAATGGCACCAACAGTTCTAAGAAAAGGTCTTCCCAAAGTAATAGGACAAGAAGCATTGCATTCAACATCCAAAACATAGAAATCAATGGGGACATAGGCATTGTTAACCATAATAAGAATATCATTAATACTCCCCATGAGTTTCTTTTTAGCATTATCATCAAGTGGGACATTCAAATAACAATCTTCAAGTGGTGGCAAATCAAGCATATCATAAATCTTTCTAGGCATAATGGAAACACTACTATCAAGATCACATAAATCTTTAAAAAATCATTCACTTTCATATTGATGATGGGTTCCCAACCATCTTCTTGTTTTATAGGAATAGAAGCTTTATGTTTCATATTTTCTTCTTTAATCTTTATGAGAGCATCAGTAATGTGTTTTGTAAAGGCCATATTCATAGCACTAGCATTAGGACTTTTAGCAAGCTTTTGTAGGAACTTGATAACTTCATAGATATTCCAACCATCAAGATCAAAATCATAATTATCATCTAAAGTAGTAGAGCTATTACTAGCCTCAACACTAGTGGTTGTGATAGTAGAAACACTAATGTTTCTAGAAATTTCATCTTCTCTTTCCCACTTAGCATGCAATTCAGCTAATAGTCTAACATTTTCATCAATTCTAACTTGTATGGCATTAGTGGCAGCAAAGGGATTATCATTAGTTTTAGGTTTAGCAGCCATTTTATTAATCAAAGAGGATTGTGCTTCAGACAAAGATGATATATTTCTTTCAGCATTAGAAAGTTTCAATTGCAAACTAGGAATTTCCCTATTCAAACTCTCGAGTTGATGGCTAATATTCTTCAAAATGATAGATTTTTCCTCCATAGTTTTAGTAAATAATTTATTTTGCTCATATTGCATTTGCATGAAGTTCTTAGTGGCTCTTTCAACTTCTAAAATTCTTCCTTCACTAGGTAATCCAGGTTTACCATTATAACCATAAGTATTATTAGGAGGGTACGGCCTATAATTGTTATTACCATAAGTGTTATTACCAAAATTATTATTCCTTATAAAGTTCACATCAATTTGCTCTTCTTGAGCAACCAAAGAGGCTAAGGGAACATGATTTGGATCAATATGGGCTTTCCCATTAACAAGCATAGACATAATAACATCAATTTTATGACTCAAGGAGGAGGTTTCTTCAACCGAATTTACCTTCTTACCTTATGGAGCTCTCTCAGTATGCCATTCAAAATAGTTAACCATCATATTATCTAGAATCTTTGTTGCAACACCCAAAGTAATGGTCATAAAGGTACCTCCAGCAGCAGAATCCAATAGATTTCTTGAAGAATAGTTCAATCCTGCATAAAAGGTTTGGATAATCATCCAAGCAGTCAGTCCATGAGTGGGACAATTCTTTACCAAAGATTTCATTCTTTCCCAAGCTTGAGCAACATGTTCATTATGAGATTGTTTAAACTTCATTATTTCACTTCTCATAGATATAATCTTAGCAGGAGGATAGTATTTTCCAATGAAAGCATTTTGCATTTAGTCCAAGAATCAATACTATTCCTAGTTAAGGAATTCAACCATTCTTTAGCTTTTCCTCTCAAAGAGAAAGGAAACAATTTAAGCTTAATAATATCTCCATCTATATCCCTATGCTTTTGCATCTCACAAAGTTCAACAAAGTTATTTAGATGAGCAGCAGCATCTTCATTACCAATACCAGAAAATTGTTCTCTCATAACAAGATTGAGTAAAGCAGGTTTTATTTCAAAGAAAGTAGCTTCGGGAACAGGTGGAGCAATAGGTTTGCTCATAAAATCATTGTTGTTGGTGCTAGTGAAGTCACACAACTTAGTGTTTTCAAGAGTAGTCATTTTTTGTGTTTTTAATAAAGAAAGCAAACTAGTAATACTATTTTTTTTGTGTTTTTCATAAAGAAACAAGCAAACAAAGCAAAAGTAAACTAATCAAAACAAAAACAACAAAGTAAAGAGATTGGTTATGAGGGACTCCCCTTGTGAAGATGTCCTTGACTCCCCGGCAACGGAGCCAGAAAATCACTTGCTGACTCGTGTGCTAACAAGCTCGTTGGGGAACCCCAAGAGGAAGGTATGATGAGCACAACAGTAAGTTTCCCTCAGTTATGAAACCAAGGTTATCAATCCAGTAGGAGCAAGGAAACACCTCAAAGGTGTTGCTAGCTGGACTTTGGCAGGGTGCACTATCGGTGTTAGCAGCAACGTGGAGACCTGCACAACACAACCACAGAACTCTGTCCCCAACTTACGATGAGGTTGTCAATCTCACCGGTTTTGCTAAAAACAAAGGATTAAACGTATCGAATGGAAGAAAGTAATAGTTTGTAGAAAGTAAACACAAAGCAGTAAACAGTTGATTGTAGATTGATGGTAAAATAAAGGACCGGGGTCCATAGTTTGCTAGTGGTGGCTCTCCTTAAGATAGATGACATGTTGATTGTAGATTGATGGTAAACACAAAGCAGTAAACACAAAGCAGTATCGAATGGAAGAAAGTAATAGTTTGTAGAAAGTAAACACAAAGCAGTAAATAGTTGATTGTAGATTGATGGTAAAATAAAGGACCGGGGTCCATAGTTTGCTAGTGGTGGCTCTCCTTAAGATAGATGACATGTTGGGTGAACAAATTACAACGGGGCAATTGACAAACATCGAGAAAGCATACAAGCATATACTACTCATCTTGACTCCTTTGAGACTTGATTGGGCATTACAACATTATACATAGACCGCCATCCAACTGCATCTATGACTAATAATCCACCTTCAGGTTATCATCAGAACCCCCTCCAGTATTAAGTTGCAAGCAACGGATAACTGCATTATGAATTGCGTGTAAAGTAAACAATAAGATTGTTCTATGAACAAAGGATTGTTGTTTTCTCCCTAGTAGCAACATCACATCTAGTACCTTAGAGATTTCTGTCACTTGCCCAGATTACTAGAGGCATGAACCCACTATCAAGCATAAATACTAACTCTTGGAGTTGCTAGCATCTACTTGGCCAAGATAGCTACTAACAACGGAAAGCATGCAAGATCACAAATAACAAAGACATGATAGAATTAATAATCAATCTGAAATAGCATCTCAATATCCATCGGATCCCCGCAAACACAACATGTATGATTACAAATAGATGATCTTGATCATGAACGGAGCTCACAAGATCTAAACATGATAGCACAAAGGAGGACAACCAGCCATCTAGACCCGTAGTCCAGAGATGAACTACTCACGCATCACACCAGAGGCTTGCATGATGATGAAGAAGGCCTCCAGGGTGAAAGCCCCTCTTCGGCAGGGTGCCGGGAAGAGCTTCAAATCCCTCCCGATCTAGGGATGGAGATGACGGCGGCTACAAACTCTTTCGTGGAATTTTTGATCGGGTACTTAGGGTTTCTATATCGGAGGCAATATATAGGAGAAAGGAGAGGCTGAGGGGGTGCCTGGGGTGGCCAGACCACCCCCTGGCACGGGCTAGGCCTGGCCGCATGGCCAAGTGGTGTGGTCGGGCCCCAGCCCCTCTCTGTCTCGTATTCTGGCTCCTGGTGTCCGTCGGTGAAAAACTGACTTTGGCTTTTGTCCCGTCCAATTCTGAGAATATTCATTTTCTGACTTTCCTGGAACCAAAAACAACAGAAAATAGGTAGCTGGCCTTGTGGCTCTTGTTAATAGGTTAGTCCAAGAAATCATATGAAAAGTACTCCAAAGTGTGGACAAAACATAAGAAAGTAGATAAAACCAAGCATGGAACATCAAAAATTATGGATACGTTGGCAACGTATCACCCTACGGTTCGCGAATAATGCAGACATGATGGAGACCCCTCTCCGATGAATAATCAGTAGCGAGACCTAGAGATCCGTACTGACTCACACATATTCAATGATGACTCTAGTGATAGTGTGAACCTTTAACATCATAACTAAATCCCTTTGTCTCGCGATATATTACATGTACGAGATTCGATTATCGGTATGTCAATACTTAGTTTGATCTCGTTACCGACATGCACTCTTTTCTCGTTCCCGTGATATAACATTCTAGTGATCACATCACTTGCTTGCAAGGTATTTCAATGTGATAACACCGAGAGGGCCCTGAGTATATATATCCATCATCGGGATGGACAAATCCCACTCTTGATCCATGAGCCGCTACATAACACCTTCGTAGCACTGAACCCACCTTTATAGTCACCCTTTTACGGTGTGACGTTTGATGTTATCAAGATACTCTTCTAGTGTTAGTGATTGACATGATCTCATGGTCTAAGGACTAGGATTACTTCGTACGATGTTATAGCAATATAAACATAATGACCTTGATCATAATGCTATACTTCAGATGAATGTTCATCACATCATTCCACCAATGTTGTGACCTCGTTATTAACAACACCTAGTGTCCATGATCAGGAAACCTTGATCATCTTGTTAATCAATGAGCTAGTTTATAAGAGAGGCATAACTTGGAACCCTTTATTTGTTTATTAATCACACATGTATTAACGTTTCCAATTAATACAATTATAGCATGCAAAATAAACATTTATCATAAATATGGAATAATATAATAACCACTTTATTATTACCTCTCGGGCATATTCCCTTCAAGTCGGACATGTGTTCCCCTTGGGAAGACGATCATGCCAGAATTCCATGCTGTCATTGAAGCATTCGTCGGTCATTTTGTGTTTCACTTTCATCTCTAGAGCCCTGAGCATTACATTCAGACAGGTAACCCTGTCATTGCATCCATCAAATAATGGAGTAACTGCGTCTTTATCCATTTGGTCTATCTTAAATTTCTCTCTAGCGGCGGCTCTGGTGTTACTCGTCTCCCCGAGAAGCAGCTCTTGGTAATGAGGGTCTCGCAATCAGCTCAAATCATGCTTGACACCTTGATCTTCATGTTCCTGCCAGCGCCACCTTAATTATCTTCATGTTCGTTCCTAGCTCCATCTGCTTGATCTTCATCATTTTCATGCTCGGTGCCACCTTGATCTTGATGATTACATGCCCCGCGGGCATCTTGATCTTCGTCTTCACCATTATTAACATCCTCATCATCATATTCGCCATCATGTATCCACCGAGTGTAGCCATCCATGAAACCTCGCCGGAGCAGGTGCGACTCCAGCATTTCGCAATCATGGTTTATCAAATACATCAGTTTGTAGTCGCGACATGGACATCTTATCTCTGTCATGTTTGACTGTGCCATGTCGGCCCTCACGCATATCATCCACCAATCCACGAGGGGTGTGCTTAGTGGTTGGACCATGGTCGCCTGCGCGGTACACATAGAGCAAAATAATAATTAGATCATGGATGTCGAGATCGCCGAAAAAATTCGACATGACCTCCCGTAAATAGAGGACATCCATCGGGTGCCAAAAATTCACCGGAACGGAAATGAATCGACATTTCGGTGAAACATTGGAAACCCAAAATGAAATCCTGCACAAAAAAAAGAAAGCACACAACACAATCTGGTCGGTGTCGCCGACAACACGCATACATGCAACAACGCCTTCACGCTTCCTCCAACAGTGACTAGGAGTACGAGAGCCGAAGGATATGTAAAGTGATATCTTGTAGATCTACAAGTGCAAGATATTTCACTTACATATGTGTGTCAACCAATAGAGGTTTGGCAAGCTTCTATGGTGAAACAATGGAGAAAATAAGGTGGGGAGGAGGAGGGGACGACCAGATCTTTCTTTGTGTGGAGGAGAAAACAAGTGAGAAGTGAGTGGGGTGTAGGTGCATGTGCATGTGCCAAAAAAGTGAAAAAGGTGGCGAGATTACTCGAGGTGCATCCCACATAATATGCGCCTTGTATACATAGAATACCTGATGCGCATCTAGTAGATGCGCCTCGAGTGTCTGGCGCCTGCCACCTCCCGGGACCACATCACTTACTCAAGGCACATCTTACAGTGATGCGCCTCCAATATTAAAAATACTAGAGGTGCATATCAGCTGGTGTGCCTCCTATATTGTCACACATATCACCACTGGTCCCGCCCACTTTACTCGAGGCGCATCTGCCCCATATGCGCCTCGAGTAGTTAAACTACTCGAGGCGCATATGGAGCAGATGCGCCTCGAGTAAGGGGGGCAACCAGATGTGGTCCATACATGTGATATAGGAGACACATTCCTCAAGACTGTGCCTCTAGTATTAATATATAGGAGTCACACCATTTAGACACGCGCCTTGTATATTTAGTGGAGGTGCATATTTGAGGGATGCGCCTCCTATAAGCATGTCTCCTATAGGATTTTCCCTCGTAGTGCGATTAGGTCAAGCACTTAGTATCGTTAACTGATTCGGTGCTAATCCTTGTAAACCCTAGCGAGGTGACTATATAAACCTTGCAAGAGGCAACCTCAACTTAGATACGCTTTGATACACCCCATAGAAGTGACTTGCCGCTTAGCGCCTGTGCTCGTCACCCTTGTAATCTCTCCAAATCAATATAGGAAGTAGGAAGTAAGCTCTTTTCCCTACGGGGAGGCTGAACCTGGGTAAAAATCTATGTGCTTGCAATATCAATCCGCAGATGGCCTACTCTCCCTTGCCCCATTCATCTCAATCTCTACCCCTAGTAGCGTCCGCCGTGGTCATTCCATGTTAGTGGTGCCCACCGTGGGGCATGGATCGTCGGGCCTGAGATTAGTGGCGAGACCCTACTCGCCGATCAACCGGTGTTTTGCCACCGATCGCATGATCACCACCAACAACTTCTACCACATCCTGCCAAGTAGCTATACGTGTCGGCTTCACGCCATCCATCCATGTTGCCATAGTGCCAATCGACACCATCAACCTCTTCATTGGCTTCATGGATGCCATTGACCCAATCAGATCTACAGGGCTTGGTGCAACCCATGTTTTCCCTTCATGCGACTTCCTCACAGAAGATCATGTCCATTCTGCCACTCTACTCGTCTTTGGAAGCAACTCCACCGAGGGCGACGGGGCTCTCCTCGACGACACCGATTCGGTGACCCCTGGCCCGGTCACCGGATCCATCGTCGTGGCGTCCCACACCAAGTCGATCAGGTTGGTCTCACACACCAGTGACTTCGAGAACTCCTCCATCCTCTAGATCTTCGACTCCGACTCTAGCTCGAACTCCTCTGGGTAGATACATGATAGATCTACCCGCCATGCCACCATCTTCATGGCGGATGTCGACAACCCACCAGATCCCTTCACCATGCCACTCGCTCCGATGGCCACGACGACAAAGATCGAGGAGCATCGCAAGGCCCTCTAGGAGGCAAAGACAAATGAGGTCACTGAACACGAGAAGTTCTACCTCGAGCAGATGACTGCTGAGCAGCTGTCGCGCTACCATTAACACCGCATCTCGTAGCGCTTGAACACCAACTACCAAGGCCACACACTGAACTTCAATGACGAGTGTGACCTCGGACATACGGCCGAACTCGAACTCTGCTGCAATTCTGCGCCTAGAAGAAATCGCCCGATTGTCGGTGCAACCGCACACGGAGTACCACCATCACTTTGCGATCCCAAATTTGTCGTGCGTAGGCGTCACGGGGTTTGAGTTGCTTGTAATTTCTGGGTTTCGCAAAGTTGGGCTGCCAAATACTGAGAGGGCCCATTTTGAGGCAAACTCATCCACCCCTAGGAAATTCAAAAATTCCTTCAACTGCCTCGTTAAGTAGACGGTTGGGACCCCCATGTCAGTACTCTGTCTGTGACGCGAGCGCAAAGCGGCAACCACGTAGGAAAAACAAGGAACTAAACGCCTTAGTGTGTTGACCATATTCACAAATTCACTCCCTCCTTCGCATGAACCCTAGCCCTACCAACGGTGAAATCCACCCTCCACCCAGAATAATCCCTTGGGAAATTTGCCTTCTGGCACCAAGTTTCTATAGCCACTCACTGATCCTAATATCAAATGCCACATGTTGTGCCCTCCATTGCAAGGATCTAGCCCGCCTCCACTGTCGGACGAGCTAAGCAGCATGGAGGATGGCAGATCCTCCTACCTAGGAAGAAGTGTGGATATATGCAGGTGAGCTACTCTTCTCTTTGCTATATGCACTAACTATAACTGCTAGCTAGCTATTGACATTAAAGAGATAGATCAAACCTAGAATTGTTTGCTAGCCGAACACTGACAAACAATTCTTATTTTTTGTCCCCAAATTTCTGTCAAGTAGGATCTCCCCGGAGACCCCTTACCTGGTTACGGTACTCCTCGACCCCTACCTCTCTAAATTAGCAAATGGGATGGGAAAGTGGAATCATGCTACTTGTATCATGATGGAAGAAGCACCAACACAGATCTGCACTATCCCTGGTATGGTTGCTACTCTGTGTAAACATACTGAAATGAGGTCGAAGCAGACTACACAGTTTAGCTTTAAGGATGAATGAGGAATCATGGTTCCTATAACGTGTGATAATCAGCTATCCGGGATGATGAAATATTCTCTGATGGCTCACATCTTTCTCCTAGATTGTAAAATGTTGGATGTGGAAGCTACTGCTATTGGTAGTCACCCTTCTATTCTTGGTGAGGGTGGTCTAATTCGAAGCCCATATGTTGTTAAGAAAAATGTGGTTCATCATCTACACCATGCTTCTGTTGTGAAACCGCCTCGTAGGAGTCCCCGTATTGCCATTGTGTAAACCCTGCTGTGGATGGGCCTATGGATGCAGATAGTGCTTATATTATGGAATCTGCTGGTACTGGTCGTCCTTGTAGTGTTGTTTCTCTGGCTGCTGTTGACCCAATCCCCATTGTTGTTGAACAAACTAAGGCTTCTGGAGGCTGCCGTACTATTTTGGGTATCATGTTACCCCTGGAATCCATCGACATGAATGATAAGTTGAGGGCTCGGGTGGCCTGTTGCCTCCCCTTAGTGTCTAGGTGGTCGAGTCGAGAACATCTCTTGGGGGCTCTGGCCCTATTGCTCTTTGAGGAAGACCACCAATGGAGGAAAGTGCCACCCGCCGTGCACTTGATTGATCGGCCGCCCTCTTACGCTCATCGAGATGGGCTTGCACCACATGTTGGTGATTGAACTCTTTCAAGAGGAACCAATGGTAACCCATCATCATGTCACAGGACGCATCATCCGGCAGAGGGTTTCCTCGTAGGGCTTCTCTGACCCTTTCCTACTCTGGCTCTGAGAGGTGGATCTAGGGGCGGCCCGAGGTGCTACCACCATTGGCGTTGGGTTGGGGGGTCGCGGTTGCTGTTCGGGTTGGTGGGGTCGCGGTTTCCCTTGTTCCCAGTGTCATCACGAGTGCCTTTGCCATTGTTGATGATGACAACACACATGTAGTGGTTGGGGAGGTCACTGCTCCCGCGACTTTCTGGATCCGAGCCGTAGGCATTCTCGTCTGATGATGGGTCATACAGATCAGAGTTACAATAGTTATTGTTGTCTGTGTCGCAGGTCGACGCAGGAGCATTGAGCTAGTTCAGCATGCTGATCGGTGGTTGGATCCATGAAGTAGGAACGATCAACGATGGTCTCGGTTGCTCGGGGAAGCGAAGAGTGCTGATCTTGCTGATCTAGAAGCGTAAGCTCCCTATCATCATATCGGCTCCATCTCCTACCGAGTCAAAGTCCGAGCGGGTTATCAGTGAGTGGATGGTGAAATTGAAGGTGCCGAAGAGGAGGCGGTTCTCCAATGCAGATGAATTGTAGATCGCGGGTGATGGAGCCGCCGAAGACGTGACATCGGCGCTCTTGTTTTCCCATAGATGGTGCCAATTGACGCGGGGTTGATACGTCAATGCCCATGGTTGATGGACTTGGGTTTTGAGAAATAGGGGAGTACTAGCGACTTCGTTCGGCTAACAAGCAAGCAAATTGAGGACATGAGGTTTACCCAAGTTCAAGCCCCCGAAGGGAAAACCCTCCTACTTGTCTACTCTTGATTATTGATGAACCAAAGGTTATAGGGGGTGCCTTGAGGGCGATGATGCGCAGATGTAATCTGGCGGGTATTTATGCTAGGGTTTACGGTGATCATTCTCGCCATTCCCTCCTAGCCTTTATATGGGATTACAGTAATACAGCACTTTTTAGCAATATAAATTGTGTCATTTGCCTATCATATTATGCTCCATCTAACTATTGATATGCCTGATGTGCATGATTACTTGTTTTTATTAAATTCAATATGAGCTTTGCACATTTAGTAGTTTAGGTAGAATTTTATCCCTCTTCCTTGTCTTTGACATGTGTGTAGGTGTTGATGATGATTATGGATAAAACAAAGGCAAAACAAACAAAGAGAGCATAGTATGGAGGAGCTGCACGAACCAAACTTAGCCATTTGAGGTGTTGGAAAAGTGAATTTTTCCAACTCCTCAAAATAAAGATCCAAGACCACAAGGTTGTATCCCTTGACGATATGAACTCAACGAGCCCAAGAACACCCAAAATGGAGTTCGTATGAAGAAATGATAGCCAAAATACTAAAGAGTACTAAAAGTTTAATGACCAACTATACGGCAGGAGCAAAAATTCCGGTCGTATAACTCCCACCGTATAGTTGCCAAAAAGGTCGCAAACAACGGGATTTCGCCTTCCGGAGGCTCCAGAACCTTCCCTATGTCATATGACGGTATTGGGGTAACCCTAGGGCACCCCCAAGGCCTATATAAATGAGGGAGGAGAGGAGGAAGCCACCATACACCATATACAAGATCTAGATCCCATCTACCGCCTCCATGATGGCGCCCTACCGCTGTGCCGCCTCCATAGCCTATATATCTCCACCAAGATCCAAACCTCCATCAACACCATCAAGCCATCCAAGCAAGAAGAGGAGGAGAAGAAGAACATCGCCATCACCATGTTGATGCCACAACCACCGCGCTGTCATCACCATCTCCATCACCGCTACTCCTTCATCCTTCCCCATCATGATCTCTGTGATGGGTTATAACATGGATTGAACCCCCTTTTATTAATGTTATGATGATTTGAGTAATTGAAGTGTGGTGTGTTCTTGTTAATTAATATGTTTGTGCTTTTTCTTTACATTGTTCTATTCATGATATTATTCTAGTGATTGGAGACGTCCAATCTATTGTTGAGGAATTTACTAGGGATTCACGGAGTGTCACAAAACTTATCATTAGTCTCTTCTCTTCCATGGGTACCTAACAAGTCCATGGGTAGAACTAATAGGCTATTTGCTATAAGTGATTTGCGAATGCAATAGCAGCTTAGGATGCACCGCCTAGAGTTCCTTCAAGATCACTCATGATATAGATAGGTATAGTGTTGTGAATTGCTTGACCCCAAAGTGATAGATGGGATATCTTGTGACTAGCACACTTGCTTAGTAGTACGGTTGTCCATAGAACTTAATGCCTTTGCTCTAGTTTACCTTGATTGGTCTTGTTACCTTAATACACTATTCTCTTACGAGATGACCCATGTCTGAAGAGGGTGTGGACAATTGAGTTGTCTAGTTGCCACTTACCAATGGTGGGAGATAACAGTATATGAGGGACCGCCACAATTATAGTTAACAACTATTCCATAAGCACTTATCATGCACACCGGTATACACAACATTACTTGAGGAATCATAGCATTAATATTTCATCTCATAGCATTCACCTCTTTTCAGTTTTACTTTTGTTCTAGTTTTCTTATAGTCCTAGTAGTAGTTATTACAAAACATCTTAAATTCATTTATCCTAGCAACTTATAGAATAGGCTATTTCCAAACCACGGTTTGGGTGCGAACGTGGTCGCATTGACAATGTGACTGCGGGGTCGTGTTCTCCGAGCTCCCATCGGGACAAACTCTTTAAATATTTGCTGCTACAAGTACTGCAATAACCCTATTATTGGTGCAGGAACCCATCAGGCACCCGTAGGACATATCCATGTCACACACCATCCAACTTCCGCATGGAGCAGATCATCTTTGAGCTGGTGAACTTTCGTAGTCCTTGCCATTGCATGCTCGGTAGGTAAGGATTCGCCAAATTCATGCCCTCCCAGTATGCCTACACCATGATGAAGCTCCCAATACCCCACAACATCATCCCCTGCACGGCGACTCTGACATGGCCCTGGAGTGCAAGGACAACAACTCCAAGCTCGCTGACACTATGATCTCCGAGGAGATCATCCAGGCTGACGAGCTCACCAAGTACACCATGAGAGTCAAAAAAGTCGACCCCTCATCCTAAAGAAGCCAACAACCGCGAGCTCCACGCCAGCAACCTTCGAGTCCTCCAAGCACACTCGCACCATCGACCGTGTCCCAGGCGACTCGAACCAGTAGGTCATCATCAAAACAAACCTCACTCTCGCATAGGAAGGTGCACTCATCGAGTTTCTCCGTGTGAATCATTACATCTTTGCATGGAAGCCATCTGAAATGCCTGGTGTGCAGAGGGAACTCGCTGAGCACAAAGTTTCATTGGAAGTTTGTAAGTTCACGGAGGTAGATTTGATGGAGTTGACATGCCATCTGTAGAACCAGGTTTGATCCATTCCAAATAGTGTCAACGGGAAAATGTTGCATGTTTCAAATTTCAATAGCTCCTCCTCAATGAATTGAATAGGTCTGACACTCCGAAGATAGGCTCCACACAAGGATGTCAGAACTTTGGTTGGAAAGTTGCTTTCTGGATCTCTATTGATAAAAAGGGTTGCATGATTTCCTCTGAGCCCTTCTCCTCGGGTTTCGAGGTCTTTCATAGCATTCCTCTTCTCAAAACTCATGGAACAGTCTCGGGCTATCTATGCCTTTTTGGAGTGAGTAGCAGTGGCGAAGCTTACTGTTTGGCCGAATTCTTCTTTGTGAGAGGCACCCGGGTTTCTCACCTTGATTGTGGCCTTGCCCGTGTCAGCGACACTCTTGTCAGACATATTTTTCTCAGACACAACTCTTGTTTTGTTTGGTGCATGGGTGAAAATTTGAGTGCTTCTTGGGCCCCTTGAGAGAGTGCAGGTTAAACCATGGGGTTCCTATTAAGATAGCTTGCCAAGTGGACATAGGTAGTTGAAGGAAACATTCATTTTCAGTATTCCTTAGACTTTCAGGATCTAGAATGGCCTCCTCGTATGTGTAGTGGTCGATGATAATTATGAAGGTTGTGTGTGATGGAATTGGTGGCCTGGTCCTGAGAGGTGGTTCAGTGAATGCGGCTTTTGAAACTTTGATAACGGTGAGGATTTCTTGCATGTCAATGGTTTCGGTGGCCATGAGAGCCCTTAGGGATTGGCTTGTTCATCAGGTGCTGATGAGTGCATATTTGTCTCATGTTTTACACTATTATTTTGCATTATAGATGTAGGATTTTCGTATTTTATGGCGCTCGCGTGCATATTTTATGTCTGTTTTCACCAGGATCAGGACAAATGATGGATCCAATAGATACAATTCTTGGAGCAGTTGTACTATGGAGAAAAGGAGTAAAAAACAACGTAAATTACTTATTTGGGAAATATTAATAATACCAGAAGAAAACCAGAAGCGAACAAAGGAGGCAGAGAGTTCAACGACCAACTATACGGCCAGAGAAAATTTTCCGGCCGCATAGCTCCGGCCGTATAGTTGGCGCCACCTCCGCCTCGTAAAATAGTTTCGCCCCGTGTAACTGGTTCAGGGAGACGACATACAGATCACCTAGAAATCGCCGAAACCTCACCTCCGGAAGGCATCTGGAGGGGGAACTCATCCACCAGGGATCCATCTTCAACCTGCACAGATCCGGGAGGCTAAAGGCATCAATCTTCATCATCCACCGCTCCATCACCACCATCTCCATCCATCCCATCTACATTTTGTCTAGATCTTGTTGTAATTCCCGTACTCGTTGTGGATTTATACAAGTACTATTCATGTATGATTGTTTCCATTACCATTGCTATGATGTTGATTGCCTCCATGTCTGAGTAGATCTCTAGTTCTTGGGGAGATGGAGAAACCCTAGCATATGATTGAGATGAGATAGAGATTATTATGTTATACATCATTATGTGTATGTGTTAATTGTCTTCATCTTGATGTTGGGAGTTGTGCCCCTCCTTAATATTTGCCTCTTATGGGTACTCGATGAAGGGGATTACTTGTTGGTAGACGGAGGGATGATAACACTTACTGTGACTATAAAGCTATTTACATTCTTTACGTACTAACTTGGGGGAACAAGGAGAACTCATAAAGCCATGTCCATGCCACGGGAGGAATCCCTTAATAGCGCAGTAATTCGATTGATGTCGATTGCTGTCTGCTATGGTTATGAGGATGATGTGTGCAGTGGTTGCTGGCTATTCGTCCATATATGGAGCTCCTCCCATATGCATACATATTATGAGAATATTCTTTATAATAATATTGATTACTTAGTCTAAATTGCTAGCTATGTATCCACTATTCCCCGAGAACGCCCTTTTCCCATTGTACTTCCAAAGTTCTATTACACACGCGATTCTTACTTTCTGCATTCAGTTTTGCTTTACTTTAAATTACCTTGATCAATCAAAAACCCAAAAACAACTTTACTTTTCTTGCATCATAAAGTTATTTCTTACGTACTTCTTTTAGTTGTAGTTAAAAGCATTTTAGTCTTTCGCCTACTGCTCCCTGTGGGATCAATATCTTTATTTCGAAACTAGCTACAAACGATCTGTGCACTTGCAGTCATCAGGTGCCTTAGGCACTTTGCACAATAATCTTCCATCTTTGTCGTAGGTGGCTGATGCCATGTTGAGAGGGGTCGCGACTAGTCCACCACTTATCCCCAAGGTTGTAAGTGTCAGATAGTATCTTTGGTAGCATTCTTGCCGGATTTTTCTTTGTGAGATTGCCCTTTTAGGCTTCTTTATGGCTTCATTGTGAGATCTTCATTTGAGGCAATGGCTGTGAGGATTGGCGGTCTTTAGGATTTTTTTGAAGTTTTCGATTTGTTTAGTTGTGAAGGTTGGAGGAGTCTCGACTTTCAGTTAGACGTTTCCCCGAGACAACACCAATGTCTGGTTGCGAGTTCAACCTTGACTCGCGTGCGAGAGAGAGGCCTAGTGACGAGGGTTTAACTCATCAATGCCCATTGTTATGGACTTGGGTTTTGGAGAAGGAGGGAGCGCTGGAGACATCTATCGGCTAGCAAACAAGCTTATTGTGGGACTCAAGATTTACCTGTGTTCAGGCCTCATAGAGGTCCCTACTCCTGCTTGTCTGCTCATGGAATTATCAAAGGAATCGAGGATTACAATGGTGTGCAGATGCAATCTGGCGAGGGTTGTGGAAACTAAGGTTGCGTGTGTCCTCCTCGCCGCCCCCTCCTAGCCTTTATATAGATAGGCTAGGTCTCGGGTAGCAGGCCGAGTCGGTTACAAGTTAGGGTTTTCCCCTTTGGACTTTCTATCTTTAGCTTCTTCTTCTTCAAGCAATCGAGAGTCCGTAGGTTACTCGAGTTCCATATTTGGGCCTTGGCGACACCGTGGGCCTCTACGTATTTAGGCCGTATATACCAAGCTCGAGTACCTGTAGGGTATACCCATGTCAGTAGCCCCTAAGTGTCCAGTGGAATCGCAAATTCGACTAGAGACTTTATGAAGCCTTTCGAGTGCATGACTGAGTATATTTTTTTCGACTGCTTTGTTTGTGTCATAGGGATTGTTGATGCGTGTGCCTGATTTAACCGATGTATCGGTATCAGTTAACTACCTTAGGGTAAAGCAATGCCATCTACTCGAACTCGAGTCCCCGGACTCGAATCCGGAAAAATGCTGGTGTAATTTGACTCAGGCTGTGGAGGTCTTACAGGAGTCGAATTCCAGTGTATGGGTGTGAGCACTCGACGCGTCCGTCAAGGCATGTTCTTCGTACCTGTAGGCACGGATATATTTATGGTAGTGCGCAGCGAATGCGTTGCTAGGCCTTATTCAGGTCTTATCTTCACGCTGTAAGCGCGGCATCCGAATTTTATCATCGCGGAGACGGTTCGGGTGACCCAGGAGATGCAGTCCCTTTGTAGGGGAAAATTATGAGGCGGTGTCGCCATAAGCTTCGAGTGTGTATGTTATCATCACACAGTACTTTGTACAAATAATCATAGGGTGCGCGACCAGCGCTCCCTATGGGAGTAGCCCCCGAGTGCCTGGTTGAGTCGAAGACTCAGGCAGGGACTAAAGAACTTTCATGACTGCTGTCGTCTTTTGTTTGCTTGTTTCAGTCGAATTTGCTTCCGGCGCTCCCTATGGGAGTAACCCATGTTCATAGTCGAACTGTGTTTCGAGTGGTTAGGTTTGTTTTTATTGTCCATGTTCCTGTAAAATAAGAAGAAAAAATCGTAGGGTGCGCGACTAGCGCTCCCTATGGGAGCAGCCCCCGAGTGCTTGGTGGAGTCGAAGACTCGAGCAAGGACTAAAGTAGTCGAAGTCTTCTGCTGCGTAGTTTTTGATGACGTCAGTGCTGACGATTTCATGACATCAGTTGCCCGCGTGAGCGAGTTTGACGGGACGTGACGAGCGGTGGGTCCTACTCCCTGACTCTGATTTGACCGGGCGTGCGTAATCTTTATTTTAACTGCGCCTCCTCGATTTCCACGCATAATGGGAGTAGTGGGGGACGGTTCACGCTTCAGCTCCTCCACGTGTCGAGCGCGATGAATGCCACGCTTCGGGTAGGATTTTTCTGAGCTGTTGGATTGCATCTTCTAGGGGGTTAAGTAGCGATGTGGCGACGGTAAAATTCACATCTACTTCCATTCATCCTTTGCCTCCATCGCCATTGCCGCTGCTCCTCTGCTTCTCTTTGCTCTTTTTCCCTCCGTGGTGCTGGACCAGCTCCACATATTTCCTAGCTACTTCCTCCGATCACATGGACGCAGCGGAATGGGGAAGAAAAAGAGACGTGCTGCGGCCGATTCCGCTGCTACCGCTGCTGTGATGAAGAAGAAGGGCGGCTCCACCGCTACGGGCACCAGCACCACCGCCGATGGAAAGAAGAAGGGCATGGGCAATCGCGTCACGAATGGCGCGTGGCGTCCATCTATGATCAAGTCCTCAGAACTTCGTCTTCTTCGTCAAGACGGAGTTTTGTCCTACGTAGTCGCCGACACGTGCGTCCTCGGCGGCGAGGTAATCCCCTCTCCTCCGGCTGGTTTTTGGGTGATGTTCCTAGCGTTCATCATTCACGACCTCTTGTTGCCCCTGCATCCTTTCTTTAGGGGCCTTCTTTGTTTTTACGGGCTCCAGCTCCATCATCTATCTCCCAATTCCATCCTCCACGTAGCTTGCTACATTACCCTCTGCGAGTGCTGGCTTGGAATCGAGCCGCATTTCGGCCTCTTCAAGCGCCTCTTCCAATTGAAGCGCCAATCAGCGTCTGGCTCCGTAGTCTACGATGTAGGCGGATGCGGAATTCATGTCGATCCATCCGCCACCTACTTCGACATCAAGCTGATGAAGTCCGTCCAAGGGTGGAGGGATAAGTGGTTCTACATCCGCGACTAGAAGGCCGACGGATACCACTTCAGACTTGCGACCTTCAACCCCGCGACGCCGTGCAAGAGGAGGCGCTCCTGGAAGAATGTCGTCATGCCCGGCGAGTCCGCGGAGACAGATGTGTTGTACGAGTGCGTCTGCGACCTCGAGAATCGCATGGTCAAAGAGGAAGGAGGCTGCGTCCTCATTCGCACATGGCTGTGCCGTACCGTCCAGCCTCTGCAGGCCAGAGTCCATCCCATGTTCCAGTGGGCTAGCACGGACGATGCCACTCGCGTGTCTGCCGATGGCATGTCCGCGAGTGAGGTAGACAAAAGGGTTCGACTGGTCACCAAGTACACCGTCAAGGATGTGCTCCCGAGTGAGCCAGTCGTTCCTCTGTTCGATGCTTCTAACCCACCTCCTGAGGTATGGTTGTGCTATGTAGTATCTTTGTTTGTCGATTGCTTCTTGGCATTGCTTGACTTTTGTGTTAATATTTGTTTCCTCTATGCAGGATTGGGCGGTGTCACCCTGTATGCCTCCTCTTCCTGAGGGGGTTATCCCTCGTGAAGCATTGGAAGAGGACGAGTCGGAGTTGACAGTCCCATCTGATGTGGAGGAGGAAGCCCCCGAGTTGAATAGTCCGGATACTAGCAAGCGTTCGCGCAGCAAGGATTCTGATGCGTCGTCTCCTTCGACTCCGGAAGGTGCAGGCGTTGGTGCGGAGTCGCTAATCCCTGCTATTCCTGTGAGTGCCATGGCACCATCTTCTCGCAAGAAGATGCGGCTGCCGAAGGATTCGTCGTCAGAGTCGGGGGATCCAACCTTCGACTTTGATAAGTTTGATTGGTAAGTATTCGAGTCTTCCTTTTTGGTTCTTCTTTGGAGTTGCCCTTTTTTGATGCTGGTTTGGTCTTGTAGTCAGCAGGCATCGTCATCTTCTAGCGACGTCCAATTTTTGAAAGAATCTGGAGTCGCGACCTCCAGGGCCAAGAAAGAAGTTGAGCGTGCTCCTTCTCCTCCATTGGCGGCCCACTCCGGGCATAACTCATCAAGCTCTCCACACAATGGGGAGCATCGGATGGTTGCTCGGATGACTGCTCATCAATCGACTTCGGAGTCATTGGAGGATCACGTAAGTGTAGCGTCTCTTCTTCTGATATTGCAGTTGATTTTATCTATGTCATCTCCTGATCTTCTGGTGTTTTCCTTTTTTCGACAGCTCCTTGTGAAGGAAGCCGCTCACCTGGCGGAGCAGGTGCTTGCGATGGGTCGCCAGGATGCCATGCTGGATACGCGCTATCGCGTGGTGGAAAGTAAGTGCCGTTTACTTCTTCTTCTACTGCATTGCTATTATGTAGTCGACCGATAGTCTATCCTTGTTATTTTGTTTTGCAACTGAACATAATGCCCTTCTTCGCAACGCCGCCACCATGGAAAATACACTTGCCGTGAGCCGCGATGAGGCGATCGCGGCGCGTGACGAGGCGCAAAAGCGTGAAGAGGATCTACGTGCCTCCATCGTGGCTAGGGAGAAGTTGTTCGAAGAACAACTTTTCTCGATTGCCAAGGCTCTCTCAGGTACCTTGCATGGATATCATTATTGTTCTTTGTTCGAATTTGTCGTTGGTGCTGACTTTCGTGCCCATGTGTGGGTTCTGTACAGATGCTGGCGATTTGAGCTTCGACCCTCAGGCCCTTCACCATGACGATGCCTTGGCAGGTGCTCTGTCAGCAGTCGAGGACCACATCGCCGCCATTCAAGATGTGCTCTCCAAGGCCAAAGGCGTGCTGAGTCGCTTCCGGGAAGAGCTGGTGCCCAAGGCTGAGCTGATCGAGAACATGGACGAGCTGGTGGAGTCTCTTGCCGGGGGCATCCCTATGAGCTTCAAGAACTCGCTTCGTGCAGCTGGTGCGTCAATGTCACTCGCTATGGTGCAGGCCCACGGAATCGAAGTTGATCCTGCAGTGGTCTCCAGGGCAATGCCCGTTAGCACAGACGGCTAGCAGGTAGTCTTTGCTCCTTTTGCGACTGCATGTGGCAAATATGGGACACGGTTGATCAACACCGTTGCAAAGTACTCTTAGGAGCTGTAGCGAGCCAAGAAAGCTGCGAAGGCCGCGGCATCGGGGTCAAGGAAAGTCAAGGCATCCGACATCGCCACGGACTCGATGAGGCCCCCAAAGCCAAAGTCCAAGTCGAAGAAATCTGTTGCTCCTCAGTAGCTTTGTAATAGTTAGATGTCTTATATCTTTTGTCGAAAACATGCCTTTTGGTGAGTGTATCTGGTGATACTTTTTGCTAATCTCGAATGCACTCGAATCTTCTGTCTGCGCATCGATTTGGTCTTCTTATTACTTCTTGATTGGCTTGTGATAGGGCACATCAAGTGATCCTTTGAGGGAACCTCAGGATTCGCCACCCCTTGATGACACTTTGGCACCGCCACGCTCAAGGGTGGATGAGCTGTCTTTGCTCTCGCGACTCCGTGATCGCGTGAAGCAGTTGGAGCGTGAATTGCCTGTACTCCGCGGTAATGCAGATGTATGGAAATCGAAGGCGGAGAAGGCCACCACCCGAGAATAATATCTGTTGGGGGAGGTGACGCAGTTGGGCGACCAATTTAAATGTCAGCTTTCTTACTTTTATCTTTTCCTTGTAGTCACTCGCGATGGTGTGCTGTCCTCATACTTCTACTTTTGCCTTGTATAGTTGTCAGCGCGCGCCATCCGCGGGATGAGAAGGATAGGATTGCTATTCGCATGAACGATCTGACCCAAGAGCAGCTTCAAGAGAGTGGATATTTCTGGGTGGATCATGATCGTGCAATCGCATTGGCGACCCTGCAGGATCGCATGTCATGAAAAGTCGCACTTCCTGAAGAAGTCGCAATCGTGCTTGAAGAACATTTATCGGACGATGTTTCCGCTGGATGTTGTGCCATCGAGCCTGCTGGCCCTCCTTGCCAAGTTCCAAGACCTGACTACGGTTCGCGAGTGTGTAAGACAACAGTTGGTGGCTGGTGCGACTACATACGCCTGATGTAGACGTTGCGGCAATTGCGGCTAGACCACCTACGCCACCAGCGGGTTCTGCTTGGAATATGGTGCCGCATTATCAAGCGGTGGATCACCCAGCGGAGGAGATCGTCGACTTCTTCGAGGAGCAAACCAATGTTCTCTTGTTGCAATAGTAGCTTAGTTTGTATCCTACACATAAGTGTACCAATGTTGTAAAGTTCGTATATATGCTGTGTATAATTGATTGTCGATGATGTATAAAGAGCTTCTCAGCGTGTATATTTTTTGTGAGAGCGTTGCACTATGCGACTCCTTTTCGTTAGCCTGGCAATGTGTGTATCTCAATCCCTTGTCAACCTGTCAGGTGTGCTGCAACTGGGTTGATGTTTTGTCAAGGGTTTCGATTGGTGTGCCAGCTACTCGGGATATCGCGTTGTAGTTCGTAGAACAGATGTGTATAGGGTATGCATTTCAAGTGGATAAGTTGCGAAAAAATAAAGGAAAACACAGAGTTTTGGGGCACTTAGCTTTATTTATTCGCGGGATAGTACGAAGTACAATGTGTGGCTAAGTAGGCTTGGCTAAGTAGCCTTATTTGTAATGTAAAAGTAAAAACGACTAAGGGTAAAAGCATCGCAGCTACGCGACATTCTAGGGGTTGGAGTATGCGACTCCTGTCTCTAAATCTTGAAGGCGATAGGCGCCACCTGGGATGACTTCTGTAATCACGTATGGTCCCTCCCAGGGGGACTCGAGCTTGAGATGTCCTTGCTGCTTCAGTCGCAGGACCAGGTCGCCTTCGACGAAGGATCTGGGGCGTAGCCTCCTATTGTGGTAGTTGCGCAGGTTCTGCTGGTAGATCGTTGATCTTTCCATGGCGATTTCCCTTGCCTCATCAAGGAGGTCGACGGAGTCTTCGAGTGCAAGGGTTAACTCTTTCTCGCTGTAAGCGACCATGCACGACGCTTTGTACCATACCTCGGCGGGTAGCACCGCTTCAGCCCCATGCACCATAAATAACGGGGTGTAGCCTGTAGCACTGTTTGGAGTTATGCGTAGACTCCAGAGTACTAATTGTAGTTCATCTGGCCAGTAACCCGCGGCTTGTTCGAGTGGCCGGAGGAGTCGTTTCTTGATGCCGCTGCAGACGAGCCTGTTCGCCTTTTCGACCTGACTGTTGGTCTGTGGATGCGCTACCGAGGCGTAGCTGATGTTGATTCCTAGATTCTCGCAGAATTCTTGGAACTCCTTGGATGTGAAGTTCGTGCCATTGTTTGTGATAATGTTGTGTGGCACTCCGAAGCGGAAGACGATGGATTCGAAGAACTTCACTGCGTTGTGCCCTGATTGATTGGTCACTGGCATGGCCTCTATCCACTTGGTGAACTTGTTGACTGCGACTAGGAGGTAGACGTAGCCTCCTCGTGAGGACTTGGAGAGCTTGCCGACCATGTCGAGTCCCCGTTGCGCGAAGGGCCAAGCCAATGGAATTGGCCAGAGCTCTACGCCAGGTGCGTGCGGCTTGTCCGTGAATCGCTGGCACACGTTGCATTTCTGGACGATGTCCTTGGCGTCGCGCATGGCCGTAGGCCAGTAAAATCCAGCTCGTAGAGCTTTGGCCACGAGGGCGCAACTGCCAGCGTGGTGTCCACAGGTTTCCTCATGGATGTCGAGGAGAACAGCTCTTCCCTCGGCCATGGAGACGCATCGTTGGAGTACTCCTGTGATGCTGCGCTTGTATAGTTCACCGTTGATAACAACGAATGCCTTGGATCACCACGCGATGTGCCGTGCATCAGTCCGATCGTCCGGTAGCCTTTTGCTGAGGAGGTATGTGATGTACGGCTGAGTCCAGGATGACTCGATCATCATGAGGCTCATTGGTCCTTCGAGCCCTGTATCCAGCTCCAGGTCGTCGAGTGCCATTGGCTCATTGGGTGGCGTAGCCCTCGAGTCCGTTGCTGCGCTTGTTTTCTTCTCCGCTGCCTTTGGCTTGATGGAGCATTCGCAGATGCGCTCGAGAAATACCCGAGGTGGTATGGGGCGCAGGTAGAGCCTATGTTGGCGAGTGCGTCCGCCTCTTCATTGCTTTCGCGACCGACGTGTCATAGCTCGCAGCCGTCAAAGTCCCCTTGGAGTGTGTTGTAGAGGTCGCAGTAGGCGATCATGTTGTCATTCAGTGCGTCGCCCTCATGCATTGTTTGGTTGACGACCAACTTGGAGTCGCCGTATATAATTAGCCTCTTGGTGCCGCAGGCTTTTGCCATCCTCATCTCGTGTAGCAGGGACTCGTATTCATCTTCATTGTTGGAGGCGGTGAACTGCATTCGCAGGATATATTTTAGCTTGTCCCCCTAGGGCGATGTCAGTATGACACCTGCACCAGCTCCGTCCTTCCGCTTGGATGCATCGAAGTGCATTGTCCAGAGGTAGGACATACCTGGGTTTTCGGGGAGCTGGTTCTCCATCCAGTGCACGAGGAAGTCAAGAAGAACTTACGACTTGATTGCGTCGCGCTTTTCGTATGTAATGTCTCGTGGAGACAATTCGATTCCCCAAAGCGCGACTCGCCCCGTGGAGTCGGGGTTATTGAGGATATGCCCCAGCGGGGCGTCGTTGACCACCATGATTGGGTGTTCCTAGAAGTAGTGGTGCAGTCGCCGAGCGGTCATGAAGACGCCATACGCCAACTTCTGGTAGTGCGGGTACCGCTGTTTTGTTGGCGTGAGGACCTCGCTGAGGTAGTAGACTGAGCGCTGTACCCCGTGGACCTTGTTTTCCTCGGCTCGTTCAACCACGAGCACTATGCTGACCACCTGGTTGGTGGCGGAGATATACAACAACAGCGGTTCCCTTTCTCGTGGGGTCACCAGTACTGGCGAAGTGGATAGCAGGCGCTTGAGGTCTTCGAATGCTTCCTGCGCCTCGTTGGTCCATTCGAACTTGTCAGCTTTGCGGAGGAGTTGGTAGAAGGGCAGTGCCTTTTCACCCATCCGACTGATGAATCGACTGAGGGTCGCGATTCGCCCAGCCAGCTGCTAGACGCCCCTTATGTTTTTCGGCTTCTCCATGGCCAGTATGGCTTTTATTTTCTTCGTGTTTGCCTCGATTCCTCTCACGGAGATGAGATACCCGAGTAGTTGCCTAGATGGTATGCCAAAGGCACATTTGTCCGGATTGAGCTTGATCCGGTAGCGGTCAAGGTTGGCGAAGGTTTCGCGTAAATCGTCGATTAGGGAGGCTTCCTCCTTGGTCTTGATTACTATGTCGTCGACATAGACTTGAATGTTGCGACCAAGTTAATCCTTGAGGCAAGCCTGCATGCACCGCTGGTAGGTGGCTCCTGCGTTTTTTAGCCCGAAGGGCATTGTGTTGTAGCAGAACACACCGAAGGGCGTTGTAAACAATGTTTTTTCTTGATCTTCCTCCTTCATTAGAATCTGGTTATAGCCTGAGTAGGCGTCGAGGAAACAGAGGCTCTCGCATCCTGCGGTGGAGTCGATGATCTGGTCGATTCGTGGTAAGAACGGTTTTTGTGCGAAAGCCCATTTAGCCACGTAAAACATGCAAAGATAAAGTAGAGGCGTCTGACTTTGTTTTGCAGGGGGGCGTTGCTTTGTGATATAGTTTTGGCAAAGGTAAAGTGATTACCTTTTGTTACATAGTAGTAGATGGTCACGGTAATGACAAACTACCATGCCAGAATGACACCGGTACCCTGGTGTCTACGGCGCCGGAACCCGGTGACGGCGGATGGAGATCACGACGTGAAGGACCATATCACATAGCATTTACATTCAATGTTATTGTTTGTATGTCTTATTGTGTGCTAGTATTAGATACTCGACGGTAGCCTAATAAGATGATCCCTGTTAAAATAACCAATGATTGTGTTCCCCCTTAGTGTGCACCACCAAGAAAGTTCTTCGGTATGAGGCAGGCCGTGATGATCGGGTGTCAGACATATCTACGTTCACATACAGTGGGTGCAAGCCATGTTGCATAGTGAATACACTAAGGTTGAGTTGGCGAGCCTAGCACGCTAGAGAAGTGTGGCCTCGGAACGTGGATGGTCGAAAGATCAAGCACGAGTCGCATGAATGATGTGACCGATGTTTAGCGTCCACCCTTGAACCCACATTGATGGCCGTGATGATCGGGGGAGATGTGGCTGATAGGGGTCGTGTTATCACTAGGAACCCTCTTTGGGGATAGGTGTTTCTGAGTGGAGTTATTATTAACTCATTTAATTATAAACTTAGTCTAAATTCCTTTTGCAATTATATATGTAGATGGCTCACCGTGAAGCTTACTTTGAGATTAAGGATTGGGTAAAGGGTGAGAAACTTAGACGTGATGGATCCAACTTCCCTAGTTGGCTTGTGCGCCTAGATGATATCTTTACTAGGAATCATGTGGTAGACTACATACGCCGCACGATGGATTTGACTGAGCCAGACTACTATGAGACCCCACAAGAGCCGGCAGACCGCTACTATCGCCAAGAGATGTCCACTTACATTCAGATAATAATGCGTTACAGGATGGTGGATGAACTACATCCGCTCATGGGTGATCTTGACCCATATTCGATGGTGGATCAGCTGAGAGCAGAGCTCATAGGCCATGTGCGCATGTGGAAGCATGAGTTACTTGGAGAGTTCCTTTCCATACAGATGGAGGAGCATACATGTCTGAAGAGTCACCTGGAGCGCATGTTTGATGCACACACGAGACTGGTTCACTTCGTGGATTACTGGATGGCTGATCCATTTGCAATAGACGTACTGCTTTGGTCATTACCTCCCAGCTACAGAGGACCTGTCCGGAGTAGCATCATGAGTGGTGATACGGAAGCATTGGACTTCCATGAGTTCATATTACGTTTCCGGAACGTAAAGGTTGAACCAATCGCCGGAGAGGTCATCGATGACCAAGGTATATATTTGATATACAGTTTTATAAATGTTATAATCTTGCAAACACATTTGTAGTGTTAAGTATATCTGATACTTGTTCTATTTTGGTGAAAATAGGTCTTTCTGCATAGAGGTGCTTGCTGGAGAGGAGGTGACGCTATGTCGATGGCAGCATGATGATGACAATGATTACACTCTCCCACGACATTTATCATTTAGTTTGTGTTTTAGGATGATTAATGTAATCGACAGATTTGAACTTCTTTAGTGTGTCTCACACTTCGTGAGACGGTTATTCATATGAGTTTGTAACAAACGGTTGTTCCACTTTTATGAATGATTTCTATTCGTGTTCATATCTTGTTTGATTACTTGTGAATTGTCCTTATTGTTTGAAACTAATTGATAATGCATGAACATTTGTAAAACATTAAAAATGCCTTGTTTAAAACACCCAACTTAATGATATGTTCATTAGTAAATGAAAAACCATTGTTTAAATTCAAAATTATGTGATAATATGTGAAAGTCATTCGATTTCTTATCACATATAAATCATGCCTAAGTTCGGCAAAATAACTTGAACACCGTGTATTGCTTGAATACAAAGTGTTTGATGAATTGTTAAAAGTAAATACATATTCGATGTATTGTGTTTTAACGAAAATAGTAATTATCATTATTGTTTAAATGTGTAAAGTAGTTTACCAAAGGAAACATGAATATGAAACTATTTTGATTTGATCAAAGTACTTCATCAATAAAAGGGTATAAATATAAAAGAGAATCTAATTACTATGATTTGATCAATAGTAATGAAATTCGAACTTATAAGAATGGCATGAAAGAAATTGTGGAATGCAAAGTATTTTGAAACGTCAAAAATGCAAAGCATCACAATGTGATATTAGATATCAAAAAGGGGTTGAATAGAAGGCACCAAATAAATTGTTGTAGTATATATGTAGAGACCATTAGTTAGAAATAGTTAGCACTCAATTAGAATTAGTAAACCATTTGAATTTGTGAAAGTTTTGGGGTTATTCGATATAACCAAAAAAATAGCAAATAAGTCCTTGTAGTGTATTCATTGGAAACTTTGAATACGAAATCCATAGCTAAACCAAAAGGAAAGCAAAACTTGCATTGCTTGGATTTTGGTGCATTCTTGAGAAAGCTCACCTCTAGTGATGTTTCTCAATTATGGAGCAAATGGAAAATAGTGTAGAAACACGATGATGATTCAAAACCCTGCATCAGAGTGTTGAGAAGCGCAACGCACAGCATTCCTGAATGATTCTCTTCAGAGAAGGAAAGAATCAATGATTTTGATCATTGTGTTTTTCCCTCCACTATTGTTTTTCACTACATGAAGTAGGATTCAAAATGTAAATCCATATCTTGTATGGAAACATTTTTGAATCACTTGTCATAATTTTGGAATATGACATACCTACGAACTACAAAGGAAATGATGGTAAACTAAATTATGATAAATCCTAGAAGCAAAATTCCCTTGAGATTAGAAAGCAATTCGTTGCTGAATCTCACAAGTAAAAGGAGTTACTTGAATTTTCCCAAATGACTGCAAAGCCATAGTAGGAAAAGGGGGGTGAATGACAAAAGCACAATTTGTCAAGTATTGGATGAATTCAAATGAATTTGATTCAAGTGTGCTAAATGTCTAGTGGATTTAAAACTAGTAAAGTACTAGTATCTCATAGTAAATCTCCAAGTTTGATATTTGATCAAAAGATTTCGAAGTTATTCAAAATAGTAAAGGAGATATGCAATTTTCATAAAATTGAGTGGGAGCTATGAGAGTCTTCCTAAAACAATATGTGATTGACATATTTTTAAGTGGGAGCAACATAAGTCTCAAATTCAAATATGTAGGAACATATTTTGAGTGGGAGCTTATAGGAGCAATTCTTAAGCGTGTTAAGGATGAAAGCGCAAATACTTATGAATAATGATTCATAAGATGTAGAAGTTGATAATAGGTGTATTATAATATTGTGTAGTATTCCTTATGGGATTCTGAAAAGGGTTTCAGAATAGAAGTTAATTAAGGAACTGGTCCTTAATAACTCAAATTAGGAATAGCATTAAGTTTGAACATCAATGGTTGAAAGAAAGAAAAGGATGATCATCATCCACTATGTTGAGACATAGGTTCTATCTTAGAAGCCATGATGGTAACTTATCATAATATGTAATCCAAATAAAGAACGTTTGAAAGTGATTAAGTTCAAATCACAGAACGTTGAACTAAGTTTGTCCGCAGTGTCTAGTAGAGAACTGTGGACATATTTTCCAAATCCATAAAGGATAACATATCTTAAAGCATAAAGAGTTATGTTATAAGGGAATATGTTGGAAACTCCTGTAGATACCAATTAAAGTCAAATAGGAAGCAAGGTGAACAAAACATCGAAAGTTGCACAAAGTGCACTAGTGTTTCGATGAATACATTTATAATAATAGATAAGGGTACCATCTAAAGTGTTGTATAATGTTATGGCGGGGCTAGTTCGCTTTTAACATAGAATGATGTGTCCCAGGGCACAGTGCCCATGAGAAAGCCCTCGAGGTTGATCTAACGTCACTGTAGGCTCCCCGGAATCAGCCTCGCTCACGCCATAGCGATGATGCATACACACAGATGCTATCATGTGATGATAAAGTATTGATGTCAATCAAGGTGACATTAGTAAGTTGCAAAGGATTTGGGACTGTAAAGTATAGACCCAAGACTCAACCTCTTCCATGAGCAAGCATGTTCAGGGTACCCGGGTATATGGTGCCAATGATTGAGAACAAATGCAGCTAGTGTATTTGTACTCTAGTGCAAGTGGGAGACTGTTGGAAATATGCCCTAGAGACAAATAGTAGTAAGGACTATTATCATATTTCATATAGTTTATGATTAAGTTTTATATCATGCTATAACTATATTGAGTGGAAACATCAATACACGTGTGATATACAAACAACCAGGGGTTCCCAGTGAAACTCTAGTCACTGGTTCATTGGTCAACAGATGATCATGTTTCCTGATCATGTGGCATTTATGCTAGTTGGAAATGAGGTCATCTCATTTGGAGAATGAGATGATGAACCAATACCCAACCTAAACATCGTGATCCGATCATGTCATGAAGTTCAAGTTATGATGATTAGAAATGGATCCTCGTAGACTATTCCTTAGACCGTGAGGCTATATCAATCACTGTCTCCCGAGAGTGCTTAGATAGCATCAAACGCCATCTGGTAAAACGGTGGTTATAAAGGTGTGTTAAGGTATTCAAAGGAAACCGTAGAGGCAATATATGTCAAGAGCGGGATTTGTCCGTCCATGTGACGGGAAGATACTCTAGGGCCCACTCAGAGAAGTTATATCCAATAGCTGTGCAGCGTGTGATTAGATCACGGGGATATCACTTGTCGGAACGAGTTAAGTAACATTGTTCAGTAACAAGATTGAACACGACATGGTGATGTCATTGATCGAATCTCGGGCAATGCAAGTATCGAATGACAAAAGGAATAAGACATGACTGTCCCGGTTCAAACGAGGAAAGATCTTCGTTGAACGCATAGGGGTCACATGGCCATCCAGGTCCCTCTATTGATCATTGGTGCGGGAGTGTCCCGACCATGTCTGGAGTGTTCCCGAACCGTAGGGTATCACGCTTAAGGGATTGATGGTGCTTAGAGAGTGTTTATAGGATCGGTAGAATCACCGAAGAAGAGAAAGGAGAAAAACGGAAGGGTTTCGGTAAGTCCGGAGGATGTCCGGAGTGGAGATGGAAGGTGTTCCATGGACACGGAGATTGAATAATATGTGAATGAAGTTTAAATGTTGATTTAATCATTTATTCATAATTATTTAATAAAGAGAAAATCAATTAAAAAGGTCAAAGGCTTAATGGGCAAATTGCAGAGGGAGAGGGCCCATTAGGGGAAAGGAGAAAGGGGAGAGGGACCAAAGGGGAGGCCGACTAGGCCTTGCCTCCCGCGGGGCCCACTAGGGGCTGGCCGGTAGCCACCCCACCCCCTCCTCTCCTTTAGTCCCACCACGGGACTTGAGGGGAGGTAGTACCTCCCGTCCCCTATATAAAGTGGGGTATTTGGTGTAGAAAACACACCGAATAATCAATAAAGGTCTCCCAACTTTTGTGAGGACCTCGAATTGATGTTTTCTCTCTCCCCCTCTCTCTCTTGTGACCGTGGTCCCAAGTCTGGACTGCGCGAGCGAGAGACATCTTCACCGTGGAGCGCCGTCGCGCTGCGAGATTCGGATCCGGGAGCTCTACTTCTGCAACTGCTGCTGGATCGGGGAAGCAGGAGTCATCGTCAGGCACCGGACGTGTGTAACTCCCACGAGGTGTCACACTTGAGGCACTCAAGTCGTTGGAGCCAGAAGGAGTGCAAGGACTTCATCACGACCTTGAGGTCGGCTTCGGCTCGTCTACATCAACCACGCTCTCCTGAGCATTGACAACGCTTTTCGGTCTTCGAGGGTAAGTTCACGAAAAGCCCCTCCCGTTACTGTATTACTAATAGATAGGTCCTGGCAGCTTCAGGGGTTCAGGGGCATAGAGTAAAATTTATTGTTTTTATGCGCGGAAGCTCTACACATGCGGCGTTTGCCTCGGCGGTCGCGTCTGCGCTCGAGTTCTGCCTCCTCGTCGGAGTGAATGCGATTCTTCACCAAATCTTCTCCATCGGTCCACCGGTTCGCGATTTCCATCAGGTGGTCGATGTGCTTGGGCTTTGAACGGCCTAGCTCATCCCTGAGTTCTATGCGGCGGACGCCGCCGTTGAATGCGTCAATCACGCGATCCTCCGAGATGTTCTCTGCGGAGTTCTTGATGATGGACCACCTTTGGATGTTGGAGCGTAGCGATTCGCCCGATCTTTGCTGGCAGCATCTCAGCTCTTCGATTGATGCGGGCCGTTTGTATGTTCCCTTGAAGTTGAGCATGAAGATATAAACTAACTCATCCCAACTGCAAATGGATCCGTGTGGGAGGTTGTTGAGCCATGCTCGGGCGGCGCCTTGCAGCTATAGCTGTAAGCATTGCATGGCCGTACTTTGACTGCCACCGTGGAGCCTGACAGAGGAAATGTGGTCCTCTAGCCAGATCTTCGGGTCCTGCAGGCCATCAAACTTTGGGTTCTCTGACGAGAGTTTAAACCCCTTGGGCATTCGCTTTTTCCTGATGGCCCTACTAAAGCATCTGGCGCCATAGAGCTCCACATCTTCCTCTTCCGAGTCAGTCGACTGAGCATGTCGCGCCCTTGATTTGTCGATCTTGCGCTGCATGAGGTCATCACGCGCATCATAGTCGTGGTTGTGTCGCCGTGAGCGACAACATCGAGAAAGGTCGTGACTGTCGTCGCTGGATGAGGGAGAGGAGTAGCGCTTTGCTAGCGCTTTGCCTTTTTTCGGCTCTGGTGTTGGTTCCTTGTCAAGGGCAGCCTCGATTAGTCCCAAGCCCGCGGTCGTGGATTGGTGCATGGCGCCTCGGGGATCTCCAGCTGGCGGCTGGTTGTTGAGGAGGTACATGGTGGCTGCTGTCACCGTGGCCTGTGGCGTCTTGGGGACCATGTTGCCCCGTGTATCAACTATCATAGAGCTGAAGTCGAGGACCTTTGCAGCTTCTATGCGTTCTTGCTCGGTGAGATGGGCCATCCGAGATCGCCTCTTGTTTGCGAGGTACTTGTTGCCCTTTGAGGAGGATCCTCTGTGGGAGGAGAGCCCAGCACATCGAAGGCTCGACTCGTCTGCTGCCTTTTTGCGTGCCTCGAGTTGCACGATTGTTTGCACTTGGCGCTTGAATTCTTCCTTCAGGAGCCAATGGTAGCCCATTAGCAGTTCTTGTGGAGATCCAAAGGGTAGAGGGTTGCCTCGTAAGGCATCACGGCAGCGAGCCCACTCTTGTTTGTTGAGCTTGATCATGACGCGTTCGCTGGTTTGCTCGTTTATCATAGTTGGAGGTTCGATTGCTCGTCTGTTGTTAACGAGGGTGCCGTTGCCACCGATGCCACCGTGGCCGCCGTTGTCGCCGTTAGGCGGGTCGGTTTCGTTACCACGGTTGCCCGTGTTGCCGCGGTTGGCGGAGATGTCGCCTGCGTTGATGACGGCTCACATGAAGTGATTGGGAAAGCTGCTGCTCCCGCAACTTTCAGATCCAGAGCCGTAGGCCCCATCTTCAGTTGCCAGATCGCTCAGATTGGAGTCACGACTACTGTCGCTGACCGTATTCTCGACTGTTGTCGGGGCGTTGAGCTCACTGAGGGTGCCGATCGATGGAGGGAACCACGATGCTGGGGCAATCGATGGCATCGTCGGCTGGTCAGGCATGCGAAGCGTGCCCATCTGACCAACTTGGAAGCGGAAGCTCCCAATCACCAGGCTGATTCCGTCGCCCACGGACTTGAAAGCCGGGCGAGTGGCTGGCGTGTGGATGGTGAAGTCGAACGCGCCGAAGAGCTGGTGAATCTTCGCTATTGCGGAGTTGTAGATCGCAGTTGATGGGACCGAAGAAGCCGCAACATCAGCACTCCCAGTTCCCATAGATGGTGCCAATTGACGAGGGTTTAACTCATCAATGCCCATTGTTATGGACTTGGGTTTTGGAGAAGTAGGGAGCGCCAGAGACATCTATCGGCTAGCAAACAAGCACATAGGGGACTCGAAGATTTACCCAGGTTCAGGCCTCGTAGAGGTCCCTACTCCTGCTTGTCTGCTCGTGGAATTATCAAAGGAATCGAGGATTACAATGGTGCGCAGATGCAATCTGGCGAGGGTTGTGGAAACTAAGGTTGCGTGTGTCCTCCTCGCCACCCCCTCCTAGCCTTTATATAGATAGGCTAGGTCTCGGGTAGCAGGTCGAGTCGGTTACAAGTTAGGGTTTTCCCCCTTTGAACTTTCTATCTTTAGCTTCTTCTTCTTCTTCAAGCAATCGAGAGTCTGTAGGTTACTCGAGTTCCATATTTGGGCCTTGGTGACACCGTGGGCCTCTACATATTCAGGCCGTATATACCAAGCTCGAGTACCTGTAGGGTATACCCATGTCACCTAGTCTCTTTGAGAGAACCTCGGGAGTTCAAAGAGGACAACCCGGGGATACGACATGGCATATCACTCTTTTTTTGTAATTACTATCAAGGACTAGAAGTTTAGAGGGATTCGGTGGGAGAAATCGACCTCAGACTCAAAATCCAAGGGTCAACTCAAGAAGGTCTCAACTTGAGGGAGAGAACTCTTGCTTAATATGGGAGATGGGTTCAAATGACTCCATGGGGTGCCTTTTATAGACTCATGATCTTGTACAAAAGACCACCAACACCCCTGGTGGAGAAGGAAAGTAGAGACAATCCAGTCTTTTTCTAGGAAAATGTCTAAAAAACCAAGTAGGAGGAAAAAGCAAGATCTTTTTTGTCTTCTCTATGGCCCATGTCTTGGGTCCATGTAGAGGGAGAACTAATGGGCTTAGTTGGTAGCCCCTTTTCGCTTGGGCTTATTTTTCTTTATATTACTTTGGTCTTTTGTTTTAGGCGGATGATTTCTTCAGGCACGCCATTGTATTGTCATGGTCCGGTGCACGGTGACGTTATGAGATAGGGGGTCCTTTGGAGTGATCGGTTTTTTCTCCTACAACAAACATGTTACCCTTTCAAGGAGGGGAAACGTTTTTGCGAATCAAGCATTGAAAGGGTAATTTCCCCTATGTGTGGTTTTGGTGATTAATGACAATCCCTATGGACTAATGTTTTAACTGAGTTTTATATGAAGGAATATTCCATAGGTCATACTTGTAGTCCATGTGTTGGATTCAAGTATGTATGCCATGAAGATAAAGATATACCTTGAGTATTGGCATCAAGATCATTGAGTTGAAGATAAGAATATGTTATGATCAAGATCTTGAGAGTATGATCTCAATAGAAGAATTCAAGATATGGCTCTAAGTCGGTGTCATGATAGCCTCATTAGTTGAGCTATGTTGACTATGATTTAGAGAATGTAATCAAATGAAGAATTCTTTATGTACCTCAAGATATTGAGATGGAGCATGAGAAGATACTTCGTTGACCAATACAAAGAGTGAAGAGTGATTTCAAGTTGGTCAACACATGAAGCATAAAGAATGTACCACATGGATCTTGTGGTATGGTAAGCCTTGTCATTTATGCATCATGAAATAACCCATTATATTTGTGCCTTTTCATTTTCTATATGGTATAGGTATATTTCCATGGGCATGCTTCAAAAGTGAAGATTTCATATAGCCCATGAGAGGATGACATCAAGTGGTGATCATCATTAAGGTTGAGAAGGGCAAGTTCAAGATAAGCATCTCGACAAGATCATTTGCTTGAAGCTTGCCGTCCATATTGGTGATAATGGACTTGTGAAGATATGTCCTAATGAATCTATCCCATAGTGGTGTATGGGGGAGCAAATTACGAGTCTTCACAAAGCAACAATGATCAAGTGATGCATTCCGGCTTGGATGGAGCTTGAAGCATTGTCATCAAGATCAAACGGGATGTGCAAGGCAAAGTTATGGCCTTGCTAGGTTTTCCTTTTACCAGTCTCAAGGTGGTTGTTGGGAGACTGGGTTATAGGATAGATAGCCGCACTATCAAGAGGGGCTTTCAGTTGGGTAACTTGATCACATCGTCATAGGGAGCTCAATCCTTTGCATACTTTGAATCTTCCAATTTTGTTGCTTCTTGTTGTTTCTCCATGTGAGGTTCTTGAGCTTATTGCTAGCTCTTCAACAAGCCCAAGTTCATCAAAAACGGAATTTGTATGCATCTTCTATGGCGTTTTTGACTTTGAAGGTTTTACCGGTTCTTATTATAGGGAGGCTTCATACCTTTCCTAATTTGGTTCTATCCTCCTTTCTTGTACTATGATGTTTTCATGCACCATATTTTAGAGCTTTTTTCCTCGTCAAAACAAGCCCAAGATCATCGAAATCATAGTACAGACGCAAAAGTTATTGCGTTTTTTGTGAAGTCTGTTCCATCCCGGTTGTGGATCCGGTCCAACCGGCTCCCAGACCGGGTGGTCCGGTGCCAGCGCCGGAAAACCGGATCTCAGACCGGATTTTCCGGTTTTCGGTACCGTGTCTATCCGGGGCTCACGTACTGGGAGCATCCCGGTTTGGATTCCGGTCCTCCGGCCTGGGGACCGAGTTTCCCGATTCTGGGGCCGGTCCAACCGACTTTGAAATCGAGTTTTCGTTGTTTTCTCTCCAACAGCCATATTTTCTTTCCCCTATAAATTGGGGTTCTTCCCCCAACGTTTTTGGGAGTTCTTGACTATGAAATTGACCTCCATTGTTGAACCTCTTGAGCTTGCTCCCTCTCCCTTCCCTCCTATGATTCTTGCATCTTTTTGAGGGCTTTGGAAGAGGAGATCTAGATCTACAATCCCCACCAATCAATTCCTCCTCTAAGTGAGGGGAACCCCTTGGATCTAGATCTTGAAGTCATTGGTTGACTTCCACCATTGTTCTTCCTCTCTAATTCCTCCCTAACACTTGTTTCTTTGGTGGGATTTGAGAGTGAGGGATTTGAACACCCTTGGTGTTCTTGCTTTGCATTCTTGCATAAGTGTTGAGCTCTCCATTATGATTTGTTTGAGTGAGAGACCGTGAGCTTTTTGCTCTTGGAGGGTGACCTCCTAGTTGGCTTGGCGGTTGGTGCCGCGGTGTCCTCTTCGTGGAAGATTGTGCAGAGACCCAGGCTTCTCCTTAGTGGAGCTTGTGAAGTGGTTGTGGAGCTTGCCATCTCCGGAGTGGAGGAAAAGGTAGCTATAAGGAAAGAGCCTATTCCTTCGTGGGATAGACTCGGAGAACAAGGTGAGCCTTTGTGGTGTTGGGAAATCCTTCGTGGAATCCCACACCTCTCCAACGTGACGTACCTTACTTGTAAGGAAATACGGGAATACATCTTCGTCTCCGCGTGCCTCGGTTATCTCTATACCCGAGCTTACTTTCCGTGTGATAGCCATCGAGCTTGAAGTACTTATGTTTGTTCTTGACGATTGTGAAGCGCAAGTCATCTCATGAGATGTGGACCAAGCTTAGAGAAATATTTGGTGGGTCCATTTCTCATAGGGTCGGTGGTATCTCCGAGGAGCTCTCTTCTCCTTCACACCATGAAGAGCTCCAAGTGGCTTCCACCTCCGGCCGTGATGAGATTTCAATTCCCTCCACTTCACCTACATGTGACAAGTCACAAGGTAATGGCATGGTGAGTGGAGAAATCATATGTAATGATTGTAGTGGTTCTCTTTACACCAATGATTCATGTTCTATAAATCCTAATGGTGTAGAGAGTTTGGACTTAAGCACTTCTTTCAACGATAATTATATATCCCCTTGTGTTGCTAGTCCTTGCATATTATCTAGAAATTATTTGAATACTAGTGTAGATGATATGCTTGATTTGTCTTGTTCCAATAAACAAAATGCTTCTATTTCCTTTAGTTGTGTATCTAACAATGTAGAGGAAATCAAACACCCTATGGAGCAAGACACGATCATGAATGATGATTCAAGAATATCGTCATCTTCATCCTCCCGTGCTCACATGTGACTTACGGCAAGAGGATCAACGGTATCTCCTACTTTGGATCCCAAGATATCATCTCTAGATAATAGCAATGATAATGACGATAGTGATTATGACCTTGATGAGGATACTAGAGCTCTTGTGCTTGAGCTAACCTTTTTGTGTACATCTCTTCGTGGTAATAATAAGGCCATTGCTTGTATCAAACACGTTATGGACACCATAACTAAACAAACGGAAACCATAGAGGAGTTGGATTTCCAACTTGATGATGGGAGTCGGAGATTCAATCTCCTTAAGCAAGAGATTGCCGAGGAGAAGCACACTAATTGTCTCCTCATACAAAAAATTGAATCTTATGAGCTTGAAAAGGAAAGCTATATTAATGATTCTAGTGCTACTAACTCTACTTCTTGTGAAGCATCTACCCTAAAGGAGAATGTTGAGCTAAGGGCTCAACTTGAGTTGCTAACTAGCAATTATGGGAAATTGGAAGAAAGTCATGAAAAGCTCTTGGCCTCTCATAATGATCTTCTAATCTCCTATGATGGGATAAAATTAGCTTGTGAGTCAAGTATCACTAAGGTAACATCTTGTGAGCCTCATTTGCACATTAGCACAACTTCTACTCAAAATGCTATTTTTTCATGTGCTAGTCCTAGTGATCCTTCTAGTCATACTAGTGATAAACCTTGTGTTGGATTACTTGCTTTGCCTTGTTTCTCTAACAATGAAGCTTCTACTTCCTCTAGTACCTCTATTTCTACTAACCATGTAGAGGAAATCAAAGAGATCAAGGCCCAAGTCACTTCTTTGAAGAAAGACGTGGAAAAGATTCATGAAGGCAAATCCACACTCGATAATATTTTGAGTATGCAAAAATACCCCAATCATAAAAGTGGACTTGGATTCAACTCCAATAACAAGAAAAAGTCCAAGAGCAACAAGAAGAAGGGTCAAGACCAAGTCAAGGATTCGGCCAAGATTATTTGCTTCAAGTGCAAGGTTGTAGGAAATCATGTAAGATCTTGTCCATTGAAGAAAAAACACTTGAATGAGAAGCAACAAGGGAAGCGGCCACAAGGTCAAGGTCAAGCCCAATCTCAACCTCAATTTGTATCTAGGCCACTTCCCAAGAAGAATCAAGATAAGGCTCACCAAGACAAGAAATCAATAAAGAAGAGAAAGGGGAGAACTTGTTTCTACATATGTCGTGAGAAGGGCCACTTGGCCTCTTCATGTTCAAATGGTACATTATCTAACCCTATTATTGTTGATGATTATTATTCTCTTGGGAAGGATAAGGATGGCAATGTGTTCACCAAGTTTGTTGGAACTCAAAGTGGTGTCAAGAAATGAACCATTTGGGTTGCCAAGCCTATTGTGACTAACCTATTAGGAACCAACTTGGTTGGGTACCAACAAGCTCAAACTTGATCAATAGCTGTTTTTGGAGGGCATTGGAGACTTGGCTAACTCATGAAGAATTAAGGGATCTTCATATACTATATTTGATCAAGCCAAGTTATAAGGATTATCATCTCCCTACCATATACCCAATGCGCCTCTTTGCGGTAACTCGAACTCAACTCTTTTATATTGTAAGTTACTTGCCCCTTTACATGTTTTGGTTTTGTACCAAGTATGTGTTTGTATTTGTTGTGCCTCATGCTTTCTTATTTTGTGTATTCAAGTATGTCTATGTGTTTGGCACATCATTTACTTGTGTGTTTTTCTTTGAGCCTCTAATGCATCTTGATGATATCTTTTTGGGCTCTTTTCGAGTGATTAATGGAACATCCCATTTGGGAGAGTGATATGCCTTGCACATCTCTCAAACCTTAAAATGTGTGTACATGAGTACTACCACTTAGTATTGATATTGCAAGCTTATCTAGTCACTATGTGGTGTGTCATACTCATGAGAAATTCAAATTCAAAATGTCCATTAGTTATCTCTAGTTGAGGTTGTTTTTCCTCTTATTAAGAAAAATTGAATACCACATTATGGTGGAGTAATATGCTTCTTTTGCATATCACAATCCTAGGAAATGTGAACATATGAGGTGGTGCCACTTAGAGTTGATATTGTTGATTATCTTGTATCTAGGTGGCATGTTAGCTCAAACAAGATCCTAATTTTTGTTAGAAGCTTTTATTGCTCATCTTTTCGGTCTTTTCTTGAGTAAGAAATTCTTGGTGTGGCCTTCCTCTAATGCATATCTCTATATTTTCTTTGGGAGACCATTTGCTTCAAGTTATTCTAATCATTGCTTTGCATGATTGTGTGACTAATTGAAGCTATCAAGAATCTCTATCTTTGCATAGTGCTTAATCTTTTTATTCCTATCATATGCTTTTTATTGTGAAGATTTATCTTTCATATCCTTGTAATATACCACCGGAAATAAATTCCAATACACTCATTGTCTTTGACAATTGATATACTTGGGTGTGGTATTATTTGTGGATCATCTTCACCTTGGATTTCACCTCTTATTGTCTTTCTCTTTCCAAAAATTTTTGTGGCTCCCATTATCTTCCTTGGCTTTTGAACATCTCTTTGATGGTGTTTTTGATTATTATCAAATGTGCTTTTAGTGGAAGACAAACCTTTTCTTCTCGGAACCTTGTGCCATTGTGAAAAGTGTTATGGGTTTGGTTTATTTGTTGAAACCTTGCTCTTTTGGGAGTTTATTATCTCATTCTTTCTTCTCTATGTTATTTGCTTAAATGAGATAAATCTTTGAGCATTTGTGTTTTTATTTCATCTTTTTGTTGGAAATATGCCCTAGAGACAAATAGTAGTAAGGACTATTATCATATTTCATATAGTTTATGATTAAGTTTTATATCATGCTATAACTGTATTGAGTGGAAACATCAAGACACGTGTGATATACAAACAACCAGGGGTTCCCAGTGAAACTCTAGTCACTGGTTCATTGGTCAACAAATGATCATGTTTCCTGATCATGTGGCATTTATGCCAGTTGGAAATGGAGTCATCTCATTCCGAGAATGAGATGGTTAACCAATACCCAACCTAAACATCGTGACCCGATCATGTCACGAAGTTCAAGTTACGATGATTAGAAATGGATCCTCGTAGACTATTCCTTAGACCGTGAGACTATATCAATCACTGTTTCCCGAGAGTGCTTTGATAGCATCAAGCGCCACTTGGTAATACAGTGGTTATAAAGGTGTGTTCAGGTACTCAGAGGAAACCGTTGAGGCAATATATGTCAAGAGCGGGATTTGTCCGTCCATGTGACGGGAAGATACTCAAAGGGCCCACTCGGAGAGGTTATATCCAATAGTTGCGCATCGTGTGATTTGATCATAGGGATATCACTTGTCGGAACGAGTCAAGTAGCGTTGTTCGGTAATGAGATTGAACACGACATGGTGATGTCATTGATCAGATCTCGGGCAATGCAAGTATCGAGAGACAAGGGAATAAGACACGACTGTCTCGGTTCAAACAACGAAAGATCTTCGTGGAACGCACAGGGGTCACATGGCCATCCAGGTCCCTCTGTATATAATTGGTGCGGGAATGTCCCGACCATGTCTGGAGTGTTCCCGAACCATGGGGTATCACGCTTAACGGCTTGATGATGCTTAGAGAGTGTTTGTAGGATCGGTAGTATCACCGAAGAATAGTAGAGAGAAAACCAGAAGGGTTTCGGTAAGTCCGGAGGATGTCCGGAGTGGAGGTGGAAGGTGTTCCATAGCCACGGAGATTGAATAATATGTGAATGAATGTTAAATGTTGATTTAATCATTCATTCATAATTATTTAATAAAAGAGAAAATCAATTAAAATGGTCAAAGGCTTAATGGGCCAATTTCCGGAGGGAGAAGGCCCATTAGGGGAAAGGAGAGAGAGGGAGAAGGGGCAAGGGGCTGGGCTTGGCTAGCCCCCCACTGGGCCCACTAGGGTGGACGCGGCCACCCTCCCTCCTCTCCTTTAGTCCCACCTCGACTTTGAGGGAGGTAGTACCTCCTTCCCTATATATAGTGGGGTATTTGGCCAAATAAAATACACCAATAATCAATAAAGGTCTTCTAACTTTGGGAGGACCTCTAACTGATATTTTCTCTCCTCTCTCTCGTGGACTGTGGTCCCAAGTCCGACTAGCAAGCGAGAGACATCTTCCATGAAGCACCGTCCTTGGGATTCGGATCCGGGGGCTCTACTTCCGCAACTTCTGCTGGATCGGGGAAGCGGGAGTCATCGTCAGGCACCAGACGTGCGTAACTCCCCGCGAGGTGTCGCACTTGAGACACTCAAGTCGTTGGAGCCAAAGGAGCGCAAGGACTTCATCACGACCTTGAGGTCGGCTTCGGCTCGTCTACATCAACCACGCTCTCCTGAGCGTTGACAACGCTTTTCGGTCTTCAAGGGTAAGTTCGCAAAAAGCCCTCCTCCATCAGACATTACTAATAGATAGGTCCTGGCAGCTTCAGAGGTTCAGGGGCGTAGAGTAAAATTTATTTTTGTTATGCGCGGAACCCCTACAGTGGTATCAGAGCTAGATCTATGTGTAGTAATGCTAGTACGGGTAGAACACACGAGATGTAGCGTGTGGGCGTTGATCTTCTAGTTGTTACCCTCCCATGTGTACTTGTGTATACCGCAGTAATGCTTGATGAAGCGGCCCCCAACCGACTTTACGGGTTCATTCGTGAGACTGGTCCACGCTTGACATACGGCTTCTACCGTATAAAGTGGCTTAGGGGGGTGTTTGTCTCTCTCGCATTAGCTGGTATACCATTTGCAATGGAGGGCCCCGAAAGGGGTGTAGTAGAGACAACTACTTGATCAACGTTGTGCTAAAAGTTCATAGGTAAGAACGGTTCTTGTGCGAAAGCCCATTCAGCCAAGTAAAACATGCAAAGATAAATTAGAGGCGTCTAACTTTGTTTGGCAGGGGGCGTTGCTTTGTGATTTGGTTGTGGCAAAGAAAAATTGATTACCTTTTGTTACGTAGTAGTGGATAGTCACGGAGGTGACGGACTACCACGCCGGAATGACACCGGTACCCTGGTGTCTACGGCGCCGGAACCCTGGCGCCGGAATCTAGTAACGACGGATAGAGATCACGACATGAAGGGCCATATCACATCGCATTTACATTCAATGTTATTGTTTGTATGTCTTGTTGTGTGCTAGTATTAGATACTCAACGTTAGCCTAATAAGATGATCCCTGTTAAAATTACCAACGATTGTGTTCCCCCTTTGTGTGCACCACCAAGAAAGTTCTTCGGTATGAGGCAGGCCGTGATGATCGGGTGTCATACATATTTACATTCGCATATAGTGGGTGTAAGCCATGTTGCACAGCGAATACACTAAGGTTGAGTTGGTGAGCCTAGTGTAACACCCTCAAATCGGCCCTATGCAAGTTTTAGCTCTTTCCGCAAAACCCGCATAGAAACGATTCAAGGACGCCCACCAGGCACTTTCATGCGGGTGGAAATCGAAGTAATACCATTACACAACAGTCCTCGATGGGACCCACAGAACAGATATATATACAACACGACTCCGTGAGTCAAGAATACAGATATACAGTACAAAGATCCAAATCACCTTGAAAACGATAGAGCGTCCGTCTATGGACAAGATGCAAATGGGGCTAAGAGCCCTGAAGAATAACCAATGGCGTCCATAACCCTGCCTGGCCAAGGAAGGGTAACCCTGCTAACGATGACGATCTCAAACCTGCTAAAACAAAAGGGGTGCCGACAAAGGGCAAAGGAAAAAGAGGAGCGTCAGTACTGAGGCTAGTACATGGCGAGGCTAGAATTCGGCGGCTCTCGCCTACATAGGTATGGTGGGCTGGAGCCGCAGTGCAGCGGCACTAAACAACCTATAGAGACTTGAGACAACTAGTGGTTATCAGAGAGGGGTAAGAAAGACCTATTCGGATCCAACCTGAAGCTAACACCAAACAAACCCATCCTGGCATTTCCCCCTCAATACCAAACGAGGAAGTCGGGCCAAGGAACTCACACAGTTGGCAATTTTACTCATTCCATTATAGTTGCAGCAATTACTAATCAGATATAGATAGCATGAGTCATCCTGAAGCATAAGTAGTGGGCAGTTTTAATTACCATTCCGTTGTAGTTGGAACATTTACTAGTCAGATATAATTGTCCTGAGGAATCCCAAAACCCAGCAGTGGTTGGCACTTTTATCACATTCCATTGGAGTTGTAATACTTACTAGGCATATATAACAAAACAACCCAGATCCAGCAGTTGTTGGCATTTTTAACATCCATTCCGTTGTAGTTGAACCTAATTACTAGTCATATATTAAGTCAAGTTTATAGCACTACTTTAGTTATGCTTGTCTATGATCGAGATACTATGCTCCAAGTCGTCCATAACCGTGGACATGGCTTTCAGAAAGTTTTACCCTGCAGGGGTGCACAAATAGCAACACACACTCGATCAACCTCGGAAAAACCAACTCAAAACCTAACGAGGCATTCACGACAAAGCGATCATAGGATTCAGAAATATTTCAGGGGGCACCCCACTAAGCTACCTTGAAGTTGGTTCTCTAGAACAGACCAGTGGTTTGTGACAATGGTCAAACGACTGGGAACCCGAAAGTGTGACCGGGCTTGTCGATACCGAAAACATTCCATGATCCAAAATAAGATACAGTGCTCCACACAATCTTAAATAAAGCAGTAAAGCATGGCATAAGTACAGGATAGTAATAAAGCCCCAAACTACTTTGTGGCCCCAAGAAATAGAAATGAATCAAGCTCTGGCTCAGGGGGGTCCATAAGGCCTCCCGGATGTGGATAGTGCGAAAAATCAAGGAACAGGTATCAAGTACTCTGGGTCCTACGGGACACAAGTGAGCGTGGAAGAACCAAATAACATCTATTGCCCACCGATGCCTCTGCATTAGTTATATCTAGCATTTTAATAGTTGTATTTAAAGTCGTGATCATCTCCACCAGTAAGCATCTCCACCAATAAGCATCTGCCAGCATTTCAACAACTGTGGTACTTGACAACACGAGATCGCTTTGAAAGCGATTCGACTGCATAAGGCCAGCTATCTACCAAACACGGGTGATAGGAGGTGTCCAAGGCAATATAGAGGCTGCACGAGATATAACTGGTGTTCGGAAACTAAAGCATCGCGACACGGATAGCAATAGATCAACAGGAGGAAATAAAGACTATAAATGCAAAATAAGTAGAAGGGGAAGAGATGCTCGCCTGGGAAACACTACCGTAGATATATCCGAAAACTTGTCGAAGCTCACATCAACTCATCGGCCTAATCCGCGAAGAAGCACACACTAGAAGAAACACCGGATGCACTATTTAATACTACGGCAAAAGATCCGGCATGATTATGATATGATGCATGGCATGGCACAGATGCGGTGCAATTAGGCAATATTAAGCGGAATCGGGGTCCCGACAATTAATTAGACGGTTCAAGTTGTTTAGATACCCCGCAATTTAAATGTTGTTTAACAAGGCAAAACATGGCATCGGTTCACTACACAAATTTAAATGGAGTCCGAAATAAGACTAGAATAGCCCGCATATAGACTCCATATTTAATTTAGGTGAATCGACATAATGCCCCCAAACCACAGACATGTATGCATGCATGAACAATTTAATATGCAACAGTGGATAATGTTATATTATAAAAAATAGGGGCTTAGGGTCGCACATCTGGGTTCGGAAGATCTTGGGTTCCGGGCGGTCGAGGTCGGACTCAGGGTTCGACGGGGAGCGGTTCGATGGGATCGGTCTCGGACAACGGAAGGAGATCTTGGCGTTCCGGGAAGAAGGACTTGGCGTATCTGGCGGTGATCTTGGCGGTCTTCGGGTTCGTGCCTTGGCGTCCGAGAGGAAGTACTTGGTGGTTCCGAGAAGGAGGTCTTGTCGCATCCGATGGATCGGTCCTCGGGGTCGAAGAACTTGGCGCGCCAGGGTCTTGGCGATCTTGGCGTCCGGTGGCGAACTTGAATGGATCGGGTACCGGTGGTCTTCGCGTATCAACACATGTCGTTCTTGTCCATCGGATGTCAAACTTGGATCGGTGCCGAGGGTTCATCACTGTTGATCTTGGCGTGGTTCTTATACAACTTGCCGCCTTGGTCGATCTTGTCCCGCAGGAGATCTTGTCCGACTTCTCATCCTTGTACACTGGGAGTGTGTATTCGAGGGCACGGTGCTCCCAATACCACCATCTTGTTATCTTCGCGCCACACTTCAACACTCCGAGTCGTCAGGCAGTACCACAACATCATCGTCACATCATTAGGATGCCACTGCACAAGCAAAAGATGCCTTGCCCGATGGTGGACCTGCAGAACACGAGGGCATGCTGGCTGGCTCCTGGTCCGCTGAACGCGAGTGGGACCACGGGGTCGACAGAGAGCTGCGGGAGGAGCACGGCCTGGAAGGCAGACGCGCGCGTGGAACGGTGCAGAGTTGCTGTTGGTGGAGGATGGAGAGGCCGGTCGGAGAGGAGAGGAGGGTGGATTGGCGGCGGCAGAGCTAAGATGAGGTAGAGGTCTCGGTGGAAGGGCTGGCGAGGACGAGCGGCCCCGGGGGCGGCGACGGGGGGGACGGGCGCGGCTGGAGCGGAGGGGGACCGAGGCGGCGACGGGGACTGGGCGGAGTAAGTGCTCAAGGCAGAGGAAAACGAGGGGGCGAACAGAGGGTGGCGGCCGGAGCGGAGGAGAGGGACGGCAGCAGCGAGCTGCAGGACAACGGCGCCACGCGGCTGGCGGCGGCGGACGAAGTCGCGGTCGACGGAGATGGTGGAGATGCGGCCGTCGATGGGGCTCTGCAGGCGGAGCAGCGGGGCGAGGGGGAGCTGGGGTGTAGCGGTGCGGACGGGGCAGCGGCCAGTAGGCTCGCTGGCACGGTCGGAGACGAGCCGCGGCCGGGAGAGGAGCCAGCGGCGGTGGAGGAGATGCTGGCCGGCGGCCGAGGGGAGGGCGGCGCCATGCCCCATGGAACTTGCAGGCTCGGGGGGGGCCTCTGGGTCGAAGACGGCAAGTGAGCAACAGGTCGAGGTGGGGATCGCGGGGTGCGAGGTGGTCGGGGCCAGGAGGGTGGTTGGGTGAGCGGGAGAGGAGGGTTGCGTGCGGGGTGGGGCGACCGTGTCGCGTTCGTGTAAGAGAGAGAGGGAGAGATGGACGCGCGTGGTGGGGCCGGGTCGGGCAGGGGCGGGGGGATGGGTGCAGGTGGGGGCTGGGGAAAGGAGGGTGGGGCAGACGGGGAGAGAGAGGGGTTGGTGGTTAGGCTGGCTGCGTGTGTGAAAGGGCGGCGGCGGGTGGATCAGGTGTGTGGCGGTTGGGGTAGCTAGGGTGAGAGGGAGGGAAGGGGGGTAGGTGGATTAGGGTTTTTGGTCTGGTTTTAACTGGGCCAGGGTAGTAGGCTGTTGGCGTGCCGGGCTTTTGGCCTGGCAGGCTGGCAGCCTCCCCCGGTAAAACTTTTATTTGAAAGATTTTTTTATTTTAAAAGATTTTGTAAAAGTTTTTAGGCAAATAAAAGATCCGGATAAGACCGGGGGTTTTATGGTTTGAATAAAAGACGGGGCGTTTAGAAAACAAAAATAGGCTTTTTCGAAAATAGTTTTAGGCAGAACCATGCATGATGATGACGATGCTCAAATGCAAGGTGGCATGATGACATGAGCATGCGGTCATGATGATGCAATGCACAAAAACACCGCGATTTTCTAGTAGTGGTTTTAGCGAGGCGCCACAATTTGACACCACTAACAAGGGATCTCGCCCTCGAGATCCGCCTCATGGTACCGGAAGAAGGTCGGCGATCTGAATCTCCATGCTTCATGTAGATCCTCGCGACACCACTAACAAGAGGTAGTTATCCGTGATCGTCAAGAGAACACTCCAGGAAACAAATGACGAAGTACAGGTATCCACAAATAAAGCCACCTCTAACTTCGATAGAAAGAGAGAACCGATGCATTCTCATCCACCTCAATGTACACGAGCGAATAGAGTGAGTAGTTGGCATGGGGGCCAATCCATCACGCACCCAAACTATTATTCCACACAATCAGTAGAAAAGCGTGGAACCATTCTCGGAATCAGACTGAAGATCTCGACAAACAGTGTGCGGAACAAAGGAGTGATGCAGGCTCTGCATCGGATCTGACGTAGATGATGCCGTCGCGTCGGAAAACACCGGAAGGCACAGAGAGGGAGCAAAGAATGGTACCACAGATAAATGATCACTAAGATAGCATGAAGTCCGGAGGTAGAAGCACCGTTGCCAAAGGAGGAAGCGAAACCCTGAATGTACGACGGAAACCCAACCACGAGAAATCCTGGACTCGAAGAAAAGATAAGAGAGCAGGTTCAAAACACGCAGAGGTAAGAGGAGAACATCATAGGAGTAAGGAGTAAAATCAGACCTAATCAGATCTATCCAACCGATTTTGCGAAATTAGTTTTGACATTCTACTTCGGCCGATTGCTAGGTTATCCTACAGGGTGGACTTGTGGGGTATCGCAACTGCTGAGCTCTGATACCACTCTGTAACACCCTCAAATCGGCCCTATGCAAGTTTTAGCGCTTTCCGCCAAACCCGCATAGAAACGATTCAAGGACGCCCACCAAGCACTTTCATGCAGGTGGAAATCGAAGTAATGCCATTACACAACAGTCCTCGATGGGACCCACAGAACAGATATATATACAACACGACTCCATGAGTCAAGAATACAGATATACAGTACAAAGATCCAAATCACCTTGAAAACGATAGAGCATCCGTCTACGGACAAGATGCAAATGGGGATAAGAGCCCTGAAGAATAACCAATGGTGTCCATAACCCTGCCCAGGCCAAGCCGGAAGGGTAACCCTGCTAACAATGACGATCTCAAACCTGCTAAAACAAAAGGGGTGCCGACAAAGGGCAAAGGAAAAAGAGGAGCGTCAGTACTGAGGCTAGTACATGGCGAGGCTAGAATTCGGCGGCTCTCGCCTACATAGGTATGGTGGAGCAAGCAGCGGCACTAAACAACCTATAGAGACTTGAGACAACTAGCGGTTATCAGAGAGGGGTAAGAAACACCTATTCGGATCCAACCTGAAGCTAACACCAAACAAACCCATCCTGGCATTTCCCCCTCAATACCAAACGAGGAAGTCGGGCCAAGGAACTCACACAGTTGGCAATTTTACTCATTCCATTATAGTTGCAGCAATTACTAATCAGATATAGATACCATGAGTCATCCTGAAGCATAAGTAGTGGGCAGTTTTAATTACCATTCCGTTGTAGTTGGAACATTTACTAGTCAGATATAATTGTCCTGAGGAATCCCAAAACCCAGCAGTGGTTGGCACTTTTATCACATTCCATTGGAGTTGCAATACTTACTAGGCATATATAACAAAACAACCCAGATCCAGCAGTTGTTGGCATTTTTAACATCCATTCCGTTGTAGTTGAACCTAATTACTAGTCATATATTAAGTCAAGTTTATAGCACTACTTTAGTTATGCTTGTCTATGATCGAGATACTATGCTCCAAGTCGTCCATAACCGTGGACATGGCTTTCAGAAAGTTTTACCCTGCAGGGGTGCACAAATAGCAACACACACTCGATCAACCTCGGAAAAACCAACTCAAAACCTAACGAGGCATTCACGACAAAGCGATCATAGGATTCAGAAATATTTCAGGGGGCACCCCACTAAGCTACCTGCAACGAAGTTGGCCGGCTCTAGAACAGACCCAGGGTTTGTGACAATGGCTGTAAACGACTGGGAACCCGAAAGTGTGACTGGGCTTGTCGATACCGCGAAAACATTCCATGATCCAAAACAGTACAGGTGCTCCACGCACAATCTTAAATAAAGCAGTAAAGCATGGCATAAGTACAGGATAGTAATAAAGCCCCAAACTACTTTGTGGCCCCAAGAAATAGAAATGAATCAAGCTCTGGCTCGGGGGGTCCATAAGGCCTCCCGGATGTGGATAGTGCGAAAAATCAAGGAACAGGTATCAAGTACTCTGGGTCCTACGGGACACAAGTGAGCGTGGAAGAACCAAATAACATCTATTGCCCACCGATGCCTCTGCATTAGTTATATCTAGCATTTTAATAGTTGTATTTAAAGTCGTGATCATCTCCACCAGTAAGCATCTCCACCAATAAGCATCTGCCAGCATTTCAACAACTGTGGTACTTGACAACACGAGATCGCACCTGAGCAAGCAGTTACGACTCGCAAGGCCAGCTATCTACCAAACACGGGTGATAGGAGGTGTCCAAGGCAATATAGAGGCTGCACGAGATATAACTGGTGTTCGGAAACTAAAGCATCGCGACACGGATAGCAATAGATCAACAGGAGGAAATAAAGACTATAAATGCAAAATAAGTAGAAGGGGAAGAGATGCTCGCCTGGGAAACACTACCGTAGATATATCCGAAGAACTTGTCGAAGCTCACATCAACTCATCGGCCTAATCCGCGAAGAAGCAAACACTAGAAGAAACACCGGATGCACTATTTAATACTACGGCAAAAGATCCGGCATGATTATGATATGATGCATGGCATGGCACAGATGCGGTGCAATTAGGCAATATTAAGCGGAACCGGGGTCCGGACAATTAATTAGACGGTTCAAGTTGTTTAGATACCCCGCAATTTAAATGTTGTTTAACAAGGCAAAACATGGCATCGGTTCACTACACAAATTTAAATGGAGTCCGAAATAAGACTAGAATAGCCCGCATATAGACTCCATATTTAATTTAGGTGAATCGACATAATGCCCCCAAACCACAGACATGTATGCATGCATGAACAATTTAATATGCGACAGTGGATAATGTTATATTATAAAAAATAGGGGCTTAGGGTCGCATATCTGGGTTCGGAAGATCTTGGGTTCCGGGAGGGTCGGCGTCGGACTCAGGGTTCGACGGGGAGCGGTTCGATGGGATCGGTCTCGGACAACGGAAGGAGATCTTGGCGTTCCGGGAAGAAGGACTTGGCGTATCTGGCGGTGGTCTTGGCGGTCTTCGGGTTCGGGCCTTGGCGTCCGAGAGGAAGTACTTGGTGGTTCCGAGAAGGAGGTCTTGTCGCATCCGATGGATCGGTCCTCGAGGTCGAAGAACTTGGCATGCCGGGGTCTTGGCGATCTTGGAGTACCGGTGGTCTTCGCGTATCAACACATGTCATTCTTGTCCATCGGATGTCGAACTTGGATCAGTGCCGATGGTTCATCACTATTGATCTTGGCGTGGTTCTTATACAACTTGCCGCCTTGGTCGATCTTGTCCCGCAGGAGATCTTGTCCGACTTCTCATCCTGGTACGCTGGGAGTGTGTAGTCGAGGGCGCGGTGCTCCCAATACCACCATCTTGTTATCTTCGCGCCACAGCATCGTCACATCATTACGATGCCATTGCACAAGCAAAAGATGCCTTGTCCAATGGTGGACCTGCAAAACAAGAGGGCATGCTGGCTGGTTCCTGGTCCGCTGAGCGCGAGTGGGTCCACAGGGTCGACAGAGAGCTGCGGGAGGAGCACGGCCTGGAAGGCAGACGCGCGCGTGGAACGGTGCAGAGCCGCCGTTGGTGGAGGATGGAGAGGCCGGTCGGAGAGGAGAGGAGGCGGATTACGCGGCGAGCTGGGCGGCTGAGCGGAGGGGCAGGTGGCCCGAGGCTACTGGGCGGAGTAAGTGCTCAAGGCAGAGGAAAACGAGGGGGCCGAACAGAGGGCGGCGGCCGGAGCGGAGGAGAGGGATGGCAGCGGCGAGCTGCAGGACGGCGGCGCCACGCGGCTGGCAGCAGCGACGGACGAAGTCGCGGCCGACGGAGATGGTGGAGATGCGGCCGTCGACGGGGCTCTGCAGGCGGAGCGCCGGGGCGAGGGGGAGCTAGGGTGGAGCGGGGCGGACGGGGCAGCGATCGGTAGGCTCGCTGGCGTGGTCGGAAACGAGCCGCGGCCGGGAGAGGAGCCAGCGGCGGTGGAGGAGACGCTGGCCGGCGGCCGAGAGGGAGGGCGTCGCGGCGACCGGCCCGCGGAACTTGCAGCGGCTCGGGGAGGGGGCGGCCTGCGGGGTCGAAGACGGCGGCGGAGCAGCGAGGTCAGGGTGGGGATCATGGGGTGCGAGGTGGTCGGGGCCAGGAGGGTGGTTGGGTGAGCGGGAGAGGAGGGTTGTGTGCGTGGTGGGGCGACCGTGTCGCGTGCGTGTAAGAGAGAGAGGGAGAGATGGACGCGCGTGGTGGGGCCGGGTCGGGGAGCAGCGTGGGGATGGGTGCAGGTGGGGGCTGGGCGGGAAAAAGGAGGGGGTGGGGCTAGACGGGGGAGAGAGAGGGGGTTGGTGGCCAGGCTGGGCGCGCGCGCGCGTGTGTGAGAGGGCAGCGGCGGATGGATCAGGTGTGTGGCGGCTGGGGTAGCTAGGGTGAGAGGGAGGGAAGGGGGTGGGTGGATTAGGGTTTTTGGTCTGGTTTTAACTGGGCAGGGGTAGTAGGCTATTGGCTTGCCGGGCTTTTGGCCTGGCAGGCTGGCAGCCTCCCCCCGTAAAACTTTTATTTGAAAGATTTTTTTATTTTAAAAGATTTTGTAAAAGTTTTTAGGCAAATAAAAGATCCAGATAAGACCAGGGGTTTTATGGTTTGAATAAAAGACGGGGCATTTAGAAAAAAAATAGGCTTTTCGAAAATAGTTTTAGGCAGAACCATGCATGATGATGACGATGCTCAAATGCAAGGTGGCATGATGACATGAGCATGCGGTCATGATGATGCAATGCACAAAAACACCGCGATTTTCTAGTAGTGGTTTTAGCGGGGCGCCACACCTAGCATGTGGAGACATGGCCTCGGAACACGGATGGTCGAAAGATCGAGCACGGGTCGCATGAATGATGTGATCGACGTTTAGCGTCCACCCTTGAACCCACATTGATGGCCGTGATGATCGGGGGAGATGTGGCTGATAGGGGTCGTGTTATCACTAGGAACCCTTCTGGGGATAGGTGTTTCTGAGTGGAGTTATTGTTAACTCATTTAATCATAAACTTAGTCCAAATTCCTTTTGCAATTATAAATGTAGAAAATGGCTCTCCTCGAGATTACCTTCCCTATCGACAATTGGTTAAAAGGAGAAAAGCTCAAGTTAGATGGATCCAACTTTTCTGCATGGGCCATACGCCTGTTTGATCTCCTTGGTGAGAACAATGTAGCTGACTACATGACCTGCGAGATGTATTTGGAGCCACCCTATTCTCATGAGACCTAGGAGCAGCGGGATCTGCACTGCCGTCGTCGTGTGATGGCCACATTCATGTCAGTAATGATGCGCCTTGGAATGGACGATGGGCTATGGCCAATGGTGGGAAGTCTTAAACCCCGAGTGGTCATGGCACATCTGAGATCGCATTTCGTGGAACAAGTGCGCATGTGGGAGTATGGGCTGATGGGGGACTTCCTCTCCATAAAGATGGAGGAGGGATCCTCACTAGACGAGAACTTATTGAGCATATACGATGCATACATGAGTCTGGCATACTACCTACACAACTGGTTTTCAAGCTCTTTTGTGATGGGAGTTGTGCTGCGGTCGCTTCCACCAAGCTTCCAGCACAGGTCAGGATCTGCATTATGAGAGGTGACACGGAAACACTGGATTTCCTCGAGTTCATATCACATTTCAGAAATGTGGTGGATGAACCCGACGTCACTAGAGGTCATCAATGACAAAGGTATATATTTGATATAAAGTTTTATAAATGTTATAATCTTGCAAACACATTGTAGTGTTAAGTATATCTGATACTTGTTCTGTTTTGCTGAAAACAGGTCCTTATGCATGAGAGGTTCTTGCTGGAGAGGAGGTGATGTTGCGTGTTGATGGCGAGCATGATGATGATGGCCGACGACACTCTCCCGCAACATTTATCATTTAGTTTGTGTTTTAGGACGATTATTGTAATCAAGAGATTGTGAACTTCTTTAGTGTGTCTCACACTTCGTGAGACGGTTATTCATATGAGTTTGTAACAAACGGTTGTTCTACTTTTATGAATGATTTCTATTCATGTTCATATCTTGTTTGATTATATGTGAATTATCCTTGTTGTTTGAAACTAATTGATAATGCATGAACATTTTTAAAATATTGAAATGCCTTAAAAATGCCCAACTTAAATGATATGTTCAGTAATGAATGAAACCATTGTTTAAATTCAAAGTTATAATGATAATATGTGAAAGTTATTCGATTTCTTATCACATATAAATCATGCCTAAGTTCGGCAAAATAACTTGAAACACCGTGTATTACTTGAATAGAAAGTGTTTAAAGAATTGTTAAAAGTAAATACATATTCGATGTATTGTGTTTTGACGAAAAATGGTAATTATCATTAATTGATTGTTTAAATGTGTAAAGTAGTTTACCAAAGGAAACATGAATATGAAACTATTTGATTTGATCAAAGTGTCTCATCAACAATGGGTATAAATATAAAAGAGAATCTAATTACTATGATTTGATCAATAGTAATGAAATTGAACTTTATAAGAATGGCATAAAAGAAATTGTGGAATGAAAAGCGTTTTGAAACGTCAAAATGCAAAGCATCACAATGTGATATTAGATATCAAAGTGGGTTAAATAGAAGGCACCAAATAAATCATTTGTAGTGTAGATGTAGAGACCATTAGTTAGAAATAGTTAGCACTCAATTAGAATGTAGTGAACCATTTGAATTCGTGAAAGTTTTGGGGTTATTCGAAATAACCAAAACAATAGCGAATAAGTCCTTGTAGAGCATTCATTGGAAACTTTGAATACGAAATCCATAGCTGAAACCAAAAGGAAAGCAAAACTTGTATTGCTTGGATTTTGGTGCATTCTTGAGAAAGCTCACTTTTAGTGATATTTCTTGATTATGGAGCAAATGGAAGATAGTGAAAAACACGATGAGGATTCAAAACCCTGCATCAGAGTGTTGAGAAGCGCAACGGACAACATTCCTAAACAATCCACTTCACAGAAGGAAAGAATTAATGATATTGATCATTATGATTTCCCCACTGATATTTTCACCACATGAAGTAGGATTCAAAATGTAATCCATATCTTGTATGGAAACATTTGTGAATCATTTGTCATGATTCTTGGAATATCACATACCTACGAACTACTAAGGAAATAATGGTAAACTAAAATTATGAGAAATCCTAGAAGCAAAATTCACTTGAGATTAGAAAGCAATTCATTGCTGAATCTCACAAGTAAAAGGGGTTACTTGGAATTTTCCCAAATGACTGCAAACCGTGGTGGAAAAGGGGGTGAATGACAAAAGCACAATTTGTCAAGTATTGGACAAATTCAAATGAATTTGATTCAAGTGTGCTAATTTCCCAAGTGATTGACATATTTTTGAATGGGAGCAATATAAGTCTCAAACTCAAATATGTAGGAACATATTTTGAGTGGGAGCTTAGAGGAGTAATTCTTAAGTATGTTAAGAATGAAAGCGCAAATACTTATAAATAATGATTTGTAAGATGTAGAAGTTGATAATAGGTGTATTATGATATTATGTAGTATTCCTTAAAGGATTCTGGAAAGGGTTTCAGAATAGAAGTTAATTAAGGAACTGGTCCTTAATAACTCAAATTAGGAATAGTATTAAGTTTAACATCGATTTGAAAGAAAGAAAGGATGATCATCATCCACTATGTTAAGACATAGGTTCTGTCCTAGTAAACCATGATAATAACTTAGCATAATATATGACACAATAAAGAACGTTTGAAAGTGATTAAGTTTGAATCACAGAATGTTGACCTGAATTTGTCCGTAGTGTCTAATAGAGAACTATAGATATATTTTCCAAATCCATAAAGGATGATATATCTTAGAACATAAAGGGTTATGTTATAAGGGAATATGTTGGAAACTCCTGTAAATACCGATTGAAGTCAAGTAGGAAGCGAGGTGAACAAAACATCGAAAGTTGCACTGAGTGCACTGGTGTTTCGATGAATACATTTATAATAGATAAGGGTACCATCTAAAGTGTTGCATAATGTTATGGCGGGGCTAGTTCGCTTTTAACGTAGAATGATGTGTCCCAGGGCACAGTTCCCATGAGAAAGCCCTCGAGGTTGATCTAAAGTCCTTTACATGGGCTCTCGAATCGGCCTCGCTCACGCCATAGCGACGATGCATACACACAGATGTTATCATGTGATGATAAAGTATTAATGTTAATCAAGGTGACATTAGTAAGTTGCAAAGGATTTGGGACTATAAAGTACAGACCCAAGACTCAACCTCTTCCATGAGAAAGCATGTTCAGGGTACCGGATATATATGGTGCCAATGATTGAGAAAAAATGCAGCTAGTGTATTTGTACTCTAGTGCAAGTGGGAGACTGTTCGAAATATGCCCTAGAGACAGATAGTAGTAAGGACTATTATCATATTTCATATAGTTTATGATTAAGTTTTATATCATGCTATAACTGTATTGAGTGGAAACATCAATACACGTGTGATATACAAACAACCAGGAGTTCCTAGTGAAACTCTAGTCACTAGTTCATTGGTCAATAGATGATCATGTTCCCTGATCATGTGGCATTTATGCTAGTTGGAAATGGAGTCATCTCATTCCGAGAATGAGATGGTGAACCAATACCCAACCTAAACATCATGACCCGATCATGTCACGAAGTTCAAGTTATGATGATTAGAAATGGATCCTCCTATACAATTGCTTAGACCGTGAGACTATATCAATCACTGTTTCCCAAGAGTGCTTTCATAGCATCAAGCGCCACTTGGTAATACAGTGGTTATAAAGGTGTGTTCAGGTACTCAGAGGAAACCGTTGAGGCAATATATGTTAAGAGCAGGATTTGTCCGTCCATGTGACGGGAAGATACTCGAAGGGCCCGCTCGGAGAGGTTATATCCAATAGCTGTGCAGCGTGTGATTTGATCACAGGGATATCACTTGTCGGAACGAGTCAAGTAACGTTGTTCGGTAACGAGATTGAACACGACATGGTGATGTCATTGATCAGATCTCGGGCAATGCAAGTATCGAGAGACAAAGGGAATAAGACACGACTGTCCCAGTTCAAATGACGAAAGATCTTCATGGAACGCATAGGGGTCACATGTCCATCCAGGTCCCTCTGCCGATCATTGGTGCGGGAATGTCCTGACCATGTCTGGAGTGTTCCTGAACCGTGGGGTATCATGCTTAAGGGCTTGATGATGCTTAGAGAGTGTTTATAGGATCGGTAGAATCACCGAAGAATAGTAGAGAGAAAACCGGAAGGGTTTCGGTAAGTCCGGAGGATGTCCGAAGTGGAGGTGGAAGGTGTTCCATAGCCATGGAGATTGAATAATATGTGAATGAATGTTAAATGTTGATTTAATCATTTATTCATAATTATTTAATAAAATAGAAAATCAATTAAAATGGTCAAAGGCTTAATGGGCCAATTTCCGGAGGGAGAAGGCCCATTAGGGGAAAGGAGAGAGGGAGAAGGGGCAAGGGGGCTGGCGGCTAGGACTAGCCCCCTCGCGCGGGGCCCACTAGGGTTGCCGGCGGCTACCCCTCCCTCCTCCTCTCCTTTAGTCCCTCCCCGGGACTTTGAGGGAGGTAGTACCTCCCCTTCCCCTATATATAGTGGGGGTATTTCGCCAAATAAAATACACCAATAATCAATAAAGGTCTTCTCACTTTTTGGGAGGACCGCTAATTTATATTTTATCTCTCCCCCTCTCTCTCTCATGACCGTGGTCCCAAGTCTGGACTGCGTGAACGAGAGACATCTTCACCACGGAGCACCGTCGCGCTGCGGGATTCGGATCCAGGAGCTCTACTTCCGCAATCGCCTTCGGATCGGGAAGCGGAGTCATCGTCAGCATCGGACGGTGTACCTCCCATAGGTGTCACACTTGATGCACTCAAGTCGTTGGAGCCAAAGGAGCGAAAGGACTTCATCACGACCTTGAGGTCGGCTTCGGCTCGTCTACATCAACCATGCTCTCCTGAGCGTTGACAACGCTTTTCGGTCTTCAAGGGTAAGTTTGCGAAAAGCCCCTACTGTTACTGTATTACTAATAGATAGGTCCTGGCAGCTTCAGGGGTTCAGGGGCGTAGAGTAAAATTTATTGTTTTTATACGTTGGAGCCCCTACACTTTTATGCTCAATAGTTTTTGCTCGGTTCACTTGTTGAACTTTGTTGAACAAATCTTGTGTTAATTTGATTCTTTGATATAGTTTGGACAACAAATGTTTTTTGTCACACCTTGTATGCCTTCTTGAATATTTTGGTGTTTTGTCGAAATTATATCTTCATTGGTTCTTGAAAGTCTCGTGCATGCATGTTTACTAAATATATATCTTATATCATGTTTTTCTTTCTTTGATCCAATATATAGGGTATACTCCATGAAATCCTTAAACGGCTAAGATGTGCATGAATTCAAATTTCATCTCTAAATATGCACATATTTTTATGGAGTGTGTCCTATGTGTTGTGGTTAGTCTAACCGCTTTGGATCCAATAAGTTTGGGGACCAAGATGTACTTGAATGTTGTTTTAGGTACATTGGAGATGCAATGGATGCTTTTCTTATCTATAAGGAAGGTGTTGTCACCACATGATAATTGGAGCCAAGCTAGGATGATCGAAGAATTCTTATCTACTACATCATACCATTGCTATCTCGGTAACAAGTATATTATTCATGCATACTATTCTTCCTTCCAATCTCTTGTAGGTTACATCTTGGCATGAATGTATTTGTTTGTAAATGTTGTGGTTCTTGCAAGGATATTTGAAAGAATTCTCTATCCTTATTGCTTATGTGAGTAATTTGAGATGATGCATATTGTGGGGAGTATATAAAATCATGTTCATGATTCACCAATTCCAAATATGCCTTCTAGCAATTTATTGCATATCAATTCCTCAGGGTACTCTCATGTGCAATATTTTTAAAATTGCATTGAATCCTTCCTTTTGATACTTGTTGCCTTTCTCAAAATATCCTAACTAGCATTAGTTCCCTTAGTGTTAGTTGTGATGTTTTTGAGGTTTTTCTTTTTCTTTGGTGAAGTTCATTGATATACCATAAGATAAAATATAGCCATGGGCTATATATGCACTTAAGCAAAATATCATTTTTTGGTATATCTTATGACTTCCTCTTGGATATCATGTTTTCTTATTTTTATTAACCTCTTATGTGTGGATGTTTCTTTGTGGATTATTCTCATGTTTTCCCACTTAGAAACTTATATACACAAGAGTGTTAATCTCTCGCCTTGATATCCTCGCCTTTTACCAACCATCTCACTTATCCGCTTAGTTAATAATGATTTTGATAAGGTCTTGATTTATGAGTGCTCGGTTTACTTTTATTGCATCTTCGCGCACTCATATCTCATATTTGGTTTCTTTTGGACTTAAGCTTGTCTTGACAAGTGTATTGATTTATATCTATACTCCTTGTATCTTGGTTGTGTTCTAAATGATATAGAGGGAGTGAGGATTCCATGTTTGTGCATATTGTATTCAAATGAAACAACTAATTTATGCATGAACCTTGGGGAGCTTCCTTATTTCATTTAGAGCACTATTTGTTCATTTGATTGCTTGCTTAATCATTGAAGTTTCTTCACCTTGTTATTCTTTTAGCAATATTTGATCCTCAATATAGTTGATTTCCTCCAAGTATTCGTCATTGGATATGTGCATATGATTTCACTCATATTATGAGAAATGCACACCTTGGGAGGAACTTGAACTATATTGGCCTTCGAACTTTGTCATCCATGTTGGCACATGTTGTCAATGGGGGAGAAGTTTAGAGAGTTTTAAGGGAAATGGTTTTCTACTTAAGAGTGGTTTGTTCTTAAGTACTTGCCTTTCATGCATTTCATCTTTATTTTGTTTTGCATGGTTGAATATATAGTGGAAACTCTCCCAAAGGTCATGCTTGACAATGTATGCAATGAAATTCAAGTTCATCACACGTGCATATATTGTGGAGGAGTTTGCTCTATATATGTTGGTTCTACTCACATCTCGTGCATTAGTTGTAGTTTGTGTGCATAGAATTGGTTTTGATATGGGCTAGTATCTTTGTGTTACTTAACCATATCAAATACAACCTCTTGTGTACAACTTATTCTCGGATAAGTTGCGTACTTGTTTCTAATATTCATTATATAAACCCTCTTGTTGTGCTTGTCATCGATTACCAAAATGGGGGAGATTGAAAGGGTAATTGACCCTATGTGTGGTTTTGGTGATTAATGACAATCCCTATGGACTAATGTTTTAACTGAGTTTTATATGAAGGAATATTCCATAGGTCATGCTTGTAGTCCATGTTTTGGATTCAAGTATGTACGCCATGAAGATAAAGATATACCTTGAGTATTGGCATCAAGATCATCGAGTTGAAGATAAGAATATGTTATGATCAAGATCTTGAGAGTATGATCTCAATAGAAGAATTCAAGATATGGCTCTAAGTCGGTGTCATGATAGCCTCATTAGTTGAGCTATGTTGACTATGATTTAGAGAATGTAATCAAATGAAGAATTCTTTATGTACCTCAAGATATTGAGATGGAGCATGAGAAGATACTTGGTTGACCAATACAAAGAGTGAAGAGTGATTTCAAGTTGGTCAACACATGAAGCATAAAGAATGTACCACATGGATCTTGTGGTATGGTAAGCCTTGTCATTTATGCATCATGAACTAACCCATTATATTTGTGCATTTGCATTTTCTATATGGTATAGGTATATTTCCATGGGCATGCTTCAAAAGTGAAGATTTCATATAGCCCATGAGAGGATGACATCAAGTGGTGATCATCATCAAGGTTGAGAAGGGCAAGTTCAAGATAAGTATCTCGAGAAGATCATTTGCTTGAAGCTTGCCGTCCATATTGGTGATAATGGACTTGTGAAGATATGTCTTAATGAATCTATCCCATAGTGGTGTATGGGGAGCAAATTATGAGTCTTCACAAAGCAACAATGATCAAGTGATGCATTCCGGCTTGGATGGAGCTTGAAGCATTGTCATCAAGATCAAGCGGGATGCGCAAGGCAAAGGTATGGCCTTGCTAGGTTTTCCTTTTAACGGTCTCAAGGTGGTTGTTAGGAGACTGGGTTACAGGATAGATAGCCACACTATTAAGAGGGGCTTTCAGTTGGGTAACTTGATCACATCGTCATATGAAGCTCAATCCTTTGCATCTTCCTATTTTGTTGTTTCTTTGTGTTTCTCCATGTGAGGTTCTTGAGCTTGTTGCTAGCTCTTCAACAAGCCCAAGTTCATCGAAAACGGAATTCGTATGCATCTTCTATGGCGTTTTCGACTTTCAAGGTTTTACCGGTTCTTCTTATAGGGAGGCTTTATACCTTTCCTAATTTTGTTCTATCCTCCTTTTTTGGACTATGATGTTTTCATGCACCATATTTTAGATCTTGTTGTCCTCGTCAAAACAAGCCCAAGATCATCGAAATTAGAGTCCAAACACAAAAGTTATTGCGTTTTTCGTGAAGTCTGTTCCATCTCGGTTGTGGATCCGGTCCAACCGACTCCCAGACCGGGTGGTCCGGTGCCAGCGCAGGAAAACCGGATCTCAGATTAGATTTTTCGGTTTTCGGTACCGAGTCTATCCGGGGCTCACGTACTGGGAGCATCCCGGTTTGGATTCCGGTCCTCCGGCCTGGGGACCGAGTTTCCCGGTTCTGGGGCCGGTCCAACCGACTTTGAAACCGAGTTTTCGTTGTTTTCTCTCCAACGACCATATTTTCTTTCCTCTATAAAATGGGGTTCTTCTCCCAACGTTTTTGAGAGTTCTTGACCACGAAATTGACCTCCATTGTTGAACCTCTTGAGCTTGCTCCCTCTCCCTTCCCTCGTATGATTCTTGCATCTTTTTTAGGGCTTTGGAAGAGGAGATCTAGATCTACAATCCCCACCAATCAATTCCTCATCTAAGTGAGGGGAACCCCTTGGATCTAGATCTTGAAGTCATTGGTTGACTTCCACCATTGTTCTTCTACCATCGAGCTTGTACTTATATCTTGCCTATCACTTGTGATATATTTATCTTGTTCTATCTTGTTTAGCTTAACTTGTTGGTGGTGCACTTAGTTGAGCCTAGTGTATTTAGGTTTTGTGCTTGTAAAATAAACGTTAGTTTAATTCCGCATTCTATTAAGCCAAAACCGTAATAGTTTTGAAATTGCCTATTCACCCCCCTCTAGGTGACATCTCTATCCTTTCAAGCGTCTATACAGGCCCGTACCGCAAGCAAGTGCAGAATGTGCACATGCACCGGGCCTCCGATTGATTGGGGGGCCATTTTCTAGGTGTCCATTTAGTATCAGCATTAATCAAGAGATTACACGATGAATAATTACAGTGTTAAGCCCTCTCTTTATTCTCCTAGGAAACCCAACTAGGTACCAATTTCCAAAGGGCCCTCTTTCTGTCTCTTCCATGATGCGAGTGGCGAGTCTTTCGAAACTGTACATACACGATTCAAACAACAATACTCAAGGGATTTTGTAACTAGGAAGGCTAGAACGATAGCATCAATTTGAAGTCTTTTTTAGAACTAGCAACTTCAAGTTTCAACTTGAGTAGTAGTTAGTAAATGGGACCAAGATTTTTCATCAATATGTACTTCCTCTTAATAAGACCCGAGTTGTCGGATCCTAACATTTTCTTCGTAGTGCACCCATTTTGTTAGTAAAAACACATAAACATGTATATCACTTGACCAATAATAAATTGTATATAGTAATAGTAAAATATAATACTATATTGGCTAATCCTAAGGTCTCATCTTTCTTCAAACAGAGGTTGTAATTCTCAGATAAAAAGGTTACGGCCTCACTTTATGAAATTTCATTTAAATTGCTCATTTTGATAGATGTTATAATACCTGGCTTTCGGTCAAATTACCTCCTAGATGACAATAGTACAAGAAAATTTGAATAAATAGGTTATATTTTATTTATATTTCAATCAAATCCAAGTAAAATTTATGGTACTTTTTTCGAAATGGAGAACAAACTCACCACAATTTAGCGACTTCCGCTATGGCACGAATATTTCTAAAACCAGAATTCAACCATTTTTTGTGGATCAAAACAAAAACACATTTACTGGTGTGTTAAATTCTACTATATGCATAGGGCTAAATATTTTATTTTTTACAGGGTCTCTAAATCCTCAGGTACGGCCCTGCGTCTATACTGACTTTGCCGATCTGGAAGCTCTGTAACTCTAGTATTTGATAGACACCTTACGCATGTGGGAGACTCCTTTACTGGCTGCTGTCGAAAAACATAGTAGTCCACCCAATAAATATCTAGACAAAGACATCAAAGGCACGAACAATGTTTTGCTCAGACAAGACGCAAACCACTTTGAAACCACAGGAGACCCGTACTGAAAATCGTGAATCTCTTATGGAGGACTAAAGCGTAGCGTAGTACACATAATACGTGTCACCTATTTCAACCATTAGCTACTGTCGGTAGCCGACAGTCCATCTTCCCTGTCCAGCAGGTAACAATCGCTCTTGTATGCTAGGGGACAACAAGTATCACACCTTATTGGCCACTTGCAATTATCACGAAAGAGAGCTTTCGCTAATCCCATGCTTTGCTTCATGCACTATCTCCAAAAGATAATTCGCTCGGATCTGTTACAACGATATTTATTTCGTTACTGCGGTTCTTCACAGTTAAGCACTCTGGAAAGAGAGATGCATATTGCGCCCGTAGCCCTCTCGCTTTATTGATTTGACATTTACTTAATAATACTGATATGATAGCTTTGGAACATTAGAGGATGGATCTTTCAGTTAGATTCACCTGAAATCCTGAATAGTTAATAATTGTTCGAAGAACAAATCTGATGAAAGTCTTAACCTCATTATTCGTACATGTACATCGTAGCAAGACGTGCAATTATAATTGCTAGCAGAAATTTCTTCATTTCCATACCGTAGTCTGTAAAGCAAACACCTGTACATATGTCTGTCTGTCATATGAAGATATTTTCTTCAGTTTCTAAGTTCAACCACAGAAGTATCTTTCTCGCCCGTCGCATATCCCATCCACATCTCTCTCTCCAGTCTCCACTCCACCTATAAAATGGCACCTCTAGCCTATCTTCTTCATCGCTCCCTGTGCTGCTAACCTCAGTGCTCTCCTTATTAGTTCCAAGCCACAAAAGATTATAGCATCTAAGCTCCGATGGAGAATTTCACTAAGTCTTCCAGTGGCCTGATGTCCAGCGGCAAGGTGGTCGCGGAGGCCGCCCAGTCGGCGTTCGAGACGAAGAGCGTGGAGAACATCGACAAGGAAAAGGTCGCTGGCGCCTCTGCCGATATCCTGGACTCCGTCTCCAAGTACGCCAAGATAGAGGACAAGCCGGCCGGGCAGTACCTCGAGAAGGCCGAGGTTTACCTGAAACAGTACAGATCCGGCGGCACCGAGAAGGAGAAGACCGACGCACCTGCTGCCGCTGACGCGCCCAAGCCGGCAGCGGAGGAGGCACCTAAGGAAACAGCGCCAGCGCCTGCGCCTGCTCCTGCCGCAGAGGAAGGCAAGTCATCCGATGGATTCGGTCTTGACGACGTCATGAAGGGGGCTGAGTCGCTCGTGGAGAAGAAGAGTGGCGGGGAGGAGAGCGGCGGCGGTGGGTTCATGAAGATGACGCAGGGCTTCATGAAGTAGGAAGTCTGGTTTGCTGCATATATATATGCACGTGAGCTCGTCGCTAAGTTTGTGTGCCGCTTTCCTTACCTATTTAAGTACTCCGTGTGGTTAATTATGTTGACTGCTGATACATTTGGGTCTGTAAAGGTTCTTGAATATGTCTGTATTCGAATAATCCAGTTGTGCTAGCTGCTTCCTGCTTGCAGGATTTCGGTTGTACTATTTGGCATCCATTGCTAGTTACTCATGTATCATGCCTATGATCAGCCAAAACCTTGATCCTCTTATTCCCTACTACTAATATACTCTTGATAACGATTCTTGCTCTTGAGAACTCTGCTGAGCTAGTTTTACTGCAGCCTGCACTTGGCTGATTTTCCTGAACCTGCTCGTGCGGCAACGGCTGTATAGCGCTACACGTACTCCCTCCGTTTCAAAATATGAGATGTTTTATGAAAGGAGCGTATCTATATCCTTTTTAGTGTCTAGATTCACTTCGAACCTAGAAGAATCTAGATACTAAAAGAGACCTAGATACACTCATTCACAAAAATAAAACATCTTATATTTTGAAACAGAGGGGGCTTCATCCCATTGGCTTGTCTTGTCCTCCTGTTGCTTGCATCGCTCGTGGAGAGTGGCTGATTTTCCTTCTCAACTGCATATCTCGACTGCGATGTTCTTAACTGCATATCTTTTTCTCAACTTTGTCCTCCTTCTCAACTGCGCATTTTCTGCCGTATTTTTCTTAGAAAACGCTTTAAAACAACAGGGATATCGGGTGGCTTCGATTGTGCGCAGGCCACGCGTCCCGAACGAGACAACAAAGAGTACGGGTCCCATCACCTCCCGTCTTTATCTCCTCCCAACCGATCGTATCCACTCATCATCTATTTTCCCTTCCTCCCCTTAACTCTTTGCAAACAACACCAGCTTTTCTCTGCCATTGATGCCCTACACATCCACTTGCCCGCTTATTCCCCGTACCGCTGCTAATTTCCAGCCTAGCTGCCGGCTGCTATTTTGTTGCACCTCCTCTCCCCTACGACCCCCTCGCCCGCTGCACCGGCAGTGGTGCGAGCTGCTACCAGCGGTGACTATAGGTGCTGCGTGAAAAGTGTTGCTGCCAGGCGGTGCTGCGACAGTAGGCCATCGTTGCTATCAACGGTGGCAACGACGGCCGTAGGTGCTACCAGCATTGTCCATCAGCGTTATTTTTTGGCGATGGTGGTGCTACCAGCGATGGCTGCTGGTGCTGCTACATGGATCAAGTAGTGGTGTTGAGAGCTGTCGTGCATTTGTGATTCTGTGGTTTTGCTACATACATATCCATATTATTTCTGCTACATACGCATATTATTTTTTGCTATATTGCATCGTATGAAGAAAATATTTCTATAGCCGTTCTGAGGTTTTGTTGCAACAATACAAAAAAATTGCTACGATGTCTCCAGCAAGGTTCATGTCCGGTGGGTCATTTTTTTGTTTTATCGAATCGTATTTTTACATAGAAGCAGAAGTAGTAGCATGTTTTGCTACATAGAAGCAAGTGTGGGGATTTAGGGGAAAATGACACATGTCAGCCTACGACCCTAGGACAAGGGATTTGATCCTCGGGGCGCTAATCGCTTCCCATTTTTCTTCGCAGCCATGTCCTATAAACTGCATTTTTCTTGTCTTTCATGAAATGCTCATCTCAACTGCCTACTGTCAATTGTGGTTTTCCTTCTCAATTGCATCCTCCTTCTCATCTACATCTTCTCAACTATATTTTCTCCTTCTTTAGTGTGTTTATCAACTGCAATTCACCTTCTATACTACTTTCAGCTACAAAAATGGAGTCTGATTGACTCTGAAGATTAGTGTAATGGTATGTCTCTAATCGATTCTCCCGCACTCCCCATTACACACGGATGCAATAGGCTGAGAGCATGGACCTAGTTAAGGTGCTTGTTCATACTTCTATACCTAGTATGGTATGCAGGACCGAGCATGTATCTAGGCTTATCTAGGGAGGGGTGTTTACGAGGTTTCCTGGTAGATGATTTCCCGGTAGGCACGCCCTATTTGAAAGCATCACTTGTACGCTATTTTTTTTAAAATAATATATTTTTTTATTCAATTTCACGAATATTACGTAAAAAGAGGAAATTACACATCTAACACACTGTCGTTTTTTGAAAAAACGAAGTGGCCGTGTCGTTTTTTGAGACAACGACCAGACCGTGCCGTCTTTTGAGGCGCCGAAAGCAGCGCCGCGGGCCCCACCCTACCGGGCTGCAGCACGACAGACGCGCGCGTCGTTGCATGGAGTGTGGCGTCGTCTTTCGAGGCAACGACCGGTTGCATTGTCTTTTGATGCAACGGTGAGCTCGTCCATATCCCCGCGCCGCGCCGCGCCCAGACCATCCCGCATGCCTCCTTCTTCCTCTCCCTCAGCCCTGTGTGTTCTTCTCCCCTGCTGCTAGTTCTTCTCCCATGGAGCTGCACTGATTTGCTACTATATTTTGCTCCGTTTTCCACTAAATTTGCTGCTGAAACATATTAGAAAGCTAGTAGATTCCCGATCTACTTGTGGGATAGTCTGGTGAAGCGATTTGAGGCGTTTTCGTGGAGGGTTTTCTTGGAGTTCTTGAGGAGCAATGTCTATGGTGGAGTCTGGGGCGGGGGCTTGAGGCAGCTGCACGGTGGAGTCTGGGGCTGGGGCTTGAGGCAACTGCACGGTTGAGTGGAGGCAGCTGCACGGCAGGATTTCGCACGTTTCAAGGGTAAACCCTAATTTCTTGCTAACTACAGTCATTTGTGTTTGTTTATCTTCTCGGTAGTTCTGGATGTTATATGTTAGCTGCCAGATTATTCGGCTATAGGATTATAAGTATATTTGTGGGCTATGCCAGACTATTCGGCTATAGGATTATAATTATATTTGCTGGCTATGCAAGATTATTCGGCATAGGATTGTAAATATATTTGCAGGCTCAAATCTTCCATTGTACGGGCATTTGACAAATTGTGGTAATTTTTTAGGTCTTAAGTTATGCCCAATAATGTAGTATTTAGGTTCTACTATGGTGACGGTGTCGTCAAAACAAACCAGTATGGAGTTGATTTGAGCGATTTTTATTGTATTGATGAAGTGCTCCAGGATCCTGAAACAATATCCATTATTGAGTTGAAGGATTGGTTATGTGCTCGTTTAGGGCTCCCTCCCACCCATATTGTTGGTGTGCATGTATTATGGACTAAGTCAAGGATTAAACCTGATTTTTTTAGACCGATAGAAGAGCAAGCTAAATGGGTCAAATGGGTGAAAGCCTGTCTGCATAGGGTAGTTAACCCCAGTGTCTTAGTGCTTCCTGTGGCGAAAGAGGCTGTTTATGATCAGGGTCAGAGTAGTCAGACACACCATGCTGGTGGTGGTTATGATCATGAGCAGAGCAGTCAAGCCGAAGACGGAGGTGGTGGTGGCTACTATGATGACCAGAGCAGTCAAGGCCAAGATGGCGGTGGTGATTATGAACCTGGTCAGAGTAGTTATGCACACACCGATGGAGGTAGTTATGAACCTAGTCAGAGTAGTTTTGCACACACCGAGGATGGTGGACATGAATCAGCTGAAGGTAGTCAAGGGACAGGAGAAGATATTTTCAGTGGTAAGGTCGATGAGGACGAGATACACGACAGTTGGTTGCAAGATCAGATGGATGCCGAAGATTCAGAAGGGTACAGTGATAGCTCTTATGATTCTGCTGAGTCTGATCGAGAGGACCAACCTATTCCGGTATCATGGAATCAAGACCACACATCAGCAATGAATGTGAACGATGGGCATGATTCCTCGTGGCACTATCACGCCAACAACATCTCCATTGGTGCATTATATCCTAGCAAGAGGCATCTACAGGAAGCAATCGTTGAGTGGGCATTGTCCATGCAACTGGTTTTCAAAACAAAGGTGTCATCCCAACAATATTTGACTTTGGTTTGCGAGGTAGCTGGATGTCCTGCCAGGGTCCATGCCCATGTTCCTCGATATGACACCAACTGGAAGGTTAGCGATGTTGTGCAGCACACATGTCAACTTGACAATGTCCTTCAAGGCCATCGTAATCTCACGTCAACCATCCTGGCTAGACTGTTATACACTGAGATAGTGGAGACCAAAGCCATGGTGGTGAAAGCTATCATCAACAAAGTTGTTGTCAGATTTCGTTACAATATATCTTACGGAAAGGCTTGGAGGACTGAGCAGAGGGCACTAGAGACAAGATTTCGTTCGTTTCGAGATGGATACGACTGTGTTGTTCGGATGCTGCAGACACTGCAGGCTAGGAATCCAGGCACATACCTCGACATACAACACTTAACATTGCCTCAAGAACCCAATTTGAGGGTGCTGCATCGAGTGTTCTTCTCATTTGCTATATGCATAGAAGCTTTCACTCACTGTCGACCAGTCATTTGTGTAGATGGAACATTTCTCACTGGCAAGTACAGGGGCCAGATCTTGACTGCCATAGGTCAAGACGGGAACAATCAAGTTGTTCCAGTTGCATTTGCTTTCGTGGAGAGCGAGAACACCGAGAGTTGGGTATGGTTTTGCAGGCAGCTGAAGATAGCAATTGTGAGGGATGTACCGAATGTATGCGTCCTTCATGATAGGCATCCAGGTATACTCAGTGCGATAAGGAAGCTGACTCGGCCTGCTCCAGATGAACCAACTCCATGGCTAGACATGCAGAGTCATTGGTGCATGCGACATCTAGGGGCTAACTTTTTCTCACAGTTCAGGAACAAGGCCCTGATGAACCTATTCAATAAGCTTTGCAAGCAGAACCAGGAGTGGAAGTATATCAAGTGTCAGGCCTATCTAGATGAATTCACAACAAAACATGTTAGGCAGAGGAAAGCAGCTAGAGCAGCAGCTGTGGCGGCTCATGCGGTCGCGGTAGCTGCACAGACAGTAGCTGGAGAAGCACCACCCGAGGAAGAACCAATTGCTCTTTGCGATCTGCCAGGATTTGACCAAACCAGTACTAGGAGGAGGCCAGGCAGACGGATTAAGAATTTTCAGGAATGGATAGAGCACGAGCCTGTGGAGAGGTGGTCTCTGTTGCACGACACTCATGGTGCTAGGTTTGGCGTCATGACTACAAATTTTGCCGAAACTTACAACTTCGTCTTGAGAGGAAGCAGGGCTATGCCATTAACAGCTATTGTGGAGTGTATTTTCACCGGAACGTTGAAGTACTTCAGAGACAGACTCCAGCTTGATCAAATGCATATCATCAACAACCCAAACACGAGGTACTGTTCAAAGATAATGCATTACATGAATGACAAAATGGAAAAGGCTCGGTCTATGCACATCGTCTCCATCGGTAATCAAGAACGAAGATTTAAGTTTCGCCTCCCTTCCAACAGGATCGGATCTGGAGAAGAGGTAAAGACACAAGAGGTGAGGATAGGCAATGAGGCTTGGTACATGAGCATGACACGGTTGCGTCCCATCCACCATGCACATGATGATGAAAGATACCCTAGCCAGTTGACTATGGAGCCTAGACAATCACTGGTAAATACACTTTTCTTTGTCACTGCACCTGGTAGCCTATATAATGTGTACTTGTCCACTATACAAATGCAGGCCGATATGACATGGGAGCTACAAAATGAAGTGAATCAGTGGGGACGTTCGCTCTCGTCCGCTCCTCTTCTACTCCCACGTCAAGGAGTTCAGTCCTTTGTAAGGCGTGTCCAGGAAAGACTACAGAGTATCTATGCGACCATCATGTGCACGAACATTTTAGACGTCGTTCAGCACCGAGCAGCACAGTGTCCACCGCGTCACTCCATGGGGGAGGGCCTGCCACGTCACTCCATGCAGGCTCGCCCGCCACATCACTCCACGCAAGAGCGCACCCCGCGTGCAGACCAGACACTACTCCGAGGCTCGGGGCGGCCGCAGCAGGAGACACCCACTGCACCTATCTGCCACGGGCCTCGTCCACGGATCTCACAGCAGGAGACACCGAGAGCACCACCTCCAGACCAGGCTGGAGGCTCAGCTGAAAGGTTCGTAGCATGGAAAACAAAAAAATTCTACCGCAAGAACGAACAAAACCCAGATCTAATCTAGACAAAAGCCAAGATCTAATCTATTAGACATGAGCAACGAGATAGATCGATACTAACCCTCGTAGAACCGAAAGCGTTACGAGATTAGATCTCGTGGATGATGCAGTCGATCACTTGCCGATCTCAAGATCGTGTGGACGATCCTTCCGGCGCTGCGTTCTGGCAGCACTTCCGCAGACGGTCACACGTGCGGAGTCGAAGCAGACCTTCCTCTCCCCGTTCCAGCGAGCAGCGGAGGTAGTAGATCTTCTCCACGAAATCCCAGCAGCACGACGGCGTGGTGGTGGTGGTGGAGATGAGAATTCTGCAGGGCTTCGCCTATGCCTGTGCAGAAGAAAGGTGGAGGAGAGAGGCGGCTGAGATTGGTTGTTGTGATAGAAGGAGCAAGAGGAGGCGCCCCCTCCCTTCTATTTAAAGGAGGGAGGCGCGCCTGGGGAGGGGAGTCCTAGTAGGACTCCCCTCCTTGGGCCGGCGGTGGGCGAATCCGTGTCTTGCCCCACTTGGTCTCCTTGATCCCTTTCTTGGTTTTCAAGTAAACTCCCAGAAATCCTCTAGAACCTTCCAGAACATTCCGAAACCTTCCAGAATCTCCATACAAACACTCCGGAACATTTCCAAACTTAGAAAATGATCCCCAATATATGAATCTTATTCTCCGGACCATTCCGGATCTCCTCGTGATGTCCCGGATCCATTCCGAGACTCCGAACAACATTCGGTCTCCAACGCAAATTCCATATCTACTTAAAACAACTTCGAACCTTAAGTGTGTCACCCTACGGTTCGTGAATATGTAGACATGATGAAGACACTTCTCCGATCAATAACCATCAGCGGGATCTGGAGATCCATAACGGCTCCCACATACTCAACGATTACTTCATGATCGATAGAACCATTTAACATACGAAACCAATTCCCTTTGTCACGCGATATTCTACTTATCCGAGGTTTGATCGTCAGTATCTTCATACCTAGTTCTTTCTTGTTACTGATAAGTACTCTTTACTCGTTCCATGTTATGTCATCCCTTGTGACCCAGTCACATGCTTGCAAGCTATCTAGATGACATTCCACCGAGAGGGCCCAGAGTATATCTATCCGTCATATGGATGGACAAATCCCAATCTTGGTTTATGCGCTTCAACACATACTTTCAGAATACCCAATGACACCTTTATAACCGCCCAGTTACGAAACGGCGTTTGATGTCATCAAAGTACCCATCCGGTGATGGTGATTAACATAACCTCATGGTCGAAGGATTAGGTTACTATGTATTTCAAAGCTTACAGCAATACGAACTTAATGACTTGATCTTATGCTTCGCTTACTATGGGTGTGTGTCCATCACATCATTCTCTTAATGATATAACCTTGTTATTAATCACATCCAATGTCTATGATCAGGAAACCATGATCATCAATCAATCAACAAGCTAGTTCAACAAGAGGCTTACTAGGGACTCTTTTATGTTTACAAAACACACAAGTATTAGTGTTTCCTAATAATACAATTATAGCATGGGATGTAAACATTCATCATAAACACAAAGATATAATAATAACGACTTTTATTATTGCCTCTTGGGCATATCTCCAACAGTCTCCCACTTGCACTAGAGTCAATAATCTAGATTACATGGTAATATACCGAACACCCATGGCGTTCTGGTGTTGGTCATGCTTTGCTCTAGGGAGAGGTTTAGTCAACGGATCTGCTACATTCAGATCAGTGTGTACTTTGCAAATCTTTATGTCACCATCTTGGACATACTCGCGAATAGCATGGAACCGTAGCTTGATGTGCTTCAGCTTGCTATGTGACCTTGGCTCCTGTGCATTAGCTATGGCACCTGTGTTGTCACAGTAGATGGCCATCGGGTCCAACGCACTGGGAACCACGCCAAGTTCAGTAATGAACTCCTTCATCCATATGGCTTCTTGTGCAGCCTCCGAAGCAGCTATGTATTCCGATTCAGTTGAAGATTTCGCCACAACGCTCTGCTTGGCACTCCTCCAGCTCACTGCAGCACCATTCAAAATAAATACGTATCCAGACTGTGACTTCGAGTCATCTGGATCGGTGTTCCAACTAGCATCAGTGTAACCATTTACAACAAGCTGTTCATCACCTCCATAAGAAAGAACCATATCCTTAGTCCTATTCAGGTACTTTAGGATATTCTTGACCGCTGTCCAGTGTTCCATTCCAGGATCACTTTGATATCTGTAGTCAAACTAACAGCATGTGCTATATCCGGTCTTGTACACAGCATGGCATACATGATAGAACCTATGGCCGAGGCATAGGGAATTTTATTCATCTTTTCTCTATCTTCTGCCGTAGCCGGACTTTGAGTTTTACTCAAGGTCTTACCTGACAACATGGGCACGAACCCTTTCTTGCTCTCTTCCATTCTAAACTTCTTTAGAACTTTGTCTAAGTATGTACTTTGTGAAAGCGCTATTAGGCGTCTTGATCTATCTCTATAAATCTTGATGCCTAGAATATATGCCGCTTCGCCAAGATCCTTCATCGAAAAACTATTATTCAAATAGGTTTTGACGCTATTAAGAAGTTCTATATCATTCCCAATCAACAATATGTCATCTACATATAGTATTAGGAATGCTACAGAGCTCCCACTCACTTTCTTGTAAATACAAGCTTCTCCATAAGTTTGTATAAATCCAAAGTTTTTGATTACTTTATCAAAACGTTGATTCCAACTCCGCTGATGCTTGCTTCAGTCCATAAATGGAGCGCTGAAGTTTGCATACCTTGTCAGCATCTTTAGGATCGACAAAACCCTTGGGTTGTACCATGTACAACTCTTCCTCAATGTCACCATTAAGGAACGCCGTTTTGACATCCATCTGCCAAATTTCATAATCGAAATATGCAGCGATTGCTAACATAATCCTCACAGACTTTAGCTTCGCTACTGGTGAGAAAGTCTCATCGTAGTCAACTCCTTGAATTTGTCGGAACCCTTTCGCGACAAGTCGAGCTTTATAGACGGTAACATTACCATCAGCATCTGTTTTTCTCTTGAAAATCCATTTGTTCTCGACAGCCTTACGGCCATCCGGTAAGTCCACCAAAGTCCATACTTGGTTTTCGTACATGGATCCCATTTCGGATTTCATGGCTTCTAGCCATTTGTCGGAATCTGGGCTCACCATAGCTTCTTCATACGTCGCAGGGTCATCAGTGTTGTCCACTAACATGACGTTCAAGGCAGAGTCATACCACTCAGGAGTGGTATGGACCCTCGTTGACCTGCGAGGTTCAGTAGTAACTTCGTTCGAAGTTTCATGATCATCATCATTAGCTTCCTCTCCAGTTGGTGCGGTGACGCGAAACATCTTCCGGTGCTGCGCTACTCTCAACTCCGAAAGAAGGTTCAATAACCTCGTCGAGTTCTACTTTCCTTCCAGTCACTTCTTTCGAGAGAAATTCCTTCTCCAGAAAGGATCCATTCTTAGCAACGAAAACTTTGCCTTCGGATCTATGATAGAAGGTATACCCAATTGTTTCTTTAGGTTATCCTATGAAGACGCATTTCTCCGCTTTGGGTTCAAGCTTATCAGGCTGTAACTTCTTTACATATGCTTCGCAACCCCAAACTTTAAGGAACGACAACTTAGGTTTCTTTCCAAACCACAATTAAATGCGGTGTCGTTTCAACGGATTTAGATGGTGCCCTATTTAAAGTGAATGCGGCTGTCTCTAATGCATAGCCCCAAAATGATAACGGTAAATCTTTAAGAGACATCATAGACCGAACCATATCTAAGAGAGTTCGATTATGATGTTCGGACACACCATTACGCTGTGGTGTTCCCGGCGGTGTCAACTGTGAAAGTATTCCACATTTCTTTAAATGCATGCCAAACTCATAACTCAGATATTCACCTCCGTAGTCAGAACGCAGAAACTTAATCTTCTTGTTACGATGATTTTCCACTTCACTTTGAAATTCCTTAAACTTCTCGAAAGTTTCGGATTTATGTTTCATAAAGTAGACATACCCATATCTACTCAAGTCATCCGTGAAAGTGAGAACATAACGATATCCACCACGCGATGCTACACTCATTGGACTGCACACATCGGTATGTATTATTTCTAATAAGTCCGTAGCTCGCTCCATTATACCAGAGAATGGAGTCTTAGTCATTTTTCCCATTAGACATGCTTCGCATCTTTCAAGTGATTCAAGAAGTCCATCTGAATGGAGTTTCTTCATATGCTTCACTCCAATGTGACCAAGACGACAGTGCCACATGTATGTAGAATTATCATTCAATTTTATTCGTTTAGCATCTATGTTGTGAACATGTGTATCACTACTATCGAGATTCAATAAGAATAAACCATTCATCTCAGGTGCATAACCATAAAAGATATTACTCATATAAATCGAACAACCTTTATTCTCAGACTTAAAAGAGTAACCGTCTCGCAATAAACAAGATCCAGATATAATGTTCATGCTTAACGCAGGCACCAAATAACAATTGTTTAAATTTAAAACTAATCCCGATGGTAGATGTAGAGGGAGCATGCCGACGGCGATCACATCAACCTTGGAGCCATTTCCAACGCGCATCGTCACCTCGTCTCTCGCTAGTCTTTGTTTATTCCGCAGCTCCTGTTTCGAGTTACAAATATGAGCAACCGAACCAGTATCAAATACCGTGCACTACTACGATTACTAGTAAGATACACATCTATAACATGTATATCGAATATACATTTCTTCTTGATGTTGCCGTTCTTGAGATCCGCTGTATTTGGGGCGATTCGCTTCCGAGGACCAGCACCCTTGCAGTAGAAGCACTCAGTTTCAGGTTTAGGACCAGCCTTGGGCTTCTTAGCAGGTGCGGCAGCTTTCTTGCCGTCCTTCTTGAAGTTGCCCTTGTTCTTAGGCTTGCCCCGTTTCTTGAAATTGGTGGTCTTATTGACCATCAACACTTGGTGCTCCTTCATGATCTCCACTTCAGCAGTTTTCAGCGTGGACGATAGTTCAGGCAACGTCTTGTTCATGCAGTGCATATTGTAGTTCATCACAAAGTTCTTGTAACTTGGTGGCAGTGATTGGAGGACACGGTGAATCCCCAATTCATTAGGAATCGGTATCCCCAACTCTCGGAGTTTGTTTGCATGCCCAGACATGGTGAGCATGTGCTCGCTAACGGAGCTACCCTCTTCCATCTTGCAGGTAAAGAACTTCTCGGAAGCTTCATAGTTTTCCATGGCCGCGCGAGTCTAAAAAATGAGTTTGAGCTCCTTAATGATCTCAAACGGGTCATGGTGCTCAAAATGCTTTTGAAGTCTGGATTCTAAACCGTCTGGGATGGCACACCGAATCTGGAGTAGTGATGTTTTAGTGGCATAAACATTCTTACGCCATCGGTGGCATCTTCTGCAGGTGGGTCACCTAGCGGTGCTTCGAGCACATAGGTCAACTGACCAGCCCTGAGGACGATCTTCAGTCCAACCAGTCCGTGAAATTGCTTCCATTGTTCTTAAGCTTTTCTTTCTCTAGGAACGCATTGAAATTGATGGAAACGTTCGCCATAATCTACAACAAATTTGCAAGTAATTTAGACTAAGTTTATGATAAATAGTGTTCAAATTTAATTCTTAAATCAACTAGGTGAACTCCCACTCAAAACAACATCCCTCGAGTTGTTTTATTGATTACACGAACCAAATCCACTACACCAAGTCCGATCATCACGTGAGCTGATGTAGCTTCATCGGCGAACAATCTTCATGTTCATCATATCAATCATATGACTCATGCTCTACCTTTCGGTATTCCGTGTTCCGAGACCATGTCTATACATGCTAGGCTCGTCAATATTAACCTTAGTTTCCGCATGTGCAAATCTGGCTTGCACCCGTTGTATGCACACGTAGAGTCTATCACACCCGATCATCACGAGATGCTTCGAAACGACGAGTTTTAGCAATGGTGCCAACTAAGGACGAACACTTTATTACTTGATATTTAGTGAGAGGGATCATCTTATAATGCTACCGTCGTGATCTAAGCAATACAAGATGCATAAAGGATTAACATCACAGGCAATTCATAATTAGTGTGATATGATATGGCCCTTTCTTCTTATGCCTTCGATCTCCATCTCCAAAGCACGGACATGATCTCCATCATCACCAGCATAGCGTCAAGGTCTGTGGCGCCGCTTCATGGTTGTCCATCATCACTAGCAACTATTACAACTACTTGGAACAAAGCTATTACAAGATGAATAGACACGTAGGTCTTAACAGAATTAAAAACAACCATTAGGCTCCTGCCGGTTGCCATATTACAACAAGGATCATTGCATACATCAAATACAATCACAATCACATGTAGGCCATATCACATCACAAAACCCCTACAAAAACAAGTTAGACGCCTCTAATTTTCTTTGCAAGTTTTACGTGGCTTGGGGCTTTCGACTAAGAACGGATCTTACCTACGAAACTGAACCACAACGTTGATACAAGTGCTATCAAGTGCAAAGTGTAGATTTGATCTATACTATGATGGGAGAGACACCCATAAAGCCACTTGTGCAAACGAGTTGCACGTCAAGCGTGGAGCAAGTCTCATGTACGATGACATGTAATGTTAGCCCGAGCCGCTTCATCCCACCATACCGCAAGATGCAAAGTACACACATAGCAAAAGGCAAGACGAGCACCAACGCCCACAACCTCATTGTGTTCTACTCGTGCAATAGATCTACGATAGACAAGGCTCGATACCTTTGAAAGGTTCAGTAGCATGGAAAACAAAAATTTCTACCGCAAGAACGAACAAAACCCAGATCTAATCTAGACAAAAGCCAAGATCTAATCTATTAGACATGAGCAGAGATAGATCGGTACTAACCTCGTAGAACGAAAGCGTTACGAGATTAGATCTCGTGGATGATGTAGTCGATCACTTGCCGATCTCAAGATCGTGTGGACGATCCTTCCGCGCTACGTTGGCGCTTCCGAGACGGTCACACGTGCGGATTCGAGCGAACCTTCCTTTCCTGTTCCAAATGCAGCGGAGGTAGTAGATCTTCTCCACGGAATCCCAGCAGCACGACGGCGTGGTGGTGGTGGTGGAGATGAGAATTCTGCAGTCTTCGCCTATGCCTGCAGAAGAAATGTGGAGGAGAGAGGGCCGAGATTGGTTGTTGTGATAGAAGGAGCAAGAGGCGCCCCTCCTTCTATTTAAAGGAGGGAGGCTGCGCTGGGGAGGAGTCCTAGTAGGACTCCCTCCTGGGTCAAGGGAAGGGGAGGAATCCTCCTCCCCCATGAATCCGTGTCTTGCCCCACTTGGTCTCCTTGATCCCTTTCTTGGTTTTCAAGTAAACTCCAAGAAATCCTCTAGAACCTTCCAGAACATTCCGAAACCTTCCAGAATCTCCAACAAACACTCTGGAACATTTCCTAACTTAGAAAATGATCCCCAATATATGAATCTTATTCTCCGGACCATTCCGGATCTCCTCGTGATGTCCCGGATCCATTCCGAGACTCCGAACAACATTCGGTCTCCAACGCAAATTCCATATCTACTTAAAACAACTTCGAACCTTAAGTGTGTCACCCTACGGTTCGTGAATATGCAGACATGATGAAGACACTTCTCCGATCAATAACCATCAGCGGGATCTGGAGATCCATAACGGCTCCGACATACTCAACGATTACTTCATGATCGATAGAACCATTTAACATACGAAACCAATTCCCTTTGTCACGCGATATTCTACTTATCCGAGGTTTGATCATCAGTATCTTCATACCTAGTTCTTCCTTGTTACTGATAAGTACTCTTTACTCGTTCCATGTTATGTCATCCCTTGTGACCCAATCACATGCTTGCAAGCTATCTAGATGACATTCCACCGAGAGGGCCCAGAGTATATCTATCCGTCATATGGATGGACAAATCCCAATCTTGGTCTATGCGCTTCAACACATACTTTCAGAATACCCAATGGCACCTTTATAACCTCCCAGTTACGAAGCGGCGTTTGATGTCATCAAAGTACCCATCCGGTGATGGTGATTAACATAACCTCATGGTCGAAGGATTAGGTTACTATGTATTTAAAAGCTTACAACAATACGAACTTAATGACTTGATCTTATGCTACACTTACTATGGGTGTGTGTCCATCACATCATTCTCCTAATGATATAACCTTGTTATTAATCACATCCAATGTCTATGATCAGGAAACCATGATCATCAATCAATCAACAAGCTAGTTCAACAAGAGGCTTACTAGGGACTCTTTTATGTTTACAAAACACACAAGTATTAGTGTTTCCTAATAATACAATTATAGCATGGGATGTAAACATTCATCATAAACACAAGGATATAATAATAACCACTTTTATTATTGCCTCTTGGGCATATCTCCAACATCAGCGTGGCAGCAGCAGCAGGAGACACCGAGAGCACCACCCCTAGACCAGCCGAGGCTCAAGGCGACAATAGCCAGCTTTACTTTTGACCGATGGCAGCAAAACCAGTAACTTAGTTTCGACCAAAGGGCACCAAAGAGATGTAAGTCCCATTCATGGGCTATCGTCCTGAGCGTACGCATTTTCCTATCTATTTTGGTTACATGTAGTGTATAATCGTTGAGTACTTAATATTTTTACATGGCAGGAGGATATGGAGACCCAAGCATGTCCTCAATGGGTTCGTGGGTGACTAATGAGGAGGATCAGGCGACTAATGGGGAGGATCAGCAGACTCAGCAGGATCAGGTTGACTGGTTTGGACTATATCAGATGCAGCAGACTCCACCACCTATCCCCACACAGGATACACAGACGCAGGGTGACGGGTCAACTCTACCTCCCTGTAATGTGGGGCCTCCTAGAAGGTACAGATGGATTTCACCAACGCCAGGGCAACCTCGTGACCGGTGGCAGTGATATCTATCTATGTATGAGACTTGTATCGTGTATCTGTCTAGGTATCTGTCTATGTATGAGACTTTCCCCTTGTATCTGTCTATGTATGAGACTTGTCCCTTGTATCTGTCTACGTATGAGACACATTTTTTTATCGACAAACACTTCAACATAGCTTGCAACAGTAGTTGAATATAACTTGCGGTACATAAATAAGCGCGCTCTCTATCCCTACGACTATGTCCTTACCCTTCAACGATGTCTTCTTCATGGCCTGCTCTTCTTGCCCTTACCCTTCGACGATGCCTCGCCCTTACCCTTCGACAATACCTTCTTCTTGGCCAGCCTTTCGTCCCACTCAGCCCTCCACTTAGTCCCAACGGTAGGTGTCATGAATATATCATCTTCATCTTCACTCTCTTCTACCTTGTCATTTCTCTTGTTCACATTCTCAGCCTTGTCACGCCCTGCTCTATCCTTGGTACCACCGATCGGCGGCATGAAGAGATCGTCGGAGTCTTCACTCTCTTCTATCCAAATCCAAGGGAGCATGATTTTCTGCTGCCTTATCCCTTCAACAGAGAATCTTTGCTTGCTCCACCGATCATTGATCCGAAGTAGCTCTTGCTGTATCTCCTCTAGAGTCCTCTTCGGACACCCTTTTCTACGCAATCCCTCACCCAACTCAGTGAGGAGACAATCACTACTAATTAGTTCCTCCAATGGGGCTGGATTGTTGTCTATCCTAAAGTTCCTAGCCAAATGAAAAAGGTCGACGGACATGTCTGTCACGAAACTGCGATCGTAGGGAAACATATTGGCTAAAATCGGGGTGGTTGTGCTTAAACAACTGCGTGAGGAGGGGTTTTTATAGGGTAACATTCTGGCGGTAAAAAATCTGGCAGGAAACATTCTGGCGGGAAGCATTTTGGCGGGAGATATTTTGGCGGGAAGCATTCTGGCGGGAATGTTTTTTGATGGAAAGCATTTCGGTGGGAAACATTTTAGATACATTGTCTGACATGTTGAATTAAAGATACATCACAACACTATAACTGAAATGAAGATACATCAAGACACTACAACTGAAAGGAAGTTACATCAAGACACTGCAACTGAAATTAAGATACATCAAGACACTACAACTGAAATTAAGATACATCGGGACACTACAACTGAAATGAAGTTACATCAAGAAACTACAACAGGAATTAAGATACATCGGTACTGAGACATACGTCTACCTTCCCTGAGTCCAGCGCGGGTACTTCCCGGTCTTGTCCCCACGTTCCTCTGCCGCCCGCGCCTCGGTAGCTCTTTCTCTTAATCTCTTCCTTTCCTCCTCACGGGCCTCCTTGCGCACCTGTTCCTGGCGCTCCTCTTCCTCCCTTCTCTTCCGGTTCAGCTCATGGTTCGAGCTTGCTCGCTTTCAGAATTATTTCATTTCTCTCTCCCGTTCCTTCTTCTTCTCTTCGGCCATCCTTTCAGCACTGTCCTCTTCATGAAAGGCAGCCCACGCAGCTCGGTTCCTGTCATGACACTCTTTCTTGGCCCAGGCTGGCTGCTCCGTGTCAATCCAATGGTACCACTTGCAAAGTGGAGGAGACTGCAAGCAAATCAATGGAATGAATAAAAGAACTCATAATAACATGAATGGTTCATATTAACCATGCTCTGGGAACATACTGGAGGCCTCTCGTATGACGAACTTGCTTGTCGGGGCGGGCTTGCGTCGTAGTTGGGACACATGAAAAACTTCATGCCCATGCAGGTGGAGAAATCGATCGACTCCTTGACCTTCGCGAGATGGCCGCACCAATAAATCGTGTGTCACTTCATGCAACCTGGCATCTTTCATCTTCGTAGGCTTATACTCTGGGTCCGAACATGGCGCACTCATGATGGAGAGGGGAAAGAAATGGGAGGAATAACAGGGTGAAGAGATACCATCTAGGTGCCAGTATTTATAGGGGCAACAGCGGGAAGAAGTGGTGGGAGAAAACAACAGGAAGAAGTGGCGGGAGAAAAACGGCGCGAAAAAGTGGCGGGAGAAATACTAGCGGGAAGAGGTGGCGGGAGATAAACGGCGCAAATAAGTGGCGGGAGAACTACTAGCGGGAAAAAGAACGGTGCAAAAAGATTAGCCCAACGTGGAGTGCATGATCCATTCAGCCGTCTTCTTTTGAAAAACGATCTGGCCAGTCGTTTTTCCAAAAAACGATCAACTGGTTTCCAGGCCAAGCAAGTCGTCCAGTCGTCTTTTGAAAAAATGAAACGGCCTGTCGTTTTTTCAAAAAACGGTCCGCTGGCTGCCAATATTCCGACCGGCCGATCGTCCTTTCAAAAAACGACACGGGCTGGTCGTTTTTTCAAAAAACAACAGTGCGTTAGATGTGTAATTTCCTCTTTTTGCGTAATATTCGTGAAATTGAATAAAAAATGTATTATTTAAAAAAATTTAGCTCACTTGTACCTCATGGCCATGGATGCCCAAAACCAATTGGAAGCTTATCAATAGGAGACGCCTGAGTGCCGTCCGCAGAGAGGCAAAATCTGGCCCCTCCTCCGCTGTTGGTTGCCCATAAAACTCTAAATATGAGTCATCCAATCCTTACAACATACTCCCTCTGTTTCATAACATAATATGTTTTAGCTTTTGTGAAATGAATGTATCTTCATTTCACAAAAGCTAAAACATCTTATATTTTGGAAAGGAGGGAGTACATTCTACCCGCACATAAAAAAATTGTACTGCTATAACATCATTGCAGCATTTTTTCTTGAGTAGGTAAAAATCGAAGGAAAATATCACATCATTTTGGAAAAAGTAATGCAGCTAAAAAATATGAGTATACAGTAACACTACTAGAGAAAAGTCTATAGGAGACATGCACATTAGAGGCGCATTTACACCATATGCGCCTCTGACAATATTGGCGAGGCGCACCATGGAGCCATGTGCCTCTAGTAATTTTATAGGCGAGGCGCATATCTGCAGGATGCGCCTCCACTATCATCTGTACGGACGATACCTGACACCCCCATCTTATGCGAGGCGCACCAGCTGGACATGCGCATCTAGTACTTAAATAGGCGAGGCGCATATGTGGCAAATGCGCCTCGCATATCTTGGGTGGGCCCGGGTGGAGATCGATGGTCCAATATGAGAGGCGCATATTGCAAGATGCGCCTCTGATAGTTTCAATAGGCGAGGCGCATTAGGGAGCGTGCGCCTCAAGCAACCCTTGCGGGCCCGGGTGGCCGCATAGGCGAGGCGCATGTTGGTATGTGCGCCTCAGATAGTTTAGACTATCAGAGGCGCATTTACTGCAATATGCGCCTCACATAACCTGGCTGACTTTTTTCTGCACCTTTTTGGCACATGCACCCCACTCACTTCCCTCACTTCTTCCTCTCCATCCAAAGACAGATTTGGTCGACCCCCTCCTTCTCCCCACCTTATTTCCCACATTGATTCACCATAGAAGCTTGCTCAATCTCCATTGGTTGACACTCACATGTAAGTGAAGTTTCTTGCTCCTCTAGATCTACAACATGTCCCTTTATTTCTCCTCTGTCTCTCTTGCGCAAGTTGTCATTGGAGGAAGCGTGAAGGCGTTGCTTGTATGCTCATGCGCGTTGCCGGCGACACCGCGACTATACGATTGTGTTATGGTGCATGCTTCTTTTTGTACAGGGATTTCATTTGAGATGCCAATGTTTCGCCGGAATGTAGATTAATTTCTTTTTCGAGGAATTTCTGGCACTCGCAGATGTCCTCTTTTTAGGGGAGGTCATGCCGAATTTTTCAGGCGATCCAGATGTCCATATATGCTCTAATTATTCTCTTGCTCTTTGTACCACGCGTAGGTGACCATGGTCCGACCACTGATTCGCAAAGCCCTCATGGATAGATGGATGAGATGCGCGAGGACCGATATGGCACGCGCAAACAAGACGGAGATAAGATGTCTGTTCGCGACTGCAAGCTGATGTATCTGATAAGGCACGATTCCGGAATGCTAGAGTCGCACCTTCTCCGACGTAGTTTCATGGATGGATACACTCGGTGGATACGTGATGACGAAGATGATGATGAGGATGTCAATAATGGTGAAGATCAAGATGCCGGTCATGATCGCGAAGATCAAGGCGCCGACGACGGGGCAGGTGATGATCATGAAGATCAGGATGGCGCCAAGCATGAACACGAAGATGATCAAGGTGGCGCCGGGCATGAACACGAAGATCAAGGTGTCGACCATGATTCGAGCTGGCTGCGAGACCCTCATGTCCAAGATCTGCTTCTCAATGAGACTAGCAACACCAAAGCCACCGCTAGAGAGAAATCTAAGCTGGAGCAAATGAAGAAAGACGCGGTCTGACATGGGTATACCCTGCAGGTACTCGAACTTGGTATATACGGTCCAAATACGTATAGGCCCACAGTGTCGCCAAGGCCCAGATAGAAGGACTCGAGTAACCTGCGGACTCTTGATTGCTTGAGGATCAAGAGAAAGCTGAAGATAGAAAGTTTGAAAGGGAAAACCCTAACTTGTAACCGACTCGACCTGCTACCCGAGACCTAGCCTATCTATATAAGGGCTAGGAGGGGCGGCGAGGAGGACACACGCAACCCTAGTTTCCATAACCCTCGCCAGATTGCATCTGCACACCGTTGTAACTTTCGACTCCCTCAATAATTCCACGAGCAGACAAGCAGGAGTAGGGACCTCTACGAGGCCTGAACCTGGGTAAATCCTTTGTCCCATGTGTGCTTGTTTGCTAGCCGATAGATTTATCCAGCGCTCCCTCCTTCTCCAAAACCCAAGTCCATAACAATGGGCATTGATGAGTTAAACCCTCGTCAATTGGCGCCGTCTATGGGAATTGGGAGTGCTGATGTTGCGGCTTCTTCGGCCCCATCAAACGCGGTCTACAACTTTGCAACAATGGAGATTCGCCAGCTTTTCGGCGCCTTCGACTTCACCGTCCACACGCCGGCTACTCGCCCGGCCTTCGAGTCCGTGGGCGACGGAATCAGCCTGGCGATTGGGAGCTTCCGCTTCCAAGTTGGTCAGATGGGCACGCTTCGCATGCCCGATCAGCCGACGGCACCAGCGATTGCCCCAGCATTATGGTTCCCTCCATCGATCGGCACCCTCAGTGAGCTCAATGCTCCGGCGGCAGTTGGGAACATGGTCAGCGATAGTAGTCGCGACTCCGATCTAAGCGATCTGGCCACTGAAGATGGAGCCTACTGTTCCGGATCTGAAAGTTGTGGAAGCAACAGCTTCCCAAATCACTTCATGTGCGTCGTCATCAATGCAGGCGACACCTCCGCCAATCGCGGCAACGGTGGTAACACCGGCAACGGCGGTAACAGTGGCAATGGAGGAGCAGTCGAACCTCCTAGCATAATCAACGAGCAAACCGGCGAACGCGTCGTGATCAGGCTCAACGAGCAAGAGTGGGAACGCTGCCGCGAAGCCCTACGAGGTGCACCTCTACCCTTCGGGTCCCCGCGGGAACTACTGATGGGCTACCACAGGCTCCTAAAAGAGGAATTCAAGCGCCAAAAACAAGCAATCGCGCAACTTGAGGCGCGTAAAAAGGCGGCGGACGAGTCAAGCCTTCGTCGCGCTGGGCTCTCCTCCTACGGAGGATCCTCCTCAAGAGGCAACGAGCACCTCGCCAGGAAAAGGCAATCGCGGATGGCTCACCTCACCGAACAAGAACGCATAGACGCCATGAAAGTCCTCGACTTTGGCTCTATGACAGTCGACATGAGAGGCAACGTGGTTCCCAGGACACCGCAGGCCGCGGTGACAGCGGCCACCATGTACCTTCTCAATAACCAGCCACCAGCTAGAGATCCCTGAACGGCCATGCACCTATCTACGATCACGGGCCTGGGGCTAATCGAGGCCGCCCTCGACAAGGAACCGGTACCAGACCCAAAAAAGGGCAAAGTGTTAGCAAAGCGCTACTCCTCGCCCTCGTTCAGCGATGACAGTCACGACCTGTCTCGGTGCCGCCGCTCACGGCAACACGATCGCGACTACGACGCACGTGACAAACTCACGCAGCGCAAGATCGACAAGTCAAGGGCACGACGTGCTCGGTCGACTGACTCGGAAGAAGAAAATGGGGAGCTCTGCGGCGCCAGATGCTTTAGCAGATCCATCAGGCAAAAGCAAATGCCTAAAGGGTTCAAACTCCCATCGGAGAACCCGAAATTTGACGGTCCGCAGGACCCCAAGATCTGGCTGGAGGATCACATCTCCTCCGTCAGGCTACATGGAGGCAGTCGAAGTACTGCCATGCAATGCTTACAGCTACAGCTGCAGGGCGCCGCCCGGGCATGGCTCAATAACCTCCCACGCGGATCCATTCGCAGCTGGGATGAGCTGGTTTATAGCTTCGTGCGCAACTTTAAGGGCACGTACAAACGCCCGGCCTCAATCGAAGAACTAAGATGCTGCCAGCAAAGATCTGGTGAATCGCTGCGCTCTTACATCCAAAGGTGGTCCATCATCAAGAACTCTGCGGAGAACATCTCGGAAGACCGCGCGATTGATGCATTCAACGGTGGTGTCTGCCGCATGGAACTCAGGGAGGATCTAGGCCGCTCAAAGCCCCAGACCATCGACCACCTGATGGAAATCGCGAATCGGTGGGCCGATGGAGAAGATTCGGTGCAGAATCGCGTTCACTCTGACGAGGAGGCAGAACTCGAACGAAGACGCGACCGCCGGAGTAAGCGTCGCATGCGTGTCTACGACAACCGCGATGACGCCAACATGGTCGCAGCCGGCTACGCCGATAGACGCGACGATAACCGCAACAGCAGATACCACAGTGGCGGATACCGCGACTCCGGGAAAACCACGCAAGTGTGGCAACGCCGCACTCGCGATGAAGCACCCATGACCTCCATCGAGGACAAACTGTTCGGGCCATGCACGGTACACTTCTACATCGACAAGCATGATGGCAAGAGAAAGTGCAGCCACCTCCTCAAGGACTGCCACAAATTCCTCAAGCTACAAGAGGGATTGGTTCGGATGAACCGCAATGCAGTCGAAAGAGGCTACGGAGCCGCTCCAGGCGCCGTGGCACATGGCACACCACCACCACCTGAGCCACCCCCGAACGGAGCTGCACCGGACCAGCACCACGGAGGCAAACCGTACCCACGGGCCATGGGTACCATGATGATCCAAAAGGGGCGCCCCTCCAATAGGGTGCAGAAGGCCATCACTCGCCAAGTCAACTTGGCCACGCACTCGCCACCATCCACCACTGAGTCGTGCATTACCTTCGACAAACGCGACCACCCGCCTCAAGTACCTCGCCCAGGTCATTGCCCCCTCATACTCGAGGCGCAAATTGGAGGCTTCGACATGAGTCGCTTCTTCATGGATGGCGGAAGCGGCATCAATCTCATATTCGCGAGTACCTTGCGAGCAATGAGGATCCCTCTAACCTTCTTGGAGGCATCGGACACAACGTTCCACGGCATCGTCCCAGGGAAAGGCGTATACCCCCTGGGCAAAATCAACCTCGACGTCATATTCGGCACGCCAAGGAACTTCCGGCGCGAGCGCATCGACTTTGAGGTCGTCGACTGGCCCTCACAACACCACTGCATCCTCGGACGCGTCGCGTTCGCTAGGTTCATGGCGATACCCCACTACGCCTACCTGCAGATGAAAATGCCAGGTCCCAACGGTGTCATCACGATCAACGGGAGCTTCGAGCGATCTGACAGTTATGACAGGAATTCAAGAGAATCTCCCAGTCCTTCAGCATGCAGGAAGAGCTCGCGCGATTGAAGGAAACAACAGACAACAGTCTGCCCCCCCCCCTGAGTAGGCCAAGCTCACCTGACCTCTCCTTCGACTCATCTGCGCACACAAAGAAGGTGCAGGTCCATCCATCAGATCCCTCTAAAACGGCCCTCATCGCCAACAACTTGAGTCCCGCATAGGAACTCGCGCTCGTCGAATTCCTCCGTGAGCACTGGGAAATTTTCGCCTGGTGTCCTGCGGACATGCCAGGAGTTCCTAGGGAATTCGCCGAGCACGCACTCAACGTCAACCCCGACGCAAGGCCAGTCAAGTAAACAATCAGGCGACTGTCTGAGCCACGAGCGTAGGTAGTCGGAATGGAGATCAACAGACTCCTCGAGGCCAAATTCATACACGAGATCAAGTAAAGCACTTGGCTCGCCAATACGGTGCTGGTACCAAAAAAGGACACGGATATCCTACGGATGTGCGTGGACTTCACTTCTTTAGACAAGCACTGCCCAAAAGATCACTTCCCGGTACCACGGATCGATCAAATCATCGACTCCACCGCTGGATGCGAGCGCCTCTGCTTTCTTGATGCCTACTCAGGCTATAACCAAATTTGAATGAAGGAGGAAGACCAGGAGAAGACCGCGTTTACAACGCCCTTCGGTGTGTTCTCCTACAACACAATGCCCTTCAGGCTAAAAAACACGGGAGCCACATACCAGCGGTGCATGCAGGCTTGCCTCAAGGATCAACTAGGTCGCAACATCCAAGTCTATGTCAATGACATAGTAATCAAAACCAAGGAAGAAGCCTCTCTAATCGACAACTTGCGCGAAACCTTCGCCAATGTCGATCGCTACCGGATAAAGCTCAATCCGAACAAATGTGCCTTCGGTGTATCATCTGGGCAGCTGCTCGGGTATCTCATCTCCGCGAGAGGGATTGAGGCAAACCCGAAAAAGATAAAGGCCATACTGGCCATGGAGAAGCCTAAGAACATAAGAGGCGTCCAGCAACTAGCCGGACAAATCGCGGCCCTCAGTCGATTTATCAGTCGAATGGGAGAAAAGGCGTTGCCCTTCTATCAGCTCCTCCGCAAAGCCGACAAATTCGAGTGGACCAATGAAGCGCAAGAAGCATTCGAAGACCTCAAGCGCCTGTTATCCACCTCGCCAGTATTGGTGACTCCACGAGAAAGGGAACCACTGTTGCTGTACATCTCCGCTACCAACCAAGTGGTTAGCACAGTGCTTGTCGTCGACCGGGCCGAGGAGAACAAGGTCCACGGCGTACAACGCCCGGTATACTACCTCAGCGAAGTCCTCACGCCAACAAAATTGCGGTACCCTTTTCTGAAGTGGCGTCTGGCGTCTTTATGACCGCCAAGCATCGCGCCATTACTTCCGTGAACACCCAATCGTGGTAGTCAACGACGCCTCATTGGGACATATCCTCAATAACCCCGACGCCACGGGCGAAGTCGCGCTTTGGGGAATCGAATCGTCTCCACGAGACATCACATACAAAAGCGACGCAATCAAGTCGCAAGTTCTCCCTGACTTCCTCGTGCATTGGATGGAAAACCAACTCCCGGACAAGCCAGATATGTCCTACCTCTGGACAATGCACTTCGATGGGTCCAAGAGGAAAGATGGAGCAGGAGCAGGTGTCATACTGACATCACCTCAAGGGGACAAGCTGAAATACATCTTGCGAATGCAGTTCACAGCCTCAAACAACGAGGCTGAATACGAGGCCCTGTTGCACGTGATGAGGATGGCAAAAGCCTACGGCGCAAAGAGGCTAATCATATATGGCGACTCCAAGCTGGTCGTCAACCAAACAATGCATGAGTGCGACGCACTAAACGACAATATGAACGCATACCGCGACCTCTACGACACACTTGAAGGAGACTTTGATGGATGCGAGTTGCGACACATAGGTCGCGAAAGCAATGAGGAGGCGGACACACTCGCCAACATAGGCTCCACCTATGCACCCATACCACCTGGGGTATTTCTCGAGCACATATGCAAACGCTCCATCAAGCCAAAGGCCGCAAAGAAGAAAACAAGCGCAGCAACAGACTCGGGGGCTACGCCACCCAATGAGCCTATGACACTCGATGATTTGGAGCTCGACACAGGACTCGAGGGACCAATGAGCGTCATGATGATCGAACAATCCTGGACGCAGCCGTACATTACGTACCTCCTCAGCAAGCGCCTACCGGACGACCCGACAGACGCACGACACATCGCGCGACGCTCCAAGGCATTCGCCGTTATCATCGGCGAACTGTATAAACACAGCATTACAGGCATGTTACAATGATGCGTCTCCCTAGCCGATGGAAGAGCAGTCCTCCTCGACATCCATGAAGGGACCTGCGGGCACCACGCCGGCAGTCACGCCCTCGTTGCCAAAGCTCTACGAGCTGGATTTTACTGGCCCACGGCCATGCGCGACGCCAAGGATATAGTCCAAAAGTGCAATGCTTGTCAGTGATTCACGGACAAGCCACACGCACCAGGCGCAGAACTACGGCCCATTCCATTGGCCTGGCCCTTCGCACAATGGGGGCTTGACATGGTGGGCAAGCTCCCAAGGTCCTCGCAAGGAGGCTACGTCTACCTCTTGGTCGCAGTCGACAAGTTCACCAAATGGATCGAGGCCATGCCAGTGACCAAGCAATCAGGGCACAGCGTGTTCAAGTTCTTCGAATCCATTGTCTACCGCTTCGGCGTGCCGCACAGCATCATCACTGACAACGGGACGAACTTCACATCCAAGGAGTTCCAAGAATTCTGTGGGAACCTGGGGATCAACATCAGTTACGCCTCAGTCGCGCATCCACAGACCAACGGTCAGGTGGAAAAAGCAAACGGGCTCGTCTGCAGCGGCATCAAGAAGCGACTCCTTCGACCACTCGAGCAAGTTGCGGGTTGCTGGCCAGATGAGCTCTAAACCATACTCTGGAGTCTACGAACAACTCCAAACAGCGCCACGGGCTACACACCATTCTTTATGGTGCACGGAGCAGAAGCAGTACTACCCGCCAAAGTGCGATACAAGGCGCCACGTGTAGTCGCTTACAGCGAACAAGAGTCATCTCTTGCACTCGAAGACTCCGTCGATCTTCTCGACGAGGCAAGAGAAATCACCGCAGCAAGATCCACGATCTACCAGCAGAACCTGCGCAACTACCATAGTAGAAGGCTTCGCCTAGATCCTTTGTCGAAGGTGACCTGGTCCTGTGACTGAAGCAGCAGGGGCATCTCAAGATCGAATCCCCCTGGGAAGGACCGTACGTGATTACTGAAGTAATCCCAGGTGGCGCCTCTCGCCTTCAAGATTTAGAGATAGGAGTCGCACACTCCAACCCTTGGAACGTTGCACAACTGCGATGCTTCTACCCTTAGTCGTCTTTTCTTTACTTTTGCATCACAAATAAGGCTATTCAGCCAAGGCTACTTAGTCGCACATTGTACCTCGTACCATTCTTCGAACAAATAAAAGCTAAGTGCCCCGAAACTCTGTGCCCTCCTTTACTTTGTCAATTTTCATACTCGGGGGCTACGCCACCCTATACACATATATTCTTCGAACAAAAACGCAACATCCTGAGTAGCTGGCACATCAATCGAACCCCTTAACACAAACTCAACCCAGGTGCAACGCACCTGACAGGTTGACAAGGGAACGAGATACAAAGATGTCCATGCTAAAGAAAAGGACTCGCATAAGTGCAACGCACCCCACGCTTATAAAGCTATTTGTACACATTCAACAGTAAATTATCTACAAATATATATGAGCTTTACAACACTAGTACACTTATGTGTAGGATACATATTTGGCTACCCTTGCAACAGAAGAACATTAGTCTGTTCCTCGAAGAAGTCGATGACCTCCTCGGCTGGACGGTCCACCGCCTGATAGTGCGGCACCATGTTCCAGGAAGATCCTGTCGGTGGCACCGGTGGCCCAGAGGCAATGGTGGAGACATCCACGTCAGGCATGTGCAAACGCACCATGGAGAGGGCAACCTTGGCACCAGGCACCAACTGCTGCCTCACGCACTCGCGAACCGCGGACATATCTTGAAATTTGGTCAGGAGAGCCAGCAGGCTTGATGGAGTATGATCCAGCGGGAACATCGCCTGATAGATGTTCTTGAAACACGACTGTGACTTCTTCAGAAAGAGCAGCACTCGCGAGGCGCGATCCTGCAGGGTCGCTAATGCAGTTGCACGATCATGATCTACCCAGAAGTACCCACTCTCCTGAAGTTGCTCCTGGGTGAGATCATGAAGGCGGATGGCAATCCTATCCCTCTCCTCCTGCGAATGGAGTGCGCTAACAAGTACACGAAGCAGCATCAACAACATGAGTACAACGTACCATTGCAATTAACTACAAAGGAAAATACGAGGATGAGCAAACTAACACTTAAACTGGTCGCCCAGCTGCGTCACCTCGCCAAGCAGATACTGCTCGCGGGCGGCGGCTTTTTCAGATTTTGACTTCCACACGTCCGCGCTACCGTGGATCACGGGCAACTCACACTCCAGTTGCTTAACGCGATCACGAAGTCGCGAAAGCAAGGACAGCTCCTCTACCCTGGAGCATGGTGGTGCCATTGTATCCTCAGGAGATAGCGAGTCTGGGGTTCCCCCCACAGGACCACTTGATGTACCCTACCAGAAATCAAGCTAGAGGCAAATAAGGCGACCAACTCAAAAGTCAAAAGTAACAGATGCATTCAGGATCAGCATAAATTATCTACAAACACACTCGCCAACAGGCATGTTCTCCAATCAAAAGGGCAATTCATCGACTATTACAAGAAACTAACTATGAAGCAGCTGGCTTCTTCGACTTCGATGACCTCGGGGGCTTCATCAAGTCCGTGGCAGTATCAGATGCCACTGACTTTCCGCCGGCCCCTGAGGCCGAAGCTTTCGCCTCCTTCTTCACACGATTGAGCTCCTCCGAATACTTGGCAACAGTATTTATCAAGGAATGGCCATATTTGGCAGAGGTAGTCGCAAAGGGAGCGAATACTACCTGCTGACCATCCGCGCCAACAGGCATCGTCTTCGACACCGCAGAAGGATCTACTTCGACTCCGTGGGCTTGCACCATGGCAAGTGACATGGTCGCGCCAGCTGCGCGGAGGGAGTTCTTGTACGTGGCAGGCACACCCCCAGCGAGCGACTCCACCAGCTCTTCCACATTGTCGACCAGCTCCGCCTTCGGCATCAACTCCTCCCGGAGGCGACTCAGGGTAGCCTTGGCCTTGGACAACGTATTTTGGATAGCGGCACTACGATCCTCGACCGCAGACACTGCGCCTGCCAGAGCGTCATCACGACAAAGGGCTTGCGGATCAAAACTGAAGTCGCCAGCATCTACACCAAAATACACACATGGATCAAACTTTTAGTGCCACCGGCACTCTAGAGGCAGAGAAGAACATCAATAAAATATCTACCAGTAAAGGTACCTAAGAGGGCCTTGGCGACTGAGAACAGTTGCTCTTCGAACAACTTCTCCCTGGACGCAAAGGAGGCGCGCAGATCCTCTTCATGCTTCTGGGCATCATCACGAGCCGCGATTGCCTCGTCGCACCCCTTCATAGCCGCGGCTAGTGTCTTCTCCAACGTGGCGACATCGTGCAGTAAAGTGTTATGCTCAGCTACATGGCAGTCAATAATTGGCTGTCAGTCGATTATACCAAAACAAAGAGAAGACTAAAAGAATAAGTATAGAACACTCTCTCTCGATCACGCGGTGGCGCGTCTCCAGCATCGCATGCTGGAGACCCATCGCCATCACCTGCTCTGCCACCTGCGCGACTTCCTTTACAAGGAGCTGTCGCACAAAACAAGGAGTCAGCAGAGGGCAGCAGAAGACGTTGACTACCACATTAAAAAAGAAGGAAAGATATACTTATATGGTTCTCCAGCGACTCCGAAGAAGTTTGCTGAACCGTCATCCGAGCAACTACTCGATGCTTCCCTACGTGAGGAGAGCTCGAAGAATTGTGCCTGGAGTGGGCCGCCGCCGGAGAAGGAGTGCGCTCGACCTCTACCTTGGCCCTTGAAGTCGCGACTCCCGATTCCTTCAAAAACTCGACGTCGCCAGAAGATGACGACGCCTCTTGACTACAAGACAAAGTCCACATTGAAAAAAGGGCAAACTCCAGGGCAAAAACCAAGAAGAAGAAAACAGAAAAAAAATGAATGACCCAGCAAACTTACTAGTTAAAGTTGTCAAGATCAAACGTGGCAGCCGTCGATTCTGACGAAGACTCCTTGGGCAATCGCATCTTCTTGCGAGAAGACGGTGACACAGCCCTCACAGGAACAGCTGGAATTGGCGACTCCACGCCAACAACCGCGCCTCCTGGAGTTGAAGGAGTCAACGCGTCGGAGTCCCCGCTACGTGAACGCTTGCGAGTATCCGGTCTCTCGGACTCGGGGGCTTCCTCTTCAGCATCAGAAGGGACAGTCGACTCAGACTCATCCTCTTCCAAAGCTTCACGAGGAATAATCCCCTCAGGGAGGGGAGGCATACAAGGCAACACCGCCCAATCCTGCATACAAACAGTAAAGATCAACAAACATAATAGGTAAGCAACAGAAAACGCAATCGCGAAAATAAGCTATTGCGTAGCACAACTGTACCTCAGGAGGAGGATTCGAAGCATCAAAAGGAGGAACGACTGGCTCGTTCAGAAGCACATCCTTGAGGGTGTACTTCGTGACCAGTCGCACCCTCTTATCTACCTCACTCGCGGACATGCCATCAGCAGACACGCGAGTGGCATCATAAGCGCCACCCCATTGAAACATGGGATGGACCCTAGCCTGGAGAGGCTGGACGCGACGACGCAGCCAAGTCCTGACAAGGGCGCAGCCTCCCTCTTCTGCGCCTATGCGACTCTCGAGGTCGCAGACGCGTTGATATAGCATGTCTGTCTCCGCGAGTTCGGAAGGCATGATCACGTTCTTCCAAGAACGCATCTTCTTGTAGGGAGTCGCGGGATCAAAAGGCGCGAGTCCAAAGTGCTCATCCTTGGCCTTTTGGTCGCGAACATAGAACCATTTGTCCCTCCATCCCTGGACGGATTTGGCAAGCTTGATATCGAAGTAGGTGGCAGATGGGTCGACATGGATACTGCAACCACCTATGTCGTAAACTAAAGTGCCAGATGCGGACTGACGCTTCAATTTAAACAAGCACTTGAAAAGACCAAAGTGTGGCTCGATTCCGAGCCAGCACTCGCAAAGGGTGATGAAGCAGGTGATATGGAGAATCTAATTTGGGGACAGCTGATGGAGCTAGAGCCCGTAGAAGCAAAGAACACCCCTAAGAAAGGGGTGGAGAGGCAAGGAGAGACCACGAATGACGAATGCAAGAAACATCACTCGAGAAACAGCGGGAGGCACAGGAATGGTCTCACCGCTGGGGGCGCGCGCATCGATGACTGCTGCAGAGATAACTCCATCTTGGCGAAGAAGACAGAGATCCGACGCCTTGATGATAGAGGGGCGCCATGCACCATTTGTCATGTAGGTTCCGCGACCTTCTTCTTCCCGACGGCAGCGGCGCTGGTGCCCGCAGCAGCGGAGCCACCCTTCTTCTTCGTCGCGGCAATGGTGGCCGCGAAATCAGCAACAACACCTCCTTTCTTCTTTCCCATTGTGTGGCAGCGATGAGAGCGTAGAAAGTAGCTTGGAAACGAGCGGAGGTGGTCCAGCGCTGTGGAGAAGACGAACGCAGGAAAGCAGAAGAACAACAGCAATGGCGATGGCATCAAGAGAGAAAGAGCGGAGATGGAAAATTACCGCCGCAGCACTGCTACTTTACCCCTGGGAGATGCAATCCAACGTCTGACAAAAACCCTATTGTGATGGGTTCGTAGCATGGAAAACAAAAAATTTCTACCACAAGAACGAACAAAACCCAGATCTAATCTAGATAAAAGCCAAGATCTAATCTATTAGACATGTGCAACGAGATAGATCTGTACTAACCCTCGTAGAACCGAAAGCGTTACGAGATTAGATATCGGGGTTGATGTAGTCGATCACTTGCCGATCTCAAGATCGTGTGGACGATCCTTCCGGCGCCGCGTTCCGGCAGAGCTTCCGTAGTCGGTCACACGTGCGGAGTCGAAGCAGACCTTCCTCTCCCTGTTCCAGCGAGCAATGGAGGTAGTAGATCTTCTCCACGGAATCCCAGCAGCACGACGGTGTGGTGGTGGTGGTGGAGTAGAGAATTCTGCAGGGCTTCGCCTAAGCCGGAGCAGAGCGAAGGTAGAGGAGAGAGGCGGCGGCTAGAGCTTGTTATGAGAGATGGCTAGGAGGGGGTGCCCCCTCCCTTCTATTTAAAGGAGGGAGGCGCGCCTGGGCAGGGGGAGTCCTAGTAGGACTCCCCTCCTATGCCCGGCGGGTTGGGAAGGGGGGAGGTGTCCTCCTCCCCCACGAATCCGTGTCTCGCCCCACAAGGTTTCCTTTGACCCTTTCTTGGTTTTCAAGCAAACACCAAGAACTCTTCTAGAACCTTCCAGAACTTTCCGAAACCTTCTAGAATCTCCATACAAACACTCTGGAACATTTCCTAACTTAGAAAATGATCCCTAATATATGAATCTTATTCTCTGGACCATTCCGGATCTCCTCGTGATGTCCCGGATCCAATCCGAGACTCCGAACAACATTCGGTTTCCAACGCATATTCTATATCTACTTAAAACAACTTCAAACCTTAAGTGTGTCACCCTACGGTTCGTGAATATACAGACATGATGGAGACACCTCTCCGATCAATAACCATCAGCGGGATCTAGAGATCCATAATGGCTCCCACATATTCAACGATGACTTCGTGATCGATAGAACCATTAACATACGAAACCAATTCCCTTTGTCACACGATATTCTACCTATCTGAGGTTTGATCGTCGGTATCTCCATACCTAGTTCTACCTCGTTACTGATAAGTACTCTTTACTCGGTCCATGTTATGTCATCCCTTGTGACCTAGTCACATGCTTGCAAGCTAACTAGATGACATTCCACCGAGAGAGCCTAGAGCATATCTATCCATCATATGGATGGACAAATCCCAATCTTGGTCCATGCGCTTCAACACATACTTTCATAATACCCAATGACACCTTTATAACCACCCAGTTAAGAAGCGGTGTTTGATGTCATCAAAGTACCCATCCGGTGATGGTGATTAACATAACCTCATGGTCGAAGGATTGGGTTACTATGCATTTGAAAGCTTACAGCAATACGAACTTAATGACTTGATCTTATGCTACGCTTACTATGGGTGTGTGTCCATCACATCATTCTCCTAATGATATGATCTTGTTATTAACAACATCCAATGCCCATGATCAGAAAACCATGATCATCCATTAATCAACAAGCTAGTTTAACAAGAGGTTTACTAGGGACTCTTTTATGTTTACAAAACACACAAGTATTAATGTTTCCTGTTAATACAATTATAGCATAGGATGTAAACATTTATCATAAACATAAAGATATAATAATAACCACTTTATTATTGCCTCTTGGGCATATCTCCAACAGTCTCCCACTTGCACTAGAGTCAATAATCTAGTTAAAAACTTGTGCATTCAACACCTATGGCTTTCTGGTGTTGTATAGACACTATTTTGGTAAACATAATCTTCAGATCTGACACTTCCAGGTTCGTGTGTATTTGCCTTTCCTTGCGTCTCTACGCATTACTCATTCTCCAATGAGATGGCATTATTGTATAAATTTGGTCCTTTGGTGAGACCTTTAGTTCATTGGGATTAAATCATATTGATACAATTGTCGTACAATGTATCTTCATAGTATTATCCTGTTATGAACCACACCTAGTTTGATAACAAACTACTTGACGCAAATGCCCTCATTTTCTGCTACAATAGCAGTCATATACTTAGCCTTTTGTTGTAGTATCTGTCACAATGTTTTAACTTTGGTACTCAACCAAATCCGTTATGGAACTTCCTTTCCATTACATTGTGCCACCCATAGTTTAAATTGAGATAAACTTAATTTGCGACAAAACTAGTATCAATGTAACAATTTACAATGAACTATTTGTCACCACTATATAAATAATATATTCTTAGTTCTTCCAAAGATCATAGGAATATACCTACTATTGTCCAATGATCATCTTATGAGTCATTCTGATATATGCTCATAACATTTAGAGCATAGGACATATCTGGATATGTACATCTCAAAGAATGATTGATCAAAATATTCTTGTGATTTCACCAAGTGTCAAAACACTTGAATCTCGTGTCAACACACTTGAATCTTGATTCAGTCCTTTCCGTGCGTCAAGAACCTTTCTTGTTGTTTCCATATTGAACTCATTCAACATCTTTTCTATGTACATTTGGTAAAACCATATTAGCGCCTCAATCTATCCATATAGACATTGATGCCTAATTCTTGGGTTATGCCTAAGTCTTTCATCAAAATGAAATTCTTAACCTGTGTCAATAAAAGATACATCATTTCTAATCAACGATATGTCTTTCATATAATGTATTAGAAATATGTCTTAGCGCTCCCACTTAATTTCTTGCAAAAATGCAAGCATCTTCATCGTCTCTGATGAAATTAAACCTTTTAACGGTTTCATCATGGTGAAGATTCCAACTCCGCGATGCTCACTTAAACCATTGAAGTTTTGCATACTCTTTTAGCATCCTTTGAATTAACAAAACCCTTTGGATCGTGTCATGGACACATCCTAGGTAACCATTCTATTAGAAGAACTTGTTTTGTTTGTTCAACTACCATATACCAAAATATATGTAGTGGTTGCTACATTAATCCGTCCAGACTAAATATCGCTATGAAAGATCAAATCTTATCATAGTCAATTCCTTGAACATTGTCGTAAACTCTTTCCGACATGTCGACTATTTCATAGATGTGAAACATCCATGTCTATTTCTTTATAGATCCATATACGACTGTAAGGTCTTGCACCTTTCCAGAGGGTCTTTCAAATTCAAAGCTTGATTTCTCGTGTATGGAATTATCACGGATTTTATGGCTTCAAGCCACTTAACGAAGTTAGGGTCCATCATTGCTTCTTTGCATGTAGTCGGTTCATCATTGTCAAACAACAATGATTTAACTCTTAAATCTTGGCATTTGATTATTTACCCGACCTACTTGGTTCAATAGTAACTTAGATCTCCGTGACCACAACCTTTGAGGCACGTGAGCCATGAGCATTGTTGCTGCCTCCGGGACACTTACCGACGCTGCACAACTCAGCACATATTAGCCAAGGTTCAACAACCTTGTCAAAGTTCTATTGTCCTCCCACTTAACTTTTCACCAAAAATTCCTTCTCAAGAAACTCGACATTCTAAGTGATAGACACTTTTGTCTTTGGTGTTATGGAGGAATACCCAATGGTTATTCGAAATAACCTACAAAGACATGCTTATCCGACTTTGGTTGTAAACACTTTACTTATGCCTAGCATACCAAAAATTTAAGAAAGGACAACTTGGGTTTTATCCCAAACCATGACTTATATGGTGTCATTTCAACAGATCACGATGGAGCTCTTTTCAGTGTAAAAGCGGTAGTCACTAAAGCTTTAATCTTTAAAATATAATGGCGGTTTTATAAATGACACCTTTGATCTTACCATGTCAAACAAGGTTTCATTACATATCTCGAACACTCCATACTCCTATGGTGTTTTGGGAAATGCAAATCCATGGAACGATTCCTCAAATCTTAGGTGTTTTGCTAAACTTGTAACTCAAACATCTTTCTTTATGATCCAATCATAAACTTTTTATTTTCTTGTTACAATAATTTTCCACTTCATCTTGAAAGTCTTTGAACATTTTCAAATGTTTCATACTTCTTCCTTATTGAGTAAGTATATACATATACTCACTCAAATCTTCTAAGAAAGCATATAAAGTTGAAATCCATCGCCCACGACTACACATAATGGACTATATACATCAATATGTACAAATTCCAATCAGCTAGTCGTCCATTCCTCTTTTGGCCTACGAACGGAGTTTTAATTATCTCCAGGAAAGTATCACAAGCGTCATTTGATCAAAATCAAAGACTGCAAAAATCCATAAACATGGAGTTTTCTTCATGTATCCCTTTCAATATAATTTAAACGGCGATGTCACTTTGCAAGTGATCTTTCAATCATTTGTCTTGCGACATTTTAGCATTAGTTTTATGGTCGTTATTTCTCCAACCAGACTTGTATATCATCCATCTATTATGGAATACGGTAATTATTTGAACAACCTTTTGTCGTCATAATACCTGATTAAAATAACAATTATTGAAACAAGTCTTGAATGCAAGCTTTGATGTTAATGAGCAACACAACAACCCTTTGTTTGTTTTCGATGAACATCATCACATATTCTCTTGCTAGTTACTTAGGCCATTGCAGTTCATGAATTGTGCTGTCCTATATGACACTTCATACCAACCAATTCAGTATCTAATACCGCAGAACCACATTGTTTAACAACCAAGGAAAATACAGCCATAACATGTATCTTCTATATACCTAAGTTGGATATCTCCAATCTTTTCTTTTCTGCCAAATATTTTATAGATTCTCTTTCAATAATTCCTTTTCTTTTAAAAGAATCTATCAACATCAATAGTGGTGTCATTCACATGACACATAGTACAAAGTGTGTATAGTCAAATACTAATACCTTTGGACTTGCACTTTGAAGTGGATCACCTTCATCAAATGTTTGGCATTCTTTCAAAGTTCCATTCTTTAGTAATCTTTTAGTGTAGTAAACATTTTACTTACATCTTCTATTCATCCTTATCATGACAACTTTCATGATCAAGCTACTATAGCTTATAAAGGTGAATTGCGAGTATAATGTTTCTTTTCCAAAACCTTTTGGAGGATTAGGACGACTAGCGTCTCCAACCTTCACAAATTCTTATCAAATATGAGGACATATACTCTATCATGTTGTAACCAACACATTGTTTTAGATATCGCAATACCTTTCACATATGATGATTTCTGAAACATTGCTTTCAGCTCTTAGATAAACTTGATATTAAAAACAATCTTTTGAGTATCAAGAATCATGGAGGCAAACATGATACGTTAGATACTAACACTGGAATTGTTACTCTTGATTTAATATTGTTTATTAAACTTCACAGAGTAAACGGAGTTTGCTGAAAGTTTGCAACATGACTTTTAAACTTTAGATTGACACTCAAAACAATACGATACCAGTTTGTAAAGCAAATATCCAGAATTTCTATAGTTCTACTATCTCAACTATAACTAAGCGTAAGGTGGTGAACGGATGCCAATGACTACAACAAACTATGCAAATTCACTTTGATTGTGTTTATGATAAAATGAGTTTGACTAATCCAAATTACAAATAAACTCCCACTAAAAACAACATCCCTCGAGTTGTTTTAGTGATTACACGAACCAAATCCACTACACCAAGTCCGATCATCACGTGAGATGATGTAGCTTCAAAGGCGAACAATCAACATGTTCATCATATCATCCATATGACTCATGCTTTACCTTTTCGGTATTCCGTGTTCGAGACCATGTGCATACATGCTAGGCTCGTCAAGGTTAACCTTAGTATCCGCATGTGCAAATCTGGCTTGCACCCGTTGTATGCACCACGTAGAATCTACACCCGATCATCACGAGATGCTTCAAGCAGCGAGTCTTAGCAGCGGTGCCTACTAAGGCGAACACTTTATTACTTGATATTTAGTGAGAGGGATCATCTTATAATGCTACCATCGCGATCTAAGCAATACAAGATGCATAAAGGATTAACATCACAGGCAATTCATAATTAGTGTGATATGATATGGCCCTTTCTTCTTATGCCTTTCATCTCCATCTCCAAAGCACGGACATGATCTCCATCATCACCAGCATTGCGTCAAGGTCGATTAAGCGCCGCTTCATGGTTGTCCATCATCACTAGCAACTATTACAACTACTTGGAATAAAGCTATTACAAGATGAATAGACACGCATGTCTTAACAGAATTAAAGACAACCATTAGGCTCCTGCCGGTTGCCATATTACAACAAGGATCATTGCATACATCAAATATAATCACAATCACATGATGGCCATATCACATCACAAAACCCCTGCAAAAACAAGTTAGACGCCTCTAATTTTCTTTGCATGTTTTACGTGGTTTGGGGCATTCGAATAAGAATGGATCTTACCTACGAAACTGAACCACAACGTTGATACAGGTGCTATCAAGTGCAAAGTGTAGATTGGATCTATACTATGATGGGAGAGACAGACACCCACAAAGCCACTTGTGCAAAGCAAGTTACACGTCAAGCGTGGAGCAAGTCTCATGTGCGATGACATGTAAGGATAGCCCGGGCCGCTTCATCCCACCATACCGCAAGATCCAAAGTACACAAAGCAAAAGACGGCACGAGCACCAACACCCACAAAACCATTGTGTTCTACTCGTGCAACAGGTCTACGCATAGACACGGCTCTGATACACTGATGGGTTCGTAGCATGGAAAACAAAAAATTTCTACCGCAAGAACGAACAAAACCCATATCTAATCTAGATAAAAGCCAAGATCTAATATATTAGACATGTGCAACGAGATAGATCTGTACTAACCCTCGTAGAACCGAAAGCGTTACGAGATTAGATCTCGGGGTTGATGTAGTCGATCACTTGCCGATCTCAAGATCGTGTGGACGATCCTTTCGGCGCCAGCGTTCGGCGGCCTTCCGCGATCGATCACTGCGCGAGTCGAAGCAGACCTTCCTCTCCCGTTCCAATGACGGAGGTAGTAGATCTTCTCCACGAAATCCCAGCAGCACGACGGTGTGGTGGTGGTGGTGGAGTAGAGAATTCTGCAGGGCTTCGCCTAAGCCGGAGCAGAGCGAAGGTAGAGGAGAGAGGCGGCGGCTAGAGATTGTTATGAGAGAGGGCTAGGAGGGGCGCCCCCTCCCTTCTATTTAAAGGAGGAAGGCGCGCCTAGGGAGGGGGAGTCCTAGTAGGACTCCCCTCCTATGGCCGGCGGGTTGGGAAGGGGGGAGGAGTCCTCCTCCCCCACGAATCTGTGTCTCGCCCCACAAGGTTTCCTTTGACCCTTTCTTGGTTTTCAAGAAAACACCAAGAACTCTTCTAGAACCTTCTAGAACATTCCGAAACCTTCTAGAATCTCCATACAAACACTCCGGAACATTTCCTAACTTAGAAACTGATCCCCAATATATGAATCTTATTCTCCGGACCATTCCGGATCTCCTCGTGATGTCCCGTATCCAATCCGAGACTCCGAACAACATTCAGTTTCCAACGCATATTCTATATCTACTTAAAACAACTTCGAACCTTAAGTGTGTCACCCTACGGTTCGTGAATATACAGACATGATGGAGACACCTCTCCGATCAATAACCATCAGCGGGATCTGGAGATCCATAATGGCTCCCACATATTCAACGATGACTTCGTGATCGATAGAACCATTAACATACGAAACCAATTCCCTTTGTCATGCGATATTCTACCTATCCGAGGTTTGATCGTCGGTATCTCCATACCTAGTTCTACCTTGTTACTGATAAGTACTCTTTACTCATTCCATGTTATGTCATCCCTTGTGACCTAGTCACATGCTTGCAAGCTAACTAGATGACATTCCAAGGAGACCCGAGCATATCTATCCGTCATATGGATGGACAAATCCCAATCTTGGTCCATGCGCTTCAACACATACTTTCAGAATACCCAATGACACCTTTATAACCACCCAGTTATGAAGCGGTGTTTGATGTCATCAAAGTACCCATCCGGTGATGGTGATTAACATAACCTCATGGTCGAAGGATTAGGTTACTATGCATTTGAAAGCTTACAGCAATACGAACTTAATGACTTGATCTTATGCTACGCTTACTATGGGTGTGTGTCCATCACATCATTCTCCTAATGATATGATCTTGTTATTAACGACATCCAATGCCCATGATCAGAAAACCATGATCATCCATTAATCAACAAGCTAGTTTAACAAGAGGCTTACTAGGGACTCTTTTATGTTTACAAAACACACAAGTATTAATGTTTCCTGTTAATACAATTATAGCATGGGATGTAAACATTATCATAAACATAAAGATATAATAATAACCACTTTATTATTGCCTCTTGGGCATATCTCCAAAATATTGGACGCGTGGCACGCATCGCGTTGGACACGTGGAGAAGAGGAAGCGCGAACCGTCCCCCCACTTCTACCATTACGCACGGAAATCGAGGAGGCACCGTTAAAAATAAGATTACGCACGCCCAGTCAAATCAAAGTCAGAAAGTGGGAACCACCGCTCGTCACGTCCCGTCAAACTCGCCCACACGGGCAACCAAGGTCATACAAGCGTCAGCACTGACATCATCAAGGCTACGCAGTGGAAAACTTCGACTATTTTTAGTCCTTGCTGGAGTCTTCGACTCCACCAAGCACTCGGGGGCTACTCCCATAGGGAGCGCTGGCCGTGCACCCTACGACTTTTCTTTTTCTTGTTGCAGGAACATGGACAATCACAAAAGAAAACCCAACCACTCGAAACACAGTTCGATTATGGACATGGGTTACTCCCATAGGGAGCGCCAGAAACAAATTCGATTGAAACAAGCAGGCAAAAGACGACAGCAGCCGTGAAAGTTTTTTGGTCCCTGCCTGAGTCATCGACTGAAACAAGTAAGCAAAAAAGACGACAGCAGTCGCAACAGTTTTTTAGTCCCTGCCTGAGTCTTCGACTCAACCAGGCACTCGGGGGCTACTCCATAGGGAGCGCTGGTCGCGCACCCTATGATTATTTGCACAAAAACTGTGTATTGATGACATCCGCACTCACAACCTTTGGCGACACCGCCTCACAAATTTTCCCTACAAAGAGACTACGTCTCCTGGGACGCCCGAATCGTCTCCGCGATGATAAAATTCAGATGTCGCGCCTACGGCGTGAAGGTAAGACCTCAATAAGGCCTGGCAACACATTTAACTGCGCACTACCAGAAATATATCCGTGCCTACAGGCACGATGAACATGCCTTGACGGGCGCGTTAAGTGCTCACACCCATATAACTTGAATTCGACTCCTGTAAGACCTCCGCGGCCTGAGTCGAATTACACCAGCACTTTTCTGGATTTGAGTCTAGGGACTCGAATTTGAGTAGATTGCGTTGTTTCACCCTAAGGTGGTTAACTGATACCGATACTTCGGTTATATCAGGCACGTATATCAACAATCCCTATGACATAAATAAAGGCAGTCGAAAATGTATTCATTCAGGCACTCGAAGACTTCAAAAAAGTCTCCAGTCGAATCTGCGATTCCACTGGACACTCGGGGGCTACTAACATGGGTATACCCTACAGGTACTCGAACTTGGTATATACGGTCCAAATACATATAGGCCCACGGTGTCGCCAAGGCCCAGATAGAAGGACTCGAGTAACCTACGGACTCTCGATTGCTTGAGGATCAAGAGAAAGCTAAAGATAGAAAGTTTGAAAGGGGAAACCCTAACTTGTAACCGACTCGACCTGCTACCCGAGACCTAGCCTATCTATATAAGGTCTAGGAGGGGGCGGCGAGGAGGACACACGCAACCCTAGTTTCCACAACCCTCGCCAGATTGCATCTGCGCACCATTGTAACTTTCGACTCCCTCAATAATTCCACGAGCAGACAAGCAGGAGTAGGGACCTCTATGAGGCCTGAACCTGGGTAAATCCTTTGTCCCTTGTGTGCTTGTTTGCTAGCCGATAGATGTCTCCAGTGCTCCCGCCTTCTACAAAACCCAAGTCCATAACAATGGGCATTGATGAGTTAAACCCTCGTCACGGTCACTCCATTGTTTGATGGATGCAACGACGTTGATACCCGTCTGAATGTAACACTCAAGGCTCTGGATATGAAGGCGAAACACAAAATCACCAACGAATGCTTCGACGACAACATTGCATTCTGGCACGATATTCTTCCCAAGAAGGGGAACACATGTCCGACTAGTATCGCTGAGGCCAAGAAAGTCGCGTGCCCTCTCAATCTACCGCACGTGAAATACCACGTCTGCATAAATAATTGCATCATTTACCAAGGTGAGGACACAGAGAAGACCATGTGTCCGGTGTCCAAGACCTCCCGATACAAGAGAGGGACCAAGAAAGCTCCTAGAAAGATGGTGTGGTACTTTCCTCTAACTCCTCGTCTGCAGCAGTATTTCACGGAACCTAAGGAAGCAGAGCTCATGCGCTGGCACGTGGAAAGAAAGAGGCCGAAAGACGATGATCTGGAGCAGGAGGAAATGCTGAGGCACCCTTCGGATGCTTGCCAGTGGAAGGCGTTGGACCTCCTATATTACCAACATTTCGGGAATGAGTCAAGGAACCTCAGGCTGGGCGTGAGTACCGATGGACTCAATCCGTTCGGCAGCCAGAGCAGCACACACAGCACCTGGCCCATGTTTGTATGGATCTACAACCTCCCCCCTGGTTGTGCATGAAGAAGAACTACGTAACCATGAGTATGTTGGTTCAAGGGCCAAAACAACCCGGTATAGACATCAATCTGTATCTCACGTTGTTGAAAGAGGAGTTGGCCACATTATGGGAAGAAGGAGCCCATACGTGGGACGCCTCGAGACAAGAATACTTCGACATGAGAGCAGCGGTGATCACGACGGTGCAAGACTATCCCGGTTATGGATACTTCTCGGGACAGGTGGTCCAAGGATTCTATGGGTGTGTTAGGTGCAAAGATAATACAACGTACCTCCAGCTACAGAAATATCCCGGGTCCAGGAAAACCGTGTTCCTTGGGGCTTGGAGGTGGCTTCCCAAGAATCACGCCTGGAGAAAGCTATGAGATCTGTTTGATGGGGCGGTCGAGCTCCGAGGAATCCCGGACTAGAGGAGTGGCATGCAAATCTACGAGCTGTTGAATAACTAGAAGGAATGCCCTGCACCGGGAAAGACCTAGAAGAAGCCAGAGCCGCTGCTAAAGGTATGGAAGGCGAGGTCTGTTTTCTGGGACTTGCCATACTGGAAGATCCTCCGCTGCCTCATAGCCTCGATCTCATGCATATCACGAAGAACGTGGGCGAGAGTATGCTTGCCACCCTCCTTAACACCGACAACACCAAAGATGGGCCAAAGGCAAGGAACGACTTGAAGCATATGGGCATCAGGGATGAACTTCAACCACCACCTAGCGATGACGAGGAGGAGGCGGAAATGCAGAATAGCCATCGTCGCAAGGGCAAAAAGCAGGTCAAGAAGGGCGAGGTCAAGCTCAAGGCCTCGTGCTTCACTCTGAGTAAGAAGGAGGCCATACAGTTTATGAAGTGCCTCCTTGGAGTCAAATTTCCGAACGGCTACATGGGGAAGATAAGCAGATGGCTAGACGAGGCGAAGCAGCGCTTCAGCGGGATGAAGTCTCACGATGTCGCCGTGCTGATGACGCAGGTACTCCCGGTCGTGATCCGAGGTATAATGGACAATCACGTCCATGAAACGTTGTTTGGCCTCTGCAACTTTTTCGACGTGACCTCTCGGAAGTCGATAGGCATTAAGCAGCTCACGAGGCTACAGGACGAGATCGTGGTGATACTATGCGAGCTCGAGATCTATTCCCCCCCCCCCCCCGCATTCTTTGACATCATGCTTCATCTGCTTCTCCATGTCGTGGAGGATATCGTCTAGCTCGGTCCTCCATTTCTGCGAAGCATGATGCCGTTCGAAAGGCTCAATGGACACATCAAAGGATACATTAAGAATAGGTCCCGTCTAGATGGAAGCATAGCAAACGGCTTCCTGGCCTAAGAGTGCATCTCTTTCTGCTCGAACTTTCTACAAACCGAGACACCGCTTGGTCTGCCACTCAACAAGCACCTCGGGAGGCTCGCTGGATGCGGTCACCACGAGGGTCGGCGCCCAAAGCATGTCGACATCGAGGGCCGAACCAAGGACTTTGAAAGAGCAAACCTGGTCGTGCTATAGCACCTGCAGGTGGTCGATCCATACACATATGAGCACAAAGAGTTTATCAAGAAGAATTACACTGACTAGGGGCGCCAGTACTCGGAGGAAGATGTTATCAAGGAGCACAACTCCGGTTTCACGTGGTGGTTCAGGGAGCAGGTCATTGCTAATCCACCACAGGGCGAGTACTCGGAGGAAGATATACTCATATTCTCCTTGTCACGGGGCGCCTCGCACAACCTGATGACCTATCAGGCATACGATATCAACGGATACACATTCTATACAGAGGAAAAGGACAATAACTGCGATTACCAGAACTCGGGGGTTACGGGGATATTCTACACCAGCGACGTCCTGGAAAGATACTATGGAAGGAGCAAGGAGATTTGGGAGCTCGACTATGTTACGGAGAAGGTGTCGATGTTCCATGTCAGGTGGGCCAAGAGCGTCGAGAAAGAAGGCCGATATTTCACCACCATGGTTATACCGTCTGACATGGGTACACCCTGCAGGTACTCGAACTTGGTATATACGGTCCAGATACGTATAGGCCCACGGTGTCGCCAAGGCCCAGATAGAAGGACTCGAGTAACCTGCGGACTCTCGATTGCTTGAAGATCAAGAGAAAGCTAAAGATAGAAAGTTTGAAAGGGGAAAACCCTAACTTGTAACCGACTCGACCTGCTACCTGAGACCTAGCCTATCTATATAAGGGCTAGGAGGGGGCGGCGAGGAGGACACATGCAACCCTAGCTTCCACAAACCTTCACCAGATTGCATCTGCGCACAGTTGTAACTTTCGACTCCCTCAATAATTCCACGAGCAGACAAGCAGGAGTAGGGACCTCTACAAGGCCTGAACCTGGATAAATCCTTTGTCCCCTGTGTGCTTGTTTACTAGCCGATAGATGTCTCCAGCGCTCCCTCCTTCTCCAAAACCCAAGTCCATAACAATGGTCATTTATGAGTTAAACCCTCGTCAATTGGCGCTGCCTGTGGGAATTGGGAGTGCTGATGTTGCGGCTTCTTCAGCCCCATCAAACGCGATCTGCAACTCTGCAACAGTGGAGATTCGCCAACTTTTCGGCGCCTTCGACTTCACCGTCCACACGCCGGCTACTCGCCCGGCCTTCGAGTCCGTGGGCGACGGAATCAGCCTGGCGATTGGGAGCTTCCGCTTCCAAGTTGGTCAGATGGGCACGCTTCGCCTGCCTGATCAGCCGACGGCACCAGCGATTGCCCCAGAATCATGGTTCCCTCCATCGATCGGCACCCTCAGTGAGCTCAATGCTCCGGCGGCATTTGGGAACATGGTCAGCGACAGCAGTCGCGACTCTGATCTAAGCGATCTGGCCACTGAAGATGGAACCTACGGTTCCGGATCTGAAAGTTGTGGAAGCAACAGCTTCCCAAATCACTTCATGTGCGTCGTCATCAACGCAGGCGACACCTCCGCCAATCGCGGCAACGGTGGTAACACCGGCAACGGCGGTAACGGTGGCAATGGAGGAGCAGTCGAACCTCCTAGCATAATCAACGAGCAAACCGGCGAACGCGTCGTGATCAGGCTCAACGAGCAAGAGTGGGAACGCTGCCGCGAAGCCCTACGAGGTGCACCTCTACCCTTTGGGTCCCCGCGGGAACTACTGATGGGCTACCACTGGCTCCTATAAGAGGAATTCAAGCGCCAAAAACAAACAATCGCGCAACTTGAGGCGCGTAAAAAGGCGACGGATGAGTCGAGCCTTCGTCACGTTGGGCTCTCCTCCTACGGAGGATCCTCCTCAAGAGGAAACGAGCACCTCGCCAAGAAAAGGCAATCACGGATGGCTCACCTCACCGAACAAGAACGCATAGACGCCGCGAAAGTCCTCGACTTCGGCTCTATGACAGTCGACACGAGAGGCAACGTGGTTCCCAGGACACCGTAGGCCGCGGTGACAGCGGCCACCATGTGCCTTCTCAATAACCAGCCACCAGCTGGAGATCCCTGAACGGCCATGCCCCAATCTACGATCGCGGGCCTGGGGCTAATCGAGGCCGCCCTCGACAAGGAACCGGTACCAGACCCAAAAAAAGGGCAAAGCGTTAGCAAAGCGCTACTCCTCGCCCTCGTCCAGTGATGACAGTCACGACCTGTCTCAACGCCACCGCTCACGGCGACACAATCGCGACTACGATGCACGCGATGAACTCACGCAGTGCAAGATCGACAAGTCAAGGGCACGATGTGCTCGGTCCACTGACTCGGAAGAAGAAGATGGGGAGCTCTACAGCGCCAGATGCTTCAGCAGATCCATCAGGTAAAAGAGAATGCCTAAAGGGTTCAAACTCCCATCAGAGAACCTGAAATTTGACGGTCTGCAGGACCCCAAGATCTGGCTGGAGGATCACATCTCCTCCGTCAGGCTACATGGAAGCGATCAATCGCCATGCAATGCTTGCAGCTACAGCTGCAGGGCGCCGCCCGGGCATGGCTCAACAACCTCCCACGTGGATCCATTCGTAGCTGGGATGAGATGGTCTACAGCTTCGTGCGCAACTTTAAGGGAACGTACAAATGCCCCGCCTCAATCGAAGAACTCAGATGCTGCCAGCAAAGATCTGGCAAATCGCTGCGCTCCTATATCCAAAGGTGGTCCATCATCAAGAACTCCGCGGAGAACATCTCGGAAGACCGCGCGATTGATGCATTCAACGGTGGTGTCCGCCGCATGGAACTCAGGGAGGAGCTAGGCCGCTCAAAGCCCCAGACCATCGACCACCTGATGGAGATCGCGAATCGGTGGGCCGATGGAGAAGATTCGGTGAAGAATCGCGTTCACTCTGACGAGGAGGCAGAACTCGACCAAAGACGCGACCACCGGAGTAAGCGTCGCATGCGCGTCTACGATGATCGTGATGACGTCAACATGGTTGCAGCCGGCTATGCCGATAGACGTGACGATAACCGCAACAGCGGATACCGCGACTCCGAGAAAACCACGCAAGTGTGGCAACGCCGCACTCGCGATGAAGCACCCGCGACCTCCATCGAGGACAAACTATCCGGGCCATGCACGGTACACTTCTACATCGACAAGCATGATGGCAAGAGAAAGTCCAGCCACCTCCTCAAGGACTGCCACGAGTTCCTCAAGCTACATGAGGGATTGGTTCGGATGAACCGCAATGCAGTCGAAAGAGGCTACGGAGCCGCTCCAGGCACCGTGGCACATGGCGCGCCACCACCACCACCTAGGCCACCCCCGAACGGAGCTACACCGGACCAACACCATGGAGGCGAACCGTACCCACGGGCCATGGGTACCATGATGATCCAAAAGGCGCCCTCAATAGGGTGAAGGCCATCACTCGCCAAGTCAACTTGCCGCCTTTCGCCACCATCCACCACCGAGTACCTCGGTGGCGGTGAAATCGTGCATTACCTTGACAACGCGACCACCGCCTCAAGTACCTCGCCGGGTCATTGCCCCTCGTACTCGGCGCAAATTGGAGGCTTCGACATGAGTCGCGTCTTCATGGATGGCGGCGGCACCAACCTCATATTCGCGAGTACCTTGCGAGCAATGAGGATCCTCTAACCTGCTTGGAGGCATCGGACACAATGTTCCATGGCATCGTCAGGAAAGGCGTATACCCCTGGGCAAAATCAACCTCGACGTCATATTCGCACGCCAAGGAACTTCGCACGCAGCGCGCCGACTTTGAGGTCGTAGCCCTCACAATACCACGCATCCTCGGACGTCGCGTTCGCTGGGTTCATGGCGGTACCCCTCGCCTACCTGCAGATGAAAATGCCAGTCCCAAGCGCGTCATCACGATCAACGGGAGCTTGAGCGATCCGGCAGCTGTGACAGAAATTCAGCAGAATCTCCCGGTCCTTGGCATGCAAGAGGAGCTCGCGATTGAAGGAAACGACAGACAACAGTCTGCCCCCCTGAGTAGGCCAAGCTCACCTGACCTCTCCTTCGACTCATCTGTGCACACAAAGAAGGTGCAGGTCCATCCATCAGATCCCGCTAAAACAGCCCCCATCGCCAACAACTTGAGTGTCGCATAGGAACTCGTGCTCATCGAAATCCTCCGTGAGCACTGGGAAATTTTCGCCTGGTGTCCTGCGGACATGCCAGGAGTCCCTAGGGAATTCGCCAAACACGCACTCAACATCAACCCGGACGCAAGGCCAGTCAAGGTAACAATTAGGAGACTGTCTGAGCCACGAGCGCAGGCAGTCAGAATGGAGATCAACAGACTCCTCGAGGCCAAATTCATACGCAAGATCAAGGAAAGCACTTGGCTCGCCAATATGGTGCTGGTACCAAAAAAGGACACGGATATCCTACGGATGTGCGTGGACTTCACTTCTTTAAACAAGCACTGCCCAAAAGATCACTTCCCGCTACCACGGATCGATCAAATCATCGACTCCACCGCTGGATGCGAGCGCCTCTGCTTCCTCGACGCCTACTTAGGCTATAACCAAATTTGAATGAAGGAGGAAGACCAGGAGAAGACCGTGTTTACAATGCCCTTCGGTGTGTTCTGCTACAACACAATGCCCTTCGGGCTAAAAAACGCGGGAGCCACATACCAGCTGTGCATGCAGGCTTGCCTCAATGAGCAACGAGGTCGCAACATCCAAGTCTATGTCAACGACATAGTAATCAAAACCAAGGAAGAAGCCTCTCTAATCGACGACTTGCGCGAAACCTTCGCCAATCTCGATCGCTACCGGATAAAGCTCAATCCGGACAAATGCGCCTTCATGTACCATCTGGCATTGCTCGGGTATCTCATCTCCACGAGAGGGATTGAGGCAAACCCGAAAAAGATAAAGGCCATACTGGCCATGGAGAAGCCTAAGAACATAAGAGGCGTCCAGCAACTAGCCGGACGAATCGCGGCCCTCAGTCGATTTATCAGTCGAGTGGGAGAAAAGGCGCTGCCCTTCTATCAGCTTCTCCACAAAGCTGACAAATTCGAGTGGACCAATGAAGCGCAAGAAGCATTCGAAGACCTCAAGCGCCTGCTATCCACCTCGCTAGTATTGGTGACTCCACGAGAAAGGGAACCACTGCTGCTGTACATCTCCACTACCAACCAAGTGGTTAGCACAGTGCTCGTCGTCGAGCGGGCCGAGGAAAACAAGGTCCACGATACAACGCCCGGTATACTACCTCAGCGAGGTCCTCGAATAACAAAACAGCGGTACCGCACTACGGAAGCTGGCGTCTGACATCTTTATGACCGCCCCGCGACTGCGCCATTACTTCTAGGAACATCCAATCATGGTAGTCAACGACGCCCCATTGGGACATATCCTCAATAACCCCAACGCCACGGGGCGAGTCGCGCTTTGGGGAATCGAGCTGTCTCCACGAGACATCACATACGAAAAGCGCGACGCAATCAAGTCGCAAGTTCTCCCTGACTTCCTCGTGCATTGGATGGAAAACCAACTCCCGGACAAGCCAGATATGTCCTACCTCTGGACAATGCACTTCGATGGGTCCAAGAGGAAAGATGGAGCAAGAGCAGGTGTCATACTGACATCACCTCAAGGGGACAAGCTAAAATACATCCTGCGAATGCAGTTCACAGCCTCAAACAACGAGGCTGAATACGAGGCCCTGTTGCACGGGATAAGGATGGCAAAATCCTGCGGCGCAAAGAGGCTAATCATATATGGCGACTCCAAGATGGTCGTCAACCAAACAATGCACGAGTGCGACGCACTGAACGACAACATGAACGCATACCACGACCTCTACGACACACTTGAAGGAGACTTCGATGGTTGCGAGTTGCGACACATAGGTTGCGAAAGCAATGAGGAGGCGGACGTACTCGCCAACATAGGCTTCACCTGCGCACCGATACCACCTGGAGTATTTCTTGAGCGTATATGCGAACGATCCATCAAGCCAAAGGCCGTAGAGAAGAAAACAAGCGCAGCAACGGACTCGGGGGCTACGCCACCCAATGAGCCAATGACACTCGATGACTTGGAGCTCGACACAGGACTCGAGGGACCAATGAGCGTCATGATGATCGAACAATCCTGGACGCAGCCGTACATTACGTACCTCCTCAGCAAGCGCCTATCGGACGACCCGATAGACGCACGACACATCGCACGACGCTCCAAGGCATTTGCCGTTATCAACGGCGAACTGTATAAATGCAGCATCACAGGCGTGTTACAACGATGCGTCTGCCTAGCCGATGGAAGAGCAGTCCTCCTCGACATCCATGAAGGGACCTGCGGGCACCACGCCGGCAGTCGCGCCCTCGTTGCAAAAGCTCTACGAGCTGGATTTTACTGGCCCACGGCCATGCGCGACGCCAAGGATATAGTCCAAAAGTGCAATGCTTGTCAGCGATTTTCGGACAAGCCACACGCACCAGGCGCAGAAGTATGGCCCATTTCATTGTCTTGGCCCTTCGCACAATGGGGGCTTGACATGGTGGGCAAGCTCCCAAGGTCCTCGCAAGGAGTCTACGTCTACCTCTTGGTCGTAGTCGACAAGTTCACCAAATGGATCGAGGCCATGCCAGTGACCAAGCAATCAGGGCACAGCGCGGTCAAGTTCTTCGAATCCATTGTCTACCGCTTCGGCGTGCCGCACAACATCATCACTGACAACAGGACAAACTTCACATACAAGGAGTTTCAATAATTCTGCGGAAACCTGGGGATCAACATCAGTTACGCCTCAGTCGCGCATCCACAGACCAACGGTCAGGTGGAAAACGCAAACGGGCTCGTCTGCAGCGGCATCAAGAAGCGACTCCTTCGACCACTCGAGCAAGCCGCGGGTTGCTGGCCAGATGAGCTTCAATCCGTACTCTGGATTCTACGAACAACTCCAAACAGCGCCACAGGCTACACACCATTCTTTATGGTGCACGGAGCAAAAGCAGTACTACCCGCCGAAGTGCGACACAAGGCGCCATGCGAATGCTTAACGAACAAGAGTCATCTCTTGCACTCGAAGACTCCGTCGATCTCCTCGACGAGGCAAGAGAAATCGCCACAGCAAGATCCACGATCTACCAGCAGAACCTGCGCAACTACCACAGTAGAAGGCTTCTCCCTAGATCCTTCGTCGAAGGTGACCTGGTCATGCGACTGAAGCAGTAGGGGCATCTCAAGCTCGAATCCCCCTAGGAAGCACCGTACGTGATTACAGAAGTAATCCCAGGTGGCGCCTATCGCCTTCAAGATTTAGAGACAGGAGTCGCACACTCCAACCCTTGGAACGTCGCACAACTGCAACGCTTCTACCCTTAGTCGTTTTTTTTCTTTACTTTTACATCGCAAATAAGGCTATTCAGCCAAGGCTACTTAGCCGCATATTGTACCTCATACTATTCTTCGAATAAGTAAAAGCTAAGTGCCCCGAAACTCTGTGCCCTCCTTTACTTTGTCAATTTTCATACTAAGGGCTCATACCCTATACATATGTTCTTGAACAAAAATCGACCCATCCTGAGTAGGGCACATCAATCAACCCCTTAACACAAACTCAACCCAGCAACGCACTTTTGTGAGTTGACAAGGGAACGAGATACAAAGATGGCCAGGCTAACGAAAAGGACTCGTATAAGTGCAACGCACCCCACGCTTATAAAACTATTTTTACACATTCAACAGTAAATTATCTACAAATATATATGAACTTTACAACACTAGTACACTTATGTGCAGGATACATATTTGGCTACCCTTGCAACAAAAGAACATTAGTTTGTTCCTCGAAGAAGTCGACGACCTCCTCGGCTGGACGATCCACCGCCTGATAATGCGGCACCATGTTCCAGGAAGATCCTGCTGGTGGCACCGGTGGCCCAGAGGCAATGGCGGCGACATCCACGCCAGGCCTGTGCAAACACACCATGGAGAGGGCAGCCTTGGCACCAGCCACCAACTGCTGCCTCACGCACTCGCGAACCGTGGACATATCTTGAAATTTGGTCAGGAGGGCCAGCAGGCTTGATGGAGTATCATCCAGCGGGAACATCGCCCGATAGATGTTCTTCAAACACGACTGCGACTTCTTGGAAGAAGCAGCACTTTCATGGCGCGATCCTCTGACGGTCGCGATTACTGCGATCATGATCTACCCAGAAGTATCCACTCTCCTGAAGTTGCTCCTGGGTGAGATCATGAAGGTGGATGGAAATCCTATCCCTCTCTTCTTGCGGATGGCGTGCGCTAACAAATACACGAAGCAGCATCAACAACATGAGTACAACGTACCATTGCGATTAACTACAAAGGAAAAGACGAGGATGAGCAAACTAACACTTAAACTGGTCGCCCAGCTGCGTCACCTCGCCAAGCATTTAATTACGCACTACCAGAAATATATTCGTGCCTACAGGCACGATGAACATGCCTTGACGGATGTGTCAAGTGCTCACACCTATATAACTGGAATTTGACTCCTGTAAGACCTCCGCGGCCTGAGTCGAATTACACCAGCACTTTTCCGGATTCGAGTCCGGGGACTCGAATTTGGATAGATTGTGTGGTTTCACCCTAAGGTGGTTAACTGATACTGATACTTCGGTTATATCAGGCACGTATATCAACAATCCCTATGACATAAATAAAGGCAGTCGAAAATGTGCTCATTCAGGCACTCAAAGACTTCAAAAAAGTCTCTAGTCGAATCTGCGATTCCACTGGACACTCGGGGGCTACTGACATGGGTACACCCTGCAGGTAATCGAACTTGGTATATACGGTCCAGATACGTATAGGCCCACGGTGTCGCCAAGGCCCAGATAGAAGGACTCGAGTAACCTGCGGACTCTCGATTGCTTAAAGATCAAGAGAAAGCTGAAGATGGAAAGTTTGAAAGGGGAAAACCCTAACTTGTAACCGACTCGACCTGCTACCTGAGACCTAGCCTATCTATATAAGGGCTAGGAGGGGGCGGCGAGGAGGACACATGCAACCCTAGCTTCCACAAACCTTCGTCAGATTGCATCTGCGCACCATTGTAACTTTCGACTCCCTCAATAATTCCACGAGCAGACAAGCAGGAGTAGGGACCTCTACGAGGCCTGAACCTGGGTAAATCCTTTGTCCCCTGTGTGCTTGTTTGCTAGCCGATAGATGTCTCCAGCGCTCCCTTCTTCTCCAAAACCCAAGTCCATAACAATGGGTATTGATGAGTTAAACCCTCGTCACCATCAAAGACCACCAGCGCGAACGCACCCACGAGAAATGAGCCTTGGGTTCTAGCTAGCAAGGTCGACCAATGCTGGTACATCTTAGACCTGTCAAAGCCTAGCCGGGTTGTCGTCAGGAGAGGCAAAAGGAACATCATCGGAATGGACGGAGTCGCCAACGAGCAAGACTTTGACCAGAACAGTGACCCGAAGATGGAAGACGGATATAGTAACCAAGCACCGTACACCACAAACCTACCTAAGAAAGGACTCCCGCTCAAAAGAAGTAGTGAAGACATCCCGGACCTAACCTATGCAATCGCGACAAAGAAGGGCAAGAAGACGACCATTGTCAAGAAACGCTAGTGTGCTCCGACCATTGTCAAAAACCGTCGTGTGTGTGTGGCATACTATTATGTGTCGAAACATTCATAATTATCATTTTTGTATGTTATAATATTGCATTGAGAATATTATGTATCGACGAGACACATTCATAATACTCACTTTTGTTGTTTTGGCAATATTTGAATTTTTAAAATATTTGTAGTATATTTTATAGTTTATATTGTGTTTGGACAATGTTTTTACATGAAAAATGGCCTTAAATTTTTTTTTACAAAAATATGTTGCCCCCAGATTTGAACCTAGGTGGCTAGGGTTTAGAACAGGACAAGGATCAATACCAATGGGCTAGTGTTTGTTAGTTGACAGATACCAGCGCAGCGCGCTAGTTGACTAGTAGTAAAAATAGCCGAGGCGCATATGGCCAGAATGCGCCTCGCGTAAACTTATGCGAGGCGTATTTTCAAATATGCGCCTCGCATAAGCTGGTACCTGTCTATGATCGGCCAAGTCTTTTTCTCTGGATCAATGACTGAGTCTTTGATTACTCTGCAACCGTCGCCTTCGCTCTGCCGCTCGTCGTCGCCTTCACTCTACCGCTCGCCGCCGTGCCCAGGAGGAGGAGGAGGAGGAGGAGCCCGCTCACCGCCGTGCCCAGGAGGAGAGGAGGAGGAGGAGCCCGCCCGCGCCCAGGAGGAGGAGCCCGCCCGCGCTGCCCCTTCCTCTGCCATCGTCTGCCTCCACTGCCCCGTCCACCGTCTCGGCTCGGTGCGTGACCCCTTCCCCCTACCCCTCTTCCCTCCCCTCTCCCCTCTCCCTATGATCTAGGGTTAACTTGATATTATGTGCCTCTGATTACTAGTATTGGCTAGGGTTTAGAATGAACGAAATCAGCATATATTCCAACCAAAAACAAGATCATATCCATATATAGAAGATTCACGTTTTGAAACTTCACCAACATATTTTTGTCTTGCAAACTCAAACGAAAGTGAGTGTGTATGCAGATGGGAGTGACTATTGCGTGATTAGTAACAGAAATATCATGTCTCTAGCACATATATCCCAGATTTTCAAATGACAAAAGACACTATGAACATATCATATGGCTTCTTCAGAATAGCATAGAGCAAAAAAACAATGATACCGGTGAAATTAGCTACCTATCAAAGTACCATGGTACTGAAAGATATACATGTTGGATTTATTAAACTAATTTTAAATTAGCTCGATGGTCAAGTTAAACTGATACCACGACTACTTTAATGTTGGATTTATTGAACAAATTTTAAATTGGTTCATATAATGCTACAAATTGGTTCATGTCCTCTGTGATTATGGTCAATAGATTACTTCAAAGAGTAGTATTTTTAATGCTTGATAATGGCAGCACATGACCCCTCATTCATACTTGTCTTCCTACGGTGCTTATCATGAACTAATGGTTCAAACAACACCATGGTGTTTGCTATACTGCAAAAAAAACTAAACTTTTCACAAACTATGGTATTCAGTGGCTGGGCAATCAAAAACTATAGTATATAAATAATGTGGTTTTCACAAGCTGTGTATTACTATAATACACAGCTTCTCATGGCAATAACCATTCAAACTAATAACCAAACTGAACTGAAAAAGCTCATAGCTCCAGCCCATACATTCTAAATTCTAAAATAGGAACAAACTATTTTTTCTTGTTTAGTAATCAACAAACAATAAACTTAACCATGTAAATGTCAGTTTAAACTAGCTGCAAAGTCACAATACTATAGATAAGCAAGAGAAAATATGTGCAGATTACTTGCCACTTTCAGTAGCTTAATATTGATAAAACATGATGCTACCCTGTGACCAAAGCAGATATCCATAGATATATTCCAAAATGTGAAATTCTCTAGAAGTGCAATGCATTGTGCAAGCAAGTATAGTACTTAGGTAAAAGAAGACTATCCCTATGATAAAAAAAATAGCTTCTGCGTCTATGAGACACGCTGAACATTTTGCACTGTGTCTATGATATAAAGGAGACAAGGCCACAAGGGTGCCACCTATACTTAATTAAAATAACAGTGTTCATGTAATGTTAAAAGAGTGGGGGTTCACGGATAGCTTTATGACCTGCTAGTGTACTAGTGCTAGTACTACTTTTCACAGTCTCCTCCTCTGAGAAGTTGTATGCTGATGGCTATTGTTTATCCCTGTTTCCTGTTTATCCTAGCTAGATGATATTTTTTTTAGTTTGTGCATGTGCAGAGAAGTTGTATGCTGCTGGCTGCTGTTTATCCCTATTTTTATGTTGATCCCTATTTTTCGGGTGGTGTATGCTGTCCAGATTTCTTGTATGCTGCTAGCAGCAAGTTGTGTATGGTTGTGCTTGTGTATGGTGGCAGCAAAATGTTTGTGTTTGTGCCTATTTAAGATTTTTTGTGCAGGTTTTTCTTTTTGAGTTGCCAATGTTTCGCCGGAATGTTGATTCATTTCCGTTCCGGCGAATTTCTGGCACTCCTAGACATAGAAAATTAGCAAAGGTTGTGCCGAAATTTTCTGTGAATTTTTGTGCTTATTAGTTCCATTTATTTTTGTGTTTAGAAATGTTGGCGGAGCAGGGCCCTTCTAGCAAGAAGTCCTTTTGGGAGCAGCAGGCGGAGATGGAATCCCAAGAGGACCCAGAATTCGTTCCGCGAGACGGCGAGATGTAGGCGGACGAGGATATGTCGTCGGGCGATGAGGAGATGGGGGACACGGATGGCGACGCCACTACCACTGATGGCGGTGGTGAAGCTACTACGAACGGTGGTAGCACATCCAAGAAGGCCCTAAAGGAGCGTGCCCCGATCGTGGTCTACATCAAAAGGTCCATCATTACAAGCATGAACGATGAAGGTGCGCCTTTGGAGCCGACCGAGTTTGTCACGGATTACTCAAACCAGCTCGCGGCAATCCTCCGGAACACCGTCACGATCAACATGGAGAACCTGAAGGCCGAAGAGAACAGGGGTTTCTGATGGCTCAATGCACGGCGCCCAGAAAAATGCTTGATGGTGGTGTTGATGTAGAGCTTGTTGGGAACCCCAAGAGGAAGGTATGATGATCACAGCAACAAGTTTCCCTCAGTTATGAAACCAAGGTTTAATCGAACCAGTAGGAGCAAGGAAACACCCCAAAGGTGTTACTAGCTGAGCTTTGGCAGGGCGCACTACCGGTGCTAGTAGCAACGTGGAGACCTGCACAACACAACTGTAACTTTGTCCCCAACTTGCGATGAGGTTGTCAATCTCACCGTGTTTTGCGGAAAACAAAGGATTAAACGTATTGAATGGAAAGAAGTAAAGGTTTGCAGAAAGTAAACACAAAGAAGTAAACAGTTATAGGTTGAATGTAAAGAAAAAGGACCGGGATCCATAGTTCACTAGAGGTGGCTCTCCTTAAGATATATAAAATGATAGGTGAACAAATTACAGCGGGGCAATTGACAAACACCGAGAAAGCAATACATGCATATACTAATCATCTTGACTCCTTTCAGACTTGATTGGGCATTACAACATTATACATAGACCGCCATCCAACTGCATCTATGACTAATAATCCACCTTCAGGTTATCATCCGAACCCCCTCCAGTATTAAGTTGCAAGCAACAGATTATTGCTTTACGAACTGCATGTAAAGTTAACAATACGATTGTTCTATGAACAAAGGATTGTTGTTTTCTCCCTAGTAACAAGCACATCTAGTACCTTAGAGATTTACCACTTCCCTAGATTACTAGAGGCATGAACCCACTATCGAGCATAAATACTAACTCTTGGAGTTGCTAGCATCTACTTGGCCAAGATAGCTACTAACAACGGAAAGCATGCAAGATCACAAATAACAAAGACATGATAGAATCAATAATCAATCTGAAATAGCATCTCAATATCCATCGGATCCCCGCAAAGACAACATGCAGAATTACAAATAGATGATCTTGATCATGAACGGAGCTCACAAGATCTAAACATGAAAGCACAAAGAAGGAGAACCAGCCATCTAGCTACTACATGGATCTGTAGTCAAGGATGAACTACTCACGCATCACACGGAGGCTTGCATGGTGATGAAGAAGGCCTCAGGGTGAATTCCCTCTCTGGCGGTGCGGGAAGAGCTTCAGATCCCTCCCGATCTAGGGATGGAGATCTCAGCGATCTTTTTATTTGCTATTTGCATAGGTTTTTTATTGAGGATGCTTCATAGAGTGCTCATTATGGTGATGTTGCAAGTTTCCACCATGATTAGGCTTGGCTAGCGGCCCAGGCGTTTCTCTAACACATACAAACTCCATGATCTGACAAGTTCCACTTTTAGTTCACACCGCCGGGATCCGTAAGCAAAAGAACATGATATCAACAGGGTACAAAGTACAAGTGCAATGTTGAAAGCGTTCCCCATGGTACATGGTTCTGCTAATTTCAACTTATAAAGCGCAAGCATATCACAAAGAAGGACCCAGTGGTTCAAGTTTATTAGATGCAAAAAGTAAAGTGTGCCATCAAGTCCTGAGAGCTTTAATCACTAGTTTTCTCATAACAAGTTTAATTTGGAAGGTAAACAAAAGCATGAATATACTTGGAATAGCATAAGCTAGTAGGTAGGTATGGTGGACTCTTTGGAATAACTTGGTTTAGGGAGTTGGATGCATGAGTGGAACTCATACTTTGTTGTGGAGGCTAGCAAAAGGGGGCGACAAACTAAGAGAGCAATAATGGCCATAATCATGCAGAGCGACAAAACATCATTGATCAAAGCATAAAGTGATACTACAAGTTGAAAACTAAAGTATCATAAAGGCTATGGTGACTTGGGATAGTCATAACATGGTGTGAGCATGCGCCAAGTCAACCCAAATAAAGCATCAAAGGAGAATACCACTATACTATGCTTTAATATGCTAAAACAACGCATGATTCATCCAAGGCACATTAAGCAATCTCAATTGTTTACAACAAGTCATGCTACAGCAAATAATACTAAGCATAAAGCCAAAACAATATCAAGCATGGCATGACAAAGCATAGGCCACAGTCAAAAACAAGCTCTTTTTACCACATAAGCATGAACTTTCCTACTCTTTTCCAAACCAAACCAAACTATTTGCAAACCAATGTAAGAAAGAGGGGTTCCAACCAATTTATTCAGCAAACTAAGAAAACAAAAGCAAACGAAAACCAAAACGAAAAACAAAAAAGAAGACGCTCCAAGAAAAACATAATTAAGCATGAAACAATAAAAATGAAGCGTTTGGAAGAAACCTGGGATTTTTATTGATGAAGAAGGGGATGCCTTGGGCATCCCCAAGCTTTGACGCTTGTACTTCTTGGATATTTCTTGGGGTGACACACGTGTCATCCCCAATCTTGAGCTTTAGTCCATTCTTCATCTCATTACTCATTCCTTCCATACACCTGAATTTTTTTCCTTCATACAAAACTTCACACAATCTTTATTAGCAACATTAGTGCACTTAAGATAAATAAGTCTTAAGGTTCAGTTCTAACACCAAATAAACTTCCATTAGAACACTAGCTACTGTAGCACTTCCCTCAAAAAGCTCAATTCCCCAAAATAACTCAAAAAGGAACCAACAAGAAGCAAATGCAGAAAATGGCAGAAATCTGTCAAAACAGACCAGCAGGTAAAGACGAATTTTTTCTAAGACCTTATGTTGCTCAAATCAAAAAGTGTTGAACTAACGAACGTTATATAACAACCTGGAGGAGAAGCACAAAAAATTACAGCTCAATCCGACATACAGAGCTCTCTCACGAATTTTTATGGTGAAGCACAAATATCTGTTTCGGACAGCAACTTTCCCAATCATTACTTCTCTCTCATTAGAGGTTAATCTTGGCACAAAAAGCAAATAAAAGGACAAGGAGAGGTTATTACAGAGGTAATAACTTTCAAGACTCATCTAAAACTTTTGGGTTATCTCCCAATAAGTACTTTTCTTTAACGCCTTTAAGTTAGGCATAATAGTTTGAGAAGATGCTCACATGAAAAATATGAATTGAAGTAAAAGAGAGCATCAAGAAGCAAATTCAAAACACATTTAAGTCTAACCCACTTCCTATGCATAGGAATCTTGTACGCAAATAAATTCGCAAAGAACAAAGTGACAGGCATAGGAAGATAAAACAAGAGTAACTTGAAAACTTTCAGCACATAGAGAGGTGTTTCAATACCATGAAAACTTCTACAACCATATTTTCCTCTCTCATAATAATTTTCAGTAGACTCATGAATAAACTCAACAATATAACTATCACATAAAGCATGCTTTTCATGATCTACAAACACTAGAGCTTTATTATAAATATTTTCAAAAGAATCCTCAGGAACATGACATTCGTCCTCCTTTGGTAAGCATGGGGGACAATCAAATAATGTAAGAGGTAAAGAGTTACTCTCATTAGAAGGTAGGCATGGGTAGATACATTCTTCCTCCTCTAGATCATCACTCTCACCCTCTTTTTCATCCAATGAGCTTCCAGTTTCAGCAATTTCTTCTTCCATAGTATCTTGCAAGGCATTAGTCTCTTCCATTGGTGGAGAGCATCTATTGAGATATTCAAGAATATAGCCATTTGCTTCCTTGTAATTATCAAAGCCAAATTTTAGTATATCATAAACCTCATATTTATAAGGTGCATCATCAGTATTTTCAAGAAAACTAGCAAGTTCAAATGCACCCTTCCAAACAATAAATTCATCAATTTGTTCCACATCATAAAAGTCATAATTCCCTTTAACATAAGAAGATATGGTTAACATTATCATTATACTCACATTGAAAAGGGAGGTGTTTATACCTCCTACAGCAACAAGATTTATCCAAGCAATAAGTAACATTATAAGTAGAGCACACATTTATAGCAATGGTATACAATTTATCAATTTGTTCCCATAAGTGTTTCCCTTTTTGTGACAAGCGGTGTTCCTTGTAATAATATTTTTGTTCTTCCATGAACCCACCTTGCCAATAAGATTTAGTTTCAAAGAAACCAACCATTGATAGTAAGCATGATAAAGCAAGACAATAACAGACCAACGAAAATACCAACTATAGTAGGAACTAATTTTTTTGTGTTTTTGAAATAAGAAAGCAAACTAGTAAAACTATTTTTTTGTGTTTTTGAAGAACAAAACAAGCAAACAAAGAAAAAAGAAACTAAGCAAAACAAAAACAACAAAGTAAAGAGATTGGCTATGAGGGACTCCCCTTGTGAAGACGTCCTTGACTCCTCGGCAACGGCGCCAGAAAATCGCTTGATGGCTCAGTGCACGGCGCCCAGAAAAATGCTTGATGGCGGTGTTGATGGAGAGATCGTTGGGAACCCCAAGAGGAAGGTATGATGAGCATAGCAGCAAGTTTCCCTCAGTTATGAAACCAAGGTTTAATCGAACCAGTAGGAGCAAGGAAACACCCCAAAGGTGTTACTAGCTGAGCTTTGGCAGGGCGCACTACCGGTGCTAGTAGCAACGTGGAGACCTGCACAACACAACCACAGAACTTTGTCCCCAACTTGCGATGAGGTTGTCAATCTCACCGTGTTTTGCGGAAAACAAAGGATTAAACGTATTGAATGGAAAGAAGTAAAGGTTTGCAGAAAGTAAACACAAAGAAGTAAACAGTTATAGGTTGAATGTAAAGAAAAAGGACCGGGATCCATAGTTCACTAGAGGTGGCTCTCCTTAAGATATATAAAATGATAGGTGAACAAATTACAGCGGGGCAATTGACAAACACCGAGAAAGCAATACATGCATATACTAATCATCTTGACTCCTTTCAGACTTGATTGGGCATTACAACATTATACATAGACCGCCATCCAACTGCATCTATGACTAATAATCCACCTTCAGGTTATCATCCGAACCCCCTCCAGTATTAAGTTGCAAGCAACAGATTATTGCTTTACGAACTGCATGTAAAGTTAACAATACGATTGTTCTATGAACAAAGGATTGTTGTTTTCTCCCTAGTAGCAACAGCACATCTAGTACCTTAGAGATTTCTGTCACTTCCCTAGATTACCAGAGGCATGAACCCACTATCGAGCATAAATACTAACTCTTGGAGTTGCTAGCATCTACTTGGCCAAGATAGCTACTAACAACGGAAAGCATGCAAGATCACAAATAACAAAGACATGATAGAATCAATAATCAATCTGAAATAGCATCTCAATATCCATCGGATCCCCGCAAAGACAACATGCAGAATTACAAATAGATGATCTTGATCATGAACGGAGCTCACAAGATCTAAACATGAAAGCACAAAGAAGGAGAACCAGCCATCTAGCTACTACATGGATCTGTAGTCCAAGGATGAACTACTCACGCATCACACCGGAGGCTTGCATGGTGATGAAGAAGGCCTCCAGGGTGAATTCCCCTCTCTGGCAGGGTGCGGGGAAGAGCTTCAGATCCCTCCCGATCTAGGGATGGAGATCTCAGCGATCTTTTTATTTGCTATTTGCATAGGTTTTTTATTGAGGATGCTTCATAGAGTGCTCATTATGGTGATGTTGCAAGTTTCCACCATGATTAGGCTTGGCTTAGGCTAGCGGCCCAGGCGTTTCTCTAACACACATACAAACTCCATGATCTTACAAGTTCCACTTTTATTTCACACCGCCGGGATCCGTAAGCAAAAGAACATGATATCAACAGGGTACAAAGTACAAGTGCAATGTTGAAAGCGTTCCCCATGGTACATGGTTCTGCTAATTTCAACTTATAAAGCGCAAGCATATACGCAACAAAGAAGGACCCAGTGGTTCAAGTTTATTAGATGCAAAAAAGTAAAGTGTGCCATCAAGTTCGTGAGAGCTTTAATCACTAGTTTTCTCATAACAAGTTTAATTTGGAAGGTAAACAAAAGCATGAATATACTTGGAATAGCATAAGCTAGTAGGTAGGTATGGTGGACTCTTTGGAATAACTTGGTTTAGGGAGTTGGATGCATGAGTGGAACTCATACTTTGTTGTGGAGGCTAGCAAAAGGCGGGGCGACAAACTAAGAGAGCAATAATGGCCATAATCATGCAGAGCGACAAAACATCATTGATCAAAGCATAAAGTGATACTACAAGTTGAAAACTAAAGGATCATAAAGGCTATGGTGACTTGGGATAGTCATAACATGGTGTGAGCATGCGCCAAGTCAACCCAAATAAAGCATCAAAGGAGAATACCACTATACTATGCTTTAATATGCTAAAACAACGCATGATTCATCCAAGGCACATTAAGCAATCTCAATTGTTTACAACAATTCATGCTACAGCAAATAATACTAAGCATAAAGCCAAAACAATATCAAGCATGGCATGACAAAGCATAGGCCACAGTCAAAAACAAGCTCTTTTTATCACATAAGCATGAACTTTCCTACTCTTTTCCAAACCAAACCAAACTATTTGCAAACCAATGTAAGAAAGAGGGGTTCCAACCAATTTATTCATCAAACTAAGAAAACAAAAGCAAACGAAAACCAAAACGAAAAACAAAAAGAAGACGCTCCAAGAAAAACATAATTAAGCATGAAACAATAAAAATGAAGCGTTTGGAAGAAACCTGGGATTTTTATTGATGAAGAAGGGGATGCCTTGGGCATCCCCAAGCTTTGACGCTTGTACTTCTTGGATATTTCTTGGGGTGACACACGTGTCATCCCCAATCTTGAGCTTTAGTCCATTCTTCATCTCATTACTCATTCCTTCCATACACCTGAATTTTTTTCCTTCATACAAAACTTCACACAATCTTTATTAGCAACATTAGTGCACTTAAGATAAATAAGTCTTAAGGTTAAGTTCTAACACCAAATAAACTTCCATTAGAACACTAGCTACTGTAGCACTTCCCTCAAAAAGCTCAATTCCCCAAAAGAACTCAAAAAGGAAACAACAAGAAGCAAATGCAGAAAATGGCAGAAATCTGTCAAAACAGACCAGCAGGTAAAGACGAATTTTTTCTAAGACCTTATGTTGCTCAAATCAAAAAGTGTTGAACTAACGAACGTTATATAACAACCTGGAGGAGAAGCACAAAAAATTACAGCTCAATCCGACATACAGAGCTCTCTCACGAATTTTTATGGTGAAGCACAAATATCTGTTTCGGACAGCAACTTTCCCAATCATTACTTCTCTCTCATTAGAGGTTAATCTTGGCACAAAAAGCAAATAAAAGGACAAGGAGAGGTTATTACAGAGGTAATAACTTCCAAGACTCATCTAAAACTTTTGGGTTATCTCCCAATAAGTACTTTTCTTTAACGCCTTTAAGTTAGGCATAATAGTTTGAGAAGATGCTCACATGAAAAATATGAATTGAAGTAAAAGAGAGCATCAAGAAGCAAATTCAAAACACATTTAAGTCTAACCCACTTCCTATGCATAGGAATCTTGTACGCAAATAAATTCGCAAAGAACAAAGTGACAGGCATAGGAAGATAAAACAAGAGTAACTTGAAAACTTTCAGCACATAGAGAGGTGTTTCAATACCATGAAAACTTCTACAACCATATTTTCCTCTCTCATAATAATTTTCAGTAGACTCATGAATAAACTCAACAATATAACTATCACATAAAGCATGCTTTTCATGATCTACAAACACTAGAGCTTTATTATAAATATTTTCAAAAGAATCCTCAGGAACATGACATTCGTCCTCCTTTGGTAAGCATGGGGGACAATCAAATAATGTAAGAGGTAAAGAGTTACTCTCATTAGAAGGTAGGCATGGGTAGATACATTCTTCCTCCTCTAGATCATCACTCTCCCCCTCTTTTTCATCCAATGAGCTTCCAGTTTCAGCAATTTCTTCTTCCATAGTATCTTGCAAGGCATTAGTCTCTTCCATTGGTGGAGAGCATCTATTGAGATATTCAAGAATATAGCCATTTGCTTCCTTGTAATTATCAAAGCCAAATTTTAGTATATCATAAACCTCATATTTATAAGGTGCATCATCAGTATTTTCAAGAAAACTAGCAAGTTCAAATGCACCCTTCCAAACAATAAATTCATCAATTTGTTCCACATCATAAAAGTCATAATTCCCTTTAACATAAGAAGATATGGTTAACATTATCATTATACTCACATTGAAAAGGGAGGTGTTTATACCTCCTACAGCAACAAGATTTATCCAAGTAATAAGTAACATTATAAGTAGAGCACACATTTATAGCAATGGTATGCAATTTATCAATTTGTTCCCATAAGTGTTTCCCTTTTTGTGACAAGCGGTGTTCCTTGTAATAATATTTTTGTTCTTCCATGAACCCACCTTGCCAATAAGATTTAGTTTCAAAGAAACCAACCATTGATAGTAAGCATGATAAAGCAAGACAATAACAGACCAACGAAAATACCAACTATAGTAGGAACTAATTTTTTTGTGTTTTTGAAATAAGAAAGCAAACTAGTAAAACTATTTTTTTGTGTTTTGAAGAACAAAACAAGCAAACAAAGAAAAAAGAAACTAAGCAAAACAAAAACAACAAAGTAAAGAGATTGGCTATGAGGGACTCCCCTTGTGAAGACGTCCTTGACTCCTCGGCAACGGCGCCAGAAAATCACTTGATGGCTCAGTGCACGGCGCCCAGAAAAATGCTTGATGGCGGTGTTGATGTAGAGATCGTTGGGAACCCCAAGAGGAAGGTATGATGAGCACAGCAGCAAGTTTCCCTCAGTTATGAAACCAAGGTTTAATCGAACCAGTAGGAGCAAGGAAACACCCCAAAGGTGTTACTAGTTGAGCTTTGGCAGGGCGCACTACCGGTGCTAGTAGCAACGTGGAGACCTGCACAACACAACCACAGAACTTTGTCCCCAACTTGCGATGAGGTTGTCAATCTCACCGTGTTTTGCGGAAAACAAAGGATTAAACGTATCGAATGTAAAGAAGTAAAAGTTTGCAGAAAGTAAACACAAAGAAGTAAACAGTTGTAGATTGAATGTAAATAAAAAGGACCGGGATCCATAGTTCACTAGAGGTGGCTCTCCTTAAGATAGATAACATGCTGGGTGAACAAATTACAGTGGGGAAATTGACAAACACCGAGAAAGCAATACATGCATATACTAATCATCTTGACTCCTTTCAGACTTGATTGGGCATTACAACATTATACATAGACCGCCATCCAACTGCATCTATGACTAATAATCCACCTTCAGGTTATCATCCGAACCCCCTCCAGTATTAAGTTGCAAGCAACAGATTATTGCTTCTGAACTGCGTGTAAAGTAAACAATACGATTGTTCTATGAACAAAGGATTGTTGTTTTCTCCCTAGTAGCAACAGCACATCTAGTACCTTAGAGATTTCTATCACTTCCCCAGATTACCAGAGGCATGAACCCACTATCGAGCATAAATACTAACTCTTGGAGTTGCTAGCATTTACTTGGCCAAGATAGCTACTAACAACGGAAAGCATGCAAGATCACAAATAACAAAGACATGATAGAATCAATAATCAATCTAAAATAGAATCTCAATATCCATCGGATCCCCGCAAACACAACATGCAGAATTACAAATAGATGATCTTAATCATGAACGGAGCTCACAAGATCTAAACATGAAAGCACAAAGGAGGAGAACCAGCCATCTAGCTACTACATGGATCCGTAGTCCAAGGATGAACTACTCACGCATCACACCGGAGGCTTGCATGGTGATGAAGAAGGCCTCGGTGAATTCCCTCTCCGACGAAGTGGTGCGTGAAAGAGCTTGATCTCTCGATCTAGGGATGGATATGACGCGGCTATAGACTCTTTCGTGGATTTTGATCGGGCACTTAGGGTTTTCATCGAGGGAAATATATAGCGGAAGGAGAGGCCGAGGGGTGCGGAGTGGCCACACCACCTGGCGCGGGCCTGGGCCGGCCAGGTGGTGTGGTGGCCCCCTGGCCCCTCTCTGTCTCGTATTCTGGCACTTGATGACATCCGGAAAAATAGGCACTTTGGCTTTTGTCCTGTCCAATTCCGAGAATATTTATTTTCTGACTTTCCTGGAACCAAAAACAGCAGAAAAGCAGGCGGTAGCAGTGGATCTTGTTAATAGGTTAGTCCAAGAAATCATATGAAAAGTACTCCAAAGTTGGAACAAAACACAAGAAAGTGGATAAAACCAAGCATGGAACATCAGAAATTATAGATACATTTGCAATGTATCGACTCTTAGGAAAGCTTCCTAAGTCGTCTGGCGTCCCGGGTGATGATGAACACAAGTACACTAACGACAATCTCATAGGGAATCTAGTGAACAAGTACGCCCTCAATAAGATGACCAAGGCCTTGTCGAATTGGAAGGCCCGGGTGAAGAAGCTGATTTTCGAGGATGAGCTAAGTTATTAGGAGGTCGTCAAGAAGGAGCCTCTGGTAACAGAAGAACACTTCAAGGTCTTCAAGGCCAGATGTGAATCCGCCATGGGCAAGGCCATGAGTCAGTACTTCAAGGAGTTGCACGAGAAGAACATTGGTACCCACCATCTCGGATCCGATGGTTATAGAGCTGCGATTCCCAAATGGGAGAAGGAAGACGCCGACGCTCGTGCAAAGGGGTTCACACCTCCCTTTGACGACATAAAAGAGCCGCAGGCAAAGCACTTTGTCAGGGCCCGGTTTGCCAAGCCGAAAGGGAGTTCTGATTATTCCTTGGAGCCCGACGGCCCCTTTGCTACGAAGGTGACGGATTTCATGAGAAAATATGTAAGTAGTTTGCATGCAAGTCGATTAATTGCATTCACGATTAATCAATGAAGTCCAGTTTTCTGATCAAATGCTTCGCGTTCCTTGTGCGTAGGACGAGGAGTGTAGGAGCTCCTCATCCCAGGGGTCGACGCCTGTCGCCAAGTGGGACACCACTTTTAACAGGGAGCTGAACCGGACCAAGAATGTCGAGCCCCTGGCGGTCCCGTCGTCGGCTGGTCGTGTGGTCGGCTTTGGCGGCATAACATGGTCCGAGTACTATGGCACCACGGACCAGAAGGGCAGGAGGCAGGCCGAAAGCGCCGAGGTAAGACACCTAAGGGAACGGGTGGAAGCCTTTCCCAATATAGTCCAAGGTGTCGTGAAGCCGGCTGTGTCGGCTATCGAGACAAAGTTCCAAGAGCAAGTTCATACACAAGTCCAGGCACAAGTCCAGACACAAATGAACGATAAGCTCAACACCATCCTTCCTGCCTACATGGAAAAGTACATCAAGTGGCAGAAGGGTGGTAAACGAGGGCCGCCACCGGTTCCCAAGCTCGACAGCGCCCAATCGGACAACATGGCACGGCCAGAGGCGCTGGTGACTCCTCTAGCGGGGCCGGTGGTGGAGACTCCTCTAGTTCCAGAGCTTAACTTCCCCGCTACGGCCCGCACCACCGTGCCATCAGGCAGCCACTCCGCCACTTGCGCGCTCAATCCTATCGGCGGCGGTGCCTCGACCTTGGCCGAGTTCGACGCCCTCAAGGTAACTAACTAATTAAAGCGAGAGTTGGGAGGCTTAACCACACCGATGACTTGATCTTCATTTCTTGGCCTTGGCCTACATGTCTTTCAGGAGACACTCCTTGCACTCTAATGCCTTTGGGTGGCGGCAGTTGAAGGATGTTGCCAAAGGTACTATCGTTCAACGGAAAGCATAAAATGCACAATGTCACAATGCCACCCGACATGATGAGGGTCAGATACAATATGGTGCTTCCGGGCTACGAGCAAGTGGAACCTCCCCTCTCAACCTCAAGGATGGGATGGTGAGGAGACGACAGCGGTCCTCAATACCGGCTTCGGCTACTTGTACCTATGGCCGAAGAGCCAGATCCATTTGGGGATGGAGGACCAACTCAACATCACCCCAGAGGCAGCACAGCCAGCACAACCAGCACATGATGAAGACTTCGAGATGGAAGACTTGGACAACTTGGCACATGATCCCTACAATGATGATGGAGAAATTGATCCGAACTTTGACGACCAGTTCGTTAACACAAGGTTTTCTGATTGGTATGAGCTGGGACCATCAGGCACACATCAAGTTGCCAATACCCAACCAGCACCAGCGAAACCCCCTTGCCAGGTGCGTCTCTTCCCAACTAGTCAAGAGACGCTGCCACCCGCCCCCTTCACCGAGCCTCTGAGGCCAACAGTTCCTTTGATCAGCCCCAACACCCTTCATAAGGTGATCGGTGAGGTGAACACGGTGTCTGACGCCCCAAAGGGATCGAAGAAGGGCGGTCGCAAAAGGAAGCCTAAGGGTGACCGGAGCAAGGGTCCAAATCTTGTTCTCCGGGCTCAGGACGGCCCTACGGGACAAGCCAGGAATCAGCAGCACGTGGCAGGTGCACCGATGATGTGTAACTCGTTGCTCGAGGTCGCAGGCTCTCAAATGCGCAATCTTCATTGTAGCTGTCTCACAATTGAGGAGCGTCGCATTCGCGAGAATGATCAGTCGTACCTCGTTTTCAAGGCTAAGGTGCCTTATGTGCCATGCTTCGTTAGTGTACCCCCCTAGGGATATCTTCTACCTGCGGCATTCTGACATCTTCGACATGTTGAACAGGTTCCGGCTGCACAATACCCTGGTCCGGCTATTCTCCCTCAATATGGCCATGCAGATCACCAGAGACAAGATCCCGGGCATCCAGATAGTGGATCCATACTTCATGCGGGACGTCATCCTGAAAGATGTCGAGAACATAGCGCTGGCGACCGACTACCTCTCAACCTTCCTGCAAACGTACTCGGACAAGGATGTGATTCTCCTTCCCTACCATCCCATCACGGAGGATGATCAGACAGGCTGCATGCTCATATGCATGAATTTGAAACACTCAACAGCCGTGTACCTTGACTCAAAGAGTTCGCACCAGAAAAACTACACCAATATCAAGAACATTCTTGATGGTGCTCTCACCGGCTACGTCGCAACGGGAGGCATCAAACCGACAATGCCATATGTGAAGTTTGGCGCGCACGTGTTCCGCCACAACACCAAGTTCGCCTGCGTCAAGCAGCCATCTGGCAGTAGGAAGGATGCCTTCTACGCCATTTACCACATGAAGGCGTTCTTCAATGACATGGAGAGCAAAACGCTGCCATCTAACCTCATGAAGTGGGCTGAAAGGCTTGCAATAATACATGATCGCAACCTCAGGCAGCACATCTTCGACATATAGGAGGAGCTCGCGACAATCGTGCACTAGGGAGTCATGAAATCAAGGGGGCTCTTCTACGGCGGCCATACACCGCCCAATAGGGAGATAGACGAACGCTTAGCACAGCAGGGTGACCGCAGGACGTTCATGCAGATGGCGAAAACTCGGTCGGGCTTCATCAATGCCCCCTAAAGCCGACTCAACAGCAGAAGAAGTCTTGATGATTGCATTTCCTAGGTAGCTAGCTGTTAGTTCTGAACTCGTGTTGTAACCTCTTATCACTATGTTAAACTTGCCTAGCAAAACCTCTAGAGTATGTTTCATCAACCGTTGAACTTGATTGTGAGCGACACTAGCTAGTTATTTGTGTTATGAACTATTTTAAGTGCTTTTTGCTTTTCATTCGTTATTGCCGCCCTACTTTTTGTGGTTTTCTTTCTTTGTCTTTCTTCAAAATGCCGATGATTAAAATGTGTTGTGGCGTCATGTGCGTGACCATGTCGTTGCTGGATCTGGTGTGCCAAGTAGACTAGAGGTTTGTGCATATACTCTACTTGCCGCACCAGATCCATCAGCGACATTGTCATTTTCCGTGCCCAACCTAAGTATGAGGCAACTATTTCATCTCGTAGCCCCAAAGTCGAAAGAGGACAAATATTTTTGAGGTTCATATACATAAGAGATAATATGTTCAAGGGTAAGCCAAGGAAAGGATTATGGGTCCACGGCAACGACTCCTTTCGACACATCAAACTCGAAATGAGTTGTTTCCGTGGAGACTGAATCCTTTCCTTGGTTTACCTTTGGACATAATATGCCCATGCTATATGAATCGTGGAAGTATCTCTCTTCTTTTGTCTTTGGCGATACGAATAGATTAGATAGCATGAATTAAATGTAGTTTCAAATATCTCATTGCAGCCCCAAAGTCGAAAGGAAGAAAGACATCACTTCACTATTCGTATAACACTAGCGACATTGTTATATGAATCGTGGAATTATTTCTTTCCTTTCATCTTTGGCGATACAATGAAATGATAAACTATTTTATCTCGTAGCCCCAAAGTCGAAAGAGGACAAATATTTTCGAGATTCATATACATAAGACATAATATGTTCAGTGGCAAGCCCATGAAAGGATTCTGGGTCCACGACAATGACTCCTTTCGACACACCAAACTCGAAATGAGTCATTGCCGTGGAGATCGAATCCTTTCCTGGCTTTACCACTAGACATATCATGCCCATGCTATATGGATCGTGGAAGTATTTCTCTTCTTTTGTCTTTGGCGATATGAATAGATTATATAGCGTGAATTAAATGAAATGGTGAAGTATTTAGTTTCAAATATCTCATTGTAGCCCCAAAGTCGAAAGGAAAGACATTGCTTCACTATTCGTATAGCACTGGTGACATTGTTATATGAATCGTGGAATGATTTCTTTCCTTTCTTCTTTGGAGATAGAATGAAATGATAAACTATTTCATCTGTAGCCCTAAAGTCGAAAGAGGACAGATATTTTCGAGATTCATATACATAAGACATAATATGTTCAATGGTAGGCCAAGGAAAGGGTTCTGGGTCCACGACAATGACTCCTTTCGACACATCAAACTCGAAATGAGTCGTTGTCGTGGAGACCGAATCCTTTCCTTGCTTTACCATTGGACATAACATGCCCATGCTATATGAATCATGGAAGTATTTCTCTTCTTTTGTCTTTGGCGATATGAATAGTATGAGGCACGAATCCAAGTCATTCTTGGTTTGCTTTTCTTTGGTCTTTCTTCGAAATGCCGATGATTAGAACGTGTTTTGGCGTCATGTGTATGACTATGCCGCTGTTTGATCTCGTGTGCCAAGTAGACTAGTAATTTGGGCATATACTCTACTTGCCGCACAAGATCAAACAGCGAGCATTGTTATTTCCATGCCCAACCTAAGTATGAGGCACTAATGCAAGTCATTCTTGGTTTGCTTTTTTTGGTCTTTCTTTGAAATGTCGATGATTAGAACGTGATATCTTACATCTTGTTGCACCCATATATATATATATATATATATATATATATATATATATATATATATATATATATATATATATATATGCATGATCTTATCTTGTGAACTGCTATTGCTTTGCACTAACATAGATAATATCATCTATCTTGTGTATAGGAGATGGCGAAGAAGTGCTATGTCGTGTACGCCGGCAAGGTTTCAGGTGTGTACGAGGAGTGGGAAGACTGCCAGAAGCAAGTGAACGAATTCTCGGGCAACAGCTACAAAGGCTACAAGACTAGAGAGGTGGCGGAAGAGAAGTGGAGGAGGCACGTGAGGAAGAAGTGGAGGAACTTCCTCGTGATCACAACCTTGTTGCTCTTCATGGTAGGTTATGTGCTCTACTTGATCTAGATAGAGCTCCGTCGTCGGAGTTGTAATGTGATTGTGAACTTGTACTCGGAGGTGTGAACTTGTGGCACAAACACTTGGTGTTGTGTGAAAACTTGGCACTTGTTGATGTATGAACGCGTATGTCGCGATTGATGTGTAATATACTTGTATTCATGTTGGTTCTATTATGCTTTTGCCAATTGCAAGTTTCTAGAAAATTCTGTGTTGTTTATACTGTATTCTAGACTGTATTGTATATTTGAATACATGTAAACTGTAATTTGAAAATTGCTGTAAAATTTGAATTTCGAAAATATACTCGAGGCGCATATGGGAAGTATAGGAGGCGCATATTGGGTACTACCCGAGGCGCATACCACCACATATGCGAGGCGCATACCACATGTGCCTCCTATACTTCATATACGCAAGGCGCATATATGCCTCCTATACTTCATGTACGTGAGGCGCATATACTGATATGCGCCTCGCGTATATGAAGTATAGGAGGCGCATGTGATATGCGCCTCGCATAACAGATACTAGAGGCGCATATGATCTGCGTCTCGCGTAGCAAATACTAGAGCCGCAGCGCTAGAGGCACATACCATATGCGCCTCAGATGGGGTTCCAGATGCGTCTCGGGTAGGCTATTCTCTAGTAGTGTAAATCTCCACTAGTTGCAACAAACCCACATTGGTCACATCAAAATCAGCGAAAAAATGTCAAAATGCATATGAAGCATGTGAGACCAACATTTGCAGCACCTCATGACAAGATATGCAACAGTGAAGCAACATTTGCAGCAGACTCCCGAAATTGTCGCAACATCTCTCTTCTATGTTCACAAAAAAACGCACACGAGTTTGCAACATGTTGAAAGAACATATGAACATCGTCATACATTGGACCACTAAGCTCTCCATTCTAAGCTTGCAGGTGATGAATACAGCTTGCCAGAGCCTCGCTGGCACCGGATCTGGCTGACCTGGACCCATTCTCCTCACTTTTACCATCTCCTGTGAGTTCTCAGACAAGTATACACCTTAAGATCAATCATGGAAGCATGTTCCATGGCCGAGGTAGAGTATAATAACTTGGCATAGAGGAGGAGAGGACCTAGCGGGGTTGGATGACCTTGCAAGCGAGGAGCTAGTAGAGGAAGAGGATCTCGTTGGTGCGCTATGCAGTGATGCCTATGCAGGGGGAGGCATCGATGTTGGGAAAGGGAGGTAGGAGGTAATATGAGAACTGGGAAAAGGAAGGATGGGCATAGATACCCGCAAATGAATTGCACCCGGACGATCAATTGTCCAGTTGATGATCAATTGTCTAGTTGAACACGAGTATTTTTCTTATCGATATAGATTTGAGATAACTTTACAATTATCTACTTCAGTAACAACCCTTCCCTCGGTAACACGCAACACCATAAAACAATATACTCAAGCCAGCCGATGTCCTTAAATAGGAAGAAGTGGAGAGAGGGAGAGTGGAAGAGTTATATAATATGTTTCTGCGCATGCACGCACACATACACACAAAGAGAGAGTCCGGACGAGCATCAAATTGTGGCACCAACAAAATTTATCACCAAGTCATGAATACCAAGAAATAGGATATTATTTATACACAATGCTTTATAGAGTTTCTAAATACACGAGGTTCAGGATGTCAAAAATCCTAAATCCAGAAATTGTTGCACTCATTCCTAACATGCACTTGGACCAAGCAACGACCAGGAAGAACATCCAGGGCATAATGATGCAAACCGTACCTAGCTTGGTTGTTTTGAAAGGGGAAGTACCCTGACATGTGCATCAAAGTGACTCACACGACCTTTATCTTATTTATTCAACAAGAGTTTCATGTCGTTCTAGGTGATGTTGGTGGTATTTCTGTTATGTTGTAATAATTAAATAAATGTACTTGGTGTAAGGTGGTCTCATGGGTAAGAGTGGTTACTTGGTGTTTGCGTGGATTAACAAAAGCTCTAATTTTGTCGAACCTTGTTTATTTTGCTGTTTTATCAGCTTCTTTAATGAAGTTGGGGCATGTGGTCCATAAGTCGAAAAACATAATCGTTTATGTGGAAACAATACCCCGCAATTTGTGCTAATGATGAAGATAAGCTTTAGCAAATTAAAAAAAAATCCCATTTCTGCTCTTCCAACAAACAACCTGCAACAATGTTGCTCAGTTGTGTCTTCGTTGCCCCCACATCGTCATACTAAAATGTTGCTCATTTGTTGTTGAATAGGTAGTAGTGCTTGAATGCCCTCAAATGGTGCTAAATGGAGAATATTGACATGTAAAGATGTAAGGCTATTTGTGTCTTTCTTTGAAAATATTAGTCCAGTTAGTCACTAGTGGTGTTTTGGCAAGAAAAAACAAAATTGAGTGGCATTTTGGCACTTTTGGTTTTTAGTAGTGGTATTTTGGCATTCTTGATTTTGACTAGTGGTATTTTGACTATTCTGTCTTTTAATTTTATTGCCATATTTTACCCAAAAGATGTTATTTGTGTCAAGTTTTACCATATTAACGATTTTGCTTAGATTTTGACATATGTGGCCGGTTTCTAGGATTCTAACTCAAAAGCACAAACTAGTTGGGTGTGTCCTCACTACTCGATTCGAGCGGCATTCATGCACACCCAACTCGCAGTCCCGCTCTAGTGATGAATCCAGTGAACGAGGTTAGTTTCACGGCCAACGCTTCATAGAAACCAATGTACACGTCTAGCTTGATGAAAACATTGGAAATGTGTGTTCAACTGAACTTGGACGGATTTGTAGGATGTGCGGGAATATTGATCTGGTCATGCGGGCAGGGAGGACGTACCTTGCTAATTTGCGTCTCTGAATTGACATCTAGGATCAAGGAAAACAATGTGTAAAATTTGACACAATGGAAACAACTTCGTTATGAAAGGTGGCATGAAATTTTATTTTGGCAAAACTCCACCACAAATGTACAAATATGAGGTAAAAGTTGGATTTCACTTAAATCAATCTCTAAATTTCATGTTCATGACACTTATATTTCAATACTTCGCCACCGTCGTCGGATTAATGACAAGTACGCCATGAGGGGGTCCTCGAGGCGTGTGGAAGAGAAGGATGTGAGATATACGGTGTTCCGGGATGGTGAGCACACAAGTTTACCCAGGTTCGAATCCACCGGCTTTGGATGGATCCTACTCCTGCTAGTAATCCAGTAATACGGCAGAGCCGGAATATGGGTTACAAGGGTTTCGTCTGTGCGAGTTGAGGTTGTAGACTATTGTGAGGTAGGTGCCCTAAAGGCTCTTCCTAGGACGGCTTATATAGATATCCGACCTAGGGTTTACAGGAGAGATCTATCCGGCTACGACTAAGAGTCGGTTACAGAGTATATCTTGAACTACAAGTAACACTATGGGCCTATGTCGGTAAGTCTTCTGGGCCTTCCCGTAGCCGGGCTGGACTCCGTATCTTCTCTCTGATTGGGCCGCCTGTGAAGCAAAGCTCTAACCCGAAGTGGGCCACCCTAGTTAGTGAGGAACTGTGAGGATACCCGGAAAGTATATCCCCAACAGCAGCCCTCGAAAGCCTCCAAGATCCAAAGTCGGATTCATCATCATCTAGCTTGATCTTCGGCTTGTAGAATCTTGAAGGGTTCCTGAAACTTTAAAACAAAACATACGATCCGGGTCTCAAAAGATGAGTCAGACCTATTGAGTACGTTTATACAGATTTCTAGCTCGAAATTCAAACTAAGCCGGAACTTGGTCGCTGACGTAATCTGACAACAGCCATGGTCAAGTCACATCACTGACAAACATTTCCTGTCAGCACGACCGTTGGTGGGTCCGCCTTTCGCGGAACCGAGGCGCCGTTTCAATGCGTACGTGGAGATCGAGGTGGCGTAATCATCACGCGGAGGTTTCCCCGTCCTTTCCACGATGCGTGGCACGTTCACTGTAGCGTTTACACGAATCTTGACACGCCTGGTGGATATAAGTGCTGTGGATTCTTCTCCCTAACTTCTTCACCAGTTCTCAGCGCCGTTTCCTTCTCCTCTACGCCTCCCACGAACCTAGCGCTCCACTGCCTCCAGCAAAAAACACCTCCAGCGCCGCCCATCTAAGGTCACTGGTGTACCGGAGAATGGCTTCCTCATTATCCTCCGGTTTGGCAGCGGCGGCGGCGATGACGACGACGGCGGCGGCTGAGAAAGAGAGCCACCGTGGAGTTTGGATCTCCTGCGTCCTGGACGATCCCAAACTCTAGGTCGTTGAATACGAAGGGCTCCTCTGCATCGGCGACTAAGCGGGCGGCCGGCGAACCGTCCCAACCCCGTGACGGCGAGTGCATTTCGGCACTCACCTTGACAGAGGTCTTTCCTTTCCTCCCTCGGATTTCTTCTTCAAAGTTATAGATCATTATGGTGTTCATCTCCACCATCTCCCCCCGAACTCCATCTTAGAGATGAGTGTGTATGCCTCTTTGTGTGAGGGGTATCTCGGCATTAGGCCGAGCCTTACTCTTTTCCAGTACTATTTTCATGTCCGGAGAAATTCTATCACTGCCGGTAATCCTTATATTACCGGTACTATTAGTTTTTCGGTTAGGCGTGAGCGCGTTTATCCCCGGATCATGGCAAGTGAGTCGGTCAAACAATGGCCGTCCACTTTTTTCTACCACAAGGATATCCCCACTCCCGGCAAAGATAGTGCTTTGCCGGCTTTCGTCGATGGAGCCGCCATGCCCCAAGAGTCCTGGGACGAGGTCGCTTCGACTCTCAGTGACGATCTGTTTCTCGCCAAGAGACGGATCGAATATCTGATGAAGCACAAGGGCCTAAAAGGGTCCGACTTGGTTCAATGCTGGGTGGCACGTCGGATCCAACCCCTTCAACATCATGGAGATCGACTGATGCATTCCGTCACATCATCGAAGAAGGATTCCCTCCGCATCAGCTCCAAGACTTTAAAGCCGAAAGACTATATATGCCAAGTCAAATGGCTGATAAGGGAGCGGATTGAGAGGAAAATTCCAGAGCTGTCCCTGGACATGCATACAGCGGAAAATCCTGTTGTTCCGGTAAACTTCAGCAGTAACTCTTTTTATGTGCTCATCTATATGTTATTTTTGCAATACTGAGATACTTTTCCTTTTCAACTTGCTGACCTCCCCGAGTCAGATTTTGCTCCTATCGAGGGATATCCTCCTGAGTTTTATCAGGACGAGGGTGAATTGGTCCCAATGCCGGATGTCGTTCCTCGGAAATGCAAAGCTCCGACATTGGCCATCGGCACCAAAGAAGTGCCTGTTGTGAAGAGGTAATCTTTTCTCATAGGTCTTTGTATTTTACTTGTAATTCCTTCTGAGATGTAATGTTCTTTATTCTATTATCTTCTCAGAGCTAAACAGCTCATCAAGGGAAAAAGCAAGGAAACTGCCGCAAAGCCTCTGCGCCAGTCGAAACTCAAACTGGCTTCTCCTGCCGTGGCTCCTCCGACTCCTGCCCCTCAGCCTTCTGCAACGCTGGAGATTATTCCATCTCCGACTGTTGTAGAAGATCCGGCTCAACCATCAGAGCCAGTGATCCTTGAATCGCAAACTAATGTCACCATGAATGACTCAGGTGTTGATAAGGGTGAACCCTCTTTGGGTAATGATCCCTCGGCAGAGACCTTTGCCGAGAATCTCCTGGACAATTTGGGACTTGCCAAGCTTGGCCTATCTCGAAAGTCTGTGGAGGAGATCTAGCGGCTGGCCCGAGAATGCTTGGAGAGGCGGACTCTCTCTGCCGAAGAAGAAGCGCAAGAAGCAGAGGATATCAAACACTCTGATCTTCTTGAACAAGTTCGTCTTTGCGACGAGAAGATAAGGTCCGGCGCGCTTCCAACTGCGTCGGTGATCCCCTAACTTTTGTCGAGAAGGTTGTCACCGAGGTGAATTCGAGTTTAGACAAACTCATTCGCGAACAATATGTAAGTCGGAATTTGAACTCCCATTTTTCCTTATTTCATATCATATCCTCTAGCCCCCAAGCATGAAGCTGGAATATCAAATCCGGTTTTATGCTTCCTTAGGATGCCAAAGAATGAACTAGTGTATCCCCCAAGGCTCGTGCTGATATTAGTAAAAATATTAGCCCGAGTCTTTAGTAGACTTCTAACTTTGGGTATTCTGACTTACAGAAAATATATTCCTATAACCAGGATTTGTTGAAGAATGTTTGCAACAAGCGGAAAGAGATCAAAGCTCTCCGGCTTGAAAATGCACAGTTGAAGGTGTCCAAGGATGAGGCCGAAGGTAAACATTTCGAAACTCAAATCTTGTCTTTTATTTCATAGTCGAATTTTTGTTGAACTTTTGTTCTTTTGACTTACATCACTAGTAAAATAGTCCTGCGCTATGATCAAAAAGGCCGAGAATCTGAAGACCTTGGTGGTGGAAAACAAAGAACTTCGCCAAGAGCTGGATAAGCATAAGGCAGATCATGAGAAGAGCATTGCTCAAATTCTCGACTCCACCTCCATGGCCACTAACTAGCGTAATCGCAAGATTACGCTTCAAGATAAGAAAATCTCGGATCTCAACAATGAGCTATTCAGAGAAAAGGACATTTCCGAGGCACTCCGGGCTGAACTCCAAAGTCTTCGTGAAGAGAAGGCCAAAGTCGACGATGTCATCTTTGGTATGTTTCCCTTTTTCTGACTTATCTGCATCTTCAGACTCTTTGAAGTCTGGGTTTTATTGACTTACCCTTTGCATTATATGCGCAGGTCCTCTGAACTTGACGGACTCAGCCTCTACCGAGTCTCGCACCAGCCGGCTTACTCAAGTCAGTGATTTGCTGCATAACTTCCGCCAATCCCTTGAAGATATTGGCGAAGTTCTCAAGGTTCCGGATATGCATAGCATGTCCGGTTTTGAGGTGCAAGACAAGGCCAAGGATATGCCACAGCTTGTTCAGGACTGGAACATGTCGCGCGCGCGAACCGCGGCGTAAAACGCTCTCACCATGGTTATGAGCCACCATGGAAACATGGAGATCTGGCAAGTAACCATAGGGTACTGCAAGGTGGACGAAGACGGACAGGAGCAAGACATCAAGGCCATCATGGACTCCTATGATGGATATGGGTGCCACATAGCTGATTTGACCAGCTACGACACTCCCTTCTTCACCCGCGTGGACACGCTGCCTCCGCCTTCCGAAGAAACGGCTGAAGTTTCCAACGATGATCAAACCGTATCGGATTTGAACATCTAGGAATGTTATCAAGCCGAGGCCGATGTATCCAGCGAGCCGGCAGCTCCTACCTCCCCTCCTGCATCATAGAGTATCAGAAGTACAATATGTTATTCTAAAAAACAATTTGGGTTTTGTAAATAAGTAGTACAATACTTTTGCTAGTGCTAAGTTTTAATTTATGTATTCAGCACTTTTGGCTTTGATATTATGTGCTCGAAATGTTTGCATAAGCACTTGTATTTGTTGTCTGCACTTATCGCTTATCTGGCTTTCCGCCTCGTCCCTTTCGTGAGCCGGCAAACTTTCAGCACGGAAACTTTGCCGAGCAACAAAGCTCAATTCCTAAACCAGTTTAAACTCGGAAAACAAAGTCGGCTTCCAGTACCAACAATTCACTACTCGGAAAATGCCCGCATTCAGCAATCAGACAAATAACCAAAGTATAGACTAGAAAATTTAGATTTATACCCAAAGGTATCATTTTCAGAATCGGAAATCTAAACCAGAACAAACATGAGCATAAAGTACTTTCAAGTATTCTGGGATTTTCGACTGTGACATGATCATTCGAAAATAAGATGGTAAAAAACTTCTCAGAAAGATTCTGAGGAAACCAAGACTTTATTTCTCATTGAACATGTACACATATATGATTACAAAGAAAAGTAAACTAAGAATAAAAGGGACGTAGCAGAGCAATATTCCATGGTCTGTCTAACTCATTCGGATTTTTACTGCCTCTAGCTCTCTTTCTCTTCTTAGTAGCAGGTCTTTCTTTGACTGGCCGCATATCAGTTAGGTAGTATGAACCATTGTGAAATACTCGACTAACTAAAAATGGCCCTTCCCATATAGGGGAAAGTTTGTGCTTTCTTTGCTGCACAAGCCGGAGAACCAAATTACCCTTATTGAAAGATTGGTTTCTGACTCTCTGGCTATGATACTTGCGTAACTTCTGCTGATAGGCTGTTGATCTCATTTCAGCAACGACGTGAACTTCTTCGACTAAGTCGAGATCATTTTGTCGAGAACTTTCGGCATCCTCTTCAATATATGTGGCCACTCTAGGAGAAGTGTGAATCAAATCACTAGGAAGAACTGCTTCTACGCCATAGACCAAGAAGAAAGTTGTGTATCCGGTTGACCTGTTTGGAGTTGTTCGCAAACTCCATATTACAGAAGGTAATTCCTCTGCCCAAGCCCCCGCAGCACGTCATAGTGGTGCTTCGAGTCTCGGTTTTAGGCCTTGTAAAATTAAACCATTTGCTCTTTCGACTTGTCCATTAGCTTGTGGATGTATGACTGATGCAATGTCAAGCCGGATATTTTGTTTATTGCAGAATTCGGCAAGATCTCCCATAGAAAAGTTACTCCCGTTGTCCATGATAATGCTATGCAGATAACCATATCGGATTATAACATCCTCAACAAATCTTCTGGTTGCTGCTCCATCACAACTAATGACGGGTTTAGCCTCAATCCATTTGGTAAATTTATCCACCATCACTAAGAGGTGTGTAAATCCACTTGGAGCCCGTTTAAACGGTCCTACCATGTCAAGCCCCCAGACCGCGAAAGGCCATGTTATAGGTATTGTTCGCAGTTGATCAGCCAGAACGTGAGCTTGTTGGGCGTACTTTTGGCAGCCCTTGCACGTCTTGACCAGTCGTTCGGCATCTGCCTTGGCTGTAAGCCAGAAAAAACCGTGTCGAAAAGCTTTTGCCACTAAAGATTTGGCTGCAGCATGGTGACCACACTCGCCTTCGTGGATCTCTCGTAAGATTTCCACTCCTTCTTCCGGAGATACACAGCGTTGACAGACCCCAGATGCACTCCACTTATAGAGCTCACCACTAATTATAGTATAGGCTTTTGCTCGTCGGACGATCTGCCGGCTCAGAACTTCGTCTTTGGGTAATTTTCCGTCTATCAAGAAATTAAGATAGGGTTGAGTCCAGCTGGGAATCACAGCCAGAACTGCTACTAAAGGTGAGTCGGATTTGGTCGAATATTCCTCATCTACTCCTTTTATAGAGGGAACTTTGAGGTGCTCTAAAAAAGCGCCATCCGGGACCTTTTTCCGGACAGAGCCTATTCGAGATAGTGCATCTGCTTCCTCATTTTCTGTTCGAGGGATATGTTGAACTTCAAACCCTTCAAATGATTTAGATAATTCATCCACGACAGCTCTATATGTCGCCATGTGCTTGTTTGCCTTACAGATATCCGACACTTGTTGAGCAACAAGATCCGAATCTCCATAACACATTAATCGTCGGATGCCGATGTCCTTAGCAATCCGGATCCCATGCAGTAGTGCTTCATATTCGGCAATGTTGTTTGTCGCCGTGAAGTGTATCTGCAATACATAGAAAAGTTTATCACCTTGGAGTGACTTGAGCACCACGCCAGCCCCCGAGCGCTTTAGACTCGTCAAAATGCAAGGTCCAGTATTCTGACTCTGGTAGGGTCATACTCTCAGTTGTCTCTGTCCAATCAGCGACAAAGTCAGCGAGGATTTGGGATTTGATTGTTGTACGAGGTTTGTAGTAAATATAGAAAGTTGAAAGCTCTATGCCCCATTTGGCGACGCGTCCTATTGCATCACTATTGTTTATTATATCTCTCATGGGAGCTGTGCTCACCATGTTAATTGGATGTTCCTGAAAATAATGCCACAACTTACGAGATGCTAAGAACACACTGTAAGCCAGCTTTTGATAATGCGGATACCGCTGTTTTGATTCCGTTAAGACCTCGCTGAGATAGTAAGTCAGACGTTGCACCAAGTGTTCCTGATTTTCCTCCGGTCTCTCCACCACCATGACGATACTAACGATTTTGTTTGTCGCAGCAAGATAGAGCAACATCGGTTCTGTGGTTACAGTCTGCAAGGATGGGAAGCGGATGAAATCTTGCTTTCGGGTCTTGTAGTGCAGCTTGACTTCGTCGGTCCAAACAAAATTCTTGGTCTTTTTCAGAGCTTGTATAGTGGTGCGGCTCTTTCACCAGCCACTTACAAACCCGGTATTGCGGCAATGCAACCAGTTAGTCTTTGTACGTCCTTCAGGCGAGTCGGCCTGGAAATATTGAGTATAGCCTTGATTTTGTCTCAGTTTACCTCTATGCCTCTTTGAGACACGATAAAACCTAACAATTTTCCGGCTGGGATTCCAAAGAAGCATTTCTTCGGGTTAAGCATTATGTTGTATTTTTGTAGATTGGCGAACGTTTCCTCCAAGTCAGAAATTAGGGTTTCCTTCTTTTTGGACATCACCGCAATATCATCCACATATGCATGTACATTGCGTCCGATTTGATCGTGGAGACAACGTTGCATTGTGCGTTGGTACGTAGCTCCTGCGTTTTTCAGCCCAAAGGGCATCGTAACGAAACAAAAGGTTCCAAAGGGGGTTATGAATGAAGTTTTGATTTTGTCAGATTCCTTCATCCAGATTTGGTGATAACCGTAATATGCGTCGAGAAAACATATGAGTTCCGAGCCTGCCATAGAATCGATAACTTGATCAATCCTAGGCAGAGCGAACGGATCTTTGGGACAAGCCTTGTTCAAGGCAGTATAATCAACACACATTCTTAAATCAGTGGTGTCCTTTTGGGGGAACATTACAGGATTGGCCGACCACTCAGTGTGGATGACCTCTTCTATGAATCCGGCTAACTCGAGCCGTGCTAGTTCCTTAGCTATTGCCTTACGCTTTTCGTCGCCAAAACGTCGTAGGGACTGTTTGACGGGTTGCTCGTTCGGGTGTACATTTAAAGAGTGCTCGGCAAGTTCCCTAGGTACTCTGGTCATGTTAGATGGCTGCCATGCGAAGATATCTTGATTTGCTTAGAGGAACTTGACGGGCGCGCTTTCCTATGCGCTATCTAGGCCTACACCTATGTGGGTCACCTTGGAGGGGTCATCATCCTTCAACGGCATCTTCTTCGTCTCTTCTCATGCCTTAAACTCCGAATTCGGCTTTGTCACCTCCTTCTTTGTCGCGGGCATCTCGGACGGATCTATGGTCTTCTTGATCTCCTGGTACTCCTGGGCGTGCAGCACTGCTTCAACAAAGGCAGCATTTCCATCCTCGCACTCTCGTGCTTTCTTCAGGTCTCCCCTGATGGTGATCACGCCATTGGGACCTAGAATTTTCGTCATATTGTAAATGTAACACGGACGAGCCATAAAAGCCCAGTAAGTCGGACGTCCGAATATAGCGTGGTAAGCGCTCTTGAACGGACCACTTCAAAGGAAAGTGCTTCCATTCGATAGTTCTTTGGAGTTCCAAAGGTAACATCCAAAGTGATTTCTCCCAGGGAATTTGCTTGTCTTCCTGGGACAACTCCATGAAAAATCACCAAGCTATAGTTCAGTTGGGTCTCCGAGATCTTCATCTGGCGTAGCGTTTTGACATACAGAATATTAATGCTGTTGCCGCCGTCCATGAGAGTCTTGGAGAAACCATAGCCGTCAATAAGTGGATTGACGACTAAGGCGTATTTTCCTCGCGTGTGCAACTTAGGCGGATGATCAGCGCGGTCAAAGGTGATTGCCACTTCCGACCAGTCCAGGAATTGAGGGACAGCTGGAACCCCTACGATCATTCGACTCTCGCCGGGGAGGATTCTTCGGATTCAGTGCAACAATTGCCTCTTGCTCCGCAACTGGGGCAACATTGCGCTAGTCACGTGTAGCTTTGTGGTGCTGTCCTAAAGATCCGGTTCTTGAGTAGTTGTCCTTCCGACAGTCGGAACGGTGATGCTGCTCCGGAACACATTGGGGTCTTACGTCATTCCATGCCGGATCCGTGCGGCATTGGTCAGATTGGGAGACCAGTTTTCCGCCTCCGGACAGGGCGACCTTCTGCTGCTCCAGACCCTTGTTGAGTAGTTTAATGCCCAATCGAATCTGCTCCGGGCCTAGATTACTTGATAGGATTTCTCGAGCCGCAACGGTGTTTTGCACTGGTGTTGGATACATCCAGTCTTCGTTGTTGTCGCGCCGAGGAATCCCATGGTCTCCTCCAAAGAGGACTTTGTGAATCTGTGGGAATTGGTCGTCATGAGTATGACGCTTCCTGGTCTTCTGATGCTGCCGAGAGTTGTACTTCTCCATAGTTGCCATGCGTTTCTTTTCTTCCTCAAGGTTTTTAGCTTCATCGAGGAGTACTTGGCGACGCGCTTCTAGGGCCTGGGCCCTTTCGTTCAGCTCTTCACTAGTAAGTTCTGCAGCTGTAGGAATAGGTGTGGTTAATGCAGCATCTATGAGTTTACGCGCACCTTCGGTGATCACGTGTCCATCCACCGACTCTTCTTTGGGCTCTTCTGGGATCAATGCTCCATCCGAGTCTTCCTCGTATTCCTCGGCAATCACTTCCTCCGTCGGAGGATCTTTTGCCGGGGTCTTGTTCTTCTTATTCTTCTTCTTTGCCTTCTTGGCAGCGCCGGTAGCAAAGACGGCTTTGGGTCCGTTTCCCGGAGTCAAGCTCTGATCGGTACTTTCGGACATCTGGACCTCGGGATTATCTCCGATATCCATGTCATCCTGCGCTTTGGGAGAGTTTTCCCCGGATCCTTCATCCATGGCTTCTCCTTCCTCTGCAGCTTTGGAGTTATACTCCTCTTCATACTCCGTGGAGAACTTTCGGAAATCTGTCGACGGCATCGAGTCATCCGAGGATGCGGGTATGTCGGTGTTTGTTCTGATTGCCTCCAGCACCGAGTCGGTGTTTTCTCCAGCATCGGCAGAGCCGGATCCGGATCCAACGTATCCGACGAAGTGTGACGTGTGGGTCCTGAGGTAGTTGCGGCTTTCCTCGTGGGCTTCCTCGAAGATTCTGATAGTCTCGAGAACTTCATCCACGCTTGCGTCTTGCATCATCATACGCCTCAACGTGTGCCTCAGGAACGGTTGATCTGTTCCGGCGTTGGCAGGGCCGGAACCAAAGTTGTTGTTGTGATCCTCCTGGATTTCGACCTCAGCGGGTGGATCGATCTGGGATTCGGCCTCCCTAGGGAGATCCACTCCAGATTCGACTTGAACGGCCATGTCTGCTTCAGGCTCGGATTTCTCCATTATCTCTGCAACTGGTGCGATCTGGGTGGGATTAAGGTTTTCTGAGATACGGAACTCTGCCGCCTCCGCGGACAAAGGGGACCCAGAAATTTCTTCTGCCTCTATCATCACCGCTGGGGTGGGTGAGGCAGGTTTAGCGAATCCAATGTATACATCGATCTCACCGAAAGACATGATAGTGTAGGCAGTCACGACCTCCCTAGCCGGCATCCAGGTCTCGTCGAGAACGATGAGAGGGACGTCGCTGGCGTAGAGGATGCGACCGACGGTGATAGTCTCGCCGATTCCGATTCTTGCAGATTCCGCTCGAAACGCAGATCCGAAGCTCACTTGCCCCACGGTGGGCGCCAACTGTCGTCGGATTGATGACAAGTACGCCATGAGGGGGTCCTCGAGGCGTGTGGAAGAGGGTGTGAGACGTCACGGTGTTCCGGACGGTGAACACACAAGTTTACCCAGTTCGAATCACGGCTTTGGACGGATCCTACTCTGCTAGCAATCCGATGTCTGACGAGCGGAATATGGGTTATAAGGGTTTCGCCTGTGCGAGTTGAGGTTGTAGACTATTGTGAGGGTAAGTGCCCTAAAGGCTCTCCCTAAAACGGCTTATATAGATATCTGACCTAGGGTTTGTAGGAGAGATCTATCCGGCTACGACTAAGAATCGGTTACAGAGTACATCTTGAACTACAAATAACACTATGAGCCTATGTCGGTAAGTCTTCTGGGTCTTCCCGTAGCCGGACTGGACTCCATATCTTCTCTCTGACTAGGCCGCCTATGAAGCAAAGCTCTAACCCGAAGTGAGTCACCTTGGTCAGTGAGGAACTGTGAGAATACCCGGAAAGTATATCCCAAACAGCCACCGTATATTTCCCGAGTTCTACTATTTTTTTTATAAAAAGCTAGACAATGCACATTAAGTGAGATGAGTGACGAGATAAAAATAATTCCTCTTTTCTAAATTAGTTGGTCTAGATTTATCTATAAAATATGTGCGTATCTAGATAAATCTACAATTTGAATTGACATGGCCGCGTGAAGGCGAAGACAAGTCTTGACGAGGAGACGTGGAGTCACGCCGTTTCATACACTGTCACTATCCGGGTGTTAGGTACACGAGCTCGGACAAGTTCGATCAAATTTGCAGTCCATCGATGCGTTATGACAGTACCGGGAACACGACTGATGCGTCAACAAAAGTCGTGCATCATAAAATGTCCGCTCTGTGTGTATTTTCTCATTGTCGATCCAAACTTTATCGGAAAATAAAATATGTCAATCGAAGACTTCAAAAGAAGCTGGCATGTTAAACACTTACCGTTGGGATGGGAGGCAACAGTCATGCTTGCAGTGGTAACATGGATTGGATCAGTATAGGTGGGGTACTAGTAGCAGGCTAGCCAATGATCCCCAGATTTTTTTGATAAAGAGAATTTATATGAAGATAATATCAATTACGCTTAGCCACCCTAACGACATAATGACTAGAGATCAACCTAAAATAAAATAAAATAAAGATCCCGCTTAAGAAATTAGAGAAAAGCATCACAAGTGGTGATGACACAGTGACTCCAAAAAAGCTTCTCAAAAATGTCGCCTCCACAAAGGCAAGTGTGTATAAACAGAGCCACCATTGCCAGGTATAACCACCATACCTAGGACGGAATTTGTCAGTATCACCGCCCCACTCGTCGAGAACACTACTGCAAAATGTCGATCTTTTGACGTGTATACTTTTTTAGATCTGCTACGAGTACTCCAGGATCTTCTCAACTCAACAGAGCATGCGAGATGTAGTCTCCATAGCCTATCTGGTATTTACGACCGCTATGATCTCCTCATCAACACCTTAATAATCACGACAATGTAGATGCCAAGGCTTACCCGAGGTGGATAGAGGTCGCCACTAGCCATGGAAAAAATCTTCACGCCAGGCCGCACTCCACGACGAGCGCAGAGCAGGCAAAGATCCTACCTTCCTGCCACAAACGTCTATCCGACATGTTGATTCCATCACGAGCACGCGTCTCCTGGGCAAGTCTGTGTGATTGCCCTGGCCGTAGCAGCCTGCGAGGGATAGAGTCGTCATATTGGCGCTAGGTCGGACGAGGCTCTTTGTGGCCACGATGGGATCCCGCCTCTCGATCCAATCCATCGTCACCGGAAATGGGACAAGGTGGCGGCGGCAAAGCAAGTTAGGCCCGTAGAGGAAAAGGCTTTGTTAGGGACACCCACCGTCGCCGTCTGCCGATAGCCTCCTCCGGTGGCAACAAGGTGAAGGGGTGGCGGAGAGGGGTCTTGTGGGTGTTAGCGCGCTGGGAGACCTCGGGAGTCGCCCTAGAGGTGGTCGGGGAGGCTTGCGAATGACCCCCAAGATGTCGTGTCAGACTCGGGAAATTTTGATCAAATTTTGTGAGAGGGGACATGTAATGTTGATTCTAGATGAACAATAAAATCAAAAGAAATACTAAATAAAATCAGAAAAATATGAAACTAATTTATAAATTTAGAGGACCATGCATGCAGGTATTGCGTACCAAGGTTTTTCACACTTGAATTCGAAAGCACGTAACTTGGGTAACAAAGGCAAAACACTTCATGAATAGTAGAAGTTACGAGATTTCACTGTGCAAGTTTCGGATTTCTCTTTTTTGTGTAGGACACGAACTTGCATATTTTTTTGATGAAAATCGGCATGCATTACCTCTGTTGCATAATACAAGACGTTTATATTTTATTTTTACAAATGGAGGTACTACGTATATTTTCTGAAACTTGGAAACACATAGTTTTTGGCCGATGGGGAAACCGGGTTTAATTCGTCAACGAGGTGGTCGTGCATAGATGCCCGCTTTGATTGCGAAAGGATTCAGGAGCTGCTGTATCCCACGACCAAAACCAACGGCGCAAACCAAACAGCCGACCTGTAGTGCCAAATAGTCTGAACTCCAACGTCTTGCTGAACTTTTTGCGTGTTATGCCTTCCAAGCACCAATGATCTTGCTGTACTTGGGAGCAGGACAAGCCGGTGGGGCGCCAATGGCGGCGGTGAGCTGCGTTCGGCACCACCACTGACCGACCAGAAGGATTGGGGGAGACGAGCGGTGTCTCGATCTCTCTACATGCCATCTTCGTTCATCTGAAAGTTATGTCCACCAATGGCGGCGCAGCAACGCGTCCGCTCGACCTCGGCCTCTGCCCAACCAAATCGGCGGCGCCGGCCTTCCTCTTCTTCCTCCTGCTCGGCGGGAGCGCCTTCTTGGCCGCGTTTGCCTCCACGGACACCATCCTTCCCGGCGAGAGCATCTCCGGGAACCAGACCCTCGTCTCCAAGAGCGGCGGCTTCGAGCTGGGATTCTTCTCCCCGGGCCCCGGCATCCACTACTACCTGGGAATCCGGTTCAGGAACATGCTGGGCAACAGCCCGACCTTCTGGCTCGGGGACAGGGTCGTCCTCACCGACCTGCCGACCGCGTCGCTGGAGATGTTCGGCGGCAGCCTGCACATCAAGCAGAGCGGGGCCAGCCTCTGGTGGTCGCCGGCCGGCAATGGGTCTTCCGCCGCCGTCGCGGTCCTCCTCGACAGCGGCAACCTGGTGGTCAGGGACCAGGGGAACTCCTCCCTTGTGATGTGGCAGAGCTTCGACTACCCCGGCGACGCGCTGCTCCCCGGCGCGAGGCTCGGGCTCGACAGGGACACCGGGAAGAACATCTCCCTGACATTTAAGGGGTTCTCGCACAACAGCAGCCTTAGCGTCGACACGAGCCGGAGGAACGGCTTCGTGCTCACCACCGACGGGCACGACGGCCGCGGCGCCTTCCCGGACTGGATGGTGTCCTCTCAGGACAATGGCAGCTCGCTGCTGCTGAAACACACGGAGAGCCCGAACCGCCCCGAGTTCCTGCAGTTCCATCTGGGGCAAGTCAGCCTGATGCGGTGGTCTGAATCGGGTCCCGTCGCAAACAGCAGCACCACCGCCGGCTGGGTCGCGCGCTGGACATTCCCCTCCGACTGCAAATCCAGCGGGTTCTTCTGCGGAGATTTCGGCGCCTGCTCCAGCGGCGGGAAGTGCGGCTGCGTCGATGGATTCGCGCCGTCGTACCCGGTCGAGTGGGTGCTCGGGTACTTCGTCACCGGCTGCTCCAGGTCTCTCCCGCTGAGCTGTGAGTCTGATGGCCAGACGGAGCACGACGACTCCTTCGCCGCGTTGGACAAGCTCCAAGGGCTTCCTTACAACGCCCAGGACGAGGTGGCCGGATACGAGGAAGACTGCAGAGCGGCCTGCTGGAGCAAATGCTACTGCGTCGCCTACTCCTACGGCCATGGATGCAGGCTCTGGTACTACAACCTGTACAATCTGAGCTTGGCTACTAGGCCTCCATACAGCAAGATCTACCTACGTGTGGGCTCCAAGCTAAGGAACACTAAAGGCTTACAAACAAGAGGAATCGTCTTACTGGTCGCTGGGCTCATAGCCATTGCTTCCCTGGTACTGGTACTGATGCTGCTATGGAGATTCAGGAGGAATTCGTTTGCCTCAAGGAAGTTTGAGGTAGAAGGCCCTCTTGTGGTCTACTCTTATCCACAGATCAAGAAAGCCACGGGGAATTTCTCCGATAAGATCGGCGAGGGAGGGTTCGGAAGTGTTTTCAGAGGAACAATGATGCCAGGATCAGCTGCCATCGCTGTGAAGAATCTCAAAGTCCTCGGGCAAGCAGAGAAGCAGTTCAGGACAGAAGTGCAGACACTTGGGGTGATCCAACACAGTAATCTTGTCCGTCTGTTAGGATTTTGTGTGAAGGCCAACAAAAGGCTGCTGGTCTACGAGTTCATGCCAAATGGCTCTTTGGATGCTCATCTGTTTGCAGAGAAGTCTAGTGTGTTGAGCTGGAATGCTTGGTACCAAATTGCGCTAGGCATTGCCAAGGGCCTCGCCTATCTACACGAAGAATGCGAGGACTGCATCATACACTGCGATATCAAACCCGAAAACATACTGCTCGATGCGGAACTCTGCCCCAAGATTGCCGATTTCGGCATGGCCAAGCTCCTTGGACGAGAGTTCAACTCGGCGCTGACCACTGTCCGAGGAACCATGGGCTACCTCGCACCGGAGTGGATATCCGGGCTGCCGATCACTAAGAAGGCGGACGTGTACAGCTTCGGCATTGTGCTCTTCGAGATTATCTCCGGGAGAAGGAGCACTCAGAAGATGAAATTTGGGAACCATCGGTATTTTCCGCTCTACGCGGCTGCTCAGGTGAATGAAGGGGAGGTTCTGTGCCTGCTGGACGTTAGGCTGGAAGGAGACGCCAATGTGAAGGAGCTGGATGTCACCTGTAGGGTCGCCTGCTGGTGCATCCAGGACGAGGGGGACGACAGGCCGTCAATGGGGCAAGTTGTTCACATGTTGGAAGGTGTCATCGACACTGAGATGCCTCCGCTTCCAGCTTCATTTCAGAACCTTATTGAGGGTGATGATGACAGTGTCATATATTCTGATTTCTGAAGGGGGTTGCTATGCTTAATGCTGAGGTGTGATCTGTATCAGTGTTCAGATTTGTTTCCTACTCCAAGCTACAAGCTTTCTCCTTGCTGACTGTAGTCAGATTCAGCGAAGTTGAAAACAAGAAGAAACAGTTTTGTTGCAGATTCTTCCATGCATTCCTCTCCTACCGACTGACAGAGATGATGCACAGTTACACCTTTCAGCAGGTGTTGAAGCTCTACAATAAGTTGTGCTTAAAAGTTTGATAGATGAATGCAGACGGATCAACATGAGAGTACACCCATGCCGACCTCATCTGTGTTCACAGCAAGCGTCTTTTCAATACGTCTGAAGGCTGGGTATGGTTATTACCTGCGAACGGAAGGTACTCACATAGTCCTTTTGGTTGCTTTACCATGAATGGATGTGCAATTAGCCAGCTCATGGATGGAGTATTACTAAGATCTCATCTTAAGAGGGAAACTCATGATTGATGAATGGAACAAGTGAGTGCAATTCGGTCGTCGGTTCATTTTCGTTGGTTGACTTGCAAAATACTAGAACCTCATGCATCCCGGATAATGGGATTAATGCATTTGTACGGCAGGTTGTGCAGCCAAAAACTGCAGTAAGAAACAATTGAAACACTTTTGGATTCCTATATGTTAGGTTGTTCAGTCAGAAAAATGTTGTATAAAATTAATTTTGGAACAATCCAATTTGCCAGCAATTGCAATTCAGTTATAGTTTCAAAACACAGAGATCCAGTTTTGTTTCTGAAACTTATATGTGAAGCTGTAACTCGTTTTAATGAGTTTGTCTGAAACTTCTTCACGAGGGCAGTAATCTTGGTCCATAACTGGAGTAAACTTGTACAGGTCATCTAATGTTTCTAGTATAATATCTACTAGATCACCACATTTGCAGAGATGTGCGTTTTTTCATGCAACATTAGTGATCACTAAATTAATTTTAACTTTGCCATTTATCACGTCCTTGCATGAAAGAACAATGCATTCGACCATGGAAGCAATGGGGATTGGGTGAAAACTACCATGTATATGCCCTGAAGAGACATAGTGTTTACCTCTCTAAGGCTCCGACACTGCTGCCCAGGACTACATAACTGAAGAAAATATAAGAAAAGAAAGGGAAATTAAAAATGAAAGAGAACTATCGACTCAGTGGAATGTCTTTAAAACATACGATCACGAGCGTAGATGTGTCCTATCCATATTCACGGGGCTAGAGCAAGACACATCTGAAAGCCTCGTTGAATGGAATGTTTGGCAAAAACCATTAGCAAAAATGCTTTGTTACCATTTGTCATTCTTGATTAGTCAAAATTAAGTTATTTGACCCTGCTTGGACTTGTCCACTTGGACAGTTGACTTTCCACACAAGGGGCCTGCTCAGAACAAGTCGCTCACTTGTTCCTAAACAAATCAACCGTCACTACTGGAGAACTGCAGGAACTCCACTTAATACTGAGTTGTGGTCTGAATCTGTGCTCAGATTTGTTTCCTATACTAAAATACAAGCTATCTCCTTGCGGACTGTAGTCAGATTCGGCAAAACTGAAAAAAGAAGAAACAATTTTGCTGCAGATTCTTTGTTGCATTCCTCTCCTATCGACTGACGTAGATGTGGCATAGTTAAGCCTTTTAGCAGGTGATAAATCTCTGCAAGGAAGGTACTCACCTAGTACTATATATGGTAGTACGAATGAATAGATTTTATGCATGAATTCTAGTCCTTTTGATTGCTTTACCATGAATGGACGTGCAATTAGCCAGCTCATGTATGGAGTATTACTAAGCTCTCATCTTAAGAGGGAAAATCATGATGATGAATGGAACAAATGAGGGCAATTTGGTTGTCTGTTCATTTCCATTGGTTGACTCCAGGATAGGGGGATTCTAGGACAGGTTGTGCAGCCATAAAATGCAGTAAAAAACAATTTAAACCCTTTTGGATTCCTATGTTAGGTTGTTCAGTCAAAAAAAGTTGCTGAAAAATAATTTTGGAACTATCCATTTTGACTGCAATTGCAATTTGGTTCTTGTTTCAAATCAGAGAGATCCAGTCTTGTTTCTGAAACTTATGTGTGCAGTCGGCAGTCGTAACTCGTTTTAATGAGTGAGTTTATCTAATTATTACAGGAAGAAAAGTTTTTAGGAGGTCAACAATCTTGGTCCATAAGTGGAGTAACCTTGTACATGTCATATAATGTTGCTAGTATAATAGCATCTACTAGATCGCCACATTTGCAGGTATGTGCGTTTTTTCATGCAACAATAGTGATCACTAAACTAAACTCAACTTTGCCGCTGATCACGCCCTTGCATGAAAGAATAATGCATCCGACCATGGGAGTGATGGGGATTGGGTGAAAATTACCATGTATATGCCCTGAAGATACATAGTGTTTACCTCTCTCTAAGGCTCTGACAAATATAAGAAAAGAAAATGAAAGAAAGGGAAATTAAAAATAAAAGAGAACTATCGACTCAGTGGAGTGTCATTACAACTTACGATCACGAGTGTGGATATGTCCTGTCCATATTCAGCGGGCTTGAGTAAGGCACATATCTGAAAGTCTCGTTGAATGGAATGTTTGGTAAAAACCATTAGGGAAAATACTTTGTTACAATTTGTCATTCTTGATTAGTCAAAATAAGTTATTTTACCCTGGTTGGACTTGTCCACTTGGACAATTGACTGTCCACACACATGGGGCTTGCTTCAAAACAAGTCGCTCACATGTTCCTAAACAAAATCAACCAGCACTACTGGAGAACTGCAGGAATACCGAGTCTTGAATGCAGACGAGAGCAGTATGAAGCTTCTTTGCTTGAGGTATGTATTGTTCTTGTTTCAAACTCCCTCCGTTCCAATGAATATATCGTCATTTGTTCTGTTTTTCTTCTTCTACCTTCATAGATAGATAGATTGGGCATTCACGTGAAGAAATGAACTGCAGGTGTTCTATCTCTCTCTTTGTTATACTGATCTCCTACATGGTCCTGGTATTTGATGGAAGTCATGTTGTGGTTGCAACGGATACCCTTCTTCCTGGCCAATCTATCTCTGGCAGCGAAATCTTGGTCTCCAAAAATGGTGTATTTGAGTTGGGGTTCTTCTCCCCAGACCCAGGTGGCATAAACCACTACTTGGGGATACAGTACACGAACCTTATAGGAAGCCGCCCTGCTAAATTTTGGCTGAGGGACAAAGTTCATATCACCAGCTTCCTCAACGCAACGTTGTACCTTGCTGCAGGTGAGCTATATATTGAGGAGCTCGGTTCCGTTCTCTGGACATCGAATTCAGCAACAAATGGATCAGCTAGTGCTGTGGCTGTTCTCCTTGATAATGGGAATTTTGTTGTGAAGGATCAGACCAACCATAATTCTAAGGTAATATGGCAGAGCTTTGATCATCCCGCTAATGCCCTGCTACCTGGAGCACGGCTAGGATTGGACATGGCCACCGGAAACAACATCTCGCTTACTTTGTACAAGTCTCACCATAATTGCACCCTCGTGCTTGACCAAAGTAGAAAGATGGGATTTATCATGTTCATTAGTGGGCAGGGCCATCTTGGTACCTTTCCGGACTGGATGGTAACATACAAAGAAGGCAGTTTGGTCCAGCTAAATTATCCAGAAAACACAAATGATCTCGAATTCATGAAACTGCATATGGGGCAAGTCAGTTTGCTGAGGTGGGTAAATAATGGGACGATTACTGGGTGGAAACCTTTGTGGAGTTATCCTTCCAACTGCAAAATCAGTGCATTCTATTGCGGCGCATTCAGTGTTTGCACGAGCAAAGGAACATGCGCATGCATTGATGGTTTCAGGCCAAGTGATACAAATGAATGGGAGCTTGGGCACTTTGTTAGCGGCTGCTCTAGGATAATACCCTCAGATTGCGAAGGCGGCATCTCCACCGACGTGTTTATTTTGTTAGACAGCCTGCAGGGGTTTCCTGACAACCCCCGACATATAAGGGAAGAAACTAGTGAAGACTGTGAAGCAAGGTGTCTGAGCCAATGCTATTGCGTTGCATATTCCTATGATCACCCTGTGTGCAAGATATGGTATGGCCAGTTGTTCAATTTGACATCAGCCAATACCACTCTCCACACTGAGATTTACATGCGTATAGGTTCCAATGGTAAAAGGCCACGACAACATGAACAACTTGTTATGTTGGTTATTGGGCCAATAGTTGTTGCCCTTCTTGTCATGCTGGTGCTTTTCTGGGTGTACCAAAGATTTTCAAAACAGACTAAAGTGGAAGGTTTTCTCTCTGTTTACTCTTATGCACAGCTAAAGAGGGCTACGAGAAATTTCTCTGACAAACTCGGGGAAGGAGGTTTTGGAGGTGTTTTCAAGGGAACAGTTGCAGGGCCAACTATTGTTGCCGTGAAGAAGCTTAAAGGGGTCGGGCACAGAGATAAGCAATTTCGAGCAGAAGTACAGACTCTTGGGATGATTCAGCACACCAACCTTGTGGGCCTTCTAGGATTCTGCACTGAAGGGACCAGAAGGCTGTTGGTCTACGAGTATATGCCAAATGGTTCTTTAGGTTCTCATCTCTTTTCAGAAGGAACTAGTGTATTGAGTTGGCGCCTTCGCCGTCGCATTGCCATTGGTATCGCAAAAGGTTTGGCCTATCTGCACGAGGAATGCAGGGACTGCATCATACACTGTGACATCAAGCCCGAGAACATACTACTGGATGCTGAATTCTGCCCCAAAATCGCTGATTTCGGCATGGCGAAGCTTCTGGTACGGGATATTGACGCGGCCCTGACTACTCTCCGTGGAACCGTCGGCTATCTCGCGCCGGAGTGGGTGTATGGTCAGGCTATTACTCACAAGGCAGATGTCTACAGCTTCGGTGTTGTGCTCTTCGAATTGATCTCGGGGAGGCGGACCACTGGGAACATGAGATTTGGACATCATGGGTACTTCCCTCTTTATGCTGCGGTTAAAGTGAATGAAGGAGATGTCTTGTGCCTGCTCGATGGTCGGCTCGGCAGAGATGGAAATATCAAGGAGCTGGATGTTACCTGTAGGGTTGCTTGCTGGTGCATCCAGGATGAAGAGATCGACAGGCCGTCAATGGGGCAAGTCGTTCGCATGCTGGAAGGTGTTGTCGACGTTGAATTACCTCCTATTCCAACCTCACTTCAGAACATTCTGGATAGTGATGACAGTCGTATATATTCTGCAGAAGGGTGATACGAGATCTCTTCCACGGCAAGATGTCGCATTATGTATCTAGCTGTAGTATATATATTCATAAGCATAGTTGTACTTGTTATACAATCGTGGTATATCTGTATTTGTAGTGTACCTATAATATAACTAATTTACCATCATAATCTGGACATGCTGTGTTTCCTGTTTTTATAACATGTAGTGTCAACGATCCTAGCTCGAGCAGTCCCAAGTTGATCTGCCTCCAAGCTCAAGCTCCACTCGGCCCGATCCAGTTTGAGCTTGGCCTGTCAAAATGTATAATATTCGAAATGATGTTTGCTTGCACAAAAATAGTTTAATTCCATTAACTGACTCGATACCATCTGGATTGTAAACTTTGTGGACCATAATTAAAGTATACAATATACTGCAACTTCTGTTTACTATTTATCGAAGAAAAAAGACACTACATCAGGCTTTAAATTAATACAGCTCCAAGCGGCAGATCAGACGAATGAGGTATGGATGATCAACTGGACCAACAAACTCAAGGTGTGAAACACGCAACAATCTCGAAAATAGAAGGTGGTGTGGTTTCGGCAACTAGATGTAGCGCGTGTATTAGAAAACAAAATAAATTCACCTGATGAGGAGGTATGCTTTGGAATTGCAGGGGTATTCCGTACCGAGGAAACCGCTCCCGCATCGTCCGGACGGGCGGTGCCGGGAGGATCTCGATCCACTTGTTCCGCGTCTCCTCTCCGATCCCCCTCTCCTCGCCGCCGCTGGAAGACACCGCCGGGCAAAGGCCAGCGGCTGACGGCGGGGCTGAGAAGCTGGTTCCGCGGCGAGATGCTGCAGCGGCATGGCACCGATTAGCACAAGCAGCAGTCGCGTCCTGCGGTTGGATGATGTGGTCAAGCAGTAATGGCCGGTGGCCGGGTGTTCAGCGTAGTCGCAGGCGATGCGGCCCTCGTCATGGACGAGACTTTGCCTGCTGGCTCCAAAATTCGTCTGGCCGCCGGGAATTGGCTGGCTCAACTGTCAGGACCCTGACAATGTAGCACGAGCTCTCCGTGGAGACGGTGACGACCTGGAACTGAAGTATGTACGGGGATAACTGATGGCAGGATGAAAGGCTGATATGTAATGAAGGACCTGAAAATGGACGGCCAAGATTACTTCTGTTAACATCCACCCACTTTACCGTTTACTTGCCGTTAGCTGAATACGTTGTATTCGGCTTTATAGCTTGAGTCTGTAATACAAAAGAATCATGTTGCAAATTATTATCACCATTCTGGTGTAATTAGGGTAGAATAGCTTCTCTCGCATCATGTATCGTTTGCTTGACAAGCATTGGTGGAATCAATCAAGCTATTCCTACCCTGATACTTGCTTTGTCTGTGAGATTTTTCGAGTGATTGTGGACGGGATCAAGTCAGGTCATGTCAGTTGGTACCAGAGACTCACGATCCGAGTGGGAGGCGCATCAGATTTGATCCGTCGTGGTTGGGATCTCCCGTAAAATCCCACGGCCGTTCGATTTCTGCGGCGGCGGTTGATTCGGTTGCGGCGGCGATTTGGTGGCGATCGACTTCTCATGTCGTGGTGGCGGTAGATTCCTTCTGTGGCGGAGGCGAATTGGTGGCGGTAGAAACTCTCGTTAGCGGCGGAATTGGGAGACGAAGCTCGACGACGCTAGTACTTAACGACGGTGTGGATTCCAGGCTTGTCCTTGGGTAAAATTCTATATCCGCGTCAGTCAGGCACCAATGGCGACTCGCACCAAACACCAAGAGCTCGAGGAGGAAATCAGTACTCTGTGTGGTGAAGTTCGTGCAATTGGAGAGAAACAGGATATTATTCAGGAACAAATTGATGCTGTTCATGTCCGTTTGGAGCGAGTGGATGCACTGGAATCCAATATGGACAAGGTGAAAGGTTTATTGGTGAAGAGTGAACAAATGCAGCAGGACATGTTTCAGTACCTAAAGGCGCTTGAAGGTAAAATCACCCGTCCGCCCACTCCTGAACCAGTTACTCCTACCTCTGCGAATTATATGATCTGGGAACAGGAGTTATTGCTGAAACAACATGAAATCAACCGAGAGATTCAGGCAAATCGTCTTTATTCATCCCTCCCTCATCAGGTTACTTCTGAAACCGTTGTCCTTGAGGACACTCCTGTGAAAAGGAATGATACTTTTGATTTGTCATTGCCTACTGAGAAACTTGTCCAATATAAATCTGATAGAGCTATGCAATTCATGAGAAGCATAGCGAAGGGTCCTAAAATTGACTTTCCTTGTTTCTCTGGGGATAATCCACTTGGGTGGATTCGGCAAGTCATAAAATATTTTGAACTCTCACAAGTACCCGATGAGTGAAAAGTTGATCTGGCTCAAACATACATTACTGGATGTGCTGACAATTGGTTGCGTAGTGCTAAGGTGTTGCAACAGCAAGTAACCTAGGAACAATTCGCAGACTGATATGTGATCGATTTGCTGATGCCAGTATCTATGAAATCCTGGAAAAATTCCACTCTGTCAGACAATATTCACTGTCTGTATCAGCATACACTGATAAATTTGAGGAAATTATGGTTGTCGTCAGAGAAGAGCATCCATATTTGTAGGATCATTATTATATTGTCAGTTTTGTTAATGGGTTGAGACCAGAGATCAAATGCAACTTGCATCCTCAACGTCCAAAAATACTGTCAGATGCTTACTGGATGGCCAGGGATTATGAAAGTGGACTACTGGCTATGGCTCGCAGACAAAAGACCACTCACACAATTCAGTATAAACAAGGACCACCACAAAAAATTGTTGGGTGCTCCTCAGCAGGAAAAACGGGTATATGTTCCACCACCGGCCAGAAAAGCAGGTTTATGCTGGAGGTGTAATGGACCATAGCAACCAGGACACAAATGTCCACAAGCCCCTACCTTACATGCCCTCACTGATGCTGCTGAAACAGTTCCAAAGCAAGAACCTGAGGAAATAGTCAGTGAGGAAGCACCACAAGAACAACCTCAGGAACAAAAGGGTCACTACTGGAATTTAACATAAGCTACTTTTGAAACTTTTGGAGTTTGATTATGTCATTGAATACAAAAAAGGACAAGACAATAAGGTGGCTGATGCCTTGTCTAGAAAGGATTAACTCATGGCTATTACTACTATTACACCAGCCTGGACTGAAGATATTGAATCTTCTTATGATTTAGATGCTCACTGTAAGAATCTGATTGCTCAAATAACTGCTGGAACTACCATGCCTACCCATTATTCCTTTCAATCAGGGATATTAAGATACAAAGACGGGATTGTGGTGGGTACTGACTTGGTTCTAAAGGACAAGCTATTGGAGACCTTCCACTCTTCTCCTCTTGGTGGACATTCAGGGATACAAGCTAGTTATCAAAGAATGAAGAGGATCTCCTTCTGGCCCCACATGAAGCAAGATGTAGAAACTTTTATTAAACAATGCCCTACACTCCAGAGAGCTAAAAGTGAACATTTCCAATACCTAGGTATGCTGGTACCACTTCCCATTCCAGACATGGCTTGGCAGCACATATCTATGGATTTTGTTGAAGGTTTGCCTAAATCCCAAGGAAAAGAGGTTATTCTAGTGGTAGTGAATCGTCTTACCAGATATGCACATTTTATTCCCCTTGCTCATCCTTATACAATCAACACAGTGGTTCAAGCGTTTGTTGACCACATCTTTAAACTTCATGGCATGCCCAAGTCGATTGTGACTGACCATGATCGAATTTTCACTAGCAAATTTTCAAGTTAATGAAAGTTGATTTGTGGATGAGTACAACTTATCATCCTCAATCAGATGGTCAAATAGAACGTGTAAATCAGTGCCTGGAAGCTTATTAAGAAGTATGGCCTTTTCTGAACCCAAGAAGTGGAACTCCTAGATTTCCTTAGCTGAGTGGTGGTACAATTCTTCATACCACACGGCTACCAAATTTACACCATTCTATTCCCTTTATGGATTTCCAGCTCCACAAATCAGTGAAATATCTATTGCTGGCCTAGTTGAAGCTGATGCAAAATCCTTCTTGGAACAAAAGAAAGCCATGATTCAACAGCTGAAAGCTAACTTGTTACAAGCACAACATCACTTGTTACAAGCACAACAGTGTATGAAGAAGTATGCTGATCTCAAGCACACTAAACGCCAGTTTGAGAGGTTGGTACTATGGTTTACATCAAACTTCAACCTTATCGCCTGACGACATTTGATGTGTAACATGGGCTGAAGTTAGCAAGAAAGTACTATGGTCCATATCGTATCCTGGCTAGAATTGGTCATGTTGCTTACAAGTTGCTGCTTCCACCTGGGACTCAAATCCATGATGTTTTCCATGTTAGTCAGCTAAAGAAGCATCTGGGTCCTAAAGCAATCCATGTTCCCAATTTACCACTCATTGGTGAATCAGGTAAGATACATGTAGCTCCAGTTCTCGTTCTGGATACCCGGGTTGTTCCTCTCCATCCCCTTTTGGTTACACAATGGCTAGTTCAATGGCTCAACCTTTCTCCTGAAGAAGCAACTTGGGAAGATGCTAGTTTTATCAAGACCACTTTTCCTGAGTTCTATAATGACACCATCCGTGGTTGGTTTCCATAAAAAGATCCTCGAGGACAAGGATAATTTTCAGGAGAGGGCTATTATGAGGACCCTGACAATGTAGCACCAGCTCTAACTAAAGACGGTGACGACCTGTAACTGAAATACGTATGGGGATAACTGACGGCAGGATGAAAGGCTGATATGCACTGAAGGACCTGAAGATGGACGGCCAAGATTACTTCTGTTAATGTCCACCTACTTTACCATTTACTTGCCGTTAGCTGAAGCTCTATGTTGTGTTCGTCTTTATAGCCTGAGTCTGTAATACAAAAGAATCATGTTGCAAATTATTATCACCATTCTGGTGTAATTAGGGTAGAATAGCTTCTCTCGCATCATGTATTGTTTTCTCGACAAGCATTGGATTTTGTTGAAGGTTTGCCTAAATCCCAAGGAAAAGAGGTTATTCTAGTTGTAGTGGATCGTCTTACTAAATATGCACATTTTATTCCCCTTGCTCATCCTTATACAGTCAACACAGTGGCTCAAGCGTTTGTTGGCCACATCTTTAAACTTCATGGCAATCAAGTCAATTTTGACTAACTGCGATAGAATTTTTACTAGCAAATTTTCAAGTTAATGAAAGTTGATTTGCGGATGAGTACAACTTATCATCCTTAATCAGATGGTCAAACAGAACGTGTAAATCAATGCCTCGAAGCTTATTTAAGAAGAATGGCCTTTTCTGAACCCAAGAAGTGGAACTCCTAGCTTTCCGTAGCTAAGTGGTGGTACAATTCTTCGTACCACATAGCTACCAAATTTACACCATTCTATTCCCTTTACAGATTTCTAGCTCCACAAATCAGTGAAATATCTATTGCTAGCCTAGTTGAAGCTGATGCAAAATCCTTCTTGGAACAAAAGGAAGCCATGATTCAAGAGCTGAAAGCTAACTTGTTACAAGCACAACATCACTTGTTAAGAGTACAATAACTTATGAAGAAGCATGCTGATCTCAAGTGCACTTAACGCCAATTTGAGGTTGGTACTATGGTTTACATCAAACTCCAACCTTATCGCATGATGGCATTTGATGTGCAACATGGGCTGAAGTTAGCATCAAAGTAGTATGGTCCATATCGTATCCTGGCTAGAATTGGTCTTGTTGCTTACAAGTTGCTGCTTCCACCTGGAACTCAAATCCCTGATGTTTTCCATGTTAGTCAGCTAAACAAGCATCTAGGTCCTAAAGCAATCCATGTTCCAAATTTACCACTCATTGGTGAATCAGTTAAGATACATGTAGCTCCAGTTCTCATTCTTGATACCCGAGCTGTTCCTCTCCATCCCCTCTTGGTTAGACAGCGGCTAGTTCAATGGCTCAACCTTTCTCCTAAAGAAGCAACTTGGGAAGATGCTAGTTTTATCAAGACCACTTTTCGTGAGTTCTATAATGACACCATCCGTGGTTGGTTTCCATAAAAATATCATCGAGAACAAGGATAATTTTCAGGAGAGGGCTATTATGAGGACCCTGACAATGTAGCACCAGCTCTAACTAAAGACGGTGACGGCCTGTAACTGAAATACGTATGGGGATAACTGACGGCAGGATGAAAGGCTGATATGCACTGAAGGACCTGAAGATGGACGGCCAAGATTACTTAAGTTAATGTCCACCTACTTTATTACTTGCCGTTAGTTGAAGCTCTACATTGTGTTCGGCTTTATAGCCTGAGTCTGTAATATAAAAGAATCATGTTGCAAATTATTATCACCATTCTGGTGTAATTAGGGTAGAATAGCTTCTCTCGTGTCATGTATCGTTTGCTCGACAAGCATTGGATTTTGTTAAAGGTTTGCCTAAATCCCAAGGAAAAGAGGTTATTCTAGTGGTAGTGGATCATCTTACCAAATATGCATATTTTATTCCCCTTGCTCGTCTTTATACAATCAACACAGTGGTTCAAGCGTTTGTTGACCACATCTTTAAACTTCATGGGATGACCAAGTCGATTGTGACTGACCGTGATTGAATTTTCACTGGCAAATTTTGGCAGCAAATTTTCAAGTTAATGAAAGTTGATTTGTGGATGAGTACAACTTATCATCCTTAATCATATGGCCAAACAGAACGTGTAATCAGTGCCTGGAAGCTTGTTTAAGAAGTATGGCCTTTTATGAACCCAAGAAGTGGAACTTCTAGCTTTCCATAGCTAAGTGGTGGTACAATTCTTCATACCACACAGCTACCAAATTTACACCATTTTATTCTCTTTATGGATTTCCAGCTCCACAAATTAGTGAAATATCTATTAGTGGCCTATTTGAAGCCGATGCAAAATTCTTCTTGGAACAAAAGGAGGCCACGAGTCAACAGCTGAAAGCTAACTTGTTACAAGCACAACATCACTTGTTACAAGCACAACAGCGTATGAAGAAGTATGCTGATCTCAAGCGCACTGAACGCCAGTTTGAGGTTGGTATCAAACTTCAACCTTATCGCATGATGACATTTGATGTGCAACATGGGCTGAAGTTAGCAACAAAGTACTATGGTCCATATCGTATCCTGGCTAGAATTGGTCATGTTGCTTACAAGTTGCTGCTTCCACCTGGGACTCAAATCCATGATGTTTTCCATGTTAGTCAGCTGAAGAAGCATCTGGGTCCTAAAGCAATCCTTATTCCCAATTTACCACTCGTTGGTGAATTAGGTAAGATACATGTAGCTCTAGTTCTCGTTCTTGATACCCGGCATGTTCCTCTCCATCCCCTCTTGGTTACACAACAGCTAGTTCAATGGCTCAACCTTTCTCCTGAAAAAGAAACTTGGGAAGATGCTAGTTTTATCAAGACCACTTTTCCTGAGTTCTATAATGACACCATCCATGGTTGGTTTCCACCAAAAGATCCTCGAGGACAAGGATCATTTTCAGGAGAGGGATATTGTCAGGACCCTGACAATGTAGCACTAGCTCTAACTGAAGACGGTGATGACCTGGAACTGAACTATGTATGGGGATAACTGACGTCAGGATGAAAGGCTAATATGCACTGAAGGACTTGAAGATGGACGACCAAGATTACTCCTATTAATGTCCACCTATTTTACCGTTTACTTGTCGTTAGCTGAAGCTCTATGTTGTATTCGGCTTTATAGCCTGAGTCTGTAATACAAAAGAATCATGTTGCAAATTATTATCACCATTCTGGTGTAATTAGGGTAGAATAGCTTCTTTTGCATCATGTATCGTTTGCTCGACAAGCATTCGTGAAATCAGTCGAGTTATTCCTATCTTGATACTTGCTTTGTTTGTGAGATTATTCGAGTGATTGTGGGCGGGATCAAGTCAAGTCCTGTCATCAACATTGGCTCATCGTTTTGAGGCTCGAGATATGACTAGAACTCGGCGGAGGCGCTGTACCGACAAGGGAGTAACACATGTGCAATGCCTCTTGTCACGCGTACCGCATGCTAGCCACACGAAGACAAATAAGAGGGCAAATAGCTCTCATGCGACATTGTTGAGAGGAATCATCAACAAAGCGACATCGTTTGATGAAATAGCTAGCATGTGACATCGTTGATGCCTAAAATTGCTCATGTGCGACACGATTTCTTAATCGCAAGACACATCTTAACAACTCGAATTAGCTGAGCCGAGCGGGACCCACTACTTATCCACGTCAGCATGGAACCCACAGAATGCTCCCGATCATGGGACCCACAGAATGTCCACCTCACAACATGGGACCCATTAACTTATCCAGCTCAGCAGCAGTACAAGAGCACCCCGAATTCGTGAAATGTGAGAGAAAACCAGAGTAGGGAAAGGTGAGATTTGAGTTCACCATCTTCCAATTTTGGTTTTTGTCTCCCCCAAATTCATATTTTCATCAGATTTGGGATTTAGGGTTCATCTTTCCGATTTCAGAAATTGAAGCACTGCAGGCATTTCGAGTGGCTAGATGAGTACGTAGAGCGGATTCAACTAGAGGGCGCATCCGGGGAGCTAGATTTACTGTCGGAGGCGGAGAAGTTTGGATCTAGCAACCCCATTGGTGCTACGGTGGGGGATGCCCCCACGGAAGTGGTGGTAGAGCTGAACAAGCAGATTAAGAAAACCATCGAATTGAAGAAGCAGGACAATATGATGGCTGGACTTTTTTATGTTTGCGTAATTGCTCTCGCATTTGTTTATGTGATAATAATTAGTCGTTAGTGAAGGTAATCAGTTGATTTGCAAGCACAATGACATGGATGTTTGGCTGCTCCGACTAAGTATTGAATAAAAGGGGTGTGCAACACGAATTCGACATGTTTTCTCCACTTTGTTTCGATTTTTCAATTCTTTAGTTCGTTAGTGTTGGGTGTGCAGAGTACAGTGGTAGTGAAAAAAAGTTGGGCGCGATGATTGCCAGAGAAGGTTGGACCCAAATACAACATAACCAGGGCCAAATAGAACGTAGCCAGACCCATTAATAAAAGAAGTGTAGCTTGGACAAAAAGCAAGTGCACACGGGTCATTGATATAGATTTATCATTTCAGCTTATGTTATTTCACTCATTTTGGGATTCTTGCACTCATATTTTTTGGGCGAAATCATCAGAAATTGTTTTGAGCTATTTTTATGCAGAAGTGAGATTTCGGAAATGTGGGTGACGTATGTTGTTTCGAAAATGTGTGTTTTTGTTGTTTCCAATTATTTTCCTTGTGTTACTTGTGTTTTCCCACTTTGCGCAATATGGGTTACATTTTTTCTTGTTTTTAGTTGATTTACATATTTTAGCCACTATCGAAGATTTGTTCCACGAAGGAAACTAGGGTCCAACGATCTCTTGGTTCGAGAGGGGGCTGAACACGCGGTTCCAAGGAAACTCGGTGACGACAATGTCGGCAGAGCAAGCACACGACAGAGAGGTGACACAGGTTTTTTTACCTAGGTTCGGGACCCTCGTGAGGAGGTAAAGCCCCTACTTCTACTTTGTTGTATTGCTCGTGTGCTTCACGAGGGTACAATAGAGGATGAAAGTATAGGGTTTTAGATATCCAAGATCCACCCCCTTCAAGGCAGGAGAAGGGTCCCTTAAATAGGGCAGCGTTGGGCCTCTCCCCATGGTCCATCGTCGGAAGAGTCACCATAGTGTCGCCCCTTGAGGTCCTGATCTACAGGACTACCTTTTGGTGGACGGAGCCTTGGGTGCCGGGTGCATCTCTGTCTGTTGGTAAAATGGACTTCCTTTTCCTCGTTTGTCCTCGTCCGGCGCTGCCCGCTGTCTCTCTTGCACCTAAATGACAAAGTGGCGCGCCTGCCATGCTGAGGTCTTTTGTCCTTATGTTGCAAAAAAGGAGCTAGGCCATACCTTCCTTTACCAAGGCAAATAGAGGGTGCTGGACCGCTGCGCCCCTTGTTGGGGCCTGCCTCGCCCACTAGCCGCCTTGTGGGGTTACTAGTAGACCCCGGAACGTGCCCTGGAGTATCCAAAGTCATGTGGTGCAGCGGAGCACTGCAGGGGGAGGGTCTCCTTCCAGAGGGTGCTACCTCGCGAAGGGCCACTCGCCTAGGTCGCCTCTCGAGGCATCACAACTTCTTGAAGGCCCGTCTCAGTTAGGAGCTAGACCTGCTAACTGTTGGGTCGTGGCACTCCGGTTGCCAGGGCCCTGACAGTAGCCCCCAGGCACTTGGCTTGCATGTGTCCTCTGATGGACTCGAAGGGGCAAGCAGCCTAAGACGGTGAGTGGGTCCTAGCGGTCGCTTGGTCGACACGGACCTGCCACACCCTCATCCTGGTGATGGCCCAAAATATATCGAGCTCGTTGGGGAACCCCAAGAGGAAGGTATGATGAGCACAGCAGCAAGTTTTCCCTCAGTATGAAACCAATGTTATCAATCCAGTAGAAGCAAGGAAACACCCCAAAGGTGTAGCTAGCTGAACATTGGCAGGGTGCACTACCGGTGTCAGCAGCAAAGTGGAGACCTGCACAACACAACCACAGAACTTTGCCCCCAACTTGCGATGAGATTGTCAATATCACCGGTTTTGCTGAAAACAAAGGATTAAACGTATCGAATGAAAGGAAGTAATAGTTTGCAGAAAGTAAACACAAAGCATTAAATAGTTTGTAGATTATATGTAAAAGAAAGGACCGGGGTCCATAGTTCACTAGAGGTGGCTCTCCTTAAGATAGATAACATGCTGGGTGAACAAATTACAGCGGGGAAATTGACAAACATCGAGAAAGCATACAAGCATATGAAAGAACATGTGTACCCCATGTGTGGTTTTGGTAATTAATGACAATCTTTATGGACTTATGTTTGCATTGAGTTTTACTTGTAGGATTTGTCCATAGGCAATTCTTGAACCATATGTTGGCTTCAAGGTTGGAAGAAGAAGAAAGTGAAGAAGATCAAGTGTTGATCAAGGTTTCAAGGAATGATCCGGAGATTGGTCAACTAGAAGTTGAGCCTATGGCAAGTGTGTCTTGAATAATAAGATGATCTCAAGTGTAGCTTGTCATCCTTATGGTGATCATGGATATGTGAATATATGCCTAAAAGAGAGGCTCTTCCATAGTGGAGTATGGGGGAGCAAATTCCAAGTCTTCACCAAGCTAGCGCAATCAAGAAAGGTGTTCCATCTTGAGGTGTATAAGATCGTCATCATCAACATCAAGTGGAATATACACAGGGCAATTGTTTGATCTTGAAGGGTTTCTTTCTTACCGGTCTCGTGGTGTTAGTTGGGGAGACCGGTTTATAGGATAGATAACCGTACTATCAAGAGGGGCTCTCGAGTGAGTAACTTGATCATATCCCTCGGTGAGAGCTCAAACCTTTGCATACTTGACATCATCTTTCTTGGTTCTTATTTGGGTCTTACTCATGTGAGTATTTAGATCTTGTGTTAATCTCCATGACAAGCTCAAGTTCATCGAAAAAGAATTTCATATGCATTCTCTATTGCATTTTCGATGTTGGAGGTTTTATCGGTTCGTCTTTTTGGGAGAGGTCAAACCTTTCTTCATTTGGTTCTATCCTACCTTGCTGGACTATGATGTTTCTCTGGATTATATTGTATATCTCATTGTCCTCTTTAAAACGATCCCAAGATCATCAAAAACAGAGTCCGGATGCAAAAGTTATGATTGTTTCAGTTTCGCTGTTTCTGCCAGTTTTCAGGGGGCGGATTATCCGGCCATGGGGGCGGATTATCCGGCCCAATTTTCGGAAAACGGCTAAGGACTTTGAGGCGTGACTCCCTGTAACAGGGGCGGATTATCCGGCCCAAATATCCACCCCCTATACAGAGGGTCGCGCCGCGAAGTCCTTAGCCATATTTTGGCCCGGGGAACCTGGAATATCCGGGGGAGGGGCGGATTATCTGGCCTGGGAGGTCCCAAACGGTCATATTTCGTTGGGAGGGGTATAAATAGACCCCTTCTTCCTCCTTAGGCTGGTTTCTTGCATTCTCTCTCTCCTCCATTGTTTTGACCTTCAAGAGCTTGCAAATACTCTCAATCCCTCCCATATTTCTTGAATCTTTTTGGAGGATTTGAAAGGGGGATCTAGATCTACAACTCCACCAATACATCTCTCCTCTATGTGAGGGGAACATATTGGGATCTAGATCTTAGGGTTTCTTTTGTGGATTTCCTCTTGTGTTCTTCCTCTCTTATTCTCCCACTAGCTTTTGTAGCTTTGGTGGAATTTGGGAAAGAAGGACTTGAGCACTTCTTGTGTTCTTGCCATTGCATTTGGTGCATCGATTTGAGTTCTCGGTGAGAATTTGATTGGGTGAAAGGTGAGAAGCTTTTTACACTTGGGTTCTTGGAACCCTAGACGGTTTAGTTGTTTTGCAGGTTTGTGGATTACTTGGGGCCTCCAATTAAGTTGTGGAGCTTTCCCCGAGCTTGTTTGTTGGGAGCCTCCAATTGAGTTGTGGAGAAGTGCCCCAATCTTTGTGAGAGGTTACGGATTGCCACCGACAAGTGCACCGATAGTGAAGAAGTGAACTGGGCCTCTTGTGGCGAGGTTCACAAGAGAATAGGGTGAGGCCTTTTGTGGCGTGGTGGTCCTAGTACCGCCCACCCCTCCAACGAGACGTACTCCCTTTATGGGAGGAACTCGGTAATAAATCATCGTCTCCGCGTGCCTCGGTTATCTCTATACCGAGCTATTACTTATGCACTTCACTTTGTGATAGCCTTCGTGCTTGAAGTCTTATATCTAGCTATCACATAGTTTCTTGTATTGCTTAGCATAAGTTGTTGGTGCACATAGGTGAACCGTAGTTTATATAAGATTTGTGCTTGACAAAGTAAACGCTAGTTTTATTCTGCCTTTGTTAAGCCCATATCATAAAAGTTTTAAACCGCCTCTTCACCCCCCCTCTAGGCGGTATCTGTATCCTTTTCAGTGAAGGAAATATGCCCTGAGAGGCAATAATAAAGTTGTTATTATGTATTCCTTGTATATGATAGATGTTTATTTTGCATGCTATAATTGTATTGATAGGAAACATCAATACATGTATGTTTAATAAACAAAAAGGGTTCATAGTTATGCCTCTCTTATAGACTAGCTTGTTGATTAACAAGATGATCAAAGTTTCCTGATCATGGACATTGGATGTTGTTAATAACAAGGTCACAGCATTTGTGAAATGATGTGATGAACATTCATCCGAAGTATAGCATTACGATCAAGTCATTATGTTTATATTGCTATAACATCATACAAAGTAGTCTTAGTCCTTAGACCATGAGATCATGTTAATTGCTAACACCGGAAGAGTATCTTGATAACATCAAACGTCACACCGTAACAGGGTGACCATAAAGGTGGGTTCAGTGCTATGAAGGTGTTATGTTGAGGCTCATGGATCAAGAGTGGAATTTGTCAATCCCGATGACGGATAGATATACTCTGGGCCCTCTCGGTGATATCACATTAAGATAGCTTGCAAGCAAGTGATGTGATCACTAGAATGTTATATCACGGGAACGAGAAAAGAGTGCATGTCGATAACGAGATCAAACTAGGTATTTGGATACCGATGATCGAATCTCGGACATGTATTATATCATGAGACAAAGGGATTAAATTGCTGACGTTAAAGGTTCTCACGATCACAGAAGTCATCGTTGAATATGCAGGAGTCAGTATGGATCTCCAGGTCCCGCTTCTGATTATTGATCTGAGAGGAGTCTCAATCATGTCTGCATTATTCTCGAACCGTAGGGTGACACACTTAAGGGTTGCTGGACACCATTTAGGAGCACATATGTTCCAGACAAAAGGTTTGCAAAGCGCAGGAAATGTTTCGATAGAAACAGAAATTGTTTCGATAGAAACCAGAATTGTTTCGATAGAAACCGGAATTGTTTCAGGTGAAATTGCAGAAAGTGGTTCTGCATGTGATATTGAAATGTTGCAAGGGGTTTTATGTGAATGTTTGTTAATTAAAGTAATTAACAAAATTCTGAATAAAATAAATAAAAGAGTTTTATTAATTGAGAGTTGCATTTAATTTGGTGGAAATTAAATACATGTGAGTGGGATTTTGGGTGGAGGCCATGTTTATGTGAGTGGATGTTCACCACATGAATGAAGGAGGGGAGGAGTCCCCCCCCCCTCATGCGCCGGCTATGGGAGGGTAGGGGTCTCCCTCCCTCCTATATAAAGCCCCCCTCTCCCCTCTCACAAACAACACCTCCTCGTGAAGGATCTCTCTCCCCTCTAGATATTCCCCCATGGTCTCAGATTAGCGAGATACATGTTCCGTGGCCTTGCATCCGAAGGAGTTGTGCTCGCTGATTCACTGGAGCGAGGAGGTGGAGGTTGTCCGGTGGCTTGAACGTGTGTGCGAGGACGAATGCGCTGCTGATTTGCGGCGCTCGGACTTCCACACGATCTTGAGATCGGCAAGCGTACGACTACATCAACCACGAGTTCCTACTCGTTAACAAAACATGTTGTCTTCGAGGGTAAGTTCTCCATGGATGTATGTCCACCCGTTGTCGTAGGAAATTTTTTGTTTTCTATGTTGCGGGACCCAACAGTGGTATCAGAGCCTGATCTATGCGTAGGTGCTTTGCACGGGTAGTACACATATGTTTATATGTGGGCGATGATGATCATGTTATTGCATCTTCTATGTACTTTGGATATTGGTGGCATAGTGGGATGAAGCGGCCCAGACCAACCTTACATGTCATCGTACATGAGACCGGTTCCACGACTGACATGCAACTAGTTTTGCATAAGTGGCTAGTGGGTGTTTGTCTCTCCTACTATAGTCAATATCTGATTTACAACGAGTTGCTAATAACTTGGTTATCCTCGTTGTGGTTCATGTTCGTAGGTAAGACCGGTTCTATCTCCGAAAGCCCTAAGCCACGTAAAACTTGCAATTGATAAATTAGAGGCGTCTAGTTTAGATCGTTGCCGGGCTAGTGTCTTGATATGGTATTGTTGTAAGTAGATGTATGATAGATACTCTTACAACTCACTTAACGTGTAAGTTCCATAGACCTTGGCCTTAGACACAAAGGAATGATAGAGATCATACCACGATGCAAATGATAGAGATCAAATGCGTGGACCATATCACCTCACTTCACACATTAGATGTTAGCATCTTATATTGCTAGTTTGGCGCTTTTGGTAGCATTATAAGATGATCCCTCATTTAGATATCAAGATAAAATGTGTTCTTCCTTAAGTATGCACCGTTTCGTGGATCGTGTTTTGAGGCATCACGTGATGATCGAGTGTTCTCGACTCTACGCTTTCATACAACGGGTGTAAGACAGTTTTACACACGCGAATACTAAGGTTCTTACTTGACGAGCCTAGCATGTACAGACATGGCCTCGGAACACGGACCGAAAGGTTAAGCATGAGTCATATAGTTGATATGATGCCCATATATATGCTCGCCTTTGAAGCTACAGCGACTCACGTGATGATCGAACTTGGTGTAGTGGATTTGGTTCATGTAATCACCAAAAGGACACGAGGGATGTCGTTTTTGAGTGGGAGTTTCATTAGTAATTTGGATTAGTTGAACTCAATCTATCATAAACATAGTCTAAATAAACTTTACAAATTCTGTTGTAGATGGCACCACCTGCTTTTAATTTCAATGTGTTCATGGAGAAAGAGAAACTTGCTGCGAATGGTAGCAACTTCACCAACTGGGCTATGAATTTGAGGATTCTCCTCACTGCTGCACAAAAGCAATATGTGCTAGAGGCGCTAGGCCCCTACCAGCTCGATGCCTGACGAGGAAAAGAACGTCTATATAACTCGTCAGGAGGACCACAACTTAGTTCATTGCGGCATACTGTATGGGCTAGAGCCAGAACTTCGAAAACGTTTCAAAAATGGCAATGCCTAGGATACCATGGGAGAATTGAAAATGATTTTCGATACCCATGCTGCCATAGAGAGTTATAATGCTTCTGAAAAGTTCTTTAGCTGCATGATGGAAGAGAACAGCTCCGTTAGTGAGCACGTACTCAAAATGTGCAGGCACGCCGATAAGCTTGTGTCCTTGGGAATAACGATTCCCATTGACTTAGGCATACATCGTGTTCTCCAATCTCGCCACCTAGCTACAAGAGCTTCGTGATGAACTATAATATGCGGGGCATGAAGAAGTCTCTTCTCGAGCTTCACAATGCTTAAGACCGAAGTGGAGATTAGGAAAGAACATCAAGTGTTGATGATCAATAAGACCACCGGTTTCAAGAAGGATAAGAAAGGCAAGGTAAGGAAAGAAGGGCGCAAAACTGTTGCGCCTAAAAGAAACCCTAAGCTGGCCCTAAGTCCGACAATCAATGCTACTATTGCAAGGGGATCGCCATTGAAGTAATCGCCCCAAGTATTTGGCGGACAAGAAGGCCGGCAAGGCAAACAAAGGTATATGTGATATACATGTTATTGATGTGTACTTGACTAGTACTGCAGAGCACCGGGTATTTGATACGGATCGGTTGCTAATATATGTAACTCGGTTCAGGGGCTGCGGAACAAGCGACAATTAGCAAGGGATGAGGTCACGATGCGTCGGCAATGGATCAAGAGTTGATGTGATCGCCGTCGAACGCTGCCTCTCCATATGCCGGGATTAGTTATAAACCTGAATAATTGTTATTTGGTGCTGCCGAGCATGAACATTGTATCCGGATCGTGTTTGATGCAAAGTGGTTATTCGCTTAAGTCTGAAAACAATGGTTGTTCGATATGAATAATATATTTTATGGTCATGCACCGTGTTGAATGGTTTATTTCGTTGGATCTCGATAGTAGTATTACGCATATTCATAATGTTGATGCTAAAAGGATTAAACTTGATAATGATATATCTGCATATATGTGGCAATCGCCGTCTAGGTTATATTGGCGTTAAACGATGAAGAAACTCCATTCGATGGACTTTTGGAATCACTTGATTTTGAATCATTTGATACATGTGAGCCATGCCTTATGGGCAAGATGACTAGAACGCCGTTTTCGGTTCAATGGAGCAGGCGACGATTTATTGGAAATCATACATGATGTGTGTGGACCAATGAGTGTGTCATGAGGTGGATATCGTTATTTTGTTACTTTCACGGATGATTTGAGTAGATATGGGTATATCTATTTGATGAAACATAAGTCTGAAACCTTTGAAAAGTTCAAAGAATTTCAGAATGAAGTGGAAAATCATCATAACAGAAAGATCAAATTTCTGCGGTCCGACCGTGGAGGAGAGTATCTTAGTTACGAGTTTAGCACACATATGAAAGACTGTGGAATAGTTTCACAACTCACGCCTGCCGGAACACCACAACGTAATGGTGTGTCAGAACGTCATAATCGTACTTTATTGGATATGGTTCGATCTATGATGTCTCTGACTGACTTGTCACTGTCATTTTGGGGTTATGCACTAGAAACCGCTGCATTCACTTTAAATAAGGCACCATCTAAATCCGTTGAAAAGACACCCTATGAATTATGGTTTGGAAACAAACCTAAGCTGTCATTTCTTAAAGTTTGGGGATGCGATGTTTATGTGAAGAAACTTCAACCGGATAAACTCGAACCCAAAGCGGAAAAATGCGTCTTCATAGGATACCCTAAGGAAACGATTGGGTATACCTTCTATCACAGATCCGAGGGCAAGGTCTTTGTTGCCAAGAATGGATCCTTTCTTGAGAAGGAGTTTCTCGCGAAAGGTGTGAGTAGTCGGAAGGTAGAACTCGAAGAGGTTATTGAACCTTCTCTTCATGAAATGGCGAGTAGCGCAGCACTGGAAGTTGTTTCGGAGTTGACTTCACCTGATGAAGAGAGAGCTAATGATATTGATCATGAAACTCCGAAAGAGGACACTATCAAACCTCGCAGGTCAAGCGGGACACGTGCAGCTCCTGAACTGTGTGGCAATCCTGTTATGAATTTCATGATTGATGAAATAGATGACCCTGCGACGTATGAAGAAGCGATGATGAGCCCTGATTCCAACAAATGGCTAGAAGCCATGAAATCCGAGATGGAATCCATGTACGAAAACCAGGCTTGGACCTTGGTAGACTTACCTCACGATCGAAAGGCCGCTATAATAAATGGATTTTCAAAAGAAAAACTGATGCTGATGGTAATGTAATCATCTATAAGGCTCGACTTGTTGCAAAGGGGTTTCGACAAATTCAAGGAGTTGACTACGATGAGACATTCTCTCCCGTAGCGATGCTTATGTCGGTTAGGATTATGTTAGCAATTGCTGCATATTTTGATTATGAAATATGGCAGATGGATGTCAAAACTGCGTTCCTCAATGGTAATATTGAAGAAGAGTTGTATATGATACAACCTAAGGGTTTTGTCGATCCTAAGGATGCTGATAAGGTGTCCAAACTTCAGCGATCCATCTATGGACTGAAGCAATCATCCCGAAGTTGGAATCTCCGCTTTGATGAAGTGATCAAAGAGTTTGGATTTGTCCAAACTTATGGAGAGGCTTGTATTTACAAGAAAGTGAGTGGGAGCAATGTGGCATTTCTGATATTATATGTGGATGACATATTATTGATTGGAAATGATATAGATCTTTTAAACAGTGTTAAAAGTTATCTAAACAACAAATTTTCGATGAAGGACCTTGGTGAAGCTTCATATATATTAGGCATTAAAATCTATAGAGATAGATCAAGACGCCTAATTGGGCTATCGCAGAGTACATACCTTGATAAGATATTAAAGAAGTTTAATATGGACGGAAGTAAGAAGGGGTACTTACCTATGTTGCAAGGCAAGACATTGAGTAAGACTCAAAGTCCGCCACGGAAGAAAGAGAGATAATGGATAAGATCCCCTATGCCTTAGCCATAGGCTCTATAATGTATGCCATGCTATGTATAAGACCGGATGTGGCACATGCTATTCGTTTGACTAGTAGGTACCAATCTGATCCAGGTTCGGAACACTGGATAGCGGTCAAGAATATCCTTAAGTACTTGAGAAGAACTAAGGATATGTTTCTTGTATATGGAGGTGAAGAAGAGCTAGTCGCTAAGTGTTATGTTGATGCTAGTTTTGACACTGATCCGGATGACTCTAAGTCTCAATCCGGATACGTATTTCTCTTGAACGGAGCAACAGTTAGTTGGAGGAGCTCCAAACAACCTGTGGTGGCTGGATCAACGACGGAGGCGGAATATGTTGTCGCTCAAGCGACAGAAGCGGTTTGGATGAAGGAGTTCATAACGGAACTAGGTGTGGTTCCTAGTGCGTTGGACCCAATGGTGATCTATTGTGACAATAATGGAGCCATAGCCAACACCAAGGAACCAAGGTCTCACAAGAATTCCAAGCATATTAAGCGCTGGTTTCACTCCATCCGCGAGCATGTCAAGGATGGAGATATAAAGATTTGTAAAGTGCACACGGACCTGAATGTAGCAGATCCGATGACTAAAGTACTCCCTAGGGAACAACATGATCAACACTAGAACTCCATGGGTGTTAGATTTATCACTATATAAACTAGATTATTGTCTCTAGTGCAAGTGGGAGACTGAAGGAAATATGCCCTGAGAGGCAATGATAAAGTTGTTATTATGTATTCCTTGTATATGATAGATGTTTATTTTGCATGCTATAATTGTATTGATAGGAAACATCAATACATGTGTGTTTAATAAACAAAAAGGGTTCCTAGTTATGCCTCTCTTATAGACTAGCTTGTTGATTAACAAGATGATCAAAGTTTCCTGATCATGGACATTGGATGTTGTTAATAACAAGGTCACAACATTTGTGAAATGATGTGATGAACATTCATCCGAAGTATAGCATTACGATCAAGTCATTATGTTTATATTGCTATAACATCATACAAAGTAGTCTTAGTCCTTAGACCATGAGATCATGTTAATTGCTAACACCGGAAGAGTATCTTGATAACATCAAACGTCACACCATAACAGGGTGACCATAAAGGTGGGTTCAGTGCTATGAAGGTGTTATGTTGGGGCTCATGGATCAAGAGTGGAATTTGTCAATCCCGATGACGGATAGATATACTCTGGACCCTCTCGGTGATATCACATTAAGATAGCTTGCAAGCAAGTGATGTGATCACTAGAATGTTATATCACGGGAACAAGAAAAGAGTGCATGTCAGTAACGAGATCAAACTAGGTATTTGGATATCGATGATCGAATCTCGGACATGTATTATATCATGAGACAAAGGGATTAAATTGTTGACGTTAAAGGTTCTCACGATCACAGAAGTCATCGTTGAATATGCAGGAGTCAGTATGGATCTCCAGGTCCCGCTTCTGATTATTGATATGAGAGGAGTCTCAATCATGTCTGCATTATTCGCGAACCGTAGGGTGAAACACTTAAGGGTTGCCGGACACCATTTAGGAGCACATATGTTCCAGACAAAAGGTTTGCAAAGCACAGGAAATGTTTCGATAGAAACATGAATTGTTTTGATAGAAACCGGAATTGTTTCGGGTGAAATTGCAGAAAGTGGTTCTGCATGTGATATTGAAATGTTGCAAGGGGTTTTATGTGAATGTTTGTTAATTAAAGTAATTAACAAAATTCTGAATAAAATAAATAAAAGAGTTTTATTAATTGAGAGTTGCATTTAATTTGGTGGAAATTAAATACATGTGAGTGGGATTTTGGGTGGAGGCCAGGTTTATGTGAGTGGAGGTTCACCACATGAATGAAGGAGGGGAGGAGTCCCCCCCTCATGCGCCGGCTATGGGAGGGGAGGGGTCTCCCTCCCTCCTATATAAAGCCCACCTCTCCCCTCTCACAAACAACACCTCCTCGTGAAGGATCTCTCTCCCCCTCTAGATATTCCCCCATGGTCTCGGATTAGCGAGATACATGTTCCCGGTGGCCTTGCGTCTGGAAGGAGTTGCTGCTTCCGCTGATTCGCTGGAGCGAGGAGGTGGAGGTTGTCCGGTGGCTTGAACGTGTGTGCGAGGACAGATGCGCTGCTGATTTTGATCATGAACGGAGCTCACAAGATCTAAACATGAAAGCACAAAGGAGGAGAACCAGCCATCGGCTTCCACACGATCTTGCGATCGGCAAGCGTACGACTACATCAACCACGAGTTCCTACTCGTTAACAAAACTCGTTGTCTTTGAGGGTAAGTTCTCCATGGATGTATGTCCACCCGTTGCTTTGTATCTAGTAGATAGATCTTGGCGTATAGTTCTCATCGTAGGAAATTTTTTGTTTTCTATGCTACGGGACCCAACATTCAGCATATACTAATCATCTTGACTCCTTTGAGACTTGATTGGGCATTACAACATTATACATAGACCGCCATCCAACTGCATCTATGACTAATAATCCACCTTCAGGTTATCATCCGACCCTCCTCCAGTATTAAGTTGCAAGCAACGGATTATTGCTTTACGAATTGCATGTAAAGTAAACAATACGATTGTTCTATGAACAAAGGATTGTTGTTTTCTCCCTAGTAGCAACAGCACATCTAGTACCTTAGAGATTTCTGTCACTTCCCCAGATTCCCAGAGGCATGAACCCACTATCGAGCATAAATACTAACTCTTGGAGTTGCTAGCATCTACTTGGCCAAGATAGCTACTTACAACGGAAAGCATGCAAGATCACAAATAACAAATACATGATAGAATCAATAATCAATCTGAAATAGCAACTCAATATCCATCGGATCCCCGCAAACACAACATGCAGAATTACAAATAGATGATCTTGATCATGAACAGAGCTCACAAGATCTAAACATGAAAGCACAAAGGAGGAGAACCAGCCATCTAGCTACTACATGGACCCGTAGTCCAGAGATGAACTAATCACGCATCAAACCGGAGGCTTGCATGGTGATGAAGAAGGCCTCCAGGGTGATTTCCCCTCTCCGGCAGGGTGCTGGGAAGAGCTTCAGATCCCTCCCGATCTAGGGATGGAGATGATGGCGGCTACATACTCTTTCGTGGAATTTTGATCGGGTACTTAGAGTTTTGGTATCGGAGGCATCTTATAGGCGGAAGGAGAGGCCGAGGGGGTGCCTGGGCTGGCCACACCAAGCCCTAGCGCGGGCCAAGCCTGGCCGCGCGGCCAGGTGATGTGGCCGCCCTCTGGCCCTTCTCCGTCTCGTAATCTAGCTCTAGATGTCTTCCCGTAAAATTGTGACTTTGGCTTTTGTCCTGTCCAATTCCAAGAATATTCATTTTCTGACTTCCTGGAACCAAAAACAGCAGAAAACAGGCAGCTGGCACTGTGGAACTTGTTAATAGGTTAGTCCAAGAAATCATATGAAAAGTACTCCAAAGTGTGGACAAAACACAAAAAAGTATAAAAGACAAAGCATGGAACATCAAAAATTATAGATACATTTGCAATGTATCACCTGGTCGTGGATTTGAAGCGTCCGTTAGCTCTCAACCGCAAATCTCAGGCTCGTCACCTCTGCCTCAGGAGTTGTTCCCACGACGTGACGGCACATGGGGCCTTGCCTCTAAATGCACAATGTTTTATCTAAGATACATGCAACCGTTGTTTAGTCTTATACATGTTCTTGAACCACGTGGTCAGATTGTAAACTCATGCTTACCGTTATTACGTTGAACCCATTCCTGTAATATTTTGACCATCTGTGTATTTTTTTAGGGCACTACTATGCGTCCCGAGGATAAAAGTTTCCGATCCCCCGAGGCTGACACGTGTCCAATAAAAAGGACCGCAATCTCGCTTTGGCTACAGAACTACCCATTTTTGCTATAAAAAGTCCCACTTTTGGTACATACAAAAACGATTCGTGTTAAAAATAGAATAAAAAACTATTTCGCCGGAGACTTCATCGGAGACCTCGCCGGAGACTTTGTAGCAAAAAATTTATGCTAATTTAGCAAAACCGAGCATACCAGAGACTCGCCGTAAACTTTCACCAGGAGAACTCGCCGGAGACCTTGTAGCAAAAACATTACGCTATTGGAGCAAAACCATGAAACAGTTGTAGCAAAAAATATACTAATGTAGCAAATCCGATCTCGTCGGGCACCTCGTTGGTGATCTCGCCAAAGAACTTGTAGCAAAACCCAAGACATGCTTGTAGCACTGCCGCCAGCCGCACGTAGCAGAGCCACCAGCCCCATGTAGCAAACCTCAACATCGTAGATAGCAGCGGCGGTGGCAGTAGGTAGCAGCGCCACTAACCCCATGTACCGAACCTCGACGCCGTAGGTAGCAGCATTAGTGGGGTAGGTAGTGATACCTTCGATCCGGATTACGATGTAGTATAGCTCTTTTTCCCTAGTAGACCTAGGTTTATCGAATCCTCGGGAAGTAGAAGCGTAGTGAAGTTACTTTAATGGACCTTCAGTGTTTTTAGAATTTCTTTTGTGTTTTTACTAGACCAAGAGTTTGTGTCTTTTTGTTGTTGTCGATGATGGAGAGAGAGGGCCTAGGACGTTCGGTTTCACCAGTAGCTGTCCAAACATTTGATGGGAATAAAAGATAGAAATAAAGTATGTGTGTACTTGTTAGAGCAAGATAAATTATATGTGGGCAGTGCATCCATAATTTCTATTGCCTCCGCAACCACTTATAGCAATAACCTACTAGTCTTATCCATAAAAGAAAGAGAATTAATGATATGCATAGTGATGTCACCGTTAATCCCAAGCAAATCCCTCACATACAGTCGTACTACCCTGATACATTGCAAATGTATCTATAATTTTTGATGATCCATGCTTGGTTGTATCCACTTTCTTGTGTTTTGTCCACACTTTGGAGTACTTTTCATATGATTTCTTGGACTAACCTATTAACAAGAGCCACAGTGCCAGTTGCCTGTTTTCTGCTATTTTTGGTTCCAGGAAAGTCAGAAAATCAATATTCTCGGAATTGGACCGGACAAAAGCCAAAGTCGATATTTTACCGGAAGACTCATGGAGCCAGAAGACGAGACGGAGAGGGACCAGGGGCTGGCCACACCACCTGGTGGCACGGGCCAGGCCAGGCAGCGCCAGGGGGTGGTGTGGGCCCCTCCGGCACCCCCTAGGTCTTCCCTCTCGCCTATAAGAGCCTCCCGATGCATAAACCCTAAATAGTCTAGCATCCAGCCACGAAAAGTTCCGCAGTGCCACTGACATGGTTATACCCTACGGGTACGTAACTTCAACATACCTAGTCTAGCCCAAGGAAGGCCCACGGCAGACATACGCTGGCCCATGAAGATTTTCGGGTGACCAAGGCCCATGACGTCTTCGGATCCTTGGAGAGCAAGACTAGAGGAGATAGGAAATTCAAAGGGGTAAAACCCTAGAACTTGTAACCGACTAGGACTACGCCCGGGACCTGCCTAAGTCTATATAAAGGCCAGGAGGGCACGTCCTAGGGCAACTCGACTCATACTTTCGCACACGCATCCACGCCAGATCGAATCAAGACCTCAGAACCTTCGGTTCCACCGTAATCAAAGAGCAGACAAGCAGGAGTAGGGTTTTCCCTCCGGGGGGCTGAACCTGGGTAAATCTCGTGTCCCCTGGTTGCTTGTCTGTTAACCGTGCCACGATCTCCAGCATCCCCATCTTCTCCAAAACCCAAGTCCATAATAATGGGCATTGACGAGATTAAACCTCGTCAATTGGCGCCGTCTGTGGGAATTGGAGCTGCTGATTGTGCGGTCGTGACGGTTCCGACCCGATCGATCTACAACTCCACGGTGACGGAGAATCACCTCCTCTTCGGCACTTTCGACTTCACCGCCCACTTGCGGGCCACCATGAAGGATTTCGAGCCCGTAGGCGACGGACTCGAAATCTTGTTCGGGAGCTTCTGCTTCTAGGTGGGACAAATTGGCACCCTCCGCCTCCCTGAGCGGGTGCCCGTGCCGTCAATCAGGCCCGCTTCGTGGGCTCCACACCCCGTGCTACACACGTCACCATCAACAGATGAGTTCTACAGCAGCAGCTGCTGCAACTCCGATCTGTGCGATCCACCTTCGGATGAAGGGACCTACGGTTCCGGATCCGAAAGCTACGACAGCAGCCAACCAATCTGCAGGCGCTATCTGTGCGCCGCATTCATCCAAACCGACGAGGAAACGCCTAACCCGCCGCCCAACCCCAACCCGCAGGACAGAAACGGCGAAAACGGTGGAAACGGCGAAAATAGGGAAAACAGGGGCCACCTCATCCAACTTAGCAAAGAAGGATGGGTCGAAGCACGCCGCGCCGTCGCAGGCGAAATAGTCCTACCTCTGGACTCCTCACGTGACCTACTGATGGCATACCACTACCTCCTCATCGAGGAGCACAAGAAGCAAGTCAAGATGCAGGAGACGCTCGACAAACGCAAGCGAGCAGCCTCTGAGTCCAGTGCGCGACGAGCTGCGCTCTCCGCCATGGGACCCGGCTCTAGCACAAACGGAAACCAGGGAAACAAGCACCGCTCTCGGGTGGAAAACATGGACCCGAAGGAGCAGCGTGACGTGACCCGAACTCTCCACACATCGTTCATGGATATGGACGCTGACGGCAACATCATCCTGAAGACGCCACAAGCTGCGATCATGGCATCCCGAAGGGCCATGCATAGGTCCGCACTCACCGGACTAGGACTAATCGGAGCTGCGCTCCACGAAGACGCTCCTACGGAGCCGAAGAAGAAAGCTCCGGCCAGGCGCGACCGGAGCCCCACTCCCTCATCCGAAGATGAAGAGGAACACGATCTTCCTCGAAGGAAGAAGAGCTCGCACCGCCATAAACGCGACTACGACGCCAGAGACAAGCTTACACAGCGCAAGATCGACAAAGCACGCGCCAAACGCGCATGCTCGTCTGAATCTGAGATGGATGAAGACGAAGGAGAACTTTGCGGGGCCCGATGCTTCAGCAGATCCGTCCGGCGAACACAGATGCCACGCAACTTCAAGCTTCCTTCGGATACTCCAAAGTTCAACGGCACGCAAGATCCAAAGTCCTGGCTCAGTGACCATCTGTCATCCGTCAAGCTTCACGGAGGCAACAAAGAAACCGCCATGCAATGCCTTCACCGCATGACAGCGCGGGCGCTGGTCCGCTTAGCAGCCTATCATCAGGATCCATCCGAAGCTGGGAGGAGCTCGCTTATAGCTTCATCCGAAATTTCAAAGGCACCAGCAAGAGGCCCGCCTCAATCGAAGAGTTGCGAGCCTGCACTCAGAGAACGGGTGAATCTATTCGCTCATACATACTACGCTGGTCTACAACCAAGAACTCCGCAGCACACATCTCCGAAGAAAGGGCCATCGATGCCTTCCGGGACGGCGTCAAGCGCCCAGACTTCAAGGAGGAACTTGGGCGTGTAAAGCCCAAGACACTCGACCACCTCATGGAAATCGCCAACAGTTGGGCAGACGGCGAAGATTGCATCCAGCGGGCGCAATCAGATGAAGAGGACGACTACGGCCGAAGACGCGAACGCCGCAACAAGAGGAGATCGCGCGTCTACGAGGACCGCGACGGACCCGACATGGTCGCGCAGCTACGCCGACCGCCAGAACGACAACAGCCGCATAAATGGAGGATACCGCAGCGAAACTTCGCGACAACGGACGACCAACGCAGTCGTGGCAACGCCGCGACCGCGACAACGGACCCTCAGCATTCGACAAACTTTCGGGTCCATGCACCATCCACTTCTACATCGACAAACAAGATGGAAAAAAGAAAGCTAGCCACATGCTCACGGACTACCGCGAGTTCCAAAAACTCAGCGAAGGCATGATGCAGATGAGGCAACAAGCTCCAATTCCTGCGTTCAGAAACGCACCTGCGCCAGGTGAAATAGCACACGGAGCTCCTCCACCGCCGCCTATTGGAGGCCCAAATCAACCAGTCGCACCAGCACAAAACAATGCCGGGGTTGCATACCCCCCACCAAAGGGAGCGCTAAATATGATCCGAAGGGCGCCCACCAACAGGTGCGTAAGAAAATCACCCGACAAATCAACTTGGCCGTGGCAACTCGCTGCAATCCCCGAGTACCTCAGCGGATCGGAGTCCTGCATCACATTCACTGCGCGGATCACCCTTGCCGGATCCCTCACCCAGTCATGCTGCCTGGTGCTGGAGGCGCAGATCGGAGGCTTCGAGATGAGTCGCGTCTTCATGGACGGGCAGCGGCATCAACCTAATGTTCGCAAGCACTCTAGCAGCTATGCGGATCCCATAATGCAGCCGGAACAATCGACACAATGTTCCACGGCATTGTCCTGTGGAAGGCATCTTCCCCAGGCAAAATAGGGCTCGACGTCATCTTGAAGCCGGACAACTTTCGGCGGAGCGCCTAGAATTGGTGGTGGATGGCCGTCGCAATACCATGCCATCCTGGGACGTAGCATTCACAAGGTTCTGGCCGTCCCACACTACGCATACCTACTACTCAAGATGCCGGACCAAGGCGTCATCACAGTCCACGGAGCTTCACCCGATCGGACCAATGCGACAGGATTTCAACAAAATCTCCGCCTTTTTCGGCATGCAAGACGAGCTTGTCAAGCTCCGCGAGGTGACGGACAACGGGCTACCCCCAGTCACAAAGCAGAACGCACCTGACATGTCTTTCGACTCCACCATCAACACCAAGAAAGTGCAGGTCCATCCAACGGATGCCTCCAAGACGGCGTTGATCGCCAACGACCTCAAGACCAAGATAGGAAGGCGCGCTCGTCGAATTCCTCCGTGAGCGCTGGGAAATCTTCGCCTGGTGTCTTGCGGACATGCCAGAAGTTCCCAGGGAATTCGCCGAGCACGCACGCAATGTCTTCCCAGACACCAAGCCAGTCAAGCAGTCCATCCGAAGACTGTCGGAGCCACGAGCCGAAGCTACCGGCAAGGAGATCAACAGATTACTCGTAGCAGACTTCATCCGGGAAATCAAGGAAAGTGAGTGGCTAGCAAACACGGTGATGGTCCCGAAGAAGGACACGGACATCCTGCGGATGTGCGTGGACTTCACGTCACTAAATAAACACTGCCCTAAGGACCACTTCCCTCTTCCTCGGATCGACCAGATCATCGATTCGACTGCAGGTTGTGAGAAACTCTCCTTCCTCGACGCCTACTCAGGCTATAACCAGATTCGACTCAAGGTTGAAGATCAAGAGAAAACGGTGTTCATCACACCGTTCGGAGTATACTACTACAACACAATGCCCTTCGGGCTAAAGAACGCGGGTGCCACGTACCAGCGATGCATGCAGGCCTGCCTCAAGGACCAGATCGGTCGCAACGTCCAAGTCTATGTCGACGACATAGTCATAAAAACCAAGGAGGCAAGAACACTTATCGACGATCTCCGCGAGACGTTCGACAACCTTGATCGCTACAGGATCAAGCTCAATCCCTAAAAGTCACCGCTCGGGTACTTCATCTCTCAACGAGGATCGGCGAACCCAAGAAAATCAAAACTATCATGACAATGGAGAAGCGAAAAACCTCAAGGCGTTCAGCAGCTCGCAGGCGATAGCGGCACTAAGGTGTTCATCACCGCATGGGCGAAAAAGGCCCTACCATTTTACCAATTGCTGCAAGGCACACAAGTTCGAGTGGACACCAGAAGCCAACGACGCATTCGAAAGCCTCAAGCGGCTCCTCTCCACCTCGCCAGTTTTGGTCACGCCAAACGAGCGCGAGCCCCTGTTGCTGTACATAGCAGCCACACACCAGGTGGTCAGCACAGTACTCGTGGTCGAACGACCCGAAGAAGGCAAGACCCACGGGGTACAACGCCCAATTTACTACCTCAGCGAGGTTCTCACTCCAACAAAACAGCGGTACCCACTCTACCAGAAGCTGGCCTACGGCGTGTTCATGACGGCTCGACGACTGAGCCACTACTTCCAGGAGCATCAGGTGATGGTCGTCAACGAGGCACCCCTAAACAGCATCCTGAATAACCCAGAGGCCACAGGGCACGTGGCCCTGTGGGGCATTGAACTATCACCCCTGGACATCATCTACGAGAAGCGACACGCAATCAAATCTCAAGTCCTTCCGGACTTCCTGGTGCACTGGATGGAGCTGCAGCTGCCTGACACCCCAGACATGTCGCAGTCCTGGACAATGCATTTTGACGACTCCAAACGCGAAGCCGGAGCAGGGGCAGGAGTCATACTAACCTCCCCGCAAGGTGACAAGATGAAGTACGTCCTTCGGATGAAATTCAGAGCCTCCAACAACGAGGCCGAATACGAAGCCCTCATCCATGGCATAAAGATGGCAAAAATATGTGGCGCAACGCGCCTGGTCATCTATGGTGACTCCAACCTTGTCGTACAGCAGACGATGAATGAGTGCGACGCACACGCCGAAAACATGATCGCGTACCGCGCGCTATACAACGCACTCGAAGGAGAATTCGATGGCTGCGAACTTCGGCACGTTGGAAGAGAGAGCAACGAGGAGGCCGATAGACTTGCCAACATCGGCTCCACTTGTGCAAAGGTACCACCAGGTGTGTTCCTCGAACAGATCTGTGTGCCATCCATCAAGCGAAAATTCACCAAAGGATCACCCGAAGAAGCAGAACACTCGGGGGCTACGCTACCCGAAGGTCATGAAGGACCCGAAAAGTTGGATACCGAAGTTGCCATGGTCAACCTGATGCAGGTCATGGCGCGAGAAACTTGACACGCCCATACCTCCAATTCCTGATAAACGGAGAATTGCGAGACACCGACAGATGCCCTACGTATCTCGTCGGTCAAAAGCCTTCACCATCATCAACGGCGAGCTGTACAAACGCAGCATTACGGGTGTACTACAACGGTGCGTCACCATCAATGACGGCAAGGCCATACTCCAAGATATCCACGAGGGCATCTGCGACCACCACGCAGGTAGCCGCTCCCTCGTCGCCAAAGCTCTGCGAGCAGGATTCTACTGGCCAACGGCCATGAGCGACGCGAAAGACATCGTCCGAAGATGCAACGGGTGCCAACGGTTCGCCGACAAACCGCACGCACCTGGGTCCGAACTGCGACCCATACCCATAGCCTGGCCTTTTGCCCAATGGGGCCTTGACATGATCGACAAACTGCCAAAATCCTCGAAGGGAGGACACGTCTTCCTCCTGGTCGTAGTCGACAAATTCACCAAGTGGATCGAAGCCATGCCAGTCACCAACCAGAAGGGCAAAACCGCCGTCAAGTTCTTCGAATCCATTGTCTACAGGTTTGGCGTACCGCACAGCATCATCACCGACAACGGATCGAACTTCATCTCCGAAGAATTCCAGGACTTCTGCGAAGGCCTCGGGATCAACATCACGTATGCCTCGGGCACCCGCAAACAAACGGGCAAGTGGAAAAGGCCAACGGTCTAATCGGCGCCGGCATCAAGAAGCGCCTCATGAGCTCACTCGAGCACAAAGCCGGAAACTGGACGAAAGAGCTACCGTCTGTCCTGTGGAGCTTACGGACTGCGCCAAACAGCTCCACCGGCTACACACCGTTCTTCATGGTGCACGGAGCCGAGGCCGTGATACCAGCCGAAATACGCCACTAGGCTCCACGAGTCGTCGCTTACAGCGAAGCCGAATCCACGGCTGCACTCGAAGATGCCGTCGACACACTCGACGAAGCACGGGATATAGCAGCAGCTAGATCAGCGGTGTACCAGCAAAGTCTCCGCAACTACCACAGCCGCCGGCTGCGCCCAAGGTCCTTCGTCGAAGGAGACCTCGTCTTGCGACTTCAGCAAAAGCGACCGAATAAACTCGAGTCACCATGGGAAGGACCCTATGCCATCACCGAAGTCATCCCAGGTGGCGCCTATCGCCTCAAGCACGTGGAGTCTGGAGTCGCATACTCCAACCCATGGAACATCTCGCACCTGCGACGATTCTACCCATAGCAATGTACCCCCTTTTTACTTTCGATAAGGCTTACAGCCAAGGCTACTCAGCCGAACCATGTACCTCCTCCATTACGATACAAATACAGCTAAGTGTCTCGCCCCCAACCTTCGGTTGACTATTTCTCTGCAACTTTATTACATGCTACAAACGCATTCGGGGGCTCCCCCCACCTCACGATTTCATCGACTGAGGACAAAACGTGTACACCTGAGTAGCTGACCACGTCAGGCAAACGAAAAGGGCACGTACTAAATCAAAGCACTACGTGCTCGCAAACAAGCAAACCTTTACAACAAAGGGCACATACACGCCCAGCCGCAATATACAAATTTTACATCTATCTGTTTATTTTCATGTCCTACCTATTCTGAAGAATAACCTGAGCACGCTGCTCAAACAAATCTACCATTTGTTCGGCATACTGCCTTACAGCCGCGTAATGCGGACGCATATTCCACTCACCACCATATGGTCAAGGAGGTGGCCCAGTCGCCACATCAGCCAAATCTACGTCTGGGCGGTGCACCCTCACAAGAGACAAGGCATCCTTCACCCCTGCGACGAGCTGCTGCCGCACCAGCTCCTTGACATTGCTGGCACTCCGAAACTTCGTCAGAAGACCTGCAAGGGTCGTTGGCACGGCATCCAACGGAAACATGACATGCAGCACCGAGGAAAGCGATGTCTGCACCTGGCGGAGCACCCTTGAAACCTGGTAGACACGATCCTGCACCGTCGCCAGAACTATGGCGCGATCACGATCCATCCAGAAGAAGCCGCCGGCCTCCATGTCCTGTTGAGTCAAGCAATTGACTCGAACAACAATACGCTCCTTTTCTTCCCTCGGAGCAAGATTCGCACCTGCGACAATCACACAAAACAAGGATAAGGCCAGCCGACTCACTCGAAGCACCTAGCTACAACCCGAAACAATGACCAACTTACATCGCAGCTGCTCGGAAAGCCGACCGAGCTCCGCCATCAAGTACTCCTCTCTGGCTGCACCACGATCCGCTTTGGACCTCCACACGCGCACGGCACAACCCGAAGCAGTTCTCTCTCTCCAGGCTGCGCACGCGATCTCGAAGGAAAGCAAGCTGCGAGGAATCATCCAACGATGGTCGCAAGGGCTTTGCGGATGAAGTGTCAACTGGGTCAGCACCCGAAGGAACCTATAGCAGCAGAAAAAAGAAGGCACACAGACATTCAGCCAAGGATAGAGCACAACTCGGAGGAATTCATTAGAGTATATAAGGCCACTACGTGGCACAAGGATGGTACTACAAAAGATATTCACAACAAAAATAGACTACAAACTACCCTACGTCTACTATGCCTCAAAGTGAGGACACCTGCGTCGCCGTAACCGCATCGCCTAGCTTTGGCCTCGCCCTGCCGCAATGCATACTCGGACAACAAGTCAATGAGCTTGGGCCCATATCGTGCAGCGGCGGAGTAGGCGGAAGGCTACCGGATCCATCCGCAGCTGTAGGCATCCGAGAAGTAACTGGGCAGGTCCAGCTCCGCCAGCCGCCATGGCCATCGCCACCGACGGATGCGCCGATGCCCTTCGCTGGCTTATGCGCTGCAAGCGCCGGCCGACAGAGCCGCCAGGCATCCACGTCTTGGGATGCGCCTTCGAAGAGCTCCTGGTAGAAGCGACCAAGGACCTCTTTCGCCTTGGCAAGGGAGTTGACGACGGTGCTGCAGCGGTTTTCGACCGCTACAGTGGCATCATCTAGAGCACTCCCATGCTCCAGAGCACCGCGATCAAACTCGATGCCTGCGGCATCTGAGACAAAAAAGAAGAAAACATGAAGAAAGGCAACATAGAAGAAGATCCGTAGAAAAAGAAGCAAGTACAAAAGCTAGCGCTCACCCGAAATAGCCTTGGCAGCAGCCATGAGCTTCTCCACCACCCCTTTTTCACGAGAAGCCGCAACGGTGGCCAGCTGCTCCTCACGATCTGCGGCCTCCTGCTGCAGACGCTCTTTCGCTTCGGCTGCCTTCGTCAGCTCCAGCTCAAGGCGCTCTTCGCCCAATGCAGCTCGACCTTCGCTCCGATTGGCCAAGGCTCTTCTTCAAAGCATCGACCTCACGGAGAGAGTCGTTATGCTCCTATGCATTTACAACAAGCAAGTGTCAAAGTACAGGACCAGGATAAGCAAGAGAAGTACTACAAGGCGAATACCTTGAAGCTGCCTCCAAATACAAGCGTTCCTCCACCAGCCACTTGGCCTCTTGGACAAAAGGCTGCAGCAACAGGCAATAGTAGTAAGAGCAGGACTTGGGGGCTACGCCCAACACAAAGAAGCATAAACAACATCAGCATACGAAGACACTCGGGGGCTCCCCCCGTAACATCAAGCAGAAAAACTTACGTGCTCCGAAGGCGAACCCGAGCCCCTGAAATTTCGAGGCACAACCACCAGCCTCTCCTGCAGGAGGAATCGTAGCATCACCAAGTCGCCACCGTCGAGGAGGAGGCGACGCAATGTTCGACTCCCCATCGTCTCGCGCACCATCACTGGAGCCGTCGGAGGATTGCCTGACACTGAACCAATCATCACAGGTGCAAAAATAACAAGGGAACAAAGGACAATAGTGGCAACAAGAAAACTTACGAGCCCAACGCGCTCAGGTCGAAGATAGGAGAAGCCCTTCGGTCCCTCTTCTCCTCCTTCTTTTCTTCCTTCTTCTCCTCCTTCTTTTCTTCCTTCTTCCGCTTTGCTGGTGGGTGCGGAGCAACAGCCCGCACAGGAATGGCAGGAAGGGGAGAGGAAGAACCCCCATGAACATCATCATGACGCTCAAGGCCCAGAGGATTTCTGGGAGTCGGAGGAGTCGAGGCATCTGACGACTCGCTAGAACTCCGTGATCGCTTGCGCGAATGGTCCTCACTCGATTCGTCGACATCCTCCGCTGGGGATCGCGCTGACGGTAGCTCGGACACGGAATCCACCACTTCATTATCCGGGGCATTCGGATACCTCTCGGGCAACGGTGGTGCCATGCCCGGCACTTTGAAGCTCTGCAAAAGGAAAGGGAACTTTGTTAGCAAACAAAGGAAAAAGTACACAGCTGATGAAAACAAAAGGGGAGCACTACGTGCGCAAATCTACACCTTTGGTACGACCAACGTCGAAGAAAAAGGAGGAGTCAGCGACTTCCCCGGGATTTCTTCGTCGGCCTTGACCTTCAACAGTGCGTGAAGAGCCTTGTCAAGTTCCACCTCGGAGATTTTCTCACTCGAAACCCTCGTTGGATCACGGCGCCCAGAGTAAAGGAACATCGGGTGCGCCCTCGCTTGGAGAGGCTGCACCCGACGCTCAAGAAACGTCCGGATGATGTCGACACCGTTCACCTCCTTCTCAGGAATCAGTTGGAGATCCTCCACACGACGATACAGGGCCTCTATCTCCGCCACCTCACCGTCTAAGATTTGGTTTTTCCAGGATCTTTTCTTCTCAATCAATTGGGAGGGGTCAAAAGGAACGAGACCAAAATCCTGCCCAGGCAGTACGGAGTCACAGATGTAAAACCATTTCCTCCGCCAGTACTAGACAGATTCGGACATGGAAAAGGAAAAGAATTGCACATTGGGACTGAGGGAGATGATGAAACCCCCAATGGGATACACACCATCCGAACAGATCGCTCTTCACGGAATAAAGCTTCCGGAAGAGGCCAAAGTGCGGCTCAATGCCAAGCCAACACTCGCAAAGCGTGATAAAACACGCAATGTGGAGAAGGGAGTTGGGAGACAAATGATGGAGTTGAACCCCATAGAAAAAGAGCAGTCCACAAAGGAAGTCATGGACCGGAAAAGAAAACCCGCAAATCATGAAGGCAACAAACATAACCCGATACCCAGATGGGGGACGGGGGATTACCTCATTGCGGGGAGTCTCACGGCCGTCGTGTCTTGCGGGATCAGGCTCCGCTCGCGCAGTTTGCGGAGATCGCTCTCCCGCTTCGATCGCCGCCCGCCACCGTCGATGCAGTGGCGGTGCCCTTCTTGCCTCGCGGCGCTGGTCCCAACTGCAGATGAGGACTTCTTTGGTTTCCCCATGGCGCTTACGGGCGTGGTGGCGTTACAACGAAGAAAGACAAAGGAAATGTGGAGGAAACTCTCAGCGCGCAAGAATAGCTCAAGAACGAGGCGGTGAATAGATGAACTGCGGTGAAAAACAAACCACAATTTCACCAGGATTATAGCAGCGAAGACGGCGCTGGCCGTCCATCGAGAAGACCTAACGCCAACGGTAGATCTGGCCGCATACGTGTCAGACCAAACGAACCGTCGTTACCACGCCGTCCACTACGTGCGGAAATCGAGGAGACGCCGTAATCATCTCCACGCCGCATGACCGGTCAATTCAAAGTCGCAAGTGGGACCCACGCTTTCGATCCAAGTCATCTGGCGTAGCGACGCTGAGGTCATCGATCGTAAGCAGCGTCATCAAAAGCTATACTAGCACCACTGGCTCCACAGCTAAAGTACTCACCGAATCTACGATTCGACTAAATACTTGGGGCTACTCCTATCGGGAGCGCGTTGGCGCGCACCGACAGACAAATGAGGACAAAATTATTTCTCTGAGTCCTACGTCGAGTTTATGACTCCACTACGGACTCGGGGGCTACTCCCATAGGGAGGATGGATTTAAGCATCCGAAAATTTTCGAGTCCTGCGGACCTAATGATTGAAACAATGCTTGAACTAAAGTCTCACGACTCGAACAGACACTTGGGGGCTACTCCCATAGGGAGCGCTGGTCGCGCACCCCATGAAATCTTCGACTGCGATCTTTCGGATCAGCACGCAAAACTTTTCGGCAACTCTGCCCCAATTAATGCTAAGTGAGTAACATCCTCCTTGGCCACCCGAAACACCTCCGCGGTGATAAACATTCGGATGCTGCGTCTGCGACGCAAAGATAAGACCTCTGATATCATCGATGGCACGCAACGCACTGATCAAGGCCTCGCTAGTATGAATCCGTACCAGCAGGTACGATGAAAAATCCTGACGGACGCGTCGGGTACACCAATTAAAATCACTGGAATTCCACTCCTATAAGTCCTCCACGGCCTGAGTTGAATTACGCCAGCATATGTTCCAGGCCTGGGTTAAGGGACCCAAACCTGAAGAGGATCGTGTTGTTTCGTCCTAAGACAGTTAACTGACCCTGATCTGTCGGGTGAGTCAGGCACACGCATCAACAATCCCTACACACATATACTATTAAGATATAACTGCTCCCGAAGGATGGAAGAGTCCTCAGCCGAATCTACGATTCGACTGATCACCGAGGCTCTTGACATGGTTATACCCTACGGGTACGTAACTTCAGCATACCTAGTCCAGCCCAAGGAAGGCCCACGGCAGACATACGCTGGCCCATGAAGATTTTCGGGTGACCAAGGCCCATAACGTCTTTGGATCCTTGGAGAGCAAGACTAGAGGAGATAGGAAATTCAAAGGGGTAAAACCCTAGAACTTGTAACCGACTAGGACTACGCCCGGGACCTGCCTAAGTCTATATAAAGGCCAGGAGGGCATGTCCTAGGGCAACTCGACTCATACTTTCGCACACGCATCCACGCCAGATCGAATCTGCGCACCCTGTAACCTTCGGTTCCACCGTAATCAAAGAGCAGACAAGCAGGAGTAGGGTTTTCCCTCCGGGGGCCTGAACCTGGGTAAATCTCGTGTCCCCTGGTTGCTTGTCTGTTAACCGTGCCACGATCTCCAGCATCCCCATCTTCTCCAAAACCCAAGTCCATAACAATGGGCATTGACGAGATTAAACCTCGTCAGCCACCGCCACCGAAGGGGAGATTTGGGGGACAGAAAGTCTATGTTCCGGCACCCTGCCGGGACGGGGAAGTGCCCCCGGAGCCATCTCCATCGATCTCCACCACCATCTCCATTACCATTGTTGATTCCCATGATGAGGAGGGAGTAGTTCTCTCTCGAGGCTAAGGGTTCTACCGGTAGCTATGTTTTCATCTCTCTTTCTCTCTATGCATGTGATCATGAGCTTTGTAATCAAGTAGATCTACCTTGCTACTCAAGTGCTTTAATAGATCTCTGCTCTCCCCATGTGTGTGAAGTTGATAGTGTGCACACCATGGTGGCACTTAGGCTGGAGATTACAAATACTTGTTATGAGTTATATTTGGAGTTGGATGTCTTTATGAAATTGTAGTGTTTGTTGGAACCATCTAGTGCTCAAGGTGACAGTGTGCGGTTATCTAGATGGGAAAGGCTTACTTTGAGGTGTGCTGTTATAGCCCTACCATGGATTAGAGTGTCCAACCGGAGAGTAGTTAAGAGTAGTATCATAAAGAGAAGTTATATTTATGAGAGAGTGTTCACTAGTGAAAGTATGATCCCTAGGCCTTGTTTCTAAGCACTAAAACACCATTCGCTATTAGATCTGTTACATGTTTGCTTGCTTCCATCTTTATTTCAGTTTGCCTTTAGTCTTTTCCCAAGTCAATCACACGCCATCAAGCTATTTTCTGGCACTGTTACCACTTATAACTATCCATACCACTTGTATTTCACTATCTCTTCGCTGGACTAGTGCACCTATACACCTAACAAGTGTATTGGGTGTGTTGGGGACACAAGAGACTTCTTATATCTTGATTGCAGGGTTGCTTGAGAGGGAATACCTTTGACCACTTCCTCCCTGAGTTCGATAAACCTTGGGTGATCCACTTAAGGGAAAACTTGCTGCTGTTCTACAAACCTCTGCACTTGGAGGCCCAACAACTGTCTACAAGAATAGAAGTGCGTAGACATCAAGCTATTTTTTGGCGCCGTTGTCGGGGAGGTAAGGTAAAAGGTACTCACATCCTCCGGTGTGAGTGCTCGAAGTTATTTCCTTTAGATTCTGCAATTTTGTCTTTTTGTTTCTTGTTTTCACTAGTTAGGCTTAATGGAAAACAACAACAAAATTAGAGAGCTTTATAGAATTTATCTTGAGTTAGGACATGAAGTGTTTGAAGAGAAAGTTAAAAAAACCTATGGAACTTTATTTGCATGCTAATAGCAATGTTGTTAGTATGAATTCTTTGGACACCATTATTTCTAATGCTATGGAAAAGTCTAAGCTTGGGGAAGCTAGTTTTTATGAAAATGATATTTTTAGTTCCCCAGCTTTGGAAGATAGCTATTCTATTGCTTATGATGATACCAAACCTCCAATATATGATGATTACAATGATAAATATGATATTTTTAGTCCACCTACTATTAAGGAGAAAATTAATTATGATTATAATATGCCTCCTATATTTGATGATTATGGTGATGAGAATAATAATGGTAGCTATTTTGTTGAATTTGCTCCCACTACAATTAATAAGAATGACTATGTTTATGTGGAGAGTATTAATTCTTTTATGCACGTGGCTCATGATAAGAATGTTTTATGTGATAGTTATATTGTTAATTTTATTCATGATGCTACTAAAAGTTATTATGAGAGAGGGAAACATGGTTTTATGCATCTCAATAATATTAAGTTTCCCCTCTTTATGTTGAAAGTCTTGAAGTTGCACTTGTTTTGCTTTACTATGCTTGTTGCTTTGTGCTTTCATGACTTGTTTCTTTACAAGATTCCTATGCATAGGAAGTGGGTTAGAATTAAATGTTCTTTGAATTTGCTTCTTGATGCTCTCTTTTACTTCAATTTATATTTCTTATGTGAGCATCTTCTCAAACTATCATGCCTAACTTAAAGGCGTTAAAGAAAAGTACTTATTGGGAGATAACCCAAAAGTTTTAGATGAGTCTTGGAAGTTATTACCTCTGTAATAACCGCTCCTTATCCTTTTTATTTGCTTTTTGTGCCAAGAGTAACCTCTAATGAGAGAGAAGTAATGATTGGGAAAGTTCCTGTCCTGAAACAGATATCTGTGCTTCACCGTAAAAATTCGTGTAAAATCTTTGTACGTCCTTTTGAGGCGTGAATTTTTGTGATTCTGCCCAGGTTGTTATCTAACTTCCGTTAGTTCAACACTTTTTGATTTGAGCAACAGAAGGTCTTAGAAAAAATTCGTCTTTACCTGCTGGTCTGTTTGGACAGATTTCTGCCATTTTCTGCATTTGCTTCTTGTTGGTTCCTTTTTGAGTTCTTTTGGGGAATTGATCTTTTTGAGGGAAGTGCTACAGTAGCTAGTGTTCTAATGGAAGTTTATTTTGTGTTAAAACTGAACCTTAAGACCTATTATCTTGAGTGCACTAATGTTGCTAATAAAGATTGTGTGAAGTTTTGTATGAAGGAAAAAAATTCAAGTGTATGAAAGGAATGAGTAATGAGATGAAGGATGGACTAAAGCTCAAGCTTGGGGATGCCACGCGTGTCACCCCAATAAATATCCAAGAAGTACATGCATCAAAGCTTGGGGATGCCCAAGGTATCCCCTTCTTCATCAATAAAAATCCCAGGTTTCTTCCAAACACTTCATTTTTATTATTTCATGCACAGTTGTGTTGTTCTTGGAGCGTCTTATTTTTCGTTTTTGTTTTGGTTTTTCGTTTGCTTGGTTTTCTTAGGTTGCTGAATAAATTGGTTGGACCCCCTCTTTCATACACTGGTTTTCAAATAGTTTGGTTTGGATTGGAAAAGAGTAGGAAAGTTCATGCTTAAGTGGTAAAGAGAGCTTGTTTTTTACTGTGGCCTGTGCTTTGTCATGCCATGCTTGATATTGTTTTGGCTTTATGCTTAGTTTTATTTGATGTAGCATGACTTGTTATAAACAATTGAGACTTCTTAATGTGCCTTGTATGAATCATGCGTTGTTTTAGCATATTAAAGCATAGTATTGTGGTATTCTCCTTTGATGCTTTATTTGGGTTGACTTGGAGCATGCTCACACCATGTTATGACTATCCCAAGTAACCATAGCCTTGATGATCCTTTAGTTTTCAACTTTTAGTATCACTTTATGCTTTGATCAATGATGTTTTGTCGCTCTGCATGATTATGGCCATTATTGCTCTCTTAGTTTGTCGCTCCTAGTCTTTTGCTAGCCTCCGTAACCAAGTATGAGTTCCACTCATGCATCCAATTCCTTAAACCAAGTTATTCCAAAGAGTCCACCATACCTACCTACTATCATATGCTATTCAAAGTAAATTCATGTTTTTATCTACCTTCCGAATTAAACTTGTTATGTGAAAATTAGTGATTAAAGCTCTGACGAACTTGATGGCACACTTTACTTTCTTGCATTTAATAAACTTGAACCATTGTGTCCATCTTTGTTGCGTATATGCTTGCACTTTATGAGTTGAAGTTAGTAGAACCATGTATCATGGGGAACACTTTCAACATTGCACTTGTACTTTGTACCCCGTTCATATCATGTTCTTTTGCTTATGGATCCCGGTGGTGTGAAATAAAAGTGGAACTTGTAAGATCATGGAGTTTGTATGTGTGTTAGAGAAACGCCTGGGCCGCTAGCCTAAGCCATGCCTAATCATGGTGGAAACTTGCAGCATCACCATAATGAGGACTCTATGAAGCATCGTCAATAAAAACCTATGCAAATAGCAAATAAAAAGATCGCTGAGATGCTCATTGTCTGCTTGCCTTGTCATTTTGATTATGGGATAGCTCCTGTATCATGTGCAAGGGGTACCCCGTTAGCGGTTCTTTATGATACACATGTACTTACAATGACAAGAGCTTACTCGTGACTAAAGTTGAGTAGCATGAGGTTCGGTCTTCGTAAGTAAGGGGCATGAGACTTCGGCTTATAACTCGTCAAGCATATCCTCTTAGTTGTGTCACTTTAACCTTAATCACCTTCAAGATGCTTTTGATAGGGGCAATGAGAGCTAAAAGCTATAAGTACAATAATTTTTGGAAGCTCTTTATGAGACTTGAATCCCTACTTCCTTCTATGAAGGCCTTTCTTCCACCATTATATTGAGTCTCCACCTTCTATCTTTATGCACTTACTTTGAGAGCATAGTGGCCATTCTTAGTTCTATGTGCATTGTCCCAAGACTTGTTGATTGATACATAGCTTTGATATTGCTTGTTTTAAACTATTTGTATCTAGTCACTCTTGTAAACTTTGAAGGTGTCCTATGCTTTTATGTTTTGCTACTCTATGAGGGACAAGCTGAATGCTACTATGCTATGTTTTCTTTATGTGAAACAAACAAACGTCTTGAAGAGCATTGTTATTCATGAATCTTTTGTTTGTGCCTTTTCATGTTGCAACATAGTTTCTTTGTCTTATTGCTAGAACTTTGTCTTTCATGTTATGATTGAAGTACTATGATCCTAGCTTTGAATATTTTACAAATACTTTGATCAAGTTTATGATGGTGCATGTCACCTCAAAAATTATTTTTTCTTTTTATCACTTACCTACTCGAGGACGAGCAGGAGTTAAGCTTGGGGATGTTGATACATTGCAAATGTATCTATAATTTTTGATGATCCATGCTTGGTTTTATCCACTTTCTTGTGTTTTGTCCACACTTTGGAGTACTTTTCATATGATTTCTTGGACTAACCTATTAACAAGAGCCACAGTGTCAGTTGCCTGTTTTCTGCTGTTTTTGGTTCCAGGAAAGTCAGAAAATCAATATTCTCAGAATTGGACCGGACAAAAGCCAAAGTCGATATTTTACTGGAAGACTCATGGAGCCAGAAGACGAGACGGAGAGGGGCCAGGGGCTGGCCACACCACCTGGCGGTGCGGGCTAGGCCAGGCCACGCCAGGGGGTGGTGTGGGCCCCTCCGGCACCCCCTCGGTCTTCCCTCTCTCCTATAAGAGCCTCCCGATGCATAAACCCTAAATAGTCCAGCCTCCAGCCACGAAAAGTTTCGTAGCGCCACCGCCACCAAAGGGAAGATTTGGGGGGACAGAAAGTCTCTGTTCCAGCACCCTGCCGGGACAGGGAAGTGCCCCCAGAGCCATCTCCATCGATCTCCACCACCATCTCCATTATCATTGTTGATTCCCATGATGAGGAGGGAGTAGTTCTCTCTCGAGGCTAAGGGTTCTACCGGTAGCTATGTGTTCATCTCTCTTTCTCTCTATGCATGTGATCATGAGCTTTGTAATAAAGTAGATCTACCTTGCTACTCAAGTGCTTTAATAGATCTCTGCTCTCCCCATGTGTGTGAAGTTGACTGTGTGCACACCATGGTGGCACTTAGGCTAGAGATTACAAATACTTGTTATGAGTTATATTTGGAGTTGGATGTCTTTATGAAACTGTAGTGTTTGTTGGAACCATCTAGTGCTCAAGGTGATAGTGTGGGGTTATCTAGATGGGAAAGGCTTACTTTGAGGTGTGCTGTTATAGCCCTACCATGGATTAGAGTGTCCAACCGGAGAGTAGTTAAGAGTAGTATCATAAAGAGAAGTTATATTTATGAGAGAGTGTTCACTAGTGAAAGTATGATCCCTAGGCCTTGTTTCTAAGCACTAAAACACCGTTCGCTATTAGATCTGTTACATGTTTGCTTGCTTCCATCTTTATTTCAGTTTGCCTTTAGTCTTTTCCCACATCAATCACACGCCATCAAGCTATTTTCTGGCACCGTTACCACTTATAATTATCCATACCACTTGTATTTCACTATCTCTTCGCCGAACGAGTGCACCTATACACCTAACAAGTGTATTGGTTGTGTTGGGGACACAAGAGACTTATTGTATCTTGATTGTAGGGTTGCTTGAGAGGGAATACCTTTGACCACTTCCTCCCTAAGTTCTATAAACCTTGGGTGATCCACTTAAGGGAAAACTTGCTGCTGTTCTACAAACCTCTGCACTTGGAGGCCCAACAACTGTCTACAAGAATAGAAGTGCGTAGACATCAATACCCCTTCTGTCACTGGGGTTCCCAACCTACAGATCAGTCATCACTCATACTCCCTATACCTAGCTCAACCCTTGGGGTCTTGGGTACCTGATAAGTCCTTAGATTGAGGCAAGAGAGGATACAATAATCATCATGTCATACAAACTAATACACGATCCTATCTATGATAAATCACATGCACAATTGCTATATGGCTAGGCCGAAGCCCTTAGCCCAAGGAGAATTACTCACACATAGAGATGAGATCAACAATCGCAAACATTGTAATGAAAATCATAAGATTGATAGAAATAGTCTTACAATGTTGCCAATCGAAGAAGAGATCTACTATTACAAGTGGTGGAAGATGGCTATGGAGATGGAGAAGGGTTTGGAGATCTGGAGGCGGCTTTCTAGCGAGGTATGGCTTCTGGGGCACGACGTCCTCTCTTTTCCCATCGCCTGAGGCTTCTTTATATAGGGGTCCTTTTATGGAAGTTGTTCTGTTTGACCTAACGGAGGCGGCATCAACTATACGACTGGAGCTATACGGTCAGAATTTTTGCTCCGGCCGTATAGTTGGTCATTACAGCGTCTGCCTTCATTGGATGGCTCCTGGTTTCTTCTGGTCGAAGGAAATATCGTATCTTTGACTTTAATGTAGTGATTCTCTCCTTTAAACGACATTATCTGTGCAGGAAAAATACAAGAACAAAGGATTGCATACCTCTCTAAATATTAGCATTAGTGGGAGGGTTTAGAGAGATATTTCATCAAAAATATTAATATCCAGTTTAAATGTGGACGTAGATGACTATATTTTAGAGCCATCAACCTCCCCAACCTTAAACTTGATCGTGCCGAGCAAGAAAACCAAAATCAAAAAGGAACTCAGCATTTAAACTGAAATAACGAGATGGTGATCTTACTCATGATTAATAGTCTCATGTTTCCTCCACTTTCATAAATCTAAAAAACTTCAGCATAGATAGAGTAATGGCAAGTGTATCATAACGGGTTTCATGCATCCTTATAGCGCAGCAAAATTATTATAAGCATGGATGATTCAAATGAGTGAATTTTATTCCATGTCAAGTAATCAACGCATAGGCTTGCCTTTGAACAGTAAAGTATAATCATGTAAATTAAGAGTGTGAGAGTTGTCATGAAAAGCATATATACTATAGTATCTCAATTCTCCCACATCAATGAATCAAGACTTTGCAAGCACTACTTTTCTATTCATTGTCCTTCAAGAGTGTGAGAGCATGCCAAAGATTTTTATTAGTTTATTGGGCTATGATGGACACTCGTGGCATCACTAAGGTTTTTGTTCCTTTTGCATAATGGTTACTCATAACAGCCAGAGGAGTGATTCTATCATGATTACAGCTACCCGGGAGTGCCAAGAATCTTACCCACTATAGCATTGCTGCTACAAGTGTTTAATCAACTCATAGCTGAAATCTAGGAGTTTCCTCCATGAAGATCGTTCGTAGGCTAGCGGAGTTGTTGGCATCCCATGAAGTTTGACACGCGTAAAGCTATATCATTCTTATGATTAACAAGTTAAACTTTCGCATGCTCACAAAAACCGCTAAACATTAATTCAATCGAACAAATCCTTTCAAAGAGAGCTATTAAGTCAATCAACATTTTTAGTGGTGTCAAGTGTCTCATGAAGTAAGCCTTCAAGACTAAACACTACAACACCCAAGACTTCAATTGTGAGACTTTTTCTTATTACAATTGTTTAGCAATTTTTAGGCAAGACTTGGTTAATTACGAGAGCTGAAACAAAATGAGCCCAATTAAATACCCATGCAAACGACAATCTTACTATGATAGAAAGACTCACTCCACCAATATAATGTCTCAACATTTACAACTAACTAGCATGGGTTTCTCAAACTTCAACATTTTCAGTGGTGTCAAGTGTCAAACACCCAAGCCTTCAATTGTGAGACTTTTTCTTCTAACAATTTTTTAGCAATTTTTAGGCAAGACTTGGTTAATTACGGGAGCTGAAACAAAATGAGCCCAATTAAATACCCATGCAAACAACAATCTTACTATGATACAAAGACTCACTCCACCAATATAATATCTCAACATTTACTACTAACTAGCATGGGTTTCTCAAACTTCAAAAGTGGGGAGTCATAAGGCATACCTCTCATGTTTGGTTCCACTTCTCTCTTCCTTTTTTATTTGTTTCTTGGAAACTCGAAGTCGATCACTCTCCTGCAAACATACAAAGACCTCGAGACAAAAATAAAGAAACAAGGAAAATAAGGAAAATGGAGAAATCTTTTTGTGATTTTTAAGAGAGGGAAGTAAAGAATAGAAAATTGGCTACAAAGCTTGGCTAGAAAATTTCGAAAGAAAATAGAAAGAACTAAAGATAAAGTGTTGGGGAAACCAACATGAGTGCTTATAAACTCAAATAAAAATGTAACCTTGAAAAATAAAAGCAAATGAACACCAAATAAAGATACATGAGGAAACTTCACCAAGCTTAGGCTTTTGCAAGCCCTTCAAATCATTATGGTGGTGGGAAAAAGTCGTTACTCTAGTTCGCGAATTGTGTGGAGAGGTTATTTTTTGATTCTCGGAGGTTCAAAGAGAGGTTGTGCATCCTCTTCACAGTCCCTCCAAATCCTTGGAAATCTTGATATGTGGCAAACTGGGTTTGTGGCTGCTCCTCCTCTTGGTCCTCATCCTCTTCAGGAATCTCTTCCTCGGGTTGGTGCTGGTCAACCTGCACATCATATAGCAAACGTCCTTCCTCGATAGATTAAAGACCATTAGGCAAAGGAGTGGGGTAGATACACTTAGCTCCAGCAATATGTAGATAATAAACACCACCTCTCCTAGTGAGCATTCCACAGGCCCTCAAGGTGGACAAACCAACACACGTCTCACCTAGTATGGGTTGCAACTCACCTAGATTGATGTCTAGGGCAGTGGAAAGCACGGTGATGACACCTCCTTCTGTGATTGGCCCTTGGCTTTGGGAGGCTTGCTGCTCCAGGTAGCGCACAAGGATGGCGCCCAAGTTGAGTGACAGGTTGCAGTTGATGTAAGCAGCCTTGGCGGGGACTAGGATGTCCTCCTGGTTGAGTCTCGTGAACTCATTGCGTGCCTGCAAGGTGTTAGCAATAACATAGAACAAATAGTGAATTGCAGGATATTGAATATTCTTCCCCTTGTTCACTCTACTAGTGAAGCTCATTCCATTATAGTATTGATCAGGGGAAGGGATTAAGCCAGCAAAGGATGCGCGTAAAGCATGAACATCATTGTTTGGCAAATTAAAGCATGCACACCATTCATCTAATGTTAAGGTGTAGTTGTTGTTCATCAGACGAAAAGAAATAGTATCCTCTCCTTGACACAGTTTAATAGTGCTTTGCAATGAACTTAGGAATTCAATAGTTAAGCAGCGATAAGTAGGTACATCATTATACACAAAGTTTTGCAGGCCAGCTCTATTGCAAAGTAAATTGAAGTCATCAGAAACACCGAGTTGGTTCAATATAATGGGTCAAGCCCACTTGGTGGCCTTCACTTTGCGGTTCTTGATCTTGTTGAAGCGTTCGCGATGAGCCTGATCCCTGAACCGTATCCCCATGCATTCCTGGGTGATCGCCCGAGAAGCGCTAGCGGTGGCACGAGCACGAGTTTGGCTCCTTGTGTTCATCTTCTTGATCCAACAACAGTAAGTATAAAACTTTTTGATCCAACAACAGTAAGTATAATATGTTCCTTATCTAAGCACACTATAGAATCTCCTCAAGATAATAATCTAGGTAAGAAAATCATGGAAATTGGTTCATAATAGGTCTCACCCTATATTGATAATGACAATATATCAAAGATGAATTTGCAAAAAGTAATTGGAGGATCGGAGGAGAAACATACCTAGATCACTTGTGTGCAAAGAAATCGAATGAAATTGAGTAGAGAACAAGATCCCTTGAGGTTTTGAGAGAGTTTGGAGGTAGAAGAAAGAAAAAGGATTGAAGTTTTGGAGTTGGGAGTACCTTCCATTGATGATCCCAAATGATTTTTGTAACTATACGGGCGGAACATGTGTTCCTGTCGTATAGTTGGCGTTCTGTAAAAATATTAGGTCTTCCTCCTGGCAGCGCAGCTATACAACCGCAACTATACGGGTGGAACAAAATGTCCTGGCCATATAGTTGGTCGTTAAACTATTTGTCGCTGCGAAAGAAAATTTGCAAAAGGCCTCGATATCTATACGACTGAAACTATACGTCCAGAATTTTTATTCCCTCCGTATAGTTGGTCGTTAAACTCTCAGTACACATGAATATAATTTGTATAGAGACATTGATACCTATACGACCGGAACTATACGGCCAAATTTTTTATTCCCGCCATATAGTTGGTCGTTAAATTGTCTGTACATAAGAAAATAAATTGTATGGAGGCATTGATATCTATACGGTCGGGACTATACGGCCGGAATTTTTATTCCCGCCGTATAGTTGGTTGTTAAACTTTCAGTACATATTGCAGAAAAAAATTCGATGGCAAAGATAACTATACCACCAAAACTATACGACTAGAATTTTCATTCCTGCCGTATAGTTGGTCATTCAACCGTCTGTGTCCATTAAAACATTTATGTTTCTTTGTAAACTATTTATTTTTCTGTAACTTAGCGATATATCTTGTTTTTGATAGAAAATTGACAGAAAATATTGTCGACCAACAACAGCATGAACAATGCAGAAATTCAAGTACTACCAAATTTCTTCTCCTCAAATAGAGTTTTCTAGCACTCTTTATTGAACATGAACTTTAACTAAACTAAAAACTTAACTCAAACCTTAATTTAACATGGGTTGCCTCCCATGGAGCACTCCTTTACGATCAATAGCTTGACCTTGATGATACTTACTTGGGCCAGATGAGTGGAACACCTACTCCAAAGTAATTGGCCTTCAAAGTGATGGCCTCCTTCTCGTCATGTTTGGCCTTCTTCTTCATGGGGAAATGAATAACAAAAGGATCCCACGAAGGCAATTGCAGCTTCACGTTCCCTTCATGAAGGTTAATTAAAGCTTTTATAGTTCTTAAGAAAGGACGACCTAGTATTATAGGAGCAACAGTATCTTTAGGCATGTCAACAATAACGAAATCAATGAGAGCAGGACAGCCTTTGGTGTAAACTAAAGTGTTCTCCTTAATCCCTACAGCTTGTTTGTAGGTAGAATCTGCTAGATGCAATTTTATTTCAGTAATTTCAAAGGAGCCAAGATTTAACTTGTTAAAAAGACTCTTTGGAATTGTTGAGACGCTTGCACCTAGATCACAAAGTGCAGCTATCTCATTAGTTCCAATTTTTATTTTAATAGTAGGCTCAAATATGTCATCTAGTTTAACAGGTAACTTTTCAGCGATTTTCTTGTATTCCTCTTCAAGCTCGCATACCTTAATTGCTACTTGATCAACAAAGTGTTGATACATGGCTTCATCATTACCTTCACTTACTGGAATTTTGACGTTGATCCTTTTTACGAGATCTTCAATGGTGTAGCTTGGTGAAGGGGCATTACTATAATCAAGTTCTTCAGGATCCTCCCTTTGGATTCTCATCATTTTGAGTTCTTCAATAGGATTGGGCTCAGCTTTACCTGCAAATTTAGCTAGAATGAGAGTTTGACTCTCGGTTATCTTACCTAGTTGTGCATCAACGATCCTTGTTCTTTCTTGAAGGGCCCGCAAATCATTTCTCAAACTAATAGCTTGGTTAGATAATTTACCAAGCATAGCATCATGGTTCTCCGTGATTTTTACTAGAATATTATTTTGTTCATTTTGCGAGTCTATGAAAGACTTAAGCATTTCTTGGAGACTACCATTACTAGTTCCCATATTATTATTAGATTTATTTGTAGGACTAGCATAATGTTTCTGAAAATTAGGATTCTAACTCTTCTTCTAAGCAGGATTACAATCATTACGAGCTACAAAGTCTATTTCTTCTATATTTGTTTTAGGGGTGTCTCTTACCCGAGTTTCCTTACCTTTTACGGCTAGTATGAGCTCATCCAACTTAGCATTGAGATCTTGGTTCTCTTGTGGTGAGACAGAGTTCACCTTCTTCGTGTTTGATCTTTCAACATGCTATTGGGCATGGTTGTCTTGCATATTATCTAGCAGCTGCTTTGCTTCGGTAATATGTTTACCCATGAATGTTCCTCTAGCTGTAGTATCAAGCATAGACTTAGACACAGGATTAAGAGCATTGTAAAATAAATGGAGGATTAACCAATCTTCCATCCCATGACTAGGACATTTTCTTAGGAATTCTTTCATCCTCTCCCATGCAAGCGCTAGTGGCTCACGCTCTTCCTGTCTAAAACCAGTAATATTAGGCCGAAGTTGCATTGTCTTTGCAGTTGGGAAAAATTTAGTCATAAATAAAGAAGTATATCCCACCCATGATGTAATAGTATTTTTAGGCAAAGATAGCAACCATTCTTTAGCTCTTCCTCTTAGAGAGAAAGGAAATAGACGCAATTTGACCGCATCAGGGTCAACGTCTTTTATACGCATCATATCACATATTTCAGTGAAAGTATTTAAGTGCATACCTGCGTCTTCAACAGCAGAGCCTCCAAATTGATTCTGTTGAACCAAACTTAAATAATGGGTCTTAATTTCATAGTCATCAGCAGCAATTCCTGGTTGAGTAATAGGAGTACGCAAATAATCATTATTGGGAGTAGCTGATGTCTATGCACTTCTATTCTTGTAGACAGTTGTTGGGCGTCCAAGTGCAGAGGTTTGTAGAACAGCAGCAAGTTTTCCCTTAAGTGGATCACCCAAGATTTATCGAACTCAGGGAGGAAGTGGTCAAAGGTATCCCTCTCAAGCAACCCTCCAATCAAGATACAAGAAGTCTCTTGTGTCCCCAACACACCCAATACACTTGTCAGGTGTATAGGTGCCCTAGTTCGGCGAAGAGATAGTGAAATACAAGTGGTATAGATAACTATAAGTGGTAATGGTGATAGAAAATAGCTTGATGGTGTGGAAAAGACTAAAGTAAAACTGAAATAAAGATGGAAGCAAGCAAACATGTAACAGATCTAATTGCAAATGGTGTATCAATGCTTAGAAACAAGGCCTAGGGATCATACTTTCACTAGTGAACACTCTCATATAAATATATTCTTCTTATGATACTACGCTGAACTACTCTCCGGTTGGACACTCTAATCGTTGGTAGGGCTACAACAGCACACCTCAAAGTAAGCCTTTCCACATCTAGATAACCCCACACTGTCACCTTGAGCACTAGATGGTTCAAACAAACACCACAATTTCATAAAGACATCCAACTCCAAATATAACTCATAACAAGTATTTGTAATCTCTAGCCTAAGTGCCACCATGGTGTGCACACTGTCAACTTCACACACATGGGGAGAGCAAAGATCTATTAAAGCACTTGAGTAGCAAGGTAGATCTATAGATTACAAGCTCATGATCTCAATAAGATCATGCATAGAGAGAGAGAGATGAACACATAGCTACCGGTAGAACCCTTAGCCTCGAGAGATAACTGCTCCCTCCTCATCATGGGAATCAACAATGGTGATGGAGATGGTGGTGGAGATCGATGGAGATGGCTCCGGGGGCACTTCCTCGTCCCGGCAGGGTGCCAGAACAGAGACTTTCTATCCCCCGAATCTCCCCTTCGGTGGCGGAGGTGCTGCGGAACTTTTCGTGGATTTCTGATTGAGTACTTAGGGTTTCTGTGCCAGAGGAAATATATAGGCGGAAGGAGAGGCCGAGGGGGTGCCTGGGGCGACCAGACCACCCCCTGGCGTGGGCCAGGCCTGGCCACGCGGCCAGGTGGTGTGGCCAGGCTCTAGCCCCTCTCCGTCTCGTATTCTTGCTCCAGATGTCTTCCGGTAAAATAGTGACTTTGGCTTTTGTCCCGTTCAATTCCAAGAATATTCATTTTCTGACTTCCTGGAACCAAAAACAGCAGAAAACAGGCAACTGACACTGTGGCTCTTGTTAATAGGTTAGTCCAAGAAATCATATGAAAAGTACTCCAAAGTGTGGACAAAACATAAGAAAGTAGATAAAACCAAGCATGGAACATCAAAAATTATAGATACATTTGCAATGTATCAACATCCCCAAGCTTAAATCCTGCTCGTCCTTGAGTAGGTAAGTGATAAAAAGAAATAATAATTTTTGAGGTGACATGCACCATCATAAACTTGATCAAAGTATTTGTAAAACATGGATAGCTAGGATCATAGTATTTCAACATAGCATGAAAGATAAAGTTCTAACAATAAGACATAGCAACTATGTTGCAACATGAAAAGGAACAAAGAAAAGATTCATGAATAACAATGCTTTGCAAGACGTTTGTTTGTTTCACATAAAGAAAACATAGCATAGTGGCATTCAGTTTGTCCCTCATAGAGTAGCAAACATAAATGCAAAGGCCACCTTCAAAGTTCATAAGAGTGACTAGATACAAATAGTTTAAAACAAGCAATATCAAAGCTATGCATCAATCAACAAGTCCTGGGACAATGCACATAAAACTAAGAATGGCCACTATGCTCTCAAAGTAGGTGCATAAAGATAGAAGGTGGAGACTCAACATAAAAGTAAAAGAAAGGGCCTTCATAGAAGGAAGCAGGGATTCAAGTATCATAAAGAGCTTCCAAAAATTATGGTACTTATTAGTTTTCATCTCTCATTGCCCCTATCATAAGCATCTTGAAGTGATTAAGGTTAAAGTGAACAAACTATGGAGTATATGCTTGACAAACTATAAGTTGGAAATCTCATGTCCCTTGAATACGAGGGTTGCTCCTCATGCTACTCAAGTTTAGTCACCGGTAAGTTCTTGTCATCGTAAGTACATGTGTATCATAGAGAACCGCCAACGGGGTACCCCTTGCCCGATGATACGGAAGAATCCCCATATCAAAATGACAAGGCAAGCAAACAACGAGCATCCTAGCAATCTTCTTATTTACCATGAGAATATGGTGCTTTTTTCTCTCTTTCCTATTTTCATATATCTCTTTTTTTCTCTTTTCTTTTTCTCTTTTTTCTCAATATCTGACTCTTTTTTATAAGAAGAATGCTTCATAGACAGCTCATTATGGTTACGCTGCAGGTTTCCACCATGACAACATGGATTAGACCAGCGGCCCAGGCGTTTCTCTAACACATATACATAACTCCATGGACTTACAAGCTCCCCTTTCATTTCACACCGACGACATCCATAGACAAAAGAGCAGGATATCAACTAGGTACAAAGTACCAGTGCAATGTTAAAAGCGTTCCCCATGACAGCATGGTTCTGCTAATCCCCAACAAATAAGTGCAAGCATATACAACATAGATGACACAATGGTTCAAGTTTATTAAGGGCAAGAAAAGTAAAGTGTGCCATCAAGTTCATGAGAGCTTTAATCACTAATTTTCACATAACAAGTTTAATTCGGAAGGTAGATAAAAACATGAATATACTTGGAATAGCATATGCTAGTAGGTAGGTATGGTGGACTCTTTGGAATAACTTGGTTTAAGGAGTTGGATGCATGAGTGGAACTCATACTTGGTTACGGAGGCTAGCAAAAGACTGGGAGCGACAAACTAAGAGAGCAATAATGGCCATAATCATGTAGAGCAACAAACCATCATTGATCAAAGCATAAGGTGATACTACAAGTTGAAAACTAAAGTATCATCAAGGCTATGGTGACTTGGGATAGTCATAACATGGTGTGAGCATGTGCCAAGTCAACCCAAATAAAGCATTAAAGGAGAATACCACAATACTATGCTTTAATATGCTAAAACAATGCATGATCCTTCCAAGGCACATTAAGCAATCTCAATTGTTTATAACAAGTCATGCTACAGCAAAGAATACTAAGCATAAAGCCAAAACAATATCAAGCATGACATGACAAAGCATAGGCCATAGTCAAAAACAAGCTCTCTTTACCACTTAAGCATGAACTTTCCTACTCTTTTCCAATCCAAACCAAACTATTTGAAAACCAATGCATGAAAGAGGGGGTCCAAGCAATTTATTCAGCAAACTAAGAAAAGAAAGCAAACGAAAAACCAAAACGAAAACGAAAAAGAAGACACTCCAAGAACAACACAAATGTGCATGAAACAATAAAAATGAAGCATTTGGAAGAAACCTGGGATTTTTATTGATGAAGAGGGGGATGCCTTGGGCATACCCAATCTTTGACACTTGTACTTCTTGGATATTTCTTGGGGTGACACACGTGGCATCCTCAAGCTTGAGCTTTAGTCCATCCTTCATCTCATTACTCATTCCTTCCATACACCTGAATTTTTTCCTTCATACAAAACTTCACACAATCTTTATTAGCAACATTAGTGCACTCAAGATAATAGGTCTTTAGGTTCAGTTCTAACACCAATAAAACTTCCTTTAAAACACTAGCTACTGTAGCACTTCCCTCAAAAAGCTCAATTCCCCAAAAGAACTCAAAAAGGAACCAACAAGAAGCAAATGCAAATAATGGTAGAAATCTGTCAAAACAGACCAGCGGGTAAAGACGAATTTTTTCGAAGACCTTCTGTTGCTCAAATCAAAAAGTGTTGAACTAACAAAAGTTATATAACAACCTGGGTCAGAAGCACAAAAATCACGCCTCAAAAAAACATACAGAGATTTTACACGAATTTTTATGGTGAAGAACAAAAATCTGTTTCGGGACAGCAACTTTCCCAAGCATTACTTCTCTCTCATTAGAGGTTACTCTTGGCACAAAAAGCAAATAAAAAGGATAAGGAGTGGTTATTACAGAGGTAATAACTTCCAATACTCATCTAAAACTTTTGGGTTATCTCCCAATAAGTACTTTTCTTTAATGCCTTTAAGTTAGGCATGATAGTTTGAGAAGATGCTCACATAGGAAATATGAATTGAAGTAAAAGAGAGCATCAAGAAGCACATTAAAAGCACATTTAAGTCTAACCCACTTCCTATGCATAGGAATCTTGTAGATAAACAAGTCATGAAAGCACAAAGCAATAAGCATAGGAAAGCAAAACAAGTGCAACTTCAAGACTTTCAACATAAAGGGGGAAACTTAATATTATTGAGATGCATAAAGGCATGTTTCCCTCTCTCATAATAACTTTCAGTAGCATCATGAATAAAATTAACAATATAACTATCACATAAAACATTCTTATCATGAGCCACATGCATAAAAGAATTAATACTCCCCACATAAACATAGTCATTCTTATTAATTGTAGTGGGAGCAAATTCAACAAAATAGCTATCATTATTATTCTCATCACCATAATAATAAAATATAGGAGGCATATTGTAATCATAATTAATTTCCTCCTCAATAGTAGGTGGACTGAAAATATCATATTCATCATTGCAATCATCATATATTGGAGGTGTAGTATCATCATAAGCAATAGAATAATTATCTTCCAAAGTGTGTTCATTTGTAAACATATCATCATTGGAGGATCATGGATAGCACTAATAGTACAGCAATTATTAATATCATCATTTTCAGAATTGGTACCAAAGAGATTTTCAATATCAAAAGAAGTGTGCTTTTCCCAATCACGATCACTACTATAGGTAACAGGCATAGGAACATCATCGAGTTCAGACTCATCAAAAACTATAATAGGACCTACATGCTTAGGGGAAAATACCGTTTCCTCCCTTCTTTTACTCCTCCTCTTCTTCAAAACTATAATAGGACCTACATACAAAACTATAATATTTTGTATGTAAGTATTTGTGTGACAATTATCAACACAATAAAGATGACAACCATGCAAGACACTATTCATATCAAAAGCACTCATATTTACCAAAGGAGATTTTCTTGATAATTCTTCACACCCCAAAAATAATGTAAGTTCATCATGCTGATTAGGAGTGATCATGTCATCACAATACAAACTTGCAGTACTCATTGGATTAGAAGGGCTATTATTATGGCCTGAGCATTGAAAATTGAAATGACCCACTTCAAAGCAAAGTTCACAAATAAAAGGATAGAGGGCACAAACTTTTTTACCAAGATCATTTAGAGCCCTATACCACGTTCTAGTTTTTTCATTCCTGTGGGTGATACAATATTCTTCTTCAATTTTATTATTCTCACAAGGCCTATGTATTCCACAAAAATTAACATGCTTATAAGAAATATTACTTTTAGAGGTTTGAGCATGTTTATTGCTATCATTAACAACAATTTCATTTTCCATGCAAGTGTCTTTAAAAGGCTCATGATACATGTCCCACTTTTCTTTAGGAGCATTAATATGAGAAGCAAAGGTTTTAAAACAATCAATAATAATTTGAGGATTAAGACCATATTTAGCACTAAGCTCTTGAAAATCAGCAGTTTTAGTGAAAGACTTAATGCAATCATACTCATAGTTTATACCTGGTTCTTTACCTTTGTTGTTATCCCAATCTTCGGTATTGCTTTGAATTGTTTCAAGAAGATCCCACTTAGCTTTGACCTCCTTACTCGTGAAGGATCCCTCTAAACAAGTATCTAAATAGTCCTTGTAATGTCCTGAAAGCCTTGCATAGAAATTATTAATAACAATATTCCTGGGGAGCTCATGAATGGGACATTTGAGCATTAGTGACTTCAGTCTCCCCCATGCTTGGGCAATACTTTCTCCATCATGAGGATGAAAATTATAAATATAATTCCTATCTTTATGAATTTCATGAGGAGGATAAAATTTAGAGTAAAAGAGAGATTCAAGTTCCTTCCACTCCAAATGATGAGGATCATCTAGTAGCTCATACCACTCCCTTGCTTTGCCCTTAAGTGATAAAGAGAATAGCTTCCTCTTATCTTGGTTCATTGAAATACCTGCACACTTGAACAACCCGCATAATTCATGTATAAAGAGTAAATGATCACCAGGATGGACAGTTCCATCTCCAAAATAAGAGTTATTCATAACATGTTCAACAATTTTTATAGGTATTTTAAAACGGATTCTTTCACTATGTGGATTTAAAATATCACAAGTATCATTAGCATTACCACATATGGGAGATAAAGTATCATCAGAGCAAATTTTATTCTTTAAAGCTGGGGAACTAAAAAGATCATTTTCATAGAAACTAACTTCCCCAAGCTTAGACGTTTCCATAGCATTAGTAACAAAGGTGTTCAAAAGATTCATACTAATAACATTGCTATTAGCATGCAAAGAAAGTTCCATGGGTTTTTTAATTTTCTTTTCAGACAGTTCATGTTCTAACTTAGGAAAAATACTAAAAAGCTCTCTAATTTTTTTATTGTTTTCCATTAAGCCTAACTAGTGAAAACAAGAAACAAAAAGACAAAATTGCAGAATCTAAAAGAAATAACTTCGAGCACTCACACCGGAGGATGTGAGTACCTTTTACCATACCTCCCTGGCAACGGCGCCAGAAAATAGCTTGATGTCTACGCACTTCTATTCTTGTAGACAGTTGTTGGGCCTCCAAGTGCAGAGGTTTGTAGAACAGCAGCAAGTTTTCTGTTAAGTGGATCACCCAAGGTTTATCAAACTCAGGGAGGAAGTGGTCAAAGGTATCCCTCTCAAGCAACCCTGCAATCAAGATACAAGAAAGTCTCTTGTGTCCTCAACACACCCAATACACTTGTCAGGTGTATAGGTGCACTAGTTCGGCGAAGAGATAGTGAAATACAAGTGGTATAGATAATTATAAGTGGTAACGGTGATAGAAAATAGCTTGATGGCGTGGAAAGGCTAACATAAAACTGAAATAAAGATGGAAGCAAGCAAACATGTAACAGATCTAATTGCAAACGGTGTATCAATGCTTAGAAACAAAGCCTAGGGATCATACTTTCACTAGTGAACACTCTCATATAAATATATTCTTCTTATGATACTATGATGAACTACTCTCTGGTTGGACACTCTAATCGTTGGTAGGGCTATAACAACACACCTCAAAGTAAGCCTTTCCGCATCTAGATAACCCCACACTGTAACCTTGAGCACTAGATGGTTCAAACAAATACCACAATTTCATAAAGACATTTAACTCCAAATATAACTCATAACAAGTATTTGTAATCTCTAGCCTAAGTGCCACCATGGTGTGCACACTGTCAACTTCACACACATGGGGAGAGCAGAGATCTATTAAAGCACTTGAGTAGCAAGTTAGATCTATAGATTACAAGCTCATGATCTAAATACGATCATGCATAGAGAGAGAGATGAACACATAGCTACCGGTAGAACCCTTAGCCTCAAGAGAGAACTACTCGCTCCTCATCATGGGAATCGGCAATGGTGATGGAGATCGTGGTGGAGATCGATGGAGATGTCTCCGGGGGCACTTCCCTGTCTCGGCAGGGTGCCGGAACAGAGACTTTCTATCCCCCGAATCTCCCCTTCGGTGGCGGCGGCACTGTAGAACGTTTCGTGGATTTCTGATTGAGTACTTAGGGTTTCTGTATCAGAGACAATATATAGGCGGAAGGAGAGGCCGAGGGGGTGCCTGGGGCGGCCAGACCACCCCCTGGCGTGGGCCAGGCATGGCCACGCGACCAGGTGGTGTGGCTAGTCCCCAACCCCTCTTCGTCTCGTATTCTGGCTCCAGATGTCTTTTGGTAAAATAGTGACTTTGGCTTTTGTCTCGTCCAATTCCGAGAATATTCATTTTCTGACTTCCTGGAACCAAAAATAGCAGAAAATAGGCAGCTGGCACTGTGGCTCGTGTTAATAGGTTAGTCCAAGAAATCATATGAAAAGTACTCCAAAGTGTGGACAAAACATAAGAAAGTAGATAAAACCAAGCATGGAACATCAAAAATTATATATACATTTGCAATGTATCAGTAGCAAACTCCCCAAGATTCTTTTCAGCCATACTTCCTATGTTTTGGGGTTTTCTTAGATTAAAAATTATAATAGTAAAAACAAGAATTTAAAGACTAACTAATTTTTTTTGGTTTATCAAATAAAGACTAAAAGCAAACTAACAAAATTAGAAACAAGAATTAAAACTAGCAAGGTTCCTAATAACCTCACCAGGGTAGCCATTGCTTCCCCGGCAATGGCGCCAGAAAAAGGGTTGATACCTTTGATCCGGATTACGAATGTAGTATATCTCTTTTTCCCTAGTAGACCTAGGTTATCGAATCCACGGGAAACAAATGTATGGTGAATTTACTTTAACGGACCTTCGGGAATATTAGAATTCCTTTTGTGTTTTTACCGAACCAGTAGCTTGCATCTTTTTTGTTGTTGTCGATGATGGAGAGAGAGGGCCTAGGGCGTTCGGTTTCACCTGTAGTTGTGCAAAAACATCCGATGGAAATAAAAGATAGATAAAGTATGCGTGTACTTGTTAGAGCAAGATAAATTATATGTGGGCAGTGCATCCATAATTGCTATTGCCTCCACAACCACTTATAGCAATAACCTACTAGTCTCATCCATAGAAGAAATAGAACTAATGATATGCATAGTGAAGTCACCGTTAATCCCAAGCAAATCCCTCACATACAGCCATACTACCCCTTCTGTCATGGGGTGCCCAACCTGCAGATCAGTCATCACTCATACTCCCTATACATGGCTCAACCCTCGGGGTCTTGGGTACCCGACAAGTCCTTAGATTGAGGCAAGAGAGGATACAATAATCATCATGTCATACAAACTAATACACAATACCATCTATGATAAATCACATGCATAATTTCTACATGGCTAGGCCGAAGCCCTTAGCCCAATGAGAATTACTCACACATAGAGATGAGATCAACAATCACAAACATTGTAATGAAAATCATAAGATTGATAGCAATAGTCTTAAAATGTTGCTAATCGAAGAAGAGATCTACTATTACAAGTGGTGGAAGATGGCTATGGAGATGGAGAAGGGTTTGGAGATCTGGAGGCAGCTTTCTGGCGAGGTATGGCTTCTGGGGTGCGGCGTCCTCTCTTTTCCCGTCGCCTGAGGCTTCTTTATATACGGGTCCATTCACGAAAGTTGTTCTGTTTGACCTAACGGAGGCGGCGCCAACTATACGACCGGAGCTATACGGTCGGAATTTTTGCTCCGGCCGTATAGTTGGTCGTTACGGCGTCTGCCTTCATTGGACGGCTCCTGGTTTCTTCTGGTCGAAGGAAATATCGTATCTTTGACTTTAATGTAGTGATTCTCTCCTTTAAATGACATTATCTATGTAGGAAAAATACAAGAACAAAGGATTGCATACCTCTCTGAATATTAGCATTAGTGGCAGGGTTTAGAGAGATATTTCATCAAAAATATGATTAATATCTAGTTTAAATGTGGACGTAGATGGCTATATTTCAGAGCCATCCGGTAGTAGTGTCGTTAACCCCATGTAGAAAAACTTCATGCCGTAGGTAGCAGCGTCAGTGGCACCACCAACACAACATCACCAATGTGGCGGCGCTCCAGCGTGTGTAGGCGGTGGCCGCCAGAGGTGCAAGTAGTCTTGTGAGCTGTATGGAGGCTCCAGTGATGCATAATGAAGGGATGATGGGGAGGAGGGGGACGACAGCACGGGGCTTGGGCGCGATGCTCTTGCAAGGTGCACATGACGGTGCAGCACTGTGCAGAGAGGGACGGCGGCACAGGGCTACAGCGGTGAGTGGAGCATGTGGCGTGGGATGGGCAACAGCAGTGCGGTGCCTAGGTGACAGTGACGTGGGGGATGGGCAGCGGTGTGGAGGGAGGAGCGGGCCGGCGGCGTGCCGTAGCACGACCGGGGAGCAGGCGGTCGGTGGCACAAGCAGGCCTGGTTCATGCAAGAAGAAAAGTCGAGGAGTTGAAAGAAAGGAAATGTAGGAGGATGGTCCACTCTATCACGTATGCATGTCGCCTCACGCGCGATGACCCGAGGATCGAGTCACGGGATCCCTAAAGGAAGTGGAGTTGGAACTTTTTTCCTAAATGGCCCAGCCCATATTTCCATTTCAATAATTCCAGAAAATCTTAGAGGCCCATGTGGCCCATTCATGCATGGCAAGAGGTGGGACACATGTTTAGTCCCACATTGCTAGTTGAAGGAAAGTTTTACCACCTTATAAGGGGGGCTCTTTCTCCACTTGGTAAAAGGATGAGAAGGAGGGAGACATACACGCGCGCTCCTCCTCCGCCCGCCTCGCCTCGCCTCGCCTCGCCTCGTTACGACGCATGCACATTTGCAGCGGGTTGTGGGAATCTCTCTGAGCCGACTTTTTTTCACGCATGAACGAACAGAATACATACAGTCTATGCTAGTGGAGTTTTAATACGAAGTAAGTGGGAAATAAATACGAACCGAGTGGCTGTCTACTGGTGCCTATATAAGAGAGTATCGCTCCTCTCCGACGGACACACACTCTTGCACTCCAGTTCTAGAGCATTGCGCTTCCTACATGATCTTCCCCATCCTGTCTTGCGGCGTGCACCGCGAGCCAGGACAGTAGGCCTCCGAGAACCCGCTACTTCAAGTCATGTACGGGAGAAGGGCGATAAGGTTTTTGGGGAGCTCTATTAGTGTGACTACTGGCTTTATCACGGAATCCTTCATGGATAGCGGCAGCACCGACGCCTTCCCCAACGATGACTTCTTCCCCGGCATCAACTGCCTCTTCCTCGACGACATGGTTAATGACGGTACCAACATCAACACTGGTGGTTCCTCTACTGTGATGTAGAGCATCTTCCTTAATCTTGTTTATCTCAGTTAGATAGTCTTCCGCATCTTATGGTTTGTAGTAGGTTATCCACTAAATCATATCTTTAGTTTAATTCCTATTATTCTACTCCTATTTATCTACCTTTTATTATTGTTAATTCTCTTGGTAAATTGCTCTTTTACTCAACTATCAAAAAAAATCTTATATAGGCAATTTACTCCAAGTGGTTTCGTTGCACGTGTGAAGCCACATGTCATTGAGGGTACACATTATAAGAGATGGCGCGTGAGAGCAGTTCTCTGGTTTTTTGAACATGAACTGCTATGATGCCACTCTTGGCAAGCCCGAGGTACAGCTTACTCTTGCTTAGGAGCAAGTTTTTAATAAAACTGATACCTTGTTCAAGGTTGATATGTTGACTGTTCTTGGGGAAAACATTATTGAACCCTATATGTCATTTGATAATAGCAAGGATGAAAGGGAAATGGACGTCGCCTAGAGGGGGGTGAATAGGTGATTTAAAATTATTACGGTTTAGGCTCTAATAAATGTGAAATAAAACTTAACGTTTAATTTATCAAGCCAAAACCTATATTCACTAGGTTCACTAAGTGCACCAGCAACCTATGCTAAGAAAGACAAACAACAAGGTGATATCAAGATAAAATACTTCAAGCACGATGGCTATCACAATGTAAATTGCATAAGTAAAGGCCTCGGTTGAGAGATAACCGATGGACGCGGAGACGATGATATGTTTCCCGAAGTTCACTTCCAAAGAAGCTACGTCTCCATTGGAGAGGTGCGGGGGCGCAATGTACTTCGAACGCCACAAGTGGCTCACCTTGAGGTGTGGTGGCTCGATGCTCACCCAACGCTACACAAGGCCTCACCCCAAGATGCGAAGGTACGCAACCTACCGACACCACAAAAGTGTTAGAGATATGCCCAAGAGGCAATAATAAAGTGGTTATTATTATATCTTTATGTTTATGATAAATGTTTACATCCCATGCTATAATTGTATTAACTGGAAACATTAATACTTGTGTGTTTTGTAAACATAAAAGAGTCCCTAGTAAGCCTCTTGTTAAACTAGCTTGTTGATTAATGGATGATCATGGTTTCCTGATCATGGACATTGGATGTCGTTAATAACAAGATCATATCATTAGGAGAATGATGTGATGGACACACACCCATAGTAAGCATAGCATAAGATCAAATCATTAAGTTCGTTTTGCTACAAGCTTTTCAAATACATAGTAACCTAATCCTTCGACCATGAGGTTATGTTAATCACCATCACCGGATGGGTACTTTGATGACATTAAACGCCGCTTCGTAACTGGGTGGTTATAAAGGTGTCATTGGGTATTCTGAAAGTATGTGTTGAAGCGCATGGACCAAGATTGGGGTTTGTCCATCCATATGACAGATAGATATGCTTTGGGCCCTCTCAGTGGAATGTCATCTAGTTAGCTTGCAAGCATGTGACTGGGTCACAAGGGATGACATATCATGGAACGAGTAAAGAGTACTTATCAGTAACGAGGTAGAACTAGGTATGGAGATACCGACGATCAAACCTCGGATAAGTAGAGTATCGCGTGACAAAGGGAATTGGTTTCGTATGTTAAATGGTTCTATCGATCACAAAGTCATCGTTGAGTATGTGGGAGCTGTTATGGATCTCCAGATCCCGCTAATGGTTATTGATCGGAGATGTGTCTCCATCATGTCTACATGTTCACGAACCGTAGGGTGACACACTTAAGGTTCGAAGTTGTTTTAAGTAGATATGGAATGTGCGTTGGAAACCGAATGTTGTTCGGAGTCTCGGATTGGATCCGGGACATCACGAGGAGATACGGAATTGTCCGGAGAATAAGATTCATATATTGGGGATCATTTTCTAAGTTAGGAAATGTTCCGAAGTGTTTGTATGGAGATTCTAGAAGGTTTTGGAATGTTCTGGAAGGTTCTAGAAGAGTTCTTGGAGTTTGCTTGAAAACCAAGAAAGGATCAAGGAGTCCTTGTGGGGCAAGACAAGGATTCGTGGGGGAGGAGGACTCCTACCCCCTTCCCAATCCGCCGGCCAAGGAAGGGAGGGGAGTCCTACTAGGACTCCCCCTCCCATGGCGCCTCCCTCCTTTAAATAGAGGGGTGGGGGCGCCACCCCCTTGCCCCCTCCACTTCAAGCCCTAGCCGCCGCCTCTCTCCTCCTCCTTCCCTCTGCTCAGGCTTAGGTGAAGCCCTGCAGAATTCTCTACTCCACCACCACCACACCGTCGTGCTGCTGGGATTCCGTGGAGAAGATCTACTACCTCCGCTGCTCGCTAGAACGGGGAGGGGAAGGTCTACTTCGACTCCGCACGTGTGACCGATCAAGGAAGCTCGGGAAGGATTGTCCACACGATCTTGAGATCGGCAAGTGATCGACTACATCAACCCCGAGATCTAATCTCGTAACGCTTTCGGATCTACGAGGGTTAGTGCAGATCTATCTCGTTGCACATGTCTAATAGATTAGATCTTGGCTTTTATCTAGATTAGATCTGGGTTTTGTTCATTCTTGCGGTAGAATTTTTTTGTTTTCCATGCTACGAACCCATCAGTGGTATCAGAGCCTTGTCTATGTGTAGATCTGTTGCATGAGTAGAACACAATGGTTTTGTGGGCGTTGGTGCTCATGCCGTCTTTTGCTTTGTGTACTTTGCATCTTGCGGTATGGTGGGATGAAGCGGCTCGGGCTAACCTTACATGTCATCACACATGAGACTTGCTCCACAGTTGACGTGCAACTCGTATTGCACAAGTGGCTGTGCGGGTGTCTGTCTCTCCCATCATAGTATAGATCTAATCTACACTTTGCACTTGATAGCACTTGTATCAACGTTGTGGTTCAGTTTCGTAGTTAAGATCCGTTCTTATTCGAAAGCCCCAAACCATGTAAAACATGCAAAGAAAATTAGAAGCGTCTAACTTGTTTTTGCAGGGGTTTTGTGATGTGATATGGCCATCATGTGATTGTGATTATATTTGATGTATGCAATGATCCTTGTTGTAATATGGCAACCGGCAGGAGCCTAATGGTTGTCTTTAATTCTGTTAAGACCCGTGTCTATTCATCTTGTAATAGCTTTATTCCAAGTAGTTGTAATAGTTGCTAGTGATGATGGACAACCATGAAGCGGCACCACTGATCTTGACGCAATGCTGGTGATGATGGAGATCATGTCCGTGCTTTGGAGATGGAGATCAAAGGCATAAGAAGAAAGGGCCATATCATATCACACTAATTATGAATTGCCTGTGATGTTAATCCTTTATGCATCTTGTGTTTCTTAGATCGCGACGGTAGCATTATAATATGATCCCTCTCAATAAATATCAAGTAATAAAGTGTTCGTCCTTAGTAGGCATTGTTGCTAAGACTCGTCGTTTCGAAGCATCTCGTGATGATCGGGTGTGATAGATTCTACGTGTGCATACAACGGGTGCAAGCCAGATTTGCACATGCGGATACTAAGGTTAACCTTGACAAGCCTAGCATGTACAGACATGGTCTTGGAACACAGAATACCGAAAGGTAAAGCATGAGTCATATGGATGATTTGATGAACATGTTGATTGTTCGCCTTTAAAGCTACATCATCTCACGTGATGATCGGACTTGGTGTAGTGGATTTGGTTTGTGTAATCACTAAAACAACTCGAGGGATGTTGTTTTGAGTGGGAGTTCATTTGTAATTTGGATTAGTCAAACTCAATTTATCATAAACACAATCAAAGTGAATTTGCATAGTTTGTTGTAGTCATTGGCATCCGTTCACCACCTTACACTTAGTTATAGTTGAGATAGTGGAACTATAGAAATTCTGGATATTTGCTTTACGAACTGGTATCGTATTGTTTTGAGTGTCAATCTAAAGTTTAAAAGTCCTGTTGCAAACCTTCAGCAAACTCCGTTTACTCTGTGAAGTTTAATAAACAGTATTAAATCAAGAGTTACAATTCCAGTGTTAGTATCTAATGTATCATGTTTGCCTCCATGATTCTTGATACTCAAAAGATTGTTTTTAATATCAAGTTTATCTAAGAGCTGAAAGCAATGTTTCAGAAACCATCATATGTGAAAGGTATTGTGATATCTAAAACAATGTGTTGGTTACAACATGATAGAGTATATGTCCTCATATTTGATGAGAATTAGTGAAGGTTGGAGACGCTAGTCGTCCTAATCCTCCAAAAGGTTTTGGAAAAGAAACATTATAGTTGCAATTCACCTTTATAAGCTATAGCAGCTTGATCATGAAAGTTTTCATGATAAGGATGAATAGAAGATGTAAGTAAAATGTTTGCTACACTAAAAGATTACTAAAGAATGGAATTTTGAAAGAATGCCAAACATTTGATGAAGGTGGTCCACTTCAAAGTGCAAGTTCAAAGGTATTAGTATTTGACTATACACACTTTGTACTATGTGTCATGTGAATGACACCACTATTGATGTTGATAGATTCTTTTAAAATAAAAGGAATTGTTGAAAGAGAATCTATAAAATATTTGGCAGAAAAGAAAAGATTGGAGATGTCCAACTTAGGTATATAGAAGATACATGTTATGGCTGTATTCCTTGGTTGTTAAACAATGTGGTTCTGCGGTATTGGATACCGAATTGGTTGGTATGAAGTGTCATACAGGACAACACAATTCATGAACTGCAATGGCCTAAGTAACTATCAAGAGAATATGTGATGATGTTCATCAAAAACAAACAAAGGGTTGTTGTGTTGCTCGTTAACATCAAAGCTTGCCTTCAAGATTTGTTTTAATAATTGTTATTTTGATCAGGTATTATGACGACAAAAGGTTGTTCAAATAATTACCATATTCCATAATAGATGGATGATATACAAGTCTGGTTGGAGAAATAACGACCATAAAACTAATGCTAAAATGTCGCAAGACAAGATTGAAAGATCACTTGCAAAGTGACATCGCCGTTTAAATTATATTGAAAGGGATACATGAAGAAACTCCATGTTGATGGATTTTTGGAGTCTTTGATTTTGATCAAATAACGCTTGTGATACTTTCCTGGAGATAATTAAAACTCCGATCGTAGGCCAAAAGAGGAACGGACAACTAACTGATTGAAATTTGTACATATTGATGTATATAGTCCATTATGTGTAGTCGTGGGCGATGGATTTCAACTTCATATGTTTTCTCCGAAGATTTGAGTGAGTATATGTATATACTTACTCAATAAGGAAGAAGTATGAAACATTTGAAAATGTTCAAAGACTTTCAAGATGAAGTGGAAAATCATTGTAACAAGAAAATAAAATGTTTATGATTGGATCATAAAGAAATATGTTTGAGTTACAAGTTTAGCAAAACACCTAAGATTTGAGGAATCGTTTCATGGATTTGCATTTCCCAAAATACCATAGGAGTATGGAGTGTTCAAGATATGTAATGAAACCTTGTTTGACATGGTAAGATCAAAGGTGTCATTTATAGAAATGCCATTATATTTTAAAGATTAAAGCTTTAGTGACTACCGCTTTTACACTGAAAGAGCTCCATCGTGATCCGTTGAAATGACACCATATAAGTCATGGTTTGGGATAAAACCCAGGTTGTCCTTCTTTAAATTTTTGGTATGCTAGGCATAAGTAAAATGTCTACAACCAAAGTCGGATGAGCATGTCTTTGTAGGTTATTTCGAATAACCATTGGGTATTCCTCCATAACACCGAAGACAAAAGTGTTTTTCACTTAGAATGTCGAGTTTCTTGAGAAGGAATTTTTGGTGAAAAGTTAAGTGGGAGGACAATAGAACTTTGACAAGGTTGTTGAACCTTGGCTAATATGTCTTGAGTTCTTGCGCGTCGGTAAGTGTCCCGGAGGCAGCAACAATGCTCATGGCTCACGTGCCTCAAAGGATGTGGTCACGGGGATCTAAGTTCCTATTGAACCAAGTAGGTCGGGTAAGTAATCAAATGCCAAGATTTGAGAGTTAAATCATTATTGTTTGACAATGATGAACCGACTACATGCAAATAATCAATGATGGGCCCTGACTTCGTTAAGTGGCTTAAAGCCATAAAATCCGTGATAATTCCATACACGAGAAATCAAGCTTTGAATTTGAAAGACCCTTTGGAAAGGTGCAAGACCTTACAGTCGTATATGGATCTATAAAGAAATAGACATGGATGTTTCACATCTATGAAATAGTCGAAATGTCGGAAAGAGTTTATGACAATGTTCAAGGAATTGACTATGATAAGATTTGATCTTTCATAGCGATATTTAGTCCAGCGGATTAATGTAGCAACCACTACATATATTTTGGTATATGGTAGTTGAACAAACAAAACAAGTTCTTCTAATAGAATGGTTACCTAGGATGTGTCCATGACACGATCCAAAGGGTTTTGTTAATTCAAAGGATGCTAAAAGAGTATGCAAAACTTCAATGGTTTAAGTGAGCATCGCGGAGTTGGAATCTTCACCGTGATGAAACCGTTAAAAGGTTTAATTTCATCAGAGACGATGAAGATGTTTGCATTTTGCATGAAATTAAGTGGGAGCGCTAAGACATATTTCTAATACATTATGTGAAAGACATATTGTTGATTAGAAATGATGTATCTTTTATTGACACAGGTTAAGAATTTCATTTCGATGAAATACTTAGGCATATCCCAAGAATTAGGCATCAATGTCTATATGGATAGATTGAGGCGCTAATATGGTTTTGCCAAATGTACATAGATAAAATGTTGAATGAGTTCAATATGGAAACAACAAGAAAGGTTCTTGGCCTTGCGGAAAGGACTGAATCAAGATTCAAGTGTGTTGACACGAGATTCAAGTGTTTTGACACTTGGTGAAATCACAAGAATATTTTGATCAATCATTCTTTGAGATGTACACATCCAGATATGTCATATGCTCTAAATGTTATGAGCATATACCAGAATGACTCATAAGATGATCATTGGACAATAGTAGGGATATTCCTATGATATTTGGAAGAACTAAGAATATATTATTTATATAGTGGTGACAAATAATTCATTGTAAATTGTTGCATTGATACTAGTTTTGTCACAAATTAAGTTTATCTCAATTTAAACTATGGGTGGCACAATGTAATGGAAAGGAAGTTCCATAACGGATTTGGTTGAGTACCAAAGTTAAAACATTGTGACAGATACTACAACAAAAGGCTAAGTATATGACTGCTATTGTAGCAGAAAATGAGGGCATTTGCGTCAAGTAGTTTGTTATCAAACTAGGTGTGGTTCATAGCGGGATAATACTATGAAGATACATTTTATGACAATTGTATCAACATGATTTAATCCCAAGGAACTAAAGGTCTCACCAAAGGACCAAATTTATACAATGCCATCTCATTGGAGAATGAGTAATGCGTAGAGACGCAAGGACATGCAAATACACACGGACCTGGAAATGTCAGATCCGAAGATTATGTTTACCACTAGAAATAGTGTCTATACAACACCAGAAAGCCATAGGTGTTGAATGCACAAGTTTTTAACTAGATTATTGACTCTAGTGCAAGTGGGAGACTGTTGGAGATATGCCCAAGAGGCAATAATAAAGTGGTTATTATTATATCTTTATGTTTATGATAAATGTTTACATCCCATGCTATAATTGTATTAACCGGAAACATTAATACTTGTGTGTTTTGTAAACATAAAAGAGTCCCTAGTAAGCCTCTTGTTAAACTAGCTTGTTGATTAATGGATGATCATGGTTTCCTGATCATGGACATTGGATGTCGTTAATAACAAGATCATATCATTAGGATAATGATGTGATGGACACACACCCATAGTAAGCATAGCATAAGATCAAGTCATTAAGTTCGTTTTGCTACAAGCTTTTCAAATACATAGTAACCTAATCCTTCGACCATGAGGTTATGTTAATCACCATCACCGGATGGGTACTTTGATGACATTAAACGCCGCTTCGTAACTGGGTGGTTATAAAGGTGTCATTGGGTATTCTGAAAGTATGTGTTGAAGCGCATGGACCAAGATTGGGATTTGTCCATCCATATGACGGATAGATATGCTCTAGGCCCTCTCGGTGGAATGTCATCTAGTTATGTCGTGGTGGTGTCACGACAGATGCCATGGATAGGCTAAAGGTGGGGACTAATATGCGCTAGGGGAATCCAGGGAGGGATAGTAGAGTGATTCTCTACACAGAAGCTTTGTATCGATGTTTAGTCTCCAATATTACAAGTGCTCCACGAGCTGTATTGACAAGAGGAGGAAGAAGAAACTCTCTTTCTCTTGCCTATTAACTAGCCCCAGAACCCTATACCCACAAGTGTTTTCCTTGCTATGTCTCTGAAGAGACCCAACCCCCTTACCAGAACCCCAACCCCCCCTTATATAGGGGTGGTTCGGTCCTAGCCTAGGGCATACATGGAGGCATATTCCTAAGAATATGCCTCCTCCCAAAGTAGTAACCCGACAGGGATGCTTTTCCCCTACGTCACTCTTGCTTTAGCGACGTTGCCTCTGCGGCGCCTGCGTCAGCCGACGTGAGCGTCGTCACCCTTGTCGGCCACGATCCGGTGGTCCTGCCCTTGCTTTATTCGCTCATCCAGTACGCACCGGGCCTTCTTTTTGACCAGAGATATTCCTTCCTTCTCCTAGAAGCCAAACGAGGATCCGGATCACAGTTGATCCGGCCACACCTATTCCTGCATATAAGCTAGACAAGTGTCTCCGACTTACTCCTTGAGTCGGACGAGACAATGTTAGGCGACCCCCCTGGTCCGGGTTACTCCGTGATCCGGCCTGCCTTGAGGTGACTCGGCCAGTATCCTCTTTGACCTGGCCGACCCTCGGCTAACTCGGCCCTTATACCCCGGAGTGACCCTACCCGGGGTTATCCCCCCAACATTAGTCCCCGAAGCTGGTGCGGCCTTAGCGGCCTTGGTCACTAAGGCCACATCAGGTTCATTCGTATCTAAGCTTCGGACGTTTAGCTCCGGGTTAACTTTTTGTCTCGGATTATATGGATTTACGTTCCCTTCGCACGCTCCAAGTTTTCACTTACCGGCCAGGTCACCACTTTGGCTCGGATCCTATGGTTTTACTTTCCCTCTGCACAGTTCAAGTTTTCACTTGTCGGCCGGGTTACCACCGTGGATCGGATCCGGGCCCTGCTTCCTTCTCTCGTACGCCAACCCACGTAACGGTTAATCATTACGTTGCCTTATTTTAAGGGCCTGCGCAGTAACCGCCGCAGTAAATGTCAGTGATTACTGTGCGGGGGTTACGTCACGTCTGTCTCCTCGTTTACCGCAACTGCACGTCGTGTCATGGGATCACATTTGCTCTGCGGCCCCCCGGTGTGGCTTCTCTCTGATTGGTCAATGCTGGCGATACACGGCCACCCCGTGTGGTTTTCCTGCGCAGCACGATCCCACTCGTTGATGACTGGGGGCGGTTAAATAGGGGAGGGGCACGCTCCTTAGAACTTTTCCATCTCCGCGCCCCCTCGCCCGTTCCTCATATTCTTCCTCGCAACCGCGCCGCCGCCAGTGCCCGTTGCAGGAGCGCCGCCGCCGCACCTTCTCCGTTGCTCCGCACCGCAGTCACCGCTACGCCTCTGTTTAGCCACGGGTCCTCGTCAGTCTAAACCACAGAGCCCCGCCGCCGCCAGCTCCAGCGAGGACAGCGGAATCGAGATGATGGAGGAGGAGCTCATCATCGTTGAGCAGGAGATGGAGGAGGACGCCGGCGCGACGGACCGTGGCGCGTGGGCCGGCTCCTGGGTCTGCGAGGACGACATTGCCTGGCTCTACCGGACCCGGCGCATTCCCGTCGGCGTCGCCGCTCGTCTCCCCTCCTCGGAGTTGGCCCCCTCACCCAATCCGGGTGAGTTCGTCGTTTTCCTATCCCATTTCCAACGGGGATTTGGGCTTCCAGTGAGTGATTTCTTCCGGGACTGGATCCGGACCTATCACCTGCAACCACATCATCTCCCGGTGAACGCCATCACCTCTCTGTCCGCTTTCGTTTCTTTGATCGAGGGCTACACCGGGCTATGACCTACGAAGGAGCTGTGGATCCGGTTCTTCGGCCTCCGCCGCAACGTCGTCCCCAACATCCACGTCGAGTCAGAGGACAAGCAGCTAACTCAGTTCGGAGCTGCCTCGATCTCGCCCCGGAGGTACTCAATCTTTCCCCGGGTCACCGGGCTTGACTCCTGCAAAGGGTGGGCCCGGACCTTCTTCTACGTCCGGAACGAAGGCACGGAAGATTTGATCCGGTTGCTGCCCTATGCTCTGGGTCCCCCTAACACGGATTTCTGGGAGGAGGTTGCCAAGAAACCTACGGCTCTGGCCAACCAAGTGAACAAAAGGTTTGCAGAGCTGAAGAAGCTCGGATTGCGCAACGAGGATGCCATGATCACATTCATGCACAACCGAATCTCTCCCCTTCAGCGGCGCACTCACAAGTTGTGCCATATGAGCTTCAGTCACGACCCCAACCGAACCTCCTCGTTCGAGTTGAGCAATACGGAGATCTTCCGCCGGGTCAAGGCTCTTTTCACCACCCATAAGGACTTCTCCGCTGAATGGACATGGGGAATCGAGCATTACTGCCGTGACAGGCTCCCTCCCGCGGTAAGCTTCGCGGGGTAAACTTATTTCGGATCAATTTCATGTCGGTTCTTATCATATTTCTTACTTTGATCCTTGTGCTTTTTCTCAGCTGTTTCTCCAGCAAACCCTCGAGGATGGCCCGGATCCGACCCTTAAGTGGGCCCCGGACCGAGAAATTCCGGATGAGGAGGAGCCGGACCAGGAGATGTTCCTCCCCACACCCGATGCCACCAAACGACCCAGCGGTAAATTCTCTTCTCTTAGAGATTGGCCCGATGATGAGGATGACTCAGATATCGATGTGATTGAACCCGTTGAGGCTGTCCCTCTTTCTTTTGCCTTCCCAGCATCAGCTAACCCCGATGGGCACATCCACGAGGATTCTCCACTTGCCACGGGCGAGCCTGTTCCGGTGGCATCAAAGAAGAAGCGCGGATCCGCGTCGAGTTCTTCTTCCGAACCTTCTCAGCCTTCCAAAAGGCAAAAGAAGGCCGGAGACAAGACTGCCTCCAAACGGGCAGGCAAAGCCCCGACACGGAGGGCCCGGAAACCTAAGGAGGCCGAGACCTCGGATGCGTAAGTTCTTTTTTCACTGCGCAACACACTTCTCCCTGCTTCGGGGTAATTTCACTCCTGACATTATGTTCTCTTGCAGGGATCCTGTGGAGGTCCCTCAGAGCGGATCGAGCATGTCCTCTCCTCTTCGGTCCAGTCCTTCCCCTCCTCGCGACGATGAGTCACGCCCGCTGAGCCCTATTCCGGAGGGCTCTGCGGCTACTCCGGGTTCCGCAGTACCTCCTTCAAAGGGACGCGACCTTGGATCGGGAGGGGTCGGATCAGCCGAGGCAACGGCGTCCGGCACTTCGGCATTGCCGCAACCAGCAACTACCAAGTCTACCGCAACTCCAGCACCAGCCACCGAACCAGCGCCTGTCTCGGCTCCGAAGAAACCAACAGCAGCTCCAGCGCCAGCCACCAAAGCTCCCGTGCCAAGTTCATCTGCCTCGTCCGAGTCATCTCAAGCTCGGCGAGGACCCACTCCAGCGGCTTCCAAGGGCAAATCCAATGTGGTCACTTCCTCCCAGCAGGCCAAAGGCAAACCCACCTCCGTCGAGGCTGGGCAGCGAACCTTGTCGTCGATGCTTCCAAAGAAATCACCAGCGGCGACAGATCCTCCTGCCGAGCCAGCTGACTCGCAGCAGATGGTTCCTCACACTAGCCCGGCTCTTGCCCTGATTGAAAGGAAAGAAGCTCACGCCAAGGGCTTGGTGGCACCTCACATGCCCACTGGCGAACGGTATCCTCCGAGCCTCATCGAGTTTGTCATGAACTGGAATAAGGCGGAGTTCATCTACAACGACGATCTCCCGGAAAAGTTCGGCCCAGCTGAATTTTCCGCTCAGATGAATACCGCCGCCAAGGCCATTAACCTCGTTGGGCGTATGATGGAGGTACGTTGTTTCTTCTTTACATGTTGTAGATAATAACCATTAGTCCCCGAGCCTCCGGCGGAGTAACTTGTTACTCGGCCGGATGCTCCTTAGAAGATCAATGTAGCTGCATGTAAACTTCAAATATGCACACACCTAGAGCCGGGTTAAGTTCCGCTCGGCCCGGATCTCATATACTTCGAATATGCACATACCTAGAGCCGGGTTAAGTTCCGCTTGGCCTGGATCTTGTACACTTCGAATATGCACACACCTAGAGCCGGGTTAAGTTCCGCTTGGCCCGGATCTTGTACACTTTGAATATGCACACACCTAGAGCCGGGTTAAGTTCCGCTTGGCCCGTATCTTGTACACCTTGAATATGCACACACCTAGAGCCGGGTTAAGTTCCGCTTGGCCCGGATCTTGCACACTTCGAATATGCACACACCTAGAGCCGGGTTAAGTTCCGCTTGGCCCGGATCTTGTACACTTCGAATATGCACCGAACTAACTTTACACGCCTGTGCCTTTGTCAGGTAACCACCAACCATCGGAGCGCCGAGTTTCAGCGCCTGCTTGATACCCACAAGATCTTGCGTGCAAAACATTGCACTTGGCGCGGAGCATGAAAAGAGAGGTAATTTCCTCCCTTAACACCTCACCATTTCGTTTGCTTCTGTCGGACTAACCTCCTTATTCGGTTTTTTGCAGCTGGGGTGGAGGCTGAAAACAAGATTATGCGAAAAACTTGGAGGAAATCCGAGGTATGTCCCCTTTCGGCCAACGTCGCTGTGTTTTCCATTCTTTCTTTTTCTTGGCTCGGCAAACATTCACTCCTCGGCTTTGCCGGGTCAACACACTATTTCAGCATCGCTTGAGGATAGTGTGCCCGTGCCTGATATGATGCTGCATTTTCTCGAACAAGCAGGACAGCATCAAGCCGAGCTGAAGAAGAGGGACGATGAGCTTGCCCTCCTCTGGACCAAGGACGGCGAGATAGCCAAACTCAAGGCCGAGATGGAGAAGATGAAGGCCCAACACAAAACCGAGCTCCAGAAAGTTGGCCAGAACTTCACCGAAGAGCGTGAGCGCTTTACCCTTCAGATCTCCAAGGACCAGGATCTGCTCAAGGAATCCGAAGTCCGGCTTGGGTCGGCGCTTGCCGAGCTTGAACAACTTCGCCAGAGACGCGACAGTTGTATCAAGGAGTTGACCCGGATCCATCGCCATATCTCACGTAAGTTTCTTCTCCTTGCCCGACCTAGTTTTCCGGGTTAGCTCATATGCCTTTGCTTCAGCATCCTCCCTTTCCTTATTTTCAGATAACTTTCCAGAGGGTACTGCCATCGCCAGTGCTGTCGTTGCCAATTCCGCCAAGAGAGGGGTACTCCCATCGCTCCTGATGGTGAGAGCATCCCCTTGGACATGGAGGACCTGTTGGTTAGCGTGTCAGCTCGGGTGGAAACTATTAAGAACTATGGAAAAGATCTCCTCGATGTTGCGGTCCGGATCTTCAACACCTTCTGGCCAAGCGAGGACGCTCCGGAAAGGATCACGCTCCTTGCAGAAAAACTGATGGAGATTGAGACTCAACTTGACCTCTGGAGGGAATCCGCCGGTCACGTCGCAGTAGATACCCTTCTCCATCATATCCTTTCGTGGTACGAGAAAATCGATCTGAGCCTCCTCACCCGTCGGCGCACCGGATCCAAATGGACCGATGATCCGGAGTGGGTAGCTCAGCGCCAGGCTTGCGCCTACAGCCTCATCGAATATTCTCTAGTCCATGACTGGGTTGAGGGGCCAAGCTTTCTGGAATCCGGCGAGAAGGAGCAGATGGAGAACGTGGAGGATGGGTCGGGCGATGATGGAGAAGATGCTGCTTCAGATATTGAAGACAGTGATGATGACGCCGAACTTCCTCCTCCTGCCGCTCCTTAGTTGAAAAAACTGGAAAGTTTATCAGATCCCCGGTATGCCGGGTGCAATTGTACGCTGAATACATAATATTTTGCTACTATGCTTGTATGCCGGATTAACTTGGGCATAATCCCCGAGTTTCATTTTCTTGTTCGTCCAATTCTCTGGCTCGATCCATGTCTACCTTGATTCGGTTTTACGACTTACGAACCCGAGCTTCAAGAATCGTTTTAACAATACTGAGAAACTTTGAGGCTTGGCTCCAAATAATTCAACATAATAGCTTGAAAGTAAATACGGGGTTAGTCGAAAAAACAAACGTTAGCTGGAATAGGATCGTTTCCTTAGTAGTTTTTCATGTGCTACGCAATTCCAAACTTATTCCCTTGCTCGCCATGAAGCCAATTCTTGTTGGACAGCAGCAAGTCGAAGGGTTGGGTTTTTGGTGCTCACACATTACTAATCCGGGTTAGGCGAAACGAGTCATTCCAGCTAACGCATACAAAGTAACAACAATCATTTATTAAGGCAGTCCCCGAGTTACTGCTCGAGGCTCCGCTATTTCATTGATAGGCTCATTGCCGACATACATACCGACATATGAGGATGACTCGGGTACATACACTCTTTAGCTAAGTGTAGAAGGGACGAAGTAGTGCTACATTCCACGGTCGCTTGGATTCCTCTCCGGACCTGTCCGCCTTGTTCTTTTCCTGTGGCTTTGCATCTATGAGATAGTAAGAGTCATTGTGCAATGCTTTGCTCACGATAAATGGTCCTTCCCATGGGGGGGATAATTTATGCATGCCAGTGGTACACTGTACCAACCGGAGCACCATATCGCCTTCCCAGAAGACTCGGGGGCACACTTTCCGGCTATGATAGCATCGGAGATTTTGCTGATATATGGCGGATCTGGACAGTGCCAGTTCTCTCGCTTCTTCCAGCAGATCAACATCATTTTGCCGGGCTTCTTGCACTTCGGCCTCTATGTATTGGGTGACCCTAGGCGAATCATGCTCTATGTCGGCTGGTAATACAGCTTCCCATATACCGTAAAGAACAGCGTAGCTTTGTTGATCGATTCGGAGTTGTTCTTAAACTCCACAATACCGCTAGTAGTTCTTCTATCCAGCACCCCGCTGATCTTTGCAGCGGCTCAATGAGCCGGGGTTTTATCCCGGATAGCACTAATCCGTTGGATCTTTCCACTTGTCCGTTCGACGCGGGGTGGGCTACCGAGGCTATGTCGAGTCGAATTTTCTTATCTCGGTAGAATCATGCGAATGCTCCTTCAGCAAAATTGGTGCCGTTATCAGTTATGATACTATGAGGATAACCGTATCTCAAGATGATGCATTTGAGAAATGTCACAGCTGTAGCTCCATCACATTTTCTTATAGGCTTCACTTCGATCCATTTTGTAAACTTGTCCACCATGACCAGAATGTGTGTCATGTTCCCTTTTGCTGGTTTGAACGGGCCAACCATATCCAAGCACCACACAGCAAATGGCCATGTAATTGGTATGGTTTTGAGTTCCGACATAGGCATATGTGTCTTGGTGGCGTATCTTTGGCAACCATTGCATTTTCTCACCAGATCCTCCGCTTGCTCCAAGGCGCTTGGCCAGTAAAATCCATGCCGGAACGCCTTTGCCACTAAGGCCCGGGATGAGGCGTGATGCCCGCATTCTCCTTGGTGTATATCTCGGAGGATGCCAATTCCTTCTTCCGGATCAACACACCGCTGGAGGACATTGGTTACACTCCATTTGTACAGCTCGGAAATTGATGATTGTGTAAGCTTTGGCTCTCCTCTGAGTTTGCCTGGCTAGCACTTCCTCAGTGGGTAACATTCCATCTTTCAAGAACTGATATATAGGCAGTGCCCAAGATGGTACTGCTCGCACAGGGAATATCTCCTCATCAATTTCCATTTGATCTACCGGCATAACTTCAGCCGGATCACGCTGAACAGTCCCCGGGTCTGGCGAGGTAGTCCCCGGGTTTGCCGAGGTAATCCTCGGGTTTGCCGAGGTAGTCCCCGGGTTCGGCATACTACCTTCCATGTCAATGTACATGGGCTCAGCTCCGGATTCCTCGTTTTCCGGGACATAGATTGAATCGGTTCCTAGGGACGGCCTGATAGATGGCTTTCTGAGGTGCTCCAATGCAACACCCGGTGGAATTGCCTGTCGGGTCGAGCCGAGCTTCGACAGCATGTCGGCCGCTTCGTTTTCCACGCGAGGTACATGATGAAATTCACATCCCTCAAAGTAACCCGAGATTTTCTGCACATGAAATCTTTATAGTGCCATGTTTGGATCTAGGGCGTCCCACACTCCGGACACTTGCTGTATTACTAGATCCGAGTCGCCAAAGCAGATTATCCGACGTATGCCAATTTCCTTTGCCACTTTGAGACCATGCACAAGAGCCTCGTACTCAGCGACATTGTTCGATGCCGCGAAATGGATCTGCAATACATACTTGAGCTGATCCTTCTTTGGCGAGGTAAGCACAACCCCGACACCTAATCCGGTTTTGGTCTTCGATCCGTCAAAGTGCATCCTCCAGTAGTTCGGATCCGGTGGCGGTGGTTCGTATTGTACCTCGGCCCAATCCATGAAAAAGTCCGCAACAGCCTGGGACTTGATCGCTTCTCTTCTATCGTATTGGGGCGTGTACGGTGCTAGCTCAATTGCCCATTTCGCAATTCTACCATTCGCATCTTTGTTACCCATTATCTCGGATATGGGGGCTTCGCATATCACTTTGACGGGATGCTCTTCAAAGTAGTGCTTTAACTTCTTTGCCGCCATATAAACTCCGTATGCCATCTTTTCAAAATGCGGGTAGTTCTGTTCTGAGGCACACAATAGCTCGCTCAAGTAATACATTGGTCTCTGCACCGACTTACCCTCTTCATCTCGTTCCACTACAATCACTGCACTTACAACTCGGTTGGTTGCGGCTATGTAGAGCAACGTTGGCTCCTTCGACAATGGAGAAGCTAACACTGGTGCGGTGGCCAACATCTTTTTCAAGTGGGCAAAAGCTTCATCGGCCTGCGGCGTCCAAACAAATTTATCTGATTTTTTCATGAGTTGGTAGAGAGGCAGTGCCTTTTCCCCTAACCGACATACAAACCGACTCAACGACGCCAGGCATCCAGTGAACTTCTGGACGTCGTTGAGACACTTTGGCAACTCCATTCGTTCGATGGCTCGGATCTTAGTTGGATTAACTTCGATACCTCGGCTGGAGACGAGAAATCCGAGTAATTTCCCAGCCGGGACACCGAAGGTACATTTCTCCGGGTTAAGCTTCATCCGGAATCTCCTCAAGTTCGCGAATGTTTGCCTTATGTCGTCAAGGAGCATTGCGCTTTCCTTGGTCTTGATAACCACATCATCCACGTAGACTTGTACATTTTGACCTATTTGATCGTGCAAACATTTTTGCATACATCTTTGGTACGTTGCTCCTGCGTTTTGTAAACCAAACGGCATAGTGCGATAGCAATAATCCCCGTACGGGGTAATAACGGCAGTTTTTATTTGATCATCCGGGTTCAGAGGTATCTGGTGGAAACCAGAATAAGCATCAATAAATGACAACGGTTCACATCCCGCGGTAGAGTCGATGACCTGATCTATCCTCGGCAGTGGAAATGGATCTTTTGGACACGCCTTGTTCAGGTTCGTGTAATCGATACACATACGCCAAACCACCGCCATGTTCGGATCATCCTTTTTCTTTTCTACCAGCACCGGATTAGAGAGCCAATCCGGATACAGCACTTCCATGATGAATCCTGCTGCTAGCAACCGAGCTATCTCGTCACCAATGACCTTTCTCCTATCCTCGGTGAAGCGTCGGGGAGGCTGCTTCACCGGCCTTGCTCCGGGTCTTACATTCAAAGAGTGCTCGGCCAACTCCCTCGGAACACCTTGCAAGTCCTGTGTGGACCAAGCAAAAATATCCCGATTCTCACGGAGGAAGCTGACGAGCTCGCTTTCCAATTTGTCAGTTAACCCGGCCCTAATTGTCACGGTACGCTTCGGAAACACGTTATCCACCGGGATCTTCTTGGTATCCTTCGCGGCTTGAAATGAAACGCTTCCATGCGGGTTACTTAACGCCGGCATATATTGCTACGCGGACTGAGCTAATGCCGCCACCTCTTGGATTTTTCTTTTCTCTTGGGCAATTACGAGTGACTCGGCTAGGTTAGACCCGGCTGAAGCGCACTCAATAGAACGTCGGAAATCCCCAGCGATAGTAATTGCACCATTTGGCCCGGGCAACTTCATCTTCAGATAACTAGCATGGCAACTTGCCATGAATTTGCTCAGTGCCGGTCTCCCGAGTAATGCATGATACGCGCTCTCCAAGTTTACCACCTCAAACTCCAGATTTTCGGTTTGGCAGTTATCCCTCGTACCAAATAGCACGTCGACCCGGACTTTGCCTATGGGTTCGCAGGATATGCCGGGCACGATACCGTGAAAAGTTGTTCTTGTAGCCTGGAGCATGTTCTCCGAGATGCCCAACTTGCACATCGTATCTGCATACATGATGTTAATGCTACTGCCATTGTCGATCAGTACCTTGGAGAACCTCACATTAATGTTTGGTCCAATGAACATCGGATCTAACACTAGTGCATACGATCCCGGACTTGGCATAAGCTTGGGATGATCTTTGACGCTCCAGGTAATTTCTTGGTCCGACCAAGACATGTACCTCGTCACTGCAGGCATCACCGTGTTAACCTCCATATGTCGGTGCTGCAAGCTTTTCCTATCTGTTTCTTCTGTTGTGAACACACAATAGCTCTGGTGATGTTCCCTGTACTCATTTCTTCCCTCGTTTCCGGAGTACCTCTGATCCGGTTGTTGCTGGTTTTCCACCTGATGCACTGCATCCCTTCTTTCACTGTTGTCATACCTCAGCGGAGGGGGAGGCAACATCAGTTGCTGCGTGTTTGCTCCGGAGAGCAATTGCTGCCGGGGTAACTCCTGCCGAGGTTGATCATTCCGAGGTGCCTGAGCATTCCCTGAACCACCTTGTTTTATCTTGCGCATCCACTCACATTGTCTCGTCGTGTGACCCGTCGGGCTGCTCGGATTTGGCGTGTGAAACTTGCATGGCTGGTCCAACATTGACTCGTAGGTATACCTCGGACGATCTTTCTTTTCTTGCCATTGCTTCTTCTGCTCCGGAGTCCATGTTTTCTTGCCATCGTTTCGAGGAGTCCATTGCCCTCCCGTTCTCTGGCGTTGGTTGCTCCTCGCCTGGCTGATCTTGATTTATGGCCGCAACTTGTTGCGAACCATATCGATGGTCCGGTCTATCGTCTCTCCTCTTTCCCCTGTAATCGTTCCTCCGGGATGACCCGGATCCGTCCCTCGGATAGTACTCCTCATTTGACTCGTTCGATGCGATCCTAGGTTGAGTTGGATCACCCAAAGCATAAGAATCCACGATCCGGATCATCTCTGCCAATGTGACTGGCATTTTCCTTTGCAATTTCATCCACAACTCGCTGCCATATCTACATCCTTGTGCGAACCACGCTATATCCTGTGACTCTATGACTCCCTCACACGAGTTTCTCACGGTACACCACCGGGTCAAGAATTCACGGTCCGTTTCATTAGACCTCTGCTTGCACATTGCCAGGGTCTGCGGTCTATTCGGTCTCTGATACGTACTTAAGAAGTTGCTGATGAAAATTTCTTCAAAATCTATCTAGCAATTGATGCTTCCGGGTGGCAAATTATTCAGCCAAACCCTAGCTGGACCTTCCAACATTTGGGGTACATATCGTACAGCCCACCTCAAGTTGCCAGTTGCAATTTTCACAGCTGTTGCGTAGTTTATTAGCCAATCCTCTGGCTTTGTACTGCCGTCATACGTCTTCATGCCCCTGGGTAATTGGAAATTGGGTACTGGCGGTTCCTTCATGATCCGGGGTCCGAAGCACGCTGCACCCGGAGGACCTTGACATTCGATCTGTTCCGACCTATACAGGCGATCCAGTTTTAGCCTGGCATCATTCGGCATCAAATCTCTGCTTCCCAATCTCGACGCTATCACATGATAGTCCGGTCTTGCGTATCCCGCATTCATCATATCCGAGTCTCCATCATTGTATCGGTCTTGCTCTCGTTGTCCTCTCATTGCATACCATGGCGGCACTTTGCTCTTGCCTTGGCGCATTCACGACCCGCTCTGACCCGCCGAGCTTCACTGTCCGGCATTGCCGTTGGCAGCATTCCCTTGACCGGCATTGCCTTGGTCGTGGTTACCTCGGCTCACACTTCGTCGATCGTCATTTTTCCGTATCTCTTTTTCCTTTCCCGCATCCGTTGGGTCGTACGGAACGATCTGCTTGTTCCGTCTGGCCGAGGTTACTACCTCTTCTCTTCTAGGGCCACCATGAGGCGATGATGCGGCTTCAGCGGATTTCTCCGGGTTACCCATCACCGAATGGACGATTTTAGAAGCTCCAACTCTCTCCGGGTTACCTCTCAACAGCTCCTCATTCTGCCTGTTCGTGATCCGAACTAGCTCGTTAACCCGGTCTTGCTGTCTTTGGCGGGCTTCACCCATCAGACCCTCTAGCTCGGACGCTGCAGCATCTGCTGCTCTGAGGTTCTTCGCCGGGGTACTATACTTCGGCAACCCCACAGACAGATAGTTTTCCGACCCTTCTGGTCCATCATCACCTTCTCTGTTCTTCTCGCTTATGAAGTTTTTCCCTTTTACCCTCACTGCATCAACCTTGTTCGCTTTCGCGTACTCCCGCAGCGTCATGTTCAATGACTGCTAAGCCGCTGCTATTTTCTTCGCCCAAAGATCTTTCGCTGGTCTCCTCTAGCTCGCCTGTGCTCGAGCCGGATCTACCATCGCTGCCATCGGGTTAGCCAAGCTATCCATAGCTTCCTCAAGACATTCTCAGGCCTCTAGCGGAGGACCCTAGCTTTCCTTGGTGCCTTGGGTGTTACCTCCGGTCAGCGCCGGATCTCTGTTTCGCGCGCTACCGGGCGCAGTCATCATCACCTCTGCATGGTCCGGGGAGCGAGCGATACGCGCTCCGCGAGCCACAGTGAGGGGTGGTGTCCCCACATCGACGACGCGACGCGGATGAACGCAAGACACGTCCACAGCAACATAGACCTTGTGCGCGCCGAGCTTGACGAAGACGCCGTTGCGCGGAAGGGGGCGCGTGCCGAAGCAGCCAACGTTGTCGCTGACGTAGTCCAGCGCACCGAAGCGCTGAACGAGCCCGGAGACGATGCGTTCACCGGTGCCGATGAAATTTCCCGTCCGGATCTTCACCCCTGCTAGCGCCGCTAGCCCCACGGTGGGCGCCAACTGTCGTGGTGGTGTCACGGCAGATGCCATGGATAGGCTAAAGGTGGGGACTAATATGCGCTAGGGGAATCTAGGGAGGGATAGTAGAGTGATTCTCTACACAGAAGCTTTGTATCGATGTTCAGTCTCCAAGATTACAAGTGCTCCACGAGCTGTATTGACAAGAGGAGGAAGAAGAAACTCTCTTTCTCTTGCCTATTAACTAGCCCCAGAACCCTAGACCCACAAGTGTTTTCCTTGCTATGTCTCTGAAGAGACCCAACCCCCTTACCAGAACCCCAACCCCCCTTATATAGGGGTGGTTCGGTCCTGGCCTAGGGCATACGTGGAGGCATATTCCTAAGAATATGCCTCCTCCCAAAGTAGTAACCCGACAGGGGTGCTTTTCCCCTGCGTCACTCTTGCTTTAGCAACGTTGCCTCTGCGGCGCCTGTGTCAGCCGACGTGAGCGTCGTCACCCTTGTCGGCCACGATCCGGTGGTCCTGCCCTTTCTTTATTCGCTCATCCAGTACGCACCGGGCCTTCTTTTTGACCAGAGATATTCCTTCCTTCTCCTAGAAGCCAAACGAGGATCCGGATCACAGTTGATCCGGCCACACCTATTCCTGCATATAAGCTAGACAAGTGTCTCCGACTTACTCCTTGAGTCGGACGAGACAATGTTAGGCGACCCCCCTGGTCCGGGTTACTCCGTGATCCGGCCTGCCTTGAGGTGACTCGGCTAGCATCCGCTTTGACCTGGCCGACCCTCGGCTAACTCGGCCCTTATACCCTGGAGTGACCCTAGCCGGGGTTATCCCCCCAACAAGTTAGCTTGCAAGCATGTGACTGGGTCACAAGGGATGACATATCATGGAACGAGTAAAGAGTACTTATCAGTAACGAGGTAGAACTAGGTATGGAGATACCGACGATCAAACCTCGGATAAGTAGAGTATCGCGTGACAAAGGGAATTGGTTTCGTATGTTAAATGGTTCTAACGATCACAAAGTCATTGTTAAGTATGTGGGAGCTGTTATGGATCTCCAGATCCCTCTAATGGTTATTGATCGGAGATGTGTCTCCATCATGTCTACATGTTCACGAACCGTAGGGTGACACACTTAAGGTTTGAAGTTGTTTTAAGTAGATATAGAATGTGCGTTGGAAACCGAATGTTGTTCGGAGTCTCGGATTGGATCCGGGACATCACGAGGAGATCCGGAATTGTCCGGAGAATAAGATTCATATATTGGGGATCATTTTCTAAGTTAGGAAATGTTCCGGAGTGTTTGTATGGAGATTCTAGAAGGTTTTGGAATGTTCTGGAAGGTTCTAGGAGATATCTTGGAGTTTGCTTGAAAACCAAGAAAGGATCAAGGAGTCCTTGTGGGGCAAGACGAGGATTCGTGGGGGAGGAGGACTCCTCCCCCGTTCCCAATCCGCCGGCCAAGGAAGGGAGGGGAGTCCTACTAGGACTCCCCCTCCCATGGCGCCTCCCTCCTTTAAATAGAGGGGTGGGGCGCCACCCCCTTGCCCCCTCCACTTCAAGCCCTAGCCGCCGCCTCTCTCCTCCTCCTTCCCTCTGCTCAGGCTTAGGCGAAGCCCTGTAGAATTCTCTACTCCACCACCACCACCACCACCACACCGTCGTGCTGCTGGGATTCCGTGGAGAAGATCTACTACCTTCGCTGCTCATTTGGAACGGGAGAGGAAGGTGCCTTCGACTCAGACGTGTGACCGACTGCGGAAGCGCTGCCGGAACGCGGCGCCGGAAGGATCGTCCACACGATCTTGAGATCGGCAAGTGATCGACTACATCAAACCCGAGATCTAATCTCGTAACGCTTTCGGATCTACGAGGGTTAGTGCAGATCTATCTCGTTGCACATGTCTAACAGATTAGATCTTGGCTTTTATCTAGATTAGATCTGGGTTTTGTTCGTTCTTGCGGTAGAATTTTTTTGTTTTCCATGCTACGAACCCATCAAAAAGGCTCAACCTATTCTCCCGTGAGCTCACCACAAAGGCCTACTCACGTTCCACTATGGAACACTTTAGGGCGGTCACCGAACCTGTACAAGGTTGGGGAAATCTCCACAACTCAATTGGAGGCTCCCAACAACAATGCCACAAAGGCTACAAAACCACAAAAGGCAACAAGGCCACAAAAGGCTACAAGACCACAAAAGTTCAACAATCCAACCACACAACCGTCTAGGGTTCCAAGAACCCAAGAGAAACAAGCCCAATGGCTTGAACTCGCCGAATCTCCGAGGAGAACTCAGACCTATGCACCAAATGCAAGAGGCAAGTCCTTCACTCCCAAATTCCAACAAAGCTACAAAAGCTATTGGGGGAATAAGGGAGGAAGAACACAAGAGGAGAACACAAAACTCTCCAAGATCTAGATCCCAAGGATTCCTTCACAAAGAAGGGATTTGGTTTGGTGGGGATTGTAGATCTAGATCTCCTCTCTCAAATCCCTCAAAAATATGCAAGAATCATAGGAGGGGGAAGGGGAGAGGGCAAGCTCTTCAAGGTCAACAATGGAGAAGAGAGAGAAGGGCAAAAACCAAGAATAACAAGTTGGGCCCGAAGGGGAAAGGGGAGCTCCTTTTAAAGGGCTCCCCGATCTGACCGTTACACACAGTTTCGCGCATGGCCGGTAGTACTGGTGGGTGGCCGGTACTACCGGTGGCACTCAACCAATGGTCCAGAAATGGATATGCGAACGAACACAAAACGAGTACAACCGGTAGTACCACATGTCCACCGGAACTTCCGGCGGGGTCGGTACTACCGCCCGAAATACCGATCCAAGTTCCGTCAAATAGATGCGACCAAGACAGAGAGCATACTGAAGCGAAATCAGGGTTACCGAAAATTGGGCCGGAATTAACACTGGTACTACCAGCGGCAAAATGCCCTAGTGGTACTACCGGTGGCCCACCGGAACTATCGGTTAGGCAAAAACTCCAGAACCAAAACTGCCACAACTTTTGCATCCGAACTCCAAACAAGCTGAAACCAATTTTGTTGGAAAGATAACGACGTGTAGAATCCAACAAAAAGGGACAAAATGCCATGAATATATATATGTGAGATACCTCCCAAGGTGTGGAGCCAGAAAAACCGCAAGATCAAAGACGCAATAAGATATGCATGGGAAATCCATTTTTGATGAACTAGAGCTTGTTATGAAGATAACCACAAGCTATATATCCTCACATGGACAAGAACCAAACAACAACCAAGACAGATGATGCTATGTATGCAAAGGTTTGAGCTCTCTCTGAAAGATACGAACGAGTCATCCACTCGAGAGCCCCTCTTGATAGTACGGCTATCTATCCTAAACCCGGGCTCCCAACACTATAAGAGACCGGTAAAATAGAAAACCTATCAAGATCATACCTTTTCCTTGAGCATTCCACTTGAGCTTGATGTAGACCGTCTTGTCCTTCTCAAGATGGATCGCCTTTCTTGATTGCACTTGCTTTCTCTTGCTTGATGAATACTTGAGAAATTCTCCCCCATACTCCATGGGGAAGCCTCTTCTTCAAACTTGTCTTCATCATTCCATGATTGCCGAGGATGGCAAGATTGAAGCATGAGATCTTCTAGAGAGGACGCATCTTGAGCTTGCACATCAAATCTTGATGATGATGTCTTGAAGAAATCCATGAGGAACTCCATCTTCTTCTTCTTCTTCAATACAAACTTGATCTTCTTCTTCTACCTGATTCCAATAGGCACAAAGACCTTGGACATTGCTTCTTCTTTTTCATCCTTGAAACCAACACATGGTCCAAGCGATGCCAATGGACAAACCTACAAGTGGAACTCAATTTGCACATTAGTTCATAGGGATTGTCATTACTTACCAAAACAACACATGGGGGCATACATGCCCTTTCAAAGGACATGTGGGTTGCGCTCAAGGCCAAGTTTGGGATCTCGGACGCTAGCAGTGAACTGTATGTCATGGATCAATTCTATGAATACAAGATGACTGATGACCGCTCCGTGGTTGAGCAGGCTCATGAGATACAGTCACTAGCCAAGGAGCTTGAGCACTTTCCTTGAGTGTTATCGGACAAGTTCGTTGTTGGGGGCATCATTTCCAAGCTTCCCCCTTCATGGAGGAACTTTGCTACTTCCCTGAAACACAAGAGTTTTCCGTATCGAATCTCATTGGAACTCTTGATGTGGAAGAGAAGGCGAGAGCAAAAGACACACATGCTCGAGGTGCTGAGGGAGATTCAAGTGCCAACCTGGTACAGAAAAAGAACTTCCAGTTTCACAAGTTCAAGAACAAGGGAAAGTTTGATGGCAGAGGAAAGTTTGATGGGAAGAACAAAGCCTCATAGTCTATCAGTTTCAAGAAGAAAAATGATAAGAAGAAAGGTGCTTGTCATGTGTGGAGTGATCCTGATCATTGGGCTCCTGCTTGCCCCAATCGTGTTGACAAGCGCCAGCATGGGAAGGGCAGCAAGAATGCTAATGTTGTCATGGACAATGTTGAGATGAAGGATGTTGGGTATGGTTTATTATATACTGTTCTTTCATTATGTCATTATCCTGATTGGTGGATTGACACAGGCGCTAATATACATGTTTTTTCTGATATTTCCATGTTTTCTTCATATCAGGTCAGAGGGACTCAATCTGTACTGATGGGGAATGGCTCGCATGCTTCTGTTCATGGTGTTGGTACGGTCAATCTGAAGTTCACTTCGGGAAAGACCATGCGACCTAAAGAATGTGAATCATGTTCCCTCAATAAATAAAAATCTTGTTAGTGGATCTCTTCTGTGTCAAGACAACTACAAGATTGTATTCGAGTCCAATAAATTTGTAATTTCTAAGTATAGAACCTTTGTTGGTAAAGGTTATGAGTGCGGAGGCTTGTTCCGCTTATCTCTGTCAGATGTTTGTAGTAAAATCGTTAATCATATTTACACGAATTTTGAATCAAATGTCTGGCATTCTCGTATGTGTCATATTAATTTTGGTTGTATGACGCGGCTAGCCAAAATGAATTTAATCCCTGATTTCACTACTATAAAGGGATCTAAGTGCCAAGTTTGTGTGCAAGCAAAGCAAACTTGCAAGTCACATACGACTATAGAGGTGAGAAATTTAACACACTAGAGCTCATACATTATGATCTTTGTGAGATGAATGGTGTGTTGACAAAAGGTGGAAAGAAATATTTCATGATGTTGATCGATGACTCTACGAGATACTGTCATGTGTATCTTCTGAATTCAAAAGATGAGGCTTTGAGTTTCTTCAAAATCTATAAAGCTAAAGCAGAAAACCAACTTGATCGAAAGATTAAGATACTTAGGTCTAATCATGGTGGAGAGTATTTTTCCAACAAGTTTCATTCCTTTTGGGCCGAACACGGCATAATTCATGAGAGGATGCCTCTCTACTAACCCCAGTCAAATGGGGTAGCCAAAATAAAGAACCGTACTCTAATAGATTTGGTTAACGCCATGTTAGATACATCGGGTCTCTCCAAGGAATGGTGGGGGGAGGCACTAATGACTATGCGTCATTTCCTAAACCGAGTTCCCACAAAGAACAAAGAAATTACTCCATTCGAAGAATGGGAGAAGAAAAGGTTAAAACTCTCTTACTTACATACGTGGGGTTGTTTGGCAAAGGTTGATGTACCAATCCCCGAGAAGCGCAAGCTTGGATCAAAAACCATTGATTTTGTTCTTCTGAGATATGCTTTTCATAGCATTGGTTATAGATTCTTGATAGTAAAATCTGAAGTACCTGACAATGGTACAATCATGGAGTCGACTGATGCGACTTTCTTTGAGGATATCTTTCCTATGAAGGATATACCTAACTCATCAAATCCGGAGATACCTAGTTCATCGAATTAGGCATTTGCTACAATTTCTGAACCTATCATTCTAATTTAACACTCTAAAAGTCCTAAGGGAGATGATAATGAAATTCCTAAAAGGAGCAAGAGACAGAGGACTACAAAGTCCTTTATTGATGATTTAATTGTGTACCTTGTGGATGACACTCTCACTTCCATTTCAGAAGCCTATGCATCTCCTAATGCTGACTACTCGAAGGAAGCCATTCGTGGTGAGATGGATGGGAGATCACTGATCGCCCTTATGGGTGTAAACCTGTAGGATGCAAGTGGGTGTTTAAGAAAAAGCTTAGGCCTGATGGTACTATTGAGAAGTACAAGGCACGGCTTGTGGCCAAGGGCTACACTCAAAAAGAAGGTGAAGACTTCTTTGGCACTTACTCACATGTTGCCAGATTGCCCACTATTCGAGTACTACTTTCGTTGGCTGCCTCGCATGGTCTTCTTGCTCATCAAATGGATGTTAAGACAACTTTCCTAAATAGAGAGTTGGATGAAGAAATTTACATGGATCGGCCAGATGGCTTTGTGGTAAGTGGTCAAGAAGGAAAGATGTGCAAGTTGTTGAAGTCTTTATCTGGCCCAAAACAAGCCCCTAAGCAATGACATGAGAAGTTTGAAAGAACTTTAACTGCTGCAGGATTCTTATAAATGAAGCTGACAAGTGTGTGTACCGTCACCATGGTGGGGGCGAGGGAGCCATCCTTTGTTTGTATGTTGATGGCATACTGATTTTTGGAACCAACCTTAATGCAATTAAGGAGGTCAAGGATTTCTTATCTCGATCTTTTGAGATGAAGGATCTGGGAGTAGCTGATGTTATCATGAATATCAAGATATTGAGAGATGATGGCGGTGGAATTACATTGCTTCAATCTCACTATGTGGAAAAGGTCTTAAGTCGCTTCGGGTATAGCGGCTGCAAGTCTTCTGCTACACCATATGATCCTAGTGCGTTGCTTCAAAAGAATCGAGGAAATGCTAGATACCAACTGAGATACTCTCAAATTATTGGCTCGCTTATGTATTTAGCTAGTTCCACGAGGCCGGACATCGCTTTTGTTATAAGAAAACTAAGTTGATTTGTTTCAAATCTAGGAGATGATCATTGGCATGCTCTTGAGAGAGTTATGCGCTATCTAAAAGGCACTGCGAGCTATGGCATTCACTATACTGGGTATCTGAGGGTACTAGAGGGTTATAGTGATTCAAATTGGATATCTGATGCTGACGAGATAAAGGTCATGAGTGGATATGTATTCACACTTGATGGTGGCGCTATTTCTTAGAAGTATAGCAAGCAGACCATCTAACGAGGTCATCTATGGAAGCATAACTCACAGCATTAGACACAACCACTGTTGAAGCAAAGTGGCTTCGTGAACTCTTGATGAACTTACTTGTGGTTGAAAAACCAATACCCACAATCCTTATGAACTGCGATAATCAAACTATGATTTTCAAAGTAAATAGTTCTAAGGATAATATGAAGTCATCAAGACATGTGAAGAGGAGACTGAAATCTGTCAGGAAAATGAGAAACTCCGGAGTTATTGCACTGGATTATATCCAAATATCTAAAAACTTTGTAGATCCCTTCACAAAGGGTCTATCACACAACGTGATAGAAAATTCATCGAAAGAGATGGGTATGAGACCCACAATATGAGTTTTCTACAGTGGTAAACCACTCTATGTGATCGGAGATCCCGTGAATTAGAATTGGGAGACAAGTTGTTGGTTAACTAAGAGGAAAGTATCCCTACTTTAATAAACACCACTCCATGAAGATGCAATACTTTCCTATTATGCACGACATGTTGATTTATTATCTTAATATGTTTTAAGTGGCTTATCTTAAGCAGAGATATTGTCCTGCAGAACATCTTTTGAAGAACACACCTATATGAGTCTAACTATTAAACGTTGTAGTCTATGAGAGTAGTGTGCTCTTTAATAAACTCATTAAAAGCCATGGAGTATGACGCATAAGCTCCACCCGCGGGGGAAGTCCCACGGTAGCCTAGTATTGGTCAAGAACTTGTGTGAAGCTAAGTTTGCAGCAAACTTGCAGTTCAAGGCATAGTCCACTACACAAGTTGCATCCTACTGTAGAATAAAGTTCTAGGTGGAAGTTCAACTTAATTGTCTCCACTGCAGTACCGATATATAAACAATGTTTAGGAACCAAAGGCAAACTTCATGTGCCTCTGGGATCTGGTGGAGGATTGTTGAAATTTTTGCCTAAATGGCCCAGCCATATTTCCATTTTAAAAATGCCTGAAAATCCTAGAGGCCCATATGGCTCCTTCATGCATGGCAAGAGGTGGGACAAATATTTAGTCCCACATTGCTAGTTAAAGAAAAGTTTCACCACCTTATAAGGGGGTTCTTCCACCACTTGGTAAAAGGATGAGAAGGAGGGAGACATACACGAGCGCTCCTCCTCCGCCGCCTGCCTCGTCACGACGCGTGTCACAGGTTGCGGGAATCTCGCCGAGCCGATTTTTTCTTTTTGTCACGCATGAACTAACGGAATACATATAGTCCGTGCTAGTGGAGTTTTAATATGAAGTTAGTGGGAAATAAATACGAACTGAGTGGTTGTCCACTAGTGCGTATATAAGAGAGGTCGCTCCTCTCCGACGGACACACACTCTTGCACTCCAGTTTTAGAGCATTGCGCTTCCTACAGAATCTTCCCCATCCCGTCTTGCGGCGTGCACCGCGAGCCAGGACAATAGGCCTCCAAGACCCCGCTACTTCAAGTCCTGTATGGGAGAAAGGCGATAAGATTTTTTTGGAAGCGCTATTAGCATGACTACTGGCTTCATCACGTACTTCTTCATGGATAGCGGCAGCACTGACGCCTTCACCAACGACGACTTCTTCCCCGACATCAACAACCTATTCCTCAATGACATGGCTAACGACGGTACCAACGTCAACACGGGCGGTTCCGCTATTGTGATGTATACCATCTTTCTTAATCTTATTTATCTCAGTCAGATAGTGTATCTTCTGGTTTGCAGTAGGTTATCTGCTAAATCACATGTTTAGTTTAATTTCTATTATTCTAATCCTTTTTTATGTGTCTTTTATTATGGCAACTTTTGCGGTACCTTTTACTACTCTTTAAAAGGAAGTAGTATAATCCGATCTACCGGTTGCAGTAGATTTGGCCCGGTGCCCCCGATCTTGAGGCGCGGCCGCCAGGCTTCTTCCCGAGCAGGACGCGCGCCGGCACGCCCAAGCACGCCGCCGCCACCCCGCACGTCCCTCCGTCGACATCGGATGAGCAACGCTGCATCCACCTCGCACGTCGCCTCCTGGACGACGAGGGCGACGTCACCTCCTCCACACCGGAAGCCTCAACCGTGGACACTGCGCGACGCCACTGAAACCCGTCACCGCTCTTCCAATCTGCGTGCACGGAGCCGCCACCAATGACACCCCACATGATGGCTCGTTCAGTTTGGGGTTTACTTTCAGGTGGGTTATTCAATGTTGTGGTCCTTTGTCTGCATCCAAATGTAATAGCACAATATCTATATAAGTGCATTTGGCCATGATTCGATAGATAATATTGATCGATGGTATTTTTGTTAGGCAACTTGAATTGTCTTGACAATGAAGACACATTTTTTATGCATGTGGCATAGTACTATGCAACTCTGATTAGCCTCGCTAACACCAACCTATGTTTACAAGTACGATTTACTTTGTGCAATGCTAGCTGTAGTTACATACTCCTACAACCAAATTTACCTGAAAAAATGGTTAACCTGCAGATCAACCTATACAGAATGAATTCAACGGCATGAGCACAAATCTGCTGCCATTTTTTCGGTTAACTATAGGGAGGATTTGTTCAGGTCCATTTGTTACACCTCGATCTACACTGCATGATTGCATGTACTTGCTGAATAGTGTTCAAGGTCCTAGCTCAGCTGAATGTGTTGATTACCATCTTAAGCCCAATGCAAAGAACTGCAGTCAGTAGGTACACGAGCATGAGGTCACAGTGGGATACGATGAGCGTAGATAGGCATTGTTAAGAGATTCAGTGGTCAATTCATGTAAAGGGTGGGGGAAGCAAACTATCTTGAAATTATATATTAATATAAAGGGGAAATCATACTGTAACTTCATTTTGGAATTGCATGTGTTTGGTTTCTTATGATATGTCTAAGGAGAAAAAAGAGAAGTTGTTTATCCCTGCATTTAGAAATTGAGGACCTGCTTTGGCATGTAAGAAGAGTCCTAATGCATTCCACGAGAAATTCAGTTTCATGGAGCACGATAATAATTATTTGTGTGCTCCATGGGATGATCACCATGTGTTTTCTTCATTGTATCTCTGTTTTTCTGTCAATTGTATTCTTGGTGAGCTATGCATATTATTTATTGTCTTTTTCTTTATATATCAGGAGGTCTGTGATTTGAGGAAACAAGTAATGAACTCTGTGATACTTTTTGTATATTCCGGTGAGCTAAAGATCTATATGGAGTGTGTTGAGCATCGACGGATCTTGTTGCGTGTCTTGTCCAAACTTGATTGATCTCATGTTTATAGTAGTCTTTTTAGTTTGTATTATTTGAACCTTGATCTGGTTTCTACAGAGTGTTGTTATTTATGGGGCCATTACCTTTGAAAGTTTTGGATTGCTAATGCCCAACTTTTTGAATTTTATTAGGCTAGAAGTGCTCATAGTTCCACGGATTGCTATTCTGCTCCACGTTGTGCTTCGTCTTTTAGCTAGAATTCTTTATCGAGTATTTGGGTAAATGAGGACTGAAACCAAGTCAAGTTGGTTACTGCTGAATGCTTCTTCCTTGTGAAATTGATGTGTCTATGGTGAGGGGTCTGAATTGGTGTTGACTATCTGTTAAATTCCATTTAAACTGTATATGTCGATAAATAATGAGTTCTTCTGTAGATTTTTGGTGATCGTTTCTCATGCTGAAATTGAATGTCAGTGGACTACTCCTCTTTTGCTATATGCAGGTAACAGATATTTGCACATGATCATGCATAGGTTTATTCTGTGTTTTGTTAGATTCAGTATGGAGAACAACAGTAGGTTGTACTGTTATCAACTGCTGATATCTTTTCTTTCTGCATATTTTGATCTTCTTGCTACCTCCAGTGGTCCAGGAATATAATTATGAAGCTGAAAAACAATACGTCAGGGACATATAGGGAGACCGGTCTGGTCTTGGTGCAAAGGGACGTAAACCAGATGATGTTCAGACAAAGATGCAGATGGATTATCGGAGATGTCACTGAGGTGTTGGATCATAATACATGGAAGCTTGGGAAATTGCAAAGATTGGACAGAACAACTACTTTGTCATCGGGCTCGCTGATTGCATCCAGCTGAAATAGTTCTACATTTCTAGCTTGAGAGTTCCAGTTCCACAAGATCCTCCTACAGCAACTTGTGATACTCATTGCTAAACAGTAAAGTACAGTACTGCTGAGAGCCGGCGGCCGGATACTGGGGTGACAAGGAGAATCAGTCGTTCGGGCCGTTGATACTTTCAGTCACTGAAACTTCGTTGTGTCAATCACTGATATACCTACATTTTGACCAACAATGTTGCTTTCTTCTTCAGGTACTCTGTTGTATTTTTCTTCAGGTGGAGTGAAATTGAGATCAGGGAGTACTAGGGCCATGGCCGGGGACGCACTGAGCGAGCAGGAGCACGGTGGCCTGCGACACGCTCGGCGACCAGGAGCTCGGCAGCCGGCGACGCACTCAGCGAGCAGGAGCACGGCGCCCAGCGACGGCGCCTGGCGAATAGGAGCACGGCGGCCCGTGCCGCGGCCGGTGAGCAGGATCACGGCAGCCGGCGATGAGCTCCGCGAGCATGAGCCTGGAGGTGGTCTCAGCTGGCCTTCTCCCCTGCTTGCGAGCGAGGAGAAGCCGTCGATGTGCTGGCCAAGTGCCTGGAGGTGGTCTGGTGGCCTTCTCTCCTGGTTGTCTGCCATTGAAGTCTCTTGCCATGTGAGAAGTCATGAGCTATGTTTAGCAAAGAAGAACAACATGTTCTCCATCTGCATTCAGTCAACAAGAGAAACTTATTCAGTACACAAACTCACTTTATGTTGTATCCAATCTTATAGTGCAAATACATCTGAATTTACTTATGGTGGTGTATTCAATGTTTACCTCTTTATAAATCTTCGAGTCAGATGAAGACTTTGCCTTTGCAAAGCGCACAAGGAAGATGATATAGGAACAGTCAGGTTCCACTGAAGCCTGTTCATAATCGCCTTCTCCATACTCAATATCTGATTCTGAGTGTAAGCGCTGTTTGATATCAAGATGAAGTCGTTGACCTGCAGATTAAGTGTACAACAATTTAATCAGAACATGAACTAGTGAGCAGTTGAAAGTGCAATTTAATCGAAGTTCTTCACTCTAGTACCTAGAACTCGTCGTACTTGCAGGCGATCATCAGGGCCGAGGCGCCTACCAGCTGCAGCTCTCTCTGAAGCACGGGCTACCAGACTACCAGTTCATCTCCACCTAGAAGTCCATCTGGTTGCAGGGGCGACACTTGCGGAAGAAGACAGGGTGACGTGCTCTCGTCGATTATGGCCACCAGAACGCGGCGGACACGGTGACGGAGACAGGCATCGGCAGGAGGCCGTCGACGGGATTAACGATAACACACACGTACAATCACAATGCCACACGGGGTTGATTGAGTTAGGCCGGGTGAGGACTTTGGGCCAGGGCCCTTCTAGGAGGTTTTATTTCGTCCGGTGCCGATTTTTTTTACTAGTATGAATCGTACTAGTCAACTTTTTTTAGCACTAATTTAAACTGTTTTAGGCTTTAGATGGACAAAAATGGATGGCTGTTATTTAATTGGAGGTACCACAAAACAACTCATTATTATGGTTAATTATCTTGATAAATTGCTCTTTTACTCAACAAGTAGTATTGTTTTCCATTTTTTAAATTTTTGAACTCTGATCGTCTTTGTATTCACACGAGAGTGAAGACAGGGTCGACCCCGCCCATGTCATGTAGATATTGCTCGTTAGTGGACCGTGATATTCGTACTGGGCCAACTATGGGTTCCGAGCACTTAAAGTTCAGAATTGGGCCCCTATGGGCTGGGCCGGGTGACGGATGAGCTGCTGGTATATTTTGACTCGGAGTTTCCGTGCACATTGTCCTCGTTCTCATTTCCCTCGTGGATGGAACTCCCATCGGAACAGCGCCTCAGGCGCTCCACGACGCCGCCGCCGCCGCATGGAACTGCTGATCCAGACGAAGACGACCGCCTCAGCCCGCTCCCGGACGACATGCTCCTCCAGATCCTCGCGCGCCTGGGCTGTGTCCGCTCCGCCGCGCGCGCAGACGTCCTCTCGCGCCGGTGGCGTGGCCTATGGACTCGGCTCCCAGATCTGGCCTTCCGCGACGTCCCGGCCGGCGAGATCCAGGCGGCCCTCACCCGGGTAGCCCTTCCCGGCGTCTCCGTCCTCGACGTTCGTCTTCCCAGGTAAGCCCCTGCCGGTTTTGCCGGTTTCCACGAGTTCGAATTTTGTACCATCTCCAAAGTTTGAATTGCACATGTAAAGGATAATAAACTAATGAGCCACTGGTTTGAGCGTTTCAGTTTTTGCACACCCTTTTTCCCAGGTGCCGGTCGCCAGCGCAGTGCAAGCTCGACGACTCCCGTGCCAAGTCGCTGCTGCGAGCAACCGCGAGGCTCTCTCCAAAAATACTCGTCCTCGAACTCCCGGACTGTTATCATGTGAAACTAGGTCGTCCAGTCGAAATCATCCTGCCTCATTTTCATCGCACCATGTCGATCGAGCTGGACACGCATCTCCTCCGCATCAAGCCACCGCGAGCAGGAGAGTTCCCCATGCTTGAGACGCTGTCTATCGCCGGAAACATTGCTGACCTCGGTGCCTTGCTAGACTGCTGCCCGCGGCTGCGCCTGCTCAAGGTCACCTTCCGTGGAGTTGATCATGCCTCCCTCAAAGCCGGGCTTGCCACGCTAGAAGCGGCGGTTGCACATGGCCTTGTGGTGTCCCTCCTTGGCATCAATGGCAATGTTGGCAGACACAGAGTCGAATCCTCTAGCTTTGCTCTAATTCTCAATGCCGTGGTGAGGGTCTATCCCTGGGAGTTCATCTTCACCAATAAGTTCCTTGAATATGTTGATGTCAACCTACCCTGCTTCCACCACACTATGTTGATCGAGATGAACTTGTACCCCGTCTACTTCAAGCAGTTGCAGGATGGCGTGTTCTTGACACTTGAGAGGTTGACGATCTCAGAGAGCCGCGGTGTTGTTGACCTTGCCTCGTTGGTCACACGATGTCCGCGTCTGCGCGTGCTCAAGGTTACTACAGATACATGCAACAATGTCACTATCCACTCAGCGTCGCTGCAGGAGATTGAGCTTGATCTCTTCGGTGACAATGAATGTCAGGGGATCGACATAGCCACTTCGTTCCTTGAGAAACTAAAGCTCATTGTCCGTGCCAGCACGAACCTTAGGGTGTCTATCTTGGCGCCAATGGTGGAAAAGGTCTCGTTACTGTGTATGTATGGAGAGTATCCTCTTATGTTTGGTTTTTGGTTGCTCCAAAGAATGAGGTTAGATCCGATAGATAACTATAAAGGCAAATATGATGCAGTGCTCAACAACAAAGCGGAAGATGCATGTTCACAACAACCTTCCTCTCATGTCCTATCCTTGGACATATCTGCTTTCGTATGTCTCTTGTTCATCTTATTTATCATTATATGCACTATATTTTTTATCTAAATTAATTCAATACACTCAATCATATATATCAAGCCAATTTATATTGCCTTCCAGAATCGATTACACTTCGGTGTAATACTGGACATTGCACAAGAGATGGAGAAGTTTATGGTCACCAACTTTTCTGTGTTGGAGCTACGTCTCAACCCAAAGGGGCATGCTTTTGCATCATTTGTATTCCGTCTTCTTAGGATGCGTCACATTCGCACGGTTGCACGAAGGCTTAAGGTTGTCCTACCGTGGTTTGAGGTAATTATTAACACTACTTACGCATATTATTTGCACACATACTAGTTTAAAATACATTCTAAGGTTTGTCATGCTCTAGGAGTCCAAAACACCAAAATGTCTTGGAAATTGTCCTTGTAATGAGCCTGAGAACTGGAGGAGCGAAAGTATATCCTTGACTTATCTTGAAGAAGTGGAAATAGAGTACTTAAGAGGAGGGGATCATCATATTGAACTTGTGAAATTGATATTTGGATCAGCACCAATGCTTAAAAGGATGACCATCAAGCAAGCCGATGAAATTAAACAACGTGAGATTGGAAGCTATGCCACAACTATCCACAATATTTGTTTAGCATATCCTTCTGTGGATTGTTCTATCTATATCAGTTCCGGTGAAAGGTGTCCATGTCATAGTGGTCGTCAGGCATGAATACAATCATTTTGCATTTGTTTGCAAAAAAGAAATGTTGATAGAAAAAATTGTTTTCCCAAACCAAATACAATATGTATATGCAGTCTCGTCTTAAGCTTACTGTTCTCAACCTATTACCTGCAACACTCCTTTGAGAATCCTATATAGTTTTCTTAATGTTTTGATATTTTTCAAATTTGTAGGGTGGTTGTGATGCATAGTATAGAATAATATGATAAAATTTTGAGTTGATTCTCTCATTCAGTTAGCTTCTGTGCTTAGGTGAAGAATTTCTAAGGCTCCCACTTCCTATTTTACTATGAAGCCAAAATTTATTAATTTGGATAGAAATATTTGTTTATGTATATATGCCAGGTGCCTTTTGGAATATTAGAGGTTTAGAGGAAGATGAAAAGAGAGGGTTTCTCAAAGATACCATCTCAGAGTATAATTTAGAATTTTGTGATGAGAAAACTTAAATGTGGGAGTTTACATATGCTTGGTTGAAGGGTATTAGTGGTAATACTCTGTTCATTTGCTTGGTTGAATGGTATTAGTCGTGATCTTTTAGTGGGTGTTAGAGATGATAGTTTGATGTAGGAGAGTGTGTAGCTGGAAGATTCATACTGGTGTTGATAAAGGATAAGATAGCACAGCGGTTGCTCAAAGTTTATTGTTGTGTCTTAGGCTACACATTCCAAATATAAAGAAGGTTTTCTAGTCAAGTTTCTAATTCCCTTTATTGAAAGAGATAGAAATAAACATAAGAAAATACCTAAATTGTATGATTTAAATGATATTATTAATCACTTTGGGTTAAAAAATCTAAATATTATGGGGCGTTGTATTAATTTGTCAAACAACTAGGTTGATCCCTTGTAGGTGAAAATAGATAGAATCTATTAACTACATGTGAACTTAATTTTACTTTAGGTAATGTTAGAACCCAACTGATAGGGGTGTCTGAACATGCTTCTCTTCTTCGTAATTGTTGGAGTTGTACCTACGTTCCATAAGTTCTTTAATTTGAATTTTGTTAGTTTTAGTAGTTAGATATGTTTTACTTTGGTATGAAAATGTGGGATGAAACTTTTTTGTGCCTGCTAGATGATATGTGGAAGAGTGGTACAAAACATGTTGAGATATTATTTCTACTTAGTTAGATCATATAGATAGAAAAGGTGAGACGGCAAGACTCTATCCAACGGACAACGAACTTAGGTATGATATCGATTTGTTGTCTAAGTTGAACAAAATTCTTAAAGAAGAGATCAAATAGAAATTGAAGGTCCAAGGAAAGGAAGGCACCGTGAAGGGGATATAAATACTAAGTACTTTATGATGAAAGATAGCAGGCACACTAATTTAAGATAATCGTCGTAGGTGATGATTAACATACTAATTCATGGAACAAAGTTTGAAACATTTGTTTGGCATTATTTATCTTTTACACTCGTCTTTGTCTGAATATGTTACTATTTGCGTAGAAGATGCAACATAGTTTTGTTAACTAAACCTTTTTCTTTATAGTAAGTTAGGTTATTGTTTTTTAAATGGAGCATATTAGAGACCAAACCTTGATGTTACCCTTTCTCAATTTTTCAAAAGTTTTGGTCGCTAATTATTTGTAAATGATCTTCTCAAATTTATTCCAGATTTATGTGATGGTAAATTAGATATTATTAGATTTAATTATGGCATTATCACCCTCATTCCAAAAGGTGAGGTCTTGACTAGTTGTAAATGTTAACGCCTATTTGCTTTCTTTACGTTATTTTAAACATTTTTACTAAAGTGTGGTTAATAAGATGGTGATTCTATTAGTTGTCATACATTCAACCTATTATTATTAAAGATCGGTACATTGCCGATGGTGTAGTTTTACTCCATGAAACATGCACTGGAGTAAATAAAACGTTGTTCATTTTATGGAAGAATGCTAAAGAAAGCCTTATGGTTCCACTTCCTAGTCTAGTGTGAAGACAAAGTTTAGAAGTTTAGATAGAAACTTGGTTTATTAAAATATGCAATGTGTTTGTTAAAATGCTGGAAGTATAGGGGAAGATGAAAAGAGAAGCTTTCTCAAAGATATATATACCATATCTGACTACAATTTAGATTTTGTTATTTCCATAAAACTAGAAAGTCGAAGTTTACATATGCTCGGTTGAATGGTAGGTAATGCTCTTTTCATTTGGGTGTAGGCACCATCTAAAGATGTTTCATGTGTTCTTTTAATGGATGTTAGAGATGGTAAGTTCGATGTGGGAGACTCTATAGCTGGTAGTTTTGTACTAGAATGCTTGTAAGGGATAAGCAAAGCATATTTTAAATCAAATTAGTTGTTGTGTATGAGGCTAAAAATTCCAACAATAAAGCAGGTTTTATGGTTGAGTTTGTAGAAGTAATAGGTTGGAATAATTTACCTTTTTACACGAGAGGGTAAATTTGATTATAAGAACTGACTAGATAAATAAACATAAGAAAGGATTTAAATTGTGTGATTATTCTAATGTATTTACCGGCCACTTGGGTTTAAAGGAGTAAGCATTATCATGCCTAGTTTTACTAAGAAGGAGACACACATGAAAGCGATATAAATACTAAGCACTTTATGATGAAATTTAGGGCGATGCAAACATAAGAATAAATTTTCCACACTTAGCCAAGTCAGATGTTTGATGGTAGGTGTTGATAACATATTAAATGAAACAAAGCTTTACAAACATTTCTTTGGCATTGTTAATCTTTTGTGTGTATCTTTACCTAACAATTTTACTATTTTATTGGTAAATCCAAACATACTTTTATTAACTAAACATTTTTGTTAGTAGAGGTTAGTGTAGTTGTTTGTTTATGGAACATAACAATGCACGAGGCCATATGGAGCTCATGTTCAGTTTTTTATACGGAACATAACAAGAAGTAGTGGATAAGAGACGAGCCCAAGGATGTTATCTTATGGGCCTTACCGTATGGGCCACGTGAACCTGGACTACTGAAGCTAATAGATGAATCATCGGTGAGATGTTGTAACACCCTCGAATCGGCCCTATGCAAGTTTTAGCCCTTTCCGCCGAACCCGCATAGAAATGATTCAAGGACGCCCACCAAGCACTTTCGTGCGGGTGGAAAACGAAGTAATACCATTACACAACAGTCCTCGATGGGATCCACAGAACATATATATATATATATATATATATATATATATATATACAACAGCGACTCCATGAGTCAAGAATACAGATATACTATACAAAGATCTAAATCACCTTGAAAACGATAAAGCGTCCGACTATGTACAAGATGCAAATGGGGCTAAGAGCCCTGAAGAATAACCAATGGCGTCCATAACCCTGCCCAGGCCAAGCCGGAAGGGTAACCCTGCTAACGACGTCGATCTCAAACCTGCTAAAACAAAAAGGGGTGCCGACAAAGGCAAAGGAAAAAGAGGAGCGTCAAGATCGAGGCCGATGCAGCGAGGCTAGAATTCGGCGGCTCTCGCCTACATAGGTATGGTGGACTGAAGCGGCAGTGCAGCAGCACTAAACAACCTATAGAGACTCAGTAAAACTGGCGGCTATTAGAGGGGGGTAAGAAAGACCTATTCGGATCCAACCTGATACTAACACCAAACATACCCATCCTGGCATTTCCCCCTCGAGACCAAACGAGGAAGTCAGACCGAGGAACTCACACGGTTGGCAATTTTACTCATTTCGTTATAGTTGCAGCACTTACTAAACAGATGTAGATATCATGAGTCATCCTGAATCATAAGTAGTGGGCAGTTTTAATTAACCATTCCGTGGTAGTTAGAACATTTACTAGTCAAATATAATTGTCTTGAGGAATCCCAAAACCCAGCAGTTGTTGGCATTTTTATCACATTCCATTGAAGTTGCAATACTTACTAGGCAGATATAACAAGACACAAGGAACCCCAGCTCCACCAGTTGTTGGCATTTTTAATATCCATTCCATTGTAGTTGAATCTGATTACTAGTCACATATTAAGTCAAATTTACAGCACTACTTTAGTTATGCTTGTCTATGATCGAGATACTGTGCTCCAAGTCGTCCATAACCGCGCACACGGCTTTCAGAAAGATTTACCCTGCAGGGGTGCACAAATAGCAACACACACGATCAACCTCGGAAAAACCAAATCAAAACCCAACGAGGCTTTCACGACAAAGCAATCACAAGATTCATAAAATATTTCAGAGGGCTACCCCACTAAGCTACCCGCAACGAAGTTTGCCGGCTCCGAAACGGACCCAAGGGTTTGCGAGAACGGCTGTAAACGACTGGGAACCCGAAAGTGTGACTGGGCTTGTCGATACCGCGAAATCGTGCCACGATCCAAAACAGTACAGGTGCTCCACGCACAATCATAAATAAAGCAGTAAAGCATGTCATAAGTACATGATAGTAATAAAACCCCAAACTAGTTTGTGGCCCCAAGAAATAAGAAATGAATCAAACTCTGGCTAAGGGGGATTCATAGAGTCTCCCGTATGTGGATAGTGCGAATAGTCAAGGAACAGGTATCAAGTACTCGGGGCCTACGGGACACAAGTGGACATAAAAACCAAATAGCATATAGTGCCCACCTGTGCCTCTTTCATTAGTTATTCCAACAATTTAAATAGTTGTATTTAAAGTCATGATCCTCTCCACTATTAAGCATGTGTCAACCTTCTAACGATGGTGGAACGACAACGACGCGAAGCAGCACCTGAGCAAGCAACTATGACTCGCGGGGCCAACTATCTAACAAGCAACAGGTAATAGGAGGTGTCGAAGGCAATATAACGACTGCAGGAATATATCTGGTACGGAATACTAAAGCATCGAGACACGGATAGCAATAGATCAACATGAAGAAATAAAGACTATAAATACAAAATAGGTATAAGGGGGAGAGATGCTCGCCTAGGAAACACTGCCGACGGATCATATCCGGAGAACTTGTCGATACTCGCATCAACTCATCGGCCTAATCCGCGAAGAAGCAAACACTAGAACAAACACCGGATGCACTATTTAATACTACGGCAGAAGATCAAGCATGATACATATATGAGGCATGACATGGCAAGGATGCGATGCAACGGTAATATTAAGCAGAACCGGGATCCCGACAATTAATTAAGTGGTTCATGTTGTTTAGATACCCCGCAATTTAAATGTTGTATTAACAAGGCAAAACATGATACCGGTTCGCTATGCAATTTTTAAATAGAGCCATAGACTAGAAAAGCCCGTCTCCATGTTTAATTAATAGATGAATCTGCTAAATGCCCCAAACCATATGACATGTATGTAAGTTTGAATGATTTAAATATGCATCAAGTTGTAAGGTATTTATCAGAAATAGGGATAGGGACGGGGTCTTACAATTTGAATCGGAGAGATGGACTTTGGATTATTCTTGAAGTAGAGGAAGTAGCCGAAGTGGCGATCGCCGAAAAGAAGGCCTTGTCCGAGGGGTGGTGGTGGCAGATGACAGAATCCAACATGACAAAGCGGAGCAAAACTTGGCGGCTCATATACGCCCGATAGAAGAAAACCAAAGGAATCCGTCTTGCCGGTATTTTGTCAAAGAGCTTGTGAACGAGAGCGCATGGATAATATCCAGGATAGAATTTGGCAGAAGTGGATCGGCGATGCAACAGTGCACCTGCTCTGCTGCTAGTTCGCATCTTGCAGGGACGATAGAGAACAAATGCCAGGAGCTAATTGGCTCAGGACCAAGCGTTGACGCGAAATCCCTCGACGCATGAAAAATAGTAGGGAGGTGGCATGTGTGCTGCCGCTATTGACAGCAACCTAGCGATGCGAATCAAAGCATGGCTGGCAGAATGTTTGTGGCGCGCAGAAAATCGAAGTGGAGCTGCGAGCTCCTGGGTTGATGCTCACAGGGATCAAGGGGGGCACAGGAACCGAGACCCGGCAGGGCAGACCTGGGTGGCCGGGCGTGTGCACTCGTGCAGGAGATAAATCAAGGGGCGCGCGGCTGTGGCGAGTGGAGTGATGGCGATGGGCATAAGCTGGGCAAAAATCGATTGGATCACGGCAGGCAGCCGGTCGGCTCCTCGCGCGCGCCGCCAAAGTCTGGGATCTGCTGCTGCTGCGCATGAGTAGAGCAATGGCAAATTGAGATTGTTGGTGAGAAGCTGCTGCACGGCATGGGTCATGCGCTCGCGGTCCAAGGCGACATCAGATGGCGGCGGCACAAAAGAGAAATAGAAGAACATAAATCAATTTAGAGAAAGCTCACCGTGTCATGGAATAGCCAGATGTTCCACGCGACTAGAAGATTAGGAGGCGCACGGCTAAAGATGAGAGTATACTGGCGATAGAAATTTGTTCGAGAAGTAAGAGTGGAAATTGGCTCACCTCCAGATCTATAAGACGAGGAATTTTGGTACGGATCTAGAATCTGGGGTTTGGAAAGAAGATCTGGGGTTTGGAAAGAAGGGAAAAGGGAAATGAACTATTTATATGACTAGATGGGACTAGTTTTGGGCTAAAATTTTAGACGGGCTTTTTGCCTATTTTTATTTTTAGCAAAAATAACAAGCCTTTTATAGTCTTATAATTGACCGAACAATATTATTATCATTTTATTTCGAATTAATAAAAAGGAGGCGGCTCGATATGTATGGTACAACAAAAGAGTTGACAAGTATATGGATGGAGTATAGAGTGGTATGTACGTGTGGTAGAAATAAAAGAGGTAGGAGGGATGCAAGAGGGTTTAAGAGAAAAAGAGAGGTAGCGAATATGGCAAGATCACCAGATGTCGAGGGTGGCTTATAAATAACAAAGAATATGGAGTATATCCATTGGAGAAATAATATATATGGAAAAGAGAAATAAAAGATATGAAATATATATGTATCAAAATAGACTGAGAATAGAGATTGGCCCGAACAAGAATGGAACATAGAGAAGATTATCAAAACAAGAAGAAGAGAGATGGAATAGAGATGGCCTCATGGTATTAGATAGATCCACATATTCTTCGAATAGATGTGATTTAAACCATAAGGCAAAAACAAATGGAACCCCTGTGTATATGTGGTAGAATTGAAAATGATCATAAGGTCTAGATAGATTGGCAAGTTGGTGATAAAAAGAATTAAAGAGATGATGCCCCCAACTCAATTTGGGCATTTTGGCGAATATAAAAATGGCAATACTCAAGTAATAGAATTTGGACATCATGGTTCCATATCAGATGGCATCAACTAGAGATAGAATAGAGGAAGGTTAAAGTAGAGAGGAAGCAATGTCAAGCTCAAATACAGATATCAAGAGCCAAACACAAGTGTAACAATTTGAATGCAATGATTTAATAATAGGTTCCATCCAGGGTGGCATTATGAGCATGATAATGTATGATGACATAACGATGCTCAAATGCAATGTGGTATAATGACATCAGCATGCAGTCATGATAATGCACAAAATAGAAACACCGAGCGATTTTCTAGTAGTGATTTTATTGAGGTGCTACAGGTGTGCGTTCTTATTTCTCTAGAGTCTGTGTAGAATCGCGACTAGGACGCTGCACTCAGCAGCCACCGGATCGAGATCTCACCAACGCCCTTCCAGACGAGATGCATTGCATGGTCATCACACACATAAGCTGTGTCTGCACCACCCTTGGATCGGCCTCCTCACACGGGCCTTTGGACCGGTGTCACTCACCAGAGTCTCTTGCCGATGGATTTTACTCCTGCCATGACAGAAATTTTGTTTATCCGCTTCTCTGAATCAAAACCACAGTCATCATCGACATGCAAGTTTCTTATATAACCATGTTGGAGCCAGTTAGACAAGCCAACTTGTTTCTATAGACCACCACTTTGTTCTTGCCAGCAGAGTTAGTCTGTTTATCCGCTTCTCCGAATCAAAACCACAGTCATCATCATCGACATACGAGTCTCATATATAACCACATTGCAGCCAGTCAGACAAGCCAACTCGTTGCTATAGACCACCACTTTGTTCTCGCCGCTAGAGTTAGTCTTCACTCTCTCACAAAATTTCGTGACATAGAGTTGATACTATATGTGTACTGTATGACACGATGTGACAAAGACGAACTAGATTTGTCACGGTGAAGTAAAAAAGAGTACTCATAATCAGCTTATTTAATTTTGAGCTAAAACAAAGTACTATTTTAGTGGAGTATTAATGTGTTATTAGAAGCAACTTTTATTTTAAGAGGAATCCTTTTATAGTGTACTCAGTTATCAGCGGCTGGAACTTTTTTTTTAGCATTTCAGCAAGCAACTGGACATGATGCTTGTAATATTGTGGGCTGTATGAAATTCGGCAATTATGTGATGTCCTTCTCCGCCTTGAGCAACTGTGGGCTGGGCTGCGTTAATTGGGTCTCGATCAGTACGTGTAGGTATATTGAAGATATGTGCTCATACGGGTTCGGGGGAGGTTCTATGCACTGCTTATCGCCGAGAAGCTCAGTTTAATCTCCGTCCGGTGCCGTGAGTTGTCAGCTTTATCACCTACCCCACACCACATGCAACTGTACTATAGCTGTCCATCTCCTCACCTTTTTGTTTCTACCAACATCTCTTGACCTTTTTTATTTCGATCGGTATATTTTAGGCACGTCCCGTCTCCTCGACTTTTTATTTTTATCCGCACAGTTTAGGTATGGATAGGGAAATATATTTCCTTCGACCCATATTAGTTGACTTAGATTGTCTAGATTTGACTGTATCTAGACATAATTTAGTATTAGATATATCGTATCTTTGATAAATTTATTGGGTCGAAGGGAGTATATTAAACACATCTAGAGACAAATATTCTTGTAAATCTAAACCAGCTAGTGGGAAAATACAAACATTTTTTAAACTAGCGTGCATTTTTGAAAACATGACCGAAACAATGAAATATAAATTTGCACAAATTTATGAAAAGTGACTGAAAAATGTAGAACTGTGAAATGGGACTGAAAATCGTGAAACGTGACTAAAATATGTGAAACGCGACAAAAATTTTGTGAAACGCTAATGAAATTTTGTGAAATTGCAAAATTAAGAAACGTGGCTAAAAATTATGAAAAACGACAAAAATTATGAAACGGTACTGAAATTTTGTGAAACAGGACTAAAATTTTATGAAACGTGACTAACAATTATGAACCATGAGTGAAATTGTGAAAATTGACCGGGAAGGTTTCAGATAGAGCAAAGGAAAAAATGATAAATAAACCACTACGCCTGCACCAAATACAATAAAAAATAATTCCTTTCATGAAAAAAAAGGGAGTGGTAGGAGACCGCATGGGTCTGGCTAGATTTCTCCGTGAGGCTGAGATCGCTCTTCTTGGGCCACAACGCGGTTAAGCGTAGGACCAGCTGAGGTAACATGTCTCAGATCCGACAGAGGGATGCGGGACGCAAGCAGCGGCTGAGCATGGAGAGGGAGCAGGTTGCTTGTGCGGTTCTCCAAGATGGCCTTGTGGTTTCAATTTTTCAAATGGTTTCAATTTTTCAAATATGGTTTTGTTGTTTTAATTAAATAAAACTTGGTCTTAAGGTTTTAGTGTTTTTTGGGTGGTAGTTTCAATTTAATAAAACTTGGTCTTGTGGTTGCAGTTGTTGATAGGTGGTGGTTTCAATTGTTTTAAACATGTTTTAGTAGTTTCAACTTTATGAAATGGTGGTTTGAATTGTTTCAAACAAGGTTTTGTGATTTCAATTAAATGAAAGTTGGTCTTATGGTTCCGGTTCTTGTTATGTGGTGGTTAAATTGTTTCAACCTTGTATTAGTGGTTTCAACTATTTGAGACATGTTTTAGTGGTTTTAAAAGTTTGAAGTGGTGGTTTCAATTGTTTCAAACATGGTTTTGTGGTTTTAATTAAATGAAACATGGTCTTCTAGTTCTGGTTCTTGTTATGTGGTGGTTTCAATTGTTTCAAACATGTATTAGTGGTTTGAAATGTTTCAAACATGTTTTAGTGGTTTTAAATGTTTGCAGTGGTGGTTTCAATTGTGATTGTAGCCATTGTTAGGTGGTGGTTTTAATTGTTTCAAACATGTTTTAGTGGTTTGAACTGTATTAAGTGGTGGTTTCAGTCAAACATGATTTTGTGATTTCAATGCAATGAAACTCGGTCTTGTGATTTCGATTTTTGTTATGTGGTGGTTTCAATTATTTCAAACATGTATTAGTGATTTCAAATGTTTCAAACATGTTTTAGTGATTTGAACTGTATCAAGTGGTCGTTTCAATTGTTTCAAACATGGTTTTGTGGTTTTAATTAAATGAAACTTGGTCTTTTCGTTCTGGTTCTTCTTATGTGCTAGTTTCAATTTTTTCAAACATGTATTAATGGTTTCAAATGTTTCAAACATGTTTTAGTGGTTTCAATTGTTTGGAGTGGTGGTCAATTGTTTCAAAGATGGTTCTATGGTTTCAATCAAATCAAAGTTCGTCTTGTGGTTCTGGTTCTTCTTATGTGGTAGTTTCAATTGTTTCAAACATGTATTAGTGGTTTCAAATATTTCAAACATGTTTTAGTGGTTTCAAATGTTTGGAGTCATGGTTTCAATTGTTTCAAACATGGTTTTGTGGTTTCAATTAAATGAAACTTGGTCTTATGGTTCTGGTTCTTCTTATGTGGTGGTTTCAATTGTTTCAAACATGTATTAGTGGTTTCATATATTTCAAACATGTTTTTGTGATTTCAAATGTTTGGAGTGGTAGTTTCAATTGTTTCAAACACGGTTTTGAGGTTTCAATTAAATGAAACTCGGTATTGTGGTTCTGGTTCTTCTTATGTGGTGGTATCAATTGTTTTAAACATGTATTAGTGGTTTCAAATGTTTGAAACACGTTTTAGTGATATCAAATGTCTGAAGTGGTGGTTTCAATTGTTTCAAATATGGTTTTGAGGTTTCAATTAAATGAAACTTGGTCTTGTGGTTTCGGTTCTTTCTATGTGGTGGTTTCAATTATTTCAAACATGTATTAGTAGTTTGAAATATTTGAAACATTTTTTATTGGTTTCAAATGTTTGAATTGGTGGTTTTAATTGTTTCAAACATGGTATGTTGTTTTAATTAAAGGAAACTTGGTCTTGTGGTTCTGGTTCTTCTTATGTGGCGGTTTCAATTGATTGAGACATGTATTAGTGGTTTCAAATGTTTTAAACATGTTTTAGTGGTTTCAAATGTTTGAAGTGGTAGCTTCAATTGTTTGAAACATAGTTTTGTGATTTCAATTAAATTAAACTTGGTCTTGTGGTTCCAGTTCTTCTTATGTGGTGGTTTCAATTATTTCAAACATGTATTAGTGGTTTTAAATGTTTCAAACATATTTTAGTGGTTCTAAATCTTTGAAGTGGTGGTTTCAACTTTTCAAAAATGGTTTTGTTATTTTAATTAAATAAAACTTGGTCTTGAGGTTCTAGTATTTTTTGGGTGGTGGTTTCAGTTTAATGAAACTTGGTCTTGTGGTTGTAGTTGTTGTTAGGTGGTAGTTTTAATTGTTACAAACATGTTTTAGTGGTTTGAAATGTCTGAAGTGGTGGTTTCAATTGTTTCAAAGAAGGTTTTGTGGTTTCAATTAAATGAAACTTGGTCTTGTGGTTCCGGTTCTTCTTAGTGGTAGTTTAAATTGTTTCAAACATCTATTAGTGGTTTCAAATGTTTGAAACATGTTTTACTGGTTTCAAATGTTTAAGTGGTGGTTTCAATTATTTCAAACATGGTTTTGTGGTGTCAATTAAATGAAACTTGGTCTTTTGGTTCCGTTTCTTATTATGTGGTGGTTGAAATTGTTTCAAACATGTATTAGTGGATTGAAATGTTTCAAACATGTTTTAGTGGTTTCAAATGTTCGAAGTGATGGTTTCAATTGTGGTTGCAGACGTTGTTAGGTTGTGGTTTTAATTGTTTTAAACATGTTTTAGTGGTTTGAACTGTATGAAGCGGTGGTTTCAATTGTTTCAAACATGATTTTGTGATTTCAATTCAATTAAACTTGGTCTTGTGGTTTCGGTTCTTGTTATGTGGTGGTTTCAATTGTTTCAAACATGTATTAGTAGTTTCAAATGTTTGAAACATGTTTTAGTGGTTTCAAATGTTTGAAGTGGTAGTTTTAATTGTTTCAAACATGGTTTTGTGGTTTTTAAATGAAACTTGGTCTTATGGTTCCGGTTCTTCTTATGTGGTGGTTTTAATCCCTTCAAACATGTATTAGTGGTTTCAATTTTTTTAAACATATTTCAGTGGTTCCAAATGTTTGAAGTGGTGGTTTCAACTTTATAAAGATGGTATTGTTGTTTCAATTAAATAAAACTTGGACTTGAGGTTCTAGTGTTTTTTGGGTGGTGGTTTCAATTTAATGAAACTTGGTCTTATGGTTGTAGTTGTTGCTAGGTGGTGGTTTCAATTTTATCAAACATATTTTAGTGGTTTCAAATGTCTAAAGTAGTGGTTTCAATTGGTTGAAAGAAGGTTTTGTGGTTTTAATTAAATGAAACTTGGTCTTGTGGTTCCGGTTCATCTTATGTGGTGGTTTAAATTGTTTTCAACATGTATTAGTGGTTTCAAATGTTTGAAACATGTTTTAGTGGTTTCAAAAGTTTGAAGTGGTGGTTTCAATTGTTTCAAACATGGTTTTGTGCTTTGAATTAAATTAAACTTGGTCTTCGGGTTCTGGTTCCTGTTATGTGGTGGTTGCAATTGTTTCAAACATATATTAGTCGTTCAAAATGTTTCAAAAATATTTTAGTGGTTTGAAATGTTTGAAGTGGTGGTTTCAATTATGCTTGCAACCATTGTTAGGTTGTGGTTTTAATTGTTTTAAACATGTTTTAGTGGTTGAACTATATGAAGTGGTGGTTTCAATTGTTTCAAACATGATTTTGTGGTTTCAATTCAATGAAACTTGGTCTTGTGGTTCCGATCTTGTTATGTGATGGTTTTAATTGTTTCAAACATGTATTAGTGGTTTCAAATGTTTGAAGTGGTAGTTTCAATTATTTCAAACATGGTTTTGTGATTTCAATTAAATTAAACTTGGTCTTATGGTTCCGGTTCTTCTTATGTGGTGGTTTAAATCCTTTTAAACGTGTATTAGTGGTTTCAAATGTTTCAAACATATTTCAGTGGTTCCAAATGTTTGAAGTGGTGGTTTCAACTTTTCAAAAATGTTTTTGTTGTTTCAATTAAATAAAACTTGGTCTTGAGGTTCTAGTGTTGCTTGGGTGGTGGTTTCAATTTAATGAAACTTGGGCTTATGGTTGTAGTTATTGCTAGGTGTAACGCCCCAGAATCGGGTCTATGCAAATCTCAGCATTTCCCGCCAAAACCCGCATAGAAGCGATTCAAAGACGCCCACCAAACACTTTCGTGTGCGTGGGATTTGATTCAAGTAGTTACATCACAGTAGTTTACAACAGAGTCCACAAGAACTTGTATATACAACAACGACTCAACGAGTCAAGAATACAATTGATACAATACAAAGATGCAAATCTCGAAGAAAGCCAAATAGTATCTGAGTACGGACAAGATCCAAATTGGACTAAGAGTCTTGGAGAATAACCAAGCGGTGTCCATAAACCCTGCCCAGGCCAAGACGGAAGGGTAACCTTGCTAACGTCGTCGATCTCATACCTGTCAAAGCCAAAGGGGTGCCAACAAAGGGCAAAGGAAAAAGAGAGCGGTCAGTACTGAGGCCAGTACACGAAGAGGCTAGAATTCGGCGGTCCTCGCCTACATAGGTATGATGGGCTCAGTGGTAGCAAAGCTTGCACTATATAACTTATAGAGACACACTACAACTTCGGCTATTAGAGCGAGATGAGAGAGAGCTACGTGGTAACAATAGTATAACACCAGGCATAACCCATCCGAAGATTTCCCCCTCGAAGACCAGTCGAGAAGTCCTCTTGTGGAACACACACGGTGGCAATTTTAGTTAAGCAGGTGTTTAGTTGATAAGGCTAATTACTAATCATATTATTAGAGGCAAAACATTAATGGCGTTGTCTATGATCATGACACTATACTCCTGAGGCGCCCATAACCGTGGACACACGGCTTCTCTAAAAGATTTACCCTGCAAGGGTGCACTACTGTACCCAAACGCATGTTCAACCCTTCAGGCAACATAATACGCGTGACTTCCAAATCTCAAAACAAGAACTGTCCCATAACTACGCGCGTATTCAGAGGTATCACCTACTGTGGGGAACCAACCAAGAGGTACGACGATTCTCAAGGAAGGCACAACGTTTGCACCTACTATACCGAACGGCCCTGGAAGATAACTTGTAGAGCTCCCCTTGAACCGCCGGCATGTATCACTTTTATGTATGCAATGCCCGGGCTGTCCACCAAATCATATCATAATCAAGTCCGAAGACATAACAACTCACCCATGTCCGAGGACATATTATGCGTATGCACTAAATGGAAAACCAATTTTGTGACCCTCTGGATAAACGAATAGCGCCGGTAGTTGAGGGGGGGATCCCATGGGCCTCCACGTTTGGTTAGCACGATCAACTCAGAACTAGTATCGTAGAACGAACGGGTCCTAGGGCGGCTCAAGCAGTTCCCAAAGGTGGTCCCTGCCAGGGCCTTATCATTAGGTGAAAACATAACCATAACCAGCATCACCAATTTAATTATCATGTTATCAACAATAACCATATATCACGGTTGACCTATATGAGAGCGGGCAGCAGACCTAAGCATGCGCTACGACTCGCAAGGACAAAGCTAGCTACTCAAACAAAGGCAATAGGATAACCAAGGCAATATAGTGGAGTAAGTAAATGAGGGAAATGGTACTAGAGCATCGATAATAAGGATAGCAATAGATCAAAGGAAGGAAGTAAAGACTATAAATGCAAAATAGGTAGAAGAGGGGGGAATGCTCGCCTGTGGGACAAAGTCGGTGACCGAAGACTTGTCGTAACTCGCATCCACTCATCGTCCTATCCGGTGAAGAAGCAAACACTAGAAGAAGATGCCGAAGGCAATATTTAATACTAGGCAGAAGATGCGGCATCATCATGATATGATGCATGGCATGGCAATATGCGGACTAGCTTAGCAATATTAAGCGGGATCGGAATCCCGACAATTGAATAGGAGGTTCCAGTTGTTTATCTACCCCGCAAATTAAATGTTGAATTAACAAGGCAAAGCATGGCATTGATTCGCTACACAAATTTAAATAGAGACAATAAAAGACTAGAATAGCCCGCATATGGTCTCCATATTTAACTTAGGTGAATCGTAGAAATACCCTCAAGCACCCACAATATGTACGCAAACATGTTCAATTAATATGCAAGAAGATATGGCATTTATAAAAATAGGGATAGGATTGGTGTCTCACGGCTCAGTTTGCAAAGATGAATGGAGAGACTGATCGTCGAATGGTAGATGAAGTAACGGAAGTAGGCCTCGTCCCAAAAGTACTTGTACCACCACCATCTTGATGTTCTGGAATCTGAAGTATATGATGTCGCGGATGTCGAGAAGTAGAACTTGATGGTCAAGCGATTAATCGCGGGCATTGGATAGAAAACCCGTGGCCGAAGTCCTCATTGGAATTTCAACGAACACTTACAGTGCAGCAACCTGGGAGATTTTGATCAGCTGCCGTTGAACACATGCACGAAAAGCGGTTGCCAATCCGAGACAGAACAGTGGAGCGATGTGCCGCTCGATGCCCCTGCTAGCGACATGCGGCAAGGAACTGCGGGCATGCGGCTGGCCGACGTGTAGATCGAGACGACTAGGGATGTAGGCACGCATGGCCGCCTCATTTGGCTCTGATATTGTTGGCGTGGTGGCGATGTGGAGCTGAGCGACTTCTCCCACAGTCGAAGGGCCGAGCGGGGCCGAGCTGCTGTTGCCTGGCTCAGCTGCATACGGCAAGGGAACAAAAGAACAGAGGATCAAGCAATTGATTGGAGTTGGACTGGAGTGACATTGAGTATTATCCTACCATGGTCAACCGCATGCATGTGTCAGGAAATTTGGTGAGCAAGCGATCGATTGGAGCCAAGCAGATGGAGAAACACTCTACACACAAGGGTGCACTCGAGATTGACAAGATGGTTGTCTGGAATTTTACCCAAGGAGAAACGACATCCCGACTAGAGCAAGGACCTGGGGGAGCACATCGGCTAAAGGAAGGAGAGGAAAGAATAAAAGTGGGGAATTCTAGATCTCAGGTTGGGGATTGGGGCTAGGGTTTGCAAAATCAGAAGGGCAAAGGAGTATTTATATAGTCCAAAGTAGACTAGATAAGCCTAGTTTTAGGCTAAAATTTTAGGCGGGCCTTTAGCCTAGTTTTATTTTTTTAGTCAAATAAGAAAACCATTTGCGGTCACATAACGGACCAAAATATTGTTTTGTTTTAGTTTGAAAATGAGAAAAGGGAAACGGAATTAATAAAACCATAGGGATATTTTAGCAAAACCAAAATAGTTTTTTAGCAAAATAGTTTGCGGTCAAAATTGAGAACAAAATATGCATGATGATGTTATGGTGATGCACAAAATAAAAATAACAGGCAAATCTAATTGTGGATATTTTCCCGGGCATTACAACTCGACACCACTAACAAGGGATCTCATCCCGAGATCCAAGCAAAGACACGGGGGGGAGGAGGTTAGGCTGTTGGCTCTTCTATCGCCCGGTTGATTATTGCGACACCACTAACAAGAATTCTTGCTCCGTCTTGAAGTTGTCGACACCACCAACAAGGGTTGTTGTTCACGTCCTTCAAGGAAACACTCCGGGAAAATAAAGGCGAAGAAAGAGGTCATAGGGTCACCTCTAACTTCCAAAGGAGTAAAAATCGCACTAATCCACCAATTCAATGTACAAGAGCGAACGATAAGAGTAGTCAGATGGGGATCAGTCCATCGCGCACCCAAAGCATTACTCTGCACATGAATAGGAGAATTATGCAACCCAACTCTCAGAATTAAGATAGGAGATCCTGACAAGAAGTATTCACAAATATCAGAAGGATGTTGAGGTTTTCAAGAAGTCGCGAAACACCGGAAGTGTAAGGAAGGGAATCTTGAAAACAAAGGAGAGGTCCACAGATAGAATGAAGTGAGACATAGAAACACCATTGCAAAAGGATTGAAGCAAAAACCTAAAGGTACGACGGAAACCCAACCACGAGAATCCTAAACTTGAAGAAGGTAAGTGATCAGATTAAAACACGCAAAGATGAGAGGAGAAAGAATGGAGGTAAGGAGTAAAATCAGAGCTAATCAGATATATCCAACGCATTTGTGGTAAAATAGTTTTAACACTAGACATCGGCCATTGGCAAGGTTAACCTACAAGCTAGACTAGTGGGGTATCGTAAACCTTTGCTCTGATACCACTTGTAACGCCCTAGAATCAGGTCTATGCAGATCTCAGCATTTCCCGCCAAAACCCGCATAGAAGCGATTCAAAGACACCCACCAAACACTTTCGTGTGGGTGGGATTTGATTACAAGTAGTTACATCACAGTAGTTTACAACAGAGTCCACAAGAACTTGTATATACAACAACGACTCAACGAGTCAAGAATACAATTGATACAATACAAAGATGCACATCTCGAAGAAAGCCAAATAGTATCTGAGTACAGAGAAGATCCAAATTGGACTAAGAGTCCTAGAGAATAACCAAGCGGTGTCCATAAACCCTTCCCAGGCCAAGCCGGAAGGGTAACCTTGCTAACGTCGTCGATCTCATACCTGTCAAATCCAAAGGGGTGTCGACAAAGGGCAAAGGAATAAGAGAGCGGTCGATCGAGGCGATGCAGCGAGGCTAGAATTCGGCGGTCCTCGCCTACATAGGTATGGTGGGCTCAGCGGCAGCAAAGCTTGCACTATCTAACTTATAGAGACACACTACAACTTTGGCTATTAGAGAGAGATGAGAGAGAGCTACGCGGTAACAATAGTATAACACTAGGCATAACCCATCCGAAGATTTCCCCCTCGAAGACCAGTCGAGAAGTCCTCTTGCGGAACACACACGATGGCAATTTTAGTTAAGCAGGTGTTTAGTTGATAATGCTAATTACTAATCATATTATTAGAGGCAAAACATTAATGGCATTGTCTATGATCATGACACCGTACTCATGAGGCGCCCATAACCGTGGACACACGGCTTCTCGAAAAGATTTACCCTGCAGGGGTGCACTACTGTATCCAAACGCATGTTCAACCCTTCAGGCAACATAATACGCATGCCTTCCAAATATCACAACAAGAACTGTCCCATAACTACGCGCGTATCCAGAGGTATCACCTACTGTGGGGAACCAACCAAGAGGTACGATGATGACCCACAAGTATAGGGGGTGTATCGCAGTATTTTTGATAAGTAAGAGTGTCGAACCCAACGAGGAGCAGAAGGTGCTGGCTAGTGGTATGGATCAGGAATTCTCTGCAAATACTTAGCAAACAGATTTTTAGGGGTTTTTGATAAAGCAAGTAAACAAAGTACGAGTAAATAAAAGACAGTAGGAATAAATGCAGCAAGTGGCCCAATCCTTTATGCAGCAAAGGACAAGCTGGTTGTATTACTTAAGATGACCAAACGTTCTCGAGGACACATGGGAAGGCATCAAGTGCTTTCGCTTCATATAGTTGATTAATCTTCTTTACCTTGCTAAGTGTTGTGTGGGTGAACCTGTGCTAATGTACCGCCCCATCCAAGACTAATACATACTTGTGATTATACCCCTTGCAAACATCTGTAAGTACAAGAAAGTAATTAAGGTAGAAACCTAACCACAGCTTTAAACTCTAAGACCCTTACGCCCCTTGTGTAATGGTTTCCTAATGGGGGGTTCAGGTTTCTGTCACTCCGGCAACCCCTACGATTAGTAGCCAAATATACACAATGCATTCCCCTAGGCCCATATAGGTGAAGTGTCATGTAGTCGACATTCACATGACACCACTAGAAGAAGTACACCACAACTTAAATATCAAACTATTGAATCTTTCTCAACACAACTCCACTACTAACAACATGACTTCTCCCATGTCCTCAAGAACAAAAGCAGACTACTCACAAGACATCATATGGATCATGATCAGAGATGGAATAATGATGTATAACAATCTGAACATAAACAATAATTCAATGGTTCACTCAATAGCATCAACTACAAAGAGTAATCAACACCGGGAAAGTTTCCCCTATGAACTAATGCAAGATTCAACTCAATTGTTACAGCAATATGGAGATGGTGATGATGGTGGTGATGATGATGATGATCCCGGTGAAGTCCAGCTTGATGGTGGTGTTGATGGCGACGATCTCCCCTCTCCGAGAAGGAATTCCCCCGGCAGAAATATGTCTGCCGGAGAGATCTTTCTCTCTCGGTGTTTTCCTCCCCGCAGAGGCGGCGGAATCTTTCTGTGGTCGCTTCCCGAGTCTTAGGGTTTCGGGAGGATGATATACGCCAGAGGGGAGAGCCAGAGGTGGGCCAGGGCGGCCATACCACCTGCTGGCGCGGCCTAGGGCTGCCCACGCTAGGGGGTGGTGTGGGCCCCCTGTGGCCCATCTCCACTCCGTCTTCTGGCATCCTTAGTCTTCTGGAAAAATATGATTTTTTGTATATTTTCCCAGATTTTCGGATCTTCACGAATTTTGCCTCCAAACAACACCTTTTCCATCAAAATCCTGACTGCAGCGGTCCATGCTCCAAAAGTCATCAACCATGCAAAAAAAGATGAAATAACATAAGTATCACCTCTCAATATGAAATATATCAATGAATAATAGTGAATTAAGACATAGAATAGTGATGCAAAATGGACGTATCAACTCCCCCCAAGCTTAGACTTCGCTTGTCCCCAAGCGAAACTGAGCTCAATAAACATGGCCTCAGGTTTATGGAGTGAAGAGTCGATAAAAGAATACGGACAAGAAGCATAACATTCATCAATACATAGATCATAATAGAAGACAACTCACTATTATATAACTCAACTTGTAATGAGTAAAGGAAACACAATAAATATACATAAAGTGAATCATAATTGGTAATGGCAAACTTAGCTCTTGGTCGAAGAATAGTTGATAATTTGCTGGAGTTCACAAATAGCTGGTTTTCAAAGATAGCTTTCAAAGTAGTAAACATCAAGATAAGAGCAATGTGCAAAACAAGGAACATAAGAAACATGAATAAATAAATCATCATATGAATGAATGAAACACAACAACTCAAAATACTTGTTCAGATAGAAGGGAATAGGTTTACTGACTCAACTACAAAGTAAAAGAAAGGCCCTTCGCAGAGGGAAGCAAGGATTGCAAGTCTCATAAAGAGCTCCCAAAAATTATGATGTTTACTAGCTTTCAGCTCTCATTGCCCCTATCATAGGCATCTTTTTGGTGGTTAAGGTAAAAGTGACACAACTAAGAGGATATGCTTGACAAGTTATAAATTGGAGTCCCATGCCCCTTACTTATGAGTACCGAACCTCATGCTACTCAACTTCAGTCACGAGCAAGCTCTTGTCATTGTAAATACACGTGTATCATTAAGAACATAACAGGTACCCCTTGCACATGACACAGGAGCTATCCCATAATCAAAATGACAAGGCAAGTAGACAGTGAGCATCTCAGCGATCTTTTTATTTGCTATTTGCATAGGTTTTTATTGAGGATGCTTCATAGAATGCCCACTATAGTTATGCTGCAAGTTTCTACCATGATTAGGCATGGCTTAGGCTAGCGGCCCAGCCATTTCTCTAACACACATATAAACTCTATGATCTTACAAGTTCCACTTTTATTTCACACCGCTGGGATCCATAAGCAAAAGAACATTATATCAACTAGGTACAAAGTACCAAATGAAGTGTTGAAAGCGGTCCCCATGATACATGGTTCGGCTAACTTCAACTCATAAAGCGCAAGCATATACGCAACAAAGAAGGACCCAATGGTTCAAGTTTATTAAATGCAAGAAAGTAAAGTGTGCCATCAAGTTCATGAGAGCTTTAATCACTAATTTTCACATAACAAGTTTAATTTGGGAAGTAGATAAAACAAGAATTTACTTGGAATAACAATAATGCTACTAGGTAGGTATGGTGGACACAAATGGCAAAGGTTTTGGTTTTAAGGAGGTGGATGCACGAGAAGAATTCCCTCTCAGTACAGGTTTTTGGCTAGCAAGGCTGGATAGCAAGTATAAGACTTGAAGGAAACAAACAAACATACAAGTGATAAAAACAAACATGCAATCTTCCTTGGAAGCACAAAAGATCTTAACTAAAGAAAACTAGACTTATGAGCAAATCAAGACAGAAAGATGACGAAATTATTTTTCTCTAGAGTACTTCTATCTTTTTCATTCAACTCTCGAAAATAGTGTGCTACTGACCGAGCCAGGTTTGCCAAAACCAACTAAATTAACTCAATGATCCCAAAGTGCTACCAATACTAACAACAAGATCAATCATATAACCACGAATTGAAAACTAATATAAGCTATGAAAAATAGTAAATGATAGAACTTCTCATTAATATTTCATAACGGCAACTCACACCAAGGGATACATATCTAACGAGAGAGGGGGCACTTCCATAATGCAAACCATCCTACATAATAACTCCTCTATTCATGATATGACTCTACTAAAAAGGTAAAAAAATAGAAGATAGTGATGTGATACCGCGGCACTCCCCCAAGCTTGGAACAAACCAAGGGGATGCCAAACCTGATGACGAATTACTCCTTTGGTGTTGGTGGTATCATGCTCTTAGTTGACGTGAGGAAATCTTCCAGCATCTTATGAAGCCTATCATTCTCCCATTGAAGCATGTCCACCTTCCTCTTCAAGTCTCGGTACTTATCGCAGAATTCTTTAGTGACTCGTAGGGCTTCTGTTGATGCAGGGCAAGTGACTGAAGGTACCAGCCCTTGCTTGGGGTCTCGGAGGTCTTCCTCCATAGGCTCCTTTCCTTTATCCTTGGCGGACACCATTGTGCTTCTAAGCCTTCAAAGAGTATGTCCTGGCAGAAACAGATCGAAACGAAAACACGATATATGAACCTCGGAAGATCCGGGGGGTTATATATTACAAAGTTTCATATCAAAAGGAAGGTACTGGGAGAAAACGAGTCGGAGGCGGAGTCCGGGGTGGACTCACCACCTGGTGGCGCGGCTAGGGGTGGGCCCGTGCCACAGGGTGGTGTGAGCCACCTTGGCTCCATTTCCGTCCCTTTTTCGCTTCGTAGCTTTCCTTATCGACTGAAAACTACAAAAATATAGTTGGATTGTATTTTCGTGGAACTTTTCTTACCAGAACTGTTACCTATTTGAAAACGGATTCTGCAGGTCTCTGAATTTGGTATCTAGTAGATTCTTTCGGAGTCACCACTTGAATAACATCAATATCTTCATCTTCATACACTTATTACTTGAGTCATAAAACCCTTCTCTTCCTTATTACACCATTGTCTCCACTTCCTGAAAATTTCTTTCACACAAAACTTCACACAATTCTCATTAGCAACATTAGTATATATGAAGTGATAAAACCTTTTGAGTTCAACTTCAACTGAAAGCCATCAAAACAAAAGCTACTATAGCAACTCCTTCCGAAAACCCAAAAATAATCCAAAAAGGAAATCGATTAAAGAAGCAAATGCAAGAGTGGCAAAATCTGTCAAAACAGACCAACAGGTAAAGATCAATTTTTTGAAAATCTTCTGTTACTCAAATCAAAAAGTGTAAAAGTAACGAAAGTTAAATAACACCCTGGGGCAGAAGCACAAAAAATTACAGCTCAATCCGATATACAGAAACCTCTCACAAATTTTTACGGTGAAGCACAAAAATCTGTTTCGGGATAGCAACTCCCCAAATATTACTTCTCTCTCATTAGAGGTTGATCTTGACACAAAAACCAAACAAAACGGATAAGGAGTGGTTATTACCTGAAGTAATAACTTCCAAGACTCAAAGAAACAAAAACAAACTGAAAGCAAAAACAAATTGGGTTGTCGAGCTCTTTCTTTATAGCCATTAAGATGGGCACGTTAATTTTGAAGATGCTCACATAGGAATATGAATTGAGGTGAAAGAGAGCATTAAGAAGAAAAAATACACACATTTAAGTCTAACCCACTTCCTATGCAAGGGAATTTTGTAAACAAACAAATTGTTGAAACCAGAGGCTACTTGCATAAGAAGGCAAAAGAAGTGCAACATAGAAACTTTCAGCATAAAACGAGGAAACTTGATATTATTGAGATGCATAAAAACACTTTTCCCTCTCTCATAGTAACTTTTAGTATCATGCATAAACTTAACAATATAGCTATCACAAGGACCATCGTAGCAATGATCACTTATTCTAACAGAAAACACAGGAATACTAGCTCTCATAACACTACTATGTGAAACAATATTGAGGTATCCTTACAAAGGATAGTGTGTCCCTCTTCCTCATATTTAGTGACAAAGTCTTTCACATTTTTTATAATAGGTTCATCAACCATTTGTTTATCAGGTTCAACAACTTTATGTGTACTTTCATTAACCATACTAGCTATCATAGAATGTTCCTTTACCTTAACTGGGAAAGGGATTTTCTCAATGTAAGGTTCAGGTAAAACATGATTAGCAGTATAAACTTCAGTATTTCTTGCAGGAACACTCTTAGCAATATCTTTATAAGGTTCATGATACTTATTCCACTTCTTTTTAGGCACTTCAATGTAGGAAGCAAAAGCCTTAAAATACGAAGCAATAGCTTGAGAGTCTAGACCATAAGCATTTTTTATATTTTGAAAGTCATCAGTTCCCATAAAAGATTCAATGCATTTATAATCATAATTTATACCTAACTTTCTACCTTTGTCATTCTCTCAAGCTTCATCATTGTCTTGAATACGGTCCAGAAGATCCCATTTAGCTTCTTCTTCCATGCGAGTGAATGATTCAGCACAAGAAGCATCTAATAAATCCTTGTCATGTATAGGGAGCCTTGCATAGAAGTTATTGATAATAATATTGTTGGGGAGCTCATGAATGGGACATTTGAGCATTAGTAACTTCAATCTCCCCCAAGCTTGAGCCGTACTCTCTCCATCAAGAGGCCAAAAGTTGTATATTTGATTCCGATCTTTATAAATCTCACTAGGAGGATAAAACTTTGAATAAAAGAGAGGTACTATTTCCTCCCATTCCAGAGCTTGACCATTCTTTAGCATCTTATACCATTCCTCAGCTCTTACTTTCAGTGATAATGAGAATAACTTCTTCTTAACTTGATCTGTAGTAATACCTGCACACTTGAACAACCCGCATAATTCGTGTATAAAGAGCAAATGATCACCGGGATGGACAGTTCCATCTCCAACATAGTAGTTATCCATAACACGATCAATCATTCTTGTAGGTATTTTAAAAACATCATTCTCAGCAGGTGGTGGTGGTTTATCTACTACCTTAGCAGTGGTAGTAGCATTACAAAATAAGAAACTCAGTGAATTATCCATAACAAAAATAAAGCAACTAGCAGAAGTAAACAATACTCACAGTAGAAGTTTCCTTTACCAGTTCCACTCTCCAATAGCGCTTCACTCCCCGGCAACGGCGCTAGAAAATAGTCTTGATGACCCACAAGTATAGGGGGTGTATCGTAGTATTTTCGATAAGTAAGAGTGTCAAACCCAACAAGAAGCAGATGGTGCTGGCTAGTGGTATGGATCAGAAATTCTCTGCAAATACTTAGCAAACGGATTTTTAGGGTTTTTTGATAAAGCAAGTAAACAAAGTACGAGTAAATAAAAGACAGTAGGAATAAATGCAGCAAGTGGCCCAATCCTTTATGCAGCAAAGGACAAGCCGGTTGTATTACTTAAGATGACCAAACGTTCTCGAGGACACATGGAAAGACTGTCAAGTGCTTTCGCTTCATATAGTTGATTAATCTTCTTTAGATTGCTAAGTGTTGTGTGGGTGAACCTGTGCTAATGTACCGCCCCATCCAAGACTAATACATACTTGTGATTATACCCCTTGCAAACATCCGTAAGTACAAGAAAGTAATTAAGGTAGAAACCTAACCACAGCTTTAAACTCTAAGACCCTTACGTCCCTTGTGCAATGGTTTCCTAATTGGGGTTCAGGTTTCTGTCACTCCGACAACCCCTATGATTAGTAGCCAAATACACAATGCATTCCCCTAGGCCTATATAGGTGAAGTGTCATGTAGTCGACGTTCACATGACACCACTAGAAGAAGTACACCACAACTTAAATATCAAACTATTGAATCTTTCTCAACACAACTCCACTACTAAAAACATGACTTCTCTCATGTCCTCAAGAACAAAACGAACTACTCACAAGACATCATATGGATCATGATCAGAGATGGAATAATGATGTATAACAATATGAACATAAACAATAATTCAATGGTTCACTCAATAACATCAACTACAAAGAGTAATCAACACCAGGAAAGTTTCCCCTATGAACTGATGCAATATTCAACTCAATTGTTACAGCAATATGGAGATGGTGATGATGGTGCTGATGGTGATTATGGTGGTGGTGATGATGATGATCCCGATGAAGTCCAGCTTGATGGTGGTGTTGATGGCGATGATCTCCCCTTTTCGGGAAGGAATTCCCCCGGCAGAAATCTGTCTGTCAGAGAGATCTTTCTCTCTCGGTGTTTTCCGTCCCGCAGAGGTGGCGGAATCTTTCTATGGTCGCTCCCCGAGTCTTAGGGTTTCAGGAGGATGATATACGCCAGATGGGAGAGCCAGAGGTGGGCCAGGGCGGCCACACCATCTGCTGGCGCGACCTAGGGTTGCCCGCGCCAGGGGGTGGTGTGGTCCCCCTGTGGCCCATCTCCACTCCATCTTCTGGCATCCTTAGTCTTCTAGAAAAATAGGATTTTCCGTATATTTTCCCGGATTTTCTGATCTTGGCGAATTTTGCCTCCAAACAGCACCTTTTCCATCAGAATCCTAACTGCAGCGGTCCATGCTCCAAAAGTCATCAACCATGCAAAACAGATGAAATAATATAAGTATCACCTCTCAATACGAAATATATCAATGAATAATAGTGAAGTAAGACATAGAATAGTGATGCAATATGGACGTATCATAAGACGATTCTCAAGGAAGGCACAACGTTTGCGCCTACTATACCGAACAGCCCTGGAAGATAACTTGTAGAGCTCCCCTTGAACCGCCGCCATGTACCGCTTTTATGTATGCAATGCCCGGGCTATCCACCAAATCATATCATAACCAAGTCTGAAGACATAACAACTCACCCATGTCCGAGGACATATTATGCGTATGCACCAAATGTAAAACCAATTTTGTGACCCTCTGGATAAACGAATAGCGCCGGTAGTTGAGGGGGGATCCCATGGGCCCTCACGTTTGGTTAGCGCGATCAACTCAGAACTAGTATCGTAGAACGAACGGGTCCTAGGGCGGCTCAAGCAGTTCCCAAAGGTGGTCCCTGCCGGGGCATTATCATTAGGTGAAAACATAACCATAACCAGCATCACCAATTTAATTATCATGTTATCAACCATAACCATATATCACGGTTCACCTGTATGAGAGTGGGCAGCAGACCTAAGCATGCTCTACGACTCGCAAGGACAAAGCTAGCTACTCAAACAAAGGCAATAGGATAACCAAGGCAATATAGTGGAGTAAGTAAATGAGGGAAACGGTACTAGAGCATCGATAATAAGGATAGCAATAGATCAAAGGAAGGAAGTAAAGACTATAAATGCAAAATAGGTAGAAGAGGGGGGAATGCTCGCCTGTGGGACAAAGTCGGTGACCGAAGACTTGTCGTAACTCGCATCCACTCATCGTCCTATCCGGTGAAGAAGCAAACACTAGAAGAAGACACCGAAGGCAATATTTAATACTAGGCAGAAGATGCGGCATCATCATGATATGATGCATGGCATGGCAATATGCGGACTAGCTTAGCAATATTAAGCGGGATCGGAATCCCGACAATTGAATAGGAGGTTTCAGTTGTTTATCTACCCCGCAAATTAAATGTTGAATTAACAAGGCAAAGCATGGCATTGATTCGCTACATAAATTTAAATAGAGACAATATAAGACTAGAATAGCCCGCATATGGTCTCCATATTTAACTTAGGTAAATCGTAGAAATACCCTCAAGCACCCACAATATGTATGCAAACATGTTCAATTATTATGCAAGAAGATATAAAGAAGATATGGCATTTATAAAAATAGGGATAGGATTGGTGTCTCACGGCTCAGTTTGCAAAGATGAATGGAGAGACTGATCTTCGAATGGTAGATGAAGTAACGCAAGTAGGCCTCGTCCCAAAAGTACCTGTACCACCACCATCTTGATGTTCTGGAATCTGAAGTATATGATGTCGCGGATGTCGGGCAGTAGAACTTGATGGTTAAGCGATTAATCGCGGGCATTGGATAGAAAACCCGTGGCCGAAGTCCTCATTGGAATTTCAACGAACACTTACGGTGCAGCAACCTGGGAGATTTTGATCAGCTGCTGTTGAACACACGCACGAAAAGCGGCTGCCGATCCGAGACAGAACAATGGAGCGATGTACCGCTCGATGCCCCTGCTAGCGACAGGCGGCAAGGAACTACGAGCGTGCGGCTGGCCGACGCGTAGATCGAGACGACCAGGGATGTAGGCGCGCATGGCCGCCTCATCTGGCTCTGCTATTGTTGGCGTGGTGGCGATGTGGAGCTGAGCGACTTCTCGCGCAGTCGAAGGGCCGAGCGGGGCCGAGCTGCTGTCGCCTGGCTCAGCTGCATACGGCAAGGGAACAAAAGAACAGAGGATCAAGCGATTGATTGGAGTTGGACTGGAGTGACATTGAGTATTATCCTACCATGGTCAACCACATGCATTTGGTGAGCAAGCGATCGCATGCATGTGTCAGAAAATTTGGTGAGCAAGCGATCGCATGCATGTGTCAGGAAATTTGGTGAGCAAGCGATCGCATGCATGTGTCAGGAAATTTGGTGAGCAAGCGATCGGTTGGAGCCAAGCAGATGGAGAAACACTCTACACACAAGGGTGCACACGAGATTGACAAGATGGTTGTCTGGAATTTTACCCAAGGAGAAACGACATCCTGACTGGAGCAAGGACCTGGGGGAGCACATCGGCTGAAAGAAGGAGAGGAAAGAATAAAAGTGGGGAATTCTAGATCTCAGGTTGGGGATTGGGGCTAGGGTTTGGAAAGCCAGAAGGACAAAGGAGTATTTATATAGTCCAAAGTAGACTAGATAAGCTAATTTTAGGCTAAAATTTAGGCGGGCCTTTATCCTAGTTTTATTTTTTTAGTCAAATAAGAAAACCATTTGCGGTCACATAACGGACCAAAATATTGTTTTGTTTTAGTTTGAAAATGAGAAAAGTGAAACGGAATTAATAAAACCATAGGGATATTTTAGTAAAACCAAAATAGTTTTTTAGCAAAATAGTTTGCGGTCAAAATTGAGAACAAAATATGCATGATAATGTTATGATGATGCACAAAATAAAAATAGCAGGCAAATCTAATTGTGGATATTTTCCCGGGCATTACACTAGGTGGTGGTTTCAATTGTTTTAAACATGTTTTAGTGGTTTCAAATGTCTAAAGTGATGGTTTCAATTGTTTGAAAGAAGGTTTTGTGGTTTGAATTAAATGAAACTTGGTCTTGTGGTTCTGGTTCTTCTTATGTGGTGGTTTAAATTGTTTTAAACATGTATTAGTGGTTTCAAATGTTTGAAACATGTTTTAGTGGTTTCAAAAGTTTGAAGTGATGGTTTCAATTATTTCAAACATGGTTTTGTGGTTTCAATTAAATGAAACTTGGTCTTCGAGTTCTGGTTCTTGTTATGTGGTGGTTTCAATTTTTTTTAAATGTATTAGTGGTTTGAAATGTTTCAAACATGTTTTAGTGGTTTTAAATATTTAAAGTGGTGGTTTTAATTATGGTTGCAGCCGTTGTAAGGTGGCCCATAGTTGGTAGCAAGGCCTATGACCTATTGGGCGGCCCAGTTAGAAGGATCCAGAAGGGAGACTCATACCGGATAAATAAAGGTTACGTGGCAGTTACCGACCTACGCGAAGCCTTGGAGTACAAGACATGAAGACTAGTTAGTATTAGTGTAGGAGTCTGTGACCTATCCGGCAAGGTCCTTTCCATGTAACACTAGGTTCTGGCCTCTTTATAAGTCGAACTTGTGGGATCCTTTAGGGCACGGTTTATTACACCTCGCACAGCAAAACAATCCATGTCACTCGGCGTATTGCCATTATAGTGATTTATAGCAGGAGTAGAGTTCCGACACCGTCACGGGACTTGACCTGGGTAAAATGTGTTACCTCGTACCCGTCAACTCATCATCTTCCCCCACCTCTCTAAACCACGCTTTGTGAGGAGCCCTCCATGGCGTACTCGTTGGCAATACCACGACACACAAGGTCAGGAGTAACTGCAGTGACTGCCATCATAAGAGAATCTCTTCTGCTCAAAGCATCTGCAATCTTGTTTTTTTTTTTTGCCATTTTAGTTTTCAATCTTATAATCGAATTTTTTTTCACATGTTGTTCCCTTTCGTACTCGTATGACAGATTTTAGCCTGCATTTTATGTAAATCTATGATAAGTATTTAGGACCGAATGGAGTACCACGAAAGGTAACATCCAGGTTGTAATGATATGGACTTATGTAACATTAGAAATTATTGTTACATCGAAAAATAGGTATAGAAGATCCAAAGATTTCGGAACATAAACTTCTAGTAGATAGAATAGAAACTACATGGAATTCAAATGTAGTCACAGGATACAAAATAGAAAGCATTACTATAATAGAAACTACAAATGTTACATCCACAAGTGATACGAGTGCAGGACATAGTGGAAAATTATCAGTAAGTAAAGTAACTTCTGCATTATCCATGAAAGAGTCACGAAAATAGTAAAATTAATAAATCGTAGAAGGACATAGAATGTCTATCTTCATTTTGCGTTGATTGCTGGGAAAGAAAATCGTCCACCCCACAAAACAAATTTACATCTATATGGTATTTAAGATGACCCTAGAACTTCAAATTAATACACGGAACTAAATCATATATTACTCCCTCCGTCGTGAAATAGATGCCAAAAAGTTTTTCAAAATTTCGATGAATCTATATAGTAAATAGTGTCTAGATTCATCCAAATTTTGACAAATCTAAGACATTATTTTTAGATGGAGGGAGTACATATTATATAGAAGCCATGTGTTTATCTTTTATATTTTCATAGTTACATATGCATCTTCTATTACATCTGTTTTTTCACATATATTGTGGAGTCTGTATTTGCATTCTGTCCGGAGTGTAAATCTTCCAAGCTGAGGAGTCAGAGAAGTTCTCAGTACAAATCAAGTTACTGATCTGGTGCAGAACCAAGACGATTAGCAAAATATAAATGATTTCATTTTCATGCTGCTCTAGTTTTATTGGATAACCTTAACACGACAAACAAGAAAAGCTCCTTTAGTGCTTTCCTCTTTGACCTTTTCGTAAGTCTAGAATTAGGCTGGTCCTAGTGGGAGTATCATAGTTAGTATCATGCATGTCATGTTGGCAAAAATCTGATGTGGCACAACAATTAATGAAGAAAGAGATGGTTAGAGTATCATAGGTAGATACCGTATCATAGCACATAAAACTAGAAAATGTTCATGCAAATAAATCATGTACACAATTTTGCATTGAGATTCTACAAATCATTAAATATAGTACTAGTATGATACTACCATATGATATCATGCACTATGGAGATAATATCATACACTAGTATCATATGCATGATACTACTAGTATGATACAACACTATGACCAGCCTTAAGCATATCTGCACAAAAATAGGGGCGCCGGTCTCCGCTCATGCCGCGCTAGCTAGGTCCGTCTGCAGGCGCCGCCCACGCCCATGGTCTCCTCGAACTCCAGCTGCGCTCCTGCCGCCGCGACCTCCTCGAGCTCCAGTCGCGCCCAGTCGCCACAGCTCCACGCTCCAAGCCCACGGTGTAGACGACGTAGCCAAGCAGCGCGAGCACACACGCGAAGGAAAAGGCGGCGAGGGAGCGGGGCCGCCTGCGCTGTCCTCCAAGACTGCCACCCGCCCCGTCCAGCCGCGCCTCCACGGCTCCAAATCCCGCCGGACGGAAATCCATCTCGTGCTCGCGGTGGCCGACGCTGGCGGAAGTATCTTGCGGCCTGCTCCAGCTGCCACTTCGCCGCCCGCACACGCAGTCGTCGGAGCTCCGTCTAGCTCTCCGCCACCCCGATTTCCCCGGATCTCATGCCTGACGAGAGAGAGTAAAGCGGTGGAAGGGGAAAGAGACGTACGCTAGACGCGCTGTCGGGTGGAGATGTTATCGAGACTGTGGGCTCCACTCGAGGAAGATGCGGGACGGAAGGAAGACGACAAGAAACGGCAGCTGCACGAATCTCCAACACAGAATCGGTGATGCGACACCGGCATGTACCGATGCCGGTAGAAAAGAGTTTTCGGCGTTTGATAGCCCGATCCATATACTTTTCGATCGCTGGTTCGATGTTCGTTCACTCGCTGCGTTTTTTTGGTTATAGGTGCTTTTTTATTTTTTGATTAATTTTTTATGTTTCATGTTATTATGTGTCAAGCTGAATATTTTTTATCATGAATTTTTTAAGGATCTGGATCATTTGAAAATCATGAACATTTTAAAAAAAAATCATGAACAACCTTTTCAAATCTTAACTTACAAAATCATGAACAAGATTACCATGAACTAAAATTTTGAAATCATGATAAATAATATAAAAAATCATGAACAAATTTTCAATATCATAAACAATTTTACATTGTCATGATCCAATTTAAAAAAACCTAGGAACAATATTTTAATATCATGAACAATTATTCAAAATCATGAACAACACTTTTCAGTGCCATAACATGTTTAAAACTGCATAAAATAAATTCTAATATGAAAACAAAAAACAAAAAAGGAAATGAGAAAGAAAATAAGAAACAGAAAAGAAAAAAGGGAAAAAGGAAAAGGAGGAAAATCGCGCAGAAAAACAAGAATAAAACAAACTAAAAAAAACTAGCTGAACAAACTGAACAAATGCATAGAAGAAAACCGGACAAAGCAGCGACACAATTAACATGAAAAGAATGAAATGGGTCGTCCCAGAATGTCTATCAGGTGCGCGCAATGACGCCCTGGCTGCCACAATAAGCGGAAAATAGCATTTGCCGCGGGTTTGGCCAGGACTCACTACACTAGGGCTTCACAATGATATAAACTCTATCGGGGCGTCTCCTCAGCTCCCCCCCTCGTGGCATGGAGCTCGCCGTCGACGTTGTCCACAAGATGCCGACCTTATCGGTGCCCTCCCTGCCGACATCCTCATCCTCGTGCGTCTACGCTGCAACCGCACATCGGCCTCATCTCGCGCCGTTGGCATAGCGTCTGGACCCGACTCCCGGATCTCGCCTTCCACTGGCGCACCCGCCACAGTCGAGTTTGTGCTCCCGCGCTTCGCCACTTCGCCCGACGTGTCCCTCCTTGACACTTGCGTCCATGTTGGACACCACGTTGCCCATGCCAACTCGTTGTTGCGCTCGAGCGCTCTGCTCTCGCTGGCGGAGCTATCCTTGTACTTCACGGGCTCTCATGAGGACACATTGAAATTCACCTGGTCACCCCCATCGAGATTCCTTGCTTCCACTTCATAACCTCCATCGAGCTAGAGAACATGCTCAACGTCAAGCCGCTGTTGGCCGGTGACTTCATGACGCTCGAGAGGCTAACCATCGAGAGCAACATCGACGACCTTGGCACCTTGCTTGCCCACTGCACATGCATGCGCGTGCTCATCGTCACCTTCTGGGACACCACGGTCCTCTGCATCATGCCACTGTCGAATGTCGAGTTCCATGTGCTTGAGATGTTAACCTTAATGGCAACATTGTCTATCTTGGCAAATTCCTCAACTATTGCCCCCGGCTGCGTGTGATTGGTGTCACCTTCCGCATCATCTCCCTGGTTTGCTTGAAGCATCGTTGGCCACATAAGAAGCGATAGAGGCGCACGCTGATGCAGTGTCCTTCCTTGGCATCCGAATCCCCAAGGCACGAAGCGGCGAGTCCGCCCTTCTCTCACTACAAGAATCTGGGCGGTTCATGACGTTTTTTATGATGCGCAGTAAAAACGTCGTGGATGCCTGACGTTCTTGGCTGTTTCGTCACAACTCGCTCGAAGGCCCTCCAACCCGGTTTTCCATGACGTTTATTGGTTCGTCGTGGATGCTTGACGTTTTTGGCCGTTTCGTCACAACTCGCACGGAGGCCCTCCAACCCGGTTTTCCATGACGGTCATTGGTTCATCATAGCAGATTTCTTCGCACTTTTCATCCCGGGCCCTGAAGCCCAGTTCGCCATTTCGTCCCATGCTTCATTCGTCATGGATTTCGTCGTGGCCCATGGTCGATTCTTTTTTCATTGACCGCGTCATCTGTGCGTCAACCCCACATGTCAGATCGGTCTGCACCGTAGTCTCTCATGGTATTGATGAGTTTGATGGTGCTTCCTGGCATTTTTGGCTGACCCCAGCCGTCAGTGCACTTGGTGGAAATTAAATCATAGAAAAAAATATGCGCGCAAATACGGAATCGAACCGGCAACCGGCTATTGGGACCATGCACTTGTAACTACCGTAGTTGTCCAGTTGTTTGTTGCATATAAACTATTCGAGTCTAGATGTTACAGACCAGCTCTCAGTCATAGGAATTAAAGAAATTGAAATAGAAGAATCGGCACAATATGTATTGAAAATATGAATTAAAGAAATTCCACACAACCATAAAAGAGAACACAACAGGGCACATTTTTAGATCATCTTTAAGAGTGCATAGAAAAGCAACAACATGCACACAATCAACGAAATATATACATAGCATATAGAGATACTATTACTTAGCATGTACAGCACCAGGTTGACATCAAGTTCCACACCACTACAAGTTCACTTACAACATATTACTTTAATGGTGCATCCAACATCAGTATAAACAAAATATTTTTTGGCCTCACTACATAACATTAACACAACCGATGAAGCCTGGTAGCCCTTTATTTAAAAAGCTGAATAGGCACACATCACCCTTCCTGATTCCAGCAAGTTCAAGAATCTTAGACCAGCCTCTTGTCATCTGGGTAGCACCATTCATGCCTTGGAAGAAGTTAACATGCTGAAAAGTGGTCGTGTAGGAGCATGCGAGTGGGAAACTCTTTGGGAGATAGCGATTGAGGTGGGCATTGTTGTAGCTAGCTGAAAAGTATTGTAAGAGATTAATAATATTAGTTGTTGGCTAGAGTTCAATATGCATAAGAAACTTTTAATATTGAAATGTTAAATGTTAACCATCTTGGCCTTTCCAGGGATGACATTTGACTTGTTCATCTTGCACACATAGTATGGTATAGATGACTTGTGTCCTTTAACTATCGCTTTGAGGCAAGGAACTTGGTCAGAAGTCAACGCAAAATTGTTTCCAAACACGCAATGATCATCGAATTTCTCGCCCCGACATCCTTGGACCTTGAAAGAAAATATTAGAAAGTAATAATCTGTAGCTGCATATAAATGTAGCAAAACATGTACTTAGGCAATGCCACACCTCTGTAAATAAGGAAACTTTTCATATAAGCCTTAGCTCTTTGCCTCGCTATCTTAGATTTCACCTTGTGAGAGACTACAACAGGTTTTTTCACATCATCATCAGATGAGACATCGATGACGATAGAATTGGTTTCACTACCCTTGTAGGCATCCTTTTTAGCCTAAATTAGACATTGCACTAATTCGAATATTTAGTTTTTATGCCATATAGAGTAGTGCTAGTAGCAACAATTTTAGAACCTACTCATGTATCTCCCTAACCTTCATACCGCAGAAATGACGTTCCTCACAGTTCATCCTACCCGCCCCCAAAGAGTAAATACAAGAATTATGTTAGAATAAAAATTTTAATTACTGAATTATTACGAGAATGAAATTCAGTGAGTAAAAATAGAATCTAGAGAATAAAACTGAAGGGAGCTTCTGGTGAACTCGACTGAACATTTGTCGTAACAGCAATGTCGGGCACATCATTGCTGACGCTATGAAAACACTGGACTAGATTGAACTAAACAGCAAAGTCGACACGGTGCCCTAGATTGAGCGTAGAGGCACTGTCATGTAGAATAAGGAGGCGACGCGTCAAACTAGAACGAGGACGCAATCATGTCAAATGTGACAAGGAGGCGATGACATCGTCGGCCGGTCAACATAGAGTTGACGTGGTGAAAGGGTGGTAGGTTGAGGAGCACTTACACGTCAGTTTGCAGCATCGGCTGCCACCGTTATCGCTAACGGGGAGAGGATTTGGTCGTCAGCGGGAAGGGGAGAAGGTTTTTCTAGCGCGAATTTTAGGGGAAATGGTGCAGTATATGGGAGTAGCATGGAGCGGAGAGGGTTTTTGATAGCTGCTATGACGGGTGGGTCCCATGCGTGGGCGGTTTTGGTTCACACATGCATCGTCTACGAGACTGACGAATGGGTCCCACGCAGACTGAATAAAAGCACAATTTTTCTACCACAAAAAGAGCTTATGATCAGCCAAGTTTGACAGACAGAATAACAACACAATGTTTTGGATAATTGATCAGTTAAAAAGAGGCATGCACACACGATCATCAGTCAGCACAAGCATGAACATAGGCATGCACACAACCATATGTTCAAGCATGCAACACAAAGCATGCAAACACGATCATCAGTTCAACAGAAGCATGCACACAAGCATGCACACAACCATCAGTTCAGGCATGCAACACAAATCATGCACACACGATAATCAGTCAACACATGCATGCACACGATCATCAGTTCAAGCATGCAACACAAAGCATGCACACGATCATCACTTCACCACAGGCTAGAACTACTCTTCATCAGTATCATCTTGTAGTTCCTCTTCTTTATCACTGCAGTACTACTCAATTGTGTCTTCTTCTTTAGGCTCACTGTCAACTTCCTCCTCCTCAACAACTTTCCTTTTACCTCTGATACACTCGAAAGCTGATGCATCTATGATGCGGCCTCCTTTGATAGAGAGTCAATGTTTCCTAAAAGGCAGAACCTTAGATACAATTTCATCGTCAAATCCTACAAACTCTTGGTATTCTACATCAATATGCACCACCACCTCCTCCTCTCCTTCGGCAACATCAAAATTATGTCTCTAAACTCATTTTTGAACCACCCGCCAGTTTTTGCCCTTGGCTGTGTCTGGCACATAGAACACTTTGTAGCCTGGGTTGCCAAGATGTAACTGTCATCTTTGTACAAAAAATTAGTGATGTTAACACTCCGAAAGAGTTTATCATACACCATATCCGTATCCTTGCATCCCTCAAGCTGATACCAATTGCAGTGGAATAACACAACTGATCGTTGGTGTTCCAAATTATAGTTAAAATACAACACCTTGATATCCTTGAGGACACCATAAAAATGGATATCCTTCTCCAAGTGATAACCTTTAGTCATTACTCCACTATTTTGTGTTTTCTTGCCCTTCTCACGGTCAGCAGTGAGGAACCGAACACCATCCACAATACAAGCTGAATATGTTCTTACTCTGATGTCTGGGCCACACGTCAATGCAAAAAGCTCTTCATCCACAACTTCTGGATTCTCCTATCCCTTTTTCATGACTTGTATGTACTGTAGCATAAAAACGATATGGTCAAATCATGCATTGAAATGCTATATATGAAGGACAGGGATACATGCAAAAGGAAACTAACATGGTCCTTGAACCATCTTTGAAATCCCCGTTCAAGCCTTCTTTCCACATTGGGCATCGCATCGTTCACCAGCTGTTCTCGACGGAGACTTCAATCTAGAGATTAACTCAGAATTAAAAGCTTTATGTGTATGGAAATTTTGAATTCATAAATATGGGAGATCAGAACATACATGATATATGGCTTAACCTCCTCCCAGTTGTTTAGGACATACCAAGTCATCTTGTTTAGCTCCCTTTTGAGGGTCAAATCTGTATCATCGCTTCCTCCATAGCAGGTGACATGGCTTCCTCCAATCAAATTCACACCATGGCCAAACACATCACAAGATGATTCATGTTGGTCACCTACATTTCTTGCTGGCCTATTGAATCTTGTGACAATATCATCGAGGTATCTAGAGAAAAACGTCGTGCACTCGGTAGCAATGTATTCATCTCCCACTGAACCTTCTGGATGTGACATGTTCTTGACATATCTCTTCAGAGTACACAGCAACCTCTCTATTGGATACATCCACCCATAGATCACACGGCCTCGAAGCATCGCCTCTTCAGGTAAATGCACAACCAGGTGGACCATCACATCAAATAATTCTAGCAGAAAGATATGTTCAAGTTTGCACAAAACTACTGGCATTTCATCTTTGAGCCTTTCCAACACCGACAGTTTCAAATTTTTATTGCACAATTGCCTGAAAAATCTTCCAAACTTTTCAAGTGTTGTGTAGATATCAGGATGCAAATACCCTCGCATGCCAGTAACCAATATTCGCTGCAATAGGATGTGGCAGTCATGGGTTTTAAGTGCCGTGATCTTTCGTGTAGGAACGCTGACACAATTCCCCATGTTTGAACAAAACCCATCAGGAAAAGTGCAGTCCTACAGATATTGATAGAAACCCGTCTTCTGCTCCTTATTCAGGTAATACGGTGCATATGGACAGAGAAGATCTTTCTCTATCTCTGTTGGTTGCACCTGTAGAACTCTCCTAATGCCTAGGGCTTCACAATCGTACCTAGCCTTCAAGGTGTCCTTATTCTTCCCGTCAAGTTCAATTAGTGTTTTAATCTAGTTGTCGCAGATGTTTTTTCTATGTGCATCACATTGATATTGTGTCTAAGTTTCAACGATACCCAGTAAGGCAAGTCCTAGAAACCATGTCGCCGGTTCCAGATCGGTGAGGGATCTGTCCGCTTCCTCTTTTTGCTCCCATGATCACCTCCAACTCCTAGTTTAAGATGCTTAACCTTCTCCAGCTCAACTTGTAACTCAACTGCTATAAATTTGCCTGGCCTCGAGTGGTCATCATGAATGCTAGAAATCTCCATATCTCGCTACAAGCGGTGGTGCTTTGGGAGGAAACTATGGTGCCCAATGTATCACATTTTGCTCTTTATGGAGTTGGACAGACGATTTTTGTCACAATGCAGGCATGCATGATATCCTCTTGTTGTACGCCCAGACATAGTGCTGCAAGCTGGGTAGTCATGCATACACCAAAGAACCTCGGCACGAAGATCAAACATTCTGTTTTGAAATGGATCGTAAGAACGCACGCCCTTTCAAAACTGATGCAAATCGTCCATCAGAGGCTCAATAAAGAGATCAAAGTCCTATCGAGGACTTGATTTGCTAGGGATTAGAAGGAAAAGCATGTATTTTCATGCATCCATACAATCCCATGGTGGAAGGTTATACGACATGGCAAATATATGACACATACTGTAGCTTGTGTTCATGGTTCCATAAGGATTGAAGCCACCTATGGCAAGGCCAAGCCTTACGTTTGTAGGGTCGTCTAAAAAGTCCTGCCATGTACTATCAAAATCCTTCCATGCTTCACCATCAGCCGGATGACTAAGTATACTAACTATGGGTATTCTCTTTAACTTGTGCCACTTCATGTTCTCCGTTGTTTTTCTTAAAGATAACTATCTCTTTGGCAGTGGTGCCAAACGAAAATGATGCAAGACTTTGACAGTCGACGACTTTCTATCCGAATATTTCCACCTTGAGGCGCCACACTTATCGCACTTGTACAACTTGGCATTTGTCTTCTAGAACAACATTCAGTTGTTTGTGCACACGTGTATGCTGTCATAGGAAATTTCCAAGCTCCTTCAGATAAGTTTTTGCTTCATGATATGATCTCGGGAGGGTATTGGGGTCCGACAGTGCATCGGCAAATAGCTTCATCCAATCATTGAAAGTAGTGTTGGTGATTCGGTGATATGACTTGTAATGAAGGAGCTTCACAACAAATTTAAACCTAGAGTGTGTTTACTTCCCGAGTAAAGCTTGCGCTTTGCCTCTTCGAACAACTTTGCAAACAATTGCTCATGTTTACCGTCAGTTTCGACATTAGCAACAATCTTGTAGCACCCGGGAAAATCACTACTAGAAAACCGTTGTTGTTTTTACTTTCTGCATTATCATGACATCATCATGCATATGTCTGCATCTGAAAATAGCTTCGCTAAAACCATATTTTATTTCTACATTGCTTCCCCTCTTCTTGTTTTGTCTAAAACCATTTGTAAAAGGTTTTATAAATAAAAATAAAATATATTTGGGGGGGGGGGGGAGCCAGCCGGCCAGGACAAAGGCCTAGCAAGCGTCCACCTAGATTTCCTTTTGTCACCAACCCCCGACACGGCAACCTTCCTCGTGAACCCCTCTCTCCTACCATCACCAACCCCCGATGCGGTAACCCCACCCAGCCTTCCTTTGCATCGTGCCCACCGCTACCAGCGTCCCCAACCTGGACCCTATCAATCTCCTTCACCCCATCGCCCCTCCTTTATCCCCCTTCCATCCTCGTCACCAACGCTGGGGACACGAGCACCCTTCCTCGTGTGGTCTTGCCCTCGTCCCCCTTCCTCTAGCTCTCAGGACACCAGCGCCTCTGTCCCAAGCTCGGCCGCTCCATCCTCGACCTCGCCGCCCTCATCGCCTCTGTCGTGACACTGCACCATGCCCGCCTCCCTTGCCTCCCCGGTTGTAGCAAGTCGTGGTTGCTGCCGGCCCGCACCTCTACATCTCTCGCCCGAGTTCTTCCGCGAGCGCCGCCTCTCGGACCTCTCCTCACCACCGTCGCACGATCTCGCCTAGCCGTGGCCATGTACCTGCTCCATACGTGCATGTCTAGTGCCCCCGCCTAGAGGTCCTCGTAGCCCCATCGTCGGCAGACGTCGTCCTCAATGTTGGCACCCTTCTAGCACGCCATCAACTCGACAGTCATGGAGACACCCATCTTCCCGTGTGCATGTGCTCTGACGTGGTCTTACTAGACTTTGGTGTATCGCATGTGCCCATACATGACCACTTCCACCAGATCATGATCTACCTATGTTGGTCCTCTCCGTGTCCTCGCCGTTCTATGCTATTGTTGGCATAGGTGTGTGTGTTGCCATCACGCTTCAAGGAACCCTTCCGATATTCATTGTTTCTATCCAACTCGAAGGCATTCCAAGTTTTATGGCATGTATAAGTGATCCGCCACACTATCTCTAAAGCCAAGTTCGTCCAGGACATGTCGATGCCTAGATGTTTAGGAAGAGCTGTAGGGAGAAAGTCAATATGATTCACCAAGGTCTCCTCGGTGACAAGGACAATCCATTGATAAGTTCACCACCTAACATCGATGCCAGAACCCTAAGGACGACGACATGGAACCCAAGTTCTAACATCAAGATCTTCCAATGGCCAATGCGAGAAGTCGAACATGAATAATCGCACCCGATGCCACTCGAAGACCCCCTAACGAGAACTTCTACATGGATCCGATGACCCAAAGTTCTTCTTCATGGAAAACCAAAGTGCCTAATCTGGATCTGTGGACCAAACCCAAACCCTTCCAAACCAAGACCTTGTCCCCTAAACGCGTGACCCCTTTTCCACCCCTATTTTATAATATGACATATAACTTGTTGCATATTTGAATCATCATGCTTGCTTACATACTATCATGTTGTTTGGGGCATTATGCTGATTCATCTATTAATTAAAAATGGAGGCTATATGCGGGCTATGTGTCTTATATTGACTCCATTTATATTTGTGTAGCGAACCGATGCCATGTTTTGTCCTTTTAAGCCAACATTTAAACTGTGGGGTACCTAGACAACATGAACCTTCTAATTAATTGTCGGGATCCCGATTCCGCTTAATATTGCCTAGTCGCATCGCATATTGCCATGTCATGCATCATATCATAATCATGTCGGATCTTTTGCCGTAGTATTAAATAGTGCATCCGGTGTTTCTTTTAGTGTTTTGCTTCTTCATAGATTAGGACATTAAGTTGATGTGAGCTTTGACCCATACTTCGGATGTATATTTGGTTTCCTAGGCAATCATTCCCCCTTCTCTACCTATTTTTCTTTTATAGTCTTTACTTCCTCCTATTGATCTATTGCTACACTTTTTATCGATGCTTTAGTTTTCATACCATTTATACTCTTTGTAGCCTAAATTGCCTTGGACACATCCTATTGCCGTTGTTTTGGTAGATAGCTGGCCTTGTGAGTTACAATTGCTTGCTTAGGTGTTGGTTCGAGTTGTCAGTTGGGAGGTTGACACATGCTTATTGGTGGAGAAAATCATGTTTCTACTTACAACTTGATAATTAAATGTTGGAAGTAGACATAATTAATAAAGAGGCACCGGTGGGCAATAGATGAGATCCGGCTATTATCCCGCCCACTTGTGTCCATTTAGGACCCGAGTTCTTGACACATGTTCCAAGACCAAGTGTGCTTACCACATGGGGGGTGTATGGGCACCCCTATCGGCTTATTACCTAATTTCAAAGTACTGTACTAGGGGCCACAAACTAATTTGAGGTTTTCATACCAATTTATGCCATGTTTATTATCTTTTGCTCGATGAGCGTTTACTACTGCACTGTTTAGGATGTGGGTCATTATGTTGAGGATTATACCTATGGTCTCTGATCTCTCATCTGACCTTGCAACCTCTAGGTCTGTCTTTAGAGCCCGACCGACTTCATTACGGGTAGCTTAGTAGGGTGGCCCCCATGTACTTGCTTTGGGTCTGGGAAACGTCGTGTCTAAAGCCCTGCCGACATACCGATGGGTGTATGTTAATTGATCTGGCAAACAAGGTGGAAGTGAGTGTGGATACTTTGGTGCACCCCTGCACGGTTAAATCTTTTGAAAAGCCATGTCCACAGTTATGGACGACTTGGAGCAAAGTTTCTCGATCATAGACAACTTACACTAAAGAATTACTGTTATAATTTGGCTTGGATCTAACATGTCTAATAAGTTGCATAACCACCATGGAATGAATGAATAAAACCGCCAACTATGTGAGTTTCCTCGGAAGGACTTCCTCATTTGGTCTCAAGAGGGAAATACCAGGATGGGTATGTTTGGTGTTAGTATCAGGTTGTTTCCGAATAGGTCTTTCTTATCCCTCTCTGATAGCCAACAGTTGTATCAAGTCTCTATAGGTTGTTTAGTGCATTCTTCGCTGCCTTTTCAGTCCACCATACCAATGTAGGAGAGAATCGCCGAATTCTAAGACTCGCTATGTATTGGCCTCAGTACTGACTGCTCCCTTTCTCCTTTGCCCTTTGTCGGCACCCCTTTGTTTTTAATAGGTATGAGTTGGACAACATTAGCAGGGTTACCCTTCCGTCTTGGCCTGGGCAGGATTATGGACGACGTTGGTTATTCTTCAGGGCTCTTATCCCAATTTGCATCTTATCCATACTCAAATGTGAATCGTTTTAAACGTGTTTTGGATCTTTGTAATGTATATCTGTATTCTTGACCTAAGGAGTTGTTGTTGTATATATATGTTCTTGTGGGTTCCATCGTGGACTACTGTGTAATGGTATTACTTTGTTTTCCACCCACACGCAAGTGCCTGGTAGGCATCTTTGAATCGTTTCTATGCGGGTTTGGCGAGAAGTGTTAAAACCTGCATAGGGCCGATTCAAGGGTATTACAAATCTACTCCTCAATTACTGCATCCCTTGCTTTCTTAAGGTCTTGCAATATTCCTGGAACAATGTCACCTCCATCATCATCACCTTCATCATCATAATACATATTGACATTGTCATCACCGGCATAACCACCATTGTTACCACCATAGTCTTGATTGGGTGGATCTTCAATAATAGCAACATCAAGTGGCTCTCCATGGTGTATCTGCCGAGTATATGTGTGTGACATGCCACTGATAAGTAAGTGATTATGAAGAGGCCGTACATGTATTGTATTCGGGTTCAGGCATTTATGGTAGGGGCATGGAACTTTTGTATTATCGCCATATCTCTCCATGACAAACCCGCGAAACTCTTTCATGCCATCATTGTAGGGACCAGTAAACTGTCTTCCATGAACAATCCAACTCCTATCCATCTGTTGAAAATTAAACAAACAAATCACACTTTTAGAACAGGCTAGTGCTTTTTCAGAACAATATTCTTTATAATGAACAATCCAACTCATATCCATATTATGAACAATTAAAAAAACTAATCTCATTTTTAGAACAAATTAGTCATTTTTTAGCACAATTTACTTTACCCTGAACAAATCCAACTCTATCCATCTATTGGACAATCAAACAAACTAATCACATTTACAGAACGGACTAATAATTTTTAGAACAATTTTCTTAACAAGTAACAATCAAAGTAATATCGATGCGTTGAACAATATTATGTATCATGAACAATTAGAAACTGGTAGATTTTTTACCTTGGCAGACACGGAGACGAAGGAAGAAAGGGGAGCACCGGTGACTTGAGCACGGAGATGGTGCACGGAAGGGGACGTAACACGTGGACGCCTGCGCAGAGACATCGGCCGGAAGGAGAGTCCCATCGGCCAATCATGGAGTATGGACACAGACACGGATGGGGATACAGCGAACGAATGGGAGCTTCGGCGTCCCAGCATGTGGTGCACCGGCAGAGACAATGGTTCCCTAGCCATTGCCACGTGTGGTGGACCTGATTTTAGATCTAATTTCGAAATCTCTTGGGGTGGGGGATTCAAGTGAGTGTGTGGAAGGCAAGGAGGTGAGTCCCACAAGTCATCCATAGAAACTTTTCGTGTCTCAGGTGGACCCACTGTTCAGGGACCTGTAGGTCACTGGTTCGAGACATTGAGGCATCTATTTTATTGAATGTCTTTAGTCTTTATTTTGGATCCATTTTGTCAGAGCTGAAGAGGCACGTAGAGAGAGAGTGGACAAGACATGTGCAGTTCTTCTAGAGAGAGAGACAGAGTGTGCTCCATCACTGCCTCCGACAAGCTCTTCTCTGGCGAGCTCCGGCAGCAGGTGCACGACTTATTCTCCATTCTTCCTTCACTTTTAGGTGCGTGGCGCGGCCCAATCTCACATGTTTTCTCTACACGAATGCAGGGGAGTTGTAGCATCCACAGGACAACGGCGTATTAAGGGACGTAATCGGTTGTGGAATAACCGACGGCGAGGCTCTTCAACAGGGGTAAGAATACCCTTCACCGTAGTATAACCCTGCGGCGAGGATCTTCAGGAGCAGCCGCTCAATGAATCTGTAGTGTTTTCAGGAGCTGCAACTCGATGAATATTGTACTAGTTGTTCATCGAATCTAGGATCTGCATATTTTGTTGAATCTAGGATCTGCATATTTTGTTTGGGTTGAATTTCTGAAAAAAAAATTGTTGGTGCAATTTCTGCTGAGATTTTGTTAATAACAATCTTCAGTATATGTGTGCATAATTGCGGATTAGTACAGTTTGCACATCACTAGTAACGCACATAATTGCAGATTTTTGACACTGGTAGCAGCAGTGTTTAGAGATGATATTAGTATCATCATATCATTTATTTTCTTGATCTTTTATACTTTTTGTGTTCAAAAAAAGAATGAATCAAAACGAATGTGTGACATGTCAACAGCAACCTACCTAGTGTGGGAGAGAGAAATTAGACAATATGATGCATTTTAGAATGAGCGTGAGATCACCCTTTTTTGCAGAGGGATTTGTAAGTATTATCAATTGCCATATACATGTGCATATTTAGATGTTGCTGATCTTATTTAAAATTTTCATATATATATTGCTTTATGTTCATTATCTGATGTATTTTTTCTGTTTCACAAATTAATGTAGGGTAGCCTTGTTGTTTCATTGAGCGTATGTGACAATTCACTGTTGGTTCACATCTGACCTGGATCCGTGCTCGGAGTGGCCGGCGCATGATCAATATAGAAGAAGGGATGAATACTACTTCTGTGTGTTGTATCATGGCAATTTAGGAAAGCCGGTAGCATTATATGGGTCATATTGCAGGGGGTTGTGTGCAGCTTATAACATTGAGCAGAATGATGATCATTTACATATGATGTTCTCACATTTGTTGTTGAAGTGTCAAATGTTGATAATGTTGTGAAACCTTGGGTTTAACACCATGGTATGTATTGACTTATTTGCATTGAATTGGTTTTTTCTTACACACATTGACTAGTTTCTTAATTATGTTTCTTACACACAAACCTCCTTCACTTTCCTATACATGATCAGGGTGTTCTGAGACCAAAGATTGTTGCAAGATGACACTAGAGAAATCCATATTTTAGCAACCATATAATGTCAGTTACTCTGAAATGAATTCCATATCTGGGCATTCTACAAGGAGATTTTAAGAGACCTGGATGAAGATGAGGTCTTTGAGATCCCTCGGTTCATAGTGCACCGGGTGCATAGTGAAGATAATGATCTTGATCAGATAGTTAGTTGATCACTTTTTACTATGCTTTTCCTTCTTATTTTTGTAGATTTATCAGGGTGGTCAGTTAACTAAGATCTGTTATATTTTTTGTTACGTAGGATATCCCTTTGAGCTACATGAGGGGACACGGTATCCCAGAGAGAGGGTTGTACCATGTATGCATGAAGAATAATTTTGTCCAAGGCTAGATAATCGTGGGGTAATATCGCGTATCCAAAAGGGAGGATTCCATTAAGTTAATTACTGGATGACATGAATTATATACTGAAAACATAATTGGCCTTGATGATCTGCTCATCATCCAAGTCAAGGTGATGACACACTATATCAAGCTGATTATTGAGGTGGTCACTGGTCAGGCAGAGGAGGGGGAGGACGATGACGAAGATGACAACAACTAGGAGGAGGAGGACAATACCATTGGCTCGGCTGTAGCTCGGAACTTCTGAATATATAATCAGAATTTAAATTTTAAGAATGCATGCTCATAATTATTTTTGTGTTGTATGTTAAACTAGCAAATCTAATGTGTTTTATATGTAGTGATAATAGTACCAACTCCATTTTGTTTAATTATGCAAGAGATAATAGAAATGATTTCTCTCAATTTCTCACATAGAAAATATACTTAGAAAAATGCACAGTTACTTATAATTCCATATTCTCGCAGGAACAAGCGCCAGTGCCACGATCGCCACATATCCACGGTGAATTCCCCTATGCAGTTATTAATTATATAACTCGCTTGTTTATTCTTCCTCTCGCGCTAGTTATGGAACCGTGGGTTCTTCCCTCCTCTCGGCAGTTCTTATTCCTCTTGTCAGTTCATATTCCTCTTGCTCATTCCACCAGTTCGTCTTCCTCACGCTCATTCCACTCTTCCTATCTCGCTCGTTTCACCCATTTTGCAGGCGTGGACGATGGGAAACACACAAAAGAGACCCACATCATCCCTGCCCATGGCACCACGACTTTGAAGGTGGTGTACACCAATGATGAATCGACCGTGGGAAGAACTCTCGCCAGGTTTGAGCAATTGCTTGAGAAGGATAAGTACAAGTTCGTGGGCCTAGACTTGGAGCACACCTATGAAAATAAGAGGAGATCACCTCTAGAAGAGATCGTCGTCGTGCAAATCGCCCTACATGAGGACGTCCTCACTTACCACTTCTGTAGGTATGCATGACATTTAAATTTAAGATCACATTGCATCCCTTGTGATATACTTACATGTCCACCTTGCATCCCTATAAACCTCTAACTAGAGGAGTAAACCAACTGAGGAGCATTGTCCGACTCTGGTCAACTTCTTATGTGAGAAAGGGATAACTTTTGCGAGCGTGGACATCACAAATGACACAACTATACTTTCCCATGCATCGATAAAAATCCATATGGGTACCAGTCGACATCCAAAATCTATACAAGATCAAACCATACCCATACAAGGTTGGAATGGGTGATCTGGCAACAGAAATCATCGATAGATCCTATGTGAAATTTAAGAATTTGCATTGGAGAGAGCAAAGATACTGGGAGTGCAACTGATGACATAGGTGCACCTCGAGTATGCAGTAAGAGACGCCTACATGACGTACGAGTTGTACCGTAGGCTCATTACCATGAAAGCTGGGATGGTTCAGGGGATTTACATGATAGAGGTATGTCGTGGTTGCAAGATAGCCAAGAAGAGGAAGAAGGAGGAGGACATGAAGCAGTGGGAGCAGGAGCAGGAATGTTGGAACGGTGGCAGCAGCAAGCGGTTCAAGGGGAAGAAGCAAGAAGGACGACAACCAATGGTGGTGATAAAATATGTGTTTGGACTAGTTCAGTTTACAATTTATTTTGTGTAGTATGTTTGTGATCTATAATTCACTTTGGGATCTATGCGTTGGAAGGGGGAACATGGATCAAACATGCACCATCAGTTCATTTTATTTTGGGTAGTATGTGTTCAGTTTTAGAGATCATTCATGCATTTAGTTTTAGAGACTAGTTGTCATTCTTTGTCTAGTTGTAGTTTCCGCAAGTGTGCATCTTCGAATGGCACAATGCTGCCCAAAGATATATATATGTTTCCATCTTCTGTGCTAGGAGATGTTTTCACATCTATATGTATATACCATGTGCAAGGAGGTATTCTCACAGTTATACGTATATACCATGTGCGAGGAGATGTTATCATAGTTATATATCCATGCGACAATCACAATATATGCGCCGCGTTGGGTCAATCGGAGGGGATCATTTTTGATCTTGGGCTCAAACTTTGATCCACCATGCTATGACCTAATAATATCTTGATACTATGACCTAAACTAACCAAATAAGGATAAAAGTCCATTGGTCATCCCTCATATGAAAATATAGCTAGGGGGTAATCCACGGAGCCCTTATATATGGTCCAGGGTTTCATTGAAAACCGAGAGCACACCGGAATCCCGCCAGATCCTGCATGTGTCCCTATGTATTAGGTAAAAAAGTGGGATATTGAGATAGACAATATATATGTATAAACCACGTGTCAGGAGATGTTCTCACACATATACATATATCCATATGGGACGATCGATAATATAGCGCCGAGTTGGATCAATCGGAGGGGGATCATTTTAGATCTTGGGCTCAAACTTTGACCCACCATGATATGACCTAATAAACTAACCAAAATAAGGATAAAAGTCCATTGGTCAACCCTCATTTAGAGATATCTAGGGGAATACGATCCGCGGACCCCATGGTCTAGGGTTTTGTTGAAAACCGAGCACTGGAGCACCAGAATCCCTCCAAATCATGCATGTATCCCTAGAATATGTACAAAAGTGTGACGGGTTGTTGAGATAGGAAATATCTAGGCCCCTGGTGCAAGCATGTTCTCACATCAATGCGCGATCGATATATAATAGTCAGGCTTTGTGTTGCGTGCATATACAGCGACTCCCACATGTCGGGTCAATCGGAGGGAATCGTTTTGGCTGAAACTTTGCTTTAATATCTTGATACTATGACCTAAACTAACCAAATAAGGATAGAAGTCCATTGGTCAACCCTCATGTGGAGATATAGATCTACAGGGTAATCCGCAGAGGCCATATATGTATGGTCCAGGGTTTCATTGAAAACCGAGAGCACACCGGAGCGACGAAATCCTGCTAGATCTTGCATGTGCACCTATATATTAGGTAAAAAAGTGTGATGGGATGTTGAGATAAAAAATATATATGTATATATCATGTGTGAGGAGATGTTCTCACACATATACATATATCCATATGGGACGATCGACAATATAGCGTCGCATCGGGTCAATCACAGGGAGGGTCCTTTTAGATCTTGGGCTCAAACTTTGATACACCATGATATGACCTAATAAACTAACCAAAATAAGGATAAAATTCCACTAGTCAACCCTCATTTGGAGATATCTAGGGAGGATATGATCCACGGACCCCATGGTCTAGGGTTTCGTTGAAAACCAAGCACAGCATCGTCGAAATCCCTCTAAATCATGCATGTATCTGTAGAGTATGTACAAAAGTATGATGAGTTGTTGAGATATGCAATATCTAGGCCCCTATGTGAGAATGTTCACACATCAATGCACGATCGATATATAATACTCAGGCTTTGTGTTACGCGCATATAAAATGACTCCCACGTGTCGGGTCAATCAGAGGGAATCCATCGGGCCCATAATAAAATAAGGATATAAGTCCACTGGTCAACCCTCATATGGATATATATCTAGGGGTAATCTGTGGAGCCCATGGTCTAGGGCTTTATTGAAAACTGAGAGCACTGTAGCACCAGAAACTACTTGTAGGGCTACATGCAATTTTGTAGGCATGATTCCGACGTGCTCTGATATGCCTTTTCAAGCAAAACCCTAGACAGTGGCCCTATAGATTTACCCGTTTGATGAGCTTTCAACCGTGTTTTTGACCGTAGTTTGAATCTTATCTAAATTTGAATATATTATCAAAAATACTTTTACCTCTCTTAAGATTATTATACAAATATTATGTCACACATCAGAATATAAAGTAGTAGTCCATATTATTGCTTGTTTGTAGATTTAGTTGTCAATAATTTATAGTTTTATTCACGAGGCCTTTATAGTGAAGTCTTTTAAAAAATGGTTAATTTATTTGTACCCTCCATCATGCATCTGATGACCAGGACACCAACCCTAAATTTCTAGGTAAGGTCCTCCCGCCCACATGAAATTTGGCGCCAGATGCGGGAGAGTTTCTACCCAAACAAAAATTACTCGATGTGAAATTACCTTTCAGCTTACCCCCACAGGGCCACCCAAGCATTCACCAAAAGGACATTTACATAATCTAATCGAAAACATTTTTATCCCCTCACTGAAACGAGACAAATCCAAATTTCCCCACTGCCCTCGTTGTTGTCCTCTCCCTTCTCACCTTGCCCTCCCCGCCATCCGTGGCCCTAATCCCCTTACCCTCCCTTTCGTCCGTGCCCCTCCGCACTATGCCTCTACTCCCCTCGTCTTTGTACGTCCCTCTAGTAACCTCTCCCTCACCCTAGACCAAACCCTAGCCCCACCTCACCATCCTAGTTTTCTGCCAGGCTGATACGTCCATAACGTATCTATAATTTTTGATGGTTTTATGCTAATAATATGCTTTTGACACTCCCTTTTGTATAAAGTTTATGATTTATTTGGAATAACCTACTAATAGTTGCAAAAATGCAAAATGTTCTTGTTTTACACTTTGATGTGTAGGAATTACCAAGAATACAAGTGGAAAACTTGTTGGAGTCAAATTGGGATTTTTCTAGAAATCTGTCTTAGAACTCTTTTTGAAGATGGTCACGTTTCGGGTCGAAGCCGACATCAAACGGAAAACTCTTCAACTACAAAGTTGTTGGAAATTTCACGACAAACGTTCTGGACATAAAATTTAGCTGATTCTGAGTCCAGACAGGGGCCTGATAGGCCCGATTTACTGCAGCCTGGGTGACGGGAATCCGAAAAGCTATATAAAGGGAGGAAACCTAATTCGCCCAGGGCATCTCCACCCACAAATTTGCAGACACCAAAGCCACGTTTTTGCCTCCCCCATGGATCCCATCTCCATGGGGGAGGGCTCCCAAGAAGCCATGAAGGAAGGGGGCTAAGGGGCGGTGCTCCCCCATGATACCGGCGGCGGGGAAGGAGTCCCAGTGTCGCTGCCAGCAGCCTCGCCTCTTCACCATCTTCACCATATTCACCGCCATCTCCATCACCTAATCCTACTAGTATGCAGTGGTTCATCCTCCCACACACCTCTGTACCGTCCTATGTAAACATGGTGTTTGATGCTATAAGTTATAATTGTTGGGTCCGCAACATAAAAATCAAAAAATTTCCTACAATGAGAACTATACACCAAGATCTATCTACTAGATACAGAGCAAACGGGTGGACATACATCCATGGAGGACTTACCCTCGATGACAACGAGGTTTGTTAACGAGTAGGAACTCGTGGTTGATGTAGTCGTACGCTTGCCGATCTCAAGATCGTGTGGAAGTCCGAGCGCCGCAAATCAGCAGCGCATCCGTCCTCGCACACACGTTCAAGCCACTGGACAACCTCCACCCCCTCGTTCCAGCGAATCAGAAGAAGCAGCAACTCCTTCCAGACGCAAGGCCACCGGGAACATGTATCTCGCTAATCCGAGACCATGGGGGAATATCTAGAGCGGGAGAGAGATCCTTCACGAGGAGGTGTGCTTTGCGAGGGAGGAGAGGGTGCCTTTTATAGGAGAGGGGGGCTCCTCCCCTACCATGGCCGGCGGCCAAGGAGGGAGCCTCCTCCTCTTCCTCATTCATGTGGTGGAAGCTCCACTCACATCAATTCAAGCTCCACCCAAAGTTCCACTCACATGCATTAAATTTCCACCAAATTTAATGCAACTCTCATTTAATAAAACTCTTTTATTTATTTTATTCAAAATTTTGTTAATTACTTTAATTAACAAACATTCACATAAAACCCCTTGCAACATTTCAATATCACATGCAGAACCACTTTCTACAATTTCACCCGAAACAATTCTGGTTTCTATCGAAACAATTCCTGTTTCTATCGAAACATTTCCTGTGCTTTGCAAACCTTTTGTATGAAACATATGTGCTCCTAAATGGTGTCCGGCAACCCTTAAGTGTGTCACCCTACGGTTCGCGAATAATGCAGACATGATTGAGACTCCTCTCAGATCAATAATCAGAAGCGGGACCTGGAGATCCATACTGACTCCTGCACATTCAACAATGACTTCTATGATCATGAGAACCTTTAACGCTAGTAACTTAATCCCTTTGTCTCATGATATAATACATGTCCGAGATTCGATCATCGGTATCCAAATACCTAGTTTGATCTCGTTACCGACATGCACTCTTTTCTCGTTCCCGTGATATAACATTCTAGTGATCACATCACTTGCTTGCAAGCTATCTTAATGTGATATCACCGATAGGGCACAGAGTATATCTATCCGTCATCAGGATTGACAAATTCCACTCTTCATCCATGAGCCTCAACATAACACCTTCGTAGCACTAAACCCACCTTTATAGTCACGCTGTTACGGTGTGACGTTTGATGTTATCAAGGTACTCTTCCCGTGTTAGCAATTAACATGATCTCATGGTCTAAGGATAAATATTACTTCGTATGATATTATAGCAATATAAACATAATGACTTGATCGTAATGCTATGCTTCGGATGAATGTTCATCACATTATTTCACAAATGATGTGACCTTGTTATTAACAACATCCAATGTCCATGATCAGGAAACCTTGATCATCTTGTTAATCAACAAGCTAGTCTATAAGAGAGGCATAACTAGGAACCCTTTTTGTTTATTAAACACACATGTATTGACGTTTCCTATCAATACAATTATAGCATGCAAAATAAACATCTATCATATACAAGAAATACATAATAACAACTTTATTATTGCCTCTCAGGGCATATTTCCTTCAGTCTCCAACTTGCACTAGAGACAATAATCTAGTTTACATAGTGATAAATCTAACACCCATGGAGTTCTGGTGTTGATCATGTTTTGCCCTAGGGAGAACTTTAGTCAATGGATCTGCTACATTCAGGTCTGTGTGCACTTTATAAATCTTTATGTCTCCATCCTTGACATGCTCGCGGATGGAGTGAAACCGGCGCTTAATATGCTTGCAATTCTTGTGAGACCTTGGTTCCTTGGCGTTGGCTAAGGCTCCATTGTTGTCACAATAGATCACCATTGGGTCCAATGCACTAAGAACCACACCTAGTTCCGTTATGAACTCCTTCATCCAAATCGCTTCTGCGCTTCAAGCGAGAACATATTCCGCCTCCGTCGTTGATCTAGCCACCACAGATTGTTTGGAACTCCTCCAACTAACTGCTGCTCCGTTCATGAGAAATACGTATCCGGATTGAGACTTAGATTCATCCGGATCGGTGTCAAAGCTAGCATCGACATAACACTTAGCGACTAGCTCTTCTTCACCTCCGTATATAAGAAACATATCCTTAGTTCTTCTTAAGTACTTAAGGATATTCTTGACCGCTATCCAGTGTTCCGAACCTGGATCATATTGGTACCTACTAGTCAAACTAATAGCATGTGCCACATCCGGTCTTGTACATAGCATGACGTACATTATAGAGCCTAAGGCTGAGGCATAGGGGATCTTATCCATTATCTCTCTTTCTTCCACCGTAGCCGGACTTTTAGTCTTACTCAATGTCTTGCCTTGCAACATAGGTAAGAACCCCTTCTTACTTCCATCCATATTAAACTTCTTTAATATCTTATCAAGGTATGTACTCTGCGATAGCCCAATTAGGTGCCTTGATCTATCTCTATAGATTTTAATGCCTAATATATATGAAGCTTCACCAAGGTCTTTCATCAAAAATTTGCTATTTAGATAACTTTTAACACTATTTAAAAGATCTATATCATTTCCAATCAATAATATGTCATCCACATATAATATTAGAAATGCCACATTGCTCCCACTCACTTTCTTGTAAATACAAGCCTCTCCATAAGTTTGGATAAATCCAAACTCTTTGATCACCTCATCAAAGCGGAGATTCCAACTCTGGGATGCTTGCTTCAGTCCATAGATGGATCGCTGAAGTTTACATACCTTATCAGCATCCTTAGGATCGACAACACCCTTAGGTTGTATCATATACAACTCTTCTTCAATATTACCATTGAGGAACGCAATTTTGACATCCATCTGCCATATTTCATAATCGAAATATGCAGCAATTGCTAACATAATCCTAACCGACTTTAGCATCGCTACGGGAGAGAATGTCTCATCGTAGTCAACTCCTTGAATTTGTCGAAACCCCTTTGCGACAAGTCAAGCTTTATAGATGGTCACATTACCATTAGCATCAGTTTTTCTTTTGAAAATCCATTTATTCTCAACGGCCTTTCGATCCTGAGGTAAGTCCACCAAGGGCCAAACCTTGTTTTCGTACATGGATTCCATCTTGGATTTCATGGCTTCTAGCCATTTGTTGGAATCAGGGCTCATCATCGCTTCTTCATACGTCGCAGGGTTATCTATTTCATCAATCATGAAATTCATAACAGGATTGCCGTACAGTTCAGGAGCTGCACGTGTCCTGTTTGACCTGCAAGGTTTGGCAGTATCCTCTTTTGGAGTTTCATGATCATTAGCATTTGCTCTCTCTTCATCAGGTGAAGTCAACTCCGAAATAACTTCCGGTGCTACGCCACTCGCTAATTCATGAAGAGAAGGTTCAATAACCTCTTCGAGTTCTACCTTCCGACTACTCACACCTTTCGCGAGAAACTCCTTCTCAAGAAAGGATCCATTCTTGGCAACAAAAACCTTGCCCTCAGATCTGTGATAGAAGGTATACCCAATCGTTTCCTTAGGGTATCCTATGAAGACGCATTTTTCCGCTTTGGGTTCGAGTTTATCCGGTTGGAGTTTCTTCACATAAACTTCGCATCCCCAAACTTTAAGAAATGACAGCTTAGGTTTGTTTCCAAACCATAATTCATACGGTGTCGTTTCAACGGATTTAGCTGGTGCCCTATTTAAAGTGAATGCAGCAGTTTCTAGTGCATAACCCCAAAATGACAATGGCAAGTCAATCAGAGACATCATAGATCGAACCATATCCAATAAAGTATGATTACGATGTTCCGACACACCATTACATTGTGGTGTTCTGGCAGGCGTGAGTTGTGAAACTATTCCACAGTCTTTCATATGTGTGCTAAACTTGTAACTAAGATACTCTCCTCCACGGTCCGACCGCAGAAATTTGATCTTTCTATTACGATGATTTTCCACTTCATTCTGAAATTCCTTGAACTTTTCAAAGGTTTCAGACTTATGTTTCATTAAATAGATATACCCGTATCTACTCAAATCATCCGTGAAAGTAACAAAATAACGATATCCACCTCGCGCCGACAAACTCATTGGTCCACACACATCAGTATGTATGATTTTCAGTAATCTATCGCCCGTTCCATTGAACCAGAAAACGACGTTCTAGTCATCTTGCCCATAAGGCATGGCTCACATGTATCAAATGATTCAAAATCAAGTGATTCCAAAAGTCCATCAGAATGGAATTTCTTCATGCATTTAACGCCAATATGACCTACACGGCAGTGCCACATATATGCAGATATATCATTATCAAGTTTAATCCTTTTAGCATCAACATTATGAATATGTGTAATACTACTATCGAGATCCAATAGAAATAAACCATTCAACACAGGTGCATGACCATAAAAGATATCATTCATATAAATCGAACAACCATTGTTTTTAGATTTAAACGAATAGCCACTTTGCATCAAACAGGATGCGGATACAATGTTCATGCTCAGTGCAGGCACCAAATAACAATTATTTAGATTTATAACTAATCTCGACGGCATATGGAGAGGCAGTGTTCCGACAGCGATCACATCAACTCTTGATCCATTGCCGAACCGCATCGTGACCTCATCCCTTGCTAGCTGCCGCTTGTTCCGCAGCCCTTGAACCGAGTTACATATATTAGCATCGATCCCGTATCAAATACCTAGGTGCTACTCCGAGTACTAGTCAAGTACACATCAATAACATGTATATCACATATACCTTTGTTTGCCTTGTCAGTCTTCTTGTCCGCTAAATACTTGGGGCGATTATGGCTTCCAATGGCGATCCTTGCAATAGTAGCACTCGGTATCAGACTTAGGGCCAGCTCAGGGTTTCTTTTCAGGCGCGACAACAGATTTGCCGCCCTTCTTTCCCTTCTGCTTGCCTTTCTTGTCCTTCTTGAAACCGGTGGTCTTATTGATCATCAACACTTGATGTTCTTTCCTAATCTCCACTTCTGCAGTCTTAAGCATTGACAGAAGCTCGGGAAGAGACTTCTTCATGCCCTGCACATTATAGTTCATCATGAAGCTCTTGTAGCTAGGTGGCAGAGATTGGAGAACACGATGTATGCCTAAGTCAATGCGAATCGTTATTCCCAAGGATACAAGCTTATCGGCGTACCCAGACATTTTCAGTACGTGCTCACTAACGGAGCTGTTCTCCTCCATCATGCAGCTAAAGAACTTTTCAGAAGCATTACAACTCTCTACGGTAGCATGGGTATAGAAAATCATTTTTAATTCTCCCATGGTATCAAAAGCATTGCCATTTTCGAAACGCTTTCAAAGTTCTAGCTCTAGCCCATACAGTATGCCACAATGAACTAAGTTGTGGTCCTCTTGACAAGTTATATAGACGTTATTTTCCTTGTCAGGGGCATCAGGAGCTGGTGGGGGGGGGCTAGCGACGCCTCTAGCACATATTGCTTTTGTGCAGCAGTGAGGAGAATCCTCAAATTCATAGCCCAGTTGGTGAAGTTGCTACCCTTCGCAGCAAGTTTCTATTTCTCCATGAACACATTGAAATTAAAAGCAGGTGGTGCCATCTACAACAGAATTTGTAAAGTATATTTTGACTAAGTTTATGATAGATTGAGTTCAACTAATCCAAATTACTAATGAACTCCCACTCAAAAACGACATCCCTCGTGTCCTTTTGGTGATTACATGAACCAAATCCACTACACCAAGTCTGATCATCACATGAGTCGGTGTAGCTTCAAAGGCGAGCATCTATATGGGCATCATATCAACTATATGACTCATGCTTAACCTTTCGGTCCGTGTTCCGAGGCCATGTCTGTACATGCTAGGCTCGCCAAGTAAGAACCTTAGTATTCGCGTGTGTAAAACTGTCTTACACCCGTCATATGAAAGCGTAGGGTCGAGAACACCCGATCATCACGTGATGTCTCGAAACACGATCCATAAAACGGTGCATACTTAAGGAAGAACACAATTTATCTTGATATCTAAATGAGGGATCATCTTATAATGCTACCAAAAGCGCAAAACTAGCAATATAAGATGCAAACATCTAATGTGTAAAGTGAGATGATATGGTCCATGCATTTGATCTCTATCATTTGCATCATGGTATGGTCTCTATCATTCCTTTGTGTGTAAGGACAAGGTCTATGGAACTTACACGTTAAGTGTTTTGTAAGATTATCTATCATACATCTACTTACAACAATACCATATCAAGACACTAGCCCAACAACGATCTAAACTAGACGCCTCTAATTTATCAATTGCAAGTTTTATGTGGCTTAGGGCTGTCGGAGATAGAACCGATCTTACCTACGAACATGAACCACAACGAGGATAACCAAGTTATTAGCAACTCATTGTAAATCAGATATTGACTATAGTAGGAGAGACAGACACCCGCTAGTCACTTATGCAAAACTAGTTGCATGTCAGTCGTGGAACCAGTCTCATGTACGATGACATGTAAGGTTGGTCCAGGCCGCTTCATCCCACTATGCCACCAATATCCAAAATACATAGAAGATGCAATAACATGATCATCATCGCCCACATACAAACATATGGGTACTACCCGTGCAAAGCACCTATGCATAGATCAGGCTCTGATACCACTATTGGGTCCACAACATAGAAAACAAAAATTTTCCTACGATGAGAACTATACGCCAAGATCTATCTACCAGATACAGAGCAACGGGTGGACATACATCCATGAAGAACTTACCCTCAATGACAACGAGGTTTGTTAACGAGTAGGAACTCGTGGTTGATGTAGTCGTATGCTTGCCGATCTCAAGATCGTGTGGAAGTCCGAGCGCCACAAATCAGCAACGCATCCGTCCTCACACACACGTTCAAGCCACCGGACAACCTCCACGTCCTCGCTCTAGCGAATCAGCGAAAGCAACAACTCCTTCCAGACGCAAGGCCACCGGGAACATGTATCTCGCTAATCCGAGACCATGGGGGAATATCTAGAGGGGGAGAGAGATCCTTCACGAGGAGGTGTGTTTGTGAGGGAGGAGAGGGGGACTCCTCCCCTACCATGGCTGGCGGCCAAGGAGGGATCCCCCTCCTCTTCCTCATTCATGTGGTGGAAGCTCCACTCACATCAATTCAAGCTCCACCCAAAGTTCCACTCACATGCATTAAATTTCCACCAAATTTAATGCAACTCTCATTTAATAAAACTCTTTTATTTATTTTATTCAGAATTTTGTTAATTACTTTAATTAACAAACATTCACATAAAACCCCTTACAACATTTCAATATCACATGCAGAACCACTTTCTGCAATTTCACCCAAAACAATTCCGGTTTCTATCGAAACAATTCTTGTTTCTATCGAAACATTTCCTGTGCTTTGCAAACCTTTTGTCTGAAACATATGTGCTCCTAAATGGTGTTCGGCAACCCTTAAGTGTGTCACCCTATGGTTCGCGAATAATGCAGACATGATTGAGACTCCTCTCAGATCAATAATCAGAAGCGGGACCTGGAGATCCATACTGACTCATGCACATTCAACGATGACTTCTGTGATCGTGAGAACCTTTAACGCTAGTAACTTAATCCCTTTGTCTCATGATATAATACATGTCCGAGATTCGATCATCGGTATCCAAATTTCTGCCATTATTTGCATTTGCTTCTTGTTGATTCCTTATTGGGTTCTCTTTGGGGAATTGAGATTTTTAAGGGAAGTGCTACATTAGCTTGTGTTTTAATGGATCTTTTATTGGTGTTGAAACTGAACCCAAAGACTTATTATCTTGAGTACACTAATGTTGCTAATGAAGATTATGTGAAGTTTTGTATGAAGGAAAAATTTCAGGTGTTAAAGAAAGAATGATGTAATGAGATAAACAATGGACTAAAGCTCAAGCTTGGGGATGCCACCCCGTGTCACCCAAAGAAATATCCAAGAAGTACAAGCGTCAAAGCTTGGGGATGCCCAAGGCATCCCCTTCTTCATTAATAAAAATCTCAGGTTCTTCCAAACACTTTATTTTTATTGTTTCATGCACAGCTGTGTTGTTCTTGGAGCATTTTCGTTTTAGTTTTTGGTTTTCGTTTGCTTGGTTTTCTTAGTTTGCTTGAATAATTTGGTTGGACCCCCTCTTTCATACATTAGTTTTCAAATAAGTGTGGTTTGTATTGGAAAAGAGTAGGAAAAGTTCATGCTTAAGTGGTAAAAGGAGCTCGTTTTTTACGGTGGCCTATGCTTTGCAATGCCATGCTTGATATTGTTTTGGCTTTATGCTTAGTGATTTTTGTTGTAGCATGACATGTTATAAATAATTGAGATTGGTTAATGTGCCTTAAAAGAATCATGCGTTGTTTTAGCATATTAAAGCATAGTATTGTGGTATTCTCCTTTAAATGCTTTATTTGGGTTGACTTGGCGCATGCTCGCACCATGTTAAGACTATACCAAGTCACCATAGCCTCTATGATTCTTTAGTTTTCGACTTGTAATATCACTTTATGCTTTAATTAATGATGTTTTGTCGTTTTGCATGATTATGGCCATTATTGCTCTCTTAGTTGGTCGCTCCCAGTCTTTTGCTAGCCTCCATACCAAGTATGAGTTCCACGCATGCATGCAACTTCAAATAAAACTAAGTTATTCCAAAGAGTCCACCATACCTACCTATTAGCATTTGCTATTTTAAGTATATTCATGTTTTTATCTACCTTCCGAATTAAACTTGTTATGAGAAAACTAGTGATTAAAGCTCTCACGAACTTGATGACACACTTTACTTTTCTTGCTCTTAATAAACTTGAGCCATTGTGTCGTCTATGTTGTATATGCTTGCACTTATATGTTGGGGATTAGCAGAACCATGCTGTCATGGGGAACGCTTTCAATATTGCACTTGTACTTTGTACCTAGCTGATATCATGCTCTTTTGTCTATGGATGTCGTCGGTGTGAAATGAAAGGGGAGCTTGTAAGTCCATGGAGTTATGTATGTGTGTTAGAGAAACGCCTGGGCCGCCGGTCTAATCCATGCCTAATCATGGTGGAAACCTGCAGCGTAACCATAATGAGCCGTTTATGAAGCATTCTTCTTATAAAAAAAGAGTCAGATGTTGAGAAAAAGAGAAAAAGAAAAAAAAGATATGAGAAAAGAGGAAAGAGAGAAAAAAAAGCACCATTTTCCCATGATAAAATAAGAAGATTGCTGAGATGCTCGTTGTTTGCTTGCCTTGTCATTTTGATATGGGGATTCTTCCGTATCATCGGGCAAGGGGTACCTCGTTGGCGTTTCTCTATGATACACATATACTTACTATGATAATAACTTACCGGTAACTAAACTTGAATAGCATGAGGAGCGGCCCTCGTATTCAAGGGACATGAGATTTCCAACTTATACTTTGTCAAGCATATACTCCATAGTTTGTTCACTTTAACCTTAATCACTTCAAGATGCTTATGAAGGGGCAATGAGAGCTGAATGTTAATAAGTACCATAATTTTTAGAAGTTCTTTATGAGACTTGAATCCCTGCTTCCTTCTATGAAGGCCTTTCTTTTAATTTTATGTTGAGTCTCCACCTTCTATCTTTATGCACCTATTTTGAGAGCATAGTGGTCATTCTTAGTTCTATGTGTATTGTCCCAAGACTTGTTGATTGATGCATAACTTTGATATTGCTTGTTCTTAAACTATTTGTATCTAGTCACCCTTCTGAACTTTGAAGGTCTCCTATGCATTTATGTTTTGCTACTCTATGAGGGACAAACTGAATACCATTCTCATTATGATTTCTTTATGTGAAACAAACAAACATCTTGCAAATCATTGTTATTTATGAATCTTTTGTTTGTGACTTTTCATGTTACAACATAGTTGCTATGTCTTATTGTTAGAACTCTATCTTTAATGATTCATGTTGAGAGTACCTTAATCCCAGCTATCAATGCTTTTACAATAATAATGATCAAGATTGTGTTGTCTGCATGTCATATTAAAAATTATATTGTTTTCATCGTTTACCTACTCGAGGACGAGCAGGAACTAAGCTTGGGGATATTGATACGTCCATAACGTATCTATAATTTTTGATGGTTTTATGCTAATAATATGCTTTTAACACTCCTTTTTGTATAAATTTATGATTTATTTGGACTAACATACTAATAGTTGCAACAGTGTACAATGTTCTTGTTTTACACTTTGATGTGTAGGAATTACCAAGAACTAGCTGAATGCCCATGCGTTTCTACGGCATAAAAAAATACATGAACATGTTACATGAAAGAAGTAAAATAACTTTTTGAGAAGAGACATCTTGCATTATGGTGGTTGATTAAGAAATAGTTAGCGACAAACCACGGGCGGAGCTTCTACAACAGGGACCTCGGGCCATGGCGCTTATAGACGAAGCACACATCTAATTGCCGTGCTCGCACTGGCATAACAAAGAAGAAACGTTAGGGATAACATGAGGTCTACCGCTTCTCCTCCCATAATCATATTGATCAAATAATTATTTGGAAACAAATGCATAAAGTGTGATATTGCTAACATGTGAGGATTAACAATCTATAATATCACCACCAATTCTTCTCTTTCCTTAACATGACAATATATAACAATTGACAAACATATACATATCTCTCAATTAATATCCACGGCATGCTGCTTAGAAAATTTAGTGCATGCACACGACTGTCCTGCTAGGACTCTTAGAAAAATAAAAGGAGCATAGTTTGTACAACAAACAAAAGAATCACGACTGGATGAAGAAAGAAGCTTAGTAATTATCTGCCTTCACTCGTTCGACTAAAATTTCTTCATTAAAATTCCTTGATTGAAGTTCATATATAATTCCTACTTGTAACACATTTAAGTTTGAAGTTGAAGCTGATTAGATATGATTTGATCTCGGTAGGAGAAAACAGTTGATATCCATGGGAGATCACCTTCCAGCAAGCTGTGCTAGCTAACTTTCGTGTTTTTTGCATTAGCTTGTTTTCCAGCTTTGTTGCCTGGTCCGGTCAGTTGTCTATTGTTCAGATAGCTTTTGGGATTTGGACATGTAACTTCTGTTTGCTTCTTCAACAAACCAAGAGTCCCTCGTAGGATCAACCTGTGGCATTCGCCCGTGCCCATCGCTTTCGACTCCTCCTTTCCGTCGCCCGCTATGTTATAAATTTAGTAAACAAGTGGAACTTGATATCTAGGAATAGCTGAACCAAGCGACCTTGAATGAAGAATAGAGACTCCATGGTTGCTTCAAGGGTTTGACAGTCTGTAGAAATAACGATGCGCCCAATACGAAACTAATCAGCTAAAATCTTATTCCATTCAGCGATGCTAGAGCTTCAGAGTGCAAAGCGTCAGTCTTACCAGCAGTAGCAAAGACGGTGTCCTCTGCACATAATCAAAGCGAAATAGGACCAGGTCCTCCTCGAAGAAAAATCAGCGGGATCCATCACTGTATGAGGCGTCTACAGAAAAAACAGCCTGCAGGAGCACATGCGAGATGTAAATCGATTCCAGTGTGTCGTCGGTGGCCACCGAGAGCCCGAGACAGCCACCAGATCCAGGGATGAAGGCCTATACTGGCCCCTCAGTATCCCTCAATCGATCCAATCAGGCATAACTAGGGGTGGGCACAGCCCGACGACCTCATCGGGCAGCACGCGAGCTCCAGGAGCTCTCCCGCCAAATCGCGAGCACATCGGGGGCATGGCAAGCTTGAAGGCCTTGTCGGCAGCGCGCACGTGAAGAAAACTAAACCACATCAGATGCAGCATGTTAGATGTTGTATTTAGACTATATTATACTCTCCCTATTGTATTCTGTATTATACTCTATACACACCCCTATATATATAACCAAAGGACCACGCACGGACGTGAGCCAATCTCCCCAAATCAGTTGTCTATTATGGTATCAGACTAGGAAACCTAGCCGCCGCCGCCGCTCTGCAACCCTACGTTGCCGCCGCCATGAACTCCTCCGCGGCGTCGTCGGCTTCCTCCGCGGCCCTGCCCGCCTCTACTGCGTCCGGCCCTGCGCCGTCGATCCCGCCGTCTCTCGCGGCCATCCTCTCCGCTGGCTCAACTAGCCAAATGGCGACGCTCCACCACTCCGCCGCGCTCTCCTTCCCGTTCAGCACGGTGCCCCGCAGCGTCCCGGCTTCGCCGGCTTCGCTCTCGCTCTACCAGCAGCCTCCCTTGATGGGGTTCTCGGTGGAGCCTTCGTTCACGTCGGTCGCGCCCTTTGTCGCGCCCACACCGGACGTCTCCGACATCACCAGCCTGGCGGTTCCCGACGCTGCTACGCCCGGCCCGTTTCAGCTGTCGCATCTGATCACTGTCCGTCTCACGGCGGAGAACTACCTCTACTGGCGCTCCCAACTTCTTCCGCTGCTCCGGAGTCGCCATCTCGAGGGCTTCATCGATGGCACCCTGCCGCGCCCGCCGGCCCATATTCCTGCGGTGACGGCCGCGGGTGCCCGGGTGTCGGCGCCCAACCCGGCTCTCCGTGCCTGGATTGCTCAAGACCAGGCCATCCTTTCTACGATCAACTCCTCTCTCACCGAGGGGGTGGCCGGTCTCGTGCTCTTCGCTGTGACGTCCTTTGATGTCTGGTCCACGCTGGAGAACAGCTTTGCTGCCCAATCCACTGCTCGATCCATGGCCATCTGTCGCCAACTTGGCGAGGTGAAGAAGCTCGACTCGTCCGCGACCGTCTACTTCAACAAAATCAAGTCGCTGGCGGACACTCTCGCGTCCATCGGGCAACCGCTGCGTGATGAGGAGTTCACCTCCTATGTCATCAATGGGTTGGACGGGGAGTACGACGGGTTGGCAGAGGTTGTTAATCTTCGTGACACTCCGATGCCTCCTCGTGATCTCTATGCGCGCCTTCTCGCCTCCGAATCCTGCTACGAGGCGCGCCGTGCAGCTACTACCTACAACGCAGACCTCTCCGCCAATGCTACGCATCGTGGGGGTGGTGGCTACCGCCCCGTTGCTCCTGCTGGTGCCCCACGCCCGCCTGCCCAGCAGTGGCAGCCGCGCCCCCCGCCACCGGGCCCCAACTACAACAACAATGGGGGGCGGCAGCAGGGTGGTCAGCGCCCCACGTGTTAGCTTTGCGGCATCGTTGGGCACCTCGCGTCCAAGTGCCATCGGCGTTTCAAGCGCGATTTCCTCGGCATTGGCAACGACGGACGCGGGAACGAGAAGCAGGCTGCCATGGCCACTCAAGGACCGCTACCCGGCTACACTCCGTCCTACCCCATCGACCCCGCCTGGTACTTCGACACGGGCGCCACGAATCATATGACGCCGAGCTCAGCAAGCTCCACTCTCAGGAGCCCTATCATGGTCATGACCGGGTGCACACCGCCGATGGGTCAGGTATGCACATCTCTCACGTTGGTCAGGCATCCCTTCTTACACATACATCTCGTCGTTTGCATCTTCGTGACGTCCTCCATGTTCCCTTGGTCACTCGTAATTTACTCTCAGTTCCTAAACTTACACTTGACAATAATGTTTTGGTTGAATTTCATCCGTTTCTTTTCTTTGTCAAGGACCGAGTCACCATGGACGTGGGTCGTTACTGTCGGGGGTTGTATGCTTTGGATGCGTTCTCGGTTCCTGAGGCCTTCGTTCGTGTTCGCACTTCGTCATCTCATTGGCATTCGCGTCTAGGCCATCCGGCATCTTCGATTGTGAGTCATGTCCTTCAGCGGCATGAACTTCCCACTACGTCTAGCAATCAAAATTTAGCAGTGTGTGATGCTTGTCAACAAGGGAAGAGTCATCAACTTCCGTTTGTTTCCTCGAGTCGTGTGGTTAAACATCCATTAGAACTTGTGTTTTCAGATGTGTGGGGTCCCGCTCAAACTTCTGTGAGTGGTCATAACTATTATGTCAGTTTCATTGATGCTTATAGCCGCTTTACATGGCTTTATCTTCTTAAGCGGAAATCTGATGTGTTCAATGTGTTCTTACAATTTCAATTGCATGTTGAGCGTCTTCTCAAGCATAAGATTATTCATGTGCAGTATGATTGGGGAGGCGAGTATCGCAACCTCAACACGTTTTTTAATAAGCTTGGGATCTCTCACCGTGTGTCCTGCCCACATACACATCAGCAGAATGGTGCAGCTGAGCGCAAACACTGTCACATCGTTGAAACTGGCCTCACTTTACTTGCACATGCCTCCGCTCCGTTTCGTTTTTGGAGTGATGCGTTCTCTACAGCCTGTTTTCCGATTAATAGGCTTCCCACACGTGTGCTTGACATGAAAACACCACTTGAGCTTCTCTTTAATGAGGTTCCCGATTATACTTTTCTTAAGGTCTTCGGATGTGCCTGTTGGCCACACTTACGCCCATATAATAATCACAAACTCGAGTTCCGCTCCAAGCAATGCGTTTTTCTTGGCTATAGTGCTCTCCATAAAGGCTACAAGTGCCTTCATATCCCGTCTAACCGGGTGTACATTTCCCGCGATGTTGTGTTCGACGAGAACCTATTTCCCTTTGCTCAACAATCTCCACAGTACCCTGTGTCACCCCCCGTGCATTCATCTCCTACATCGCCTGACCAGTTTGAAGATGTTAATTATTCCCCTGTGTTGCTCCCTAACCATGGTGCAGGTATCGGCCGTGGTGCTCGCCTTCAGCTCTTGGATGAGTCTGACCTCCCTGACATCGATCATCCGGCTCCGAGCGCCTGTATGCCCCATGCTGGGCCGGCCTCCTCGCCCCTGCCTGGTGCGCGCCCGGCTTCATCCGGCTCGGCCGGCTCTCCTGCTGCCGGCCCACCATCGCCACTAGTCTCGCGGGCGCTCACTCCACCACGCGCGGTAGCTGCTCCTGTGATGCCTGCCGTGTCGCCCAGTGCGCCGCCTGTCCCGTCCACTAGCTGCTCTTCGCCCCGCGCGTCGCCTGGCCCGTCACCTGGCTGCTCCTCGTCCGGCCCATCACCTGGCCGCATGTTGTCAGGCTCATCCGCGCCTGCTTCCTCGCCTGCAGTATCAATCTGCGGCGATGAGGCTCCTGTTCCGCCGCGCCCTGCTCCTGTGCTTTAGCGACCTCACACCCGCAGTCGCAGTGGCATTGTGAAGAAACTTCAGCGTACTGATGGCACCGTCACTTATTTGGCTGCTGTTGGGTCCGCAGCATAGAATTTTTTTTTTCCTATGATGAGAACTACACGCCAAGATCTATCTACTAGGTACAAAGCAACAGGTGGACATACATCCAACAAGAACTTACCCTCGAAGACAACGAGTTTTGTTAACGAGTAGGAACTCGTGGTTGATGTAGTCATACACTTGCTGGTCTCAAGATCGTGAGGAAGTCCGAGCGCCGCAACTCAGCAGCGCATTATCACTTTTGCACACGTTCAAGCCACCGGACAACCTCCACCTCCTCGCTCAGCGATCCAAAAGCAGCAACTCCTTCCGCACGAAATACCACGGAACATATATCTCGCTAATCCGAGACCATGGGAAATAATTCTAGAGGGAGAGATCCTTCACAAGGAGGTGTGTGGAAGAAGGAGGAGGGGGCCTTTATAGGAGGAGGTGCCCTCCTCTCCATGGCCGGCGCATGGGGGGTGACCCCTCACCTCCCCCATTCATGTGGTGGTAACCCCTCCACATTAAAATGCCTCTTCACATTCCCTTTTAAAGTCCCCACTTTAAATGCATTAAAATTCTCCAAGTTTAATGCTCTTTTATTTAATAAAACTCTTTTATTAAATTTATTCAGAATTTTGTTAATTACTTTAATTAACAAACATTCACATATAACCCCTTGCAATATTTCAATATCACATGCAGAACCACTTTCTGCAATTTCACCGAAACAATTTCTGGTTTCTATCGAAACAATTCCTGCGCTTTGCAATTCTTTGGTCTGAAACATATGTGCTCCAAAATGGTGTCCGGTAACTCTTAAGTGTGTCACCCTACGGTTCGCGAATAATGCACACATGATTGAGACTCCTCTCAGATCAATAGTCAGAAGCGGGACCTGGAGATCCATACTGACTCCTGCATATTCAATGATGACTTCTGTGATCGTGAGAACCTTTAACGCTTGTAATTTAATCCCTTTGTCTCATGATATAATATATGTCCGAGATTCGATCATCGGTATCCAAATACCTAGTTTGATCTCGTTACCGACATGCACTCTTTTCTCGTTCCCATGATATAACATTCTAGTAATCACATCACTTGCTTGCAAGCTATCTCAATGTGATATCACCGAGAGGGCCCAGAGTATATCTATCCGTCATCGGGATTGACAAATTCCACTCTTGATCCATGAGCCTCAACATAACACCTTCGTAGCACTAAACCCATCTTTATAGTCACCCTGTTACGGTGTGACGTTTGATGTTATCAAGATACTCTTCAGGTGTTAGCAATTAACATGATCTCATGGTCTAAGGATAAAGATTACTTCGTATGATGTTATAGCAATATAAACATAATGACTTGATCGTAATGCTATACTTCGGATGAATGTTCATCACATCATTTCACAAATGTTGTGACCTTGTTATTAACAACATCCAATGTCTATAATCAAGAAACCTTGATCATCTTGTTAATCAACAAGCTAGTTTATAAGAGAGGCATAACTAGGAACCCTTTTTGTTTTTTAAACACACATGTATTGATGTTTCCGATCAATACAATTCTAGCATGCAAAATAAACATCTATCATATGTAAGGAATACATAATAACAACTTTATTATTGCCTCTCAAGGCATATTTCCTTCAGCTGCATGTGCTGCTCTTGCTGCATCTGACCCGACCATGGAACCAAGACACTTCTCGGCTCCTCTCGGTATTCCCCACTGGCGTGCAGCTATGGAGCTTGAGATTCAGGCTCTCCGTCAGAATGGTACTTGGCATCTTGTCCCTCCTCGTCCTGGTATTAACATCGTTGACTCTAAATGGGTCTTCAAGGTGAAGAAGCATGCAGATGGTTCCATTGAGCACTACAACGCGTGCTTGGTTGCCAAAGGTTTCAAACAGCGGTACGGTCTTGATTATGAGGATACCTTCAGCCCTGTGGTCAAGCCGACAACTATTCGGCTTCTTCTCTCTTTTGCTGTTTCTCGCGGATGGTCACTTTGCCAGTTGGATGTTCAGAATGCCTTTCTGTATGGTGTTTTGGAGGAGGAGGTGTACATGCGTCAACCCCTCGGATTTGTTGATCCTGATCGTCCCCAGCATCTGTGTCACCTGGTTAAGGCGCTTTATGGGCTCAAGCAGACGCCTCGTGCCTGGCATGCTCGCCTTGGTGTTGCTCTCCGTGCTCATGGTTTTGTTCCATCCACAGCGGACACCTCTCTATTTCTGCTTCAGCATCCAGAGGTCACTATGTATCTTCTGGTTTATGTTGATGATATTATACTGGTCAGCTCTTCTGTCCCTGCTACTGATCGTCTTAGTGGCTCTTGGTGGTGATTTTGCTATGAAGGATCTTGGGAAACTGCATTTTTCCTCAGCCTGGAGGTTACTCATTCTGATGCTGGCTTAACACTCATTCAGAAGAAGTACTCTCTGGATCTGTTGGGACGTGCAGATATGTTTTAGTGTAAGACTGCTACTACTCCCATGTCGAGCACGGATTCCCTTTCTGCCATAGATGGGTCTCCTCTCTCTTCTGATGATGCCACAGAGTATCGCAGCATTGTTGGTGGTCTCCAGTACCTCACTATTACCAGGTCGGATATTTCCTTTGCAGTTAACCGTGTGTGTTAGTATCTCCATGCACCACGGGATCCTCACTGGTCTGCTGTTAAGCGCATCTTGCGCTACGTTCGCTATACTGCATCCTATGGTCTACATCTTCGGCCTGCGCCGGCTAGTACACTCTCCGTGTTTGCTGATACGGATTGGGCTGGTAATCCAGATGACAGGCGATCCACGGGGGGATATGCGGTGTTCTTTGGGCCGAATCTGATCGCCTGGAGTGCCCGTAAATAGGCCATGATATCTGTAGCAAAGAAGCCGAATACAAGGTTGTGTCCAATGCCACTGCTGAGCTCATTTGGGTATAATCCTTACTTCGAGAGTTGGGGATCTCCCAAGACAGTCCTCCGGTTCTTTGGTGTGATAATATTGGTGCTACATATCTCTCCACTAATCCGGTGTTTCATGCTCGGACCAAACATATTGAGGTTGACTATCATTTTGTGAGAGAACGTGTGGTACAGAAGTTACTTCAGATTAAGTTCATCTCCTCCAAAGATCAACTGGCGGACATCTTCACAAAACCATTGTCACAACCTCTCTTTGAGAGATGTCGATGCAATCTTAACTTACTAAATACTTCAAGTCACAGTTAAGATTGAGGGAGGGTGTTAGATGTTGTATTTAGACTGTATTATACTCTCCTTATTGTATTCTGTATTATACTCTATACACACCTCTACGTATATATATGACCAAAGGGCCACGCACGAACGTGAGCCAATCTCCCCAAATCAGTTGTCTATTACAGCAGCGTCCTCGCACCCCGTTAGCCTCCCTGGTGCAGGGGAACCTCGGCGGCGCACACGGAAGTGGTTGCTTCTCCTTCCCCATGCGAGGTAAGCGGGCTGAGGAACGCTGATTGGGGAAGTTTGGAGTAGCACCATCGGGAGCTTGGGAAGATAGGAGCAGGTGAGGTGGCCTGCTCATGGGTCTCCACCAACGGCGCTCGGGGAGGTTCAGGGTGGCAGCGACACCACATAGTTGTTCCATTTGACACCGACCTGTTTCTTTATCAGGTGCCCAAGACGAACCACGTCCAATCCTTCTCCATGATTACCGCCCTGATGCACGCATGCCAGGCTCTCGGGTCGCTCGAAGTTCTCCTCCAATCAGCCCTAGGATGGAAGAACTCCAGGCACTGGTGGCTAGTCTGGAGACAGTTGTACAAGCTTCTGCATTTTTATAATATACATCAATACAATGGTACAGAAAATAGTGCTCAATATCATTGACCTCTACATGAATATACAGACCGAATCATTCACAGCAGACCTACAGCAAGGTAAACATTACTTGCTCGGGAGAAATCTTGCCAGAAACTCATTCACATACTACTCTGATACCTATCTATATAGTGTGATGCCTAACCAATTTGCTGAAGTACTACAACCAAATTAAAGCCCCAAAATTCAGTACCATGGCTCGGATGCTCAAAACCAAACTGCATATGCAGTGAAACACAGATGGAGGTTGTGATTTCCACTTCACTGAATCCTAGGATGCAACATATCGATAGCCGAGACGACAAGCACCAACTTGGTTACCTACTCAACGCCTCAATCATCAGAGCGCTCAAGTTCAACGCGGCGGCCGCACCCCAGTCCCGCGCCGACCCTGTGCCATCCTCCTCCAGTTCGAGGGCATGAGACGGCGCACGAGCGGGCGGCGCCACCGCGAGGGCCAGGCTCGTTCGGGCGCCGAGGTCTACAGCTCGATTCGGTGGGGTTCTAAGCAAGCAGCCGCCCCCCGCGCTGGGATGGTGCCGATTAGCCGGCCGGGAGAAGCGAGCGGCAGGGCTCGTGCGCCGGCACCAACCGCCAAGGGATCTCCCGTGTGTGGCGGCGCATGAGGATGTGCCAGGGAGGAGCACCGCGTAGGGGCAGAGCGCGTGGTTGCTAGGTCGCGCGGTCAGCCAGAATACTCAGGAGCAAAATCGGAAGAAAAAATCGGACGGAATTTGGTGTGCAGACCAACCTACCTCAAGATAAATTATAGTATAGATACAAGTGGAAATCTTGTTGGAGTCAAATTGGGAATTTTCCACAAATCTGTCTCAGAACTCGTTTTGAAGATGGTCACGTTTCGGATCGAAGACGGCGTCAAATGGAAAACTCTTTAACTACAAAGTTGTCGGAAATTTCACGAAAAACGTTCTGGACATAAAATTTAGCTGATTCCGAGTCCGGACGGGGCCTGATAGGCCCGATTTACTGCAGCCCAAGATGGGGTGACGGGAATCCGAGAAGCTATATAAAGGGAGGAAACCTACTTCGTCCAGGGCATCTCCACCCACGAATTTGCAGCCACCAAAGCCACGTTTTTGCCTCCCCCATGGATCCCATCTCCATGGGGGAGGTCTCCCAAGAAGCCATGAAAGAAGGGGGCCTAAGGGGCGGTGCTCCCCATGATACCGGCGACGGGGAAGGAGTCCACTGCGTCGCCGCCGGCGCCGCCGCCGCCCTCTTCACCATATTCACCATATTCACCGCCATCTCCATCACCTAATCCTCCTAGTATGCAGTGGTTCATCCACCCACACACCTCTGTACCGTCCTATGTAAACATGATGTTTGATGCTATAAATTATAATCCTATGATCTATGTCATGTTTGCGTAGTTTCTTTGTTCTTAGATTGAATGGTTGAACGTCTTTAGTTTATTAGAGTTGTATGTTGATATAGTACAGTCCTTTGGTGTCCATTATATTTGTGCACGCATGGATTAAACATCATAGGGTTTGTAGTATGTGTAAAAGGAAGGGGGAGTTCTGCTGGAGAGATAGAAACCTGAGGACGTGAACTGGAACGTTGCACGTATGGGAGTAAGAGGACCATTAAACTTAAGGCTATGGTTGGGGAAACATTAATGCATTGATTAGTACTTACGGATGTTTGCTAACAATCCAATCATATAGTACATGTAATTTTAAGTAGTGAAGCGCATGTATATTTAGCCTCTCCCACATAGAAAACTACATCGAAGACAATGAACCCGATCTATTCGCTATTTAAACTTGGACAAAGCCATCACAATTACCACCACTATTTTATACTCATGGTTCTGTTAGTTTAGTGTATTTTATTGCTGTAGCAACTAGCTTAATTTCAAGTTATTTATTATCATGCAAAACTATGTTTATTACTCGTATTGTTGCTCTAGTTTTATTTTCTAGATAATGCAAACGTTTAGTATGCGTAAAGTTGTATCAGTGGTTGATAGAACTTGAGAGAATATTTATCCTAACTTTAGCTTCTTGTTGAGTTCGACACTCATACTTATCGAAAAGGCTACACACGATCCCCTATACTTGTGGGTTATCACAGGCCATCAAGCTAGAAGGTTTTCCACCTTGCCGACAACCCGTCGACCTTGTCTACCACCTAACTGTACACTTCACCGGCAAAGTCGTCCAGCTCGTCATCTATCTCGTTGTCCACCTTGCCAACAAGGTCCGAACCACACTTACAAGGCCTGTCTACCTCGCCATCCACCTCGTCAACGAGGTCTTCTACCTCGATGTCTAGCTTGATGCCACGTGCCAAGGGTCACTGCAAGAAACGCGGTCTCAAAAAGGCCCTATAGCCTATAGGCAAGGAAACATGCTCATGCTTGATGCTCATGTTTTTTACTTTTGCCTGTGAAATGATGTTCATTATCCTGTTCATGCCACTAATTTTCCTGTTTTGGTGTAGTTAATCTCTCTTATTTGTTTTGCCTGTGAAATTGATTGTGATTTTACAAGGCTTGTGATCAAGGTTGCATTATCCTGTTTGTTGCATTAGTTTACCGCTTCATGATATGTCTGATGAGCAGAGTATTAATTGTTCATAGTTGTCTGTTTACATGATGACTACTATTGAATAATCAACATCATATGTTATTTTTTAATCGCCTGAAAGATGCTTATCCCTCTTATGTTTATTTATCATGCCCTTCTTATTATTATATTGCAACCAATTGATAAGTGAGATTCAGAGTATTCGGTTTATGATTAGTTTACATAGAGATAAAGTTTGCATTATATTGTCTATTCCATTGATTTGGCTGCATCATCCTATGTCTTTTGATCAGATTATAAATTGCTCATAGTGGACTATATTACATGATGATTACTATAGAGAAATCAGCACCATAAGTTATATTTTGTTTATTTGCATGATAATTTCTTATCCTGCTTATGTTTTATTATGGTTATCCTATTTAAAAGCATGTATACTAGTTCGGCTTATGATCTGTTTGCGTGTGATAAATATTGCATTATCTTGTTTTTTGTATTAGTTTAGCTACTTCATTGTATGCTTATGATCACATTACAAATTGTTCATAGTGAGCTTTCACATAATCAATTCTATAGAGCAATCAGTATATTTTGCAACCAGTTGATGCTTATCAATTTTGTTTAATCGTATGTTTAATCGCATTATTGATGCTTATCCTGCTTATGTTTAATCGTCTCACACTGATTATTATTGCAACCAGTTGGTCAATTGTCTAGCTCTTATGTACTATTTGGCTTATGATCTATTTTTTGTGTGATGAAGGTTTCATCATCTTGTCTGTTGCATTATTTTGGTTGCTTCATCATATGTCTTATGATCAGAGTAAAATCTGCCCAAAGTGGACTGTTTTACATGATGATTACTATATAACATAGCTTATACTTTGTTTAATTTCCTCTTTAATTGCATGGTAGATGCTTATCCTTCTTATATTTAATTATCATGCATTGCTTATTATTACAACGAATTGGTGAACTTTTTAGCTTGTATACTTTTCGGCTTAAGATCAGTTTTGTGTGTGATAAATGTTGCATTATCTTATCTGTTTCATTACTTTGGCTGATTCATCGTAAGTCTTATGATATGAGATTCAGAGTATAAGTTTCTCATAGTGGACTGTTGTAAATTATAATTACTATAGAACAATCAACACCATAGTTTTTATTTTTGTAGCTTACTTGGAGTTGTTGATTCATGATAGAACCATGGTTGCATTCCATGGAAGAAATACGGCTAAAAAATATCACGAGAAACAATGCGCAGATGCAACAAATGGGTGTTTGGCCCCTTGTTTATGCATCGCTCACTGAATTCTCCCCTAAAAAGAGAAAGGGTGAAGGCTCTAGATCTGAGGATTATCCAAAATGGGAGGAAGATGAGCTGCAGGTTGTCCCATTACTTGCCTACTCATTTGTTGTGTAATTATTTGCTTACTGAATTTTCCATATATCTTGTGCTTTTTTATTACCTCGAATTGAATTCCTTTGAATTGTGTAGCCTGAGAAGAGGAAATACAAGAAGACACTTGTCATCAGGACAAGGATGGCTGCTAGTGGTGTATCAACTTCTTGGAAGTGCGTCTTGGCTGGCGTAGTTTCCTGCACAAAAACATTGAGGCATATCAGGTCTAAGGGGAATCCTCCAGAAGTACTTCTACCCCCAAATTCTCCATGGCGCCCACCAAGACCGCCACGTGCTGCAACCCCTTCGCAAGGAACTCAGAGTGTTGCAGATCTTGATGCCCAAGGCAAGAAGGTAGCAGCCCAATACGAGCCGACAACACTCCATGGCAGGAAGACAGGAGTCCAAGACGACTAGGTAGCTGCCCTAGGAAAGCAACCAACTCCCCAAGGCAAGCACATTATACTGTGTGAATGGTACTTATTGCATTGTACTGTAGTAGAACACTAACTCCACATTATATGTTTTTGTAGATGATTCTGGCCATAATCCTTCTGAAGACACTATTACACATGATGATCATCAAACTGTGGTGAGGGGAAAACATGGGGAAGTCGCTTGAGAAGGTGTCTAGAGGAGGAAAGCTTACATTTGTCATTCCTCCAGGAAGAACTAAACCAGAGTCAGCAAATATTGCTTCCAAGTTCACCACTCAGTGTGCAATAACAGTCAGGACGGGTATGCCTATCTCCCCCTGCTGAAAGAGTGCAAGCAGAGGCCGGATGTCAGAGAAAAGTTCTATGAAAGAGTTTTTTATGTTCTCTGACTCAACTGTCCCTTTTCTTTTCATTATTGTTCATGCAAAGGCTTAGGCACCAAGTTTTATTTCAGCAAAAGTTTGTCATGGACACATCACAACCAGAGGTGCAGGTTTCTTGCAACAAGAAGTTAATGAAGCACACAAGAACTCAACGACATCTTCTGAAGAAGCATTTTTTGACCCCTATCCACTGAATCAAGTAACAAGGATATATCCTATTGAGCACATGAACAATGTAGAGTGGTGCAATCTTGTTGATAGTTGGAATGACCCCAAGAACTAGGCCATGTTTTGTCTACTCAACTTTCCCGCCTGTTTTGTTTAACCAGGAGTGCCTCTTATACTTCTATGCTCTCTGTTTGTGTAGGCCTGTTGTCTAATAAACAAGCAAAGCAGAAAAATGCGGCAATTATCGCAGCGATGTGTTTTTCTGTGACGCCTGGGGCTTCCCACATCACAGTGTGAAAAAAGCAACAGTAAGTCCTCTATAATACTTACCATCTTTGCCATCTTCCTAAATTTCAATGTCATCTTTGTCTCTTAAATTAGTACGATGCGCTTGAAAATTGCTGGCTTTTTTTGTAATGTTCGATATTATTCCTAGAAATCGTAGGAAACCATGGAAAGCATGATGGCGCCTTCTGCTGCAGAAGATGTCACTGAGCCTGAACCACCTCCTTCCACCAAATCTATGCACTATGATCTGTCAGAGGACATTGACATCCATTCTTCAAGACCAATCAAGACTCTCCTTGAAGCGCAAATCAGGGTAGAGAAACTATACTAGGTCCATCTTTGTCATTTTCGTGCAATTCGATACCCTATTTGTCTCTGAAATGTATACAATGTGCTTGGAATTTGCTCGCTAGTAGTCTAATATTTGCGTCTATAACTATCAGGAAATTACGGATCACATTGAGCATTGACCGCTCATCGATCGCATTGAGAATCGACCGGCTTCTGCTACAGATGATGCACTATCAACCAACTCTCTCCTTGAAGCACAACTTTGGGCTGAGAAAGCACTGGACGAGGCACTGCGCAGACACATTGCAACATTGTTGAAGGAGAAAGAAGTAGAGAAAAAAGCGCGAAAACACTTGTGAACTTTGTAGACCATGGAAATGAATCACTTCAGCAATTCTTAGCTCTATTACATAGGTAAGTGAACTAGTGGTGAATATGTGAAAACTTGTGAGTGAAAGCTTGTTAGGCTTTTGGTGAAGAAACTGTTGTTTAACCTGTGGAAACTTATGTTAGGTTGTAAGTGATTTATGTGAATTTTATGTTGTCTGAAACATTTGTCCTGAAATTTCTATCATTTGTCGCCTGTGGTGTGAAATTTCTGCCATTTCATCTAGACCGTTTAATCTAGGGGTGATGCCGGCACACATCCCCGACATAAACAAAAAGGTCATGGTTTTATTACTTGAAGAAAATGTTTCCGTCACAGATACACGCCGAAGTGGCTCAATTTCAATGGTCAACGGCCTTGACGAAACAAAACGTCAGCGCAAACAATGACGTCGTCTGTTAGAATTCGCCATGTGTTTGAGATACGCGCCTAGATCTCATTGGTCCACGTGTCGTGCTTTGGACGGTCCACGTGTCGTCATACTATTGGTTCACCTCTGAGCAGGCCAGCTTCATGCCATGACGAAACAAAATTCATCACGGCTCAAGTGACGTCAATAACGGACTAGATGATGTCACCAATAGGATGAATGACGTCAGCAACCGATGTTAACGGAATCAAGCCGTGACGAAAAAACGTTAGGACAATGATGACGTCACTAACGGATGGCGTGATGTCAGTTGACGGTGCTAACAGCCCCCGCGGTGATGTATGCCACGTGGTGTGGACCGTGACGAAAAAATGTCACGTCTGATTGGGTCTGGGCTGGGCCGGTCCTGTTCGCCGTGACAAAGACGGCCATGACATTTTTAGACGGAAAAAAGTCACAGATCAGATTATGACGTGAGGTATACGACTTTTTTTTGTCGCAAAATTCATCATGGATGGTTATCTATGATGTTTTTCCCCTGATCCACGACGATATCAGATGTGCGCCGCAGCGAGGCTCTCGCTAGAGAAGCTCGTCTTCGCTCACGTCCTTCAAGCACAAGACCCCCCCCCCACACACACAATATAGGAATGTCGACATGCCCTTCTTCCACGTCGCCACTTCAATCAACATTAACATGCATAACATCTGCCACACGCCTTGTGTTTTTTTTGAACGAGGAGAACCCCAGAAGGGGCAGGAAGCCATATATTAAAAACAAACGGACGAGTTACAAAATTTCACGTAGGGCCCTATAAGATAAAGAATTGCAACCATGCCCCAACGCTTTACACAAAGAACCCTACATAAGGTAATAAGAAAGCAATCGGGTCCTTCTTCCAGTCCGTCTTTGCAACAGGAGGGCCTCTCACCAGAGGTTGAAAAATCATCGAATCTCATCGACGTGATTGCTTGCCTCGAACTGGCCTGGATAATCGGCTGGCTATAAGCTTCCAATTTGGATCTACAGAAGGAGTTGGCTTCACATCTTTAAGGCTGATCATCTCCACTGCACCACAGAGCTCCATTCCATCCCGATGCAACCAAAGCATCCAGAAGGCATAGACCAAACGTGGAGCAGCATCGAAGAGCAGCCAGGGCTTGTCTATGCTGCGCGATGAAAGCAAGCTCCCCCCTCAGAGCTCCTGCCCGAGATGAGGAGGGAAAGACGTAGAAGAAGTGGTGTTGATGAACCCACACGAACTCCCTAGAAGGGGAGTCACACAACCACCAGAAGAGGGACGGATCTGACTCCCAACTTCTCCACCCTCCCTTGCCTCCGCGGCCGGCCAAGGGGGAACAAGTTCACCAGTTAGATCATGGAGGCACAACTCCTCCTCGCTGCCACGACCGGCCAGAGTCAGATCATGGAGGCACAGCTCCTCCTTGCCGCCACGACTGGCCAGAGTCAGATCATGGAGGCACAGCTCCTCCTCGCCGCCACGACTGGCTAGGAGCCATGCCTCCAACTCACGACCACCATCCTGATGCCACACACAACACTTATGAGAAAGGGGCCTCGCCTTGGACTCTAGAGCCACCATCCACCACCTCGGTGGAAAGGTAGCAGGGGAAGAAGGCGATCGACTAGCGCCGTGCTGAGACGCCGAGTTGAAATGAGGACCCCACCCTACCGACGAACCAGCCGCGTCGCACTGCATCCTCCCGTCCCCTCGCCGCCACAGCCGGCCAGCCAGGGAGGGTGCAAAGGCAACATCAACCAGAGGAAGAAGGGGAAGATTGGGGCCTTATTAACGGAGATCTCCACGGTTGCTCTGCACACCGCCGGCTCCCACCATCGGAGCAGCAACAAAAGGCAGCAGCATCCCCAGATGCGTCGGATGCGTCCCAGGGAAGACGACGCCCTACTCCATACTACGGGCACATGGCCACAAGACCTAAAACTAAACCTACCTACTAATCCGGCACCTCCCCCTCGCCATCTCCGGCCGGCGGCGCCGCCGAAGATAGGTCGGTGTCGGCCCGGCCGCACTTGGTCAACGCGTAGAGACAGGAGGGTGGGGAGGGTTGATAACCCACAAGTATAGGGAATCGTGTGTAGCCCCTTCGATAAGTAAGAGTGTCGAACCCAACGAGGAGCTAAAGGTAGGATAAATATTCTCTCAAGTTCTATCAACCACTGATACAACTCTACGCACACTAAACGTTTGCATTATCTAGGAAATAAAACTAGAGCAACAATACGAGTAATAGAGATAACTTTGCATTGATAGTAAATAACAAGAAAGTAAAGCTAGTTGCTGCAGCAATAAAATACACTAAATTAACAGAACCATGAGTGTGGAATAGTGGTGGTGATTGTGGTGGCTTTTTCCAAGTGTAAATAGCGAATAGATCAGGTTCATTGTCTTCGATGTAGTTTTCTATGTGGGAGAGGCTAAATATATATACGCTTCACTACTTGGAATTATATGTACTATATGATTGGATTGTTAGCAAACATCCGTAAGTACTAATCAATGCATTAAGGTTTCCCCAATCATAGCCTTAAGTTTAATGGTCCTCTTACTCCCATACGTGCAACATTCCGGTTCGCGTTTTTAGGTTTCTATCACTCCGGCAGAACTCCCCCTTCCTTTTACACATACTACAAACCCTATGATGTTTAATCCATGCGCGCACAAATATAATGGACACCAAAGAACTATACCATATCAACATACAACTCTAATGAACCAAAGACATTCAACCATTCAATCTAAGAATAAAGAAACTACGCAAACATGACATAGATCATAGGATTATAACTTATAGCATCAAACACCATGTTTACATAGGACGGTACAGAGGTGTGTGGGAGGATGAACCACTGCATACTAGGAGGATTAGATGATGGAGATGGTGGTGAAGATGGTGAAGATAGCGGCGGCGGCAACGGCGCGAGAGACTCCTTCCCCGCCGCCGATATCATGGGAGAGCACCGCCCCTTAGCTCCCTTCCTTCATGGCTTCTTGGGAGCCCTCCCCCATAGAGATGTGATCAATGGGGAGGCAAAAATGTGACTTTGGTGGCTGCAAATTCGTGGGTGGGGGATGCCCTGGGCGAATTAGGTTTCCTCCCTTTATATAGCTTCTCGGATTCCCGTCACCCCATCTTGGGCTGCAGTAAATCGGGTCTAAAAGGCCCGTACGGACTCGTAATCAGCTAAATTTTATGTCCAGAATATTTGTCGCGAAATTTCCAACTTTGTAGTTGAAGAGTTTTCCGTTTCACGCTATCTTCGACCCGAAACGTGACCATCTTCAAAAAGAGTTCTGAGACAGATTTCTGCAAAAATCTCAAATTGACTCCAACAAGGTTTCCACTTGTATTCTTGGTAATTCCTACACATCAAAGTGTAAAACAAGAACATTGTGCACTTTTGCAACTATTAGTAGGTTAGCCCAAATAAATCATAAACTTTATACAAAAAGGAGTGTCAAAAGCATATTATTAGCATAAAACCATCAAAAATTGTAGATACGTTATGGACGTATCAACATCCCCAAGCTTAGTTCCTGCTTGTCCTCGAGTAGCTAAACGATCAAAACAATATAATTTTTGAGGTGTCATATAGACAACACAATCTTGATCATCATTATTTTAAAAGCATTGATAGCTGGGATTAAGGTACTGTAAACATGAATCATGAAAGAAGATGTCTAACAATAAGACATAGCAACTATGTTATAACATGTAAAGGCACAAACAAAAGATTCATTAATAACAATGCTTTGTAAGATGTTTGTTTGTTTCACATAAAGAAAGCATAATGAGAATGGTATTCAGCTTGTCCCTCATAGAGTAGCAAAACATAAATACATAGGACAGCTTCAAAGTTCATAAGGGTGACTAGATACAAATAGTTTAAGAACAAGCAATATCAAAGTTATGCATCAATCAACAAGTCTTAGGACAATGCACATAGAACTAAGAATGACCACTATGCTCTCAAAATAGGTGCATAAAGATAGAAGGTGGAGACTCAACATAAAATTAAAAGAAAGGCCTTCATAGAAGGAAGCAGGGATTCAAGTCTCATAAAGAGCTTCCAAAAATGATGGTACTTATTAGCTTTCAGCTCTCATTGCCCCTATCATAAGCATCTTTAGGTGATTAAGGTTAAAGTGACACAACTAACATGATATGCTTGACAAGTTATAAGTTGAAATCTCATGCCCCTTACTTACGAATACCGAACCTCATGCTACTCAACTTTAGTCACAAGTAAGCTCTTGTCATTGTAAGTACATATGTATCATAGAGAACCGCCAACGGGGTACCCCTTGCATATGATACAGGAGCTATCCCATAATCAAAATGACAAGGCAAGCAGACAATGAGTATCTCAGCGATATTTTTATTTGCTATTTGCATAGGTTTTTATTGAGGATGCTTCATAGAGTGCTCATTATGGTTATGCTGCAAGTTTCCACCATGATTAGGCATGGCTTAGGCTAGCGGCCCAGGCGTTTCTCTAACACACATACAAACTCCATGATCTTACAAGTTCCCCTTTTATTTCACACCGCCGGGATCTATAAGCAAAAGAATCATGATATCAACGGAATAATAAGTGCAATGTTGAAAGCGTTCCCCATGATACATGGTTCTGCTAATTCAACTTATAAAGCGCAAGCATATGTGCAACAAAGATGGACACAATGGTTCAAGTTTATTAAGTGCAAGAAAATAAAGTGTGCCATCAAGTTCGTGAGAGCTTTAATCACTAATTTTCACATAACAAGTTTAATTCAGAAGGTAGATAAAAGCATGAATATACTTGGAATAGCAAATGCTAATAGGTAGGTATGCTAGAATCTTTGGGATAACTTGGTTTTATTTGGAGTTGGATGCATGAGTGGAACTCATACTTGGTTATGGAGGCTAGCAAAAGACTGGGAGCGACCAACTAAAAGAGCAATAATGGCCATAATCATGCAAAGCGACAAAACATCATTAATTAAAGCATAAAGTGATATTACAAGTCGAAAACTAAAGGATCATAAAGTCTATGGTGACTTGGGATAGTCATAACATGGTGTGAGCATGCGCCAAGTCAACCAAAATAAAGCATCAAAGGAGAATACCACAATACTATGCTTTAATATGCTAAAACAACGCATGATTCTTTCAAGGCACATTAAGCAATCTCAATTGTTTATAACATGTTGTGATACAACAAATATCACTAAGCATAAAGCCAACACAATATCAAGCATGACATGACAAAGCATAGGCCACCATAAAAAACGAGCTCCTTTTACCACTTAAGCATGAACGTTTCCTACTCTTTTCCAATCCAAACCACACTTATTTGAAAACTAATATATGAAAGAGGGGGTCCAACCAATTTATTCAAGCAAACTAAGAAAACCAAGAAAACGAAAATGAAGACGCTCCAAGAACAACATAATTGTGCATGAAACAATAAAAATGAAGTATTTGGAAGAAACCTGAGATTTTTATTGATGAAGAAGGGGGTGCCTTGGGCATCCCCAAGCTTTGACGCTTGTACTTCTTGTATATTTCTTGGGGTGACATACGTGGCATCCCCAAGCTTGAGCTTTAGTCCATTCTTCATCTCATTACATCACTCTTTTCATACACCTGAAATTTTTCCTTCATACAAAACTTCACACAATCTTTATTAGCAACATTAGTGCACTCAAGATAATAAGTCTTTGGGTTCAGTTCCAACACCAATAAAACTTCCATTAAAACACAAGCTACTGTAGCACTTCCCTCAAAAAGATCAATTCCCCAAAAAGAACCCAAAAAGGAATCAACAAGAAGCAAATACAAATAATGGCAGAAATCTGTCAAAACAGACCAGCAGGTAAACACCAATTTTTTCAAAGACCTTCTGTTGCTCAAATCGAAAAGTGTTGAACTAACGAAAGTTAGATAACAACCTGTGGAAGAAGCACAAAAATTCAGATCTCATACCAACGTACAGAGATTTTACACAAATATTTATAGCGAAGCACAAAAAATCTGTTTCGGGACAACAACTTTCCCAAGCATTATTGCTCTCTCATTAGAGGTTACTCTTGGCACAAAAAGCAAATAAAAAGTATAAGGAGCGGTTATTACAGAGGTAATAACTTCCAAGACTCATCTAAAACTTTTGAGTTATCTCCCAATAAGTACTTTTCTTTAACGCCTTTAAGTTAGGCATAGGAGCAAGATTCAAGTATTTTCGAATGAATAAGCATTGAGATCAATACTAGAAATATCTTTCTTTTTCAAGGCTTCATGCATTCCTATAAGTTTTTAACTGAAAAGCTTCCATGGAAAGATTTGTTTTGGTTTCATAGGCATGAACACAAGTGTTCAAGGTCGACCCCCACTTAACCATTACTCATCTTTCCAATCACTTTCCTTTTTGAAAACGTTTTTAGGTAACAAGTACAACTTTTTTTTTTGTAATTCGCATTCTCTATCTATACTAAGATAGAGAACAACTTAAAACTGAAAGTAAAACCTACTTAGAGATAAAGCAAACAAGTGCACACAAGAATATTCACCCACACGCTATTGCTCCTCGGCAACAACGCTAGAAAAGGTCTTGATAACCCACAAGTATAGGGGATCGTGTGTAGCTTTTTTGATAAGAGTGTCAAACCCAGCGAGGAGCTAGAGGTAGGATAAATATTCTCTCAAGTTCTATCAACCACTGATACAACTCTACGCACACTAAACGTTTGAATTATCTAGAAAATAAAACTAGAGCAACAATACGAGTAATAGAGATAACTTTGCATGATAATAAATAACAAGAAATTAAGCTAGTTGCCTTAAGTTTAATGATCCTCTTACTCCCATATGTGCAACGTTCCAGTTCGCGTCCTCATGTTTCTGTCACTCTGGCAGAAACCCCCCTTCCTTTTACACATACTACAAACCCTATAATGTTTAATCCATGCGCGCACAAATATAATGGACACCAAAGGACTATATCATACCAACATACAACTCTAATGAACCAAAGACGTTCAACCAAACACCATGTTTACACAGGACAATACAAAGGTGTGTGGGAGGATGAACCACTGCATACTAGGAGGATTAGGTGATGGAGATGGCGGTGAAGATGGTGAAGATGTCGGCAGCGGCGGTGCGGGGGACTCCTTCCCTGCCGCCGGTATCATGGGGGAGCATCGCCCTTAGTCCCCTTCTTCCATGGCTTCTTGGGAGCCCCCCCCATGGAGATGGGATCCATGGGGGAGGCAAAAACGTGGCTTTGATGACTGCAAATTTGTGGTGGAGATGCTCTAGGTGAATTAGGTTTCCTCCCTTTCTATAGCTTCTCGGATTCCCGTCATCCCATTTTGAGCTGCAGTAAATCGGGTCTAAAAGGTCCGTACGAACTCGGAATCAGCTAAATTGTATGTCCGGAACGTTTATCGCGAAATTTCCAACAACTTTCTAGTTGAAAACTTTTCCGTTTGACGCTATCTTTGACTCGAAACGTGACCATCTTCAAAAAGAGTTCAGAGATAGATTTTTAGAAAAATCTCAATTTGACTCCAACAAGCTTTCCACTTGTAATCTTGGTAATTCCTACACATCAAAGTGTAAAACAAAAACATTGTGCACTTTTGCAACTATTAGTAGGTTAGTACAAATAAATCATAAACTTTATACAAAAAGGAGTGTCAAAAGCATATTATTAGCATAAAACCATCAAAAATTATAGATACGTTATGGACGTATCAAGGGTGGAAGCAGCGTGAGAAAGTTTCCCAACAATATCTTATAAAACTGCCACACGCCTTGTGGATGGTGAGTTCTGCAAGCTTGAGAGGCTGTCCCTCAAAGGGTGCATTCTCAACGACTTTGGAGGGTTTCTCTCTCGCTGCCCGCGCCTGCATGTACTCAAGGTGAGGCAACTACGTCTAGACATGACATCATGGTCCACTCAGCATCGCTCCAGGAGCTTGGCCTTGGAACCTATACCGAATGTCGTAGCATCAAAATTGTGACCGCGATGCTCAAGGAATAGGAAATGGAAGTCCATGCCGATAAGAACTTTAGTGTATCTATCTTGGCACCAATGGTGGAGAAGGTATGTTGTAGCGCTCATATATAGAGTTGTCTATTGTGTTTGCTTTCTGGCACCTTGAAAACCTGATTTTCGAGAGACGTGGGGTGCTGACAGACAAGCACTTTCAAGATCTGTGCTCAGAGGCGATGCTGAGAAACAAGTACCATGATTATTTTTTTAAACCAAAGGCCATAGCCCAAATTTATATTATAAAGACATATAGAGTTTACGATAGTAGAATGAGTACAGAGACCAAATTACAAACGAGCCATCTACATACAACGCCCCAAGGGACAAATAGATACCAAGTATAAATGGCAAAAAACATCCAGGAAAGACGTAGAAAGATGCATGGCTACTAGCGCATCCTGGTGTAGAGGGCTCTAAGTGCTGCCATCGCTGCCCCCAAAGCCTGACGATCCTTGTGTTTGCTCAGCACCTTCTATATCTGCAAGAATTTGATCATTTGGAAAATACAGTCAGCAGGAGAGGAGATGAATTATTTTTCAATCGTCATATTATTGTGTATATTCCAAAGTGCCCAGGACATGGCAGCAAAACATACCCACACAAGCATCCCTGGCTTGCCCGTGAGCCTTTGGGCGATCATTAGGAAGTCTCCATCCCCTGCTGGGTTCTAAGAGCACTAAAGTAGGTCCCTCACGCAAGCCCACATGAATTTGGCCACGTGACATTGAAATAAAATGTGGTTTACATCTTTGAATTTGCCACACAGCACGCAGTTCCCGTTTGATGGTCCGTGACAAATCCAGACCTGCTCGAAGTGGGGAGACGGTTTCTAATGAATTACCACAGGAAATTTTTGATTTTCAAGGGTACTTTGGTCCTCGAGACATCCCTAAATAAGATTGTATTCTTTCCTTGGCAGAGATGATGGTACAAGGAGCTGGTCGAGAAGCATCATGATGCTTCAAGGGTCCATATCACCTTATCCTTTTGTATCGACGGGGAGACAAGGTCGATTTTGTGGCCTAAGTTCTCCCACTCAATATCTTCGGGTGTGTCAAAATTGGGATTGAAGCCCGGGTCCCAAAGTCCCCCAACCTTGGCCTCCTGAACCATGATCAGAGGTTTGGTGCATGGTAAATAGCAAAGGGAATTTATCTTTCAAGGGTCCTTTGCCAATCCACCAATCCAACCAAAATAGAGTGGATTGGCCATTTTGGACTTCAAACTTAACACCTTATTTGAAAATATCTTTGATCCTCTGTATGTTATTCCAATTGGGATCCCTTGCTAGCTGTAGTTGTAAGCACATCCCATCCCTTAGGTATTTGGCTCTAATAATCTCTGTCCATAGACCCTTATCATGTTGGCATAGCCTCCAAATCCATTTGGATAATAGCGCCGCATTCATAACCTTAGTGTGAGTCACCCCCAAAATCCCCCATTTCTTTGGGTTTACAGATGGTTGCCCAGTTCACAAGATGATATTTTCTGGTATAACCTACCCCTTCCCAGAAGAACCTACATCTAGTTTTGTCCATTGCCTTGTGTGTCCCCTCATATAGCAGGGGAAGGCACATTGCGAAGGTAGGTAGGCTCGAGAGGCAGGCGTTGGTAAGACGAGTCGAGACGCTCACGACTGTGAATTTCCCTTTCCATGGGTCTACTCTATGTCCCACCTTATCCGTCATGAATTCCTAGTCCTTGAGGGAGAGGCGTTTGTCGTTGACCGGTAACCCCAAATATTTGATGGGGAAGGTCGTCGGTTTGCAATCCTAACTTTCTCCTCATGGTCTACTCCCAAGATGACCACCTCATTTTTATTGAAATTGATCTCGAGCCCCGACATGTTTTCAAAACAAAGTAACAGGAATTTGATATTGGCAACTAAGAGCTTATCCGGTTCAAACATATCATTGTGTCGTATGCGTACTATAAGTGTGAAACTCCTGTAGGGATGAGGTGTGAAATAAACCCTTTGATATGCCCCTCTTTTCTAGCTTTTTCAAGTATCATGGCCAGGGAGTCTGCCATGAAATAGAAAAGAAGCGGTGAGAGGGGATCCCCTGCCTTACCCCCCTTTCATTTCTAAAATAGAGTCCAGTGTCCCTGTTGATTTTGATCGTTGTGTGCCCCCTGAGACCAATTGCATTATGCGGTGCATAATAACCGGTTCAAAACCCTTACTAGTGAAGAAGGATCGAAGAAACTCCCAGTTTACTCAATCATAGACCTTTTCGAAGTCAAGTTTCAGGAACACACCCTTGTGTTCTTTAGATTTGACCTTGTGAATGATTTATTGAAGAGCAAGCACACCTTCGTGTAAACCCTGCCCTTGATGAATGCAGTCTGACAACAATCAATGGTCTGATGGGCAATGGGAGATAATCTGGTACCATAAGCCTTTGCAACAAACTTGAAAATAAAGTTTATTAAAGCAATTGGCCTAAACAACTTTATTGAATTAGCTCCTACGACCATAGGTATGAGAGTCAAAACACCATAGTTCAGTCTACAAATATCTACCCTTCCAAGCACGAAGGAGTTAAGGATGTCGAGAATAGTGTACTTAATTGTTCCCCAGAACAGTTCGAAAAAGGCCACTAGCAGTTCATCAAAGCCCGGGTCCGAGTCACTTTTCATTTCTCCTAGAACCTCATCTAGTTCGTCCATCGAGAAGTTCGTAGCAAGCGCATCATTCTCTTCCCTGGAAATTTGTTTGTTGCTCTTCCAAAGATCTGGGGCTAGGGCCTAGGAGGTCGTTTCCCCCTTGGATCCGAGAAGCTCACCGAAAAATGATAGATGTGCACCTGGAGGTCCTTATGTTCCGAAACCATCCCCTATTCCGTAACCAAGTTAGCGATCAAACATTTCCTGCGTCTCCCATTTGCTATTGCATGAAAATATTCCGTGTTGGCGTCCCCTTTGAGAATCAAGTTTACCCTCCCTTGTTTCCTCCAATGTCCCTCCTCTGCTCTAGCGATGTCCATTAACACCTCCTCCAGGTGGTAGCGCAAGGACCATCCCTCCTCGTCAAGGTCCGAGTTGTCGGCCAATTCATCCAGCTCCTTGATTTGGCTGAGGACCGAAGAGTCCTCGTGTCTTTGTGCTCCCTCCCTAGGTTAGCAGATCAACCATTTTAGGAATTGCCTAATTCCCCTAGACCACATTTGCCAAAATTCAAGCGCATCCCATTGCCTCCCTCCCTAGAAAGAAATTTTGAAAAGCCAGGGACTCCAACTCACCATGTCTGGTAAAAGAAGCGAGCCTTCCTGGTCGATGCCTCCTCCTCGGAGGAAAGGATTAGTGGAGTGTGGTCGGAACCTATCCGCGTCTCGGCCGTGGGAGAGCATAGAGGCTAAATTTCTTCCTAGAAGGGGGAGACAAAAACCCTATTCAGGACTGATCTGACCGGGTCGAGTCTCTTATTAGTCCAAATGGAGCAAGCCCCCACTCGCCTTAGCTCTCTTAGTGCCATCATAGCTATAGAGTCATTGAATCGATGGATTCTGGGCCAACAAATGTTGTTGTTTTTTATCCATGGCCCACGAATAAGGTTGAAATCTCCCCCGATTACAACTGGGAATTGGTCCCGTGCCACTTCCTGCTCCAGCTCTAATAGGAACTCCCTAGTTTTGGAATGGTCGGCTGGTCCATACACTAAAATGAAGATCCACTTCGTTTTCTTGCTCTTGTGGTACACCCAAGAACTAATAAAAATGAGCCCTTTCCCCATTCCCCTACTTCAAAGGTTTCATCCTTGAAGCCTAGCAAAAGGCCTTCCGAGTGACCGGATGCCGGTAACCAATTCTGTACAAATTGGTTACGGCCCTCAAGGTTTCTAAGCTCGCTGAATGAAAAGTCTTGTTTAATCATCTCTTGCAAACCTATAAAATCGACGTGATTTTATTGCAAATATTTTTTAAGTTGGCCCACCCTCCCCGTGTTGCCAAAACCTCGTAGATTCTAGATGAACCCCTTCATCTAGTGCCTTTGTGTTTGGTCGCACCCTTGCGCACCATCAGCGCAGATTGGCAGGTAGATTTTTTCCTGATGTTGCGGCTGCCGTTGTTCCCAGGCGTGAGTGTCGTATTCTTCTGAGATCCAACTTCCCCTTCCTTCCTGGACGGGTTCTTTGATTCGGCCACTTCCCTAGCAGCCGCGACCAGTCTAGCATGCTCCTTGCGGAATTCCCCCTCCGCTATCATAGCTTGTGCCGCCTCCTTGGCTCTAATCAGGGATAAAGCTTCCACCGTAGTGCCCTACGAGGGAACAAACATCACCGAACTATGTCTAGGAACCTCTAAGAAATGAGAATCAGGTAAAGAGTCGAGGGGCATAAACTTTGGCTCAACTTTGTCCAAGTTCTTTTCAGCTGTGCGATGTTGTGCTTTGGCGAGTGAAGTAGTCGCTGTATCGCCCTTGTTCCTTGTGCTCCTTCTCGATGCGTAGGTGACCACCTTGCTACGTTTCGACCTTTCCACCTTCGCCTTCGCGTTCACCTCCTTCCTCAGGTTCACCCCTTCCGGGCTCGTGTCATACGCGTGAGTGATAGGAGGAGAGTCAGTCTCTGCCACCACCACTTCCAAGGATTGGGTGCTAGAAGGAGCCAAAGCCACCCCAGGAGATACAACCACACTATCCTTCCTAGACCGCCCCACTTTTGGATCCTCCCTATGTAGCACCCTGGGAAAACCACTACTAGAAAATCGCTGTTGTTTGTATGTTGCGAATCATCATGACATCATCATGCTTGTTTGTTCATAAAACTATTTTATGAAAACCCTATTTTGTTTGACATTACTCCCCTTTTTTATTTCGAATTAAAACCACATGCTTTTCTATGATATTTTTGTTTGTCAAAAACTATTTGCAAAAGCCTATTAAAAGTAAATGAAATAAAATAAAATGTTTTGTAGGGGAGGCAACCTAGCCATTAGGCCACCTACCACCCCCCCACACAAAACCCTAACCCACACCTAAACCCTAAACTAACCACACACACACCCTACCTACCATGCCACCACCACCCACCAACATAACCCGCGCGCACACACTCAACAACCCATCCACTCATGGCAACACCATGCTACCCTACCGGCTGCCACGACCCAACCACCCACCCTAACGACACACACACATCGTACCACACACACGAACATCACCGCGTCCCCTAGACCAACCCGTTACACGCACCACAACACACGCCCCTCTCCCCTCGCCCCGCATGCCTCCCTCGTCCCCGATCCCCAACCCCACCAACCACCGCGCATGCTGCCACCTCCTGCGTAGCGTCGCCCCTCCACGTTATTCACCACAGCCACCAGCAGCCGTGCCTCGCCATCACAGGGACCTCCCACCTCGAACTCCCCGCTGCCCTGCGCCGCCCTCTCGCCCTCGTCTACGTGCACGTAGGCGCACCGCCGCTCAGGCCTCCCTGCCACAACGCATCCTTCCTATCCTCGGTTAGTGCCGCCGCTCACCACCCTCCCTCTTGCCTCCGACCATCGCCACGACCGCCCCGCTCCACCCTAGCCCTACCCTCCTCGTACGCAACTGTGCAACATGTCACCATCAACCGAGCCTTGTCTCCTTCCTCACCCCTTCTGTCTGCACTATCTGCCTCACCAGGCCCCACCTCGCGAGCCCCCACCAGCCTCTGCTTCCACCGTCGACCCACTGTAGTCCTGAGGGCCTCCTCCTCGCAACCCCTGCCACCATGGCCATCACTAGCATTACCCGAGCCCTGCACGCTGCCTCTGCTCCCGCAGTCACCCGCCGCCGCGCACCTCCTCCCTCGCCCTCCTCCATGGAGCTGCTCAGGTCGCCCACTGATACCTTCGATCCGGATTACGGATGTATTAGAGCTTATTTTTGCCTAGTAGACTTAGGTTTATCAAATCATCAGGAAGCAGATGCATAATGAAGTTACTTTAACGGACCTTCGGGAGTTTTGGAATTTATTTTGTGTTTTTACTGGACCAAGAGTTTGTGTCTTTTAGTTGTTGTCGATGATGGAGAGAAAGGGCCTAGCGCGTTCGGTTTCACCTGTAGCTGTGCAAAACATCTGATGGGAATAAAAGATAAATATAAAGTATTGTAACACCCCAAAAATGCTAATTAAGATTATCAAGTTCTAATCACCCAAGTTTAGGGTTAACAAAAACTTTTATTACCAAATTGAATGTGAATGCACGTGTGATTTGCACTAGTGTAAGATTGAGTGAATTTGCCATGTTTGATTGCTACAAATGATAAGAAATGGTTTAATGATGAATACTACATCATCTAGGCCAATTACAAAGAAAATCCAAAGAAAAAGAAATCAAATATGAATAAAATGATCAAATGGTCATTTTGGCCAAAGTTAACCACTAGGCCACTTTGTGAGTTCCTAGAAAAGAATTTCTAACAGAAACATTCCCACTTCTTTTCACCCCTTGCTAGACCAAGTAAAAGTGAAACCCAAGCCCACTTTGCAAACCAACAAAAACTATTTCCAAATCTATTTAATGGATAGTTCAAAATTGAATCAAGTTCATATGGTAAGATCACCATTTTGCAAAAACCACTCAAATCATTTCACCTTGGCAAACCCAAGCAACCAGAGACTACCAAGCATAAGTTTAGATCACTCACTAAAATTCATTCAAAATTTTCAAACTTAAATTCTTTTGTCCATTTAATCAAACACCTTGTAGACACTAATCAAACCTGGCCTAACTTCACTGTTTGGAGCAGTGATCATTAAACCAATTGCCCTCATTGCACTCCCCTGTCTCCCCCAGCCTCTAGCAGCACCAAACACGCAACCCCCCTTTGACGTTGCGCCAGTGAAGCGCCGCCCGAATCCAGCCTCGCCGGCCGACCATGGACCGAGCGCCACGGACTACGCCGCCCTCTCCCACGACGACCAGGAGATAGGTGACCGTCCACCGCCACCCCTTGTCCAGCCCTCGATCACAGCCAGGCCATGGACCACCCTAGCAATGCCGTGACCAGTTTCTTTGCGCCGTGCCGAGAGCGCGCCAGAGCGCCGCAGCCAACCAGCTCGCACGCGTCGCGCCTCGTCCTCACCGCGCGTGCACACACTCGCCATGATCACAACTAGCTCCCAAACACCCCCGTTCGCCGCCGCGCGACCCGTAGCACCCATGCGTCGTCTCTAACACCGCCGGTTCCGCGTAGAGCACTGCACGCGCCCGACCAACCTCGACCGCCCCGTGCCGCGCCTTTAAGACCGTGATGACCGCTAGGGAGCACCGCACCGCCCCCTACCCACAGCCACGCCGATAGCACGTTGTACCACCGTCGCCGGAGAAGCCAGCCCATCCTGCTCGGTCCCTTCGTCGGTGTATAAATAGAGGCCCTCTCCGCCTAAATTCTCCACACCACCTCACTCCCCACTCCTCACCACACCTTCCACACCTCTCCTCGGAGCAAGGCGAGCACCGCATCACCGAAATTTGGCCGGAACCCGCCGCTATAGAGGAGAAGAGGAGCCATCGATTGGAGCCGCCCTAGGAGTCGCTGCGACCACCATTTGACTCGCCGTTGTCGACCACGTCATTCGCCCCCATCACCGACCCTAGCTGGAGCCCAGGTGAGCCTCACACGACCCCCACCGCCGTGTTAGGGTTCAGACCTCGCCAGAGCTGTTCGTCGTCGATGATGAACCTCAGCCGTTGGATCGTTTTCTAATCATAGGGCCTAGATTGAAAGATACTGTTTCGGATTAATATAGTCGCTGACTAGTGGGGCCATTATGTAAGTAGCCCGCTGCGCCGCTGTGCAGATTGGGCTGGCCCAGTTAGTTTCCCGCGCAGGCCTGGAAATTCAAATAGTTATTTTCCTTTTTAGTTAAAACCAGATTCTGTCAGTAGATTCAAAAATCTATTCAAAGAGATTCACTGAACCAAATTGCATGATTCCAATTTTGTTAGAAAGGTAGTTAAAGTATCTATCCAAGCCCGTTGGATTCAAGTCATTTGGAGTTAGAGATCACCTATAGTAAAAATAACAAGACAAAGACTTTTCCAACTTCAAACATTTTTCAAAAATAAACCATAAATGCTTTTGAGTTGATTCCAACTCTCAAAAATCACATTTGACAAGATCTATCTGAATATGTAAAAATATTTAGGTTTACATGCAGTGAAATGGAACTAGTACCAAAAGAATGCTATATAGGCATTTCTAGTCACTTTAATTCTATTAAATGATAATCTTAAACTTTATAAAATATGACCAACACTTTAAATCATATTCCCATGTATTATAATATGTGGTGATGACATGTGTCAACATGATCCCATATTTTAATTGGAGAATATTAAATCTTAAGTATTTTCAATGAGTAGTAATTACTTTTCTAAAATAAAATAAATAAGACTAAGTCTTTATGTCATGTGATGTTTGTGATGATGCTAGATCATCAAGTGTGAACCTTAGTGTGCTAAATAGAAGTAGTTAAGTATTGTTTGGTGATTGTGTACCTCGTATTCATTTATAGACGATAATACCGACCCGGGATACGAGGAGGAGGAGGAGTACTACGAAGAAGAAGAAAACTTCAACCGCTGCACTACTCAAGGCAAGCCTAGCACTACAAGTTAACTATGCAAGCTAACCCTTGCCCACTTGATAACCTAAGCAAGATGCATTAGGCATGCTTTGGTTATACCACTTTGATTATACCAATCCCATGTTTTACTTGCAAGCTTTATTCTTTTACTTTTACTAAAGTTCCTTACTTTTAGTTAGTGCTTTGTGAGTATTGGAAAAATAGTATAGCTACCATAAAGAGTATAAAACTAGGCCTAAGTAGTTATACTTAGATGTCATTCCAAAGCATGATATTAGAGTTGGATAGTTACACTTGATTAGCACCCCTCATTAGTGAATACCCTCAACTTTAGTGGCTAGTGCTAAGCATAAAAGTTGATCACTTTAGATGGGAATATTTGGTAAAAATGATTATGAAAACCTTGGAATGATGATTCATTCTATTGAAATGTTTTGACATGTGTTGAGAAACACAATGGTTTGATGTTGAAAATGTTGAGGCATGAGCCTTAGCCCTTTACAAAAACTGATAGTTAGGTTCGGATGCGATACCATTCCAATTTTACCGTACGACCACAATACCTGAATTGGGTAGGGCTTAGCCGGAAGTTTATACACCTTAGTATGGGTTCCCTTGCGGAAGAGGTTGAGCTGAGGCTACCTCTTGATGATTGTCCACCTATGTAGTGCCCATGATGGCAGATGGCCATGGCTTTGAGGCCAAGCTCATAGGGGAGGTGCCTATACTAGGGTGTGTAATTGAAAGGTTATGATTGATTATCCGCATACTAAGTATGATTGATTCAGGGTTATCCCTGACGGATGTATCGAATTTTGTGGTGAAAGTGTACCACCTCTGCAGAGTGTCAAACTATTCGAATAGCCGCATCCGCGGTCATGGACAGTTGGAGTGGCCATACTGTTCCGTCGTCAGATGTTTTCAAAATGACTTGTGAATTGAACTATGACTTTGACTTGACCACAACAGGGTTGTGGATATGAAAACTAGGTTCCCAATTAAGTGATTTAGAACATGTACTTAGTTTTCTTTACTTCTAAACTTAGTTTTAGATAAACCTGGATTTTTGCAAATAAACCTAGAGCTTAAGATTCCTACTAGAACTACTTACTTGTTAGTGATAGTTTGCGAGTACTTAAAGAGTACTCATGGCTTTGTCCCTGGCTATTCCCGTGGCCAGACTATAAGGAGGACTACCAGGATGATGGACAGCAGGAGGTCTACGACAACTAGGATCATCTCCGATTATCAACATTGCCTATGACCCTGAAGATGGAGCCCCTACTACGTTTATTTTCTGCTGCTTGATTTGTATTAAGACTGGATCAAGAGATCCTCTATTTGTAAGACCTTATTATGGTTTGTAATGGATGATGTATTGTGATATCAATCTGTTATGTCTCGTAAAAATGGTAATCCTAGGATTGCGAGGTATGTCATAACATGCATCTGGGATTAAAAATCTAGGTGTTGACAAGTATGCATGTAATTGTTAGAGCAAGAAAAACTATATGTGGGCAGTGCATCCATAATTTCTATTGCCTCCACAACCGCTTATAGTAATAACCTATTAGTCTCATCCATAGAAGAAAGAGAACTAATGATATGCATAGTGATGTCACCGTTAATCCCAAGTAAATTCCTCACATACAGCCGTACTACCCCTCCTGTCACTGGGTTCCCAACCTGTAGATTAGTCATTACTATACTCCCTATACCTGGCTCAATCCTCGGGGTCTTAGGTACCTGACAAGTCCTTAGATTGAGGCAAGATAGGATACAATAATCATCATGTCATATAAACTAATACATGATCCCATTTATGATAAATAACATGCACAAAAGCTACATGGCTAGGCCGAAGCCCTTAGCCCAAGGAGAATTACTCACACATAGAGATGAGATCAACAATCACAAACATTGTAATGGAAATCATGAGATTGATAGAAAAGAGTCTTGCAATGTCGCCAATCGAAGAAGAGATCTACCATTACAAGTGGTGGAATATGGCTATGGTGGTGAAGAAGGATTTGGAGATTATATCTAAGTCTATTCCTCCGGCGGCTGATGATCTGGGGGAGGGACTCTCGAGGCAGACCTTTTCTCGTCGCCTGAGGCTTCTTTATATAGGGGTCCGTTCACGAAAGTTGTTCTGTTTGACCTAGCAGCATCGATGGCAACTATATGACTAAAACTATACATTCGGAATTTTGTTTCGGTCGTATAGTTGGTCGTTAAAGCTTCTGCCTCCAACCCACGACTCCTAGTTTCTTCTGGTTGTTGGAAATCTCGTATCTTTGACTTTAATGTAGTGATTCCCATCATCAAACGTCATTATCTACGCAGGGAAAAATAGATAGAAAGGATTGCACACCCCTTTGATTATTAGGCATTAGTGGCAGGGTTTAGGGAGATATTTCATCAAAAATATGAATAATATCCAGTTTAAATATGGACGTAGATGGCTATATTTTAGAGGCATCAACCTCTCCAAGCTTAAACTTAATCATCCTTGAGTAATAAAACTAAAATCAAAAAGGAACTCAAAATTTAAATTAAAATAACGAGATGATGATCTTACTCATGATTGGTAGTCTCATGTTTCCTCCACTTCATAAATCTGAAAAACTTCATCATAGATAGAGTAATGGCAAGCATATCATACGGGTGTTATGCATTCTTATAACGCAGCAAAATTATTGTTAACATAGATGATTCAAATGAGTAAAATTTATTCCATGTCATATAATCAACTCATATGCTTGCCTTTGAACAATAAAGTATAATCAGGTAAATTGAGAGTGTGAGAGTTGTCATAAAAATTATATACACTAGAGTATCTCAATTCTCCCACATCAATAAATCAAGACTTTTTAAGCACTACTTTTCTATTCATTGCCTTCAAGAATTTCAGTTCTTGAGTAATTGAGAGCATGCCAAAAAGTATATTATTAGTTTATCGGACTGTGATGGACACTCGTGGCATCACTAAGGTTTTTGTTTCTTTTGCATAATGATTACTCATAACACCAGAGGAGTAATTCCATCATGAACACAGCTACCCGGGAGTGCTAAAAATCTTACCCACTATAACATTGCTACTACATGTGTTTAATCAACTCACAGCCGAAATTTAGAAGTTTCCTCCATAAAAATCGTTCGTAGACTAACGGAGTTGTTGGCATCCTATAAAGTTTGACACGCATAAAACTATATCATTCTTATGATTAACAAATAAACTTTCACATGCTCATAAAAAATCGCTAAACATTAATTCAATCAAACAAATCTTTATAACAAAATCATCACGTAGAGACGTTGATTATATGACGCATTTATTTTCGTCCCTAGAATAGACGAGCACCCCACGTAGGGATGTTTCTTGAGACGTTCCACTGAACGTCACACGATTTCTATTTTATAAGTAGCCAAATAAATAATTTTCTAATTCACGGATATATGTAGACGAATTTCTTGACGTTTTGGAATAGATAGACTCCTGGTTTTCCTCTAAAATATTTGGATATGGCGCTAACATTTTACTTTACCGCTTAATCAAACATACGCGCCTTTTCATTTTGAGAAAAAAAGTTGTTGTATAAAGTCGCCCACATTTTCCCTCTTCGCCTCCATCTCTCCAGCCGTCACCGCAGATCTTCAACCGCTCTGAAGATCGAGTTCGCCATCCTTCTACCTCCGCCCAGGTTTGTGCTCCGTCAAATCCGTCTAAAATTGAGGTTGCAGTTCCTACTAATAAATCAATCTAGGGTGCCTACAGCCTACTATAATACGTGAGCCGAGAGCAACCTAGATCCGATCTGCCAGACGGGCGTGAGGTGAACCCCATCGCGGCGTACCGCTGCGGGACTGCATAGTCAACCGGACGCCTGGTAGCGGCAGGCCTCCTCCGTGAGGTGCAGTGTGCATAGGCGTGCACCCGGAGGTGGAGGCCGTTGGTCATCGCAATGTTCCGTCTTCTTGTAGGCGCCCAGGTAAAACCTTATGAATTGTATTTTAACACCCGTTCCCGTTCTAATTCTCTTCACATGTATTTTTGGTTGCGAGTGTAGAGAGGTCCTCGTGCTATGCAGCTCTACTAATGCATTGTCTCAGGCAACAATTTCTTCTTTGTATGTTTGATGTGTTATTTTCTTTCTCGCCGTCTGTTAGACATCTAAAATCTGAGGATTCATATTGTAATCAAGTTTGATCTAGTGAGCTTCCTGTATTATGTGTCACATTTACAGAACAAAAGGACTGACTGATTTTGTGTTCCTTTAGGAAAAGGTATCATGTTGAGGTTAGCTAAGCGACTGTGAAAGACCAGTTTTCTAGAACGAGATGCCGAAAATCTACAACTCAATGAACATGGTTTACAAGGTCATCCATAGATTGATAACATCTTACCAGGAATGCCTAATGAATCTACTAGCCCAATTTGTAAGTTTTGTTATATTTCTTCCCAAGATATATATGGCTGTCATTTTCCACTGTTATACAACAGAACTTCTGCTCAGTTATCAGACCATATCATGCAGGAGTAGTATTTTCTGATATGGGATTTTCTTGATTTTATGATGCCAGAGTTTAGGTCCGTATGGTTTATGAACCTGCGACCATGGTTGCCGCCTAGCTAGGTGGATTACATGGTAGGTGTGCTCTGCTAGGCAGCGGCAGCAGACAATGTACAGGTGTTAAGCCAGAGATGGAGTGCAAGACAGAGGAGAGGTAGCTGAGTGATTAATTTCTGCCTTACATCTGTAGCTAATTCTGTTATGAGTTAGCCTGCTGTTCTCTAAGAATGCGACATCTTTTATTTTGGGGGTAGCTACCTCTCCAAACTGAATGAATATCTATAGATGCATTCTGTTAGTTTTCTTTTTTGTTGCTGTTTTTCAAGTATCTCACTTCAATTTTGCTCAGAACGACTGATATAAGTAAACTATGGTGGCATCAAGACTTATAGTGTAGTCATAGACTTGAACCATATGAACCAATTGTTTTTATTCTTCGAGCTTAGTATTCAGATTTTATGTTGCATTTGTAATATAGTCATTGGTGTGATGTCATCGTAGAGCCAATGGCAAGGTACATTCCATTTTTTTCTTGCAAGTTGTAAGAATATTTCATTCGATACCACATTAATTATCTAATCTCTGGAGTATGATTTATCTAACTGCAATAATATATGTAAGCTTTTGAGGACTTACTTATTTGATCAAGTGCAAAACCAAGTATTACTTTCAAGGTACATGCACCGCTCGCTGAATCCTTTGGTACCTGCACTAAGCTTTACTGATTTTATCTTTTCTACACAAGTAAGCACTATGTTTCTGTACAGCTGTTTAGTATTTAGTACTCCCTCTATCTCGAATTAGATGTCAGAGATTTATCTAGATTCAGATTTGTCTAGACATATTTTACTGTATAGATACATGGGAATTTAGTCAAATCTCCGACTGAAGGGAGTAACTGTTTTCTTGCAGCAACCAATAGGTATGCAACAGTATGCCATAAAGAAGCTCATAAACCAATGTAAAAAGATGGTGCTCCATTATGCGGATACTTCCCTTATTGTAGTACTTCTTCATTTGTGCAAGTGGAAAGTAGAACGTTTTATTCAATTTTGTTACCAGTTAATTTATGTATGTTTCAGTTGACTTCGTCTACAGAGAGATAATCTGTGAAGGTTTTAAGCAACAACACGGGAGACTGCAAGGCAAATCAACACTTTTGGCGATGAAGAGCTCTTGTACCATTTCTTCATGCGGAAGCTTGTAGAAATATTCCAACTACTATAAGAAAATGTATAAGATTTGGAGGATTTGCCTGGTCAAGTTTGTAATTGTTTCATGAAAATGTGCAGATCAATTGTAAAGTACCGTTCTCAAGAAATAAAGTTATTTTTTCAAAGATTGGGTTGTATTTTCTGTTGTGTCGTGGTCTCTATCGCATGTATATGATTATTCTGATACACCGCCGAAATTTGGTAATAACAATAAAATAATCATTTTTATCCTGAAATTTGGTAATAACAATAAAATAATCATTTTTATCTAAAAGAAGAAAACGTCTAAAGATTCTTTATGACGCAGAAACGTGTGAGAAAACGTCTCTAAAAGGATAGACATGGTTTATAAACGTCTCATGTCACATAAACACGCTTCTAATGCGTCTTTACAGAATTTGAGACGGTGCATAAGGAGACGCTCATACTATGCTTTACAAAAGCGTCTCTACAAGCGTCTAGTGATGCTTTAAAGCATCGTTAGCACATAAATTGACTGTCTCTATGTGTCTTTTGTGTTGTAGTGCTTTTAAAGAGAGCTATCCAGTCAATCAATATTTTTAGTGGTGTTGAGTGTCTCTAGAAATAAGCCTTCAAGACTAAACACTACAACACCCAAGCCTTTAATTGTGAGACTTTTTCTTATTACAATCGTTTAGCAAATTTTTAGGCAAGACTTGGTTAACTACGAGAGCTGGAACAAAACGTACCCAACTAAATACCCATGCAAACAAAATCTTACTATAATACAAAGACTCACTACACCAATATAATAGCTCAACATTCACTACTAACTAGCATGGGTTTCTCAAACTTCAAAAGTGGGGATTCATAAGGCATACCTCTCATGTTTGGTGCCACTTCTCTCTTCCTTTTTTTGTTTCTTGAAAACTTGAAGTTGATCACTCTCCTGCAAATACATGAAAACCTCGAGACGGAAAAAAAATAAAGTAAAATTGAGAAATCTTGTTTTTGTTTTTAAGAGAGGAGATTTAAAGAATAGAAAATTAGCACCAAAGCTTGGCTAGAAAATCTCTAAAGCAAATAAAAAGAACTAAAAATAAAGTGTTGGGGAAACCAACACGAGTTCTTATAAACTCGAATTAAAAACACAACCTCGAAATAACTAAAAGCAAATGAACACCAAATAAAGATATATGAGGAAACTTCCCCAAGCTTAGGCTTTTGCAAGCCCTTCAAATCATTGTGGTGGCGGGAAAAATTCGTTACTCTAGTTCACAAATGAGTTGATAAAATTACTAGTTGTTCCTCGGAGGTTCAAAGAGAGGCTATGCATCCTCTCCACAGTCCCTCCAAGTTCTTGAAAGTCTTGGTATGTAGTGAACTGGGTTGATGGCTGCTCCTCCTGATAAGGAATTTCTTGCTCCTCTTATTGGTCCTCATCCTCATCCGGAATCTCCTCCTCGGGTTGGTGTTGCTCAACCTACAATTCATATAGCAAACGTCCTTCCTCGATAGAGAAAAGACCATTAGGCATAGGAGCGAGGTAGATACGCCCAGCTCCAACATATGCAAGTTATAAACACCACCTCTCCTGGTGAGCATTCCACAAGCCTTAAAAGTAGAGAAACCAGCACGTCTCTCACCTAACACATGTTGCAAATCACCTAGGTCGATGCCTAGGGCATTGGCAAGCACGGTGATGACGCCTCCACCTGTGATTGGTCCTTGGATTTGGGAGGATTGGTGCTTTAGGTAGCGCACAAGGATTGCGCCCAAGTTGAGTGACAAGTCACCGTTGGTGTAAGCAGCTTTTGTGAGGACTAAGATGTCCTCCTCATTCAGTCTTGTGAACTCATTTCTTGCCTGCAAGGTGTTAGCAATAACATAGAACAAATAGCGAATTGCAGGATGTTGAATATTCTTCCCCTTGCTTACTCTACTAGTGAAACTCATTCCATTATAATATTGTGTAGGGGAAGGGTCTAAGCCAATAAAGTATGCGCATAAGGCTTTAACATCATTGTTTGGGAAATTAAAACATGTGCACCATTCATCTAGTGTTAAAGTGTAATTGTTGTTCATAAGTCGGAAAGAAATCATGTCCTCTCCTTGCCATAGTTTAATGGTGCTTTGCAACAAACTTAGGAATTCAGTGGTTAACCGGCGATAAGTAGGCACATCATTGTACACAAAGTTTTGCAGACTAGCTCTATTGCAAAGTAAATTGAAGTCATCAGAAATACCGAGTTGGTTCAATATAATGGGGCAAGCCCACTTGGTTTCCTTCACTTCTCGGTTCTTGATCCTAGTGAAGCGATCACGTTGGAGCTCATTCCTGGAGCTCATTCCTGAACCGTATCCCCATGCGTTCTTGAGTGGCAGCCCAAGAAGCGCTAGCGGAGGCACGAGTACGAGTTTGGATCCTTGTGTTCATCATCTAAAACAATAAAGGAAGACAAAAATAAAACTTTTTGATCCAACAATAATAAGTATAACATATTCCTCATCATAGCACACTAAAGAATCCCCTCAAAATAATAATCTAGGCAAGAGAATCATGGCAATTAGTTCATAGTAGGTCTCATCCTAGATTGATAATGACAATAGATCGAAGATGAATTTGCAAAAAGTAATTGGAGGATCGGAGGAGAAACATACCGTAGATCACTTGTGTGCGAGGAAATCGAACGAAATTAAGTAGAGGTGAAGATCACTTGATGTTTTGAGAGAGTTTGAAGGTAGAAGAGAGAAAAGGAATTGAAGTTTTGGGGTTGGAGGTACCTCCCGTGGATTTTTTGTGGTTAGACGCAACTATACGGGCGGAACTATATGGCCGGAACATTGTGTTCAACCCGTATAGTTAGCCTTCTGTCACAATTTTAGGGTTTCCACCTGGTGTCGAAGCTATACGGCCGAAACTATACGGCCGGAACAATATGTTCCCACCGTATAGTTGGTCATCAAACCGTCTGTACCTGGAAAAGAATTTGTACGAAAGCATCGACATCTATACGACCAGAGCTATACGGCCAGAATTTTTATTCTTGCCATATAGTTTGTCGTTAAACCGTTAGTACATATGAAAGAAAATTGTCGATGGCAAAAATATCTATATGACCGGAATTTTTATTCCCGCCGTATAGTTGGTCGTTAAACCTTGTATGCATCAAAAAAATTATGTTTCTTCGAAAACTATTTCTTATCCTGTAACTTAGTGAAATACCTTGTTTTTGATAGAAAAATGACAGTAAATATTGTCGACCAATAAAAGCATGTATAAAGCAGGATTTTTAGTACTACTGAACTTCTTCTCCTCAATTGGAGTTTTCTAGCACTCTTTATTAAACATAAACTTAAAAGTTAACTCAAACCTTTATTTCACATGGGTTGCCTCCCATGAAGCGCTCTTTTATGGTCAATAGCTTGACCTCAGTGTTGCTTATTTAGGCCAGATGAGTGGAACACCCACTCCAAAGTAGTTGTCTTTCAAAGTGATGGCCTCCTTTTTATCATGTTCGGATTTCTTCTTCCTGGGGAAATGAATAACAAAAGGATCCCATGAAGGCAACTGAAGCTTCACGTTCCCTTCATATAGATTAATCAAAGCCTTAATAGTTCTTAAGAAAGGACGGCCTAATATAATCGGAGCATTAGCATCTTCAGGCATGTCAACAATAACAAAATCAATAAGAGCAGGACAACCTTTAATGTATACTAAAGTATTCTCCTTAATTCCTACTGCTTGTTTGTAGGTAGAATCTGCTAGATGCAATTTTAACTCGGTGATCTAAAATTAGCCAAGATTTAACTTATTAAAAAGACTTTTGGAATCATTGAGACGCTTGCACCTAGATCACAAAGTGCAGCTATCTCATTGGTCCCAATCTTAATCTTAATAGTAGGCTCAAATATATCATCAAGCTTTACAGGTAATTTTTAGCAATTTGCTTATATTCTTCCTCAAGCTCACATACCTTTATTGCTACCTGATTAACAAAGTTTTGGCACATAGCTTCCTCATTTCCTTCACTTACCGGAATCTTAACATTGATCCTTTTTACAAGATCTTCAATGGTGTAGCTTGGTGAAGGAGCATTACTATAATCAAGTTCTTCAGGCTCCTCCCTTTGTATTCTCATCATCTTGAAGTCTTCAATAGGATTAGGCTCAGCTTTACCTACAAATTTAGCTAGAATAAGAGTTTGACTCTCGGTTATCTTTCCTAGCTGTGCCTCAATGATCCTCGTTCTTTCTTGGAGGGCCTGTAAATCATTTCTCAAACTTACAACTTGGTTAGATAATTTACCAAGCATAGCATCATGGTTCTCCATTATTTTAACAAGAATATTGTTTTGTTCAATTTGTGAGTCTATAAAAGACTTAAGTGTTTCTTGGAGACTACCATTACTAGTTCCCATATTATTATTAGAGTTACTTGCAGGATTAGAATAGTGTTTCTGAATATTAGGATTATAATTCTTCTTCCAACCAGGGTTATAATCATTACGAGCTATGAAGTATATTTCTTCAATATTTGTTTCTGGGATAGCTCTTACCTGGGTTTCCTTACCTTTTACGGCTAATATGAGCTCATCCAACTTAGCATCGAGTTCTTCATTTTCTTGTGGTGAGACGGAGTTCACCTTCTTCATGTTTGATCTATCCACATGCCATTGAGCATGGTTGCCTTGCATATTGTCTAGCAGCTGCTTTGCTTCGGTAACATGTTTACCCGTAAATGTTCCTCCAGCTGTAGTATCAAGCATAGACTTAGACATAGGGTTAAGAGCATTATAAAATAGATGGAGAATTAACCAATCTTCCATCCCATGACTAGGAAAGTTTCTCATGCATTCTTTCATCCTCTCCCATGCAAGCGCTAGTGGCTCCTGTCTAAAACCAGTAATATTAGATCTTAGTTGCATAGTCTTTGCGGGTGGGAAAAATTTAGTCATAAATAAAGAAGAGTATTCCACCCATGATGTAATAGTATTTCTAGGAAAAGATAGCAACCATTCTTTTGCTCTTCCTCTAAGAGAGAAAGGAAATAAATGTAATTTGATCGCATCGGGGTCAACGTCTTTTATACGCATCATATCACATATTTCAGTGAAAATATTTAAGTGCATACCTACGTCCTCAATAGTAGAGCCTCCAAATTGATTATGTTGAACCAAACTTAAATAATGGGGCTTAATTTTATAGTCATCAGCAGCAATTGCTTGCTGCATAATAGGAGTATGCAAATAATCATTGTTGGGAGTAGCAAACTCACCAAGCTTCTTTTCAGCCATAGTTCCAATGTTTTTGGGTTTTCTTAAACAAAGATTTATAATAGTAAAAGCAATAATTTAAAGACTAACTATTTTTTTGGTTTTTCAAATAAAGACTTAAAGCAAACTATCAAAATTAAAAACAAGAATTAAAACGAGCAAAGTTCCTACTAACCTCACCAGGGTAGCTATTGCTTCCCTGGCAACGGTACCAGAAAAAGGGTTGATACCTTCGATCCGGATTATGGATGTAGTATAGCTTCTTTTTCCCTAGTAGACCTAGGTTTATCGAATCCTCGGCAAGTAGATGCGTAGTGAAGTTACTTTAACGGACCTTTGGGAGTTTTCGAATTCCTTTTGTGTTTTTACCGGACCAAGAGTTTGCGTCTTTTTGTTGTTGTGGATGATGGAGAGGGAGGGCCTAGGGCGTTCGGTTTCACCTATAGCTATGCAAAACGTCTGATGGGAATAAAATATAAAAAGTATGCATCTAATTGTTAGAGCAAGATAAATTATATGTAGGTAGTGCATCCATAATTGCTATTGCCTCCGCAACCGCTTATAGCAATAACCTACTAGTCTCATCCATAGAAGAAAGATAACTAATGATATGCATAGTGACGTCACAATTAATCCCAAGTAAATATCTCACATACAGCCATACTACCCCTTCTGTCACTAGGGTTCCCAACCTCCAAATTAGTCATTACTCATACTCCCTATACTTGTCTCATTCCTCGGGGTCTTAGGTACTTGACAAGTCCTTGTTGGGTTCGCAGCATAGAAAACAAAAAATTTCCTACGATGAGAACTATACGGCAAGATCTATCTACTAGATATAGAGCAACGGGTGGATATACATCCATAGAGAACTTACCCTCGAAGACAACAGAGTTTTGTTAACGAGTTGGAATTGCCGATCTCAAGATCGTGTGGAAGTTCTAGCGCCGCAAATCAGCAGCGCATCCATCCTCGCACACACGTTCAAGCCACCGGACAACCTCCACCTCCTCGCTCCAGCGAATCAGCGGAAGCAGCAACTCCTTCTAGATGCAAGGCCACTGGGAACATGTATCTCGCTAATCCGAGACCATGGGGGAATATCTAGAGGGGGAGAGAGATCCTTCACGAGGAGGTGTGCTTTGTGAGGAAGGAGAGGGGGGCTTTTTATAGGATAGGGGGGCTCCTCCCTTGCCATGGCTGGCGGCCAAGGGGGGTGCCCCCACCTCTTCCTGTGGTGGAAGCTCTACTCATATCAATTCAAGCTCCACCCAAAATTCCACTCACATGCATTAAATTTCCACCAAATTTAATGCAACTCTCAATTAATAAAACTCTTTTATTTATTTTATTCAGAATTTTGTTAATTACTTTAATTAATAAACATTCACATAAAACCCCTTGCAACATTTCAATATCACTTGCAGAACCACTTTCTGCAATTTCACCTTAAACAATTCCGGTTTCTATCGAAACAATTCATGCGCTTTGCAATTCTTTTGTCTGAAACATATGAGCTCCAAAATGGTGTTCGGAAACCCTTAAGTGTGGCACCCTACGGTTCGCGAATAATGCAAACATGATTGAGACTCCTCTCAGATCAATAATCAGAAGCGGGACACGAGATCCATCGACTCCGCACATTCAACGATGACTTCTGTGATCGTGAGAACCTTTAACGCTAGTAACTTAATCCCTTTATCTCATGATATAATACATGTCCGAGATTCGATCATCGGTATCCAAATACCTAGTTTGATCTCGTTACCGACATGCACTCTTTTCTCGTTCCCATGATATAACATTCTAGTGATCACATCACTTGCTTGCAAGCTATCTTAATGTGATATCACCGAGAGGGCCCAAAGTATATCTATCCATCATCGGGATTGACAAATTCCACTCTTGATCCATGAGCCTCAACATAACACCTTCGTAGCACTGAACCCACCTTTATAGTCACCCTGTTACGATGTGACATTTGATGTTATCAAGATACTCTTCCGGTGTTAGCAATTAACATGATCTCATGGTCTAAGGACTAAGATTACTTCGTATGATGTTATAGCAATATAAACATAATGACTTTGATCATAATGCTATACTTCGGATGAATGTTCATCACATCATTTCACAAATGCTATGACCTCGTTATTAACAACATCCAATGTCCATGATCAGGAAACTTTGATCATCTTGTTAATCAACGAGCTAGTCTATAAGAGAGGAATAACTAGGAACCTTTTTGTTTATTAAACACACATGTATTGACGTTTCCTATCAATACAATTATAGCATGCAAAATAAACATCTATCATATACAAGGAATACATAATAACAACTTTATTATTGCCTCTCAGGGCATATTTCCTCCAGTCATTACATTGAGGCAAGAGAGGATACAATAATCATCATGTCATACAAACTAATACATGATCCCATCTATGATAAATAACATGCACAAAATCTACATGGCTAGGCTGAAGCCCTTAGCCCAAGGATAATTACTCACATATAGAGATGAGATTAACAATCACAAACATTGTAATGGAAATCATGAGATTGATAGCAAATAGTCTTACAATGTTGAAAATCGAAGAAGAGATCTACTATTACAAGTGGTGGAATATGGCTATGGTGGTGGAGAAGGATTTGGAGATTAGATCTAAGTCTATTCCTCCGGCGGCTAATGATATGGGCCAGGGACTCTTGAGGAAGGCCTTTTCTCGTCGCCCGAGGCTTCTTTATATAGGGGTCCCTTCACGAAATTTGTTCTGTTTGACCTAGCAGCGTTGATGGCAACTATACGATCGGAACTATACAGCCAGAATTTTGTTCCGGTTGTATAGTTGGTCGTTAAAGCTTCTGCCTCCAACCCACGACTCCTGGTTTCTTCTGGTTGTTGGAAATCTCGTATCTTTGACTTTAATCTAGTGATTCCCATCATTAAACGTCATTATCTGTGTAGGGAAAATAGAAAGAAAGGATTGCATACCCATTTGATTATTCGACATTAGTGGCAGGGTTTAGAGAGATATTTCATCAAAAATATGAATAATATCCAGTTTAAATGTGGACATAGATGGCTATATTTCAGAGCCATCACCCGTGCGTGTCGGCCTCGCCTACACCATGCCATCTCTGCGGTACCGCGTCCCTCTCCGCTGGCCATGCCCTACATCCCCCGATGCTAGGACGTGCGCCCCGACCTCGCCTTGTCCATTTGCGCACAAGCTTCGCCTCCATCTCCTTCCTGTGCACCTCGTCGCCACCATCTGTTGCCCTCTGTGTCATGCGTGCATGTCCATACCCAATATGTTCCTACTTGACTTCCTGGTGATGTTTGATGTTGATGATGGGGTACTTTTGTTGAGTTTAAAGGTGATGGTGTGATGTGCAAACTTTGTCGTGAAGATGGTGTGTGGCAATGTTGAGGATGCGACTACTCTAGCACCACGAATCCGCGCAGCTACTTCCGAGAAACTGTACGACAAGGCCTCCAAACCCTCTAGGCGAAGAAGATCGATAAGCTTCACAAGACCTTCCGATGTCATGGACCGCCTCAAGTTTGAACCCAAAGGCCACTGGCGCTGAATTCTGAGACCCTCGACACGGAACCCAAACACAACGATTCCCATTCCCAAGATCTTCTTCATGGACCCGGAGTCCGGACCCTAAAGACGATCCCGAAACTCGAAGACCTTGATCATGGATCCGAAGATCGTTCCCGATTCTGTCAAACCCCCAAACCATGATCTCGGAGTCCAAAGACCAAACCTGAACCCCTCTGAGCCCCAAGATCATCAAAACCCTAATGTGTGACCCCTATCCGAGACCCCTATTTTTATAATATATGACATCTATCCTGTTGCATATTAAATTATTCATGATTACATACATACTTTGTCATTTGGGGGTACTTTGTCGATTCATCTAATAATTAAATATGGAGTGCATATGTGGGTTATTCTTCTCTATTATCGACTCCATTTAAATTTGTATAGTGAACCGATGTCGTGTTTTACCTTGTTAATACAACATTTAAATTTGCAGGGTACCTAAACAACATGAACCTTCAAATTAATTATCGGGATCCCGATTCCGCTTAATATTGCCTAGTTGCATCGCATCTTTGTCATCTCATAAACATGCCCGGTCTTCTACCGTAGTATTAAATAGTGCATCTGGTGTTTCTTTTAGTGTTTTGCATCTTCACTGATTAGGATGTTGAGTTGATGCGAGCCTCGACCCGTTCTTTGGATGTATCTTTGGCTATGTTTCCTTGGCGAGCATTATGTCCCTTTCTACCTATTTTGCATTTATAGTCTTTACTTCCTCTTGTTGATCTATTGCTATCCTTGTTATCGATACTTTAGTTTCTGTACCATTGTAATACTCTATAGTCTTATTGCCTTGGTCACACTCTATTGCACGTTGTTTGGTAGATAATTGGACTTGCGAGTCGTAGATGCTTGTTTAGGTGTTGCTTCGTGTCGTCGAGTTCCACCGTTGTTGGGAGGTTGGCACATGCTTAATGGTGGAGATAATCATGGTTCTACTTACAATTTGATAATTAAATGTTGCAAGTAGATATAATCAATGAAGATACACCGGTGGGTAATAGTTGAGATCTGTCTCTTATCCCGCCACTTGTTTCAACCTAGGACCCGAGTTCTTTACACCTGTTCCGAGATTGAGCTTGCTAACCACATGTGGGTGTATGGGAACTCCTGTAGGCTTACTACCTAATTTCGTTCAAAGTACTGTACTGGGGGCCACAAACTAGTTTGGAGCGTTATTACTATCTTGTACGTATGACATGCTTTACAGCTTTATTTACTATTGTTGCTCAAGGAGCGTTTACTTACTGTACTGTTTAGGAATCCCGTGCCATGTTTTCGCTGTATCGATAATCCCATTCACGCTTTTGGGTTCCTAGTCGTTTACAGCTGTCGTCACACACCATGGGTCCGTATCAGAGCCAGACGACTTCATTGTGGGTAGCTTAGTGGGGTGGACCCATGTACTTGCTTTGGGTCTAGGAAACATCGTGTCCGATGCCTCGTCGACATACCGATGGGTGTATGTTACTTGATCTGGCACCTACCTGATCTGGCAAACGAGGGTGGAAGTGCGTGTGGATACTTTGGTGGACCCGTGTAGGGTGAAATCTTTCTGAAAATCCGTGTCTGTGGTTATAGACGACTTCAAGCATAGTTTCTCCATCATAGACAACGATAATTAAAGAATTACTATTACAATTTGACTTGGATCTGACATGACTAGTAAATTGGACAACCACCATCGAACGAATGAATAAAACTGCCAACTATGTGAGTTTCCTCAAAAAGACTTCCTCATTTGGTCTCAAGGGGGAAATACCAGGATGGGTATGTTTGGTTTTAGTATCAGTTTGGTTCCGAATAGGTCTCTCTTACCCCTCTCTGATAGCCGACAGTTGTATCAAGTCTCTATAGGTTGTTAGTGCATGCTTCGTTGCTGCTTCAGTCCACCATACCTATGTAGGCGAGAGCTGCCAAATTCTAATACTCGTCGTGTACTGGACTCATTACTCACCACTCCATTTTTCCTTTGCCCTTTGTCGGCACCGCTTTCGTATTTGACAGGTATGAGTTCGACTAGCAGGGTTACCCTTCCAGCTTGGCCTGGGCAGGGTTATGGACGATATTGGTTATTCTTAGGGATCTTAGCTCAATTTGCATCTTATCCGTACTCGGATGTTGTATCGTTTTAAAGGTGATTTGGATCTTTATACTATATATCTGTATCCTTGAATCATTGAGTCGTTGTTGTATACTCCCTTTGTTTCAAAATATAAGATGTTTTAGCTTTGTGAAAGAAGTGTATCTAGACCCTTTTATTGTGTATATTCACTCCAAACCTAGATGAACCTACACACTAAAAGTGGTCTAAAATACACTCCATTCACAAAGCTAAAACATCTTATATTTTGAAACGGAGGGAGTATATATGTCTGTGTGGGTTCCATCATGGACTATTGTGTAATGGTATTACTTTGTTTTCCACCCAAGCGCAAGTGCACGGTGGGAATCTTTGAATCATTTCTATGCAGGTTTGGCGGGAATCGCTAAAATCTGCATAGGGACAATTCAAGGTCGTTACAAAATGGTATCGGAGCTCAAAAGTTGCGATACCCCTCTTGTGCAGCCTGTAGGATAACCTAGCTAACGGCCGATGTAGAGTGTCAAAACTATTTTGAAAAATCGGTTGGATAGATCTGATTAGGTCTGCTTTTACTCCTTATCCCTATGCTATTCTCCTCTTACCTTCACGTGTTTTGAATCTACTCTCTTACCTTCCTTCGAGTCTAGGAATTCTCGTGGTTGGGTTTCCGTCATACCTTCAAGGTTTCACTTTTGTCTTCTTTCAACGGTGTTTCTACATCTAGTCTCATGCTATCTGATGGATCTTTCATCTGTTGTACCTTTACTTTGTTCCAAAAATTCACTGAAAAAATTCTTTGTATCTTCTAGTGTTATCCAGCACAACGACATGATATGTGTCATATCTGATGAAGAACCTGAATCACTGCTTGTTTTTCGAAGCGTTCCAGACATCACTTCTCAAGATATTCAGTCTTAATTCTGAGAGTTGGTTGCACGATTATCCTATTCATGAACAGAGTAATGCTTTGAGTGCGGGATGCAGTCATGTGTTGGGGATATACTTTCTGGGTATCCTCACTGTGCCTCGCTGACCAGGGTGGCCCACTTCGGGTTAGAGCTTTGCTTCATGGGCGACCCAGTCAGAGAGAAGAGACGGAGTCCAGTCCGGCTACGGGAAGGCCCAGAAGACTTACCGGCATAGGCCTGTAGTGTTACTTGTAGTTCAAGATGTACTCTGTAACCGACTCTTAGTCGTAGACGGATATGTCTCTCCTGTAAACCTAGGCCGGATATCTATATAAGCCGTCCTAGGACAAGCCTTTAGGGCACAATCTTACAACCCCACAATAGTCTACAATCTCAACTCGCACAGGTGAAACCCTTGTAACCCATATTCCGGCTCTGTTGTATTACTGGATTGCTAGCATGAGTAGGATCCGTCCAAAGTCGGCGGATTTGAACCTGGGTAAACTTGTGTGCTCACCATCCCGGAATACCGTACGTCTCACACCCCTCTCTTCCACACGCCTCGAGGACCCCCTCATGGCATACTTGTCATCAATCCGACGACATCATGACCATACCACTACTCTTATCATTCGCTCTTGTACATTGGATTGGTGGATCAATGAAATTTATACTCCTTCCACGAAAGTCATAGGTGGCCTTATCTTTGAGACCTCTACCTTTGCCTTTTGTTTCTCCGGAGTGTTCTCTCGATGAACGTGAACAATGACCTCTTGTTGGTGGTGTCGATGTTTTCAAGATGAAGCAAGAATCTTTGCTAGTGGTGTCATGAGGATTTACACGAAGCGAGAAGAATCTGATCATCAGCCTTCTCCCCCGTACCATGAGGAGGTTCTCGGGGACGAGATCCCTTTTTAGTGGTGTCGAATTGAAGCACCCCGAGAAAACCACTACTAGAAAATTCCTGTTGTTTGTATGTTGCACATCATCATGCATGTTTGTTCATAAAAGTATTTTGCGAAAACCCTATTTTTTTGACATTACTCCCCTCCTTTATTTCAAATTAAAACCGTGGGCTTTTCTATGATATTTTTGTTTGTTAAAAACTATTTGCAAAATCCTATTAAAAGTAAACTAAATAAAATAAAATGTTTTGTGGGGGAGGCAGCCAAGCCAGCCAGGCCCAAAGGCCCAGCCAGCAGGCCACCTACCACCCCCCACACACAAAACCCTAATCCACACCTAAACCCTAACCTAACAACACAAACACCCTACCTACCCTGTCGCCGCCACCCACCAACATAACCCCCACGCACACACTCAACACCCCACCCACTCATGACAACACGACGCCACCCCACTAGCTGCCACAACCCAACCACCCACCCTACCGACACACACACTGTACCACACATGCACATCACCCCTTCCCCAGGACCAGCCCGTTAGACCATGTACTATGTATGTTCGGTTCAAAGAAAAATATGTCAGACTTAGGAATCGATACTATTTTGCTGCTATGTGTGACTGCGGTATATAACAGAGTATGGGACCCATCCAACAAATAACTAGTACTCTCCCTCCACCGCTGGTTACATGTGTTCTCTCATGATTGGTTTTGCATGACATATGGCAGCTCAGAAATCTCATTTTGCTAGAGGAATCAAAGTGGAACCGAACCAAGTCAGTGGTTCACTTCTTTGTTGTGAAGCTCCGAATCGATTCACTGCTATGTATTGAATCGGTTCCTAGAGCTCTTTGAATTGCTTTAAGACCACGTAGTGGATGGCCTTACACACATCATAACACACACCCCACTCCCCTTGCCCTGCATGCCTCCCTCGTCCCTAATCCCAACCCCACCAACATGCGCAGCGCCGCCCCTCCTCGCTGCTCACGATAGCCACCAGCACAGGCCCTCATGTCGAGGAGGGACCGTTCTTCATTCACACCCGCTTCCTGCCTCTCCTCTCTCAGTCGCATGGATGCATGCACTGCTATCATGCTCCCTGCCATGCTGTCCCCATCCTCGGTTGGTGTTGCTACTCGTCGCCCTCCCTCTCGCCTCCGTCCGCTGCCACGTGCCACCCTAGCTCTGCCCTCCTTGTCTGCGACCGTGCAACACGTCACTATCAACCGAGCCCTGCCGCCGCACGTCCTCCCCGTCCTCAGTTGGTGTTGCTGCTTGTCGCCCTCCCTCTCGCCTCCGACCGCCGCCACGACCACCACGCGCCACCCTGGCCCTGCTCTCCTCGTCCGCGACCGTGCAACATCTTGCTGTCAACCGAGCCCTACCGCCTTCCTCACCCCTTCCGGCTGCCCGGTTACCTCGCCAGGCCCCACCTCGTGAGCCCCCGCTGGCCTCTGCTTCTGCAATCGACCTGCTGCAGCACCGAGGGCCTCCTCCTTGCAACTCTTGCCTCCATGGCCACCGCCAGCGTTCCCCATCCCCTGCATGCAGCCTCTACTCTCGCAGTCGCCCATGGCCATGCACCTCCTCCCTCGCCCTCCTCCGCGTAGCTCCTCTGACCGCCTGCGTGCTTCGGCCTTGCCTGCACCGTGTCGTCTCTGTGGCACCACGTCCCGTGCTGTCGGCCGTTCCCCACATCCCCTGACGCTAGGACGTGCGCCCCGACTTCGCCTTGGCCACTTTCGCACGTGCACGGCCTCCGTCTCCTTCCTGTGCACCTCGTCACCACCATCAAGTTTCCCTTTGTGTCATGTGCGCCTATCCATACCCAAGATGTTCCTGCTTGACTTCCTAGTGATGTTTGATGTTGCCGATGGGCTAATTTTGTTGTTTTTAGAGGTGATGGTGTGATGTGCAAACTTTGTGGTGAAGATGGTGTATGGTGGAGTGGGGCAATGTTGAGGATGCGACTCTAGCACCGCGTAGTCACGCCATCTACTTCCAAGAAACCATATACTCGTGCATCCGGGAAGGCCTCTGAACCGTATCGGTGAACAAGATTAATAATCTTCACAAGACCATCTGAGTCATGGACCGCCTCAAGTTCGAACCTGAAGGCCACCGACCCTCGACATAGAACCTGAACATGGCGATGCCCTTTCCCAAGATCTTCTTCACATACCCAGAGTCCAGACCCTAAAGACCGATCCCGAAACTCGAAGACCTTGATCACGGATCTGAAGGTCATTCCCGATTCCGTCGAACCCCAAGACCCCGATCCTGGAGTCCGAAAACCGAACCCGAACCCCTCCGAGCCCCAAGATTGCCGAAACCCTAATGTGTGACCCCTATCCGATACCCCTATGCTTATAATATATGACATCTATCATGTTGCATATTAAATTGTTCATGATTGCATACATACTTTGTCATTTGGGGGAACTTTGTCGATTCACCTAATAATTAAATATGGAGTGCATGCGGGCTATTCTTGTCTATTCTCGACTCCATTTAAATTTGTGTGGCGAATCGATGTTGTGTTTTGCATAATGCAACATTTAAATTTGCGGGGTACCTAAACAACACGAACCTTCTAATTAATTGTCGAGATCCCGATTCCACTTAATATTGCCTAGTTTGTCGTAGTATTAAATAGTGCATGTGGTGTTTCTTTTAGTGCTTTACTTCTTCACGGATTAGGATGTTGAGTTGATGTGAGTCTCGAACCATTCTTCGGATGTATCTTCGGTTATGTTTCCTATATGAGCATTCTCTCCCTTTCTACATATTTTGCATTTATAGCCTTTACTTCCTCCTGTTGATCTATTGTTATCCTTGTTATTGATGCTTTAGTTTCCGTACAATTGATATCCTCTGTAGCCTATATTGCCTTGGTCACACCCTATTTCTCGTTGTTTGGTAGATAGTTGGCCTTGCGAGTCGTAAATTCTTGCTCAAGTGTTGCTTCGCGTCGTTGAGTTCCACCATTGTTGGGAGGTTGGCACATGCTTAATGGTGGAGATAATCATGGTTCTACTTACAATTTTATAATTAGATGTTGTAAGTAGATATAATTAATGAAGAGACACTGGTGGGTAATAGTTGAGATATGGCTCTTATCCTGCCCACTTGTGTCCACCTAGGACCCAAGTTCTTGACACATGTTAAGAGATTGAGCACGCTACCCACATGTGGGGTGTATGGGAACCCTTATAGGCTTACTACCTTATTTCATAGTACTATACTAGGGGACACAAAGTAGTTTAGGGTGTTTGTACTATCTTGTACGTATGCTATGCTTTGCTGCTTTATTTACTACTGTTGCTCGAGGAGTGTTTACTTACTGTACTGTTTAGGAACCTCGTGCCACATTTTCGCTGTATCGACAAGCCCAGTCACACTTTCGGGTTCCCAGTCGTTTACAACCTCGTCACACACCCTGGGTCCATATCGGAGCCGCCCGACTTTGTTGCGGTAGCTTAGTGGGGTGGACCCCATGTACTTGCTTTGGGTCTAGGAAACGTCATGTCTGAAGCCCCGCCGACATATTGATGGGTGTATGTTACTTGATCTGGCACCTACCTGATCTAGAAAATGAGGGTGGAAGTGCATGTGGATACTTTGGTGCACCCCTATAGGGTTAAATCTTTTCAAAAAGCCGTGTCCACGGTTATGGACGAGTTGAAGCACAGTTTCTCAATCATATGCAACTATAACTAAAGAATTACTATTATAATTTGACTTGGATCTGACATGACTAGTAAGTTGGATAACCACCAGGAATGAATGAATAAAACTTCCAATTGTGTGAGTCTCCTCGGAAGGACTTTTGGTCACGAGGGGGAAATACCAGGATGGGTATGTTTGGTGTTAGTATCAGGTTGGTTACGAATAGGTCTCTCTTACCCCGCTCTAATAGCCGACAGTTGTATCGAGTCTCTATAGGTTGTTAGTGCATCCTTCACTACCGCTTCAGTCCATCATACATATGTAGGCGAGAGCCGCTGAATTCTAAGACTCACCTTGTACTGGCCTCAGTACTGACCACTCCCTTTTTCCGTTGCCTTTTGTCAGCACCCGTTTTGTATTTGACAGGTATGAGTTCAACGACGTTAGCAGGCTTACCCTTCTGGCTTGGCCTAGGAAGGGTTATGGACACCATTGATTATTCTTCAGGGCTCTTAGCTCAATTTGTATCTTATACATACTCTGATGTTGTATCGTTTTCAAGGTGATTTGGATCTTTGTACTGTATATCTGTATTCTTGACTCATTGAGTCGTTGTTGTATATATATGTTTCTATGGGTTCCATCTTGGACTATTGTGTAATGATATTACTTTGTTTTCCACCCGCACACAAGTGCCTAGTTGGAATCGTTGAACCGTTTCTACGCGGGTTTAGCGGGAATCGCTAAAATATGCGTAGGGCCGATTCGTGGGTGTTAGATCCTCCCTGGTTCTGGAACACCTCCAAATCGAGCTTCCTGGCCTGAATTGGCAAACTCTGCATTATCTCATCCTCGGTCTTAGATCCATCCACCACTGCCGAGAGATCTAGGGTGTGGCAGTCCTTTTCCAGCAGGGGCAGATCCTTCCTTTGCATCAATACTAGGTTATTGTGGCATAAGGAACACCCCTTGTTCCTTGCTCCCAATTATCTTGCAAAGAGGGGGTACTCGATGACACACCCTTCCTATACTTGTGCTACTGCTGATTACCACCATGTTGTTGTTTACTGCATGAATCTAATTCCTTGTTAGGGCCCGACTTCTTGTGTTTCCATCTCACGTCCTCTAGGATCCCAACGTCAGAGTCATCATTGACTCTATTATCCATCAGTGGAGGCGAGCGAGGTGAATCCCCTGCTCCGCCCGCCCCGGAGTGACCTCCTAGTTCTGCTTTCACCATAATGTTATAACCGTTCTATAACATCCCATCATTAGAGCTTATAAATAAGCTAAGATGAGGTGTGTGCGTTGCATTCATGCATAGAAAATCTGGATAATTTTCGTTCTTTTAAAATAAAATTGGTCAAAGTGATTGAAGCTTCTCTTAACTTGGTGGAACTGAAGTAGATCATCAAGTTGATTGTGATAAGTTTCAATATGACCTTTGATAAAACCTTATCTTTGGGTAATATAATTTGATCTATGGGTAGATCAAATAGAACCAAGCTAAAACGACAACACATTTATAAAGGATCTTCTAGAGATCATATCTGGGTATTCATTATAACAACTCTTGAATACTCCATTAAGTTTATAACTTAAGCAAAGAAACTTAATAACTAAATCTTGAAACACTTGTTTGCCATAGTTATTCCTACCATGGGTATCATGGTAGTTCTCAAATACTAACTCTTATCACATATAGAGAGAAAATAGAAGTCAAGCCAAGACCATTCATCACATACCTTTGTTGTCATATTAACATATGACATTCCGAAATAGCTAAGTCCTAGTGTCTATTGATCATCAATGATTTAGTGATCAATTCCTGACCTAGAACCTATTAACCTTTAGCCCTTGACCCATTATATTGACCTTCCAGAGACCTTAAGTAAACTAATAAGAAGAAGGAACTAGACATGGTAGACTGTGCCATCATCAATGGAATGTGATCCTTAGTGGTGATTGATGTCTACACACTTATATTCTTGTAGACAGTTGTTGGGCCTCCAAGTGCAGAGGTTTGTAGAACAGCAGGAATTTTTCCCTTAAGTGGATTACCCAAGGTTTATCGAACTCAGGGAGGAAGTGGTCAAAGGTATCCCTCTCAAGCAACCATGTAAGCAAGATACAAGAAGTCTCTTGTGTCCCCAACACACCCAATACACTTGTCAGGTGTATAGGTGCACTAGTTCAGCGAAGAGATACTGAAATACAAGTGGTATAGATATAAGATAATGGTGCTAGAAAATAGCTTGATGGCGTGGAAGAGAATAAAGGCAAACTGAAATAAAGATGGAAGCAAGCAAACATGTAACAGATTTAATTGCAAACGGTGTTTCAATGTTTAGAAATAAGGCCTAGGGATCATACTTTCACTAGTGAACACTCTCATATAAATATCTTCTCTTTATGATACTACTCTTAACTACTCTCCGGTTGAACACTCTAATCGATGGTATGGCTATAACAACACACCTCAAAGTTCGCTTTCCGCATCTAGATAACCCCACACTGTCACCTTGAGCACTAGATGGTTCAAACAAACACCACAATTTCATAGAAACATCCAACTCCAAATATGACTCATAACAAGTATTTGTAATCTCTAGTCTAAGTGCCACCATGGTGTGCACGCTATCACTTTCACACACATGGGGAGTGCAGAGATCTATTAAAGCACTTGAGTAGCAAACTAGATCTACTTGATTACAAAGCTCATGATCACAATATGATCATGCATAGATAGAGAGATGAACACATAGCTACCGGTAGAACCCTTAGCCTCGAGAGAGAACTACTCCCTCCTCATCATGGGAATCAGCAACAGCGATGGAGATGGTGGTGGAGATCAATGGAGATGGCTCCAGGGGAACTTCCCCGTCTCGGCAGGGTGACGGAATAGAGACTTTCTGTCCCGCGAATCTCCTCTTCGGTGGCGGTGGTGCTGCGGAACTTTTCGTGGATTTTTGATTGATGATCTAGGGTATCTGTATCAGGAGGAATATATAGGCGAAGGGGCGAGGTCGGTGGCCAGCCAGGGGGCCCACACCATGCCCTGGTGCAGCCAGGGGGACCCGCGCCTAGGGGTGGTTTGGCCACCCTGTGGCCCCCCCTTCGTCTCTCCTTCTGGCTCCATGAATCTTCCGGGAAAATGTGGACTTTGGCTTTTGTCCGGTCCAATTCCGAGAATATTCATTTTCTGACTTTCCTGGAACCAAAAACAGCAGAAAATAGGCAACTAGCACTGTGGCATCTTGTTAATAGGTTAGTCCAAGAAAGTCTATGAAAAGTACTCCAAAGTGTGGACAAACATAAGAAAGTAGATAAAACCAAGCATGGAACATGAAAAATTATGGATACGTTAGCAACGTATTAGTGATCAAACCATTTGCTATTGGAGGAGTTAACTCACTCATAAGTTAACTAGAAGAAGCATCCTCACCCAAGAAGTAACTAGTGCTTGAGGACATGAGAAAGCTAGTAGTATTAGTGTATTAAATAATAATCTTGTTAAGCCAAGTAGGAATAAGCTTAAAGTAAGTTTCCTTAACAAGATTAGCCTTATAGAAAGACTAGTACAAGTCTACTACTTAGTTGATGATGAATGTTGATCAGACAATTAGAAGCCTAAGATTTGTATGATCAAAGGATGGTGGTCATTACTCTCAAGTCATTTGAGAACATATGACTAGATTATGAAGAAGTGATGTGAGAATACCAAATAAGGCAAAACCCTACTAAACTGAATCATCTAGCTTGATCATGAGAAGTCAAGATAGAGTATGATGAAGTATTTGATGAGTTATATGGAGTAGTTTGAGGCATAGTAGTTTAACCAAGTTAATACACGAACAAACTTGTATCATGGAGAGTAGTACCATACCTACTCCAGAGGATTGATATCACATGTGATATAGAGAGGATTGTAGCCTTGCAAGCCTTGGAAGCAGTTGCAAGATGGATTTAAAGGAATTAATGGATGGAGTTAGAAGTAGCTACATTGATGGATTCATCAAGGGTAGTTTAGCAATAGAAGTTATATATATACTAGTAGAAGAATGGAGAATGAGTATTGTTGAAGTGGCATGACCATGTCATCATATGATGATGGATATGGTGGAGTCATATGATTGTCTTATTCAGGAAGATGTGATATTTGTGAATAAGATAAGAGAGATTTAAATAGAGTATATTTAGGAAAGGAACTCCTTAACTATGATCCAAGCTTAGTGAACTGTGAGGATAGGAATTCTTTAGAAGCCTTAACCAAGATCATATCAACCAGGACAAGACCCATGTCTACCTCTTTGTCCAAAGCCCTAGAATCAAATTGATAGTGGAACCATTTCCTATTCCTAGGTAACCATTGAATAATATCTCTTGGACAAATGCAGCTTCCAAGAGGTAATTAGAGAACCAGATGAGTGTTTATGGACGAAAGCCTTGTCTATTTTATTATTTTAGATCCTAATAAAAACCTAGTCTCATGGAATCATCAAGACCATATTAAGAACTAATCTTTATAGCTCACTTAGAGTTGAGATATCATTCAGGGTTATAAATTCTAGATCAATCCTTGAACCTTGATCCCTAGCAACATTCACTAAGAAACTTGAGGGTAGTGTATCCTCTAGGGTCCATAGTAAGGTAAGTGTGGTATTACAAACCCTTAGTAGATGTTGTTGAGCATTGAGATCACATGTGTCACATGAATGATAATGGTTATTCACCATTATATAATAAACTTCTATCAAAACATTAACCACACTTAAGAAAGTACAGAACAACTAGTTCAAGAAGTGATCCATGCCTACTTTGAAGAAGAGTATAATGGTTATGAAGAAATTGTAATGGAATTGGAGTAAAGGAAATTCCAAACTTTAAAGAACCTTGAAATTTAAATCACTATATTATAAACACCAGGGTTTAATACCTTGTAATATATTTACATAATTCCTTTATGAGGTTAAGTATGAATAAAGTTCTATATACATCATTAGCCATCTTAAACCAGTACCATTACATTCATTTAGTGGAAATAAAGATCATTTTTATAGGATCTTATTATAAAATGTAAATCCCTAAAACCCTAATTCATATTAATGTTTCCTAATGAAAAGAACCTCTCATATAATTATGAATATTTTATTACACAATAAGAAATGAGGAGAAGATAGTCATACTTGCTTAACACAATGACATTCATGACCTACAAGTTCTCTTGATATTTAAATCCTTGAAGAATTCATATTTGAACTTGAATTGTAAAAACAGAAAATAGAAATAGATTAAGAAAAAGGAAAGGGAGGCAGCCAGGCGTAGGCCCACAACCCATTCTCTATCCCTAGCCCGCGAGCAGCGGAAAGTAAAAACCGCTCACTTTGGAAAACACCAACAGCAGCCAGTGTCCTCCCTCTCTCTAACTAATAGGTGGGACAACTAGGTGGGTCGTGGGTTAATTCATAGAATCATTAGGGGGTTTTCTGCAAAAGTCACCATCATCGTCACCCTCACGCACACAGGCATCTGCGTGTGCTCTGCCAATTCCATTCGCCGTCGTCAGCAAGAACCGACCACCGTGATGGATCGCCGTTGCCAAGGAAGAGGATAAAAACGCTATCGTGACGCTCCTGTCCAACCTTATCCCCATTTTCTCCCTCTCTTGTTCTTATCCTCTCCACAGAGGAGGTCGTCGACCCTACCTCGCCGGAGCCGCTCGTCGTTGTCGCTCTGTAGCTCCCCTTGATTCCCTGAGCACACCGTTGAGCTCGTCCGATTGTCCTCATTCTTCCTAGCTAGACCACAAAAGCTGAAGAGCTCCCTGCCGAACCAATCGACACCTCATCGTCCCCACCGGTCACAGTCGTTCCCCATCGATTACGGTTGCCCCTCGCTTCACCGACCGCACCATCGCGTTCCTGGTGAGTTACTCAACACGCTAGTGCCTTCCATTTCCTTGATTGCTTCCTATATCGCCACCACCGTGATCGACCGTGAGCGCCACCGTAGTAGGTCATCAGCGACGTAGCTCCGGTGAAGAAAAATCGGGGTTAGTACCATAGTTAGGTTCGCCTTTGCCTCCTCTGTCCAGCGCACTCAACCGCGCTAGCTAAAATACCATTAATGCTCCCGGCAACCATGATCTGGTGGTGGAGGTCACGCGGACGTCATCATGACATCATGTTTGCGTCACCCTGCCACCTCATAGTCATTTGATTGAGTCTTCATCTCGCGTGGCAGACGACGTGGCCCCTGGCCCACATGTCTGTGACTTAGGCTAGGGTGTGTATCGGTATAAAAAGGATGTCCATGTTTAGTAAATAGATAAAAAAATATAAATACAAATATAAATATTTTCCAGAAATTTAATAAAATGATTAAATCTTATAAATCAATAACTTTTGTTTTATAATTCAGAATAATATATAGTATATATCAAAATGTTCAGAAAAACAAACTCTATAATATAAACCTATTATCATATTTTATTTTCCAACTTAAATAAAATAATTAGTATTAATTGTTAAATACCTATTAGGGATAAATCTTAAAAGTATATCCTATTATTTAAAATTCAGAAAATAAGTATAAAATATCAAAATTCTTAGAAAAACAAGATATACATTTATAAACTTGTTTCATATATTTTTGTGATACTTAGCTAAATATTTATTATTTACTTAGTATTTATAAAGTGTTAAAAGTTATAAAAATCATATGTTATTATTTTTAAATCATAAAAATATTTATAATATACCAAAATGTTCAAAAAAATAATAAATACAAGTTAAAATATAATATTACACTTTTGAAGTAAATAAAAACCTAATCCTCTAATAACTTGAATTAAACTTATTTCTTTTATTTTAATGCATAAAAAATTATATAAATCTTTACTATTGCCTTTATGATTATTTGTTTAAAGTCTAAAAGTGTAAAAACAAGTTAAATTTATGTTAAGTGAAGTCAAAGTAGGTCTACCTATTTAATATGTATTTACTAAAACTAACATTTAAAATAAAATGTATCTTAATGTTCCTAAAAAGATTTTATTAATTATAAAATCATCTAAAATAGTATATTGTCTATCAATAGGATTCTATGCATTTATAAAATCACCAAGATAATATTTACCAATTCTTTTACAAAGTTGAGGAATCCACTTAGAGATCTAAACAAAGTTTTTAAGTAACTAAAGTAATACATATTCTATATTTATAAAGTATAACCATTAATTTGAAAGATAGGTAAGTGATTCTATTCACTTAGAATCTTAGGAAACACCACTCCCATAAAAGCAATAACACTTATACACCACCTTTATGGAATGTTAAGAAGTGAACTACATATAATATGATGCAATATTCAAAACATATAAATCTCCACTTTAGGTGTTGTGATTGTTTAAGTGTAGTAATGTTTTACTCTTCGATAATTAAAGTTACAAAGAAACCCTAAATAGTGTTAACTTCAACTTTAAACACTCTCCTTTGTAAAGTAATCTTTCCTCAAAAATTTATTCTTTCAAGAAATATTAAAAGTAATCCTTAAGTATATCTATGAAGATTCTAATGTATTAATCCCTTTTAAGAAATCCATGTGTACCTTTCCACACCTGAGTGTTGTGCTATTGCATGCTACTTGTTGATTTTACATATTGTTCCACACACTGTCACAATCCTTAACCAAAAGCACATGTGTGAAGCTGATATAAAAGTGCAACACATTCCAAAGAACTTATCACAAACTCCGAACCCTAGATTAGATATGATTATTCTAGGGATTCATGTTTATCAAATTGCACTACATTACTTATGCATAATTACATCTTGCTTCTTTAAACATTCGTCCTTATCGGACCAATGATGTTGTTTATAGAATTTGAATCTTCTATTGTCTTGAAGACCGTGATTGCATAATCTTGCAATCACAAAAGGAAAGTTCACACTTGCTCATGTCCTTTGATTACTTTCTATCAAATACTTGTAAGTCAACTGTTGTCATCACCTGCATTTCAAAAAGGTAAGAAAACACTATTTTCAATAATAATGTAAAATATTGGTTACTAATCTAGGGTGATCAGCTAATCTATTAAGTCTGGCAATGGGGATACCATTGTCTAGGAATATATCATCTATGACTTAACAACCAATGCCGCCAGTGATTCTAGCATCGTATATTATGTGTTAACCATGAGATTTGGAATGGGACAGATAAGTCAGCTATATCTTCTTCCTTTTGCGTGTAGCCGGATACGTGAGTCGTGGTTATTATCATTGTAGCATGCACTAATTGGCAATTCGTAGAGGATATGCAGCATATGGGTGGGAACCCTCAACGTCCCATGATTGTTCTGGCATCTGAACGGTCTGTACTACCCATTGTCGTAATTCAATATGTGGGCATGGCATACACCAAGGAGACATGCGGGGTCGTGAAGGGGCAGTGACTGGCTTGGATCTTAGGTTGGGCCTCAAACCATGGAAGTTTAAACAGGGACATACTCCCCGCCATGCAATAAAGCTTAAGGTCTCTGACATAGGTATGATTACTCAGGTGCTTATGATTCACTACCCTATGATTGGATAAAGGCTTACGACCCATGAAGGTTTCAGATGACAGCCCAAGGAAGCAACCGACAAAGGCTTTGATTGTATTAGAAAAGAGACTATGAACTGACATTGTGTTGATATTGTAATTACGCGTGTATGAAACCTATCTGCATACAACTTTGAGACCCGGCCTATTATATCTAGGATGGGAGAAGCCCAAACGAGGTACCGAAATCTAGAAGACAACTTGTAATAGTGCAATTGCTCAATATTCTAGCGACTTTGATTCCATTGTTTCCCTGACATCCGATGAAATCCCTAGTGTTATATTTTCCACGAAACCCCAAGTCAATCACCATGGACATTGCCGAGGTTACCCCTCGTCAATTGGCGCCGTCTGTGGGAAACCTGAATGCCAGAAACACGGATTCGGCGGAATGCACCCCACCAAGCGTCAACTCGATGAAAGCAGATCCGCGACCGCCCACCCCTGTATTGGTACCTGCCGATTTTAATGACGAATCCAATATAATCATCGGAAGCTACCACTTCCAAATAGACAACCCTACCTTCAGCCCTGATCGCATCAGAATCGTTGGTGAGAAAAGCTACGCCTACGGAGGTACAAGCATCTCCTGTTGGATCATCCACGGACGTCACAGTACAGATCGAAGCAGGCGAAGAAGGTCATCAGCCAACCCCACCATACGAAGCAAACCCGACAAACTCAGAACCCGAAGAAATAAGCAAAAACATCGACTTCGAAGAAAGGATTGTGAAAATCTATCTAGAACTATGATCACGGAATACTATCAGCCCAAACTTTGAAGCAGGAGATGACGCCATTATGCCACGCATAACACGCCACCAAGTGTGCATGATCAACAGAGATACCTCAACACCACGCAATGAAAACGGTAATCCTATCCTCAACCCCGATGATATTTTGTCAGATGACCATGAAGGAGACCACGACAATGAAGGAGACCACAGAAACGGAGGAGGAACATCAGATAATCGCATAGTCCAAGGAAGAGGCGGAGAACCACACGCAGGAGAGAGACAAGGACTTCGGCTACCAGTGTCGGCATGGCAAAAAGCAAGGGAGGCAATTTTGGGAGCAGTCTCGATGACAGCGGATGCTTCACATGACGATCTACTAGCATACCAATATCGAATCCACCACAAGAACAGAGACTTACTTCAGATGCAAAGGCAACTTGATGAAAGAAAGAGATTAGCCGATGAATCCAGCTTAAGACGGGCACAATTAAGCTCTACTCGAGAATCAAGGAGTGTAATAGGAGCAACACCACCAAGAAGGGCAACATCTCGACTACAGAATATCCCCAAAGCAGAAACAAGTGGAATCATCTCAGATCTCGACCTATCATTCATGTCAATTGATCAAGAAGGAAACATCAAGGCAAAAACAGCTCAGGCAGCCAATGTGGCCGTGCAAACATACCTGATCACCACTCAACCCTGATACGTCCAAAACGTATCTACTTTCTCGAACACTTTTGCTATTGTTTCTTCTCTAAACTTGTGTGATTTGGATGCAACTAACATGGACTGGCATTGTTTTCAACAGAATTACCTTGGTGTCTAGTTTTTGTGCAGAAAATCAACTATCAGGAAAATCCCGGAAAATATTCCAAAAATCCTATTTCACCAGAAGACTCTTGGAGCCAGAAGACGAGACGGAGTAGGGCCACGAGGCGCCCAGACCACCTGGCCGTGCAGGCCAGGCCAGGCCGCGCCTGGCGGTGGTGTGGCCACCTTGGCTACCCCCTCGGCATCCCTCTTCGCCTATAAGTTACCGCTTGACCTAAAAACCAAAGGGGGTTCGACATTTTTCAGAAGGAGTTCCGCTCCGCCGCCACCACCAGATTTCGTGAGACAGCACTAGAAACTCCGTTCTGGCACCCTGCCGGGATGGGGAATTGGAGGAGATCATCACCATCATCATCACCATCGCTTCTCCATCGTCCATCCATGTTTCCCCCATCTATGAGTGAGTAATACCCCGCTATAGGCTATGGGGATGGTAGGGATTGGATGAGATTGTTCATGTAATGGCATCGGATTGTTAGGGCATGGTGCCTAGTATCTTTTATTAGTGTTTTTGACTTTGTTGCAACTTGTTATGCTTAATGCTTGTCACTAGGGCCTGAGTGCCATGATTTCAGATCTGAACATGTTATTGATTCATTATGATAGTATTGTTTATGGTCTTACCTGGAAGTTGTATACACATGTTATTATCCGGAACCAATGGCCCCGAAGTGATAGATATCGGGATAACCGGAGGGAATGGCTTTGATGTGAGGATGACATGTGTTCATGGAGTGTTAATGCTTTGCTTCGGTGCTCTATTAAAAGGAGCACCTTAATTGCCAGTAGTTCCCTTGAGGCCCCGCTGCAAATGGGTTGGCAGGACAAAAGATGTTGTGCAAGTTCTCATTGCGAGCACGTATGACTATGTATGGAACACATGCCTATGATTATTTAGTACTTGGATGCTTTATCTTATTTATCTGCAAATGCCCTATGTTCTGATTGCTATGTGAATTGTTTTGTCCATGCAACGCCCGCCCATCCATCCCTATGCCTACCGCGCTTTAATCCTACTGTTTACTGCTACGATTACTATTGTTTCTGCTTTTACTACTGCTATTACTTTGCTATTGCTATTTCAAAACTGTTGCTACTGATAAACTGCTGTGAGCAAGATTGTTTCTAGGTGCAGCTAAATTGACAACTCAGTTGTTAAGGCTTATAAATATTCTTTGGCTCCCCTTGTGTCGAATCAATAAATTGGGTTTCACTTCCCTTGAAAATATTGTGATACACCCCCTATACTTGTGGGTCATCAAGACTATTTTCTGGCGCCGTTGCTAGGGAGCATAGCTTTGTTTATCAAGTTCACTTGGAATCACTATTGTTCGCTGCTTTCCATCCATCATGGGTAAGTCTCGTGATGGTAAGGTTCCTATTTTACCATCCACTACAAGGAGAGGTACGGTTCTGAACACCTTTGTTGCTCTTGATTCACCATCTGTTATGAGTAAGATCCTTACACCACCACATACATATACTACACACACTGCTACTACTGCTGAATCTGAAACTTCTAATACTTATGATGCTGCTTCTACTGTGCTTGATAAGAGTGGTTCATTAGGTCCTTTCCTAGATGCTACGATTGCTAGAACTATAGCTAGAAATACTGAAACTCCTAATGAAGACACTACTACACCTGTTAGTTCACCTGAGTCTACAGAGAGCTATGATATTGAAGACGGTTATATAGAGATGACCGATGAATTTATTGAAGAATGTCAAAACACCCATGATAGGAGTGCTGCTAAGTGTCTCCTTGAGAGGCGTACTATAAAACCCAAATTGTCTCCTAATGCTAAGTTTGCTGCATCTCCCATAAACATTAAAGATAAGGATTATGATTTCTCTCTTGATCTATCTTACATAGCTATTGTTGAGAAAGAACCTTTTTGTGGGACTAAGAATGAGAGTGCGGTAGCACATATGACTGAGCTTTCTACTATGAGTGGTTTATTTTCTGATGATATTAAGATGCGCACCTATTTTGTTGCTAAGATTTTCCCTTTTTCGTTGAAAGGAGAAGCTAAAACTTGGTTTAATAATTTACCTCCTCGATCTATTGATAACCCTGATTGCTTGATTAGTACTTTCCTGCAGAAATACTTTCCTCCTAGTGCTAGACATGCTATTTTGCAGGAACTTTTTGATTTTAAACAAGGAGAAAAAGAGATATTGCCTGAATCATGGGCAAGGTTTTGTGCTTTGATTCATGCACAGGCTGGATGTCCATTACCTAAGAATGAACTTCTTGATATATTTTATAATGGACTAACTGAAGAATCTAGGACACACATGGATAGTTGTGCTGATTGTGTTTTCAGTAATAGGACTCCCAAGGACGCTGAGGAATTAATGGCTAAAATAAGCGAGAACTATGAAGATTGGACTTCATCTGAACTAGCTGAGACAACTATACCTGAACCAACTATTCCTGTGCCTAAACCAACATCAAAGAAGAGGGGAGTTATTGAACTAAATGATGAAGTGATGAAGGAAGCTAAGAAATGTCTTACAGAGAAGGGTATTAAAGCTGCAGATGTCAAGAATCTACCTCCTATAGAAGAATTATGTAAGCCTATCCCCCACTCATCCACTATTGAGGTACACTCTCTCCAACACTTTGATGAAGGTGATATTCCTTACCTTAAACCTCCTGATCAATGCTTAGAAGAATTCGATATTTTTATTGTTAAGCAAGATAATTTTAATAAAAGGGTGCAAAATCATCTAATGGAAAACTCTAGAGCTATTGTTGAGTTAAAAGATATTTTTGGAAAGAACCTCTAATGATATTAAAATGCTTGTTAAACATTTTCAAATGGTCCAAACTCAAATAGATCAACTTATTAAAGTGCAAAAAGACTTGCTAGTTAATGCTACCAAAGAAAAACATGCTTATGAAATTAGAACTAGAAGTGGTGCTACTACCCCAGGATCCTCTATATCCTGAAGGGCATCCTAAAAGAATTGAGCAGGATTCTCAACAAGCTGAAAATAGTGGTACTACTCCTAAGAAAAGAAAGAAGAAATGTAAAACTATTGTAGAACCCTCTGAACCTGCTAAAGATCCTAATAGTATATCTGTCTCTTATGCTGAAACTGAAAGTGGTAATGAAGAAAATGATGCTCCTGATAAAGAAAAAGTTGAAGAAGAACCTGAAAGGCACACTAAGAATACTAAATACACTAAAGAAGATTTTGTTGCTAAGAAACATGGTAGTGAGAGAGAACCTTGGGTCCAAAAACCTATGCCTTTCCCTGATAAGAAACACAAGTCATAGGAAGATGAACATTATAATAAGTTTTGTGAGTGGATGAAACCTTTATTCTTGCAAATTCCTTTGACTGATGCTATTAAATTGCCTCCCTATTCAAAGTATATGAAGGATATTGTCTCGAATAAAAGGAAGATCCCTAATGAAGAAATTTCTACTTTGCTTGCTAATTATTCCTTTAATGGTAAGGTTCCAAAGAAACTTGGAGACCCAGGGATTCCAACTATTCCTTGCTCTATTAAAAATAATTATGTTAGAACTGCTTTGTATTTGGGAGCAGGAGTTAGTGTTATGCCCTTTTCTCTCTACAAGAGACTTCAATTGGAAAAACTAATACCAACTGATATATCTTTGCAAATGGCTGATAAATCTACTACTATTCCTATTGGTATATGTGAGGATGTACCTGTTCAAGTGGCTCATAATTGCTTGATATTAACTGGTTTTGTTGTGCTTGAAATGCCTGAAGATGATAATATGTCTATTATTCTTGGGAGACCTTTTCTTAATACTGCAGGAGCTGTTATTAATTGCAATCAAGGAAAGGTGACCTTTAATGTTAATGACAAAGAGCATACTGTCTATTTCCCCAAGAAGATTGATAGGACTTTTGGTTTAAATTCAATTGAACATGTTGAGGACATTCAAGTTGGAGAAATATATTGTCCCATACCAAGAGAAAAATATGAAACTATTATGATTGGGACCATTGCTATCAAGGTTGAGGTAACATAATCATTAGTGGAATACAAAGTTTTGTTTCATATAAAATTGTTTTGGTAACAAGACCTGATCAACCTTGTTAACAAAAGGATTTCAATGAACAAAACAATGTTTTAACCATGATTATCTCCGTTTACTTTTACTTAAGTTTTTGCTTTCGTTTAGTTTACTTTTCTTTTTGCTAGTTGCTTGCATTTTAGAGTGTCTTAGAACTTCTGTAGTCTTAGTTTTGTTTTGTCATTGCATCATTTCAAAATCACTTTTCTGGAGAAAAATCATTCATCTATACTTGAAAATTGCTCAAAAATAAAGTGTCTCGAAAAATTCCAGAAAATTCATATTAAATTTTACGTGAAAAAAGGGGCAGAGAAGTGCCTGGAGCGACCCAGGGGGGCCACCAGGCAAGCACACCACCTGGTGGCGCGGCCTGCCAGGGGCCCGGCCTGGCCATGGTGTGGGCCACCCCTAGCCCTCCACTCACTCTCTCACTTACCACTACTTCCTCTCTCCCGAGAAAACATCAGTTCTTTGCTCGAAATCGCGTTCTTGCTGTTTTTGCCCACGATTTTTTGATCTCCTTGCTTAGCCCATCTTTGCTGCTGAAATTTGGAGCAATTGTTCTCCGGTATGTGACTCCTCCGCTTGTCCAAGTAGATTTGTGTTTAGTGGTCTATATCTTGAGTATTTTTCTGTTGTAGGTCACAAGTTTTGAGAGCTTTTAAGCTTGTTCAATGCTTACAGATATAGTTTTGATGCATGTTTAGGCCTCTTACAAGTCCCTATGAGTAGTACCCTTCATTATGTATTCACTTTGCAATCACTTGTGTAATGGATGTTTAAATTTCAGAATAGAAGATGAACGAGCACCAACTTAACCAACATGAACTGAGAGTGCTTGAGGTTATGAAGGTTCACCGAGAGGAGGAAGTTTTTTCCTTCCATTGACCCATGCTCTGAATTCATAGGGGTCCAGGGATTTCCCAAGACTTCCATACTCTAATCACTAATGCAGGGTTGGAGCACTTTGTGGGAGAAGAACCTCACCAATTTGTGAAGCTAACCATGTCTGCGGTGCAGGATTTTCGATTTAGTTTCTCTTTTCCTAACCCCATGGTTCACTACAAAATTTACAATATAGTTGCCGACCTCCCTTTTGATGTTTTTTGTGCAGCTATTAGATTACCTCAGTGGGGATCATGTGGAAAGATTAAAGAGCGACCTGCACCACTCATGGACTTGTACGTGGAGATTTGCCAAGGGAGCAGCTTCTCGAAGGAGAGTGGGAAAATCCGTAACATTCATCTCCCATCTATTCACTACTTTGCTTACTTTATTGCCAAGTGTGTTCTCACTAGGAAAAATGCTAATAAGTTATCCTCGTATGACCTAGCATTCATCTCAGCTGCTTTAAAACGAGATAGGACTTATAATTTGGGTGCCTTGATAGCTTTCCGTCTTTGTGCTAACCACGAGAAAGGTGGAATTTGTGGAGGCCTCATTGCCTCTCGTTTATTAGCCTTACATGGTTTAGTGCCTCATCATTTAGACCTACAGTTTCCCATAGAGAGACGTGACCTTAATTCCATGATACAACATAAGTTTGTTTCCTATTGGGCTAATATGAGTGATTTTTCTTATGAAATCACCTTTCTTAAAGCCAGTTGGAGAAAGAGTAAGTCAGAGCGTGTTGTCCTTCTTCTTGCGCCCGTTTTGTTTAATCTTGATACCAGGGTAGGATGGTCACTCACTGAGGAAGAACTCAATGCATATCTGGGGGAGCTCCCCCGGCAGGAGCAGGATACTAGAAGGGAGGTTATAGATGATTCGGTCCAGCCCTCAAATGAAGGGGAGTCTTCATATCAGCGGCCTACCTATTATTGGGGAGCTTCTTCTTCTTCACAAGGGCCTTACCACAATCATTCTTACAATGATCCTCCTGCTTGGAACCCTTACTCGCATTTGGATTGATACCCACTTAGGCCAAAATTCTAAGCTTGGGGGGAGGTACACCGACATCACACCCTCCATATCATGTTTTGTCGTTACTTTGTACATCCATGCTTCGTTCTCTTTTTAGTTTTTGCTCTTTCTTTACTTTTGCTTTCTAAAACACAAAATGACCAAAAATATTTCTGTTGTTTCTCTTAGTTTGCTTCTTCCGTTTGGTTTTGTTTTGATTATTCGAAAAACCCAAAAATATTTTTGCTTTGCTTGTCCTGCCTTTTTGGTTCTTGTTTAAAAATCGAAAACACCAAAAATATTTGTTGTTCTTCTTTGGTTTTGTGAAGTTCGTTGAAGGGGTTCAACAGTCCTTAGTGGAGTTTGGTTTCATGTTATTATTCAAGCCGCACAAGTGAAGGGCAATAATGAGGATTAATGACAACTTGAGGTGTGGTAAGAGGCTGGTAACGAACTCTATTTGTTTTCATTTTTGTACATATACTCATCATTGTGGGCATGCTTAGTCTGTTCATGTAGGGTGTATGTTATTTATGGATGCTTAGTAGTTCTTGCTTTCTTATGATTAGCTCCAACTTGCTAATAGTTTGTAGCATATGTTATATGAATGTTTACTTGCATTGCTCTATTCATAAATTGGTATGACATTGTGGTATCCTCCTCTGAATGTTTCACTTGAATTAACTTGGCACATGCTCACGCATGCATATGACTAAAACAATCAGTTAAGTCTCGATGAATTATTTTGCCTCAGGGGTCTTGAATCACTTTCATGCCATAATTAGTCATGTTTTGTTGCAAGCATGATTATGACAGTTATTGCTCTCTCGTTTGTTGCTCCCTCTCTATTGCTCGCCTTCACTTGTCCTGAGTATAAGCTTTACTCGTGCATCCGTTTCCCCAAAACCTGTATTGCCAAAAGTGTCCACCATACCTACCTATTAGTATCATTTGCTATTTCGTGCATATTAAGTATGCCTTATTTTCTTATGAATAAAATGTTTGCTTGTTATGAGAAAGTTAGTTAGTAAAGCTCTCACGAACTTGGTGGCACACCTTATTTTCTTGCACTTAATAAACCTGAACCATTGCGTCCTTCTTTGTTGTGTATATTCTTGCGCTTTATGAGTTGAAGTTAGCAGAACCATGTATCATGGGGAACGCTTTCGACACTGCAGTGGTACTTAGTACCTCGTTGATATCATGTTCTTTTTCTTATGGATCCTGGCGGTGTGAAATAAAAGTGGAACTTGTAAGATCATGGAGTTTGTATGTGTGTTAGAGAAACGCCTGGGCCGCTTGCCTAAGCCATGCCTAATCATGGTGGAAACTTGCAGCATAACCATAATGAGCATTCTATGAAGCATCCTCAATAAAAATCTATGCACATAGTAAATAGAAAGATCGTTGAGATGCTCATTCTCTGCTTGCCTTGTCATTTTGATTATGGGATAGCTCCTGTATCATGTGCAAGGGGTACCCCGTTGGCGGTTCTCTATGATATATATGTACTTACAATGACAAGAGCTTACTTGTGACTGAAGTTGAGTATCATGAGGTTCGGTCTTCGTAAGTAAGGGGCATGATACTTCGATTTATAACTTGTCAAGCATATCCTCTTAGTTGTGTCACTTTAACCTTAACCACTTAAAGATGCTTATGATAGGGGCAATGAGAGCTCAAAGCTAATGAGTACCATACTTTCAGAATATGGAAGCCTTTCAAACTTTTTAAAACCTTTTTCATTTCCTTGTTGAGTCTCCACACATTCTATGAGAACTTCCTTGAGAGCATAGTTGTCATTCTTAGTGTAATGTGCTTGTATCAAAACTTGATTAATTGTGTTATGATTTTGATGCTTGTATCTTTGATATCTTTATTTCAAGTTTTCACTTGAACTTCAGACGTGCCTTAGCATCTATGTTTGCTCTACAATCAAAGGCAAGCGAGATACCACTCTATCATACCTTGTTATGAGCATTGCAATGTTGCTTATGTTTATGTTTCATGCTACTTATTATTTTTGAGTTGGAATCTCTTCATAGCTTGCAATGACTATTAAGTAAACTTAGTTGCATACTCTTTATTATGAATTGACTGAGTAGTTGATCAAATGCTGAGAATATATACATCTTATGAAGCAAATGTGCTCGTGAAAGTTTCTTTTATCGCACTCAGTTTTCAACTGAATTGCTTGAGGACAAGCAATAAGCTAAGCTTGGGGGGGAGTTGATATGTCCAAAATGTATCTACTTTCCCGAACACTTTTGCTATTGTTTCTTCTCTAAACTTGTGTGATTTGGATGCAACTAACACGGACTGACGCTGTTTTCAGCAGAATTACCTCGGTGTCTAGTTTTTGTGCAGAAAATCAACTATCAGGAAAAATCCCGGAAAATATGCCAAAAATCCTATTTCACCAGAAGACTCCCGGAGCCAGAAGACGAGACGGAGTAGGGCCACGAGGGGCCCACACCACCTGGCCGTGCGGGCCAGGCCAGGCTGCGCCTAGGGGTGGTGTGGCCACCTCGGCTGCCCCCTCGGCCTCCCTCTTCGCCTATAAGTTGCCTCTTGACCTAAAAACCAAAGGGGGTTCGACGTTTTTCCAGAAGGAGTTCCGCTCCACCGCCACCACCAGATTCCGTGAAACAGCACCAGAAACTCTGTTCTGGCACCCTGCCGGGATGGGGAATTGGAGGAGATCATCGCTATCATCATCACCATCGCTTCTCCATCGTCCATCCATGTTTCCCCCATCTATGAGTGAGTAATCCCCCCCTGTAGGCTATGGGGATGGTAGGGATTGGATGAGATTGTTCATGTAATGGCATCGGATTGTTAGAGCATGGTGCCTAGTATCTTTTATTAGTGCTTTTTGACTTTGTTGCAACTTGTTATGCTTAATGCTTGTCACTAGGGCCCGAGTGCCATGATTTCAGATCTGAACATGTTATTGATTCATTATGATAGTATTGTTTATGGTCTTACCTGCAAGTTGTATACACACATTATTGTCCGGAACCAATGGACCCGAAGTGACAGAAATCGGGATAATCGGAGGGAATGGCTTTGATGTGAGGATCACATGTGTTCAGAGAGTGTTAATGCTTTGCGCCGATGCTCTATTAAAAGGAGCACCTTAATTGCCAGTAGTTCCCTTGAGGCCCCGCTGCAAACGGGCTGGAAGGACAAAAGATGTTTTGCAAGTTCTCATTGCGAGCACGTATGACTATATATGGAACACATGCCTATGATTATTTATTACTTGGATACTTTATCTTATTTATCTGCAAATGCCCTATGTTCTGATTGCTATGTGAATTGTTTTGTCCATGCAACACCCATCCATCCATCCCTATTCCTACCGCGCTTTAATCCTATTGTTTACTGCTACGGTTACTATTGTTTCTGCTTTTACTACTGCTGTTACTTTGCTATTGCTATTTCAAAACTGTTGCTACTGATAAACTGCCGTGAGCAAGATTGTTTCCAGGTGCAGCTGAATTGACAACTCAGTTGTTAAGGCTTATAAATATTCTTTGGCTCCCCTTGTGTCGAATCAATAAATTGGGTTTCACTTCCCTCGAAAATACTGCGATACACCCCCTATACTTGTGGGTCATCAAACCCGCACCCAACGATCCACGTGCGGCCCTTCACCGCTCCGCCCTGATGAACCTTGGCATGGTAGGAGCCTCTCTCGCGGAAGCAGAGCAAGGAATCACACGTCAACCCGAAAGATCCCCACACTGTCACAACAGTCCTCAGCAAGTAGGACACACCCGACGATCTCGATCACCACACCAGGCGCATCTCGTAGGATCCGAGCCATGAAGCAATACAAGAAACGAAAACACCCAACATAGGAGCAGCGGATCCAGAGATGAAAGCCACAGCCGACGATACTAGGATGGATACGACGAAGACGATCACGAGCTATGCGGGGCTAACTGTTTCACGCAGAGGATTCGCAAGGCCTTGGTACCCAAGGACTTCAAACTTCCACACGATTGTGATACGTCATAAACGTATCTATAATTTTTTATGCTCCATGCTTGTTTTGTATCAACTTTCTTATGTTTTGTTTACACTTTGAGGTATTTTTATACATTTTCTAGAACTAACCTATTGACAAGATGCCGTAGTGCCAGTTGCCAGTTTTCTGCTATTTTTGGTTTCAGAAAAGCTAGTAAAGAAATATTCTCGGAATTGGACGAAACAAAAGCCAAAGTTCCTATTTTACCAGAAGACTCACAAAGCCAGAAGACGAGACGGAGAGGGGCCACGAGGGGCCCACACCACCTGGTGGTGCAGGCCAGGCTAGGCCGTGCCAGGGGTGGTGTGGCCGCCTCGGTCTCCGCCTCGACCTCTCCTTTCGCCTATATAAACACCTCGATGTAGAAACCCTAAGGACCCGATTAGAATTCCACGAAAAGTTCCGCAACGCCACCGCCACCGAACAGGAGATCCAGGGGACAGAAGTCTCTATTCCGGCACCCTGCCGGGACAGGGAAGTGCCCCTGGAGCCATCTCCATCGACTCCACCACCATATCCATCGTTGTTGATGACTCCCATGATAAGGAGGGAGTAGTTCTCTCTCGAGGCTAAGGGATCTACTGGTAGTTATGTGTTCATCTCTCTCTCTATGCGTGATCTTATTGAGATCATGAGCTTTGTAATCTAGTTGAATAAGTAGAACTATTATGCTACTCAACTGCTTTAATTAATCTCTGCTTATCCCCACGTGTGTGAAGTTGACAGTGTGCACATCGTGTGCCACTTAGGCTAAGGTTACAGAAATATTTATCATGAGTATAATTTGAGTTGGATGTCTCTATGAGATTGTGGTGTTTGTTGGAACCATCTAGCGCTCAAGGTGATAGTGAGGGGTTATCTAGATGGGGAATGCAAACTTTAAGGTGTGTTGTTATAGCCCTACATTGTCCAACCGGAGAGTAGTTCAGGGTAGCATAATGAAGAGAAGATATTTCTATGAGAGTATCCACTAGTGAAAGTATGATCCCAAGGCCTTGTTCTAAGCATTGAAACACCATTTACAATCAGTCATGTTACATGTTTGCTTGCTGCCACTCTTATTTCAGATTGCAATTACCACTTATAATCATCCATATTACTTGTATTTCACTATCTCTTCGCCAAACTAGTGCACCTATACACCTAACAAGTGTATTTGGTGTGTTGGGGACACAAGATACTTCTTGTATCTTGATTGTAGGGTTGCTTGAGAGGGATACCTTTGAACATGTCCTCCTTGAGTTCGATAAATCTTGGGTGATCCACTTAAGGGAAACTTGTTGCTGTTCTACAAACCTCTACACTTGGAGGCCCAACACTGTCTACAAGAATAGAAGCGTGCGTGGACATCAAAGCTATTTTCTGGCGCTGTTGTCGGGGATTGAAGAAGAAGAAGCTCCCACGTCATCCACGCACCATCAAAGCTATTTTCTGGCGCCGTTGCTGGGGAGGTAAGGTAAAAGGTACTCACATCCTCTAGCTACTAAGCTATCTTCTAGTACTGTTGCTGGTGTGTGAGTGCTCGAAGTTATTTCCTTTAGATTCTGCCATTATATCTTTTTGTTTCTTGTTTTTATTTTCACGAGTTAGGCTTAATGGAAAACAACAACAAAATTAGAGAGCTTTATAGTATTTATCTTGAGTTAGTACATGAAGTGTTTGAAGAGAAAATTAAAAAACCTATGGAACTTTATTTGCATGCTAATAGAAATGTTATTAGTATGAATTATTTGAACACCATTATTGCTAATGCTATGGAAAAGTCTAAGCTTGGGGAAGCTGGTTTTGATGAGCATGATATTTTTAGTCCCCTAAGCACGGAGGAGAAAATTTACTTTGATGATACTATACCTCCAATATATGATGATTACAATGATGAATATGATATTTTCAGTCCACCTACAATTGAGGAGAAAATTAATTATGATTACAATATGCCTCCTATACTTGATGATTATGGTGATGGGAATAATAATGATAGCTATTTTGGTGAATTTGCTCCCACTATGATTAATAAGAATGACTATGCTTATAGGGAGAGTAATAATTATTTTATGCATGTGGCTCATGATAAGAATGTTTTATGTTATATTTATATTGTTAATTTTATTCATGATGCTACTGAAAATTATTATGAGAGAGGGAAACATGGTTTTATGTATCTCAACAATATTAAGTTTCTCCTCTTTACGTTGAAAATTTTGAAGTTGCACTTGTTTTGCTTTCCTATGCTTGTTGCTTTATGCTTTCATGACTTGTTTCTTTACAAGATTATTTTCATAGGAAGTGGGTTAGACTTCAATTTGTTCCATATTTGCTTCTTGCTTCTCTCTTTTACTTTAATTCATATTTCTTATGTAAGCATCATCGAAATTATCATGCCTATCTTAATGGCTATAAAGAAAGTGCATTTGGGAGACAATCCATTATATTTTTACTTTCAGTTTATTTTTGTTTTGTTGAGTCATGGAAGTTATTGCCTCTGTAATAACCTCTCCTTATCCTTTTTGTTTGGTTTTTGTGCCAAGAATAACCTCTAATGAGAGGGAAATAAGATATGGGGAAGTTGTTGTCCCGAAACAGATTTCGGTGCGTCACTATAAAAAATCGTGAAAAATCTCAGTACATTGTTTGTGCTTATGCCCAAGGTTATTAGCCAACTTTCGTCAGTTTTGCACTTTTCGATTTGTGCAATAGAAGATTTTTGAAAAAATCGGTCTTTACTTGCTGGTCTGTTTTGACAGATTTCTGCCATTATTTGCATTTGCCTCTTAATCGGTTTATTTTTTAGTTCTCTTTGATCACTTGAGATTTTAGAAGGAATTTCTATAGTAGCTTGTGTTTTAATGGAAGTTTTACTTCTGTTGAAACTAAACCCAAAGACTTATTATCTTGAATACACTAATGTTGCTAATGAATATTGTGTGAAGTTTTGTATGAAGGAAATTTTCAAGTGTAGGGAACAATAATGTGATAAGATGAAGTATGGATAAAATCTCAAGCTTGGGGATGCCACCAGTGTCACCCCAAGAAATATTCAAGAAGTACAAGTGTCAAAGCTTGGGGATGTCCAAGGCATCCCCTTCTTCATCAATAATCCCAGGTCTTCTTTCAAGACACTTTATTTTTATTACCTTATGCACTATGTGTTATTCTTGGAGCGTCTTTGTTTTTAGTTTTCTTTTTCTTTCTTTGACACAATAAGTTGGTTGGATCCCAACACACTTCTTTTGGAGAGAGACACACCTTGTTATTCATTGCCTAGAACACTCTAGTTTTCACTCTTATTGTTCTGTGAGTGTTCTCCTTTGCTAGCACTGCGTTTAGCTTTAGTTTTCTTATTCTTTGGGCTTAGAACTTTTTAGTTCTTCTTTGTAGATGGGTGAGACATTCTCTCTGGTCTTTATTGATTATTATCTTTGAGAGTTGTTTCAAATAAGTCGATTGGTGTTGAAAAAAAGTAGGAAGCTTCATGCTTATAAGTGGTACAAAAGGAGCTTGTTTTGACTGTGGCCTAGACTTTATCATGTCATGTTTGATGTTGCTTTGACTTTAGGCTTAGTGATTACTAATGTAGCATGACTTGTTCCAAACAATTGAGATTTCTTAATGTGCCTTGAAAGAATCATGCGTTGTTTTAGCATACAAAAGCATAATATCATGGTATTCTCCTTTGATGCTTTATTTGGGTTGACTTGGCACATGCTTACACCATGTTAAGACTATGAACCAGCCACCATAGCCTGTATGATCATTTAGTTTTTGACTTACAATATCACTTTATGCTTTAATTAATAATGTTTTGTCGCTTTGCATGATTATGGCCATTATTGCTCTCTTAGTTGGTCGCTCCCAGTCTTTTGCTAGCCTCCACCTGTACCACGTACGAGTTTCACTCATGCATCCAACCTCCAAGAAAACTAAGTTATTCCAAAGAGTCCACTAAAAATTCCTATGCATGGTGTGTTACACCATTCCAAGTATATTCATGTTTTTATCTACCTTCCAAATTAAATTTTGTTATGTGAAAATTAGTGATTAAAGCTCTCACAAACTTGATGCCACACTTTATTTTCTTGCACTTAATAAACTTGAACCATTGTGTCCATCTATGTTGCGTATATTCTTGCACTTTATAAGTTATGAATTAGCAGAACCATGATACCATGGGGAACACTTTCAACATTGCAGTTATTATTCAGTTGATATCATGTTCTTTTGTTTATGGATCCCAGCGGTGTGAAATAAAAGGGGAGCTTGTAAGCTCATGGAATTTGTATGTGTGTTAGAGAAACGCCTGGGCGGCTAGCCTAAGCCATGCCTAATCATGGTGGAAACTTGCAGCATAACCATAGTGAGCATTCTGTGAAGCATCCTCAATAAAAACAGATGCAAATAGCAAATAAAAAGATCGCTGAGATGCTCATTGTCTGTTGCCTTGTCATTTTGACATGGGAAATCTCCTGTGTCATGGGGCAAGGGGTACCCCGTTGGCGGTTCTCCATGATACACATGTACTTACAATGACAAGAACTTACTAGTGACTAAAGTTGAGTAGCATGAGGTTCGGCACTCGTAAGCAAGGGGAATGAGATTTTCAACTTATAACTTGTCAAGCATATCCTCATATTTGTGTCACTTTAACCTTAATCACCCCAAGATGCTTATGATAGGGGCAATGAGATCTGAAAGCTAATAAGTACCATAATTTGTGGAAGCTCTTTATGAAACTTGAAATCCCTGCTTCCCTCTATGAAGGGCCTTTCTTTTTACTTTTATGTTGAGTCTCCATCTTCTATCTTTATGCACCAGTTGACAGAGCATAGCGGTCATTCTTAGTTTAATGTGCATTGTCCCAAAACTTGTTGATTGATTCATAACTTTGATATTTCTTATTCTTAAATTATTTGTATCTAGTCACCCTTATGAACTTTGAAGGTGTCCAATGCATTTATGTTTTGCTATACCATGAGGGACAAGCTGAATACCACTCTTATTATGTTTTCTATATGTGAAACTAACAAACGTCTTTCAAATGCATTATTATTCATGATCTTTTGTTTCTACCTTTTCATGTTACAACATAGTTGCTATGTCTTATTGTTAGAACTCTATCTTTCATGCTTATGTTTAGAGTACTTTGATCCCAGCTATCAATGCTTTACAAATACCTTGATCAAGATTGTGATGGTGCATGTCACCTCAAAAATTATTCTTTTTATCACTTACCTACTCGAGAACGAGCGGGAGTTAAGCTTGGGGATGCTTGATACATCATAAACGTATCTATAATTTTTGATGCTCCATGCTTGTTTTGTATCAACTTTCTTATGTTTTGTTTACACTTTGAGGTATTTTTATACAATTTCTGGAACTAACCTGTTGACAAGATGCCGCAGTGCTAGTTGCCTGTTTTCTCCTGTTTTTGGTTTCAAAAAAGCTAGTAAAGAAATATTCTTAGAATTGGACGAAACAAAAGCCAAAGTTCCTATTTTACCAGAAGACTCACAAAGCCAGAAGACGAGACAGAGAGGGGCCACGAGGGGCCCACAACACCTGGTGTCGCGGGCCAGGCCAGGCCACGCCAGGGGTGGTGTGGCCGCCTCGGTCTCCACCTTGACCTCTCCTTTTGCCTATATAAACACCCCGATGCAGAAACCCTAAGGACCCGATCAGAATTCCATGAAAAGTTCCGCAGTGCCGCCGCCACCGAAGAGGAGATTCGGGGGACAGAAGTCTCTGTTCCGGCACCCTGCTAGGATGGGGAAGTGCCCCCAGAGCCATCTCCATCGACTCCATCGCCATCTCCATCGACGTTGCTGACTCCCATGATGATGAGGGAGTAGTTCTCTCTCGAGGCTAAGGGCTCTACCGGTAGCTATGTGTTCATCTCTCTCTCTATGTGTGATCTTATTGAGATCATGAGCTTTCTAACCTATAGATCTATTCTGCTACTCAAGTGCTTTAATTAATCTCTGCTTATCCCCACATGTGTGAAGTTGACAGTGTGCACACCGTGTGGCACTTTGGCTAAGGTTATAGAAATACTTATCATAAATATAATTTGAGTTGGATGTCTCGATGAGATTGTGGTGTTTGTTGGAACCATCTAGCACTCAAGGTGATAGTGAGGGGTTATCTAGATGGGGAATGCGAACTTTAAGGTGTGCTTTTATAGCCCTACATCGTCCAACCGAAGAGTAGTTCAGGGTAGGATAATGAAGAGAAGATATTTATATGAGAGTGTCCACTAGTGAAAGTATGATCCCTAGGCCTTGTTTCTAAGCATTGAAACACCATTTACAATCAGTCCTATTACATGTTGCTTGCTGCCACTCTTATTTCAGATTGCAATTACCACTTATAATCATCCATATTACTTGTATTTCACTATCTCTTTGCCGAACTAGTGCACCTATAAACCTGACAAGTGTATTGTGTGTGTTGGGGGGACACAAGATACTTCTTGTATCTTGATTGCAGGGTTGCTTGAGAGGGATACCTTTGACCACTTCCTCCCTGAGTTCGATAAACCTTGGGCGATCCACTTAAGGGAAACTTGCCGCTATTCTACAAACCTCTAAATTTGGAGGCCCAACACTGTCTACAAGAATAGAAGCGTGCGTAGACATCAGGCTGCCACAAGTATGATGGACTCCAGGAACCCGAAGCTTGGTTAGCAGACTATTTGGCCACCGTCAAACTATAGGGTGGCTCCACAACTACCGCAATGCAAAGTCTATAGCTACATCTCACCGGCACTGCAAGATCGTGGCTAAGGCAGTTACCCGAAGATTCCATCGGGAGCTGGAATGATCTGGAAGACAAGTTCATCCGGCACTTCCAATCCACGTTTAAGCGACCAGCATCCTTGGAGCAGCTACGAGCATGCAAACAAAAATCTAGGGAATCCATAAGAGCATTCATCCAATGATGGAATATCATTAAAAACTCAGCTGAGTCCATATCTGACGAAAGGGCCATCGACGCCTTCAATGACGGCCTCCATCGACGAGAGTTCATAGAAGAACTGGGACGGGTCAAACCCAAAACAATTTCCCAGCTAATGGAAATAGAAAATCGTTGGGCTGATGGGGAGGATGCGCTGCATAATAAACGCGCGTGGTCACCTGAAGAAGACAGGGATAGGCTCGGCAATGATAGAAGAAGAAGGAATAATGATGGAAACACGGGACCAAGTTATGTCGTAGCAGGTTTTTCGGGAGAAGGTAACAACAGAAGCAGCGACCACAACAGCAGATACCGCCAGAACAGGGATGACGTCATAGGAAGCCAGTCCGCACAGCGATACTAGCCAAGAGCATGAGATCCACCTATGTCCGCAATGCAAATGTTGGAAGGACCCTGTAATATGCATTTTTACATCGACTCAGCAGGTAGGCAATAATCCAACCATCTCATGAAAGACGGTCGGACGTTCTTGAAAATGTAGGAGCTATGTAATGCAAAGGCAACCGAAGCAGCAAATCGAGGATACGCATCCATGCCTGGTACACTAGCCATCCGCGCACCACCACCAACAACAACGACACCACCATAAAACATCAATGATCAAAGCAATGAGTATCCTAGGTTAAAAGGGGCAATGTCCATGATTCAGAAAGGGCGCCCATCCAACAGAATTCAGAAGCTCGTCACAAGACAAATCAATATGGCGGAAACAGCAACATCAACCACACCCGAATATCTCCACTGGTCAGAGCAAGAAATCACATTCAACAGAGCCAATCACCCACTTCGGGTCCCACGACCGGGCCACTCAGCCTTGATAGTCGAAGCACAAATCGGTGGGTTCGATATGAGCAAGGTCTTCATGGATGTAGGAAGTAGCATAAATCTGATCTATGCAAAAACACTGAGAACAATAGGCTACCCCTGGACAATCTCGCGCCAACAGAAACATCTTTCCACGGAATAGTACCAGGTAAAGCCAAAATCCTTTAGGCAAAGTATTTCTTGATGTTGTTTTTGGTTCCAGGATAAATTTCAGGCGAGAAAAACTCGAATTTGAAGTTATGGATTGGCCATCACAAATATCATGCAATCCTAGGACGACCAGCCTTTGCATGGTTTATGGAAGTGCTGCATTATGCATACTTAGTGATGAAAATGCCAGCACCAAAGGGAATTATAACAGTACAAGGAAGCTTCACACGTGTCGACGGCTGCGATCGGGAGTTCAACAAAATTTCTGAATCTTTCGGAATGGCAATAGAGTTTGAAGAACTTAAAACTTCAACAAACGCACAACCTCTGGAAGTAGCACGTGTCAATCCCGATCAGGCTTTTGACACAACAAAAGATACAAAAGAAGTACAGATCCACCCTGCTGACCCGACGAAAACAACATTTGTGGCCTCTAACCTTGATCCCGCATAGGAAAGCGTGTTCATCGAGTTCCTATGTGAGCACTGGGAGATTTTCGCATGGCTACCTTCTGACATGCCAGGAATTCCCAGGGAACTCGCTGAGCATGCATTAAATCTAGATCCAAAGGCGAAGCCAGTAAAGCAGCCACTTTGTTGCTTCGCAGCACCAAAGCGTAAGGCCATTGGAAAGGAGCTCCATCGCCTCATTGATGCTAATTTTATCAAAGAACTAATGAAATCAGAGTGGCTCGCAAACCCAGTATGTGTTCCAAAGAAAAAAACTACAAAACTTCGGATGTGCATCAACTTTACTGCACTGAACAAGCATTGCCCGAAAGATCACTTCCCATTGCCATGAATCGATCAAATAATTGATGCAATTGCGGGATGCGAACATCTTTATTTCTTGGACGCTTACTTAGGATACCACCAGATTAGGATGAAGGAAGAAGATCAGGAGAAAACAATGTTTATAACACCCTATGGTGTATTCTGCTACACAACAATGCCTTTTGGCCTCAAGAACGCCGGAGCAACATATCAGCGGATGATGCAGAAATGCATGGGCAACCAAATAGGCACAAATGTGCAAGTGTATATCAATGAAGTCATAGTTACAACAGGTCAAGGATCTGCACTGATCAAGGACCTTGGAGAAACATTCAAAAATCTCGACAAGTTTAGCATCAAACTGAACCCGAAGAAATGTTCCTTTGGAGTCCCGACAAGGCAACTCCTCGGATATTTGCTATCAGCTAGGGGAATCGAGGCTAATCCCGAAAAATACAAGTAATACTAACAATCAAGAAGCCAACAAATCTGTGTGGCGTATAGCAACTGGCAGGGCGAGTAGCGGCACTTAGTCGTTTTATTGCAAGGTTAGGAGAAAAAGCGCTACCATTCTACACCCTCATGAGGAAATCAGAAAAATTCGAGTGGACGGAAGAAGCTCAGCGCGCCTTTGAAGATCTTAAAAGGACACTTTCGACATCTCCAGTCGTCGTGTCACCAAAAGAGAAAGAGCCTTTACTACTTTACATCGCTGCCACAAATCAGGTGGTCAGCATGCTCTTGGTCGTAGAGCGACCCAAAGAAGGGAAGACCCACGGTGTGCAGAGGCCAGTTTACTTCCTGAGAGAGGTTCTATCGCCATCTAAACAAAGGTAGACACACTACCAGAAATTAGCATACGGGGTATTTATGACAGCACGAAAACTACGCCACTATTTTTCGGAGCATCCAATCATAGTGGTCAATGAAGCGCCTTTGTCAAGCATCCTAAACAATCCAGAAGAAACTAGACATGTATCTCTATGGGGCATCGAATTATCCCCTCGGGATATCACGTATGAGAAGTGCAAAGCAATTAAGTCACAAGTTCTACCGGATTTCATCACAGAGTGGACAGAGTTGCAATGTGCGGGTCCACCAGACCTCTCTAGTGCCTGGACAATGTACTTTGATGGATCAAAAAGAACGGAGGGAGCAGGAGCAGGAGTCGTACTAATATCACCTCAAGGAGACAAAATGCGCTATATACTTTAGATGAGCTTTGCGAACACATCCAATAATGAAGAAGAATACGAGGCCCTGTTGCATGGCATGCGAATGGCCAAAGCTTGCGGTGCAACTCGCCTCAAAATCTTTGGGGATTCCAATCTTGTGGCACAACAAGCAATGAACAAGTGCGACACCATTAGCGAAAATATGATTGCTTATCACGATCTATATAGTATTATGGAAGCTCAATTTGATGGGTGTGAAGTATCACATATAGGAAGAGCAAGCAATGAGGAAGCCGACAATCTAGTAAACATCGGGTACTTGTGCTTACCAATACCACCCGGAGTTTTTTGGGAGGAGATAACAGAGCGATCAATCAAAGCAAACAGAGTCACCGAGGTTGTAGCACCAAAAACAGGGAAAAAGAAACATCCGCAAAAAGACTCGGGGGCTCCTTCAGAAGCCAAGAACATAGAAGAAGCCATCGAAGAAGAAGAAGAAATTGAAGAGGTCATGCTGATTGAGCCCACCTGGATGCAACCGTATATAGCATATATGACCAAGGGAGAGCTACTAGAAGATGTGATAGAATCCCGGCAAATCACCCGACGATCGAAGGCCTTCAGGATAATCAAAGGGGAACTATACAAGAGAAGTATTTAGGGCGTCTTGCAGCGTTGCGTAACACCCGAAGAAGAAAAAAGTATACTCAAAGATATGCACGAAGGAGTTTGCGGTCACCATACTAGTAGCTGAGCAATTGCTGCAAAAGCATTCAGCGGAGGATTTTACTGGCTCACTACAGTTCAAGATGCAAAAGATATTGTCAGAACATGTGAGGCATGTCAACGCTTCACAACAAAGCCTAGAGCACCCGCCGCTGAGTTGCATCCTATACCTCTAGCCTAGCTGTTCGCTCAGTGGGGACTCGATATGGTGGGGAAACTTCACAAATCATCGATAGGAGGACACGTCTTTCTACTAGTAGCAGTCAACAAATTTACTAAATGGATTGAAGCAATGCCTGTCACCACCCAAGACGGGACTTCGGTTGTGAATTTTATCAAATCCATAGTATTTCGGTTTGGTGTACCGAATAGCATCATCACGGACAATGGGACCAACTTCACTTCCAATAAGTTCAAAGAGTACTGCCAGGAGATGGGCATCAAGATAAGCTACGCTTCGGTAGCTCACCCGCAAACAAATGGACAGTTAGAAAAAGGCAATGGACTAGTTACTGCTGGATTCAAGAAAAGACTACTAGCACCACTTGATAGAGCAAAAGGAGCATGGGTGGATGAACTGCCATCTGTATTATGGAGTTTACGTACAACTCCAAATAATTCAACACAAGAGACGCCTTTCTTTTTGGTCCACGGTGCGGAAGCCATGCTTCCTGTTGAGGTGTCACATGAATCCCCAAGAGTAGCTGCATATGATGAAGTGGAATCAAGAGAAGCACTTGAAGATGATGTGGATGCACTTGTTGAAGCTCGAGATGAAGCCCTCCAAAGAGCAACTATGTACCAGCAAAACCTGCGCAATTACCATAGCAGAAGATTGCGACCTAGGTCCTTTGCAGTAGGGGACCTAGTTCCTTGCCTCAAGCAAGATGGCCACAAGAAGTTAGAATCGCCATGCGAAGGACCATACATCGTCACATAAGTTATTCCTGGAGGAGCATATCGACTACAAGACAAGAATACAGGAGTAAATTACTCAAATCCATTGAACGTAGCATAGCTACGACGCTTTTACGCATAAGTAATATGATAAGAGTTATAGTTCGGCTTATTAAGCCAGAATAAATAGGACAACGGCTACAGGCCATTCGTTCAAAGAATAAATGTATCATCGATTTTTGTGCCTTATATATAAAGAGATAAGTTATTTGTACCTTAATTTTTTATTGTTCAAAAGATCAATGCTTTCCATCAAGCTAACAACGACTATCTAGCATCCAAACATAGCCTCGAGGGCTACTCCCATCGGGAGCGCTGGCGCACACCCGATAGAAATCTAGTTGTGCATAAAATATATTCATGATTGCAAACACCTTTGAGTTTTACACCAGTGTATACTCAAAATGGTATTACTCCCATCGGGATCTAGTACAAAGCATCGAAACTATCTGATAAAATGAGAAACCTTGACGGCCCAGTAGGCCAACCTCCAAAAAAGCCAAAAATCTCGGATCACGCTCAGATGCGACAGAAAATCCGAATGCCGTGTTCAGAAACATGAAGGTAAGACCCCAGGATTCGTCCTGTGTGGCCTGGTAATCGCACAAGAATGCGCTCTGCCAGTAAAATATCCATATCAACGATACGATGAAAAATCTCGACGGACGCGTTGGGTACCCGATAAAAATAGAAAACTAGAATTCAGTATTCGATAAGACCTTAGCGGCTCGAACTGAATTACGCCAGTAGCAAATTCCGGATTCGAGCCTAGGGACTTGACTTTGATGTAGGACAACCTTGATTTTGCCTAGGAGCAATTAACTAATCCTTGATCCGTCGGAAGCATCAGACTCGTTGTACCAAAATCGCTACAAAGATAAAAAGGAAAAAGAAACTTTGAGACTCAACCTGAAACTGCGGCTCAAGTAGAGTCTCGGGGGCTACTAACATAGGTATGATTACTCGGGTGCTTATGATTCACTAGCCTATGATTGGATAAAGGCTTACAGCCCATGAAGGTTTCAGATGAAAGTCCAAGGAAGCAAACGACAAAGGCTTTGATTGTATTCGGAAAGAGGCTATGAACCGACATTGTGTTGATATTGTAATTACACGTGTATGAAACCTATCCACATACAGCTTTCAGGCCCAACCTATTATATATAGGACGGGAGAATCCCAAGCGAGGGTACTAAAATCTAGAAGACAACTTGTAATAGTGCAATTGCTCAATATTCAAGCGACTTTGATTCCATTGTTTCCCTGACATCCGACGAAATCCTCAGCGTTCTGTTTTCCACGAAACCCCAAGTCCATCACCATGGACATTCCGAGGTTACCCCTCGTCAGTCTCTCATGGGTAAAGTAACACACCTCTGCAAAGTGTAAGAACTGTAACTTGTTACACCCTGTTCCGGGAAGGAGCTACGAACATGGCAGGAAAGGAACTCCATGAAAGTTCTGGTAAACCTGTGAAGGCTGGTAGACATAGCTTTTTAGAATAAAAGCAACCTTTGAATAAATATTTACGAAAACCTGCATTGCCTACGACTGATGGCTCAAAATATATCAAGCTCGTTGGGAACCCCAAGAGGAAGGTATGGTGAGCACAGCAACAAGTTTTCCCTCAGTTATGAAACTAAGTTATCGAACCAGTAGGAGCAAGGAAACAACTGCAAGGTGTTGTTTCCAACTTGGAATCCTGCACAACACAACCATAGAACTTTGCCCCAACTTATAGTGAGGTTGTCAATCTCACTGGTTTTGCTGAAAACAAAGGATTAAACGTATTGTGTGGAAGATAGTAATTGCTTGCAGAAAATAAACAGTAAACAGTAAATAGTAGATGGTAGATTGATGGTAAAAGAATGGACCGGGGTCCATAGTTCACTAGAGGTGATTCTCCTTAAGATAGATGACTTGTTGGGTGAACAAATTACAGCGGGGCAATTGACAGACACCGAGAAAGCATACATGCATATACTTATCATCTTGACTCCTATGAGATTTGATTGGGCATTACAACATTATACATAGACCGTAATCCAACTACATCTATGACTAATAATCCACCTTCAGGTTATGATCCGAACTCCCTCCAGTATTAAGTTGCAAGCAACATATAATTGCATTAAGCAAAGTGTGTAAAGTAAACAATACGATTGCCCTATGGACAAAGGATTGTTGTTTTCTCCCTAGTAGCAACAACACATCTAGTACCTTAGAGATTCATGTCACTTCCCCAGATTACTAGAGGCATGAACCCACTATCAAGCATAAATACTCCCTCTTGGAGTTGCTAGCATCTACTTGGCCAAGATAGCTACTAACAACGGAAAGCATGCAAGATCAAAAATAACATAGACATGATCGAATCAATAATCAATCTGAAATAGCATCTCAATATCCATCGGATCCCCGCAAACACAACATGTAGGATTACAAATAGATGATCTTGATCATGAATGGAGCTCACAAGATCTAAACATGATAGCACAAAGGAGGAGAACCAACCATCTAGCTACTACATGGACCCGTATTCTAGGGATGAACTACTCATGCATCACACCGGAGGCAGTCATGGTGATGAAGAAGGCCTCTAGGGTGATCTCTCCCCTCTGGCAGGGTGCTAGGAAGACCTTCGGATCCCTCCCGATCTGGGGATGGAGATGGCGGTGGCTACAAACTGTTTCGTGGAATATTTCGGGTTTTTGATCGGGTACTTAGGGTTTTCGTCCCGGGAGGCTTTTATAGGCGGAAGGGCAAGGTTGGTGGAGCACTAGGGGACCCACACACCCTGGTGGCGTGCCCCCCAGGCGGCGCCGCCACCAGGTGTGGACACCCTGGTGCGCCACTTCGTCTCCCCTCCGGGATCCGTGTTGCTTCGGGTAAAATATTGACTTTGGATTTTGTCCAGTCCACTTCCGAGAATATTTCCTTACTAGCTTTTCTGAAACCAAAAATAGTAGAAAATAGGCAACTAGCACTATGGCATCTTGTTAATAGGTTAGTTCCAGAAAATGTGTAAAAATACTCCAAAGTGTGGACAAAACATAAGAAAGTAGATATAAAACAAGCATGGAACATAAAAAAATTATAGATACGTTTATGACGTATCAACATCCCCAAGCTTAACTCATGCTCGTCCCGAGTAGGTAAGTGATAAAAAAGAATAATTTTTTAGGTGACATGCACCATCACAATCTTGATCAAGGTATTTGTAAAACATTGATAGCTGGGATCGTAGTACTTTAACATAGCATGAAAAATATAGTTCTAACAATAAGACATAGCAACTATGTTATAATATGAGGAGGTACAAACAAAAGATTCATGAATAACAATGCTTTGAAAGATGTTTGTTTGTTTCACATATAGAAAACATAATGAGAATGGCATTCATCTTGTCCCTCATAGTGTAGCAAAACATAAATGCATAGGACACCTTCAAAGTTCATAAGGGTGACTAGATACAGATAGCTTAAGAACAAGCAATATCAAAGTTATGAATCAATCAACAAGCTTTGGGACAATGCACATTAAACTAAGAATGACCACTATGCTCTCTCAATAGGTGCATAAAGATAGAAGATGGAGATTCAACATAAAAGTAAAAGAAAGGCCCTCATAGAAGGAAGCAGGGATTCAAGTCTCATAAAGAGCTTCCATAAATTATGATACTTATTAGCTTTCAATCTCATTGCCCCTATCATAAGCATCTTTAGGTGATTAAGGTTAAAGTGAGCAAATATGAGGATATGCTTGACAAGTTATAAGCTAAAAATATCATGCCCCTTGCTTACGAGTACTGAATATCATGTTACTCACCTTTAGTCACAAGTAAGTTCTTGTCATTGTAAGTACATGTGTATCATAGAGAACTGCCAACGGGGTACTCCTTGCCCGATGATACAGAAGATTCCCCATATCAAAATGACATGGCAAGCAGACAATGAGCATCTCAGCGATCCTTCTATTTGCTATTTGCATAGGGATTTCCCTTTTTCTCTCTTTTTTTCTTTCCTTTTTTTGGATGCTTCACAGATTGCTCACTATGGTTATGCTGCAGGTTTCCACCATGATTAGGCATGGCTTAGACCAGCCGCCCAGGCGTTTCTCTAACACATATACGAACTCCATGAGCCTTACAAGCTCCCCTTTCATTTCACACCGCCAGGATCCATAAGCAAAAGAACATGATATCAACTAAATAAAGTGCAATGTTGAAAGCGTTCTCCATGTTAACATGGTTCTGCTAATTCACAACTTACAAAACGCAAGCATATATGCAACATAGATGGGCACAATGGTTCACGTTTATTAAGTGCAAGAAAGTAAAGTGTGCCATCGAGTTCGTGAGAGCTTTAATCACTAATTTTCACATAACAAGTTTAATTCGGAAGGTATATAAAAACATGAATATACTTGGAATAGCAATAATGCTAATAGGTAGGTATGGTGGACTCTTTGGAATAACTTGGTTTTATTTGGAGTTGTATGCATGAGTGGAACTCATACTTGGTACATGTGGAGGCTAGCAAAAGATTGGGAGCAACCAACTAAGAGAACAATAATGGCCATAATCATGCAAAGCGACAAAACATTATTAATTAAAGCATAAAGTGATATTACAAGTCGAAAACTAACTGATCATCGAGGCTATGGTAACTTGGTATAGTCTTAACATGGTGTGAGCATGCTCCAAGTCAACCCAATTAAAGCATAAAAGGAGAATACCACAATATTATGCTTTTATATGCTAAAACAACGCATGATTCTTTCAAGGCACATTAAGCAATCTCAATTGTTTGTAACAAGTCATGCTACAGAAATAATCACTAAGCTTAAATTCATAGAAATATCAAACATGACATGATAAATTCTAAGTCACAGTCAAAAACAAGCTCCTTTTATACCACTTATACGCATGGACTTTCCTACTCTTTTCCAATCCAAATAAACTTATTTGAAAACTAATGTATGAATACGGGGGTCCAACCAATTTATTTAAGCAAACCAAGTAAAAGAAAACTAAAAACAAAAACGAAGACGCTCCAAGAACAACACAATTGTGCATGAAACAATAAAAATGAAGTGTTTGGAAGAAAACCTGAGATTTTTATTGATGAAGAAAGGGATGCCTTGGGCATTCCCAAGCTTTGACGCTTGTACTTCTTGAATATTTCTTAGGGTGACACGGGTGGCATCCCCAAGCTTGAGCTTTTGTCCATACTTCATCTCATCACATTATTCTTCCCCACACTATAAAATTTCCTTCATACAAAACTTCACACAATCTTCATTAGCAACATTAGTGTACTCAAGATAATAAGTCTTTTGGTTCAGTTTCAACACAAGTAAAACCTCCATTAAAACACAAGCTACTGTAGCAATTCCTTTTAAAAGTTCAAATGATCAAAGAGATCTCAAAGAGAAAGAGATTAAGGGGCAAATGCAAATAATGGGAGAAATCTGTCAAAATAGACTAGCAGGTAAAAACCAAATTTTTCGAAAACCTTCTGTTGCTCAAATCGAAAAGTGTTAAACTAACAAAAGTTGGATAACAACCTGGGGCATAAGAACGAAACATTACAACTCAATCCGACGTACAGAGAATTTTCACGAATTTTTACAGCGAAGCACAAAAATTTGTTTCGGGACAGCAACTTTCCTAAGCATTATTTCTCTCTTATTAGAGGTTACTCTTGGCACAAACACCACACAAAAATGATAAGGAGAGGTTATTACTGAGGCAATAGCTTCCAAGACTCAACAAAAGACAAATTTACTGACTAAAAATTTGGGTTATCTCCCAATAAGTGCTTTTCTTTAATGCCTTTGAGCTAGGCATAAGAAGCAAGAATCAAGTATTCTCAAATGAAGAAGCATTAAGACCGAATTTTGTTTTAATAGGAGAGGCAAAAGGAATATTCTCTCTCTTTTTAGAGAATTGTCCAATACCTTTCTTGAGTGGAAATTAATATTTAATGGTGCCTTCTTTCATATCAATAATGGCACCAACAATTCTAAGAAAAGGTCTTCCCAAAGTAATAGGACAAGAAGCATTGCATTCAACATCCAAAACATAGAAATCAACAGGGACATAGGTATTGTTAACCATAATAATAACATCATTCATACTCCTTGTGAGTTTCTTTTTAGCATTATCATCAAGTTGGACATCTAAATAACAATCTCCCAATGGTGGCAAATCAAGCATTTCATAAATCCTTCTAGGCATAATAGAAACACTACTATCAAGATCACATAAAGCTTTTAGATCAAAATCATTCACTTTCATATTAATGATGGGTTCCTAGCCATCTACTAATTTCATAGGGATAGACGCTTTATGTTTCATGTTTTCTTCTTTAATTTTTATGAGAGCATCATTAATGTGTTTTGTAAAGGCTATATTCATAGCCCTACATTAGGACTTTTAGCAAGCTTTTCTAGGAACATAATTACTTCAGAAATATTGCAACCATCAAGATCAAAATCATAATTACCATCTAAGGTAGTAGAGCTATTGTTTCCCATATTTTGAAGAATTTCAGCATTTTTATTAGAGAAGGTTCCAGAATTTCAGCATTTTTATTAGAGAAGGTTCCATTGGTTTTAGGCATTGTTGTAGAAGGAATGGGGACTTCATGTGGTTTGCTAGCATCAACATTAGTGGTGGTGATAGTACAAATACTACTATTTCTAGCAATTTCATCTTCTTTTTCCCACTTAGCATGCAATTCAACTAACAGTCTAACATTTTCATCAATTCCAACTTGTATGGCATTAGTAGCAGCAACGGGATTTTCAATGGTTTCAGGTTTAGCAGCCAGTTTATTAATCAAAGAGGATTGTGCTTCAGACAAAGATGCTATATTTCTTTCAGCATTAGAGAGTTTTTCCTCAATAGTTTTATTGAAAGCAGTTTGTTTACTAATAAAATCTTTAAGCATGTCTTCAAGTTCAGAGGGTGCACTCCTATTGTTGTTGTAGGAATTTCCATCAGCATTACCATTATTGGGAGGATATGGCCGATAATTATTATTACCAAAATTATTCCTGTAGGCATTGTTGCTAAAATTATTATTTCTAATAAAGTTCACATCAACTTGCTCTTCTTGAGCAACCAAAGAGGCTAAAGAAACATGATTTGGATCTATATGAGCTTTACCATTAACAAGCATAGACATAATAACATCAATTTTATCACTCAAGGAGGAGGTTTCTTCAACAAAATTTACCTTCTTACCTTGTGGAGCTATCTCGGTGTACCATTCAGAATAGTTAACCATCATATTATCAAGGAGCTTTGTTGCAGCACCCAAAGTAATGGTCATAAAGGTACCTCTAGTAGCAGAATCTAGCAGATTTCTTGAAGAATAATTCAGTCCTGCATAAAAGGTTTGGATAATCATCCAAGCAGTCAGTCCATGAGTAAGACAATTCTTTACCAAAGATTTCATTCTTTCCCAAGCTTGAGCAACATGTTCAATATCAGATTGTTTAACTTTCATTATTTCACTTCTCATAAATATAATCTTAGCAGGAGGATAGTATTTTCCAATGAAAGCATCTTTGCATTTAGTCCAAGAATCAATACTATTTCTAGTTTGGGAGAGCAACCATTCTTTAGTTTTTCCTCTCAAAGAGAAAGGAAACAATTTAAGCTTAATAATATCTCCATCTATATCCCTATGTTTTTGCGTCTCACAAAGTTCAACAAAGTTATTAAGGAGGGCAGCAGCATCTTCAGTACCAACACCAAAAAAATTGTTCTTTCATAACTAGATTGAGCAAAGCAGGTTTAATTTCAAAGAAAGCAGCTTCAGGAACAGGTGGAGCAATAGGTGTGCACATGAAATCATTGTTGTTGGTGCTGGTGAAGTCACACAACTTAGTATATTCAGGAGTATTCATTTTTTGTGTTTTTAATAAAGGAAGCAAATTAGTATAGCTAAATTTTTGTGTGTTTTGATAATAGAAACAAGCAAACAAAGCAGAAATAAACTAAGAAAAACAAAAACAAAGTAAAGAGATTGGTTATGGAGGACTCCCCTTGTGAAGGTGTCCTTGACTCCCTGGCAGCGGCGCAAAAAAGGCTTTATGGCTCAAAATATATCGAGCTCGTTGGGAACCCCAAGAGGAAGGTATGATGAGCACAGCAGCAAGTTTTCCCTCAGTTATGCAACCAAGGTTATCGAACCAGTAGGAGCAAGGAAACAACTGCAAGGTGTTGTTTCCAACTTGGAATCCTACACAACACAACCACAGAACTTTGCCCCAACTTACAGTGAGGTTGTCAACCTCACCGGTTTTGCTGAAAACAAAGGATTAAATGTATCATGAGGAAGATAGTAATTGCTTGTAGAAAATAAACAGTAAACAATAAATAGTAGATGGTAGATTGATGGTAAAAGAATGGACCGGGGTCCATAGTTCACTAGAGGTGATTCTCCTTAAGATAGATGATATGTTGGGTGAACAAATTACAGCGGGGCAATTGACAGACACCGAGAAAGCATACATGCATATACTAATCATCTTGACTCCTATGAGATTTGATTGGGTATTACAACATTATACATAGACTGTAATCCAACTGCATCTATGACTAATAGTCCACCTTCAGGTTATCATCCGAACCCCCTCCAGTATTAAGTTGCAAGCAACAAATAATTGCATTAAGCAAAGTGTGTAAATTAAACAATATGATTGCCCTATGGACAAAGGATTGTTGTTTTCTCCCTAGTAGCAACAACACATCTAGTACCTTAGAGATTCCTGTCACTTCCCTAGATTACTAGAGGCATGAACCCACTATCGAGCATAAATACTCCCTCTTGGAGTTGCTAGCATCTACTTGGCCAAGATAGCTACTAACAACGGAAAGCATGCAAGATCACAAATAACATAGACATGATAGAATCAATAATCAATCTGAAATAGCATCTCAATATCCATCAGATCCCTGCAAACACAACATGTAGGATTACAAATAGATGATCTTGATCATGAACAGAGCTCACAAGATCTAAACATGATAGCACAAAGGAGGAGAACCAACCATATAGCTACTACATGGACCCGTAGTCCAGGGTTGAACTACTCACGCATGACACCGGAGGTAGTCATGGTGATGAAGAAGGCCTCCAGGGTGATCTCTCCCCTCCGGCAGGGTGTTGGGAAGAGCTTTGGATCCCTCCTGATCTAGGGTTGGAGATGGCGGCGGCTACAGACTCGTTCGTGGAATTTTTCGGGTTTTTGATTGGGTACTTAGGGTTTTTGTCCTAGGAGGCTTTTATAGGCGGAAGGGCAAGGTCGGTGGAGCACCAGGGGGACCACACCCCCTGGTGGCGCCCCCCGGGCCGCACCACCACTAGGTGTGGCCGCCCGGGTGCACCACTTCGTCTCCCCTCCGAACTCCGTGTTGCTTCGGGTAAAATATTGACTTTGGATTTTGTCCGGTCCAATTCCGAGAATATTTCCTTACTAGCTTTTCTGAAACCAAAAACAGCAGAAAACAGGCAACTAGCACTATGGCATCTTGTTAATAGGTTAGTTCTAGAAAATGTGTAAAAACACTCCAAAGTGTGGACAAAACATAAGAAAATAGATATAAAACAAGCATGGAACATCAAAAATTATAGATATGTTTATGACGTATCAACGACCTATGGTCTGTGGCTATAGAGACAGTGCATCAAACACTCCTTTTTAGTCAACTTGACAAGTACGCTCGTACTCAACCGTACCTTCTTAACCCTTGATAGGTTCTAAGCCATTTAAGGCAATGTCAACACCAACTTATGCTCAAGAAACCATCATCGATAGCTCAAGTTCTTCAATATAGTCAATGAAGTTAACTTATACATCAAGTGAGGTGAAGACGAAATTCTGATTAGATAGGAGTAGATACTCTAGCCATAAAACCTACTTCTGTAGAGCATTGCAATAGCAGCAATTGCAAGCCACATAGTTCAGATGTTAGTATTTTTATCCAGATAGCTCTGAGTTGTTATTTCTGGTTCTTCTTTGTAAGAAATTTCTTTCTCTCTCTTTAACCTAGAGTGTTCTCTGCATATTTTGTAAAGAGTCAAGTTGTAATCTATAGTCATGTCTTGGACATGTTGTGTTTCTATTGTACCACTCTGAGGGATGTAATTCTAGTGAACGGTGTTTCATTGGTGTTATGTCAACAACTATAGTGTACTACATCATGTAGTGGTATGCTGGGTCACTGCAGCTGGTATCAGAGTTTATGCTTTTACCTTAGGATTAAAACCCTTTTAGGAAGATTTATAGGTTGGATAGTGACTATAGGAGCCATCTTATCTAAACCAAGACTTGTGATGGTATCCACTTGGGGATAACCTTGTCACACTTAAGTTGGATACTTTTGTTATCTTTCTTAAGGATTAGTTATCCATCTCCTGTGGAGAAATATCATCTTAGTGTAGTCTTAAATAGGTATATCACCCTAACATCTCTTACGTGAGTTAGATTATCAAAAATATTATGACTGAGAGTAGAATATCTTGAGGAGTAATTTAATGGTGTAGTATATCCATAGGATCCATGTAAGGTAGCAAAAATCTTATCATTAGATGGTAATGATAGGCTGCATAATGAAGACCATTAGAACATGTAAAGATGTAATGGGAAGTAAATCATGTGGGATTCACTTGAAAAATCTACGTGATGAAGTAGGATTTGGTTTAGAATCAACCATATTAAGATAAGAAGAAGAATCATCATGGTGAGATTAGCTTTTCAATCATGATGAATAGGTAAGTATTAATAAGATCATGGTGAGGTTAGCTCCAAGATCATGATAAGTTTATAATTAGGACAAGTACTCAGTAACAAATCTTGTAATAATAGTATGTAAAGAATAGTGTAGGTCTATGATAGAAGTCATAGGTGTCATAATATTACAATAATTTTTGGATTAAGGTAGTAACTACAATTTGTTTGTAGTTTCGAGAGATTATGTGAGGATAGTTTATGATATAATGGAAAATTAGTAGTCTTTTGTAGTCCCAAAAGAAAGGTAAGAGGTTAGTCAGAACCAAAGTGAGACCACTTTGCTCCAAATTATCCAGTAGCAATTGGGCAGTTTGGGTAAATATTAAGACAAGGAGTAGTTTGACCTCTAAGTGCTAAGTATCACGAAGTAAACCTATACTAGGAGGTGTCATATACTACATAGCTAAGCCTGCATTTTCGAGATTTTTTACTCAACTACTATATTACAGGCTTAGAATAATGTGTGTTATATGCATCACATTTGTATTTCTTGGTTTTTCTTGGATCTTCTTGATTGACTAGATCTGTGAATGAAGTTTTACTTGATGTGCAAATGCATGTTGCATCATCAAGTTATTACTTGATGTTATAGACCTAGATAGAAAAGGGAATTCGTGTAAGGGAGTGACGAGTTCCAAAGATCAAGATGAAGACTTGCATGAAAAGTGAAGCCAGATATAAGGAGTATCGACACTATTTTGAAGGATCGATTTATCCCAACTCACTATGAGCTGGCAATAAGGAATATTAGTGTTGAAAATAGGTGTGAAGCAACACTAAAGAATGAATCTAAGTTCACTCAAAATAGGTGATTGTCGTCGGATTGATGACAAGTACGCCATGAGGGGGTCCTCGAGGCGTGCGGAAGAGAGGGGTGTGAGACGTACGGTGTTCTGGGACGGTGAGCACAGAAGTTTACCCAGGTTCAAATCCGCCGGCTTTGGACGGATCCTACTCCTGCTAGCAATCCAGTAATATGGCAGAGCCGGAATATGGGTTACAAGGGTTTCGCCTGTGCGAGTTGAGATTGTAGACTATTGAGAGTGCCCTAAAGGCTCTCCCTAGGACGGATTATATAGATATCCGGCCTAGGGTTTACAAAAGAGATCTATCCGGCTATGACTAAGAGTCGGTTACAGAGTATATCTTGAACTACAAGTAACACTATGGGCCTAAGTCGGTAAGTCTTCTGGGCCTTCCCGAGCCGGACTGGACTCCGTCTTCTCTCCCTAACTGGGCCGCCCGTGAAGCCAAGCTCTAACCTGAAGTGGGCCACCCTGGTCAATGAGGAACAATGAAGATACCCGGAAAGTATATCCCCAACAGCAGCCCCCGGAGGCCTCCAAGATCCAAAGTCGGTTTATCATCGTCTAGCTTAATCTTCGGCTTGCAGAATCTTGAAGGGTTCCTGAAACTTCACAACAAAAAATACGATCCGGGTCTTAAAAGATAAGTCGGACCTATCAACAGGTTACTCGGATTTTCCAGCTTGATTTCAAACTAATCCGGAGTTTGGTCTCTAACGCCACCTGACACAAGTCATGGTCAAGTCACATCATCTGACAGGCATTTCGTCAGCACGACCGTTGGTGGGTCCGCGGTTCGTGGAACCGAGGCGCCGTTTCAATGCGTACGTGGAGATCGAGGTGACGTAATCATCGCGTGGGACCTTCCCAGTTCCTTCCATGACGCGTGGCGGTTATACTGTAGCATTTGCACGAATCTTGGCGCAGTTAGGTGAATATAAGGGGTTAGGATTTTCTCCTTCTCCTTTCACCAGTCCTTTGCCTTTTCCTCTCCTTCCAATCTCCCTGCGTGCACAGAGCTCCCCTGTTCCTCCCCCAAAAACTCCCAGCGCCGCCCCTTTTAGGTTAACTGCTCACCGGAGAAATGGCTTCATCTTCCTCTTCCGGCTTAGCGACAGCGGCGGTGGCGGCGGCGACGGAAGTGGTGGCAGAGAAAGAGAGATTTCACGGGCTCTGGATTCCCTACGCGCTCAATGACGAGGGTCTCAAGAACGTGGAGAAAGAAGGGCTCCTCCGCGCCGACGACTGGCGGAGCGGCTTCGGGGAAACCGTCCCCAACTCGCGCGACGGCGAGCGGGTCCATTTTGGCACCCACCTCGACAGAGGTTTATCGTTTCCTCCCTCGGAGTTCTTCTCCGAGGTGATTGATCATTACGGAGTTCAACTCCATCATCTTCCTCCCAACTCCCTTTTAGAGATGAGCACGTACGCTTCGTTGTGTGAGGGCTTTCTCGGCATTAGGCCGAGTTTGACTCTATTTCGGTACTATTTTCATGTTCGGAGAAACTCCATTACTGCCGGTGTTCCTTACATCACCGGCACTATTAGTTTTTCGCTTAGACGCGAGCGCGCGTATCCCAAAATTTTAGCTAGTGACTCGGTCAAACAATGGCCAACCACATTCTTCTATCATAGGGATATTCCGTCTCCTAGCAAAGCCACTGCTTTGCCGGCTTTCATCGACGGAGCTGCCATGGCCCATCCATCCTAGGACGAGGCTCCTCCGGCTCTCACTGATGATCTGATCCTCGCTAAGAGGCGGATCGAATACTTGATAAAACACAAGGGTCTGAAGGGATCCGACTTGGTCCAGTGCTGGGTCTCATGTCGAATCCAGCCCCTTCAGTACCACGGAACCCGACTGATGCACTCCATCACGTCGTCCCAAAAATACTCCCTCCGCATCAACCCCAAAGCCTACACCGCTCAAGGCTAGATAAGCCAGGTCAAGTGGCTGATTAGGGAGCGGATCGTGAGGAGAATCCCGGAGGTTTCTCTGGATATGCACACGGCGGATAACCCCGTAGTGCCGGTAAGCTTCTATCAGTACACCTTTTTATGTGTTTCAATCTTTGAGTTACACTGCAATGCTGATATGTTTTCTTATTTTCAGCTTGCTGACCTCCTCGAGTCAGAACTTGCTCCGCTCGAAGGATATCCTCCTAAGTTTTCTCAGGAGACAGAGGTGGTCCCATTGCCGGACCTTGCGCTCAAGAAGCGCAAAGCTCCGACAGTGGCAGTTGGCACAAAGGAGGTGCCTGTTGTGAAGAGGTAACTTTCAATCACAACTTTCCGCCTTTGTATTTTACTCAAATTTCTTTCCGAGATGTAATGTTTCCGACTTTACTACATTCTTAGAGCAAAATCGCTCATCAAGGGCAAAGGGAAAGGGATTCCTTTGAATCCGCTGCGGCAGACGAAGCTTACCATAGCTTCTCCTGCCATGGCTCCTTCGACTCCTACCCCTCAACCTTCCACAATGCCGGTGATCTCCCCGGATGCTGCAGAAGATCCGGCTCCTTCAATGCAGCCTGGGAACCTTGAGTCGCAAACTGACGTCACCATGGGTGAGTCAGAGTTAGATAAGGGTGAACCCTCTTTGGGTAATGATCCCTCGGCAAAAACCTTCGCCAAAAACCTTATCAGCAATCCAGGACTTGCAAGTTTGGCATGTCCCAGAAATCTGCTGAAGAGATCCAGTGGCTCGCCAGGCAATGCCTGGAGAAAAGAACCTTATCTGCCGAAGAAGAAGCACAAGAAGCATAGGACGTCAAGTTCTTCGACCTTCTCGCCCAAGTGCGCCTTCGCGACGAGAGGATTAGGACTAGTGAGCTTCCAGCAGCCCCAGTGATTCCTTTGACTCTTGCCGAGAAGGTGGCTGTTGAAGTGAACACGAGTTTGGATAAACTTACTCGCGAACAATATGTAAGTCGGAATTCCAACTCCTATTTTTCCTTTATTGTATTTTATACCATATCCTCTAGCCCCCAAGCATGAAGTAGGATAAACAATCCGGGTTTATGCTTCATTAGGATGCCAAAGAATGAACTAGTGTAGCCCCCAAGGCTCGTGCTGATATTTAGCAAAAATATTAGCCCGAGTCTTAAGTAGCTTTCTGACTTTGGGTATTCTGACTTACAGAAAGTATGTTCCTATAATCAGGATTTATTGAAGAATGTCTGTGATAAGCGGAGAGAGATCAAGGCTCTCCGACTTAAAAATGCTGAACTTAAAGTTGCCAAGGATGAGGCCGAAGGTGAACATTCCGAGACTCAAACCTTGTCTTTGTATTTTCAATGTCGAATTTGTTCTTGAACTATTGTTCTTTTTGACTTTCAGCGCTGGTGAAACAATCTTGTGCCATGATTGAAGAGGCCGAGAACCTCAAGACCTTGGTAGTGGAGAACAAGGAACTTCGTCAAGAGCTGAATCAGCTCAAGGCGGATCATGAAAAGAGCATTGCTCAAATCCTTGAGTCCTCCTCCATGGCTACTGATGAGCGTGATCGCAAGATCGCTGCTCAAGATAAAACAATCTCGGACCTCAAAAATGAGCTTAGCAGAGAGAAGGATCTTTCTGATGCGCTCCGGGCTGAACTCCAGAGTCTTCGGGAAGAGAAGACCAAAATCGACGACGTTATTTTTGGTACGTTCCATCTGTCTGACTTTTCCACTTTCTTCGACTTATATCAATGTCATACTTTTCTTGACTTGTTTTGTGTATAGGTCCTCTGAACTTGATGAACTCTTCCTCCACCGAGCCCCGTACCCACCGGCTTACCCAAGTCAGTGACCTGCTATATGACTTCCACCAATCCCTTGAGGACATCAGCAAAGCTCTCAAGATTCCGGACATGCCTAGCATGTCGGATTTTCAGGTGCGGGACAAGGCAAAGGAGATGCCGAAACTTGTTCAGGATTGGAACATGTCCTACGCGCGGACAGCTACGCAGAACACTCTCACCATGGTCATGAGCCACCATGGAAACATGGAAATATGGCAAGTGACCAGAGGGTACTGCAAGGTAGATGAAGACGACCAGGAGCAGGACCTTCAAGCCATCATGCACTGCTGCGCCGGATATGGGTGTCACGTGGCTGATCTGACCAGCTACGAGATCCCCTTCATCACCCGCGTAGATACTCCGCCTCCTCCGGAAGAACCAGCAGAAGTTTCCGACGATGAACGCACCACCTCGGATGCGGACATCTCAGAACGATATCAAGGTGGTATTTCCAGCGAGCCGGCAGCTCCTTCATCTCCTCCTACATCATAAATTGCCAGAAATATTTGTATTATCCTAAAAAAACATGATGCGTCTGTAAATGTAAAGTACTATGATTTTGTTAGTGCCAAGCTTTTGATTTATTTAACACTTTTGGCTTTAACTTTTGTGTGCCTGAAATGTTTACATAAGCACTTGTATTTTTTCGTCCCTACTTATCGCTTATCTGGCTTTCCGCCTCGTCCCTTTCGTGAGCCGGCTAAACCTTCTGCCGGAAACTTTGCCGAGCAACGGAGCTCAATTGCTAAACCAGTTTAAACTCGGAAACAAAGCCGGCTTCCAGTACCAACAATTCACTACTCAGAAAATGTCTGCATCCAGCAATCATACAAATAACCAAAGTAAAGAGTAGAAACTTTAGAGTTATACCCGAGGGTAGCAGTTTTAGAATCGGAAATCTAAACCAGAACGAACATGAGCATAAAGTACTTTCAAGCACTCTGGGATTTTCGACTATGACATGATCATTCGGAAATAAGATGGAAAAAACTTCTCAGAAAAATTTGAGGCAACCAAAACTTTTATTTCTCCCGGAACATGTACATATATATGTTTACAAAGAAGGATAAACTAAGAATAAAAGGGACGTAGCTGAGCAATATTCCACGGTCTGTCTAACTCATCAGGATCTGTACTGCCTCCAGCTCTCTTTCTCTTCTTAGTTGTAGGTCTTTCTTTGACTAGCCTCATGTCAGTTAAGTAGTACGATCCATTGTGCAATACTCGACTAACTAAAAAGGGCCCTTCACATACTGGGGAAAGTTTGTGCTTTCTTTGTTGCACAAGCCAGAGAACCAAATCACCTTTATTGAAAGATCTATTTCGGATTCTCTGGCTATGATACATGCGTAACTTCTGTTGATAGGCTGTAGATCTCATTTCAGCAACAACGCGAACTTCTTCGACTAAGTCGAGATCGTTTTGTCGAGAAATCTCAGCATCCTCTTAAATATACGCGGCCACTCTAGGATAAGTGTGAATCAAATCACTAGGAAGAACTGCTTCTGCACCATAGACCAAGAAGAAAGGTGTGTATCCGGTTGACCTGTTTGGAGTCGTTCGTAAACTCCATATTACAGAGGGTAATTCCTCTGCCCAAGCCCCCGCAGCACGTCGTAGTGGTGCTTTGAGTCTCGGTTTTAGGCCTTGTAGGATTAAACCATTTGCTCTTTCGACTTGTCCGTTAGCTTGTGGATGTGCGACTGACGCAATGTCAAGCTGGATATTTTGCTCATTGCAGAATTCGGCCAATTCTCCCATAGAGAAGTTACTCCCGTTGTCCGTGATAATACCATGTGGATAACCATACCGGATTATAACATCCTCGACAAATCTTTTGGCTGTTGCTCCATCACAACTAGTGACAGGTTTAGCCTCAATCCATTTGGTGAATTTATCCACCATCACTAAGAGGTGAGTAAATCCACTTGGAGCTCGTTTAAAAGGTCCTACCATATCAAGCCCCCAGACCGCAAAGGGCCATGTTATAGGTATTGTTCGCAGCTGATCAGCCGGAACATGAGCTTGTTTGGCGTACTTTTGGCAGCCTTTGCACGTCTTGACTAATTGTTCGGCATCTGCCTGAGCTATAAGCCAGAAAAATCCATGTCTAAAAGCTTTTGCCACTAAAGATTTGGCTGCAGCGTGGTGACCATATTCGCCTTCGTGGATTTCCCTTAAGATTTCCACTCCTTCTTCCGGAAATACACAACGCTGAAAACCCCCAGAAACACTCCTTATATGGAGCTCACCTTTAACAATAGTATAGGCTTTTGCTCGTCGGATAATCTGCCGGCTCAGCACCTCATCTTCGGGTAATTTGCCATCTACCAAATAATCGAGGTAGGGTTGAGTCCAGCTGGGAATCACAGTCAGAACTACTATCAAAGGTGAGTCGGATTTGGTCGGATATTCCTCATCTACTCCCTTTATTGAGGGAACCTTGAGGTGCTCTAAAAAGCGCCATCCGGGACCTCTTTCCGTGCAGAACCTATCCGAGATAGTGCGTCTGCTTCCTCATTTTCTGCTCGAGGAATATGTTGAACTTCAAATCCTTCGAACGATTTAGATAGATCATCCATGACAGCTTTATATGCTGCCATGTGCTTATTTGCATTACAAATATCCGACACTTGTTGAGCAACAAGATCCGAATCTCCGTAACACATCAAACGTCGGATGCCAATATCCTTAGCAATCCGGATTCCATGCAGCAGTGCTTCATACTCGGCAATATTGTTTGTCGCTGTGAAGTGGATCTGCAACACGTATAAAAGTTTATCTCCTTGGGGTGACTTGAGCACCACGCCAGCCCCTGAGCCCCCGTGAGCCTTAGACCCATCGAAGAAGAGGGTCCAATATTCCGACTCAGGGAGGATCATGTTCTCCTTCATCTCTGTCCAATCAGCGACAAAGTCAGCAAGGATCTGGGATTTGATTGTTGTCCGAGGTTTATACTCAATGTCACAAGCTGAAAGCTCTATGCCCCATTTGGCGACGCGTCCTGTGGCGTCACTGTTGTTGATTATATCTCTCATGGGAGCTGTGCTCACCACGGTAATTGGATGCTCCTAAAAGTAATGTCGCAACTTACGAGATGCTAGAAAACACCGTAAGCCAACTTTTGATAATGCGGATACCGCTGTTTTGACTCTGTTAGGACTTCACTGACAAAGTAAGTCGGACACTGCACCAGGTGCTCCTGATTTTCCTCCGGTCTCTCCACTACCATGACTATACTGACGACCTTATTAGTCGCAGCAAGATAAAACAACATCGGTTCTTGAGGTTCCGGCGCTGCAAGGATAGGAGCAGATGAGAGTACTTTCGTCAGGTCTTGTAGTGCAGCTTCAGCTTCATCAGTCCAAACAAAATCTTTGGTATTTTTCAGGAGTTTGTATAATGGTGCGGCTCTTTCACCAAGCCGGCTTACAAACCGACTGACTGCAGCAATGCAACCAGTTAGTCTTTGTACGTCCTTCAGGCGAGTTGGCCTGGAAATATTGAGTATAGCCTTGATTTTGACTCAGTTCACCTCTATGCCTCTCTGAGACACGATGAAACCTAACAATTTTCCGGCTGGTATTCCAAAGAAGCACTTCTTCGGGTTAAGCATGATGTTGTATTTTCGTAGGTTGGCAAATGTTTCCTCCAAGTCGGAAATCAGTGTTTCCTTCTTTTTGGACATTGCTCCAATATCATCCACGTATGCATGTACATTACGTCCGAGTTGGTCATGGAGGCAACGCTGCATTGTGCGTTGGTACATAGCTCCTGCGTTCTTTAGCCCAAAGGGCATCGTAACAAAACAGAAGGTTCCGAAGGGGGTTATGAATGAAGTTTTGACTTTGTCAGATTCCTTCATCCGGATTTGGTGATAACCGGAATATGTGTCGAGAAAACAGAGGATTTCCGAGCCTGCCGTAGAATCGATAACTTGATCAATTCTAGGCAGAGCGAACGGATCTTTTGGACAAGCCTTGTTCAAGGCAGTATAATCAACACACATCCTTAAATCAGTGGTGTCCTTTTTAGGGACCATTATAGGATTGGCCGACCACTCAGTGTGGATGACGTCTTCTATGAATCCGGCTAACTCGAGCCATGCTAGTTCCTTAGCTATTGCCTTACGCTTTTCATCGCCAAATCATCATAGGGACTGTTTGACGGGTTTACATTTAGAGAGTGCTCGGCAAGTTCCCTAGGAACTCCGGTCATGTCAGATGGCTGACATGCGAAGATATCTTGATTTGCTTGGAGGAACTTGACGAGCGCGCTTTCCTATGAGCTACCTAGGCCTACGCTTATCTGGATCACCTTGGAGGGGTCATCATCCTTCAACGGCGTCTTCTTCGTCTCTTCTGATGCCTTGAACTCCGGATTTGGCTTTGTCACCACCTTCTTTGTTGTGGGCATCTCGGACGGATCTATGCTCTTCTTGATCTCCTGGTACTCCTGGGCGTGCAGCACGGCTTCAGCAAAGGCGACATTTCCATCCTTGCACTCTCGTGCTTTCTTCGGGTCTCCCCTGATGGTGATCACGCCATTGGGACATGGAATTTTCATCATATTGTAAATGTAACATGGACGAGCCATAAAATCCCAGTAAGCTGGACGTCTGAATATAGCGTGGTACACGCTCTTGAACGGGACCACTTCGAAGGAAAGTGCCTCCGTCCGATAGTTCTTTGGAGTTCGAAAGGTAACATCCAAAGTGATCTCTCCCAGGGAATTAGTTTGTCTTCCTGGGACAACTCCATGAAAGATCACAGAGCTATTGTTCAGCTGTGTTCCTGAGATCTTCATCCGGCGTAGTGTTTTGACATAGAGAATATTGATACTGCTACCACCGTCCATGAGGGTCTTGGAGAAACCATAACCATCAATCAGCGGATTGACGATTAAAGCGTATTTTCCTCGGCTGTGTAACTTAGGCGGATGATCATCGTGGTCAAATGTGATTGCCACTTCCGGCCAGTCCAGATACTGGGGGACAGCCAGAACTGTTGCATTGAGCTTGTGTAGAACTGCTTTCTTGACCTTTGCTGGTTGAGATTCGAGGAAAGTGACATAAGTGTCCTTCTTGGTGGGAAAAGTTTTCTTCCCTTCCAACTTGGGATTTGAAGCATCAGCTTCCTCCATGTCAGAATCTTCCTTGGTCTCTTTTTCTTTTTCGGGATTCTTCTTTCCCTTCTTCCGCTTGGCTTTGTAGCCCGCGGTGTCATCTCTTTTGATGTCGTCATTGAAATGACATTCGGCGTTGGTGTGGGACGAGCCCCCATTAGCGTCTAGGTGATGCACACATGGGTTATTGGCAATGTCAGCCCAAGAGTAGGTTTTGCCTGGTTGCTGGTCTCCTCTACCCTAGACTCTTGAAGTTCCACGCCCACGCCTGCGGCCTCCGCTGCGTCCTCCTCGTCCTCCAGACCTGAAAGTAGCAGTGACCACTGCCGTTTCCGTGTTGGGTTTTTCCTCCGAGGTATTTTTGCGCTTCTGAGCTTGTTGGTTTGGTTGTTTTGCCGACTGAGGTATAGCTAGGGCATTGAGCAATCCCTCTGCATCGTCGTCAGCATCTGCATACTTGCTCGCTGTTTCTATCATCTCTCCCAAATCAGTGACCTTGTCACACTTCAAGCGATGACGCGGTAGACCAATTGGGAAACCTGCAATGAAACCTTCAATCGCAGTTTGATCATTTACTCCTTCACAGGAGTTCTTGGTGTCGATCCATCGTCCGAGGTAATCCCGGCAAGTTTCTCCGGCTTTCTGGGTGCAACGCTGTAGGTCTCCGACCGTACAGGGCCTCCAATATGTTCCTTCGAAATTTCGAAAGAACGCACTTTGCATGTCATACCAGTTATGTATGGTGTTCTCCGGAAGTTCATTGAACCATGATCATGCCATCTTCCGAAGCATAAGTGGGAGATATCGGGTTGCGACCAGGCTGTTTCCGCCTTTAGCGATGCAGCAAGCTTGGAAGAAATCCTGCAGCCAGGTATCTGGCCTAGCAATGCCATCGTAGGCTTGGATATGTCTTGAGATAGCAAATCCTTCCGGGAATTTTGTAGCTCTGATGCGTGGTCCGAAGCACTTTGGGCCCACGTAGATATCATCGTTTTCGTAGCGCCGAGCCTCTATGTTGGAGTTGATCCTGTGCCTTGTGTCGTTCGGGGATAAAGATCGTCCCGAATGTCGGCTGTGGCTGCGGTGCCTTGGAGCCGGACTTCGGCTTCTGCCACCACCTCCTCTGCCACGTCGTCCTCCTTGCCCTCCTTGGGAACCGTTGTGATGACCGTGTGGTGGAGAGGGTGGGGCAGCTGGATAGTTTCTGGCTGATCGCCGGCCTCCGTCTGGAACGTCATTATTCTGATTCTGGGGAGGGTCTTGACTACGACGAGCCCCCTACCGGCTTGTCCCGGCATGGTTTTCGTCGTTTCTTCGTCCATCGTTCCCACCATGGTGGGGCTCAACCGGACGGCTTGCATGTCTAGGAGGTGGCATTTTTTGACGACCCTCCTCCCGACGTTTCTCTTTATCTTCTCCCTTTCGATCGTTAGATTCTCGTCGGGGAGGATTCCTCGGATTCAGAGCAGCTATGGCCTCTTTCTCGTCCGTTGGTGCGACGTTGCTCTAGTCGTGTGTAGTCCTGCGATGCTGTCCTGACGATCCAGTTCTCGAATAATTGTCCTCCCGTTGTTCGGGGCGATAATGCTGCTCCGGAACGCGGTGGGGTCTCACGTCAGCCCATGCCGGATCTGTGTGACATTGGTCGGAATCCGAGACCAGTTTTTGACTTCTGGACAGGGCGACCTTTTGCTGCTCTAGTCCCTTGTTGAGTAGTTTGATACCCAAACGGATCTCCTCTGGTCCTGGATTAGCCGATAGAATTTCTCGGGCCGCCACGGTATTCTGTACTAGGGTTGGATATACCCAATCTCCTTTGCTATCTTTCCATGGCTTCCCCATCTCATCTCCGAAAAGGACGACACGGATGTGTGGGAATTGGTTGTCATTGGTGTGACGCTTCCGTGTCTTCTGATGCAACCGAGACATGTAATCCTTAGTTGCCATGTGTTTCTTCTCCTCCTCGATGTTTTAGGCTTCATCCAGGAGTTGTTGACGATGTGCTTCTAGGGCTTGGGCCCTTTCGTCCATCTCTTCAGCAGTAAGTTCTGCAGCTGTAGGGATGGGTGTGGTTAATGCAGCATCGATGAGTTTACGCGCACCTTCAATGATCACGTGTCCATCCACCGATTCTTCTTTTTTCGGCTCTTCTGGGATAAGTGCTCCGTCCGAGTCTTCTTCGTATTCCTCGGCAATCACCTCCTCTGCCAGAGGGTCTTTTGCCGGGGTCTTGTTTTTATTGTTCTTCTTCTTTGCCTTCTTGGTAGCGCCGGTAGCAAAGACGGCTTTGGGTCCGTTTCCCGGAGTCAAGCTCTGATCGGTACTTTCGGACATCTGGACCTCGGGATTATCTCCGACGTCCATGTCATCCTGCGATTTGGGAGAGTGTTCCCCCGATCCTTCATCCATGGCTTCTCCTTCTTCTACAGCCTTGGAGTTGTACTCCTCTTCATATTCCGCAGAGAACTTTCGAAATCTCGACATCATCGATTATTCGAGGATGCGTCGGCGTTTGTTCCAATTGCCTCCAGCACCGAGTCGGTGTTTTCTCTAGCATCGGCAGAGCCAGATCTGGATCCCACGTAACCGACAAAGTGCGACGCGTGCTTCTTAAGGTACCTGGGGCTTTCGCGATCAGCCATGTCGAAACTTTTTTATGGTCTCGAGAATTGCATCAGCGCTTGCATCTTGCATTTTAATACGTCGTAGTGTGTACCTTAGGAAAGGTATGTCTGTCCCGGCATCATCAGAGCCGGAATCAGTGTTATTGATATGCTCCTCCTGGATTTCGACTTCCGCGGGTGGGTCGATCTGGGATCCGGCTCCAGGAGATCCACTCCACTGATCGACTTAGGTCTTCTTCAGGCTCGGATTTCTCCACTATCTCCGCAACTGGTGCGGGCTGGGTGGGTTTAGGGTTTTCTGAGATCCGGAACTCTGCCACCTCCATGGACAGAGGGGACCCAAAAGATTCTTCTGCCTCTATCATCACCGCTGGGGTGGGTGGGGCAGGTTCAGCGAAACCGATGTAAACATCGATCTCACCAAAAGACATGATTGTGTAGGCAGTCACAGCCTCCCTAGTCGGAATCCAAGTCTCGTCGAGAACGATGAGAGGGACGTCGCTGGCGTAGAGGATGCGTCCGACGGCGATAGTCTCGCTGATTCCGATTCTTGCAGATTCCGCTCAGAACGCATATCCAAAGCTCACCTGCCCCACGGTGGGCGCCAACTATCGTTGGATTGATGACAAGTATGCCATGAGGGGGTCCTCGAGGCATGCGGAAGATAGGGGTGTGAGACGTACGGTGTTCCGGGACGGTGAGCACACAAGTTTACCCAGGTTCAAATCCGCCAGCTTTGGATGGATCCTACTCCTGCTAGCAATCCAGTAATACGGCAGAGCCGGAATATGGGTTACAAGGGTTTCGCCTGTGCGAGTTGAGATTGTAGACTGTTGAGAGTGCCCTAAAGGCTCTCCCTAGGAAAGCTTATATAGATATCCGGCCTAGGGTTTACAAAAGAGATCTATCCGGCTACGACTAAGAGTCGGTTACAGAGTATATCTTGAACTACAAGTAACACTATGGGCCTAAGTCGGTAAGTCTTCTGGGCCTTACCATAGCCGGACTGGACTCCGTATTCTCTCCCTGACTGGGTTGCCCGTAGAGCAAAGCTCTAACCTGAAGTGGGCCACCCTGGTCAATGAGGAACTGTGAGGATACCCGGAAAGTATATCCCCAACAGTGATGTTGCTCAGAAGCTAAGGAAGTAGTTGTACCAAGTCCATGGAAGTAACATGAAAAGGAGCAAAGAAGAAGTCTTGGAACTAAGGTGGTATTCAAGCTCTGATAACTTAGTGAGAATGCCAATAGTAATTCGAAAACCTGTAGGGTAATCCATACACCTAGGAGTATCTGTAGCTGGTATCCTAGCGGTTTAGCTAGTTAGGTCATCTTAGTGTAATTTAAAGAGCAAAAAACTTGGCCTAAGTTAACCAAGATCTAAAGAAGTATACAATTAAAGACCGTCTTTCAAGACGCTTCACGAAATCAGGCTTATCAAAGAGAGAATTCCAAAAGGTTAAAAGTAAGACAAATAATGTTGGAAGATTATTTCCGGAGATCCACAATTGTGTGGGTATACCGCAGATTCTTTGATGAGACCTTATAGAGATAAATAATAAGCTAGATAGAGACCCTAACTATAGAGTCAAGGATGGTTATACATGTAGTTTAAAGGCCATTAACAAATCCCAAGGGGGAGAGTAAGCAATAATACAGAAGTGTTGTTACCTGACTTTCTGAGTAAAGGCTAGAGAAGATTTATTAGGCCATGGTGAGGTTAAGCCTTATTATCATAAGGTTAGAAGAAGTCATCCTTGTAAAGTATTTCCAAGAGTACGTCCAGATGAATAATCGAAGTAGATATAACAACTTAAACTACTGGACTAGTTTAAAAGGAAACAACTCGTAAGTTGTCCCTAAGAGTAAAGAGAGTATACCAAAATAGGCTTGTGTAGAGTAATAGGAAACTCCAATTGGATTGGGTTAAATGAAACCAAGACCAATCATAGAAAGGCCCATAAAGACAAACCATATTGTGACTAACCAAATACAATAATATTACCACAACTACGGTTTAGTTTAGTTTAAAACTCTATTCTAGAGAGACTTCCTAGACCTTAGCTAATATAGAAAATTTGGTCGAGGTTCAAGTAAAGGGAATTGCTAAGAATAGCTAGTACGTTTAAGGAACCAAAGAAGGTGTTTGATTTAAGGATCTTTTAGGAAAGATATGTCCTTAAGGAGATTATAGTATAAGGAACTAGGCGATAAATAGAAAAAGACAATTGGATTCTATTAAGAATGAAGAGGATTCAAGGAAAAAGATCTGGATACGGGATACCACAATTATCCCCAATTGTGATCACAATGGAGTCGAGACATGTCGTGATCAATACAAGTCAATACCTCATTCTGAAACACAAGAGAGTACGAACTTCAGGGACAAACTTTATTTTAAGGGGGAGAGACTGTAACATCCCAGCATTAGAGCTTGGAAATAAGCTGAGATGAGGTGTGTGCATTGCATTCATGCATATAAAATCTAGATAATTTGTGCACTTTTAAAATAAAACTGGTCAAAGTGATTGAAGCTTCTCTTAACTTGGTGGAACTGAAGTAGATCATCAACTTGATTGTGATAAGTTTCAATATGACCTTTGCTAAAACCTTATCTTTGGGTAATATAATTTGATCTATGGGTAGATCAATTAGAACCAAGCTAAAACGATAACACATTTATAAAGGATCTTATAGAGATCATATATAGGTATTCATTATAACAACTCTTGAATACTCCATTAAGTTTATAACTTAAGCAAAGAAACTTAATAAATAAATCTTGAAACACTTGTTTGCCATAGTTATTCCTACCATGGGTATCATGGTAGTTCTTAAATACTGACTCTTATCACACATAGAGAGAAAATAGAAGTTAAGCCAAGACCATTCATCACATACCTTTGTTGTCATATTAACATATGACATTCCTAAATAGCTAAGTCCTAGTGTCTATTGATCATCAATGATTGAGTGATCAATTCCTGACATAGAACCTATTAACCTTTAGCCCTTGACCCATTATATTGACCTTCCAAAGACCTTAATTAAACTAAGAAGAAGAAGGAACTAGACATGGTAGAGTGTGCCGTCATCAATGGAATGTGATCCTTAGTGGTGATCAAACCATTTGATATTGTAGGAGTCAACTCACTCATAAGTTAACTAGAAGAAGCATCCTCACCCAAGAAGTAACTAGTGCTTGAGGAGCCATGAGAAAGCTAGTAGTATTAGTGTATTAAATAATAATCTTGTTAAGCCAAGTAGGAATAAGCTTAAAGTAAGTTTCCTTAACAAGATTAGCCTTATAGAAAGACTAGTACAAGTCTACTACTTAGTTGATGATAAATGTTGATTAGACAATTAGAAGCCTAAGCTTTGTATGATCAAAGGATGGTGGTCATTACTCTCAAATAATTTGAGAATAGATGACTAGATGATGAAGAAGTGATATGAGAATACCAAATAAGGCAAAACCCTAGTAAACTGAATCATCTAGCTTTATCATGAGAAGTCAATCTAGAGTATGATGAAGTATTTGATGAGTTATATAGACTAGTTGGAGGCATAGTAGTTTAACCAAGTTAATACACGACCAAACTTGTATTATGGAGAGTAGTACCATACCTACTCCAGAGGATTGATATCACATGTGATATAGAGAGAATTGTAGTCTTGCAAGCCTTGGAAGCAGTTGCAAGATGGATTTAAAGGAATTAATGGATGGAGTTAGAAGTAGCTACATTGATGGATTCATCCAGGGTAGTTTAGCAATGGAAGTTATATATATATACTAGGAGAAGAATGGAGAATGAGTATTGTTGAAGTGGCATGACCATGTCATCATATGATGATGGATATGGTGGAGTCATATGATTTTCTTATTTAGGAAGATGTGATCTTTGTGAATAAGATAAGAGAGATTTAAATAGAGTATATTTAGGAAAGGAATTCCTTAACTATGATCCAAGCATAGTGAAGTGTGAGGATAGGAATTCTTTAGAAGCCTTAACCAAGATCATATCAACCAGGACAAGACCCATCTCTACCTCGTTGTCCAAAGCCCCATAATCAAATTGATAGTGGAACCATTTCCTATTTCTAGGTAACCATTGAATAATATCTCTTGAAAAAATGAAGCTTCCAAGAGGTAATTAGAGAACCAGATGAGTGTTTATGGATGAAAGCATTGTCTATTTCATTATATTATATCCTAATAAAAACCTTGTCTCATGGAATCAGCAAGACCATATTAAAAAGTAATCTTTATAGATCACTTTGAGTTGAGATATAATTCAGGGTTATAAATTCTGGATCAATCCTTGAACCTTGATCCCTAGCAACATTCACTAAGAAACTTGAGGGTAGTGTATCCTCTAGGGTCCATAGTAAGATAAGTGTGGTATTAGAAACCCTTAATAGATGTTGCTGGGCATTGAGATCACATGTGTCACATGAATGATAATGGTTATTCACCATTATATAATAAACTTCTATCAAAACATTAACCACACTTAAGAAAGTACAAAACAACTAGTTCAAGTAGTGATTCATTCCTACTTTGAAGAAGAGTAGAATGGTTATGAAGAAATTGTAATGGAATTGGAGTAAAGGAAATTCCAAACTTTAAAGAACCTTGAAATTTAAACCACTATATTATTTGTAATATATTTAAATAATTCCTTTATGAGGTTATGTATGAATAAAGTTCTATATACATCATTAGCCATCTTAAACCATTACCATTACATTCATTTAGTGGAAATAAAGATCCTTTTTATAGGATCTTATTATAAAAAGTAAATCCCTAAAACCCTAATTCCTATTAATGTTTCCTAATGAAAAGGACCTCTCATATAATTATGAATATTTTATTAAACAATAAGAAATGAGGAGAAGATAGTCATGCTTGCTTTACACAATGACATTCATGACCTACAAGTTCTCTTGATATTTAAATCCTTGAAGAATTCATATTTGAACTTGAATTGTAAAATCAAAAAATAGAAATAGAATTAAGAAAAAGAAAAAGGAGGCAGCCAGGCGTAGGCCCACGACCCATTCTCTATTCCTAGCCCGCGAGTAGCAGAAAGTAAAAACCGCTCACTTTGCAAAAGCCCAACAGCAGCCAGTGTCCTCCCTCTCTCTCTCACTAACGGGTGGGATAGCTAGGTGGACCGCGGGTTAATTCGTAGAACCGTTAGGGAGTTTTCTGTAAAGGTCATCGCCGTCATCACCCTCATGCACACAGGCAGCTGCGTGTGCTCCGCTGATGTCGTCCGCTGTCGTTAGCAAGAACCGACTGTCGTGATGGATCACTATCGCCAGGGAGGAGGATAAGAACACCACCGTGACGCTCCTGTCCATCCTCATCCCCATTTTCCTCCCTCTCTTGTTCTTATCCTCTCCACGGAGGAGGTCACCGAACCCTACCTTGCTGGAGCCGCTCATCGCTGTCGCTTTGTAGCTCCCCTAGATTCCCTGAGCACACTATTCAGCTCGCTCGGTTGTCCTTGTTCTTCCTAGCTATACCACGAAAGCCGAAGAGCTCATTGTCAAACCAATCGACACCTCACCGTTACCGCTGGTCACCATCGTTCCCCATCGATTCCGGCTTCCCCTTGCTTCACCGACCGCACCATCGCATTCCTGGTGAGTTACTGAACACACTAGTGCCTTCCGTTTCCTCAATTGCTTCCTGTATCGCCACTGCCATGATTGACCGTGAGCGCTGCCGTAGTAGGTCGTCAGCGACATAGCTCCGGTGACCAAAAATCGGTGTTAGTACCACAGTTAAGTTCACCTTCGCCTCCTCTGTCTAGCGCACTCAATCGCGCTAGCTAAAACGCTGGCAATCGTCGCCGGTAACCACGATCTGCTGGTGGAGGTTGCGCTGATGTCATGTTTGCGTCACCCTGCCACCTCATAGTCATTTGACTGAGTCTTTGTTCCGTGTGGCAGACGATATGGCCCCTAGCCCACATGTCTGTGACTCAGGCTAGGGTGTGTATTGGTATAAAAAGGATGTCCCTGTTTAGTAAATAGATAAAACATTATAAATACAAATATCAATATTTTCTAGAAATTTAATAAAATGATTAAATCTTATAAATCAATAGCTTTTGTTTTATCATTCAGAAAAATATATATTATATATCAAAAAGTTCAGAAAAACAAACTCTATAATATAAACCTATTATCACATTTTATTTTCCAACTTAAATAAAATAATTAGTATTAATTGGTAAATACCCTATTAGGGATAAATCTTAAATATGTATATCCTATTATTTCCAATTCGGAAAAATAAGTATAAAATATCAAAATTCTTAGAAAAACAAGATATACATTTATAAACTTGTTTCATATATTTTTGTGATAGTTAGCTAAATATTTATTATTTACTTAGTATTTATAAAGTGTTAAAAGTTCTAAAAATCATATCTTATTATTTTTAAATCATAAGAATATTTATAATATACAAAATGTTCACAAAAATAATAACTACAAGTTAAAAAATAATATTACACTTTTGAAGTAAATAAAAACCTAATCCTCTAATAACTTGAATTAAACTTATTTTTTTATTTTAATGCAAAAAAAATTATATAAATCTTTACTATTGTCTTTATCAGTATTTTCTTAAAGTCTAAAGTGTAAAAACAAGTTCAATTGATGTTAAGTGAAGCCAAAGTAGGTATAACTATTTTAAGATGTATTTACTAAAACTACCATTTAAAATAAAGTGTATCTTAATTTTTCTAAAAATATTTTATCAATTATAAAATCATCTAAAATAGTATATTGTCTATCAATAGGATTCTATGCATTTATAAAAACACCAAGATAATATTTACCAATTCTTTTACAAAGTTTAGGAATCCACTTAAAGATCTAAACAAAGTTTTTAAGTAATTAAAGTAATTCATATTCTATATTTATAAAGTATAGCCATTAATTCTAAAGATAGGTAAGTGATTCTATTCACTTAGAATCTTAGGAAACACCACTCCCATAAAAGCAATAACACTTATACACCACCTTTATGGAGTGTTAAGAAGTGAACTACATATAATATGGGGAAATACATATGTGCTTGTATACACGGGTATGTGATATATCTCAGCCATACATGTCTTTGATATTCGAAAAATAGCTGAGTGGAGTTTTTGTATTTCGATCCAAAATCAAATCCCTGAAAAGTTGGATAGAACATGTGACTGCCATGTAGGCTTGTAGCCTTTTGCACATTTTATATCCAGTCCCCCTATTCTTTCGAGGTAGGCTTGTAACCTTTTGCTGGTAAGAACATCCCACGCTACCTACTTCAGCGAGAGGTAGTCCCTCGGTGTCAATGGCCTACCTCAGCTCTTCGTCTCCACTCAAAAAAAGCCGTGGCTGACTCCATCCTTCGCATAGGGAGACCTCCTTCCTGCCGCGCAATCGATGAACAACTAGCTCGGGACATCGCTGCTGCTACCGGTGAGGCATACATGTCAGATACCAGGATACTTACGCTAACTCGGACGCCATTGTCTCCGAAGATGCCTCGGACATATTCCCTTCTCCGGTGACCACCTGTACATGGAACACACATTCTGGAAGCTGCCCTCGAAAGGCATGCATAGTGATACATTGCAAATGTATCTATAATTTTTGATGTTCCATGCTTGGTTTATCTACATTCTTATGTTTCGTTCCAACTTCGGAGTACTTTTCATATGATTTCTTGGACTAACCTATTAACAAGATGCCACAGTGCCAGTTGCCTGTTTTCTGCTGTTTTTGGTTCTAGGAAAGTCAGAAAATGAATATTCTCAGAATTGGATGGGACAAAAGCCAATATGCCTATTTTTCCCGGAGACTCACGGAGCCAGAATATGAGACGGAGGGGGCCACAGGGTGGCCACACCACCCCTAGGCGCGGGTCCCCCTTGGCCGCACCAGGGCATGGTGTGGGACCCCGGCCGGCCAACGACCTTGCCTCTTTCGCCTATATATCTCCCCTGAGGCAAAAACCCTAGATAGTCAATCAGAAATCCACGAAAAGTTCCGCAGCTCCGCTGCCACCGAAGGGGAGATTCGGGGGATAGAAAGTCTCTATTCCGGCACCCTGCCGGGATGGGGAAGTGTCCCCGGAGCCATCTCCATCGATCTCCACCACCATCTCCATCACCATTGCTGATTCCCATGATGAGGAGGGAGTAGTTCTCTCTCGAGGCTAAGGGTTCTACTGGTAGCTATGTGTTCATCTCTCTCTCTATGCATGATAATAATGTGATCATGAGCTTTGTAATCAAGTAGATCTACCTTGCTACTCAAGTGCTTTAATAGATCTCTGCTCTCCCCATGTGTGTGAAAGTGACAGCGTCCACACCATGGTGGCACTTAGGCTAGAGATTACAAATACTTGTTATGAGTTATATTTGGAGTTGGATGTCTCTATGAAATTGTGGTGTTTGTTGGAACCATCTAGTGCTCAAGGTGACAGTGTGGGGTTTTCTAGATGGGAAATGCTTACTTTGAGGTGTGCTGTTATAGCCCTACCATAGATTAGAGTGTCCAAACGGAGAGTAGTTCAGAGTAATATCATGAAGATAATATATTTATGAGAGTGTTCACTAGCGAAAGTATGATCCCTAGGCCTTGTTTCTAAGCATTGATACACCATTTGTAATTAGACTTGTTACATGTTTGCTTGCTTCCATCTTTATATTAGTTTTACTTTAGTCTTTTCCACGCCAGCAAGCTATTTTCTGGCACCGTTACCACTTATAATTATCCATACCACTTGTATTTCACTATCTCTTCGCCGAACTAGTGCACCTATACACCTGACAAGTGTATTGGGTGTGTTGGGGACACAGGAGACTTCTTGTATCTTGATTGCAGGGTTGCTTGAGAGGGGATACCTTTGACCACTTCCTCCCTGAGTTCGATAAACCTTGGATGATCCACTTAAGGGAAAACTTGCTGCTGTTCTACAAACCTCTGCACTTGGAGGCCCAACAATTGTCTACAAGAATAGAAGTGCGTAGACATCAAGCTATTTTCTGGCGCCGTTGCCAGGGAGGTACAGTAAAAGGTACTCACATCCTCCGGTGTGAGTGCTCGAAGCTATTTCCTTTAGATTCTGCAATTTTGTCTTTTTCTTTCTTGTTTTCACTAGTTAGGCTTAATGGAAAACAACAACAAAATTAGAGAGCTTTATAGTATTTATCTTGAGTTAGGACATGAAGTGTCTGAAGAGAAAATTAAAAAACCTATGGAACTTTATTTGCATGCTAATAGCAATGTTGTTAGTATGAATTCTTTGGACACCATTATTGCTAATGCTTTGGAAAAGTCTAAGCTAGGGGAAGCTAGTTTTTATGAAAATGATCTTTTTAGTTTCCCAGCTTTGGAAGATAGCTATTCTATTGCTTATGATGATACAAAACCTCCAATATATGATGATTGCAATGATGAATATGATATTTTCAGTTCACCTACTATTGAGGAGGAAATTAATTATGATTACAATATGCCTCCTATATTTGATGATTACGGTGATGAAAATAATAATGATAGCTATTTTGTTGAATTTTCTCCCACTACAATTAATAAGAATGACTATGTTTATGTGGAGAGTAATAATGATTTTATGCATGTGGCTCATGATAAGAATGTTTCTTGTGATAGTTATATTGTTTATTTTATTCATGATGCTACTGAAAGTTATTATGAGAGAGGGAAACATGGTTTTATGTATCTCAACAATATTAAGTTTCCCCTCTTTATGTTGAAAGTATTGAAGTTGCACTTGTTTTGCTTTACTATGCTTGTTGCTTTGTGCTTTCATGACTTGTTTCTTTACAAGATTCCTATGCATAGGAAGTGGGTTAGACTTAAATGTGTTTTGAATTTGCTTCTTTATGCTCTCTTTTACTTCAATTTATATTTCTTATGTGAGCATTTTCTCAAACTATCATGACTAACTTAAAGGCGTTAAAGAAAAGTACTTATTGGGAGATAACCCAAAAGTTTTAGATGAGTCTTGGAAGTTATTACCTCTGTAATAACCGCTCCTTATCCTTTTTATTTGCTTTTCGTGCCAAGAGTAACCTCTAATGAGAGAGAAATAATGCTTGGGAAAGTTGCTGTCCCGAAACAGATTTTTGTTCTTCACCGTAAAACTTTGTATAAAATGTCTATACGTCCTTTTGAGGCGTGAATTTTTGTTCTTCTGTCCCAGGTTGTTATCTAACTTTCGTTAGTTCAACACTTTTTGATTTGAGCAACAGAAGGTCTTCGAAAAAATTTGTCTTTACCTGCTGGTCTGTTTTGACAGATTTCTGCCATTATTTGCATTTGCTTCTTGTTGGTTCCTTTTTGAGTTCTTTTGGGGAATTGAGCTTTTTGAGGGAAGTGCTACAGTAGCTAGTGTTTTAATGGAAGTTTATTGGTGTTGGAACTGAACCTAAAAGACCTATTATCTTGAGTGCACTAATGTTGCTAATAAAGATTGTGTGAAGTTTTGTATGAAGGAAAAATTTCAGGTGTATGGAAGGAATGAGTAATGAGATGAAGGATGGACTAAACCTCAAGCTTGGTGATGCCACGCGTGTCACCCCAAGAAAAATCCAAGAAGTACAAGCGTCAAAGCTTGGGGATGCCCAAGGCACCCCCTCTTCATCAATAAAAATCCTAGGTTTCTTCCAAACGCTTTATTTTTATTGTTTCATGCACAGTTGTGTTATTCTTGGAGCGTCTTCTTTTTTGTTTTCATTTTGGTTTTTTGTTTGCTTGGTTTGCTTAGTTTGCTGAATAAATTGGTTGTACCCCCTCTTTCATGCATTCGTTTTCAAATAGTTTGGTTTGGACTAGAAAAGAGTAGGAAAGTTCATGCTTAAGTGTTAAGGAGAGTTTGTTTTTGACTGTGGCCTATGCTTTGTCATGCCATGCTTGATATTGTTTTGGCTTTATGCTTAGTATTCTTAGCTGTAGCATGACTTGTTATAAACAATTGAGATTGCTTAATGTGCCTTGGAAGGATCATGCATTGTTTTAGCATATTAAAGCATAATATTGTGGTATTCTCCTTTGATGCTTTATTTGGGTTGACTTGGCGCATGCTCACACGATGTTATGACTATCCAAAATCACCATAGCCTTTATGATCCTTTAGTTTTCAACTTGTAGTATCACTTTATGCTTTGATCAATGATGTTTTATCGCTCTGCATGATTATGGCCATTATTGCTCTCTTAGTTTGTCGCTCCCAGTCTTTTGCTAGCCTCCACAACCAAGTATGAGTTCCACTCATGCATACAACTCCCTAAACCAAGTTATTCCAAAGAGTCCACCATACCTACCTACTAGCTTATGCTATTCCAAGTATATTCATGTTTTTGTTGACCTTCCGAATTAAACTTGTTATGAGAAACTAGTGACTAAAGCTCTCACGAACTTGATGGAACACTTTACTTTTCTTGCCCTTAATAAACTTGAACCATTGTGTCGTCTATGTTGTATATGCTTGCACTTATTTTTTGGGGATTAGCAGAACCATGCTGTCAAGGGGAACGCTTTCAACATTGCACTGGTACTTTGTACCTAGTTGATATCATGCCCTTTTGTCTAGAGATGTCGTCGGTGTGAAATGAAAGGGGAGCTTGTAAGTCCATGGAGTTATGTATATGTGTTAGAGAAATGCCTGGCCCGCTGGTCTAATCCATGCTGAGATGGTGGAAACCTGCAGCGTAACCATAATGAGCTGTCTATGAAGCATTCTTCTTATAAAAAAATAGTCCTATATTGAGAAAAAGAGAAAAAGAGAAAAAATGAGATTATGAAAAGAGGAGAGAGAGAAAAAAGCACCATATTCCCATGGTAATTAAGAAGATTGCTGAGATGCTCGTTGTCTGCTTGCCTTATCATTTTGATATGGGGATTCTTCCATATCATCGGGCAAAGGGTACCCCGTCGGTGGTTCTCTATGATACACATGTACCTACGATGACAAGAACTTACCGGTGACTAAACTTGAGTAGCATGAGGAGCGGCCCTCGTATTAAAGGGACATGAGATTTCTAACTTATACTTCATCAAGCATGTACACCATAGTTTGTTCACTTTAACCTTAATAACTTCAAGATGCTTATGATAGGGGCAATGAGAGCTGAAAGCTAATAAGTACCATAACTTTTGGAAGCTCTTTATGAAACTTGAATCTCTACTTCCTTCTATGAAGGCCTTTCTTCCACCATTATATTGAGTCTCCACCTTCTACCTTTATGCACCTACTTTGAGAGCATAGTGGCCATTCTTAGTTCTATGTGCATTGTCCCAAGACTTATTGATTGATGCATAGCTTTCATATTGCTTGTTTTAAACTATCTGTATCTAGTTACTCTTATGAACTTTGAAGGTGTCCTATGCATTTATGTTTGCTACTCTGTGAGGGACAAGCTGAATGCCACTATGGTATGTTTTCTTTTTGTGAAACAAACAAACGTCTTGCAAAGCATTGATATTCATGAATCTTTTGTTTGTGCATTTTCATGTTGCAACATAGTTTCTTTGTCTTATTGCTAGAACTTTGTCTTTCATGTTATGATTGAAGTACTATGATCCCAGCTTTGAATGTTTTACAAATACTTTGATCAAGTTTATGATGGTGCATGTCACCTCAAAAATTATTCTTTCTTTTTATCACTTACCTACTCGAGGACGAGCAGGAGTTAAGCTTTGGGATGTTGATACACTGCAAATGTATCTATAATTTTTGATGCTCCATGCTTGGTTTTATCTACTTTCTTATGTTTTGTTCCAACTTTGGAGTACTTTTCATATGATTTCTTGGACTAACCTATTAACAAGATGCCATAGTGCCAGTTGCCTGTTTTCTGCTGTTTTTGGTTCCAGGAAAGTTAGAAAATGAATATTCTCGGAATTGGACGGGACAAAAGTCAATATGCCTATTTTCCTGGAGACTCACGGAGCCAGAATACGAGACGGAGGGGGGCCACAGGGTGGCCACACCACCCCTAGGCGCGGGTCCCCCTTGGCTGCGCCAGGGCATGGTGTGGGCCCCCTGGCCGGCCACCGACCTTGCCTCTTTCGCCTATATATCTCCCCCGAGGCAAAAACCCTAGATAGTCAATCAGAAATCCACGAAAAGTTCTGCAGCGCCGCCGCCACCGAAGGGGAGATTCGGGGGATAGAAAGTCTTTGTTTCGGCACCCTGCCGGGATGAGGAAGTGCCCCCGGAGCCATCTCCATCGATCTCCACCACCATCTCCATCACCATTGTTTATTCCCATGATGAGGAGGGCGTAGTTGTCTCTCGAGGCTAAGGGTTCTACTGGTAGCTATGTGTTCATATCTCTCTCTATGCATGATCATATTGTGATCATGAGCTTTGTAATCAAGTAGATCTACCTTGCTACTCAAGTGCTTTAATAGATCTCTGATCTCCCCATGTGTGTGAAAGTGACAGCGTGCACACCATGGTGGCACTTAGGCTAGATATTACAAATACTTGTTATGAGTTATATTTGGAGTTGGATGTCTCTATGAAATTGTGGTGTTTGTTGGAACCATCTAGTGCTCAAGGTGACAGTGTGGGGTTTCTAGATGGGAAAGGCTTACTTTGAGGTGTGCTGTTATAGCCCTACCATGGATTAGAGTGTCCAACCGGAGAGTAGTTCAGAGTAGTATCATGAAGATAATATATTTATGAGAGTGTTCACTAGCAAAAGTATGATCCCTAGGCCTTGTTTCTAAGCATTTATACACCATTTGCAATTAGACTTGTTACATGTTTGCTTGCTTCCATCTTTATTACAGTTTTACTTTAGTCTTTTCGATGCCAGCAAGCTATTTTCTGACACCGTTACCACTTATAATTATCCATACCACTTGTATTTCACTATCTCTTCGCCGAACTAGTGCACCTATACACCTGACAAGTGTATTGGGTGTGTTGGGGACACAAGAGACTTCTTGTATCTTGATTGCAGGGTTGCTTGAGAGGGGATACCTTTGACCACTTCCTCCCTGAGTTTGATAAACCTTGGGTGATCCACTTAAGGGAAAACTTGCCGCTGTTCTACAAAGCTCTGCACTTGGAGGCCCAACAACTGTCTACAAGAATAGAAGTGCGTAGACATCACACAACGGCGCCATCGATGGAATGCGACCATGCTCTCCAAGTTCTGGAAGGTAAGGTCCCGCAAAGCATGGACGAAGGCGTGCTCCAAGCTACACTTGATGGTGTGCGCAACAGTGTTCACGACGAGGTCTGGCATGGCGTGAGTGCATGTGCTTGCATGCTTAACAATGTACGTGGAGAGGTCTTGCACGGCTAGTGCGGTAGCATTGGCGGCATCCACATCAAGCTCCTTCATTGCACATACAAGATGAGACCGCGCGCTCGTCGGGTACATCGCACTCCATGGCCTCCATAGCAAGCTGAGTCCGGGTTGTGAAGGAAGTGACAGATAGAAGAAACAACGAGATATGGATGCGAGAATCATTGAGGGAGTGAGGAAAAGATGGCCATGCGTGCCAGAGCTCGGTGGAAAGGCTACATCATATAGCTAAAAGCTACATGGGTTGTCATGTACTTTTTCCTGTAGCTGATGAGGCATGAGGCGTGAACAGTACACGCGTAAGCTAAAATAAGTCTACTCTGTAGACGACCAAAAGTACAAGATGATGAACAAATTTTCATCTCGACATGTGATACAATGTGAGTAAAGGGGGAATCTGAAAAATTGTGGCACATATCTCAAACTGCAACAAGTGGACATGATATGCCACGCACCCATGTGTACAAGCACAAAATCCACTCTCTATAATATGATGCAATATTCAAAAAATATAAATCTCCACTTTAGGTGTTGTGATTTTTTAAGTGTAGTAATGTTTTCCTATTTAATAATTAAAGTTAATAATAAAACCTAAATAGTGTTAACTTCAAATTTAAACACTCTCCTTTGTAAAGTAATCTTTTGTCAAAAAGTTATTCTTTCAAGAAATATTAAAAGTAATCCTTAAGTATTTCTATGAAGACTCTAATGAATTAATAACCCTTTTACGAAATCCCTGTGTACCATTCCACACTTGGGTGATGTACTATTGCATGCTACTTGTTGCTTTTACATATTGTTCCACACACTCTCACAAGCCTTAACCAAAATCACAGGTGTGAAGATGATATAAAAGTGCAACACATTCCAAAGAACTTATCACAAACTCTGAACCCTAGATTAGATACGATTATGCCGGAGATTCACGTTTATCAAACTTCAGTACATTATTTATGCATAATTGCATCTTGCTTCTTTAAACGTTCTTCCTTATCGGACCAATGATGTTGTTTACAGAATTTGAATCTTCTATTGTCTGGAAGACCGTGATTGCATAATCTTGCAATCACAAAAGGCAAGTTCACACTTGCTCATGTCCTTTGATTACTTTCTACCAAATACTTGTAACTCAACTATTGTCATGACCTGCATTTCAAAAAGAGCAATTGGGATACCATTGTCCAGGAATATATCATCTAGGACTTAACAACCAATGTCGCCAGTGATTCTAGCACCGTATATTACGAGTTAACCATGAGATTTAGAATGGGACAGAGAAGTCAGTTGTAACATCCCAAAATTTTAATCCAAGCTTATCAAGATCCAAATCATCAAAATTAGGGTTAACAAAAACTTTTCCAAATTAAAAATGCAAGCATTCATGTCTATGAGCATTTAATTTAGGAATTGATTTGAATTGCCATGGTTCTGTGATTCTTTGCTTGTAAAATGTTTCTTAGGTGAAATAAACATCATCTAAATCATTCCCAAACTTTTCCCAAAGAAAAACAACTCAAAATGAATAATTGAAGTGAATGGTCATTTTGGCCAAATTAACTATCATGCCTACTTTGGCTATTCCTAGTACTCAAAACTTAATAGAAACATTTGTGGATCTTTACACCCATTGCTAGTCCACATAATGAGGTACCAAGGCCCACTTTGTAATCTACTAAAAACATTCAAATGCTAATTTTAAATGACAGTTTAAAATTGAATCTATTTCATATGGGAAGATCCCACTATTTCAAAAACCACTCAAACAAGCTCAATTTTCAAAACCCAAGCAACCACAGAGTCTCAAGCTTATGCCTAGCAAACCCACCAAAAATCTTTTCAAAATTCAAAAGTTTATTTCTTGCGGCCATTTAATCAAACACTTGGCAGGCAGGGTTAAACTCTAAATCCTAGCTCACTGTTTTGAACAGGGTTTTGCCCCCAAATGATCTCCATTTAATCCCCTTGTTCCCTCATGATCTAACCCGACCATTAGCACCTCACTCCCTTGTCCCTAGCCATAGTGCCGAGCCACCCCGAGCACCAACTCGCCGGCCGACCATGCACTCACCCCAGCAGACCACCTTCCCCTCTCTCGCCATGTCTAGGAGGTAGCCAGGACCTCACCGCCACCCTCTGTCTCTTCCCTGAGCCAAGCCCAGTAGTGGACCACCGAGCAATCCCCGCGCCCAGTGCCACCGCGCCATGCCGAGCACGCGCCAGAGCGCCGCACCCGGCACGCGTGCACAAGCCGCCGCTCGACCGCAGGAACACGACGGACATGCCTGTTCGCCGCCCAACGCACCACAGCCACCGCTCGCCGTGGACATTGCCGCTTCTGCCGCTCAGAGCGCCAGCTGCCCCCGACCGCATACCACCGCCCCTAAGCCAGCATTAAGTTCCTAGAGCACCGCCAGGAGACCGCCCGTCGATCGCCACCCTCAGCCATGCCGCTAGCCGCCCGTAGCCATGTCGCCACCGTCGCCTGCCCATCCCTCTCGGTCTCACCGGCGAGCCTATAAAAGGAGGGCACCCCCGGCCATTCGAAGCACACCACTCTACTCCCCTCACCTCACTGATCATCCCACACCACTAACCGGAGCAAGGGGAGCAGCAGCTCGCTGGAATTGCACCGGAGCAGGCCGCCTCTGGAGGAGAAGGGTGCCGCTGATTGCGACCACCCCCGGAGCTGCCTCGACCGTCCCTGAGCTCGCAGTCGACCACCAGTCCGTTTGCCCGCCTCGCCGACCTTGCTGGAGCCCTAGTACGCCCCCCTATGCACCCCCACCAAGCCTCTAGGGTTCGAGCTCGCCGGTGACAGGTCCGTCGTCGACAACAAGCCACAGCCGTTGATCCCCACTCTAATCTAACGTCCCACATCGCCCCGTACCGCTTCGCGTGTTAGGAGCCGCTGACCGGTGGACCGCCCCCTCAGCTGAGCCCCGCGTTGTGGAGTGACACTGGGCCGGCCCGTTAGAGTTTCCTGCGCGACCCAGTAAATTCAAATTAGGATTTTTTCTATTTAGTTTAAACTTAGTTATGTCCCCTAGTTTGAAAATCAATTCAGAGAGATTTAAAAATCCAAATTGCATGAAACCAATTTTGTCTTAAAGGTATTGAAATAATCTATCCAAGCCCGTTGGATTTAATTCAATTAGAGTTATAGATCTCTCCTAGTAAAAATAATAAAACAGAAGCTTTTGTACCTTGCAACATTTTTATAAAATCAACCAAGTTAGCTTTTGAGTTGATTCCAACTCTCAAAAATCACCTTTCATCATGCCTATCTGAATATGTAATAATATCAAGGTTTACATGCAGTGACTTTGGACTAGTACCAAAATAATGCTATATAGGCATTTCTAGTCACTTTAAATCATTAAATAATGAACTTAAACCAAAGTAATTATGATCCAACCCTTAAATTGAATTCCCACATGTTAGAATAGGTGGTGATGACATGTGTCCACATGATCCCAGATTTTAAGTGGTGAATATTAAATCTTAGTTAATTTTTCAATGAGTAGAAATTACTTTTCTAAAATAAAAAGGAGGAAACTAGTGAATAAAACTTGTGATGCTTGTGATGATAATAGATCATCAATTGTGTGCCTTAGAGTACTAATTAGACTAGTTAAGTATTGTTTGGTGATTGTGTACTCCGTATGTATTTATAGAAGATAGTACCGGCCAAGCTTATGAGGAGGAGGAGTGCTACCAAGAAGAAGAAGAAAACTTCAACCATTGCACCAACCAAGGCAAGCTAGCACTATCTAAGTTAACCCTTGCAAGTTGTACTTGCAAGCCACCATTAACAAAGCAAGTTAACCCGTGCAAGCTATTGTTAGCAAGCTAGGATTGAACTAGATGGTTTAGCAAAGATGCTTTAGGCATGCTTGAGTTACACTACCTTGACTAGTATTTCATCCAAGTCTTTGTTTCAAGCTTTACTTCCTTTACCTTACCCAAAGTTCTTTACTTGTTTTGAAGGTAGAATAAAAAGTATAAAACTTGACCTATTTAGATAAGCTTTAGATGTCATTCTATGGCATGAGATTGATCCGACCATTTTCCACCTTAGTGAACACTCTTAACTCAATAGTTTAGAGTGGATCAAAAACTTGAGTCACTTAGATGGGAACTTGGTGAAAAAGAATTATGAAAACCTTGGAATGATGAGTCATTCTATTGAGATGTTTTGACATGGGTTGAGAAACACAAATGGTTTATGATGGTGAAACTGTTGAGGCATGAGCCTTAGCCCTTTTATAAAACTGATGGTTGGATTCGGATGCGATACCATTCCAAATTTACCGTACAACCACACTACCTGAATTGGGTAAGGCTTAGCCGGAAGTTTATATGCATTAGTATTAGTTCCCTCGCGGGAGAGGTTTGAGCTGAGGCTACCTCTCAATGTTGTCCACCTATGCAGTGCCCAAGATGATAGATGGTCATGGTTGGGAGGCCATGCGCATAGGAGAGGTGCTTATACTAGGGTGTGTAAAGGAAAGGTTATGTTTGATTATCTGCATACTAAGTATGATGATTCAGGGTTATCTTTAACAGATGTGTCGAATCTTGTCGTGAAAGTGTACCACCTCTGCAGAGTGTCAAACTATTCGAATAGCCGCGTCCACGGTTATGGACGGTTGGAATGGCCATACCGTTTCGTTGTCAGATGTTTTCCAAACAACTTATGAAATGAATGATGAATCTTGACTTAACCACAACAGGGTTGTGTTTATGATAATAGCTTCCCAACTTAAGTGATTCTAGAACTTTGTCTTATCTTTCTTTTCTTCAGAACTCAGCTGAGGTTTCAAACTTAACCTTGTAGTTAAACTTAGATCTAGCACTTTAACTTAGAATTATATTACTTGTTAGTGATAGTTTGCGATACTTAAAGAGTACTCATGGCTTTTGTCCCTGGCTATTCTCATGGCCAGACTATGAAGGAGGCTATCAAGATGATGGCCAGTAGGACGGCTATGATAACTAGGACTATCTGCCTTCGTCAGCATTGCCTGTGCCCCTGAAGATGGACCCCACCACTACGCTTTATATTTATTCCGCTGCTTGTTGTATTAAGACTGGACCATGAGATCATTATTCGTGTAAGACCTTATGTATGGTTTGTAATGGATGATGTACTATGATATCCAATCCGTTATGTCTCGCAAAAATGGTAATCCTGGGATTGTGAGGTATGGCATAACGGGCATCTGGGATTAAAAATCCGGGTGTTGACAAGTTGGTATTAGAGCCATCCTGACCATACGAGACCCTAGTTAGGATGGACGTCCGAACAAAAACTTAGTTTCAAAACCAAAGTGAGTATTTACGAAAAACTATCTCCTCTCTTATCCTTGGGAATTCTTTCTTTCTAAAAAATTCATGTTCCTCAAAATTCTTACATTACTACTTAAAATTTGACACACTTGATCACTTCACTAATTTCCTCATCCTTAATTCTTGTAGATGGAGACTCAGTTCAGCAAGTTTTACCAGTTGGGAAACGGAGGTCAGCTGATCTTCGAGAGGGATCTGGATTCACTGTCGGAGTTATTGGGACGCCCACATCCGGAGTTTCTTGGAGCTCAACTTCTAGGACCCCCAGGAGGAGACCTATAGTGGCAAGTCACCGCCGATCTGAGAGGAAGCATTGAAGCACCAACTTCTGGGAGAATTCAGTTCTCCGTGAGAGAGAACAACTGGCTAGATGGATTAGCCAGAGCAATGCATGAAGCTCTCACACGTCTATGTGCCCTCAGCATCAACAAAATCCAAGGAACCCGTTTTGCTCACTATGCAAGACATGACTTCATGGGAATGCCGATGGAGATGCCAAGTCACCTAGAGTTGAGGCATCAAGTGGAGAATCTTGACTTCTTGCTGCATGACCGACAATAGGAACTGGACAATGCTAGGGAGTTAGCCAACCAGAACCGTGCCATTGCCGACCAGAAGGCCCAGACTTTCGCACTGCTCGTCCAGGATCACCAGTCTCTTTGCCGCCAGCATGCAAAGAAGGATCGAACCATCACCCGTCTTTGCAAGAAGGTGGCCGACCTCGAGAAGACCGTCAAGGAGCAGGAAGCTCAGCTTGCCGCCAAGGAAGAAGAAGATGAGGGTGAAGACATCCAGGGAGACATGGACTCTTACCTCAGCAACGATGATGACTTTCTGGAGGAAGATGTCGTCGACTTCTACACTAACGATGAGGACTCCGACTTCATCGACGATGAATAGATGCACTAGAGCACTGTCGTAGCATGAGATGTATCGGTCCCACTGTATCGTAGCTTACAGAATGGTTCTTCAAACCATCTGTTTTCCTTTGTTTGTTGTGGTGTGTGTTGTATCGTGTGTTTGTCTGCATTAATGGAATGAAGTTAGTTGCAAAACCTGAGTCTAACTCAAAGTTTTAGCTTTGAAACCAAAACCATGAACCTTAGACTTTCCCTCTTACCCCTATATCTATCTCAATCTTCAGATGACTTGTGGAAACCAAGGAGGGAGCAGCTTGTCGCAGGACCCAATGCTGCAGATCTTGCAGAATCTCATCGCCGACCGTGAAGCAAGTAGGGCAGAACGTCAAGCCAACTTAACAACACTACAGCAGATCGCCCAGATGGCTCTCAACAACCAAGGGCATGGAAATCAGGATCACCATGGATCCAAACTCAAAAAAATTCAGAATACCAATCCCCCAATCTTCAACCAATCTGAAAACCCATTAGATGTTGATGACTGGTTACAAACGATGGAAAACAACCTTGAAGTTGCAGGAGTTGATGAAAACGAGAAAGTTCTCTTCACCACCCACTATCTGGCGGGAGATGCAAGAGCTTGGTGGAATAGCATCCGCAATATGAACCATGGTCAAGTGATGACATGGGAGGAATTCAAAGTCAAGTTCAGCCGCACCCACGTGCCGCAAGGTCTAGTCAACAGGATGAGAGATGAATTCCGTGAATTGAAGCAAGGAAGAATGACTGTGGTAGAATACCGTGACAGATTCATGTCACTTGCCAGATATGCACCGGATGAAATCAACACGGAGGCCAAGAAGAAGGAGAGATTCTTGAACGGACTGCATGATGAAATGCAGACGGTCCTCGTCAACATCCGTTTTCAGGATCTCGAAGAGCTAGTCGACTCTGCCATTCAGATGGAAGGGAAAATTAATCAGGCAAACGACAACCGCAAACATCGTATGATGCAACAATCAAGATCCAGTAGTCACCAGAAGTACCGTCCCAACCCCTCACCAGGATATGCACCAAGGAACAACCGACCCCCAATGTCTCGCCCAAGCTACCCCAACCGTAGCAGAGGCAATGTGAAGTTCGGAGGAAACCATCACAACTCCAGCAATGCCAACAATTTCAACCGTGCACCTCCCAAGAACAACAACAACAACAACACTACACCCAGAACTGGCAGCAATGTTGTGCCTATCGCAGCCAAGGACAAGTCCCAGATCACTTGTTTCGAATGTGGAGTGAAGGGTCACTACTCCAATGAGTGTCCCAAGAAGACTTCCGCCAATGCCACTGTGAATGCCCCAGCTCAACAGCAGCGTCGTGTTCAACCAGGAAGAAGGTTTGCCCTAGAGAACCCTCACAACTGCAACGGTCGTCTCTTCCACATGAACGCAGAAGAAGCCCAAGAAGCGCCAGATGTAGTGCTGGGTATGTTTTCTGTCAACTCAGTTTTAGCAAGAGTATTGTTTGATTCGGGAGCATCGCATTCATTTGTCACCGAAGAATTTGCATGCACTAGTAAGATTCACCCAACCAACTTGAAGCATGTCATGATAGTTCAAATCCCCGATTCAACTACAAAAGCTAGAAAAATCTGCAAAGCCATGCCTATCAGAATACATGGGATAGATTTTTATGCCAACCTAATAGTACTTGGAACCAAAGGATTGGAAGTAGTACTAGGTATGGACTGGATGTCAAGGCATAAAGGACTGATAGACTATGCTCAGAAAGCCATCACCATGACCACTAGTTCTGGAGTAACTATAGAGCATATATCTGAAACCTTACCTCGCCAATTCAAGTGCAACAAGAGTCTAGCCCTACCCACCATAGACCAATTCAGAGTAGTCTGTGAATACCCCGACATATTCCCAGATGAATTGCTAGGTATGCCCCCGGATAGGGATATTGAGTTCATAATAGAACTAATCCCCGGAACCGGACCCATAGCCCAGAGACCCTATAGCATGAACCCCTCAGAGTTAGTGTAACTGAAGAAGCAGTTAGATGCCATGTTAGCAACAGGCTTGATTCAACCAAGCGCATTGCCATGGAGATCACCAGTGTTATTCGTCGACAAGAAAGATGGAGGCAATCGTCTGTGTACAGATTACAGAAAGTTGAATGACGTCACCATCAAGAACAAGTACCCCTTGCCAAAGATAGAGGATCTATTTGATCAATTGATCGGAGCTCAGGTATTCTCAAAGATTGATCTTAGGACTAGTTATCACCAACTTAAGATTCGTGCAACGGATATTCTGAAGACCGCCTTTACTACTCGCTATGGTTTATACGAGTATACGGTTATGTATTTTGGATTAACCAATGCCCCTGCTTATTTCATGAATCTCATGAATAAGATGTTTATGAATTTCTGATACATTGCAAATGTATCTATAATTTTTGATGCTCCATGCTTGGTTTTATCCACTTTCTTGTGTTTTGTCCACACTTTGGAGTACTTTTCATATGATTTCTTGGACTAACCTATTAACAAGAGCCACAGTGCCAGCTGCCTGTTTTCTGCTGTTTTTGGTTCCAAGAAAGTCAGAAAATGAATATTCTCGGAATTGGACAGGACAAAAGCCAAAGTACCTATTTTTCCAGAAGACTCCAGGAGCCAGAATATGAGACGGAGGAGGGCTAGGGGCTGGCCACACACCCCAGGCGCGGGTTGGGCCTGGCCGCGCTAGGGCATGGTGTGGTGGCCCTAGGCACCCCTCGGTCTCCCTCTTCGCCTATAAGAAGCCTTCTGACCTAAAAACTCCGGGGGGGTCGACGTTTTTCCAAAAGAAGTTCCGCAGCGCCGCCACCACCGAAGGGGAGATTCGGGGGACAGAAAGTCTCTGTTTCGGCATCCTGCCGGGACGGGGAAGTGCTCCCGGAGCCATCTCCATCGATCTCCACCATCATCTCCATTGACCATCCATGTTTCCCCCATCTATGAGTGAGTAATACCCCGCTGTGGGCTATGGGGATGGTAGGGATTGGATGAGATCGTTCATGTAATGGCATCAGATTGTTAGGGCATGGTGCCTAGTATCTTTTATTAGTGCTTTATGACTTTGTTGCAACTTGTTGTGCTTAGTGCTTGTCACTAGGGCCCGAGTGCCATGATTTCAGATCTGAACATGTTATTGATTCATTATGATAGTATTGTTTTTGGTCTTATCTGCAAGTTGTATACACACGTTGTTGTCCGGAACTTATGGCCCCGAAGTGACAGAAATTGGGATAACCAGAAGGGAATGGCTTTGATGTGAGGATCACATGTGTTCATGGAGTGTTAATGCTTTGCTCCGGTGCTCTATTAAAAGGAGCACCTTAATTGCCAGTAGTTCCCTAGAGGCCCCGCTACAAACGGGCTGGCAGGACAAAAGATGTTGTGCAAGTTCTCATTGCGAGCACGTATGACTATATATGAACACATGCCTAGGATTATCTAGTACTTGGATGCTTTATCTTATATATATGCAATTGCCCTATGTTCTGATTGCTATGTGAATTGTCTTGTCCATGCAACACCCGTCCATCCATCCCTATGCCTACCGCACTTGAATCCCACTGTTACTGCTTTTGTTACTATTGTCTTTGCTTTACTACTACTGCTACTTTGTTATTCCTACAACAAAACTGTTGCTACTGATAAACTACTGTGAGCAAGATTGTTTCCAGGTGCAGCTGAATTGACAACTCAGTTGTTAAGGCTGATAAATATTCTTTGGCTCCCCTTGTGTCGAATCAATAAATTGGGTTTCACTTCCCTCAAAAATACTGCGATACACCCCCTATACTTGTGGGTCATCAATTTCCTACATAAGTTTGTAGTTGTGTTTATCGACGACATCCTTATCTACTCCAAGTCAGAAGAAGAGCATGAGCAACATCTGAGAATCATCCTAGAAACCCTGAGAGAACATCAATTATATGCCAAGTTCAGCAAGTGTGAGTTTTGGCTGAAAGAAGTAGGATTCCTAGGACATATTGTGTCTACCGGAGGAGTCTCTGTTGATCCCGCCAAGATCAAGGATGTCGAAGAATGGGAAGCCCAACCACTCAAACCCAAGTCCGTGCATTTCTCGGATTAGCAGGATACTACCGCAAGTTCGTAGAAGGATTCTCGAGCATCACCAACCCATGACCCAATTGTTGAAGAAGGACAAGAAGTTTGAATGGACAGACAAGTGTGAAGCCAGTTTCCAGGAGCTGAAGAAGAGATTGATATCAGCCCCAATTTTGATCATGCCAGACATCAAGAAGCCATTTGATGTATATTGTGACGCATCCAAGATTGGTCTAGGATGTGTATTGATGCAAGAAGGCAAAGTCATCAGCGTGTCATAACCGACAAGCAGCATGAGCAGAACTATCCGACCCATGACCTTGAGCTAGCAGCTGTGGTTCTAGCGTTGAAGACATGGCGTCATTATTTGATGGGTAATCGCTGTGAGATTTACTCGGATCACAAGAGCTTAAAGTATATTTTCACCCAGAAGGAGCTGAATATGAGGCAAAGGAGATGGATAGAGTTAATCAAGGATTATGACCTTGACATTCACTATCACCCCGGCAAAGCCATTGTGGGAGCGGATGCTCTTAGCAGATTGCCGTGTAGGCTAAACACCATGATCAAGGAGAAGCAACCAAGTTTGTCTGAAGAGTTGGAGCAGTTCAGGACTAAATTAGTTAGCAAAGGATTCTTAGCTAGCATTGAACATCAACCCACTTTGATTAGCCAAATCAAGGAAGCCTAGAAGAGGAATGAAAGTATCGATAGAATCAAACGTCGTATTGGTACAGGAAAGGTACCTAGATTCCCCGAAGACGAAGAAGGGGTACTGTGGTACAAAGGACGTATCTGTGTGCCAGCAGATTCGGAGATGAATCAAGTTATCATGAAGGAAGCTCATGATACTCTTTATTCTATCCACCCCGGAGGAACGAAGATGTATCAGGATTTGAAAGAGCAATTTTGGTGGCACAAGATGAAGAGAGAAATAGGAAGCTACATCGCCAAATGTGACATCTGTCAAAGAGTCAAAGCAGAGCACCAGAGACCCGCAGGATTTTTGCAACCATTGCAGATTCCAGAGTGGAAATGGGATTCCGTCGGAATGGACTTTATCACCGGTTTACCTACTTCTAGTAGGAGAAATGACTCAATCTGGGTCATCGTTGATAGACTGTCCAAGGTAGCCCACTTCATACCTGTCAAGACTACCTATCAGAGTGCAAAGCTAGAAGAGCTATACATTGCTAGGATTGTTAGTCTGCATGGAACCCCCAAGACCATAGTATCAGATCGAGGAACCTAGTTTACCTCGAGATTTTGGCAGAAAGTTCAGGAAGGATTGGGAACCAAGTTGAACTTCGCATCGCTTATCACCCATAAACCGATGGATGACGGTGAGAGAGTCAACCAGATCCTGGAGGATATGCTTAGAGCTTGTGTGTTGGAATTTGGATCAAAATGGGAAGACTGCCTGCCTTTCGCAGAATTCTCATATAACAACAGTTATCAAGCTAGCTTGTAGATGGCACCATTTGAATTCCTATATGGAAGAAAGTGTCGTACCCCTTTAAATTGGTCGCAAGTAGGAGAGAGTCAGATCTTTGGACCCGACATTCTCTGAGAAGCCGAAGAGAAGGTTCACAAAGTCCATGAGCACCTCAAGACCGCCCAATCCCGACAGAAGAGTTATGCTGACAAAAGAAGGAGAGACCTGACTTTCAATGTCAGAGATTTTGTATATCTCAAGGTTTCACCATTGAAGGGAACTCAACGCTTTAGTCTGAAAGGAAAGTTAGCCCCCAGATATATCGGACCCTTCAAGATTATGAACCGTTGGGGAGAAGTATCATATCAATTGGAACTGCCTGAAGAAATGTCAGCCATCCACAATGTGTTCCATATCTCATTACTTCGCAAATGCTTGGAAGTGCCCAAGAAGACTGAAGTTTTCAAGAACATCGATCACAGAGCTGTAGAGATCAACAATGACCTAACCTACCGGTAAGTGCCCATCCGTATCTTAGAGGAAGCCTACAGAACCACCAGGACCAGGAGCATCAAGTTTCTCAAGATTCAGTGGAGCAACCATACCAAGGAGGAAGCCACTTGGGAGCGCGAAGATTACATTAGGACAGAGTTCCCAGATCTCTTTAGTTCCTAGTTTTCTTGTAAATCACGGGACGAGATTTTGTTTAAGGGGGGAAGGTTTGTAACATCTCAAAACTTTAATCCAAGCTTATCAAGATCCAAATCATAAAAATTAGGGTTAACAAAAACTTTTCCAAATTAAAAATGCAAGCATTCATGTGTATGAGCATTTAATTTAGGAATTGATTTGAATTGCCATGGTTCTGTGATTCTTTGCTGGTAAAATGTTTCTTAGGTGAAATAAACATCATCTAAATCATTCCCAAACTTTTCCCAAAGAAAAACAACTCAAAATGAATAATTGAAGTGAATGGTCATTTTGGCCAAATTAACTATCATGCCTACTTTGGCTATTCCTAGTACTCAATACTTAACAGAAACATTTGTGGATCTTTACACCCCTTGCTAGTCCACATAATGAGGTACCAGGGCCCACTTTGTAATCTGCTAAAAATATTCAAATGCTAATTTTAAATGACAGTTTAAAATTGAATCTATTTCATATGGGAAGATCCCACTATTTCAAAAACCACTCAAAAAAGCTCAATTTTCAAAACCCAAGCAACCACAGAGTCTCAAGCTTATGCCTAGCAAACCCACCAAAAATCTTTTCAAAATTCAAAAGTTTATTTCTTGCGGCCATTTAATCAAATACTTGGCAGGCAGGGTTAAACTCTAAATCCTAGCTCACTGTTTTGAACAGGGTTTTGCCCCCAAATGATCTCCATTTAATCCCCTTGTTCCATCATGATCTAACCAGACCATTAGCACCTCACCCCCTTGTCCCTAGCCACAGTGCCGAGCCACCCCGAGCACCAACTCGTCGGCCGACCATGCACTCACCCCAGCAGACCACCTCCCCCTCTCTCGCCATGTCTAGGAGGTAGCCAGGACCTCACCGCCACCCTCTGTCCCTTCCCCGAGCAAAGCCCAACAGTGGACCACCGAGCAATCTCCACGCCCAGTGCCATCAAGCGCCATGCCGAAACCTGCAGAGCCTTGCACCCGGCACGCGTGCACAAGCCGCCGCCGACCGCAGCCACGCCACCGCTCCGCCACGACCTGGGACATGCACATTCATGCCCAACACACCACAGCCACCTCGCCGTGGACATTGCCGCTTCGCCAGGCCGCCAAGCTGCCCCAACCGCATACCACCGCCCCTAAGCCAGCATTAAGTTCCTAGAGCACCACCAGGAGACCGCCCGTCGATCGCCACCCTCAGCCATGCCGCTAGCCGCCCGTAGCCATGTCGCCACCGTCGCCTGCCCATCCCTCTCGGTCTCGCCGGCGAGCCTATAAAAGGAGGGCACCCCCGGCCATTCGAAGCACACCACTCCACTCCCCACACCTCACTGATCATCCCACACCACTAGCCGGAGCAAGGGGAGCAGTAGCTCGCCGGAATTGCACCGGAGCAGGCCGCCTCTGGAGGAGAAGGGCGCCGCTGATTGCGACCACCCCCGGAGCTGCCTCAACCGTCCCTGAGCTCGCCGTGGACCACCAGTCTGTTTGCTCGCCTCGCCGACCTTGCTGGAGCCCTGGTACGCCACCTATGCACCCCCACCGAGCCGCTAGGGTTCGAGCTCACCGGCGACAGGTCCGCCGTCGATGACAAGCCATAGCCGTTGATCCCCACTCTAATCCAACGTCCCACATTGCCCCGTACCGCTTCGCGTGTTAGGAGCCGCTGACCGATGGACCCCCTGTCAGCTGAGCCCCGCGCTATGGAGTGACACTGGGCCGGCCCGTTAGAGTTTCCTGCGCAACCCAGTAAATTCAAATTAGGATTTTTCTATTTAGTTTAAACTTAGTTCTGTCCCCTAGTTTGAAAATCAATTCAGAGAGATTTACAAATCCAAATTGCATGAAACCAATTTTGTCTGAAAGGTATTCAAATGATTTATCCAAGCCCGTTGGATTTGATTCAATTAGAGTTATAGATCTCTCCTGGTAAAAACTAATAAAACAGAAGCTTTTGTACCTTGCAACATTTTTATAAAATCAACCAAGTTAGCTTTTGAGTTGATTCCAACTCTCAAAAATCACCTTTCATCATGCCTGTCTGAATATGTAATAATATCAAGGTTTACATGCAGTGACTTTGGATTAGTATCAAAATAATGCTATATAGGCATTTCTAGTCACTTTAAATCATTAAATAATGAACTTAAACCAAAGTAATTATGATCCAACCCTTAAATTGAATTCCCACATGTTAGAATATGTGGTGATGACATGTGTCCACATGATCCCATATTTTAAGTGGTGAATATTAAATCTTAGTTACTTTTTCAATGAGTAGAAATTACTTTTCTAAAATAAAAAGGAGGAAACTAGTGAATAAAACTTGTGATGCTTGTGATGATAATATATCATCAATTGTGTGCCTTAGAGTACTAATTAGACTAGTTAAGTATTGTTTGGTGATTGTGTACTCCGTATGTATTTATAGAAGATAGTACCGGCCAAGCTTATGAGGAGGAGGAGTGCTACCAAGAAGAAGAAGAAAACTTCAACCATTGCACCAACCAAGGCAAGCTAGCACTATCCAAGTTAACCCTTGCAAGTTGTACTTGCAAGCCACCATTAACAAAGCAAGTTAACCCGTGCAAGCTATTGTTAGCAAGCTAGGATTGAACTAGATGGTTTAGCAAAGATGCTTTAGGCATGCTTGAGTTACACTACCTTGACTAGTATTTCATCCAAGTCTTAGTTTCAAGCTTTACTTCCTTTACCTTACCCAAAGTTCTTTACTTGTTTTGAAGGTAGCATAAAAAGTATAAAACTTGACCTATTTAGATAAGCTTTAGATGTCATTCTATGGCATGAGATTGATACCACAATTTTCCACCTTAGTGAACACTCTTAACTCAATAGTTTAGAGTAGATCAAAAACTTGAGTCACTTAGATGGGAACTTGGTGAAAAAGAATTATGAAAACCTTGGAATGATGAGTCATTCTATTGAGATGTTTTGACATGGGTTGAGAAACACAAATGGTTTATGATGGTGAAACTGTTGAGGCATGAGCCTTAGCCCTTTTATAAAACTGATGGTTGGATTCGGATGCGATACCATTCCAAATTTACCATACAACCACACTACCTGAATTGGGTAAGGCTTAGCCAGAAGTTTATATGCATTAGTATTAGTTCCCTCGCGGGAGAGGTTTGAGCTGAGGCTACCTCTTAATGTTGTCCACCTATGCAGTGCCCAAGATGACAGATGGTCATGGTTGGGAGGCCATGCTCATAGGAGAGGTGCTTATACTAGGGTGTGTAAAGGAAAGGTTATGTTTGATTATCTGCATACTAAGTATGATGATTCAGGGTTATCCCTGACAGATGTATCGAATCTTGTGGTGAAAGTGTACCACCTCTGCAGAGTGTCAAACTATTGAATAGTCGTCATGATTATGGATAGTTGGAATGGCCATACTGTTTCGTTGTCAGATGTTTTCCAAACAACTTATGAAATGAATGATGAATCTTGACTTGACCACAACAGGGTTGTGTTTATGATAATAGCTTCCCAACTTAAGTGATTCTAGAACTTTGTCTTATCTTTCTTTGCTTCAGAACTCAGCTGAGGTTTCAAACTTAACCTTGTAGTTAAACTTAGATCTAGCACTTTAACTTAGAATTATATTACTTGTTAGTGATAGTTTGCGAGTACTTAAAGAGTACTCATGGCTTTTGTCCCTGGCTATTCTCATGGGCAGACTATGAAGGAGACTATCAAGATGATGGCCAGCAGGACGGCTATGATAACTAGGACTATCTTGCCGTCGGCATTGCCTGTGCCCTCGAAGATGGACCCCACCGCTCGCTTTATATTTATTCATTGCTTGTTGGATTAAGACTGGATCATGAGATCCTTATTCGTGTAAGACCTTATGTATGGTTTGTAATGGATGATGTACTGTGATATCCAATCCGTTATGTCTCGCAAAAATGGTAATCCTGGGATTGCGAGGTATGGCATAACGGGCATCTGGGATTAAAAATCCGGGTGTTGACATCAGTTGTATCTTCTTCCTTTCGCATGTAGCCGGATGCACGGGTCGTGGCTGTTATCCTTGTAGCGTGCCTTAATTGGTAATTCGTAAAGGGTATGCAGCATATGGGTGGGAACCCTCAACGTCCCACGATAGTTCTGGCATCTGAACGGTCTGTACTACCCATTGCCATAATTTAATATGTGGGCATGGCGTACACCAAGGAGACATACGGGGTCGCAAAGGGGGCAGTGATTGTGTTGGATATTAGGATGGGCCTCAAACCATGGAAGTTTGAACAGGGACATACTCCCGGTCGTGCAACAAAGCTTAAGGTCTCTCATGGGAAAAGTAACGCACCTCTGTAGAGTGTAAGAACTGTAACTTGTTACTCCCTGTTCCGGGAAGGAGCTACAAACGCGGCAGGAAAGGAACTCCATGAAAGTTCTGGTAAACCTATGAAGGCTGACAGACATAGCTTTTTAGAATAAAAGCAACATTTGAAGAAATGTTTACGAAAACCTGCATTGCCTACGACGTATGGTCTGTGGATATAGAGATAGTGCATCAAACACTCCTTTTTAGTGAACTTGCTGAGTATGCTTGTACTCAACCGTACCTTCTTAACCCTTGTTAGGTTCTAAGCCATTTAAGGCAACGTCAACACTAACTTATGCTCAAGAAACCATCATTGACAGCTCAAGTTCTTCAATAAAGTCAATGAAGTCAACATATACATTAAGCGAGGTGAAGACAAAATTCTGATTAGATAGGAGTATATACTCTAGCCATAAAACCTACTTCTGTAGAGCATTGCAATAGTGGTAATTGCAAGCTAGATAGTTTAGGTGTTAGTATTTTTAGCCAGATACTCTGAGTTATTATTTCTATTTCTTCTTTGTAAGAAGTTTCTTTCTCTCTCTTTAACCTAGAGTGTTCTCTGGATCTTTTGTAAAGAGTCAAGTTGTAATCTATAGTCATGTCTTGGACCTATTGTGTTTCTGTTGTACCACTCTGAGGGATGTAATACTAGTGAACGGTGTTTCGTTGGTGTTATGTCAACGACTATAGTGTACTACATCATGCAGTGGTATGTTGGGTCACCGCATGTTCCCATTGACAAATAGCTGCACCGGCCCCTTGATACAATCTCGATGACGGCATTGAAACTGCATACGTACAGGGGCTTTGAAGAGTGACAATTTTTCCACTACCACGGGTCTCCCAATCATGATCATTCCCGCCATGAGTTTATTGACGAATTTCATCCCGCTTGGTACTCCTTCGAGTAGAACCCACACCTTTTCCAGAACCACAACGGGTTTGGGATCTAGGAAGGCTTCCCTGATCCTAGCATCAATTTTCTTGAGGGGCAGGAAGATCTTTATAATGCACGTATACATCTTGAGCGTTTCCCTCGAGGTGAACTTGACCATGAATTCTTTGTCCGAGACGCGCTCGACCTCCCCATCCCATGTTCTCTCCAGAATGTGCTTCAGTTCAGCCTCTGGTTCATTTACTTATAGTGGATCCCCCTAGAACGCAATTAGGGTGTTATGCACCTCCATCTGCACCGGCTACGTGTCCCTCTATTTCACCTCCAGGCAGTAGAAACCACACCCTGGGAAGGCTAAGACCATGTGTTGAAGCTTGAGCACTTTTCCGTGGGTCGGGCAATTTGTTGACGCGTGCCCCTCTTGCTTGCAGATGACACATATGGGTTGGAATTTGCATTCCACCTCAAAGTGTCTCGTGCGCCCACACTTGAAGCACTCCACACCAGTGGCCTTGGCCGCTGTCGCTGCTGCTCCCTCCCCTAAGAGACGTTGTTTCGCCGACACCTTCCATGCCTCCGGCAGCTCCTTCCCCTTACCAGCCCTGTGTTGAACCATGTCCCCTCCCTGGCGATGGTCATGGCGCTGATTTCTGGCCCTTGTCGGTTCGTTCCTCTAGTTCCTTCTCCACTCGTTCTCGTTCCACCACGGCGGCGGCGGACCCCATTCCTATCTGTCGTAGCCTTGTTTCTGTGCCTTTTGCTCATCGAAGAGCTGGTTCCTCTTCTCCTCCTCTAGCCTCCTGTCTTTCCCCGCCCGCTTGTACTCATTGTAGCTTCTTTTGGTTGCGCCATCGTCTCCCTCCTCGTGCTCCATGCCTACCACCTCGTCGAAGGAGCGAGTAAGAGGAAGAGGGTCACAAATTTGGATTAGGAATCTTCCTTCCCCTTTCTTCTGCCACCGCCTCACTTCCTGACTCATGGCTAGGAACCCTATCGCTAGATCGAGCGAGCCCTTCGAGATCCAGAGCCAGGTACTTATACCCTTACGTATAATCCCTTCCTAGGCAGGGTCAGGCCAATGGGCCTCTAGGGATTGGGCCGCTGGCTCAACCACAACAGGCAAATGCGAAACAAACTGGGATGGAGATGGCTCCACCCCCTCCTGGGTCGACACCTCTTTAGCCTGCATAAACGGCCCAACTAGCCATGGTCAGCCCTGTTGCTCGGCCATGGCCATCCCTGCTCCCTGGGCGGCGCTGGCACCAGTAGGCCCCAGCCGCTCAGCGGCGACACCGTCAAGGCCTCCCGTAGCTCCACTAGCAAGGGAAAAGGATCCCCTTCCCGATTGCCCCTCGACCGCCAGCGCAGCAACGACAAGGGTTCTCTCTCCACCCTCTAGAAACGAGAACCTTGGCCACCAGGTGCAAACGCCACCAGCATCCCTCGATGGTGGCCGCCCCTGAGCACCTCCGCCCGCTCGATGAAACCCGCCAGCGTCAGCATGGAACCCGCCAGCCTCTGAAACTAGAGCTGGCTCTTCCACAAGGTCTCTTTCTTCCCCCGGTCTTTTGGTACACCGGCGCCTAGAACTTGCTATAAGATACACCTCTCGTGAAAAATACAAATTTGTACCAAATCGGTAGAAAGTGGGTCAGATTTGAACTACAGGTACATAATATAATGATCATGATTTTTTGAAAATATCATTTTTAGGTTCACAATATGTTGGTTCATCAGAGATCCGCTGAAAGTTAAGCAAGACTCAGCCCCTAGACGAGGACGGACACCCCCACTGTTTTTGCCATGTTTTGAAAAGGCAAAATAAAATAAATAGAGAATTGGGTCATACACCCGTGATAATGTAAAATGAGAAATTCGTCAATAGGAAAGTTATGCATCTCTTCGAGAAGAACCAAATTTATCTTTGTATCATCTTATAATATGCAACATTGACGCTAAAATTATATTTTCAAATTTTCTGATAAAAATGAAGTCTCTTGTTTTATGTGAAGTGGAAACATATGCAAAACCCATTTTTCAGACTAAAACCGACCTTCTAACGGCCTTTGGGTCGTTGGCCCAGTCGGCAAATAAAATACCAGTGAAAAAAATGAGGCGGGGGACTTCTTGATCACCGGCCTAGGCCTAGCAACCAATACCGAGGCTATCGCGTGCGTTGGACCTAACAGAAAAGCGGACTTTGTCCGGTTGTTGGCTTCCTTCGTGCACACCCTATGTGTAGAGGTCACGGGTTCGAATCCTTGTGGAGTCCTTTTTTATCCGATTAAATCCCCATGAAGGCAGTTTTCTTGCCAGGTTCCAGTTGTTAGTTTCTTGTCCCGACACGTAAATAGGTTTACCTAAAATATCGTCTCTACGTGTAGAATTACTGGTGTTGTTCCCATATCAGATTAAATGGACTTCTCATGTGACACATAGACTAGTTGCTTAGGTGGCTATCCAGTCACCATTTTACAGATGAAAATATATCGTTATTACGTGCCACGACCATTTAAATTGGTCATAATCGTCTAAAGATAAGGTCCTAAACCAGTTCTATTCATGTACGACCATTTCATGCAAGGAAACTATGACCTTTCAGATAAAATTGGTCATAGTTGTTTACGGTTTTTACTCTCCTAAATGTGTTACGACCATTTGGTTTGAAACGGTCATAGATCTACGATAAAAACTCTATGGTCGTTAAGAAAAGATCGTTAGTTAACACATTTCTTGTAGTGTAGAAGTGGAGGAGCTGCGCTAGAGAGCGGTGGAGCCATCTTTGCCAAAACCCTAGTTACGCTTTAGGGTTGCAAGCGACCAGCCGATAGCGATAGGGTGAAATCTGAGAAGTAACATTGCATAGCGGAGTGAGGGCTGTTTAGAGAGAAAGTGCGGCGGTGGAGATGACCAATAGCTGCCAGAATTGGTGGCGACACGCAGTCGCTAGAACCTGCGCGAGAGTATGAAAGCGAGAAGGAGAGTTCGAGAGTATGTGGGTCGGTTTGGTCGAACTGAACAGTTCGGTCTGGTTTGACCATGTTTGTCTAACTAGTGGGCCTAGGGGGGAATAGTAATTTCACAATTAATGAAAATGTCCGTTTAACAAAAAAAGACCTTAAAACATTTTAGAAAAGTAAAATAAAAATAGTTTTGGGTAGATAAAAATACAAGGGATTCAAAGACTATTTCTGTGAAAGTATTAAAAAAATTGTTTGAAGAAATTTTGAGTGATTTAAATCACCATTTGAAATACTTTGATAATTCAAAGTTAAACCTAAAACACAAGAAATTGGTAGAAATAATTTGTAAACTTATTTTTCACAGATATATGAAAATTCTAAAATTAAATTCATATAAAATTATGAAAAATCTAAAAAGAAAATTATATGAAAATTCTAAAGTGAAATTTATATAAAACCCTAGAACCAAAAAAATCACTTAAAAGCAAGAAAATTCAAATCAAAGGAAATTTGAACAAAACACATGAAGAAATTGCATATCATTTAGTTGCATAAGAACATCAATTGGTTTTTATCGAAACATTATCTTCATCGGAATGATTTCTATTGCTAGAACCCGAGGTTAAGGTTCAAGTAGAACCTTCAAACTACATTATTTCGTATTTATCAGGCAAGTTCAATCTTGCACATCCTTATATTTTACATAAAAAGCTTTCCAAAAGTATCACAAATGGAAAGCAAAAAAATTTATTGTTTTATGAATGAAATGAATTATGAATTGGTGGGAAATAAAATCATGGTTGGAATACATGATGAGAAATCATGTGGTGGTAGAGATTTCATTGTACCAAAAAAGTTACATCAGGATATAAACAACTATAGTGAGTTATTCCAAGGCACCTTATAAACCACGTTAACCATAGATCTTAGAATGGGACGAGTTAGTCAGAAGTTTCTTCTTCATTCTTTATATCTTCATATGGCTAGGTTGGGTTGTATTCCCAGCAAGGAATGGTAGCGGGTGGGAGCCCGTAACGTTCCCATATTATGCTGCAAGATGATGAATCTAGTCCGAAGTTTCTTAGAAAGTATGACATTTAAACAGCGGTCATTGACCGCTTTTAATACAAAGGGTAGATTATAGAATTTGGCATAGCATGGCATGACTCGGAGAAACTTGGTAACAAGCCTCACACCTAAGGTAGTGTGATAAGTGCAATAAGATCAAGCATATTTGTGAGAAAAGTAGCGCACCTCTTGAGAGTTTATAAATGTGACATGGTGCTCCCTATTTGGGGATGGATTGCTAATGCAGCATGGAAATGAACTCAATAAAGTTCTAACAACTCGTGAAGACTAACGAATATAGGTTTTCTAAACTAAAACTTACCTTTTCTAATAACTGTTTTCAAAAAACCAGAAGAACCTGGATGGTTGATCCATGGTTACACATCACACACCACCCAATTATAGAATTTACGGATTACGCTCATACTCAATTGTATATTCTTAAACCCTTTCTATACTTTGAGATCGATACAGCGAGGACCATGACAACACCAAAGACGAAGGAGATATCTCAAGGGAATATGCCCGAGAGGCAATAATAAAGTGGTTATTATCTTATTCCATGTTTATGATAAATGTTTATTTTGCATGCTATAATTGTATTAATTGGAAACGTTAATACATGTGTGTTTAATAAACAAAATACAAAGTTCCTAGTAATGCCTCTCATATAAACTAGCTCGTTGATTAACAAGATGATCAAGGTTTCCTGATCATGGACATTAGATGTTGTTAATAACGAGGTCACAACATTGGTGGAATGATGTGATGAACATTCATCCGAAGTATAGCATTACGATCAAAGTCATTATGTTTATATTGCTATAACATCATACGAAGTAATCTTAGTCCTTAGACCATGAGATCATGTTAATTGCTAACATCGGAAGAGTAACTTGATAACATCAAACGTCACACCGTAAAAGGGTGACTATAAAGGTGGGTTTAGATACTCCGAAGGTGCTATGTTGAGGCTCATGGATCAAGAGTGGAATTTGTCAATCCCGATGACGAATAGATATACTCTGGGCCCTCTCGGTGATATCACATTAAGATAGCTTGCAAGCAAGTGATGTGATCACTAGAATGTTATATCACGGGAACGAGAAAATAGTGCATGTCGGTAACGAGATCAAACTAGGTATTTGGATGCCGATGATCGAATCTTGGACATGTAATATATCACGAGACAAAGGGATTTAGTTACGATGTTAAAGGTTCACACGATCACAAGAGTCATCGTTGAATATGTGGGAGTCAGTACTGATCTCCAGGTCCCGCTGCTGATTATTGATCGGAGAGGAGTCTCGATCATGTATGCATTATCCGTGAACCGTAGGGTGACAACTTAAGGGATACCGACACCATTTAGGAGCAAATATGTTTTAGATAAAGATTAAGAAAGAGCTGGAATCATTTCAATAGAAACCGGAATTGTTTCGGGTGAAATTGCTGAAACTGGTTCTGCATGTGATATTGAAATTGTTGGAAATATGCCCTAGAGACAAATAGTAGTAAGGAATATTATCATATTTCATATAGTTTATGATTAAGTTTTATATCATGTTATAACTGTATTGAGTGGAAACATCAATACACGTGTGATATACAAACAACCAGGGGTTCCCAGTGAAACTCTAGTCACTGGTTCATTGGTCAACAGATGATCATGTTTCCTAATCATGTGGCATTTATGCCAGTTGGAAATGAGGTCATCTCATTCTGAGAATGAGATGATGAACCAATACCCAACCTAAACATCGTGACCCGATCATGTCACGAAGTTCAAGTTACGATGATTAGAAATGGATCCTCGTAGACTATTCCTTAGGCTGTGAGGCTATATCAATCACTGTCTCCCGAGAGTGCTTAGATAGCATCAAACGCCATCTGGTAAAACGGTGGTTATAAAGGTGTGTTCAGGTATTCGGAGGAAACCTTAGAGGCAATATAGGTCAAGAGCGGGATTTGTCCGTCGATGTGACGGGAAGATACTCAAGGGCCCACTCGGAGAAGTTATATCCAATAGCTGTGCAGCGTGTGATTTGATCACGGGGATGTCACTTGTTGGAACGAGTCAAGTAGCATTGTATAGTAACGAGATTGAACACGACATGGTGATGTCATTGATCAGATCTCGGGCGATGCAAGTATCGAGTGACAAAGGGAATAAGACACGACTGTCCCGGTTCAAACGACAAAAGATCTTCATGGAACGCACAGGGGTCACATGGCCATCCAAGTCCTTCTGTCGATCATTGGTGCGGGAGTGTCCTGACCATGTCTGGAGTGTTCCCGAACTATGGGGTATCACGCTTAAGGGCTTGATGATGCTTAGAGAGCATTTATAGGATTGGTGGAATCGCTGAAGAATAGTAGAGAGAAAACCGGAAGGGTTTTGGTAAGTCCGGAGGATGTCCGGAGTGGAGGTGGAAGGTGTTCCATAGCCACGGAGATTGAATAATATGTGAATGAATGTTAAATATTGATTTAATCATTTATTCATAATTATTTAATAAAGAGAAAATCAATTAAAGGTCAAAAAGGCTTAATGGGCCAATTTCTAGAGGAAGAGGGCCCATTAGGGAAAGGAGAGAGGGAGAAGGGGCCAAGGGGAGGCCGGCTGGGCCTAGCCCCCTGCGCGGGGCCCACTAGGTGGCCGGCGGCCACCTCCTCCCCCCTCCTCTCCTTTAGTCCCACCCCGGGACTTTGAGGGAGGTAGTACCTCCCCTCCCCCTATATATAGTGGGGTATTTGGCCTAGGAAAATACACCAATAATCAATAAAGGTCTCCCCACTTTTGGGAGGACCTCCAATTGATATTTTATCTCTCTCCCCTCTCTCTTGTGACCGTGGTCCCAAGTCTGGACTGCGCGGGCAAGAGACATCTTCACATGAAGCACCGTCATGGGATTTGGATCCGAGCTCTACTTCCATGGCTGTTGCTGGATCGGGGAAGCGGGAGTCATCGTCAGGCACCGGACATGTGTAACTCCCCGCGAGGTGTCGCACTTGAGGCACTCAAGTCCTTGGAGCCAGAAGGAGCGCAAGGACTTCATCACGACCTTGAGGTCGGCTTCGGCTCGTCTACATCAACCATGCTCTCTTGAGCATTGACAACGCTTTTTGGTCTTCAAGGGTGATACATTGCAAATGTATCTATAATTTTTGATGCTCCATGCTTGGTTTTATCCACTTTCTTGTGTTTTGACCACACTTTGGAGTACTTTCCATATGACTTCTTGGACTAACCTATTAACAAGAGCCACAGTGCCAGCTGCCTATTTTCTGCTGTTTTTGGTTCCAGGAAAGTCAGAAAATGAATATTCTTGGAATTGGACGGGACAAAAGCCAAAGTGCCTATTTTTCTAGAAGACTCGAGGAGCCAGAATACGAGAAGGAGAAGAGCCAGGGGCTGACCACACCACCCCTAGGCGCGGGCTGGGCCTGGCCGCGCCAGGGCATGGTGTGGTGGCCCCAGGCACCCCCTCGGTCTCCCTCTTCGCCTATAAGAAGCCTTCTGACCTAAAAACTCCCGGGGGTTCAACGTTTTTCCAGAAGGAGTTCCTCTCCGCCGCCACCACCAGATTCCACGAAACAGCACCAGAAACTCCATTCTGGCACCCTCCCGGGATGGGGAATTGGAGGAGATCATCGCCAGCATCATCACCATTGCTTCTCCATTGACCATCCATGTTTCCCCCATCTATGAGTGAGTAATCCCCCGCTGTAGGCTATGGGGATGGTAGGGATTGGATGAGATCATTCATGTAATGGCATTAGGGCATGGTGCCTAGTATCTTTTATTAGTGCTTTATGACTTTGTTACGACTTGTTGTGCTTAATGCTTGTCACTAGGGCCCGAGTGCCATGATTTCAGATCTGAACATGTTATTGATTCATTATGATAGTATTGTTCTTGGTCTTATCTGCAAGTTGTATACACACGTTGTTGTTCGGAACCTATGGCCCCGCGAAGTAATCGGGATAACCGGAAGGGAATGGCTTTGATGTGAGGATCACATGTGTTCACGGAGTGTTAATGCTTTGCTCCGGTGCTCTATTAAAAGGAGCACCTTAATTTCCAGTAGTTCCCTAGAGGCCCCGCTGCAAACGGGCTGGTAGGACAAAAGATGTTGTGCAGGTTCTCATGTATGACTATATATGGAACACATGCCTAGGATTGTCTAGTACTTGGATGCTTTATCTTATTTATCTGCAATTGCCCTATGTTCTGATTGCTATGTGGATTGTCTTGTCCATGCAACGCCCGTCCATCCATCCCTATGCCTACCGCACTCGAATCCCACTGCTTTTGTTACTACTGTCTTTGCTTTACTACTGCTGTTACTCTGCTATTCCTACTACCAAACTGTTGCTACTGAGAAACTGATGTGAGCAAGATTGTTTCCAGGTGCATCTGAATTGACAACTCACTTGTTAAGGCTTATAAATATTCTTTGGCTCCCCTTGTGTCGAATCAATAAATTGGGTTTCACTTCCCTCGAAAATACTGCGATACACCCCCTATACGTGTGGGTCATCAAGACTATTTTTTGGCGCCGTTGCCGGGGAACATAGCTTTATTTATCAAGTCCACTTGGATTCACTATTGTTCAAGCTAAGTTTATTTTCTCCTTGTTTGCTTGTTTCTTTATCAAAAATACAAAAAAATTGGTTCCTACTCTAGTTGTTATTTTCGTTGGTCTGTTATTGTCTTGCTTTATCATGCTTGATGTTAATGGTTGGTTTCTTTGAAACTGAATCTTATTGGCAAGGTGAGTTCACGGAAGATCAAAAAGATTATTATAAGGAACACCGCTTGTCACAAAAAGGGAAACACTTATGGGAACAAATTGATAGATTGTATACCATTGCTAGAAATGTGTGCTTTACTTATAATGTTACTTATTGCTGTGATGAGTCTTGTTGCAGAAAGAGGTACAAACACCTCCCTTTTCAATGTGAGTATAGTGATAATGATACCATATCTTCCTATGCTAAAGGAATTGATGACTTTTATGATGCGGAACAAATTGAAGAATTTATTGCTTGGAAGGTTGCTTTTGAGCTTGCTAGTTTGCTTGAAAGTATTGATGATTCACCTTACAAATATGAGGTTTATGGTATACTTAAATTTTTCTTTGATAATTACAGGGATGAAAATGGCTACATTCTTGAATATTTTAATAGATGCTTTCCACAAATGGAAGAGACTAATGCCTTGCAGGATCCTATGGAAGAAGAAATTGATGAACCTGAAATCTCATTAGATGAAAAAGAGGAGGAGAGTGATGAACAAAAGGAGGAAGAATGGATTAGCTACCCATGCCTACCTTCTAATGAGAGTAACTCTTTATCCCTTACATTATTTGATTGTCCTCCATGCTTACTAAAGGAGGATGAATGTTATGTTCCCGAGGTTTCTTTTGAAAATGTTTATAATAAAGCTCTAGTGCTTGTAGATCATGAAGAGCATGCTTTATGTGATAGTTCTATTGTTGAGTTTATTCATGAGGCTACTGAAAATTATTATGAGAGAGTAAAATATGGTTGTAGAAGTTCTCATGGTGTTGAAACACCTCTCTATGTGCTGAAAGTTTTGAAGTTACTCTTGTTTTATCTTCCTATGCCTGTCACTTTGTTCTTTGCGAATTTATTTGCGTACACGATTCCTATGCATAGGAAGTGGGTTAGACTTAAATGTGTTTTGAAATTGCTTCTTGATGCTCTCTTTTACTTCAACTCATATTTCTTATGAGAGCATCCTCTCAAACTATTATGCCTGAAGATGATATTATGTCTATTATTCTTGGAAGACCTTTTCTTAAATACTGCAGGAGTTGTTATTAATTGTAATCAAGGGAAGGTGACCTTCAATGTTAATGACAAGGAACATACTATATATTTCCCCAAGAAGATTGATAGACTTATGGTTTTGAATTCAATTGAACATGTTGATGGCATTCAAGTTGGAGAAATATATTGTCCCATACCAAGAGAAAAATTTGAAACTATTATGATTGGGACCATTGCTATCAAGGTTAAGGTAACATAATCATTAGTGGAATACAAAGTTTTGTATCATATGAAATTTTTTTGGTAACAAGACCTGATCAACCTTGTTGACAAAAGGATTTCATTAAATGAAACAATGTTTACACCATGATTATCTCCGCTTACTTCTATTCTATCCATTTTAGATTTTCCTTATGCCTAACTTAAAGGCGTTAAAGAAAAGTACTTATTAGGAGATAACCCAAAAGTTTTAAATGAGTCTTGGAAGTTATTACTTCAGTAATAACCTCTCCTTATCCTTTTTATTTGCTTTTTGGTGCCAAGAGTAACCTCTAATGAGAGAGAAGTAATGATTGGGAAAGTTGCTGTCCCGAAACAGATTTTTGTGCTTCACCGTAAAAATTCGTGAGAGAGTTCTGTATATCGGATTGAGCTGTAATTTTTTGTGCTTCTACCCCAGGTTGTTATATAACTTTCCTTAGTTCAACACTTTTTTATTTGAACAACAGAAGGTCTTCGAAAAAATTCGTCTTTACTTGCTGGTCTGTTTTGACAGATTTCTGCAATTTTCTGCATTTGCTTCTTGTTGGTTCCTTCTTGAGTTCTCTTGGGGAATTGAGATTTTTGAGGGAAGTGCTACAGTATCTAGTGTTCTAATGGAAGTTTATTTGGTAACCTTAAGACTTATTTATCTTGAGTGCACTAATGTTGCTAATAAATATTGTGTGAAGTTTTGTATGAAGGAAAAAATTTAGGTGTATGGAAGGAATGAGTAATGAGATGAAGGATGGACTAAAGCTCAAGCTTGGGGATGCCACGCGTATCACCCCAAGAAATATCCAAGAAGTACAAGCGTCAAAGCTTGGGGATGCCCAAAGCATCCCCTTCTTCATCAATAAAAATCGCAGGTTTCTTCCAAACGCTTCATTTTTATTGTTTCATGCACAGTTGTGTTGTTCTTGGAGCATCTTCTTTTTCGTTTTTTGTTTTGGTTTTCGTTTGCTTGGTTTGATTAGTTTGCTGAATAAATTGGTTGGACCCCCTCTTTCATACATTGGGTTGCAAATAGTTTGGTGTGGTTTGGAAAAGAGTAGGAAAGTTCATGCTTAAGTGGTAAAAAGAGTTTGTTTTTGACTGTGGCCTATGCTTTGTCTTTCCATGCTTGATATTGTTTTGGCTTTATGCTTAGTATTGTTTGCTGTAGCATGAATTGTTATACACAATTGAGATTGCTTAATGTGCCTTGGATGAATCATGCGTTGTTTTAGCATATTAAAGCATAGTTTAGTGGTATTCTCCTTTGATGCTTTATTTGGGTTGACTTGGCGCATTCTCACACCATGTTATGACTACCTCAAGTCACCATAGCCTTTATGATCCTTTAGTTTTCAACTTGTAGTATCACTCTATGCTTTGATCAATGATGTTTTGTCGCTCTGCATGATTATGGCCATTATTTCTCTCTCGTTTGTCGCTCCCTTACTATTGCTAGCCTTCACTTACACTGAGTATGTTTTACTAAAGTTTCCAACTCCCTTAAACCAATTATTGCCAAAGTGTCCACCATACCTACCTATTAGCATCATTTGCTACTTTCGTGCATATTCAATATGCCTTGTTTTCTTCCGAATAAAATGTTTGCTTGTTTTGAGAAAGTTAGTTAGTAAAGCTCTCACGGATGGCACACTTTATTTCCTGCACTTAATAAACATGAACCATTGTGAACTCCCCATGAAAGTTATGTGCTTGCTAATTATAGGCTGGGAATTAGCAGAACCGTGATGTCACGGGGAACGCTTTCAACACTTGTAAATATATACTCAGTTGATACCTTGCTCTTTTGTTTGCGGATGTCGTCGGTGTGAAATAAAAGGGGAGCTTGTACGTTCATGGAGTTATGTATGTGTGTTAGAGAAACGCCTGGGCCGCTGGTCTAATCCATGCTGACATGGTGGAAACCTGCAGCGTAACCATAATGATATCTATGAAGCATTCTTCTTATAAAAAAAGAGAGATAGCTATTGAGAAAAAGAAAAAAAAGAGATTTATGAAAAGAGGAAAGAGAGAAAAACGCACCATTTTCCCATGGTAAATAAGAAGATTGCTGAGATACTCATTGTCTGCTTGCCTTGTCATTTTGATATGGGGATTCTTCCGTATCATCGGGCAAGGGGTACCCCGTTGGCGGTTCTCTATGATACGTGCATACTTACGATGACAAGAACTTACCGGTAACTAAAGTTGAGTAGCATGAGGAGCGGCCCTCGTACTCAAGGGACTTGGGATTTTCAGTTTATAGTCTTCAAGCATATACCTCAGATTGGACCTCACTTTCACCTTAACCACATTAAAGGTGCTTATGATAGGGGCAATGAGAGCTCAAAGCTAATGAGTACCATACTTTCAGCATTTGGAAGCCTTTCAAACTTTTCAAAACCTGTTCATTTCCTTGTTGAGTCTCCACACATTCTATGAGCACTTTCTTGAGAGCATAGTGGCCATTCTTAGTTCTATGTGCATTGTCCCAAGACTTGTTGATTAATGCATACCTTGATATTGCTTGTTTTAAAACTATTTGTATCTAGTCACTCTTGTAAACTTTGAAGGTGTCCTATGCATTTATGTTTGCTACTCTATGAGGGACAAGATGAATGCCACTATGATATGTTTTCTTTATGTGAAACAAACAAACGTCTTGCAAAGCATTGTTATTCATGAATCTTTTGTTTGTGCCTTTTCATGTTGCATCATAGTTTCTTTGTCCTATTGTTAGAACTTTGTCTTTCATGTTATGATTGAAGTATTATGATCCCAGCTTTGAATGTTTTACAAGTACTTTGATCAAGTTTATGATGGTGCATGTCACCTCAAAAATTATTCTTTCTTTTTATCACTTACCTACTCAAGGACGAGCAGGATTTAAGCTTGGGGATGTTGATACATTGCAAATGTATCTATAATTTTTGATGCCCCATGCTTGGTTTTATCCAATTTCTTGTGTTTTGACCACACTTTGGAGTACTTTTCATATGACTTCTTGGACTAACCTATTAACAAGAGCCACAGTGCCAGCTGCCTGTTTTCTGCTATTTTTGGTTCTAGGAAAGTCAGAAAATGAATATTCTCGGAATTGGACGGGACAAAAACCAAAGTACCTATTTTTCCAGAAGACTCCAGGAGCCAGAATACGAGATGGAGAAGAGCCGGTGCCACACCACCCCCAAAGAGCTGGCCTTGGGCATGGTTGGCCCTGTGGCCCAGCCCCTCGGTCTCCCTCTTCGCCTATAAGAAGCCTTCTAACCTAAAAACTCCAGGGGGGTCGACGTTTTTCTAAAAGGAGTTCCGCTCTGCCGCCACCACTAGATTCCACGAAACAGCACCAGAAACTCCGCTACGGCACCACCGTCTGGGAATTGGAGGAGATCATCGCCATCATCATCACCATCGCTTCTCCATCGACCATCCATGTTTCCCCCATCTATGAGTGAGTAATCCCCCGTTGTAGGCTATGGGGATGGTAGGGATTGGATGAGATCGTTCATGTAATGGCATCAGATTGTTCGGGCATGGTGCCTAGTATCTTTTATTAGTGCTTTATGACTTTGTTACGACTTGTTGTGCTTAATGCTTGTCACTAGGGCCCGAGTGCCATGATTTCAGATCTGAACATGTTATTGATTCATTATGATAGTATTGTTCTTGGTCTTATCTGCAAGTTGTATACACACGTTGTTGTTCGGAACCTATGGCCCCGGATGTAAATCGGGATAACCGGAAGGGAATGGCTTTGATGTGAGGATCACATGTGTTCACGGAGTGTTAATGCTTTGCTCCGGTGCTCTATTAAAAGGAGGACCTTAATTGCCAGTAGTTCCCTAGAGGCCCCGTAAGCAAATTTGGCGGGACAAAAGATGTTGTGCAAGTTCTCATTAAACACGTATGACTATATATGGAACACATGCCTAGGATTGTCTAGTACTTGGATGCTTTATCTTATTTATCTGCAATTGCCCTATGTTCTGATTGCTATGTGGATTGTCTTGTCCATGCAACGCCCGTCCATCCATTCCTATGCCTACCGCACTCGAATCCCACTATTACTGCTTTTGTTACTACTGTCTTTGCTTTACTACTGTTGTTACTCTGCTATTCCTACTACCAAATTGTTGCTACTGATAAACTATTGTGAGCAAGATTGTTTCCAGGTGCAGCTGAATTGACAACTCAGTTGTTAAGGCTTATAAATATTCTTTGGCTCCCCTTATGTCGAATCAATAAATTGGGTTTCACTTCCCTCGAAAATACTGCGATACACCCCCTATACTTGTGGGTCATCAAAGGGTAAGTTCGCGAAAGGCCCCTCCCGTTTCTGTATTACTAATAGATAGGTCCTGGCAGCTTCAGGGGTTCAGGGGCGTAGGGTAAAATTTTATTGTTTTCATGCGCGGAACCCCTACAGTGGTATCAGAGCTAGATCTATGCGTAGTAATGCTAGTACAGGTAGAACACACGAGATGTAGCATGTGGGCATTGATCTTTTAGTTGTTACCCTCCCACGTGTACTTGTGTATACCGCAGTAATGCTTGATGAAGAGGCCCCCAACCGACTTTACGCGTTCATTCGCGAGACGAGTCCACGCTTGACATACGGCTTGTACCGTATAAAGTGGCTTAGGGGGGGTGTCTCTCTCTCTCTCGCATTAGTTGGTATACCATTTGCAACAGAGGGCCCCGAAAGGGGTGTAGTAGAGACAACTACTTGATCAACGTTGTGCTGAAAGTTCGTAGGTAAGAACGGTTCTTGTGCGAAAGCCCATTCAGCCACATAAAACATGCAAAGATGAAGTAGAGGCGTCTAACTTTGTTTTGCAGGGGGGCATTGCTTTGTGATATGGTTGTGGCAAAGGTAAAGTGATTACCTTTTGTTACATAGTATTAGATAGTCACGGAGGTGACGAACTACCACGCCGGAATGACACCGGGTACCACGGTGTCTCTGAATACTGTACCTCGCGTCGAACACAGTAATAGCGGATGGATATCACGATGTGAAGGACCATATCACATAGCATTTACATTCAATGTTATTGTTTGTATGTCTTATTGTGTGCTAGTATTAGATACTCGACGGTAGCCTAATAAGATGATTCCTATTAAAATTACCAACGATTGTGTTCCCCCTTAGTGTGCACCACCAAGAAAGTTCTTCGGTATGACGCAGGCCGTGATGATCGCGTGTCAGACATATCTACATTCACATACAGTGGGTGTAAGCCATGTTGCACAGCAAAAACACTAAGGTTGAGTTGGCGAGCCTAGCATGTACAGACATGGCCTCGGAACGCGGATGGTCGAAAGATCGAGCACGAGTCGCATGAATGATGTGACCGACGTTTAGTGTCCACCCTTGAACCCACATTGATGGCCGTGATGATCGGGGGAGATGTGGCTGATAGGGGTCGTGTTATCACTAGGAACCCTTTTGGGGACAGATGTTTCTGAGTGGAGTTATCATTAACTCATTTAATTATAAACTTAGTCTAAATTCCTTTTGCAATTATAAATGTAGATGGGAACTTTCGTGTTGACAATTGAATGGTTAGAAGGAGAGAAGCTCAGATTAGATGGATCAAACTTCTCCATTTGGGTTTCCAGTCTCCATGTTCTCCTTAGCGAGAACGACGTGGTCGACTACATACTCGAAGGGATGGATTTGGATCAGCCCACGGACCTTGATACCTTAGAGGAGCAGAAAGACCGCTATCTCCGTCGTGAGATGGCCTCCTATATTTCAGTTGTGATGCGTTTCGGAATGGTGGACGAGCTGTGGCCCTTCGTGGGCGATGTCAACCCTCGTTCGGTAATGCTACAGCTTAGGACACATTTCGTGGAGCAGACACGCATTTGGGAGCATGAGCTGATGGGAGACTTCCTCTCCATTAAGATGGAGGAGAACTCATCACTGGATGACCACTTGGGGCACATTCATGATGTGTACATGAGGCCTGCATACTTCCTGGACGTCTGGATTACGGGCTCTTTTGCAAATGCCGCTGTGCTACGGTCGCTGCCACCAAGCTACCAAGCACAAGTCAGGACTTGCGTAATGAGGGGCGACGCGGAAACAATGGAGTTCCACCGGTTCATGACACATCTCAGGAATGTGTTGGTTGAACCAGATGTCACTCAGGTCGTCAACGACAAAGGTATATATTTGATATATAGTTTTATAAATGTTATAATCTTGCAAACACATTGCAGTGTTAAGTATATCTGATACTTGTTATGTTTTGCTGAAAACAGGTCCTTCTGCATGAGAGGTGCTTGCTGGAGAGGAGGTGACATTGCGTGTTGATGGCGAGCATGATGATGATGGCCGACGACACTCTCCCTCGACATTTATCATTTAGTTTATGTTTTAGGATGATTATTGTAATTAAGAGATTGTGAACTTCTTTAGTGTGTCTCACACTTCGTGAGACGGTTATTCATATGAGTTTGTAACAAACAGTTGTTCCACTTTTATGAATGTTTTCTATTCGTGTTCATATCTTGTTTGATTATGTGTGAATTATCCTTGTTGTTTGAAATTAATTGATAATGTATGAACATTTGTAAAACATTAAAATGCCTTGTTTAAAATACCCAACTTAATGATATTTGATTAATGAATGAAACCATTGTTTATATTCAAAGTTATAATGATAATATGTGAAAAGTCATTCGATTTCTTGTCACATACAAATCATGCCTAAGTTCGGCAAATTAACTTGAACACCGTGTATTACTTGAATACAAAGTGTTTAAAGAATTGTTAAAAAGGAAATACATATTCGATGTATTGGGTTTTAACGAAAATGGTAATTATTAGTATATGATTGTTTAAATGTATAAAGTAGTTTACCAAAGGAAACATGAATATGAAACTATTTGATTTGATCAAAGTGTTTCATCAACAAAGGGTATAAATATAAAAGAGAATCTAATTACTATGATTTGATCAATAGTAATGAAATTCGAATTTATAAGAATGGTATAAAAGTAATTGTGAAATGCAAAGCATTTTGAAACATCAAAATACAAAGCATCACAATATGATATTAGATATCAAAAGGGGTTGAATAGAAGGCACCAAATAAATCATTGTAGTGTAGATGTAGAGACCATTAGTTAGAAATAGTTAGCACTCAATTAGAAGGCAGTGAACCATTTGAATTCATGAAAGTTTTGGGGTTATTCGATATAACCAAAACAATAGAGAATAAGTCCTTGTAGAGTATTCATTGGAAACTTTGAATACGAAATCCATAGCTGAAACCAAAAGGAAAGCAAAACTTGTATTGCTTGGATTTTGGTACATTCTTGAGAAAGCCCACTTTTAGTGATGTTTTTCAATTATGAAGCAAATGGAAATTAGTGTAAAACACGATGTGGATTCAAAACCCTGCATCAGTGTTGAGAAGCGCAACGGACAATGTTCCTGAACGATTCTCTTCACAGAAGGAAAGAATCAATGATTTTAATCATTGTGTTTTCCCCACTAGTGTTTTCACTACATGCAGTAGGATTCAAAATGTAACCCATATCTAGTATGGAGACATTTGTGAATCATTTGTCATGATTCTTGGAATAGGACATACCTACGAACTATAAAGGAAATAATGGTAAACTAGAATTATGAGAAATCCTAGAAGAAAAATTCACTTGAGATTGGAAAGCAATTCATTGCTGAATCTCACAAGTAAAAAGTAGTTACTTAGAATTTTCCCAAAAGACTGCAAAGCCATAGTGGAAAAAGAGGTGAATGACAAAAGCACAAATTTGTCGAGTATTGGATGAATTCAAATGAATTTGATTCAAGTGTGCTGAATGTTTAGAGGATTTAAAACTACTAAAGTACTAGTATCTCATAGTAAAACTCCAAGTTTGATATTTGATCAAAGGATTTTGAAGTTTTTCAAAATAGTGAGTGGATATGCAATTGAGTGGGAGCTATGAAAGTCTTCCTGAAACAATATGTGATTGACATATTTTTGAGTGGGAGCAATATAAGTCTCAAATTCAAATATGTAGGAACATATTTTGAGTGGGAGCTTATAGGAGTAATTCTTAAGCGTGTTAAGAATAAAAGCGCAAGTACTTATAAATAATGATTTATAAGATGTAGAAGTTGATAATAGGCATATTATGATATTATGTAGTATTCCTTGAGGGATTCTGAAAAGGGTCTGAGAATAGAAGTTAATTAAGGAACCATTCCTTAATAACTCGAATTAGGAATAGCATTAAGTTTAACATCAATGGTTGAAAGAAAGAAAAGGATGATCGTCGTCCACTATGTTGAGACATAGGTTCTGTCTTAGTAAACCATGATGATAACTTAGCATAATATGTGATCCAATAAGGAACATTTGAAAGTGATTAAGTTCAAATCACAAAACGTTGAGCTGAGCTTTGTCCGCAGTATCTAGTACAGAACTGCAGACATGTTTTCCAAATCCATAAAGGATGACATATCTTAAAGCATAAAGAGTTATGTTATAAGGGAATATGTTGGAAACTCCTGTAAATACCGATTGAAGTCAAGTAGGAAGCAAGGTGAACAAAAACATCGAAAGTTGCACAGAGTGCTCTAGTGTTTCGATGAATACATTTATAATAATAGATAAGAGTACCATCTAAAGTGTTGTATAATGTTATGGCGGGGCTAGTTCGCTTTTAACGTAGAATGATGTGTCCCAGGGCATAGTGCCCATGAGAAAGCCCTCGAGGTTGATCTAACATCATTGTAGGCTCCTGGAATCAGGCCTCGTTCTGCTGCCATAGCGACGATGCATACACACAGATGTTATCATGTGATGATAGAGTATTAATGTCAATCAAAGTGACATTAGTAAGTTGCAAAGGATTTGGGACTGTAAAGTACAGACCCAAGACTCAACCTCTTCCGTGAGCAAGCATGTTCAGGGCACCGGATATATGATGCCAATGATTGAGAACAAAATGCGGCTAGTGTATTTGTACTCTAGTGCAAGTTGAAGACTGTTGGAAATATGCCCTAGAGACAAATAGTAGTAAGGACTATTATCATATTTCATATAGTTTATGATTAAGTTTTATATCATGCTATAACTGTATTGAGTGGAAACATCAATACACGTGTGATATACAAACAACCAGGGGTTCCCAGTGAAACTCTAGTCACTGGTTCATTGGTCAATAGATGATCATGTTTCTTGATCATGTGGCATTTATGCCAGTTGGAAATGAGGTCATCTCATTCTGAGAATGAGATGATGAACCAATACCCAACCTAAACATCATGACCCGATCATGTCACGAAGTTCAAGTTACGATGATTAGAAATGGATCCTCGTAGACTATTCCTTAGACCGTGAGGCTATATCAATCATTGTCTCCCGAGAGTGCTTAGATAGCATCAAACGGCATCTGGTAAAACGGTGGCTATAAAGGTGTGTTCAGGTATTCGGAGGAAATAGTAGAGGCAATATATGTCAAGAGCGGGATTTGCCCGTCCATGTGACGGGAAGATACGCAAGGGCCCACTCGGAGAAGTTATATCCAATAGCTGCGCAGCGTGTGATTTGATCACGGGGATATCACTTGTCGGAACGAGTCAAGTAGCGTTGTACAGTAACGAGATTGAACACGACATGGTGATGTCATTGATCAGATCTCAGGCGATGCAAGTACCGAGTGACAAAGGGAATAAGACATGACTGTCCCGGTTCAAATGACAAAAGATCTTCATGGAACGCACAGGGGTCACATGGCCATCCAGGTCCCTCTGTCGATCATTGGTGCGGGAGTGTCCTGACCATGTCTGGAGTGTTCCCGAACCGTGGGGTATCACGCTTAAGGGTTGATGATGCTTAGAGAGCATTTATAGGATCGGTGGAATCGCCGAAGAATAGTAGAGAGAAAACCGGAAGGGTTTCGGTAAGTCCGGAGGATGTCCGGAGTGGAGGTGGAAGGTGTTCCATAGCCATGGAGATTGAATAATATGTGAATGAATGTTAAATATTGATTTAATCATTTATTCATAATTATTTAATAAAGAGAAAATCAATTAAAGGTCAAAATGGCTTAATGGGCCAATTTCCAGAGGAAGAGGGCCCATTAGGGAAATGAGAGAGGGAGAAGGGGGCCAAGGGAAGGCCAGCTGGGCCTAGCCCCCCTGCGCGGGCCCACTAGGTGGCCGGCGGCCACCTCCTCCCCCCTCCTCTCCTTTCGTCCCACCCCAGGACTTTGAGGGAGGTAGTACCTTCCCCCCTATATATAGTGGGGTATTTGGCCTAGGAAAATACACCAATAATCAATAAAGGTCTCCCCACTTTTGGGAAGACCTCCAATTGATATTCTCTCTCTCCCCTCTCTCTCTCTCTTGACCGTGGTCCCAAGTATGGACTGCGCGAGCAAGAGACATCTTCACCGCGGAGCACCGTCGCGCTGTGGGATTCGGATCCGGGAGCTCTACTTCCACAACTGTTGCTGGATCGGGGAAGCGGGAGTCATCGTCAGGCACTGGACGTGTGTAACTCCCCGCGAGGTGTCGCACTTGAGGCACTCAAGTCGTTGGAGCCAGAAGGAGCGCAAGGACTTCATCACGACCTTGAGGTCGGCTTCGGCTCGTCTACATCAACCATGCTCTCCTGAGCATTGACAACGCTTTTTGGTCTTCAAGGGTAAGTTCGCGAAAAGCCCCTCCCGTTACTGTATTACTAATAGATAGGTCCTGGCAGTTTCATGGGTTCATGGGCGTAGGGTAAAATTTTATTGTTTTCATGCGCGGAACCCCTACAGAAATGTTGTAGGGAGTTTTATGTGAATGTTTGTTAATTAAAGTAATTAACAAAATTCTGAATAAAATAAATAAAAGTTTTTTATTTAAAGAAAAAATGTATTTAATTTGGTGGACATTAAATGCAAAGTGAGTGGAGTTGAAATTGATGTGAGTGGGCTTAGTGGAAGCTCCACCCACATGAATGAGAGAGAGGTGGGGGCACCCACCATGGCCGGCCAGCCATGGCCTTGGGGATGCGCCACCTCCCCTATAAAAGGAGCCCCATGGCTCCTCTCCTCTTGCCCCACCTCCTCGTGAAGGTTCTCTTCTCCCTCTAGTTATTCCCCATGGTCTCGGATTAGCGAGATACATGTTCCCGGTGGCTTTATCTGGAAAGGAGCTGCTGCTTCCTCTGCATCGCTGGAGCGAGGAGGCGGAGGTTGTTCGGTGGACCGAACGTGTGTGCGATCATGGATGCACCGCTACTTTGCGGTGCTGGACTTGATGGTGCTGGACCTGATGGTGCTGGAACTGCTGGATCTGAAGGACTTCATCACGATCTTGAGATCGGCAAGTGTACGACTACATCATCCACGAGTTCCATCTTGTTAACAAAGCTTAGTTGTCTTCGAGGGTAAGTTCTCTATGGATGTATATCCACCCGTTGCTTGTATCTAGTAGATAGATCTTAGTGTATAGTTCCCATCGTAGGAATTTTTTTATTTTCTATGCTGCGAACCCAATAATATCTACTATGAGGAGACAAATATTACAAGAGGCATTGAAAGCATTGTTTATAATATAGATTACTGAGTGGGTTATGAAGTTACCGAGACAAATGTGAAGTTTGTATGCTAGTATAAATGAGCCAAGCAGCATAGGCTTACTTATATAAGTTGCTGAGCTACAATGGTACTAAGCCTAGTGGTGCCATTGGTAATTAAGCTAGCTAGTTTGCATTCAAATTTAAATATGAATCCTTATTGGACCAACGAGGATCTCGGATCTTTTACACACTTCTGGTTCATAATTATGAACATCTAAAATTATGGATCCAGAATGGTTCTGTTGTACCACTTTGACGAATGTAATATTTACGAAACGTACTTCGTGACTATTATGCAACAACTTGCGCACTACAACATGTAGTGGTGTGATGAGTCACCGTATAGGATGACACCCTCTTCTGATGTGGTGGTAGGTTGACACCATAACTGTAGGATGAACTTGTGATCCTCTTTTGTTGGTGATCATGCATGCTCTTCTTAGTTTATGATCTGATGTGAACTTGCCATGCTTTTTTATGATTTCTTTGATGCTTGTGATGATGATCCTCTCATGCTATACTCGAACAGTTAATTCGTGTGCCTTGTAGAGGTGTTATGTTGTGTATAGAGGGGGGCATCCAAGGGTGTACACTTCATGGAAGAAGTTCCATCAAGGCAACAACTATTGAACGGTTTCTCCAACAACAACTACAAATGATTTAACACTGTGGATGCGACAGAGGAGGATTACTCCCAGATTTTGGTTGTTGAGAACAACAACGAACACATAGCTAAGGAAGATGTTTTGGTCTGACAACATAGTCTCTTGAAAATATTCATCATCATCGTAGTGTTTGTGGTGATCGTGAAGTTCCTTCTCTTGGTGTAGTATAGATAGTAAATTCAACCAAAGTAGTACTCCCTCCGTCCGGGTTTATTGGGCTTAACCGGAGCAGCACTGCGACCAAGATGTCATTCTATTGGTGGAGAAAAATCGCATGAATAGGTTGTAATCACTAATTTCCTCTCATTAATTATAGGTATTAATTACTAGAGCAGATTTTCCGTTACATGCAATGTCATGCATAGGGTAGTCTCATGGAGTCATGCATAAAAAGTTGCCACGTGGCCTGTTTCCAGGAATGGAGGCAATTAAACCATGCATTTAGTAGCAAATCTAGCCTAATTTTTCAGAATTTTCCTAATTCTACTAGTAGCCCAATAAACCTGGATGGAGGGAGTAGAAAAGAAATCTCGCTTTGAGCAATTAAGGCAATATTACTACAACAAACACGTGGTAGGCAAACCTGGTCAGATAGTCCTGGTCCTTGTTCCAACAAATTGTTTTGGAAAGGACGACCAATCAGTACTGCTGTACCACGATACATATTTTTCTCGGAATATCGGTTTCTTTGACAATTCCAAGTGCGCTACTCTCCTTTAGACCGCATGATTCAACCTTTTGACTTCTCTACCTTTCGGTTCAGAAAAAAAGAATTGACCGACTCGACGAACCTGCCCTGCGCGGGCGCGGCTGTGCCTGTCACGACCATCCGTGCCACACGGCACACGCATAGTTCCACTCGCACGGCGCGCGGTGACCGTCGACATCTGACCGACACCTCGCCTTGGCCCGCCGCTCCCTAGATCATCACCCCCACCACCGAAACCCTTCCCTCCTCCCCGTCGCCTCGCACAACACATTCATCCCAGGCCAAGCAAGCGCAGCACGGCAGCAGAGCGCCAGAGCAAGAGCCAGCCACCTCCTCTTCCCTTCCACTCCGCGTCTCCCTTGCTCAGATCCAAGCAGCAGCGCAGCCAGCTTGAACCACCACATCCTCCGTTCCCCACACGCACGCGGCGCAGCACCTTGCCGCCCCGGCTAGCCGCACTCCTGCTGCTCACTGTCCGCGCCCAAGCCGGGCACCGACAGGCGGCGCTGCTCGACTTCCTCGCCGGGGTGGGCGGCCACGGCGGACGGCGCGTGCGTATCAACTACGCAACTGGACGAGGGTCACCGGCAGCCAAAAGGGGTGTTGACTAGTAGTTTCGGCAACAAGGTTGGACCGCCGTGCTCGACAAAACCGCGTCCGTCTTTGGGCAGCCACCATCCCCAAACATTCCCCTATTCCAACCCCCACCCACCCACCCTGTTCGTCTCCCACGCCCGCCTGCTTTCTCCGGTCTTTGCTTCTCCAGCTCGCGTTCCAGGCAGGAACCTCTAGTCCAGTCCATCCATCCAGTTCTCCGAGATGACGAAGATCATCTCCGTACTGATCTTCTTGCTCGTGCTATCGCCGCTCCACGCTTCTGCTAATTCCTCGGCCCCCTTGTATGGCATCGAGTTCCCGCCGTTCAACACCGCCGTCGCCGACGCCGGCTGCGACGGCAAGCTGCTCGCCGAGGAGGAGGAGCTCGCTCGCCGCTCTCCGTCGCTGAAGCTGCATATGAACCACCGTTCCGCCGCCGACGCCGACGCCGCGGCGGGCAGGACGAGGAAGGATTCCTTCCTCGATTCGGCCAAGAAAGACGCCATCCGCATCGATACGATGCACAAGAGGGTCGCCCAGTCTAGCAAGCGCGGAGAGGTGCAGGCTTCTTCGTCGCCACGGCGGGCGCTGTCGGAGCGGCTGGTGGCCACGGTGGAGTCAGGCGTGGCGATCGGTTCGGGGGAGTACCTGGTGGATGTCTACGTCGGCACGCCGCCGCGGCGGTTCCAGATGATCATGGACACCGGCAGCGACCTCAACTGGCTGCAGTGCGCGCCATGCCTCGACTGCTTCGACCAGCGCGGGCCCGTGTTCGACCCAGCTACCTCCACCTCCTACCGCAACGTCACCTGTGGCGACAAATTCTGCGGCCTCGTCTCGCCGCCGACGACGGCGCCCAGGACGTGCCCCCGCCCGCGCAGCGACCCCTGCCCGTACTACTACTGGTACGGCGACCAGTCCAACACCACGGGCGACCTCGCTCTCGAGGCCTTCACCGTCAACCTCACCGCGGCCGGCGCGTCCCGGCGCGTCGACGGCGTGGCGTTCGGGTGCGGCCACTGGAACCGCGGCCTCTTCCACGGCGCCGCGGGACTGCTCGGGCTCGGCCGCGGACCCCTCTCGTTCGCGTCCCAGCTGCGCGCCGTCTACGGGCACGCCTTCTCCTACTGCCTCGTCGACCACGGCAGCGCGGTCGGGAGCAAGATCGTCTTCGGCGACGACAACGTGCTGCTCGCGCACCCGCAGCTCAACTACACGGCGTTCGCGCCCGCCGCCGCCAACTCGGCGGACACGTTCTACTACGTCCGGCTCAAGGGTGTCCTCGTCGGCGGGGAGATGCTGAACATCTCGTCCGAGACATGGGGCGTGGCCAAGGACGGCTCTGGCGGTACGATCGTAGACTCCGGCACGACGCTCACCTACTTCCCCGAGCCGGCGTACCAGGTGATCCGGAAGGCGTTCATCCAACGCATGTCCAAGACCTACCCACTCATCGCCGACTTCCCGGTGCTCAGCCCGTGCTACAATGTCTCTGGGGTGGAAAATGTTGAGGTGCCGGAGTTCTCCCTGCTCTTCACCGACGGCGCCACGTGGGACTTCCCGGCGGAGAACTACTTCATCCGGCTCGAACGGGAGATCATGTGCCTCGCCGTCCTCGGCACGCCGCGCTCCACAATGTCCATCGTCGGCAACTACCAGCAGCAGAATTTCCATGTTCTCTACGATTTGCAGAACAACCGGCTCGGCTTCGCGCCACGGCGGTGCGCCGAGGTCTAAAGTCTCCATTTTCATTGGTTGGTTCATTGTGTTACAGGTGGCTAACTGGGTGTACAAATTTTTGGGGTAGGAAGGAGGATGCTATTGCTACACATGATCTTCTAGCACAAAGGTTTTCGTATCTCAAAAGAGACGAAGGCACTATGTGTACTAGTTAGGGATACTTTTTACTATTTCAGCTGTATACAGATTTATTTGTTAATATTCTTTGCAAGAGTTTCTGTGGGTTTTAACTTCACAGATTATGGATTTGTCCGACTTGTGGTTCCCCTTTGTCGGGGGCAATCTTATAATGAGGCCTTTGGCAGCAACGTTTTTAGAAGTATTCTAAGAATACTTTGATTTTTGAAAATACCGTGTCTTATATACTTTGTTATTTACGAAACTGCACTTATTTTGCACTGTAGAACTGAAGTGTTTTTTGCTGGGCATGGCACCGCGGAGTTTGGGCGGCTGATGCGTCTTGATGTCGAGGGCAGGGTGGGGGCGCTATTTGGCACCACGGAGGCGTTGACGGCGGGCCTTGCAAATATCATGCGGATTTTTACCTTCAAGATTACTTGGCGGTGACGATTTCTGCAGTGTGTGCATGAGGTGAGAGTTTGCTAGACCAGATGAGCGCTCGTCGCTTAGAGGGTGTCCCGGGTATGCGATGTTTTTGGTTCCTAGTTGATGGGGGTTTCAAGTTCTCAGGACATAACAACATCTCCAACTCCCGAGTCGCTCCCCTCCCGAGCGGCTCTAGAGACCATGACCCCAAAGGCCCAAACCCTATAACTCCAGGCCGATGCTGCTCCTCGGTCTTTGTGGTGATGAAGACCTGTCTAGGTGGTTCATGACTTGGATCAGTAACATTGTAAGTGGGGGCGATAGCACGGGAGAAGTTTATAGTCTTATCTTGCAGGGTGAAAATTTAAGGTCTGGCATTAATTGGTTGTGTCTGATAATGACCTTGTTAAAGGCATTGTTTTGTGAGCAAAGACTTTCTCTAGGATGGAAACCTATGATCTATAATCGGACGACGGCCGCGTTTGTGCAATGCTTCTTTCGTGTATACGTTGCTTTTGGAGAAGCTGGACTTCTAATGTTGTCTTGATTATTTTAGGTCTGCGACCACAAGGAATAGATCACTATATAGCGGGACTTTTCTTTTTGAAATTCTTTTCTTTTCTGGGTTGTGTGCATATGTGAGGTCACTAGTTCAATATGTTATTGCATAGGCTAGGTGTAATTAGTGTCTTCGCGATATTAATACATGCTCCTTATAAAAAACATCTCCAATAGATACACTATAATAGAGCGGCGCCCACAAAACTACTATTTTACTGTGCAAGAGCCTCGAAAACCAGCTCCAACGGATCCACTAAAATAAATGACATCCTAGATTTTAGTGCATGCCCAGAAAACTCCATCATCTGCGGCATATTTGTTGTGTCGGCTGTTGCGCGCGACTCAAAGATTTACGAACGCGTTCAACGCGGAATACTTACCCCGGCCGTCCATATCAGTTGAGATCCGAGTCAATGGGTACCATGTATGTTTCATCTAAAAAAGAATCTGTACCACCGTTACTACCGGACTATACATATAAGGTGTTGGTACTTTATAGATTTAACGCAAAACTACATGCGTACCGGGTTGGAAATTTATAGATCCAAAACAAAACTTTATAGATTTAGGTAATGAAAATGTTTAAAATAAATTTATATAAGTTGAATATTAGACTCTATTTGAAGAGTTCGTCGCGAGAAAGTCAAATATACAAACAAAATTAAATTTACATTTTTGGTGTGAAAGTTATACTAGATTTCACTTTACGAGTACATTTGAAGAAAGAAATCTAATAAAGTAGATGCAGGTTGGTGGGGTCTCCGTGTACAGATCCCAATGACATGCAAGGGCCAAGATAAGTGTTCCGCTGAATAGCTTCGTCCAATGCATTTTCGTGTTGCGCGCTATAAAATTGATCCCCGCACGCATAGCCAACCGATCGTGGAATTTTCCCCACCTACTCCCCACCGTTGCAATCGCATTGCATCGTTGTCGTTTGCCATCGCCACCACCCCCCCTTTACCGCTGTGCGCGTAGATTTGGCCTATCCCCACCGTCGGCGAGTCCGGTTGTGTCGTTTCCCCATCGATATCGGTCGCTTCCGCTGAACCCTAGATGCCGCTGACGTCAGTATGCCTCCTCGTCACTTCCTCTCGAGCTCCACCGGCTTCTGCGGCGTGCGCGTCAGGGCCCCCGAGCTCCACCGGCTTATGTAGGCTGCCCGGTGCATTTTAGTGCATTTGGGGAAAACTCTAGCCAGCAACGGGCACACCAAAACTGCTACCCACTAAAATCATTAAGTGAAGCCCTATTACAGTGCGTCTATTTGTGATGCTCTAAGAGCATCACTAACAGAAATCCCTACTCGCGCGGAACCCGTATTTTTTCGGTGAGAGTAGGGGTTCTGGGCCTAACGCGCGAGCTAACAAAGCCCCTACTTGGGCCGGCCCGTAAAATATTTTAACGGACCCCATGAAATGGCCTCGTCGGCCCCTACAAGTAGAGGCGGAACAAGCGTTTAGGGTCGGAACCCGTACTCGCTCCGCCGCGCAAACCCTATCCCACCGCGCAAACCATAGCATACTCCGGCGAGAGATTCCACAGCCACCCTCGCAGATCCGCACCTCCGCCAATGGCATGGCCACCCTCCATGGTCGGTGGAGGAGGCGGAAGAAGCTCGCTTCGTCAGCTTCCGAACTCGGCGCCGCATCGCGAGGTGCTAGACCAACTGGGGGCTATGCCCGCCTCCCTCGCTGGCAGCGTACGCTGGCGTCCGGCCTCATCAAGCTCTGCTTCCTCCCCCCTCCGTGAGCGAGCGCCACCGGCGCAGCGGCGATGAAGAGGAGCAGGCGCAGCTGCAGGCGGCCTCCAAGGCCGCGTATGACGAGCTGGTATGCCGCGAGCAGCTTGGCGCGGCCTTCATGCGTCTTGGCGTCGCGGATCTGTGATAGGAGATGCAGGCGGCTGTTGTGACTGTGCGCGACGAGGAGATTGTGGCCTCCTCCTTCGGCGTCGTCGATGACGAGGAGATGGTGGACGTCATCGTCATCGACTAGCCGGAGCTCGGGCGCCCCCATGAGCTCGATTTTGCCCAATCGAGGACGAGTCGGCGTCCTCCGGTGAGCTCACCGCATAGTTTTAGGTTAATCTAGGTTAGTTTTGCTGTGAAATAGGATGTAATCGGTGTATGATGATGAACTAATCTATCTGTATGCTTAATTTCGCGGGGAGTTATGAATTTCAAATTATACGGGTTCAATTTTGGGGGCTCTTATCTGCGCCTCGCTCGAAAAAACTGTAAATCACGAGTACAAACACACGAGTAGGAGTTCTGTTAGTGATGCTCTAAGACCATCCACTATGTGTAGAAAAGCGATTCATTGGACTCATTGAAACCGGTTCTATACGTAGTGGGATGTTGTGTCAGACAAATAAGTGAACCATATTGTTGCCCCGGTTCAAAGGAATCTACATGCCGGATTGGCCCACGTGGCATAGAGAAAAAAAGGAAAGGGATTGCTCTGAGTCACTAAAAGTAGAAGTGTGCATACGTGTTTAATCTTTTAGATTGAAACAAGTAGCAGATGACTGAATGAATCAACTGATTCTTTATTCCATCGATATTTATACAGACAAACCGACATAGTCGATCGTGGGAACGGGAGCGAGAAAACCCCCGATCATAGGAACGGGAGAGAGATATTGTACTACGGTTACAACAAGAATTATCTCCTATTTATTGTATTAAATAAACCCTAACACTCTTCCTAATCCTTGCTTGTCTTTGAGACCAATCATCCTGGGAATAATCTCCTCCAAAAAATCCTGTGGGAAAAATAGAGGGGAAAGATACAATATGCCATGAAAAACTCCTTCCAAAAACCCTGTGGAAAAATAAGGAGAAAATGACATATGTCATTCATGCTTGTACTGATATTGGCTTATTAAAAACCTTACGTGAGAAAATATTAGTAAAACTCACAAAGGAAAATAGTGCAATACTAAAGATCTGATAATCTTTAACAGGTCTTAACCTGGGAGATTTCTTTCCCTAAACTTTGCAAGTCACGAAGTCTCCTCATACCAATTCCATGTACATATTTGTGAAACAATGAATTTGGTAATGACTTGGTAAATAAATCAGCGAGGTTATCACATGACTTCGTTTGCAAAATATTTATTTTCCCACTCTTTTGTAGCTCATAGGGATAAAACAGCTTAGGAGCAATATGCTTTGTAATATTGCTCTTAATATAACCTGTCTGCATCTGTACAATACAAGTAGCATTATCCTCATAGATAATGGTGGGTGATTCTAGCGAACCAATCCCACTTGAACCTTGGACAAAGTTCATCATTCTGCGAAGCCATACATATTCCCGTGATGCTTCATACAAAGCAATTATTTCAGAATGATTCGTGGACGTAGCCACCAATGTTTGCTTTGTCGACTTCCAAGAAAAGGTTGTACCTTCATGTAAGAAGACAAATCCAGTCTGTGATCTGGTATTATGGGGATCTGATAAGTATTCAGCATCACAATACCCCACGATGGTTCTCTCTTGATTTTTTTGATAAAACAAACCAAGATCTTTGGTGCCCTAAAGATATCTTAAAATATTCTTCACACCAGTCCAATGCCTTTTTTGTCGGTGATACGCTGTATCTAGCCAACAGATTAACTGCAAACGATATATCAGGTCTCGTGCAGTTTGCTAGATATATTAGTGCACCAATTGCACTAAGGTATGGAAACTCTGGTCCCAATACCTCTTCATCGTCATCCTTAGGTCTAAAAGGGTCTTTGTCTCTATCAAGAGACCTAACAACCATAGGTATTTTTGACGGGTATGCTTTATCCATATTGAATTTCTCCAATATCTTTTGGATATAAGCAGACTGATGAACCAATATTCCAGAAGGAATATGTTCAAGTCGTAAACCAAGACAAAATTTGGTTTTACCCAAATCTTTCATCTCAAATTCCGTCTTAAGATGATTACTAGCCTCATGTATCTCTTGTGTAGTACCAATGATATTCAAATCATCCACATACACAGAGATTATACAAAATCCATTAGTAGATTTCTTGATGAATACGCATGGACAATCATCATCATTCAAGTACCCTTTCTGCAAAAGGAACTCACTTAGTCGGTTGTACCATATTCTACCCGACTGCTTCAAGCCGTATAACGACCTCTGTAGCTTTACGCAGTACATTCTGCGATCAGCCTTCAGATCCGGAATTTTCATTCCCTCAGAGACTTTCATGTAGATATCCGTATCCAGTGACCCATATAAATATGCGGTCATCATATCCATCAATTGGATATACAAATTTATTTGCACTGCCAGTGATATCAAGTATCGGAACATGATTCCACTCATCACAGGAGAATATGTTTCATCGTAATCGATACTAGGTTTCTGTGTAAAACCTTGTGCTACAAGCCTCGCCTTATATCTCACCACCTCATTGTTTTCGTTCCTCTTTCGAACAAAAACCCATTTTTCCCCAACGGGGAAAACATTCCGAGGAGTAGGTATTACTGCAGTAAATACCCCTCTCTTGGTAAGCGAGCGCAATTCATCCTTAATTGCAACCATCCATTTGGACCAGTCCGAGCGTTTCATACACTCTGCCATGGTCTTAGGTTCACGGTCCAATGCCAGGTCATTTGCAATATTTGAGGAGAAAAATATGTCGACATTTGTAGACTTTTTGTTTAATGATTCTCCTGATTCTATATAGTTTGTAGAAATCTCTTCAATACCTTCAGACTCATCGTGATTTCCCTCAACGATTGAATCGAGGTGTTCCAATGTCCCAGCACCTATATTTGTGTGCACACTTGTGCTGGGCCCTGGATGATGAACATCCTTTAGGTGTCTTTCTTCAACACTTGGTTGAACGTCAACCCGCGGTTGACCTACATTTACTGTTTTAGAGATCCTCATTCCCCGCGGACGTTTCTGAGAAGCTTTGTCCTTTTTGTCCAGATTTCTCCCCCTCTTGGGCAGTTGAGTGGTCTTAGCTATCTTAACTCTCTCTGGGACATTCATAGCGGGAACATGGGATTTAGTAACATCTTTATAGTCAGTAAATGCATCTGGCAGATTATTTGCAATATTTTGCAAATTTATTATCCTATGAACCTCCAGTTTAGATTCATTCGTACGTGGATCTAAAGATTGAATGCCTTCAACATTCCAATCTATTTCCTGGCATTTTTTGTGGTCCTTTTCTCCCCCTAATACCGGAAAATTATCCTTATCGAAGATGCAATCAGCGTACCGGGCTGTGAATAGATCTCCTGTTAGAGGCTCTAGGTACTTTATAATCAACGGAGAAGTGTACCCCACATAGATACCCATCTTTCTATGTGGACCCATCGATATACTCTGAGGTGGTGATATTGGCACGTACACAGCGCAACCGAATCTTCGAAGGTGGGAAATACTTGGTTGATTTCCACATGCTAACTGCAACGGGGAGGCCGTATGGTATGCAGTTGGTCGAATTTGTATCAATTCCGCGGCATGTAACACCGCATGACCCCAACATGAAGTTGGGAGATTACAATTCTGTAGGAGCGGTCTTGCTATCAACTTAATCCTCTTGATAAGTGATTCCGCAAGACCATTTTGTGTGTGTACATACGGTACAGAATGTTCCACAGTTATGCCCAAAGCTAAGCAGTAATCATTGAATGCTCGTGAACTAAATTCAGCAGCATTATCCATTCTGATGGGTTTTATCCTATGTTCAGGATGATTAGCTCTCAATTTTATGATTTGAGTAATCAGCTTTGCAAATGCATGGTTTCTTGTCGATATGAGACACACATTTGACCATCTTGTAGATGCATCAATGAGTACCATAAAATATCTGAATGGTCCCGATAACGGTTGAATTGGACCACATATATCTCCTTGAATGCGTTCAAGAAAATTTAGTGATTCATTCTTGACCTTCAGGTACGAGGGTCTAGTGATGAATTTCCCAGTTGCACATGCAGTGCATACAAAATCCGAGGATTTAGGAAAATTAGCAACCGTTATGTTGTGTCCAATTGAACCATCTATAATTTTCCTCATTATCCCCACACCAGGATGACCCAGGCGATCATGCCATATCTTGAATTTATCAAGATTTTGGAAAATTATTTTATATGCCAAATGTGGCTCTGGCTTTATGTATGTATAATACAATCCAGAAGATAGAGCAGGAAGTTTCTCAAGGGTCTTCCTTTCGGAACCCTTTTTCTAAGTTATGAGTAGGCTTTCAACCTTACCATCTTCATGAGTTTCGATGTGGTAGCCATTACTCCGGATGTCCTTAAAACTCAGCAATGTACGAGTTGAATCCGGATACAACAATGCCTCCTGGATCATAAGCTTCATACCATTTGGGAGTGTAAATGTGGTCTGACCAAAACCAACAATGACGGTGTCGCGACCACCGATAGTCATGACATTCCCCTTACTCTTTTTTAGAGTTTGGAAGTATTTAACCTCCCGTAATATTGTGTTAGAGGCTCCACTGTCCGCTAAACAAATTTCCTCCTCCATTGGATTTTTCAGAAGATTTCTATAGAGAAAAGAATAAAATCAATATTTTATCCAAACTCATATAGAATATATACATACAATACATACTATGTATGTTTGCTCACGTATTACAATATATTATGTTCGACTGCATAATTATTACAATACTATATGTCTTATGACATAAATATTTTACAACACACAATATATCTAAAGGACATCATCACAATACTTATGACACTACGAGGAGACTAAAGCTGGTCTCCATATATGTCACTAGTAGAAGTGAAATCCACTAGCATGTCTTCAGCATGAAGTGTTGGTCCTTCCTTTTGCTGAGGCTGATCATGGTTCTCCATGTTCTCTTGAACACTGTTCTGTTGAACACCTTGGGAACTCTCGACCATTGGTCCAATGAAGTGAGCTTCGTACTGGTGCCCTTGGGCTTTCTTGACTTTGTTTGATTGTTGATACAGCGACACCAAATGCTTAGAAGTTGTACACTTCTTTGCAATATGAGTGTTACAACCACATCGGTAACAACCTTGTGAATTGTTACTGTTGGGTCCGCATCATAGAAAACAAAAAATTTCCTACGGTGTGAACTACACGCCAAGATCTATCTACTAGGTACAAAGCAAACGGGTGGACATATATCCATAGAGAACTTACCCTCGAAGACAACGAGCTTTGTTAACGAGTAGGAACTCGTGGTTGATGTAGTCGTACACTTGCCGATCTCAAGATCGTGAGGAAGTCCGAGCGCCGCAACTCAGCAGCGCATCCGCACTCGCACACACGTTCAAGCCAGGACAACCTCCACCTCCTCGCTCCAGCGATCCAAGGAAGCAGAACTCCTTCCGCATTTAAATGTCACCGGGAACATGTATCTCGCTAATTCGAGACCATGGGGGAATAATTCTAGAGGGGGAGAGAGATCCTTCACAAGGAGGTGTGAGGATGAAGGAGGGAATGGGTGGCCTTTTATAGGAGGAGGGGGGGTGCCCCCTCTCTCCATGGCCGGCGCATGGGGGGTGACCCGTCACCTCCCCCATTCATGTGGTGGTAACTCCTCCACATTAAAATGCCTCTTCACATTCCCTTTTAAAGTCTCCACTTTAAATGCATTAAGTTTCTCCAAATTTAATGCTCTCTCATTTAATAAAACTCTTTTATTAAATTTATTCAGAATTTTGTTAATTACTTTAATTAACAAACATTCACATATAGCCCCTTGCAATATTTCAATATCACATGCAGAACCATCTTCTGCAATTTCACCCGAAACAATTTTCGGTTTCTATTGAAACAATTCCTGCACTTTGCAATTCTTTCGTCTGAAACATATGTGCTCCAAAATGGTGTCCGGTAACTCTTAAGTGTGCCACCCTACGGTTCGCGAATAATGCAGACATGATCGAGACCCTTCTCCGATCAATAATCAGCAATGAGACACGGAGATCCGTCGACTCCTACACATTCAACGATGACTCCTGTGATCGTGAGAACCTTTAACGCTTGTAACTAAATCCCTTTTTCTCTCGATATAATACATGTCCGAGATTCGATCATCGGTATCTCCATACCTAGTTTGATCTCGTATCGACATGCACTCTTTTCGTTCTGTGATATAACATTCTAGTGATCACATCACTTGCTTGCAAGCTATCCTAATGTGATATCACCGAGAGGGCCCAGAGTATATCTATCCGTCATCTGGATTGACAAATTCCACTCTTGATCCATGAGCCTCAACATAACACTTTCGTAGCACTGAACCCATCTTTATAGTCACCCTGTTACGGTGTGACGTTTGATGTTATCAAGATACTCTTCCGGTGTTAGCAATTAACATGATCTCAAGGTCTAAGGATAAAGATTACTTCGTATGATGTTATAGCAATATAAACACAATGACTTGATCGTAATGCTATACTTGGATGAATGTTCATCACATCATTCCACCAATGGTGTGACCTTGTTATTAACAACATCCAATGTCCATGATCAGGAAACCTTGATCATCCTGTTAATCAACAAGCTAGTCTATAAGAGAGGCATGACTAGGAACCCGTTTTGTTTATTAAACACACATGTATTGATGTTTCCTATCAATACAATTATAGCATGCAAAATAAACATCTATCATATACAAGGAATACATAATAACAACTTTATTATTGCCTCTCAGGGCATATTTCCTTCAGTCTCCCACTTGCACTAGAGACAATAATCTAGTTCACATAGTGATAAATCTAACACCCATGGAGTTCGTGTTGATCATGTTTTGCCCTAGGAGTACTTTAGTCAACGGATCTGCTACATTCAGGTCCGTGTGTACTTTACAAATCTTTATATCTCCATCCTTGACATGCTCATGGATGGAGTGAAACCGCGCTTAATATGCTTCAATTCTTGTGAGACCTTGGTTCCTTTTATGCTATGGCTCCATTGTTGTCACAATAGATCACCATCGGGTCCAACGACCGAAACCACACCCAGTTCCGTTATGAACTCCTTCATCCAAACCGCTTCTGTACCGCTTCAAGCGGAACATATTCCGCCTCCGTTGTTGATCCAGCCACCACAAAGTTGTTTGGAGCTCCTCCAACTAATTGTTGCTCCGTTCAAGAGAAATACGATCCGGATTGAGACTTAGAGTCATCCGGATCGTGTTAAAGCTAGCATCGACATAACACTTAGCGACTAGCTCTTCTTCACCTCGTATATAAGAAACATATCCTTAGTTCTTCTCAAATACTTAAGAATATTCTTGACCGCTATCCGGTGTTCCAACTGGATCAGATTGGTACCTACTAGTCAAACTAATAGCATGTGCCACATCCGTCTTGTACATAGCATGGCATACATTATAGAGCCTATGGCTGAGGCATAGGGATCTTATCCATTATCTCTCTTTCTTCCGTGGCGGACTTTGAGTCTTACTCAATGTCTTGCCTTGCAACATAGGTAAGAACCCTTCTTACTTCCGTCCATATTAAACTTCTTTAATATCTTATCAAGGTATGTACTGCGATAGCCCAATTAGGCGTCTTGATCTATCTCTATAGATTTTAATGCCTAATATATATGAAGCTTCACCAAGGTCCTTCATCGAAAATTTCTTTGTTTAGATAACTTTTAACACTGTTTAAAAGATCTAAATCATTTCAATCAATAATATGTCATCCACATATAATATCGAAATGCCACATTGCTCCCACTCACTTTCTTGTAAATACAAGCCTCTCCATAAGTTTGGACAAATCCAAACTCTTTGATCACCTCATCAAAGCGGAGATTCCAACTGTGATGCTTGCTTGGTCCATAGATGGATCGCTGAAGTTTGCACACCTTATTAGCATCCTTAGGATCGACAAAACCCTTAGGTTGTATCATATACAACTCTTCTTCAATCTTACCATTGAGGAACGCAGTTTTGACATCCATCTGCCATATTTCATAATCGAAATATGCAGCAATTGCTAACATAATCCTAACCGACTTAAGCATCACTACGGGAGAGAATGTCTCATCGTAGTCAACTCCTTGAATTTGTCGAAACCCCTTTGCGACAAGTCGAGCCTTATAGATGGTCACATTACCATCAGCATCAGTTTTCCTTTTGAAAATCCATTTATTCTCAACGGCCTATCGGTCGTGAGGTAAGTCCACCAAGGTCCAAACCTGGTTTTCGTACATGGATTCCATCTCGGATTTCATGGCTTCTAGCCATTTGTTGGAATCCGGGCTCATCATCGCTTCTTCATACGTCGCAGGGTCATCCATTTCATCAACCATGAAATTCACTGCAGGATTGCCGTACAGTTCAGGAGCTGCACGTGTCCTGCTTGACCTGCGAGGTTCGGTAGTGTCCTCTTTCGGAGTTTCATGATCAATATCATCAGCTCTCTCTTCATTAGGTGAAGTCAACTCCAAAACAATTTCTAGAGCTGCGTTATTCGCCATTTCATGAAGAGAAGGTTCAATAACCTCTTTGAGTTCTACCTTCCGACTACTCACACCTTTCGCGAGAAACTCCTTCTCAAGAAAGGATCCATTCTTGGCAACAAAGACCTTGCTCTCGGATGTGATAGAAGGTATACCCAATCGTTTCCTTAGGGTATCCTATGAAGATGCATTTTTCCGCTTTGGGTTCGAGTTTATCCGGTTGAAGTTTCTTCACATAAACATCGCATCCCCAAACCTTAAGAAATGACAGCTTAGGTTTGTTTCCAAACCATAATTCATACGGTGTCGTTTCAACGGATTTAGATGGTGCCCGATTTAAAGTGAATGCAGCTGTTTCAAGTGCATAACCCCAAAATGACAGTGGTAAGTCAGTCAGAGACATCATAGATCGAACCATATCCAATAAAGTACGATTATGACGTTCCGACACACCATTACGTTGTGGTGTTCCGGCAGGCGTGAGTTGTGAAACTATTCCACAGTCTTTCATATGTGTGCTAAACTCGTAACTAAGATACTCTCCTCCACGGTCGGACCGCAGAAATTTGATCTTTCTGTTACAATGATTTTCCACTTCATTCTGAAATTCATTGAACTTTTCAAAAGTTTCAGACTTGTGTTTCATCAAATAGATATACCCATATCTACTCAAATCATCCGTGAAAGTAACAAAATAATGATATCCACCTCGCGCCGACACACTCATTGGTCCACACACATCAGTATGTATGATTTCCAATAGATCTGTCGCGCGTTCCATTGAACCGGAAAACGGCATTCTAGTCATCTTGCCCATAAGGCATGGCTCACATGTATCAAATGATTCAAAATCAAGTGATTCCAAAAGTCCATCAGAATGGAGTTTCTTCATGCGTTTAACGCCAATATGACCTAGAGCGATTGCCACATATATGTAGATATATCATTATCAAGTTTAATCCTTTTAGCATCAACATTATGAATATGCGTAATACTACTATCGAGATCCAACAGAAATAAACCATTCAACATAGGTGCATGACCATAAAAGATATTATTCATATAAATCGAACAACCATTGTTTTCAGACTTAAATGAATAACCACTTTGCATCAAACACGATCCGGATACAATGTTCATGCTCGGTCGGGCACCAAATAACAATTATTTAGGTTTATAACTAATCCCGATGGCATATGGAGGCAGCGTTCCATGGCGATCACATCAACTCTTGATCCATTGCCGACCCGCATCGAGACCTCATCCCTTGCTAGTTGTCGCTTGTTCAGCCCTGAACCGAGTTACATATATTAGCAACCGATCCGGTATCAAATACCCAGGTGCTACTGCGAGTACTAGTCAAGTACACATCAATAACATGTATATCATATATACCTTTGTTTGCCTTGCTGGACTTCTTGTCCGCCAAATACTAGGGGCGATTCTTCTAATGGCGATCCTTGCAATAGTAGCACTTTCGATTGTCGGACTTAGGGCCAGCTCGGGGTTTCTTTTTGGTGTGGCAGACTTGCCACCCTTCTTTCCCTTGTGCTTGCCTTTCTTGTCCTTCTTGAAACCGGTGGTCCTATTGATCATCAACACTTGATGTTCTTTCCTAATCTCCACTTCTACAGTCTTAAGCATTGACAGAAGCTCGGGAAGAGACTTCTTCATGCCCTGCATATTATAGTTCATCACGAAGCTCTTGTAGCTAGGTGGCAGAGATTGGATAACATGATGTATGCCTAAGTCAATGGGAATCGTTATTCCCAAGGACACAAGCTTATCGGCGTACCCAGACATTTTGAGTACGTGCTCACTAACGGAGTTGTTTTACTCCATCATGCAGCTAAAGAACTTTTCTGTAGCATTATAACTCTCTACGGCAGCATGGGTATCGAAAATCATTTTCAATTCTCCCATGGTATCAAAGACATTGCCATTTTTGAAACACTTTCGAAGTTCTGGCTCTAGCCCATACAGGATGCCGCAATGAACTAAGTTGTGGTCCTCCTGACGAGTTATATAGACGTTCTTTTCTTCGTCAGGGGCATCAGGAGCTGGTGGGGGGCCTAGCAGCGCATCTAGCACATATTGCTTTTGTGCAGCAGTGAGGAGAATCCTCAAATTCATAGCCCAGTTGGTGAAGTTGCTACCATTCGCAGCAAGTTTCTCTTTTTCCATGAACACATTGAAATTAAAAGCAGGTGGTGCCATCTACAACAGAATTTATAAAGTATATTTAGACTAAGTTTATGATAGATTGAGTTCAACTAATCCAAATTACTAATGAACTCCCACTCAAAAACGACATCCCTCGTGTCCTTTTGGTAATTACATGAACCAAATCCACTACACCAAGTCCGATCATCACGTGAGTCGGTGTAGCTTCAAAGGCAAGCATCTATATGGGCATCATATCAACTATATGACTCATGCTTAACCTTTGGGTCCGTGTTCCGAGGCCATGTCTGTACATGCTAGGCTCGTCAAGTAAGAACCTTAGTATTTGCGTGTGTAAAACTGTCTTACACCCGTTGTATGAAAGCCTAGAGTTGAAAACACCCGATCATCACGTGATGCCTCAAAACACGATCCACAAAATGGTGCATACTTAAGGAAGAACACATTTTATCTTGATATCTAAATGAGGGATCATCTTATAATGCTACCAAACGCACCAAACTAGCAGTATAAGATGCTAACATCTAATGTGTGAAGTGAGGTGATATGGTCCATGCATTTGATCTCTATCATTTGCATTGTGGTATGATCTCTATCATTTCTTTGTGTGTAAGGCCAAGGTCTATGGAACTTACACGTTAAGTGAGTTGTAAGAGTATCTATCATACATCTACTTACAACAATACCATATCAAAACACTAGCCCAGCAACGATCTAAACTAGATGCCTCTAATTTATCAATTGCAAGTTTTACGTGGCTTAGGGCTTTCGGAGATAGAACCTGTCTAACCTACGAACATGAACCACAACGAGGATAACCAAGTTATTAGCAACTCGTTGTAAATCATATATTGACTATAGTAGGAGAGACACCCATGACCACTTATGCAAAACAAGTTGCATGTCGTGGAACCGGTCTCATGTACGATGACATGTAAGGTTGGTCCGGGCCACTTCATCCCACTATGCCACCAATATCCAAAGTACATAGAAGATGCAATAACATGATCATCATCGCCCATATATAAACATATGTGTACTACCCGTGCAAAGCACCTACGCATAGATCGTGCTCGATACCACCTTTGTTGGTCCGCAGACATAGAAAACAAAAATTTTCCTACGGTGTGGACTACACGCCAAGATCTATCTACTAGGTACAAAGCAAGCGGGTGGACATACATCCATAGAGAACTTACCCTCAAGACAACGAGCTTTGTTAACAGTAGGAACTCGTGGTTGATGTAGTCGTACACTTGCCGATCTCAAGATCGTGAGGAAGTCCGGCGCCAAGAACTCAGCAGCATCCGCACTTTTCGCACACAAGTTCAAGCCACGGACAACCTCCACCTCCTCGCTCCAGTGATCCAGTGAAGCAGCAACTCCTTCTAGACGAAATGCCACTGGAACATGTATCTCGCTAATCCGAGACCATGGGGAATAATTCTAGAGGGGAGAGATCCTTCACAAGGAGGTGTGAGGATGAAGGAGGAATGGGTGGCCTTTTATAGGAGGAGGGGGTGCCCCTCTCTCCATGGCGCGCATGGGGATGACCCTCACCTCCCCATTCATGTGGTGGTAACTCCTCCACATTAAAATGCCTCTTCACATTCCCTTTTAAAGTCTCCACTTTAAATGCATTAAGTTTCTCCAAATTTAATGCTCTCTCATTTAATAAAACTCTTTTATTAAATTTATTCAGAATTTTGTTAATTACTTTAATTAACAAACATTCACATATAGCCCCTTGCAATATTTCAATATCACATGCAGAACCACCTTCGCAATTTCACCGAAACAATTTCGGTTTCTATTGAAACAATTCCTGCGCTTTGCAATTCTTTAAATGCAAAACATATGTGCTCCAAAATGGTGTCCGATAACTCTTAAGTGTGCCACCCTACGGTTCGCGAATAATGTAGACATGATCGAGACCCTTCTTTGATCAATAATCAGCAGCGGGACCTAGAGATCCGTACTGACTCCTACACATTCAACAATGACTCCTGTGATCGTGAGAACCATTAACGCTTGTAACTAAATCCCTTTGTCTCTCGATATATTACATGTCCGAGATTCGATCATCGGTATCTCCATACCTAGTTTGATCTCGTTACCGACATGCACTCTTTTCTCGTTCCCGTGATATAACATTCTAGTGATCACATTACTTGCTTGCAAGCTATCCTAATGTGATATCACCGAGAGGGCCCAGAGTATATCTATCCATCATCTGGATTGACAAATTCCACTCTTGATCCATGAGCCTCAACATAACACCTTCGTAGCACTGAACCCATCTTTATAGTCACCCTATTACGGTGTGACGTTTGATGTTATCAAGATACTCTTTCGGTGTTAGCAATTAACATGATCTCATGGTCTAAGGATAAAGATTACTTCGTATGATGTTATAGCAATATAAACACAATGACTTGATTGTAATGCTATACTTCGGATGAATGTTCATCACATCATTCCACCAATGGTGTGACCTTGTTATTAACAACATCCAATGTCCATGATCAGGAAACCTTGATCATCCTGTTAATCAACAAGCTAGTCTATAAGAGAGGCATGACTAGGAACCCTTTTTGTTTATTAAACACACATGTATTGATGTTTCCTATCAATACAATTATAGCATGCAAAATAAACATCTATCATATACAAGGAATACATAATAACAACTTTATTATTGCCTCTCTGGGCATATTTCCTTCAGTTACCCCTATCATTTCTCTTGATATAATTCTTGCCCTTTTGGACTCCATGGCTATTCTTATTCTCATTTCGCTTCCACTTTCCCTTAAACCTCATACGGTTCTTCTTTGAACCATGGAAGTTTTGAGCATTGTAAGAATTGAAATGTGCTTCAGGTAGCGGCAATGTTCCCGTTGGACGGGAAAGATTATTCTTATCAAGAATTTCATTGTGCTTTTCTGCCTGAAGAAGTGCATATATCAATTCAGAATGCTTCCTATACTTTTGGTTACGATGTTGTTCAGCAATCAACCTCATACTAGGATGGAAAGTAGAGAGCGTCTTCTCAATGAGATTCGCATCCAAATCGCACTATTGCAGAATCTCAACTTAGAGTTGATTTGATGCACGGCAGAATTGTATGCCGCAACAGACTTGAAATCCTGAAAACGGATAAGTGTCCATTGCCTTTGCGCTTCAGGCAGCATCACCGATCTCTGTTGATCATAGCGCTCCTTTAAGGTGTCCCACAACGATAGAGGATTTTCCTCCATCATGTACTCATCTTTCAGGGCAGGATCAAGGTGATGTCGAATGAAGTGTAAAGCAGCATACTTTGCCGGTTTTGGTATAGCAGGAGCACCTGGAGCAGGTGTGGTTATAGTGCTGATCAAATTCCTGGATGACAAGTTAATTTTGACATCCATGGCCCAAGTCAGATAGTTTCTGCCATCAAGTACAAGTTCAACAAATTCTTTCTTGGATATGTTATCCATAGCCTCCATGAGAAATATCATGCCATTAATTTACCAACAAGTAAATTAATTGTGTATACAATAACATGGTTGACCCACTGAAAGGTCTAGGAAAAGCCTATCCGACCCATCATATGACATTCTACAAATAGATAATCACCATATGTGATGTAGATCATATTTGTAGGACACATGGAGATAGTCACTACAGAGTAGTGTAGATCTTACTTGTATGTGTACTTTCATTTTTTGCTTTAAACACAAGGTAATCACTATAAAGTAGTGTAGACCGACCTCTTATGGTACTTCACACAACCTTGTGTTTAATAAACACATTGAAGGTAGTCGCCAACTTGTTAGCGTAGACCTCACAGTTGTGTATAAAGTGATTCGTTGATATTTAATCAATCCATAAGTAGTGTGCAAATTTGAAATCTGTCATATTATTTTATCAAGCATAGTCAATATAGAGCAATTAAAATTTGTAAACAGTCTAATATTGACATTTAAATGTGCAGACACTTGATAGCCAATGCTAGAAAATACTAACATTCAGATTATATAAAAAAACTGAAGCTAAAAAGCTAGACAGAAAAAGGGAATCGAATTTCTAATGTACTGGGCCAAATATGCATAGCCCAATACGGTAGCTGATTCCACTTTTTTTTTTTAATATTTTGATCAGCTCCTTTATTTTCCTTTTCTCACGTACGTGACCAAAGGTACGTGAGCAGGGTGGAGGACGTGACACGATCGTGACCAACGTGGCCAGCTTGACCAACGCGTGACGTTCCTGGAAGCTTGACCAACGCGTGAGCAGGGAGAAAAATCATCGCTCCTTTCGCGACGGAAACCTCTCCCCAAAATCCTCTCCCTAAAACTCGGCGGAGCACCTCTGGCACCACCGCTTCCACCCGCCCCCGGCTGCCGTTCTCAACGGCGAGTAACCGAAAGCTCTGGCGCGCTGTCCTCTTCCTCTGAAGAAGATCCGCCGGGAAGATGCATCCCAGGCGCCACACCATTGGCGTGGCCGTTAGAGGGGTCGGACTTCACCGGGATCCGCTGCCCCGGCCGTCGGCCGGCTTGGCTGGCCTCCAGCATGGAGCGTGAGACGACGAAGCGGATGCGGGCGCCTAGGGGCCGGAGCTGGAGCGGCGGGGCTTCCCGCCCCATCGTCGAGTACGTCCCCAAACGCCGTGGGCGACATGGGGAGGCGCGGCGCGAGGTCGGCGCTCGACGGAGCGGTCACCTGGGTCGGAGATGGCAGGCTCGAGGGCGCAGGCGCCCCGAGCTTGGCCTCATCCTCGACGGGCGCCACAAGTCCAAGGCGTGGCGGCGGAGGAGGGGCTGCGAGCACGGGGTCGTTGGTGTCCATGTTCTGGTCCTCCGGCTCCACCTCCTCATCAGCGAAGAAGTTCGGCACCGCCTGGTCGGCGACGCGCAATGAGACGGTTCCGTCGGCCGTCCTGGCGAAGAAGTTGGAGGAAGAAACTCAGGAATTTCCCCCCAGGCATCCCTACCTTTCCGTTCTTCTTCTCTGGTTCTCGTTTCTCCGGCGATCGCCGGAGTTCGGCTTTTGCTCTCGTTGGTAGAGGCAGTGCTGATAACGTTTTAGATTGAAACAAGTAGTAGATGACTGAATGAATCAACTGATTCTTTATTCCATCGATCATTGAGATATTTATACAGACAAACCGACATAGTCGATCGTGGGAACGGGAGAGAGATATTGTACTACGGTTACAACAAGGATTATCTCCTATTTATTGTATTAAATAAATCCTAATATAATCGTTGGCCAAACAGAAGAAGTGATGTCAACTTAGGAGAAAACTAAAGGAGTTCCAAAACCTGCCACATTTTCCTATGAATCTGTTCAACAGTCATGGTCTAAAGATTATGACAGGATCTTCACCCATAGGCATTGAGTGGTGGCTTCGAATTTTTGATACTGTATATGTTTTTCGTCGGTCCTTTGTTGATTAAATTAGAGAATAATCTGTATTGATGCAGTTTTATCCTCAATTTCGAAAAAAATAACATGACGTGTATGTCATCTTGTGCTGGCCTTACATCATCACCGCTTGCCGCTTGGACCTTTGCCTCTTCATCAGCTCTGACGTCGTCTGCGTCGGCCTGAAGGCACGCATCTTCAGGATTTCTTGGCAACTTTCCTTGTGTAGACCTGCCAGGTGTAGCAACAACGAAGACGCATGGAAAATGCAAGTTTTTTGTTCAGGGAGAACGTTGACACGTGATAGAAAGGTAAACCGGAGAGGCTAACATTTTCAAAAACAAGTCACCACCATAGTAAGCAACATTTCCTTGGCACCCAAACATTCCCTTCCTTTTTTCTTTTTTGAAATTTAGCCCTCCTCGAAATAGCTTTCGCCCCGCTATATTAATATAGCAACCGACCGATACAACAATACATCTGTTAGGCCTCGGCATAGTCAAGCCCAAACAAAAAAAACAGAGAAACAAAAGAGAAAAAATGCTAACGGCAGCAGATCGACTAAACGAAGATGGCTCGCAACCGATGCACCCTCCGAAGAAGTCCCACACGCTCCGAGAACTCCAAAACGTCGTGTATCAAGCAGTACCTTCAAGAAAGGAAGCGATGAGGACGGCGCTGCTTCCTAGACCTTCCTAGGGTTTCCCCGTACGCGGAGGTAAGCGGGAAAGGGGTACACCCGACGACATCCAAGAAGGAATGGTGACACCCGTAGGCGTCACCCCGTCGGTGTCGGCATACCAACAGGGATTTCTCCCAACCCCCAAACAACCACTACCCCGAACATTTCGAAGATCGCCACCCAACAAAGCCGTTGACCAACATGCGACACCAAGGTCTTGACACCACCATCGTCGTCTCACTGAAAACACCGTTGCGAGGTCTAGAGGCTAGACTAGGAGAGCACAAGGGAACGAGAGCGGCAACCCCGAAGCCGCACGGGAGGGAACTACCTCCACCGCCATAGCGGTAGCCGACCGGACATGGCAACAGGAGTACACTAGCCCTCCTGGCGCGGCCGGGTCCGCAAAGCTCCCTCCACCATGTTGCAGCAAGCCGGCGACCATGCCGCCACCACCCCGAAGATCAGCTCCCCACCTCCACCTCTTGGGGACATGCCAGCACTAGCTACCGCCAGCCCGCACTAGCCCATATGGGGCCCGAATGGTCCCAAATCTGGGCCGCATGGGCGCAACCGCCGCCAGCCAGACCACCTCGATGCCCCGTCGCCAAGGGCTGCACCACCACACCGGAGTCCACCCGAGCCTTGCCGGGTCACTCCGCCACCTTGCCGGACCACCACCGCCTAGGAACACCGCTGAGATGAGGCCCGCCCCGCGCGAGCTCCACTGAGGGGGGAGAAGTAGAAGGTCCGCCCCTACTGATAATATTTATCCGTGGCGCACGTCCAGGTGCGCCACAGATAGTCTAAATGTTAGTGGCGCATGCTTTCCTGGTGCGCCACGGATAACTTTAGTGGCGCACATCTCTCAGCGCCACAATTTTTTTTTCAAAATTCGAAAGCTGAGAAATGAAAAGTTATCTGTGGCGCATGTTGAAATGGTGCGCCACTGATAAATTTTTCAAAATTCAAAAAAATAGGATCTAGATCTCATCGCCTCACCGCGGCCACCACCTACCACCGCATGGAGGTACCGGAGGCCATGGCCATGCTCGGGGAGGAGCTCGAGGAGGGCGTCGTCGAGGGTCAGGTCGGGAAGGAGCTCGAGGAGGGTACCATCAGGGTCAAGTCGGGGAGAAGATCGAGGAGGGCGCCATCGGGGGTCGGGTCAATGAGAAGCTCGAGGAGGGCATTGTCAGGGGTCGGGTCAGGGTGGAGCTCTAGAAGGACGCAGACTAGGAGAAGTAGAGGTGAAAAGGAGAAGTATAGGTGAATGAGAAGGGGAGGAGAAGAAAGAGAGAACAAGGGGAGGAGATGAGGAGAAGGAAAGTAGAAGGTGAAGAAGAGGAGAAGGGAAGAAGGAGGAGAGAAGGAGAAGGGAATGATAGAAGGAGAAGGAGGAGAGAAGGAGAGGGGAATGATAGGAGGAGAAGGAGAAGGAAAGGATATGAAGAGAAGGAGAGAATGAGAAGGGAAAGATAGGAGGAGAAGGGAATCGGAGGAGGATAAGTGAAAAAGGATAAGGGGAGGGGAAGCTCGGATTTGAAGTCCAGCCACGCTTATCTGTGGCGCACCACAATAGGATGCGCCACAGATAAGTGTGCTCATATTTTTTCTGCAGAAAAATCTTCTTTTTGCCATATCTATTTTTCCTTTTTGAATTTTGAGAATCTAAAAAATCGGTGAGCGAATAGAAAATTCCATGCTTGTCGTTTTGATATATTATAGATTTTTTCAATATTGTATGCAAAAGTTATGATTATTTTACCATGCCATAACCTTTTTTAGCAAAAAGTTCAAAATTAATATTTGTTAATTTTCCTACAAACTAGATCACATTATCTACCTACATGTTAAAGGATTTTAAAATTTGAAGTGTTTTCTATTTTATTTTATTTTTTGCAAGACATAAAAAACGATCCACGGGGATGAGAGCAGAATTTAAATGGTGTCTGACTTATCTGTGTTGCATGTGTTTGCGGTGCACCACTGATAATCAGGTGAGTGGCATCACAAAGCCGTGCGTCACAGATAACCTGCCACCTTTTTCAGATGCCTAGGCCCATCTATATCCGTGGCACACCGGAACAACGTGCGCCACTGATGTGGTAATTATCCGTGACGCACACGCATTCCATGCACCATATATATGACACCCGTGGATGGGGTCGAACACGAGCGCTGGGCCCACATATGCGTGGCGCACTGATCTGACCATGCGCCACGAGTATGTTTAGGTCAGTGGCGTCACGGATAACTATCTGTGGAGAATCCTTTGGATGTGCGCCACGAGTATGCTCCTGTGGATAAGACTTTTCCTACTAGTGCAAGATTGAATAAGAAATGGGAAAGGGGATCACCTCTTGAAATAGAGCCTTAGTTTTTTTTTCTAGGAAAATAGAGCCTCTGGTTGGTTGTTTAATTTCACAGATACAAGAATATCATTCAAAATTTAACTAACCCTGACCCGCAAATAGCCGCCGTTCTGTGGTTCTGGGCTGAAAAAACGACCAGCGCAAATACCACATACGGTCTGCCCAATTTTTTTGCGGGAAGCTGCATTTCCCACTCCGAAACCTGCGTATACGCAGTTCGCATGGCTAGATATCCAGTTTCCCACATCCTCGCGCAACACTTGGCTGCCCATGTGCCCTGCCACCGTCGATGTCGTCACCCTCGTGTCGTCGGTCTTTTCCCTGTCCCAATGTCGTTGCCATGGACCTCGTGATCCTACCGCCCAGCGGTTTCGAGGTCGTGTGACCCATCTCTGCTGTTGCCGCCGGTTGTGCCGCCTCCGCGACTCCCGGCGGCGCTCCCGGCTCCCAGGAGTCGTGCCACTTCGCACAAGGGAAGGCCACCTTGTACAGGAACCCTCAAGACTTCTCTGTCGTCTACTTCACTCCGGAGAACGGGATTCGTTTGACAAGCTGTTGGATTCGTTTGACAATTACTTCCTCCGTCCTAAAATAAGTGACTTGTGTTTACTTAGATTCAGATGTATCTATATACTAAAACATGTCTAGATACATGAGAATCTAGACAAACTCACGACACTTATTTTGAGACGGAGGGAGTAATAAGTTTGGTCCCCTTTCTAGTTAGTGTTTGAAATTTACCAAATTTATCTCTGATTTTGGCTTTCATATTTGTAGCTTGAACCTGTATGTTGATTTAGAGCTTGATCCGAGGTCGGGCATCAACATTTCATGGGAAGAGCATGTAGAGATGGTGAAGATGAGAGAGGACGCTGAATCAATTAAGCACATTGCGAGTCTGAAGAAGAGATAGCAACTCGAGATCTTCAAAGTAGAGACTCAGATTTTGAGCACATATACTACTGGAATGGACAATCTGACGAGGGAGTGTTTCGAAATTGCAAAGGTTGGGATACAAGCATCTGCCAAGAAGAGAAAAATAGCTCGCGATGTCGAAGAATACTAGTCTATTTTCCGGTAGCATAACTCAAAATCTAGTAGTTATCAAGATTATCCGTAGTAATTCGAGTCTAGTCTGCGAGTTTTAATGTAGTATTCCAATCTAGTTTACAAGTTTAATTGATTCAAATCTAACACGATTTCATATGTTTCTTATTAACTTGATGTATTTTACGGTTTGCCAACCGAAATACGCTAGAGGAGATCCCGTATAGACATATATTAAAATCAAATATTTGATTTTGTTGTACGCCTATGCAGGATCTGCTCTGGCTGCGGTACTGCGTTTTGCGTATATGCTAGAGTTGCTCTTACATGATACTTAAACTTTAAGGACATCTAGCCCTCGTGTCATCCTACTCTTGGGCGACACACTACCCAACCTTCCCACCGATGATGACCCCTTCCTCCCATCTTCCCCTACCCCGTCGTCGTCATCGGAGAAGGCCGTCCGACAACGGACGCAGTGGCAGGACATCCTCAGTTTTCCTTTTTTCTCGCCCTAGCACATTCTCCTATCTCCACATCCATTCTCGATCCGATGTATCGGCTAAGAATCTGTCCAAGATGTGGTGCTGATCCCGACATGGATCGAGGCTTTCTGCCACAATCTGCTGAGGCGCCCGTCCCTCCAGTTGTGGTCATCCATAGTCACGGAGGCGAGCGAGAAGATGCCTTCCCGGTCCATCCACAGACATTCCTTAATGACCATCATGATGAGGCCCTTACTGGAGCTCTTTGGCGTCGCCCGTGGTTGTATGTCGTGTGCATCGAGCACCGCCTCATTGGCCAGTGATTTTACCGTGGTGCTAACTAAGGTGGTTATGTCAAGGATCGACGGCCAGAGGATTTCCACGCTCATATTGAGTGAGACCTCTAGGTGATGATGGTGATGTCAAAAGAAGACCGGATTGGCGTTTAGCAGCAGTGATCTAGGCGAGTTGGGGAGGTGACATTGTTGGATTTTGTTTTTGATAGTTTAAGTTTCTGAGGTGAAAAAGGTCTGACCTCAGTGATTGTACCTAGCTATGGCATTGTTAAAGGCATTGTTTGAAGATTGAATGTTTTCGAGGTTGGAAACCAGAAACCAGTATCTGATTATAACGATCCAGATTGGACCTTTTCGAAGATTGGACCGAACGGCAATGGTATTTATGCACCGTTACCTTCATAAAAGCATTGTTTTTTGGAGAACCTTTGTGAAGTTAGGTGTTGTCATCACTCGTTGTGCATCTTTGACTGGACTTGCTGTGAATATTTTGTTGTTGTAGATACTGGATTAAATTAGTATCATCTTATTTTTAATATATTCTCCTTATAAAAATTTAACTAGTAAGTATTATTTTTGCTGAACTTTAGAAGGAGGACATCAATTCCCACTGCATGGTAGAGTGCTGCTCTGGTCTGGTCCGTTCAACTCGTTTGAAAAGAAAGAGGAAACACGTCAGTCTCGGTTGTAGAAAAGTCAGTGATCCGTATAGAAAAAGAAAGAGGAAAACCTTGGTTGGTGCAAGGAACGCATACCCACTCAGCTCCGCACCGACCTGCTACTACACAGAGGAAAACGTCATTCGAGACGTCGATCCTATTGCGCCAGGGTTGGTGCAAGAAACGCTGTGCCTCGATCAGACGCATAAACAGAAATGTATAATACTCCGTACGTTATCATCGAGCATTTCCAAGCAGATTTCTGCACCGGACCATGTCTACCGGATGTGTGTCAAGCCCCCGAAAAGAAAGGTAATCAAATACAGTGGTACCATACTGTTTCCAACGCGATGATTCGCTGCATGTAACTAGATGGATCTCGGTTACATCTATGATCTTGGAATTAAGGGGCTGCTAAAATAAAACACTCCTAGGAAGTAGAATGTTTGACATTTAGAAATAGACGGTTGTACTATAAGTATTGAGGTCATTTCACTGATTGTTGTAACATCTTACTTTGATATATCAATCCTATGGAAATGAGTGAATAACGTTGAAGAAAAGACCATTAAAGGAGGGTGCACTAACCCACCGTGTCACTTATCACGATTAACGGGGAGAATGTGGGTCGATAACCGGGTTAGACTAGGCAAGAATCAGATTCAATAATAGCTACTCCCTCCGATCCACGGTAGAAACATTGGTCTTCAGCGATCTGTATCGCTAGTATACATAGTATACATGTGGTAATTTGTGCACTAATGGCCACAGTTTTTTTTTTGAGGGACAACATGGCACTTTATTCATTCAAAATATACTAATGGCCACAGTTAATCGTTGTTTAAGCCCAGATTTAGTACTAATCCATTAATCCATATTGTATCAAGCCCAACCAGCAGCAAAGAGAGCCCATCTGCACATGTTTACCATCGATCGAAGTCGTCCGTTCTGTTTCCCCTTCACAAGGATCAATCGACTTAGCTAGCTACAACTGGCCATGCTATGCCCTAAAAACATTTGCTAAGGCGGCGGCACCGCTCGTAGCCTCGCTGCTCCATCTCGCCGACCATTGGTCGTCGGTCGGGCTCTAGAAAATCATTCGGATCCACACATCGTGTAGGACATCAGCCGCTCCTCTATTGATCTTGCATGCGGCATGCCACGGAACAGGGTCTCCTGGTCATCCTTTGTTGTAGATTAAAGATTCAAGCACTCAAATTTGAAGGTACGCAAATATACTCCTCATCTCTCTCGTTCCCCTGCCACCCCCTCTCCCGTTGAGAGTCAAACCTTGGCTTCCGGGCCTTCCCCAAGCCCTCTCTGGCGGCGCTGCTCGCCGGAGTTGGGGGAGGGGGCGCCGGTGTAGTTAGGAGTAGTTGTAGGCTTGACCTTGTGCCGGTAGTGGGCATTTTTCCTAGTAGTCGAAGCGAAATCCCGGATCTCAGTGCCCAGATCCTGGCAATTTTAGGACTTGTTCTTCGTCTGCTGCTTCTCCGGTGGTCGGAGTGGAGGAGAAGGTCAGCACTTCCCAGAATAAATCCGATGGCGCGATTCACCTGAAGAGGGTGTGGTGCTGCGAGCTACTATTCTTCTCGACCGGGTATGGCAGCGAGGGGGAAGGGGGTGGTGCTGCAGCATGACCTGCATCTGGGGCTCTCCTAGCTGGCCGAGGTGGGGGGGGAGGGGGAGTTCTCTGGCGGCGAGGCGGCCATGGCTTCTGACCGGTGGTTTGATGCGTGAGTGGGAGGAAGGGTTCCTGCTTGTCTGCTGTGGAGATGAGGAGGTTTCCTCTTCATCCTACTTCCAGTGCATTGAGGATTGATGAAAGGTACTCTACTTGGCACCTTGCGGATGATGTGTTGGATCGGGGCCTATCTAAACGACGGCTTGATATTGCCGTTGTTATACTTTGGCGATATACTGGATCTAGTTCTGCTCGGACACTGCTCGGCTTTGGCCATCGTGGTGATGGTTGGGGCAAATATAAACTGGGACTGGATTTGTGCTGGAGATTCAAAGAGACGGGGTTTTCTTGTTATACTGCTCCAACTGGATTATTTCAGATCTTCTCCTCTGAGGATGCAATCTTTGGGCCTACATGCTTCACTAAGGATCTCTTGAGAATTGTTGTTCAGATTGTCTTCACGATCTTCATGTCGCTCGGGTGTGTGCACCAGAGGAAGTTGAGATCATCTCTGTTGTCTCTCCCCAGATTCAGCGATGAAGATCTCCCGGTGTTGAGCTCGGTGGCGCGGCCTAAATATCTACAACTCAACTTGCAACATCGTTTGCCTATACCATCTCGATGCCGGTTGAGCCGTTGGTTCTGTGGTTGGTTAGGCTATGTGAGGCCCCTGGAGAACACAATTGCAGGTATGGCAATTCCATGTTCTCGATGGAATCCCTGGCAGGCTCCAATGGTGTTCTTCTGTGTAGACAACTTGAGTTTTCAGCTTTACCTCTTTGTTGTGAGCTTCTAGGTTTTAGGATCGTCTTTGATTTTCATAGTCCTTGTTGTAAGAATTGTGTTGTTCTCTTTGCCTGATAATATATCGGCTCTTCCGTTCAAAAAAAAAGGGTCACGGCATATTCGTCCAGCTAATTAGTATAATGTATCTTCATTAACTTGGTATTAGTTTCTACATAATTAGTAAACATGTGCATATGGTAATGCAACCTGAAAGGTCGCGGAAGTATATATTGTATTGATATTGGAAGAGGTGATTACATCCTTAGGCTGTTTATATAGTACTAGAAGACTTGGAGGGCAAGAAGCCTAATAGAGATAGAATTGGATTACAATATTAAACTACCAAATATGTCTAGCCGTAATATACTCTAACACTCCCCTCATGATCAGATCGGTGTAATGCGCAGACGGTCTGGAGAATAAGCCGAAGGTGAGGTGGTAGCCCTTGTTGCCGATGTCGATGTAGCCGGGAGTGAGAGCGTTGTAGTTGTGGTCGATGGTGTTGTTGGGAAAGTTGTCGCCGTTGATGAAGTCGATGATGTTGTTGTGTTGTGGTCGATGTCGTTGTTGAGCCTAGAGAATTCGCTGTAGTAGTTGAGGTAGACGTAGTTTGGGTCGAAGTAGCTCGACCCGCAATACCGAGCTTGCCCGACTCAGAAATAAGTCGGGGATGAAGACACACATCGGTTTTACCAATACCGGACGTGCGAATACAGGACCATCATAAGCCATGCGTGCTAGAGACGGATTGAGGAGCAAAGAAAAATTTCCGTAAACGGTTGGTGTAGAAGTTGTCCGCCGTATCGGAGTAGACGAAGTGGCTGCAAGAAGAAAAATTGAGCACAGACTTGTGCAAATAAAAATTAGATTGCGTCTCTGGCAGCAAGGTCGTGGTGGACGAAGACGATGATGGTAGTTGTCGATGGCGATTGAATTGTAGCGGTAATTGATTTCAGGGATTAGACCCGTATTTTCCGCTTGTATGAGCGCGACGTCGCTCGTGGAGAAGAACTTGTTGGTGTTGACGATGACCACAATCGGTGGTAGCGGCGACGATGTGGCGATGTTGTTGATTAGACCCGTATTTTTCGCTTGTATGAGCGCGACGTCGCTCGTGGAGAAGAACTTGTTGGTGTTGACGATGACCACAATCGGTGGTAGCGGCGACGATGTGGCGATGTTGTTGGTGTAGATGGTTGTCGGCGATAATGACCACGGGTGATGAAGGTGCAGCCCTTTGTTGATGGCGAGGCGCGTACTCAGGAACGTGGGTCCCGGTAGATGTTGGCGAAGACGGGCCGGCGTGGAGACGACGTGAGGATGGAGCAGTCGACGCAGCGCGTGAAGGCGCCCCTTGGGGCGCCGCGTGGAGCCTCCTTGCCATGATCGTTGATGATGATTTGCCGGAGTTGAGTCGACGTCAAGATTGAAGTAGAGGCGCGCGATAACGACATGCGGCTGTGGACGATGCTTTTGGTGGCTAAAAGAAAAATAGATCTAATAGGAAAAAGAAATTTGCTAGAACTATTAAACTGATCTAGGGAATTAGAAGAAAGCTAGCTACGAGATGCGATGCCTCCGGTGGAGATCATGGAGATCGACCTCGCTGGGTGTGGCGCGGCGAAAGCGGTGGCTAAAACCTAGGCGGAGCGAACCGTTCTGATACCATGAACGATTGCGGAAGTATAGATTGTATTGATATTGGAAAAGGTGATTACATCGTGAACCCTTAGGCTGTTTATATAATACTAGAAGAGTTGGGGGGCAAGAAGTCTAATAGAGATAGAATTGGATTACAATATTAAACTATCAAATATATCTAGCCGTAATATACTCAAACACAACCAAATATATGTTTTCATCAACATTTGAAGTTACGGATGAAATTTCGATTATAATTACCAAACTGTGAGTTTAGGGGCACTGATATCTCTTATCACTTCCTACCCCCGCCCGCCCGCGGCACACACTTTCTTCCTTTTCTCCTCTTTCTTGCACATGTTCTTGATTTTGCTGTTAAGCATTGGTGGTCTTCACCCTAAAACTGCCTGTTGTTTTTAACACTTTTTTATTTGTTCGTCCGTCCGTCTGTTTTGCTTCTTAGTTTTTCTATTCATTTTCCGTTCATTCTGTTTCGGGTTTTCTTGCCATCTCTTTTATCGTTTTTCCTTCTCTAGCTGAAATACGACACGTATGATAAGATGAAATCGTTTAAATGTGATTAAAGGAAATGATAGCTAACTGTTTCGACGACAATATCAGGATAAACCGATGGAAAACTATAACCACTGTCACCACTGTTTACTGCAACTTCAATGAAACGATACGTAACACCGCCGACAATAAATCGGTGAATAAAAATGATGTTATCCTTTTGTGCAAGCTGAAGCACACGATATGTAAAACCACTGAGAATAAATCGATGACACGAAAACGATATCCACCATTACTATTTTCTGCATCCTCAAAGTGAAGACGTTTAAAGAAAGGACTGAAGTAGGTTAAATGTGCCTTAGAGCGTCTCTAATGAATGTCCTATAGTCCTTTGGCCCAAAAAAACTGTTTTATAGGGCACTGAAAAGGCCAAAAATTGTTCTAAAAAATTGTTCTCCAATGGATGCCCTGTAACCCTGTGCCCTCTGCTGCTGTAAATATGCGGCAACCGCATATCTATCCGCACGAGCGTGTCGTGTACCAACCACCACGCCTTTCCCCTCCCGCGTCTCTGCCGTAGCCGTGTCTCGCCACCGCCACATCCCGCCGATTCCACAGCTGCCACGCCACGCCGCCACCAGATCCCGCCGATGCGAGCTCCGCTCCACTGCATCCTCCGACGCGCCGCCGCCCGCGAAGAAGATGCCGCCGTGTCGTCGCCCGCAAAGCTCCACTGGCTACCACGGCATGCGGGAGTGGACCTGTGGCCACTTCAGAGCGGAGATCACCGTCGACGGAAACCATGAGTGGCTCGGCACCTTCGAGAAGGAGGAGGCCACGCGTGCATTTGACCTCGCCGTGTGGCGGCATTGCCTACCGTGGTCGATGCTCAACTTTGACGACGTCGCCAACCTGCAGGAGGCCGAGTTCGTCGCCAACCTGATGACGTGCATTCTCACGCGTAGGGTCAAGCGGAGCAACGCCCTGCATTGTGATAGCTCGCTGCCGCGAGTCCGGCGAGGCGCTGACAGTGGTGGACCTACAGGGTATGCCGGGTATGGCACGGCATACCCTGCGGTCCATCGGCACTAGTGTACGTACATGTATGTATCCTCGTTCTAATGAACTGGCAATGATTAATCAAGCTTTGGTAATGCATGCACGGCCGACCATGCATTTTCCGTTCCCGGCCACGACCATTCTTCAGTGACTGCATTAGTATTGGTCACTAATCTAGCTACTTGTATGTATATCAAGATGTGGGCTTTAGTCTCGCTTGTAAGGCTGTAGGCTAGCTATAGCCATGCGCCATGCAACTAGCTATTTTGGTACTAATGAATTCTTCATTGAATTCTTCATTAGGACTAAGTAAAGGAAATATCTAGCTGTTTACTTCGTTGGAGCGACTCTACCCTGCGTTTTAGTAGTATACTAGATCATGACGACGCGCGTTGCCGCACCCGTCTATTTGGGCAGTAGATCGTTAGTAAACGATGCAAGTTTATGCAATAAGTTGACTAAAAAGTTAAGCTTATATCTGATGTGACGGTGACGTATTTAGAGCTCCTTTGTGCATAAACTTGTCATGACATTTTTTATATTATCGGTAGCAACGTAATGTACTTGACAGTTTTTGTATCAGCGTATTATAGCCATACATATGTTACTTCCTGTCACCAAATATGCAGCTCAAGGAAAGAGAGAGAGTGGGAATGAGTAGAGTTTATGTCTCCATTCACTTCTTTCTATATCTAATCCGGACCAACAGTTTTCTGTGGCATGTCGTGCCGTGTATATAGGAAAGAAATTAGCAGGGAAATTATTAGGAAATAAATTAGCAGGAAAATTATCTGCCTTTGCTTGTTTCAGATAATGGAAGAATGTTCTTCTGAACAAAATCAGAACTTGATGTTCAGGTTCACGGTCTGATTACCTTTGCACATCTTGCCGCACTGTCCTAAACAACCCGCTGCATATATCAAAAAAAGTAGCCAGCACCATTATGGCATGAATTATGTACTACGGAGTAACGTATAAACATGAAATCTAACCAATCATAGAGACACATATATAAACATTTTTGGATAAGATATACGACGTACTGTACGGCATGAACAAACCTAGTCATAGCCATTGGATTCGAGGGCTAAAGAATTCCAAAATCATTGAAACCTGAACCAACCTCAACTCCTTTAACCAATATTGCAGTTCCAATATCGAGTTCTTCAGTGCAAATACCTGTTGTCTGGAAGAAGCCCCATGGGTCTTCTTCAAGTGCTAGCCACCATTCCCAATCTCCCATTATGGCTTGAATGAACGGTTATTCTTTTCCTTGTCTGAATGCTAGCGACGCGAAAACCTCTGACCCTTCGATTCGCCCTTCTGAATGGACGAGGGCCATATCGGTTACAATCACATCACCTAGGTCATGCCGTGCATCTCCCCTGCCGCTTCTTGCTGGCTCGAATCCCTCGTGTCGTGACTTCCTTTTTCTCTAGATAGGAGTATATGGGTCGGACACATGTTCGCTGTGAACTCGGTCCAGACTACATTGGACTAGCTGTTCCTCGGCCCAATATACCAGAGCGGACCAATTTGATGCCCAGTGTAGCTTCTCCTAGGGACAGGCCTGGGACATTCGACCTAGTGCGCGGGGTGGTTATTCAACGGACTGAACTGGCGAGGAAAGGCAATCGGACGGCGGAAAACTTCTAGGCCGTGAGATAGCTCTATTTTGTGCCGGTTATAATATCCCTAATATAAGGGCTAACTACGTAGCATGAGCTGAAAAAAATAGTCAACTGATAATTAGTCTTCGGTAGTGAAGTATCTAATCAAATTTTATCTGTTCCGTTCTACCTTTCTGTAACATCTTTTTTACATACCTTCTTTGTTTTGTTATAGTACTGTCTAAGTGCCTTGGAAATTTAGGGTCTCACGCAACGGCGGGAATTTAATTCAATATTTCAACGTCCCGTCCATGGTGCTTGTGTCCAACAATTTATCTTTCTGATTATAAGGAAAAATCCTTTTTGTTTAACTATATTTTCATATTTTATAATCATCATTTCTTCTTTATATTCTAAGACAAAATCTTTGTCAATAGACACGCCAAAAATTTGGTGTGGCATATCCTTTGACAAAATCCTAGGTTCACCACTGGGCGTTGATGAAGCGTTTCGCGGAGGCGCATCCCGAGCATGTGCATGTGGAGGAGGATTTCTACGCCGTGAAGGCGACGACAGAGGTGAAGAAGAAGAACGCTGTCGCGAACAAGGCTGGCCCGTTGACGCCGGGGGAGTACTCGTGCGGCTCGGATTTCACCCGCTTGAGCGATGAGTACGACGTGGACTAGTTGCAGTGTAGTAGTAGCTCAAGTGTAGTGTTGTTTGTTGCTATGTAGTGTTTGAAATCGATGTTTGAACTAAGTTTAAAATCGAAGTTTGAATGTGAATTTTCTTTGTTTTGATCATCTGCTAGATAGTTGCTGCGCTATAATACAGTAACATCATCTATAAAATCAAAAACTATTTTTGTGTCTTATAATGCAAAAACTGTTTCCCTATTATTATTATTATGTCTGCCCTACAATGATTGGCTTTAAGCGGAAGAAACCCAAAGAGCTGCGCTTTTACTAGAAGTAATTGTGCATACGACACCAAGTGCAAGTGTGGACACTCAAACTCGAACAGTTTGGGTTGTCTCAGCCCATCTAACCACAGCCAACTCACTGGATACGTATATGGTCCTTTCTACAACCTATGGAGAGGCGTGGTGCTTTGCATACGGGGTGCAGCCGGCTGGAATCGGTGGCACGGGACCTATACAACCAGTTCAATTGGCCTTTTGATTTTAGGATAATATGTTGATGCAGAGCCATTTCATGCTATCTTTTTTTTTCAGATGGTTGATTCATGTTTTGACCATGTGCGATTCATGATGTAATTATTTGTAAACTTTTAAATCGAATAAATCAATAAAAAGATCGCATGCATCTAGACCGGAGCTAAGCCTCCATTTCGGAAAAGAAAAATTAGGGATGAAAGGAAAGAAAACTGAGGTAGCCACCTGACAACACACGAAGCAGTGATACCGTTCACGTTCAGGTTCTGTTTGGCAGCTTAGTATTTCTAAAACCAAAGTATTCAGAAAACACGGTATTGCAGCGCCGGGCTCTTGGATACTTCGGTTTTCACGATACCACAGTTTTTAGAAAAAGAGGTCTAAACCTCTTTCTATTTTAGTGTGAAAATAACTCAGTTTTTGGAATACTATGGTTTTAAAACTTTGGTATTTTATGGTAGCCAAACAGCTCAAAGTATTGCAAACTGTAGTATTTTAAAATACTGTGGTATCTTCGAGATACTGATAAAAAACCGTGTTGCCAAACAGACCCAGCCTCCTCACAACCTCTGATGCCGCCCTGGCGCGGCACAAGGCCCTCTACTCCCCTCGGCTCCCCCGCTGCAGTGCGACCGCCCCTCCCCACTCCTGAGCGACTCGCTCTCCTTCATCCAGCGGTTGACTAGCCCCTTCTCTAATTATGCGGCCCCTCCTACAGCATCTCATCGCGCCAGAGGATGGAGCAGGTGGCGGCGGCGGCGTTGAAGTATTTTAGGATGGATAGAGCCTTGGTCAGCTAATGTATATTTTGATATATGGATGAGTTTGTTTTGTTAAACAGGAGACCACATACCTCCGGTCTTCTAAGGAGAATTTCATAATGGGATTGTTCGTATGCAGGTTTGGTGAGGCTTCGCATTTCGATCATGCACACCAGTTGTTCGACGTAATGCTTTGCATTGTCACTTCGAACTGTATAAATTCTTGGATCACGAAGAATTTCCGTGCTTCCTGAAAATGGCAGCTGCTTAATACTAGATTATCAATGTATACAGAAAAATGGTGGGGCTTAATGCTGAACTGTCCTTGTGCGCTGTCTTTGGACTTTTACCAGGAAAGCAATTTTGCCTCATGCTAACTGTTTTTACAAATTTGTTTTTAGATACGATTGATGGGATGGAAAATGGACATGCTTCTAAGGAGCTCGTCTAATGATTTTTCATCTTGTTGTCCAAGTGGAATGAAAAACTAATTCAGTACTTGCTTGTAGGGACAAATATTGGATTAGAGATGAATGATGCAGTGCATGTTCTCTAAAATTGCATGCATAAGATCAGAGTGTATGGTTCTCCATTTTTTGTGTACAAATGATGCTGTTTACAGTCATTAAACTCTTGATCTTTTCAACACAAAACTCAGAATGGGCCTTCTGTCACACTGACGTATAAGCTTTACAGACATTCCAAGTTCATTTTCTGCAAATTAATCAGCCTCCATATGTACATCTGTTTCTGGCTCTCCTAAATATTTTCTGTTCTGCTTCTAATCAATCTCTTCACTTACAATTACATTTTATATTATGATGGTGTCATGGTCACTTGCATCCTTGTGGAGGAGATGGTGCAGAGGTCTCCGCCAATTGTGTGAGTTATGTCAAGGTTACCACCGCCAAGCGTGACGGTGATGGGCTGGGGCAGCAATGCTGTCAAGGCCTCCGACATGGTGATACCAAGATCGGCCAGCTAGGTGGAGGTGGGTCAGCTATGGTGCAGATGTATCTGACATCTCAGTTTATAATTATTTCATGATTCCTTTACCTTTCATACACATCCGTGATATTGCGGCTTTTCACGCGTGCCTTCACAGCTGACTCTCTGACAGCTTCCACCGGTGAGCTCTGGTTCAGTTACATGGTCATGCATCTTCAGATGGTTTCGATTCGTCATCTGTAGTCATGTTTTTTTGGCTTATATATATACTGTGTAGATAGAGCTGACATCACAGGTTGTGACGCCTAGCTTGGCAGTGCCTCCACTGATTGTATGACATGTAACAATCATGTAAGCAAGAGTCAAACCTATTCATTCTATAAGAGGTAGATTTCTAATTTTTATTATCAGTACTGTCAGAGCTGTATTTGTTTTCAGTTATATTGTACATTTGAAACTCTCTTCATGTCAAAACTGGAGTTCCATGGCCTTCATTATTTTCTAGGGTGAGAATTAGAATAATGTTTTGCTTCCCACACAATCAGCTACATAAACGCATGAAGTTTCTTTTGCATTCAGCTAAGGATTAGGAACTACTGAACATCAAAGTATTTCATTGGTTTTTGTGGTATATGAAAGGGGACAAAGAGAATGCAAACGGACGAAGATGGTCATGACAACCACAGTGTTTTTTTCTATAACAAATTGTCCAGTTACCAACAGTATAATGCAAGATGCTTATCTGTACAAGAAAGATTGATATTGACTTTATATTTTCAAGTGAAACATGGCACAGATTCTATTTTTTATCCTCCACTGGAAGAGATTGAGATGCCGGTCAGAAGGTACTTGAGACCATCAATGATGTTTGAATTTCTTGTCTTTATCTTTTTGGAGTCATCGTAAGTACTTATCATGATTTTTATAAATTATTTGCTCATGTTAATGTTTGATGGCTCAGGTTATTTGGTGCACTAATGAATACGGATTGTAAACTCCATCAAGAATTTCTGCATAATATTTGCTGTACTTATGTGGAATTACAGCATGATCTTTATGGCTTGTAATTGTATTTTTTACGATATGTTTGATTTTCTATCTATATATTAGCCAAGAAGTGCATTGCACATGTACAGTTCGTCAGTTACTAGTATATCCTAGGTTAATATAGAAATTATTTGGGGCTCAGTGATGACTGACAATATTACTCTAATTAATATGTCTGAGTAATAAAATTTGGTCACTGTGCTATGTGTCAATCACTTGACATAGGAGGAGGTGGTGGACTGAATGTTATGCAGCTGGGCAGGCAAATGAAAGGAAGGTTCTGTGCTTGCTGCGTGGTATGCTGAAAGGAGATGCTAATGTGAAGGAGCTGAATGTTACCTCTAGATCACCTGCTGGTGCATCCAGGATGAGAACGACAGACCATCAATCTGATGCCTCCTGTATGTTCCAGCTTTGTTGTTCGCATGTTGGAAGGTGCCGTTGACACCGAAATACCTCCGATATATTCCGCTTTGTTTCAGAAAATCATAACCTTGTAGAGGGTGATAGCAGATTAACAGTGCTTTATTTTCTGTTTTCTGAAGGGTGCTGCTAGGAAACTAGTCACTTACGGTGATCTAACTAAAACTAGTCACCTTTTGCTGATTGTGATCTGTATATGTGTTCAGATTTGTTCCTTTTCCAAACACAAGTTTTCTCATGCAACAACTCGTTTTTTTGCAGACTCTAGTAGGGATTCAGTGAAGTTGGAAAGAAGAGACAGCTTTGTTTCAGATTCTTCCATTCATCTCTGATCGACTGAGGAAGAAGATGCTGTACGTGTATTCCTTTCAGCAGGTGGTGAATCTCTACAGCGATGTTCTGCCGAAATAGTTATTCACGGGGATCCGCATTTCTCATCCAATACTGGCGATTTCTAAATTAGTTGCAATGCCCATGTCCTTGTACGAAAGAAGATTACAGTGGATCATGAGAGCGACGGTGATTGAAAAGATAATACCATATTTTTTCCCTGAAGATATTTATTGTCATTTCTCTCCGTGGGCTGTAGCACTGACTCTTCCGCGCGTGGGCTACATAACTGAAGAAAAGGAAAGGAAAGAATGAAAATGCAAGACAAGAAAATAGAAATATCAACTCACTGGGAAGTGACTACCAAGTCACTATCAGGAGCATGGATATGGCCTGGCAGCACTCAGCAGACTAGAACAATGCATGCATCTGAAAGCCTCGTTGAATGGAATTTTTGGTAAAACTCCATTAGCCTCGATGATTTTCATTTTTGATTAGCCAATTCACATCGTTTCACCATGCTTCCACTTGCACAGCTAGCTGTCCTGATCATCTTAAATAGAAGGTCACTGAAACAAGTTGCTCTCAGTGTCCTGTTTCTAAACCACCAACCACCATACTGAAAACTGCAGGAGTGCCAAATGCCGAGTCTTTCTTGGAAATGAGAGCAGCATGAAGCTTCTCTACTTGAGGTATGCATTATTTGCTCTTGTTTCAAAGTGTCCCTTTGTAACTTTTTATCTATTGATCATTTCTTTCATTTGTCTTTTACCTTCATAGGTCGATAGAACGTGAAGAAATGAACTGCAAGTGTTCTATCTCTGTCCTCTTTGCTGCACTGATCCCCTACGTTGTCCTGGTACTCAACGGAAGGCATGTTGTGGTTGCAACGGATACCCTTCTTCCTGGCCAATCTATCTCGGGCAGCGAAATCTTGGTGTCCAAGAATGGCATATTTGAGCTGGGGTTCTTCTCCCCGTCCCCAGGTGGCACCAAGCACTACTTGGGGATACAGTACAAGAACCTGGTAGACACTCGCCCAGCTAAATTCTGGCTGGGGAACAGAATTCCTATCACCAGCTTCCCCAACGCAACTTTGTACATCGCCGCAGGTGAATTATTTATTGAGGAGCTAGGTTCTGTTCTCTGGACATTGGGTTCAGCAACAAATGGATCAGACAGCGCAGTGGCTGTTCTCCTTGATGATGGGAATTTTGTTATTGAAGATCAGAGCAACCATTCTAAGGTCATATGGCAGAGCTTTGATCATCCAGCTGATGCCCTGCTACCTGGAGCATGGCTAGGATTGGACATGGCCACCGGAAACAACATCTCGCTTACTTTGTACAAGTCTCCTTATAATTGCAGTCTCATGATTGACCAAAGTAGGAAGATGGGATTTGTCATGTTAATTGATGGGCATGACTATTTCGGAACTTTTCCGGATGGGATGGTAACGCAGGAAGAAGGCAGTTCGGTCCAGCTAAATCATCCGGAAAACCCAAATGATATCGAATTCATGAGACTGAGTACGGGGCAAGTGAGTTTGCTGAGGTATGTAAATAATGCAACGATTACTGGTTGGGAACCTCAGTGGAGCTATCCTTCCAGCTGCAAAATCAGTGCTTTCTGTTGCGGTGCATTCGGTGTTTGCACAAGCAGAGGAACATGTGCATGCATTGATGGCTTCAGCCCACATGATCCAAATGAATGGGAGCTTGGGCATTTTGTTAGTGGCTGCTCTCGAGTAACACCCTCGGATTGCCAAGGCGGCATCTCGACCGACTCATTCATTTTGTTAGACAACCTGCAGGGGCTTCCTGACAACCCTCAGTATACAAGGCAAAAAACTAGTGAAGACTGCGAAGCAGCCTGTCTGAGGCAATGCTATTGCGTTGCATATTCCTATCGTGACTCTGTGTGCATGATATGGTATGGCGTGTTGCTCAATTTGACACTAGGAAATACCACTCTCGACACCAAGATTTACATGCGTGTAGGTTCTCATGGTAAAGGGTGGCGAGGACACATACAAATTGTCATGTTGGTTATTGGGTCACTAGTTGTTGCTCTTCTTGTCATGCTGGTGCTTTTCTGGCTGTACAAGAGATCTTTAAGACAGACCAAAGTGGAAGGTTTTCTCTCTGTTTACTCTTATGCGCAGCTCAAGAGAGCTACAAGAAATTTCTCCGACAAACTCGGGGAAGGAGGTTTTGGAAGTGTTTTCAAGGGAACTGTTGCAGGGCCAACTGTTGTCGCTGTGAAGAAGCTTAAAGGGATCACGCACAGGGATAAGCAATTCCGAGCAGAAGTACAGACTCTTGGCATGATTCAACATACCAATCTCGTGCGCCTTCTAGGATTCTGCACCGAAGGGACCAAAAGGCTGCTGGTCTATGAGTATATGCCAAATGGTTCTTTGGATTGTCATCTTTTTTCAGAAGCAACCAGCGTATTGAGTTGGCGTCTTCGACGTCGCATTGCCATTGGTATCGCCAAAGGTTTGGCCTATCTGCACGAGGAATGCAGGGACTGCATCATACACTGCGACATCAAGCCTGAGAACATACTACTGGACGCTGAATTCTGCCCCAAAATTGCCGATTTCGGAATGGCCAAGCTGCTCGGACGGGACATCAACGCAGCGCTGACCACTCTCCGTGGAACCATCGGCTATCTCGCACCGGAGTGGGTTTATGGTCATGCTATTACTCACAAGGCGGATGTCTACAGCTTTGGTGTTGTGCTCTTCGAATTGATCTCTGGGAGGACTACCAGGAACATGAGGTTCGGAAATCACCGGTACTTCCCTCTTTATGCTGCGGCTAAAGTGAATGAAGGAGATGTCCTGTGCTTGCTCGATGGTCGGCTTAGAGGAGATGGCAATGTAAAGGAGGTGGATGTAATATGTAGGGTTGCTTGCTGGTGCATCCAGGATGACGAGATCAACAGGCCGTCGATGGGGCAAGTTGTTCGCATGCTGGAAGGTGTTGTCAATGTTGAATTGCCTCCGGTTCCAACTTCATTTCAGAACATTATGGATGACGATGACAGTGGTATATATTCTGCAGAAGGCTGATGTGAGATCTCCTCTTCCACAGCTAGATGTTGTATTATACTCTCTCCGTTCCAAAATATAAGATGTTTTAGCTTTTGTGAAACGAGTGTATATATACATCTTTTAATGTGTAGGTACTCCAAACCTACACACTAAAATGCGTCTAGATGCATTCTTTTCACAAAAGTTAAAAACATATACATGACTATTCCTATAATTAAAGTCGTATTGCCTTCTAAGTTGTAGTGTTTATGATCAGAAGCATGTTCGTATTTGTTATACAATCATTCTATATGGTTGTAGTTGTTTGTAATGTACTATTTCTATTTTACCATCATAGTTGTAACCTGGACAGACAGTGTTGCCTGATTTGATAAATGGTACTGTCAACGATCCGAACTGGAGCAATCGGGAGTTGATCTTCGAGCTTGCTTCAGCCGGACAGTGCCGAGGGATAGGTTTGCTTGGAATATGCACCTTGTGACAGATTATTTTGTACTCCCTTGGTCTCGAAATAGATGTCGCTTGTCTAAATTTGGACCTTACCTTGTGAAAGATTATTTTGTACTAGATCCTCCAGTATATGATGAAAAACATTTAGGTGAAGATTCGTGATGCTACGCTCATCATGATTTCTTCTAACAGAGTCCACACGGAGCTGGTATTCTTGGAGCGACATCAATAAGAAAAATCGTAGGCTAATTCTACATGGTTGTGTATGGTGTTCCAGCTGATAGTGTTGATGAAACAGTGAGGATCTGAGAGAGCAGCATGATGAAGTCTATGGCGTTTTTTTTATTAAGGTTGTTATTATTGAGGTGATTGGGGATCAGTACTTTGAGAATACCTAATGTTGAGGACGCCACAAGACAAATATAACAGAGCGCAAGCATGTTTCGAGGAGAGTTCTTAGCGATGCTTGGTTGCATTGACTGCATGGAAGTGGAACATTTGTTGCATTGGTGGGCGTTTTGTGGTGCTGTGTAGTACGGTTTAGTATTCCATTTTTTATGAACAATGTGGTCTTATTTATCATTTGCATGTTCAAAATTATGTACTTGAATCTGAATTGTAATATTTGGAATTGTGGACTTAAATAGTGATGAATTTTATGCATTAGAAATATTATAGTTTGAATTACTATAGTGAATCAAAAAAAAAATAGTGTCAAACTAGAGTACAAAAATAGATATCTGAAAAAAATATGAGAAGAAATGAGTAGGGGCTGATGAACAGGACAATTGCTGGAGTTGGTGTCCTTTTTAGGTACTGGGCTAACCCCTACGTGCGCTTTGGGGTCCATTGTTTGAGATAATCTAAACTTTGTGGACAATAATTGAAGTATATATATTGCTACCTCCGTTATTTTTTACTCAACACCATGGAATGTGTTTTCTCAAATTTACAGTACAACTATTTAAAGCTGTCAAGAATGTACACGCTACGAAATATATTTTATATATTACAAAATATATCTCCATCATGTTACTCTACCAATAGGCAGTTAATTTGGAAATTATTAAATCCCATTATCAATCTATTTGAATGGTACTTGGATCGGTTAGACCGGTGATGCCTGGTCAGTTCATGAGCCGGACCCTTTTAGAGACTCTAGGCTTCATTATCATGTTGAGAGAGATGAGAGTGCGTAAAATGAGGCACGGCGAGAATAAATTTAGTCATGAACTCCCAACAAAGCCAGGCGCGAGAACTGGTCCGATGTTTGGCCCGCCTCTTCTCAGAAAGCATTGCCTTGAACATCCAAGATCGGAAGTCTTTCAGGGTTAGTGATGAATGAATGTGCAATATCTGTGCGAGTGGTATACTAGTACTAGTAAAGAATCTCTTTTTACTGTAAATAGAAATATAGGCAGGCCGGGTACAACGAATTATTGAGAGTACTACGAAACTTGTGGTTTTTTCCTCCGTACCCAGATTGGTTGGCATCCAAACTCCAAAGTGACTGCCATCGGCTTCACGGGCTAGCAGTGACAGGTCCGAACCCTGCTTGCCTTGTCGCGCATCCTGGCATGACCCTGCGCGAGCGCGACACAGCAACAATCCATGGTTCGTCTTCGTCATCATCTGATCCGCTTTCCGGATCGTGAGGGGGTCCAGTTGTCCTATCCCTTCGACGGTTTCTCTCTCGGTCTCCGGTAGTACTACTAGTATAGAGCACAAGGATTACATACACCAGACCAGTGGAGACGCAAAAGACAGCACGTCGTAGCTCCGGCGTGAGTCACTGAACTCCCAGTGCAGACTTTAGCCGGAAGCGGAAGCTAGTCTGTGCGCCTGAGCTTCAGAAATGAAATAATCGTTAGTCAATTAACTTGCCGGGTGCGGCTAACTAACTGTTGGTGTGATATTGTCCTTCCGCAGAGTCGTTGATTCCGCATGATTGTCAAGCAGGCTAACGAAACCAGTCGCTTCGATCATGGCCAAAAAAGTTGGTAATGGCTCCATGCTGATAGAGATTGGAGAAGTGGTGAGCCAAAACAAAAGCAGGGGCGAGGGATCAACGATACGATGGGTGGGTGGGTGGCCGGCCTGATGCGACACGCATGGTAGGCGATTTGAAAACCGGATGCGCAGCGACCGCCAACCTTCGCGCCTTTTGGTCTTTTGGATGGTTGAGCCTGTCTTCTCTACGCATGGTAGTCTTATGCACAACTTCCGTGACACTCCGGCAAAATCGACCGATCTGATCGAACGTGTGCTCCCCCGCTCTCAAAATAACTGACGTGGATTTGTCTAGATTCACATTTATAGCTCGTACTACCAAAGAGGTACCGCACCAAAAGCCCTTGTAGGGAGTCCGGCAACACCTATCGGCACAACATATGGGGAGCGATGGCAACTTGCCAGATTTTGGGGGAGGGTGTATCCCACCATGTCCTCAAACTTAGCCCCCCAATGTATAGGATAGCACCATGCGCACGGCGGTGTTGCTCTTCCTACGTGGATCCTACGTAGAGTTTTTTTTGTCGTTGTTGTCAGCACTCCCATTAGAGCCTCTGTATGATGGGACTGGAGCAGGGGTGCCAGACGAAATATGAGTCTTTGCCTCCAGTAGGCATCCCTTGGGGCCTTCTAGTATGGCTCCTTTTTACCAGGTACCCCGTAGCTCTTTGGGGGGCAATAGAGCCCCCAATAGGCTTATTGGGGTCCCGGTCCAAAGATGGGCTCACACCACCGTGCCCCAAAAACCTGCCAACACATTTTTGAGCCCAATAGAATAGTCGACACACCCGTGATGTCGATCCTTACGCACAATGGTTGCGTTGGGAGCCCAACACTCCAAGCCACGTCATATTTTATCTAGGTGGGCCCCTAGAGCTACACAAAGCCTTTCGCCACCCCCTCCAACACTCCCCATCTCGCCTCATACCCCTATAATTTCCATCGCCACTGACATAGCCACATCCCCGTACTGGCCTCCTACCCACCTCCCCTAGAATCACCACAATCGACGTCGTCGCCACATCCATCTGTATCTCGCCGTTGTAATGGATTCGTATGCCACCGAGCACCGCACCTTCTGCCTCTGCCACCATAGGCTTCTATGGCGTCACCATCCAACATGTCGAGTTGGAACGATGGAGAGACCTCCATTTATTCTTAGCTAGGTGATGTGAATGTTTCTTCCTCGTCAACATTTCTTTGTGCAATGTAGGATTTATAATCTAGGGTTTCAATTTAGCATAATACATTTTTCTTAGCTTGTTCGCCAATTCATAGTACCCGGAGGTAGATTATGCCCCTGAAACAGACCCTGCATGGAACATGATTACCCACCTTGAAGATGTCAATTCGGATGAGCTTTGTCGTGTCCATAGATGGGTGTCGGATAAATCCTGTACTTTCAAGGGGACGAACATAGGCTGGCGATTCTATGCTTGTTCACAACACAATGTAAATCTATTTCTTCAAATACATATGCCATGCATTGGTAATGTCATAATTTGCACAATTGTGTGGCACGTTGCAATTTGTAGGATGGAATAAATTGTAGCTTTGTGTGTTGGGCTGATCTTGAGAGGTCTTTACCACTACAACGAGCACTATCTATGTTGGAGGATATGTATGAGAAGAGCAACACCGTAAGAATTGTGGAGGAAGTTCAAAATACTGAGTTGGTCAAGAATTTGTTTGAAGAGAAGGGTAGGTTGGATAAAAAATACACAAGTTTGTTAGCAGATGTAAAGAAGTGGATGGATAGCACTGAGAACCGTGTGTTATAGTAAAACATGGCAAAGTTGAAAGAGAACCGTGAGGAGCAAACTAAGATTGAATTGGGCAAGATGGAGAAGTAGAAAAACCTATTGCTAGAGGAGAAAAAGAAATGTGATGAGGAAAAGAAAGAATTGAGAGAGAGGAGAAAAGAAGGCTAGAATACATGTTGTTTGATCTTCTCAAAGCAAGTGATGGAAACAAACATAAGATGAAGATGATCAAGCAAATTCAATGAATAAATATCTTTAAATATCAATGTAATAATTAGTTTGGATTGTTTTACAAGAGCTATCTAAAGTTTAGGTAAAAATATGCTTGCATTTGAAAATTTGTGTATTCTTTATCCATCGTTTAGGTAAAAATATTCAAATTCAAACTATTGGGAGGTGCTATTGGAGGCAGGTGTGGTCAGTCTCTCCCAATAGATCAGCACCCCTATAGCGCTTGGCGGACGCGGTTGCCGGACGTGTTAGGAGTGTCAGTGGAGATGCTCTTAATTTTCTTTAGTATGGGTCCAAGTAGGAAGGAGCCGAATTGTAGAGTTCAGTGATTTTGAGTTAGTTTTTTTTTGAAGAGGCTAGATGTGGATTAATCTTGTCAAAAGAGCAGATTTTTCAAGAAAATCTGAAAATAATGATTTGGTGTCTCGCTGAGGATACGCATGTGGCAGTGCCCTACGAAACACAATGTGCTGAGTCCGAGCGAGTGGTCCATTCCCTGTCGACTCCTACCCAAAAGACACATGAAACCGACACCCCTAGAAAGCATGCCTAGCGAGACACACGTCTCTCTCGCCAAGAATGGTAAGATTGAGTAGGCGTGTACAGATACTACTAGTGCTGCTGGTTTCGTGCTATACGGATCGGAGCGGTGGCCACTCAAGATCCACGATTGGATCGGGATGCGCTAGTAGTACGGATAGTGTACCAGACAATGTACGCCACCTTCAATACTCTCTTCTCGAACAACACGGACATACGGCACGTTTTAACACACTAGACGCCGTCTTCCGGTTGGCCGTGCCGTGGTATCCTCCCCCCATCCGATCCCACGGCGCAGATGATTTAAAGCTTAACGGAATATTTGGTCAGATCGGGAGAAACAAGAGACATAGTACTACTGTGTTACAGACTTACAGGTGATTGTTTACTTGGTTATAGTTGGAGGATCTCCGGTAGAAAGAGACAACTCCCTCCTAATTTCTAAAATCTGTCAATCAAGTTCCTAAAAGGGAGCAAAAACAGCGCTGTACGAGAGTCCAAAACAAGTCTCAATCCCTATAACGGTTTTGGGAGGGAGAAAGAAAAGACTTACTCAGCTCCCCACATGTGTACTCTCTTGTTTCCTCGCTTCCAAATGCCAAATTGTGCGGAACAACCGCCCTCATCGGACATTTCAGTCCCATTGGTCTTGAGGTGCCGAAGTTTGCAAAAAGGATCAGTTTAATCCAGGGTTTACAAATTCGTTCAACCGGCTTGCACGTGCTGACGGGCAGACAAGCATCGCCTCCGATCCTCCATGTACACGGAACCACCGGCGCGCGGCAGTTGGTACAGTACAGATCACTGTATATAGAATAACAACGCCCACATGATGATTGCTTTCCTAATTGCTTCTCCTACAAATTAGTGGTAGATCATCAACTCCCGATCAGCAATGATGCATCCCATCAAGCCAAAGTCAAGACGTGTCTCTTTAGTTTGAAGCCCATAGAAAAGCAATTAGGTAACCTTTTTGTTTGATTCCGCGCGTTGACATGATTGCTCTCTGACGACGCCAATGGCGGCGCCCCACAAGCACAAGCGAGCTCTTCTTCTGGTAGCTTGGGATGTTCAAACTTGTCTGACAAAAAGGAAAAGCGAAAGCGGAAGCCAAGCAAGCAGCTGCTGCCGGATGCAATCATGTCCATTCCCGTCCTTTTCAGGTTCGGAATCCATGGGAATCGTCTGCTCGCTTTTCCCGCCGACCCCATTCCGAAGACAAGACCACAGCGCTCGCGCTGCCTCTGTTTCTTGATGTGGATTACTCTCTGAATTTAGCACTGTCTACTGCTTGCAAACGTTGTCAGTCGTACTATTACTTGGCTTCAGAATTTTCGGGCTTGGGAGCTAGGGCCAATGCAGCGCTTTATACTGCTTTTGACTTTAAGAAAGGCATGCACGTTAGGGCAGCGGTTGGGCATGTAAAGAGTGTCACTTTCACATGGTTAACTGAAATATTGTAATGCGGCTTTTGTTTGAACAACGGTTTGCTAGCGTGATTGAATCACCGGAGGACAAAACGAGCATGTTCCTTCTTGCCTTTCTTGTTGGCATCTTCCACAAGCGCTCTCATTCATATACTAGTTTTTTTTAGGAACATTCATATACTAGTTGGGAGTATAATTTGGATCGCCTTCGTAGGCTTGGCTTCCCTCCTAGATTTCTCGATTGGATCGACACTCTTTTGTCTACATCATCTTCACGGGTTCTCCTCAACGGGATTCCAGACAACCCAATTAAGCATGGCCATGGGCTAACGCAAGGCGGTCCCCGGCTCTGCCCGCATCTTTTTGACATTGCAATTGACCATCTCTAATCGCATTCTACATGTAGCCACCTCTCAAGGTCTGCTTCAACGTCCCGTCGAAGAGGGTGCCCGCTTCCGTACTTCTCTCTACGCAGACGACGCCGCAATCTTTATGGCTCCTATCGAGGATCTACGCTCGCATGAATTCTTAGAAGCTTTCGCAATGTCACCGGTCTCACCACCAACTTCCAAAGGAGTTTGGTTGCCCCTATGCGTCGCAATAATATTGATCTTGCCGACATCTTAGGTCTACCGGCCACCACCACCGCCTTCTCGATGCGGTATCTCGGTCTTCCCCTTGCGCTCAAGAAGCTCAGGCGCATTCACTTGCAATTCTCGAGGATAAGATCGCCGACCAACTTGTTCCTTGTGAAGGAAAGTCCTTCAACATTGTGGTGCGTGTAACATCCCAACAACAACCCAGATTAGTTGTCCATAATGCAAAAATCAGGGAGAACAAAACCTTTTTCTTGTTTAGTGATGCAGTGTTTGCTTGATTGCTTGTTGGTGTTTGCGCATCTGACTGTGTAGTAGATGATATACTCCTTACCTCATCCTCAGTTGACAAAAACTATTCAACAAAACTGTCTTGGCTCATTTTACATATTCTTAAATGTTCTGACATTTCAAAACTTGAGCCAAGATGCCTTTGCTGCAACAACTATTTTCTTAGCTTCTATTTACAAAAACTATGAAGATCTATATGGTATAATCTCCTTATATTTTCAAGACAGAACCTTCAACTACTCTTACCTCTAGGTTTTTCTAAAACCTTTTATAAAGCTTTTTAATTCTATTCTTGGTAGAAGTACCAAGAAATCTTACCTTCTTCAAAACTCAAACCTTTCAAACTACACTTGATTATATAAAGCAAGGCTTGATGGTAATCCATGTTAGTAGATTTGTTTTTCTTGGAAGATGAATTGCCCTGATCTGTTGTTTGATGAATTTCCTTGATCTGCTGTTTGGCTTGTCTGCTTAGGAAATAGTATGAGCTACCCTAGGAGCTCATCCTCTAGGATCAAGCAAAATTAAGGTTACAAACCCTAAGCAAGATTCCAAATCTTGATCTAACCTCTGGTCACTAAAGTGACTATCTAACCCCTTAACTAAATCACCTTAGAGTTAAACCTTTCTAGAAGCTTCCAAGGCAATGAAGACCAACTCCAAACATGGATCCCTTCTATTCAATCTACATTTCAACATCATCCACTTGATGATGATTTGGAACCTTGCATCTTCCCAAATTCATCCCAACTTGAATTCTAGACAAAAACCCTAAATCTGCCAAAAATGACTAAGTCTGGAAAACTGTTATCAATATCACATCTTTGAGCCTCTCTATTTATCAACCCTTGTGCACTTTTGGAATGAAATTGAACCATCTTGTAGACCATATTAAGTACTACCAAGTACCACTCTTGCCCTTAGCTAAACCATCCTTTAAACCACTTTTTCTTGATGGTTTTGCAGGCAAGAAATTAATCTTTCCTGCAAATCTTCCCAACATGCCTACTTTGACAGAAGCTCACATCTCCATGTTAACTTCTTTTGACCAACTATTTGCATGAGGGTGCTATACTTATGAAGGTATATCCATCCATACTTCACTTGTTCCAATTGGAGCTGTGTGCTTCTAAAACCCACATGATTTTTGAAGCTAATTGTTAATCTGCTTTGGCACCCTTATTTTTATCCAACTTTGGTACAAATCCTAAGAAAGCTCAACCATGATCAACCTCAACTTTTTGTACCATGATGATCTACATTACTTGTTCTATCTATACATATATCCCATTACCCAAGGGGAGCTCTGAGCTCCAAGATCCAACCAAGTTTTGATGGTATAAAAATAACTTTGCTCAAGATCATCAATTCCATGTTTTCTCCCAAAATCAAGTTAAATTCTCAAAACCCAAGGTTTATAATGATGGATACATATGTGGAAATCATATACCTTTAATATAAAAATTTAACAAAGATTTTCCATAATTAAATTGTCCCCAAAACTATTTAATTCCCTTCTTTTACAAAAAATCTCAAAACTACCTCAATAAAGGAAAGATTACATTTCTCCAAAACACTTGTTCAAATTTAAGCACATTTGAGGCCTATACCTCATAACCTACCTTACCACTTCGAAAATAAATATTTTTAAAGAGTTTTAATAATTCCTTTTGCCTATTTCCTTAAATGGAAGAAATGATAAAATAAATGTTTTAAATACTTTTATATGTCAATAAATCTTGGGAAAATTCTCCAAAGTATGAATTCATATTTTTGACCATCACACATCAAAAACTCACCTTTCACAATTCAAAAGTTCCAAATAAACTCAATAAAACAGTTCAACACTATTTGAATAATTGCTACAAAGTGGACCAAACATCATTAGAAAAATTCCAAATAATTCTTGTAGGTGTATATTAACCATATCTAGCCATCAGTATCAATGCCCCATGTTGACAAGATCAAAATTCAAGAGCTTCTTCATAATCATCAAGAATGTCCCAATTGGCATATGTGGCAAACCTTGAGCAAACACCAAATCAAACCCACACCAACCCTTATAATTGATCACCATCGAACCCTAGCACCCCTCTCTGGCCGTGCACTGTAGAAATATACTGTAGCACCTTCACCTCCTTGTCCTCTAGTTCTTGTACTTGGATATCTTCCTTAAATGCATCTTGCCAAAACATTTATTTACTCCCCACAGCAGCTGCAGCACCCTTTCCTCTCACTCCCTGGGCGTGCACCCGACCACACCCCTCTCCCACCACCCCTGCTAGCCAATGGCAGCCACCCTATCTTCCCTCTCTCTCTTTTCTTGCTCACATGGTCCCTTTGTAGGGTTCTGTAGCACAAAACAAACAAAAAATCTATCTACGCAAACACTAATACTAGGATCTACACCATGTAGACATAAGTAACGGAGACGGAAGAGATGGTATTCATACCTTTGAAGACCGAGGCACGCCCTATGCATGAAGGCGTATGTTGATGAAGCCGAGAAGCTCCAAGCAGCCCAAGTGTGGTGCCTCTGAAGTACTACACACGTCCGGTGTAGGTGACGTCTCCCGGGCTTCGGTCCAGCCGAGCAGCAGAAGAAGAAGATGTTGGATCGAAGATCACACGACGGTAGTGTGAAGGTGGAGAACTCAAAACCCTAGAGGTCCTCCCCAATATTACAGAGAAGTCAATGGAAATGAGAGAGGGAGAATGGGATGATTCTAAAGGAGAGGGAGAGACCCCTATATATAGTTGGAGGGGGAGGCGCACCACCCAAGGGGCAGGCGGTGTGGGACTAATGCCCACACCCGCCGGCCACCTAGGGGCAGCCGCCGGCCCTAGGTGGGCCCCACTTGGGCGGCCCACCAAGCCTTGGTCGGCTAGCCCCCTTCCCCAGGCGCCTTGCCCCTTTGGGCCTCCCCTCCAGGTGAGGCTCAATAGCAATGGGCTGCCTATAAAAATAAAATAAATATATATTTTAATATTAATTATCCAATTAACATAAAACACATATATTATTATATTCCTTCACTCCGGAACACCTTCCGGACCCCTTCCGATCCACATCGGATGTTACCCGGAACTATTCCGGTTTCTCATTCTCTTTTTTCTCCTATGATACCGCATCTAACCTAAGCGTCCCCACCCTTAAGCGTGACATCCTTCGGTTTCAGAAACACTCTGTACATGATTGAGACATCTCTCACATTAATGATCAACAGAGGGACCTGGATGGCCATGTGACCCCCGTGCGTTTCACGAATCTTATCGCTCGAACCGTGAAAAGTTGTTTCCCATTCCATTTGTCATTTGATACCTAGTTCATCCGAGACTTGATCTTCGGTATCCCCATACCTTAGTTCGGTCTCGTTACCGATGAACTTGTTTACTCGTTCCCATGTTGTTGCATTCCGTGACCAAGTCACATGCTTGCAAGCTTCGTTAATGCAACGTCATCGAGATGGCCACATGTATCTATCTGTTACATGGATTAACAAATCCTGGTCTTTATATGTACTCCTCTACGCGTCCCTTTGGAAAACCTGAGTGGCACCTTTTTGATCATCCTGCTACGAGATGATGCTTGATACCATCAAAGCTTCCTCTAGAACGGTGATTTGCATTACCTCACAGTCTAAGGATCAGGTTGCGAGATTTCATGTGTTTATCATCAATGGTGAACTTTTGTAACTAGATCTCATTAAGATATAATTGTCGGATGTTTGTCTATCACATCATTCAACTAATGACATGACCTTATTGTCAATTGGCATAAATGCCCATGATCTTGAAACCCAGATCATCCTCATGACCAATGAACTAGTTCGCTAGAGATAACTAGAGACGCGATTTGTTTACATACCACACGTGTATTAATGTTTCGTATTAATACAGTTATAGCACGGTATGAAACGTATTGTGAACATATAAGAGATATATCAAACAATACACTTTATTATTATGTGCCTCTAGGGCATATCTCCTTTAGTCTCCCACTTGCACTAGAGTACACATAAATCTAATTTACAATAGAAAGGAACCAAACACCAATGGCATCTCGGTGTTGTTCATGCTTGACATGCAAGAGATCTTTAGTCAAAGGATCTGCCATATTAAGATCCGTGTGTACTTTGCAAATCTTGATTTCACCTTCGTCAATGTTCTGCTAGATGACGTGAAATCGAAGCTTGATGTGTTTGGCCATGGAATGTGTCCTTGTTTCCTTTGTGTTTGCAATAGCGCCCGGGTTGTCACAATAGATTGTCACGGGGTATTGGGCACTTGGAATGACTCCTAGTTCGATGATGAAATTCCTTAGCCAAATAGCTTCATTCGCTGCATTAGCTGCAACAATATATTCACACTCCATTGAAGATTGCGCCACCATCGGCTGCTTCTTTCTCTTCCAGCTTACCGTCCCACCATTCACTAAGAAAACAAATCATGTCTGAGACTTCGAGTCATCAAGATCTGAGTTCTAGCTCGCATCTACGTAACCGGTTACGTTTAGAGCTTCATCACTTCCTCCATATGTTAGGAACATATCATTTGTTCTCTTGAGACACTTTAGGATATTCTTCACAGCTGTCTAGTGATCTGGTCCTGGATTACTTTGGTATCGGCTCGTCAGACTAAGATCCAATGCCACATCAGGTCGAGTACTTAGCATTGCATACATGATAGATCCTATGGCTAAAGCATAGGGGACGTAAGAAATCTTTTCTCTATCAGCATCCGTTGCTGGACATTGAGTCAAACTCCGGAAAAGTTTTACCAAATGTTTTATGATAAAACCTTGGTGAGGTCTGACCTACCAAGAGAACTTTGAGAAATAAAAAGGTTTTTTTTCTACAAAAGATGCTGAAGGAAAAATGAGCAAAAAATGGTTACAAAAATGCACCTGTTTCTTTGCAGTTTTGTCGGAACAATTAACCCGTGCAACCACATTTACCCTGGTATGGGACAGGGCTGGACTTGAAGTTTGCTACTATGGTATGGGAATTCTCACAACTACTTATAAGGGATCATCTCCTCTAATTCTGGGCTTTCCTTTACATAAAGGGTCAACTATTAGACAGTCACCTGGATGAAGTAGATCACCCATGTGAGCGGTCGGGCGATACTATGGGCCTCTCATTGAAAGTGCCCACTCTCAAGGAGTCAGATGCGCTCCGGTTGGTCTTTTGCCCAGATGTCCTGGTGTTGTCCCTGGTTATTAACTTGGTCAGATTCAAGAAGTAAGATGAAGATGAAGGTGACGTTGACGACTATGCGAGCTAGGGCGTTCTCCTAGTCAGTTGCCTATAGGTTAAGGCATAGCTCGGACTCTACGCTTCGATTAAGTTCTGCCAATGATGACTAATGCAGCCATAATGGCAAATTGGGGTATGACTTGTATCCGCTTAAGTAATGGATGTTTACTTTGATACTTGTCGGTTATGTGCCACGACAAACTGATCATGGGATCGTGGTGTATGCATAACACGGATTCTCGAAGGATTAATCCGGGGGCCCCACAGTGCGTCTACCTCATCAACACTCTTGATGCTCCGATGAAATTTCTTCTCGCCATTCAAAAGATCATACATGCGCGGCTATGGGCGGGCACCAACAAGGACACCGATGGAAAATGCAAGATTAATTGAATAGTCATTTTTTGCTCCACTTCCCTTGGTAGTCTTGGTGTTCTCAACCTAGAGATGTTATCACGAGCTTTATGCCTTAGATGGACATGGCTTGAGTGGACCAAGCCTGATCATCCTTGGGTTGGCACGGAGGTCCCTTGCAACAAGGTGGATATGAAGTTCTTTTATGCCATGATGAAAGTGAACATTGGAGATGGGAAGAAGGCCTCCTTTTGGGATGCTCCTTGGCTGACAGAATCAACCCCAAGATTATTGCACTGTCCATCTATATGCTCCCTAAGAAGAAAAAGTGGGTGGTCTACACCGTTATTCACGACAATGCTTGGGTTCAACAAATTGACTACTCAAACGGCCTCTCGGTCCGCCATCTTGAGGAATTTGCGCATCTTTGGCACTTCACCTCCCAAGATCATCTCAACGATAATTCCCGCAACTCGATCGTTTGGAATCTCACTACTTCGGGCTTCTTCTCTTCAGGCTCCACTTACAAAGCTCAACTTGTAGGCCTTATTCCCATGAACATGAATATACTATTTGTAAGAATTGGGCGCTTCCAAAATGCATTTTTTTCTTATGGATCATCATCCAAAATCACGTGTGGACGGTGGACCGCCTCCAAAAGAGGGTTTTACCTAATTGTGGAAATTGTAAGCTTTGTAATTGGACTCCCGAGTCCGTAGCCCACCTCCTATTAAAATGTTGCTTCTCTGCTAGGATTAGGCTCATGATTAAAGTGGCTCAGTGAAAGAACAAATGTGCCCCATGTGTGATTTTGGTAATTAATGACAATCTCTTTGTACTAATGGTTACATTGAGTTACACTTGTAAGTTTTGTCCATAGGCATCGCTAGAACCATATGTTGACTTCAAGGTCGAAAGAATAAGAAAGTGAAGAAGAATAAGCCATGACCAAGGAGTTATTCAGAGTGTGATCCGAAGAATGGTCATAGGTAATAAGATACAAGGTTAATCAAGACAAAGTGCAAAGAGTGGATTCGAGTGGAATAACCTAAAAAAGATATGAAGTGAAAGTGCAAGATGAGCCATCCCGAGAAGATCGTATGCTTGATGCTTGCATTACATATGGTGATACTGGATATGTGAAGACATGCCTAAATAATAATCTCCCGCATAGGAGTGTAGGGGATAAACTATCAAGTCTTCATGAAGGAAGCGTGAGCGAGCTCAATCTAGAAAGGTCTCCCATCTTGAGAAGGACAAGATCACCATCACCAAGCTCAAGTGGAATGTTCAACGCAAAGGTATGATTGTAATATGTTTTCTATTTGATCAACCTCATATTACTAGTGGGGATACCGGGTTATAGGATCGATAACCCGTACTATTAAGAGGAGCTCTCTAGTGAGTAACTTGATCGTATTGTTCGGAGAGAGAGCTCAAACATGTGCATACTTGGCATCATATTTCTTGTTTGTTATTTGGATCTTATCTATGTGAGGTTTTATAGCTTGTGGTTATCTTCATAAAAAGCTCTAGATCATAAAAAAAATATTTCATATGCATATCTTATTGCATTTTTATATTGCGGTTTTATCGATTCATCACTTTTTGATAGGTCAAATGTTTCACTATTTGGTTTTGTACTCATTTGTTGTACTATGATGTTTCTGTAGGGGTTCGTAGCATGGAAAACAAAATTTTCTATCGCATACAAACAAACAAGCCAAGATCTATCTACTAGATTGTAGCAACGAGTCGATAGAGGAACTCACCCTCGAAGATTCCAAAGCGGTTAACGAGAGCAGATTCTCGTGGGTGATGTAGTCGCATTTCTTCCGATCTCAAGATCGCAGAGCGATCCTTCCAGCGCCATTCCAGCAGCGCTCCCGCATACTGTCACACGTTCGGTACTCGATGAAGACCTTCCTCTACCTTGTTCATGCAGGAATAGGAGGTTGTAGCACTCTCCTCGCAATTCCGGTAGCACAACGGCGTGGTACCAGAAGTAGAGGGAAATCCAGGCTTCGCCTTAAGCCAAGTAGTATGGTGGAGCTTATGAGAGAGGCTATTTGTGGTCTAGTAATTAGACACACCAATTAGAAGGCTCTAAATCAATTAGATGGCTCTAAACCGCTGGATAAAGCATTTAGAAGCTCTAAACCAAAACGGCTCTAAACCGGAGATTAGAGGTGGAAACTTGTGTGTGCTAGGAGGGAGCCCTGCCCTCCTTATATAGGTGGGAGGGCGGCCAAGGGAGGAGAGTCCTCCCAAGTCGGCTTGGTGGGCGCGCGGCCAAGGGAGGAACCTCCTCCAATTCGGCCTCCACCAATCCTCCTCTCTTCCCACTTACCTAAATTGCCGTTTGACTTTCAATCTAGCCGATTTACTTTTCAATTTAGGATTTAAATAATCACTTTATTTTGGACATCAATAACACCTAGTACATGATGCAATCATTCCAATATGTAATGACACATTCATGTACCTTCCCCTTCCGGAGTGCGGACATTCAGGACTTCGAGAATGTTCCCGATGAAAACACCTAACCATTCCCCAACTCCAAAACGGACTTTCCTTATATGAATTTTATTCTCCGGACCATTCCGGATCTCCTCGTGATATCCCGGATCCCATCCGAGACTTCAACAACATTCGGTCTCTTTCATAATACCATAACTACTCAAACAACGTCAATCCTTAAGTGTCTCCCACGGTTCGTGAATTATGCGGACATGATCGAGACACTTCTCCTAACAATAACCAATAGAGGAATCTGGAAATTCATATGGCTCTACATATTTCTACGATTACTTTGCGATCGAATGAACCATTTACATACGATACCAATTTCCTTTGTCTCACGATAGTTTACTTATCCGAGGTTATGATCATCGGTATCTCTGCATACCTAGTTCAACCTCGTTCGATAAGTACTCTTTTCTCGCTCCGTGATATGTGATCCCTTGTGAGCTACCACATGCTTGCAAGCTAATTGGAAGACATTTCACCGAGAGGGCCCAGTATATCTATCCGTCATATGGATGGACAAATCCCACTCTTGATCCATGTGTTTCAACCAATACTTTCCAACACTCAATGCCACTTTTATAGCCACCTGTTACGGTGTGGTGTTTGATGACATCAAAGCATCCATCCGGTAAAGGTGATATGCATGATCTCATGGTCGAAGGAATTAGGTTACTATGTATCAGAAAGCATATAGCAATTGAACTATTGAAATGACTTGATCTTTATGCTACGCTTATCTATAGGAGTATGTCCATCACATCATTCTCCTAATGATATGACCCAGTTGTTAATAACATCTCTATGTTCATGATCAGGAAACAATGATCATATATTAACCAACAAGCTAGTTTAACAAGAGGCTTTACTAGGGACTCTTATTTTAGTTTACAAATCACACAAGTATTAATGTTTCCGGTTAATACAATTATAGCATGGTATGTAAACATTTATCATAAGTATGAAGATATGATAATAACCACTTTATTATTGCCTCTTGGGAATATCTCCAACAGTTTCTCCACATTAAGTTATAAAGCTCTTTATTGTGATTCCAACGAGCCATATTTGAGTCCGGATGAAAGTTATGGTGTTTTCAGTTTCTATCTTCTGCTTGGCTAGAGTGGCCTGACCCTTAGTCTAGCCATTTGGAGTGGTTCGACCCAATTTTTTCCCAAAGTACGACCTAGAAGTTTTTCTCATATATTCCTTTTCGAACCGTTCCCTAGAGTGATCTGGCTTCCTAGTCCAGCCGAGGCCGGAATGTCTAGCGCTATAGGTCCGTTTTGCAACGGTTGGATTCCGTGGGGACCAATTTAAGGGGCCTTGTTCCCTAATGGTTCTCCACCCCTTTGATCTAGCCCTCCATTGTGTACTTTCTTGATCTTGCTTCCTCCTTCCCCTCCCATGATTCTTGAAACTTTTCAAGGGAAAAGAGAGAGGATGTGTAGATCTACAACTCTGCCAATCAATATATCCTCTAAGTAAGGGGAACATCTTGGGATATAGATCTTGGAGACTTTTGTGGTTTTCCTATTTTGTTCTTACTCTTCGATTCCCTCGATAGGTTTTGTAGCTTTAGATAAATTTTATAGAGAAGGACATACCATTTCATGTGGTGCATCAGTTTGAGTTCTCTACGAATAATCGGTTGGTGAAAATCAAGTGAGCTTGTTATTGATGGGTTCTTGGAACTCTAGACGGTTTAGTGACCTTTGTGGTGATTACTTGGGGCCTCCAATTAAGTTGTGGAGCTTTCTTAAGCTAGATCTGGGGCCACTACCACTGGACAACCCGGTGTGGGGGCCGGTCCAACCAGTCTGCACACCGGATCCTACAGAAACATCTCAAAAGCTAGTCCCCCCTCTCCTCTCTCTTTGGTGATGGAACAAGTGGGTGTATAGGATGTGTGTATGGCTTAGGAAGTGACCCCAACAAGCTCATTGTGAAAACCCCTTTTAATAGTGCGGAGTTCCTAAAGACTCAAGTTACATAATGAAGCAAATCTCTAGCACAAAGCTTCATTATCGAAATGGGGGGTCTCCAACGATCTTCCAACACACCATCGTACTAAAGCTTGTGTAAGACACTAGTAGGCAACATTAGTCCACTCTAACTATGGTGTCATTGTTAACCAAAAATAGTAGAGGGTAAAATACCCTTACAGGCTCTAAAGGTGAATCCTATCCTCTACGCGAGTCCACTCCTACCCTATTGAATGGTATACTACTTCATATTCCGTACCATGATCATTATAGGTTCACACCGACAAGTACGGAGGAAAGGGAGGAAGCTCAAAACCTCAAGACTGACAATATGGTGGCTTGGAAGAGGAGACGAAAGAAGCATGGTGAAAGGGTAATTGCCCCTATGTGTGGTTTTGGTGATTAATGACAATCCCCATGGACTAATGTTTTCATTGAGTTTTATATGAAGGAATATTCCATAGGTAATGCTTGTAGTTCATGTGTTGGATTCAAGTATGGATGCCATGAAGATAAAGATATACCTTGAGTATTGGCATCAAAATCATCAAGTTGAAGAAGAATATGATATGATCAAGATCTTGAGAGTATGATCTCATTAGAAGAATTCAAGATATGGCTCTAAGTCGGTGTCATGATATCCTCATTAGTTGAGCTATGGCTGACTAAGATTTAGAGCATGTAATCAAATGAAGAGTTCCTTATGTGCCTCAAGATATTGAGATGGAGCATGAGAAGATACTTGGTTGACAAATACAAAGAGTGAAGCATGATTTCAAGTTGGTCAACACATGAAGCATAAAGAATGTACCACATGGATCTTGTGGTACGGTAAGCCTTGTCAATTATGCATCATGAACTAACCCATTGTATATGTGCATTTGTTTTTTCATATGGGATAGGTATCTTTCCATGGGCATGCTTCAAAAGTGAAGATCACATATAACCCATGAGAGGATGACATCAAGTGGTGATCGTCATCAAGGTTAAGAAGGGCAAGTTCAAGATAAGCATCTCGAGAAGATCATTTGCTTGAAGCTTGCCGTCCATATTGGTGATGTAGTACTTTTACAATGAACTAACCATCTATTTGTCACTTCTACAAATAATATACTCTTAGTTCTTCCAAAAAATCATAAGAATATCCTTACTATCGTCCAATGATCATCTTATGAATCATTCTGGTATATGCTCATAATATTTATAGCATAGGACATATCTGGATTTGTACATATCACAGTATGATTGATATAAATACTCTTTGTGATTTCATACATCAAGTATCAATCTATACTTGAATCTTTGTTTCACTTACCAAGTGCCAATACACTTGAATATATCATCAACATTGAACTCTTTCAATCCTTTCTGTGCAACAAGAACCTTTCTTGTAGTTTCTATATTGAATTCATTCAATATCTCGTCTATGTACTTCTGGCACAACCATATTAGCGTCTATTGATGCCAAATATTTGGGTTTTGCCTAAGTCTTTCATCGGGATGAAATTCTTAATATGTGTTAATAAAAGATACATTATTTCCAATCAACAATATGTCTTCCACATAATGTATTAGAAACATGTCTTAGCGCTCCCACTTAATTTTTTGCAAATGCAAGCATCTTCATTGTCTCCGATGAAATTAAACTCTTTTAACAGTTTCATCATAGTGAAGATTCCAACTCCGCTATGCTTACTTCAACCATTGAAGTTTGCATATGCTTTTAGCATCCTTTGAATTAACAAAACCCTTTGGACCGTGTCATGCACACGTCCTAGGTAACCATTCTATTAGAAGAACTTGTTTTGTTTATTCTACTACCACATAACAAATTATATGTAGTGGTTGCTACATTAATCCGTCTAGACTAAAATTCGCTATGAAAGATCAGATCTTGTCATATACAACCTTTGAATATTGTTGTGAACTCTTTCCCAACATGTCGACTATTTCATAGATGTGAAACATCCATGTCTACTTCTTTATAGATCCAAACACAACTGCAAGGTCTTACACCTTTTCCGAGGGTCCTTCAAGTTCAAAACTTGATTTCTCGTGTATGGAACTATCACGGATTATATGGCTTCAAGCCATTTGACGAGTCGGCCCATCATCGCTTCTTTGCATGTAGTAGGTTCATTATTCTCAAATAATGATTCAACCCTCAAATCTTGGTATTTGATTGTTCATCCGACCTACTTGTTTCAATAGAAACTTAGACCTCCGTGACCACAACCTTTGAGGTACGTGAGCCATGAGTTTTGTTGCTGCCTCCGGAACACTTTTCGCGCCAAGCAACTCTTGCACATATAGCTAAGGTTCCTTTAACCTTATCAAAGTTCTATTGTCCTCCCACTTAACTTTTCACGAAAAATTCCTTCTCAAAGAAACTTGACGTTCTAAGCGACAAACACTTTTGTCTCCGGTGTTTATGGAGGAATACTTAACATTTATACAAAGACAGGTTTATCCGACTTTGGTTGCACACATCTTTCTTATGCATAGCATACCAATGTTTTAAGAAAGGACTACTTGGGTTTTATCCCAAACCATAACTTTATATGGTGTCATTTCAGCGGATTATGATGGAGCTCTTTTCGGGAAAAGCGGTAATCTCCAAAGCTTTTAATCTTTAAAATATAATGGCAGTTCTATGAATTACACCTTTGATCTTACCATGTCAAACAAGGTTTTAATTACATATCTCGAACGCCCATACTCTTATGGTGTTTCGGGAAATGCAAATCCACGTAATCCATTCCTTAAATCTTAGGTATTATGCTAAACTTGTAATTCAAATATCTTCCTTTATGATCTTATCATAAACTATTCATATTCTTGTTACAATGATTTTGCACTTCATCTTGAAAGTCTTTTGAACTTTTCAAATATTTCATACTTCATCCTTATTAAGTAAATATTCATATATTCACTCAAATTTTCGGAGAAAGCATATGAAGTTGAAATCCATCGCTCTTGACTACACATAATGGAGTTCGTACAACAATATGCACAAGTTCCAATAAGCTAGTCTTTCGTTCCTTTGGCCTATGAACGAAGTTTTAATTATCTCTAGGAAAGTTTCACAAACGTCATTTGATCAAAATCAAAAGACTCCAAAATTCCATCCACATGGAGTTTCTTCATGTTTTCTTTCCAATATAATTTAAGCGCGATGTCACTTACTAAGTTATATTTCAATCAATTTGTCTTTCTACAATTTTAGCAATAGTTTTATGGATGTGATTTCTCCAACGAGATTTGTGAATCATCCATCTTTTATGGATTACGGCAATTATTTGAACAACCCTTTTGTTCTCGTAATACCTGATAAAACAAATCTTGAAGGCAAGCTTTGATGTTTAACGAGCAACAAAATAACCCTTTATTTGTTCTCGATGAACATCATCACCTATTCTTTGCTAGTTACTTAGGCCATTGTAGTTCATGAATTGTGTTGTTTCGTATGACGATTCACACCAACAAATTTAGTATCAAATACTTAAGAACCACATTGTTTAATAAGCAAAGAATATAGCCATAACACATATATCATCTATATACTTAAACTGAACAATTCTAGTCTTTTCTTTTCTGCCATATACTTATGAGATTCTCTTCAAGATTTCCTTTTCTGTTTGAAAGAATCTATCAACATCAATAGTGGAGTCATACTTATGACACATAGTCCAAAGCGTGTATAGTTAAATACCAATGTCTTTGAACTTGCACTTTGAAGTAGATCACCATTATCAAATATTTGGTGTTCTTTCAAATTCCTTTCTTTAGTAATCTCTTGGTGTAGTAAACATTTTACCTACATCAAATATTCACCTCATCATGGACTTATCCATGATCTAGCTACTTTAGCTTGTAACGGTGAATCATGAGTATAATGTTGCTCTCCAAAACCTTTTGGAAGATTAGGACAACTAGTGTCTCCAACCTTTTGCAAATTCTCATCCAAATATGAGAACATGAACTTTGCCATATTATACTCTATCATGTTGTAACCAAAACTTCATTTCAGATATCACAATATCTTCCACACATCATGGTTTCTGAAACAACTCTTTCAGATCCTAGATAACCTTGATATTAAGACAATCCTTTGAATATCAAGAATCATGGAGACAAACATGATACTCAAACACTAACACTTGGAATTGTCACTCTTGTTTTAATACTAATTATTAAACTTTATGGAGTAACCGGGACTTACTGAAAGTTTGCAATAGGACTTTTAAACTTTAGATTAACACTTCAAAACAATACGATACCAGTTAGAAAGTAACTAACCAGAATTCTATAGTTCTATCATCTCAATTAAAACTAAGCGCAAGGTGGTAAACGGATGCCAATGACTACAACAACTATGCAAATTCACTTTGATTTTAGTTTATGATAAATTGAGTTCTAATTAATAATTAAATTAATCTAGGTGAACTCCCACTTAAAACAACATCCCTCACATTTTTTTAGTGATCACATGAACCAAATCCACCACATCAAAACCGATCATCACGTGAGTTGATATAGTTTCAATGGCGAACAATCAACATGTTCATCATATCTACTATATGACTCATGCTCTACCTTTCGGTAATCCGTGTTCCTGAGGCCATGTCTGTACATGCTAGGCTCGTCAAGATCAAACCTTAGCTACCGCGATAAGCAAATCTGGCTTGCTTACGTTGTATTCACCGCTGAATCAAAGACACCCGATCATCACGTGGTGCTTGACAAGCAAGCTTTGGCAACGGTGCATACTAAGGGTGAACACTTTAGAACTTGAAATTTATGTGCATGAGGGATCATCTTATAATGCTACCGTCGTCTACTAAGCAATACAAGATGCATAAAGGATTAACATCACATGCAATTCATAATATGTGATATGATATGGCCTTTCTTCTTTGTGCTTTCGATCTCCATCTTCAAGCACGAACATGATCTCCATCATCACCGGCATAGCATCAAGGTCAATGACGCTTCTTCATGGTTGTCGTCCACCAGCTTCAACTATTACAACTACTTTGAATAGACACGCAGGTCTTAACAAAATTAAAGACAACCATATGGCTCGCCGTTGCCAACTTACAATAAGGAACATTGCATACATCAAATATAATCACAATCATGGCCATATCACATCATCAGACACCTCGCAAAACAAAGTTAGACGCCTCTACTTTCTTTTGCATATTTTACGTGGTTTGGGGCTTTCAATAAGTGTCGTTCTAACTTACGAACAAGAACCACAACATTGATACTAGCATTGTTGATTACCCGTTGTAAATTGGATCCTAACTATGCTAGGAGAAACAGGCACCATAAAGCCACTTATGCAATACAAGTTGCATGTCAAGCGTGGAGCAAGTCTCATGAACGATGTCATGTAAGGTTAGCCCGGCCGCTTCATCCCAACATACCGCAAGATGCAAAGTACACAAAAGCAATCTACAATAAAGCATCAACGCCCACAATGACCATTGTGTTCTACTCTGCAAGATCTACATATAGACACGGCTCGATACCCTGTAGGGGTTCGTAGCATGGAAAACAAAATTTTCTATCGCATACAAACAAACAAGCCAAGATCTATCTACTAGATTGTAGCAACGAGTCGATAGAGGAACTCACCTCGAAGATTCCAAAGCGGTTAACGAGAGCATTCTCGTGGGTGATGTAGTCGTATTTTTCCGATCTCAAGATCGTAGACGATCCTTCCAAATACGTCCAGCAGCGCCTTCCGCAATCGGTCACATCGTTCGGTACTGACGAAGACCTTCCTCTCCCTTGTTCCAAAGAAAGCGGAGGTTGTAGCACTCTCTCGCGATTCCGCAAAGACAACGTGGTACCTAAGTAGAGGGAAATCCCAGGGCTTCGCTTAAGCCAAGTAGTATGGTGGAGCTTATGAGAGAGGCTATTAGTGGTCTAGTAATTAGACACACCAATTAGAAGGCTCTAAATCAATTAGAAGGCTCTAAACCGCTGGCTAAAGCAATTAGAAGCTCTAAACCAAAACGGCTCTAAACCGGAGATTAGAGGTGGAAACTTGTGTGCTAGGAGGGAGCCCCGCCTCCTTATATAGGTGGGAGGGCGGCCAAGGGAGGAGAGTCCTCCCAAGTCGGCTTGGGGCCGCCAAGGGAGGAACCTCCTCCAATTCGCCTCCACCAATCCTCCTCTTCCCACTTCCCAAAATTGTTGCTTGACTTTCAAACTAGCCGTTTGACTTTTCAATTTAGGATTTAAATAAACCCTTTATTTTGGACAGCAAGAACACCTAGTACATGATGCAATCATTCCAATATGTAATGACACATTCATGTACCCTTCCCCTTCCGGAGTGCCGGACATTCCGGGACCTTCGAGAATGTTCCCGATGAAAACACCGGAACCATTCCCCAACTCCAAAACGGGACTTTCCTTATATGAATTTTATTCTCCGGACCATTCCGGATCTCCTCGTGATATCCCGGATCCCATCCGAGACTTCGAACAACATTCGGTCTCTTTCTCATAATACCATAACTACTCAAACAACGTCGAATCCTTAAGTGTGTCTCCCTACGGTTCGTGAATTATGCGGACATGATCGAGACACTTCTCCGAACAATAACCAATAGAGGAATCTGGAAATTCATATGGCTCCCACATATTTCTACGATTACTTTGCGATCGAATGAACCATTTACATACGATACCAATTTCCCTTTGTCTCACGATAGTTTACTTATCCGAGGTTATGATCGTCGGTATCTCTGCATACCTAGTTCAACCTCGTTACTGATAAGTACTCTTTTCTCGTTCCCGTGATATGTGATCCCTTGTGAGCCAGTCACATGCTTGCAAGCTAATTGGAAGACATTTCACCGAGAGGGCCCAGAGTATATCTATCCGTCATATGGATGGACAAATCCCACTCTTGATCCATGTGTTTCAACCAATACTTTCCGAACACTCAATGCCACTTTTATAGCCACCCTGTTACGGTGTGGTGTTTGATGACATCAAAGCATCCATCCGGTAAAGGTGATATGCATGATCTCATGGTCGAAGGAATTAGGTTACTATGTATCAGAAAGCATATAGCAATTGACTATTGAAATGACTTGATCTTTATGCTACGCTTATCTATAGGAGTATGTCCATCACATCATTCTCCTAATGATATGACCCAGTTGTTAATAACATCTCTATGTTCATGATCAGGAAACAATGATCATATATTAACCAACAAGCTAGTTTAACAAGAGGCTTTACTAGGGACTCTTATTTTAGTTTACAAATCACACAAGTATTAATGTTTCCGGTTAATACAATTATAGCATGGTATGTAAACATTTATCATAAGTATGAAGATATGATAATAACCACTTTATTATTGCCTCTTGGGAATATCTCCAACAGTTTCTCCACATTAAGTTATAAAGCTCTTTATTGTGATTCCAACGAGCCATATCGGAGTCCGGATGCGAAAGTTATGGTGTTTTCAGTTTCTATCTTCTGCTTGGCTAGAGTGGCCTGACCCTTAGTCTAGCCATTTGGAGTGGTTCGACCCAATTTTTTCCCAAAGTACGACCTAGAAGTTTTTCTCATATATTCCTTTTCGAACCGTTCCCTAGAGTGATCTGGCTTCCTAGTCCAGCCGAGGTCGGAATGTCTAGCGCTATAGGTCCGTTTTGCAACGGTTGGATTCCGTGGGGACCAATTTAAGGGGCCTTGTTCCCTAATGGTTCTCCACCCCTTTGATCTAGCCCTCCATTGTGTACTTTCTTGATCTTGCTTCCTCCCTTCCCCTCCCATGATTCTTGAAACTTTTCAAGGGAAAAGAGAGAGGATGTGTAGATCTACAACTCTGCCAATCAATATATCCTCTAAGTAAGGGGAACATCTTGGGATATAGATCTTGGAGACTTTTGTGGTTTTCCTATTTTGTTCTTACTCTTCGATTCCCTCGATAGGTTTTGTAGCTTTAGATAAATTTTATAGAGAAGGACATACCATTTCATGTGGTGCATCAGTTTGAGTTCTCTACGAATAATCGGTTGGTGAAAATCAAGTGAGCTTGTTATTGATGGGTTCTTGGAACTCTAGACGGTTTAGTGACCTTTGTGGTGATTACTTGGGGCCTCCAATTAAGTTGTGGAGCTTTCTTAAGCTAGATCTGGGGCCACTACCACTGGACAACCCGGTGTGGGGGCCGGTCCAACCAGTCTGCACACCGGATCCTACAGAAACATCTCAAAAGCTAGTCCCCCCTCTCCTCTCTCTTTGGTGATGGAACAAGTGGGTGTATAGGATGTGTGTATGGCTTAGGAAGTGACCCCAACAAGCTCATTGTGAAAACCCCTTTTAATAGTGCGGAGTTCCTAAAGACTCAAGTTACATAATGAAGCAAATCTCTAGCACAAAGCTTCATTATCGAAATGGGGGGTCTCCAACGATCTTCCAACACACCATCGTACTAAAGCTTGTGTAAGACACTAGTAGGCAACATTAGTCCACTCTAACTATGGTGTCATTGTTAACCAAAAATAGTAGAGGGTAAAATACCCTTACAGGCTCTAAAGGTGAATCCTATCCTCTACGCGAGTCCACTCCTACCCTATTGAATGGTATACTACTTCATATTCTGTACCATGATCATTATAGGTTCACACCGACAAGTACGGAGGAAAGGGAGGAAGCTCAAAACCTCAAGACTGACAAGATGGTGGCTTGGAAGAGGAGACGAAAGAAGCATGGTGAAAGGGTAATTGCCCCTATGTGTGGTTTTGGTGATTAATGACAATCCCCATGGACTAATGTTTTCATTGAGTTTTATATGAAGGAATATTCCATAGGTAATGCTTGTAGTTCATGTGTTGGATTCAAGTATGGATGCCATGAAGATAAAGATATACCTTGAGTATTGGCATCAAAATCATCAAGTTGAAGAAGAATATGATATGATCAAGATCTTGAGAGTATGATCTCATTAGAAGAATTCAAGATATGGCTCTAAGTCGGTGTCATGATATCCTCATTAGTTGAGCTATGGCTGACTAAGATTTAGAGCATGTAATCAAATGAAGAGTTCCTTATGTGCCTCAAGATATTGAGATGGAGCATGAGAAGATACTTGGTTGACAAATACAAAGAGTGAAGCATGATTTCAAGTTGGTCAACACATGAAGCATAAAGAATGTACCACATGGATCTTGTGGTACGGTAAGCCTTGTCAATTATGCATCATGAACTAACCCATTGTATATGTGCATTTGTTTTTTCATATGGGATAGGTATCTTTCCATGGGCATGCTTCAAAAGTGAAGATCACATATAACCCATGAGAGGATGACATCAAGTGGTGATCGTCATCAAGGTTAAGAAGGGCAAGTTCAAGATAAGCATCTCGAGAAGATCATTTGCTTGAAGCTTGCCGTCCATATTGGTGATAATGTACTTGTGAAGACGTGTCTTAATGAAGCTATCCCACAGTGGTGTATGGGGGAGCAAATTATAAGTCATCACGAAGCAACAATGATCAAGTGATGCATTCCGGCTTGGATGGAGCTTGAAGCATTGTCATCAAGATCAAGGGGGATGCACAATGCAAATGTATGGCCTTGCTAGGTTTTCCTTTTACCGGTCTCAAGGTGGTTGTTGGGAGATCGGGTGATACGTTGCAAACTGTGGCATCCCGCTAAAACCACTACTAGAAAATCATGTTGTTTTTGTGCATTGCATCATCATGACCGCATGCTCATGTCATCATGCCACCTTGCATTTGAGCATCGTCATGTCATCATGCATTTGTTTGTCTAAAACTATTTTCTAAAAGCCTAGTTTTGTTTTCTAAATCTCTCCTGTCTGTATTCAAATAAAATCCGGGTCTCCAGAATATTTTGTTTCGTCTACCAACGGATTTCAAAAGCCCCATTTTAAATAAACAAAATATATATTATTTTTTATAGGAGGCAGCCAGCTAGGCCCGAAAGCCTAGACGGCCACCTCCAAATTAAAATCCTAATCTGTCTAACCCCAAACCCTAACCTAAAATTTGTCTTAACACCTACCTACCCCCCAACCGCCACCCACCTGATCCACCCTGCCGCATCTCTCTCTCTCCCTCTCTCCCAGCCACCTCACCCTGTCCACTCCTAGCCTGCCACCTACCCCCACCTGGCCCCACTCCCACGCGGCGGACACGCACGCCAGCGTCACGCTCCCGCTCGCTCCCGCCCACATCGCCAAACCACTGCTCGCTCCTGCCCAGCTCGCCAACCCCACCCTGCCTCGGGATCCCCACATCGCCCACCCCTGGCCCCGCGTTCCCATGCGCCTGGTCGCCACCTCCCCTCTCTCTCTCCCCTGGACCCACCCCTGCCCTGATCCCCAATCACCGCCGCCTCCCTCGCTTCCTCCCGCGTCCACCAGCGTGCCTCCCGCTCCCGCCTCACGTCGCCGCCTCTCCCCACCTCCTCAGACGCAGCCGCTTGCCATGAAGTCCCTCCGGCCGAGCCCCGCCGCGTCTCCCTCCGCCTCTCCTCGACCCACCGCCTGAGCCGCCCTCGCTGTGGCGACCTCCTCCTCCGATTGGCGCCTCCCCTCGGTCGGCCGGCTAAGCTCCTCTCTCGGCGCGGCTCGTCTCACCAAGGCTTGAGCCGCCTCTGTGGCCGCCCACCTGCTGCCCTCCGCCTCTCCGTCCAACCGCCTCCCAGGCGCTCCATCACCGCCCCAAGCGCCGCCTCAATCCCCGTCCTCGCCGGCCTCCGCGTCGCTGTCGCCCGCCTCCTCCCAGGCGCCCGCCGCCGCGTCTCCCTTCGGTTCCACCTCGGCCTCGTCATCCGCATCCCGCCGCTGCTTCCTCCACCCGCCCTGCAGCCCGGAAGCCGACTGCAGCTGGCCGCCCGCCCTCCTCTCCTCCTCCTCGCTGGCCCGCTCACCGGTCCGGCCGCGTCCCCTACTCCGCGCGCCGGCGGCCCCCTCGACCTCGCGGCCTCCTCCTCCCGCGAGGCCCTTTTCAGCGTGTTCCGTCTGCAGCCATCGTGTGCGCGCCCTATGTTTACACTAGCATTGCTGCTACTGTTTCATATCTTTGTGCTCTGTAGGTTTCTGTCATGTATGTGCGTATGATACGCCCTCGCTGTAGATCCAAGTTGCCCTTTGATGCTCATGACCACCACCAAAAGTAGGACGACAAGATCTTTGCGACCGAAGAATGAGATGCATCGAAGACAGGCGGCTCCAACCAGGCACATCGAGTTCTTCGTCACGGTGCGGCAAGTTCGTCTACAGGAACCGGTGACCCAAAGTTTGACCACACAGAGCACCGAGAACTCCTTCCTGGACCCGAAGACCGCACCCGGCGTTCTTCTTCCTCTCGGATCCAAAGACCGATCCCGTCGAACCACAAACCTCGAACCCCGGAACCAAGATCTGCCGAACCCCGATGTGTGATCCCCTTTCCGCGACCCCTATTTTTATAATATGACATTATCAACTGTCGCATATTTAATTGTTCATGCATGCATACCTGTCTGTGGTTTGGGGGCCTGATGCCGATTCACCGCATGATTAAATATGGAGTGTTTATGCGGGCCATACTTATATTATTCCGGACTCCATTTAAATTGGCGTAGCGAATCGATGCCATGTTTCGCCCTGTTAATACAACATTTAAAATGCGGGGTATCTAAACAACATGAACCACCTAATTAATCGTCGGGGCCCTGGTTCCGCTTAATACTGCCTAATTGCACCGCATCTGCATCATATCCTAATCATGCCGGATCTTCTGCCGTAGTATTAAATATTGCATCCGGTGTTTCTTCTAGTGTTTGCTTCTTCGCGGATTAGGCCGATGAGTTGATGCGAGTATCGACAAGTTCTCCGGATATGATCCTTCGGCAGTGTTTCCCAGGCGAGAATCTCTTCCCCTTCTACCTATTTTGCATTTATAGTCTTTATTTCCTCCTGTTGTTCTATTGCTATCCGTGTCGCGATGCTTTAGTTTCCGTGCACCAGTTATATCCCGTGCAGCCTCTATATTGCCATGGACACCTCCTAATACCTGTTGTTTGGTAGATAGCTGACCTTGCGAGTCGTAGTTGCTACAGGTGCGATCTCGTGTTGTCGAGAACCATAGTTGTTGGAATGCCGGCAGATGTTTATGGTGGAGAGTATCATGACTTTAAGTACAACTATTAAAATGCTAGATATAACTAATGCAGAGGCATCGGTGGGCAGTAGATGTTATTTGGTTCTTACATGCTCACTTGTGTCCCGTAGGACCCCGAGTACTTGATACCTGTTCCTTGACTATTCGCATTATCCACATCCGGGAGGCCTTATGGACCCCCCTGAGCCAGAGCTTGATTCATTTCTATTTCTTGGGGCCACAAAGTAGTTTGGGGCTTTATTACTATCTTGTACTTATGCCATGTTTTACTGCTTTATTTAAGATTGTGCGTGGAGCACCTGTACTGTTTTGGATCGCGCCATGTTTTTGCAGTATCGACAAGCCCAGTCACACTTTCGGGTTCCCATCGTGCAGTAGTAAATGTCATAAACCACAGGTCCGTTCCGGAGCCGGCCAACTTTGTTGCGGGTAGCTTAGTGGGGTGGCCCCCTGAAATATTTTATGAATCCTGTGATCGCTTTGTCGTGAAAGCCTCATTGGGTTTTGAGTTGGTTTTTCCGAGGTTGATCGAGTGTGTGTTGCTATTTGTGCACCCCTGTAGGGTAAATCTTTCTGAAAGCCGTGTTCGCGGTTATGGACGACTTGGAGCACAGTATCTCGATCATAGACAAGCATAACTAAAGTAGTGCTATAAATTTGACTTAATATATGACTAGTAATCAGCTCAAGTATAATGGAATGAATAATAAAAATGCCAACAGCTGGTGGACCTGGGTTGTTTTGTTATACCTGCCTAGTAAGTATTGCAAATCCAATGGAATGTGATAGAAGTGCCAACAACTGCTGGGTTTTGGGATTCCTCGGGACAATTATATCTGACTAGTAAATGTTTCAACTACAACGGAATGTAATTAAAAACTGCCCACTACTTATGCTTCAGGATGACTCATGCTATCTATATCTGATTAGTAATTGCTGCAACTATAATGGAATGAGTAAAAGTGCCAACTGTGTGAGTTCCTTGGTCCGACTTCCTCGTTTGATATCGAGGGGGAAATACCAGGATGGGTTTGTTTGGTGTTAGCTTCAGGTTGAATCCGAATAGGTCTTTCTTATCCCTCTCTGATAACCGCCAGTTGTATCGAGTCTCTATAGGTTGTTTAGTGCCGCTGCACTGCCGCTTCAGCCCACCATACCTATGTAGGCGAGAGCCGCCGAATTCTAGCCTCGCCATGTACTGGCCTCAATACTGACGCTCCTCTTTTTCCTTTGCCCTTTGTCGGCACCCCTTTTTGTTTTAGTAGGTTTGAGATCGACGTCGTTAGCAGGGTTACCCTTCCGGCTTGGCCTGGGCAGGGTTATGGACGCCATTGGTTATCCTTCAGGGCTCTTAGCCCAATTTGCATCTTGTCCGTACTCGAACGATGTATCGTTTTCAAAGTGATTTGGATCTTTGTATTGTATATCTGTATTCTTGACTCTTGGAGTCGTGTTGTATATATATATCTATTTTGTGGGTCCCATCGAGGACTGTTGTGTAATGGTATTACTTCTTTTCCACCCGCATGAAAGTGCCTGGTGGGCGTCCTTGAATCGTTTCTATGCGGGTTTGGCGGAAAGGGCTAAAACTTGCATAGGTCCAATTTGAGGGTGTTACACAAACGTATCTATAATTTTTGATGTTCCATGCTTGGTTTTTATCTACTTTCTTATGTTTTGTCCACACTTTGGAGTACTTTTTATACACTTTCTTGGACTAACCTATTAACAAGATGCCATAGTGCCAGCTGCCTGTTTTCTGCTGTTTTTGGTTCCAGGAAAGTCAGAAAATGAATATTCTCGGAATTGGATGGGACAGAAGCCAAAGTCAGTTTTTCACAGAGGGGGAAACGGAGCCAGAATACGAGACGGAGAGGGTCCAGAGGGCCGCCACACCACCTGGCCGCGCGGCCAGGCCTGACCCGTGCCAGGGGTGGTGTGGCGCCTAGGGCACCCTGATGTCTACGCACTTATATTCTTTTAGACAGTTGTTGGGCCTCCAAGTGCATAGGTTTGTAGAACAGCAACAAGTTTTCCCTTAAGTGGATCACCCAAGGTTTATCCAACTCAGGGAGGAAGTGGTAAAAGGTATCCCCTCTCAAGCAACCCTGCAATCAAGATACAAGAAGTCTCTTGTGTCCCCAACACACCCAATACACTTGTCAGGTGTATAGGTGCACTAGTTCGACGAAGAGATAGTAAAATACAAGTGGTATGGATATAAGACAAATGTGCTAGAAAATAGCTTGATGGCATGGAAGATACTAAAGTAAAACTGAAATAAAGATAGAAGCAAGCAAACATGTAATAGATCTAATAGCAAACGGTGTTTCAGTGCTTAGAAACAAGGCCTAGGGATCATACTTTCACTAGTGAACACTTTCATATAAATATATTCTTCTTTATGATACTATGCTGAACTACTCTTCGGTTGGACACTCTAATCCATGGTAGGGCTATAACAACACTCCTCAAAGTTCGCTTTCCCCATCTAGATAACCCCACACTGTCACCTTGAGCACTAGATGGTTCAAACAAACACCAAAATTTCATAGAAACATCCAACTCCAAATATAACTCATAACAAGTATTTGTAATCTCTAGCCTAAGTGCCACCATGGTGTGCACACTGTCAACTTCACACACATGGGGAGAGTAGAGATCTATTAAAGCACTTGAGTAGCAGAATAGATCTATAGATTACAAAGCTCATGATCTCAATAAGATTACACATAGAGAGAGAGATGAACACATAGCTACCGGTAGAGCCCTTAGCCTCGAGGAAGAACTACCCCCTCATCATCATGGGAATCAGCAACAGTGATGGAGATGGTGGTGGAGATCGATGGAGATGGCTCCGAAGATGGTGAAGAGGTGGCGGCGGTGGCGCAGAGGACTCCTTCCCTACCGCCGGTATCACAGGGGAGCACCGCCCCTTAGCGCCCTTCCTTCATGGCTTCTTGGGAGCCCTTCCCCATGGATATGGGATCCATGGGGGAGGCAAAAACATGGCTTTGGTGGCTGCAAATTCGTGGGTGGAGGTGTGACGATTTATGGTTTTTGCATCGGGAGGCATCTTATAGGCGAAGAGGCAAGGTCGGTGGGCGGCCAGGGGGCCCACACCACCTGGTGGCCCGGCCAGGGCTAGCTCGCGCCACCATATGGTATGGTCACCCTGTGGCCCCTCTCCGTCTCATCTTCTGGCTCCGTGAGTCTTCCGGTAAAATATCGACTTTGGCTTTTGTCCGGTCCAATTCTGAGAATATTGATTTTCTGACTTTCCTGGAACCAAAAACAACAGAAAACAGGCAACTGGCACTGTGGCATCTTGTTAATAGGTTAGTCCAGGAAAGTGTATAAAAAGTACTCCACAGTTGGAACAAAACACAAGAAAGTAGATAAAACCAAGCATGGAACATCAAAAATTATGGATACGTTAGCAACGTACCAACATCCCTAAGCTTAACTCCTGCTCGTCCTCGAGTAGGTAAGTGATAAAAAGAAAGAATAATTTTTGAGGTGGCATGCACCATCATAAACTTGATCAAAGTATTTGTAAAACATTGATAGCTGGGATCATAGTACTTCAATCATAACATGAAAGACAAAGTTCTAACAATAAGGCAAAGCAACTATGTTGCAACATGAAAAGACACAAACAAAAGATTTATGAATAACAATGCTTTGCAAGACGTTTGTTTGTTTCACATAAAGAAAACATTGCATAGTGGCATTCAGCTTGTCCCTCATAGAGTAGCAAACATAGATGCATAGGACACCTTCAAAGTTCATAAGAGTGACTAGATACAAATAGTTTAAGAACAAGCAATATCAAAGTTATGCATCAATCAACAAGTCTTGGGGCAATGCACATAGAACTAAGAATGGCCACTATGCTCTCAAAGTAGGTGCATAAAGATACAAGGTGGAGACTCAACATAAAAGTAAAAGAAAGGCCTTCATAGAAGGAAGTAGGGATTCAAGTCTCATAAAGAGCTTCCAAAAATTATGGTACTTATTAGCTTTCAGCTCTCATTGCCCCTATCATAAGCATCTTGAAGGTGATTAAGGTTAAAGTGACATAGCTAAGAGGATATGTTGGACAAGTTATAAGCCGAAATCTCATGCCCCTTACTTACGAAGACCGAACCTCATGCTACTCAACTTTAGTCACAAGTAAGCTCTTGTCATTGTAAGTACATATGTATCATAAAGAACCGCCAATGGGGTACCCCTTGCACATGATACAGGAGTTATCCCATAATCAAAATGACAAGGAAAGCAGACAATGAGCATCTCAGCGATCTTTTTATTTGCTATTTGCATAGGTTTTTATTGAGGATGCTTCATAGAGTGCTCATTATGGTCATGCTACAAGTTTCCACCATGATTAGGCATGGCTTAGGCTAGAGGCCCAGACATTTCTATAACACAAATACAAACTCCATGATCTTACAAGCTCCCCTTTTATTTCACACCGCCGGGATCCATAAGCAAAAGAACATGATATCAACGGGGTACAAAGTACAAGTGCAATGTTGGAAGCATTCCCCATGATACATGGTTCTGCTAACTTCAACTTATAAAGCGCAAGCATATACGCAACAAAGATGGACACAATGGTTCAAGTTTATTAAATGCAAGAAAGTAAAGTGTGCCATCAAGTTCGTGAGAGCTTTAATCACTAGTTTTCTCATAACAAGTTTAATTCGGAAGGTAGATAAAAACATGAATATACTTGGAATAGCAAATGCTAATAGGTAGGTATGGTGGACTCTTTGGAATAACTTGGTTTTAGGAGTTGGATGCATGAGTGGAACTCATACTTGGTATGGAGGCTAGCAAAAGACTGGGAGCGACCAACTAAGAGAGCAATAATGGCCATAATCATGCAGGGCGACAAAACATTATCAATCAAAGCATGAAGTGGTATTACAAGTCGAAAACTAAATGATCATAGAGGCTATGATGACTTGGTATAGTCTTAACATGGTGTGAGCATGCGCCAAGTCAACCCAAATAAAGCGTTTAAAGGAGAATACCACAATACTATGCTTTAATATGCTAAAACAACGCATGATTCTTTCAAGGCACATTAAGCAATCTCAATTGTTTATAACATGTCATGCTACAGAAAAAATCACTAAGCATAAAGCCAAAACAATATCAAGCATGACATGATAAAGTCTAAGTCACAGTCAAAAACAAGCTCCCTTTATACCACTTAAGCATGAACTTTCCTACTCTTTTCCAACACCAATCGACTTATTTGAAACAACTCACAAGGATAATAATCAATAAAGATCAGTGAGCTTGTCTCACAAATCCACAAAGAAGAACTAAAAAGTTCTAAGGTGAGAGCACAAGAAAACTAAGGCTAAACACAGTGCTAGCAAAAGAGAACACACACAGAACAATAAGAATGAAAACTAGAGTGTTCTAGGCAATGAAAACGGAGCGTGTATTTCTTCAAAAGAAGTGTGTTGGGATCCAACCAACTTATTTAAGCAAACCAAACAAAATAAAACTAAAAACAAAAACAAATACGCTCCAAGAAAAACACAATTGTGCATGAAACAATAAAAACGAAGTGTCTAGAAAGACCTGAGATTTTTATTGATGAAGAAGGGGATGCCTTGGGCATCCCCAAGCTTTGCGCTTGTACCTATTGAATATTTCTTGGGGTGACACGGGTTGGCATCCCCAAGCTTGAGATTTTGTTCATTCTTCATCTCATTACATCATTATTTCCCTACACCTGAAAATTTCCTTCATACAAAACTTCACACACTCTTCATTAGCAACATTAGTGTATTCAAAAGATAATAAGTCTTTGGGTTCAGTTTTAACACCAATAAAACTTCCATTAAAACACAAGCTACTGTAGCACTTCCCTCAAAAAGCTCAATTCCCCCAAAACAACCCAAAAAGGAATTAACAAGAAGCAAATGCATATAATGGTAGAAATCTGTCAAAACATGCCAGCAGGTAAAAACCAATTTTTTCAAAGACCTTCTATTGCTCAAATCGAAAAGTGTTGAACTAACGGAAGTTAGATAACAACCTGGGGCAGAAGCTCAAAAAATTACAGCTCAAAAGGACGCACAGAGATTTTACACGAATTTTTATGGTGAAGCACAGAAATCTATTTTGGGACAGCAACTTTCCCAATCATTACTTCTCTCTCATTAGAGGTTACTCTTGGCACAAAACCACACAAAAATGATAAGGAGAGGTTATTACTGAAGCAATAACTTCCAAGACTCAATTAAAACTTTTAGATTATCTCCCAATAAGTATTTTTCTTTAACGCCTTTAAGTTAGGCATGATAGTTTGAGAAGATGCTCACATAAGAAATATGAATTGAAGTAAAAGAGAGCATCAAGAAGCAAATTCAAAACACATTTAAGTCTAACCCACTTCCTATGCATAGGAATCTTGTAAATAAACAAGTCATGAAAGCACAAAGCAACAAACATAGGAAAGCAAAACAAGTGCAACTTCAAAAATTTCAATATAAAGAGGGGAAACTTAATATTGTTGAGATGCATAAAACCATGTTTACCTCTCTCATAATAACTTTCAGTAGCATCATGAATAAAATTAACAATATAACTATCACATAAAACATTCTTATCATGAGCCACATGCATAAAAGAATTAATACTCTCAACATAAACATAGTCATTCTTATTAATTGTAGTGGGAGCAAACTCAACAAAATAGCTATCATTATTATTCTCATCACCATAATCATCAAATATAGGAGGCATATTGTAGTCATAATTAATTTTCTCCTCAATAGTAGGTGGACTGAAAATATCATACTCACCATTGTAATCATCATATATTGGAGGTTTGGTATCATCATAAGCAATAGAACAGCTATCTTTCAAAGCTGGGGAACTAAAAAGATCATTTTCATAAAAACTAGCTTCCCCAAGCTTAGAATTTTCCATAACATTAGCAATAATGGTGTCCAAAGAATTCATACTAACAACATTGCTATTAGCATGCAAATAAAGTTCCATGGGTTTTTTAATTTTCTCTTCAAACACTTCATGTCTTAACTCAAGATAAATACTATAAAGCTCTCTAATTTTGTTGTTGTTTTCCATTAAGCCTAACTAGTGAAAATAAAAACAAGAAACAAAAAGACAAAATTGCAGAATCTAAAGGAAATAACTTCGAGCACTCACACCGGAGGATGTGGGTACCTTTTACTTTACCTCCCCGGCAACGGCGCCAGAAAAATAGCTTGATGTCTATGCACTTCTATTCTTGTAGACATTTGTTGGGCCTCCAAGTGCAGAGGTTTGTAGAATAGCAACAAGTTTTCCCTTAAGTGGATCACCCAAGGTTTATCGAACTCGGGGAGGAAGTGGTCAAAGGTATCCCCTCTCAAGCAACCCTGCAATCAAGATACAAGAAGTCTCTTGTGTCCCCAACACACCCAATACACTTGTCAGGTGTATAGGTGCACTAGTTCGGCGAAGAGATAGTAAAATACAAGTGGTATGGATATAAGACAACGGTGCCAGAAAATAACTTGATGGCGTGAAAGAGACTAAAGTAAAACTGAAATAAAGATATAAGCAAGCAAACATGTAATAGATCTAATAGCAAACGGTGTTTCAGTGCTTAGAAACAAGGCCTAGGGATCATACTTTCACTAGTGAACACTCTCATATAAATATATTCTTCTTTATGATACTACGCTGAACTACTCTCCGGTTGGACACTCTAATCCATGGTAGGGCTATAACAACACTCCTCAAAGTTCACTTTCCCCATCTAGATAACCCCACACTGTCACCTTGAGCACTAGATGGTTCAAACAAATGTTGGAGATATGCCCAAGAGGCAATAATAAAGTGGTTATTATCATATCTTCATACTTATGATAAATGTTTACATACCATGCTATAATTGTATTAACCGGAAACATTAATACTTGTGTGATTTGTAAACTAAAATAAGAGTCCCTAGTAAAGCCTCTTGTTAAACTAGCTTGTTGGTTAATATATGATCATTGTTTCCTGATCATGAACATAGAGATGTTATTAACAACAGGGTCATATCATTAAGAGAATGATGTGATGGACATACTCCTATAGATAAGCGTAGCATAAAGATCAAGTCATTTCAATAGTTCAATTGCTATATGCTTTCTGATACATAGTAACCTAATTCCTTCGACCATGAGATCATGCATATCACCTTTACCGGATGGATGCTTTGATGTCATCAAACACCACACCGTAACAGGGTGGCTATAAAAGTGGCATTGAGTGTTCGGAAAGTATTGGTTGAAACACATGGATCAAGAGTGGGATTTGTCCATCCATATGACGGATAGATATACTCTGGGCCCTCTCGGTGAAATGTCATCCAATTAGCTTGCAAGCATGTGACTGGCTCACAAGGGATCACATATCACGGGAACGATAAAAGAGTACTTATCGGTAACGAGGTTGAACTAGGTATGCAGAGATACCGACGATCATAACCTCGGATAAGTAAACTTTCGTGAGACAAAGGGAAATTGGTATCGTATGTTAGTGGTTCATTCGATCGCAAAGTAATCGTAGAAATATGTAGAGCCATATGAATTTCCAGATTCCTCTATTGGTTATTGTTCTAGAAGTGTCTCGATCATGTCCGCATAATTCACGAACCGTAGGGAGACACATAAGGATTCGACGTTGTTTGAGTAGTTATGGTATTATGAGAAAGAGACCAATGTTGTTGAGTCTCGGATGGGATCCGGGATATCACGAGGAGATCCGGAATGGTCCGGAGAATAATATTCATATAAGGAAAGTCCGTTTGAGTTGGGGAATGGTTCCGTGTTTTTATCGGGAACATTCTAGAAGGTCCCGGAATGTCCGCACTCCGGGGGAAGGGTACATGAATGTGTCATTGTAAGTTGGAATGATTGCATCATGTACTAAGTGTTCTGCTGTCCCAAATAAAGGATTAAATTAAATCCTAAATTGAAAAGTCAAACGGCTAGTTTGAAAGTCAAACGCAATTTTGGGAAGTGGGAAAAGAGGAGGAGGTGAAGCCGAGTTGGGAGGAGTCCTCCCAAGCCGGGCGCCACCCAAGCCGAGTTGGGGAGGACTCCTCCTCCCTTGGCCGGCCAGCCTCCCACCTATATAAGGAGGGGCAGGGCTCCCCTCCTAACACACACAAGTTCCTATCCTCTAAACTAAACCCTAGACCTAAACCCCGGTTTAGAGCTATTTCGGTTTAGAGCCTTCTAATTGGTTTAGAGCCTTCTAATTGGTGTGTCTAATTACTAGACCACTAATAGCCTCTCTCATAAGCTCCACCATACTGCACCGGCTTTAAGGCTCCTGCGGGATCTCCCTCTACTTAGGTACCACGTCTTTGCTAGGAATCGCGAGGAGAGTGCTACAACCTCCGCCTGCTGGAACAAGGAGAGGAAGGTCTTAAATAATCGAACGTGTGACCGATCGGGAGCGCTTTAACGTGGCGCTGGAAGGATCGTCTACGCGATCTTGAGATCGGAAAGAGTACGACTACATCACCCACGAGAATCTGCTCTCGTTAACCGCTTTGGAATCTTCGAGGGTGAGTTCCTCCATCGACTCATTGCTACAATCTAGTAGATAGATCTTGGCTTGTTTGTTTGTATGCGGTAGAAATTTTTTGTTTTCCATGCTACGAACCCCTACAACAAACACCACAATTTCATAGAAACATCCAACTCCAAATATAACTCATAACAAGTATTTGTAATCTCTAGCCTAAGTGTCACCATGGTGTGCACACTGTCAACTTCACACACATGGGGAGAGTAGATATCTATTAAAGCACTTGAGTAGCAGAATAGATCTATAGATTACAAAGCTCATGATCTCAATAAGATCACGCATAGAGAGAGAGAGATGAACACATAGCTACCGGTAGATCCCTTAGCCTCGAGGAAGAACTACTCCCTCATCATCATGGGAATCAGCAATGGTGATGGAGATGGTGGTGGAGATCGATGGACATGGCTCCGAAGATGGTGAAGAGGCGGCGTTGGCGGCGGCACGGAGGACTCCTTCCCCGCCGCTGGTATCACAGGGGAGCACCGCCCCTTAGCACCCTTCCTTCATGGCTTCTTGGGAGCCCTTCCCCATGGATATGGGATCCATGGGGGAGGCAAAAACATGGCTTTGGTGGCTGCAAATTCGTGGGTGGAGGTGTGACGATTTAGGGTTTTTGCATCAGGAGGCATCTTATAAGTGAAGAGGCAAGGTCGATGGGTGGCCAGGGGGCCCACACCACCTGGTGGCGTGGCCAGGGATAGCCTGTGCCACCATATGGTGTGGCCACCCTGTGGCCCCTCTCCGTCTCGTCTTCTGGCTCCGTGAGTCTTCTGGTAAAATATCGACTTTGGCTTTTGTCCAGTCCAATTCCGAGAATATTGATTTTCTGACTTTCTTGGAACCAAAAACAGTAGAAAACAGGCAACTGGCACTGTGGCATCTTGTTAATAGGTTAGTCCAGGAAAGTGTATAAAAAGTACTCCAAAGTTGGAAAAAAACATAAGAAAGTAGATAAAACCAAGCATGGAACATCAAAAATTATGGATACGTTAGCAACGTATCACACCCCCTCAGCCTCCCCTTTTGCCTATAAGATGCCTCTGATATAGAAACCCTAAGTACCCGATCAAAATTCCACGAAAGAGTCTGTAGCCGCCGTCATCTCCATCCCTAGATCGGGAGGGATTTGAAGCTCTTCCCGGCACCTGCGGAGGAGAATTCACCCTGGAGGCCTTCTTCATCACCATGAAAGCCTCCGGTGTGATGCGTGAGTAGTTCATTCTTGGACTACAGGTCCATCTAGTAGCTAGATGGTTGGTTCTTATCCTTTGTGCTACCATGTCTATATGTAGATCTGTTGCACGAGTAGAACACAATGGTCATTGTGGGCGTTGATGCTTTTATTGTAGATTACTTTTCGTGTACTTTGCATCTTGCGGTATGTTGGGATGAAGCGGCCCGGGCTAACCTTACATGACATCGTTCATGAGACTTGCTCCACGCTTGACATGCAACTTGTATTGCATAAGTGGCTTTGCGGGTGCCTGTTTCTCCTAGCATAGTAAAGATCCAATTTACAACGGGTAATCAACAATGCTAGTATCAATGTTGTGGTTCTTGTTCGTAAGTTAGAACGACACTTATTGAAAGCCCCAAACCACGTAAAAAATGCAAAGAAAGTAGAGGCGTCTAACTTTGTTTTGTGGGTGTCAAAGATGATGTGATATGGCCATGATTGTGATTATATTTGATGTATGCAATGTTCCTTATTGTAAGTTGGCAACCGGCAGGAGCCATATGGTTGTCTTTAATTTTGTTAAGACCTGCGTGTCTATTCAAAGTAGTTGTAATAGTTGAAGCTGGTGGACGACAACCATGAAGAAGCGTCATTGACCTTGATGCTATGCCGGTGATGATGGAGATCATGTTCGTGCTTGAAGATGGAGATCGGAAGCACAAAGAAGAAAGGCCATATCATATCACATATTATGAATTGCATGTGATGTTAATCCTTTATGCATCTTGTATTGCTTAGTAGACGATGGTAGCATTATAAGATGATCCCTCATGCACATAAATTTCAAGTTCTAAAGTGTTCACCTTAGTATGCACTGCTGCCAAAGCTTGTGCTCAAGCACCACGTGATGATCGGGTGTCTTTGATTCCGCGGTGAATACAACGTAAGCAAGCCAGATTTGCTTATGCGGTAGCTAAGGTTTGATCTTGACGAGCCTAGCATGTACGGACATGGCCTCGTGAACACGGATCACCGAAAGGTAAAGCATGAGTCATATAGTAGATATGATGAACATGTTGATTGTTCGCCATTGAAGCTACATCAACTCTCGTGATGATCGGTTTTGATGTGGTGGATTTGGTTCGTGTGATCACTAAAACAATGTGAGGGATATTGTTTTGAGTGGGAGTTCACCTAGATTAATTTAATTATTAATTAGAACTCAATTTATCATAAACTAAATCAAAGTGAATTTGCATAGTTGTTGTAGTCATTGGCATCCGTTTACCACCTTGCGCTTAGTTATAATTGAGATGATAGAACTATAGAATTCTGGTTAGTTACTTTACGAACTGGTATCGTATTGTATTGAAGTGTTAATCTAAAGTTTAAAAGTCCTATTGCAAACTTTCAAGAAGTTCCTACTCCATGAAGTTTAATAATTAGTATTAAATCAAGAGTAACAATTCCAAATGTTAGTATATAAGTATCATGTTTGTCTCCATGATTCTTGATATTCAAAGATTGTCTTAATATCAAGGTTATCTAGGATCTGAAAGAGTTGTTTCAGAAACCAACAACACTGGAAGATATTGTGATATCTGAAACAAAGTTTTGGTTACAACATGATAGAGTATAATATGGCAAAGTTCATGTTCTCATATTTTGATGAGAATTTGCAAAAGGTTGGAGACACTAGTTGTCCTAATCTTCCAAAAGGTTTTGGAGAGCAACATTATACTCGATTCACCGTTACAAGCTAAAGTAGCTAGATCATGGATAAGTCCATGATGAGGTGAATATTTGATGTAGGTAAAATGTTTACTACACCAAGAGATTACTAAAGAAAGGAATTTGGAAGAACACCAAACATTTGATGATGGTGATCTACTTCAAAGTGCAAGTCCAAAGACATTTGTATTTAATTATACACGCTTTGGATTATGTGTCATATGTATGACTCCACTATTGATGTTGATAGATTCTTTCAAACAGAAAAGGAAATACTGAAAGAGAATCTCATAAATATATGGCAGAAAAGAAAAGACTAGAATTGTTCAGTTTAAAGTATATAGATGATATACATGTTATGGCTATATTCTTTGCTTATTAAACAATGTGGTTCTTAAGTACTTGATACTGAATTTGTTGGTATGAATCGTCATACGAAACAACACAATTCATGAACTACAATGGCCTAAGTAACTAGCAAAGAATATGTGATGATGTTCATCGAGAACAAAATAAAGGGTTATTGTGTTGCTCGTTAAACATCAAAGCTTGCCTTCAAGATTTGTTTTATCAGTATTATGAGAACAAAAGGGTTGTTCAAATAATTGCCGTAATCCATAAAAGATGGATGATTCAAATCTCATTGGAGACATCACATCCATAAAACTAGTGCTAAAAATGTCGAAAGACAAATTGATTGAAAGATCACTTAGGAAGTGACATCGCCGTTTAAATTATTGGAAAGAAAACATGAAGAAACTCCATGTGGATGGAATTTTGGAGTCTTTTGATTTTTGATCAAATGACGTTTGTGAAACTTTCCTAGAGATAATTAAAACTTAGTTCATAGGCCAAAATGGAATGAATGACTAGCTTATTGGAACTTGTGCATATTGTTGTACGAACTCCATTATGTGTAGTCAAGAGCGATGGATTTCAACTTCATATGCTTTCTCCGAAAATTTGAGTGAATATGTGAATATTTACTTAATAAGGATGAAGTGTGAAATATTTGAAAAGTTCGAAAGATTTTCAAGATGAAGTGCAAAATCATTGTAACAAGAATATAAATAGTTTATGATAAGATCATAAAGGAAGATATTTAAGTTACAAGTTTAGCATAATACCTAAGATTTAAGGAATCGGTCCGTGGATTTGCATTTCCCGAAACACCATAAGAGTATGGAGCGTTCGAGATATGTAATTGAACCTTGTTTGACATGGTAAGATCGAAGGTATAATTCATAAAACTGCTATTATATTTTAAAGATTAAAAGCTTTAGAGACTACCGTTTTCCACTAAAAGAGCTCCATCATAATCCGCTGAAAGGACACCATATAAGGTTATGGTTTGGGATAAAACCCAAGTAGTCCTTTCTTAAACATTGGTATGCTTTGCATAAGAAAGATGTTTGCAACCAAAGTCGGATAAACCTGTCTTTGTATTACTATTAAGTATTCCTCCATAAACACCGGAGACAAAAGTGTTTGTCACTTAGAACGTCAAGTTTCTTTGAGAAGGAATTTTTCGTGAAAAGATGAGTGGGAGGACAATAGAACGTTGATAAGGTTAAAGGAACCTTAGCTATATGTGCAGAGTTGCGCAGCGCCGAAAAGTGTTCCGGAGGCAGCAAAAGTGCTCATGGCTCACGTGCCTCAAAGGTTGTGGTCACGGAGATCTAAGTTCCTATTGAAACAAGTAGGTCGGATGAACAATCAAATACCAAGATTTGAGAGTTAAATCATTATTTGACAATAATGATCCGACTAAATGCAAAGAAGCGATGATGGGCCCTGACTCCGTCAAATGGCTTGAAGCCATATAATCCGTGATAGTTCCATACACGAGAAATCAAGTTTTGAACTTGAAGGACCCTCGAAAAAGGTGTAAGACCTTGCAGTTGTGTTTGGATCTATAAAGAAGTAGACATGGATGTTTCACATCTATGAAATAGTCGACATGTTGGGAAAGAGTTCACAACAATGTTCAAAGGTTGTATATGACAAGATTTGATCTTTCATAGCGATTTTTAGTCTAGACGGATTAATGTAGCAACCACTACATATAATTTGTTATGTGGTAGTAGAATAAACAAAACAAGTTCTTCTAATAGAATGGTTACCTAGGACGTGTGCATGACACGGTCCAAAGGGTTTTGTTAATTCAAAGGATGCTAAAAGCATATGCAAACTTCAATGGTTGAAGTAAGCATAGCGGAGTTGGAATCTTCATTGTGATGAAACTGTTAAAGGAGTTTAAAAGTTCATTAGAGACGATGAAGATGCTTGCATTTGCAAGAAATTAAGTGGGAGCGCTAAGACATGTTTCTAATACATTATGTGGAAGACATATTGTTGATTGGAAATAATGTATCTTTTATTAACACATATTAAGAATTTCATCCCGATGAAAGACTTAGGCAAAACCCAAATATTTGGCATCAATAGACGCTAATATGGTTGTGCCGTATACATAGACGAGATATTGAATGAATTCAATATAGAAACTACAAGAAAGGTTCTTGTTGCACAGAAAGGATTGAAAGAGTTCAATGTTGATGATATATTCAAGTGTATTGGCACTTGGTAAGTGAAACAAAGATTCAAGTATAGATTGATACTTGATGTATGAAATCACAAAGAGTATTTATATCAATCATACTGTGATATGTACAAATCCAGATATGTCCTATGCTATAAATATTATGAGCATATACCAGAATGATTCATAAGATGATCATTGGACGATAGTAAGGATATTCTTATGATCTTTTGGAAGAACTAAGAGTATATTATTTGTAGAAGTGACAAATAGATGATTAGTTCATTGTAAAAGTACTACATTGATACTAGTTTTGTCACAGAGTACAAATTAAGTTTATCTCAATCTAAACTAAGGGTGGCACAATATAATGGAAAGTGAGTTCCATAATGGATTTGGATAAGTTCCAAAGTTAAGACATTGTGACAGATACTTCAACAAAAGGCTAAGTATATGACTGCTATTATAGCAGCAAAAGAGGGCATTTGTGTCAAGTAGTTTGTTATCAAACTAGGTGTAGTTCACAGCGGGATAATACTATGAAGATATATTGTGCGACAATATTATCAACATGTTTTAACCCCAAAGAACTAAAGGTCACACCGAAAGACCAAATCATACAAAGCCATCTCATTAGAGAATGAGTGATGCGTAGAGACGCAAAGACATGCAATTACACATGGACCTGGAAGTGTCAGATCCGAGATCGCTTAACCACTAGCAATCGTGTACATACAACACCAGAAAGCCATAGGTGTTGAAAACACAAAGGTTTGAAACTAGATTATTGACTCTAGTGCAAGTGGGAGACTGTTGGAGATATGCCCAAGAGGCAATAATAAAGTGGTTATTATCATATCTTCATACTTATGATAAATGTTTACATACCATGCTATAATTGTATTAACCGGAAACATTAATACTTGTGTGATTTGTAAACTAAAATAAGAGTCCCTAGTAAAGCCTCTTGTTAAACTAGCTTGTTGGTTAATATATGATCATTGTTTCGATCATGAACATAGAGATGTTATTAACAACAGGGTCATATCATTAAGAGAATGATGTGATGGACATACTCCTATAGATAAGCGTAGCATAAAGATCAAGTCATTTCAATAGTTCAATTGCTATATGCTTTCGATACATAGTAACCTAATTCCTTCGACCATGAGATCATGCATATCACCTTTACCGGATGGATGCTTTGATGTCATCAAACACCACACCGTAACAGGTTGGCTATAAAAGTGGCATTGAGTGTTCGGAAAGTATTGGTTGAAACACATGGATCAAGAGTGGGATTTGTCCATCCATATGACGGATAGATATACTCTGGGCCCTCTCGGTGAAATGTCATCCAATTAGCTTGCAAGCATGTGACTGGCTCACAAGGGATCACATATCACGGAACGAGAAAAGAGTACTTATCGAACGAGGTTGAACTAGGTATGCGAGATACCGACGATCATAACCTCGGATAAGTAAACTATCGTGAGACAAAGGGAAATTGGTATCGTATGTAAGTGGTTCATTCGATCGCAAAGTAATCGTAGAAATATGTGGAGCCATATGAATTTCCAGATTCCTCTATTGGTTATTGTTCGAGAAGTGTCTCGATCATGTCCGCATAATTCACGAACCGTAGGGAGACACACTTAAGGATTCGACGTTGTTTGAGTAGTTATGGTATTATGAGAAAGAGACCGAATGTTGTTGAGTCTCGGATGGGATCCGGATATCACGAGGAGATCCGGAATGGTCCGAGAATAAGATTCATATAAGGAAAGTCCCGTTTGAGTTGGGGAATGGTTAGGTGTTTTTATCGGGAACATTCTAGAAGGTCCGGAATGTCCGGCACTCGGGGGAAGGTACATGAATGTGTCATTGTAAGTTGGAATGATTGCATCATGTACTAAGTGTTCTTGCTGTCCCAAATAAAGGATTAAATTAAATCCTAAATTGAAAAGTCAAACGGCTAGTTTGAAAGTCAAACCAATTTTGGGAAGTGGGAAAGAGGAGGAGGTGAAGCCGAGTTGGGAGGGAGTCCTCCCAAGCCGGGCGCCCACCAAGCCGAGCTGGGGAGGGACTCCACTCCCCCTTGGCCGGCCAGCCCTCCCACCTATATAAGGAGGGCAGGGCTCCTCCTAACACACACAAGTTCCTATCCTCTAAACTAAACCCTAGACCTAAACCCGGTTTAGAGCTATTTCTTTAGAGCCTTCTAATTGGTTTAGAGCCTTCTAATTGGTTTAGAGCCTTCTAATTGGTGTGTCTAATTACTAGACCACTAATAGCCTCTCTCATAAGCTCCACCATACTACTGCACGGCTTAAGGCGAAGCCTGCGGGATCTCCTCTACTTCCTGGTACCACGCCGTTGTCACGGGAATCGCGAGAGAGTGCTACAACCTCCGCTGCTGGAACAAGGAGAGGAAGGTCTTCGAAATCAGTAGACGTGTGACCATTAGGAGCGCTGCCGGAACGTGGCGCTGGAAGGATCGTCTACGCGATCTTGAGATCGGAAAGAGTACGACTACATCACCCACGAGAATCTGCTCTCGTTAACCGCTTTGGAATCTTCGAGGGTGAGTTCCTCCATCGACTCGTTGCTACAATCTAGTAGATAGATCTTGGCTTGTTTGTTTGTATGCGGTAGAAAATTTTTGTTTTCCATGCTACGAACCCCTACAACAAACACCACAATTTCATAGAAACATCCAACTCCAAATATAACTCATAACAAGTATTTGTAATCTCTAGCCTAAGTGTCACCATGGTGTGCACACTGTCAACTTCACACACATGGGGAGAGTAGAGATCTATTAAAGCACTTGAGTAGCAGAATAGATCTATAGATTACAAAGCTCATGATCTCAATAAGATCACGCATAGAGAGAGAGAGATGAACACATAGCTACCGGTAGATCCCTTAGCCTCGAGGAAGAACTACTCCCTCATCATCATGGGAATCAGCAATGGTGATGGAGATGGTGGTGGAGATCGATGGAGATGGCTCCGAAGATGGTGAAGAGGCGGCGTTGGCGGCGGCACGGAGGACTCCTTCCCCGCCGCTGGTATCACAGGGGAGCACCGCCCCTTAGCACCCTTCCTTCATGGCTTCTTGGGAGCCCTTCCCCATGGATATGGGATCCATGGGGGAGGCAAAAACATGGCTTTGGTGGCTGCAAATTCGTGGGTGGAGGTGTGACGATTTAGGGTTTTTGCATCGGGAGGCATCTTATAAGTGAAGAGGCAAGGTCGATGGGTGGCCAGGGGGCCCACACCACCTGGTGGCGTGGCCAGGGATAGCCTGTGCCACCATATGGTGTGGCCACCCTGTGGCCCCTCTCCGTCTCGTCTTCTGGCTCCGTGAGTCTTCTGGTAAAATATCGACTTTGGCTTTTGTCCAGTCCAATTCCGAGAATATTGATTTTCTGACTTTCTTGGAACCAAAAACAGTAGAAAACAGGCAACTAGCACTGTGGCATCTTGTTAATAGGTTAGTCCAGGAAAGTGTATAAAAAGTACTCCAAAGTTGGAAAAAAACATAAGAAAGTAGATAAAACCAAGCATGGAACATCAAAAATTATGGATACGTTAGCAACGTATCACACCCCTTCAGCCTCCCCTTTTGCCTATAAGATGCCTCTGATATAGAAACCCTAAGTACCCGATCAAAATTCCACGAAAGAGTCTATAGCCGCCGTCATCTCCATCCCTAGATCGGGAGGGATTTGAAGCTCTTCCCGGCACCCTGCCGGAGGGGAGAATTCACCCTGGAGGCCTTCTTCATCACCATGAAAGCCTCCGGTGTGATGCGTGAGTAGTTCATTCTTGGACTACAGGTCCATCTAGTAGCTAGATGGTTGGTTCTTATCCTTTGTGCTACCATGTCTAGATCTTGTGAGCTCTGTTCATGATCAAGATCATCTATTTGTAATCCTACATGTTGTGTTTGCGGGGATCCGATGGATATTGAGATGCTATTTCAGATTGATTATTGATTCTATCATGTCTTTGTTATTTGTGATCTTGCATGCTCTCCGTTGTTAGTAGCTATCTTGGCCGAGTAGATGCTAGCAACTCCAAGAGGGAGTATTTATGCTCGATAGTGGGTTCATGCCTCTAGTAACTGGGAAGTGATGAAATCTCTAAGGTACTAGATGTCTGTTGCTACTAGGGAGAAAACAGCAATCCTTTGTTCATAGAACAATCGTATTGTTTACTTTACACGCAATACTTAATGCAATTATCATTGCTTGCAACTTAATCTTGGAGGGGTTCGGATGATAACCTGAAGGTAGATTATTAGTCATAGATGCAGTTGGATTACGGTCTATGTATAATGTTGTAATGCCCAATCAAATCTCATAGGAGTCAAGATGATTAGTATATGCATGTATGCTTTCTCGATGTTTGTCAATTGCCCCGCTATAATTTGTTCACCCAACATGTCATCTATCTTAAGGAGAACCACCACTAGTGAACTATGGACCCCGATCCTTTCTTTTACCATCAATCTACAACTATTTACTGCTTTCTGTTTACTTTCTGCAAGCTTTTACTTTCTTCCACACAATACGTTTAATCCTTTGTTTTCAGTAAAACCGGTGAGATTGACAACCTCACTGTAAGTTGGGGGCAAAGTTTTGTGGTTGTGTTGTGCAGGATTCCAAGTTGGGAACAACACCTTGGAGGTGTTTCCTTGCTCCTACTGGTTCGATAACCTTGGTTTCATAACTGAGGGAAACTTGCTGTTGTGCTCATCATACCTTCCTCTTGGGGTTCCCCAACGAGCTTGAGATATCTTGGGCCATTAAGCTCTTTTCTGGCGCCGTTGCTGGGAGTCAAGGACATCTTCACAAGGGGAGTCCCTCATAACCAATCTCTTTACTTTGTTATTTTTGTTTTGCTTTGTTTGCTTGATTCTTTATCAAAAACACAAAAAAAATAGTTTTACTAGTTTGCTTTCTTTATTTAAAACACAAAAAAATGACTACTCTTGAAAATACTAAGTTGTGTGACTTCACTAGCACCAACAACAATGATTTCATGTGCACACCTATTGCTCCACTTGTTCCTGAAGCTACTTTCTTTGAAATTAAACCTGCTTTACTCAATCTTGTTATGAGAGAACAATTTTCTAGTATTGGTAATGAAGATGCTGCTGCTCATCTAAATAACTTTGTTGAACTTTGTGAGATGCAAAAGCATAGGGATATAGATGGGGATATTAAGCTTAAATTGTTTCCTTTCTATTTGAGAGGAAAAGCTAAAGAATGGTTGCAATCCCTAACAAGGAATAATATTTATTCTTGGACTAAATGCAAAGATGCTTTCATTGGAAAACACTATCCTCCTGCTAAGATTATATCTATGAGAAGTGAAATAATGAAGTTTAAACAATCTGATAATGAACATGTTGCTCAAACTTGGGAAAGAATGAAATCTTTGGTAAAGAATTGTCCCACTCATGGACTAAGTGCTTGGATGATTATCCAAAACTTTTATGCAGGATTGAACTATTCTTCAAGAAATCTACTGGATTCTGCTGCTGGAGGTACCTTTATGACAATTACTTTGGGTGCTGCAACAAAGCTTCTGGATAATATGATGGTTAAATATTCTGAATGGCACACTAAGAGAGCTCCACAAGGTAAGAAGGTAAATTATGTTGAAGAAACCTCCTCCTTAAGTGATAAAATTGATGTTATTATGTCTATGCTTGTTAATGGGAAAGCTCATATTGATCCAAATCATGTTCCCTTAGCCTCTTTGGTTTCTCAAGAAGAGCAAGTTGATGTGAACTTTATAAGAAATAACAATTTTAGCAACAATGCCTACAAGAATAATTTTGGTAACAACAATTATAGGCCATATCCTCCCAACAATGGTAATGCTTATGGAAATTCCTACAACGATAATAGGAGTACACCCTCTGAACTTGAAGTTATGCTTAAAGATTTATTAGCAAACAAACTACTTTCAATAAAACTATTGAGGAAAAACTCTCTAATGCTGAAAGAAACATAACATCGTTGGCTCAAGCACAATCTTCTTTGAATAAAATGGCTACTAAACCTGAAAATATTGATAATCCCTTTGCTTCTACTAATGCCATACAAGTTAGAATTGATGAAAATGTTAGACTTGAATTGCATGCTAAGTGGGGAAGAGAAGATGAAATTGCTAGAAACATTAGTGTTTCTACTATCACTACCACTAGTGTTGAAGCTACTAATAGCTCTACTACTTTAGATGATAATTATGATTTTGATCTTGATGGTTGCAATATCTATGAAGTTATTAAGTTCCTATAAAAGCTTGCTAAAAGTTCTAATGCTAGTGCTATGAATATGGCCTTTACAAAACACATTACTGATGCTCTCATAAAAATTAAAGAAGAAAAGATGAAACATAAAGCTTCTATTCCTATGAAACTAGAAGATGGTTGGGAACCCATCATTAATATGAAAGTGAATGATTTTGATCTTAAGGCTTTATGTGATCTTGATAGTAGTGTTTCTATTATGCCTAGAAGGATTTATGATATGCTTGATTTGCCACCATTGGAAGATTGCTATTTAAATGTCCCACTTGATGATAATGTTAAAAATAAACTCATGGGGAGTATTAATGATGTTCTTATTATGGTTAACAATGCCTATGTCCCTGTTGATTTTTATGCTTTGGATGTTGAATGCAATGCTTCTTATCCTATTACTTTGGGAAGACCTTTTCTTAGAACTGTTGGTGCCATTATTGATATGAAAGAAGGCCCCATTAAATATGAACTCCCACTCAAGAAAGGTATAGAACACTTCCCTAAGAAGAGAGAGAAGATTCCTTTTGCCTCTCCTATGAAAACAAAATTTGCTCTTAAAGCTTCTTCATTTGAGAACACTTGATTCTTTTTCTTGCTTCTTATGCCTAACTTAAAGGCGTTTAAGAAAAGTACTTATTGGGAGATAACCCAAAAGTTTTAGATGAGTCTTGGAAGTTATTGCTTCAGTAATAACCTCTCCTTATCCTTTTTATTTGCTTTTTGTGCCAAGAGTAACCTCTAATGAGAGGGAAGTAATGCTTGGGAAAGTTGTTGTCCCGAAACAGATTTTTGTGCTTCATCGTAAAAATTCGTGTAAAATCTCTATACGTTGTTTTGAGGCGTGAATTTTTGTGCTTCTGCCCTAGGTTGTTATCTAACTTTTGTTAGTCCAACACTTTTTGATTTGAGAAACAGAAGGTCCTTGAAAAAATTGGTTTTTACCTGCTGGTCTGTTTTGACCCTTTTGAGCTTGCTTCCTCTCCCTTATCTCCTATGATTCTTGCATGTTTTTGAGGGCTTTGTAAGAGGAGATCTAGATCTACAATCCCCACCAATCAATTCCTCCTCTAAGCGAGGGAAACCCATTGGATCTAGATCTTGAAGTCATTGGAGGACTTCCACCATTGTTCTTCCTCTCTAATTCCTCCCTAGCACTTGTTGCTTTGGTGGGATTTGAGAGTGAGGGATTTGAACATCCTTGGTGCTCTTGCTTTGCATTCTTGCATAAGTGTTAAGCTCTCCATTACGATTGGTTCGAGTGAGAGACCGTGAGCTTGCTACTCTTGGAGGGTGACCTCCTAGTTGGCTTGGTGGTTGGTGCCGCGGTGTCCTCTTCGTGGAAGATTGTGAAGAGTCCCGGGCTTCTCCTTCGTGGAGCTTGTGAAGTGGTTATGGAGCTTGCCATCTCACGGAGTGGAGGAAAAGCTAGCCATAAGGAAAGGGCCTATTCCTTCGTGGGATAGATTCGGAGAAAAAGGTGAGCCTTCGTGGCGTTGGGAAATCCTTCGTGGAATCTCACACCTCTCCAACGTGGCGCACCTTACTTGTAAGGGAACACGGGAATACATCTTCGTCTCCGCGTGCCTCGGTTATCTCTATACCCGAGATTACTTTCCTTATGATAGCCATCGAGCTTGAAGTACTTATATCTTGCCTATCACTTGTGGTATATTTATCTCGTGCTATTTTGCTTAGCTTAACTTGTTGTTGGTGCACTTAGTTGAGCCTAGTGTATTTAGGTTTTGTGCTTGTAAAATAAACGTTAGTTTCCGCATTCTATCAAGCCAAATCCGCAATAGTTTTGAAATTACCTATTCACCTCCTCCAGGTGACATCTCTATCCTTTCACAAGGCCATTTCGGCGGGAGAATCGGCGTACCATTTGAACCACGACCACACCAACCACCAACCGCCCATTGCCAGCCCCGGGCCAGGACCGATGATCGCTGAAACGTCTTGCAGTACACTTGTTCGGCGACTGGCAACCAAAAGGCCGACCGCCGGAACTTCTAGTGCCAAGCCCGGTGCCACTGGACTTATCGCCGGAATCCACCTGTCTGCGCACAGATCTGGGTTTGATGTCCTGGAATATTCTCTTTACCTACCCCTTCGCCCCTAGTATTGAAAATATCCCCTAAGGCTCTCCCTTATTCCCTTATACATAGATGATAGACTAGAAACCCTTGTATGGATCACTTCTAGTTATTTCTCATTCCCTTCACATGGGAACCCATCTACCATCACCCACCCGTTGGACTTTTTTCTTGGTTGATGTTCAAGTTGTACAAGGCCTACATCTTCCAAGTGCGTGGGTGTAGTTATCAAGACCCTCTCCAAGGTGTTCTTCCCTCTCCTCTTGGGATTGACGGGAGCACGTTGATCGATCTCTCCTTGCCAGGATTCTATCAGACCGGTGGCTGCCGGAGGGAGCAATAGGCCTTGTATCGTGTTATGTTTGTATGTGATCATCATGTTCTTCACGTGGTGTGTGTTCGCTTCCGCTACCTTCTCCTTTCCCCATGCTTTCCCCATCGATTTGACCACGAGATCCGTGAAGATCGAGTCACCCTTGAGGTTAAACCCTATCATAAGAACTGCCCATTTTCTTGGTACAGAATGTACTAAGGCCAAAAAGGAGCTTGGAGTGTGATACTTGAGGCGGTGGCTACACAAAATCTCTGGATTTGGCATTCCTTCTTCGGAATGGCAGGATCTCATAACGACATCAACGTCCTACAGTGTTCAAATGTCTTTGCCAAGATTGTTGAAGACCATGCTCTCCCGGTGGACTATGTGATCAGTGGACACCACTATAACAAGGATACTACCTGGCAGGTGGCATCTATTCAAGATGGTCAACATTTGTGAAGACTATCTCAAATCCTGTTGTGGGCAAGAATTCCAACTTCACTAAGGAGCAAGAAGCTTGCAGGAAGGATGTCGAGCGGACGTTTAGTGTGCTCAAATCCCGATTTGCTATTATCCGGTACCCGTTCTGACCAGGTCGAAATATGAGATGTGGGAGGTGATGAATGACCGTGTGATCTTGCACAACATGATCATTGGGGGTGAGCATGAGGAGCCGGTGATTGACAATGAGCCATATTTCAGACATGGTCCTCTTACAGCTGTTGATCACGAGGTGCCGACATCATGGACTGCCTACGTCGCTATGCGTCAGGAGATCCGAGACCCAGAAATGTATCAACAATTGCAGCAGAATCTAGTGGAGCTCCTATGGAGGCACAAATGTAACGCCCAGTTTGATGTGTTTTAATTTGTGTATCAAAACTTGTTAAATTCATGCCGAACTATGAGCTTTGTCGTAATATTTGCAAGCTTTGGTCGAACCATTGGCCAAATTTATGTGGATGGTGATGAATTTAAATCGAATTTGTGCTATTTTTCCCATCAAAATCACCAACTGAGGGGCCAAACGAGAGCGTGACATCGGCTCACCCAACGTCGAAAGTTTCCGCCAGCGCCCTCTAAGAGGCCCAATTTATCCCTGAAAACGGCATGGAAACTATACCTGGGCTTAAAAAACCCGGTCCTGTTCGAAAATACCTGACGGGCCGGGCTTTTTTCGCCCACGGACCGGTCCTGGGATGTAGATCTGTGGCCCGATGGAAGCTCGGGCCAGGCTAGAAAAACCTAATTTTAAGGAAGGCCCGGGCAGACAACCCGGTTATATAGTTGCAGCTCGGGTCAGGCCTAGGCTGGAATTTTAGGCCCGACAGCGGGGCCAGGCTCGAGCCTGGGTATTCTGCGTCAGGCTTTGTTCGGCCCGGAAAATGCCCAGCTATAATGGGCACTACCGATGGGATGGTCTTAAATATTGATCCTTCCGCCGGCGGCTAGGTTTTGCCCCGAGTGCACGAACGATCAGGAAGTGTTTCCCCCGCGTGCCTATCTGCTGTGGCACAAGCGCAGCGCAACCCATCTCTTACCATCGCGCATAATCTCGCGGCGCACGGTGACCGTCTGACCGACACCACCCGAGGCGCGGCGGAGGCTTCCCGGCTCCTCGCCTCGGCCCGCCGCTCCCCCCCTCCCTAGCCCACTCCACCACCACTCCGCACGCACATGCAGCTCCCACAAATCCAGCACAAACACCACCAATCCACGATCTCCACACGCCCCCTACTGGCTGCGTAGCTCCAACTTCCCAGCCCTCACCCTTCGCAACAGACACGCTTCCCCGAGCCAAGCAAGCGCAGCAGCCAGCCAGCCACCCTTCCCTTCAACTCCGCGTCTGCCTTGACTCAGATCCAAGCAGGCAGCAGCAGCACAGCCATCTTGAACCACCACATCCTCCCCACGCGCGCGCGGCGCAGCATCATGCTGCTCCGCCTAGCCGCACTCCTGCTGCTGTGCGCCGCACTGGCCGCGCCCGACCCGGACGCCGACAGGGCGGCGCTGCTCGACTTCCTCGCCGGGGTGGGCGGCGGCCGCGCGCGCATCAACTGGTCCCCCACCCGCCCCGTCTGCGGCAACTGGACGGGGGTCACCTGCAGCGCCGACGGCTCCCGCGTCGTCGCGCTGCGCCTCCCGGGGCTCGCCCTCTCGGGCCCCGTGCCGCGCCGCACGCTCGGCCGCCTCACCGCGCTCCAGGTGCTCAGCCTCCGCGCCAACAGCCTCTCCGGCGCGTTCCCCGAGGAGCTGCTCGCCCTCGAGGCCCTCACGGGGCTCCACCTCCAGCTCAACGCCTTCTCCGGCGCCGTGCCTCCCGGACTCGCGCGGCTGCGGAGCCTGCAGGTGCTCGACCTCTCCTTCAATGCCTTCAACGGGACCATGCCCGGGGAGCTCTCCAACCTCACCCAGCTCCTCGCGCTCAACCTCTCCAACAACTCCCTCTCCGGCCGCGTCCCGGACCTCGGCCTCCCGGCGCTCCAGTTCCTCAACCTCTCCAACAACCACTTGGACGGCCCCGTGCCCAACTCCCTGCTGAGGTTCCCGGACACGTCCTTCGCCGGGAACGCCATGACGCGGTCGGCGCCGGTGTCACCCGCGCTTTCGCCGCCGTCACTCACCCCGCCGGCGGCCGCCAAGAAACGGGCGCGGCTCAGTCAGGCGGTCGTCCTCGCCATTGTCGTCGGCGGGTGTGTCCTGCTGTTCGCGGTCGTCGCGGTGCTCCTGATAGCGTTCTGCAACAGGCGGGCCGGCGACGAGGGGGACCGGGTGGTCTCCGGGAAGAAGGGCGGGGAGAAGAAGGGGAGGGAGTCGCCGGAGTCCAAGGCGGTGACGGGCAAGGCTGGGGACGGCAACCGGCTGGTGTTTTTCGAGGGCCCGTCACTCGCGTTCGATCTGGAGGACCTTCTCCACGCCTCCGCCGAGGTTCTCGGGAAGGGAGCGTTCGGTACGGCGTACCGGGCGCTGCTGGAGGACGCAACCACGGTGGTGGTGAAGAGGCTGAAGGAGGTCAGTGCGGGGCGTCGCGACTTCGAGCAGCAGATGGAGCTCATCGGGCGGATTCGGCACGACAATGTGGCGGAGCTCCGGGCATACTACTACTCCAAGGACGAGAAGCTGCTTGTGTACGATTACTACAGCAGGGGAAGTGTATCCAACATGCTTCATGGTATGGTTCTTGCTTTACTACTGTACTTGATGTCATCTTCGCAGTTTTAATGCTAATTAATTTGGATTTTTTAGTTGTTTGATAAATGCAGTAGTAGTTTGTTAGAACTGTAACGGTGATGATAATGAGAGTGGTCCCATCAGGGACATCTGATAGAATTGGAATGGTACCGAGAAGATTAGAGATTGGTCCCTCCCCAAGAGTGAAGTGATACTGAAGAAATGTCTATTTTAGGATTTAGGAAGAAGGTGATTTATAGGGGTGATACTGAAAGTACAGGGAGATCTGATGTTAGGGTAATTTAGTAAACAGCTTGTTTAGCTCACAAAAGTTATGTTAACTTTATCGGATTTCATAGCAGGGTTGACAAATTTGGATAAGCAATGATGGAATTATTAGTGCAGCGCTGTAGGTCCCTATTGTTGCTGCTATTAATGGTGACTGTCAAGTTATGGTGCTGCCTTATTATTATTTTTGTTTTATCTGAGCATGCCTTTTGTGAAAGGAAGACTATTGCTCCTTTTTTTTTCCTGCTTGAATACTTGGAAGTACTCCCTCCGTTCACTCATGTAAGACATTCTAGCATTTTTCTAATGTAGGGTAGACATGTTTTAGTCCGTAGGTTCACTCATTTTGGAGTGTATCTAGTCCATTTTAAAATATCTAAAAGGCCTTACATTAGTGAATGGAGGGAGTAATTTCCTTCTATAAAATGTAGAACTTACTGTCTTGGTCCACTAAGAGTAGCATATTATATTTCCTTATAATTGATATTGGATGCCTTTTCCAAAAAAAACTCAATCTTGGTTTTCTGTTATAAATTAAAATTTCATGTATTCTTAGATCTAGCCACTTGGTATTAAGTGTCCATATCATGCTTAGCTGCATTGACTTGCAATGTTTGCATCTGTATTCAAACCGTGAGCGGCCAGTTTAATTCTAGTTCGCATAGCATGCTTGGTGTATATGCCTGTATGGTGAAGTAGTCATGTCAAGGCCATTACAGTATCATGTGAATCTCTTTCATAGATATCCGAGCATGGGAATTACCAAAGTCTTTGAATTCAGATTTTCACATTGTATACTATTTAACATGCTAGTATGATGCATCAAGGATTTTTGCAAGAAATGAAATTAATGATAGGGACAGGCACAAGAAAATGGTAAATGGAGAAATTGTGTTGGAAGATTAAATGCATCTAATAGTGGTCGTCCTTTGTCACTAGCTTGGAGGCTAATTTTGTCTACATTTGGTGAAATTTTTGAAATTGTTAGCGCTGTTGTTCACTGTCATAGTCATCCACCATTTCATTATCAGAATCAGGACAAGAGGACCACTGTTAGATGCCTCAGTCTTGTGATTGAGAAAGATAATAGTACTAGATGCTTTCAGCCTAGAACAGTTTTTCCCTGATAAAAGGGAGTTCTGTTACTCAAACATCGCATCAAAGTGATACAGCTGCAAAGAGTTTACACCTGGCCCCTGCCTAAGAAAGATGTTTTCAGTCTAGAAACCGCATTTGTCCACAATCATTTCAGATTTATGAATATATTATGTTAAATCCAGAAGCAAGCGTTAATTCTGTTATGAGCTCGCGGCAGTCATGCTGATAATTTGACCTGAGATCACTTTGCAAGATCAGCCATTCGCATATGTTGATATCCAAAACTGAATATCAGATGCATCTCATAATCCTGTTACTTGTCTCCTATGCAGGGAAGAGGGGTCTGGACAGAACACCACTGGATTGGGAAACCAGAGTAAGGATAGCCCTGGGTGCAGCAAGAGGGATTGCACACATTCACACTGAGAACAACGGGAAATTTGTTCATGGCAATATCAAGGCCTCAAATGTTTTCCTCAACAACCAGCAATATGGCTGCATCTCTGACCTCGGCTTGGCATCACTGATGAACCCGATAACCGCAAGGTCCCGTTCTTTGGGATACTGTGCACCTGAGATCACTGACACAAGGAAATCAACACAGTGTTCTGATGTCTACAGCTTCGGTGTCTTCATACTCGAGCTACTCACTGGCAAGTCACCCGTTCAGATAACTGGCGGAGGCAATGAGGTTGTTCACCTTGTCAGGTGGGTGCAGTCCGTTGTCCGGGAGGAGTGGACGGCCGAAGTGTTTGATGGTGAGCTGATGAGGTACCCTAACATCGAGGAGGAGATGGTGGAGATGCTCCAGATCGCGATGGCATGTGTCTCGAGGACCCCAGAACGGCGGCCTAAGATGTTGGACATGGTGAGGATGCTTGAAGAGGTTGGCAGGAATGACATCGGAACGCGGCCTTCGACGGAGGCGTCAACTCCGGTGGGGGAACCTCGGAGCAAGGCAGAAAGCTCTTCTGCAGCTCCCTGAGCTCTCTTAAGTATCTACGGAGTACATTTTTTTCGCCTTTGCAAGGGGTAGGAGCACGGAGAGTTCTGTGTTTTGACGGTACTTTGTACGATTCTTTTGTCTTAAGATTACATGTTACGAAATTGTAACACCTTGTCGTGTGGAACTGGAAATTGTTGTTTATGCAGCACCTGCTCACTGCTGGTATCTAAGCAACAAGCACTGCCGTCTGATCTCTGAACATCTGTTTTGCTAGAAATTACTTGTCTCTGTCTGTTCGCAAATATTGCTGAAGCAAGTATGGGAGCCCGTCTTTGAATTTTCCAAAAATCCTCAAATATTTTCGAAAAAGATACCTACATGTAGAAAACATCACGAAATACATGTATGCAAATTTGCAATAAAAAATACTTTGTATTTTGGGCGCAGCAAAAAAGCAAATATGACAAATTCTGCGAAAACGAGGCCCGCCCAGGTCTGAAATTTTCTCCTTTTTGTTGTGGCCAGAATACAAAGTATTTTTAAATTATTCTTTGCATCGTGTGTATTATAAATCATTAACTGCATCCCAGTATTTGTTTCGACTTTTCTCAATCTTTAAAATTTTCTTAAAAAAAAAAGTGTTCTCGCTGGAGCTCGTCCTCCAAAACAACGCTCTTGGTATATGAACCTTTCCTCTCAAAAGAAGCATGCCCGTAAGAAAAACTTCCACGAAGAGAATAATGTACGGTGAAATGTTTTGCCCAATGATCATAGTTCTTGTACCTGGAATTGGCGGAACCGACTCCTCTAAAGTTGAGGAGGCAAGTCAAGGCAAACAAGAAAAAAAAGTCAGACTACTGTAGCATAATTACTCCATGAATAGAAAGCTTGATGGTATAGGTGGCAAAATCAACTACTCCCTCCGATCCAAATTAATTGACTCAGATTTGTCTACATCGGGATGTAAATAACATATTTTAGTATTAGATACATCCAAATCTAGAAAAAAACTTGAGTCAATTAATTTGGATCGGAGGGAGTACAATGTTTCAAGTCATATGAGCCAAAGTTCTGAAAGTTTCTGTGGTGAAATAGATGTAATTCAATTGTCCAACATACAACGGTTATTTTAATTCAAAATAAAAGGGTATTTGTTAGAGATTCTATTTATGTTGTCATTATTTGAGTGACTCCTAGTTTATAATTTTTTTGGATGAATAAAACAGGCATAAGTTGATGACACAATACCCATATTTCTTTTATCTATTATAAGCTCATTAATTCGGATATGATCTATTCTCTTATTTGCTCGAGGATGAGCAAAGATTTAAGCTTGGAGAAGTTGATATATGCATTTTGCATCATCACAATAGCAACATACAATATATGACTAGTTTTTATTGTTATTTGCATTGTTCTTACTTTATTTATGTATTATTAGATGATTTACAAGACTTTTCTATAAATTTTCTTATTCTGTATTTAATTTCTCGGAGGCAAAAAACCCTTTTTTTTTGTATTTTAGTGTTTCAGGGACCGTTCAGAACTCAAATTGACTGGGAAAAAACACAGAAGTTTTTTGGGGAAAACAAAGACCCTGAATATCTGGAGCACATGTGGCGAGCCACGAGGCCCGAGATAGGCCAGGTGGCGCGGCCCCACATGTTGATCGCGCCACCTGGGCCAACTCATCCTCTGAGCATCGCATTAGCCTCCCCTTTTGACGCAACTCTTCATCTCGTAAAAACCCATACGCCATAATTTTTCCATATTTTCCTATTGACGAGGGTTTAACTCGTCAATGCCCATTGTTATGGACTTGGGTTTTGGAGAAGGAGGGAGCGCTAGAGGCATCAATCGGCTAGCAAACAAGAACACAGGGACGCAAGTTTTACCCAGGTTCAGGCCTCGTAGAGGTCCCTACTCCTGCTTGTCTACTCTTGGAATTAACGAAGGAATCGAAGATTACAGGGGCGCGCAGATGCAATCTGGCGAGAGTTACGGAAACTAGGGTGGTGATTGTCCTCCTCGCCGCCCCCTCCTAGCCTTTATATAGATAGGCTAGGTCTCGGGTAGCAGGTCGAGTCGGTTACAGATTATGGTTTTCCCTTTAAACTTTTTATCTTAAGATTTTTCTTATCTCGCAAGCAATCGAGAGTCCGTGGGCCACTCGAATTCTCCATTGGGCCTTGGCAACGCCGTGGGCTTCTGCCGTATATGGACCATATATACCAAACTCGAGTACCTGTAGGGTATACCCATGCCACCCATATTTTCTATGGCGGTGGTGGGGCAGAGCTCATATTCCACCTTGGGAGAGGCCAGATTCTGCTGTCCCGTGGCTACTGCCGAGGGGAATTCGCCATCATCATCGTCACCAATCATTTCCTTGGCATAGGAGGAGGCATCACTAGCACCATCTTCATCATCCCCAACATCAACACCATCTCCATCTCAAGATATACATCATCCCCCTCATAGTTTGTGGTAGATCGTACTCTAGATATTGTTTAAGTGTTGTGTGTATGATTGTGCCTTGCAACTTGTCATTATTTGGTGGTGGAAACTTTCATATTGTGTTGTAATCCATATGTCGCAGATCATCATCATGTTTTCATGTTGTGAGTAGTTCCTCATGTTCCTGAGGGCATATGATGAATTAGCTATAATGATTTCTATATAGTATGCAATGGGTATTTGGTCAAGTTTTAATCTTTTATGTGGTTCTATGATGGTAATATATGAACATCGACTATATGTTAGTATACCTTTATGGGCTCATAGGGATGCACCGTAGTGTAACGAGAGAGTAGGGAGAGGGAGTGACAACAACCTTTTCATGAGGCTTTAGTTGCATTACTGGGGGTTCTTGATTGAGGATCTTACAACTTTATGCGATGGTTGGATATTTACGTCTTAATTAATCATTCGTTTGCACGCGTAAATGGACTTAGAACCAATCATTAGGGTTGCACTTCCACATGCATATGACTGTACCTATTTTAGGCTCTATCCAACGGGAATAAAACTTGACATAATGCTTATCATGCTATTTTAGAAATCTATATAGTAAATGAATCCATGCCGCCCTAATTTTTTTTGTCACACATAAGTACACACTCGAGCTTGTCCTCTTGCACACTTAGAGGATTGAACTTTCTCTAAAAAGAATATTTACATTATTGCAATTTATTTTCTTGTTATTTACATTACCTGCAATTTAATTTACTACAAACCATAAACCAAAAACCTAAAACTGTTGCATCTTTTATTGTTTCACTTGCTGAATTTACTAACCAATACCTTCAGCTCCTCCTGGGTTTGACAACCTTTTCTAATTAAAAGGTATTACAATTGAATCTCCCGCACTTGTGAGTCATCAGCGTCATGTACGACATGCCCACCTCTACCATAGTAACCTTTTCCTTATCCTCTCGATGCATCTACCACAACCGCTCGCTCTTCCTTCCCTAACGATGGCATTGGCTCCACGGAGCCACCACCATGCCTACTGCCGGCTACCTGCCTCCACACACCGTGTCTATTCACCCCGCTAGCTCCACAACGCCGTTCTACAGCCTCCACCATGTGCTGTTGCCGGCCTCTACGTCTATCCCTGAACCACCATATTTTTTGTCCATCGGGGACCTATGCCCTTGGTCGCCGCTACCTCCACCAACAACCATCTCTATCGCGGGATGGTTCACACACGCCTCGAGCCGCCGGTGCCCGCAGCCTCTCTTCACAACGGTCGCCATCGTCGACGATGACAATCACCTCCCCATGGCGCCTGCTTCGTCAACCATGGACGGGTGGATGCTACGGTAGCATATTTTTTGTGGCTACAACCGTTTCGTGTTTTTGCCATAATATTGTAAAAACATTCATGAAAGTTGGTTTTTGCTACAATAGCACTTTTTTGCTCTGATGATTCTATGATCTTACAATTTTTTTTGCTACAATTGCTTTCTGGTTTTGCTAAAATAGCACAATTTATTTGCTACGAGGTCTCCGGCGATGTCTCTGCTGAATTCTGTTTTTTGATACAATAACACATTTATTTTTGCTACAATAACATATTTATTTTCCTACAATCGTATGTAGTTTTCTACAAAATCAATTTTTTTTGGCTACGAGATCTCCGGCACGAGTCTCCATCGATGTCTCTCGCGATGTCGGTTTGCTATGATAGCATGAAATTTTACTACCAGGTTCCCGGTGAAGTCAACCTTTTTATTTTGTGTTTTGTGGGCAACTATTTTTGGTTACATTGTTACAAAAGTGGAAGATTTATGGGCGGTGCTACGCGTCCCCCGGGATCAAAACTTTCGATCCCCCGGGTCCTTCTCTTGACACATGTCCTTTCAATTCCCGTTTTTTCTACACCGTGTCCCGCTTTTATACATAATGCCCCATTTTTCCTACACTGTAATTCTCTCACCAGACAAATTAAAAATACAGGTCTCGCCGCAAACCTTGTCAGAGTTCTGTCGAAGACTATGTAGCACAATATTTGTGCTAATATAGCAAAACTTAAAGGGAATATGCCCGGGAGGCAATATTAAAGTGGTTATTATCTTATTCCTTATTTATAATAAATATTTATTTTGCATTCTATAATTTTATTAATTGGAAACATTAATATATGTGTATTTAATAAATAAATAAAGGGTTCCTAGTTATTCTTCTCATATAAACTAGGTCGTTGATTAACAAGATGATCAAAGTTTCCTGATCATGGACATTAGATGTTGTTAATAATGAGGTCATAACATTGGTTGAATGATGCGATGAACATTCATCCGAAGTATAGCAATACGATCAAAGTAATTGTGTTTAAAATGCTATAACATCATATGAAGTAACTTTACTCCTTAGACCATGAGATCATATCAATCACTAACACCGGAAGAGTAACTTGATAACAAAAAACATCACACCATAATAGGATGACAATAAAGGTGGGTTCAGATACTCCGAAAATGTTATGTAGAGGCTCATGGATCAAGAGTGGGATTTATCCATCCCAATGATGGATAGATATACTCTAGAACCTCTCGGTGATATCACATTGAGATAGCTTGCAAGCAAGTGATAAGATCACTAGAATGTTATATAATGGGAACAAGAAAAATGTGCATGTTGGTAATGAGATCAAACTAGGTATGGGAATACTAATGATCAAATCTCAGACATGTAATATATCGTGAGACAAAGGGATTTAGTTACATGCGTTAAAGGTTCTCACGATCACAGAAGTCATCGTTGAATGTGTAGGAGTCAGTACGGATCTCCAAGTCCCGTTGCTGATTATTGATCGGAGAGGAGTTTCGATCATGTCTATATTATTCACAAACCATAGGATGACACACTTAAGGGATACCGAAACCATTTGGAACAAATATATTTCAGATAAAAGAATTAGAAAGCGCTAGAATTATTTCAATGGACACCGAAATTGTTTCAGGTGAAATTGCTAAAATTGGTTCTGCATGTGACATTGGAATGTTGTAGGGGGTTTCATGTGAATGTTTGTTAATTAGATTAATTAACAAAATTCTGAATAAAATAAATAAAAGAGTTTTATTAAATGAGAGTTTGCATTAAATTTGGTGGAAATTTAATGGACGTGAGTGGAATTTTGAGTTGGAGGCTAATTATGTGAGTGGGAGCTCCACCCACATGAATGTGGAAGAGGTGGGGGCACCTCCATGGCCGTATGCCATGGGAGGGGGACTGCCCTCATCTCCCTATAAAAGGCCCCCACCCCTCCTCTCATCTCACACCTCCTCATGAAGGATCTCTCTCCCCCTCTAAAATTATTCCCCTATGATCTCGGATTAGCGAGATACATGTTCCCGATGGATTTGTCTGAAAGGAGTTGCTACTTCCACTGCATCGCTGGAGCGAGGGTGTGGAGGTTGTCAGGGTACTGGACATGTGTGCAATCACGGATGTACTGCTGCTTTGCTATGCTGGACTTGCTGGTGCTGGACCTGCTGGACTTCATCATGATCTTGAGATTGGCAAGTGTATGACTACATCATCCATGAGTACAACCTCATAACGCTTTGTCACTCTTCAAGGGTATGTTCTCTATGGGTGTAAAATCGACCAGTTGATTGTATCTAGGTAGATCGATCTTGGTGCTTAGTTGTTCACATCGTAGGATTTTTTTTGTTTTCTATGCTGCAAACCCAACAATGGTATCAGAGCCTGATCTATGCGTAGATGTTTTACACGGATAGAACACATATGAATATGTGGGCGTTGATGATCATGTTATTGCTTCTTATATGTACTTTGGATATTGGTGGCATAGTGGTATGAAGCGGTCCGGACTAACTTTACATGTCCTCGCGCATTAGACCTGTTCCACGCTTGACATACAATTAGTTTTGCATACGTGGCTAGTGGGTGTCTATCTCTCCTACTATTGTCAATATCTGATTTATAATGAGTTACTAATAATTTCATTATCATCGTTGTGGTTCCAAGTTCGTAGGTATGAATGGTTCTATCTTCGAAAGCCCTATGCCACGTAAAACTTGCAATTGATAAATTAGAGGTGTCTAGTTTAGATTGTTGGTGGGCAAGTGTCATGATATGGTGATGTTATAATTTATAGTATGGATTGATACTCTTGGAAATTATAACATACCAAAATGTAAGTTTCATAGACTTTGGGCTTACACATATAGGAATGATAAATATCATACCGCAATGCACATGATAGTGATCAAGTGCAAGAACCATATCATATCACTTTTTGTATATGATGTTTGTTTGCATCTGATATTGCTTGTGTGGCGGTCTAGTAGTATTATAAGATGATCCCTCATTTAAATATCAAGATAAGAATGTGTTCTTCCTTAAGTATGCACCATTAAGAAAGTTTGTCATTTCGAGACACCAGATGATGATCGGGTGTGATAGACTCTCCGTTAACATTCAACGGGTGTAAGACAATTTTACACATGCGGGTACTAAGGTTCTTACTTGGCGAGCCTAGCATGTATAGACATGGCATCAGAATACGAACCGAAAGGTAAAGCATGAGTCATATGGTTGATATGATGACCATACAGATGCCCGCCTTTGAAGTTGCACCGACTCACGTGATGATCTGACTTGGTATAGTGGACCCGGTTCATGTAATCACCAACACAACTCGAGGGATGTTGGTTTTGAGTGGGAGTTCATGTGGTAATATGATTAGAGTTGAACTCAATTTATCATAAACTAAATCGAAGTTAATTTGCATAATTTATTGTAGTCATTGGCATCTATTTTACTACCTTGTACTTATTTATAATTGAGATACTAGAACTATAGAATTCTGGATATTTACTTTACAAACTGGTATCATATTATTTTGAGTGTCAATTTAAAGTTTGAAAGTCCTATTGCAAACTTTCAGCAAACTCCATTTACTCCATGAAGTTTAATAAGTAGTATTAAATCAAGAGTAACAATTCCAGTGTTAGTATCTAAAGTATCATGTTTGCCTCCGTGATTCTAGATATTCAAAATTTGTTTTAATATCGAGGTTATCTAGGAGCTGAAATAATTGTTTCAGAAACCGTCATGTGTGGAAGATATTGTGATATCTGAAATAATGTTTATGATTGCAGTATGATAGAGTATAATTTGGCAAAATACATGTTCCCATATTGTATGAGAATTTTGTAACACCCAGTTTTAGTTAATCCTAATTAGGGTTTGATTTGTGCATCATGAGCATCATCCTTTAAAATGCATGTAAAGAAAATAATGCCAAACCCTAAAACCCTAATCCCCTCCCACTTTGAAAATGAATTCAAAAGGTTTTGAATATTTTTGAAAACTCAAAAACTTGTGGAGCCCAAACGGACTAAAGGGGCCCCAACTATTCCTCATGTTTTACAAAACCCTCTGGTAATTTTGAATTGCCAAAAACAGTTTTGTATTTGAATTATAAAAGAGAAAATAGAAACTAAAAAGGAAAAAGTGTTTTGCAAATAAAAACAGCTTCTAAGCCGCAGTAGGCCGGCCCATCTCTCTTTCCCCTCTCACTGCCGCCCACCCGTGCAGTGGCCAGTAACTGCCTCAGCCCAGCTGCAACCCATCTGGCCTGATAACCGTTTGCGTGCTCCTTCTTTCTTCTTCCTCGCGACAAACTGAAGCAGCTGCGTATCATAGCGGATGTCGTCGCCTCGCCGACACGATTCCCGCTTCCGCCGAGGTTTCCTCGCGAGGATAAGAGTGCCATGAAGACCGTCGTGCTCTGCTCTCTCTCCATACCTATCTCACTCGATCTCGCTCCCCCTAGTGTTTTCCCTAATCCGCCGAACCCTAGCCCTCGGGATCCGCCGTGTCCCGCCGTCTCCGACCTCTCCAGCCTCCGCTGATAGCGCCAGGAGCTCTGTCTAATCTCCCTCATCCATCCCACGGAAGGAATCCAGAAGGGGAGATCCCAATCGACGTTGCGACCCGCTTCCTCTCCGCTCCCGACGACCACCTCCGCTGCCATTACCGATGACCTCGATTTCCTCTGGCCAAGCCGACCTCACCACTGTCCTCAGGGTGAGCTGCTGGTTCACCTGGACCCTTCCCCTTCGTACCTCTTGCTCTGTAGCATGCTGCCGCCGTAGCTCGCCGTGCTCCGCCATTGGCCGTCACAATAGGCCGCCGTAGAAGCCCCTCTAGTGACCATAAAGAAGTCGTGCCACCAGGTTCGCGCCCACCACGTCGCGCTGGTTCGAGTGGGCCAAGTCATGCAGCCCTGCGCGCCCCTATCGTCGCCTCGCGCCACCGTCTCGTGCGCTCTCGGCGAGCCGACGTGGCTCCCGCGTGGAGTCCACGTGGCCACAGCGTGGGTCTGACGTGGCCCGGGCCCCACCTGTGAGCCTTAGTGGTAGCCCAACCCCCTGTGTAAAAAGTATTAAGGCATGTGCTGGCGTAATGCTGACGCACTAAAAGTTTAATAATTTTAGAAAGAGGATAAACCCTATAAATTCAATAATTAATTATTTATAAGTCAGAAAAATATGTATAATATATCAAAATGTTCAGAAAAACAAGATCTACACTTTAGCATCAAAAGCATGCATTGTTAAGCAACTTTTATTACAAGTTTAATTAGAAGAACAAACTACCCCCTCACAGGTGATTCTAGGGTTCCTCCTTTATCAAGGTTTACAACCTCGGATCCTATTTAAAATGGTCGAGCATGTCTTACGGTTTCATTTTAATACAATTTAACTTGTCATATCATCATTATTGCTTGAGAATTGCATTGATGCCATGTGTTGATTGTTGTTCCCCCTTTCTTTCCGGTGTTTGCTTCTTCCCGGTAGAATATGATATCGACATCAAGATTGAAGACCGAGGTTAACACCATCGAAGATCGTCGAACAATACTTGACCAACTGTAATCAAGTCAAGAACAAGATATTCGAAGCTCTGCTTATTGGTTATCAATAGGCAAAGGCAAGCATAGCCCCACCATTATATAATCCTATGGTTTCAAAAGAATTTCCTCTTTCCATGATGCATACGATTCTACTGTGGTCTTTTATCGATAGATAGAGTATTCTATCTATTGCATTACTCCATTTGAGATTATATTACTTGATCCACTGCTCCTAGCATAACCAGGTTTAGCTTGTGTGCACTTCTAGAGCTTTTATCTGTGTCTTGCTTAGCCATGCATAGCTATCAGTTCTGGTTCATCCAGATGATGTACCATTTGTAGAGAATCTAGTATGATAGGAGATCGAGGTATACTGATGAGGTAAGGTCAGTGGTAAAGGTTAAACATGCTAAGGCTTGTATGGGAGGCCATAGTGGGATGTGGTTTTTGTAGTCCCATGCTCGCCACTACTAGGAACCGAGTTCTTACCTTTGGAACCGAGACGAGCGTACAGCCACACGGGGCTTGGGAACCCCTCCGCTAATGAACTTGCCTAGTAGATTTCATGAGTCACCTAGTTCGGCGTTCCATTCGACATATGCATAGAAAACATTTTGAAAGATTTGGCGGGTGAAGGTGCATCATAACAGGTAAGGAAGCGTGGCTAGGGTTGCTTGAGGCGGTTCCTCTGGTAAACCAACCTCGCCCACATCTCTAGGTACCGGCTTCGGGATTTGACCCGTTATGGCGGAACCATCCTTAGGGCGTGACTCATGGTCTCGATGAAAGCAAGGTAAAGGTCGTGGCCAACCATCCTCTGCCGGCCTTCCAAGGAAGAGGGATAATGTTCTGGCATTAAGAGTCGGTTGGTACGTGTGGGTAAAGTTTTACACCCCTGCAGGGTTAAATCTTTTCGAAAAGTCATGTTCACGGTTATGAACGCTTGGTGACCGAATTATAAGATCATAGAGAACCTTAACCTAATCGTAAAACTTGGCAGTTCAACGTGTGCTTAAGGATGCTTCCTCTTGGGTACGAGGGGGTGATCCTAGTTGTGAGATGAGGATTACTTTGGTGGATATCAAAATATGATGATCAATTCTCCGGAGATATCGCTCTCTTATCCCCGTTTAAAAATATTCTGATTAGACGAGCTTCTTCTCTCTCTTGTTTTACAAAACAAAGATGGATTTATGCAAAATAACCCCACCAGCGATAAGTCTTGCGGAGTACACCCTGTACTCACCCTTGCTTTCTTGATACTTTTGTAGCATAACGAGTAGCTTGGGATTCCCGGTCGGCAGCCTGGAATCTATGGGCTGGGATGTCAGCATTATGCTTCAGGCCTTTTAGGACATTTGTTAAGTTTGCTATACTTAATAGCATAATTTGCCTTCTGTTGTTTGATGTTTGTGGTCAGTGACCTCTGCTTGTAATATTTTGGTTCTTCGCTCAGTTATGAGCTTGCTGTAATAATTTTTGTTTCACAGGGTTACTGTTTTGTTACCGAATTCTCACTGGATACCCTCGAGCTCTAGGTTAAGCTTATGTCAGGTTAAGGTTTGGATTTTTTTAACCCTGATCCCGGGGGTGTCACGGGTTTTGGTATTAGAGCAGTACCGACCGTAGGAAAACCTTGCTATTGGTCGATGTTGAGTCTAGTGCTTGTGAAAACTATTTCAAAGTTGAAAAGTATTTGTGAAAACTCTAGTATGCTTATTTTTCTCCTCATCTGGTATCACTCTAACTTTGGGTCATCTTATCTTGTGTTGAATTTGAAAAGTTTTGATATCTTTTCTAGTCTTTCAAAAGCTAGGTGCCTTTTGGGCATGTCGTTTCTCAGCCAGTTGACCTAGTGTTGAGTTCTCTAGAGTTGCGTGTGTTGTGAATTCCTTGCTTCCCCTTGCTCTGCTTCAACCAAGAGATTCTTTTCCATCGTGATCTCTCTACCTTATGGGCCAACAATATTATATTGTAGGATCCATACTGTTCAGTTCTAGGCTTCGAGGATTCCTTTCGCCTCGTACGCCTCATTTTTATTTGTTTGGGTACTTCAGGAGTTCTTCTTTCTCTTGGAAGCTACCTATGATTACTATCTTACAGTGTACTCCGTGTCACTCAAGTAGTAGTTACTTCTTCCTGGGTTTTAACCCTTGGACTTGAACTGAAGATCCCAGATTGTACTGGATTCTGGTGTTATGAATCTTGTACATGAAGCTGATCTTTAACCCAAGGTCCATTCTGCTGTCCCCTATTGTTAATGTTCAAACATTACCTCAGGATGGCTGGTACTACAATTTTAGCCTTCGAGCTTGTGGTTATTGTCGCTTTTGAATCGTGACAACTAACGACTTCCCCTACCACATGCTATGGCAGATGTTCTTCAATGGAACCAAATAGATCACGACAATAGTGAAGGGTTCGCAGCATAGAAAACAAAAAATTTCCTACATGAGAACTATACACCAAGATCTATCTACTAGATACAAGCAACGGGTGGATATACATCCATGGAGAACTTACCCTCGAAGACAACAAAGTTTTGTTAACAAGTAGGAACTCGTGGATGATGTAGTTGTACGCTTGCCGATCTCAAGATCATGTGGAAGTCCTAGTGCCGCAAACTAGCAGTGCATCCGCACTCGCACACACGTTCAGGCCACCGAACAACCTCCGCCTCCTCACTCCAGCGATGCAATGAAGCAAGAACTCCTTCCATTTAAATGCCACCGGGAACATGTATCTCGCTAATCCAAGACCTCGGGGGAATAATTCTAGAGGGGGAGAGAGATCCTTCACCAGGACGTGTGAGGAAGAAGGGTAAGAGGGGTGGCCTTTTATAGGAGGAGGAGGGGGTACCCCTCCCATGGCCGGCGCCCCATGGAGGTGACCCCTCACCTTCCCCATTCATGTGGTGGTAACCCCCTCCACATAAAAGTGTCCCTTAGGATTCCTCTTAAAGTCTTTACTTTAAATGCATTAAATTTCTCCAAATTTAATGCTCTCTCATTTAATAAAACTCTTTTATTAAATTTATTCAGAATTTTGTTAATTACTTTAATTAGCAAATATTCACATAAAACCCCAGCAACATTTCAATATTACATGCAAAACCAATTTTAGCAATTTCACCCGAAACAGTCTCGGTGTCTATTGAAATAATTCCAGCACTTTGCAATTCATTCGTCTAAAACACATTTGCTCCAAATGGTGTTGGTGTCCCTTAAGTGTGTCACCCTACAGTTCGTGAATAGTGTAGACATGATCGAGACCCCTCTCAGATCAATAATCAGAAGCGGGACCTGGAGATCTATACTGACTCCTACACATTCTACGATGACTTCTGTGATCGTGAGAACCTTTAACATTAGTAACTAAATCCCTTTGTCTCGCGATATATTACTTGTCCGAGATTTGATCATCGGTATCTCCATACCTAGTTTGATCTTGTTACCAACATGTACTCTTTTCTTGTTCCCGTGATATAACATTCTAGTGATCTTATCACTTGCTTGCAAGCTAACCAATGTGATATCACCGAGAGGCCCAGAGTATATCTATCCGTCATCGGGATGGACAAACCCCACTCTTGATCCATGAGATTCTACATAACACTTTCGTAGCACTGAACCCACCTTTATGATCACCCTTTCACGGTGTGAAGTTTGATGTTATCAAGATACTCTTTCAGTGTTAGTGATTAACATGATCTCATGGTCTAAGGACTAGGATTACTTTGTTAGATGTTATAGCAATATAAACACAATGACTTTGATTGTAATGCTATACTTCGGATGAATGTTCATCACATCATTCCAATAATAATCTGACCTTGTTATTAACAACATCCAATGTCCATGATCAGGAAACCTTGATCATCTTGTTAATCAACGAGCTAGTTTATAAGAGAGGCATAACTAGGAACTTTCCTTTTGTTTATTAAACACACATGTATTAACGTTTCCAAATTAATACAATTATAGCATGCAAAATAAACATCTATCATATACTTCGAATATGTATAATAACAACTTTATTATTGCCTCTTAGGGCATATTCCCTTCAGTCTCCCACTTGCACTAGAGACAATAATCTAGTTACATGGTGATAAATCTAACACCCATGGAGTTCTGGTGTTGATCATGTTTTGCTCTAGGGAGAGTTTTAGTCAACGGATCTGCTACATTGAGATCCGTATGTACTTTACAAATCTTTATATCTCCATACTTGACATGCTCACGGATGGAGTGAAAACGGCGCTTAATATGTTTGGAATTCTTGTGAGACCTTGGTTCCTTTGCGTTGGCTATGGCTCCATTGTTGTCAGAATAGATCACCATTGGATCCAACGCACTAGGAACCACACCCAGTTTGGTAATGAACTCCTTCATCCAAACCGCTTCTGTCGCTTCAAGCAGCAATATATTCCGCCTCCGTTGTTGACCTTGTTACCATGGGTTGTTTGGAGCTCCTCGAACTAACTGTTGCTCCGTTCATGAGAAATACGTATCTGGATTGAGACTTAAAGTCATCTGGATCAGTGTCAAAGCTAGCGTCGACATAACAATTAGCGACCAACTCTTCTTCACCTCTGTATACAAGAAACATTTCCTTAGTTCTTCTCAAGTACTTAAGGATATTCTTGACCGTTATCCAGTGTTCCAAACCTGGATCAGATTGGTACCTACTAGTCAAACTAATAGCATGTGCCACATCCGGTCTTGTACATAGCATGGCGTACATTATAGAGCCTATGGCTGAAGCATAGGGGATCTTATCCATTATCTCTTTCTTCCGCCAGAGCTGCACTTTGTGTCTTACTCAATGTCTTGCCTTGCAACATAGGTAAGAACCCCTTCTTACTTTCGTCCATTTTAAACTTCTTTAAAATCTTATCAAGGTATGTACTTTGCGATAGCCCTATTAGGAGTCTTCATCTATCTCTATAGATCTTTATGCCTAATATATATGACGCTTCACCGAGGTATTTCATAGAAAATTTGCTATTTAGATAACTTTTGACACCATTTTAAAAGATCTATATCATTTCCAATCAATAATATGTCATCCACATATAATATCAGAAATGCCACATTCCTCCCACTCACTTTCTTGTAAATACAAGCCTCTCCATAAGTTTGGACAAATCCAAACTCTTTGATCACCTCATCAAAGCAGAGATTCCAACTCCGTGATGCTTTCTTCAGTCCATAGATGGATCGCTGAAGCTTGCACACCTTGTTAGCATCCTTAGGATTGACAAAACCCTTTGGTTGTATCATATACAACTCTTCTTCAATGTTACCATTGAGGAACACAGTTTTGACATCCATCTGCCATATTTCATAATCGAAATATGCAGCAATTGCTAACATAATCCTAACTAATTTTAGCATCGCTACGGGAGAGAATGTCTCATCATAGTCAACTCCTTGAATTTTTCGAAACCCTTTTGTGACAAGTCGAGCTTTATAGATGGTTACATTACCATTAGCATCAGTTTTTTTTTTGAAAATCCATTTATTCTCAATGTCTTTTCGGTCATGAGGTAAGTCCACCAAGGTCCAAACCTGGTTTTTGTACATGGATTCCATCTCGGATTTCATGGCTTCTAGCCATTTGTTGGAATCCGGGCTCATCATCGCTTCTTCATACACAACAGGGTCATCTATTTCATCAACCATGAAATTTACAATAGGATTCCCGTACAGTTCAGGAGCTACACGTGTCTTGCTTGACCTGCGAGGTTCAGTAGTGTCCTCTTTCAGAGTTTCATGATCATTATCATTAGTTCCTTCTTCATTTGGTGAAGTCAACTCCAGAACAACTTCCGGTGCTGCGCCACTCGCCATTTCATGAAGATAAGGTTCAATAACCTTTTCGAGTTCTACCTTTCAACTACTCACACCTTTCGTGAGAAACTCTTTCTCTAGAAAGGATCCATTCTTTGCAACCAAAACCTTGCCCTCGAACCTGTGATAGAAGGAATACCCAATTGTATCTTTAGGGTATCCTATGAAGACGCATTTTTCTGCTTTGGATTCGAGTTTATCTGGTTGAAGTTTCTTCACATAAACATCGCATCCCAAAACTTTAAGAAATGATAGCTTAGGTTTGTTTCCAAACCATTATTCATATGGTGTCATTTCAACGGATTTAGACAGTGCCCGATTTAAAGTGAATGCAACGGTTTCTAGTGCATAACCCCAAAATTATAGTGGCAAGTCAGTCAGAGACATCATAGATCGAACCATATCGAATAGAGTACGATTACGATGTTCCGATACACCATTATGTTGTGGTGTTCCGGCATGCGTGAGTTGTGAAACTATTCCACACTCTTTCATGTGTGTGTGCTAAACTCGTAACTTAGATACTCACCTCCATGGTCGGACCGCAGAAATTTGATCTTTCTATTATGATGATTTTCCACTTCATTCTGAAATTCCTTGAACTTTTCAAAGGTTTCAGACTTATGTTTCATCAAATAGATATACCCGTATATACTCAAATCATCCGTGAAAGTAACAAAATAACGATATCCACCTCGCGCCGACACACTCATTGGACCGCATACATCAGTATGTATGATTTCCAATAAATCTGTTGCCCGTTCCATTAAACTGGAAAACGACGTTCTAGTCACCTTGCCCATAAGGCATGGCTCACATGTATCAAATGATTCAAAATCAAATGATTCCAAAAGTCCATCAGAATGGAGTTTCTTCATGCGTTTAACACCAATATGACCTAGACGGCAGTGCCACATATATGCAGATATATTATTATTAAGTTTAGTTCTTTTAGCATCAACATTATGGATGTGTGTATGAGTACTATCGAGATTCAACAGAAATAAACCATTCATCACAGGTGCATGACCATAAAAGATATTATCCATATAAATCAAACAACCATTGTTTTCGGATTTAAACGAATAACCACATCGCATCAAACAAGATCCAGATATAATGTTCATGCTCAGTGCAGGCACCAAATAACAATTATTTAGGTTTATAACTAATCCCGGTGGTAGGTGGATAGGCAGCGTTCTGACGGCGATCACATCAACTCTTGATCCATTGCCGACACGCATCTTGACCTCACCCCTTGCTAGCGGTCGCTTGTTCTGCAGTCCTTGATTCGAGTTACATATGTTAGCAACCGATCCAGTATCAAATACCCAGGTGCTACTGCGAGTACTAGTCAAGTACACATCAATAACATGTATATCATATATACCTTTGTTTGCCTTGCCGGCTTTCTTGTCCACCAAAAACTTGGGGCAGTTGCACTTCCAATGGTCAGTCCCCTTACAATAGTAGTACTCGGTATCAGACTTAGGGCCAGCCCGGGATTTCTTTTTAGGCGCAGCAACAGATTTGCCGCCCTTCTTTCCCTTTTGTTTACCCTTCTTGTCTTTCTTGAAACCGGTGGTCCTATTGACCATGAACACTTGATGTTCTTTCCTAATCTCCATTTCTGCAGTCTTAAGCATTGATAGAAGCTTAGGGAGAGTCTTCTTCATGCCCTGCATGTTATAGTTCATCACGAAGCTCTTGTAGCTAGGTGGCAGAGATTGGAGAACACGATATATGCCTAAATCAATGGGAATCATTATTCCCAAGGACAAAAGCTTATCAGCGTACCTAGACATTTTGAGTACGTGCTCACTTACGGAGCGGTTCTCTTCCATCATGCAGTTAAAGAACTTTTATGAAGCATTATAACTCTCTACGGCAACATGGGTATCGAAAATCATTTTCAGTTCACCCATGGTATCAAAGGCATTGCCATTTTCGAAACGCTTTCGAAGTTCTGGCTCTAGCCCATACAGTATGCTGATGGGTTCGTAGCATGGAAAACAAAAAAATTCTACCGCAAGAACGAACAAAACCCAGATCTAATCTAGATCAAAGCCAAGATCTAATCTATTAGACATGTGCAACGGGATAGATCTGTACTAACCCTCGTAGAACCGAAAGCGTTACGAGATTAGATCTCGGGGTTGATGTAGTTGATCACTTGCCGATCTGTGGACGATCCTTCCGGCGCCGCGTTCCGGCAGCGCTTCCGCAATCGGTCACACATGCAGAGTCGAAGCAGACCTTCCTCTCCTGCTCCAATGAAATGGAGGTAGTAGATCTTCTCCACGGAATCCCAGCAGAGACGGTGTGGTGGTGGTGGAGTAGAGAATTCTGCAGGCTTCGCTAAGCCTGAGAGGGAAGGAGGAGGAGAGGCGCGCCGGTTTGTTATGGGAGAGTGCAAGGGGGTGGCGCCCCCTCCCCTCTATTTAAAGGAGGGAGACGCCATGGGAGGGGGAGTCCTCGTAGGACTCCCCTCCCTCCTTGGCCGGCGGATTGGGAGGGGGGGAGGAATCCTCCTCACCCACGAATCCGTGTCTTGCCCCACAAAGACTCCTTGATCCTTTCTTGGTTTTCAAGCAAACTCCAAGAAATCTTCTAGAACCTTCCAGAACATTCCAAAACCTTCTAGAATCTCCATACAAACACTCCGGAACATTTCCTAACTTAGAAAATGATCCCCAATATATGAATCTTATTCTCCGGACAATTCCGGATCTCCTCGTGATGTCCCGGATCCAATCCGAGACTCCGAACAACATTTGGTCTCCAACGCACATTCCATATCTACTTAAAACAACTTCGAACCTTAAGTGTGACACCCTACGGTTCGTGAATATGCAGACATGATGAAGACACCTCTCCGATCAATAACCATCACGGATCCGAGATCCATAACGGCTCCCACATACTCAACGATGACTTCGTGATCGATAGAACCATTAACATACGAAACCAATTCCCTTTCTCACGCGATACTCTACTTATCCGAGGTTTGATCGTCGGTATCTCCATACCTTGTTCTACCTCGTTACTAATAAGTACTCTTTACTCGTTCCATGATATGTCATCCCTTGTGACCTAGTCACATGCTTGCAAGCTAACTAGATGACATTCCACCGAGAGGGCCTAGAGCATATCTATCCGTCATATGGATGGACAAATCCCAATCTTGGTCCATGCGCTTCAACACATACTTTCAGAATACCCAATGACACCTTTATAACCACCCAGTTATGAAGAGGCGTTTGATGTCATCAAAGTACCCATCCGGTGATGGTGATTAACATAACCTCATGGTCGAAGGATTAGGTTACTATGCATTTGAAAAGCTTGTAGCAAAACGAACTTAATGACTTGATCTTATGCTATGCTTACTATGGGTGTGTGTCCATCACATCATTCTCCTAATGATATGATCTTGTTATTAACGACATCCAATGTCCATGATCAGGAAACCATGATCATCCATTAATCAACAAGCTAGTTTAACAAGAGGCTTACTAGGGACTCTTTTATGTTTACAAAACACACAAGTATTAATGTTTCCGGTTAATACAATTATAGCATGGGATGTAAACATTTATCATAAACATAAAGATATAATAATAACCACTTTATTATTGCCTCTTGGCATATCTCCAACATATGCCGCAATGAACTAAGTTGTGGTCCTCCTGATGAGTCACATAGACATTCTTTTCCTCGTCAGGGGCGTCAGGAGCTGGTGGGGGTCCTAGCGGCGCTTCTAGCACATATTTCTTTTGTGCAGTAGAGAGGAGAATCCTAAAATTCATAGCCCAGTTGGTGAAGTTGCTACCATTTGCAGCAAGTTTCTCTTTCTCCATGAACACATTGAAATTAAAAGCAGGTGGTGCCATCTACAACAGAATTTGTAAAGTTTATTTAGACTAATTTTCTGATAGATTGATTTCAACTAAACTCCCACTCAAAAACAACATCTCTCGTGTCTTTTTGGTGATTACATGAACCAAATCCATTACACCAAGTCCGATCATCACATGAGTCGGTGTAGCTTCAAAGGCGAGCATCTATATGGGCATCATATCAACTATATGACTCATGCTTAAACTTTTGATCCGTGTTCCGAGGCCATGTCTGTACATGCTAGGCTCGCCATGTAAGAACCTTAGTACTCGCGTGTGTAAAACTGTCTTACACCCGAAATATGATCGTGGATTCAGGTACACCCGATCATCATGTGATGTCTTGAAGCGGCAAAACATAAACGATGTGTACTTAAGGAAGAACACATTTTTATCTTGAAATTTAAATGAGGTATCATCTTATAACGCTACTAAAACGCCAAACTAGCAATATAAGATGCGAACATCATATGTGTAAAGTGAAATGATATGGTTCTTGCATTTGATCACTATCATATGCATCGTGGTATGATCTCTATCATTCCTTTGTATGTAAGGCCAAGGTCTATGGAACTTACACGTTAAGTGTGTTGTAAGTGTATCAACTATACATCAACTCACAACAATACCATATCAAGACACAAGCCCAGCAACGATCTAAACTAGACGCCTCTAATTTATCAATTGCAAGTTTTACGTGGCTTAGGGCTTTCGAAGATAGAACCGTTCTTACCTACGAACATGGAACCACAACGATGATAACCAAATTATTAGCAACTTGTTGTAAATCAGATATTGACTATAGTAGGAGAGACAGACACCCGCCAGCCACTTATGCAAAACTAGTTGCATGTCAGTCGTGGAACCGGTCTCATGTGCGATGACATGTAAGGTTGGTCCGGGCCGCTTCATCCCACTATGCCACCAATATCCAAAGTACATATAAGAAGCAATAACATGATCATCACCGCCCACATAGTCTTATGTGTTCTACCTATGCAAAGCACCTACGCAAAGATCAGGCTCTGATACCACTAAAGGGTTCAAGGAATAGAAAACAAAAAATTTCCTACGATGAGAACTATACACCAAGATCTATCTACTAGATACAAGCAATGGGTGGATATACATCCATGGAGAACTTACCCTCGAAGACAACAAAGTTTTGTTAACGAGTAGGAACTCGTGGATGATGTAGTCGTATGCTTGCCGATCTCAAGATCATGTGGAAGTCCTAGAGCCACAAACTAGCAGCACATCCGCACTCGCACACACGTTCAGGCCACCGAACAACCTCCGCCTCCTTGCTCTAGAGATGCAGCGGAAGCAGCAACTCCTTCCACACGAAATTCCACCGAGAACATGTATCTCACTAATCCGAGACCATGGGGGAATAATTCTAGAGGGGGAGAGAGATCCTTCACGAGGAGGTGTGAGGAAGAAGGGTGAGAGGGGTGGCCTTTTATAGGAGGAGTGGGGTACCCCTCCCATGGCTGGCGCCCCATGGAGGTGACCCCTCACCTCCCCCATTCATGTGGTGGTAACCCCTCCACATAAAAGTGCCCCTTAACATTCCTCTTTAAAGTCTTTACTTTAAATGCATTAAATTTCTCCAAATTTAATGCTCTCTCATTTAATAAAACCCTTTTATTAAATTTATTCAGAATTTTGTTAATTACTTTAATTAACAAACATCCACATAAAACCCCCTGCAACATTTCAATATTACATGCAGAACCAATTTCAGCAATTTCACCCGAAACAGTTTTGGTGTCTATTGAAATAATTCCAGCGCTTTGCAAATCATTCGTCTGAAACACATTTGCTCCAAATGGTGTTGGTGTCCCTTAAGTGTGTCACCCTACGGTTCGTGAATAATGCATACATGATCGAGACCCCTCTCAGATCAATAATCAGAAGCGGGACCTGGAGATCCATACTGACTCCTGCACATTCTACGATGACTTGTGTGATCGTGAGAACCTTTAACATTAGTAACTAAATCCCTTTGTCTTGCGATATATTACTTGTCCGAGATTCGATCATCGGTATCTCCATACCTAGTTTGATCTCGTTACCGACATGTACTCTTTTCTTGTTCCCGTGATATAACATTCTAGTGATCTTATCACTTGCTTGCAAGCTTACCAATGTGATATCACCGAGAGGGCCCAAAGTATATCTGTCTATCATCGGGATGGAAAAATCCCACTCTTGATCCATGAGCTTCTACATAACACTTTCATAGCACTGAACCCACCTTTATAATCACCCTTTCTTGGTGTGACGTTTCATGTTATCAAGATACTCTTCCATTGTTAGTGATTAACATGATCTCATCGTCTAAGGACTAGGATTACTTTGTTAGATGTTATAGCAATATAAACACAATGACTTTGATCATAATGCTATACTTCGGATGAATGTTCATCACATCATTCCACTAATGATCTGACCTCGTTATTAACAACATCCAATGTCCATGATCAGGAAACCTTGATCATCTTGTTAATCAATGAGCTAGTTTATAAGAGAGGCATAACTAGGAATTTTCCTTTTGTTTATTAAACACACATGTATTAACATTTCCAAATTAAGACAATTATAGCATGCAAAATAAACATTTATCATATACTTGGAATATGTATAATAACAACTTTATTATTGCCTCTCAAGGCATATTCCCTTAAAATAGTAGTCCTCGTGAGTCTCGCATCTGTACCTGTGACTCTGCCACACCTCCCTTCTTTGCATCGGTCCTCGGAAGATTGTTGACTTATCCATCCACATCTCGGGATTCTATCCTGAGCATGTTCCTTTTTCGTTGTTGTTTTCCGACCTTTGTCTACTAGTTGGTAGCCAAGTAGTAAATGTGCATCGGTGTATTATGGTGTAAGATACTATTGTGGTCCGTCAAGACAACCCATTTCGGGATGTCAGGAGAAACAAACTCCAGTACCTCGTCATTTCAAGGACCGGGATAAAGTGTTGTAATCTGCAGATCGATAATCATTGATTAGCTTCTATTTTGTTCCACCTTAAGGTATCACAGTCCTTTATACTAAGAGGTCGTGCTGAGTTTCATGACTCCCTTAATGAAGTGATTCCCTTACACATATTTACCCAACCTTCCTCCGAGCTCTTGTGCTCGTGAATGATGCGTGTGCGTAATGATGTGGCCATCTGAGATTCTTAGCAATCCTTATTACTTTGAACTCCAAGGACATTTTTGTCATTCTTAGCATGATGGTTAACCTATCACTAAGTGAAGGATAATTGTGCTACCAAGTCCATTACTTAGGTACACTTTTCTTGGTCAAAGAGTTAGGCTTGCGCCGAAGCTTTGAGACTATGTCTTCTTGCCTTACCAAGCAAGTGTCCTCTCGAACTCTATGACATAAAGGTGGTCCGTGATATTCTAGATGTCTTTCTAGAAGTATTGCCATGTTGCCACATGACTGTGTTTGTTTTACAAAACAAAGATGGCTTTATGCAAAATAACCCCACCAGCCATAAGTCTTGCGGAGTACACCCTATACTCACCCTTGCTTTGTTGATACTTTTGTAGCAGAATAAGTGTTCCCTTGAAGAAGAGTTCCGTACGACATCGACACCAACGAGTAGCTTGGGGTTCCCGGTCGGTGGCCTGGAATCTATGGGCTGGGACGTCATCATTATTCTTCAGGCATCTTAGGCCATTTGTTAAGTTTGCTATACTTAATAGCATAATTTGCCTTCCATTGTTTGATGTTTGTGGTCAGTGACCTCTGCTTGTAATATGTTGGTTCTTTGCTCAGTTATGAGCTTGCTGTAATAATTTTTGTATCGCACGGTTACTGTTGTGTTACCGATTTCTCATTGGATACCCTCAAGCTCTAGGTTAAGCTTATGTTAGGCTAAGGTCTGGATTTGTTTAACCCTAATCCCGGGGGTGTCACAAATTTGTGAACGTTGGAGATGCTAGGCATCCTAATCTCCCCAAAAGGTTTTGGGAATTGACATTATACTCGTGATTCTCCCTTATAGGCTATAGTAGCTTGATCATGAAAGTTGTCATGATAAGGATGAATAGAAGATGTAGGTAAAATGTTTACTAGACTAAAAGATTACTAAAGAATGGAATTTTGAAAGAACGCCAAACATTTAATGATGGTGATCCACTTCAAAGTGCAAGTCCAAAGGTATTAGTATTTGACTATACACGCTTTGGACCATGTGTCATGTGTATGGTGTCACTATTGATGTTGATAGATTCTTTTAAAGGAAAAGGAAATGCTGAAAGAGAATCTATTAAATATTTGGCAGAAAAGAAAAGACTGGAAATGTCCAACTTAGGTATATAGATGATATACATGTTATGGTTGTATTCTTTGCTTGTTAAACAATGTAGTTCTTGGGTATTGGATACTTAATTGGTTGGTGTGAAATGTCATACAGAACAACGCAATTCATGAACTACAATGGCCTAAGTAACTAGCAAAAGAATATGTAATGGTGTTCATCAAAAACAAATAAAGTGTTATTGTGTTTCTCGTTGACATCAAAGCTTGCCTTCAAGATTTGTTTTAATAATTGTTATTTTGTTCCGGTATCATGAGAACAATAGTTGTTCAAATAATTACCGTATTCCATAGAAGATGGATGACCTTTTACAAGTCTAATTGGACAAATCACGTCCATAAGAACTAATGCTAAAATGTCGTGAGATGAATGATTGAAAGATCACTTACAAAGTGCATCGCCATTTAAATTATATTGGAAAGAAAACATGAAGAAACTCCATGTTTATGGATTTTTGGAGTCTTTGATTTTGATCAATTTACGCTTGTGACACTTTCCTCGAGATAATTGAAACTCCATTCATAGGCCAAAGAGGAACGGATGACTAACTTATTGGACTTTTTGCATGGTGATGTATATAGTCCATTATGTGTAGCCATGTGCAGTGGATCTTTCAACTTCATATACTTTCTCCAAAAATTTGAGTGAATATATGTGTATATTTACTTAATAAGGAAGAAGTATGAAACATTTGAAAATTGTTCAAAGACTTTCAATATGAAGTGAAAAATCATAGTAACGAGAAAATAAAGAATTTATGATTTGATTATTAAGAAATATATTTGAGTTACATGTTTAGCAAAACACCTAAGATTTCGGGAATCGTTCCATGAATTTGCATTTCCCGATAATCCATAGGAGTATGGAATGTTCGAGAGATGAAATCAAACCTTGTTTGGCATGGTAAGATCAAATGTGTCATTTATAAAACTGCCATTATATTATTAAAGCTTTAGAGGCTACCACTTTTACACTGAAAAGAGCACCATCGTGATCCGTTGAACTGACACCATATGGGTTATAGTTTGGGATAAAACACGAGTGGTATTTTCTTAAATTTTGGTATGCTAGGCGTATGTAAAATGTTTATAACCAAAGTCAGATAAGCACGTCTTTGTAGGTTATACCAACATAATAGTTGGGTATTCCTCCATAACACCGAAGACAAAAGTGTTTGTCGCTTAGGACGTCAAATTTCTTGAGAAGGAATTTTCGCAAAAGTTAAGTGGGAGGACAATAGAACTTTGATTAGGTTGATGAACCTAAGCAAAATGTGCTAAGTAGCACAGCATCGGAAAGTGTTCCGGAGGCGGCCACAATGCTCATGGCTCCCATGATTACAAAGGTTATGATCTCGGAGATTAGAGTTCCTATTTGAACCGTATGGGTCGGGTAACAATCAAATGTTGAGATTTGATAAACAAGTCATTAATTTTTTCACAATGATGAGACGGCTGCATGCAAAGAAGCTATAATGGCCCCTGACTCCATAAAATGACTATAAGTCATAAAATTCGTGATAGTTTCCATACACGAGAAATCATGTTTTTGAACTTGGAAGACCCTCTATAAAGGCATGAAACCTATCGGTCGTATTTGGATCTATAAAGAAATACACATGGATGTTTTACATCTATGAAATAGTCGAAATGTTGGAAAAGAGTTTGCGACAATATTCAAGGAGTTGACTATGACAAGATTTGATCTTTCGTAGGGATATTTAGTCTTGACGGATTAATGTAGCAACCACTACATGTAATTTGGTATATGATAGTTGAATAAACAAAACAAAGTTCTTCTAATAGAATGGTTACCTAGGATGTGTACATTACACGATCTGAAGGGTTTTGTTAATTCAAAGGATGCTAAATGGGCATGCAAACTTCAATGGTTGAAGTAAGAATAGCGGAGTTGGAATCTTCACCATGATGAAACTATTAAAGGAGTTTAATTTCATCGGAGACGATGAGGATGCTTGCATTTGCAAGAAATTAAGTGGGAGTGCTGAGATATATTTCTAATACATTATGTAGAAGACATGGTGTTGATTGGAAATGATATATATTTTATTGACACAAGTTCAGAATTTCGTTAAAATTAGATTTCGATGAAAGACTTGGGCAATACTGGAATATTAGGCATCAATGTATATATGGATAGATTGAGGCGCTAATATGGTTGTGCCAGGCGTACATATATGAGATATTGAATGAGTTCAATATGGAAATGATAAGAAAGGTTCTTGCCGCATGGAAAGGGTTGAGTCAAGATTCAAGTGTATTGACACTTGGTTAATGAAACGAGATTCAAATGTTTTGACACTTGATGAGCGAAATCACATGAATATTTTGATCAATAATGTATACCATGATATGTACATATCTAGATATGTCCTATGCTCTAAATGTTATGTGCATATACTAGAAGGATTCATAATATGATCATTGGACAATAGTAAGGATATTCTTATGATCTTTGAAAGATCTAAGAATATATTTATGTGGAGATGACAAATAGTTACAAATAGTTCATTGTAAAGTGTTACATTGATAATAGTTTATGAGAAGATACAAATTAAATTTATCTCAATTTAAACTATGGGTGGCACAATGTGATAGAAAGGAAGTTCCATGATGGATTTGGATGAGTTCCAAAGTTAAGTCATTGTGACAGATACTACAACAAAAGGCTAAGTATATGACTGCTATGGTAGCAGCAAAGGAGGGCATTTGTGTTAAGTAGTTTGTTATCAAACTAGGTATGATTCATAGTGAGCTAGTACTATGAAGATATATTATACGACAATAATATCAACATGTTTAACCCAAAGGAACTAAAGGTCTCACCAAAGGACTAAATTTATACAATGCCATCTCATTTGAGAATGAGTGATGCGTAGAGACACAAAGACATGCAAATACACACAGACCTGAAAGTGTCAGATCCAGAGATTATGTTTACCAGTAGCAAACACGTATATACAACACCAGAAAGCCATAGGTGTTGAATGCGCAAGGTTTTAAAACTAGATTATTGACTCTAGTGAAAGTAGGAGAATGAAGGGAATATTCCCGGGAGGAAATAATAAAGTGGTTATTATCTTATTCCTTGTTTATGATAAACATTTATTTTGCATGCTATAATTGTATTAATTGGAAATGTTAATACATGTGTGTTTAATAAACAAATAAAGGGTTCCTAGTTATGCCTCTCATATAAACTAGCTCGTTGATTAACAAGATGATCAAGTTCTCCTGATCATGGACATTGGATGTTGTTAATAACGAGGTCACAACATTGGTTGAATGGTGCAATGAACATTCATCCTAAGTATAGTAATATGATCAAAGTCACTGTGTTTAAATTTCTATAACATCATACAAAGTGACTTTAGTCCTTAGACCATGAGATCATGTCAATCACTAACATTGAAAGAGTAACTTGATAACATCAAATGTCACACTGTAACAAGGTGACAATAAAGGTGGGTTCAGATACTCTGAAAGTGTTATGTAGAGGCTCATGGATCAAGAGTGGGATTTGTCCATCCCAATGACGGATAGATATACTCTAGGCCCTCTTGTTGATATCACATTGAGATAGCTTGCAAGCAAGTGATGAGATCACTAGAATGTTATGTCACGAGAATGAGAAAAGAGTGCATGTCGGTAACAAGATCAAACTAGGTACGGGGACATCGATGATCAAATCTCGAACATGTAATATATCATGACACAAAGGGATTTAGTTACATGCGTTAAAGGTTCTCACGATCACAGAAGTCATCGTTGATTGTGTAGGAGTCAATACGGATCTCCAGGTCCCGCTGTTGATTATTGATTGGAGAGGGGTCTCGATCATATTTGCATTACTCGAGAACCATAGGATGATACACTTAAGGGATACCGACACCATTTGGAGCAAATATGTTTTAGAGAAAAGAATTAGAAAGCGCTGGAATTATTTCAATGGACACTCAAATTGTTTCGGGTGAAATTGCTGAATTTGGTTCTGCATGTGACATTGAAATATTGCAGGGGGTTTCATGTGAATGTTTGTTAATTAAAGTAATTAATAAATTTCAGAATAAAATAAATAAAAGAGTTTTATTAAATGAGAGTTTGCATTAAATTTGGTGGAAATTTAATAGAGGTGAGTGGAATTTTGAGTGGGAGGCTAACTATGTGAGTGGGAGCTCCACCCACATGAATGTGGAAGAGGTGGGGGCACCTCCATGACCGTCGACCATGGGAGTGGGCTTGATACGTTGCAAACATATCTATAATTTTTGATGTTCCATGCTTGTTTTATATCTACTTTCTTATATTTTGTCCACACTTTGGAGTATTTTTATACACTTTCTTGGACTAACCTATTAACAAGATGCCATAGTGCCAGTTGCCTGTTTTCTGCTGTTTTTGGTTCCAGGAAAGTCAGAAAATCAATGTTCTCGGAATTGGACCGGAGAAAAGCCAAAGTCGATATTTTACCGAAAGACTCACGGAGCCAGAAGACGAGACGGAGAGGGGCCACAGAGTGGCCACACCCCCTTGGCGCGGGCAGCCCTAGGGCGCGCCAGGGCATGGTGTGGGCCCCCTGGCCACCCACCGACCTTGCCTCTTCACCTGTAAGATGCTTCCCGATGCATAAACCCTAGATCGAACAGCCTCCAGCCACGAAAAGTTCTGCAGCGCCGCCGCCACCGAAGGGGAGATTCGGGGGACAGAAAGTCTTTGTTCCAGCACCCTGCCAGGACGGGGAAGTGCCCCCGGAGCCATCTCCATCGATCTCCACCACCATCTCCATCGCCGTTGCTGATTCCCATGATGAGGAGGGAGTAGTTCTCTCTCGAGGCTAAGGGTTCTACTGGGAGCTATGTGTGTTGGAGATATGCCCAAGAGGCAATAATAAAAATGGTTATTATTATATCTTTGTGTTTATGATGAATGTTTACATCCCATGCTATAATTGTATTATAAGGAAACACTAATACATGTGTGTTTTGTAAACATAAAAGAGTCCCTAGTAAGCCTCTTGTTGAACTAGCTTGTTGATTAATTGATAATCATGGACACTAGATGTCATTAATAACAAGGTTATATCATTAGGAGAATGATGTGATGGACACACACACCCATAGTAAGCGTAGCATAAGATCAAGTCATTAAGTTCGTATTGCTATAAGCTTTCAAATACATAGTAACCTAATCCTTCGACCATGAGGTTATGTTAATCACCATCACCGGATGGGTACTTTGATGACATCAAACACCGCTTCGTAACTGGGTGGTTATAAAGGTGTCATTGGGTATTCTGAAAGTATGTGTTGAAGCGCATGGACCAAGATTGGGATTTGTCCATCCATATTACGGATAGATATGCTCTGGGCCCTCTCGGTGGGATGTCATCTAGTTAGCTTGCAAGCATGTGACTAGGTCACAAGGGATGACGTATCATGGAACGAGTAAAGAGTACTTATCAGTAACGAGGTAGAACTAGGTATGGAGATACCGACGATCAAACCTCGGATAAGTAGAATATCGCGTGACAAAGGGAATTGGTTTCGTATGTTAATGGTTCTATCGATCACGAAGTCATCGTTGAGTATGTGGGAGCCATTATGGATCTCCAGATCCCGCTGATGGTTATTGATCAGAGAGGTGTCTCTATCATGTCTGCATATTCACGAACTGTAGGGTGACACACTTAAGGTTCGAAGTTGTTTTAAGTAGATATGGAATGTGTGTTGGAAACCGAATGTTGTTCGGAGTCTCGGATTGGATCTGGGACATCACAACGAGATCCGGAATTGTCCGGAGAATAAGATTCATATATTGGGGATCATTTTCTAAGTTAGGAAATGTTCCGGAGTATTTGTATGGGGATTCTAGAAGGTTTCGGAATGTTCCGGAAGGTTCTAGAAGATTTCTTGGAGTTTGCTTGAAAACCAAGAAAGGATCAAGGAATCCTTGTGGGGCAAGACAAGGAGTAGTGGGGGAGGAGGACTCCTCCCTCCTCCCATGGCGCCTCCCTCCTTTAAATAGAGGGGTGGAGGCGCCACCCCCTTGCCCCTTCTATTCTCAAACCCTAGCCGCCTCTCTCCTCCTCCTTCCCTCTGCTCTGGCTTAGGCGAAGCCCTGCAGAATTCTCTACTCCACCACCACCACCACGCCGTTGTGCTGCTGGGATTCCGTGGAGAGATCTATCTCGTTGCACATGTCTAATAGATTAGATCTTGGCTTTTATCTAGATTAGATCTGGGTTTTGTTTGTTCTTGCGGTAGAATTTTTTTGTTTTCCATGCTACGAACCCTTCAGTGGTATCAGAGCCGTGTCTATGCGTAGATCTGTTGCACGAGTAGAACACAATGGTTTTGTGGGCGTTGGTGCTCGTGCCGTCTTTTGCTTTGTGTACTTTGCATCTTGTGGTATGGTGGGATGAAGCGGCTCGGGCTAACCTTACATGTCATCGCACATGAGACTTGCTCCACAGTTGACGTGCAACTCGTATTGCACAAGTGGCTTTATGGTGTCTGTCTCTCCCATCATAGTATAGATCCAATCTACACTTTGCACTTGATAGCACTCGTATCAACGTTGTGGTTTAGTTTCAGGTAAGATCCGTTCTTATTCAAAGCCCCAAACCACGTAAAACATGCAAACAAAATTAGAGGCGTCTAACTTGTTTTGGGTGGGGTTTTGTGATGTGATATGGCCCTCATGTGATTGTGATTAGATTTGATGTATGCAATGATCCTTGGTGTAATATGGCAACCTGCGAGAACTAATGGTTGTCTTTAATTCTGTTAAGACCTGGTGTCTATTCATCTTGTAATAGCTTTATTCCAAGTAGTTGTAATACTTGCTAGTGAAGATGGACAACCATGAAGCGGCGCCACTTGACCTTAATGCTGGTGATGATGGAGATCATGTCCGTGCTTTGGAGATGGAGATCAAAGGCATAAGAAGAAAGGGCCATATCATATCACACTAATTATGAATTGCCTGTGATGTTAATCCTTTATGCATCTTGTATTGCTTAGATCGCGACGGTAGCATTATAAGATGATCCCTCTCACTAAATATCAAGTAATAAAGTGTTCATCCTTAGTTGGCACCGTTGCTAAGACTCGTCGTTTCGAAGCATCTCGTGATGATCGGATGTGATAGATTCTACGTGTGCATACAACGGGTGCAAGCCAGATTTGCACATGCAGAAACTAACGTTAATCTTGACGAGCCTAGCATGTACAGACATGGTCTCAGAACACGGAATACCGAAAGGTAGAGCATGAATCATATAAGTGATATGATGAACATGAAGATTGTTCGCCGATGAAACTACATCTTCTCTCGTGAAGATCGGACTTGGTGTAGTGGACTTGGTTCGTGTAATCACTAAGACAATGTGAGGGATGTTGTTTTGAGTGGGAGTTCACCTAGTTAATTTAAGAATTAAAATTGAACTCAATTTATCATAAACTTAGTCTAAACTACTTGCAAATTTGATTTAGATTATGGCGAACCTCTCCAACAATTTCAATGCGTTCCTAGAGAAAGAAAAGCTTAAGAACAATGGAAGCAACTTCACGGACTGGCTCCGTGGTCTGAAGATTGTCCTCAGGGCTGGTTAGTTGACCTATGTGCTCGAAGCACCGCTAGGTGACCCACCTGCAGAAGATGCCACCGATGACGTAAAGAATGTTTACGCCACTCGGAAAAATCATTACTCCACAGTTCAGTGTGCCATCCTGTACGGTTTAGAAACGGAGCTTCAGAAGCGCTTTGAGCACCACGACCCGTTCGAGATCATTAATGAGATCAAGCTCATTTTTGAGACTCACGCAGCCGTGGAGAGCTATGAGGCCTCCGAAAAGTTCTTTAACTGTAAGATGGAAGAGGGAAGCTCCATTAGCGAGCACGTGCTCACCATGTCTGGGCACGCAAACAAGCTCCAAGAGTTAGGGATAACGATTCCTAATGAGTTAGCGATTCACCGTGTCCTCCAATCACTGCCACCGAGTTATAAGAACTTTGTGATGAACTACAATATGCACTGCATGAACAAGACGTTGCCTGAACTATCGTCCATGCTGAAAACTGCTGAAGTGGAGATCAAGAAGGAGCACCAAGTGTTGATGGTAAATTAGACCACCAATTTCAAGAAATAGGGCAAGCCTAAGAACAAGGGCAACTTCAATAAGGACGGCAAGAAAGCTGCCGCACCTGCTAAGAAGCCCAAGGCTGGTCCTAAACCTGAAACTGAATGCTTCTACTGCAAGGGTGCTGGTCACTGGAAGCGTAACTGCCCGAAGTACCTGGCGGATCTGAAGAACGGCAACATCAAGAAGAAAGGTATATTTGATATACATGTTATTGATGTGTATCTTACTAGTAATCATAGTAGTGCCTGGGTATTTGATACTGGTTCGGTTGCTCATATTTGTAACTCGAAACAGGAGCTGCGGAATAAACGAAGACTGGCGAGAGACAAGGTGACGATGCGCGTTGGAAATGGCTCCAAGGTTGATGAGATCACCGTTGGCACACTCCCTCTACATCTACCTTCGGGATTAGTTTTAAATTTGAATAATTGTTATTTGGTGCCTGCGTTAAGCATGAACATTATATCTGGATCTTGTTTATTGCAAGACGGTTACTCTTTTAAGTATGAGAATAAAGGTTGTTCAATTTATATGAGTAATATCTTTTATGGTAATGCAGCTGAGATGAATGGTTTATTCTTATTGAATCTCGATAGTAGTGATACACATGTTCACAACATAGATGCTAAACGAATAAAATTGAATGATAATTCTACATACATGTGGCACTGTCGTCTTGGTCACATTGGAGTGAAGCGTATGAAGAAACTCCATTCTGATGGACTTCTTGAATCACTTGATTTTGAATCACTTGAAAGATGCGAAGCATGTCTAATGGGAAAATGACTAAGACTCCATTCTCTGGGATAATGGAGCGAGCTACAGACTTATTGGAAATAATACATACCGATGTGTGCGGTCCAATGAGTGTAGCATCGCGTGGTGGATATCGTTATGTTCACACTTTCACGGATGACTTAAGTAGATATGGGTATGTCTACTTTATGAAACATAAGTCCAAAACTTTCGAGAAGTTTAAGGAATTTCAAAGTGAAGTGGAAAATCATCGTAACAAGAAGATTAAGTTTTTGCGTTCTGACCGCGGAGGTGAATATCTAAGTTATGAGTTTGGCATGCATTTAAAGAAATGTGGAATACTTTCAGCTTGACACCGCCGAACACCACAAGTAATGGTGTGTCCGAACATCGTAATCGAACTCTCTTAGATATGGTTCGGCCTATGATGTCTCTTACAGATTTACCGCTATCATTTTGGGGTTATGCATTAGAGACAGCCGCATTCACTTTAAATAGGGCACCATCTAAATCCGTTGAAACGACACCGTATGAATTGTGGTTTTGTAAGAAACCTAAATTGTCGTTCCTTAAAGTTTGGGGTTGCGAAGCGTATGTAAAGAAGTTACCGCCTGATAAGCATGAACCCAAAGCGGAGAAATGCGTCTTCATAGGATACCCTAAAGAAACAATTGGGTATACCTTCTATCATAGATCCGAAGGCAAAGTTTTTGTTGCCAAGAATGGATCCTTTCTTGAGAAGGAGTTTCTCTCGAAGGAAGTGACTGGAAGGAAAGTAGAACTCGACGAGGTTATTGAACCTTCTCTCGGAGTTGAGAGTAGCGCAGCACCGGAAGATGTTTTTGTGCCGCCTGCACCAATTGGAGAGGAAGCTAATGATGGTGATCATGAAACATCAAACGAAGTTGCTGCTGAACCTCGCAAGTCAACGAGGGTTCGTACCACTCCTGATTGGTATGACTCTGCCTTGAACGTCATGTTGGTGGACAACACTGATGACCCTGCGACCTATGAAGAAGCTATGGTGAGCCCAGATTCCGACAAATGGCTAGAAGCCATGAAATCCGAAATGGGATCCATGTACGAAAACCAAGTATGGAATTTGGTGGACTTACTGGATGGCCGTAAGGCTGTCGAGAACAAATGGATTTTCAAAAGAAAAACAGATGCTGATGGTAATGTTACTGTCTATAAAGCTCGACTTGTCGCGAAAGGGTTCCGACAAATTCAAGGAGTTGACTACGATGAGACTTTCTCACCAGTAGCGAAGCTAAAGTCTGTGAGGATTCTGTTAGCAATTGCTGCATATTTCGATTATGAGATTTGGTAGATGGATGTCAAAACGGCGTTCCTTAATGGTGACATTGAGGAAGAGTTGTATATGGTACAACCCAAGGGTTTTGTCGATCCTAGTGATGCTGACAAGGTATGCAAACTTCAGCGCTCCATTTATGGACTGAAGCAAGAATCCCGAAGTTGGAATCAATGTTTTGATAAAGTAATCAAAAACTTTGGATTTATACAAATTTATGGAGAAGCTTGTATTTACAAGAAAGTGAGTGGGAGCTCTGTAGCATTCCTAGTACTATATGTAGACGACATATTGTTGATTGTGAATGATATAGAACTTCTTAATAGCATCAAAACCTATTTGAATAATAGTTTTTCAATGAAGGATCTTGGCGAAGCGGCATATATTCTAGGCATCAAGATTTATAGAGATATATCAAGACGCCTAATAGCGCTTTCACAAAGTACATACTTAGACAAAGTTCTAAAGAAGTTTAGAATGGAAGAGAGCAAGAAGGGGTTCGTGCCCATGTTGTCAGGTAAGACCTTGAGTAAGACTCAAAGTCCTGCTCTGACAGAAGATAGAGAAAAGATGAATAATATTTCCTATGCCTCGCCATAGGTTCTATCATGTATGCCATGTCTGTACAAGACCTAATATAGCACATCTTTAGTTTGACTAGCGATATCAAAGTGATCCCGAATGGAGTGACATGGGTATACCCTACAGTACTCGAACTTGGTATATACGCCCAAATATGTATAGGCTCACCAGTCGCCAAGGCCGGATGGAGGGACTCGAGTAACCTATGGACTCTCAATTGCTTGAAGGACAAGAAGAAGCTAAAGATAGAAAGTTTGAAGGGAAAACCCTAACTTGTAACCGACTGACCTGCTACCGAGACCTAGCCTATCTATATAAAGGCTAGGAGGCGGCGAGGAGGACACGCAACCCTAGTTTTCAACCCTTGCCAGATTTCATCTGCGCATCATTGTAACTTCGACTCCTCGATAATTCCACGAGCGGACAAGCAGAGTAGGGACCTCTCGAGGCCTGAACACCTGTAAATCCTTTGTCCCTGTGTGCTTGTTTGCTAGCCGATAGATGTCTCTAGCTCCTCCTTCTCCAAAACCAAAGTCCATAACAATGGGCATTGACGAGTTAAACCCTCGTCAATTGGCGCCGTCTGTGGGAACTGGGAGTGCTGATGTTGCGGCTTCTTCGGCCCCATCAAACGCGATCTACAACTCTGCAACAGTGGAGATTCGCCAGCTCTTCGGCGCCTTCGACTTCACCGTCCACACGCCGGCTACTCGCCTGCCTTGAGTTCGTGGGCGGAATCAGCGGCGATTGGGAGTTTCCGCTTCCAAGTTGGTCGATGGGCACCGCATGCCTCGATCAGCCAACAACACGGCGATTTCCCGGCCTCTGGTTCCCTCCATCGATCGGTACCTCAGCGAGTTCAATGCTCCAGCGATCGAGAACATGGTGTTTACAGCGATCGCGACTCCGATCTAAGCGATCTGGCCACTGAAGAAGGAACCTACGGTTCCGGATCTGAAAGTTGTGGAAGCAACAGCTTCCCAAATCACTTCATGTGCACCGTCATCAACGCGGGCGACACCTCCGCCAATCGCGTAACGGCACCGACTACTTAACGCCAACAGCGGCAGCGGTGGCAATGGAGCGATGAACCCCTACCATAATCAACGAGCAAACCGCGAACACGTCGTGATCGGGCTCAACGAGCAAGAGGGAAACAGCCGCGAAGCCCTACGAGGTACACCTCTACCCTTTGGGTCCCTACAAGAACTACTGATGGGCTACCACTGGCTCCTAAAGGAGGAATTCAAGCGCCAGAAACAAGCAATCGCGGAACTTGAGGCGCGTAAAAAGGCGGCAGACGAGTCAAGCCTTCGTCGTGCTGGGCTCTCTTCCTACGGAGGATCCTCCTCAAGGGGCAACGAACACCTCGCCAAGAAGAGGCAATCGCGGATGGCTCACCTCACCGAGCAAGAACGCATAGACGCCGCGAAAATCCTCGACTTCGGCTCCATGATAGTCGACACGAGAGGCAACGTGGTTCCCAGGACGCCGCAGGCCGCGGTGACGGCGGCCACCATGTACCTTCTCAATAACCAGCCACCGGCTGGAGATCCCCGGACGGCCATGCACCGATCTACGATCGCGGGCCTTGGACTAATCGAGGCCGCCCTCGACAAAGAACCAGTACCCGACCCAAAAAAGGGCAAGGCGTTAGCAAAACGCTATTCCTCGTCCTCGTCAAGCGACGATAGTCACGACCTGTCTCGACACCGCTGTTCGCGACGGCACGATTGCGACTATGATGCACGCGACGAGCTCACGCAGCACAAGATCGACAAGTCAAGGGCACGACGTGCTTGGTCGACTGATTCGGAAGAAGAAGATGGAGAGCTCTGTGGTGCCAGATGCTTTAGCAGATCCATCGTGCGTTTAATGCCTAAAGGGTTCAAACTCCCATCAGAAAACCCGAAATTTGACGGTCTACAGGACCCCAAGATCTGGCTAGAAGATCACATCTGCTCAGTCAGGCTGCACGGGGGCAGTCGGAGTACCGCCATGCAATGCTTGCAGAGCTGCAAGGCGCCGCCCGGGCATGGCTCAATAACCTCCCGCGCGGATCCATTCGCAGCTGGGATGAGCTGGTCTACAGCTTCGTGCGCAACTTCAAGTGCACATACAAACGCCCCACTTCAATCGAAGTACTGAGATGCTGCCAGCAAAAATCTGGCGAATCGTTGCGCTCTTACATCCAAAGGTGGTCCATCATCAAGAACTCCACGGAGAACATCTCGGAAGACCGTGCGATTGATGCATTCAACGATGGTGTCCGCCGCATAGAACTCAGGGAGGAGCTAGGACGCTCAAATCCCAAGACCATCGACCACCTGATGGAGATCGCGAACCGGTGGGCTGATGGAGAAGATTCGCTGAAGAACCGCGCTCACTCTGATGAGGAAGCAGAACTCAGACGCGACCGCCGGGGCAAACGTCGTATGCGCGTCTACGACGATCGCGATGACGTCAACATGGTCGCCGCCGGTTATGCCGATAGACGCGACGACAACCGCAACAGCGGATACCGTAGTGGCGGATATCACGACTCCGGGAAAACCACGCAAGTATGGCAACACCGCACCCGCAATGAAGCACCCGCGACCACCATCGAAGATAAACTGTCCGGACCATGCACGGTACACTTCTACATCGACAAGCATGACGGCAAGAGAAAGTCCAGTCACCTCCTCAAGGACTGTCGCGAGTTCCTCAAGCTACACGAGGGGTTGGTGCGGATGAACCGCAACGCGGTCGAAAGAGGCTATGGAACCGCTCCAGGCGCAGTGGCACATGGCGCACCACCACCACCACCTTGGCCACCCCCGAACGGAGCTGCACCGGACCAGCGTCACGGAGGCGAACCATACCCACGGGCCATGGGCACCATGATGATCCAAAAGGGACGCCCCTCGAACAAGGTGCAGAAGGCCATCACTCGCCAAGTCAATTTGGCCACGCACTCGCCACCATTCACCACTGAGTACCTCAGTGGCAGTGAGTCGTGCATTACCTTTGACAAACGCGACCACCCGCCTCAAGTACCTCGCCCAGGTCATTGCCCCCTCGTGCTCGAGGCGCAAATTGGAGGCTTCGACATGAGTCGCATCTTCATGGACGGCGGAAGCGGTATCAACCTCATATTCACGAGTACCTTGCAAGCAATGAGGATCCCTCTAACCTGCTAGGAGGCATCGGACACAACGTTCCACGGCATCGTCCCAGGAAAAGGCGTATACCCCCTGGGCAAAATCAACCTCGACGTCATATTCGGCACGCCGAAGAACTTCCGGCGCGAGCGCATCGACTTTGAAGTTGTCGACTGGCCCTCACAATACCACTGCATCCTCGGGCGCATCGCGTTCGCTAGGTTCATGGCAGTACCTCACTACGCCTATCTATAAATGAAAATTCCAGGTCCCAACAGCGTCATCACGATCAACGGGAGTTTCGAGCGATCTGACAGTTGCGACAGGGAATTCAACAGAATTTTCTAGTCCTTCGGTATGTAGGAAGAACTCGCACGATTGAAGGAAACGACTGACAACAGTCTGCCCCCTCTAAGTAGGTCAAGCTCACCTGATCTATCCTTCGACTCATCTGTGCACACAAAGAAGGTGCAGGTCCATCCATCGGATCCCGCTAAAACGACCCTCATCGCCAACAACTTGAGTCCCACATAGGAACTCGCGCTCGTCGAATTCCTCCGTGAGCACTGGGAAATTTTCGCCTGGTGTCCTGCGGACATGCCAGGAGTTCCCAGGGAATTCGCCGAGCACGCACTCAACGTCAACCCGGCAAGGCCGGTCAAGCAAACAGCGATCGGTATCACGCACGTGAATTGGAGATCAACAGACTCCTCGAGGCTAAATTCATACGCGAGATCAAGGAAAGCACTTGGCTCGCTAATACAGTACTGGTGCCAAAAAAGGACACGGATATCCTGCGGATGTGCGTCGACTTCACTTCTCTTAACAAGCACTGCCCAAAAGATCACTTCCCGCTACCATGGATTGATCAAATCATTGACTCCACTGCTGGATGCGAGCGCCTCTGCTTCCTCGACGCCTACTCAGGCTATAACCAAATTCGAATGAAGGAGGAAGACCAGGAGAAGACCACGTTTACAACGCCCTTCGGCATGTTCTGCTACAACACAATGCCCTTCGGGCTAAAAAACACAGGAGCCACGTACCAGCGATGCATGCAGGCCTGCCTCAAGGAGCAACTTGGTCACAACATCCAAGTCTATGTCGACGACATAGTAATCAAAACCAAGGAAGAAGCCTCTCTAATCAACGACTTGCGCGAATCCTTCGCCAATCTCGATCGCTACCGGATAAAGCTCAATCCGGACAAATGCGCCTTCGGCGTACCCTCCGGACAACTGCTCGGGTATCTCATCTCCGCGAGAGGGATTGAGGCAAACCCGAAAAAGATAAAAGCCATACTAGCCATGGAGAAGCCAAAGAACATAAGAGGTGTTCAGCAACTAGCTGGGCGAATTGCGGCCCTTAGTCGATTTATCAGTCGAATAGGAGAAAAGGCGCTGCCCTTCTATCAGCTCCTCCGCAAAACCGACAAATTCGAGTGGACCAATGACGCGCAAGAAGCATTCGAAGACCTCAAGCGCCTGCTATCCACCTCGCCGGTATTGGTAACTCCATGAGAAAGGGAACCACTGCTGCTGTACATCTCCGCCACCAACCAAGTGGTTAGCATAGTGCTCGTCATCGAACGGGCCGAGGAAAACAAGGTCCACGGCGTACAACGCCCCGTATACTACCTCAGCGAGGTCCTCACGCCAACAAAACAGTAGTACCCACACTATCAGAAGCTGGCGTACGGCGTCTTTATGACCGCCCGGCAACTGTGCCACTACTTCCAGGAACACCCAATCGTGGTAGTCAACGACGCCCCATTGGGACATATCCTCAATAACCCTGACGCCACAGGGCGAGTCGCGCTTTGGGGAATCGAACTGTCTCCACGAGACATCACATACGTGGCGCGCAATTAAGTCGCAAATTCTCCCAGACTTCCTCGTACATTGGATGGAAAACCAACTCCCGGACAAGCCATACATGTCCTACCTCTGGACAATGCACTTCGATGGGTCCAAGAGAAAAGATGGAGCAGGAGCAGGTGTCATACTGACATCGCCTCAAGGGGACAAGCTGAAGTATGTCCTGTTAATGCAGTTCACAGCCTCAAACAACGAGGCTGAATACGAGGCCCTGTTACGCGGGATGAGGATGGCAAAAGCCTGCGGCGCAAAGAGGCTAATCATATATGGCGACTCCAAGCTGGTCATAAACCAAACAATGCACGAGTGCGACGAACTAAACGACAACATGATCGCATACCGCGACCTCTACGACACACTTGAAGGAGACTTCAACGGCTGCAAGTTGCGACACATAGGTCGCAAAAGCAATGAGGAGGCGGACGCACTCGCCAACATAGGTTCCACCTGCGCACCCATACCACCTGGGGTATTTCTCGAGCGCATATGCGAACGCTCCATCAAGCCAAAGGCCGCAAAGAAGAAAACAAGCGCAGCAACGGACTCGGGGGCTACGCCACCCAATGAGCCAACGTCAATCGATGACTTGGAGCTTGACACAGGACTCGAGGGACCAATGAGCGTCATGATGATCGAACAATCCTGGACGCAGCCGTACATTACGTACCTCCTCAGCAAGCGCCTACCGGACGACCCGACAGATGCACGACACATCGCGCGACGCTCCAAGGCATTCGCCGTTATCAACGACGAACTGTATAAATGCAGCATCACAGGCGTGTTACAGCGATGTGTCTCCCTATCCGATGGAAGAGCAGTCCTCCTCGACATCCATGAAGGGACCTGCGGGCACCACGCCGGCAGCCGCGCCCTCGTTGCCAAAGCTCTACGAGCTGGATTTTACTGGCCCACGGCCATGCGCGATGCCAAGGATATAGTCCAAAAGTGCAACGCCTGTCAGCGATTCGCGGACAAGCCACACGCACCAGGCGCAGAGCTACGGCCTATTCCATTGGCCTGGCCCTTCGCCCAGTGGGGACTCGACATGGTCGGCAAACTTCCAAGGTCCTCGCAAGGAGGCTACGTCTACCTCTTTGTCGCAGTCGACAAGTTCACCAAGTGGATCGAGGCCATGCCAGTGACCAAGCAATCAGGGCACAACACAGTCAAGTTCTTCGAGTCCATCGTCTACCGCTTCGGCGTGCCACACAGCATCATCACCGACAATGGAACGAACTTTACATCCAAGGAGTTCCAAGATTTCTGCGAGAACCTGGGGATCAACATCAGCTATGCCTCAGTCGCACACCCGCAGACCAACAGTCAGGTGGAAAAGGCAAAGGAGCTCGTCTGCAGCGGCATCAAGAAGCGACTCCTCCGACCACTCGAAGAAGCCGCGGGCTGCTGGCCAAACGAACTGCAATCCATACTCTAGAGCCTGCGTACAACTCCAAACAGCGCCACCGGCTACACACCATTCTTTATGGTACATGGAGCTGAGGAGGCGGTATTACCGCCGAGTGCATGCAGGCGCCACGCGTAGTCGCCTACAGCGAGAAGGAGTCATTCCTCGCACTCGAAGACTCCGTCGACCTCCTTGACGAAGCAAGAGAAATCGCCGCAGAAAGATCTACGATCTACCAGCAGAACCTGTGCAACTACCATAGCAGAAGGCTTCGCCCAAGATCCTTCGTCGAAGGTGACCTGGTCCTGCGACTGAAGCAGCAGGGGCATCTCAAGCTCGAGTCCCCCTGGGAAGGACCGTACGTGATTACAGAAGTAATCCCAGGTGGCGCCTATCGCCTTCAAGATTTAGAGACAGGTGTCGCATACTCCAACCCTTGGGCGTCGCTGGCTACAATCGCGCTTCTACTATAGTCGTTTCTTCTTTACTTTTACATCGCAAATAAGGCTATTCAGCCAAGGCTACTTAGCCGCACATTGTACTACGTACTGTTCTCCGAATAAATGAAAGCTAAGTGCCCCAAAACTCCGTGCTCTCTTTTCTTTTGTCAACTTTCATACTCAGGGGCTGCGCCACCCTATATACATATGTTCTTCGAACAATAACGCGACATCCTGAGTAGCTGGCACATCAATCGAACCCCTAAACATAAACACAACCTAGCTGCCACGCAGCTGACAGGTTGATAGGGGAAAGATACAAAGATGGCCAGGCTAACGAAAAGGACTCGCATAAGTGCAACGCACCCCACGCTTATAAAGCTATTTGTAAATTATCTACAAAACTATATATGAGCTTTACAACACCAGTACACTTGTATGCAGGATACATATTTGGCTACCCTTGCAACAGAAGAACATTAGTCTATTCCTCGAAGAAGTCGATGATTTCCTCAGCTGGACGATCCACCGCTTGATAGTGTAGCACCATGTTCCAGGAATATCCTGCTGGTGGTGCCGGTGGCCCAGATGCAATGGCGGCGACATCCACGTCAGGCCTGTGCAAACAGACCACGGAGAGCGCAGCCTTGGAACCAGCCACCAGCTACTGCCTCACACACTCGCGAATCGCGGACATATCTTGAAATTTCGTCAGAAGGGCCAGCAGGCTTGATGGAGTATCATCCAGCGGGAACATCGTCCGGTAGATGTTCTTCAAGCACGACTGCGACTTCTTCAGAAAAAGCAGCACTCGCGAGGCGCGATCCTGCAGGGTCGCTAACGCAGTCGCACGATCATGATCTACCCAGAAGTATCCACTCTCCTGAAGCTGCTCTTGTGTGAGATCATGAAGGCGGATGGCAATCCTATCCCTCTCGTCCTGCGGATGGTGCGCGCTAACAACTACACGAAGCAGCATCAACAGCATGAGTACAACGTACCATTGCGATCATCTACAAAGGAAAAGACGAGGATGAGCAAAACTAACACTTAAACTGGTCGCCCAACTGCGTCACCTCGCCAAGCAGATATTGCTCACGGGCGGCGGCTTTTTCAGCCTTTGACTTCCACACGTCCGTGCTACCACGGATCACAGGCAACTCACGCTCCAGCTGCTTAACGCGATCACGAAGTCGCGAAAGCAAGGAAAGCTCCTCTACTCTAGAGCGAGGTGGTGCCATTATATCCTCAAGAGATGGCGAGACCGGGGTTCCCCCCACAGGGCGACTTGACGTACCCTATCAAAAAATCAAGTCAGAAGCAAAATAAGGCGACCAACTCAAAAGTCAAAAGTAAACAGGTGCATTCAGGATCAATAAAAAGTATGTACAAACACATTCGCCAACAGGCATGATCTCCAATCAAAAGAGCGAGTTCGTCAGCTATTACAAGAAACTAACTACGGAGCAGCTGGCTTCTTCGACTTCGAGGACCTTGGGGGCTTCATCAAGTCCGTGGCAGTATCAGATGCCACTGACTTTCCGCCGGCCCCTGAGGCCGAAGTTTTCGCCGCCTTCTTTGCGCGATTCAGCTCCTCCGAATACTTGGCAACGGTGTTTATCAAGGAATGGCCATATTTGGCACAAGCAGTCGCAAAAGGAGCGAACACTACCTGCTGACCATCCGCGCCAACAGGCATTGTCTTCGACACCGTAGAGGGATCCACTTCGACTCCGTGGGCTTGCACCATGGCAAGCGACATGGTCGCACCAGCTACGCGGAGGGAGTTCTTGTACATGGCAGGTACACCCCCAGCGAGTGACTCGACCAGCTCCTCCACATTGTCTACCAGCTCCGCCTTCGGCATTAGCTCCTCCCGGAGGCGACTCAGGGTGGCCTTGGCTTTGGACAACGTGTTTTGGACAACGATGCTACGGTCTTCGACTGCAGATACCGCACCCGCCAAAACGTCATCGTGACCAAGGGCTTGCGGATCAAAGCTCAAGCCACCAGCATCTACAACAAAATGCGTACACGGATCAAACTCTTAAGGCCACCGGCACTACAGAGGAAAAGAAGAACATCGATAAATATCTACCAAGTAGAGGTACCTGAGAGGGCCTTGGCGACTGAAAAAAGTTGCTCTTCAAACAACTTCTCCCTAGCCGCAAAGGAGGCACGTAGATCCTCTTCGCGCTTCTGGGCCTCATCACGAGCCGCGAGTGCCTCGTCGCGCCCCTTCACTGCTGCGGCCAGCGTCTTCTCCAACGTGGCGACATCACGCAGTAAAACATTATGCTCAGCTACAGGACAGTCAAAAATCTGGCTGTCAGTCGATAATGCCAAAATATAAGAAAACGAAAAGAACAGGTATAGAATACTCACTCTCAACCACGCGGTGGCGCTTCTCCAGCATCGCATGTTGGCGACCTATCGCCATCACTTGCTCTTCTACCTGTGCGGCTTCCTTTACAAGGATCTGGCGCACAAAGCAAGGAATCAGCAGAGGGCAACAAACGGCGTTTGACTGCCAACTTATAAAAAAAAGGGGGAAGATATACTGACATGGTCCTCCAGCGACTCCGAAGAAGATTGTTGAACCATCATCCGAGCTACTACTCGATGCTCCCCTACGTGAGGAGAGCTCGAAGAATTGTGCCCGAAGTGGGCCGCCGCCGGAGGAGAAGGAGCACGCTCGACCTCTATCTTGGCCTTTGAGGTCGCGACTACTGATTCCTTCAAAAATTCGACGTCGCCAGACGATGACGACGCCTCTTGGCTGCAAGATAAAACACACACTCAGAAAAGGGCAAAGTCAACAAGAAGAAAACAAGGAAATAACGAATGCACTAGCAAAACTTACCAGTCAAATCTATCAAGATCAAATGTGGCCTCCGTCGATTCCGACGAAGACTCCTTGGGCAATCGCATATTCTTGCGAGAAGACGATGCCACAACCCTCACTGGAACGGCGGGAATTGGCGACTCCGCGCCAACAGCTGCGCCTCCTAGATTGGAAGGAGTCGACGCGTTGGAATCCTCACTGCGCGAACGCTTGCGAGTATCCAGACTCTAGGACTCGGGGGCTTCCTCTTCAACATCGGAAGGGACAGTCGACTCAGACTAGTCCTCTTCCACAGCCTCACGAGGAATAATCCCCTCAGGGAGGGGAGGCATGCAAGGCGATACCACCCACTCCTGCATACAAAAAATAAAACAGATAAGTACTAGAAGACGCAATCAAAAAAAATACGCTACTACGTGGCACAACCATACCTCAGGAGGAGGATTCGAAGCATCGAAAGGAGAAACGACTGGCTCGTTCAGAAGCACATCCTTGAGGGTATACTTCGTGACCAGTCGCACCCTCTTATCTACCTCACTCGCGGACATGCCATCGGCGAACCGATGGGATCATCGAAACCACCCCATTGGAACATGGGATGGACCACAGCTGGAGAGAGGTGGGCGACGATGCAACCAGGTCCTGACAAGGGCGCAACCTCCCTCTTCTGCGCCTACGCGACTCTCGAGGTCGCAGACGCGCTGATATAGCACGTCTGTCTCCGCGAGTTCGGAAGGCATGATCACGTTCTTCCAAGAACGCATCTTCTTCTTGAGTCGCGGGATCGAAGGGAGCAAGTCCAAAGTGCTCGTCATTGGCCTTCTGATCGTGCACATAGAACCATCTGTCCCTCCATCCCTGGACGGACTTGGCGAGCTTGATATCAAAGTAGGTGGTGGATGGATCAACATGGATTCCGCAACCACCTACATCGTAAACTAAAGAGCCAGATGCGGACTGACGCTTCAATTTAAAAATGCGTTTGAAAAGACCAAAGTGTGGCTCGATTCCGAGCCAGCACTCACAGAGAGTGATGAAACAGGTGATAAGGAGGAGAGAATTTGGGGACAGCTGGTGGAGCTGGAGCCCATAGAAACACAAAAGACCCCGAAGAAAGGGGTGAAGAGGCAAGGAAAGACCGAGAATGATGAATGCAAGAAAAATCACTCGATAACCAGCGGGAGGCACAGGAATGGTCTCACCGCTGGGGCCTTGTAATCGGCGATGCAGAAATCACTCCGTCTTGGCGAAGAAGACGGAGATCCGACGCCTTGATGATGGAGGGGCGCCACGCTCCATTAGTCACGCGGGTGCCCGCGACTTTCTTCTTCCCGGCGGCGGCGGCGCTGGTGGCTGCAGCAGCGGAGCCACCTTTCTTCTTCGCTGCAGCGAGGATGGCCGCGGAATCGGTGGCAGCGCCTCCCTTCTTCTTCCCCATTGCACGGCGGCGATGAGAGCGAAGAAAATAGCTATGGAACGAACGGAGCTGGTCCAGCGTCGTGGAGAAGATAGGCGCAGAGAAAAAGCAGGAAAGCAAAGGGCAATGGCGATGGCAGCAAGGAAGAAAGAACACAGATGGGAAAATTACCGCCGTGGCATCGCTACTTAACCCCTGGAAGATGCAATCCAACGGCTGACAAAAACCCTATTGGACGCGTGGCATGCATCGCGTAGGACACGTGGAGAATAGGAAGCGCGAACCGTCCCCCCACTTCTACCATTGCGCGCGGAAATCAAGGAAGCACAGTTAAAAATAAGATTACGCACGCCCAGTCAAATCAAAGTCATAAAGTGGGACCCACAACTCGTCCCGTCCCGTCAAAACCGCTCACGCGGGCAACTAAGGTCATACAAGCGTCAGCACTAACATCACCAAAGGCTATGCAATGGAGAACTTCGACTATTTTTAGTCCTTGCTAGAGTCTTCGACTCCACCAAGCACTCGGGGGCTACTCCCATAGGGAGCGCTGGACGCGCCCCCTATGATTTTTCTTTTCTTGTTGCAGGAACATGGACAATCACAAAAAGCAAACCCAACCACTCGAAACACAGTTCGATTATGAACATGGGTTACTCCCATAGGGAGCACCGGAAACAAGCAGGCAAAAGACGACAGCAGTCATGAAAATATTTTTGCTACCTGAGTCATCGACTGAAACAAGCAAGCAAAAGATGACAGCAGTCGCAAAAGTTTTTAGTCCCTGCCTAAGTCTTCGACTCAATCAGGCACTCGGGGGCTACTCCCATAGGGAGCGCTGGTCACGCACCCTATGATTATTTGAACAAAAAACTATGTGTTGATGACATCCACACTCGAAATTCATGGCGACATCGCCTCATAATTTTCCCCCTGCAAAGAGACTGCGTCTCCTGGGTTACCCGAATCGTCTCCGCGATGATAAAATTCGGATGCCGCGCCTACGGCGTGAAGGTAAGACCTGCATAAGGCCTGGCAACACATTTAACTGCGCATTACCAGAAACATATCCGTGCCCACAGGCACGATGAACATGCCTTGACGGACGCGTCAAGTGCTCATACCCATATAACTGGAATTCGACTCCTGTAAGACCTACACGGACTGAGTCGAATTACACCAGCACTTTTCCGGATTCGAGTCCGGGGACTCGAATTCGATTAGATTGCGTTGTTTCACCCTAAGGTGGTTAATCGATACTTCGGTATATCATATCGTGCACGATATCAACAATCCCTATGACACAAATAAAAGCAATCGAAATATACTCATTCAGCACTCGAAGGCTTCAAAGTCCCCGGTCGAATCTGATTCCACTAGACACTCGGGGCTCTTGACATGGGTATACCCTACAGTACTCGAACTTGGTATATCTGGCCCAAATCGCATGCAGTCCCACGGTGTCGCCAAGGCGGATGGAGGACTCGAGTAACCTATGGACTCTCAATTGCTTGAAGGACAAGAAGAAGCTAAAGATAGAAAGTTTGAAGGGGAAAACCCTAACTTGTAACCGACTCGACCTGCTACCCGAGACCTAGCCTATCTATATAAAGGCTAGGAGGGGGCGGCGAGGAGGACACATGCAACCCTAGTTTTCGCAACCCTCGCTAGATTTCATCTACGCATCATTGTAACTTTCGACTCCCTCGATAATTCCATGAGCAGACAAGCAGGAGTAGGGACCTCTACGAGGCCTGAACCTGGGTAAATCCTTTGTCCCCTGTGTGCTTGTTTGCTAGCCTATAGATGTCTCTAGCGCTCCCTCCTTCTCCAAAACCCAAGTCCATAACAATGGGCATTAACGAGTTAAACCCTCGTCAGGAGCACTGGACAGCGGTCAAGAATATCCTAAAGTACCTGAATAGGACTAAGGATATGATTCTTTCTTATGGAGGTGATGAACAACTTGTTGTAAATGGTTACACTGATGCTAGTTGGAACACTAATCCAGATGACTCGAAGTCACAGTCTGGATACGTATTTATTTTGAATGGTGCTGCGGTAAGCTGGAGGAGTGCCAAGCAAAGCGTTGTGGCGAAATCTTCAACTGAATCGGAATACATAGCTACTTCAGAGGCTACACAAGAAGCCATATAGATGAAGGAGTTCATTACTGAACTTGGCGTGGTTCCCAGTGCGTTGGACCCAATGGCCATCTACTGTGACAACACAGGTGCCATAGCTAATGCACAGGAGTCAAGGTCACATAGCAAGCTGAAGCACATCAAGCTACATTCCCATGCTATTCGTGAGTATGTCCGAGATGGTGACATAAAGATTTGCAAAGTACACACTGATCTGAATGTGGCAGATCCGTTGACTAAACCTCTCCCTAGAGCAAATCATGACCAACACCAGAACACCATGGGTGTTAGGTATATTACCATGTAATCTAGATTATTGACTCTAGTGCAAGTGGGAGACTGTTGGAGCTATGCCCAAGAGGCAATAATAAAAATGGTTATTATTATATCTTTGTGTTTATGATGAATGTTTACATCCCATGCTATAATTGTATTATAAGGAAACACTAATACATGTGTGTTTTGTAAACATAAAAGAGTCCCTAGTAAGCCTCTTGTTGAACTAGCTTGTTGATTAATTGATGATCATGGTTTCCTGTTCATGGACATTGGAAGTCATTAATAACAAGGTTATATCATTAGGAGAATAATGTGATGGACACACACCCATAGTAAGCGTAGCATAAGATCAAGTCATTAAGTTCATATTGCTATAAGCTTTCAAATGCATAGTAACCTAATCTTTTGACCATGAGGTTATGTTAATCACCATCACCGGATGGGTACTTTGATGACATCAAACACCGCTTCGTAACTGGGTGGTTATAAAGGTGTCATTGGGTATTCTGAAAGTATGTGTTGAAGTGCATGGACCAAGATTGGGATTTGTCCATCCATATGACGGATAGATATGCTCTGGGCCCTCTCGGTGGGATGTCATCTAGTTAGCTTGCAAGCATGTGACTAGGTCACAAGGGATGACATATCATGGAATGAGTAGAGAGTACTTATCAGTAACGAGGTAGAACTAGGTATGGAGATACCGACGATCAAACCTCGGATAAGTAGAATATCGCGTGACAAAGGGAATTGGTTTCGTATGTTAATGGTTCTATCGATCACGAAGTCATCGTTGAGTATGTGGGAGCCGTTATGGATCTCCAGATCCCGCTGATGGTTATTGATCGGAGAGGTGTCTCCATCATGTCTGCATATTCACGAACCGTAGGGTGACACACTTAAGGTTCGAAGTTGTTTTAAGTAGATATGGAATGTGCGTTGGGAACCGAATGTTGTTCGGAGTCTCGGATTGGATCCGAGACATCACGAGGAGATCTGGAATTGTCCGGAGAATAAGATTCATATATTGGGGATCATTTCCTAAGTTAGGAAATGTTCCGGAGTATTTGTATGGGGATTCTAGAAGGTTTCGAAATGTTCCGGAAGGTTCTAGAAGATTTCTTGGAGTTTGCTTGAAAACCAAGAAAGGATCAAGGAATCCTTGTGGGGCAAGACAAGGAGTAGTGGGGGAGGAGGACTCCTCCCCCCTCCCAATCTGCCGGCCAAGGAAGGGAGGGGAGTCCTACTAGGACTCCCCCTCCCATGGTGCCTCCCTCCTTTAAATAGAGGGGTGGAGGCGCCACCCCCTTGCCCCTTCTATTCTCAAACCCTAGCCGCCTCTCTCCTCCTCCTTCCCTCTGCTCGCTTAGGCGGCCTGCAGAATTCTCTACTCCACCACCACCACCACGCCCGTCGTGCTCTGGGATTCCATGGAGATCTACTACCTCCACGCTCACTGGAACAGGAGAGGAAGGTCTGACTCCAAGACGCAGTGACCATCATGCAAGCGCTTGGGCGCCGGAGGAAGGATCGTGTAGCATCCCAATTGTCTAACAATTGCAATGCTAGTAGCCTAGTCTATATATATGCTACTTCCTATATATAATTGTTGCATCATCATTATATCATGCTCATGTCATCATGCCACCTTGCATTTGAGCATCTTATAAAACCCCTTTGGTGTTTTGGTTCTTATCTCATCTGCATTATTAATTGTATTTGCCTCTTGATATTGTATTTGGGTCTTGATATATTGTTTAAATTCCCAAGTTGAGTTGGGGGCATATCTTTTATTAACTCCACCACCTTTTCTTTCACCACCTTATAATTCCACCATCCAACTAAATATGAGCTTTGCACTTTATTTGAGTTTACCTCTAGCTCATGTGGGTTGGGATGGATCCAATTCTTTTCCACATGCTCTCATCTTAGCATCATGTTGTTTTCACATTATTGATATATGAGAGCCACTTGGCCACCTTTGCATGCCTTGTGAGTGGAACCCTTTTTCCTAGCTTCCATATGGATTATTATGGATTTATGCTCATGTGGGAATATTTTTGGGACTAGTAACCATCTAGTGGAACATACACACTAGCATGTCCCATTTTATTTCAAACATGGCCATCTCCAACTACTCCACATGGGGCATCCTTTCATTTCTTTTGCTTGGCTTTATTCCATCTTTGGAAAAGCAAATGAACAATGCCATGTTTAATATTATTGTTTTCACAAGAATCAACATGGTATTAAATATTTGCATGGGCCATGCAAGTGCCACCCTTTTCTAGCATTTGGTTTTTATTTGAATCTTGAGTGGATCATCATCTCTCTCTATCTCTATCCTTTCTTTTGGCTTGATCTAAGTTAATCTAGCTTAACCCTATCATCACATCCCTCTCTTTTTCTTGCTTTGTTTTTGTTTGATCTTGGTTGTTCTTGGCTTGACCTTGTCCATAGCAAACCCTACCACCCTAATCATCTACACCTCCATGCCACCCTCTCTAAGCCACACCCCCACTTAATCTAACACCATACCCCCTCTAAACCTAGTTCTAGCTAAACCCTAAGCCACCCCATCACCCCCTCTCGGCCTCTCTCTTCTCTCTATCTAGCTGGCCCCACCAGGATCAAACCCCACCCAGCTACCTACCCCTCTCCAACCCTAGACAAACCCTAGCCCGAGCCTCCCATCTACCCAAACCTAGCTCAAACCCGAGCCTACCCCCCTCTCTCTCCCTAGCTCTCTCTCCCAGCGGGTCCCTACCCACCACCCTCCTGGCCTCACCACAGCCCCACACCGGCCTCCCCCCATGCGCCTCGGCCGAGCCGATCGAGCACGTGCAGGAGAAGAAAAGGTGGCCGACGCCACCTTTCCCCTCCACCACGCCATCTACCCCCTCCCTCCGATCCTATCCACCCCACCTCTCTGCCTCGCCCTGCTACCTCTCCCAGATCCGCCCCATAGCCTCCCCTCTCTCCCTCTTTCTCCACCGCCACCGTCTACACCTCGCCGCCAGAAAAAAAAACCTCGGCCTCCACCCCATCTCGTGAACCAGACGTGCAGACCGACCGTGGAGTGGCCGGGTAGACCGAGGAGATCCCTCTGCAGCCCCTGACACGGCGAGAGATCGGAGGAGATCGCCGACCAGACGCCGACATCGACGCCAAACCCTAGATCCGGTGCGCCCAGCTCCAACGACGATCTACCGCCCCTCTGCTCGATCCGACCACGCCAACATCACCTCGGTGAGCTCCCTAACCCCTGACATGGTCCCTTCGTGGCGCTTAGATAGATCTGACGGACGTTTCGTCGTGCACCCTCGGTGCACCGACGAGCGCACGCGCCTGCTCGCTCCGCGCCACGCAAAACCCTACCTAGGCCCATCCACCCTCCCTGACAACAACACCGGCCACGTTGGCTCCGCCCATGCGAGCCCTAGGTCCTGCTGCTCGATCCCCCACCGCAGACGCAGCAGCACCGTCTGCGGTAGAGAAAGAAGATCTACAAGACGGCCGCACTTTTGCCGATAACCCCTCGCTTTTTTGTCAGAACTGCGGTCCAGCCTCGGCCCATCTGTCTGCTCCGGTGAAGTTTTGTAGAAAAGCCCCTGGTTTCTCCAGCCTTAACTCCGGCCTCCAGCTCGGCCTCACTGCAGCCTCACATTGCTCACGACAATGGGTCCGCGAGCACCTCGGCCCCACTGCTTCTCTAGGTCTAGCTCAACCCGCGGTGGCAGACGCTTTTCTGCGCCGTGTGCTGCTGAGTCAGCTGCTGGCCCCACGGGTCATTGTATGTGGCTAGCCTAGAGCTGAGTAACAAAAGTTCTGTGTATTCTGTTTTAATTCAAATTTATTTCAAATTAATTCAAATTTATTTTCTGTTTTTAAATAACTTTTAAAATACAAACCCAAATAATACATATAATATGTGTTTTCAAATTAGAAAAATGTGAGGAATTCAAATATGCCATTCAAAATATATTTTGAACATTAAAATTCCAAGTTGATTAAAATTACTTTAAAATGCCCTTTTATCTTAATAAATTAATAACTTTTGTTTTATAAATCCAAATTTAACAAATAATAAGTCTAAAATGTTTAGCTCGACGAGACCTTTCTGTTTATGCATTCCATGGTTTGATTTAAAGCATGCATCATATAAATATAATGTGTACAGCAACTAATTTGGGAATAAAATGTGGGCAAAACTCAATAAAATGGTTTCTTCTTGTATTCCACACCTCACCCATGCCATGCTACTTTATTGCCATGCAACTTGTGCATCATTCATCATGGCATGATTGTTTGCTTGATGCATTTATTCATATGCTTGTGCACTTTATTTATGTTGGCCCTTGTTTGTTTGGTTCTTCTTCGAATAGACGCCGAAAGGTGGGATATATCAAGAGAACGTGGAGCACTACCCAGATCCATCCCTTGCTTCAACTGAGCTGCCAGGCAAGCACTACCACATGCTTGCATACATATAGTACCTATTGCCTCTATCTTATTCTTGCATCATTGAGTCGCGATTGCATTAAATTGAATCCCAAGTATTGCATAGCCTTTACTTTTAAACCCCACCGAAGCTTGTTCCTCCATCCCATGAGCCATTACTACAGGAGTTGTTTGAGCCATGCGAGTCGTAGAACAACATGTGTAGGGTATGTGAGTGTCTGATGGATAACGAGGTACCTACACAACTTAACCTGAGTAGTAATGGGATAACTAATGAAAGTGGCATCGGTGAGCCATATTCGCTATTTGGTTTTTCAGGCTCACTTGTGTCCCGTGAGGACCCCGAGTACTTGATTCCTGTTCCTTGAATATTCGCTATCCACATCCGGGAGGCTTATGAACCCCCGAGCTGAGCTTGATTCATTCTTATTTCGAGGGCCACAAACTAGTTTGAGGTTTTATTTACTATCCTGTACTTATGCCATGCTTTATCGCTTTATTTAAAATTGTGCGAGAGCACCTTTACTTTGTTTAGGAAAGCGGAGTGTTTTCGCGGTGTCGACAAGCCAGTCACATTTTCGGTTCCCAATCGTTCACAGCCATTGGCGCAAACCTTGAGGCCGTCTCGAGTCACTAACTTCGCTATGGTAGCTCAATGGGTGGCCCCTGAAATATTTCTGAATCCTGTAATTGCTTTGTCGGACTGCCTCGTTGGGTTTTGATTTGGTTTTTCCGAGGCATATCGAGTGTGTGTTATTTGTGCACCTCGCAGGTAAAACTTTCAAAGCCGTGTCCGCGGTTATGGACGACTTGGAGCACAGTTTCTCGATCATAGACAAGCATAACTAAAGTACCGCTTCTAATTTGTCTAGACTAGGTACCTGACTAGTAAATAGTGCAATACTCACGGAATGGATAATAAAACTGCCAACGGATGGGGTTGTTAAATCCGCTTCCTCGTCGGTGGCGAGGAGGAGGATGGATCTGTTAAGATTACCATTATAATCTGTTGTTATTAATTCACGGACATCCGCTCATCTCTGTTAGGCGGATGGTTAGCGAGTTTCTATAGAATTGCTAGGGTTTATCTTTTGCTGCAATTGCGTCACCCTGTGTTGTGTCCCCTTTAGAGGCATAAAGACTTGCTGAAAATTTACCCCTAGGGTCTCACACGATAAATTATTGGTTCAGATGAACAGGTACACTCGCAAGATGGATACTGGGTGGAAGAGACGGACGATGTGGGCAACGATCATTCGGTGTAGAGATTCCGGGAACGGGGATCCGTGAGATCTGTGGGCGAGATCTGCTTATTTATGGGGCATCTTATGCCGATTTGCTTCTTATCCGTACTCGGATTTTGTCTTCCGCTTCCGCTTGATACTCTGTTGATTGATGTATGAGGAGATATCCTAAACTATTATATCTGTCTAGGATATTTGGATCTTGCCGTATGGCATTGCTATATTTCCTTTCTTTTTAGATGGAATGGCTCTGATGTACTATTGTATGGTGGCTTGCATACATACTCACTGGTGTATATAGTTGATCCCTTCTCCTACCGATTACGCCGCCCGTTCTTGTCCCGATGTTTAGAAATGGTTGGGACGGCCGAAAGGTCTACCTGTGAGTGGCATTTGGGCCCCACCGTACTATTTCAACCATTTCTGCTCATCCAGGCTTGTAACTAGGAGCGTAATTCACCGAGGTAGTTACAATTGGTATCAGAGCCATCCCGCCCTTCAGGGTCTCAGCCAAATGGTCGTTGTCTGTCTAGCAAATATTTTGGTAGTTATGTATACTAGGGAAAAACAAAACGCGAGAGTAGGACTGCTTCCATTTTTCTTCTTACCCACCCACCACCCTTTTCTGGTAAGGAAGTGTAACGTTTTTCAATCCTCTTCTTAAAAATTCAAATTAGGATTCACGTGTTCTGGGTTTCCGTAGTACCATAGAAAGTGTGTGTGTGTGTAATTCCTTGTCTATCTGTTGCACCCAGTTTGTTATCACAATCTGCCTTTGGTTATCAACTGTTGGTACATTCCATACCGACAGGCTTTTGCAAACCGATGCGATCTATTTGACTCCTTGTTAACCGGTGCCATCTTTTTAAGGGTGTCCTTCCTTCTAGCAACTCCACATTCTGTGTAAGCATCAGTTGCTAATCTCTACCTGATAAGTGATTTTGCGCATCTATTGGCATTTTAATGCCGGAAAATGCAGAAAATTTTTCTTTGATACATCTGTGTTTCCACACTCCTTTTCAGTCGTGTGTGAGACATCATCTATCTCCCTTTTATCAGCATGCCCACGCTAACTCATTCTTTTGTCACCGGCGTTTAATCCTGGAGTTTCGTTTCATCAACAATTCTCTTGGGCTAATTACATAACATGTGTCGATCCGATGCTGATGATTGTAATTTGGCTCTCGGCATAGCTATATTCCACTCATGATAAGTGTCGATTGGAATATGGAAAAATGCTATCAACCGTCACCATCTGGAGGATAAGGTTATCTCCTGTGATTTTGAGTACACCGTGATCATATCTATGCATATTCAAGTATCTGTGGTAATCCGGAGTTTCCCAAAGCACTACGGCGGTCTATCATCTGTCCATCATGCTGCAGATCTTTTTGAACCCCATATCTGCAAATTCTCCTGGATACGAGGGAATTGCATCTTTTCGTCTCTGGTAGCTTTGCTTAAGGTATGAGCTATCATCGGTTCTTAACCAAGATCTCTTTATCTTTGTAACCGGTGATCCGATCGACAATGTGAACCAGGTGGCATCTCTTCTTCTTCCGAAGGACCAGATAATCTATTCTTCCAGTGCATCTTCTTCAACACGAACCCGTGCTCTTAATAGTGATCTTTCTAAGAGCGTTGAGCTCAGGAAGTGTTCGAGCATTTGTTCGTTTCTCCCGCCTCTTGAACTCGGTATTCTGGGAATATCTTGTTAATCCATGGTGGTATATGTTGATAATATGCTAGCCTATTCGATATCAATGGAAGGACATGGAAGATCATCGGTGTCTCTTTCTCTCAAGCTTCGTGAGCACTGCCTGTGTGCAAAGTCTCAAAGTGAGAATTCTGACTTTTTGAAGTCACCTATCTCGGCCACGTCCTTCTGCTAAATAGATCGCTTCAATTCTGGAATCAGCAAGTCCATTGTTAATTCCATCCTCCATCTTCAACCAATCCGGAGTTGTTCCTTGTTGGCAAGTTATCGTAAATCGTTCGCTTAAAGATTTCCTCAAGACTGCTAAATCTCTCTCAATCTTTTCAAGAAGAACATGGAGTTCTTTCACCTCTGTCTCGTCAAGTAATCTCTTGAAACCCTCTCGCGCTATCGTATATGCTCAATCCACCGGAGGCCATGAAGACCTTCCAGATCTTGTTTTCCTTCTGTTCAAGTTGGTGCTATCTTTTCCGTAGCCGTTGAATCTTGCAGTTGTTCTCCGTAATCTTCCTTCATATCTTTCCGGTGGCTTGGTACTTCAGACATGACGACAACATCATCACCGTTATCTATCTTGGATCCGGTGAATCATTTGTATCTATCCTTGTTTTCTTACGGAGTTCCATGAGCTCTTCTTGTCAATACCTTCACCGCTTTCGTAGTTGGGTTGCATGGTTTTCTTATTCATGTGCGGAGTAATGCTTTGAGTGCGGGATGGAGTAGCTACCATACCACTACTCTTATCATTCGCTCTTGTACATTGAATTGGTGAATTAATGTGATTTCACTCCTTCCACGGAAGTTAGAAGTGGCCTTTATCCCTTGATACTTTTACTTCCGTCCTTGTTCTCCGGAGTGCTCTCTTGAAGAAAGTAATCAATAATCTCTTGTTGGTGATCTCGTCTTTTCCTACACGGAGCAAATCTTCAATTATCTGGTGGAAACAAACGCAAACTCTTTTCTGTCCTCGTCATTCTACCGGTGCTCGACATCCCCAAACAAGATGAAAGGAAACTATCTCTCTCTTTGTTTCATCAATTCTTTTTCTGTGGTAAAGCCAATTATGGTTGATGCCATCAGCCGCAAATCTATTGCGTTAGCCTCAAGGCTAAAGAAAGCAATAAGTATCTCTACAATAAACTCCAGATCCTCTATATTCTTTGCTTCTCGGGATTCCACCATGATCTAGCTTCACATCCGTCTCTGGAAGTTATATCCGCGCACCTCAATTGCGTGATCCTTCGGTTCTTACCGGCGCAACAAGAATCTAATCCGGCGATGTCTAGCTAAATCTTTCTGTTGATATCAAGGGACTCTATTGTTTGAAGGCAATATTGTTTCCGTACTTCCTTTCCCAAATCCGAGAGGATACGATGCTATTGTCATAGTGATTCAAGCCTCTCCAATCTAGCTCTTTTCTTCCAGCGCGACAAAGATCAATCCTCTCTAGTATCAGTAAATCTTCAATCTTAACGGTGTGTCTTTTATTTATCCATGATACATCATCTTGTCCTTTCTTTCTCAAGTGGTTCTTTTTCTCTTATCATGTTTCTTGAGAAAACCGGAGCTACGTCCATCCTATCCTTCTTGTCTCACGACAATCCTTCAACTCTTCTAACCCGTTGTTTCTCAAGCAAAACACAAGACTCGCAACAAGTCTAGCAAGTTTTGCAAGGTGTAGTGGTCGCACCATTCCGTTGTTCATCAACTTGGGAACGTGAGGGTCACCTTCGTTCGAACACCCGCCTCTCCTTGTGTTGTTTTCCTTTTTCCTATGAATCTCGGGGCGAGATTCTTGTTTAGTGGGGGAGAGTTGTAGCATCCCAATTGTCTAACAATTGCAATGCTACTAGCCTAGTCTATATATATGCTACTTCCTATATATAATTGTTGCATCATCATTATATCATGCTCATGTCATCATGCCACCTTGCATTTGAGCATCTTATAAAACCCCTTTGGTGTTTTGGTTCTTATCTCATCTGCATTATTAATTGTATTTGCCTCTTGATATTGTATTTGGGTCTTGATATATTGTTTAAATGACCAAGTTGAGTTGGGGGCATATCTTTTATTAACTCCACCACCTTTTCTTTCACCACCTTATAATTCCACCATCCAACTAAATATGAGCTTTGCACTTTATTTGAGTTTACCTCTAGCTCATGTGGGTTGGGATGGATCCAATTCTTTTCCACATGCTCTCATCTTAGCATCATGTTGTTTTCACATTATTGATATATGAGAGCCACTTGGCCACCTTTGCATGCCTTGTGAGTGGAACCCTTTTTCCTAGCTTCCATATGGATTATTATGGATTTATGCTCATGTGGGAATATTTTTGGGACTAGTAACCATCTAGTGGAACATACACACTAGCATGTCCCATTTTATTTCAAACATGGCCATCTCCAACTACTCCACATGGGGCATCCTTTCATTTCTTTTGCTTGGCTTTATTCCATCTTTGGAAAAGCAAATGAACAATGCCATGTTTAATATTATTGTTTTCACAAGAATCAACATGGTATTAAATATTTGCATGGGCCATGCAAGTGCCACCCTTTTCTAGCATTTGGTTTTATTTGAATCTTGAGTGGATCATCATCTCTCTATCTCTATCCTTTCTTTTGGCTTGATCTAAGTTAATCTAGCTTAACCCTATCATCACATCCCTCTTTTTCTTGCTTTGTTTTTGTTTGATCTTGGTTGTTCTTGGCTTGACCTTGTCCATAGCAAACCCTACCACCCTAATCATCTACACCTCCATGCCACCCTCTCTAAGCCACACCCCCACTTAATCTAACACCAAACCCCCTCTAAACCTAGTTCTAGCTAAACCCTAAGCCACCCCATCACCCCCTCTCGGCCTCTCTCTTCTCTCTATCTAGCTGGCCCCACCAGGATCAAACACCACCCAGACTACCTACCCTCCAACCCTAGACAAACCCCTAGCCCGAGCCTCCCATCTACCCAAACCTAGCTCAAACCCGCGCCTACCCCCTCTCTCCCTCTCTCTCTCTCTCTGCCCGGGTCCCGACCTCCGCCTCCACCTCTGCCCACTGCCCGGCCCCATGCGCCACCTGCCCTGGCCGAGCCGACCGAGCACGTGTAGGAGAAGAAAAGGTGGCCGACGCCACCTTTCCCCTCCACCACGCCATCTACCCCCTCCCTCCGATCCTATCCACCCCACCTCTCTGCCTCGCCCTGCTACCTCTCCCAGATCCGCCCCATAGCCTCTCTCCCTCTTTCTCTCCACCTTGCCTACACCTCGCCAAAAAAACCTCGGCCTCCACCCCATCTCGTGAACAGACGTGCAGACCGACCGTGGAGTGGCCGGTGACCGAGGAGATCCCTACAAGAGCCTGCAGACACGGCGACGAGGAGAGAGGAGAACTGGCCGACGCCGACACCGACGCCAAACCCTAGATCCGGTGCGCCAGCTCACGACGATCTACCGCCCCTCCGCCGATCCGACCACGCCAACATCACCTCGGTGAGCTCCTCGACCCCTGGACATGGTCCCTTTGCCGTGCGCTAGATCCGACGGACGTTTGCGTGCACCCTCGGTGCCGACGAAGCCTTACATACCGCGCGCCAAGAAACCCTACCTAGGCCCATCCACCCTCCTCGACAACAACACGGCCCGCCCGCGTGGCTCCGCCACATGAGCCCTAGGTCCCGCGTTCGATCCCCACCTGCTCAGACGCTGCACCGATCTGTCCAGGTAGAGAAAGAAGATCTACAAGATCGGCGCTTTTGCTAATAACCCCCCTGCTTATGCGTAACCCATGGTCGGCCCCCGCATCCATCTCGGTGAAGTTTTGTAGAAAAGCCCCCTGGTTTCTCCGGCCTGAACCCGCGCTCCAGCTCGGCCCTCACTTCACATTGCCCACGTGGCTCACGACACGGGTCCGCGAGCACCTCATTCCCTCTAGGTTCTCAGCTCAACCCATGGTGGCGACGCTTCTTTCTGCTGCTGAGTCACTGCTGCCCACAGGTCATTGTCTGTGGCTAGCCTAGAGCTGAGTAACAAAAGTTCTATGTATTCTGTTTTAATTCAAATTTATTTCAAATTAATTCAAATTCAAATTTATTTTCTGTTTTTAAATAACTTTTAAAATACAAACCCAAATAATACATATAATATGTGTTTTCAAATAAGAAAAATGTGAGGAATTCAAATATGCCATTCAAAATATATTTTGAACATTAAAATTCCAAGTTGATTAAAATTACTTTAAAATGCCCTTTTATCTTAATAAATTAATAACTTTTGTTTTATAAATCCAAATTTAACAAATAATAAGTCTAAAATGTTTAGCTCGACGAGACCTTTCTGTTTATGCATTCCATGGTTTGATTTGAAGCATGAATCATATAAATATAATGTGTACAGCAACTAATTTGAGAATAAAATGTGGGCAAAACTCAATAAAATGGTTTCTTCTTGTATTCCACACCTCACCCATGCCATGCTACTTTATTGCCATGCAACTTGTGCATCATTCATCATGGCATGATTGTTTGCTTGATGCATTTATTCATATGCTTGTGCACTTTATTTATGTTGGCCCTTGTTTGTTTGGTTCTTCTTGAATAGACGAAAGGCGGGGATATATCAAGAGAACCAGGAGCACTACCCAGATCCATCCCTTGCTTCAACTGAGCTGCCAGGCAAGCACTACCACATGCTTGCATACATATAGTACCTATTGCCTCTATCTTATTCTTGCATCATTGAGTCGCGATTGCATTAAATTGAATCTCAAGTATTGCATAGCCTTTACTTTTAAACCCCACCGAAGCTTGTTCCTCCATCCCATGAGCCATTACTACAGGAGTTGTTTGAGCCATGCGAGTCGTAGAACAGCATGTGTAGGGTATGTGAGTGTCTGATGGATAACGAGGTACCTACAACTTAACCTCGAGTAGTAATGGGATAACTAATGAAAGTGGCATCGGTGAGCCATATTCGCTATTTGGTTTTTCAGGCTCACTTGTGTCCGTGGGACCCCGAGTACTTGATTCCTGTTCCTTGAATATTCGCTATCCACATCCGGAGGCTTATGAACCCCCAGGCGTAGCTTGATTCATTCTTATTTCTGAGGGCCACAAACTAGTTTGAGGTTTTATTTACTATCCATGCTTATGCCATGCTTTCTTGCTTGATTTAAAATTGTGCGAGGAGCACTTTGTCTGTTAGGAAAGCGGAGTGTTTTCGCGGTGTCGACAAGCCCAGTCACATTTTCGGTTCCCGATCGTACAGCCATTGACGCAAACCTTGAGGCCGTCTCGAGTCACTAACCGTTGCGGGTAGCTCAATGGGGTGGCCCCAAATATTTCTGAATCCTATAATTGCTTTGTCGTGACCTCGTTGGGTTTTGATTTGGTTTTTTAGGCATATCGAGTGTGTGTTGCTATTTGTGCACCCTAGGTAAAACTTTCTGAAAGTCGTGTCCGCGTTTATGGATGACTTGGAGCACAGTTTCTCGATCATAGACAAGCATAACTAAAGTACCGCTTCTAATTTGCCTAGACTAGGTACCTGACTAGTAAATAGTGCAATACTCACGGAATGGATAATAAAACTGCCAACGGATGGGGGTTGTTCGTCCGCTTCCTCGTCGGTAAGCGAGGAGGAGGATGGATCTGTTAAGATTACCATTATAACTGTTGTTATTAATTCACGGACATCCGTCTATCTCTGGTTAGGCGGATGGTTAGCGAGTTTCTATAGAATTGCTGGGGTTTATCTTTTGCTGCAATTGCGTCACCCCAGGTTGTGTCCCCTTTAGAGGCATAAAGACTTGCTGAGTACCCCTAGGGTCTCACACGATAAATTATTGGTTCAGATGAACAGGTACACTCGCAAGATGGATACTGGGTGGAAGAGACGGACGATGTGAACGATCATTCGGTGTAGAGATTCCGAACAGGATCCGTGAGATCTGTATGGATCTGCTTATTTATGGGGCATCTTATGCCGATTTGCTTCTTATCCGTACTCGGATTTTGTCTTCCGCTTCCGCTTGATACTCTGTTGATTGATGTATGAGGAGATATCCTAAACTATTATATCTATCTAGGATATTTGGATCTTGCCATATGGCGTTGCTATATTTCCTTTCTTTTTAGATGGAATGGCTCTGATGTACTATTGTATGGTGGCTTGCATACATACTCACTGGTGTATGTAGTTGATCCCTTCGCCTGCCGATTACGCCGCCCGTTCTTGTCCCGATGTTTAGAAATGGTTGGGACGGCCGAAAGGTCTACCTGTGAGTGGCATTTGGGCCCCACCGTACTATTTCAACCATTTCTGCTCATCCAGGCTTGTAACTAGGAGCGTAATTCACCGAGGTAGTTACAGATCGTCTACTTGATCTTGAGATCGGCAAGTGATCGACTACATCAACCACGAGATCCGATCTCGTAACGATTTCGGATCTATAAGGGTTAGTACAGATCTATCTCGTTGCACATGTCTAATAGATTAGATCTTGGCTTTTATCTAGATTAGATCTGGGTTTTGTTCGTTCTTGCGGTAGAATTTTTTTGTTTTCCATGCTATGAACCCATCAATGTGTTCATCTCTCTCTCTATGCATGACCATATTGTGATCATGAGCTTTGTAATCAAGGAGATCTACCTTGCTACTCAAGTGCTTTAATAGATCTCTGATCTCCCCACGTGTGTGAAAGTGACAGCATGCACACCGTGGTGGCACTTAGGTTAGAGATTACAAATACTTGTTATGAGTTATATTTGGAGTTGGATGTCTCTATGAAATTGTGGTCTTTGTTGGAACCATCTAGTGCTCAAGGTGACAGTGTGGGGTTATCTAGATGGGAAAACCGAACTTTGAGGAGTGCTGTTATAGCCCTACCATGGATTAGAGTGTCCAACCGAAGAGTAGTTCAGAGTAGTATCATAAAGAGAATATATTTATATGAGAGTGTTCACTAGTGAAAGTATGATCCCTAGGCCTTGTTTCTAAGCATTGAAACACCGTTTGCAATTAGATCTGTTACATGTTTGCTTGCTTTCATCTTTATTTCAAATTGCCTTTAGTCTGTTCCCACGTCAACCACACGCCATCAAAGCTATTTTCTGGCACCGTTACCACTTATAATTGTCCATACCACTTGTATTTCACTATCTCTTCACCAAACTAGTGCACCTATACACCTGACAAGTGTATTTGGTGTGTTGGGGACACAAGAGACTTCTTGTATCTTGATTGCAGGGTTGCTTGAGAGGGATACCTTTGACCACTTCCTCCCTGAGTTCGATAAACCTTGGATAATCCACTTAAGGGAAAACTTGCTGCTGTTCTACAAACCTCTACACTTGGAGGCCCAACAACTATCTACAAGAATAGAAGTGCGTAGACATCAGGGCTTCTCCCTCTCCCTATAAAGGCCCTCCACTCCCTGCTCTCATCTCACACCTCCTCATGAAGGATCTCTCTCTCCCTCTAGAATTGTTCCCGATGGTGTCAGATTACCGAAATACATGTTCCCGGTGGCTTTGTCTAAAAGGAGTTGCTGCTTCCGCTGCACTGGAGCGAGGACGCGGAGGTTGTCGGGGTACCGGACGTGTGTGCGATCATGGATACACCGCTGCTTTGCAGTGCTGGACTTGCTGGCGCTGGACCTGCTAGACTTCATCACGATCTTGAGATTGACAAGTGTACAACAACATCATCCACGAGTACGACCTCGTAACGCTTTGTCGCTCTTCAAGGGTATGTTCTCTATGAATGTAAAACCCACCCGTTGATTGTATCTAGGTAGATAGATCTTGGTGCTTAGTTGTTCACATCGTAGATTTTTTTGTTTTCTATGCTGCGAACCCAACAAAACTGACTTCGCGGAGATTCATGAGAGACTTTCACCGGAGATCTCGTCGGATACCGCATAGCAAAAAGTTTGTGGTATTGTAGCAAAATCAGAAAGCAGATGTAGCAAGATAATTATGCTAATGTAGCAAAAGCCGATTTCGCCGGAGACATCGTCGGAGCAAAAACTTGTAGCAAAAAATATGCCATTGTAGCAGCGCCGCTCACCACAGGTAACAACACTAGAAGCCATATGTAGGAGGTCTGGTCGTCGCAGGTAGCAGGTTCGGATGCCGCAGGTAGCAGCTGTCGCCATAGGTAGCAACACCAAAAGCCGTATGTAGCAGGTTCGGTCACCGTGTGTAGCATCGCCCAGCAGTCCGCACATAGTAGTGCTGCCAACCCATGTAGTAAACCTTGATGCCGTAGGTAGCATGCATGAGATGCACCACCTCGAATCACCGGTCCCGCCGAAGGTGGGAGAGAGGGGAGCGGCATCTGACTAGGCTCGTGCTGGAGGCACCTTGACGCCTGCTTGCAGGCTAGATGGGGGTACCAGGGCAACATTTGGTTGAGGAAGAAGGTCACGGCGGAGGTCGGCGGCGGCTTCCGGCGAGCTTTAGGGGAGGGCGACGGTGTACGACGAGCATTAGGGGAGGGCGGCGGCGCGCTCTGGCTGGCAAGAAGGAGATACGGCGAGCTCTATAATAAGCTACATCCAGCGTTGGGTTATGATGGCGCGGCCTCACGGGCGTGCTTCCAGCGAGCTTTAAGGGATGGCGACGACTTCCATCGAGCTTTAGGGGATGGCGGCGGCCTCCGGCGAGCTTTAGGGCAGGGCAGAGGCACACTCTAGCCGGCAAGAAGCGGAGGCGGCGTGCGAGGAGCTAGGGTTGCGGGCGACAAGCGATGGACTAGATGTAAGAAAGAGATAAGGGGGCGAAGAAAAGTAGAACCCACCCACGTTTGGTCACAGCGCGAGCGAACCAACCACCTAGGGGATCGATCGCTATTATCCTCCGGGGAGTAGTAACGCGATGTTTTTTAGCTAAAGCAAGACTAGGCTTTTTTTAAGGACACTAGACCGAGAACCTTTTTGTCCCCGGGGACACCTTGCATCAATAGGAAAATAAAATAGTACTACTCCTCCGTTTCAAAATATAATAAAATCGAAAACATCTTATAATGTACGTCCTCCGTCCTAAAATAAGTGACTTAAGTTTGTCTATGTATTTAGATTTATTTTAGTTTGAGATACATGTGAATCTAGACAAATACAGGTCACTTATTTTGGAAGAAAGAGTGTAATATGTTTTAGCTTAGAAGTCCTTCCGTTTCAAAATATAACTCCCTCCGTTTTATAATATAAGATGTTTTAGATAGTACTCTCTTCGTTTTAAAATATAAGATGTTTTATGTTTTGTGAAAACAAATGTGTCTAGATATTTGATTTTTTAGTGCGTAGGTTAGAGCATCTCCACTCGGGGGCCTCAAAGGCCCCCCATAGCGTTTTGGGGCCGTCGGCGCGAAATTTCGAGCCAGTCATGCGTTTCAATTTTTTTTGGCGCCGACACAGTCCAGTTATTTACCCGGCGGCCCCAGACTAAATCCTATGTACAGGCAGGCGAGCGGGGGCGCCGGATGGACGCGTGGCAGGGCGGGTGGCGGGAAGAGAAGGCGGGAGCGCACGCACCAAACCGCCCTGGTCAAAGCTGGCCTGCATGGCAGCCGCATAGAGCCGGTCTTCCTCGCCATCAGCGCCGAGTAATGCCGCTGCTCGCCGCAGCCTTTCCAGCGAACGGCAGCGGGCGATGCAGCCGAAGCGTCCCGTCAATCGGCGCGGGTGGCGTTGATGCCCACCGCTCGCCTCCCCCTCCTCCCCCATTATAAAAACCCGTGGCGGTTTCTATTGCCGCCGCACACACATTATCTCGACGGCGAGCTCCACCATCTCCTCCCCCAACCTCCCCCAAGCATCGTCTCATTCTCCCTTAGCGATGGCGATCTACGACGGCACGGCGGCCAAAGTGGCCGCCTCTGGCTCCACTTTGACGAGGCGCCTACCTGTCCGCTTCGCTTCCGGCTTCGACGGTGGGCGATGAGCTGGCGGCCTCCTGTCATCTTCCCACCGGCGTGGCCCGCAGAGCCACGATCTACGAGCACTACTGGGGGGTCGCTCACCGACGAGGAGCGCAACGACCCCTAGTCGGATCCCGACAACCTCCAGGCGTGGGCGGCCTTCTTCACGCGATGGTGGAGCGCTCCGGGACGCACCCTCTCCTGGGTCCTGGACCACATCGCCAACGACAACAACCCGCCGTTGGTGATGCCGCTGCGTCTCCCGCGCAATCGCCAGCAACTGCTGGGGGCCTCGCCGCGCGCCTTTGGCCTCCTCCTCCTCCTCGCGCTTGTCATCGTCCCCAGCGCGGTACTCGTCGTACTCCTCGCCGTCGCCACGCTATCAGGGGATGCTCGCGCCGGTGAAGGACGAGCAGGCGAGCCCACCACACAGGCGCTGCACGCCTCCCTCGCCGCCTCCGCTTGGGCAGGCCCAAGCCCGAGCCCAAGAAGGAGTTGACGCCACTGCCGGAGTACAAGGCGGCAACGCTTCAACTGACGGACGGCGAGGATCCGGAAGAATTTCCGGGCTAGAGGATGCTGGAGCGGGCATCCTTCAACGCCGTTCTGCCGGCCACCGACGAGTTCGCCACCAGGTGGTCCGCGCAGGACTGGCGGCGGGAGCAGGCCGAGCGCGCCAGGCACCACGGCCTCGTCGTCGACATCGACGACGACGAGGGGACGGCTGGTCCTTTCATGAGGCCGGCGCGCAGGACCAGCGGCGAGGGGTGTAGCCGCCATCACCGAAGGGCGAGCCGCCAATGACGGCAGCGAGGATGGCCTGTTCGACCTCATCGTCGATGTACCGCCGTCGATCACCGTGGCACATTAGATGACGTTCTTTTCTTTTCTTTTTTGTAAATTTTTGTTAAATTTAAACTGTTGTTTCGGTAAATTTTGAACTGTTTATCTAAATTTCTACTAAATTTAAAATATTTAAATTTTGTTACCTCATTTGGCAACATCGCGCCGACGCATCCTATACGGACAAAACAGGATCGTGCCGAAGCACGTATGGGGTTACAAGTGGAGATGCTCTTAAGTTATAAAACATCTCGTAGTGGAACGGAGGGAGTACTGGCTGTGATGGTGTCGTGTGATTATTATTGTCATGTTTCGGTAGCAGCTCAATATCAAATCGAATCGAATCCTTAATTCACCGCTGGCCAGTCACGTGCTCAAAGTCGTACGCGAAGGCGAAGCACCATGTGACAAGTGTGATCTGCCGGGCCCCGGCTGAATCGCGATCCCTGTGAGCGTGTCCATCCCCACGTCCACACACCACGATGAGCAAGCTGCTGCGCACCGTCGCGCTCCTCCTCCTCCTCCTCCTCGGAAACCTGGGATGGACATGGGCACTGATCCCCTCCTCCCTGGGCGGCCTCTCCGCCCGGCGCTACGACTCCATCTTCAGCTTCGGCGACTCCTTCGCCGACACCGGCAACAACCCCGTGGTCTTCGCGGAGAACGACGTCCCCGACGTCGTCATGCGCTCTCCCTATGGCTGCACCTCCTTCGGCCGCCCCACCGGCCGCAACTCCGACGGCCGCCTCATCATCGACTTCATGGGTATACAATTACATAGACAGTCCTCAAAACTATCATTTCCCTGAAAAAAATTCTCCATTTCCCCCGCGATCTGCGAGACCGGCGTGATGTAAGTCAATTGCTCCGCTCGCAGCTCAACACCTGGGCGTGCCGCTCGTCCCGCCGTCCCTTGCGTATAACGGGAGCTTCCGCCGAGGCGCCAACTTCGCAGTCGGGAGCGCCACCGCTCTCGACGCCGCTTTCTTCCCCCCCGCCAAGTTCCCTCTCAACATCAGCTTGGGCGTACAGCTGGAGTGGTTCGAATCGCTCAAGCCTTCGCTCTGCCACACTACCCAAGGTCGTTAATTTCCAAGTTAAGCGACGCAAATATTTATACCTGCAGATTGTAGACTGCAAGAAATTGATATGTTCTACTGTACATTTGCTGTGCAGAGTGCGAGGAGTTCTTCGGCAGATCTCTCTTCTTCGTGGGCGAATTCGGGGTCAACGACTACCACTTCTCGTTCCCCACCAAGAGCGTGCAAGAGATCATGTTGTTTGTTCCAGATGTCATCGGCACCATCTCCACGGCCATCCAGGTACTCCACAAATCATCCATGCACTGCATTGCATCATAAGAAACAGAGGTTTGTGTGGTGTTAATGATCTAGCTATGGCGATGGCAACAGAGGCTGATGGAGCACGGGGCGACGAGTTTCGTGGTTCCCGGAACAATCCCGTCAGGATGCGCGCCACCAATTCTCGCCATGTTTTCCGACGACGACCCAGCTGCATACAACTCCACCACCGGTTGCCTGGAAGATATCAACAGGCTAGGGATGCACCACAACTTGCTGCTGCAGGAGGCTCTAGAGAAGCTCCGGGGCAAGCACCCAAACACCACGATCATCTACGCTGACCTCTTTGGCCACATCATGGACATGGTGGAGTCGCCTCGCAAGTTTGGTAAGCATCGTAGTATAGTGAATTTTTCACTTTCAGAGCTATATTCTGTAGGCTGCTGGCAGAAGATGGTTGTCATTCTGCAGGGTTTGAAGAAGATGTGCTTACCATCTGCTGCGGAGGGCCAGGGACACTTTACTGCGGCGATGACGGTGCTTACCTATGTGAGAAGCCGTCTGCTCGTCTGTTCTGGGATGGCGTCCACTTGACAGAGGCGGCTTACCGCTACATCGCCGATGACTGGCTGCGCAGCATAGACTCCCCTGCAACTGCAAGAGAGAGAAGTTTGAGTTACTAAGGTGGTAGAAGCTCATCGGAATCATGGACTGATGGCTATGTGGAGTCTGGCCTGTCGGCGAGACCATAGAGGAGTGAGGACTATGTGAAATGAGGATGCGCTGGAAGCAAGCAACAGGAGGCTGACACCATGGACGAAATGGATGCGTCGAAGCTCCAAGATAAGACTCTGAAAGAGTCAGACTGAAGTCTGAGCAAATGAAATCTTACAAACTAGCGGATAAAGCTTCTTTATGCTAGTTGTAACCAAAACACATGGGGTTTATGTTAGAAATTACTCAATGTTCGTTTTGGAGTTGCATTGTGAAGTTGATTGGATGGCTCTGGTCTGGACATTCCAGATTACATCTTAGCAAGAAATGGATTCCTACAGTTTACTATTGTCGTTAACGACTGATAATCTACAACCATACTGTTCAGTCTTTGGTGTCGCTAGCGAAGAATCTACAACCGTACTAACGAGCAACTTCTACACATGACTAATCGTGATCCTTATATTCAGCAAAGATTTTTTTTCTACTGTGGTAAACCATGCAACCCACTGCTTCATACATCAGGATAGTTACGTTTGTGCAAACACTGCAGATCTGTGGTGCAGTAAATGAATCGACTAGAATTCATTCACCTCAGATCTTTTGTTCAAATTTAGATAAAATGTAAATATTTTCAGTTCTGAATAGTTAGAACATAAACGGACAAACTGTCTGTCCTGCCACTAGAGTCTGGATATCACAATTCTATAAGGATAGTAAATTGCAATTTAGAACCTGTCCTGCATGGCTAACGGTACCGCAGTTCCAGCTCAGATTTGCAGAATCCTTAGAAAAGAGATGTGAGTTTAAGGAACCTTTTTCATGCACTCATACACCAATAACCTGCTATGCCTTGGACCCCTTTGAAAAGCTCCACTTCCCATAAAGAAGGAGGTCTTTGTATGGCAACTGCTAACAGAACGTCTCCCCTCGGGGGTAGAGGTGATGAAGCGGCGTACTGTTCACTACATGGGATCCCTGAAATGGGAACCCACATACTGTTCTCATGTCCTGCGGCTTGGTTTCTCTTGAACTTTGGCTTGGCAGGCCCAAGATCTTGGTGAGTTTCTGAAAACCAGGCAGGCCCAAGATTTTGGTGAGGTTCTGGAAACAGGCAAACTATACCGGCAACAGGCGTCGCCTGATCTGTTTGGTGTTTGTCGTGATGTCCCGGACCCTCTGGACTGTGCGTAATAAGTTGGGGATTGAAAAGATCTTCGTTCTATGTGCCTCCGATTTGGTTTTCAAATGTTACATTTTTGCAGCCGTGGTACCCATCTTCTAAACATCGGGACAGGGAGAGGCTGGACAAGGTCTACTTCGAGACCTTCTGGTGGCGGTGCGCGGGTTCTCTTCTAGCCACTGAGCGCTGGATGGTTGCTTTATTTATAAAGCGGGAAGAAAGCTTGTTTCGAAGAAGAATAAATCTTTTTTATGCCAGTTATAAAATCGAGTCGGAGTTTTTTCTGAAAATTACTTACTGTTTGCTCTGGAGTTCTATTATAAAGTTGATCCGATGGAAACATCTTTGTATTTACTTCAGCCTTTCAAGTTTCCCCACAGGAAAAATTGCCATAACTGCGATTTTATATTCTGCAAACATATGTGCTACAGCAGAGAACCATGGGACACTGCTTCATACAGCAGGATTAATTAGTTTTGTGCAAATACAGCAGTATGCGGCTCGGTGGATACATCTACAAGAAATTCATGCATCTTATATCTTACGCTCAATTTCATATAAATACATAAAGAATTACAGTTCTGAATGTCGACAAGCCATCCTGTCAGCCGAGAAACAAGTGAAAATGCTTTTCTTGAAACTGCACATACAGGTATATTTAATGATACTAATAAATTACAATCCAGAAGCTCAGAAAATAAGTGATAGGCACAGCATAGAGAATATAAAAGACACACAACTCCGAATACTAAATTCTTGACATAGATTTCGATAAACACAAAGACGCTTCTAGTCTTTGTGATACTATACAAATCTGTAGACGAGTGCAATCGATCATCCATGCCCACAAAATTCTGCAGTGACCTTGGAACTGGAGGTACTTCAACAGCCAGAGCATCCTCTAGTATTTGAACAACTTGCCCCATCATTGGCCTATGATCTTCAGCATCTTGAATGCACCAGCAAGCAATTCTGCAAGCTCTTGTCAGCTGCTCCACATCTGCATCGCCTTCCAACCTACTATCCAATAGGCACATAACATCTCCTTCATTCACCTTGACTGCAGCAAAGGTGGGAAAGTAAGTAAACTTCCCTTCCTTAATTTTCTCCGCATTCCTTCGCCCTGATATGATTTCAAGAAGCATCATCCCGTAGCTGTAGACATCAGCCTTGTGTGTGATCGGCAGCCCTGAGATCCACTCCGGTGCAAGATATCCGATGGTCCCTCGCATTGTTGTCAGGGCCCTGCTGAAATCTCGACCAAGAAGCTTCGCCATTCCGAAGTCTGCAATCTTAGGACAGAACTCTGCATCAAGAAGTACGTTATCCGGCTTCATGTCGCAGTGTATAATGCGATCTTTGCACTCCTCATGCAGATAAGCCAAGCCTCTTGCTGTTCCAAGTGCTATACAGTACCGCAGTTCCCAGCTCAACTTTGCAGAATCCGTAGAAAAGAGATGCGAGTTTAAGGAACCTTTTTCCATGTACTCATACACCAATAACCTGCTATTGCTATCAGCACAGAATCCAAGTAGACGAACAAGGTTTTTGTGATTAATCATCCCAATGGTCTGCACCTCTGCTCGAAACTGCTTCTCTCCTTGCCCAAGGACTTTTAGCTTCTTGACAGCCACTAGAGCGGAACCTGGCAATGTCCCCTTGAAAACACAGCCGAAACCACCTTCGCCGAGTATTTCGGAGAATTTTTCTGTTGAGTTCTTTATTTGTGCAAATGAGAAAACTGCAAGGCTTTCATTTCCATACACATTTCTTGCTGTGAATAACTTTGTACTGCATCTCCAGAAAACAATCAGGCTAATAACAATGATGACTAACACAGCCATTACCAACAGAAAGAGAGGAGCTCTAAAACCTGAATTTTGTTGTTGTTGTTGCTGGTGTTGTTGTTGTTGTTGTTGTTATTGTTGTATGGTGGCAGTTCTTATGTACAAATGACTGCCGTTTGACCCAGAGTCAAGCACTACTGTGCTCCGTAACTCCCCAAACCAAAACAGGCAGGTTACATTGTAGGCAAATGCAGTACATGTACAGTTCATCATGCAAAAAGTTTCACACTCTTCCATGCTTCTGTCATCTGTGATGTAAGAATCTCTAGGGAATCTGTAGACACCATCTATTGGATAAAATGCCACATCTAGATGACCAAAACTGCCTCTTTCACAACTCATAGGCACCTCCCTAAAGCAACCAAGAACATTCCATGTCTTTCTGATTGATTGTGAGAAACCAGCAGGACATATGCAAGAGCCTGACATTGTGCAGAGGCCATAAGGTCCACAGTAAGAATCAAAGTCGCATATACTTTCTGGAGCTGACCATAAAACAGAACCACATGCCTCTTGAGTAGCAAATTCAATAAACCCAGAGCTATTTAAATGCATGTATGTATGTGTACCATTTAATGTCAGCGTACAATCTCCATCTTGCGTACAATCTCCATCTTCACGAAAGTTTATCCAGCTAGGAAAAGTACCAGCAAACATGGAACCGGTAGGATTCTGCTGGATAATAAAACCTCGTGTTCTTGTTGCATCTAGTCGCAGAGTAAAACCGTTCATATCATAGTTATACTCACTAGTATAAGAAATAAGTATTACGTCGTTGCCGGTCATTGAGTCCAACCACCTCAAGCGCATTCCAGGGAGCAGTATAGAACTAGCAATGGGGTAATCAAAACTCTGCCAAAGCACCACAGAACTGTTTCTTTGGTCTGTTAATACAAGATTCCCGTCATCAAGAAGCACTGCAATAGCAGACATAGAAGGGTGGATCGTGTAATCTGAGATCAAAAGGGGGGAGCCTTTGCTATCGGCTATATGTAGCATGCCATTCTCTGAGAGGCTAACTGATGATGAATCACAATCGACATCAGAATGCAAATCAGGTTGCCAAATTGGTAAATAATCAAGATGAGAACACCATGCGGTAGTGAACCAGATGCCAAAACCACAATAATACCCATCATAATACTCCCTGACTGAGCAATTGAAACCTAACTTGAAGATGCCATTATTTGAGAGCAGGGTCTGGCTAGAATTAAAAGATTGTCCTGGAAGGAGTGTGTCTCTTGCATATGTGAATTTGCAGTTGGGATGCACAAGGTTGATCAGGAAGGGGGGGTACTAAAACAAAGGAAGACCGGAACACAGACCTCCGCTTGCTTGCTCTCTCCATTTGATGAGATATTTCTGGCTATGTAATGGATGAGCTCCTTCCGTCCAAGAAAAAGCTTTGTTTGCAAGACAATGGTGTGTTACGTTCGGTCTCTTGCAAGAAAATGTTAATCCCCCACATTTCCGGTACACACACAAAAGGGAAAAGAGAAGAGACTGTAACATGTGGTTCATAGTAAATATCAGGCCTACCAATTATATTTGCCATCTAGGGGTAGAGTTCTCAGTTGGGCAGCTGTATTTGGACCTAGACAGGGTTGAATAGGTCAGCTTTGGCAAAGATGCACGGTGGCAGGCTCAGAATCAAATGATTCAATGCATAATTAAATCAAAAGGACCGGCATGACCTGTTCCTCCATTGACGCCAACTGAGGCAACGCCCGTAGTCAAGCTAAGCTCAACCTCAGAACGTCGCTCCCATGCGGAGGCAATTCGTCGAACACCCTCCACGCGTTCCGCCCAGCCAGTGGCCACCGTGACTGGATGTGAAGGGAATGGACTCCCCTTGACCCGTCCACGCGATGGTGCTATGACACCAATTGCACCACTCCAAACATCGCTGGATGCTCTTGTACTCCATGACCCGGGACCTGGAGTCTGGACAGATAGTACTAGCACTGTTGATGACTATACAAAGCAGAGGAACGTAAAGTGAATGCAATGACGCCTTTAGCAACGACGACGAGGAGGTTTACGTTCAAAGACTGCTGAAACGACGAAGCACGCCGCGCCGGTGTGGGGTTGCACTCCGGCCTTCGGGACGCTACCCCGTGCGACGGTTGGCCTAGGAGTATCTCCCTGTCGCGGGAGCCGCTGGTTTGTGATGGGTGAGCAGAGCATCTATAGTATACTCGTAAAAACTGAAAACGCGAGTACATGAATATTCTGTTTTGCAGGTTTATTTGCGGGACCGATCCGTGCCAGCGTCATCCAAACCCGTAAACAAGAATTTTGGACAGCTCAAATAAAAAAATATTACAATTGAAATGCAAACAACTGATGAATAGTTCACAGTTTTTACATCAAATTACCGCGACAGTTCATACTAAAAGAGACCATAGATTTATAGTTAACTACCAATGTATAGTTCATAGTTAGTAACCACCAAAATAATCATTCTCACGAGGCTCAACGGAGACACCACCTTGTTGAGTAGCCGATGAACCATCACTTGCCTTTTCATGAGCTATCCTTCTTCTCTCTGTGACCTCCGCCGTGTCCTCCTTTCACCACTCCAATTGTTGCTCATTCATGTCTTTTGTGCACATCATCATGCGTGTCATATGGAGCAAGCGATGGATCGGCAATATCCACCTCCGTCTCGTCTAAGAGATCCATGAACGACTGCCTATAGCTGAGTTAAATACCATAGAATTCATGCAGAAATTAACCATCGAGCTTTTTTACCTGGCAGAACCATCGTCGAACACCTGCCCCGCACCCTAAGGGGTCGCGCCGTTCGAAGCCGACGCTACGGTGACGGGCGGAGGGAGGCCAAGGCGGTGGGTCGGCGTCTTCGTCTTCGTTGCCTTCGGCACCGCCTTCGGCACCACTGAATTGCAATTTGGGCCGTGGCGCCTCTTGACCGAGGTCGGCCATTTGTGGACACCATGTACCGGGAGCAAGTGTGTGCCCGCACGCTTGCGCTTCTTGATGCTCGTCGCGGCAACCATCTCAGCTACTTCCCCGGCACGCGAAAGACCGCCGCCCACCCCGGGAGACACGTGTTGAAGTATGATTCAAATTTTATTAATGAGACTAACTTCTGACGGAGCGGAGCGAGGCCCGTCGCCGGAGGCTTGGATCAGAGGCCGCTCTAAAACCTGGATTTTGTTGTTGTTGTGGTTGTTGTTGTTGCATGGTGGCAGGTATGTACAAATGATTGTCATTTGAACCAGAGTCGAGCAATGCTGTGTTCTGTAACTCCCGGAACGATAACATATGCGTTACTCCCTCCGTTTCAAAATATGAGATGGTTTAGCTTTGTAAGAGGAGTTTATCTAGACCATTTTAGTGTGTAGGTTCACTCCAAACCTAGATGAACCTACATATTAAATTGAGTCTAGATTCACTTCTTTCACAAAGTTAAAACGCCTGCGGCCCCTTCGCCGGCCGCCTGCACGCTCGCCCAGGCTGCCCGGCATCTGTCGCCTTCATCCTCTCCATCGCCTGCGGCCCCATCGCCGGCCTCTCGCACGATCGCCCAAGCCGTGCTTGGGACTTCCTCGATGGCAGGCGCCCCGGGCCGCCCTATTGTGCCTGCATCCGCGGCGGCATCCGCGTCTGCTAGGGCGCCGTCTCCCTCTGTCGCTGCTGCTGTGCATGGGGCGCAGGCCCCTCGTGCTCCCGTCCATGCGCCGATGAGGCCGGCTGCGCCCGTGGCGGTGGGCGGGCCGACTAGCTCTGCCACAAACTTTGGGGCTAGGCCTCCCTTCCCTATGCAGCAACATCAAAGCCAGTTCAGCAACGGGCCGTCGCCGTTCTCCGGACCGCTAGGGATGCCACCGGGGGCCTTCCAGCAGGGGATGGGACCGCGGCCGCCTTTCTTGCCACCGTTTGGCCAGCTGCCGTTGCAGCCGCCGTTTCGAGGTCAGCCAAATGCTGGAGCTCCCTTATCTCAACAAGGGATGTATCTGCATGCTTCGACGCCCCAGCCGTTTAATGTTGGAGTCGGAGTTGTAGGTGCAACTGTGCCGAAACGGAAGAACAAGAAGAAGAAGCCACAAGTGGATCAACAGGTGGTCTCGCGATGCTCGATTACCGCAGCATTTCATCGGATCGGTTGGGACAGTATGGGTATCCTGTTGTGGCAGCGGGGGCTTCCTTCCAGACTTCGGGCCAACAGGAGACATACCAGTATGGTGTGCAGGGGACCGTTGATACCGTTGTGCCAGTGGCTGCCGCTCTGGAGGTTGTTCTTACCGCACCGGGTTCTGCTACGGTGGGTAAGAAGAATCTGAAGGCTGTTCGTTGCTGGAAGTGCACGGTTAATACTCATGCGACTAAGGATTGCAAGGTTGTTCATTACTGTTATATTTGTGATAATTCCGCTCACCCCACTTTGCGATGTCGGTTCTCAAGCAACTGCGTCCTACTCCTTACATGGCTGGTATTGGCAATGAAAGGACTTTGTTTTCTCAGATTCCTGATATTGTGGTTCGTGATCATCTGGGGACTTCTCAGTCTCCCATTGCTCTGGTGAGTGTATCTGGACAGATGGTGACGGCAGATGTTGTTCAGCGTCAGATTGCTAGGAGATGCCCGGTGCGTGATCAGTGGAAGTGGGAGGCTTTGCCGCATGGAGAGGCTGCCTTTCTTGTGAGTTTCCCGTCTTTTGAGGATCTCGACAGAGTGGATGGGATTCAGGTGTCTGTGCCTTAGGGCAATTCTCAGCTGGCTTTCTCAGTTTTTCGTGCGATGGAGGTGCCCCATAAGTTTGAGCTCAAGCAGGTTTGGTTACATGTTGAGGGGGTTCCTCATTGTTTGCGGTCCTTTTGGGGTCTGTGGGCTGTTGGTGGGCTCATGGGGATCACTCAGGATGTTGACCTGTTCAGTTTGAGGCGGCGTGGAGTCGTCCCGATCCTGGTTGCAATGACTGACACCTCGGTTTTCTCGCAGCTGAGTGATGCTTTGGGTCATTACCTTCAGACGGATGTTGTGGTCCAGCTCAAGGCCTATGAGCTTCGTTTCCGGTTGGAGCCGGCAGGTTATGTTCCGGAGCCAGAGTTTGTTCCTTTCCTATGGCGGAAGAAGGATGAGGACCATGATGATGATACAAATGGGAAGGGCCCCGATGATGTTATGGATATGTCTGATTCGACCGGTGGTTTACAGGATGCTGGGGATGGTTCTTCTTCGGCCCAGCCTGGTCGGGGGGACTCGGTGCCACCGTTTTCCATCCAGCGGGCTTAGCTTTCACCACAGGGTTCTGCACCTTTGATCGCGGTCACTCCTTTTAATCCCAATCCTTCTACGCCGCGTGGAAAGGAAATTCTTGAGTCGCTTCCGATTGGCTCTCCTCTTCGTGGTGTTGCACCTGCAGTGATTTCGCCTCGGGTCTCTCCTTCTCAGCTGCAGGCTGCTTTGCAGGCGGCAGTTGCTGGGGCTCGGACTCCTCAACGGTCGACGTCCCCTGCTCGTTGTAGACCCAATGTGTTGGGTCGTTCTGTTCCTTGCCGGGAGGGACCTGTGATGGAGCCGGTGCTTCAGGTGGTGGACCACGAGTCTCTGGCGCGGAGACTGGCCCAGGAGGGGCCGGTCGTCCGTGGTGTTACTCCGATCTCACCGACTCTACCCCGGGTCACGCAGACTGGTTCCTCGTTGATCCAGGCATGTAGCCTTGGGTTCAGCGGGGAGCCGGGTTCTTCGCCGCGGAGACTGGCCCAGGAGGGGTTGGTAGACTGAGATGCTTCTTCGACCATGCTGACGGTTGTCCTGGACGCGCCTGCTGGCCCCTCATCGACCCAGGCAGGCGGCCTAGGGCTGAGTGGGGAGCCAGGGTCCTCGGCGACCCATGTTGTGTTGCTGCATGGCGTTGCTTCTGGAGGGCCGGCGGACGTCGGGCATGGTCTGGCCGCCCAGGAGGGGCAGCCAGGACATGCAGTGCGGAGGAGTGCTAGGCATGATGTTGATGCCTCTGGGGCTTCGGCTACGGATGAGGACTCGATGGTCAAGGCCATGCGGAGGAAGGCAGAGAAGAACCTCAACTCGCAAGGTATAATGAATTCGTCAAAGTCCTTCCTATCTTTCTCCAATTCGTCTATCGCTGAAAAAATGGCTAATGTTGGAGTTAGTATGGGTAGATCTGTTAAGGATGTTTCTTTTTCTGCTTCTGTGTTGAGACGAATGGAGGTTGACCGTTTAACGGTTACTCCTAAGACTCATATTGTTCCTGACCCTTCACCGATCGAGGAGGAGGAGTTGCATGCCATAGTAGATGGTCAACTCCTCTCTCACTTAGTTGGTGAAGTATCAGAGGTGGGCTTCGATGAGACTGAGCTGGGTTCATTATTTGAGCTTACAGCTTCTGGTCGAAAGTCGAAGGGCCATAAATCTCGTAAAAGGTCTCGGGTATCCAAATCTCCCATTGTTTCTCAATGAATGGCATGTTCTCAAATAGCAGAGGTCTTCGTGACTTGGCTAAATATTTGTTCTTTGCCGATTGCGTGAGAAATCACAATTTGGATTTCTTGGGTATTTCTGAGACTGGTAGACACGATTTCTCACAAGCTCAACTCAATCGCCTTTCTGGTGGAGTGGAGTTCACGTGGGTATCACGTCCGCCGCGGGGTAGATTCGGGGGAATCCTGTTAGGCGTCCAAAATGAGACTATGGAAGTCTTGGCCAGTTCGGTTGGAGATTTTTTTTATTAAACTTCATATCCGTAACAAGGTTGATAATTTTCTATGGTCTCTAGTCGCTGTATACGGGGCTGCCCAGGAAGTTTTTAAGGCGGACTTTTTACGTGAGTTGGTCAATCTGACTAAGGACAATCCGTATCCTATTCTCATAGGCGGAGATTTCAACTTGCTCAGATTCCCTCACGAAAAAAGCCGGGGCCGCTTCGATGATCATTGGCCTTTCATGTTCAATGCTGTCATAGAAAGCTTGGATTTACGAGAGGTTACAATGATTGGAAGACAGTTCACTTGGGCCAATAGTCTTCCTGAGCCTACATATGAAAAATTGGATAGGGTGTTTATGGATACCGAATGGGAAGATAAATTCCTATGGTAACCGTTCAGGCCCTAGAACGTATTGAGGCTTTATCGGATCATGCTCCTATTTTATTGACTGTTGGAACACCACAACGAAAATCCAAACATAGTTTCAAATTTGAACTTGGATGGATGGAACGTGAGGGGTTCCCTGAACTGGTAAAGGCTATTTGGGAGAAACCTGTTGATACGTCCATTTTGCATCACTATTCTATTTCTTAATTCACTATTATTCATTGATATATTTCATATTGAGAGGTGATACTTATGTTATTTTATCTATTTTTGCATGGTTGATGACTTTTGGAGCATGGACTGCTGCAGTCAGGATTCTGATAGAAAAGGTGCTGTTTGGAGGCAAAATTCGCGAAGATCAGAAAATCCGGGAAAATATACGGAAAATCCTATTTTTCCAGAAGACTCAGGATGCCAGAAGATGGAGTGGAGGTGGGCCACAGGGGGCCCACACCACCCCATGGCGCGAGCCTAGGTCGCGCCGAGGAGTGGTGTGGCATACAGCCTCCAGCCTCTCCAGGCGTATATCATCCTCCCGAAACCCTAAGACTGGGGGGCGACCACAGAAAGATTTCGCCGCCTCTATGGGGCGGAAAACACCGAGAGAGAAAGATCTCTTCGGCAGACAGATTTCTGCCGGGGAAATTCCTTCCCGGAGAGGGGAGATCGTCACCATCAACACCATCATCAAGCTGGACTTCATCGGGATCATCATCATCACCACCATCATCACCATCAGCACCCTCATCACCATCTCCATATTGTTGTAACAATTGCGTTGAATCTTGCATAGTTCATAGGGGAACTTTCCCGGTGTTGATTACTCTTTGTAGTTGATGCTATTGAGTGAACCATTGAATTATTGTTTATGTTCAGATTGTTATACATCATTATTTCATCTCTAGTCATGATCCATATGATGTCTTGTGAGTAGTTCATTTTGTTCTTGAGGACATGGGAGAAGTCTTGTTGTTAGTAGTGGAGTTATGTTGAGAAAGATTCAATAGATTGTTATTTAAGTTGTGGTGTACTTCTTCTAGTGGTGTCATGTGAACATCGACTACATGACACTTCACCTATATGGGCCTAGGGGAATGCATTGTGTATTTGGCTACTAATCGTAGGGGTTGCCGGAGTGACAGAAACCTGAACCCCCGTTAGGAAACCATTGCACAAGGGACGTAAGGGTCTTAGAGTTTAAAGCTGTGGTTAGGTTTCTACCTTAATTACTTTCTTGTACTTACGGATGTTTGCAAGGGGGTTTAATCACAAGTATGTATTTAGTCTTGGATGGGGCGGTATATTAGCACAGATTCACCCACACAACACTTAGCAAGCTAAAGAAGATTAATCGACTATATGAAGCGAAAGCACTTGACAGTCTTCCCATGTGTCCTCGAGAACGTTTGGTCATCTATAGAAATACAACCGGCTTGTCCTTTGCTGCATAAAGGATTGGGCCACTTGCTGCATTTATTCCTACTGTCTTTTGTTTACTCGTACTTTGTTTACTTGCTTTATCGAAAACCCCTAAAAATCCGTTTGCTAAGTATTTGCACAGAATTCCTGATCCATACCACTAGCCAGCACCTTCTGCTCTTCGTTGGGTTCGACACTCTTACTTATCGAAAATGTTGTGATACACCCCCTATACTTGTGGGTCATCACCTGTTAGTGGTAAAACACCTATACAACGATGGAATAACAAAATACGTGTGTTACGCAAATTCCTTCGTGGTTGGGCCAGACACACTGCTGGAATCCTTAAAAAAGAGAAAATACGCCTTTCTTCTATTACTAACGATTTAGAGGCTTCTGCGGAAGTCAGGCTCTTAACTGCACAAGAGATTGAGCTTAAAAACCAATCAAATGCAGAAATTGCCAAACTGCTCTGTGAGGAGGAACTCAAGTGGTATCAACGCTCTAAAGCGAAATTCATTCTGGAAGGAGATGCGAACACAAGATACTCCCATGCTATGGCTAATGGCAAGCATAAGAAGAAACTTATTCACCCTCTTATCCAAGATGAAGGTATGATTGAGGGGCAGGAGCAACTTAAATCGTATATTACTAGTTATTATAAATATTTGTTTGGGACTCCACCAGAGAACTCATTCTCGTTGGATGAGTCCCAAACAGCGGATATTCCTCAGGTTTCTATTCTGGAAAACGACTTTCTAACTGCTCCGTATACGGAGGATGAGGTTAAGAAAGCCGTTTTTCAGATGGAACATAACAAGGCACCAGGACTGGATGGCTTTCCGGCGGAATTTTACCAAAAATTCTAGGAAGTTATCAAAGAGGACATCATGCATTTGTTTGTGTTCCTGCATGCCGGGCAGTTAGACCTTTTTAGACTCAATTTTGGCAACATAATTTTACTTTCTAAGGTTAACAACGCAGAACGGATAAAACTATATCGTCCAATCTGCCTTCTTAATGTTAGTTTTAAAATATTCACCAAAGTTGCTACGATTAGACTAAATTCGGTCGCTGACCATGTTGTAAGCCCATCTCAAACAGCTTTCATGCAAGGAAGGAATATCCTAGATGGGGTGGTAATCTTGCATGAAACAATTCATAAACTACACTCAAAGAAGTTGAATGGTGTATTGTTCAAAATTGACTTTGAGAAGGCTTATGATAAAGTTAATTGGTCTTTCCTTCAGCAAACACTCCGTATGAAAGGTTTTTTACGAGTGGTGTGTGCTCTCGTACGGTCTTTTGTGGCTGGTGGTAGTGTTGCCATCAATGTTAATGATGACACTGGCAAATACTTCCAGACCAAAAAAGGTCTAAGACAAGGGGATCCATTATCGCCTATACTATTTAACATAGTGGCTGATATGTTGGCTATCCTCATCGAGAGAGCTAAGGCTGATGGCCAAATTGAAGGATTGGTTCCTCATCTGGTTGATGGTGGTCTATCCATTCTTCAATACGCAGACGATACAATTCTATTTATGGAACACGACTTGGAGAAAGCGAAGAATCTGAAGTTAATACTATCAGTGTTTGAGCAACTCTCTGGGTTCAAAATTAACTTCCATAAAAGTGATTTGTATTGCTTTGGCGAGGCTCTGAACGAGTCCCACCTATATGCTGAACTTTTTGGCTGTAGTCAGGGGCAATTTCCAATCAACTATCTAGGAATACCGATCCATTATCGGCGTCTCACGATTGCTGAATGGAAAATCGTTGAGGAAAGACTTCAAAATCGCCTTAATAGTTGGAAAGGTAAATTGCTATCCCTTGGTGGAAGACTGGTCCTCATAAACTCAGTACTCACCAACATGGTATTGTATATGATCTCGTTTTTCCAACTGCCGAAAGGTGTCTTGAAGAAAGTGGATTATTTCCGATTAAGATTCTTTTGGCAAGGGGATAGTGAAAAAAATAAATATCGACTGACCAGATGGAATGTACTTTGCCGACCAAAAGAATATGGTGGACTGGGCATACATGATTTGCAAGTCAAAAACACCGCGCTTCTTCGTAAATGGCTTTTCAAACTTCTATCAGAAGATGGTGTTTGGCAAACCATTCTATGGAGGAAATATGTTGGCTCCAAAGCTGTGTCTCAAGTGGTTTGAAAACCCGGTGATTCACATTTTTGGGCTGGACTAATGGCGTCCAAAAAAACATTTCTTCCTCTTTGGTGTTTTCAATATTTCTTCCTCTTTGGTGTTTTCAATATTAAGGATGGATCACAGGTTAGGTTTTGGGAAGATAAATGGCTTGGCCAAACTTCTCTTCGCGAACAATACCCAGCTCTATACTCGATTGTTAGGCACAAAGGAGATACCCTCTCGACAGTATTGGGATCTGATACTCCTAATGTGTCTTTCAGACGAAGTCTCTTAGGTCCTAGACTCGTATCATGGAATAATCTTCTTTTACGATTATCCACGATACAGTTGTCTGAGGGGACGGATGAGTTCAAATGGAAACTACTGAAGAGTGGTAAATTTTCGGTCGACTCATTATATAGAGCATTGATCCAACCGGATATTCTAGCGGTTGATAATTCTAAAATTTGGAACATGAAAATACCACTTAAAACGAAGATTTTCGCTTGGTACATTCGTAAAAGGGTTATTCTCACAAAGGATAATCTTGTTAAGAGGAATTGGCAAGGAAGTACACAATGTGTTTTTTGTCATCATAATGAGACAATTCGGCATTTATTCTTCCAGTGCAAATTTGCTCGTACTATATGGTCAATCATCCATGTAGCCTCTGGTTTATCTCCTCCACGGTCGGTTACCAATATATTTGGTAATTGGTTGCACGGGATATACGATAAATATGGGACTTTATTTAGGGTGGGAGCGCTTGCCATTATTTGGTCGCTCTGGCTATGTAGAAATGACAAGATTTTTAATAACACTGTGTCTTCTTCTCTTCAGGTGATTTATCGTGCCACGGCTATCCTACGATCATGGACTACTCTCCAACTTATGGAGTTTCGTGACTTATTTGCGGTGGGGTGTACGCGATTGGAAGCCACGGCGAGGGATATTTTCTCCCGACATGGATGACAGCGTGACATGCGGATAGACATGGCTTAGATCGACGTGTGCCGTCGTTTTTTATCATCTTTTTTGTAACGTTGATACTTTTGTTTTGGTTACTTTCTCTTAGTTTGATCGGATGTGTGCATCCTAACTATGCAGAGGCCGGGTGTAAACATTATGGACAATAATAAAGCGCCTATTTCCAAAAAAAAAATCTTATATTTTGAAACGGATGGAGTACATTGTAAGCAAAGGCAGTACAGGTGCAGTCCCTTATGCAAGAGGTTTCACATTCTTTCATGCTTCTAGCATCTGAGAGCCAAGAATTCTTAGGGACTCTGTAGATGCCCTCTATCGGATAAAATGCCACATCTAGATGAGCTGAACTGCCTCTTTCACAACTCATAGGCACCTCCCTCAAACAGACAACAGCAATTCTCGATTCTGTGCTTAATGAACCAAAACCAGCAGCATATATGCAAGAGCCTGAGCTTGCATAGACCATAAGGTCCACAGTGTGCCGCGTTTCAAAAAAAAAAAAAGTCCACAGTACGAATCAAAGTCGCATATACTTTCTAGAGCAGACCAAAAAACCGAGCTGCATGCCTCTATAGCAGCGAATTCAATAAACCCAGAGCTATTTAAAGTTTTAAACGCATGTATGCATGTGTGCCATTTAATTATCACCGCAAAATCTCTATCTTCACGAATGTTAATCCAACTAGGAAAGAACCAGCAAACATCAAACCAATGGGATTTTTCTGGATAATAAAACCTCTCCTTCTTGTTGCATCTAGCCCCAGAGTAATACTTCCAAATATCAAACTCATACTCACTTGGATAAGAAATGAGGGATGTGTTCTTGCCCCGATGATTGAATTGAACCCCAGGTGCATTCCAGAGAGCAGTATAGAAACTAATCAAAATTCTGCCAAAGCACAACAGAACTGTTTCTTTTGGTCTGTTAATACAAGATATCTGTCATCGAGAAGCACTGCAATGGCAGACATAGAAGTGTTGATCATATACTTTGAGATCAACAGTTGAGAGCCTTCACTGTCAGCTATATGTAGGTCTCTGAGAGGCTAACCGATGAGGAATCACAATCAAAATCCAAATCCAAATCAGGTTGCCAAACTGGTACATAATCATGATGACAGGACAATGATCTAGTGAAATAGATGCCAAAATTGCAATACAGAGAATAATCCCGCTGGAATGGGCAGTCAAAACCCAACTTTAAGATGCCATTATTTGAGAGCAAGATCTGGGTAGAATTAAGAGATTCTCCTGGAAGGAGTGTGTCTCTTGCATATGAGAATTTGCAGTTGGGATATACAAGGTTGATCAGGAAAGGTGTTAGGCTGTTGTTGGCCGGTGAGGCTACACGAAGTTTAGTCCCACCTCGCCTACGGAAGGAGGCCACACCCATCTTATAAGGGAGAGATTCCTTCCTCCTTTCAGTCCGGGCTTTTGGGATGGAGTGGGCTCTCTTCTTATAGTTGGGCCGTGAGCGCATGAACGTCCAGAACGTAGGCTGAGTGCTGGGCTGGGCCAAGTGGACGCTCACATCTGGTATCAGAGCTAGCGATCGCCATGCCTTCCTGAGGGGCTTCTCAGGGGGATGGGATGTTAGGCTGTTGTTGACCGGTGAGGCTACACAAAGTTTAGTCCCACCTCGCCTACGGAAGAAGGCCACACCCACTTTATAAGGGAGAGATTCCTTTCTCCTTTCAGTCCGGGCTTTTGGGATAAAGTGGGCTCTCTTCTTATAGTTGGGCCGTGAGCACATGAACATCCAGAACGTAGGCTGAATGTTGGGCTGGGCCAAGTGGACGCTCACAAAAAGGGAGTACTAAAACAAAGGAAGATGGGAACACGGACCTCTACTTGCTTGCACTCAGTTCGATTAGATATTTCTTCCTAGGTAATAGATGTACTCCTTCCGTCCTAAGTTTTGCTTGCAGGTCAATAGTGTGCTAAGTCACAGGGAAATTTTCTAGGTCAAATTTAGCCGGTAGTGTTGCTTGATTAATGACAAAATAGCCAGGTCTATTCGGTATGGAAAATGTTGACCCCGGATTTCGGTACACACACAAAAGAAATAACAAAGGAGACTGTAAAGTGTGGTTCTCCGTCCATAGCAGGCCTACTTGGCTATTTGACATCTGGAATTCTCAGTTGGGTAGCAATATTGGACCTAGACAGGGTTGACTAGGCCATCTGTGACAACGGTGCATGGTGGCTGGCAGGGTCAAAATCAAATGAAATGCAGATCTTTCAATGTATAACTAAAGAAAAAGGACTGGCATTACCTGTTGCTACCTAGACGCCGACTGAGGCAGCGCACGTACTCAAGCTAATCTCAAATTCAGAACACCACACACTAGAGGAGACAATTCGTCGAACACCCTCCGCGCGTCCCACCTGGCCGGCGCGTTCTGCGTCCCACCTGGCCGGCGCGAGACAATGGAAGAGACTCACCATCCCCACGATGGTGCTATGCCGCCAATTCCACCACTCCGAACATCATTGATGCTCCTGTACTCCGAGACCCGGGACCGGGAGAGGTAGTAGAACTGTTGACGACTATACAGAGCAGAGGAATGTAAAGTGAAAGCGGCGCCTACAGCAACGACGACGACGAGGTACTTTCGGGAGGAAAACGAAGAGGGTTACATTCAACGACGGCTGAAACGGCGATGTACTCCGGCCTCCGTGTGAGGATTGGCCTAGGAGCAGGGCCGGGCTCTATATTTTGCGGGACCCTAGGCCGAAGTTGATGGCATGCTAAGGCTAATGTATCCGAATATCAAGAAATATAGACATGTATCTACTTTTACTTGCAAAATATTAAAGGTTAGTAACATCCAACCACATATTCTTAGTCTAAGATGCCTATAAATAATTATTAAGCATTTAACCAATGTCATATTGTAACTGAAAGATGAAAAGAGTGACAAAATAAAACAAGTAATATTTCGTGCTAGTTTGATTACCTCAAATATGTGTTAGTGTTTCACAGTCTTCATTATATTTCTAGATGCAAAATCATTCTACTGCAACAGTTATACTGGAATGATGAATATCTTAAGCAGGTAGAAATAGAAAGAACGAATTTTGCTAAAATGGAAAAGGGCTTTCTTTCTAAAGAAAGATGCTAATTTTTTCAAGAATGAATGAGCCGCCTTCCATTTCCGTCAAATGACCCGGCTTCCCCTGACTCTTCCACCGTCCGGGCTCCCTTTCCTCCCTATGCTCCCCAGTAGGCCCACGCTTCAGCGCTGACGTTTTCGCCAGACGGTCTTTTCCAGTAGTGCCATCCTCCCCGCAGGCTGTCTGTATGGGTGGGTGATGCCGCTATGCTCCTATTCACTTTCAGAGACCGCTACCGCTCTGAATTTGCCGGTTTTGCGGCAACCCTTTCATTAAGAACATTTTTGCCATATCTAAAAAACATTCTAACTATCTTAAATGGCATTTGATATGATATATAGTTCACGTGCAGCATATTACACAAAAGAGTGGGTTGACACATTAATGAGACATTTCCTAAAAAGGTGGATCAAGTTGTTTCAGTCCCTGCCCATAATTCTGCACATAAGGCAGACCTTGAACCAAGGTTATACATAGATCTTTTGATCTCCACGGCAATCTCAGACTATACCACCGGCAGCAGCTCTAGAGGCACGGGGCGAAGAGTAAGCATCGAACTGAAGTTTTACAACTTGGAAAGATGGCCCAATCAATGTTAACGATTCTTTTATCTGGGATAACTTGCTGGGAATTCACTAGAGCTCCTGTTGCTTGGCTATAAAGCCTATAAGTAAGAACTCTAGGGAAGGAATCTGATCTGTAGATGAAGCAGAAGCAGGCAAAAGGCGAGCGCACAACGAGGAATTTTCCATACTAGATCGACTCAACATTACCGAATCTACTCGGAACGGGTTCTCCTAGAAAAAGTTTCAGCAGCTAAATCTATGACTAATTCTAAGAAAGGAGAAAACTAATTTCCTGCATACACTACCAGAATACTCTACAGAGAACAAAGATCGGTAGCAATACCGATGGAAATTGATCTACTATGATGTTAGCCGGTTACCTTTGTAACTATACCAAATAACAGAATGCCCTTCGCCTTTAGTACTCGCCTTTAGTACTTTTCTTTTTTCTTTTGACGACAGTAGAAAGAAATGGCTCTGCTCGCTTAGACTCGGGGCTCCGCGCTCTATCAGCTATCAGTTAGTTGGTGCTAGCACGCGACTTGATTTTACCAAAGATGATGAAAACGTAAACTCACAACTATTTATGCGTTGGAGAGACCGTTTTGTCTTTTTGTGCCGAAGCTATTTATAAAGCTTAGGCCGAAACCGGTGAAATTAAGGGGCATTACTTGAATGCGACTGCAGGTACATGTGAAGAAATGATTAAGAGAGTTGTATTTGCGAGAGAATTAGGGGTTCCTATTGAGGAAAATGCCCTATGGAGTAAAGGGAAGCGTGTACATTGTCACACTCCCAGCCCTCCAAAGGTGCCTAGAGGACGGGCTAGACGCAGCACAGCGACGTCCCGAGAGCGGATTCCCCACGAGCAGGGGGACAGGAGACGGCCATCTCGAGGCACATCACGACCTACAGGCAACACCGGCGAGACCCGGGAAGGTAACCCGATTGGGAGTCAGAGGATCCATAGTACCCGCAGCCTCCCAGACTTCATATTCATCATTTGCTAAAGAAAGGGCAAGGGATCTCTTTTCTGCAACCACAATTGCAAAGGCTCTCTAGATATTTTAGCAACCTACACGCTTGTCTAGACAATGTAGTTCAGTCGTCAAGTTGCTCTGCTTGCTTCATTCTGATCTTTTTGATCTCTCCATTTCATGTAAAGCACAGGAACGCGGTGGATCGTAGCCCCCAGGAACCTAAAGATAAGGAGCTTGATATGTCCAATTTGCATCACTATTCTATGTCTTAATTCACTATTATTCATTGATATATTTCGTATTGAGAGGTGATACTTATGTTATTTTATCTATTTTTGCATGGTTGGTGACTTTTGGAGCATGGACCGCTGCAGTCAGGATTCTGATGGAAAAGGTGCTGTTTGGAGGCAAAATTCACGAATATCAGAAAATCCAGGAAAATATATGGAAAATCCTATTTTTTTAGAAGACTCAGGATGCCAGAAGATGGAGTGGAGGTGGGCCACAGGGGGCCCACACCACCCCATGGCGCGGGCAGGCCTAGGCCGCGCCAGGGAGTGGTGTGGCCGCCCTGGCCCACTCCAGCCTCTCCCCTCTGCGTATATCATCCCCACGAAACCCTAAGACCCGGGGAGCGACCACAGAAAGATTCTGCCGCCTCTGCGGGGCGGAAAACACCGAGAGAGAAAGATCTCTCCGGCAGACAGATTTCTGTCGGGGGAATTCCATCCCGGAAAGGGGAGATCATCGCTATCAACACCATCATCAAGCTGGACTTCATCAGGATCATCACCACCATCATCACCATCAGCACCCTCATCACCATCTCCATATTGCTGTAACAATTGCGTTGAATCTTGCATAGTTCATAGGGGAAACTTTCCCAGTGTTGATTACTCTTTGTAGTTGATGCTATTGAGTGAACCATTGAATTATTGTTTATGTTCAGATTGTTATACATCATTATTCCATCTCTGATCATGATCCATATAATGTCTTGTGAGTAGTTCTTTTTGTTCTTGAGGACATGAGAGAAGTCTTGTTGTTAGTAGTGGAGTTGTGTTGAGAAAGATTCAATAGATTGTTATTTAAGTTGTGGTGTACTTCTTTTAGTGGTGTCATGTGAACGTCGACTACATGACACTTCACCTATATGGGCCTAGGGGAATGCATTGTGTATTTGGCTACTAATCGTAGGGGTTGCCGGAGTGATAGAAATCTGAACCTCCGTTAGGAAACCATTACACAAGGGACGTAAGGGTCTTAGAGTTTAAAGCTGTGGTTAGGTTTCTACCTTAATTACTTTCTTGTACTTACGGATGTTTGCAAGGGGGTTTAATCACAAGTATGTATTTAGTCTTGGATGGGGCGGTACATTAGCACAGATTCACCCACACAACACTTAGCAAGCTAAAGAAGATTAATCGACTATATGAAGCAAAAGCACTTGACAGTCTTCCCATGTGTCCTCGAGAACGTTTGGTCATCTATAGAAATACAACCGGCTTGTCCTTTGCTGCATAAAGGATTAGGCCACTTGCTGCATTTATTCCTACTGTCTTTTGTTTAATCGTACTTTGTTTACTTGCTTTATCGAAAACCCCTAAAAATCCGTTTGCTAAGTATTTGCACAGAATTCCTGAATCATACCACTAGCCAGCACCTTCTGCTCCTCGTTGGGTTTGACACTCTTACTTATCGAAAATACTGTGATACACCCCCTATACTTGTGGGTCATCAAGACTATTTTCTGGCGCCGTTGCCGGGGAGTGAAGCGCTATTGGAGAGTGGAACTGGTAAAGGAAACTTCTACTATGAGTATTGTTTACTTCTGCTAGTTGCTTTATGTTCGTTATGGATAATTCGCTGAGTTTATTATTTGGTAATGGTACTACCACTGCTAAGGTAGTAGATAAACCACCACATGCTGAGAAAGATATTTTCAAAATACCTACAAGAATTATTGATCGTGTTATGGATAACTACTATGTTGGGGATGGAACTGTCCATCCTGATGATCATTTACTCTTTATACACGAATTATGCGGGTTGTTCAAGTGTGCAGGTATTACTACAGATCAAGTTAAGAAGAAGTTATTCTCATTATCGCTGAAAAGAAGAGCTGAGGACTGGTATAAACTGCTGAAGAATGGTCAAGCTCTCGAATGGGAGGAAATAGTGCCTCTCTTTTATTCAAAGTTTTATCCTCCTAGTGAGATTCATAAAGATCGGAATCAAATATACAACTTTTGGCCTCTTGATGGAGAGAGTACAACTCAAGCTTGGGGGAGATTGAAGTTACTAATGCTCAAATGTCCCATTCATGAGCTCCCCAACAATATTATTATCAATAACTTTTATGCAAGGCTCCCTCTACATGATAAAGATTTATTGGATACTTCTTGTGCTGGATCATTCACTCGCATGGAAGAAGAAGTTAAACAGGACCTTCTAGATCGTATTCAAGACAATGCTGAAGCTTGGGAGAATGACAAAGGTAGAAAGTCAGGTATAAATTATGATTATGAATGCATTGAATCTTTTATGGGAACTAATGACTTTCAAAATATTAAAAACGTTTATGGTCTAGACTCTCAAGCTATTGCTTCTTATTTTAAGGCTTTTGCTTCCTACATTGAAGTGCCTAAAAAGAAGGAATAAGTATCAAGAACCTTATAAAGATATTGCTAAGAGTGTTCCTGCAAAAAATACTGAAGTTTATACTTCTAATCATGTTTTACCTGAACCTTATATTGAGAAAATGCCTTTTCCAGTAAAGGTAAAGGAACATTCTATGATAGCTAGTGTGGTTAATGAAAGTATGAATAAGGCTGTTGAACCTGATAAACAAATGGTTGATGAACCTATTGTAGCAAATGTGAAAGACTTTGTTGCTAAATATGAGAAAGAGGGACACACTATCCTTTGTAAGGATACCTCTAACATTGTTTCACAAAGTAGTGTTATGAGAGCTAGTATTCCTGTGTTTTCTGTTAGAATAAGTGATCATTGCTATGATGGTCCTTGTGATAGCTATATTGTTAAGTTTATGCATGATACTGAAATTTACTATGAGAGAGGGAAAAGTGTTCTTATGTATCTCAATAATATCAAGTTTCCTCGTTTTATGCTGAAAGTTTTTATATTGCGTTTCTTTTGCCTTCTTATGCAAGTTGCCTTTGGTTTCAATAACTTGTTTGTTTACAAAATCCCCTTGCATAGGAAGTGGGTTAGACTTAAATGTGTGTGTTTTTGCTTCTTAATGCTCTCTTTCACTTCAATTCATATCCCTATGAGAGTTTCTTCAAAATTATCATGCCCATCTTAATGGCTATAAAGAAAGAGCTTTATGGGAGACAACCCAATTTGTTTTTGCTTTCAGTTTGTTTTTGTTTCTTTGAGTCTTGGAAGTTATTACTTTGGTAATAACCGCTCCTTATCCGTTTTGTTTGGTTTTTGTGTCAAGATCAACCTCTAATGAGAGAGAAGTAAGATTTGGGGAAGTTGTTGTCCCGAAACAGATTTTTGTGCTTCACCATAAAAATTCGTGAGAGACCTCTGTCTGTCGGATTGAGCTGTAAATTTTTGTGCTTCTGCTCCAGGTTGTTATTTAACTTTCGTTAGTTTTACACTTTTTGATTTGAGAAACAGAAGATTTTTGAAAAAATTGATCTTTCCCTGCTGGTCTGTTTTGACAGATTTAGCCACTCTTGCATCTGCTTCTTTATTCGATTTCTTTTTTTGAATTCTTTTTGGGTTTTCGGAAGGAGTTGCTACAGTAGATTTTGTTTTGATGGTTTTCAGTTGAAGTTGGACTCAAAAGGTTTTATCACTTCACTTATACTAATGTTGCTAATGAGAACTGTGTGAAGTTTTGTGTGAAAGAAATTTCCAGGAAGTGGAGATAATGGTGTAATAAGAAAGAGAAAGGTTTTATGACTCAAGTAATAAGTATATGAAGATGAAGATATTGATGTTATTCAAGAGATGACTCCGGAAGAATCTACTAGATACCAAATTCAGAGACCTGCAGAGTCTGTTTCCAACTAGGTAACAGTTCTGGTAAGAAAAGTTTCGCGAAAATACAATCCAACTATATTTTTGCAGTTTTCAGTCAATAAGGAAAGTTTAGAAGCGAAAAAGGGACAGAACCGGAGTCGGGGTGGCCCACACCACCCCATGGCGCGGGCCCACCCCTGGCCACGCCACCATGTGGTGAGGCCACCCAGGACTCCGTCTCCGACCCGTTTTCTCTCAGTACCTTCCTTTTGACATGAAACTTCGTAATATATACCCCCCTGGATCTCCCGAGGTCCTTATATCGTGTTTTCGTCGTGTTTTTGTTTCGATCTGTTTCTGCCAGGACATACTCTTTGAAAGTCTAGAAACACAATGGTGTCCGCCAAGGATAAAGGGAAGGAGCCTATGGAGGAGGATCTCCAAGACCCCAAGCAGGGGCTGGTACATTTAGTCTCTTGCCCTGCATCAATGGAAGCCCTACGAGTCACTAAGGAGTTCTGCGATAAGTACCGAGATTTTAGGAGGAGGGTGGACATACTTCAATGGGAGAATAATAGGCTTCGCAAGATGCTAGAAGATTTCCTCACGTCAACTAAGGAAATAATACCACCACCACCTAAGGAGTAATTCGTCATCAGGTTTGGCATCCTCTTAGTTTGTTCCAAGCTTGGGGAAGGGCCGCAGTATCATATCACTATCTTCTATCTTTTTACCTTATTAGTAGAGTCATATCATGAATAGAGGAGTTATTTTGTAGTATGGTTTGCATTATGGAAGTGTCCCCTCTCTCGTTAGATTTGTATCCCTTGGTGTGAGTTGCCGTTATGGAGTATTAATGAGAAGTTCTATCATTCACTCTTTTGCATAGCTTATGATAGTTTTCAATTCGTGGTTATATGATTGATCTTGTTGTTAGTATTGGTATCACTTTGGGATCATTGAGTTAATTTAGTTGGTTTTGGCAAACCTGGCTCGGTCAGTAGCAACACCCCTTTTGAGAGTTGAAAAAAAGATAGAAGTACTCGAGAGAAAAATAATTTCATCATCTTTATTTCTTGATTTGCTCATAAGTCTAGTATTCTCTAGTTAAGATCTTTTGTGCTTCCAAGGAAGATTGCATGTTTGTCTTTATCATTTGTATGTTTGTTTGTTGCCTTCAACTCTTGTACTTGCTACCCAGCCTTGCTAGCCAAAAACCTGTACTGAGAGGGTATTCTTCTCGTGCATCCACCTCCTTTAAACCAAAACCTTTGCCATTTGTGTCCACCATACCTACCTAGTAGCATTATTGCTATTCCAAGTAAATTCATGTTTTTTCTACCTCCCAAATTAAACTTGTTATGTGAAAATTAGTGATTAAAGCTCTCACGAACTTGATGGCACACTTTACTTTCTTGCATTTAATAAACTTGAACCATTGGTTCCTTCTTTATTCTTGATATGCTTGCGCTTTATGAGTTGAAGTTAGCGAACCATGTATCACGGGACCGCTTTCAACACTTCATTGGTACTTGTACCTAGTTGATATCATGTTCTTTTGCTTATGGATCCGTGTGTGAAATAAAAGTGGAACTTGTAAGATCATGGAGTTTATATGTGTGTTAGAGAAAGCACTGGGCTAGCCTAAGCCATGCCTAATCATGGTGGAAACTTGCAGCATAACTATAGCGATCATTCTATGAAGCATCCTCAATAAAAACCTATGCAAATAGCAAATAAAAAGATCGCTGAGATGCTCACTGTTTGCTTGCCTTGTCATTTTGATTATGGGATAGCTCCTGTGTCATGTGCAAGGGGTACCCCATTGGCGGTTCTCAATGATACACATATATTTACAATGACAAGAGCTTGATCGTGACTGAAGTTGAGTAGCATGAGGATCGGTACTCATAAGTAAGGGGCATGAGATTTCAACTTATAACTTGTCAAGCATATCCTCTTAGTTGTGTCACTTTAACCTTAATCACCTAAAGATGCCTATGATAGGGGCAATGAGAGCTGAAAGCTAGTAAGTATCATAATTTTTGGGAGCTCTTTATGAGACATGCAATCCCTGCTTCCCTCTGCGAAGGGCCTTTCTTTTATTTTGAAGTTGAGTCAGTAAACCTACTCCCTTCTATCTCAGCAAGTATCTTGAGTTGTTGTGTTTCATTCATGCATATGATGATTTATGCAATCATGTTTCTTATGTTCCTTGTTTTGCACATTGCTCTTATCTTGATGTTTACTACTTTGAAAGCTATCATTGAAAAAGCTAGCTATTTGTGAACTCCAGCAAATTATCAACTATTCTTCGACCAAGAGCTAAGTTTGCCATTACCAATTATGATTCACTTTATGTATCTTTATTGTGTTTCCTTTACTCATTACAAGTTAAGTTATATAATAGTGAGTTGTCTTCTATTATGATCTATGTATTTGATGAATGTGATGCTTCTTGTCTGTATTCTTTTATCGACTCTTCACTCCATAAACTTGAGGTCATGTTTATTGATATCGATTTAAACGGGACAAGCGAAGTCTAAGCTTGGGGAGTTGATCGTCCATTTTGCATCACTATTCTATGTCTTAATTTACTATTATTCATTGATATATTTCGTATTGAGAGGTGATACTTATGTTATTTCATCTATTTTTGCATGGTTGGTGACTTTTGGAGCATGGACCCTCTGATCAGATTCGATGGAAAATGTGCTGTTTGGAGGCAAAATTCGAAGATCAGAAAATCCGAAAATATCGGAAAATCCTATTTTCAGAAGACTCGGGATGCCGGAAGATGGAGTGGAGGTGGGCCACAGGCCCACACCACCCATGGCGTGAGCAGGCCTAGGCAGCGCCAGGAGTGGTGTGGCCGCCTGGCCCTCCAGCCTCTCCTCTCGATATCATCCCACGAAACCCTAAGACTGGGGCAACCACAAAGATTCCGCCTCTCGGGCGAAAACACCGAGAGAGAAGATCTCTCCCGTGATTCTGCGGGATTTCCTTCCCGGAGAGGGGAGATCGTCGCCATCAACACCACCATCAAGCTAGACTTCATCGGGATCATCATCATCATCATCACCACCACCATCATCACCATCAACACCCTCATCACCATCTCCATATTGCTGTAACAATTGCGTTGAATCTTGCATAGTTCATAGGGGAAACTTTTTCGGTGTTGATTACTCTTTGTAGTTGATGCTATTGAGTGAACCATTGAATTATTGTTTATGTTCAGATTGTTATACATCATTATTTTATCTCTGATCATGATCCATATGATGTCTTGTGAGTAGTTCGTTTTGTTCTTGAGGACATGGGAGAAGCCTTGTTGTTAGTAGTGGAGTTGCGTTGAGAAAGATTCAATAGATTGTTATTTAAGTTGTGGTGTACTTCTTCTAGTGGTGTCATATGAACGTCGACTACATGACACTTCACCTATATGGGCCTAGGGGAATGCATTGTGTATTTGGCTACTAATCGTAGGGGTTGCCGGAGTGACAGAAACCTGAACCCTCGTTAGAAAACCATTGCACAAGGGACGTAAGGGTCTTAGAGTTTAAAGCTGTGGTTATGTTTCTACCTTAATTACTTTCTTGTACTTACGGATGTTTGCAAGGGGGTTTAATCACAAGTATGTATTTAGTCTTGGATGGGGCGGTATATTAGCACAGGTTCACCCACACAACACTTAGCAAGCTAAAGAAGATTAATCGACTATATGAAGCAAAAGCACTTGACAGTCTTCCCATGTGTCCTCGAGAACGTTTGGTCATCTATAGAAATACAACCGGCTTGTCCTTTGCTGTATAAAGGATTGAGCCACTTGCTGCATTTATTCCTACTGTCTTTTGTTTACTCGTACTTTGTTTACTTGCTTTATCGAAAACCCCTAAAAATCCGTTTGCTAAGTATTTGCAGAGAATTCCTGAATCATACCACTAGCCAGCACCTTCTGCTCCTTGTTGGGTTCGACACTCTTACTTATCGAAAATACTGCGATACACCCCCTATACTTGTGGGTCATCAGAGCTCCCAATAGAAGGAAGTAACCGAGATCTCCACTCACTGCTTCCCCTAATATCCTCTCTTTACCACATCATGGGGGTTTACAGAAGATCCCAGAGACTCGCTCGGAAAGGCTGCTCGTCTCGCTGCTACCTTATCCTATTTCCATACTTATGTCGCTCCATCCCTCTATGGGTGGAGAACCCGTCGTTGTCTCGGCTGTGATACCGTAGGCTCTAGGGAAGTCGGAGGAGAGAGCACTCATCTTGGGGTGGGCTTACTACTTATATGCTTTTAGCAGTTATCCTCTCCGCACAGATGGACTTTGAGTTATAGACGGAGAAGAGCCGGATCAAGAGTGATTCCTCAATAAAACAAATGGGATTTTGAGGGAGGGCTGGACGCGATGTACTAAAGGGTTCGCTTTCTAAATCGGCGCCAGTCTTTCCTGCTGTGAATTTCCAGATACAAGCAAAAGCTTTCCAGCTAAGCTAGGAGTCAGAACGAACTCATGAAGCTATCCTTCTTCTTGGATCTCAAGATTCAAATGGAACCCCAGATTTTGGCTTGAACCCTTAGTGAAATAGGAATTCTAAAATTATTAACAAATAAAAAAATATCTTTAAAAAAGTCGATAATGATCGAATGAAAATGCCAATAAAGTCGCATTTTCTCTTTATTATATCTTTCATATATATTATTATTTTCTATGTAATTGAAAATATCTGAAATCTAACAAAAGTTTGTGGAATACACAACGTCCTCAGGCGGCGATAACAGTCACACATGCCTTCCAACATTGGCGTAAATTGAACTCTTGGCAAGGTTATGTGTGTCGGTGTTGGACCTCCTTCCTTCATGGACGAGCTCAAAGGATTGGAACGCATACCGGCCTTATTCCGAGCTCAAACCCTAGAGCATAGGGATCCCGAGTCTTTTGAGAGATAGAAGCAGCACCAGCCGTAGATAGTGATCAGTCTTATCTCTCATCATGTGAGTGAAGCCGTTGAGACAAAGAAAAGAGTAAAGTTAAGATGAGGTGAATGTCAGTCTTGAAACATTGCCTTGTATGTAATGAAATTTCTCTGAATCTGGTATCCAAACATTGTAAGTCGTACCAGGTTATACGTATCACCCAACAACACGTTAAGGATGGTATCTCTTTGAGGACAATCTCAAGATCAGTCACAAAAAAGGTTTATTTGGGTATTACTTACGCTCATCCAAAGATTTTCATTGACCTCATCATGGGCATTTCAATTCTTATCAACGTCTTGTCTAGGTTCAGAGACTTTCCATCGATTATCATTATTGCCGTCAACACTATGTTTGCCGAAAAATACTTCAATCACTAAACACGTACCAGTGGCAGGGATCGCAGGGACGAGCAGAGCCGTAACACTGTAACGGAGAGCTGGAGAGGTCATGAGGTCATGAGGGGCAGAGGTCAGTAGAGCTATGTGCCGTAGATCAGCAGATGATTGCCAATTGGATGCAATCCCGTGCCTTTCTCCATGATTCAAGCGGCTGAGGTATTGTTGCAGACTCATCATGTAGGCAGATTGCATCGGCTGAGAAACTGAGATTGATCGTGCTGCTTGTCTAGCTGCGTGAAGTATGTGTTTCCGTGTCACCTGATCTCCCCGATTAGTTCATATTCCTTCTCTCTAAAATATTTTCAGCCCAAAACAATTAAACACATATACATGTACAGTCTATAGGATGCCCCCCATAGCCATGGGCCCTAGGCGCTTGCACAAGGTTGCCTAGGGTCAGAGCCGGGCCTGCCTAGGAGTATACCGGGGCATTTTCCGGCCGGGCTAGGTCCGGGACTGAAAAAGCCCGCCTGCGCATATCTTGGGCCTGAGCCTGGATCGGCCTAGGCGTCGGTCCTAAAATCCGAGCCCAGTCCATGGTGCGCATATTTCTTCGGGCCGTCAGGCCACGGGCAGGGCATTTTCATATTTCGCAGTTTTCTTTGGCTCGAGCTCGGTCCGTGTAGTCGCCGGGCCGCAGATCTGAAATCCAGGCCCGACTCGCGGACCTTAAAAGCCTGGCCCGTTGGGCTTTTTTTGGGCCAGGCCAGTTGGGCTGAGATGCCCACGCCTAGATATACCTAGTACTGGAACACAACTCCCTTGTGTAGCTAATCGTGCTATTGTGTCTCTGACACGTGGGACCCTCCTGTTATTGACCCAAAGTCAGGTTACGACAAGGTCATCTACCTCAAAGGATCCCTCTCCCTAGGGGAGGGACACAACTCCCTTGATGTAGCCAATCCTGCCACTTTGTCCCTAACACTAGACGTGGGACTCACGTGTCAGCGACCTAAAGTCAGGGCACAACAAGGTCAGCTACGTCAGAGGATCCCTCTCCTGTGGCTCCCTTGACATAGCCAAACTGCCATTGTGTCCCTAACATGTGCCTCCTCATAATTATAGGAGCCACTGATTTGTGGTCGGTGAGCAGCGACCTAGTACCGAGTGATGTCGCTTTGACCACTTCTCAAGACTTTTTTCTTAAGGCCTACCCAAGATGGAATATCATGCGTACTATCATGAATACAAAAGCTGGTGTGTCACTACAATTAATTATGAGAGATCATGGTGGTATCATAGCTAGACAAAGATGTCCTGCTCGTAGTCGAGAGTGAAGGTGATACAGCTACAGACGACCACCAAATCATGAACAATCCACCATGTGTGATAAAGGACCAACGGGCTAAGCCCTCCACACACTTCTCATTGGAACTAGAGTCAACAATGTTGGAGCAGGGATGACTTATTCCAACGCGAGGATGGCGCCACCACCTCACCAAGATAACCTAACATATTGAGAAGTAGGACCTTCTCATGTCCATCAGCGTGGAGCCAAAGTCCGCTGCAGCTCTAGAGGCCACAAATTCCTCCAGACCCATGGCAAACTGGCAAGCACGCCGGCGAGAGGGAACATCTTCGTATCGCCTCTAGGACTCTCTAGCGGCTAGGGTTTGTGGAGAGGAGAAGTGAACCCCACCTTCCAAGCCATTTTTCCTTTTGAATAGAGTTATGCTATAAATAGTTATAAAACTAGAAGAAAGGGTCTACTTGGTGACCGTTTTCTCAAATGCCAAAGTGGGCGTCTGACTAAAAGTAAGGTTCTTGTCTCCACGTGGATAACTAAAAGGAAGCTAGACATAGTTTGTAGCACATCCATGAGACCATTTCACCCGTAAAGTCTCCCCCTCATGTTCTCTCATCCTTCTTGAACTTAGCTTTGGAGGAGACGCCATTGAAGGGGAGTATATCTGCCACCAACCACCATGGTATGTTGATGATAATTCAAGAGGATGTTTGTGGTAGTGAGGATAACCACCTTGTCAACACCATGATAGTGGATGATGGAAATAACGGCCACATTCGCTCCTGAGGTCACCTCAAGAGAGAGTGAGACGCAAAAGAGAAGGGTTAGAGATTTAGAGATAAAAGGGGGAGGAGAAGAGGAAATAGGAATAAATGAAAATTAGAATATGTTAATGGATCGTCACCATGTGCTACCCGAGACCGGGTCATCCATATATGAGCATGTAAAATGCACTAACACACTTAAAGTGTACTAGTGCACTAGGCCGTATAAAAACATGTTCATAAGTCATGAAATATGTTCACACATCTAGAATTCTATTGAAGTTTAGATTCAAATTTTATCTAAAACTTCATGAACAAAAAAGACAACACAAGGTTAAGAATCGTACCAAAATCACATCTACGCGGAAGAGTATCTTACTTGTATTCGCAAGCCCCCAAAATTTTTACTTCATGAGTTGGATGTAAAATTTGAATCTACAAGTTTATGACATGGTTTATACATATGAATGTTGATGGATTTTGATTCTTTTCAAAACCTTTTGCTGTTCAAACGGGTACTACTCAAAGTGTGCACCAGGTATGCCCCCGTCCATCTCGTGGTATCTTCTTTTCCCTCAGACCCATATCGTGGTATCTCGCGTGGCGTACCCGCAGCCCACCAAACCCCATTCCCCAGGTCTACACATCTCGCACGCTCTTCTCCTCCACACTCCACGGCAGCTCCGCTCGCGACGCGGCGGCGGTCACCTCCCGACCAAGAGACGATAAATCGGGGGGACGAGAAGAGAAAATAATCTTACCCAAAGCTTAGCCGCTTCCCCGAATTAAACTCAGGTCAGCAGCTCCCCCTCCGCCTCCTCCCGCGATCTACACCAGCTAGAAGGACTTGGATCCTTGTCGGATCTGGCTTTGCTCCTCAAGTAGATCACCCCTCGCTTGATTCGGGTCTATAAAATTTTAGTATATAACCGCTTGAGGCTTATCGTGATCGGGGAGCCGGACAGTTCTGTAAATTGGGTTCGTCCAAGGAAACAAATGGGGGGGACGAATCAAAGAAATCGGCTTTGTTTCCATTTCTGCCGCTGATACTCTGCCTGATGAAATGCTAGAGCAGCGCTACCCGGTGCCCGCAGCTTCAGCCCATCAGAACTGAGAACATTACCGGAGCATCATTTCTTGGATTGGCTGGATTCAAGGAGTGGTATTATCTTGTCAAATGCTCCAATGTTGCATAACACCAGTGGCTTCCTCTGATGTTTCGAGAGCTCATGGGAAGATGTTAATGAACAATGTTGACCAACGGGGAAGGATCCCTCCCTTGGCTATACGCTGCTGGGTAGATGAGACCTCTCCAGCAATTTTTGCATTCAGATTGCACCCCCTTTAGTCTGAACGCTTCACTTGCGATTCGAACCCGGGTGGGCGAGCTCACCACCGTGTGCTCGTGCCAGCAGGCCAGCGCTTGGTTCTCCGAAGATGTTAATTGAATAAATATGTAATTATACATAGTTAGTACACACTGGATGTGCTGGTTACCAATTTTCGAACGGACTTACTTCAGTCCTCTTTAGCTTTTGAGCTTCTACTTGCTGTGCATTCAGTTCCTAGTTACACAGATTGCTCAATTACAATTACATCATAAGCAGCTGCTCTTTATAAATGCATACCTTTAATTCTCTTGCAGATATCAAGTTGAAGTTGGCTTCTGCTTCACCATAAAGTATTGTTCCTTCTCTCAATTGCATTATCTGTAACTCGAATTATTCATATGGCAACTGTTGGTTTGTTTCATTTCTGTTTTGTGATTATTCGATATCTACTGCTTCAGTGCGGGAGAAGGATGCCTGTTGGGAGTATGGCGACAAACTGGATGGGAACAGGGTCAGGTGTAGATTCTGCCACAAGGTTATAAATGGTGGAATAAGCAGGTTCAAGTTTCATCTGTCTCAAATTCCGAGCAAAGGCGTCAACCCTTGCATCAAGGTGACTGACGATGTCAGGGAAAAGGTGATTGCTCTCATAGAAGCCAAGGAATCACAGAGAGAGCTCGAGCTTCTCAAGAGGAAACGCGTAGCTGAATTGTCGGTGCTTCCGAAAAGAACACGGGAGCTTCCATCTCAGCCTTCATCTCCGGGTCCTTCTACTTCGCCTGATATTATTCCTGCAGTTGAGCCGACTCAGTTCATTTGTCTTGAAGCGCCTGCTCCGGTACCGAGAGTATCCGGTGCTGCAGTCAAGCTGCGTCCGGCTCCAGGATTGGAAGCAGAACGGTGCATAGCCGAGTTCTTTTTCGAGAATAAGTTGGACTATAGTATCGCAGATTCCATTTCATGCAGGCATATGCTGGACACACTTGTTGGGCAGGGATTCCGAGGGCCTTCAGCAGCTGTTTTGAAGACAAAGTGGCTTCCCAAGCTTAAGTTAGAGGTTTTGCAGCGAACCCAGGAGATCCAAAAGGATTGGGTGACTACAGGCTGTACTATATTAGCTGATTCGTGGACTGACAACAAACTGAAAGCCCTGATCAACTTCTCTGTGTCGTCTCCACTAGGGACCTTCTTCCTCAAAACAGTAGATGCTTCTGCACACATAAAAAATTACAGAGGGTTGTATGATCTTTTTGATGAAGTGATTCAGGAAGTTGGTCCGGGCAATGTTGTTCAGATTATCAGTGATAGGAATATAAACTATGGCAATATAGATAAGCTCATCATGCAGAACTACAACACCATTTTTTGGTCCCCCTGTGCTTCTTTTTGTGTAAACGCAATGTTGGACGAGTTCTCCAAGATTGATTGGGTTAACCAATGCATCTGTCAAGCACAAACAATCACAAGATTTGTCTACAACAACAATTGGGTTCTTGATCTTACGAGGAAGTGTATGGAAGGGCAGGAGCTTGTTTGCTCAGGGATTACAAAGTCTGTTTCAGATTTTCTCACTCTGCAGTCACTGTTGAGGCACAGATCAAAGCTGAAGCAAATGTTTCACGGCTCTGAATATGTATCCTCTTCATACGCAAATAGATCTCTCAGTATTTCCTGCGTTGAGATCCTGAACGACGATGAGTTATGGCGAGCAGTTGAAGAGATAGCGGCTGTTTCAGAACCTCTGTTGAGGGTCATGAGGGATGTCTCAGGAGGCAAGGCAGCTATTGGTTATATATATGAGTCGATGACAAAGGTGATGGACTCTATTAGAACATACTATATAATGGATGAAGGCAAATGCAAGTCATTTCTGGACATCGTGGAGCACAAATGGCAGACAGAGCTGCATTCGCCTCTTCATTCAGCAGCTGCTTTCCTGAACCCAAGCATCCAGTATAATCCAGAAATCAAAAATTTATCTACTATCAAAGAGGAGTTCTACACTGTCCTGGATAAAGTGCTTACAGCCCCAGACCAAAGGCAAGGTATCACTTTGGAACTGTATGCTTTCTGCAAGACACAAGGAATGTTCGCCTCTAACATTGCTAAAGAGGCCCGCAACAACACCTCCCCAGGTTTCCCCCTCGCGCTAAATTTTGCACTTCAGATATTGGCCAGAGTGGCTCTGCATTTTGAGGCCCCTAAGCGCTAGCTACATTAACATTAGCGCATCACACTTACAATTTTGCACTTCAAATTTCTGGTTGATTCTAGTGACATTTTTGCTCAGGGATTTGGTGGGAGCAATACGGCGATTCAGCGCCAGCATTACAGCACATTGCTGTGAGAATAGCGAGTCAGGTGTGCAGCACCCTGACCTTCCAAAGGGACTGGAGCATCATCCTTCAGAGCCACTCCGAGAAACGCAACAAGCTGGACAAGGAGGCGCTGGGCGATCAAGCCTACGTGCACTACAACTACAATCTCACGCTCCACTCCGAGTCCAAAACGGGCATGAAGAAGAAAGGGGACGGGGATCCAATCGCGCTGGACCATATCGACATGACCTCGCCGTGGGTGGAGGACTCGGATAGCCCCAACTTCACCCAGTGGCTCGACAGGTTCCCGTCAGCCTTGGATGGTGGAGACCTGAACACCAGACAGTTTGGTGGATCCATCTTTGGCACTAACGATAATCTTTTCAACTTATGACCGTTTTCGGTCTGAAGTCTGAAGTCTGACGGTCTGCTGGTTCGGGTGTACGAGTGTTTGTCACTGCATGTGCTCTGATCTTTATTTAGTTCAATCTTTGGTAAACTAGATTCTTGGTTTATATCGAAGTGAACCATATCTGTTGCTCATATTTAGGCTTAAACATAACAACATGTAGTCCTGGAGTACTGAACTGAAAATTTTGTGGCCATTTCATTTTCTGAAAAGATGTTCTGTTCGTGCTTCTGGGAGGATATTTTTGTGAGCAATCACAAGCAAGATGCTTTGTTAGCAATTGTTATTACATATTCTTGTTGACCATCTTTCTGAATTACATGAACGCCAAACTTACAAGACTTGTTATACGGAGTAGTACAATAAAGAGGATAAGAGGGTAGGTAAACCAACGACAGAAGAGAAGCCATTGGTCTTTGTCGAGGTTCACTATCAAGTCATCAATGTATCCACCAATAATTCTGTGCTGAATCCATCAAATATCCGACGATAGGATACACGTTGCATTGATCTTATCCGGTCCCAACATTAAAGAAGACAACCAAACCCAACGGCCAAGTGGCCATCTGTCGACAAAAACAACATAATAAAAGGCAAGCAGATCCAGGGGAACACAGCCCAGCAGAGTAGCATTGCCACCCACCAACGCACGCAAGAAATATCCTCCAGGTTTCGGTGCATCACAGGAAGCAGGAGATGGAAGGTAGCAGCACCAGGACGCCGGAGATAACCATCGTTCCGGCGCCTAAGCCGGCGGCGGGAGGTGGCGCCGTGGACGCGGTGAAGGCGGCGAGCAAGGAGCCTCTCAGCCCGGGCTCGCCTTCCGCGGTGGCCGCCGGCCGCCGCAAGGAGGACAGGGGCGTCGTCTCCCTGCCCGGGTGGAAGCTGGACTCCCTCTGCAAGGAGTCCGGCTCGCCGCCGCTCATGATGGCGCGCTTCCCCTATTTCTGAAGCCAAAGCGCCCTCGATCTTGTACGTACGTGCCATCCTAGCAACGCACGCACGGACACCTTGCTGGTACCCTGTGATCTACTGTGTCTACTAGTATGTGTAAACCTGCAACGGCAGCTGGCTCCTCGTTCTACCGATGCTTCTCGTTCTTGTGATCTGATGCCGGCAGTCAGTCTGCTTGCTTGGGCTTATTTTGTAGTACGCGTGTGTGTGTTGGTCTCCGAGTTCTTGTGTATGAGCATGTCTTTATGTCGAAAAGAAGTGTATCATCATGTGGATTTCTGTGTATATATGATCATGTAGATTTGCCATGGCCTGCCGTCCGTTTGGATCAGCAATTCATCATTTGGAATTGGGGAAGCGAAGTTCAGACTGAACAGTCAAATTAAAATCAGAAAAATAAATCCACAGTTAACTTGCTCTACTTTTAGAGCATGATCTAACGATAAGGTACTTTCAGGTTCTGGTGGAGAAAAAACTTGCTCTACTTTTAGAGCATGATCTAACGAGAAGGTAATTCAAATCAGAGGGCAAGATATGTCTACAGTGATTTGCTAGCAATGACTTTGACAATTTGCTAGGTCGCTATCGAAATTATAGATCATAGGTCATCGTTTTTACTATCTCATACAAATATATGTGACAAATGATGTCAAAGGAAGGATAATCAGAGTGATAGAGTACCAAAATCGCTATTTTATGAGCAACCACAGATGTAAACCTAGCACGGCAATTTTAGGTGTCTACTACTTTCTCCATTTATTCTCGCCGAGGCACAATTCTTGAGCAAAGTCCCATATGCCCTTCCTCACTTCTTTCTCCGCGAGAGCTAGTTTATCTCCTTCTCACCCTGTTCAGATCGGCAAACCGCCACGGTCATTATTTCTCGATGCCAACACGTCGATGTATTTTCGAGTTCCCACCTGTGTGTTGTGCTTGCCTCCGCACCTGTATAGGCCTCCAACGTCGTTCACCATTGTGGCTGTCAAGGGGCCAGATGCCTCAAAAGAGGTATGTCTGGGTTGAAAGGCTTAGATCTAGGTCATATTTCATGTTTTCTTGGTAGATATCAAACCAGGATGGCTGAAACCAGGATGGATGAAACCAAAGTATGTTGGGGTTCGAAATCTTTTATATGTGGCCAAACTTGGGGTCTTACTTGCATTTTCTTTGGTTGAAAGCTCTGTGATAACTTAAAACTTGTATATTTCAATGAGACAAAACCTAGAGTCGTTCAATATAAAGCTACTAATATTTTGTAGGTAGAAGCCAAGGGGTGACCTAGTCGACTTTAAGCAATTAAAAGCTGTCTTACGGATTGAAAGTTATGATTTTTTTTTGAAAATAAGTTCTAACCTCTTTTATTTGAAAACTCGAGATATCAAATCAAAATTTGGTAAGTATTTATTGTGGGGGTTCAAAGGTGATGTTTATAGTTTTTGTTCTTGGATGAGACATCATGAAAGTGCATCTTGGACCATGACTTTTTTTTGTAAGTGGTAAGGAAATTAAGGACTAACATGTATGTTTCAAGTTTTACTTTCTATGTGATAGCATCTTGGGTGTCGATGAGAATCACTATGTCCATTTGCGTGGACAATGATCTAGATGGTTTGACTGTATCGAACATTAGTTCATGCGACTTAGCAATGCACTAAATCGATCTCCTTGAAGTTATTTGACTTTGCTAGAAATGCGATCAACCTAACCATAAAGTCTGAATTTCTGCAAGGAATCAAGAACAATAAAATAAGTATGACATGCAATCTGAATATTACAAATTTAGATGAAGTAGCGATGAAAGTTGGGGATCCTAATATGCGCAGTACAAGAAAGTTTTAATGACACTCAAGTCCATGGTGAGTAGTAGCAAAATTTAAGTCTCAATCTAACAAAATCCAAGTCTCAAGGTTGTGGCTATGAGCATATTTATAGGTAGAAAACCATGGGGTGGCGGTGGCCGAACCCTAGGTGTACTAAGACACTTTCTCAATCCTCCAATTTAAACTTACTGGTAGGGAAACTTTGGACCGACTCTTAGAACAACCACATGATTAGACTCTTAGTTACTTATTGAACTTTTTTTACATAGCCTTAGTGTAATATCCCGTAGATTATGATACACGAAAATAGGTAGAGGATAGCTGTGTGCATTGTATCCATGCATAGAAAATCCGGACCAACTAAAAACTTTTTGATAGAACTTGTCAAATTGATTAAAGTTCCACTTGAGATGATGATTTAGGACTAGTTCATCATGCTGAGTGTTCCAACTTTGAAATAATATTTGGTAAACTTCTATGTTAGGAAGGGTAGAAGTAAGATTCATGAATAAAAGTAAATAAACACACCCACATACTTAAAGAACAAGTAAAACTTGATGCTTAACTTATCTTTTCTAAACCTCATTTAACTCATATGCTAAACAAACCTTAGCATATGATCACACCCAAAAAAAGATCAAATACATTCTTAACTCATCTTATATTATCTTAAACATCATTCATTCTACCAACACTTGTGATTGACAACAATAAAGTAAAAATTAAATCTTTTAAGCCTATTGACCAAATTTTGATCTTCCAAATCTATCCTTCTTAATCAAACCATAACTTAATAAATATATGGAATCTGATAAATTAAAGTCATTTGCATTCCCTCAAATAGATCCAAATAACCTATGAGTGTTTCGCAACTCAAAGAATCATGCCTTGATGAGATCAAATCATCTACATTGATAATTAAGTTTTCACCTAATTAGGATGGAGGCATACAATTATCAATCAAATTTGCAAATTAAGTTTTCACTTGAGATGCAAATCAACCCATGTATCCAATTCAGCCCAAGGCCCATCTAGTGACAAAAGCCACTTGTAATTATCCAAAAATAAATCCCAAATAGAAAACTTAGCTCCCAAATTGCGTCAAGCCTAAGATTCCTTAGGAACCTTGACCACCAAGGTATCTCTTGAGAGCTTGACACCTAGCAATGCAAACTAGTGAGGTGTCACCATCCTATGCATCCTAGGACACTATAAGTAGCCATGCACCCAAGACCCCAAACCTCACAACTCACCATCCTAGCTTGGACCAAAAACATCGTGATGTCCATGATGGTTGCCAAGGTTGGCAATAGTTTGGTGGAGAGCTTGGAATTGAGCGTGATGCTCCGCTTGGCGTTGCCGATCACGGTAGTCGAACTCTCGAAAAGTTTCATCAAGCCGGTTCTCAAGCCTCTCAAACTGACAAACTATTGAGAGGGGGTTCCCATCTAGGGTTAGGCACATGCCTCAATTAATCATCATATCTAGGGTTTCAAGGAGGGAGTGGGGGCATATATATAGGCCAGTGTAACCACCTCAAACCCTACGCTCTAAGTTCAAGCCTGGATGAACCGAAAGTGGTTAAAATAGTACAATGGAGCCCAGGGCCACCCGTGTGACGTCGGCCGTCCTAACCACTTCCAAGAACATCGGGACAAGAGCGAGCGGCGTAGGCAACATGCGAAGAGATCAAATACATACACAAGTGAGTATGTATGCAAGATACCTTACAACAGTTCTCAGAGCCATACCATCTAAAAGAAATAGAAATATTGCAACGCCATACGGCAAGATCCAAATATCCTAGATAGAGATAATAGTATAGGATAGCTCCTCATACACCAAACATCAGAGTATCAAGCGGAAGCGGGAAACAAGATCCGAGTATGGATAAGAAGCAAATCGGCATAAGATGCCACATAAGTAAGCACATCCCGCCCACAGATCTCGCGGATCCCCATCCCTGGAATCTCTACACCGAGTGATCATTGCCAACATCATCTGTCTCCTCCACCCAGTATCCATCTTGCGAATACACCTGTTCATCTGAATCAAACAATTTATCGTGTGAGACCCGAGGGGTACTCAGCAAGTCTTTATGCCTCTAAAGGGGACATAACCTAGGGTGACGCAATTGCAGCAAAAGATAATAACTAACAAGTCTATAGATACTCGCTAACCATTCGCCTAACCAATGATAGGCGGATGTCCGTTAATTAGAAACAACAGTTATAACAGTATAAAGTAACAGATCCATCCTCCTTCTCGCTTACCAACGAGAAAGCGGACGAACAACCCATCCGTTGGCAGTTTTATTAACCATTCCATGAGTACTGCACTAATTACTAGTCAGTTGTTTAGTCAAATTAAAAGCGGTACTTTAGTTATGCTTGTTTATAATCGAGAAACTGTGCTCCAAGTCGTCCATAACCGCGGACACGGCTTTCAGAAAGATTTACCCTGCAGGGGTGCACAAATAACAACACACACACGATCGACCTCGGAAAAACCAAATCAAAACCCAACGAGGCTTTCACGACAAAACAATCACAGGATTCATTAAATATTTCAGGGGGCCACCCTACTAAGCTACAAGCAACGAAGTTGGCCGGCTCCGGAACGGACCCAGGGTTTGTGACGACGGCTGTAAATGACTGGGAACCCGAAAGTGTGACTGGCTTGTCGATACCGCGAAAACGTGGCACGATCCAAAACAGTACAGGTGCTCCACACACAATCTTAAATAAAGCAGTAAAACATGGCATAAGTACAGGATAGTAATAAAGCCCCAAACTAGTTTGTGGCCCCAAGAAATAAGAACTGAATCAAGCTCTGGCTAAGGGGATTCATGGTCCCATGTGCGGATAGTGCGATAGTCAAGGAACAGGTATCAAGTACTCGGGGTCCTACGGGACACAAGTAGACATAAAAACTAAATAACAGATATTGCTCACTGGTGCCTCTTTCATTAGTTATCCCATTACTACTCAGGTTCAGTTGTTTAGGTACCTCGTTATCCATCAGACACTCACATACCCTACACATGCTATTCTACGACTCGCATGGCTCAAACAACTCCTATAGTAATGGCTCATGGGATGGAGCAACAAGCTCGGTGGGGTTTAAAGTAAAGGCTATGCAGTACTTGGGATTCAATTTAATGCAATCGCGACTCAATGATGCAAGAATAAGATAGAGGCAATAGGTACTATATGTATGCAAGCATGTGGTAGTGCTTGCCTAGCAGCTCAGTTGAAGCGAGGGATGGATCTGGATAGTACTCCTGAGATTCCTGATATTTCCCCTCCTCGGCGTCTATTCGAAAGAAGAACCAAACAAGTAAGGGCCAACATAAATAAGTGCACAAGCATATAAATAGAATGCGACAAGCAAACAATCATGCCATGATGAATGATGCACAATTTACATGGCAATAATGTAGCATGGCAAGGGTGAGGTGTGGGGACAAGAATAAACCATTTTATTAATTATTTGATCAAGTTTTATTGCCATAAACAGTTCTGATTTTTAATAATGACATGATGCATGCTTCAATTCATATCATGGAATGCATAGACAGAACGGGCTCGTCGAGCTGATCGATTTAGACATATTATTTGTCGAATTTGGAGTTATAGAATTAAAGTTATTAATTAATTAAGAAAAGGCATTTTTATTGCAATTAAACAATTTCGAAAATTTAAATTAGTCAAACATCATTTTGAAAGGCAGATTTGAAATCCTCACATTTTCCTGATTCAAAAACATATATCATTTGTATTATTTGAATAAGTCAATTAAAAGATATTAAAATCTGTATTTAAAATCTTATTAAACATTTCTGGAAAACATTTTATTAAACAGAAAAGATCTCAGACTTTTTGCACCCAGAGGCAGCTAGCCACAGCCACTGATGAGTGGGCCAGATGTTGACTAAGCAATAGGTGGGTCGATGCGGTACACGCGGGACTTTTCTCACCGAGGGGATATCCAGCCTGTGCGGTTGACAGGTGGGGCGGTCTTGAGGGCCACGACGGCACGTGAACGGGCGAGCTAATGCATGCGCAGACGGGGACGGCAGGTTGAGGAAACAAAAGTCGGGGTACCTTTTTGAAAACAGCACAACAACGGCTGACAAGCGGGCCCCAGTGGAGCGCGGGTTGAGCCGCAAAAAGCGCAGGGGGTATATGAGAAAAAGCCACCGCGCACTGTTTTTCTTCTCGTCTTTTTCTGACAAAACTGATGGCGCGCGCGCGGACGGGAAACAGAGGTGCGGCCGGGGTCAAACCCGTGACCTAGCGCGTGCGCGCGGCGGCGGCGACCGCTGCGGCTAGCGGGGATTGGCGTTGGGTACCCGCTACGCGACTAGAAGGCCTTACTGCGGTGTGACGACAGAGGAGCATCGGCGTGCACCGTGCACAGAGGGCGCTCGACAGATCGACCCATGCGTACAGGGAGCGCAGAGCGAGGAGAGGGTGTCAGGGGGGTGCGTCAGCTCACCGTGGGGAGGTTGGTGGTGGCGGATCAAGACGGGAAGCAGGGGATCACCGGGGAAGCTGGAGACCGGCGGGTTAGGGTTTTGCGTCGGCGTCGACGACGTGCAGCATGTACCGGCCTCCTCCTCCTCGCTGCTGTGTACGGGGACGATCTAGAGGGACTCCTTGGTCTTCCCCAACGCTTCAACGCTACGCCCGCCTCCTAGCTACGGTGGTGGAGACCCGATGCCGATGGTGGGGTGGAGATGGTCGAGGAGAAAACAACGGCATGTGGGGGGAAGGAGAAGTAGTTGGGCAGGGCCCTGGGCGGATCTGGGGGGTCGTCAGGCAAGGGAGAGGGGGAAGATAAGGCCGGGAGGGGTTGCACATGGGGCCGGGGGTGAAAAAGGTGGCGTGCACCTCTCCTCCTCCTCGTGTCCAACAAGGCTAGGGAAGTCTAGGGTGGGGCTGCAGCTGGGCCAGAGGGAACGGTAGGTGTGGCTCGGGTGGGGCTTTCTGGCAGCGAAAGAGAAAAACAGAGAGGGGAGGGGCTCCGCTAGGGTTTAGGTGAGGGGTGGCTCGGCCTAGAGAGGGTGTTGAGCAAGGGGGTGGCTCGGATGGGGCCGAACCAGGTGGTGTGGCGACTAGGGTAGAAAGGAGAGGGGATTTGGGCGTTAGCCGAAGCTAGTAAGGTGGGGTGGTGAGGTGAGTGTGTAGTAGCTAGGTTTAGAGAGAGAGAGAGAGAGAGAGGGCTCGGTTAGCTAGAAGAATAGAGAGGGAAAACCACATGATGGATGAGCTAGGTTTAAGAGTAGCTAAGAAACACCAAAAGGAATTTGAATTAAGACAAAGGTTAAAACCAAAAGGTCCAAAAGAGAGAAAGAGGTGGAAGGAAAAAAAATGATCTTGCATGTGGCATGCTCTCATGCATATGATAGTATTTTGTGAAAACAAGATATACATCTCATGTATGCTTGACAAGAGAAAACCACTCAAAGAGTTGCAAGGTGGAGGACAAGAGAAAGAATAAGCATTTATTTGGTGTATTTGTTTCCATTGAGTTCCAACAAACTCCACCCATATATTCCCAAAGAAACCAAAATAGAAGAACAAGTGAGGGCCTTGCATGGTCCATGCATGAAGAATAATTGCCATATTTATTAGTTGTGAAAACAACTACATATACCTATGGGCATTTATTACCCCATGCACATCCATACTTGAATAAAGACCACCACATAAGCTACAAGCTTGATAAAATATGGTAAGGGTGGATTTAAGCATAATGAATATAATAGGCCATGCTAGTGTGTATGTTCCACTAGGTAAGTATATAGCCACAATTATATTCATACATGATCAAATACTCCAAACCAAACCATATGGAAGCTAGACAAGGAAAAATACCCACATAACATGCAAAGGTGGCCATGTGTCTCTCCACATATCAACATTGTGAAAACAACATGATGCATATACGGGAGCATGTGGAATTAGAAGTGGATCCATCCCAACCCACATGAGCTAGAGGTAAACCCCAAATAAAATGCCAAGCTCACATATAGTTGGAATGCTGGAATTATGGGGTGGTGGCAAGAAAAGGTGGTGGAGTTAATTAAAAGATATGCCCCCAACTCAACTTGCGCATCAAGCATTTATCGAGAACCAAATACAATATATCAAGAGGCAAATACAATTAATAATGCATATGATATAAGAACCAAAAGAAAAAGGGTTTTATATGATGCTCAAATGCAAGGTGGCATGATGACATGAGCATGATATAATTATGATGCAACAATTATATGTAGGAAGTAGCATTTTATTATTAGACCATGTAACATTACAGATGTTAGACAGATGGGATGCTACAGCCAGCCACGAGCTAGGGGGTAAAATAGGCATAAAGAGGAAGTTCTAGGCGTTACATGGGCCAGGCCCAACTTTCAGGCGCTTAGGCCTTCTCACTTACGGAGGAGACTCCGGTGAGTTTGAAGAATAGGTTTAGGGTTTCGTGGGGTCTAAGCCTCCACCTCTCCTCTATTTATATACTTCGATAGGGTACAACACAATTACAATACGTACAGGTATAGGACCTCATGTACGTGTTCAAGACTGTTTCTAACACACTCCCTCAATCTAAACTATTACAAACTAGATTTAGATTAGACTTGAAACAGTCTAGCATCTGTCGAGAGGCTGGCTCTATAAACACATCATCCAGCCAATCATTGGAGAAGATAAACCGAACCTCGAGTGCACCTGTAGCAACTCGCTCTCGCACAAAGTGGAAGTCGATCTCAATGTGGTTAGTACGAGCATGAAAAACAGGATTTTCCGTGAGGTAAGTAGCCCCTAGATTATCACACCAAAGTATAGGTGTGTGCTGTTGGATCACGCTGAGCTCCTTGAGAAGTGAATCCACCCAAATTTCTTCAGCAACGCTGTTCACTAGTGCCTTATACTTAGCCTCGGTACTCGATCTCGAGAATATAGGTTGTTTCTTCGAACTCCAAGAAATCAGGTTCGGTCCAACAAACACATCTAAGCCACTTGTGGAGCGACGATCATCCACACAGACTGCCTAGTCAACATCTGTAAATATGCTAATGCCAGTGGAGGGTGACTTGCGAAAACACAAGCTTGTATGCAGCGTTCCTTTGACATATCGTAGAATACGAACTGCCTCCCAATGCACATTAGTGGGCTATGAAAGAAACTAACACACTTTGTTCACAGCAAACGAGATATCTGGTCTTGTAAGTGTCAAATACTACAGACCACCCACAACACTGCGGTACCTGAATGAGTCCTTGGTGCCAAGCAGTGTACTAGTGCTCCTGGACAAACTCTCGGATGATGGCAATGGAGTGGAAGTAGACTTACAATTCTCCATGTTAACTCTATGAAGAAGATCTAGCGCATACTTCCGTTGAGTAACAGTCATCCCCCCTGAATTGTAGGACGTTTCCAATCTGAGGAAATACTACAACTTGCCCATGTCCTTGATGGGAAATACTACAAATTGCATAAGGCCTGGCAACACATTTAACTGCGCACTACCAGAAACATATCCGTGCCCATAGGCACGATGAACATGCCTTGACGGACGCGTCAAGTGCTCACACCCATATAACTGGAATTCGACTCCTGTAAGACCTCCGCGGCCTAAGTCGAATTACACCAGCACTTTTCCGGATTCGAGTCCGGGGACTCGAATTTGAGTAGATTGTGTTGTTTCACCCTAAGGTGGTTAACTGATACCGATACTTCGGTTATATCAGGCACGTATATCAACAATCCTTATGACATGAATAAAAGCAATCAAAATGTACTCATTTAGGCATTCGAAGGCTTCAAAAGTCCCCAGTCGAATCTGCGATTCCACTGGACACTCGGGGGCTACTGACATGGGTATACCCTACAGGTACTCGAGCTTGGTATATACAGTCCAAATACGTACAGACCTACGGTGTCGCCAAGGCCTAGATGAAAGGACTCGAGTAACCTGTGGACTCTCGATTGCTTGAAGGACAAGAAGAAGCTAAAGATAGAAAGTTTGAAGGGGAAAACCCTAACTTGTAACTGACTCGACCTGCTACCCAAGACCTAGCCTATCTATATAAGGGCTAGGAGGGGGCAGCGAGGATCACACACGCAACCCTAGCTTCCACAAACCCTCGCCAGATTGCATCTGTGCACCGTTGTAACTTTCGACTCCCTCAATAATTCCACGAGCAGACAAGCAGGAGTAGGGACCTCTACGAGGCCTGAACCTGGGTAAATCCTTTGTCCCCTGTGTGCTTGTTTGCTAGCCGATAGATGTCTCTAGCGCTCCCTCCTTCTCCAAAACCCAAGTCCATAACAATGGGCATTGACGAGTTAAACCCTCGTCACCTAGCTTTCTCTAGGCGTGATTCTTGGGAAGCTACCTCCAAGCCCCAAGGAACACGGTTTTCCCGGACCCGGGATATTTCTGTAGCTGGCGGTACGTTGTATTATGTTTGCACCTAACGCACCCATACAATCCTTGGACCACTTGCCCCGAGAAGTATCCGTAACCGGGATAGTCTTGCACCGTCGTGATCACCGCCGCTCTTATGTCGAAGTATTCTTGTCTCGAGGCGTCCCACATACGGGCTCCTTCTTCCCATAATGTGGCCAGTTCCTCTTTCAACAACGTGAGATACATATTGATGTCTGTACCGGATTGTTTTGGCCCTTGAACCAACATACTCATGGTTACGTACTTCTTCTTCATGCACAACCAGGGGGGAGGTTGTAGATCCATACAAACATAGGCCAGGTGTTGTGTGTGATGCTCTAGCTTTCGAACGGATTGAGTCCGTTGGTGCTCATGCCTAGCCTGAGGTTCCTTGACTCTTTCCCGAAATGTTGGTAATATTGGAGGTCCAACGCCTTCCACTGGCAAGCATCCGAAGGGTGCCTTAACATTTCCTCCTTCTCCGGATCATCGTCTTCTGGCCTCTTTCTTTCCGCGTGCCAGTGCATGAGCTCTGATTCCTTAGGGTCCACGAAATACCGCTGCAGACGAGGAGTTATAAGAAAGTACCACACCACCTTTCTAGGAGCTTTCTTGGTCCCTCTCTTGTATCGAGAGGTATTGCACACCGGACACGTGGTCTTCTCCACGTCCTCGCCCCGGTAGATGATGCAATCATTTATGTAGACGTGGTATTTCATGTGCGGTAGATTGAGAGGGCGCGCGACTTTGTTGGCCTTGGCGATACTAGTCGGACATGTGTTCCCCTTCTTGGGAAGAATATCATGCCAGAATGCAATGTTGTCATCGAAGCATTCGTCGGTCATTTTGTGTTTCGCCTTCATCTCCAGAGCCTTGAGTGTTACATTCAGACGGGTATCCCCGTTGTTGCATCCATCAAACAATGAAGTGACCGCGTCTTTCTTCATTTGCTCCAGCTTAGATTTATCTCTAGCGGTGGCTCTGGCGTTACTCGTCTCCTTGAGAAGAAGATCTTGGACATGAGGGTCTTGCAGCCAGCGCGAATCATGGTCGACACCTTGATCTTCGTGTTCATGCCCGGTGCCACCTTGATCATCTTCGTGTTCATGCCCAGCGCCACCCTGATCTTCATGATCATCACCAGCCCCACCGTTGGCGCCTTGATCTTCGTGATCATGACCGACATCTTGATCTTCACCATTATTGACATCCTCATCATCATCTTCGTCATCACGTATCCATCGAGTGTAGCCATCCATGAAACTACGTCGGAGCAGGTGCGACTCCAGCCTTCCGGAATCGTGCCTTATCAGATACATCAGCTTGCAGTCGCGATACGAACATCTTATCTCCGTCTTGTTTGCGTGTGCCATATCGGTCCTCGCACATCTCATCCACCTATCCACGAGGGCTTTGCGAATCAGTGGTCGGACCATGGTCGCCTACGTGTGATACAAAGAGCAAGAGAATAATTAGAGCATATATGGACATCTCTATCGCCCGAAAAAATTCAGCATGACCTCCCCTAAAAAGAGGACATCCGCGAGTGCCATAAATTCGCCAGAAAAGAAATTAATCAACATTCTAGCAAAACATTAGCATCTCAAATGAAATCCCCGCAAAAAAAGAAGCATCCACCACAACACAATCATATAGTCGCGGTGACACCGACAACGCGCATGAGCATACAAGCAACGCCTTCACGCTTCCTCCAATGACAACTTGCGCAAGAGAGACAGAGGAGAAGTAAAGGGACATGCTGTAGATCTAGAGGAGCAAGAAACTTCACTTACATGTGAGTGTCAACCAATGGAGATGGAGCAAACTTCTATGGTGAATCAATGTGGGAAATGAGGTGGGGAGAAGGAGGGGGCGACCAAATCTGTCTTTGGGTGGAGAGGAAGAAGTGAGGCAAGTGGGGTGCATGTGCCAAAAAGGTGCAAAAAAGTGAGCTAGGTTATGCGAGACGCATATTGCAGTAAATGCACCTCCTATAGTCTGAACTATCTGAGGCGCACATGCCAACATGCGCCTCGCCTATGCGGCCACCCGGGCTCGCAGGGGTTGCTTGATGCGCATGTTCCCTAATGCGCCTCGCCTATTGTAAGTATTAGAGGCGCATCTTACTATATGTGCCTCGCATATTGGACCACCGATATCCACCCGAGCCCACCCAAGATATGCGAGACACATTTGTCACATATGCGCCTCGCCTGTTTAAGTACTAGAGGCGCATGTCCGGCTGGTGCGCCTCGCATAAGATGGGGGTGCCAGATTTCGTCCGTACAGATGGTAGAGGAGGCGCATCCTGCAGATATGCGCCTCGCCTATTTAATTACTGGAGGCGCATGGCTGGATGGTGTGCCTCGCCTATCTTATCAGAGGCGCATATAGTATAAATGCGCCTCTAATGTGCATGTCTCCTATAGGCTTTTCTCTAGTAGTGGTAGTCTTGGTCGAAGCGTCTGCAGCACTCGTACGCTTCGTGACCCTAGTAGCCACATATCTGGCAGTACGGCTTCCACTTCCTGCTGTTACCGCCACCGTTGTTGCGACCGTTGCCGCCGTTGCGTCCATTGCCATTGTTGCGGCCATCTTGGCGGCCTCCTTCACCACCGTTGCCTCCATCGTTGCCATCGTTGGGGCGTCCTTGTCCTTGCTGGCCACCATTGCTAGGAGGACGATTGGCCCCCTAATACGGAGGAGGATACTCTGGCGCACATTGGCGGCCAGGGTTGCCGTATGGGGTGCCGTAAGGGGCACCGTAGCCATGCTGCACCACGTTAGCCGAAGAGGACCACCCGCCCTCGGCCTGAGCTTGTTGAGCCTAGAGGGACTCGTACGAGAGGATGGAGGAGTAGAACTCGTCGTACGGAATAGGTTTGTTGCCGAAGGTGAGCGTGGCGGCGATGGAGTTGTACGCATACCCGAGCACGATGACGATGTAATCAACGATCTCATCGTTGTTGACGGGGGACCTGGCGGCGGCCATGGCATCGGCAAAAGACTTCATCTTGTGCATGTACACGGTAGCAGAGAGATCCTCCTTACGAGTGGAGGATAGTTGACGACGGATGTTACACATTAGCGCGACTCTAGGCACCGTTCATGGTGTGGATGTCGTTCCACACCGCAGCAGCGGTCTTGCAACCGAGGAGCTGGTTGGCAATGTCAGGCTCCATGAAGCCGAGGAGATAGCCGATGACCTTCTGATCGGCAGACCACTAGCGCGCGTACTCCAGGTTCATGATGGTGATGGCCTTGTCCCCCTCTCCCTAGGCGATGGTCTTCTCGGGCGCTGCGACTTTCTCGTTGAGATGATGGTGAAGGCTAGCGCCGACGAGGTTGTGTTGGGTCCGCATCATAGAAAACAAAAAATTTCCTACGATGAGAACTACACGCCAAGATCTATCTACTAGGTACAAAGCAACGGGTGGACATACATCCAACGAGAACTTAACCTCGAAGACAACGAGTTTTGTTAACGAGTAGGAACTTGTGGTTGATGTAGTCGTACACTTGCCGATCTCAAGATCGTGAGGAAGTCCGAGCGCTGCAACTCAGCAGAGCATCCGTACTCACACACATGTTCAAGCCACCGGACAACCTCCACCTCCTCGCTCCAGCGATCCAGCGGAAGCAGCAACTCCTTCCAGACGAAATGCCACCGGGAACATGTATCTCGCTAATTCGAGACCATGGGGGAATAATTCTAGAGGGGGAGAGAGATCCTTCACAAGGAGGTGTGAGGATGAAGGAGGGAATGGGTGGCCTTTTATAGGAGGAGGGGGGTGCCCCTCCTCTCCATGGCCGGCGCATGGGGGGGTGACCCCTCACCTCCCCCATTCATGTGGTGGTAACCCCTCCACATTAAAATGTCTCTTCACATTCCCTTTTAAAGTCTCCACTTTAAATGCATTAAAAATCTCCAAGTTTAATGCTCTCTCATTTAATAAAACTCTTTTATTAAATTTATTCAGAATTTTGTTAATTACTTTAATTAACAAACATTTACATATAGCCCCTTACAATATTTCAATATCACATGCAGAACCACTTTCTGCAATTTCACCCGAAACAATTTCCGGTTTCTATTGAAACAATTCCCACGCTTTGCAATTCTTTCGTCTAAAACATATGTGCTCCAAAATGGTGTCCGGCAACTCTTAAGTGTGTCACCCTACGGTTCGCGAATAATGCAGACATGATCGAGACCCTTCTCCGATCAATAATCAGCAGCGGGACCTAGAGATCCGTACTGACTCCTACACATTCAACGATGACTTCTGTGATCGTGAGAACCTTTAACGCTTGTAACTAAATCCCTTTGTCTTGAGATATATTACATGTACGAGATTCGATCATCGGTATCTCCATACCTAGTTTGATCTCGTTACCGACATGCACTCTTTTCTCGTTCCCGTGATATAATATTCTAGTGATCACATCACTTGCTTGCAAGCTATCTCAATGTGATATCACCGAGAGGGCCCAGAGTATATCTATCCATCATCGAGATTAACAAATTCCACTCTTGATCCATGAGCCTCAACATAACACCTTTGTAGTACTGAACCCATCTTTATAGTCACCCTGTTACGGTGTGACGTTTGATGTTATCAAGATACTCTTCTGGTGTTAGCAATTAACATGATCTCATGGTCTAAGGATAAAGATTACTTCGTATGATGTTATAGCAATATAAACATAATGACTTGATCGTAATGCTATACTTCGGATGAATGTTCATCACATAATTCCACCAATGGTGTGACCTTGTTATTAACAACATCCAATGTCCATGATTATGAAACCTTGATCATCTTGTTAATCAAGCTAGTCTATAAGAGAGTCATAACTAGGAACCCTTTTTGTTTATTAAACACACATGTATTGATGTTTCCAATCAATACAATTCTAGCATGCAAAATAAACATCTATCATATATAAGGAATACATAATAACAACTTTATTATTGCCTCTCAGGGCATATTTCCTTCAGTCTCCCACTTGCAGTAGAGACAATAATCTAGTTCACATAGTGATAAATCTAACACCCATGGAGTTCTGGTGTTGATCATGTTTTGCCCTAGGGAGAGCTTTAGTCAATGGATCTGCTACATTTAGGTCCGTGTGTACTTTACAAATCTTTATATCTTCAACCTTGACATGCTCGCGGATGGAGTGAAACCGGCGCTTAATATGCTTGGAATTCTTGTAAGACCTCGGTTCCTTTGCGTTGGCTATGGCTCCATTGTTGTCACAATAGATCACCATCGGGTCCAACGCACTAGGAACCACACCTAGTTCCGTAATGAACTCTTTCATCCAAACCGCTCCCTGCGCTGCTTCTGAAGCAGCAACATATTCCACCTCCGTCGTTGATCCAGCCACCATAGGTTGTTTAGAACTCCTCCAACTAACTGTTGCCCCGTTCAAGAGAAATACGTATCCGGATTGAGACTTAGAGTCGTCTGGATCGGTCTCAAAGCTAGCATCGACATAGCACTTAGCGACTAGCTCTTCTTCACCTCCGTATGTAAGAAACATATCCCTAGTTCTTCTCAAGTACTTGAGGATGTTCTTTACCGCTATCTAGTGTTCCGAACCTGGATCCGATTGGTACCTACTAGTCAAACTAATATCATGTGCCACATCCGGTCTTGTACATAGCATGGCATACATTATAGAGCCTATGGCCGAGGCATAGGGGATCTTATCCATCATCTCTCTTTCTTTCGCCGTAGTCAGACTTTGAGTCTTACTCAATGTCTTGCCTTGCAACATAGGTAAGAACCCCTTCTTACTTTCGTCCATATTAAAATTCTTTAATATCTTATCAAGGTATGTACTCTGTGATAGCCCAATTAGGCGCCTTGATCTATCTCTATAGATTTTAATGCCTAATATATATGATGCTTCACCAAGGTCTTTCATCGAAAATTTGCTATTTAGATAACTTTTAACACTGTTTAAAAGATCTATATCATTTCCAATCAATAATATGTCATCCACATATAATATCAGAAATGCCACATTGCTCCCACTCACTTTCTTTTAAATACAAGCCTGCCCATAAGTTTGGACAAATCCAAACTCTTTGATCACCTCATCAAAGCGGAGATTCCAACTCCGGGATGCTTGCTTCAGTCCATAGATGGATCGCTGAAGTTTGCATACCTTATTAGCATCCTTAGGATCGACAAAACCCTTAGGTTGTAGCGTATACAACTCTTCTTCAATATTACCATTGAGGAATGCAGTTTTGACATCCATCCGCCATATTTCATAATCGAAATATGCAGCAATTGCTAACATAATCCTAACCGACTTAAGCATCGCTACGGGAGAGAATATCTCATTGTAGTCAACTCCTTGAATTTGTCGAAACCCCTTTGCGACAAGTCGAGCCTTATAGATAGTCACATTACCATCAGCATTAGTTTTTCTTTTGAAAATCCATTTATTCTCAACGGCCTTTCGATCGTGAGGTAAGTCCACCAAGGTCCAAACTTGGTTCTCGTACATGGATTCCATCTCGGATTTCATGGCTTCTAGCCATTTGTTGAAATCAGGGCTCATCATCGCTTCTTCATACGTCACAGGGTCATCCATTTCATCAACCATGAAATTCACAACAGGATTGCCGTACAGTTCAGGAGCTGCACGTGTCCTGCTTGACCTGCGAGGTTCGGTAGTGTCCTCTTTCGGAGTTTCATGATCAATATAATTAGATCTCTCTTCATTAGGTGAAGTCAACTCCGAAACAACTTCCGGTGTTGTGCCACTCACCATTTCATGAAGAGAAGGTTCAATAACCTCTTCGAGTTCTACCTTCCGACTACTCACACTTTTCACGAGAAATTCCTTCTCAAGAAAGGATCCATTCTTGGCAACAAAAACCTTGCCTTCGGATCTATGATAGAAGGTATACCCAATCGTTTCCTTAGGGTATCCTATGAAGACGCATTTTTCCGCTTTGGGTTCGAGTTTATCCGGTTGAAGTTTCTTCACATAAACATCGCATCCCCAAACTTTAAGAAATGACAGCTTAGGTTTGTTTCCAAACCATAATTCATACGGTGTCGTTTCAACGGATTTAGATGGTGCCCGATTTAAAGTGAATGCAACTGTTTCCAGTGCATAACCCCAAAATGACAGTGGCAAGTCAGTCAGAGACATCATAGATCGAACCATATCCAATAAGGTACAATTACGACGTTCTGACACACCATTACGTTGTGGTGTTCCGGCAAGCGTGAGTTGTGAAACTATTCCACACTCTTTCATGTGTGTGCTAAACTCGTAACTTAGATACTCTCCTCCACGGTCAGACCGTAGAAATTTGATCTTTCTATTACGATGATTTTCCACTTCATTCTGAAATTCTTTGAACTTTTCAAAAGTTTCAGACTTGTGTTTCATCAAATAGATATACCTGTATCTACTCAAATCATCCGTGAAAGTAACAAAATAACGATATCCACCTCGCAAACACACTCATTGGTCCGCACTTTACATCAGTATGTATGATTTCCAATAGATCATGCCTGTTCCATTGAACCGGAAAACGGCGTTCTAGTCATCTTGCCCATAAGGCATGGCTCACATGTATCAAATGATTCAAAATCAAGTGATTCCAAAAGTCCATCAGAATGGAGTTTCTTCATGCATTTAACACCAATATGACCTAGACGGCAGTGCCACATATATGCAGATATATCATCATCAAGTTTAATATTTTTAGCATTAACATTATGAATGTGCGTAATATTACTATCGAGATCCATCAGAAATAAACCATTCAACATAGGTGCATGACCGTAGAAGATATCATTCTTATAAATCGAACAACCATTGTTTTCAGATTTAAAGGAATGACCACTTTGCATCAAACACGATCCGAATACAATGTTCATGCTCAGTGCAGGCACCAAATAACAATTATTTAGGTTTATAACTAATCCCGATGGCATATGGAGAGGTAGCGTCCCGAAGGCGATCACATCAACTTTTGATCCATTGCCGACCCGCATCTTGACCTCATCCCTTGCTAGTTGTCGCTTGTTCCGTAGCCCCTAAATCGAGTTACATATATTAGCAACTAATCCTATATCAAATACCCAGGTGCTACTGCGAGTACTAGTCAAGTACACATCAATAACATGTATTGAAGGAAATATGCCCTGAGAGGCAATAATAAAGTTGTTATTATGTATTCCTTATATATGATAGATGTTTATTTTACATGCTATAATTGTATTGATAGGAAACATCAATACATGTGTGTTTAATAAACAAAAAGGGTTCCTAGTCATGCCTCTCTTATAGACTAGCTTGTTGATTAACAAGATGATCAAGGTTTCCTGATCATGGACATTGGATGTTGTTAATAACAAGGTCACACCATTGGTGGAATGATGTGATGAACATTCATCCGAAGTATAGCATTACAATCAAGTCATTGTGTTTATATTGCTATAACATCATACGAAGTAATCTTTATCCTTAGACCATGAGATCATGTTAATTGCTAACACCGAAAGAGTATCTTGATAACATCAAACGTCACACCGTAACAGGGTGACTATAAAGATGGGTTCAGTGCTACGAAGGTGTTATGTTGAGGCTCATGGATCAAGGGTGGAATTTTTCAACCCAGATGACGGATAGATATACTCTGGGCCCTCTCGGTGATATCACATTAGGATAGCTTGCAAGCAAGTGATGTGATCACTAGAATGTTATATCACGAGAACGAGAAAAGAGTGCATGTCGGTAACGAGATCAAACTAGGTATGGAGATACCGATGATCGAATCTCGGACATGTAATATATCGAGAGACAAAGGGATTTAGTTACAAGCGTTAAAGGTTCTCACGATCACAGGAGTCATTGTTTAATGTGTAGGAGTCAGTACGGATCTCCAGGTCCCGCTGCCGATTATTGATCGGAGAAGGGTCTTGATCATGTCTGCATTATTCGCGAACCGTAGGGTGGCACACTTAAGAGTTATCAGACACCATTTTGGAGCACATATGTTTCAGACGAAAGAATTGCAAAGCACAGGAATTGTTTCAATAGAAACCAGAAATTGTTTTGGGTGAAATTGCAGAAGGTGGTTCTACATGTGATATTGAAATATTGCAAGGGGCTATATGTGAATGTTTGTTAATTAAAGTAATTAACCAAATTCTGAATATATTTAATAAAAGAGTTTTTATTAAATGAGAGAGCATTAAATTTGGAGAAACTTAATGCATTTAAAGTGGAGACTTTAAAAGGGAATGTGAAGAGGCATTTTAATGTGGAGGAGTTACCACCACATGAATGGGGGAGGTGAGGGGTCACCCCCCCAATGAGCCGGCCATGGAGAGAGGGGGCACCCCCTCCTCATATAAAAGGCCATCCATTCCCTCCTTCATCCTCACACCTCCTTGTGAAGGATCTCTCTCCCCCTCTAGAATTATTCCCCCATGGTCTCGGATTAGCGAGATACATGTTCCCGGTGGCATTTAAATGCGGAAGGAGTTGTTGATTCGCTGGAGCGAGGAGGTGGAGGTTGTCCGGTGGCTTGAACGTGTGTGCGAGTGCGGATGCGCTGCTGAGTTGCGGCGCTCAGACTTCCTCACGATCTTGAGATCGGCAAGTGTACGACTACATTAACCACGAGTTCCTACTCGTTAACAAAGCTCGTTGTTTTCGAGGGTAAGTTCTCTATGGATGTATGTCCACCCGTTTGCTTTGTACCTAGTAGATAGATCTTGGCGTGTAGTTCTCATCGTAGGAAATTTTTTGTTTTCTATGCTGCAGACCCAACATGTATATCACATATACCTCTGTTTTCCTTGCCGGACTTCTTGTCCGCCAAATACTTGGGGCAATTGCACTTCCAATGGCCAGTCCCCTTGCAATAGTAACACTCGGTGTCAGACTTAGGGCCAGCTCGGGGTTTCTTTTCAGACGTGGCAATAGATTTGCCACCCTTCTTTCCCTTGTGCTTGCCTTTCTTGTCCTTCTTGAAACCGGTGGTCCTATTGATCATCAACACTTGATGTTCTTTCCTAATCTCCACTTCTACAGTCTTAAGCATTGACAGAAGCTTGGGAAGAGTCTTCTTCATGCCCTGCATATTATAGTTCATCACGAAGCTCTTGTAGCTAGGTGGCAGAGATTGGAGAACACGTTGTATGCCCAAGTCAATGGGAATCGTTATTCCCAAGGACACAAGCTTATCGGCGTACCCAGACATTTTGAGTACATGCTCACTAACGGAGTTGTTCTCCTCCATCATGCAGCTAAAGAACTTTTCAGTAGCATTATAACTCTCTACGGCAGCATGGGTTTCGAAAATCATTTTCAATTCTCCCATAGTATCAAAGGCATTGCCATTTTCGAAACGCTTTCGAAGTTCTGGCTCTAGCCCATACAGTATGCCGCAATGAACTAAGTTGTGGTCCTCCTGATGAGTCACATAGACATTCTTTTCTTCGTCAGGGGCATCTAGCACATATTGCTTTTGTGCAGCAGTGAGGAGAATCCTCAAATTCATAGCTCAGTTGGTGAAGTTGCTACCATCTGCAGCAAGTTTCTCTTTCTCCATGAACACATTGAAATTAAAAGCAGGTGGTGCCATCTACAACAGAATTTGTAAAGTTTATTTAGACTAAGTTTATGATAGATTGAGTTCAACTAATCCAAATTACTAATGAACTCCCACTCAAAAACGACATCCCTCGTGTCCTTTTGGTGATTACATGAACCAAATCCACTACATCAAGTCCGATCATCACGTGAATTGATGTAGCTTCAAAGGCGAGCATCTATATGGGCATCATATCAACTATATGACTCATGCTTAACCTTTCGGTCCGTGTTTCGAGGCCATGTCTGTACATGCTAGGCTCTCCAAGTAAGAACCTTAGTATTCGCGTGTGTAAAACTGTCTTACACCCGTTCCTATGAAAGCGTAGATTCGAGTACACCCGATCATCACGTGATGTCTCGAAACACGATCCATAGAACGGTGCATACTCAAGGAAGAACACATTTTATCTTGATATCTAAAAGAGGGATCATCTTACAATGCTACCAAAAGCGCCAAACTAGCAGTATAAGATGCTAACATCTAATGTGTAAAGTGAGATGATATGGTCCATGCATTTGATCTCTATCATTTGCATCGTGGTATGATCTCTATCATTCCTTTGTGTGTAAGGCCAAGGTCTATAGAACTTACACGTAGAATGTGCTGTAAGAGTATCTATCATACATCTACTTACAACAATACCATATCAATACACTAGCCCAGCAACGATCTAAACTAGACGCCTCTAATTTATCAATTGCAAGTTTTACGTGGCTTAGGGCTTTCGGAGATAGAACCGTTCTCACCTACGAACATGAACCACAACGAGGATAACCAAGTTATTAGCAACTCGTTGTAAATCAGATATTGACTATAGTAGGAGAGACAGACACCCGCCAGCCACTTATGCAAAACAAGTTGCATGTCGATGTGGAACCGGTCTCATGTACGATGACATGTAAGGTTGGTCCGGGCCGCTTCATCCCACTATGCCACCAATATCCAAAATACATAGAAGATGCAATAACATGATCATCATCGCCCACATATAAACATATGTGTACTACCCATGCAAAGCACCTACGCATAGATCAGGCTCTGATACCACTGTTGGGTCTGCAACATAGAAAACAAAAAATTTCCTACGATGAGAACTACACGCCAAGATCTATCTACTAGGTACAGAACAACGGGTGGACATACATCCATCGAGAACTTACCCTCGAATACAACGGGTTTTGTTAACGAGTAAGAACTCGTGGTTGATGTAGTCGTACACTTGCCGATCTCAAGATCGTGTGGAAGTACGAGCGTCGCAACTCAGCAGCATAGAAAACAAAAAAATCCTATGGTGTGAACTACATGCCAAGATCTATCTACTAGGTATAAAGCAACGGGTGGACATACATCCAACGAGAACTTACCCTCGAAGACAACGAGTTTTGTTAACGAGTAGGAACTCGTGGTTGATGTAGTCGTACACTTGCCGATCTCAAGATCGTGAGGAAGTCCGAGCGCTGCAACTCAGCAGCGCATCCGTACTCGCACACACGTTCAAGCCACCGGACAACCTCCACCTCCTCGCTCCAGCGATCCAGTGAAAGCAGCAACTCCTTCCAGACGAAATGCCACCGGGAACATGTATCTCGCTAATCCGAGACCATGGGGGAATAATTCTAGAGGGGGATAGAGATCCTTCACAAGGAGGTGTGAGGATGAAGGAGGGAATGGGTGGCCTTTTATAGGAGGAGGGGGGTGCCCCTCCTCTCCATGGCCGGCGCATGGGGGGGTGACCCCTCACCTCCCCCATTCATGTGGTGGTAACCCCTCCACATTAAAATGCCTCTTCACATTCCCTTTTAAAGTCTCCACTTTAAATGCATTAAAATTCTCCAAGTTTAATGCTCTCTCATTTAATAAAACTCTTTTATTAAATTTATTCAGAATTTTGTTAATTACTTTAATTAACAAACATTCACATATAGCCCTTGCAATATTTCAATATCACATGCGTAACCACTTTCGCAATTTCACCCGAAACAATTTCCGGTTTCTATTGAAACAATTCCTGCTTTGCAATTCTTTCGTGCAAAACATATGTGCTCCAAAATGGTGTCCGGCAACTCTTAAGTGTGTCACCCTACGGTTCGCGAATAATGCAGACATGATCGAGACCCTTCTCCGATCAATAATCAGCAGCGGGACCTAGAGATCCGTACTGACTCCTACACATTCAACGATGACTTCTGTGATCGTGAGAACCTTTAACGCTTGTAACTAAATCCCTTTATCTTGCGATATATTACATGTCCGAGATTCGATCATCGGTATCTCCATACCTAGTTTGATCTCGTTGCCGACATGCACTCTTTTCTCGTTCCCGTGATATAACATTATAGTGATCACATCACTTGCTTGCAAGCTATCTCAATGTGATATCACCGAGAGGGCCCAGAGTATATCTATCCGTCATCGGGATTGACAAATTCCACTCTTGATCCATGAGCCTCAACATAACACCTTTGTAGTACTGAACCCATCTTTATAGTCACCCTGTTACGGTGTGACGTTTGATGTTATCAAGATACTCTTCCGGTGTTAGCAATTAACATGATCTCATGGTCTAAGGATAAAGATTAATTCGTATGATATTATAGCAATATAAACATAATGACTTGATCGTAATGCTATACTTCGGATGAATGTTCATCACATCATTCCACCAATGGTGTGACCTTGTTATTAACAACATCCAATGTCCATGATCAGGAAACCTTGATCATCTTGTTAATCAACAAGCTAGTCTATAAGAGAGGCATAACTAGGAACCCTTTTTGTTTATTAAACACACATGTATTGATGTTTCCGATCAATACAATTCTAGCATGCAAAATAAACATCTATCATATATAAGGAATACATAATAACAACTTTATTATTGCCTCTCAGGGCATTTTTCCTTCAGATTGCAGAGGAGGAGGCCCTTTCATAGGGCAAAGTTGCCCGCCTCCAGGCGGACGGAGACCACCGGGAACACCACCTGTGACCCGACAGATGCGGTTGAAGATGAGGTGATCGCCCCGATGGACTTCGAGAGGGAGAGAGCGGAATATGTTATCGCGGTGGCGGAGGATAGAACTCGCGGCGGCGGCAGACGGATCTCGCGGTGGCGGTGGCGGTTTTGGCTCTGATACCAAGTTTGAAGAATAGGTTTAGGGTTTCGTGGGGTCTAAGCCTCCACCTCTTCTCTATTTATATACTTCAACACGGCACAGCACAGTTACAATACATACGGGTATTGACCTCACATACGTGTTCAAGGCTGTTTCTAACACTGTGTCAGGAGGGCGGAGACTCTGGGCGGGGCAGAGACTCCGGTTATGGCAGCAGAGACCCCGATCGGGCTCCAGAGGCTTGTAGGGGCAGGTGGATCGAGGCACGGCAGAGACTCCGGGGGCACCAGGGCAGAGAGTCCGGGTCGGGGCGGATACTCCGGTTCGGGGTCGGAGATTCCTGACTGACACCAAAACCTTGCAGACGTAGGTCAGTCGTGGCGCGGGCGGAGACTCCGGGTATGTAGGGGCGGAGACTCCAGTCCTCGACGAAAACTCCGGGCTGGAGGGGCCGGAGACTCCGGTGCTATTTCAGCTGCTTCTTCCTTCTTCGCTTCCAGGCCTCTTGCTTGGGGGTCTTAGCTCCAAGTTCATGCTTATCCCCTCTTCTTAGCATCATGGTCATGGGCCTAGTCATACGATTGACATTTGTCTCAAGTAGGATTCTATTCACATGACAACCAATGGAAGGTAAGAGATGGAAGGAATTCACCTTTGTAGGAGTGGTTGGTGTAGCATGATGTGGACCAATGGTGATTGCCATATGTTGGGATGCATCACCAAGCCTCACAACTCACCGTCCTAGCTTGGACCAAAAACACACACAATCACTCTAGAAAGAGATCTAGAGGGAGCAATGAAGTAAGAACTTGAAGAATAACTTCAAGAACATGAAGAACAAGGAGGAGGAGCATCTATAGATCTTCACCAAGCAAACTAAGAAATCTACAAAGGTTTTAGTCTAGTCTCTAGGATCAAACATTAGTATATTAGTGGATAGAGAGAATGATTAGTAAGAGATTAGGAGAGTGATTATGTGCAATTTATCAAGCAAATATGCACAACAACACAATTATGTCCAAACATGCACCTTTCTATCATCTACACATTCCCTAGGAACCCAATTCATTTTTCCAGATCATATATTTGATCTAAATACCATTATATACAACTAGATACTCTTGTGATCATCAATAACATCTAGAACACATCTAAGAACACTAAGAATATCTACAACACTCCCATTTGCTAGTAGTGAATCTACTAAAATCACTTTTCAAATTCTTTATAAGTATCTTAACTCAAATTTGAGTAACACAAGATCTTATGAAGTACCTCTAAAACACAAAGGAATCCATTTAAAATTTCTTTCAAACGGAAAACCATAGTGGTTATTCTACATAATCCTATCAAGATATAATTGTAGAAATCCTTTATAAATATTTAAGGAATAGGTGTAGAGAAAGCAATGAGACTATGAAACCATTGAAGTGTTCAAAATCTTAACTTTGAACAAGGCATTCATTTGAAAGTTTCAATAATCTTTTCTTACATAAAAATATTCGTATTGGAAAATTCCATTTGAAATGGTAAAGTGATATTTGAAAATCACATATTATTATGTGAGAAAGAATTAACTCAAAACCATTACGAGTAAATTCAAGGGACCAAACCATGAGAATATTTTCACCTCTCAAAATATTTCTTATGAGAAAATTCATTTGAAGTGACTAAGAGTTACTCCGTGTGTCCCAAAATATAAGGTGCCTAAGGATCAGTCAAAAGTCAAATCTTACTAATTTTGACCAAATATTTAGAAAACAATATTGACATCTACAATATTAAATAGACACATTAGTAAAATATATGTTATGGTGAATCTATTGATATTGATTTATTACTGTAAATGTTCTTTGTTGTATAAAATTGGTCAAACTTAGAAAACATTGACTTTTGACTAATCCTTAGGCACCTTATATTTTGGGATGGAGGGAGTATGTAAATACCACATATTGATATGTGGGAAATAATAATTTGAAATCACTTTCCAAACCATTTGGAGAGATAAAATAATACCTCTATCCTACTTACAATAACTCAATGAGTAGAATTATTCAAACACATTTTACACTTGAGAAACTTATTTTGGAATAGTAAATATGAATATCGGATATTTCTATGTTAGAAAATATTAACTTAAGGCCATTTTCCAAACTACTTTGGGAAATAACAAAATAAATCTCAGTGGTAATCATATTGCTCACATTTGAAATATTCATAAACATTTTGAAATCCAAGAAAATGATGAATTCAAGTATGAATATCGCATATTTATGTTAGAAAATAATGACTTAAAATCATTCTTTAAAATATTTAGGGATACACCAAAATACTTCTCTGTGACCCTCTGGCATCCATGAGGATGCACACATTTAAAATAACCAAGCATTCCAAATATCATTTTTGAAATGGTCAAATATGAATATCATATATGTCTATATGAGAGAAATATTAGCCTAAAGTCGTTATCTAATTTATTTTAGGTAATACCAAAATACATTTTCGTGACATTCAGAATGACCTAATATTTGGAATTTTCACTCCTATTTAAACCTAAGCCAAAACCTAAACATAATTAAAATTTGAAAGCAGAAAATAGAAAAAGAAAAGGATAAGAGAAAACCCATACATGGACCGCAACCACTGACCTGGCCTAACACCAGCCCAGCAGAAGAACCCAGCCCACCTTCTCCCGCAGATCGCACATAACTCCAGCGCCACTAGGGGTTATTCGCAAAATGGTCATGTGACTAGTGTCGTCGTCCCCGCTGCCGGCACGTCGCGAGTTACTGCCTCCGTGCGTGTGGTGATGCCGCGGAGCTATGCCTTGCGCCTATAAGAAGCCCCTACATCCCTCAATCCCCGAGTCTTTCGGAGGAAGGCTTGAGCATCGGGTGGCGTAGCTTATCCGCGTCATTCACAGCTAGGAACCAACTCAGAGGAGAGATCCTCTTGATCACCGTCGACCTCCCCACGCCTATAAATACCTCCAGACCAGCCTAGTACCCTCACACCCTTCACTTCCCCCCTCGAGCCCTCTCTTTATCGCGCCTCCTAGGAGCTCATCAAAGCAGTCGCGTCGAGCCATCGCAGGAGAAGTCACTGTCGGTGCTAGGAAGCAGTCGAGAGGAAGTGCATCAAAGCCAGGATAAGCCCAGCCCTAGGTAGCATCTAGGCGAGGTACGAGTAGAGAGAATATTATGATTTAGCCTGGCAGTAGTACGCTGGAATCCGTGAGCTGGAGCTCATATCCAGCAAGCTTAGGTAGAATTGACCGTGAAGTTTAGTTCCTAGTATTCTTGCGCATCTTCTAGTAGCATCGTAGTGTAGTTTAGGCCAAGCGCCACCGTGCGCCACCATAGTAGGTCGTTACCATCGTTGGAGATGATGACCATTTGATATGTGGCATGTATCGTTAGAACCGCCATCATCTTGCCGTTCGTACACATCCAATCACGCTTGCTGGAACACAATAAAACGGCCATGTCGCAGCTCGCCGTGGTCGATAGACCAAGTCCACAGGTGATTTGGGACCATCTTGTTAGTGTTGACTAGTCACTACCATTTGGCTGCTAACTCGACTCTTGACCCCACTTGCCATTCACTTTGGCTAAAACTCTCTCACTGAAAAGGATTTCACTAACACACGTGGTTGCTGACTCAGCCGTGACCCACTTGTCAATCAACATGTGTATATCGCATTCTCCATTCAAAATATTCTATAAAATCATTAAAAACTAGAAAAATCTTAAATAATTCATTCTAACTTAGAAAAATACAAATAATATATCAAAATTCTGAGAAAAACAAGATCTATACGTTAATGCAATAATACAAAACACTTCTATGGAATACAATAATAACAAAGAATAAAACCTTCTCATATACTTTATTAAAACACTTAAAAATGAAATTTAATATACAAAAAATATATTCCAAAATGGGATAGATCCAACCTTATATTCAAGAATAAAATCAATACACTATTTTATTATTTGAAGAAAATTTAATGATAATCAGCAAATAATTATGCTTGAGTGATAAATAAATATAATAATTTAAAAACAAACACTTAGAGGAAAATTCATAACATTGGGAAATGCTTAGAAACTAATATTCCTCACCTAGACATCATTAAATAAATAATACGACTTCAACTATAAAAGTGCTTAAATGAATTATGAATTGAAAATAAAAGGAATTATAAATACCATGCACACCACATAAAAAGAAATAACCCTTTACTTTAATAATATGGTAACAAGATAACATGTAATAGTAAAATAAAATCAACCAAGATGTTTTACCTTCAACTCATAATTGTCACAAGGGAATGAATATTAAAAAGATCTCGTCAGAGAATTTTCCTCGAAAGTTATTCTTTTTGCTAAAAAGAAAGAAAGTAAAATTGAATTGTTTCAATAAAACCCTAAAACCACCTAGAAGAATGCTTAAAAGGAATTATTCACTAGTTAAATACAAGCATGCCAAACCTTGCTTTGATATTGAACCTTGATTGTCTAAACTATTTACTAGGTGAAGTAAACTTAAACCTAAATCAAATCACTAAGAAATCACAAACCAAACCCTAAGATAACCTGCACATGAAATCGCCGGGGAACTAGTACCGAGTGATTAAAACGCTTGCACTTCATATATTATGCATCCCCAGCATCTTGATATTTTCAGAAATTATTTCTTACTAGACTGATGATGCTACACTTCCAATTAGATCTTATGAAGGTAGGATATGCTGATTACATAACATGCAATCAGAAGGCGAGTTCACTCTTGCATTATCTTGTGAGACCAATCTTGCGTACCATTTGCAAGTGCAATCTTTCATGTTATTTGAATTATTTTACAAAAACCTTTTTTCAAAAATTGTGTCACCTGCATTAAAGCAAGAGATCGTTTTTATAAATAAAATATGAAACTGTGGGCTAGAATCATGGTTAAGATACATGGTTGGGAAGCCATATGGTGGAGATTCCATTGTACCTGAAAAGTTAGGACTTAACAACCAATGTAGTCAGTGATTCAAAAGCGCCATATAAGCCGTGTAACCACAGATCTCGAAATGGGATGGGCAAGTCAGCTAGACCTTTTTCCTTTCGTATATCCTTGTATCCTAAGTTGGGCTGACTCTAGATAGGATATCAGCGGGTGGGACCCCATTATGTCCCTATCCTGTGCTACAGGGTAACGGCTTAGCATATTAGAAGGAAGGGTAATGAGCGTAAGTTTCTCAACTGAAACACGTTACAAATGGTGGACTATGGGGTCGTGACGAAGGCTAGTGATTAGGTAATCTTTAGACTGGGCCTCATACCTATGGAAGTGTGGATGGGATTGGCGGTCCGGACTGTACAACAAGGCTAAAGATGTCTGTGGGTAAAGTACCACACCTCTCGAGAGTGTAAAGTAGCACACCTCTCGAGAGTGTATAAACGTGTCATGATACTCCCTGTTTTAGGAAAGAACTGTAAACTCCACGTGGAAAGAAACTCCATGAAGTTCTATACAACCCGTGAAGACTGACTGACATAGAATTTTTATAAATTAAAACTTACCTTTTCTAAAAAAACGATTTCAAAAACCCGCACAAGTCTAGGATCTTGGATCTACGGCTATATCCATAAAAAACCTACATATTTAGAACTTGTTGAGTACGTTGTACTCAATCTATCTTCTTATCCCTTGCTAGAATGCGGTAAGTAATTAACGATATCCCAAACCAAGAAGACAACAAAGGAAGACAACTACGGAGAACCAGGAAGCAAAGTAGTCAACGGTATCAAATACATAAAACGGAGATAGTAGAGCTCAATATAAACATAGATGGGATCCAATTCCCATTAATAGGAACTAAACCCTTAGAATTTGCTAGTAGAGCAAATAGAGAGCCTTTAGACAATGAGATAGATAATCTAGTGCTAGACTAGACAACAAGCTACTACTTCTGGATATTTGTTTGAACAGGAACTTACCTAACGAGCTCATTGTGTCGTGGAAGTTCCGGATCTTCTACGAAGATCTATGACATGAATAATATAGTTATATCTTGGATCTATGATGTTTCTATTGTACTACTCTAGTAGGTGTAATGTTTATGAAACAATGTTCTATGAGTTCTATACCAACGACTCGCGCTCTACAACATGAAGTGGAGTTCTAGGTCACCACACTTAGGTGCAACTAAGCCAAAAGGGAGGGTAGCCCTTATCTCTTTATCCATCAATAAAATTCTTGTGAACCTTTAAGGCAACTTCATGAGACTATAGAACGCATCAAGGTCCCTAACCACATTCATGGATCCTTCTTAGCTTGATGACCTTCTCCCTCGCCCATGCTTGTTGTGCCTGCTTATCTTGGTTACGGTGATGATCTTCCTGAACTTCAAAGTCTTGGGCATGTATTGTTCTTGATCACCAAATGGTGTTGAGTAAGTAGCGGTAGTTGTGGTTGTATCCATGGCATCCTTGTCACATCATCCCAATTGGAACAAATTCAATGGTGTCACAAATATGAGAAAAGTAATGACAGTTCAAGCTCAAATTTCTAGTTTGGTTTAGTAACTGAGTATGTTGTGCTACCAAGAGAGGGTAGTTATTATATTAAGGAACTATTTTAGCAAAATTATCAAAATATATTTAAGATTTCAACTCTCAAGCTCAAAATTCCAAAACTAATTTTGTCTATATATAGTTGCTCCTAGCTCTTTTGAAGGTACCAAGTGATGTTGGGTGAGACAAAGTCTTTGAACCCTAGCTCTTATGCTTTATACTTGTTAGCTCTCATTGTACTTGCCTTCAATATTTTGAGAGACTTATGTTTGAGGCTTTGAGATATTTGTTTGAAAGTAAGTGCAACTCAAGATTCAACTGTAATTTCAAGCATTTTGATTTGCGGAGGAGTCAAATAGTTTGTGAAGTCCGGAGATTGCCTACTTCAAAGATCTACCTTTAGTGGTTGAGTATGAACTTGGAGTCCTAGCTCAAGGGTGTATTGTGGTCTTAGAACATTTATCCAAATCTCTCGAACTAGAATACATGATTGTGCCAACAATTAATCTAACTTTGGGTTTACATTTTCTGTCTTGCAATTGTCTGTACACAACTCTTTTACTCTGTACATTTTTCTCTGTAAGTTTAGTCTAGTATTGCATCTATGGTGTTCTTAGACAACTTGCAGAAAACAATTTGATGAAGTAGCCATCAACGATATTTTTTGGATGATGGAGTCACCCTCTTTTAGCATATGTCAACAATATTTCTGCTCGTAAAGTATATGGATGCTTCAGATAAGTTTTTACACAACATAAAAATAATAATCTAAAAAAGAATATTTTAGTTGTATTCATTGTTCATAAGCTTTTTTTGTTAAGTACTAGTGTATTTTATGCCCCATTTGTTGGATGCAAAATATTTCTGAAGTATATTTTCAATAGTACCATTTTCTGAAGAAAAAAAGTCGGTATTAAATATTTTGATTGATATGTTTGGATAATTTAATCAAAGAAAGAGGTCCGGACATCTTTTTTCAAATACCGTGGTTTTACAAAAACTGTAATACCTCAACTTACACGGGCAGTGAAATACCATGGTTTTAGAATACTTTGGTTTAACTAGAACCGAGCTACCAAATTAAGCCTTAGCCTACCCAAAACATCTTGTAGTTTGAAACACAAAGAGTATTTTAAAAAATCGTCAAAATAATAGGGAAGACGGTTTACAAATCCAAACTCTCATCCGCCTCAAACACTGATAACGTGTCTGCGTGCGAAACCTTCTCGTCCCCGCCCTCAGCGGCCAGCGCCCACGTCATCCTCGTAATAGAAAACCGAAAACGAATCACCTGGCCACGACGCCACCTGCATCGACATCTCCCCCTCGAGAATCTCAAACTAAAAAACCCATCGCCGCGCGCCGTCTCCTCACCCAAGCGACCCGGCGATCACCGGCGCACAACGGACCGATCTACTCTCTACTCTCTCTCTCTCCAACCGCGAAGATGGACAAAGGGAATGTGGCGCAGCAGCTCAATCAGATGGTGCACTTCATCCGCAGTGAAGCCGTCGAGAAGGCCTCCGAGATCGAGGCCGCCGCCGCCGAGGTAATAATAGTTTCCGCTTCCACCGACCGAGCGTTTTGGTCTAGTAATTCGTTATGTTTGGATCCCGTATGCTGTCGGCTAGATCCGCGTCATGGAGGGTCGGATCTGTTGCATTGTTGCTAGGGTCGCGCATTGGAGCGAACGGGGTGCGTGGATCGGACAATGGCGTCATCGTCGTAGGAGGCCTATGTCGGGGTCTGGGGCATGCCGGACTTGCTTGCTTATGTCGCGCTTTGGAACTTTATGCTATACTGATAATAGTTTTAAATCTACGGCATTGCAGTTTCTGCCGATTCTCTAGTATACGTCCAAATAAGCCGAATTATAGTGTACCTCTGTTGTCTGTTCGACGGCTACTGCTAATTTGGACATCCATTGGTCGTGAGTTCGATACTCCCTCCGTCCGGAAATAAGTGAGTCGGAAGTAGTTCTATGACAGAGTTGTGTAGATATATGTTCCCGTGAACTGCTCTGCTTCCTTCCATCGAATATTTGAATTGCCAATTCTTTTGGATAATCAGGATACTTTATGACAGTAGAACTTGGCTGAACTGTTGTCATGATTTGTGTGATGTTTTTTGAAACTTACAGTTGTTTCTCTGAACTGATATGGGCGATAAGTCATCAGGAATTCAAATTGAGAAATTACAGTTGGTGGAATCTGGAAAGAAAATATACATATAATCTGAATTTATAGTGTACGTATGTTCGATTGTTGCTACCATGCTGCTAATTTGGACATCCATTTGCCTTGCGTTAAATTTAATAGTCCTATTTCAAAATTGTGTGCTTTGGTACAATGCATTTTCAAAAAAGTGAAAAGCTAGAACTCCAGATATGTGTTCCCTCGAAGTCTCAAACTGCCTGCTTCCTTCCATTGAATATTTGAGTTGCCTCGTTGGGACAATCAGATATTTTATTCACGGGAGAATGTGCGTTAATTGTTGTCATGATTTGCGTGATGCTTTTTGGAAGCTACAATTCGTTTTTGTGAACTGATATGGGTGATAATTCCCCAGGAATTCCAAATTGAGAAATTACAACTGGTGGAATCTGAAAAGAAGAAGATCAGGCAGGAATATGAACGGAAAGAGAAACAAGTCGGTATTAAGAAGAAAATGTAAAATTTCTTGTTTCCGACTGTGCTATTTATTTTTTTCTTTCACAAATTCGCACTTGAGAACACCTAACTTTTCATCACAAGTCCTTTTCAAAATCTCAGTTTTCTTCTTTAGGAATAATAACCTGCTCATGTGGATAAATTTATGATGCCATAGAAAAAAAGAAAACAGAAAATAGCTCTCTAATTTGATTTTGTGTTACATTATGCAGTGAATATTCAATGCAGCTCAATGCTTCTCGAATTAAATTTCTTCAAGCTCAAGACGATTTAGTAAAGTCTATGATGGAGTCAGCTCGGAAAGAGCTACTGTACCAGAGCCAAGACCATCAATCCTACAAGGAACTTCTCAGGATACTTATTGTTCAGGTCAGCAGAGTGGATCTGTATCCCTTCACAATGTGAATATGAAGAATGAATCCATATCAGCTACTGCAAGTAATAGCTCATTTGAACAAGCATGCATCAATACATGGGTTGTGAATACATTCACTGGTAGGCATGTGCAGTGACTACACTGCCAAGGCAAGACACATTGAACGAATGATGGTCAAGGCAGCAACTAACCTGGTTCCCTTAGTGTTGCCTCTACTGTTTTCAAGCCATTTTCTGATTCCCTTGGGTGGTAGGGTTCTTACTGTTGGTGATTACACTAACACAGCCCAAGTTCCAAATTGAGTTTGGTCAGGAACTGGTTGCTTTTCCGAGAAAACTGTCTGAAATACTAAAACAGTTTCAGTTAAAAAATACATAGTGATTTCCTTTGTTGAAAAAAAAACCCAGAAGATATTAGTGAAAACTTGCTATAGATCACTAAAATTAAAATAGGTTGTTTTGGATATACTTTGTCAAAATTTCAGGACCTAGCTACTTTCTTATTTTAAGTAGCATTTCTACTTGTTGGAAAGAATTTCAAATCATTATATGTTTTTGTTGCAGTCTTACCGTTTTGTGTGGGTTAGTTTTCCATATATACACTTCTAGTCTATGAGGCTTTATAACATCAGTGGACAATGTTGCATGTAAAGTAGTTGCTGGGGTTGAGGAATCATCGCACCGGTATATCCATAAGTTAGAGTGACTTAGACCTGCCTTCTTAATATCCTCTATTTCCATGGCTCTTCCATAGTCTGAAAATTTCATTATTAATTGACGGTTGAGTATCTAACGCATAAAATTACCTGACCAGAGCTTGCTGCGTCTGAAAGAATCAGCGGTAATTCTCCGCTGCAGGGAAGAGGATCTTGAGCTTATCGAATCAGTTTTGGAGTCAGCAGGGAATGATTATGCTGAAAAAGCAAATGTATATCCACCTAAAATTGTGTTAGACCGTCATGTCTTTCTGCCGTCTGCTCCCAGTCATTACAAGGCACATGACCTCTCCTGGTAATACTTGCAATCTTCTGTGTTAAAAAGGGTGTTTGCATTGTCTTGCATTGCAACCCTGCATGTTTTTCTTAGTTTTGTTTCCTTTTTTACACTAGTTCATGTCCATCTGAGTGATCCTTTTTCTGAAGTAAATCTTATGTTCATTGAATAATAAATTGTGCGGATCTAAGTTTCTAATGCTTACTTTGTGTACCTTTTGATTTAGCTCTGGTGGAGTTGTACTGGCTTCACGAGATGGAAAAATTGTCTTCGAGAACACATTGGATGCTAGACTAGAAGTGGTCTTCAGAAAGAAGCTACCAGAGGTATACTATGTTGTTCTTTCTTCCTTTGCCTTTTCATGTTTGAAGTGATCCTGCATGGATTTCATTACATTCTAATGGATGCAGTGGAAAATAATAATATGTAGAAGTTCAGCATTTTGTGCATTTACTGAGCTTCTTGGTAGTAGAGCCATCTTTTTTGAATGTGAGCTATTATTCTTTAAATACAATACTCGTTTTGAAATGAGAAGGGTTTGCTTGGCGCAATGGTAGAATATCTCTACTTGTGTTCTGGGTTCGAATCAACTTCTTTGCAAAAGCGACTGCCTAGAAATTCCCTTCCCCAGATCCCACAATGTGTGGGAGCTTTTGGCACTGCCCCTGTTTTATTCGTTTTGAAATGAAAATGATCACAACTTCAGCCTTTCTATCCCACAAATATGCCTTTCTGGTCCTTTAATGTATGCCTACCTACAAAGAAGGAACATATCTTTTGGGGTTCCATTGCCATGCTCCTCACTTGATCATGGTCGTCTGTTTGTCTTGAAATTCTGTTGGGCATATTAATACGAAAACGTGATTAGCAGCATTCATCTGTCCAAGCTATCGTGACGTACTAATGTTTTGTCTGCATATTTTGCTTTTCCAGATCCGTCAAAGCCTTGTTGGTCAGGTAGCTGCGTGAACAATTCTTTTTAAGCCGAGTGCTGGACATTTGCTGCTTGGCATCTCTTGATGATGATCTCCAGTAAATAATGTTTGTGATTCGCCAGTAATTACACACTCATTCTTTTTGGTCAGGGAGAGGAGATCATCGTGTGTTGACTCCAGACTTTCCCATACCATGAAAGCAAAATAAACTGAATATTCAGGTTTTGGTGAATTCTCTTCATAAGGCATCGATATCTGTAGTGATGCCATTTCTGCGAACACAATTTTTTTTCTCATTGAAACTGTCTTCTTTGACTGTCGCATTCGTGCGTTAGAATGAGCGTAGTGTGACTGTAACATTGCACAAGATTTAGCCATAAGTCAATTCATCGAAATTGTAAATAAGCTAAAACCGTTTTGGATTGATCAGAGTTTCCAATAAATAATTTCGGCGGTTCACAAATAATATTCACAAGCTCATTCTTTTCATTTAGGGGAGAGAAAGGACCTGGGTCTTATTGGGTAGCACATAAGGTGGTGAGCTATGCTCCTAGCCTCGCTTCTCCCTTAATTAAAAATGATACTCCCTCTGTTTGTTATTATAAGACGTTTTAGAGATCTTAGGCAACATTTCGTTACATAACTTTGCGAGTTACCCATTTTGCCCTCGCCTGCGTCGCACGGAAGCCCTCGCTCTCGTCTCATCCTCTCGCCCGCATCCTCCCGTCCTTCCTCGCCAACTCCCTCTCCCCCGCACCCTCTCATCCTCTCTCGCCGGCGCCATCTCCGTCGCCCTCTCCCTCTCGCGAATCTAGGCCGCCTCTCCCTTGTGCGCATCATTGGTGCCCTCTCCTTCTCGCACGTCACAGGCGTCCTCTTCCCCGCGCGCGTCACCGACGCCCTCTCCTGCGCTCTCCAACAAATTTGCATCAAGGTCGAGGTAAAGATGCGATTTTTTCCTCACACGGTGGCCTTATCTTCCGCGGCGGTGCACGTTCTGTCGAGCCAAGGTCAGGGCGGAGCTCCAATCGTGGTGGCGGTGGTGCGGAGTTCCAATCGTAGCCGGAGAAGACCTCCTCCCAGATCTCGGTGAAGGCAAGGAGGATAAGGCGGTGGTGGTGCGGCACGTTGAGGGACAGGAACCGGTGGAGAAGGTCTCGGAGCTCGTCGCCCCCATGATCTGTGGTGGCGCTCTGGAGAGAGTGGACGGTGCGCTCGAGTACGCCGAGCTGGTCCAGGAGCGCGGCCATACAGGCATGCTCCCGATGCTAGTGTCAGCATCACCTCCTTCGTTTTCCTCTCCTGCATCGTTGTTGGCAGCAGCGGCATCCTCTTCAACTACGACCTCGGCATCTCAGGTACCACCACACTACGATCTTGGCATTCATCAATCACCCACTCAGCGAGTATGTACGGCAGAATTAGTATCCCTTCAAAGATGAAATTTGTTGATTTTGCAAATAGTATGCCATAGTGTGCATTTGATTCCTTGCTTGCTACCCTAGGACATGAATGTTCAGCATATTACTCGAACTAATAATCTGTAGCTTTTGATTCCTTGCTTGCTAGTGTAGGACATATAATGTGGGACAACTATTGGTTGCATATTATTTACTTCCTCTGTAGCAAGAAATCTGTAGGCTGAAAATATATCGATTACTTGAACGATATATTCCCACTGTTTTGCACAAGCACAAGCAAAAGTATTATTTACTCCCTCTGTTTTCCACAAGCACAAGTAACCTGTTCCGCAGAGTACTGAACATATTCCAGTAATATTAGGAGACATGATGGTATGCATCCATCAGTATGGTTGATTATATCTTGAGATTAGCTCCCTTCTGTGCAGTACTGAATACTCCTATAGTGATTTTCATTTTGCAGTAATAACTTGCACTTGGAGTGCTTGCTTGCTGAATATTAGGAGTACTAATATTCACTAAATTATTATGAGTAGGAGTACAGTGCTTGCTTGCTTTCATCATGTGTGTTTGCTACTCCATCAAAAGTGTGCTTGTGAATTACTCAAGCTTCATTGTTTATCTGTAAAAGATGGAGTATTTTGGTGCTGATGCAAAAAATAATTGTGCTTGTGCTCCAAAGTTTGACTGTACTTGCATTGTTAAATTCAGAGCTTGCACATAAATAAATACAGTAGCTTGCACTGAACTGAACAATAGCTTGTTCACTGCAAGTCTGTGTAGTTTGACACACAACACAATAACACATAAACACACAACAAACTTTAGTGCACATCTTCATACACTTCTTCTTGCACATCTTGGCCTAGGATTTGTTTGATATTTGCTTCTTGGCCTAGGATCTGTTCGCTTGCATCTTTTTCCCTTGCTTCTTGCACTTGCTTCTTCTTCCTTTGCCTCTTGTTTCCTTGCTTCTTCTCACTTATGGCTTGTTTGCTTGCATCTTTTTCAGTTGCCCCTTGTTCGCTTGTATCTTTTCCACTTGCTTTTTTGCACTTGCTTCTTCCTTTGCCTCGTGTTCCCTTGCTTCTTGTCACTTGTTGCATCCTTTTCACTTGATGTTTGTTCGTTTGCATCCTTTTTAGTTGCCCCTTGTTCGCTTGCATCTTTTTCAGTTGCTCTTTGCACTTTCTTCTTCCTTTGCCTCTTGTTTCCTTGCTTCTTGTCACTTGTTGCATCCTTTTCACTTGATGTTTGTTCGCTTGCATCTTTTCCACTTGCCCCTTGTTCGCTTGCATCTTTTCCACTTGCTTTTTGCACTTGCTTCTTCCTTTGCTTCTTGTTCCCTTGCTGCTTGTCACTTGTTTCATCTTTTTCTCTTGCCGCTTGTTCGTTTGCATCTTTTTCTCTTGCTTTGTTCAATTGCTGCTTGTAGGATTAGTTTGACATTTGCATAAACTTCTGCTGGAATTTTAAGTCTTGTAGGTAGCATACCCAGTCTCTCCAATCTTTCCTTGCCCACATGAGGGGGGTCATACCCATTTCCTCCTCCATAGTTCATGACTTGAATCATGCAGGCCTGTATACTTAGGAAGATCTTATTTAGCTTAGAAACCTCGTATGCATCAAACTCTTGCTCCACACCTTGAATAAAATCCTGTAGTGTTTTAGGGCTTTTGCTATCAATTAGAGACTGCAGAGACCTGAAAAACCCAAGATCAAGAACATTCAAATCTAGGCTATTTGCTGGCTGTTGAATCAGCTTCATGGTCAATCTAGTTTTGGCCGTAACTTTTACAACAACTTCTTTGAATGCTTGGTCATCTGGGAGAATATGAGGTGTTGCATTATCTTGTTGTATCATAATTGTCTGCCCAACATCTTCTGCAGGCCAAACAGCTACAATAGCAGGCAATACCTTCTCAATTATGAACTCTCTCATCACTTCCCTATTGACTTTGATTGATTTTATCTCTAGTGTCCCTTTTGGTCAATTGTCACTTCTTGCTGCTGGTATTTCCTTCACGAATGGCCAGATACCTATCTTCCCTGAAAATGTGACATTGTCGGCATTGTCGAACCTTGGTCTAGCAACGATAGTTAGGAACATCACTTTTCCGATGCAATTCTTATTGTGAATTGCTCTTATAGGGATATCTTCCTCTAGAAGAATGTAATAGTTCCTGTTCTTCTTGGTCATATAAAACCACTTTTCATCGATATGAACAATATTGTGCATCTTTGAGAATTTTGGGACTGCATCCTCTGTTGTAGTTTCATCAATCATTGACATGCAAAATTGGAGCATGTCCTTCTTATTCTTCTCTTTTAGAGATGGCTTCAAGGAATTGGAATGTCTCTTTATGTGATCCATTTGGAATCTTAAGAGTGTAGTAGGATTGACTCCCAACTGCCAAGGTAGTGACCTTATTATTGATCTTTGGTTCAGTGGGATAGTGGGAACAAGAGATAGATTTATGTTTAACGGTTTCCTTCCACATCTTCCCGTTCTATTGTTTGAGACATCCACCTCCAAACCATCAGCAAGTTGTCGCATAACAAGCTTCCATATCCATTGAATGATTTGGATGCCAGTCCCAAAAAACGCTGCTACATCTTTCTTGTCATTTTTCTTAAACTTGTCATCATTCTTCATACACTGGAAATGCATTGCTACGTAAGATGCAAATCTTTGCTGGTCATTGATGACCCACAAGTATAGGGGGTGTATCGCAGTATTTTCGATAAGTAAGAGTGTCGAACCCAACGAGGAGCAGAAGGTGCTGGCTAGTGGTATGGATCAGGAATTCTCTGCAAATACTTAGCAAACGGATTTTTAGGGGTTTTTGATAATGCAAGTAAATAAAGTACATGTAAGTAAAAGACAATAAGAATAAATGCAGCAAGTGGTCCAATCCTTTATTCAGCAAAGGACAAGCCGGTTGTATTACTTAAGATGACCAAACGTTCTCGAGGACACACGGGAAGACTGTCAAGTGCTTTCGCTTCATATAGTTGATTAATCTTCTTTAACTTGCTAAGTGTTGTGTGGGTGAACCTGTGCTAATGTACCGACCATCCTAGGACTAATACATACTTGTGATTATACCCCTTGCAAACATCCGTAAGTACAAGAAAGTAATTAAGGTAGAAACCTAACCACAACTTTAAACTCTAAGACCCTGGCGTCCCTTGTGTACTGGTTTTCTAACGAGGGTTTAGGTTTTTGTCACTTTGGCAACCCCTACGATTAGTAGCCAAATACACAATGCATTCCCCTAGGCCCATATAGGTGAAGTGTCATGTAGTCGACATTCACATGACACCACTAGAAGAAGTACACCACAATTTAAATATCAAACTATTGAATCTTTCTCAACACAACTCCACTAGTAACAACATGACTTCTCCCATGTCCTCAAGAACAAAACGAACTACTCATAAGACATCATATGGATCATGATCAGAGATGGAATAATGATGTATAACAATATGAACATAAACAATAATTCAATCGTTCCACTCAATAGCATCAACTACAAAGAGTAATCAACACCGGGAAAGTTTTCCCTAAGAACTATGCAAGATTCAACCCAATTGTTACAGAGATATGGAGATGGTGATGATTATGGTGATGATGATCCCGATGAAGTCCAGCTTGATGGTGTTGTTGATGGCGACGATCTCCCCTCTCCGGGAAGGAATTCCCCCGGCAAAAATCTGTCTACCGGAGAGATCTTTCTCTCTCGGTGTTTTCCGCCCCACAGAGGCGACGGAATCTTTCTGTGGTCGCTCTCCAGGTATTAGGGTTTCGTGGAGATAATATACGCCAGAGGGGAGAGCTGGAGGTGGGCCAGGGCGGCCACACCACCTGGTGGCGTGGTCTAGGCTGGCCCGCGTCAGGGGGTGGTGTGGGCCCCCTGTGGCCCATCTCCACTCCTCCTTATGGCAGTCTTCGTCTTCTAGAAAAATAGGATTTTCCATATATTTTTTCGGATTTTCTCATCTTTGTGAATTTTGCCTCCAAACAACAACTTTTTCATCAGAATCCTGACTACAGCGGTCCATGCTCCAAAAGTCATCAACCATGCAAAAACAGATGAAATTACATAAGTATCATATCTTAATATGAAATATATCAATGAATAACAGTGAATTATGACATAGAATAGTGATGCAAAATGGACATATCAACTCCCCCCAAGCTTAGACTTCGCTTGTCCCCAAGCGAAACTGAGCTCAATAAACATGGCCTCGGGTTTATGGAGTGAAGAGTCGATAAAAGAATACGGACAATAAGCATCACATTCATCAATACATAAGTCATAAAAGAAGACAACTCACTATTATATAACTCAACTTGCAATAAGTAAAGGAAACACAATAAAGATACATAAAGTGAATCATAATTGGTAATGGCAAACTTAGCTCTTGGTCGAAGAATAGTTGACAATTTGCTGGAGTTCACAAATAACTGATTTTCAATGATAGCTTTCGAAGCAGTAAACATCAAGATAAGAGCAATGTGCAAAACAAGGAACATAAGAAACATGATTGAATAAATCATCATATGAATGAATGAAACATAACAACTCAAAATACTTGCTGAAGTAGAAGGGAATAGGTTTACTGACTCAACTAAAAAGTAAAAGAAAGGCCCTTCGTAGAGGGAAGCAGGGATTTCAAATTTCATAAAGAGCTCCCAAAAATTATGATACTTATTAGCTTTCAGCTCTCATTGCCCCTATCATAGGCATCATTAGGTGATTAAGGTTAAAGTGATCAAATAAGAGGATATGCTTGACAAGTTGTAAGTTGAAAATCTCATGTCCCTTGAATACGAGGGCCGCTCCTCATGCTACTCAAGTTTAGTCACCGGTAAGTTCTTGTCATAGTAAGCACATGTGTATCATGGAGAACGCCAACGGGGTACCCCTTGCCCGATGATACGGAAGAATCCCCATATCAAAATGACAAGGCAAGCAGACAACGAGCATCTCAGCAATCTTCTTATTTACCATGGGAATATGGTGCTTTTTTCTCTCTTTCCTCTTTTCATAATCTTTTTTTCTTTTCCTCTTTTTCTCAATCTCTATCTCTTTTTTTATAAGAAGAATGCTTCATAGATGCTCATTATGGTTACGCTGCAGGTTTCCACCATGACTGCATGGATTAGACCGGCAGCCCAGGCATTTCTCTAACACACATGCATAACTCCATGGACTTACAAGTTCCCCTTTAATTTCACACTGACGACATCCATAGACAAAAGAACATGATATCAACTAGGTACAAAGTACCAGTGCAATGTTGAAAGCGTTCTCCATGACAACATGGTTCTGCTAATTCACAACTTACAAAGCGCAAGCATACACGCAACATAGATGGGCATAATGGTTCAAGTTTATTAGATGCAAGAAAGTAAAGTGTGCCATCAAGTTCGTGAGAGCTTTAATCACTAATTTTCACATAACAAGTTTAATTTGGAAGGTAGATAAAAACATGAATTTACTTGGAATAGCAATAATGCTAATAGGTAGGTATGGTGGACACAAATGGCATAGGTTTGGTTTAAGGAATGGATGCACGAGAAGAATTCCCTCTCAGTACAGGTTTTTGGCTAGCAAGGCTGGGTAGCAAGCATAAGAGTTGAAGGAAACAAACAAACATACAAGTGATAAAAACAAACATGCAATCTTCCTTGGAAGCACAAAAGATCTTAACCAGAGAATACTAAACTTATGAGCAAATCAAGAAAGAAAGATGATGAAATTATATTTCTTTAAGAGTACTTTTATCTTTTTCATTCAGCTCTCAAAAATAGTGTTGCTACTGACCAAGCCAGGTTTGCCAAAACCAACTAAATTAACTCAATGATCCCAGAGTGATACCAATACTAACGACAAGATCAATCATATAACCACGAATTGAAAACTAATATAAGATATGCAAAAGAGTAAATGATAGAACTTCTCATTAATATTCCATAATGGCAACTCACACCAAGGGATACATAGCTAACGAGAGACGGGACACTTCCATAATGCAAACCATCCTACATGATAACTTCTCTATTCATGATATGACTCTACTAAAAAGGTAAAAAGATAGAAGATAGTGATGTGATAACGCGGCACTCCAAGCTTGGAACAAACCAAGGGGATGCCAAACCTGATGACGAATTACTCCTTCGGTGGTGGTGGTATTCTCTCGATAAGCTCTTTGATCAGTTTCCCCAAGTCCTCAATCTCAAAGGTGAGAGTACGAATCAACTTCGAGTTGTGCTCGATGCGGTGCATGATCATGTCAGATTGTGGATCCCAGCTCTTGCGATTCTTTTCCCACTCTTCCTCCTTGAAGTCTTCTTTCCCTGCATGGCTAGAACGAGGCAAGTCCCAATTGGAGGGTAATTTCTCCTTGGGCATATTCTGGTGTTGCTGCTTATGGATAAGGGTATGGAAAGGATTTTTGGTGTGTGGAGGAAGTGACTGTTGAGCTAAACAGTGACGCGGAGTTTTCCCTCTAGTTGACATCCGTGCAGTCCTTCTGACCCTGACAGATCTTGCCAACACTCCAATGCTTGCAATGGTAGTGCCGGTGTGAGGATGTTGGCCTTGCTTTGTCTCCTCTTCACCTTCACTCTTGACCTCCTTCTGCCTGGGGTCTTGGAGATCTTCCTCCATAGGCTCCTTTCCTTTATCCTTGGCGGACACCATTGTGCTTCTAAACTTTCAAGAAAAGTTCCTGGCAGAAACAGATCGAAACAAAAACACGACGAGAACATGATATACGATCATCGGGGGATCTAAGGGATTATATATTACGAAGTTTCACAACAAAAGGAAGGTACTGGGAGAAAACTGGCCGGAGACGGAGTCCGAGGTGGCCACACCACCTGGTGGCGCGGCTAGGGTGGGCCCGCACCACAGGGTGGTGTGAGCCACCCTGGCTCCGTTTCCATCCCTCTTTCACTTCGTAGCTTTCCTTATTGGATAAAAACTGCAAAAAATATAACTGGACATGTCTTTCGCGGAATTTTTCTTACCAAAACTGTTACCTATTTGAAAACGGACTCTGTAGGTCTCTGAATTTGGTATTTAGTAGATTCTTCCGAAGTCACCACTTGAATAACATCAATATCTTCATCTTCATACACTTATTACTTGAGTCATGAAACCTTTCACTTCTTTATTACACCATTATCTCCACTAACCTGGAAAATTCTTTCACACAAAACTTCACACAGTTCTCATTAGCAACATTAGTATAAGTGAAGTGATAAAACCTTTTGAGTCCAATTTCAACTGAAAACCATCTAAACATAAGCTACTGTAGCAACTCCTTCCGAAAACCCAAAAAGAATTCAAAAAGGAAATCGAGTAAAGAAGCAAATGCAAGAGTGGCAAAATCTGTCAAAACAGACCAGCAGGTAAAGATCAATTTTTTCGAAAATCTTCTGTTGCTCAAATCAAAAAGTTCAAAACTAATGGAAGTTAAATAACAACCTGGGTCAGAAGCACAAACAATTACAGCTCAATCCGACATACAGAGGTCTCTCACGAATTTTTACGGTGAAGCACAAAAATCTGTTTCGGGACAGCAACTTCCCCAAATCTTACTTCTCTCTCATTAGAGGTTGATCTTGACACAAAAACCAAACAAAAAGGATAATGAGAGGTTATTACCGAAGTAATAATCCAAGACTCAAAGAAAAACAAAAACAAACTGAAAACATAAATAAATTGGGTTGTCTCCCAAAGAGCTCTTTCTTTATATCCATTAAGATGGGCATGATAATTTTGATGATGATGCTCACTTAGGAATATGAATTGAAGTGAAAGAGAGCATTAAGATGCAAAAATACACACGCTTAAATCTAACCCACTTCCTATGCAAGGGAATTTTATAAACAAACAAGTTGTTGAAACCAGAAACTGCGAGCATAGGAAGGCAAAATAGGTGCAACATGAAAACTTTCAGCATAAAACGAGGAAACTTGATATTATTGAGATACATAAGAACACTTTTCCCTCTCTCATAATAACTTTCAGTATCGTGCATAAACATAACAATATAACTATCACAAGGACCATCGTAACAATGATCACTTATTCTAACGAAAAACACAGAAATACTAGTTCTTATAATACTACTTTGTGAAACAATATTAGAGGTATCCTTACAAAGGATAGTGTGTCCCTCTTCTACATATTTAGTGACAAAGTCTTTCACATTTGCTATTATAGGTTCATCATCCATTTGTTTATCAGGTTCAACAGCTTTACTTGTACTTTCGTTAACCATACTAGCTATCATAGAATGTTCCTTTATCTTAACTGGGAAAGGCATTTTCTCAATGTAAGGTTCAAGTAAAACATGATTAGTAGTATAAACTTTAGTATTTCTTGCAGGAACACTCTTAGCAATATCTTTATAAGGTTCATGATACTTATTCCACTTCTTTTTAGGCACTTCAATGTAGGAAGCAAAAGCCTTAAAATAAGAAGCAATAGCTTGAGAGTCTAGACCATAAGCATTTTTAATATTTTGAAAGTCATCAGTTCCCATAAAAGATGCAATGCATTCATAATCATAATTTATACCTGACTTTCTAACTTTGTCATTCTCCCAAGCTTCAGCATTATCTTGAATACGGTCCAGAAGATCTCATTTAGCTTCTTCTTCCATGTGAGTGAATGATCCAGCACAAGAAGCATCCAATAAATCCTTATCATGAAGAGAAAGCCTTGCATAAAAGTTATTGATAATAATATTGTTGGGGAGCTCATGAATGGGACATTTGAGCATTAGTAACTTCAATCTCCCCAAGCTTGAGCTGTACTCTCTCCATCAAGAGGCCAAAAGTTATATATTTGATTCCAATCTTTATGAATCTCACTAGGAGGATAAAACTTTGAATAAAAGAGAGGAACTATTTCCTCCCATTCAAGAGCTTGACCATTATTCAGCAGCTTATACCATTTCTCAGCTCTTCCTTTCAGTGACAATGAGAATAACTTCTTTTTAACTTGATCTATAGTAATACCTGCACACTTGAACAACCCGCATAATTCGTGTATAAAGAGTAAATGATCACCGGGATGGATAGTTCCATCCCCAACATAGTAGTTATCCATAACACGATCAATAATTCTTATAGGTATTTTAAAAGTATCATTCTCAGCATGTGGTGGTTCATCTACTACCTTAGTAGTGGTAGTAGCATTACAAAATAAGAAACTCAGCGAATTATCCATATTGAAAATAAAGCAACTAACAGAAGTAAACAATACTCACAGTAGAAGTTTCCTTTACCATTTACACTCTTTAATAGTGCTTCACTTCCTGGCAACGGCGCCAAAAAATAGTCTTGATGACCCACAAGTATAGGGGGTGTATCGCAGTATTTTCGATAAGTAAGAGTGTCGAACCCAACGAGGAGCAGAAGGTGCTGGCTAGTGGTATGGATCAGGAATTCTCTGCAAATACTTAGCAAACGGATTTTTAGGGTTTTTTGATAATGCAAGTAAATAAAGTACGGGTAAATAAAAGACAATAAGAATAAATGCAGCAAGTGGCCCAATCCTTTATTCGGCAAAGGACAAGCCGGTTGTATTACTTAAGATGACCAAACGTTCTCAAGGACACACAGGAAGACTGTCAAGTGCTTTCGCTTCATATAGTTGATTAATCATTATTTAGCTTGCTAAGTGTTCTGTGGGTGAACCTGTGCTAATGTATCGACCTTCCTAGGACTAATACATACTTGTGATTATACCCCTTGCAAACATCCGTAAGTACAAGAAAGTAATTAAGATAGAAACATAACCACAGCTTTAAACTCTAAGACCCTTACGTCCCTTGTGCAATGGTTTCCTAATGGGGGTTCAGGTTTCATCACCTAAGAACCCCTACGATTAGTAGCCAAATACACAATGCATTTCCCTAGGCCCATATAGGTGAAGTGTCATGTAGTTGACGTTCACATGACACCACTAGAAGAAGTACACCACAACTTAAATATCAAACTATTGAATCTTTCTCAACACAACTCCACTACTAACAACATGACTTCTCCCATGTCCTCAAGAACAAAACGAACTGCTCACAAGACATCATATGGATCATGATCAAAGATGGAATAATGATGTATAACAATCTGAACATAAACAATAATTCAATGGTTCCACTCAATAGCATCAACTACAAAGAGTAATCAACACCGGGAAAGTTTCCCCTAAGAACTATGAAAGATTCAACCCAATTGATAGCGATATGGAGATGGTGATGAGGGTGTTGATGGTGATCATGGTGATGATGATGGTGATAATGATTCCGATGAAGTCCAGCTTGATGGTGGTGTTGATGGCGACGATCTCCCCTCTCCGGGAAGGAATTCCCCCGGCAGAAATCTGTCTGCCGGAGAGATCTTTCTCTCTCGGTGTTTTCCGCCCCGCGGAGGCGGTCGAATCTTTCTGTGGTTGCTCTCTAGGTATTAGGGTTTTGTGGAGATAATATACGCCAGAGGGGAGAGCTAGAGGTGGGCCAGGGCGGCCACACCACCTGGTGGCGCGGCCTAGGCTAGCCTGCGCCAGGGGGTGTGTTGGGTCCGCAGCATAGAAAACAAAAAAATTCCTACGGTGAGAACTACACGCCAAGATTTATCTACTAGGTATAGAGCAACGGTTGGACATACATCCATCGAGAGCTTACCCTCGAAGACAACGAGTTTTGTTAACGAGTAGGAACTCGTGGTTGATGTAGTCGTACACTTGCCGATCTCAAGATCGTGAGGAAGTCCGAGCGCCGCAACTCAGCAGCGCATCCGTACTCACACACACGTTCAAGCCACCGGACAACCTCCACCTCCTCGCCCAATGATCCAGTGAGCAGCAACTCCTTCCAGACAAAATGCCACCGGGAACATGTATCTCGCTAATCCGAGACCATGGGGGAATAATTCTAGAGGGGGAGAGAGATCCTTCACCAGGAGGTGTGAGGAAGGAGGAAGAGGGGGCCTTTTATAGGAGGAGGGGGGTGCCCCTCTCTCCATGGCCGGTGCATGGGGGGTGACTCCTCACCTCCCCCATTCATATGGTGGTAAACCCCTCCACATTAAAATGCCTCTTCACATTCCCTTTTAAAGTCCCCCCTTTAAATGCATTAAAATTCTCTAAGTTTAATGCTCTCTCATTTAATAAAACTCTTTTATTAAATTTATTCAGAATTTTGTTAATTAATTTAATTAACAAACATTCACATATAACCCCTTGCAATATTTCAATATCACATGCAGATCCACTTTCTGCAATTTCACCCAAAACAATTTCCGGTTTCTATCGAAACAATTCCTGCGCTTTGCAATTCTTTCGTCTAAAACATATGTGCTCCAAAGTGGTGTCCGGTAAATATTAAGTGTGTCACCCTACAATTCGTGAATAATGCAGACATGATTGAGACTCCTCTCAGATCAATAATCAGAAGCGGGACCTGGAGGTCCATACTGACTCCTGCATATTCCACGATAACTTCTGTGATCGTGAGAACCTTTAACGCTTGTATTTTAATCCCTTTGTCTCTTGATATAATACATGTCTGAGATTCGATCATTGGTATCCAAATACCTAGTTTGATCTCGTTACCGACATGCACTCTTTTCTCGTTCCCGTGATATAACATTCTAGTGATCACATCACTTGCTTGCAAGCTACCTTAATGTGATATCACCGAGAGGGCCCAGAGTATATGTATCCGTCATCGGGATTGACAAATTCCACTCTTGATCCATGAGCCTCAACATAACACCTTCGTAGCACTGAACCCATCTTTATAGTCACCCTGTTACGGTGTGACGTTTGATGTTATCAAGATACTCTTCCGGTGTTAGCAATTAACATGATCTCATGGTCTAAGGATAAAGATTACTTCGTATGATGTTATAGCAATGTAAACATAATGACTTGATCGTAATGCTATACTTCCGATGAATGTTCATCACATCATTTCACAAATGCTGTGACCTTGTTATTAACAACATCCAATGTCCATGATCAGGAAACCTTGATCATCTTGTTAATCAACAAGCTAGTGTATAAGAGAGGCATAACTAGGAACCTTTTTTGTTTATTAAACACACATGTATTGATGTTTCCGATCAATACAATTCTAGCATGCAAAATAAACATCTATCATATATAAGGAATACATAATAACAACTTTATTATTGCCTCTTAGGGCATATTTCCTTCAGTCTCCCACTTACACTAGAGACAATAATCTAGTTCACACAGTGATAAATCTAACACCCATGGAGTTCTGGTGTTGATCATATTTTTCCCTAGGGAGAGCTTTAGTCAACGGATCTGCTACATTTAGGTCTGTGTGTACTTTACAAATCTTTATATCTCCATCCTTGACATGTTCGCGGATGGAGTGAAACCGGCGCTTAATATGCTTGGAATTCTTGTGAGACCTCGGTTCCTTGGCGTTGGCTATGGCTCCATTGTTGTCACAATAGATCACCATCATGTCCAATGCACTAGGAACCACACTTAGTTCCGTAATGAACTCTTTCATCCAAACCGCTTCCTGCGCCGCTTCTGAAGCAGCAACATATTCCGCCTCCGTCGTTGATCCAGCCACCACAGGTTGTTTGGAACTCCTCCAACTAACTGTTGCTCCGTTCAAGAGAAATACGTATTCGGATTGAGACTTAGAGTCATCCGGATCAATGTCAAAGCTAGCATCGACATAACACTTAGCGACTAGCTCTTCTTCACCTCCGTATATAAGAAACATATACCTAGTTCTTCTCAAGTACTTGAGGATGTTCTTGACCGCTGATACATTGCAAATGTATCTATAATTTTTGATGTTCCATGCTTGGTTTTATCCACTTTCTTGTGTTTTGTTCCAACTTTGGAGTACTTTTCATATGATTTCTTGGACTAACCTATTAACAAGAGGCACAGTGCCAGCTGCCTATTTTCTGCTGTTTTTGGTTCCAGGAAAGTCAAAAAATGAATATTCTCGGAATTGGATGGGACAAAAACCAAAGTGCCTATTTTTCCGGAAGGGATCAAGTGCCAGAATACGAGACAGAGAAGGGCCAGAGGGCAGCCACACCACCTGGCCGTGCGGCCAGGCCTAGCCCGCGCCAGGGGGTGGTGTGGCCAGCCCAGGCACCCCCTCGGCCTCTCCTTCCGCCTATATATTGCCCTCTAGATGAAAACCCTAAGTACCCGATCAAAAATCCACGAAAGAGTCTGTAGCCGCCGTCATCTCCATCCCAAGATCGGGAGGGATCTGAGCTCTTCAAGACCACCGGAGAGGGAATTCACCCTAGAGGCCTTCTTCATCACCATGCAAGCCTCCTGTGATGCGTGAGTAGTTCATCCTTGACTACGGATCCATGTAGTAGCTAGATGGCTGGTTTCTCCTCCTTTGTGCTTTCATGTTTAGATCTTGTGAGTCTGCTCATGATCAAGATCATCTATTTGTAATTCATACATGTTGTGTTTATGGGATCCGATGGATATTGAGATGCTATTTCAGATTGATTATTCATTCTATCATGTCTTTGTTATTTGAGATCTTGCATGCTTTCCGTTGTTAGTAGCTATCTTGGCCAAGTAGATGCTAGCAACTCCAAGAGTTAGTATTTATGCTCGATAGTGGGTTCATGCCTCCGTAACTGGGAAGTGACATAAATCTCTAAGGTACTAGATGTGTTGTTGCTACTAGGAGAAAACAACAATCTTTTGTTCATAGAACAATCGTATTGTTTACTTTACACGCAGTTAAGAAGCAATAACTGTTGCTTGCAACTTAATCTTTGGAGGGGTTGGGATGATAACCTGAAGGTGGACTATTAGTCATAGATGCAGTTGGATGGCGGTCTATGTATTATGTTGTAATGCCCAATCAAGTCTCAAAGGAGTCAAGATGATTAGTATATGCATGTATTCGCTTTCTCGGTGTTTGTCAATTGCCCCGCTGTAATTTGTTCACCCAGCATGTTAACTATCTAAGGAGAGCCACCTCTAGTGAACTATGGATCCCGGTCCTTGCCTTTTACATACAATCTACAATCTTTTACTGCTTTGTGTTTACTTTCTGCAAACTTTTACTTCTTTCCATTCGATACGTTTAATCCTTTGTTTTCCGCAAAACACGGTGAGATTGACAACCTCATCGCAAGTTGGGGACAAAGTTCTATGGTTGTGTTGTGCAGGTCTCCACGTTGCTACTAGCACCGGTAGTGCGCCCTGTCAAAGCTCAGCTAGTAACACCTTTGAGGTGTTTTCTTGCTCCTACTGGTTCGATTAAACCTTGGTTTCATAACTGAGGAAAACTTGCTGCTGTGCTCATCATACCTTCCTCTTGGGGTTCCCAACAAGCTCTACATCAACCACGAGCCATCAACACTTTTCTGGGCGTCGTGCATTGAGCCATCAAGCGATTTTCTGGCGCCGTTGCCGGGGAGTCAAGGACATCTTCACAAGGGGAGTCCCTCATAACCAATCTCTTTACTTTATTGTTTTTGTTTTGCTTAATTTCTTTTTGCTTTGTTTGCTTGTTTTGTTCTTCAAAAACACAAAAAAATAGTTTTACTTGTTTGCTTTCTTATTTCAAAAACACACAAAAAATTAAGTCTCCTTTAGTTGTCACCTCTTCCTTAGCTCACCATGTTGATCCCTACATTCACCTTGAAAGACCTTCCAATTGGTAGTGGTTCTATAATTGGAAAAGATAACATTGAAGAATTCTTTAATCATGTTAGTAAGCATGAAGATACTGAGGATAGATCCCTTGCAGAACTTGCTCCCAACTATGAGATTGCCACAGCTTCTTTAATTCACATGTTAGAAGCTAGGTTTGTTAATCTCAACCCCTTAATGCAAGTAATGTTTCTTAAGCTTAAAGAAATTGAGGACCCTGAAAAGAGGGATTTTATTCTAGAAACTTTGTTTAAGGAGTTCTATGATGTTACCAAAGAAGCTAGAAAAGTCTTTGAATGTTTCAATATGCTAGGCGCATGTGTAGATGTTGTTGGTACACGAGAAAAGATGAACAAAACCGAACCTAATGGGGAGGAACCTAAGATACCAATACCCTTTAAACTAGTAGCAATACATGATGCCATAGAAAAGAATCTTGATTGGATTGTTCTTGCAAACCCTTTTGATGAGAATAGTGAACCCAAGAGCATTGATAGAGGATCCTCTAGAACTTATTTGGATGATATACCTTGCCTTGTTGAAAATATTTTTGGTATTGATCTTAATGCTTCTTCATTTGAGAATACTTGATTCTTTCTTTGCTTCTTATGCCTAACTTAAAGGCGTCAAAGAAAAGTACTTGTTGGGAGATAACCCAAGAGTTTTAGATGAGTCTTGGAAGTTATTACTTCAGTAATTACCTCTCCTTATCCTTTTTATTTGCTTTTTGTGCCAAGAGTAACCTCTAATGAGAGTGAAGTAATGATTGGGAAAGTTGCTGTCCCGAAACAGATTTTTGTGCTTCACCGTAAAAATTCCTGAGAGATCTTTGTATGTCGGATTGAGCTGTAATTTTTTGTGCTTCTGACCTAGGTTGTTATATAACTTTCGTTAGTTCAACACTTTTTGATTTGAGCAACATAAGGTCTTCGAAAAAATTCGTCTTTACCTGCTGGTCTGTTTTAATAGATTTCTGCCATTTCTGCATTTGCTTCTTGTTGGTTCCTTCTTGAGTTCTTTTGGGGAATTGAGATTTTTGGGCGAAGTGCTACAGTAGCTAGTGTTCTAATGGAAGTTTTTTTGGTGTTAGAACTGAACCTTGAGACTTATTTATCTTAAGTGCACTAATGTTGCTAATGAGATTGTGTGAAGTTTTGTATGAAGGAAAAATTCCAGGTGTATGAAAGGAATGAGTAATGAGATGAAGGATGGACTAAAGCTCAAGCTTGGGATGCCACGCGTGTCACCCCAAGAAACATCCAAGAAGTACAAGCGTCAAAGCTTGGGGATGCCCAAGGCATCCCCTTCTTTATCAATAAAAATTCCAGGTTTCTTCCAAATGCTTCATTTTCATTATTTCATGCACAGTTGTGTTTTTCTTGGAGCGTCTTCTTTTTTGTTTTTGTTTTCGTTTTCGTTTGCTTTGGTTTGCTTAGTTTTCTGAATAAATTGGTTGGACCCCCTCTTTTATACATTGGTTTGCAAATAGTTTGGTTTGGTTTGGAAAAGAGTAGGAAAGTTCTTACTTATGTGGTAAAAAGAGCTTGTTTTTGACTGTGGCCCATGCTTTGTAATGCCATGCTTGATATTGTTTTGGCTTTATGCATAGTATTCTTTGCTGTAGCATGACTTTTTATAAACAATTGAGATTGCTTAATGTGCCTTGGATGAATCATGCGTTGTTTTAGCATATTAAAGCATAGTATAGTGGTATTCTCCTTTGATGCTTTGTTTGGGTTGACTTGGCACATGCTCACACCATGTTATGACTATCCAAAGTCACCATAGCCTTTATGATCCTTTAGTTTTCAACTTGTAGTATCACTTTGTGCTTTGTTCAATGATGTTTTGTCGTTCTGCATGATTATGGCCATTATTGCTCTCTTAGTTTGTCGCTCCCAGTCTTTTGCTAGCCTCCACAACCAAGTATGAGTTCCACTCATGCATCCAACTCCCTAAACCAAGTTATTCCAAAGAGTCCACCATATCTACCTACTAGCTTATGCTATTCCAAGTATATTCATGCTTTTGTTTACCTTCCACTTGTTATGAGAAACTAGTGATTAAAGCTCTGACGAACTTGAAGGCACACTTTACTTTACTTGTCCTTAATAAACTTGAACCATTGTGTCGTCTATGTTGTATATGCTTGCACTTATTTGTTGGGAATTAGCAGAACCATGCTTTCATGTGGAACGCTTTCAATATTGCACTTGGTACTTGTACCTAGTTGATATCATGCTCTTTTGTATATGGATGTCGTCGGTGTGAAATGAAAGGGGAGCTTGTAAGTCCATGGAGTTATGTATATGTGTTAGAGAAACGCTCGTCATTGGTTCAATCCATGCGACATGGTGGAAACCCGCACAGAACCATAATGAGAGCTGTCTATGAAGCATTCTTCTTATAAAAAAAGAGTCTATATTGAGAAAAAGAGAAAGAAAAAAGAGATACTATGAAAAGAGGAAAGAGAGAAAAGCACCATATTCCCATGGTAAATAAGAAGAATGTTGAGATGCTCGTTATGCGCTTGCCTTATCATTTTGATATGGGATTCTTCATCATCGGGCAAGGTACCCGTTGGCGGTTCTCAATGATACACATGTACTTACAATGACAAGAACTTACCGGTGACTAAACTTGAGTAGCATGAGGAGCTGACCTCGTATACAAGGGACATGAGATTTCGACTTATACTGTCAAGCATGTACACCATAGTTTGTTCACTTTAACCTTAATCACTTCAAGATGCTTATGATAGGGGCAATGAGAGCTGAAAGCTATAAGTACCATAATTTTTGGAAGCTCTTTATGAGACTTGAATCCCTACTTCCTTTTACAAAAGGCCTTTCCTCCACCAATATATTGAGACTCCATCTTCTAACTTTATGCACCTTCTTTGAGAGCATAGTGGCCATTCTTAGTTCTATGTGCATTGTCCCAAGACTAGTTGATTGATGCATACTTTGATATTGCTTGTTTGAAACTATTGTATCTAGTCACTCTTATGAACTTTAAAGGTGTCCTATGCATTTATATTTGCTACTCTATTGAGGGACAAGCTGAATACTATTATGCTATGTTTTCTTTATGTGAAACAAACAAACCTCTTACAAAGCATTGTTATTCATGAATCTTTTGTTTGTGCCTTTTCATGTTGCATCATAGTTTCTTCGCTTATTGCTAGAACTTTGTCTTTCATGTTATGATTGAAGTACTATGATCCTAGCTTTGAATGTTTTGCAAATACTTTGATCAAGTCTTTGATGGTGCATGTCACCTCAAAAATTATTCTTTCTTTTTATCACTTACATACTCGAGGACGAGCAGGAGTTAAGCTTGGGGATGTTGATACATTGCAAATGTATCTATAATTTTTGATGTTCCATGCTTGGTTTTATCCACTTTCTTGTGTTTTGTTCCAACTTTGGAGTACTTTTCATATGATTTCTTGGACTAACCTATTAACAAGAGCCACAAAGGTCACCGCCTGTTTTCTGTTGTTTTTGGTTCCAGGAAAGTCAGAAAATGAATATTCTCGGAATTGGACGGGACAAAAGCCAAAGTGCCTATTTTTCCGGAAGGGATCAAGTGCCACAATACGAGACGGAGAAGGGCCAGAGGGCGGCCACACCACCTGGCCACGCGGCCAGGCCTGGCCCACGCCAGGGGGTGGTGTGGCCAGCCCAGGCCCCCCCTCGGCCTCTCCTTCCACCTATATATTGTCGTCGGGACGAAAACCCTAAGTACTCGATCAAAAATCCACGAAAGAGTTTGTAACCGCCGTCATCTCCATCCCTAGATCGGGAGGGATCTGAAGCTCTTCCCGGCACCCTGCCGGAGAGGGGAATTCAACCTGGAGGCCTTCTTCATCACCATGCAAGCCTCCGGTGTGATGCGTGAGTAGTTCATCCTTGGACTACGGATCCATGTAGTAGCTAGATGGCTGGTTTCTCCTCCTTTGTGCTTTCATGTTTAGATCTTGTGAGTCTGCTCATGATCAAGATCATCTATTTGTAATTCATACATGTTGTGTTTATGGGATCCGATGGATATTGAGATGCTATTTCAGATTGATTATTCATTCTATCATGTCTTTGTTATTTGAGATCTTGCATGCTTTCCGTTGTTAGTAGCTATCTTGGCCAAGTAGATGCTAGCAACTCCAAGAGTTAGTATTTATGCTCGATACTGGGTTCATGCCTCTGAAAATCTGGGGACGTGACAGAAATCTCTAAGGTACTAGATGTGATGTTGCTACTAGGGAGAAAACAACAATCTTTTGTTCATAGAACAATCGTATTGTTTACTTTACACGCAGTTCAGAAGCAATAACTGCTTGCAACTTAATACTGGAGGGGGTTCGGATGATAACCTGAAGGTGGATTATTAGTCATAGATGCAGTTGGATGGCGGTCTATGTATTATGTTGTAATTTCCAATCAAGTCTCAAAGGAGTCAAGATGATTAGTATATGCATGTATTGCTTTCTCGGTGTTTGTCAATTGCCCCGCTGCAATTTGTTCACCCAGCATGTTATCTATCTAAGGAGAGCCACCTCTAGTGAACTATGGATCCCGGTCCTTGTCTTTTACATACAATCTACAATCTTTTACTGCTTTGTGTTTACTTTCTGCAAACTTTTACTTCTTTCCATTCGATACGTTTAATCCTTTGTTTTCCGCAAAACACGGTGAGATTGACAACCTCATCGCAAGTTGGGGACAAAGTTCTATGGTTGTGTTGTGCAAGTCTCCATGTTGCTACTAGCACCGGTAGTGCGCCCTGCCAAAGCTCAGCTAGTAACACCTTTGAGGTGTTTCCTTACTCCTACTGGTTCGATTAAACCTTGGTTCATAACTGAGGGAAACTTGCCGATGTGCTCATCATACCTTCCTCTTGGGGTTCCCAACGAGCTCTACATCAACCACGAGCCATCAACACTTTTCTGGGCGCCGTGCATTGAGCCATCAACCGCTATCTAGTGTTCCGAACCTGGATCAGATTGGTACCTACTAGTCAAACTAATAGCACGTGCCACATCTGGTCTTGTACATAGCATGGCATATATTATAGAGCCTATGGCGGAGGCATAGGGGATCTTATCCATCATCTCTCTTTCTTCCGCCGTAGCCGGACTTTGAGTCTTACTCAATGTCTTGCCTTGCAACATAGGTAAGAACCCCTTCTTACTTCCATCCATATTAAACTTCTTTAATATCTTATCAAGGTATGTACTCTGCGATAGCCCAATTAGGCGCCTTGATCTATCTCTATAGATTTTAATGCCTAATATATATGACACTTCACTAAGGTCTTTCATCGAAAATTTGTTGTTTAGATAACTTTTAACACTGTTTAAAAGATCTATATCATTTCCAATCAATAATATGTCATCCACATATAATATTAGAAATGCCACATTGCTCCCACTCACTTTCTTGTAAATACAAGCCTCTCCATAAGTTTGGACAAATCAAAACTCTTTGATCACCTCATCAAAGCGGAGATTCCAACTCCTGGATGCTTGCTTCAGTCCATAGATGGATCGCTGAAGTTTGCATACCTTATTAGCATCCTTAGGATCGACAAAACCCTTAGGATGTATCATATACAACTCTTCTTCAATATTACCATTGAGGAACGTAGTTTTGACATCCATCTGCCATATTTCATAATCGAAATATGCAGTAATTGCTAACATAATCCTAACCGACTTAAGCATCGCTACGGGGGAGAATGTCTCATCGTAGTCAACTCCTTGAATTTTTCGAAACCCCTTTGCGACAAGTCGAGCCTTATAGATGGTCACATTACCATCAGCATCAGTTTTTCTTTTGAAAATCCATTTATTCTCAACGGCCTTTCGATCGTGAGGTAAGTCCACCAAGGTCCAAACCTGGTTCTCGTACATGGATTCCATCTCGGATTTCATGGCTTCTAGCCATTTGTTGGAATCCGGGCTCATCATCGCTTCTTCATACGTCGCAGGGTCATCCATTTCATCAACCATGAAATTCACAACAGGATTGCCATACAGTTGATGACCCACAAGTATAGGGGGTGTACCGCAGTATTTTCGATAAGTAAGAGTGTCGAACCCAACGAGGAGCAGAAGGTGCTGGCTAGTGGTATGGATCAGGAATTCTCTACAAATACTTAGCAAACGGATTTTTAGGGGTTTTCGATACAGCAAGTAAACAAAGTATGAGTAAACAAAAGGCGGCAGGAATAAATGCAGCAAGTGGCCCAATCCTTTATGTAGCAAAGGACAAGCCGGTTGTATTTCTATAGATGACCAAACGTTCTCGAGGACACATGGGAAGACTGTCAAGTGCTTTCGCTTCATATAGTCGATTAATCTTCTTTAGCTTGCTAAGTGTTGTGTGGGTGAACCTGTGCTAATGTACCGCCCCATCTAAGACTAATACATACTTGTGATTATACCCCTTGCAAACATCCGTAAGTACAAGAAAGTATTTAAGGTAGAAACCTAACCACAGCTTTAAACTCTAAGACCCTTACGTCCCTTGTGCAATGGTTTCCTAACGGGGGTTCAGGTTTCATCACTCCGCAACCCCTACGATTAGTAGCCAAATACACAATGCATTCCCCTAGGCCCATATAGGTGAAGTGTCATGTAGTCGACGTTCACATGACACCACTAGAAGAAGTACACCATAACTTAAATAACAATCTATTGAATCTTTCTCAACACAACTCCACTACTAACAACAAGACTTCTCCCATGTCCTCAAGAACAAAACGAACTACTCACAAGACATCATATGGATCATGATCAGAGATGGAATAATGATGTATAGCAATCTGAACATAAACAATAATTCAACGGTTCACTCAATAGCATCAACTACAAAGAGTAATCAACACCGGGAAAGTTTCCCCTATGAACTATGCAAGATTCAACGCAATTGTTACAGCAATATGGAGATGGTGATGAGGGTGCTGATGGTGATGATGGTGGTGATGATGATGATGATGATCCCGATGAAGTCCAGCTTGATGGTGGTGTTGATGTCGACGATCTCCCCACTCCGGGAAGGAATTCCCGTAGAATCTGTCCGGAGAGATCTTTCTCTCGGTGTTTTCTGCCTCGCAGAGGCGGAATCTTCGTGGTTGCTCCCGGTCTTAGGGTTTCGTGGGGATGATATACGCCCGGAGAGGAGAGGGCTGTGGCCACACCACTCCCAAGCGCGCTTAGGCTCGCCACGCCATGGGGTGGTGTGGGCCCTGGCCCACCTCCACTCCATCTTCCGCATCCCGAGTCTTCGGAAAAGAGGATTTTCCATATATTTCGGATTTTCGATCTTCGAATTTTGCCTCCAAACAAGACCTTTTCCATCGAATCCGATTGCAGCGTCCATGCTCCAAAAGTCATCAACCATGCAAAAATAGATGAAATAACATAAGTATCACCTCTCAATACGAAATATATCAATGAATAATAGTGAATTAAGACATAGAATAGTGATGCAAAATGGACGTATCAACAGTTCAGGAGATGTACGTGTCCTGCTTGACCTGCGAGGTTCGGTAGTGTCCTCTTTCAGAGTTTCATGATCAATATCACTAGCTCTCTCTTCATTAGGTGAAGTCAACTCCGAAACAACTTCCGGTGCTGCGCTACTCGCCATTTCATGAAGAGAAGATTCAATAACCTCTTCGAGTTCTACCTTCCGACTACTCACACCTTTCGCGAGAAACTCCTTCTCAAGAAAGGATCCATTCTTGGCAACAAAAACCTTGCCCTCGGATCTGTGATAGAAGGTATACCCAATTGTTTCCTTGGGGTATCCTATGAAGACGCATTTTTCCGCTTTGGGTTCGAGTTTATCCGGTTGAAGTTTCTTCACATAAACATCGCATCCCCAAACTTTAAGAAATGACAACTTAGGTTTGTTTCCAAACCATAATTCATACGGTGTCTTTTCAACGGATTTAGATGGTGCTCTATTTAAAGTGAATGCAGCTGTTTCCAGTGCATAACCCCAAAATGACAGTGGCAAGTCAGTCAGAGACATCATAGATCGAACCATATCCAATAAAGTACGATTACGACGTTCTGACACACCATTACGTTGTGGTGTTCCGGCAGGCGTGAGTTGTGAAACTATTCCACAGTATTTCATATGTGTGCTAAACTCATAACTAATATACTCTCCTCCACGGTCGGACCGCAGAAATTTGATCTTTCTGTTACGATGATTTTCCACTTCATTCTGAAATTCTTTGAACTTTTCAAAAGTTTCAGACTTGTGTTTCATCAAATAGATATACCCATATCTACTCAAATCATCCGTGAAAGTAACAAAATAACGATATCCACCTCGCGCCGACATACTCATTGGTCCACACACATCAGTATGTATGATTTCCAATAGATCTGTCGCCCGTTCCATTGAACCGGAAAACGGCATTCTAGTCATCTTGCCCATAAGGCATGGCTCACATGTATCAAATGATTCAAAATCAAGTGATTCCAAAAGTCCATCAGAATGGAGTTTCTTCATGCGTTTAACGCCAATATGAACTAGACGGCAGTGCCACATATAAGTAGACATATCGTTATCAAGTTTAATCCTTTTAGCATCAACATTATGAATATGCGTAATACTACTATCGAGATCCAACAGAAATAAACCATTTAACACAGGTGCATGACCATAAAAGATATTATTCATATAAATCAAACAACCATTGTTTTCAGACTTAAACGAATAACCACTTTGCATCAAACACGATCCGGATACAATGTTCATGCTCAGTGCAGGCACCAAATAACAATTATTTAGGTTTATAACTAATCCCGATGGCATATGGAGAGGCAGCGTTCCGACGGCGATCACATCAACTCTTGATCCATTGCCGACCCGCATCGAGACCTCATCCCTTGCTAGTTGTTGCTTGTTCCGCAGCCCCTGAACCGAGTTACATATATTAGCAACCGATCCCGTATCAAATACCCAAAAGCTCAAGCAGTACTAGCCAAGTACACATCAATAACATGTATATCACATATACCTTTGTTTGCCTTGCTGGACTTCTTGTCCGCCAAATACTTGGGGCAGTTGCGCTTCCAATGGCCAGTCCCCTTGCAATAGTAGCACTCGGTGTCAGACTTAGGGCCAGCTCGGGGTTTCTTTTCAGGCGTGGCAACAGACTTGCCACCCTTCTTTCCCTTGTGCTTGCCTTTCTTGTCCTTCTTGAAACCGGTGGTCCTATTGATCATCAACACTTGATGTTCTTTCCTAATCTCCACTTCAGTCTTAAGCATTGTAAGCTCGGAAGAGACTTCTTCATGCCCTGCATATTATAGTTCATCACGAAGCTCTTGTAGCTAGGTGGCAGAGATTGGAGAACACGATGTATGCCTAAGTCAATGAGAATCGTTATTCCCAAGGACACAAGCTTATCAGCGTACCCAGACATTTTGAGTACGTGCTCACTAACGGAGCTGTTTTCCTCCATCATGCAGCTAAAGAACTTTTTTGTAGCATTATAACTCTCTACGGCAACACGGGTATCGAAAATCATTTTCAATTCTCCCATGGTATCAAAGGCATTGCCATTTTCGAAACGTTTTCGAAGTTCTGGCTCTAGTACAGTATGCCGCAATGAACTAAGTTGTGGTCCTCCTGACGAGTTATATAGACGTTCTTTTCCTCGTCAGGGGCATCAGGAGCTGGTGGGGGGCCTAGCGACGCGTCTAGCACATATTGCTTTTGTGCAGCAGTGAGGAGAATCCTCAAATTCATAGCCCAGTTGGTGAAGTTGCTACCATTCGCAGCAAGTTTCTCTTTCTCCATGAACACATTGAAATTAAAAGCAGGTGGTGCCATCTACAACAGAATTTGTAAAGTATATTTAGACTAGGTTTATGATATATTGAGTTCGACTAATCCAAATTACTAATGAACTCCCACTCAAAAACGACATCCCTCATGTCCTTTTGGTGATTACATGAACCAAATCCACTACACCAAGTCCGATCATCACGTGAGTCGGTGTAGCTTCAATGGCGAGCATCTATATGGGCATCATATAAACTATATGACTCATGCTTAACCTTTCGTTCCGTGTTCCGAGGCCATGTCTGTACATGCTAGGCTCGTCAAGTAAGAACCTTAGTATTTGCGTGTGTAAAACTGTCTTACACCCGTTGTATGAAAGTGTAGAGTTGAAAACACCCGATCATCACGTGATGCCTCAAAACACGATCCACAAAACGGCGCATACTTAAGGAAGAACACATTTTATCTTGATATCTAAATGAGGGATCATCTTATAATGCTACCAAACGCGCCAAACTAGCAATATAAGATGCTAACATCTAATGTGTGAAGTGAGATGATATGGTCCTTGCATTTGATCTCTATCATTTGCATCGTGGTATGATCTTTATCATTCCTTTGTGTGTAAGGCCAAGGTCTATGGAACTTACACGTTAAGTGAGTTGTAAGAGTATCTATTATACATCTACTTACAACAATACCATATCAAAACACTAGCCCAGCAACGATCTAAACTAGACGTCTCTAATTTATCAATTGCAAGTTTTACGTGGCTTAGGGCTTTCGGAGATAGAACCTGTCTAACCTACGAACATGAACCACAACAAGGATAACTAAGTTATTAGCAACTCGTTGTAAATTAGATATTGACTATAGTAGGAGAGGCAGACACCCGCCAGCCACTTATGCAAAACAAGTTGCATGTCAGTCGTGGAACCGGTCACATGTACAATGACTTGTAAGGTTGGTCCGGGCCGCTTCATCCCACTAGGTACAAAGCAAACGGGTGGACATACATCCATAGAGAACTTACCCTCGAAGACAACGAGCTTTGTTAACGAGTAGGAACTCGTGGTTGATGTAGTCGTACACTTGCCGATCTCAAGATCGTGAGGAAGTCCGAGCGCCGCAACTCAGCAGCGCATCCGCACTCGCACACACGTTCAAGCCACCGGACAACCTCCACCTCCTTGCTCCAGCGATCCAGCGGAAGCAGCAACTCCTTCCAGATGAAATTCCACCGGGAACATGTATCTCGCTAATCCGAGACCATGGGGGAATAATTCTAGAGGGGGAGAGAGATCCTTCACAAGGAGGTGTGAGGATGAAGGAGGGAATGGGTGGCCTTTTATAGGAGGAGGGGGGTTCCCCCTCTCTCCATGGCCGGCGCAAGGGGGGTGACCCCTCGCCTCCCCCATTCATGTGGTGGTAACTCCTCCACATTAAAATGCCTCTTCACATTCCCTTTTAAAGTCTCCACTTTAAATGCATTAAGTTTCTCCAAATTTAATGCTCTCTCATTTAATAAAACTCTTTTATTAAATTTATTCAGAATTTTGTTAATTACTTTAATTAACAAACATTCACATATAGCCCCTTGCAATATTTCAATATCACATGCAGAACCACCTTCTGCAATTTCACCCGAAACAATTTCCGGTTTCTATTGAAACAATTCCTGCGCTTTGCAATTCTTTCGCCTGAAACATATGTGCTCCAAAATGGTGTCCGGTAACTCTTAAGTGTGCCACCCTACGGTTCGCGAATAATCCATACATGATCGAGATCCTTCTCCGATCAATAATCAGCAGCGGGACCTGGAGATCCGTACTGACTCCTACACATTCAACGATGACTCCTGTGATCGTGAGAACCTTTAACGCTTGTAACTAAATCCCTTTGTCTCTCGATATATTACATGTCCGAGATTCGACCATCGGTATCTCCATACCTAGTTTGATCTCGTTACCAACATGCACTCTTTTCTCGTTCCCGTGATATAACATTCTAGTGATCACATCACTTGCTTGCAAGCTACCTTAATGTGATATCACCTAGAGGGCCCAGAGTATATCTATCCGTCATCGGGATTGACAAATTCCACTCTTGATCCATGAGCCTCAACATAACACCTTCGTTGCACTGAACCCATCTTTATAGTCACCCTGTTACGGTGTGACGTTTGATGTTATCAAGATACTCTTCGGTTAGCAATTAACATGATCTCATGGTCTAAGGATAAAGATTACTTCGTATGATGTTATAGCAATATAAACACAATGACTTGATCGTAATGCTATACTTCGGATGAATGTTCATCACATCATTCCACCAATGGTGTGACCTTGTTATTAACAACATCCAATGTCCATGATCAGGAAACCTTGATCATCTTGTTAATCAACAAGCTAGTCTATAAGAGAGGCATGACTAGGAACCCTTTTTGTTTATTAAACACACATGTATTGATGTTTCCTATCAATAAAATTATAGCATGTAAAATAAACATCTATCATATACAAGGAATACATAATAATAACTTTATTGTTGCCTCTCAGGGCATATTTCCTTCAGTCATACACTTGCCGATCTCAAGATCGTGAGCAAGTCCGAGCGCCGCAACTCAGCAGCGCATCCGTACTCGCACACACGTTCAAGCTATCGAACAACCTCCACCTCCTCGCTCCAGCGATCCAGCGGAAGCAGCAACTCCTTCCAGACGAAATGCCACCGGGAACATGTATCTCACTAATCCGAGACCATGGGGGAATAATTCTAGAGGGGGAGAGAGATCCTTCACGAGGAGGTGTGAGGAAGAAGGAGGAAGAGGGGGGCCTTTTATAGGAGGAGGGGGGTGCCCCTCTCTCCATGGCTGGCGCATGGGGGGTTACTCCTCACCTCCCCCATTCATGTGGTGGTAAACCCTCCACATTAAAATGCCTTTTCACATTCCCTTTTAAAGTCCCTACTTTAAATGCAGTAAAATTCTCTAAGTTTAATGCTCTCTCATTTAATAAAACTCTTTTATTAAATTTATTCAGAATTTTGTTAATTACTTTAATTAACAAACATTCACATATAACCCCTTGCAATATTTCAATATCACATGCAGAACCACTTTCTGCAATTTCACCCAAAAAAATTTCCGATTTCTATCGAAACAATTCCTGCGCTTTGCAATTCTTTCGTCTGAAACATATGTGCTCCAAAATGGTGTCCGGTAACTCTTAAGTGTTTCACCCTACGGTTCGCGAATAATGCAGACATGATTGAGACTCCTCTCAGATTAATAATCGAAGCGGACACGAGGTCCATACTGACTCCTGCATATTCAATGATGACTTTTGTGATCGTGAGAACCTTTAATGCTTGTAATTTAATCCCTTTGTCTCTTGATATAATACATGCCCGAGATTCAATCATCGGTATCCAAATACCTAGTTTGATCTCGTTACCGACATGCACTCTTTTCTTGTTCCCGTGATATAACATTCTAGTGATCACATCGCTTGCTTGCAAGCTACCTTAATGTGATATCACCGAGAGGGCCCAGAGTATATCTATCCGTCATCGGGATTGACATATTCCACTCTTGATCCATGAGCCTCAACATAACACCTTCGTTGCACTGAACCCATCTTTATAGTCACCCTGTTACGGTGTGACGTTTGATGTTATCAAGATACTCTTCCGGTGTTAGCAATTAACATGATCTCATGGTCTAAGGATAAAGATTACTTCGTATGATGTTATAGCAATGTAAACATAATGACTTGATCGTAATGCTATACTTTGGATGAATGTTCATCACATCATTTCACAAATGTTGTGACCTTGTTATTAACAACATCCAATGTCTAGGATCAGGAAACCTTGATCATCTTGTTAATCAACAAGCTAGTCTATAAGAGAGGCATAACTAGGAACCCTTTTTGTTTATTAAACACACATGTATTGATGTTTCCGATCAATACAATTCTAGCATGCAAAATAAACATCTATCATATATAAGGAATACATACAACTTTATTATTGCCTCTCAGGGCATACTTCCTTTAGGGTGGTGTGGGCCCCCTGTGGCCCATCTCCACTCCTCCTTCTGGCAGTCTTCGTCTTCTGGAAAAATAGGATTTTCCATATATTTTCCCGGATTTGCTGATCTTCACGAATTTCGCCTCCAAATAGCACTTTTTCCATCAGTATCCTGACTGCAGTGGTCCATGCTCCAAAAGTCATCAACCATGCAAAAACAGATGAAATTACATAAGTATCATCTCTTAATATGAAATATATCAATGAATAACAGTGAATTATGATATAGAATAGTGATGCAAAATGGACGTATCAGTCATCGAGAAATTTTCTACGCCTCACTGTTTTCCCTCCTGCATCCATTTCTTGTTCAGCCATTTCGTGATCACCTGCAACAAAAATTACTCTTTCGTTAATATACTGAATTTTCTTGCACTATTCAATTTTCAATAAAAATATGAGTACAAATCATTTGCTAGGGTTCATTGCACATGCCATTTTACTTGCTAATGCTAACAATATTGTTGGCTATTCACTTTTTATTCAGAATATGAGTAAAAATCTTTTGCTAGGGTTTAGCTCAAGTTTAATAGTGTTCCTATGCATGTGGTTTCGCTCAAAATTTACTTGAAAGCACGTGTTCTGGCTGTAGATATGGATGGAAGACCGGACATGATCACTTCGCAAACAAAAAGATGTGGTGATGCTGTTATTACTCTCATGCAGAAGACATTTCTTTCCTGACCAAGTTAAGGTTGTTTCTGGATCTCCTCCTAGTGTTGTAGCTGCTGAGTCTAAGCGAGCACAATAAAACTGTATTTAGTCTAAGCGAGCACAACAAAACTGTATTTCCTTCTAATTTCACAATAAAACATGTTGAGAAAACTACTACTGAATCTAGAGTACTCATAATCTGGTACTCACAATCTGGGAGTAAAATAGATTCAGCACTTGCCAGGTTGTTTAGCTGAAACCTATTTTTATTGTCATATAATCTGGTACTCATAATCTGGGATACTATGGTGTATACCTTAAATATATACTATTTTCATTGTCACAATTACCTATAGCATCATGCTCGTCATGATCTTCCATTTCTTGTTCTTGCATTTCTTGTTCTTCCATTTCTTCATCTACACATGTATTGAAGAATAAATGATAGGTGCATTTCTTTGGGGCTCATACACATAAATCTGCACTAGTATACCTGCATGTTGATTCTGATCGTCCTCTTGTTCTTTAGGTGGTGGAGTGAAGTTGAGGTCAAAAAGTGGTTGCGCCATTCTTGCAGTTGAGGTCTGATCTCTCCTGTCCCTTGCCGGAGTAGGATCCTTGCCGTGCGTGCTGGAGGAGAGGTGCTGGGCGAGAAGAAAGTCCACGGGCGACAAGGAGGAAGCCGGTGAGGTACTATTGTTGTAGATCGCCGGCAGCGAGGTGCTTCGTCTTGCTGGCGTATGGCAACATGTTCTTGGGCCTCCAGAAAGAGTAGACCAAGAGGAAGGTCAGAGGCAAGCTTCTAGAGTTGCCGACGTTCTCACACAGCTAGAAGGTCGGGGGCGATCTGTCGGTGTTTCCTCTTGAGCAGTTGGGAGCCTAGGGGTGAGTTACGGAGCTGCCGACATTCCCTCTTGCACAACTAGGAGGTCGAGGGCAAGCTGCTAGAGCTGCCGGTGTTTCCTCTTGCGTAGCTGGTAGGTTGGGGGCGAGCTACCGGAGCTGTCGGTGTTGCTCTTGCAGTGGGAGCACAGGAGGTCGGGCGACTTCTTGAGCTGCCGGTGATTCCTCTTGGTGGGAGGCTGGGGCGAGCTGAGCTGCCGGTGATTCCTCTTATGGCTGGGAGGCCGGGCAGTGATGCGCTCGAACCAAGAGGGAGCAAGGAAACAACCCAAAGGTGTTACTAGCTGAGCTTTGGCAGTATGCACTAGGTGCTAGTAGCAACGTGGAGACCTGCACAACACAACCACAGAACTTTGTCCCCAACTTGTGATGAGGTTGTCAATCTCACCGTGTTTTGCGGAAAACAAAGGATTAAACGTATCGAATGGAAAGAAGTAAAAGTTTGCAGAAAAGTAAACACAAAGCAGTAAAGGATTGTACATTGTATGTAAAATACAAGGATCGGGATCCATAGTTCACTAGAGGTGGCTCTCCTTAAGATAGAAAACATGTTGGGTGAACAAATTACAGCGGGGCAATTGACAAACACCGAGAAAGCAATACATGCATATACTAATCATCTTGACTTCTTTGAGACTTGATTGGGCAATAAAACATAATACATATACCGCCATCCAACTGCATCTATGACTAATAATCCACCTTCAGGTTATCATCCGAACCCGCTCCAGTATTAAGTTGCAAGCAACAGATTATTGCTTTACAAACTGCGTGTAAGGTAAACAATACGATTGTTCTCTGAACAAAGGATTGTTGTTTTCTCCCTAGTAGCAACAGCACATCTAGTACCTTAGAGATTTCTGTCACTTCCCCAGATTACCAGAGGCATGAACCCACTATCGAGCATAAATACTAACTCTTGGAGTTGCTAGCATTTACTTGGCCAAGATAGCTACTAACAATAGAAAGCATGCAAGATCACAAATAACAAAGACATGATAGAATCAATAATCAATCTGAAATAGCATCTCAATATCCATCGGATCCCCGCAAACACAACATGTATGAATTACAAATAGATGACCTTGATCATGAACGGAGCTCACAAGATCTAAACATGAAAGCACAAAGGAGGAGAAACCAGCCATCTAGCTACTACATGGATCCGTAGTCCAAGGATGAACTACTCACGCATCACACCGGAGGCTTGCATGGTGATGAAGAAGGCCTCGGTGAATTCCCTCTCCGTGAGGTGCCGGAAGAGCTTCAGATCCCTCCCGATCTAGGGATGGAGATGACGGCTGCCATGACTCTTTGTGGATTTTTGATCTGCATTTAGGATTTTCGTCCCGAGGGCAACTTATAGGCGGAAAGAGAGGCCGAGGGGGTGTTGGGGTCGGCCAGACCACCCCCTGGCGCGGGCCAGGCCTGGTGGTGTGGCTGGCCCCCAGCCCTTCTCCGTCTCGTATTCTGGCACTTGATCCCTTTCGGAAAAATAGGCACTTTGACTTTTGTCCCGTCCAATTCCGAGGATATTCATTTTCTCACTTTCCTGGAACCAAAAACAGCAGAAATGCAGACCGGCATCGTGGCTCTTGTTAATAGGTTAGTCCAAGAAATCATAATAAAAGTACTCCAAAGTTGGAACAAAACACAAGAAAGTGGATAAAACCAAGCATGGAACATCAAAATTATAGATACATTTGCAATGTATCAGGGAGCTACCGGAACTGCCGGTGATTCCTCTTGCTGGCCGGGAGGTCAGGCGAGCTGCTTGAGCTGCCGGTGATTCCTCTTGCGCAGTTGGGAGGCCGGGCGCGAGCTGCTGGAGCTGCCGGCAGTCCCTCTTGCGCAGCTGGGAAGTTGACCTGGACCTCCAGGTGCTGGACGTGGTGCTAGGAGTGCGTGGAGGTGCTCGCTGGCCTCGCGTGGAGGTGCTCTGCTGGATCTGCCGCGGAGGTGCTCTGCTGGATCTGCCGGGATCTGCCGCGGACGTGCTCGGCTAGAAGCTGTGCTCTGGTGGATCGATTCTAGTGGATCAATTCCTGTGTTGCGGAGGTGATCAGCTGGACGCGGGGTGCTTTGATCGGGAGGATCGATTCCAGCAAGCTGGAGGTGATCGGGAGGATCAGGAAGATTCAAAATTCAAAATATGGACTGAGACATGTTGCGAGGGCAGTTTTGTCCAATTTGTGTATTTTGTGCCGTCGGAATATTTTCTAAACGCCTTATAATATGAAACGGAGGGAGTACCATGCAAGCAAGATAAACTGGTTTTTAATACTAGCGAAATGATACGTATCATCCGGAGAATTAAACGAAACGACCCTGGATTGCACGCGTGCCGTTCAAAACCGCATGACAACTGACCTATGGACCCAACCTTGACTTGTCTCTACCTTTATCCCCTCGTCTCTTATTTTCTCTCTCGTCCCGTTCGTGCCCAAATCCCATGCCGCCTCACAGAGACATCGTCGCTATGTCCTAGTGGACAGCTGCCCAGAGCTCAATCCTCGTTTTCGCTATGCCCTAGTGGACAGCTGCCCGGAGCTCCATCCTCGCTGTCGGATAGCACACTACTTTTCCACGCATCCCTCCCGCTGTGCAGTGGCGTCCCCTACCCCGACACGAGTCACGCAACAGCCGTTGCGACCTCGTCCGCCTAGTCTTGCTCGTCCAAGAGCACGTGTCGCCTTGCTGCTCCATCTAGCCGGCAGTCCGGCCTCGTCGACAACGGGCTCGCCATTGGCAAGGGCCTCGGCAGACGCTGCCCTCGATGTTCCTGTCTCTCCCAACTCTGGTGGGACCGATGATGTGAGGTGGCACATCCTATGCATGCTACCTACGAAGGATAGATTTGTTACCGATGATCAGCACTATTGCTACCTATAGTGGGCTACGTTGCTGCCGATGGCATGTGATTTTTGCTACCTAGGTGTACACTGTTGCTACCGTCGATAGACGGCTTTGCTACTGATGGCAGATGATTTTTCTACCATGCGTGCATGTTGTTGCTACCTTGGGCGAAATAGAGACTAATTTTGCTACATACTCGTTTATGTTATGTACTCGTTTTGTTTTTGCTGATGTTATTCAAATACTATACTTATTTCTGCAGAAATTTTTGGCTATAAATTCTGGCGATGTCTCCGGAGAAATTATTTTCTACACTAATACAATTTTTTTACTTCAATTGTCCTTCCTATCATTTTAATTTTTTTGGCTCATAGGCGAAATCAGGATGATTAGTTACCTGCATACACTTTTGGCCCGCATGAGTCCGAACCTCAAAGCACCCCACAACTAAGCCCAAAGACAACGCTCGATTCGGCCGTTTCCCTGGAGCCAGCCTACGTGGTGACGTAGCTCGTGTAGCTAGGGAGATGGTGGGAGGTCATGCGCGATCGAAAAAATTCAGTTGGAGGAATTCGCTCACCTCCCTCCCACTCCTCCCTATTTAGAGACACTTGGGTACCACCCACCAAATCCAAATTCACAATTCCACCCCCTCGAGCTTTTGACCCATCAGATCTAGATCGATGTCATTCGATTCTTCTGCCTCCAACACGAAGACGCTGGTCCTGTCTTCTTTGCCGGTGAGCACGACGTCAGTTGGCAGTCCTGCTTCACCATGGAGCTCGTCGATGGCGATCCTACCGCCTAGTCCCTCGAACACGGCCATAGTAAGCTTACTGGCAACAATTGGCGTGGCGGCAACTCCATCGACTGCGGCGACGGTCGGCCTACCGGCATCTCCTTCGTCTCCTACATCTGTTATGCATCGTCTGGAAGCTGTTGTAAGAAACCTCTTCCCTTGGGCTAGATATACATAGATATGCTTGTGTGAGTTAGTTACCGTGAGCATGTATAATATGTTCATCACTGTTGTGTAAACTTCTGATGCTCTGCTTGTTCGTATTTACTGTAAGTATGTGTAGCATAATTTTTTGTAGGGCATCATGCTTAGCGTATTATTCATTATTGTATGACAATTCGCTGGATAAGTCATAAAATCGGCCTGCTATGGTTGCTCCATCTTTAGAGCCTGAGAATGTTATCCCCATTCGAGCTATGTACATGCCAAAACCAATGGTGTGGGAGCCTTCTCTATCTTTGTTCGTTCTGAATAGGCTTTGTGTTTTTATCAAAGAAGGGGTTAGGTTTGACCAGGGCTTCAAAGATACTTACCTACAATGTGTGTTTAATGATGTTCTTGACTTCACTAGAAAGGAACTCACCCCAACTCAGGTGTACAACCATATGAGGAAGTGGAAGAAGAAGTGGACACATGTGCGCAAGATCGAGGATTTGGATGGCGTCAAATGGTGTCCGGACACCATGTCCTTCAGGTTGGAGAACACTAGAAAGACAGAGCTATCACAGGTTGTGATGAATTGTTGAATTCATGTTTACTTGTTTTAAGATTTTTCTCCGCTTCTTAAGTAACAGAGTTTTGTTTTTTCTCATACTTTCCCGATGGATCTCCTTTCCAATCCAGTGGAGAACTATGCTCAGATGGAGGTCATCTTCACGCCCAAGCCTCTCATTGAGAAGCATCTGTACACCACCCGAACGCTAATCATGGCCATGGACGATCTTGCTGATAACCCAATCCAAGGTTGGTTGTAGACTTCCACGTGTGTCCGTGACACGAGAAAATGGCTCAGGTGTTGGCTACGCAAGAACTACATTTAAGAGGAGAGGCTATCTATGGAACAACGTTAGTCGTACTACTTACCTATATTAGCTGTATGATGGTGCAGATGATCTGATTGAACAAGAACTTGTATATTTTGGGAGATGGTAAAACATTTCCTCCATTAGCTATGGTTAATGAAACTGTGGTCAGAGGTGATACATAGTAACCCCTCCAATGATAAACTGCTTGTGCTAAACTGCTTGTGTGGCATCTGATTTGATGGACTGCTTTTGTGTCATGTGATTGTGATGAACTACTTGTGGATATTCTCACCAGTCCAATATGAGAGGTTACCACAATACTGCACAGTAGCAACCAAATAGATGTGTCTGTGTACTGAGTGGGCCAATGCAGACAACTACCAAACGGGCTATACAAGCTGGCCCAGATGCTGTTTCTAGCACTGTCCATTCCAATATTGCTGGACCGGTCCGAGAAAGACATATATGCTACTAAACGCACCCTTCTATAATTAACAAGTTTGGTACAAGGTCACGTGGCCAAAGTGTGCTAGCTAGGCATCCACAGCCGCTCCCCTCCTCCCCCCTCCAACCCAAAAAAAACATCCGCATCCGCGAGATGCGACGAGGCAAGTGATGTAGAAGTCGCATTCCACCAAATATCTTTTTTTTCGGGTACACCAAATATCTGGCTAGCCCACATTTTGGTTAACTATGAACATGGTCGGCCTTGACATGTTAAAGGCCTGGTGCAAGACAACAAAGTGGAGCCTCGGTACACAAACAAGAGTAAAATTCATTTGCAGTACTTAAACTTGTCATGTATTTTCGATACGGTCATTGACGTTGGGAATACACGAATTACGGTACCTGTATACGCCGCGTGTCGCGTCGTGGTCATTGCGGTGCGTAGAAGCTGGTGTACAACATAACATGGCCCACATGTCACTGTGATAGAGCACGCATTTATGCGAAATCCCCCTCAGACAGGCCGAAAAGTATTGTCTGAACCCTAGAACCGAAGCGTCCAGCTAGAAGGCAAATGTCGCTGTCTATCCTGATCATTCCGAGGAGGGTTTCGACGGAGGCACCGAGGAGGAAAGTAGTGAGAGGAAGAGGACGGCGGCGGTTGAAGTGTAGGTGTCCATCGTGTTGAAGAAGTCGGCGACGCTTCACCGGCGGTTGGAGAAGCCAGCGATGGCTCTGCAGCAGCGGCCAGATGGTGCGCCTCCACCAAATTACCATAAGTACCTGAAATTAATCTCGGAAATCTTGGATTTTTCTTACGGTTAGGGTTTGAAAAACGAATTCGGGTAACCATAGACCAATTTCAGGTGCATTAGCATTTCTGTTAGGATCTTTTCATGGGTTTGGGGTTGGGGGTTGGGAGGGTTTACTGTTGCAACATTTCCTGTGATCATATTGAAGAAAAGAGGGGATTTTGATGGGCTGTTTCCATGTTTTATTTTTGAAGTTCGTGGTAGCAGCTATTTCTCAGTCGAAATCCACCATGGAGGTTATTTTCTTGGTCAAGGCAACAACAGGAGTTATGTTGGTGGTGCCTCTGTCTGGTATGATCATCTGGACAGTGATGAATGGTCACCAATTTTTCTTGAAAATTTGGTGGAGGATCTTGGGTATGAGAAGCAGGTGACATGGTTATACCCGACGGGTACATAACTTCAGCATACCTGGTCCAGTCCAAGGAAGGCCCACAGCAGACATACGCTGGCCCATGAAGATTTTCGGGTGGCCAAGGCCCATGACGCCTTCGGATCCTTGGAGAGCAAGACTAGAGTTCGAATACAACTTGTAACCTACTCGTATCGGTACCTGAGACCTAGCCTCCTCATATATAAAGGCTAGGAGGGGCCAACGAGTAGGAGAGAACACATAGATCCATACTTTTCGTACACGCCTCCACGCCAGATCGAATCTGCGCACCCTGTAACTTTCGGTTCCGCCGTAATCAAAGAGCAGACAAGCAGGAGTAGGGTTTTCCCTCCGGGGGCTTGAACCTGGGTAAATCTCGTGTCCCCTGGTTGCTTGTCTGTTAACTGTGCCACGATCTCCAGCATCCCCATCTTCTCCAAAACCCAAGTCCATAACAATGGGCATTGACGAGATTAAACCTCGTCAGCAGGGAAGAATGACTGTGTATTATTGCATCCCAATTCTGTCAATTGAAAGGAACGGTCTGAGGAAGATGAAAGATGAAAGGAATAGTCTATATTTCTCTTAGTTTCAATGACTATGTGTTTGACCTAATCATTTTGAAAGAAATGGCTATGTCAGAATGAAAATGCCATTTCTGAAACTCCCAGTACTTGTAACTTCTTTTGCCACTCTGTTTATGTCATAGTGTCACTATGTTCATCAAGACAAATACTGCTTAATCTTGGTTGATGTAAATTCATTCTGTCAGTGTTCTATCATTTTTGACCATTGGTTGATGTACATTCATTCTATGGACACCATTGTCAAATTCTGTCACTGGAACAACACAAATTCAAGTGAATTAGGCATAATTTAATTGAAGCAACACAAACTTGATAGCTCTGATTCACACATTCACATTACATTGATAACTTCATTGTACATAACCACCACATCCACAGTATATTGCAACATTACTGCCATCTAACACACTACTGGAAGCAAAGCTTCCCTACAACTAAGACAACCAAAAAGACAACAAATACCAAAAATAAAGTCTCATATTTCTCCTTTAGCTTCACTATCTCTGATTTCTTCTCCTTCAACTCCTCTTCCAGAGCCTGAATCCTTGCTTCAGTACCTGCATCTTCTCCAGGTCGACCACACCCTTGTTCATCGCGCAACCTCCAGACAACATCTCGCAAACCCCAATCAAGTCGCTCAAGAACTCAGGCAGTGGCTTATCATGCCAGTCAACAAAACCACATCCACGATCATTCTGTGCAAATTTTAACGAATCAGAAAGAGGCATCAAGACAAGAGCGAGAGAATAGCAGAATCAGAAAGGGGCGAGTCGGGTTACTCACCATGGCATCGACACACGCATAGTACCTACGGCCTAGGTTTTGCGCACTCCAAGAGATCCACCTAGGCGCCTTCTTCCTTGGATTGCAATGGCACATCACATCCGGCTCATACGCCATGGGATTCTCCCGATATGGCATCGGCGACCTGCCTTCCGTCCTACCCCTTCTTCCAGAAGCTCCTCGGAATCTAGGTGCGGAGAAGGAACCGGAAGACCAAGACATGATGGACAACAGCGACAACGACCTACTCCAGCGGCGGCGGCAACGACCTACTCCGGCGGCGGCGCGTGCTAGGTTTCGGGAAAGGAGATGGGAACGTCCAGAGAGGAAAAGAAAAAGAATTTGCGATTTGCAAATTACCCCTTCACTAAGATGGGTCTGTCTGAGGGGGATTTCGCATAAATGCGTGCTCTATCACAGTGACATGTGGGCCACGTTATGTTGTACGCCAGCTTCTACGTGCCGCAATGACCACGACGCGACACGCGGCGTATACAAGTACCGTAATTCGTGTATTCGTAACGTCAATGACTGTATCGAAAATACGTGACAAGTTTAAGTACTGCGGATGAATTTTACTCCACAAAGAATTATAGAAGCACTGGTTTATATTTCAATCGCCACTTCAAAATCAGAAGTATAATAAAATGCTTTTCTCTAAATTGTCAAAGGATATAGTATTACAAAACATAGACTACTCGTCTATTTCTTATTGTTGAGAATGCTCGGTTCAAAAAATCAAGTAACTTTTTCTAAGGACAAACATCTCAAGCCGAAGATTGCATCTCATGCTTGCACACCGGCAGAAGCAGAACCAATGAACCATCTGATTTTCAGGGAAAAAAAAGTGGACCGTTATGTTGTAGGCTCGCTGTGAGAACAAATCTACACGACCAGCAATTGCCTTGCCGGCTTGTCTATGGACATCCCTATTTAGCGCTAGCTGCCGACAATCCCCTTGCCTATCCGTCCTTCTCCTTGCCGGCAATGACGTCGAGACCGAGGGAGAACTCATGGAGATTGGGATCACATGAGCACTAGATGGAATCGAATTGAACAAAGAAAATCAGATAAACATAAGGCCTTCTCCATTAATTCCAGTCAAATGGCCAGGAATCACAAGCGGGACGCCATGATTGCAGGGAGGAAACAAAACAAGGAGGCGAGAGCCAGGAGAAGAAGACGAGGGAGACGCAAAATCGTTGCGCTCAGTCATTGGTTGTACTAGGTTATACCATGCACGTTGTTGCAGGGTATCTATAGAATGATGGTTACACGATTTAGGAGAAAAAAGAATAATTTGGATAACATCTAAAAATCCATTTTAACTCTAATTGTCCTCTCGAGCCTTTCGTCTAAAAAAAGTTTAATTGTCCTTGTATTTAAGATAAGAATACCAAGCAACTTTGGAGTAAATTTCTTAAATAGTCATAGATCCATACAAAAGAACTAAAAATTTTGTATCTATGTGCCTCTAAATTGACCACTTCAATGAAACATATGCTGGAGTGTTCATGTTATGACTAATGAGTCATTTTCAATCAATCGCAGCTTACTGTTAACATGTTTTCAGCTTATATAATATATTTTCATCAATTATCTTTATTCTACAAAAGTAAGAGCAGAATTATGAGAAATTATGATAACTTTCTTGTGTACGATGATCATCAAGATACTATTTTTCTTCCAGTGCAAAAGAAAAACATAAACAAATCGTTACAAACTGCCATCTATTGTTGGAATCTGCAAATGAACAAATAGTGGCAATGCTTAAACACTTGATCAAGACGTGTAAATACAACATGTATCGGAAAACACCTTGCAAGGTTAGGCTTTAAATTTAAGTATACATGAACTGTTGGAATTTGATGAGTGTTGGGCTGTTGGCCCATTAGACGAATTCTGAAATTCTCTTTAGCTCATTTGTACGTGGCAGCATGTGGCTGTGCTGGTGGTGTCAAAGTTTAGTCCCACATTGCTAGTTGAGTGAGAGTTATACCTTCTTATAAATTAGGCTGTTCCATCACTCACTAAGGTGTGAGAAGAAGAGCAGCTCTCACGCACTCCTCCTCCAACGCCGCCCGCCTCCCCTCGTCACGACGCGCGCGCCGCGGGTTGCGGGAATCTCGCCGAGCCGAGCTTTATGGGACGTGGGTTGTTACCGACTCGGACGTGGGCTGAGTCCCATGATATCCCTGACCTGTGCTATATAAGCCTCCGCGCTAAACCTAATCGGCATCGCTTACCAACATGCGTCTTTTTCTAGTCTATTCTGTCGTCGCCTTTGTCTTCCCCATCCTGGCTTGCGGCGTGCACCGCAGATCGGGACAATAGGCCTACGGAACCCCGCCTTCTTGTGAACCTGTACGGGTGAGAGGCGATCAGGTTTTTGGGGAGCGCTTCCGGGCGACTACTGACGCCATCACGGACGAATCCTTCCCCGACGAGGACTTCTTTCCGGACATCAGCAGTCTCTTCATCAACGACATGGCCGACGACGCTGCTACCACCGTCGTGGCTGCTGCTGCCGCTGCTATACCGTATGTGATTTCAATCCATCTCTTTCAGATTATGCTAGAGTGTCTAGTTCTAGCGATTGGTATAGATGCAATAGGTTTGTCTTGTTTAGATGCAATCTGTTCATCTATTATGTTAGTTTGCATGATCTATTTAATTGCTATATGTATGATCATGCTTTATCGATTATTTATTCGGATTAAATTATATGGATTATTGCTTATATTCTCAATAATTCTAAAAACCTGATTATAGGCAACTGAATTCCACTGGTGTATCCGCGGCTACTAGGCCACCTTCGTTTATGGTATGCACTATAAGAGATGGCGCGCGAGAGCAATTCTATGGTTCAAAAATCTAAACTGCTATAGCGCCACACTTGGCAAACCTGAAGGAGATCTTTCTGCTGAGCAGGAAGCGGCTTTTAAGAAAGCCGATACCATGTTTATGGCGGCTCTATTCAGTATTCTTGGGGACAATATTGTCGACCCATACATGTCATTTGATAATGACAAAGACGCGTGGGATGCGCTCGAGGCCAAGTTTGGGGTCTCGGACGCTGGCACTGAGTTGTATGTCATGGAGCAATTCTATGACTACAAGATGGTTGATGAGCGCTCCGTCGTTGAGCAAGCTCATGAGATACAATCACTTGCCAAAGAACTCGAATAGTTCAAGTGTACCTTACCGGAAAAGTTTGTGGCCACGGGCATTATTGCCAAGCTTCCTCCCATGTGGAGAAGTTTTGCTACTTCTCTGAAACATAAGAGACAAGAGTTTTCTGTTATGGATCTCATTGGGTCTTCATGTGGAAGAGAAGGCGAGAGCAAAGGACACACGTGCTCGAGGATTTGAGGGAGCTTCTAGTGCCAATTTGGTACAGAAGAAAAACTTCCAATCCCACAAGTTCAAGAATAAGAACAAATCTGATGGCAAAGGGAAGTTTCATGGCAAGAACAAGGCCACTCACTCAACCAACTTTAAGAGGAAATATGATAAGAAGAAAGGCTCTTGCCACGTCTGTGGTGATCCTGGTCATTGGGCTCCTAGCTGTCCTAATCGCTTTGACAAGCGGCAACATGGGAATAGCGGCAAGACCGCTAATGTTGTTATTAGCGATACTGAGATGAAGGACACTGGGTACGGTATTTTACCTATTATCCTTTCAGTATGTCATTCTCCTGATTGGTGGATTGACACGGGTGCTAGTACACATGTATGTTCTGATATATCCATGTTCTCTTCTTATCAGATCTCAAGGACTTCTTCCGTGTTGATGGGAAATGGCTCGAGTGCTTCTGTTCATGGTGTTGGTACGGTAAATCTAAAGTTTACTCCGGGGAAGACCGTACAGCTGAAGAATATGCAGCACGTTCCCTCCATCAATAAGAATCTCGTCAGCGGATCACTTCTATATCGAGATGGCTTTAAGTTGGTGTTTGAGTCCAATAAAGTTGTAATTTCTAAGTATGTATAATTTGTTGGAAAGGGTTATGAGTGTGGAGGTCTGTTCCGCTTATCTTTGTCAGCCTCATATACTAAAGTTATTGCTCATATTTGCAATGATAATGGGTCCAATATTTGGCATTCACGACTTTGTCATATTAACTTTGGTTGCACGAGCATCTAGCCAATATGAGTTTAATTCCAAAATTTACCACTATCAAAGGTTCTACGTGCCAAGTTTGTGTGCAAGAAAAGCAATCCCGCAAGTCTCATATGGCTGCGGAACCGAGAAACTTAGCACCACTAGAACTTATACATTCAGATCTTTGTGAGATGAATGATATGTTGACAAGAGGTGGAAAAATATGCTTTATGTCGGGGGGATGATCCCCGGGTACCCCATCCGAATAAGAAACAGGACAGTCGGATCGCGTCCGGCTGACCAGACGCAGCCGGACAGGACAGGACGGGCCGACTATCGCCCAGTAGCCGGATCAGCAAGAGACAGTCGGATACGACGACGTAGCCGGACCTAATCAGAGAGACAGGACGACGTACGTATCAGTGCACGATACGTCCTATATGATGACAAGACGGGCAACCACCTTCCCATACCGAAGACTTTGCGTGGGTGACGCTGGAACAGTGGCCTGTGCTGATGACGGGCTCGCACGGCGTCCACTGTACCTACGACAGCCATACCGCTCATACACCGATAAGACAAGCCATACTGGATACTGTAGATGACTAGTCGGCTGGGACCCGCCAGTCGGACTAGCCAGCAAGACCTTTGCCTCTCTGCCCATATAAGGAGAGGCAAGGCCTCAGTAGAAAGGGTTGGTCTCAGTGCATTTAAGGCAGTAGCTAAAGAATACAGCTCAAGGAGCACTTGTAGTTCGTATATCCCACATAGACAAATCAGGCAGGAGTAGGGGCTTTACCTCACCATGAGGGCCCCGAACCTGGGTACTTCTTGCGTCCCGCTACGCTCGCTTGTATCCAATCCCGCCTGCGGACGCCGTCGATAGCTTCACTGTTAGTCCCCATACCTCTATCTAACCTCCTCAGGTACTGTCGTTCCTAATACAACGACAGTTGGCGCCCACCGTGGGAAAAGATGGCTTCGATCGGAGTTCCGTTCTGCACGGGACCTCTTCATCGTTGTCGACACCGACACCCTCTCGAGTCGCTCGGGGGCTTGCCGCCCTCGCGCCGTCGTCACCGACTCCACTCTGTCAAGATTCTCGGGGGTTCGCCCCCTTCGCGCCTTCGTCCTGCCGAATTCCCCCGGGGCTCGCCGCCGCGCCGTGGTCACCCTCGCCGTCACGACGTCCTCGACCTCTGCGGCTCGGATGCGCGCGCGAGTGCCCCAGCACATACGCCTACCGTCCGCGGCAAGCTCCCGTGCGTGTGCGCGTCGTGGCCTCGCGCGCCCACGGTCATGCGAGCTCATCCGCACCGCCGCGCCGTCATCACCGGCTTCGCTTCGTCAAGTCTCTCGAGACCTCACCGAGTCGCCTGCGGCTCGCCATCGCCTCCGCTTCACCGTTGCCGTCGCCATGCCGAGAAGCCCGGGAGCTCGCCGTCGCCGCCGTGTTGCCGCGCCGTCCTCGGCAGCACCGTCGCCGCCGTGGCCGCGCGCACCCCGCGTTGCCGCCAAGCCGCGCCCAGCAGCGCCTGTCTCCAGCAGGCTCGTGCCGCGCCTGCACGCGTCGTCGCGACCCCAACAAGCCCTCCCCGCGAGCCCGAGCGCCTCCACGAACGCCCGCGGCCGTCTTCGCCTCGCCCACAGTTCTGTCCGCGCGTCCCTGCCGCCGTGCTTCCCGCGCGTGCTACGCGTGAGCTCTGACTATTGGCTCAGCTAGCTACCTACAAGCAAGCCGATCGATTATTGCAAACAGGCAAAATCACCTAGCTAGCTACAATCATCAAGTGCGTGTACGTATACGTACACACGCGAGGAATACTTCTGCGAATCCCATGCAGATGTGCCGCTCATTTCCCACGCTCTCCGCTCGCGCCTCTGAGCTTCTACCGCGCCTCTAGTTGCCTGCGCGTGTGTGCCCTGTGCCGTGCTTACGCCAGCTGGCTCCGGCCGGCCTCGCCTCGACGTCTCCCCGCGGACCGCGCGCTGCGCGCTGCTGCCTCGTCGTCCGGCTACATCCGCGCCCATCCCCGGCTCCACCCGCGCTCGTCGACCGCGCGCCCGAGCCCGGCTGCCATTGCGCCCGGCCAGGCCCGTTGATGAGGGTGTTCGAGGTGCTCGACGGAACAGGGCCCCCGAGAAATTGGGGCCCCCAGATCGCAAGTACAATGTACGTGTTTAGCAGAAAAAAGCGATTAATTCATCTTTCCTGAGATCATCTTTTGGACTTGGAGCTCTGTCTGCCCAGATCGTGATGAGTTAACGCCTACCCCCTGATCTAGATCGCAAGCCCATTCAATACTTGAGAAAACGATCCCTGACTGCTATGTCCCGATTGCAGGCATGTTCTTTGTCAGTTCGATCGGCAACACCTTCGCCCCGCCGCAAACCTGCCCTCATGCCCTCGATCCTAGGCGACACAACACCAGACCTAACCAACGCCCTAGTGCCTGATGCGGCGAGTCACGGGAGGCTTTCCATCTAGCCCCAACGGTAATTCTGCAGTTATGCACTTCGGTCTTGAGCCACAATCATCCTGAATCAGTCTGCACTACGGTAATTGGTAAGTCGATACGAATCAAATTAGTCAACCTATTCATCAAACAATCAACTCATTGTTTTTCCTTATTAATTACTATTGTAGCATGTAAAAGTGTTGTCGGTAATTCATAATTCTGACATCTTGGTGGTGATTTTAATTCAAGACTAAAAAGATATTTGGAAGAGTACATTGTCCTGGTGCTGTCAATTCACTATTCACCTAAGTCACTCTTGTTGCAAATTTGGTACGCAATTCTTTTAGTTTTTGATTAAATTTATGATTCGCTATTTAGGTAGAGTTTGAGTTCATTCGTATTTATTTGTGTACGGTTCATATAAAACAGAAAAAACAATAACTCTAGACATAGGACCTGTGATTTAGTTATATACTAAAGTGAGAGTATGATTTAGTTATATTAGTTGAATAAAAATTTAAAATTTTAGTACCCTAATTAAGTTTTCGCACCGGGGCCTCAATTTTCTGGAGACGGCCCTGCGCCCGGCACCCCGCGCCTCGCACGTCCGCGTCCCTGCCGACTGCACGTCCGCGCCTCCGCCCGCGCCCGCGTGCCTTGCGGCCGGCTGCCGAGCCGTGCCGGCCCGCGCGAGCTCCGCGACCGTCGGTAGCGCTCTGACTGCGCGCGCGCGCTCCCCTTCGCGGGTCGGTTGAAGAGGCAGTAGCGAGGAGGGAAGAAGGTGTCCGGCTGGGAAATAGAAAAAGAGGAGAAAAGAAAAAAAAAGGGGGGAGGTGGCGTGTCCGGCTAGGAGGAGTGGGACCGGCTGATTGAGAGAAAGAGGAGATTGTCGGTTGGAAAGATTGAAAAACAAAAAGATCCGGGTGCATGCAGTCGGTTGGGAAACGCAAGTCACTTGGTTCCGATTCAGTTAGAGGAAAAACAGAGAGTTGAAAAAAAAAAGACAAACCGGCTAGAAAAAATCCGATTAGAGTAGATGTCAGTCCGGCTAGCTAAAAAAAGTAAGAGGAAAAGGTAAGAGAAAAAACAGAGAGAAATATGGCTTAAAGAAGAAAATCCGGCTACGTCAGTCTGGCTGACTCTGTTTGTCTGCCCGATTCGGTCCCGTTCTGGCTGAATCGGACCGACTTCGCGCGTCTTCATCCCGTTTGGTTGCCGGTTTGGCCGGCTAGACCCCGTTCTGGCTGGGCCGGGACGGTTCGGCGCATCCTGGCGCATTTGGTTGCCTGGCCGGCTGGGGACCGAATCCGGCTACGCTGCTGGTTAGCTACTGGCATTGAGCGGGACGCCGCCTATCCGCTGAGTCGAACGCCACGGATCGCTGCTACACCGACAACTATAATGTGAGTGTTTTTCTGACCTCGAGCAACCTCGAGAGCTCGCCAGATGTTGTTTTCCTTCCTGCTTTCAGTTTTCCGGCGCCGGCAACCCCTACCCGGGGGCTCGCCGGTTGGCCCGGCCTGCTAAACCCGTAAACCGACTGAGTAGTGTGCAACGGTGTCAGAGGCCCACTCTTCCTCTCAGCTACAGACCGCAACCCGGCTGTCTGGCTAGCAAGAGCAAAAGCCGAGGCATCCCACATGAAAAACGGCGAAGGGTGCGACAGATCCGACATTCCGGCCTTGTGCCTAGTTGGTTTTTTCCGGCTGCTCAGCCCCTAGTACCGTGTGCAATGTACTGTCAGCTCCGCCTTCGGTTCCGGCTCCAGACCGCAACCCGGCTGGCCGGCAAGGACACAACAGAAGTAGGCGCCGCGAAAGTGACTAAGTGTTCGAAAAGCACAAGCTAGTTTTTGAAAAATAAAACCGTTATCGGTTGATAGCATGTGTACTATATGTTGATGTCTTCGACGACAAGTTTATACATTTTGTTTGTTTTGCCTGTTGCGCTTGGTCGGTTCAATCGATGAAGATTCAAAGCACTTGTCTTCGCCAACTACTTCGAATCTCGGGGGGTACACCCACCGGGTGCGCTCACGCGCCCCCGGTGTAATCAAGCTCTTCGGTCCGGCTGAAGGCGTTCAGCCGGATAGCAAGTTCGAGGTGTCGAAAAGGGCAAGAAATAGAAGATTCGCAGCACCTGTCTTCGTCAGCTACTCAATCTCGGGCTACACTTGAGTGCGCTTCGCCCATGGTGGTTGTGTTGCTTCCGGGACGGAGATGTCCAGCCGGACGCCATTCACGCACTTCATCTACAACGACAACCTCAAGTTTTTTTGGAGCTGGCGAATTTCTCCGGTGAAATCAGCCTTCGAGGGCTAGTGTCGGGGATGATCCCGGTACCCATCCGAATAAGAAACAGGGCGGTCGGATCGCGTCCGGTGACGACGCAACAGACAGACGGGGCCGGGTGGCTATCACCCGAAGAGCCGGATCGGCAAGAGATGCGGATCTGACGATGTAGCCGGACCCAATCGAGAGAGCGGAGACGACGTGCGTATCGATTGCACGATACGCCTCAGACGATGACAAGACGGCAACCACCTTCCCATACCAAGACTTTGCGTGGGTGGCTGGAATAGTGGCTCGTCCGATGACGGGCTCATACGGCATCCATGACCTCGACGACCATACCGCTCATACACCGATAAGACAAGCCATCGATATCATAGATGACTAGTCCGGGACCTGCCTGTGGGGCCCGCCAGTCGGACTAGCCAGCGAGACCTTTGCCTCTCTGCCTATATAAGGAGAGGCAAGGCCTCAGTAGAAAGGGTTGGTCTTAGTGCATTTAAGGCAATAGCTAAAGAATACAGCTCAAGGAGCACTTGTAGTTCGTATATCCCACATAGACAGATCAGGCAGGAGTAGGGGCTTTACCTCACCACGAGGGCCCCGAACCTGGGTACTTCTTGCGTCCCGCTACGCTCGCTTGTATCCAATCCCGCCTGCGAACGCCGTCGATAGCTTCCCTGCTAGTCCCCACACATCTATCTAACCTCCTCAGGTACTGCCGTTCCTAATACAACGACACTTTATGACGTTGATTGATGACTCCACTAGATACTGCTATGTTTATCTTATGAAATCTAAAGATGAAGCTTTGAATTACTTCAAAAACTATAAAGCTGAAGCAGAAAACCAACTTGATCTTAAAATCAAGTGGTTAAGGTCATATCATGGTGGAGAGTACTTTTCAAATGAATTGGATCTATTCTGTATGAAACATGGTATTATCCATGAGAGGACGCCTCCCTACTCACCTCAGTCAAATGGGGTGGTCGAAAGAAAGAACCACGCTCTAACTGATTTGGTTAACACCATGTTAGATACATCGGGTCTTTCCAAGGAATGGTGGGGGAGGCGCTAATGACTACGTGTCATGTCCTAAACTGTGTTCCAGTAAAGGATAAAACCATGACTCCATTTGAGTAATGGAAGAAGAAAAGGCTTAAACTCTCTTACTTACGAACTTGGGGATGTTTAGCGAAAGTCAATATTCCAATACCCAAGAAGCGAAAGCTTGGACCAAAAACCATGGATTGTGTTTTTCTGGGATATGCTTTTCATAGCATTGGCTATATATTTTTGATAGTAAAATCTGAGGTATCCGACATGCATGTTGGTATGATTATGGAGTCGAATGATGCGACTTTCTTTGAGGACATCTTTCCCATGAAAGGTATGTCTAGCTCATCAAATCAGGAGATGAGTAGTTCATCTAGTCAGGAATGTGTTATAATTCCTGAACCCACTATGCTGATAGAACACTATGATGATCCTGTGGAGGATGACAATGAAGCTCCTAAAAGGAGTAAGAGATAAAGGACTACAAAGTCATTTGGTGATGATTTCATTGTGTACCTTGTGGATGATACTCCCACTTCTATTTCAGAAGCCTATGCATCTCAAGATGCTGACTACTGGAAAGAAGCTGTCCGTAGCGAGATGGATTCCATCTTAGCTAATGGAACTTGGGAAGTCATTGATCGTCCTTATGGGTGCAAACCTATAGGATGTAAGTGGGTGTTCAAGAAAAATCTTAGACCTGATAGTACTATTGAAAAGTACAAGGCACGTCTTGTGGCCAAGGGTTATACCCAGAAAGAAGGTGAAGACTTCTTTGATAGCTAGATTGACCACTATTCGAGTACTACTATCCTTGGATGCCTCACATGGTCTTCTCGTTCATCAAATGGATGTTAAGACAACTTTTCTAAATGGAGAGCTAGATGAGAAAATTTATATGGAGCATCCTGAAGGATTTATAGTAGATGGTCAAGAAGGAAAGGTTTGTAAGTCAGTGAAGTCTTTATATGGTCTTAAGCAAGCTCCTAAGCAGTGGCACGAGAAGTTTGAAAGAACTTTAACCGCTGAAGGCTTTGTTTTAAACGAAGCTGATAAGTGTGTGTACTATCGCCATGGTGGGGGCGAGGGAGTTATTATGTGTCTCTATGTGGATGACATACTGATATTCGAGATCAACCTCAATGTTATTGAGGAGGTCAAAGAGTTCCTATCTCGTTGCTTTGAGATGGAGGACTTAGGAGTGGCTGATGTAATCTTAAACATCAAGCTACACAAGGATGACAATGGTGGGATTACACTGCTTCAGTCCCACTATGTGGAAAATATATTGAGTCTCTTTGGGTATAATGAAGGAAATATGCCCTGAGAGGAAATAATAAAGTTGTTATTATGTATTCCTTATATATGATAGATGTTTATTTTGCATGCTAGAATTGTATTGATCGGAAACATCAATACATGTGTGTTTAATAAACAAAAAGGGTTCCTAGTTATGCCTCTCTTATAGACTAGCTTGTTGATTAACAAGATGATCAAGGTTTCCTGATCATGGACATTGGATGTTGTTAATAACAAGGTCACAGCATTTGTAAAATGATGTGATGAACATTCATCCGAAGTATAGCATTACGATCAAGTCATTATGTTTACATTGCTATAACATCATACGAAGTAATCTTTATCCTTAGACCATGAGATCATGTTAATTGCTAACACCGGAAGAGTATCTTGATAACATCAAACGTCACACCGTAACAGGGTGACTATAAAGATGGATTCAGTGCTACGAAGGTGTTATGTTGATGCACATGGATCAATAGTGGAATTTGTCAATCCCGATGACGGATAGATATACTCTAGGCCCTCTCGGTGATATCACATTAAGATAGCTTGCAAGCAAGTGATGTGATCACTAGAATGTTATATCACGGGAACGAGAAAAGAGTGCATGTCGGTAATGAGATCAAACTAGGTATTTGGATACCGATGATCGAATCTCGGACATGTATTATATCAAGAGACAAAGGGATTAAATTACAAGTGTTAAAGGTTCTCATGATCACAAAAGTCATCGTTGAATATGCAAGAGTCAGTATGGACCTCCAGGTCCCGCTTCTGATTATTGATCTGAGAGGAGTCTCAATCATGTCTGCATTATTCGCGAACCGTAGGGTGACACACTTAAGAGTTACCGGACACCATTTTGTAGCACATATGTTTCAGACGAAAGAATTGCAAAGCAAAGGAATTGTTTCGATAGAAACCGGAAATTGTTTCAGGTGAAATTGCAGAAAGTGGTTCTGCATGTGATATTGAAATATTGCAAGGGGTTATATGTGAATGTTTGTTAATTAAAGTAATTGACAAAATTCTGAATAAATTTAATAAAAGAGTTTTATTAAATGAGAGAGCATTAAACTTAGAGAATTTAATGCATTTAAAGTGGGGACTTTAAAAGGGAATGTTTAATGTGGAGGGGTTACCACCACATGAATGGGGGAGTTGAGGAGTCACCCCCCCCATGCGCCGGCCATGGAGAGAGGGGAACCCCCCTCCTCCTATAAAAGGCCCCCCTCTTCCTCCTTCTTCCTCACACCTCCTCGTGAAGGATCTCTCTCCCCCTCTAGAATTATTCCCCCATGGTCTCGGATTAGCGAGATACATGTTCCCTGGCATTTAAATGCGGAAGGAGTTGCTGCTTCCGCTGGATCGCTAGAGCGAGGAGGTGGAGGTTGTCCGGTGGCTTGAACGTGTGTGCGAGTATGGATGCGCTGCTGAGTTGCGACGCTCGTACTTCCACACGATCTTGAGATCGGCAAGTGTACGACTACATCAACCACGAGTTCTTACTCGTTAACAAAACCCGTTGTATTCGAGGGTAAGTTCTCGATGGATGTATGTCCACCCGTTGCTCTGTACCTAGTAGATAGATCTTGGCGTGTAGTTCTCATCGTAGGAAATTTTTTGTTTTCTATGTTGCAGACCCAACAGTGGTATTAGAGCTTGATCTATGCGTAGGTGCTTTGCATGGGTAGTACACATATGTTTATATGTGGGCGATGATGATCATGTTATTGCATCTTCTATGTATTTTGTATATTGGTGGCATAGTGGGATGAAGCGGCCCGGACCAACCTTACATGTCATCGTACATGAGACCGGTTCCTCGACTGACACGCAACTAGTTTTGCATAAGTGGCTAGCGGGTGTCTGTCTCTCCTACTATAGTCAATATCTAATTTACAACGAGTTGCTAATAACTTGGTTATCCTCGTTGTGGTTCATGTTCGTAGGTAAGAACGGTTCTATCTCCAAAAGCCCTAAGCCACGTAAAACTTGCAATTGATAAATTAGAGGCGTCTAGTTTAGATCGTTGCTGGGCTAGTGTATTGATATGGTATTGTTGTAAGTAGATGTATGATAGATACTCTTACAACACATTCAACGTGTAAGTTCCATAGACCTTGGCCTTACACACAAAGGAATGATAGAGATCATACCACGATGCAAGTGATAGAGATCAAATGCATGGACCATATCATCTCACTTTACACATTAGATGTTAGCATCTTATACTGCTAGTTTGGCGCTTTCTGTAGCATTGTAAGATGATCCCTCATTTAGATATCAAGATAAAAATGTGTTCTTCCTTTAGTATGCACCGTTCTGTGGATCGTGTTTTGAGACATCATGTGATGATCGGGTGTACTCGAATCTACGCTTTCATATGAACGGGTGTAAGACAGTTTTACACACGCGAATACTAAGGTTCTTACTTGGCGAGCCTAGCATGTACATACATGGCCTCGGAACACGGACCGAAAGGTTAAGCATGAGTCATATAGTTGATGTGATGCCCATATAGATGCTCACCTTTGAAGCTACACCGACTCACGTGATGATCGGACTTGGTGTAGTGGATTTGGTTCATGTAATTAGTAAAAGGACACGAGGGATGTCGTTTTTGAGTGGGAGTTCATTAGTAATTTGGATTAGTTGAACTCACTCTATCATAAACTTAGTCTAAAAAAACTTTACAAATTTTGTTGTAGATGGCACCACCTGCTTTTAATTTCAATGTGTTCATGGAGAAAGAGAAACTTGCTGTGAATGGTAGCAACTTCACCAACTGGGCTATGAATTTGAGGATTCTCCTCACTGCTACACAAAAGCAATATGTGCTAGATGCGCCGCTAGGCCCCCACCAGCTCCTGATGCCCCTGACGAGGAAAAGAATGTCTATGTGACTCGTCAGGAGGACCACAACTTAGTTCATTATGGCATACTGTATGGGCTAGAGCCAGAACTTCGAAAGCGTTTCGAAAACGGCAATGCTTTTGATACCATGGGAGAATTGAAAATGATTTTCGATACCCATGCTGCCGTAGAGAGTTATAATGCTACTGAAAAGTTCTTTAGCTGCATGATGGAGGAGAACAACTCCGTTAGTGAGCATGTACTCAAAATGTCTAGGTACGCCGATAAGCTTGTATCCTTGGGAATAACGATTCCCATTGACTTAGGCATACATCGTGTTCTCCAATCTCTGCCACCTAGCTATAAGAGCTTCGTGATGAACTATAATATGCAGGGCATGAAGAAGTCTCTTCTCGAGCTTCTGTCAATGCTTAACACTGCAGAAGTGGAGATTAGGAAAGAACATCAAGTGTTGATGATCAATAGGACCACCGGTTTCAAGAAGGAAAAGAAAGGCAAGCACAAGGGAAAGAAGGGTGGAAAATCTATTGCCACACCTGAAAAGAAACCCCGAGCTAGCCCTAAGTCTGACACCGAATGTTACTATTGCAAGGGGACTGGCCATTGGAAGCGCAATTGCCCCAAGTATTTGGCAGACAAGAAGTCCGGCAAGGCAAACAAAGGTATATGTGATATACATGTTATTGATGTGTACTTGACTAGTACTCGCAGTAGCACCTGGGTATTTGATACAGGATCGGTTGCTAATATATGTAACTCAATTCAGGGGTTGTGGAACAAGCGACAACTAGCAAGGGATGAGGTCAGGATGCGGGTCGGCAATAGATCAAGAGTTGATGTGATCGCCGTCGGGACGCTACCTCTCCATATGCCATCGGGATTAGTTATAAACCTAAATAATTGTTATTTGGTGCCTACACTGAGCATGAACATTGTATCCGGATCGTGTTTGATGCAAAGTGGTTATTCCTTTAAATCAGAAAACAATGGTTGTTCGATTTATAAGAATGATATCTTTTATGGTCATGCACCTGTGTTGAATGGTTTATTTCTGTTGGATCTCGATAGTAATATTACGCATATTCATAATGTTAATGCTAAAAAGATTAAACTTGATAATGATATATATGCATATATGTGGCACTGCCGTCTAGGTCATATTGGCGTTAAACGCATGAAGAAACTCCATTCTGATGGACTTTTGGAATCACTTGATTTTGAATCATTTGATACATGTGAGCCATGCCTTATGGGCAAGATGACTAGAACGCCGTTTTCCGGTTCAATGGAACGGGCGACAAATTTATTGGAAATCATACATACTGATGTGTGTGGACCAATGAGTGTGTCGGCGCGAGGTGGATATCGTTATTTTGTTACTTTCACGGATGATTTGAGTAGATACGGGTATATCTATTTGATGAAACACAAGTCTGAAACCTTTGAAAAGTTTAAGGAATTTCATAATGAAATGGAAAATCATCGTAATAGAAAGATCAAATTTCTGTGGTCTGACTATGGAGGTGAGTATCTAAGTTACGAGTTTAGCACACACATGAAAGAGTGTGGAATAGTTTCACAACTCACGCCTGCCGGAACACCACAACGTAATGGTGTGTCGGAATGTCGTACTTTATTAGATATGGTTAGATCTATGATGTCTCTGACGACTTGCCACTGTCATTTTGGGGTTATGCAATCGGAAGCAATGCATTCACTTTAAATCGGGCACCATCTAAATCCGTTGAAACAACACCGTATGAATTATGGTTTGGAAACAAACCTAAGTTGTTATTTCTTAAAGTTTGGGGATGCGATGTTTATGTGAAGAAACTTCAACCGGATAAACTCGAACCAAAAGCAGAAAAATGCTTCTTCATAGGATACCCTAAGGAAACGGTTGGGTATACCTTCTATCACAGATCCGAGGGCAAGGTTTTTGTTGCCAAGAATGGATCCTTTCTTGAGAAGGAGTTTCTCGCGAAAGGTGTGAGTAGTCAGAAGGTAGAACTCGAAGAGGTTATTGAACCTTCTCTTCATGAAATGGCGAGTAGCGCAGCACCGGAAATTGTTTCGGAGTTGACTTCACCTAATGAAGAGAGAGCCAATGATATTGATCATGAAACTCCGAAAGAGGACACTACCGAACCTCATAGGTCAAGCAGGACACGTGCAGCTCCTGAACTGTACGGCAATCCTGTTGTGAATTTCATGGTTGATGAAATGGATGACCCTGCGGCATATGAAGAAGCGATTATGATCCCGGATTCCAATAAATGGCTAGAAGCCATGAAATCCGTGATGGAATCCATGAACGAGAACCAGGTTTGGACCTTGGTGGACTTACCTCACAACCGAAAGGCCGTTGAGAATAAATGGATTTTCAAAAGAAAAACTGATGCTGATGGTAATGTGACCATCTATAAGGCTCGACTTGTCGCAAAGGGGTTTCGAAAAATTCAAGGAGTTGACTACGATGATACATTCTCTCTCGTAGTGATGCTTAAGTCGGTTAGGATTATGTTAGCAATTGCTGCATGTTTCGATTATGAAATATGGCAGATGGATGTTAAAACTGTGTTCCTCAATGGTAATATTGAAGAAGAGTTGTATATGATACAACCTAAGGGTTTTTTCGACCCTAAGGATGCTAATAAGTTATGCAAACTTTAGCGATCCATCTATGGACTGAAGCAAGCATCCCGGAGTTGGAATCTCCGCTTTGATGAGGTGATCAAAGAGTTTGGATTTGTCCAAACTTGTGGAGAGGCTTGTATTTACAAGAAAGTGAGTGGGAGAAATGTGGCATTTCTAATATTATATGTGGATGACATATTATTGATTGGAAATGATTTAGATCTTTTAAACAGTGTTAAAAGTTATCTAAACAGCAAATTTTCGATGAAAGACCTTGGTGAAGCGTCATATATATTAGGCATTAAAATCTATAGAGATAGATCAAGGCGCCTAATTGAGCTATCGTAGAGTACATACCTTGATAAGATATTAAAGAAGTTTAATATGGACGGAAGTAAGAAGGGGTTCTTACCTATGTTGCAAGGCAAGACATTGAGTAAGACTCAAAGTCCGTCTACGGCGGAAGAAAGAGAGATGATGGATAAGATTCCCTATGCCTCGGCCATAGGCTCTATAATGTATGCCATGCTATGTACAAGACCGGATGTGGCACATGCTATTAGTTTGACTAGTAGGTACCAATTTGATCCAGGTTCGGAACACTGGATAGTGGTCAAGAACATCCTCAAGTACTTGAGAAGAACTAGGGATATGTTTCTTATATACGGAGGTGAAGAAGAGCTAGTCGCTAAGTGTTATGTCGATGCTAGCTTTGACACCGATTCGGATGACTCTAAGTCTCAATCCGGATACGTATTTCTCTTGAACGGAGCAACAGTTAGTTGGAGGAGTTCCAAACAACCTGTGGTGGCTGGATCAACGACGAAGGCAGAATATGTTCTGGTTCGTAGCGCAGAAGCGGTTTGGATGAAAGAGTTCATTACGGAACTAAGTGTGGTTCCTAGTGCATTGGACCCGATGGTGATCTATTGTGACAACAATGGAGCCATAGCCAACACCAAGGAACCGAGGTCTCACAAGAATTCCAAGCATATTAAGCGCCGGTTTCACTCCATCCGCGAACATGTCAAGGATGGAGATATAAAGATTTGTAAAGTACACACGGACCTAAATGTAGCAGATCCGTTGACTAAAGCTCTCCCTAGGGCAAAACATGATCAACACCAGAACTCCATGGGTGTTAGATTTATCACTATGTGAACTAGATTATTGTCTCTAGTGCAAGTGGGAGACTGAAGGAAATATGCCCTGAGAGGCAATAATAAAGTTGTTATTATGTATTCCTTATATATGATAGATGTTTATTTTGCATGCTAGAATTGTATTGATCGGAAACATCAATACATGTGTGTTTAATAAACAAAAAGGGTTCCTAGTTATGCCTCTCTTATAGACTAGCTTGTTGATTAACAAGGTGATCAAGGTTTCCTGATCATGGACATTGGATGTTGTTAATAACAAGCTCACAACATTTGTGAAATGATGTGATGAACATTCGTCGGAAGTATAGCATTACGATCAAGTCATTATGTTTACATTGCTATAACATCATACAAAGTAATCTTTATCCTTAGACCATGAGATCATGTTAATTGCTAACACCGGAACAGTATCTTGATAACATCAAACATCACACCGTAACAGGGTGACTATAAATATGGATTCAGTGCTACGAAGGTGTTATGTTGAGGCACATGGATCAAGAGTGGAATTTGTCAATTCCTATGAAGGATAGATATACTCTGGGCCCTCTCGGTGATATCACATTAAGATAGCTTGCAAGCAAGTGATGTGATCACTAGAATGTTATATCACAGGAACGAGAAAAGAGTGCATGTCGGTAACGAGATCAAACTAGGTATTTGGATACCGGTGATCGGATCTCGGACATGTATTATATCAAGAGACAAAGGGATTAAATTACAAGCGTTAAAGGTTCTCACGATCAGAGAAGTCATCGTTGAATATGCAGGAGTCAGTATGGACCTCTAGGTCCTGCTTCTGATTATTCATCTGAGAGGAGTCTCAATCATGTCTGCATTATTCGCGGACCGTAGGGTGACACACTTAAGAGTTACCGGATACCATTTTGGAGCACATATGTTTCAGACGAAAGAATTGCAAAGCGTAGGAATTGTTTTGATAGAAACCGGAAATTGTTTCGGGTGAAATTATAGAAAGTTGTTCTGCATGTGATATTGAAATATTGCAAGGGGTTATATGTGAATGTTTGTTAATTAAAGTAATTAAAAAAATCTGAATAAATTTAATAAAAGAGTTTTATTAAATGAGAGAGCATTAAACTTAGAGAATTTAATGCATTTAAAGTGGGGACTTTAAAAGGGAATGTGAAGAGGGATTTTAATGTGGAGGGGTTACCACCACATGAATGGGGGAGGTGAGGAGTCACCCCCATGCGCCGGCCATGGAGAGAGGGGCACCCCCTCCTCCTATAAAAGGCCCCCCTCTTCCTCCTTCTTCCTCACACCTCCTCGTGAAGGATCTCTCTCCCCCTCTAGAATTACTCCCCCATGGTCTCGGATTAGGGAGATACATGTTCCCGGTGGCATTTCGTCTGGAAGGAGTTGCTGCTTCCGCTGGATCGCTGGAGCGAGGAGGTGGAGGTTGTCCGGTGGCTTGAACGTGTGTGCGAGTATGGATGCGCTGCTGAGTTGCGGCACTCGGACTTCCACATGATCTTGAGATCGGCAAGTGTACGACTACATCAAGCACGAGTTCCTACTCGTTAACAAAACTCGTTGTATTCGAGGGTAAGTTCTCGATGGATGTATGTCCACCCGTTTCTCTATACCTAGTAGATAGATCTTGGTGTGTAGTTCTCATCGTAGGAAATTTTTTGTTTTCTATGCTGCGGACCCAACATATAGCGACTGCAAGTCTTCTCCAACGCCTTATGATCCAAGTGTGCTACTTCGAAAAAATCGAAGGAATGCTAAAGATAAATTGAGATACTCTCAAATTATTGACTCGCTCATGTATTTAGCTAGCACTACGAGGCCTAACATCTCCTTTGCTATAGGCAAACTGAGTCGGTTTGTGTCAAATCCTAGAGATGATCATTGGCATGCTCTTGAGAGAGTTTTGCACTATTTGAAAGGCACTGCGAGTTATGGTATTCACTATACTGGGTATCCTCGAGTACTTGAGGGTTATAGTGATTCAAACTGGATATCTGATGCCGATGAGATTAAGGCCACAAGTGGTTATTTGTTTACACTTGGTGGTGGCGCTGTTTCCTGGAAGTCTTGCAAGCAGACCATCTTAATGAGGTCAACTATGGAAGCAGAACTCACAGCATTAGACACAACCACTGTTGAAGCAGAGTGGCTTCGTGAGGTTTTGATGGAATTACCTATGGTTTAAAAACCAATACCCGCCATCCTAATGAACTGTGATAATCAAACTGTGATCTTCAAAGCAAACTGTTCTAAGGATAATATGAAGTCATCAAGGCATGTGAAGAGGAGATTAAAATCTGTCAGGAAATTGAGAAACTCCGGAGTTATTGTGTTGGATTATATCCAAACATCTAAGAACTTGGCAGATCCCTTCACAAAGGGTTTATCACGTAATGTGATAGATAATGCATTGAGAGAGATGGGTTTGATACCCACACAATGAGTTGTTCGCAGTGGCAACCCACTCTATGTGATCAGAAATCCCGTGAATTAGAGCTGGGAGACAAGCTGTTGATCAGCTGAGAGGAGAGTATGCCCATATTATATTTACATCTCCATAAAGATGCAATACTCCCTTATTCTGCATGGCAGGTTGATATTTATCTTAATGTGTTCTAAGTGGCTTTTCTAAGCAGAGATGTTGTCATGTAGAACATCTATTGAGGAACACACCTATATGAGTCTAAGTGTCAAACGTCGCAGTCTGTGACAGTTGGGTGCTCTCTAATAAACTCATGAAAGGCCCTGGAGTATGACGCATTGATGACCCACAAGTATAGGGGGTGTATCGCAGTATTTTCGATAAGTAAGAGTGTCGAACCCAACGAGGAGCACAAGGTGCTGGCTAGTGGTATGGATCAGGAATTCTCTGCAAATACTTAGCAAACGGATATTTAGGGTTTTTTGATAAAGCAAGTAAACAAAGTACGAGTAAATAAAAGATAGTAGGAATAAATGCAGCAAGTGGCCCAATCCTTTATGCAACAAAGGACAAGCCGTTTGTATTACTTAAGATGACCAAACGTTCTCGAGGACACATGGGAAGACTGTCAAGTGCTTTCGCTTCATATAGTTGATTAATCTTCTCTAGCTTACTAAGTGTTGTGTGGGTGAACCTGTGCTAATGTAAAGACCTTCCTAGGACTAATACATACTTGTGATTATACCCCTTGCAAACATCCGTAAGTACAAGAAAGTAATTAAGGTAGAAACCTAACCACAACTTTAAACTCTAAGACCCTTACGTCCCTTGTGCAATGGTTTCCTAACGGGGGTTCAGGTTTCTGTCACTCCGGCAACCCCTACGATTAGTAGCCAAATACACAATGCATTCCCCTAGGCCCATATAGGTGAAGTGTCATGTAGTCGACATTCACATGACACCACTAGAAGAAGTACACCACAACTTAAATAACAATCTATTGAATCTTTCTCAACACAACTCCACTACTAACAACATGACTTCTCTCATGTCCTCAAGAACAAAACGAACTACTCACAAGACATCATATGGATCATGATTAGAGATGGAATAATGATGTATAACAATCTTAACATAAACATTAATTCAATGGTTCACTCAATAGCATCAACGACAAAGAGTAATCAACACCGGGAAAGTTTCCCCTATGAACTATGCAAGATTCAACCCAATTCAGTAGCGGACCCATGAAAATTATGAAGCCTGGGTAATCTTTAAACTCTAAGCTTTAACTTGCTAATTAGTAGGCAAATAGCCATGAGATTAGGCTGCGCGGCCAGCCGGAAGCCCGGGCAGTTGCCCGGGCAACAGGGATGGTGGATCCACCACTGACCCAATTGCTACAGCAATATGGAGATGGTGATGAGGGTGCTGATGGTGATGATGGTGGTGGTGATGATGATGATCCCTATGAAGTATAGCTTGATGGTGGTGTTGATGGCGACGATCTCCCCTCTCTGGGAAGGAATTCCCCTGGCAGAAATCTATCTACCGGAGAGATCTTTCTCTCTTGGTGTTTTCCGCCCCGCAGAGGCGGCGGAATCTTTCTGTGGGTGCCCCCCGAGTCTTAGGGTTTCGGGAGGATAATATACGCCAGAGGGGAGTGCCTGGAGTGGGCCAGGGCGGCCACACCACATGCTAGCGTGGCCTAGGGCTGCCCGCGCCAGGGGTGGTGTGGGCCCCCTATGGCCCATCTCCAGCCCCCCTTCTGGCTTCCTTCGTCTTCTGGAAAAATAGGATTTTCCGTATATTTTCCCGGATTTTTTGATCTTCGTGAATTTTGCCTCCAAACAGCACCTTTTCCATCAGAATCCTGACTGCAGTGGTCCATGCTCCAAAAGTCATCAACCATGCAAAAACAGATGAAATAACATAAGTATCACCTCTCAATACGAAATATATACTCGTCCTGTACTTATTATAGATGGCGATCCCCCCATCCATCCTCTCTCTGGCGCACCCCCTGGCGATCCATGGCGAATCCTTCTAAGTCCCCCATGCAATGGATCCTCGTGCTCTTGGTGATACTCTGGATTTCTCTCATGGCATGGGATTTGAATTACAGGTTCGATCTTCCTTTTCCACCCATGTGCAATCCCCATCTCCTGGATCTGGGTTTATTCTTGTGGTCTCTTTTGGCCAAGCCATCTTTAGACTCGATCTAGTCAATGTTCCCATTGCTCTTCAATCATGCCTTGGTGGAAGTAAACTTGGTTTTCATGTCCGCTTGATTCGTGATCGGACTTTTAAATTTGAAGTATTCTCCAAATCTGTGGGTTTCATGATCTACAAACTCAGATACTTCGAATGCCCGAAATTTAAATGCTATTTATCTCTGTGGGGCTATGAGGGTCCGAATTGGATCAAAGAATCATCGGATTGGTTTCATGAGCAAGAATTGGATTGGACCTTGATCTCTCGCCAGAGAACACGTCTCACCGGTGCAAATTCAACACCGCTAGCATCCCATCGGAGGAGAACCTTCATGTCGAGAACACCGGGTATCATGCTACGTGATCCGATCTCCTCGGATCGGACGCCAGCTTCCCGCCCGGAATTTCTCTCAAACCCTGGTGAAATTCAACCCACTGTTTCACCCAGCCCAATTCTTTCACCCCGCTTGGCCCACGATATCTGCTCCAGATGCCTTGCAATGGGCCACTCAAGCCCGGATTGCCCATCTCAAGTTCGGTGCAAATTTTGTTATGGATATGGACATATTAAAGAAATATTGTTATATCCGTTTGAGAAAATCTCAGGTTTATCGCATTAAACAAAAACAACCTGAGCATATCATCTCCTCCGAAAGAGGGCCTGTCGTTACGACTTTAGAAACAGTACTCCTTGACCCCTCCGCTCTCCAGGAAAGCCCTGTTTCTTCCTCGCCATTGTCACCACTGCAATCTCACTCCTGCAACCTCCCCCTCTCATCCACTACAATGGCGAACTACCCCTGCGACCCCACCCCCCACCTTCCACCTGGCGCTGAAGTCATCCAACCCTGCATTCATCGCCGACGTCGGGGTTTTCACATTTTTAGTGGAGATGCTCTGCTTTGATGCGATGACATGGCCATTGTCATCCTTGAGCCTCCATCTGACCCTGAGCAGTTCGCCGCGGATGCACACCTCATTCAGAAACTACTTCAACGATCGCGACCTCAACATTCGCAATTTCTCCAGGTCTGCCTTGGGTGCCGCTCTGGTACAGTTCTCTGATACTTGCTCTAGGGATACTGCTATTGAGTGTAGTCCTTTCTTTGATGGAGACAACATTCTTAGGGTGATCCCCCATAATAGAGGTCTGAACCATAGAAACATGACATTTACTCATGATGTCTGGCTGATGATGGTCAATTTCCCTCAAGATGCATGGCTAGTTGATAAAGTTAGAGAGTCTGTCAGTGAATTTGGTAAATTCCTAGTCTGGAACAGAGATTATTCTAATAAAGCTAGAGTCCTGGTTAAAGTCAGAGTGCTAGATATGCTTGAGATCCCTATTAGCCTGGTCCTAGGAGACAACACCCGTGATGAAGGACATGGTCATTCCTAGACCGTGGTGATTTATGTTCTGCAGGCTAGAGTGATTGGTGGACTTGGTGGTGATGAGGATCCTCTTCCACCTGATGGTGGTAACCCACACCCCATGCCCCAACCATTTGGAGGACACTGGGATGATATGGTACATGACCATGTTCCTGAAGAACCAGCAAATGCTGCACCTGTGATACCCAATGTTGTAATACCATATGGAAATGTTGCACCTGCTGCTGACATTGAACCAATGATTGCTACCCTTCCCCAGCTCAGCCCTGCACATGCTGACCATATTGCTGAACTTGAACCTATGATGGAAGTTGTGGACTCTTTCAATGCCATCCATGGCCTGCTTACTGACATGGTTAAGAATGCACACACTTCTCTGGGCAACACTGATATCTCATGTATCCATGGTGCTGGTTTCCAAATTCTTGATGTGGATACTGAACATGGAAAACAGAGGAAATGTCTTCTGAAACTTATGCAACAGCCCTCATGCGCCACCTTCATCATCTGTTTGCATCACTGAAATCTCTGACAACAATGTGCAAGCTCCTCTGGATACATCTATTGGGGGGTCTTCTGTGGCCACTGAAGACAACATCTCTCTAGTGGCTAAACGCAAATTACTGGCTCCAAAGGATGTGACTGCTGTCAGACGCAGTAAAAGGATTGCCAACCAATCAGAGGGATACAAGAACAAAGATGCTACAGATAAAGCCCAGGAGAAAGAAGGTTCATCTCTGATCAATGCCTCCGCCAAATCCAGGAAGGTGGCCAAAAGCAAAGCTCATCCTCGTGAGGTGGTGATCATGGACCAGGAAGCCCCACCTCCACCTGTCCTCCCAGTTAACACCATCCAGTCCATTGGTATCAATCAATGCCTGATATCTCCTAGTGAGATTTCAGAGGATAAGCTCTTCTCAGAATGTGGCTAATGTTATTTCACCCCCCTGCATGTAATAATGTGTGTCATATATGTTTAATGACACACAGTTTTATATTTCTGAAACTTCATCTACTTGATACTATCTGGCATGTAATAATCACTTCTTTATTGCTCATGATGAGCAAAACCATATCACTATATCTGCTTATGTACCTGGATGTCTATTTACCACCTTTTATGCTATTTTCATCATCAACACCTCTGTGGGATTTTCAATCTGGGTCCAAGATGTTTTTTTACTCTCATTTGATCAGCCAGCTGCCCCCAATAAATACCTGATTAACTATGTTGATCAGAACCTGTGGAACCCTCACATATTGAATTATGAATAGGAACTGGATGATTCTTGACTGGAATGTTAGAGGCATCAATTCTGAGCTGAGACATGATCAACTTAGAGATAAGGTTAATTCTTGCAATTGTGATATTATCTGCCTCCAAGAAACTAAAAGGGAAGATTTTGAACACTCCTATTTAAGGAAATTCTGTCCCAGGAGATTTTCTCACTTTGCATTCTCTCCTTCACTTGGTAATTCTGGAGGATTAATTACTATCTGGAATGGTAGACTCTTCTCAGGGGAGCTTCTTAGTCAATCGAAATTTCATCTGACTATGGCTCTTACATGTAAACACTCTGGTATCACCTGGATCTTGACCAATATTTATGGTCCTGCACACAATGAACACAGAGCTGAATTCTTCAATTGGATGAATAATATTGATACCTCCAACTACCCTTTCTGGATGCTAGTGGGTGATTTCAACCTCATTAGAAGCCCTGATGATAGAAACAGAGAAGGTGGTGATGCTCACAATATGATGCTCTTCAACAATGTCATCCAATCTCATGATCTTGTGGAAATTCCACTGAAAGGAAGAACATTCACCTGGAGCAACATGCAAGACCCCCTCTTCTTGAAAAGCTGGATTGGATTTTTACATGTCCTTTATGGACCACAACTTTCCCCAACACCATGGCTCATCCACTCTCCAGAATTGGCTCTGATCATACTCCCATCAGTATCCAAGTGGGCACTTCCATACCTAAAGCTCAATTATTCAGATTTGAGAACCACTGGCTGGAATTTGATGGCTTCTATGATACTGTGAATACCCTCTGGAACTCAGACCCCTATATTAGTGATTCTGCCCTTGCTATCAACTGCAAATTCAAACATCTCAGAGCTGGACTTAAAAAGTGGTGCAAGAAGTTTTCAAACCTAAATCAGACTATTGACAACTGCACATTTATACTGGCATTACTTGAAGGAATTGAGGATTAGAGACCACTTGCTCTACATGAGAAGAATTTTAAAAAGATTTTGATGGAGCATACCAATAAGCTCTTGGAGGCTAAAAGAATATATTAGAAAAGTAGAGCTAAAATCAGATGGGCCAAATTGGGAGATGAAAACACCAAATTTTTTCATGCTGTGGCTACCTAGAGCTTCAGAAGAAATCTCATCACCCATATCAAATATGAAGACAATTTGATTCTGACTGAGCATGAACTTAAAGCTGCTGCAATCTGGCAATCTTACAAACACAGACTTAGCACAAGTGAAAATATTTCTAATGTCATCAACCTTGCTGAATTGATTACACCTCATAACCTTCTACACCTGGATGATCCATTCACAAATTACGAGATTGAATCTGTGATCAATGACTTTCCATCTGATAAAGCACCTGGTCCTGATGGATTCAATGGTAAATTCTTCAAGAAATGCTGGCATATTATCAAAGAAGATTTTGTAAAACTGGTACAAGAATTCTATGATGAATCAGTTAATTTGAGTGCCATCAACACTGCCTTTATTACTCTCATCCCCAAGATAAATGATCCTGAGACCATGAATGACTACAGACCCATATCTCTGGTTAGTCTTCCACCCAAATTCATCACCAAGATAATGTCTAATAGACTCCAGAAGGTTATCAAACCCATTATTCATAACAATCAATATGGATTTATTAAAGGAAAAAATATCCATGATTGCCTGGGATGGGCATTTGAATATCTCCACATCTGCCATGTGTCTAAGAAGCCAATTATTATTCTGAAGATTGATTATGAGAAAGCATTTGACAAGATTGAATATAATGCAATTATTAATATGCTGAATGCCAAAGGTTTTGGCCCCAAATGGATTTCCCTGGTAAGATCTATCTTGTACTCTGCATCCACCTCAGTGTTACTGAATGGTGTCCCAGGGGAAAAAATTTGCTGCAAAAGAGGTGTCAGACAAGGAGACCCCCTATCCCCCCTTCTATTTGTTTGCGCTGCTGAATTACTACAGGAAATTGTCAATGATGCCTTGCACAGAAATGAAATCAGCTTGCCACTTGATAATGACTATGGGCAAAAATATCCAATTATTCAATATGCTGATGACACCCTGCTGATTATGCATGCTGATAGTTTACAACTTAATAACCTCAAGGCCAGACTCCAACAATTCAGCAACATGACTGGGCTCAAGGTAAATTATGATAAATCTACTATGGTGCCTATCAATATAACTGTGGAATTTGCATCCCAACTGGCTTCTGATTTTGGATGCAAATTGGAAAAATTACCTTTCACCTACCTGGGTCTCCCTCTTGGTACCACAAGACCATCTATTGATAGCTTGATGCCCATCGTTTCCAAATTTGACAGAAGACTATCTAGACTATCTTCTCTCATGTCATATACAGGAAGACTCACATTACTAAATTCTGTATTAAATTCTATGCCCATCCATGCCATGTGCTCTTTCAAAGTCCCTTTAACAATTTTTACCCATTTTGAAAAGGGTGGCAGACAGTTCCTCTGGGCAGGAAAAGATATCCACAAACATGGCAAATGTCTTGCTAAATGGGACTTGGTATGTAGACCAAAAGATCAAGGAGGTTTAGGAGTCATAAATCTCAGGATACAAAATCAAGCTCTCTTACTGAAGAATATTCATAAATTCTACAACAGGGTTGAACGCAGCTGATAATGATTTCTATGAACTTTTTCAACTCCCCTTATCCATCATTGCTCATGAGGAATTTACTGACATGTTGGAGAATATCAGAAGCATAAACCACATAGACGACCATGATTCATGGAATTTTTCCTGGGGGAAAACATTCAAAACCAGAAATATCTACAGAGCACTAATTGGAGCACACCCTACACCAAAACCCATTCTGGATATTTGGAAATCATGTTGTCTTCCAAGACATAAATTTTTTGCTTGGCTGCTACTAAATATGAGGCTAAACACCAAGGATTTAATGACAAGAAAAAACTTCTTTGTGGAATTCAATGATTGTGTAATTTGTGACACCTATCCTCAGGAAACCCTGCTGCATCTGTTCTTTGAATGTAGCTTCAACCAAGGGTTCTGGTGGGCCTTGGGACTTGAATGGAACACAGATATGGAGATTCATCAGATGATTAATGATGCTAGAAGTAGATTCAGTCCCAATTTTCTTATGGAAGTTATCATCACTGGATGCTGGAGTATATGGGAGCAAAGAAATGGTTATATTTTTAGGGATCTAAATCCCTCCATCAGTAGATGTATCTTTTTTTTTAAAGCAACCTTCACTTGACTATGCATAGAGCTAAACCTAGTCTCAAGGAAGGTATGCAAGAGTGGCTTGACACGCTATGAATGTAATCATCTGTAACATTATCATTGATTGAGCATGGCTCAATCTTTTTGTACATTATAAAATCTATAAAATGACATAGTAGGGGACTTCCCTACTGTTTTTGTCAAAAAAAAATACGAAATATATCAATGAATAATAGTGAATTATGACATAGAATAGTGATGCAAAATGGACGTATCAACTCCCCCCAAGCTTAGACTTCGCTTGTCCCCAAGCGAAACTGAGCTCAATAAACATGGCCTCAGGTTTATGGAGTGAAGAGTCGATAAAAGAATACGGACAAGAAGCATCACATTCATCAAATACATAGATCCTAATAGAAGACAACTCACTATTATACAACTCAACTTGCAATGAGTAAAGGAAACACAATAAAGAGACATAAAGTGAATCATAATTGGTAATGGCAAACTTAGCTCTTGGTCGAAGAATAGTTGATAATTTGCTGGAGTTCACAAATAACTGGTTTTTCAATGATAGCTTTCCAAGTAGTAAACATCAAGATAAGAGCAATGTGCAAAACAAGGAACATAAGAAACATGAATGAATAAATCATCATATGAATGAGTGAAACACAACAACTCAAAATACTTGCTGAAGTAGAAGGGAATAGGTTTACTGACTCAACTACAAAGTAAAAGAAAGGCCCTTCACAGAGGGAAGCAAGGATTGCAAGTCTCATAAAGATCTCCCAAAAATTATGATACTTACTAGCTTTCAGCTCTCATTGCCCCTATCATAGGCATCTTTAGGTGATTAAGGTTAAAGTGATCAAATATGAGGATATGCATTGACAAGTTGTAAGTTGAGAATCTCATGTCCTTTGAATACGAGGGCCGCTCCTCATGCTACTCAAGTTTAGTCACCGGTAAGTTCTTGTCATTGTAAGCATATGTGTATCATACAGAACCGCCAACGGGGTACCCCTTGCCCGATGATACGGAAGAATCCCCATATCAAAATGACAAGGCAAGCAGACAACAAGCATCTCAGCAATCTTCCTATTTACCATGGGAATATGGTGCTTTTTTCTCTCTTTCCTCTTTTCATAATATCTCTTTTTTTTATTTTCTATTTTTCTCAATCTCTATCTCTTTTTTTACAAGAAGAATGCTTCATAGATACTCGTTATGGTTAGGCTGCAGGTTTCCACCATGTCAGCATGGATTAGACCAGCGGCCCAGGCGTTTCTCTAACACATATGCATAACTCCATGGACTTACAAGCTCCCCTTTCATTTCACACTGACGGCATCCATAGACAAAAGAACATGATATCAACTTGGTACAAAGTACCAGTGCAATGTTGAAAGCGTTCCCCATGACAGCATGATTCTGCTAATTCACAACTTACCAAACGCAAGCATATACGCAACATAGGTGAGCACAATGGTTCAAGTTTATTAAATGCAAGAAAGTAAAGTGTGCCATCAAGTTCGTGAGAGCTTTAATCACTAATTTTCACATAACAAGTTTAATTTGGGAGATAGATAAAACAAGAATTTACTTGGAATAGCAATAATGCTACTAGGTAGGTATGGTGGACACAAATGGTAGAGGTTTTGGTTTAAAGGAGGTGGATGCACGAGAAGAATTTCCTCTCAGTACAGGTTTTTGGCTAGCAAGGCTGGGTAGCAAGTATAAGAGTTGAAGGAAACAACCAAACATACAAGTGATAAAAACAAACATGCAATCTTCCTTGGAAGCACAAAAGATCTTAACTAGAGAATACTAAACTTATGAGCAAATCAAGAAAGAAAGATGATGAAATAATTTTTCTCTAGAGTACTTCTATCTTTTTCATTCAACTCTCAAAAACAGTGTTGCTACTGACCGAGCCAGGTTTGCCAAAACCAACTAAATTAACTCAATGATCCCAAAGTGATACCAATACTAACAACAAGATCAATCATACAACCACGAATTGAAAACTAATATAAGCTATGCAAAAGAGTAAATGATAGAAATTCTCATTAATATTCCATAATGGCAACTCACACCAAGGGATACACATCTAACGAGAGAGGGGACACTTCCATAATGCAAACCATACTACAAAATAACTCCTCTATTCATGATATGACTCTACTAATAAGGTAAAAAGATAGAAGATAGTGATGTGATACCGCGACACTCCCCCAAGCTTGGATAAAACCAAGGGGATGCCAAACCTAATGACGAATTACTCCTTTGGTGGTGGTGGTAATATTTTCTTAGTTGACGTGAGGAAATCTTCCAGCATCTTGTGAAGCCTATTATTCTCCCATTGAAGCATGTCCACCTTCCTCTGCAAGTCTCGGTACTTATCGCAGAACTCCTTAGTGACTCGTAGGGCTTCCGCTGATGCAGGGCAAGAGACTAAAGGTACCAGCCCCTGCTTGGGGTCCTGGAAATCCTCCTCCATGGGCTTCTTCCCTTTATCCTTGGCAGACACCATTGTTCTTCTAGGGTTTCAAAGAGTATGTCCTGGCAAAAACAGATCAAAACAAAAACACGACGAAAACACGATACACGAACCTCGGGGGATTTGGGGGGTTATATATTACAATGTTTTATATCAAAAGGAAGGTACCGGGAGAAAACGAGTCTGAGGCAGAGTCCGGGGTGGACTCACCACCTGGTGGCGCGGCCAGAGGAGGGCCCATGCCACAGGGTGGTGTGAGTTACCCTGGCTCCGTTTCCGTCCCTTTTTTGCTTCGTAGCTTTCTTTATTGACTAAAAACTGCAAAAATATAGTTGGATAGTGTTTTCGCGGAACTTTTCTTACCAGAACTGTTGCCTATTTGAAAACAGACTCTGCAGGTCTCTGAATTTGGTATCTAGTAGATTCTTCCGGAGTCACCACTGGAATAACATCAATATCTTCATCTTCATACACTTATTACTTGAGTCATAAAACCCTTCTCTTCCTTATTACACCATTATCTCCACTTTCTGGAAATTTCTTTCACACAGTTCTCATTAGCAACATTAGTATAAGTGAAGTGATAAAACCTTTTGAGTCCAAATTCAACTGAAAACCATCAAAACATAAGATGCTGTAGCAACTCCTTCCGAAAACCCAAAAATAATTCAAAAAGGAAATCGAATAAAGAAGCAAATGCAAGAGTGGCAAAATCTGTCAAAATAGACCATCAGGTAAAGATCAATTTTTTCGAAAATCTTCTGTTGCTCAAATCAAAAAGTGCAAAACTAACGAAAGTTAAATAACAACCTGGGGCAGAAGCACAAAACATTACAGTTCAATCTGACATACAGAGATCTCTCACAAATTTTTACGGTTAAGCACAAAAATCTGTTTCGAGACAGCAAGTTCCCCAAATCTTACTTCTCTCTCATTAGAGGTTGATCTTGACACAAAAACCAAACAAAATGGATAAGGAGCGGTTATTACCGAAGTAATAACTTCCAAGACTCAAAGAAACAAAAACAACCTGAAAGCAAAAACAAATTGGGTTGTCTCCCATAAAGCTCTTTCTTTATAGCCATTAAGATGGGCATGATAATTTTGAAGATGCTCACATAGGAATATGAATTGAAGCGAAAGAGAGCATTAAGAAGCAAACATACACACATTTAAGTCTAACCCACTTCCTATGCAAAGGAATTTTATAAACAAACAAGTTGTTGAAATAAGGGGCTACTTGCATCAGAAGGCAAAAGAAGTGCAACATAAAACCTTTCAGCATAAAACGAGGAAACTTGATATTATTGAGATGCATAAGAACACTTTTCCCTCTCTCATAGTAACTTTCAGTATCATGCATAAACTTAACAATATAGCTATCACAAGGACCATCATAGTAATGATCACTTATTCTAATAGAAAACACAGGAATACTAGCTCTCATAACACTAATTTGTGAAACAATATTAGAGGTATCCTTACAAAGGATAGTGTGTCCCTCTTTTTCATATTTAGCAACAAAGTCTTTCACATTTGCTATAATAGGTTCATTAACCATTTATTCATCAGGTTCAACAGCTTTACTTATACTTTCATCAACCATACTAGCTATCATAGAATGTTCCTTTATCTTAACTGGGAAAGGCATTTTCTCAATATAAGGTTTAGGTAAGACATGATTAGCAGTATAAACTTCAGTATTTCTTGCAGGAACAGTCTTAGAAACATCTTTATAAGGTTCATGATACTTATTCCACTTCTTTTTAGGCACTTCAATGTAAGAAGCAAAAGCCTTAAAATAAGAAGCAATAGCTTGAGAGTCTAGACCATAAGCATTTTTAATATTTTGAAAGTCATAAGTTCCCATAAAAGATTCAATGCATTCATAATCATAATTTATACCTGACTTTCTACCTTTGTCATTCTTCCAAGCTTCAGCATTATCTTGAATACGGTCCAGAAGATCCCATTTAGCTTCTTCTTCCATGCGAGTGAATGATCCAGCACAAGAAGCATCCAGTAAATCCTTGTCATGAAGAGAAAGCCCTGCATAAAAGTTATTGATGATAATATTGTTGGGGAGCTCATGAATGGGACATTTGAGCATTAGTAACTTCAATCTCCCGCAAGCTTGAGCTGTACTCTCTCCATCAAGAGGCCAAAAGTTGTATATTTGATTCTGATATTTATGAATCTCACCAAGAGGATAAAACTTTGAATAAAAGAGAGGCACTATTTCCTCCCATTCTAGAGCTTGACCATTCTTCAACAGCTTATACCATTCCTCGTCTCTTCCTTTCATCAATAATGAGAAAAACTTCTTCTTAACTTGATCTGTAGTAATACCTGCACACTTGAACAACCCGCATAATTCGTGTATAAAGAGTAAATGATCACCGGGATGGACAGTTCCATCCCCAACATAGTAGTTATCCATAACACGGTAAATAATTCTTGTTGGTATTTTGAAAACATCATTCTCAGCAGGTGGTGGCTTATCTACTACCTTAGCAGTGGTAGTAGCATTACCAAATAAGAAACTCAGCGAATTATCCATAACGAAAATAAAGCAACTAACAAAAGTAAACAATACTCACACTAGAAGTTTCCTTTACCAGTTCCACTTTCCAATAGCGCTTCACTCCTCGGTAACGGCGCTAGAAAATAGTCTTGATGACCCACAAGTATAGGGGGTGTATCGCAGTATTTTCGATAAGTAAGAGTGTCGAACCCAACGAGGAGCAGAAGGTGCTGGCTAGTGGTATGGATCAGGAATTCTCTGCAAATACTTAGCAAACGGATTTTTAGTTTTTTTTATAAAGCAAGTAAACAAAGTACGAGTAAATAAAAGACAGTAGGAATAAATGCAGCAAGTGGTTGTATCCTTTATGCAGCAAAGGACAAGCCGGTTGTATTACTTAAGATGACCAAACGTTCTCGAGGACACATGGGAAGACTGTCAAGTGCTTTCGCTTCATATAGTTGATTAATCTTCTCTAACTTGCTAAGTGTTGTGTGGGTGAACTTGTGCTAATGTACCAACCTTCCTAGGACTAATACATACTTATGATTATACCAATTGCAAACATTCGTAAGTACAAGAAAGTAATTAAGGTAGAAACCTAACCACAGCTTTAAACTCTAAGACCCTTACGTCCCTTGTGCAATGGTTTCCTAACGGGGGTTCAGGTTTCACACTCCAAAGAACCCCTACGATTAGTAGCCAAATACATAATGCATTCCCCTAGGCCCATATAGGTGAAGTGTCATGTAGTCGACGTTCACATGACACCACTAGAAGAAGTACACCACAACTTAAATAACAATCTATTGAATTTTTCTCAACACAACTCCACTACTAACAACATGACTTCTCCCATGTCCTCAAGAACAAAATGAACTACTCACGAGACATCATATGGATCATGATCAGAGATGGAATAATGATGTATAACAATCTGAACATAAACAATAATTCAATGGTTCACTCAATAGCATCAACTACAAAGAGTAATTAACACCGGGAAAGTTTCCCCTATGAACTATGCAAGATTCAACCCAATTCAGTAGCGGACCTAGAAAAATTATGAAGCCTGGGCAATCTTTAAACTCCAAGCTTTAACTTGCTAATTAGTAGGCAAATAGCCATGAGATTAGGCTGCGCGGCCGGCCGAAAGCCCGGGCAAGATGGTGGATCCGCCACTGACCCAATTGTTACAGCAATATGGAGATGGTGATGAGGGTGCTGATGGTGGTGATGATGATGATGATCCCGATGAAGTATAGCTTGATGGTGGTGTTGATGGCGATGATCTCCCCTCTTCGGGAAGGAATCCCCCCGGTAGAAATCTGCCTGCCGGAGAGATCTTTCTCTCTCGGTGTTTTCCGCCCCGCAGAGGCGGTGGAATCTTTCTATGGGCGCCCCCCGAGTCTTAGGGTTTCGGGAGGATAATATACGCCAGAGGGGAGTGCCTGGAGTGGGCCAGGGCGGCCACACTACCTGCTGGCGTGGCCTAGGGCTGCCCGCGCCAGGGGGTGGTGTGGGGCCCCTGTGGCCCATCTCCATCCCCCCTTATGGCTTCCTTCGTCTTCTGGAAAAATAGGATTTTCCGTATATTTTCCCGGATTTTCTGATCTTCGTGAATTTTGCCTCCAAACAACACCTTTTCCATCAAAATCCTGACTGCAGCGGTCCATGCTCCAAAAGTCATCAACCATGCAAAAACAGATGAAATAACATAAGTATCACCTCTCAATACAAAATATATCAATGAATAATAGTGAATTATGACATAGAATAGTGATGCAAAATGGACGTATCACGCATAAGCTCCAAACCGCGGGGAAGCCCTGCGGCAGTCCTCTATCGGTCTAGATTTTGTGTGAAACTAGTGTGCAGAAAACTTGTAGTTCAAGGCATAGTCCACTATTCAAGTTGCTAGCTAGTGTAGCATGAAGTTTAACGTGGAAGTTCAACTTAACAGTCTCCACTACACACCGGTATATAAAACAATATTCTATAATGGAAGTAAGCTGATGTGCCAATGAGACTTTGTGGGGGATTGTTGGAATTTGATGAGTTTTGGGCTGTTGGCCCATTAGACAAATTCTTAAATTCTCTTTGGCCCATTTGTGCATGGCAGCATATGGCTGTGCTAGTGGTGTCAAAGTTTAGTCCCACATTGCTAGTTGAGTGAGAGTTACACCTCCTTATATACTAGGTTGTTCCACCACTCACTAAGGTGTGAGAAGAAGAGCAGCTCTCGCGCACTCCTCCTCCGATGCCGCCCGCCTCGCCATGTCTCGCCTCGCCTCGTCACGACGTGCGCTCGCAGCGGGTTGCGGGAATCTCGCCGAGCCAAGCTTCATTTTTGCTAGTCGGGAAAATTAAACGTAGATTAATTACGAGTCATTAACGAACGCGTTAATGAGTCAGCCGTTTCCAATCTTTATGGGACGTGGGTTGTTACCGACTCGGACATGGGATGAGTCCCACGATCTCCCTGACCTGCGCTATATAAGCCTCCGCGCTAAACCTAATCGGCATCGCTTACCAACACGCGTCACCTTCCAGTCTATTGCACCACCGCCTTCGTCTTCCCCATCCCGGCTTGCGGCGTGCACTGCAGATCGGGACAGTATGCCTCCGGAACCCCGCCTTCTTGTGAACCTTTACGGGTGAGGGGCGATCAGGTTTCTGGGGAGTGCTTCCACACGACTACTGACGCCATCACGGACGACTCCTTCCCCGACGAGAACTTCTTCCCAGACATCAGTAGCCTCTTCATCAACGACATGGCCATCGACGCCATCGCCACTGCTCTTTGCCACCATCACGCTGTGCGCTACCGCTGCTATATCGTATGTGATTTCAATCCATCTCTTTCAGATTATGCTTGAGTGTCTAGTTCTAGCAATTGGTATAGATGTAATAGGTTTGTCTTGTTTAGATGCAATCTGTCCATCTATTCTGTTAGTTTGCATGATCTATTTAATTGCTATATGTATGATCATGCTTTATCGATTATTTGTTCGGATTAAATCATATGGATTATTTCTTATATTCTCAACATGAACATCTTCTTACATTCTATTGTTGGAGTGTTCATGTTATGACTAATGAGTGGACATGTGATGTTTCCACGAGAATGATGGGAGGAGTTTTCTAGTTTGATTCCAAAGTTTTGCTGCTATCCACTTGTGGAATCGTGATTGTATGGTGTGCACTGGAAAACTATGCAACGTTAGAAAAACAAAAAGTCAATGAACTAATGTGAATAGTGGTAGTTCAAACCATACTAATGTGAATAGTGGTAGTTCAAACCGTATTGTGTTAGCATAGGCATATGAAAATGACTACAGAATTTCCTGTGTAAAGCAGTTAACCTGAAGAGAGGCCATCGCGCTAATGCTAGGTGGTGAACAATTGATGCAACCTGTTGTTGAGATGTCCCTAGAGAAAACAAACCCTAATGGGCTAGTTTCAATTTCCATCACATGATATCAGAGAGATGGAGAAGTGGGCTGCATATGGGCTGAAGCAATGGAATGGGCTGCATGGGTTGGTGTTACTTTTCCAAAAAACAATTGTGTGCTGACATGTCATAATTTCTGAGTTGTGAATGATGTGGACTCAAAACTGTCCAGAATAATGTGTCATGCTTGCATGTTGAGAGAAATAGAATCCTATTTAGATATAGAAGATATGCACAAAAGTGGGCTGGTGTGGTTTGGTTTTACATTTATTTTGACTATATGGATCTATAGCATTTGGAGGCCCTGCTCAGGACCGGGCCTGACCATGAGGAGGATACACTAGAAGATAAGGGTGTGTTCGATTAGGGAACAAAGTGGAATGGAATGTCATGGTTCCATTCCACTGGAATGGGTCGGTTCCATTCATGTGTTCGGTTTGGATAAATAGGAGAAACGAAATGGTTCCTTTTTTGTTCGGTTCGGGAAATTAGAGAGTAGAATGGAATGAAGTTAAAGTTAATATTTTGTCTCAATATCGTAATTAATAGTGGAAAATGACATTTTTAATCTCAAATCGTAATTAACAGCGCCTAATGGCCTTTTAAATCTCAAAATCGTAATTAACATCTTTTTTCCGTTGAGGAAATTTGGAGAGCAGAACGGAATGCCTCAAAATCATAATTAATAGTGGCAAATGGCCTTTTTAATCTCAAAATCATAATTAACAATGGCTAATTATTTTTCAGCTGGATTATTGGAGTGCTTCGTAATTAACAACAACTAATTAATAGTCGTTCCACCACTCCGCATATGGGGGATTATTCCCTTCCGAGTAACCACTTGGTTCCGTTCCATTCCACAACCGAACACAAGAATTGGCTCTAGGTGCAGAATGGTTTCGTTCCATTCCACTTGGTTCTAGGAACCGAACACACCCTAAGTGAACTACATTAGCTAGATATAGGCATTTGCTATACCAAATGATTCTCAGTGATCCAAATAGAAACAAAGGTCAGGGTAAGTTTTATCCACAATTTGAACATCTTTTCATTTTTCGTTTTTTTCCTTAAAGGATCAGGTAGAAGGAGAAGAAAAGAACTTAGGGCATCTCCAACTGCCCAGCGCATTTCAGACAACGGATCGATCCCGTTTGGTCCGTTTACGGGTCAGGGAGGACAGATCTCGGCCTGTTGTCCCTGCAGACCAGGCAGCCACACCCAACCGTGCCCCCATTTGTCTGGCCCGTATTTTTTTTAGAATGTATACAATTCAATGAATATAGGGTCCAATTTGACATCAAATTTGCACCAGATTAGGATCACTTGATACCAGTCCAGTGGTCCTTGTCTCGCATACCCAAAGTGTCAACACACATAGTTCACATGTGCACACTCAAATGAAGATCGAGCGATCATGCATCTCGGCCAATGATCATCTTCCTCTTCTTCCTAAACTAAGCCCATTGAATTGGGTTCTTATCGGTGAGATCCACAGTCATGATTCAATTTTCTTCAGTGAGTATGGAGAGCTGGACTTCCTTTTGGTTGAGATCTTGCTCCCTTGCTCTTGACCGGGCATTGATATCTTCTATCTTGAGGCGCTTCGCCTACATTTCGTAGTAGTTCTTGGCCAATCCTCCATTTCCTTTTGTTTCCTCTCTTCCCTCTTATCCGAGAACACCTCCTTCTCGGCTATCAATTCTTTCAATGTCTCTTGGATAGCAAGTGACGAAGCTTCTCGCTTGGCATCTAGCTTGGAGTTCGTCCTCCCTCTTGACCTCCTCGTTTTGGCAGCCCCACTTTGGCTCGGGGCTTCAACATCGATGATGATTTCGGAGCCTCCTATGTTTTCACTTCCCGCATAGACTTCCATTTCTCGTAATCTCTCAGCTTTGTCCAACAATGCAACATTGCTAAAGATGTTTTTCTCATGGCATGTCTTGAAATGCCCCAAAGCTTGCCACACCTACACAACAAGTTCAATGTTTGAATGGTACAAAATGCATGCACATATCAATGAAAACGCAAATACGGTGTTGGTGTTAACATACCAAGCTTCCAACACCAATGCCACTCACGGGCCTTCCCTTCACATGGACATATGAAGTACAAATCTTGGTGCATTATTCAGAGATAAATGCCCACCTCTTCATAAGCGAGTTCTCATTATGATCACTCTCAAATGGATGCTCACAAAAATGTTTATGCTCACGGAAGAACTTCCATGTTTGGTTCAAAAGGCCCTCTCTTTTGCTCGTCATCGGTTATTGGATCTTGCCTAGTTTCCATCCATGCCTCATAGAGCATCTTGTACTCGGGGGCTGTGTAAGCTCCGGTCCTTTTGCTATGGCCTTGGGTAGTTTTCCGTAGCAATTCCTCGTCAAACAAAGGCTCTTCATCGATAGAGAGAGCATCGCCTTGGGTGCCTAGGTCGGGACCGTGTTGGGTACCAAGGACGGGACCGTGTTGGGAACCATTCTAGGGGAAAAATGCAAAGATTTTTGACACACCGTTGGCATGGAGCATGAACACAGACATGACTAGAATCATACCTAGGCTGGATTTGAGGCAGACATATCAGCAAATATATTACGTGGAGCGGGCATGCTGCCGGTGTGCATGGTTCACATGGATTTGCTGTTGGACGAGGAGCCGACGCCCACCGATTCTGAGTTTAGGTCAAGGCTAGGGATTACCAACACTACCTGGAAGGACCGGCGACCTTTGGCGAGGCGATGTTGTGCCATGCGTTGCAAGCCCACCGAAGGCCGCGTCGACACACGATGGCTTGTTCACGGACAAGTTGGAGCTCGCCGCGGCCGCACCGAAGGTGGAGGCATGTCGCTCTTTAATCAGGAGCAAGGTGGCGGCCTGCGACACAAGGGTTCGGCGTTGGCCTTGGCCTAAATGGCCACGACGTGCTCTAGGGCAGCAACCCTTTCATTGATGGCTTGGACCATGATACGTTGCAAACATATCTATAATTTTTGATGTTCCATGCTTGTTTAGTATCTACTTTGCTTTGCTTTGTTAACACTTTGAGGTATTTTTATATGTTTTCTGGGACTAATCTATTAACAAGATGCCATAGTGCCAGTTGCCTGTTTTTTTCTGTTTTTGGTTCCAGAAAAGGTAGAAAATCAATATTCTCGGAATTGGACAGGACAAAAGCCAATATGCCTATTTTTCCCGGAGCAACACGGAAACACGAAGCAGAGACGGAGTAGGGAACCAGGGTGGGCACACCATATGGTGGCGCAGGCTAGCCCTAGCCATGCCACCAGGTGGTGTGGGCCCCCTAGCCACCCATCGACCTTGCCTCTTCGCCTATAAGATGCCTCCCGATGCAAAAACCCTAAATAGTTAAGCCTCTAGCCACTAAAGTTTCAGAGCGCCACGCCACCGAAGGGAGATTCGACAGAAAGTCTCTGACCCAAGACCTGCCGGACGGGAAGTGCCCCCAGAGCCATCTCCATCGATCTCCACCACCATCTCCATCACCATTGCTGATTCCCATGATGAGGAGGGAGTAGTTCTCTCTCGAGGCTAAGGGTTCTACCAGTAGCTATGTGTTCATCTCTCTCTCTATGCGTGATCATATTGTGATCATGAGCTTGTAATCTATAGATCTACCTTGCTACTCAAGTGCTTTATTAGATCTCTGCTCTCCCCATGTGTGTGAAGTTGACAGTGTGCACACCATGGTGGCACTTAGGCTAGAGATTACAAATACTTGTTATGAGTTATATTTGGAGTTGGATGTCTCTAAGAAATTGTGGTGTTTGTTGGAACCATCTAGTGCTCAAGGTGATAGTGTGGGGTTATCTAGATGGGGAAAGCAAACTTTGAGGAGTGTTGTTATAGCCTTACCATGGATTAGAGTGTCCAACCGGAGAGTAGTTCAGAGTAGTATCATAAAGAAGAATATATTTATACGAGAGTGTTCACTAGTGAAAGTATGATCCCTAGGCCTTGTTTCTAAGCATTGAAACACTGTTTGCTATTAGATCTATTACATGTTTGCTTGCTTCCATCTTTATTTCAGTTTTACTTTAGTCTTTTCCACGCCATCAAGCTATTTTCTATCATCGTTACCACTTATAATTATTCATACCACTTGTATTTCACTATCTCTTCGCCGAACTAGTACACCTATACACCTGGCAAGTGTATTGGGTGTGTTGGGGACACAAGAGACTCCTTGTATCTTGATTGTAGGGTTGCTCGAGAGGGAATACCTTTGACCACTTCCTCCCTGAGTTCGATAAACCTTGGGTGATACACTTAAGGGAAAACTTGCTGTTCTACAAACCTCTCACTTGAGGCCCAACAACCTCTACAAGAATAGAAGTGTGTAGACATTAAGCTATTTTCTTCGCTACATCGGGAGGTAAGGTAAAAGGTACTCACATCCTCCGGTGTGAGTGCTCGAAGTTATTTCCTTTAGATTCTACAATTTTGTCTTTTTGTTTCTTGTTTTCACTAGTTAGGCTTAATGGAAAACAATAAAAAATAGAGAGCTTTATAGTATTTATCTTGAGTTAGGACATGAGGTGTTTGAAGAGAAAATTAAAAAACCTATGGAACTTTATTTGCATGCTAATAGCAATGTTGTTAGTATGAATTCTTTGGAGACCATTATTGCTAATGCTATGGAAAAGTCTAAGCTTGGGGAAGCTAGTTTTTATGAAAATGATCTTTTTAGTTCCCCAGCTTTGGAAGATAGCTATTCTATTGCTTATGATGATACCAAACCTCCATTATATGATGATTACAATGATGAATATGATATTTTCAGTCCACCTACTATTGAGGAGAAAATTAGTAATTACAATATGCCTCCTATATTTGATGATTATGGTGATGAGAATAATAATGATAGCTATTTTGTTGAATTTGCTCCCACCACAATTAATAAGAATGACTGTGCTTATGTGGAGAGTAATAATCATTTTATGCATGTGGCTCATGATAAGAATGTTTTATTGATAGTTATATTGTTAATTTTATTCATGATGCTACTGAAGTTATTATGAGAGAGGGAAACATGGTTTTATGCATCTAAACAATATTAAGTTTCCCCTTTTTATGTTGAAATTTTTGAAGTTGCACTTGTTTTGCTTTCCTATCCTTGTTGCTTTGTGCTTTCATGACTTGTTTCTTTACAAGATTCCTATGCATAGGAAGTGGGTTAGAATTAAATGTGCTTTGAGTTTGCTTCTTGATGCTCTCTTTTACTTCAATTCATCTTTTCTATGTGAGCATCTTCTCAAACTATCATGCCTAACTTAAAGGCATTAAAGAAAAGTACTTATTGGGAGATAACCCAAAAGTTTTAGTTGAGTCTTGGAAGTTATTACCTCTGTAATAACCACTCCTTATCCTTTTTATTTGCTTTTTGTGCCAAGAGTAACCTCTAATGAGAGAGAAGTAATGCTTGGGAAAGTTGCTGTCCCGAAACAGATTTTTGTGCTTCACTATGAAAATTCGTGTAAAATATATGTACGTCATTTTGAGGCGTGAATTTTTTTTCTTCTGCCCCAAGTTGTTATATAACTTTAGTTAGTTCAACACTTTTCGATTTGAGCAACAGAAGGTCTTCGAAAAAATTCATCTTTGCCTGCTGGTCTGTTTTGACATATTTCTGCCATTATTTACATTTGCTTCTTGTTGGTTCTTTTTTGAGTTCTTTTGGGGAATTGAGATTTTTGAGGGAAGTGCTACAGTAGCTTGTGTTTTAATGGGAGTTTTATTGGTGTTGGAACTGAACCTAAAGACCTATTATCTTGAGTGCACTAATGTTGCTAATAAAGTTTGTGTGAAGTTTTGTATGAAGGAAAAATTTCAGGTGTATGGAAGGAATGAGTAATAAGATGAAGGATGGACTAAAGCTCAAGCTTGGGGATGCCACGCGTGTCACCCCAAGAAATATCCAAGATGTACAAGCGTCAAAGCTTGGGGATGCCCAAGGCATCCCCTTCTTCGTCAATAAAAATCCCAGGTTTCTTCCAAACGCTTCATTTTTATTGTTTCATGCACAGTTGTGTTGTTCTTCGAGCATCTTCATTTTTGTTTTTGGTTTTTGTTTTCTTGATTTTCTTAGTTTGCTGAATAAATTGGTTGTACCCCCTCTTTCATGCATTGGTTTTCAAATAGTTTGGTTTAGATTGGAAAAGAGTAGGAAAGCTCATGCTTAAGTGGTAAAGAGAGCTTGTTTTTCACTGTGGCCTATGCTTTGTCATGCCATGCTTGATATTGTTTTGGCTTTATGCTTAGTATTCTTTGTTGTAGCATGACTTGTTATAAACAATTGAGATTTCTTAATGTGCCTTTGAAGAATCATGTGTTGTTTTAGCATATTAAAGCATAGTATTGTGGTATTCTCCTTTGATGTTTTATTTGGGTTGACTTGGCACATGTTCACACCATGTTATGACTATCCCAAGTCACCATAAGCTTTTATGATCCTTTAGTTTTCAACTTGTAGTATCACTTTATGCTTTGATCAATGATGTTTTGTCGCTCTGCATGATTATGGCCATTATTGCTCTCTTAGTTTGTCGCTCCCAGTCTTTTGCTAGCCTCCGTAACCAAGTATGAGTTCCACTCATGCATCCAATTCCTTAAACCAAGTTATTCCAAAGAGTCCACCATACCTACCTACTAGCATATGCTATTCCAAGTATATTCATGTTTTCATCTACCTTCCGAATTAAACTTGTTATGTGAAAATTACTGATTAAAGCTCTCACGAACTTGATGGCACACTTTAATTTCTTGCATTTAATAAACCTGACCATTGTGTCCATCTTTGTTGCGTATATGCTTGCGCTTTATAAGTTGAAATTAGCAGAACCATGTGTCATGGGGAACGCTTTCAACATTACACGTGTACTTTATACCCCGTTGATATCATGTTATTTTTCTTATGGATCCTGGAGGTGTGAAATAAAAGGGGAACTTGTGAAATCATCTAGTTTGTATTTGTGTTAGAGAAACGCCTGGGCCGCTAGCCTAAGCCATGCCTAATCATGGTGGAAACTTGCAGCATAACCATAATGAGCACTCTATGAAGCATCCTCAATAAAAACCTATGCAAATAGCAAATAAAAAGATCACTGAGATGCTCATTGTCTGCTTGCCTTGTCATTTTGATTATGGGATAGCTCTTGTATCATGTGCAAGGGGTACCCCGTTGGCGATTCTCTATGATACATATGTACTTACAATGACAAGAGCTTACTTGTGACTAAAGTTGAGTAGCATGAGGTTCGGTCTTCGTAAGTAAGGGGCATGAGATTTCAACTTATAACTTGTCAAGCATATCCTCTTAGTTGTGTCACTTTAACCTTAATCACCTAAAGATGCTTATGATAGGGGCAATGAGAGCTGAAAGCTAACAAGTACCATAATTTTTGGAAGCTCTTTATGAAACTTGAATCTCTACTTCCTTCTATGAAGGCCTTTCTTCCACTTTTATATTGAGTCTCCACCTTCTATCTTTATGCACCTATTGAGAGAGCATAGTGGCCATTCTTAGTTCTATGTGCATTGTCCCAAGACTTGTTGATTGATGCATAACTTTGATATTGCTTGTTCTTAAACTAATTGTATCTAGTCACCCTTATAAACTTTGAAGGTGTCCTATGCATTTATGTTTGCTACTCTATGAGGGACAAACTGAATGCCACTATGCTATGTTTTCTTTATGTGAAACAAACAAACTTCTTGCAAAGCATTGTTATTCATGAATCTTTTGTTTGTGCCTTTTCATGTTGCAACATTATTGCTATGTCTTATTGCTAGAACTTTATCCTTCATGCTATGTTAAAGTACTATGGTCCTAGCTATCCATGTTTTATAAATGCTTTGATCAAGTTTATGATGGTGCATGTCACCCCAAAAATTATTCTTTCTTTTTATCACTTACCTACTCGAGGACGAGCAGGAGTTAAGCTTGGGGATGTTGATATGTTGCAAACGTATCTATAATTTTTGATGTTCCATGCTTGTTTAGTATCTACTTTGCTTTGCTTTGTAAACACTTTGAGGTATTTTTATATGTTTTCTGGGAGTAACCTATTAACAAGATGCCATAGTGCCAGTTGCCTGTTTTCTTCTGTTTTTGGTTCCAAAAAAGGCAGAAAATCAATATTCTCGGAATTAGACGGGACAAAAGCCAATATGCCTATTTTTCCCGGAGCAACACGGAAACACGAAGCAGAGACGGAGTAGGGCACCAGGGTGGGCACACCATATGGTGGCGCGGGCTAACCCTGGCCGTGCCACCAGGTGGTGTGGGCCACCTGGCCACCCATCAACCTTGCCTCTTCTCCTATAAGATGCCTCCCGATGCAAAAAACCTAAATAGTTAAGCCTCTGATGGCCCAAAATATATCGAGCTCGTTGGGGAACCCCAAGAGGAAGGTATGATGAGCACAACACAAGTTTTCCCTCAGTATGAAACCAAGGTTATCAATCCAGTAGGAGCAAGGAAACACCCCAAAGGTGTAGCTAATAACGCTAAGGGCGCACTATCGGTGCCAGCAGCAACGTGGAGACCTGCACAACACAACCATAGAACTTTGCCCCCAACTTGCGATGAGGTTGTCAATCTCACCGGTTTTGCTGAAAACAAAGGATTAAATGTATCGAATGGAAGGAAGTAATAGTTTACAGAAAGTAAACACAAAGCAGTAAACAATTTGTAGATTGTATGTAAAAGAAAGGACCGGGGTCCACAGTTCACTAGAGGTGGCTCTCCTTAAGATAGATAACATGCTGGGTGAACAAATTACAGCAGGGCAATTGACAAACATCGAGAAAGCATACAAGCATATACTAATTATCTTGACTCCTTTGAGACTTGATTGGGCATTACAACATTATACATGTAATCGCCATCCAACTGCATCTATGACTAATAATCCACCTTCAAAGTTATCATCTCAACCCTTTCTAGTATTAAGTTGCAAGCAACATATTATTGCTTTTAATAATGCGTGTGTAAACAATATGATTGTTCTATGAACAAAGGATTGTTGTTTTCTCCTAGTAGCAACAACACATCTAGTACCTTAGAGATTTCACACTTCCCAGATTACGGAGGCATGAACCCACTATCGAGCATAAATACTAACTTGAGTTGCTAGCATCTACTTGGCCAAGATAGCTACTAACAATAGAAAGCATGCAAGATCACAAATAACAAAGACATGATAGAATCAATAATCAATCTGAAATAGCATCTCAATATCCATCGGATCCCCGCAAACACAACATGTAGAATTACAAATAGATGATATTGATCATGAACGGAGCTCACAAGATCTAAACATGAAAGCACAAAGGAGGAGAACCAGCCATCTAGCTACTACATGGACCCGTAGTCCAGAGATGAACTACTCACGCATCACACCGGAGGCTTGCATGATGATGAAGAAGGCCTCTGTGGTGAATTCCCTCTCCGCAGGTGCTGGAAGAGCTTCAGATCCCTCTCGATCTAGGGATGGAGATGATGATGGCTACAGACTCTTTCGTGGATTTTTTGATCGGGTACTTAGGGTTTTGGTATCGGAGGCAATATATAGGCGGAAGGAGAGGCCAAGGGGGTGCTAGGGCCGGCCAGACCACACCTGGCCATGCGGCCGCTGACCAGTGTGGTGGCTTGCCCCAGCTCTTCTCCGTCTCGTATTCTGGCTCTAGATGTCTTCCGGTAAAATAGTGACTTTGGCTTTTGTCCCATCCAATTCCGAGAATATTCATTTTCTGACTTCCTGGAACCAAAAACAGCAGAAAATAGGCAGCTGGCATTGTGGCTCTTGTTAATAGGTTAGTCCAAGAAATCATATGAAAAGTACTCCAAAGTGTGGTCAAAACACAAGAAAGTAGATAAAACCAAGCATGGAACATCAAAAATTATAGATACATTTGCAATGTATCAGCCTCTAGCCACGAAAAGTTTCAGAGCTCACGCCACAAGGGGAGATTCGGGGACAGAAGTCTCTGTTCAAGACTCGCCGACGGGAAGTGCCTGAGCCATCTCCATCGATCTCCACCACCATCTCCATCACCATTGCTGATTCCCATGATGAGGAGGGAGTAGTTCTCTCTCGAGGCTAAGGGTTCTACCAGTAGTTATGTGTTCATCTCTCTCTCTATGCGTGATCATATTGTGATCATGAGCTTGTAATCTATAGATCTACCTTGATACTCAAGTGCTTTATTAGATCTCTGCTCTCCCCATGTGTGTGAAGTTGACAGTGTGCACACCATGGTGGCACTTAGGCTAGAGATTACAAATACTTGTTATGAGTTATATTTGGAGTTGGATGTCTCTATGAAATTTTGGTGTTTGTTGGAACCATCTAGTGCTCAAGGTGACAGTGTGGGGTTATCTAGATGGGGAAAGCGAACTTTGAGGAGTGTTGTTATAGCCCTACCATGGATTAGAGTGTCCAACCGGAGAGTAGTTCAGAGTAGTATCATAAAGAAGAATATATTTATACGAGAGTGTTCACTAGTGAAAGTATGATCCCTAGGCCTTGTTTCTAAGCATTGAAACACTGTTTGCTATTAGATCTATTATATGTTTGCTTGCTTCCATCAAGCTATTTTCTATCACCGTTACCACTTATAATTATTCATACCACTTGTATTTCACTATCTCTTCGCCGAACTAGTGCACCTATACACCTGGTAAGTGTATTGGGTGTGTTGGGACACAAGAGACTCCTTGTATCTTGATTGCAGGGTTGCTTGAGAGGGAATACCTTTAACCACTTCCTCCCTGAGTTCGATAAACCTTGGGTGATCCACTTAAGGGAAAACTTGCTGCTGTTCTACAAACCTCTGCACTTGGAGGCCCAACAACTGTCTACAAGAATAGAAGTGCATAGACATCAGACCATGGCAAAGGTGACTCTCGTCCTTGTCCCTCTAGATGCCCTTCTTCCTTGTCTCCTCCTTTCCCTGCTCGTTAGTCAACTCCTTTTTGACCTTCACGACGACGACACCATTTCTGGCCGCTTGCTCGGGACCATGAACTACGGCCAGAGGAGCTGCGATTGGAGCTGCTCTAGGAGGTACGAAAGGACCTCAGCTAGGGTAGCAGCGGAGCAGAGGATAGCGAAGCTGCGTCCGTGACGCTGCTAGGGATTGGTGGCTACGTGAGTGGAGTGGTGGAGAATGCGTCCCTGGCTAGCGAGGCCGGAGAGGACATGGTAGGACGTGTGGGGCTCTCCGTCCCCACCCCCAACCCGGTCCAATTTTGATTCGAGAAAACCCGATCCAATTTTGATTCGAGAATGCGCCGAAAGTGACTGGTCCAGGCACCGACTCCATTTAGAGGCTGTTTGGTTCAGTGGCTATCCAGTGGATGACAAGGGATATCCACTTTTTTTGTGGTTATCCAGTGTTTGGTTTAGAGGGTGGAGAGGATATGGATAACCACTTTTGGCTCAAAATGGTGGTTGAGCATATCCCACAAAAAGAGTTGGATGAGCTCAACCACTTTTGGATAGCATCTCCGTAACGTTTTCTTGTTCGTTCACCCTTCCTCTCGAGAGAAAATAACCATCTTTTCTCGCCTATGGGGCTCGAAAGGGAGCGGCAAAGAGGGCAGCATAGCTTAGGTCGCCGGGCAGAGCGGGTGTTCAAATGCGACGCTGCGGGATGTGAGCGGGCAGAGGGCGCAGACAGCAAAGTCGACACGGGTCGATAGGGGCAAGGGTGCGTGGTAGCCGACGATCGTGGCTGCTGCTAGGGAAGTGGTGAGACGAATGAAGAAGACAAGGAGAAAGGGGGAAAATGAAAAAAAAGAACATAGTTTGGCCCGCAGATTTTGATTAGCTATCCCTAACTACTCCCTCAGTCCCAAAATAAGTGACGTGGGTTTGTCTAGATTCGGATGTATCTAGACACGTTTTAGTATATAGGTACATGCGAATCTAGACAAACTCAAGTCACTTATTTTGGGATGGAGGGAGTATTTTTTATCTACTTTAGCCAAATAGAAAAAATGGCTATCCTAACCAGCTGTTTGGGGTTATCCTCATTGCTTAAATGACATCCCTGAACCAAACAGCCCTTACATGTTAGCGTCGTGCCTTGGCCTCCATCCGAACAGACAAATCGAACGCGGACGATCCGTTTTGCGGACCGCAGTTGAGTGGGCGCCACCGGCAGATAAGCCCGCCAGCCTCTACTGCCTTCCTCGCCGTCTCATCTAATCTTCCCGCCAAATTTTGGAAATCCCTCTTGTCAGGCCCACAGTAGAAAAAGAAAGAAAATCTAGAGACAAAGCCCCGCACACAGATCTACTGCCCCAGCCATTCCCTCCCCCCCGCCCGCACTCCCTTCCGCCGCCGCCGTCCACCCATGACGGCCAGCGCCGGCGAGCCCCACCGCGTAGTCCTCCTCGTCGACCTCGCCCCCCTCCTCCCCTCTCCAAACCCTAGTACTCCCGCCGCCCAGTCCGCCTCCTCCTACCTCGCCGCCGCCCTCCCGGCCGCCACATCCCTCCTCGCCTCCTCCCCCACCTCTCTCTCCGCCGCGCGCCTCTTCTTCTCCTCCCTCTCCCCGATCCTCTCCTCTTCCCTCCTCCCAAAGCACCTGCCCTCCGCCCCTACCCCGCTTTCCTTCCACCTCCACACGGCCACCCTCGCCTCCCTCGCCCCGATCCGCCGCCTCGCCCTCCCGGCCTCCACGCACCCCCGCGTCACTGCCTCCTCCTCCATCGCCAAGTCGCTCCTCCAGCTCGAGCACGACTACCCCTGGGACGCCGAGCCCCAGCACGGCCGACGCCGCCGCGTGTTCGACCGGCCGCCTAATTTGGTGGTCCTCTTCACGGCCGCCTCCAATTTCGAGGAATTCGGGGAGGAGGCGAGCTTTGGGAAGAGGTTTCGGGGGATTTTCGAGTCAGTGAGGGACCGGCTTTCGTCGAGGGGCGTACATGTCTGCTGGGTTTCCGTTGGTTCCGCTGGCGAGGGGATCCGGAGGGCGGTGACGGAGCTGGGTTGGCGGTTCACGACAGCTGATGCAGTTACATTGGGGTCGGCGGTTGCTCCGCCAGGGCTCATTTGGGGAGGTGTTGGATTTGCGGGTGGGGGAGGTGGAGGGCGATGCGAGGTGGTGTTGGAGATTACCGATGTGAAGGGGAAGCCGCTAGTCTGCAAGAGCTGCGAGATTGAGATGGTTAGCTCCACACCCTTGCAGATGGGTAGCCATGGTGTGTCCAGGATACACGTGAAGGCAGTTTCTGAGGTAGGGAACTGTGAGCAGTTGATGGGCAGAGAGGGCGAGGTTGTTCTGGTACGTGGGTTGCCACAGGAAAGGATCAAAGGTGACAGCGAAGCAGCTGTGGACCAGGAGTTCTTCCCACATCGGATTCTTGAGTTGGTTCTGGCCGATGAGAACAACTGCCTTGGGGTTGGAATGCCTATTTGGCAGCTCATTCTGGTTTTCCTTCATAGGAGGAACTACTGTGCACTGGTGTCAATTTCTGATGGGGTTAAGAAGTCTGTAGATGGTGTTCTCGTACCTTTCTCGATGAACTATGCATTACTGCACATTAGGAAGAATGGTACTGATTTGGGACAGGTAATTGCAAAAAGTCCTGAAACATTGGATAGTTCCAAGCCTGATCCATTGAAGGAGCAGAGTGCCAGGAAGAAGAGAAGCAAGCTGGTCAATAAGCTACTGGAGACAACCAGTTGGAGCACCTTCTGTGATATTCTCCTCAGACATGCTGATGGCAGCATGCCAGTGGTGGACTTTGAAGACCTGTATTTCAGCAGGTATGGCACTGCATCGAAAAAGTTGCGGTTCCTGAAATGTTGGTTGAAACAATTGAAATTGTCCTGTCTTACTACTTCATCGAGCCTTCACACAGAAAGAGAGACGTGTCCTTCCTTAAAGGATGAAGGAGAAGCAAAACTTCAAGTTTCAGAGGAGGATGCCTCAGCTCCTCATGTCAATGTTTCAGTGGATGAAGCAGATTGTAACAAAATGGGCAAACCAGTGGATGAAGCAGATTGCAACAAAGCAGAGCAACAAGTGGACGAGAACAGTTCAGTATTCTCTTCTATGGAAGAGTTAGAAGCATTTCTTGGGAGTATCCCTCAGAAGATTGAGCAAGGTCTTTGTTCTGAAGATGCTGATTTGGGGAATTTAGCTGAACGCTTGGTTGACTTGTCTGTCCACGCACTGCTAATTAAGAATGGAAGGATTGCAGTGAAGTATTTCGAGCACAAGGAAGTATATGATGCTTCTAATTCAAATATTACCTTCGAAGCTTCAAGTATTCTGCTGATGAAACCCAAAGAGCTCCTGTTAAAGTACAAAGACAACAATTCAGCATCTGCCGCATCAGAACAATCATCACAATACAGCACAAATTACAAAATCCGAGAGTATCCTTTTTAATCATCAGTTATTTTAAATCCAGCCCTGCAATTATTTTCTATGGTAATAGGCACTGAAATTGTGAACTGTAGACACAATACTCCCTCCTTTCACTATGTAAGACATTCTAGTCTTTTTTTTAAAACACATGTATGTAGACGTGTTTTAGTATATAGGTTTACTCATTTTGAAATGAATCTAGTCCACTTTGAAATATTTAAAAGGTCTTACATTAGTGAACGGAGGGAGTAACTCTTATGGTCTTGTACACCTTAACAAACATGTATCAGGCATGAAATGCAGATACTTCTTAGGATGGAAATAATCAGGTCTAAACTTGGACCTGAGTTTGCGGAAGGTTTAAAACAGAAGATGATAAAAGAGATCTGCTCGCTTTTGCAGTTTATTGATATAAACATCCAAGGGGATTCATTTCAGTCTGACAGTATTGTCAAGTTTGCTGAGAAGATCATTAAGTCCAGGTATGTCTTAGATTTCCATGAATTGAAATCATTTCCACCCTTTATTTGTTACTATTGGCGCTATCAATTCTTGCAGATGTCACTGTTTAAACGTTAGTAATTATGTAAGGTAGCATGAAGGTTAAACTTCTAGCTACCATATCATTAGAGGTGACGCTAGGTTACTTAAGGAAATATATACTAAGCAAAGTACCCAGAAATTGATCAAACACTTAATTGGAAAAACTAGTATTGCATCAGTGTAACTGAACATAATACCTTTTTGTAGAAAATATCAAAATATATCCGTGCTCAGTACTGCTTTCTTTGCCAGTTGAAGCTATATGCTTCGACGCATATCTTTGGTTTGATCACCAATACGGCTAAAGAATTGATGGACACGCTAACTTGACATACTTATATCTCTGTTAATACTGCTAAACTACAGGCTACAACTCATTCCGTTCTAGAGACATGCCTTTTTCTATAAGCCTATAACCACCTCTCTCATGCTTCTGTACATGCTAATTCATTTCCAATTACGTGAAAAGGAATATGGGATAGGGCCATCACAGTGGTGCTCATTTTTTTAATCCTTTGAGTAGCATGAATGCATTGTTGACATCAGAGAGCAGTGTCCCAACTCCTAACTTCTAAGGACAGTTGAAATGACATGATCTGCTGCTGCATGGTCATAAATATGAGTACATGACACATGTGTTATTTTAGCTTTTATGTGTTCTCGGTGTTGAGTTGTATATACATGCAAAAACAAAGTAAAACCTATTCCTTAAGAGGATACTGTAACATAAACCTGAATGAGATGACAGAAATATGTGTACATACTCTAATGGTAGGTTCAAACGCCGATTTCAGTAATAGTTTCTTGCAGAAGATAACTGCTATTACAACTTCTCGGAAACATTTTGTAACAAAAACAAAATTTGGGCCCCTGTCTGAAATTTGCTTCCTTTTCATGGAAGTATTACATGTACTACAACATTATGCAATGCTGCCAATGAATTTCAAATGGCTGAAATATATGATTCGACTGTCTAATATTTCCAGGTACATGGACTCAATGGAGAATGTAATCAAGAAGATATACACGGAGATGGAGTTTGATCTGTTTGATGATGACGATGTGCCATGTTCAGACTCTGTACCGAGCAGCAGCAACCAGGACGACGCCAGGGCTGACAAGAGCCGGGGAAGCCACAGGAACTGCACCGGCAGCGCAAGTGCTCCCATACTCCACAAAAGGAGTAGGCACCATGACAGGCACGAGGCGCAGCTGGCACGTGCGCAGGAGCGGCGGAACAGGGAGCGGAGGTTCTCCTCCTTCACCAGCTGGGTGCCTGACCTGCGTCGTGTGTGGGCACTCAAGCACCCGGGAAAGGAGCCTCCCCAGGCGGTGGCCGTGCCACGGTCCAGGCAGCATTCGAAGCGGAGGAAGCGGCGGGCGGCATGCACCGACATGGTCTGTGAGACGCCCATGATGGCCGCGAAGAAGCAGCAGCAAGAGCCGGCCGGGTCGGGGTCCGAGGAGGGAGACGAGATGATGTCGCTGGGGTCCGTGTCCAAGGCCTTGTTCGACGATGATACAGAGATAAGCAGCTCGAGCAGCGTGTAAACTAAAGAACTCAGATAAAGCATACTATAGGAGAACTCTCCCGACGGATTGCGTCGTCCTACGATTTTTTTCCTGAAGCATGGCAGTCCCGAAGTTCTAACGAAGTTTCACGTCAGTAAAAACTATAATGTCCTGATTGTGGTGGTGGGCCGGGCCGATAATTCATACCCTTGTTGAACCTCGGTATACTTGTTTCGGCCGTAGTTAGTGTCACTATACCATCCCAGACTCCTCTTCCACTGCCTCCAGCCGCTTGTTGACTTCAGCAGTTGCTCCCTCCTCAAGCAGGCTTTCTCCCTCTAGAAACAGCTTTTTCGGCCCTCTTTATAAATAAAGCCACTAATGTTTGAACTAATACAAAGTGATGAGAGAACCCCTTACACAGTACATAAAAAATAAAACAAAAAACACAAGAAGCGCTGAACTAGCCATCGAAGACACTAAAACCAGCTTGAGACGGAGAGTATTGGAGCTCCATAACACCCCTCCCCCCCCAAGAGGGTAACAACATGGAGTGTCGCTGTCGTCGAGACCAAGCGGTCAAGCGTTTTCACTCGGAGCCCAAGCATGGACAAGGTAGCCACAACGCCGTTCTCAGGAGGGTTCAGCACCTGCATGCATCGCCACAATTAGCAACGAAGTGTTGAGCTTTCGCTAAAAATACCTTCGAAAACCGCTGTTGGTACCTCAAACCACCCAAGTCTTCAAGCCAGGCGTCCAAACCACAATCTAGGAGCTACCATTCCCAAAGCATCAACAACTCTAGGACCCCTCTCCACCCACTCCTCGCTGCCGTCATGGCCAAAGGAATAGGTCATCACCACGGCCACGACGCTTGCCTAGAGTCGTCCGTGCAGTCCACCTTCTGGGGCCGCCGCCCTAGCGTCCAAAGTCTCGCACCCACGACAAACACAACGATGACAAGACCACCGGAATGGACATGAAAGGATAGATCCAGCTAGCAAGTTCCTGAATACGGGGTTCAACAAGCAGGGCGACGCAAGTTGAACTCGCAGATCCCGTACCAACAAGACTACTAGGTGGACACTAGATCTAGGACCATGGCGCGGGACTAGCACCCTAGCCACTCCATGGCCAGGGAGTGAGCTCCCGGGCATCTCAGGAGCCCCTTAAATCCTATTTTGCACCAGGCCTGCCCAACCCCGACCAGGCTGTAACATCCTAGATTCTATATTAGGATGTTATTAGTGTCATGCATCATCCTTGCATCATCTGCATCCTACAACTAAAAATTGAAATAAAAACCCTAACACCTAAACCTATTAAAACCCTATTAAATTTTTCCCTATGAAAGCACTTTTGTGGTAGTAGTTTGACCCCTTCTAGAAAACTATGTAAAAATAGTAAACCATGGTCCTATGTTGACCACCTTATTTTTACAAAAATTTGGAAACAAGTTTCATCACTTTTGGACTTGTCTTGCAAAAGTTGTTGGGTTTTACCAAATCAGAAATTGAAAAATGTTAAAGGAAAAAAATGAGGCAAGTATAACCAATTGGGCCCGCCAAATTTCACTCCCTAGTCACTACAGCAGCAACAACAACTTACCTACACACCCGCCCACTTCCCTCCACCACCGACACCCGGCCCACTGCCGTCGTCTCCTCCTGAGATCATGGCGGACACGGCTGCCATGTGACGGACTCTGTCACGGACTCATTGCCCCTCCCCAAGTCTCTACCCTTATAAGCCGCCCCCTCTCGCTGCTTCCGAAACCCTAGCTAAACTCCACGAACCGCTGCTTCCTCTCGTGTCGGCCGGAAGGTTCCGATCCGCGACTCACACCCCGAGCTCCTCCTTGTCGTTAACCGCCTTCCTGCAACACCGCCTCACCCCGACCCTTCTTTCCTTCTCTTGTGCAAAGACAACGCCGGGATTGCTCGCCGACATGCCGCCAGAGCCGCGGGATCCAGTGGAGGTGTGCGGCTAGACGAAGAAAGAGGAGCCGAAGCCGATCACGCACGCAGGACCGCGAGAAGGAGTAGAGCACCGTCGTGCTCTCCGCTACTCCGGGGAACCACCGCAGCGCCGCCAACCACGCGCCCGATCACGCCATGCCTCGCCATCGACGCCACTGAGAAGCCGCCACCGCCTCCGTCCGCTTGATCCGAGTAGAACGTGTAGATTAGAAGGTGGGCTAAACGGCATTATCCAATGCCACAGCTGGCAGAGAGCTGCCAAGAGTCACATGGCCAAGCTGCCGCCTCTGGCCCAATCAGATGGTGACACTTGGCTAGATTTAAGTGAAATTTAGATCTGCTTGTGATTTGATCTAAACATTGCGAAAATCGTATAAAATTGAATATTTGTCCAAATCTAGCTTGTAATATACCGTTGGATTCCTAATTTTATGTAGAATCCAAATATGCAATAATATTGCAGGTTTACAGTAATGTTTTTGTTGTAGGTTTTAATCACTAGATTGGAGTGTTTATTCTATAGAAAAATAATAAAAATTCTGTCTTAATTGATTCTTGTTGCAATGACCTTGTTTCCATAATGCCTACTAGACAAAATTATACAACCTTGCTTAAGATCATTAGATCTAGTTTGGGGCTAATTAGATGGACTGATCTCCTTATAATTCTAGGATTTGTTTTAGTGACTCTATTAGATCTAAACCCTTGGAAAATAAATCCTAGTGACACCCTTACACTAGCACAACACAAACTTGCTACCTTGATCAATTTAACCAACCTTGCATAAACTACCATGTTGCATGCATGCATATTTTCCTTTGTGTATGCTTTGAACAAGTTGTGATCAGATCTATGTTTGTGATTCGTTAGATTGCTGAGTGCGCTTAAGGAGTGCTATTATGTAGAGTGCTGCTCGGATCAAGGCAAGTTACACCACTTGTTCATAATTTTGTCCCAGCTTTGATTCTATGCATGTGATCTTGACAATTCTGTAGTTGCATGTGTAGGATGTTCCAGTAGAATTTTTCCTTAGTATTATTTTGCAAGTGCGATGATTTTGTAGTATGCCATGAGTAGCTCTCTACTTAGGATTTTCCATCCCAATAGGTTACCCTGTTTTTACTAAGTATTGCTTGCTATGCTATATATACAAAGTACCGTTGGGGGTTCAAAGACACAGAATTTTTCTAAGTATAAAGGCTCTCTAGAGCAAACTTTTCTTCTCAAATCCACTTCAAAATAAAACTAAGTTTTCTTCTCGAAATGGTTGTCGGGTCAACGAGTGTGAATTTTGGTGGAGGACGGCCACCAGAATCAAAGAAGTCCGCCATGTTTCGTAATTCAAGCTTCCAAAGGCAACCACAATACATTATGGGCCTGCTTGGCCTAGTACTTAGTGGGAAACCTCACCGGTACCAACATTTGGAGGATTATTGGCACGTTGGATCGGAAGGTAGAGGGCTACTAAGGAAAGCCTCGCCATGGTCTTGTTCGTAAAAGGACTTGATCGTGGATTGTGGGTAAAGTGCACAAACTCTCGAGAGTATTGCAATCGATCGATCACCGTGTTCACGGTAATGTAACAACAATGAGCGTCAAGGATGGAGCCTCAAGGATCTTCCTCTCTATTTTCTAAAACAAAGTTTTGAAACCCCATGCGTGCGTAATATCGCTAATGGGTGGGAATTTGGGAAACTTGGTGTGTAATATCCAAGTGACGCTTGGTGTAATATCCAAGTGTTTGGTTGTTTGGACACTTGGTAATATCCTCGTGTGCCACTCGACCTTATTTTATTCAAGCAAATGTTTACAAAGTAGGGCAATCTTCTACTCTCTCTCTACTTAAGAAAATTAGCTTTGAGCAAATGAACTCTACAGCCTATACCAGCCTTACATGTAGAGATAGTCTTTTCTCTCCTTGGTGTAATTTGTCAATACATTCAAAGTATTGACCCAAGTTGTTGGCTGACGCCTATGTGCGTAATCCAAGATTGAAAGGTGCGAGGGATCATGGGTCTACACTCGACAAGCCCGGGCGTTGATGGACTCATGCTGCTTTTATGTTTCACTGTTATTTGAGCTAGCATAATGCTAAGCAACTTTTGTAATAAATTCATACTCTGGATTCTCCGTAATAAAGACTTTGTGTTTTACATGATATTTCATCCATCGTGAGTGCTAGCTATTGATCCAGGACTAGCATGATAATCACGTGGACTTAGGATCCTTACCGATCCGAGGTCACTCTGAGATGGTATCAGAGCACATCGTTGCTTGTAGGACGTGACCCTAGGATTGGAACCACCTCTAACTTTAGTGCCTTACTTGTTTCAACTAAGTTATTTTCCGCACATCTAGTATCTGCTTTCCTCTACTTGTTTAAGTATCTAACCTTCATTCTTCTAACTCAAAGATGACAAGCTTCCTCACGACACCGTCATGACATCGAGCCCCTTCGCTTTGGAGGATGCCTCATGGATCTACTCACACGCTTGGACCTTCCTCTCCCAATAATCCAAGGAGCAAATGAAGAAACTCCACAAGGACGGTTGTTGGAGTCAAGGTCATTCAACCAGGAAAAGAGCGAGGCAAGAACCCGGAGGAAGACATAGCAATCCACGTTGTTAGCGATTCCAAGGAGAAGGCCCTTAGCATTAGCTTGCAGCAACTCATTGGTCGCCTATGTGGACGTCATCATGAAGCTCTCCAAGGACACAAGCGGCCTCTTTGGAAGACGATGAGGAAGGAATTCCCATGGAGTTAACTCTTGAGGAAAGAACTTCCACCAAGCGCCGAAGAACACAATATCAAGACTTGGAGTGCCACATCCATGACCTTGAGAAGGGTACCTTCCTCGAGATGTTGAAGAACGACGAGCTGTGCGCCCTCATCAAGGAGAAGGAAGAAGTGATCAAGCAGCAGGAAGAGGCAATGAAGCTCCAAGAGATAAAATTTCAGGACCAAGAGAAGAAGTTCGCTAACCAAGAGAAGAGGGTGATAAATAAAAACAAGAGAATTAGGGAACTCAAACAGCAGATCGATGGAGATGAAGTGCAAACTGAAGGCCTTTGCAAGATAATCGATGATGTGCGTGCTTCCAAGAGGGACTTGGCAAAGCAACTTGAAGCCGCAATGAAGTCAAGTTTAGTGGAGGAACTACAAAGCGAGAAGGAGGGACTTCAGGAGCAGCTGGAAGCCACTACCAAGAAGCTACAAGATGAGATAAAGGACCTCCAAGAGAAGCTTGAAGCCACCACAAAGGAGATGGAGTTTTACAAGACAACTCTAGAGCAAGAAGGCTACTCGTTCAAGGATGAGGAAGAGGAAGGCGTAGAAGTTGTGTAATAGTTGGACCACCTTTAATTCTATAGTAGAACGTTATTCGCAAATGTAATAAATACCAAGACAAGTCTGGTTTAGTTAAATTTTGGTTGTTTCCTGTGCTAAATCTGTGGTGTTATGCCTTGTGTGCCTTGTGTGCTTGGTGTGTTTTTCATAAGGGTAGGAGTTTACTACTTAGTCTTTCCGTTTTTCTTAACTACTCTCTTAAACCCACAGATGCCGCCAAGACGTGCACTTCAAATCCCGCCGTAAATAGCAGAACTTTTGGCCACTCGTAACCAGTGATCCAACTGCCACTCGTAACATGCAAACAACAACAACAACAACAACCCGCCGCCACCACCACCTCCGCCACCTCCTCAACAGGATCGCTTGACTCGGTTTTTGAGGCTGAACCCACCTACCTTCACTAGCAAAGATCAACCAATCATCACCGATGACCGGTCAGTAATGATCAACAAAAAGTTAGACAACCAAGTTTGAGCCGACAGGTGCGTTATGCCGCACACCAGCTTGAAGGACTGCAGAATGGTGGGATAACTACCAAGTCACCCAGGACATTGATTCTATCACTTAGAACAGCTTGAGTTAGCTTTTCAGACTCATCATGTGGCTGCTGGTGTCATGGTTTCTAAAGAGGCGCGAGTTTCATGACCTACACCAACTGCACTGCTCTCACATCGAGTATGGTGAGCTTTTCAATAAGCTAGCCCGTTATGCACCCGATGATGTTTCCACCGATGCCAAGAGACAGGAGGAGTTCTTAAGAGGGCTCAACGATGAGATATCCATTCAGCTTGTGGCTCAAATTGGACAACTTTCGTGAACTCTTGGACAGAGCCATTGTGGTTGAATCAAAGAGGAAGAGCATAGAAAATCGCAAGAGGAAATCCAACCTCACAAACACTGTCTGCATTCCGTGCGCAATTCCTCACCACCACCTTATAACAATAATGGCCACAACCATAACGGTCATAACCATGGTGGCCACAAACACAATGGGCATAACAACCGCAATGGCAATGGCGGCAATGGAAAGGATCTCAGTGAGGTGACATGCTTTAAGTGCAACAAGACAGGGCACTATGCAACCTCTTGCCCCGAGAGGAAGAATGGCAATGGTAATGGGAATAGAAATGGACACAACCCTGGCAATGGGAACGGGAAGAAGCCAAATCCGTTTGTCAAAGCCACGGTGAATCATGTTTCTATGGAGGATGCCTGTGATGCGCCAGACTCTGTGATTGGTAAGTTCAAACTCAATTCTATTCCCGCAGCTTGTTATTTTTGATACCGTGCATCGCATTCATTCATATCAAGGGTATTTGTGGATAGAGGCAAGATACCACGGAGACTATAAACTTTCCTCTAAGGGTAAGTTCTCCGGGGAGAAATAGTGGCAAACTCAAGTTGCCGGATTTAGAACTAAGGATTGGGACACACATTTTTCCCACCAGTCTAGTAGTTCTAGAATCACAAGGATTAGACATAATCTTGGGCATGAATTGGATGACCGAATATGAAGGGGTCATAGATTGTGCCAAGAGGACTGTCACGCTCACAACACCGGAAGGGAAGAGGATTCGTATCAAGTCGAACTTCGCACTCAAAGAAGTCATGGTGAACTCTCTTAAGGGGGTTAGTTTGGAAGAGGTACCAATTGTAAAGGAATACCCAGATGTCTTCCCAGAAGAGCTACCCGGAATGCCACCCGACCGTGATATCGAGTTTCTCATTGACTTAATGCCGTGCACAATAATAGCTAAGAGACCATACAAGATGGATGTGGACGAGTTAAAGGAACTCAAGAAACAGCTTAGGGAACAATTGGACAAGGGGTTCATTCAACCCAACACATCTTGGGGAGCACCGTCTATTTGTGGAAAAAGAAGGATAAGACCAAGAGGCTGGTTGTGGACTACCGCTCATTGAACGAAGTGACGATTAAGAATAAGTATCCTCTGCCCAACATCAACGACCTATTTGACCAGCTAAAAGGAGCCAGTGTATTCTCAAAGATCGATCTACGATCGGGCTATTTTCAGCTAAAGATTTGAGAACAGGATGTGCCCAAGACAGCATTCACCACAAGATACGGATTGTATGAGTACACCGTGATGTCTTTTGGTCTAACCAATGCCCCAAAGATACTTCATGACCATGATGAACAAGGTGTTCATGGAATACTTGGACAAGTTTATCGAGTATTCATAGATGATATACTCATATACTCAAAGGATGAGAAGGAACATGAGAAACATCTCGCCTTATTATGGAGAAACTAAGAGAACACAAGTTGTATGCCAAGTTCAGAAGTGCGAAGTTCGTTAAAGGAAGTGGATTCCTTGGTCATGTTGTGTCCTAAAGGAGTTGCCGAGATCCTAGCAAGGTAGCTTCCGTGATGTAATGGGAGTCACCCAAGAATGTGGGAGATATTAGAAGTTTCTTGGGCCTCGCAGGATATTACCGTAGGTTCATCGAAAACTTTTCCAAGATAGCAAAACCCATGACGGAACTATTAAAGAAGGAAAAGAAATTCCTATGGACCGAGGCATGTGAAGCAAGTTTTCAAGAGTTGAAGAAACGCCTGGTAACGGCCCCAGTTCTGTGTCTGCCAGATATCCAGAAGGATTTTCAAGTCTATTGTGACGCTTCACGACAAGGACTTGGAAGTGTATTGATGCAGGATGGGAAAGTGGTATCCTATGCCTCCCGACAACTTAAGAACCACGAACACAATTATCCCACACATGATTTGGAACTTGCATCTGTGGTTCATGCACTCAAGGTATGGAGACACTACCTCATGGGCAAACATTGTGATGTGTTCACAGACCATAAGAGTTTGAAGTACATCTTCACCCAAAAGGAGTTGAATATGAGACAAAGAAGATGGCTTGAGTTAATTAAGGATTATGACTTGGATTTACAATACCACCCCGGAAAGGCAAACGTGGTGGCTGATGCCTTAAGCCGTAAGGTGTATGTGAATGGACTTACCGCAAGGGAACTTCCAGAGGATTTATGCAAGCAATTCAGGGATCTCAGGTTGGAGATAGTCCCGAAAGGACACGTAGCGACTATGGAAATAGTGTCCACCTTCCAAGAAAGGATCCAAGAAGCACAAAAGGGGGATAAAGAGTTGGAAGAAATAAGAGTTAGGATAAGTGAAGGAAAGACTAAGGAATATCGTCTGGACGAACAAGGAACACTCTGGTATGGGAAGCATTTGTGCGTTCCCAATGACCCCGATATCAGGAAGATGATTTTACAAGAAGCTCATGATTCGCCATACTCAATTCATCCAGGTAACACAAAAATGTACATGGATGTGAAGGATAGATTCTGGTGGAATAACCTAAAGAGAGATATTGCGAGTATATTTCTCCGTGTGATGTGTGCAATGAGTTAAAGCCGAGCATCGTAAACCGGCAGATTACTTCAACCACTACCTATACCCGATCGGAAGTGGGACAAGGTAGGCATGGATTTCATCACGGATTACCCTCAACTCGCTCGATTTGATTCTATCTGGGTAGTGGTGGACCACTTCACCAAGGTGGCTCACTTCATCCTGAAGACCACATATACAAGTGCTAAGCTTGCTAAGATATACATGTCAAGGATTGTAAGCCTACATGGTGTTCCCAAGGGAATTGTGTCAGACAGAGGCACCCAATTTACTTCAAAGTTTTGGCGACAACTACATGAGTCTCTTGGGACCCGACTAGAATTCAGTACTGCCTTCCACCCTCAAACAGATGGCCAAACAGAAAGGGTGAATCAAATTTTGGAAGATATGTTGAGAGCTTGCGCACTAGACTATGGGTCTAGTTGGGACGATAACCTGCCATATGCGGAGTTCTCATACAACAACAGCTATCAGACAAGTATCAGGATGGCTCCGTTTGAAGTTCTATATGGCAGGAAGTGTAGGACTCCATTGCTATGGAATGGAGTTGGAGAACGCAGTCTTTTTGGACCTGACTTGATAAAGGATGCCGAAGAAAAGGTGCGACAGATTCAGGATAGGCTAAAAATAGCCCAATCCCGACAGAAGAGTTACGCTGATTCCAAGCGCAGAGATGTGGCCTATGAAATAGGGGACCGTGCGTATCTCCGAGTTTCACCCCTATGTGGAGTTAAGAGGTTCGGAATCAAGGGCAAGTTAGCCCCACGATTCATAGGACCGTATAAGGTTCTGGCCCGTAGAGGAGAAGTTGCGTATCAGTTGGAGCTACCTGAAGGACTGACTGTTCATGATGTGTTTCATGTATCACAACTAAAGAAGTGTCACCCGGAGATGGCTGAAACACCGCTAAGAGACACTGCTCTAGATGAGGTTCAATTGGAGAATGACCTTACCTATGAGGAAAAACCCATCAAAATATCGGAAACAAATTAAAGGATTACCCGCACCAAGACTATAAGGTTCAAGGTACAATGGAACCACCACCGAGGAAGAAGATACGTGGGAGCGTGAAGAAGACTTGAAGGCAGAACACCCACACCTATTTGCTAGCCAACCCGAATCTCGAGGACGAGATTCTTCTTAAGGGGGGTAGGTTTGTAACATCCTAGATTCTATATTAGGATGTTATTAGTGTCATGCATCATCCTTGCATCATCTGCATCCTACAACTAAAAATTGAAATAAAAACCCTAACACCTAAACCTATTAAAACCCTATTAAAATTTTCCCTATGAAAGCACTTTTGTGGTAGTAGTTTGACCCCTTCTAGAAAACTATGTAAAAATAGTAAACCATGGTCCTATGTTGGCCACCTTATTTTTACAAAAATTTGGAAACAAGTTTCATCACTTTTGGACTTGTCTTGCAAAAGTTGTTGGGTTTTACCAAATCAGAAATTGAAAAATGTTAAAGGAAAAAAAAACAGAGGCAGTATAACTGTCTGGGCCGGCTCGCCACCCACCCCACCTACTAGCGCCAGCAAAGAGAAGAATCTCCTGCACCCGCTCCTCCCACCCTCCACCACCACCACCACCCGGCCCCATCCCCGTCCTCCCTCCTCCTGAGAGACAAGGCCACTGCCGTCATGACAGACGACTGCTGCTCAACTTCCTGCTGCCCTCCCAAGTCTCTACCCTTATAAGCCGACCTCTCGCTGCTTTCCCGAAAACCCTAGCCAAACTCATGAACTGGCCGCCGCCTTCCTCGCTGTGTCGCGCTGAAGGTTCCGATCCGCGACTCGCGCCACCCCGAGCTCCTCCTTGTGTTAACCGCCTTTCCCTGCAACACCGCCTCACCCCGACCCTTCTTTCCTTCTCTTGCAAAGACAACGTCGGGATTGCTCGCCGACGCAGCCGGAGCCGCTGGATCCAGGAGGTGCGGCTAGACGAAGAAAGAGGAGCCGGTTTATCACGCACGCAGGACCGCGAGAAGGAGAGAGCGCCGCGTTCTCCGCTACTCGGGAACCACCGCAGGCCGCCGACAACCACGTCCGATCAAGGCCACGCCTCGCCATCGACGCCGCCAGAAGTTTCGCCACCGCCCCGTCTGGCCGGATCCGAGTAGAACGTGTAGATTAGAAGGGTGGGCGAAACGGTACTATCAATGCCAACTGTCCGCATGGCGAAGCCGCTACCAAGAGTCAAGTCACACAGCGCTGCTTCCAGCCTGGCCCAATCAGATGGTGACACTTGGCTAGATTTAAGTGAAATTTAGATCTGTTTGGCAGATTTGATCTAAACATTGCGAAAATCGTATAAAATTGAATATTTATCCAAATCTAGCTTGTAATATACCGTTGGATTCCTAATTTTATGTAGAATCCAAATATGCAATAATATTGCAGGTTTACAGTAATGTTTTTGTTGTAGGTTTTAATCACTAGATTGGAGTGTTTATTCTATAGAAAAATAATAAAAATTATGTCTTAATTGATTCTTGTTGCAATGACCTTGTTTCCATAATGCCTACTGGACAAAATTATACAACCTTGCTTAAGATCATTAGATCTAGTTTGGGGCTAATTAGATGGACTGATCTCCTTATAATTCTAGGATTTGTTTTAGTGACTCTATTAGATCTAAACCCTTGGAAAATAAATCCTAGTGACACCCTTACACTAGCACAACACAAACTTGCTACCTTGATCAATTTAACCAACCTTGCATAAACTACCATGTTGCATGCATGCATATTTTCCTTTGTGTATGCTTTGAACAAGTTGTGATCAGATCTATGTTTGTGATTCGTTAGATTGCTCGGAGTGCGCTAAGGAGTGCTATTGTGTAGAGTGCTGCTCGGATCAAGGCAAGTTACACCACTTGTTCATAATTTTGTCCCAGCTTTGATTCTATGCATGTGATCTTGAAAATTCTGTAGTTGCATGTGTAGGATGTTCCAGTAGAATTTTTCCTTAGTATTATTTTGCAAGTGCGATGATTTTGTAGTATGCCATGAGTAGCTCTCTACTTAGGATTTTCCATCCCAATAGGTTACCCCTGTTTTTACTAAGTATTGCTTGCTATGCTATATATACAAAGTACCGTTGGGGGGGTTCGAAAGACAAAGAATTTTTCTAAGTATAAAGGCTCTCTAGAGCAAACTTTTCTTCTCAAATCCACTTCAAAATAAAACTAAGTTTTCTTCTGGGCGGAATGGTTGTCGGGTCAACGAGTGTGAATTTTGGTGGAGGACGGCCGCCCAGGAATCAAAGAAGTCTGCCATGTTTCAGAATTCAAGCTTCCAAAGGCAACCACAATACATTATGGGCTCTGTCTTGGCCTAGTACTTAGTGGGAAACCTCACCTGGGTACCAACATTTGGAGGATTATTGGCACGATTGGATTCGGAAGGTAGAGGGGCTACTAAGGGAAAGCCTCGCCATGGTCTTGTCTGTAAAAGGACTTGATCGTGGATTGTGGGTAAAGTGCACAAACTCTCGAGAGTATTGCAATCTGATCGATTAGCCGTGTTCACGGTAACCGAACAACAATGAGCATCTGAAGGATGGAGCCTCTGAAGGATCTTCCTCTCTCTTTTCTAAAACAAAGTTTTGAAACCCCATGGCGTGCGTAATATCGCTAATGGGTGGGAATTTGGGAAACTTGGTGTGTAATATCCAAGTGACGCTTGGTGCGTAATATCCAAGTGTTTGGTTGTTTGGACACTTGGTGCGTAATATCCTCGTGTGCCACTCGACCTTATTTTATTCAAGCAAATGTTTACAAAGTAGGGCAATCTTCTACTCTCTCTCTACTTAAGAAAATTAGCTTTGAGCAAATGAACTCTACAGCCTATACCAGCCTTGCATGTAGAGATAGTCTTTTCTCTCCTTGGTGTAATTTGCCAATACATTCAAAGTATTGACCCAACTTGTTGGCTGCACGTCTATGTGCAGAATCCGAAGATTGAAAGGTGCGTAGGGATCGCGGGTCTACACTCGACAAGCCTGGGCGTTGATGGACTCATGCTGCTTTTATGTTTCCGCTGTTATTTGAGCTAGCATAATGCTAAGCAACTTTTGTAATAAATTCATACTCTGGATTCTCCGTGTAATAAATACTTTGTGTTTTACATGATATTTCATCCACTGTGAGTGCTAGCTATTGATCTAGGGACTAGCATGATAATCACAGGGACTTAGGATCCTTACCGATCCGAGGTCACTACACAGGCCCAGATGGGCCTAGATTTGGGCCGCGAGCGTCGTCGCCATGGACCAGCTCCACCTTCCACCCTCCCCGGATCCTGCCAGTCGTCCTTGTCCTTGCCACCATCATCTCCGGTGAAGGCCGCCGCCCTTGCACCCCTCTAACACCGGCCGAATACTGAATAGAGAACCCCGCAGCACCACTACCACCGCAACCTCGCGCGGCACTGATGCATGTAAAATGCATACATGAACTTTGTAGTTTGTTAACATGATTTCCCACATATTTGCATCATATATAATGTTATATCCCTGTTTTATATTGATTTTTAGGGATTTACCAATGATCCCCTTTATTTTGGCTATAACCCGGCAGGGTAGAAAAACCCCGTTTTTAATGTTTTTGATGTTTCAGGACCTATTGAAAGAACATTTCATGATTTTCCATGTTTTGTGTGTTAGATAACAATACCATGGATTATTCTAATGTGTACTAAGTGTTGCAGGAAAGTTTTGTGAGTTTGGGGCCCGGATTATCCGCCCCCATCTTAGGCCGGATAATCCGGCTAGACCACCTTGGCCAGGACTGGCTCTGCGCGAGTCTCTGTCTGGGGGCGGTTTTCCCCCCGGAAAGTCCGGCTCTAGGGCGATTTTTCTCTCTAGACCGGATAATCCGGCCCTCATGTTGGGGCGGATAATCCGGCCCCAGGGGAATCGCCCAAGTGAGCTCCTGCGCAAGCTTCTGTCTGGGGGCAGAATTTCCCCCGGATATTCCGTGGCTGGGGCAGAGTTTTCCTCCAGCCGCATAATCCGACCCTTCCCTAGGGCCGGATAATCCGGTCCCCAGGAGAAGGTGTGAAGGGCAAGTCTGCATGAGCTTCTGTTCGTAGCCAGTTTTTCTGCCGGAGAATCCGAGTCTAGGGCGTAGTTTTCCCCAGGCCGGATAATCCGGCCCTCAAAGGCTCCATCGGCTTGGATTTGGAAGGGGGTATAAATATCCCTTCTTCCCCAACGAGCAGAACTCTTGATTCATTCGAAAAACATCAGACCATTTGCAAGAGCTCCCGCTCTAGATCTCCCACTTCAACCACCTGAAGGCTTCAATCTTTGGGGGGATTGAAGGAGGAGAAAATCGTCATCGTCATCACGAATCAAGCGCATGAACTCTTCTCCATTAATTTGGAGAAATCCCTGATCTATTATTCTTGTCAATATCTAGATCTTGTTCTTTGTTATTGATAACTTGTTCTTGTGGCAGCTTGTTGTCATTACGGGAGCCTCCAAGTTGATTGTGGAGTTGTGCCCCGCTAGTTGTGTAAAGGCACCGATACCCGCCTCGAAGGGTCCCTATAGTGGAAAGGTGGATCAGGCCTTTGGTGGTGGGATCCATCGGAGAACAGGGTGAGGCCTATTGTGGCGTGGTGGTCTTAGTACCGCCAACCCCTCCAACACAGATGTACTTCTCTTAACGAGGAAGGAACCATGGTAAAACAAATCCTGTGTCTCCGCGTGCTTCACTACGGTTCACTCGTTCCTCTTCCACTCGCCTTTACTCGCTAGTAGATAGGTTTGCATATAGGGAAATTCCTCCTAATAGTTTATCTAGAGAATTTATCCTTTGTGTTAAGCCTAAAATTGAAAAAGCATTAAAATTTGGTGTAGCACCTATTCACCCCCTCTAGGTGCCCATACGATCCATTTCAATTGGTATCAGAGCCCCGACTCTTTATTCGAGCTTAAACGCCTAAGAGAAGTATGTGTACCAAGGAGAATGGGAATGAGGCTATGGATAAGGTCACAATGGATGACCTCAAGACGTTGGAAACAACCTTGTTGAGATCCTTTGAGACAAAGATGGAGGAGATGCATCAAATGATTGCTCGCCTCACATCATCCGTAGCCCCATCTCCATCCTCCTCTGAGGCTGCCACTCCATCATCCAAGGATAAGGCTAACACCAGATCCAAGGAAGATGAAGTGGTAGGTGAAAAACATAATGGTTCCACCTCCAAGAAGGGAAGTGGTAAGGAGGAATACAATGAGGTTCATCACTTATATTCCCCTGACCCACCTATCCCTCATCCTCATATAAATAATAGGGGCGATCCACCCAAGCTTACTGCATCCTCTTTTAATCAATGTCAATTCTTAATGAAGTCTCATGTTTGCAGCTCCTCTATTGAACTTTGGAGGATGATCGAAGAGGGTCTTCATATTGGAGATCATACCAACCTGGCAAGAAGAGAAGTTGTGGACAACCAACTGAATGCTACGACTCTCCACATGATACAGCTCGGAGTGGGTCCCAAGGACATGTCCCACATTGAACATCTCAACACAGCTAAAGAAGCTTGGGATCCCTCAACGATCTCTTCATTGGGAATGAAAGCATGAGAAGGAATAGGTATGATGCCCTTAGTAATGAAGCTGAAGGATTCTACATGTTGGATGGTGAAAACCATGAAGACATGTATAGAAGACTCAAGGGCATCGCAACAACATTTAGAAAGCATGGAGCCACTCACATTTATGATGCTTGGATAAAAAGGAAATATGTGAGTGCTTTAATGCCTTTTGAGCCAACGGACTTGAAGAGCTTGCAAGGTAGACACAACTACCATCAAATGACATCCAATGAAGTCATGCAAGAAATGGCGTCATTCAAAGTTGCTGCAAAGAACGCTGAAGATGCCCGTGCTCGTGCCATTGGAATGCAAAAGGGGGTCAATGTTGCTCTAAAGGCTAATGTTGTTGAGAAAGATGAGGACGAAAGAGCTTTCGAGGGTGCCTCCATGGACTGCCCCGATGAAGTCAAACATGGTCATGGTGAATACATGGAGTTTTATGCAAGGAACTTTTGGAAAGATCCTGCCAAGGCCAAGTCAGAACTCGAGTGCAAGAATGGGTCAAGTGGAAGAAGAGAAAGTGGCCCAAAACTGAGAAAATGCTACAATTGTGGAGATAGGCTGCACTTTGTGGCTGAGTGTCCATATCAAAATAGAGAAGACAATGGTGGCAGGCTTATCCTTAAAGAAAAATCCAAGGCACCTAAGAAGAAGCCATTTATCAAAAAGAATGGCCCTTACAAGAAGCAACCCAAGATTGTATTGGTGGCACAAGAAGAATAATCATCTGCAAGGGAAGATGAAGAGGATGAAGAAAGTTCTCGCGAGGTGGCTGCTATAGCCACCACATCGACTCCATCATCTCTCTTCGACTCGCCAAACGAGAATGTCATCAACAACAACGTCACTGGCCTTATGGCAAGAGGGTTCGAGGTATCAACTTCTAGCTCTTCATTTCCTAAGACTAACATAAATTTGGATATGGATGATCATACTAGTCTTAAAATGAAAGAATAAGTTATTGCTTTGGACAAATGTTTCACTAACCTACAAGGTGAGAACAAACTTCATTTTGATGCTCTTATGATTCAACTTGCCAAAGCCGAAGATCTTGAAGAAAAGGGCAGAATTGAACGAGAAGATGCCTTGGAAATAGCTTCTTTGAAGAATTCCTTGGAAGAAGAAGAGGAAGCTCGAGTATATTTGGAAGAGAGACTCGAATCCATTGAGGAGTCACATGAAGAAGTTGTGGCTCAGCTCATCAAAGAACGTGACAATGCTCTTGCCAAGGTAAAGAAACTAAAGAAAGAAAAGATTGAATTTGGGGCTGCTCATGCTAGACTCTCGGAGAAGTTTGATAAACTTGACATTGCTCACAAGGCATTGGAGAGTGAACACTCTTCTCTAAATGAGTCTCGTGACCAGCTCCAAACTCAATTGAAGATGTATGATGTGCCAAACACCTCCACATCGTCTTATGGGAAAGAAGAACTTGCAAGAGGTACTCAACACAAAGGTAAGGAAGTTTTAGATGAGATACTGAGCAAGCAAAGGACAAACAGTGGAAAAGAAGGTCTTGATTATATTCCCAAGACAAAGAACAATAAAAACAAGAAGAAGAAGAGCAAGACTACTCAACCAAAGACTAGCACCACCACCAATGACAAGTCTAATTATGATGGTTTTGCAGGGGCTAACAATCCTAACTTTGAGTTATATTGCAATCATTATGGTGATGTTTATGCTAGTTATGTAGGTCCTTATGATTGTTACATTCCTTGGTCTATTTGGGTCCCCAAGCCCCTTAACACTAACATGAGAGGACCCATTGAAAAATGGGTACCTAAAACCAAGAAGTAACTCTCTTGCAGGGCTATGCTTTTGGTGGGTCTAAATGGGTACTCGATAGCAGTTGCACGAGTCACATGACCGGAAGCAAGGAGATCATCACGGAGATGCGGCCAAATCATGATCATATAACCGTCTCCTATGGTGACAAGTCAAAATCTGAGGTATTAGGTCTCGGCAAAGTCGTGGTGGCTCACGATATCTCTCTCATGGACGTCATGCTTGTTGAGACCCTCGGGTACAATTTACTTTCAGTTCGCGCCCTTGGTAAGATGGGCTTTGCAGTTTTTATTGATGCTGATTTGGTGGTACTCTTGTGGAGCAAGTCTCTAAAAGTCACTTTCGTGGGATATGTCGAAAATGACCTGTACGTGGTGGACTTTTCGGGGAAAACCACTACATGCCCGATGTGTCTTTTCGGAAAGGCTGACGCGGGTTGGTTATGGCATCGCCGACTGGCCCACGTCAATATGAGAACTTTGCAAAGTCTCCACAAGGGTGGACACATCCTTGGACTAAAAGAAAATGTCTCCTTTGCCAAAGATCGTGTTTGCAGGGCTTGTGTTGAAGGGAAAATGCATGACTCTCCTCATCGAAGGAAGACTATTATTTCGTTAAAAAGGATCTTAGAGCTCCTTCATGTGGACCTCTTTGGACCTCCATCTCATGCAAGCCTCGGTAGGAAGAAGTACTGTCTTGTGATCGTTGATGATTACTCAAGATACACTTGGGTACATTTCTTCAAGTTGAAAAGCGAAACTCAACAAACGGTCATCGACTTCACCAACGAGGTTCAACGTCAACACAACGTCCCTATTTTGGCTATAAGAAGTGATAACGGCTCCGAGTTCAAGAACTACACCTTAAATGAGTTCCTAAGTGAAGAGGGGATAAGACATCATTATTCCGCTGCGTACACCCCTCAACAAAATGGTGTTGCCGAGAGGAAGAACCGGACTCTAATGGATATGGCAAGGTCAATGCTAGCCGAATTCAAGTCTCCATATAACTTCTGGGTTGAAGCAATCTCACTACTAGGAAACCCCTTATTAGTGGCGCACCTTTTTTCACTATCCGTGGCGCATATGTTAGTCGCCACTGATACGTCGCCACTGATAACTATCTTCAATGGCGCATTTCAAAATGCGCCATAGAAGTCTCAAACTTCAGTGGCGCATATGGCTAATATGCGCCACAGAAGTTTTTTTCCAAAATTCAAAAAAAAGGCAGGCCAGATCTTAAACTTCGTGATATGCACACATGCGCCTAAGTTTTTCAAATTTCAAAAAAAATCCGGGCCAGATCTAGATCTGGCTGGAGTTGGTGGTGGTGGCGGCTGGAGGAGGGCTATGAGGAGGTTGCCGGAGTTGGTGGTGGATGAGGAGGAGGTTACCGGAGTTGGTGGTGGAGGAGGAGGAGGATGAGGTCGCCGGAGTTGGTGGTGGAAGAGGAGGAGAAGGAGGAGGAGGTCACCGGAGTTGGTGGTGGAGGAGGAGGAGGAGGTGGTCGCCGGAGTTGGTGGTGGAGGAGGAGGTCGCCGGAGTTGGTGGTGGAGGAGGAGGTCGCCGGAGTTGGTGGTAGAGGAGGAGGAGGAGGTGGTCGCCGGAGTTGGTCGCCGGAGTTGGTGGTGGTGGAGGAGGAGGAGGAGGTCGTCGGAGAGTGGAGAAGGAGGAGGAGGAGGTCGCCAGAGAGTGGAGAAGGAGGAGGGAGGAGAAGGGGAGAAGTGTGGAGGGGAGGAGAAGGGGAGAAGTGGGGAGGGGGAGAAAAAGGAAAAAGGGAGGGAGAAGGGCGCTGGCGGGATTCAAATTTCGAATCCCGCCCAAGACTTCTGTGGCGCATATGGAGGAAATACGGCACAGAAGTTTCTCCCCTTTTTTTATTTTTTGCAGTAAAAAATTTTCTACCCTAAATAACTTTTTACTCTTTTCGAATTTGGGGATTCTGTAAAATTCAGAATGACCATAGGTCATTGAATTCGAGTAGGGAATTTCGAGACGATCATTTTGATAGGTTAAAGATTTTTTTTCGACATTGTATGCAAAAGTTATAGCCGTTTTACCGTGCCATGACCTATTTTTGCAAAATACATCAAAATTCATGTTTTTCAATTTTGTCTCGATCTATACCCTAAAATCTAACTACAACTCAAAGGAATTATTTTTTTGAAGTTTCTATCATTTTTGTTTATTTTTTACAAAACTGAAAAGACGATCCACGTGGGGTGGGGTGGTGGTGGTGGTGGTGGGATCTGTTTTCCCCCTATATGCTTGTTCTGTGGCGCATACACCTATATGCACCACAGAAACATCAACCACAGAAGTTTCTCCCCCTTTTTTTGCTGCTTGGTCCCATCAACCTTCTTTTTGATATTACATGCGCCATTGAAGTTTGGCACTTCAGTGGCGACACGAATATGTGCCATGTAAATATGGACTTCGTATGCATATTGGTTTCGTGCACCACTGAAGTGCCAAATTTCTGTGGCGCATTTTTTCTAGTGTGCCACTAATACATATCCGTGGCGCATGGTTTTACATATGCGCCACTGCATATCTTGTCTACCTATAAGCTGTTTCCTAGTAGTGTCTCTACCGCTTGTCATTCATCTAACCGGTTATACCTCCGTAAAATCTTGGACAAGACTCCGTATGAAATACTTACCGGTAACAAGCCAAACATCTCATACTTTCGGGTATTCGGGTGTAAGTGTTTCTTTCTCAAGGGAGTTCGTTTATCTAAATTTGAGTATAAGGCTTTAGAAGGTATTTTTGTTGGTTATGGTGCCGAATCCCGCACTTACAGAGTCTACAATAAGCTCTCCGGAACTGTTGTAGAATCTTGTAGTGTGGTGTTCGAGGAAAATGACGGCTCCCGTGTGGGGCAAGTTGATGTTTGCGATGCAGATGTTGAAATACCCCAAGATTCCATAAGAAGAATGGGCGTGGGATTTTTCCGCCCCATTGAGGAACCCCTTGTGGCGGATCGGGAAGGACAATGCTCTACTCATGAAGAGCCCTCATCTACACAGACTCAACATGCTCCAACCACGGGAGTAACTCCTACACCATCTCCATCAATTGCTAAAGATCAAACAACTGCTCCAGAAAACTCTAGGCCGGATTATCCGGTTGACACCGGATTATCCGGCCCTAACGGCCAAACTGCTCCTCGTATTGAAGAAATCGCTACAAGCTCCATGCCAGATTTTCCGGCTGACCCCGGATTATCCGGCCCCTCGCCAATTCAAGCAAGTCCCAGGCAGCCTGATGAAGCTGCAACCAGTTCTCCCAGGCCGGATTATCCGGCCCCACCCTCGGCCGGATTATCCGGCCCTGAATCACCAGATGTTCAGCGGACTCCTGTTACGGCTGCTGACCCACCTCAAGGGCATGCTTCACATCTCCTTCTACTGATACTGAGAATTCTAATCAAGGTCAAGCAAATGATTCCAACAAAGACTCAAGTGGTGAAACTATTCCACCAAGAGACAACAAGCTTATTGAACTTAGTCGCAAGGCTTGTGCTGATCAGAACCTTGAGTTAAGGGGTCATACTCTCGACAAAGTTGTAGGTGATCTTTGATGAAGGGTTTCCACAAGAAGGGAACTGGCAAGTTTTGGTGAGCATCAAGCTCACATCTCAATGGTGGAACCCAAGAAAGTATTTGAAGCTCTTGAAGATCCGGACTGGGTTGTTGCTATGCATGAAGAATTGAATAATTTCAAGTGCAACAAGGTCTAGAAACTAGTGGAGAAGCCCAAGGATTGCCGCAATGTTATCGACACTAAATGGATATTTAAAAACAAGCAAGATGAGAATGGCATTGTTGTGAGGAACAAGGCGAGATTTGTGGCACAAGGCTATTCCCAAGTTGAGGGCATTGACTTCGGCGATACCTATTCTCCTGTGGCTCGGCTTGAGTCCATTCGTATCCTTCTTGCTTATGCTGCACATAACAATTTTAAATTGCAACAAATGGACGTCAAGAGTGCTTTTCTTAATGGTCCTCTACATGAGTTGGTATATGTAAAGCAACCCCCGGGATTTGAGGATCCTAACTTCCCAAACCATGTCTACAAACTCGATAAGGCACTCTATGGCCTTAAACAAGCCCCACGTGCATGGTATGAGCACCTTAAAGAGCTTTTGCTAGACCGTGGCTTCGAAGTTGGGCAAATCGATCCCACTCTTTTTACTAAGAAGGTTAAGGGGAGCTCTTCGTATGCTAACTATATGTAGACGACATCATCTTTGGTTCTACTAATAAAGCCTTTAATGATGAATTTTCAAAGCTTATGACTGACAGGTTTGAGATGTCTATGATGGGGGAATTACGGTTCTTTCTTGGATTCGAGATCAAGCAACTTAGAGAAGGAACCTTCATCAATCAAGCTAAGTACATCCAAGACATGCTCAAGATATTCAATATGACGGATCTTAATGGTGTCGCCACTCCGATGCAAACAAAATGTCATCTTGAACTGAATCCCCATGGTAAAGATGTGGACCAAAAGGTATACCGGTCCATGATCGACTCTCTTCTTTACCTCTGCGCATCTAGACCGGATATTGTGTTGAGTGTGGGGTTGTGTGCAAGGTATCAAGCAGCTCCTAAAGAAAGTCACTTAGTGGCGGTCAATATGATCTTTCGATATTTGGTTCATTCCCCTAACTTTGGTCTATGGTATCCCAAGGGCTCCAATTTCTCTCTATGTGGTTATACTGATTCAGATTGGGCTGGTGATAAGGATGATCGGAAATCCACTTCTGGAGCTTGTCAATTCTTGGGAAGATCTCTAGTGTGTTGGTCATCTAAAAAGCAGAATTGTATCTCTCTCGGCCATCAAGCTGAATATGTTCTTTGCTGCGTGCAGACTCGCTTATTATGGATGAGGCAAACTTTAAAGGAATACGGTGTCAATTGTGACAAAGTGCCTCTTTTATGCGATAATGAAAGTGCAATCAAAATTGCGTACAATCCGGTACAACACACAAGGACAAAGCATATTGAGATTCGGAATCATTTTATTCGAGACCATGTTGCCCGAGGCGATATTGATCTATCTTTTGTGAGCACAAAGAACCAACTTGCTGATATTTTCACGAAGCCACTTGATGAAGCAAGGTTTTGCTACTTGAGGAATGAGCTAAATATCATTGATTCAAGGAGCTTGTATTGATTACCCATGCACTCACTCGTACATCTCAGTCCTATCTGGTCTAGATGTGGGCATGTAAATAGGGGAGTGTGGTCCTAATTAATTGGGCTAACCCTCCCCCATGATGCCGAAAGCAAGATAAATAATTTCTCTTAATATCATTTTGTGATATGTGAGCTTATTGATGAGTATTGGCCATGAACCCAAGATATATCTTTGCGGTGTCATACCATACACTCCAACAAGGTGGCTTCGGCCACCGCCCTATTCCATGAGGAGAGTTGGATTTTTGTGGATCTTTTTCGTTGTTTTAGCTCATCTCATGTTCTTATGGGAATCACACTCAATTTTGGCTTTTAGTTGATTTGGTTCTTGCAATTTTGAGTGTGTAGTACCATCTCAGTTTGGCTCTCTTAATCCTAAGCCTTTCCCTACCCCTAAGCTCTCTATTCTTGCACACAAGTCCCTTATACACCTTGTGGGGGTGTTGTTTGGGCACTCGCGGGCCTGAATCTGTGTAAAACAAAACTTCAGATTTTAAGCCGGATAATCCGGCCCTGGCGGATTTCATCTTTAAGGGCAGGGATCGGAGGGAAGGGCTCATAACGAGCAGTACTTCTCCCCCAACCCTCTCCCTCTCCTCAGCCGCCGCCTGCCGTCTCCCACCCTCCTCGGCCACCGGATTTTCCAGGCCTCCCCGGATCTTCTTCTCCGCGCCTCCGGGTACCTTCTCCTTCGTGTTCTTCCTCCAATGAGTGAGGGTAATTCCCTCTCTCCCCATATTTGGCTAGATGTGTTATTTGTTGGGTGGAACGTTGTCTATAAGAATGTTGTTTCTCATAGAAATGGTGGTCTTGCAGTTTCTAGGCCCGATCCACTCTTTGCGTTTAATCTAGTCGAAGTTGAAAAATTTCTGCCAGGGCCGGATTATCCGCCCCTGGCCAGGCCGGATAATTCGGCCTGACAGAATCAAATCTGGTTCAGTTTCGCCATGGTGTGTGCAATGAGTAGAATTGTCCTATGAACTTTTTGCCTACTTTTTCCACGCTCTCTCTTGGACTTGTGTGTATGCTTATCCCCATGCTATCGACCTTGTTCTCTTCACAGGTGGTTCCAGTGCTCCCAAGACTTACAAGCGTCGTTCTCGTACTACCTATTTCGGGGTAGACAGTGAGGGTCATACTATGGACAAAGTTGAGCTGAGGAGAAGATAGAAAGAGGCTGACCGCATGGCTAAGCAAGAGAAGCGGGAGAGATCCAGGAGGGGTGTGTCCAAAAGGAAGGGCAAAGAGCCCAAGATCAACTACAAGGCTTTGGATCCAGTCACTTATTCCTCTATCTGTCACCGTGATCTGTTTGCTGAGTTGCCACGTGATTCTGAGCTGGGGGATTCTTGCTTTTGGTGTGATGAACAGAAAGGTATTTATGAAGATGTGTATGCCAGGCTAAACATTAGGCCTATGCACCCGCTGATTCTTGCTGAGGCTTTGGAGAAGCCCCACCTTGTTGATGCCATGTATGTGGCTGAGCGGATGGGGCTGCACCCTCTCATGGCTCTCCAGTGCTCATATGATTCTAAGGTGTTGAAGCAGTTCTTTTCCACTTTAGTTATTCGTGGAGATGAGTATCGCACTATGAAGTGGATGACTCGTGACAGGCCGATGACTGCTGATTTCCGTGTGTTTGCTGAGGTTCTTGGATACTCTTTCCGCAGCAGGGATAGGGCCAGTGGACACCGCATCATCACCCAACTAAAGCCCAATAAAGATGAAGTTCTCTCTCCTTGCACGATGGACAATGGCATTATGGGCACTCTTGCTGGTCTTGCTCCAATCTATGCTACCTTGGTGGGCCTCTTTCGTGATTCCATCACTCCGAGTGGAGGCAACAATGATAGCATCCGTGGTCACCTTGTCCAGCTCCTAGCCTTCTCTCATGAGGTTGCCTCGTGCGAGGATGAGTCCATGCAGTACAAGCTAGATGTGATGGATTTCATCTACCATGAATTGACTGATGCAATGTTCAACCGGCTGTCCATTCCTTATGCTCCCTACATTATGATGCTCATCAGGCACCTGCTTCCCTCTGAAGATTTCAACATTGATGTTGTGCATAAGCCAAATAAGATCTACAACAAGGTTCGGAAGACCTCTCACCCCTCTTCTGCTCCTGAGGGTCTCATGAGGGATGCTCGCAGGCCTCCAGTGCCTCCCGTTGCTCGTGAGATCAAGCAACTGAACTGGTTCCAGCAGAACATCCTTTGCATGGGCGTGGACACACGCAAGGGCCAGTATGACGCGTACAAGCAGCGCCATGAGTTGGCTCACTCTCAGCAGCTCATCCTTCACCACGTGTCCGGTGCGTCTGGTGATCCCCCGACTCCTACCCCTCCCACACCATATGCCCGATGGAACTCTTCTTCTGGGGTGAACTATGGAGAGCTGGAGCATCACTTGTTCCCCTCTGCGGCCACTGCTGATGATGAGGACGATGACACCGAGGAGCTTGAGGATGAGGACGATGATGGTAACGAGGACGGGGACGAGGATGATGACTACGAGTGATACCTTGGGGCCTTAGCATCGCTCTTCTTCCTTTTTGGCGTCTCGATGCCAAAGGGGGAGAAACAGTTCTATTAGGTCTCTGAGGATTTGCATGGGTCGGGCACAAGCATTTGCACTTTTTCATTCGTCTTTTTTCTTGCTTGTGCCCATTTAGCGTTGAACTTTAATTTGTGGCTTGTGGTTTGTTTGAGACTCTGTGTCGGTGGACGTCTGGATTTATCTCATGGATTTTTCCTATGGATTCATCTATTCATATCCTATTATGATGTGAATCTATCTCGAGGAAGGCACTTATATTGGTTATCACGTTGATAATTGTGGCTATTTCAAGGATGCCTCTCTTCCTATCTCGGTGGTATGATTATGTTGTTTATATTTCAATGGAATAGACTCACACCTATTTGTGTGCATTTGTATTCAAATGCAAATTTCTAATATGCACACATTGAGGGGGAGTCTCTTCCATGTTTTTGTTGGTGGTCTTGTGATCCTTTCATGCAAATCCTAGTATTGTCATCTAACACCAAAAAGGGGGAGATTGAAAAAACATTTCATGATTTTCCATGTTTTGTGTGTTAGATAACAATACCATGGATTATTCTAATGTGTACTAAGTGTTGCAGGAAAGTTTTGTGAGTTTAGGGGCCGGATTATCCGCCCCCATCCTAGGCCGGATAATCCGGCCAGACCACCTTGGCCAGGACTGGCTCTGCGCGAGTCTCTGTGTGGGGGCCGTTTTTCCCCCGGAAAGTCCGGCCCTGGGGCGGTTTTTCTCTCTGGACCAGATAATTCGGCCCTCATGTTGGGGCGGATAATCCGGCCCCAGGGGAATCGCCTAAGTGAGCTCCTGCGCAAGCTTCTGTCTGGGGGCGGAATTTCCCCCGGATATTCCGTGGCTGGGGCGGATTTTCCCCCAGCCGGATAATCCGGCCCTTCCCTAGGGCCGGATAATCCAGTCCCCAGGAGAAGGTGTGAAGGGCAAGTCTGTGTGAGCTTCTGTCCGTAGCCGATTTTTCTGCCAGAGAATCCGAGTCTGGGGCGGAGTTTTCCCCAGGCCGGATAATCCGGCCCCCAAAGGCTCCATCGGCTTGGATTTGGAAGGGGGTATAAATATCCCTTCTTCCCCAACGAGCAGAACTCTTGATTCATTCGAAAAACATCAGACCATTTGCAAGAGCTCCCTCTCTAGATCTCCCACTTCAACCACCCAAAGGCTTTGATCTTTGGGGGAATTGAAGGAGGAGAAAATCGTCATCGTCATCATGAATCAAGCGCATCAACTCCTCTCCATTCATTTGGAGAAATCCCTGATCTAGTATTCTTGTCAATATCTAGATCTTGTTCTTTGTTATTGATAACTTGTTCTTGTGGCAGCTTGTTGTCATTACGGGAGCCTCCAAGTTGATTGTGGAGTTGTGCCCCGCTAGTTGTGTAAAGGCACCGGTACCCGCCTCGAAGGGTCCCTATAGTGGAAAGGTGGATCAGGCCTTTGGTGGCTGGGATCCATCGGAGAAGAGGGTGAGGCCTATTGTGGTGTGGTGGTCTTAGTACCGCCCACCCCTCCAACGCAGATGTACTTCCCTTAACAAGGAAGGAACTGCGGTAAAACAAATCCTGTGTCTCCGCATGCTTCACTACGGTTCACTCGTTCCTCTTCCACTCGCCTTTACTCGCTAGTAGATAGGTTTGCATATAGGGAAATTCCTCCTAATAGTTTATCTAGAGAATTTATCCTTTGTGTTAAGCCTAAAATTGAAAAAGCATTAAAATTTGGTTTAGCACCTATTCACCCCCCCTCTAGCTGCCCATACGATCCATTTCACCTATACGAAGTCAAATGGACCTGAACTTTTGGGAATGATAATATTTATCCACGAGAAGCTTCTGGAGCACGAGAACCTCACCTGGAGGGCCAGGAGGCCAAAAAAAACCTGGTGGCACGCCCAGCCCAGGTGGGCGCACCACCTACCCTCTTTTCCTCCTCGACTGTCCGATCGCCTTGATTCTTTCACCCACGGAGTTCTCTTGATCTAAAAACCCCTATATAAGGATCCCTCAAAGAGTCCTAGACACAGAGGAGATGGAGATAGAAAACACCAAGAACAGAGAGTCTGCTGGTTGTCATCGGAGGAAGATTGGAGGGGGAACTGCTGCCGGAATCGCCTCTGGCCACGTCTCCTCCTTCACCAACGCCTCCTCATCACTCTCCATGATTAGAGGGGAGTAGTCCACACCCCGGACTTTGGGTTTATGGTGGTAACTTGATCTAATCTCTCTATGTATGATCATTGTTGAAGGCCATATGATGTGCCTTGCATGAGTATTGATCTATCTATGTAATTCCTATGGTGGATATTGTGTTATGAGATAATACTTGTTATTCATTTACCGTTGTGTTGGATCTTGTATGGTTTGTCATACTTTGGGAATATACTATGATGCATGTAATGGTTTAGATCTATACATAATGCCTTGTTTATCCATGTCATGAGGTGATTGACACCACCAAGTGAGAGTAGATGAGAGAGATGTGATAATACTAACAACATATCACAACATATGAATCATTGCACTAGTGTTTAGAATGTTTTCCATTAAGAAGTATGATGTATGTAGGTAATGGGTGGCCGAGTGACAACGGCATATGTATTGAGTGACAACAATGGATCCCACATCCTTTATCTAGGGGTAAAAAGGGAGAAGTATGATGTGTGGCGTGACACAAACCAAATGCTAGCCTTATTGCAAGGATGACCTAGCAACACAAAGGAGTACTTCTTTCACCTATGTTTTTACGACATGTACCCACCATGAAAGTACCATTAAAATATTGCAATTGTGTGTACCTTTACTATCCATAACATGATAATCACCATAGATGGAGAAGAGAGGATTAAGTGAACCCATGAACCCATGTACATTGTTCCCATAATAGAAAACCCCTTGTCTTGTCCTCTTGCATTGAAGAGGACTGGGACACTTTTATATTCTTGTTTTTTCACATTAAACCTCCAACCATTAAAACAACCATCTTATTCCTTAAAACTTGTTTAGTGCATAATCAACTAAAACTTATGACACTTTAGTTGTAGAGAATAGATAGCTTTTCCTTCTTGCTCATGCGGATCGATACCCTACTTCCACATTGAGAGGTACTACAGTGATCTCCTACACTTGGGGGTTATCAAGATACTTTTCTGGCGCCATTGCCGGGGAGCGTAGCGCTTAAGTTTCTATTCTTGTGTGCACTAGACTTTAGATTTTTTTAGTTTGTTTTATATCTTGCAATCATCTAAGCTTGGGGAGGTTTCTTTAACTTGATTAGTCGTGAGATTCTCATTAGATTTACTTTCAGTTTTTACTTTCCTTATATCAAAAACACATAAAAGTTATTATAAATTTTACTATGGATGATAACGATGAACATGTTAATGAAAAATATATTGCAACTAGTTCTAAAGAGACACCTAGTGAAGAGGATATTGCTTTCACTGAAGTTTTTATGAGTCTTGATCTAGACGACTTGGATAAATTTGAAGAAACCTTGAGTACCTTTTCTCTAGGAAAACTATTTCCTGTTGCTAGAAAATGAAGTGAACCTGCAATATTCATTAAAGATAAGGATTATGATTTTGAAGTTAACCCTGGAATAATAGAAAGAGTTGAAGCATCTAAGTTCTATGGTAAACAAGAATAATTTCCCTATGAGCACTTAATGAATCTAGAAGATACTGCTTGCCTGTTTGGAAAAATTGAGATACAACAAAACTATTATTTCTTAAAACTGTTCCCCTTCTATTTAGAAGGAGATGAAAAAACTTGGTACAAATAATTAGCTCCTAAGTACATTACTAGTAAGAAAGCATGCTTGTATTTGTTTTTCCATAAGTATATCTCTGATAGTAAAATACATGCTATGAAAATTGAAGTTAGTAGCTTTACACAAAACAAAGAAGAAAGTACCCCTGCTAATCCCAAAATATATCGAGCCCGTTGGGGAACCCCAAGAGGAAGGTTTGATGAGCACATCAGCAAGTTTTCCCTTAGTTATGAAACCAAGGTTTAATCGAACGAGTAGGAGCAAGGAAACACCTCAAAGGTGTTGCTAGCTGAACTTTTGCAGGGCGCACTACCGGTGCCAGCAACAACATGGAGACCTGCACAACACAACCATAGAACTTTGTCCCAACTTGCGATGAGGTTGTCAATCTCACCGGTTTTGCTGAAAACAAAGGATTAAATGTATCGAGTGGAAGAAAGTAATAGTTTGCAGAAAGTAAACAGAAAACAGTAAACAGCTGATTGTAGATTGATATAAAAGAAAGGACCGGGGTCCATAGTTCACTAGTGGTGGCTCTCCTTAAGATAGATGACATGTTGGGTGAACAAATTATAGAGGGGCAATTGACAAACATCGAGAAAGAAATCATGCATATACTACTCATATTGACTCCGTTGAGACTTGATTGGGCATTACAACATTATACATAGACCGTAATCCAACTGCATCTATGACTAATAATCCACCTTCAGGTTATCATCCAAACCCCCTCCAGTATTAAGTTGCAAGCAACAGATAATTGCATTATGCATTGCGTGTAAAGTAAACAATACGATTGTTCTATGAACAAAGGATTGTTGTTTTCTCCCTAGTAGCAACAACACATCTAGTACCTTAGAGATTTCTATCACTTCCCCAGATTACTAGAGGCATGAACCCACTATTGAGCATAAATACTAACTCTTGGAGTTGCTAGCATCTACTTGACCAAGATAGCTACTAACAACGGAAAGCATGCAAGATCACAAATAACAAAGACATGATAGAATCAATAATCAATCTGAAATAGCATCTCAATATCCATCGGATCCTCGCAAACACAACATGTAGGAATTACAAATAGATGATCTTGATCATGAATGGAGCTCACAAGATCTAAACATGATAGCACAAAGGAGGAGAACCAGCCATCTAGCTAATACATGGACCCGTAGTCCAGAGATGAACTACTCACGCATCACACCGGAGGCTTGCATGATGATGAAGAAGGCCTCCAAGGTGAATTCTCCCCTCCGGAAGGGTGCCAGGAAGAGCTTCAGATCCTTCCCAACCTAGGGATGGAGATGACGACGGCTACAGACTCTTTCGTGGAATTTTGATCGGGTACTTAGGGTTTCTTTATCGGAGGCATCTTATAGGCAAAAGGGGAGGCCGAGGGGGTGCCTAGGGCGCTGCACCACCCCTAGCGCCGAGCTGCTGGCCACAGCGGTGTGGTGGCGCCCAGCCCCTCTCCGTCTCGATTCGCTCCAGTGTCCCTCGGTGAAAAACTAACTTTGGCTTTTGTCCCGTCAATTCGAGAATATTCATTTTCGACTTTCCGGAACCAAAAACAGCAGAAAACAGTGGTAGCCTTTGTGGCTCTTGTTAATAGGTTAGTCCAAGAAAGTGTATAGAAAGTACTCCAAAGTTGGAACAAAACACAAGAAAGTAGATAAAACCAAGCATGAAACATCAAAAATTATGGATACGTTAGCAACGTATCAACATCCCCAAGCTTAACTCCTGCTCGTCCTCGAGTAGGTAAGTGATAAAAAGAAAGAATAATTTTTGAGGTGACATGCACTATCATAAACTTGATCAAAGTATTTGTAAAACAATGATAGCTGGGATCATAGCACTTCAACATAGCGTGGAAGACAAAGTTCTAACAATAAGACAAAGCAACTATGTTGCAACATGAAAAGGCACAAACAAAAGATTCATGAATAACAATGCTTTACAAGACGTTTGTTTGTTTCACATAAAGAAAACATAGCATAGTGGCATTCAGCTTGTCCCTCATAGAGTAGCAAACATAAATGCATAGGACACCTTCAAAGTTCATAAGAGTGACTAGATACAAATAGTTTAAAACAAGCAATATCAAAGCTATGCATCAATCAACAAGTCTTGGGACAATGCACATAGAACTAAGAATGGCCACTATGCTCTCAAAATAGGTGCATAAAGTTATAAGGTGGAGACTCAACATAAAAGTAAAAGAAAGGCCTTCATAGAAGAAAGTAGGGATTTAAGTCTCATAAAGAGCTTCCAAAAATTATGGTACTTTTTAGCTTTCAGCTCTCATTGCCCCTATCATAAGCATCTTGAAGTGATTAAGGTTAAAGTGAACAAACTATGGTGTCTATGCTTGACAAAGTATAAGTTGGAAATCTTATGTCCCTTGAATACGAGGGCCGCTCCTCATGCTACTCAAGTTTAGTTACTGGTAAGTTCTTGTCATAGTAAGTACATGTGTATCATAGAGAACCGCCAACGGGGTACCCCTTGCCCGATGATACAGAAGAATCCCCATATCAAAATGACAAGGCAAGCAGACAACGAGCATCTCAGCAATCTTTTTATTTACCGTGGGAATATGGTGCTTTTTTTCTCGCTTTCCTCTTTTCTCATATCTTTTTTTCTTTTTCTCTTTTTTCTCAATATCTGACTCTTTTTTTATAAGAAGAATGCTTCATAGATAGCTCATTATGGTTATCCTGCAGGTTTCCACCATGACATCATGGATTAGACCAACGGCCTAGGCGTTTCTCTAACACACATACATAACTCCATGGACTTACAATCTCCCCTTTCATTTCACACCGACGACATCCATAGACAGAAGAGCATGATATCAACTAGGTACAAATTACAAGTGCAATGTTGAAAGCATTCCCCATGATAACATGGTTCTGCTAATCCTCAACATATAAGTGCAAGCATATACAACATAAACGACACAATGGTTCAAGTTTATTAAGGGCAAGAAAAGTAAAGTGTGCCATCAAGTTTGTGAGAGCTTTAATCACTAGTTTTCTCATAACAAGTTTAATTCAGAAGGTAGATAAAAACATGAATATACTTGGAATAGCATATGCTAATAGGTAGGCATGGTGGACTCTTTGGAATAACTTGGTTTTAGGAATTGGATGCATGAGTGGAACTCATACTTGGTTATGGAGGCTAGCAAAAGACTGGGAGCGACCAACTAAGAGAGCAACAATGGCCATAATAATGCGGAGTGACAAAACATCATTAATCAAAGCATAAAGTGATACTACAAGTTGAAAAATGAAGGATCATAAATGCTTATGGTGACTTAGGATAGTCATACCATGGTGTGAGCATGTGCCAAGTCAACCCAAATAAAGCATCAAAGGAGAACACCACAATACTATGCTTTAATATGCTAAAACAACGCATGATTCTTCAAAGGCACATTAAGCAATATCAATTGTTTATAACAAGTCATGCTACAACAAAGAATACTAAGCATAAATCCAAAACAATATCAAGCATGGCATGACAAAGCATAGGCCACAGTGAAAAACAAGCTCTCTTTACCACTTAAGCATGAACTTTCCTACTCTTTTCCAACCCAAACCAAACTATTTGAAAACCAGTGCATGAAAGAGGGGATCCAACCAATTTATCCAGCAAACTAAGCAAACCAAAGCAAACGAAAAACCAAAACGAAAATGAAAACGAAGACGCTCCAAGAACAACACAACTGTGCATGAAACAATAAAAATGAAGTGTTTGGAAGAAACCTGAGATTTTTATTGATGAAGAAGGGGATACCTTGGGCATCCCCAAGCTTTAACGCTTGTACTTCTTGGATATTTCTTGGGGTGACACGCGTGGCATCCCCAAGCTTGAGCTTTAGTCCATCCTTCATCTCATTACTCATTCCTTCCATACACCTGAAATTTTTCCTTCATACAAAACTTCACACAATCTTTATTAGCAACATTAGTGCACTTAAAATAGTAAGTCTTTAGGTTCAGTTACAACACCAATAAAACTTTCATTAAAACACAAGATACTGTAGCACTTCCCTCAAAAATCTCAATTCCCCAAAAGAACTAAAAAAGGAACCAACAAGAAGCAAATGCAAATAATGGCAGAAATCTGTCAAAACAGACCAGCAGGTAAAGGCGATTTTTTCGAAGACCTTCTGTTGCTCAAATCGAAAAGTGTTGAACTAACGAAATTTAGATAACAACCTAGGGCAGAAGCACAAAAATTAACGCCTCAAAAGGACATACAGAGATTTTACACGCATGTTTTCGGTGAAGCACATAAATCTATTTCGGGACATCAACTTTCCCAATCATTACTTCTCTCTCATTAGAGGTTACTCTTGGCACAAAAAGCAAATAAAAAGGATAAGGAGAGGTTATTACTACAGTAATAACTTCCAAGACTCATCTAAAACTTTTGGGTTATCTCCCAATAAGTACTTTTCTTTAACGCCTTTAAGTTAGGCATAAGAAGCAAGAAACAAAATCAAGTGTTCTCAAATGAAGAAGCATTAAAACCAAATTTCCTGCCCTTACCTCTCTTACTTTTATTCTTAACCTTGGGGAACATATGATTGCTTGGTGGAGAAGCAAAGTGCATGGTGCCCTTTTCCACATCTATTATTGCTCCAAGGAGTTTCAATAGGGATCTACCAAGTGTGATTTGTCCTTTTCCTACACATTCAATAACAAGATAATTAGTAGAAACCATTTTCCCTAGGATCTTTGTAAACACTCCTTCAGCTATTCCAATGGGTAATATTGTGGCATTATTAGCAAGAAAAATTTCTTCACCTCCTTCAGAAAGCCCCCAAAGATTCAAAGATTCATAGATATCTTTGGGCATAAGACAAAATTCAGACATGATATCACAACGAGCATGAAAAGTTTCATTATTTATAGCAATCTTTACTGTGGGAAGCCATTTTGAGGGTTTAGAATTTATTGGAACATAATTATGATGCTCTCTAAGTGAATTATAGCAATCTTTAAAACTAGTAGTCCTGATCTCAAGAGTATTCAATCTAGCAAATATGTTTATGAAGGAAGAATCAGATTTGCTAGGCAAGTTGTAAGTAAAGACCAACTTCTTTATGGCATTAACAACATCATCCTCATTGCATTGCAGGAAATCTCCTCCCACTACAGCATCCAAAGCATATCTATACCAAAGAGCGATTCCAAGGTAAAAAATGCTAAGGAACAAGCTTTGAGTCATTTTAGGTTTAGTTTTTCATGTAGATCAGAGATTCTAGACCAAGCTTCTTCGAAACTTTCTTCAATTTCTTGTTTGAAAGTGAAAATCATTTCCTCAGGTGACATAGTGATTGGAGAAAAGCTAGACATAATGACAACTTAAGATAGGAACTAATTTTTTGTGTGTTTTTAATAAAGAAAGCAAACTAGTAAAACTAATTTTTTGTGTTTTTGATAAAGAAGCAAGCAAACAAAGCAAAACAAAAATAACAAAGTAAAGAGATTGGTTATGAGGGACTCCCCTTGTGAAGATGTCCTTGACTACCTGGCAACGGCGCCAGAAAATAGGTTGCTAAGCCCAAAATATATCGAGCCTGTTGGGGAACCCTAAGAGGAAGGTATGATGAGCACATCAACAAGTTTTCCCTCAGTTATGAAACCAAGGTTTAATCGAACCAGTAGGAGCAAGGAAACACCTCAAAGGTGTTGCTAGCTGAACTTTGGCAGGGCGCACTACCGGTGCCAGCAACAACGTGGAGACCTGCACAACACAACCACAGAACTTTGCCCCCCAACTTGCGATGAGGTTGTCAATCTCACCGGTTTTGCTGAAAACAAAGGATTAAATGTATCGAGTGGAAGAAAGTAATAGTTTACAGAAAGTAAATAGAAAACAGTAAACAGTTGATTGTAGATTGATAGTAAAAGAAAGGACCGGGGTCCATAGTTCACTAGTGGTGGCTCTCCTTAAGATAGATGACATGTTGGGTGAACAAATTATAGTGGGGAAATTGACAAACATCGAGAAAGCAATCATGCAAATACTACTCATCTTGACTCCTTTGAGACTTGATTGGGCATTACAACATTATACATAGAACGTAATCCAACTTCATCTATCACTAATAATCCACCTTCAGGTTATCATCCGAACCCCCTCCAGTATTAAGTTGCAAGCAACAGATAATTGCATTACGCTTTGCGTGTAAAGTAAACAATACGATTGTTCTATGAACAAAGGATTGTTGTTTTCTCCCTAGTAGCAACATCACATCTAGTACCTTAGAGATTTCTATCACTTCCCTAGATTACTAGAGGCATGAACCCACTATCGAGCATAAATACTAACTCTTGGAGTTGCTAGCATCTACTTGGCCAAGATAGCTACTAACAATGGAAAGCATGCAAGATCACAAATAACAAAGACATGATAGAATCAATAATCAATCTGAAATAGCATCTCAATATCCATCGGATCCCCGCAAACACAACATGTAGGAATTACAAATATATGATCTTGATCATGAATGGAGCTCACAAGATCTAAACATGATAGCACAAAGGAGGAGAACCAGCCATCTAGCTACTACATGGACCCGTAGTCCAGAGATGAACTACTCACGCATCACACCGGAGGCTTGCATGATGATGAAAAATGCCTCCAGGGTGAATTCTCCCCTCCGACAGGGATGGAGATGATGGCGGCTACAGACTCTTTCATGGAATTTTGATCGGGTACTTAGGGTTTCCATATCGGAGGCATCTTATAGGCGAAAGGGGAGGCCGAGGGGGTGCCTAGGGCGGCCAGACCACCCCCTGGCGCGGGCCGTCTAGGCCGCTTGGCCAGGTGGTGTGGCGGCCCCCTGGCCCCTCTCTGTCTCGTATTCTGGCTCCGGGTGTCCCTCGGTGAAAAACTGACTTTGGCTTTTGTCCCGTCCAATTCCGAGAATATTCATTTTCTAACTTTCCTAGAACCAAAAACAGCAGAAAACAGGCAGCTGTAACTGTGGCTCTTGTTAATAGGTTAGTCCAAGAAAGTGTATAGAAAGTACTCCAAAGTTGGAACAAAACACAAGAAAGTAGGTAAAACTAAGCATGGAACATCAAAAATTATGGATATGTTAGCAACGTATCATCCCCCAAGATTGGGGGAGATTTTGTGCCATTGGAAGGAGATGTCCCGCACATGGTTTTAAGGATAATGAATTGCTTGATGCATTTTATAATGGACTAATTGAAAGTTCTAGAACCTATCTAGACAGTGTTGCAGAAAATATTTTTAGGGACAGGACTATTGAGGAAGATAAGGAATTATTGAATACTATTACTTGGAATTATCATGATTGGCATATTGAAGAAGTGGAGAAGAATGAAGAAGAAGAATATATGGTCCAACCTAAGCTTGGGGATGTATGGGAACCTCTCGAAAATGATAGTAACACTCAAAATTAAAACTCATTTATCATTTTTGAGAACCCATGCTATGATAATTGTGCAACTAAGAATTCTATGGTCATCTTTGATAACCCATGCTATTATGGTGAAACTAATAATGCTCCTTCACTTTCTAATAATGCTACTACTAAAATTATTGATGGTAATGAGGAATTTTGTTTAGACATGCTGTATGATAATGCTTTAGATGATGTACCTATGTATATTAACAACCCTCCATGTATAATACATGAGGATGAAGATGACATACTTGTTGTCCATGATGATACTCTTGTTAGCAAGAGTCCTATAATATTCTTGAACTCACCTATGCTAACCATAGAGGAGAAATATGCACTTTCTAGAACCTATATATGTGATTTGCAATTACCTTATGTTGAAAATCATCATTGCAACCATGATCTTAAAAATGAAAATACTACTAGCAACTATTTTGAAAGAGGAAAACATGCAATAGGTATAATGATCCTCTTCACATGAAAGTTTTTATGAACTTGCTTCCTTTGGATGTCTACGATGCTAGAATTGCTCCTAGTAAATGCAACTATTATGAAAGAGGACGTGATAGGTGCCCTCATTATGCTTCTATTTATTATATGTTGTGTCCACCTACTGAGGATATGCAAAGGTATGCTTCTACTAGCTGTTATTTAGTCATATATAAAATACCAATGCATAGGAAAAAGGTCAGACTTTGTTTTTATTGTTTCCATATCTTGTGTTGCTTCTTACCATGTTTTAACTTGAAAATTATTTTGATTGTCATGAGCACACCATGGGACCCTGATATAATGTATGGAACACTTCCCAAGGAAAAAGGAGGTAGCAAATAAACACAAGCTATACCATGAATTCTATATCACTTAAACCAAGTAAGTAAAGCCTAGCTATATGGCTATAAAGAAAGCGCTTTGCGGGAGGCAACCCGGTTATTTTATTTTGGATTTTTGTTTTTGAACTCTTTATGTAGCAAGAGAGTTTTGTTTTAGTTTTCTTTCTGGAGTTTTTAATAAAGTACCAAGTGAAACCCATTTTGGATATTAAAAAATTGTTAAATATATGGAGTTGCAAATTCCTGGAGAACAGTTTCTAGTGCAAGAATGTTCTGATTTTTTATGTAACTCCAATTGTTCTCATATTTACAAAGAATTTACCAATTTTCATCCTATGTATGTACAAAAATTGGCTAAAATTCCTGACATGTCTATGCAGTCGAAATAAATTCGTTTTGTTGCTGCTGAAAATCTGGACAGATTCTGCCACGTTTTGTTTTAACCATTCCCGAGTGTCCTAAAATGATTGTTATGAGTCATATTATATGCTAGGGATATCTAAAAACATTATATGCTTGCTGTAACATTTAGAAATAATTTTTTCTTTGATATATATGCAGCAACTATTATGCTTTTGTGCCACTAATGTCACCACTCAGAAAAGAGATGGGAGAAAAGTTTTGTGTTGAAGTTTTTTGACATGGAATAGAGGAACATCACACCAAGAGAAATCCAAGGATAGTGAAAACCATAAGGTTGGGGATGCCCAAGGCACCCCACTGGACTTATTAAACTCTCGGTTTACAAACCTCTAAACTTTGTTTTTTGAGTAACATAAAACTATTGTAGAAACTTGGAGCGTCTATTTTGTTTATTTTACTTTTGTTTGCAATAAAAGGACCACCACCACTATTATTATAAATGTTTATGACAGAACTTCTGAGAAGAAACTTTGCCATAATGAGATTAAAAATGTATAAGAATGTCTTGAAATAAAAGAAAATGGGAGATAAAAAGCAAAAAGCTGAAATTCATGTTGTGTCTAGTTCTTAAGCTCAAGTACTTTTTATGAAGTACAATTTGTTTTGTGCCTATTAATTTGTATACTTTGCTTGTGTATATTTATGTTCAACATTAAGGAGCAAGGGGAGAAAATAAATGTTGACATTATAAACTAGATGGCACACTCTTTAGATCTCTTTTTGCTAAGCCTTCTCTACACAAGCTATGACTTGTTCCAAACACCTTAAAACAAGATTAGGCAAATCCACCTATTTGTGGCAAAACTACTTTCAAGTATAGTATGTATGTTAATCCTCCAAACATTCTTAAAAACACCTTTTTCATGTATTTTAAAGCTCATAAGAAAGTAAGGTTTGGGGTGATACCACTATGGAATTTTTTGTGCTTTACATCTTATTAGTTGTTGTTGGATAAAACATGTTCAATGTTGAATGTTGATAATTAATCATGTTTAAGTTCTGCCTATGGATTGCATCCATGTGAAATAAAGTGTGCACACTAGAGTATGCATGTTGAGAGAAAACGCTCTTGAACCGCTAGTCCAACCCATGGGCAATTCATGGTGAAACTTACAGAATGATGATCCTTGTTGATATGATTCATATGTCTGTTTTTCTTGTTCTTCTGGAGTAGAGATACTGCTTCCCTCCCACCTTCAACATAACCAAGGAATTATATTACCTCTTATGCCAAATGAATAAATAAATAAATACAAAAAGGGGCATATAGATACACAGGAGCAAGAGGTACTTCAGTGATGCGGTTTCAGAGACCAACATGAGCATATAATGACAATCCTAAGTTGATTAGCATGAGGAGTGCAAGTTCATAGGTTAGGTGCATGAAAAAATCAACTTGTAAGATGTTTAGCACATAAACAATATGAAGATTTAAAATAAAGGTGAAATAAAAAGATACTTGGAATCCCATCCTTATTAGTATTGTTGACATGAATTACATAGCTCAAATTTTTATTTTTTATTCTTTATGGAGGATTAACATATGTATTCAATGCTTACTTTCGGTACGGGATGCAAAACATCTCAAGGGAAGACATGAAACTAAGAAGTGAGTCTTCCAGTCAAGGGCATGAAACTAAGAAGTATCCCCTCCAAAAATAAAGGCATGAAAATACCAATGCCAATCCTGAAAAGAGTCTCTTATTCTATAGGTTCATCAAAGTGTGCTTGAAGGTTTATTTTGTTCATCATTTGTTTTATCACACCATCACTTATTGTTTAGCATATTTATAGATGTGTAAAAGATACAACTTGATAGTTGATAGCTCAGTGTCAGCGCTAGGAAAATGCTGGTGCGATGTTGATGTAGAGCTCGTTGGGAACCCCAAGAGGAAGGTATGATGAGCACAGCAGCAAGTTTCCCTCAGTTATGAAACCAAGGTTTAATCGAACCAGTAGGAGCAAAGAAACACCCCAAAGGTGTTGCTAATGAAGCCTTATGCCACTAGGTGCTAGTAGCAACGTGGAGACCTGCACAACACAACCACAGAACTTTGTCCCCAACTTGCGATGAGGTTGTCAATCTCACCATGTTTTGCGGAAAACAAAGGATTAAACGTATCAAATGGAAAGAAGTAAAAGTTTGCAGAAAGTAAACACAAAGCAGTAAAAGTTTATAGATTGTATGTAAAAGAAAACGACTGAGATCCATAGTTCACTAGAGGTGGCTCTCCTTAAGATAGGTAACATGCTGGGTGAACAAATTACAGTGGGGCAATTGACAAACATCGAGAAAGCAATACATGCATATAATAATCATCTTGACTCCTTTGAGATTCGATTGGGCATTACAACATTATACATAGACCGCCATCCAACTGCATCTATGACTAATAATCCACCTTCAGGTTATCATCGGAACCCCCTCCAGTATTAAGTTGCAAGCAACAGATTATTGCTTTACGAACTGCGTGTAAAGTAAACAATACGATTGTTCTATGAACAAAGGATTGCTGTTTTCTCCCTAGTAGCAACAACACATCTAGTACCTTAGAGATTTCATCACTTCCCAGATTACGAGGCATGAACCCACTATCGAGCATAAATACTAACTCTTGGAGTTGCTAGCATCTACTTGGCCAAGATAGCTACTAACAACGGAAAGCATGCAAGATCACAAATAACAAAGACATGATAGAATCAATAATCAATCTGAAATAGCATCTCAATATCCATCGGATCCCCGCAAACACAACATGTAGGAATTACAAATAGATGATCTTGATCATGAATGGAGCTCACAAGATCTAAACATGATAGCACAAAGGAGGAGAACCAACCATCTAGATACTACATGGATACGTAGTCCAAGGATGCACTACTCACGCATCACACCGGAGGCTTGTAGTGTGATGAAGAAGGCCTCCAGGGTGAATTCCCTTCTCCGGCAGGGTGCTGGGAAGAGCTTCAGATCCCTCCCGATCTAGGGATGGAGATGACGGCGGCTACAGACTCTTTCATGGATTTTTGATCGGGTACTTAGGGTTTTCGTCCTGAGGGCATCTTATAGGCGGAAGGGGAGGCCGAGGGGGTGCCGGAGGCGGCCAGACCACCCCCTGGCGCGGGCCAGGCTGGGTCGCGCAGCTAGGTGGTGTGGTGTCCCTCCAGCCCCTCTCCGTCTCGTATTCTGACATCTGATGACTTCCGGAAAAATAGGCACTTTGGCTTTTGTCCCGTCTAATTCTGAGAATATTCATTTCTGACTTTCCTGGAACCAAAAACAGCAGAAAACAGGCAGCTGGCACTGTGGCTTTTGTTAATAGGTTAGTCCAAGAAATCATATGAAAAGTACTCCAAAGTTGGAACAAAACACAAGAAAGTGGATAAAACCAAGCATGAAACATCAAAAATTATAGATACATTTGCAATGTATCAATAGTACACTTGCATATTATGTTCCATTGAAAGGAATTGAGCCTATGAACTCTACATGATAATGAAGGAAGCAAAGGTAACAAACTCCAAATTCCATGTTTAGTTTTATCACCTTCATGCTCGAGGACGAGCATAGGTTAAGCTTGGGGATGTTGATGCATATAAAATGCATACATGAACTTTGTGTTGGGTTCGCAGCATAGAAAACAATTTTCTTCCTACGATGGGAACTACTAAGCACCAAGATATATCTACCTAGATACAAGCAACGGATGGATATACATCCATAGAGAACATATCCTTGAAGACCGACAAAGTGTAACGATATTAGACTCGTGGATGATGTAGTCGATTGCTTGCCGATCTCAAGATCGAGAGGAAGTCCTACCGCCACAAATCAACAGTGCATCCGTGCTCGCACACATGTCCGGTCCACCGAGCAATCTCCACCTCCTCGTTCCAGAGATGCATTGGAAGCAGCAACTCCTTCCATACGAAAAGCCACCTGGAACATGTATCTCGTTAATCCGAGACCATGGGGAAATAATTCTAGAGGGCGAGAGAGATCCTTCACGAGGAGGTGTACTTTGTGAGGAGGATAGGGGGGCTTTTTATAGGGAGAGGGGTGATGGCTCAAAATATATCGAGCTTGTTAGGGAACCCCAAGAGGAAGGTATGATGGGAACATCAACAAGTTTTCCCTCAGTTATGAAACCAAGGTTATCGAACCAGTAGGAGCAAGGAAACACCTCCAATGTGTTGTTTCCAACTTGGAATCCTGCACAACACAACCATAGAACTTTGCCCCCAACTTACAGTGAGGTTGTCAATCTCACCGGTTTTGCTGAAAACAAAGGATTAAACGTATTGTGTGGAAGATAGGAATTGCTTGCAGAAAGTAAATAGTATATAGTAAATAGATTGTAGATTAATGGTAAAAGAATGGACCGGGGTCCATTGTTCACTAGAGGTGATTCTCCTTAAGATAGATGACATGTTGGGTGAAGAAATTACAGCAGGGCAATTGACAGACACCGAGAAACCATACATGCATATACTAATCATCTTGAGTCCTATGAGATTTGATTGGGCATTACAACATTATACATAGACCGTAATCCAACTGCATCTATGACTAATAATCCACTTTTAGGTTATCATCCGAACCCCCTCTAGTATTAAGTTGCAAGCAACAGATAAATGCATTACGCATTATGTGTAAAGTAATTAATACGATTGTTCTATGAACAAAGGATTGTTCTTTTCTCCCTAGTAGCAACAACACATCTAGTACCTTAGAGATTTCTGTCACTTCCCCAGATTACTAGAGGCATGAACCCACTATCGAGCATAAATACTCCCTCTTGGAGTTGCTAGCATCTACTTGGCCAAGATAGCTACTAACAATGGAAAGCATGCATGATCACAAATAACATAGACATGATAGAATCAATAATCGATCTGAAATAGCATCTCAATATCCATCGGATCCCCGCAAACACAACATGTAAGATTACAAATAGATTATCTTGATCATGAACGGAGCTCACAAGATCTAAACATGGTAGCACAAAGGAGGAGAACCAACCATCTAGCTACTACATGGACCCGTAGTCTAGGGATGAACTACTCACGCATCACACCAGAGGCAGGCATGGTGATGAAGAAGGCCTCCAGGGTGATCTCTCCCCTCCGGCAGGGTGCCAGGAAGAGCTTAAGATCCCTCCCGATCTAGGGATGGATATGGCGGCGACTACATACTCTTTCGTGGAATTTTGATCAGGTCCTTAGGGTTTTTGTCCCGGGAGGATTTTATAGGCGAAGGGGCAAGGTCGATGGAGTACCAGGGGGGCCCACACTAGGTGGCGGCGTGCCTAGGGTTGGCCACGCCACCCTAGGGTGTGGCCGCCCTGGTGCCCCTCTTCGTCTCCCCTCCGGACTCCGTGTTGCTTTGGGTAAAATATTGGCTTTGGCTTTTGTCCTGTCCAATTCCGAGAATATTTCCTTACTAGCTTTTCTGAAACCAAAAATAGCAGAAAACATGCACCTGACACTGTGGCATCTTGTTAATAGGTTAGTTCCAAAAAATGTAATACTCCAAAGTGTGGACAAAACATAAGAAAGTAGATATAACATGGAACATCAAAAATTATAGATATTTTTACAATGTATCAACATCCCCAAGCTTAACTCCTGCTCGTCCTCGAGTAGGTAAGTGATAAAAAGAATAATTTTTGAGGTGACATGCACCATCACAATCTTGATCAAGGTATTTGTAAAACATTGATAGCTAGGATCATAGTACTTTAACATAGCATGAAAGATATAGTTCTAACAATAAGACATAGCAACTATGTTATAACATGAAAAGGTACAAATAGAAGATTCATGAATAACAATGCTTTGAAAGACGTTTGTTTGTTTCTCATATAGAAAACATAATGAGAATGGTATTCAGCTTGTCCCTCATAGTGTAGCAAAACATAAATGCATAGGACACCTTCAAAGTTCATAAGGGTGACTAGATACAAATAGTTTAAGAATAAGCAATATTGAAGTTATGAATCAATCAATAAGTTTTGGGACAATGCACATTAAACTAAGAATGGCCACTATGCTCTCTCAATAGGTGCATAAAGATAGAAGATGAAGACTCAACATAAAAGTAAAAGAAAGGCCCTTCATAGAAGGAAGCAGGGATTCAAGTCTCATAAAGAGCTTCCAAAAATTATGGTACTTATTAGCTTTCAGCTCTCATTGCCCCTATCATAAGCATCTTTAGGTGATTAAGGTTAAAGTGAACAAATATGAGGATATGCTTGACAAGTTATAAGCTGAAAATCTCATTCCCCTTACTTACGAGTACCGTTTTTCATGCTACTCAACTTTAGTCACAGGTAAGTTCTTGTCATTGTAAGTACATGTGTATCATAGAGAACCACCAACGGGGTACCCCTTGCTCGATGATACGGAAGATTCCTCATATCAAATGACAAGGCAAGCAGACATTGAGCATATCAGCGATCCTTTTATTTCTTATTTGCATAGGCCTTTTTTCTTTCCTATTTGCATAGGTTTTTTATAGAGGATGCTTCATAGATTTCTCACTATGGTTATGCTGCAGGTTTCCACCATGATTAGGCATGTCTTAGACCAGCCGCCCAAGCGTTTCTCTAACACATATACGAACTCCAAGAGCCTTACAAGCTCCCCTTTCATTTCACACCACCGGGATCCATAAGCAAAAGAATATGATATCAACTAAATAAAGTGCAATGTTGAAAGCGTTCCCCATGATAACATGGTTCTGCTAATTCACAACTTACAAAACGCAAGCATATACGCAACATAGATGGGAACAATGGTTCAAGTTTATTAAGTGCAAGAAAAGTAAAGTGTGCCATCAAGTTCGTGAGAGGTTTAATCACTAATTTTCACATAACAAGTTTAATTCGGAAGGTAGACAAAAACATGAATATACTTGGAATAGCAAATGCTAATAGGTAGGTATGGTGGACTCTTTGGAATAACTTGGTTTTATTTGGAGTTGGATGCATGAGTGGAACTCATACTTGGTATGGAGGCTAGCAAAAGACTGGGAGCGACCAACTAAGAGAGCAATAATGGCCATAATCATGCAAAGAGACAAAACATTATTAATTAAAGCATAAAGTGATATTACATGTCGAAAACTAAATGATCATAGAGGCTATGATGACTTGGTATAGTCTTAACATGGTGTGAGCATGTGCCAAGTCAACCCAAATAAAGCATCAAAAAATAATACCACAATATTATGCTTTGTATGCTAAAACAACGCATGATTCTTTCAAGGCACATCAATCTCATTTATTTGTAACAAGTCATGCTACAGCAATAATTACTAAGCATAAAGTCAAAACAATATCAAGCATGACATGGTAAAGTCTAAGTCATAGTCAAAAACAAGACTCCTTTTATACCACTTATAAGCATGAACTTTCCTACTCTTTTCCAATCCAAATCAACCTATTTGAAACTATGTATGAATGCGGGGTTCTAACCAATTTATTTAAGTAAATTAAGCAAACGAAAACTAAAAACAAAAATGAAGATGCTCCAAGAACAACACAATTGTGCATGAAACAATAAAAATGAAGTGTTTGGAAGAAACCTGAGATTTTTATTAATGAAGAAGGGGATGCCTTGGGCATCCCCAAGCTTTGACGCTTGTACTTCTTGAATATTTCTTAGGGTGACAAGGGTGGCATCCCCAAGCTTGAGCTTTTGTCCATACTTCATTTTATCACATTATTCTTCCCTACACTTTAAAATTTACTTCATACAAAACTTCACACAATCTTCATTAGCAACATTAGTGTACTCGAGATAATAAGTCTTTAGGTTCAGTTTCAAAACAAGTAAAACTTCCATTAAAACACAAGCTACTGTATCACTTCCTTTAAAAAGTTCAAATGATCAAGGAGAACTCAAAGAGAAAGATATTAAGAAGCAAATGCAAATAATGGCAGAAATCTATCAAAACAGACCAGCAGGTAAAAACCGATTTTTTCGAAGACCTTCTGTTGCTCAAATCGAAAAGTGTTAAACTAACAAAAGTTGGATAACAACCTGGGGCAGAAGCACAAACAATTACAGCTCAATCAGACTTATAGAGATTTTTCACGAATGTTTACAGTGAAGCACAAAAATCTGTTTTGGGACAGCAACTTTCCCAAGCATTATTTCTGTCTTATTAGAGGTTATTCTTGGCACAAAAACCACACAAAAAGGATAAGGAGAGGTTATTTCTGAAGCAATAACTTCCAAGACTCAACAAAAGATTCGTAAAGAAATTTGGGTTATCTCCCAATAAGTGCTTTTCTTTAACGCCTTTGAGCTAGACAAAAGAAGCAAGAATCAAGTATTCTCAAATGAACAAGCATTAAGAGAAAATTTTGTTTTAATAGGAGAGGCAAAAGGAATCTTCTCTCTCTCTTCTTAGGGAAGTGTTCTATACCTTTATTGAGTGGGAATTGATATTTAATGGTGCCTTCTTTCATATCAATATTGGCACCAATTGTTCTAAGAAAAGGTCTTCCCAAAATAATAGGACAAGAAGCATTGCATTCAACATCCAAAACATAGAAATCAACAGGGACATAGGCATTGCTAACCATAATAAGAACATCATTGATACTCCCCATGAGTTTCTTTTTAGCATTATCATCAAGTTGGACATTTAAATAACAATCTTCTAATGGTGTCAAATCAAGCATTTCATAAATCTTTCTAGGCATAATAGAAACACTACTATCAAGATCACATAGAGCTTTGAGATCAAAATCATTCACTTTTATATTAATGATGGGTTCCCAACCATCTTCTAATTTCATAGGGATAGAAGCTTTATGTTTCATCTTTTCTTCTTTAATTTTTATTGGAGCATCAGTAATGTGTTTTGTAAAAGCCATATTCATATCACTAGCATTAGGATTTTTAGGAAGATTTTGTAGGAACATAATTACTTCAGAGATATTGCAACCATCAAGATCAAAATCATAATTACCATCCAAGGTAGTAGAGCTATTGTTTCCCATATTTTGAAGAATTTCAGCATTTTTATTAGAAAAGGTTCCATTGGTTTTGGGCATTGTTGCAAAAGTAATAGGGGCTTCATGTGGTTTGCTAGCATCAACATTAGTGGTGGTGATAGTACAAATACTACTATTTCTAGCAATTTCATCTTCTCTTTCCCACTTAGCATGCAATTCAGCTAACAATCTAACATTTTCATCAATTCTAACTTGTATGGCATTAGTAGCAGCAAAGGGATTTTCAATAGTTTCAGGTTTAACAGCCATTTTATTCAAAGAAGATTGTGCTTCAGACAATGATGCTATATTTCTTTTAGCATTAGAGAGTTTTTCCTCAATAGTTTTATTGAAAGCAATTTGTTTACTAATAAAATCGTTAAGCATGACTTCAAGTTCAGAGGGTGCACTTCTATTGTTGTTGTAGGAATTTCCATAAGCATTACCATTATTAGGAGGATATGGCCTATAATTATTATTACCAAAATTATTCCTGTAGGAATTGTTGCTAAAATTATTATTTCTAATAAAGTTCACATCAACTTGCTCTTCTTGAGCAACCAAAGAGGCTAAGGGAACATGATTTGGATCAATATGAGCTTTCCCATTAACAAGCATAGACATAATAACATCAATTTTATCACTCAAGGAGGAGGTTTCTTCAACATAATTTACCTTCTTACCTTGTGGAGCTCTCTCAGTGAGCCATTCAGAATAGTTAAGCATAATATTATCAAGAAGCTTTGTTGCAGCACCCAAAGTAATGGTCCTAAAGGTACCTCCAGCAGCAGAATCCAGCAGATTTCTTGAAGAATAATCCAGTCCTGCATAAAAGGTTTGGATAATCATCCAAGAAGTTAGTCCATGAGTAGGACAATTCTTTACCAAAGATTTCATTCTTTCCCAAGCTTGAGCAACATGTTCATTATCAGATTGTTTAAATTTCATTATTTCACTTCTCATATATATAATCTTAGCAGGAGGATAGTATTTTCCAATAAAGGCATCTTTGCATTTAGTCCAAGAATCAATACTATTTCTAGTTAGGGATAGCAACCATTCTTTAGCTTTTCCTCTCAAAGAGAAAGGAAACAATTTAAGCTTAATAATATCTCCATCTATATCCCTATGTTTTTGCATCTCACAAAGTTCAACAAAGTTATTAAGGTGAGCAAAGATCTTTAGTACCAACACCAGAGAATTGTTCTTTCATAACAAGATTGAGCAAAGCAGGTTTAATTTCAAAGAAAGTAGCTTCAGGAACAGGTGGAGCAATAGGTGTGCACATGAAATCATTGTTGTTGGTGCTAGTGAACTCACACAACTTAGTGGTTTCAAGAGTAGTCATTTTTTGTGTTTTTAATATAAAGAAGCAAACTAGTACAACTATTTTTTGTGTGTTTTTGATAAAGAAACAAGAAAACAAAGCAGAAATAAACTAAGAAAACCAAAAATAAAACGAAGTAAAGAGATTGGTTATGAGGGACTCCCCTTGTGAAGATGTCCTTGACTCCCCAGCAACGGCGCCAGAAAAAAGGCTTGATGGCTCAAAATATATCGAGCTCGTTGGGGAACCCCAAGAGGACGGTATGATGAGCACAGTGTAACAACCTCGGACCCTACGCTCTAAGTTCAAGCCTGGATGAACCAAAAGTGGTTAAGGGTTTACAGCGGGGGCCCAGGGCCACCCACGTGCAGGCCCGTCGACCGCCACAACCACTTCCAAGAACATCGGGACAAGAGCGAGCAGCGTAGGCAACAAGCGAAGAGATCAAATATGCACAAGTGAGTATGTATGCAAGCTACCTTACAACAGTTCTCAGAGCCATACCATCTAAAATAAATAGAAATATTGCAACGCCATACGGCAAGATCCAAATATCCTAGTTAGAGATAATATTGTAGGATAACTCCTCATACATCAATCAACAGAGTATCAGGCGGAAGCGGGAAACAAGATCTGAGTACGGATAAGAAGCAAATCGGCATAAGATGCCACATAAATAAGCACATCCCACCCATAGATCTCACGGATCCCCATCCCTGAAATCTCTACATCGAGTGATTGTTGCCAATATCATCTGTCTCCTCCATCCAGTATCCATCTTGCGAATACACCTGTTCATCTGAATCAAACAATTTATCGTGTGAGACCCTAGGGGTACTCAGCAAGTCTTTATGCCTCTAAAGGGGACATATACCTGGGGTGATGCAATTGCAGCAAACGATAATAACTAACAAGACTATAGATACTCGCTAACCATCCGCCTAACCAATGATAGACGGATATCCGTTAATTAGAATCAACAGTTATAACAGTATAAAGTAACAGATCCATCCTCCTTCTCGCTTACCAACGAGAAAGAGGACGAACAACCCATCTGTTGGCAGTTTTATTAATCATTCCATGAATATTGCACTAATTACTAGGTAGATATTTAGTCAATTTAAAGATGGTACTTTAGTTATACTTGTCTATGATCAAGAAACTGTGCTCCAAGTCGTCCATAACCGCGGACACGGCTTTCAGAAAGATTTACCCTGCAGGGGTGCACAAATAGCAATACACACTCGATCAACCTCGCAAAAACCAAATCAAAACCCAACGAGGCTTTCACGACAAAGCAATCACAGGATTCATAAATATTTCAGGGGGCCACCCCATTAAGCTACCCGCAACAAAGTTGGCCGGCTCCGAGACGGACCCAAGGTTTGTGTCAATGGCTGTAAACGACCGGGAACCCGAAAGTGTGGCTGGGCTTGTCGATACTGCGAAAACATTCCACGATCCAAAACAGTACATGTGCTCCACGCACAATCTTAAATAAAGCAGTAAAGCATGGCATAAGTACAGGATAATAATAAAGCCCCAAACTACTTTGTGGCCCCAAGAAATAGAAATGAAATCAAGCTCTGGCTCAGGGGGGTCCATAGGTCCTCCCGGATATGGATAGTGCGAATAGTCAAGGAACAGGAATCAAGTACTCGGGGTCCTACGGGACACAAGTGAGCATGAAAAACCAAATAACAGATATTGCCCACCGGTGCCTCTTTCATTTGTTATCCCATTACTACTCAGGTTAAGTTGTTTAGGTACCTCGTTAATCAACAGACGCTCACAAACCCTACACATGCAATTCTACGACTCGCATGGCTCAAACAACTCCTGTAGCAATGGCTCATAGGATGGGGGAACAAGCTTCGGTGGGGTTTAAAAGTAAATGCCATGCAATACTTGGGAGTCAGTTTAATGCAATTGCGACTCCATGATGCAAGAATAAGATAGAAGCAATAGGTACTATATGTATGCAAGCATGTGGTAGTGCTTGCCTGGCAGCTCAGTTGAAGCGAGAGATGGATCTGGGTAGTACTCCTGGGATTCCTGATAATTCCCCTGCTTAGAGTCTATTCGAAAGAAGAACCAAACAAACAAGGGTCAACATAAATAAAGTGCACAAGCATATAAATTAAATGCGATAAGCAACCAAGCATGCCATGATGAATGATGCATAATTTACATGGCAATAATGTAGCATGACAAGGGTGAGGTGTGGGGACAAGAATAAATCATTTTATTAATTTTTTAGTCATGTTTTGCTCCCATATAACTTGCTATCCACTTAATATTTATATGATGCATGCTTCAATTCATAACATGGAATGCGTAGTTAGAACGGGATCGTCGCGCTGATCGATTTAGACATATTATTTGTCAAATTTAGAGTTATAGAATTAAAGTTATTAATTAATTGGGAAAAAGACATTTTATTGCAATTAAACAATTTCGAAAATTTAAATTAGTCAAAAATTATTTTGGATGGCATATTTGAAATCCTCACATTTTTCTGATCAAGAAACATATATCATTTGCAAAATTTGGAATTACCAATTAAAAGTTATTAAAAACTGGATCTAAACTCATATTGAACATTTCTGAAAATTATTTTTATTAAACAGATAAAGGATAGACACTTTTCATACACAAGCAGAAGTTAGCCACCGCCGCTGACAGGTGGGGCCGAAAAGCTGAGTCAGCGCGGGCGACACAGCGGGGGTTTTGGGCGTTTCGTACCGCGGAGCTGTCTAGCCCTAGACACAGACATGCGGGGCCTGGGGGCCGCGGGTCCACGCGTGCGCGCGGCCAGCGGACGTGTGCCACGTGGGAGAGGCTGGGGCGCGAGGGACTTGTCCGTGACGGACATAAACTTCTGGGGAGTTTTGTGCAAAAAGACCAACGAAACTAAAACTCAATCCACTGCACGAGCTAGCTGGATCGATCTTGGCGAGAGGATTGCGATCGATCCAAAGCGAATTTGGTGATACCGCAAAGAGCAAAAGTGTAGAGGAGATCAAGGGCTTCATCTTTTGTTCATGAATCGTCGCCAGAAAACATTTGTATCTCCGCATAAACGCTGACGAACAGAGAGAAAACAAGGCGTGTTTAACTGACGGACGCGAGCTGCACTTCGTCAGACGTGGCAGAATAAACGACGATCTTCGACGGAAGATTCCGAGAGGTGCGTACCACCGTTTTGAGCGATTCCTTTTGGAATGGAAAGAGGGGACAATCTTCTCTGTTTTTCACTCAAGGAATCTTGTCAGAGGAAGGCTGCAGCGCCTGTGGATCTAGCGAGAAAGAGGTGAGGCGAGCTGCGTGTGCTGGCTGCTGCTGCGGCGAGCGGTATGGCGGCTACAGCGAACGGGCACAGGGGCGGTGCTGCGGCAGGACGCCATTGATGCAGAGGTGAGGCGGCTGGGTGAGGCTCACCTTGGGAGGTGGTCGGAGACGCGGAGACCGAGACGGAGACGAGGGCGACAGTGCAACACACGGTCGGTGACGGCGTCGCTACGGGTTCACGAGGACGATGGCGAGGTGATCGTGCTTCTCCTCCACGTCCAGGTGGTCGAAAAGCTTCCGGATGTACTTGTGCAGCTCTAGAACACAGGCGCTTGGCTTGGATGGCAGCAGAACATCAGCGAGCTAGGGTGAAAGGCAGGGCATGGGGTGTGGTTTTTTTTGGGTGGAGCTTGGCGTGGAGAGGATGAAGAGAAGATGGAGGTCATCCTGGATCTCGATCCAGATGCATGTGGATGGGGATGAGCTCCTCTATTGTTGCTGCTTGCTTTACGGCAAAAGATAGGGAGAAAGAGGACAACATGTGAGGAGCATGGGGTGGTGTCGGCTCGGGCTGCACGTGAGGCGCCAGGAAGAAAAACAGTGCGGCTCATGGTCGGTGTCCATCTATGGTCAGGGGTTCGGCTCGATCAAGACCGAGTGGTTCAGAGAGGGGTGGCGCAGCCGACTTGGTAGGATTGAAGTTGGATCAGGTTGGGCCTGGGCAGGGTTCAGAAAGAGAGGGGGTCCGGTTATAGCTGGTTTTGATCGAAGTGCTCCAGGAAGGCTTTCAGTTGGGGTTGAGGCTGGTAAGTTGTCTAGCATCGAGTGGGTTTGATAGCTCCAGGAAGCTATTTAGACTAGCTAGGTGCGATTGTACTAGGAAAAATAGAGAGGGGTGTATGTGTGCTCAGCCAGATGTGTGCGTGTGTGGACGCATGTGCATGTGTAATTTAACACACACACGTGCTAGAGTATACTAGTGTGTAGGTGTGGGTTTAAGTGGTAGGATTAGATTAGGGTGTTTGATTTTGATTTCAAACAAAGCTCAAAGATGGAGTTGGATACAACAACCACAAGAAAAACAAAAGAGAAGGAGTGTGCTTATTATTGCATGTGGCCATGCATGTGCACCAACATGCATGTTCTAGCATTTTTGTGAGAACAAAAATGTGGTGTGCTTGCATGTTTCATGTAGATGACCACAACAAGAACAAGATGGCAAAGACAAGTACATGGCAATTAGGATGGTTTGGTTCCAAAGCCCTAATGCCACATATGAATAGAAGATTTGGATCCATGTAGATGTGTGTGGCTTTAATAAATACCAAGGCAAATAAAAATAGCCAGATTAAGAGAGTAGATGATGATCTTGCATGGCCCATGCATAAATTGTAAATGCATTCTCTAGTAGTGAAAACCACTAGAATAACTCATGGCATTTATATAAGCAAGGTTTCAAGAATTTGAATATGGCCCAACAAAAGGAAAGGAAGCTTGTTTACCACATGTACTAAATACAAGATCATGCATGAATATAAGGTGGCCAAGCTTGTGTGCATGTGCCACTAGCCAACATGAACCACAATTGTATTCCTCCATGAGCTTATATTCAAATTTAAACCATATGGAATCTTGACAAGGCACTCCACTCACATAGCATGCAAAGGTGGCTATATGGCTCCCACATATCAATAATGTGAAAACAACATGATGCTTATATGGGAGCATGTGGAATTGTAAGAGGATCCATCCCAACCCACATGATCTAGAGGTAAACCCAAATAAAATGCAAAGCTCACATATAGTTGGATGGTGGAATTATGGGGTGGTGACAAAGAAAGGTGGTGGAGTTACTTAAAAGATATGCCCCAACTAAACTTGGGCATCAAGCATTTATCAAGAACCAAATACAATGTATCAAGAGGCAAATACAATTAATAGTGCATATGAGATAAGAACCAAATGAAAAAGGGTTTTATATGAATAGTAGAATTATGCAATCAACTCTCGGGATTTAGACTGAAGATCTTTACAAGCAAAGTTTGGAAAACAAAGGAGTGATGCAGTCGCTTCATCGGATCGGGCGTAGATGATGTCGTTGTGTTGGAACACACCGGAAGATACAAAAGAAATTGTATGAAAAGACACGATGATTAGGTTTTGCAATGGTTTCATTGGCATGAACAACACACGTTCAAGGTATACTCCAACTTCACCAATGCTCATCATTCTCATAATGTTTTTCAACGACACGGATATCCATCAAGGGGCACATACAGATAACGAGTTCAAGGTCAAAAGATTGGATGAAGGGTACAACAAACGAGGTGCAGATTGATGATTGTAGCGCCACCGTTATAAAAGGAAGGAAGCGAAACCCTAAAGGTATGACGAAAACCCAACCACGAGAAATCCTGGACTCGAAGAAAAGATGAGAGAGCAGATTTAAAACACGCAAAGGTAAGAGGAGAAGAGCATAGAGGTAAGGAGTAAAAGCAGACCTAATCAGATCTATCCAACCAATTTTTCAAAAATAGTTTTGACACTCTACAACGTCCGTTAGCTAGTTATCCTAAATTTGGACCTGGGGTATCGAATCGCTGAGCTCGATACCATCAGAACCCTCGAATCGGCCCTATGCAAGTTTTAGCCCTTCCCGCCAAACCCGCATAGAAACGATTCAAGGATGCCCACCAGGCACTTTCGTGCGGGTGGAAAACGAAGTAATACCATTACACAATAGTCCTCGATGGGACCCACAGAACAGATATATATATATACAACAACGACTCCATGAGTCAAGAATACAGACATACCATACAAAGATCCAAATCACCTTGAAAACGATACAACGTCCGAGTACGGACAAGATGCAAATGGGGCTAAGTGCCCTGAAGAATAACCAATGGCGTCCATAACCCTGCCCAGGCCAAGCCGGAAGGGTAACCCTGCTAACGACGTCGATCTCAAACCTGCTAAAACAAAAGGGGTGCCGACAAAGGGCAAAGGAAAAAGAGGAGCGACAGTACTGAGGTCAGTACACGGCGAGGCTAGAATTCGGAGGCTCTCGCCTACATAGGTATGGTGGACTGAAGCGGCAGCGCAGCAGCACTAAACAACCTATAGAGACTCAGTAAAACTGGCGGCTATTAGAGAGGGATAAGAAAAACCTATTCGGATCCAACCTGATAGTAACACTAATCATACCCATCCTGGTATTCCCCCTCGAGACCAAACGAGGAAGTCAAACCGAGGAACTCACACAGTTGGCAGTTTTATTCATTCAATTATAGTTGAAGCACTTACTAGTCAGATATGGATAGCATGAGTCATCCTAATAGCATAAGTAGTGGACAGTTTTAATTACCATTCTGTTATAGTTGGAACATTTACTAGTCAGATGTAATTGTCCTGAGGAATCCCAAAACCCAGCAGTTGTTGGCACTTTTATCACATTCCATTGGAGTTGCAATACTTACTAGGCAGATATATCAGAACACGATACAACCCAGATCCACCAGTTGTTGGCATTTTTAATATCCATTCCGTTATAGGTTGCTTCTAATTACTAGTCACATATTAAGTCAAATTTATAGTGCTACTTTAGTTATGCTTGTCTATGATCGAGATACTGTGCTCCAAGTCGTCCATAACCGCGGACACGGCTTTTAGAAAGATTTACCCTGCAGGGGTGCACAAATAGCAACACACACACGATCAACCTCGGAAAAACCAAATCAAAACCCAACAAGGCTTTCACGACAAAGCAATCACAGGATTCATAAAATATTTCAGGGGCCACCCCATTAAGCTACCCGCAACGAAGTTGGCCGGCTCCGAGACAGACCCAGGGTTTGTGTCAATGGCTGCAAAAGACTGGGAACCCGAAAGTGTGACTGGGCTTGTTGATACCGCGAAAACATTCCATGTTCCAAAATAGTACAGGTGCTCCACGCACAATCGTAAATAAAGTAGTAAATCATGGCATAGGTACATGATAGTAATAAAGCCCCAAACTAGTTTGTGGCCCCAAGAAATAAGAAATGAATCAAGCTCTGGCTAAGGGGGATTCATAGACTCTCCCGGATGTGGATAGTGCGAATAGTCAAGGAACAGGTATCAAGTACTCGAGGCCTACGGGATACAAGTGGGCATGAAAAACCAAATAACATATATTGCCCACCGATGCCTCTTTCATTAGTTATCACAGCAATTTAATGATCATCTCCACCATAAACATCTGCCAACATTCCAACAACTATGGTACTCGACAACACGAGACCGCACCTGAGCAAGCAACTACGACTCGCAGGGCTAGCTATCTACCAAACAACAGGTATTAGGAGGTGTCCATGGTAATATAGAGGCTGCATGGGATATAACTGGTGCAAGGAAACTAAAGCATCGCGACACGGATAGCAATAGATCAACAGGAGGAAATAAAGACTATAAATGCAAAATAGGTAGAAGGGGGAGAGATGCTCGCTTGGGAAACATAGCCGAAGATTCATTATCCGGAGAACTTGTCGATACTCGCATCAACTCATCGGCCTAATCCGCAAAGAAGCAAACACTAGAAGAAACACCGAATGCAATATTTAATACTTCGGCAGAAGATCCGGCATGCTTATGATATGATGCGACATGGCAAAGATGCAGTGCAATTAGACAATATTAAGTGGAACCGGGGCCCCGATAATTAATTAATAGGTACAAGTTGTTTAGCTGCCCCGCAATTTAAATGTTGTGTTAACAAGGCCAAACATGGTATCAGTTCGCTACAAAAATTTAAATGGAGTCCGGAATAAGACTAGAATAACCCGCATATAGACTCCATATTTAATTTAGGTGAATCAACTATTTAACCCAACCCACCAGATGACATGTATGCGAGCATGATGATTTAATGATGTGACAGGTATATGTCATGTTATAAAAATAGAGGCTTAGGGTCACACATCTGGGTTCGAAAGATCTTGGTTCCGAGGGTTCGGGGTCCGACAGGGTTCGACGGGGACAACAAGGTTCGGATACAAGATGGAGAACTTGTCGCATCCGTGGTCTTCGGATTCATGTAGAAGAGCTCGTCGTCCGGGGTCTCGGTCATGGAAGTCGGGAAGAAGAACTTGTCGGTCCCAGGTCCCATGTCGGCGTACTCGGCGTCCATGACGGCGAACTCGATGTTCCGAAGGAGATCTTGATGTTCATGTTGGAGATCTTGTCGTATGTTGGTCCTGGAAGTATTGTGTTCATGCATCACCGAGGCCCTAGTACAACCTTGTTAACCTAGAGGAAGCTTGTGTCGTCGTTATATCGTGTTGTACCACCGAAGACAACCAGAGCCACAGAGGAAACCACACCGACACAGAGGGCACTCACATGAGCATCAACACACAAAACAATTGTAATAGACGTGCCCAAAGAGGAGAGAAACAACCTCCTTCTAGAATGGAGGCGACGACCTAGGGAACCAGGGGCATGCGTGTGGCGGCTCTTGGCGTAGAACTTGTGGAGAGGCTGAAGTCAACGAGGGTGTCCTGGCGACAGTGTAGCTGTGACTGGGGCGAGGAGGAGGGCTTCCGGGAATGTACTCGACAACGGCGCAGTGGTCCGAGAGGCCAGAAGCAGAGGAGCCCGCGTGCTGGGGGGCAACCAGGGCGCTGGGCCGCGAGGAAAGGACGACGCGGTCGAGGCTTGATGGGGGAGGGCCGGCCGAAGGCTCGAGGAAGGAGGAAGAGGCAGCGAGCTCATGGCAACATGGAGGAAGCAGCGGCGGCGACCGCGGGCGCCGATGCCCGGGGCGACAACCGGAGGCGCGAGGGAGGAGGCCGGAGGAAGGATGCGGGTGAGGCGGACGGTCGCGGAAACTTCTGCGGCGATGGCACGCGGAAGGCTCGAACAGCGGCGAGGAGGAGCTAGGGGAGCCGGGAGGGAGGCGCCGGTGACACGGCGGTGGTAGGAGAGGGGACGGGGGAGGCGGCGAGGAACCTCGCGAGCTAGGAGTCGCTGGTGAGGTCGACACGGAGAAGGCATGCCAGGCTCGCTGACGAGGGGTAGAGGGTGGGCGAGCCTCAAGCGGCTCTGGAGAAGGACGAGGCGGGGTGGAGGAAGCGCGGAGGCAGGCGCTAAGAACGGGCGGGGTTTGATGAGGCGGGGCGAGCGGCTGACGGGGAGCGAGCGGGTGAGGCGGCAGGGAGCGGTCAATGCGAGGAAGAGTTAGGTTGCGGGGTAGGTGGGATTGGGAGGAAGGAGCCGTGGAAGGGCGTGGCTCGTGGTGGGGCCAGGCGAGGAGTGGGCCGTGGTGGTGGGGGAGTGTGGCCAGGGCGCAGGCGCGGGGTAGCGTGTGGGATTGGGATTTGGGCAGGTGGTGGAACCGGCAGCAGAAAAAGAGGGCGGGAAGGAGAGCGGGGTGGGCCAGGAACCGGGCGTGGCAGGCGGGGTGGCGTGTGCGTGCTTTCGCTGGCGTTACTGCTTCTTGTGGGTGCGGTGCGTGTTGAGTTAGCTGTGTGCGTGTGTTGGTTAGGTGGGGGGGGGGTTAGGGTTAGGATTTAGATTAGGTGGGGTAGTAGGTGGTTAGCTGGGCCTTTTGGCCCGGCTAGCTGCCTCCCCTAAACTATTTATTTTATTTTATTTGTTTTATTTTTAGAAAGGCTTTTGTAAATAGTTTTTAGACAAATAAAAGATCTAGAAAGCACCTGGGGTTTTACATTTAAAATAGAGAGGGGGTATTTAGAAAACAAAGATAGGCTTTTAGAAAATAGTTTTTGGTAAACAGATGCATGATGACATGACGATGCTCAAATGCAATGTGGCATGATGACATGAGCATGCGGTCATGATGATGCAATGCACAAAAACACAACGATTTTCTAGTAGTGGTTTTTGCGGGGCGCCACAATTCGACACCACTAACAATGGATCTCGCCCTCGAGATCCGCCTCATGGTACCGGGAAGAAGGCCGACGCTTAGAGTCTTCTCGCTTCGTGTAGATGCTCGCGACACCACTAACAAGAGGTCGTTGTCCGTGATCATCGAGAGAACACTCCGAGAAACAAAGGACGAAGGTAAAGGTATCAACAAACAAAGCCACCTCTAACTTCGATAGAAGGAGGGAAACGGTGCATTCTAATCCACTTCAATGTACACGAGCAAATAGAGTGAGTAGTCGGCATGGGGGCCAATCCATCACGCACCCAAACTATTACTCTGCACATGAATAGGAGAATTATGCAACCAACTCCCGGAGTTAGACTAAAGATCTCGACAATCGAGGTTCAGAAATAAAAGAGTGATGCAGACTCTACATCGGATCTGGCATAGATGATGTCATCACGTCGAAAAACACCGGAAGGCACCACAAGGAACTGAGAGAAGTCCAACAGATGAAGGATTCCTCAGATAGCACGAAGACCGGATGTAGAAGAACCGTTACTAAAGAAGGAAGCGAAACCCTGAAGGTACGACGAAAACCCAACCACAAGAATTCCTGGACTCGAAAAAAATATAAGAGAGCAGATTCAAAACACACAGAGGTAAGAGGAGAACATCTGAGGGGTAAGGAGTAAAATCAGACCTAATCAGATCTATCTAACCGATTTTGCAAAATAGTTTTGACACTCTACTTCGGCCGTTAGCTAGGTTATCCTACAGGCTGGACCAGTGGGGTATCGTAACTGCTGAGCTCTGATACCACTCTGTAACACCCTCGAATCGGCACTATGCATATTTTATCGCTTCCCGCCAAACCCGCATAGAAACGATTCAAGGACGCCCACCAGGCACTTGCGTGCGGGTGGAGAACGAAGTAATACCATTACACATTAGTCCACGATGGAACCCACAGAACATATATATATATACAACGATGACTCCATGAGTCAAGAATACAGATACACTATACAAAGATTCAAATCACCTTGAAAACGATAGAGCGTCCGACTACGGACAAGAGGCAAATGGGGCTAAGAGCCCTGAAGAATAACCAATGGCGTCCATAACCCTGCCCAGGCCAAGACGGAAGGGTAACCCTGCTAACGACGTCGAACTCGTACCTGCTAAACAAAAGGGGTGACGAAAAAGGACGAAGGGAAAAAGAGGAGCATCAGTACTAAGGCCAGTACACGGCGAGGCTAGAATTCGGCGGCTCTCGCCTACATAGGTATGGTGGATTGTAGCGGCAGCGCAGCATGCACTAAACAACCTATAGAGACTCGATTAACTATCGACTATTAGAGAGAGATAAGAAAGACCTATTCGGTACCAACCTTATACTAACACCAATCATACCCATCCTGGTATTCCCCCTCGAGACCAAACGAGGAAGTCAAACCAAGGAACTCACACAGTTGGCAGTTTTATTCTTTCCATTATAGTTCAAGCACTTACTAGTCAGATATAGATAGCATGGGTCATCCTGAAGCGTAAGTAGTGGGCAGTTTTAATTAACCATTTCGTGGTAGTTGGAACATTTAATAGTCAGATATAATTGTCCTGAGGAATCCCAAAACCCAGCAGTTGTTGGCACTTTTATCACATTCCATTGGAGTTGCAATACTTACTAGGCAGGTATAGTATGACACAGATCACCACAGATCCACCAGTTGTTGGCTTTTTTATTATCCATTCCATTATAGTGAAGCTGATTACCAGTCACATATTAAGTCAAATTTATAGCACTACTTTAGTTATGCTTGTCTATGATCGAGATACTGTGCTCCAAGTCGTCCATAATCATGGACACGGCTTTAGAAGATTTACCTGCGGTGCACAAATAGCAACACACACACGATCAACCTCGGAAAAACCAAATCAAAACCCAACGAGGCTTTCACGACAAAGCAATCACAGGATTCATAAAATATTTCAGGGGGCCACCCCACTAAGGTACCCGCAATGAAGTTGGACGGCTCTGAGATGGACCCAGGGTTTGTGTCAATGGCTGTAAACGATTGGGAACCCAAAAGTGTCACTGGGCTTGTCGATACCGCGAAAACATTCCACGTTCTAAAACGGTACAGGTGCTCCACGCACAATCGTAAATAAAGCAGTAAAGCATGGCATAGGTATAGAATAGTAATAAAGCCCCAAACTAGTTTGTGGCCCCAAGAAATAACTAATGAATGAAGCTTTGGCTAAGGGGGATTCATAGACTCTCCCGGATGTGGATAGTGCGAATAGTCAAGGAACAAGTATCAAGTACTCGGGGCCTACGGGACACAAGTGGGCATGAAAAACCAAATAACATATATTGCCCACCGGTGCCTCTTTCATTAGTTATCACAGCAATTTAATAGTTGTAATTAAAGACATGATCATCTCCACCATAAACATCTGCCAGCATTCCAACAACTGTGGTACTCGACAACACAATTATGAAACCAAGGTTATCGAACCAGTATGAGCAAGGAAACACCTCCAAGCTGTTGTTTCCAACTTGGAATCCTGCACAACACAACCATAGAACTTTTCCCCCAACTTACAGTGAGGTTGTTAATCTCACCGATTTTGCTGAAAACAAAGGATTAAACGTATTATGTGGAAGATAGTAATTGCTTGCAGAAAACAGTATACAGTAAATAGATTGTTGATTGATGGTAAAAGAAAGGACCGGGGTCCATAGTTCACTAGAGGTGATTCTCCTTAAGATAGATGACATGTTGGCTGAACAAATTACAGCGGGACAATTGACAGACACCGAGAAAGCATACATGCATATACTAATCATCTTGATTCCTGAGATTTGATTGGGCATTACAACATTATACATAGACCGTAATCTAACTTCATCAATGACTAATAATCCACCTTGAGGTTATCATCCGAACCCCCTCCAGTATTAAGTTGCAAGCAACAGATAATTGCATTAAGCAAAGTGTGTAAAGTAAACAATACGATTGTCCCATGGACAAAGGATTGCTGTTTACTCCCTAGTAGCAACAACACATCTAGTACCTTAGAGATTTCTGTCACTTCCCCAGATTACTAGAGGCATGAACCCACTATCGAGCATAAATACTCCCTCTTGGAGTTGCTAGCATCTACTTGGCCAAGATAGCTACTAACAACGGAAAGCATGCAAGATCACAGATAACATAGACATGATATAATCAATAATCAATCTGAAATAGCATCTCAATATCCATCGGATCCCCGCAAACACAACATCTAAGATTACAAATAGATGATCTTGATCATGAACTAAGCTCACAAGATCTAAATATGGTAGCACAAAGGAGGAGAACCAACCATCTAGCTACTACATGGACCCGTAGTCCAGGGATGAACTACTCACGCATCACAACGGAGGCAGGCATGGTGATGAAGAAGGCCTCCAGGGTGATCTCTCCCCTCCGGCAGGGTGCCGGGAAGAGCTTCAGATCCCTTCCGATCTAGGGATGGAGATGGCGGTGACTATAGATTCTTTCGTGGAATTTTGATTGGGTCCTTAGGGTTTTTGTCCTCGGAGGATTTTGTAGGCGAAGGGGCAAGGTCGGTGGAGTACTAGGGGGCCCACACCAGGTGGTGGCGCGCCTAGGGCTTGCCGCGCCACCCTAGTGTGTGGCCGCCCTGGTGCCCCTCTTCGTCTCCCCTCCGGACTGCGTGTTGCTTCGGGTAAAATATTGATTTTGGCTTTTGTCTGGTCCAATTCCGAGAATATTTCCTTACTAGCTTTTCTGAAACCAAAAACAGCAGAAAACAGGCAACTGGTACTGTGGCATCTTGTTAATAGGTTAGTTCCAGAAAATGTGTAAAAATACTCCAAAGTGTGGACAAAACATAAGAAAGTAGATATAAAATAAGCATGGAACATCAAAAATTATAGATAAGTTTACAACGTATCAAGGGGGGCAGCCCCCTCCCATGGACGACGGCCATGGAGGTGCCCCCACCTCTTCCTTCATTCATGTGGGTGGAAGCTCCACTCACATAAACATGCCTCCACTCACATTAATTAAATTTCCACCAAATTTAATGCAACTCCCATTTAATAAAACTATTTTATTTATTTTAATCAGAATTTTTTTAATTATTTTAATTAACAAACATTCACATAAAACCCCCTGCAATATTTCAATATCACATGCAGAACCAATTTTAGCAATTTCACCCGAAACAATTCTGGTGTCCATTGAAATAATTCCAGCGCTTTGTAATTATTTTGTCTGGAACACATTTGCTCCAAATGGTGTTGGTATCCCTTAAGTGTGTCACCCTAAGATTCGCGAATAATGCAAACATGATTGAGACCCTTCTCCGACCAATAATTAGTAGCGGGACCTGGAGATCCATACTGACTCCCACACATTCAACGATGACTTCTGTGATTGTGAGAACCTTTAACGCTAGTAACTAAATCCCTTTGTCTCGCGATATATTACATGTCCGAGATTTGATCATCGGTATCTCCATATCTAGTTTGATCTCGTTACCGACATGCACTCTTTTCTCATTCCTGTGATATAACATTCTAGTGATCACATCACTTGCTTGCAAGCTATCTCAATGTGATATCACCGAGAGGGCCTAGAGTATATCTATCTGTAATCGGGATGGAAAAATCCCACTCTTGATCCATGAGCCTCTACATAACACCTTTGGAGTATCTGAACCCACCTTTATAGTCACCCTGTTACGGTGTGACGTTTGATGTTATCAAGTTACTCTTCTAGTGTTAGTGATTGACATGATCTCATGGTATAAGGACTAGGATTACTTCGTATGATGTTAGAGAAATTTAAACACAATGACTTTGATCATAATGCTATACTTCGGATGAATGTTCATCACATCATTCCACTAATGTTGTGACCTCGTTATTAACAACATCCAATGTCTATGATCAGGAAACCTTGATCATCTTGTTAATCAACGAGCTAGTTTATAAGAGAGGCATAAATAGGAACCCTTTATTTGTTTATTAAACACACATGTATTAATGTTTCCAATTAATACAATTATAGCATGCAAAATAAACATCTATCATATACTTGGAATACGATAATAAAAACTTTATTATTGCCTCTCAGGGCATATTCCCTTCACTTTGTAGTTTGTTAACATGATTTCCCACATATTTAAATCATATATAATGTTATATCCCTGTTTTATATTGATTTTTGGGGATTTACCAATGATCCCCTTTAAGTTGGCTATAACCCGGTAGGGCAGAAAACCCCTATTTTCAATGTTTTTGATGTTTCAGGACCTATACAAAGTCAAATGGACCTGGACTTTTGGGAATGCCAATATTTATCCACGAGAAGCTTCTGGAGCATGAGAACCTCACCTGGAGGTCCAGGAGGCCCAAAAGAGACCGGGTGGCACGCCCATCCCAGGTGGGTGCGCCACCTACCCTCTTTTCCTCCTCTGTCATCCAATCGCCTTGGTTCTTTCGCCCATAGAGTTATCTTGACCTAAAAACCCCTACATAAGGATCCCTTAGATATTCCTCGACACATAGGAGGTAGAGATAGAAAACACTAAGAATAGAGAGTCTGTTGGCCACCACCGGAGGAAGATTGGAGGGGGAGCCACTGCCGAAATCGCCTCCGGCCACGTCTCCTCCTTCACCAACGCCTCCTCATCACTCTCCATGATAAGATGGGAGTATTCCACCCCCTAGACTTTGGGTTTATGGTGGTAACTTGATCTAATCTCTCTACGTATGATCATTTGTTGAAGTCCATATGATGTGCCTTGCATGAGTATGGATCTATCTATGTAATTCCTATGGTAGATATTGTGTTATGAGATAGTACTTGTTATTCATTTAATGTTGTGTTGTATCTTGTATGGTTTTTCATATTTCAGGAATATTCTATGATGCATGTAATGGTTTACTATACATAATGCCTTGTTTATCCATACCATGAGGTGACTAACACCACCAAGTGGGGGTAGCTAGATGAGAGATATGTGATAATACTAACAACATATCACAACATATGAATCATTTCATTAGTGTTTAGAATGTTTTCCAATAAGAAGTATGATGTATGTAGGTAATGGGTGGCCGAGTGACAACGTCATATGTATTGAGTGACAACAATGCAACCCAACATCCTTTATCTAGGGGTAAAAAGGGAGATGTATGATGTGTGGCGTGACACAAACCAAATACTAGCCTTATTGCAAGGGTGACCTAGTAACACAAAGGAGTACTTCTTTCACCTATGTGTTTTACGACATGTAGCCACCATGAAAGTACCATTTTTTCGAAATGGGGAAACCCCCGGCCTCTGCATCCAGAGGATGCACACAACTATTTATTAAAACAACCAACCAGTATTGAGTACAAAAAGTCTTACAGTTCACACATCAGATAAGGTTGATACAAAAACTAACCATCTAAACAAGGTAAGAGATCTCACGAGAGAAAACAAAAAATAGCTAGACATCTGTCAATCTACTAGAATGACGCCACGAAGCCTGGCTGAAAAAATCTAAAGTAACTGTAACAAGATAGGTGCACCCAGAAACCATGGGTTTCTTCTAATGCTCTGGGAGAAGGAAATCCCAAAACTGAATCCAATGCGTCGACATAAGGATAACCTGCAAAAAAGATGAAACTCTCATTTTGTTAAAAATAAAGTTACGCTGACACTTCCAAATGGACCAACAAATGGCCGAAATGCAATACGAATTCTATTTTTATTCGCCCTATCCACTCCATTTAGGCAATTCCCAAACATATTAGTGATATTGGTAGGAGGAGGTAAGTTATAAGTGCAAAAAACCATACGCCATATGATTTTAGCAAAAGGACATGTAATAAATGAATGCTCAATTGTTTTGTCTACGTCACAAAAGCAACATTTTTTACAGCCATTCTAGTTCCTCTTAGCGAGATTATCTTTAGTTAGCAAGACTTTGTTATTGAGAAACCACATGGAAATTTGAGTTTTTGTAGGTATTTTAATCTTCCAAAGATATCTTGTGGGGAAGCATGAATGACAATTCATAAGATCCTCATACACTGACTTAACTGTGAATACTTTATTCTCAGTTAAACTTCACAAAAATCTATCATGTTCATGTGTCAGGGTTACTACCATCAATCGCTCACAAAGGTGCAACCATGCAGCCCAAGTATGACCAGATAAATTCCTTCTAAAACTGATGTTTAGAGGATTGTGAGACAAAATTAAATAAATAGTAGCATGTTTCCTATGAACACAATTATATAAAGAGGAGTATTGTTGGGTGAGAGGCATCTCTCCTAACCAAGCATCCTCCCAGAATCTAGTACCTCTCCCATCACCAATTTTAAAAGTTCCTCTAGAAAAGAACTCATCCTTTACTCCCATCAGTCCTTTCCAAAAGGGTGAATCAGTTATTTTGGCCTCAACTTGTGCTAAGGTTCTGTTCATCAGATATTTATTATGAAGCAACCCTTGCCAAACTCCTTCTTGTGACAACAATTTAAGTTCAAGGACTTCAATACCTAAACCTCTCTGATCTTTGGGTAGGCAAATAATGTTCCACCGAGTTAATCTATATTTCTTCTTATGTTTATCACTTTGCCAAAAGAATCGTGAACGATAGAAGTCTAATCTTTTTCTTACACCCTTTGGTATCTCAAGAAAATACAACATAAACATAGACAAACTCGATAGAACCGAATTAATTAGGACAAGTCTATCCCCATATGACAGTAACTTCCCTTGCTAGCATCCTAGCTTACCCTCAAATCTTTTTTCAACCGGGTTCCATTTAGAATTCTGAAGCCTCCTATGATGTATAGGTATCCCAAGGTATCTAAATGGTAAAGACCCCGCCCACAACCAAAAATTTCCTTATAAATGTGTTCCTGCTCCACCGCTTGGCTAAAACAATAAATCTCGCACTTATGAAAATTTATTTTTAGGCCGGACAATTGTTCAAAAATACAGAGAATAAGTTTCATGTTTACTGCTTTTTAGAAATCATGTTCCATGAACAAAATTGTGTCATCTGCATATTGTAGAATGGAAACTCCCCCTCGACTAGATGGGGTATCAGTCCAGCTACCTGGCCATTCTCTTTTGCACGTGATATAAGAATAGCAAGCATATCTGTGATGATATTAAAAAGCATAGGAGATAGAGGATCAACTTGCCGGAGACCTTTTTTAGTCTGGAAATAGCGTCCTATGTCATCATTGACACGAAAACGCTTCCATCCAGCACAAAATTATCAATCCATTTACACCAGTCTGGATCAAAACCTTTCATGCGAAGAACTTGTTGTAAAAAGGCCACTTTACCTTGTCATATGCTTTTTCAAAATCAATTTTAAATAAAACCCCATCCATTTTCTTCCTATGGATCTCATGAATGGTCTCATGCAGAATGATCACTCCTTCTAGTATGTGCCGTCCAGGCATAAAAGCTGTCTGAGTAGGTCTGATTATCTTGTGAGCGATCACAGAGATACGATTTGTGGCAACCTTAGTAAAAAAATTTGAAACTCACATTGAGAAGAAAAATGGGTCTATACTGTTGTATTTGGATCACATTCTCTTTTTAGGCAACAAAGTAACAACACCAAAATTGAGTTAAAAAGGGGTAAATCGGCTGGTTGCAACTATGCAAAAAGAGCCATTAAATCATGTTTAATTACAACCCAAAAAGTTTGATGGAATTCTGTAGGGAATCCATCATGTCCGGGTGCTTTGTTATGTTCCATCGAGGATACGGCATCAAACACTTCTTGCTCACTAAAATTAACAGTTAAAATCTCATTCTCTTCTGAAGAGACATGAGGAATATCATGATTCCTATCTTCCGAAAGAGTAAAACTATTGGGAGTCGGCTCCCCAAACAGTTTCTTATAGTAATCAGAAATTTAAACTCTCAAATTCTCCTCACCCACAATGGTCCCTTCTTCTTGTTCTAGTTGCAAAATTTTATTTTTTCTATGCTTACCATTAGCTATCAGGTGAAAATACTTAGTATTATTACCTCCCTCTTGAATGTGTTTAACCTTAGCCCGTTGTGCCCATTTGGATTCCTCATCACGTCTTAATTTTGCCACTTGATCATTTGCACTCCTTAGAGAAAATCTTTCTTCCTCCGCAAGTGGTATATTTTCAGCCTTTCAATCCAGTTCATCAATGATGGATAATAGCCTATCCATCTCATTTATATATTTTCCACTAAGATTTTTGCCTAGCCACGCAAAAAACGCCGTAGGTGTCTGATTTTGTTTTGCCAAATTTCAATAGGTGTATCCCCATGTGTTACCGAAGCCCATTCGGTAGCCACCAAGTCAAAAAAGTCATGTTTTAACCACGAGAGTTCGAACGAGAATCTCGAATTATTACCTTTGTGAGCTTGGATCCCTGAATCTATAAGAAGGGGTGTATGATCCGACCTAGAACGTGTAAGGGCCTGCACCAAGACTAGTGGAAACTTTTGTTCCCATTCCATGGTGGACAGAACATGATCAAACTTTTCGTAAGTTGGTGTTTTGCGATGGTTGGCCCAAGTAAATTGTCCACCTGAGAGAACAATCTCCCATAGATTTAGACTTTCAATGATCGCGTTAAAAATAAAAGCCCAACGGGTGTTAAAGTTATCATTATTTTTATCTTCTCGTCTTCTTAAAATATTAAAATCACCCCCGACAAGTAAAGGTAGTGTCTCGTTTTTACAAACTCGCACTAACTTAGTAAGAAACTCATGTTTTAAGTTATCCCGAGTCGCCCCATAAACTGGAATAAGGATCCATTGAAAACCGTCATTGCGACATTTCAAATGGATTTTCACACAAAAATCACCTGAATCAACCTTGTTGACCTGCAGCGTTTCTGTGTTAACACCAACCAGAATACCACCAGAGCGTCCATGAGGAGGTACCTTTACTATCCATAACATGATAATCACCATAGATGGAGAAGAGAGGATTAAGTGAACCCATGAACCCATGTCCATTATTCCCATAATAGAAAACCCCTTGTCTTGTCCTCTTGCATTGAAGAGGTCTGGGACACTTTTATATTCTTGTTTTGTCACATTAAACTTTCAACCACTAAATAACCATCTTATTTCTTAAAACTTGTTTAGTGCATAATCAACTAAAACTTGTGACACTTTAGTTATAGAGAATAGATAGCTTTTCCTTCTTGCTCATGCGGATCAATACCCTACTTCCATATTGAGAGGTACTACGGTGATCCCCTGCACTTGGGGGTTATCAACCACCACCCCGCCTGCCTCTGTCGTGTGAAGCCCCTCGACCACGACAGGCGGACAACTCCCGCATCGAGTTTCGCCGCCACCGCCAGGAGCCAGTCGTCCTGCATAGCCCTCCTCGACGAAGGGGAAGGAACGAGCACCACACGGGCTTTGCCTGGCGGTGTCCACATAGTAGGGAGGTGGCGGGGGAGGGGGCTGTGCTAGGGTTTGCTCCTCTAGTCATTGCGGGGACGACCGCGGACGGAGGGGAAAAGTAGTAGATCAAGACAAAGCATCCTAGCCATTGCTCCCTACCTCCATAAACTTCGCCGAGGGAAAATATAATCGTCCCTTCTGCCCTTTGCGGCAACACTTGGTTGGTGGATCTGTCTTGTCCTGGGGTCTTGCTGAGTTGATACTGCACGAGCGTTGGTTTTGGCCTCCTTGCTGGATGAGGTATCTTTGTCAGATTCGCCAGACAAGATCTACCGCCGCCCCTCTGTCAGTGGTGTTTCTCAACAATAGTGATGCAAGTGAGTCAATATTAGGATACCTTCTACCCACTTTGGTTCAACAAAATAACCAAAACCAACCTGCTCCGTGTAAGGTTTACTCTGATACCCTCCAGATCATTCTTTAAACAGGGTAATAAGCTTCCATCAAATTATAAATAGAGGTATAAAGTGACCAATTAATAAATTCCTTATAAAAATAAAGGAGCACCATCCTTAAAAAAGATACACCTAAGCTGACGTACCAAAGGACAGAATATACGAAGTTACAAACTAATAAATACTTATTCTCATGATAGAAGAAAAGCATGCCAAAGTGGCATGACCCAAGCAACGAGAAAACTCTTGTAACACAAACCCTAGAGAGCGCAATTACACATGGACGTTCTTCTAGAGAGTAGAGCAAAGAAGAAGAGAAACATTAGTATACATGATACAATACACATGCCTCCCTGTACTGTTTGTTTGGTTTCTCCTCTTTGTAATTGAAAAGGCAGAGCTCCTGTCGGTCCGGATCTCAGGACCGTTTTGCCAACCGCCGACATGAACGAAATCGAATTTCATTGCGGGAAATTAGGATTTCATGAGGGAGGAAAAGGCGAGGTGGTTGCTCCAAAAACAAATTATACGTGGGTTACATATACTCCAAACACATGAACACCGTGCCTTCTGTTTATCATCATGCTGATATTCATAAGTTTTCTTACTATATTCTTGCATGCCAGCTCGCACCATGGATCTTTTAGTGTATTTACTGCTGCAAAGAATAAGAGTAAACAAGAATAAGTTAGCTGGAAAACAAGAAAACATACTCGAGGTCCAAATCAGAGAGAGAGAGAGAGCTCCCTTCAATCCAAGCACGAGGGGAAGATGATGGTAGGTTCATCTCCCGGGTCATGCAAACCCATGCAGGTGCGCAGGATTACAACGCTGCATGCACTAGAGAGGTATCCATGAACCGGCAGCTGCATCCGACCACTTCCCCTCCTGGTTTGGATCGAAGGGAGCTCGATCTTCTTATTTTTTCCTTTCTACCATGCCCTCTTCATCTTGTACCTCCCCATCACATCAAAGCCAGGTCTCAAAATTAACCACCTACTCAGTACTCACACACAAAAATTGTCAAGGAAAACGACGGAAAGAATGAAAGGAAATCAATAAAACGACGGAAAGATATGCATCGACCCTTGGATGCTATGGGTTTCTTGGATCATATGTGAGTTGGCTGCAAGGATAGCTTGGGGTTGGTAGGCATTATATAGAGCGAAACGGCTAATCTGGACCGTCGGATCGGTCCTGAGGCCCTCTCATATATGGACAGAAATCTTGTCCTTTTTTCTTTCCATCGTCAGATTCTCGCATGCATCATGCATGCCTGGCAAGCAAGATGCAGTCTGTTTATCAAGTGCCTCGTGCTTAAAATATTGTTTGGAATCTCATCGTGGTGGAGAAAGAAATTTAACGGCCGGATTCGACCTTTAGAAAAGCATCTCTCTCGTTCCGGAACCATCCTGCGCAAGCAATTGCAGTAAAATGGAAGTTGTTGATGATGATGGAAATCAATCAGATATGTGCAATAATGGAGAAGGATATTATTATATAATTGGTAATAGTGTATGCATACAGGAAAATTGTAAATGATCCAGCTACATTTATTCTCTGTGAATCCTGCCAGGTAACTAAATTGATTTCTTCCGCTTATGGAGTAGTAATAATTTCATGAGATGTCCATCGGTTTGATTATCCTTTCCTATCGTGCTTGATAAGGGCATGTACAATATGACGATGTCAGTCTTCCCTTAGCATTGTCACATCGTATTTTTGCTTAGTTAGAGAAGAGAGAATTAAGTAAGAGAAAGTTGCATTTCCTTAGCTAAGGGATTATCCCTTAAAAATAAGAGAAGACTATTTTCTCCATTGTATCTTGTGTCTTCCCTTATCAATATAAATTTTTACTATAATTAGTCAATTCACATTAATTCTTAGAGATGACCCATTGTACGACTTATTCTTATTGTCTTCTCTAGTTATGTGGAGGGTTAAAAGATGACCCACCTTCTCTACCATTGTACATGCCCATATCTTATTAGTGCACGTTAATCAACCAATGTAAAAAACATACTGGATTATATCTTCAAAAATAGTCCCTCCGTCCCAAAATAAGTGATGTGGGTTTATCTAGATTCGGATGTATCTAGACACGTTTTAGTATATAGGTACATGCAAATCTAGACAAATTCAAGTCACTTATTTTGGAACGGAGGGAGTACATAGGATGTTGGCACTGTCTCATACTGTGATGTGTATACCTAACGGCGACAACCATGAGTCCAGCGTCAGATCTAAGCCTAGAGATTACATGTCTCGGCATAACATTTTGCCACACCATTTTCAACAAAACCTATCACTATGTACAATGGCGAGAAAAATCTATTCAACAAAAGTTGCAACAAAGATGTGATCCGACGAAAGTTCTCCTTTCTACATCATTTGGGATGATGCACCGTAAAAATATATTACTATGTAAAATGGACGAGAAAAAGTCAATTCAACAAAATAAATTGAGAACTTTTTGCAACAAAGCATACCTAGGAAGAGGGACACACGTCACACACATCGACCGAAAGGAGCACAACGCGAGGCGAAGCTCACCGGAGCTCAAGATGGGCACACAAGCTTGGTTGCGGAGGTGGAGAAGCACAATATGAAGGGAACCAAGGAGAGGTAGCAAAGATGTGGTGAATGAGAAGTGGTGGGTTGGAGGATTTACGTTGCAAGAAGATAAATATGCGGAGTGAGTTAAGGCATTTTACATGCAGAGTAGAAAGGGAATGCTCATAAGCGCGCTTATTATTTATTTTTATTTCGTATGAATAGGTTAATGAAATTGTGAGTTTACATGCTTTCAAACATTTTCCATGGAATTCCTCATCTATTGATTTCATTCTGAAGTAAAAAAACACAGATACTTTGTGACATATTAGTATTGAAGAGAAGTTGACTGTCCAAGGAAGTGCATGTGTATGGCCCAAGGTTTTGGTTACCGGGCTGGTTACCGCGGTTACCGGCCGGTAACCCATTTTACCGACACCCCCCCGGTAATTTACTTTTTGGGGCAAAAAATTTCGATAATATTTGAATTTGGTCCATATATGTCTGAAAAATTGGTGGTAATCGGATATTTTAAAATTTCTTAGTTTTAAATTCAAATTTTATTCTGAAATTTTATTCGGTAATTTCCGGTAACCCAAAATACCGACCACCCCCGGTAAAATTTTCTAATCCGGTAGCCAAAACCTTGGTATGGCCTGAGTTGAGAGTTGTTGCCATGCATCGGATGCTTTGAAGTCGAGCATTTGGAGAAGGTTTTTGTTAGTGCTTCAACTTGATACCTTATTTCATGTTTAAACTTATTTACTGAAATGAACAAGTTTCCGTTGAGTTTAATGGTAAGGGACTATTCTGTTGGAAAAAAGTTGAAAGTTATTGCGGATTCTCAGCAGAAAGGGACATGGAAGAATGGTGGCTGGGCAGCGGGCGAATAGGGCGAACCGAGGACCAACCATTCATTGCTTGGGTGAGTGGCGGCTGCCTTACTAAGACTTGGCCCATTAAAACAGAATCAGGCTAACAAATAGTAGTGTTGTGCAATACATTTCAATATTTAACCTGGCATACAGTAGTATTTCTTGAATTAAAAACTGTTCCTGAAAAGCAGTCCTTGTCTCAAATGGCATCTAATTAGGTCATGATGTTGCCAACTTTGTCTAGCTTTACAATAGAAGTGGCAATTTCTATGATTCGATACGACAAAGTTCCGCGAGATGTTTCGCTAGTGCAAGACTGCAATGCATAAACGGGGATGACTTGACCATCATAGAATCCATATCTTTCTGTTTATAGGTTGGAGCCATGTTTCGTGCCATTTGCCTACATGTTAATAGTGTCCTTTTGGTACAGTTCTTCTAATAATAACAACGATGTATCTAATACCAAGGCAAGGCTAGGTGCATGCTTAGGTGTGTTGTTTACACTTGGCACAAGTGCTAATGAACTTTAACTGGAACCAAGTTCTTTTGAAAGCATGTTGATTCTGGTGGAACAAAGTGGAATTTTTTTCACGTGGTACCAAGCTTCTATGGTCATGCACAATAAAAATTAATAACTATAGTTTGTGTGCATTCTAATGAAAATGGGCCAGTGATTTCTAAATTTAATGAACTCTAGAAGTTAGGAGATCAGGTTTTACATCATTGCAAAATTAATTTATATACTATAACAAACTCAGACATGTTTGTGAAGTAACATGATAGATCGCCTAAAGATGCGAGAAACTTAATTTAGATTATCTTGATAATTTTGAAAACTTATATGCGTGTTTTTCTAAAATTTGTAAATATGATATCAAGATTTGTTATGAGTAAATATGATATCAAGACTTGCCCTCTTTCATCTTTAATGAAGTGGAGAAAAATATAGGACGAGGAATTTTTTAATTGGTAGCATGTTTTATCCGTTTAGTTTAAAAGAATGTAGCAAATGAAAAGTGGAGGAAACATTTCTTTGATCAAAATTTCATTGGAAAACGCAAGAAGTTTACACCTATCTTTGTCTTTAGAACTCCAATATGTGGAGAAAGAGACCAAGGTCCTTAATAGCATAATGACATCCTAATTATTTTTCATGTTCTTTGATTTTGACATGACTATGTTTATCATTATTCCTTTGTTTTTCCTATTGAAACAAGCACGTCAGTTTTTTTAAATGTTTTTTGTAGTACTCCCTTTTACACATGTATTCTGATCGTATTCATGCAATCATGTGTGTTTCATGTTCCTACGTTTTCCATAATCCTGCAAGCCAAAGTGGCCCAGGTATAATTTTGGGATTTCTGAGGTACTCCAGTATACAACACTGCTTTAATAAGTGGTTCATTGCGGCCCTTTTATTACTTGCCCAAGCATCCATTTTATTCTTGCATGCTTTATTCCAGCGGTTCCAACTCAGCTCTAACAACTTTGTTCCAACCCAGAGATAGGATTCCTCCTGTACCCTGTTGCGAACATAAGTAGGAGTATATAATATAAACTCTCTGATGCTTGGCTTGGCAATGTATTGATTCATACTAGTAATATTAATCGAATTTAACAAAGCTTATTTTATTTAACTTTAGCATACAGTGTGCTGCTTCATGACATCAGCAGGTAGAAGCTGAACCATCTTATTTTATGCGTTGCAGCCTTGCAGCTGCTAGCCTGCTACAGAAATGGTGTACATCTTGTCATTGAGAAAAAGCAAGGAAAATCCAAATACTCACTCTGTTTCATAACTTTTGTCCTAGTTTTAGTCCAAATTTAAGCAACAAGCATCACAAAAAAAATGAAACGGATGGAGTAATTATTACTAGTGATGTTCCTCGAATCAGGCTTTCGCCCCGCTTTGTAAATAAAGCACACAGGTGAGACCACTGCTGGGCCAGACAGCACATCGCCCAAAGAAATATACACCACATGGTACAAGGCGGAGAACCCAAGCCCAACACGAAAAGCAAGAAGAACTAAAAGAAGAAGAAAGCCTATAACGGCGGTGTGCCGAAAACGGGAACAACTCGCAACCGGTGCGCCCTCCAGAGAAGTACCACCACACATCCCGCAGACCAAAGCGCCTGCGTACCAAAACAGCACCTCCAAGAAAGGGAGTGACGACGATGACACTGTTGTCCGGCCGGGACCTAGGGTTTCCCCCGGTACGCAGCGGGGGGTGGGGGAGGGAGGCCCCCGACACCCTTCAAGAAGGAAGGTGACACCCTTGGGCGTCACCGTGCTAGTGTAAACAAACAATGATTTCTCCCGATCCCACCAGAACCACCCTCCCGAGCACTTTGAAAAGCTCCACCAATCACGCCACCCACGAGCACACGCTATCCCGGTCTTGAAGTCGCCACTGCCATCACACCAAGAGCCATGGAGCGAAGCCGGTAGGCCGAGAGAGTGGAGACTTCGGCGACGGTCGGCCTATCAACAACACGCGGGAGGGAACTACCTCCACCACCAGCAGGTGGTAGCCGACCGGATGTAGCAGCGAGACAAACCAGGCCCTCTAGCCCGGCCGAGCCCACGGAGGCTCGTGAAGTCCCACCACCGCACTGCAGCAAGGGTGCCATCGAACACGCCAACCTCCGCCCTAGGCCCTACTCCTCCTTCCACCAGGGGATCCGCCACCACGGCAAATCCCGGCCGCCAAGTAACAACACCATCACCATCGAGCTCCCCTAGGCCAGCTGGACCGCCACCGGTCTGGGGATCTCACGTCACCTCCCGGAGCCTCCTCCGACAGAGGGATGTCGTAGCCATCCGCCTTTCGAGGCCGCTGCCCCGACGTCTACCGAGCCGGACTCGCACCCACCGAGCCAGGTTCGTTGTGTGACCTGTAAGGTGGGGGTAGGTCTAGTTGATGTAGGATGGCGGCCGCGGCACAGCCGCACGGAGGAGATCAACCTCCACCACCAATGGCGGTTGCCGTCCGGATGCGGCAACAGAGACACACTAGGTTTCGGGACCGATCGAGCCCAAAAAAGGGCCCGTAAAGTCTCCGCCACCATGCTGCTACAGCGCAGCCGCCGCCGCCGTCCTACACGCCCACACCGCCGCCCCTCCTCCAGAAGGTGCCAGCGTCACGAAAGGCCCGCCACAGGCCCAGATCGGGTCCAAGTGGGCCTAGATCTGGGCTAGCCGAAACTTCCCAAGGGCCCAAGCCCACGAGGCTCCACCCTGCCGATGCCCTGCGCCGCCACCACGGCCCCTGGTGCCGACCCCTGACCCCCCGCCACGTTACCGGGGTGTGTCGCCACCGTCCTCCAGATGCGCCGCCGTCCGAAAACTAGCCGCCGCCGCCGTCCTCCAGATGCGCCAGGCCCGCACGCCGCCGCCTGAGGCGCGCCAGAACGCGCCGCCGGGACACCGCCACCTTGCAGCCCTCCGCGCCGAGCCACCACCAGCGCCGCCCCGCTCAGCCCGGCCCACCCGCGCATACCGTCGCCTTGGGGAGGGAGAAGAGGCCCCGCCGCCGCCTACGCTGGCCGGGCTTCGCCCGCTAGCGCGCCCCGGCGGCGGCGAGGGGAGGGGAGAGGGTGGCGGCGGCCTGAGGTGGCGCTAGGGTTTTCCCCCTGGTCGCTCATGGGAGCGACACGGGATGGACGGGAGCAGTTTACTAGTGATGTTATGTTCGGATTCTCTTGAACATGACGTGATTGAGTTATCACGCCGATATTGTTGGTTTCTGTATGGGGCAATTGCTAGTACAGTAGTAGTAGTATTTTCATATCAGACGAGAAAATTTAGTTTGAGATCTTGGTCACTTTGTTGGTTTATATTTTGACAGGACAGACCAAAGAGAAGTTCACTTTGGTGAGGATGACGACATTTTTTTAGAACTCCGGCCAGTTTTATTGGTTAACAATGTTCACAGGTATAAAAAGAAATTTTGACAGCGCTGAAGTCGCAACCCTGGGAAGAGCAGCTGAGCAGGCTTCACAGTTCGCTTCATGATATTCATGCTTGGAAGATGCATGCTGGAATGTTGCTCGCCGGAGACGAATTTCCTTATCCAGGGCGCCGAAACTACTCAAGACCTTCATCACCTAGGCCTTTCAGGCTTTCAGCACTTCTTGACAGTTTTTTTAGGGAACAGAATTATATTTTTCAGAGGAACCTGAAGGCTTCCTGCTCATTTTCATGGGCCCAGCTCATTTTAGTCTCGAAAGATCAGCTCATTTTAGTGGCGAAGGCCTAACTCGGTAAAATGTTATGGGCCAGTACAAACACATGGAATTGGCTATCTACACATATTTTATCTCTGAAAAAAAATTCTATCTACACATACAAGCAAACGGTGTTTGCTTGATTTTCTTGCCAGTCATGCCCAAAATCAGGAACCACCACTTTGATATTCAAATGTACCGAATGCCATCACTTTACGTTTTCCCAAAAAAACACACCACATTGATGACAAAAAACCACCAATTTATGGTCAAATTTACCGAAATCCTGTGGGTTTTTGTCCCGAAAACGTAAAGTGGCGGCATTCGGTAAATTCGAACATCAAAGTAGTGGTTTTATGCTATATACTCCCCAAATCAGCAGGGCCAACACGCCTTATTATCATTTTTTTAGGGAAGGCCACACTGGCAATTTTATTGATTGGTAAATACATCATTTGCTAATAACTCATAGATAAAATCTTGCGGATCCCCCAACCAAGTAGTTGATTGGGGTCTCTCCTGAAGGGTTCCGTACCAAAAAACAAAAAAATTCTTACTATGCGAACACTAATACCAGGATCTATACTATGTAGATATAAGTAAGGAAAAAGAAAGACGGTATTCATACCCTTGAAGACCGAGAAACGCCTTACGCAGGAAGATGTATGTTAATGGAGACGAGCATCTCCAAGCACCCCCAAGTGTGGTGCCTCTAAAGTACTACACACGTTCGGTGTAAGCGGCGTCTCCCGGGTTCTGATCCAGCCGAGCAGCGGAAGAGAAAGATGGCGGACCGAAGATCACACGATGGTACTATGAAGGTGGAGAACTCAAAACACTAGAGGTCTTCTCCAATATTACTGAGAAGCACTCGATGAAAATGAGAGAGAGAGAATAAGAGAATGGGATGATTCCAAGAGGAATAGGGAGACCCCTATATATAATGGGAGGGGAGGGGCACCACCCAAGGGGCAGGCGGTGTGGGACTAATCCCCACACCCACCGGCCACCATGGGGGAGCCGCCGGCCCTAGGTGGGCCCTACTTGGGAAGCCCACCAAGCCCTGGCCGGCTGGCCCTCCTCCCTAGGTGCCTTGCCCCTTTGGGCTACCCTCCGCGTGAGGCCCATTAGCAATGGGCTGCCTATAAAAATAAATTATTTATTTAATATTAATTCACCAATTAATATAAAATACACATATTATTATATTTCTTCATTCCGAAACTCCTTCCGGACCCCTTCGATCATCATCGGATGTTACCCGGAACTATTCTGGTTTCTCTCTCTATTTCTCCTACCAAACCGCATCTATCCATAAGCGTCCTCACCCTTAAGCGTGACATCCTTCGGTTCAGAAACACTCCGGACATGATTGAGACCTCTCTCATATCAATGATCATCAGAGGGACCTGGATGCCCATGTTGAACCCCGTGCATTTCACGAAACTTATCACTCGATCCGTTAACATTGTTTCCCATTCCTTTTGTCACTTGATACCTAGTTCATCCGAGACTTGATCTATGGTATCTACATACCTTCGTTCGGTCTCGTTACCGATGAACTTATTTACTCGTTCCCATGTCGTTGTATTCCGTGACCAAGTCACACGCTTGCAAGCTTCGTTAATGCAACATCACCGAGATGGTGCGATGACCCAGCATACCACTGCATGACGTAGTACACTATAGTCATTGACATAACACCAATAAAACACCATTCACTAGTGTTACATCCCTCAGAGTGGTACAACAGAAACACAGCAGGTCCAAGACATGATTACAACTTGACTCTTTACAAAAGATCCAGAGAACACTCTAGGTTAAAGAGAGAGAAAGAAACTTCTTACAAAGAAGAACCAGAAATAACAGCTCAGAGCTATCTGGCTAAAAAGACTAACATCTAAACTATCTGGCTTGCAATTCCTACTAACGCAATGCTTTACAGAAGTAGGTTTTATGGCTAGAGTATCTACTCCTATCTAATTAGATACTTCGTCTTCATTTTAGCTGATGTATATGTTGACTTCATTGAAGAACTTGAACTTTCGATGATGGTTTCTTGAGCAAAAGTTGGTGTTCACGTCGTCTTCAACGACTTAGAACCTAGCAAGGGTTAAGAAGGTACGGTTGAGTACGAGCGTACTTAGCAAGTTCACTAAAAAGGAGTGTTTGATGCACTATCTACAGCCACATACCATAGGTCATAGGCAATACAGGTTTTCGTAAACATTTCTTCAAAGGTTTATTTTATTCTGAAAACTATGTCCGTCAGCCTTCACAGGTTTACTAGAACTATCGTGGAGTTCCTTTCCTGCAGTGTTCACAGCTCCTTCTCGGAACAGGGAGTAACACGTTATAGTTCTTACACTCTACAAAGGTGTGTCACTTTTCCCATGAGAGACCTTAAGCTTTGTTACACGACCGGGAGTATGTCCCCATTCAAACTTCCTTGGGCTAAGGCCCAACCTAAGATCCAAGCCACTCACTTCCCTTCTCCATGACCCCGCATGAAGACATGACTCCCTAAGCAGGAACACCTCCGTTAACCCCCATATAGGCAGATATAACCCTGGTAACCCCTTGGAGACTACAGTGAGCAGATCATGTCCCTAGCAACCCCCACTGAAGTGGCAGATCTACCTCCGACAGCCCCTCACGAATAATCTAGAGACCAATATCGCAGGGACATAAGGGTTCCCACCCATGTGCTGGATTCTCCACGAGAAATCTGCAGCTTCACGATAAGGTCATCCGTCCATGCGAAAGGAAGAAGATCCAGCTGACTTCTCCGTCCCATTCCAAATCTCATGGTTAAAGTGTAATATACGACGCTAGAATCACTAGCGACATTAGTTGATTAAGTCCTAGATATTATGTTCCTTTACCACTGGAACTGTATCAGTAGATTATTACCATTTTGTAAATAATCCATAATCAGATTATTATGAAAATAGTATTTTTTGACCTTTTTGAAATGCAGGTGATGACAACATTTTAGTTACAAGTATTTGATAGAAAATAACCAAAGGACATGGGCAAGTGTGAACTTGCCTTTTGTGATTGCAATATTATGCACTCACGGTATTCAAGACAATAGAAGACCCAAAATCTGGAAGTAACATCATTGTCCAATAAGGACGAATGTTTAAAGAATCAGGATGCAATTATGCATAATTAATGTAATGCAATTTGATAAACACGAATCCCCGGAATAATCGTATCTGATCTATGGTTTGAAGCTTGTGATGAGTTTTTTTGGAATGTGTTGCACTTTTATAACAATTTCACACTTGTGCTTCTTATTAAGGCTGGTGAGTGTGTGAAACAACTTACAAGTACAATCAAGTAACATACAATGATATATCACTCAAGGTGTTAACATATGATTCAGAGTTTATTCTATTTAAGCTTTCTATTATAATTTAGAGAGTTATAGACAAAAGATATAGTTCATTTGCATTTTCTTTAAAAGAATTACTTTTGAGGAAAAGGTTAATTTTCAGAATGAAAGGGTTTCAATCTTGAAGTTATACTTTTAGGGTTTCCTATTAACTAAAAGTATTCAAGAAGAAAATATTTAGCATCTTTGAATAACTATCCTTCTAGCAAGTGGAGACTTATATATTTTGAAGATGGCATCATATTACAAGTGGTTTACTTCTTAATGATTCCTAAAGGTAGAATACATGTAGCATTTCTTTTATGGAATTGGTGATTTCTTAAGGTTATGCTTCATAAGTACAAAATAGGCATTACTTTAATTACTTAAGAACTTGGTTTAAATTTAAGTAGTTTTCCAAACTAGTAGAGGAATTAGTAAATATGAGCTTGATGAATTTATAAGTGAATGGAAGCCTTGTGATACGCAATACACTATTTTAGTTGATTTTATAATTGATAAAATATTTTTAGGAAAATTAAGATACACTTAATTTGAGATGATAGTTTTAGTAAATACATCTTAAAATGATTAGACCTATGTTAACTTAACTTAAACATCAATTGAACTTGTTGTTTCCTTTTTAGACTTTAAACAAATAATGAAGATTCACTGATCCAATCCGCGTTCACAGCGACAACCGATCTGGAATCTGTTAGCTTATCTAATACTCATGATGTTCACGTAGCTACTTGATCAGCTAATCATTGGCAGGGAAGTGCCATTCTGAACCTATCCCTAGCTGGTTTCCATAGGATCGTGCACCAAAGGCAAAGTAAAGATTTATGTATTTTTAATCCATTAAGATATTAGAAAATAGTTTTAATCAAGACTTATTAAACTTTTACCTTTATTTGACTTCAAATGTGCAAGAGGATATTTTTTAATGTGTAGACTTTATTTTTGTGATCATTTTGGTACATTATAAGTATTTTTGTGGTTTTAATAATAATAAAAATATGATTTTTATAAGTTTTATCATTTTAAAAAGACTTAATAAATAATAATATTGAGTTAAGTGTCACAAAAATATATAAAATAAGTTTATAAATATATATTTTGTGTTTCTAAGAATTTTAATATCTTATACTTATTTTTAAGAATTTTTATATTAGAATATGCTTTTTAAAAGATTTATCATTAATAGGGTATTTTAGTAATAAAAAATAATTATTTTATTTAAGTTGGAAAATAAATTATAATAATAGGTTTATATTATAGATTTTATTTTTGTGAACATTTTGATATATAATATAGATTTTTTTGAATTATAAAACAAAAGATATGATTTTTATAAAACTTAATCAATTTCTCAAATTTATTAAATGTTTTATTGCATCATGATGACATCATCATGACACAGTACATGTGGTTCAAACTTTTTATACTCAACTAGTTTGAGAAATAAAAGATAAGCGTAGCGGTGGGGTCCATCTTCAGGGGCACAGGCAATACTGAGGAAGGCAGATAGTCCTAGTTATCATAGTCGTCCTGCTGGCCATCGTCTTGATAGTCTCCTTCATAGTCTGGCCATGAGAATAGCCAGGGATAAAAGCCATGAGTACTCTTTAAGTACTCGCAAACTACCACTAACAAGTAGTATAATGCTAAGTTAAGGTGCTAAATCTAAGTTTAACTATAAAGTTAAGTTTGAAACCTAAGCTGAGTTCTGAAGCAAGAAAGATAAAATAAAGTTCTAGAATCACTTAAGTGGGGAAGCTATTGTCATAAGCACAAACCTATTGTGGTCAAGTCAAGATTCATCAATCATTCATAAGTTGTTTTGACACTCTACAGAGGTGGTACACTTTCACCACTGTCCATAACAGTATGGCCATTCCAACTGTCCATAACCGCGGACGCAGCTATTCGAATAGTTTGACACTCTACAGAGGTGGTATACTTTCACCACAAGATTCGATACATCTGTTGGAGATATTCCCAAGAGGCAATAATAAAGTGGTTATTATTATATCTTTATGTTTATGATAAATGTTTAGATCCCATGCTATAATTGTATTAACCGGAAACATTAATACTTGTGTGTTTTGTAAACATAAAAGAGTCCCTAGTAAGCCTCTTGTTAAACTAGCTTGTTGATTAATGGATGATCATGGTTTCCTGATCATGGACATTGGATGTCGTTAATAACAAGATCATATCATTAGGAGAATGATGTGATGGACACACACCCATAGTAAGCATATCATAAGATCAAGTCATTACGTTCGTTTTGCTATAAGCTTTCAAATGCATAGTAACCTAATCCTTCGACCATGAGGTTATGTTAATCACCATCACCGGATGGGTACTTTGATGACATCGAACACCGCGTCGTAACTGGGTGGTTATAAAGGTGTCATTGGGTATTCTAAAAGTATATGTTGAAGCGCATGGACCAAGATTGGGATTTGTCCATCCATATGACGAATAGATATGCTCTAGGCCCTCTCGGTGGAATGTCATCTAGTTAGCTTGCAAGCATGTGACTGGGTCACAAGGGATGACATATCACGGAACGAATAAAGAGTACTTATTAGTAACGAGGTAGAACTAGGTATGGAGATACCGACGATCAAACCTCGGATAAGTAAAGTATCGTGTGACAAAGGAAATTGGTTTCGTATGTTAATGGTTCTATCGATCACGAAGTCATCGTTGAGTATGTGGGAGCCGTTATGGATCTCCAGATCCCGCTGATGGTTATTGATCGGAGAGGTGTCTCCATCATGTCTGCATATTCACGAACCGTAGGGTGACACACTTAAGGTTCGATGCTGTTTAGGTAGATATGGAATGTGCGTTGGAGACCGAATGTTGTTCGGAGTCTCGGATTGGATCTGGGACATCACGAGGAGATCCGGAATTGTCCGGAGAATAAGATTCATATAATGGAGATCATTTTCTAGGTTAGGAAATGTTCCAGAGTATTTATATGGGGATTCTAGAAGGTTTTGGAATGTTCCGGAAAGTTCTAGAAGATTTTTTGGAGTTTACTTGAAAACCAAGAAAGGATAAAGGAAAACTTGGGGGGCAAGAAAGGGAAACTTGGGGGGCAAGGACTCTCCCCCCAAGCTCCCTTGTGCGCCGACCCTAGGTGGTGGGTCTAGGGGTGGGAACCCTAGGCGCCACCCCTCCCTCTATAAATAGAGGGGTGGAGGCGCCACCCCTCTGGCCCCTTCCACTACTTATTCCAGCCGCCTCTCTCCTCCTCCTTCGCTCTGCTCTGGCTTAGGCGAAGCCCCCACCACCACGCTGTCGTGCTGCTGGGATTTCGTGGAGAGATCTACTACCTCTGCTGCCCGCTGGAACAGGGAGAGGAAGGTCCACATCGACTCAGACGTGTGGACCGTCAACACGGCTGACTGCCGAAGGCTGGCCTCGTCCACTCGATCTTGACATCGGCAAGTGATCGTTTACATCAACCACGAGATCCGATCTCGCACAAGGCTTTTGGATCTACAAGGGTTAGTACAGATCTATCTCGTTGCACATGTCTAATAGATTAGATCTTGGCTTTTATCTAGATTAGATCTGGGTTTTGTTCGTTCTTACGGTAGAAATTTTTTGTTTTCCATGCTACGAACCCATCAGTGGTATCAGAGCCACGTCTATGTGTAGATCTGTTGCACGAGTAGAACACAATGGTTTTGTGGGCGTTGGTGCTCATGCCGTCTTTTGCTTTGTGTACTTTGCATCTTGCGGTATGGTAGGATGAAGCGGCTCGAGCTAACCTTACATGTCATCGCACATGAGACTTGCTCCACGCTTGACATGTAACTTGCTTTGCACAAGTGGCTTTGCGGGTGTCTGTCTCTCTCACCATAGTATAGATCCAATTTACACTTTGCACTTGATAGCACTTGTATCAACGTTGTGGTTCAGTTTCGTAGGTAAGATCCGTTCTTATTCGAAAGCCCCAAACCACGTAAAACATGCAAAGAAAATTAGAGGCGTCTAACTTGTTTTTGCAGGGGTTTTGTGATGTGATATGGCCATCATGTGATTGTGATTATATTTGATTTATGCAATGATCCTTGTTGTAATATGGCAACCGACATGTCGTTGTATTGGGAACGCCAGTACCTAAGAAGGTTAGATAGAGGTGTGGGGACTAGCAGGAAAGCTATCGACGGCGTCCGCAGGCGAGATTGGGTACAAGAAAGCGTAGCTAGACGCAGGAAGTACCCAGGTTCGGAGCCCTCGTGATGAGGTAAAGCTCCTACTCCTGCCTGATCTGACTATGTGGGATATACGAACTAGCTGTGTTCTCTAGCTTCTGCCTTAAATGCACTGAGACCAACCCTTTCTACTAAGGCCTTGCCTCTCCTTATATAGGCAGAGAGGCAAAGGTCTCACTGGCTAGTCCGACTGGCGGGCCCCACAGGCGGGTCCCAGCCGACTAGTCATCTAGAATATCCAGTATGGCTTGTCTTGTCGGAGTATGAGCGGTATGGCTATCGAGGCAGCAAGTGGACGCCGCGTCAGCCCGTCAAAGACAAAGCCATCGCTCCAGCTACCCACGCAAATTCTTCGGTATGGGCGGTGGTTGCCGTCGCCTGCCTTGTCATCGTCAGGCGCATGCACCGATACGCACGCCGCCCTGTCTCACCGATTGTACGGCTATGTCGCCAGATCCGGTCCGCTTGCCGATCTGGCACGGGTGATAGCCGGCCGTCTTGCCCCTGTCCGGCTGCATCTGGTCACCGGATGCGATCCGACCGTCTCTGCTTTATCCGGATGGGGTACCCGGGATCATCCCGACACTAGCCCCGAAGGTGGATTCCGCCTTAGGTGAAATGTGCGCGCCTTCTTGCTTTTTGAATTTTCATCCGCTGAGCACGCGGTTGTGCTACCCGTGATGTCGCTGCTGATGCCGCCACGCGACGCGCCATCATTGCTCAAGGGCGGCAGCGTAACGCCCCGCCGACATCGCCGAAATCGTTGTCCGCGCCGTTCTCGCTCCAGGATCTTCTACGCATCCTGCCCTAGCACACAGGATCTAGGCGGCGGTTGGGGAATGGGTTGCCCAGATGCGCACCACATGGCCCTATCGACGGTTGCCCTTCTGGTCCTTTAAAGGGACGCTGCGGGGGAGGCAGTTCCTTTCCTTCGCTCCCCTGCTGCAGTTTCTTTCTCCCTCGCGTGCTCTTGCTCCTGCGCTCTTGCCCTCTGCGCCGCCCGCTCATCGTCGTCGACGCTACGGGACACCGCCACTCTTCCATCGCCGCTCCTCTCCACCAGCTAGAAATGGCCGCTGACCGCGGGGCTTGGTGCGGCTCCTCCGTCACCGAAGATCAAATCGCGAAGTACCGTGCCACCCGTGTCCTCCCGCCGACGAAGGAGGTGGCGGTGCGGTTGGCGCCGGTGGGGGAGATGTCGCCGCACCCGGCGGAGGGGAGCGCGCCATCTTCCTCTCCCACCTGGCACGCGGGTTCGCCCTTCCGGTGAACCCCTTCGTTCTGATGTTCCTCGCCTTCTTCGACCTCCATCTTCACCACCTTGGCGCCAACGCCATCGGGACGCTGGCGCACTTCATGGCTTTCTGCGAGAGCTATCTCGGGATCCAGCCAGATCTCGGGCTCTTCTGCCGGCTCTTCCGAGTCCAGCCGGAGGTGCAGTACATGAAGGGGCCGCTAGTTGTCTGCGGCGGCGCCTCCATCTACTCCCGCACCCAATCCGGCTACCCCAAATTCTTGCTCCAGAACACGGTACGGCTGTGGCAGCAGTCGTACTTCTACGTCATGAACGTCACCAACGTCGACCGGATAAATCTTCCGGCCTTCCAGGACGTCGAATCCAGTTGGCAGAACTAGGACCTGAAGTTCCATGGTGATAAGGCGGAGACGGACGCGATGCTGGCGCGCATGCGCTCCCTCGTCACCTGCCAGCTAACCGGCCGGGACATCACTCTTAGATGGATGTCCCGGCTGATGATGCCAATGCAGCAGTGGGCGCACAAGATGTGCTATTACTCCGGTCGGCTGGACCCGACCCAGCTATCGCGCTGCGATCCCCGCTACCACAACTTGAAGGAGTGGTTGTGGACGATCAGCAAGGAGCGGCTGCCGGAGAACTGGAAGTTCACCGCGCCCCATACCGGGAGAACCGCGTGCCCCGGGTAAGTTCTCGTAGCCGGAAATTTTGCTCACTCTTTCTGTGTTATTTCCTTGTTCTGTCTGATTGACTTTTTGCATTCAGTAGATGTTTGCCTGCATCCTTCGCGAGGAGGGCGAGGCTCCCCTCGAGGCATTCACGCCCGACTTGCCCGAGCCACGCGCTCGGTGGTCCGGCGAGGAATCGGATGGGGACAGCGACGCCTTCCCCAGCCGGAATGAGGAGCCGGCCGCCGACCTGCACGCGGAGGTGCACGAGGAGGAGGAGGCCGGGCCGACCGCGGAGCCGGTGACGCGCTCCGCGACGGACGGCGGCAGCGGAGCGGCTAGCTATTCTGCTCCCGCCGGCTCATGACGGAGGAGCCGGCTCCCAAGAGGAGCCGGTCTGGCGCCCTGCCACCGAGCCGCCTTGGCCGAAGAAGGGCCGCCTTGCCAGCCGGGTATGTTTTTCTCTCCTCCGCCTTTTCGCGCTTCATCTACTTGCCCTCTTTCTTGTTTTTCCGACTTTGGCTTATTTTGCTTTTGCCTTTACTCCTTCTCTTTAGCGTTGGTCTCTTCGAGTCAAGTTTCGCACGGGCGCCGACTGGTCGCCGCCCGTGCCCCAACCGGTGCCTCTCCTTCTTCTGAGGCGCAGCCTCCGCCTCCCGCTCGAGCTGAGCCGGCTGCCTCCGCCCAGCCGGAGGGTCCCCAGCCGGAAGCGGAGCCCTCCCAGCGAGAAGTCTCCTCCGCGGGCACGCGGGGGGCTGCCGGCAAGGAGCTCGTCATTGTTGGCAATGATAACTCCGACGAGGAGCTCGGGGAGGAGTGGCGAACAACGGTGGTCGCAGCGAAGGAGTCCTTGGCCGTAAACGCCGTGGACGACGATGCTTCCTCTGCTGCTCCGCTATCGGACCTTGCCGCCACGCTCGAGCTGGCGGTGAAGGAGATCCGGCTGTTGGAGGCCACAGCCGGCGGGAACCGGACGTTGGAGCAGAAGCTTGCTGCCGCCAACGGGACTTCCTAGAGTAAGTTCGCCTCACCCAGCTCGCTCTTTTTTTTTAACTGATAGCCGGTTTCGTTGCAGCCATCCTCGTGTGCGCTCAGCGCGAGATCGATCGCTTGAAGAAAGCGAATGACCGGCTAAGCAAGTCCAACTCCACTCTGCGGCTGCAGAACAAGGATTGGCACGCGCGGGTAGACGGTTTGGAGACCACCGTCAAGGAGCGCGACGCCTCGCTCGCTAGCCGGGCCAAAGCCTTCACCCTTCTCGAGGCCCAGAACAAGGACCAAGAGAAGGAGATCAAACGGCTAGCGGTCAAGGAGAAGGCGCTGGTGGAGGAGCTGATGCAGGTCGGCCACACTGCCAAGGGTAAGTTCCTTTTCCCGTCTTCCTTTCTTTCCAGATCTGGTAGCCGGATCTGACCCTTTTTTCTGACAGCCTTTTACCCCGGCATAGACCTGCTGGCCTACAACCGGCTATAGGAGAACTGGCCGGGAGCGCAGCCGACGGCCCAGGAGCTCGTCGTCCTTCTTGGCGAGGAAGCTGTGAAGCTTCATCAGCCAGCATGGGACGTCTTCTCCTTCATGTGGCCGGAGGCTCCGGTTCCGAAGACGATGGCGCAGCTGGCGGCGAAGGTGGGAGAGGTGCCGGCTGCGGTGGATCGGCTGCGGGACTTGGCGGCACGGGCCAAAGCGGATATGGATCTGGCCCTCATGCTCTCCTGGTACAAGGACGCCTGCGTCGAGAAGATCGACGGTGGCTTCCGTGCCGGAGCCGACCTTGCCGCCATCCGCCAAGCCCATCCGGAACTCCGTGGGTCTGCCATCAAGATCGCCGATTACATGGATACCGACGAGGTGCTCACCGACTCGGATTCCGTCGGTACTCCTGATGCGGAGGGCTCGATGCCGCCGCCCGTAGGCGCAGGAACCAGATCAAGCTTCGCGCCTCCTCCGCCGCCTGAAGCTTCCGCCGGCCAAGATCCCCCGCACGGCAAGGGTCCTGCCGTCTAGTTATTGCCGTGGGATGCCGGGTGTATTTGTCTTGTCTTACATGTTCATGAACCTTGTCCGTTTGTACCGGCTGTCTTTGATGCCGGGTAACTTATGGGAGCTTCGTCTCCTTTTTTTTTATTATTGTTGAAATTCTTGAATCTTCCTTGTGCATTGAGCTTTCCTTTTGCGTATTTTGCCCGGCTAACTTCGTCCGGCTACACACCTTTAGCCGGGCGACCTACACGTCCATTGGGGGTGCTCTAGCGCACCCACTAGGTGTAGCCCCCGAGATTCGGAGTAGCTGGCGCAGCCAGGTGCTTCGAATCTTTCTTATTTCTCCCAAGTCTTCTATCTTTATCCGACTAGCCTCGTCCCAGTCGGCCACTTTTGTCGGCTGAACGCCTTCAGCCGGGGGAACTAACATTCCAGTGGGGGCGCACGAGCGCACCCACTGGGTGTAGCCCCCGAGATTCGGAGTAGCTGGCGCAGCCAGGTGCTTCGAATCTTTCTTGTCTTTTCTTTCTCCCGCCCTTGCCCTCACCTGGGCTCCGAACAGCCGGCTAAACGCCCTTAGCCGGTCAGGAACTACAAGATTCCACTGGGGCACGCGAGCGCACCCAGTGGGTGTAGCCCCCGAGATTCGGAGCGCTTGATGAAGGCATGGACTTTGAATCTTCTTTCCTTCTCCTGAATTCCGACTCGAGGTAGTTGGACAAGAATGCACATATGCATACACATACATCTTCACAGGTTAATAGGTTAGTCTGTCAAATCGTAGCCGGAAAACAGCTTATTTTTTCGAAAACTGGCTTGCTCCTTTCTAGACACTTAGTCGCCTTCCCGTGTGCTCTGCTGTTTTCGCTGCGTCCTTGCCGGGCAGCCGGGTTGCGGTCTACAGCCGAAATCAAAGGGAGCTGACAGTACATTACGCACGGTACTAGCGGCTTAGCAGCTGTATTGGTTCGAGCTAGTTGTGGGGCCAGGACGCCCGATCTGTCGCGTCTCCTCCCCGTTTTTCGTGTGGGATGCCTCAGGCTTTTGCTCTTGCTAGCGGACAGCCGGGTTACGGTCTGTAGCTGAGACGAAGAGTGGGCCTCTGACATCGTCGCACACTACTCAGCCGGCTTGTTGACTTAACAGGCCGGGCCAGCCGGCGAGCCCCCGGGTAGGGGTTGCCAGAGCCGGAAAATTTGAACCGGAAAACAGGTGTACACACATTTCTAGGAGCCCCCGAGATTCTCGTGGGGGCCCGCATTTTCATTCATGGGGTTTTCGGGATACATACACTGCCTGACGACTAGGTGTAAAACGGGCGCAGCAGGGCCACGTTCCAAGGACGCTCGGTCTCCTCGTCCGATTTGTCCATCTTGTTCTTGTGCGGCTGCTGTGCATCGATGAGGCAATAGGAGTCGTTGGGCAGCGCCCGACTGATGATGAAGGGGCCCTCCCAGGGTGGTGATAGCTTGTGCATGCCCTTCGTGTCTTGCACCAGCCGGAGAACCAGGTCGCCCTCGCGGAATGCGACTAGGCGAATCCGGCTTGAATGGTAGCGCCGTAGTCGCTGCTGGTACAGGGCAGATCTAGACAGGGCCAGCTCGCGGGCCTCCTCCAGGAGGTCCACCCCGTCCTCCCGCGCCTCCTTGTTGGCTTTTTCGTCGTACAGGAGCTTGCGAGGGGAGTCGAACTCGATGTCGGTGGAGAGGACGACTTCCGATCCGTAGACCAGGAAGAATGGCGTGCAGCCGGTTGACCTATTTGGTGTGGTGCGGAGGCTCCACAACACCGCCGGAAGTTCTTCGATCCAACATCCGGGTGACCGCTCCAACGGCTCGATGAGACATGGCTTGATGCTGGCTAGCACCAAGCTGTTTGCTCGTTCGACCTGCCCGTTGGACTGCGGGTGTGCAACGGAGGCGAGGTCCAGTCGGATGCCCTTGTGGCTGCAGAACCGGGCAAAGGCCCCCTTGGCGAAGTTCGTGCCGTTGTCGGTGATGATGCTGTTGGGGTAGCCGAAGTGGTTGATGATGTCGGTGAAGAAGGTGACAACCGTCGCTCCATCCAGCTTCCGGATAGGCTTGGCCTCGATCCACTTTGTGAACTTGTCCACCGCTACCAGCAGGTGGGTCATTCCCGCGCGGGCTCGCTTGAAGGGACCGACCATGTCGAGGCCCCAAACTGCAAAGGGCCAGGTGATCGGTATGGTCTTGAGTACCGAGGTTGGCATGTGCCTGAAAAGCCCAGCGGTGCACCTATTGCATGCGCGGACCAGTTGCTCGGCATCCTCGAGGGCGGTGGGCCAATAGAAACCATGGCAGAATGCCTTGGCGACTATCGCCCTTGACGAAGCGTGGTGCCCGCACTCACCCTGGTGGATATCCTTGAGTAGCCAGTAGCCCGTGTCCACATCGACACATCTTTGGAAGATACCGGATACACTGCGCTTGTACAGCTCACTGTTTATGATGGTGTATGTATGCGCGCAGCGCCGGATTTGCCTGGCTCCTACCTCGTCATCCGGGAGTTCTCCATTGGCGATGTAGTTCATGAAGGGCTGTGCCCAGGATGGCACTTCCCGGATGACGAGGACTCTCCTGTCCTCCGGCTGACGAATGTCGGGGGATCGTCCAGGTGGAGTACCCGGGACGGCATCCCCGGAGCCATTAGGCGAGCCGGCAGCCCCCGGGTCTTGCGGGCCGGAGGGCACTGCCTGGCCGGAATTGGTGTGGGTTTTCTTCTTTGGTGGTTCTGTCGGCTCCGTTTCTGCTGGTCCGCCAGCCGGAACGCTTCCCGCCCAGACGATGGAGTCTGACTTCGGCGACGGGTTGATGGATGGCTTGTGCAGATGCTCCAAGGAGACCCCTGGCAGGATGGCCTGCCTGGTGGATCCTATCTTGGAGAGCGCATCGGCTGCCACGTTGTTGGTGTGGGGGACGTGGTGAAATTCGCATCCGTCGAAGGAGGCGCTGGGCTTCTGGATGTGGAACCGGTAGAGAGCCATGTTTGCATCTCTGGCATCCCATTCCCTGGACACCTGTTGCACCACCAAGTCCGAATCACCGAAGCATAGGATCCGGTTGACACCGATCTCCTTGGCCAGTCGGAGCCCGTGCGCCAGTGCCTCGTATTCGGCTACGTTGTTGGAGGCCTTGAGGTGGATCTGCAGCACATACTCCAGCCGGTCTCCTTTGGGCGAGGTGAGCACGATGCCGGCTCCGAAGCCCCTGAGCATCTTCGACCCGTTGAAGTGCATCCACCAGTGGTCCGAATCCGGAACCGGTGGGAGATACTGGGTCTCGGCCCAGTCGACGATGAAGTCTGCCAACGCCTGTGACTTGATCGTGAGCCGGGGCTCGTACTGGATGGAGTAAGCGACAAGCTCGATGGCCCACTTGGCGACTCGGCCGGCGGCGTCCTTGTTGCCGATGATTTCTAAAAGGGGTGAGGTGCACACGACCTTGATCCGGTGCTCCTGGAAGTAGTGCTTGAGCTTCTTGCATGCCAGGTACACACCGTAGCACATCTTTTGGTAGTGGGGGTAGTTCTGCTTGGAAAGGGAGAGAACCTCGCTGAGGTAGTATACGGGCCTCTGTACCGGCTGAGCCTTGCCTTCCTCGGGACGCTCCACCACCAGGACGATGCTGACAACCCGGCTGCTGGCTGCTATATAGAGCAACATCGGCTCCTTGCTAGCCGGCGTGGCCAGAACCGGTGTTGTGGATAGCATGCGCTTGAGGTCGTGAAACGCGGTGTTGGCTTGCGAAGTCCAGGAGAACTTGTCCGTCTTCTTCATCAGCTGGTATAACGGGAGTGCCTTCTCCCCACCCCGATTTAACGACTGAGGGAAGCCAGGCATCCAGTGAACTTCTGGACTCCAAGCAGGTTCTTGGGCGGCTACATCCTCTCGATGGCCACGATCTTCTCCGGATTCGCCTCGATACCTCGCTGTGATACGAGGAAACCGAGTAGCTGACCTGATGGTACTCCGAAGACGCACTTCTCTGGGTTCATCTTCATTTGGTACTGGCGGAGGTTGCCAAATGTTTCTCCCAGATCCTCGAGGAGGGTGCGCTTTTCCTTGGTCTTGATGACCACGTCATCCACGTAAGCGTGCACGTTTTGGCCTATCTGCGAGTGCAAGCATTTCTGCATACATCGCTGATAGGTGGCGCCTACGTTCTTTAGGCTGAAAGGCATGGTTACATAGCAGAAAGCCCCGTAGGGGGTGATAAATGATGTCTTAATCTGATCAGCCGGGTTTAGCCGGATCTGACTGTACCCGGAATAACAATCTAGAAAAGACAACAAATCACAGCCGGCCATGGAATCGATGACTTGATCGATACGGGGCAAGGCAAAGGGGTCTTTCGGGCACGCCTTGTTCATGCTGGTGTAGTCGATACACATGCGCCAGGTCTTGTTCTTCTTCAACACCAAGACTGGGTTCGCCAACCAGTCTGGGTGGTACACTTCCATGATGAACCCGGCTACAAGGAGCCGGGTGATCTCGTCACCGATTATCCTTCTCTTCTCCTCTGCGAACCGGCGCAGAGGTTGCTTGACCGGTTTGGCATCCGGACGCACATGAAGTGAGTGCTCGGCGAACTCCCTCGGCACACCCGACATGTCCTTGGGAGACCATGCGAAGATGTCCCGATTCTCACGGAGGAAGTCGACGAGCGCGCCTTCCTATTTGCTGTCCAAGCCGGCACCAATGGTGACGAACTTAGTCGGATCGGAGGGGTCGAGCAGGATCCTCTTCGTCTCCTTTGCCGGCTGGAAAGCTCCTTCTCCAGCCGGTTTGCTGCTAGCCGGAATGTCCTGCTGGGCCATGGCCACATTGCGCATGATCACGCGTTTTTCTTCGGCTATGATGAGGGCCTCTGCCAGTTTGGAACCGGCTGAGGCGCACTCCATCGATCGCCTGAAGCAGCCGGCGACGGTGATCACGCCGTGGGGTCCCGGCATCTTCGTCTTGAGGTACACGTAGTGGGGGATGGCCATGAACTTGGCGAGAGCGGGGCGCCCGAGGAGAGCATGGTAGGAGCTCGTCAGTTTTACCACCTCAAACCAGATTGGCTCACGGCGGAAGTTCTCCTCGGTCCCGAAGATGACTTCCAGCTGGATTTTCCAATGAGCTGGCCCGGCGGACGCCGTGGAACGTCGTGGTAGTCGGGCGCAGGTCGCTTTTGCGAATGCCCAGCTTCTCCAGCGAGGACTGGTAGAGGAGGTTGAGGCTGCTGCCCCCGTCAATGAGGACACGCGAGAATCGGCAGGTGCGCGCGTTGGAGACGATGAGAGGGTCGAGCACCATGGCGTAGCCCCCGGGAGTCGGCAGATGCTCAGGCTGATCCGCCCGGCTCCAGGTGATGGGGGTTTCCGACAAGTTCAGGTACTGGGGGACCGGAGAGACAATGGCGTTGACCTTCTTGGAGCGTCGCCTGCGGCTGTGCTTGTCGTCCTGCTCCGTCTCGAAGATGTGATAGGCGGCGTGCGGCTGCGGGTAGCCGTTGTTGTTGTTAACGGCGTTGCCGCCGTTACCATCATTACCGGCTCCTCTAGCTGGTGGTGGAGGTCCACCCGGTGCGAGAGGCGGGAGACGAGGCTGGTTGCCCTGGTCCTTTAGCTGGCGGGTCCAGCTGCAGTTCCGGGTGGTGTGCGTAGCCGGTTTGAAGGGACCGCTATGCCACTTGCACGGGCCGTCAATCATCTGGTCGAAGGTGAGCCGGGGCTTCTGCCTTCTTGCCTCATTAGCCGGTGCGTCGGGCGCGCCCTCCTCAGCATTGACCTGCCGCGCGTGGTAGCGAGGCTTCTGCTGCCCGGCCTGGCGGTCCCCATGGAACCGGTTGTCGTTGCCGTGGCGTCTGGAGGATCCGGCTTCACCAGCCGGATTGCTCGGACGGTCGCGAGCCGGCTCCGTGGGAGTCGGACGGCCGTCCGCGTTTACTCGGAGGGGCTTCTTCATGGCGGCATCCGCCGTGGCGTACTGGTCCGCAACCGTCATGAGCTCCGCCATGGTTTTCGGCTCGTCACACAGTAGCCGGTGGCGAAGCATGGTGCCCTCTCGGCATCCTTCGATGAAGAAGCTGATGGCTTGGCTCTCCAGGATGCCCTCACAAGTGTTGCGGAGCTCCGTCCACTTGGCGAGGTACTCGCGGTCGGTCTCGCGGTTGCCCTGGACGCACAAGGCCAGGTTGCGCGGGCGCCCTGGACGTTTGTATGTGCCGTTGAAGTTGCGGACGAACACCTTCTCGAAGTCAGGACAGGCATTGATGCTGTTGGGCTCAAGGCTATTAAGCCATGTCCTTGCCGACCCGGTTAGCATGAGAGGGACATAGCGCACAGCTGTGCGCTTGTCCCCGTGGGCAATGCCGACTGTCGTAGCGTAGTCGGTCAACCAGTCTTCCGGCTTCATTGCCGTCATTGGGGTGTCCTCAGGTGGAGAATTTATCCGGAAATGGCTCGTTCTAGATGCGGGGTCCGAAACAAACCGGGCCGATCGAATCTTCCTCCTCCGTGACGCGCGCTTGAGCAAGGAGCTCGATGCGGTCGCGGGCATCCGGACAATCCGGGTTACGCCCCACCCGCCCGAGACGGAACCGCTGGTGCAGGTGCTCCGGCCGGGCGTGGGGAGGTGGCAGGTTGTTGTTCACCGTTTGCTCCTGGCGCGGCTGGCCCCTGTTGCCCGAGCTGCGACGCCTGCCACGGACCCTGGGCGGCTAAGGGGAGGACGCCTGCTGGGTGTCGCGCGGCGCGCCCCTACTGTTGGCAGGTAGCTTGCTTCCTCTAGAGTAGGTAAGGTCTTCCTGCATCTGCCGGTTGGCATCGGCCTGCTCGTCCGCGACGTGGAGGAGCTCCTGCACGCGAGCGCGGGCGGATCGCGCCGCCTCGTGCTGGGTAGCTCTTCCTGGCCGCGCCGCGCGCAGGTTCTTGATGGGCGTGCTGTAGGTGGGCCGTGTGAGGGCAGGCGCGGGATCCGGTTCCCCGTCCTTTTCCATCCTACCGCCCAGCTCACCGCCTCGATGCCGTACCTGGCCGCGCCGGCTCGGCTCCGCGGTAGCCGGAGTGAGGCCGTGCGCGCAGTCGTCCTCGCGCCGAGTCATCTCAAGTTGCTTGCGGGCTGCTGCCAGCTCCATGGCCTCCTGGAGGAAGATCCGTCTCTCCATGGTGAAGTTGGCCTCCGCTTCCTCGGGGTTATCCCCGAGGTTAACCGGCGTCAGGAGCCGATCAATGGCATCCTCCACCAGGTTTCGAGGCTGCGGGGGAGCGGAAGTTCCGACCTCATCCACGCCTCGCTCCCACGGCTGGCGGGGATGTGAGCTGGATCCGGCCATCATGACCTCCACGCCGCGGGGTGCGGCGGAGGTGTTACCGTCTGAGCGCGGCAGCCTCACGACAGAGACGATTTCCCTAGGGAAACACTCCGGGACGGTGGCGACGTAGACGGGGAGATTGCCAAATAGCAGGACGGTGCCTTTCGCTGGGAAGGAAGTTCCAGCGAAGTAGGAGGCGTTGTCGATGACGCAGTCGAATTTGCCAAGCGTGAGCACCAGGCCGGAGGCCACACGCTCACCGGCTGAAGTGCGGGGTCCCGTGCGGAACGTGACTCCGGTCGAAGCCATCTGCCCCATGATGGGTGCCAACTGTCGTTGTATTGGGAACGACAGTACCTAAGAAGGTTAGATAGAGGTGTGGGGACTAGAAGGAAAGCTATCGACGGCGTCTGCAGGCGAGATTGGGTACAAGCAAGCGTAGCTAGATGCAGGAAGTACCCAGGTTCGGAGCCCTCATGATGAGGTAAAGCTCCTACTCCTTCCTGATCTGACTATGTGGGATATACGAACTACAAGTGCTCCTTGAGCTGTGTTCTCTAGCTTCTGCCTTAAATGCACTGAGACCAACCCTTTCTACTGAGGCCTTGCCTCTCCTTATATAGGAAGAGAGGCAAAGGTCTCACTGGCTAGTCCGACTAGCAGGCTCCACAGGCGGGTCCCAGCCGACTAGTCATCTACAGTATCCAGTATGGCTTGTCTTGTCAGAGTATGAGCGGTATGGCTGTCGTAGGTACAGTGGACGCCGTGCGAGCCCGTCGTCAGCATAGGCCACTGTTCCAGCGTCATCCACACAAATTCTTCGGTATGGGCGGGTGGTTGCCCGTCTTGTCATCGTACAGGGCGTACCGTGCACTGATACGCACGTCGTCCTGTCTCACTGATTGGGTCCGGCTATGTCGCCGTATCCGGCTGTCTCTTGCTGATCCGGCTACCGGGTGATAGCCGGCCCGTCTTGCCCTGTCCGGCTGCATCTGGTCAGCCGGACGCGATCCGACTGTCCTGTTTCTTATCCGGATGGGGTACCCGGGATCATCCCCCTGACACGGCAGGAGCCTAATGGTTTTCTTTAATTCTGTTAAGACCTGCATGTCTATTCATCTTGTAATAGCTTTATTCCAAGTAGTTGTAATAGTTGCTAGTGATGATGGACAACCATGAAGCGGCGCCACTGACCTTGACGCAATGCTGGTGATGATGGAGATCATGTCCGTGCTTTGGAGATGGAGATCAAAGGCACAAGAAGAAAGGGCCATATCATATCACACTAATTATGAATTGCCTGTGATGTTAATCCTTTATGCATCTTGTATTGCTTAGATCGCGATGGTAGCATTATAAGATGATCCCTCTCACTAAATATCAAGTAATAAAGTGTTCGTCCTTAGTAGGCACCGTTGCTAAGACTCGTCGTTTTGAAGCATCTCGTGATGATCGGGTGTGATAGATTCTACGTGTGCATACAACGGGTGCAAGCCAGATTTGCACATGCGGATACTAAGGTTAACCTTGACGAGCCTAGCATGTATAGACATGGTCTCGGAACACGGAATACCGAAAGGTAAAGCATGAGTCATATGGATGATATGATGAACATGTTGATTGTTCGCCTTTGAAGCTACATCATCTCACGTGATGATCGGACTTGGTGTAGTAGATTTGGTTCGTGTAATCACTAAAACAACTCGAGGGATGTTGTTTTGAGTGGGAGTTCATTTGTAATTTGGATTAGTCGAACTCAATTTATCATAAACACAATCAAAGTGAATTTGCATAGTTTGTTGTAGTCATTGGCATCCGTTCACCACCTTACGCTTAGTTATAGTTGAGATAGTGGAACTATAGAAATTCTGGATATTTGCTTTACGAACTGGTATCGTATTGTTTTGAGTGTCAATCTAAAGTTTAAAAGTCCTGTTGCAAACTTTCAGCAAACTCCATTTACTCTATGAAGTTTAATAAACAATATTAAATCAAGAGTAACAATTCTAGTGTTAGTATCTAATGTATCATGTTTGCCTCCATGATTCTTGATACTCAAAAGATTGTTTTTAATATCAAGTTTATCTAAGAGCTGAAAGCAATGTTTCAGAAACCATCATATGTGAAAGGTATTGCGATATCTAAAATAATGTGTTGGTTACAACATGATAGAGTATATGTCCTCATATTTGATGAGAATTTGTGAAGGTTGGAGACGCTAGTCGTCCTAATCCTCCAAAAGGTTTTGGAAAAGAAACATTATACTCGCAATTCACCTTGATAAGCTATAGCAGCTTGATCATGAAAGTTGTCATGATAAGGATGAATAGAAGATGTAAGTAAAATGTTTACTACACTAAAAAATTACTAAAGAATGGATTTTTGAAAGAATGCCAAACATTTGATGAAGGTGATCCACTTCGAAGTGCAAGTCCAAAGGTATTAGTATTTGACTATACATACTTTGTACTATGTGTCATGTGAATGACACCACTATTGATGTTGATAGATTCTTTTAAAAGAAAAGGAATTGTTGAAAGAGAATCTATAAAATATTTGGCAGAAAAGAAAAGATTGGAGATGTCCAACTTAGGTATATAGAAGATACATGTTATGGACGTATTCCTTGCTTGTTAAACAATGTGGTTCTGAGGTATTGGATACCGGTATTGGATACCGAATTGGTTGGTATGAAGTGTCATACAGGACAACACAATTCATGAACTGCAATGGCCTAAGTAACTAGCAAGAGAATATGCGATGATGTTCATCGAAAACAAACAAAGTGTTATTGTGTTTTTCGTTGTCATCAAACCTAGCCTTCAAGATTTGTTTCAATAATTGTTATTTTGATCAGGTATTATGACGACAAAAGGTTATTCAAATAATTACCGTATTCCATAATAGATGGATGATATACAAGTCTGGTTGGAGAAATAATGACCATAAAACTAATTCTAAAATGTCGCAAGACAAATGATTGAAAGATCACTTGCGAAGTGACATCGCCGTTTAAATTATATTGAAAGGGATACATGAAGAAACTCCATGTTGATGGATTTTTGGAGTCTTTGATTTGATCAAATGATGCTTGTGATAATTTCCTAGAGATAATTAAAACTCCGTTCGTAGGCCAAAAGGGGAACGGACGACTAACTGATTGGAATTTGTACATATTGATGTATATAGTCCATTATGTGTAGTCGTAATGATGGATTTCAACTTCATATGCTTTCTCCGAAGATTTGAGTGAGTATATGTATATACTTACTCAATAAGGAAGAAGTATGAAACATTTGAAAATGTTCAAAGACTTTCAAGATGAAGTGGAAAATCATTGTAACAAGAAAATAAAAAGTTTATGATTGGATCATAAAGAAAGATGTTTGAGTTACAAGTTCAGCAAAACACCTAAGATTTGAGGAATCGTTCCATGGATTTGCATTTCCCAAAACACCATAGGAGTATGGAGTGTTCGAGATATGTAATGAAACCTTGTTTGACATGGTAAGATCAAAGGTGTCATTTATAAAACTACCATTATATTGTAAAGATTAAAGCTTTAGTGACTACCGCTTTTACACTGAAAAGAGCTCCATCGTGATCCGTTGAAATGACACCATATAAGTCATGGTTTGGGATAAAACCCAGGTTGTCCTTTCTTAAATTTTTGGTATGCTAGGCATAAGTAAAATGTTTACAACCAAATTCGGATGAGCATGTCTTTGTAGGTTATTTCGAATAACCATTGGGTATTCCTCCATAACACCGAAGACAAAAGTGTTTGTCGCTTAGGATGTCGAGTTTCTTGAGAAGGAATTTTTGGTGAAAAGTTAAGTGAGAGGACAATAGAACTTTGACAAGGTTGTTGAACCTTGGCTAATATGTGCTGAGTTGTGCAGCGTCGGAAAGTGTCCCGGAGGCAGCAACAATGCTCATGGCTCACGTGCCTCAAAGGTTGTGGTCACGGAGATCTAAGTTCCTATTGAACCAAGTAGGTCGGGTAAGTAATCAAATGCCAAGATTTGAGAGTTAAATCATTGTTGTTTGACAATGATGAACCGACTACATGCAAAGAAGCAATGATGGGCCCTGACTTCGTTAAGTGGCTTGAAGCCATAAAATCCGTGATAATTCCATACACGAGAAATCAAGCTTTGAATTTGAAAGACCCTCTGGAAAGATGTAAGACCTTACAGTCATACATGGATCTATAAAGAAATAGACATGGATGTTTCACATCTATGAAATAGTCGACATGTCGGAAAGAGTTTACGACAATGTTCAAGGAATTGACTATGATAAGATTTGATCTTTCATAGCAATATTTAGTCTGGACGGATTAATGTAGCAACCACTACATATATTTTGGTATATGGTAGTTGAACAAACAAAACAAGTTCTTCTAATAGAATGGTTACGTAGGACGTGTACATGACACGATCCAAAGGGTTTTGTTAATTCAAAGGATGCTAAAAGAGTATGCAAAACTTCAATGGTTGAAGTGAGCATCGCGGAGTTGGAATCTTCACCGTGATGAAACCGTTAAAAGGTTTAATTTCATCAGAGACAATGAAGATGTTTGCATTTTGCAAGAAATTAAGTGGGAGCACTAAGACATATTTCTAATACATTATGTGAAAGACATATTGTTGATTAGAAATGATGTATCTTTTATTGACACATGTTAAGAATTTCATTTTGATGAAAGACTTAGGCATAACCCAAGAATTAGGCATCAATGTCTATATGGATAGATTGAGGCGCTAATATGGTTTTGCCAAATGTACATAGATAAGATGTTGAATGAGTTCAATGTGGAAACAACAAGAAAGATTCTTGACGCACGGAATGGACTGAATCAAGATTCAAGTGTGTTGACATGAGATTCAAGTGTTTTGACACTTGGTGAAATCACAAGAATATTTTGATCAATCATTCTTTGAGATGTACACATCCAGATATGTCCTATGCTCTAAATGTTATGAGCATATACCAGAATGACTCATAAGATGATCATTGGACAATAGTAGGGATATTCCTATGATCTTTGGAAGAACTAAGAATATATTATTTATATAGTGGTGACAAATAGTTCATTGTAAATTGTTACATTGATACTAGTTTTGTCACAAATTAAGTTTATCTCAATTTAAACTATGGGTGGCACAATGTAATGGAAAGGAAGTTCCATAACGGATTTGGTTGAGTACCAAAGTTAAAACATTATGACAGATACTACAACAAAAGGCTAAGTATATGACTGCTATTGTAGCAGCAAATGAGGGCATTTGCGTCAAGTAGTTTGTTATCAAACTAGGTGTGGTTCATAGCGGGATAATACTATGAAGATACATTGTACGACAATTGTATCAACATGATTTAATCCCAAGGAACTAAAGGTCTCACCAAATGACCAAATTTATACAATGCCATCTCATTGGAGAATGAGTAATGCGTAGAGACGCAAGGACATGCAAATACACACGGACCTGGAAGTGTCAGATCCGAAGATTATGTTTACCACTAGCAATAGTGTCTATACAACACCAGAAAGCCATAGGTGTTGAATGCACAAGTTTTTAACTAGATTATTGACTCTAGTGCAAGTGGGAGACTGTTGGAGATATGCCCAAGAGGCAATAATAAAGTGGTTATTATTATATCTTTATGTTTATGATAAATGTTTACATCCCATGCTATAATTGTATTAACCGGAAACATTAATACTTGTGTGTTTTCTAAACATAAAAGAGTCCCTAGTAAGCCTCTTGTTAAACTAGCTTGTTGATTAATGGATGACCATGGTTTCCTAATCATGGACATTGGATGTCGTTAATAACAAGATCATATCATTAGGAGAATGATGTGATGGACACACACCCATAGTAAGCATAGCATAAGATCAAGTCATTAATTTCGTTTTTCTACAAGCTTTTAAATGCATAGTATAATCCTTCGACCATGAGGTTATGTTAATCACCATCACCGGATGGGTACTTTGATGACATGAAACACCGGTTCGCAATTGGGTGGTTATAAAGGTGTCATTGGGTATTCTGAAAGTATGTGTTGAAGCGCATGGACCATGATTGGGATTTGTCCATCCATATGACGAATAGATATGCTCTGGGCCCTCTCGGTGGAATGTCATCTAGTTAGCTTGCAAGCATGTGACTGGGTCACAAGGGATGACATATCACGGAACGAGTAAAGAGTACTTATCAGTAACAAGGTAGAACTAGGTATGGAGATACCGACGGTCAAACCTCGGATAAGTAAAGTATCACGTGACAAAGGAGATTTGTTTCGTATGTTAATGGTTCTATCGATCACGAAGTCATCGTTGAGTATGTGGGAGCCGTTATGGATCTCCAGATCCCGCTGATGGTTATTGATCGGAGAGGTGTCTCCATCATGTCTGCATATTCACGAACCGTAGGGTGACACACTTAAGGTTCGATGCTGTTTAGGTAGATATGGAATGTGCGTTGGAGACCCAATGTTGTTCGGAGTCTCGGATTGGATCTGGGACATCATGAGGAGATCCGGAATTGTCCAGAGAATAAGATTCATATAATGGAGATCATTTTCTAGGTTAGGAAATGTTCTGGAGTATTTATATGGGGATTCTAGAAGTTTTTTGAATGTTCCGGAAAGTTCTAGAAGATTTTTTGGAGTTTACTTAAAAACCAAGAAAGGATAAAGGAAAACTTGGGGGGCAAGAAAGGGAAACTTGGGGGGCAAGGACTCTCCCCCCAAGCTCCCTTGTGCGCCGGCCCTAGGTGGTGGGCCTAGGGGTGGGAACCCTAGGCGCCACCCCTCCCTCTATAAATAGAGGGGTGGAGGCGCCACCCCTCTGGCCCTTCCACTACTTATTCCAGCTGCCTCTCTCCTCCTCCTTCGCTCTGCTCTGGCTTAGGCGAAGCCCTGCAGAATTCTCTACTCTACCACCACCACGCTGTCGTGCTGCTGGGATTTCGTGGAGAGATCTACTACCTCCGCTGCCCGCTAGAACAGGGAGAGGAAGGTCCACATCGACTCCGCACGTGTGACCGTCTGCGGAAGCGCTGCCGGAACATGGCGCCGGAAGGCTCGTCCACTCGATCTTGAGATCGGCAAGTGATCGTCTACATCAACCACGAGATCTGATCTCGCACAAGGCTTTCAGATCTACAAGGGTTAGTATAGATCTATCTCGTTGCACATGTCTAATAGATTAGATCTTGGCTTTTATCTAGATTAGATCTGGGTTTTGTTTGTTCTTGCGGTAGAATTTTTTTGTTTTCCATGCTACGAACCCATCAACATCTGTCAGGGATAACCCTGAATCATCATACTTAGTATGCAGATAATCAAACATAACCTTTCCTTTACACACCCTAGTATAAGCACCTCTCCTATGAGCATGGCCTCCCAACCATGACCATCAGTCATCTTGGGCACTTCATTGGTGGACAACATTGAGAGGTAGCCTCAGCTCAAACCTCTCCCGCGAGGGACTAACACTAATGCATATAAATTTCTAGCTAAGCCTTACCCAATTCAGGTAGTGTGGTTGTACGGTAAATTTGGAATGGTATCGCATCCGAATCCAACCATCAGTTTTATAAAAGGGCTAAGGCTCATGCCTCAACATTTTCATCATCATAAACCATTTGTGTTTCTCAACACATGTCAAAACATCTCAATAGAATGACTCATCATTCCAAGGTTTTCACAATTCATTTTCAACAAGTGTTCCCATCTAAAGTAACTCAAGTTTTTATCTACTCTAAACTACTAAGTTAAGAGTGTTCACTAAGGGGAAAAATAGTGGGGTCAATCTCATGCCATAGAATGACATCTAAAGAATTCTATATAGGTCAAGTTTTATACTCTTTATGCTACCTTTAAAACAAGTAAAGAACTTTGGGTAAAGTAAATGAAGTAAAGCTTGTAAGGTAATACTTGGGGTAGTAATAGTCAAGGTGGTGTGACCAAAGCATGCTCAAGGCATCTTTGCTCATTCATCTAGCTTAATTCTAGCTTGCTAACAATAGCTTGCAAGAGCTAGCTTGCATTGTTAATGGTGGCTTGCCTTGGTTGGTGCAGTGGTTGAAGTTTTCTTCTTCTTCTTCTTGGTAGCACTCCTCCTCCTCGTAAGCTTGGTCGGTACTATCTTCTATAAATACATACGGAGTACACAATCAGCAAACAATACTTAACTAGTCTAATTAGTACTCTAAGGCACACAATTGATGATCTATTATCATCACAAGCATCACAAGTTTTATTCACTAGTTTCTTCCTTTTTATTGTAGAAAAGTAATTTCTACTCACTGAAAAATTAACTAAGATTTAATATTCACCACTTAAAATATGGGATCATGTGGACACATGTCATCACCACATATTCTAACATGTGGGAATGTGATTTAAAGGTTGGATCATAATGATTTTGGTTTAAGTTCATTATTTAATGATTTAAAGTGACTAGAAATACCTATATGGCATTATTTTGGTACTAGTCCAAAGTCACTGCATGTAAACCTTAATATTATTACATATTTAGATAGATATGATGAAATGTGATTTTTGAGAGTTGGAATCAACTCAAAACCTATCTTAGTTGATTTTATAAAAATGTTGCAATATACAAAAGCTTCTGTTTTGTTATTTTCACTAGGAGAGATCTCTAACTCTAATTGAATTAAATCCAACGTTCCTGGATAGATCATTTCGATACCTTTCAGGCAAAATTGGGTTCATGCAATTTGGATTTGTCAAACTCCCAGAATTGATTTTTAAACTAGTGGACAGAAACTAGATTAACTCTAAATAGAAAAAACTAAATTTGAATTTCTAACTTGCGCGGGAACTAACTGGGCCGGCCCATCTACGCACAGTGCATGCAACGGGTTGCCTGACATGCGGGCTCCACCAGTCAGCGGCACAAAAACACCAAAATGGTATCTAGCATCCTAGGCCACACGATCTAAAGGGGATCTAACGGTAGAGAGTCATCGTCGACGACGGATTACTCCGGCGAGAGTCTGACCTAGATGTGGCAGTGGGGATCGATTGGGGGCGTACCAGGGCTCCAACAAGGTCGGTTAGGTGGGCAAACGGGCTGGTAGACGATGACGAGGCGATGTGCGGTTGCGGCGGAGCTTGGGGTGCCCTAAATCGCAGGCGCCCTTCTCCTCCTGCTGCGGCGGCTTCGACTCCAATTCCGGTGAGGCAGAGCTTTTGAGCGGCATTGGCTAGAGGTGGGTGAGGTTCAGTGAGAGGTGGGGAGTGAGTGAGTGTGGAGAAATGAGGCTGGGGTGGTCGTTTTATATAGGGTCGACGAGAGGGCAGAGTGGGCACCAGTGAGGTCATCGGTGACGACGATGCGGGGCTCGCTCGGCATGGGCGGGGGCGGCGATGGATTCTCTATCTCCCGGCGGTCCTCTGGGGCTTAAAGGCGTGGCAAAGCGAGGTCTCTACTGGTCGAGGGTGTGCGGTGAACTGAGCGCGGGCGGAGGTGTTCGACGCGGTTCCTCCGGGCTGCTGGTCGCGAGGCGGCGAACGAGGATGTCTGGGCGGTGGCTGGGCCTGCTGCGGTTGCTGCCACGCAAGGCTAGGGCTAGGCGAGTTTGGTGCTGCTCTGGCGGGCGCGGCGCTCTGGGGTGATCGACATGGCGGGCAGAGGCATGGGCGCGAGCAAATGTGGCTGGTTCTCCGCTCGATTTTGGTCCGGGGCTGGTCGAGGCGGTGCGATGTGATGGCGCCTGTCTGCCAGTGGGAGAAGGATAGCGTGGGACGGGCTAAGGCGAGCCGTCCATGGTCGACCTGGCGCATGGCGTCGAGCGGCTTGGTACTAGAGCAGCTAGGGGAGAGGGAGAGAGAGCTAGGGCCGGGGTTTTAGCTGGGGGGGCAAGGGGACCAAGTTAGGCCCAAATGGTGACCAAATCCACTGCTCACTATAGTGTTTTGGAATTTGCAAGATTTGTGTCTACCACCTGTTTGATGAAATGGCCGCAAGAAGTAAGATTTTGAATTTTGGTTTCAAACTTTTTGAGTGTTCTCCACTAGTACTAGGCAGTCTCTGGTTGCAAGGGTTTTGAAAGTGGAGCTCAATTGGATGGTTTTTGAAATAGGGTGATCTAGGCATATGCATTGAATTCAATTTTCACATGCCATTTAAAAGAAGTATTTGAATATTTTTAGCAGATCAAAAAGTGGGCCTTGGTACCTCATTATGATTACTAGCAAGGGGTGTAAAGATCTAGAATTATTTCTGTTGAAAACTGAGTGCTAGGAACACTCAAAGTAGTGTAGTGGATTAAAATGACCAAAATGACCAATCCCCCTTTTTAATTGTTTTTGATTTACTTTTCTTTGGGATTTGCTTGGGAAAGGTCTAGATGATGTTTATTTCACCTAAGAATCATTCTACAAGCAATGGATCACTTAAACAAGGCAATTCAAAACAACTCCTATTTAAATGCACACCCATATGAATGCTTTAATAATTTTAAAGGGAAAAGTTTTTGTTAACCCTAATTTTTGATGATTTGGATCTTAATAACCTTGGATTGAAGTTTTGGGATGTTACACTAAGCCACTGACTAGTGGGACCTATGTGTAACATCCCAAAAGTTTCCTAATTTTGAAATGTTAAAATAAAATTAATAAGTTGATTGAATTGTTTGATCTTGTTGAAAATTTTGAATGAAAAGAAACTTTTGTTGTTTGTTAAAATTTCACTACGTCGCATTAAAAGAAGTCGATTAAGATGACTCACATTGGTAGGAAGTTGAAATAATCCCAAGTCTTTATGTTTGTTTTTGCATTCATGATCCTTGCATCAATACAACTTCTTAAGTTAAAAACCTCATTTACACAAACCCCATTTTGAATTACCAAAATACTCCTACAAGGGTACAAGTGGCTTCCTCCTCGGTATGGTTGCTCCACTGAATCTTGAGAAACTTGATGCTCCTGGTCCTGGTGGTTCTGTAGGATTCTTCTAAAATACGGATGGGCACTTCCCGATAGGTCAGGTCATTGTTGACCTCAACGGCTCTGTGATCGATGTTCTTGAAAACTTTAGTCTTCTCTGGCACTTCCAGGTATTTGCGAAGTAATGAGATATGGAACACATTGTGGATAACCGACATCTCCTCTGGCAGTTCCAGTTGATAAGATACTTCTCCTCGACGGTTCAGAATCTTGAAGGGCCCGATATATCTGGGGGCTAACTTTCCTTTCAGACTAAAGCGTTGAGTTCCCTTCAGTGGTGAAACCTTGAGATACACAAAATCTCCAACATTGAAAGTCAGGTCTCTCCTTCTCTTGTCAGCATAACTCTTCTATCTGGACTAGGCGGTCTTGAGGTGTTCACGGACTTTGTGAACCTTCTCTTCGGCTTCTAGGAGAATGTCGGGTCCAAAAATCTGACTCTCTCCTACTTGCGACCAATTCAAAGGGGTACGACACTTCCTTCCGTATAGGAACTCAAATGGTTCCATTTGCAAACTAGCTTGATAACTGTTGTTATATGAGAATTCTGCGAAAGGCAGGCAGTCTTCCCATTTTGATCCATATTCCAACACACAAGCTCTAAGCATATCCTCTAAGATCTGGTTGACTCTCTCAGTCTGTCCATCTGTTTGTGGGTGATACGCGGTGCTGAAATTCAACTTGGTTCCCAATCCCTCCTGAACTTTCAGCCAAAATCTCGAGGTAAACTAGGTTCCTCGATCTGATACTATGGTCTTGGGGGTTCCATGCAGACTAACAATCCCAGCAATGTACAGTTCTGCTAGTTTCACACTCTGGTAGGTAGTCTTGACAGGTATGAAGTGGGCTACCTTGGACAGTCTATCAACGATGACCCAGATTGAGTCATTTCCCCTACTAGAACTAGGTAAACCGGTGATAAAGTCCATTGCAACGGAATCCCATTTCCATTCCGGAATCTGCAATGGTTGCAACAATCCTGCAGGTCTCTGATGCTCTGCTTTGACTCTTTGACAGATGTCACATTTGGCGATGTAGCTTCCGATTTCTCTCTTCATCTTGTGCCACCAAAATTGCTCTTTCAAATCCTGATACATCTTCGTTCCTCTAGGGTGGATATAATAAAGAGTATCATGAGCTTCCTTCATGATAACTTGCTTCAGTTCCGAATCTGCTGGCACACAGATACGTCCTTTGTACCACAGTACTCCTTCTTTGTCTTCGGTGAATCCAGGTACCTTTCCTGTACCAATACGACGTTTGATTCTGTCGATACTTTCATTCCCCTTCTGGGCTTCCTTGATTTGGCTAATCAAAGTGGGTTGAAGTTTAATGCTAGCTAAGAATCCTTTGCTAACCAATTCAGTTCTGAATTGCTCCAACTCCTCATACAAACTTGGTTGCTTCTCCTTGATCATGGTGTTTAGCCTACACGGCAATCTGCTAAGAGCATCTGCTACCACATTGGCTTTGCCGGGGTGATAGTGAATGTCAAGGTCATAATCCTTGATTAACTCTATCCATCTCCTTTGCCTCATATTCAGCTCCTTCTGAGTGAAAATATACTTTAAACTCTGGTGATCTGAGTAAATCTCACAGTGATTACCCATCAAATAATGACGCCATGTCTTCAACGCTAGGACCACAGCTGCTAGCTCAAGATCATGGGTCGGATAGTTCTGCTCATGCTGCTTCAGTTGTCGAGACATATATGCGATGACTTTGCCTTCTTGCATCAATACATATCCTAGACCAGTCTTGGATGCATCACAATATACATCAAATGGCTTCTTGATGTCTGGCATGATCAAAATTGGGGCTGATATCAATCTCTTCTTCAACTCCTGGACACTGGCTTCACACTTGTCAGTCCATTCAAACTTCTTGTCCTTCTTCAACAATTGAGTCATGGGTCGGGCTATGCTCGAGAATCCTTCTACGAACTTGCGGTAGTATCACGCTAATCCGAGAAATGCACGGACTTGGGTTTGAGTGGTTGGGGCTTCCCATTCCTCGACATCATTGATCTTGGCGGGATCAACAGAGACTCCTCCGGCAGACACAATATGTCCTAGGAATCCTACTTCTTTCAGCCAAAACTCACACTTGCTGAACTTGGCATATAACTGATGCTCTCGCAGGGTTTCTAGGATGATTCTCAGATGTTGCTCATGCTCTTCTTCTGACTTGGAGTAGATAAGGATGTCGTCAATAAATACAACTACAAACTTATCTAGGAAATTCATAAAGATCTTATTCATGAGATTCATGAAATAAGCAGGGGCATTGGTTAATCCGAAAGACATAACCGTATACTCGTATAAACCATAGCGAGTAGTAAAGGCGGTCTTCGGAATATCCGTTGCACGAATCTTAAGTTGGTGATAACCAGTCCTAAGATCAATCTTTGAGAATACCTGGGCTCCACTCAACTGGTCAAATAGATCGTCTATCTTTGGCAACGGGTACTTGTTCTTGATGGTGACGTCATTCAACTTTCTGTAATCTGTACATAGACGATTGCCTCCATCTTTCTTGTCGACGAATAACACTGGTGATCTCCATGGCGATGCGCTTGGTTGAATCAAGCCTGTTGCTAACATGGCATCTAACTGCTTCTTCGCCCACTAACTCGAGGGGTTCATGCTATAGGGTCTGGGCTATGGGTCCGGTTCCGGGATTAGTTCGATGATGAACTCAATATCCCTATCCGGGGCATACAGCAATTCATCTGGGAATACGTCGGGGTATTCACAGACTACTCTTACTTGGTCTATGGTGGGTAGGGCTAGACTCTTGTTGCACTTGAATTGGCGAGGTAAGGTTTCAGATATATGCTCTACTGTGACTCCAGAATTACTGGTCATGGTGATGGCTTTCTTAGCACAGTCTATCAGTCCTTTATGCCTTGACATCCAGTCCATACCTAGTACTACTTCCAATCCTTTGGTTCCAAGTACTATTAGGTTGGCATAAAAATCTATCCCATGTATTCTGATAGGTACAACTTTGTAGATTTTTCTAGCTTTGGTTGTTGAACCGGGGATTTGAACTATCATGACATGCTTCAAGTTGGTTGGGTGAATCTTACTAATGCATGCAAATTCTTCGGTGAAAAATGAATGCGATACTCCCGAATCAAATAATACTCTTGCTAAAACTGAGTTGACAGAAAACATACCCATCACTACATCTGGCGCTTCTTGGGCTTCTTCTGCGTTCATGTGGAAGAGACGACCGTTGCGGTTGTGAGGGTTCCCTGGGGCAAACCTTCTTCCTGGTTGAACACGACGCTGCTGCTGAGCTGGGGAATTCACAGTGGCATTGGCGGCAGTCTTCTTGGGACACTCATTGGAGTAGTGACCCTTCACTCCACACTCAAAACAGGTGATCTGGGACTTGTCCTTGGCTGCGGTAGGCACAACATTGCTGCCAGTTCTGGGTGCAGTGTTGTTGTTGTTGTTGCTCTTGAGAGGTGCACGGTTGAAATTGTTGGCATTGCCGGAGTTGGGATGGTTTCCTCCGGACTTCACATTGCCTCCGCTACGGTTGGGGTAGCTTGGGCGAGACATTGGGGGTCGGTCGTTACTTGATGCATATCCTGGTGAGGGGTTGGGACGGTACTTCGGGTGACTACTGGATCCTGATTGCTGCATCATACGATGTTTGCGGTTGTTGTTTTCCTGATTAATCTTCCCTTCCATCTGAATGGCGGAGTCGACTAGCTCTTCGAGATCTTGAAAACGGATGTTGACAAGGACAGTCTGCATCTCATCATGCAGTCCGTTCAAGAATCTCTCCTTCTTCTTGGCCTCCGTGTTGATCTCATCGGGTGCATATCTGGCAAGTGACATGAATCTGTCACGGTATTCTACCACTGTCATTCTTCCTTGCTTCAATTCGCGGAATTCATCTCTCATCCTATTGACTAGACCTTGCGGCACGTGGGTGCGGCTGAACTTGACTTTGAATGCTTCCCATGTCATCACTTGACCATGGTTCATATTGCGGATGCTATTCCACCAAGCTCTTGCATCTCCTGCCAGATAGTGGGTGGCGAAGAGAACTTTCTCGTTTTCATCAACTCCTGCAACTTCGAGGTTGTTATCCATTGTCTGTAACTAGTCGTCAGCATCTAATGGGTTTTCAGATTGGTTGAAGATTGGTGGATTGGTATTCTGAATTTTTTTGAGTTTGGATCCATGGTGATCCTGATTTCCATGCCCTTGGTTGTTGAGAGCCATCTGGGCGATCTGCTGTAGTGTTGCTAAGTTGGCTTGATGTTCTGCCATGCTTGCTTCACGGTCCGCGATGAGATTCTGCAATATCTGCAGCATTGGGTCCTAGAACGAGCTACTCCCTCCTTGGTTTCCACGTGTCATCTGAAGATTGAAATAGATATAGGGGTAAGAGGGAAATTCTAAGGTTCATGATTTTGGTTTCAAAGCTAAAACTTTGAGTTAGACTCAATTTTTTTCCAACTAACTCCATTTCATTCATGCAAACAAACACACGATACAACACCCACCATAACAATCAAAATAAAAACAGATGGTTTGAAGAACCATTCTGTAAGCTACGATACAGTGGGACCGATACATCTCATGCTACGACAGTGCTTTAGTGCATCTACTCATCGTCGATGAAGTCGGAGTCTTCATCATCAGTGTAGAAGTCCACGGCATCCTCCTCCAGAAAGTCATCATCATTGTTGAGGTAAGAATCCATGTCTCCCTGGATGTCTTCACCCTCATCTTCTTCTTCCTTGGCGGCAAGCTGAGCTTCCTACTCCTTAACGGTCTTCTCGAGGTCGGCCACCTTCTTGCGAAGACGGGCAATGGTGCGATCCTTCTTGGCATGCTGGCATCGAAGAGACTGGCGATCCTAGACGAGCAGTGCGAAAGTCTGGGCCTTTTGGTCGGCAATGGCACCGTTCTGGTTGGCTAACTCCCTGGCATTGTCTAGTTCCTGCTGTCTGTCATGCAGCAAGAAGTCAAGATTCTCCACTTGACGCCTCAACTCTGGGTGACTTGGCATCTCCATCGGCATTCCCATGAAGTCACGTCTTGCATAGTGAGCAAATTGGGTTCCTTGGATTTTGTTGACGCTGAGGGCACATAGATGTGCGAGAGTTTCATGCATTGCTCTGGCTAATCCATCTAGCCAGTTGTTCTCTCTCACGGAGAACTGAATTCTTCCAGAAGTTGGTGCTTCAGTGCTTCCTCTAAGATCCGCGGTGACTAGCCATTGTAGGTCTCCTCCTGGGGGTCCTGGAAGTTGAGCTCCAAGAAACTCTGGATGTGGGCGTCCCAATAACTCCGACAGTGAATCCAGACCCCTCTCGAAGATCAGTTGACCTCCGTTTCCCAACTGGTAAAACTTGCTGAACCGAGTCTCCATCTACAAGAATTAAGGATGAGGAAATTAGTGAAGTGATCAAGTGTGTCAAATTTTTAAGTAATAAATGTAAGAATTTTGAGGAACATGAATTTTTGAGAAAGAATGAATTCCCAAGGATAAGAGAGGAGATAGTTTTTTGTAAATACTCACTTTGGTTTTGAAACTAAGTTTTTGTTCGGACGTCCATTCTAACTAGGGTCTCCTATGGTCAACCTGGCTCTGATACCAACTTGTCAACACCCGGATTTTTAATCCCAGATGCCCGTTATGCCATACCTTGCAATCCCAGGATTACCATTTTTGCGAGACATAACGGATTGGATATTATAGTACATCATCCATTACAAACCATACATAAGGTCTTACACAAATAAGGATCTCATGATCCAGTCTTAATACTACAAGCAGCGGAAATAAAAGATAAGCGTAGCGGTGGGGTCCATCTTCAGGGGCACAAGCAATGCTGACAAAGGCAGATAGTCCTAGTTATCATAGCCGTCCTGCTGGCCATCATCTTGATAGTCTCCTTCATAGTCTGGCCATGAGAATAGCCAGGGACAAAAGCCATGAGTACTCTTTAAGTACTCGCAAACTACCACTAACAAGTAGTATAATGCTAAGTTAAGGTGCTAAATCTAAGTTTAACTATAAAGTTAAGTTTGAAACCTAAGCTGAGTTCTGAAGCAAGAAAGATAAAATAAAGTTCTAGAATCACTTAAGTGGGGAAGCTATTGTCATAAGCACAACCCTATTGTGGTCAAGTCAAGATTCATCATTCATTCATAAGTTGTTTTGAAAACATCTGACAACGAAACAGTATGGCCATTCCAACTGTCCATAATCATGACGCGCTATTCGAATAGTTTGACACTCTATAGAGGTGGTACACTTTCACCACAAGATTCGATACATCTGTCAGGGATAACCCTGAATCATCATACTTAGTATGCATATAATCAAACATAACCTTTCCTTTACACACCCTAGTATAAGCACCTCTCCTATGAGCATGGCCTCCCAACCATGACCATCAGTCATCTTGGGCACTGCATAGGTGGACAACATTGAGAGGTAGCCTCAGCTCAAACCTCTCTCGCGAGGGACTAACACTAATGCATATAAATTTCTAGCTAAGCCTTACCCAATTCAGGTAGTGTGGTTGTACGGTAAATTTGGAATGGTATGGCATCCGAATCCAACCAACAGTTTTATAAAAGGGCTAAGGTTCATGCCTCAGCATTTTCATCATCATAAACCATTTGTGTTTCTCAACACATGTCAAAATATCTCAATAGAATGACTCATCATTCCAAGGTTTTCATAATTCATTTTCAACAAGTGTTCCCATCTAAAGTAACTCAAGTTTTTATCTACTCTAAACTACTAAATTAAGAGTGTTCACTAAGGGGAAAAATAGTGGGGTCAATCTCATGCCATAGAATGCCATCTAAAGGATTCTATATAGGTCAAGTTTTATACTCTTTATGCTACCTTTAAAACAAGTAAAGAACTTTGGGTAAAGTAAAGGAAGTAAAGCTTGTAAGGTAATACGCGGGGTAGTAATAGTCAAGGTGGTGTGACCAAAGCATGCTCAAGGCATCTTTGCTCATTCATCTAGCTTAATTCTAGCTTGCTAACAATAGCTTGCAAGAGCTAGCTTGCATTGTTAATGGTGGCTTGCCTTGGTTGGTGCAGTGGTTGAAGTTTTCTTCTTCTTCTTCTTCTTCTTCTTCTTCTTCTTCTTGGTAGCACTCCTCCTCCTCGTAAGCTTGGTCGATACTATCTTCTATAAATACATACGGAGTACACAATCAGCAAACAATACTTAACTAGTCTAATTAGTACTCTAAGGCACACCATTGATGATCTATTATCATCACAAGCATCACAAGTTTTATTCACTACTTTCTTCCTTTTTTATTTTAGAAAAGTAATTTCTACTCATTGAAAAATTAAATAAGATTTAATATTCACCACTTAAAATATGGGATCATTTGGACACATGTCATCACCACATATTCTAACATGTGGGAATGTGATTTAAAGGTTGGATCGTAATGATCTTGGATTAAATTCATTATTTAATGACTTAAAGTGACTAGAAATACCTATATGACATTATTTTGGTACTAGTCCAAAGTCACTGCATGTAAACCTTAATATTATTACATATTTAGATAGATATGATGACATGTGATTTTTGAGAGTTGGAATCAACTCAAAACCTATCTTAGTTGATTTTATAAAAATGTTGCAATATGCAAAAGCTTCTGTTTTGTTATTTTCACTAGCAGAGATCTCTAACTCTAATTGAATTAAATCCAACGTTCCTGGATATATCATTTTGATACCTTTCAGGCAAAATTGGTTTCATGCAATTTGGATTTGTCAAACTCCCAGAATTGATTTTTAAACTAGTGGACAGAAACTAGATTAACTCTAAATAGAAAAAACTATATTTGAATTTCTAACTCGTGCGGAAACTAACTGGGCCGGCCCATCTACGCACAGTGCACGCAACGGGCTGCCTGACATGCGGGCTCCACCAGTCAGTGGCACAAAAACACCGAAACGGTATCTTGCATCCTGGGCCACACGATCTAAAGGGGATCTAACGGTGGAGAGTCATCGTCGACGATGGATTACTCTGGCAAGAGTCTGACCTAGACGCGGCAGTGGGGGTCGACTGGGGGCGTACCAGGGCTCCAACAAGGTCGGTGAGGCGGGCAAATGGGCTGGTAGACGACGGCGAGGCGAGGCGCGGTTGCGGCGGAGCTTGGGGTGCCCTAAATTGCAGGCGCCCTTCTCCTCCTGCTGCGGCGGCTTTGGCTCCAATTCCGGCAAGGCAGAGCTCGAGAAGCGTCGGCTAGAGGTGGGTGAGGTTCAATGAGAGGTGGGGAGTGAGTGAGTGTGGAGAAATGAGGCTGGGGTGGTCACTTTATATAGGGTCGACGAGAGGGCAGAGCGGGCGCTGGTGAGGTCATTAGTGACGATGATGCGGGGCTTGCTCGGCATGGGCGGGGGCGGCGATGGGTTCTTTGTCCCCCGGCTGTCCTCTGGGGCTTAAAGGCGCGGCAAGGCGATGTCTCTACCGGTCGGGGGCGTGCGGTGAACTGAGCGCGGGCGGCGGTGTTCGACACGGTTCCTCCGGGCTGCTGGTCACGAGGCAGCGAACGAGGATGTCTGGGCGATGGCTGGGCCTGCTGCGGGTACTGCCACGGAAGGCTAGGGCTAGGCGAGGCCGGTGCTGCTCTGGCGGGCGCGGCGCTCCGGGGTGATCGGCATGGCGGACAGAGGCATGGGCGCGAGCAAATGCGGCTGGTTCTCCGCTCGATTTTGGTCAGGGGCTGGTCGAAGCGGTGCGGTGTGATGGCGCCTGTCTGCCAGTTGGCAAAGGAGAGCGCGGGACGGGCTGAGGCGAGCCGTCCATGGTCGACCTGGCGCATGGCGTCGGGCGGCTTGGTACTGGAGCAGCTAGGGGAGAGGGAGAGAGAGCTAGGGCCGGGGTTTTAGCTGGGGGGACAAGGGGACCAAGTTAGGCCCAAATGGTGACCAAATCCACTGCTCACTATAGTGTTTTGGAATTTGCAAGATTTGTGTCTACCACCTGTTTGATGAAATGGCCGCAAGAAGTAAAATTTTGAATTTTGGTTTCAAACTTTTTGAGTGTTCTCCACTGGTACTAGATAGTCTCTGGTTGCAAGGGTTTTGAAAGTGGAGCTCAATTGGATGGTTTTTGAAATAGGGTGATCTAGGCATATGCATTGAATTCAATTTTCACATGCCATTTAAAAGAAGTATTTGAATATTTTTAGCAGATCAAAAAGTGGGCCTTGGTACCTCATTATGTGTACTAGCAAGGGGTGTAAAGATCTAGAATTATTTCTGTTGAAACTGAGTGCTAGGAACACTCAAAGTAGTGTAGTGGATTAAAATGACCAAAATGACCATTCCCCCTTTTTAATTGTTTTTGATTTGGTTTTCTTTGGGATTTGCTTGGGAAAGGTCTAGATGATGTTTATTTCACCTAAGAATCATTTTACAAGCAATGGATCACTTAAACAAGGCAATTCAAAACAACTCCTATTTAAATGCACACCCATATGAATGCTTTAATAATTTTAAAGGGAAAAGGTTTTGTTAACCCTAATTTTTGATGATTTGGATCTTAATAACCTTGAATTGAAGTTTTGGAATGTTACACTAAGCCACTGACTAGTGGGACCTATGTGTAACATCCCAAAATTTTCCTAATTTTGAAATGTTAAATTAAAATTAATAAGTTGATTGAATTTTTTGATCTTGTTGAAAATTTTGAATGAAAAGAAACTTTTGTTGTTTGTTAAAATTTCACGAAGTCGCATTAAAAGAAGCCGATTAAGATGACTCACATTGGTAGGAAGTTGAAATAATCCAAAGTCTTTATGTTTGTTTTTGCATTTGTGATCCTTGCATCAATACAAGTCCTTAAGTTAAAAACCTCATTTACACAAACACCATTTTGAATTACCAAAATACTCCTACAAGGGTACAAACAAATATTTATGAATCCATTTATTTAATTATAAAAACTATTGCTAAAAAGGATCCTATAATGATCTACAGAATTTCAGAAAATTTTAGACACAAGAATCAATTCATTTGGAGATCATATGAAAAAGTTATATGGGAAATAAGAAAATAGAAAAGGAGAAAAGAATGAACGAAAAAATAAACCTAACCTACCCTGCGGCCCAGCCGAGCTAACCCCACGACCCAGCCCTACCTACCCCGGGCGCGCACGCAGAGTAGCGCGCACCAGCAGCCGCCAGCCCACTCCCAGCCCAGCGACGCACCTCACAGCCGGCCCGTAGAGCCTCTCCCCTCTTTTTTCTTTTTCTCCGAGCGACTGACAAACAGGACCTACCTGTCATCCCCGAGCTAGCAGCGCTCACCCGTGTTCGTCACGAACTCCTAGGATAGCCGTGAATTCTAGGAAAATTGCGACCGAATCGGCCCCAATCCTTAACCCCTTCGACATGAAACCGCCCCATATATACCTCGTGACGATCCCCTCTTGTTTTTTTCTAAATCGCAAACCCTAACCCCGCTCTGACATGCTGGATTATCCACCACCGTCGAAGCTGCAGAGCTCGAGGTCGACATTGATTTGGAGCTCTCAAACCCCTTCCTTCTGTATCTTCCTACTCCGATCTCACCACCGCTTCACCCTAACTCTTTTTCCGCTTAAACAGGGCACTCTACCACCCCAAATTTCTCGCCAGAGCACGCGCGGGCCCGAGAGCTCCGTCCGCCCGCTGTCGTTGTTCCAGGCAGCGAGGTGAGCCGCTGAGGAGACGAGAAGGACCGTCAGGTGGAGTGGATCTCTGTCATTGTTTTTCCCGAGCCAGGGGGACATAGAACCGTCGCCATCGATCACCACCTTACGCACCACCATCATTCGCCGTCATCGTCGAGTTGCCGCCGCCGCCAGGTAATATCCCTCCATTCCCCTCTGTTCAATCTTGATCTGATCGCGTAGATTAGATCCTCTAGACCGAAGCGGTAACAACCAATAGCACCACGCCGCATCAGCGTGCTTAGTCAGCAGCAGGTTAGCAAGACCAGCCAGTCGTGTCGCACCACGTGTCACATTGTCGGCTAAATAGAGAAAAACCTTAGGAAATAGCCATAAAATTGTGCAATCTTGCAAAAATTATAAAAATATTTACTTAGCCAAAAATTGTGTATAATATACAGTTGAAAAGATACTTGCGTGTAGAACACAATTTCGTGATCAGATCTATTTTTAATTGAATAGTTTATATGTAATTATTTAATGGTATTTAAATTGTAGAAAAATAATTACAACTCAAAAAATACAAATAATATATAAAATTGAAGCTACTTTAATGTAGTTCAAATATATCTAGTTATATCTAGGTTTTGCAGAGTATTTAACTGATAATAATTTTAATTGGTTTTAACGGCTTTATAAATCATTAAATTCATAGTAAATTATTCATAGATCTAAAAAATACAAATAATATGTCCCTGGAATCACAATATCATGTAGATTACAAATCCTATTTTAGTTTAAGTTTTAGACAATGTGAACTTTTTAAATGATTTAAACTCTCTTAAATACTAATTAAATCATAGGAAAATATTAACAACTCCATTAAGGTGAATCCAGTTGCTACAAGTTCATATTAATGTCCTCTATAAGTACACTTAAGATATAAATTTAATACGACAATTAGTACATATGTTCCAACATACCTATTAAAACCCTATATTGGCGATCAAGAATTAATACTAAACACTCCATTGCTTTAAATGCCTTTTAATATGCATCATGTGTTATAATAGTGTTCAGAAAACTAAATACAATAATTGTGACATATTAAAACGTCACGCATGCATAAGATCACTATTGTTTTCTTGTATGTTTGTATTCTTGCTTTGTTTGCAATCATTTTGATTGGAATTACTTTATTCCCGCATTACATTGTTCCGAGTGTGCATTTCGTACAGGGGAATTAAATCGTCACACATATTATTAACATAAGGCAAGTTACACCTCTTGTTCATATTTTGTCCTAGTTTTGAATACTATGCATGTTTTGCTCTTCAAAATAGTAGTATGCATGTGTAGGATGGTTTTGGTAGATCTACATGGAAATATTTTGCAAGTGCGATGAGTTTGTAGTATGCCATGATAGTTCTATACTTAGGATTTTCCTTACTAGTAGGTTATCCCTGTTTTGCTAAGTCTTGCTTGCTATGCTATATATATATATAAAGTATCGTTGGGGGGTTCAAAAGACTGAAAATTTTCTAAGTAGAAAAGCTCTCGAGCGAACCTTTTCCTCCCCAAAACCTCCTTCAAAATAAAACTAAGTTTTCTTCTGGGCGGAATGGTTGTCGAGTCAACGAGTGGAATTTGGTGGAGGGCGGCCGCCCAGGAATCAAAGAAGTCTGCCATGTTTCAGAATTATGAAGCTTCCAATGCAACCATAATACATAGGGGCTCTGTCTTTGACTAGTACTTAGTAGGAAACCTCACCGGGGTACTGATGTCTACACACTTCTATTCTTGTAGACAGTTGTTGGGCCTCCAAGTGTAGAGGTTTGTAGAACAGCAGCAAGTTTCCCTTAAGTGGATCACCCAAGGTTTATCGAACTCAGGGAGGAAGTGGTCAAAGGTATCCCCTCTCAAGTAACCCTGCAATCAAGATACAAGAAGTCTCTTGTGTCCCCAACACACCCAATACACTTGTCAGGTGTATAGGTGCACTAGTTCGGCGAAGAGATAGTGAAATACAAGTGGTATGGATAATTATAAGTGGTAACAGTGCTAGAAAATAGCTTGCTGGCGTGTGGTTGACGTGGGAAAAGACTAAAGGCAAACTGAAATAAAGATGGAAGCAAGCGAACATGTAACAGATCTAGTAGCAAATGGTGTTTCAGTGCTTAGAAACAAGGCCTAGGGATCATACTTTCACTAGTGAACACTCTCATATAAATATATTCTCTTCATGATACTACTCTTAACTACTCTCCAGTTGGACACTCTAATCGATGTTAGGGCTATAACAGCACACCTCAAAGTTCATCTTTCCCATCTAGAAACCCCACACTGTCACCTTGAGTACTAGATGAGTCCAACAAACACCACAATTTCATAAAGACATCCAACTCCAAATATAACTCATAACAAGTATTTGTAATCTCTAGCCTAAGTTTCACCATGGTGTGCACACTGTCACTTTCACACACATGGGGAGAGTAGAGATCTATTAAAGCACTTGAGTAGCAAGGTAGATCTATAGATTACAAGCTCATGATCTCAATAAGATCATGCATAGAGAGAGATGAACACATAGCTACCGGTAGAACCCTTAGCCTCGAGAGAGAACTACTCCCTCCTCATCATGGGAATCAGCAATGGTGATGGAGATGGTGGTGGAGATCGATGGAGATGGCTCCGAGGGCACTTCCTTGTCTCGGCAGGGTGCCGGAACAGAGACTTTCTGTCCCCCGAATATCCCCTTCGGTGGTGGCGATGCTGCGGAACTTTTCGTGGATTTCTGATTGATGATCTAGGGTTTTGGTATCGAGAGGCTCTTATAGGCGAAAGTGGCAAGGTCGGTGGCCGCCCAGGGGGCCCACACCATGCCCTGGCACGGCCTAGGCTGGCCCGCGCCAAGGGGGGTGTGGCCACCCTGTGGCCCCTCTCCGACTCTCCTTCTGGCTCCAGGAGACTTCCGGGAAAATAGTAACTTTCGCTTTTGTCTCGTCCAATTCCGAGAATATTCATTTTCTGACTTCCTAGAACCAAAAATAGTAGAAAACAGGCAACTGGCACTATGGCATCTTCTTAATAGGTTAGTCCAAGAAATCATATGAAAAGTACTCCAAAGTTGGAACAAAACACAAGAAAGTAGATAAAACCAAGCATGGAACATCAAAAATTATAGATACATTTGCAATGTATCAACATCCCCAAGCTTAAATCCTGCCCGTCCTCGAGTAGGTAAGTGATTAAAGAAAGAATAAGTTTTGAGGTGACATGCACCATCATAAACTTGATCAAAGTATTTGTAAAACATTCAAAGCTGGGATCATAGTACTTCAATCATATCATGAAAGACAAAGTTCTAACAATAAGACAAAGCAACTATGTTGCAACATGAAAAGGCACAAACAAAAGATTCATGAATAACAATGCTTTGCAAGACGTTTGTTTGTTTCACATAAAGAAAACATAACATAATAGTATTCAGCTTGTCCCTCATAGAGTAGCAAATATAAATGCATAGGATACCTTTAAAGTTTATAAGAGTGACTAGATAAAAATAGTTTAAAACAAGCAATATCAAATATATGCATCAATCAACAAGTCTTGGGACAATGCACATAGAACTAAGAATGGCCACTATGCTCTCAAAGTAGGTGCATAAAGATAGAAGGTGGAGACTCAATATATATAGTGGAAGAAAGGCCTTCATAGAAGGAAGTAGGGATTCAAGTATCATAAAGAGCTTCCAAAAATTATGGTACTTAATAGCTTTCAGCTCTCATTGCCCCTATCATAAGCATCTTGAAGTGATTAAGGTTAAAGTGAACAAAATATGGAGTATATGCTTGACGAAGTATAAGTTAGAAATCTCATGTCCCTTGTATACGAGGGTCGCTCCTCATGCTACTCAAGTTTAGTCACCGGTAAGTTCTTGTCATCGTAAGTACATGTGTATCATAGAGAACCGCCAACGGGGTACCCCTTTGCCCGATGATACAGAAGAATCCCCATATCAAAATGACAAGGCAAGCAGACAACGAGCATCTCAGCAATCTTCTTATTTACCATGGGAATATGGTGCTTTTTTCTCTCTTTCCTCTTTTCATAATCTATTTTTTTTTCTTTTTTCTCAATATAGGACTCTTTTTTTATAAGAAGAATGCTTCATAGACAGCTCATTATGGTTACGCTGCAGGTTTCCACCATGTCAGCATTGATTAGACCAGCAGTGCGTTTCTAACACATATACATAACTCCATGGACTTACAAGCTCCCCTTTCATTTCACACCGACGACATCCATATACAAAAGAGCATGATATAAACTAGGTACAAGTACCAAGTGCAATGTTGAAAGCGTTCCCCATGAAAGCATGGTTCTGCTAATCCCCAACAAATAAGTGCAAGCATATACAACATAGACGACACAATGGTTCAAGTTTATTAAGGGCAAGAAAAGTAAAGTGTGCCATCAAGTTCGTGAGAGCTTTAATCACTACTTTTCTCATAACAAGTTTAATTTGGAAGGTAAAAAACATGAATATACTTGGAATAGCATATGCTAGTAGGTAGGTATGGTATACTCTTTGGAATAACTTGGTTTAGGGAGTTGGATGCATGAGTGGAACTCATACTTGGTTGTGGAGGCTAGCAAAAGACTGGGAGCGACAAACTAGGAGAGCAATAATGGCCATAATCATGCAGAGCGACAAAACATCATTAATCAAAGCATAAAGTGATACTACAATTTGAAAACTAAAGGATCATAAAGGCTTATGGTGACTTGGTACAGTCATAACATGGTGTGAGAATGCGCCAAGTCAACCCAAATAAAGCATCAAAGGAGAATACCACAATACTATGCTTTAATATGCTAAAACAACACATGATTCATCCAAGGCACATTAAGAAATCTAAATTGTTTATAACAAGTCATGCTACAGCAAAGAATACTAAGCATAAAGACAAAACACTATCAAGCATCGCATGACAAAGCATAGGCCACAATCAAAAACAAGCTCTCTTTACCACTTAAGCATGAACTTTCCTACTCCTTTCCAATCCAAACCAAACTATTTGAAAACCAATGTATAAAAGAGGGGGTCCAACTAATTTATTCAGAAAACTAAGAAAACCAAGAAAAAAAAACCAAAAACAAAAATAAAAAGAAGACGCTCCAAGAACAACACAACTGTGCATGAAACAATAAAAATGAAGCGTTTGGAAGAAACCTGGGATTTTTATTGATGAAGAGGGGGATGCCTTGGGCATCCCAAAGCTTTGACGCTTGTACTTCTTGGATATTTCTTAGGGTGATACGCGTGGCATCCCCAAGCTTGAGATTTAGTCCATCCTTCATCTCATTACTCATTCCTTCCATACACCTGAATTTTTTTCCTTCATACAAAACTTCACACAATCTTTATTAGCAACATTAGTGCACTCAAGATAATAGGTCTTAAGGTTCAGTTATAACACCAAATAAACTTCCATTAGAACACTAGCTACTGTAGCACTTCCCTCAAAAAGATCAATTCCCCAAAATAACTCAAAAAGGAATCAACAAGAAGCAAATGCAGAAAATGGCAGAAATCTGTCAAAACAGACCAGCAGGTAAAGACGAATTTTTTCGAAGACCTTGTGTTGCTCAAATCAAAAAGTATTGAACTAACGAAAGTTAGATAACAACCTGGGGAATAAGCACAAAAATTCATGCCTCAAAAATACGCTCATAGATTTTACACGAATTTTTACGGTGAAGCACAGAAATCTGTCTTGGGACAACAACTTTCCCAATCATTACTTCTCTCTCATTAGAGGTTACTCTTGGCACAAAAAGCAAATAAAAAGGATAGGGAGAGGTTATTACTGAAGTAATAACTTCCAAGACTCATCTAAAACTTTTGGGTTATCTCCCAATAAGTACTTTTCTTTAACGCCTTTAAGTTAGGCATAAGAAGCAAAGAAAGAATCAAGTGTTCTCAAATGAAGAATCATTACGATCAATACCAGAAATATTTTCAACAAGGCAAGGTATATCATCCAAATAAGTTTTAGAGGATCCTTCTCAATGCTCTTAGATTCACTATTCTCATTAAAAGGGTTTGCAGGAACAATCCAATCAAGATTCTTTTCTATGGCATCATGTATTGCTACTAGTTTAAAGGGTATTGGTATCTTAGGTTCCTCCCCATTAGGTTTGGTTTTGTTCATCTTTTCTCATGTATCAACAACATTTACACATGAGCCTAGCATATTGAAACGTTCAAAGACTTTTCTAGCTTCCTTGGCAACATCAGAGAACTCCTTAAACAAAGTTTCTAGAATAAAATCCCTCTTTTCAGGGTCCTCAATTTCTTTAAGCTTAAGAAACATCACTTGCATTAAGGGGTTGAGGTTAACAAACCTAGCTTCTAACATGTGAATTAAAGAAGCTGCGTCAATCTCATAGTTTGGAGAAAGTTTTGCAAGGGATCTATCCTTGGTATCTTCATGTTTGCTAACATGATTAAATAATTCTTCAATATTATCTTTCCCAATTATAGAACCACTACCAATTGAAAGGTCTTTCAAGGTGAATTTAGGGATCAACATGGTGAGCTAAGCAAGAGGTGACAACTAAAGGAGACTTTATTTTTTTGTGTTTTCAAATAAGAAAGCAAACTAGTAAAACTAATTTTTGTGTGTTTTTGATAAAGAAACAAACAAACAAAGCAAAAAGAAACTAAGCATAACAAAAATAACAAAGCAAAGAGATTGGTTATGAGGGACTCCCCTTGTGAAGATGTCCTTGACTCCCCGGCAACGGCGCCAGAAAATAGCTTGATGTCTACGCACTTCTATTCTTGTAGACAGTTGTTGGGCCTCCAAGTGCAGAGGTTTGTAGAACAGCAGCAAGTTTCCCTTAAGTGGATCACCCAAGGTTTATCGAACTCTGCAATCAAGATACAAGAAGTCTCTTGTGTCCCCAACACACCCAATACACTTGTCAGGTGTATAGGTGCACTAGTTCGGCGAAGAGATAGTGAAATACAAGTGGTATGGATAATTATAAGTGGTAACGGTGCCAGAAAATAGCTTGCTAGTGTATGGTTGACGTGGGAAAAGACTAAAGGCAAAATGAAATAAAGATGCAAGAAAGCAAACATGTAACAGATCTAGTAGCAAACGGTGTTTCAGTGCTTAGAAACAAGGCCTAGGGATCATACTTTCACTAGTGAACACTCTCATATAAATATATTCTCTTCATGATACTACTCTTAACTACTCTCCGATTGGACACTCTAATCGATGATAGGGCTATAACATCACACCTCAAAGTTCATCTTTCCCATCTAGAAAACCCCACACTGTCACCTTGAGTACTAGATGAGTCCAACAAACACCACAATTTCATAAAGACATCCAACTCCAAATATAACTCATAACAAGTATTTGTAATCTCTAGCCTAAGTGCCACCATGGTGTGCATGCTATCACTTTCACACACATGTGGAGAGTAGAGATCTATTAAAGCACTTTAGTAGCAAGGTAGATCTATAGATTACAAGCTCACGATCTCAATAAGATCATGCATAGAGAGAGATGAACACATAGCTACCGGTAGAACCCTTAGCCTCGAGAGAGAACTACTCCCTCCTCATCATGGGAATCAGCAATGGTGATGGAGATGGTGGTGGAGATCGATGGAGATGGCTCCGGGGGCACTTCCCCGTCCCGACAGGGTGCCGGAACAGAGACTTTCTGTCCCCCGAATGTCCCCTTCGGTGGCGGCAGCACTGCGGAACTTTTCGTGGATTTCTGATTGATGATCAAATGCAGGAACCATATCATTTCACTTTACACATATGATGTTTACATCTTATATTGCTAGTTTGGCGTTTTAGTAGCATTATAAGATGATCCCTCATTTAAATATCAAGAAAAAAATGTGTTCTTCCTTAAGTATGCACCGTTTATGTTTCGCCGCTTCAAGACATCACGTGATGATCGGGTGTACTTGAATCCACGATCATATTTCGGGTGTAAGACAGTTTTACACACGCGAGTACTAAGGTTCTTACTTGGCGAGCCTAGCATGTACATACATGGCCTTGGAAGACGGACCAAAAGGTTAAGCATGAGTCATATAGTTGAGATGATGCCCATATAGATGCTCGCCTTTGAAGCTACACCGACTCACGTGATGATCAGACTTGGTGTAGTGGATTTGGTTCATGTAATCACCAAAAAGACACGAGGGATGTTGTTTTTGAGTGGGAGTTTAGTTGAACTCAATTGTAACATCCCAAAAATCATGTTTCAAAAACTCATTCATTTCATCCTTGCATCATTCATTCATATAGGGTTTTTTTCTCAAAATCATTTAGAGACAGAAGTTTGAGCTATGATTTCATGTGGGCAATTTATCTCAATTGGCCATCACCCTTTGGGATTTGTTTGTCCATGACCTTGTTTGCTTGCCTCCATGATTGGAAAGATTAGGAGTAGCATTTAAACCCAAGATTCCAAATTTAGAAATAGTTTCAAACCCCTATTTTCAAATATTTGCAACTAGAGCAAATCTACTTATTTTGAAAACCAAGCTTGACCAAGCCTTTGCAAGGTAACCACTAGGATATTTGATTGTTTGTGAACCCACAGAACCCTGCAAAAATCCCCAAAGCAGTTTGAATTCAAAAGGATTTGAATTCATATCAAATTCTATTTAGAAAATGGAATTAGAAAAAGAAAAGGCTTAAAGAAAGGAAAGGGCGGCGCAGAATCTGGCCCAAGAAGCAAATCAAGACCAGCAAGCCCACCCGGGATCTCCTTTTCCTTCTCACACGCTGCCTTAGCGTTAAGTCATTGACAGACAGACCCACCTGCACTCACAGACCTCACGACAAGCGGCCTTCTCCACGTCACCATCGTCTCCACCCGCATCGACCGTTCATCCCCAAATCAACGCGGCGTTTCGTGTTTGAATTCGCGGTGTAAATTCGATTTATTGGCGAGTAATTCTCGCCGTGACCAGGCTATAAGAACCCCTCCTCTCTCTTCTCCCTCAAACCCCCGAACCGAGCGCCACCAGTCTGCGAGCATTACCCTCTGAAACCCGCGTCTCCGGACGGCTGGCAATTCGGTGAGTCCAGAGCTCCTCCGCCTCTCGATCTTGCAAACTGATTCGGTGAGCTCTGCGCTTCTTTTAACACGTTTGCTTGTTTCGCATGGACCGTAGTCCGCAACATCGTCGACTAGTCGCCACCGACGCCGCATCGAACTCCGCGAACTCTAGTGGTAAGTCTGCACCGCCCCACGCTTTCTAGTTCACGCACACGGCTCTGTCTCGACTCGTGAATCTAACCGTGTCCTCGCTTTTGGGGCAATCCACAATAACGCCCACGACCACCCGACGCACCCGACACCGCCACGAACTCCGGTGAGCAATCGCAGCCGTGTCCGAGCGCCCCTTGACCAACCGCAAGTACGACGAGCTTCGCCGTGACCTCCTGAGCCCGGTGAGCTACTCCTATTTCTCCCTCGCCGTCTGCATCATCGGCAACGTCATCGACCGACAGTTCCGCCGCCGGTAGCCGCCGCTCCACCGCCAGTTCTTGGCCAGAGAAATAGCAGCCGTTAGATCTGTATCGTAGCGCTAGGATAGATCCACTTAACCCCGAAGCGGTACGCGATCTGAGCCGCCAGATTTCATTTAGATCCAGCGGTTCAGACGCCGATCCGCATTTAACCGCAGGCGAATAAGAACATGACGCGTGGCTAGGTTAAGATCTGGAAATAGAATTTAAAAACAAATTTTGATCCAGATTTCAAATGCCAATATCTTTTGAATTCCACGTTAGAATTTTGGAAACTTTATACCGTTGGATTCAGAAAAACAAGACCTTTCTGCCTATCCTTTTTGTTTAGCAAATAGTAACCATTAGTTTGTCTTAAATTACAGAAACTTGTTTGAGGCCTTTTTGAGTATAGATTTAGTTTAGTATTTTGTTTTAGGGTTATTTAAGTTGTCTTGGCTATTTTGTGACTTGTTTAGTTTCTGTATTCATGCACTTGCTTGGTTGAGTTTTCAAAAATCATCACTTGGTAGATTCATGCATGCATGCATTCATAATATTTTTGTTTGTATATATTTGTGTGTAATTGTATGCTACAACTTTGTGTGTAGATTTTACTAGTGATTGTGATTGTGACGAGTGCTACTCTCCACACTACCAAGGCAAGTGATATCTTCATGAATATTCCATACCTATATTTTATACTTGCATTAGATATATTTTATTAGGACTTGCATGCTACTTTTGTCAATTGATGATGGGAAATCCTATTTAGAATAGAATGCTAGAGTTGCTAGGAAAATTCCCTAAGGATAAGTTGCCATGCCATGCTTATCCTAGCTACTAGAAAACAAGGGTGGTTTATATATTCACACTATGGAAAAATATTCTAAGTCTTTGGACTTGTGTTTTATTTTAACAAAACAACTAAGTTAATGAATCACCTGGGTGGATTGGAAGGAATGGTTTTTGTTGAGTGGTTCACAAGGCCATGGACTTGGCTTGTGTATCTCACTTGTGGATGGCCACCCAGGAACAAAGAGATTTGAGTTGTCAAATGTTGAGAAGCTTCAAGTGTAACCACTTGGCATTATGGGCTCTGCCATGATCTTAGGATGCTGGAACTTAGTCTCTTGGACAGTGGGTGGTAGATGGGTTGATAGGTTGGAGCGCGTCCATTTGACTAAGGAAAGGCTACTGAAGGATCATGTCTTGGGAAACCAAGGCTTGTGGGGAAAGTGCACCACCTCAGAGTGTAAAACCTAAGTACTTAGCCATGTCCCAGTAAAGGACAATTTGAGCATCAAGACATGGAAACTTCAAGAATCTCATCACTCCAATTTCTGAATAAAACTTGTGGGTGAACAAGGGTTAAAGGATCTTGATCTTTGATTGGTAGATGCCCAGTGGATCTTCAGTCTTTGATTGGTAGATACCTTGGGATAGTCTTTGCCAAACAAAAACTTAGTGTTTTCAAAAGTTAAGGAAAAATCTTTTGAGCAATGCAAGCCTAAGCTCCAGCCAAATGCATATAGTATTATAGTCCACTTAAAATATACTAAGGTATCACTTGCCAATACTATTCCAAAGTACGACCCTCGTGGTGTAACTTATGATGTTGCAGGTTACTCTGATGATGAATAGGAGTCATGAGTCTACACTCAACATGCTTGCCTGTGGCACATGAAGATGAAGACTTATGTTTATTTACATATTCCATAAACTCTTGTATTAGGCCTTTGGCCATGAGTTGTAAAAGACTATGTTTTATCTCTGGAATGACTGTAATAAACGACCTTTGTATCTGTGTACTTCATCTTAAACTGTGGATGCTAGCATTGATCCAGGGACTAGCATTGCAATCACAGGGATCTTTTCCTTTAATAAGGAGGGATCTTACATCAATCTATCATAAACTTAGTCTAAATAAACTTTACAAATTATGCTATAGATGGCACCACCTACTTTTAATTTCAATGTGTTCATGGAGAAAGAGAAACTTGCTGCGAATGGTAGTAACTTCACTAACTGGGCTATGAATTTGAGGATTCTCCTCTCTGCTGCATAAAAGAAATATGTGCTAGAAGTGCCACTAGGCCCCCCACCAGCTCCTAACGCCCCTGACGAGGAAAAGAATGTCTATGTGACTCGTCAGGAGGACCAGAACTTAGTTCATTGCGGCATACAGTATGGGCTAGAGCCAGAACTTCGAAAGCGTTTCGAAAATGGCAATGCCTTTGATACCATGGGTGAATTGAAAATGATTTTTGATACCCATGCTGCCGTAGAGAGTTATAATGCTTCAGAAAAGTTCTTTAGCTGCATGATGGAAGAGAACATCTCCATAAGTGAGCATGTACTCAAAATGCCTGGGTACGCCGATAAGCTTGTGTCCTTGGGAATAACGATTCCCATTGATTTAGGTATACATCATGTTCTCCAATCTCTACCACCTAGCTACAAGAGCTTCGTGATGAACTATAACATGCAGGGCATGAAGAAGACTCTCCCTGAGCTTCTATCAATGCTTAAGACTGCAGAAGTGGAGATTGGGAAAGAACATCAATTGTTGATGGTCAATAGGACCACCGGTTTCAAGAAAGACAAGGGTAAACCGAAGGGAAAGAAGGGCGGCAAATCTGTTACTGCGCGTGAAAAGAAATCCCGGGATGACCCTAAGTCTGATACCGAGTGCTACTATTGTAAGGGGACTGGCCATTGGAAGCGCAACTGCCCCAAGTTTTTAGCGGACAAGAAAGTCGGCAAGGCAAACAAAGGTATATGTGATATACATGTTATTGATGTGTGCTTGACTAGTACTCGTAGTAGCACCTGGGTATTCGATACCGGATCGGTTGCTAACATATGTAAATCGAATTAGGGGATGCGGAACAAGCGACCGCTAGCAAGGGGTGAGGTCAAGACATGTGTCGGCAATGGATCAAGAGTTGATGTGATCGCCGTCGGAACATTGCCTCTCCACCTACCATCGGGATTAGTTATAAAACTAAATAATTGTTATTTGGTGCCTGCACTGAGCATGAACATTCTATCTGGATCTTGTTTGATGGCATGTGGTTATTCGTTTAAATCCGAAAACGATGGTTGTTCGATTTATATGGATAATATCTTTTATGGTCATGCACCCGTGATGAATGGTTTATTTCTGTTGAATCTCGATAATACTGATACGCACATCCATAATGTTGATGCCAAAAGAATTAAATTTAATAATGATATATCTGCATATATGTGGCACTACTGTCTAGGTCATATTGGTGTTAAATGCATGAAGAAACTCCATTCTGATGGACTTTTGGAATCATTTGATTTTGAATCATTTGATACATGTGAGCCATGCCTTATGGGCAAGATGACTAGAACGCCGTTTTCTAGTTCAATGGAACGGGCGACAGATTTATTGGAAATCATACATACTGATGTATGTGGTCCAATGAGTGTTTCGGCGCGAGGTGGATATCATTATTTTGGATATGGTGTATCGGAACTGTGGAATAGTTTCACAACTGACGCCTGCCGGAACACCACAACATAATGGTGTATCAGAACATCGTAATCGTACTCTATTGGATATGGTTCGATCTATGATGTCTCTGACTGACTTGCCACTGTCATTTTGGGGTTATGCACTGGAAACCGTTGCATTCACTTTAAATCGGGTATCGTCTAAATCCGTTGAAACGACACCGTATGAATTATGGTTTGGAAACAAACCTAAGCTGTCATTTCTTAAAGTTTCGGGATGCGATGTTTATGTGAAGAAACTTCAACCGGATAAACTCGAACCCAAAGCTAAAAAATGTGTCTTCATAGGATACCCTAAAGAAACAATTGGGTATTCCTTCTATCACAGATCCGAGGGCAAGGTTTTCATTGCCAAGAATGGATCCTTTCTAGATAAAGAGTTTCTCGCGAAAGGTGTGAGTAGTCGAAAGGTAGAACTCAAAGAGGTTATTGAACCTTCTCTCCATGAAATGGCAAGTGGTGTAGCACCGGAAGTCGTTCCGGGGTTGACTTCACCAAATGAAGAAGGAACTAATGATAATGATCATGAAACTCCGAAAGAGAACACTGCTGAACCTCGCAGGTCAAGCAAGACATGTGCAGCTCCTGAACTGTACGGGAATCCTATTGTAAATTTCATGGTTGATGAAAGAGATGACCCTACGATGTATGAAGAAGCGATGATGAGTCCAGATTCCAACAAATGGCTAGAAGCCATGAAATTCGAGATGGAATCCATGTACGAAAACCAGGTTTGGACCTTGGTGGACTTACCTCATAACCGAAAGGCCGCTGAGAATAAATGGATTTTCAAAAAAATCTAATGCTGATGGTAATGTAACTGTCTATAAAGATCGACTTGTTGCAAAAGGGTTTCAACAAATTCAAGGAGTTGACTATGATGAGACATTCTCTCCCATAGCGATGCTAAAACCAGTTAGGATTATGTTAGCAATTGCTGCATATTTCAATTATGAAATATGGCAGATGGATGTCAAAACTGTGTTCCTCAATGGTAACATTGAAGAAGAGTTGTATATGATATAGCCAAAGTGTTTTGTCAATCCTAAGGATGCTAACAAGGTGTGCAAGCTTCAGCGATCCATCTATGGACTAAAGCAAGCATCACGGAGTTGGAATCTCTGCTTTGATGAGGTGATCAAAGAGTTTGGATTTGTCCAAACTTATGGAGAGGCTTGTATTTACAAGAAAGTGAGTGGGAGCAATGTGGCATTTCTGATATTATATGTGGATGACATATTATTGATTGGATAGATATTTTAAACAGTGTTAAAAGTTATCTAAACATCAAATTTTCTATGAAAGACCTTGGTGAAGCGTCATATATATTAGGCATAAAGATCTATAGAGATAGATCAAGACGCCTAATAGGGCTATCGCAAAGTACATACCTTGATAAGATTTTTAAGAAGTTTAAAATGGACGAAAGTAAGAAGGGCTCCTTACCTATGTTGCAAGGCAAGACATTGAGTAAGACTCAAAGTCCGTTGTAAGATCCCTCCTTATTAAAGGAAAAGATCCCTGTGATTGCAATGCTAGTCCCTGGATCAATGCTAGCATCCACAGTTTAAGATGAAGTACACAGATACAAAGGTCGTTTATTACAGTCATTCCAGAGATAAAACATAGTCTTTTACAACTCATGGCCAAAGGCCTAATACAAGAGTTTATGGAATATGTAAATAAACATAAGTCTTCATCTTCATGTGCCACAGGCAAGCATGTTGAGTGTAGACTCATGACTCCTATTCATCATCAGAGTAACCTGCAACATCATAAGTTACAGCCACAGAGGGTCAATACTTTGGAATAGTATTGGCAAGTGATACCTTAGTATATTTTAAGTGGACTATAATACTATATGCATTTGGCTGGTGGAGCTTAGGCTTGCATTGCTCAAAATAGATTTTTCCTTAACTTTTTGAAACCACTAAGTTTTTGTTTGGCAAAGACTATCCCAAGGTATCTACCAATCAAAGACTGAAGATCCTTTAACCCTTGTTCACCCACAAGTTTTATTCAGAAATTGGAGTGATGAGATTCTTGAAGTTTCCATGTCTTGATGCTCAAATTGTCCTTTACCAGGGACATGGCTAAGTACTTAGGTTTTACACTCTGCAGAGGTGGTGCACTTTCCCCACAAGCCTTGGTTTCCCAAGACATGATCCTTCAAGAGTTTTCCTTAGTCAAATGGACGCGCTCCAACCTATCAACCCATCTACCACCCACTGTCCAAGAGACTAAGTTCCAGCATCCTAAGATCATGGCAGAGCCCATAATGCCAAGTGGTTGCACTTGAAGCTTCTCAACATTTGACAACTCAAATCTCTTTGTTCCTGGGTGGCCATCCACAAGTGAGATACACAAGCCAAGTCCATGGCCTTGTGAACCACTCAACAAAAACCATTCCTTCCAATCCACCCAGGTGATTCATTAACTTAGTTGTTTTGTTAAAATAAAACACAAGTCCAAAGACTTAGAATATTTTTCCATAGTGTGAATATATAAACCACCCTTGTTTTCTAGTAGCTAGGCTAAGCATGGCATGGCAACTTATCCTTAGGGAATTTTCCTAGCAACTCTAGCATTCTATTCTAAATAGGATTTCCCATCATCAATTGACAAAAGTAGCATGCAAGTCCTAACAAAATATATCTAATGCAAGTATAAAATATAGGTATGGAATATTCATGAAGATATCACTTGCCTTGGTAGTGTGGAGAGTAGCACTCGTCACAATCACAATCACTAGTAAAATCTACACACAAAGTTGTTGCATACAATTACACACAAATATATACAAACAAAAATATTATGAATGCATGCATGCATGAATCTACCAAGTGATGATTTTTGAAAACTCAACCAAGCAAGTGCATGAATACAGAAACTAAACAAGTCACAAAATAGCCAAGACAACTTAAATAACCCTAAAACAAAATACTAAACTAAATCTATACTCAAAAAGGCCTTAAACAAGTTTCTGTAATTTAAGCCAAACTAATGGTTACTATTTGCTAAACAAAAAGGATAGGCAGAAAGGTCTTGTTTTTCTGAATCCAACGGTATAAAGTTTGCAAAATTCTAACGTGGAATTCAAAAGATATTGGCATTTGAAATCTGGATCAAAATCTGTTTTTAAATTCTATTTCCAGATCTTAACCTAGCCACGCGTCATGTTCTTATTCGCCTGCATCGTTCGTTCGATCGAGCGATACTGCACCGCTGGATCTAAATGAAATCTGGCGGCTCAGATCGCTGCATCGCCGGGTTAAGTGGATCTATCCTAGCGCTACGATACAGATCTAACGGCTGCTATTTCTCTGGCCAAGAACTGGCGGCGGAGCGGCGGCTACCGGCGGCGGAACTGTCGGTCGATGACGTTGCCGATGATGCAGACGACGAGGGAGAAATAGGAGTAGCTCACCGGGCTCAGGAGGTCACGGCGAAGCTCGTCGTACTTGCGGTTGGTCAAGGGGCGCTCGGACACGGCTGCGATTGCTCACCGGAGTTCGTGGCGGCGTCGGGTCCATCGGGTGGTCGTCGTGGACGTTGCTGTGGATTGCCCCAAGGCAAAGCGAGGACACGGTTAGATTCACAGAGTCGAGACAGAGCCGTGTGCGTGAACTAGAAAGCGCGGGGCGGTCTGTACTTACCACTAGAGTTCGCCGGAGTTCGTGCAGACGTCGGTGGCGACTAGTCGACGATGTTGCCGGAGCTACGGTCCATGCGAGAGCAAACGAAACATGTTAAAAGAAGCGCAGAGGCTCACTGAATCAGTTTGCAAGATCGAGAGGCAGAGGGGAGCTCTGGACTCACCGGAATTCGCCGGCGCAGTCGTCGGAGATGGCGGGGTTTCAGAGGGTAATGCTCGCAGCCTGGTGGCGCTCTGGGTTCGGGGTTTGAGGGAGAAGAGAGAGGGGGCAGAGGGGGTTCTTATAGCCTGGTCACGAGCGAGAATTACTCGGCCAATAAATCGAATTTACACCGCGAATTCAAACACAGAAACGCTCGCGTTGATTTGGGGATGAACGGGTCGTGCGGGTGGAGACGATGGTGACGTGGAGAAGGCCCGCTTGTCAGCGAGGTGCGCGGAGTGCAGGTGGGGTCTGTCTGTCAGCGACTTAACGCATGCACTCGCGCGTGTGAGAAGGAAAAGGAGATCCCCGGGTGGGCTTGCTGGGCTTGATTTGCTGGCCGCTCGGCCCTTTTCCTTTCTTTAAGCCTTTTCTTTTTCTAATTCCATTTTCTGAATAGAATTTGATATGAATTCAAATCCTTTTGAATTCAAACTGCTTTGGGGATTTTTGCAGGGTTCTGTGGGTTCACAAACAATCAAATATCCTAGTGGTTACCTTGCAAAGGCTTGGTCAAGCTTGGTTTTCAAAATAAACAGAGATTTGCTCTAGTTGCAAATATTTGAAAATAGGGGTTTGAAACTATTTCTAAATTTGGAATCTTGGGTTTAAATGCTACTCCTAATCTTTCCAATCATGGAGGCAAGCAAACAAGGTCATGGACAAACAAATCCCAAAGGGTGATGGCCAATTGAGATAAATTGCCCACATGAAATCATAGCTCAAACTTCTGTCTCTAAATGATTTTGAGAAAAAAACCCTATATGAATGAATGATGCAAGGATGAAATGAATGAGTTTTTGAAACATGATTTTTGGGATGTTACATCCGTCTACGGTGGAAGAAAGAGAGATAATGGATAAGATCCCCTATTCTTCAGCCATAGGCTCTATAATGTATGACATGCTATGTACAAGACCGGATGCTATTAGTTTGACTAGTAGGTACCAATATGATCAAGGTTTGGAACACTGGATAGCAGTCAAGAATATCCTTAAGTACCTGAGAAGAACTAAGGAAATGTTTCTTGTATACGGAGGTGAAGAAGAGCTGGTCGCTAATTATTATGTCGACGCTAGCTTTGACACTGATCCGGACGACTCTAAGTCTCAATCCGGATACGTATTTCTCATGAATGGAGCATCAATTAGTTGGAGGAGCTCCAAACAACCCGTGGTAACAAGGTCAACAATGAAGGCGGAATATATTGCTGCTTCAGAAGCAACACAGGGAGCGGTTTGGATGAAGGAGTTCATTACCGAACTAGGTGTGGTTCCTAGTGTGTTGGATCCAATGGTGATCTATTGTGACAACAATGGAGCCATAGCCAACGCAAAGTAACCAAGGTTTCACAAGAATTCCAAACATATTAAGCGCCGGTTTCACTCTATCCGTGAGCATGTCAAGGATGGAGATATAAAGATTTTTAAGGAAATATGCCCTGAGAGGCAATAATAAAGTTGTTATTATGTATTCCTTGTATATGATAGATGTTTATTTTACATGCTATAATTGTATTGATAGGAAACATCAATACATGTGTGTTTAATAAACAAAAAGGGTTCCTAGTCATGCCTCTCTTATAGACTAGCTTGTTGATTAACAAGATGATCAAGGTTTCCTGATCATGGACATTGGATGTTGTTAATAACAAGGTCACGCCATTGGTGGAATGATGTGATGAGCATTCATCCGAAGTATAGCATTACGATCAAGTCATTGTGTTTATATTGCTATAACATCATACGAAGTAATCTTTATCCTTAGACCATGAGATCATGTTAATTGCTAACACTGGAAGAGTATATAGATAACATAAAACTTCACACCGTAATAGGTGACTATAAAGATGGGTTCATACGAAGGTGTTATGTTGAGGCTCATGGATCAAGAGTGGAATTTGTCAATCCAGATGACGGATAGATATACTCTAGGCCCTCTTGGTGATATCACATTAGGATAGCTTGCAAGCAAGTGATGTGATCACTAGAATGTTATATCACGGGAACAAGAAAAGAGTGCATGTCGGTAATGAGATCAAACTAGGTATGGAGATACCGATGATCGAATCTCGGACATGTAATATATCGAGAGACAAAGGGATTTAGTTACAAGCGTTAAAGGTTCTCACGATCACAGGAGTCATCGTTGAATGTGTAGGAGTCAAGATGGATCTCCGTGTCCTGCTGATTATTGATCGTATAAGGTTATCGATCATGTATGCATTATTTTCTAAACGTAGGGTGGCACACTTAATAGTTACTTGACACCTTTTTGGAGCACATATTTTTCAGACGAAAAGAATTGCAAAGCGCAGGAATTGTTTCAATAGAAACCGGAAATTGTTTTGTGAAATTGCGTAAGGTGGTTCTGCATGTGATATTGAAATATTGCAGGCTATATGTGAATGTTTGTTAATTAAAGTAATTAACAAAATTCTGAATAAATTTAATAAAAGAGTTTTTATTAAATGAGAGAGCATTAAATTTGGAGAAACTTAATGCATTTAAAGTGGAGACTTTAAAAGGGAATGTGAAGAGGCATTTTAATGTGGAGGAGTTACCACCACATGAATGGGGAGGTGAGGGTCACCCCCATGCGCCGCGATGGAGAGAGGGGCACCCTCCTCCTATAAAAGGCCACCCATTCCCTCCTTCATCCACACACCTCCTTGTGAAGGATCTCTCTCCCCCTCTAGAATTATTCCCCCATGGTCTCGGATTAGAGAGATACATGTTCCCGGTGGCATTTCGTTTGGAAGGAGTTGCTTCTTCCGCTGGATCGCTGGAGCGAGGAGGTGGAGGTTGTCCGGTGGCTTGGACGTAAAAGGAAAAATGCGTCATTGAGTTGCGGCGCTCGGACTTCCTCACGATCTTGAGATCGGCAAGTGTACGACTACATCAACCACGAGTTCCTACTCGTTAACAAAGCTCGTTGTCTTGGAGGGTAAGTTCTCTATGGATGTATGTCCACCTGTTTGCTTTGTACCTAGTAGATAGATCTTGGCGTGTAGTTCACACCATAGGAAATTTTTTGTTTTCTATGCTACGGACCCAACAGTGGTATCAGAGCCTGATCTATGCGTAGGTGCTTTGCACGGGTAGTACACATATGTTTATATGTGGGCGATGATGATCATGTTATTGCATCTTCTATGTACTTTGGATATTGGTGGCATAGTGGGATGAAGTGGCCCGGACCAACCTTACATGTCATCGTACATGAGACCGGTTCCACGACTGACATGCAACTTGTTTTGCATAAGTGGTCAAGTGGTGTCCTGCTCTCCTACTATAGTCAATATCTGATTTACAACGAGTTGCTAATAACTTAGTTATCCTCGTTGTGGTTCATGTTCGTAGGTTAGACAGGTTCTATCTCTGAAAGCCCTAAGCCACGCAAAACTTGCAATTGATAAATTAGAGGCATCTAGTTTAGATCGTTGTTGGGCTAGTGTTTTGATATGGTATTGTTGTAAGTAGATGTATAATAGATACTCTTACAACTCACTTAACGTGTAAGTTCCATAGACCTTGGCCTTACACACAAAGGAATGATAGAGATCATACCACGATGCAAATGATAGAGATCAAATGCATGGACCATATCACCTCACTTCACACATTAGATGTTAGCATCTTATTTTGCTAGTTTGCTGCTTGGTAACATTATAAGATGATCCCTCATTTAGATATCAAGATAAAATGTGTTCTTCCTTAAGTATGCACCGTTTTGTGGATCGTGTTTTGAGGCATCACGTGATGATCGGGTGTTTTCAACTCTACGCTTTCATACAACGGGTGTAAGACAGTTTTACACACACAAATACTAAGGTTCTTACTTGACGAGCCTAGCATGTATGCATATGGCCTCGAACACGTACCGAAAGGTTAAGCATGAGTCATATAGTTGATATGATGCCCATATAGATACTCGCCTTTGAAGCTACACCGACTCACGTGATGATCGGACTTGGTGTAGTGGATTTGGTTCATGTAATCACCAAAAGGACACGAGGGATGTCGTTTTTGAGTGGGATTTCATTAGTAATTTGGATTAGTTGAACTCAATCTATCATAAACTTAGTCTAAATATACTTTACAAATTCTGTTGTAGATGGCACCACCTGCTTTTAATTTCAATGTGTTCATGGAGAAAGAGAAACTTGCTGCGAATGGTAGCAACTTCACCAACAGGGCTATGAATTTGAGGATTCTCCTCACTGCTGCACAAAAGCAATATGTGCTAGATGCGCCGCTAGGCCACCCACCAGCTCCTGATGCCCCTGACAAGGAAAAGAATGTCTATATAACTCGTTAGGAGGACCACAACTTAGTTCATTGCGGCATACTGTATGGGCTAGAGCCAGAACTTCGAAAACATTTCGAAAATGGCAATGCCTTTGATACCATGGGAGAATTGAAAATGATTTTCGATACCCATGCTGCCGTAGAGAGTTATGATGCTACAGAAAAGTTCTTTAGCTGCATGATGGAGGAAAACAGCTCCGTTAGTGAGCACGTACTCAAAATGTCCTGGCACGCGGATAAGCTTGTGTCCTTGGGAATAACGATTCCCATTGACTTAGGCATACATCGTGTTCTCCAATCTCTGCCACCTAGCTACAGGAGCTTCGTGATGAACTATAATATGCAGGGAATGAAGAAGTCTCTTCCCGAGCTTCTGTCAATGCTTAAGACTGCAGAAGTGGAGATTTGGAAAGAACATCAAGTGTTGATGATCAATAGGACCACCGGTTTCAAGAAGGAGAAGAAAGGCAAGTACAAGGGAAAGAAGGGTGGCAAGGCTGTTGCCACGCCTGAAAAGAAACCCCGAGCTGGCCCTAAGTCTGACACCGAGTGCTACTATTGCAAGGGATCGCCATTGAAGCATAATCGCCCCAAGTATTTGGCGGACAAGAAGTCCGGCAAGGCAAACAAAGGTATATGTGATATACATGTTATTGATGTGTACTTGACTAGTTCTCGCAGTAGCACCTGGGTATTTGATACGGGATCGGTTGCTAATATATGTAACTCGAATTAGGGGCTGCGGAACAAGCGACCGCTAGCAAGGGGTGAGGTCAAGATGCGTGTCGGCAATGGATCAAGAGTTGATGTGATCGCCGTCGGAACGTTGCCTCTCCACCTACCATCGGGATTAGTTATAAACCTAAATAATTGTTATTTGGTGCCTGCACTGAGCATGAACATTCTATCTGGATCTTTTTTGATGGCATGTGGTTATTCATTTAAATCCGAAAACAAAGGTTGTTCGATTTATATGGATAATATCTTTTATGGTCATGCACCCGTGATGAATGGTTTATTTCTGTTGAATCTCGATAGTAGTATTACGCATATTCATAATGTTGATGCTAAAAGGATTAAACTTGATAATGATATATCTACATATATGTGGCAATCGCGCCTCAGGTCATATTGGCGTTAAACGCATGAAGAAACTCCATTATGATGGACTTTTGGAATCACTTGATTTTGAATCATTTGATCCATGTGAGCCATGCCTTATGGGCAAGATGACTAGAACGCCGTTTTCTGGTTCAATGGAACGGACGACAGATTTTTTGGAAATCATACATACTGATGTGTGTGGACCAATGAGTATGTCAGCGCGAGGTGGATATCGTTATTTTGTTACTTTCACGGATGATTTGAGTAGATATGGGTATATCTATTTGATGAAACACAAGTCTGAAACTTTTGGAAAGTTCAAAGAATTTCAGAATGCAGTGGAAAATCATCGTAACAGAAAGATCAAATTTCTGCGGTCCGACCGTGGAGGAGAGTATCTTAGTTACGAGTTTAGCACACCTATGGAAGACTGTGGAATAGTTTCACAACTCACGCTTGCCGGAACACCACAACGTAATGTTGTGTCAGAAAGTCGTAATCTTAGTTTATTGGATATGGTTCGATCTATGATGTCTCTGACTGACTTGCCACTGTCATTTTGGGGTTATGCACTAGAAACCTCTACATTCACTTTAAATAGGGCACCATCTAAATCCGTTGAAAAGACACCGTATTAATTATGGTTTGGAAACAAACCTAAGCTGTCATTTCTTAAAGTTTGGGGATGCGATGTTTATGTAAAGAAACCTCAACCGGATAAACTCGAACCCAAAGCAGAAAAATGCGTCTTCATAGGATACCCTAAGGAAACGATTGGGTATACCTTCTATCATAGATCCGAGGGCAAGGTCTTTGTTGCCAAGAATGGATCCTTTCTTGAGAAGGAGTTTCTCGCGAAAGGTGTGAGTAGTCGGAAGGTAGAACTCGAAGAGGTCATTGAACCTTCTCTTCATGGAATGGCGAGTGGCGCAGCACCGGAAGTTGTTTCGGAGTTGACTTTTTCACCTAATGAAGAGAGAGCTAATTATATTGATCATGAAACTCCGAAAGAGGACACTGCCGAACCTCGTAGGTCAAGCAGGACACGTGCAGCTCCTGAACTGTACGGCAATCATGTTATGAATTTCATGATTGATGAAATGGATGACCCTGCGACATATGAAGAAGCGATGATGGGCCCAGATTCCAACAAATGGCTAGAAGCCATGAAATCCGAGATGGAATCTAGATTAACTCTAAAAAGAAAAAACTAAATTTGAATTTCTAACTCGTGCGGAAACTATCTGGGCCAGCCCATCTATGCACAGTGCGTGCAACGGGCTGCCTGACATGCGGGCTCCACCAGTCAGGGGCACAAAAACACCGAAACGGTATCTTGCATTCTGGGCCACACGATCTAAAGGGGATCTAACGGTGGAGAGTCATCATCGACGACGGATTACTCTGGCAAGAGTCTGACCTAGACGCAGCAGTGGGGGTCGACTGGGGGCGTAACAGGGCTCCAACAAGGTCGGTGAGGTGGGCAAATGGGCTGGTAGACGACGGCAAGGCGAGGCGCGGTTGCGGCGGAGCTTGGGGTGCCCTAAATCGCAGGCGCCCTTCTCCTCCTGCTGCGGCGGCTTCGGCTCCAATTCCGGCAAGGCAGAGCTCGAGCGGCGTCGGCTAGAGGTGGGTGAGGTTCAATGAGAGGTGGGGAGTGAGTTAGTGTGGAGAAATGAGGCTGGGGTGGTTGCTTTATATAGGGTCGACGAGAGGGCAGAGCGGGCGCCGGTGAGGTCATCAGTGACGACGATGCGGGGCTTGCTCGGCCTGGGCGGGGGCGGTGATGGATTCTTTGTCCCCCGGCTGTCCTCTGGGGCTTAAAGGCGCGGCAAGGCGATGTCTCTACCGGTTGGGGGCGTGCGGTGAACTGAGCGCGGGCGGCGGTGTTCGACACGGTTCCTCCGGGCTGCTGGTCATGAGGCGGCGAACGAGGATGTCTGGGCGGTGGCTGGGCCTGCTGCGGGTGCTGCCACGAAAGGCTAGGGCTAGGCGAGGCCGGTGCTGCTCTAGCGGGCGCGGCGCTCCGGGGTGATCGGCATGGCGGACAGAGGCATGGGCGCGAGCAAATGCGGCTGGTTCTCTGCTCGATTTTGGTCGAGGGCTGGTCGAGGCGGTGCGGTGTGATGGTGCCTGTCTGCCAGTGGGCGAAGGAGAGCGCGGGACGGGGTGAGGCGAGCCGTCCATGGTCGACCTGGGGCATGGCGTCGGGCGGCTTGGTACTGGAGCAGCTAGGGGAGAGGGAGAGAGAGCTAGGGTCGGGGTTTTAGCTGGGGGGACAAGGGGACCAAGTTAGGCCCAAATGGTGACCAAATCCACTACTCACTATAGTGTTTTGGAATTTGCAAGATTTGTGTCTACCACCTGTTTGATGAAATGGCCGCAAGAAGTAAAATTTTGAATTTTGGTTTCAAACTTTTTGAGTGGTCTCCACTGGTACTAGGTAGTCTCTGGTTGCAACGGTTTTGAAAGTGGAGCTCAATTGGATGGTTTTTGAAATAGGGTGATCTAGGCATATGCATTGAATTCAATTTTCACATGCCATTTAAAAGAAGTATTTGAATATTTTTAGCAGATCAAAAAGTGGGTCTTGGTACCTCATTATGTGTACTAGCAAGGGGTGTAAAGATCTAGAATTATTTCTGTTGAAACTGAGTGCTAGGAACACTCAAAGTAGTGTAGTGGATTAAAATGACCAAAATGACCATTCCCCCTTTTTAATTGTTTTTGATTTGGTTTTCTTTGGGATTTGCTTGGGAAAGGTCTAGATGATGTTTATTTCACCTAAGAATCATTTTACAAGTAATGGATCACTTAAACAAGGCAATTAAAAACAACTCCTATTTAATTGCACACCCATATGAATGCTTTAATAATTTTAAAGGGAAAAGTTTTTGTTAACCCTAATTTTTGATGATTTGGATCTTAATAACCTTGGATTGAAGTTTTGGGATGTTACACTAAGCCACTGACTAGTGGGACCTATGTGTAACATCCCAAAATTTTCCTAATATTGAAATGTTAAAATAAAATTAATAAGTTGATTGAATTGTTTGATCTTGTTGAAAATTTTGAATGAAAAGAAACTTTTGTTCTTTGTTAAAATTTCACTAAGTCGCATTAAAAGAAGCCGATTAAGATGACTCACATTGGTAGGAAGTTGAAATAATCCAAAGTCTTTATGTTTGTTTTTGCATTCGTGATCCTTGCATCAATAGAAGTTCTTAAGTTAAAAACCTCATTTACACAAACACCATTTTGAATTACCAAAATACTCCTACAAGGGTACAAACAAATATTTATGAATCCATTTATTTAATTATAAAAACTATTGCTAAAAAGGATCCTATAATGATCTATAGAATTTCAGAAAATTTTAGAGACAAGAATCAATTCATTTGGAGATCATATGAAAAAGTTATAAGGGAAATAAGAAAATAGAAAAGGAGAAAAGAATGAACGAAAAAATAAACCTAATCCCCACGACCCAGCCCTACTACCTACCCACGGCAGCCTTGTAGAGACCAGCAGCCGTCAGCCCACTCCCAGCCCAGCGACGCACCTCACAGCCGGCCCGTAGAGCCTCTCCCCTCTTTTTTCTTTTTCTCCGAGCGATTGACAAACAGGACCTACATGTCATCCCCGAGCTAGCAGCACTCACCCGTGTTCGTCACGAACTCCTCAGGATAGCCGTGAATCCCAGGAAAATTGCGACCGAATCGGCCCCAATCCTTAACCCCTTCGACATGAAACCGCCCCATATATACCTCGCGACGATCCCCTCTTGTTTTTTCTAAATCGCAAACCCTAACCCCGCTCTGACACGCTGGATTATCCACCACCGTCGAAGCTACAGAGCTCGAGGTCGACGTTGATTTGGAGCTCCCGAACCCCTTCCTTCTGTACCTTCCTACTCCGATCTCACCACCGCTTCACCCTAACGCTTTTTCCCCTTAAACAGGGCACTCTACCACCCCAAATTTCTCGCCAGAGCACGCGCGGGCCCGAGAGCTCCGTCCGCCGCTGTCGTTGTTCCAGGCAGCGAGGTGAGCCGCTGAGGAGACGAGAAGGACCGTCAGGTGGAGTGGATCTCCGTCATCGTTTTTCCCGAGCCAGGGGGACATAGAACCGTCGCCATCGATCACCACCTTACGCACCACCATCATTCGCCGTCGTCGTCAAGTTGCCGCCGCCGCCAGGTAATATCCCTCCGTTCCCCTCTGTTCAATCTTGATCTGATCGCGTAGATTAGATCCTCTAGACCGAAGCGGTAACAGCCAATAGCACCACGCTGCATCAGCATGCTTAGTCAGCAGCAGGTTAGCAGGACCAGCCAGTCGTGTCGCGCCACGTGTCACATTGTCGGCTAAATAGAGAAAAGCCTTAGGAAATAGCCATAAAATTGTGCAATCTTGTAAAAATTATAAAAATATTTACTTGGCCAAAAATTGTGTATAATATACAGTTGAAAAGATACTTGCGTGTAGAACACAATTTCGTGATCAGATCTATTTTTAATTGAATAGTTTATATGTAATTATTTAATTGTTTAAATAGCCTTTTAATGGTATTTAAATTGTAGAAAAATAATTACAACTCCAAAAAATACAAATAATATATCAAATTGAAGCTACTTTAATGTAGTTCAAATATATCTAGTTATATATAGGTTTTGTAGAGTATTTAACTGATAATAATTTTAATTGGTTTTAACGGCTTTATAAATCATTAAATTCATAGTAAATTATTCATAGATCTGAAAAATACAAATAATATGTCCCTGGAATCACAATATCATGTAGATTACAAATCCTATTTTAGTTTAATTTTTAGACAATGTGAACTTTTTAAATGATTTAAACTCTCTTAAATACTAATTAAATCATAGGAAAATATCAACAACTCCATTAAGGTGAATCCAGTTGCTACAGGTTCATATTAATGTCCTCTATCAGTATACTTAAGATATAAATTTAATACGACAATTAGTATAGATGTTCCAACATACCTATTAAAACCCTATATTAGCGATCAAGAATTAATAATAAACACTCCATTGCTTTAAATGCCTTTTAATATGCATCATGTGTTATAATAGTGTTCAGAAAACTAAATACAACAATTGTGACATATTAAATCGTCACGCATGCATAAGATCGCTATTGTTTTCTTGTATGTTTGTATTCTTGCTTTGTTTGCAATCATTTTGATTGGAATTACTTTATTCCCGCATTACATTGTTCTGAGAGTGCGTTTCGTACGGGGGAATTATATCGTCACACATATTATTAACATAAGGCAAGTTACACCTCTTGTTCATATTTTGTCCCAGTTTTAAATACTATGCATGTTTTGCTCTTCAAAATAGTAGTATACATGTGTAGGATGATTTTGGTAGATCTACATGGAAATATTTTGCAAGTGCGATGAGTTTGTAGTATGCCATGATAGTTCTATACTTAGGATTTTCCTTACTAGTAGGTTATCCCTGTTTTGCTAAGTACTGCTTGCTATGCTATATATATATAAAGTATCGTTGGGGGGTTCGAAAGACTGAAAATTTTCTAAGTACAAAAGCTCTCTCGAGCGAACCTTTTCCTCCCCAAAACCTCCTTCAAAATAAAACTAAGTTTTCTTCTGGGCGGAATGGTTGTCGAGTCAACGAGTGGAATTTGGTGGAGGGCGGCCGCCCAGGAATCAAAGAAGTCTGCCATGTTTTAAAATTCAGAAGCTTCCAATGCAACCATAATACATAGGGGCTCTGTCTTTGACTAGTACTTAGTAGGAAACCTCACCGGGGTACTGATGTCTACACACTTCTATTCTTGTAGACAGTTGTTGGGCCTCCAAGTGCAGAGGTTTGTAGAACAGCAGCAAGTTTCCCTTAAGTGGATCACCCAAGTTTTATCGAACTCAGGGAGGAAGTGGTCAAAGGTATCCCCTCTCAAGCAACCCTGCAATCAAGATACAAGAAGTATCTCGTGTCCCCAACACACCCAATACACTTGTCAGGTGTATAGGTGCACTAGTTCAGCGAAGAGATAGTGAAATACAAGTGGTATGGATAATTATAAGTGGTAACGGTGCTAGAAAATAGCTTGCTGGCGTGTGGTTGATGTGGGAAAAGACTAAAGGCAAACTGAAATAAAGACGGAAGCAAGCAAACATGTAACAGATCTAGTAGCAAATGGTGTTTCAGTGCTTAGAAACAAGGCCTAGGGATCATACTTTCACTAGTGAACACTCTCATATAAATATATTCTCTTCATGATACTACTCTTAACTACTCTCTAGTTGGACACTCTAATCGATGTTAGGGCTATAACAACACACCTCAAAGTTCATCTTTCCCATCTAGAAAACCCCACACTGTCACCTTGAGTACTAGACGAGTCCAACAAACACCACAATTTCATAAAGACATCCAACTCCAAATATAACTCATAACAAGTATTTGTAATCTCTAGCCTAAGTGTCACCATGGTGTGCACACTGTCACTTTCACACACATGGGGAGAGTAGAGATCTATTAAATCACTTGAGTAGCAAGGTAGATCTATAGATTACAAGCTCATGATCTCAATAAGATCATGCATAGAGAGAGATGAACACATAGCTACCGGTAGAACCCTTAGCCTCGAGAGAGAACTACTCCCTCCTCATCATGGGAATCAGCAATGGTGATGGAGATGGTGGTGGAGATTGATGGAGATGGCTCCGAGGGCACTTCCCTGTCTCGGCAGGGTGCCGGAACAGAGACTTTTTGTCCCCCAAATATCCCCTTCGGTGGTGGCGGCGCTGCGGAACTTTTCGTGGATTTCTGATTGATGATCTAGGGTTTTGGTATCGGGAGGCTCTTATAGGCGAAAGAGGCAAGGTCGGTGGCCGCCCAGGGGGCCCACACCATGCCCTGGCGCGGCCTAGGCTGACCCGCGCCAAGGGGGGTGTGGCCACCCTGTGGCCCCTCTTCGACTCTCCTTCTGGCTCCGTGAGACTTCCGGGAAAATAGTAACTTTCGCTTTTGTCTCGTCCAATTCCGAGAATATTCATTTTCCGACTTCCTGGAACCAAAAACAGCAGAAAACAGGCAACTGGCACTATGGCATCTTCTTAATAGGTTAGTCCAAGAAATCATATGAAAAGTACTCCAAAGTTGGAACAAAACACAAGAAAGTAGATAAAACCAAGCATGGAACATCAAAAATTATAGATACATTTGCAATGTATCAACATCCCCAAGCTTAAATCCTGCCCGTCCTCGAGTAGGTAAGTGATTAAAGAAAGAATAAGTTTTGAGGTGACATGCACCATCATAAACTTGATCAAAGTATTTGTAAAACATTCAAAGCTGGGATCATAGTACTTCAATCATATCATGAAAGAGAAAGTTCTAACAATAAGACAAAGCAACTATGTTGCAACATGAAAAGGCACAAACAAAAGATTCATGAATAACAATGCTTTGCAAGACGTTTGTTTGTTTCACATAAAGAAAACATAGCATAATAGTATTCAGCTTGTCCCTCATAGAGTAGCAAATATAAATGCACAGGACACCTTTAAAGTTTATAAGAGTGACTAGATACAAATAGTTTAAAACAAGCAATATCAAATATATGCATCAACCAACAAGTCTTGGGACAATGCACATAGAACTAAGAATGTCCACTATGCTCTCAAAGTAGGTGCATAAAGATAGAAGGTGGAGACTCAATATATATAGTGGAAGAAAGGCCTTCATAGAAGGAAGTAGGGATTCAAGTATCATAAAGAGCTTCCAAAAATTATGGTACTTAATAGCTTTCAGCTCTCATTGCCCCTATCATAAGCATCTTGAAGTGATTAAGGTTAAAGTGAACAAACTATGGAGTATATGCTTGACGAAGTATAAGTTAGAAATCTCATGTCCCTTGTATACGAGGGTCGCTCCTCATGCTACTCAAGTTTAGTCACCGGTAAGTTCTTGTCATCGTAAGTACATGTGTATCATAGAGAACCGCCAACGGGGTACCCCTTTGCCCGATGATACAGAAGAATCCCCATATCAAAATGACAAGGCAAGCAGACAACGAGCATCTCAGCAATCTTCTTATTTACCATGGGAATATGGTGCTTTTTTCTCTCTTTCCTCTTTTCATAATCTATTTTTTTTCTTTTTTCTCAATATAGGACTCTTTTTTTATAAGAAGAATGCTTCATAGACAGCTCATTATGGTTACGCTGCTGGTTTCCACCATGTCAGCATTGATTAGACCAGCGGCCCAGGCGTTTCTCTAACACATATACATAACTCCATGGACTTACAAGCTTCCCTTTCATTTCACACCAACGACATCCATATACAAAAGAGCATGATATCAACTAGGTACAAGTACCAAGTACAATGTTGAAAGCGTTCCCCATGAAAGCATGGTTCTGCTAATCCCCAACAAATAAGTGCAAGCATATACAACATAGATGACACAATGGTTCAAGTTTATTAAGGGCAAGAAAAGTAAAGTGTGCCATCAAGTTCGTGAGAGCTTTAATCACTAGTTTTCTCATAACAAGTTTAAGTTGGAAGGTAAAAAACATGAATATACTTGGAATAGCATATGCTAGTAGGTAGGTATGGTGTACTCTTTGGAATAACTTGGTTTAGGGAGTTGGATGCATGAGTGGAACTCATACTTGGTTGTGGAGGCTAGCAAAAGACTGGGAGCGACAAACTAGGAGAGCAATAATGGCCATAATCATGCAGAGCGACAAAACATCATTAATCAAAGCATAAAGTGATACTACAATTTGAAAACTAAAGGATCATAAAGGCTTATGGTGACTTGGTACAGACATAACATGGTGTGAGCATGCGCCAAGTCAACCCAAATAAAGCATCAAAGGAGAATACCACAATACTATGCTTTAATATGCTAAAACAACGCATGATTCATCCAAGGCACATTAAGCAATCTAAATTGTTTATAACAAGTCATGCTACAACAAAGAATACTAAGCATAAAGATAAAACAATATCAAGCATGGCATGACAAAGCACAGGCCACAATCAAAAACAAGCTCTCTTTACCACTTAAGCATGAACTTTCCTACTCTTTTCCAATCCAAGCCAAACTATTTGAAAACCAATGTATGAAAGAGGGGGTCCAACTAATTTATTCAGAAAACTAATAAAACCAAGCAAACAAAAACCAAAAACAAAAATGAAAAAGAAGACGCTCCAAGAACAACACAACTGTGCATGAAACAATAAAAATGAAGCGTTTGGAAGAAACCTGGGATTTTTATTGATGAAGAGGGGGATGCCTTGGGCATCCCAAAGCTTTGACGCTTGTACTTCTTGGATATTGCTTAGGGTGATACGCATGGCATCCCAAAGCTTGAGATTTAGTCCATCCTTCATCTCATTACTCATTCCATCCATACATCTGAATTTTTTTCCTTCATACAAAACTTCACACAATCTTTCTTAGCAACATTAGTGCACTCAAGATAATAGGTCTTAAGGTTCAGTTCTAACACCAAATAAACTTCCATTAGAACACTAGCTACTGTAGAACTTCCCTCTAAAAGATCAATTCTCCAAAATAACTCAAAAAGGAATCAACAAGAAGCAAATGCAGAAAATGGCAGAAATCTGTCAAAACAGACCAGCAGGTAAAGACGAATTTTTTCGAAGACCTTGTGTTGATCAAATCAAAAAGTATTGAACTAACGAAAGTTAGATAACGACCTGGGTCAGAAGCACAAAAATTCACGCCTCAAAAATACGCTCATAGATTTTACACGAATTTTTACGGTGAAGCACAGAAATCTGTCTCGGGACAACAACTTTCCCAATCATTACTTCTCTCTCATTAGAGGTTACTCTTGGCACAAAAAGCAAATAAAAAGGATAGGGAGAGGTTATTACTGAAGTAATAACTTCCAAGACTCATCTAAAACTTTTGGGTTATCTCCCAATAAGTACTTTTCTTTAACGCCTTTAAGTTAGGCATAAGAAGCAAAGAAAGAATCAAGTGTTCTCAAATGAAGAATCATTAAGATCAATACCAGAAATATTTTCAACAAGGCAAGGTATATCATCCAAATAAGTTTTAGAGGATCCTCTCTCAATGCTCTTAGATTCACTATTCTCATCAAAAGGGTTTGCAGGAACAATCCAATCAAGATTCTTTTCTATGGCATCATGTATTGCTACTAGTTTAAAGGGTATTGGTATCTTAGGTTCCTCCCCATTAGGTTTGGTTTTGTTCATCTTTTCTCATGTATCAACAACATTTACACATGAGCCTAGCATATTGAAACGTTCAAAGACTTTTCTAGCTTCCTTGGCAACATCAGAGAACTCCTTAAACAAAGTTTCTAGAATAAAATCCCTCTTTTCAGGGTCCTCAATTTCTTTAAGCTCAAGAAACATCACTTGCATTAAGGGGTTGAGGTTAACAAACCTAGCTTCTAACATGTGAATTAAAGAAGCTGCATCAATCTCATAGTTTGGAGAAAGTTCTGCAAGGGATCTATCCTCGGTATCTTCATGTTTGCTAACATGATTAAATAATTCTTCAATATTATCTTTCCCAATTATAGAACCACTACCAATTGAAAGGTCTTTCAAGGTGAATTTAGGGATCAACATGGTGAGCTAAGCAAGAGGTGACAACCAAAGGAGACTTTATTTTTTTGTGTTTTCAAATAAGAAAGAAAACTAGTAAAACTAATTTTTTTGTGTTTTTGATAAAGAAACAAACAAACAAACAAAGCAAAAAGAAACTAAGCATAACAAAAATAACAAAGCAAAGAGACTGGTTATGAGGGACTCCCCTTGTGAAGTTGTCCTTGACTCCCCGACAATGGCGCTAGAAAATAGCTTGATGTCTACGCACTTCTATTCTTGTAGACAGTTGTTGGGCCTCCAAGTGCAGAGGTTTGTAGAACAGCAGCAAGTTTCCCTTAAGTGGATCACCCAAGGTTTATCGAACTCTGCAATCAAGATACAAGAAGTCTCTTGTGTCCCCAACACACCCAATACACTTGTCAGGTGTATAGGTGCACTAGTTCGGCGAAGAGATAGTGAAATACAAGTGGTATGGATAATTATAAGTGGTAACGGTGCCAGAAAATAGCTTGCTAGTGTATGGTTGACGTGGGAAAAGACTAAAGGCAAAATGAAATAAAGATGGAAGCAAGCAAAGATGTAACAGATCTAGTAGCAAATGGTGTTTCAGTGCTTAGAAACAAGGCCTAGGGATCATACTTTCACTAGTGAACACTCTCATATAAATATATTCTCTTCATGATACTACTCTTAACTACTCTCCGATTGGACACTCTAATCGATGATAGGGCTATAACATCACACCTCAAAGTTCATCTTTCCCATCTAGAAAACCCCACACTGTCACCTTGAGTACTAGATGAGTCCAACAAACACCACAATTTCATAAAGACATCCAACTCCAAATATAACTCATAACAAGTATTTGTTACCTCTAGCCTAAGTGCTACCATGGTGTGCACGCTGTCAGTTTCACACACATGGGGAGAGTAGAGATCTATTAAAGCACTTGAGTAGCAAGGTAGATCTATAGATTACAAGCTCACGATCTCAATAAGATCATGCATAGAGAGAGATGAACACATAGCTACCGATAGAACCCTTAGCCTCGAGAGAGAACTACTCCCTCCTCATCATGGGAATCAGCAATGGTGATGGAGATGGTGGTGGAGATCGATGGAGATGGCTCGAGGCACTTCCCGTCTGCCAGGTGCCGGAACAGAGACTTTCTGTCCCCCGAATGTCCCCTTCGGTGGCGGCGGCACTGCGGAACTTTTCATGGATTTCTGATTGATGATCAAATGCAGGAACCATATCATTTCACTTTACACATATGATGTTTACATATTATATTGCTAGTTTGGCGTTTTAGTAGCATTATAAGATGATCCCTCATTTAAATATCAAGAAAAAAATGTGTTCTTCCTTAAGTAGGCACCGTTTATGTTTCGCCGCTTCAAGACATCACGTGATGATCGGGTGTACTTGAATCCACGATCATATTTCAGGTGTAAGACAATTTTACACACGCGAGTACTAAGGTTCTTACTTGGCGAGCCTAGCATGTACATACATGGCCTTGGAACACGAACCAAAAGGTTAAGCATGAGTCATATAGTTGAGATGATGCCCATATAGATGCTCGCCTTTGAAGCTACACCGACTCACGTGATGATCAGACTTGGTGTAGTGGATTTGGTTCATGTAATCACCAAAAAGACACGAGGGATGTTGTTTTTGAGTGGGAGTTTAGTTGAACTCAATCTATCATAAACTTAGTCTAAATAAACTTTACAAATTCTGCTATAGATGGCACCACCTACTTTTAATTTCAATGTGTTCATGGAGAAAGAGAAACTTGCTGCGAATGGTAGTAACTTCACTAACTGGGCTATGAATTTGAGGATTCTCCTCTCTGCTGCATAAAAGAAATAGGTGCTAGAAGCGCCACTAGGCCCCCACCAGCTCCTAACGCCCCTGACGAGGAAAAGAATGTCTATGTGACTCGTCAGGAGGACCACAACTTAGTTCATTGCGGCATACAGTATGGGCTAGAGCCAGAACTTCGAAAGCGTTTCGAAAATGGCAATGCCTTTGATACCATGGGTGAATTGAAAATGATTTTTGATACCCATGTCAGAGAGTTATAATGCTTCAGAAAAGTTCTTTAGCTGCATGATGGAAGAGAACATCTCCATAAGTGAGCATGTACTCAAAATGTCTGGGTACGCCGATAAGCTTGTGTCCTTGGGAATAACGATTCCCATTGATTTAGGTATACATCGTGTTCTCCAATCTCTACCACCTAGCTACAAGAGCTTCGTGATGAACTATAACATGCAGGGCATGAAGAAGACTCTCCCTGAGCTTCTATCAATGCTTAAGACTGCAGAAGTGGAGATTAGGAAAGAACATCAATTGTTGATGGTCAATAGGACCACCGGTTTCAAGAAAGACACGAAGGGTAAACCGAAGGGAAAGAAGGGAGGCAAATCTGTTACTGCGCGTGAAAAGAAATCCCGGGATGACCCTAAGTCTGATACCGAGTGCTACTATTGTAAGGGGACTGGCCATTGGAAGCGCAACTGCCCCAAGTTTTTGGCGGACAAGAAAGTCGGCAAGGCAAACAAAGGTATATGTGATATACATGTTATTGATGTGTACTTGACTAGTACTCGCAGTAGCACCTGGGTATTTGATACCGGATCGGTTGCTAACATATGTAACTCGAATTAGGGGCTGCGGAACAAGCGACCGCTAGCAAGGGGTGAGGTCAAAATGCGTGTCGGCAATGGATCAAGAGTTGATGTGATCGCCGTCGGAACGTTGCCTCTCCACCTACCATCGGGATTAGTTATAAACCTAAATAATTGTTATTTGGTGCCTGCACTGAGCATGAACATTCTATATGGATCTTTTTTGATGGCATGTGGTTATTCGTTTAAATCCGAAAACAATGGTTGTTCGATTTATATGGATAATATCTTTTATGGTCATGCACCCGTGATGAATGGTTTATTTCTGTTGAATCTCGATAATACTGATACGCACATCCATAATGTTGATGCTAAAAGAATTAAATTTAATAATAATATATCTACATATATGTGGCACTACCGTCTAGGTCATATTGGTGTTAAACGCATGAAGAAACTCCATTCTGATGGACTTTTGGAATCACTTGATTTTGAATCATTTGATACATGTGAGCCATGCCTTATGGGCAAGATGACTAGAACGCCGTTTTCCAGTTCAATGGAACGGGCGACAGATTTATTGGAAATCATACATACTGATGTATGCGGTCCAATGAGTGTTTCGGCGCGAGGTGGATATCATTATTTTGTTACTTTCACGGATGATTTGAGTAGGTATGGGTATATCTATTTGATGAAACATAAGTCTGAAACCTTTGAGAAGTTCAAGGAATTTCAGAATGAAGTGGAAAATCATCGTAACAGAAAGATCAAATTTCTGCGGTCCGACCATGGAGGTGAGTATCTAAGTTACGAGTTTAGCACACACATGAAAGAGTGTGGAATAGTTTCACAACTCACGCCTGCCGGAACACCACAACATAATGGTGTATCGGAACGTCATAATCGTACTCTATTGGATATGGTTCGATCTATGATGTCTCTAACTGACTTGCCACTGTCATTTTGGGGTTATGCACTGGAAACCGTTGCATTCACTTTAAATCGGGCACCGCCTAAATCCGTTGAAACGACACTGTATGAATTATGGTTTGGAAACAAACCTAAGCTGTCATTTCTTAAAGTTTCGGGATGCGATGTTTATGTGAAGAAACTTCAACCGGATAAACTCGAACCCAAAGATGAAAAATGCGTCTTCATAGGATACCCTAAAGAAACAATTGGGTATTCCTTCTATCACAGATCCGAGGGCAAGGTCTTTGTTGCCAAGAATGGATCCTTTCTTGAGAAGGAGTTTCTCGCGAAAGGTGTGAGTAGTCGGAAGGTAGAACTCGAAGAGGTCATTGAACCTTCTCTTCATGGAATGGCGAGTGGCGCAGCACCGGAAATTGTTTCGGAGTTGACTTCACCTGATGAAGAGAGAGCTAATGATATTGATCATGAAACTCTGAAAGAGGACACTACCGAACCTCGCGGGTCAAGCAAGACACGTGTAGCTCCTGAACTGTACGGCAATCCTGTTATGAATTTCATGATTGATGAAATGGATGACCCTGCGACATATGAAGAAGCGATGATGAGCCCGGATTCCACCAAATGGCTAGAAGCCATGAAATCCGAGATGGAATCCATGTACGAGAACCAAGTTTGGAACTTGGTGGACTTACCTCACGACCGAAAGGCCGTTGAGAATAAATGGATTTTCAAAAGAAAAACTGATGCTAATGGTAATGTGACCATCTATAAGGCTCGACTTGTCACAAAGGGGTTTCGACAAATTCAAGGAGTTGAATACGATGAGACATTCTCTCCCGTAGCGATGCTTAAGTCGGTTAGGATTATGTTAGCAATTGCTGCATATTTCGATTATGAAATATGGCAGATGGATGTCAAAACTGCATTCCTCAATGGTAATATTGAAGAAGAGTTGTATATGATACAACCTAAGGGTTTTGTCGATCCTAAGGATGCTAATAAGGTGTGCAAACTTCAGCGATCCATCTATGGACTGAAGCAAGCATCACGAAGTTGGAATCTCCGCTTTGATGAGGTGATCAAAGAGTTTGGATTTGTCCAAACTTATGGAGAGGCTTGTATTTACAAGAAAGTGAGTGGGAGCAATATGGCATTTCTGATATTATATGTGGATGACATATTATTGATTGGAAATGATTTAGATCTTTTAAACAGTGTTAAAAGTTATCTAAACAAAGAAATTTTCGATGAAGGACCTTGGTGAAGCTTCATATATATTAGGCATTAAAATCGATAGAGATAGATCAAGACGCCTAATTGGGCTATCGCAGAGTACATACCTTGATAAGATATTAAAGAAGTTTAAGATGGACGGAAGTAAGAAGGGGTTCTTACCTATGTTACAAGGCAAGACATTGAGTAAGACTCAAAGTCCGCTACACGAAGAAAGAGAGATAATGGATAGGATCCCTATGCCTCAGCCATAGGCTCTATAATGTATGCCATGCTTTGTACAAGACCGGATGCACATGCTATTAGTTTGACTAGTAGGTACCAATCTGATCCAGGTTCAAACATCGGATAGCGGTCAAGAATATCCTTAAGTACTTGAGAAGAACTAAGGATATGTTTCTTATATACGGAGGTGAAGAAGAGCTAGTCGCTAAGTGTTATGTCGATGCTAGCTTTGACACTGATCCGGATGACTCTAAGTCTCAATCCGGATACGTATTTCTCTTGAACGGAGCAGAAGTTAGTTGGAGGAGCTCCAAACAACCTGTGGTGGCTAGATCAACAACGGAGGCGGAATATGTTGTCGCTGCTTAAGCGCAGGAAGTGGTTTGGATGAAAGAGTTCATTACGGAACTGGGTGTGATTCCCAGTGCGTTGGACCCGATGGTGATCTATTGTGACAACAATGGAGCCATAGCCAACGCCAAGGAACCAAGGTCTCACAAGAATTCCAAGCATATTAAGCGCCGGTTTCACTCCATCCGCGAACATGTCAGGGATGGAGATATAAAGATTTGTAAAGTGCACACCAACCTGAATGTAGCAGATCTGTTGACTAAAGTACTCCCTAGGGCAAAACATGATCAACACCAGAACTCCATGGGTGTTAGATTTATCACTATGTGAACTAGATTATTGTCTCTAGTGCAAGTGGGAGACTGAAGGAAATATGCCCTGAGAGGCAATAATAAAGTTGTTATTATGTATTCCTTGTATATGATAGATGTTTATTTTACATGCTATAATTGTATTGATAGGAAACATCAATACATGTGTGTTTAATAAACAAAAAGGGTTCCTAGTCATGCCTCTCTTATAGACTAGCTTGTTGATTAACAAGATGATCAAGGTTTCCTGATCATGGACATTGGATGTTGTTAATAACAAGGTCACACCATTATTGATTGGATAGATCTTTTAAACAGTGTTAAAAGTTATCTAAACAACAAATTTTCTATGAAAGACCTTGGTGAAGCGTCATATATATTAGGCATAAAGATCTATAGAGATAGATCAAGACGCCTAATAGGGCTATCGCAAAGTACATACCTTGATAGGATTTTTAAGAAGTTTAAAATGGACGAAAGTATGAAGGGCTCCTTACCTATGTTGCAAGGCAAGACAATGAGTAAGACTCAAAGTCCGTCTACGGCGGAAGAAAGAGAGATAATGGATAAGATCCCCTATTCTTCAGCCATAGGCTCTATAATGTATGACATGCTATGTACAAGACCGGATGTGGCACATGCTATTAGTTTGACTAGTAGGTACCAATCTGATCCAGGTTTGGAACACTGGATAGCGGTCAAGAATATCCTTAAGTACTTGAGAAGAACTAAGGAAATGTTTCTTGTATACGGAGGTGAAGAAGAGCTGGTCGCTAATTGTTATGTCGACACTAGCTTTGACACTGATCCGGACGACTCTAAGTCTCAATCCGGATACATATTTCTCATGAATGGAGCATCAGTTAGTTGGAGGAGCTCCAAACAACCTGTGGTAACAAGGTCAACAATGGAGGCGGAATATATTGCTGCTTCAGAAGCAGCACAGGGAGCGGTTTGGATGAAGGATTCATTACCGAACTAGGTGTGGTTCCTAGTGCGTTGGATCCAATGGTGATCTATTGTGACAACAATGGAGCCATAGCCAACGCAAAGTAACCAAGGTTTCACAAGAATTCCAAACATATTAAGCGCCGGTTTCACTCCATCCGTGAGCATGTCAAGGATGGAGATATAAAGATTTTGAAGGAAATATGCCCTGAGAGGCAATAATAAAGTTGTTATTATGTATTCCTTGTATATGATAGATGTTTATTTTACATGCTATAATTGTATTGATAGGAAACATCAATACATGTGTGTTTAATAAACAAAAAGCGTTCCTAGTCATGCCTCTCTTATAGACTAGCTTGTTGATTAACAAGATGATCAAGGTTTCTTGATCATGGATATTGGATGTTGTTAATAACAAGGTCACACCATTGGTGGAATGATGTGATGAACATTCATCCAAAGTATAGCATTACGATCAAGTCATTGTGTTTATATTGCTATAACATCATATGAAGTAATCTTTATCCTTAGACCATGAGATCATGTTAATTGCTAACACCGGAAGAGTATCTTGATAACATCAAACGTCACACCGTAACAGGGTGACTATAAAGATGGGTTCAGTGCTATGAAGGTGTTATGTTGAGGCTCATGATCAGGAGTGGAATTTGTCAATCCAGATGACGGATAGATATACTCTGGGCCCTCTCGGTGATATCACATTAGGATAGCTTGCAAGCAAGTGATGTGATCACTAGAATGTTATATCACGGGAACGAGAAAAGAGTGCATGTCGGTAACGAGATCAAACTAGGTATGGAGATACCGATGATCGAATCTCGGACATGTAATATATCGAGAGACAAAGGGATTTAGTTACAAGCGTTAAAGGTTCTCACGATCACAGGAGTCATCGTTGAATGTGTAGGAGTCAAGACGATCTCCGTGTCCCTGCTGATTATTGATCGGAGAAGGGTCTCGATCATGTCTGCATTATTCGCGAACCACAGGGTGGCACACTTAAGAGTTACCGGACACCATTTTGGAGCACATATGTTTCAGACGAAAGACCTGCAAAGCGCAGGAATTGTTTCAATAGAAACCAGAAATTGTTTCGGGTGAAATTGCAGAAAGTGGTTCTGCATGTGATATTGAAATATTGCAAGGGGCTATATATGAATTTTTGTTAATTAAAGTAATTAACAAAATTCTGAATAAATTTAATAAAAGAGTTTTATTAAATGAGAGAGCATTAAATTTGGAGAAACTTAAAGAGTTTTATTAAAAGGGAATGTGAAGAGGCATTTTAATGTGGAGGAGTTACCACCACATGAATGGGGGAGGTGAGGGGTCACCCCCCCATGCGTCGGCCATGGATAGAGGGGGCACCCCCCTCCTCCTTTAAAAGGCCACCCATTCCCTCCTTCATCCACACACCTCCTTGTGAAGGATCTCTCTCCCCCTCTAGAATTATTCCCCCATGGTCTCGGATTAGCGAGATACATGTTCCCGGTGGCATTTCATCTAGAAGGAGTTGCTGCTTCCGCTGGATCGCTGGAGCGAGGAGGTGGAGGTTGTCCGGTGGCTTGAACGTTTGTGCGAGTGCGGATGCGCTGCTGAGTTGCGGCGCTCGGACTTCCTCATGATCTTGAGATCGGCAAGTGTACGACTACATCAACCACGAGTTCCTACTCGTTAACAAAGCTCGTTGTCTTCGAGGGTAAGTTCTCTATGGATGTATGTCCACCCATTTGCTTTGTACCTAGTAGATAGATCTTGGCGTGTAGTTCATACCGTAGGAAATTTTTTGTTTTCTATGCTGCGGACACAACAGATTTGTGAAGTACATACGGATCTCAATGTAGTAGATCCGTTGACTAAAACTCTCCCTAGAGCAAAACATGATCAACACCAGAACTCCATGGGTGTTAGATTTATCACCATGTAACTAGATTATTGTCTCTAGTGCAGGTGGGAGACTGAAGGGAATATGCCCTGAGAGGCAATAATAAAGTTGTTATTATAAATATTCCAAGTATATGATAGATGTTTATTTTGCATGCTATAATTGTATTAATTTGGAAACATTAATACATGTGTGTTTAATAAACAAAAAGGAAAGTTCCTAGTTATGCGTCTCTTATAAACTAGCTCGTTGATTAACAAGATGATCAAGGTTTCCTGATCATGGACATTAGATGTTGTTAATTACGAGGTCACAACATTAGTGGAATGATGTGATGAACATTCATCCGAAGTATAGCATTACGATCAAAGTCATTGTGTTTATATATCTATAACATCTAACAAAGTAATCCTAGTCCTTAGACCATGAGATCATGTTAATCACTAACACTGGAAGAGTATCTTGGTAACATCAAATGTCACACCGTGAAAGGGTGATTAGAAAGGTGGGATCAGTGCTACAAAAGTGTTATGTAGAACCTCATGGATCAAGAGTGGGATTTGTCCATCCCGATGACAGATAGATATACTCTGGGCCCTCTCGATGATATCACATTGGTTAGCTTGCAAGCAAGTGATAAGATCTCTAGAATGTTATATCACGGGAATGAGAAAATAGTACATGTCGGTAACGAGATCAAACTAGGTATGGAGATACCGATGATCGAATCTCAGACATGTAATATATCGCGAGACAAAGGGATTTAGTTACTAGCGTTAAAGGTTCTCACGATCACAGAAGTCATCGTAGAATGTGTAGGAGTCAGTATGGATCTCCAGGTCCCGCTTCTGATTATTGATCTGAGAGGGGTCTCGATCATGTATGCATTATTCACGAACCATAGGGTGACACACTTAAGGGACACCAACACCACTTGGAGCAAATGTGTTTCAGATGAATGAATTGCAAAGCACTGGAATTATTTCAACAGGCACCAAAACTGTTTTGGGTGAAATTGCTGAAACTGGTTCTGCATGTAATATTGAAATGTTGCAGGGGTTTTATGTGAATGTTTATTAATTAAAGTAATTAACAAAATTCTGAATAAATTTAATAAAATAGTTTTATCAAATGAGAGAGCATTAAATTTGGTGAAATTTAATGCATTTAAAGTAGAGACTTTAAAGAGGAATGTTAAGGGACACTTTTATGTGGAGGGGGTTACCACCACATGAATGGGGGAGGTGAGGGGTCACCTCCATGTGGCGCCGGCCATGGGAGGGGTACCCCCTCCTCCTATAAAAGGCCACCCCTCTCACCCTTTTTCCACACACCTCCTCATGAAGGATCTCTCTCCCCCTATAGAATTATTCCCCCATGGTCTTGGATTTGCAAGATACATGTTCCCAGTGGCATTTCGTATGGAAGGAGTTGCTGCTTCCGCTGCATCACTAGAGCAAGGAGGCGAAGGTTGTTCGGTGGCCTGAACGTGTGTGCGAGTGCGGATGCGCTGCTGGTTTGCAGCGCTAGGACTTCCACACGATCTTGAGATCGGCAAGCGTATGACTACATCATCCACGAGTTCCTACTTGTTAACAAAACTTTGTTGTCTTCGAGGGTAAGTTCTCCATGGATGTATATCCACCCGTTGCTTGTATCTAGTAGATAGATCTTAGTGTATAGTTCTCATCGTAGGAATTTTTTTGTTTTCTATGCTGCGAACCCTTCAAACATTTGGAGGTTCTTGGCACGGTTGGATCCAGCTGGTAGAGGGGCTACTAAGGGAAAGCCTCGCCATGGCCTTGTCTGTAAAAGGACTTGATCATGGATTGTGGGTAAAGTGCACAAATCTCGAGAGTATTTCAATCTGATCGATAAGCCGAGTTCATGGAAAAGAACACTTTGAGCATCTGAAGGATGGAGCCTATGAAGGATCTTCCTCTCTCTTTCCAATTTTTTTCTAAAACCCCATGGCGTGCGTAATATCGCTAATGGGTGGGATTTTGGGAACTTGGTGTTTCATATCCAAGTAACTTGGTGCGTAATATCCAAGTGTCACTTGGTGTGTCATATCCAAGTGTTAGGTTGATTGGACACTTGGTGTGTAATATCCTCGTGTTCCACTCGACCCTATACTACTTAAGCAAATGTTTACAAAGTAGGATAAAACTCTTCCTCTTTTCTTCTTACTTAGAGAAAATTATATTTATGCAAATAAACCCCAAAGCCTACTCCTAGCCTTGCATGTAGAGTTAGTATTATTCTTCCTTGGTGTAATTTGCCAATACATTCAAAGTATTGACCAACTCGTTTGGCTGCACGTTTCATGTGCAGAAATTGGAGATCGTTGAAAGGTGCGCTAGGATCGCGGGTCTTCACTCAACCTGCCTGTGGCATTGATGGGACTCCCAGTTGTATATATTTCGCTTCTGTTGTAATAATGTAAACTCTGGATTATTCGATTCATGTAATAAAGACTTGTGTTTTACATGATATTTCATCAATTGTGAGTGCTAGCTAATGATCCCGGGACTAGCATGTTAATCACAGGGACTTAGGATCTTTATTGATCCAAGGTCACTACACTATGCCACGTCATATCCAGGGGTTTATTTATTACAGACAATGATTACTAGAAATAAAAATAAAAGAAAAATATATATGAAATCACCATGACGTCAGCGTGACGTCATCAATGGGGATCTCTCTCCCAGTCGAGGATGGACTCGATGATGTGGTGCTCGCGGGGTCCCATCAAGGGCACTACAAGAGAGAGGAGACCAAGGCGGAACTATGAGTGGTGTCGCCGCCCTTTTTGGTCACCGGAGGTACTCCAACGACCAACTTTTGCAGCGGCCGACGATGGTGCACGGTGCTACAGCGTTGCAGAGTGAGAGGGAGCAAGTGGAGGGCATAGGGAGATGCATAAGCTAACCCTAGTGATGGTGGTGAGGACGATGAGGCATGGGGAGGTCTGATGGTGGCTAATCGACGGCAATGGCCGCGGTACCAGCGGGATGCTGAGGTCGATTCCGCATCGCTCGTTGCGCGCCTACTTGCGAGGCTTGTCGGAGACGAACAAGGAGACCGAGGCGAGCTCTATGGTGCGCTCAAATAGGCCAGGGAGGCTAACATGGCTATGGCGGAGCTCCCGTCCGAGCTATGGTTTTGGTGGAAGAAGGGGGTTTGCTCTAGAGGGTCATAGAGGAGATGATATTGGTATGGGGAGGTAGAGGATGACGCGGCGGTCGTATCTACTCCTCCCAACAACTGCGGCGAGTATCATGGTCGTCCAATTTTTTGCTGACAACGATGATCGGCATCGGGCAATAATACCTTCGATCCATATTACGGATGTAGTATAGCTCTTTTTCCCTAGTAGACCTAGGTTTATCGAATCCTCGAGAAGTAGAAAGCGTAGTGAAGTTACTTTAACGGACCTTTGGAAGTTTTAGAATTCCTTTTGTGTTTTTACCGGACCAAGAGTTTGTTGTCTTACGTTGTTGTCAATGATGGAGAGAGAGGGCCTAGGGCTTTCGGTTTCACCGGTAGCTATGCAAAACATCTTATGGGAATAAAAGATAATAATAAAGTATGCATGTAGTTGTTAGAGCAAGATAAATTATATGTGGGAAGTACATCCATAATTTCTATTGCCTCCGCAACCGCTTATAGCAATAACCTACTAGTCTCATCCATAGAAGAAAGGAACTAATGATATGCATAGTGACGTCACCGTTAATCCCATGTAAATCCCTCACATACAGCCGTACTACCCCTTCTGTCACTTGGGTTCCCAACCTGCAGATTAGTCATTACTCATACTCCATATACCTGGCTCAATACTCAGGGTCTTGGGTACCTGATAAGTCCTTGGATTGAGGCAAGAGAGGATACAAAAATCATCTTGTCATACAAACTAATACATGATCCCATCTATGATAAATAACATGCACACAAGCTACATGGCTAGGCCGAAGCCCTTAGCCCAAGGAGGATTACTCACACATAGAGATGAAATCAAAGGTCATAAACGTTGCAATGTGAATCATGAGATTGATAGAAAATAGTCTTACTCGCCAATCAAAGATGAGATCTACTACAAGTGGTGGAATATGGCTATGGTGGTGGAGAATGGTTTGGAGATTAGATCTAAGTCTATTTCTCCGGCGGCTCTTCGATGTTGTGGATGTAGGGTTCTGGTGGCGAGGGGGTGAGGAAGAGTGAGAGAGATCCCTTTTCTCGTCACCTGAGGCTTCTTTAAATAGGGGTCCCTTCACGGAAGTTGTTCTGTTTGACCTAGCGGTGGCGGCAACAACTATACGGCCGAAATTTTATTCCCGTTGTATAGTTGGTCATTAAAGCGCCTGTCTCCACTTCACAACTCCTGGTTTCTTTGGGTTGTTGGAAATCTTGTATCTTTGACTTTAATGTAGTGATTCCCATCATCAAACGTCATTAGCAAGAAAGGACTTCATACCCCTTTGATCATTAGGCATTAGTGGTAGGGTTTAGAGAGATATTTCATCAAAAATATGAATAATATCCAGTTTAAATATGGACGTCGATCGCTATATTTCAGAGCCATCAACCTCCCCAAGCTTAAACTTGATCGTCCTCGAGCAAGAAAACCAAAATCAAAAAGGAACTCAGCATTTAAACTGAAATAACAAGATGATGATCTTACTCATGATTGGTAGTCTCATGTTTCCTCCACTTCATAAATCTGAAGAACTTCAGCATATATAGAGTAAGGGCAAGCATATCATACGGGTTTTTATGCATCCTTGTAGTGCAGCAAAATTATTGTTAACATGGATGATTCAAATGAGTAAACTTTATTCCATGTCATGTAATGAACTCATAGGCTTTCTTTGAACAATAAAGTATAATTATGTAAAATTGAGAGTGTGAGAGTTGTCATGAAAAGCATATACACTAGTGTATCTCAATTCTCCCACATCAATAAATCAAGACTTCTCAAGCACTACTTTGCCATTCATTGTCCTTCAAGAATTTTAGTTCTTAAGTAATTGAGAGCATGCCAATAAAATTTATTAGTTTATCGTGCTATGATGGACACTCATGGCATTACTAAGGTTTTTTCCTTTTGCACAATTATTACTCATATCAGCCAGAGGAGTGATTCCATCATTAACACAGCTACCCGGGAGTGCCAAGAATCTTACCCACTATAGCATTGCTGCTAGATGTGTTTAATCAACTCATAGTCGAAACCTAGGAGTTTCCTCCATGAAGATTGTTCGTACGCTAGCGGAGTTGTTGGCATCCCATGAAGTTTGACACACATAAAGCTATATCATTCTTCTGATTAACAAGTCAAACTTTGGCATGCTCACAAAATCCGCTAAACATTAATTCAATCGAACAAATCCTTTTAAAGAGAGCTATCAAGTCAATCATTATTTTGCGTGGTGTTGAGTGTCTCTAGAAATAAGCCTTCAAGACTAAACACAACAACACCTAAGTTCGCAAATTGAGTTGATAAATTACTAGTTGCTCCTCGGAGGTTTAAGGAGAGGCTATGCATCCTCTCCACAGTCCCTCCAAGTTCTTGGAAGTCTTGATATGTAGCAAACCGGGTTGGTGGATGCTCCTCTTGATAAGGAACTTCTTGCTCCTCTTCTTGGTCCTCATCCGCATGAATCTCCTCCTCGGGTTGGTGTTTCTCAACCTACTTGTCATATAGAAGACGTCCTTCCTTGATAGAGAAAAGACCATTAGGCATAGGGGCGGGGTAGAGACACCCAGCTCCAGCAATATGCAAGTAATAAACACCACCTCTCCTAATGAGCATTCCACACACCTTTAAAGTAGATAAACCAACATGTCGCTCACCTAGCAAAGGTTGTAACTAACATAGGTCGATGCCTAGGGCAATGGCAAGCATGGTGATGACGCCTCCACCTGTGATTGGTCCTTGGCTTTGGGAGGATTGTTGCTCCAGGTAGCACACAAGGATTGCACCCAAGTTGAGTGACAAGTCACAGTTATTGTAAGCAGCTTTTGCGAGGACTATGATGTCTTCGTCATTGACTCTCGTGAACTCATTACGTGCCTGCAAGGTGTTAGCAATAACATAGAACAAATAGCGAATTGCAGGATGTTGAATATTCCTCCCCTTGCTCACTCTAGAAGTGAAGCTCATTCCATTATAATATTGTTCCAGGGAAGTGTCTAAGCCAGTAAAGGATGCGTGCAAGTCATTATCATTATTGTTTGGAAAATTAACGCATGCGCACCATTCATCTAGTGATAAAGTGTAATTGTTTTTCATAAGATGGAAAGAAATCGTGTCCTCTCCATGCCATACTTTAATGGTGCTTTGCAAAGAACTTAAAAATTCAAGAGTTAATCGACAATAAGTAGGCACATCATTGAATACAAAGTTTTGCAGGCCAACCCTATTGCAAAGTAAATTGAATTCACTAGAAATATCGAGTTGGTTCAATATAATGGGGCACGCCCACTTGGTGGCCTTCACTTTTTGGTTCTTGATATTATCAAAGATATCACGTTGGAGCTCATTCCTGAACCGTATCCCCATGTGTTCTTGAGCGACAGCCCGAGAACCGCTAGCGGCGGCACGAACACGAGTTTGGCTCCTTGTCTTCATCATCTAAAATAATAAGGAAAGACAAAAATAAAACTTTTTGATCCAACAATAATAAGTATAACATATTCCTCATCATAGCACACTAAAGAATCCCCTCAAAATAATAATCTAGGCAAGAGAATCATGGCAATTAGTTCATAGTAGGTCTCACCCTAGATTGATAATGATGATAGATCGAAGATGTATTTGCAAAAAGTAATTGGAGGATTGGAAGAGAAACATACTGTAGATCACTTGTGTGCGAGGAAATCGAACGAAATTGAGTAGAGATGAAGATCCCTTGAGGTTTTGAGAGAGTTTGGAGGTAGAAGAGAGAAAAATGATTGAAGTTTTGGGGTTTGAGGTACCTTCCCGTGGCGTTTTTGTGGTCGGATGCAACCATACGGGCAAACTATACAGCCGGAACAATGTGTTCCCGCCATATAGTTGGCCTGCTATTGATGGCTGTGAAATACCACCAATTTTAGCCATATAAATTGTGCCATTTATCCCTCATATAGTGTTTCTTCCAGCTATAGTTATGCCTTGTATGCATGATTTCTATTTCTCATTTACTTTCATATGAGCTTTGCACATTTAGTAGTTTAGGTAGAATTTTATCACTTTTCCTTGTCTATTACATGTGTGTAGGTGTTGATGATGATTATGGATAAAACAAGGAAAAAGGAACAAAGAGAGCATAGTATGGAGGAGCTGCAGGGAACAGACTTAGCCATTTGAGAGGTTGAAAAAGTCAATTTTCTCAACTTCTCAAAATAAAGATCCAAGACCACATGGTTGTATCCCTCGACGATACAAACTCAACGAGCCCAAGAATACCCAAAACGGAGTTCGTATGAAGAAATGACGGCCAAAAATACGAAAGGGGACAAATAGTATGAAGAAACACAAGTCTGAAACTTTTGAAAAGTTCAAAGAATTTCAGATTGAAGTGGAAAATCATCGTAACAGAAATATCAAATTTCTACGGTCCGACCATGGAGGAGAGTATCTTAGTTACGAGTTTAGCACACATATGAAAGACTGTGGAATGGTTTCACAACTCACGCCTGCCGGAACACCACAACGTAATGGTGTGTCAGAACGTCGTAATCGTACTTTATTGGATATGGTTCGATCTATGATGTCTCTGACTGACTTGCCACTGTCATTTTGGGGTTATGCACTAGAAACATCTACATTCACTTTAAATAGGGCACCATCTAAATCTGTTGAAAAGACACCGTATGAATTATGGTTTGGAAACAAACCTAAGCTGTCATTTCTTAAAGTTTGGGGATGCGATGTTTATGTGAAGAAACTTCAACCGAATAAACTCGAACCCAAAGCGGAAAAATGCGTCTTCATAGGATACCCTAAGGAAACAATTGGGTATACCTTCTATCACAGATCCGAGGGCAAGGTCTTTGTTGCCAAGAATGGATCCTTTCTTGAAGAGTTTCTCGTGAAAGGTGTGAGTAGTCGGAAGGTAGAACTCGAAGAGGTTATTGAACCTTCTCTTCATGAAATGGCGAGTAGCGCAGCTCCAGAAGTTGTTTCGGAGTTGACTTCACCTAATGAAGAGAGAGCTAATGATATTGATCATGAAACTCCGAAAGAGGACACTACCGAACCTCGCAGTCAAGCAGACACGCAGCTCCTGAACTGTACGGCAATCCTGTTATGAATTTCATGATTGATGAAATAGATGACCCTACGACGTATGAAGAAGCGATGATGAGCCCTGATTCCAACAAATGGCTAGAAGCCATGAAATCCGAGATGGAATCCATTTACGAAAACCAGGTTTGGACCTTGGTGGACTTACCTCACGACCGAAAGGCCGTTGAGAATAAATGGATTTTCAAAAGAAAAACTGATGCTGATGGTAATGTGACCATCTATAAGGCTCGACTTGTCACAAAGGGGTTTCGACAAATTCAAGGAGTTGACTACGATGAGACATTCTCTCCCATAGCGATGCTTAAGTCGGTTAGGATTATGTTAGGAATTGCTGCATATTTCGATTATGAAATATGGCAGATGGATGTCAAAACTGCGTTCCTCAATGGTAATATTGAAGAAGAGTTGTATATGATACAATCTAAGGATTTTGTCGATCCTAAGGATGCTGATAAGGTGTGCAAATTTCAGCGATCCATCTATGGACTAAAGCAAGCATCCCGGAGTCGGAATCTCCGCTTTGATGAGGTGACCAAAGAGTTTGGATTTGTCCAAACTTATGGAGAGACTTGTATTTACAAGAAAGTGAGTGGGAGCACTTTGGCATTTCTGATATTATATGTGGATGACATATTATTGATTGGAAATGATTTAGATCTTTTAAACAGTGTTAAAAGTTATCTAAACAGCAAATTTTCGATGAAGGACCTTGGTGAAGCTTCATATATATTAGGCATTAAAATCTATAGAGATAGATCAAGACGCCTAATTGGGCTATCGCAGAGTACATACCTTTATAAGATATTAAAGAAGTTTAATATGGACGGAAGTAAGACGGGGTTCTTACCTATGTTGCAAGGCAAGACATTGAGTAAGACTCAAAGTCTGGCTACGGCGGAAGAAAGAGAGATAATGGATAAGATCCCCTATGCCTCAACCATAGGCTCTATAATGTATGCCATGCTATGTACAAGACCGGATGTGGCACATGCTATTAGTTTGACTAGTAGGTACCAATCTGATCTAGGTTCGGAACACTGGATAGCGGTCAAGAATATCCTTAAGTACTTGAGAAGAACTAAGGATATGTTTCTTATATACGGAGGTGAAGAAGAGCTAGTCGCTAAGTGTTATGTCGATGCTAGCTTTGACACTGATCCGGATGACTCTAAGTCTCAATCCGGATACGTATTTCTCTTGAGCGGAGCAGCAGTTAGTTGGAGGAGCTCCAAACAACCTGTGGTGGCTGGATCAACAACGGAGGCGGAATATGTTGCTGTTTCAGAAGCAGAGCAGGAAGCGGTTTGGATGATGGAGTTCATAACGGAACTGGGTGTTGTTCCCAGTGCGTTGGACCCGATGGTGATCTATTGTGACAACAATGGAGCCATAGCCAATGCCAAGGAACCAAGGTCTCACAAGAATTCCAAGCATATTAAGCGCCGGTTTCATTCCATCCGCGAGCATGTCAAGGATGGAGATATAAAGATTTGTAAAGTACACACGGACCTGAATGTAGCAGATCCGTTGACTAAAGTACTCCCTAGGGCAAAACATGATCAACACCAGAACTCCATGGGTGTTAGATTTATCACTATATGAACTAGATTATTGTCTCTAGTGCAAGTGGGAGACTGAAGGAAATATGCCCTCAGAGGCAATAATAAAGTTGTTATTATGTATTCCTTGTATATGATAGATGTTTATTTTGCATGCTATAATTGTATTGATAGGAAACATCAATACATGTGTGTTTAATAAACAAAAAAAGGGTTCCTAGTCATGCCTCTCTTATAGACTAGCTTGTTGATTAACAAGATGATCAAGGTTTCCTAATCATGGACATTGGATGTTGTTAATAACAAGGTCACAACATTTGTGAAATGATGTGATGAACATTCATCCGAAGTATAGCATTACGATCAAGTCATTGTGTTTATAGTGCTATAACATCATACGAAGTAATCTTTATCCTTAGACCATGAGATCATGTTAATTGCTAACACCGGAAGAGTATCTTGATAACATCAAATGTCACACCGTAACAGGGTGACTATAAAGATGGGTTCAGTGCTATGAAGGTGTTATGTTGAGGCTCATGGATCAAGAGTGGAATTTTTCAATCTAGATGACGGATAGATATACTCTGGGCCCTCTCGGTGATATCATATTAGGATAGCTTGCAAGCAAGTGATGTGATCACTAGAATGTTATATCACGGGAACGAGAAAAGAGTGCATGTCGGTAACGAGATCAAACTAGGTATGGAGATACCGATGATCGAATCTCGGACATGTAATATATCGAGAGACAAAGGGATTTAGTTACAAGCGTTAAAGGTTCTCACGATCACAGGAGTCATCATTGAATGTGTAGGAGTCAAGACGGATCTCCGTGTCCCGCTGATTATTGATCGGAGAAGGGTCTCGATCATGTCTGCATTATTCATGCGAACCGTAGGGTGGCACACTTAAGAGTTACGGACACCATTTTGGAGCACATATGTTTGACGAAAGAATTGCAAAGTGCAGGAATTGTGTCAATAGAAACCGGAAATTGTTTCGTGAAATTGCGAAAGTGGTTCTGCATGTGATATTGAAATATTGCAGGCTATATAGAATGTTTGTTAATTAAAGTAATTAACAAAATTCTGAATAGATTTAATAAAAGAGTTTTATTAAATGAGAGAGCATTAAATTTGGAGAAACTTAATGCATTTAAAGTGGAGACTTTAAAAGGGAAGGTGAAGAGGCATTTTAATGTGGAGGGGTTACCACCACATGAATGGGGGAGGTGAGGGGTCACCCCCATGCGCCGCCATGGAGAGAGGCACCCTCCTCCTATAAAAGGCCACCCATTCCCTCCTTCATACACACACCTCCTTGTGAAGGATCTCTCTCCCCCTCTAGTATTATTCCCCCATGGTCTCGGATTAGCGAGATACATGTTCCCGGTGGCTTTATCTGGAAAGGAGTTGCTGCTTCCGCTGCTTTGCTGGAGTGAGGGACGGAGGTTGTCGGGGTATCGGACGTGTGTGCGATCACGGATGCACCGCTGCTTTGCGGTGCTGGACTTGGTGGTGCTGGAGCTGGATCTGATGGACGTGCTAGAGCCGGACCTGCTGGACTTCATCACGATCTTGAGATCGGCAAGTGTACGACTACATCAACCACGAGTTCCTACTCGTTAACAATGCTCGTTGTCTACGAGGGTAAGTTCTCTTTGGATGTATGTCCACCCGTTGCTTTGTACCTAGTAGATAGATCTTGGCGTGTAGTTCACACCGTAGGAACATTTTTGTTTTCTATGCTGCGGACCCAACACAAAACACATATTAGTCATGTCATATTTTGGTAAGATTTCATCTTTTAGGATATTTTGTATGTAAGTATTTGTGTGGAAATTATCAACACAATAAATATGACAACCATGCAGGACGCTATTCATATCAAAAGCACTCATATATACCAAAGAGGTTTTTCTTGATAAGCTTCACACCCCAAAAATAATGTAAGTTGATCATGCTGATTAGGAGTGATCATGTCATCACAATACAAACTTGTAGTAGTCATTGGATTAGAAGGGCTATTATTATGGCCTAAGCATTGAAAATTGAAATGACCCACTTCAAAGCAAAGTTCACAAATAAAAGGATAGAGGGCACACACTTTTTTACCAAGATCATTTAGAGCCCTATACCATGTTCGAGTTTTTTCATTCTCGTGGGTGATACAGTATTGTTCTTCAATTTGATTATTCTCACAAGGTCTATGTATTCCACAAAAATTAACATGCTTATAAGAAGTAGTACTTTCAGAGGTTTGAGCATGTTTATTGCTATCATTAATAACAATTTCATTTTCCATGCAAGTGTCTTTATAAGGCTCATGATAGATGTCCCATTTTTCTTTAGGACCATTAATATGAGAAGAAAAGGTTCGATAACAATCAACAAGAATTTGAGGATCAAGACCATATTTAGCACTAAGCTCTTGAAAATCAGCAGTTTCAGTGAAAGACTTAATGCAATCATACTCATAGTTTATACCTGGTTCTTTACCTTTGCCATTATCCCAATCTTCGGTATTGATTTGAATTGTTTCAAGAAGATCCCACTTAGCTTTGACCTCCTTACTTGTCAAGGATCCCTCTAAACAAGTATCTAGATAGTCCTTGTAATGTCCTAAAAGCCTTGCATAGAAATTATTAATAGCAATATTACTGGGGAGCTCATGAATGGGACATTTGAGCATTAGTGACTTCAATCTCCCCCATGCTTGGGCAATACTTTCTCCATCATGTGGATGAAAATTATAAATGTAATTCCTATCTTTATGAATTTCATGAGGAGGATAAAATTTAGAGTAAAAGAGAGATTCAAGTTCCTTCCACTCCAAATGATGAGGATCATCTAGTAGCTCATACCACTCTATTGCTTTTCCCTTAAGTGAAAAAGGGAATAGCTTCCTCTTAACTTGGTTCATTGAAATACCTGCACACTTGAACAACTCGCATAATTCATGTATAAAGAGTAAAGGGACAGTTCCATCTCCCAAATAACAGTTGTTCACAACACGTTTAACAATTTTTATCGGTATTTTAAAATAGATGCTTTCAGTATGTGGATTTAAAATATCACAAGTATCATTAGAATTACCACATATGGGAGATAAGGTATCATCAGAGCAAATTTTCTTCTTTGAAGTTGGGGAACTAAAAAGATCATTTTCATAAAAACTAACTTACCCAAGCTTAGACGTTTCCATAGCATTAGTAACAAAGGTGTCCAAAAGATTCATACTAATAACATTGCTATTAGCATGCAAAGAAAGTTCCATGGGTTTTTTAATTTTATTTTTAGACAATTCATGTTCTACATTAGGAAAAATACTAAAAATCTCTCTAATTTTTTGTTGTTTTCCATTAAGCCTAACTAGTGAAAATAAAAACAAGAAACGAAAAGACAAAATTGTAGAATCTAAAGGAAATAAATTCGAGCACTCACATCGGAGGATGTGAGTACCTTTTACCTTACCTCCCCGGCAACGGCGCCCAAAAATAGCTTGATGTCTACGCACTTCTATTCTTGTAGACAGTTGTTGGGCCTCCAAGTGCAGAGGTTTGTAGAACAACAGTAAGTTTTCCCTTAAGTGGATCACCCAAGGTTTATCAAACTCAGGGAGGAAGTGGTCAAAGGTATCCCCTCTCAAGCAACCCTGCAATCAAGATACAAGAAGTCTCTTGTGTCCCCAACACGCCCAATACACTTGTCAGGTGTATAGCTGCACTAGTTCGGCGAAGAGATGGTGAAATACAAGTGGTATAGATAATTATAAGTGATAATGGTGCCAGAAAATACTTTGATGGCGTGGAAGAGACTAAAGGCAAACTGAAATAAAGATGGAAGCAAGCAAACATGTAACATATCTAGTTGCAAATAGTGTTTCAATGCTTAGAAACAAGGCCTAGGGATCATACTTTCACTAGTGAACACTCTCATATAAATATCTTCTCTTTATGATACTACTCTGAACTACTCTCCGGTTGGACACTCTAATCCATGGTAGGGCTATAACATCACACCTCAAAGTAAGCCTTTCCCATCTAGATAACCCCACACTATCACCTTGAGCTCTAGATGGTTCCAAAAAACACCACAATTTCATAAAGACATCCAACTCCAAATATAACTCATAACAAGTATTTGTAATCTCTAGCCTAAGTGCCACCATGGTGTGCGTGCTATCACTTTCACACACATGGGGAGAGCAGAGATCTATTAAAGCACTTGAGTAGCAAGGTAGATCTACTTGATTACAAAGCTCATGATCACAATTTGATCATGCATAGAGAGAGAGATGAACACATAGCTACCGGTAGAACCCTTAGCCTCGAGGAAGAACTACTCCCTCCTCATCATGGGAATCAACAATGGTGATGGAGATGGTGGTGGAGATCGATGGAGATGGCTCCGGGGGCACTTCCCTGTCCTGAGGGGGTGCCGGAATAGAGACTTTCTATCCCCCAATCTCCTCTTCGGTGGCGGCGCTGCTGCGGAACTTTTCGTGGCTAGAGGCTTGACGATTTAGGGTTTTTGCATCGGGAGGCATCATATAGGAGAAGAGGTAAGGTCGGTGGAGGCCGGAGGGGCCCACACCACCTGGTGGAACAGCCAGGGCTAGCCCACGCCACCACATGGTGTGTCCAGCCCCTGGCCCCTCTCCGTCTCGTCTTCTGGCTCCGTGTCCCCCTGGGTGAAAAACTGACTTTGGCTTTTGTGTCATCCAATTCCGAGAATATTCATTTTCTGACTTGCCTGGAACCAAAAATAGCAGAAAACGGGCAGCTGGCACTATGGCATCTTGTTAATAGGTTAGTGCAAGAAAGTGTATAAAAATACTCCAATGTGTGGGCAAAACATAAGAAAGTAGATAAAAACCAAGCATGGAACATCAAAAATTATAGATACGTTTGCAACATATTAAAACCCTAGGGCACCCCCAAGGCCTATATAAAGGAGGGAGAACCCAACAGAGAGCCACCAAGCCATATCCTCCACCATGGCGGAGCCCTACCACCATGCCTCCGCCATAACCGCCTCCAAACAGATCTACACCATCACCATCACACAACAGGAGAAGTGACTAGGATCTTTAAGGTCTCCACATCGATCTACATCATCATATTCATCAACAACGTCTCCATCGCTGATCCCCTTTGGTTACTTGTTGTAATTCTAGATTGAACATTGGATTTGCACTTGTCTTCAATTGTATCATCATACTTTTTTTGAGGGTAAAACAGTAGGGCAAAAGACCCCACTGCAATTTTTATATATTATAGAGAGTTACAAAAGAATATTTACAAGACTCATTCCACCTCAAAGAAGAGGGATAAAATCTAATCAGCTATCTCCTGTCTAAATTGGTTTCAATCCAAACCTTAAGGCTCTGATAATACTTCTTCTTAATTCTAAAAAGGACCCATCTTAATTCCTGGGCTACAATAGCCTTCCAGGTCTCAATCGATGCATGCTGATTATTGAAAATTTCATTATTCCTGCAAATCCAAATGCCCCAAGTTCCAAGTAGCAGAATTTCCATTGCAAAAGGGACATTGAGGTCTTTTTTAATACTGACTAACACTTCAAAGATAGTTGGATCAGCCAAATTGACCTGAGAAATTTCAGCCCAGTAGGCTCTTGCAAAAGAACATTCCCAAAACAAATGTAGGCTGGTTTCTTCATTATTGCAGCCCTGGAAGACACAGTCATAAGATGCCAGCGAGAAATATTTCCTTTTCAGAAGGTTTCTAGTGTTGAGTCTATCAAGCAGTAAGAGCCAGAAGAAGAATTTATGTTTTTGCTGATAAGAAGAATTCCATAACCAAGAGAAATGTGGCTGAACCGGCTGGTAACCAGCTAAGGAGCAGTGTATCATCATACTTCATCCATATGATATCCATGATGTTGATTGCCTTCATGTGTGAGTAGTTTCCTTTGTTCTTGGGGAGTGGAGAAACCCTAGTATGAGATTGAATTGAGATAAAGATTATTATGTGATATTGTTCATTATGTGTCTATGTCTGTGTTAATTGTCTTCGTCTTGATGTTGGGAGTTGTGCACCTCCTTAATATTTGCCTCTTGCGGGGACTTGATGAAGGGGATTACTTGTTGGTAGACAGAAGGATGATAGCACTTATTGTGACTATAAAGTAGTTGTCATTCTTTACGTACTAACTTGGGGAATCAAGGAGAACTCATCAAGCCATGTCCATGCCACGGGAGAAATCCCTTAATAGCGCGGTAACATGATGGTTGTCGGTTATTGTCTACTATGGTTATGAGGATGATGTGTGCAACGGTTGCTAGCTATTCGTCCATATATGGAGCTCCTCCCACAGATATCATAAATGGTCTTATTCATTATAATAATTTTGATCACTCTTTCTAATTACTAGCGGTGGATCCACTACTCCCTGAGAACTCTTTCCATCATCTTGCAGACTTTCGTAATCATACTTGCATGCTCTTGTTTACTTACAGCTTTAGTTTACTTGTTGTTCTCTTATTTGAAAACCCAAAAATATCTTTTATACAAAACTCGCATTTTATCTTGTTATTCGGAATGTTATTTAGCATTACTATTTCAGTATCTAGTTCAAAGAGTTACTATACTTTAGGCTCCTGCTCCCTGTGGGATTGATATCTTTATTTCGAAACTAGCTACAAACAATCTGTGCACTTGCAGTCATTGATACATTGCAATTGTATCTATAATTTTTGATGTTCCATGCTTGGTTTTATCTACTTTCTTATGTTTTGTTCCAACTTTGGAGTACTTTTCATATGATTTCTTGGACTAACCTATTAACAAGATTCCACAGTGCCAGTTGCCTGTTTTCTGCTATTTTTGGCTCCAGGAAGTCAGAAAATGAATTGTCACATCCCAAGATTTTCCAAATCTTGTAATGTGAAAAATAAATTAAACAAAATAAAATTTTGTTGAAAATCAGGGTGAAAAGAAACTTTTGTCTCTAAAAGGAAACCAAAATCCCATCTTGAACAAACTTTGGTAAAAGTTTGAATTCAACAAAAAAATCCAAATCAAGGGAAATGCATTCCTCAATGAATGTATCTGGAAATTTGAACACCTGGAAAATAAATCCAAAACCCTAAACCCTAATGGAAGGAAATCATTTTCCCAAGTTATCTCCAAATCTATGGATTTGATCCATACCAAAATTTGATCAACAAATAATCACAAAGGATCAAGAAAGACCTTAGAGATTGGTTTCACTTAGTTTGGAGCCATGGACAAAATCTTGTGAATATATTAAGAGAAGGAAATTAAATTTCCAAAGCCAATAAAGCCCTTACCAAAGCCCATACCAATTGGTGATCAATAATCCTAAAGGGATTTATAAAGATAAACATTTATCAAAGGAAAATAAATTGTTTTGGAAACACTGTTTTAGATCTTTTAATAAAAGACTTTGGTTTCAAATGAAAAGATAAGCCAAATTAATTTTGGCCAAACTTTTGAAATAAAATATTTTGTTTTGATAAAATGAGTAAAGGTTTATTTAAATAAAATAAAGGATTTAAATATCCAATTTTATTTAAGTAAAAGCTTTTCCCATTTTAAATGAACACCAAGTATTTTATTACTACTTTGAAATCTTTTATTAAAAGGTTTTGCTTTGATTAAAATGAGTAAAGGATTATTTAAATAAAATAAAGGATTTAAATATCCAATTTTATTTAAGTAAAGGCTTTCCCATTTTAATTAAAACACCAAAACTTATTTATTTATTTAAATAAGTTTCCAAGTATTCTTTTATTTTTCAAATTAAACCTTCTGGTTTGGTTTTGAAAATAATTGGAATTCAAATGGAAATTTTATTTGAATAAATCAAACACTATTAAACAACTAAAGATCCATTTTATTAAATGGATCCTAAAATAAATAAAAATATTATTTCATTTTGAGATTTGGATTATGTTGCCAAACAGAACCAAATTCAAAGTGAAGTTGAGTGTTGTTTGCATTGTTTGAACCTTGTTGTTTGTTTGAATAATTGTTTGGAAATTGAAAACAGAAAAAGAATTAGAAAAAGAAAAAAGAATTAGACAGAAAAAAAAAATAGTGCAACAGACTCAGCCCACTAGGCCCAGCAGCAGCCTAGTTTTTCTCTCCCTCGGCGAATCGTTTTTCACCGTTTAACTGACCCGCTAAGTCCCTGACCGGTGGACCCAACTCCCTTTCTTCCTCTAACGCTGACAAGACGGCCCCACTTCACTGTTCTTCCTCCTCACCCGCCACTGACCGAGCCCACCCTTCGCCGGCCGTTGCAGGCAGAATAACTCCGGTGTAATTCGCCTTAAACACGCGATGAATTAGCTCCCTGACGACGCCTATTTAATCGCCTCGCTCTCTCCTCCGATTCCCCTCAGACTCCTCCCCCAAGCTCGCCCCCAGGCCGCTCCAATTTCTCCCCGAGCCGCCTCTGTCCGACGAGCTGTCAGCGATTCCGGCCAACTCCGACCACTCCTCTGCCTCTACTTCACGCGAGTGGACTCCTCTCGACTCCACGCATCTCCAAGACTCTGGTTCGCCAGCTGCGACCTGTAACACCGTCTTCGACAACCTCCAGCACCGCCGCCATCTGCCTCCGCTCCGACGAGTCCCATCGGTGAGACCAGACCACCCCTTCACCTCTCGTTCAAACACACAGATTTGCCTGAGTCCTGCGCATCTAACCGTGTCGTCATTTCACTTCGAGGTGATCCTCAGCGCCGTCCACAACGACCACCTGACGCGTCCGTCGCCGTCCTCTACTCCGGCGAGGAATCGCGACTGAACCAGAGCGCCTCGCCGAACCGTCGACCTCGAGCATCGCGTGACCTCCTGAGCCCGTGAGCATCCTCTTTCTCTCTCGCATCGCCGACACCGTCATCGATCGATCGCTTCCGCCGCCAAGACCGCCAGAAGCGCCGGCTTCGTGGTCGAGCACCCCACAACCGTTCGATCTGGATCGTACGCATTAGATAGAATCACTTAAACGCGAATGGGTATGCACCCTGTACCGTGCGAGCTAACTTAATCCAACGCTCCACGTAGCTCGATCCGGCCGAACCGTTATCAACCAATGAAATAGTGTCGCGTGTCCCTATTCTGTTTAAGACAGAATTTGAAAACAGAAACTTTTGCCAATTTCAAACCCATGTATCTTTTGATCCACACGTCCAAATTTTACAAATTTGATGTCGTTGGAATCAGCAAGACAAGACCTAGCCAACCCTGCCCTTAGTTTAGCAAATAGTACCTGATAGCTTGTTTAACTTTGCAGATTCTTTTGTGTGCTTGCTAACATTAGAAAAATCATTTAAAAATGATTCTTAGGTTAAAACCTTTGCAAATTGGTTTGTTGTGACCTTACTGACCCTAGGAACCAACCCATAGTTTGGAAAGTGATTTTGGAAAAGAATAGGATGGATTAATTAGTTTAGTCCATTTCTAGCTAACTAAAACTATTTGTTTTGTTTATGAAAATGCTTTCATAAAGAAAACTTTGGAGAAAATGTTTTGAACCAAACCTACTGACCCAAAACACCAAGTTTTGCAATAGAAACTCATTTGGTGAAACCTATAGGTTAATACCCTAGTAGAAATATTTCTACACCACATAGAGTGATACTTTGTTTTGCAAATGGTTCTATAGTGAAACCTTTTGCAAATGACTTAGCCACTTCACAAAATGACCAATAGGTGTGCCCAAATGTCTATGACCCATTAGGAACCCCTTTTTCAAACAAATCAAGGCTTGGCATGCTTGCATGCATTTCTTTAACTTTGCCACTTTGGTAAATGACCATTTTGGATCTTACAAAGTTTAGGAATCTAATAGAGACCCTCTTTGCAAATGACTTTGCTATTTTGGTAAATGACCAATTTGGAACTTACAAAGTTAGAGGCCTAGTGAAGACCATCCTTACATTAGAACCAACCTTTGCATGCTTATGCATGACTTAGATCCCATTACTTTGTGTGAGAAATTGTTTGTTTGACTTTGGTTTGGAATGTTAGATGATTTTGTGTTTGCTTGATTGGTAGATTGAGTTTGTTCCTTGCTTGATTGTTGTAGTGACTTGAAGAGTGTGATTGTTGCAAGGACAAGAAGTGAACCTATACCCTCTACCAAAAAGGCAAGTGATGCTTCATATCTTATGTCCCATTATTTTCACTATGCATTAGTGTTTTTGCTAAGTAAAAACTTGCATGGTTTTTATTTTGCTAAGTATAGATCTTGCTATAGGAAAACTAGTAGAATGAATCCTTAGAAGGATTTTCCTTAGTTAAGAATCCTATTTCTACCAAGCTTAGCCTAGCTAATAGAAAACCTGGGTGGAATATATTCACTATGGAAAAATATTCTAAGTCTGAGGACTTGTGTTTTATTTAACAAAACAACTAAGATAATGAATCACCTGGGTGGAATGGAAGGAATGGTGTATGTTGAGTGGTTCACAAGGCCATGGACTTGGCTTGTGTATCTCACTTGTGGATGGCCACCCAGGAAACAAAGAGATTTGAGATGTCAAATGTTGAGAAGCTTCAAGTGCAACCACTTGGCAATATGGGCTCTGCCATGATCATATAGGTTGCAAGAACTTAGCCACATGGACAGTGGGTGGTAGTGATTGATAGGTTGGAACGCGTCCATGTTGGTCTAAGGGAAAGCTTCTGAAAGATTTTGTCTTGGGAAACCAAGTCTTGAGGGGAAAGTGCACCACCTCTGCAGAGTGTAAAAAAACCTAAGTACTTAGCCATGTCCCTGGTAAAGGACAATTTGAGCATCAAGACATGGAAGCAATCAAGAATCTCATCACTCCAATTTCTAAATAAAATTTGTGGGTGAACCAGGGTTGTGTGAAATTCTTCAATCTTTGATTGGTAGATGCTTTGAAAGGATCTTCAAATCTTCAGTCTCTGATTGGTAGATGCCCTGAGTGGATCTTCAGTCTTTGATTGGTAGATGCCTTGATAGGATCTTCAATCTTGGGTTAAGAAAATTGTTTTTGCCAAGATAATCTTCAGTCTCTGATTGGTAGATGCCCTGAGTGGATCTTCAGTCTTTGATTAGTAGATGTCTTGGAAAGTTTTTGCCAAACAAAACTTAGTATTTTCAAAATGATAGGAAAAATCTATTTTGAGCAATGCAAGCCTCAGCTCCACTTAGCCAAATGCATATAGATGATAGACTTCACTATACTACCAAAGTATCACTTGCCAATACAATTCAAATGTATTGACCCTTGTGGCTGTAACTTATGATGTTGCAGGTTTGATTGATTTTAGTGAGGATTGATTGATTAGGATTACAAGTCTACAACCAACATGTCTGCCTGTGGCACTTTGAAGATGAAGGACCCATGACTATAGTTATTCCGCTGCAATGTAATGTAATGGCCTAATGAGCTATGTTTGATGTAATAAAACTATTTTATTCCTGGTTATAAAGATGTATTATGACCTTTGTTTCTTGATATTACATCTGAACTGTGGATGCTAGCTATTGATCCAGGGACTAGCATTGTAAACACAGGGGACTCAATCTTATTTAAGGTTGGGGACGCTACATGAATATTCTCGGAATTGGACGGGACAAAAGCCAAAGTTACTATTTTCCCGGAAGACTCACGGAGCCAAAAGGAGAGTCGGAGAGGGGCCACAGGGTGGCCACACCCCCCTTGGTGCGGGCAACCCTAGGCCGCGCCAAGGCATGGTGTGGGCCCCCTAGCCGGCCACCGACCTTGCCTCTTTCGCCTATATATTCCTCCCGAGGCAAAAACCCTAGATCGTCAATCAGAAATCCACGAAAAGTTCCGCAGCGCCGTCGCCATCGAAGGGTAGATTCGGGGGACAGAAAGTCTCTATTCCGGCACCCTGCCGGGGCGGGGAAGTGCCCCCGGAGCCATCTCCATCGATCTCCACCGCCATCTCCATCACCATTGATGATTCCCATGATGAGGAGGGAGTAGTTCTCTCTCGAGGCTAAGGGTTCTACCGGTAGCTATGTGTTCATCTCTCTCTATGCATGATCTTATTGCGATCATGAGCTTGTAATCTATAGATCTACTTTGCTACTCAAGTGCTTTAATAGATCTCTGCTCTCCCCATGTGTGTGAAAGTGACAGTGTGCGCACGATGGTGGCACTTAGGCTAGAGATTTCAAATACTTGTTATGAGTTATATTTGGAGTTGGATGTCTCTATGAAATTGTGGTGTTTGTTGGACTCATCTAGTGCTCAAGGTGATAGTGTGGGGTTATCTAGATGGGAAAGGCTTACTTTGAGGTGTGATGTTATAGCCCTACAGTTGATTAGAGTGTCCAACCGAAGAGTAGTTCAGCGTAGTATCATGAAGATGGTATATTTATATGAGAGAGTGTTCACTAGTGAAAGTATGATCCCTAGGCCTTGTTTCTAAGCACTGAAACACCATTTTCTATTAGATCTATTACGTGTTTGCTTGCTACCATCTTTATTTCAGTTTGCTTTTAGTCTCTTCCATGCCACCAAGTTATTTTCTATCACCGTTACCACTTATAATCATCTATACCACTTGTATTTCACTATCTCTTCGCCGAACTAGTGCACCTATACACCTCACAAGTGTATTGGGTGTGTTGGGGACACAAGCGACTTCTTGTATCTTGATTGCACGGTTGCTTGAGAGGGGATACCTTTGTCCACTTCCTCCCTGAGTTCGATAAACCTTGGGTGATCCACTTAAGGGAAAACCCGCTGCTGTTCTACAAACCTCTGCACTTGGAGGCCCAACAACTGTCTACAAGAATAGAAGTGCGTAGACATCAAGCTATTTTCTGGTGTCGTTGCCGGGGAGTCAAGGACATCTTCACAAGGGGAGTCCCTCATAACCAATCTCTTTACTTTGTTATTTTTGTTTTGCTTAGTTTCTTTTTGCTTTGTTTGCTTGTTTTGTTATCAAAAACACAAAAAAATAGTTTCACTAGTTTGCTTTCTTATTCAAAAACACAAAAAAATTAAGTCTGCTTTAGTTGTCACTTCTTCCTTAGCTCACCATGTTGATCCCTAAATTCACCTTGAAAGACCTTTCAATTGGTAGTAGTTCTATAATTGGGAAAGATAATATTGAAGAATTCTTTAATCTTGTTAGTAAGCATGAAGATACTGAGGATAGATCCCTTGCAGAACTTGCTCCAAACTATGATATTGCTGCAGCTTCTTTAATTCACATGTTAGAAGCTAGGTTTGTTAACCTCAACCCCTTAATGCAAGTAATGTTTCTTAAATTAAAGAAACTGAGGACCCTAAAAAGAGGGATTTTATTCTAGAAACTTTGCTTAAGGAGTTCTATGATGTTGCCAAGGAAGCTAGGAAAGTCTTTGAACATTTCAATATGCTAGGCTCATGTGTAGATATTGTTGGTACACGAGAAAAGATGAACAAAACCGAACCTAATGGGGAGGAACCTAAGATACCAATACCCTTTAAACTAGTAGCAATACATGATGCCATAGAAATGAATCTTGATTGGATTGTTCCTGCAAACCCTTTTGATGAGAATAGTGAACCTAAGAGCATTGAGAGAGGATCCTCTAGAACCTATTTTTATGATATACCTTGCCTTGTGGAAGATATTTCTGGTATTGCTCTTAATGCTTCTTCATTTGAGAACACTTGATTCTTTTTCTTGCTTCTTATGCCTAACTTAAAGGCGTTAAAGAAAAGTACTTATTGGGAGATAACCCAAAAGTTTTAGATGAGTCTTGGAAGTTATTACTTCGGTAATAACCGCTCCTTATCCTTTTTATTTGCTTTTTGTGCCAAGAGTAACCTCTAATGAGAGAGAAGTAATGATTGGGAAAGTTGTTGTCCCGAAACAGATTTTTGTGCTTCACCGTAAAAATTCGTGTAAAATCTATGAACGTCTTTTCGAGGCGTGAATTTTTGCACTTCTCCCCTAGGTTGTTATATAACTTTCATTAGTTCAACACTTTTTGATTTTAGCAACAGAAGGTCTTCGAAAAAATTCGTCTTTACCTGCTGGTCTGTTTTGACAGATTTCTGCCATTTTCTGCATTTGCTTCTTGTTGGTTCCTTCTTGAGATCTTTTGGAGAATTGAGATTTTTGAGGGAAGTGCTACAGTAGCTAGTGTTATAATGGAAGTTTATTTGGTGTTAGAACTGAACCTTAAGACTTATTTATCTTGAGGGCACTAATGTTGCTAATAAAGATTGTGTGAAGTTTTGTATAAAGGAAAAATTTCAGGTGTATGGAAGGAATGAGTAATGAGATGAAGGATGGACTAAAGCTCAAGCTTGGGGATGCCACGTGTGTCACCCCAAGAAATATCCGAGAAGTACAAGCGTCAAAGCTTGGGGATGGCCAAGGCATCCCCTTCTTCATCAATAAAAATCCCAGGTTTCTTCCAAACGCTTCATTTTTATTGTTTCATGCATAGTTGTGTTGTTCTTGGAGCGTCTTATTTTTCGTTTTTGTTTTGGTTTTTCGTTTAATTTGGTTTGATTAGTTTTCTGAATAAATTGGTTGGACCCCCTCTTTCATACATTGGTTTGCAAATAGTTTGGTTTGGTTTGGAAAAGAGTACGAAAGTTCATGCTTATGTGGTAAAAAGAGCTTGTTTTTGACTGTGGCCTATGCTTTGTCATGCCATGCTTGATATTGTTTTGGCTTTATGCTTAGTATTCTTTGCTATAACATGACTTGTTATAAACAATTGAGATTGCTTAATGTGCCTTGGATGAATCATGCGTTGTTTTAGCATATTAAAGCATAGTATAGTGGTATTCTCCTTTGATGCTTTATTTGGGTTGACTTGGCGCATGCTTGCACCATGTTATGAATATCTCAAGTCACTATAGCCTGTATGATCCTTTAGTTTTCAACTTGTAGTATCACTTTATGCTTTGATCAATGATGTTTTGTCGCTCTGCATGATTATGGCCATTATTGCTCTCTTAGTTTGTCGCTCCCAGTCTTTTGCTAGCCTCCACAACCAAGTATGAGTTTCACTCATGCATCCAACTCCTTAAACCAAGTTATTCCAAAGATTCCACCATACCTTCCTATTAGCTTATGCTATTCCAAGTATATTGATGCTTTTGCTTACCTTCCGAATTAAACTTGTTATGAGAAAACTAGTGATTAAAGCTCTCACGGACTTGATGGCACACTTTAATTTTCTTGCCCTTAATAAACTTGAACCATTATGTCTTCTATGTTGTATATGCTTGCACTTATTTGTTGGGAATTAGCAGAACCATGCTTTCATGGGGAACGCTTTCAACATTGCACTTGGTACTTGTACCTAGTTGATATCATGCTCTTTTGTATATGGATGTCGTCGGTGTGAAATGAAAGGGGAGCTTGTAAGTCCATGGAGTTATGTATATGTGTTAGAGAAACGCCTGGGCCGCTGGTCTAATCCATGCTGACATGGTGGAAACCTGCAGTGTAACCATAATGAGCTGTCTATGAAGCATTCTTCTTATAAAAAGGAGTCCTATATTGAGAAAAAAGAGAAAAACGAGATTATGAAAAGAGGAAAGAGAGAAAAAAGCACCATATTCCCATGGTAAATAAGAAGATTGCTGAGATGCTCATTGTCTGCTTGCCTTGTCATTTTGATATGGGGATTCTTCCGTATCATCGGGCAAGGGGTACCCTGTTGGCGGTTCTCTATGATACACATATACTTACGATGACAAGAACTTACCGGTGACTAAAGTTGAGTAGCATGAGGAGCAGCCCTCGTATACAAGGGAAATGAGATTTCTAACTTATACTTCGTCAAGCATGTACACCATAGTTTGTTCAATTTAACCTTAATCACTTCAAGATGCTTATGACAGGGGCAATGAGAGCTGAAAGCTATAAGTACCATAATTTTTGGAAGCTCTTTATGAGACTTGAATCCCTACTTCCTTCTATGAAGGCCTTTCTTCCACTATATATATTGAGTCTCCACCTTCTATCTTTATGCACCTACTTTGAGAGCATAGTGGACATTCTTAGTTCTATGTGCATTGTCCCAAGACTTGTTGGTTGATGCATATATTTGATATTGCTTGTTTTAAACTATTTGTATCTAGTCACTCTTATAAACTTTAAAGGTGTCCTGTGCATTTATATTTGCTACTCTATGAGGGACAAGCTGAATACTATTATGCTATGTTTTCTTTATGTGAAACAAACAAACGTCTTGCAAAGCATTGTTATTCATGAATCTTTTGTTTATGCCTTTTTATGTTGCATCATAGTTTCTTTGTCTTATTGCTAGAACTTTGTCTTTCATGGTATGATTGAAGTACTATGATCCCAGCTTTGAATGTTTTACAAATACTTTGATCAAGTATTTGATGGTGCATGTCACCTCAAAAATTATTCTTTCTTTTTATAACTTACCTACTCGAGGACGAGCAGGAGTTAAGCTTGGGGATGTTGATACATTGCAAATGTATCTATTATTTTTTATGTTCCATGCTTGGTTTTATCTACTTTCTTATGTTTTGTTCCAACTTTGGAGTACTTTTCATATGATTTCTTGGACTAACCTATTAACAAGATGACACAGTGCCAGTTGCCTATTTTCTACTGTTTTTGGTTCCAGGAAGTCAGAAAATGAATATTCTCGGAATTGGACGGGATAAAAGCCAAAGTTACTATATTCCCGGAAGACTCACGGAGCCAGAAGGAGAGTCGGAGAGGGGCCACAGGGTGGCCACACCCTCCTTGGCGCGGGCAACCCTAGGCCGCGCCAGGGCATGGTGTGGCCCCCTGGCCGGCCACCGACCTTGCCTCTTTCGCCTATATATTCCTCCCGAGGCAAAAACCCTAGATCGTCAATCAGAAATCCACGAAAAGTTCCGTAGCGCCACCACCACCAAAGGGGAGATTCGGGGGACAGAAAGTCTCTGTTCTGGCACCCTGCCGGGACGGGGAAGTGCCCCCGGAGCCATCTCCATCGATCTCCACCGCCATCTCCATCACCATTGCTGATTCCCATGATGAGGAGGGAGTAATTCTCTCTCGAGGCTAAGGGTTCTACCGGTAGCTATGTGTTCATCTCTCTCTCTATGCATGATCTTATTGAGATCATGAGCTTGTAATCTATAGATCTACTTTGCTACTCAAGTGCTTTAATAGATCTCTGCTCTCCCCATGTGTGTGAAAGCGACAGCGTGCGCACCATGGTGGCACTTAGGCTAGAGATTTCAAATACTTGTTATGAGTTATATTTGGAGTTGGATGTCTCTATGAAATTGTGGTGTTTGTTGGACTCATCTAGTGCTCAAGGTGACAGTGTGGGGTTATCTTGATGGGAAAGGCTTACTTTGAGGTGTGCTGTTATAGCCCTATCGTTGATTAGAGTGTCCAACCGGAGAGTAGTTCAGCGTAGTATCATGAAGATGGTATATTTATATGAGAGATTGTTCACTAGTGAAAGTATGATCCCTAGGCCTTGTTTCTCAGCACTGAAACACCGTTTGCTATTAGATCTGTTACGTGTTTGCTTGCTACCATCTTTATTTCAGTTTGCTTTTAGTCTCTTCCACGCCACCAAGTTATTTTCTATCACCGTTACCACTTATAATCATCTATACCACTTGTATTTCACTATCTCTTCACCGAACTAGTGCACCTATACACATGACAAGTGTATTGGGTGTGTTGGGGACACAAGAGACTTCTTGTATCTTGATTGCAGGGTTGCTTGAGAGGGGATACCTTTGACCACTTCCTTCCTGAGTTCGAAAAACCTTGGGTGATCCACTTAAGGGAAAACTTGCTGCTGTTCTACAAACCTCTGCACTTGGAGGCCCAACAACTGTCTACAAGAATAGAACTGCGTAGACATCAGTCATCAGCCGTAAAAAATTTAGGGTTTCCACCTGGCGGCGCAGCTATACAGCTAGAACTCTACGGCCAGAACAATCTGTTCCCGCTGTATAGTTGGTAGTCAAACCCTTGATACGTCCATTTTGCATCACTATTCTATGTCTTAATTCACTATTATTCATTGATATATTTCATATTTAGAGGTGATACTTATGTTATTTCATCTGTTTTTGCATGGTTGATGACTTTTGGAGCATGGACCGCTGCAGTCAGGATTCTGATGGAAAAGGTGCTGTTTGGAGGCAAAATTCACGAACATCAGAAAATCCGGGAAAATATACAGAGAATCCTATTTTTCCAGAAGACTAAGGATGCCAGAAGATGGAGTGGAGATGGGCCACAGGGGGGCCACACCACCCCATGGCGCGGGCAGGCCTAGGCCGCGCCAGGAGGTGGTGTGGCCACCCTGGCCCACTCTAGCCTCGCCCCTCTGGCGTATATCATCCTCCCGAAACCCTAAGACTCGGGGAGCGACCACAGAAAGATTCTGCCGCCTCTGCGGGGTGGAAAACACCGAGAGAGAAAGATCTCTCCGGCAGACAGATTTCTTCCAAGGGAATTCCTTCCCCGAGAGGGGAGATCGTCGCCATCAACACCACCATCAAGCTGGACTTCATCAGGATCATCCTCATCATCACCACCATCAGCACCCTCATCACCATCTCCATATCGCTGTAACAATTGCATTGAATCTTGCATAGTTCATAGGGGAAACTTTCCCGGTGTTGATTACTCTTTCTAGTTGATGCTATTGAGTGAACCATTGAATTATTGTTTATGTTCAGATTCTTATACATCATTATTCCATCTCTGATCATGATCCATATGATGTCTTGTGAGTAGTTCGTTTTGTTCTTGAGGACATGGGAGAAGTCTTGTTGTTAGTAGTGGAGTTGTGTTGAGAAAGATTCCATAGATTGTTATTTAGGTTGTGGTGTACTTCTTCTAGTGGTGTCATGTGAACATCGACTACATGACACTTCACCTATATGGGCCTAGGGGAATGCATTGTGTATTTGGCTACTAATCGTAGGGGTTGCCGGAGTGACAGAAACCTGAACCCCCGTTAGGAAACCATTGCACAAGGGACGTAAGGGTCTTAGAGTTTAAAGCTGTGGTTAGGTTTCTATCTTAATTACTTTCTTGTACTTATGGATGTTTGCAAGGGCTATAATCACAAGTATGTATTAGTCTTGGATGGGCGGTACATTAGCACAGGTTCACCCACACAACACTTAGCAAGCTAAAGAAGATTAATCAACTATATGAAGCGAAAGCACTTGACAGTCTTCCCATGTGTCCTCGAGAACGTTTGGTCATCTTAAGTAATACAACCGGCTTGTCCTTTGCTTCATAAAGGATTGGGCCACTAGCTGCATTTATTCCTACTGTCTTTTATTTACTCATACTTTGTTTACTTGCTTTATCGAAAACCCCTAAAAATCCATTTGCTAAGTATTTGTAGAGAATTCCTGATCCATACCACTAGCCACCTTCTGCTCCTCGTTGGGTTCGACACTCTTACTTATCGAAAATACTGCGATACACCCCCGATACTTGTGGTTCATCAAGACTATTTTCTGGCGCCGTTGCCGGGGAGTGAAGCGCTATTGGAGGGTGGAACTGGTAAAGGAAACTTCTACTATGAGTATTGTTTACTGCTGTTAGTTGCTTTATTTTTGTTATGGATAATTCGCTGAGTTTCTTATTTGGTAATGCTACTACCACTGCTAAGGTAGTAGATAAACCACCACCTGCTGAGAATGATGTTTTCAAAATACCTACAAGAATTATTGATCGTGTTATGGATAACTACTATGTTGGGGATGGAACTGTCCATCCCGGTGATCATTTGCTCTTTATACACGAATTATGCGGGTTGTTCAAGTGTGCAGGTATTACTACAGATTAAGTTAAGAAGAAGTTATTCTCATTGTCGCTGAAAGGAAGAGCTAAGGAATGGTATAAGCTGCTGAAGAATGGTCAAGCTCTGGAATGGGAGGAAATAGTGCCTCTCTTTTATTCAAAGTTTTATCCTCCTAGTGAGATTCATAAAGATCGGAATCAAATATACAACTTTTGGCCTCTTGATGGAGAGAGTACAGCTCAAGCTTGGGGGAGATTGAAGTTACTAATGCTCAAATGTCCCATTCATGAGCTCCCCAACAATATTATTATCAATAACTTTTATGCAAGGCTCCCTCTACATGATAAGGATTTATTGGATGCTTCTTGTGCTGGATCATTCACTCGCATGGAATAAGAAGCTAAATGGGATCTTTTGGACCGTATTCAAGATAATGCTGAAGCTTGGGAGAATGACAAAGGTAGAAAGTCAGGTATAAATTATGATTATGAATGCATTGAATCTTTTATGGGAACTGATGACTTTCAAAATATTAAAAATGCTTATGGTCTAGACTCTCAAGCTATTGCTTCTTATTTTAAGGCTTTTGCTTCCTATATTGAAGTACCTAAAAAGAAGTGGGATAAGTATCATAAACCTTATAAAGATATTGCTAAGAGTGTTCCTTCAAGAAATACTGAAATTTATACTGCTAATCATGTTTTACCTGAACCTTATATTGAGAAAATGCCTTTCCCAGTTAGGATTAAGGAACATTCTATGATAGCTAGTATGGTTAATGAAAGTACAAGAAAAGCTGCTGAACCTAATAAACAAATGGTTGATGAACCTATAATAGAAAATGTGAAAGACTTTGTTACTAAATATGAAAAAGAGGGACACACTATCCTTTGTAAGGATACCTCTAATATTGTTTCACATAGTAGTGTTATGAGAGCTAGTATTCCCGTGTTTTTTGTTAGAATAAGTGATCATTGCTATGATGGTCCTTATGTTAGCTATATTGTTAAGTTTATACATGATACTGAAAGCTACTATGAGAGAGGGAAAAATGTTCTTATGTATCTCAATAATATCAAGTTTCCTCGCTTTATGATGAAAGTTTTTATGTTGCACTTCTTTTGCCTTCTTATGCAAGTTGCCTCTGGTTTCAACAACTTGTTTGTTTACAAAATTCCCTTGCATAGGAAGTGGGTTAGACTTAAATGTTTGTGTGTTTTGCTTCTGATGCTCTCTTTCACTTCAATTCATATCCCTATGAGAGCTTCTTCAAAATTATCATGCCCATCTTAAAGGCTATAAAGAAAGAGCTTTATGGGAGACAACCCAATTTGTTTTTGCTTTTAGTTTGTTTTTGTTTCTTTGAGTATTGGAAGTTACTACTTCGGTAATAACTGCTCTTTATCCATTTTGTTTGGTTTTTGTGTCAAGATCAACCTCTAATGAGAAAGAAGTAAGATTTGGGGAAGTTGCTGTCCCGAAACATATTTTTGTGCTTCACCGTAAAACTTCGTGAGAGACCTCTATCTGTCGGATTGAGCTGTAATTTTGTTTGCTTCTGACCCAGGTTGTTATTTAACTTTCGTTAGTTTTGCACTTTTTGATTTGAGCAACAGAAGATTTTTGAAAAAATTGATCTTTACCTGCTGGTCTGTTTTGACAGATTTTGCCACTCTTGCATTTGCTTCTTTATTCGATTTCCTTTTTGAATTCTTTTTGGGTTTTCGGAAGGAGTTGCTATAGTAGCTTATGTTTTGATGGTTTTCAGTTAAAGTTGGACTCAAAAGGTTTTATCACTTCACTTATACTAATGTTGCTAATAAGAACTGTGTGAAGTTTTGTAAGAAAGAAATTTCCAGGAAGTGGAGATAATGGTGTAATAAGGAAGAGAAGGGTTTTATGACTCAAGTAATAAGTGTATGAAGATGAAGATATCAATGATATTCAAGAGATGACTCTGGAAGAATCTACTAGATACCAAATTCAGAGACCTGCAGAGTCTGTTTTCAAATAGGTAACAGTTCTGGTAAGAAAAGTTCCGCGGAAATACAATCCAACTATATTTTTGCAGTTTTCAGTCAATAAGCAAAGCTACGAAGCGAAAAAGGGACGGAAGCGGAGCCAGGGTGGCTCACACCACCCTGTGGCGTGAGCCGACCCCTGGCCGCTCCACCAGGTGGTGAGTCCACCACGGACTCCGCCTCCGACTCGTTTTCTCCCAGTACCTTCCTTTTGATATGAAACTTCGTAATATATATAACCCCCCGGATCCCCCAAGGTCCGTATATCGTTTTTTCGTCGTGTTTTTGTTTCTATCTATTTCTGTCAGGACATACTCTTTGAAGTCTTAGAAGCAGAATGGTGTCCGCCAAGGATAAAGGGGAGGAGCCTATGGTGGAGGATCTTCAAGACCCCAAGCAGGGGCTGGTACCTTTAGTCTATTGACCTGCATCAGCGGAAGCCCTACGAGTCACTAAGGAGTTCTGCAATAAGTATCGAGACCTGTAGAGGAAGGTGGACATGCTTCAATGGGAGAATAATAGGCTTCGCAAGATGCTTGAAGATTTCCTCACGTCAACTAAGAAAATATTACCACCACCACCTAAGGAGCAATTCGTCATCAGGTTTGGCATCCCCTTGGTTTATTGCAAGCTTGGGGGAGTGCCGCAGTATCATATCAGTATCTTCTATCTTTTTACCTTTTTTAGTAGAGTCATATCATGAATAGAGAAGTTATTATGTAGTATGGTTTGCATTATGGAAGTGTCCCCTCTCTCGTTAGATATGTATCCCTTGGTGTGAGTTGCCGTTATGGAATATTAATGAGAAGTTCTATCATTCACTCTTTTGCATAGCTTATATTAGTTTTCAATTCGTGGTTATATGATTGATCTTGTTGTTAGTATTGGTATCACTTTGGGATCATTGAGTTAATTTAGTTGGTTTTGGCAAACCTGGCTCAGTCAGTAGCAACACTATTTTTGAGAGTTCAAAGAAAAGACAGAAGTACCCTAGAGAAAAATAATTTCATCATCATTCTTTCTTGATTTGCTCATAAGTTTAGTATTCTCTAGTTAAGATCTTTTGTGCTTCCAAGGAAGATTGCATGTTTGTTTTTATCACTTGTATGTTTATTTGTTTCCTTCAACTCTTATACTTGCTACCCAGCCTTGCTAGCCAAAAACCTGTACTGAGAGGGAATTCTTCTCGTGCATCCACCTCCTTTAAACCAAAACCTTTGCCATTTGTGTCCACCATACCTACCTATTAGCATTATTGCTATTCCAAGTAAATTCTTGTTTTATCTACCTCCCAAATTAAACTTGTTATGTGAAAATTAGTGATTAAAGCTCTCACGAACTTGATGGCACACTTTACTTTCTTGCATTTAATAAACTTGAACCATTGGGTCCTTCTTTGTTGCGTATATGCTTGCGCTTTATGAGTTGAAGTTAGTCGAACTATGTATCATGGGGACCGGTTTCAACACTTCATTTGGTACTTTGTACCTAGTTGATATCATGTTCTTTTGCTTATGGATCCCAGCGGTGTGAAATAAAAGTGGAACTTGTAAGATCATGGAGTTTATATGTGTGTTAGAGAAACGCTTGGGCCGCTAGCCTAAGCCATGCATAATCATGGTGGAAACTTGCAGCATAACTATAGTGAGCATTCTATGAAGCATCATCAATAAAAACCTATGCAAATAGCAAATAAAAAGATCGTTGAGATGCTCACTGTCTGCTTGCCTTGTCATTTTGATTATGGGATAGCTCCTGTGTCATGTGCAAGGGGTACCCCGTTGGCGGTTCTCAATGATACGCATGTATTTACAAAAACAAGAGCTTGCTCGTGACTGAAGTTGAGTAGCATGAGGATCGGTACTCATAAGTAAGGGGCATGAGATTTCAACTTATAACTTGTCAAGCATATCCTCTTAGTTGTGTCACTTTAACCTTAATCACCTAAAGATGCCTATGATAGGGGCAATGAGAGCTGAAAGCTAGTAAGTATCATAATTTTTGGGAGCTCTTTATGAGACTTGCAATCCCTGCTTCCCTCTTTGAAGGGCCTTTCTTTTACTTTGTAGTTGAGTCAGTAAAACTACTCCCTTGTATCTCAGCAAGTATTTTGAGTTGTTGTGTTTCATTCATTCATATGGTGATTTATTCACTCATATTTCTTATGTTCCTTGCTTTGCACATTGCTCTTATCTTGATGTTTACTACTTTGAAAGCTTTCATTGAAAACCGGCTATTTGTGAACTCCAGCAAATTATCAACTTTTCTTTGACCAAGAGCTAAGTTTGCCATTACCAATTATGATTCACTTTATGTATCTTTATTGTGTTTTCTTTACTCATTGCAAGTTGAGTTGTATAATAGTGAGTTGTCTTCTATTATGATCTATGTATTTGATGAATGTGATGCTTCTTGTCCGTATTCTTTTATCGACTCTTCACTTCATAAACCTGAGGCCATGTTTATTGAGCTCAGTTTCGCTTGGGGACAAGCGAAGTCTAAGCTTGGAGGGAGTTGATACGTCCATTTTGCATCACTATTATATGTCTTAATTCACTATTATTCATTGATATATTTCATATTGAGAGGTGATACTTATGTTATTTCATCTGTTTTTGCATGGTTGATGACTTTTGGAGCATGGACCGCTGCAGTCAGGATTCTGATGGAAAAGGTGCTGTTTGGAGGCAAAATTTGCGAAGATTAGAAAATCCGGGAAAATATACAGAAAATCCTATTTTTCCAGAAGACTAAGGATGCCAGAAGATGGAGTGGAGATGGGCCATGATGACCCATAAGTATAGGGGGCGTATCGCAGTATTTTCGAGGGAAGTGAAACCCAATTTATTGATTCGACATAAGGGGAGCCAAAGAATATTTATCAGCTTTAACAACTGAGTTGTCAATTCAGCTGCACCTGGAAACAATCTTGCTCAGAGCAGTTTATCAGTAGCAACAATTTTGTAGTAGGAATAGCAGAGTAGCAGCAGTAAAGGCAGACAAGAGTAACAAAAGCAAGAACAAGTGGATTCGAGTGCGGTAGGCATAGGGATGGATGGACGGGCGTTGCATGGACAAGACAATTCACATAGCAATCAGAACATAGGGCAATTCCAGATAAATAAGATAAAGCATCCAAGTACTAGACAATCCTAGGCATGTGTTCCATATATAGTCATATGTGCTCGCAATGAGAACTTGCAGAACATCTTTTGTCCTGCCAGCCCGTTTGCAGCGGGGCCTCTAGGGAACTACTGGCAATTAAGGTGCTCCTTTTAATAGAGCACCGGAGCAAAGCATTAACACTTCGTGAACACATGTGATCCTCACATCAAAGCCTTTCCCTTCCGATTATCCCGATTTCTATCACTTCGGGGCCATAGGTTCTGGACAACGACGTGTGTATACAACTTGTAGATAAGACCCAAAACAATACTATCATAATGAATCAATAACATGTTCAGATATGAAATCATGGCACTCGGGCCCTAGTGACAAGCATTAAGCACAACAAGTTGCAACAAAGTCATAAAGCACTAATAAAAGATACTAGGCACTATGTCCTAACAATCTGATGCCATTACATGAATGATCTCATCCAATCCCTACCATCCCCATAGCCTACAGCGTGGGATTACTCACTCATAGATGGAGGAAACATGGATGGTCGATGATGATGATGGTGGAGATTGATGGAGATGGCTCCGGGGGCACTTCCCCGTCCCGGCAGGGTGCCGGAACAGAGACTTTCTGTCCCTCGAATCTCCCCTTCGGTGGCGACAGCGCAGCGGAACTTTTTGTGGAAAAACGTTGAACCCCCCGGAGTTTTTAGGTCAGAAGGCTTCTTATAGGCGAAGAGGAAGACCGAGGGGGTGCCTAGGGCCACCACACCATGCCCTGGCGCGGCCAGGCCCAGCCCTCGCCTGGGGGGTGTGTGGCCAGCCCCTGGCCCTCCTCCGTCTCGTATTCTGGCTCCTGGAGTATTTTGGAAAAATAGGCACTTTGGCTTTTGTCCCGTCCAATTCCGAGAATATTCATTTTCTGACTTTCCTAGAACCAAAAACAGCAGAAAACAGGCAGCTGGCACTGTGGCTCTTATTAATAGGTTAGTCTAAGAAATCATATGAAAAGTACTCCAAAGTGTGGACAAAACACAAGAAAGTGGATAAAACCAAGCATGGAGCATCAAAAATTATAGATACATTTGCAATATATCAACATCCCCAAGCTTAACTCCTGCTCGTCCTCGAGTAGGTAAGTGATAAAAATAAAGAATAATTTTTGAGGTGACATGCACCATCAAAGACTTGACCAAAGTATTTGTAAACATTCAAAGCTGGGATCATAGTACTTCAATCATAACATGAAAGACAAAGTTCTAGCAATAAACAAAGAAATTATGATGCAACATGAAAAGGCACAAACAAAAGATTCATGAATAACAATGCTTTGCAAGACGTTTGTTTGTTTCACATAAATAAAACATAGCAAAGTGGCATTCAGCTTGTCCCTCAAAGAGTAGCAAACATAAATGCATAGGACACCTTCAAAGTTTACAAGAGTGACTAGATACAAATAGTTTAAAACAAGCAATATCAAGGTATGCATCAATCAACAAGTCTTGGGACAATGCACATAGAACTAAGAATGGTCACTATTCTCTCAAGAAATTGCTCATAGAATGTGTGGAGACTCAACAAGGAAATGAAAAGGTTTTGAATAGTTTGAAATGCTTCCAAATGCTGAAAGTATGGTACTCATTAGCTTTGAGCTCTCATTGCCCCTGTCATAAGCATCTTTAAATGGTTAAGGTTAAAGTGACACAATTAAGAGGATATGCTTGCAAGTTATAAATCGAAGTCTCATGTCCCTTACTTACGAAGACCGATCCTCATGCTACTCAACTTCAGTCACAAGTAAGCTCTTGTCATTGTAAGTATATACGTATCATAGAGAACTGCCAACGGGGTACCCCTTGCACATGATATAGGAGCTATCCCATAATCAAAATGACAAGGCAAGTAGACAATGAGCATCTCAGCGATCTTTTCATTTACTATGTGCATAGATTTTTATTGAGGATGCTTCATAGAATGCTCATTATGGTTATGCTGCAAGTTTTCACCATGATTAGGCATGGCTTAGGCTAGCGGCCCAGGCGTTTCTCTAACATACATACAAACTCCATGATCTTACAAGTTCCACTTTTATTTCACACCGCCGGGATCCATAAGTAAAAGAACAAGATATCAACGAGGTACTAAGTACCAACGAAGTGTTGAAAACATTCCCCATGAAACATGGTTCTGATAACTTTAACTTATAAAGCGCAAGCATATATGCAACAAAGAAGGACGCAATGGTTCAAGTTTATTAAGTGCAAGAAAATAAAGTGTGCCATCAAGTTCGTGAGAGCTTTACTAACTAACTTTCTCAAAACAAGCAAACATTTTATTCGGAAGAAAACAAGGCATTTTGAATATGCACGGAAGTAGCAAATGATGCTAATAGGTAGGTATGGTGGACACTTTGGCAATATTTGGTTTAAGGGAGTTGGAAACATGAGTAAAACACTCAGTGTAAGTGAAGGCTAGCAATAGTAAGGGAGCGACAAACGAGAGAGCAATAATGGCCATAATCATGCAGAGCGACAAAACATCATTGATCAAAGCATAAAGTGATACTACAAGTTCAAAACTAAAGGATCATAAAGGCTATGGTGACTTTGGATAGTCATAACATGGTGTATGCATGCGCCAAGTCAACCCAAATAAAGCATCAAAGGAGAATACCACTATACTATGCTTTAATCTGCTAAAACAACGCATGATTCATCCAAGGCACATTAAGCAATATAAATTGTTTATAACAAGTCATGCTACAGAAAAGAATACTAAGCATAAAGCCAAAACAATATCAAGCATGGCATGACAAAGCATAGCCACAGTCAAAAACAAGCTCTTTTTACCACATAGGCATGAACTTTCCTACTCTTTTCCAAACCAAACCAAACTATTTGCAAACCAAATGTAAGAAAGAGGGGGTCCAACCAATTTATTCATAAAACTAAGCAAACCAGGCAAACTAAAACCAAAACGAAAACGCTCCAAGAAAAACACAACTGTGCATGAAACAATAAAAATGAAGCGTTTGGAAGAAGCCTGGGATTTTTATTGATGAAGAGGGGATGCCTTGGGCATCCCCAAGCTTTGACGCTTGTACTTCTTGGATATTTCTTGGGGTGACACGCGTGGCATCCCCAAGCTTGAGCTTTAGTCCATCCTTCATCTCATTACTCATTCCTTCCATACACCTGAAAATTTTCCTTCATACGAAACTTCACACAATCTCATTAGCAACATTAGTGCACTTAAGATAAATAAGTCTCAAGGTTCAGTTCTAACACCAAATAAACTTCCATTAGAACACTAGCTACTGTAGCACTTCCCTCAAAAAGCTCAATTCCCCAAAAGAACTCAAGAAAGAACCAACAAGAAGCAAATGCAGAAAATGGCAGAAATCTGTCAAAACAGACCAGCAGGTAAAGACGAATTTTTTCGAAGACCTTCTGTTGCTCAAATCAAAGAGTGTTGAACTCATGAAAGTTATATAACAACCTGGGGAAGAAGCAAAAACAATTACAGCTCAATCCGACATACAGAGATCTCTCAGGAATTTTTACGGTGAAGCACAAAAATCTGTTTCGGGACAGCAACTTTCCCAATCATTACTTCACTCTCATTAGAGGTTACTCTTGGCACAAAAAGCAAATAAAAAGGATAAGGAGTAGTTATTACTGAAATAATAACTTGCAAGACTCAACTAAAACTCTTGGGTTATCTCCCAACAAGTACTTTTCTTTAACACCTTTAAGTTAGGCAAAAGCAAAAACTGAAAATGGATAAAATGGAAGTAACCGGAGATAATCATGGTGGAAACATTGTTTTGTTTAATGAAATCCTTTTGTTAACAAGGTTGATCAGGTCTTGTTACCAAAACAATTTCATATGATACAAAAATTTGTATTCCACTAATGATTATGCTACCTCAACCTTGATAGCAATGGTCCTAATCATAATAGTTTCAAATTGTTCTCTTGGTATGGGACAATATATTTCTCCAACTTGAATGCCCTCAACATGTTCAATTGAATTCAAGCCATAAGTCCTTTCAATATTCTTGGGGAAATAGAAAATATGTTCCATGTCATTAACATTGAAGGTCACCTTCCCTTGATTATAATTAATAACAGCTCCTGCAGTATTGAAGAAAAGGTCTCCCAAGAATAATAGACATAATATCATCTTCAGGCATAATAGTTTGAGAGGATGCTCTCATAAGAAATTTGAATTGAAGTAAAAGAGAGCATCAAGAAGCAAATTCAAAACACATTTTAGTCTAACCCACTTCCTATGCATAGGAATCATGTATGTAAATAAATTCGCAAGGAGCAAAGTGGCAGGCATAGGAAGATAAAACAAGAGTAACTTCAAAACTTTCAGCACATAGAGAGGTGTTTCAATACCATCAAAACTTCTACAACCATATTTTCCTCTCTCATAATAATTTTCAGTAGCCTCATGAATAAACTAAACAATATAACTATCACCTAAAGCATGCTCTTCATGATCTACAAGCACTAGAGCTTTATCATAAACATCTTCAAAAGAAACCTTGGGAACATAACATTCATCCTCCTTTAGTAAGCATGGAGGACAATCAAATAATGTAAGGGATAAAGAGTTACTCTCATTAGAAGGTAGGCATGGGTAGCTAATCCATTCTTCCTCCTTTTGTTCATCACTCTCCTCCTCTTTTTCATCTAATGAGATTTCAGGTTCATCAATTTCTTCTTCCATAGGATCCTGCAAGGCATTAGTCTCTTCCATAGGGTCCTGCAAGGCATTATTCTCTTCCATTTGTGGAAAGCATCTATTAAAATATTCAAGGATATGGCTATTTTCATCCTTGTAATTATCAAAGCAAAATTTAAGTATACCATAAACCTCATACTTATAAGGTGAATCATCAATATTTTCAAACAAACTAGCAAGATCATAAGCACCCTTCCAAGCAATAAATTCTTCAATTTGTTCCGCATCATAAAAGTCATAAATTCCTTTAGCATAGGAAGATATGGTATCATTATCATTATACTCACATTGAAAAGGGAGGTGTTTATACCTCTTTCTGCAACGAGATTCATCACAACAATAAGTAGCATTATAAATAGAGCACACGTTTCTAGTAATGGTATACAATCTATCAATTTGTTCCCATAAGTGTTTCCCTTTTTGTGACAAGTGGTGTTCCTTATAATAGTATTTTTGATCTTCCATGAACCCACCTTGCCAATAAGCTTCAGTTTCAAAGAAACCAACCATTGACAACAAGCATGATAAAGCAAGACAATAACAAACCAACGAAAATAACAACTAGAGTAGGAACTATTTTTTTTTTGTATTTTCAATAAATAAAGAAACAAACGAGGAAGAAATAAACTTAGCTTCAACAATATTGATTCCAAGTGGACTTGATAAATAAAGCTATGCTCCCTGGCAACAGCGCCAGAAAATAGTCTTGATGACCCACAAGTATAGGGGGTGTATCGCAGTATTTTCGAGGGAAGTGAAACCCAATTTATTGATTCGACACAAGGGGAGCCAAAGAATATTTGTCAGCCTTAACCACTGAGTTGTCAATTCAGCTGCACCTGGAAACAATCTTGCTCACAACAGTTTATCAGTAGCAACAGTTTTGTAGTAGGAATAGCAGAGTAGCAGCAGTAGTAAATCGTCGAGACGGAGTAACAAAAGCGATGAAACAAGTGGGATTCGAGTGCGGTAGGCATAGGGATGGATGGACGGGCGTTCCATGGACAAGACAATTCACATAGCAATCAGAACATAGGGCAATTCCAGATAAATAAGATAAAGCATCCAAGTACTAGACAATCCTAGGCATGTGTTCCATATATAGTCATACGTGCTCGCAATGAGAACTTGCACAACATGTTTTGTCCTGCCAGCCCGTTTGCAGCGAGGCCTCTAGGGAACTACTGGCAATTAAGGTGCTCCTTTTAATAGAGCACTGGAGCAAAGCATTAACACTCCGTGAACACATGTGATCCTCACATCAAAGCCTTTCCCTTCCGCTTATCCCGATTTCTGTCACTTCGGGGCCATAGGTTCCAGACAATGACGTGTGTATACAACTTGCAGATAAGACCCAAAATAATACTATCATAATGAATCAATAACATGTTCAGATATGAAATCATGGCACTCAGGCCCTAGTGACAAGCATTAAGCACAACAAGTTGCAACAAACTCATAAAGCACTAATAAAAGATACTAGGCACTATGCCCTAACAATCTGATGCCATTATATGAATGATCTCATCCAATCCGTACCATCCCCATAGCCTACAGCGGGGGATTACTCACTCATAGATGGAGGAAACATGGATGGTCGATGTGTTGGGTCTGCAGCATAGAAAACAAAAAATTTCCTACGGTTCGAACTACATGCCAATATCTATCTACTAGGTACAAAGCAACGGGTGGAAACGAGAACTTACCCTCATAGACAACGAGCTTTGTTAACGAGTAGGAACACGTGGTTGATGTAGTCGTACACTTGCCGATCTCAAGATCGTGATGAAGTCCAGCAGGTCCGGCTCCAGCATGTCCATCAGATCCAGCTCCAGCACCACCAAGTCCAGCACCGCAAAGCAGCGGTGCATCCATGATCGCACACACGCCCGGTACCCCAACAACCTCCGTCCCTCGCTCCAGCAAAGCAGCGGAAGCAGCAACTCCTTTCCAGATAAAGCCATCGGGAACATGTATCTCGCTAATCCGAGACCATGGGGGAATAATACTAGAGGGGGAGAGAGATCCTTCACAAGGAGGTGTGTGTGAGAAGTGAGGAGGGGGTGGCCTTTTATAGGAGGAGGGGGGTGCCCCTCCTTCATGGCCGGCACATGGAGGAGGTGACTCTTCACCTCCTCCATTCATGTGGTGGTAACTCCCTCCACATAATTTTGCCCCTTCACATTCTCTTTTAAAGTCTCCACTTTAAATGCATTAAATTTCTCCAAATTTAATGCTCTCTCATTTAATAAAACTCATTTATTAATTTTATTCAGAATTTTGTTAATTACTTTAATTAACTAAAATTCACATAAAACCCCCTGCAACATTTCAATATTACATGCAGAACCAATTTCAGCAATTTCACCCAAAACAGTTTCGGTGTCTATTGAAATAATTCCAGCGCTTTCTTAAATCTTTATCTGAAACATATTTGCTCCAAATGGTGTCGGTATCCCTTAAGTGTGTCACCCTACGGTTCGCGAATAATGCAGACATGATCGAGACCCCTCGGATCAATAATCGAGCGGACACGAGATCCATACTGACTCCTACACATTCAACGATGACTTCTGTGATCGTGAGAACCTTTAACACTAGTAACTAAATCCCTTTGTCTAGCGATATATTACATGTCCGAGATTCGATCATTGGTATCTCCATACCTAGTTTGATCTCGTTACCGACATGCACTCGTTTCTCGTTCCCGTGATATAACATTCTAGTGATCACATCACTTGCTTGCAAGCTATTTCAATGTGATATCACCGAGAGGGCCCAGAGTATATCTATCCGTCATCGGGATTGACAAATTCCACTCTTGATCCATGAGCCTCAACATAACACCTTCGTAGTAATCGAACCCACCTTTATAGTCACCCTGTTACGGTGTGACGTTTGATGTTATCAAGATACTCTTCCGGTGTTAGCAATTAACATGATCTCATGGTCTAAGGACTAAGATTACTTCATATGATGTTATAGCAATATAAACATAATGACTTGATCGTAATGCTATACTTCGGATGAATGTTCATCACATCATTCCACCAATGGTGTGACCTTGTTATTAACAACATCCAATGTCCATGATCAGGAAACCTTGATCATCTTGTTAATCAAGAAGCTAGTCTATAAGAGAGGCATAACTAGGAACCCTTTTTGTTTATTAAACACACATGTATTAACGTTTCCGATCAATACAATTATAGGATGCAAAATAAACATTTATCATAAACATGGAATAAGATAATAACCACATTATTATTGCCTCTCGGGCATATTCCCTTCAGTCTCCCACTTGCACTAGAGTCAATAATCTAGTTTGAAAAACTTTGCGTATTGAACACCTATGGCTTTCTGGTGTTGCATATACGCTATTGCTAGTGGTTAACATAATCTCCGGATCTGACAATTTCAGGTCCGTGTGTATTTGCATGTCTCTGCGTCTCTATGCATCACTCATTCTCAAATGAGAAGGCATTGTATAGATTTGGTCCTTTGGCGAGACCTTTAGTTCGTTCGGCTCAAAATATGTTGATATTATTGTCACACAATATATCTTCATAGTATTAGCCCACTTTGAACCACACCTAGTTTGATAACAAACTACTTAACACAAATGCCCTCCTTTGCTGCTACTATAGCAGTCATATACTTAGCCTTTTGTTGTAGTATCCGTCACAATGTCTCAACTTTGGAACTCATCCAAATCCATCATGGAACATCCTTTCCATTACATTGTGCCACCCATAGTCTAAATTGAGATAAATTTAATTTGTATCTTGTGACAAAACTAGTATCAATGTAACACTTTACAATGAACTACCTTTAACTATTTGTCTCTTATACATTATATATTCTTAGTTCTTCCAAAGCTCATAAGAATATCTTTACTATTGTCCAATGATCATCTTATGGATCATTCTGGTATATGCTCATAACATTTAGAGCATAGGACATTCTGGATATATACATATCATGGTATAATCGATCAAAATCTTCATGTGATTTTACTCACCAAGTGTTGAAACACTTGAATTTTGATACAATCCTTTCCATGCAGCAAGAACCTTTCTTGTTGTTTCCATATTGAACCCTTTAAATATCTCATATATGTATGTCTGGCACAACCATATTAGCGCCTTAATCTATCCATATAGATATTGATGCCCAATATTCTGGGTTTGCCCAAGTCTTTCATCGAAATCTTATTTTAATGAAATCCTTAACTTGTGTCAATACAAGATACATCATTTCCAATCAACAATATGTCCTCTACATAATGTATTAGAAATATGTCTCAGTGCTCCCACTTAATTTCTTGCAAATGCAAGCATCTTCATCATCTTCGATGAATTTAAACTCTTTTAACAGTTTCATCATGGTGAAGATTCCAACTCCGCTATGCTTACTTCAACTATTGAAGTTTACATGCCCTTTTAACACCCTTTGAATTAACAAAACCCTTCGGACCATGTCATGTACATGTCCTAGGTTACCGTTCTATTAGAAGAACCTTGTTTTGTTTATTCAACTACCATATACCAAATTATATGTAGTGGTTGCTACATTAATCCGTCAAGACTAAATATCGCTATGAAAGATCAAATCTTGTCATAGTCAATTCCTTGAACATTGTCGTAAACTTATTTCCGACATGTCGACTATTTCATAGATGTTAAACATCCATGTCTATTTCTTTATAGATCCAAACACAACCGATAGGCTTCACGCCTTTTCGGAGGGTCTTCCAAGTTCAGAAACTTGATTTCTCGTGTATGGATACTATCACGGATTCTATGACTTCTAGTCATTTTATGGAGTCAGGGCCCATCATCGCTTCTTTGCATGTAGTCGGTTCATCATTGTCAAAACAATAACGACTGGCTTATCAAATCTTATTATTTGATTCTTACCGACCCACACGGTTTTATAGGAACTCTAATCTCCGAGATCACACCTTTTGTAATCACGAGAGCCATGAGCATTGTGGCTGCCACCGGGACACTTTCGGCGCCTGCTTTAGCACATATAGCTAAGGTTCAACAACCTTATCAAAGTTCTATTGTCCTCCCACTTAACTTTTCACGAAAAGTTCCTTCTCAAGAAACTTGACGTTCCAAGCGACAAACTCTTTTGTCTTCGGTGTTATGGAGAATTTCCCAACAAATTCTTTGGGATAACCTACAAAGACGTGCTTATCCGACTTTGGTTGTAAACATTTTACTTATGCATAGCATACCAAAATTTAAGAAAAGACAATTCGGGTTTTATCCCAAACCATAACTCATATGGTGTCATTTCAACGGATCACGATGGTGCTCTTTTCAGTGTAAAAGAGGTAGTCTCTAAAGCTTCAATCCTTAAAACATAATGGCAGTTTTATAAATGATACCTTTGATCTTACCATGTCAAACATGGTTTGATTTCATCTCTCGAATATGCCATACTCCTATGGTTTATCGGGAAACATAAATCATGGAACAATTTCTCAAATCTTAGGTGTTTTGCTAAACATGTAACTCAAATATCTTCCTTTATGATCGAATCATAAACCCTTTATTTTCTTGTTACAATTATTTTCCACTTCATCTTGAAAGTCTTTGAACAATTTTCAAATGTTTCATACTTCTTCCTTATTAAGTAAATATACAGATATATTCACTCAAATTTTCGGAGAAAGCATATGAAGCAAAAAGATCCATCGCATATGGCTACACATAATGGACTATGCATATCAGCATGCACAATTTCCAATAAGCTAGTCATCCGTTCCTCTCTGGCCTATGGATGGAGTTTCAATTATCTCGAGGAAAGTCTCACATGCGTCAATTGATCAAAATCAAAGACTCCAAAAATCCATCAACATGGAGTTTCTTCATGTCTTTCAAATATAATTTAAACAGTGATGCCACTTCATAAGTGATCTTTCAATCATTTGTCTTGCAACATTTTAGCAATAGTGTTTATGGATGTGATTTCTCCAACTAGACTTGTAAAAGTTCATCCATCCTTTATGGAATACGGTAATTATTTGAACAGCCATTGTTCTCATGATACCGGAACAAAATAACAATTATTTAAACAAATCTTGAAGGCTTGGTTTGATGACAACGAAAAATACAATAACACTTTATTTGTTTTCGATGAACATCATCACTCATTCTCTTGCTGGTTACTTAGGCCATTGTAGTTCATGAATTGCTTTGTCCTGTATGACACTTCATACCAACCAATTCGGTATCCAATACCGGTATCCAATACCTAAGAACCACATTGTTTAACAAGCAAGGAATATAGCCATAACATGTATATCTTCTATATACCTAAGTTGGACATCTCCAACCTTTTATTTTTCTGCCAAATATTTTATAGATTCTCTTTCAGCAATTCCTTTTCTTTTAAAAGAATCTATCAACATCAATAGTGGTGTCATCAACATGACACATGGTACAAAGCGTATATAGTCAAATACTAATACCTTTGGACTTGCACTTTGAAGTGGATCACCGTCATCAAATGTTTGGTGTTCTTTCAAAAATCCATTCTTTAGTAATCTATTAGTGTAGTAAACATTTTACTTACATCTTCTATTCATCCTTATCATGACAACTTTCATGATCAAGCTACTATAGCCTATAAGGAAGAATCGCGAGTATAAAATCAGTTCCCAAAACCTTTTTGGTAGATTCGGATGCCTAGCATCTCCATCCTTCACAAATTCTCATACAATATGAGAACATGTATTTTGCTAAATTATACTCTATCATAATGCAACCAAAAACATTGTTTCAGATATCACAATATCTTTCACACATGGTGGTTTCCGAAACAATTTCCAGCTCCAATATAATCTTGATATTAAAACAACTTTTTGAATATCAATAATCATGGAGGCAAACATGATACTTTAGATACTAACATTGGAATTCTTACTCTTGATTTAATACTACTTATTAAACTTCATGGAGTAAATAGAGTTTGTTGAAAGTTTGCAATAGGACTTATAAACTTTAAATTGACATTCAAAACAATACGATTCCAGTTTGTAAAGTAAATATCCAGAATTCTATAGTTCTATTATCTCAAATAAAAACTAAGCATAAGGTAGTGAACAGATGCGAATGACTACAACAAATTATGCAAATTCACTTCGATTTAGTTTATGACAAATTGAGTTCGACTAATCCAAATTAGAAATGAACTCCCAATCAAAAACGACATCCCTTGTGCCTTTTTGGTGATTACATGAACCAAATCCACTACACCAAGTCCGATCATCACATGAGTCGGTGTAGCTTCAAAGGCGAGCATCAATATGGTCATCACATCAACTATATGACTCATGCTTAACATTTCGGTCCGTGTTCCAAGGCCATGTCTGTACATGCTAGGCTCGCCAAGTAAGAACCTTAGTATTCGCGTGTGTAAAATTGTCTTACACCCGTTGCATGAAAGCATAGAGTTGAGAACACCCGATCATCACGTGATGTCTCGAAACACGATCCATAGAACGGTGCATACTTAAGGAAGAACACATTTTATCTTGATATTTAAATGAGGGATCATCTTACAATGCTACAGAAAGCGCCAAACTAGCAGTATAAGATGCTAACATCTAATGTGTAAAGTGAGATGATATGGTCCATGCATTTGATCTCTATCACTTGCATCGTGGTATGATCTCTATCATTCCTTTGTGTGTAAGGCCAAGGTCTATGGAACTTACACGTTGAGTGTGTTGTAAGAGTATCTATCATACATCTACTTAAAACAATACCATATCAATACACTAGCCCAGCAACGATCTAAACGAGACGCCTCTAATATATCAATTGCAAGTTTTACGTGGCTTAGGGCTTTCGGAGATAGAACCGTTCTTACCTACGAACATGAACCACAACGAGGATAAGTAAGTTATTAGCAACTCGTTGTAAATCAGATATTGACTATAGTAGGAGAGACAGACACCCGCCAGCCACTTATGCAAAACAAGTTGCATGTCAGTCGTGGAACCGGTCTCATGTACGATGACATGTAAGGTTGGTCCGGGCCGCTTCATCCCACTATGCCACAATTATCCAAAATACATAGAAGATGCAATAACATGATCATCATCGCCCACATATCAACATATGTGTACTACCCGTGCTAAGCACCTATGCATAGATAAGGCTCTGGTACCACTGTTGGGTCCGCAGCATAGAAAACAAAAAATTTCCTACGATGTGAACTACACGCCAAGATCTATCTACTAGGTACAAAGCAACGGGTGGAAACGAGAACTTACCCTCGTAGACAACGAGCTTTTTTAATGAGTAGGAACTCGTGGTTGATGTAGTCGTACACTTGCCGATCTCAAGATCGTGATGAAGTCCAGCAGGTCCGGCTCCAGCATGTCCATCAGATCCAGCTCCAGCACCACCAAGTCCAGCACCGCAAAGAAGCGGTGCATCCGTGATCGCACACACGCCCGGTACCCCAACAACCTCCGTCCCTCGCTCTAGCAAAGCAGCAGAAGCAGCAACTCCTTTCCAGATAAAGCCACCGGGAACATGTATCTCGCTAATCCGAGACCATGGGGGAATAATACTAGAGGGGGAGAGAGATCCTTCACAAGGAGGTGTGTGTGAGAAGTGAGGAGGGGGTGGCCTTTTATAGGAGGAGGGGGGTGCCCCTCCTTCATGGCCGACGCATGGAGGAGGTGACTCTTCACCTCCTCCATTCATGTGGTGGTAACTCCCTCCACATAAATTTGCCCCTTCACATTCTCTTTTAAAGTCTCCACTTTAAATGCATTAAATTTCTCCAAGTTTAATGCTCTCTCATTTAATAAAACACATTTATTAATTTTATTCAGAATTTTGTTAATTACTTTAATTAACAAACATTCACATAAAACCCCCTGCAACATTTCAATATTACATGTAGAACCAATTTCAGCAATTTCACCCGAAACAGTTTCGGTGTCTATTGAAATAATTCCAGCGCTTTATTAAATCTTTATCTGAAACATATTTGCTCCAAATGGTGTCGGTATCCCTTAAGTGTGTCACCCTACGGTTCGCGAATAATGCAGACATGATCGAGACCCCTCTCAGATAAATAATCAGAAGCGGGACCTAGAGATCCATACTGACTCCTACACATTCAACGATGACTTCTGTGATCGTGAGAACCTTTAACGCTAGTAACTAAATCCCTTTGTCTCGCGATATATTACATGTCCAAGATTCGATCATTGGTATCTCCATACCTAGTTTGATCTCGTTACCAACATGCACTCTTTTCTCGTTCCCGTGATATAACATTCTAGTGATCACATCACTTGCTTGCAAGCTATTTCAATGTGATATTACCGAGAGGGCCCAGAGTATATCTATCCGTCATCGGGATTGACAAATTCCACTATTGATCCATGAGCCTCAACATAACACCTTCTTAGCACTGAACCCACCTTTATAGTCACCCTGTTACGGTGTGACGTTTGATGTTATCAAGATTCTCTTCCGGTGTTAGCAATTCACATGATCTCATGGTCTAAGGACTAAGGTTACTTTGTATGATGTTATAGCATTATAAACATAATGACTTGATCGTAATGCTATACTTCGGATGAATGTTCATCACATCATTCCACCAATGGTGTGACCTTGTTATTAACAACATCCAATGTCCATGATCAGGAAACCTTGATCATCTTGTTAATCAACAAGCTAGTCTATAAGAGAGGCATAACTAGGAACCCTTTTTGTTTATTAAACACACATGTATTGACGTTTCCGATCAATACAATTATAGCATGCAAAATAAACATTTATCATAAACATGGAATAAGATAATAACCACTTTATTATTGCATCTCGGGCATATTCCCTTCACGATGAAGATGATGGTGGAGATCGATGGAGATGGCTCCGCACTTCCCCGTCCCGGCAGGGTGCCGGAACAGAGACTTTTTGTCCCTCGAATCTCCCCTTCGATGGCAGCGGCACAGCGGAACTTTTTGTGGAAAAACATCGAACCCCCCGAAGTTTTTAGGTCAGAAGGCTTCTTATAGGCGAAGAGGGAGACCGAGGGGGTGCCTGGGGCCACCACACCATGGCATGGCGCGGCCAGGCCTAGCCCGCACCTAGGGGGTGTGTGGCCAGCCCCTGGCCCTCCTCCGTCTCGTATTCTGGCTCCTGGAGTCTTCTGGAAAAATAGGCACTTTGGCTTTTGTCCCATCCAATTTCGAGAATATTCATTTTCTGACTTTCCTAGAACCAAAAACAGCAGAAAACAGGTAGCTGGCACTATGGCTCTTGTTAATAGGTTAGTCCAAGAAATCATATGAAAAGTACTCCAAAGTGTGGACGAAACACAAGAAAGTGGATAAAACCAAGCATGGAGCATCAAAAAGTATAGATATATTTGCAATGTATCAGGCCACAGGGGGCCCACACCACCCCATGGCGCGGGCAGGCCTAGGTCGTGCCAGGAGGTGGTGTGGCCCCCCTGGCCCACTCCAGCCTCTCCCCTATGGCGTATATCATCCTCCCGAAACCCTAAGACTCGGGGAGCGACCACAGAAAGATTCCGCCACCTCTGCGGAGCGGAAAACACCAAGAGAGAAATATCTCTCCGGCAGACAGATTTCTGCCAGGGGAATTCCTTCCCGGAGAGGGGAGATCGTCGCCATCAACACCACTATCAAGCTAGACTTTATCGGGATCATCACCACCATCATCACCATCAGCACCCTCATCACCATCTCCATATCGCTGTAACAATTGCGTTGAATCTTGCATAGTTCATAGGGGAAACTTTCCTGGTGTTGATTACTCTTTGTAGTTGATGCTATTGAGTGAACCATTGAATTATTGTTTATGTTCAGATTGTTATACATCATTATTCCATCTCTTATCATGATCCATATGATGTCTTGTGAGTAGTTCGTTTTGTTCTTGAGGACATGGGAGAAGTCTTGTTGTTAGTAGTGGAGTTGTGTTGAGAAAGATTCAATAGATTGTTATTTAAGTTGTGGTGTACTTCTTCTAGTGGTGTCATGTGAACATCGACTACATGACACTTCACCTATATGGGCCTACGGGAATGCATTGTGTATTTGGCTACTAATCGTAGGGGTTGCCGGAGTGACAGAAACCTGAACCCCCGTTAGGAAACCATTGCACAAGGGACGTAAGGGTCTTAGAGTTTAAAGTTGTGGTTAGGTTTCTACCTTAATTACTTGCTTGTACTTACGGATGTTTGCAAGGGGTATAATCACAAGTATGTATTAGTCTTGGATGGGGCGGTACATTAGCACAGGTTCACCCACACAACACTTAGCAAGCTAAAGAAGATTAATCAACTATATGAAGCGAAAGCACTTGACAGTCTTCCCATGTGTCCTCGAGAACGTTTGGTCATCTTAAGTAATACAACCGGCTTGTCCTTTGCTTCATAAAGGATTGGGCCACTAGCTGCATTTATTCCCACTGTCTTTTATTTACTCGTACTTTGTTTACTTGCTTTATCGAAAACCCCTAAAAATCCGTTTGCTAAGTATTTGCAGAGAAATCCTGATCCATACCACTAGCCAGCACCTTCTGCTCCTCGTTGGGTTCGACACTCTTACTTATCGAAAATACTGCGATACACCCCCTATACCTGGTAAAGAAATTGTACAAAAGCTTTGATATTTATATGACCGGAACTATACGGCCGAAATTTTTATTCCCGCCGTATAGTTGGTTGTTAAGCCGTCGGTACTTATGAAAGAAAAATTGTCAATGGCAAAAATATCTATATGGCCGAAACTATACGACCGGAATTTTTATTCCCGCCATATAGTTGGTCGTTAAACCTTATGTATTCATCAAAAAAATTCTATTTCTTCGAGAATTCTTTCTCATCTAGAAACTTAGCGAAACATCTTATTTTTGACATAAAAATGATAGTAAATATTGTTGACCAACATCAGCATGTATTAAGCAGGATTTTTAGTACTACCGAACTTCTTCTCCTCAATTGGAACTTTCTAGCACTCTTTATTAAACTTAAACTTAAACTAAAGCTTAAAAACTTAACTCAAACCTTTATTTCATATGGGTTGCCTCCCATAAAGCGCTCTTTTATGTTCGATAGGTTGACCTCAATGTTGCTCACTTGGGACAGATGAGTGGAACACCCACTCCAAAATAGTTGGCCTTCAAAGTGATGGCCTCCTTTTCATCGTGCTTGGCTTTGTTCTTCCTGGGGAAATGAATAACAAAAGGATCCTGCGAAGGCAATTGAAGCTTCACGTTCCCTTCATGTAGATTAATCAAAGCCTTAATAGTTCTTACGAATGGACGACCTAATATAATAGGAGTAGTAGCATCTTCAGGAATGTCAACTATAACAAAATCAATAAGAGCAGGACAACCTTTAATGTATACTAAAGTGTTATCCTTAATTCCTACAACTTGTTTGTAGGTAGAATCCGCTAGATGCAATTTTAGCTCGGTGATTTTAAAAGAGCCAAGATTTAACTTATTAAAAAGACTTTTTCGAATTGTTGAGACGCTTGTATCTAGATCACAAAGTGCAGCTATCTCATTGGTCCCAATTTTAACCTTAATAGCAGGCTCAAATATATCATCAAGCTTCATAGGTAATTTTTCAGCAATTTTCTTATATTCTTCCTCAAGATCACATACCTTTATTGCTACATGATTAATGAAGTGTTGGTACATAGCTTCCTCATTTCCTTCACTTACTGGAATCTTGACATTGATCCTTTTTACAAGATCTTCAACGGTGTAATTTGGTGAAGGAACATTACTATAATCAAGTTCTTCAGGCTCCTCCCTTTGGATTCTTATCATCTTGAGGTCATCAACAGGATTGGTCTCAGCTTTACCTGCAAATTTAGCTAGAATGAGAGTTTGACTCTCGGTTATCTTACCTAGCTGTGCCTCAACAATCCTCGTTCTTTCTTGAAGGGCCTACAAATCATTCCTCAAACTTACAACTTGGTTAGATAATTTACCAAACATAGCATCATGGTTCTCCGTTATTTTAACAATAATATTGTTTTGCTCCTTTTGTGAGTCTATAAAAGACTTAAGTGTTTCTTGGAGACTACCATTACTAGTTCTCATATTATTATTAGAGTTACCTGTAGGACTAGAATAATGTTTCTGAAAATTAGGATTATAATTCTTCTTCCAAGTAGGGTTATAATCGTTACGAGCTATGAAGTCTATTTCTTCAATATTTGATTCAAGGATTGCTCTTACCTGGCTTTCCTTACCTTTTACGACTAATATGAGCTCATCGAACTTAGCATTGAGTTCTTCATTTTCTTGTGGTGAGACAGAGTTCACCTTTGTTCGTGTTTGATCTATCCACATGCCATTGGGCATGGTTGTCTTGCATATTGTCTAGCAGCTGCTTTGCTTGGTAATATGTTTACCCATAAATGTTCCTCCAGCTGCAGTATCAAGCATAGATTTAGACACAAGGTTAAGAGCATTATAAAACAAATGGAGAATTAACCAATCTTCCATCCCATGGCTAGGACAGTTTCTCATGCATTCTTTCATCCTCTCCCATGCAAGTTCTAGTGGCTGACACTCTTCCTGTCTAAAACCATTAATATTAGATCTTAGTTGCATAGTCTTTGCAGGTGGGAAAATTTTAGTCATAAATAAAGAAGTACATTCCAACCATGATGTAATAGTATTTCTAGGCAAAGATATCATCCATTCTTTTGCTATTCCTCTAAGAGAGAAAGGAAATAAGCGCAATTTGACCGCATTAGGGTCAACATCTTTTATGTGCATCATATCACATATTTCAGTGAAATTATTCAAGTGCATACCTATGTCCTCAACAACAGAGCCTCCCAATTGATTTTGTTGAACCAAACTTAAATAGTGGGGCTTAATTTCATAATCATCAATAGTAATTGCTGGCTGGCTAATAGGAGTACGAAAATAATCATTGTTGGGAGTAGCAAACTCCCCAAGCTTCTTTTCAGCCATTTTCCTATGTTTTTGGGTTTTGTTAAACAGATACTTATAATAGTAAAAGCAAGAATTTAAAAACTAACAAATTTTTATGGTTTTTCAAATAAAGACTGAAAGCAAACTAAAAATTAAAAACAAGAATAAAAACTAGCAAGGTTCCTACTAACCTCACTAGGGTAGCTATTGCTTCCCTGGCAACGACACCAGAAAAAGGGTTGATACCTTCGATCCGGATTACGGATGTAGTATAGCTATTTTTCCCTAGTAGACCTTGGTTTATCGAATCCTCGGGAAGTAGAAAGTCTAGTGAAGTTACTTTAACGAACCTTTAGGAGTTTTAGAATTCCTTTTGTGTTTTTATTGGACCAAGAGTTTGTTGTCTTTTGTTGTTGTCGATGATGGAGAGAGAGGGCCTAGGGCTTTCAGTTTCACCTATAGCTATGCAAAACATCTGATGGGAATAAAAGATAATAATAAAGTATGCATGTAGTTGTTAGAGCAAGATAAATTATATGTGGGCAGTGCATCCATAATTGCTATTGCCTCCGCAACCCCTTATAGCAATAACCTACTAGTCTCATCCATAAAAGAAACAGAACTAATGATATGCATAGTGACATCACCGTTAATCCCAAGTAAATCCCTCACATACAGCCGCACTACCCCTTCTATCAATGGGGTTCCCAACCTGCAGATTAGTCATTACTCATACTCCCTATACCTAGCTCAATCCTCAGGGTTTTGGGGTACCTGACAAGTCCTTGGATTGAGGCAAGAGAGGATACAATAATCATCATGTCGTACAAACTAATACATGATCCCATCTATGAAAATAACATGCACAAAACCTACATGGCTAGGCTGAAGCCCTTAGCCTAAGCATGATTACTCACACAAAGCGATGCAATCAAAGATCATAAACATTGCAATGGGAATCATGAAATTCATAGAAAATAGTCTTACAATGTCACCAATAGAAGATTAGATCTACTATTACAAGTGGTGGAATATGCCTATGGTGGTGGAGAATGGTTTGGAGATTAGATCTAAGTCTATTCCTCCAGCGGCTCTTCGGTGTTGTGGATGCAGGGTTCTGGTGGCGAGGGGGCGAGGCAGAGCGAGAGAGAGCCATTTTCTCATCACCCGAGGCTTCTTTATATAGGGGTCCCTTCACGAAAGTTGTTCTGTTTGACCTAGAGGTGGCGGCAGCAACTATACGACCGCAACTATACGGCCGGAATTTTATTCCCGCGGTATAGTTGGTCGTTAAAGCGTCTATCTCCACTTCACGACTCCGGGTTACTTTGGGTTGTTGGAAATCTCGTATCTTTGACTTTAATGTAGTGATTCCCATCATCAAACGTCATTATCTGCGCAGGAAAAATAGCAAGAAAGGATTGCATACCCCTTTGATCATTAGGCATTAGTTGCAGGGTTTAGAGAGATATTTCATCAAAAATATGAATAATATCCAGTTTAAATGTGGACGAAGATGGCTATATTTCAGATCCATCAGGCGACGGTGGTCGCTCTAGAGAGCTGCTTGTGACGCCAAAGAAGACGACGACAAAGCGGTACCTAGGCCTGGGCCGATAGTGGGCTTTTGCCGGTCGAGCGGGATGTGGTGGAGCTTGTTCGCATGTGATAGATAATGCAGAGGGTTGTTAGGCCATGGGCCGAAGTTGCTGCGCTGCTTTTCCCTTTTCTTTATCCTTTTTCTATTTTCTGTTTTCTATTTTCTTTTTCAATATGAATTCTTATAATGTTTTAAATATCCAAATTTTAGTAAATCAACAAGGTTCTTCATGGGTTAATTTACTAATTGGTTTGGCATTCTCTTTTTAGTATTTACACTAATCATGATTATATATAGGATTATTTTGTTAGAAAATATTATTGAGAACTAGGGTTTTAGATATTTACTTTTTATAACAAGGTCTTCTAATATGATTTTTATTTCCAATTAATTAATGTAATGGTAATGGTTTGAGATGGCTAATGATGTCTATGTCATTCTATACACACTTGGCATCATATAAGAATTCATATATATCCCTATTAATGCTTTAAATCTTGTAGTTCAAAATATGATGATTTAAGTTTCATGGTTTTTTTATATTTGGTGATTTCTCTTATTCAAAACCTACTTGATTTGTGGTGTTTAGAATTACCATAGAACAATCTTGGTTATGTCATTATGAATCAATAACAATCATCGTTGTAGAGATGCCAGTGTTTATTCAAATATAGATATTATGGGTTTTGAGAGGATTTAATAACTCATATTCAATTATGGATACAGATGAATATAAAGGCTAAGACATATTGCCATCATGTTTTGGGACCCTGAATAACATCTCAACTTAAAGTGAGTTACTGAGACTGCTTTCATAATGTGATCTTGATAATCCTATGAGACTAGGTTCTTATTAGGTCCAGGAGAACATAATGGGCAAGGATCTCATCAATACATTCTCCCAACGGGTATTCTAATTATCTCTTAGAAACTTTATTTGACTAAGAGGTACGGTTCTCTGGCTGCCTAGGAATAGGAATTAAACACGGCTATGTTCATGGCTTGATAAGACCTTGGTTAAAGGTTTCTCAAGAATTCCTACCCTCACACTTCACAAAGCTTGCGTCATGGTTAAGGAATTCCTTTCCTAAATATACTCTGTTTAAATCTCTCATCTGATTCCATAAGATCTCATCTGCCTAAATGAACTAGTTATCTGGCTCCACCATATCTATCATCATATGATGACATGGTCATGCCACTTCAATAATTCTTATTCTCCATTCTTCTACCTATAACGTCTATTGCTTAGGTACCCTTGATGAATCCATCAATTTAACTACTTCTAACTCCATCCATAAATTCTTTTATAATAACCTTGCCTCTACTTTCAAGACTTACAAGACTACAATCCCTTTTATATCACATAGGATATCAATCCTCTAGAATAGGTATGGTACTACTCTCCATAATACAAGTTTGTTCTTGTATTAGCTTGGTTAAGCTATTATGCCTCCAACTACTCCATACAACTCATATTATATACTTCATCAAACTCTAGCTTGACTTCTCATGATTAAGCTAGATGATTCAACTTACTAAGGTTTTGCCTAATTTGATATTCTCACAACATTTCTTCATCATCTAGTCATCTATTCTCAAGTGACTTGGTAATAATGACCACCATCCTTTGATCATACTAAGATTAGGCTTATAATTGTCTGATCAACATCTTCCCTCAACTAAGTAGTAGACTAGTACTAATCTCTTTATACAGTTTATCTTGTTAAGGAAGCTTACTTTAGGTTTATACCTACTTGGATTAACAAGATTATTATTTGATTATGCTATCATTTCTAGATTCCTTATAACTTCTCAAGTACTAGTTTAATTCTTAGGTTTAGATACTTCTTCTAGTTAACTCATGAGGGAGTTAACTCCTCCAACACCAAATGGTTTGATCACCACTAAGGATCACATTCCATTCATGATGGCACACTTCACCATAGCTAGATCCTTCTTCTTATTAGTTTACTTGAATACTTTGGAAGGTCAATATAATTGGTCAATGCTAAGGGTTAATAAGGGTTAGGTCAAGGATTGATCATCATTGATGAGCAGTTGACACTAAGACATGGTTAAATAGGAATGTCATCTCTTTTATGATATTAAGGGTATGTGACGCATGGTCTTGGCTTGACTTCCTTTTCTACTCTATATGTGATAAGATTTAATGTTTAAGAACTACCATGATACCCATGGTAGGAATAACTATGGCAAGCAAGTGTATCCAGATTTAGTTATAGAGTTTCTTTACTTAAGTTATATACTTAACTTGGTATTTAGGGTTTGTGGTAGATAATACATTGATATCATCTTTCGAATATCAAGTATTCATCCGTGAGTTGGTGTATGGAATACCATGTCATGATCTCTAGAAGATCTAGTACTCCTTATTAAGTATAGTGTTGTGACTTAGTTTTATTACATTGGATCTACCCTTAGATCAAATTATATTACCCAAAGATAAGGTTTTAGCAAAGGTCATATTGAAGCTAGTCAACTTGATGATCTACTTTAGTTCCACCAAGTTAAGAGAAGCTTCAATCACTTTGATAGGTTTTATTTAAAAGCGTGATTTTTTTCCAGATTTTCTATGCATGAATGCAATACACACATCTCATCTCAGCTTATTTCTAAGCTCTAATGTTGGGATGTTACATTCCCTCCCCCTTAAAATAAACTTTGTCCTCGAAGTTCATACTCTCTTACGTTTCAGAATAAGGTGTTGTCTTGTATTGATCACGACATTTCTCAACTCCAATGTGATCACAAATGGGGATAATTGTGGTATCCCGTATCCATATCTTTTTCCTTGAATTCTCTCCATTCTTAACAGAATCCAATTGTCGTTTCCAATTTATGGCCTAGTTCCTTATACTATAATCTCCTTAAGGACATATCTTTCCTAAAAGATCCTTAAATAAAACACCTTCTCTGGATCCTTAAACCTACTAGCTATTTTTAGCAATTCCCTTTACTTGATCCTCGACCAAATTTTCTATATTAGCTAAGGTCTAGGAAGTCTCTCTAGAATAGAGTTTTAAACTAAATTAAACTGTAGTTGTGGTAATATTACTATATTTGGTTAGTCACAATATGGTTCGTCTTTATGGGACTTTCTGGGATTGGTGTTGGTTTCATTTAACCGAATCCAATTGGAGTTTCCTATTACTCTACACAAGTCTATGTTGGTATACTCTCTTTACTCTTAGGTACAACTTACGAGTTGTTTCCTTTTAAACTAGTCCACTGGTTTAAGTTGTTATGTGTACTTCAATCATTCATCCATACATACTCTCAGAAATACTTTGTAATGATGACTTCTTATAACCTTATGAGAATAAGGCTTAACCTCAGCATAGTCTAGTAAATCTTCTCCAGCCTTTACTTAGAAAGTCATATAACAACACTTCAGTGTTTATTGTTTACTCTCCCCCTTGGGGTTTCCTAATGGTCTCTAAACTATATGTATAATACCCATTAACTTAATAGTAATGATATTGGTCTCTGTCCAGCTTAAACTTTACCTCTGGAAGGTCTCACGAAAGAATCTGCGGTATACCCACACAATTGTGGATCTCCGAAATGAATCTTCTAACATTACTTGTCTTACTCTTAACCTTTTTGGGCATTATTTCTCACTGATAAACACGATTTCACGAAATGTCTCAAAAGTCGTCCGCTTAAAAAAATTATACTCCTTTATGTCTTTCCTAACTTAGGCCAAGTCTTATGCTCTTTAAATTTTACATAGATGACCTAAGTAGCTAAACTACTAGGATACCAGCTACGGATACCTAGTTGCGGATACTCCTAGGTGTATGGTTTACCCTATAGGTTCTGGACTTACTACTAGCATTCTCTCTGAGTTGTCAGAGCTTGAGTACCACTATTGTTCCAAAACTTCTTCTTTTCTCCCTTTCATGTTACTTCCATGAACTTGGTACTACTACTACTTCATTAGCTTTTAGTAACAACACCTACTTTGAGTGATCTTAAGTTCATTCCTTCATGTTGCTACACCTTCTCTATGCTAATATTCCTTCTTATTGCCGGCTAATACTGAGTTGGGATTGATCCATCCTTCAAAATAGTGGTGATACTCCTTATAGTTGGCTTCGTTCATCATGCAAGTCTTTATCTTGATCTTTGGAACTCGTCACTCCCTTACACAAATTCCCTTTTATATCTAGGTCTATAACATCAAGTAATAACTTGATGATGCAACATGCATTTGCACATCAAGTTAAACTTCATGTACAAATCTTGTCAGTCAAAAAGATCCAAGAAATACCAAGAAATCCAATTATGGTACATATAACACACATTATTCTAAGCCCGTAATATAACAGTTGAGTAAAACATCTCTAGAATTCAGGCTTAGTTGTGTAGTATATGACACCTCCTAGTATAGGTTACTTTGTGATACTTAGCACTTAGAGGTCAAACTACTCCTTGTCTCAATATTTACCCAAACTTCCCAATTGCAATTGGATAATTTTGAGCAAAGTGGTCTCGAATTGGTTTTGATTAACTTCTTGCCTTTCTTGTGGGACTACTAAAGACTACCAATTTTCCATTCTATCATAAACTATCCTCACATGATCTCTCAAAACCACTAACAAAATTGTAGTTACTACCTTAATCCAAAAATTATCATAATGTTATAATACCTATGACTTCTATCATAGACCTACATTGTTCTTTACTTACTGTTATTACAAGATTTGTTACTGATTATACACTTACCATGGTCTCGGAGCTAATCCCACCATGATAACTCTTCTTTTTATCTACTATTGTTGATTCTAAACCAAATCCTACTTCATCGCGTAGAATTTTCAAGTGAATCCCACATGATTTACTTCCCATTACATCTATACATGTGCTAATGGTCTTCATCGTGTAGCCTATCATTACCATATAATAATAAGATTTTTCTACCTTACATGGCTCCTATGGATCGACTACACCATTTAAACTACTCCTCCAGATATTCTAATCTCAGTCATAATCTTTTTGATAATTTAACTCACATAAGAGATCTTAGGGGTGATATATCTATTTAAGACTACACTAAGATGGTATTTCTCTAGACTAGATGGATAACTAATCCTTAAGAAAGATAACAAAAGTATCCAACTTAAGTGTGACAAGGTTATCCCCAAGTGGATATCCATCACAAGTCTTGGTTTAGATAAGATGGCCTCCAATAGTCACTATCCAACCTACAGATCTCCTAAAAGGGTTTTAATCCTAAGGACAAAGCATATGCTCTGATACCAGCTGCGGTGACCAGCATACCACTCCATGACGTAGTATAATATAGTCGTTGACATAACACCAATGAAACACCATTCACTAGTGTTACATCCCTCGGAGTGGTACAACAGAAACACAACAGGTCCAAGACATGACTATAGATTACAACTTGACTCTTTACAAAAGATCCAGAGAACACTCTAGGTTAAAGAGATAGAAAGAAACTTCTTACAAAGAAGAACCAGAAATAACAACTCAGAGCTATCTGGCTAAAAGAGACTAACATCTAAACTATATGGCTTGCAATTTCTACTAATGCAATGCTCTACAGAAGTAGGTTTTATGCTAGAGTATCTACTACTATCTAATCAGAGACTTCGTCTTCACTTCAGATGATGTATATGTTGACTCCATTGACTTCATTGAAGAACTTGAACTTTCGATGATGGTTTCTTGAGCATAAGTTGGTGTTGACGTCGTCTTCAATGGCTTAGAACCTAGCAAGGCTTAAGAAGGTACGGTTGAGTACAACCGTACTCAGCAAGTTCACTAAAAAGGAGTGTTTCATGCACTATCTACATCCACAGACCATAGGTCGTAGGCAATGCAGGTTTTCAAAAACATTTCTTCAAAGGTTGCTTTTATTCTAAAAACTATGTCCGTCAGCCTTCATAGGTTTACTAGAACTCTCGTCGAGTTCCTTTCCTGTAGCATTTGCAGCTCCTTCCTGGAACAGGGAGTAAGAAGTTACAGTTCTTACACTCTGTAGAGGTGCGTCACATTTCCTATGAGAGACCTTAAACTTTGTTGCATGGACGGGAGTATGTCCCTGTTCGAACTTCCTTGGTTTGAGGCCCAACCTAATATCCAAGCCAATCACTGCCCTTCTCCACGACCTCGCATGATGACACGACTCCCCAAGTAGGAATACCTCCGTTAACCCCCATATAGGCAGATATAACCCTGGCAACCCCTTGGAGACTCGAGTGAGCAGATCATGTCCCTGGAAACCCCTATCGAAGTGGTAGATCTACCTCTGACAGCCCCTCACAGATAATCTAGACACTAATATTGCGGGGACATAAGGGTTCCCACCCATGTGCTGGATTCTCCATAAGAAATCTGCAGCTTCACGATAAGGTCATCCGTCCATGCGAAAGGAAGATAATCCAGCTGACTTTTCTATACCATTCCAAATCTCATGGTTAACGCATAATATATGGCACTAGAATCACTAGCGACATTGGTTGATTAAGTCCTAGATATTATGTTCCTTTACCACTGGAACTGTATCAGTAGATTATTACCGTTTGGTAAATAATCCATAATCATATTATTATGAAAATAGTATTTTTTCTGACCTTTTTGAAATGCAGGTGATGAAAACATTTGAGTTACAAGTATTTGATAGAAAATAACCAAAGGGCATGAGTAAGTGTGAACTTGCCCTTTGTGATTGCAAGATTATGCACTCACGATCTTCAAGACAACAAAAGATCCAAAATCTAGAAATAACATCATTGTACCAATAAGGACGAATGTTTAAAGAAGCAGGATGCAATTATGCATAATTAATGTAAAGCAATTTGATTAACGTGAATCCCTGGAATAATCATATCTGATCTATGGTTTGAAGCTTGTGATGAGTTCTTTGGAATGTGTTGCACTTTTATAACAGTTTCACACTTGTGCTTCTTATTAAGGCTGGTGAGTGGGTGAAACAACTTATAAGTACAATCAAGTAACACACAATGATATCACTCAAGATGTTAACACATGATTCAGAGTTTATTCTATTCAAGCTTTCTATTATAATTTAGAGAGTCAAAGACAAAATATATAGTGAATTTGCATTTTCTTTAAAAGAATTACTTTTGAGGAAAAGGTTACTTTTCAAAATGAATGCATTTCAATCTTGAAGTTATACTTTTAGGGTTTCCTATTAACTAAAAGTATTTAAGAAGAAAAGATTTTGCATCTTTGAATAACTATTCTTCTATCAAGTGGAGACTTATATATTTTGAAGATGGCATCATATTACAGGTGGTTTACTTCTTAATGATTCCTAAAGGTGGAATACAAGTAGCATTGCTTTTATGGAATTGGTGTTTTCTTAAGGTTATGCTTCATAAGTACAAAATAGGCATTAGTTTAATTACTTAAGAACTTGGTTTAAATTTAAGTAGTTTTCCAAACTAGTAGAGGAATTAGTAAATATGAGCTTGATGATTTTATAAGTGAATAGAAGCCTTGTGATAAGCAATAGACTATTTTAGTTGATTTTATAATTGATAAAATATTTTTAGGAAAATTAAGATACACTTAATTTGAGATGATACTTTTAGTAAATACATCTTAAAATGGTTAGACCTATGTTAACTACACTTAAACATCAATTGAACTTGTTATTTCCTTTTTTAGACTAAAAACAAATAATGCCAAAGGCAAAGTAAATATTTATGTATTTTTAATCCATTAAGATATTAGAAAATAGTTTTAATCAAGACTTATTAATCTTTTACCTTTATTTGACTTCATATGTGCAAGAGGATATTTTTTATGTGTAGACTTTATTTTTGTGAACATTTTGGTATATTATAAGTATTTTTGTGATTTTAATAATAATAAAATATGATTTTTATAAGTTTTATCATTTTATAAAGACTTAATAAATAATAATATTGAGTAAGTGTCACAAAATATATAAAATAAGTTTATAAATATATATTTTGTGTTTCTAAGAATTTTAATATCTTATACTTTTTTTAAAGAATTTTTAATATTAGAATATGCTTTTTAAAAGATTTATCATTAATAGGGTATTTATTAATAATAAATAATTATTTTATTTAAGTTGCAAAATAAATTATAATAATAGGTTTATATTATATATTTTATTTTTGTGAACATTTTGATATATAATATAGATTTTTCTAAATTATAAAACAAAAGATATGATTTTTATAAAACTTAATCAATTTCTAAAATTTAATAAATATTTTATTGCATCATGATGACATTAGCATGACACAGTACATGCGGTTTAGAATTTTTTGTACCCAACTAGTTCTACCCTAAGCCACTGACTAGTTGGACCTATGCCACGTCATATCCAGTGATTTATTTATTACAGAAAATGATTACTAAAAAGAAAAATAAAAGAAAAATATATACATGACATCACCATGATGTCAGGGTGATGTCATAAATGGGGATCTTCCTCCCAGTCAAGGATGGACTCGACGATGTGGTACTCGTGGGGTCCCATCGAGGGCACTGCGAGATAGAGGAGACCAAGGCGAAACTAGGAGTGGTGTCGCTGCCCCTTTTTGGTCATCGGAGGTACTCCGGTGACCAAATTTTGTGGCGGTCGACGATAGTGCACAGCGCTACAACATTGCAGAGTGAGAGGGAGCGAGTGGAGGGCACATGGAGATGTATAAGCTCAACCTAGTGATGATGGTGAGGACGATGAGGCATGGGGATGTCCGATGGCGGCGAATCGACGGCAATGGCCGTGGTGGCTGGTGGGATGCCGAGCTCGATTCCACGCTGCTCGTTGCGTGCCTGATTGCAAGGCTTGTTAGAGACGAACAAGGAGACCAAGGCGAGCTCTATGGTACGCTCAGATAGGCCAGAGGAGGCTCCCATGGCGAGGGCGGAGCTCCCGTCCGAGCTAGGGTTTCGATGGAAGAAGGGGATTTGCTCTAGAGGGCGAGAGAGGAGATGAGATTGTTATGGGCAGGTAGAGGACGACTCGGCGGTCTTATCTGCTCCTCCAAACGATGGCAGTGAGTATCACAACAGTCCAATTTTTACTGACAACGGTGATCGACGTCGGGCGATGGTGCTTGCTCTAGAGAGCTGCTTGTGACGTCAAAGAAGACAACGACAAAGCGGTACCTTTTCCTGGGCCATTAGTGGGCTTTGGCCGAGCGAGCGGGATGTGGTGGAGCTTGCTCGCAGGCAATAGATAACAGAGAGGGTTGCTCGGCCATGGGCCGAAGCTGCTGCACTGCTTTTCCTTTTCTTTAGCCTTTTTCTATTTTCTGTTTTCTATTTTCTTTTTCAATTTGAATTCTTATAATGTTTCAAATATCCAAAATTCAGTAAATCAACAAGGTCTTCATGGGTTAATTTACTAATTGGTTTGGCATTCTCTTTTAGTATTTACACTAATCATGATTATATATAGGATTATTTTGTTAGAAAATATTATTGAGAATTAGGGTTTTAGATATTTACTTTTTATAACAAGATCTTATAATATGATTTTTATTTCCACTTAATGAATGTAATGGTAAGGGTTTGAAATGGCTAATGATGTCTATATCATTCTATACACACTTGGCATCATATAAGAATTCATATATATCCCTATTAATGCTTTAAATCTTGTAGTTCAAAATATGATGATTTGAGTTTCGTGGTTTTTTTATATTTGGCGATTTCTCTTATTCAAAACCTACTTGATTTGTGGTGTTTAGAATTACCACAGAACAATCTTGGTTAGGTCATTATGAATCAATAACAATCATTGGTGTAGAAATGCTAGTGTTTATTCAAATATAGGTATTATGGGTTTTGAGAGGATTTAATAACTCATATTCAATTATGGATACCAATGAATATTAAGGCTAAGACATATTGCCATCATGTTTTGGGACCCTGAATAACATCTCAACTTGATGTGAGTTACTGAGACTGCTTTCATAATGTGATCTTGATAATCCTATGAGACTAGATTCTTATTAGGTCTAGGAGAACAGAATGGGCAAGGATCTCATCAATACATTCTCCCAACTGGTATTCTAATTATCTCTTAAAAAATTATTTGACTAAGAGGTATGATTCTCTGGCTTCCTAGGAATAGGAATTACTCCCACTGCTAGCTTCATTCTAGGGTTATGAATATTGAAGTAAACACGTCTATGTTCATGGCTTTATAAGACCTTGGTTAAAGGTTTCTCAAGAATTCCTACCCTCACACTTCACAAAGCTTGAGTCGTGGTTAAGGAATTCCTTTCCTAAATATACTCTGTTTAAATCTCTCATCTGATTCCCTAAGATCTCATCTGCCTAAATGAACTAGTTATCTTGCTCCACCATATCTACCATCATATGATGACATGGTCATGCCACTTCAATAATTCTTATTATCCATTCTTCTACCTATAACTTCTATTGCTTAGCTACCCTTGCTGAATCGATCAATGTAACTACTTCTAACTCCATCCATAAATTCCTTTATAATAACCTTTCCTCTACTTTCAAGACTTGCAAGACTACAATCCCCTTTATATCACATAGGATATCAATCCTCTGGAATAGGTATGGTACTACTCTCCATAATACAAGTTTGTTCTTCGATTAGCTTGGTTAAGCTATTATGCCTACAACTACTCCATACAACTCATATTATATACTTCATCAAACTCTAGCTTGACTTCTCATGATCAAGCTAGATGATTTAGCTTACTAAGGTTTTGCCTAATTTGATATTCTCACAACATTTCTTCATCATCTAGTCATCTATTCTCAAGTGACTTGGGAATAATGACCACCATCCTTTGAGCATATTAAGGTTAGGCTTCTAATTGTCTGATCAACATCTTCCCTCAACTAAGTAATAGACTTGTACTAATCTCTTTATACAGTTTATCTTGTTAAGGAAGCTTACTTTAGGTTTATACCTACTTGGATTAACAAGATTATTATTTGATTATGCTATCATTTCTAGATTCCTTATAACTTCTCAAGTACTAGTTTAATTCTTAGGTTTAGATACTTCTTCCAGTTAACTCATGAGGGAGTTAACTCATGAGGGAGTTAACTCCTCCAACACCAAATGGTTTGATCACCACTAAGGATCACATTCCATTGATGATGGCACACTTCACCATAGCTAGTTCCTTCTTCTTTTTAGTTTACTTGAATACTTTGGAAGGTCAATATAATTGGTAAAGGCTAAAGGTTAATAAGGGTTAGGTCAAGGATTGATAACTAAATCATTGATGAGAAATTGACACTAAGAATTGGTGAAATAGGAATGTCATCTCTTAATATGATATTAAGGGTATGTGCTGGATGGTCTTGGCTTGACTTCCTTTTCTACTCTATTTGTGATAAGAGTTAATGTTTAAGAACTATGATGATACCCATGGTAGGAATAACTATGGCAAGCAAGTGTATCAAGATTTAGTTATAGAGTTTCTTTACTTAAGTTATATAATTAACTTGGTATTCAGGGTTTGTCGTAGATAATACCTTGATATCATCTTTAGAATATTAAGTATTCATCCTTGAGTTGTTGTATGGAATACCATGTCATGATATCTAGAAGATCTAGTACTCCTTATTAAGTAGTGTGTTGTGACTTAGTTTTATTACATTTGATCTACCCTTAGATCAAATTATATTACCCAAAGATAAGATTTTAGCAAAGGTCATATTGAAGCTTATTGCAGTCAACTTGATGATCTACATCAGTTCCACCAAGTTAAGAGAAGCTTCAATCACTTTGATAGGTTTTATTTAAAAGCGCGAAAATTTTCTAGATTTTCTATGCATGAATGCAAAGCACACATCTCATCTCAGCTTATTTCTAAGCTCTAATGCTAGGATGTTATAGATGGCCACATGTATCTATCTATTACATGGATTGGCAAATCCTGGTCTTGATATGTACTCCTCTACACATCCCTTTGGAAAACTCGAGTAGCACCTTTTTGATCACCCTATCACGAGATGATGTTTGATGCCATCTAAGCTCCCTCCAAAATGGTGATTTGCATTATCTCACAGTCTAAGGATCAGGTTGCAAGGTTTTATATGTTTATCATCAATGGTGATCTTTTTAACTAGATCTCATTCAGATACAACTATCGGATGTTTGTCTATCACATCATTCAACTAATGCCATAACCTCATTGTCAATTGGCATAAATGCCATGATCTCGAAACCCTAGATCATCCTCATGACCAATGAGCTAGTTCACTAGAGGTAACTAGAGACACGGTTTGTTTACATACCACACATGTATTAACGTTTCGTATTAACACAGTTATAGCATAGTATGAAACATATTGTGAACATATAAGAGATATATCAAACAATACACTTTATTATTTGCCTCTAGGGCATATCTACTTCACCTCTGCCTTACAAACAAGACTTTGAGCGACTCTATTGCTTTCCCTATAGCTATGCTCAAAATAACATTGGAAAAACCTTGAGAAAGAAAGGAACACTCTGATACCTTCGATCCGGATTACATATGTAGTATAGCTACTTTTTCCCTAGTAGACCTAGGTTATCGAATCCTCGGGAAGCGAATGCGTAGTGAAGTTACTTTAACGGACCTTCAGGAGTTTTAGAATTCCTTTTGTGTTTTCACCGGACCAGTAGTTTGCATCTTTTTGTTGTTGTCGATGATGGAGAGAGAGGGCCTAGGGCGTTTAGTTTCACATGTACTTGTGCAAAACATATGGTGGAAATAAAAGATAGAAATAAAGCATGCGTGTGATACATTGCAAATGTATCTATACTTTTTGATGTTCCATGCTTGGTTTTATCTACTTTCTTGTGTTTTGTCCACACTTTGGAGTACTTTTCATATGATTTCTTGGACTGACCTATTAACAAGAGCCACAGTGCCAGCTGCCTGTTTTCTGCTGTTTTTGGTTCCAGGAAAGTCAGAAAATGAATATTCTCGGAATTGGATGGGACAAAAGCCAAAGTGCCTATTTTTCCAGAAGACATCAGATGCCAGAATACGAGACGGAGAAGGGCTGGGGGTTGGCCGCACGGCCAGGCCTGACCCGCACCAGGGGGTGGTCTGGCCGACCCCAGCACCCCCTCGGCCTCTCCTTCCGCCTATATATTGCCCTCAGGACCAAAACCCTAAGTACCCGATCAAAAATCCACGAAAGAGTCTGTAGCCGCCGTAATTTCCATCCCTAGATCGGGAGGGATCTGAAGCTCTTCCCGGCACCCTGCCGAAGAGGGGAATTTACCCTGGAGGCCTTCCTCATCATCATGCAAGCCTCCGGTGTGATGCGTGAGTAGTTCATCTCTGGACTATGGTTCCATGTAGTAGCTAGATGGCTGGTTCTCCTCCTTTGTGCTTTCATGTCTAGATCTTGTGAGCTTTGTTCATGATCAAGATCATCTATTTGTAATTCTGCATGTTGTGTTTGCGGGGATCCGATGGATATTGAGATGCTATTTCAGATTGATTATTGATTCTATCATGTATTTGTTATTTGCAATCTGGAAAAAAAATGCATGCTTTCCGTTGTTAGTAGCTATCTTGGCCAAGTAGATGCTAGCAACTCCAAGAGTTAGTATTTATGCTCGATAGTGGGTTCATGCCTCTGGTAATCTGGGGAAGTGACAGAAATATCTAAGGTACTAGATGTGCTGTTGCTACTAGGGAGAAAACAACAATCCTTTGTTCATAGAACAATCATATTGTTTACATTACATAATTGTAAAGCAATAATCTGCTTGCAACTTAATCTTGGAGGGGTTCGATGATAACAAGGTGGATTATTAGTCATAGATGCAGTTGGATGGCGGTCTATGTATAATGTTGTAATGCCCAATCAAGTTCCAAAGGAGTCAAGATGATTAGTATATGCATGTATTGCTTTCTCGATGTTTGTCAATTTCCTCGCTGTAATTTGTTCACCTAGCATGTTATCTATCTTAAGGAGATCCACCTCTACTGAACTATGGACCCGGTCCTTTCTTTTACATACAATCTACAAATTGTTTACTGTTTTGTGTTTACTTTCTGCAAACTATTACTTCCTTCCATTCGATATGTTTAATCCTTTGTTTTCAGCAAAACCGGTGAGATTGACAACCTCATCGCAAGTTGGGGACAGAGTTTCGTGGTTGTGTTGTGTAGGTCTCCACGTTGCTACTAGCACCGGTAGTGCGCCATGCCAAGGCTCAGCTAGCAACACCTTTGGTGTGTTTCCTTGCTCCTACTGGTTCGATTAAACCTTGGTTTCATAGCTGAGGGAAACTTGCTGCTGTGCTCATCATACCTTCCTCTTGGGGTTCCGCAACGATCTCTACATCAACACTGAGCCATCAAGCACATCTTCACAATGGGAGTCCCTCATAACCAATCTCTTTACTTTGTTATTTTTGTTTTGCTTAGTTTACTTTTGCTTTGTTTGCTTGTTTCTTTTTCAAAAACACAAAAAAAATAGTTTTACAAGTTTTCTTTCTTATTTGAAAACACAAAAAAATTAGTTCCTATCTTAAGTTGTCATTATGTCTAGCCTTGCTCCAGTCACTATGTCACCTGAGGAAATGATTTTCACTTTTAAACAAGGAATTGAGGAGAGCTTCAAGGAAGCTTGGTCTAGAATCTCTCATCTACATGAAAAACTGAGCCTAAAATGACTCAAAGCTTGTTCCTTAGCAGTTTTTACCTTGGAATTGATCTTTGTTATAGATATACTTTAGATGCTGTTGTGGGAGGAGATTTCTTCCAATGTAATGAGGATGAAGCTGTTAATGCTATAAAGAAATTGATCCTTACTTACAACTTGCCTAGCCAGACTGATATTTCTTTCGCAATCATATTTGCTAGATTGAACACTCTTGAGACCAGTATTGCTAGATTGAAAGATTGCTATAATACGCTTAGGGAGCATCATAATTATGTTCCAATAAATTCTGAACCATCAAAGTGGCTCCCCAAAGTAAAGATTGATATAAATACTGAAACTTTTCAAGCTCGCTGTGATATCATGTCTGAATTTTGTCTTATGCCCAAAGATATTTATGAATCTTTGAATCTTTGGGGGCTTACTGAAGGAGGAAAAGAAATATCTGTTGCTAATAATGCTACAATATTACCTATTAGAATAGCTGAAGGAGTGTTTACAAAGATCCTTGGAAAAATGATTTCAACTGATTATCTTGTTATTGAATGTGCAGGAAAAGGACAAATTACACTTGGAAGGTCCCTATTAGAACTCCTTGGAGCAATAATAGATGTGGAAAGGGGACCATGCACCTTTCTTCTCCACCAAACAATCATATTTTCCCCAAGGTTAAGAATAAAAGTAAGAGAGGTAAGGGCAAGAAATTTGGTTTTAATGCTTCTTCATTTCAGAACACTTGATTCTTTTTCTTGCTTCTTATGCCTAACTTAAAGGCGTTAAAGAAAAGTACTTATTGGGAGATAACCCAAAAGTTTTAGATGAGTCTTGGAAGGTATTACTTCAGTAATAACCGCTCCTTATCCTTTTTATTTTATTTTTGTGCCAAGAGTAACCTCTAATGAGAGAGAAGTAATGATTGGGAAAGTTGCTGTCCTGAAACAGATTTATGTGCTTCACCGTAAAAAATCGTGTAAAATCTCTGTATGTCCTTTTGAGGTGTGAATTTTTGAGCTTCTGCCCCAGGTTGTTATATAACTTTCATTAGTTCAACACTTTTTGATTTGAGCAACAGAAGGTCTTCGCAAAAATTCATCTTTACCTGCTGGTCTGTTTTGATAGATTTCTACCATTTTCTGCATTTGCTTCTTGTTGGTTCCTTTTTGAGTTCTTTTGGGGAATTAGGATTTTTGAGGGAAGTGCTTCAGTAGCTAGTGTTCTAATGGAAGTTTATTGGTGTTAGAACTGAACCTTAAGACCTTTTATCTTGAGTGCACTAATGTTGCTAATAAAAATTGTGTGAAGTTTTGTATGAAGGAAAATTTTCAGGTGTATGGAAGGAATGAGTAATGAGATGAAGGATGGACTAAAGTCAATCTTGGGGATGCCACACATGTCACCCCGAGAAATATCCAAGAAGTACAAGCGTCAAAGCTTGGGGATTCCCAAGGCATCCCCCTCTTCACCAATAAAAATCCCAGGTTTCTTCCAAACGCTTCATTTTTATTGTTTCATGCACAGTTGTGTTGTTCTTGAAGCGTCTTCTTTTTCGTTTTCATTTGGGTTTTTCGTTTGCTTTGCTTGCTTAGCTTTCTGAATAAATTGGTTCGACCCCCTCTTTCATACATTGGTTTTCAAATAGTTTGGTTTGGTTTGGAAAAGAGTAAGAAAGTTCATGCTTAAGTGTTAAAGAGAGCTTGTTTTTGATAGTGGCCTATGCTTTGTCATGCCATGCTTGATATTGTTTTGGCTTTATGTGAAGGTTATATGCCCCAGAGAAAATAATAAAGTGGTTATTATCTTATTCCATGTTTATGATAAATGTTTATTTTACATGCTAGAATTGTATTGATCGGAAACATCAATACATGTGTGTTTAATAAACAAAAAGGGTTCCTAGTTATGCCTCTCTTATAGACTAGATTGTTGATTAACAAGATGATCAAGGTTTCCTGATCATGGACATTGGATGTTGTTAATAACAAGGTCACACCATTGGTGGAATGATGTGATGAACATTCATCCGAAGTATAGCATTACGATCAAAGTCATTATGTTTATATTGCTATAACATCATACGAAGTAATCTTTATCCTTAGACCATGAGATCATGTTAATTGCTAACACTGGAAGAGTATCTCGATAACATCAAACGTCACACCGTAATAGGGTGACTATAAAGGTGGGTTCAGTGCTACGAAGGTGTTATGTTGAGGCTCATGGATCAAGAGTGGGATTTGTCCATCCCGATGACGGATAGATATACTGTAAGGTCCCCAACCTTTAATAAGATTGAGCCCCCTGTGTTTACAATGCTAGTCCCTGGATCAATAGCTAGCATCCACAGTTCAGATGTAATATCAAGAAACAAAGGTCATAATACAACTTTATAACCAGGAATAACATAATTTTAATTACATCTTTACATAGCTCATTTGGCTATTACATTACATTGCAGCGGAATAACTATAGTCATGGGTCCTTCATCTTCAAAGTGCCACAGGCAGACATGTTGGTTGTAGGCTTTGTAATCCTAATCAGTCAATCTTCACTAAAAACAATCAAACCTGCAACATAATAAGTTACAGCCACAAGGGTCAATACATTTGAATTGTATTGGCAAGTTTCACTTCTATGTGTAATATAGGTGGATCCTATCACTACATGCATATTTGGCTAAGTAGAGTTTAAGGCTCATTTGCATAAAGCAATATTTTATCCTATCTTTTCAAAAATGGTTTTTGGTCCTTTGTCAAATCTCCTTTCATAAATCTCTTGAACTCCTTGGTAAAAACCCAAGTGTTCAGGTCTTTGTCAAAAATCTCTTGAGCACCTTAGTAACTCCAAGTGCATCAAGTTTTGTCAAAATCTCTTGAGCTTCTTGGTAACTCCAAGTGCATCAAGTTTTGTCAAAATCTCTTGAGTTCCTTGGTAACTCCAAGTGCATCAAGTTTTAAAAGTTTTCTTTTAGAAATTAGAATGTCGAGATCTTCCATAGCTTCAGGCCTTTAGTTGCTCAGTATTGTCCATAACCGGGGACACGGCTAAGTACTTAGATTTTATTATCTTCTGCAGAAGTTGTACACTTTACCCACATGTCACACTCTCATCTTGTTGCCACCGGTGGCTGGATTAGTACTCACCAAGATGGAATCTTGGCAGATTGAGAATATGGAAGTCTTTCAAAAGGTCCTCCCATACACCATTGCTAGCTTGTCTTTAGCCCCATGAAGCATTCAGATCCCCATGTCTGGTAACTAAAGACAATGTATGGGTCTTCCTAATGTAATTGACTAAGCGAGCCATAATAGCATGTGGTTGCACGAAAGCCACAATTGGAGAAGCATGTTCAATCTCTAAGTTTCCTAGGTGGGTTTTCTTTTGGAGCACAACACAAAGAGATTGCCATAGAATGGTTCCTTTTGTTGCCACCTTCTCCAAAACTTAAAGTATCCTCCACCTAGGTGGTTCATTGAGTCCTTGTTTTATTATATAAAACACAAGTCCTTTTCTCAACTTTGTAAAATCTCAACATGTATCTCTTTTCAAAATATAGCATGGCTAAGCATGTACAACTGCAAGGTTTTCACTAAGTAATGTAAGGGAATCCTATTAGGATTTAGCATAGCATAAGTATAAAATTGTTTTCATGCATGTTTTCAAAATCCACTAAGTATAATGAAAATAGTAGGACTTTTGTATGATAGTGTAACTTGCCTTTTTGGTAGGGAATGGTGGTTCACTCCTTGATCTTGCTAGTCTCACACTTCTCTAACTTCACTACAAGTCAATCAAGCAAACACAAAATCAACTAACATTCCAAACAAAGTCAAACAAACAATTTCACACTCACAAAGCAATGGAATCTAAGTCATGCATAAGCATGCAAAGGTTGGTTCTATTGTAAGGATGGTCTCCACTAGGCTTCTAAACTTTGTAAGTTCCAAATTGGTCATTTACCAAAATGGCAAAGTCATTGGTTAGAGGGTTTTGCTCAAAAACCATTTTAAAATCCATTCATCATTTTATGTGGTGGAAAATAATTCTATCAAGGCAAAACTTTATGTTTTTCACCAAATGAGTTGCTATTGCAAAACTTGGTGTTTTGGGTCAGTAGGTTTGGTCAAAACATTTTCTCAAAGTTTTCTTTATGAAAGCATTTTCATAAACAAAACAATGGTTTTTAATTGGCTAGAAATGGACTAAACTAATTAATCCATTCTAAACCTTTCCAAATTCATTTTCCAAAACAGGGGTTGGTTCCTAGGGTCAGTAAGGTCACAATAAACTAATTGGCAAAGGTTTTAACCTTAAAATCATTTTTAAATGATTTTTCTAATAATGTTAAACACACAAAAGAATCTGAAAAGTTAAACAAGCTATCAGGTACTATTTGCTAAACTAAGGGCAGGGTTGGCTAGGGCTTGTCTTGCTGATTCCAACGACATCAAATTTGTAATTTTTGGACGTGTGGATCAAAAGATACAAGGGTTTGAAAATGGCAAAAGTTTACATTTCAAATTCTAATTCAGATCAATCTGGTGCCATCGTCGTTGCCCAATTGGTTGGTACCGGTTCGCAGGATCAGCATCGTGGGCGTTGGATCTATTTAGATCGCACGGCACAGGGCACGTACCCTTTCGCTGATAAGTGAAACTATCGTGAGCGTTAGATCTCGATCGGACGGTGGTGGGGTGCTCGACCATAGACCAGCGGCGCTACGGTGGTTGCTGGCGGCGGAGTGATCGGTCGATGACGGTGCCGGCGATACAGGAAGCGGGAGAGGAAAAGGGGAGGCTCACCGAGTTCGCAAGATCGTGGGGAAGCTCGAGGTAGTGTCTTCTTATCGCGGGGTGTACTGGAGTGGGCTTGATTGCTCGCCGGAGTGGAGGGGCGGCGTCGGTGCGTCGGTTGGTCGTCGTGGGCGTCATGGATCACCCCAAGACAAAGCGAAGACGTGGTTAGGACGCCAAAGGCTCAGGCAAGGTCGTGTGCGTGATCGAGGAGTGAAGGGGCGGTCTGGTCTTACCGGTGGGGCTCGTCGGAGCGGAGGCAGACGGCGGCGCTGCAGGTCGTCGTCGAAGGCGAGGTTTCAGGGCACCCGTGGTTGAAAGAAAGGCACTGACAGAAGCGCCAGGGAGTGGTGAAGCTGCCAGAGTACTCAGGGAGGCTCGGGGCGGTGAGGTTTCGTCGGAATCGTCACCGGACCACGTCGGAGCAGAGGGCGGTGTGCGGCGCAATTCGCCCGTACTGAAGCGAGAGGAGTGGTCTGGGGAAATGGAGGAGAAAGCGCTGGCGTTTAAGTAGGCATCGTCGCAGGGTCGATTAACGGGGTTTAAGCGAATTGATGGTGCCTTCATTGGCGAAAGCACGACGGAGGAGGGGGAGAACTGGTCGCGCGGGTGAGGAAGGAGAACAGTGGTGTGGGACCTATCTGTCAGCGAAAGAGAGAGAGTGGGAGTGGGTCCGGGCTGTCATTCACTCAGTGGGTTCTTTCCGCGGTAAAGAAAACGGTTCGCTCGGGGAATAAGAGGAGGTGGGGTCGTCTCGTCAGCGAGTGAGGGGAGGGAGAAGTGGGTCCAGGTTGTCACTCTGTATGGGTTAACTATTTGGTGCGAAATGTTTTTCGAGGGAAAGAGAGGTGGGCTAGGTGGGCTGTTGTTGGGCCCTCTTGGGCTGGCCATTTGGGCTGGTTTCTTTCCTTTTTTACATCATTTGTTTTATTTTTTTCTAAATCTTTTTCTGTTTTGAAATTCAATCAAACAATTATTCAAACAATCAAACCATTCAAACAATTCAACAATCACTCAAATTTGTACTTTGAATTTGGTTCTGTTTATCAACATAGTCCAAATCCAAAATGAAATAATATTTTTATTTATTTTAGGATCCATTTTTTAAATAGATAAAATGGATCTTTAGTTATTTAATAGTGTTTGATTTTAATAAAATTTCCATTTGAAATCCAATTATTTTCAAAACCAAACCAGTAGGTTTTATTTTGAAAATAAGGAATACTTGGAAACTTATTTAAATAAATAAATAAGTTTTGGTGTTTTAATTAAAATGGGAAAGCCTTTACTTAAATAAAATTGGATATTTAAATCCTCTATTTTATTTAAATAATCCTTTACTCATTTTAATCAAAGCAAAACCTTTTAATAAAAGATTTCAAAGTAGTAATAAAATACTTGGTGTTCATTTAAAATGGGAAAAGCCTTTACTTAAATAAAATTGGATATTTAAATCCTCATTATTTTATTTAAATAAACCATTACTCATTTTATCAAAACAAAATATTTATTACAAAAGCTTGGCCAAAATTAATTTGGCTCACCTTTTCATTTGAAAACAAAGTCTTTTATTAAAAGATCTAAATTAGTATTTCCAAAACAATTTATTTTCCTTTGATAAATGTTTATCTTTATAAATCCCTTTAGGATTAATTGTTCACCAAATGGTATGGGCTTTATTGGCTTTGGAAATTCAATTTCCTTATCTTTTTATATTCATAAGGTTTTGTCCATGGTTCCAAACTAAGTGAAACCAATCTCTATGGTCTTTTCTTGATCCTTTGAGAATATTTGTTGATCAACTTTGGTATGGATCAAATCCATAGATTTGGGGTAACTTTGGAAAATGATTTCCTTCCATTAGGGCTTAGGGATTTGGATTTATTTTCCAAGTGTTCAAATTTCCAGATACATTCATTGAGGAATGCATTTCCCTTGATTTGGATTTTTGTTGAATTCAAACTTTAGCCAAAGTTTGTTCAGGATGGGATTTCAGTTTCCTTTTTGAAACAAAAGTTTCTTTTCACCCTGATTTTCAACAAAATTTATTTTGTTTATTTTATTTTTCACATTACAAGATTTGGAAAATCTTGGGATGTGACATATACTCTGGGCCCTCTCGGTGATATCACATTGAAATAGCTTGCAAGCAAGTGATGTGATCACTAGAATGTTATATCACGGGAACGAGAAAAGAGTGCATGTTGGTAACGAGATCAAACTAGGTATGGAGATACCAATGATTGAATCTCGGACATGTATATATCGCGGGACAAAGGGATTTAGTTACTAGCGTTATAGGTTCTCACGATCACAGAAGTCATCGTTGAATGTGTAGGAGTCAGTATGGATCTCCAGGTCCTGCTGCTGATTATTGATCGGAGAGGGGTCTCGATCATGTCTGCATTATTCGCGAACCGTAGGGTGACACACTTAAGGGATACCGACACCATTTGGAGCAAATATGTTTCAGATAAAGATTTAAGAAAGCGCTGGAATTATTTCAATAGACACCAAAGCTGTTTGGTGAAATTGCTGAAATTGGTTCTGCATGTAATATTGAAATGTTGCAGGGGGTTTTATGTGAATGTTTGTTAATTAAAGTAATTAACAAAATTCTGAATAAAAATAATAAAATAGTTTTACTAAATGAGAGAGCATTAAATTTGGAGAAATTTAATGCATTTAAAGTGGAGACTTTAAAAGAGAATGTGAAGGGGAATTTTAATGTGGAGGGGTTACCACCACATGAATGGAGGAGGTGAAGGGTCACCCCCTCCATGCGCCGGCCATGAAGGAGGGGAACCCACCCTCCTCCTATAAAAGGTCACCCCCTCCTCACTTCTCACACACACCTCCTTGTGAAGGATCTCTCTCCCCCTCTAGTATTATTTCCCCATGGTCTCGGATTAGCGAGATACATGTTCCCGATGGCTTTATCTGGAAAGGAGTTGCTGCTTCCACTGCTTTGCTGGAGCGAGGGACGGAGGTTGTCGGGGTACCGGATGTGTGTGCGATCACGGATGCACCGCTGCTTTGATCTTGGACTTGGTGGTCTTTGGAGCTGGATCGATGGGCGTCTTTGGGCGGACCTGCTGGACTTCATCACGATCTTGAGATCGGCAAGTGTACGACTACATCAACCACGAGTTCTTACTCGTTAACAAATCTCGTTGTCTACGTGGGTAAGTTCTCGTTGGATGTATGTCCACTCGTTACTTTGTACCTAGTAGATAGATCTTGGCGTGTAGTTCACACCGTAGGAATTTTTTTGTTTTCTATGCTGCGGACCCAACAGTGGTATCAGAGCCTGATCTATGCGTAGGTGCTTTGCACGGGTAGTACACATATGTTTATATGTGAGCGATGATGATCATGTTATTGCATCTTCTATGTATTTTGGATATTGGTGGCATAGTGGGATGAAGCGGCCCGGACCAACCTTACATGTCATCGTACATGAGACCGGTTCCACGACTGACATGCAACTTGTTTTGCATAAGTGGCTGGCGGGTGTCTGTCTCTCCTACTATAGTCAATATCTGATTTACAACGACTTGCTAATAACTTAGTTATCCTCGTTGTGGTTCATGTTCGTAGGTGAGAACGGTTCTATCTCCGAAAGCCCTAAGCCACGTAAAATATGCAATTGATAAATTAGAGGTGTCATCGTTGCTGGGCTAGTGTATTGATATGGTATTGTTGTAAGTAGACGTATGACAGATACTCTTACAACACATTTAACATGTAAGTTCCATAGACCTTGGCCTTACACACAAAGGAATGATAGAGATCATACCACGATGCAAATGATAGAGATCAAATGCATGGACCATATCATGTCACTTTACACATTAGATGTTAGCATCTTATACTGCTAGTTTGGCGCTTTCTGTAGCATTGTAAGATGATCCCTCTTTTAGGTATCAAGATAAAAATGTGTTCTTCCTTAAGTATGCACCGTTTTGTGGATCGTATTTCGATACATCACGTGATGATCGGGTGTACTCGACTCTACGCTTTCATATAAATGGGTGTACGACAATTTTACACATGCGAGTACTAAGGTTCTTACTTTGCGAGCCTAGCATGTACAGACATGGCCTCGGAACACGGACCGAAAGGTTAAGCATGAGTCATATAGTTGATATGATGCCCATATAGATGCTCGCCTTTGAAGCTACATCAACTCACGTGATGATCGGACTTGGTGTAGTGGATTGGGTTCATGTAATCACCAAAAAGGCACGAGGGATGTCGTTTTTGAGTGGGAGTTCATTTCTAATTTGGATAAGTCGAACCAAATTTGTCATAAATTAAATCAAAGTGAATTTGCATAGTTTGTTGTAGCCATTGGCATTCGTTTTCTACCTTGTGCTTAGTTTTTATTTGAGATAATAGAACTATAGAATTCTGGATATTTACTTTACAAACTGGAATCGTATTGTTTCGAATGTCAATTTAAAGTTTATAAGTCCTATTGCAAACTTTCAGCAAACTCTATTTACTCCATGAAGTTTAATAAGTAGTATTAAATCAAGAGTAAGAATTCCAATGTTAGTATCTAAAGTATCATGTTTGCCTCCATGATTATTGATATTCAAAAAGTTGTTTTAATATCAAGATTATATTGGAGCTGAAAATTGTTTTAGAAACCATCATGTGTGAAAGATATTGTGATATCTGAAACAATGTTTTTTGGTTGCATTATGATAGAGTATAATTTAGCAAAATACATGTTCTCATATTGTATGAGAATTTGTGAAGGATGGAGATGCTAGGCATCCGAATCTACCAAAAAGGTTTTGGGAACTGAAATTATACTCGCGATTCTTCCTTATAGGCTATAGTAGCTTGATCATGAAAGTTGTCATGATAAGTATGAATAGAAGATGTAAGTAAAATGTTTACTACACTAATAGATTACTAAAGAATGGATTTTTGAAAGAACACCAAACATTTGATGATGGTGATCCACTTCAAAGTGCAAGTCCAAAGGTATTAGTATTTGACTATATATGCTTTGTACCATGTGTCATGTTGATGACACCACTATTGATGTTGATAGATTCTTTTAAAAGAAAAGGAATTGCTGAAAGAGAATCTATAAAATATTTGGCAGAAAATAAAAGGTTGGAGATGTCCAACTTAGGTATATAGAAGATATACATGTTATGGCTATATTCCTTGCTTGTTAAACAATGTGGTTCTTAGGTATTGGATACCGGTATTGGATACCGAATTGGTTGGTATGAAGTGTCATACAGGACAACGCAATTCATGAACTATAATGGCCTAAGTAACCAGCAAGAGAATGAGTGATGATGTTTATCGAAAACAAATAAAGTGTTATTGTATTTTTCGTTGTCATCAAACCAGGCCTTCAAGATTTGTTTAAATAATTGTTATTTTGTTCCGGTATCATGAGAACAATGGTTGTTCAAATAATTATCGTATTCCATAAAGGATGGATGAACTTTTACAAGTCTAGTTGGAGAAATCACATCCATAAACACTACTGCTAAAATGTCACAAGACAAATGATTGAAAGATCACTTATGAAGTGACATCGCTGTTTAAATTATATTTGAAAGAAAATATGAAGAAACTCCATGTTGATGGATTTTTGGAGTCTTTGATTTTGATCAATTGACGCATGTGAGACTTTCCTCGAGATAATTGAAACTCCGTCCATAGGCCAGAGAGGAACGGATGACTAGCTTATTGGAAATTGTGCATGCTGATGTGCATAGTCCATTATGTGTAGCCATATGCGATGGATCTTTTTGCTTCATATTCTTTCTCTGAAAATTTGAGTGAATTATTCTGTATATTTACTTAATAAGGGAGAAGTATGAAACATTTGAAAATTGTTCAAAGACTTTCAAGATGAAGTGGAAAATCATTGTAACAAGAAAATAAAGAGTTTATGATTCGATCATAAAGGAAGATATTTGAGTTACATGTTTAGCAAAAACACCTAAGACTTGAGGAATTGTTCCATGATTTGTGTTTCCCGATAAACCATAGGAGTATGGCATATTCGAGAGATAAAATCAAACCATGTTTGACATGGTAAGATCAAGGGTGTCATTTATAAAACTGCCATTATGTTTTAAGGATTGAAGCTTTAGAGACTACCGCTTTTACACTAAAAAGAGCACCATCGTGATCCATTGAAATGATACCATATGAGTTATGGTTTGGGATAAAACCTGAATTGTCTTTTCTTAAATTTTGGTATGCTATGCATAAGTAAAATGTTTACAACCAAAGTTGGATAATCACGTCTTTGTAGGTTATCCCAAAGAATTTGTTGGGAATTTCTCCATAACACCGAGGACAAAAGAGTTTGTTACTTGGAATGTCAAGTTTCTTGAGAAGGAATTTTTCGTGAAAAATTAAGTGGGAGCGCTGAGACATATTTCTAATACATTATGTAGAGGACATATTGTTGATTGGAAATGATGTATCTTGTATTGACACAAGTTAAAAATTTCATTAAAATAAAATTTCGATGAAAGACTTGGGCAAACCCGGAATATTAGGCATCAATATCTATATGGATAGATTAAGGAGCTAATATGGTTGTGCCAGACATACATATATGAGATATTGAAAGGGTTCAATATGGAAATAACAAGAAAGGTTCTTGCTGCATGGAAAGGATTGTATCAAAATTCAAGTGTTTCAACACTTGGCGAGTAAAATCACATGAAGTTTTTGATCGATTATACCATGATATGTATATATCCAGAATGTCCTATGCTCTAAATGTTATGAGCATATACCAGAATGATTCATAAGATGATCATTGGACAATAGTAAAGATATTCTTATGAGCTTTAGAAGAACTGAGAATATATAATGTATAAGTGACAAATAGTTAAAGGTAGTTCATTGTAAAGTGTTACATTGATACTAGTTTTGTCACAAGATACAAATTAAATTTATCTCAATTTAGACTATGGGTGGCACAATGTAATGGAAAGGATGTTCCATGATGGATTTGGATGAGTTCCAAAGTTGAGACATTGTGACGGATACAACAAAAGGCTAAGTATAGTAGCAGCAAAGGAGGGAAGTTGTGTTAAATAGTTTGTTATCAAACTAGGTGTGGTTCAAAGTGGGCTAATACTATGAAGATATATTGTGTGACAATAATATCAACATATTTTGAGCCGAACGAACTAAAGGTCTCACCAAAGGACCAAATCTATACAATGCCATCTCATTTGAGAATGAGTGATGCGTAGAGACGCAGAGACATGCAAATACACACGGACCTGAAACTGTCAGATCCAGAGATTATGTTAACCACTAGCAATAGCGTATATGAAACACCAGAAAGCCATAGGTGTTCAATACGCAAAAAATTTCAAACTAGATTATTGACTCTAGTGCAAGTGGGAGACTGGAGGGAATATGCCCGAGAGGCAATAATAAAGTGGTTATTATCTTATTCCATGTTTATGATAAATGTTTATTTTACATACTAGAATTGTATTGATCGGAAACATCAATACATGTGTGTTTAATAAACAAAAAGGGTTCCTAGTTATGCATCTCTTATAGACTAGCTTTCTGATTAACAAGATGATCAAGGTTTCCTGATCATGGACATTGGATGTTGTTAATAACAAGGTCACACCATTGGTGGAATGATGTGATGAACATTCATCCGAAGTATAGCATTACGATCAAAGTCATTATGTTTATATTGCTATAACATCATACGAAGTAATCTTTATCCTTAGACCATGAGATCATGTTAATTGCTAACACCGGAAGAGTATCTCGATAACATCAAACGTCACACCGTAATAGGGTGACTATAAAGGTGGGTTCAGTGTTACGAAGGTGTTATGTTTAGGCTCATGGATCAAGAGTGGGATTTGTCCATCCCGATGACGGATAGATATACTCTGGGCCCTCTCGGTGATATCACATTGAAATAGCTTGCAAGCAAGTGATGTGATCACTAGAATGTTATATCACGGGAACGAGAAAAGAGTGCATGTCGGTAACGAGATCAAACTAGGTATGGAGCTACCGATGATCGAATCTCGGACATGTATATATCGCGGGACAAAGGGATTTAGTTACTAGCGTTATAGGTTCTCACGATCACAGAAGTCATCGTTGAATGTGTAGGAGTCAGTATGGATCTCCAGGTCCCGCTCCTGATTATTGATCGGAGAGGGGTCTCGATCATGTCTACATTATTCGTGAACCGTAGGGTGACACACTTAAGGGATACCGACACCATTTGGAGCAAATATGTTTCAGATAAAGATTTAAGACAGCGCTGGAATTATTTCAATAGACACCGAAACTGTTTCGGGTGAAATTGCTGAAATTGGTTCTGCATGTAATATTGAAATGTTGCAGGGGGTTTTATGTGAATGTTTGTTAATTAAAGTAATTACCAAAATTCTGAATAAAAATAATAAAAGAGTTTTATTAAATGAGAGAGCATTAAATTTGGAGAAATTTAATGCATTTAAAGTGGAGACTTTAAAAGAGAATGTGAAGGGGCATTTTAATGTGGAGGGGTTACCACCACATGAATGGAGGAGGTGAAGGGTCACCCGCTCCATGCGCCGGCCATGAAGGAGGGGCACCCCCCTCCTCCTATAAAAGGCCACCCCCTCCTCACTTCTCACACACCTCCTTGTGAAGGATCTCTCTCGCCCTCTAGTATTATTTCCCCATGGTCACGGATTAGCGAGATACATGTTCCCGGTGGCTTTATCTGGAAAGGAGTTGCTGCTTCTGCTGCTTTGCTGGAGCGAGGGACGGAGGTTGTCGGGGTACCGGACGTGTGTGCGATCACGGATGCACCGCTGCGGTCTTTGGACTTGGTGGTCTTTGGATCGATGGGCGTCTTTGGGCCGGACCTGCCGGACTTCATCACGATCTTGAGATCGGCAAGTGTACGACTACATCAACCACGAGTTCCTACTCGTTAACAAAGCTCGTTGTCAACGAGGGTAAGTTCTCGTTGGATGTATGTCCACCCGTTGCTTTTTACCTAGTAGATAGATCTTGGCGTGTAGTTCACACCGTAGGAATTTTTTTGTTTTCTATGCTGCGGATCCAACATTATGCTTAGTATTCTTTGCTGTAGCATGACTTGTTATAAACAATTGAGATTGCTTAATGTGCCTTGGATGAATCATGTGTTGTTTTAGCATATTAAAGCATAGTATAGTGGTATTCTCCTTTGATGCTTTATTTGGGTTGACTTGGCACATGCTCACACCATGTTATGACTATCTCAAGTCACCATAGCCTTTATGATCCTTTAGTTTTAAACTTGTAGTATCACTTTATGCTTTCATCAATGATGTTTTGTTGCTCTGCATGATTATGTCCATTATTGCTCTCTTAGTTTGTCGCTCCCAGTCTTTTGCTAGCCTCCACAACCAAGTATGAGTTCCACTCATGCATCCAACTCCCTAAACCAAGTTATTCCAAAGAGTCCACCATACCCACCTACTATCTTATGCTATTCCAAGTATATTCATGCTTTTTTTTATCTTCCAAATTAAACTTGTTATGAGAAAACTAGTGATTAAAGCTCTCACGAACTTGATGGCACACTTTACTTTTTTGCATCTAATAAACTTGAACCATTGGGTCCTTCTTTGTTGCGTATATGCTTGTGTTTTATAAGTTGAAATTAGCAGAACCATGTATCATAAGGAACGCTTTCAACATTGCACTTGTACTTTGTACCTTGTTGATATCATGTTCTTTTGCTTATGGATCCCAGCGGTGTGAAATAAAAGAGGAACTTGTAAGATCATGGAGTTTGTATGTGTGTTAGAGAAACGCCTGGGCCGCTATCCTAAGCCATGCCTAATCATGGTGGAAACTTGCAGCATCACCATAATGAGCACTCTATGAAGCATCCTCAATAAAAACCTATGCAAATAGCAAATAAAAAGATCACTGAGCTGCTCATTGTCTACTTGCCTTGTCATTTTGATTATGGGATAGCTCCTATATCATGTGCAAGGGGTACCCCGTTGGCGGTTCTTTATGATACATATGTACTTACAATGATAAGAGCTTACTCGTGACTAAAGTTGAGTAACATGAGGTTCAGTCTTTGTAAGTAAGGGGCTTGAAATTTCGGTTTATAACTTGTCAAGCATATCCTCTTAGTTGTGTCACTTTAAACTTAATCACTACAAGATGCTTATGATAGGGGCAATGAGAGCTGAAAGCTATAAGTACCATAAGTTTTGGAAGCTCTTTATGAGACTTGAATCCCTACTTCCTTCTATGAAGGCCTTTCTTCCATCATTACATTGAGTCTCCACCTTCTACCTTTATGCACTTACTTTGAGAGCATAATGGCCATTCTTAGTTCTATGTGCATTGTCCCAAGACTAGTTGATTGATGCATAACTTGGCTTGTTTTAAACTATTTGTATCTAGTCACTCTTATGAACTTTGAAGGTGTCCTATGCATTTATATTTGCTACTCTATGAGGGACAAGCTGAATACTATTATGCTATGTATTCTTTATGTGAAACAAACAAACGTCTTGCAAAGCATTGTTATTCATGAATATTTTGTTTGTGCCTTTTCATGTTACATCATAGTTTCTTTGTCTTATTGCTAGAACTTTGTCTTTCATGTTATGATTGAAGTACTATCATCCCAGCTTTGAATGTTTTACAAGTACTTTGATCAAGTTTATGATGGTGCATGTCACCTCAAAAATTATTCTTTCTTTTTATCACTTACCTACTCGAGGACGAGCATGAGTTAAGCTTGGGGATGTTGATACATTGCAAATGTATCTATAATTTTTGATGTTTCATGCGTGGCTTTATCTACTTTCTTGAGTTTTGTCCACACTTTGGAGTACTTTTCATATAATTTCTTGGACTAACCTATTAACAAGAGCCACAGTGCCAGCTGCCTGTTTTCTGCTGTTTTTGGTTCCAGGAAAGTCAGAAAATGAATATTCTCAGAATTGGACGGTACAAAAGCCAAAGTGCCTATTTTTCCGGAAGACATCAGATGCCAGAATACGAGACGGAGAAGGGATGGGGGTCGGCCACACCACCTAGCCGCGCGACCAGGCCTGGCCCGCCAGTGGTGGTCCGCCAACCCCGGCCTCTCTCCTTCCGCATATATATTGCCCTCAGGACCAAAACCATAAGTACCGTATCAAAAATCCACGAAAGAGTCTGTAGTCACCGTCATCTCCATAACTAGATCTGGAGGGATCTGAAGCTCTTCCGGCACCTCACGGAGAGAATTCACCACAGGCCTTCTTCATCATCATGCAAGCCTCCGGTGTGATGCGTGAGTAGTTCATCTCTGGACTACGGGTCCATTTAGTAGCTAGATGGCTGGTTCTCCTCCTTTGTGCTTTCATGTCTAGATCTTGTGAGCTCCGTTCATGATCAAGATCATCTATTTGTAATTCTGCATGTTGTGTTTGCGGGGATCCGATGTATATTGAGATGCTATTTCAGATTGATTATTGATTCTATCATGTCTTTGTTATTTGTGATCTTGCATGATTTCCGTTGTTAGTAGCTATCTTGGCCAAGTAGATGCTAGCAACTCCAAGAGTTAGTATTTATGCTCGATAGTGGGTTCATGCCTCTGTAACTGGGAAGTGACAAATCTCTAAGGTACTAGATGTGTTGTTGCTACTAGGAGAAAACAACAATCCTTTGTTCATAGAACAATCGTATTGTTTACATTACGGAATTAAGTAAAGCAATAATCTATTGCTTGCAACTTATCTTGGAGGGGTTCGGATGATAACCTGAAGGTGGATTATTAGTCATAGATGCAGTTGGATGGCGGTCTATGTATAATGTTGTAATGCCCAATCAAGTTCCAAAGGAGTCAAGATGATTAGTATATGCATGTAATGCTTTCTCGATATTTGTCAATTGCGCCACTGTAATTTGTTCACCCAGCATGTTATCTATCTTCAGGAGCGCCACCTGTAGTGAACTATGGACCCCGGTCCTTTCTTTTACATACAATCTACAAACTGTTTACTGTTTTGTGTTTACTTTCTTCAAACAATTACTTCCTTCCATTCGATACGTTTAATCTATTGTTTTCAGCAAAACCGGTGAGAGTGACAACCTCATCGCAAGTTGGGGACAGAGTTCTGTGGTTGTGTTGTGCAAGTCTCCATGTTGCTACTAGCACCGGTAGTGTGCCCTGCCAAGGCTCAGCTAGCAACACCTTTGGGGTGTTTCCTTGCTCCTACTGGTTCGATTAAACCTTGGTTTCATAATTGAGGGAAACTTGCTGTTGTGCTCATCATACCTTCCTCTTGGGGTTCCCCAACGAGCTCTACATTAACACTGAGCCATCAAGCACATCTTCACAAGGGGAGTCCCTCATAACCAATCTCTTTACTTTGTTATGTTTGTTTTGCTTAGTTTACTTTTGCTTTGTTTGCTTGTTTCTTTATCAAAAACACAAAAAAATTAGTTTTACAAGTTTGCTTTCTTATTTGAAAACACACAAAAATTAGTTCCTATCTTAAGTTGTCATTATGTCTAGCATTGCTCCAGTCACTATGTCACCTGAGGAAATGATTTTCACTTTTAAACAAGGAATTGAGGAGAGCTTCAAGGAATCTTGGTCTAGAATCTCTGATCTACATGAAAAAACTGAGCCTAAAATGACTCAAAGCTTGTTCCTTAGCAGTTTTTACCTTGGAATTGCTCTTTGCTATTGATATGCTTTAGATGCTGTTGTGGGAGGATATTTCGTCTAATGTAATGAGGATGATGCGGTTAATGCTATAAAGAAATTGATCCTTACTTACAACTTGCCTAGCCAGACTGATATTTCTTTCGCAAGCATATTTGCTAGATTGAACACTCTTGAGACCAGCACTGCTAGATTGAAAGATTGCTATAATATGCTTAGGGAGCATCATAATTATGTTCCAATAAATTTTGAACCATCATAGTGGCTCCCCACAGTAAAGATTGATATAAATACTGAAACTTTTCAAGCTCGTTGTGATATCATGTCTGAATTTTGTCTTATGCCCAAAGATATTTATGAACCTTTGAATCTTTGGGGGCTTACTGAAGGAGGAAAAGAAATATCTCTTGATAATAATGCTACAATATTACCTATTGGAATAGCTGAAGGAGTGTTTACAAAGATCCTTGGGAAAATGATTTCTACTGATTATCTTGTTATTGAATGTGCAGGAAAAGGACAAATTACACTTGGAAGGTCCCTATTAGAACTCCTTGGAGCAATAATAGATGTGGAAAAGGGGACCATGCACCTTTCTTCTCCACCAAACAATCATATTTTCCCCAAGGTTAATCATAAAAGTAAGAGAGGTAAGGGCAAGAAATTTGGTTTCAATGCTTGTTCATTTGAGAACACTTGATTCTTTTTCTTGCTTCTTATGCCTAAGTTAAAGGCGTTAAAGAAAAGTACTTATTGGGAGATAACCCAAAACTTTTAGATGAGTCTTGGAAGTTATTACTTCAGTAATAACCGCTCCTTATCCTTTTTATTTGCTTTTTGTGCCAAGAGTAACCTCTAATGAGAGAGAAGTAATGATTGGGAAAGTTGTTGTCCCGAAACAGATTTATGTGCTTCACTGTAAAAAATCGTGTAAAATCTCTGTAAGTCCTTTTGAGGCGTGAATTTTTGTGCTGCTGCCCCAGGTTGTTATCTAACTTTCATTAGTTCAACACATTTTGATTTGAGCAACAGAAGGTCTTCACAAAATTTCGTCTTTACCTGCTGGTCTGTTTTGATAGATTTCTGCCATTTTCTGCATTTGCTTCTTGTTGGTTCCTTTTTGAGTTCTTTTGGGGAATTGAGATTTTTGAGGGAAGTGCTTCAGTAGCTAGTGTTATAATTGAAGTTTATTGGTGTTAAAACTGAACCTGAAGACCTTTTATCGTGAGTGCACTAATGTTGCTAATAAAGATTGTGTGAAATTTTATATGAAGGAAAAATTTCAGGTGTATGGAAGGAATGAGTAATGAGATGAAGGATGGACTAAAGTAAAGCTTGGGGATTCCACACGTGTCAACCCAAGAAATATCCAAGAAGTACAAGCGTCAAAGCTTGGGGATGCCCAAGGCATCCCCCTCTTCATCAATAAAAATCCCAGGTTTCTTCCAAACGCTTCATTTTTGTTGTTTCATGCACAGTTGTGTTGTTCTTGGACCGTCTTCTTTTTTGTTTTCGTTTTGGTTTTTTGTTTTCTTTGTTTGCTTAGTTTTATGAATAAATTGGTTAGACCCCCTCTTTCATAATTGGTTTTCAAATAGTTTGGTTTGGTTTGGAAAAGAGTAAGAAAGTTCATGCTTAAGTGTTAAAGAAAGCTTGTTTTGGACTGTGGCCTATGCTTTGTCATGCCATGCTTGATATTGTTTTGGCTTTATGCTTAGTATTCTTTTATGTAGCATGACTTTTTATAAACAATTGAGATTGCTTAATGTGCATTGGATGAATCATGCGTTGTTTTAGCATATTAAAGCATAGTATAGTGGTTTTCTCCTTTGATGCTTTATTTGGGTTGACTTGGCACATGCTCACACCATGTTATGACTATCTCAAGTCACCATAGCCTTTAGTTTTCAACTTGTAGTATCACTTTATGCTTTCATCAATGATGTTTTGTCGCTCTGCATGATTATGTCCATTATTTCTCTCTTAGTTTGTCGCTCCCAGTCTTTTGCTAGCCTCCACAACCAAGTATGAGTTCCACTCATGCATCCAACTCCCTAAACCAAGTTATTCCAAAGAGTCCACCATACCTACCTACTAGCTTATGCTATTCCAAGTATATTCATGCTTTTGTTTATCTTCCAAATTAAACTTGTTATGAGAAAACTAGTGATTAAAGCTCTCACGAACTTGATGGCACACTTTACTTTTTTGCATCTAATAAACTTGAACCATTGGGTCCTTCTTTGTTGCGTATATGCTTATGCTTTATAAGTTGAAATTAGCAGAACCATGTATCATAAGGAACGCTTTCAACATTGCACTTGTACTTTGTACCCTGTTGATATCATGTTCTTTTGCTTATGGATCCCAGCGGTGTGAAATAAAAGTGGAACTTGTAAGATCATGGAGTTTGTATGTGTGTTAGAGAAATGCCTGGGCCGCTAGTGTAACATACCAAAACTTTAATCCAAGCTGATCAAGATCAAATCATCCAAAAATAGGGTTAACAAAAACTTTTTCAAATTTAAAATAAAAGCATTCATATATCTATGCATTTAAAATAGGAGTTGTTTGAATTGCCATGATTGAATGATCAAACGCTTGTAAAATGTTTCTTAGGTGATTTAAACATCATCTACATCATTCCCAAACTTTTCCTAAAGAAAATCAAATAAAAAAGAATTAAAAAGGAGGAATGGTCATTTTGGCAAATTTAACTCCCATGCCTACTTTGGCTATTCCTAATACTCAAAACTTAACAGAAACAATTCTTGATATTTGCACCCCTTGCTAGTACACATAATGAGGTACCAAGGACCACCTTTGGATCTGCTAAAAACATTTTGTTAACTATTTTAAAAGACTACCTATCACTAGTGGAGATCACTCAAAAATTTTGAAACCAAAATTCAAAACTTTCTTTCATGCGGCCATTTCATCAAACACTTGGCATGCATAATATCTACTCTAATCCTAGCTCACTGTTTACTACAGGGTTTTGCCCCCAATTGATCTTCATTTATCTCCCCTGTCCCCTCTTGATCTAACCAGAGTCTAACCACCCACTCCACTAGCCCCTAGTGGCACGGCCATGCCATGCCGAGCCGCCTCTCGCTGGCCAACCTAGCCCTCACCGCAGCAGACCGCCCCTCTCCCTCTCTCCATGTCTAGGAGGTAGCTCACACCTCACCGCCACCCCCTGTCCCATGCCCGAGCCCAGCCCTGCAGTGGACCACCGAGGATACCACGCGCCCAGTGCCACCGCACCATGCCGGTGCCGCCCCCAGAGCGTTCCCTATCCCCGCTCGCACAGACCGCCCCTTGGCAGCAGCCCGCGCCCGCCGCTCCGCCTCGACCTGGAGAACACCCTAGACACCCCCGTTGGCCGCCCAATGCCTCACAGCCACCACTCGCCGTGGACACCGCCGCCTCTGCCTCTCAGAGCGCCACCTCGCCCAAACTGCGTGCCACCGCCCCTATGGCCGCATTCAATTCCTAGAGCACCGCCAGGGAACCACACATCGATCGCCACTCGCAGCCATGCCTCTACCCCGCCGTAGCCTTGTCGCCGGAGTCGCCTGCCCATCCCGCTTGGTCTCACCGTCAGGCCTATAAAAGGAGCCCTCCCTAGCCTCTTCTCTCCATACCATTCCACTCCCCTCACCTCTCTGAACCTCACCCACCTCTAGCCGGAGCAAGTGGAGTAGCAGCTCGCCGGAATTGGAGCCGGAGCAGCCGCGACAGGAGGAGAAGGGCGCCGTTGATTGCGACCACCCCAAGCTCCGCCGCAACCGTGCATCACCTCGCCATCGTCTTCCACGTCGTTTGCGCGCCTCGCCAACCCCGTTGGAGCTCTGGTACGCCCCCAGTAGACCCCCACTGAGCCGCTAGGGTTCGAGCTCAATGACCTGTTAAATCGTCGATTTACGACCCTCACCCGTAGATTCCTATTCTAATCGCATCACCCACAACGCGCTGCATTATTTCGTGTTTTAAGTGTGACATGCGGACCCCGCTGGACCCCTGTCATGAGCCCGCCGTGGCCTGCCCATTTATTTTCCCGCGCTAGCCCATCGATTCAAATCTGGATTTTTCTTTTTAGTTAAATCTAGTTTATGTCCACTATTTCAAAATTCAATTCTGTGAGTTTGACAAATCCAAATAGCATGAAACAAATTTTTCCTGAAAGGTATTAAGATGATCTATCCAAGCCCGTTGGATTTAATTCAATTAGAGTTATAGATCTCTCCTAATAAAAATAAGAAGACAGAAGCTTTTGCAACTTGCAACATTTTTATAAAATCAACCAAGTTAGCTTTTGAGTTGATTCCAACTCTCAAAAATAAAATTTCATCATATATATCTAAATATGTAATAATATTAAGGTTTACATGCAGTGACTTTGGACTAGTACCAAAATAATGCTATATAGGCATTTCTAGTCACTTTAAATCATTAAATAATAAACTTAAACTAAAGTAATATTGATCCAACCCTTAAATCTCATTCCCACATGTTAGAATATGTGGTGATGACATGTGTCAAGATGATCCCATATATTGGTGGTGAATATTAAATTTTAGTTAATATTTCAATGAGTAGAAATTACTTTTCTAAAATAAAAAGGATGAAACTATTGAATTAAAACTTGTGATGGTTGTGATGATACTAGATCATCAAATGTGTGTTTTAGAATGCTATCTAGCCTAGTTAAGTATTGTTTGGTGATTGTCTACTCCGTATGTATTTATAGATGCTAGTACCGACTAAGCTTTCGAGGAGGAGGAGTTCTACCAAGAAGAAGAAGAAGAAGAAGAAAACTTCAACCACTTCACCAACCAAGGCAAGCCACCATTAACAGTACAAACTACCCTTAGCAAGCTAGCAATACCCAAGTTTAACCCTTGCAAGTTTAGTACTTATCAAACTAGAATCAAACTAGATGGTTTAGCAAAGATGCCTTAAGCATGCTTTGATCTCACCCTTTTGACTATTAGTACCCCAAGTCTTACTTACAAGTTTTACTCCCCTTAGTACACAAAGATCTTTACTTGTGTTGAAGGTAGCATAAAAAGTATAAAACTTGACCTACTTAGAAACCTTTAGATGTAATTCTATGGCATGAGATTGATCCCATCCTTCCACTTTAGTGAACACTCTTAACTTAGTATTTTAGAGTAGATCAAAAACTTGAGTCACTTTAGATGGGAACACTTGGTGAAAATGAATTATGAAAACCTTGGAATGACGAGTCATTCTATTGAGATGTTTTGACATGTGTTGAGAAACACAAATGATTGAGGATGATGAAAATATTGAGGCATGAGCCTTAACCCTTTTATAAAACTGATGGTTGGATTCAGATGCGATACCATTCCAAATTTACCGTACAACCACACTACCTGAATTGGGTAAGGCTTAGCTAGAAATTTATATGCATTAGTATTAGTTCCCTCACGGGAGAGGTTTGAGCTGAGGCTACCTCTCAATGTTGTCCACCTATGCAGTGCCCAAGATGACGGATGGTCATGGTTGGGAGGCCATGCTCATAGGAGAGGTGCTTATACTAGGGTGTGTAAAGGGAAGGTTATGTTTGATTATCTGCATACTAAGTATGATGATTTAGGGTTATCCCTAACAGATGTATTGAATCTTGTGGTGAAAGTGTACCACCTCTGCAGAGTGTCAAACTATTCTAATATCCTCGTCCGCGGTTATGGACAGTTGGAATGGCCATACTGTTTCGTTGTCAGATGTTCTCTAAATACTTTGAAGTAATGATAAATCTTTGACTTGACCACAACATGGTTGTGTTGATAATAGCTTCCCAACTTAAGTGATTCTAGAACTGTACTTTATCTTTCTTTGCTTCTGAACTCAGCTTAGGTTTCAAACTTAACTTGATAGTTAAACTTAGATTTAGCACTTTGACTTAGAACTATAGTACCTGCTAGTAGTAGTTTGCGAGTACTTAAAGAGTACTCATGGCTTTTGTCCCTGGCTATTCTCATGGCCAGACTATGAAGGAGATTATCAAGATGATGGTCAGCAGGACGGCTATGATAACTAGGACTATCTGCCTTCGTCAGCATTGCCTGTGCCCCTGAAGATGGACCCCACCACTACGCTTATCTTTTATTTCCGCTGCTTGTTGTATTACAGACTGGATCATGAGATACTTATTTGTGTAAAACCTTATGTATGGTTTGTAATGGATGATGTACTGTGATATCCAATCCGCTATGTCTCACAAAAATGGTAATCCTTGGATTGCGAGGTATGGCATAACGGGCATCTGGGATTAAAAATCCGGGTGTTGACAAGTTGGTATCAGAGCCATCCTGAGCATAGGAGACCCTAGTTAGAATGGACGTCCAAACCAAAAACTTAGCTTCAAAACCAAAGTGAGTATTTATGAAAAAACTATTTCCTCTCTTACCCTTGTGAACTCATTCTTTCTCAAAAATCCATGTTCCTCAAAATTCTTACATTACTACTTAAAATTTGACACACTTGATCACTTCACTAACTTCCTGATCCTTAATTCTTGTAGATGGGGACTCAGTTCAGCAAGTTTTACTAGTTGGGAAATGGAGGTCAGCTGATCTTCGAGAGGGATCTGGATTCACTGTCGGAGTTACTGGGACGCCCACATCCGGAGTTTCTTGGAGCTCAACTTCCAGGACCCCCAGGAGGAGACCTACAGTGGATAGTCACCGCGGATCTTCGAGGAAGCATCGAAGCACCAACTTCCGGGAGAATTCAGTTCTCCGTGAAAGAGAACAACTGGCTAGATGGATTAGCCAGGGCAATGCATGAAGCTCTCGCACGTCTATGTGCCCTCAGCGTCAACAAGATCCAAGGAACCCGTTTTGCACAATATGCAAGACGTGACTTCATGGGAATGCCGATGGAGATGCCAAGTCACCCAGAGTTGAGGCGTCAAGTGGAGAACCTTGACTTCTTGCTTCATGACACCCAGCAAGAACTGGACAATGCCAGGGAGTTAGCCAACCAGAACCGTGCCATCGCCGACCAGAAGGCCCAGACTTTCGCACTGCTCGTCCAAGATCGCCAGTCTCTTTGCCGCCAGCGTGCAAAGAAGGATCGCACCATTGCCCGTCTTCGCAAGAAGGTGGCCGACCTCGAGAAGACCGTCAAGGAGCAGGAAGCTCAGCTTGCCACCAAAGAAGAAGAAGATGAGGATGAAGACATCCAGGGAGATATGGATTCTTACCTCAGCAACGATCATGACTTTCTAGAGGAGGATGCTGTGGACTTCTACACTGATGATGAAGACTCCGACTTCATCGACGATGAGTAGATGCACTAGAGCACTGTCGTAGCATGAGATGTATCATCTCATTGTATCGTAGCTTGCATAATGGTTCATCAAACCATCTGTTTTTCCCCTTTGATTGTTGTGGTGTGCGTTGTATCGTGTGCTTGCTTGCATGAATAAAAAGAAGTTAGTTGAAAAACCTGAGTCTAACTCAAAGTTTTAGCTTTGAAAACCCAAAACCATGAACCTTAGAATTTCCCTCTTACCCCTATATCTATCTCAATCTTCAGATGACTCGTGGAAACCAAGGAGGGAGCAGCTCATCGCAAGACCCAATGCTGTAGATCTTGTAGAATCTCATCACGGACCGTGAAGCAAGCAGGGCCGAGCGTCAAGCCAACTTAGCAACATTGCAGCAGATCGCCCAAATGGCTCTCAATAACCAAGGACATGGAAATCAGGATCACCAAGGATCCAAACTCAAAAACTTTTAGAACACCAATCCCCCAATCTTTAACCAATCTGAAAACCCATTAGATGCTGATGACTGGTTACAGACCATGGAAAACAACTTAGAGGTTGCCAGGGTTGATGAGAATGAGAAAGTTCTCTTCGCCACCCACTATCTGGCGGGAGATGCAAGAGCTTGGTGGAATCGCATCCGCAATATGAACCATGGTCAAGTGATGACCTGGGAAGCATTCAAGGTCAAGTTCAGCCGCACCCACATGCCGCAAGGTCTTGTCAACAGGATGAGAGATGAATTCCGCGAATTGAAGCAAGGAAGAATGACTGTGGTGGAGTACCATGACAGATTCTTGTCATCGCCGATATGCACGGATGAGATCAACACGAAGGCCAAGAAGAAGGAGAGATTCTTAAGCGGACTGCATGATGAGATGCATCGTCTCGTCAACATCCGTTTGATGATCTCGAAGAGCTAGTCGACTCGCCATTCAGATGGAAGGAAGATTAACCGAAAACGACAACCGCAAGCGTCGTATGATGCAGCGATCTAGATCCGAGAGTCACCGGAAGTACCGTCAACCCTTCACCAGATATGCACCAAGGAACAACCGACCCCAAATTCTCGCCCAAGCTACCCCAATCAGAGCGGAGGTAATGTGAAGTCCAGAGGAAACAATCACAACTCCGGTAATGCCAACAATTTCAACCGTGCCCCTCCCAAGAGCAACAACAACAACATCGCCAGAATCGCAGCAATCGACGCAGCGATCAAGGACAAGTCCCAGATCACTTGTTTCGAATGTGGAGTGAAGGGTCACTACTCCAATGAGTGTCCCAAGAAGACTGCCACCAATGCCCCTGTGAATGCCCCAGCTCAGCAACAGCGTCGTGTTCAACCAGGAAGGAGATTTGCCCCAGGGAACCCTCACAACCGCAACGACCGTCTCTTCCACATGAACGCAGAAGAAGCCCAGGAAGCGCCGGATGTAGTGCTGGGTATGTTTTCTGTCAACTCAGTTTTAGCAAGAGTATTGTTTGATTCTAGAGCATCACATTCATTTGTCACCAAAGAATTTATATGCACTAGTAAGATTCACCCAACCAACCTGAAGCATGTCATGATAGTTCAAATCCCCGATTCAACAACAAAAGCTAGAAAAATTTGCAAAGCTGTACCTATCAGAATACATGGGATAGATTTTTATGCCAACCTAATTGTACTTGGAACCAAAGAATTGGAAGTAGTACTAGGTATGGACTGGATGTCAAGGCATAAAGGACTAATATATTGTGCTAAGAAAGCCATCACCATGACCAGTAGTTCTAGAGTAATAGTAGAGCATATCTCTAAAACCTTACCCCGTCAATTCAAGTGCAACAAGAGTGTAGCCATGCCCACCATTGACCAAGTCAGAGTAGTCTGTGAATACCCCGACGTATTCCCAGATGAATTTCCAGGTATGCCCCCGGATAGGGATATTGAGTTCATTATCGAACTAATCCCCGGAACCGGACCTATAGCCCAGAGACCCTACACCATGAACCCCTCAGAGTTAGTAGAACTGAAGAAGCAGTTGGATGCCATGTTAGAAACAGGCTTGATTCAGCCAAGCGCATCGCCATGGAGATCACCAGTGTTATTCGTCGACAAGAAAGATGGAGGCAATCGTCTTTGTACAGATTACAGAAAGTTGAATGATGTCACCATCAAGAACAAGTACCCCTTGCCAAAGATAGAGGATTTATTTGACCAGTTGACTGGAGCTCAGGTATTCTCAAAGATTGATCTTAGGACTGGTTATCACCAACTTAAGATTCGTGCGACGGATATTCCGATGACCGCGTTTACTACTCGCTATGGTTTATACAAGTATACTCTTATGTCTTTTGGATTAACCAATGCCCCTGCTTATTTCATGAATCTCATGAACAAGATCTTTATGAATTTCCTAGATAAGTTTGTAGTTGTGTTTATCGATGACATCCTTATCTACTCCAAGTCAGAAGAAGAGCATGAGCAACATCTGAGAATCATCCTAGAAACCCTGAGAGAGCATCAGTTATATGCCAAGTTCAGCAAGTGTGAGTTTTGGCTGAAAGAAGTAGGATTCCTAGGACATATTGTGTCTGCCGGAGGAGTCTCTATTGATCCCACCAGAATCAACGATGTCGAAGAATGGGAAGCCCCAACCAATCAAACCCAAGTTTGTTCATTTCTCGGATTAGTGGGATATTACCGCAAGTTCGTAGAAGGATTCTCGAGCATAGCCCGACCAATGACCCAATTGTTGAAGAAGGACAAGAAGTTTGAATGGACAGACAAATGTGAAGCCAGTTTCCAGGAGTTGAAGAAGAGATTGATATCAGCCCCAACTTTGAACATGCCAGACATCAAGAAGCCGTTTGATGTGTATTGTGATGCATCCAAGATTGTCCTAGGATGTGTATTGATGCAAGAAGGCAAAGTCATCGCGTATCTGTCTCGATAATTGAAGCAACATGAGCAGAATTATCCGACCCATGATCTTGAGCTAGCAGCTGTGGTTCTAGCATTGAAGACATGACGTCATTATTTGATGGGTAATCGCTGTGAGATTTACTTAGATCATAAGAGCCTGAAGTATATCTTCACTCAGAAGGAGCTGAATATGAGGCAAAGAAGATGGATAGAGTTAATCAAGGATTATGACCTTGACATTCACTATCACCCTGGCAAAGCCAATGTGGTAGCGGATGCTCTTAGCAGATTGCCGTGTAGGCTTAACACCATGATCAAAGAGAAGCAACCAAGTTTGTATGAGGAGTTGGAGCAGTTCAGGACTGAGTTAGTTAGCAAAGGATTCCTAGCTAGCATTAAACTTAAACCCATGTTGATTAGCCAAATCAAGGAAGCCTAGAAGGGAAATGAAAGTATCGACAGAATCAAATGTCGTATTGGTACAGGTAAGGTACCTTGATTCACCGAAGACGAAGAAGGAGTACTGTGGTACAAGGGACGTATCTGTGTTCCCGCAGATTCGGAGCTGAAGGAAGTTATCATGAAGGAAGCTCATGATGCTCTTTATTCTATCCACCCCGGAGGAACAAAGATGTATCAGGATTTGAAAGAGCAATTTTGGTGGCACAATATGAAGAGAGAGATCGGAAGCTACATCGCCAAATGTGACATCTGTCAAAGAGTCAAAGCAAAGCATTAGAGACCTGCAGGATTGTTGCAACCATTGTAGATTCCAGAATGGAAATGGGATTCCGTCGGAATGGACTTTATCACCGGTTTACCTACTTCTAGTAGGGGAAATGACTCAATCTGGGTCATAGTTGATAGACTATCCAAGGTAGCCCACTTCATACCTGTCAAGACTACCTACTAGAGTGCAAAACTAGCAGAGCTGTATATTGCTAGGATTGTTAGTCTGCATGGAACCCCCAAGACCATCGTCTCAGATCGAGGAACCCAGTTTACTTCAAGATTTTGGCAGAAAGTTCAGGAAGGTTTAGGAACCAAGTTGAACTTCAGCACCGCGTATCACCCGCAAACAGATGGACACACTGAGAGAGTCAACCAAATCCTAGAGGATATGCTTAGAGCTTGTGTGTTGGAATACAGATCAAAATGGGAAGACTGCCTGCCTTTCACTGAATTCTCATATAGCAACAGTTATCAAGCTAGTTTGTAGATGGCACCATTTGAATTCCTATACGGAAGAAAGTGTCGTACCCCTTTGAATTGGTCGCAAGTAGGAGAGTCAGATCTTTGGACCCGACATTCTCCGAGAAGCAGAAGAGAAGGTTCACAAAGTCCGTGAGCACCTCAAGACCGCCCAATCCAGACAGAAGAGCTAAGCCGACAAGAGAAGGAGAGACCTGACTTTCAATGTCGCAGATTTCATATATCTCAAGGTTTCACCATTGAAGGGAACTCAACACTTTAGTCTAAAGGGAAAGTTAGCTCCCAGATATATCAGACCTTTGAAGATTTTGAACCGCCGAGGAGAAGTATCGTATCAACTGGAACTGCCTAAAGAGATGTCAGCCATCCACAATGTGTTCCATATCTCGTTACTTCGCAAATGCTTGGAAGTACCTGAGCAGACTGAAGTTTTCAAGAACATCGATCACAGAGCTGTGGAAATCAACAATGACCTGACCTATCGGGAAGTACCCATCCGTATCTTAGAAGAAGCCTACAGGACCACCAGGACCAGGAGTATCAACTTTCTCAAGATTCAGTGGAGCAACCATACCGAGGAGGAAGCTACTTGGGAGCGCAAAGATTACATTAGAATAGAGTTCCCAGATCTCTTTAGTTCCTAGTTTTCTTTGCAAATCTCGGGACGAGATTTTGTTTAAGGGGTGAAGGTTTCTAACATCCCAAAACTTTAATCCAAGCTTATCAAGATCAAATCATCCAAAAATAGGGTTAACAAAAACTTTTTCAAATTTAAAATAAAAGCATTCATATATGTGTGCATTTAAAATAGGAGTTGTTTGAATTGCCATGATTGAATGATCCAATGCTTGTAAAATGTTTCTTAGGTGATATAAACATCATATAGATCATTCCCAAACTTTTCCTAAAGAAAATCAAATAAAAAAGAATTAAAAAGGAGGAATGGTCATTTTGGCAAATTTAACTCCCGTGCCTACTTTGGCTATTCCTAGTACTCAAAACGTAACAGAAATAATTCTTGATCTTTGCACCCCTTGCTAGTACACATAATGAGGTACCAAGGACCACCTTTGGATCTGCTAAAAACATTTTGTTAACTATTTTAAAAGACAGTTTAAAATTGAATCTAATGCATATGCATAGATCACCCCTATTTCAAAAACCATCTATTTGAGCTCCACTTTCAAAATCCTTGCAACCAGAGACTACCTATCACTAGTGGAGATCACTCAAAAAATTTGAAACCAAAATTCAAAACTTTCTTTCATGCGGCCATTTCATAAAACACTTGGCATGCATAATCTCTACTCTAATCCTAGCTCACTGTTTACTACAGGGTTTTGCCCCCAATTGATCTTCATTTATCTCCCCTGTCCCCTCTTGATCTAACCAGAGTCTAACCACCCACTCCCCTAGCCCCTAGTGGCACGGCCATGCCATGCCGAGCCGCCTCTCGCTGGCCAACCTAGCCCTCACCGCAGCAGACCGCCCCTCTCCCTCTCTCCATGTCTAGGAGGTAGCTCACACCTCACCGCCACCCCCTGTCCCTTGCCCGAGCCCAGCCCTGCAGTGGACCATCGAGGATACCACGCCCGGTGCCACCCGCACCATGCGGTGCCGCCCTAGAGCGCGTGCCATCCTTCGCCTGACCACGCCTTGGCAGCAGCCCGCGCCCGCCGCTCCGCCTCGACCTAGAGAACACCCTAGACACCCCCGCTGGCTGCCCAACGCCTCACAGCCACCGCTCGCCGTGGACACCACTGCCTCTGCCTCTCAGAGCGCCACCTCGCCCAAACTGCGTGCCACCGCTCCTACGGCTGCATTCAATTCCTAGAGCACCGCCAGGGAACCACACATCGATCGCCACCCGCAGCCATGCCTCTACCCCGCCGTAGCCTTGTCGCCGGAGTCGCCTGCCCATCCCGCTCGGTCTCACCGTCAGGCCTATAAAAGGAGCCCTCCCTAGCCTCTTCTCTCCATACCATTCCACTCCCCTCACCTCTCTGAACCTCACCCACCTCTAGCCGGAGCAAGTGGAGTAGCAGCTCGCCGGAATTGGAGCCGGAGCAGCCGCGGCAGGAGGAGAAGGGAGCCGTTGATTGCGACCACCCCAAGCTCCGCCACAACCGTGCATCACCTCGCCGTCGTCTTCCACGTCGTTTGCACGCCTCGCCAACCCCGCTGGAGCTCTGGTACGCCCCCAGTAGACCCCCACTGAGCCTCTAGGGTTCGAGCTCGCCAGCGACCTGGTCGTCGTCGACGACGACCCTCAGCCGTAGATTCCTATTCTAATCGCACGGTCCACAACGCGCGTACCGTTTCGTGTTTTAAGTGCCGCTGACATGCGGGACCCCCTGTCAGCTGAGCCCCGTGCCAAGGAGCGCCACTGGGCTGGCCCATTAATTTTCCCGCGCTAGCCCATCGATTCAAATCTGGATTTTTCTTTTTAGTTAAATCTAGTTTATGTCCACTATTTCAAAATTCAATTCTGTGAGTTTGACAAATCCAAATAGCATGAAACAAATTTTTCCTGAAAGGTATTAAGATGATTTATCCAAGCCCGTTGGATTTAATTCAATTAGAGTTATAGATCTCTCCTAATAAAACTAAGAAGACAGAAGCTTTTGCAACTTGCAACATTTTTATAAAATCAACCAAGTTAGCTTTTGAGTTGATTCCAACTCTCAAAAATAACATTTCATCATATCTATCTAAATATGTAATAATATTAAGGTTTACATGCAGTGACTTTGGACTAGTACCAAAATAATGCTATATAGGCATTTCTAGTCACTTTAAATCATTAAATAATAAACTTAAACTAAAGTAATATTGATCCAACCCTTAAATCTCATTCCCACATGTTAGAATATGTGGTGATGACATGTGTCAAGATGATCCCATATATTGGTGGTGAATATTAAATTTTAGTTAATATTTCAATGAGTAGAAATTACTTTTCTAAAATAAAAAGGATGAAACTATTGAATTAAAACTTGTGATGGTTGTGATGATACTAGATCATCAAATGTGTGTTTTAGAATGCTATCTAGCCTAGTTAAGTATTGTTTGGTGATTGTCTACTCCGTATGTATTTATAGACGCTAGTACCGACCAAGCTTTCGAGGAGGAGGAGTTCTACCAAGAAGAAGAAGAAGAAGAAAACTTCAACCACTGCACCAACCAAGGCAAGCCACCATTAACAGTACAAACTACCCTTAGCAAGCTAGCAATACCCAAGTTTAACCCTTGCAAGTTTAGTACTTAGCAAACTAGAATCAAACTAGATGGTTTAGCAAAGATGCCTTAAGCATGCTTTGATCTCACCCTTTTGACTATTAGTACCCCAAGTCTTACTTACAAGTTTTACTCCCCTTAGTACACAAAGATCTTTACTTGTGTTGAAGGTAGCATAAAAAGTATAAAACTTGACCTACTTAGAAACCTTTAGATGTCATTCTATGGCATGAGATTGATCCCATCCTTCCACTTTAGTGAACACTCTTAACTTAGTATTTTAGAGTAGATCAAAAACTTGAGTCACTTTAGATGGGAACACTTGGTGAAAATGAATTATGAAAACCTTGGAATGATGAGTCATTCTATTGAGATGTTTTGACATGTGTTGAGAAACACAAATGATTGAGGATGATGAAAATTTTGAGGCATGAGCCTTAACCCTTTTATAAAACTGATGGTTGGATTCAGATGCGATACCATTCCAAATTTACCGTACAACCACACTACCTGAATTGGGTAAGGCTTAGCTAGAAATTTATATGCATTAGTATTAGTTCCCTCACGGGAGAGGTTTGAGCTGAGGCTACCTCTCAATGTTGTCCACCTATGCAGTGCCCAAGATGACTGATGGTCATGGTTGGGAGGCCATGCTCATAGGAGAGGTGCTTATACTAGGGTGTGAAAAGGGAAGGTTATGTTTGATTATCTGCATACTAAGTATGATGATTCAGGGTTATCCCTAACAGATGTATCGAATCTTGTGGTGAAAGTGTACCACCTTTGCAGAGTGTCAAACTATTCGAATAGCCGCGTCCGTGGTTATGGACAGTTGGAATGGCCATACTGTTTCGTTGTCAGATGTTCTCTAAATACTTTGAAGTAATGATAAATCTTTGACTTGACCACAACATGGTTGTGTTGATAATAGCTTCCCAACTTAAGTGATTCTAGAACTGTACTTTATCTTTCTTTGCTTCTGAACTCAGCTTAGGTTTCAAACTTAACTTGATAGTTAAACTTAGATTTAGCACTTTGACTTAGAACTATAGTACCCGTTAGTAATAGTTTGTGAGTATTTAAAGAGTACTCATGGCTTTTGTCCCTGGCTATTCTCATGGCCAGACTATGAAGGAGATTATCAAGATGATGGTTATCAAGACAGCTATGATAACTAGGACTATCTACCTTCGTCAGCATTACCTGTGCCCCTGAAGATGGACCCCACCGCTACGCTTATCTTTTATTTCCGCTGCTTGTTGTATTAAAGACTGGATCATGAGATCCTTATTTGTGTAAAACCTTATGTATGGTTTGTAATGGATGATGTACTGTGATATCCAATCCGTTATGTCTCACAAAAATGGTAATCATGGGATTGCGAGGTATGGCATAACGGGCATCTGGGATTAAAAATCCGGGTGTTGACAGCTAGCCTAAGCCATTCCTAATCATGGTGTAAACTTGCAGCATCACCATAATGATCACCCTATGAAGCATCCTCAATAAAAACCTATGCAAATAGCAAATAAAAAGATTGTTGAGATGCTCATTGTCTGCTTGCCTTGTCATTTTGATTATGGGATAGCTCTCAGATTATGTGCAAGGGTACCCGTTGGCGGTTCTTTATGATACATATGTACATACAATGACAAGAGCTTACTCGTGACTAAAGTTGAGTAGCATGAGGTTCGGTCTTTGTAAGTAAGGGGCATGAGATTTCGGTTTATAACTTGTCAAGCATGTCCTCTTAGTTGTGTCACTTTAACCTTAATCACTTCAAGATGCTTATGATAGGGACAATGAGAGCTGAAAGCTATAAGTACCGTAAGTTTTGGAAGCTCTTTATGAAAATTGAATCCCTACTTCCTTCTATGAAGGCCTTTCTTCCACCATTACATTGAGTCTCCACCTTCTACCTTTATGCACTTACTTTGAGAGCATAATGGCCATTCTTAGTTCTATGTGCATTGTCCCAAGACTAGTTGATTGATGCATAACTTGATATTGCTTCTTTTAAACTATTTGTATCTAGTCTCTCTTATGAACTTTGAAGGTGTCCTATGCATTTATATTTGCTACTCTATGAGGGACAAGTTGAATACTATTATGTTATGTTTTCTTTATGTGAAACTAACAAACGTCTTGCAAAGCATTGTTATTCATGAATCTTTTGTTTGTGCCTTTTCATGTTGCATCATAGTTTCTTTCTCTTATTGCTAGAACTTTGTCTTCCATGTTATGATTGAAGTACTATGATCCCAGCTTTCAATGTTTTACAAGTACTTTGATCAAGTTTATGATGGTGCATGTCACCTCAAAAATTATTCTTTCTTTTTATCACTTACCTACTCGAGGATGAGCATGAATTAAGCTTGGGGATGTTGATACATTGCAAATGTATCTATAATTTTTGATGTTCCATGCTTGGTTTTATCTACTTTCTTGTGTTTTGTCCACACTTTGGAGTACTTTTCATATGATTTCTTGGACTAATCTATTAACAAGAGCCATAGTGCCAAAATTTGTTTTCTGCTGTTTTTGGTTCCAGGAAAGTCAAAAAATGAATATTCTCGGAATTGGATGGGACAAAAGCCAAAGTGCCTATTTTTTCGGAAGACATCAGATGCCAAAATACGAGACGGAGAAGGGCTGGGGGCCGGCCACACCACCTGGCCGCGCGGCTAGGCCTGACCCGCGCCAGGGGGTGGTCTGGCCGACCCCAGCACCCCCTCGGCCTCTCCTTCCGCCTATATATTACCCTCGGGACCAAAACCCTAAGTACCTGATCAAAAATCCACGAAAGAGTCTGTAGCCGCCGTCATCTCCATCCCTAGATCGGGAGGGATCTGAAGCTCTTCCTGGCACCCTGTCGGAGAGCAAAATTCACCCTGGAGGCCTTCTTCATCATCATGCAAGCCTTCGGTGTGATGCGTGAGTAGTTCATCTCTGGACTACGGGTCCATGTAGTAGCTAGATGGCTGGTTCTCCTCCTTTGTGCTTTCATGTCTAGATCTTGTGAGCTCCGTTCATGATCAAGATCATCTATTTGTAATTCTGCATGTTGTGTTTGCGGGGATCCGATGGATATTGAGATGCTATTTCAGATTGATTATTGATTCTATCATGTCTTTGTTATTTGTGATCTTGCATGATTTCCGTTGTTAGTAGCTATCTTGGCCAAGTAGATGTTAGCAACTCCAAGAGTTAGTATTTATGCTCGATAGTGGGTTCATGCCTCTGCTAATCTGGGGAAATGATAGAAATCTCTAAGGTACTAGATGTGATGTTGCTACTAGGGAGAAAACAACAATCCTTTGTTCATAGAACAATCGTATTGTTTACATTACACGCAATTTGTAAAGCAATAATCTGTTGCTTGCAACTTAATACTGGAGGGGGTTCGGATGATAACCTGAAGGTGGATTATTAGTCATAGATGCAGTTGGATGGCGGTCTATGTATAATGTTGTAATGCCCAATCAAGTTCCAAAGGAGTCAAGATGATTAGTATATGCATGTATTGCTTTCTCGATATTTGTGAAATGCCCCGCTGTAATTTGTTCACCCAGCATGTTATCTATCTTAAGGAGAGCCACCTCTAGTGAACTATGGACCCCGGTCCTTTCTTTTACATACAATCTACAAACTGTTTACTGTTTTGTGTTTACTTTCTGCAAACTATTACTTCCTTCCATTCGATACGTTTAATCCTTTGTTTTCAGCAAAACCGGTGAGATTGACAACCTCATCGCAAGTTGGGGACAGAGTTCTGTGGTTGTGTTGTGCAGGTCTCCACGTTGCTACTAGCACCGGTAGTGCGCCCTGCCAAGGCTCGGCTAGCAACACCTTTGGGGTGTTTCCTTGCTCCTACTGGTTCGATTAAACCTTGGTTTCATAACTGAGGGAAACGTGCTGCTGTGCTCATCATACCTTCCTCTTGGGGTTCCCCAACAAGCTCTACATTAACACTGAGCCATCAAGCACATCTTCACAAGGGGAGTCCCTCATAACCAATCTCTTTACTTTATTATTTTTGTTTTGCTTAGTTTACTTTTTCTTTGTTTGCTTGTTTCTTTATAAAAAACACAAAAAAATGGTTTTACAAGTTTGCTTTCTTATTTGAAAACACAAAAAAAAATTCCTATCTTAAGTTGTCATTATGTCTAGCCTTTCTCCAGTCACTATGTCACCTGAGGAAATGATTTTCACTTTTAAACAAGGAATTGAGGATTGCTTCAAGGAAGCTTGGTCTATAATCTCTGATCTACATGAAAAAACTGAGCCTAAAATGACTCAAAGCTTGTTCCTTAGCAGTTTTTACCTTGGAATTGCTCTTTTCTATAGATATGCTTTAGATGCTGTTGTGGGAAGAGATTTCCTCCAATGTAATGAGGATAATGCTATTAATGCTATAAAGAAATTGATCCTTACTTACAACTTTCCTAGCCAGACTGATTTTTCTTTCGCAAGCATATTTGCTAGATTGAACACTCTTGAGACCAGCACTGCTAGATTGAAAGATTGCTATAATACGCTTAGGGAGCATCATAATTATGTTCCAATAAATTCTGAACCATCAAAGTGGCTCCCCATAGTAAAGATTGATATAAATACTGAAACTTTTCAAGCTCGCTGTGATATCATGTCTGAATTTTGTCTTATGCCCAAAGATATTTATGAATCTTTGAATCTTTGGGGGCTTACTGAAGGAGGAAAAGAAATATCTCTTGCTAATAATGCTACAATATTACCTATTGGAATAGTTGAAGGAGTGTTTACAAAGATCCTTGGGAAAATGATTTCTACTGATTATCTTGTTATTGAATGTGCAGGAAAAGGACAAATTACACTTGGAAGGTCCCTATTAGAACTCCTAGGAGCAATAATTGATGTGGGAAAGGGGACCATGCACCTTTCTTCTCCACCAAACAATCATATTTTCCCCAAGGTTAAGAATAAAAGTAAGAGAGGTAAGGGCAAGAAATTTGGTTTTAATGCTTCTTCATTTGTGAACACTTGATTCTTTTTGTTGCTTCTGATGCCTAACTTAAAGGCGTTAAAGAAAAGTACTTATTGGGAGATAACCCAAAATTTTTAGGTGAGTCTTGGAAGTTATTACTTCAGTAATAACCGCTCCTTATCCTTTTTATTTGCTTTTTGTGCCAAGAGTAACCTCTAATGAGAGAGAAGTAATGATTGGGAAAGTTGCTGTCCCGAAACTGATTTATGTGCTTCACCGTAAAAAAATCGTGTAAAATCTCTGTACGTCCTTTTGAGGCGAGAATTTTTGTGCTTCGGCCCCAGGTTGTTATCTAACTTTCATTAGTTCAACACTTTTTGATTTGAGCAACAAAAGGTGTTTGCAAAAATTCTTATTTACCTGCTGGTCTGTTTTGATACATTTCTGCCATTTTCTGCATTTGCTTCTTGTTGGTTCCTTTTTGAGTTCTTTTGGGGAATTTAGCTTTTTGAGGGATGTGCTTCAGTATCTAGTGTTCTAATGGAAGTTTATTGGTGTTAGAACTGAACCTTAAGACCTTTTATCTTGAGTGCACTAATGTTGCTAATAAAGATTGTGTGAAGTCTTGTATGAAGGAAAAATTTCAGGTGTATGGAAGGAATGAGTAATGAGATGAAGGATGGACTAAAGCTCAAGCTTGGGGATGCCACGCGTGTCACCCCAAGAAATATCCAAGAAGTACAAGCATCAAAGCTTGGGGATGCCCAAGGCATCCCCCTCTTCATCAATTAAAATCCCAGGTTTCTTCCAAACGCTTCATTTTTATTGTTTCCTGCACAATTGTGTTGTTCTTGGAGCGTCTTTTTTTCGTTTTTGTTTTGGTTTTTCGTTTGCTTTGTTTGCTTAGTTTTCTGAATAAATTGGTTGGACCCCCTCTTTCATACATTGGTTTTCAAATAGTTTGGTTTGGTTTGGAAAAGAGTAGCAAAGTTCATGCTTAAGTGTTAAAGAGAGCTTGTTTTTGACTGTGGCCTATGCTTTGTCATGCCATGCTTGATATTGTTTTGGATTTATCCTTAGTATTCTTTGTTGTAGCATGACTTGTTATAAACAATTGAGATTTCTTAATGTCCCTTGGATGAATCAAGAGTTGTTTTAGCATATTAAAGCATGGTATAGTGGTATTCTCCTTTGATGCTTTATTTGGGTTGACTTGGCACATGCTCACACCATGTTATGACTATCTCAAGTCACCATATCCTTTATGATAATTTAGTTTTCAACTTGCAGTATCACGTTATGCTTTGATCAATGATGTTTTGTCGCTCTGCATGATTATGGCCATTATTGTTCTATTAGTTTGTCGCTCCCAGTCTTTTGCTAGCCTCCACAACCAAGTATGAGTTCCACTCATGCATCCAAATCCCTAAACCAAGTTATTCCAAAGAGTCCACCGTACCTACCTACTAGCTTATGCTATTCCAAGTATATTCATGCTTTTGTTTATCTTCCAAATTAAACTTGTTATGAGAAAACTAGTGATTAAAGCTCTCACGAACTTGATGGCACACTTTACTTTTTTGCATCTAATAAACTTGAACCATTGGGTCCTTCTTTGTTGCGTATATGCTTGCGCTTTATAAGTTGAAATTAGCAGAACCATGTATCATGGGGAACGCTTTCAACATTGCACTTGTACTTTGTACCCTGTTGATATCATGTTCTTTTGCTTATGGATCCCGGCAGTGTGAAATAAAAGTGGAACTTGTAAGATCATGGAGTTTGTATGTGTGTTAGAGAAACACCTGGGCCGCTAGCCTAAGCCATTCCTAATCATGGTGTAAACTTGCAGCATCACCATAATGATCACCCTATGAAGCATCCTCAATAAAAACCTATGCAAATAGCAAATAAAAAGATTGTTGAGATGCTCATTGTCTGCTTGCCTTGTCATTTTGATTATGGGATAGCTTCTGTATCATGTGCAAGGGGTACCCTGTTGGCGGTTCTTTATGATACATTTGTACTTACAATGACAAGAGCTTACTCGTGACTAAAGTTGAGTAGCATGAGGTTTGGTCTTCGTAAGTAAGGGGCATGAGATTTCGGTTTATAACTTGTCAAGCATATCCTCTTAGTTTTGTCACTTTAACCTTAATCACTTCAAGATGCTTATGATAGGGGCAATGAGAGCTGAAAGCTATAAGTACCATAATTTTTGGAAGCTCTTTATGAGACTTGAATCCCAACTTCCTTCTATGAAGGGCTTTCTTCCACCATTACATTGAGTCTCCACCTTCTACCTTTATGCACTTACTTTGAGAGCATAATGGCCATTCTTAATTATATGTGCATTGTCCCAAGACTAGTTGATTGATGCATAACTTGATATTGCTTGTTTTAAACTATTTGTATCTAGTCACTCTTATGAACTTTGAAGGTGTCCTATGCATTTATATTTGCTACTCTATGAGGGAAGGGCTGAATACTATTATGCTATGTTTTCTTTATGTGAAACAAACAAACGTCTTGCAAAGCATTGTTATTCATGAATCTTTTGTTTGTGCCTTTTCATGTTGCATCATAGTTTCTTTCTCTTATTGCTAGAACTTTGTCTTCCATGTTATGATTGAAGTACTATGATCCCAGCTTTCAATGTTTTACAAGTACTTTGATCAAGTTTATGATGGTGCATGTCACCTCAAAAATTATTCTTTCTTTTTATCACTTACCTACTCGAGGATGAGCATGAATTAAGCTTGGGGATGTTGATACATTGCAAATGTATCTATAATTTTTGATGTTCCATGCTTGGTTTTATCTACTTTCTTGTGTTTTGTCCACACTTTGGAGTACTTTTCATATGATTTCTTGGACTAATCTATTAACAAGAGCCATAGTGCCAGCTGCCTGTTTTCTGCTGTTTTTGGTTCCAGGAAAGTCAAAAAATGAATATTCTCGGAATTGGATGGGACAAAAGCCAAAGTGCCTATTTTTTCGGAAGACATCAGATGCCAAAATACGAGACGGAGAAGGGCTAGGGGCCGGCCACACCACCGAGCCACGCTAGGCTGACAGCGACCATGAGGTGGTCCGACCCCAAGACCCCTCGGCCTCCTTCCGCCTATATATTGCCCTCGGGACCAAAACCCTAAGTACCCAATCAAAATCCACGAAGAGTCTGCAGCTGTCATCTCCATCCCTAGATCGGGAGGATCTGGCTCTTCCGGCACCGCCGGAGAGGAATTCACCACAGGCCTTCTTCATCATCATGCAAGCCTCCGTGTGATGCGTGAGTAGTTCATCTCGGACTACGGGTCCATGTAGTAGCTAGATGGCTGGTTCTCCTCCTTTGTGCTTTCATGTCTAGATCTTGTGAGTCTGCTCATGATCAAGATCATCTATTTGTAATTCTGCATGTTGTGTTTGCGGCGATCCGATGGATATTGAGATGCTATTTCAGATTGATTATTGATTCTATCATGTCTTTGTTATTTGTGATCTTGCATGCTTTCCGTTGTTAGTAGCTATCTTGGCCAAGTAGATGCTAGCAACTCCAAGAGTTAGTATTTATGCTCGATAGTGGGTTCATGCCTCCGTAACTGGGAAGTGACAAAATCTCTAAGGTACTAGATGTTGTTGCTACTAGGAGAAAACAACAATCCTTTGTTCATGGAACAATCGTATTGTTTACATTACACGATTAAATAAAGCAATAATCTATTGCTTGCAACTTAATCTTGGAGGGGTTCGGATGATAACCGAAGGTGGATTATTAGTCATAGATGCAGTTGGATGGCGGTCTATGTATAATGTTGTAATGCCCAATCAAGTTCCAAAGGAGTCAAGATGATTAGTATATGCATGTATTGCTTTCTCGATTTTTGTCAATTGCCCCGCTGTAATTTGTTCACCCAGCATGTTATCTATCTTAAGGAGAGCCACCTCTAGTGAACTATGGACCCCGGTCCTTTCTTTTACGTAAAATCTACAAACTGTTTACTGTTTACTTTCTACAAACTATTACTTCCTTCCATTCGATACAGTTAATCCTTTGTTTTCAGCAAAACCGGTGAGATTGACAACCTCATCGCAAGTTGGGGACAGAGTTCTGTGGTTGTGTTGTGCAGGTCTCCACGTTGCTACTAGCACCGGTAGTGCGCCCTGCCAAGGTTCAGCTAGCAACACCTTTGGGGTGTTTCCTTGCTCCTACTGGTTCGATTAAACCTTGGTTTCATAACTGAGGGAAACTTGCTACTGTGCTCATCATACCTTCCTCTTGGGGTTCCCCAACGAGCTCTACATCAACACTGAGCCATCAGCGTGTACTTGTTAGAGCAAGATAAATTATATGTGGGCAGTGCATCCACTCTTATAGCAATAACCTACTAGTCTCATCCACAGAAGAAAGAGAACTAATGATATGCATTGTGATGTCACCGTTAATCCAAGCAAATCCCTCACATACAGCCGTACTACCCCTTCTGTCACTAGGGTTCCGAACCTGCAGATCGGTAATCACTCATACTCCCTATAGCTAGCTCAACCCTCGGGGTCTTGGGTACCTCACAAGTCCTTGGATTGGGGCAAGAGAGGATACAATAATCATCATTTCATACAAACTAATACACGATCCCATCTATGATAATTCACATGCACAATTGCTACATGGCTAGGCCGAAGCCCTTAGCCCAAAGAGAATTACTCACACATAGAGTTGAGATCAACAATCGCAAACATTATAATAAAAATCATAAGATTGATAGCAATAGTCTTACAATGTCCCCAATCAGAGAAGAATTCTACTATTACAATTGGTGGAATATGGCTATGGATATGGAGAAGGGTTTGGAGATCTGGAGGCGGATGGTGATCTGTGGCACAGACTTCTGGATGGTGCGAACTCTATTTTCTCATTGCCCGAGGCTTCTTTATCTAGGGGTCCCTTCATGAAAGTTTTTCTATTTGACCTAACGGTGGCGGCGCCAACTATACAACCGGACCTATACGGTCGAAATTTTTCTCCGGCCGTATAGTTGGTTGTTATGGCGTCTGCCTCCGATGTAAGGATCCTGGTTTTTTCTGGTAGTTGGAAATCTTGTATCTTTGACTTTAATATAGTGATTCCCTCCTTTAAACGACATTATCTACGCAGGAAAAATACAAAAGAAAGGATTGCATACCCCTCTGAATATTAGCATTAGTGGCAGGGCTTAGAGAGATATTTCATCAAGAATATGACTAATATCCAGTTTAAATGTGGACATTATATGGCTATATTTCAGAGCCATCAGCCTCCCCAAGCTTAAATTTGATCGTCCTGATCAAGAAAACAAGAATCAAAAAGGAACTCAACATTTAAACTAAAATAACGAGATGGTGATCTTACTCATGATTAGTAGTCTCATGTTTCATCCACTTCATAAATCTGAAAAACTTCAGCATAGATAGAGTAATGGCAAGAATATCACACGGGTTTCATGCATTCTTATAGTGCAGCAAAATTATTGTAAGCATGGATGATTCAAATGAGTAAACTTTATTCCATGTCAAGTAATTAACTCATAGGCTTCCCTTTGAACAGTAAGGTATAATCATGTAAATTAAAAGTGTGAGAGTTGTCATGAAAAGCATATATACTAGAGTGTCTCAAATGTCCCACATCAATAAATCAAGACTTTTTAGGCACTACTTTTCTATTCATTGTCCTTCAAGAATTTCAGTTTTTAAGTAATTGAGAGCATGCCAAAAAATTTATTTAGTTTATCGGGCTGTGATGGACACTCATGGCATCACTAAGGTTTTTTCTCCTTTTGCATAATGATTTCTCATAACAGCCAGAGGAGTGATTCATCATGATTACAGCTACCTGGGAGTGCCAATGTAGCACCCCGATAAAACCACTACTAGAAAATCGCTCGTGTTTGTGCATCATCATGATATCATTCTCATGTCATCATGCCTCATTGCATTTGAGCATCATATTAAATCTTGCATTATACCCTTGTCTCGTGTTTGGTTCGTATCCTTTATACATGCTTCCTGTTGAATTATACTTGTCTTTTGCATGGGTTCTTACTTAATTGTATTTGGTTCTTGATACTTGTATACACATTCCCAAATTGAGTCGAGGGCATCTCTCTTCGATTCAGTTCCATCTACAAACATGTCACTCTCATTGTTCTTTTGATCTAGCTCTATGTTCCTACTACATGGTACATATGGGTTCTATTTGTTTAGTTAGGATTTAATTCATGCCCATGTGTATTATGTGTAGATCCAACTCCTTAAATTGTCATTCTTCTTCTTCTAGTGCTTGGGCTTTCTCTCTAACCATCTATATGCATGATCCATTCTACCCTCCCACAAAAAAAAACACGTGACACATGCTTTTCCCTTCTTGCTTTAATTCTATTTGAGCATTTGTTCTATTTGATTTTTGTTCAAATGCCACCTAGCAAATCATCTACCCTTATACCAGATCAATCCTAGATAAATCATTTCTGCTCCTCCAAATCTTACTCCTTCTATTCTTTCCTTCTTGCAATGCATATCTGTATAGCAGCGTTGTTTGCTGCTGTCAAGCTTCTAGAATTTTTCTAGCTACATGGAACTCATTCAAGGTTCTGTCCAAATCTCCCTGCTATTAAAATCTAGGAAAATTTGTTCCGTTTCCGAAAACTAAAGGGGAAAGTTCAGCACAACTACAGCAGAGTTTAGAGCTTCAGTAAGTGTTGCAACTTTAGTTATATTCAGCGAGAGGGAGCAGCAGCAGTCTGCCTCGCTCCATCCTTCCCGCGCGTGACAGTCCTTGCTGACGTTGACCGCGTGCAGCTGTTCCCCTGGTCTCGTCCTTATCCTCCTACTGCTGGTGGACACGCCAACCACCCCGCCCTTGTTGGTCCCGTTCCCTCTCTTTTCCCCTCTGCCAAGCCAAATCCCCATCGAAGAGAACGCCATGGCCGCCGCCTTGCGCCGCTTCCTGCCGCCCGTTCTAGTCGTCGCCGAGAGCCGTCAGTATCATGAGGAGCTTCCTCGTCTTTGTCCGCGTCGAGCGATTTGTGCCAGGAGGAACCGGGCGTACCGCAACCACCTTCTCCGCTACAAGCCCGAGGAGCATCATCGCGAGACTTCTTCCTTGCCGTCGACTATGTCCTTCTCCGACCAAGCCTAGGGTAAGCTACTCCTTCAATCCAGCCCTTCCCTGTCCCTTTTCTGTCTCTATATCCTCGCCACCGTTGACGCTCGAGCGCACGCCTCCATGGCCGATGCCAAGGACAAGTTCATCCACGAGTGCGTGCTCTAGGCCTCCTGCACGCTGCACTAGTGCACGCACGCACACGTTCGCGTCTTCTCACGCCACACGACACACCACTCGCAAGCCAGAGCTTCGTCACCGTCACGTCGCCGTCTACCTTCCGCCACTTAACGCGATGTTCCGAACTGTCTCTGAAGATGTCCTCAGTTTCGTCAGTGTCCGACACTGAAACAAGCCGGCCCAGACCCAACTTAAACCCGATGATCTTCTTCATATATCAGAAGCAGCTCAATCTGGTCGTACTGGCTACCATCTGCAATCAATCAGCACATACGATCGAGTCCAAATCGGCCAGTTCATCCGTCTTTTTGCTGATATTTTTCTCTTGTCTGAACTTGTTAACCAAATTCAGATTTTCAGATAACTACAGTACCACGCGCACTAGCTAAACAGTTGTTGTTTTCACCTGCCTGCTAGCTAGCTTGAGCTAGCTAGTTTTGCATGGAGCCAATCGATCCATCAGCATGTGTGTTCCGTGGCCAGCTACGTCTATGTTCTGTCAATGTAAATCGTATTGCATCCTTTTGGTACATCAAAATAAAATAGTAGAGATGGCAGTATCCATGCACCACTTCTTAAGAGACCTGGGTTCATATCCTCTCGGGCTTGGTTAAATCACATCCCTTAGGACAGCCTTTTGGCTTGTTTTCTGCCATCTAAACTATCGGTGGTGAGATCAAATCCCCTTAGCTACAGTATATCTCCACACAATTTTGTTAATCTGTCTCCTGTCATCGATGGCTTCCTTTTCTATCTATTCCTTTCCCATTTACTTTCTTGCAATTACATTATGTTGCATATTTTTTCCAAACCATAGCTCCATTTTAAAAATGCTATATATGAATTTGGATAAGGAACATTAATGTGCCATTCATATGCACTTTTGACATGTTTATATTGCAGGTTAGTTTAGCTTCACCTAACAAACAATTGTGGAATATGAGGGATATAATTTAAGTAGTGTCCCTATTCCATTCAACTATGTGTAGATCACCTTATGCCATGTAATACCATGTTAACCAACATTTAAATTTTGATGGTTAGAAAAATAACTTCAACCAAATGATAATTTCGGGATTTTGATTCCGCTTAATATGACTAAGTCACATCATCTTGCCATGTCATGCATCATATCATGATCATGCCGGATCTTCCGCATTAGTTGTAATTGTTGCATCGCTTATTCTTTTAGTGCTTTGCTTCTTCGCGGATTAGGCCGTTGAGTGGATGCGATTATCGACAAGTTCTTCGGATAATGTATCTTCGGCAATGTTTCCCAGGCGAGCATCTCTTCCCCTTCTACCTATTTTGCATTTATAGTCTTTATTTCCTCCTCTTGATCTATTGCTATCCGTGTCGCGATGCTTTAGTGTTCCGTACCAGTTATATCCCGTGCAGCCTCTATATTGCCTTGGACACCTCCTATTACCTGTGTTTGGTAGATAGCTGGCCTTGCAAGTCGTAGTTGCTTGCTCAGGTGTGATCTCGTGTTGTCAAGTACCACAGTTGTTGGAATGCTGACAGATGTATTTTGGTGGAGATGATCATGACTTTAAATACAACTATTAAAATGCTAGATATAACTAATGCAGAGGCATCGGTGGGCAATAGATGTTTTTTGGTTCTTCCACGCTCACTTGTGTCCCGTAGGACCCCGAGTACTTATACCTGTTCCTTGATTTTTCGCACTATCCACATCCGGGAGGCCGTGGACCCCCCTGAGCCAGAGCTTGATTCATTTCTATTTCGTGGGGCCACAAAGTAGTTTGGGGCTTTATTACTATCCTGTACTTATGCCATGTTTACTGCTTTATTTAAGATTGTGCGTGGAGCACCTATACTGTTTAGGATCGCGGAGTGTTTTTCATGTCGACAAGCCCAGTACACTTTCGGTTCCCGTTTACAACCATTGATGTAAACCCTGGTCCGTTCCTTATTGCCACCTTGTTATGGGTAATTAGTGGGTGGCCCTGAAATATTTCTGAATCCTGTGATCGCTTTGTCGTGAATGCCTTGTTGGGTTTTGAGTTGGTTTTTCCGAGGTTGATCGAGTGTGTGTTGCTATTTGTGCACCCCTGCAGTGTAAAACTTTCTAAAAGCATAGACAAGCATAACTAAAGTAGTGCTATAAACTTGACTTAATATATGACTAGTAATCAGATGCCACTATAAAGGAATGGATATTAAAAATGCCAACAGCTGGTGGATCTGGGTTGTTTTGTGACATACTATATCTGCCTAGTAAGTATTGCAACTCCAATGGAATGTGATAAAAGTGTCAACAACTGTTGGGTTTGGGATTCCTCAGGACAATTATATCTGACTAGTACATGTTCCAACTACAATGGAATGTTAACTAACACTGCCCACTACTTATGCTATCAGGATGACTCATGCTATCTATATCTGATTAGTAATTGCTGCAATTATAACGGAATGAGTAAAATTGTCAACTGTGTGAGTTCCTTGGTCCGACTTCCTCGTTTGGTCTCGAGGGGGAAATACCAGGATGGGTTTGTTTGGTGTTAGCTTCAGGTTGGATCCGAATAGGTCTTTCTTATCCTCTCGATAACCGCCATTGTATCGAAGTCTCTATAGATTGTTTAGTGTCATTGCGTTGCGCTTGACCACCATACCTATGTAGGCGAGAGCCGAATTCTAGCCTCGCCTTTGTCCGCCTCAAGATCGATGCTCCTCTTTTCCTTTGCCCTTTTTTATTTCTTTTGTTTTAGCAGTTTGAGATCGACGTCGTTAGCGAGGTTACCCTTCCCTTGGCTCCGGGGTTATGGACGCCATTAGTTATTCTTCAGGGGTCTTAGTCCAATTTGCATCTTGTCCGTACTCGGACGCTGTATCGTTTCAAGGTGATTTGGATCTTTGTATTGTATATCTCTACTCTTGGCTCTTGGAGTCGTGTTGTATATATATTTGTTCTGTGGGTCCCATCGAGGACTGTTGTGTAATGGTATTACTTCGTTATCCACCCGCATTTAAAGTGCTCGCGGTGCCCTTGAATCGTTTCTATGCGGGTTTGGCGGGAAGCGCTAAAACTTGCATAGGGCCGATTCTAGGGTGTTACAGCCAAGAATCTTACCCACTATAGCATTATTGCTACAAGTGTTTAATCAACTCATAGCCGAAATCTAGGTGTTTCCTCCATTAGGATCGTTCGTAGGCCAGCGGAGTTGTTGCCATCCCATGAAGTTTGACATGCATAAAGCTATATCATTCTTATGATTAACAAGTCAAACGTTGGCATGCTCAAAAAACCGCTAAACATTAATTCAATTGAACAAATCCTTTCAAAGAGAGATATCAAGTCAATTAATATTTTTAGTGGTGTTGGGTATCTCTAGAAATAAGCCTTCAAGACTAAGCAATACAACACCCAAATCTTCATTTGCGAGAATTTTTCTTATTACAATTGTTTAGCAATTTTTAGGCAAGACTTGGTTAATTACGAGATCTTTAACAAAACATGCCCAATTAAATACCCATGTAGAAGAAAATCTTACGAAAATACAAAGACTCACTCCACCAATATAATATCTCAACATTTACTACGAACTAGCATGGGTCTCTCAAACTGCAAAAGTGGGGAGTCATAAGGCATACCTCTCATGTTTGGTTCCAGTTCTCTTCCTTTTTTATTTGTTTCTTGAAAACTCGAAGTCGACCACTCTCCTGCAAATATATGAAGACCTCGAGGCGGAAAGAAAAAGAATGAGGGACAATAAAGAAAAATGGAGAAATCTTTTTGTGATTTTAAAGAGAGGAAAATAAAGAATATAAAATTGGCGGCAAAGCCCGGCTAGAAAATTTCGAAAGCAAATAGAAAGAACTAAAGATAAAGTGTTGGGGAAACCAACACGAGTTCTTATAGACTCAAATAAAAACACAACCTCTAAAATAAATAAAAGCAAATGAACGTCACGTAAAGATACATGAGGAAACTTCCCCAAGCTCAGGCTTGTGCAAGCCCTTCAAATCATTGTGGTGGCAGTAATAGTCGTTACTCCAGTTCATGAATTGAGTTGAGATGTTACTTGTTGATTCTCGGAGGTTCAAAGAGAGGTTGTGCATCCTCTCCACAGTTCCTCCAAGTCCTTGGAAATCTTGGTATGTGGCGAACAGGGTTTATGGCTGCTCCTCTTGATGAGGAACTTCTTGCTCCTCTTCTTGGTCCTTGTCCTCTTTAGGAATCTCTTCCTCGGGTTGGTGTTGCTCAACCTGCGCATCATATAGCAAACGTCCTTCCTCGATAGAGAAAAGACCATTAGGCATAGGAGCGGGGTAGATACGCCTAGCTCCAGCAATGTGCAAGTAATAAACACCACCTCTCCTAGTAAGCATTCCACGGGCTCTCAAGGTGGAGAAACCAACACGTGTCTCACCTAGTACCGGTTGCAACTCACCTAGGTCAAGGCCTAGGGCAATGGGAAGTACGGTGATGACGCCTCCTCCTGTGATTGGCCCTTGGCTTTGGGAGGCTTGGTTCTACAGGTAGCGCACACGGATGGCGCCCAAGTTGAGTGATAAGCTGCAGTTAATGTAAGCAGCCTTTGCAAGGACTAGGATGTCCTCCTCGTTGAGTCTCATGAACTCATTATGTGCCTGCAAGGTGTTAGCAATAACATAGAACAAATAGTGAACTGTAGGTTGTTGAATATTCTTCCCCTTGTTCACTCTACTTGTAAAACTCATTCCATTATAGTATTGATCGGGGGAAGGATTTAAGCTAGTAAAGGATGAGCATAAAGCATGGATATCATTGTTTGGAAAATTAAAGCATGCGCACCATTCATATAATGTTAAAGTGTAGTTGTTGTTCATCAGGCGGCAAGAAATAGTATCCTCCCCTTACCATTGTTTAACGGTGCTTTGCAATGAACTAAGGAATTCAATGGTTAAGCAGCGATAAGTAGGTACATCATTGTACACAAAGTTTTACAGGCCAGCTCTATTGCAAAGTAAATTAAAGTCATCAGTAATACCGAGTTGGTTCAATATGATGGGGAAAGCCCACTTGGTGGCCTTCACTTCGTGGTTCTTGATCCTGTTGAAGTGATCACGATGGGCCTCATTCTTGAACCGTATCCCCATGTGTTCCTGAGCAGCAGCTATCCCAAGAAGCGCTAGCGGTGGCTTGAGCGCGAGTTCGGAACCTTGTGTTCATCATCTAAAACATTGAAGAAAGGCAAAAATATTTTTTTGATCCAACAACAATAAGTGCATCATATTCCTCATCATAGCACACTAAAGAATTCTCCTCAAATTAATAATCTAGGCAAGATAATCATGGAAATTGGTTGATAGTAGGTCTCACCCTAGATTTATAATGACAATAGATCGAATATGAAATTGCAAAATTTAATTGGAGGATCAGAGGAGAAACATACCGTAGATCACTTGTGTGCGAGGAAATCGAACGAAATTGAGTAGAGATGGAGATCCCTTGTGGTTTTGAGAGAGTTTGGAGGTAGAAGAAAGAAAAAGGATTGAAGTTTTGGAGCTGGGAGTACCTTCCTGTGCGATTTTGTGGTCGGACACAACTATACGGGCGCATCTATACGGTTGGAACAATGTGTTCTGGCCGTATAGTTGGCCTTTTGTTAAAATTTAGGTTTTCCTCCTGGCGGCGCAGCTATACGGACGTAGCTATACGGGCGAAACAAAATGTTCTGGGCATATAGTTAGTCGTTAAACTGTCTGTCCCTGCGAAAGAAAATTTGCAAAGGCATCGATATCTATACGACCGGAACTATACGGCCAGAATTTTTATTCCCGCAGTATAGTTGGTCGTTAAACTCTTAGAACATATGAAAAGAAATTGTACGGAAGCATTTATATCTATACGACCAGATTTTTTTATTCCTACTATATAGTTGGTCATTAAACTCTCTGTACATATTGCATAATTAGTTTTGATGGCAAAGACATCTATACGACCGGAGCTATATGGCCGGAATTTTTATTCCCGCTGTATACTTGGTCATTAAACTCTCTGTGTGCGTCAAAAAAATTCTATTTCTTTTTAGACTATTTCTTTTCCTGTAACTTAGTGATATACCTTGTTTTTGATAGAAAATTGGCAGTAAATATTGTTGACCAACAATAGCATGAATAAAGCAGAATTTCAAGTACTACTGAACTTCTTCTCCTCGAATGGAGTTTTCTAGCACTCTTTATTAAACATAAACATAAACTTAAACTTAAACTAAAAACTTAACTCAAACCTTTATTTCACATGGGTTACCTCCCATGGAGCGCTCTTTTATGGTAAATAGCTTGATCTTGATGATATTCACTTGGGCCAGATGAGTGGAACACCCACTCCAAAGTAATTGGCCTTCAAAGTGATGGCCTCCTTTTCATCATACTTGGCTTTCTTCTTCCTGGGGAAATGAATAACAAAAGGATCCCATGAAGGCAATTGCAGCTTCACGTTCCCTTCATGCAGATTAATCAAAGCCTTAATAGTTCTTAAGAAAGGATGACCTAATATAATAGGAGAAGTAGCATCTTCAGGCATGTCAACAATAACAAAATCAATAAGAGCGGGACAATCTTTAATGTATACTAAAGTGTTCTCCTTAATTCCTACATCTTGTTTGTAGGTAGAATCTGCTAGATGTAATTTTAACTCAGTAATTTCAAAGGAGCCAAGATTTAACTTGTTAAAAAGACTCTTCAGAATTGTTGAGACGCTTGCACCTAGATCACAAAGTGCAGCTATCTCATTGGTTCCAATTTTAATCTTAATAGTAGGCTCAAATATTGCATCTAGTTTAACAGGTAATTTTCAGCAATTTGCTTGTATTCTTCTTCAAGCTCATGTACCTTTATTGCTACTTGATTGACAAAATGTTGGTACATAGCTTCATCACTACCTTCACTTACCAGAATATTGATGTTGATCCTTTTTACGAGATTTTTAACGGTGTAGCTTGGTGAAGGAGCATTACTATAAACAAGTTCGTCAGGCTCCTCCCTTTGGATCCTCATCATTTTGAGTTCCTCAACCAGATTTGGCTCAGCTTTACCTGTAAACTTAGCTAGAATGAGAGTTTGACTCTCGGTTATCTTACCTAGTTGTGCCTCAACGATCCTCGTTCTTTCTTGAAGGGCCTGTAAATCATTTCTCAAACTAACAGCTTGGTTAGATAGTTTACCAAGCATAGCATCATGGTTCTCTGTAATTTTAACTAGAATATTATTTTGTTTGTTTTGTGAGTCTATGAAAGACTTCAGTGTTTCTTGGAGACTACCATTATTATTTCCTATATTATTATAGAGTTACCTACAGGACTAGCATAATGTTTCTGGAAGTTAGGATTGTAACTCTTCTTCCAAGCAGGATTATAATCATTACGAGCTACAAATTCTATTTCTTCAATATTTGTTTCGGGGGTGGCTCTTACCTGAGTTTCCTTACCTTTTACGGCTAGTATGAGCTCATCCAACTTAGCATTGAGATCTTCGTTCTCTTGTGGTGAGACAGAGTTCACCTTCTTCGTATTTGATCTTTCCACATGCCATTGGGCATGGTTGTCTTGCATATTGTCTAGCAGCTGCTTTACTTCAGTAATATGTTTACCCATAAATGTTCCTCCAGTTGCAGTATCAAGCATAGACTTAGATACAGGATTAAGAGCATTGTAAAATAAGTAGAGGATTAACCAATCATCCATCCCATGACTAGGACAGTTTCTTAGGCATTCTTTCATCCTCTCCCATGCAAGCGTGAGTGGCTCATTCTCTTCATGTCTAAAGACAGTAATATTACATCGAAGTTGCATAGTCTTTGCAGGTGGGAAAAATTTAGTCATAAATAAAGAAGTACAACCCACCCATGATGTAATAGTATTTTTAGGCAAAGGTTGATAGCAATAGTCTTACAATGTCGCCAATCGGAGAAGAGATCTACTATTACAAGTGGTGGAATATGGCTATGGAGATGGAGAAGGGTTTGGAGATCTGGAGGCGGCTGGTGATCTGTGACAGAGACTTCTGGATGGTGCGAACTCAGTTTTCTCGTCACTCGAGGCTTCTTTATATAGGGGCCCCTTCACGAAAGTTGTTCTATTTGACCTAACAGTGGTGGCGCCAACTATAGTTGGTCGTTATGGCGTCTGCCTCCGATGTAAGGCTCCTGGTTTCTTCTGGTAGTTGGAAATCTTGTATCTTTGACTTTAATGTAGTGATTCCCTCCTTTAAACGACATTATCTGTGCAGGAAAAATACAAAAGAAAGGATTGCATACCCCTCTGAATATTAGCATTAGTGGCAGGATTTAAAGAGATACTTCATCAAGAATATGACTAATATCCAGTTTAAATGTGGACGTTAGATGGCTATATTTCAGAGCCATCACACTCTACATAAATCGCCACTGCTGGTCCAATTGAATTGCCTCCATTGAGCATAGTTGATATAACTACCAAGCAATCCCTGTTGACAACGAGTTTATAACATCCAACTTTGCTTGCCAATAAAAGATCATTGTGAAGAGCCCTCGCTTCAACAGTTGCAGCGTCCAATATGCTAGGAATTCACAACTACTAGTAGCAATGAATATACCAAAGGAGTCACAAATGACAGCTCTAAAGGGAATATGCCCGAGAGGCAATAATAAAGTGGTTATTATCTTATTCCTTGTTTATGATAAATATTTATTTTGCATGCTATAATTGTATTAATTAGAAACAATAATAAATGTGTGTTTAATAAACAAATAAAATGTTCCTGGTTAAGCCTCTCTTATAAACTAGCTCGTTGATTATCAAGATGATCAAGGTTTCCTAATCATGGACATTGGATGTTGTTAATAACGAGGTCACATCATTGGTGGAATGATGTGATGAACATTCATCCGAAGTATAGCAATACGATCAAAGTCATTGTGTTTAAATTGCTATAACATCATACGAAGTAATTCTAGTCCTTAGACCATGAGATCATGTCAATCAATAACACTAGAAGAGTAACTTGATAACATCAAACGTCACACCGTAACAAGGTGACTATAAAGGTGGGTTCAGATGCTCCGAAGGTGTTATGTAGAGGCTCATGGATCAAGAGTGGGTTTATCCATCCCGATGATGGATAGATATACTCTAGACCCTGTCGGTGATATCACATTGAAATAGCTTGCAATCAAGTGATGTGATTACTAGAATGTTATATAACAGGAACGAGAAAAGAGTGCATGTCAGTAACGAGATCAAACTAGGTATGGATATACCGATGATCGAATCTCGTACATGTAATATATCGCGAGACAAATGGATTTAGTTACTAATGTTAAAGGTTCACATGATCACTAGAGTCATCGTTGAATGTGTGTGAGTCAGTACGGATCTCCAGGTCCCGCTGCTGATTATTGATCGGAGATAGGTCTCGATCATGTCTGCATTATTCGCGAACTATAGGGTGACACAATTAAGGGATACCGACACCATTTATGAGCAAATATGTTTTAGATAAATATTATGAAAGCGCTGGACTCATTTTGATGGAAACCAGAATTTTTCAGGTAAAATTGCAGAAATTGGTTCTGCATGTGATATTGAAATGTTGTAGGGGGTTTTATGTGAATGTTTATTAATTAAAATAATTACCAAAATTCTGAATAAAATAAATAAGAGTTTTATTAAATGAGAGCTTGCATTAAATTTGGTGGAAATTTAATGGAGGTGAGTGGACTCTTGAGTGGAGGCATGTTTATGTGAGTGGGAGGTCCATCCACATGAATGATGGAAGAGTTGGGGGCACCACCTTGGCCACCGACCATGGAAGGGGCTTCCCCCTCTCCCCTATAAAAGGCCCTCCACTCGTCTTCTCATCTCACACCTCCTCGTGAAGTATCTCTCTCCTCCTCTAGAAATTATTCCCCATGATCTCGGATTAGCGAGATACATGTTCCTGGTGGCTTTGTCTAGAAAGGAGTTGCTACTTCCACTGCATCGCTGGAGCAAGGACGCGGAGGTTTTCGGGGTACCGGATGTGTGTGCGATCACGGATGCACCGCTGCTTTGTGGTGCCGGACTTTCTGGTGCTAGACCTGCTGGACTCGCTGGGCTTCATCACGATCTTGAGATCGGCAAGTGTATGACTACATCATCCACAAGTACTGTACTCATAACGCTTTGTCGCTTTTCAAGGGTATGTTCTCTATGGATGTATATCCACCCGTTGATTGTATCTAGGTAGATAGATCTTGGTGCTTAGTTGTTCACATCGTACGAATTTTTTGTTTTCTATGCTGCAAACCCAACAGTGGTATCAGAGCCGATGTATGCATAGATGCTTAGCACGGGTAGAACACATAAGATTATGTGGGCGTTGATGATCATGTTATTGCATCTTCTATGTATTTTGGATATTGGTGGCATAGTGGGATGAAGCGGCCCAGACTAACTTTACATGTCCTCGCACATGAGACCTGTTCCACGCTTGACATGCAACTAGTTTTGCATAAGTGGCTAGTGGGTGTCTGTCTCTCCTACTATAGTCAATATATGATTTACAATGAGTTGCTAATAGTCGGTTATCATCGTTATTGTTCCATGTTCGTATGTAAGACTAGTTTTATCTTCGAAAGCCCTAAGCTACGCAAAAATATGCAATTGATAAATTAGAAGCGTCTAGTTTAGTTGTTGATGTGCGAGCATCATGATATGGTAATGTTATAATTTGAAGTATAGTTGATACTCCTGGAAATTATAGCATGCCTAACGTGTAAGTTCCATATACCTTGGCCTTACACATAAAGGAATGATAAAGATCATACCACGATGCACATGATAGTGATCAAGTGCAAGAACCCTATCATTTCACTGTATGCATATGATGTTTGTTTGCATCTTATATTGCTTGTATGGCGCTTTAGTAGCATTGTAAGATGATCCCTCATTTCGATATCAAGATAAAATGTGTTCTTCCTTAAGTATGCATCGTTAAGAAAGTTCATCGTTTCAAGACACCACGTGATGATCGGGTATTTTTTTGACTCTATGCTTTCATACAATGGGTGTAAGATAGTTTTACACACACGAGTACTAAGGTTCTTACTTGGCGAGCCTAGCATGTATAGACATGGCCTCGAAACACGGACCAAAAGGTTAAGCATGAGGCATATGGTGGATATGATGCCCATATAGATGCTCGGCTTTGAAGTTACATCGGCTCACATGATGATCGGACTTGGTGTAGTGGATTTGGTTCATGTAATCACCAAAACAACCCAAGGGATGTTGATTTTGAGTGGGAGTTTATTTTTAATTTGGATTAGTCGAACTCAATTTATCATAAACTAAAATCGAAGTGAATTTGCATAATTTGTTGTAGTTATTGGCATACGTTTACTACCTTGCTCTTAGTTTTAATTGAGATAATAGAACTATAGAATTCTGGATATTTTCTTTATGAACTGGTATCGTATTGTTGTAAGTGTCAATTTAAAGTCTAGAAGTCATATTGCAAACTTTCAGCAAACTCTATTTACTCCATTATGTTTAATAAGTAGTATTAAATCAAGAGTAACAATTCTAGTGTTAGTATCTAAATTATCATGTTTGCCTCCATGATTCTTGATATTCAAAAGTTGTTTTAATATTGACGTTATCTAGGAGATGAAAGAATTGTTTTAGAAACCATCATGTGTGAAAGATATTGTGATATCTAAAACAATGTTTAGGTTGCAATATGATAGGGTATAATTTGGAAAAACACATATTCTCATATTGTATGAGAACTTGTGAAGGTTGGACACTAGACGTCCTAATCTCTCAAAAAGGTTTTGGGAACTGACATTATACTCGCAATTCGTCCTTATAGGCTATAGTAGCTTGATCATGAAAGTTGTCATGATAAGGATGAACGGAAGATGTAGGTAAAATGTTTACTATACTAATAGATTACTAAAGTATGGATTTTGAAAGAACGCCAAACATTTGATGATGGTGATCCACTTCAAAGTGCAAGTCCAAAGGTATTAGTATTTGACTATACATGTTTTGGACTATGTGTCATATGTATGGCGCCATGATGGCTCTGAAATATAGCCATCTACGTCCACATTTAAACTGGATATTATTCATATTTTTGATGAAATATCTCTCTAAACCCTGCCACTAATGCCTAATATTCAGAGGGGTATGCAATCCTTTCTTTTTATATTTTTGCTGCGCAGATAATGTCGTTTGAATATGGGAATCACTACATTAAAGTCAAAGATATGAGATTTCCAACAACTAGAAGAAACCAAGAGCCGTGAACCGGAGGCAGACACTTTAACGACCAACTATACGACCGGAGCAAAATTCCGGCTGTATAGTTCCGATCGTATAGTTGGCGCCACCACCGTTAGGTCAAACAGAACAACTATCATGAAGGGACCCCTATATAAAGAAGCCTCGGGCGACGAGAAAACAAGCTCCAGCCGCCCCCAGACCATAGATATCTCCAGCCGTCTCTAGATCTCAAAAACCTTCTCCATCTCCATAGCCATATTCCACCACTTGTAATAGTACATCTTGTAACTACCTCGGTGAATTATGCTCTTAGTTACATACCTGGATGAGCGAAAGTGGTTAAAATATTATGGTGGGGCCCAGGGGCCACTCACAGGTAGACCTTTCGGCCGTCCTAACCACTTCCAGAACATCAGGACAAGAACGAGCGACGTAATCGGCAGGCGAAGGGATCAACTACATACACAAGTGAGTATGTATGCAAGCCACCATACAACTGTTCACGGAGCCATTCCATCTAAAAGAAATAGAAATATTGCAACGCCATATGGCAAGATCCAAATGTCCTAGATAGAGCTAGTATTTTAGGATAGCTCCTCATACATCAAACATCAGAGTATCAGGCGGAAGCGGAAAACAAGATCCGAGTACGGATAAGAAGCAAATCGGCATAAGATGCCACATAAATAAACACATCCCGCCCACAGATCTCACGGATCCCTATTCCCGAAATCTCTACACCGCATGATTGTTGCCAACATCATCCATCTCCTCCACCCAGTATCCGTCTTGCAAGTACACCTGTTCATCTGAATCAAACAATTTATCGTGTGAGACCCTAGGGGTACTCAGCAAGTATTTATGCCTCTAAAGGGGACATAACCTGGGGTGACGCAATTGCAGCAAACGATAATAACTAACAAGTCTATAGATACTCGCTAACCATCCGCCTAACCAATGATAGGCGGATATCCGTTAATTAGTAACAACAGTTATACAGTATAATTAAGAGATCCATCCTCCTTCTCGCTTACCAACGAGAAAGCGGACGAACAAACCATCTGTTAGCAGTTTTATTAACCATTCCATGAGTATTGCACTATTTACTAGTCAAGTACTTAGTCAAATTAAAAGCGGTACTTTAGTTATACTTGTCTATGATCGAGAAACTGTGCTCCAAGTCGTCCATAACCGTGGACACGGCTTTTAGAAAGATTTACCCTGCAGGGGTGCACAAATAGCAACACACACTCGATCAACCTCGGAAAAACCAACTCAAAACCCAACGAGGCATTCACGACAAAGCGATCACAGGATTCAGAAATATTCCAGGGGCCCACCCCATTAAGCTACCCGCAACGAAGTTGGCCGGCTCCGAGACGGACCCAAGGTTTGCGTCAATGGCTGTAAACGACTAGGAACCCGAAAGTGTGACTGGGCTTGTCGATACCGCGAAAACACTCCGCATCCAAAACAGTACAGGTGCTCCTCGCACAATCTTAAATAAAGCAGTAAAGCATGGCATAAGTACAAGATAGTAATAAAGCCCCAAACTACTTTGTGGCCCCAAGAAATAAGAATGAATCAAGCTCTAGCTCAAGGGGGTCCATAAGGCCTCCCGGATGTGGATAGTGCGAATGGTCAAGGAGCAGGAATCAAGTACTCGGGGTCCTACGGGACACAAGGGAGCATGAAAAGCCAAATAGCAGATATTGCCCACCGGTGCCTCTTTCATTAGTTATCCCATTACTACTCAGGTTAAGTTGTTTAGGTACCTCGTTATCCATCAGACACTCACATACCCTACACATGCAGTTCTACGACTCGCATGGCTCAAACAACTCCTGTAGTAATGGCTCATGGGATGGAGGAACAAGCTTCGATGGGGTTTAAAAGTAAAGGCTATGCAGTACTTGGGATTCAATTTAATGCAATCGCGACTCAATGATGCAAGAATAAGATAGAGGAAATAAGTGCTATATGTATGCAAGCATGTGGTAGTGCTTGCCTGGCAGCTCAGTTGAAGCGAGAGATGGATCCGTAGTGCTCTGGATTCTGATATATCCCCGCTCAAGGCGTCATTGAAGAAGAACCAAACAAACAAGGTCCAGCATAAATAAAGTGCACAAGCATATGAATTAAAATGCGACAAGCAAACAAGCATGCCATGATGAATGATGCACAATTTACATGGCAATAATGTAGCACGGCATGGGTAAGGTGTGGGGTACAAGAATAAAGCATTTTATTAAGTTTTAGTCATGTTTTGCTCTCATAACACTTGCTGTATACTTTATATATATATGATGCATGCTGCAATTCAGAACATGGAATGCATAGTTAGAATGGGCTCGTCGCGCTGATCGATTTAGACATATTATTTGTCAAATTTGGAGTTATAGATTTAAAGTTATTAATTATTTAAGAAAAGGCATTTTTATTGCATTTAAACAATTTCGAAAAATTTAATTTGCCCAAAAGATATTTTGAATGGCATATTTGCAATCCTCACATCTTTCTGATTCCAAAACATATATTATTTGTATTATTTGGAATTACAATGTAAAAGTTATTAAAAACAGAATTTAATTACATATTAAAACATTTCTGAAATTGTTTTCTTAAAACAGAAACGCCGACAGACTTTAGCTACTCAACACACCTAGCTACGCCAACGACATGGGGGGGGCCTGAGTTGAGAAAAAAAAAACCGAAAACGCTTTTGCAATCACACCGCTAGCTGCTGCCAGCGGAGTAGGGCAAGGCTGTGAGGGCCACAGCCAATGCAAGCGACCCTGGGGTGCCACGTGGGGGATCTAGGGGCTACAGGTTGAGGTTTACAAAAACCCGGGAGCCTTTTTGCAAAACTACCACGGGAGGCTGTCTGGTGGGCCTGGGGTACTGCGGGTTGAGGCAAAAAGTGTGTGTGTGTGTGGGGGGGGGGGGGTATTTGAAAAGTACCCAACTGGTACTGTGGATCTTCTCTGAATTTGCTGTCGATAGGTCTGTGCGCGACAATGGACAGAGCGTGGCGCGGGGGCTCGATCTGGCGACGTCGTGCGCGCGCACGGCGGCGGCTACCACTGCGGTGGCTTGGGGTTGCTGATAGGGACAGGGGCGCGGCTAGAAGTGCTCTTGCGACGCGACTGCGAGGAAAACGCGACGCGATGCCGACGCACAGAGGCTGCTCGACTAGCGGTCCAGCATGAACAGAAAGCAACGGCGAGGAAGGAGGTGTCAGGGAGGTTTGGGGGCTTACCGCGGTGACGTCGGTGGTGATGGATCGGGCCGGGGAGCAGCAGGGCGATGGCGAGGCAGAGGCCGAGCGAGCTAGGGTTTTCGTCAGCGTCGCGGATCTGCGGCAGGTCTGGGGCCTCTTCTCCTGGTTGCTGTGCACGGGAACGACGCAGGAGGTCGCCTTGGTCTTCCCCGACACCAACACACCCGCCCGCCGCCGTGGTTTGTCAAGGAGTTGGAGGAGGCCGACGATGGCCGATGATGGGGTGGAGAGGGGTGGCAGGTGAGAGAGAAGGGGAGGCGCAAAGGCCAGGGGGAAGATCTGGCACGGCAGAGAGACGGGAGGGAGTAGATGAGGACGGAAGAGGAGAGGGGTGCCGTGGGGGATCAGGTGGATAAAAAGGTGGCTTCGGCCACCTTTTTGGCTTCTCCTCCCTCACGTGCTGGGCATGGCTAGGGCATGGGAGGGGCGGTCAGGGACTTCCAGGTGGGACCAGGGCGAGGCCACAGAGGCTGGCTCGGGTGAGGGGCCTAGCTGGCAGAGGGAAAGAGAGAGGAACCGAAAGGGGTGAGGCTAGGAATGGTAGATCTTGGGAGGCTCGGCTAGGGTTAGGATAGAGAGGGTGGTTTCGTTTGGAGTAGGGAGAGGGGAGGCTCGGCCTAGTGGGGTTCTTGTGCAGCGAGAGAAAGAGAGAGGGCTGAGAGGTGAGATGCTCAGCTAGGTCTTGGGCTAGAGAGAAAAAGGGAGAGAGAGGGTAGGGTAGGATCTTAGGGTTTTGGGGTTTTCTCTTGATCAAAACAAGCTCAAGCAAGGAAAGGTGGTGGACAAGAGGGAAGGGGTGTCTAGGGTTTTGGTATGGTCACACATGAACATGCATGGAAGCATACACAAGTGAGGGTGATGAGAGTGGAGGCAAGATAGATTAGAGTGGAGGTTGCACATGATCTTGCATGAGACGAAGAAGATGTGGTGAGGTGAGGATCTTAATGCACATGGCAAGGAACAAAGATCAAGGCGAGAAGGTTGAGAGAAAAAGAGAGCTCCAAAAGAGGAGATCCACTCAAAAACAAAGGAAAAACCCAAGGAGAAGAGATGGTGGAGATTTGCATGGCCCATGCATGAGTAGTAGATGCCATGTTTAATTTGTGAAAACAAAATAAACCCCATGGCATTTATTCATATGCATTCCAAAATATGGAGTAAGGCCACGCTAAAAGAATTTAAAAGAAGGTCCCATGTGGATTAGATGGAGATGATCATATTTGAATATATTTGGGACTTGCTAGTGTATATATTCCACTAGATGTTTAACAGTCTCACTAATATTCCAACATGAGCATACATTCATAATAATCCATATGGAAACTAGAAAAAGGGGGTTCCACTCTCAAAGCATGCAAAGGTGGCTCCACATATTAATAATGTGAAAACAACATGATGCTACTGTGAGGGCATGTGGAGTTAGAAGTGGATCCATCCCAACCCAAATGAGCTAGATTAAATGCCAAAAGAAAAGTATAGCTCATGGATAATTAGGATGGTGGAATTATAAGGTGGTGTCAAAGAAAGGTGATGCAGTTGAATAAAAGATATGCCCCCAACTCAACTTGGGCATCAAGCATTTATCAAGAACCAAATACAATATATCAAGAGGCAAAAACAATGAATAATGCATATGAGAGAAGAACCAAATGAAAAGGGTTTTATATGATGCTCAAATGCAAGGTGGCATGATGACATGAGCATGATATAATTATGATGCAACAATTATATGTAGGAAGTAGCAATTATATTACTAGACCATGTAGCATTACAATTGTTAGACAATTGGGATGCTACAACTCTCCCCCACTTAACAAGAATCTCGCCCCGAGGTTCCTAGGAAAAAGAAAACACACAAGGAGATGCGGGTGTTCGGAACAAAGTTGATGAACAACGGAATGGTGCGACCACTGCACCTTACAAAACTTGCTAGACTTGTTGCGAGTCTTGCGTTTTGCTTGAGACACAAAGGGTTAGAAGAATTGAAGGATTGTCGTGAGACAAGAAGGATAGGATGAACATAGCTCCGGTTTTCTCAAGAAACATAATAAAAGAATAGAACCACTTGTGAAAGAAAACAGGAAGGATGATGTATCATGGATAAAGAAAAGACACACCGTTAGGATTAAAGATCAGAAGCTGCAAGTGATGATGATTCTTGCCCTTGCCGGACGAAAAGAGCGACTTTGGAGAAGTTATCAACTACTATGAAAATAGCACTGTACCTTCCCTCAGATTTGTGAAGAGAAGTTCGGAAACAATATCACCTTCAAACAATAGAGTTCCTTGATATCAACGGAAGATTTAGTTAGACGTTGTCGGATTAGATTCTTCTTGCGCCGGTAAGAACCAAAGGGTCACGCAATTGAGGTGCGCGGATATAACTTCAAGAGAAAGAGGGGAATGCTAGCTTATGGTAGAATCCTTAGAAGAAGTGGAATGTGGAATAGATTTGCGATTAATGGCATCAACCATAATTGGCTTTACCACAGAAAAGGAATTGATGAAACAAAGAGAGAGATAGTTTCCTTCCATCTTGTTTGGGAATGTCGAGCACCGGTAGAAAGACGAGGACAGAAAAGAATTTGCATTTGTTCCCACCAGATAATTAACGATTTTGCTCCATATAGATAGGGCGAGATCACCAACAATAGATTATTGATTACTTTCTTCGAGAGAGCACTCCGGAAAGACAAGGGCGGAAGTAAAGTATCGAGGGATAAAGGCCACTTCTAACTTCCGTGGAATGAGTGAAATTTGCATTAATTCACCAATTCAATGTACAAGAGCGAATGATAAGAGTAGTGGTATGGTAGCTACTCCATCCCACACCCAAAGCATTACTCCGTACATGAATAAGAAAATCATGCAACCCAACTACTAAACAGACTGAAGGTATTGACAATAGCTCCTGGAACTCCGTTAGAAAAGAAGGATAGGTGCAACGATTCGCCGGATTAAAAGATAGATAAAGATGATGATGTTGCCGTCATGTCGGAAGTACCAAGCCATCGGAAAGATATGAAGGAAGATTACGGAGAACAACTACAAGATTCAACAGATAAAGAAAAAGATAGCACCAACTTGAACGGAAGGATTACAAAGGATCTGAAAAGTCTTCATGGCCTCTGGTGGATTGAGCATAGACGATAGAACGAGAGGGTTTCAAAAGATTACTTGACGAGACAGAGGTGAAAAGAAACTCCGTGTTCTTCTTGAAATGATTGAGAGAGATTTAGTAGTCTTGAGGAAAATCTTTAGCGGAACGACGATGATAACTTGCCAACAAGGAACAACTCCGGATTGGTTGAAGATGGAGGATGGAATTAACAATGGACTTGCTGATTCCAGAATTGAAGTAATGTATTTAGCAGAAGGACGTGGTCGAGATAGGTGACTTCAAGAAGCCAGAATTCACACTTTTGAGAACTTTGCACACAGGTGTTCTCGCAGCTTGAGAGAAAAAGACACAGATGATTTTTCCATGTTCTTCCATTGATATAGAATAGACAAGCATATCATCAAGATATACCACCATGGGTTACCAAGATATTCCAAGAATATCAAGTTCAAAAGGTGGGAGAAACAGACAAATGCTCAAAACACTTTCTGAGCTCAACACCCTTCGAAAGTCAACGTTACAAGCAAGGATTCATGTTGAAAGAGATGCATTGGCAGAATAGATTATCCGGTCCTACGGAAGAGAACAAGAAATGCCGCCTGGCTCACCTACTTAATTGGATCACCGGTTACAAAGATACAGAGATCTTGGATAAATAAACGATGATAGCTCCTACCTTAAGAAAAGCTATCAGAGATGAAAAGATGTGATTCCCCTGTATCAAAGAGAATTTTGCAGATATGGAGCTCAAAAAGATGTGAAGCATGATAAATAGATGATAGACCATCGTAGTGCCTTGAGAAAACTCTGGATTGCCAAAGATACTTGAATATGCTAAAGATATGATCACGGTATAACTCAAAATCACAGGAGATAACCGCCACCATTTGGAGGATAGTGTTGATAGCATTTTCCATATTCCACTCCTGATAAGTGTCATATAGCTATGCCGAGAACCAAATTACAATCACCAGCATCGGATCAACACTTGTTATGTAATTGGCCCAAGAGAATTTGAAGATGAAGTAAAACTCCAGGATTAAGCGCTGGTGACAAAAGAATGGGTTAGCAAGAACATGCCGATAAAAGGACGAAAGATAATGTTTCACACACGACTGAAGAGGAGTGTGGAAACACAGGTGTATCAAAGAAAAAAATTCCGCATTTTTCGGCATTAAAGTACCAATAGATGCGCAAAACCACTTAGCAGATAGAGATTAGCAACTCCAAATTCTTTGAAAACATGTTGGAAGGAAGAACACCCTTAACAAGATTGCGCCGGTTAACAAAAAGTCAGATAGATCGCGTCGGTTTACAAAAGCCTGTCGGTATGGAGTGTACCAACAGTTGATAACCAAAGGCAGATAGTGATAACAAGTTGGATGCAAGAGATAGACAAGGAATTCACGCACACACACACACAACCTATGGTACTACGGAACCCAGAACACGTGAATCCTAGTTTGAATTTTAGAAGAGGATTGAAAACGTTACACTTCCTTACCGTAAAAGGGTGGTGGGTGGGTAAGAAGAAAATGGAAGCTCCTACTCTCTCACGTTTTGTTTTTCCCTAGTATACATAGCTACCAAAATATTTGCTAGACTAACAACGACCATTTGGCTGAGACCCTGAAGGGCAGGATGGCTCTGATACCAATTGTAACTACCTCGGTGAATTACGCTCTTAGTTACATGCCTGGATGAGCGAAAGTGGTTAAAATAGTACGATGGGGCCGTGGGCCACAGTGTAGACCTTTCGGCCCCTAACCACTTACATGTAACATCGGGACAAGAACAAGCGGCGAATCGGCAATTAAGGATCAACTACATACACAAGTGAGTATGTATGCAAGCCACCATACAACTGTTCACAGAGCCATTCCATCTAAAATAAATAGAAATATTGCAACGCCATACGGCAAGATCCAAATGTCCTAGATAGAGCTAGTATTTTAGGATAGCTCCTCATACATCAAACATCAGAGTATAAGGCGGAAGCGCAAAACAAGATCCGAGTACGGATAAGAAGCAAATCGGCATAAGATGCCACATAAATAAACACATCCCGCCCACAGATCTCACGGATGCCCGTTCCCGGAATCTCTACACCACGTGATCGTTGCCAACATCATCCGTCTCCTCCACCCAGTATCCGTCTTGCGAGTACACCTATTCATCTGAATCAAACAAATTATCGTGTGAGACCCTAGGGGTACTCAGCAAGTCTTGATGCCTCTAAAGGGGACATAACCTGGGGTGACGCAATTGCAGCAAAAGATAATAACTAACAAGTCTATAGATACTCGCTAACCATCTGCCTAACCAATGATATACGGATATCCGTTAATTAGTAACAACAGTTATACAGTATAATTAAGAGATCCATCCTCCTTCTCGCTTACCAACGAGAAAGCGGACGAACAACCCATCCGTTAGCAGTTTTGTTAACCATTCCATGAGTATTGCACTATTTACTAGTCAAGTACTTAGTCAAATTAAAAGCGGTACTTTAGTTATACTTGTCTATGATCGAGAAACTGTGCTCCAAGTCGTCCATAACCGCGGACACGACTTTTAGAAAGATTTACCCTGCAGGGGTGCACAAATAGCAACACACACTCGATCAACCTCGGAAAAACCAACTCAAAACCCAACAAGGCATTCACGACAAAGCGATCACAGGATTCAGAAATATTTCAGGGGGCCACCCCATTAAGCTACCCGAAACGAAGTTGGCCGGCTCCGAGACGGACCCAAGGATTGCGTCAATGGCTGTAAACGACTGGGAACCCGAAAGTGTGACTGGGCTTGTCGATACCGCGAAAACACTCCGCATCCAAAACAGTACAGGTGCTCCTCGCACAATCTTAAATAATGCAGTAAAGTATGGCATAAGTACAAGATAGTAATAAAGCCCCAAACTACTTTGTGGCCCCAAGAAATAAGAATGAATCAAGCTCTGGCTCAGGGGGGTCCATAAGGCCTCCCGGATGTGGATAGTGCGAATAGTCAAGGAACAGGAATCAAGTACTCGGGGTCCTACGTGACACAAGTGAGCATGAAAATCCAAATAGCAGATATTGCCCACCGGTGCCTCTTTCATTAGTTATCCCATTACTACTCAAGTTAAGTTGTTTAGGTACCTCGTTATCCATCGGACACTCACATACCCTACACATACAGTTTTACGACTCGCATGGCTCAAACAACTCCTGTAGTAATGGCTCATGGGATGGAGGAACAAGCTTCAGTGGGGTTTAAAAGTAAAGGCTATGCAGTACTTGGGATTCAATTTAATGCAATCGCGACTCAATGATGCAAGAATAAGATAGAGGCAATAGGTGTTATACGTATGCAAGCATGTGGTAGTGCTTGCCTGGTAGCTCAGTTGAAGCGAGAGACGGATCTGGGTAGTGCTCCTGGGATTCCTGATATATCCCCTGCTCGGCGTCTATTCGAAGGAGAACCAAACAAACAAGGGCCAGCATAAATAAAGTGCACACGCATATGAATTAAAATGCGACAAGCAAACAAGCATGCCATGATGAATGATGCACAATTTACATGGCAATAATGTAGCATGGCATGGGTAAGGTGTGGGGTACAAGAATAAAGCATTTTATTAAGTTTTAGTCATGTTTTGCTCTCATAACACTTGCTGTATACTTTATATTTATATGATGCATGCTGCAATTCAGAACATGGAATGCATAGTTAGAACGGGCTCGTCGCGCTGATCGATTTAGACATATTATTTGTCAAATTTGGAGTTATAGATTTAAAGTTATTAATTATTTAAGAAAAGGCATTTTTATTGCATTTAAACAATTTCGAAAAATTTAATTTGCCCAAAAGATATTTTGAATGGCATATTTGCAATCCTCACATCTTTCTGATTCCAAAACATATATTATTTGTATTATATTATTTGGAATTACAATGTAAAGTTATTAAAAACAGAATTTAATTACATATTAAAACATTTCTGAAATTGTTTTCTTAAAACAGAAACGCCGACAGACTTTAGCTACTCAGTCACACCTAGCCACAGCCACTGACATGTGGGGCCATGCTGAGTTGGTGAAAAAAAACGAAAAAAAAAAAAGCACGTTTTGCTAAGCTAGCCAAGACGATCAAGGGCGGGTGGGGCAAGGCTCACAGGCCACACCAAATGAAGCGAGCTTAACCAGGGTGCCACGGGATCTAGGGCTACTACGGGTTGAGGTTTACAAAAACCCGGGAGCATTTGTGCAAAACTGCCACGGAGGTCAGTCTGTGGCCTGGGGTACTGCGGGTTGAGGCAAAAAGTGTGTGTGTGTGTGTGGGGGGGGGGGTATTTGAAAAGTACCCAACTGGTACTGTGGATCTTCTCTGAATTTGCTGTCGACAGGTCTGTTCGCGATAGCGGACAGAGCGCGGCGTGAGGGCTCGATCTGGCGACCTCCTGCGCGCGCGCGGCGGCGGCTACCGCTGCGGTGGCTTGGGGTTGCTGATAGGGACAGGGGCACGGCTAGAAGTGCTCTTGCGACGCGACTGCGAGGAAAATGCGACGCGACGCCGGCGAGGCTGCTCAACTAGCGGTCCGGCGTGAACAGGAAGCAACGGCGAGGAAGGAGGTGTCAGGGAGGTTTGGGGGCTTACCGCGGTGACGTCGGTGGTGATGGATCGGGCCAAGGAGCAGCAGGGCGATGGCGAGGCAGAGACCGAGCGAGCTAGGGTTTCCGTCGGCATCGCGGATCTGCGGCAGGTCTGGGGCCTCTTCTCCTGGTTGCTGTGCACGGGAACAACGTAGGAGGTCGCCTTGGTCTTCCCCGACACCAACACACCCGCCCGTCGCCGTGGTTTGTCAAGGAGATGGAGGAGGCCGACGATGGCCGATGATGGGGTGGAGAGGGTGGTGTGAGGAGAAGGGAGGGAGGCAGAGGCCGGGAACATCTGCAGCAATGAGACGGGAGGGAGTAGATGAGGATGGAAGAGGAGAGGGGTGCCGTGGGGGATCGGGTGGAGAAAAAGGTGGCTTCGGCCACCTTTTTGGCTTCTCCTCCCTCACGTGCTGGGCACGACTAGGGCATGGGAGGGGCAGTCAGGGACTGCCAGGGGGGACCAGGGCGAGGCCAGAGAGGCTGGCTCGGGTGAGGGGCCTAGCTGGCAGAGGGAAAGAGAGAGGAACCGAGAGGGGTGAGGCTAGGCATGGTAGAGCTTGGGAGGCTCGGCTAGGGTTAGGCTAGAGAGGGTGGTTTGGTTTGGAGTAGGGAGAGGGGAGGCTCGGCCTAGTGGGGTTCTTGTGCAGCGAGAGAAAGAGAGAGGGCCGAGAGGTGAGATGCTCGACTAGGTCTAGGGCTAGAGAGAAAAGGGAGAGAGAGGGTAGGGTAGGATCTTAGGGTTTTGGGGTTTTCTCTTGATCAAAACAAGCTCAAGCAAGGAAAGGTGGTGGACAAGAGGGAAGGGGTGTCTAGGGTTTTGGTATGGTCACACATGAACATGCATGGAAGCATACACAAGTGAGGGTGATGAGAGTGGAGGCAAGATAGATTAGAGTGGAGGTTTCACATGATCTTGCATGAGATGAAGAAGATGTGGTGAGGTGAGGATCTTAATGCACATGGCAAGGAACAAATATCAAGGTGAGAAGGTTGAGAGAAAAAGAGAGCTCCAAAAGAGGAGATCCACTCAAAAACAAAGGAAAAACCCAAGGAGAAGAGATGGTGGAGATTTGCATGGCCCATGCATGAGTAGTAGATGCCATGTTTAATTTGTGAAAACAAAATAAACCCCATGGCATTTATTCATATGCATTCCAAAATATGGAGTAAGGCCACGCTAAAAGAATTTAAAAGAAGGTCCCATGTGGAGTAGATGGAGGTGATCATATTTGAATATATTTGGGACTTGCTAGTGTATATATTCCACTAGATGTTTAACAGTCTCACTAATATTCCAACATGAGCATACATTCATAATAATCCATATGGAAACTAGAAAAAGGGGGTTCCACTCTCAAAGCATGCAAAGGTGGCTCCACATATTAATAATGTGAAAACAACATGATGCTAGTGTGAGGGCATGTGGAGTTAGAAGTGGATCCATCCCAACCCACATGAGCTAGATTAAATGCCAAAAGAAAAGTATAGCTCATGGATAATTAGGATGGTGGAATTATAAGGTGGTGTCAAAGAAAGGTGATGGAGTTGAATAAAAGATATACCCCAACTCAACTTGGGCATCAAGCATTTATCAAGAACCAAATACAATATATCAAGAGGCAAAAACAATGAATAATGCATATGAGAGAAGAACCAAATGAAAAGGGTTTTATATGATGCTCAAATGCAAGGTGGCATGATGACATGAGCATGATATAATTATGATGCAACAATTATATGTAGGAAGTAGCAATTATATTACTAGACCATGTAGCATTACAATTGTTAGACAATTGGGATGCTACACATCTCTTCTTCGATTGGTGACATTGTAAGACTATTGTTATCAATCTTAGGATTTTCATTACAATATTTATGATTGTTGATCTCATCTCTATGTGTGAGTAATTCTCTTTGGGTTAAGGGCTTCGGCCTAGCCATGTAGCAATTGTTCATGTGAATTATCATAGATGGGATCATGTATTAGTTTGTATGACATGATGTTATTGTATCCTATCTTGCCTCAATCCAAGGACTTGTCAGGTACCCAAGACCCCGGGGGTTGAGTCAGGTATAGGGAGTATGAGTGATGAATGATCTACAGGTTGGGAACCCCAGTGACAGAAGGGGTAGTACGGCTGTATGTGAGGGATTTTCTTGGGATTAACGGGGACATCACTATGCATTTCATTAGTTCTCTTTCTTCTATGGATGAGACTAGTAGGTTATTGCTATAAGCGGTTGCGGAGGCAATAGCAATTATGGATGCACCGCCCACATATAATTTATCTTGCTCTAACAAGTAAATGCATACTTCATTTCAATCTTTTATTCCCATCAGATGTTTTGCACAACTACAGGTGAAACCGAACGCCCTAGGCCCTCTCTCTCCATCATCGACAACAACAAAAAGACGCAAACTATTGGTCCAGTAAAAACACAAAAGGAATTATAAAACTCCCAAAGGTCCGTTAAAGTAACTTCACTACGCATTCGCTTCCCGAGGATTCGATAACCTAGGTCTACTAGGGAAAAAGAAGCTATACTACATCCGTAATCCGGATCGAAGGTATCAACCCTTTTTCTGGCGCCGGTGTCGGGGAAGCAATAGCTACCCTGGTGATGTTATTACAAACCTTGCTAGCTTTAAATCTTGTTTTTAATTTTTTTAGTTTGCTTTAAGTCTTTATTTGATAAACTAAAAAATTAGTTAGCCTTTAAATTCTTGCTTTTACTATTATAATTCTTTCTTTGAGAAAACCCAAAAACATAGGAAATATGGATGAAAAGAAGCTTGGGGAGTTTGATACTCCCAACAATGATTATTTGCATACTCCTATTACTCAGCCAGCAATTGTTGCTGATGACTATGAAATTAAGCCCCATTATTTAATTTTGGTTCAACAGAATCAATTTCGAGGCTCTGCCATTGAAGACACGGGTATGCACTTGAATACTTTTACTGAAATATGGGATATGATGTGTATAAAAGACGTTGACCCCGATGCGGTCAAATTGCGTCTATTTCCTTTCTCTCTTAGAGGAAGAGCAAAAGAATGGTTGCTATCTTTGCCTAGAAATACTATTACATCATGGGTGGGATGTACTTCTTTATTTATGACTAAATTTTCCCATGTGGAAAGACTATGTAACTCAGATCTAATATTACTGGCTTTAGACAGGAAGAGCGTGAGCCGCTAGCGCTTGCATGGGAGAGGATGAAATAATGCATGAGAAACTGTCCTAGTCATGGGATGGAAGATTGGTTAATTCTCCATCTATTTTATAATGCTCTTAACCCTGTGTCTAAGTCATCTATGCTTGATACTGCAGCTGGAGGAACGTTTATGGATAAACATATTACCGAAGCAAAGCAGCTGGTAGACAATATGCAAGAGAACCATGCCCAATGGCATGTGGATAGATCGAACACGAACAAGGTGAACTCCATCACACCACAAGAAAATGAAGAACTCAATGCTAAGTTGGATGAGCTCATACTAGCCGTAAAAGGTAAGGAAACCCAGGTAAGAGCTACCCCTGAAACAAATATTGAAGAAATAGACTCCGTAGCTCGTAATGATTATAACTCTTCTTGGAAGAAGAATTATAATCCTAATTTTCAGAAACATTATTTTAGTCCTGCAGGTCACTCTAATAATAATATAGGAACTAGTAATGGTAGTCTCCAAGAAACACTAAAGTCTTTTATAGACTCACAAAATGAACAAAATAATATTCTTGTTAAAATAACAGAGAACCATGATGCTATGCTTGGTAAATTATCTAACCAAGATGTTAGTTTGAGAAACGATTTGCAGGCCCTCCGAGAAAGAACAAGGATCGTTGAGGCACAGCTAGGTAAGATAAATGAGAGTCAAACTCTCATTCTAGCTAAATTTGCAGGTAAAGCTAAGCAAAATCCTATTAAAGACCTTAAGATGATGAAAATCCAAAGGGAGGAACCTGAAGAACTTGACTATAGTAATGCTCCTTCACCAAGCTACAATGTTGAAGATCTCGTAAAAAGGATCAACATCAAGATTCCGGTAAGTGAAGGTAGTGATGAATCTATGTACCAACACTTTGTTAATCAGGTAGCAATTAAGGTACATGAGCTTGAAGAAGAATATAAGCAAATTGCTGAAAAATTACCTGTAAACCTAGATGACATATTTGAGCCTACTATTAAGATTAAAATTGGAACCAATGATATAGCTACACTTTGTGATCTAGGTGCAAGCGTCTCAACAATTCTGAAGAGTCTTTTTAACAAGTTAAATCTTGCCTCCTTTGAAATCATTGAGTTAAAATTGCATCTAGCAGATTCTACCTACAAACAAGCTGTAAGAATTAAGGAGAATACTTTAGTATACATTAAGGGTTGTCTCGCTCTCATTGATTTTGTTATTTTTGACATGCCTGGAGATGCTACTGCTCCTATTATATTAGGCCGTCCTTTTTTAAGAACTATTAAGGCTTTTATTAATCTACATGAAGGGAATATGGAGCTTAAATTTCCTTCGCGGGATCCTTTTGTTATTCATTTCCCTAGGAAGAAGAAAGCCAAGCATGATGAAAAAGAGGCCATCACTTTGAAGGCCAATTACTTTGGAGTGGATGTTCTACTCATCTAGCCTAAGTGAGCAACATTAAGGTCAAGCTATTGACCATAAAAGAGCGCTTCATGGGAGGCAACCCATGTGAAATAAAGGTTTGAGTAAAGTTTTTAAGTTTTAGTTTTAGTTTATGCTTAATAAAGAGTGCTAGAAAACTCCAGTTGAGGGGGAGAAGTTCGATAGTACTAAAATCCTGCTTTATTCATGTTGTTGTTGGTCGACAATATTTATTGTCAATTTTTTGTCAAAAACAAGGTATATCATGAAGTTAGAGGAAAAGAAGTAATTTTCTAAGAAACATAATTTTTTTGATGCACACAGAGAGTTTAACGACCAACTATACGGCGGGAATAAAAATTCTAGCCGTATAACTTCGGTCGTATAGATATCTTTGCCATCAAATTTTTTTATTTAATATGTGCTGAGAGTTTAACGACCAACTATACGGCGGGAATAAAAATTCCGGTCGTATAGTTCCGGCCGTATCGATATCGATGCCTTTGTATATTTCTTTTCCCAAGGACAGACAGTTTGACGACCAACTATGCGGCGGGAACATATTGTTCCGGCCGTATAATTCCGGTAATATAGCTGCATCGCCAGGAGGAAACCCTAAAATTTTGACAGAAGGCCAACTATACGGTGGGAACGCATTGTTCCGGCCGTATAGTTGGGCCCGTATAGTTGCGTCCGACCACAAAATCGCACGGGAAGGTACCTCCAACTTCAAAACTTCAATCCTTTTTCTCTCTTCTACCTCCATACTCTCTCAAAACCTTAAGAGATCTTCATCTCTACTCAATTTCTTTCGATTTCCTCGCACACAAGTGATGTACCGTATGTTTATCCTTGATACTCCAATTACTTTTTGCAAATTCATCTTCGATCTATTGTCATTATCAATCTAGGGTGAGACCTACTATGAACCAATTGCCATGATTTTCCTGCCTAGATTATTATTTTGAGGAGATTCTTTAGTGTGCTATGATGAGGAATATGATGTACTTACTATTGTTGGATCAAAAGTTTTATTTTTGTCTTTCTTCAATGTTTTAGATGATGAACACAAGGAGCCAAACTCGTGCTCATGCCACCGCTTTTGCTTCTCGGGTTGTCGCTCAAGAACGCGTGGGGACACGGTTCATGGATGAGCCCCAACGTGACCGCTTCAACAAGATTAAGAACCACGAAATGAAGGCCACCAAGTGGGCTTGCCCCATTATATTGAACCAACTCGGTATTTATGATTTCAATTTACTTTGCAATAGAGCTAGCCTGCAAAACTTTGTGTACAATGATGTGCCCACTTATCGCCGCTTAACCATTGAATTCCTAAGTTTGTTGCAAAGCACCATTAAACAATGGCAAGGAGATGAGACTATTTCTTTCCGACTCATGAATAACAACTACACTTTAACTTTAGATGAATGGTGCACATGTTTTAATTTGCTAAACAATGATGTTAATGCCCTACGCGCATCTTTTACTGGCTTAGAACCTACCCCTGAACAATACTATAATGGAATGAGTTTCACTACTAGAGTGAACAAGGGGAAGAATATTCAACATCCTGCAATTCGCTATTTGTTCTATGTTATTGCTAACAACTTGCAGGCACGTAATGAGTTCACGAGAATCAATGAGGAGGACATCTTAGTCCTCGCAAAGGCTGCTTATATCAACTGCGTCTTGTCACTCAACTTGGGCATTATCTTGTGCGCTACATGGAGCACCAAGCCTCCCAAATCCAAGGACCAATCACAGGTGGAGGCGTCATCACCATGCTTGCCACTGCCCTAGGCATCGGCCTAGGTGAGTTGCAACCCGTTCTAGGTCAGCGACATGTTGGTTTCTCCACTTTGAAATCTTGTGGAATGCTCACTAGAAGAGGTGGTGTTTATTATCTGCATATTGTTGGAGCTGGGCGTCTCTACCCTGCTCCTATGCCTAATGGTCTTTTCTCTATCGAGGAGGGAAGTTTGCTATATGACTTATAGGTTGAGCAACACCAACCCGAGGAGGAGATTCTGGACGAGGATGAGGAACAAGAGGAGCATCCACAAACCTGGTTTGCTACATACCAAGACTTTCAAGAACTTGGAGGGACTGTGGAGAGGATGCATAGACTCTCTTTGAACCTCCGAGAAACAACCAGTAACCTCTCAACTCAATTTGTAAATTGGAATAACGATTTTTTCCCGCCACCACAATGATTTGAAGGGCTTGTAAAAGCCTAAGCTTGGGAAGTTTCCTCATGTATCTTTATTTGGCGTTTATTAGCTTTTATTTATTTCGAGGTTGTGTTTTTATTTGAGTTTATAAGCACTCGTGTTGGTTTCCCCAACACTTTATTTTTAGTTCTTTCTATTTACTTTCAAGATTTTCTAGCCGAGCTTTGCCGCCAATTTTCTATTCTTTAAATTCTCTCTCTTAAAAACAACAAAAATATTTCTCTATTTTTCCTTATTGTCCCTCTTTATTTTCTTTCCGCCTCGAGGTTTTCATATGTTTGCAGGGGAGTGGTCGACTTCGAGTTTCCAAGAAGAAAATAAAAAAGGAAGAGAGAAGTGGAACCAAATATGAGAGGTATGCCTTATGACTCCCCACTTTTGAAGTTTGAGAAACCCATGCTAGTTAGTAGTAAATGTTGAGATATTATATTGGTGGAGAGTCTTTGTATTATAGTAAGATTTTCATTTGCATGGGTATTTAATTAGGTACGTTTTGTTCTAGCTCTCGTAATTAACCAAATCTTGCCTCAAAATTGCTAAACAATTGTAATAAGAAAAAGTATCACAATTGAAGGCTTGAGCGTTGTAGTGTTTAGTCTTGAAAGCTTATTTCTAGAGACACTCAATGCCACTGAAAATGTTGATTGACTTGATAGCTCTCTTTAAAAGGATTTGCTCGATTGAAATAATGTTTAGCGATTTTTGTGAGCATGCCTAAGTTTGACTTGTTAATCATAAGAATGATATAGCTTTATGCATGTCAAACTTCATGGGATGCCAACAACTCCGCTGGCCTACGAACGATCTTAATAGAGGAAACTCCTAGATTTCGGCTATAAGTTGATTAAACACTTGTAGCAGCAATGCTATAGTGGGTAAGATCCTTGGCACTCCCGGGTAGCTGTAATTATGATGGAATCACTCCTCTGGCTGTTATGAGAAATCATTATGCAAAACAAACAAAAACCTTAGTGATGCCACGAGTGTCCATCAAAGCCCAATAAACTAATAAAAATCTTAGGCATGCTCTCAATTACTCAAGAACTGAAATTCTTGAAGGACAATGAATAGAAGAGTAGAACTTAAAAAGTCTTGATTTATTAATATGGGAGAACGAGATACTCTAGTATATATGCTTTTCATGACAACTCTCACACTCTCAATTTACATGATTATACTTTATTGTTCAAAGGCAAGCCTATGAGTTGATTATATGACATGGAATAAAGTTTACTCATTTGAATCATCCATGTTAACAATAATTTTGTTGCACTATAAGGATGCATAAAACCCGTATGATATGCTTGCCATTACTCTATCTATGCTGAAGTTTTTCAGACTTATGAAGTGGAGGAAACATGATGACGGGGGAATACCAATCGGGGTATACCCATGAAGCGGAGTCGCCAGCTGAAGCGAGCTGACTTCAGCCTAACCCTAGGCGGATCGACTCGCCAAATACGGCGACTGGCGCATAATGGATCCAGATGACTCGTCGACTGAAGGTCCAAGACGGCGACCTCAATAGAAAGCCCATTAGCACTTGTAAACCCTAACTGGCTGCGTATATAAAGCCACCAGGGGTACCCCCATGGGACACGTTCTCTCCCACGTGATATTAGATCTAGTCTCTCCCATCGCCTCCGGCGACTCCATTGTAAACCAATCTATGAACATATACTGGATTGATAGCAGGACATACGATCCTCCACCAAGGGGACGTGAACCTGGGTACGTCGCGTGCCAATCTCGCTCCCGGATTCTCCTACGTTGTCTTTCCCTTTCCTCTACGTAAGCTACCCTGTAGCATCTGCCGTGGTCAATATCACGACAGTTGGAGTCCACCGTGGGGCAAGCGGTGCTTGGAGGTGACGATCCGGGCGAAATCCTCAAATTCGCTATCAACGTATGCGAGCGTGATCAAGGAAAAGCTCGTGGCAGCTGATGGTTTCTAATAGAATCTCATCGTTTCCTCTCGTTGATTAGTTTATTAATTGATATATTTTATTTGGATCTAACCTCTTCTCTGTATACACATCATTGGAGAATTTGTCCATGTACGAGCAATTAGATTGAAACAACTACCACTGGTTCGATCTATTTTTCTTGGCGGCGGCTAGGTCGATGAAATCAGTCGGTTTCCAATACCTAGATCTAGCTGTGCATGCACGATTGCATGTGGCATGATTAATGGGCTTTTCTTACCTGATCTCATCTCTTACGTATTGGTTACTCTGTCTATGAGTATTTTATTCTAATTATTTTCACATTATTTTGCATACATACGCTACCATATGCATCGGTGGAGGGGACGAGATAGAAGTGTGCATCGGCCTCAGGCGGTTGTGGCCCGCGGTTCCTGGACCACCGGCTCCACCCTCGGTGGCTATTCCTCGACTCGGAAAACTACATAAGCGATTGATTCCTGATAAGTTCTTTTTTCAATCTAATATTTCCTATTTATTGCACTACCTGTTGATTAAATTATTTGGACATAATATCGCATGCAACGTTGCCTGTATGAATTCCCTGGAGTATTGATCCTAGATACAGGACGAGATCAAATTAATTGCTAGTCCGATTTTTCTGGTCGACGATTCAGCGGAAGCAAATTGTACAGCTCCGCTACATGAGAGCTTCCTTACGCATCAGCGCAACTGGCATGAAGTATCTCTAAATTATTGCTCCACACAATTATCTATCTTATTTGCAATCTAATCTTACATGCACATATGCACCGTTTGGAGAATTGACCATGAACGCAGGCGCCCTGGACCTTCAACTACGGCCATGGCCATTAATAAGCCGCGGTAGGCTTCGCCCTCATCACGGTCGAGTGCGTGAACTCGACGAGCGCCTGTAACACCAAAACCAGACCAGCGCCGCTGAACGCGAATAATGGTGCACCGTGCCATCCGTGTCTCAGAGACGTCTACTTTTGGGCGTGCAGTTCACTCGCCGTTTCCGCTCGCACCGGCTCCGACAAAAATCTGGCTGACTCCATCTGTTGTGACAAGTGCGACGCATCCACTCTGGATAACAAAAAATCCGATGATTTCTCCACTCTCGGGGGAATCGCTTCAACCAAAGCAACTCCTCCATGCGACTCCGTCCGACCAATGGTCCGGTCGAGCTCGCCGCCCTCACAGACTCGCCAAGGTCGGGGAATCACCCATCGCGGACTCTCCACACTCAAAATCGCCTTGACTGTCACGACTTCACCCTCGCAGCCTCGCCGACTCGCCATTCTACCGGCTAAACGTCACGCGACCCCGCCACAACGCGACTCCATCCGCCACGTGACCTTCGTCCGCCGCGTCGACATTGCCATAGCGCGACCTCTGTCCGCCGCTTCGACCCCGTGTCTGCCGTGTAGAATTCGCCATAGCGCGACCTCCGTTCGCCGCGTCGACCCCGTGTCCGCCGCGTCGACTCCGCCATAGCACGATTCCTTCCGCCGCGTCGACCCTATGTCCGCCGCGTCGACTTCGCCAAAGCGCGACTCCGTCCGCCGTGTCGACCCCGTGTCCGCCGCGTCGACTTCGCCAAAGTGTGACCCCGTCCGCCGCGCGACCATATGTCCGCCGCGTCGACTCCGCCGAAGCACGGCCTCCCTTCGCCAAAGCGCGACCTCCGTCCGCCGCGTCGACCTTGTGTCCGCCACGTCGACCTTGTGTCCGCCACGTCGACCTTGTGTCCGCCACGTCGACTTCGCCAAAGTGCAACCCCGTCCGCCGCGCGACCATATGTCCGCCGCGTCGACTCCGCCAAAGCACGGCCTCCCTTTGCCAAAGCGTGACCTTCGTCCGCCGCGTCGACCCTGTGTCCGCCACGTCGACTTGGCCTAAGCGCGACCCCGTCTGCCGCACAACCATATGTCTGCCGCATCGACTCTGCCAAAGCACGACCTCCCTTTGCCAAAGCGCGACCTCCGTCCGCCGCGTCGACCCCGTGTCCGCCGCGTCGACTTCGCCAAAGCGCGACCCCGTCTACCGTGCGACCATATGTCCGCCCCGTCGACTCCGCCAAAGCACGACCTCCCTTGGCCAAAGCGTGACCTCCGTCACCTTTGTCCGCCCGTGTCCGCCATCGGCGTCGACTTTATAGCGCTACGCGCTATACTTCTGCTACGTCGAATGTGTATGCCGCGCCTGCTAAGGGCCCCTCATCATTCGAGTCGCCAGAGAGGGTCACATGCCAAGCTGCATAGACTCACCACTGGGCGTCTCTTCCCTCCGGGAAAATCTAGTTCATCTTTGTCAACCTTTGAAACAGCGACTCGCAATGGCCAAGTAGTGTGGACGAGGACTCGCAAACCGAGTCTCGGATCGTCCACAAAAAAGCTAACCTAGAGCCATCATTGGAGTCGCCTTGCTCGACTAGCCTTCCGGGCCAAGACAAATGACAGTGCTACACAAACAGCACCATGTCCTCCTCAACCTTAGACAGTGCGACTCGCACGGCCAAGTACTGCAGATGAGGACCCGCAAATCGAGCATCGGATCGTCCAGGAAGAACGCTAAGCCGAGAGCCATCTTTGGAGTCGCCATGCGACTGGCTCCCCGGGCCAAGATGAGAGACTCGCTAACAAAAACAGCGCAACCAACGTCATCGCGGACTCGCAATCATCGCGGTCTCGCCACACTCGGGAACTCTCCCCTCGCGGACTCACAATCATCGCGGATATGCCACACTCGGGGACTCTCCCCTCGCGGACTCGCTCACCGCAAACTCTCCCCACGCGGACTTGCCATGCTCGACAACAACCACTACTATTTTCAGAATATGCATCTCTAAAGAGCCTCGAGTCACCTCTACAAGCCAACTCGAGCCTCAGGGACTACTCCTAGGCATACTACATGTGCGCGTGGTTCCACGACCATGGCTCGCTAAGCTCGGGGACTCGCCACCACGGACTCGCCACAGATTGCCACGCTCGGGACTTCACATCAAGATACTGCCATCGGACTCGTCCTCGCATACTCAACATGCTCGGGGACTCTCCACCGCGGACTCGCCCTCGTATACTCGACATGCTCGGGACTCTCCACCGCGGACTCGCCCTCACGTACTCAACATGCTGGGGACTCGCCACCGTGGACTCGCCCTCACGTACTCAACACGCTCGGGACTCTCCACCACGACTGGCCCTCGCGTATTCCTCTGCACTGATTTGGCGACTTCACCATCAATGATTTGGTGGCCTCCACGTCCTCTACGATAGCAAGTTGACAAGGCACTGGACAAACTTCTCCAAGGGGCGACTCCGTCCAACGGCGACTCGCCTGGCGCGTCAACTCACCTTGCGGATGAACTACTTCATAAGCTATTTCTCTATTTCAGGACCTCGCCAACGACTACCATCGACTCCACCCTGAAATTGCCTGCGCTGATTTAGCATCTTGAAGTCATCGCCGAGTCCCTGACGCACTCGGGGACTACTGACGGGGGAATACCAATCGAGGTATACCCATGAAGCGGAGTCGCCAGCTGGAGCGAGCTGACTGAAGCCTAACCCTAGGCGGACCAACTCGCCAAATACGGCGATTGGCGCATAATGGATCCATATGACTCGTCGACTGAAGGCCCAAGACGGCGACCCCAATAGAAAGCCCATTAGCACTTGTAAATCCTAACTGGCTGCGTATATAAAGCCACCAGAGGTACCCCCATGGGACACGTTCTCTCGCACGTGATATTAGATCTAGTCTCTCCCACCGCCTCCGGCGACTCCATTGTAAACCAATCTATGAACATATACTAGATTGATAGCAGGACGTAGCGATCCTCCACCAAGGGGACGTGAACCTAGGTACGTCGCGTGCCAATCTCGCTCCCGGATTCTCCTACGTCGCCTTTCCCTTTCCTCTACGTAAGCTACCCTGTAGCATCTGCCGTGGTCAATACCACGACACATGAGACTCCAACCATGAGTAAGATCACCATCTCGTTATTTCAGTTTAAATGCTAAGTTCCTTTTTGATTTTCGTTTTCTTGCTCGGGGACGATCAAGTTTAAGCTTGGGCAGGTCGATGGTTCTGAAATATAGCCATCTACGTCCATATTTAAACTGGATATTATTCATATTTTTTATGAAATATCTCTCTAAACCCTGCCACTAATGCCTAATATTAAGAGGGGTATGCAATCCTTTCTTTTTATATTTTTCCTGCGCGGGTAATGTCGTTTGAAGATGGGAATCACTATATTAAAGTCAAAGATACGAGATTTACAACAACCAGAAGAAACCAGGAGCCGTGAAGCGGAGGCAGACGCTTCAACGACCAACTATACGACTGGAGCAAAATTCCAGCCATATAGTTCCGGTCATATAGTTGGCGCCGCCACCGTTAGATCAGACAGAGCAACTTTCATGAAGGGACCCCTATATAAAGAAGCCTCGGGCGACGAGAAAACAAGCTCCAGCCGCCCCCAGACCATAGACATCTCCAGCCGCCTCTAGATCTCAAAACCCTTCTCCATCTCCATAGCCATATTTCACCACTTGTAATAGTAGATCTCTTCTTTGATTTGCGACATTGTAAGACTATTGCTATCAATCTTATGATTTTCATTACAATGTTTATGATTGTTGATCTCATCTCTATGTGTGAGTAATTCTCCCTTGGCTAAGGGCTTCGGCCTAGCCATGTAGCGTTTGTGCATGTTATTTATCATAGATGGGATCATGAATTAGTTTGTATGACATGATGATTATTGTATCATCTCTTGTCTCAAACCAAGGACTCGTCAGATGTTTTGCACAGCTACAGGTGAAACCGAACGCTCTAGGCCCTCTCTCTCCATCATTGATAACAACAAAAAGATGCAAACTATTGGTCCGATAAAAACACAAATGGAATTCTAAAACTCCCAAAGGTCCATTAAAGTAACTCCACTACGCATTCGCTTCCCAAGGATTTGATAACCTTGGTCTACTAGGGAAAAAGAAGCTATACTACATCCGTAATCCAGATCGAAGGTCTCACACCACTGTTTATGTTGATAGATTCTTTTAAAAGGAAAAGGAAATGCTGAAAGAGAATCTATAAAATATTTGGCAAAAAAGAAAAGAGTGAAAATGTCCAGCTAAGGAATATAGATGATATACATGTTATAGTTGTATTCTTTGCTTGTTAAACAATGTGGTTCTTGGTTATTGGATACCGAATTGGTTAGTATGAAATATCATACAGAATAACGCAATTCATGAACTACAATGGCCTAAGTAACTAGCAAGAGAATATGTGATGATGTTCATCAAAAACGAATAAAGTGTTATTGTGTTCATCGTTGACATCAAAGCTTGCCTTCAAGATTAGTTTAAATAATTGTTTTTTTGTTCCGGTATTATGAGAACAATGGTTGTTCAAATAATTACCGTATTCCATAGAAGATGGATGAACTTTTACATGTCTAGTTGGAGAAATCACGGCCATAAAACTAATGCTAAAATGTCGCAAGGCAAATGATTGAAAGATCACCTATGAAGTGACATTGTCGTTTAAATTATATTGGAAAGAAAACATGAAGAAACTCCATGTTGATGGATTTTGGGAGAATTTGATTTTGATCAAATGATGCTCTTGAGACTTTCCTCGAGATAATTGAAACCCCGTTCATAGGACATATAGGAACGGATGACTAACTTATTGGACATTGTGCATCTTGATGAATATAGTCCATTATATGTAGCCATGTGTGGTGGATCTTTCGACTTCATATGCTTTCTCCAAAAATTTGAGTGAATATATCTATATATTTACTTAATAAGAAAGAAATATGAAACATTTGAAATTTGTTTAAAGACTTTCAAGATGAAGTGGAAAATCATTGTAACAATAAAATAAAGAGTTTGTGATTCGTCATAAAGGAAGATATTTGAGTTACATATTTAGCAAAACACCTAAGATTTGAGGAATTTTTCCATGGATTTGCATTTCTAGATAAACCATAGGAGTATGGTATGTTAGAGAGATCAAATCAAACCTTGTTTCACATGGTAAGATCAAAGGTGTCATTTATGAAACTGCCATTATATTTTAAGGATTAAAGCTTTAGAGACTACAGCTTTTACACTGAAAAGAGCACCATCGTGATCCGTTGAAATGACACCATAAAGGTTATGGTTTGGGATAAAACCCGAGTTGTCTTTTCTTAAATTTTGGTATGCCATGCATAAGTAAAATGTTCAAAACGAAAGTCAGATAAGCACGTCTTTGTAGGTTATCCCAAAGAATTTTTTGGGTATTCCTCCATAACACCGAGGATAAAAAGAGTTTGTCGCTTGGAATGTCAATTTTCTTAAGAAGGAATTTTTTACAAAAAGTTAAGTGGGAGGATAATAGAACTTTGATTAGGTTGGTGAACCTAAGCAAACATGTGCTAAGTATCATAGCACCAGAAAGTGTTCTGGAGGAGACCACACTACTCATGGATCCCGTGATTACAAAGATTATAATCTTGGAGATTAGAGTTCCTATTGAACCGTGTGGGTCGGCAAAGAATCAAATAGTAAGATTTGAAAACACAAGTCGTTATTCTTTTGACAATGATGAACCGACTACATGCAAAGAAGCAATGATGGGCCCTGACTCCATAAAATGACGAGAAGTCATAAAATCCGTGATAGTATCCATACACAAGAAATCAAGTTTCTGAACTTGGAAGACCCTCCAGAAAGGCATGAAGTCTATTGGTTGTATTTGGATCTATAAAGAAATAGACATGGATGTTTGATATCTTTTAAATAGTTGACATGCTGAAAAGGAGTTTACAACAATGTTCAAGGAGTTGACTATGAAAATATTTGATCTTTCGTAGCGATATTTAGTCTTGACGGATTAATGTAGCAACCACTACATATAATTTGGTATATGGTAGTTGAACAAACAAAGAAATGTTCTTCTAATAGAATGGTTACATAGGACGTGTACATGACACGGTCTGAAGGATTTTGTTAAATCAAAGGATGCTAAAAAGGGCATGCAAACTTCAATGGTTGAAGTAAGCATAACAGAGTTAGGATCTTCACCATGATGAAACTGTTAAAAGTTTTAATTTTATCAGAGATGGTGAAGATGCTTGCATTTGTAAGAAATTAAGTGGGAGCGTTTAGGCATATTTCCAATACCTTATGTAGAGGACATGTTGTTAATTGGAAATGTGTATCTTTTATTAACACGGATTAAGAATTTCATTAAAATTGGATTTCGATAAAAGACTTGGGCAAAACCGGAATATTTGGCATCAATGTCTATATGGATAGATTGAGGCACTAATATGGTTGTACCAGACATACATATATGAGATATTGAAAGGGTTCAATATGGAAATGACAAGAAAGGTTCTTGCTGCTTGGAAAGGATTGAATCAAGATTCAAGTGTATCGACACTTGGTGAGTGAAATTACATGAATATTTTGATCAATAATACTGTGATATGTACATATACAGATATGTATTGTGCTCTAAATGTTGTGAGCATATACCCGAATGATTCGTAAGATGATCATTGGACGATAGTAAAGATATTCTTATGAGCTTTGGAAGAACTAATAATATATTTATGTAGAGGTGACAAATAGTTACAAATAGTTCATTGTAAAGTGTTACATTGATACTAGTTTTTCACAAGATACAAATTAAATTTATCTCAATATAAACTATGGGTGGCATAATGTAATGGAAAGGAGGTTTCATGATGGATTTGGATGAGTTCCAAAGTTGATACATTGTGACGGATACTACAACAAAAGGCGAAGTATATGACTACTATAGTAGCAGCAAAGGAGGGAATTTGGTTAAGTAGTTTGTTATCAACCTAGGTGTCGTTCACAGTGGTCTAGTACTATGAAGATATATTGTGCGACAATTATATCAACATGTTTGAACCTGAAGGAACTAAAGGTCTCAACAAAGGACTAAATTTATATAATGTCATCTCATTAGAGAATGAGTGATGCATAGATACGCAAAGACATGCAAATACACGCGAACCTGAAAATGTCAAATCCAGAGATTATGTTAACCACTAGCAAACGTGTATATACAACAAAAGGAAGCCATAGGTTTTGAATGCGCAAGTTTACAGACTAGATTATTGACTCTAGTGCAAGTAGGAGACTGAAGGGAATATGCCCGAGAGGCAATAATAAAGTGGTTAGTATCTTATTCCTTGTTTATGATAAATGTTTATTTTGTATGCTATAATCATATTAATTAGAAACATTAATACATGTGTGTTTAATAAACAAATAAATAGTTCCTAGTTAAGCCTCTCTTATAAACTAGCTCGTTGATTAACAAGATGATCAAGGTTTCCTGATCATGGACATTGGATGTTGTTAATAATGAGGTCACAACATTGGTGGAATGATGTGATGAACATTCATTCTAAGTATAACAATATGATCAAAGTCATTTTGTTTAAATTTCTATAACATCATACGAAGTAATTCTAGTCCTTAGACCATGAGATCATGTCAATTACTAACACTAGAAGAGTAACTTGATAATATAAAATGTAACACCATAATAGGATGACTATAAAGGTGGGTTCAGATACTCCGAAGGTGTTATGTAGAGTCTCATGGATCAAGAGTGGGATTTTTCCATCTCGATGACAGATAGATATACTCTAGGCCCTCTCGGTGATATCACATTAAGATAGTGATACGTCCAAAACATATCTACTTTCCCGAACACTTTTGTTGTTGTTTCTCCTCTAAACTTGTGTGATTTGGATGCAACTAACACGGACTGACGCTGTTTTCAACAGAATTGCCTTGGTGTCTAGTTTTTGTGCAGAAAATCAACTATCAGGAAAAATCCCGGAAAATATGCCAAAAATCCTATTTCACCAGAAGTCTCCGGGCGAATCACGAGACAGGGGGCCGAGCCGGCCACACCACTGCCACGCTGGCTAACCAGCCGCTTAGGGGTGGTCTGGCCGCCCAGACACCCCCTCGGTCTCCCTCTTAACCTATAAGAAGCCTTCTGACCTAAAAACTCTGGGGGGGGGGTCGACGTTTTTCCAGAAGGAGTTCCGCTCCACCGCCACCACTAGATTCCACGAAATAGCACCAAAAACTGCTTCGCACCTACGGGAATTGGAGGAGATCATCGCCATCATCATCACCATCGCTTCTCCATCGACCATCCATGTTTCCCCCATCTATGAGTGAGTAATCCCCTGCTGTAGGCTACGGGTTTGGTAGGGATTGGATGAGATCGTTCATGTAATGGCATCAAATTGTTAGGGCATGGTGCCTAGTATCTTCTATTAGTGCTTTATGACTTTGTTGCTACTTGCTATGCTTAATGCTTGTCACTAGGGCCTGAGTGCCATGATTTCAGATTTGAACATGTTATTGATTCATTATGATAGTATTGTTTATGGTCTTACCTACAAGTTGTATACACACATTGTCGTCCGGAACCAATGGCCCCGAAGTGACAGAAATTGGATAACTGGAGGGAATGGCTTTGATGTGAGGATCACATGTGTTCACGGAGTGTTAATGCTTTGCTTCGGTGCTTTATTAAAAGGAGCACCTTAATTGCCAGTAGTTCCCTTGAGGACCCGCTGCAAACGGGAAGGCAGGACAAAAGATGTTGTGCAAGTTCTCATTGCAAGCATGTATGACTATATATGGAACACATGCCTAGGATTATTTTAGTACTTGGATGCTTTATCTTATTTATCTGCAATTGCCCTATGTTCTGATTGCTATGTGAATTGTCTTGTCCATACAACGCCCGTCCATCCATCCCTATGCGTACCGCACTCAAATCCTACTGTTTACTGCTATTGTTACTGCTGTCTTTACTTTACTACTGCTGTTACTTCACTACTCCTACTACAAAAATTTTGCTACTGATAAACTGATGTGAGCAAGATTGTTTCTAGGTGCAACTGAATTGACAACTCAGTTGTTAAGGCTTATAAATATTCTTTGGCTCCCCTTGTGTCGAATCAATAAATTGGGTTTCAGTTCCCTCGAAAATACTGCGATACACCCCCTATACTTGTGGGTCATCAAAACTATTTTCTAGCGCCGTTGCCGGGGAGCATAGATTTATTTATTAAGTTCACTTGGATTCTCTATTGTTCGCTGCTATCCATCCATCATGGGTAAGTCTCGTGATGGCAAGGTTCCTATTTTACCATCCACTACAAGGAGAGGTATGGTTCTGAACACCTCTGTTGCTCTTGATTCACCATATGTTATGAGTAAGCTCGTTACACCACCACACACACATGCTACACACACTGCTACTACTGCTGAATCTAAAACTTCTGATGCTTATGATGCTGCTTCTACTGTGCTTGATAAGAGTGGTTCATTAGGTCCTTTTCTAGATGCTACGATTGCTAGAGCTATAGCTGGAAATACTGAAACTCCTAATGAAGACACTACTACACCTGTTAGTTCACCTGAGTCTAGTGAGAGTTATGATATTGAAGACGGTTATGTTGAGATGACCGATGAATTTATTAAAGAATGTAAAAATACCCAGGATAGTAGCGCTGCTAAGATTCTCCTTGAGAGGCGTACTATCAGACCCAAATTGTCTCCTATTGCTAATTTTTCTGCTTCTCCCATAAACATTAAAGATAAAGATTATGATTTCTCTCTCGATCTATCTTACATAGCTATTGTTGAGAAAGAACCTTTTTGTGGGACTAAGAATGAAAGTGCGGTAGCACATATGAATGAGCTTTCTACCATGAGTGGCTTGTTTTCTGATGATATTAAGATGCGTACTTACTTTGTTGCTAAGATTTTCCCCTTTTCATTGAAAGGAGAAGCTAAAACTTGGTTTAGAAGTTTACCTCCTGGATCTATTGATAGCCCTGATTGCTTGATTTGTACTTTCCTGCATAAATATTTTCCTCCTAGTGCTAGACATGCTATTTTGCAGGAACTTTTTGATTTTAAACAGGGAGAAAAGGAGATATTGCCCAAATCTTGGGCAAGGTTTTGTGCTTTGATTCATGCACAGGCTGGAAGTCCATTACCTAAGAATGAGCTTCTTGATATATTTTATAATGGACTAACTGAAGAATCTAGGACATATCTAGATAGTTGTGCTAATTGTGTTTTCAGGAATAGGACTCCCAAAGAAGCTGAGGAATTAATGGCTAAAATAAGCAAGAATTATGAAAATTGGACTCCTCCTGAACTAGCTATACCTGAAGTAATTATACCTGCACCAGCTATTCCTGTGCCTATACCATCACCTAAGAAGAGGGGAATTATTGAATTGAATGATGAAGTAATGAAGGAAGCTAAGAAATGTCTTAAGGAGAAGGGAATCAAAGCTGCAGATGTCAAGAATTTACCTCCTATAGAAGAATTATGTAAGCCTATTCCCTACTCATCCACTGTTGAGGTACACTCTCTCCAACACTTTGATGAAGGTGATATCCCTTACTCTAAACCTCCTGATCAATGCTTAGAAGAATTTGATATTTTCATTGTTAAGCAAGATAATTTCAATAAAAGGGTGCAAAACCATCTAATGGAAAACACTAGAGCTATTGTTGAGTTAAAAGATATTGTGGAAAGAACCTCTAATGATGTTAAAATGATTGTTAAACACTTTCAAATGGTTCAAACTCAAATAGATCAACTCATTAAAGTGCAAAAAGACTTGCTAGTTAATGCTGCTAAAGAAAAACATGCTTATGAAATTAGAACTAGAAGTGGTGCTGCTACCCAGGATCCTCTATATCCCGAGGGGCATCCCAAAAGAATTGAGCAGGATTCTCAACAAGCTGAAAATAGTGGGTCTACTCGTAAGAAAAGGAAAAAGAAACATAAAACTATTGTAGAACCCTTTGAACCTGCTATAGATCCTAATAGTATATCTATTTCTGATGCTGAAACTGAAAGTGGTAATGAAGAAAATGAAGCTCCAAATGAAGAAAAAGTTTAAGAAGAACCTGAAAAGCACACTAAGAATACTAAATACACTAAATAAGATTTTATTGCTAAGAAACATGGTAGTGAAAGAGAACCTTGGGTCCAAAAACCTATGCCTTTCCCTGATAAAAAACACAAGTCAAAGGAATATGACCACTATAATAAGTTTTGTGAGTGGATGAAACCTTTATTCTTGCAAATTCCTTTGACTGATGCTATTAAATTGCCTCCTTACTCAAAGTATATGAAGGATATTGTCTCGAATAAAAGGAAGATGCCTAATGAAGAAATCTCTACTTTGCTTGCCAATTACTCCTTTAATGGTAAGGTTCCTAAGAAACTTGGAGACCCAGGGATTCCAACTATCCCTTGCTCTATTAAGAATAGTTATGTTAGAACTACTTTGTGTGATTTGGGAGCTGGAGTTAGTGTTATGCCTTTCTCTCTCTATAAGAGGCTTCAACTAGAGAAATTAATACCAACTGTTATATCTTTGCAAATGGATTATAAATCTACCACTATTCCAGTTGGTATATGTGAGGATGTACCTATTCAAGTGGCTCATAATTGCTTGATATTAACTGATTTTGTTGTGCTTGAAATGCCTGAAGATGATAATATGTCTATTATTCTTGGGAGACATTTTCTTAATACTGCAGGGGCTGTTATTAATTGTAATCAAGCAAAGGTGACCTTTAATGTTAATGAAAAGGAACATACTGTCTATTTACCCAAGAAGATTGAAAGGACTTATGGTTTGAATTCAATTTAACATGTTGAGGGCATTCAAGTTGGAGAGATATATTGTCCCATACCAAGAGAAAAATTTGAAACTATCATGATTGGGCCCATTGCTATCAAGGTTGAGGTAACATAATCATTAGTGGAATACAAAGTTTTGTCTCATATGGAATTGTTTTGGTAACAAGACCTGATCAACCTTGTTAACAAAAGGATTTCATTGAACAAAACAATGTTTTCACCGTGATTATCTCCGTTTACTCTTATTCTATCCATTTCAGTTTTGCTTTCGTTTAGTTTTCTTTGTTGTTAGTTGTTTGCATGTTAGAGTGTCTTAGAACTTCTGTAGTTCTAGCCTTGTTTTGTCACTGCATCATTCCAAAAAAAATCTTTCTCTCAAAAAATCATTCATCTATACCTAAAAAATGCCCAAAAATAAAGTGTCTCGAAAAATTCCAGAAAATTCATATTAAATTTTTACGTGAAAAAAGGGTCAGAGGAGTACCTAGAAGGTACCAGGGGGGGCACCAGGCAGGAACACCACCTAGAGGCGCGACCTGTCCTGGGTGGCGCCATGCCATGGTGTGGGCCACCCCTGGCCCTCCACTCACTCTCTCACTTGCCACTTTCTTCTCTCTCCCGAGCAAACTCCAGTTCATTGCTCAAAATCGCGTTCTTGCTGTGCTTGCCCTCGAATTTTCGATCTCCTTGCTCAGCCCATATTTGCTGCTGAAATTTGGAGCATTTGTTCTCCGGTATGTGACTCCTCTGCTTGTCCAAGTAAATTTGTGTTTAGTGGATTATATCTTGAGTATTTTGCTGCTGTAGGTGACAGGTTATGAGAGCTTGTAAGCTTGTTTGATGCTTAGAGATATAGTTTTGATGCATGTTTAGGCCTCTTACAAGTCCCTATGAGTAGTGCCCTCCATTATATTCACTTTGCAACCACTTGTTTAATAGGTGTTTGAATTTCAGAATAGAAGATGAATGAGCATCAACTAAACCAACATGAACTATGGGTGCCTGAGGTTATGAAGGTTCACCGAGAGGAGGAAGTTTTTCCTTCCATTTATCCATGCTCTGAATTCATGAGAGCTGCAGGAATTCTCTAGGATTTCCACACTTTGGTTTCTAATGCAGGGTTGGAGCACTTTTTGGAAGATGAACCTTGTCAATTTGTGAAGCTAACCATGTCTGTGGTGCAGGACTTTCAATTTAGTTACTCTTTGCCTAACTGCATGGTCCACTACAAAATTTACAATATTGCTGTCGACCTTTCTCTCGATGACTTTTGTGTAGCTATTAAGGTACCTCAATGGGGATCATGTAGAAGGATTAAAGAGCGACCTGCACCACTCATGGATTTATATGCAGAAATTTGCCAAGGGAGAAGCTTCTCGAAGGAGAGTGGAAAAATCCGTAACATTCATCTCCCCTCCATTCGCTACTTTGCCTACTTTATTGCTAAGTGTGTTATTGCTAGGAAAACTGCCAATAAGTTATCTCCATATGATCTAGCATTTATCTCTGCTGCTCTTAAACGAGATAGGTCTTACAACTTGGGTGCTTTGATAGCTTTCCGTCTTGCTGCTAACCGCGAGAAAGGTGGAATTTGTGGGGGGCTCATTGCTTCTCGTTTACTAGCATTGCATGTTTTAGTGCCTCATCATCTAGACCTACAGTTTCCCATAGAAAGGCTTGATCTTAATTCCATGATACAGCATAAATTTGTTTCCTCGTGGGCTAGTTTGAGTGAGCTGTCTTATGAAATAACCTTTCTCAAAGCTGGTTGGAGAAGGAGCAAGTCCAAGCATGTTGTCCTTTTTCCTGCACCTGTTTTGTTTAATCTTGATAATAGGGTAGGATGTTCTCTCACGGAGGAGGAGTTTGATACGTATTTGGGAGAGCTCTCCCAGAGGAGCAGGATACTAGAAGGGAAGTCACGGATGATTCGGTCCAGCCCTCGAATGAGGGGGAGTCTTCATATCAGCAGCCTATCTATGATTGGGGAGCTTCTTCTTCCTCCCAAGGGCCCAACTATGATCATTCTTATCATGATCCTCCTGCTTGGAATCCTTACCCGTATCTGGATTGACACCCACTTAGGCCAAAAGCCTAAGCTTGGGGGAAGGTACGCTGACATCGCACTCATCTCCTTATCATGTTACATCGGTACTTTGTGTATTCATGTTTCGTTCTCCTTTTAGTTTTTGTTCTTTCTTTGCTTTCGCTTTCTAAAACACAAAAGACCAAAAATATTTCTGTTGTTTCTCTTTGTTTGCTTCTTCTTCTTTTTGCCTTGGTTTGTTTTTCCCTTTTTGCTTTGTTTGAACTATTCAAAAAACCCAAAAATATTTTGCTTTGCTCGCTTTTCCTTTTGGGTTCTTGCTTTAAAAAAATCAAAAACACCAAAAATATTTGTTGTTCTTCTTTGGCTTTGTGAGTTTGTTGCAGGGTTCAGCAATCCTCAGTGGATATTGGTTTCATATTATTATTCAAGACACACAAGTGAAGAGCAATAATGAGGATTAATGACAACTTGAGGTGTGGTAAGAGGCTGGTAACAAACTCTATTTGTTTTCATTTTTGTACATATACTCATCATTGTAGGCATGCTTAGTCTGTTCATATAGGGTTTATGTTATTTATGGATGCTTAGTAGTTCTTGCTTTCATATGATTAGTTCTAGCTTGCTAATAGTTTGTAGCATGTCTTATGAATGTTTGCTTGCATTACTCTATTCATAACTTGGTATGACACCATGGTATCCTCCTCTGAATGTTTCATTTGAATTGACTTGGCACATGCTCATGCATGCATATGACTGAACATATCAGTTAAGCCTCCATGAATTATTTTGCCTTGAGGGTCTTGAATCACTTTCATGCCATGATTAGTCCTATTTTGCTGCAAGCATGATTATGACAGCTATTGCACTCTCAGTTGTCGCTCCCTTACTATTGCTAGCCTTCACTTACACTGAGTATGTTTTACTCTTGTTTCCAATTCCCTAAAACCAAATATTGCCAAAGTGTCCACCATACCTACCTATTAGCATCATTTGCTATTTCCGTGCATATTCAATATGCCTTGTTTTCTTCCGAATAAAAAGTTTGCTTGTTATGAGAAAGTTAGTTAGTAAAGCTCTCACGAACTTGATGGCACACTTTATTTCCTGCACTTAATAAACCTGAACCATTGTGACTATCCATGAAAGTTATATGCTTGCAAATTATAGGCTGAGGATTAGCAGAACGGTGCTGTCATGGGGAACGCTTTCAACACTTGTAAATATATACCCAGTTGATACCATGCTCTTTTGTTTGCGGATGTCGTCGGTGTGAAATAAAAGGGGAGCTTGTAAGTCCATGGAGTTATGTATGTGTGTTAGAGAAACGCCTGGGCCGCCGGTCTAATCCATGTCGTCATGGTGGAAACCTGCAGCGTAACCATAATGATATCTATGAAGCATTCTTCTTATAAAAAAAGAGAGAGATGGCTATTGAGAGAAAGAAAAAAAAGAGATTTGAGAAAAGAGGAAAGAGAGAAAAAAGCACCATTTTCCCATGGTAAATAAGAAGATTGCTGAGATAGTCATTGTCTGCTTGCCTTGTCATTTTGATATGGGGATTCTTCCGTATCATCGGGCAAGGGTACCCCGTTGGCAGTTCTCTATGATACACACGTATTTATGATGACAAGAACTTACCGGTAACTAAAGTTGAGTAGCATGAGGAGCGGCCCTCGTACTCAAGGGACATAGGATTTCCAGTTTATTGTATGTCAAGCATATAACTCAGATTGGACCTCACTTTCACCTTGACCATATTAAAGATGCTTATGATAGGGGCAATGAGAGCTCAAAGCTAATGAGTACCATACTTTCAGCATTTGGAAGCCTTTCAAACTATTCAAAACCTTTTCATTTCTTTGTTGAGTCTCCATATATTCTTTGAGCACTTTCTTGAGAGCATAGTTGTCATTCTTTGTGCCTGTCTCATTACTTGATTATTTGTGTTATGACTTTGATGCATGTATCTTTGACATCTTTACTTCTAGTCTTCACCTGAACTTCAGAGGTGCCTTGGCATTCATAATAAAAAGGCTAATGTTGCTTATATTTATACTTCATGCTACTTATTATTTTTAAGTTGGAATCTCTTCAGAGCTTGCATTTCCTATTAAGTAAACTTAGTTGCATACTCTTTATTATGAATTGTCTAAGTAGTTGATCACATGCTAAGAATATATACATCATATGAAGCAAATGTGTTCGTGAAAGTTCTTTTATCGCACTCAGTTTTCAACTGAATTGCTTGAGGACAAGCAATAAGCTAAGCTTGGGGGGAGTTGATACGTCCAAAATGTATCTACTTCCCCGAACACTTTTGCTATTGTTTCTCCTCTAAACTTGTGTAATTTGGATGCAACTAACACGGACTGACGTTGTTTTTAACAGAATTGCCTTGGTGTCTAGTTTTTGTGCAGAAAATCAACTATCAGGAAAAATCCCGGAAAATGTGCCAAAAATCCTATTTCACCAGAAGACTCCTGGAGACAGAATACGAGACGGAGGGGGGCTGGACCCAGGCCACACCACCTGGCCGCGTGGGCTAGCCCAGGCCGTGCCAGGGGGTGGTCTGGCCGCCCTAGACACCCCCTCGGTCTCCCTCTTCGCCTATAAGAAGCCTTCTAACCTAAAAACTCTGGGGGGTTTCGACGTTTTTCCATAAGGAGTTCCGCTCCGCCGCCACCGCCAGATTCCATGAAACAACACCAGAAACTCTGTTCTGGCACCCTGCCGGGACCGGGAATTGGAGGAGATCATCGCCATCATCATCACCATTGCTTCTCCATCGACCATCCATGTTTCCCCATCTATGAGTGAGTAATCCCCCGCTGTAGGCTATGGGGATGGTAGGGATTGGATGAGATTGTTCATGTAATGGCATTAGATTGTTAGGGCATGGTGCCGAGTATCTTCTATTAGTGCTTTATGACTTTGTTGCGACTTGTTATACTTAATGCTTGTCACTAGGGCCCGAGTGCCATGATTTCAGATCTCAACATGTTATTGATTCATTATGATAGTATTGTTTATGGTCTTACCTGCAAGTTGTATACACACATTGTCGTCCGGAACCAATGGCCCCGAAGTGACAGAAATCGGGATAACCGGAGGGAATGTCTTTGATGTGAGGATCACATGTGTTCACAGAGTGTTAATGCTTTGCTCCAGTGCTCTATTATAAGGAGCACCTTAATTGCCAGTAGTTCCCTTGAGGCCCCGATGCAAACGAGCTGGCAGGACAAAAGATGTTGTGCAAGTTCTCATTGCGAGCACGTATGACTATATATGCAACACATGCCTCGGATTATTTAGTACTTGGATGCTTTATCTTATTTATCTGCAATTGCCCTATGTTATGATTTCTATGTGAATTGTCTTGTCCATGCAACGCCCGTCCTTCCATCCCTATGCCTACCGCACTCGAATCCTATTGTTTACTGCTATTGTTACTGCTATCTTTACTTTACTACTGTTGTTACTTCACTACTCCTACTACAAAACTGTTGCTACTGATAAACTGCTGTGAGCAAGATTGTTTCCAGGTGCAGCTGAATTGACAACAAAGTTGTTAATGCTTATAAATATTCTTTGGCTCCCCTTGTGTTGAATCAATAAATTGGGTTTCACTTCCCTCGAAAATACTGCGATACACCCCCTATACTTATGGGTCATCAGATAGCTTGCAAGCAAGTGATGTGATCACTAGAATGTTATATCACGAGAACGAGAAAAGAGTGCATGTCAGTAAAAAGATCAAACTAGGTATGGAGATACCGATGATCGAATCTCGGACATGTGATATATCATGAGAAAAAGGGATTTAGTAACGTTAAAGGTTCACACGATCACTCAAGTCATCGTTGAATGTGTGGGAGTCAGTACGGATCTCTAGGTCCCGCAGCTGATTATTGATCGGAGAGGGGTCTCGATCATGTATGCATTATTCGCGAACCATTGGGTGACACACTTAAGGGATACCGACATCATTTAGGAGCAAATATGTGATACGTTGCTAATGTATCCATAATTTTTGATGTTCCATGCTTGGTTTTATCTACTTTCTTATGTTTTGTCCACACTTTGGAGTACTTTTTATACACTTTCTTGGACTAACCTATTAACAAGAGCCATAGTGCCAGCTGCCTGTTTTCTGCTGTTTTTGGTTCCAGGAAAGTCAGAAAATGAATATTCTCGGAATTGGATGGGACAAAAGCCAAAGTCCGTTTTTCACCGAGGGACACACGGAGCCAGAATACAAGACAGGGAGGGGCCAGGGGCCGCCACACAACCTGGCCGTGTGGCCAAGCCTGGCCCGCACCAGGGGTGGTCTGGCCGCCTCGGGCACCCCCTCGGTCTCCCCTTTCGCCTATAAGATGCCCACGATACAGAAACCCTAAGTACCCGATCAAAATTCCACGAAAGAGTCTGTAGCCGCCGTCATCTCCATCCCTAGACCGGGAAGGATCTAAAGCTCTTCCCGGCACCCTGCCAGAGAGGGGAATTCACCCTGGAGTCCTTCTTCATCATCATGCAAATCTCCGGTGTGATGCGTGAGTAGTTCATCTTTGGACTACGGGTCCGTGTAGTAGCTAAATGGTTGGTTCTCCGCCTTTGTGCTATCATGTTTAGATCTTGTGAGCTCCGTTCATGATCAAGATCATCTATTTGTAATTCTGCATGTTGTGTTTGCGGGGATCCGGTGGATATTGAGATGCTATTTCAGATTGATTATTGATTCTATCATGTCTTTGTTATTTGTGATCTTGCATGCTTTCCGTTGTTAGTAGCTATCTTGGCCAAGTAGATGCTAGCAACTCCAAGAGTTAGTATTTATGCTCGATAGTGGGTTCAGGCCTCTAGTAATCTGGGGAAGTGATAGAAATCTCTAAGGTACTAGATGTGTTGTTGCTACTAGGGAGAAAATAGCAATCCTTTGTTCATAGAACAATCGTATTGTTTACTTTACACGCAATGCATAATGCAATTATCTGTTGCTTGCAACTTAATACTAGAGGGGGTTCGGATGATAACCTAAAGGTGGATTATTAATCATAGATGCAGTTAGATTACAGTCTATGCATAATGTTGTAATGCCCAATCGAATATCAAAGGAGTCAAGGTGATTAGTATATGCATGTATTGCTTTCTCGATGTTTGTCAATTGCCCTGCTGTAATTTGTTCACCCAACATGTCATCTATCTTAAGGAGAGCCACCACTAGTGAACTATGGACCCCGGTCCTTTGTTTTACTATCAATCTACTGTTTACTGCTTTCTGTTTAGTTTCTGCAAAATATTACTCTCTTCCACACAATACGTTTAATCCTTTGTTTTCAGCAAAAACGGTGAAATTGACAACCTCACTGTAAGTTGGGGGCAAAGTTCTATGGTTGTGTTGTGCAGGTTTCCATGTTGCTACTGGCGCCGGTAGTGCGCCCTGCCAAAGTCCAGCCAGTAACACCTTGGAGGTGTTTCCTTGCTCCTACTAGATTGATAACCTTGGTTTCATAACTGAGGGAAAACTTACTGCTGTACTCATCATACCTTCCTCTTGGGGTTCCCCAACGAGCTCGTTAATACACGAGTTAGCAAGTATATTTTCTGGCGCCGTTGCCGGGGAGTCAAGGACATCTTTACAAGGGGAGTCCCTCATAACCAATCTCTTTACTTTGTTATTTTTGTTTTGCTTAGTTTATTTCTGCTTTGTTTGCTTCATCTTTTTATCCAAAATACAAAAAAAAATAGTTCCTACTATAGTTGTCTTGCTTTATCATTATTTCTATAAATGGTTGGTTTCTTTGAAACTGAATCTAATTGGCAAGGTGGGTTCACGGAAGAACAAAGATATTATTATAACGAACACCGCTTGTCACAAAAAGGGAAACACTTATGGGAACAAATTGATAAATTGTATACCATTGCTAGAAACGTGTGCTCTACTTATAATGTTAGTTACTGCTTTGATAAATCTTGTTGATGTAAGAGGTATAAACACCTCCCTTTTCAATGTGATTATAATGATGATGTTACCATATCTTCTTATGTTAAGGGAAATTATGACTTTTATGATGTGGAACAAATTGAAGAATTTATTGCTTAGAAGGGTGCATTTGAACTTGCTAGTTTTCTTGAAAATACTGACGATTCACCTTATAAATATGAGGTTTATGATATACTTAAATTTTGCTTTGATAATAAGGAAGAAAATTGCTATATTCTTGAACATATTAATAGATGCTTTCCACAAACGGAAGAGACTAATGCCTTGCAGCAGCTTATGGAAGAAGAAATTGCTGAAATGGGAAGCTCATTAGATAAAAAAGAGGAGGAGAGTGATGAACAAAAGGAGGAAGAATGGATTAGCTACCCATGCCTACCTTCTAATGGGAGTAACTCTTTATCCCTTACATTATTTGATTGTCCCCCATGCTTACCAAAGGAGGATGAATGTTATGTCACTGTGGATTCTTTTGAAAAATCTACTATGGGTAAAGCTTGTGATAATAATTATGCTCCTATTATCTATGATAATCCTTTATTAGTGCCTAACTTCGAAATGCATGGTACTAAAGAGTGTTTCTTAGAAAATGTTTATGATAAAGCTCTAGATGATGGTCCTATAATGGTTGATAATATTAATTGTACTACTATTAAAAATGAGATTGTAGGGGTCTTGACCTTATCCTGGAACCCCATACCTCTTGAGAATGACCATTCACCTTGTTATAAAATTGTTAAAAGTGGGTTTGAAGGTTTTAATCCCATTATTTTTGAGCTTGATAAAAATTATGTGTTTGTAGATCAAGAAAAGCATGCTTTATGTGATAGTTATATTATTGAGTTTATTCATGAGGCTACTGAAAATTATTATGAGAGAGTAAAATATGGTTGTAGAAGTTTTCATGGTACTGAAACACCTCTTTATGTGCTGAAAGTTTTGAAGTTACTCTTGATTTATCTTCCTATGCCTGTCACTTTGTTCTTTGTGAATTTATTTGCATACAAGATTCCTATGCATAGGAAGTGGGTTAGACTTAAATGCGTTTTGAATTTGCTTTTTGATGCTCACTTTTACTTCAACTCATATTTCTTATGTGAGCATCTTTTCAAGCTTTCTATGCCTAACTTAAAGGCGTTAAAGAAAAGTACTTATTGGGAGATAACCCAAAAGTCATATATGAGTCTTGGAAGTTATTGCTTCAGTAATAACCACTCCTTATCCTTTTTATTTGCTTTTTGTGCCAAGAGTAACTTCTAATGAGAGAGAAGTAATGATTGGGAAAGTTGTTGTCCCGAAACAGATTTTTGTGCTTCACCGAAAAAGTTCGTGTAAAATCTCTGTACGTCGTTTTGAGGCGTGAATTTTGTGCTTCTTCCCAAGGTTGTTATCTAACTTTCGTTAGTTCAACACTTTTTTATTTGAGCAACAGAAGGTCTTCGAAAAAATTGTTTTTTACCTGCTGGTCTGTTTTGACAAATTTCTGCCTATTTGCATTTGCTTCTTGTTGGTTCCTCTTTGAGTTCTTTTGGGGAATTGAGATTTTTGAGGGAAGTGCTACAGTAGCTTGTGTTTTAATGGAAGTTTTATTGGTGTTGAAACTGAACCTAAAGACTTATTATCTTGAGTGCACTAATGTTTCTAATAAAGATTGTGTGAAGTTTTGTATGAAGGAAATTTTTCAGGTGTATGGAGAGAATGATGTAATGAGATGAAGAATGGACTAAAGCTCAAGCTCGGGGATGCCACCCAGTGTCACCCCAAGAAATATTCAATAGGTATAAGCGTCAAAGCTTGGGGATGCCCAAGGCATCCCCTTCTTCATCAATAAAAATCCAGGTTTTTTCCAAACACTTCATTTTTATTGTTTCATGCACAGTTGTGTTGTTCTTGGAGCGTCTTCGTTTTTTTTTTGGTTTTCATTTGCTTGGTTTTCTTAGTTTGCTGAATAAATTGGTTGGACCCCCTCTTTCATGCCTTGGTTTTCAAATAGTTTGGTTTGGATTGGAAAAGAATAGGAAAAGTTCATGCTTAAGTGGTAAAGAGAGCTTGTTTTTGACTGTAGCCTATGCTTTGTCATGCCATGCTTGATATTGTTTTGGCTTTATGCTTAGTAATATTTTCTGTATCATGACATGTTATAAACAATTGAGATTTCTTAATGTGCCTTTGAAAGAATCATGCGTTGTTTTAGCATATTAAAGCACAATATTATGGTATTCTCCTTTGATACTTTATTTGGGTTGACTTGGCACATGCTCACACCATGTTATGAATATCCCAAGTCACCATAAGCCTTTATGATCCTTTAGTTTTCGACATGTAATATCACTTTATGCTTTGATTAATGATGTTTTGTCGCTCTGCATGATTATGGCCATTATTGCTCTCTTAGTTGGCCGCTACTAGTCTTTTGCTAGCCTCCATAACCAAGTATGAGTTCCACTCATGCATCCAACTCCTAAAACCATGTTATTACAAAGAGTCCACCATACCTACCTATTAGCATTTGCTATTCCAAGTATATTCATGTTTTTATCTACCTTCCGAATTAAACTTGTTATGAGAAAACTAGTGATTAAAGCTCTCACGAACTTGATGGCACACTTTACTTTCTTGCACTTAATAAACTTGAACCACTGCGTCCATCTTTGTTGCATATATGCTTGCGCTTGATAAGTTGAAGTTAGCAGAACCATGTATCATGGGGAACGCTTTCAACATTGCACTTGTAAATTGTACCTAGTAGATATCATGTTCTTTTGCTTATGGATACCAACAGTGTGAAATAAAAGGGGAAATTGTAAGATCATGGAGTTTGTATTTGTGTTAGAGAAACGCCTAGGCCGCTAGCCTAAGCCATGCCTAATCATGGTGGAAACTTGCAGCATAACCATAATGAGCACTCTATGAAGCATCCTCAATAAAAACCTATGCAAATAGCAAATAAAAAGATCGCTGAGATGCTCATTGTCTGCTTGCCTTGTCATTTTGATTATGGGATAGCTCCTGTATCATGTGCATGGGGTACCCCGTTGGCGGTTCTCTATGATACATATGTACTTACAATGACAAGAGCTTACTTGTGACTAAAGTTGAGTAGCATGAGGTTTGGTCTTCGTAAGTAAGGGGCATGAGATTTCAGCTTATAACTTGTCAAGCATATCCTCTTAGTTGTGTCACTTTAACCTTAATCACCTAAAGATGCTTATGATAGGGGCAATGAGATCTGAAAGCTAATAAGTACCAAAAATTTTGGAAGCTCTTTATGAGACTTGAATCCCTACTTCCTTCTATGAAGGCCTTTCTTTTACTTTTATGTTGAGTCTTCATCTTCTATCTTTATGCACCTACTTTGAGAGCATAATGGCCATTCTTAGTTCTATGTGCATTGTCCCAAGACTTGTTTATTGATGCATAACTTTGATATTTCTTGTTCTTAAACTATTTGTATCTAGTCACTCTTATGAACTTTGAAGGTGTCCTATGCATTTATGTATGCTACTCTATGAGGGACAAGCTGAATGCCACTATGCTATGTTTTCTTCATATGAAACAAACAAACATCTTGCAAAGCATTGTTATTCATGCTTTTGTTTGTGACTTTTCATGTTGCAACAATAGTTGCTTTGTCTTATTGTTAGAACTTTGTCTTTCATGTTATGATTGAAGTACTATGATCCCAGCTATCAATGTTTTAGAAATACTTTGATCAAGTTTATGATGGTGCATGTCACCTCAAAAATTATTCTTTCTTTTTATCACTTACCTTCTCGAGGACGAGCAGGAGTTAAGCTTGGGGATGTTGATACGTTGCTAACGTATCCATAATTTTTGATGTTCCATGCTTGTTTTATCTACTTTCTTATGTTTTGTCCACACTTTGGAGTACTTTTTATACACTTTCTTGGACTAACCTATTAACAAGAGCCATAGTGCCAGCTGCCCGTTTTCTGCTGTTTTTGGTTCCAGGAAAATCAGAAAATGAATATTCTCGGAATTGGATGGGACAAAAGCCAAAGTCAGTTTTTCACCGAGGGACACACGGAGCCATAATACGAGGCGGAGAGGGGACAGGGGGCCACCACACCACCTGGCCGCACGGGCAAGCCTGGCCCATGCCAGGGGGTGGTCTAGCCGCCTCGGGCACCCCCTCGGCCTCCCCTTTCTCCTATAAAATGCCCCCGATACAGAAACCCTAAGTACCCGATCAAAATTCCACGAAAGAGTATGTAGCCGTCGTCATTTCCATCCCTAGATCGGGAGGGATCTGAAGCTCTTCCCGGCACCCGCCGGAGAGGGGAATTCACCCTAGAGGCCTTCTTCATCACCATGCAAGCCTCCGGTGTGATGCGTGAGTAGTTCATCTCTAGACTACGGGTCCATGTAGTATCTAGATGGCTGGTTCTTCTCCTTTGTGCTATCATGTTTAGATCTTGTGAGCTCCGTTCATGATCAATATCATCTATTTGTAATCCTACATGTTGTGTTTGTGGGGATCCGATGGATATTGAGATGCTATTTTAGATTGATTATTAATTCTATCATGTCTTTGTTATTTGTGATCTTGCATGCTTTCCGTTGTTAGTAGCTATCTTGGCCAAGTAGATGCTAGCAACTCCAAGAGTTAGTATTTATGCTCGATAGTGGTTTCATGCCTCTAGTAATCTGGGGAAGTGACAGAAATCTCTAAGGTACTAGATGTGCTATTGCTACTAGGGAGAAAACAACAATCATTTGTTCATAAAACAATCGTATTGTTTACTTTACACACAATGTGTAATGCAATTATCTGTTGCCTGCAACTTAATACTGGAGGGGGTTCGGATGATAACCTGTAGGTGGATTATTAGTCATAGATGCAGTTGGATTACGGTCTATGTATAATGTTGTAATGCCCAATTGAATCTCAAAGGAGTCAAGATGATTAGTATATGCATGTATTGCTTTCTTGATGTTTGTCAATTGCCCCACTATAATTTGTTCACCCAACATGTCATCTATCTTAAGGAGAGCCACCACTAGTGAACTATGGACCCCGGTCCTTTCTTTTACTATCAATCTACAATCTACTATTTACTGCTTTCTGTTTACTTTATGCAAACTATTACTCTCTTCCACACAATACGTTTAGTCCTTTGTTTTCAGCAAAACCGGTGAGATTGACAACCTCACTGTAAGTTGGGGGCAAAGTTCTGTGGTTGTGTTGTGTAGGTTTCCACATTGCTGCTGGCGCCGGTAGTGCGCCCTGCCAAAGTCCAGCCAGTAACACCTTGGAGGTGTTTCCTTGCTCCTACTGGATTGATAACCTTGGCTTCATAACTGAGGGAAAACTTACTGCTGTACTCACCATACCTTCCTCTTGGGGTTCCCCAACGAGCTCGTTAATACACGAGTCAGCAATATGTTTCAGAGAAATATTATGAAAGCATTGGAATCATTTCGATGGAAACCAGGATTGTACGGTGACCCAGCATACCACTGCATTATGTAGTACACTATAGTCATTGACATAACACCAATGAAACACCGTTCACTAGTATTACATCCCTCAGAGTGGTACAACAGAAACACAGCAGGTCCAAGGCATGATAACTCGACTCTTTACATAAGATCCAGAGAACACTCTAGGTTAAAGAGAGAGAAAGAAACTTCTTACAAAGAAGAACTAGAAATAATAACTCGAAACTATCTGGCTAAAAAACTAACATCTAAACTATCTGGCTTGCAATTGCTACTAATGCAATGCTCTACAGAAGTAGGTGTTATGGCTAGAGTATCTAATCCTATCTAATTAAGATCTTCGTCTTTGCTTCGGCTGATGTATATGTTGACTTCTTTGACTTTATTGAAGAACTTGAGTTGCCGATGATGGTTTCTTGAGCAGAAATTGATGTTGGCGTCGTCTTCAACGGCTTAGAACCTAGCAAGGGTTAAGAAGGTATGGTTGAGTACAAGCATACTCAGCAAGTTCACTAAAAAGGAGTGTATGATGCATTATCTCTACAGCCACAGACCAAAGGTCGTAGGCAATGCAGGTTTTTGTAAACATTTCTTCAAAGGTTGCTTTTATTCTGAAAACTATGTCCGATATCCTTCACAGGTTGACCAGAACTTTCATGGAGTTCCTTTCCTGTCGCATTCGTAGCTCCTTCCCGGAACAGGGAGTAACATGTCACAGTTCTGACACTCTGCAGAGGTGCGTTACTTTACCCATGAGAGACCAACTCCTTGTTGCACAACCGGGAAGCTTATTCCCGTCCACAATTCCTTCATGTGGGGCCCAGTAGATGATCCAAGCCAATCACTGCCCTTCTCCGCGACCCCGCATGAAGACACAATCCCCCAAGAAGGACTACCACGGTTACTCTTCAGGTAGCCTCTCGAAGACTCTGTAAGTAGCTCTGTTTGTCAGCCACCATAAGCTATGGTGAACTTACACCAAGACAGCTACGCACAGATAATCTAGACACCAATATCGTGGGGAACTAAGGGGTCCCATGTCAAAACCCGGATTTTTAATCCCAGATGCCTGTTATGCCATACATCGCAATCCCCGGATTACCATTTTTGCGAGACATAACAGATTGGATATCACAGTACATCATCCATTACAAACCATAATACGGTCTTACACAAATAAAGGATCTCATGATCCAGTCTTAGTACAAACAAGTAGCGGAATAATAAGCGTAGCGGTGGGCTCCATCTTCAGTGTCACAGGCAATGCTGACGATGGGAGATGATCCTAGTTGTCGTATCCGTCCTGCTATCCTTCCTCCTAGTAGTCCTCCTCATAGTCTGGCCACGGGAATAGCCAGGGACAAAGCCATTAGTACTCTTTAAGTACTCGCAAACTATCACTAACAAGTAAGGTAGTTCTAGTAGGAATGTTAACTCTAAGTTTATTTGTAAAGCCAAGTTTGAAACGTAAGCTGAGTTCAGAAACAAAGAAAGATAAAATAAATTTCTAAATCACCTAAGTGGGAGCTTAGTTTTCATAGTCACAACCCTGTTGTGGTCAAGTCAAAGTCACAAGTCATTTCACAAGTTATTTTGAAAACATCTGACGACGGAACAGTATGGCCACTCCAACTGTCCATGACCACGGACGCGGCTATTCGAATAGTTTGATACTCTGTAGAGGTGGTACACTTTCACCACAAAATTCGATTCATCCGTGAGGGATAACCCTGAATCATCATACTTAGTATGCGGATAATCAATCATAACCTTTCCTCTACACACTCTAGTATAAGCACCTCTCCTATGAGCTTGGCCTCCCAGCCATGGCCATATGCCATCCTAGGCACTGCATAGGTGGACAACGTCAAGAGGTAGCATCAGCTCAAACCTCTCCCGCGAGGGAACCCATACTAATGCATATAAACTTCCGGCTAAGCCTTACCCAATTCAGGTATTGTGGTTGTACAGTAAAATTGGAATGGTATCGCATCTGAACCCAACCATCAGTTTTTATAAAGGGATAAGGCTCATGCCTCAACATTTTCATCATCATAAACCATTTGTGTTTCTCAACACATGTCAAAACATCTCAATAGAATGACTCATCATTCCAAGGTTTTCATAAGCATTTTCACCAAGTATTCCCATCTAAAGTGATGAAGTTTTATGCTTAGCACTAGCTACTAAGTTAAGAGTGTTCACTAAGGTGGGATGCTAATCTCAATCTCATGCCATAGAATGACATCTAGTATAGGCCAAGTTTTATACTCTTTATGCTATCTATACTACTTTCCAAACTCTCCCAAAGCATTACTAAAAGTAAATAAACTTTGGTAAAGTAAAAGTAAAGCTTGTAAGTAAAACTTGGGATGGGCATAAATCAAAATGTATAACCAAGCATGCCTATTGCATCTTGCTTGGGTTAACTTGAATCTAGTGATGGCTTGCAATTATTAGCTTGCCTTGATTGGTGCAGTGATTGAAGTTCTCCTTGTCTTCTTAGAGGTAGAACTCCTCCTCCTCGTAGACTTGGTCGGTACTATCGTCTATAAATGAAATACGGGATACACAAGCACCAAACAATACTTAACTAGTCTATTTAGCACCCTAAGGCACACACTTGATGATCTAGTATCATCACAATCATCACAAGATTTAAAGAACTAGTTTCATTTATTTTATTTGAGAAAAGTAATTTCTACTCATTGAAATAAATTAAGATTTAATATTCTCCAATTAAAATATGGGATCATGTAGACACATGTCATCACCACATATTCTAATACATGGGAATGTGATTTAAAAGGTTGATCATATTTCAATAAGTTTAAGTTTATCATTTAAATGATTTAAAGTGACTAGAAATGCCCTAATAGCATTATTTTGGTACTAGTCCAAGGTCACTGCATGCAATCCTAGATATTTTTACATATTCAGATAGATATTATCAAATTTGATTTTTGAGAGTTAGAATCAACTCAAAAGCTATCATGGTTGATTTTTGAAAAATGTTTGAAGTTGCAAAACTCTCTGTTTTGTTATTTTTCCTATATGTGATCTCTAACACCATTTGATGTAAATTCAACGGGCTTGGATAGATATTTTAATTATCTTTCTAACAAAATTTGAATCATGCCATTTGGTTAGGTGAATCTCTCTAAGTTAATTTTAAAAAAGTGGACAGAATCTAGTTTAAACGTAAATAGAAAAAACTCAATTTGAATATGTGGATTAGCACAGGAAAACTAACGGGCTGGCCTAGTGGCGCTCCGCAGCGCAGAGGACAACTGACAGGGGGGTCCGCATGTCAGTGACTAATTCTAACTGAAGCGGTATGGGGCAATCTCAGTCATGCAATTAGAACAGGAATCTACGGCTAAGGATCATCGTCTCCGGTAAACAGCTCCGGCGAGAACAAACCCTAACGCGGCACGGTGGGGGTACGTGGGGGCTTACCAGGGCTCCAGCTAGACGTGGCGATGGGGGCGATCGATCTGGTGGATGACGGTGGTTCTAGGCATGGTCGCGGCGGCTCTTGGGCCAGTCGCAATCAACGGCGCCTCTTCTCCTCTACTATGGCGAGCTCCGGCTAAATTCCGGCGAACTGCAGCTCGAGTGGCTTCGGGGAAAGGTCGGGGGTGGTTAGTGGCGAGACGGGAGTGGAATGGTGTGAGGATTGAGGCTGGGGCAATGTAATGGTGTGAGGATTGAGGCTGGGGGAGGCTGCAGAAGCGGCATTCGACGCGGCACACGGTGGCTGCAGGTCAAGCGGCGGCGAACGGGCATGTCTGCGCGTGTCCTGGGGTCGTGGCGAAGTGGTGTGTGCGCGCTGCAGTCGAGGCATGGCGTGTGCACGCTTGTCAGGCACCACGCTCTGGCACGCGCTCGGCATGGTGCAGACGCGGTGGGCGCGGCTTGCTGGGGGTGGTCCACGGCCTAGTAGTGCTTGGGGAAGGGACGGAGAGGGGCGGTGTGATCTCGCCTACCTCCTAGGCATGGCGGGAGAGAGAGGGGCGGTCTGCTGCGAGTGCACCATGGTCGGCTGGCAAGGAGGTGCTCGGGCGGCTCGGCACTGCTGCAAGCGGCAAGGGGGAGTGGTAAATTGGCCCTGGTTGTGACTAGAGGGGACAAGGGGAGTGTAAAGGGGCAATTTGGTGGACAATGCATTGATCAAGAACAATAATTGTTAGGCAGGTTTATCTGTGATCACCAAGTGTTTGATGAAATGGCCGAAAGAAATTTATATTTGAATTTTGAAAAGATTATTGGTGTGTGATCTGAATTTATGCTTGGTGATCTATGCTTGCTTGGGATTGTCAAGTGGAGGTGGTTTGGTGGGTTTTTGAGAAAGTGGGATCTTCTCATATGCATTGGGTTCCATTTTCAAATGTCATTCAAAATTAGTGGCTAAGTGTTTTTGTAAGTTTGTAAAGTGGGCCTTGGTACATCTTTACTTGTACTAGCAAGGGGTGCAAAGATCTAGAACTGTTTTTGTTTGAAAATGACTTCTAGGAACACCTAAAGTGGCCTAGTGGATTAAAGTGGCCAAAATGACCATTTGCATTATTTAATCTTATTTGATTTCTTTTTCTTCCGATTTTGTTTGTAAATGGTCTAGATGATGTGGCATTCACCTTTAAACCATTGCATATCATTTATAACAATCAAACATGGATTTTACACATAATTCTATAGTAATGCAACAAACACATGCATTCATATTTATTTTAATAATAAAAAGTTTTTGTTAACTCTAAATTGGGTGATTAGATCTTTGATAACCTTGATTAAAGATTTGGGATGTTACATCACACCCATGTGCTGGATTCTCGACGAGAAATCAACAGCCTCATGATAAGGTCATCCATCCATGCGAAAGGAAGGAGATCCAGCTGACTTCTCCGTCCCATTCCAGATCTCATGGTTAACGCGTAATAAACAATGCTAGAATCATTGGAGACATTGGTTGTTAAGTCCTAGATATTATGTTCCTTTACCACTGGAACTGTATCAGTAGATTATTACCTCTTGGTAAATAATCCATAATCATATTATTATGAAAATAGTATTTTCTGACCTTTTTGAAATGCAGGTGATGAAAACATTTGAGTTAAAAGCATTTGATAGAAAATAATCAAAGGACATGAGCAAGTTGTGAACTTGCCTTTTGTGATTGCAAGATTATGCACTCACGGTCTTCGAGACAATAGAAGATCCAAAATCTAGAAATAGCATCATTGGTCACGTAAGGACTAATGTTTAAAGAAGCAAGATGCAATTATGCACAAGTAATGTAATGCAAATCCTCAGAATAATCGTATCTGATCTAGGGTTTGAAAGCTTATGGTGATATCTTTAGAATGTGTTCCACTTTTATACCAGTTTCACACTTGTGCTTCTTGTTAAGGCTTGTGAGAGTGCGTGGAACAATATGTAAGTACAACAAGTAGCATACAATACTAAATCACTCAATTGAGCATTTTATTTAAAAGATTACTTAAGCAAGATTGTTAAACAATTAAAGTTCTTATAGAAATGTATAAGGATTTCTTTAATGTTTCTTAAAAGAATAACTTTTGAAGAAAAGATTACTTTACAAAGTAAAAGCATTTAAACTTAAACCTAACACTTTAAGGTTTTCTTATTAATTACAAGTATTAAAGTAGAGAACAATTAGTATTTTTGCAAAGTTATTCCACTAGCAAGTGGAGACTTTTAACAATTCATGAAGGTGAAACAAAAGTATTATGCCTTTATGGAAGTGGTGTTCTCTTGATTTATAAGTGAATATAATCACTTACTTATTATAGAATTAATACTTATTTCTATAAACATGGGAATGGCATCATTTTAAATACTTATAAACCTTGTTTAACTTTTAAAGTGGATTCCCAAATTGTAAAAGAATTAGTACTCAAATCTTGATGATTTTATAATTGATAAAATATTTTTGGAGAGTAAGATTTACTTCATTTTAAATGGTAGTTTTAGTAAGTACAACTTAAAATGGTTAGACCTATGTTAATTTCACTTAAACATCAATTGAACTTGTCATTACACCTTTCTACAAATAAAGATAAAGGCAATAGTAAAGATTTATATATTTTTAATGAATTAAAATAAAGAAAAGAATTTAAATAAGATTTATTAGACCTTTACCTTTTATTTTACTTCAATTAAGAAATAGGATATTTTTTACTGTGTAGAGTTTATTTTTGTGATCATTTTGGTATATTATATGTATTTTTGTGATTTTTAAATATTAAACTATGCTTTTTATAAGTTTCCTCACTTTATAAATACTAAATAAATAATAATATTTATCTAAGTGGTACCAAAAATCTAAGAACAAGTTTATAAATGTAAATTTTGTTTTTCCAAGAATTTTGGTATATTATTTATATTTTTCTCTTTTACCAATATTAAAATATGAATTTTCAAAGTATTATTACTTATAAATTCTTTATTAAATAAGTAATTATTTAAATTATTAACACAATAATGTTTGTTAATAAAGTTAAATTATAGATTTTATTTTTCTGAGCATTTTCATATATTATATACATTTTTCTGAATTATAAAACAAAAGATATTGATTTAATAAGATTTATTCATTTTATTAAATTCCTGGAATTTATTTATTATATTGTTTTATCTAATTACTAAACATGAATATACTTTTCTTACTCAGACCTAACTTACCCAGGGCCACTGACTAGTGGGCCAATGACCATGTCAGAATGCCATGCATGCAGAAGACCGGGTCAAACTTGCTGATGTGGCCAAGGTGATGTCAGCGTGACCTCACGATGACGTCACCCGAGGATGATCCTCACAGATCGAAAATCGATCGATCGATTGAGTGTGTGCGCGGTTGGTTCTGGGCTTACTGGAAAGAGGACGACATGGCGAACAAGATGGTGGCGTTCTTATCCCTCCCTAGCAGCCATGGCATAGATCTTGGCACGGCGACGGCGGTGCTGCCTGTAGCGAGCTGCTTCGCCGGCCGTACACGAGGTGGACGACGATGATATTCTGGATGAAACATTATTTGGGCCGGGTTGGTACTGGGCCATTGTAGAGTGAGCGAGATGTGGTGGAGCTTGCTCACGGGCGGTAGACAACGCAAAGGGTTGCTAGGTTGTGGGCCGAAGCTATTGTGCTGCTTTCCCTTTTTCTTTAGCCTTTTCTATTTTCTGTTTTCTTTTCTATTTATAAATTCATTTCAAATTTGATTTCTACAAAGGTTTAAACATTTAAAAATTCTGGTAGAATATTCAGAATGGTGTAGAAATTCATTATAATAAATCTTCTCTTTATTTTTCTTTATATATTTGAAATTCATGAGTATATGAAAGGTTCTTTTGATTAAGTAAGAATTTAGGGTTTTAAGGACCTCCTTCTTATATAGAAAATTTTATAAAAACGATTTTCATTTTCACCATGATAATGGTTATAGCAAAGATTTAGAATGTTGAATGATATATATAGAATCTTATTAATGCTTAACTTCCTGAAAGAATTATAAATATCCAACATAAGGTATTAAACCTTGTGGTTCCTGATATGATGATTTGATTTTCATGGTTCTCCATATTTGGGGGTTTCTCTCATTAGAAAACTCCTTGATTTATAGTGTTTAGGATTACCATGGACAATCTTGATGAAGTCAAGAAGCATGAATAGCAATCATTGATGTAATTGTTCATTTCCAAATAACTGCCCTGAGTTTTAGGAAGGTTTTAATAGACTCATATTCTATTATGAATATGGATAAGCATCTAGGTTTAGGGATACTACTTCTAAATCTATGAGTAGGTTTGATATCTCAACTTAGAGTGAGATATTGGAATTACTTCTTAATGTGATTCTGATAGTTATATCATTCTAGGTTTCTATTAGGGTTTAATACAATAAGGTGGACAAGGCTTCCATCTATAAACACTCACCTGGTTATCTAATTATCTCTTGGAAGCTTTAATTGTCCAAGAGGTATTGTTCAATGGTTACCTAGGAATAGGAAATGGTTCCACTGCTAACTTAATTCTGGGGTTTTGGACAAAGATGTAGATATGGTTCTGTTCATGGCTTGTAAGACCTTGTCTAAAGGTATCTCATGAATTCCTATCCTCACACTTCATTAAGCTTGGATCATAGTTAAGAAATTCCTTTCCTAAAAATACTCGATAAATCTCTCTTATCTTATTCACAAAGCTCACATCTTCTAGAATAAGTCAATCATCTGACTCCACCATATCCATCATCATATGATGACATGGTCATGCCACTTCAACATTATTCCTTCATTCTTCTCCTAGTATATATGACTTCCATTACTAAACTACCCTTAAGGAAGTCATTCATCTACTTAATTCTAACTTCATTAATCAATTCTTGTAACATTATTCCTTTACTACACAACCTGCACTTCTTAATTACCCATGATGAATCCATTAATTTAGTTAATTCTAACTCCATCCATTAACTCCTCTATTTTCACCTTACATCTACTTCCAGGGCTTGCAAGATTACAATTCTCTGTATATCAGATGTGATATCAATCCTCTAGGATAGGTATGGTACTACTCTCCATAATAAAGTTTGTTCTTTTATCAGCTTGGTTAAGCTACTATGCCTCCAACTACTCCATACAACTCATATTACATACCTCATCGTACTCTAGCTTGAATTCTTAGGATCAAGCTAGATGATTCAGCTTACTAAGGTTTTGCCTAATTTGGTATACTCACAACTCTTCTTCATCGGCTGATCATCTATTCTCAAATGCTTGAGAATAATGACCACCAACCTTTGATCATACAAAGCTTAAGCTTCTATTTATCTGATCAAGATCTCTTATCAATTAAGTACTAGGCTTGTACTAGTCTCTCTATAGGCTTATCTTGTTAAGCAAGCTTACTCTAAGGTTATACCCCTGATACATTGCAAATGTATCTATAATTTTTGATGTTCCATGCTTGGTTTTATCTAATTTCTTATGTTTTGTCCACACTCTGGAGTACTTTTCATATGATTTCTTGGACTAACCTATTAACAAGAGCCACAGTGCCAGCTGCCTGTTTTCTACTGTTTTGGTTCTAGGAAAATCAGAAAATGAATATTCTCGGAATTGGACGGGACAAAAGCCAAAGTCAGTTTTTCACCGAGGGACACCTGGAGCCAGAATACAAGACGGAGAGGGCCTAGGGCCCGACCATACCACCTGGCCGTGTGGCCAGGCATGGCCCGCGCGAGGGGTGGTATGGCCGCCCTAGGCACTCCCTCGGCCTCTCCTTCCGCCTATAAGTTGCCTCCAATACCAAAACCCTAAGTACCCGATCAAAAATCCACGAAAGAGTCTGTAGCCGTCGTCATGTCCATCCCTAGACCGGGAAGGATCTAAAGCTCTTCCCGGCACCCTGCCAGAGAGGGGAATTCACCCTGGAGTCCTTCTTCATCATCATGCAAGCCTCTAGTGTGATGCGTGAGTAGTTCATCTTTGGACTACGGGTCCGTGTAGTAGCTAAATGGCTGGTTCTCCGCCTTTGTGCTATCATGTTTAGATCTTGTGAGCTCCGTTCATGATCAAGATCATCTATTTGTAATTCTGCATGTTGTGTTTGCGGGGATCCGATGGATATTGAGATGCTATTTCAGATTGATTATTGATTTTATCATGTCTTTGTTATTTGTGATCTTTCATGCTTTCCGTTGTTAGTATCTATCTTGGCCAAGTAGATGCTAGCAACTCCAAGAGTTAGTATTTATGCTCGATAGTGGTTTCATGCCTCCGTAACTGGGAAGTGACAGAAATCTCTAAGGTACTAGATGTGTTGTTGCTACTAGGGAGAAAACAACAATCCTTTGTTCATAGAACAATCGTATTGTTTACTTTACACGCAATTCGTAAAGCAATAATCTGTTTCTTGCAACTTAATACTGGAGGGGGTTCGGATGATAGCCTGAAGGTGGATAACTAGTCATAGATGCAGTTGGATGACGGTCTATGTATAATGTTGTAATGCCCAATCAAGTCTCAAAAAAGTCAAGATGATTAGTATATGCTTGTATGCTTTCTCAATTTTTGTCAATTGCCCAGCTGTAATTTGTTCACCCAGCATGTTTTCTATCTTAAGGAGAGCCACCTCTAGTGAATTATGGACCCCGGTCCTTTTTTTACTTTCAATATACAATCAACTGTTTACTATTTTGTGTTTACTTTCTACAAACTATTACTTTCTTCCACTCAGTATGTTTAATCCTTTGTTTTCAGCAAAACCGGTGAGATTGACAACCTCATCGCAAGTTGGGGACAGCGTTCTATAGTTGTGTTGTGCAAGTCTCCACGTTCTTTGGCTTGCAAGGCGCCTTAACGTTCAGCTAGCTACACCTTTGGGGTGTTTCCTTGCTCCTACTAGATTGATAACCTTGGTTTCAGAACTGAGGTAAAACTTACTGTTGTGCTCATCATACCTTCCTCTTGGGGTTCCCCAACGAGCTCGTTAATAGACAATTCAGCACCCCCCTTGACATAACAAGATTATTATTTGATGTACTAATACTACTAGCTTTCTTATAGCTTCATAATTACTATTTAAACTCTTGAGTTTAAAACTTCTTCTAGTTAACTCATGAGTGAGTTATCTCCTCCAACATCAGATGGTTTGATCTCCACTAAGGATCACATTCCATTGATGATGGCACACTCTACCATATCTAGTTCCCTTCTTCTTATTAACTTTAGAAGGTCAACATAATAGGTCAAAGCTAAAGGCTAACAAGTTCTCGGTCAGGAATTGATCACTCAACACTAATGATCATTTGACACTAGGACTTGGTTAAATAGGAATGTCACCTCTTAATATCATATTAAGAGTATGTGCTGGATGGTCTTGGCTTGACTTCCTTTTCTATTCTATTTGTAATAAGAGTTAATGTTTAAGAACTACAATGGTACCTATGATAAGAGTAACTATGACAAACAAGTGTTTTAAGATGTAGTTATGAGTTTCTTTTACTTAAGTTATATACATGACTTGGTATTCAGGGTTTGTGGTAGATAATACCTTGATATCAGCTTTAGAATATTAAGTATTCATCCTTGAGTTGTGGTATGGAATACCATGTAATGATCTCTAGAAGATCAAGTACTCCTTATTAAGTAGTGTGTTGTGACTTAGTTTTATTACAGTTGATCTAACGTAGATCAAATTCTATTACCCAAAGTTAAGGTTTTAGCAAAGGTCATATTGAAACTTATCGCAGTCAACTTGATGATCTACTTCAGTTCCACCAAGTTAAGAGAAGCTTCAATCGCTTTCACAAGTTTTATTTAAAAGCGCGAAAATTATCCGGATTTTCTATGCATGAATGCAATGCACACACCTGATCTCCTCTTATTTCTAAGCTCTAATGCTGGGATGTTACAGACTCTCCCCCTTAAAATAAACTTCGTCCCTGAATTCTTACTCTCTTACATTTCGGAATGAGGTATTGGCTTGTATTGATCACGACATTTCTTAACTCCATTGTGATGATAATTTGGGATAATTGTGGTATCCCGTATCCAGATCTTTTTCCTTGAATCCTCTTCATACTTGATAACTTCCAACTGTCATTTCCAATATGTAGCATAACTCCTTATACTATAATCTCTTGGGTTATGTCTTCAAATTCCTACTTAGGATTGGTTTGGGACACATTTAGTCCATTCCTACTAGGCTTTCCTACTACTTTACACTAGACTTATTTTAGTAGGCTCTCCTCCTTCTTAAGGACAACTTACCAACTGTTTCTTTTTCAACTAGTCCACTAGGTTTAATCTATTATATCTCCTTCGATCTTTGATCTGGACATACTCTCAAGAATACTTTATAATGATAGATTCTTGTATCCTTATAAAAATAAGGCTTAACCTCATCATAACTTTGTACTTCTTCTCCAACCTTTAATCAGAAAGTTAGACAACAACTCTTAAGTGTTTATTGTTTACTCTCCCCCTTGGGGTTTCCTAATGGTCTCTAATCTGTATGTATACTATCCATTAACTCAATAGTAAGGATACTGGTCTCTATCTAGCTTATACCTTACCTATATAAGGTCTCATGAAATAATCTGCGGTACACCCACACTGTTGCGGATCTCTGAAATGAATCTTCCAATGTTAGTTGTCTTCCTTTTTTCTTCTTAGACACTATTTCTCACTAATAAACCCGATTTTACGAAACGTCACGAAAGTCGTTTGCTTTTAATTTTTATACTTATTTATGTCTTTCTTAACTTAGGCCAAGTTTTATGCTTTTTAAATCATACAAAGATGACCTGGTTAGCTAAACTGATAGGGTACCAGCTACGGATACCAGCTGCGGATCCTCCTAGGTGTATGGATTACCCTATAGGTTCTAGGCGTACTACTGGCATTCTCTCCGAGTTGTCAGAGCTTGAATACCACTTTTGTTTCAAGACTTCTTCTTTGTACCCTTCCAAGTTACTTCCATGAACTTGGTACAACTACTTCATTAACTTCTAAGCAACATCACTTATTTTGAGTGAACTTAAGTTCTTTTCTTCATGTTGCTCCACACCTTTTTTGCACTAATAATCTTTCTTACTGCCGGCTAATAAAGAGTTGGGATTAATCCATCCTTCAAAATAGTGTTGACACTCCTTATTTTTAGCTTCCTTCTTCGTGCAAGTCTTCAGCTTGATCTTCAGAACTCGTCACTCCCTTACAAGAATTCCCTTTTCTATCTAGGTCTGTAACATCAAGTAATAACTTGATGATGCAACATGCATTTGCACACCAAGTCAAACTTCATGTACCGATCTAGTTAATCAAGAAGATCCAAGAAAAACCAGAAAATCCAAATGTGGTACATATAACACACATCATTCTAAGCCCGGAATATAGTAGTTGAGTATAATACCTCTAGAATTCAGGCTTAGCTGTGTAGTATATGACACCTCTTAGTATAGGTTTACTTTGTGATACTTAGCACTTAGGGTTAAACTACTCTTTGTCTCAATATTTACCCAAATTGCTCAATTGCAATTGGATAGTTTGGAGCAAAGTGGTCTCACTTGGGTTCTGACTAACTTCTTACCTTTCTTTCGGGACTACTAAAGACAACACATTTTCCATTCTATCATAAACTATCCTCACATGATCTCTCAAAACTACTAACAAAATTGTAGTTACTACCTTAATCCAAAAATTATTGTAATATTATAATACCTATGACTTCTATCATAGACCTACACTGTTCTTTGCTTACTATTGTTACAAGATTATTAACTAAGTACTGGTCCTATTTACACACTTATCATGGTCTCGGAGCTATTCTCACCATGATAACTCTTCTTTTTATCTACTATTGCTGATTCTAAACCAAATCCTACTTCATCACGTAGAATTCTCAAGTGAATCTCACATGATTTACTTCCCATTGTATCTATACATACTCTAATGGTCTACCTTATGTGGTATGGTGGTATCAACTAGTGGTAAGATTCTGCTACTTCATAGGGGTTCCAAATATAGACTACATCACTAATACTACTCCACATGATATCCTAATCTTAGTCCTAATCTTCTTTGATATTTTATCTTACTTAAGATATCTTAGTGGTGTTATACCTATTTATAGATATACTAAAATGGCATTTCTATAGAGAAGACATATATCTAATCCTTAAGAAAGATGATAAGAAAATCCAACTTAAGTGTGACAAGGTTTACCCTCAAGTGGATACCCATCACAAGTCTTGGTTTAGATAAGATGGCTCCTATAGTCACTGTCTAACCTACAGATCTTCCTAAAATGGTTTTAATCCTAAGGTCAAAGCATATGCTCTGATACCAGCTGCGGTGACCCAGCATACCACTACATGATGTAGTACACTATAGTCGTTGACATAACACCAACGAAACACCGTTCACTAGTATTACATCCCTTGGAGTGGTACAACAGAAACACAGCAGGTCCAAGCATGAATATAGATTACAACTCAACTCTTTAGATAAGATCCAGAGAACACTCCAGGTTAAAGAGAGAGAAAGAAACTTCTTACAAAGAAGAACCAGAAATAATAACTCGAAACTATTTGGCTAAAAAACTAACATCTAAACTATCTGGCTTGCAATTTCCACTAATGCAATGCTCTATAGAAGTAGGTGTTATGGCTAGAATATCTACTCCTATCTAATCAAGATCTTCGTATTTTCTTCGGTTGATGTATATGTTGACTTCTTTGACTTTATTGAAGAACTTGAGCTGTCAATGATGGTTTCTTGAGCAGAAATTGATGTTGACGTCGTCTTCAACGGCTTAGAACCTATCAAGGGTTAAGAAGGTACGGTTGAGTACGAGTGTACTTAGCAAGTTCACTAAAAAGGAGTGTATGATGCACTATCTCTACAGCCACAGACCAAAGGTCGTAGGCAATGCAGGTTTTTGTAACATTTCTTCAAAGGTTGCTTTTATTCTGAAAACTATGTCTGACAGCCTTCACAGGTTGACCAGAACTTTCATGGAGTTACTTTCGAGGCCGTGTTCATAGCTCCTTCCCATAAGAGGGAGTAACATGTCACAGTTATTACACTCTGCAGAGGTGCGTTACTTTACCCATGAGAGACCAACTCCTTGTTGCACAACCGGGCAGCTTATTCCCGTCCACAATTCCTTGATGTGGGGCCCAATAGATGATCCATGCTGATCGTTGCCCTTCTTCGTGTCCCCGCATGAAGACACGATTCCCCAAGAAGGACTACCACGGTTACTCTTCAGGTAGCCTCTCGAAGACTCTGTAAGCATCTCTATCTAGCAGCCACCATCAGCTATGGTGAACTTACACCAAGACATCTATGCACATATAATCTAGACACAAATATCGCGGGGAACTTAGGGTCCCACCCATGTGCTGGATTCTCCACGAGAAATCAACAGCCTCATGATAAGGTCATCCGTCCATGCGAAAGGAAGAAGATCCAGCTGACTTCTCTGTACCATTCCAGATCTCATGGTTAACGTGTAATATACGCACTAAAATCATTGGTGACATTGGTTGTTAAGACCTAGATATTATGTTCCTTTACCACTGGAACTATATCAGTAGATTATTACCTCTTGGTAAATAATCCATAATCATATTATTATGAAAATAGTGTTTACTGACCTTTTTGAAATGCAGGTGATGACAACATTTGAGTTACAAGCATTTGATAGAAAATAATCAAAGGACATGAGCAAGTTGTGAACTTTCCTTTTTTGATTGCAAGATTATGCACTCACGGTCTTCGAGACAATAGAAGATCCAAAATCTGGAAAAGGCACCATTGGTCCGGTAAGGACTAATGTTTAAAGAAGCAATATGCAATTATGCATAAGTAATGTAATACAATTAGATAAACGCAAATCCTCGAAATAATCGAATCTGATCTAGGGTTTGAAAGCTTGTGGTGATATCTTTAGAATGTGTTCCACTTTTATACCAGTTTCGCACTTGTGCTTCTTGTTAAGGCTTGTGAGAGTGCATGAAACAATATGTAAGTACAACAAGTAGCATACAATACTAAATCACTCAATTGAGCATTTTATTTAAAAGATTACTTAAGCAAGATTGATAAACAATTAAAGTTCTTATAGAAATGTTTAAGGATTTTTTAATGTTTCTTAAAAGAATAACTTTTAAGAAAAGATTACTTTACAAAGTAAAAGCATTAAAACTTAAAGCTAACACTTTAAGGTTTTCTTATTAATTACAAGTATTAAAGTAGAGAACAATTAGTATTTTTGAAAATTTATTCCACTAGCAAGTGGAGACTTTTAACAATTCATGAAGGTGAAACAAAAGTATTATGCCTTTATGGAAGTGGTGTTCTCTTGATTTATAAGTGAATATAATCACTTACTTATTATAGAATTAATACTTATTTCTATAAACATGGGAATGGCATCATGTTTAATACTTATAAGCCTTGTTTAACTTCTAAAGTGGATTCCCAAATTGTAAAAGAATTAGTACTCAAATTTTGATGATTTTATAATTGATAAAATATTTTTGGAGAGTAAGATTTACTTAATTTTAAATGGTAGTTTTAGTAAGTATAACTTAAAATGGTTAAACCTATGTTAATTTCACTTAAACATCAATTTAACTTGTTATTACACCTTTCAAGAAATAATGATAAAGGCAATAGTAAAGATTTATATATTTTTAATGAATTAAAATAAAGAAAAGAGTTTAAATAAGATTTATTAGACCTTTACCTTTTATTTTACTTCAATTAAGAAATAGGATATTTTTAATGTGTAGAGTTTATTTTTGTGATCATTTTGGTATATTATATGTATTTTTGTGATTTTTAAATATTAAACTATGATTTTTATAAGTTTCGTCACTTTATAAATACTAAATAAATAATAATATTTATCTAAGTGGTACCAAAAATCTAAGAACAAGTTTATAAATGTAAATTTTGTTTTTCCAAGAATTTTGGTATATTATTTATATTTTTCTCTTTTACCAATATTAAAATATGAATTTTCAAAGTATTATTACTTATAAATTCTTTATTAAATAATTAATTATTTAAATTATTAACACAATAATGTTTGTTAATAAAGGTAAATTATAGATTTTATTTTTATGAGCATTTTGATAAATTATATATATTTTTATAAATTATAAACAAAAGATATTGATTTAATAATATTTATTCATTTTATTAAATTCCTGGAATTTATTTATTATATTGTTTTATCTAATTACTAAACATGAATATACTTTTCTTACTCAGACCTAACTTAGCCAGGTCCACTGACCAGTGGGCCAATGACCACGTCGGCAGGCCACGCATGCAGAAGACCGGGTTAAACTTGCTGATGTGGCCAAGGTGATGTCAGCGTGACCTCACGATGACGTCACCCGAGGATGATCCTCACATATCAAAAATTGATCGATCGATTGAGTGCGTGCATGCGGTTGTTGCTGGGCTTACTAGAAAGAGGATGACGTGGCGAACTAGATGGTGGCGTTCTTATCCCTCCTAGCGGCCACGATAGATCTTGGCGCGGCAACGGCGGCGCTGTCGCCAGTGAGCTGCTTCGCCGGCCATAGACAAGGTGGACAATGATGATAGTCTAGACGAAACATTATTTGGGCCGGGCTGGTACTAGGCCGCTGCAGAGCGAGCGAGATGTGGTAGAGCTTGCTCACAGGCGGTAGACAACGCAAAGGGTTGCTGGGCTGTGGGCCGAAGCTGGTGTGCTGCTTTCCCTTTTTCTTTAACCTTTTCTATTTTCTATTTTCTTTTCTATTTATAAATTCATTTCAAATTTGATTTCTATAAAGGTTTAAACATTTAAAAATTCTGGTAGAATATTGAGAATGGTGTTGAGATTCATTATAATAAATCTTCTCTTTATTTTTCTTTATATATTCGAAATTCATGAGTATATGAAAGGTTCTTTTGATTAAGTAAGAATTTAGGGTTTTAAGGATGTCCTTCTGATATAGAAAATTTTATAAAAACAATTTTCATTTTCACCATGATAATGGTTATGGCAAAGATTTAAAATGTTGAATGATATATATAGAATCTTATTAATGCTTAACTTCCTGAAAGAATTATAAATATCCAACATAAGGTATTAAACCTTGTGGTTCCTGATATGATGATTTGATTTTCATGGTTCTCCATATTTTGGGGTTTCTCTCATTCAAATACTCCTTGATTTATAGTGTTTAGGATTACCATGGACAACCTTGGTAAAGTCAAGAAGCATGAATAACAATCATTGATATAATTGTTCATTTCCAAGTAACTGCCCTGAGTTTTAGGAAGGTTTTTATAGACTCATGTTCTATTATGAATATGGATAAGCATCCAGGTTTAGGGATACTACTTCTAAATCTATGAGTAGGTTTGATAACTCAACTTAGAGTGAGATATTGGAATTACTTCTTAATGTGATTCGGATAGTTCTATCCTTCTAGGTTTCTATTAGGGTTTAAGACAATAAGGTGGACATGGATTCCATCTATAAACACTCATCTAGTTCTCTAATTATCTCTTGGAAGCTTTAATTGTCCAAGAGGTATTGTTCAATGGTTACCTAGGAATAGGAAATGGTTCCACTGCTAACTTAATTCTGGGGTTTTGGACAAAGATGTAGATAGGGTTCTGTTCAAGGCTTGTAAGACCTTGTTTAAAGCTATCTCAAGAATTCCTATCCTCACACTTCATTAAGCTTGGATCATAGTTAAGGAATTCCTTTCCTAAATATACTCTATAAATCTCTCTTATCTTATTCACAAAGCTCACATCTTCCTGAATAAGTCAATCATCTGACTCCACCATATCCATCATCATATGATGACATGGTCATGCCACTTCAACATTACTCCTTCATTCTTCTCCTAGTATATATGACTTCCATTACTAAACTACCCTTAAGGAAGTCATTCATCTACTTAATTCTAACTTCATTAATCAATTCTTGTAACATTATTCCTTTACTACACAACCTGCACTTCTTAATTACCCATGATGAATCCATCAATTTAGTTAATTCTAACTCCATCCATTAACTCCTCTATTTTCACCTTACATCTACTTCCAGGGCTTGCAAGATTACAATTCTCTGTATATCAGATGTGATATCAATCCTCTAGGATAGGTATGGTACTACTCTCCATAATAAAGTTTGTTCTTTTATCAGCTTGGTTAAGCTACTATGCCTCCAACTACTCTATACAACTCATATTACATACCTCATCGTACTCTAGCTTGACTTCTCAGGATCAAGCTAGATGATTCAGCTTACTAAGGTTTTGCCTAATTTGGTATACTCACAACTCTTCTTCATCGGCTGATCATCTATTCTCAAATGCTTGAGAATAATGACCACCAACCTTTGATCATACAAAGCTTAAGCTTCTATTTATCTGATCAAGATCTCTTATCAATTAAGTAGTAGGCTTGTACTAGTATGTCTATAGGCTTATCTTGTTAAGCGAGCTTACTCTAAGGTTATACCCCCTTGACATAACAAGATTATTATTTGATGTACTAATACTACTAGCTTTCTTATAGCTTCATAATCACTATTTAATCTCTTGAGTTTAAATACTTCATCTAGTTAACTCATGACTGAGTTATCTCCTCCAACATCAGATGGTTTGATCTCCACTAAGGATCACATTCCATTAATGATGGCACACTCTACCATATCTAGTTCCTTCTTCTTATTAACTTACTTAAGGTCTCTAGAAAGTTTATACATTGAAAACATATCTATAATATTTGATGTTACATGATTGTTTTATATCTACTTTCTTATGTTTTGTCCACACTTTGGAGTATTTTTACACATTTCCTGGAACTAACCTATTAACAAGATCATCCTGGAGGGGAGAGATCACCCTGGAGGCACCCTGCCGGAGGGGAGAGATCACCCTGGAGGCCTTCTTCATCACCATGACTACCTCCGGTGTGATGCGTGAATAGTTCATCCCTAGACTACGGGTCCATGTAGTAGCTAGATGGTTGGTTTTTCTCCTTTGTGCTACCATGTCTAGATTTTGTGATCTCCGTTCATGATCAAGATCATCTATTTGTAATCATACATGTTGTGTTTGCGGGGATCTGATGGATATTGAAATGCTATTTTAGATTGATTATTGATTCTATCATGTCTTTGTTATTTGTGATCTTGCATGCTTTCCGTTGTTAGTAGCTATCTTGGCCGAGTAGATGCTGGCAACTCCAAGAGGGAGTATTTATGCTCAATAGTGGGTTTATGCCTCTAGGGATCTGGGGAAGTGATAAAAATCTCTAAGGTACTAGATGTGTCGTTGCTACTACTATTTACTGTTTTCTGTTTACTTTGTGCAAGCAATTACTATCTTCCACACAGTATGTTTAATCCTTTGTTTTCAGCAAAACCGATGAGATTGACAACCTCACTGTAAGTTGGGGCAAAGTTCTGTGGTTGTGTTGTGCAGGATTCCAAGTTGGAAACAACACATTGGACGTGTCTCCTTGCTCCTACTGGTTCGATAACCTTGGTTTCATAATTGAGGGAAAACTTGCTGCTGTGCTCATCATACCTTCCTCTTGGGGTTCCCCAACGAGATCGACATGTTGAGTCCGATCATCAAGGCTTTTTGTGGCGCCGTTGCCGGGGAGTCAAGGACATCTTCTTAAGGGGAGTCCCTCATAACCAATCTCTTTACTTTGTTGTTTTCGTTTTGCTTAGTTTATTTCTACTTTGTTTGCTTGTTTCCTTATCAAAAACACACACAAAAATTAGTTGTACTAGTTTGCTTCCTTTATAAAAAAACATAAAAAAAATTAGATAGTGTTACCTAATTCCTAGCTCACCATGTTGATCCGTAAGTTCACCCTGAAAGACCTTTCAATAGGTAGTGGCTCTATAATTGGGAAAGTTAATATTGAAGAATTCTTTAATCATGTTAGCAAGCATGAGGATATTGAGGATAGATCCCTAGCAGAACTTGCTCCAAATTATGAAATTGCTGCAGCCTCTTTGGTTCACATGTTGGAAGCTAGGTTTGTTAACCTTAACCCCATAATGCAAGTGATGTTTCTTAAACTTAAAGATATTGAGGACCCTGAAAAGAGAGATTTTATTCTGGAAACCTTGCTTAAAGAATTCTATGATGTTGTTAAGGAAGCTAGAAAAGTTTTTGATCGTTTTAATATGCTAGGCTCATATGTAGATGTTATTGGTACATAAGAAAAGATGGATAAAACCAAACCTAAAAATGGAGAGGAAATTAAAATACCAATACCTTTTTAACTTGTAGGAATGCATGAAGCCTTGGAAAAGAATTTTGATTGGATTGTTCCTGAAAACCCGTTTGATGAAAATAGTGAACCCAGGAGCATTGAGAGAGGATCCTCTAGGACTTATTTGGATGAGATACCTTTCCTTGTTGAAGATATTTCTGGTATAGATCTTAATGCTTCTTCATTTGAGAATACTTGATTCTTTAATAGCCTCTTATGCCTAGCTCAAAGGCGTTAAAGAAAAGCACTTACTGGGAGATAATCCAAATTTTGTTAGGAATATTTTGTTGAGTCTTGGAAGTTATTGCTTCAGTAATAACCTCTCCTTATCATTTTTGTGTGTTTTTTGTGCCAAGAGTAACCTCTAATAAGAGTGAAGTAATGCTTGGGAAAGGTGTTGTCCCGAAACAGATTTTTGTGATTTGCTGTACTCATGAAAAATCTCCGTACGTCGGTTTGAGCTATAATTTGTTGTGATTCTGCCCCAAGTTGTTATCCAACTTTCGTTAGTTCAACACTTTTCGATTTTAGCAACAGAAGGTCTTCAAAAAAATTGGTTTTTACCTGCTAGTCTGTTTTGACAAATTTCTGCCTTTATTTGCATTTGCCTCTTAATCTCTTTCTCTTTGAGTTCTCTTTGATGATTTGAACTTTTTAAAGGAATTGCTACAGTAGCTTTTGTTTTAATGGAAGTTTTACTTGTGTTGAAACTGAAACAAAAAGACTTATTATCTTGAGTACACTAATGTTGCTAATGAAGATTGTGTGAAGTTTTGTATGAAGGAAATTTTAAAGTGTAGGGAAGAGTAATGTGATAAGATGAAGTATGGACAAAAGCTCAAGCTTGGGGATGGAACCCATGTCACCCCAAGAAATATTCAAGAAGTACAAGCATCAAAGCTTGGGGATGCCCAAGGCATCCCCTTCTTCGTCAATAAAAATTTCAGGTTTCTTCCAAACACTTCATTTTTATTTTCATGCACAATTGTGTTGTTCTTGGAGCTTCTTCGTTTTTATTTTAGTTTTAATTTGCTTAGTTTGCTTGAATAAATTGGTTGGACCCCCTCATTCATGCATTAGTTTTCAAATAAAGTTGATTTGTATTGGAAAAGAGTAGGAAAGTTCATGCTTAAGTGGTATAAAAGGAGCTTGTTTTTGACTGTGTCCTAGGCTTTATGATGTCGTGCTTGATATTGTTTTGGATTTATGCTTAGTGATTATGGCTGAAGCATGAATTGTTACAAACAATTGAGATTGCTTAATGTTCCTTGAAAGAATCATGCGCTGTTTTAGCTATAAAAGCATAATATTATGGTATTCTCCTTTAAATGCTTTATTTGGGTTGACTTGGCGCATGTTCACACCATGTTAAGACTACACCAAGTCACCTTAGCTTCTATGATCATTTAGTTTTCGACTTGTAATATCACTTTATGCTTTAATTAACGATGTTTTGTCTCTTTGCATGATTTTGGCCATTATTTCTCTCTTAGTTGGTCGCTCCAGTCTTTTGCTAGCCCGCATACCAAGTATGAGTTCCACTCATGCATCCAACTCCAAATAAAACCAAGTTATTCCAAAGAGTCCACCATACCTACCTATTAGCATTTGCTATTCCAAGTATATTCATGTTTTTATCTACCTTACGAATTCAACTTGTTATATGAAAATTAGTGATTAAAGCTCTCACAAACTTGATGGCACACTTTACTTTTCTTGCCCCTAATAAACTTGAACCATTGTGTCATCTATGTTGTATATGCTTGCACTTATACGTTGGGATTAGCAGAACCATGATGTCATGGGGAACGCTTTCAACATTGCACGTGTACATTGTACCCAGTTGATATCATGCTCTTTTGTTTATGAATGTCGTCGATGTGAAATGAAAGGGGAGCGTATGTGTGTTAGAGAAACGCTGGGCCGCTAGCCTAAGCCATGCCTAATCATGGTGGAAACTTGCAGCATCACCATAGTGAGAAATATATGAAGCATTCTTCTTATAAAAAAGAAATAGAGATTGACAAAAAGGAAAAAAATATGACAAAAGAGGAAAGAGAGAAAAAGCACCATTTTCACATGGTAAATAAGAAGATTGCTGAGATGCTCATTGTCTGCTTGCCTTGTCATTTTGATTATGGGATATCTCCTGTATCATGTGCAAGGGGTACCCCGTTGGCGGTTCCATATCATACACATGTACTTACTATGACAAGAACTTACCGGTAACTACACTTGAGTAGCATAAGGAGCGGCCCTCGTATTCAAGGGACATGAGATTTCCAACTTATACTTTGTCAAGCATATACTCCATAGTTTGTTCACTTTAACCTTAATCACTTCAAGATGCTTATGATAGGGGCAATGAGAGCTGAAAGCTAATAAGTACCATAATTTTTGGAACCTCTTTATGAGACTTGAATCCCTGCTTCCTTCTATGAAGGCCTTTCTTTTACTTTTATGTTAAGTCTCCATCTTCTATCTTTATGCACCTATTGAGAGAGCATAGTGGCCATTCTTAGTTTAATGTGCATTGTCCCAATACTTGTTGATTGATTCATAACTTTGATATTGATTATTCTTAAACTATTTGTATCTAGTCACCCTAATGAACTTTGAAGGTGTCCTATGCATTTATGTTTTGCTACACTATGAGGGACAAGCTGAATACCATTCTCATTATGTTTTCTATATGTGAAACAAACAAACGTCTTTCAAAGCATTGTTATTCATGAATCTTTTGTTTGTGCCTTTTTCATATTACAACATAGTTGCTATGCCTTATTGTTAGAACTATATCTTTTAGGCTATGTTAAAGTACTATGATCCCAGCTATCAATGTTTTACAAATACTTTGATCAAGATTAGGATGGTGCATGTCACCTCAAAAATTATTCTTTCTTTTTATCACTTACCTACTCGAGGACGAGCAGGAGTTAAGCTTGGGGATGTTGATACATTGCAAACGTATCTATAATTTTTGATGTTCCATGCTTGTTTTATATCTACTTTCTTATGTTTTGTCCACACTTTGGAGTATTTTTACACATTTTATGGAACTAAACTATTAACAAGATGCCACAGTGCCAGTTGCCTGTTTTCTGCTGTTTTTGGTTTCAGAAAAGTTAGTAAGGAAATATTCTCGGAATTGGACCAGACGAAAGCCCAAGTCAATATTTCACCAGAAGGAATACGGAGTCCGGAGGGGAGAAGAAGAGGGGAGCCAGGGCAGCCACACCTGGTGGTAGCGCGGCCAGCCCTAGCCGCGCCACCAGGGGGTGGGCCCTTGGTACTCCACCGACCTTACCCCTTCGCCTATATATTGCTTTCAGGACGAAAAGCTTAAGGACCCGATCAAAAATTCCACGAAAGAGTCTGTAGCCATGGCCATCTCCATCCCTAGATCGGGAGGGATCTGAAGCTCTTCCTGGCACCCTGTCGAAGGGGAGAGATCACCCTGGAGGCCTTATTCATCACCATGACTAACTCCGGTGTGATGCGTGAGTAGTTCATCCCTGGACTACGGTTCCATGTAGTAGCTAGATGGTTGGTTTTTCTCCTTTGTGATACCATGTCTAGATCTTGTGAGCTCTATTCATGATCAAGATCATCTATTTGTAATCATACATGTTGTGTTTGCGGGGCTCCGATGGATATTGAGATGTTATTTCAGATTGATTATTTATTCTATCATGTCTTTGTTATTTGTGATCTTGCATGCTTTCTGTTGTTAGTAGCTATCTTTGCCGAGTAGATGCTAGCATCTCCAAGAGGGAGTATTTATGCTCGATAGTGGGTTCATGCCTCTAGGAATCTGGGGAAGTGACAGAAATCTCTAAGGTACTAGATGTGATGTTGCTAGTAGGGAGAAAACAACAATCCTTTGTTCATAGAATAACCGTATTGTTTACTTTACACACTTTGCTTAATGCAATTATATGTTGCTTGCAACTTAATACTGGAGGGGGTTCGGATGATAATCTGAAGGTGGATTATTAGTCATAGATGCAGTTGGAATACGGTCAATGTATAATGTTGTAATGCCCAATCAAATCCCATAGGAGTCAAGATGATTAGTATATGCATGTATGCTTTCTCGGTGTTTTTCAATTGCCCCGCTATAATTTGTTCACCCACCATGTCATCTATATTAAGGAGAATCACCTCTAGTGAACTATGGACCTTGCTCCATTCTTTTACCATCAATCTACAATCTACTATTTACTGTTTTCTGTTTACTTTCTGCAAGCAATTACTATCTTCGACACAATACATTTAATCCTTTGTTTTCAGCAAAATCGGTGAGATTGACAACCTCACTATAAGTTGGGGGCAAAGTTCTGTGGCTGTGTTGTGCATGATTCCAAGTTGGAAACAACACCTTGGAGGTGTTTCCTTGATCCCACTGGTTCGATAACCTTGGTTTCATAACTGAGGAAAAACTTGCTGTTGTGCTCATCATACCTTCCTCTTGGGGTTCCCCAACGAGATCGACGTGTTGAGTCCGATCATCAAAGGTCAACATAATAGGTCAAAGCTAAAGACTAACAAGTCCTAGGTCGGGAATTGATCACTCAACACGAATGATCATTTGACACTAGGACTTGGTTAAATAGGAATGTCACCTCTTAATATCATATTAAGAGTATGTGCTGGATGGTCTTGGCTTGACTTCCTTTTCTACTCTATTTGTAATAAGAGTTAATGTTTAAGAACTACCATGGAACCTATGATAAGAGTAACTATGGCAAACAAGTGTTTTAAGTTTTATTTAAATGCGCGAAAATTATCTATGAAAAGTTTTATTTAAATGCGTGAAAATTATCCGGATTTTCTATGCATGAATGTAATGCACACACCTGATCTTGGCTTATTTCTAAGTTCTAATGCTAGGATGTTACAGATTGTTTTGGATGAAATTGCAGAAACTGGTTCTGCATGTGATATTGAAATGTTGCAGGGGTTTTATGTGATTGTTTGTTAATTAAAATAATTAACAAAATTTTGAATAAAATAAATAAAAGAGTTTAATTAAATGAGAGCTTGTATTAAATTTGGTGGAAATTTAATGGAGGTGAGAGGACTTTTGAGTGGAGGCATGTTTATGTTAGTGGGAGATCCACCCACATAAATGATGGAAGACGTGGGGGAACCACCTTGGCCGCCGGCCATGGTAGGGGCTGCCCTCCTCTCCCCTATAAAAGGCCTCCACTCCTCTCATATCACACCTCCTTGTGAAGGATTTCTCTCCCTCTCTAGAAATTATTCCCCATGGTCTCGGATTAGCGAGATATATGTTACATGTGGCTTTGTATAGAAAGGAGTTGTTGCTTCCGTTGCATCACTGGAGCAAGGACGCAGAGGTTGTCGGGGTACCGGATGTGTGTGCGATCACGGATGCACCGCATAGCGGTGCTGGACTTGCTGGTGCTGGACCTGCTGGACTTGCTAGACTTCATCATGATCTTGAGATCGTCAAGTGTACGACTACATCATCCACGAGTACAACCTCGTAACGCTTTGTCGCTCTTCGAGAGTATGTTCTCTATGGATGTATATCCACCCGTTGATTGTATCTAGGTAGATAGATCTTGGTGCTTAGTTGTTCATATTGTAGGATTTTTTTTGTTTTTATGCTATGATCCCAACAAGCTCCGAAGGCCAGATCAGGAACAAAGGAGGCATCAATGTTTAGTTTGCAGTATCTCTCATTAGATTATGCCAACCCTCACTTCTCAGCCTAACATTCCTCTTATCGTAATCTAGCATAGTTGGTTGTAATTGCTAATATAGCCTGCATCAAGCGTGTCGGGGCCACAACACTCTCGTCATGCGAGATTTGTCTCTGCTGCCACCATATGTACCAGCATGTCGTAACCATTAGCTCATTTACATCCACAACTAACAACCTTGGGGATGTGCGATCAGTAGAGTGCAGAATTTCTTCAAAACCCAAGGAGCCGAATCTGTTTGTCGGGGAGACTTCATTTATGCAATCCAAAAAACCTATATTCGACCATATTTTCCAAAGCTCCTGGACATTGAAAAAACATGTAGAAGTGCCACCGCAATAGATCACACACACCGGTCATAGGCTGCTCGTGATGATAGGTTTGTTGGCTAGAACGCAGTTGCAGGATATGATACCATGTAGTAATCGCCAGGAGTATCTTTACCTTCTACGACACCCAAAAGAGACCAAAGCTTACCCCATACCGGGTTAACATTAGCTGGACCATGATTATTAGTTTGAATCATCTTTCTACCATGTTGATGATCTCACTCCACATAATAAGCCAATCGTACATAAAAATCCCATTCTTTGTATAGTTCCATGATACAATGTCTCCATCATTTCCACTATCAAGGATATCTTCAGAATTCTCCCTGTATCAACTGACAAAAACAAGGATAGTATCAATTCTTCATCCCATGATCTTGTGACAGGAGCAATTAGTTTCAACACTTTATTCGGGACAATGTTACCACGTTGGGAGATCACTCTCCTTGAATTGCTAGAAGGATCCATGGATCCTTCCAAATATCTATATTCTTACCTCATGACTATCATTTTTGTTTAACAACATGATGATAATTTTGTCATGTTGTTCGGGTGTCGACCTTTAGTTGGATCAGGTTTTGCTTCTATCATTTGTTTACCATGTTTTTTCGTGGATTTAGAACATATGCGAATGAGTGGTTACATATTCGAATGTGAATATATCGAAACACTGATTCAAATGTATAATATGGTGGATTCAGGTCATAAAATGAAGGAGAAAAGAATTGTGCAACACACACTACAAGAAAAGTTAGTTTTTACAACGGACGGTTTTCGTGGTTGAAGGCCCTTTTTTGTGGTAAATAAGTCTTCTACGACGGATGGGAACCCGTGGTAAGAGCCCCATCACCGAATATTCTACCACGGATTTTTTGCGATCATGGCGGATTGCACCTTTCAACCCTGATATTACGTGACGTGGTAGATATGTTTCGCCAGCCCCATTGACTGATGACATCATGCAAACTTCCACATGGCAAACACCATTAACGAACAGTTACCGCCGTTAACTCTCACAAAAACCATGCTAGAAGTCAGGACGAGCCAAGGTCTGCTAACTATTAAGTGGACTAGTCCATGAGAGAAGCCCAATAAGAAGATGACCCATTACTATTTCGGCATGCTGGAAGCCTGTGCAGTCTGAAGGGGGGCACCCCTTTGTAGCACAACTGCGTCCTATTAACTTTCCGGCCCGTTACTCTTTCGTCCTACATAAGGCCCAGCTTGGTCCTGAAGGGGTTCCGTGGTAGAAAACAAAAAAAAATCTTATGTGGGAACACACCTAGCTAGGGTCTGTCTAAGAAGTAATGTAGTAACGGAGAGAGACATTGGTAACATACCCTTGTAGACCGTAAGCGTATAATGCTCATGCAGGAACGTGGATCATGTAGTCGTACTCATCCGACCTCAAGGCCGCGAAGCTATTCGCAAGTCACCCCTTTTCTAGGTCCTTATATGATGGTTCGGTGCCACAAGTGGTAGCACCCCCGAGGTATCCACGTGCGGTTCAAGATGACGAATCCCGATCTCTAATCCCTACTGAAATTGCGGAACTAGATCTCCTGGTCAGAATCCCTGCAGCACAACGGCGTGTCGAAGTGGTGTTGTCCTTGTGTGTATAGTCCTTCCAAGGATCGTGCCACCGCAAAGACAATGAGAGAGAGATATATAATTCTTCTCTAAGAAAAATGCTTTAGAGAATTATTGGTGTTAACCGATGTGTTTATTCCCACCCATGGGAACCCCTTTATATAGGCGAAAAGGGTGTCCTCTTCCCAAGAGCCCTCTCATGTGGGACTAAACAATAGGCAAAGGAAATTGGGGAGAGGGACAGCCGGCTGGGCCAGCTGGGGCAACTTCGTGGGCCAACCCGCGGCTAGCCTAGCAGCGGCCAGCGGCAGTAGGAGCAAGCCGGGTGGGCCAGCCACCCATGTGCACGGCCTAGTGTGGCTCTTAGAGTCCCGTGGAAACAAGGCGGTAGGGAGGAAACGGTCGGGTGGGCCTTGGAGTGGCCGGTCGTGCGCTAGATTGCTCGTTCCTGCCTATGCGCACACCCATACCTGGGTGGGCCGACTGGCCGCGGCTCGCAAGCGGTGTCTGGTTGCCTACCACCCGCACGGCGCCCATCGCCCGTTCGCCCGCCTGTCCACGTGGGCAGCATGTGCCCAGCACCAGTGTTGTTTGAGTTTCCCTTCAGGTGTGCTTCCCTCTGGGCTGATTCCCTCTGGTGTTTTGGCCCTTTAGAGGAAGTTGCCCTATACATATTAATTTAAAATATTAATTTAATATATATTAGTTCATAATTAAAATATATAAATGCACATTAAAAATTTCTATTTATATGAAACACCTTTCGGTCTTTTCCTTCTTCTTCCGGACGTCTTCGGATCCTATTCGGAATGATTTTGGTTCTCTCATGCGGAACACTTCCGGTTTCTCTCTTATGGGATTCCATCTTATAGAAGATCTCTAGGCATCGTAGTGCCCTTAAGTGTGTTACCCTATGGTTCGGGAATGTCACAGACTTGATCGAGACGATCTCCAATCAATGATCAATAGCGGGATCGGGATGCCCATAATGACCCCTATGCATTCCACAAAACACCTTAGTGTCGAACCATGAATGCCAAATCCAATTGCCCTTATTACTTCAATACTGACTTGTCTGAGATCTGATCATCGGTATTATGATACCTCGTTCAACCTCGTTTCCAACAAGTACTGTTTTACTCGTGCTCGTGATATTTCATCCCCATAACCTAGTCATACGCTATGCAGCTTATGGATGTAATTCTCCAAGTGGGTCCAGTGTATCTTCCCATCAGACATGACAACAAATCACGATCTCGATACATACGCCTCAACATGACCCTCTGGAATACCCAACATATACCTTTATAGTCACACATTTACAGGCCTGACGGTTGATGCAGTCATAGCAACCTCGGGTCACAGTGATTAAATATGATCTCATGGTCTAAGGATTAGGACACTTCATTTTGACAATTGCAACGATGAACTTTGTGATATGATCGTGTTGTAACAATCATCTATGGGTAATTTCCATCACATCATATATGACTTTATTGTCAGTTGGCATAAATGCACCATGATCAGGAAACCTTGATTATCAGGTTCTCAATGAACTAGTTGGATAGAGGCTTGATACGTTGCAAACGTTTCTATAACTTTTGATGTTCCATGCTTGTTTTATATCTACTTTCTTATGTTTTGTCCATACTTTGGAGTATTTTTATAAACTTTCTGGGAATAACCTATTAACAAGATGCCACAGTGTTAGTTGCCAGTTTTCTACTGTTTTTTGTTCCAGAAAAGCCAGAAAATGAATATTCTCGGAATTGGACGGGACAAAAGCCAAAGTCAATATTTTACCGGAAGAGTCATGGAGCCAGAAGACAAGACGGAGAGGGGCCAGGGGCCGGCCACACCACCTGGTGGCGCGGGCCAGGCTAGGCCGCGCCAAGGGGTGGTGTGGGCCCCCTGGTACTCCACCAAACTCGCCCATTCGCCTATAAGAAGCCTCCAATATAGAAACCCTAAGTACCCGATCAAAATTCCACGAAAGAGTCTGTAGCCACCATCATCTCCATCCCTAGATCGGGAGGGATCTGAAGTTCTTCCCGGCACCCTGCTAGAGGGGAGAGATCACCCTGGAGGCCTTCTTGATCACCATGCCTGCCTCCGGTGTGATGCGTGAGTAGTTCATCCCTGGACTACGGGTCCATGTAGTAGCTAGATGGTTGGTTCTTCTCCTTTGTGCCACCATGTTTAGATCTTGTGAGCTTCGTTCATGATCAAGATCTTCTATTTGTAATCATACATGTTGTGTTTGCGGGGATCCAATGGATATTGAGATGCTATTTCATATTTATTATTGATTCTAGCATGTCTTTGTTATTTGTGATCTTTCATGCTCTCCGTTCTTAGTAGCTATCTTGGCTGAGTAGATGCTAGCAACTCCAAGAGGGAGTATTTATGCTCGATAGTGTGTTCATGCCTCTAGCAATCTGGGGAAGTGACAGAAATCTCTAAGGTACTAGATGTGATGTTGCTACTATGGATAAAACAACAATCCTTTGTTCATAGAACAATCGTATTGTTTACTTTACACACTTTGCTTAATCCTATTATCTGTTGCTTGCAACTTAATACTGGAGGGGGTTTGGATGATAACCTGAAGGTGGATTATTAGTCATAGATGCAGTTGGATTACGGTCTATGTATAATGTTGTAATGCCTAATCAAATATCATAGAAGTCAAGATGATTAGTATATGCATGTATGCTTTCTCGATGTTTGTCAATTGCCCCGTTGTAATTTGTTCACCCAACATGTCATCTATCTTAAGGAGAATCACCACTAGTGAACTATGGACCCTGGTCCATTCTTTTACCATCAATCTACAATCTATTTATTGTTTTCTGTTTACTTTCTGCAAAGCAATTACTATGTTCCACACAATATGTTTAATCCTTTGTTTTCAGCAAAATCGGTGAGATTGACAACCTCACTGTAAGTTGGGGGTAAAGTTCTGTGATTGTGTTGTGCAGGATTCCAAGTTGGAAACAACACCTTGGAGGTGTTTCCTTGCTCCCACTGGTTCGATAACCTTGGTTTCATAACTGAGGGAAAACTTGTTGTTGTGCTCATCATACCGTCCTCTTGGGGTTCCCCAATGAGCTCTACATATTGAGCAAGCAAGGCTACTAGGGACATTTGGTTTGTTTATATACCACAGTTGTATCAATGTTTCCGCTTGATACAGTTATAGCATGATATAAAACTATTATAAACTAATGAGATATGATAATAAACCCCTTTATTATTTGCCTCTAGGGCATATGTCCTCAAGCATCCCACTTGCACTAGAGTACAAATAATCTAGTGGCATTATTACTAATCATAAAGCATATCACCTATGCGTTTATTGATCATGCTTGCTCATGAAAACTTCGTGTCCTAAATCCGTATTACTAGATTATTTTAGTCCTTCTGCAAATCACTAATGTCACCTATTTGACATTACCATTACCATATAATGTGTTGAACCATTTGTTTTGGTGACAAAGTGAGACTTCTATTTTCTAGTATATACAATGATGGTCTATCTATCAATTTGACTTTCAATGTTGTCATGAATATCTATAAAACACACTTAGTCGAAAGTCGAACTTTCTTAAACCAAAAACCATTCTTGCTAATTCTGAAGTATTCTACTACTTCTATATCTATATAGATTCTGATCAAATTATAATATTCACAACTTTGATGCCCGACTATGCTTCCTTTGCGCTAAATTTAATTTTGGTTCAGTGATTAACTCTGATCACTCAGGAACATGTTCTTACAACTAAGAACTTGGGTCACATTATGTGAAGTATAAATAACATGGGTTTATATGGAAAACTTATGGCCAAGGCACAGGTGATGCAGTGCATCTCTCTTTGCTTTAAACCATTGTCATGAATACCGAGTCACTACTCAATACTTATCCTAATTATTCAAGTAATAATCAATTATTCACTTGAATCCATTCTGAACTATTTCAGAATCTCAACTAGGACACTCTGAACTTCTTTCAGAATCCTTGAAGTATTTTGCCCTTTAATATTTATCAAAACATTCTGATCTATCCACATAGATCCTCTATGTTTAATATATGTTAAATTTCATTCATCTAATGATCTAGTCATTTCTAATACCAAACACATTATTCATCATATGTCAATTACATATGACAGAATGTTGTTAAGCTCCCACTCAAATAGATCATCAATATTTGATATGCTAGCATATCACTTAGCTCCACTCAAATATGTCGTCCACACATTTGACTTGAAAAATTTCTTAGCTCCCACTCAGTTTACAAGCTCTCTCAATAATCTTGGTATACCCAAAATTCTTTGATCTTCCATCAAATCGAGAATTTTCTTCTACAAGATATCAACAATCTCTTGATTGGTCAAAAATTGCATGTTGTACCAGTTACAACCTTTTCTTAATTTTTTTGAAGACTTTGCAGTTTTGAACGTTTCTTCACCAATTTAGGGATTAGACTAATTGTTGATTTAATCCAACAGACATTAAGCATCGCTACATTGTAGTCAATTTCTTGAATTTGTCAAAACATACGTTGTGAAAATTGAGTTTTGATGCCTTTGTTTTAAGTTTCATTTCTTTCCTTTCAACTTTGCGGTTTACTAGGAAGGATTAAGTAAATGCCATTACTTAATGAGATCAAGTATTTTTTACTTTACAATCTCAAATGTAACTTAATATGGATTTCATGACTCTAAGTCATTTCCTGCACTTAAGTCCATCAATCTTTCTTTGTAGTTTGTAGGTATGTCTTGTTCTAATAACATGATAAGTGAATCAAGAATAAATTTTTGCAAGTGGCAGAACAAATTCTTTAATCCTACTTTAATAAAGTATTAGCTAAAACGTTATGATCAAATCATTATTGGTTTTCCCTCTATTTGTAGAGTTCATCTCCCGAAGCATGTTCCGTTCTACTTACTCAACAATTTAGAGGTTAGGTCAAGCCCTACTTACACTTATGCCTTTTCCACTAACATCTTCCATAACAAAACATTTTCTTCAAGGAAGTACCACATTAAGACAAACAGGTTTTGTATTATTTGGTTTTAGTTTGGAAACTATATTCATAGTTTCCTAAGAATACACTACAAAAATTTATTTATTCGTAATGATCTCAAACTATCGAAATCTCTAGAAACTCGAACTTGCCATATCTCGTATGGTGTTGTTTTCACGAATCTTTAGAAGTTCCTTATATTTTCAAATGAGTGTTTTACTATTTCAATATCTAACTCTAATTCTTAACATTGATCCGATAGAAGATCATTTCAGACCATATGTATCTCATACACTATGACTATGATGTTTTATACACATCAAGATGATTTTATTTGTCAAATCATCACAATTTGTGAAATCATCTTTCACAAGTCCTTTATGCCAAACTGTCATTAACTTGAATTCACAATCACTTCAATCAAACCGTAGAGACTTTGAAATTTTTGTTAATTTTATATCTACCTTGACTTTGAAGGTCTTTGATATCTCTTGGCAATTTTCATAAATGCTCTATTATCAACCAGATAAGACTAGAATAACTTGTTCATAATCACAGTATGAATCATAAAAGAAATTATTCATAGAAAAAGAATAACTGAATTGTTTATCATTTATATGAATAATCGTTTTGCAATAAGCAAAGCACACTAATAAGGTTCACAAACTTGATTACAAAGTTTTTATTCAAATCTTTAAATCCTAATGATAAACTTCAAGGGAAGGAGTGTCTTCGACCATCAACCAGATTGCTTGCCGTCATCACGCCATCAGTGCCTCGTTCCATTCCACAACTCTCACACAGAAGGTCATGTTTTAGTAAAACAGGAGTAAGTATCCAATATTGGAAAAATGCATAAGTGTTTCATGTAAACATTTATTACTTGTATATTAACACGTAGCTTCTCTGTTGACAACGATCATAGCTTTGGGCTCGACTTTGGTAGTCTTCAGCTTGGCTATGAACTCGCGAAAGGTATACGATATTCCCTTCACGATGTAGCACATGAGACATCTTTGTAGATGGGAGGAAGCGAACGCAACACCCCATCTATCGTGAAGTCGTTGGTCAACTAGTTGACCATAGCATCCACAAGGAGTTCATGGATCTCTACCATGTTATCTAGGTGGATTTTCAAGCTGGAGTTTTCTTCCATCTTGATATAAGTAAACTTGTCCATGAACTCATATTGCATGCGTCTAACCTGCTCTAGGAACATGCTCTTTAATCCATCGATCATATCAAGTGCATCAATTTCATGGAAGTGCACCCTCAAACCAGATTCCATTGCATGGATAATGGTGTGCTTGACGGTCATGAAGGTGTCACGGCGGCCACGAAGAATCGCATCTTCTCTACCGTCGGAGTCATCGGGGAAATCTCCAGGGGTTCACAAAGTACATAGAGAAGATGGTTTTCTATGAGGATCTTCCTGAGGCGTTGGTACCAATCGATGAAATTCGACCCATCTAGCTTAAGTTTCACCCCGTTCATAAATGGACCAATTGTGTTCTGAATTGTGGGAATGACCATAATCTACAAGAAATTTGCAAATACTTAGACTAAGTTCATAATATGAGTTCAAATATGTAATGATATTAACAAATGAGCTCCCACTTAAACTATCAACCTGAAAGATAGTTTAATGATTAGTCGATCCCTTTACACCACATCATCCCTGATTGTCACGGCCTTTGATGCGGCTGCCAAGGTGGACTATATCCGTCGATCACATCATCCATGTGACTCGTGCTTGATCTATCGATCTACTGTGTTCCGAGGCCATGTTTGTACATTCTAGGCTCGCCAACTCAACCATAGTGTATTCGTAGTGCGTACATGGCTTGCACCCACCATAATCAAACGCAGAGATGTCTAGCACCCGATCGTCATGGCCTGATTCATAACTGTGAACTTTCTTGGTGGTGCACACTAATGGGAGAACACTATATTCGTATTAACTAGAAATCATCTTATTTTAATGCTACCGTTGTGTATCTAATACTAGCAAACAAACAAGATGCACACAAATATTAAACATTACATGTAATCTATATGTGATATGGCATGGTTGTCTTCGCGTACCATGATCTCCATCAACTACTCCAGCATGATCTCCATCAGACCACCAGTTTGACGTCAAGTCAACGACGGCACTGGTCTTGTCATTTATCGTCGCGATGACTACTACTATACAAATTATTAATAGGAAAAGTAAACTATCTTACCTTATTCACGACTTTAATCATATCACATCACAAGCCTCCCTGCAACATAAAGTTAGATGCTTCTAATTTTATCTATTACAGTTTTTACGTGGTTGTTAGGCTTTCGCAAGAACCACTTCTACCTACGAACTTCCAATCATAACAAGGATCCATTGTTTATAATACACTAATTTTGGGGTCTTCCGTTGTAGATGCTATATCAACTCTACTGTAAGAGAGACAAACACCCGCTAGCCGCTTATACGCTATAAGTTGTATGTCAAGCGTGGAACCAGTCTCGTGTAAGGTTACGCATAAGGCCAGTCTAGGACGCTTCATCAAACAGTGTCGTGATATAAACGAATACACGTGAGAAGGTAACAACTAGAGTATAAATGCCCACATTCAGAATGTGTCTATCCATACTAGCATACTACACATAGATTGATTCTGATACCACTGAAGGGGTTTCGTGGTAGAAAACAAAAAATTACTACGTGGGAACATGCCTAGCCAAGATCTTTCTAGAAAGTAATGCAGTAACAGAGTAAGACAATGCTAACATACCCTTGTAGACCGTAAGCGTATAACGCTCATGCAGGAATGTGGATGATGTAGTCGTACCCATCCGACCTCAAGATCGCGAAGCTCCTCACAAGTCACCCCTTGTCCAGGTCCTCGTACGACAGTCCAGTGCCACTAACGGTAGCACCCCCAAGGTATTCGCACACGTACGGTGCAAGACGATGACTCCCGGTCTCTGATCCCTGCTGATATTGCGGAAGTAGATCTTCTAGACGAAATCTCTGCAGGACAACGGCATCCCGCGGATTTTTTTCTTTGCATACATAGTCCTTCCATGGACCATGCCACCGCAAAGGCAGTGAGAGAGAGAGAGATTTCTTTTCTAAGAAAATTGCTTTAGAGAATTATTGGCATCTTTATTCCCACCCATGGACACCCCTTTATATAGTTAAAAATTGTGTACTCTTCCAAAGAGCCCTCCCATGTGGGACTAAACAATGGGCAAAGGAAAATAGGGAGAGGGCAGCTGAGTGGGCCAGCCGAGTGGGCCAACCCACGCCCATGCCAATAGCAGCTGCAGATCCGGTCGGGTGGGCCAGCCACCCGCGTGTGGCCCAGCAGCAATGCCAGCAGCCCGTGGTGGCCAAGCGGTAGGGAGGCTATGGTCGATTGGGCCTTGGCACGACCCACCTCATGCCCGCTCGCCAGTGCCCTCCCTCGCACACCAGTGAGCCCGTGTTGGGCCAGCTGGCCGAGGTCCGCGAGTGGCTCCTGGTTGCCTTCCGCCCAGTGTGGTGCTGGCTTCTGCCCGCTCGCCTGCCTGTGTGGGCCGCTTTGCCCACTTGCTATGCGGCTTGAGCTGTCCTCCGGGTGTTTTCCTATGGGCCGATTCCCTCCGGGGTTTTGTCCCTGTTGAGTGAGTTTCCCTATAAATATTTATTTAATATATATTAGTTCATAATTAACATATATATAAATGCACATTATAAATTGTCATTTATCTAAAAACACCTTTTGGTCCTTTCCTTCTTCTTATAACGAACACCTTCGTATTCTCCTCGGAACGATTTTGGTTTTCTCGTTGGAATAATTCCGGTTTCTCTCTCTTCTGTGATTCCATCTTATAGAACAATCTTTAGGCATCATAGTGCTCTTAAGTGTGTTACCCTATGGTTCGGGATGGCACATACAGGATCGAGACAATCTCCAGTCAATGATAAAATGATCGATAGCAGGACCGAGATGCCCATAATGAACCCCATGCATTCCACGAAACACCTTCGTATAGAACCCTAAATGCAAAATCAAATTCCCTTTGTTACTTTGATACTGACTTGTCCGAGATCTGATCATTGGTATGATGATACCTCGTTCAATCTTGTTTCCAATAAGTACTATTCTACTTGTTCCTGTAAAATTCCATCCCCATGACCTAGTCATACATTGTGTAGCTTAGGTATGTAATTCACCGAGTGAGCTCACTATATCCTCCCATCACATAGGAGAACAAATCCCGATCTTGGTACACAGGCCTCAACATTCCCCTATAGAATATCTAGCGTACATCTTTATAGTCACCCAATTACAGACATGATGGTTGATGCAGTCAAAACAACCTCGAGTGATAGTGATTAATATGATTTCACGGTCTAAGGATTAGGAGACTTTGTTTTGAAAATTGCAACTGTGAACTTCATGATATGATCGTGCTGCAACGATCATCTGTGGGTAATTTCCATCACATCATATATGACTTCATCTCAGTTGCCATAAAAGCACCATGATCAGGAAACCTTGATCATCAGCTTCCCAATAAACTAGTTGAATAGAGGCTACTAGGGACCTTTGGTTTGTTTATATACCACACATGCATCAATGTTTCTAGTTGATACAATTATAGCATGTTATAAAACTATTATAAACCAATGTGAAGGAAATATGCCCTAAGAGGCAATAATAAAGTTGTTATTATGTATTCCTTGTATATGATAGATGTTTATTTTTCATGTTATAATTGTATTGAAAGGAAACGTCAATACATGTGTGTTTAATAAACAAAAAGGGTTCCTAGTTATGCCTCTCTTCCAGACTAGCTCGTTGATTAACAAGATGATCAAGGTTTCCTGATCATGGACATTGGATGTTGTTAATAACGAGGTCACAGCATTTGTGAAATGATGTGATGAACATTCATCCGAAGTATAGCAATACGATTAAAGTCATTATGTTTACATTGCAATAACATCATACGAAGTAATCTTAGTCCTTAGACCATGAGATCATGTTAATTGCTAACACCGGAAGAGTATCTTGATAACATCAAACGTCACACCGTAACAGGGTGACTATAAAGGTGGGTTCAGTGCTACGAAGGTGTTATGTTGAGGCTCATGGATCAAGAGTGGAATTTGTCAATCCCGATGATAGATAGATATACTCTGGGCCCTCTCGGTGATATCATATTAAGATAGCTTGCAAGCAAGTGATATGATCACTAGAATGTTGTATCACATGAACGAGAAAAGAGTGCATGTCAGTAACGAGATCAAACTAGGTATTTGGATACCGATGATCAAATCTCGGACATGTATTATATCATGAGACAAAGGGATTAAGTTATTAGCGTTAAAGGTTCTCACGATCATAGAAGTCATCGTTGAATGTACAGGAGTCAGTATGGATCTCTTGGTCCCGCTTCTGATTATTGATCTGAGAGGAGTCTCAATTATGTCTGCATTATTCACGAACCATAGGGTGACACACTTAAGGGTTGCCGGACACCATTTTGGAGCACATATGTTTCAGACAAAAGGATTGCAAAGCGCATGAATTGTTTTGATAGAAACCGGAATTGTTTCGGGTGAAATTGTAGAAAGTGGTTATGCATGTGATATTGAAATGTTGCAAGGGGTTTTATGTGAATGTTTGTTAATTAAAGTAATTAACAAAAATTCTGAATAAAATAAATAAAAGAGTTTTATTAATTGAGAGTTGCATTAAATTTGGTGGAAATTTAATGCATGTGAGTGGAATTTTGGGTGGAGCTTGAATTCATGTGAGTGGAGCTTCCACCACATGAATGAGGAAGAGGTGGGGGCACCCCCCTTGGCCGCTGGCCATGGGAGGGGAGGAGCCCCCCTCTCCTATAAAAGGCCCCCCTCTCCTTCCTCACAAAATACAGCTCCTCGTGAAGGATCTCTCTCCCCCTCTAGATATTCCCCCATGGTCTCGGATTAGCGAGATACATGCTCCCGATGGCCTTGCGTCTGGAAGGAGTTGTTGCTTCCACTGATTCGCTGAAACGAAGATATGGAGGTTGTCCGGTGGCTTGAACGTGTGTGCGAGGATGGATGCCCTGCTGATTCGCGGCGCTCGGACTTCCACACGATCTTGAGATCGGCAAGCGTACGACTACATCATCCACGAGTTCCAACTTGTTAACAAAACTCTATTGTCTTCGAGGGTAAGTTCTCCATGGATGTATATCCACCCGTTGCTCTGTATCTAGTAGATAGATCTTGGCGTATAGTTCTCATCGTAGGAAATTTTTTGTTTTCTATGCTGCGAACCCAACAGTGGTATCACAGCCTGATCTATGCGTAGGTGCTTTACACGGGTAGTACACATGTGTTTATATATAGGCGATGATGATCATGTTATTGCATCTTCTATATATTTTGGATATTGGTGGCATAGTGGGATGAAGCGGCCTAGACCAACCTTACATGTCATCGTACATGAGACCGGTTCCACGACTGACATGCAACTAGTTTTGCATAAGTGGCTAGCGGGTGTCTATCTCTCCTACTATAGTCAATATCTGATTTACAACGAGTTGCTAATAACTTGGTTATCCTCGTTGTGGTTCATGTTCATAGGTAAGACCGGTTCTATCTTCGAAAGCCCTAAGCCACGTAAAACTTGCAATTGATAAATTAGAGGCGTCTAGTTTAGATCGTTGCTTAGCTAGTGTATTGATATGGTATTGTTGTAACTAGATGTATGATTGATACTCTTACAACACACTTAATGTGTAAGTTCCATAGACCTTGGGCCTTACACACAAAGGAATGATAGAGATCATACCACGATGCAAATGATAGAGATCAAATGCATGGACCATATCATCTCACTTTACACATTAGATTTTAGCATCTTATACTGCTAGTTTGGCGCTTTTGGTAGCACTGTAAGATGATCCCTCATTTAAATATCAAGATAAAAATGTGTTCTTCCTTTAGTATGCACCGTTCTATGGATCGTGTTTCGAGACATCATGTGATGATTGGGTGTACTCGACTCCGCGCTTTCATACAACGGGTGTAAGATAGTTTTACACATACAGAATACTAAGGTTCTTACTTGACGATCCTAGCATGTATAGACATGGCCTTGGAACACAGACCGAAAGGTTAAGCATGAGTCATATAGTTGATATGATGCCCATATAGATGCTCGCCTTTGAGGCTACACCGACTCACGTGATGATCGGACTTGGTGTAGTGGATTTGGTTCATGTAATCACCAAAAAGACACGAGGGATGTTGTTTTTGGGTGGGAGTTCATTAGTAATTTGGATTAGTTAAACTCAATCTATCATAAACTTAGTCTAAATAAACTTTACAAATTATGTTGTAGATGGCACCACCTGCTTTTAATTTCAATGTGTTCATGGAGAAAGAGAAACTTGCTGCAAATGATAGCAACTTCACCAACTGGGCTATGAATTTGAGGATTCTCCTCACTGCTGCACAAAACCAATATGTGCTAGAGGTGTCCCTAGGCCCCCCACCATCTCCTGATGCCCCTGACGACGAAAAGAATGTCTATATAACTCGTCAGGAGGACCACAACTTAGTTCATTGCGGCATACTGTATGGGCTAGATTCAGAACTTCGAAAGCGTTTCGAAATGGCAATGCCTTTGATACCATGGGAGAATTGAAATTGATTTTCGATACCCATGCTGCTGTAGAGAGTTATAATTCTTCTGAAAAGTTCTTTAGCTGCATGATGTAAGAGAACAACTCCGTTAGTGTGCACGTACTCAAAATGTCTAGGTACGCCGATAAGCATATGTCCTTGGGAATAATGATTCCCATTGACTTAGGCATACATCGTGTTCTACAATCTCTGCCACCTAGCTACAAGAGCTTCGTGATGAACTATAACATGCAGGGCATGAAGAAGTCTCTTCCTGAGCTTCTGTCAATGCTTAAGACTGCAGAAGTGGAGATTAGGAAAGAACATCAAGTGTTGATGATCAATAAGACCACCCGTTTCAAGAAGGACAAGAAAGGCAAGCAGAAGGGAAAGAAGGGCGGCAAATCTGTTGCCGCACCTGAAAAGAAACCCCGAGCTAGCCCTAAGTCTGATACCGAGTGCTACTATTGCAAGGGGCTGGCCATTGGAAGCGCAACTGCCCCAAGTATTTGGTGGACAAGAAGTCCGGCAAGGCAAACAAAGGTATATGTGATATACATGTTATTGATATGTACTTGACTAGTACTCGCAGTAGCACCTGGGTATTTGATACGAGATGGTTTCTAATATATGTAACTCGATTCAGGGGCCGCGGAACAAGCGACAGCTAGCAAGGGATGAGGTCACAATGCGGGTCGGCAATGGATCAAGAGTTGATGTGATCGCCGTCGGAACGCTACCTCTCCATATGCCGTCGAGATTAATGATAAATCTGAATAATTGTTATTTTGTGCCTGCATTGAGCATGAACATTGTATCCGGATCGTGTTTGACGCGAAGTGGTTATTCTTTTAAATATGAAAACAACGGTTATTCGATTTATATGGATAATATCTTTTATGGTCATGCACCTGTGTTGAATGATTTATTTCTATTGGATCTCGATAGTAGTATTATGCATATTCATTGTGTTGATGCTAAAAGGGTAAAACTTGATGATGATATATCTACATATATGTGACATTGCCATCTAGGTCATATTGGCATTAAATGCATGAAGAAACTCCATTCTGATGGACTTTTGGAATCACTTGATTTTGAATCATTTGATACATGTGAGCCATGCCTTATGGACAAGATGACTAGAACACCGTTTTCCGGTTCAATGGAACGGGCGACAGATTTATTGGAAATCATACATACTGATGTGTGTGGACCAATGAGTGTGTCGGCGCGAGGTGGATATCGTTATTTTGTTACTTTCACAGATGATTTGAGTAGATACGGGTATATCTATTTGATGAAACATAAGTCTGAAACTTTTGAAAAGTTCAAGGAATTTCAGAATGAAGTGGAAAATCATCGTAATAGAAAAATCAAATTTCTGCGGTCCGACCGTGGAGGAGAGTATCTTAGTTACGATTTTAGCACACATATGAAAAATTGTGGAAGAGTTTCACAACTCACGTCTGCCGAAACACCACAACGTAATGGTGTGTCGGAACGTCATAATCGTACTTTAATGGATATGGTTCGATATATGATGTCTCTAACTGACTTGCCACTGTCATTTTGGGGTTATGCACTGGAAACCGCTGCATTCACTTTAAATCGGGCACCATCTAAATCCGTTGAAACGACACCGTATGAATTATGGTTTGGAGACAAACCTAAGCTGTCATTTCTTAAAGTTTGGGGATGCGATGTTTATGTGAATAAACTTCAGCCGGATAAACTCGAACCCAAAGCGGAAAAATGCGTCTTCATAGGATACCTTAAGGAAACGATTGGGTATACCTTCCATCACAGATCTGAGGGTAAGGTTTTTGTTGCCAAGAATGGATCCTTTCTTGAGAAGGAGTTTCTCGCGAAAGGTGTGAGTAGTCGGAAGGTAGAACTCGAAGAGGTTATTGAACCTTCTTTCATGAAATGGCGAGTAGCGCAGCACCGGAAGTTGTTTTGGAGTTTACTTCACCTAATAAAGAGAGAGCTAGTGATATTGATCATGAAACTCCGAAAGAGGACACTACCGAACCTCACAGGTCAAGCAGGACACGTGCAGCTCCTGAACTGTACAACAATCCTGTTATGAATTTCATGATTGATGAAATAAATGACCATGCGACGTATGAAGAAGCGATGATGAGCCTAAATTCCAACAAATGGCTAGAAGCCATGAAATCCGAGATGAAATCCATGTACAAAAACCAGGTTTGGACCTTGGTGGACTTACCTCACGATTGAAAGGCCGTTGAGAATAAATGGATTTTCAAAAGAAAAACTCATGCTGATGGTAATGTGACCATCTATAAGGCTCGACTTGTCGCAAAGGGGTTTCGACAAATTCAAGGAGTTGACTATGATGAGACATTCTCTCCCGTAGCGATGCTTAAGTCGGTTAGGATTATGTTACCAATTGCTACATATTTTGATTATGAAATATGGCAGATGGATGTCAAAACTACGTTCCTCAATGGTAATATTGAAGAAGAGTCGTATATGATACAACCTAAGGGTTTTGTCGATCCTAAGGATGCTGACAAGGTATGCAAACTTCAGTGATCCATCTATGGACTGAAGCAAGCATCCCGGAGTTGGAATCTCCGCTTTGATGAGGTGATCAAAGAGTTTGGATTTGTCTAAACTTATGGAGAGGCTTGTATTTACAAGAAAGTGAGTGGGAGCAATGTGGCATTTCTAATATTATGTGTATATCATATAATTGATTGGAAATGATATAGATCTTTTAAATAGTGTTAAAAGTTATCTAAACAGCAAATTTTCGATGAAAGACCTTGGTGAAGCTTCATATTTATTAGGAATTAAAATCTATAGAGATAGATCAAGACGCCTAATTGGGCTATCGTAGAGTACATACCTTGATAAGATATTAAAGAAGTTTAATATGGACGGAAGTAAGAAGGGGTTCTTACCTATGTTGCAAGGCAAGACATTGAGTAAGACTCAAAGTCCGGCTACGGCGGAAGAAAGAGAGATAATGGATAAGATCCCCTATGCTTCAGCCATAAGCTCTATAATGTACGCCATGCTATGTACATGACCGGATGTGGCACATGCTATTAGTTTGACTAGTAGGTACCAATCTGATCCGGGTTCGGAACACTAGATAGCGGTCAAGAATATCCTTAAGTACTTGAGAAGAACTAAGGATATGTTTCTTGTATACGGAGGTGAATAAGAGCTAGTCGCTAAGTGTTATGTCGATGCTAGCTTTGACACCGATCCGGATGACTCTAAATCTCAATCCGGATACGTATTTCTCTTGAACGGAGCAGCAGTTAGTTGGAGGAGTTCCAAACAACCTATGGTGGCTGGATCAACAACGGAGGCGGAATATGTTGCTGCTTCAGAAGCGGCGCAGGAAGCGGTTTGGATGAAGGAGTTCATAATGGAACTAGGTGTGGTTCCTAGTGCATTGGAACCAGTGGTGATCTATTGTGACAACAATGGAGCCATAGACAACGCCAAGGAACCAAGGTCTCACAAGAATTCCAAGCATATTAAGCGCCGGTTTCACTCCATCCGCGAGCATGTCAAGGATGGAGATATAAAGATTTGTAAAGTACACATGGACCTGAATGTAGCAGATCCGTTGACTAAAGTTCTTCCTAGGGCAAAACATGATCAACACCAGAACTCCATGGGTGTTAGATTTATCACTGTGTAAACTAGATTATTGTCTCTAGTGCAAGTGGGAGACTGAAGGAAATATGCCCTGAGAGGCAATAATAAAGTTGTTATTATGTATTCCTTGTATATGATAGATATTTATTTTGCATGCTATAATTGTATTGAAAGGAAACGTCAATACATGTGTGTTTAATAAACAAAAAGGGTTCCTAGTTATGCCTCTCTTCCAGACTAGCTTGTTGATTAACAAGATGATCAAGGTTTCTTGATCATGGACATTGGATGTTGTTAATAACGAGGTCACAACATTTGTGAAATGATGTGATGAACATTCATCCGAAGTATAGCAATACGATCAAAGTCATTATGTTTACATTGCAATAACATCATACGAAGTAATCTTAGTCCTTAGACCATGAGATCATGTTAATTGCTAACACCAGAAGAGTATCTTGATAACATCAAACGTCACACCGTAACAGGGTGACTATAAAGGTGGGTTCAGTTCTACGAAGGTGTTATGTTGAGGCTCATGGATCAAGAGTGGAATTTGTCAATCCCGATGATGGATAGATATACTCTGGGCCCTCTCGGTGATATCATATTAAGATAGCTTGCAAGCAAGTGATATGATCACTAGAATGTTGTATCACGTGAACGAGAAAAGAGTGCATGTCAGTAACGAGATCAAACTAGGTATTTGGATACCAATGATCAAATCTCGGACATGTATTATATCATGAGACAAAGGGATTAAGTTATTAGGGTTAAAGGTTCTCACGATCACAGAAGTCATCGTTGAATGTACAGGAGTCAGTATGGATCTCCAGGTCCCGGTTCTGATTATTGATCTGAGAGGAGTCTCAATCATGTCTGCATTATTCGCGAACCGTAGGGTGACACACTTAAGGGTTGCCAGACACTATTTTGGAGCACATATGTTTCAGACAAAAGGATTGCAAAGCGCAGGAATTGTTTTGATAGAAACCGGAATTATTTCGGATGAAATTGCAGAAAGTGGTTCTGCATGTGATATTGAAATGTTGCAAGGGGTTTTATGTGAATGTTTGTTAATTAAAGTAATTAACAAAAATTCTGAATAAAATAAATAAAAGAGTTTTATTAATTGAGAGTTGCATTAAATTTGGTGGAAATTTAATGCATGTGAGTGGAATTTTGGGTGGAGCTTGAATTGATGTGAGTGGAGCTTCCACCACATGAATGAGGAAGAGGTGGGGGCACCCCCTTGGCCACCGGCCATGGGAGGGGAGGATCCCCGCTCTCCTATAAAAGGCCCCCTCTCCTTCCTCACAAAATACAGCTCCTCGTGAAGGATCTCTCTCCCCCTCTAGATATTCCCCCATGGTCTCAGATTAGCGAGATACATGTTCTCGGTGGCCTTGCGTCTAGAAGGAGTTGCTGCTTCCGCTGATTCGCTGGAGCGAGGAGGTGGAGGTTGTCCGATGGCTTGAACATGTGTGCGAGTACGGATACGCTACTGATTTGCGGCGCTCGGGCTTCCACACGATCTTGAGATCGGTAAGCGTACGACTACATCATCCACGAGTTCCAACTCGTTAACAAAACTCTGTTGTCTTCGAGGGTAAGTTCTCTATGGATGTATATCCACCCGTTGCTCTGTATCTAGTAGATAGATCTTGGCGTATAGTTCTCATCGTAGGAAATTTTTTGTTTTCTATGCTGCAAACCCAACACAATGCGATATGATAATAAATCCCTTTATTATTATCTCCTTCATGATCTGCATCCAGAAATAATTGACCTCCATGATCTTGGTGTCGAGAGAACCATTGACATGATCTAAGAGCCGGGCTTACAAAAGGTGACCATGAAGTAGGTTTGCCAAGTGGTGAACATGGAGTCCTCAAGATCTAGAAAGACCGAGACATGGTGGTGAATGGTGATGATCTGGATGGTGGCTATTGAGATCTATGGCGGAGCGAAAGGGTTGTCGATGGAGGAGCCACCAGAGAGAGAAGATCTGGAAGGGATGGTTGCCATGAAGAGGTTTGCCGCGGAAGGGTTTTAGAGATCGGATCTGGAGAAGTATGATACCAAGGAGAAAAGAATTGTGCAATGCAATTGTATTCATGTATGGGCCATGTATATATACACGCCTACAAAGATAGAGAGGGAACCGAACCCGAAAACCCTAACCTACCACAATTATAAGGAGAATATACAGTTGTTGAGAGAGAAAGGTTAGGTATGATAACAATGCATATTTTGTTCGCTTACATAAACAAAATAGTTAGGACTTGTTTGATTCAAAGGATTTGTAAAGCATAGGAATAGGAAAAGTATAGAAATAGAATGACATGACACTTAGAATTCTACAGGAATGAGAAATGCAGAAAATCAGTAAGATAATCTATTTGATTGCACCGCAGGAAAAACGCATGAAATGTTATAGGGTTTAGGTATGTGTCATAGTTATCATAGACACATAGGAATCTTTCCAAGACGTTTCACCTCTTGTTAGAAATCCTATAGGATTGTAGTATAGGAACGCAATGCATAGAAATTTTGTAGGATTTATTCCTTTGAAACAAACACACTCTATTAGAAAAATTCTATGGATTGAGATCCTATAGAATTCTTTTGAAAATCCTTTGAATCAAACATACCCTTAGACCGATTTTTTAAGGAAAAATAGTTTGATATATACTTTATGCAAGGAAATATCAGGGAGACAGGGCCACATATCGTAGATGGCCCATAGAATGGCTCGCGACTTGGGCAGGTTTGGTTCGAAAAATAGATTTGACACCTGAGCTTCACGGAACCTTGGGAGAGCTATTTCTTTTTAGAGCAACCATATATTATTAATTGAAAAGTAAGTTACATGAAGCAACATATGTAGACACCATAAGACAAACCGGGACAAAATAATTATCCTGAAAAATTTACAAATAAAATTTTAAAAATTATGAAATACAAAACGATTCCTAATTTTTTCTGCAACCACCGAAATCAGCAGCCGCCACCCTACTCAGTGGATTACTCTCCTTCTTGGGCGGAGCTAGCAGGGTGTACCGGTGGGGGCACGCCTCACCCAAAGAAATCACCTTGTTAGTCAATAGTAAATACTAGATGGACCTAGAGCTCTTTGTCGCGCCTTCCTCTGCTAGTGGCATTTTAATTTTATGGCAGGCGCTCAGGTTGATGAGGTATATATGTTTTTTTATTCTGTTCGATGTGGCATGGGTTTGTTCCACTAGGAACAACCACAACAAACCCGTCATATATCACATTGGAGGGAAAACAATGATGTCACCATAAAAACACAAAGAAAAATGCGCAAGGAAGCATCAATGAACCCATCAAAACCATGAATAGTAGAAACACGAGGACACAAACGAATACCCACAACCGACTCACCTGGCGGCGCAACCAAATCGCCACTGGATATCCTCGCTACAACACAACACAACATACAAGCACTAATTTATATAAACAACAAACAAGATATGCGTCGAAACAGAACAAGAAAGTCATGAAAAAGTCAAGCAATGACAATTAAAATACGAAAACGCTTCCGACCGCGTGCAGGATTTCTTGGGGTCTACTCAATGAAGCAACAAATAAACGACGCTACGCACATCATCCCTAAACATGTCGCGCAAGGAACAACAACAAAATTTAGAGCACACTAGCATCGAGACCCCGTACTCGCTAAACCACCGACGACACAGACACAACACACTCACAACGACGTGCCCCAACCCACCATACAAATCGAAAGAAATCGATCTCAAAATCCACCGCCCCGTGCATCCCAACCACACATGATGTGCTGACCAAAATAGCAAGAGCAAACAAAACATGACAACAATACAAAAAAATCGGCCACAGATTGTGTCTGAGGCAACCTCAAATCCAGAAACCGACAGCACATCCACGAACTGGCCTTGACCGGCGGTCAGCCACCACAACAAGCACGTCCACGCACTAGCCTTGACCAGCGGCCAGCCACACTAGTAGAGAATTGCTTATCAGTGGAGTATATTTTTTGCTACGAGTGGCGCATATGGGATGCGCCACTAGTGTTGCGCGATTGGTAATTATTTATCAATGGCGCATATCCAATATGCGCCATTGATAGTGGGACAACCAGTGGCGTACCTTTAATATGCGCCATTGATATTTTACCAGTGGAGCATATATCCAAATGCGCCACTGATATTAGATGTGCCACTGGCTGAATAAAAGATGCGCCACTGATGTTTCGTACAGGTATACAGAATACAGGGCTCTCAGGTATTTATACAGGTACATTTACGGGTACGTATATAGGTATTTATACAGATACACAACAGTATAGAAGCAGAGATAATAGTACAAATAGAATTATACATCATCACATCAATTAGAACCCGACATAGTGACAAGTGCCCAAATATTATACAAGTCTTGCATACAACAAATTGATCATCACTCATACATTACACATTACAATAAGTTGATCATTATCATTAACCAAGTCCTAAACTGAGCCGGCTGCAGCTGGGAGACGCTGAGCACGATGGTGCTGTCGACGAACATAACCACATCAATCTTAAAGAGTGGCCTAGGCTGACGAATAAATCGGAAAAAAGGGATTTATTAAGAAGAAAGAATAAGAAGCCGCGCATCAGCGAGACAACGTCCTCCATATGATTAGCACCACAATTTGTCCTTTCAACTTCTCCGTATCTCTGATAATCTTTCTGTGTTCTCGTTTCGACACGCAGCCTCTAATCTCTTCTTTTCAGCAATTCTCTTGTCTTGACCAGCCCTGATAAGATTGGTAGATGAGATTAATTAATAATGTATTTAGCATGCACAAATTATTGAGCAATTATAGAACCATATCCAAAAAAAAGCACCAACTCCAGTGGCAGAACATACACAACATCTTGGATGTTGCCTTCACAGCCCCTGAGCCCTACTTCAAGACCTGGGTAGATAAAATTGGATCTCAAGGCGAAAAGAAAAATCCCTGAAAAAACATGGATGTATTGCGACTACTTTCTGGTAACAACCTGAAGTGATCACTAATTTTACTTATTTGAATCATAAAAAGGACTAAGATAAGACACCCTAGTGTTGCATAATGATTTGTCCCTTTGGTACTATAGACATTATATTTGTTTCAGAACCACAATATTTTCTAAGGACGACCATGAAGGAATGCACTTCTAACTTTGGTACTACAGAAAGCAATAATCTCCGTGATAAAAAAAGGCATACCCCATAAAAATATGAAACACAATTTCATGCAATTTTTCACAGAAAATGTGTGAAACACAGATGGAAATCATGATGCGACTGGACAATAGCATCTTGTGCATAAGGAAACACTCAAACGAAGCAACATATTATATTTTAGAAAATAGATGGAACCATGGATGACTATTTCTTCCGAATACAAATTAAAAATATCTCAAAATACTAACCAGAGCACATCGTATATAGCAATTTTTTAGGATGGAAAACTACAGAGCATCTCCACCAATATCCACCAATTTAGAAGTGGTGCTTACAGAAAGACCTACAAAGAGAATGAAAACGCATTATAAGGGAAGAAGAACAGCACGGCAGCAAGACCAAAATCAACGGAAAACACCATTGGACGAATAAAAAATCAAGTAAGAAGGATCTTTTTTTGTAACAAAATCGATTGAATCCTGATGAAAGAAAACAGGATACTGTAACACCACATCTTACCACCGGAGTGCACCTTGAAGCGGCAAAAATCATAACAGTGAAGACAAACCATGGCAGAGCTGGAGGATGGGGATGCGCGGCTGGCCTTCTTCCTAGGCTGCGCTATGTACAGAGGACGGCAAGCGCGACATCGAGGAGCTCAGCTGCCGCGCGTGGCCGTTGTCTCCGTCTGCCCCTGTTCCCGTCCAGTTCTAGCCCGACCTCTGTAGTGCCCTAGCCCACTTCATCCCTGTGACCATGGGCGGCGGCACGGGGCGGCGCGACGAACATAGAGGGGATGGGGATGGGGACGATTTAGCAGCAAGGGAAGAGTCTACGACGGCCGGCTAGAAGAGCCGCATTAGCGGCCGGTCGAAAAAATCGTGAGGGAAGCCAACCAGCTACGGGGGCTCCTGGAAGTAGATTCAGTAGCACAAATAGACTTCATATTTAAAAGAAACAAATTAACTTTAAGAAAATTTCAAGTTACAGTAGAACAGTTCTGTAATGCAAGAAACTTTGCATTCATGAACATGATTACTAATCTAGTAGTACAATCTTTCCAAAACTAACATGAGTAAATTGAACATGCAAGAACATGAGTAAATCTAGGCACAATTACTGCCTAAACACAATATACACAATTAGAACATGCATGAGTACATGTTATTGTCAGTTAGCTTGATTCCAATATTTCTGTCGATCATTTGATATAAAAGTAAACTCAAGCCATTACTTCTCGATCATTTTTTAAAACCCTTAATTCTACTCCTACAGTAGTTCAACTACTTACTGATTTTGTCCTTCTCTTGAAATGACATAACTCTATATTATAGAGAAAAACTACAGCAGTTCAACTACTCCTTATTCACAGTCAGTCTTTTCAACACTAATTACTCCTTGCAAGTCCAGTTAATTGTACTCAAATACAGATCACAGGGCAAACACGCAATATTATCTCACTGTACTCAAACAAGCAATATTACTGGAATAAGGAAAATGGGATCGCAAGCAAGAAAGATTACTCTAGATGCATGCGCAGATTGAGGAAGAGGAGCCCAAGACGGTCGGACTGGTCACGGGAGTCGCACGGCTCGGGCAGAGTGGCACCACATGGTCCAGCTCCGGAGGCCAGGACGAGATCCTGGGGAAATTGGCAGCTGCCGGACTGGTCGCGGCCATCGCGCGGCTCGGGTAGAGTGGTTCGGCCGTCACAGGGGACGAGGTTCCCAAGGTGGGGCGTCGGTCTTGGCAAGCTCAGGGCTGGGGACGGGGGACGGCCAACGAGCAGCGGCCGTGAGAACGCAGGGCGGTGAAGGATTTGCAGCTGCTGGGCGGACGTGGTGACGGCCGACTCAGGAGGCGGATCGGCCTCTGACTGGAAGAGGCGCAAGGCGAGGGGTGGTGGCCGGAGCAGAGGGACGGGGGGCGCCCTAGCGGTGGCTCTGAAGGAGTGGAGGCGAGGAAGGCGAACGGCGGTGGGGACCAGCGCAGATGGAGAAGCAGCGGCGCGGGGAAGGCGAGAGGAGGCACCGTCAATGGGGCTGGTGGCGGGCGAGGAAGGAGGCGACCGCGGGAGAAGGGGGCGGAGGCGTAGGAGCGAGGTCCAGGCGGCAGTAGGGGAAGGATGGTGATGGCGAGGGGAGCCTAGCGGTGGCGGGGCTCACAGGGTCAACTCGTTGCAGGGCTGGGCAGCGTGTTGGGTCCAGGGAATGCGTGTGTTAGAGTTAGGATGTGCGTGTGTTAGAGCTAGGGTGTGGCAGCCACAAGATTCTTCAGTGGTTCTATCAAAAAAACAGATTCTTCGGTGGCGCATCTTTTATAATATGTGTTATTGGCAAAAAAAAATATTAGTGGCGCATCTCTAATATTGGTAATCCTGCCATCTTTCTGAGTGATGGGGTCCAGGTGGGGCCCATAATTTATCAATGGCGCATATTAAGGAAGATGCGCCATTGGTGAGCATAATATCAATGGCGCATATTGCATATGCGCCATTGATGAGCATATATCAATGGCACATATGGAGATATGCGCCATTGATATTTGGTCCACAACCCTCCAGGGTGCTGGACCCACGTTATCAGGGCGCATTATTTGCAATGTACGCCATTGGTTAGACAAAATATCAGTGGAGCATATTTTTAAATACGCCACTAATAATTATCAGTGGAGCATATTCAAAAAAATGTCCACTGATAATAAATCTATTCATAAGCCTTTCTCTAGTAGTGCCACCACAACGATGAACATCACAAATCCACATCACACACACCCCCAAACAGCGAACCACAAAAGTGGAACACCTCACAATAGCATTGAAGAAAAATGCAGAGTATAGATCAGAGGAAATGAACCCGAGCGGGTGGTAGCCCTTGGGAACACGTGTGCGCGCAGCACCCGCACCCAAAACCACACCCTGCACCGATGAAGGTCAGGAGGCGAAGAAGGAGGAAATCACCGCATCGCCAAAGAAAACCACCACCATGGAAAAGAAGAGAAAAAGAGAGAAGCAACAATTCCTCACACCCCACGACTCCCTTCACTTAGAACACATGCAGCTACACACGGCCTGTCGCAACGCTAAACACACAAAAGCAAAAGGCACGCATATAGGTTGGCCCGCACCAAACACCAACGTCCATAGGGCCCAACCGAAAGAACATAAACAAACCACAGAAACTCAATTCCACCAGCAGGGAAGCAACAACACACTGGCTGGCAAGCCCTAGGCAGCATGACATGACCTAGCCAACCACAACCCACCAGTCAACCGAGCAGCGAAACACAACCACTAATATGTTGCATAGCGAGGTGGAGCACCGACTCGCCTACAAAAGCCTCCCGCATGGGTCGGCCCAAGTTCTTTCATCATGTAGCATGCTCATTTTAGTAGTACTCATTTCTATTCGAGGTTTTAGAATGTTTTCTTCTCCCTTTTATTTATCATTTTTTTAACATTTTTCTCATTCTACAATTTTCTTCGAGTTCTTATCTCTTCATTTGTCACGATTTTTATTCAATATTTTCATTTCATTTTCCACCAAAATTTAGTTTTTTTATTTCTTCATTTTTCTCAATATTTTCATGTATTTTTCCTTTCTCTTTTATTTTTTATATTATTATTTACTTTTTCCTTTTACAAACATATTAATATTTTTTGTGGAACACATGAACTTCTCTTTGGTCTAATGAACAGTACGAACATTTTTTAGACCAATGAATATGCTTTAGACCGATGGACAATTTTTTAAATTATGTGAACTTCTTTTTTCAGACTCGTGACAATTTTTAAACCGGTAAACTTTTTTCATACCCACGAATACTTTTTAGAATTATGTAAATATCTTTTTTAGACCCATAAGATTTTTTTAGACTGTTGAACAGTTTTCAAACCCATGAATAATTTTTGAAATTACGTGAACATCTTTTTGCAGACGTGTGAGAGTTTTTTTCGTACCGATGAATTTTTTTTCCAATATCATGAATATTTTTTATGTGAACATATATCTACAAACTCATGAGAAAATTTTAGATTGATGAACATTTTAAAAACATACGTGTATTTTATTTTGTACCAAGTGAACAATTTTATTGTCAGATGTGAACATTAGTCATACTCTCGGTATTTGTGTAATTGTTGAACAGTTAATATATATTTTTATTAGCTAATTTGTTTTGGAGTAAATAAATATAAAATAACAATTATGCTTATCTATAACTAACTAGGTGAGGCGGACAGCCGGATACACCACCATCCGCGCGAGACGAGGCGAGGTCCGTTCAATCTTTAAACCATCTTTAAAATAGGCATTGTCTACGTATACTCCGGGAGCATAGCATGGCTAGCAATCGACACACGACACGTTCGAGCAAGGAGAGGCCTCTGATTTAAGGGAGCTTAGAGCTCTTAGATATTTTCTCATACTACAATTTTCTTGGAGTTCTTATCTCTTCCTTTGTCACGGTTTTTATTCAATATTTTCATTTCACTTTAAACCAAAATTTAGTTTTTTTATTTCTTCATTTTTCTCAATATTTTCATGTCTTTTTCCTTTCTCTTTTATTTTTTATATTATTATTTCCTTTTTCCTTTTAAAAACATATAAATATTTTTTTGGAACACATGAAAATCTTTTTGGTCTGATGAACAGTACGAACATTTTTTAGACCAATGAATATACTTTAAACCGATGGACAATTTTTGAAATTATGTGAACTTCTTTTTTCAGACTCGTGACAAATTTTAAACCAGTAAACTTTTTTCATACCCACGAATACTTTTTAGAATTATGTCAATATCATTTTTAGATCCATAAGATTTTTTTAGACTGTTGAACATTTTTCAAACCCGTGAATAATTTTTGAAATTATGTGAACATCTGTTTGCGGACGTGTGAGAGTTTTTTTCGCAACGATGATTTTTTTCCAATATCGTTAATATTTTTTTATGTGAACATATATCTACAAACTCATGAGAAAAAAAATTAGATCGATGAACATTTTTAAAACATACGTATATTTTATTTTGTACCAAGTGAACAATTTTATTGTCTGATGTGAACATTAGTCATGCTCTCGGTATTTAGGTAATTGTTGAATAGTTAATATATATTTTTATTAGCTAATTTGTTTTGGAGTAAAGAAATATAAAATGACAATCATGCTTATCTGGGTGAGGCGGACGGCCGGATACACCACCATCTGCGCGAGGCGAGGCAAGGTCCGTTCAATTTTTAAAACAGACATTGTCTACCTATTCTTGGGGAGCATAGCATGGCTAGCAATCGACACACGACACATCCGAGCAAGGAGAGGCCTCTAATTTAAAGGAGCTTAGAGCTCTTAGAGATTTTCTCATTCTACAATTTTTTTGGAGTTCTTATCTCTTCATTATTCATGGTTTTTATTTAATATTTTCATTTCATTTTCCACCAAAATTTAGTTTTTTTATTTCTTTATTTTTCTCAATATTTTCATGTCTTTTTCGTTTCTCTTTTCCTTTTTTATATTGTTATTTACTTTTTCCTTTTAAAAACATATAAATATTTTTTGTGGAACACATGAACATCTTTTGGTCTGATGAACAGTACGAACATTTTTTAGACCAATAAATATGCTTTAAACCAATGGACTGTTTTTGAAATTATGTGAACTTCTTTTTTCAGACTCTTTAAACCGGTAAATTTTTTCATACCCACGAATACTTTTTAGAATTAGGTCAATATCATTTTTTAGACCCATAATATTTTTTTAGACTGTTGAACATTTTTCAAACCCGTGAATAATTTTTGAAATTACGTGAACATCTTTTTGCAGACGTGTGAGAGTTTTTTTCGTACCGATAATTTTTTTTCCAATATCGTGAATATTTTTTATGTGAACATATATCTACAAACTCATGAAAAAAAAATTAGATTGATGAACATTTTTAAAATATACGTGTATTTTATTTTGTACCAAGTGAACAATTTTATTGTCAAATGTGAACATTAGTCATGCTCTCGCTATTTGGGTAATTGTTGAATAGTTAATATATATTTTTATTAGCTAATTTGTTTTGGAGTAAAAAAAATATAAAATGACAATCATGCTTATCTATAACTAACTGGGTGAGGCGGACGGCCAGATACACCACCATCCGCGCGAGGCGAGGCGAGGTCCGTTCAATTTTTAAACCATCTTTGAAACAGACATTGTCTACGTATACTTGAAGAGCATAGCATGACTAGCAATCGACAGACGACACGTCCGAGAAAGGAGAGGCCTCTAATTTAAGAGAGCTTATAGCTCTTAGAGATTATCTAAGAAAAAAACATATTAGACCTCGGCAATAAAAAATCCATCCAATAGACGATGGGCCTGGAACTTCCTATTTCCGAACGAGTCAATCTGCAGGCCAGCAGGTGAGCCCGTCGTAAACAGTCAAGGTTTTAGCTATCTGTAAGTGGAGGAGTTGTTACGTCATGTTGAGACATTGGCTGAAAAAATCAGGAAGCGCACTCTCATGGTAAAACAAACTCTAATGAGGAGTTTTTTCGTTTCCATTTCCATTACGTGTATGTCAGCTACTAGATTGCTAGTGCTAGGTCCGCTACACGTCTCTCCATCTTTTCTAATTGTGTAGTTTTAAGTTAGAACTATACTAATACTAGTTGGACATACGACGCTTGGTCGCGTTATCTACGGTTTATTTGTGGGAGCGTGGTATTTGTATTGTATTCACTGCTAATAATACATTTTGTTTTGTTTGTGTTACCATAAATTAAATATATTAGCATTTACGGGTTTAGTGTTTTAATCAGTAGATAAAGGTGTCATTTACTTGTTAGACATGTCTAAAACTGAGAGACTGACCTTAGACGCAATAGTAGGTCCTTATTTCATATTAAAGCTCATAAGCAACATAGAGATACCCGCGTTTCTTCGAGTAAACAAAAAGGTACATCGAGTAAACTTTAAACAAAAATATATCGAGCAATATACCAAGTTTAGTATCACAAGAAACTGACATGTTACATGATTAAGGTAAAAAACTAATGATATCAAAACAAGCTAACTTATGAAGATCATACGGTAACCTTGCTCAACTGGCTCAAAATCGATGATTGCAACTATATGTATTGTAGTGCTCCAAGGGATGGCACAACTTTGTTCAACACTTATAAGTGGATGAATTATTAAATAATTAGTTTAGTCAATATAGACAAGCAGATTAGATATATAATATATTCACTAGTTCAGAAAAATTAAAAGAAAAGGTATAGTTGGAAGTTGCCACAAAACTTTACATAAAAGCAAGATTAATGTATGTAATCAAGTTCGATAATTGCTGTACATCAAAATAAAAAATAGAACTTACGACATTTCTTTTGGATCTACTTAGTCCATGGAACTCGCTTGTTCATTAATCATAGAGCATGCTCCAAGTCAATGGCACTGAAAATTTTGTTAACTCGTGTAGAAATTGTAGAATAATGTAGAACATGTATCAATTTACACAAGCATCTCACGTATTCTCGTGATATGTTAATATATTCAAAAGAAAATTCAGTTGCAGAACCTAAGAAGGACTAAAATCAGTTTGTTCTGCTTTGTTTCAGGAATACATACATGTTAATTGTTGAAGTGACATTAAACGCAACCGTTTCTCGCAAGGCACGACCATTTCTTGCCTGTTAGCGCCCCTCGCTTTCCGTTCAGCGATTCTTCCATTCGGTTACTATAGATTCCTAGTTCTGGTCAATCACTCTGCACCGCGTCATCGCATGTCTCATGAGCCTTCTCTTTTTCAAATCTTTTTTCGGTCATCCGTCCCTGATTTTTTCAGTCAAAGCGATGAGGATGATGCGACATCTTCGTGTAGTCCCACATATGAGTGTCTCTACCCGTACTGCCTCTATCTCTCACCCCTACTGTCCCACACGCTCACTGAGACGTCCATTTTGCATCACTATTTTATGTCTTAGTTCACTATTATTCATTGATATATTTCATATTGAGAGGTGATACTTATGTTATTTCATCTGTTTTTGCATGGTTGATGACTTTTGGAGCATGGACCACTGCAGTCAGGATTCTGATGGAAAAGGTGTTGTTTGGAGGCAAAATTCGCGAAGATCAGAAAATCCGGGAAAATATATGGAAAATCCTATTTTTCCAGAAGACTAAGGATGTCAGTAGACGGAGTGGAGATGGGCCACAGGGGGCCCACACCACCCCCAGGTGCGGGCAGCCCTAGGCCGCGCCAGCAGGTGGTGTGGCCACCCTGGCCCACCTCTGGCTCTCCCCTCTGGCGTATATTATCCTCCCGAAACCCTAAGACTCGGGGAGCGACCATAGAAAGATTCCGCCGCATCTGCGGAGCGGAAAACACTGAGAGAGAAAGATCTCTCTGGCAGACAGATTTCTGCCAGGGGAATTCCTTCCCGGAGAGGGGAGATCGTCGCCATCAACACCACCATCAAGCTGGACTTCATCGGGATCATCATCATCACCACCATCATCATCACCATCAACACCCTCATCACCATCTCCATATTTCTGTAACAATTGTGTTGAATCTTGCATTAGTTCATAGGGGAAACTTTCCCGGTGATGCTATTGAGTGAACCATTGAATTATTTTTTATGTTCAGATTGTTATACATCATTATTCCATCTCTGATCATGATCCATATGATGTCTTGTGAGTAGTTCGTTTTGTTCTTGAGGACATGGGAGAAGTCATGTTGTTAGTAGTGGAGTTGTGTTGAGAAAGATTCAATAGTTTGATATTTGAGTTGTGGTGTACTTCTTCTAGTGGTGTCATGTGAACGTCGACTACATGACACTTCACCTATATGGGCCTAGGGGAATGCATTGTGTATTTGGCTACTAATCGTAGGGGTTGCCGGAGTGACAGAAAACTGAACCCCCATTAGGAAACCATTGCACAAGGGACGTAAGGGTCATAGAGTTTAAAGTTGTGGTTAGATCTCTACCTTAATTACTTTCTTGTACTTACGGATGTTTGCAAGGGGTATAATCACAAGTATGTATTAGTCTTGGATGGGGCGGTACATTAGCACAGGTTCACCCACACAACACTTAGCAAGCTAGAGAAGATTAATCAACTATATGAAGCGAAAGTACTTGACAGTCTTCCCATGTGTCCTCGAGAACATTTGGTCATCTTAAGTAATACAACCGGCTTGTCCTTTGCTGCATAAAGGATTGGGCCACTTGTTGCATTTATTCCTACTGTCTTTTATTTGCTCGTACTTTGTTTACTTGCTTTATCAAAACCCCCTAAAAATCCATTTGCTAAGTATTTGCAGAGAATTCCTGATCTATACCACTAGCCAGCACCTTCTGCTCCTCGTTGGGTTCGACACTCTTACTTATCGAAAATACTGCGATACACCCCCTATACTTGTGGGTCATCAAGACTATTTTCTGGCGCCGTTGCCGGGGAGTGAAGCGCTACTGGAGAGTGGAACTGGTAAAGGAAACTTCTACTGTGAGTATTTTTTACTTCTGTTAGTTGCTTTATTTTTGGTATGGATAATTCGCTAAGTTTCTTATTTCGTAATGCTACTACCACTGCTAAGGTAGTAGATAAACCACCACCTGCCAAAAATGATGTTTTCAAAATACCTACAAGAATTATTGATCGTGTTATGGATAACTACTATGTTGGGGATGGAACTGTCCATCCCGGTGATCATTTACTCTTTATACACGAATTATGCGGGTTGTTCAAGTGTGCAGGTATTATTACAGATCAAGTTAAGAAGAAGTTATTCTCATTATCACTAATAGGAAGAGCTGAGGAATGGTATAAACTACTGAAGAATGGTCAAGATCTGGAATGGGAGGAAATAGTACCTCTCTTTTATTCAAAGTTTTATCCTCCTAGTGAGATTCATAAAGATCGGAATCAAATATACAACATTTGGCCTCTTGATGGAGAGAGTACAGCTCAAGCTTGGGGGAGATTGAAGTTACTAATGCTCAAATGTCTCATTCATGAGCTCCCCAACAATATTATTATCAATAACTTTTATGCAAGGCTCCCTCTACATGATAAAGATTTATTGGATGCTTCTTGTGCTGGATCATTCACTCGCATGAAAGAAGAAGCTAAATGGGATCTTCTGGACCGTATTCAAGATAATGCTGAAGCTTGGGAGAATGACAAAGGTAGAAAGTCAGGTATAAATTATGATTATGAATGCATTGAATCTTTTATGGGAACTGATGACTTTCAAAATATTAAAAATGCTTATGGTCTAGACTCTCAAGCTATTGTTTCTTATTTTAAGGCTTTTGCTTCCTATATTGAAGTGCCTAAAAAGAAGTGTAATAAGTATCATGAACCTTATAAAGATATTGCTAAGAGTGTTCCTGCAAGAAGTACTGAAGTTTATACTGCTAATCATGTCTTGCCTAAACCTTACATTGAGAAAATGCCTTTCCCAGTTAAGATAAAGGAACATTCTATGATAGCTAGTATGGTTAATGAAAGTACAAGAATAGCTGTTGAACCTGATAAACAAATAAATGATGAACCTATAATAGCGAATGTGAAAGACTTTGTTACTAAATATGAAGACGAGGGACACACTATCCTTTGTAAGGATACCTCTAATATTGTTTCACAAAGTAGTGTTATGAGAGCTAGTATTCCTGTGTTTTCTGTTAGAATAAGTGATCATTGTTACGATGGTCCTTGTGATAGTTATATTATTAAGTTTATGCATGATACTGATAGTTATTATGAGAGAGGGAAAAGTGTTCTTATGCATCTCAATAATATCAAGTTTCCCCATTTTATGCTGAAAGTTTTTATGTTGCACTTCTTTTGCCTTCTTATGCAAGTTGCCTTTGGTTTCAACAACTTGTTTGTTTACAAAATTCCCTTGCATAGGAAGTGGCTTAGACTTAAATGTGTGTATTTTTGCTTCTTCATGCTCCCTTTCACTTCAATTCATATTCCTATGTGAGCATCTTCAAAATTATCATGCCCATCTTAATGGCTATAAAGAAAGAGCTTTTTGGGAGACAACCCAATTTGTTTTTGCTTTTAGTTTTGTTTTTGTTTCTTTGAGTCTTGGAAGTTATTACTTCGGTAATAACCGCTCCTTATCCGTTTTGTTTGGTTTTTGTGTCAAGATCAACCTCTAATGAGAGAAAAGTAAGATTTGGGGAAGTTGCTGTCCCGAAACAGATTTTTGTGCTTCACCGTAAAAATTCGTGAGAGATCTCTGTATGTCGGATTGAGCTTTAATTTTTGTGCTTCTGCCCCAGGTTGTTATTTAACTTTCGTTAGTTTTGCACTTTTTGATTGGAGCAACAGAAGATTTTCGAAAAAATTGATCTTTACCTGCTGGTCTGTTTTGACAGATTTAGCCAATCTTGCATATACTTCTTTATGCGATTTTCTTTTTAAATTCTTTTTGGGTTTTCGGAAGGAGTTGCTACAGTAGCTTATGTTTTGATGGTTTTCAGTTGAAAGTGGACTCAGAAGGTTCTATCACTTCACTTATACTAATGTTGCTAATGAGAACTGTGTGAAGTTTTGTGTGAAAGAAATTTCTAGGAAGTGGAGATAATGGTGTAATAAGGAAGAGAAAGGTTTTATGACTCAAGTAATAAGTGTATGAAGATGAAGATATCGATTATATTAAAGTGATGACTCCGGAAGAATCTACTAGATACCAAATTCAGAGACCTACAGAGTCTGTTTTCAAATAGGTAACAGTTCTGGTAAGAAAAGTTCCGCGAAAATACTATCCAACTATATTTTTTGCAGTTTCCAGTCAATAAGAAAAGCTACGAAGCGAAAAAGGGACAGAAACAGAGCCAGGGTGGCTCACACCACCTTGTGGCGTGGGCCCTCCCCTGGCCGTGCCACCAGGTGGTGAGTCCACCCCGGACTCTGCCTCCGACTCGTTTTCTCCCAGTACCTTCCTTTTGATATGAGACTTCGTAATATATAATCCCCCGGAGCCCCCGAGGTTCGTATATCATGTTTTCGTCGTGTTTTTGTTTCGATCTATTTCTGCCAGGACATACTCTTTGAAAGTTTAGAAGCACAATGGTGTCTGCCAAGGATAAAGGGAATGAGCCTATGGAGGAAGACCTCCGAGACCCCAAGCAAGGGCTGGTACCTTCAGTCACTTGCCCTGCATCAACGGAATCCCTACGAGTCACTAAAGAATTCTGCGATAAGTACCAAGACTTGAAGAGGAAGGTGGACATGCTTCAATGGGAGAATGATAGGCTTCATAAGATGCTGGAAGATTTCCTCACGTCAACTAAGAGCATAGTACCACCACCGAAGGAGTAATTCGTCATCAGGTTTGGCATCCCCTTGGCTTGCTCCAAGCTTGGGGGAGTGCCACGGTATCACATCATTATCTTCTATCTTTTTACCTTATTAGTAGAGTCATATCATGAATAAAGTAGTTATTATGTAGTATGGTTTGCATTATGGAAGTGTCCCCTCTCTCGTTAGATATGTATCCCTTGGTGTGAGTTGCCGTTATGCAATATTAATGAGAAGCTCTATCATTTACTCTTTTGCATAGATTATATTAGTTTTCAATTCGTGGTTGTATGATTGATCTTGTTGTTAGTATTGGTATCACTTTGGGATCATTGAGTTAATTTAGTTGGTTTTGGCAAACCTGGCTCGGTCAGTAGCAACACTATTTTTGAGAGTTGAATGAAAAATATAGAAGTACTCTAAAGAAAAATAATTTCATCATCTTTCTTGATTTGCTCATAAGTATAGTATTCTCTAGTTAAGATCTTTTGTGCTTCCAAGGAAGATTGCATGTTTGCCTTTATCACTTGTATGTTTGTTTGTTTCCTTCAACTCTTATACTTGCTATCCAGCCTTGCTAGCCAAAAACCTGTACTGAGAGGGTATTCTTCTCGTGCATCCACCTCCTTAAAACCAAAACCTTTGCCATTTGTGTCCACCATACCTACCTAGTAGCATTATTGCTATTCCAAGTAAATTCTTGTTTTATCTACCTCCCAAATTAAACTTGTTATGTGAAAATTAGTGATTAAAGCTCTCACGAACTTGATGCCACACTTTACTTTCTTGCACTTAATAAACTTGAACCATTGTGCTCACCTATGTTGCGTATATGCTTGCGCTTTGTAAGTTGTGAATTAGCAGAACCATGCTGTCATGGGGAACACTTTCAACATTGCACTGGTACTTTGTACCTAGTTGATATCATCTTCTTTTGTTTATGGATGTCGTCGGTGTGAAATGAAAGGGGAGCTTGTAAGTCCATGGAGTTATGCATGTGTGTTAGAGAAACGCCTGGGCCGCTGGTCTAATCCATGCTGACATGGTGGAAACCTGCAGCGTAACCATAACGAGTATCTATGAAGCATTCTTCTTATATAAAAAAAAGAGATAGAGATTGAGAAAAAGAGAAAAAAGAGAGATATTATGAAAAGAGGAAAGAGATAAAAAAGCACCATATTCCCATGGTAAATAAGAAGATTGCTGAGATGCTTGTTGTCTGCTTGCCTTGTCATTTTGATATGGGGATTCTTCTGTATCATCGGGCAAGGGGTACCCCGTTGGCGGTTCTCAATGAAACACATATGCTTACGATGACAAGGATTTACCGGTGACTAAACTTGAGTAGCATGAGGAGTGGCCCTCGTATTCAAGGGACATGAGATTCTCAATTTACAACTTGTCAATGCATATCCTCATATTTGATCACTTTAACCTTAATCACCTAAATATGCCTATGATAGGGGCAATGAGATCTGAAAGCTAGTAAGTATCATAATTTTTGGGAGCTCTTTATGAGACTTGCAACCCCTGTTTCCCTCTGCGAAGGGCCTTTCTTTTACTTTATAGTTGAGTCAGTAAACCTATTCCCTTCTATCTCAGCAAGTATTTTGAGTTGTTGTATTTCATTCATTCATATGATGATTTATTCAATCATGTTTCTTATGTTCCTTGTTTAGCACATTGCTCTTATCTTGATGTTTACTACTTTGAAAGCTATCTTTGAAAACCAGTTATTTGTGAACTCCAGCAAATTATCAACTATTCTTCGACCAAGAGCTAAATTTGCCATTACCAATTATGATTCACTTTATGTATCTTTATTGTGTTTCCTTTACTCATTGCAATTTGAGTTATATAATAGTGATTTGTCTTCTATTATGATCTATGCACTTGATGAATGTGATGCTTCTTGTCCATATTCTTTTATCGACTCTTCACTCCATAAACCTGAGGCCATGTTTATTGAGCTCAGTTTCGCTTGGGGACAAGCGCAGTCTAAGCTTGGGGGGAGTTGATATGTCCATTTTGCATCACTATTCTATGTCTTAATTCACTATTATTCATTGATATATTTCATATTGAGAGGTGATACTTATGTTATATCATCTGTTTTTGCATGGTTGATGACTTTTGGAGCATGGACCGCTGCAGTCAGGATTCTGATGGAAAAGGTGCTGTTTGGAGGCAAAATTCGCGAAGATCAGAAAATCCGGGAAAATGTACGGATAATCCTATTTTTCCAGAAGACTAAGGATGCCAGAAGACGGAGTGGAGATGGGCCACAGGGGGCCCACACCACCCCCTGGCACGGGTAGCCCTAGGCCGCGCCAGCAGGTGGTGTGGCCGCCCTAGCCCACCTCTGGCTCTCCCCTCTAGCGTATATTATCCTCCCGAAACCCTAAGACTCAGGGAGCAACCACAGAAAGATTCCACCGCCTCTGCGGGGCGGAAAACACCGAGAGAGAAAGATCTCTCCGGCAGACAGATTTCTGCCGGGGGAATTCCTTCCCGAAGAGGGGAGATCGTCTCCATCAACACCACCATCAAGCTGGACTTCATCAGGATCATCATCATCATCATCACCACCATCATCATCACCATCAGCACCCTCATCACCATCTCCATATTGCTATAACAATTGTGTTGAATCTTGCATTAGTTCATAGGGGAAACTTTCTCAATGTTGATTACTCTTTGTAGTTGATGCTATTGAGTGAACCATTGAATTATTGTTTATGTTCAGATTGTTATACATCATTATTCCATCTCTGATCATGATCCATATGATGTCTTGTGAGTAGTTCGTTTTGTTCTTGAGGAGATGGGAGAAGTAATGTTGTTAGTAGTGGAGTTGTGTTGAGAAAGGTTCAATAGTTTGATATTTAAGTTGTGGTGTACTTCTTCTAGTGGTGTCATGTGAACGTCGACTAGATGACACTTCAGCTATATGGCCCTAGGGGAATGCATTGTGTATTTGGCTACTAATCGTAGGGGTTGCCAGAGTGACAGAAACCTGAACCCCCGTTAGGAAACCATTGCACAAGGGACGTAAGGGTCTTAGAGTTTAAAGTTGTGGTTAAGTCTCTACCTTAATTACTTTCTTGTACTTACGGATGTTTGCAAGGGGTATAATCACAAGTATGTATTAGTCTTGGATGGGGCCGTACATTAGCACAGGTTCACCCACACAACACTTAGCAAGCTAGAGAAGATTAATCAACTATATGAAGCGGAAGCACTTGACAGTCTTCCCATGTGTCCTCGAGAACGTTTGGTCATCTTAAGTAATACAACCGGCTTGTCCTTTGCTACATAAAGGATTGGGACACTTGCTGCATTTATTCCTACTGTCTTTTATTTGCTCGTACTTTGTGTACTTGCTTTATCAAAAAACCCTAAAAATCCGTTTGCTAAGTATTTGCAGAGAATTCCTGATCCATACCACTAGCCAGCACCTTCTGCTCCTCATTGGGTTCGACACTCTTACTTATCGAAAGTACTGCGATACACCCCCTATACTTGTGGGTCATCACTCACCTCCTCCTTATCTTCCTCACCACCGGCAAAATGTGGCAGTGGATGGGTGCACGAGGTCAGGGGCGATGTTCAATCGGTATTGGGCAGGTTCGAGGCGAGGAAGCAGAGGCGGCTGACGCTGGATGTGGGAGCTGGACAGGAGGCGGTGGCCTCGTGAGTGGATGGGGAAGAGGGAGCGGGGGTGAGAGTAAGAGCTCAAGAGTGGAGGAGCCTTCTCCTTTTCAATTCCTTTTTTCCGCCATTCGTCCCTGATTTTTCTAGTCAAAGCGGTGAGGATGATGCGACATCTTCGTGTAGTATCGCATAGGAGCATATCTACTCGCGCCGCCTGATGACCCACAAGTATAGGGGGTGTATCATAGTATTTTCGATAAGTAAGAGTGTCGAACCCAACGAGGAGCAAAAGGTGCTGGCTAGTGGTATGGATCAGGAATTCTCTGCAAATACTCAGCAAACGGATTTTTAGGGGTTTTTGATAAAACAAGTAAACAAAGTACGAGAAAATAAAAGACAGTAGGAATAAATGCAGCAAGTGGCCCAATCCTTTATGTAGCAAAGGACAAGCTGGTTGTATTACTTAAGATGACCAAACGTTCTCGAGGACACATGGGAAGACTGTCAAGTGCTTTTGCTTCATATAGTTGATTAATCTTCTCTATCTTGCAAAGTGTTGTGTGGGTGAACCTGTGCTAATGTACCGCCCCATCCAAGACTAATACATTCTTGTGATTATACCCCTTGCAAATATCCGTAAGTACAAGAAAGTAATTAAGGTAGAGACCTAACCACAACTTTAAACTCTAAGAACCTTACGTCCCTTGAGCAATGATTTCCTAATGGGGGTTCAGGTTTCTGTCACACAAGGTTTTACTCCCCTACGATTAGTAGCCAAATACACAATGCATTCCCCTAGGCCCATATAGGTGAAGTGTCATGTAGTCGATGTTCACATGACACCACTAGAAGAAGTACACCACAACTTAAATATCAAACTATAGAATCTTTCTCAACACAACTCCACTACTAACAACATGACTTCTCCCATGTCCTCAAGGACAAAACGAACTACTCACAAGACATCATATGGATCATGATCAGAGATGGAATAATGATGTATAACAATCTGAACATAAACAATAATTCAATGGTTCATGATGACCCACAAGTATAGGGGGTGTATCGCAGTATTTTCGAGGGAAGTGAAACCCAATTTATTGATTCGACACAAGGGGGGCCAAAGAATATTTATCAGCCTTAACAACTGAGTTGTCAATTCAGCTGCACCTGGAAACAATCTTGCTCATAGCAGTTTATTAGTAGCAACAGTTTTGTAGTAGGAATAGCAAAGTAACAGCAGTAGTAAAGCAAAGGCACTAGTAACAAAAGCAGTAAACAGTGGGATTCGAGTGCGGTAGGCATAGGGATGGATGGACGGGCGTTGCATGGACAAGACAATTCACATAGCAATCAGAACATAGGGCAATTGTAGATAAATAAGATAAAGCATCCAAGTACTAGACACTCCTAGGCATGTGTTCCATATATAGTCATACGTGCTCGCAATGAGAACTTGCACAACATCTTTTGTCCTGCCAGCCCGTTTGCAGCGGGGCCTCTAGGGAACTACTGGCAATTAAGGTGCTCCTTTTAATAGAGCACCGGAGCAAAGCATTAACACTCCTTGAACACATGTGATCCTCACATCAAAGCCTTTCCCTTCCGGTTATCCCGATTTACATCGCCGGGGCCATAGGGTCCGGACAACGACGTGTGTATACAACTTGCAGATAAGACCCAAAACAATACTATCATAATGAATCAATAATAAGTTCAGATCTGAAATCATGGCACTCGGGCCCTATTGACAAGCATTAAGCACAACAAGTCGCAACAAAGTCATAAAGCACTAATAAAAGATACTAGGCACCATGCCCTAACAATCTGATGCCATTACATGAACGATCTCATCCAATCCCTACCATCCCCATAGCCTATAGCGGGGGATTACTCACTCATAGATGGGAGAAACATGGATAGTCGATGGAGAAGTGATGGTGATGATGATGGCGATGATCTCCTCCAATTCCTTGTCCGGCAGTGCGAACGGAGTTTACGGTCAAGTTCGTGGAATCTGGTGGTGGCGGTGGAGCGGAACTCCTTCTGGAAAAACGTCGAACCACCCGAAGTTTTTAGGTCAGAAGGCTCCTTATAGGCGAAGAGAGAGGTCGAGGGGGTGCCTGGGGGGCCCACACCACCCCCTGGCGCGGCCTGGCCTGGCCCGCACCAGCAGGTGGTGTGGCCACCCCAGGGCTCTTCTCAGTCTCATATTCTAGCTCCTGGAGTCTTCGGGTGAAATAGGATTTTTGGCATATTTTCTGGGATTTTTCCTGATAGTTGATTTTCTGCACAAAAAGTAGACACCAAGGCAATTCTGCTGAAAACAGCGTCAGTTCGCATTAGTTGCATCCAAATCACACAAGTATAGAGGAGAAACAATAGCAAAAGTGTTCGGGAAAGTAGATACATTTTGGACGTATCAACTCCCCCCGAGCTTAGCTTATTGCTTGTCCTCAAGCAATTCAGTTGAAAACTAAGTGCGATAAAAGAACTTTCACGAACACATTTGCTTCATATGATGTAAATATTCTCAGCAATGTGATCAACTACCTAGACAATTCATAATAAAGAGTATGCAACTGAGTCTACTTAATAGTCATTGCAAGCTATGAAGAGATTCCAACTCAAGAATAATAAGTAGCATGAAGCACAAACATAAGCAACATTACAATGCTCATAGAAAGGTATGATAGAGTGGTATCTCGCTTGCCTTTGATTATGAATGCCAAGGCACCTCTAAAGTTCAAGTGATGACTAGAAGTAAAGATATCAAAGATACAAGCATCAAAGTCATAACACAAATAATCAAGTATTGGAACAAACACAAAGGATGACAACTATGCTCTCAAAAAGGTGCTCAAAGAATAAGTGGAGACTCAACAAGTAGAAGAAAAGGTTTTGAATAATTTGAAAGGCTTCCAAATGCTGAAAGTATGGTACTTGTTAGCTTTGAGCTCTCATTGCCCCTATCATAAGCATCTTTAATGTGGTTAAGGTGAAAGTGACACAACTAAGAGGATATGCTTGACAAGTTATAAATTGAAGTCTCATGCCCCTTACTTACGAAGACCGATCCTCATGCTACTCAACTTCAGTCACAAGTAAGCTCTTGTCATTGTAAGTACATACGTATCATGGAGAACCGCCAACGGGGTACCCCTTGCATATGATACAGGAGCTATCCCATAATCGAAATGACAAGGCAAGCAGACAATGAGCATCTCAGCGATCTTTTTATTTACTATGTGCATAGATTTTTATTGAGGATGCTCCATAGAATGCTCATTACGGTTATGCTGCAAGTTTCCACCATGATTAGGCATGGCTTAGGCTAGCGGCCCAGGCGTTTCTCTAACATACATACAAACTCCATGATCTTACAAGTTCCACTTTTATTTCACACCGCCGGGATCCATAAGCAAAAGAACATGATATCAACTAGGTACAAAGTACCTATGAAGCGTTGAAAGCGGTCCCCATGATACATGGTTCTGCTAACTTCAACTCATAAAGCGCAAGCATATGCGCAACAAAGAAGGACACAATGGTTCAGGTTTATTAAGTGCAAGAAAATAAAGTGTGCCAGCAAGTTCGTGAGAGATTTACTAACTAACTTTCTCATAACAAGCAAACATTTTATTCGGAAGAAAACAAGGCATATTGAATATGCACGGAGATAGCAAACGATGCTAATAGGTAGGTATGGTGGACACTTTGGAAATATTTGGTTTAGGGAGTTGGAAACTTGAGTAAAACACTCAGTGGAAGTGAAGGCTAGCAAAAGTGAGGGAGCGACAAACGAGAGAGCAATAGCTGTCATTATCATGCTTGCAACAAAACAGGACTACTCATGGCATGAAAGTGATTCAAGATCCTCAAGCCAAAATAATTCATCGAGGCTCAACTGATTATTACAGTCATGTGCATGCGTGAGCATGTGCCAAGTCAATCAAATGAAACATTTAGAGGAGGATACCACGGTGTCATACCAATTTATGAATAGAGTAATGCAAGCAAACATTCATGAAACATGCTACAAACTATTAGCGAGCTGGAGCTAATCATAAGAAAGCAAGAACTACTAAGCATTCAAAGAAAACATACACTCTACATGAACAGACTAAGCACGCCCACAGTGATGAGTATATGTACAAAAATGAAAACAAATAGAGTTCGTTACCAACCTCTTACCACGTCTCAAGTTGTCATTGATCCTCATTATTACTCTTCACTTGTGTGTCTTGAATTATAATATGAAACCAATATCCACTGAGGACTGCTGAACCCTGAAGCAAACTCGCAAAAACCAAAGAAGAACGACAAATATGTTTGGTGTTCTCAATTTTTAAATAAGAACCAAAAGAAGAAAACAAGCAAAGCAAAATCTTTTTGGGTTTTTTGAATAGTTCAAAAAAAGCAAAAAGGAAAAAGGAAACCAAGGCAAAAAGAAGAAGCAAACCAAAGAGAAACAACAAAAATATTTTTGGTATTTTTGTGTTTTTAGAAAGCAAAAGCAAAGAAGAACGAAAACTAAAAAGAGAACGAAAACGTGAATATACAAAGTACCAACGCAACATGATATGGAGATGAGTGCGGTGTCGGCGTACCTCCCCCCAAGCTTAGGATTTTGGCCTAAGTGGGTATCAATCCCAAGCTGGCCAAGATGAAGTGTCACCGGGGTACAACGAGGAGGTACCCTCGTCCTGGTGCCAGCCCGAGTACGCCCCTCCGTAATGTGCGGAGTAATCATAGGAGGGCACGTCCTCCTGGTGCTTCTCGTGGAAACCCAACAAGCGAAGCTGCTCGTCCACCTCCTCCTTGGAGCGCGACCACGGTCTCCTGTCAACACTAAACAAAGCAGGCTATGGCAAGAGGATCTCCCTCTCATCCCCGTCAGTGAAAAGCATCCTATATACTAGATTGTTCAAAACAGAGGTAGCAGTGACAAAGTGATGAGTTTTCATGGCAACAAGGTCGAGCCTCTGTGGTGCTAGCATCATCATCAGGGGCCACCAAAAGATCTAATGCATCGACTACACGCGAGGCAATGATGCCCCCATAGATAGGCCCCCTAGCAGCTAGGTGGCGAGCAATAAGCGAGCCAAGATTGTACCGAGTATCATTGTTGAGCGCAACAGCAAGGAATGCTAAATGATAGTTGGAGATATTACTAGTGTTCTCCCTACCCAATACACTAGTGGCAAGATAATATGCAAAGTATCTAAGAGCAGGGAGTTGGATATTTCTTATCTTTCCGTGTTGCGCCACGCGGTCATCATCATTGGTCACCCCTCGGTAAAGCTCCAACAAATCAGCGGGTCGCCCTTGAATTTTCTTCACGATCCCTGTCATACGCACACCTACAATACTGCAAAATCTCTCCAAAGGCATGGTGAAGGGCATATCATAGATTTTAAAGGAGACAGTGGAATGATAGGATGTGTTAGTAAATGAGAAGCTCTCAACAAAAGTTTTGGTGAGCATAGCATACTGTGCACTCTCATCTTGCATATAAGAGGTTAGGCCAACCCTCTCAATCAGTAGCAAGAAATCATCAAGAATACCTGCAGCTTGTAAGAAAGTAACAAGGAAAAGAGGATGGGTGAGCATCCCCATCATCCCTTTCACTGCCAATACGAGTTGCAATGAGATCTTCATTGTATGATGGACTAGCTTGAGGGGCTTTTCTTGAGGGCCTCGACCTCCTAGGTGCATCACTCTCAAATATTTCTCCAAAAGTATGGTTGTTCATGCTTGGTATTCTGAAATTTAAACACCTATTAAACAAGTGATTGCAAAGTAAATATACTAAAGGATTCTACTCATAGGGACTTGCAAGAGGCCTAAACATGCATCAAAACTATATCTCTAAGCATCAAACAAGCTTACAAGCTCTCACAACCAGTCACCTACAGCAGCAAAATACTCAACATATATACCACTAAACACAAATCTACTTGGACAAGGGGAGGAGTCACATACCAAGGAACAATTGCTCCAAATTTCAGCAAGAAAGATGGGCTGAGCAAAGAGATCGAAGAAATCGAGAGCAACCATAGAAATAACGCGATTTTGAGCTATGAACTGGAGCTTACTCGGGAGAGAGAAGAAAGTGGCAGGTGAGAGAGGTAGTGGGGGGCCAGGGGTGACCCACACTAGGGCATGGTGCCACCCAGGGCTGGACGCGCCACCACATGGTGTGCCTTCCTGGTAGGCCCCCCTGGTACCTACCAGGTACTTCTCTGCCCCTTTTTCACGTAAAAATTTAATATGAATTTTCTGAAATTTTTCGAGACACTTTATTTTTGGGCTTTTTTCAGAAAAAGAAGAATGATTTTTCTGACAGACCGATTTTTTTCTTTTGGAAACATGATGCAAGGACAAAACAAGGCTAGAACTACAGAAGTTCTAGCATGCAAGCAACTAACAACACAAAGAAAACTAAACGAAAGCAAAAACTAAAATGCAAAGGGTAGAAGTAAACGGAGATAATCATAATGAAAACATAGTTTTGTTCAATGGAATCCTTTTATTAGCAAGGTTGATCAAGTCTTGCTACCAAAACAATTGCATATGAGACAAAACTTCGTACTCCACTAATGATTATGTTACCTTAACCTTGATAGCAATGGTCCCAATCATAATAGTTTCAAAATTTTCTCTTGGTATGGGACAATATACTTCTCCAACTTGAATGCCTTCAACATGTTCAATTGAATTCAAGCCGTAAGTCCTTTCAATCTTCTTGGGGAAATAGATAGTATGTTCCTTGTCATTAACATTGAAGGTCACCTTTCCTTGATTACAATTAATAACAGCTCCTGTAGTATTAAGAAAAGGTCTCCCAAGAATAATAGACATATTATCATCTTCAGGCATTTCAAGCACAACAAAATCAGTTAATATCAAGCAATTATGAGCTACCTGAATAGGTACATCCTCACATATACCCACAGGAATAGTGGTAGATTTATCAGCCATTCGCAGAGATATATCAGTTGGTATCAATTTTTCAAGCTGAAGCCTCTTATAGAGAGAAAAAGGCATAACACTAACTCCAGCTCCCAAATCACACAAAGCAGTTATAACATAACTGTTCTTAATAGAGCAAGGGATAGTTGGAATCCCTCGGTCTCCAAGTTTCTTAGGAACCTTACCATTGAAGGAATAATTAGCAAGCAAAGTAGAGATTTCTTCATTAGGGATCTTCCTTTTATTCGAGACAATGTCCTTCATATACTTTGAGTAAGGAGGCAATTTAATAGCATCAGTCAAAGGAATTTGCAAGAATAAAGGTTTCATCCACTCACAAAACTTATTATAGTGTTCATCTTCCTTTGACTTGTGTTTCTTATCAGGGAAAGGCATAGGTTTTTGGACCTAAGGTTCTCTTCCACTACCATGTTTCTTAGCAATAAAATCTTCTTTAGTGTATTTAGTACTCTTAGTGTGGTTTTCAGGTTCTTCTTCAACTTTTTCTTCATTAGGAACTTCATTTTCTTCATTACCACTTTCAGTTTCAGCATCAAAGATAGATATACTATTAGGATCTATAGCAGGTTCAGAGGGTTCTACAACAGTTTTATGTTTCTTTTTCCTTTTCTTACGAGTAGAACCGCTATTTTTAGCTTGTTGAGAATCCTGCTCAATTCTTTTGGGATGCCCCTCAGGATATAGAGGATCCTGGGTAGCAGCTCCACTTCTAGTTCTAATTTCATAAGCATGTTTTTCTTTAGCAGCATTAACTAGCAGGTCGTTTTGCACTTTAACAAGTTGATCTATTTGAGTTTGAACCATTTGAAAGTGTTTAACAATCATTTTAACATCATTAGAGGTTCTTTCCACAATATCTTTCAACTCAACAATAGCTCTAGTGTTTTCCATTAGATGATTTTGCACCCTTTTATTAAAATTATCTTGCTTAAGAATAAAGATATCAAATTCTTCTAAGCATTGATCAGGAGGTTTCAAGTAAGGGATATCACCTTCATCAAAGTGTTGGAGAGAGTGTACCTCAATAGTGGATGAATAGGGAATAGGCTTACATAATTCTTCTATAGGAGGTAAATTCTTGACATCTGCAGCTTTAATTCCCTTCTCCTTAAGACATTTCTTAGCTTCCTTCATCACTTCATCATTTAATTCAATAACTCCCCTCCTCTTTGATGTTGGAATAGGCACCGGAATAGATGGTTCAGGTACAATTACTTCAGGTATAGCTTGTTTAGGAGGAGTCCAATCTTCATAATTTTTGCTTATTTTAGCCATTAGTTCCTCAGCTTCCTTAGGAGTCCTATTCCTGAAAACACAATCAGCACAACTATCTAGGTATGTCCTAGATTCCTCGGTTAGTCCATTATAAAATATATCAAGAAGCTCATTCTTAGGTAATGGACTTCCAGCCTGTGCATGAATCAAAGCACAAAACCTTGCCCAAGATTCAGGCAATACCTCTTTTTCTCCCTGTTTAAAATCAAAACGTTCCTGCAAAATAGCATGTCTAGCACTGGGAGGAAAATATTTCTACAGGAAAGTACTAATCAAGCACTCAGGGCTATCAATAGATCTAGGAGGTAAATTACTAAACCATGTTTTAGCTTCTCCTTTCAGTGAAAAGGGAAAAATCTTAGCAACAAAGTAAGTACGCATCTTAATATCATCAGAAAACAAGCCACTCATGGTAGAAAGTTCATTCATATGTGCTACCACACTTTCATTCTTAGTCCCACAAAAAGGTTCTTTCTCGACAATAGCTATGTAAGATAGATCGAGAGAGAAATCATAATCTTCATCTATAATGTTTATGGGAGAAGCAGCAAACTTAGCATCGAGAGACAATTTGGGTCTAATAGTACGCCTCTCAAGGAGACTCTTAGCAGTGCTCCTATCATGGGTGTGAAGGGAATATGCCCGAGAGGCAATAATAAAGTGGTTATTATCTTATTCCATGTTTATGATAAATGTTTATTTTTCATGCTATAATTGTATTGATCGGAAACATCAATACATGTGTGTTTAATAAACAAAAAGGGTTCCTAGTTATGCCTCTCTTATAGACTAGCTTGTTGATTAACAAGATGATCAAGGTTTCCTGATCATGGACATTGGATGTTGTTAATAACAAGGTCACATCATTGGTGGAATGATGTGATGAACATTCATCCGAAGTATAGCATTACGATCAAAGTCATTATGTTTATATTGCTATAACATCATACGAAGTAATCTTTATCCTTAGACCATGAGATCATGTTAATTGCTAACACCGGAAGAGTATCTTGATAACATCAAACGTCACACCGTAACAGGGTGACTATAAAGGTGGGTTCAGTGCTACAAAGGTGTTATGTTGAGGCTCATGGATCAAGAGTGGGATTTGTCCATCCCGATGATGGATAGATATACTCTGGGCCCTCTCGGTGATATCACATTGAAATAGCTTGCAAGCAAGTGATATGATCACTAGAATGTTATATCACGGGAACGAGAAAAGAGTGCATGTCGGTAACAAGATCAAACTAGGTATGGAGATACCGATGATCGAATCTCGGACATGTAATATATCATGGGACAAAGGGATTTAGTTACTTGCGTTAAAGGTTCTCACGATCACAGAAGTCATCGTTGAATGTGTAGGAGTCAGTATGGATCTCCAGGTCCCGCTGCTGATTATTGATCGGAGAGGGGTCTCGCTCAAGTCTGCATTATTCGTGAACCGTAGGGTGACACACTTAAGGGATACCGACACCATTTGGAGCAAATATGTTTCAGATAAAGATTTAAGAAAGCGCTGGAATTATTTCAATAGACACCGAAACTGTTTCAGGTGAAATTGCTGAAATTGGTTCTGCATGTAATATTGAAATGCTGCAGGGGGTTTTATGTGAATGTTTGTTAATTAAAGTAATTAACAAAATTCTGAATAAAATTAATAAAAGAGTTTTATTAAATGAGAGAGCATTAAATTTAGAGAAATTTAATGCATTTAAAGTGGGGACTTTAAAGGAGAATGTGAAGGGGCTAATTTATGTGGAGGGAGTTACCACCACATGAATGAGAAGGTGAGGGGTCACCTATTGGGGCGCCGGCCATGGGGAGGGGTACCCTCCCCTCCTCCTATAAAAGGCCACCCCCTCCTCACTTCTCACACACACCTCCTTGTGAAGGATCTCTCTCCCCCTCTAGTATTGTTCCCCATGGTCTCGGATTAGCGAGATACATGTTCTCGGTGGCTTTATCTGGAAAGGAGTTGCTGCTTTCGCTGCTTTGCTGGAGCGAGGGATGGAGGTTGTCGGGGTACCGGATGTGTGTGCGATCACGGATGCACCGCTGCTTTGCGGTGCTGGACTTGGTGGTGCTGGAGCTGGATCTGATGGACGTGCTGGAGCCGGACCTGCTGGACTTCATCACGATCTTGAGATCAACAAGTGTACGACTACATCAACCACGAGTTCCTACTCGTTAACAAAGCTCGTTGTCTTCGAGGGTAAGTTCTTGTTTCCACCCGTTGCTTTGTACCTAGTAGATAGATCTTGGCATGTAGTTCACACCGTAGGAAATTTTTTGTTTTCTATGCTGCGGACCCAACAGTGGTATCAGAGCCAGGTCTATGCGTAGGTGCTTAGCATGGGTAGTACACATATGTTGATATGTGGGCGATGATGATCATGTTATTGCATCTTCTATGTATTTTGGATATTGGTGGCATAGTGGGATGAAGCGGCCCGGACCAACCTTACATGTCATCGTACATGAGACCGGTTCCACGACTGACATCCAACTTGTTTTGCATAAGTGGCTGGCGGGTGTCTGTCTCTCCTACTATAGTCAATATCTGATTTACAACGAGTTGCTAATAACTTAGTTATCCTCGTTGTGGTTCATGTTCGTAGGTAAGAACGATTCTATCTCCGAAAGCCCTAAGCCACGTAAAACTTGCAATTGATAAATTAGAGGCGTCTAGTTTAGATCGCTGCTGGGCTAGTGTATTGATATGGTATTGTTGTAAGTAGATGTATGATAGATACTCTTACAACTCACTTAACGTGTAAGTTCCATAGACCTTGGCCTTACACACAGAGGAATGATAGAGATCATACCACGATGCAAGTGATAGAGATCAAATGCATGGACCATATCATCTCACTTTACACATTAGATGTTAGCATCTTATACTGCTAGTTTGGCGCTTTCTGTAGCATTGTAAGATGATCCCTCATTTAAATATCAAGATAAAATGTGTTCTTCCTTAAGTATGCACCGTTCTATGGATCGTGTTTGAGACATCACGAATCCTCTTGTTCCTATCCTGGACACGCTTCTCTTGACTCTTGAACTTACGGTCTTGGGTCTCGAACTTCGTCTCCATCTCCTTGACTATCTCGTCCTGCTGCGCGAAGAGCTTGTCCTTCTCGCGAAGCTGCACCTGAGCTCGCTATTACTAAGCATGACGTTGGTCCTATCGGTATCCACGTGCCTAATAAGAGTCTCTAAGTCCTGGAGGTACAGGCGTATCGGCTCTGCTGTGACCCTTGAGTCGTCCTCAAAGTCAATGGACTCTCCGTCATCATCTCGCCTCAAGGCGTGGAAGTGAGTGCCTCTAACTTGTCGGAGTGACGTCTATCACGCGTCCTATCAGATCCTGCATGACAACCTCCATGCCTCTCTCCTCACATCGTGCATAAGCTTGAAGGCGATGGCCTCCGTAGTAGGCTCTCAAGGCCCCGGCTGGTTCACCTTGAAGCCCCAAAGGTCCTTCCTCTCAAACTTGGTGAGTGGGTGCACCGTAATGATAGGAAGAGGGAGATCGAGTAAAGTAGTAAGCTCTACGATACGAGGACCAAAACGGGTAACTGGAACTCCTCAACAAAGGTCGATGGCAATAGGCATCTATTTAAGATTGAAAAGTTAGAACAACACAATTTAAGATAAACAAGACAAACATTCAAACACATTCTTGAGACACACATAATTCATACAAGTCATGCATACAAGAATCCATTTCTTCAACCAAGGTTCAAACTTATTTAAGGTATCATTTTGGAAAATAAGGTGATAGGTGGTGGTCCAACTAATGTGCGCTTACAATCCTATCTCATTGGATCTGGTGGCTAGCACAATGTTCCTAGTGGCAATCACCCTATCTTGTTCACATGCTTCTATCACTAAATCTATAATATCTCCTCTTAAGGATTGGTTGGTGATTTCCAACTCTTGGGTATGTTCCTTCTCTTTCTCTAAGTCTTTTTGGAGGTTGAGCATCCTGCACTTGACTCTAATCGAGTTCTTTGATAGTCTTCCAAGCTGCTTCTTTTGCTGACTCAAAGAATGTGGTGTGCATAAAAGTGTTGGTGTACATGCAGAAGCCTTTTTCTTTGTGGTTGTCTTCCTTGTTCTTGTACAAGTGAAGTTGCACCCACCAATACTCCACTCCATCCTCCATCACTGGAAAGCCCTTGTACACAGCTGCACCATGTACTCCCATGGTTTCCATGAGGTCCTTGAGAATCTTGGGAAACTCAGTCTCACACTCCAAGGTCATGGTCATGAGTGGTCCTTTCTTCACGGCTTCGTTGACGGAGTTCATCTACAAATAGAGATGAGAAGGAGAAGATTAGAAAAGTTTACGAGAAGAATAGACAAGTGTAGAAGAAGTAAAATTTTTTCCTTAGTGGTTTCCAATCCTAGGGTCATAATCCTACAGGCAACCTGGCTCTGATACCATCTGTAAGATCCCTCCTTATTAAAGGAAAAGATCCCTGTGATTGCAATGCTAGTCCCTGGATCATTGCTAGCATCCACAGTTTAAGATGAAGTACACAGATACAAAGGTCGTTTATTACAGTCATTCCAGAGATAAAACATAGTCTTTTACAACTCATGGCCAAAGGCCTAGTACAAGAGTTTATGGAATATGTAAATAAACATAAGTCTTCATCTTCATGTGCCACAGGCAAGCATGTTGAGTGTAGACTCATGACTCCTATTCATCATCAGAGTAACCTGCAACATCATAAGTTACAGCCACAGAGGGTCAATACTTTGGAATAGTATTGGCAAGTGATACCTTAGTGTATATTTAAGTGGACTATAAGGCTATATGCATTTGGCTGGTGGAGCTTGGGCTTGCATTGCTCAAAATAGATTTTTCCTTATCTTTTTGAAAACACTAAGTTTTTGCTTGACAAAGTCCATCCCAAGGTATCTACCAATCAGAGACTGAAGATCCACTCAGGGCATCTACCAATCAAAGACTGAAGATCCTTTAACCCTTGTTCACCCACAAGTTTTATTTAGAAATTGGAGTGATGAGATTCTTGAAGTTTCCATGTCTTGATGCTCAAATTGTCCTTTACCAGGGACATGGCTAAGTACTTAGGTTTTACACTCTGCAGAGGTGGTGCACTTTCCCCACAAGCCTTGGTTTCCCAAGACATGATCCTTCAGTAGCCTTTCCTTAGTCAAATGGACGCGCTCCAACCTATCAACCCATCTACCACCCACTGTCCAAGAGACTAAGATCCAGCATCCTAAGATCATGGCAGAGCCCATATTACCAAGTGGTTGCACTTGAAGCTTCTCAACATTTGACAACTCAAATCTCTTTGTTCCTGGGTGGCCATCCACAAGTGAGATACACAAGGTTCACCAGTACCCCTGGCCTTGTGTAACCACTCAACATATCCCATTCTTTCCATTCCACCCAGGTGATTCATTAACTTAGTTGTTTTGTTAAATAAAAACAAGTCCTTAGACTTGGAATAATTTTCCATAGTGTGAATATATAAACCACCCTTGTTTTCTAGTAGCTAGGCTAGGCATGATAGTAATAGGAATCTTGACTTAGGTAATTTTCACTAAGGTTTTACCTAATAGGTTTTCCCAAAGCTTAGCTTGTACTTAGCAAAAATTCATGCAAGACCTATACTTAGAAAAATAATACTAATGCATATATAAAATATAGGAATGGAATATTCATGATGATATCACTTGCCTTGGTAGTGTGGAGAGTAGCACTCGTCACAATCACAATCACTAGCAAAATCTACACACAAAGTTGTAGCACACAATTACACACAAATGTATACAAACAAGAAATAGTATGAATGCATGCATGCATGAATCTACCAAGTGATGATTTTTGAAAACTCAACCAAGCAAGTGCATGAATACAAAAACTAAACAAGTCACAAAATAGCCAAGACAACTTAAATAACCCTAAAACAAAATACTAAACTAAATCTATACTCAAAAGGCCTCAAACAAGTTTCTGTAATTTAAGCCAAACTAATGGTTACTATATGCTAAACAAAAAGGATAGGCAGAAAGGTCTTGTTTTTCTGAATCCAACGGTATAAAGTTTGCAAAATTCTAACGTGGAATTCAAAAGATATTGGCATTTGAAATCTGGATCAAAATCTGTTTTAAATTCTATTTTCAGATCTTCCTAGCCACGCGTCATGATCTTATTCGCCCGTGCAGTTCGACCGATCGAGCTCCACCGCCGAGGATCTAAATGAAATCTGGCGGCTCAGATCGCGTTCGCTTCGGGTTAAGTGATCTATCGTAGGCGTTCGATCCGGATCTAACGGCTACTCTTGCTCGCCACAGATGGGCGACGCCTGCTGGCTACCGGCGGCGAATCGTCGGCAACGACGTTGCCGACGATGCAGGAGGTAAGTGAGATCGAGGTAGCTCACCGGGCTCAGGAGGTCACGGCGAAGCTTGTCGTACTCGCGGTTGGTCAAGGCGCTCGGCCGCCGTGATTGCTCACGGAGTTCGTGTGGCGGCGTCGGGTCGTCGGTGGTCGTCGTGGGCGTCATTGTGGTCACCCAAAGGCAGGCGAGGACACGGTTAGTTTCACAGTCGAGGCGGTAGTGAGCATGAACGGAAGGCAAAGGCGGTCTGTACCTACCGGAAAACTCGTCGGAGTTGATGTCGCCGGTGCTCGCGGTGTCGTGGAACCGTGACTGGGCAAGACAGACAGACTAGTGAGGTCGAGCGTGCGCAAAGACATGCTGAGTCAGATTGCAAGAACGAGGCGAGGGGACACTAGGCTCACCGGAATCGATCGCCGGAGAGGCTCTGTCATGGCGGTGCAAAGTTGATTGAGGACACTGGTGGCGGAGCGAGCGAGGTGTTTGGGGAAAAATGATCGCGAGGCGAGGGATCTTATAGCCGGGAATCGGCGAAGCGCCGAGTTTTAATGCCCATTTACGCCCGCCATTACCGGCCTTCACTGCTTGGCGACGTGGTCGCAGGGCGGTCTGGGAAGACGAGACGGCGTGGATCGGCCCGTTCGACAGCGAAGAGTGCGAGTGGTGTTGGTGGGGGCTGTCGCATTCACATCTGCGTGTGCTCGTGCGTGAGAAGAAAAGGAGGTCCCGGGTGGGCTTGTTGGGCTTCATCCGCCATTGCCAGATTAAGCCATGTGGCCTTTTTTCTTTTGCTTAAGTTTTTTCTTTTCTAATTCCATTTTCTGAATAGAATTTGATATGAATTCAAATCCTTTTGAATTCAAACTTCTTGGGATTTTTGCAGGGTTACGTGGGTTCAAAATGAGTCGATGACCATGTGGTTACTAGCAAGGCTTGGTCAAGCTTGGGTCTTTGAAATAAACAGAGACTTTGTCTCTTTGTCTCTAGTTGCAAATATTTGGAATAGGGTTTAGAAAATATTTCTAAATTGAAGTCTTGGGTTTAAATGTTACTCCTATTCTTTCCAACCATGGTGGCAAGCAAACAAGATCATGAACAATCAAACCCCAAAGGGTGTTGGCCAATTGAGACAATTTGCCCACATGAAATCATAGCTCAAACTTGTTTCTCCAAATGAGTTTTGAGAAAAACCCTATATGAATGTATGATGCAAGAATGAAATGACTGAGTTTTTGAAAAATGATTTTTTTTGGGATGTTACTAATCTAACCCCCTTAAAATGAATCTCGCCCTCGAGATTCGGATTAACTAGCAAATAGGTGAGGTGGTCTTTCCAAGATCATCTTCTCTTTCCCATGTTGCTTCTTCTTGAATGATGATTCCATTGTACTTTGCAAAACTTGATAGTCTTTGTTCTTGTGACTCTTTACGTGGTCTCAAGAATCTTGACAGCTTTTCTTCATAGGTGAGATCACTTTCTAGTTGAACTTCTTCCAAAGATATGGTATCTTTCAAAGATGTTTCTTCCATTTCGGGTGACATTTCTTGACCGCTCACATGAAAAACATTATGGACTGCTAGTAAAGATCTTTGGATTCGATTTCATATGACTTCTCCCTTGCGACATAAAATATTGAATGGTCCCACATATCTTGGTGCTAACTTTCCTTGGACTCCAAATCTTAGTACTCCACGAAGTGGTGATACTCTAAGATAAGCTCTATCCCCAACTTCGTAAGTGACTTCTCTCGCTTAGCATCTGCGTAGCTTTTTCTGTCTAGACCGGCTATCTTCAATCTGTCTAACCAATTTGACCTTTTCTTGGCGTCTTTGATAAGGTCTGGTCCAAACAAACTTCTTTCTCCCACACCATTCCATAGCAATGGGTGGTACACTTTCTTCAGTATAGAAACTCAAATGGTGCCATCCCAATACTAGATTGGTGACTGTTGTTGTAAGAGAACTCTGCGTAAAGGCGACTTTCATCCCAACTTGCTCCATAGTCCAGGCACATGCCCTCAACATGTCTTCAAGAATTTGATTAGTCCTTTCTGTTTGTCCATCAGTTTGAGGATGAAAGCAAAGCTGAATTCCAACCTCGTTCCTAGAGATTCATGAAGTGTCTCCAAAAGTGAGAAGTGAACTGAGTTCCTCTATCGGACACAATACTCTTAGGTACACCGTGAGGCATACAATTCTGCTCATGTAGATTTTGGCTAACTTTGCACCGTATAAGTTGTCTTTACTGGTATAAAATGAGCCACTTTAGTTAGGCGATCTACTATTACCCATATGGAATCATACCTGACCTGGTCCTTGGTAATCCGTAATGAAGTCCATACCAATATTTTCCACTTCCATTCAGGAATAGGCATTGGTTGAAGCAAACCTGCTGGTTTCGATGCTCGCTTTCACTCTACTACACACATCACACAAAGCAATGTGTTCGGATGTCCTTTTAAGATTGTTCCACCAAAATCTTTCTTTCATATCCATATACATTTTGGTGTTTCCGGGTGAATAGAATACGGAGAGTTATGGGCTTCTTGCGAATCAGTTTCGCATTTCCGGATCTTGTGGAACACAAATCGTTTCTCGTGCCATAAAGTACCTTGTTCGTCCATATGGAAACTTTTAGCTTTCCTTGGCTAATCCTTTCCTTAATCTCTTGATTTCTTTATCCGTCTTTTGGGCTTCTTTAATCTTATCCAGCAGTGGGTTGAACATCCAAAGACATGAGATGTCCTTCTGGCATAATCTCCAACCTGAGTTCCTTGAATTGCTTACACAAATCATCGTGCAATTCACCTTTGGTAAGACCATTTACAAAGCCTTTACGACTTAGAGCATCTACTACTACATTTGCTTTAGGGGTGGTATTGCAAATTCAAGTCATAATCCTTGATAAGTTCTAGCCATCTTCTTTGTCTCATATTGATCTCCTTACTGTGAAGATATATTTCAAACTCTTATGGTCGGTGAACACTTCACAACGTTTTCCCAAAGGTAATGTCTCCATGTTTTGAGTGCATGGACAACGGACTAACTCTAAATCATGAGTAGGATAATTTACTTCATGAGTTTTGAGTTGTCTCGAGGCATAAGCCACAACTTTTCCGCCTTGCATAAGTACGGCTCCTAATCCTTGATCTGAAGCATCACAATACTGGAAATCCTTTTCTAAATCTGGTAGGCACAGAACTGGTGCTGACACAAGTCTCTTCTTTAATTCTTGAAAGCTGAGTTCACATCCTTCAGACCAAGCAAATTTCTTATCTTTCTTTAACAATTCCGTCATTGGTTTAGCAACCTTAGAAAAATTTTCAATGAACCTTCTGTAGTAACCTGCTAAACCAAGGAAACTACGAACCTCTTTTACATTCTTAGGAGATTCCCATTCTCATTACGGCTGAAACCTTAGCAGGATCAATCGCTGCTACCATCCTTTGTCATAACATGACCAAGAAATCCAACTTCCTCTAACCAAAACTCACACTTGCTGAACTTGGCATAAAGTTTATGTTCCCTTAGTTTCTCAAGTATCAAGCGTAGATGTCTTTCATGTTCTTCCTTGCTCTTGGAGTAGACTAAGATGTCATCGAAACGAACTTGTCGAGAAATTCCATGAACACTTTGTTCATCATATTCATGAAGTATCTTTGGGCGTTGGTTAATCCAAAAGTCATCACAGTGTACTCATACAATCCATACCTTGTGGTAAATGCTGTTTTAGGTATGTCTTGCTCTCTTATCTTGAGTTGAAAATAGCCTGACCGAAGGTCAATCTTTGAGAACACACAAGCTCCTTCTAGCTGATCAAACAAGTCATTGATTCTTGGCAAAGGATATTTGTTCTTGATGGTTACCTCGTTGAGAGAACGGTAATCTATGCATAATCTTTGAGTTCTATCTCTCTTTTCTACGAACAAAACTGGAGCTCCCCAAGATGAAGAACTTGGCTGGATGAATCCTTTCTGCAATTGTTCTCCAAGTTGTTTCTTGAGTTCTTTAAGTTCGTCAACTGACATTTTATAAGGCCTTTTTGCCCTTGGTCCGTAACTGGTACCAATTCTATTATAAATTCCACATCTCTATCTGGTGGCATTCCTGGTAACTCTTCCGGGAACACATCCGGATACTCACACACAATTGGCACACAGTCCAAGCTAACCCCCTTAAGAGAATTCAGCTTACTCCCTTTAGATATAAAATTGGACTTAAATGTTATCCTCTTTCCTGCAGGGGTTGTGAGTGAAATTGTGCGATTTGCACAATCTAGTACTCCCTCATACTTAGCCATCCAATCCATTCCCAAAATTACATCCAATCCTTGGGAATTTAGGATTATTAGGTTTACTGGAAACTTATGTTTTCCGATCTCTATGACTAGATCCCGGCATCCAAGACTCACTATCATATCCCCTCCCGGAGAGCTAACTTTTATCGGACACCCAATGTTTTCAGATGCAAACCCATTTCTTTCGACAAATGCTTTAGATATGAATGAATGAGATGCACCAGTGTCAAAGAGTACAAATGCTGAGATGGAATTGAGTCTGAACTTACCGACAGCGGCATCGGGTTCTTCATAGACTTCCTCCACATTGATGTGGTTAACCTGTCCTTTCTGAAAAGGATTGGGTTTGTTAGGTCCTTCAACGTTCTTCTCGGGCACTCATTAGCATAATGCCCACTTCTTGCATTTGAAGCATTCAACCTTGTTGTTGTCCTTCTTAGGTTGACTTCCACTTCCACTTCCACTTCCACTATGGTGGCTCTTATATCCACTCTTGTGGTTTTTGTACTTATCATTGTCATGACTGCGATGATGCTTGGTGTCATGACGGTTGTGGTTGTGGTGCTTGTTAGACTTCTCATGCTTGTGGGATCCTGAGCTGACATTATCATCATAGTGAGATCGTTTATGATATGATCCCGAGATATGCTTGTCGAGTGTTTCCTCTTTCTACTCTCAACTTGCTTCATTTTATTCTCCACAATAACAGCCTTGTCACACATGATCGATAAGTTGGAACATATGCCACGAACGCAGATTTAGCTCATCATTCAAGCCTTCTAGAAACTTTTCCTTCCTTTTGGCATTAGTGTCAACCTCATCCGCATATAGCGCACTGCATTGTTGAACTCTTCGATGTATTCACCACGCTGTGGTGGCGCTATTTCAGGTTGTGAAATTCCTTCTTTTCAGGCTCATCATACCGGTGAGATATGAGGGTAACTGAAATCCATCTTCAAAGATAGCCCAAGTTACCTCATCAATAGGAGTGGTAATCGAAGTTGTCCCACCATGCTGGCTGGTCCTTCCAACAGATGTCTTGCAAACCTGACCTTTTCAGCATCTGTGCATCCCACGGTCACTAAGTCTTTGTTCACGTAGCAGCCAATCATTGGCCACCATGGGATCGATCGTTCGAAAACTTAGGCTGGCCTCGACAGAAATCTGGTGAGCATATCAAAACCTGGAGGGTTGTTGTTGTTATTGTTGTTATTGTTGTTGTTGTTCTGGTTCTGGATGAACGTCGTCATCATTTGCATAAGCTGTGTTTGCGCATTCATCATTTGTTGCATTTCCGGGGTAATGTTGGGGTTGGGGTTGGTGTTTGCGCGACGGGGAGGCATCTGTGGTTTATTCATATAGAGATAAGAATGAGATACCCTTACATGATTTATGCACAATACATTACACAAGCAAACACATAGCAAGCAACACTAGGATAAAAGCTAAACAACAAGATACAAACACACAAGCGGCAAGCCATCCACATGTCGGATGGTCCAACAATAAGTTCATAAATAACAAGTGCGGTAAATAAAGATAACTGAGTAGTCAAAACTAATAGACGGCATCAATCTCCTCCTCGACAAAGGTAAGACCTGCGTTCTCCATTGCGGTCTTGTTCTCCTCGATGGTAGTGGTCAAAGAGTCGATCTTGGCCTTGAGAGCCCTCTTCTGGGAACGAAGCCTCTCAATCACTGTCTGCTGCTGCTCTAACTCGAAGTCCTTGGACTGCAGTTCCTCGGTCATATCACGAATCCTCTTGTTCCTATCCTGGACACGCTTCTCTTGACTCTTGAACTTACGGTCTTGGGTCTCGAACGTCTCCATCTCCTTGACTATCTCGTCCTGCTGCGCGAAGAGCTTGTCCTTCTCGCGAAGCTGCACCTGGAGCTCGTCATTACTAAGCATGACGTTGGTCCTATCGGTATCCACGTGCCTAATAAGAGTCTCTAAGTCCTGGAGGTACAGGCGTATCGGCTCTGCTGTGACCCTTGAGTCGTCCTCAAAGTCAATGGACTCTCCGTCATCATCGCCTTCAAGGCGTGGAAGTGAGTGCCTCTAACTGTCGGGAGTGACGCCCTAACAGCCGTCCTATCAGATCCTGCATGACAACCTCCATGCCTCTCTCCCTGTCATCGTGCATAAGCTTGAAGACGATGGCCTCCGTAGTAGGCTCTGCCTGGCGTCCTGGCTGGTTCACCTTGAAGCCCCAAAGGTCCTTCCTCTCAAACTTGGTGAGTGGGTGCACCGTAATGATAGGAAGAGGGAGATCGAGTAAAGTAGTAAGCTCTACGATACGAGGACCAAAACGGTAACTGAACTCCTCAACAGTGCTGATGGCAATAGGCATCTATTTAAGATTGAAAAAGTTAGAACAACACAATTTAAGATAAACAAGACAAACATTCAAACACATTCTTGAGACACACATAATTCATACAAGTCATGCATACAAGAATCCATTTCTTCAACCAAGGTTCAAACTTATTTAAGGTATCATTTTGGAAAATAAGGTGATAGGTGGTGGTCCAACTAACGAAGTGCTTACAATCCTATCTCATTGGATCGTGGCTAGCACAATGTTCCTAGTGGCAATCACACTATCTTGTTCACATGCTTCTATCACTAAATCTATAATATCTCCTCTTAAGGATTGGTTGGTGATTTCCAACTCTTGGGTATGTTCCTTCTCTTTCTCTAAGTCTTTTGGAGGTTGAGCATCCGCACTTGACTCTAGCACCGAGTTCTTTGATAGTCTTCCAAGCTGCTTCTTTTCGACTCAAAGAATGTGGTGTGCATAAAAGTGTTGGTGTACATGCAGAAGCCTTTTTCTTTGTGGTTGTCTTCCTTGTTCTTGTACAAGTGAAGTTGCACCCACCAATACTCCACTCCATCCTCCATCAATGGAAAGCCCTTGTACACAGCTGCACCATGTACTCCCATGGTTTCCATGAGGTCCTTGAGAATCTTGGGAAACTCAGTCTCACACTCCAAGGTCATGGTCATGAGTGGTCCTTTCTTCACGCTTCGTTGTGAGTTCATCTACAAATAGAGATGAGAAGGAGAAGATTAGAAAAGTTTACGAGAAGAATAGACAAGTGTAGAAGAAGTAAAAATTTTTCCTTAGTGGTTTCCAATCCTAGGGTCATAATCCTACAGGCAACCTGGCTCTGATACCATCTGTAAGATCCCTCCTTATTAAAGGAAAAGATCCCTGTGATTGCAATGCTAGTCCCTGGATCATTGCTAGCATCCACAGTTTAAGATGAAGTACACAGATACAAAGGTCGTTTATTACAGTCATTCCAGAGATAAAACATAGTCTTTTACAACTCATGGCCAAAGGCCTAGTACAAGAGTTTATGGAATATGTAAATAAACATAAGTCTTCATCTTCATGTGCCACAGGCAAGCATGTTGAGTGTAGACTCATGACTCCTATTCATCATCAGAGTAACCTGCAACATCATAAGTTACAGCCACAGAGGGTCAATACTTTGGAATAGTATTGGCAAGTGATACCTTAGTGTATATTTAAGTGGACTATAAGGCTATATGCATTTGGCTGGTGGAGCTTGGGCTTGCATTGCTCAAAATAGATTTTTCCTTATCTTTTTGAAAACACTAAGTTTTTGCTTGACAAAGTCCATCCCAAGGTATCTACCAATCAGACTGAAGATCCACTCAGGCATCTACCAATCAAAGACTGAAGATCCTTTAACCCTTGTTCACCCACAAGTTTTATTTAGAAATTGGAGTGATGAGATTCTTGAAGTTTCCATGTCTTGATGCTCAAATTGTCCTTTACAGGACATGGCTAAGTACTTAGGTTTTACACTCTGCAGAGGTGCACTTTCCCCACAAGCCTTGGTTTCCCAAGACATGATCCTTCAAGAGCCTTTCCTTAGTCAAATGGACGCTCCAACCTATCAACCCATCTACCACCCACTGTCCAAGAGACTAAGATCCAAAGATCCTAAGATCATGGCAGAGCCCATATTACCAAGTGGTTGCACTTGAAGCTTCTCAACATTTGACAACTCAAATCTCTTTGTTCCTGGTGGCCATCCACAAGTGAGATACACAAGGTTCACCAGTACCCTGGCCTTGTGTAACCACTCAACATATCCCATTCTTTCCATTCCACCTGTGTGATTCATTAACTTAGTTGTTTTGTTAAATAAAAACAAGTCCTTAGACTTGGAATAATTTTCCATAGTGTGAATATATAAACCACCCTTGTTTTCTAGTAGCTAGGCTAGGCATGATAGTAATAGGAATCTTGACTTAGGTAATTTTCACTAAGGTTTTACCTAATAGGTTTTCCCAAAGCTTAGCTTGTACTTAGCAAAAATTCATGCAAGACCTATACTTAGAAAAATAATACTAATGCATATATAAAATATAGGAATGGAATATTCATGATGATATCACTTGCCTTGGTAGTGTGGAGAGTAGCACTTCACAATCACAATCACTAGCAAAATCTACACACAAAGTTGTAGCACACAATTACACACAAATGTATACAAACAAGAAATAGTATGAATGCATGCATGCATGAATCTACCAAGTGATGATTTTTGAAAACTCAACCAAGCAAGTGCATGAATACAGAAACTAAACAAGTCACAAAATAGCCAAGACAACTTAAATAACCCTAAAACAAAATACTAAACTAAATCTATACTCAAAAGGCCTCAAACAAGTTTCTGTAATTTAAGCCAAACTAATGGTTACTATATGCTAAACAAAAGGATAGGCAGAAAGGTCTTGTTTTTCTGAATCCAACGGTATAAAGTTTGCAAAATTCTAACGTGGAATTCAAAAGATATTGGCATTTGAAATCTGGATCAAAATCTGTTTTAAATTCTATTTTCAGATCGGTTCCTAGCCACGTCATGATCTTATTCGCCAGTGCGGTTCGACCGGATCGAGCTCCGCCATAGGATCTAAATGAAATCTGGCGGCTCAGATCGCTGCATCGCTTGGGTTAAGTGATCTATCGTGGCGTCGATCCAGATCTAACGGCTACTACTACCGCCGCCACAGATGGGCGACGCTGCTGTGGCTACCGGCCAGCGGAACTGTCGTCGGCGATGTTGCCGATGCAGGTAAGTGAGATCGAGGAGTAGCTCACCGGGCTCAGGAGGTCACGGCGAAGCTTGTCGTACTCGCGGTTGGTCAAGGGGCGCTCGGGCACGGCTGTGATTGCTCACCGGAGTTCGTGGCGGCGTCGGGTGCGTCGGGTGGTCGCTGTGGACGCCTGTGGGTCACCCCAAGGCAGGGCGAGGACACGGTTAGTTTCACAGAGTCGAGGCGAAGTAGTGAGCATGAACGGGAAGGCAAGGGGCGGTCTGTACCTACCGGGAAAACTCGTCGGAGTTGATGTCGCCGTCGGTGCTCGCGGTGTCAGGTGGAACCGGTGACCTGGGGCAGTACAGGACAGACTAGTGAGGTCAGGCGATGCGCAAAGACATGCTGAGTCAGATTGCAAGAACGAGGCAGAGGGGACACTAGGCTCACCGGAATCGATCGCCGGAGAGGCTCTGTCCGCGGCGGTGCAAAGTTGATTGAGGACAGCCTGGTGGCGGAGCGAGCGAGGTGTTTGGGGAAAAATGATCGCGAGGCAGAGGGGATCTTATAGCCGGGGAATCGACAGGAAACGCTCGAGTTTTAATGCCCATTTACGCCGCGCCATTACCGGGCTGCGGCTGTCGTGGCGCAGTACGTGTGCTCATGGCGTGTGAGAAGAAAAAAGGAGGTCCCGGGTGGGCTTGTTGGCTTCATCCATTGCTGGGCGATTCTGGCCGCCTTTTCTTTTGCTTAAGTTTTTTTCTTTTTCTAATTCCATTTTCTGAATAGAATTTGATATGAATTCAAATCCTTTTGAATTCAAACTTCTTTGGGGATTTTTGCAGGGTTCTGTGGGTTCAAAAATGAGTCAGATGACCATGTGGTTACTAGCAAGGCTTGGTCAAGCTTGGGTCTTTGAAATAAACAGAGACTTTGTCTCTTTGTCTCTAGTTGCAAATATTTGGAATAGGGTTTAGAAAATATTTCTAAATTGAAGTCTTGGGTTTAAATGTTACTCCTATTCTTTCCAACCATGGTGGCAAGCAAACAAGATCATGAACAATCAAACCCCAAAGGGTGTTGGCCAATTGAGACAATTTGCCCACATGAAATCATAGCTCAAACTTCTGTCTCCAAATGATTTTTGAGAAAAACCCTATATGAATGAATGATGCAAGAATGAAATGAATGAGTTTTTGAAACATGATTTTTGGGATGTTACAGATAGATACTCTTACAACACACTCAACATGTAAGTTCCATAGACCTTGGCCTTACACACAAAGGAATGATAGAGATCATACCACGATGCAAGTGATAGAGATCAAATGCATGGACCATATCATCTCACTTTACACATTAGATGTTAGCATCTTATACTACTAGTTTGGCGCTTTCTGTAGCATTGTAAGATGATCCCTCTTTTAGATATCAAGATAAAAATGTGTTCTTCCTTAAGTATGCACCGTTCTATGGATCGTGTTTCGAGACATCACGTGATGATCGGGTGTTCTCAACTCTACGCTTTCATGCAACGGGTGTAAGACAGTTTTACACACGCGAATACTAAGGTTCTTACTTGGCGAGCCTAGCATGTATAGACATGGCCTCGGAACACGGACCGAAAGGTTAAGAATGAGTCACATAGTTGATGTGATGACCATATTGATGCTCGCCTTTGAAGCTACACCGACTCACGTGATGATCGGACTTGGTGTAGTGGATTTGGTTCATGTAATCACCAAAAAGGCACGAGGGATGTCGTTTTTGAGTGGGAGTTCATTTCTAATTTGGATTAGTCGAACTCAATTTGTCATAAACTAAATTGAAGTGAATTTGCATAATTTGTTGTAGTCATTGGCATCTGTTCACTACCTTATGCTTAGTTTTAATTGAGATAATAGAACTATAGAATTCTAGATATTTACTTTATGAACTGGTATCGTATTGTTTTGAATGTCAATTTAAAGTTTATAAGTCCTATTGCAAACTTTCAGCAAACTCTATTTAATCCATGAAGTTTAATAAGTAGTATTAAATCAAGAGTAAGAATTCCAATGTTAGTATCTAAAGTATCATGTTTGCCTCCATGATTATTGATATTCGAAAAGTTGTTTTAATATCAAGATTATATTGGAGCTGAAAATTGTTTCAGAAACCATCATCTGTGAAAGATATTGTAATATCTGAAACAATGTTTTTGGTTGCATTATGATAGAGTATAATTTATCAAAATACATGTTCTCATATTGTATGAGAATTTGTGAAGGATGGAGATGCTAGGCATCCGAATATACCAAAAGGGTTTTGGGAACTGATATTATACTCGCGATTCTTCCTTATAGGCAATAGTAGCTTGATCATGAAAGTTGTCATGATAAGTATGAATAGAATCTATAAGTAAAATGTTTACTACACTAATAGATTACTAAAGAATGGATTTTTCAAATAACACCAAACATTTGATGATGGTGATCCACTTCAATGTGCAAGTCCAAAGGTATTAGTATTTGACTATATACGCTTTGTACCATGTGTCATGTTGATGACACCACTATTGATGTTGATAGATTCTTTTAAAAGAAAAGGAATTGCTGAAAGAGAATCTATAAAATATTTGGCAGAAAATAAAAGGTTGGAGATGTCCAACTTAGGTATATAGAAGATATACATGTTATGGCTATATTCCTTGCTTGTTAAACAATGTGGTTCTTAGGTATTGGATACCGGTATTGGATACCGAATTGGTTGGTATGAAGTGTCATACAGGACAACGCAATTCATGAACTACAATGGCCTAAGTAACCAGCAAGAGAATGAGTGATGCTGTTCATCGAAAACAAATAAAGTGTTATTGTGTTTTTCGTTGTCATCAAACCAAGCCTTCAAGATTTGTTTAAATAATTGTTATTTTGTTCCGGTATTATGTTAACAATGGTTGTTCAAATAATTACCGTATTCCATAAAGGATGGATGAACTTTTACAAGTCTAGTTGGAGAAATCACATCCATAAACACTATTGCTAAAATGTCGCAAGACAAATGATTGAAAGATCACTTATGAAGTGACATCGCTGTTTAAATTATATTTGAAAGAAAACATGAAGAAACTCCATGTTGATGGATTTTTGGAGTCTTTGATTTTGATCAATTGACGCATGTGAGACTTTCCTCGAGATAATTGAAACTCCGTCCATAGGCCAGAGAGGAACGGATGACTAGCTTATTGGAAATTGTGCATGTTGATGTGCATAGTCCATTATGTGTAGCCATATGCGATGGATATTTTTGCTTCATATGCTTTCTCCGAAATTTTGAGTGAATATATCTGTATATTTACTTAATAAGGAAGAAGTATAAAACATTTGAAAATTGTTCAAAGCCTTTCAAGATGAAGTGGAAAATCATTGTAACAAGAAAATAAAGAGTTTATGATTCGATCATAAAGGAATATATTTGAGTTACATGTTTAGCAAAAACACCTAAGACTTGAGGAATTGTTCCATGATTTGTGTTTCCCGATAAACCATAGGAGTATGGCATATTCGAGAGATAAAATCAAACCATGTTTGACATGGTAAGATCAAGGGTGTCATTTATAAAACTGCCATTATGTTTTAAGGATTGAAGCTTTAGAGACTACCGCTTTTACACTGAAAAGAGCACCATCGTGATCCATTGAAATGACACCATATGAGTTATGGTTTGGGATAAAACCCGAATTGTCTTTTCTTAAATTTTGGTATGCTATGCATAAGTAAAATGTTTACAACCAAAGTCGGATAAGCATGTCTTTGTAGGTTATCCCAAAGAATTTGTTGGGAAATTCTCCATAACACCGAGGACAAAAGAGTTTGTTACTTGGAACGTCAAGTTTCTTGAGAAGGAATTTTTCGTGAAAAGTTAAGTGGGAGGACAATAGAACTTTGATAAGGTTGTTGAACCTTAGCTATATGTGCTAAATGGCTTGGCTGGAAAGTGTCCCGGTGGCGGCCACAATGCTCATGGCTCTCGTGATTACAAAAGGTGTGATCTCGGAGATTAGAGTTCCTATAGAACCGTGTGGGTCGGTAAGAATCAAATAGTAAGATTTGATAAGAAAGTCGTTATTGTTTTGACAATGATGAACCGACTACATGCAAAGAAGCGGTGATGGGCCCTGACTCCATAAAATGACTAGAATTCATAGAATCCGTGATAGTATCCATACACGAGAAATCAAGTTTGTGAACTTGGAAGACCCTCCGGAAAGGCGTGAAGCCTATCGGTCGTGTTTGGATCTATGAATAAATAATAGATGGATGTTTAACATCTATGAAATAGTCAACATGTCGGAAAGAAGTTTACGGCAATGTTCAAGGAGTTGACTATGACAAGATATGATCTTTCATAGCGATATATAGTCTTGATGGATTATTGTAGCAACCACTACATATAATTTGGTATATGGTAGTTGAATAAACAAAACAAGGTTCTTCTAATAGAACGGTAACCTAGGACATGTACATGACATGGTCCGAAGGGTTTTGTTAATTCAAAGGGTGCTAAAAGGGCATGTAAACTTCAATAGTTGAAGTAAGCATAGCGGAGTTGGAATCTTCACCATGATGAAACTGTTAAAAGAGTTTAAATTCATCAGAGATGATGAAGATGCTTGCATTTGCAAGAAATTAAGTGGGAGTGCTGAGACATATTTCTAATACATTATGTAGTGGATATATTGTTGATTGGAAATGATGTATCTTGAATTGACACAAGTTAAGGATTTCATTAAAATAAGATTTCGATGAAAGACTTGGGCAAACCCAGAATATTAGGCATCAATATCTATATGGATAGATTAAGGCGCTAATATGGTTGTGCCAGACATACATATATAAGATATTGAAAGGGTTCAATATGAGATATTGAAAGGGTTCAATATGGAAACAACAAGAAATTTTCTTGCTGCATGGAAAGGATTGTATCAAGATTCAAGTGTTTCAACACTTGGTGAGTAAAATCACATGAAAATTTTGATCGATTATACCATGATATGTATATATCCAGAATGTCCTATGCTCTAAATGTTATGAGCATATACCAGAATGATTCATAAGATGATCATTGGACAATAGTAAAGATATTCTTATGAGCTTTGTAAGAACTAAGAATATATCATGTATAAGTGACAAATAGTTAAAGGTAGTTCATTGTAAAGTGTTACATTGATACTAGTTTTGTCACAAGATACAAATTAAATTTATCTCAATTTAGACTATGGGTGGCACAATATAATGGAAAGGATGTTCCATGATGGATTTGGATGAGTTCCGAAGTTTAGATATTGTGACGGATACTACAACAAAAGGCTAAGTATATGACTGCTATAGTAGCAGCATAGGAGGGCATTTGTGTTAAGTAGTTTGTTATCAAACTAGGTGTGGTTCAAAGTGGGCTAATACTATGAAGATATATTGTGTGACAATAATATCAACATATTTTGAGCCGAACGAACTAAAGGTCTCACCAGAGGACCAAATTTATACAATGCCATCTCATTTGAGAATGAGTGATGCATAGAGACGTAGAGACATGCAAATACACACGGACCTGAAACTGTCAGATCCGAGGATTATGTTAACCAGTAGCAATAGCGTATATGCAACACCAGAAAGACATAGGTGTTCAATGCGCAAAGTTTTTCAAACTAGATTATTGACTCTAGTGCAAGTGGGAGACTGAAGGGAATATGCCCGAGAGGCAATAATAAAGTGGTTATTATCTTATTCCATGTTTATGATAAATGTTTATTTTTCATGCTATAATTGTATTTATCGGAAACATCAATACATGTGTGTTTAATAAACAAAAAGGGTTCCTAGTTATGCCTCTCTTATAGACTAGCTTGTTGATTAACAAGATGATCAAGGTTTCCTGATCATGGACATTGGATGTTGTTAATAACAAGGTCACATCATTGGTGGAATGATGTGATGAACATTCATCCGAAGTATAGCATTACGATCAAAGTCATTATGTTTATATTGCTATAACATCATTCTTTATCCTTAGACCATGAGATCATGTTAATTGCTAACACCAGAAGAGTATCTTGATAACATCAAACGTCACACCGTAACAGGGTGACTATAAAGGTGGGTTCAGTGCTACAAAGGTGTTATGTTGAGGCTCATGGATCAAGAGTGGGATTTTTCCATCCTGATGACGGATAGATATACTCTGGGCCCTCTCGGTGATATCACATTGAAATAGCTTGCAAGCAAGTGATATGATCACTAGAATGTTATATCACGGGAACAAGAAAAGAGTGCATGTCGGTAACGAGATCAAACTAGGTATGGAGATACCGATGATCGAATCTCGGACATGTAATATATCGCGGGACAAAGGGATTTAGTTACTAGCGTTAAAGGTTCTCACGATCACAGAAGTCATCGTTGAATGTGTAGGAGTCAGTATGGATCTCCAGGTGTCGCTGCTGATTATTGATCGGAGAGGGGTCTCGATCATGTCTGCATTATTCGCGAACCGTAGGGTGACACACTTAAGGGATACCGACACCATTTGGAGCAAATATGTTTTAGATAAAGATTTAAGAAAGCGCTGGAATTATTTCAATAGACACCAAAACTGTTTCGGGTGAAATTGCCGAAATTGGTTCTGCATGTAATATTGAAATGTTACAGGGGGTTTTATGTGAATGTTTGTTAATTAAAGTATTAACAAAATTGTGAACAAAATTAATAAAAGAATTTTATTAAATGAGAGAGCATTAAATTTGGAGAAATTTAATGCATTTAAAGTGGGGACTTTAAAAGAGAATGTGAAGGGGCAAATTTATGTGGAGGGAGTTACCACCACATGAATTAGAAGGTGAGGGGTCACCTCTTGGGGCGCCGGCCATGGGGAGGGGTACCCTCCCCTCCTCCTATAAAAGTCCACCCCCTCCTCACTTCTCGCACACACCTCCTTGTGAAGGATCTCTCTCCCCCTCTAGTATTATTCCCCCATGGTCTCGGATTAGCGAGATACATGTTCCCGGTGGCTTTATCTGGAAAGGAGTTACTGCTTCCGCTTCTTTGCTGGAGCGAGGGACGGAGGTTGTCGGGGTACCGGACGTGTGTGCGATCACGGATGCACCACTGCTTTGCGGTGCTGGACTTGGTGGTGATGGAGCTGGATCTGATGGATGTGCTGGAGCCGGACCTGCTGGACTTCATCATGATCTTGAGATCGGCAAGTGTACGACTACATCAACCACGAGTTCCTACTCGTTAACAAAGCTCGTTGTCTTCGAGGGTAAGTTCTCGTTTCCACCTGTTGCTTTGTACCTAGTAGATAGATCTTGGCATGTAGTTCACACCGTAGGAAATTTTTTGTTTTCTATGCTGCGGACCCAACAGGGTGTTCCTACATTCTTCAATAAACTCATCAGTCATCTCAACATAATCTTCTTCAGCATCATAACTCTTACTAGACTCAGGTGAGCTAATAGGTGTGGCAGTGTCTTCATTAGGAGTTTTGGTATTTCCAACTATAGTTCTAGCAATCGTAGCATCTAGGGAAGGATCTAATGAACCACTCTTATCAAGCACAGTAGAAGCAGCATCATAAGTATCAGAAGTTTCAGATTCAACAGTAGTAGCAGTGTGTGTAGCATGTGTATGTGGTGGTGTAAGGAACTTACTCAAAACAGATGGTGAATCAAGAGCAGTAGAAGTGTTCAGAACCGTACCTCTTCTTGTAGTGGATGGTAAAATAGGAACCTTGCCATCACGAGACTTACCCATGATGGATGGATAGCAGCAAACAATAGAGAATCCAAGTGAACTTGATAAATAAAGCTATGGTCCCCGGCAACGGCGCCAGAAAATAGTCTTGATGACCCACAAGTATAGGGGGTGTATCGCAGTATTTTCGAGGGAAGTGAAACCCAATTTATTGATTCGACACAAGGGGAGCCAAAGAATATTTATCAGCCTTAACAACTGAGTTGTCAATTCAGCTGCACCTAGAAACATTCTTGCTCACAACAGTTTATTAGTAGCAACAATTTTGTAGTAGGAATAGCAAAGTAACAGCAATAGTAAAGCAAAGACAGTAGTAACAAAAGTAGTAAACAGTGGGATTCGAGTGCGGTAGGCATAGGGATGGATGGACGGGCGTTGCATGGACAAGACAATTCACATAGCAATCAGAACATAGGGAAATTGCTGATAAATAAGATAAAGCATCCAAGTACTAGACAATCCTAGGCATGTGTTCCATATATAGTCATACGTGCTCGCAATGAGAACTTGCACAACATCTTTTGTCCTGCCAGCCCATTTGCAGCGGGGCCTCTAGGGAACTACTGGCAATTAAGGTGCTCCTTTTAATATAGCACCGGAGCAAAGCATTAACACTCCGTGAACACATGTGATCCTCACATCAAAGCCTTTCCCTTCCGGTTATCCTGATTTCTGTCACTTCGGGGCCATAGGTTCCGGACAATGACGTGCGTATACAACTTGTAGATAAGACCCAAAACAATACTATCATAATGAATCAATAATAAGTTCAGATCTGAAATCATGGCACCCGGGACCTAGTGATAAGCATTAAGCACAACAAGTCGCAACAAAGTCATAAAGCACTAATAAAAGATACTAGGCACCATGCCCTAACAATCTGATGCCATTACATGAACGATCTCATCCAATCCCTACCATCCCCATAGCCTACAGCGGGGGATTACTCACTCATAGACGGGAGAAACATGGATGGTCGATGGAGAAGCGACGGTGATGATGATGGCGATGATCTCCTCCAATTCCCCGTCCCGGCAGGGTGCCAGAATGGAGTTTCTGGTGCTGTTTCGTGGAATCTAGTGGTGGCAGTGGAGCGGAACTCCTTCTGGAAAAACGTCAAAGCCCCCGAAGTTTTTAGGTCAGAAGGCTCCTTATAGGCGAAGAGAGGCCGAGGGTGCACAGGGGCCCACACCACCTGGCGCGTCTGGCCTGGCCAAGGCCAGCGGTGTGGTGTGGCCACCGAGGGCTCTTCTCCGTGTATCGTGCGCCTCTGGATTCTTCAGGTGAAATAGCATTTTTGGCATATTTTCCGGGATTTTTCCTGATAGTTGATTTTCCGCACAAAAAGTAGACACCAAGGCAATTCTGCTGAAAACAGCGTCAGTTCGCATTAGTTGCATCCAAATCCCACAAGTATAGAGGAGAAACAATAGTAAAAGTGTTCGGGAAAGTAGATACGTTTTGGACGTATCAGTTCACTCAATAGCATCAACTACAAAGAGTAATCAACATCGGGAAAGTTTCCCCTATGAACTAATGCAAGATTCAACTCAATTGTTACAGCAATATGGAGATGGTGATGATGGTGCTGATGGTGGTGATGATGGTGGTGATGATGATCCCGATGAAGTCTAGCTTGATGGTGGTGTTGATGGCAACGATCTCCCCTCTCCGGGAAGGAATTTCGGCAGAATCATGCACGGAGAGATCTTTCTCTCTCGGTGTTTTCCACCCCGTAGAGGCGGCGGAATCTTTCTGTGGTTGCTCCCCGAGTCTTAGGGTTTCGGGAGGATAATATATGCCAAAGGAGAGAGCCAGAGGTGGGCCAAGGTGGCCACACCACCACCTGGCGTGGCCTAGGGCTGCCCACTCTAGGGGGTGATGTGGGCCCCCTGTGGCCTATCTCCACTCCATCTTCTGGCATCCTTAGTCTTCTGGAAAAATAGGATTTTCCATATATTTTCCCGGATTTCTGATCTTCACGAATTTTGCCTCCAAACAACACCTTTTCCATCAGAATCCTGACTGCAGCGGTCCATGCTCCAAAAGTCATCAACCATGCAAAAACAGATGAAATAACATAAGTATCACCTCTCAATATGAAATATATCAATGAATAATAGTGAATTAAGACATAGAATAGTGATGCAAAATGGACGTATCAACTCCCCCCAAGCTTAGACTTCGCTTGTCCCCAAGTGAAACTGAGCTCAATAAACATGGCCTCAGGTTTATGGAGTGAAGAGTCGATAAAAGAATACAGACAAGAAGCATCACATTCATCAAATACATAGATCATAATAGAAGACAACTCACTATTATATAACTCAACTTGTAATAAGTAAAGGAAACACAATAAAGATACATGAAGTAAATCATAATTGGTAATGGCAAACTTAGCTCTTGGTCGAAGAATAGTTGATAATTTGCTGGAGTTCATAAATAACTGGTTTTCAATGATAGCTTTCAAAGTAGTAAACATCAAGATAAGAGCAATGTGCAAAACAAGGAACATAAGAAACATGATTGAATAAATCATCATATGAATGAATGAAACACAACAACTCAAAATACTTGCTGAGATTGAAGGGAATAGGTTTACTGACTCAACTACAAAGTAAAAGAAAGGCCCTTCAAAGAAGGAAGCAGGGATTGCAAGTCTCATAAAGAGATCCCAAAAATTATGATACTTACTAGCTTTCAGCTCTCATTACCCCTATCATAGGCATCTTTAGGTGATTAAGGTTAAAGTGATCAAATATGAGGATATGCATTGACAAGTTGCAAATTGAGAATCTCATGTCCCTTAATACGAGGGCCGCTCCTCATGCTACTCAAGTTTAGTCACCGGTAAGTTCTTGTCATCGTAAGCATATGTGTATGATAGAGAACCTCCAACGGGGTACCCCTTGCCCAATGATACGGAAGAATCCCCATATCAAAATGACAAGGCAAGCAGACAACAAGTATCTCAGCAATCTTCTTATTTACCATGGGAATATGGTGCTTTTCTCTCTCTTTCCTCTTTTCATAATATCTCTTTTTTATTTTCTTTTTCTCAATCTCTATCTCTTTTTTTTTATAAGAAGAATGCTTCATTGATACTCGTTATGGTTACGCTGCAGGTTTCCACCATGTTAGCATGGATTAGACCAGCGGCCCAGGCGTTTCTCTAACACACATGCATAACTCCGTGGACTTACAAGCTCCCCTTTCATTTCACACCAACGACATCCATAGACAAAAGAACATGATATCAACTAGGTACAAAGTACCAGTGCAATGTTGAAAGCGTTCCCCATGACAACATGGTTCTACTAATTCACAACTTACAAAGCGCAAGCATATACGCAACATAGATGGGCACAATGGTTCAAGTTTATTAAATGCAAGAAAGTAAAGTGTGACATCAAGTTTGTGAGAGCTTTAATCACTAATTTTCACATAACAAGTTTAATTTGGGAGGTAGATAAAACAAGAATTTACTTGGAATAGCAATAATGCTACTAGGTAGGTATGGTGGACACAAATGGCGTGGGTTTTGGTTTAAAGGAGTTGGATGCACGAGAAGAATTCCCTCTCAATATAGGTTTTTGGCTAGAAAGGCTGGGTAGCAAGTACAAGAGTTGAAGGAAACAAACAAACATACAAGTGATAAAGACAAACATGCAATCTTCCTTGGAAGTGTTGGGTCCGCAGCATAGAAAACAAAAAATTTCCTATGATGAGAACTACACGCCAAGATCTATCTACTAGGTACAAAGAAACGGGTGCACATACATCCAACGAGAACTTACCCTCGCAGACAACGAGCTTTGTTAACGAGTAGGAACTCGTGGTTGATGTAGTCGTACACTTGCCGATCTCAAGATCGTGATGAAGTCCAGCAGGTCCGGCTCCAGCACGTCCATCAGATCCAGCTCCAGCACCACCAAGTCTAGCACCGCAAAGCAGCGGTGCATCCGTGATCGCACACACGTCCGGTACCCCGACAACCTCCGTCCCTCGCTCCAGCAAAGCAGCGGAAGCAGCAACTCCTTTCCAGATAAAGCCACCGGGAACATGTATCTCGCTAATCCGAGACCATGGGGGAATAATACTAGAGGGGGAGAGAGATCCTTCACAAGGAGGTGAGTATGAGAAGTGAGGAGAGGGGGCCTTTTATAGGAGGAGGGGAGGGTACCCCTCCTTCATGGCCGGCGCCCCAAGGGGTGACCCCTCACCTTCTCATTCATGTGGTGGTAACTCCCTCCACATAAATTTGCCCCTTCACATTCTCTTTTAAAGTCCCCACTTTAAATGCATTAAATTTCTCCAAATTTAATGCTCTGTCATTTAATAAAACTCTTTTATTATTTTTATTCAGAATTTTTTTAATTACTTTAATTAACAAACATTCACATAAAACCCCCTGCAACATTTCAATATTACATGCAGAACCAATTTCAGCAATTTCACCAAAGCAGTTTTGGTGTCTATTGAAATAATTCCAGCGCTTTCTTAAATCTTTATCTGAAACATATTTGCTCCAAATGGTGTCGGTATCCCTTAAGTGTGTCACCCTATGGTTCGCGAATAATGCAGACATGATCGAGACCCCTCTCAGATCAATAATCAGAAGCGAGACCTGGAGATCCATACTGACTCCTACACATTCAACGATGACTTCTGTGATCGTGAGAACCTTTAACGCTAGTAACTAAATCCCTTTGTCCCACGATATATTACATGTCCGAGATTCGATCATCGGTATCTCCATACCTAGTTTGATCTCGTTACCGACATGCACTCTTTTCTCGTTCCCGTGATATAACATTCTAGTGATCACATCACTTGCTTGCAAGCTATTTCAATGTGATATCACTAAGAGGGCCTAGAGTATATCTATCCGTCATCGGTATGGACAAATGCCACTCTTGATCCATGAGCCTCAACATAACACCTTCGTAGCATTGAACCAACCTTTATAGTCACCCTGTTACGGTGTGACGTTTGATGTTATCAAGATACTCTTCCGGTGTTAGCAATTAACATGATCTCATGGTCTAAGGATAAAGATTACTTCGTATGGTATTATTGAAATATAAACATAATGACTTTGATCGTAATGCTATACTTCGGATGAATGTTCATCACATCATTCCACCAATGGTGTGACCTTGTTATTAACAACATCCAATGTCCATGATCAAGAAACCTTGATCATCTTGTTAATCAACAAGCTAGTCTATAACAGAGGCATAACTAGGAACCCTTTTTGTTTATTAAACACACATGTATTGATGTTTCCGACCAATACAATTATAGCATGCAAAATAAACATTTATCATAAACATGGAATAAGATAATAACCACTTTATTATTGCCTCTCGGGCATATTCCCTTCAGTCTCCCACTTGCACTAGAGTCAATAATCTAGTTTGAAAAACTTTGCGTATTGAACACCTATGGCTTTCTGGTGTTGCATATACGCGATTGCTAGTGGTCAGCATAATCTCTAGATCTGATAGTTTCAGGTCTGTGTGTATTTGCATGTCTTTGCGTCTCTACGCATCACTCATTCTCAAATGAGATGGCATTGTATAGATTTGGTCGTTTGGTGAGACTTTTAGTTCGTTCGGCTCAAAATATGTTGATATTATTGTCACACAATATATCTTCATAGTATTAGCCCACTTTGAACCACACCTAGTTTGATAACAAACTACTTAACACAAATGCCCTCCTTTGCTGCTACTATAGCAGTCATATACTTAGCCTTTTGTTGTAGTATCCGTCACAATGTCTCAACTTTGGAACTCATCCAAATCCATCATGGAACATCCTTTCCATTACATTGTGCCACCCATAGTCGAAATTGAGATAAATGTAATTTGTATCTTGTGACAAAATTAGTATCAATGTAACACTTTACAAAGAACTACCTTTAACTGTTTGTCACTTATACATGATATATTCTTAGTTCTTCCAAAGCTCATAAGAATATCTTTACTATTATCCAATGATCATCTTATGAATCATTCTGGTATATGCTCATAACATTTAGAGCATAGGACATTCTGGATATATACATATCATGGTATAATCGATCAAAATCTTCATGTGATTTTACTCACCAAGTGTTGAAACACTTGAATCTTGATACAATTTTTTCCATGCAGCAAGAACCTTTCTTGTTGTTTCCATATTGAACCCTTTCAATATCTCATATATGTATGTCTGGCACAACCATATTTGCGCCTTAATCTATCCATATAGATATTGATGCCAAATATTCCGGGTTTGCCCAAGTCTTTCATCGAAATCTTATTTTAATAAAATTCTTAACTTGTGTCAATACAAGATACATCATTTCCAATCAACAAAATGTCCTCTACATAATGTATTAGAAATATGTCTCAGCGCTCCCACTTAATTTCTTGCAAATGCAAGCATCTTCATCATCTCCGATGAATTTAAACTCTTTTAGCAGTTTCATCATGGTGAAGATTCCAACTCCGCTATCCTTACTTCAACTATTGAAGTTTACATGCCCTTTTAGCACCCTTTGAATTAACAAAACCCTTTGGACCATGTCATGTACATGTCCTAGGTTACCGTTCTATTAGAAGAACCTTGTTTTGTTTATTCAACTACCATATACCAAATTATATGTAGTGGTTGCTATATTAATCCGTCAAGACTATATATCGCTATGAAAGATCAAATCTTGTCATATTCAAATCCTTGGAACATTGTCGTAAACTTCTTTCCGACATGTCGACTATTTCATAGATGTTAAACATCCATGTCTTATTTCTTTATAGATCCAAACACAACCGATAGGCTTCACGCCTTTCTGGAGGGTCTTCCAAGTTTAGAAACTTGTTTTCTTGTGTATGGATACTATCACGGATTCTATGACTTCAAGTCATTTTATGGAGTCAGGGCCCATCATCGCTTCTTTGCATGTAGTCGGTTCATCATTGTCAAAACAATAATGACTTGCTTATCAAATCTTACTATTTGATTCTTACCGACCCACACGGTTCTATAGGAACTCTAATCTCTGAGATCACACCTTTTGTAATCACGAGAGCCATGAGCATTGTGGCCGCCACCGACACTTTCCAGCGCCACTTAGCACATATAGCTAAGGTTCAACAACCTTATCAAAGTTCTATTGTCCTCCCACTTAACTTTTCACGAAAAATTCCTTCTCAAGAAACTTGACGTTCCAAGTAACAAACTCTTTTGTCCTCGGTGTTATGGAGAAATTCCCAACAAATTCTTTGGGATAACCTACAAAGACGTGCTTATCCGACTTTGGTTATAAACATTTTACTTATGCATAGCATACCAAAATTTATGAAAAGACAATTCGGGTTTTATCCCAAACCATAACTCATATGGTGTCATTTCAATGGATCACGATGGTGCTCTTTTCAGTGTAAAAGCGGTAGTCTCTAAAGCTTCAATCCTTAAAACATAATGGCAGTTTTATAAATGACACCCTTGATCTTACCATGTCAAACATGGTTTGATTTTATCTCTCGAATATGCCATACTCCTATGGTTTATCGGGAAACACAAATCATGTAACAATTCCTCAAGTCTTAGGTGTTTTTGCTAAACATGTAACTCAAATATCTTCCTTTATGATCGAATCATAAACTCTTTATTTTCTTGTTACAATAATTTTTCACTTCATCTTGAAAGTCTTTGAACAACTTTCAAATGTTTCATACTTCTTCCTTATTAAGTAAATATACAGATATATTCACTCAAATTCTTGAAGAAAGCATATGAAGCAAAAAGATCCATCGCATATGGCTACACATAATGGACTTATGCATATCAGCATGCACAATTTCCAATAAGCTAGTCATCCGTTTCTCTTTGGCCTATGAACGGAGTTTCAATTATCTCGAGGAAAGTCTCACATGCGTCAATTGATCAAAATCAAGGACTCCAAAATTCCATCAACATGGAGTTTCTTCATGTTTTCTTTCAAATATAATTCAAACAGCGATGTCACTTCATAAGTGATCTTTCAATCATTTGTCTTGCGACATTTTAGCAATAGTGTTTATGGATGTGATTTCTCCAACTAGACTTGTAAAAGTTCATCCATCCTTTATGGAATACGGTAATTATTTGAACAGCCATTATTCTCATAATACCGGAACAAAATAACAATTATTTAAACAAATCTTGAAGGCTTGGTTTGATGACAACGAAAAACACAATAACACTTTATTTGTTTTCGATGAACATCACCACTCATTCTCTTGGTAGTTACTTAGGCCATTGTAGTTCATGAATTGTGTTGTCCTGTATGACACTTCATACCAACCAATTCGGTATCCAATACCGGTATCCAATACCGGTATCCAATACCTAAGAACCACATTGTTTAACAAGCAAGGAATATAGCCATAACATGTATATCTTCTATATACCTAAGTTGGACATCTCCAACCTTTTATTTTCTGCCAAATGTTTTATAGATTCTCTTTCAGCAATTCCTTTTCTTTTAAAAGAATCTATCAACATCAATAGTGGTGTCATCAACATGACACATGGTACAAAGCGTATATAGTCAAATACTAATACCTTTGGACTTGCACTTTGAAGTGGATCACCATCATCAAAAGTTTGGTGTTCTTTCAAAAATCCATTCTTTAGTAATCTATTAGTGTAGTAAACATTTTACTTACAGCTTCTATTCATCCTTATCATGACAACTTTCTTGATCAAGCTACTATAGCTTATAAGGAAGAATCACGAGTATAATATCAGTTCCCAAAACCTTTTTGGTAGATTCGGATGCCTATCATCTCCATCCTTCACAAATTCTCATACAATATGAGAACATGTATTTTGCTAAATTATACTCTATCATAATGCAACTAAAAACATTGTTTCAGATATCACAATATCTTTCACACATGATGGTTTCTGAAACAATTTTCAGCTCCAATATAATCTTGATATTAAAACAACTTTTTGAATATCAATAATCATGGAGGCAAACATGATACTTTAGATACTAACATTGGAATTCTTACTCTTGATTTAATATTACTTATTAAACTTCATGGAGTAAATAGAGTTTGCTGAAAGTTTGCAATAGGACTTATAAACTTTAAATTGACATTCAAAACAATACGATACCAGTTCGTAAAGTAAATATCCAGAATTCTATAGTTCTATTATCTCAAATAAAAACTAAGCATAAGGTAGAAAACGAATGTTAATGACTACAACAAACTATGCAAATTCACTTCGATTTAGTTTATGACAAATTGAGTTCGACTAATCCAAATTAGAAATGAACTCCCACTCAAAAACGACATCCCTCGTGCCTTTTTGGTGATTACATGAACCAAATCCACTACACCAAGTCCGATCATCACGTGAGTCGGTGTAGCTTCAAAGGCGAGCATCAATATGGTCATCACATCAACTATATGACTCATGCTTAACCTTTCGGTCCGTGTTCCAAGGCCATGTCTGTACATGCTAGGCTCGCCAAGTAAGAACCTTAGTATTCAAGTGTAAACTGTCTTACACCCATTGCATGAAAGCGTAGAGTTGAGAACACCCGATCATCACGTGATGTCTCGAAAACACGATCCATAGAATGGTGCATACTTAAGGAAGAACACATTTTATCTTGATATTTAAATGAGGGATCATCTTACAATGCTACAGAAAGCGCCAAACTAGCAGTATAAGATGCTAACATCTAATGTGTAAAGTGAGATGATATGGTCCATGCATTTGATCTCTATCACTTGCATCGTGGTATGATCTCTATCATTCCTCTGTGTGTAAGGCCAAGGTCTATGGAACTTACACGTTAAGTGAGTTGTAAGAGTATCTATCATACATCTACTTACAACAATACCATATCAATACACTAGCCCAACAACGATCTAAACTAGACGCCTCTAATTTATCAATTGCAAGTTTTACGTGGCTTAGGGCTTTTGGAGATAGAACCGTTCTTACCTACGAACATGGAATCACAACGAGGATAACCAAGTTATTAGCAACTCGTTGTAAATTAGATATTGACTATAGTAGGAGAGACAGACACCCGCCAGCCACTTATGCAAAACAAGTTGCATGTCAGTCGTGGAACCGGTCTCATGTACGATGACATGTAAGGTTGGTCCGGGCCGCTTCATCCCACTATGCCACCAATATCCAAAATACATAGGAGATGCAATAACATGATCATCATCGCCCACATATCAACATATGTGTACTACCCGTGCTAAGCACCTACGCATAGATCAGGCTCTGATACCACTGTTGGGTCCACAGCATAGAAAACAAAAAAAATCCTACGATGAGAACTACACGCCAAGATCTATCTACTAGGTACAAAGCAACGGGTGGACATACATCCAACAAGAACTTACCCTCGTAGACAACGAGCTTTGTTAACGAGTAGGACCTCGTGGTTGATGTATTCGTACACTTGCCGATCTCAAGATCGTGATGAAGTCCAGCAGGTCCGGCTCTAGCACGTCCATCAGATCCAGCTCCAAAGACCACAAGTCCAGCACTGCAGCAGCGGTGCATCCGTGATCGCACACACGCCCGTACCCGAAACCTCCGTCCCTCGCTCCAGCAAAGCAGAAGCAAAGAACTCCTTTCCAGATAAATCCACCGGGAACATGTATCTCGCTAATCCGAGACCATGGGGGAATAATACTAGAGGGGGAGAGAGATCCTTCACAAGGAGGTGTGTATGAGAAGTGAGGAGAGGGGGGCCTTTTATAGGAGGAGGGGAGGGTACCCCTCCTTCATGGACGGCGCCCCAAGGGGTGACCCCTCACCTTCTCATTCATGTGGTGGTAACTCCCTCCACATAAATTTGCCCCTTCACATTCTCTTTTAAAGTCCCCACTTTAAATGCATTAAATTTCTTCAAATTTAATGCGCTCTCATTTAATAAAACTCTTTTATTATTTTTATTCAGAATTTTGTTAATTACTTTAATTAACAAACATTCACATAAAACCCCATGCAACATTTCAATATTACATGCAGAACCAATTTCAGCAATTTCACCAAACAGTTTTGTGTCTATTGAAATAATTCCAGCGCTTTCTTAAATCTTTATCTGAAACATATTTGCTCCAAATGGTGTCGGTATCCCTTAAGTGTGTCACCCTACGGTTCGCGAATAATGCAGACATGATCGAGACCCCTCTTAGATCAATAATCAGAAGCGGGACCTGGAGATCCATACTGACTCCTACACATTCAACGATGACTTCTGTGATCATGAGAACCTTTAACGCTAGTAACTAAATACCTTTGTCCCGCGATATATTACATGTCCGAGATTCGATCATCGGTAGCTCCATACCTAGTTTGATCTCGTTATCGACATGCACTCTTTTCTCGTTCCCGTGATATAACATTCTAGTGATCACATCACTTGCTTGCAAGCTATTTCAATGTGATATCACTGAGAGGGCCTAGAGTATATCTATCCGTCATCGGGATGGACAAATCCCACTCTTGATCCATGATCCTAAACATAACACCTTCAGAAAGTAATCGAACCCACCTTTATAGTCACCCTGTTACGGTGTGATGTTTGATGTTATCAAGATACTCTTCCGGTGTTAGCAATTAACATGATCTCATGGTCTAAGGATAAAGATTACTTCGTATGATATTATAGCAATATAAACATAATGACTTTGATCGTAATGCTATACTTCGGATGAATGTTCATCACATCATTCCACCAATGGTGTGACCTTTTTATTAACAACATCCAATGTCCATGATCAGGAAACCTTGATCATCTTGTTAATCAACAAGCTAGTCTATAAGAGAGGCATAACTAGGAACCCTTTTTGTTTATTAAACACACATGTATTGATGTTTCCGATCAATACAATTATAGCATGCAAAATAAACATTTATCATAAACATGGAATAAGATAATAACCACTTTATTATTGCCTCTCGGGGATATTCCCTTCAGGAAGCACAAAAGATCTTAACTAGAGAATACTAAACTTATGAGCAAATCAAGAAAGAAAGATGATGAAATTATTTTTCTTTAAAGGTGCTTTTATATTTTCTTTTAACTCTCAAAAATAGTGTTGCTACTGACTGAGCCAGGTTTGCCAAAACCAACTAAATTAACTCAATGATCCCAAAGTGATACCAATACTAACAACAAGATCAATCATATAACCACGAGTTGAAAACTAAAATAAGCTATGCAAAAGAGTAAATGATAGAACTTCTCATTAAGATTCCATAACGGCAACTCACACCAAGGGATACATATCTAACGAGAGAGGGGACACTTCCATAATGCAAACCATACTACATAATAACTTCTCTATTCATGATATGACTCTACTAATAAGGTAAAAAGATAGAAGATAGTGATGTGATACCGCGGCACTCCCCCAAGCTTGGAACAAACCAAGGGGATGCCAAACCTGATGACGAATTATAGGTGGTGGTGGTATCCTCTCATCTTCGTCCGACTTCCAGGGTAAGGGCTTCCCATCAACAAAGGACATCGTGGTGTCCAACATCCTGAAACTTGCAGCAGCACTTATGCGTTTAAACCTAGCTTCATACTCACAGTTTTGATTTTGAACGTCATAGAACTATGCTTGCAGTTTGTTGATTGTTTGGCGGAGTGAGAGGACTTTGTCTTTGAGCTCAGCAGTCTCCTTTTGGTGCTCGGTGATGAGTTCGGAACAAATCTTATGGATGATATCCACTTCGCGCTCCGCCATCTTCTTGTACCTAAAGACTTCTTGCTCCAGTGCTCCCATCCCGTCCTCCAGACTTCCTTCACCTTTAGGGCCTTGAACTTCTTTAATCCGGACCTCCCCATCTTTGAGCAACAACTCCTTGGGATGAATCTTCAACTCTCTCATGTATGGATTGATGATATCTTCTAAGGAGTCTGTCCCGGCTGATCCAATGGAAGACATTGTGGCTCCAAATCTGGGATTCTACCTGGCAGAAACAGATCGAAACAAAAACACAACAAAAACACGATATACGAACCTTGGAAGATCCGGGGGGTTATATATTACGAAGTTTCATAACAAGAGGAAGATACTGGGTGAAAACGGGTCGGAGGCGGAGTCTGGGGTGGCCTCAACACCTGGTGGCGCGGCTAGGGGTGGGCCCGCGCCACAGGGTGGTGTGGGCCACCCCGCCCGATTCATTCCTTTTCGCTTCGTAACTTTCCTTATTGACTAAAAACTGTAAAACTATAGTTGGATTGTATTTTCGTGGAACTTTTCTTATCAGAACTGTTACCTATTTGAAAACAGACTCTGCAGGTCTCTGAATTTGGTCCTCGATGAATTTCTCCGGAGTTATAACTTGAAAGGCATCAACATCTTCATTGCAAGAATCTCCATCAATATAGTGTTTGAGTCGCTGTCCATTCACTACTTGTGTAGTATTATCTTTTAAAGAAGAAATTTTTATTGCTCCTGAACGGTATACTTCTTCTATAATGAAAGGTCCTTCCCATTTTGACAGTAGTTTTCCTGCAAAAAGTCTGAGACGAGACCTATACAATAGAACTTTCTCACCAACATGAAATTCTCTCTTAAGTATTCGCTTGTCATGCCATCTTTTAACTTTTTCCTTAAAGAGACTAGCATTTTAATAGGCTTCACTCCTCCATTCATCTAAAGAACTTAAGTCAAATAATCTTTTCTCACCAGCGAGCTTACAATCTCTATTTAGTTCTTTAACTGCCCAGTAAGCTTTGTGTTCTAATTCTAAGGGTAGGTGACAAGCTTTCCCATAAACCATTTTATAAGGAGACATCCCCATAGGATTTTTGTAAGCAGTTCTATAAGCCCATAAAGCATCATTCAACATTTTAGCCCAGTTTTTTCTAGATCTATTAACAGTCTTTGCCAAGATGGATTTAATTTCTCTATTTGATAACTCTACTTGCCCGCTAGTTTGGGGGTGATAAGCTGAAGCTATTCTATGATTAACATCATATTTATCAAGGGTCTTTCTAAAACCACCATGAATGAAATGAGAATCCCCATCAGTCATGAGATACCTAGGCACTCCAAACCTAGGAAAGATAACATCCTTAAGCATTTTTAGAGAGGTTTCCCCGTCAGCACTCTTCGGAGGAATGGCTTCTACCCACTTAGTAACATAATCAACGGAACAAGAATATGAGTATAACCTTTCGAGGGAGGGAAAGGACCCATAAAGTCAAATCCCCAGCAATCAAAAGGTTCAATAACTAGAGAGTAGTTCATAGGCATTTCATTGCGTCTATAAATATTACCGACACGCTGACATTCATCACAAGATAAAACAAAATTTCTTGCATCTTTAAAAAGGGTAGGCCAGTAGAAACCTGATTGTAGCACCTTTTGTGCAGTTCTATCTCGTGCATGATGTCCTCCATAAGCACTACCATGACATTTACGCAATATCTCCTTTTGTTAATATTCCGAAACACATCTTCACATAATACCATCCACTCCTTCTTTGTATAAGTGTGGGTCATCCCAAAAATAATACCTCAAATCATAGAAGAACTTCCTTCTTTGCTGAGCTGTAAAAGTTGGAGGCAAATACTTGGAGACAATAAAGTTAGCATAATCACCGTACCAACGGCTCCCTCGCGAGCTTACCCCTACTGCAACTAACTGTTCATTTGGGAAATTATCATTAACGGGCATAGGGTCAAAAGAGATGTTTTCCAATCGAGATAAATTATCAGCTACAGGGTTTTCATCGCCCTTCCTATCTACTATATGTAGATCAAACTCTTGTAAAAGCAGCACCCATCTAATAAGCCTAGGCTTAGCATCCTTCTTCGTCATAAGATATTTAATAGCAGCATGATCAGTATGAATGGTGACTTTTGAGTCTACAATGTAGGGCCTAAACTTATTACAAGCAAAAACAACAGCTAGAAATTCCTTTTCAGTAGTGGCATAATTCCTTTGAGCAGCATCTAGAGTCTTACTAGCATAATGGATAACGTTTAACTTTTTATCGATACGTTGCCCAAGGACAACACCTACAGCAAAATCACTAGCATCACACATTATTTCAAAGGGAAAACTCCAATCAGGTGGTTGAACAATAGGGGTTGTAGTTAAAGCCTTCTTAAGAGTTTCAAAAGGTTCCTTACAGTCATTATCAAAAACGAAGGGTACATCTTTTTGAAGAAGATTAGTAAGGGGTTTTGATATCCTAGAAAAGTCTTTAATAAACCTTCTATAGAAACCAGCATGACCAAGGATACTACGAATACCTTTGATGTCTCTTGGGAATGGCATCTTCTCAATTGCCTCAACCTTAGCTCTATCAACTTCTATGCCTCTTTTAGAAACTTTATGCCCAAGAACAATCCCTTCATTAACCATGAAGTGGCATTTTTCCCAATTAAGAACAAGATTAGTTTCTTCACATCTCTGCAAAACTTTATCAAGGTTGTGCAGACAATTATCAAAAGAAGTTCCATAGACAGAAAAGTCATCCATGAACACTTCTACAATTTCCTCACAAAAACCATGAAAGATAGCAGACATGCACCTTTGAAAAGTAGCAGGAGCATTACATAAACCAAAAGGCATACGTCTATAAGCATAAGTTCCATAAGGTCAAGTAAAATTAGTTTTTCCTTGATCTTGTTGTTTAACAGCAATTTGAGAGAAACCAGAATAACCATCAAGAAAACAAAAATGGGTCTTTTTAGACAACCTTTCCAACATTTGATCAATAAAAGGAAGCGGGTAATGATCTTTCTTAGTTACTTTATTGACTTTTCTAAAATCAATGCACATCCTATAGCCTACTACTATTCTTTGAGGAATAATCTCATCATTATCATTAGGAACAACGGTAATACCTCCTTTTTTAGGAACACAATGAACAGGACTAACCCATTCACTGTCAGCAATAGGGTAAATAATACCAGCATCAAGGAGTTTCAATACCTCATTCCTTACCACTTCCTTCATCCTAGGATTTAAACGTCGTTGGTGCTCTAATACTGGCTTTGCATCTGGTTCTATGTTGATAGAATGCTGATATAGTAGGTGAAATCCCTTTTAAATCATCCAGAGTATAGCCCATAGCTCCTCGGTGTTTCCTCAAAACCTCCAATAACCTTTCTTCTTCCTTCCCTGAAATTTAGCGCTAATAATAACAAGATATATCTTTTTATCATCAATATAAGCATATTTAAGATCATCAGGGAGAGGTTTTAGATCGAAAACCGGATCCTTTTTAGGTGCTATCGTGGTACCCAAGTCTTCTACAGGCAAGTTATGCTTAAGCATCTTAGGTTGATCACGGAGAATCCTGTCAATCTCATTCCTTTCTTCCATGAAGATTTCACTTTCATGATCTTCCATAAATTGCTGCAAAGCATTGTTAGGAGCAAGAGAGATAGAAGCAAGTTGTTCAACTCTAAAATCCTCATTATGAGTTTCCTCTTCGCAAGGTTCTTTAGCAAATTTCGAAAAATTAAACTCATAAGATTCCCCATCAAACTTAGTCAAGATTTTATCCCTCTTGCAATCAATAATACCACCACAAGTACTCAAGAAAGGTCTACCAAAAATGATAGGATAAGTTTTACTAGAAGATGAACCAAGTACTAGAAAATCAGCAGGATACTTAATCTTACCACAAAGAACTTCCACGTCTCGTACAATACCGATTGGAGAGATGGTCTCTCTATTAGCAAGGTAAATAACCACATCAATCTCTTCCAATTCGCAGGGACTGATTTCATGCATAATTTCTCTGTAAAGCTCATAAGGAATAACACTGGAACTTGCACCAATATCACATAAACCATAATAGCAATGATCACCAATTCTAACAGAAAGCACATGAACACTAGATTTTTTAGTTCTATTAGGATGTGAAACAATATTAGAAGCATCCTCACAAAAGACTGTGTGTCCATCTTCTATGCTTTTAGTGACAAGGTCTTTCACAATTGCTACCACGGGTTCAACGTTTATTTGTTCATCAGGTTTTACAGTTCTCTTTTCACTTTTGGTGATTACATTAGTTATCATAGGATGGTCCTTTAACTTTTTTGGGAATGGAATCTTCTCGATATAAGGTTCGAGTAAGATGGGATCAATAATGCAATACTCAGCAGTCCCAATAGGAACATAGTCAACAATATCTTTGTAAGGTGCATGGTATTTATTCCATCCCCTTTTTGGAATTTCGATATAGGAAGCAAAAGCTCTAAAGCAATTCATAATAACTTGCAAATCAAGACCATAAACATTACTAATATTTTGAAAGTCATCAGTTCCCATAAAAGATTCAATGCATTCATAATCATAATTTATACCTGACTTTCTACCTTTGTCATTCTCCCAAGCTTCAGCATTATCTTGAATACGGTCCAGAAGATCCCATTTAGCTTCTTCTTTCATGCGAGTGAATGATCCAGCACAACAAGCATCCAATAAATCTTTATCATGTATAGGGAGCCTTGCATAAAAGTTATTGATAATAATATTGTTGGGGAGCTCATGAATGGGACATTTGAGCATTAGTAACTTCAATCTCCCCCAATCTTGAGTTGTACTCTCTCCATCAAGAGGCCAAAAGTTTTATATTTGATTCTGATCTTTATGAATCTCACTAGGAGGATAAAACTTTGAATAAAAGAGAGGCGCTATTTCCTCCCATTCCAGAGCTTGACCATTCTTCAGCAGCTTATACAATTCCTCAGCTCTTCCTTTCAGCGATAATAAGAACAACTTCTTCTTAAATTGATCTGTAGTAATACCTGCACACTTGAACAACCCGCATAATTCGTGTATAAAGAGCAAATGATCACCGGGATGGACAGTTCCATCCCCAACATAGTAGTTATCCATAACACGATCAATAATTCTTGTAGGTATTTTGAAAACATCATTCTCAGCAGGTGGTGGCTTATCTACTACCATAGCAGTGGTAGTAGCATTACCAAATAAGAAACTCAGCGAATTATCCATAACGAAAATAAAGAAACTAACAGAAGTAAACAATACTCACAGTAGAAGTTTCCTTTACCAGTTCCACTCTCCAATAGCGCTTCACTCCACGGCAACGGCGCCAGAAAATAGTCTTGATGACCCACAAGTATAGGGGGTGTATCACAGTATTTTTGATAAGTAAGAGTGTCAAACCCAACGAGGAGCAGAAGGTGCTGGCTAGTGGTATGGATTAGGAATTCTCTGCAAATACTTAGCAAACACATTTTTAGGGGTTTTTGATAAAGCAAGTCAACAAAGTACGAGCAAATAAAAGACAGTAGGAATAAATGCAGCAAGTGGCCCAATCCTTTATGAAGCAAAGGACAAGCCGGTTGTATTACTTAAGATGACCAAACGTTCTCGAGGACACATGGGAAGATCACAAGTGCTTTTCTTCATATAGTTGATTAATCTTCTCTAGCTTGCTAAGTGTTGTGTGGGTGAACCTGTGCTAATGTACCGCCCCATCCAAGACTAATACATACTTGTGATTATACCCCTTGCAAACATGCGTAAGTACAATAAAGTAATTAAGGTAGAGACCTAACCACAGCTTTAAACTCTAAGACTCTTACGTCCCTTGTGCAATGGTTTCCTAACGGGGGTTCAGGTTTCTGTCACTCCGGCAACCCCTACGATTAGTATCCAAATACACAATGCATTCCCCTAGGCCCATATAGGTGAAGTGTCATGTAGTCTACATTCACATGACACCACTAGAAGAAGTACACCACAACTTAAATATCAAACTATTGAATCTTTCTCAACACAACTCCACTACTAACAACATGGCTTCTCCCATGTCCTCAAGAACAAAACGAACTACTCACAAGACATCATATGGATCATGATCAGAGATGGAATAATGATGTATAACAATCTGAACATAAACAATAATTCAATGGTTCACTCAATAGCATCAACTACAAAGAGTAATCAACACCGGGAAAGTTTCCTCTATTAACTAATGCAAGATTCAACTCAATTGTTACAACAATATGGAGATGGTGATGATGGTGATGATGATGGTGGTGATGATGATGATGATCCCGATGAAGTCCAGCTTGATGGTGGTGTTGATGGCGACGATCTCCCCTCTCCGGGAAGGAATTTCCCTGGTAGAAATCTGTCTGCCGGAGAGATCTTTCTCTCTCGGTGTTTTCCTCCCCGCAGAGGCGGCAGAATCTTTTTGTGGTCGCTCCCCGAGTCTTAGGGTTTCGGGAGGATAATATTGTTGGGTCCGCAGCATAGAAAACAAAAAATTTCCTACGATGAGAAGTACACGCCAAGATCTATCTACTAGGTACAAAGCGACCGGTGGACATACATCCAACGAGAACTTACCCTCGAAGACAACGAGTTTTTTTAACGAGTAGGAACTCATGGTTGATGTAGTCGTACACTTGCCAATCTCAAGATCGTGAGGAAGTCCGAGCGCCGCAACTCAACAAAGATCCAGACTTCGCCCAGCAATCCAAATGAAGCAAAGAACTCCTTCCGCATAAAATGCCACCGGGAACATGTATCTCGCTAATCCGATACCATGCGGGAATAATTCTAGAGGGGGAGAGATCCTTCACAAGGAGGTGTGAGGATGAAGGAGGAACGGTGGTTTTATAGGAGGAGGGGTTGCCCTCCTCTCCATGGTCCGCATGGGGTGACCCTCACCTCCCCCATTCATGTGGTGGTAACCCCTCCACATTAAAATGCCTCTTCACATTCCCCTTTAAAGTCCCTACTTTAAATGCATTAAAATTCTCCAAGTTTAATGCTCTCTCATTTAATAAAACTCTTTTATTAAATTTATTCAGAATTTTGTTAATTACTTTAATTAAAAAACATTCACATATAACCCCTTGCAATATTTCAATATCACATGCAGAACCACTTTATGCAATTTCACCCGAAACAATTTCTGGTTTCTATCGAAACAATTCCTGCGCTTTGCAATTCTTTCGTCTCAAACATATGTGCTCCAAAATGGTGTCCGGTAACTCTTATGTGTGTCACCCTACGGTTCGCGAATAATGCAGACATGATCGAGACCCTTCTCCGATCAATAATCAGCAGCGGGACCTGGAGATCCGTACTGACTCCTACACATTCAACGATGACTTCTGTGATGGTGAGAACCTTTAACACTTGTAACTAAATCCCTTTGTCTCGCGATATATTACATGTCCGAGATTCGATCATCGGTATCTCCATACCTAGTTTGATATCGTTACTGACATGCACTCTTTTCTCGTTCCCATGATATAACATTCTAGTGATCACATCACTTGCTTGCAAGCTATCTCAATGTGATATCACCGAGAGGGCCCAGAGTATATCTATCCGTCATCGGGATTGACAAATTCCACTCTTGATCCATGAGCCTCAATATAACACCTTCATAGTACTGAACCCATCTTTATAGTCACCCTGTTACGGCGTGACGTTTCATGTTATGAAGACACTCTTCCGGTGTTAGCAATTAACATGATCTCATGGTCTAAGGATAAAGATTACTTCGTATGATGTTATAGCAATATAAACATAATGACTTGATCGTAATGCTATACTTCGGATGAATGTTCATCACATCATTCCACCAATGGTGTGACCTTGTTATTAACAACATCCAATGTCCATGATCAGGAAACCTTGATCATCTTGTTAATCAACAAGCTAGTCTATAAGAGAGGCATAACTAGGAACCCATTTTGTTTATTAAACACACATGTATTGATGTTTCCGATCAATACAATTCTAGCATGCAAAATAAACATTTATCATAAACATGGAATAAGATAATAACCACTTTATTATTGCCTCTCGGGCATATTCCCTTCAGTCTCCCACTTGCACTAGAGTCAATAATCTAGTTTGAAAAACTTTGCGTATTGAACACCTATGGATTTCTGGTGTTGCATATACGCTATTGCTAGTGGTTAACATAATCTCCAGATCTGGCAGTTTCAGGTCTGTGTGTATTTGCATGTCTTTGCGTCTCTACGCATCACTCATTCTCAAATTAGATGGCATTGTATAAATTTGGTCCTTTGGTGAGACCTTTAGTTCGTTCCGGTTAAAATATGTTGATATTATTGTCACACAATATATCTTCATAGTATTAGCCCACTTTGAACCACACCTAGTTTGATAACAAACTACTTAACACAAATGCCCTCCTATGCTGCTACTATAGCAGTCATATACTTAGCCCTTTTTGTTGTAGTATCCGTCACAATGTCTCAATTTTGGAACTCATCCAAATCCATCATGGAACATCCTTTCCATTATATTGTGCCACCTATATTCTAAATTGAGATAAATTTAATTTGTATCTTATGACAAAACTAGTATCAATGTAACACTTTACAATGAACTACCTTTAACTATTTGTCACTTATACATGATATATTCTTAGTTCTTCCAAAGCTCATAAGAATATCTTTATTATTGTCCAATGATCATCTTATGGATCATTCTGGTATGTGCTCATAACATTTAGAGCATAGGACATTCTGGATATATACATATCACGGTATAATCGATCAAAATCTTCATGTGATTTTACTCACCAAGTGTTGGAACACTTGAATGTTGATACAATCCTTTCCATGCAGCAAGAACCTTTCTTGTTGTTTCCATATTGAACCCTTTCAATATCTCATATATGTATGTCTGGCACAACCATATTAGCGCCTCAATCTATCCATATAGATATTGATACCTAATATTCTAGTTTTGCCCAAGTCTTTCATCGAAATCTTATTTTAATGAAATTCTTAACTTGTGTCAATACAAGATACATCATTTCCAATCAACAATATGTCCTCTACATAATGTATTAGAAATATGTCTCAGTGCTCCCACTTAATTTCTTGCAAATGCAAGCATCTTCATCATCTCCGATAAATTTAAACTCTTTTAACAATTTCATCATGGTGAAGATTCCAACTCCGCTATGCTTACTTCAACTATTGAAGTTTGCATGCCCTTTTAGCATCCTTTGAATTAACAAAACCCTTCGGACCGTGTCATGTACACGTCCTAGGTAACCATTCTATTAGAAGAACCTTGTTTTGTTTATTCAACTACCATATACCAAATTATATGTAGTGGTTGCTACATTAATCCGTCAAGACTAATATCGCTATGAAAGATCAAATATTGTCATAGTCAACTCCTTGAACATTGTCGTAAACTTCTTTCTGACATGTCGACTATTTCATAGATGTTAAACATCCATGTCTATTTCTTTATAGATCCAAACACGACTGATAGGCTTCACGCCTTTCCGGAGGGTCTTCCAAGTTCAGAAACTTGATTTCTCGTGTATGGATACTATCACTGATTCTATGACTTCTAGTCATTTTATGGAGTCAGGGCCCATCATCGCTTCTTTGCATGTAGTCGGTTTCATCATTGTCAAAACAATAACGACTTGCTTATCAAATCACACTATTTGATTCTTACCGACCCACATGGTTCAATAGGAACTCTAATCTCCAAGATCACAACCTTTGTAATCACGGGAGCCATGAGCATTGTGGCCGCCACCGGGACACTTTTCGATGTTGCACTACTTAGCACATATAGCTAAGGTTCAACAACCTTATCAAGGTTCTATTGTCCTCCCACTTAACTTTTCGCGAAAAATTCCTTCTCAAGAAACTTGACGTTCCAAGTAACAAACTCTTTTATCCTCGGTGTTATGGAGAAATTCCAAACAAATTCTTTGGGATAACCTACAAAGACGTGCTTACCTGACTTTGATTGTAAACATTTTACTTATGCATAGCATGTTGGGTCCGCAGCATAGAAAACAAAAAAATTCCTACGGTGTGAACTACACGCCAAGATCTGTCTACTAGGTAAAAAGCAAACGGGTGGACATACATCCATAGAGAACTTACCCTCGAAGACAACGAGCTTTGTTAACGAGTAGGAACTCGTGGTTGATGTAGTCGTACACTTGCCGATCTCATGATCGTGAGGAAGTCCGAGCGCCGCAACTCAGCAGTGCATCCGCACTCGCACACACGTTCAAGCCACCGGACAACCTCCACCTCCTCGCTCCAGCGATCCAATGAAGCAGAACTCCTTCCTGCATTTAAATGCCACAGAACATGTATCTCGCTAATCTGAGACCATGGGGGAATAATTCTAGAGGGGGAGAGAGGTCCTTCACAAGGAGGTGTGAGGATGAAGGAGGGAATGAGTGGCCTTTTATAGGAGGAGGGGGGTGCCCCCTCTCTCCATGGCTTGCATGGGGTGACCTCACCTCCCCATTCATGTGGTGGTAACTCCTCCACATTAAAATGCTTCTTCACATTCCCTTTTAAAGTCTCCACTTTAAATGCATTAAGTTTCTCCAAATTTAATGCTCTCTCATTTAATAAAACTCTTTTATTAAATTTATTCAGAATTTTTTTAATTAGTTTAATTAACAAACATTCACATATAGCCCCTTGCAATATTTCAATATCACAAGCAGAACCACCTTCTGCAATTTCACCCGAAACAATTTCCGGTTTCTATTGAAACAATTCCTGCGCTTTGCAATTCTTTCGTCCGGACATATGTGCTCCAAAATCTCGGACATATGTGCTCCAAAATGGTGTCCGGTAACTCTTAAGTGTGCCACCCTACGGTTCGTGAATAATGCAGACATGATCGAGACCCTTCTCCGATCAATAATCAGCAGCAGGACACGAGATCCGTGACGACTCCTACTGATTCGACGATGACTCCTGTGCTCGTGAGTACCTTTAACGCTTGTAACTAAATACCTTTGTCTCTCGATATATTACATGTCCGAGATTCGATCATCTGTATCTCCATACCTAGTTTGATATCTATCGACATGCACTCTTTCTCGCTCCTGATATAACATTCTAGTGATCACATCACTTGCTTGCAAGCTATCCTAATGTGATATCACCGAGAGGGCCCAGAGTATATCTATCCGTCATCTAGATTGACAAATTCCAGTCTTGATCCATGAGCCTCAACATAACACCTTCGTAGCACTAAACCCATCTTTATAGTCACCCTATTACGGTGTGACGTTTGATGTTATCAAGATACTCTTTCGGTGTTAGCAATTAACATGATCTCATGGTCTAAGGATAAAGATTACTTCGTATGATGTTATAGCAATATAAACACAATGACTTGATCGTAATGCTATACTTCAGATGAATGTTCATCACATCATTCCACCAATGGTGTGACCTTGTTATTAACAACATCCAATGTCCATGATCAGGAAACCTTGATCATCTTGTTAATCAACAAGCTAGTCTATAAGAGAGGCATGACTAGGAACCCTTTTTGTTTATTAAACACACATGTATTGATGTTTCCTATCAATACAATTATAGCATGTAAAATAAACATCTATCATATACAAGGAATACATAATAACAACTTTATTATTGCCTCTCATTGCATATTTCCTTCAGTCTCCCACTTGCACTAGAGATAATAATCTAGTTCACATAGTGATAAATCTAACACCCATGGAGTTCTGGTGTTGATCATGTTTTGCCCTAGGGAGTACTTTAGTCAACGGATCTGCTACTTTCAGGTCCGTGTGCACTTTACAAATCTTTATATCTCCATCCTTTACATGTTCGCGGATGGAGTGAAACCGGCGCTTAATATGCTTGGAATTCTTGTGAGACCTTGGTTCCTTGGCGTTGGATATGGCTCCATTGTTGTCACAATAGATCACCATCGGGTCCAACGCACTGGGAACCACACCCAGTTCCGTAATGAACTCTTTCATCCAAACCGCTTCTCAAGCAAAGAACATATTCCGCCTCCGTCGTTGATCTAGCCACCACAGGTTGTTTGGAGCTCCTCCAACTAACTGCTGCTCCGTTCAAGAGAAATACGTATCCGGATTGAGACTTAGAGTCATCTAGATCAGTGTCAAAGCTAGCATCGACATAACACTTAGCGACTAGCTCTTCTTCACCTCCGTATATAAGAAACATATCCTTAGTTCTTCTCAAGTACTAAAGGATATTCTTGACCGCTATCCAAAGGTTCAACCTCGGATCAGATTGGTACCTACTAGTCAAACTAATAGCATGTGCCACATCCGTCTTGTACATAGCATGGCATACATTATAGAGCCTATGGCTGAGGCATAGGGGATCCTATCCATTATCTCTCTTTCTTCCGCCGTAGCCGGACTTTGAGTCTTAGTCAATGTCTTGCCTTGCAACATAGGTAAAAACCCCTTCTTACTTCCGTCCATATTAAACTTCTTTAATATCTTATCAAGGTATGTACTCTGCGATAGCCCAATTAGGCGTCTTGATCTATCTCTATAGATTTTAATGCCTAATATATATGAAGCTTCACCAACGTCCTTCATCGAAAATTTGCTGTTTAGATAACTTTTAACACTGTTTAAAAGATCTAAATCATTTCCAATCAATAATATGTCATCCACATATAATATCAGAAATGCCACATTGCTCCCACTCACTTTCTTGTAAATACAAGACTCTCCATAAGTTTGGACAAATCCAAACTCTTTGATCACCTCATCAAAGCGGAGATTCCAACTTCGTGATGCTTGCTTCAGTCCATAGATGGATCGCTGAAGTTTGCACACCTTATTAGCATCCTTAGGATCGACAAAATCCTTAGGTTGTATCATATACAACTCTTCTTCAATCTTACCATTGAGGAACGCAGTTTTGACATCCATCTGCCATATTTCATAATCGAAATATGCAGCAATTGCTAACATAATCCTAACCGACTTAAGCATCGGTACGGGAGAGAATGTCTCATCGTAGTCAACTCCTTTGAATTTGTCGAAACCCCTTTGCGATAAGTCGAGCCTTATAGATGGTCACATTACCATCAGCATCAGTTTTCCTTTTGAAAATCCATTTATTCTCAACGGCCTTTCGGTCGTGAGGTAAGTCCACCAAGTTCCAAACTTGGTTCTCGTACATGGATTCCATCTCGGATTTCATGGCTTCTAGCCATTTGTTGGAATCCGGGCTCATCATCGCTTCTTCATATGTCACAGGGTCATCCATTTCATCAATCATGAAATTCATAACAGGATTGCCGTACAGTTCAGGAGCTGCACGTGTCCTGCTTGACCTACGAGGTTCGGTAGTGTCCTCTTTCGGAGTTTCATGATCAATATCATTAGCTCTCTCTTCATTAGGTGAAGTCAACTCCGAAACAACTTATGGAGCTGTGCTACTCGCCATTTCATGAAGAGAAGGTTCAATAACCTCTTCGAGTTCTACCTTTCAACTACTCACACCTTTCACGAGAAACTCCTTCTCAAGAAAGGATCCATTCTTAGCAACAAAGACCTTGCCTTCGGATCTATGATAGAAGGTATACCCAATCGTTTCCTTAGGGTATCCTATGAAGATGCATTTTTCCGCTTTGGGTTCAAGTTTATCCGGTTGAAGTGTCTTCACATAAAATCACATCCCCAAACTTTAAGAAATGACAGATTAGGTTTGTTTCCAAACCATAATTCATACGGTGTCTTTTCAACAGATTTAGATGGTGCCCTATTTAAAGTGAATGTAGCGGTTTCCAGTGCATAACCCCAAAGTGGCAAGTCAGTCAGAGACATCATAGATCGAACCATATCCAATAAAGTACGATTACGACGTTCTGACACACCATTACGTTGTGGTGTTCCGGCAGGCGTGAGTTGTGAAACTATTCCACAGTCTTTCATATGTGTGCTAAACTCGTAACTAAGATACTCTCCTCCACGGTCGGACCGCAGAAATTTGATCTTTCTGTTATGATGATTTTCCACTTCATTCTGAAATTCTTTGAACTTTTCAAAAGTTTCAGACTTGTGTTTCATCAAATAGATATACCCGTATCTACTCAAATCATCCGTGAAAGTAACAAAATAACGATATCCACCTCACGCCGACACACTCATTGGTCCACACACATCAGTATATATGATTTCCAATAGATCTGTCGCCCATTCCATTGAACCAGAAAACGGCGTTCTAGTCATCTTGCCCATAAGGCATATCAAATGATTCAAAATCAAGTGATTCCAAAAGTCCATCAGAATGGAGTTTCTTCATGCGTTTAACGCCAATATGACCTAGACGGTAGTGCCACATATATGTAGATATATCATTATCAAGTTTAATCCTTTTAGCATCAACATTATGAATATGCGTAATACTGCTATCGAGATCCAACAGAAATAAACCATTCAACATAGGTGCATGACCATAAAAGATATTATTCATATAAATCGAACAACCATTGTTTTTAGACTTAAATGAATAACCACTTTGCATCAAACACGATCCGGATACAATGTTCATGCTCAGTGCAGGCACCAAATAACAATTATTTAGGTTTATAACTAATCCCGATAGCATATGGAGAGGCAGCGAAATGGATCACATCAACTCTTGATCCATTGTCAATTCGCATTGAGACCTCATCCCTTGCTAGTTGTCGCTTGTTCCGCAGCCCCTGAACCGAGTTACATATATTAGCAACCGATCCCGTATCAAATACCCAGGTGCTACTACGAGTACTAGTCAAGTACACATCAATAACATGTATATCACATATACCTTTGTTTGCCTTGCTGGACTTCCGTCCGCCAAATACTTGGGGCGATTCGCTCTAATGGCGATCCCTTGCAATAGTAGCACTCGGTGTCAGACTTAGGGCCAGCTCGGGGTTTCTTTTCAGGCGTGGGAACAGACTTGCCACCCTTTTTTCCCTTGTGCTTGCCTTTCTTGTCCTTCTTGAAACCAGTGGTCCTATTGATCAACAACACTTGATGTTCTTTCCTAATCTCCACTTCTGCAGTCTTAAGCATTGATGTAAGCTCGAAGAGACTTCTTCATGCCCTGCATATTATAGTTCATCATGAAGCTCTTGTAGCTAGGTGGCGGTAGATTGGAGAACACGATGTATGCCTAAGTCAATGGGAATCGTTATTCCCAAGGACACAAGCTTATCGGCGCATCTGGACATTTTGAGTACGTGCTCACTAATGAGTTGTTTTCCTCCATCATGCAGCTAAAGAACTTTTCTCAGCATTATAACTCTCACGGCAACATGGGTATCGAAAATCATTTCAATTCTCCCATGGTATCAAAGGCATTGCCATTTTCAAACGCTGAAGTTCGCTCTAGCCCATACAAGATGCCGCAATGAACTAAGTTGTGGTCCTCCGACGAGTTATATAGACGTTCTTTTCCTTGTCAGGCATCGAGGAGCTGGTGGGCTATAGCGGCATCTAGCACATATTGCTTTTGTGCGCAAAGGAGGAGAATCCTCAAATTCATAGCCCATTGGTGAAGTTGCTACCATTCGTAGCAAGTTTCTCTTTCTCCATGAACACATTGAAATTAAAAGGTGGTGCCATCTACAACAGAATTTGTAAAGTATATTTAGACTAAGTGTATGATAGATTGAGTTCGACTAATCCAAATTACTAATGAACTCCCACTCAAAACGACATCCCTCGTGTCCTTTTGGTGATTACATGAACCAAATCCACTACACCAAGTCAGATCATCACGTGAGTTGGGGTAGCTTCAAAGGCGAGCAGCTATATGGGCATCATATCAACTATCTGACTCATGCTTAACCTTTCAGACCATGTTCCGAGGCCATGTCATACATGCTAGGCTCGTCAAGTAAGAGCCTTAGTATTTGCGTGTGTAAAATTGTCTTACACCCGTTGTATGAAAGCGTAGAGTTGAAAACACCCGATCATCACGTGATGCCTCAAAACACGATCCACAAAACGGTGCATACTTAAGGAAGAACACATTTTATCTTGATATCTAAATGAGGGATCATCTTATAATGCTACCAAACGCGCCAAACTAGCAATATAAGATGCTAACATCTAATGTGTGAAGTGAGATGATATGGTCCATGCATTTGATCTCTATCATTTGCATCGTGGTATGATCTTTATCATTCCTTTGTGTGTAAGGCCAAGGTCTATGGAACTTACACGTTAAGTGAGTTGTAAGAGTATCTATTATACATCTACTTACAACAATACCATATCAAAACACTAGCCCAGCAACGATCTAAACTAGACGCCTCTAATTTATCAATTGCAAGTTTTACGTGGCTTAGGGCTTTCAGAGATAGAACCTATCTAACCTACAAACATGAACCACAACGAGGATCACTAAGTTATTAGCAACTCGTTGTAAATCAGATATTCACTATAGTAGGAGACACAGACACTCGCCAGCCACTTATGCAAAACAAGTTGCATGTCAGTCGTGGAACCGGTCTCATGCACGATGACATGTAAGGTTGGTCCGGGCCGCTTCATCCCACTATGCCACCAATATCCAAAGTACATAGAAGATGCAATAACATGATCATCATCGCCCACATATAAACATATGTGTACTACTTGTGCAAAGCACCTACGCATAGATCAGGCTCTGATACCACTGTTGGGTCCGCAACATAGAAAAAAAAATTTTCCTACGGTGTGAACTACACACCAAGATCTATCTACTAGGTACAAAGCAAATGGGTAGACATACATCCATAGAGAACTTACCCTCGAAGACAACGAGCTTTGTTAACGAGTAGGAACTCGTGGTTGATGTAGTCGTACACTTGCCGATCTCAAGATCGTGAGGAAGTCCGAGCGCCGCAACTCAGCAGCGCATCCGCACTCGCACACACGTTCAAGCCACTGGACAAACTCCATCTCCTCGCTCCAGTGATCCAAATGGCAAAGCAACTCCTTCCTGCATTTAAATGCCACTGGAACATGTATCTCGCTAATCCGAGACCATGGGGAATAATTCTAGAGGGAGAGAGATCCTTCACAAGGAGGTGTGAGGATGAAGGAGGAATGGGTGGCCTTTTATAGGAGGAGGGGTGCCCTCCCTCCATGGTCATGCATGGGGTGACCCTCACCTCCCCCATTCATGTGGTGGTAACTCCTCCACATTAAAATGCCTCTTCACATTCCCTTTTAAAGTCTCCACTTTAAATGCATTAAGTTTCTCCAAATTTAATGCTCTCTCATTTAATAAAACTCTTTTATTAAATTTATTCAGAATTTTGTTAATTACTTTAATTAACAAACATTCACATATAGCCCCTTGCAATATTTCATTATCACATGCAGAACCACCTTCTGCAATTTCAACCAAAACAATTTCCGGTTTCTATTGAAACAATTCCCATGCTTTGCAATTCTTTCGTCTGAAACATATGTGCTCCAAAATGGTGTCCGGTAACTCTTAAGTGTGCCACCCTACGGTTCGCGAATAATGCAGACATGATCGAGACCCTTCTCCGATCAATAATCAGCATGGGACACGAGATCCGTACTGACTCCTATACATTCAACGATGACTCCTGTGATCGTGAGAACCTTTAACGCTTGTAACTAAATCCCTTTGTCTCTCGATATATTACATGTCCGAGATTCGATCATCGGTATCTCCATACCTAGTTTGATCTCGTTACCGACATGCACTCTTTTCTCATTCCCGTGATATAACATTCTAGTGATCACATCACTTGCTTGCAAGCTATCCTAATGTGATATCACCGAGAGGGCCTAGAGTATATCTATCCGTCATCTGGATTGAAAAATTCCAGTCTTGATCCATGAGCCTCAACATAACACCTTCAGAGTAATCGAACCCATCTTTATAGTCACCTTGTTACGGTGTGACGTTTGATGTTATCAAGATACTCTTCCGGTGTTAGGAATTAACATGATCTCATGGTCTAAGGATAAAGATTACTTCGTATTATGTTATAGAAATATAAACACAATGACTTGATCGTAATTCTATACTTCGGATGAATGTTCATCACATCATTCCACCAATGGTGTGACCTTGTTATTAACAACATCCAATGTCCATGATCAGGAAACCTTGATCATCTTGTTAATCAACAAGCTAGTCTATAAGAGAGGCATGACTAGGAACCCTTTTTGTTTATTAAACACACATGTATTGATGTTTCCTATCAATACAATTATAGCATGTAAAATAAACATCTATCATATACAAGGAATACATAATAACAACTTTATTATTGCCTCTCAGGGCATATTTCCTTCATAGCATACCAAAATTTTAAGAAAAGACAATTTGGGTTTTATCCCAAACCATAACTTATATGGTGTCATTTCAACGGATCACGATGGTGCTCTTTTCAGTGTAAAAGCGAAAGTCTCTAAAGCTTCAATCCTTAAAAAATAATGGCAGTTTTATAAATGACACCCTTGATCTTACCTTGTCAAACATGGTTTGATTTCATCTCTCGAATATGCCATACTCCTATGGTTTATCGGGAAACACAAAACATGGAACAATTCCTCAAGTCTTAGGTGTTTTTGCTAAACATGTAACTCAAATATCTTCCTTTATGATCGAATCATAAACTCTTTATTTTCTTGTTACAATGATTTTCCACTTCATCTTAAAAGTCTTTGAACAATTTTCAAATGTTTCATACTTCTTCCTTATTAAGTAAATATATAGATATATTCACTCAAATTTCTGGAGAAAGCATATGAAGCAAAAAGATCCATCACATGTGACTACACATAATGGACTATATACATCAACATGCATAATATCCAATAAGTTAGTCATCCGTTCCTCTTTGGCCTATGGACAGAGTTTCAATTATCTCGAGGATAGTTTCACAAGCGTTAATTGATCAAAATCAAAGACTCCAAAAATCTATCAACATGGAGTTTCTTCATGTTTTCTTTCCAATATAATTTAAACAGCGATGCCACTTCATAAGTGATCTTTCAATCATTTGTCTTGTGACATTTTAGCAATAGTGTTTATGGATGTGATTTCTCCCACTAGACTTGTAAAAGTTCATCCATTCTTTATGGAATACGGTAATTATTTGAAAAACCATTATTCTCGTAATACCGGAACAAAATAACAATTATTAAAACAAATCTTGAAGGCTAGGTTTCACGACAACGAAAAACACAATAACACTTTATTTGTTTTTGATGAACATCATCACTTATTCTCTTGCTAGTTACTTAGGCCATTGTAGTTCATGAATTGCGTTGTCCTGTATGACACTTCATACCAACCAATTCGGTATCCAATACCTCAGAACCACATTGTTTAATAAGCAAGGAATACGGCCATAACATGTATATCTTCTATATACCTAAGCTAGACATTTCCAACTTTTCTTTTCTGCCAAATATTTTATAGATTCTCTTTCAGCGATTCCTTTTCCTTTTAAAAGAATCTATCAACATCAATAGTGGTGTCATTCACATGACACATAGTACAAAGCATATGTAGTCAAATACTAATACCTTTGGACTTGCACTTTGAAGTGGATCACCATCATCAAATGTTTGGTATTCTTTCAAAAATCCATTCTTTAGTAATCTTTTAGTGTAGTAAACATTTTACTTACATCTTCTATTCAACCTTATCATGACAACTTTCATGATCAAGCTACTATAGCCTATAAGGAAGAATCGCGAGTATAATGTTAGTTCCCAAAACCTTTTTGGGAGATCCGGATGCTTAGCATCTCCATCATTCACAAATTCTCATACAATATGAGAACATGTATTTTGCTAAATTATACTCTACCATAATGCAATCAAAAACATTGTTTCAGATATCCTAATATCTTTCACACATGATGGTTTCTGAAATAATTTCCAGCTCCTATATAATCTTGATATTAAAACCACTTTTAAATATCAATAATCATGGAGGCAAACATGATACTTTAGATACTAACATTGGAATTCTTACTCTTGATTTAATACTACTTATTAAACTTCATGGAGTAAATAGAGTTTGCTGAAAGTTTGCAATAGGACTTATAAACTTTAAATTGACATTCAAAACAATACGATACCAGTTTGTAAAGTAAATATCCAGAATTCTATAGTTCTATTATCTCAATTAAAACTAATCATAAGGTAGTGAACAGACGCCAATGACTACAACAAATTATGCAAATTCACTTCGATTTAGTTTATGACAAATTGAGTTTGACTAATCCAAATTACTAATGAACTCCCACTCAAAAACGACATCCCTCGTGCCTTTTTGGTGATTACATGAACCAAATCCACTACACCAAGTCCGATCATCACGTGAGTCGGTGTAGCTTCAAAGGCGAGCATCAATATGGGCATCATATCAACTATATGACTAATGCTTAACCTTTCGGTCCGTGTTCTGAGGCCATGTCTGTACATGCTAGGCTCGCCAAGTAAGAACCTTAGTACTCGCGTGTGTAAAACTATCTTACACCCGTTGTATGAAAGCGTAGAGTCGAGTACACCCGATCATCACGTGATGTCTCGAAACATGATTCATAGAACGGTGCATACTTAAGGAAGAACACATTCTTATCTTGATATCTAAATGAGGGATCATCTTACAATGCTACCAAAAGCGCCAAACTAGCAGTATAAGATGCTAACATCTAATGTGTAAAGTGAGATGATATGGTCCATGCATTTGATCTCTATCATTTGCATCGTTCGTATGATCTCTATCATTCCTTTGTGTGTAAGGCCAAGGTCTATGGAACTTACACGTTGAGTGTGTTGTAAGAGTATCTATCATACATCTACTTACAACAATACCATATCAAGACACTAGCCTAGCAACGATCTAAACTAGACGCCTCTAATTTATCAATTGCAAGTTTTACGTGGCTTAGGGCTTTCGGAGATAGAACCGTTCTTACCTACGAACATGAACCACAACGAGGATAACCAAGTTATTAGCAACTCGTTGTAAATCAGATATTGACTATAGTAGGAGAGACAGACACCCGCCAACCACTTATGCAAAACAAGTTGCATGTCAGTCGTGGAACCGGTCTCATGTACGATGAAATGTAAGGTTGGTCCGGGCCGCTTCATCCCAGTATGCCACCAATATCTAAAATACATAGAAGATGCAATAAGATGATCATCGCCCACATATAAACATATGTGTACTACCCGTGCAAAGCACCTACGTATAGATCAGGATCTGATACCACTGTTGGGTCTGCAGCATAGAAAACAAAAAATTTCCTACGATGAGAACTACACGCCAAGATCTATCTACTAGGTACAAAGCGACGGGTGGACATACATCCAACGAGAACTTACCCTCGAATACAATGAGTTTTGTTAACGAGTAGGAACTCGTGGTTGATGTAGTCGTACACTTGCCGATCTCAATATCGTGAGGAAGTCCGAGCGCCGCAACTAAGCAACGCATCCGTACTCGCACACACGTTCAAGCCACCGGACAACCTCCACCTCCTCGCTCCAGCGATCCAGCGGAAGAAGCAACTCCTTCCATTTAAATGCCACTGGAACATGTATCTCGCTAATCCGAGACCATGGGGGAATAATTCTAGAGGGGGAGAGAGATCCTTCACAAGGAGGTGTGAGGATGAAGGGGGGAATGGGTGGCCTTTTATAGGAGGAGGGGGTGCCCCTCCTCTCCATGGCCGGCGCATGGGGGGTGACCCCTCACCTCCCCCATTCATGTGGTGGTAACCCCTCCACATTAAAATTCCTCTTCACATTCCCCTTTAAAGTCCCTACTTTAAATGCATTAAAATTCTCCAAGTTTAATGCTCTCTCATTTAATAAAACTCTTTTATTACATTTATTCAGAATTTTGTTAATTACTTTAATTAACAAACATTCACATATAACCCCTTGCAATATTTCAATATCACATGCAAAACCACTTTCTACAATTTCACCCGAAACAATTTCCGGTTTCTATCGAAACAATTCCTGCGCTTTGCAATTCTTTCGTCTGAAACATATGTGCTCCAAAATGGTATCCGGTAACTCTTAAGTGTGTCACCCTACGGTTCGCGAATAATGCAGACATGATCGAGACCCTTCTCCAATCAATAATCAGCAGCTGGACCTGGAGATCCGTACTGACTCCTACACATTCAAGGATGACTTCTATGATCGTGAGAACCTTTAACGCTTGTAACTAAATCCCTTTGTCTCGCAATATATTACATGTCCGAGATTCGATCATCGGTATCTCCATACCTAGTTTGATCTCGTTACCGACATGCACTCTTTTCTCGTTCCCATGATATAACATTCTAATGATCACATCACTTGCTTGCAAGCTATCTCAATGTGATATCACCGAGAGGGCCCAGAGTATATCTATCCGTCATCGGGATTGACAAATTCTACTCTTGATCCATGAGCCTCAACATAACACCTTCGTAGTACTGAACCCATCTTTATAGTCACCCTGTTACGGTGTGACGTTTGATGTTATCAAGACACTCTTCCGGTGTTAGCAATTAACATGATCTCATGGTCTAAGGATAAAGATTACTTCGTCTGATGTTATAGCAATATAAACATAATGACTTGATCGTAATGTTATACTTCGGATGAATGTTCATCACATCATTCCACCAATTGTGTGACCTTGTTATTAACAACATCCAGTGTCCATGATCAGGAAACCTTGATCGTCTTGTTAATCAACAAGCTAGTCTATAAGAGAGGCATAACTAAGAACCCTTTTTGTTTATTAAACACACATGTATTGATGTTTCCGATCAATACAATTCTAGCATGCAAAATAAACATTTATCATAAATAGGGAATAAGATAATAACCACTTTATTATTGCCTCTCGGGCATATTCCCTTCAAATATACGTCAGAGGAGAGAGCCAGAGGTGGGCCAGGGCGGCCACACCACCTCCTGGCGCGGCCTAGGGCTGCCCACGTCGGGGGTGGTGTGGGCCCCCTGTGGCACATCTCCACTCCGTCTTCTGGCATCCTTAGTCTTCTGGAAAAATAGGATTTTTCGTATATTTTTCATGATTTTCTGATCTTCGCGAATTTTGCCTCCAAACAGCACCTTTTCCATCAGAATCCTGACTGCAGCGGTCCATGCTCCAAAAGTCATCAACCATGCAAAAAACAGATGAAATAACATAAGTATCACCTCTCAATATGAAATATATCAATGAATAATAGTGAATTAAGACATAGAATAGTGATGCAAAATGGACGTATCACCGCCCTCACTCTCTCACCCCTGCAGTCCCACGCGCTCACCTTCTCCTTGTCTTCTTCACCACAGGCAAAGCATGGTGGCGGACAGGTGCACGAGGTCGGGGGCAATGTTGAATAGGTACTGGGCAGGTTCGAGGAGGGGAAGAAGAGATGACTAACACTGGATACAGGAGGTGTACGGGAGCCGATGGTCTCGTGAGTGGAGGGGGTGGAGGGAGCAGAGGTGAGAGGGAGAGATCGAGAGCGGACGGGGAAACACTGGTTGTTGGGGGAGACAGAGCAGGGGCTGGGATGAGTGAGAGCTCGGGTGGAGGAAAACGAGATCGAAATGGGATGAGGGTGGGGGAGGGGACGTGAGGGACCAACTCTTAAGAGTTCGGTCAACGTCTAAAACTAGATGGTTGAGATGACTCAGAGTGAAAATCAGACGGTCAGAAACGCGTGCGCGAGTAGATGGCCTCATAATCATATGACTCGCTTTTGCTCAGGCTTAATCTATAGTATATTACGCGCTTCGCTGTGCCACCTACATGACGTCCTTACAATGTGTTCCAAGTGTGATATGCTTGCAGTGGTTTATTCTATAACATTATAGGCGATACACTCGCAACTATTTGTTCTAAGAAACTATATGCGCAACAATGTCTAAAAATCTAATTCGGCTCACGGCAAATGAGTCCATTGTTCAGGTATATGTTTTGAAATGTTAAAATATTTAGAAAAATATCCGCGTGTACATTTGATATTCTATGTTCGCACACACCTTTCCTATAAAAAAGATTATGTATATTGTATAAAAACACAATTCAGATGCTCCAACATGATAATTCTTCAACATTTTTTTACACAAATCACATAAAATGTTCCTTTTTCCTGAAAAGTTATGTAAGAATACAAAATATCCATATATACACGTAGAATTTTCTTTCTTAATTCTTTGACATTTTAAAATTTGTACCCCCAACATGTGGAAAGTCTGGAAATCCAATCTAACATGTCTATATTTTTGTTATTGTGTCCTAATGGCATGTGTAGATGTAAGAAGATAACTGTTCGATCTAAGTAAAAGGGGTGTGGGTGTGCCAATCAGTATGGTGACCACACATGTTCCGAACTACCGTTGTTTTTTGGGCGGAATAGTTATCATAGCTTTACTTAATTTAATCTTAGTACCACCGTGATCGTGGCGGTGGTGGAGTCTTATGTCGCGAGAGAGAGAGTGGATTGGGGTGGAGGCTCCATGATGGGAGTAAGAGAAGAGGCAGTGAAAAAAGCAACGCATCCTTCACCAGACGCACGAGGGAGTACCACATAGACCCACATGTCAATGTTAAAAGTAGGAAAATAGGTCCACGTGACACTGTCATGGTAGCGGAACGTGACCTCGGAATGCTTGCACATGACCAGCTTAAACCTATACATAACGTGGTATCGGTTCATTAGCTATCAATGAAAATGAAAATTGATTCAATGCTTTTAGAGAATTTGACTAATTAGTGTGTACAAATTGCATCTCTTTCCTGGAAACATACTGGCAAAGAAGATGGCGTGTTCTAGCCGAGCCGTGCAAGAGTTATATTCTTATATACAAATTTTGACAAAACCACTAAATTTATGGCACTTGTGCGACTTTATGATCCTATTTTAATTTTGCTTTTTTATACTCCTCCATCCTCAAAATGGATGACGGAATTTTTTCAAATTTTTGATATATCTATATACTAAATAAATTATATATAGATACATCAAATTTAGACAAATTTATTACCCTCTCCGACCCATATTAGTTGACTCGAATTTGCCTATATTCGGATGTATCTAGACATATTTTAGTACTAGATACATCCGAATCTAGATAAATCCAAATCAAGTAATATGGGTCGGAGGGAGTACATCTATTTTAAGACAGAGGGAATAGTAAATTTTATGCGGAGCTAGCATCCCTGCGGTCCGGGCAGCCGTTCAGGCTTGCCGATTGTGCAAAGCTTACAATTTATGATTTTTTTATACTTCCTCCGGTTCATATTAATGTTCTTAACTGTATCTAGATTTGGATATATCTAGCTAAGTGTTTAGACTAGATACATTCGTATTTAGACAAAGTTGAGAATAATAATATGGACCGGAGGGAGTAGTAATTTTGTCTAGAATTTGGCAACTTAGGGCATCTCCACCAGATCGACCCAACTCGTCCCGGCGTGTCCAAACTTGTCCTCGTGGACGCGTGTGACGTGCGCGGTGCCGTAGCGGCACGACCCATCCGTCCCGACGCGGCCGGCTCGACCCACCCGTGTACCTAATTTGCGTGACCACTGGGTCGGCCCAGACACGGGCTGGCCGAGGGCGTGCCCCCTCCCCCTGTGCGTGCGCTAGTGGCCCACCCGCCAGCGAGAGACGCAACAGTGGTGCCGATTCAGACGCAACCGCGACACCGATTCAGACGCAAAACCGCGTCAGCGGTTCAGAGTCGATGGCAGCAGGCTGACCAGCGGCAGCCTGCGTCATCAATGGCGACGAGACGGCGCACTAGCTGACTGGACGCTTCAATGCCGTCTCTTCGGCCTCCACACCGACATCCGACGCCGGGTGTTTTTTAACTGGCCGTCCGCGGAAAATTGCTACCACACCACACCATTCTCTCCTCCTCTTTTTCGTTCTTCACTACCCTATAGCTAGCCATGGTCGGCGGCGAAGGATCAAAGGGAGGGCATGCCGACCGTGGACGTCGAGGGAGGCACCGAGGACACGTCCAAGCCAGCGCGCCACCACGCTCTCTCTCAACGCCGTTGTCGCCCGACGAGATCGACCCAGGCATCCAGTTCGCAGCGGCCATCCACTTGGGCATGCCAAGTGACAGGCTCCTCTTGCCCTGTAGGTTCGTGATCCTGGTCGGCGACCCACCGCCCCGCTTGTCATCCTGCGGGCGAACGGTTTCAGGACCACCAGGTACCCGGTCGATCTACAGTTCGACCACCTCGACTAGTTGTACCTCGGCGACGGCTGGGAGTGCTTCGCCCGCGCGTACCAGATCGAAGCGGTAAACATCCTCGTCTTCAAGTATGACGGCGAAGGAAGGCTCGGCGTCAATGTGTAAGGCTCGCCGGTGGTCACATGGCGGTTGTAGAAAAGGCGATGCGGAGGGGCGCAACGTGTATATCTGTGGGCGCCCCGGAATCGGAGGTGGCAACACGTCCGGTTCCTCCGGCGGGTCCGAACGCCACGACGACATCGGGCGCTCTGGGGGCGGTGGGATTTCTGGACGATTGTCGCGGCCGCTAGATCAGCGACGAGGAAGGCCAGATATGGCGGTGTGGGGAGGTCGGGTTTCTGGTTTGTGCCTACATTGGCTGGCCTCCCCTTTTTATGGACACGCCTGGACACGGCGGAAAACGCCCAGAAGAGGCCAGAATTTGCGCGGAAGAGGCGAGAAACGACTGGAAGAAATCCGGCAGACAGCGGGGCGGCGGGAACGAACTGGATATACACCGACGCTGGCGTCGGTGATGAGCCTTTTGCAAACGCGGATATTTGGGTCGCGCTGCTGGGCGCGGTCACCCGACAGGCCGGACCGCCACCCCAAAGCGACCGCGATTTCGGTCACGTGTTTAGGTCGGTCCGGTGGAGATGCCCTAAACTGGTTCGTCCAGACTTTTAGAAATTTCTAGGTCCACCGTTGTGCATGTGCGTTGTCATGTTATACTTGTGGTACTGGAAGATTTTACGTTTGGTTGCCCCATGATACCAGCTTGACGGTGGTTTGATTTGAGCATACAGAGCGCAGGCACCGTATATTCGCGCACTGTTGCCCCTGCCCACGCCAGTTCCGAGCCTTCACGTCGCCGGTCATTCCAACCGTCTCCTCACCGCCAAAGCCAGCAGCACCTCACCGTCCCCTGCTCACACGGACACGGCGCGTCGACTCGGCCCAGCCAGGAAACCCCTGCTCACGCACGTGACGGCACAATGTCCTTGCCGTTGTGAGTAGTAGTTTGCTGTGCGTGTTGTGTTTTGGCTCGGTTGGTGAAGCAAACGGGGACGTAGTAGATGGCTTTATTAATTCAGGCGCTGTTCGATTGGACGTGGCAGCTACTGTGGCCTGAAAGAGTGGGTCGTTGCCTGAAAGAGTACTTTGGTCTTGGGCTACCGTCTGATTTTACGTTCTTTGACTTGTCCGTCCCCATCCCCATGATTACCAAAGAGAATTTTATCAACAACCAATTAATCAACTAAAACCTCACAAAAGGCATAGCTGTAAGTTTCAAATAACACTGACAAAAACATACTCCATCCGTTTCAAAATATAACATATTTTAGCTTTATAAAAAAAGTGTATCTAGATCCTTTAATGTCTAGGTTCACTCTAAATTTAGATGAATCTACACACTGAAAAAGGTCTAGATACACTCCTTTCACAAAGCTAAAACATCTTATATTTTAAATCGGAGAAAGTAGATAATTGGATTAAGATAAACACACATACAAGTAAAATCAGGTGAAAAACATGATCACTGGGAGCTGAAGATAAAACACACGTTAAATAACTCGGCCTGAGAACCGTTTAGAGCTGGGTGTACCAAAAAGGTGTGACACGCAACACCGAGCTAGCGGAGCAGTCCTTAGCAACCTTAGCAGTACCCACGAGTTCAGGAATTTCGAGTCTACATCCCTGTCATTTACGTCAGTATACTAGGAGACTGACAGTGGGTCTTGGCAGCTTTTTGTGTTCTTACTGTTGACTCTAGTACTAGATCCTAGTCTTGTAATTTCTCGCCAGACAGCTGCTCCACCGTTTATACTTAAACGAAGCTCTAGAAATATTCCCTTAGGACTAGGGTTGAAAACCGAATGTGTTATTGTGTCGCTGGAATCGAAAATAAAATGAAAAACTTCAGAAATAAACGAGAAATCAGAAATCATCGAAAACGAATATAAAATAGATGCGGGACGGATATGATACGAAAACGGACATTTATCGAAATATAATAGTGGTGTAATATTATGGTATATACACTAAAAGTAACATATAACAGACACAGAATATCTCACAACTTCAAAAATCGACCATTGAACATAAAGTAATACACAAATTTCAATACTTCGACTAGCACATAAGATCATATAAATAGTTTCACATGAACTCTAAGACACTCACTTGATTAGTATGTCGTTTGGGCCGGTTACATGTATTACGAAGAGCCTTCATATGTTCTATGGCTCAACAAGAGCATGAGAAATCACCGACACAAAGTACTATTTCGTACATGTGCCTGACTGGTTATATACACGGAAAGTTTCCGTATCTATTTATTCGGAATTTTCTTACCGTTTCTGCTTCCGCTGGAAATAGCTCCCGTGTTTTCTTTTTCGTTTTCGTTTAGAATATTTCGTTCCCGTTACTTTTTCACAAAATGTTGTTTCCTTTTTAACTCTTCATTTTCTTTTTCTTCGGAAACGGAAGGAGAATTTCCTTACCGTTTGAACCCTACCTTAGACATAGGTATTCACATACGATGCACAAGCCCTAACGACCAAAATATGGAGCCCACAGGCTACATGACGTGAACCGGTTTCGTGAGGGAGACCAGGGCGGTTTAGTAGGTTGCCCCAGGGGCGGACTGGCCTCGTGGAGAAGAAGTTAGGCTGACTGGTTGGTTGTCCGGCCTTTGCGTTGTTGGTCCGCTGAAACTTAGCACTCCGCGAGAGTCCTTCTAGTAACTGCCGATCCATAGTTTTCTTGGAGCCAAGCCCGTTCTTAACGCGTGTGTGCTCGCTAAATGCAACCTCCACGCGTGATAAACTTTCTCTCTCCTTCATTGAACTGTTTTTTTCCTAACCTCTTGTAATTAGCATATGGTGCTTCGATTCAAAATAACCTCTACACGAAAAAGATGCGTGTTGATGATGTGGTTCTATTCTGACAGTCGGTATCAAGTTTCATCATCTGTATCTTCTCAAATCTGAGTTCTTGTTTAGATATTTTTAGGACATATTTCTTTAGATTCATTGCATAGGCTAAATCTTTGAAATTTCCTTTTAGAGGGTAGTTTGAACTCACCGTTCTACACAACTTATGTGTTGTAAGTTTTCGATTCGCCAACATAGAATAAATACATATATATAGCTCTCTAATATACTATAAGTTGTTTACGTATGGACACTATTGAACAGCTACTTGTGATGATCCAAGAGAAAATACGCAGAAGAAGACGGGGCGCGCGTGATAGGAGGTCCGCGGCAACGAGCTAGGCCATAACTGCGCGGACTTGACCTTGGAGACACTATTGAGGATGTCAAGCAGCACAAGTCGCCAACCACTGTGACCATCTTGCTGGTGTGATCTCTGACGACTAAGAAGTAGAGGACGTTCCTGAAGACGAAGACTCCGCCAACAACATCATAGGCTGTTTTTCCTTGCAAAAGTGCATGGACCATATCGCCACGGGTATGGCCTTACCGAGGAACTTATCGATTCGGCAAACGGAGCACGAGCACGTCGATACCAAGGTCATCAGACTACATCCTAGAGGAGGAATCGGAGGACATCACCACGTCAATGCTGACATGGATAGTTGCGTCAATCCCGTCTGTAGCTTGGTGTCGGCTCGATATCTCCTTCCCCTCCATCGCGTTGTGTCACCATATCCATCACAGTTCAAAGAAATAGAGGTTGTTTACATGTGACTATTAGTTGTTAATCACGAGGCAACCAAATCGAGTGTAGTCAACCAAACGGTTCTCAGTCATATCTCCACAGGACCAAAAATAGGCTGCATAGTCAACCAAACAAAATGGAGAACATGACTCACAAGCCATTTTCACGTGGACATGCCAGCTAGGGCCTAACCAGGACGAGCTCCAAAATCGATGCTAGATACAAAACGCGCCCCGGGCGATTACGGCAACTGCCAAAATACCCATCTAGGCATCTAGGTTCTGTTCTCCTTGTCGATGATGCCTCCGATCTTCTCTGCTTCTGGTGGCCTTGGGGCCAGGTGTGGCTGATCACGACCCTTCTCTGATGGTAGGGTTTTCCGTTCCTTATTTAGACTATTTTTCGTGTTTTCGGGATGGTGAAGCGATAGCTACATCCTAAGTTATAATAAGATCCTCTCCGTCCTATCCTCGCTCCGGTGGTGCGTCTAGCGCAAAGGAGGGCGCGTGGAGTTGTGTGTCCAGCGGATGAAATGTGGCCCTTTTTTTGTTCATTTGTATGGTTCCAGGTCCATCTCTACCGACCTATGATTGTCATAATTGGCGATGGTTAATGGTCTGGCGCTCTGGTCCTTTGGGGTCTTAGCACAACGATTTTCCATTTATCTACTATAAGAAGCTCTACTATAACAAACTTTGTCTGGCTTTGGTGATAGAGGTGCAAGGACGACGATGCGCCTTCTTTTCGCGCTAGTGTTTATAGTCATCGTTAGGTGGTCCATGGAGCTATATATATATATGTATATATATCAAGCATATCAGAATAAATAAAAGCGCTAGATTGTTTGGCTCAAACTGCTATCCACGTCGCCCCGATTGTTTTTAGCCATGGGATATCATCGATCGACGGCTGAAAATTGTCCCCTAGACCCGAAATTTTACTCCAATCCATCTAACGGTCATGTCGGGTACTCTTTCACGTCCAGCTTTTGAGCTGGTTCGTGCTTTGAGTCACTGATGAGTGGGCCTCTCAGTACAGCGTACCCACGTGCCATTGCCTGTGGGTTGGACAGATGTAGACGTTTTTTACAGGATTGCCCTCCGACCCTAGACCTCCCGGACCAGAAATGTTCCTCAGCCCAGTTACTCGAGCGCACCCACACATTTGTATAAAAGTGAGGATTGAAATCCTAGCAACGGGAGTCTGCCCGCACCCCACCCACGTTTCCTCTTCTGCGGTGGCATTTTCCCCTCTTGCGGTGAAAACCCTAACCCTAACTCAACCTCCCTCCTCGAGCTCTCGCGGTCCTGCTGCCACTGACGTTGGCCCTGGCATCCGGCACCTACATGTGGTGGTAGGCCGGGGCCAACAAACTCTGCTAGCGCTGAGCACGGACAAGGCAAAGCTATAGTAGATGAGGAATGGCAGTGGCGAGCTGCATCCGTGAAGACAAGTAGCCACAACGAGGACCACAAGCGCATCGATGTTCCACGTCAACTACAACGCGACCAGCGGCGCAGGGAGAAGATTTGGAAGAATAAGCGCACACGTCGCCATTGCCCAGGCGAGTAGATTTTCCCCCACTCGATCCGTTCTTCCCGGTAGCGAAGCAGCAACAGCCGGACACGATCAGGACCAAGATCGCTTTGGTGTTTCACACCGAGTACAACGGTAACCAACGGTGCGAGGACAATATCTGGAGGAAGGTCATCGCGCCAAGGTGAGAAGCTCCCGTCGACTACAACAGTGACCAGCGGCACAGGGACAAGATCTGGAGGAAGGTCGTCACGCAAGGTTAGAAGCTCCCCCTCGATCCATTTTTCTTGGATTGAAATCGGTATTTTCCGGAGATCCACTTTTCCTGGAAGTTTTTGCTTTTTTGGATGTGCGTATGTGCAAACCTATTGATGACTGCAAGTGCACAGATCAATTGTAGCTAGTTTTGAATTAAAGATATCGAACCCACAGAGAGCTATTGGTAAAGGTCTTTATGCCCCTCGTTACTATTTACCAAAGAATACTTGTAAGTTGTCTTTGATTCCAAGTAAAGGGTGTTTGAATTGTTTATGGTTGTTTGCAGAAAAAGTAATTAAAACAAATTAAAAAACTAGTAACGAGATTGTATGAAAGCATGATTGAACTCAATAGGGCTAAAACGTTCTCGGGGATGTAGGATACACCACTAGCATAATACAATTATTATATGTAATCAAGATAACATACTTCTTATATCATGATATGTGTGGAGAGAGCCCCATAATAAGATGTTCACAACATAGGAAGCCACATTATTTGTTGAGCCAAGTGTGAGGTCACCTCTAAATAACCACTACAATGCCTGAGAGCAATCACCCATACAGGCCGCCGCAATTAAGGGTTTCCCCATGGTTACCCTAATTAGCTTAGGGAGTCCCTCTTGATCCCCCTTTGACTATGTGGGTTACGAGCCATTGCCAATCTGTCATGGGGCACTCCGGGTACGCTTCCACAACACTCCAAAGGGTTTCTTCCTCCCTTTAGTCCCGAAGGCAAATTATATGTGGTCGACTTCACATATCATCTAAAGAGAGAAATCAAACACAAGTCATAATTATATCATAGACAAGCAAGTCATATGGACACAAGAATGGATCATCTTTATTACAAGTTCATAGTGGTGCTAGGGTTTCTCCATCTCCCCAAGAACAAAGTAACTACTCACTCATGGAAGCAATCAACAACATCATCATAATCAAATGGATGGATTAAAGTATGGGTGTAGATCTAATGCAAACCACAATTGGATATGTAATTACAAAGAGATCTAATAGATGAAAGATGGAGTAATGGTGGTGATAAAGATGTAGTAGTTGATGGTGAAGGGGATGATGCGTTGTCCTCCAATAATCCGTGAAGTAGCTAGAATTTTCCCCAGCCAAGTTTCTCCTTTAGACCCCTTTCGGATGTAGTGTTTCGTGGTTTCTAGTGGTTGTGAATGTCAGATCTCCCTCTCGTCTTTGCCAAGAGGAACTATGTGACGAGGCGGTCCCAATGGCTCCTGGTACGGGCGGGCTTCGCATGTACTAGTGGTTGTTATCGGTGTTGATGCCTCCTCCTTGTTTGTTATTCTTCCAGGTGCAAAGGTAAATTCATAAAATGACTTTTATCACTTAGAAATATCATATAATTACACAATATGACAGCTCTAATGGATCTGTTCATCTATGACTCCATGATTTGGGATCCTGTTGAAACAAGAACAAAATAGCGTGTGTAGGCGTAGTGAAATACAAAAATCCCTACTCTATTTATGCAAAAACAAGTGGTAAAAATTCTTCAATTTTGGACGCATCAACTCCCCAAAGCTAGGTTCTTGCTCGTCCCCGAGCAAGATGGTGGCTTATGGACAAGATCATCATGTTCATGATACACGAGACATTACAATAAATGAGGCAAAAATTGAAACAAGAATACAACATCGGATGTAAAGATACATCGGGGGTATTCCATACCCTCACACATTACATAATTTAGAGGCTTCCACACCCTTTTTCTAGTATTAATGAAATTATAAGAAGCTACTAGTGATTCAACATATCATATAATCACGAAGTTTAGAGATTTGTAGCTCTAAGTTTAATAGTGAAGATTCATGATCATTTTCTTTTTCTTCTTCCTCTCTTTTATATGCTTGATTCTTTTTGATAGTTGCTTTCTTTTTATTATTATATACTTGCATGTCTATATTTTCCTTGCTCTCTTTTTTTCTTTTTTAGCAAGCTATTTTATCATGCCCACTACTTCAATGGCTTTTGAAAACTCTTAATCATAATATGCTACCAGAATTCTTCTTCTTATAACTTAATCAATACTTCTAAAGGTGTGGAAGTTCCTAAAATTATGACAATTGTACAAGTATCATAACACTCAACCTAGTTCAAACATCTAATATAATAATCATGAATCAAACCCAACTTCAATTATCATAAAGTCTCATAACTCAACGGATATAATTCTTCTCTTGAACAAAGGGAACTCGAAGTTGATGCAACTAGTGCAAATTTGGGAATTTAAACCTAACCATGCGTGCAGGAAAAGTAAACATGCTAAAAACCGTAAGATAGATTACAAGGTTATCATAGATCCCCCAAGCTTGGTATCAAGCTAGGTGGATCAAATAATTCCTTGCGATTATTTGATACCGTGGCGTGCTTCATGGTGGGGAGACTCCGGAGTCGTAAAGACTTACACAGAGCATCTTGTTTGATGTCTCCAAGATCAAGATACGGAACCGGCGTTGCTCATGGACCTTCTCCAACTATTCAACAAGAGCTGTGTAGATCTCTGTTGTCTGCTTCTGAGCGTTGATGGATCTAAGGCTAATGTTGATATTTGCCTCTAGTTCCTTCATTATGTTATAGTCCATTTGGTCTAGGTAATGGCACAACAATTCAATATGTTTAGAAGATCCTGGAGCTTTTACCTCAATCTTCTTGATGTGACGATCGAGCTTGTCCAGGGAGGCTTGAATCTCCTCCCCTTCCTAAGAAAAACTCCCCATCTCCTTCTAAATCAATTTGAACTTCGTCAAAGTTGTCTTCTTTTCCAATGCCCAGGCTGAACACCTTGCATCCATCTTTTACTATTTCCATCAGCTTGAATCCATCCTCATCTTCAAACTGGTTCCCTTCTGGTTTAGCAACTTCATCTTCCTCCGTAACTCTTGAGGATGACCCATAGATATCTTCTTTCTCTTGAAGGGTGCTCCACGTAGAGGTCATGGTTCAGAGAGTTTTTGTGGAAGAAGTAGATTATGGAGAAGATCTGTATTATCAACACAAAGGAAGAACCCTTCTGGGAGACTTATAAAGGGTTAGCTGAAAGGTGAAATTCATGCTGGGAGGAAAATGGTCACCCAAGAAAAGAATCCCAAAAAATAAGGAAAGAAATAAGTGCAAAATAAGGAAATTCGGGTCGTAACGACCAAAGCGGTATGGGCGGCGCCCGTACGGTGCGCCTGTACCGGTTCGTTTCCAAAAACAACACGGGACAAAGTCGGTAAAAGGTCAACCGACTAAGTTGTACGGGAGGGTTCTGCCCGTACTACCCGTCCGTATCGACTTCACAACCCTTTTTTGACACAAGAATAAACGACAAAGAATAGAAGAAGAAAGTCACCGAACCGATAACGACCAGCGGTACAGGGAGGTGCGCCCATACCACTCGGTCATACCGCTTCCACAAGAAAAACAACGGGGCATCAGTAGGCTTAATGACCAAAGGTACGGGTGGATCCAGCTACACCATCCGCCTGTACCGATCTCGTAAGACCGACAATCAACTCAGAAAAATGAAAGAAGTTCAAATATGCAAAAAGAAATATCAGAAAATTATCCAGAATGAAAGTGTGTTGAGAATTTCACAAGTCATGTTTCATTGAGGGAATAGGGTCTCACTTGAATTTCTTTTCTTCCTCTCTTCGAATAAAACAGGTCGCAGAAAATTGCCAAAACTATTATAAGGGGAAACAGGAAACTCCCTTTTTGGTTGTGTGGTTCCCACAGGTATGCACACAGATGATTGAAAGACAAATGATTGAAAGATCACTTATGAAGTGACATCGCTGTTTAAATTATATTAGAAAGAAAACATGAAGAAACTCCATGTTGATGGAATTTTTGGAGTCTTTGATTTTGATCAATTGACGGTTGTGAAACTTTCCTCGAGATAATTGAAACGCCGTCCATAGGCCAAAGAGGAACGGATGACTAACTTATTGGATATTATGCATGTTGATGTATATAGTCCATTATGTGTAGCCATATGCGATGGATCTTTTGGCTTCATATGCTTTCTCTAGAAATTTGAGTGAATATATCTATATATTTACTTAATAAGGAAGAAGTATGAAACAGTTGAAAATTGTTCAAAGACTTTCAAGATGAAGTGAAAAATAATTGTAACAAGAAAATAAAAGAGTTTATGATTTGATCATCAAGGAAGATATTTGAGTTACAGGTTTAGCAAAACACCTAAGATTTCAGGAATTGTTCCATGAATTTGAATTTCCCGATAAACCACAGGAGTATGGTATGTTCGAGAGATTAAATCAAACCTTGTTTGACATGGTAAGATCAAAGGTGTAATTTATAAAACTGCCATTATGTTTAAAGGATTGAAGCTTTAGAGACTACTGCTTTTACACTGAAAAGAGCACCCTCGTGATCCGTTGAAATGACACCATATAAGTTATGGTTTGGGATAAAACCCGAATTGTCTTTTCTTAAATTTTGGTATGCTATGCATAAGTAAAATGTTTACAACCAAAGTCGGATAAGCACGTCTTTGTAGGTTATCCCAAAGAATTTGTTGGGAATTTCTCCATAACACCTAGGACAAAAGAGTTTGTTACTTGGAACGTCAAGTTTCTTGAGAAGGAATTTTTCGTGAAAAGTTAAGTGGGAGGACAATAGAACTTTGATAAGGTTGTTGAACCTTAGCTATATGTGCTAAGTAGCACAGCGCCGGAAAGTGTCCCGATGGCGGCCACAATGCTCATGGCTCCCATGATTACAAAGGTTGTAATCTCGGAGATTAGAGTTCATATTGAACCATGTGGGTCGGTAAGAATCAAATAGTGTGATTTGATAAGCAAGTCATTATTGTTTTGACAATGATGAACTGACTACATGCAAAGAAGCGATGATGGGTCCTGACTCCATAAAATGACTAGAAGTCATAGAATCCGTGATAGTATCCATACACGAGAATCAAGTTTCTAAACTTGGAAGACCCTCTAAAAAGGTGTAAAGCCTATTAGTCATGTTTGGACCTATAAATAAATACACATGGATGTTTAACATCTATGAAATACTCGACATGTCGGAAAGAAGTTTATGACAATGTTCAAGGAGTTGACTGTGACAAGATTTGATCTTTCATAGCGATATTTAGTCTTGACGGATTAATGTAGCAACCACTACATATAATTTGATGTATGATAGTTGAACAAACAAAACAATGTTCTTCTAATAGAATGGTTACCTAGGACGTGTACAAGACACGGTTCGAAGGGTTTTGTTAATTCAAAGGGTGCTAAAAGAGCATACAAACTTCAATAGTTGAAGTAAGCATAGCGGAGTTGGATTCTTCACCATGATGAAACAGTTAAAAGAGTTTAAATTCATTGGAGATGATGAAGATGCTTGCATTTGCAAGAAATTAAGTGGGAGCGCTGAGACATATTTCTAATACATTATGTAGAGGACATATTGTTGATTAGAAATGATGTATCTTGTATTGACACAAGTTAAGAATTTCATTAAAATAAGATTTCGATGAAAGACTTGGGCAAAACTGGAATATTTTGCATCAATATCTATATGGATAGATTGAGGCGCTAATATGGTTGTGCCAGACATACATATATGAGATATTGAAAGGGTTCAATATGGAAACAACAAGAAAGTTTCTTGCTGCATGGAAAGGATTGTATCAAGATTCAAGTGTTTCAACACTTGGTGAGTAAAATCACATGAAGATTTTGATCGATTATACCATGATATGTATATATCCAGAATGTCCTATGCTCTAAATGTTATGAGCACATACCAGAATGATTCATAAGATGATCATTGGACAATAGTAAAGATATTCTTATGAGCTTTGGAAGAACTAAGAATATATCATGTATAAGTGACAGATAGTTAAAGGTAGTTCATTGTAAAGTGTTACATTGATACTAGTTTTGTCACAAGATACAAATTAAATTTACCTCAATTTAGACTATGGGTGGCACAATGTAATGGAAAGGATGTTCCATGATGGATTTGGATAAGTTCCAAAATTGAAACACTGTGACGGATACTACAACAAAAGGCTAAATATATGACTGCTATAGTAGCAGCAAAGGAGGGCATTTGTGTTAAGAAGTTTGCTATCAAACTAGGTGTGGTTCAAAGTGGGCTAATAGTATGAAGATATATTGTATGACAATATTATCAGCATATTTTAACCCGAACGAACTAAAGGTCTCACCAAAGGACCAAATTTATACAATGCTATCTCATTTGAGAATGAGTGATGCATAGAGACGCAAAGACATGCAAATACACACGGACCTGAAACTGCCAGATCCGGAGATTATGTTAACCACTAGCAATCGCGTATATGCAACACCAGAAAGCCATAGGTGTTCAATACGCAAAGTTTTTCAAACTAGATTATTGACTCTAGTGCAAGTGGGAGACTGAAGGGAATATGCCCGAGAGGCAATAATAAAGTGGTTATTATCTTATTCCATGTTTTTGATAAATGTTTATTTTGCATGCTATAATTTATTGATTGGAAACGTCAATACATGTGTGTTTAATAAACAAATAAAAGGTTCCTAGTTATGCCTCTCTTATAGACTAGCTCGTTGATTAACAAGATGATCAAGGTTTCCTGATCATGGACATTGGATGTTTTTAATAATGAGGTCACAACATTGGTGGAATGATGTGATGAACATTCATCCGAAGTATAGCATTACGATCAAAGTCATTATGTTTATATTTCTATAACATCATACGAAGTAATCTTAGTCCTTAGACCATGAGATCATGTTAATTGCTAACACCGGAAGAGTATCTTGATAACATCAAACGTCACACCGTAACAGGGTGACTATAAAGGTGGGTTCAGTGCTATGAAGGTGTTATGTTGAGGCTCATGGATCAAGAGTTGGATTTGTCCATCCTGATGATGGATAGATATACTCTGGGCCCTCTCAGTGATATCACATTAAGATAGCTTGCAAGCAAGTGATGTGATCACTAGAATGTTATATCACGAGAACAAGAAAAGAGTACATGTCGGTAACGAGATCAAACTAGGTATGGAGATACCGATGATTGAATCTCGGACATGTAATATATCGCGAGACAAAGGGATTTAGTTACGACGTTAAAGGTTCACACGATCACAAGGATCATCGTTGAATATGTGGGAGTCGGTACGGATCTCCAGGTCCCGCTGCTGATTATTGATCGGAGAGGGGTCTCGATCATGTCTGCATTATTCGCGAACTGTAGGGTGACACACTTAAGGGATACCGACACCATTTAGGAGCAAATATGTTTCAGATAACAATTAAGCAAGCACTGGAATTATTTCAGTAGACACCGAAACTGTTTCGGGTGAAATTGCTGAAATTGGTTCTGCGTGTAATATTGAAATGTTGCAGGTGTTTTATGTGAATGTTTGTTAATTAAAGTAATTTACAAAATTCTGAATAAAATTAATAAAAGAGTTTTATTAAATGAGAGAGCATTAAATTTGGAGAAATTTAATGCATTTAAAGTGGAGACTTTAAAAGAGAATGTGAAGGGGCATTTTAATGTGGAGGGGGTTACCACCACATGAATGGGGGAGGTGAAGGGACACCCTCCCCTCCTATAAAAGGCCCCCCTCTCACACCTTCATACTCACACCTCCTCGTGAAGGATCTCTCTCCCCCTCTAGTATTATTTCCCCATGGTCTCGGATTAGCGAGATACATGTTCCCGGTGGCTTTATCTGGAAAGGAGTTGCTACTTCCGCTGCTTTGCTGGAGTGAGGGATGGAGGTTGTCGGAGTATCGGACGTGTGTGTGATCACGGATGCACCGCTGCTTTGCGGTGCTGGACTTGGTGGTGCTGGACTTGCTGGAGCTGGATCTGGAGGACGTGTTGGAGCCGGACCTGCTGGACTTCATCACGATCTTGAGATCGGCAAGTGTACGACTACATTATCCACGAGCTCCATCTCGTTAACAAAACTCGTTGTCTTCGAGGGTAAGTTCTTGATGGATGTATGTCCACCCGTTGCTTTGTACCTAGTAGATAGATCTTGGCGTATAGTTCTCATCGTAGGAAATTTTTTGTTTTCTATGTTGCGGACCCAACAAAGATCGATGGAGATGGATCCGGGGGCACTTCCCTGTCCCGCGGGGTGCCAGAACAGAGACTTTCTGTCCCCTGAATCTCTCCTTCGATGGTGGCGGTGCTGCGGAACTTTTGTGGCTAGAGGCTGGATTTTTAGGGTTTCTGCATCGGAGGCTTCTTATAGGCGAAGGGCGATGTCAGAGGGTGGACCAGGGGCCCACACCACCTGGTGGCGCAACCAGGGGGACCCGTGCCACCACATGGTGTGGCCAACCCTGGCCCCTCTCTGTGTCGTCTTCTGGCGCCGTGAGTCTTCCGCTAAAATTTCAACTTTGGCTTTAGTCCGGTCCAATTCCGAGAATATTCATTTTCTGGCTTTTCTAGAACCAAAAATAGAAGAAAACAGGCAACTGGTATTGTGGCATCGTGTTAATAGGTTAGTCCCAAAAAATGCATAAAAGTATCTCCAAATGTAGACAAAACATAAGAAAGTAGATATAAAACAAGCATGGAACATCAAAACTTATAGATACGTTAGAAACATATCATCATTGAAAGTCCGCCACCGGCTGGGCTCCTTCTTCCATGAATATTCTATGAGTGACTATCGAAGGACTAATCCCCTTTAAGTCACTCATCGAATACCCATGAGCATTTTGATGCATGCGGAGAACCTTCATCAGATTTTCCTCCTCTTTCTCTGTGAGGTTAGCACTTACAATAACAGGGAAATTATTTGTATCATCAAGGAATCTATATTTTAATTCCTTTGGTAGAGTTTTAAGGGTTGGAGGAGGAAGAGCCTCATCTCCCTTTCTTATAGGTTCTTCATACTTATGATTAATCTCGATGTCCACCTCCGGTGTGGAGTCGAGATAGTTATCTATTTCAACTTTTTGTATGTCCTCAAGAAGCTTATTGTTGTTGACTAGACTTCTTGCTAGATCATCATCTAGAGTCTCGATAATTATTGAGGCTAAGTTTATGATATTACCTTCTTCCTCACGTTCGTACTCATCATCATCTAATTCTTCGATAGCCGGTTTATGGTCAAATTTGGAGAAATGAAAATCCATCTTCTCTTCACCAAACTTGAGAGACACAATTTGCTTCCTACAGTCTATGTTCGCACCTGCGGTGTTTAGAAAGGTCCTTCCAAAGATGATGGGACAATAAACGTTAGTGGGCATATCAATAGGATATTTGTGGGGTCCAATACATATTGGTACATCCCTAATTATTCCCATAGGAACTCTCAGAGTTTTATCTGCAAGCATTATAGTCATATCTATATCTTCCATTTTAGTTAGGGTTAATTCGTTTTGAATTTTTAAATAAAAGTTAAAAGGAATAACATTAACAGATGTACCTATATTGCAAATACCATAATAGGAAGTTCTACCGAAAGTGCAGGGAAGGATAGGCTTACCCACTTCTTTGGCTTTTACCTTTCCTTCAAAAATTGCGAGGCTTCGGAATCTAGCTCAATTACGTTGCAATGTGCAAACATGGTCAGAATATCTTCTTTTATTGATGCCTCTGCCTCTTGTCCACTTCCCTCCTTGGTTTTCTGTATTAGTGTTCCTTTTTCTAGCTCCTTGAGAAATAATTCTTCCTCTTTCCGTTGATCCTCAAGTTGCTGAGCCATCATGTGTTTTCTCACTGTCCTTGGAAAAGGAAGGGGTTCAACATACGAAGGACCTCCTTCATTGGCTCGATAGGGCCATAATTATTGGCTCTTCTTCATCGACTGGCTCAGGTGGCAGAGTATAATGAAGCCAATCCTTCTTTGGAGCTTCAATATGTTTTGTAAAAGACTGGAGGATTTGCAAGACAATATCATCATCAAGTTGTAGTTCATTAGAAGTTTCTTTCACATTACCGGAGTCTTTATAAGCATTGAGACATTCATATTCAATTTCTATACCTCCTTCGCCTCCTAAATCAAATCCCCATGTTTCTCCATTATGGCGAATTCGTTCTAAAAGTTCCCAAGCTTTTATTATAGATAACTCCATGAAAGAACCTCCTGAATTTGTGTCAAGCTCGTGCTTAATTTCTTGATTAAGTCCTCCATAAAAATTATGTAGTACATACCATTCTGGTAAATCATGATGGGGGCATTTGTGAAGTAGAGATTTATACCTTTCGTAGGCTCTTACCAAACCTTCACCTGGGTGGTTTTTGACGTTTGTAATTGCCCTTCTTACCTTAGCAGTGTTTACCTTGGGAAAGAATCGAGACACAAATTCTATTTTAAGCTTTTCCCAGGTATCAATTTTCTCTGCAGGGTAAATTCTATACCAAGCCAAAGCAGTGTTGGTTAGAGATTGGCTAAACAGTTTAAGTTTTAATTCATCATCAGAATAACCTCTCAATTTCAGAGTACAACATATCTCGGTAAAGTGCATTAAATGATTATAAGGATCCTCATCAGGATCATCTCCTACAAAAGTTTTTTCTTTAATAATAGCGATAAAACTAGGGTTAACCTCATACTCTGGTTTGCTCCCACTCGGGAATCACTAATCCTCTATTGAATCTCCTGAGGTAGTCAGTAGCATCGATCTGATTAATCAATCTGAGTGCGGCCATGGTGCTTACCTGAAACTGGTAAACAACTTTAGTAGAACAATGAGTAAAATGAGTAACTAAGAACAAAGACCAAAAGCGCTTAGCTCCCTAGCAACGACGCCAGAAAATAGCTTGATGACTACAAGTGCACAGATCAATTGTAGCTAGTTTCGAAGTAAAGATATCGAACCCACAGAGAGCTATTGGTAAAGGTCTTTATGCCCCTCGTTACTATTTACCAAAGAATACTTGTAAGCTGTCTTTGATTCCAAGTAAAGGGTGTTTGAATTGTTTATGGTTGTTTGCAGAAAAAGTAATTAAAACAAATAAAATAAAAATAGTAACGAGATTGTATGAAAGCATGGTCAAACTCAATAGGGTTAAAACGTTCTCGGGGATGTAGGATACACCACTAGCATAATATTATTATTATATGTAATCAAGATAACATACTTATTATGTCATGATATGTGTGGAGAGGCCCCCATAATAAGATGTTCACGACAAGGCTCGTAGGAAGCCACTTTGTTGAGCCAAGTGTGAGGTCACCTTTAAATAACCACTACAATGCCTGAGAGCAAACACCCATACAGGCCACCGGAATTAAGGGTTTCCCCATAGATATCGTAATTAGCTTAGGGAGTCCCTCTTGATCCTCCTTTGACAGTGTGGGTTACGAGCCAACACCAATCTATCATGACGCACTCCGGGTATGCTTCCACAACACATCGAAAGGGTTTCTTCCTCCCTTTAGTCCCGTAGGAAAATGATATGTGGTCGACTTTACATATCATCTAAAGAGAGAAATCAAACACAAGTCATAATTATATCATAGACAAGCAAGTCATATGGACACAAGAATAGATCATCTTTATTACAAGTTCATAGTGGTGCTAGGGTTTCTCCATCTCCCCAAGAACAAAGGAACTACTCACTCATGGAAGCAATCAACAACATCATCATAATCAAATGGATGGATTAAAGTATGGGTGTAGATCTAATGCAAACCACAATTGGATCTATAATTACAAAGAGATCTAATAGATGAAAGATGGAGTAAGGGTGGTGATGAAGATGCAGTGGTTGATGGTGAAGGGGATGATGCGTTGTCCTCCAATGAACCTAGTTCCTCCTTTAGATCCCTTTCGGATATGGTGTTTCGTGGTTTCTGGTGGCTACAAATGTCAGATCTGCCTCTCGTCTTTGCTAGGAGGAACTATTTGACAAGGCGGTCCCGATGGCGCCTACTACGGGCGAATGGTACGGGCGGGCTCTGCCCGTACCAGTGGTCGTTATCGGTGCTTATGCCTCCTCCTTGTTTGTTATCTTCCAGGTACGAAGGTAAATTCATAAAATGACTTTTATCACTTAGAAATATTATATAATTACACTATATGACAACTCTAATTGATATGTTCATCAATGACTCCATAATTTGGGATCCTGTTGAAACAAGAACGAAATAGCAGGCGTATGCGCAGTAAAATACAGAAATCCCTACTCTATTTATGAAAAAAGAAGAGGTAAAAATGCTTAAATTTTGGATGCATCACCTATCTATTTGTTTTGTATATCTAGCCTCATTGGGACATTTCCCCTCCTCCACCATCCTACAACGCTGCAAACACATTGTCGACCATCTGTGCTTCACGAACCAGTATCGTCAACTTCTCAGAATTCCTCCTCCATCTCCACTACCGCTCCTCCATGCGACCATCAGCACCAAGGGAGGCGCGAGATGGCTTCCGCCTGAGATGGAGATGGAGGAACGTCAGTAGCATGTATTTAGGTGTGCGTGACCTCTGACCTCAGCCTCTCTCTACACGACTTTTCGTAAATATTTACTCTATAGGGCTGCACAAATAACAACACACGCACGATCAACCTCAGAGAAAAACCAAATGAAAGCAAAGAGGCATCGTGACAAAGCTTTCTTAAGATTCAAAAATGACACCCCACTAAGCTACCCGCAACAAAGTCGGTCGAGCTCCGAAATGGACCCAGGGTTTATGGCGACGGTTGTCAAAGACCGGGAACCCAAAAGTGTGACTAGATTTGTCTAGACAACATAAATGTGACACTATTCCTAAATAATATAGTAGTAAACCTCTCCTCGAGAAACATTATTAACTAAAACAATAAAGCATGGCATAAGTATAGGATAGTAGTAAACTCCCAAACTAGTTTGTGGTCCCCAAAAATAAGATGTGAATGAAGATCATAACGAGGGGATCCTAGAAAGTCTCCCACGTGTGCATAATGCGATAGTCAAGGAATAGGCACCAAGTACTTGGGTCCTAGGTGGACACAAGTGGGCAGGATAAAATCCAAATCTCAACTATTGCCCATCACTGCCTCTTTATTAGTTATATCTATTCCCAACATTTTAATTATCAAGTTGTAAATATAACCATGATTATCTCCACCATGAATCATGTGACAACCTCCTAATAACTATGAAACTTGACAACTCGAACGAAAACCTAAGAAAGCAACTGTGACTCTCAAGGCCAGCTATCTACCAAAACAACTGGTAATAGGAAGTTACCAAGGCTATATAGGCTGCAAGGAGTATAAATGGTACGGAAACTAAAGCATCACAACATGGATATCAATAGAGAGAAGTAAAACCATAGAGCGAAAATAGGTAGTAGGAGCGAGAATGATCGCCTGGGAAACGTTGCCTAAGATATATCCGAAAAACTTATCAAAGATCACAACATCTCATCATCCTATCCGGAAAGAAGGAAAGCACTAAAAAGGAACGAGCGATACAAAAATTACAACTAATGCGGAAGAACTAGCATGATCATGATATGATGCATGACATGGAAATTTAATATTGCAAACCATGTTGAAAAGATGTCATTTGCATAGCACATTTATGATAAAACATTAGTGAGGCATTATTAACAACAAATAATTATTTTCCAATTTTATTCATCATCTTTTCCTTAAATAAATAGTACTGGTTATTCAAGTTCTACATGATGGATGATGCAATTACAAGTATGGAATGCACAGTTGGAAAGGGCTCGTCGCACTGATCAATTTAGACATATTATCGAATTCCAATTTATGGAATTAAAGTTATAAATTTATTAAGAAAAAGGTATTTATTGCAATTAAGACAATTTCGAAATTTTAATTGTCCAAAAATTATTTTGGATGTCATATTATTAATACTTGAATTTACCTAATCAAAAAATGCATATCATTTGTATTATTTAAAAATAGCGATTAAAAGTTATTAATAATGGCATTTTAAATAGGAATGGGAAAATTGTTAATAGTTGTAATATCTAGGGGTGTTGAAGTAATTTTCTAAAAACAGATTTGAATTCTCATTTCAAAATCCTGCACTTTTAGTTTTCATAGTTTTTGCAAATTCAAAAATATTAAAAAGATATGAATTAATTGATTTAAATCTATTTACTCATTTTTCTAGATATTGTTTTTAATTTCGAACATACTCCAGACTTTTTGTAACACCGGTAGCTTTCTAGTCCCATACGCTGACAGATGGGCCCTAGGTGCTGACTGGGATGGCTGACTGGGCGGTGGAGGCTTAGCTAGATGGGATGCGGTTGTGATAAAAAGGAAACCTCAGGGGTGTTTTTAGAAAATGTTCCAGCAAGTCTGGACCTGGGCTAATCTCACTAACGCGGTGCTAGCTGCGGGCATTGACAGATGGGGTTGGGCTGCTAATGTGGTTGCCACACTGGCCAAAATTCTCTCCATGTTATCTCTGTGACAAACATGAACGGAAAATATGGTGTGCGGCGCCCGGCTCTAGCGAGTGCGACTAGTTTTTGGCGGAGCCAGAGAGCATGCACACGGCTACACGAAGCAAAGAGCACAGGCATCACAACAACGCACTATACAACAAATAACCTTCTCCCGAAGCCAACTATCGCCGGTGGCAGAGATGGCAGCGTCGACTAGACCCTAGATACCGTACATTCTAGGAAGCGGGGAAACAATGAGAAGAACCAGAGTTGATGTGGTCTTGGATTAGACAGAAGCTGACGGTGAAGTGGTCAGTGACAACATGGTGTGGCGGTGCTCTCGGGCTCCTTGCGAGGAAGACGCTCCCGGATACTCTGGCTCCTCCTAAGGGCTTGTTTTGACGCAGACAGGCACATCGGTTACTCTCTGCCACTGAGCTCCTCCTTGTGTAGACTAAAACTATGTCACAGACCTTGGCGAGCTCACATCTATGGCAGTGAGGCAGAGGGGGAATTCTACCTAGGGTTAGGGTTTTGTCGCATGGTGCTCGCAGGGAATTAAAAAGGAGGGGCGAGAATGTCTAGGTCGAGACGGTGATGCAGATGACGGTGCTAGAATGGTCACCTGCTCCCTCCGTCGATTGTAGAAGAGAGGGAGGGGTCGGGGCCGGAGAGGATAAACAGTGATGGCAACGCTTCTCTGTCCAAAGAAGTATGAACCAAAGAAAAGAAGAACTAGGTCATCCCATCGCGAGGATAGGAAAGCTACAACTGTTGTGGTGCCTGCTAAAGGGAATATGCCCGAGAGGCAATAATAAAATGTTATTATATTATCCAAGTTTATGAATAATGTTTATTTACCATGCTAGAATTGTATTAATAGGAACCGTTAATACATGTGTGTTTAATAAACAAACCAGAGTTCCTAGTAAAGCCTCTCATTTAACTAGCTTGTTGATTAAGAGATGATAAAGGTTTCATGATCATGAACACTAGATGTTGTAAATAATGGGATCATTTCATTAGAAGAATGTTATGATGAACATACATCCCAAGTAGATATAGCAATATTATCTAGTCATTAAGTTCAATTGCTACATCAAACACATATGAAGTAGCCCTAATCCTTAGACCGTGAGATCATGTTAATCACTAACACCGGAAGAGTACTTTGATAACAACAAATGTCACACCGTAATAGAGTGACTATAAAGGTGGGTTCAAGTATTCCGCAAGAGTTATGTAGAGCCTCATGGATCAAGAGTGGGATTTGTCCATCCTAATGACCGATAGATATACTCTGGGCCCTCTCGGTGATATCACATCAACACTTCTTTCAAGCACGTGAATAGGTCACAAGAATGTTGTATCACAAAACGAGTAAAGAGTACTTGTCGGGAACAAGATCAAAGTAGGGTATGATTGATACATGTGATTGGATCTCAGACAAGTAAGATATCGCGAGACAAAAGGAATTGGGTACAACGTTAATGGTTCACACGATGACAAGAGTTATCGTTGAATGTGTAGGAGTCAGTACGGATCTCTAGATCCTACTGCTAATTATAAATTAGAGAAGTGTCTCTATCATGTTTCCATTATTCACGAATCGTAGGGTGACACACTTAAGGTATACCGACACTGATGGGCAGATAAAACATATCAGAGAAAGGTTTTGATAGAGCTGGAATTGTTTCGATGATCACTAGAATTGTTTCAGGTGAAATTGCTGAAATTGGTTTCAGATGTGATATCAAAATAATGCGATTAAAGTGATTGAAAAATTATGAATAAAATAAATAAAAGTCTTTTTATGTATGAGAAAATGCATTTAAGCTAGTGGGCATTAAATGCAAGTGAGTGGAGAGGAAATTCATGTGTGGAGAGTCCACCCACATGAATGAGAGAGTGGTGGGGGCACCCGCCATGGCTGGCACCATGCCCCCCTTGGGCTGCATCCGCCCCTATTAAAGGAGTCCACTCTCTCCTCTCCATTTGCACCACCTCCTCGTGAAGGTTCTCTTCCCCCTCTAGCAATTCCCCATGGCTTCAGATTAGCGAAGTACATGTTCTCGTTGGTTTCTCTGAAAGTATCTATTGCTTCCGCTGCTCTGTTGGAGTGTGGACGTGGAGGTTGTCGGGAGCTGGACGTGTGCCCGAGGATGGATACACTTCTAGGTTGTGGTGTTCTTCAACTCAATCTTGAGATCGGCAAGTGATCGAGTACATCACCAGCGAAATCAGTTTTCATAAAAAGCTTTTGGTCTTCGAGGGTAAGTTATTATGGTTACCCCTTACTCGTTACTATCATCTACTAGATTAGACCTTGGAGTAATTAGGCATTCATGTCATAGGATTTTTTTGTTTTCTATGTTGTGAACCCTTCAGTGGTATTAAAGTCATATCTATGCGTAGATGTTCTGTACGAGTAGAACACATGTGGTTGTGGGTGTTGAAGATCATCTTATTGCAACTTTTTGTGTATATTGGATCTTAGTGGCATAGTGGGATGAAGTGGCCCAGACTAACTTTACATGTCCTCGCACATGAGACATGTTCCACGCTTGACATGCAACTCGTACTGCATAAGTGGCTAGCAGGTGTCTGTCTCTCCTACTATACTTAAGATCTGGTTTACAATGGGTTGTTAATAATTTTTTTAACACCGTTGTGGTTTGAAGTTAGTAGGTATGAATGTTTCTATCTTCGTAATCCTAAAGGCATGTAAAATATGAAAAGAAATTAGAGGTGTCTAACTTGTTTTTGTAGGGTATGTAATGTGATATGGTCAAATGTTACAAATTTTATGTATACAATGATATCATTTGTAAGTTATGACAAGCGGCTGGAGCCATATGGTTGTTTTATTTTTTTTATGCCCTGCAGGTCGGAAATGGAAATCCATGTAATTCAAATTAGTAGAGAACAACAAAGATGGTGGCATCATGGACCTTGGAGCCATGCCGGTGGAATGGTGGTGATCATACCATGGAGCACAAGATGGAGATCAAGTGCAATAAAGTACCATATCATATCACATTATTTATGCATGTGATGTTCATCCCTTTCATGCATCTTATTTATGCTTATGTCTAGCTTAGAAATTGGCGGTAGCATTATAAGTTTATCCCTCTCACTAAATATAAATGTGTTCTTCCTTTAGTATGCACCGTTAAGAAAGTTCGTTGCTTCAAAGCACCACATGATGCTCGGGTGTGATAGAATCTACGTTCGCATACAACGGGTGTAAGACATATTTAGACACGCAATTACTAAGGTTCTACTTGGCGAGCCTAGCATGTACAAACATGGCCTCGGAACACGAACCGAAATGTGAAGAATGACTCATATGCATGATATGATGAACATCTTGACGTTCGCCTTTAAAGCTACACCATCTCACATGATGATCGGTTGTGGTGTAGTGAATTTGGTTCGTATAATCACCAAAAAAACTAGAGGGATTTTTTTGAGTGGGAGTTCTAGTAGTAATTTTGAATTAATTTGAACTCAGTCTTTCATAAACTTCGTATAAATAGTGATTGAAATTATATTCTAGATCATCTCACCACCTGCTTTCAGTTTTAATATATTCAAGGAGAAGAAGAAAGTTAGCACGAATGGTAGCAATTTTACCGACTGGGTCCTTAATTAATCTGAGGATTCTCATCTTGGCTGCTCAAAGAAGCTATGTGTTCGATGCAACTCTAGGATCCTGTCAACACCCAGATTTTTAATCCCAGATGCTTGTTATCTCCATACCTCACAATCCTAGGATTACCATTTTTGCGAGACATAATAGATTGGATATCACAGTACATCATCCATTACAAACCATAATAAGGTCTTACACAAATAAAGGATCTCATGATCCAGTCTTAGTACAATCAATCAACGGAATAAATAGCGTAGCGGTGGGCTCCATCTTCAGAGTCATAAGCAATGCTGATGATGGGAGATAATCCTAGTTGTTGTAGTCGTCCTGCTGTGCTCCTTCAGGGTAGTCCTCCTCATAGTTTGGCCACAGGAGTATCCAGGGACAAAAGCCATGAGTACTCTTTAAGTACTCGCAAACTACCACTAACAAATAGGATAGTTCTAGTAGGAATGCTAACTCTAAGTTTATTTGTAAAGTTAAGTTTGAAACCTAAGCTGAGTCCAGAAACAAAGAAAGATAAAAGAAGTTTGAAAACACCTAAGTGGGAACTTAGTTGTCATAGTCACAACTCTGTTGTGGTCAAGTCAAGACACAATTCATTTCATAAGTTGTTTTGAAAACATCTGACAACAGAACAGTATGGCCACTCCAACTATCCATAACCGCGGACGCGGCTATTCGAATAGTCTGACACTCTACAGAGGTGGTACACTTTCACCACAAGATTCGATACATCTGTCAGGGGTAACCCTGAATCATCATACTTAGTATGCAGATAATCAAACATAACCTTTCCTTTACACACCCTAGTATAAGCACCCCTCCTATGAGTATGGCCTCCCAGCCATGACCATCTGTCATCCTAGGCACTGCATACGTGGACAACATTGAGAGGTAGCCTCAGCTCAAACCTCTCCCGCGAGGGAACTAATACTAATGCATATAAACTTCCGGCTAAGCCTTACCCAATTCAGGTATTGTGGTTGTACGGTAAAATTGGAATGGTATCGCATCCGAACCCAACCATCAGTTTTTTATAAAAGGGCTAAGGCTCATGCCTCAACATTTTCATCATCATCATAACCATTGGTGTTTCTCAACACATGTCAACACATCTCAATGGAAGGACTCATCCTTCCAAGGTTTTCATAAGTCATTTTCACCAAGTATTCCCATCTAAAGTGATCAAGTGTTTGGTATAACTCTAAGCTACTAAGTTAAGAGTGTTCACTAAGGTGGGATGCTAAGATCAATCTCATGCCATAGAATGACATCTAAGTATAACTAGATAGGTCAAGTTTTATACTCTTTATGCTACCTTTAAACAAGTAAAGGACTTTGGTAAAGTAAAGAAGGTAAAGCTTGTAAATAACACTTGGAGTAGGTATAAGTCAAAGGGTATAACCAAAGCATGCCTAATGCATCATTCTTAGGTTATCTAGCTTGCAAGGATTAGCTTGCATTGTTAATGATGGATTGCTAGGTATAATACTTGCAAGTGTTAGCTTGCCAATAATAGCTTGCCTTGATTAGTGCAGTGGTTGAAATTCTCTTCCTCCTCCTCTTGGTAGAACTCCTCCTCCTCGAAAGCTTGGTCGGTACTATCGTCTATAAATACATACAGGATACACAATCACCAAACAATACTTAACTAGTCTACTTAGCACACTAAGGCACACATTTCATGATCTAGTATCATCACAAACATCACAAGGTTTAATGAACTAGTTTCGATTATTTTATTTGAGAAAAGTAATACTACTCATTGAAATTAACTAAGATTTAATATTCTCCAATTAAAATATGGGATCATGTGGACACATGTCATCACCACATATTCTAACACATGGGAATGTGATTTAAATGTTGGATCACATTCTAATAAGTTTAAGTTTAATATTTAATGATTTAAAGTGACTAGAAATGCCTATATAGCATTATTTTGGTACTAGTCCAAAGTCATTGCACGCAAACCTTAATATTATTACATATTCAGATAGGTGTGGTTAAATGTGATTTTTGAGAGTTGGAATCAACTCAAAAGCTATTATGGTTGATTTTAGAAAAATGTTTAAATGTGAAAAAGCTTCTGTCTTGTTATTTTTGCTAGGAGATATCTCTAACTCTAATTGATTTAAATCCAATGGGCTTTGATAGAGATTTAAATTATCTTTCCAAAAAAATTGGAATCATTCAATTTGGATTTGTAAAACTCTATGAATTGATTTTTTAACTAAAGGACAGAACTAAGTTTTAATTAAAATAGAAAAACATCTATTTGAATTACTGGGTCAGCGCGGGAAACTAAATGGGCCGGCCCGTGTACACTCCACGGTGCTGAGGGCTGCTGACAGGGGGGTTCCACCTGTCAGTGACTCATTAAACGCGAAGCGGTACGGGGTGATAAGGACCACACGATCAGATCCTGGATCAACGGCTCACGGTCATCGTCGACGATGGACACGTCGCCGGCGAGACTGAACCCTAGCACGGTCAGTGGGGGTGCAGTGGTGACATACCAGGGCTCCAGCTAGTGCGGTGAGGCGGGCAAATGAACTGGTGGACAACGGCGGACTCAGGCGAGGTCGCGGCAGGGGCTGAGGTGGACGAAATCAACGGGAGCTTCTCCTCCTCTGTTGCGGCTGCCTCCTGCGGAATTTCGGCGATGGGCTGCTCGAGCGGCTTCGGCGAGAAAGGGGAAATGATCAGTGGAGAGAGAGGAGTGGAATGGTGTGGCGATTGAGGCTAGGGGTGGCCTCCTTATATAGGCTCGACGAGGGGACCGAAGGCTGTGGGCAAGCTCGTCGGTGACGACGGCACAGGGGGATACCGGCGTTGGCGAGGTAGGCAGACGGTAGGCGGTTCCCTGGCAATCATCTAGAGCTTAATGGCGACCCTAGGGGCGGTGGCTAGCGGTCGGGAGCTTCCCGCACTCTGAGGGACAGAGGCAGTGCTCGACGGTGTTCCTGGCGACTGTGGGTCGCACGGCGGTGCATGGCGGTGTCTGGCGGGGTGAGAGGGTCAAGGCAGAGCGGCGCGCGCGGTCTGCGGTCGAGGCATGGTATGTGTCGTGCTGGCAGCAATGGCGCTCTAGCGTGCTCTGGCTGCACGCAGAGACTTAGTGTGCGACGCTTCCTCGGTGGTCCAGGGGCTGGCAGTGATCGTGGGGTGGACCGTGGGCGGCGGTGAGGTGGCGCCTCACTTCCTGGAGCAGCAGAGAAGGGCTGGCGGTCTGCTGCGAGCTGCGCATGCTCGACCGGCGAGCATGGCATCGGGGTGGCGTGGTACTGGCGCTGGGGACTAGGGGATGGGTTAGTTTAGCCTTGGTTAGATCAAAGAGGGACATAGGGAGTAAATTGAGGTCAAATGGGTGGCAAAACCCTGTAGAAACAGTGAGCTAAAACTAGAGTGTGATTCATGCCTACCAAGTGTTCGACCAAATGGCCGCATGAAGAAAAGATTTGAATTTTTCAAAGATTTTTGGTGGAGTAGTTTATCACAAGCTTAAACATGTGTGGTTGCTAGGATTTGCCAAATGGAATTCATTTGGTTGGTTTTTGAAAAAGTGTGATTTATACATATGAACTAGATTCAATTTTCAAATGTCATTTAAAATTAGAGTTTGAATGTTTTTGGGATGACACAAAGTGGGCCTTGGCACATCACTACTTGTACTAGCAAGGGGTGCAAAGAACCACAATTGTCTCTGTTAGGATTTGAGTGCTAGGAATGCCCAAAGTGGGCTAGGTGATTAAAATGGCAAAAGTGACCATTTCCTTATTTAACTCTTTTTGATTTCTTTTTCTTTGGGATTTGCTTGGGGATGATCTAGATGATGTGACATTCACCTTAGAGTCATTTTACAATCATTAGAACAAACAATAGTGGCCTTTCAAACAACTCATATTTTAAATACACACACATATGAATGCTTAAAGATTTTGAAATGGAAAAGTTTTTGTTAACCCTAAATTGGGTAGATTTGATCTTGATCGCTTGGACTGAAGTTTTGGGATGTTACAAATCTTCCCCCCTTAAACAAAATCTCATCCCGAGATTTAAGAAATAAAACTAGGAACTAAAGAGATCTGGGAACTCAGTCCTAATGTAGTCTTCTCGCTCCCAAGTGGCTTCTTCTTCGGTATGGTTGCTCCATTGAATCTTTAGAAATTTTATACTCCTGGTCCTGGTGGTTCTGTAGGCTTCCTCCAAGATACGGATGGGCACTTCATGATACGTCAGATCCTTGTTGATATCAACAGCTCGGTGATCGATGTTCTTGAAAACTTCGGTCTTCTCCGGCACTTCCAAGCATTTGCGAAGTAACGAGATATGGAACACATTGTGAATGGCAGACATCTCTTCTGGCAGTTCCAGTTGATACGATACTTCTCCTCGACGATTCAGAATCTTGAAGGGTCCGATATATCTGGGGGCTAACTTTCCTTTTAGACTAAAACGCTGGGTTCCCTTTAATGGTGAAACCTTTAGATATACAAAATCTCTGACAGTGAAAGTCAGGTCTCTCCTGTCTCGATTGGGCTGTCTTGAGGTGCTCACGGACTTTGTGAACCTTCTCTTGAGCTTCTCGGAGAATGTCGGGTCCAAAAATCTGATTCTCTCTACTTGTGACCAATTCAAAGGGGTACGACACTTTCTTCCGTATAGGAACTGAAATGGGGCCATTTGCAAACTGGCTTGATAACTGTTGTTGTATGAGAATTCTGCGAAAGGCAGATAATCTTCCCATTTTGATCCATACTCTAACACACAAGCTCTCAACATATCCTCTAGGATTTGGTTGACTCTTTTAGTCTGTCCATCGGTTTGCGAGTGATAAGCAGTGCTGAAATTCAACTTGGTTCCTAATCCTTCTTGGACTTTCTGCAAAAATCTCGAGGTAAATTGGTCCTCGATCTGATACTATGGTCTTGGGGGTTCCATGCAGGCTGACAATTCTAGCAATGTACAACTCTGCTAGCTTCGAACTCTGGTAGGTTATGTTGACAGGTATAAAGTGAGCTACCTTAGACAGTCTATCAACAATCACCCAGATTGAGTCATTTCCCCAACTAGAAGTAGGCAAACCGGTGATAAAGTCCATTCCGACGGAATCCCATTTCCATTCCAGAATCTGCAATGGTTGCAATAGTCATGCGAGTCTCTGATGTTCCGCTTTGACTCTTTGACAAATATCACACTTGGCGATGTAGCTTCCGATTTCTCTCTTCATCTTGTGCCACCAAAATTGCTCCTTCAAATCCTGATACATCTTTGTTCCTCCGAGGTGGATAGAATAAAGAGTATCATGAGCTTCTTGCATGATAACTTGCTTCAGCTCCGAATCTGCTGGCACACAGATACGGCCTTTGTACCATAGAACTCCTTCTTCGTCTTCGGTGAATCCAGTTACCTTTCCTGTACCAATACGACGTTTGATTCCGTCGATACTTTCATTTCCCTTCTGGGCTTCCTTGATTTGGCTAATCAAAGTGGGTTGAAGTTCAATGCTAGCTAAGAATCCTTTGCTAACTAGCTCAGTCCTAAACTGCTCCAACTCCTCATACAAACTTGGTTGCTTCTCCTTGATCATGGTGTTTAGCCTACAAGGCAATCTGCTAAGAGCATCCGCTACCACATTGGCTTTGCCGGGGTGATAGTGAATGTCAAGGTCATAATCCTTGATTAACTCTATCCATCTCCTTTGCCTCATATTCAACTCCTTCTGGGTGAAAATATACTTCAAGCTTTTGTGATATGAGTAAATCTCACAGCGATTACCCATAAGGTAATGACGCCATGTCTTCAATGCCAAAACTACGGCTGCTAACTCAAGATCATGGGTCAGATAGTTCTGCTCATGCTGCTTCAGTTGTCGAGATAGATACGCGATGACTTTGCCTTCTTGCATGAATACACATCCGAGACCAATCTTGGATGCATCACAATACACATCAAACGGCTTCTTGATATCTGGCATGATCAATATTGGGGCTGAAATCAATCTCTTTTTCAACTCTTGGAAACTTGCTTCACATTTGTCGGTCCATTCGAACTTTTTGTCCTTCTTCAACAATTGGGTCATGGGTCTGGCGATGCTCAAAAATCCTTCTACAAACTTGCGGTAATATCCCGCTAATCCGAGAAATGCACGGACTTGGGTTTGAGTGGTTGGGGCTTCCCATTCTTCGACATCTTTGATCTTGGAGGGATCAACAGCGACTCCTCCGGCAGACACAATATGTCCTAGGAATCCTACTTCTTTCAGCCAAAACTAACATTTGCTGAACTTTGCATACAACCGATGCACTCTAAGGGTTTCAAGGATGATTCTCAGATGTTGCTCATGCTCTTCTTCTGACTTGGAGTAGATAAGGATATCGTTGATAAACACAACGACAAACTTATCCAGAAAATTCATAAAGATCTTATTCATGAGATTCATGAAATAAGCAGGGGCATTGGTTAATCCAAAAGACATGACCGTATACTCGTATACGCCATAACGAGTAGTAAAGGCGGTCTTCGGAATATCCGTTGCACGAATCTTAAGTTGGTGATAACCAATCCTAAGATCAATCTTAGAGAACACATTTGCTCTAGTCAACTGATCAAATAGATCCTCTATCTTTGGCAAAGGGTACTTGTTCTTGATAGTGACGTCATTCAGCTTCCTGTAATCTGTGCACGAACGGTTCCCTCCATCTTTCTTCTCGACGAATAACATAGGCGATCTCCATGGCGATGCGCTTGGTTGAATCAAGCCTGTTGCCAACATAGCATCCAACTGCTTCTTCAATTCCACTAACTCTAAGGGGTGCATACTATAGGGTCTCTGGGCTATGGGTCCAGTTCCGGGGATTAGTTCAATAATGAACTCAATATCTCTATCCGGGGGCATACCGGGCAATTCATCTGGGAATATGCCGGGGTATTCACAGACTACTATGATTTGGTCTATGGTGGGTAGGGCTAGACTCTTATTACACTTGAATTGACGGGGCAAGGTTTTAGATATATGCTCTACTAATACTCCAGAGCTACTGGTCATGGTGATGGCTTTCTTGGCACAGTCTATCAATCCTTTATGCTTTGACATCCAGTACATTCCTAGTACTACTTCCAAACCTTTGGTTCCAAGTACTATTAGATTGGCATAAAAATATATCCCATGTATTCTGATAGGCACAGCTTTGCAAATTTTTCTAGCTTTTGTAGTTGAACCAGGGATTTGAACTATCATGACATGCTTCAAGTTGGTTGGGTGAATCTTACTAGTGCATGCAAATTCTTCGGTGACAAATGAGTGCGATGCTCCAGAATCAAACAACACTCTTGGTAAAGACAGAAAACATACCCAGCACTACATATGGCGCTTCTTGGGCTTCTCCGGCGTTCATGTGGAAGAGACGGACATTGCGGTTGTGAGGGTTCCCTGGGGCGAATCTTCTTCCTGGTTGAACATGACGCTGCTGTTGAGCTGGGGCATTCACATTGGCAGTGGCGGCAATCTTCTTGGGACACTCATTGGAGTAGTGACCCTTCACTCCACACTCGAAACAAGTGATCTCAGACTTGTCTTTTGCTGCCACGGGCACAACATTGCTTCTAGTTCTGGGTGTAGTGTTGTTGTTGTTGCTCTTGGGAGGTGCACGGTTGAAATTGCTGGTGTTGCCGAGGTGATTGTTGTTTCCTCTGGACTTCACATTTCCTCCGCTATGGTTGGGGTAGCTTGGGAGAGACATTGGGGGTCGATTGTTCCGCGGGGCATATCCTGCAGAAGGGTTGGGACGGTACTTCTGGTGACTGTTGGATCTAGTTTGGTGCATCATGCGACGTATGTGGTTGTCTTTTGCTTGATTAATCTTCCATTCCATCTAAATGGCAGAGTTGACTAGCTCTTCGAGATCCTCGAAACGGATGTTAACGAGGGCAGTCTGCATCTCATCATACAGTCCATTCAGGAATCTCTCCTTCTCCTTGGCCTCCGTGTTGATCTCATCAGGTGCATACCTGGCAAGGGACAATAATCTATCACGGTACTCCACTACAGTCATTCTGCCTTGCTTCAACTCTCTGAATTCATCCCTCATTCTGGTGACTAGACCTTGCGGCACGTGGGTGCGGCTGAACTTGATTTTGAAGGCTTCCCATGTCATCACATGACCATGGTTCATTGTGCGGATGCTGTTTCACCATGCTCTTGAATCTCCTGCCAAATAGTGGGTGGCAAAAAGAACTTTCTCATTGGCATCCACTCGTGCTACTTCTAGGTTGTTCTCCATTGTCTGCAACCAGTCATCAGCATCCAGTGGGTTTTCAGACTGGCTAAAGATTGGGGGATTGGTATTCTGGAAGTTTTTGAGTTTGGATCCATGATGATCCTGATTTCCATGGTTCTGGTTGTTGTGAGCCATCTAGGCGATCTGCTGCAGTGTTGCTAGATTAGCTTGGCGTTCTGCCCTACTAGCTTCACGGTCTGCAATGAGAATCTGCAGAATCTGTAGCATTGGGTTTTGCGACGAGCTGCTCCCTCCTTGGTTTCCACGAGTCATCTGAGCTTCTTGCTCCTTGATGGTCTTCTCGAGGTCGGCCACCTTCTTGCAAACACGGTCGATGGTGCGATCCTTCTTTGCACGTTGACGGCGAAGAGACTAACGATCCTTGACTAGAAGTGAGAAAGTCTAGGCCTTATGGGCGGCAAGGGCGAGGTTGTGGTTGGCGACCTCTCTAGCATTGTCCAACTCCTTCTGTCTGTCGTATAGTAAGAAGTCGAGGTTCTCCACTTGACGCTTCAATATGGGGTGACTTGGCATCTCTAGTGGCATTCCCATGGAATCACGCCTTGTATAGTGAACAAAGAGGGTTCCTTGGATTAGGTTGACACTCAGGGCACACAAACATGCGAGAGCTTCATGTGTTGCCCTGGCTAATCCATCTAGCTAGTTGTTCTCTCTCACTAAAAACTGAATCCTCCCAGATACTGGTGCTTCTATCTTGCCTCGAAGATCAGCAGTCACTAGCCATTGTAGATCTCCTCCTGGTGGACCCAGGAGTTGAGCTCCAAGAAATTCCGGATGCGGACGTTCCAAGAACTCAAATAGTGAATCCAGATCCCTCTCGAAGATCAGTTGGCCGTCGTTGCCCAACTGGTAGAACTTGCTGCATTGGGCTTCCATCTATAAGAATTTAGGATGAGAAAGTTAGTGAAGTGATCAAGTGTGTCAAAATTTTATGTAGTAATGTAAGAATTTGGACGAACATGAATTTTTTTGAAAGAAAGAATTCCCCAAGGGTAAGAGAGGAAATAGTTTTCATAAGTACTCACTTTGGTTTTTGAAACTAAGTTTTTGTTCGGACGTCCATTCTAACTAGGGTCTCCTATGATCAGGATGGCTCTAATACCAACTTGTCAACACCCGGATTTTTAATCCCAGATGCCTATTATGCCATACCTCGCAATCCCAGGATTACCATTTTTGCGAGACATAACAGATTGGATATCACAGTATATCATCCATTACAAACCATAATAAGGTCTTACACAAATAAAGGATCTCATGATCTAGTCTTAGTACAATCAAGCAGCGGAATAAATAGCGTAGCGATGGGGTCCATCTTCAGAGTCACATGCAATGCTGACGATGGGAGATGATCCTAGTTGTCGTAGCCGTCCTGCTGTCCTCCTTCAGGGTAGTCCTCCTCATAGTCTGGCCACGGGAATAGCCAGGGACAAAAGCCATGAGTACTCTTTAAGTACTCGCAAACTACCACTAACAAATAGGATAGTTCTAGTAGGAATGCTAACTCTAAGTTTATTTGTAAAGTTAAGTTTGAAACCTAAGTTGAGTCCAGAAACAAAGAAAGATAAAAGAAGTTTTAAAACACCTAAGTGGGAACTTAGTTGTCATAGTCACAACTCTGTTGTGGTCAAGTCATGTCACAATTCATTTCATAAGTTGTTTTGAAAACATCTGATAACGGAACAGTATGGCCACTCCAACTGTCCATAACCGCGGACACGGCTATTCGAATAGTTTGACACTCTGCAAAGGTGGTACACTTTCACCACAAGATTCGATACATCTGTCAGGGGTAACCCAGAATCATCATACTTAGTATGCAGATAATCAAACATAACCTTTCCTTTACACACCCTAGTATAAGCACATCTCCTATGAGTATGACCTCCCAGCCATGACCATCTATAACTCTAAGTCTAATTGATTTAAATCCAACAGGCATGGATAGAGATTTAAATTATCTTTCCAACAAAATTGGAATCATTAAATTTGGATTTGCAAAACTCTCTAAATTGATTTTTAAACTAAAGGACAAAACTAAGTTTTAATTAAAATAGAAAAACATCTATTTGAATTACTGGGTCAGGGCGGGAAACTAAATGGGCTGGCCCGTGTACACTCCATGGCGCTGGGGGCTGCTGACAGGGGGGTCCCGCCTGTTAGTGACTCATTAAATGTGAAGCGGTACGGGACGATAAGGACCACACGATTAGATCCTGGATCAACGGCTCACGGTCGTCGTCGACGACGGACACGTCGCCGGCGAGACTGAACCCTAGCGCGGTGGGTGGGGGTGCAGTGGGGACGTACCAGGGCTCCAGCTAGTGCGGCGAGGCGGGCAAACGAATTGGTGGACGACAGCGGACTCGGGCGAAGTCTTGGCAGGGGCTGAGGTGGACAAAATCGATGGGAGCTTCTCCTCCTCTGTTGCGGCTGCCTCCAGCGGACTTCTGGTGATGGGCTACTCGAGCGGCTCCGGCAAGAGAGGGGAAACGATCAGTGGAGAGAGGGGAGTGGAATGGTGTGGCAATTGAGGCTAGGTGTGGCGATTGAGGCTGGGGGCTCGACGTGGGGACCGAAGGGTGTGGGTGGAGCTCGTCGGTGACGACAGCACAGGGGGCTACCGGCGTGGGCGAGGTAGACGGACGGTGGGCAGTTCCCTGGCGATCATCTAGAGCTTAATGGCGACGCTAGGGGCGGTGGCTAGCGGTCGGGAGCTTCCCGTGCTCTGAGGGACAGAGGCAATGCTCGACGGTGTTCCTGGTGACTGTGGGTCGCGCGGCGGTGCACGGGATGGGTTAGTTTAGGCTTGGTTAGATCGAAGAGGGATAGAGGGAGTAAATTGAGGTCAAATGGGTGGCAAAACCCTGTAGAAACAGTGAGCTAAAACTAGAGTGTGATTCATGCTTGCCAAGTGTTCGACCAAATGGCCACATGAAGAAAAGATTTGGATTTTTCAAAGATTTTTGGTGGAGTGGTTTATGACAAGCTTAAACATCTGTGGTTGCTAGGATTTGCCAAATGGAATTTATTTGGTTGGTTTTTGAAAAAGTGTGATCTATACATATGAACTAGATTCAATTTTCAAATGTCATTTAAAATTAGAGTTTGAATGTTTTTGGGATGACACAAAGTGGGCCTTGGCACATCACTACTTGTACTAGAAAGGGGTGCAAAGAACCACAATTGTCTCTGTTAGGATTTCAGTGCTAGGAATGCCCAAAGTGGACTAGGTGATTAAAATGGCAAAAGTGACCATTTCCTTATTTAACTCTTTTTGATTTCTTTTTCTTTGGGATTTGTTTGGGGATGATCTAGATGATGTGAAATTCACCTTAGAATCATTTGACAACCGTTAGAACAAACAATAGTGGCCTTTCAAACAACTCCTATTTTAAATGCACACACATATGAATGCTTAAAGATTTTGAAATGGAAAAGTTTTTGTTAACCCTAAATTGGGTAGATTTGATCTTGATCACTTGGATTAAAGTTTTGGGATGTTACAGATCCCCTCCTGCTGAAGACACTCCTGATGATGAGAAAAATGTTTATCTCACTCGTCACGAGGATCACCACTTAGTTCATTACGACATATTATATGGGCTGGATCCTGAGCATCAAAAATGTTTCGATCTCAGCAATGCCTATGATACAATGGTTGAATTGAGAATGATTTTTGATAACCATTTTGTTGTATAGAGTTATGAAGCTTCTGGAAAGTTCTTTGGCTGCATGATGGAAGAGAACAGCTCCGTTAGCGAGCATGTACTAAAAATGTCTAGGTACGTCAATAAACTCGTAGCTCTGGGAATTGTGATTCCAAATGAGCTAGGTATTCATAGGGTTCTCCAATCACTCCCACCAAGTTAAAAGAACTTTGTGATGAACTATAATATGCAAGGCATGAATAAGTCACTACATGAGCTTCTTTCGATGCTGAAAACTGCTGAAGTGGAGATCAAAAAGGAGCATCAAGTGTTGATGGTGAATAAGAACACTTTCAAGAAAGGCAAGAAAGGAAAGAAGAAGGGTAAATTCAAGAAGGGTGGCAAGTCTGTTGCCGCACCTGAGAAGAAGACCAAGAATGTCGCAAAGCCTGAAACTAAGTGCTTTTATTGCAAGAACACAAGGTACTGGAAGCGCAACTGCCCCAAGTATCTGACTAACAAGAAAGCTAGCAAAGTGAACAAACATATATATGATATAAACGTTATTGACATGTACCTTACTACTACTCGTACTAGCACCTGGGTATTTGATATTGGTTCAGTTTCTAATATATATAACTCAAAACAAGGTCTATAGAAAAAGCGTCAACTAGCCAAGGGTGAAGTGACAATGCGGGTCAGCAATTGATCAAAGGTTGATGTCATTGCTATCGGAATGCTACCACTTCATTTATCATCGATATTAGTCATAAACCTAAATAATTGTTATTTGGTGTGTGATGTCTATGCACTTCTATTCTTGTAGACAGTTGTTGGGCCTCCAAGTGCAGAGGTTTGTAGAACAGCAGCAAGTTTCCCTTAAGTGGATCACCCAAGGTTTATCAAACTCAGGGAGGAAGTGGTCAAAGGTATCCCTCTCAAGCAATCCTACAATCAAGATACAAGAAGTCTCTTGTGTCCCCAACACACCCAATACACTTGTCAGGTGTATAGGTGCACTAGTTTGGCGAAGAGATAGTGAAATACAAGTGGTATAGGTATAAAACAACAGTGCCAGAAAATAGCTTGATGGCGTGGAAGATACTAAAGGCAAACTGAAATAAATATGGAAGCAAGCAAACATGTAACATATCTAATTGCAAACGGTGTTTCAATGCTTAGAAACAAGGCCTAGGGATTATACTTTCACTAATGAACACTCTCATATAAATATCTTCTCTTTATGATACTACTCTGAACTACTCTCCGGTTGGACACTCTAATCCATGGTAGGGCTATAACAGCACACATCAAAGTTCGCTTTCCTCATCTAGATAAGCCCACACTGTCACCTTGAGCACTAGATGGTTCCAACAAACACCACAATTTCATAGAAACATCCAACTCCAAATATAACTCATAACACGTATTTGTAATCTCTAGCCTAAGTGCCACACGGTGTGCACACTGTCAACTTCACACAGGTGGGGAGAGCATAGATCTATTACAGCACTTGAGTAGAAAGGTAGATCTACTTGATTACAAAGCTCATGATAACAATCTGATCATACATAGAGAGAGAGAGATGAACACATAGCTACCAGTATAACCCTTAGCCTCGAGGAAGATCTACTCCCTCATCATCATGGGAATCAACAACGGTGATGGAGATGGTGGTGGAGTCGATGGACATGGCTCTGGGGGCACTTCCCGACTTTCTGTCCCCCGAATCTCCCCTTCGGTGGTGGCGGCGCTGCAGAAACTTTTCGTGGCTGGAGGCTGTTTGATTTAGGGTTTTTGCATCAGGAGGCTTCTGATAGGCGAAGAGGCAAGGTCGGTGGGTGGACCAGGGGCCAACACCACTTGGTGGCGCGACTAGGGATAGCCCGGGCCACCACATGGTGTGGGCAGCCCCTGGCCCCTCTCTGTCTCGTATTCTGGCTCTGTGAGTCTTCCGATAAAATATTGACTTTGGCTTTTCTCCGGTCCAATTCCGAGAATATTTATTTTCTGGCTTTTCTAGAACCAAAAACAGAAGAAAACAGGCAACTGGCACTGTGGCATCTTTTTAATAGGTTAGTTCCAGAAAATGTGTAAATGTACTCCAAAGTGTGCACAAAACATAAGAAAGTAGATATAAAACAAGCATGGAATATCAAAACTTATAGATACGTTAGCAACGTATCAACATCCCCAAGCTTAAATCTTGCTCGTCCTCGAGTAGGTAAGTGATAAAAAGAAATAATAATTTTTGAGGTGACATGCACCATCATAAACTTGATCAAAGTATTTGTAAAACATTAATAGTTAGGATCATAGTACTTCAACATAGCATGAAAGATAAAGTTCTAACAATAAGACATAGCAACTATGTTGTAACATGAAAAGGCATAAACAAACGATTCATGAATAACAATGCTTTGCAAGACATTTGTTTGTTTCACATAAAGAAAACATAGCATAGTGGCATTTAGCTTATCCCTCATAATGTAGAAAATCATAATTGCATAGGACACCTTCAAAGTTCATCAGGGTGACTAGATACAAATAGTTCAAGAGCAAGCAATATCAAAGTTATGCATCAATCAACAAGTCTTGGGACCATGCACATTAAACTAAGAATGGCCACTATGCTCTCAAAGTAGGTGCATAAAGGTAGAAGGTGGAGACTCAACATAAAAGTAAAAGAAAGGCCTTCATAGAAGGAAGTAGAGATTCAAGTTTCATAAGGAGGTTCCAAAAATTATGGTACTTGTTAGCTTTAAGCTCTCATTGCCCCTATCATAAGCATATTTAAGTGATTAAGGTTAAAGCGACACAACTAAGAGGATATGCTTGATAAGTTATAAGCCGAAATCTTAGGCCCCTTACTTACGAAGACCGAACCTCATGCTACTCAACTTTAGTCACAAGTAAGCTCTTGTCATTGTAAGTACATATATATCATAGAGAACCGCCAACAGGATACCCCTTGCACATGATACAGGAGCTATCCCATAATCAAAATGACAAGGCAAGCAGACAATGAGCATCTCAGCGATCTTTTTATTTGTTATTTGCATAGGTTTTTATTGAGGATGCTTCATAGAGTGCTCAATATGGTTATGCTGCAAGTTTCCACCATGATTAGGCATGGTTTAGGCTAGCGGCCTAGGCGTTTCTCTAACACACATACAAACTCCATGATCTTACAAGTTCCACTTTTATTTCACACCGTCGGGATCCATAAGCAAAAGAACATGATATCAGCGGGGTATAATGTACAAGTGCAATGTTGAAAGCGTTCCCCATGATACATGGTTCTGCTAATTTCAACTTATAAAGCGCAAGCATATACGCAACAAAGATGGACACAATGGTTCAAGTTTATTAAATGCAAGAAAGTAAAGTGTGCCATCAAGTTCGTGAGAGCTTTAATCACTAATTTTCACATAACAAGTTTAATTCAGAAGGTAGATAAAAACATGAATATACTTGGAATAGCAAATGCTAATAGGTAGGTATGGTGGACTCTTTGGAATAACTTGGTTTTATTTAGAGTTGGATGCATGAGTGGAACTCATACTTTATTGTGGAGGCTAGCAAAAGACTGGGAGCGACAAACTAAGAGAGCAATAATGGCCATAATCATGCAGAGCGACAAAACATCATTGATCAAAGCATAAAGTGATACTACAAGTCGAAAACTAAAGGATCATCGAGGCTATGGTGACTTGGGATAGTCATAACATGGTGTGAGCATGCGCCAAGTCAACCCAAATAAAGCATCAAAGGAGAATACCAATATATTATGCTTTAATATGCTAAAACAACGCATGATTCTTCCAAGGCACATTAAGCAATCTCAATTGTTTATAACAAGTCATGCTACAGCAAATAATACTAAGCATCAAGCCAAAACAATATCAAGCATTGCATGACAAAGCATAGGCCACAGTCAAAAACGAGCTCTTTTTACCACATAAGCATGAACTTTCCTACTCTTTCCCAAACCAAACCAAACTATTTGCAAACCAATGTATGAAAGAGGGGGTCCAACCAATTTATTCAGAAAACTAAGCAAACAAAAGAAAACGAAAAACCAAAACGAAAACAAAAAGAAGATGCTCCAAGAACAACACAACTGTGCATGAAACAATAAAAATAAAGCGTTTGGAAGAAACCTGGAATTTTTATTGATGAAGAAGGGGATGCCTTGGGAATCCCCAAGCTTTGACGATTGTACTTCTTGGATATTTCTTGGGGTGACACGCGTGGCATCCCCAAGCTTGAGCTTTAGTCCATCCTTCATCTCATTACTCATTCCTTCCATACACCTTAAATTTTTCCTTCATACAAAACTTCACACAATCTTTATTAGCAACATTAGTGCACTCAAGATAAATAAGTATTAAGGTTCAGTTATAACACCAAATAAACTTCCATTAGAACACTAGCTACTGTAGAGCTTCCTTGGAAAAGCTCAATTCCCCAAAAGAACTCAAAAAGGAACCAACAAGAAGCAAATGCAGAAAATGGCAGAAATCTGTCAAAACAGACCAGCAGGTAAAGACGAATTTTTTCGAAGATCTTATGATGCTCAAATCAAAAAGTGTTGAACTAAAAAAAGTTATATAACAACCTGGGGCATAAGCACAAAACATTACAGCTCAATCCGACATACAGAGCTATCTCACGAATTTTTACGGTGAAGCAGAAAAATCTGTTTCGGGACAGAAACTTTCCCAATCATTACTTCTCTCTCATTAGAGGTTACTCTTGGCACAAAAAGCAAATAAAAAGTATAAGGAGCGGTTATTACAGAGGTAATAACTTCCAAGACTCATCTAAAACTTTTGGGTTATCTCCCAATAAGTACTTTTCTTTAACGCCTTTAAGTTAGGCATAAGAAGCAAAGAAAGAATCAAGTGTTCTCAAATGAAGAAGCATTAAGACCAAATTTTGTTTTCATAGGAGAAGCAAAAGAAATATTTTCTCTCTTTTTAGGGAAGTGTTCTATACCTTTCTTGAGTGGGAGTTGATATTTAATGGTTCCTTCTTTCATATCAATGATGGCACCAACAGTTCTAAGAAAAGCTCTTTCCAAAGTAATAGGACAAGAAGCATTGTATTCAACATCCAAAACATAGAAATCAACGGGGACATAGGAATCGTTAACCATAATAGAACATCATTAAGACACCCCATGAGTTTCTTTTTAGCATTATCATCAAGTGGGACATTCAAATAACAATCTTCAAGAGGAGGCAAATCAAGCATATCATAAATCCTTCTAGGCATAAAAGAAACACTACTATCAAGATGACATAAAGCTTTGAAATCAAAGTCATTCACTTTCATATTAATGATGGCTTCCCAGCCATCTTCTTGTTTTATAGGCATAGAAGCTTTATGTTTCATCTTTTCTTCTTTAATCTTTATGAGAGCATTAGTAATGTGTTTTGTAAAAGACATGTTCATAGCACTAGCATTAGGACTTTTAGCAAGCTTTTGTAGGAACTTAATAACTTCAGAGATATTGCAACCATAAAGATCAAAACCATACTTATCATTTAAAGTAGTAGAACTATTACTAGCCTCAACACTAGTGGTGGTAATAGTAGAAACACTAATGTTTCTAGCAATTTCATCTTCTCTTTTCCACTTAGCATGTAATTGAGCTAATAGTCTAACATTTTCATCAATTCTTACTCGTATAGCATTAGTAGTTGCAAAGGGATTATCATTAGTTTCAGGTTTAGCAGCCATTTTATTGATCAAAGAGGATTGAGCTTCAGACAAAGATCATATATTTCTTTCAACATTAGAGAGTTTCAATTGTAAACTAGGAATTTCCCTATTTAGACTCTCAACTTGATGGCTAATGTTCATCAAAATGGTAGATTGTTCCTCCATAGTTTTACTGAATAGTTTATTTTGCTCATATTGCAATTGCATGAAGTTTTTAGTGGCTCTTTCAATTTCTAAAATTCTTCCTTCACTAGTGTCAACACCCGGATTTTTAATCCCAGATGCCCGTTATGCCATACCTCGCAATCCCAGGATTACCATTTTTGCGAGACATAACGGATTGGATATCACAGTACATCATCCATTACAAACCATATATAAGGTTTTACACAAATAAGGATCTCATGATCCAGTCTTTAATACAACAAGCAGCGGAAATAAACGATAGCGTAGCAGTAGGGTCCATCTTGAGGGCACAGTAATGTCGACGAAGGCGGATAGTCCTAGTTATCATAGCGTCCCCATCGACCATCATCTTGATAATCTCCTTCATAGTCTGGCCATTATAATAGCCAGGGACAAAAGCCATGAGTACTCTTTAAGTACTCGCAAACTACTACTAGCAAGGAGTATAAATCTAAGTTAAAGTGATGAATCTAAGTTAACTATCAAGTTAAGTTTGAAACCTAAGCTGAGTTCAGAAGCAAAGAAAGATAAAATAAGGTTCTAGAATCACTTAAGTTGGGAAGCTATTATCATCAACACAACCCTATTGTGGTCAAGTCAAAGTTCATCATTCGTTTCAAGTTATTTAGAAAACATCTGACAACGAAACAGTATGGCCATTCCAATTGTCCATAACCGCGGACGTGGTTATTCGAATAGTTTGACACTCGGTAGAGGTGGTACACTTTCACCACAAGATTCGATACATCTGTCAGGGATAACCCTGAATCATCATACTTAGTATGCAGATAATCAAACATAACCTTCCCTTTATACACCCTAGTACAAGCACCTCTCCTATGAGCATGGCCTCCCAATCATGACCATCAGTCATCTTGGGCACTGCATAGGTGGACAACATTGAGAGGTAGCCTCATCTCAAACCTCTCCCGTGAGGGAACTAATACTAATGCATATAAATTTCCAGCTAAGCCTTACCCAATTTAGGTAATGTGGTTGTACGGTAAATTTGGAATGGTATCGCATCCGAATCCAACCATCAGTTTTATAAAAGGGTTAAGGCTCATGCCTCATCATTTTCATCATCATAAACCAGTTGTGTTTCTCAACACATGTCAAAACATCTCAATAGAATGACTCATCATTCCAAGGTTTTCATAATTCATTTTCACCAAGGATTCCCATCTAGAGTGACTCAAGTTTTTGATCTATACTAAGATACTAAGTTAAGAGTGTTCACTAAGGTGGAAGTGATGGGTTCAATCTCCTGCCATAGAGTGACATCTAAAGGTTTCTAAGTAGGTCAAGTTTTATACTTTTTATGCTACCTTCAAAATTAAGTAAAGAACTTTGTGTAAACTAAGGGAGGTAAAACTTGTCAATAAGACTTGGGGTACTAATAGTTAAAGGGGTGTGATCAAAGCATGCTGAAGGCATCTTTGCTAAACCATCTAGTTTAATTCTAGCCTACTAACAATAGCTTGCCTTGGTTGGTGCAGTGGTTGAAGTTTTCTTCTTCTTCTTGGTAGAACTCCTCCTCCTCAAAAGCTTGGTCGGTACTAGCGTATATAAATACATAGGGAGTGCACAATCACCAAACAGTACTTAACTAGGCTAAGTAGCATTCTAAAACACACATTTCATGATTTATTATCATCACAAACATCACAAGTTTTAATTCAATAGTTTCATCCTTTTTATTTTAATTTCTACTCATTGAAATATTAACTAAAATTTTAATATTCACCACCAAAATATGGGATCATGTGGACACATGTCCTCACCACATATTCTAACATGTGGGAATGAGATTTAAGGGCTGGATCAATATTACTTTGGTTTAAGTTCATTATTTAATGATTTAAAGTGACTGGAAATACCTATATAGCATTATTTTGGTACTAGTCCAAAGTCACTACATGTCAACCTTAATATTATTACATGGTTAGATAGATATGATGAAATGTGATTTTTGAGAGTTGGAATCAACTCAAAAGCTAACTTGGTTGATTTTATAAAAATGTTGCAAGTTGCAAAAGCTTCTGTTTTGTTATTTTTATTAGGAGAGATCTATAACTCTAATTGAATTAAATCCAACGGGCTTGGATAGATCATTTCAATACCTTTCAGACAAAATTGTTTTCATACAATTTGGATTTATAAAACTCTCAGAATTGTATTTTGAAATAGGGGACAGAAACTAGATTTAACTAAAAAGGAAAAACCAGATTTGAATCTATGGGCTAGCGCGGGAAAGGACTTGGGCCGGCCCAGTGGCGCTCCGCGGTGCGGGGCTCAGCTGACAGGGGGGTCCCGCTTATCAGCGGCACTTAACACGCGAAACGGTACGCGCGTTGTGGGCCGTAGGATTAGAAGCGAGATCAACGGCTGAAGGTCGTTGTCGACGACGAACAGGTCGCCGGCTAGCTCGAACCCTAGCGGCTCGGTGGGGGTCTACTAGGGGGCATACCAAGGCTCCAGCAGGGTCGGCGAGGCGGGCAAACAAAGTGGAAGACGACGGCGAGGCGAGGCATGGTCGCGGCGGAGCTTGGGGCGGTCGAAATCAACGACACCCTTCTCCTCCAGAGGCGGCGGATCCGGCTCCAATTCTGGCGAGCTGCTGCTCCAATTGATCCGGCTAAAGGTGGGTGAGGTTTGTAGAGGTGAGGGGAGTGGAATGGTGTGGAGAAGAATGGCTGGGGAGGGCTCCTTTTATAGGCTCGACGGTGAGACCGAGCGGGATGGGCGGTCGACGGTGGCGACATGGCTACGGCGAGCTAGCAGCATGGAGGGGGATGGCGATCGATGGGCGGTTCCCTGGCGGTGCTCTAGGACTTCAATGCGGCCGTAGGGGCGGTGGCACGCGGTCTGGGCGAGGTGGCGCTCTGCGCGGCCGAAGCGGCGGTGTCCACGGCGAGCGGTGGCTGTGAGGCTTTGGGCGGTGAACGGGGATGTCTGGGGTGTTCTCCAGGTCGAGGTGGAGCGGCGGGCGCGGGATGGTGCCAAGGTATGGTCTATGCGAGCGGGGACAGGGCATGCTCTGGGGGCGGCGGCGGCATGCTCGACAAGGTCCGGGCGCGGCAGTTCCTGGCCGTTCTGCTCTCTGTCTCTGGCCTGGGGCTGGTTGGGCGGTGGAGGTGGACCACTGGCAAGCTGCTAGACATGAGGAGAGGGGCTGGAGAGAGCTGCTGCTGCGAGTGCGCTGTCGGCCGGCGAGGGGGTGCTCGGCATGGCATGGCAGTGCAGCTAGGGGGTAGGGAAGATGCTGGTTAGGCTCTGGTTAGATCAAGGGGGGACAAGGGGATTAAATGGGGATCAATTGGGGGCAAAACTCTGTAGTAAACAGTGAGCTAGGATTAGAGGTGAGATTAAGCATGCCAAGTGTTTGATGAAATGGCTGCAAGAGAAAAAGTTTTGAATTTTGAGTTCAAAATTTTTGAGTGATCTCCACTAGTGATAGGTAGTCTCTGGTTGCAAGGGTTCTGAAAATGGAGCTCAAAAAGATGGTTTTTGAAATAGGGGTGATCTATGCATATGCATTAGATTCAATTTTAAACTATCATTTAAAATAGTTAACATAATGTTTTTAGCAGATCCAAAGGTGGGCCTTGGTACCTCGTTATGTGTACTAGCAAGGGGTGCAAAGATCAAGAATTGTTTCTGTTAAGAATTGAGTACTAGGAATAGCCAAAGTAGGCATGAGAGTTAAATTTGCCAAAATGACCATTCCTTCTTTTTAATTCTTTTTGATTTGATTTTCTTTAGGAAAAGTTTCGGAATGATGTAGATGAGGTTTAAATCACCTAAGAAACATTCTACAAGCATTGGATCAATCAATCATGGCAATTCAAACAACTCCTATTTTAAATGCACACATATATGAATGCTTTCATTTTAAATTTGGAAAAGTTTTTGTTAACCCTATTTTTGGATGATTTGATCTTGATAAGCTTGGATTAAAGTTTTGGGATGTTACAAACCTTCCCCCCTTAAACAAAATCTCGTCCCGAGATTTACAAAGAAAACTAGGAACTAAAGAGATCTGGGAACTCTGTTCTAATGTAATCTTCAAGGCCCCAAGTAGCTTCCTCCTCTGTATGGTTGCTCCACTGAATCTTGAGAAACTTGATACTCTTGGTCCTGGTGGTTCTGTAGGCTTCTTCTAAGATACGGATGGGTACTTCCCGATAGGTCAGGTCATTGTTGATTTCCACAGCTCTGTGATCGATGTTCTTGAAAACTTCAGTCTTCTCAGGCACTTCCAAGCATTTGTGAAGTAACGAGATATGGAACACATTGTGGATGGCTGACATCTCTTCAGCAGTTCAGCTTGGTACGATACTTATCCTCGGCGTTGAGAATCTTGAAAGGTCCGATATATCTGGGAGTTAACTTTCCCTTCAGACTAAAGCGTTGAGTTCCCTTCAATGGTGAAACCTTGAGATATACGAAATCTCCGACATTGAAAGTCAGGTCTCTCCTTCTCTTGTCGGCATAACTCTTCTGTCTGGATTGGGCGGTCTTGAGGTGCTCACGGATTTTGTGAACTTTCTCTCGCTTCTCGGAGAATGTCGGGTCCAAAGATCCGACTCTCTCCTACTTGCGACCAATTCAAAGGGTATGACACTTTCTTCCGTATAGGAATTGAATGGTGCCATCTGCAAACTAGCTCGATAACTGTTGTTATATGAGAATTCGTGAAAGGCGTGCCTTCCCATTTTGATCCGTATTCCAACACACAAGCTCTAAGCATATCCTCTAGGATCTGGTTGACTCTCTCGGTTGTCCATCTGTTTATGCGGGTGATAAGCGGTACTGAAATTCAACTTGGTTCCTAAACCTTCCTGAACTTTCGCCAAAATCTTGAAGTAAACCGGGTTCCTCTATCTAAGACGATGGTCTTGGGGTTCCATGCATCAACAATCCTAGCAATGTACAACTCTGCTAGCTTTGCACTCTGGTAGGTTGTCTTGACTGGTATGAAGTGGGCTACCTTGGACAGTCTATCAACTATGACCCAGATTGAGTCATTTCCCCTACTAGAAGTAGGTAAACCGGTGATAAAGTCCATTTCGACAGAATCCCATTTCCATTCCGGAATCTGCAATGGTTGCAATAGTCCTGCAGGTCTCTGATGCTCTACTTTGACTCGTTGACAGATGTCACATTTGGCGATGTAGCTTCCAATCTCTCTCTTCATCTTGTACCACCAAAATTGCTCTTTCAAATCCTGATACATCTTTGTTCCTCCGGGGTGGATAGAATAAAGAGTACCATGAGCTTCCTTCATGATAACCTCCTTTAGCTCCGAATCTGCTGGCACACAGATACGTCCTTTGTACCACAGTACACGTTCTTCGTCTTTGGTGAATCCAGGTACCTTTCCTGTACCAATACAATGTTTGATTCCATCGATACTTTCATTTCCCTTCTGGGCTTCCTTGATTTGGCTAATCAAAGTGGGTTGAAGTTCAATGCTAGCTAGGAATCCTTTGCTAACTAACTCAGTCTTGAACTGCTCCAACTCCTCGTACAAACTTGGTTGCTTCTCTTTGATCATGGTGTTAAGCCTATACGGCAATCTGCTAAGAGCATCCGCTACCACATTGGCTTTGCCGGGGTGATAGTGAATGTCAAGGTCATAATCCTTGATTAACTCTATCCATCTTCTTTGCCTCATATTCAGCTCCTTCTAGGTGAAGATATACTTCAAGATCTTATGATCTGAGTAAATCTCACAGCAATTACCCATCAAATAATGACGCCATGTCTTCAACGCTAGAACCACGACTGCTAGCTCAAGATCATGGGTCGGATAGTTCTGCTCATGCTGCTTCAGTTATCGAGACAGATACGCGATGACTCTACCTTCTTGCATCAATACACATCCTAGGCCAATCTTGGATGCATCACAATACATATCAAACGGCTTCTTGATGTCTGGCATGATCAAAATCGAGGCGGATATCAATCTCTTCTTCAGCTCCTGGAAACTGGCTTCACACTTGTCTGTCCATTCAAACTTCTTGTCCTTCTTCAACAATTGGGTCATTGGTCGGGCTATGATCGAGAATCCTTCTACGAACTTGCGGTAATATCTCGCTAATCCGAGAAATGAACGAACTTGGGTTTGATTGGTTGGGGCTTCCCATTCTTCGACATCTTTGATCTTGGTGGGATCAACAGAGACTCCTCCGACAGACACAATATGGCCTAGGAATCCTACTTCTTTCAGCCAAAACGCACACTTGCTGAACTTGTCATATAACTGATGCTCCCTCAGGATTTCTAGGATGATTCTCAGATGTTGCTCATGCTCTTCTTCTGACTTGGAGTAGATAAGGATGTCGTCGATAAACACAACTACAAACTTATCAAGGAAATTCATAAAGATCTTATTCATGAGATTCATGAAATAAGCAGGGGCATTGGTTAATCCAAAAGACATAACCGTATACTTGTATAAACCATAGCGAGTAGTAAAGGCGGTCTTCGGAATATCCGTTGCACGAATCTTAAGTTGGTGATAACCAGTCCTAAGATCAATCTTTGAGAATACATGAGCTCCGGTCAACTGATCAAATAGATCCTCTATCTTTGGCAAAGGGTACTTGTTCTTGATGGTGACATCATTCAATTTTCCATAGTCTGTACACAGACGGTTGCCTCCATCTTTCTTGTCGACGAATAACACTGGTGTTCTCCATGGCGATGCACTTGGTTGAATCAAACCTGTTGCTAACATGGCATCCAACTGCTTCTTCAGTTCTACTAACTCTAAGGGGTTCATGGTATAGGGTCTCTGGGCTATAGGTCCTGTTTCGGGGATTAGTTCGATAATGAACTCAATATCCCTATACGGGGGCATACCTGGCAATTCATCTAAGAATACATCGGGGTATTCACAGACTACTCTAACTTGGTTAATGGTAGGCAGGGCTACACTCTTGTTGCACTTGAATTGACGGGGTAAGGTTTCGGAGATATGCTCTACTGTTACTCCAGAACTACTGGTCATGGTGATGGCTTTCTTAACACAGTCTATCAGTCCTTTATGCCTTGACATCCAGTCCATACCTAGTACTACTTCCAAACCTTTGGTTCCAAGTACAATTAGGTTGGCATAAAAATCTATCCCATGTATTCTGATAGGTACAACTTTGCAAATTTTTCTAGCTTTTGTTGTTGAACCGGGGATTTGAACTATCATGACATGCTTCAGGTTGGTTGGGCGAATCTTACTAGTGCATACAAATTCTTCGGTGACAAATGAATGCGATGCTCCAGAATCAAACAATACTCTTGCTAAAACTGAGTTGACAGAAAACATACCCAGCACTACATCTGGCGCTTCCTGGGCTTCTTCTGCGTTCATGTGGAAGAGACGACCGTTGCGGTTGAGCGGGTTCCCTGGGGCAAATCTCCTTCCTGGTTGAACATGACGCTGATGCTGAGATGGGGCATTCACAGGGGCATTGGCGGCAGTCTTCTTGGGACACTCATTGGAGTAGTGACCCTTCACTCCACACTCGAAACAAGTGATCTGGGACTTGTCCTTGACTGCGACAGGTACAGCATTGCTGCCAGTTCTGGGTGCAGTGTTGTTGTTGTTGTTGTTGCTCTTGGGAGGGGCACGGTTGAAATTGTTGGCATTGCCGGAGTTGTGATTGTTTCCTCCGGACTTCACATTACCTCCGCTACGGTTGGGGTAGCTTGGGCGAGAATTTGGGGGTCGGTTGTTCCTTGGTGCATATCCTGGTGAGGGGTTAGGACGGTACTTCTGATGACTACTGGATCCAGTGCATCACGCATCATACGGTCTGCGGTTGTTGTTTGCCTGGTTAATCTTCCCTTCCATCTGAATGGCAGAGTCGACTAGCTCTTCGAGATCATCAAAACGGATGCTGACGAGGACAGTCTGCATCTCATCATGCAGTTCGTTTAAGAATCTCTCCTTCTTCTTGGCCTCCGTGTTGATCTCATCCGGTGCATATCTGGCAAGTGACAAGAATCTGTCACGGTACTCCACCACAGTCATTCTTCCTTGCTTCAATTCATGGAATTCATCTCTCATCCTATTGACAAGACCTTGCGGCACGTGGGTGCGCCTGAACTTGACCTTGAATGCTTCCCAGGTCATCACCTGGCCATGGTTCATATTGCGGATGCTATTCCACCAAGCTCTTGCATCTCCCGCCAGATAGTGGGTGGCGAAGAGAACTTTCTCATTCTCATCAACTCTGGCAATGTCTAAGTTGTTTTTCATGGTCTGTAACCATTCATCAGCATCTAATGGGTTTTCAGATTGGTTAAAGATTGGGGGATTTGTGTTCTGAAATTTTTTGAGTTTGGATCCTTGGTGATCCTGATTTCCATGTCCCAGGTTGTTGAGAGCCATTTGGGCAATCTGCTGCAATGTTGCTAAGTTGGCTTAACGCTCGGCCCTGCTTGCTTCACGGTCCGCGATAAGATTCTGCAAGATCTGCAGCATTGGGTCCTACGACGAGCTGCTCCCTCCTTGGTTTCCACGAGTCATCTGAAGATTGAGATAGATATAGGGGTAAGAGGGAAATTCTAAGGTTCATGGTTTTGGGTTTTCAAAGCTAAAACTTTGAGTTAAACTCAGGTTTTTCAACTAACTTCATTTTCATTCATGCAAGCAAGAACACGATACAACACACACCACAACAATCAAAGGGGAAAATAGATGGTTTGAAGAACCATTCTCCAAGCTACGATACAATGAGATGATACATCTCATGCTACAATAGTGCTCTAGTGCATCTATTCATCGTCGATGAAGTCGGAGTCTTCATCATCAGTGTAGAAGTCCACAGCATCCTCCTCCAGAAAGTCATCATCGTTGTTGAGGTAAGAATTCATATCTCCCTGGATGTCTTCACCCTCATCTTCTTCTTCTTTGGTGGCAAGCTGAGCTTCCTGCTCTTTGACGGTCTTCTCGAGGTCGGCCACCTTCTTGCGAAGACGGGTGATGGTGCGATCCTTCTTTGCATGCTGGCGACAAAGAGACTGGCGATCTTGGACGAGCAGTGCGAAAGTCTGGGCCTTCTGGTCGGCGATGGCACGGTTCTGGTTGGCTAACTCTCTGGCATTGTCCAGTTCCTGTTGTTGGTCATGAAGCAAGAAGTGAAGGTTCTCCACTTGACGCCTCAACTCTAGGTGACTTGGCATCTCCATCGGCATTCCCATGAAGTCACGTCTTGCATAGTGGGCAAAACGGGTTCCTTGGATCTTGTTCACGCTGAGGGCACATAGACGTGCGAGAGCTTCATGCATTGCCCTGGCTAATCCATCTAGCCAGTTGTTCTCTCTCACGGAGAACTGAATTCTCCCGGAAGTTTGTGCTTCGATGCTTCCCCGAAGATCCGCAGTGACTAGCCACTGTAGGTCTCCTCCTGGGGGTCCTGGAAGTTGAGCTCCAAGAAACTCCGGATGTGGGCATCCTAGTAACTCCGATAGCGAATCTAGATCCCTCTCGAAGATCAGCTGACCTCCGTTTCCCAACTGGTAAAACTTGCTGAACTGAGTCTCCATCTACAAGGATTAAGGATGAGGAAGTTACTGAAGTGATCAAGTGTGTCAAATTTTAAGTAGTAATGTAAGAATTTTGAGGAACATGAATTTTTGAGAAAGAATGAGTTCACAAGGGTAAGAGAGGAAATAGTTTTTCATAAATACTCACTTTGGTTTTGAAGCTAAGTTTTTGGTTTGGACGTCCATTCTAACTAGGGTCTCCTATGGTCAGGATGGCTCTGATACCAACTTGTCAACACCCGGATTTTTAATCCCAGATGCCCGTTATGCCATACCTCGCAATCCCAGGATTACCATTTTTGCGAGACATAACGGATTGGATATCACAGTACACCATCCATTACAAACCATACATAAGGTTTAAGCAAATAAGGATCTCATGATCCAGTCTTTAATACAACAAGCAGCGGAAATAAACGATAGCGTAGCGGTGGGGTCCATCTTCAGGGGCACAGGCAATGCTGACGAAGGCAGATAGTCCTAGTTATCATAGCCGTCCTGCTGACCATCATCTTGATAATCTCCTTCATAGTCTGGCCATGATAATAGCCAGGGACAAAAGCCATGAGTACTCTTTAAGTACTCGCAAACTACTACTAGCAAGGAGTATAAATCTAAGTTAAAGTGTTGAATCTAAGTTAACTATCAAGTTAAGTTTGAAACCTAAGCTGAGTTCAGAAGCAAAGAAAGATAAAATAAGGTTCTAGAATCACTTAAGTTGGGAAGAGCTTATCATCAACACAACCCTGTTGTGGTCAAGTCAAAGTTCATCATTCGTTTCAAGTTATTTAGAAAACATCTGACAACGAAACAGTATGGCCATTCCAACTGTCCATAATCATGACGCGCTATTCAATAGTTTGACACTGCAGAGGTGGTACACTTTCACCACAAGATTCGATACATCCGGTGGATAACCCTGAATCATCATACTTAGTATGCAGATAATCAAACATAACCTTCCCTTTACACACCCTAGTACAAGCACCTCTCCTATGAGCATGGCCTCCTAACCATGACCATCAGTCATCTTGGGCACTGCATAGGTGGACAACATTGAGAGGTAGCCTTAGCTCAAACCTCTCCCGTGAGGGAACTAATACTGATGCATATAAATTTCCAGCTACGCCTTACCCAATTCAGGTAATGTGGTTGTACGGTAAATTTGGAATGGTATCGCATCCGAATCCAACCATCAGTTTTATAAAAGGGTTAAGGCTCATGCCTCATCATTTTCATCATCATAAACCAGTTGTGTTTCTCAACACATGTCAAAACATCTCAATAGAATGACTCATCATTCCAAGGTTTTCATAATTCATTTTCACCAAGGATTCCCATCTAGAGTGACTCAAGTTTTTGATCTATACTAAGATACTAAGTTAAGAGTGTTCACTAAGGTGGAAGTGATGGGTTCAATCTCCTGCCATAGAGTGGCATCTAAAGGTTTCTAAGTAGGTCAAGTTTTATAATTTTTATGCTACCTTCAAAATTAAGTAAAGAAATTTGTGTAAACTAAGGGAGGTAAAACTTGTCAATAAGACTTGGGGTACTAATAGTTAAAGGGGTGTGATCAAAGCATGCTGAAGGCATCTTTGCTAAACCATCTAGTTTAATTCTAGCCTACTAACAATAGCTTGCCTTGGTTGGTGCAGTGGTTGAAGTTTTCTTCTTCTTCTTCTTGGTAGAACTCCTCCTCCTCGAAAGCTTGGTCGGTACTAGTGTCTATAAATACATAGGGAGTGCACAATCACCAAACAGTACTTAACTAGGCTAAGTAGCATTCTAAAACACACATTTGATGATCTATTATCATCACAAACATCACAAGTTTTAATTCAATAGTTTCATCCTTTTTATTTTAGAAAAGTAATTTCTACTCATTGAAATATTAACTAAAATTTTAATATTCACCACCAAAATATGGGATCATATGGACACATGTCCTCACCACATATTCTAACATGTGGGAATGAGATTTAAGGACTGGATCAATATTACTTTGGTTTAAGTTCATTATTTAATGATTTAAAGTGACTAGAAATGCCTATATAGCATTATTTTGGTACTAGTCCAAAGTCACTGCATGTCAACCTTAATATTATTACATGGTTAGATAGATATGATGAAATGTGATTTTTGAGAGTTGGAATCAACTCAAAAGCTAACTTGGTTGATTTTATAAAAATGTCGCAAGTTGCAAAAGCTTCTATTTTGTTATTATTATTAGGAGAGATCTATAACTCTAATTGAATTAAATCTAACGGTCTTGGATAGATCATTTTAATACCTTTCAGACAAAATTGGTTTCATACAATTTGGATTTATAAAACTCTCTGAATTGAATTTTGAAATAGGGGACAGAAACTAGATTTAACTAAAAAGGAAAAACCAGATTTGAATCTATGGGCTAGCGCGGGAAAGGACTTGGGCCAGCCCAGTGGCGCTCCGCGGCGCGGGGCTTAGCTGACAGGGGGGTCCCGCTTGTCAGCGGCACTTAACACGTGAAACGGTACGCGCGCTATGGGCCGTAGGATTAGAAGCGAGATCAACGGCTGAGGGTCGTCGTCGACGACGAACAGGTCGCCGGCGAGCTCAAACCCTAGCGGCTAGGTGGGGGTCTACTGGAGGCGGGCAAACAAAGTGGAAGATGACAGCGAGGCGAGGCGTGGTCGCGGCGGAGCTTGGGGCGGTCGAAATCAACGGCACCCTTCTCCTCCAGAGGCGGCGGCTCCAATTCCGAAGCTGCTGCTCAGCTTGCTCCGGCTAAAGGTGGGTGAGGTTCAGAGAGGTGAGGGGAGTGGAATGGTGTGGAGAAGAATGGCTGGGGAGGGCTCCTTTTATAGGCCCGACGGTGAGACCGAGCGGGATGGGCGGTCGACGGTGGCGACATGGCTACGGCGAGCTAGCGGCATGGCGGGGGATGGCGATCGATGGGCGGTTCCCTGGCGGTGCTCTAGGACTTAAATGTGGCCCTAGGGGCGGTGGCACACGGTCTAGGCGAGGTGGCGCTCTGCGTGGCCGAAGCGGCGGTGTCCACGGCGAGTGGTGGCTGTGAGGCTTTGGGGGGCGAACGGGGATGTCTGGGGTGTTCTCCAGGTCGAGGTGGAGCGGCGGGCGCGGGATGGTGCCAAGGGATGGTCTGTGCGACCGGGGACAGGGCGTGCTCTGGGGGCGGCGTCGGCATGCTCGACAAGGTCCGGGCGTGGCGGTTCCTGGCCGTTCTGCTCTCTATCTCTAGCCTGGGGCTGGTTGGGCGGTGGAGGTGGACCACTGGCAAGCTGCTAGACATGAGGCGAGGGGCTGGAGAGAGCTGATGCTGCGAGTGCACTGTCGGCCGGCAAGGGGGTGCTCGGCATGTCATGGCAGTGCAGGTAGGGGTAGGGAAGATGCTGGTTAGGCTCTGGTTAGATCAAGAGGGGACAAGGGGATTAAATGGGGATCAATTGGGGGCAAAACCATGTAGTAAACAGTGAGCTAGGATTAGAGGTGAGATTAAGCATGCCAAGTGTTTGATGAAATGGCCGCAAGAGAAAAAGTTTTGAATTTTGAGTTCAAAATTTTTGAGTGATCTCCACTAGTGATAGGTAGTCTATGGTTGCAAGGGTTCTGAAAATGGAGCTCAAAAAGATGGTTTTTGAAATAGGGGTGATCTATGCATATGCATTAGATTCAATTTTAAACTGTCATTTAAAATAGTTAACAGAATGTTTTATCAGATCCAAAGGTGGGCCTTGGTACCTCATTATGTGTACTAGCAAGGGGTGCAAAGATCAAGAATTGTTTCTGTTAAGAATTGAGTACTAGGAATAGCCAAAGTAGGAATGAGAGTTAAATTTGCCAAAATGACCATTCCTTCTTTTTAATTCTTTTTGATTTGATTTTCTTTAGGAAAAGTTTGGGAATGATGTAGATGAGGTTTAAATCACCTAAGAAACATTTTACAAGCATTGGATCAATCAATCATGGCAATTCAAACAACTCCTATTTTAAATGCACACATATATGAATGCTTTCATTTTAAATTTGGAAAAGTTTTTGTTAACCCTATTTTTGGATGATTTGATCTTGATAAGCTTGGATTAAAGTTTTGGGATGTTACAACTCGGTAATCCAGGTTTACCATTATAGCCATAAGTATTATTAGGAGAGTAGGGCCTATAATTGTTATTACCATAAGCATTCTTGCCAAAGTTGTTATTTCTTATGAAGTTCACATCAACATGCTCTTCTTGAGCAACCAAAGAGGCTAAAGGAACATTATTTGGATCAATATGGGCTTTCCCATTAACAAGCATAGACATAATAATATCAATCTTATCACTCAAGGAGGAGTTTCCTCAACAGAATTTACCTTCCTACCTTGTGGAGCTCTCTTAGTATGCCATTCAGAATAATTAACCATCATATTGTCCAGAAGTTTTGTTGCAGCACCCAAAGTGATGGTCATAAAGGTACCTCCAGCAGCAGAATCCAATAGGTTCCTTGAAGAATAGTTCAATCCTGCATAAAAAGTTTGGATAATCATCCAAGCAGTTAGTCCATGAGTGGGACAATTCTTTACCAAAGATTTCATTCTTTCCCAAGCTTGAGCAACATGTTCATTATCAAGTTGTTTAAACTTCATTATTTCACTTCTCATAGATATAATCTTAGCAGGAGGATAGTATTTTCCAATAAAATCATCTTTGCATTTAGTCCAAGAATCAATACTATTCCTAGTTAAGGAATTCAACCATTCTTTAGCTTTTCCTCTCAAAGAGAAAGGAAACAATTTCAGCTTAATAATATCACCATCTATATCCCTATGCTTTTGCATCTCACAAAGTTCAACAAAGTTATTTAGATGGGAAGCAGCATCTTCATTACCAATACCAGAAAATTGCTCTCTCATAACAAGATTGAGTAAAGCAGGTTTTATCTCAAAGAAAGTATTTTCAGGCATAGGTGGAGCAATAGGTGTGCTCATAAAATCATTGTTGTTGGTCCTAGTGAAGTCACAAAACTTAGTGTTTTCAAGAGTAGTCATTTTTTGGGGTTTTCAAATAAGAAAGCAAACTAGTAAAACTAAATTTTTTGTGTTTTTGAATAACAAAACAAGCAAACAAAGTAAAAAGAAAACTAATCTAAACAAAAACAACAAAGTAAATAGATTGGTTATGAGGGACTCCCCTTGTGAAGATGTCCTTGACTCCCCGGCAACGGTGCCAGAAAAATGCTTGATGGCTCAAAGGCACGCTACCGTAAAAGTGCTGGTGCATGGTTGATGTAGAGCTTGTTGGGAACCCCAAGAGGAAGGTATGATGAGCACAGCAGCAAGTTTCCCTCAGTATGAAACCAAGGTTTAATCGAACCAGTGGGAGCAAGGAAACACCCCAAAGGTGTTACTAGCTGAGCTTTGGCAGGGCGCACTACCGGTGGTAGTAGCAACGTGGAGACCTGCACAACACAACCACAGAACTTCGTCCCCAACTTGCGATGAGGCTATCAATCTCACCGTGTTTTGCGAAAAACAAAGGATTAAACGTATCGAATGGAAAGAAGTAATAGTTTGCAGAAAGTAAACACAAAGCAGTAAAAGATTGTAGATTGTATGTAAAGAAAAGGACCGGGATCCATAGTTCACTAGAGGTGGCTCTCCTTAAGATAGATAACATGCTGGGTGAACAAATTACAGCGGGGCAATTGACAAACACCGAGAAAGCAATACATGCATATACTAATCATCTTGACTCCTTTAAGACTTGATTGGGCATTACAGCATTATACATAGACCGCCATCCAACTGCATCTATGACTAATAATCCACCTTCAGGTTATCATCCGAACCCCCTCCAGTATTAAGTTGCAAGCAACAGATTATTGCTTATTTAACTGCATGTAAAGTAAACAATACGATTGTTCTATGAACAAAGGATTGTTGTTTTCTCCTAGTAGCAACAGACATCTAGTACCTTAGAGATTTCTGTCACTTCCCATTACGTGAGGCATGAACCCACTATCGAGCATAAATACTAACTCTTGGAGTTGCTAGCATCTACTTGGCCAAGATAGCTACTAACAACGAAAAGCATGCAAGATCACAAATAACAAAGACATGATAGAATCAATAATCAATCTAAAATAGCATCTCAATATCCATCGAATCCCCGCAAACACAACATGCAGAATTACAAATAGATGATCTTGATCATGAACGGAGCTCACAAGATCTAAACATGAAAGCACAAAGGAGGAGAACCAGCCATCTAGCTACTACATGGATCCGTAGTCCAAGGATGAACTACTCACGCATCACACCGGAGGCTTGCATGGTGATGAAGAAGGCCTGTGGTGAATTCTCTCTGGCAGGGTGCCGGAAGAGCTTCAGATCCTCCCGATCTAGGGATGGAGATGACGGCATGCTAGACTGCTCGTGGATTTTTGATTGGGCACTTAGGGTTTTCATCCCGAGGGTAATATATAGGCGGAAGGAGAGGCCGAGGGGTGTCTGAGCGCCACACCACCCCGGCATGGCCAGGCTGGCCGCTGGCCAGTGGTGTGGTGGCCCCTGCCCCTCTCCGCCTCAGATTCCGCACTTGATGACATCCGGAAAAATAGGCACTTTGGCTTTTGTCCCGTCCAATTCTGAGAATATCCATTTTCTGACTTTCCTGGAACCAAAAACAACAGAAAACATGCAGCTGGCACTGTGGCTCTTGTTAATAGGTTAGTCCAAGAAATCATATGAAAAGTACTCCAAAGTTGGAACAAAACACAAGAAAGTGGATAAAACCAAGCATGGAACATCAAAAATTATAGATACATTTGCAATGTATCAACATCCCCAAGCTTAACTCCTACTTGTCCTCGAGTAGGTAAGTGATAAAAAGAAAGAATAATTTTTGAGGTGACATGCACCATCAAAGACTTGATCAAAGTATTTGCAAAACATTGAAAGCTGGGATCATAGTACTTCAATCATAACATGAAAGACAAAGTTCTAGCAATAAGCAAAGAAACTATGATGCAACATGAAAAGGCACAAACAAAGTTCTAGCAATAAGCAAAGTTCGTATTGCTGTAAGCTTTCAAATGCATAGTAACCTAATCCTTCGACCATGAGGTTATGTTAATCACCATCACCAGATGGGTACTTTGATGACATCAAACACCGCTTCGTAACTGGGTGGTTATAAAGGTGTCATTGGGTATTCTGAAAGTATGTGTTGAAGCGCATGGACCAAGATTGGGATTTTTCCATCCATATGACGGATAGATATGCTCTGGGCCCTCTCGGTGGAATGTCATCTAGTTAGCTTGCAAGCATGTGACTAGGTCACAAGGGATGACATATCATGGAATGAGTAAAGAGTACTTATCAGTAACGAGGTAGAACTAGGTATGGAGATACCGACGATCAAACCTCGGATAAGTAGAATATCGCGTGACAAAGGGAATTGGTTTCGTATGTTAATGGTTCTATCGATCACAAAGTCATGGTTGAATATGTGGGAGCCATTATGGATCTCTAGATCCCGCTGATGGTTATTGATCGGAGAGGTGTCTTCATCATGTCTGCATATTCACGAACCATAGGGTGACACACTTAAGGTTCGAAGTTGTTTTAAGTAGATATGGAATATGCGTTGGAAACCGAATGTTGTTCGGAGTCTCGGATTGGATCCGGGACATCACGAGGAGATCCAGAATGGTCCGGAGAATAAGATTAATATATTGGGGATCATTTTCTAAGTTAGGAAATGTTCCGAGTGTTTGTATGGAGATTCTAGAAGGTTTCGGAATGTTCTGGAAGGTTCAAGAAGAGTTCTTGGTGTTTGCTTGAAAACCAAGAAAGGGTCAAAGGAAACCTTGTGGGGCGACGGATTCATGGGGAGGAGGACTCCTCCCCTTCCCAACTCCGGCCATAGGAGGAGTCCTACTAGGACTCCCTCCCTCCCAGCGCCTCCCTCCTTTAAATAGAAGGGAGGGCGCCTCCTAGCGCCTCTCTCATAACAAGCTCTAGTCGCCTTCTCCTCTACCTTCGCTCTGCTCGGCTTAGGCGAAGCCCTGCAATTCTCTACCACCACCACCACCACCACACCGTCGTGCTAGGATTCCGTGGAGAGATCTACTACCTCTGCTCGCTGGAACAGGGAGAGGAAGGTCTGCCGACTCATGCGACGTGACCGAAGGCCAGCGCGAGCACGCGCGGAAGGATCGTCCACACGATCTTGAGATCGGCAAGTGATCGACTACATCAACCCCGAGATCTAATCTCGTAACGCTTTCGGTTCTACGAGGGTTAGTACAGATCTATCTCGTTGCACATGTCTAATAGATTAGATCTTGGCTTTTATCTAGATTAGATCTGGGTTTTGTTCGTTCTTGCGATAGAAATTTTTTGTTTTCCATGCTACGAACCCATCAAATATATAGGCGGAAGGAGAGGCCGAGGGGGTGTCGGGAGCGGCCACACCACCCCCTGGCACGGGCCAGGCCTGGCCACGCGGCCGGGTGGTGTGGTGGCCCCCTGGCCCCTCTCCGTCTCGTATTCTGGCACTTGACGACATCCGGAAAAATAGGCACTTTGGCTTTTGTCCCGTCCAATTCCGAGAATATTCATTTTCTGACTTTCCTGGAACCAAAAACAACAGAAAACATGCAGCTAATCGTGTGGCTCTTGTTAATAGGTTAGTCCAAGAAATCATATGAAAAGTACTCCAAAGTTGGAACAAAACACAAGAAAGTGGATAAAACCAAGCATGGAACATCAAAAATTATAGATACATTTGCAATGTATCACAGGGCTAGCCCGCGCCACCACATGGTGTGGCTAGCCCCTGGCCCCTCTCCGTCTCGTCTTCTGGCTCCGTGAATCTTCCGGTAAAATATTGACTTTGGCTATTGTCCAGTCCAATTCCGAGAATATTGATTTTCTGGCTTTTCTGGAACCAAAAATAGAAGAAAACAGGCAACTTGCACTGTGGCATCTTGTTAATAGGTTAGTTCCAGAAAATGTGTAAAATTACTCCAAAGTATGGACAAAACATAAGAAAGTAGATATAAAACAAGCATTGAACATAAAAAATTATAGATACGTTAGCAACATATCAGTGTGTATTGAGCCTGAACATTATTTTTGGATCGTGTTTATTGGAAGACAGTTATTTGTTTAAACCCGAGAACAATGGTTGTTCCATTTATATGAATAATATATTTTATGGTCATGCACTTGTGAGGAAAGATATCTTTCTTTTGGATCTTGATTGTAGTAATACGCATATTCAAAATGTGGATGCCAAAAGAATCAAATTGAATGATGATAATGCTACATATATGTGGCACTGCAACCTAGGTCATATTGGTGTAAAATGCATGAAACAAATCCATTCTAATGTATTATTGGAATCACTTGATTATGAATCATTTGAGACATGTGAGCCATGCCTTATGGGTAAGATGACTAGAACCTTGTTTTCCTGTTATATGGAACGGGCGACAGACTTATTTGAAATCATGCATTTGAATGTGTGTGGAACAATGAGTGTGTCGGCACATAGACGTTGTCGTTATTTCATTACTTTCACGGATGATTTGAGTAGATATGGGTATATCTATTTAATGAAACACAAGTCTGAAACCTTTGAAAAGTTCAAGGAATTTCAGAGTGAAGTGGAAAATCATCATAACAGAAAGATTAAATTTCTACTATCCGATCGTGGAGGTGAATATCTAAAATTACGAGTTTAGCATACACATGAAACAATCTAGAATAGTTTCACAACTCACACCTACTGGAACACCATAGCTAAATGGTGTGTCAGAAGGTCGTAATCGTACATTATTAGATATGGCTTGATCTATGATATCTCTCATAGACGTGCCATTGTCATTTTAGGGATATGCACTAGAAACAGCCGCATTCACTTTAAATAGGACTCCATCTATAAATTTTTGGAAACGACACCATATGAATTATGGTTTGGCAACATACCTAAGTTATCATTTCTAAAAGTTTGTGGATGTGATGTTTGTGTGAAGAAACTTCAACATGATAAACTCGAACCCAAAGCAGAAACATGCGTCTTCATAGGATACCCTAAGGAAATGATTGGGTATACCTTTTATCATAGATCTGAAGGCAAGGTTTTCTTTGAAAAGAATGGATCCACTCTAGAGAAGGAGTTTTTTAGGAGAAATAGTGGGAAAGGATCCCACTGCAATTTTTATATTATATTAATCAAAAGAATTTACATATTTACAAACATGTTATTGGCTCCAAAAGAGCATAAAAGGTAGGAAACGAAGTTTCAGACTATAACCATTCCTTGAATGTTTCAACATGCTTTTCCTTCATATTGTGACTCAACATTTTAAGCTCATCCAAGTAGATAACTTTCCAATTATGGAAGGAAGGCCTCTAGTTTTCAAATATCTTGTTGTTTCTGACAATCCAAATACTCCAGGCTACAAGAATTATAATGTCCATCGCAAAAGTCAAATGCAATTTTGTTTTGATATCTTCAATGACTTCCATTGTAGATAAATGACATGTTCTTATAGGGCATATGTAGTTCCATAAGAGCTGATCCACCATTTCTTCTTAAAGATAATTTAGTGTAGCACAATTATAATCTCGAAGTTGGAAATTTTCCTTCTTAGGAGATTTCTAGTATTTATCCTATCCAGCAATAGCAGCCAAAATAAAAAATTGTGCTTGGACTAACATGAGGTTTGCAAATCCATGAGAACTGTGGTGGGGATATATGAACTCCAATAAGTGCTTTGTAGGACTTTTTGATGAAAATTGATTATCCCCCCATATATATGACCATTCTGAAGGGAATATGCCCAAGAGGCAATAATAAAGTGGTTATTATCTTATTCCTTGTTTATGATAAATGTTTATTTTGCATGCTATAATTGTATTAATTGGAAACGTTAATACATGTGTGTTTAATAAACAAATAAAGGGTTCCTAGTTAATAACGCGGTCATTGATTAACTAGCTCTAGTGATGCAACGGAAGCATCAACTCTCTTATAAACTAGCTCGTTGATTAACAAGATGATCAGGTTTTCTGATCATGGACATTAGATGTTGTTAATAACGAGGTCACAACATTGGTGGCATGATGTGATGAACATTCATCCAAAGTATAGCAATACAATCAAAGTCATTGTGTTTAAATTTCTATAACATCATACAAAATAATTTCAGTCCTTAGACCATGATATCATGTCAATCACTAACACGAGAAGAGTAACTTGATAACATCAAACGTCACACTGTAAGAGGGTGACAATAAAGGTGGGTTCAGATACTCCGAAAGTGTGATGTATAGGCTCATGTATCAAGAATGGGATTTTTCCATCCCGATGACGGATAGATATACTCAGGGCCCTCTCGGTGATATCACATTGAGATAGCTTGAAAGCAAGTGATGTGATCATTAGAATGTTATATCACGGGAATGAGAAAAGAGTGCATGTCGGTAATGAGATCAAACTAGGTATGGGGATACCAATGATCGAGTCTCGGACATGTAATATATCACGAGACAAAGGAATTTGGTTACAACGTTAAAGGTTCACATGATCACTAGAGTCATTGTTGAATGTGTGGGAGTCAGTATGGATCTCCAGGTCCCGCTGCTGATTATTAATCGGAGAGGGGTCTCTATCATGTTTGCATTATTTGTGAACCATAGGGTGACACACCTAAGGGATACTGACACCATTTGGAGCAAATATGTTTCAGGTAAATATTTAAGAAAGCGCTGGAATCATTTTGATGGAAACCGAAATTGTTTTGGGTGAAATTGCTGAAACTAGTTTGGCATGTGATATTGAAATGTTGCAGGGGTTTTATGTGAATGTTTGTTAATTAAAGTAATTAACAAAATTCTGAATAAAATAAATAAATTATTTTTATTTAATGAGAGCTTGCATTAAATTTGGTAGAAATATAATGCATGTGAGTGGACATGAGTGGAGGTGTGATTATGTGAGTGGGAGCTCCACCCACATGAATGAGGGAGAGGTGGGGGCACCCACCATGGCCAGCGGCCATGCCCCTTGGGAAGCCCCCTCCCCTATATAAGGAGCACCTCCTCCTCCTCACTCTCACACATCCTCGTGAAGGATCTCTCTCCCCCTCTAGAAATTATTCCCCATGGTCTCGAATTAGCGAGATACATGTTCTCTAGTGGCTTGATCTGGAAAGGAGTTGATGCTTCCGCTGCATCACTGGAGCGAGGACGCGGAGGTTGTCAGCGTACTAGACGTGTGTGCGATCACGGATGCACCGCTGCTTTGCGGTGCTGGACCTGATGGACTTGCTGGTACTGGACCTAGTGGACTCGCTAGACTTCATCATGATCTTGAGATCGGGAAGTGTACGACTACATCAACCACGAAATCAGTTTTCCTTAACAATGCTTTATTGCTCTTCAAGGGTATGTTCTCTATGGATGTACACCCACCCGTTGATTATATCTAGGTATATAGATCTTGGTGCTTAGTTGTTCACTTCGTAGGAATTTTTTTGTTTTCTATGCTACGAACCCAACAGTGGTATCAAATCCTAATCTATGTGTAGATGCTTTGCACGGGTAGAACATATAAGAGTATGTGGGCGATGATGATCATGTTATTGCATCTTATATGTATTTTGGATATTGCTGCCATAGTGGGATGAAGCGGTCCGGACTAACTTTACATGTCCTTGCACATGAGACATGTTCCACGCTTGACATGCAACTAGTTTTTCATAAGTGGCTAGCGGGTTTATGTCTCTCCTACTATAGTCAATATCTGATTTACAACGAGTTGCTAATAATTTGGTTATCACCGTTGTGGTTCCATGTTCGTAGGTAAGACCAGTTCTATCTTCGAAAGCCCTAAGCCATGTAAAACTCGCAATTGATAAATTAGAAGCATCTGGTTTAGATTATTGTTGGGCTAGTGTCATGATATGGCAATGTTATAATTTGAAGTATAGTTGATACTCTTGGAAATTATAGCATACCTAATGTGTAAGTGTCACATCCCAAAATTTTCCAAATTTTGAAATGTGAAAATTTTAAACAAAATGAAGAACCAAGTTCTTTGAAATTCAGAAGGAACAAAAACTTTTGGAACATTTAATATAATGCCTCCAAAACCCAAGCCAAATAAAATGGTTTTTGTTTGTAAGTGGTGTGCATGTTTTAAAAAAATCCCAATTCATGAAGCATGCATGAGCATCTTGCCTTGGTTGCATTTTTAAAAACCTAAGAGAAGTGAAAAATATCTCAAACCCTAAAACTCTAATTATTCGTTAACACTAAGAACAACACAATACTATGGATATACTCCATATTTATATTACACAAAATAACTCCTATGAGGGATAAAAAGATAAAGGACAAAATATTAAAACAATAGAAATTGGTTTCATCCAATTTGGAGCCATGGATAAAAAGATATGAATTATTTTGAGAATATATTTAATAAAGGCAATATTAGCTATTAAAACCAAAGTGAATAAATTTGGTTAGAAAAATTTGAGTTAGAAAGTAAATGTGTTCTATAATGCCCTAAAAACCTAATTTGAGTTTTACAAATTTTTAGAAATTTGTTTGATTCAAATTGGATCATTAAATCAAAAGATATTTAAGAAAACAGAAAAAGAAAAAGAAAAATCAGAAAAAAACAGAAGCAACAGCTCGGCCCAAACCCTAGCCCACTAAGCCCACCTGGCACTCCCCTTTCCCCCTCTGTTTCTCACCGTCCCCCTCTTCACCCCCCTCACTGACGGCTCGACCCCACGCCCACGTCACCTGCCACCTCAGCTTCTTCCACCGTGACAAATAGCCCCTCTCCCTCCCTCTGCCATTTCCAAATCGGCTCGAATTCGTGCGTTTGTGCAATTAATTCTCCACTCCGAGCCCTGCCTCTTAGCCGCCACTCCCTCCTCTCCGTTTTCCCCTCAGACACCACCACCAGAGAGCCCCCAGGCCCTCCGAATTCGACCTCGAACCGCCGTGGCCACCGACAAGCTCCGGCGAGGATTCCGGCAAGAACTCACTGCCCCGCACCTTCCCCTCTGTCATGTTGGCTTCTCCATGTCCTGGCGCGTGTTTTAACCCCGGCTATGTGCCTTCTCGTGCTCCAGGTCGACGACACGGACCATGTCCGGCGAGCTCCCTCTGCTGCCACCGTCCGACGGTTTTTCCGGTAAGGGCTTAGTTCCCGCCGCTTCTTTTTGGCCACTGCTAGACACTGCAAAACCAGGCGCATTCCCCTAACCCTTTTACGTGTCTGCTCGAGTACCAGATCGACGCCACCATCTCGTGGCCATGACCTCCGCCGTCGGCAAGTACTCTGGCGAGGAATTCCCGGCGAATCCGAGCGCCCCTTCATCGACCGCAAGCATTCCCGAGACCACCTCGACCGCGACGATCACTGGTAATAGTCCACGGTCTCCCTGCCCCTCTAGAACCACCGGAGCACCACCGTCGCGTCGCCACGCGCTGCCGCCGCCAGTCTGTGGTCTGAAAGCACCGCTCGATCTTCATCCAACGGCTTAGATAGATCACTTAGAGAAACGGTATGGGCTAATCTGGATCGCCCGTTGCCACTTAAAATCCAATGGCTCGTAGCAGTCGATCCGCCCGAACTGGTACCGGCCAATAAGAACACGCCACGTCGCCCAGGCTATTTGTTTAAATTAGAAAATAGACAGAATAAATCTTAAACTTAGAAATTCAATAACTTTTGATCCACAAATCAGAAAAATACAAATTTTGTGTCTATGGATTCAGAAAAATAAGACCTTTATTATAGAGACCTTGTTTCACACTTTTGCTTCTGGAAAATTTGAATTATAGGCAGAACCTTTTTAGGAGTATTTTACCCATAAAAATTGTTTTGTAAATTATTTTTGGGTGAATCTTTTTGCTATGGATTGCAAATTGAACCCTCTGTCCAGTAAGACCAAAATATAAATTTGGTTGACTATACCTAATAGTATGGGAATTATTTAGTGAGTATAGCCTTTCTAAATGCAAGGAATTATTGCTAATCGTTACAATTGCACAAATGGTTGCATTTGTAATCTTGCAATTGTAAAATGTTCAGAAAACACTTAGTAGTGTTCAAAACCTTTGTTATAACAACTTGTGCAATAAAATTGCCATCTTGCATGCTTGCATATTTTGCATGATTTTTGTATTGCCATTAGTGTTGACTTTGTGCATGTTTTGTCTTGTTTGTTTTGTTTCATAGATTGTGTGGATTGTCAAGTGTGTTACTGCAAAGAGTGTACCAACACCACCAACTACTAAGGCAAGTGGCACTATCATCCATGTCCTACTATTTTTCATTACACTTAGTGGATTTTTGTAGTATGCATCAGAGGACTACTATGATACTATGCTATGCTATATCCTATTAGGATATCCTTTATATATCCCTTAGTGGAAATACTGTAGTTGTAGTATGCTTAGCCCTGCTATAGATTCGGGGTGGAATATACCATATTGTGATTATATGAAGTGTTGGAAAAATATATATGTTTTATATAATAAAACAAGGACTCAATGAATCACCTGGGTGGAGTGTGGATACTCAGTTGAGAATAAGGTGGCGATGAAGGGAACCATGTCTATGGCTATCTCTTTCATGTGTGCACTAGGAGAACACCACCCAGGAACTTAGAGATTGAACATATTTCTCCTACAGTGGCTTCTGTGTACAGCCACATGCCAAATGGGCTCTGGCTTAGTCAATTACATAGTGGGAGACCCATGCATTGGTACCTCTTCAGGTTAACTGGAATTATGCATTGGAGGTTTATCCTTGCATTGGTGCCTGGTAGACGTGCTGGCATTATGTATTGGGAGGACTTCTATGGAAAGACTTTGTCACATTCTCGATCTGCCGGTACTCCATCTTGGTGAGTACTAATCCAGCGGCCACTGGTGGCGTCAAGACGAGATTGTGTCTTGTGGGTAAAGTGTACAACTTCTGCAGAAGATTAAATTCTAAGTACTTAGCCGTGTCCCCGGTTATGGACAACTCTGGGCAACTAAGGCCTGAAGCTATGGAAGATCTCAACATTCCAATTTCTCAAAGTAAAACTTGATGGTGTCAACAAGGAATTAGAAGAACTTGGAGTTTGCCAAGGAGTTCAGAAAGATATTGAAAGATGAAAAATATTTTGCAAAGATAGGATAAAACCATGTTGCTTTCTGCAAATGAGCCTAAGATCTACTTAGCCAAATATGCATATAGTGATAGTCCAACTTATATTCACCAACTTGTGACACTTGCCAATACATTCAAAATATTGACCCTTTGTGGTTGCAACCTATCATGTTGCAGGTTATTCTATTGATGAGTATGGATTGATGATAGAGGTTATGAGTCTGCATCCAACATGTTTGCCTGTGGCACATGAAGATGAAGGACTCCATGCTTTACTTGTATTCTGCTGCTTTGTAATAAGATAGCCTATGGCTATGAGTTTGTAATGAAGTATTCATATTCTGGATCATGCGATGTAATATGACCTTTGTATCTTGATATTACATCTTAAACTGTGGGTGCTAGCTATTCGATCCAGGGACTAGCACTGTAATCACAGGGATTCAAACCAAGCCAGGTTTGGGTCTTTACAGATGGTATCAGAGCATTGTGTTGCCTGTAGGTTCGTAACCCTAGGAATTGGACAAACCCCTTGTTAGGAATGAACTAATTTTATACTTAGTAGGTTTTCTCGTATACCTTGATCATTCTTTACTGAATCTCTTCTCCTTCAAACATGTATAGGACCAGCCTTTGCTTTCTCCAAGGACCTTGAGGATGGATCATGCCAACAAGGAGATCAAGATACAAGTTGGGACAAGTCCTTGAGCTTGCAAAATATGTGGAGAAGTAGGCCACACCTCTAAGGAACATCAAGATCAATGTCCCTTTTGTGATCACAACCATCCAGTTGGAGAATGTCCCACATCTCAAGTTACTTGTTACCTATGTGAAGGAACCAACCACATTCCTGCCAAGTGCCATCTCGACTTCATAGTGCAACAAGTGAAAGAACAAGTGAAGGATGGAATGTATCAAGCTCTTGGGAAGAAAGAAGAAAACCTTAGCCATATCACCTGCTCCAAATGCAAGAAAGAAGGACACAATATCAATGAATGCCCAGAGAAGGAAGTGCAAGAAAACCACAACAACACTTCAAGAAAAAGTACTCGAGACATGACAAAAGTGTTTTGCCATCGCTGCCGGAAGATAGGACACTTCACCAATGATTGCCGAACTCGAAAGAGAGCTCCCACTGATGTCATCATAGTGCGAACCATGAGACATTAGATTGCCTACCAATTATCATGTTCGAGTTATCGATATTGTGTTAGCATATGGATCATGCCGACCTATGTGGTATGACCATACTAGGTTGCTTGTTTCGAGAAAACTTGTTGTTTTCTTCTATAATGAGTTAAGTTGCTAAGTGATTGGTTGCTTGATGAATGTTTTGATTAAACTGGTTTGTTTTGGGTTGAGTGTGTTAGAACTCCCTTAAACCTATCTATCTATCTGTCTATCTATCCTTACTTATCCCTATTAAACCAACAGATGCCTCCAAGACGTGCCAACGACCATGATAACAATGGAGACAACAACAACAATGAAAATGAGATGCAACAGATGATGACTGCACAGACTCAGCTAATGCAGATGATGACACAATTCATGGCAACCATCAACAATCAAAATCAGAACAACAACAATCCACCACCTCTGGATATGCTCACTAGATTTCTGATGTTGAGACCTGCAAAGTTCTCTGGTACTTCTGATCCAATGGTAGCTGATGACTGGTTACGTTCAGTAAACAAAGACCTAGTGACTGTTGGATGCTCTGATGCTGAGAAAGTGAGATTTGCAGCGCACTTGCTTGAAGGCCCTGTAGCTACGTGGTGGGACAACTTTCAAGTCACTCACCCCATTAAAGAAGTGACTTGGGAAATATTTGAAGATGGTTTCCGCACTAATCATATCTCTTCAGGCGTGATGAGTCTGAAGAAGAAGGAGTTTCACAACCTTAAACAGCATCACCGCAGCATTGCTGAATATATTGAGGAATTCAATAATCTATCACGTTATGCTCCAGATGATACTGATATTGATGCTAAGAGGAAGGAAAGGTTCCTAGATGGACTGAATGATGAACTTTCCATGCAATTGTTAGTCGCTTATGTTCCAACTTATCAATCACTGTGTGACAAAGCTAGAAGTTTAGAGAGTAAGAAGGACAAAGTTGAGAACAGGAAGAGGAAGCATAGCTTTGACAAATATCACTCAGGATCATCACAGAAGATGCGTTCATTCAGAAAGGACAATGGAAATTCTGGATCACATCAGCATGAAGGAAATGGACATAATCACCATCACCAGAATCATCACATCAATAATGGAAGTGGTAGTAACAATGTGAATGGTACTAACAATGGAGATAACCTTGGTCAGAATCAACATAATGATCCCAAGAAAGACATTAGCCGATTCGTGTTACAATTGTAAGCAACTTGGACACTTTGTAGCAAACTGTCCTGAGAAGAAGAAGAAGAATGAGAATGTTGGAGACTCTAATGGGAGCAATTCCAATGTGACCCAGAAAGGACATGTGAACCACATCAACATGTATGGAACCCTTGAAGAACTAGATGGTGTGGAAGGTAAGATTTAGCTAACTTAATTCAGTGGTATAAGAATCTCAAGATGGAGAAATGTTAACAACCTTTGGATGTCAATTTTTTGGACCCTTAGCCAAGTGAATCAAATGCAACCCAACAAAATTTCCTTTTAAGGGTGGTAGCACCCAAGTATCCTAAAACCCAACCTATTCTTTCTAGCCTTCTCGAATCTCGGGACGAGATTCTTTTTAAGGGTGGTAGTCTGTCACATCCCAAAATTTTCCAAATTTTGAAATGTGAAAATTTTAAACAAAATGAAGAACCAAGTTCTTTGAAATTCAGAAGGAACAAAAACTTTTGGAACATTTAATATAATGCCTCCAAAACCCAAGCCAAATAAAATGGTTTTTGTTTGTAAGTGGTGTGCATGTTTTAAAAAAAATCCCAATTCATGAAGCATGCATGAGCATCTTGCCTTGGTTGCATTTTTAAAAACCTAAGAGAAGTGAAAAATATCTCAAACCCTAAAACTCTAATTATTTCTTAACACTAAGAACAACACAATACTATGGATATACTCCATATTTATATTACACAAAATAACTCCTACGAGGGCTAAAAATATAAAGGACAAAATAATAAAACAATAGAAATTGGTTTCATCCAATTTGGAGCCATGGATAAAAAGATATGAATTATTTTGAGAATATATTTAATAAAGGCAATATTAGCTATTAAAACCAAAGTGAATAAATTTGGTTAGAAAAATTTGAGTTAGAAAGTAAATGTGTTCTATAATGCCCTAAAAACATAATTTTGAGTTTTACAAATTTTAGAAATTTGTTTGATTCAAATTGGATCATTAAATCAAAAGATATTTAAGAAAACAGAAAAATAAAAAGAAAAACTGTAGAAAAAAACAGAAGCAACAGCTCGGACCAAACCCTAGCCCACTAAGCCCACCCGGCACTCCCCTTTCCCCCTATGTTTCTCACCGTCCCCCTCTTCACCCCCCTCACTGACGGCTCGACCCCACGCCCACGTCACCTGCCACCCCAGCTTCTTCCACCGCGATAAACAGCCCCTCTCCCTCCCTCTACCGTTTCCAAATCGGCTCGAATTCGTGCGTTTGCGCAATTAATTCTCCACTCCGAGCCCTGCCTCTTAACCGCCACTCCCTCCTCTCCGTTTTCCCCTCAGACACCACCACCAGAGAGCCCCCAGGCCCTCCGAATTTCACCTCGAACCGCTGCGGCCACCGACAAGCTCCGGCGAGGATTCCGGCAAGAACTCACTGCCTCGCACCTTCCCCTCTGTCATGTTAGCTTCTCCATGTCCTGGCGCGTGTTTTAACCCCGGCTATGTGCCTTCTCGCGCTCCAGGTCGACGACACGGACCAAGTTCGGCGAGCTCCCTCTGCCGCCACCGTCCGACGGTTTTTCCGGTAAGGGCTTAGTTCTCGCTGCTTCTTTTTGGCCACTGCTAGACAGTGCAAAACCAGGCGCATTCCCCTAACCCTTTTACGTGTCTGCTCGTGGCCGTGACCTCCGCTGTCGGCAAGTACTCTGGCGAGGAATTCCCGGCGAATCCGAGCGCCCCTTCATCGACCGCGAGCATCCCCGAGACCACCTCGACCGCGGCAATCACTGGTAATAGTCCACGGTCTCCCTTCCCCTCTAGAACCACCGAAGCACCACCCGTCCGACGCGTCGCCGCCGTGCACCGTCGCCAGCGCCGCCAGTCTGTGGTCGACACGCTGAGCATCGTCTGATCTTGATCTAGCGGCTTAGATAGATCACTTAGCGAAACGGTACGGGCTAATCTGGATCGCCTGTTGCCACTTAAAATCCAACGGCTCGCAGCAGTCGATCCGCTCGAACCGGTACCGGCCAATAAGAACACGCCACATCGCCCAGGCTTTTTGTTTAAATTAGAAAATAGACATAATAAATCTTAAACTTAGAAATTCAATAACTTTTGATCCACAAATCAGAAAAATATAAATTTGGTGTCTATGGATTTAGAAAAATAAGACCTTTATTATAGAGACCTTGTTTCACACTTTTGCGTCTGGAAAATTTGAATTATAGGCAGAACCTTTTTAGGAGTATTTTACCCATAAAAATTGTTTTGTAAATTATTTTTGGGTGAATCTTTTTGCTATGGATTGCAAATTGAACCCTCTGTCCAGTAAGACCAAAATATAAATTTGGTTAACTATACCTAATAGTATGGGAATTATTTAGTGAGTATAGCCTTTCTAAATGCAAGGAATTATTGCTAATCGTTACAATTGCACAAATGGTTGCATTTGTAATCTTGCAATTGTAAAATGTGCAGAAAACACTTAGTAGTGTTCAAAACCTTTGTTATAACAACTTGTGCAATAAAATTGCCATCTTGCATGCTTGCATATTTTGCATGATTTTTGTATTGCCATTAGTGTTGACTTTGTGCATGTTTTGTCTTGTTTGTTTTGTTTCATAGATTGTGTGGATTGTCAAGTGTGTTACTGCAAAGAGTGTACCAACACCACCAACTACTAAGGCAAGTGGCACTATCATCCATGTCCTACTATTTTTCATTACACTTAGTGGATTTTTGTAGTATGCATCAGAGGACTACTATGATACTATGCTATGCTATATCCTATTAGGATATCCTTTATATATCCCTTAGTGGAAATACTGTAGTTGTAGTATGCTTAGCCCTGCTATAGATTCGGGGTGGAATATACCATATTGTGATTATATGAAGTGTTGGAAAAATATATATGTTTTATATAATAAAACAAGGACTCAATGAATCACCTGGGTGGAGTGTGGATACTCAGTTGAGAATAAGGTGGCGACGAAGGGAACCATGTCTATGGCTATCTCTTTCGTGTGTGCACTAGGAGAACACCACCCAGGAACTTAGAGATTGAACATATTTCTCGTACAGTGGCTTCCATGTACAGCCACATGCCAAATGGGCTCTGGCTTAGTCAATTACATAGTGGGAGACCCATGCATTGGTACCTCTTCAGGTTAACTGGAATTATGCATTGGAGGTTTATCCTTGCATTGGTGCCTGGTAGACGTGCTGGCATTATGTATTGGGAGGACTTCTATGGAAAGACTTTGTCACATTCTCGATCTGCTGGTACTCCATCTTGGTGAGTACTAATCCAGCAGCCACTGGTGGCGTCAAGACGAGATTGTGTCTTGTGGGTAAAGTGTACAACTTCTGCAGAAGATTAAATTCTAAGTACTTAGCCGTGTCCCCGGTTATGGACAACTCTGAGAAACTAAGGCCTGAAGCTATGGAAGATCTCGACATTCCAATTTCTCAAAGTAAAACTTGATGGTGTCAACAAGGAATTAGAAGAACTTGGAGTTTGCCAAGGAGTTCAGAAAGATATTGAAAGATGAAAAATATTTTGCAAAACCATGTTGCTTTCTGCAAATGAGCCTAAGATCTACTTAGCCAAATATGCATATAGTGATAGTCCAACTTATATTCACCAACTTGTGACACTTGCCAATACATTCAAAATATTGACCCTTTGTGGCTGCAACCTATCATGTTGCAGGTTATTCTATTGATGAGTATGGATTGATGATAGAGGTTATGAGTCTGCACCCAACATGTTTGCCTGTGGCACATGAAGATGAAGGACTCCATGCTTTACTTGTATTCTGCTGCTTTGTAATAAGATAGCCTATGGCTATGAGTTTGTAATAAAGTATTCATATTCTGGATCATGCGATGTAATATGGCCTTTGTATCTTGATATTACATCTTAAACTGTGGGTGCTAGCTATTCGATCCAGGGACTAGCACTATAATCACAGGGATTCAAACCAAGCCAGGTTTGGGTCTTTACAGTAAGTTCCATAGACCTTGGCCTTACACATAAAAGAATGATAAACATCATACCACGATGCACATGATAGTGATCAAGTGCAAGAACCATATCATTTCACTTTATGCATATGATATTTTGTTTGCATCTTATATTGCTTGTATGGCACTTTAGTAGCATTATAAGATGATCCCTCATTTAGATATCAAGATAAAATTTGTTCTTCCTTAAGTATGCATCGTTAAGAAAGTTCGTTGTTTCGAGACATCACACTACAAGAAATGTGTTGACTAGTGACCTTTTCTTAACGACCCTGAGTTTTTTGGTCATAGATCTATGACCATTTCGAACCAACTGGTCGTAGACCACTTGGGAGGGTACAAACCCGGAAAAACTACAACTTTTTTTGTCAGGAAGGTCATAACTTGCTTACAGCAATTGGTCATAATAGAGACATAATTGGTCTATGACCTTAATTTTGGGCTACTACGACCAATTTAAATGGCCGTGGGTGTTATTCCTGATTACATAGGAAAGAATGATGACCACCTTAGCAGGTTGATCTAGGTGTCGCGTCCATGTGTCAATTTTCGTTGACGTGTTTGCATATGTGTCATATCCATGTGCCAATTTATGCTTACATGACTTGCATTGGATCTTTGAATAAACATCATATTGTGAGTCTAAAAATGATTTTTGCTAAAAATCATGAGCATTAGATCATGTACCTATAGTTGAAATCTGAAACACCTTCTACCGATTTGATAGAAATTTATCGTTTTCACGAGGGATGGACGGAAAGGTTTAAGATACCCTCGTTGGGACATTGACCATGTAATATGATTTAGTATTTTTTTAAAATAGGGCGATAACATTTTGTAACTTTAATTCGGTGGTTGTTTCACAAAACTGATGGGTTCGTAGCATGGAAAACAAAAAAATTCTACTGCAAGAATGAACAAAACCCAGATCTAATCTAGATAAAAGCCAAGATCTAATCTACTAGACATGAGCAACGAGATAGATCGGTACTAACCCTCGTAGAACCGAAAGTGTTAACGAGATTAGATCTCGTGGATGATGTAGTCGATCACTTGCCGATCTCAAGATCGTGTGGACGATCCTTCCGCAGCGTTGCTGAGCGCCTGTGAGACGGTCACACGCGTCGAGTCGGCAGACCTTCCTCTCCCTGTTCCAACGAGCAGCGGAGGTAGTAGATCTTCTCCACGGAATCCCAGCAGCACGACGGCGTGGTGGTGGTGGTGGAGGTGAGAATTCTGCAGGGCTTCGCCTAAGCCTGTGCAGAAGAAACGTGGAGGAGAAAGGCGGCTGAGAGAGATTGTTATGAGACAAGGTGCAAGAGGGGGCGCCCTCTCCCTTCTATTTAAAGGAGGGAGGCGCGCCTGGGGAGGGGGAGTCCTAGTAGGACTCCCTCCTCCTTGGGCTGGCGGGTTGGGGGGAGGAAACCTCCTCCCCCATGAATCCGTGTAGTGCCCCACTTGGTCTCCTTGATCCCTTTCTTGGTTTTCAAGCAAACTCCAAGAAATCCTCTAGAACCTTCCAGAACATTCCGAAACCTTCTAGAATCTCCATACAAACACTCCGGAACATTTCCTAACTTAGAAAATGATCCCCAATATATGAATCTTATTCTCCGGACCATTCTGGAACTCCTCGTGATGTCCCGGATCCATTCCGAGACTCCGAACAACATTCGGTCTCCAACACAAATTCCACATCTACTTAAAACAACTTCGAACCTTAAGTGTGTCACCCTACGGTTCGTGAATATGCAGACATGATGAAGACACCTCTTCTATCAATAACCATTAGCGGGATCTGGAGATCCATAATGGCTCCCACATACTCAACGATGATATCGTGATCGATTAAACCATTTAACATACGAAACCAATTCCCTTTGTCTCGCGATATTCTACTTATCCGAGGTTTGATCGTCGGTATCTTCATACCTAGTTCTTCCTCGTTACTGATAAGTACTCTTTACTCATTCCATGTTATGTCATCCCTTGTGACCTAGTCACATGCTTGCAAGCTATCTAGGTGACATTCCACCGAGAGGGCCCAGAGTGTATCTATCCGTCATATGGATGGACAAATCCCAATCTTGGTCTATGCGCTTCAACACATACTTTTAGAATACCCAATGACACCTTTATAACCACCCAGTTACGAAGTGGCATTTGATGTCATCAAAGTACCCATCCGGTGATGGTGATTAACATAACCTCATGGTCGAAGGATTAGGTTACTATGTATTTCAAAGCTTACAATAATCTGAACTTAATGACTTGATCTTATGCTACGCTTACTATGGGTGTGTGTCCATCACATCATTCTCCTAATGATATAACCTTGTTATTAATCACATCCAATGTCCATGATCAGGAAACCATGATCATCAATCAATCAACAAGCTAGTTCAACAAGAGGCTTACTAGGGACCCTTTTATGTTTACAAAACACACAAGTATTAGTGTTTCCTAATAATACAATTATAGCATGGGATGTAAACATTCATCATAAACATGAAGATATAATAATAACCACTTTTATTATTGCCTCTTGGGCATATCTCCAACAGTCTCCCACTTGCACTAGAGTCAATAATCTAAATTACATGGTAATATACCGAACACCCATGGCATTTTGGTGTTGGTCATGCTTTGCTCTAGGGAGAGGTTTAGTCAACGGATCTGCTACATTCAGATTAGTGTGTACTTTGCAAATCTATATGTCACCATCTTGGACATACTCGCGAATAGCATGGAACCGTAGCTTGATGTGCTTCAGCTTGCTATGTGACCTTGGCTCCTATGCATTAGCTATGGCACCTGTGTTGTCACAGTAGATGGCCATCGGGTCCAACGCACTGGGAACCACGCCAAGTTCAGTAATGAACTCCTTCATCCATATGGCTTCTTGTGCAGCCTTCGAAGCAGCTATGTATTCCGATTCAGTTGAAGATTTCGCCACAACGCTCTGCTTGGCACTCCTCCAGCTCACTGCAGCACCATTCAAAACAATCATTATCAGTGTGACTTGAGTCATACGGATCGGTGTTCCAACTAGCATCAGTGTAACCATTTACAACAAGTTGTTCATCACCTCCATAAGAAAGAACCATATCCTTAGTCCTATTCAGGTACTTTAGGATATTCTTGATCTGTCCAAAGGTTCCATTCCAGGATCACTTTGATATCTACTAGTCAAACTAATAGCATGTGCTATATCCGGTCTTGTACACAGCATGACATACATGATAGAACCTATGACCGAGGCATAGGGAATTTTATTCATCTTTTCTCTATCTTCTGCCGTAGCCGGACTTTGAGTTTTACTCAAGGTCTTACCTGACAACATGGGCACGAACCCTTTTTTTGCTCTCTTCCATTCTAAACTTCTTTAGAACTTTGTCTAAGTATGTACTTTGTGAAAGCGCTATTAGGCGTCTTGATCTATCTCTATAAATCTTGATGCCTAGAATATATGCTGCTTCGCCAAGATCCTTCATCAAAAAACTATTATTCAAATAGGCTTTGACGCTATCAAGAAGTTCTATGTCATTCCCAATCAACAATATGTCATATACATATAGTACTAGGAATGCTACAGAGCTCCCACTCACTTTCTTGTAAATACAAGCTTCTCCATAAGTTTGTATAAATCCAAAGTTTTTGATTACTTTATCAAAACGTTGATTCCAACTCCGGGATGCTTGCTTCTATCCATAAATGGAGCGCTGAAGTTTGCATACCTTGTCAACATCTTTAGGATCGACAAAACCCTTGGGTTGTACCATATACAACTCTTCCTCAATGTCACCATTAAGGAATGCCGTTTTGACATCCATCTGCCAAATTTCATAATCGAAATATGCAGCGATTGCTAACATAATCCTCACAGACTTTAGCTTCGCTACTGGTGAGAAAGTCTCATCGTAGTCAACTCCTTGAATTTGTCGGAACTCTTACGCGACAAGTCGAGCTTTATAGATGGTAACATTACCATTAGCATCTGTTTTTCTTTTGAAAATCCATTTGTTCTCGACAGCCTTACGGCCATCCGGTAAGTCCACCAAAGTCCATACTTGGTTTTCGTACATGGATCCCATTTCGGATTTCATGGCTTCTAGCCATTTGTCAGAATCTGGGCTCACCATAGCTTCTTCATATGTCGCAGGGTCATCAATGTTGTCCACTAACATGACGTTCAAGGAAGAGTCATACCACTCAGGAGTGGTACGGACCCTCGTTGACCTGCGAGGTTCAGTAGTAACTTCGTTCGAAGTTTCATGATCATTATCATTAGCTTCCTCTCCAGTCAGTGCAGACGGCACAGAAACATCTTCCGGTGCTGCGCTACTCTCAACTCCGAAAGAAGGTTCAACAACCTCATGGAGTTCTACTTTCCTTCCAGTCACTTCTTTCGAGAGAAATTCCTTCTCCAGAAAGGATCCATTCTTAGCAACGAAAACTTTGCCTTCGGATCTATGATAGAAGGTATACCCAATTGTTTCTTTAGGGTATCCTATGAAGACGCATTTATCCCGTTTGGGTTCAAGCTTATCAGGCTGTAACTTCTTTACATATGCTTCGCAACCCCAAACTTTAAGGAACGACAACTTAGGTTTCTTTCCAAACCACAATTCGTACGGTGTCGTTTCAACGGATTTAGATGGTGCCCTATTTAAAGTGAATGCGGCTATCTCTAATGCATAGCCCCAAAATGATAACGGTAAATTTGTAAGAGACATCGTAGACCGAACCATATCTAAGAGAGTTCGATTACGACGTTCGGACACACCATTACGCTGTGGTGTTCCCGGCGGTGTCAACTGTGAAAGTATTCCACATTTCTTTAAATGCATGCCAAACTCATAACTCAGTTATTCACCTCCGCAGTCAGAAGCAGAAACTTAATCTTCTTGTTACGATGATTTTCCACTTCACTTTGAAATTCCTTAAACTTCTCGAAAGTTTTGGATTTATGTTTCATAAAGTAGACATACCCATATCTACTCAAGTCATCCGTGAAAGTGAGAACATAATGATATCCACCACGCGATGCTACACTCATTAGACCGCACACATCGGTATGTATTATTTCCAATAAGTCCATAGCTCGCTCCATTATTCCAGAGAATGGAGTCTTAGTCATTTTTCCCATTAGACATGCTTCGCATCTTTCAAGTGATTCAAGAAGTCCGTCAGAATGGAGTTTCTTCATACGCTTCACTCCAATGTGACCAAGGCAGCGATTGCCACATGTATGTAGAATTATCATTTAATTTTATTCGTTTAGCATCTATGTTGTGAACATGTGTATCACTACTATCGAGATTTAATAAGAATAAACCATTCATCTCAGGTGCAAAACCATAAAAGATATTACTCATATAAATCGAACAACCTTTATTCTCAGACTTAAAAGAGTAACCGGCTCGCAATAAACAAGATCCAGATATAATGTTCATGCTTAACGCAAGCACCAAATAACAATTATTTAAATTTAAAACTAATCCCGATGGTAGATGCAGAGGGAGTGTGCCGACGGCGATCACATCAACCTTGGAGCCATTTCCAACGCGCATCGTCACCTCGTCTCTTGCCAGTCTTCGTTTATTCCGCAGCTCCTGTTTTGAGTTACAAATATGAGCAACCAAACCAGTATCAAATACACAGGCACTACTACGATTACTAGTAAGATACACATCTATAACATGTATATCGAATATACCTTTCTTCTTGATGTTGCCGTTCTTCAGATCCGCCAGGTATTTGGGGCAGTTACGCTTCCAGTGACCAGCACCCTTGCAGTAGAAGCACTCAGTTTCAGGTTTAGGACCAGCCTTGGGCTTCTTACCAGGTGCGGCAGCTTTCTTGCCAACCTTCTTGAAGTTGCCCTTGTTCTTAGGCTTGCCCCATTTCTTGAAATTGGTGGTCTTATTGACCATCAACACTTGGTGTTCTTTCATGATCTCCACTTCAGCAGTTTTCAGCATGGACGATAGTTCAGGTAACGTCTTGTTCATGTAGTGCATATTGTAGTTCATCACAAAGTTCTTGTAACTTGGTGGCAGTGATTGGAGGACACGGTGAATCCCCAATTCATTAGGAATCGGTATCCCCAACTCTCGGAGTTTGTTTGCGTGCCTAGACATGGTGAGCACGTGCTCGCTAACGGAGCTACCCTCTTCCATCTTGCAGGTAAAGAACTTCTCGGAAGCTTCATAGCTTTCCATGGCCACGCGAGTCTCAAATATGAGTTTGAGCTCCTTAATGATTTCAAATGGGTCATGGTGCTCAAAACGCTTTTGAAGCTCCGGTTCTAAACCGTACAGGATGGCACACTGAACTGTGGAGTAGTGATGTTTCCGAGTGGCATAAACATTCTGTACGTCATCGGTGGCATCTTCTGCAGGTGGGTCACCTAGCGGTGCTTCGAGCACATAGGTCAACTGACCAGCCCTGAGGACGATCTTCAGTCCATGGAACCAGTCCGTGAAATTGCTTCCATTGTTCTTAAGCTTTTCTTTCTCTAGGAACGCATTGAAATTGATGGAAGCGTTACATAATCTACAACAAATTTGCAAGTAATTTAGACTAAGTTTATGATAAATAGTGTTCAAATTTAATTCTTAAATCAACTAGGTGAACTCCCACTCAAAACAACATCCATCGCAGTTGTTTTAGTGATTACACGAACCAAATCCACTACACCAAGTCCGATCATCACGTAAGATGATGTAGCTTCATCGGCGAAAAATCTTCATGTTCATCATATCAATCATATGACTCATGCTCTACCTTTCGGTATTCCGTGTTCCGAGACCATGTTTGTACATGCTAGGCTCGTCAAGATTAACCTTAGTTTCCGCATGTGCAAATCTGGCTTGCACCCGTAGTATGCACACGTAGTCTATCACACCCGATCATCACGAGATGCTTCGAAACGACGAGTCTTAGCAACGGTGCCAACTAAGGACGAACACTTTATTACTTGATATTTAGTGAGAGGGATCATCTTATAATGCTACCGTCGCGATCTAAGCAATACAAGATGCATAAAGGATTAACATCACAGGCAATTCATAATTAGTGTGATATGATATGGCCCTTTCTTCTTATGCCTTCGATCTCCATCTCCAAAGCACGGACATGATCTCCATCATCACCAGCATTGCGTCAAGGTCCGTGGCGCCGCTTCATGGTTGTTCATCTTCACTAGCAACTATTACAACTACTTGGAACAAAGCTATTACAAGATGAATTGACACGCAGGTCTTAACAGAATTAAAGACAACCATTAGGCTCCTGCCGGTTGCCATATTACAACAAGGATCATTGCATACATCAAATACAATCACAATCACATGTAGGCCATATCACACCACAAAACCCCTGCAAAAACAAGTTAGACGCCTCTAATTTTATTTGCAAGTTTTACGTGGCTTGGGCTTTCGACTAAGAACGCATCTTACCTACGAAACTGAACCACAACGTTGATACAAGTGCTATCAAGTGCAAAGTGTAGATTTGATCTTTACTATGATGGGAGAGACAGACACCCGCAAAGCCACTTGTGCAATACGAGTTGCACGTCAAGCGTGGAGCAAGTCTCATGTACGATGACATGTAATGTTAGCCCGGGCCGCTTCATCCCACCATACCACAAGATGCAAAGTACACATATAGCAAAAGACGGCACGAGCACCAATGCCCACAACCTCATTGTGTTCTACTCGTGCAACAGATCTACGCATAGACAAGGCTCTGATACCACTGATGGGTTCGTAGCATGGAAAACAAAAAAATTTACCGCAAGAACGAACAAAACCCATATCTAATCTAGATAAAAGCCAAGATCTAATCTACTAGACATGAGCAACGAGATAGATCGGTACTAACCCTTGTAGAACCGAAAGCGTTAACGAGATTAGATCTCGTGGATGATGTAGTCGATCACTTGCCGATCTCAAGATTGTGTGGATGATCCTTCCGGCGCCGCGTTCCGGCAGCGCTTCCGCAGACGATCACACGTGCGGAGTCGAAGAATACCTTCCTCTCCCTGTTCCAGCGAGCAGCGGAGGTAGTAGATCTTCTCCACGGAGTCCCAGCAGCACGACGGCGTGGTGGTGGTGGTGGAGGTGAGAATTCTGCAGGGCTTCGCCTATGCCTGTGCAGAAGAAACGTGGAGGAGAAAGGCGGCTGAGAGAGATTGTTATGAGACAAGGTGCAAGAGGGGGCGCCCCCTCCCTTCTATTTAAAGGAGGGAGGCACGCCTGGGGAGGGGGAGTCCTAGTAGGACTCCCTCCTCCTTGGGCCGGCGGGTTGGGGGGAGGAAACCTCCTCCCCCACGAATCTGTGTAGTGCCCCAGTTGGTCTCCTTGATCCCTTTCTTGGTTTTCAAGCAAACTCCAAGAAATCCTCTAGAACCTTCCAGAACATTCCGAAACCTTCTAGAATCTCCATACAAACACTCCGGAACATTTCCTAACTTAGAAATTGATCCCTAATATATGAATCTTATTCTCTGGACCATTCCGGATCTCCTCGTGATGTCCCGGATCCATTCCGAGACTCCGAACAACATTCGGTCTCCAACGCAAATTCCACATCTACTTAAAACAACTTCGAACCTTAAGTGTGTCACCCTACGGTTCGTGAATATGCAGACATGATGAAGACACCTCTTCTATCAATAACCATTAGCGGGATCTGGAGATCCATAATGGCTCCCACATACTCAATGATGATATCGTGATCGATTGAACCATTTAACATACGAAACCACTTCCCTTTGTCTCGCGATATTCTACTTATCCGAGGTTTGATCGTCGGTATCTTCATACCTAGTTCTTCCTCGTTACTGATAAGTACTCTTTACTCGTTCCATGTTATGTCATCCCTTGTGACCTAGTCACATGCTTGCAAGCTATCTAGATGACATTCCACCGAGAGGGCCCAGAGTGTATCTATCCGTCATATGGATGGACAAATCCCAATCTTGGTCTATGCGCTTCAACACATACTTTTAGAATACCCAATGACACCTTTATAACCACCCAGTTACGAAGCGGCATTTGATGTCATCAAAGTACCCATCCGGTGATGGTGATTAACATAACCTCATGGTCGAAGGATTAGGTTACTATGTATTTCAAAGCTTACAGCAATACTAACTTAATGACTTGATCTTATGCTACGCTTACTATGGGTGTGTGTCCATCACATCATTCTCCTAATAATATAACCTTGTTATTAATCGCATCCAATGTCCATGATCAGGAAACCATGATCATCAATCAATCAACAAGCTAGTTCAACAAGAGGCTTACTAGGGACCCTTTTATGTTTACAAAACACACAAGTATTAGTGTTTCCTAATAATACAATTATAGCATGGGATGTAAACATTCATCATAAACACAAAGATATAATAATAACCACTTTTATTATTGCCTCTTGGGCATATCTCCAACAAAAACTCCCCTTTTTTGCACTCAGAAAATGAAAAATGACTTTTTTACTGCGAAAAGGAAAACTTCGTGAGACAATATTTGTGTGTTATGCCAAGAGACATTTGTGTGCGAAATATGAGCTAATTTAGATGAACTCTGCAATGAAAAATTCCAAAATCCTTCTAAATCCTTCTCATTTTTCCAAATTGCCAAAACCTTTGTGAAATTTTGTAAGTGCCAAAATCCCCCCGCCTTCACCTCCCGCCTCCTCCCCTCAAATTTCGGAAATAGGGAAAAAAAGAAAAATACCGAAATACCCCACCAAAATAGAAAAAGAAATGGGCATTTTGGACAATCCGACCATCCCCATCCACTCACACCTCATCCCCACCATCCCCACCTACCGGTCGAACCCTCTACTGCCTCTCCGCCCTCCCCCTCATCCCCCGCCGCCACCGAGCTCGCTAGGTAGCTGCACGACTACCACCTCCCTCTGATCCCCCGTCTCCCACCACGAAGGGGTCACCGGCCCACGACACCCATCGCCTCTCCCCCTTCCGTTCACAGAGCCACCACGCATCGCGTCGGATCTGGAGAACTGGCCGATTCCTACAGCCGGTGCTTCTAGCGCCGGAGCAGTGTGTGGCCTAGCTGCCTCCCTCCCCTCACCCGAAGCCGACATAAGCTGAAGATGCGCGTGTCTGGTGCCCGCAATGCATGCTCGAATGAAACGTCGACAGCGACGACCCCTGTGATGTGTGCAGCGCCTGTGAGATCGGATGAAAGGCGACGGCGTTCACGAGCTCGAACCAGGAACCGACGGTGGGCATGGTGAGCTTCCCCTCTCCTCCTGCCTCTCTACACGGACCCTTCCGCTCCTGGTGGCGATGTGTTGCGCCCGCCCGCGAGGCATCATGGCATTGGCGGCGGTCGGACAGGTCACCGCGGCGGTGGAGACTGCGGAGGGGTCTAGCGACGCGTGGGGAGGGGAGCAGCGGGACCTGGTGTTGCGGCTACAGATGGGGAGCCTCCTTGAGGACGGCCTCTCCAATATGGAGAGCTTCGTCATACGCTCCTATGAGGTCGGCATCAACAAGACCACCACCGCCGAGACCATCGCCAACCTCCTCTAGGTACACGCCCCGCTCCTCTATTCCGTGCCACGATTAGTCTTTACTGTTCTTTGAACATCTGCAGTTTTTAGTTCATGTCAAAATGACAGAGATAAGCAAGGATCCTTTTCAATTATATGACAATAAGCTAGTATTCCTTTGTAGATAACAAATTGTGTTCATGGTATATTTTCTGATCTTAGCTGGTATAGTTCATTGGTATAGGTTTCATTGCCATCGTCAGGTTCGTGGTATAATGCCTTTGTGTCGTGTACATTAGCTTGATACGAGACTGTGCGTGGTGTCATGTGGATCCAAGACATACACAATAAGTACCACTGTACCAATACATAATCTGTAGTGCGTACTCATGGGCAAGCGCCATCAAAATGTGATGGTCTTAGCAAACTATCTGTTAGGATTCTTTCTCGGTTATTATGTCCACTATTTATGCTGCTTGTGTATGGTAGCCATCATAACTTTAAGTAGTGCCTAAATCTTTTTCTTTGAACTAGAGAAGAGCATAACACTTTTGCTTTCGTTTGTATGCATACGGAATTCTTAACTTTTTCTGTACACAAGACATGTTTAGGGGCGAAGCGATGCTCATACCTTGGACCAAGACTAGGAGGGAGTTTAGGGAGTGGCCTGTGAAGCTTGTCTGGCCGTTGCCCCTGGCGGGAGTGCAGGGCGTACTCATCGGCAAGCATCATCAAAGATTGTTGTTGTCATGTCATGGGGAGGTTTTATGGCATGAGCTAATCTAGGGATCGATGATTTTACCATCTTGTTAGTACTTGGGCGAATTTTTTGTATTCTTTTATGCTCTTTTCTTGATATTTGCTTCAAGCTAATTATTTGCTTACGCTACAGATACCTATGTTTTAGTTTTGTTCCTGATAAATGCAAACTTGTTTAGGCTGCTATGTTTTTGGCTATTGTGTTGTTTGGTTGCTCTATTTAGGTGGATAAAAACATGTCTAGTAGGTTAATGCTATGTATATGCTTCTATTCCTGATCTGTATTATATTCAGAACTAGCATGAGGCCACCGGCGGCCGCAAGATCTGGCAAGGTATGGAGGGACGAAGGAGATGGTGGTCGCTTCCTTCGCCGCCGCTAGGCTCCTCGCGCCGGTGGCCTCGATATCCAGTGTCGCCCTCCTTCCACGCGTCCTCCATCCCACGTCAGGCCACATCTCCGCCTCAGCTGCCCGTCAACTCCAACCACCTCGCCTCCCGCCATGACGCAGGTCCTACTTCTCCCCTCCAACTACTCCTCTTCGATCTGCTCTAGCTACCTAGCCTTTTAATGCTCTAGCAGTAGTATATATGTAATTATTGTGAAATGTGCATGCTGGGAGGAACATATGACTATGTTATTTAGTATATATGTAATTATATTGTCAGTATTCATTAAATTCATGTTTAAGTAAGATTTGCAAATCCATATAAGTGTTTTCTCTTAACACACGGTCACACACTTAGACATAGAGCACTTGTAAATGTGCCAATTTCACAAGGTTTTCAGATATATTATGAACACAGATATGGGTGCCCTGCCCTGCTGGACACTTGAAAAAAGAGTTTTTCTTTTTTGGAAGGTGGTGTTCTTATGCTTAATAATGGGATCAATTTAAGCAAGTGGTTTTAATATCTCTAGTTGCAACTTACATGGATCTCTGGTTCATTCTTTGCTCACTCTTGTGACCAAAGGAAAGCATCTTTGTTGGGTTAGTGGGGTGTTCATGTAGCTCTGATTAATACAGATCAATGGATGCATGAATGAATGAATGAATGGTGATGGTTGTCTGGGTTAAATGTGCTCATGCGTGGTGTTATTGCAGTGTTATTGTTGTGTTCTGATCTGGGTTCGTTGTTTTGGTGGTGACTCGCAAGTTGGCAAGGCCGGTCGTAAGAAGTGGAAGTCCCTGACCTGTTGCTGTAATTTTGTTTCCCCTTCCTCTCTCGGGCTGATAGGTTGTCAGTCTTGATCTCATCCCGTAGTTCAGTGATTTGTATTCATGCCATGTTATGGGTTGGTTTTACGGAATTAAACAACTAGGCCAGTGCCAGTTAGAGAGCCCAATTTTTAGTTCCCGAGGGACCAAATCATGTCTCTTGTGTTATTTTAGATTGATATTAGAACTGCGGTGCTGCAGCATGCTGAGTAGAGTAAAAATGACCTCCAGTGCCGGGACTTGTATGAGAAACTATTGGCATCAATGTTATTGGTGGACATCAAATAATCTTATGTATTATCATCATGTTAATACCTAGATTCTTGCATGTAATAGCAATGCTTGTCCTAACAGCTAGGTAAATTTGTTTCAAATAATCTTGTTTGCAGGACAATTATGGATATATGGTGAAGGCCAATGGCAATCTGGAGAAGAAGGTTTTGTCCTTTGAGGTACACCTACACCCCACTAATTTGCGCATCTCCTATGTTTAAATTCATCATGATTATCTAGTTATCTTGCTAAATGTCTACCAAGTTAAATCTAAAAATTCATATTATGTCTTCCTGGTTGATTTGCTTTCTCCACTTGATCATGTTGGTGTCACTGCTGTGGGTTTGTTTTTAGGAGAAGTATGCCAGTGCAACACAAGAGAATTGCAAGCTGGAGGAGTTTTTGTTCTTGAAGGTACACCTGAATTTGAAACAAATGTACCCAGCTCCTACTGTCAGTTTACAATACCAGGTTGCTGCATATTAGAATTGCGGTGCTACAACATGCTAAGTAGAATAAAAATAAACATTGTGTAGTAAGGCATGTGTAGCAGAATGAAAAATAAACATGCTCTCTGTTGCTCTAGTGAGTTCCCCTCACTAATGTTAAAGTGCATGTCTAATATTGTAGACTGATTTTTTGATTTAATATTTAATTTACCTGAGTTAATTATGTCTGAATGGAAAAAATGCATCTGTTCTACTATAAAAAAGAACTACTCTATATAGTTCTCCCAAAAAGAATTACTCCGTGTATTTGCTTTTCATATTGATGATATTTGTTGGATTTGCTGTGCGATGTACATTCTCTTTGTCATGTTAGACAGCCATTTTTTAATTTCAATGTTGTGACCAGTAGATTGCTATAAAAAGGTTGAAGAAGGTCCATGCATATTCCTGTAACTCACCAAGTTTTCTCAAATCTCCCTCATATATAGGTTTCTTACATCAACACTAGAATATGTCTACGCGGCTGAATCAATGAGCATTTTCGTTTACAGTCAGTTGTATGAGATCATGCTTGCTGTTGTAGAGAAGAAAGTAGACACACGGTTGACCTCGAAGTGTGAAGGAGCCAAAAGCCCCATTCAACAAAGAGCTGGTTATATGTTGTAATAGTATCTGGGATTTGAAAATATTCATTACTTTGTAAAGATTATATTGTCTGCCAGATTTGGCCTGTGGATTTGAAAATATTCAATACTATGTAAAGATTATACCGTTTGCCAGATTTGGCCTGTGGATTTGAAAATATTCATTTGTTTTCTGTTTTCACTACAATATTATTTATTTGCTGGCATAATATGGAAATTGAAACATGGCTATTGGTTAATGAGAACGTGACAAAAACATTTAAGAAAAGGTAGAACGAAAAGGCTTAAAAATTATGGATTGTTAAAAGGTCGTGGCCCAACAAAATATGCTGCTTAAGACAAAGCCCATAATAAATTCTACTGTAAGTAGGCTCTAGTCCAGGAAGTTAAAAAGGCTGAAATTTTGGCTAGGCCCATTTAAAGGCAGAATTGGACCAGGCTGAATTAACTACCACGTCAGATTCCACGTAGGATTGGCTTACGTGGACATGCCAGAATGCCATGACCAAAATTTTGGTCATGGGCACTATGACCATCTATATTGGTCATAGTTGTCCATGACCAATTTATAAAAAAGGTCATTGGTTGTCTATAGTGACCCTTGGTATGTGACCTAGTGTTTTTGGTCTTAGCAAGGTCATAGATGGGTTACTATGACCTTTCAGTGACCAATATTTGGGGTCACCAGTTAGCACATTTCTTGTAGTGTCATGTGATGATCGGGTGTACTTGACTCTATGCTTTCAGGTGTAAGACAGTTGTACACACGCGAGTACTAAGGTTCTTGCTTCGCGAGTCTAGCATGTACAGACATGGTCTCGGAACACGGACCGAAAGGTTAAGCATGAGTCATATGGTAGATATGATGCCCATATAGATGCTCGCCTTTGAAGCTACACCAACTCACGTGAGGATCGGACTTGGTGTAGTGGATTTGGTTCATGTAATCACCAAAACAACTCGAGGGATGTTGGTTTTGAGTGGGAGTTCATTTGTAATTTGGATTAGTCGAACTCAATTTATCATAAACTAAAATCAAAGTGAATTTGCATAGTTTGTTATAGTCATTGGCATCCGTTTACTACCTTGCGCTTAGTTTTAACTCAGATAATAGAACTATAGAATTCTAGATACTTACTTTATGAACTGGTATCATATTGTTTTAAGTGTCAATTTAAAGTTTAAATGTCCTATGGCAAACTTTCAGCAAACTCCATCTACTCCATGAAGTTTAATAAGTAGTATTAAACCAAGAGTAACAATTCCAGTGTTAGTATCTAAAGTATCATGTTTGCCTCCATGATTCTTGATATTCAAAAGTTGTTTTAATATCGAGGTTATCTAGGAGTTGAAAGAATTGTTTTAGAAACCATCATGTGTGGAAGATATTGTGATATCTGAAACAATGTTTATGGTCGTAATATGATAGAGTATAATTTGGCAAAATACATGTTCTCATATTGTATGAGAATTTGTGAATGTTGGAGATGCTAGACATCTTAATCTCCCAAAAAGGTTTTGGGAACTGACATTATACTTGCGATTTGGCCTTATAGGCTATATTAGCTTGATCATGAAAGTTTTCATGATAAGGATGAATAGAAAATGTAGGTAAAATGTTTATTATACTAAAAGATTACTAAAGAATGGATTTTTGTAAGAACGCCAAACATTTGATGATGGTGATCTACTTGAAAGTGCAAGTTCAAAGGTATTAGTATTTGACTATACATGCTTTGGACTATGTGTCATATGTATGGAACCACTGTTGATGTTGATAGATTCTTTTAAAAGGAAAAGGAAATGCTGAAAGAGAATCTATAAAATATTTGGTAGAAAAGAAAAGACTGGAAATATCCAGCTAAGGTATATAGATGATATACATGTTATGGTTGTATTCTTTGCTTGTTAAACAATGTGGTTCTTGGGTATTGGATACTGAATTGGTTGGTGTGAAATGTCATACAGAACAACACAATTCATGAACTACAATGTCCTATGTAACTAGCAAGAGAATATGTGATGATGTTCATCACAAACAAATAAAGTGTTATTGTGTTCATCGTTGAAATCAAAAGTTACCTTCAAGATTTGTTTTAAATAATTGTTATTTTGTTTCGGTATTATGAGAACAATGGTTGTTCAAATAATTATTGTATTCCATAGAAGATGGATGAACTTTTACAAGTCTAGTTGGAGAAATCACGTCCATAAAACTAATGCAAAAATGTCACAAGACAAATGATTTAAAGATCACTTACAAAGTGACATCACTATTTAAATTATATTGGAAAGAAAACATGAAGAAACTCCATGTTGATGGCTTTTTGGAGTCTTTGATTTTAATCAATTGACGTTTGTGAGACTTTCCTCGAGATAATTGAAACTCCGTTCATAGGACAAATAGGAACGGATGACTAACTTATTGGACATTGTACATGTTGATGTATATAGGCCATTATGTGTAGCCATGAGTGGTGAATCTTTCAGCTTCATATGCTTTCTCCGAAAATTTGAGTGAATATATCTATATATTTACTTAATAAGGAAGAAGTATGAAACATTTGAAAATTGTTCAAAGACTTTCAGATGAAGTGGAAAATCATTGTAACAAGAAAATAAAGAGTTTATGATTCGATCATAAAGGAAGATATTTGAGTTACATGTTTAGCAAAACACCTAAGATTTGAGGAATTGTTCCATGTATTTGTGTTTCCCGATAAACCATAGGAGTATGGTACATTCGAGAGATCAAATTGATCCTTGTTTGACATGTTAAGATCAAAGGTGTCATTTGTAAAAATGCCATTATGTTTTAAGGATTAAAGCTTTAGAGACTACCGCTTTTACACTGAAAAAGTGCACCATCGTGATCCGTTGAATTGACACCATAAAGGTTATGCTTTGGGATAAAACCCGAGTTGTATTTTATTAAATTTTGGTATGCTATGCATAAGTAAAATGTTTACAACCAAATTAGGATAAGCACGTCTTTGTAGGTTATCCCAAAGAATTTGTTGGGTATTCCTCCATAATACCGAGGATAAAAGAGTCTGTCGCTTGGAACGTGAAGTTTCTTGAGAAGGAATTTTTCGCGAAAAGTTAAGTGGGAGGACAATAGAACTTTGATAAGGTTATTGAACCTTAGTTATATGTTCTAAGTAGCATAGCGCCAGAAAGTGTCCCGGTGGCAGCCAAAATGCTCATGGCTCTCGTGATTACAAAGGTTGTGATCTTGGAGATTAGAGTTCCTATTTGAACCATATGCGTCGGGTAACAATCAAATAGCGAGATTTGATGAACAAGTTGTTATTGTTTTGATAATGATAAACTGACTACATGCAAATAAGTGATGATGGGCCCTGGCTCCATAAAATGACTAGAAGTCATAAAAATCCGTGATAGTTTCCATACATGAGAAATCAATTTTTTGAACTTGGAAGACCCTCCGAAAAGGCATGAAGCCTATCGGTCGTATTTGGATCTATAAAGAAATATACATGGATGTTTGACATCTATGAAATAGTCGACATGTCGGAAAGGAGTTTACACCAATGTTCAAGGAGTTGACTAGACAAGATTTTATCTTTCATAGCGATATTTAGTCTTGACGGATTAATGTAGCAACCACTACATATAATTCAGTATATGGTAGTTGAATAAACAAAACAATATTCTTCTAATAGAATGGTTATCTAGGACGTGTACGCATGACACGGTCCGAAGGGTTTTGTTAATTCAAAGGATACTAAAGGGGCATGCAAACTTCAATGGTTAAAGTAAGCATAGCGGAGTTGGAATCTTCACCATGATGAAAATGTTAAAAGAGTTTAATTTCATCAGAGATGATGAAGATGCTTGCATTTGCAAGAAATTAAGTGGGAGCGCTAAGACATATTTCTAATACATTATGTAGATTACATATTGTTGATTGGAAATGATGTATCTTTTATTAAAACAAGATAAGAATTTCATTAAAATTGGATTTCAATGAAAGACTTGGGCAAAACCGGAATATTAGGCGTCAATGTCTATATGGATAGATTGAGGCGCTAATATGGTTGTACCAGACATACATATATGAGATATTGAAAGGTTTCAATATGGAAATGATAAGAAAGGTTCTTGCTGCATGGAAATAATTGAATCAAGATTCAAGTGTATCAACACTTGGTGAGTGAAATCACATGAATATTTTGATCAATAATACCATGATATGTACATATCCAGATATGTACGATGCTCTAAATGTTGCGAGGATATACCAGAATGATTCATAAGATGATGATTGGGCAATAGTAGAGATATTCTTATGAGCTTTGGAAGAACTAAGAATATATCATGTATAAGTGACAAATAGTGTAGTTCATTGTAAAGTGTTACATTGATACTAGTTTGTCACAAGATACAAATTAAATTTATCTCAATTTAAACTATGGGTGGCACAATGTAATGGAAGGGAGGTTCCATGATGGATTTGGATGAGTTCCAACGTTGATACATTGTGATGGATATTACAACAAAAAGGCTAAGTATATGGCTGCTATAGTAGCAGCAAAGGAGGGAATTTGGTTAAGTAGTTTGTTATCAAACTAGGTGTGGTTCACAATGGGATAGTACTATGAAGATATATTGTGCGACAATTATATCAACATGTTTTAACCCAAAGGAACTAAAGGTCTCACCAAATGACTAAATTTATGCAATGCCATCTCATTAGAGAATGATTTATGCGTAGACACGCAAAAACATGCAAATACACGCGGACCTGAAAATATTAGATCCAGAGATTATGTTAACCACTAGAAAACACGTATATACAACACAAAAGGCATAGGTGTTGAATGTGCAAGTTTATAGACTAGATTATTGACTCTACTGCAAGTGGGAGACTGAAGGGAATATGCCCGAGAGGCAATAATAAAGTGGTTATTACCTTATTCCTTGTTTATGATAAATGTTTATTTTGCATGCTATAATTGTATTAATTGGAAACATTAATACATGTGTGTTTAATAAACAAATAAAGGGTTCCTAGTTATGTCTGTCTTATAAACTAGCTCATTGATTAACAAGATGATCAAGGTTTCCTGATCATGGACATTGGATGTTGTTAATAACGAGGTCACAACATTCGTGGAATGATGTGATCAACATTCATCCAAAGTATAGCAATACGATCAAAGTCATTGTGTTTAAATTGCTATAACATCGTACAAAGTAATTCCAGTCCTTAGACCATGAGATCATGTCAATCACTAACACTATAAGAGTAACTTGATAACATCACATGTCACACCATAACAGAGTGACAATAAAGGTGGATTCAGATACTCTGAAGGTGTTATGTAGAGGCTCATGGATCAAGAGTGGGATTTGTCCATCCCGATGACGGATAGATATACTCGGGGCCCTCTCGGTGATATCACATTGAGATAGCTTGCAAGCAAGTGATGTGATCACTAAAATGTTATATCACGGGAACGAGAAAAGAGTGCATGTCGGTAACAAGATCAAACTAGGTATGGGGATACCAATGATGGAATCTCGGACATGTAATATCATGAGACAAAGGGATTTGGTTACAATGTTAAAGGTTCACACGATCACTAGAGTCATCGTTCAATGTGTGGGAGTCAGTATAGATCTCCAGGTCCCGCTGCTGGTTATTGATCAGAGAGGGGTTGCTATCATGTCTGCATTATTCATGAACCATAGGGTGACACACTTAAGGGATACCGACATCATTTTGAGAAAATATGTTTCAGATAAAGATTTAAGAAAGCGCTAGAATCATTTCGATGGAAACCGAAATTGTTTTGGGTGAAATTGCTGAAACTAGTTCTGCATGTAATATTGAAATGTTGCAGGGGTTTTATGTGAATGTTTGTTAATGAAAGTAATTAACAAAATTCTGAATAAAATAAAATAAATAGTTTTATTTAATGAGAGCTTGCATTAAATTTGGTGGAAATTTAATGCATGTGAGTGGACATGAGTGGATGTGTGATTATGTGAGTGGGAGCTCCACCCACATGAATGAGGGAGAGGTGGGGGCACCCACCATGGCCGGCGGCCATGCCCCTTGGGGCAGCCCCCCTCCCCTATATAAGGAGAACCTCCTCCTCCTCCACTCTCACACCTCCTCATGAAGGATCTATCTCCCCCTCTAGAAATTATTCCCCATGGTCTCGGATTAGCGAGATACATATTCCCGGTGGCTTTATCTGGAAAGGAGTTGCTGCTTCCGCTGCATCACTGGAGCAAGGACGCAGAGGTTGTCGGGGTACCGAATGTGTGTGAGATCAGGGATGCACCGCTGCTTTGCGTTGTTGGACTTGTTGGTGATGGACCTGATGGACTTGCTGGTGCTGGACCTGCTAGACTCGCTGGACTTTGTCACGATCTTGAGATCGGCAAGTGTATGACTGCATCAACCACGAAATCAGTTTTTGTTATCAATGCTTTATCTCTCTTCAATGGTATTTTCTCTATGTATGTACATCCACCCACTGATTGTATCTACGTAGATAGATCTTCGTGCTTAGTTGTTCACTTCATAGGAATTTTTTGTTTCCTATACTGCGAACCCAACAATGGTATTAGAGCCTGATCTATGCGTAGATGCTTTGCACGGGTAGAACACATAAGAGTATGTGGGCGATCATGATCATGTTATTGCATCTTATATGTATTTTGGATATTGGTGGCATAGTGGGATGAAGCGTCCCTTCCAAACCTCTCCCTGGGAGGTTCCTAGTAATGTAATTTGTTTGCTAGACCAAATTCCCCCAGGGAATATCATGTTTGTTGAAGATTTTGTGAATATTTTTGTGAAGAAGAGCCTTATTTTGGATATCCAAGTTTAAAACACCAAGCCCTCCTTGATTTTTTTGGCCTACATATTTTATTCCAGGCTACAAGAGCATTACCCTTAGCTTTGACATCATTATTATTCCTTCTCCACAGACAATGTCTCATATATTTGATGAGTTACTCTTTCATAGAGATTGGTACATCAAAACAACACATGAAGAAAATTGGAAAAGATGGAAGTACAAATTTCAGTAGTTGCAACTTGCCACCATAATTCAGGAAGTCAGCAATGCCACCCAGTATCCTTTGAACTCTTTGTAGAATAGGTAGGAAATGTTCCATTGTAGGTTTATTGATGCTCAAAGGTAAACCTAGGTAAGTGAAGGGGATACTTCCTTTTTGATAGTGCAGCGTTCTAGCAAAGTGTTCAAGTCTTTCTTTTGATACATTGATGGGAATCATGTTTGATTTGTGGTAATTAACTTTAAGTCTAGTTGATATGGCAAAAGTGTGCAGCAAGGCTTTCAGGCAAACCAAATGTCTAGCATTAGCTTTCAGCACTACTAGAGTGTCATCAGCATACTAGATTACTAGGAAGTCAGGGCAAGTCGAACTGCTAATAGGTGGTGTGATGCACCCATTATTCATGGCTTGTTCAGGACTGTTTGAAGTATATTTGCTGCTAGTACAAAAAGAAGTGGTGATAGAGGATCACCTTGCATTACCTCCCTCCTATAGTAGAATTTTTCCCAAGTACTCCATTTAGCAAAATTGCAGAAGTCCCAGAGCTGAGAATGATTTCAATCCATCTTAACCATTTGTGGCCAAATCCTTTAGCTTTTAGAATCTCTATAATTGTGTTATTCTTAGTTTTGTCAAATGCCTTCTCAAAGTCATGCTTTAAAATAAGAATCTCCTCCTTAGATTTATGACATTGAAAAATATATTCAAAGGCCCATCCTAGACAGTCTTGATTAGATCTTTTCTCCAGGAAACCATATTTGTTTTTATGAACCAGCTTTAGAATTATCTTTTGGAGTCTATTTGCTAATAGTATAGTGATGATTTTGAGCACACTTTTAAGTAAAGAGATTGGCCTAAATTCAGCAGGAGTAGTGGGATAATCTTAGGAATCAAGGTGATGAAGGAGGTGTTGATGCTCTCCAAGTCAATATCTCCCTTATAAAAATCATGAATCGTCTCATGAACATGTGTCTTAACGATGCTCCAATAGGTTTTCATAAATTCATTGTTAAATCCATCCTAACTAGGGGATTTGTCATTTTGTAGATCCTTTACTACATCATCAATTTCCTTCTTAGTAAAAGGAGCTTCTAGGGACACCAGATCCTCACTACTTACTTTATTTTGTATCAGGGTACTTAGATCAAATTCCATTTTGGGTTTGTCGTTGCTCCCTATTCTTCCCTTAAAAGTTTTCCGCAGAATTTCTGCCTTCCCATCATGATCATTGATCTCTGCATTATCACTATTTTTAGCATATCAATATAGTTGTGCCTATAATTTATATTTGCTCTTGTGTGGAAGAATCTCGTATTTTCGTCTCCAAGCTTCACCCATCTAATTTTACCTCCTTGTTTCTAGTAGGATTTTTGGTTTTGAAGTAGTGTAATGATATGTGTCTTCAAATATCTCTTAAATTCCATTCCACTATGGATAGAGGCCTCATTTCCTCAATAATATATAAGAATTCAATAGTTCCATTTACTTTATCTATCTGATTCTTGAGGCAAGGCAGCTTTTTTCACCAAAGATTTAAGCATCTTCTTATATTCTTCAATTTGACATTGATCCTTTTTGCATTATTAGAGTGTCCCATAGGAATTCTCCAAACATTTTCCACAATCTCCTTGAAAGCACTATGTTGAAGCCAATAATTTTCGAATCTAAAAACTTTTGTCCTTGGGATAGAAGTAGTGATTGCTATGATGCAAGGCACATGACCAGAGGTTGGCTTCACAAGGGAGTAAGCAAAGGTGGATGGGTAAGAGATTGTCCAAGAACTAGAGGTAAAACCTAGTCTAATTTCTAAAGTAGGGGGTCCTTTTGCATATTACTGCAAGTAAACTTTCTACCTTTGAGAGGTAATTCAATTAGTCCAAGGTTGTTGATTGCCTCATTGAATAAAAGCATGTCATTTATGTCTCCCCCATTCCTTGTTTTTGTCAGATGGGCTTATAATACAATTAAAATCTCCCATCACCATGCAATCCATATCTTCAGGCATATCAATGTTCAAGAACCAGTCTAAGAATAGTGCCTTCCTCTGAGGTTGACAAGGCCCATAAACATTAGTTAAGATCCTCTCTTCATTTGAGAGATTACTGGTAAATTTGACAAATATGAAGAAATCATTCTGAAAGGCCAGCCCTCCATTAAATAAAGATCCATTCGAAATAATTATTGTACACCCTAAAGCTCCAATAGAAGGAGGAAATTCAAATTTATTGAATTTTCTAGGAAAAACCTTTTTGATATAATCTAAGTCAAAAGTTTCCCTTTTTGTTTCTTGTAAACAAATGATGTCACAACCATATTCTAAGATTTTGTTTGAGAGGGCAATCCATTTTTCCTGAGTTTATGCCCCTTAGATTCCAATTCATAATTTTCCATAATCTATTTTTACTCCTTGATAATAGTATGTGGAGTAATATGGTGGGGAGAGGCAACTAAAGCACTCAGCTAAAAACATCACAAGTGAACATATGGACTAAAGATTCCAACATAATCTTCAAAGGACAACTATCATTGTCAACACCAGAAGGACTCATATAAAGAACACTTCTCCAGAAAACAGAACATAACTTCTTACGAAAGTTCCACAGAACCCAACACACAAAAATAGATGATAAGTTTATTATCTCCATTAAGAAAATTTATTTCTTATTTTTCTTATTATTTTGTGAGCTAGCACCAATAGATTGATACTTCAAAACTTTCTCTTTCTCCTTATCATGAGCTTCCTATGTAGATGAGATCTTCTCAATTGGATTAGCTTTACTCTTTGGTCCACTAGCTTCCTTCTGCTTTTCCATGGCATCACTCTTCTCTCGAAAAGTGTGATAAGTAGGAAGGTAGAACTCAGTGAGGATATTGAACCTTCTCTTGATGGAATAACGAGTAGTGCTCCATTCAAAATGGCAAGTAGCACATTGTCGAAAAATGTTCCAGTGTTAACTTCACCAAATGAAGAGGGAACTAATGACAGTGATTATGAAACTCCGAAAGAGAATACTATCGAACCTTGCAAGTCAACTAGGACACGTGCAACTCCTTACCTATACTGTGATTGTATCAAGAATTTCATGGTAGATGGAAATGATGACCCTGTGACTTATAAAGAAATGATGGTGAGTCCAGATTCCAACAAATGGCTAGAATCCATGCAATTCGAAATAGGATCCATGTACGAAAACCAAGTTTGGACCTTGGTGGACCTACGTCATGATCGTAAGGCCGTTGAGAATAAATGGATCTTCAAGAAGAAAACTGACGCTGATGGTGACGTGACCATTTATAAAGCTAGACTTGTCGCAAAAGGTTTCTAACAAATTCAAGGAGTTGATTATGATGAGACTTTCTCTCTCCCATAGCAATGTGGAAGTTAGTTAGGATTATGTTAGCAATTTCTGCATTTTTTGACTATGAAATTTGGCAGATTGATGTGAAGACCGCGTTCCTTGATGGAAACATTGAGGAAGAGTTGTACATGGTACAAACCAAAGGTTTTATAGATCCTAAGGATGCTAAGAAGGTATGCAAACTTCAGGGATCCATTTATGGACTAAATAGAGCATCTCAGAGTTGGAATCTCTGTTTTGATGAAGTCATCAAAGGGTTTGGATATGTCCAAACTTATGGAGAAGCTTGTATTTACAAGAAAGTGAGTGGGAGTTCTATAGCATTTCTAATTTTATATGTGGATGACATATTGTTGATTGGAAATGATATAGAACTTTCAAAGAGTGTAAAGGATTATTTGAAAGTAGTTTTTCAATGAAGGACCTCGGTGAAGCAGTGTATATATTAGGCATCAAAATCTATAGAGATAAACCGACACGCTTAAATGGGCTATTGAAAAGTACATACCTTGACAAGATATTGAAGAAGTTCAAAATGGACGGAAGTAAGAAAGGATTTTTACCTATGTTGCAAGTCAAGACATTGAGTAAGACTAAAAGTCCAACTACGGTAGAAGATAGAGAAATGATGAATAAGATTCCCTATGCTTCAACCATAGGTTCTATCATGTATGCCATGTTGTGTACAAGACCGGATGTGGCACATTCTATTAGTTTGACTAGCATATACCAATCTGATTCAGGTTTGGAACACTAGATAGCGATAAAGAATATCTTCAAGTACTTGAGAAGAACTAAAGAAATGTTTCTTATATATGGTGGTGAAGAAGAGATCATCGCAAAGTTTTACATCGACGCTAGCTTCGACACCGATCCAGATGACTCTAAGTCACAATCCGGATATGTATTTCTCATGAATGGAGCAGCAGTGAGTTGGAGGAGTTCCAAGCAACCCGTGGTGGCGAGATCATCGATAGAGGCGGAATATGTTGCTGCTTGGGAAGTGGCGCAGGAAGCGGTTTGGATGAAGGAGTTCATATCAGAACTTCATGGGGTTCCCAGAGCATTGGACCCAATGGTCATCAATTGTGACAACAATACTGCCATAGCCAATACCAAGAACCCAAGGTCTCGCAATAATTTCAAGCATATCAAGCGCCAATTTCACTCCATATGTGAACATGTCAAGGATGACGATATAAAGATTTGCAAAGTACACACGGATCTGAATGTGGCAAACCCGTTGACTAAAACTCTCACTGGATCAAAACATGATCAGCACTAGTACTCAATGGGTGTTAGATTCATCACAATGTAATTTGGATTATTGACTCTAGTGAAAGTGGGAGACTAGAGGGAATATGCATGAGATACAATAATAAAATTTTATTATCTTATTCCAAGTTTATGATTGATGTTTATTTCTCATGCTAGAATTTTATTAATAGTAAATGCTAATATATGTGTGTTTAATAAACAAACCAAAGTTCCTAGTGATGCCTCTTATTTAACTAGCTCGTTGATTAACAGATGATCAAGGTTTCTTGACCATGAACATTGTATATTGTTAATAACGGGATCATTTCATCAGAAGAATGTTATGATGAACATACACCCAAAGTAGATATAGCAATACGATCTAGTCATTAAGTTCACATTGCAACATCAAACACATACGAAGTAGCCCTAATACTTAGACCATGATATCATTTCAATCACAAACACTGGAAGAGTACTTTAATAACAACAAACTTCACACTATAACAGGGTGACTATAAAGGTGGGTTCAGGTATTCTAAAAGTGTTATGTACAGGCTCATGGATCAAGAGTGGGATTTTTCCATCCTAGTGATAGAGAGATATACTCTAGGCCCTCTCGGTGATATCACATCAACACCGCTTGCAAGCATGTGACTAGGTCACAAGGATGTTGTATCACATAATGAGTAAAGAGTACTTGTTAGGAACGAGGCCGGACTAGGGTATGGTTGATACATGTGATCGTATCTTAGACAAGTAATATATCATGATACAAAAGGAATTGGGTACGATGTTAATAGTTCACACGATCACAAGAGTTATCCTTGAATGTGTAGGAGTCAGTATAGATCTCCAGATCCCGCTGCAGATTATTGATCAGAGAAGTGTCTCTATCATGTCTACATTATTTGCGAACTGTAGGGTGATGACCCACAAGTATAGGGGGTGTAACACAGTATTTTCGAGGGAAGTGAAACCCAATTTATTGATTCGATAAAAGGGGAGCCAAAGAATATTTATCAGCCTTAACAACTGAGTTGTCAATTCAGCTGCACCTGGAAACAATCTTGCTCACAGCAGTTTATCAGTAGCAACAGTTTTGTAGTAGGAATAGTAAAGCAAAGACAGTAGTAACAAAAGCAGTAAACAGTGGGATTCGAGTGCGGTAGGCATAGGGATGGATGGACGGGCGTTGCATGGACAGGACAATTCACATAGCAATCAGAACATAGGGCAATTGCAAATAAATAAGATAAAGCATCCAAGTACTAGACAATCCTAGGCATGTGTTCCATATATAGTCATACGTGCTCGCAATGAGAACTTGCACAACATCTTTTGTCCTGCCAGCCCGTTTGCAGCGGGGCCTCTAGGGAACTACTGGCAATTAAGGTGCTCCTTTTAATAGAGCACCGGAGCAAAGCATTAACACTCCGTGAACACATGTGATCCTCACATCAAAGCCTTTCCCTTCCGGTTATCCCGATCGCCAGGGGCCATAGGTTCCGGACAACGACGTGTGTATACAACTTGCAGATAAGAACCAAAACAATACTATCATAATGAATCAATAATAAGTTCAGATCTGAAATCATGGCACTCGGGCCCTAGTGACAAGCATTAAGCACAACAAGTCGCAACAAAGTCATAAAGCACTAATAAAAGATACTAGGCACCATGCCCTAACAATCTGATGCCATTACATGAACGATCTCATCCAATCCCTACCATCCCCATAGCCTACAGCGGGGGATTACTCACTCGTAGATGGGAGAAACATGGATGGTCGATGGAGAAGTGATGGTGATGATGATGGCGATGATCTCCTCCAATTCCCGTCCGTGAGGTGCGAATAGAGTTTCGGTGCTGTTTAGTGGAATCGATGGTGGTGGCGAGCGGAACTCCTTCGGAAAAACGCCGAACCCCAAGTTTTTAGGTCAAGGCTCCTTATAGGTGAAGAGAGAGGGGTGCTGGGGCCCACACACCTGGGCTGGCCCAAAGACAGTTGTGTGATCACCTCAGGGCTCTTCTCCGTCTCGTATTCTGGCTCCTCGAGTCTTCGGGTGAAATAGGATTTTTGGCATATTTTCCGGGATTTTTCCTGATAGTTGATTTTCTGCACAAAAAGTAGACACCAAGGCAATTCTGCTGAAAACAATGTCAGATCGCATTAGTTGCATCCAAATCACACAAGTATAGAGGAGAAACAATAGCAAAAGTGTTCGGGAAAGTAGATACGTTTTGGACGTATCAACTCCCCCCAAGCTTAGCTTATTGCTTGTCCTCAAGCAATTCAGTTGAAAACTGAGTGTGATAAAAGAACTTTCACGAACACATTTGCTTCATATGATGTAAATATTCTCAGCAATGTGATCAACTACCTAGACAATCCATAATAAAGAGTATGCAACTGAGTCTACTTAATAGTCATTGCAAGGTATGAAGAGATTCCAACTCAAGAATAATAAGTAGCATGAAGCACAAACATAAGCAACATTACAATGCTCATAGAAAGGTATGATAGTGTGGTATCTCACTTGCCTTTGATTATGAATGCCAAGGCACCTCTGAAGTTCAAGTGATGACTAGAAGTAAAGATATCAAAGATACAAGCATCAAAGTCATAACACAAATAATCAAGTATTGGAACAAACACAAAGGATGACAACTATGCTCTCAAGAAGGTGCTCAAAGAATAAGTGGACACTCAACAAGTAGAAGAAAAGATTTTGAATAATTTGAAAGGCTTCCAAATGCTGAAAGTATGGTACTTGTTAGCTTTGAGCTCTCATTGCCCCTATCATAAGCATCTTTAATGTGGTTAAGGTGAAAGTGACACAACTAAGAGGATATGCTTGACAAGTTATAAATTGAAGTCTCATGCCCCTTACTTACGAAGACCGATCCTCATGCTACTCAACTTCAGTCATAAGTGAGCTCTTGTCATTGTAAGTACATACGTATCATAGAGAGCCGCCAACGGGGTACCCCTTGCATATCATAGGGTTCGGGAAAGTAGATACGTTTTGGACGTATCATAGGGTGACACGCTTAATGTATACCAACACTGATGGGCAGATGAAACATACTAGATAAAGGTTGTGATAGAGCTGGAATTGTTTCGATGATCATCAGAATTGTATCGAGTCAAAGTGTTGAAATTAGTTTCAAATGTGATATCAAAAAAATGCAAGCGTTTTATGCAAATGTTTTATGATTAAAATAATTGATAGAATTATTAATAAAGGAAATAAAAAGTGTTTTTATTTATGAGAAAATGCATTTAAGCTAGTGGACATTAAATGCAAGTGAGTGGAGAGGAAATTCATGTGAGTGGAGAGTCCACCCACATGAATGAGGGAGAGGTGGGGCATCCTCCATGGTCGGCGCCATGCCCCCTTGGGTTGCTCTTCCCCTATAAAAGGAGTTCACTCCCTCCTCTCCATTTGCACCACCTCCTCGTGAAGGATCTTTTCCCCCTCTAGCAATTCCCCATGGCTTCGAATTAGTGAAGTCCATATTCTTGATGGTTTCTATAGAAGGATCTACTGCTTCCGCTACTCTGCTAGAGTGTGGACGTGGAGGTTGTAGGTAGTTGTACATGTGCCCAAGGACGGATAAGCTGCTAGGTTGTGGCGTTCTTCAACTTGATCTTGAGATCAGAAAGTGATCGACTACATCACCAACGAAATCAGTTTTCATAAAAATCTTTCGGTCTTCGAGGGCAAGTTATTCTGGTTACCCCCTTACTCGTTACTATCATCTACTAGATTAGGTTTTGGCGTAATTAGGCGTTCATATCGTAGGATTTTTTGTTTTCTATTATGTGAATCCTCCAGCTACTGGGCTGCACATGAGCTGGTCTAGGTGAGATCTCTCTCTCCCTTTTTATGTTTCCTTTTTATTTGTTGATTTGTGTTTTGTCCAAATTTAAACTAGCACTTAAATTCAAACCTTGTGAAAACCCTATAGGTTGTTTTGAATAGAAGATTTAGGGCACCAAAGAGAGGCAAGAGGGAATTTAGAAGTGGAGTGGAAGATGATTCCCACATAGGTTCAACTTGGGCATGGTAAAAGAATGAAGATTATGGTTTATCAAAATGGAACAAAAACCATTTGTAAAATAATGGACCCTAGCAATGTTCCTTTTTTTAGAAAACAAAATAAAGATACAAAGAGGGAGATAGTATTTGTGATAGCAACAACATAAGCAAGACAAAACAAATGCAAGATTTTATATGATGCTCAAATGCAATGTGGCATAATGACATGAGCATGATATTATGATAATGCAATAAAGTAAAATAACAAGAAAATTCTAATTGGGGAATTCCCGGGGTGCTACAACACAATATATATATCACAAGTGATAAGGAAGATATAAAAACTTCAAGATCGAGGGCTATCACAAGGAAAGTAAACTCGGGTATAGAGATAACCGAGGCATATGGAGACGAAGTTATATTCCCTTGTTTCCTTATAAGTAAGGTACGTCACGTTGGAGAGATGTGGGATCCCACGAAGGATTTGCCAATGCCACGAAGCTCACCTTATTCTCCGATCCAATCTTGTGAAGGATATGGGCCATTTCCTTATGGCTAGCTTTTTCTCCACTTCGGAGATGGCAAGCTCCACAAAAACTTCACAAATCCCACGAAGGGGAAAGCTCGAGCCTCTCCACAACCTTCCACGAAGAGGTCACCGCAACACCAACTTCCAAGCCAACTAGGAGGTCACCCTCCAAGAGTAACAAGCTCATGGTCTCTCACTTGGACAAATCGTAATGGAGAGCACAACACTTATGCAAGAATGCAAAGCAAGAACACTAAGGGTTTTCAAATCCTTCACTCTCAAATACCACCAAAGCAACAAGTGCTAGAGAGGAATTAGAGAGAAAGAATAATGGTGGAGATCAACTAAAGACTCCAAGATCTGGATCCAACGGGTTCCCCTCACGTAGAGGAGGAATTGATTGGTGGGGATTGTAGATCTAGATCTCCTCTTTCAAAGCCCAAAAAAGATGCAAGAATTATAGGAGGTATGGGAGAGGAAGAAAGCTCAAAGGGTTCAACAATGGTGGTGAAAAATATGCTCAAGAACCATAGCCAAACAATGGGAAATAAGTCCCTTTTATAGGAAAGGCAAATCTGCCCGTTGGGGCAAAAAATGAGCAGTCCAGTCAAAACCGGCGATAAGTATGATGGAGCCGAACTGGGCGCCGGACGAACCGACAACAAATCTGGCAGGATGGTTTGCCCACCAAACGAATCGGCACATCGCCGAACTGCTCCTTGGTATAGTTGTTCAGTAAAACCGGTTCAAACCGGTAGCCACCAGATGGTCCGGCGGTTAAACCGTCGTCGCCGGTTTGCATGTTGTTTTGCTAGACAGAAAACAGTGTTGACAAAAATGGTAATAACTTTTGTGTCTGAACACTGATTTTAGCAAAATTTGGGCTTTTTGAAAATCTAAGAACAAGCTCTATCTAATAGCGTCTAGAAATCCCAAGAAAGATCAAGGTAAAATACAAAATAAGGAGAGGTGTGAAACCTCCCTAAATGAAGAACCGATAAAACCTCCAAACTGGAAAACGTAATAGAAGATGCAAACGAATTTTGTTTCAATGAACTTGGGCTTGTGAAGCGCTATCAACAAGTTCAGGAACCTTACAAACACCAAGAAGCAACAATAATAGGGAGATGCAAAGTATGCAAAGAATTGATCTTCCTAAGACAATGTGATCAAGTTACACAACCGAAATCCCCTCTTGATAGTGCGGCTATCTATCCCATAACCTGGTCGCCCAACAACCACCTTGAGACCAGAAAAGGAAAACCTAGCAAGGGCATACATTTGCCTTGCGCATTCCTCTTGATATTGACGAAGACACTTCAAGCTCCATTCAAGACAGAATGCTTCACTTGATCAGTGTTGTTGCATGAAGACTCATAATTTTCTCCCCATACAACACTATGGGATAGCTTCATTAAGGAAAATCTTCACATGTCCCTTATCACTAAATGGACGGTAAGATTCAAGCATATGATCTTCTCAAGATGCTTATCTTGAACTTGCCCTTCTCAACCTTGATTACAATCACTACTTGATGTCATCCTCTCACATGCTATATGAAATCTTTACTTTTGATGTATGCCCACAAAAAGATACCTAACCCACATAGATAACACAAAGGCACATATATAATGGGTTAGTTCATGAAGCATAATTGACAAAGCTTACCATACAACAAGATCCCATGTGGTACATTCTTTATGCTTTACGTGTTAACCAACTTGAATCCAATCTTCATCCTTTGTATTGGTCAACCATGTATCTTCTCATGCTTTATCGAAATATCTTGAGGTACATAAGGAACTCTTTATTTGATTGCATGCTCTTAGTCAACCATAGCTCCACTCGTGAGACTATCATGTCATCGACTTAGAGCCATATACTAAATTCTTCTCTTGAGATCAAACTCTAAAGATCTTGATCATCCATTGCTTAACACATAAGCTAGAGCATGGATAAATTGAGTTCCACACAAGAACTCCATCTTTGTTTCTTCTTCTTGATCATATCATATTCTTCTCTTCAGATCGATGATCTTGAGGCCAATAATACTCAAGGTATATCTTTATCCAAGGCATCCATAATTGAATCCAACACATGAAATACAAGCATGCCCTATGGAATATTCCTTCGTATAAAACTCAATGAAAACATTAGCTCGTAGGGATTGTCATTTATTACCAAAACACACATAGGGGCAATGTACCCTTATACATCAACTTCAGCAGGGTGCCTATTGTGCCAGTCCCGTGAGCTGGGGATCTGGCCAACCAGAAAGTGGACCTGCGCGGCCAATTGTCAGTTAGGAAGACGGCAATGGCTCGATACTCGCCCTACATATTGTACTGGCTGAAGTGCTTCGCCAAGGAGCGAAAGGCAGCCCTAGCCATGTGTGGCAGGCACATACGAGAGTTCTCGCTACATCTGTGCAATGTCCGATGGGTGGTGGTGCTTCTGGTATTTTCCTAGTTGTGGCATCTACAACACTCGCCACGGCCCGCCATGAGGCCTTCATGAGGGAGGCACACGCCACCGGGATCATTGACACCGACTCCAATGAGGAGCAGGTAGGTGGGGACGTGGAGGAGGCAGGCGATGACTCCGACAACAAGGACGACACCGACATAGTCAATTAGGGTTAATTTCTGTTAATTTGGTTTTATTTAGGTGTAATTCCATGTTTGATGAAAAACAATGCACCGCCCCTTGGGTTCCCTACCGGACAAGGGGAGAACAATGTGTCCGCTAACTCCACCCAAATGGACCAAAACAGACCGATTTGGTGTCCGAAATACACCGAACCTTTGGAGATGACCTTAAGTGCCTTCAACACTCAAAAGTTGTGTAAGTGCTAAATGGTTTTTCACTATACTGGATAGTCCATCAACATTATCAACACATACATATATTCTCCATACGTTTCACAATATAAGATGTTTTAGGTTCGTGAAAGGAGTATATCTAGACCCCTTTTAGTGTGTAGGTTCATCCAGGTTTAGAGTGAACTTACATACTAAAAAGGGTCTAGATACACTTCTTTCACAAAGCTAAAACATCTTATCTTTTAAAACGGAGGGAGTACTATTTTTAACGTGGCCAACCTCCTGCACAGGATAAAAAACATGAGTTGAAACCACCTAATTTTTTTTCACTATTATTAACCATGGGCTATAACAATTTCTTGTTTAGATTTTTTGATAAAAGAAATATATAAATCTTATTATAATATCAATTATAGTACATCCAGCCTCTTCAACAATATAATATCTAGAGCAAGTCTAGACATTAAGTGTGCACAGCCGAAAAAAGCAAAGGAAGAAGAAAAACCGCCAAAGCAATCGGAAAACGGCGATAGCAAGAGAAGCACCCATGGTGACGAACTAGATTGCGAAAAGGATTTTCTAAAACAACGTCTATAGTAAGGTAACAGTGCACAAACACCCTCGTCGTCTGGTCTAACTAGCATGTTCCAATTCTAAAAAAATCTGCCAGGGTCACCGCCACTTGTGGAGAACACTAGTGCAAAACGCTATTGCAAGTACTCTCTCGACTGGACATGAGAGCATGCGAGGTAGAACCTTCACATCCTATCTGGTCTTCTCGTCTAGGTTATTGTCAAGAATCTAATACATCTGGATTTTATTATCATGGATGACAACAATAGTATTTTAGGGCTATATAAGAACTAGGACTAGAACAATTTCATGATGGCAGAACCAATTTGAATGAGACAAGGTGATTAAATTTATGAAAATCTTGACATGGGGTCATTTTTTCCATCTGAAAAGTCCAACGGACTTTTTTTCTGTCTCTTCGATTTCACCAAATTTTATGTGTTAATTTTATGTTTGCTCCATCCGAAGACATCACCTACAGAATTCTTGTGGCATGAGATCCCGGGTAGGGTGAACCCATATCTCAATCTAATATTCTTCCAGATTGCTCATTCTTGTGGACTAGTGGTGATTTGATGATGCCCTTTATTTGGCCTTTTTGCAGTGCATTTTACTAGGTAGATTTCTATATCTACTGGTACCACTTAGGCTGGTCATAGTAGTACTATCATACTACTAGTATCATGCATATGATACAAGTGTATAATCCTATTTTCATAGTAAATGGTATTATATGGTAGTATCATACTAGTATTATATTTAATGATTTGTAGAATCTTAATGTAAAGTTGTATACAAGATTTATTTGCATGAGGATTTCTAATTTTACGTGTTATGATACGGTATCTACCTCTGATACTCTAACCATCTTTTTCTTTATTAGTTGTTGTGTCATATTAGATTTTTGCCAATATAGCATGTAAGATACTAGTTATGATACTCCCACTAGGGCCGGCCTTATTTCGTTTTTTCTAGGGAATACCACTTATTTCGGTTTATCTGCTGAGGACCGAGATGCTTTCTAGTTTTCCTTGTATTTTCCATGCGTGTTTGTGTTCTCTGTTCAAAACAGCTATCCCTACATCTTTAATTATGTGTTTTGAAGTCGTATTTGCACTTGTACTTTCTTTAAATTATTATGTATATTATAACTTGGGTTTATTTTTCTTTCAGCCGAAATGCCTTAAAAAAATTATCGTGTTTGGGCGTGAGGGATTTCTTGAAATTTAACGAAATTGTTGAACACACAGGAAGTTACAATATAAACTAAAAATACTCCCTGCGTCCCAAAATGAGTGTCTCAACGAGTACAACTAAAATTCGTTGGTATCTAGATAAAACCAAAGTTTTAAATAATCGGTTATAGCCGTTATAGGCTTTTTCGCACGGTGCGGCTAAGTGCAATAGCCGGCTAAAAGGTGACAAACCCCTTAAATAGCCGGCTATCCGTTTCTGGAGGCCACGGCTATAGCCTATAGCACGCTATTTAACCGAGTCGGTTATTTTGAGAGTATACTAGTACTCCCTCTGTCCCAAAATAAGTGATATGAGTTTTCTAGATTCGGTTGTATCTAGACATGTTTTAGTATATAGATACATATAAATTTAGATAAACTCAAGTCACTTATTTTGAGACGGAAGGAGTATAAAATTTGCAATATCCACGTTTTTGAGAGTATACTAGTATAAAATTTGCAATATCCACGTTGTGTGGTTTCGTTTTCAATGATGCAGCATTAGGTATCTTAGTCTCCAATCAAGTAGCTACCGGAAGAAAATCAGCCAACGACTATTTAACCACCATTAGAGAAGATCTAGCTACCAGTACAATCAATATTCTTAGCCGGCACAATGTCAAGGTTCTGTTAGGGTTTGGCTTTTAGACCCCTCTGGTCGGCCCTCGTGTGGCTCGTGGTCTTTGCTTACGAGCAAAGGGAGAAGAAAGCCATGGAATGACACAAGGCCCGGTCCTTGAGCCACCTCCTCGCTATTTTTATACGTCTCTCATCGTGGTCGCGATGTCATCACACCGTGCGTGGGTCTCTCTACTCTATTTAATGGCTTTCTCCATCGTCTTCCCTACGCCTTGCCGTATTCCTCCCCTCTCTAAACCCATCCTCCATCTGGTGCGCCACTACCCATCAGAACGCTAGCTCTCCACAAGATCCACATGAAAAAAGTACCCCATGTCTCCATGACTCCATGAATGAAAAGCTCTGGGCGGAGTTTCTCTATGTGTTCATGTTCGTTCGTGTGGCCTTCAGTTTGGTGTTCTTGCTTCTTGGCTAGCTAGTTACTTGTTCATAAAAATATACTGAGATTTGGAGTGATGGACGGAAGAGAGCGTCCTTCAGTCCACTCACGGGCGGTGCTAGGGTCGAATTAGCTGCCGACTCATTCATCCACCTGCCGAGCAAAGTTATTTTGCGAGAGAGCTTGGCAGGTGAGTGAATGAAGCGGGAGGTAAAGTCTTTGATCTCGCACCGTCGTTGCTTGGACTGAAGGGTGCTCCCTCCTCCTCCTCTACCCATGATTTCGTTCCTTCGGTTCTTCAGCTAGCCCATGTCTTGATCTGCTTGTTTCCAGGTTCTTGGGCATGAAATGATAGTGAACACCACTGATCTCTGCCTCTCCGTCATGTTAATTTACAGTTCCTCTCTATTTGTTCTTTAGATCGAGATGACCAATTTTTATTTCTGTACTTGTTTAACCAGGCACCTTTTTTTGTACTACTAAATCCTTGATCTGCTCATTTCAAACCTTGTTTTTGTTTGTTACTTTCTGAAAGCACATCTGCTTTGCTCGTGGTCGTGGATGTGATGCGTCGCTCTTGTTGTTCTCGTGGCTTAGAAGCCTAGAACTCCCATCTCCACATCTCGTCGTTTTTTTCAGGCTATAGCTCTCCGTGATGCGTGATCTGTCGATCGTAGGTGTGGTGTACTGTTGAGGACTAGGACAAAAATACGGTGCTTGCTTAACTTTTCTGGTGTGGGGGGGAACCGGTCGGGGATCGATCGATCACATCATCTCATCTTTCGGCTGGTGCAACAGTGAGACGTCTTTCGATCTCACGCAACCAGTGTGATTGGACGTGTCCCTGCTAGCTGCCCTGCTACATGGCTTTTGGAGCTAGCATGGCCAACACACACACACACAGCTTGGATTCGATCGGGAGAGTTCACATCATCTCTCCGAAAGGTAGATTAGTTTCCCCCGAGGGGTCTTAAGGGGGTAAGTAGCCCTGCTAATTCGAGATTTGGAATGATCTACCCATGGTTTGCATCAGGACATAGGTTCTCTCCACATAGGTTCTCCGAAAGATTTGGTACATGGAAGCATGTGAGCATGCATGTCGGCTCATGTGATTTAAGAATACAGTATATCATTCTGATTGTCGTAAGCGGGTTATATTTTCACCGCAGATATTAGTGAAATCTTGAGCATCAAATACTAGGATTAATTAGACATGCTTTTCTCCACATTCTAGACCATCAGTATATTATGTTCGATCTAGGATGTAGCCCATTAATATATGCTTAGTAGGTCATCGCATAATGAGATACAGGAAACCATGTGCTAACATTGTTCCTGACATAGTATTTTTGCTTTGTATGTTCAATCTGAATCTAGCCCATTAATGTATGCTGTTTTGTTCTGACTAGATAAACTTCTTGATTTGGTTGCAATAACCGGCCATACTCATACCTCAGACATGAATCTTACTCTGAAACAGTATGTCCATCTTTCTTTCTTTTTTTGCGTGATCATCCTTAGCTTTTGCTATCATACTAGTATAGTCATTTGCAGTTTTACTTCCATTTTTCTTAACCCTTGCAGTTGCAGCTGCCGATGGCTATTTGATTGCCGAACATCTGCAGATAGAAGAAGGATCCCTGGACTGTTAGACCTGATTTTCTACGTCATTGTGCAATTTAGTTTTCCAACCACGCTCTGCCTAAATTTCTTCCCGATGTTCTCTTTTTCAACACCATTTTTGGGCGACGAAAGTGGTGAATTCATGGCAGGTTTGCAGAAATGTATGTTGCCTGGGAAAGTAGCGAGGAATCAAATGTTGCAGCTAGGCATAGCCAATGTATGGTTCTGAGAGTTTGTGGTTGTTGAGTTGCAGCCGATGTACTACGAGGTTGTTCATGGCAGCAATAATTACTCCTGAAATTTAGGCAGCACTGTAGCGTTCATGCTGAAGTACTACAAACTGATCATCCTGTTTTTACAATTCTGGTCAAGCTTGGATCTAAAGCGCGGATGTAGTATTATACGTCAAGCTGAATGACAAACTGATAAGTATACTAGTGTATTTTTTTGTTGTGAGCTCAACGTGGTTTCAGAAAATGCGCATGTTAGATTGTCGACCACTGACGTTGGTTTTGGTCTCACATAACTGCATGTGCTTCTCTGGGTCTTAGCTGAGGGTGTGAGCTTGCAATGTCTTAGCAGTACACAATCTCGAGTATTAATCATATTTTGACAGCAGGTTCAGGTTTGCTGTTTCGCAACGTTTTCTGAGATTGTTGTCACTAGTAGGTTGTGTCGGAATGCTATTTTTTACAGTAGAATTAACCCATAGCTACGAGTTGATCACAAGAGAGAAACTTGAAAGATCTATATGTCTCTAACGAACAAGTATGGAACTGTGCACCTCGCCTTTTAAGGGAAGAAATTGCAGAACACTGGAAGTGCAGAGAAGTTAGGACTACTCCCAATTCCCAAATGATCAGTTTGGTCCATGGATGACCCCATATGCAGAACCTGGGAGCCCTGCAATTAGCGATTCTTCTCACTCGTGCGCCATGCTTCCACACGCTGGGATTCGCTGCAAGTCCAGGCTGCCTACCTTCGTTCAATCGCCGCTGTTCATGGCAGATCTGCAGTAGATTACCGCGCGCGACTTGTCAAAGAAGATGAGAGAGATTCCTGTGAGGAGGGTAGATATATAGTCTCGCTCGTGGCACCTGTCATGGTGTGAAACCCTAACCCTAAAGTTGCCAAGGCTAGAGAGATCAAGCGGGGTGGGTTGGAACTTGGAACTCGCTGGCTGTGCATGTGGGAGGCCAGGACTGACCCCGACCTCGTGTTTGCGACCTCCAAAGCCCATATATTAACCACTTTAAACCCCATTGGATGCACTTAAAAAATGCCTTCAGATGTGGGCGCCTACAAACTCCGAGGGAGAGAGGGCTCCCTTTCCCGATGTGTGGCCAGCTTATCCTCAGTTTTTAATTACGGCTTTTGTACTTTGGTCTTTGCAAAGTTGCAAGTGCAACCCGTTCCGTTTCACTAGGAGGGAGTATGGTGCTTATTCTATTGCCCAGGAGGGGTTCCTCTCTTCTTTTCTTGCAAGAGGGATGGATGGGGAGGTGTCTAGAATTCTACTCAACCACAGCTCAGGTCATAATATGCAAAGTATCGTGCTTATGATATTAGTATACGGACTATATCTATAGTGCTTTAATATCACATACTTCATCCGTTCTGGTTTAAATGACACATGTAGCAAATCTCTGTGTCTTAGGCTTGCTCTGATTCGGGCTAATTTGGCTCCCACTAATTGTCTTGATTGGTTCTTTCTTTGAATTAAATGCTTATGTGCCTAAGAGGTGGAGAATTTTGGGATTGCATGATTTTCAATACGTGCCATTTTAACTCGAGCAGAGGGAGTAGCTGGATCATAATTTCTGAGTCTTTAATGATTTGTGAAACCTTAATACTTAGTCCTTTGCATAGTTCTAGTTTGTCGATTTGACCAACTTTAGATGAGATATACCCTTTGTCCGTAAATAAGTGTACTTCTAGCTTTTGCCTAAGTCTGACTAACATTATAGATAAATATAGCAACATATATTACATAAAATTGTTATATTATGAAACTAAATTTGAAAATAAATTTAGTGTTATCAATTTAGTGTCATAAATATTGCTAATTTTTTCTATAAAATTAATCAAACTTTAATAAGTTTGACTTAGGACAAGGCTATGTACACTTACTTGCGGACCGAGGGAGTATATGGTAAAAAAATTATCATTAGAGTTCTCAGATGTTATACTTTCTAAAAGTATAATTTTTATGTTATATAATTTATTTTATATAGTTCAAATGACAACGTAGAAACATGCACAGAACTAATACACTGGGACGGAGGAGTACAATTTTATAAGATGTATTTTACTTTTTTTGTTATATGTGCTATGATACGAGTATCATATTATGATACACCACTTGCATCTCTCTCTCTATTAATTGTTGTGACACCTCAGCAATTTGGCAATATAGCATGCATGATATCCGTTATGATACTACCACTATGGCTAGCATCACAACCATGAAGTATTAGCAAGAATCCAACAAAATACAAACACCATGTTTGAGTATACGCATTCGAGCTTATGTAAAATGTGGGTGCCACGGGAGAAGGCAAATGAAGGCCATGAGTCTCCTTATCTTCTTGGAGCCCTGGTGTTTCTTTATCCGCAGGTCAGACAGTGCCATACATATTCTACACATGATTACCATAAAGAAAACCAATATACATATAGATTTGCATATAAATTTGTATCATAATGATTAGGATCATACGAGGGAATCTAGAGGTGAAGTACAATAAGAGAAAGGAGTAGCGATAACACCACATCGCACACCTTCCCTTGCCTTATTCTTATATAGTGTTGCCAAAATAAAATCTCTATCATGCAATTATAGAATGAACTAACATGTTACAAGTTCATGTTACTATCTTTAGACACCTCTTGCCTTTCTCTATTATGCTCGTAACATGTGAATAGTGAAGGAGATATGCCCTAGAGGCAAATAATAAAGGATGTTTATTATCATATCTCATTAGTTCAAAATAGTTTTATACTATGCTATAACTGTATCAATCGGAAACATTGATACACATGTGTTACGTGAACAAACCAATAGTCCCTAGTAGCATCTATTTAACTAGTTTATTGGGCAACCGATGATCAAGGTTTCCTGATCATGGTGCATTTATGCCAGTTGACAATGAAGTCATATCATTAGAGCAAGGGCAATAGTAGAGCCAGCTGTTGGCTATAAGACATGTCCATATCATCTATAGCCAATCTAATAGCCAACATGTACAATAGTTAGAGATAAAAATATACTACTTTATTAGTACATGGCCCACTTTACACCCTCACATAGTGCCTAGGAGCACGTGGTGCAGCTGGCTCTTAACTAAGAGCCCACTCATTTTCTCTCTCCTCTTCTCTCTTTTCCAACTATGCACAAATATACTATTTTAAGTCTTATAGTCTACTGAATGGACTTTATTGTACTTGCTCTTAGTGAATGATGTGATGGACATTACCCATATAAGTGTTGCAACATGATCAAGTCACAAAATTCATGTTGCAATAGTTTGAAACAAAGTATCCTAATCCTTAGACTGTGAGATCTTGTTTAATCACTATCACCCGCGGCTACTTTGACTACATCAACTGTCACACCATAACAGGGTGATCATAAAGATGTATGTTGGGTATTCCAGAGGGACACATTGAGGCACATGTATCAAGATCGGGATTTTTTCTCCTGCTTGATGGGAAGATACACATGGCCCAATCAGTGAGATTACATCCATAAATGTTGTGCAACATGTGACTAGGTCACGAGGATGGAATATCATGGAATGAGTAAAACAACACTTGTTAGAAACAAGATTTAACAAGGTATGGTGATACCGATGGTCAGGTCTCGGACAAGTTGAGTATCAAAGTAACAAAGTGAATTGGACTCGATATTTATGGTTCAAACAACAATAGACATCATGGAATACACAGGGGTCATTATAGGCATCCCGGTCCCACTATTTATCATTGATATGGGAGAGGTCTCAATCATGTATGTGATGTTCCTGAACCATAGGGCAACATACTTAAGGGTGCGATGACACCCGCAGATCTTTTGGATATCACGGAATCATTAGAATAAGAGTGACATGGGTATACCCTACAGGTACTCGAGCTTGGTATATACGGCCCAAATACGTACAGGCCCACGGTGTCGCCAAGGCCCGGATGGAGGGACTCGAGTAACCTATGGACTCTCAATTGCTTGAAGGACAAGAAGAAGCTAAAGATAGAAAGTTTGAAGAGGAAAACCCTAACTTGTAAACCGACCTGACCACTGCGAGACCTAGCCTATCTATATAAAGGCTAGGAGGGGCGGCGAGGAGGACACACGCAACCCTAGTTTTCGCAACCCTCGCCAGATTTCATCTGCAAATCATTGTAACTTTCGACTCCCTCGATAATTCCACGAGCAGACAAGCAGGAGTAGGGACCTCTACGAGGCCTGGACCTGGGTAAATCCTTTGTCCCCTGTGTGTTTGTTTGCTAGCTGATAGATGTCTCCAGCGCTCCCTCCTTCTCCAAAACCCAAGTCCATAACAATGGGCATTGACGAGTTAAACCCTCGTCAATTGGCGCCTTCTGTGGGAATTGGGAGTGCTGATGTTGCGGCTTCTTCGGCCCCATCAAACGCGATCTAAAACTCTGCAACAGCGGAAATTCGCCAGCTCTTCGGCGCCTTCGACTTCACCGTCCACACGCCAGCCACTCGCCCGGCCTTTGACTCCGTGGGCGAAGGAATCAGCCTGGCAATTGGGAACTCCCGCTTCCAAGTTGCTCAGATGGGCACGCTTCGCATGCCTGATCAGCCGACGGCACCGGCGATTGCCCCAGCATCATGGTTCCCTCCATCGATCGGTACCCTCAGCGAGCTCAATGCTCCAACGGCGGTCGGGAACATGGTCAGCGACAGCAGTCTCAACTCCGATCTAAGCAATCTGGCCACCGAAGAAGGAACCTACGGTTCCGGATCTGAAAGTTGTGGAAGCAACAGCTTCCCAAATCACTTCATGTGCGCCGTCATCAACGTGGGCGACACCTCCGCCAACCGCGGCAACGGCACCGACCCGCCCAACGCCGCCAACGGCGGCAACGGTGGCAATAGAGGAGCAGTCGAACCCCCTACCATAATCAACGAGCAAACCGGCGAACGCGTCGTGATCAGGCTCAACGAGCAAGAGTGGGAACGCTGCCGCGAAGCCCTACGAGGTACACCTCTACCCTTCGGTGATGGGTTCGTAGCATGGAAAACAAAAAAATTCTACCGCAAGAACGAACAAAACCTAGATCTAATCTAGATAAAAGCCAAGATCTAATCTACTAGACATGAGCAACGAGATAGATCGGTACTAACCCTCGTAGAACCGAAAGCATTAACGAGATTAGATCTCGTGGATGATGTAGTCGATCACTTGCCGATCTCAAGATCGTGTGGACGATCCTTCCGGCAGTTCCGCAGCGCTTCCGCAGACGGTCACACGTGCGGAGTCGAAGCAGACCTTCCTCTTCCCGTTCCAGCGAGCAGCGGAGGTAGTAGATCTTCTCCACGGAATCCCAGCAGCACGACGGCGTGGTTGTGGTGGTGGAGGTGAGAATTCTGCAGGGCTTCGCCTATGCCTGTGCAGAAGAAACGTGGAGGAGAAAGGCGGCTGAGAGAGGTTGTTATGAGACAAGGTGCAAGAGGGGGCGCCCCCTTCCTTCTATTTAAAGGAGGGAGGCGCGCCTGGGGAGGGGGAGTCCTAGTAGGACTCCCTCCTCCTTGGGTCAAGGGTTGGGGGAGGAATCCTCCTCCCCCATGAATCCGTGTAGTGCCCCACTTGGTCTCCTTGATCCCTTTCTTGGTTTTCAAGCAAACTCCAAGAAATCCTCTAGAACCTTCCAGCATTCCGAAACCTACTAGAATCTCCATACAAACTCCTAACATTTCCTAACTTAGAAAATGATCCCCAATATATGAATCTTATTCTCCGGACCATTCCGGATCTCCTCGTGATGTCCCGGATCCATTCCAAGACTCCGAACAACATTCGGTCTCCAACGCAAATTCCACATCTACTTAAAACAACTTCGAACCTTAAGTGTGTCACCCTACGGTTCGTGAATATGCAGACATGATGAAGACACCTCTTCTATCAATAACCATTAGCGGGATCCGAGATCCATAACGCTCCACATACTCAACGATTACTTCGTGATCGATTGAACCAATTAACATACGAAACCAATTCCCTTTGTCTCGTGACATTCTACTTATCCGAGGTTTGATCGCCGTATCTTCATACCTAGTTCTTCCTCACATCGATAAGTACTCTTTACTGCTCCATGTTATGTCATCCCTTGTGACCTAGTCACATGCTTGCAAGCTGTCTAGATGACATTCCACCGAGAGGGCCCAGAGTATATCTATCCGTCATATGGATGGACAAATCCCAATCTTGGTCTATGCGCTTCAACACATACTTTCAGAATAGCCAATGACACCTTTATAACCACCCGATTCTGAGCGCGTTTGATGTCATCAAAGTACCCATCCGGTGATGGTGATTAACATAACCTCATGGTCGAAGGATTAGGTTACTATGTATTTCAAAGCTTACAGCAATACGAACTTAATGACTTGATCTTATGCTACGCTTACTATGGGTGTGTGTCCATCACATCATTCTCCTAATGATATAACCTTGTTATTAATCACATCCAATGTCCATGATCAGGAAACCATGATCATCAATCAATCAACAAGCTAGTTCAACAAGAGGCTTACTAGGGACCCTTTTATGTTTACAAAACACACAAGTATTAGTGTTTCCTAATAATACAATTATAGCATGGGATGTAAACATTCATCATAAACACAAAGATATAATAATAACCACTTTTATTATTGCCTCTTGGGCATATCTCCAACAGTCTCCCACTTGCACTAGAGTCAATAATCTAGATTACATGGTAATATACCGAACACCCATGGCGTTTTGGTGTTGGTCATGCTTTGCTCTAGGGAGAGGTTTAGTCAACGGATCTGCTACATTCAGATCAGTGTGTACTTTGCAAACCTTTATGTCACCATCTTGGACATACTCGCGAATAGCATGGAATCGTAGCTTGATGTGCTTCAGCTTGCTATGTGACCTTGGCTCCTGTGCATTAGCTATGGCACCTGTGTTGTCACAGTAGATGGCCATCGGGTCCAACGACCGGGAACCACGCCAAGTTCAGTAATGAACTCCTTCATCCATATGGCTTCTTGTGCAACCTCCGGCAGCTATGTATTCCGATTCAGTTGAAGATTTCGCCACAACGCCTCGCTTGGCACTCCTCCACCGCAAAGCACCATTCAAAACAAATACGATCCAGACATCGTGACTTGAGTCATCCGGATCGGTGTTCCAACTAGCATTAGTGTAACCATTTACAACAAGCTGTTCATCACCTCCATAAGAAAGAACCATATCCTTAGTCCTATTCGTGTACTTTAGGATATTCTTGATCACTGTCCAAAGGTTCCATTCCAGGATCACTTTGATATCTACTAGTCAAACTAACAGCATGTGCTATATCCGGTCTTGTACACAGCATGGCATACATGATAGAACCTATGGCCGAGGCATAGGGAATTTGATTCATCTTTTCTCTATCTTCTGTCGTAGCCGGACTTTGAGTTTTACTCAAGGTCTTACCTGACAACATGGGCACGAACCCTTTCTTGCTCTCTTCCATTCTAAACTTCTTTAGAACTTTGTCTAAGTATGTACTTTGTGAAAGCGCAATTAGGCGTCTTGATCTATCTCTATAAATCTTGATGCCTAGAATATATGCCGCTTCGCCAAGATCCTTCATCGAAAAACTATTATTCAAATAGGCTTTGACGCTATCAAGAAGTTCTATATCATTCCCAATCAACAATATGTCATCTACATATAGTACTAGGAATGCTACAGAGCTCCCACTCACTTTCTTGTAAATACAAGCTTCTCCATAAGTTTGTATAAATCCAAAGTTTTTGATTACTTTATCAAAACGTTGATTCCAACTCTGGGATGCTTGCTTCAGTCCATAAATGGAGCGCTGAAGTTTGCATACCTTGTCAACATCATTAGGATCGACAAAACCCTTGGGTTGTACCATATACAATTCTTCCTCAATGTCACCATTAAGGAACGCCGTTTTGACATCCAGCTGCCAAATTTCATAATCGAAATATGCAGCGATTGCTAACATAATCCTCATAGACTTTAGCTTCTCTACTGGTGAGAAAGTCTCATCGTAGTCAACTCCTTGAATTTGTCGGAACCCTTACATGACAAGTCGAGCTTTATAGACGGTAACATTACCATCAGCATCTGTTTTTCTTTTGAAAATCCATTTGTTCTCGACAGCCTTACGGCCATCCGGTAAGTCCACCAAAGTCCATACTTGGTTTTCATACATGGATCCCATTTCGGATTTCATGGCTTCTAGCCATTTGTCAGAATCTGGGCTCACCATAGCTTCTTCATACGTCGCAGGGTCATCAGTGTTGTCCACTAACATGACGTTCAAGGAAGAGTCATACCACTCAGGAGTGGTACGGACCCTCGTTGACCTGTGAGGTTCAGTAGTAACTTCGTTCGAAGTTTCATGATCATTATCATTAGCTTCCTCTCCGATCGGTCAAAGGCAGACGTAAACATCTTCCGTGCTGCGCTACTCTCAACTCCGAAAGAAGGTTCAACAACCTCGTCGAGTTCTACTTTCCTTCCAGTCACTTCTTTCGAGAGAAATTCCTTCTCCGGAAAGGATCCATTCTTAGCAACAAAAACTTTGCCTTCGGATCTATGATAGAAGGTATACCCAATTGTTTCTTTAGGGTATCCTATGAAGATGCATTTCTCCGCTTTGGGTTCAAGATTATCAGGCTGTAACTTCTTTACATATGCTTCGCAACCCCAAACTTTAAGGAACGACAACTTAGGTTTCTTTCCAAACCACAATTAAATGCAGTGTCGTTTCAACGGATTTAGATGGTGCCCTATTTAAAGTGAATGCGGCTGTCTCTAATGCATAGCCCCAAAATGATAACGGTAAATCTATAAGAGACATCATAGACCGAACCATATCTAAGAGAGTTCGACATAACGTTCGGACACACCATTACTGTTGTGGTGTTCGGCGGTGTCAAGCTGTGAAAGTATTCCACATTTCTTTAAATGCATGCCAAACTCATAACTCAGATATTCACCTCCAGCGGTAGCGAAACTTAATCTTCTTGTTACGATGATTTTCCACTTCACTTTGAAATTCCTTAAACTTCTCGAAAGTTTCGGATTTATGTTTCATAAAGTAGACATATCCATATCTACTCAAGTCATCCGTGAAAGTGAGAACATAACGATATCCACCACGCGATGCTACACTCATTGGACTGCACACATCGGTATGTATTATTTCCAATAAGTCCATAGCTCGCTCCATTATTCCAGAGAATGGAGTCTTAGTCATTTTTCCCATTAGACATGCTTCGCATCTTTCAAGTGATTCAAAATCAAGTGATTCAAGAAGTCCATCAGAATGGAGTTTCTACATACGCTTCACTCCAATGTGACCAAGGCAGCGATTGTCACGTGTATGTAGAATTATCATTTAATTTTATTCGTTTAGCATCTATGTTGTGAACATGTGTATCACTACTATCGAGATTTAATAAGAATAAACCATTCATCTCAGGTGCAAAACCATAAAAGATATTACTCATATAAATCGAACAACCTTTATTCTCAGACTTAAAGAGTAACCGTCTACTTAATAAACAAGATCCGGATATAATGTTCATGCTTAGCAGCACCAAATAACAATTATTTAAATTTAAAACTAATCCCGATGGTAGATGCAGAGGAGGCGTGCGACAGCGATCACATCAACCTTGGAGCCATTTCCAACGCACATCGTCACCTCGTCTCTTGCCGGTCTTCGTTTATTCCGACTCTGTTTGAGTTACAAATATGAGCAACGAACCAGTATCAAATACCCAGGCACTACTACGATTACTAGTAAGATACACATCTATAACATGTATATCGAATATACCTTTCTTCTTGATGTTGCCGTTCTTCAGATCCGCCAGGTATTTGGGGCAGTTACGCTTCAAGGGACCAGTACCCTTGCAGTAGAAGCACTCAGTTTCAGGTTTAGGACCAGCCTTGGGCTTCTTAGCAGGTGCGGCAGCTTTCTTGCCGTCCTTCTTGAAGTTGCCCTTGTTCTTAGGCTTGCCCCGTTTCTTGAAATTGGTGGTCTTATTGACCATCAACACTTGGTGTTCTTTCATGATCTCCACTTCAGCAGTTTTCAGCATGGACGATAGTTCAGGTAACGTCTTGTTCATGCAGTGCATATTGTAGTTCATCACAAAGTTCTTGTAACTTGGTGGCAGTGATTGGAGGACACGGTGAATCCCCAATTCATTAGGAATCGGTATCCCCAACTCTCGGAGTTTTTTTGTGTGCCCAGACATGGTGAGCACGTGCTCGCTAACAGAGCTACCCTCTTCCATCTTGCAGGTAAAGAACTTCTCGGGAGCTTCATAGATTTCCATGGCCGCGCGAGTCTCAAATATGAGTTTGAGCTCCTTAATGGTTTCAAATTGGTCATGGTTCTCAAAATGCTTTTGAAGCTCCGATTCTAAACCATACACGATGGCACACTGAACTGTGGAGTAGTGATGTTTCCGAGTGGCATAAACATTCTTTACGTCATCGGTGGCATCTTCTACAGGTGGGTCACCTAGCGGTGCTTCGAGCACATAGGTCAACTGACCAGCCCTAAGGACGATCTTCAGTCCACGGAACCAGTCCGTGAAATTGCTTCCATTGTTCTTAAGCTTTTCTTTCTCTAGGAACGCATTGAAATTGATGGAAACGTTCGCCATAATCTACAACAAATTTGCAAGTATTTTAGACTAAGTTTATGATAAATAGTGTTCAAATTTAATTCTTAAATTAACTAGGTGAACTCCCACGCAAAACAACATCCCTCGCAGTTGTTTTAGTGATTACACGAACCAAATCCACTACACCAAGTCCGATCATCACGTGAGATGATGTAGCTTCATCGGCGAACAATCTTCATGTTCATCATATCAATCATATGACTCATGCTTTACCTTTCGGTATTCCGTGTTCCGATACCATGTCTGTACATGTTAGGCTCATCAAGATTAACCTTAGTTTCCGCATGTGCAAATCTGGCTTGCACCCGTTGTATGCACACGTAGAGTCTATCACACCCGATCATCACGAGATGCTTCGAAACGACGAGTCTTAGCAACGGTGCCAACTAAGGACGAACACTTTATTACTTGATATTTAGTGAGAGGGATCATCTTATAATGCTACCGTCGCGATCTAAGCAATACAAGATGCATAAAGGATTAACATCACAGGCAATTCATAATTAGTGTGATATGATATGGCCCTTTCTTCTTATGCCTTCGATCTCCATCTCCAAAGCACGGACATGATCTCCATCATCACCAGCATTGCGTCAAGGTCCGTGGTGCCGCTTCATGGTTGTCCATCATCACTAGCAACTATCACAACTACTTGGAACAAAGCTATTACAAGATGAATAGACACGCAGGTCTTAACAGAATTAAAGACAACCATTAGGCTCCTGCCGGTTGCCATATTACAACAAGGATCATTGCATACATCAAATACAATCACAATCACATGTAGGCCATATCACATGACAAAACCCCTGCAAAAACAAGTTAGACGCCTCTAATTTTCTTTGCAAGTTTTACGTGGCTTGGGCTTTCGACTAAGAACGCATCTTACCTACGAAACTGAACCACAACGTTGATACAAGTGCTATCAAGTGCAAAGTGTAGATTTGATCTATACTATGATGGGAGAGACAGACACCATAAAGCCACTTGTGCAATTTCACGTCAAGCGTGGAGCAAGTATCATGTACGATGACATGTAATGTTAGCCAGGGCCGCTTTATCCCACCATTACGCAAGATGCAAAGTACAAATATAGCAAAAGGCAGCAGCACCAACGCCCACAACCTCATTGTGTTCTACTCGTGCAACAGATCTACGCATAGACAAGGCTCTGATACCACTGATGGGTTCGTAGCATGGAAAACAAAAAAATTCTACCGCAAGAACGAAACAAAACCCAGATCTAATCTAGATAAAAGCCAAGATCTAATCTACTAGACATGAGCGACGAGATAGATCGGTACTAACCCTCGTAGAACCAAAAGCGTTAACGAGATTAGATCTCGTGGATGATGTAGTCGATCACTTGCCGATCTCAAGATCATGTGGATGATCCTTCCGGCGCCAGCGTTCGGCGCTTCATGACGGTCACACGTCGAGTCGGCACCTTCCTCTCCCCGTTCCAGCGAGCAGCGGAGGTAGTAGATCTTCTCCACGGAATCCCAGCAGCACGATGGCGTGGTGGTGGTGGTGGAGGTGAGAATTCTGCAGGGCTTCGCCTATGCCTGTGCAGAAGAAACGTGGAGGAGAAAGGCGGCTGAGAGAGATTGTTATGAGACAAGGTGCAAGAGGGGGCGCCCCCTCCCTTCTATTTAAAGGAGGGAGGCGCGCCTGGGGAGGGGGAGTCCTAGTAGGACTCCCTCCTCCTTGGGCCGGCGGGTTGGGGGGAGGAAACCTCCTCCCCCATGAATCCGTGTAGTGCCCCACTTGGTCTCCTTGATCCCTTTCTTGGTTTTCAAGCAAACTCCAAGAAATCCTCTAGAACCTTCCAGAGCATTCCGAAACCTTCTAGAATCTCCATACAAACACTCCGGAACATTTCCTAACTTAGAAAATGATCCCCAATATATGAATCTTATTCTCCGGACCATTCCGGATCTCCTCGTGATGTCCCGGATCCATTCCAAGACTCCGAAGAACATTCGGTCTCCAACGCAAATTCCACATCTACTTAAAACAACTTCGAACCTTAAGTGTGTCACCCTACGGTTCGTGAATATGCAGACATGATGAAGACACCTCTTCTATCAATAACCATTAGCGGGATCTGGATATCCATAACGGCTCCCACATACTCAACGATTACTTCGTGATTGATTGAACCAATTAACATACGAAACCAATTCCCTTTGTCTCGCGACATTCTACTTATCCGAGGTTTGATCGTCAGTATCTTCATACCTAGTTCTTCCTCGTTACTGATAAGTACTCTTTACTCGTTCCATGTTATGTCATCCCTTGTGACCTAGTCACACGCTTGCAAGCTGTCTAGATGACATTCCACCGAGAGGGCCCAGAGTATATCTATCCGTCATATGGATGGACAAATCCCAATCTTGGTCTATGCGCTTCAACACATACTTTCAGAATACCCAATGACACCTTTATAACCACCCGATTCTGAGCGGCGTTTGATGTCATCAAAGTACCCATCCGGTGATGGTGATTAACATAACCTCATGGTCGAAGGATTAGGTTACTATGTATTTCAAAGCTTACAGCAATACAAACTTAATGACTTGATCTTATGCTACGCTTACTATGGGTGTGTGTCCATCATATCATTCTCCTAATGATATAACCTTGTTATTAATCACATCCAATGTCCATGATCAGGAAACCATGATCATCAATCAATCAACAAGCTAGTTCAACAAGAGGCTTACTAGGGACCCTTTTATGTTTACAAAACACACAAGTATTAGTGTTTCCTAATAATACAATTATAGCATGGGATGTAAACATTCATCATAAACACAAAGATATAATAATAACCACTTTTATTATTGCCTCTTGGGCATATCTCCAACATTCGGGTCCTCGCAAGAACTACTGATGGGCTACCACTGGCTCCTAAAGGAGGAATTCAAGCGCCAGAAACAAGCAATCGCGGAACTTGAGGCGCGTAAAAAGGCGGCAGACGAGTCAAGCCTTCGTCGTGCTAGGCTCTCTTCCTACGGAGGATCCTCCTCAAGGGGCAACGAACACCTTGCCAAGAGGAGGCAATCGCGGATGGCTCACCTCACTGAGCAAGAACGCATAGACGCCGCGAAAATCCTCGACTTCGGCTCCATGACAGTCGACACGAGAGGCAATGTGGTTCCCAGGACACCGCAGGCCGCGGTGACGGCGGCCACCATGTACCTTCTCAATAACCAGCCACCGGCTGGAGATCCCCGGACGGCCATGCACCGATCTACGATCACGGGCCTTGGACTAATCGAGGCCGCCCTCGACAAAGAACCAGTACCCGACCCAAAAAAGGGCAAGGCGTTAGCAAAACGCTATTCCTCATCCTCATCAAGCGACGATAGTCATGACCTGTCTTGACGCTGCCGTTCGCGATGGCACGATCGCGACTACGATGCACGCGACGAGATCACGCGGCGCAAGATCGATAAGTCAAGGGCATGACGTGCTTGGTCGACTGATTCGGAGGAAGAAGATGGGGAGCTCTGCGGTGCCAGATGCTTCAGCAGATCCATCAGGCAGAAGCGAATGCCTAAAGGGTTCAAACTCCCATCAGAGAACCCGAAATTTGACGGTCTACAGGACCCCAAGATCTGGCTGGAAGATCACATCTCCTCAGTCAGGCTGCACGGGGGCAGTCGGAGTACCGCCATGCAATGCTTGCAGCTACAGCTGCAAGGCGCCGCCCGAGCATGGCTCAATAACCTCCCGCGCGGATCCATTCGCAGCTGGGATGAGCTGGTCTACATCTTTGTGCGCAACTTCAAGGGCACATACAAACGCCCCGCTTCAATCGAAGTACTGAGATGCTGCTAGCAAAAATCTGGCGAATCGCTGCGCTCTTACATCCAAAGCTGGTCCATCATCAAGAACTCCGCGGAGAACATCTCGGAAGACCGTGCGATTGATGCATTCAACGACGGTGTCCGCCGCATAGAACTCAGGGAGGAGCTAGGACACTCAAAGCCCAAGACCATCGACCACCTGATGGAGATCGCGAACCGGTGGGCTGATGGAGAAGATTCGCTGAAGAACCGCGCTCACTCTGACGAGGAAGCAGAACTCAGACGCGACCGCCGGGGCAAACGTCGTATCGGCGTCTGACGATCTCGATGACGTCAACATGGTCGCGCCCGTTACGCCGATGACAACGCGGCAAGCGGATACCGTAGCGGCGGATATCGCGACTCCAGGAAAACCATGCAAGTATGGCAACGCCGCACCCGCGATGAAGCACCCGCGACCACCATCGAAGATAAACTGTCCGGGCCATGCACGGTACACTTCTACATCGACAAGCATGACAGCAAGAGAAAGTCCAGTCACCCCCTCAAGGACTGCCGCGAGTTCCTCAAGCTACACGAGGGGTTGGTGCGGATGAACCGCAACGTGGTCGAAAGAGGCTACGGAACCGCTCCAGGCGCCGTGGCACATGGCGCACCACCACCACCACTTGGGCCACCCCTGAACGGAGCTGCACCGGACCAACACCACGGAGGCGAACCGTACCCACGGGCCATGGGTACCATGATGATCCAAAAGGGGCGCCCCTCCAATAGGGTGCAGAAGGCCATCACTCGCCAAGTCAACTTGGCCACGCACTCGCCACCATCCACCACTGAGTACCTCAGTGGCAGTGAGTCGTGCATTACCTTCGACAAACGTGACCACCCGCCTAAAGTACCTTGCCCAGGTCATTGCCCCCTCGTACTCGAGGTGCAAATTGGAGGCTTCGACATGAGTCGCGTCTTCATGGACGGCGGAAGTGGTATTAACCTCATATTCGTGAGTACCTTGCGAGCAATGAGGATCCCTCTAACCTGCTTGGAGGCATCGGACACAACGTTCCACGGCATCGTCCCAGGAAAAGGCGTATACCCCCTGGGCAAAATCAACCTCGACGTCATATTCGGCATGCCGAAGAACTTCCGGCGCGAACGCATCGACTTTGAAGTTGTCGAATGGCCCTCACAATACCACTGCATCCTCGGGCGCGTCGCGTTCGCTAGGTTCATGGCAGTACCTCACTACGCCTATCTACAGATGAAAATGCCAGGTCCCAACGGCGTCATCACGATCAACGGGAGTTTCGAGCGTCGGCGATTCCACGGCGGGGAATTCAACAGAATCTCCCAGTCCTTCGGCATGCAGGAGGAACTCGCGCGATTGAAGGAAACGACAGACAACAGTCTGCCCCCTCTGAGTAGGTCAAGCTCACCTGATCTCTCCTTCGACTCATCTGTGCACACAAATAAGGTGTAGGTCCATCCATCGGATCCCGCTAAAACGGCCCTCATCGCCAACAACTTGAGTCCCGCATAGGAACTCGCGCTCGTCGAATTCCTCTGTGAGCACTGGGAAATTTTCGCCTGGTGTCCTGCGGACATGCCAGGAGTTCGAGAATTCGCGAAACGCACTCAACGTCAACCCCGACGCAAGGCGATCAAGCAAACAATCGGCATTTATGCGAGCCACGAACACGGCAATGGAATGGAGATCAACAGACTCCTCGAGGCCAAATTCATCGCGAGATCAAGGAAAGCACTTGGCTCGCATGTCTGATCTTGGTGCCAAAAAAGGACACGGATATCCTACGGATGTGCGTCGACTTCACTTCTCTTAACAAGCACTGCCCAAAAGACCACTTCCCGCTGCCACGGATCGATCAAATCATCGACTCCACTGCTGGATGCAAGCGCCTCTGCTTCCTCGACGCCTACTCAGGCTATAACCAAATTCGAATGAAGGAGGAAGACCAGGAGAAGACCGCGTTTACAACGCCCTTCGGCGTGTTCTGCTACAACACAATGCCCTTCGGGCTAAAAAACGCAGGAGCCACGTACCAGCGGTGCATGCAGGCCTGCCTCAAGGAGCAACTTGGTCGCAACATTCAAGTCTATGTCGACGACATAGTAATCAAAACCAAGGAAGAAGCCTCTCTAATCGATGACTTGCGCGAAACCTTCGCCAATCTCGATCGCTACCGGATAAAGCTCAATCCGGACAAATGCGCCTTCGGCGTACCCTCCGGACAACTGCTCGGGTATCTCATCTCCGCGAGAGGGATTGAGGCAAACCTGAAAAAGATAAAGGCCATACTGGCCATGGAGAAGCCAAAGAACATAAGAGTCATTCAGCAACTAGCTGGGCGAATCGTGGCCCTCAGTCGATTTATCAGTCAAATGGGAGAAAAGGCGCTGCCCTTCTATCAGCTCCTCCGCAAAACCGACAAATTCGAGTGGACCAACGACGCGCAAGAAGCATTCGAAGACCTCAAGCGCCTGCTATCCACCTCGCCAGTATTGGTAACTCCGCGAGAAGGGGAACCACTGCTGCTGTACATCTCCGCCACCAACCAAGTGGTTAGCACAGTGCTCGTCGTCGAACGGGCCGAGGAAAACAAGGTCCACGGCATACAACGCCCCGTATACTACCTCAACGAGGTCCTCACGCCAACAAAACAGCGGTACCCGCACTATCAGAAGCTGGTGTACGGCGTCTTTATGACTGCCCGGCGACTGCGCCACTACTTCCAGGAACACCCAATCGTGGTAGTCAACGACGCCCCATTAGGACATATCCTCAATAACCCTGACGCCCGAAGTAGTCGTGCTTTGGGGAATTGAACTGTCTCCACGAGACATCACATACGAAAAGCGCGGCGCAATTAAGTCGCAAGTTCTCCCGGACTTCCTCGTACATTGGATGGAAAACCAACTCCCAGACAAGCCAGACATGTCCTACCTCTGGACAATGCACCTCGATGGGTCCAAGAGGAAAGATGGAGCAGGAGCAGGTGTCATACTGACATCGCCTCAAGGGGACAAGCTGAAGTACGTCCTGCGAATGTAGTTCACAGCCTCAAACAACGAGGCTGAATACGAGGCCCTATTACATGGGATGAGGATGGCAAAAGCCTGCGGCGCAAAGAGGCTAATCATATATGGCGACTCCAAGCTGGTCGTAAACCAAACAATGCACGAGTGCGACGCACTAAACGACAACATGATCGCATACCGCGACCTCTACGACACACTTGAAGGAGACTTTGATGGCTGCGAGTTGCGACACATAGGTCGCGAAAGCAATGAGGAGGCGGGCCTTTTCGCCAACATAGGTTCCACCTGCGCACCCATACCACCTGGGGTATTTCTCGAGCGCATATGCGAACGCTCCATCAAGCCAAAGGCCGCAGAGAAAAAAACAAGCGCAGCAATGGACTCGGGGGCTACGCCACCCAATGAGCCAACGACAATCGATGACTTGGAGCTCGACACAGGACTCGAGGGACCAATGAGCGTCATCATGATCGAACAATCCTGGACGCAGCTGTACATTACGTACCTCCTCAGCAAGCGCCTACCGGACGACCCGACAGATGCACGACACATCGCGCGACGCTCCAAGGCATTCGCCGTTATCAACGGCAAATTGTATAAACGCAGCATCACAGGCGTGTTACAGCAATGCGTCTCCCTAGCCGATGGAAGAGCAGTCCTCCTCGACATCCATGAAGGGACCTGCGGGCACCACGCCGGCAGCTGCGCCCTCGTCGCCAAAGCTCTACGAGCTGGATTTTACTGGCCCACGGCCATGCGCGATGCCAAGGATATAGTCCAAAAGTGCAAGCGCTGTCGCGATTCGCGGACAAGCCACACGCACCGAGCGCAGAGCCTATTCCATTGGCCTGGCCCTTCGCCCAGTGGGAACTAGACATGGTCGGCAAACTTCCAAGGTCCTCGCAAGGAGGCTACGTCTACCTCTTGGTCGCAGTCGACAAGTTCACCAAGTGGATCGAGGCCATGCCAGTGACCAAGCAATCAGGGCACAGCGCAGTCAAGTTCTTCGAGTCCATCGTCTACCGCTTCGGCGTGCCACACAGCATCATCACCGACAATGGAACGAACTTTACATCCAAGGAGTTCCAAGATTTCTGTGAGAACCTGGGGATCAACATCAGCTATGCCTCAGTCGCACACCTGCAGACCAACAGTCAGGTGGAAAAGGCAAACGGGCTCGTCTGTAGTGGCATCAAGAAGCGACTCCTCCGGCCACTCGAACAAGCCGCGGGCTTTTGGCCAAACGAACTGCAATCCGTACTCTGGAGCCTGCGTACAACTCCAAACAGCGCCACCGGCTACACACCATTCTTTATGGTACATGGAGCAGAGGAAGTATTACCCGCCGAGTGCAGTGCAGGCGCCCGCAGCGTAGTCGCCTCTGCGACGGAAGGAGTCATCCTCACTTTTCGAAGACTCCGTCGACCTCCTTGACGAAGCAAGAGAAATCGCCGCAGAAAGATCTATGATCTACCAGCAGAACCTGCACAACTACCATAGCAGAAGGCTTCGCCCAAGATCCTTCGTCGAAGGTGACCTGGTCCTGCGACTGAAGCAGCAGGGGCATCTCAAGCTCGAGTCCCCCTGGGAAGGACCGTACGTGATTACAGAAGTAATCCCAGGTGGCGCCTATCGCCTTCAAGATTTAGAGACAGGAGTCACATACTCCAACCCTTGGAACGTCGCACAACTACGACGCTCCTACCCTTATTCGTTTCTTCTTTTCTTTTGCATCACAAATAAGGCTATTCAGCCAAGGCTACTTAGCCGCACATTGTACTACGTACTGTTCTCCGAATAAATGAAAGCTAAGTGCCCTAAAACTCCGTGCTCTCTTTTCTTTTGTCAACTTTCATACTCGGGGGCTACGCCACCCTATATACATATGTTCTTCGAACAATAACGCGACATCCTGAGTAGCTGGCACACCAATCGAACCCCTAAATACAAACACAACCCAGCTGCCACGCGGCTGACAGGTTGACAGGGGAAAGATACAAAAGATGACCAGGCTAACGAAAAGGACTCGCATAAGTGCAACGCACCCCACGCTTATAAAGCTATTTGTAAATTATCTACAAAATTATATATGAGCTTTACAACACCAGTACACTTGTATGCAGGATACATATTTGGCTACCCTTGCAACAGAAGAACATTAGTCTGTTCCTCGAAGAAGTCGACAATTTCCTCGGCTGGACGATCCACCGCTTGATAATGCGGCACCATGTTCCAGGAAGATCCTGCAGGTGGCATCGGTGGCCTAGATGCAATGGCGGCGACATCCATGTAAGGCCTGTGCAAACGCACCAAAGAGAGCGCAGCCTTGGCACCAGCCACCAGCTGATGCCTCACGCACTCGCGAACCGCGGAAATATCCTGAAATTTTGTCAGAAGGGCCAGCAGGCTTGATGGAGTATCATCCAGCGGGAACATCGCCCGGTAGATGTTCTTCAGGCACGACTGCGACTTCTTCAGAAAGAGCATGACTCGCGAGGCCCAATCCTGCAGGGTCGCTAACGCAGTTGCATGACGATGATCTACCCAGAAGTATCCACTCTCCTGAAGTTGCTCTTGGGTAAGATCATGAAGGCGGATGGCAATCCTATCTCTCTCCTCCTGCGGACAGTGTGCGCTAACAACTACACGAAGCAGCATCAACAGTATGAGTACAACGTACCATTGCGATTAACTACAAAAGGAAAAGACGAGGATGAGCAAACTAACATTTAAACTGGTCGCCCAGCTGCGTCACCTCGCCAAGCAGATATTGCTCGCGGGCGGCGGCTTTTTCAGCCTTTGACTTCCACACGTCTGCGCTACCATGGATCACGGGCAACTCACGCTCCAGCTGCTTAACGCGATCACGAAGTCGCGAAAGCAAGGAAAGCTCCTCTACTCTGGAGCAAGGTGGTGTCATTGCATCCTCAAGAGATGGCGAGTCCGGGGTTCCCCCCACAGGGCCACTTGATGTACCCTACCAAAAATCAAGCCAGAAGCAAAATAAGGCGACCAATTCAAAAGCCAAAAGTAACAGGTGCATTCAGGATCAATAAAGTATGTACAAACACATTCGCCAACAGGCATGATCTACAATCAAAAGAGCGAGTTCACCAGCTATTACAAGAAACGAACTATGGAGCAGCTGGCTTCTTCGACTTCGAGGACTTCGGGGGCTTCATCAAGTCCGTGGCAGTATCAGATGCCACTGACTTTCCGCCAGCCCCTGAGGCCGAAGTTTTCGTCGCCTTCTTTGCGCGATTGAGCTCCTCCGAATACTTGGCAACTATCAAGGAATGGCCATATTTGGCATAGGCAGTCGCAAAGGGAGCGAACACTACCTGCTGACCATCCGCGCCAACAGGCATTGTCTTCGACACCGCCGAGGGATCCACTTCGACTCTGTGGGCTTGCACCATGGCTAGCGACATGGTCGCGCCCACTTGTGAGAGGAGTTCTTTATGCGTGGCACACCCCCGTGGTGATTCCACCAGCTCCTCCACATTGTCGACCAGCTCCGCCTTCGGCATCAGCTCCTCCCGTAGGCGAATCAGGGTGGCCTTGGCTTTGGACAACGTATTTTGGATAGCGGCGCTACGGTCTTCGACCGCAGATACCGCGCCCGCCAGAGCGTCATCGCGACCAAGGACTCGTGGATCAAAACTCAAGCCACCAGCATCTACACCAAAATACACACACGGGTCAAACTTCTAAATGCCACCGGCACCACAGAGGAAGAGAAGAACATCAATAAAAATATCCACCAAGTAAAGGTACCTGAGAGGGCCTTGGCGACTGAGAATAGTTGCTCTTCGAACAACTTCTCCCTGGTCGCAAAGGAGGCACGCAGATCCCCTTCGCGCTTCTGAGCTTCATCACGAGTCGCGATTGCCTCGTCGCGCCCCTTCACAGCTGTGGCCAGAGTCTTTTCCAACATGGCGACATCACGCAATAAAGCATTATGCTCAGCTGTAGGGCAGTCAAAATTTGGCTGTCAGTCGATAATACCAAAATACAGAGAAGACAACAAGAATAAGTATAGAACACTCACTCTCAACCACGCGGTGGCACTTCTCCGGCATCGCATGCTGGCGACCTATCACCATCACTTGCTCCGCCACCTGTGCGGCTTCCTTTACAAGGAGCTGTCGCACAAAACAAGAAGTTAGCAGAAGGCAACAAAGGGCGTTGACTGCCAGATTATAAAAAAAGAGAGAGAAAGATATACTTACATGGTCCTCCAGCGACTCCGAAGAAGATTGCTGAACCATCATCCGAGCTACTACTCGATGTTCCCCTACGTGAGGAGAGCCCGAAGAATTGTGCCCGGAGTGGGCCGCCGCCGGAGGAGAAGGAGCACGCTCGACCTCTATCTTGGCCTTTGAGGTCGCGACTCCTGATTCCTTCAAAAATTCGACGTCACCAGAAGATGACGACGCCTCTTAACTGCAAGACAAAATCCGCACTCAGATAAGGAAAACTACAGGGAAAAGCCAACAAGAAGAAAACAAGTGGCGAGCGAATGCACTAGCAAACTTACCAGTCAAATCTATCAAGATCAAATGTGGCCTCCGTCGACTCCGACGAAGATTCCTTGGGCAATCGCATCTTCTTGCGAGAAGATGGTGCCACAGCCCTCACAGGAACGGCGGGAATTGGCGACTCCGCACCAACAGCCGCGCCCCCTGGAGTGGAAGGAGTCGACGCGTCGGAATCCTCGCTTCTGAACGCTTGCAGTATCCGGACTCGGACTCGGGGCTTCCTCTTCAACATCGGAAGGGTCGACTCGGTGGTCCTCTTCCACAGCCTCACGAGGAATAATCCCCTCAGGGAGGGGAGGCATCCAAGGCGACACCGCCCACTCCTGCATACAAAAGTAAAACAGATAAGCAACAGAAGACGCAATCGAGAAAATACGCTACTACGTAGCACAACCATACCTCAGGAGGAGGATTCGAAGCATCGAAAGGAGGAACGACTGGCTCGTTTGGAGGCACATCCTTGAGGGTATACTTCGTGACCAGTCGCACCCTCTTATCTACCTCACTCACGGACATGCTTTCGGCAGACACGCGAGTGGGATCATCAGCGCCACCCCATTGGAACATGGGATGGACCCTGGCCTGGCGAGGCTGGACGCGACGACGTAGCCAAGTCCTGACAAGGGCGCAGCCTCCCTCTTCTGCACCAATGCGACTCTCGAGGTCGCAGACGCGCTGATATAACACGTCTGTCTCCGCAAGTTCGGAAGGCATGATCACGTTCTTCCAGGAACGCATCTTCTTGCAGGGAGTCGCGGGATCGAAAGGCGCGAGACCAAAGTGCTCGTCCTTGGCCTTCTGGTCACGCACATAAAACCATCTGTCCCTCCATCCCTGGATGGACTTGGTGAGCTTGATATCGAAGTAAGTGGCGGATGGATCAACATGGATTCCGCAACCACCTACGTCATAAACTAAAGAGCCGGATCTTGGTGGCCTTCAATTTAAAAATGCGTTTGAAAAGACCAAAGTGCGGCTCGATTCCGAGCCAGCACTCGCAGAGGGTGATGAAACAAGTAATGTGGAGGAGAGAATTTGGGGACAGCTGATGGAGCTGGAGCCCATAGAAACAAACAAGACCCCGAAGAAAGGGGTGAAGAGGCAAGGAAAGACCACGAATGATGAATGCAAGAAACATCACTCGATAACCAGCGGGAGGCACAGAACAGTCTCACCCAGGGGCCGCGAATCAGCGACTGATGCAGAGATCACTCCGTCTTGGCGAAGAAGACGGAGATCCGACGCCTTGATGATGGAGGGGCGCCACGCGCCATTAGTCACGCGGGTGCCCGCGACCTTCTTTTTCCCGGCGGCGGCGGTGCTGGTGGCCGTAGCAGCGAAGCCACCCTTCTTCTTCGCTGCAGCGAGGGTGGCCGCGGAATCGGCGGCAGCGCCTCCCTTCTTCTTCCCCATTGCGCGGCGGCGATGAGAGCGAAGAAAGTAGCTGGGGTACGAACGGAGCTGGTCCAGCATCGTGGCGAAGATGAGCGCAGAGAAAAGCAGGAAAGCAAAGGGCAATGGCGATGGCAGCAAGGAAGAAAGAACACAGATGAGAAAATTACCGCCGCGGCATCGCTACTTAACCCCTGGAAGATGCAATCCAACGGCTGACAAAACCCTATTGGACGCGTGGCATGCATCGCGTAGGACACGTGGAGAAGAGGAAGCGCGAACCATCCCCCACTTCTACCATTACGCGTGGAAATCGAGGAGGCACAATTAAAAATAAGATTACGCACGCCCAGTCAAATCAAAGTCAGAAAGTGGGACCCACAGCTCGTCACGTCCCGTCAAAACCGCTCACGCGGGCAACTAAGGTCAAGCCTGGCGTCGACGCGTCACCAAAGGCTATGCAATGGAGAACTTCGACTATTTTTAGTCCTTGTTGGAGTCTTCGACTCCACCAAGCACTCGGGGGCTACTCCCATAGGGAGCGCTGGCCGCGCACCCTACGATTTTTCTTTTCTTTTTGCAGGAACATGGACAATCACAAAAGGCAAACCCAACCACTCGAAACACAGTTCGATTATGAACATGGGTTACTCCCATAGGGAGCGCCGGAAACAAGCAGGCAAAAGACGACCGCAGCCGCAAAAATATTTTAGTACCTGCCTGGGGCATCAACTGAACAAGCAAGCAAAAGATGACAGCAGTCGCAAAAGTTTTTAGTCCCTGCCTGAGTCTTCGACTCAACTAGGCACTCGGGGGCTACTCCCATAGGGAGCGCTGGTCGCGCACCCTATGATTATTTGAACAAAACACTATGTGTTGATAACATCCACACTCGAAACTCATGGCGACACCGCATCATAATTTTTTCCCTACAAAGAGACTGCGTCTCCTGGGTTACCCGAATCGTCTCCGCGATGATAAAATTCGGATGCTGCGCCTACAGCGTGAAGGTAAGACCTGAATAAGGCCTGGCAATGCATTTAACTGCGCACTACCAGAAACATATCCGTGCCCACTGACACGATGAACATGCCTTGACGGACGCGTCAAGTGCTCACACCCATATAACTGGAATTCGACTCCTGTAAGACCTCCGCGGCCTGAGTCGAATTACACCAGCACTTTTCCGGATTCGAGTCCGGAGACTCGAATTCAAGTAGATTGCGTTGTTTCACCCTAAGGTGGTTAACTGATACCGATACTTCCGTCATATCAGACACGTATATCAACAATCCCTATGACACAAAAATAAGCAATGGAAATATACTCATTCAGGCACTCGAAGGCTTCAAAAGTCCCCAGTCGAATCTGCGATTCCACTGGACACTCGGGGGCTACTGACATGGGTATACCCTACAGGTACTCGAGCTTGGTATATACGGCCCAAATACGTACAGGCCCACGGTGTCGCCAAGGCCCGGATGGAGGGACTCGAGTAACCTATGGACTCTCAATTGCTTGAAGGACAAGAAGAAGCTAAAGATAGAAAGTTTGAAGGGGACAACCCTAACTTGTAACCGACTCGACCTGCGAGACCTAGCCTATCTATGTAAAGGCTAGGAGGCGGCGAGGAGGACACCTAACCCTAGTTTTCAAGAACCTCGCCAGATTTCATCTGCGCATCATTGTAACTTTCGACTCCCTCGATAATTCCACGAGCAGACAAGCAGGAGTAGGGACCTCTACGAGGCCTAAACCTGGGTAAATCCTTTGTCCCCTGTGTGCTTGTTTGCTATCCGATAGATGTCTCCAGCGCTCCCTCCTTCTCCAAAACCCAAGTCCATAACAATGGGCATTGACGAGTTAAACCCTCGTCAAAGAGAGAAAGAACACCAGAACTGTTCTGATAGAGAGAAACTCGGAATCATTCCGGGAGGTTCCAAACTTGCTCAGAATGGACCGAAAGGTGTTTCGGGTTAAGTGGATATAATAATATGTATTTATGTGCATAGGAGTGGGAAATTAAACACCAATTAGAGAGATTTTCTAAGGCATTTCCCTTAGAGATTTTATCTCTCTCTTCTCTCTTGCAAATGTGGCCCCGAGTTAGGGTTGCGCGCGCAAGGGAGTGCTTCACTATGGCACAACATCGTGCTACGAGGATCCCAGCCAGAAGATCTACTTCCACACTCACGACAGGGATCAGTGAGTCGAAGGTCGTCATCGTAGACCGCACGTGTGCTAAACCTCGAATGTGTTGCCATTAGTGGCACCTAGACTATCGTGCAAGGACATGTGACGAGGGGTGGCCTCGGCAATGCCCATGGTGATGGACTTAGGGTTTTGCAGAAAAGAGAACGTTGGGGATTTCGTCGGATGTCAGGCAAACAAGGGAGTCGAAGCCGCCTAATTACTTGATAAACAGCACTATTACAGATTGCTTGGGGGTTTTTCGGTACCTCCTCATAGGCTTCTCCCGTCCTATATATAATAGATCGGGTCTCAAAGTTGTATACAGATAGGTTACGTATGTATGATTACAACTCCAACATAACGTCGGTTCATATTTCCTTTTTCTAATACAACTAAGGCTTTCATCGGTTGCTTCCTCGGGCCATTATTTTGAACCTTCATGGGTCGTAAGCCTTTATGCAACCAGGGTAGCAAATCATAAGCACCCGAGTAATTGTATGTCAACATGGGTGACTTGCAAAGAGATGCATGACCTTAAGGTCGGCTACGGTATCGGCTACTTCATCCACGTTCCCCTCGGAACGTTAACCGCTTTTGGTCTTCAAGGTTATGTCACCGAAACCTTCTCCATTACAGTATTACTCATAGATAGATCCTGGCAGTTGGTGTTGTGCTAGTTAAGAAAAATTGTGTTTTCTGCTACCAAACCTCTTCAGTTGTATCAGAGCCGATCTATGCATAGTAATGCTTATACGGTTAGAACACACGTTGATTGTGTGGGAATTGATCCTACAGTTGTTACCCTCCCAAGTGTACTTGTTTATATCGCGACACTATTTGATGAAGCGGACCGGACTGACCTTGCGCATAAATTTACGCGAGACTGGTTCAACGTTCAACATACGACTTGTACCATATAGCTAGCGGGTGTCTGTCTCTCTTTCAGTAGTTGATATAGCATTTGCAATGGAGGGCCCCGAGAGGGGTGTAGCAGCTGTTGCAGATCTTCAACAAGCACATTTTGGAAACTAAAAAGGTTGTTAGCCATAAACCCTATAATAGGAAGCATAGAGTCCATGGTGATCCAGAGAGAAAAGTAGTAGTAGAAAGCACCTAGTGTATTAGGGATGCACATTGTGCATCTTCACAATGTGAAGAACACCATAGGCACAACCAATCTTATACATTGGCACAACCATAGCCATTAGCCAGAGGAAGAAGAAGAACAGTAAACAATAAGTAATCAATCACTAAAAGAACACTAGTCCCCTATCTCACTACTCATCCCTAGATAAAATCCTATGATATGCCTAATGATGAGAAGGGAGATAAAGAACAAGCATTCTAAATTAATACACCTGCATAAGAAATAGGGAACAATTCTTAAGCCAATATACTTACAAAATTAAGCTTGAGTCAAAAGCTCAAAGTAACAGTGAACTAAACAACTACTACTAAAGTACTCTGAGTGAAATGCATAATTATTAGCGAAGCAGTATACCAATTAGAACAAACAGTAGTAGTCAAAACTAAGTATAACAATATTGATATTAGAAATGAAAATATCAGTACTCAATCACCAGATTAACATATGCAAGTACCGATAGCATACACTTCATGAAATGAACACCTTTTAACCGAAGCAAGTGACACTAATCAAACCATTGGTAAGCCCAAAATACTTAATCTTAAGAATAGTCGACCATGACAAATATTAAAAGTCTAACACCGAAGAAACAATAGAAGCATCCAGAACCTACCAGAAGCCCTAGAAATCCCATTACAGTGACATTACTAAGCACAAACACTAGAACTAGAACCATCTAGATTAACATAAGAAGTGGGAAGGAATAAGCATAAGGATGGAGAGTAATTACCTTCAAAAAGGGTGAGCCGAGCTCACACCGACTGAGAAGAGGAAGAAGAATAGTAGAGGCGGTGACTGGCATCACAGGGGAGTGCCCTAGATGGGTGTCTCACCCTACACCTGCTAGGGCAGCCTAGAGAGGCATTGTAGACATGGTAGAGCACCATCTCAACGGAGGGGAGCGGCGGACATGAGGGAAGCGGCGCATTATTGAAACCCTAGTTAGGGTTAGGGTTGTGAGGGGCTAGTAGAGCGAGCAAGGGACAAATCTGATCGGTAGGATTTTAGAGCTGAGGCAGGGGAGTGTTTTGAGCGGAAGGGTGGTGGCAGAGGAGGTCGGAGGTGGCTGAAGCGGCCAAGCAACACCGGTGATGGCACAGTATCCTGTGCGAGTGCGCACGCGCGTGCATGAGAGAGAGAGAGAGAGAGAGATGAGAGAGAGTGAGTCGTGGTTGGGTTGGACCCAGTCTACAGGCTGGTCTTGGCCACCAGGGTCTGACCAGTGAGCCCAAGCTTAGATGGGTATTTTGGTCATTTCATATTTACTCTTAAACCCGAATAAATCATAAATTACACATATGAACTCGAAAAATAAAATAAATTTAGTATTGTGTGTAGAAAAATGCAAGGAACCCAAAAGGTATTCTTGAAAATACGTTTTATTTTTTGTGAATTTTTTAGTCGAAATGATTAATTTCTAAACTTTAAAATCCATAGAAAAATCCATAATATTGGGAAAAGGATAAATATGTAAACCTCAATTTTCATAAAAATATGAAAATTCTAAAGTAAAATTCTTGATATTACCTTGAGAATTGCAATAATAAATAAAATACCAAAGAAAATACAATAAAACCTGAAAAAGGGAAAAAATCACTAAAAACAAAGAAATTGAACTAGTGAAATTCAAATACAACACATGAGGAGTTTGCAGTGCATATAATTACATTAGAGCATCACATATTTGTAATCAAAACATTGTATTTATCGGACATGTTGCGAATTCTAGAAACCGAGGTCCAGAGTCAAGTAAAACCTTCGATCTGCATTATCTTGAAGTTACAAGGTAAGTTCATTCTTGCATCACCTTTGTGAGGTCAAACTTGCAATCCAGTTGCAAGTGAAATCTTACATGTCCTTTGGCTTAATTTTTGAAGAAAAATTCAAAGCGTTATTATTACTTGCATTCAAACGCAATACCATTTTTGGAATGAAATAAATAAATGGTGGGCGATGGAATCATGTATGTATACATGGTTGAAAGATCATGTGGTGGAAATTCCATTGTACCAGAAAAGTTAGGATTAATAACAACAATAGTTAGCCATTCTTGCCCATACAACATCATGCTAACCACATCTTATTATGGGGCGAGCGAGTTAGAAATACGTTCTTCCTTTCGGTTATCCTCGTATATCTAGTCAGTTTGTGAACCAAAGTGGTGATCAGCGGGTGTGAGCCCATGACATCTATGTCTCAGGATAATGACTAGGTATATTAGAAGGGGTATGAATTAAACGTAGGTCCCTTGACCGAAATTCGTTACAATGGGTGGTCAGCGGAGTCATGGAGGGGACTTGGAATGACTCAGTGAAACTTGGTAACATGCCCCATACCTAAGGAAGTATGGAAAGAGTAGTAAGGCCAAGGATGTTTGTGGGAAAAGTAGCGCACATTTCGAGAGTGTATAAATGTGACATGTTAATCCCTATCATATGAAAGGATTATGATCACAACATGGAAATAAACTCCATGAAAGTTCAGACAACCAATGAAGACTAACAACTTTAAAAATTTTGAAACTCTAAAACTTACCTTTTTTAAAAACCATTTTCAAAAACCTGCACAAGTCTTAGATCTCGATCAACGACTTTCAAAAGAGCATCAAACAAACACCATGGAACTTGTTGTGTATGCTTGTACTCAGTCTATCTTCTTAAACCCTTGCTTAGGTTGTGAGAAGACCCGAAAATCGACACGGAGAGTAGAATCAACAATAGGGTATCAGATTAGTAGAAATAAGGCAGAATATAGATATAAGACCCACTAGAGCATGCATAGGTAGATGATCTAGCAATAATATAGCTTCTCCAATAAGTTATCAGCTCCAATAGTTTTAATCTTACTATTACCATTGATTAGGAAGCTATTCCTTCTACATTTGAACGTCCATTGCACTCTGAATCCTCATTGGACCGAGGAGGATCTCAAATCTTTTGTACATATTTGGCTCTTGGTATGAATAAATAAAGCTATTAGGCCTACGATGTTTTTGTTGTACCACTATGAGGGATGTGATATTTACGGAGAAGAACTTCCCTGAGTGTTATGTCAATGATGTGTATACTACAACATGCAGTAGTGTACTAGGTCACCGCAATTAGAAACCTTTTTTATCCTTTTCAGTAATCTTGCATTGTTTTTTTTGAATGAGAAATGCCCCGAAAGGTGTAGAAGTTGCCATAATTAAAACGGTAGGTACAATTTTACGTCCAGACCCCTGTAGTCATCCACTGCACAACAAGAGAAGAATTTCGAAAAAGGGGTCTAGAACTTTGCGAAAAGAACCCTAGAACAAAAATAGAAAAGCAATCTAGTCCAAGGGCTCCATCTCCATCGCTCGCCGGTGACCTCAAGGTGGAGCCGAGGTCGGAGACTATGCTCGAGGGGGCCTCCTGCCCGGCGAGGGACATGATCCGCCGGTCGTCGAGACACTCCCGGGGACGAAACCACTTGGGGGTGAAGCAGCGCTGAGCTCCGGCAGAAAGATCCAAAAAGGCCCCTGATCTGGAGGTTGCTAAACGTGGTTGCCCTTCGACCAACTGAGGTAGAGGCTCGGCAAAACTCATCGCCGCCGAAAACGAGCCCCTGCGGATGAACACCAGAAGATGTAGCTCGAGGAGCAGAGATTGAAGGCCGGCGGCGACGCACCACCTCCCTGGAACCACTACCATGGTGGCTAAACCAACTGATGCAAACGCCCTCCACCTCTGACTCTGCTCTAGATAAACAACCTCCCACGAAGGAGAGGTTAAGAAGCACCGGAAAGCTGAAGAGGCTGGCATGCCATAGTTTCCCCACCCTCGCCGCCATGGCCGGCCAAGGGGGAAACCACATCAAGCACCAGCTGACTGTCGCGCCGCTCCTCCTCGCCTCCTTGGCTAGCTAGGAGCACCACAGCAACACCACCTCCATCTCTCCAGAAGCGGTCAATGGCTTTATTTTCGAAGAAGCTCCACACATCGCCCTCAACCGCATATGACTCTGGCCACCGGAGTACCACCGCGAGGGACAAAAGGAGGAAACACCCCTAGATCCAGCCGACGAGATCTAGAAGCTTCTTCTCCATGGCATGACGCTAGACCACGACACTTGGCCAAAACCTACACCTACGACTCCTATAGAGACCTAAACCTACTCCGGCGCCAACCTCCCGCCACCACTCACCGGCTATTCCGGCGAAAGGGGCAAGGAAGAGGCCCGTCCACAAGGAAGCGACTCTCAAAACTGCCTCTCTATTCGTGCGGGTGGCTCGGGGGGGCGAGCAACTCCGCGTACGTGATCTTGCATTGTTAGGTAGAGAATGTGTGTGAACACTTTGGAAAGTGATGTAGAACCTCGACGGTCACTTCCTAAGCGAAGTGACTCCCTTCGTTTTCTTTTATGTCGTCTTCTTCCTCCAGCGCCCATTATTGCTTGATTTGTTGGCGCACTACTTATGCGAACCATTCACCTTCTGCACCACTCTGCTCCTCCGCGTGCATCTCAAGATCGAACTCTACCGCTACACGTACCATGGCCGAATGTCACGCCACAGTGGAGCTTTTTTGTGGCGCTGTCATCTATGCTCATGGTAGAGCTCCAATAATATGAAGGCTTTCATGAGGATATGCACATGGAAAAGGTGGGCTTGAGATGGGATGGGTCCAGGTTTGTCTGCATGATCTGGTTTCTAGGAGGCTCTAGCAAGCTCGATTCTTCATCGATGAGATAAAACCAGCAAGTTCGGTGCTCTAACATAAGGTTAGTTTTTTATGGATTTTGGATGCTACAAAGCGTAAAAAAAATTGCTACAAACCTATACATGTTTTATTTCATGTGAGACACCGCGACGATTTTGGCCGTCTGCTGTGAGTTTTTCTGCAGATTTTCGAGGTTGCATACATGTGTTCAAAATGCTACAAGCACATGCTTGTGTTTTGCTACAAACGTAAAAGCGAGATGCTTTGACGTTTTTGGTTATTGCTATATTTGTTGCTTCAGTGTTGTAAATGTTTTGTGAGTTGTTGCAAAAAAAAAGTTGGTCTCTCATGCTGTAAATGAATTTTGGCTTTTCCTCATGAATTTTTGTAAGACCAACGGCTTTTGCTGCGAGTAGTGAAAAATTGCATAACCACTTTTTTTTATTGCAATGCCTTTTCAAAATATTGCGAATATTTTTTCCCTATTGTAACATCTTCTCTGAAAAAGATAAGATGATGTTGCGATGAGCAATGCTACACGTATGTGCAAGTTGTTTACAGAATAGGCTTACGGGATGATTTGGTGGGCACCGGTAAGTCACGATTTGCTGGAAAAACAACCGACCCCAATACTTCACCAACCATAGCAGGCCACGTCTAGTCCGTAAGTTTATTTTGTAAGCCCAGTCCTTACGTCTAGGATTTCCGTGTTGCGATAGTGCAAATGTTTTTCTATGCGGGTGGATGTTTTCTGCGAATGACCGCCGTCCTAGATCTGGACTTCTAAGTCAATCAAACGGCTAGTGGGACGATCATTTTTTTTTTCTCCTAGCACTGGTCTAACTCTTTTCGGCTGTGTGGTCTTTCATATGACGCTTTGAATAAAAAAAGTGTATCAAAATATGACGCTTTGAATAAAAGAAAGCCCATTTATCAAACATTTTTTGCTGGGGCCCTCAAAAAAAAATTGCTGGGGAATCTATCGGAGAATTATTCTGTGTACAGGAGAGGGTGTAATGGGTGTTGGTGGGTCAAATTTGTAACGGGCTAGTTGATAGCTACTCGGCCCATCTAGTTCATTTCCTGTGACCGTTCGTCGGTCATCGCACCACAGTGATTCGGAGATAAGGCACCAGCAACGCAACCATTACATCCTCCTCTTCGTCGCACACCTCTATCACGTACGCTCGACCTCATCAATGAACGCCGGCGAGCTGGAGGTCTTCGACGCCGGCCGTCGCGCCGACGGGTACGAGCTGGGCCTCGCCGTGGGCCAGCGGTTCGGCGAGACGATCAGGAGCAGAATGCGGGGGGACCTCTTCCTGCACGAGCAGCTGCTTCCGTTCGCGTCCACGGCGGCGGGCAAGCCGCTCCTGGCCGCGCTCGAGGCCGCCAACAGGGCGAGGTACCCGCGGTACTGGGACGAGCTGGTGGGCACCGCCGACGGCAGCGGGGTCCCACTCCTGCACGTAAGTTTTCTTCGTCCCGTCACTTGCTTCCCTGGCCATGTATTGTAGTACTGCGCGGCGCTTGTCGGGAAATTGTACTGAATGGTTGACTACTGAATGTTTCTTGAGCAGGTAATTCTGGTGAACTTCAGGAAGGAGATACGCCCGTTCATCCCGAAAAAGGCGGACCACGAACGGAGGGAGGAGCCCGACGCCGACTGCTCCGACATCCTCATGGTCAGCGAGTCGACGGCGATCGTGGCCCACAACGAGGACGCCAACGTCGCGCTGCTCGGCCACACGTACGACGTCCTAACCTACCAATGCACAGTGTTGTTCCTGCACTGCACAATACGTACCGATCGAGGCAGGCTTCTCCGTTTCAGCTACCTGGTGAAGGCGACGCCGGACGGCGCATCCTCCTTCACCGCCTACACCTACGCCGGCGAGCTCCCGACCTGCGCCTTCGGCTTCAACAGCAACGGAGTAGTACGTCTCGATCGTCAGAGCAGCATGAGCAAGACAGACAGACGAACGATCGCAGCATCGTTCACACATGCACGACCGTGCTGAACTTCCATTATTTCCAACGATCATCTATTATTTCAGGCCTTCACGCTCGACTCGGTCCCGCCGGCGATCAGCGAGGTCGCGGCGGGAGGCATCGCGGTGAACTTCGTGTCGCGCGACCTGCTGGAGGCGAGGGACCTCGACGACGCGATGCGGAGGGTGTGCTCGCCGGGCGTCTCCGTCGGGCACTGCTACAACCTGATGGACGTCAGAGCCCGGCGCATCGCGACCGTCGAAACTGCCTCCCGGAACCGGTTCGCCGTCCACGAGGCCGGCCCCGCGCCCTCCTTCCACGCAAACATGTACCGCCATCTCCAAGTAGAGCAGGTACATAGATCAAACAGATTCTCCGAGATGTGCCATGATGAAAGATGAGCAAACCTCATCGTGTCGTGTGGATTTTCAAAGGTGTTCGACGAAAACTCCATGAGCAGGCAGAAGAGAGCGGCACAGTGTGACATGAACTCCAAGGAGAAGGCGCTGTCGGTGCTCGGAGACGCCGCCGATGAGAAGTACCCGATCTTTATGACAGGTGATCCCTGCGCCTCGCATTATTTTCTTAGGCCGGGTACTGAAATAAAATGTGAGTAACCTGTTCTCGCTGGTGGCTTCTTTTCAGGTCCAACATTGTACACTCTATGCACCGTCTTGGTCGATCTTGACAAAGAGACGATGACTATTTACAGGGGGAATCCAAGGAGCACAGATGCCGTTCCACTACTTCTTCCTATGCTGTGAACTGCTAACCAGATTAGCTTAGCTTTTGGTGCTCACAATTTGCACAGTATTCCCAATAATACTTATTTGTGATTGTAAGTTTATAACTGAAACATTCTTTTAGAGGAAAGACCATACGACCCTGCTTTATATTGTCTATCTGAAAGACAGATTGAGTTTTGGATATTGTTGGTACCATATATTTAAACATAATCATTGCTGTAACAAAATGTACCCCACAAATTGCCATCTGCGACATCTTTCTCTGTTCGACTCCTGGCAGCAATTGACACCTTATGTACTGTAGGAAGACGAATTGCCCCGTGTATTACAATATTGTACAGTACTAGCCTGAAATAGTTGAATACAGTGCCTTGGACTTTCAGGAATGACTCCTCGACCAGTGCTGTGACTGCCGCATAAATCAGTGTGTCCTTAACAGTGCTTAAAGGTAAGGGTAAAAACAGGACATCAACAGCTCTTTGTCCAAATGTCGTACTGGAATCAAGATTTCCACGTGTGCTGAGTCCGAGTACTGATCATGCTGAGGAAGTGATGTCGTTGGAAAAGGAGGCAGAAATTCTTGTCAGCGACAGCAAATCACCCGACCCATGCTGTGATGTTTCATATGAACAGTGAATTTCCTGTGGATGATCAAGACTTTCAACATATCAAATGCATCATCATTATTTCACAGATACAAATAGCTGCGTTGCTCATTTTTCTGCACTGCATAAATAAAATATTTTTGAGACAATGGATTCTTTTTGGAGCATCACCTTGTTAGTAAATGATATATATGCACACCTGTCATAAACTATGTTGCAGAATCTTGAAACCCCTCTAAGTCACGAACTCGCGATTTCCACTATTGTCACGGCAGCAAATGCTAGGAAGAGGCTCCCTCCAATGTATGCTATTATCTGCATGAATGAGGACAGTGCAGGCAGAATTGTTGAACATGAATGGTGCAAGACTGTTTTTATCAGCAAGCCAACAGTCAGTTCTTTTTATAATTTTCAAAGATTTAACCTCAAAAAAATAAATCAAAGATACACAACATCAAGCGATGATCTCCACAGCTCGAACAGGTCCCTAAAGTGGACATTATGCACAAAAGAATGGAAGCAAGAAAATACTACGAAGTTTCTATATTAAAACTTCAGTCAGTGTTTAAATATGAGTGGATTTCAGCAGCTTTTCTCCACGGCCTAAGCTTTTGGATGAGCTCATTAGTGCGTGAAATCTACCCGCAAAAAAAAGTGCGTGAAATCGAACAGTTTGTCTAGGAAAAACACTCAGTTGAGATTATATTAGCAACATACATGTCAAGTGGTGATCGAGTGACAGAAAAATTGAATCCAAGTCATACATCCTTAGCAAATTTTAACTTGGGAGTGAAACCACTAAGTCAAATTCAGACACATGGGAAGTCAGGTTCCCTTTGGTAGTACTGCTTTACCTTTTCCGACAAGAATGTACCCAGTAAAGAGCCACCAAGAACTGCAATCTGATGGGAGAAAAAATGTTTAATGTCAAAATTCCATAAAATCACAGCCAACAATCTGTAATGACCAACATAATATCTGGTCAGTATGTAGTTGCTACTCGTAGTGTTCATGTTCCATAGAAAGATTTTTTTTCCCCATATTTTACTTTAAATGTTCTTTACAGTGGAAATTAGAGAAAAACTAATATCCAGATAGTCCACCGAAGGCGTACAAGTAATTAGCACATGGAATAATTGAGCAACCAGAGAAGGTAGTTGCAAAACACAAGGCCGGCGGTTCAACAGATCAAGTAACCAATTGATGATTGTTAGGACCTGGATTAATGATCAAAGTACTAAACAATTCCAGTATTCCTGGAAGGTTATAAAGTTTTATTATTTTGTAAAAAAAACATTATCATGGCAATGCTTATGCATATTACTGTTAAGACCATTTTGGTGTTAGTTCTGTCAACTACTTCTGTTTCTTACCAATGTTGCAACACCATGACCAGCGAGCGATCCTGCAATGACACCTGGAGGGGATGAAGCTGCAGCAAGTGCTGTAAAAGAACAGGAAACAAATTGTCAATGTTGGTCGTGAAAATAGAAACCTTACCCTTGTATGGAATGGTAGTAAGAAATGTACCAATAGTTGAGAAAAATGATTTATCACCCCATTCAGCAACAAAAACCAGAACAAATGTGCTAGCAAGAGTACTGGCGACAGATACTATTCCTGCACCATTTCCAGAAAATTTCGAAACTGCTAGCTCAGCCTGCCATTGTTCAGTACAGTGTTATAAAGGAGCTTCACTATCAGATAGAAATAGGCTAAACTCAAGAAGTTCATCAAGGGCATCAGGCAACCATGTAAGATTTAACAGATAATACTGGCGCACTCTTAGAAGGTTTTCACTATGAGAAAAAAAGCCAAGAAAAATGGATTGCATATTACTATTCTAACTTCTAAATATATTAAGCATAAAGCAAGACATTAGCATACAAGAAGTTTGATGAATAGTTTTTAGAGATTATCATATTCATCAGTGAAGTCTTAGTTGATTAAAAGGTATGGAAGTGTTTTTTCTTAGATCCATGTCATGAACTTTTTAAGTTGGAACTTGAGTATATACTCGACTAAAGCTAAGAATTCGAAAACTGAAATTCGACCTCCTCTTGCTCCTCATTCATCTTTTCTCCATCACCTGAAGCAGCATCAAGTAATGTAGTAACCCCATAATAAACCTAAAATACGGTAAAATTTGTTAGAAATGATAATGATTTAAAACTTAAATTGTAATGCAAGCGTAATGCCATGCACACACTTGAATTGCTTTGGAAAATCTGATTTCTGTGTACATATTTCAATATGTTATTATAGTAAATGATTTCAGTATTTTATATATTTGTACATGCAAAAATAATACTGTGTGTGATATTTCACTTACCAAGAGACACACAGCAAGAATGTCATCAATTGGAAAATCTGTACCGCCAAAACTGCATATGTCAAGAGGTGAATTCGATAAGAGCAGTAGTTACAAGGTTCCTCATTAGATCAGCAAACAGAAGGTCCCTAACTAAGCGGATGTCCTCTTCATGACTTCAACTACAAGTACAATTACCTGAATGGAATTACGCCATCAACATAGTGAAATGCTCGACCAAGAACTACAGATATAACTGTCATTACCCTGATCAAGACCAAAAAAAATCCATTACACAAGTCACATATTTGCAAGTAAAAATGAAACTTTAATTCTCTGTGATGGCGAAAATTTGTATTCATGTAACTTCATTTTGTACTTATGCAACTTAGCAACTTAGCATATAGAGGAAAGCATACAAAATACATGTCTAGTACTTACGCAAGAGCTCCAAATGTGCCAAGAAAAATGACCCCTCCGGAATTTCTAGCTGCTAAAAGTGCCTATTGAAACACATGAAACTGCAGCATTTATCAATGACTCATTTTAGCATACATTACTATCAAACTACTAGTGTATCAGAGAGTCAGAGTAAACATGAAACCACATAACTTGTAAAACATATAGCAACGCTCTCATGATATTTGATAGCATGGGTGTTCGTTGCCAGTTTTGCCGATTTTGGTCAGACCGGATTTTGAACTGAATGTAACCTTGCGGAATATAGTTCTAACTGCTGGTTTCAAAACTCCACAATGAGTCAATGACCACCTCAAACCCGAAAAACCACGTAGTTTGCGGGATTGAACATGTAGACATGTAGGTAAGCATGGTATAGACCAAATCCCTATGATTCTAACCGTGGCAAAGTAATCTGGATATACTCACCGCAATGAAAAACGTCCTGTCTCCTAGCTCAGAAAAGAAGATGAGCAGAAAAGCCTGCAATTGAATTTTGGACACGAGAGGATGGCATCAGAAAGGTAGACAACTTGGACCTGATGGATCACAGGTATACTAATTCTTATAGCAGTGAAATGGAACTAAAACGAAATTAAGGGCAGAGGCGGTTCTCCTAACTGAAGCAAAACCTGTACTGATGTCCCCTAGGTCCCCCAGCGCGTCCGCGGGCGGCTGCAGGCCCATGAACTGCGTGCCGGCCAGCGCCTGCTGCGACCCCTGGAGCATGAGCACCCCCGCCGCCGCCGCGAACGCGAACCCCCACGACGCAACTGACGGCGCGGTCCCACCCTGTTCCCGACCCGCCGGCTCAGCGCCCTTCGCGTCAGGCAACCCAGGAGCTCCGAGCAGCGGCGGATCGCTCGATTCGCATTTCGGGAGGCACCTCAACACCTGAAGCGGAGGCAATTTTGAGGTCAGGTACGGACGCGGAGCTGTCTTTTTCCTCCGTTTAGGGGTCGGGTGTACACTGTACCGGGCGGACGGGAAGGCTGGCGCGACGCGGCAGCGGGCGGAGAGAAGGAAGGGGCGTCCTTGTTCGGTAGGGTATGGAGGAGGAGGCGGCGGCGAAGACGGTGGAAGAGCAGGAGGCGACGGTGGCCATGGCGCCGCAGTGGTGGCTTCTCCTGCAGGGCGGGGCGGACTGGGCGGTTACCGGCCGCTTCCTCTCGGCCGTTGGGAGTGGATAGAGTTCGAACGGGTTGTTCGTAAATGGGCTCAACTGGCTGTGGTTTTCCTCCAGAGGCCTGCAACACTGCTTTGGGCTGGCCCATATTTATGGTAAGGTTGGCAACAAGAAAACTGCGGCCTGTTCTGTCCACACCACAGCAGATGGCGATGTGTGTCCCGGCGATCGTCGGTTTGGGCAGGAGCTCGACGGAAGCGACGAGCGAGCAGGCATCCATCGCCACAGACGGCAGTTCTATTACTACATTAGCCCGTTTGTCAATCCAAGTCAAGCATCCATCGCCACAGACGGCAGTTCTCTGTGAGGGCTTCCGTCTTTGGCCGCCGCCATGCCAGAACGCGCACCAGGTGCTCGACATTATGCTTGTGTTGATCCTCTTAGTTGTTCTTGCTTAGGCTATGCCCTGGTATTGTTTGGACCGCGTGCTGGCTCGCGTGGAGGTGGAATTTTTTTCCTACATACGCTGTTCTGGATTTGATAATGCTGATCGTTGTTATAACGCTGACCACTTCATTTTGCTACAAGTGGCTGTTGGATAGCTAGATCGTCTAGGCATAGGACTTTCGGTAGAACCTTTGCTGTTGATCAAAGAATGGTACTAGAGGTTGACTGAGAGAGAGAGAGAGAGAGAGAGAGAGAGAGAGAGAGAGAGAGAGAGAGAGAGAGAGAGAGAGAGAGAGTGGTGGAGCTTCCAGAGAGAGAGAGACCTAGATCGGAGAGAGAGAGAGAGAGAGAGAGAGAGAGAGAGACGAACCTCGTGGTCGTGCCGGCCCCACCTTCTTTATATAGCGCTGCCACAGGGGCCCACCAATCATAAATAGGCTGGGCGCCCCCGATCAGGGCGCGATCCAAGGGTCGTATCGATCCGCTGGGTTCAACACGGGAGAGGTCAAACTAGCATTCTCCCCCTTGACCTCGACTTTACTTTTTTACTTTATACTTTACTCGTTTCATCACAGTTCGATACATAGAGCATGTTTCATCGTCACTGCTCAATTGCCGATAGAATCAGACAGCTACACTATACCTCTTGTTTTGAAACAAATTATGTTTCTTTTGGGCCTCTTATGATCCAGGAATCATAGGCTTTCCCTTAAACCCATGCCGGCTAGGTGCTCCTTGAACACATTGGGTGGTAAGCCTTTCATTAGCGGATCTGCAAGCATATCCTTTGTCCTTATATGCTCGAGTCTTATAATGTGATCCTGGATCTTATCTTTCACAGCATAATACTTTATCTCTATTGATTTAGAAGCATTACTCGACTTGTTGTGAGCATAAAATACCACGGGCCCGTTGTCACAGTACATTACCACTTTCAAGTTGGGTATGAATTTTTTTAACCATATCGCCTGCCCCGTGGCCTCATAACATGCTACAAATTCTGCATACATCGTGGATGATGCAACTATTGACTGTTTGGAGCTTCTCTACGAAATAGACCCTCCTGCGAGAGTGAAGACATATCCTGTCGTGGATTTTCTATCATCTCTGTCTCCCGCAAAATCAACGTCTGAATACCCTCTTATCTCTAGGAAATCAGACCTTCTATATATTAGCGTGGGGCCTTTTGTGCCTTGCATATAACGCAAAGCTTTCTTTACCATCTTCTAGTGCTCTATGCCTGGATTCTCTTGATATCTACCGAGTACCCCAGTGATAAAAGCTAAGTCAGGACGAATGCACACTTGTGCATACGGTAAGCTTCCAACGGCCGAAGCATATGGTACTACTTTCATTTGATCGATCTCATATTGACTCTTGGGACATTGAAATTTCCCAAAGCTGTCGCCCTTGACTATGGGAGCAGGTGTGGTATTGCACGCATGCATACTGTATTTGTTTAGAATCTTTTCTAGGTATTCCTTTTGCGACAGTCCTAGAACCCCATTTGTCCTATCTTGGTGAATTTCTATGCCCAAAACATATGAAGCTTCACCAAGATCCTTCATATCAAAATTTGAGGACAAGAACTTCTTTGTTTCTAGTAGTAGACTGACATCACTGCTATCAAGCAAGATATCATCCACATACAGAATTAGGAAAATGTATTTCCCACTTTTAAACTTTGCATAAACGTAGTTGTCCTCAACATTCTCTTTAAATCCAAATTTCTTAATGGTCTCATTAAACTTCAGATACCACTGTCTAGAAGCTTTAACCTATAGATAGGTTTCTTTAGGCGGCATCCCATATCTTCCTTGCCCTTAATGATAAAACCCTTGGGTTGTTTCATGTAGACTCTTTCTTCTAAATCCCCGTTTAGAAATGTCGTCTTTACATCCATTTGATGCAGCTCTAAATCAAAATGTGCAACAAATGCCATTATGATTCTGAAGGAATCCTTACATGAGACTGAAGAAAAAGTCTCATTGTAATCTACTCCTTCTCTTTGTGAAAATCCTTTTGCCACGAGTCGTGCTTTGTACTTCGCCACATTCCCTCTAGAGTCATACTTTGTTTTGTAGACTCATTAGAGCCTACTATTTTGGCTCCTTTGGGAATTTCCTCTAAGTCCCAAACTTCGTTAGAACTCATCGACCTCAGCTCATCTTCCATGGCCTCTAGCCACTTCGATGAGTGAGAGCTACTCATGGCTTCTTCAAATGAAGTGGGATCATTCTCCATATAAACTCTTTATGTGTTATAAACTTTATAATTAGTAGAAATGGCTGATCTTTTAACTCCTACAGACCTTCTAGGGGCCTCATATACTGGCACATCATGTGTTTCAACATGTGGTGTCTCTACTAGAGGTGGCTACTGCTGCTCCCTTTCATGCTCAATAGTGGGTTCAATCGGCTCCTGATGGACAGGTTTCGGATCCTCACTCACTGTTGTCATGGGTGCAGTTGCAACAGGTGCTTGCACCACAACCTCTAGGGTTATCGATGCAGGAACAACAGGTAGCGAGAAGAATGGCTCCTCAATCATCGGATTAGGTGCATGCACCCTCTTCTCCTCAAGATCAATTTTCCGAGCTACCATGCTCCCCCTCATCATTTCATCCTATAAGAAGACAACATGTCTTGTTTCTACAAACTTTGTGTATCTGTCTGGACAGTATAACGAAAACCTTTTGACTTTTCAGGATAGCCAATGAAATGGCAACTGATTGTTTTAGGGTCAAGCTTTGCAATATTTGGATTAAATACTTTAGCCTCAGCTGGTCTCCCCCACACCCTTAGGAGATGTAGTGAGGGAACTCTTCCTGTCCACAACTCATACGGTGTTTTGGGCACCGACTTGCTTGGTACTCTATTGAGAATATGAATGGTGGTTTTTAACGTCTCCATCCACAATCCCAATGGCAAGGTGGAGTAACTCATCATGTTGCGCACCATATCATAAGGGTACGGTTACACCTTTTGTTGAGCCTCGCCCGGCATACTGGGCCACATATGGAATATTGGGCCACATCAGAACCTTGCAAAAGGTCCAGGGACTTGGCCATATGGGGTGTGCTGACCGTAGTACTCCCCTCCACGGTCAGACCTTACTATCTTTATTGTTTTACTGTGTTGATTCTCAACTTCGGCTTTGAATATCTTAAATTTATCCAATGCTTCCGATCTTTCTTTAATTGGATAAATATAACCATAACGGGAGTAATCATCTGTGAATGTTATGAACGAGTCATAACCATCCACAATTTTCACAGGAAACGGTCCACATATGTCAGTGTGAATATTTTCTAGTGTTTCGGCGCTTTGTCTTGCACCCTTTTTGATTTGCTTTACATACTTTCGTTTAACACAATCGATGCATTGTTTTATGTTAGAGAACTCTAATGGAGGAAGAATATCGTTTTTAACTAGTCTTTCTATTCTCCCCCTCGAAATATGGCCTAAACAACAATGCCATAATTTCGATGAGTCACGAATTCTCTTTTTTTCTTTTGATCTTTATCTAACGCGGAAACATACTGATTCACATTACACACACACGAGTGGATAACAAATAAAGCTCATTGTAAAGGAAAACAACACCCACACAATCTTTATTACACCAAAAGGCACACTGGCCATGTCCAAAATGACACTCATAGTTTACTTTGTCCAAACATGATACACTTATTAAATTTCTATGTAAAGAAGGAACATATAGGACATCTGTAAGCAGGATCATCGATCTATCAGCTATCTCCAAGGAGATGTCGCCAACGGCCTCAACGTCTGCTTGGATTCCATTTGCGACTTCAACGCATCTTTCGCTTCTTTTCGTAGTTCGCGTCGAATGGAATCCCTGTAAAGAATTTGCAACATGAACAGTTGCACTGAGTCAATCAACCAAGTAGATTTTGAAAACTGTGTATACAGGGATTCATTTATAAAAAAAACAATGTTGTTATCTTTCCTTGCCATTAGTTCCTTTAGCCAAACAGGGCAATCTTTCTTGAAATGCCCTAGCTCCTTGCAGTGGAGACAGGTATCTTTGTCCACTAGGAGAGGCTTCTGCTGATGTTGATAGTGCATGGGAGATTTTCCATGTGGCTTAGAAGGGAACCTTGGTTGCTTTGATGGTAGTTCCTCTTCTTATTGAGATAGTTTAAGGAACCACCATTTGAGGTTTTAAGCCTCTCCTCTTCTTGCGTACACATGGCTATAGTTTTTTCAATGTCCCACTTTTCTGGCGACATGTTGTAGTTGACAACAAAGGTGTCAAACTGTTGAGACAGTGAAGCCATGACCAGGTGGACAAGGAGTGCAGGCTTGGTCTCTAGATCAACATCCATGGGTTTCAACTTAGCAGCCATGTTGCTCATCCTGAGGATGTGCTCCCTTATGCCATGTCCACCTCCTGTGTAATTTTCTGTTACCAACTTGGGTTGCATATGTCTTTAAGGACATGATCTCTTTATAAAAAGCGAAAGATGCGTTGAAGTCGCAAATGGAATCCAAGCAGACGTTGAGGCCATTGGCGACATCTCCTTGGAGCTAGCTGATGGATCGATGATCCTGCTTATAGATGTCCTATATGTTCCTTCTTTATATAGAAATTTAATAAGTGTATCACGTTTGGACAAAGTAAACTATGAGTGTCATTTTGGACATGGCCAGTGTGCCATTTGGTGTAATAAAGATTGTGTGGGTGTTGCATTCCTTCACAATGAGTTTTATTTGTTATCCACTCGTGAAAAAGCATATTCTGTGTGTAATGTAAATGAGCATGTTTCCGCGTCGGATAAAGATCAAAAGAAAAGAAAGAGAACTCATGACTCGTCGAAATTATGGCACTGTCGTTTAGACCATATTTCGAGGGGGAGAATAGAAAGACTAGTTAAAACGATTTTCTTCCTCCATTAGAGTTCTCTGATATAGAGCAATGCATCGATTGCGTTAAAGGAAAGTATGTAAAGCAAATCAAAAGGGTAAAAAAATATACTTTTAGATCAATGGATTCTCTCGGCAGATAATGTCAGTCATTCAATGGTTAGCTTCCAATCTGCTGCTTGAACCTGGCCATCTGCGAGAGCTTCTCAACAGCCTCAACCAAATGATCAAGCCTAGCAACAAATTCAATCAGTAGCGACGTGAAAGTCGCGAGCGACAGAGCTGCGGTACTTTCAAGTGCACGCATCCTCGGAATCATATCAGAGACGAAGTTCTCATCGTCATCAAAATCATCCACCTCCCTTGAAGGCCATGAATGCAGCCTCCTCTGCTGCCTTTTCATCATCTCATGGTAGGATTCAGCTATTTGTGTTGCTGTATTTTCAGCTATCTTACTTCCTGCGTCATCAGATTGTTTGATGTTAAGGTTGAAAGTGACAGCCCTGGAAGTTTTCGATTGTGGTTTGGCAGAGTTGTCTTCATGACTTGTGGTGAAGAGGTAGGAGTGCAGGTCGATTGACTGTTGCAGACGCTCAGTTAAGACATGCACATGCTTGAGTAGGCTACTTTGGAGGCTCCACTTCATGTTGTTTATATCCTTTGCCAAACTGCGCAGCAGCTCTGCAGCTTGGTTTGTGGCATCTAAGATCTCAGAGTGGAAGGCGCATCTTAGGTTGTATGGTGCCTGCAAAATGCAATGACTAGATTTATATGCAAATTAAGGTAAAAAGATTCCTGAATATCTTATTCATTATATAATTTTCTAGGATGATACGAACTCAGCAGAAAGTATGCGAATAAGAAAGTCAAATGAACTAAGTACAATAGTACATCATGAGGAAAGGTGCACCTTGCAACTAAATATTGTCTGCATTGTTTTAAATAAGAGGAGCCTTGTATAGTTGTGATCGTATTCTCCACCTTGGGCATCAGTATATAGTTTTTTTTTTGCAGTGGTACAGCATATTGCATTTGTCATTTCTTATACAAATCTGCATTTCTAAATTTGCATAGTTTTTATTTATCTATACTGTTCATAAACTGAGTATATGTTATAGTTCTCTTAAGTCGAGTTGACAGTCTCAGGTAACGAGCTACTTTTACCAGCCAAAGTATTTGGCATTTTGTTATCTGGTCAACCAATTATGCTGCTCCTAGGGTGTTTCTCTTGCCTATGCAATAAACCAGTAGAAAGTTCCCTACTAGAAGTGAACTATGAAGAATTTTAAGCTAGTTTCTATGCGGGATGCAAATTTTGACACGTATGACCTATGACAGCTAGGTAGAGGCAGGATGAGCATGTGCAGCACATGAACTTTTCATGCTAGGAGTATCAGTATGGTACCTGAATCTCTGAGTGCAGGCAGCCATGTAAAGCCATCACCTCGTAGGCACAGTGCCGAAGAACGTTGCCAACCTTCACATACTCTGCCCAAGGGTAGAAGAAGTGCTTGAATCTCCCATGTGGTGGCTCCCACTTAGCAGAGTTGGCCTGAATAATATTCACCATATGGCCAGAGAGATGTTATCTGCTATGCTGTTGATTTATAATAATATAAGCATAAAAAGGTTGACTAGTTACCAGAGAGTCAAGTTTTGCTGATGAGTTTAAGGTAGCTCGGCACTTCTTGAATGCTGGTTCATCAGGGAAGTCATTCATGACTGTCTTTGAGAACTCGGGATGTTCGGAACCATCGTCGCTTAGATACTTCTTGATACACTCTTTAGCAACAGAAAAAAGAAGGATTGTGTTATATGACCTCATTTGACTTTAAAAGATATTTTCTTGTGTACTAGAGCAAAACCTTCTAAGGAGTCTGCCAGAGTGTTGAAGTTGTTAACTAGCTCCTTGTGTAGTTGTTCCCCTGCCCAGATTGGGCAAATGGTGACATTCACAAGAACAGCTATGAAGGCTCCAATTGCAATTGAGTAGAGCCTATCCATTGCAGTCCTAATAGGGTTTCCCATGCGGTAGCCCGATACAATGATCAAGCAGTAGGTAAAGAGGATAACTCGAAAACCATACTCGTACGGAACTAGTGATGGCCATAGCTTCATAAAGGATGTCACAGCCCCTGCATATCATATCGTTGCACAGTAAAAATGTTGAACTGAAATACCAGGTAATGCCAAGATAAGTTCAACTTGGATCAGTCATGGCTTTCATATCTATTCAATACTGATCAATTGTAAGACGTACCAACAAAAAAGATGCTGAAACCAATGATGTATGGTTCTGCAGTGTGGCCACTAGATATAGCCACTTGAATAACGACTATCGCAAACACTCCAGCAAGTACACTTCCAAGAGCTCGATTGAATCCACGATTGAATGTTGCACCTGTAGATAGCTAAAATTATTAGGATTTCCAATCACATATATTTGTGCATATTTTTCATCAGTGCTCATCTAAACAAAAATAGCATATCCAGATATTGTTCATGATGTTTCAAGCAGTTTCTTTAACTAGTACTCGGGCATAGAGATGTTACTTACCGACAGTGTACTCGAACATAATAGCAACAGTGAGGATGGACCATATGATGTTAGTCCCAAAGAGGTCATAGGGTGCACGGAAGAGTATGAGAAGTGACACAAGGAGACAAGCAAGGCCAACTTTGAGCGCAAAGGTGACCCTGTTTGTGTCCTGCCTAGCAAAGTCCCAGACATCACGTAGCCATTTACTTGGGGACATGCTTTCTTCATTGATCTGCTTCTTTACACTTTCTTGCTCCACAATTTTTGCTGGCAGGCGTATATCAATCCTTATACTACCCTTCTTGCCATTCATTCTCCAATTGAGGATGTCCTTTTAAACTGTAGCTCTAGGAACTGCACAGAGCAGCTCAGATAACGCCAATGTAGCAGTTGTGTTTGTGCTTCAGTTGGACTGTGGAAGTGTAGAGTCTTATGGATGGGCATGGAGTTTATATAGCTTCCTTGGGAGGTTAATCTGCAAGTAGATAAAGGGGTGGTGCAGCCGGCATAGTGTCATGTAAGGAGAATATAGCTTCTGAAAATAGTTGGTGGTAATATTAATACAGGTGAGTTTCGAGATGCTCTCACTCAATAATGTAGGTATTGATAGAGAATTGGAATCTATCATCTGAAATAATGTTACCTTTCCAGTACTGATTTGCAGTTTACGGTGTATATTGTTTGCCAGGTTCGCAGCTTCACGTTGCATGCGAGTGGGCATGTTTGGATCAGATCTTTAATAAGGGCACGACGTCTCTGTTTTTTATGGATATTACCACGAAATATCACCACTACAATAGTTTTAGACTCCACCGCATGCATATATTATAAATGCATTCGTCAAGTAAGCTACTCAGTTTTTTAGATCCCTGAGACCAAATTCATGACTCTCAGTGATGAAAAAATTTCTGATAAGAAAATATGAACTAGTTCATGGACATAACAGGAAACCCCAGAAGTTGAAGAATTTCTGCTAGTTTTGCTTCCCAGTATCGTTCTTCGTCTGATAATACTACATACTCGTCAGCTTATGTTTCATATCCCTTTGCGACCAGACATATGAAGTTTAACAAGAACATACATTTACAACTTATATATTTTAAAGTTCAGGTTTCAAGATAAATTAACATGTTCCTTCCAAAGTTCAAACTTGTCATTATGTTAATGATGAGTACCATCTTCTCCAGCATTCTCGCTAGCTTCAAAGATAAAGGACAGCAAAGACTGCATGCCAGAAGGATTTTGCATTTTTTTTCATGTTACTACTCTACTTCTCTCTCGACAACATTGCTATGGTAGACAGATTGCTATTTGCTATAACAGTAATAGGGTTTATACTGGTAACTGTATGACCTTCTCTGATCTGTGTGCCATTTGCTAAAATTTCAGTTATTTTGCAACAGTCACTGGAATATTATAAGCTGCAAAATTGTATACATCATATACTCATATCCCGTGCTTTACTAATCCATTGTTATATGATTTACTCATACTTCTGGTACGCAAATATTTGTGTTTGTGTGTGTGAGTATGCGCAAGTATGGTTTGATTCTTTTTGCACCTCTGTGTTTTGGCAGGATTAGCAGACCTGGACATTTGAGCGACTGAAAACATGAAGAGATAAGATTCTGCAAAGCTCGTGAGCGCATGCTGCATGGTATCAGATTCCACGTGTCCTGCCCGCGTATGCAACGATGTTGGGATTAGAGGTTGCATGGAGTGATGCTGTTAGTGATCCTAACATAATGGATTAATGATGGATCACGAAATCTTCATTGGGCCAACTGTCTATAGACACGTCAGATAAAGGTATGGCATCATATTCCTTCCAAAAGCATCACTAGGAATAATTTGCAATAAATTCCTTGAATTTAGCATTTCTTTACTTCTCACCATATGTCTTAAATTATTTACGTAAAAAAATGATCATGTTTACCTTCACTGGGTAATGCCCTTTATGTTTTTCTGCAGTCAAAACAACGATATTCAAAATTAGGGGATATTTGGACCGGTAAACAAAATGACTAGAAGGGATAAAGGGTCCCTATCACAATCTTAAAATAGAAAGTTTAACAATATTATTGATTTTACAGAACTTGTAATCATTTCTGTTTCTATTTTCCGGATACTAGATTGAGCTGAATTTAGCAAGTAGTTGTCACTGACTAGCCACCACTCACCACCTGCCTTGTTATATGGTGTATTTGATAGTAGAGGCTAACTTGTATTGAAATGTTTGACCTGCATTGCATTGCAAACTGTTTGAAATTATCTTTTTATTTGTATTTTGTTTTAAAAAACACAGTCTTGTCTGAATAAACAGCTTAATCTCGTACTCCCCCCGGTCCATATTAATAGCCTCAACTTTATCTAAATTCGTATGTATCTAGTTAAGTATTTAGACTAGATGCATTCATATCTAAACAAAGTTAAGGCCATTAATATGGACCGGAGGGAGTATTTGACTCTTGTATGAATGTTAGCTCCAAAATTAGGTCTATCAAGAACTTGATTAATCACAACCAACCAATATTAATACGATAATGGACAAGCAGCCAAACTTGCCAGTTCTTCCCTGTCACTGCCACTACAGCCTTGCTGCTTGCTTACTCTGCCTCTAGTGGCCATTGCAAACTTTGCTTGTTCCATAACCATATCCCTTGACAACTTGTCACCTCCATATAATAATTTATTTATGCCGTTAGTCGCTACTGACTTCTTGCGAACTGCATCGTGATACTATTACTCTCATTGCTATAACTCTACATTAGTGTAAATACGGTAAAATATACTTAAATAATTTTTGATGATTCTCTAATGATACTTATACATAAATTTCTGGTCAAAATCCTAAATAGTTGACAAGGGGAGTTTAAGCCTGAAAATAGAATAACATAGGGTGTACATGATGTTTCATCTTCGTAGAGACATTTACGCAATTCACAGTTTTACTTTGGTTATCAAATGGTCATTACTAAAATGGAAGAAAGCCTGGAGGTGTTCTAGTGCAATATTATGCTGTACAAGTTGAATCAAAAGCGCGGACCATAGCAAGTGAATGCGTGAGGTGTTTGCCGAGGAACTTTAACTAGGGTAGGTGCCATTCAGAGCTCAAACTTTTCTTGTATGCCTGTTGCTGTAAAACGTCAGCATGCAAGTATCAGTAATGTTCCATTCCTGGTCCTGTTTGTGTCTTCCCCTGAATAGTCTGCATCGTGTGTTTCGTCTGCGTAAACAATTAGCAACTGGCTGGTGCTTGCATGGTCCATGAGCATTATAACACTGACGGAGGCTTGGCCTGATAAACTCCACGATCACTTATGTTTGTAGATCTGTCACGTTTAACTGGACAAGACAGAGTCAAATAAAGGGATAAAGATAAGATTAACGTTAAGTCAAAGAGGGGCCCACCAAAACCAACGAGATGGTGGCCTCGTACGCTAACTTACGCGCCCTGATCGGGGGCACCTGAACCAACCGATGCCTCTAGGTCCCCTGTCGCCTGCGCCATATAAAGAAGGGTAGTCTGGCAGCGATCTAGTACCCCAGTCCACGATCTGCTTTTTCTACTCCCCGATATCCCCAAAACCCTACCGATCTAGGGAGGCGCAGCAGCGACGGGAAGGCCAGCCTATACCCCGCCGGTGCCAGGGCAGTGCCGCTGGAGACCGGAGGGTATCCGTACCTTCCCTGCTTCATCTTCTTCGACTTCTGCACAAGCCTGCATCAACCGGGCAGCAATGGCGTCTTCCTCGACTCCAGCACCCCGTAAAGCTCTAATCTACCATCTTTTATGTTCATTAGGTGTTCTAGATGTTGCTCTTGCAAGATCTTGTGTGGCTACTGTGGCTTCTGATCTTGATTTTGTTTTATGGATCATGTTTCTTAGGCAATTAAGGTGTTGTGGACTAATTATTTCTTGACCAAGATAAACTTATGCCTCTGATTAGTCCTTGCAATGTTTGCTTAGATATAATCTGGTTGCAAACATGTGCTTACAGATGTCAATAGATCAATATAAATTAACAGATCAAGTTACAATGAAGTAATTATGTATCAGTTGATCTTTTACTGATCTGTTGTTAGCCATGTCTAAGTAATTAGACACAGAGGGACACGCATCTGAAGTTAGAACATGTTATTCTTCAAGAACCCTAACCCTAGTTATGAATCCCCAATTTGGAAGATGAACAAAATTCTGCACACAATTCCTGCATATTTTTTTGGCACGAGCACGAGATTGGGGATTACCTGATGACGCCGCCGGATCATTGCCTCTCCCTTCGGGGCCCGCCGGAGCACCCACTGCTCTGGTGAGGGCAAGGACCCAGCGCCGCCGCTCTCTCCCGACAGAGGGGCGTGCGGATAGACGCGCTGCGAGGCGCGGAACGGACGTGCACGCGTCGGTGGCCGCCGTGCCGCTCGCCGCCGCCGTCGCCTGATGTACTCCACGCCGCGTCGCCCGGCCTCCATGCCGCTTGACGCCCGTGGACTGGAGAGCCTTCCCCGTCGCCACCCCGAATAGAAACGACGCCGGCAGCTGTGTTCGACGGAAGAGCACGCCGGACTTGGTCTAGTGCATGCTCTCCCGGCGAGCACCGCCTCCGCGTCGGCATGGAGCAAGGGGCTGGCGGGCCGTCGCCGTCTCTGACGCTCACGGGGTGAAGGGCGCGGGAGCAGGGGGAATCGGGAGGTCGGGGCCGCTGCCACTGCAGCTCCCTGGCGCGGGCGCGACGATGGTCGCCGGACGCTGTCCAGGGGAGCTGGGAGGGCGCGCCGCCTGCCACCGCTGCTGCAGTTCCCTGGCGAGCGCGCTGCTTCCGCTCCCTGCCATGGCGAGCGTCTTGCCGCTCCTCGCCATGGCCCAGCGCTGCTTGCTGCAATGGTGAGAGTGGGAGTCACCGTGGAGGATAAGGGTTAGGGTTATACAGTTTTTGGGAAAAGAATCCTGGCCGTTCGCTGGATCCAACGATCCACAGAGAGTTGGGGGTCAATACAGGACAGGCAGGGCTTAACGGGGCAATTCTGTTCATGGGCCGCAGCACTGGGCTGATGTGTTTTCGTGTTATTTTCGTTTCCATGGTTATTTTCTGTATTTTTATTCAGTGTTTTATGTATCATGCATTAATGATTTGTGCACTATTTTAAATACAGAAATTATTGCCTAAAATATGATTTGTAAGACATATTACTGTTCTGGACTAAAATGAACCAACGAGAATTTTTGTCTAGAATATTTAATGTGTTTTAATGTTGTATGCCCATTTTAGGCATCGAATAATGTTAAATTTCCTTATGTTTTATTTCGATGCTTATTATAGAAATGTCATGACTGTAAAATTAATTCTGACCAACGTTGTGTTAATTTTGCAAGTCTTTCTTCTAATGTTGTTTTAATCTTGTGTCAATTTTGCCTATCGGTGTTTTGACATATAATTAAAACTTTCATGTTTATGGCATGTTTTAATTTCTATTCATGCAATTTACTAATGAATTTCCATGTGAAAATTTCAGCTTCTGCTACGATACGCTATGACACTGTCGAGCCACTGACGGGGAGTAACTTTCCTCGTTGGAAGAACTCCATCGAGTTAAGTTTCGTTTTCTGTGATTTTGATTATGCCTTAAGGGAGGATAAGCCCACGGCACCCGTTGTTGGTGCCGAGGGGTATGAAGACTTAAAGAAAGCTTATGACTCCAAGATGGAGAAGTGGGAAAGATCTAATCATGTGGCTATGCTACTGATAAAGTCTTCCATCTCACGAGAGATTACTGGGGCTCTCCCCAAGAAGGATCCTAAGGAATTTATGGCATCCTTAGAGGAGCAGTTTCAAGGCTCCGAAAAGGTTTATGCGCATGAGTTTCTTCACAAGCTACTTGGGAAGTATAAATGTAATGGAGAAGTCAGGAGCCACATTATGAAGATGGTATCTGCTTCACAAAAGCTAAAGACATTGAAGTGTGAGCTTAGTGACAATCTTCTAGTGATAATGATATTGGAGTCCCTCCCTGATGAATTTGATCAATTCAAGATTAACTACAACTCCATGAAGGAAAAGTGGACTCTTCCTGAGCTAACCCCTAAAGTAGTCCAGGAAGAGGAAAGGTTCATGAGGCAGAACATGAACCAAGCTTTTCATGTTGGCTCTCAAAGAGAAAGCATGAGCCAACTTCCCCAAAGCCTCCCAAGAAGCCTTTCAGGAAAGAAGTGCCAAAGTCTAAGGGAAAGGAGGTTGCACAGTCCTCTGGAAGCGCAAATGATGAGAATGTGTGCTTCCATTGTAAGCAAGGAGGTCATTATAGGAAGGACTGTTCAGAATACCTCAAGTGGATGATGAAGAGAGGTACAGATGAAATTACTTTTGTTGATGAATTACATTATGCAAATTTCTCTTGTACTTCATGGTGGTTTGACTCAGGAGCAACTGCTCATGTTGCTAACTCCATGCAGGGATTAAGTATGATCCAAACTATAACAAGAGGTTCAAGAAAGCTTAAAGTAGCGAATGGAGTTGAAGTCGACGTTGAAGCAATAGGGTCACTCACCTTGGAGCTTCACACCGGCTTTAGTCTTCATTTAAATAATGTTCTTTATGTATCTACTTTGAGTAGGAATTTAATTTCTGTCTCTTGTTTAGATGAAGAGATGTCCGAATGCTTGTTTGGTCATAAACAATTTATTCTAAAATATTGTCATAAGGATGTTGGCCTCGGTGTCAGATGAGACAAACTATATATGTTATCTCTCAATGATTATGTGATGCATGTGAGTAATGTTTCGAATAATGAAAAGAAATGGAAGGGTACTAGCACTTCTTCGAAATTGTGGCATTGTCGTTTAGGCCACATTTCGAGGGGGGAATGGAAAGACTTATTAAAAATGATGTACTCCTTCCATTAGACTTTTCGGATGCAGACAATTGTGTAGACTGCATTAAAGGAAAATATGCGAAAACGATTAAGAAAGGAGCCGTTAGAGCCACAGAGGTTCTCCAACTTGTTCATACTGACATATGTGGACCTCTGAATGTTAAGTCTATATATGGTTTTGATTCGTTCATCACATTTACAGACGATTACTCCCGGTATGGGTATATCTATCCCATACGCGATCGATCGGAAGCTTTGGACAAATTCAAAGTGTTCAAAGCCGAAGTTGAGAACCAACTAAATGCAAAAATTAAAGTTGTACGATCTGATAGTGGGGGAGAGTATTATGGAAGGCATGCTCCTTATGTGCAAATTCCAGGACCTTTTGCCAAGTTCCTATCTAAAAATGGAATTGTTGCCCAGTATTCAATGCTTGGCGAACCTCAGCAGAATGGTGTAGCTGAGCGTAGAAATCGCAAACTCATGGATATGGTGCGAAGCATGCTCAGCCATGCAGATTTGCTGGTAAGCCTATGGATGGAGGCTTTGAAGACAGCCGCACATGTACTAAATCTTGCTCCTACTAAAGCTGCACCATCCACACCTTACGAGATGTGGACGGGAAGGAAGCCGAGCCTGAACTACTTACGTGTGTGGGGCTGTCCTGCTAAAGCTAGAGTTTTCAATCCACAACTAAAGAAGCTAGATCCAAAAACAGTTAGCTGTTTCTTCATTGGATACCCTCACAGGAAAAGGGATATCGTTTCTATTGTCCAGGTCACACCACTAAGTATGTGGAGACCCGACAAGCGGTATTTTTTGAAGATTAAGGAAGATTGATCTTGAGGAGAAGAGGGTGTGTGCACCATGCCCGACTATCCAAGAATTCGTTCTACCAATATCAAGGAGAGTAACCTCTAATATTTCTGAATCTGATAATTTAGGCCCTCCACCTAATGGTGATGTTGAGACTAACGAAAATAACAATGAAGAGCCTCACCAGTCAGATGAAGAAAATGATCCACAAAATAATGATGCCCCTTCACCACCACCTCTGAGAAGATCATTGCGAGAAAGGAAGAAAACCATCCTAGAAGATTATGTCACTTACATGAGTGAGGATGCAAATGATATAGGAAAGGTGGAGGATCCAACCTCATATAAAGAAGCCATTAAAAGTATGAATTCGTCTAAGTGGCAAGTTGCCATGGAAGACGAGTTGAAGTCTATGTCCTCAAATGATGTTTGGGACTTAGTAGAAGTTCCCAATGGAGCTAAAAGAGTAGGCTGCAAATGGGTCTACAAAACCAAGTATGACTCCAAGGGAAATGTCGAAAGGTTCAAGGCAAGACTTATGGAAAAAGGTTTCACACAGAGAGAAGGAATCGATTACAATGAGACCTTCTCTCCCGTGTCATCTAAAGATTCCTTTAGGATCGTCATGGCTCTAGTAGCTCATTTCGACCTAGAATTACACCAAATGGATGTTAAAACAGCTTTCCTGAATGGAGAACTGAAAGAAGATGTTTACATGACTCAGCCGGAAGGTTTTGTCGTGGAAGGAAGTGAACACTTAGCGTGTAGCCTAAAGAAATCCATCTATGGCTTGAAGCAAGCTTCGAGACAGTGGTACCTTAAGTTCGACAAGATCATTAGAACTTTTGGTTTTACGGAAAATGTTGTGGACAACTGCATTTATGTCAAGTTTAAGGGCAGTAGGTTCACAATATTAGTCCTATATGTGGATGACATATTATTGGCTTGCAGTGATAAGGATATGCTGCATGAGACCAAGAATTTTCTGTCTTCCAATTTCGATATGAAAGATCTCGGTGAAGCCTCATATGTCCTTGGCATAGAGATTCATCGAGATAGGTCTAAAGGTGTATTGGGACTATCACAAAAGGCATACTTTGAGCGAGTACTAAAGAAATACAATATGCATTAGTGCTCAGCCTCACCTGCTCCAATAGTCAAGGGCGATAAGTTTGGGACTTTTCAATGTCCAAGGAACCAAATTGAAACCGATCGATGAAGTCGGTTCCTTATGCTTCAAATTGCCGAAGCATCATGTATGCACAAGTTTGTACGCTACGACTTGGCTTTTTATAACGGGAATGCTTGGCAGATTCCAACCGAATCCAGGAATAGACCACTGGAAGGCCGCAAAGAAAGTCTTGCGTTATATGCAAGGTACTAAAGATTACATGCTTACATATAGAAGGTCTGGTAGCCTAGAAGTCATTGGCTATTCAGATGTTGATTATGCTGGTTGTGTGGACAGTAAGAAATCCACGTCAGGTTATGTGTTCACATTTGTCGGAGGAGCCATATCGTGGAAAAGCTCCAAGCAAACGATAATCGCCTCATCTCTGACGCAAGCAGAATTTATAGCATGTTATGAGGCCACTGGGCAGGCTGTATGGTTAAAGGATTTCATTCCCGGGCTTAAAGTGGTAGACAACATCACTAAACCACGTTGTACTGCGATAATGAACCCGCGGGTTTCTATACGAGTAACAACAAGTCAAGTGCTGCTGCCAAGCATATTGACATAAAGTATCATGTTGTGAAAGATAGAATCCAGGATCATGCTATTGATGTTAAGCATATTAGTACTACTCGTATGCTTGCGGATCCGCTAACAAAAGGCTTACCACCCAGTATTTTTCATGAGCATGTTGCCGGCATGGGACTGATGGAAGTCTAATGATTCTAGAATAAAGGGACCATTGAAAGAACCACTCACATTAAATAAAATGTTATCCATTTCGAAATAGGCTGGTATGCTATAAGTGTTGAAGTTCAATAGCATTTTATTGGCTGTTGTAACGCCTCACTTTAGTGTATTATTCCTATGGAGAATGGGCAGATGAAGTTAAACCTAACGATCAAGGGGGAGAATGTTGGTGTTGATCATCACGCTTAATCGGACAAGACAGAGTCAAATAAAGGGATAAAGACAAGATTAACGTTAAGTCAAAGAGGGGCCCACCAAAACCAACGAGATGGTGGCCTCGTACGCTAACTTACGCGCCTTGGTCGGGGACACCTGAACCAACCGATGGCTCTAGGTCCCCTGTCGCCTGCGCCATATAAAGAAGGGTAGTCTGGCAGCGATCTAGTACCCCAGTCCACGATCTGCTTTTTCTACTCCCCGATATCCCCAAAACCCTACCGATCTAGGGAGGCGCAGCAGCGACGGGAAGGCCAGCCTATACCCCGCCGGTGCCAGGGCAGTGCCGCTGGAGACCGGAGGGTATCCGTACCTTCCCTGCTTCATCTTCTTCGACTTCTGCACAAGCCTGCATCAACCGGGCAGCAATGGCGTCTTCCTCGACTCCAGCACCCCGTAAAGCTCTAATCTACCATCTTTTATGTTCATTAGGTGTTCTAGATGTTGCTCTTGCAAGATCTTGTGTGGCTACTGTGGCTTCTGATCTTGATTTTGTTTTATGGATCATGTTTCTTAGGCAATTAAGGTGTTGTGGACTAATTATTTCTTGACCAAGATAAACTTATGCCTCTGATTAGTCCTTGCAATGTTTGCTTAGATATAATCTGGTTGCAAACATGTGCTTACAGATGTCAATAGATCAATATAAATTAACAGATCAAGTTACAATGAAGTAATTATGTATCGTTGATCTTTTATCGATCTGTTGTTAGCCATGTCTAAGTAATTAGACACGAGGGACACGATCTGAAGTTAGAACATGTTATTCTTCAAGAACCCTAACCTAGTTATGAATCCCCAATTTGGAAGATGAATAAAATTCTGCACACAATCCCTGCATATTTTTTGGCACGAGCACGAGATTGGGGATTACCTGATGACGTCGTCAGATCATTGCCTCTCCCTTCGAGGCCCGCCGGAGCACCCACTGCTCCGGTGAGGGCAAGGACCCCGCGCCGCCGCTCTCTCCCGGCCAGGGCGGCGGATAGACGCTGCGGGCGCTGAACAGACGTCTGCACGCCGGTGGCCGCCGTGCCGCTCGCTGCCGCCGTCGCCTGATGTACTCCGCCGTCGCCCGGCCTCCATGCCGCTTGACGCCCGTGGACTGGAGAGCCTTCCCCGTCGCCACCCCGAATAGAAACGACGCCGGCAGCTGTGTTCGACGGAAGAGCACGCCGGACTTGGTCTAGTGCATGCTCTCCCGGCGAGCACCGCCTCCGCGTCGGCATGGAGCAAGGGGCTGGCGTTGCCGCTGCCTCTCGACGCCACGGGTGAAGGGCGCGGGAGCAGGGGGAATCGGGAGGTCGGGGCCGCTGCCACTGCAGCTCCCTGGCGCGGGCGCGACGATGGTCGCCACCGCTGCTGCAGTTCTCGGCGATGCTTCCGCTTCCCGCCATGGCGAAGCGTCTTTGCCGCTCCTCGCCATGAGCGTTGCTGCTGCCATGACGGCTTGCTCTCTGTTTTCTTGGCGTCTTGCCAGAGAGTAGCAGCGAGTGGTGAGGGAGTGGGGAGTCACCGTGGAGGATAAGGGTTAGGGTTATACAGTTTTTGGGAAAAGAATCCTGGCCGTTCGCTGGATCCAACGATCCACAGAGAGTTGGGGGTCAATACTGACAGGGCTTAACGGGCAATTACATTCATGGGCATGACCTGGGCTGATGTGTTTTCGTGTTATTTTCGTTTCCATGGTTATTTTCTGTATTTTTATTCAGTGTTTTATGTATCATGCATTAATGATTTGTGCACTATTTTAAATACAGAAATTATTGCCTAAAATATGATTTGTAAGACATATTACTGTTCTGGACTAAAATGAACCAACGAGAATTTTTGTCTAGAATATTTAATGTGTTTTAATGTTGTATGCCCATTTTAGGCATCGAATAATGTTAAATTTCCTTATGTTTTATTTCGATGCTTATTATAGAAATGTCATGACTGTAAAATTAATTCTGACCAACGTTGTGTTAATTTTGCAAGTCTTTCTTCTAATGTTGTTTTAATCTTGTGTCAATTTTGCCTATCGGTGTTTTGACATATAATTAAAACTTTCATGTTTATGGCATGTTTTAATTTCTATTCATGCAATTTACTAATGAATTTCCATGTGAAAATTTCAGCTTACACGATACGCTATGACCTTTGTCGAGCCATCGACGGGGAGTAACTTTCCTCGTTGGAAGAACTCCATCGAGTTAAGTTTCGTTTTCTGTGATTTTGATTATGCCTTAAGGGAGGATAAGCCCACGGCACCCGTTGTTGGTGCCGAGGGGTATGAAGACTTAAAGAAAGCTTATGACTCCAAGATGGAGAAGTGGGAAAGATCTAATCATGTGGCTATGCTACTGATAAAGTCTTCCATCTCACGAGAGATTACTGGGGCTCTCCCCAAGAAGGATCCTAAGGAATTTATGGCATCCTTAGAGGAGCAGTTTCAAGGCTCCGAAAAGGTTTATGCGCATGAGTTTCTTCACAAGCTACTTGGGAAGTATAAATGTAATGGAGAAGTCAGGAGCCACATTATGAAGATGGTATCTGCTTCACAAAAGCTAAAGACATTGAAGTGTGAGCTTAGTGACAATCTTCTAGTGATAATGATATTGGAGTCCCTCCCTGATGAATTTGATCAATTCAAGATTAACTACAACTCCATGAAGGAAAAGTGGACTCTTCCTGAGCTAACCCCTAAAGTAGTCCAGGAAGAGGAAAGGTTCATGAGGCAGAACATGAACCAAGCTTTTCATGTTGGCTCTCAAAAGAGAAAGCATGACGGGCCAACTTCCCCAAAGCCTCCCAAGAAGCCTTTCAGGAAAGAAGTGCCAAAGTCTAAGGGAAAGGAGGTTGCACAGTCCTCTGGAAGCGCAAATGATGAGAATGTGTGCTTCCATTGTAAGCAAGGAGGTCATTATAGGAAGGACTGTTCAGAATACCTCAAGTGGATGATGAAGAGAGGTACAGATGAAATTACTTTTGTTGATGAATTACATTATGCAAATTTCTCTTGTACTTCATGGTGGTTTGACTCAGGAGCAACTGCTCATGTTGCTAACTCCATGCAGGGATTAAGTATGATCCAAACTATAACAAGAGGTTCAAGAAAGCTTAAAGTAGCGAATGGAGTTGAAGTCGACGTTGAAGCAATAGGGTCACTCACCTTGGAGCTTCACACCGGCTTTAGTCTTCATTTAAATAATGTTCTTTATGTATCTACTTTGAGTAGGAATTTAATTTCTGTCTCTTGTTTAGATGAAGAGATGTCCGAATGCTTGTTTGGTCATAAACAATTTATTCTAAAATATTGTCATAAGGATGTTGGCCTCGGTGTCAGATGAGACAAACTATATATGTTATCTCTCAATGATTATGTGATGCATGTGAGTAATGTTTCGAATAATGAAAAGAAATGGAAGGGTACTAGCACTTCTTCGAAATTGTGGCATTGTCGTTTAGGCCACATTTCGAGGGGGGAATGGAAAGACTTATTAAAAATGATGTACTCCTTCCATTAGACTTTTCGGATGCAGACAATTGTGTAGACTGCATTAAAGGAAAATATGCGAAAATGATTAAGAAAGGAGCCGTTAGAGCCACAGAGGTTCTCCAACTTGTTCATACTGACATATGTGGACCTCTGAATGTTAAGTCTATATATGGTTTTGATTCGTTCATCACATTTACAGACGATTACTCCCGGTATGGGTATATCTATCCCATACGCGATCGATCGGAAGCTTTGGACAAATTCAAAGTGTTCAAAGCCGAAGTTGAGAACCAACTAAATGCAAAAATTAAAGTTGTACGATCTGATAGTGGGGGAGAGTATTATGGAAGGCATGCTCCTTATGTGCAAATTCCAGGACCTTTTGCCAAGTTCCTATCTAAAAATGGAATTGTTGCCCAGTATTCAATGCTTGGCGAACCTCAGCAGAATGGTGTAGCTGAGCGTAGAAATCGCAAACTCATGGATATGGTGCGAAGCATGCTCAGCCATGCAGATTTGCTGGTAAGCCTATGGATGGAGGCTTTGAAGACAGCCGCACATGTACTAAATCTTGCTCCTACTAAAGCTGCACCATCCACACCTTACGAGATGTGGAAGGGAAGGAAGCCGAGCCTGAACTACTTACGTGTGTGGGGCTGTCCTGCTAAAGCTAGAGTTTTCAATCCACAACTAAAGAAGCTAGATCCAAAAACAGTTAGCTGTTTCTTCATTGGATACCCTCACAGGAAAAGGGATATCGTTTCTATTGTCCAGGTCACACCACTAAGTATGTGGAGACCCGACAAGCGGTATTTTTTGAAGATTAAGGAAGATTGATCTTGAGGAGAAGAGGGTGTGTGCACCATGCCCGACTATCCAAGAATTCGTTCTACCAATATCAAGGAGAGTAACCTCTAATATTTCTGAATCTGATAATTTAGGCCCTCCACCTAATGGTGATGTTGAGACTAACGAAAATAACAATGAAGAGCCTCACCAATGATGAAGAAAATGATCCACAAAATAATGATGCCCCTTCACCACCACCTCTGAGAAGATCATTGCGAGAAAGGAAGAAAACCATCCTAGAAGATTATGTCACTTACATGAGTGAGGATGCAAATGATATAGGAAAGGTGGAGGATCCAACCTCATATAAAGAAGCCATTAAAAGTATGAATTCGTCTAAGTGGCAAGTTGCCATGGAAGACGAGTTGAAGTCTATGTCCTCAAATGATGTTTGGGACTTAGTAGAAGTTCCCAATGGAGCTAAAAGAGTAGGCTGCAAATGGGTCTACAAAACCAAGTATGACTCCAAGGGAAATGTCGAAAGGTTCAAGGCAAGACTTATGGCAAAAGGTTTCACACAGAGAGAAGGAATCGATTACAATGAGACCTTCTCTCCCGTGTCATCTAAAGATTCCTTTAGGATCGTCATGGCTCTAGTAGCTCATTTCGACCTAGAATTACACCAAATGGATGTTAAAACAGCTTTCCTGAATGGAGAACTGAAAGAAGATGTTTACATGACTCAGCCGGAAGGTTTTGTCGTGGAAGGAAGTGAACACTTAGCGTGTAGCCTAAAGAAATCCATCTATGGCTTGAAGCAAGCTTCGAGACAGTGGTACCTTAAGTTCGACAAGATCATTAGAACTTTTGGTTTTACGGAAAATGTTGTGGACAACTGCATTTATGTCAAGTTTAAGGGCAGTAGGTTCACAATATTAGTCCTATATGTGGATGACATATTATTGGCTTGCAGTGATAAGGATATGCTGCATGAGACCAAGAATTTTCTGTCTTCCAATTTCGATATGAAAGATCTCGGTGAAGCCTCATATGTCCTTGGCATAGAGATTCATCGAGATAGGTCTAAAGGTGTATTGGGACTATCACAAAAGGCATACTTTGAGCGAGTACTAAAGAAATACAATATGCATTAGTGCTCAGCCTCACCTGCTCCAATAGTCAAGGGCGATAAGTTTGGGACTTTTCAATGTCCAAGGAACCAAATTGAAACTGATCAGATGAAGTCGGTTCCTTATGCTTCAGCTGTCGGAAGCATCATGTATGCACAAGTTTGTACGCGCCCTGACTTGGCTTTTATAACGGGAATGCTTGGCAGATTCCAACCGAATCCAGGAATAGACCACTGGAAGGCCGCAAAGAAAGTCTTGCGTTATATGCAAGGTACTAAAGATTACATGCTTACATATAGAAGGTCTGGTAGCCTAGAAGTCATTGGCTATTCAGATGTTGATTATGCTGGTTGTGTGGACAGTAAGAAATCCACGTCAGGTTATGTGTTCACATTTGTCGGAGGAGCCATATCGTGGAAAAGCTCCAAGCAAACGATAACTGCCTCATCTACGACGCAAGCAGAATTTATAGCATGTTATGAGGCCACTGGGCAGGCTGTATGGTTAAAGGATTTCATTCCCGGGCTTAAAGTGGTAGACAACATCACTAAACCACGTTGTACTGCGATAATGAACCCGCGGGTTTCTATACGAGTAACAACAAGTCAAGTGCTGCTGCCAAGCATATTGACATAAAGTATCATGTTGTGAAAGATAGAATCCAGGATCATGCTATTGATGTTAAGCATATTAGTACTACTCGTATGCTTGCGGATCCGCTAACAAAAGGCTTACCACCCAGTATTTTTCATGAGCATGTTGCCGGCATGGGACTGATGGAAGTCTAATGATTCTAGAATAAAGGGACCATTGAAAGAACCACTCACATTAAATAAAATGTTATCCATTTCGAAATAGGCTGGTATGCTATAAGTGTTGAAGTTCAATAGCATTTTATTGGCTGTTGTAACGCCTCACTTTAGTGTATTATTCCTATGGAGAATGGGCAGATGAAGTTAAACCTAACGATCAAGGGGGAGAATGTTGGTGTTGATCTGTCACGTTTAACTGGACAAGACAGAGTCAAATAAAGGGATAAAGACAAGATTAACGTTAAGTCAAAGAGGGGCCCACCAAAACCAACGAGATGGTGGCCTCGTACGCTAACTTACGCGCCTTGGTCGGGGACACCTGAACCAACCGATGGCTCTAGGTCCCCTGTCGCCTGCGCCATATAAAGAAGGGGAGTCTGGCAGCGATCTGGTACCCCAGTCCACAATCTGCTTTTCCTACTCCCCGATATCCCCAAAACCCTACCGATCTAGGGAGGCGCAGCAGCGACGGGAAGGCCAGCCTACACCCCGCCGGTGCCAGGGCAGTGCCGCTGGAGACCGGAGGGTATCCATACCTTCCCTGCTTCATCTTCTTCGACTTCTGCACAAGCCTGCATCAATCGGGCAGCAATGACGTCTTCCTCGACTCCAGCACCCTGTAAAGCTCTAACCTACCATCTTTTATGTTCATTAGGTGTTCTAGATGTTGCTCTTGCAAGATCTTGTGTGGCTACTGTAGTTTTTATAACCTAACACGCTCAACCACAAGGAAACAGAAGTTAGGTCCCGGTTAAGGTAGCTGAGTTGAACAGCTGGCTGTGCTGGGAAGAATCAGGCACCTCACAACGAGAAATCTCGGCATATTCACAACTTGTTCATGGGCAGTCCTTTTAGATCGAGTATATTGTACTTATAAGCTTACAGAAAGCATATCGGACAACTTGTGGAGTTGACGGCAGCTGGAAGCTTGCTCAGAAATTGCTTGTCCTACTTCTTACTGCAAATTATTGGAAGATCGTATTCTTATCTACTACTAGAACGAAAGCATTATATTCCTCCAGCATCGACATTAGGAGCATGTGCTCTGTTATGGAGAAACAAGAAACAAGCTGGGTACGAGAAATGTGAAGGTTTTGTGAGGACCTCATTTGGTTTGTCCAGTGGCATGCAAGAGGGAGTGGATGCAGCCTAAGTTCCATATCAAATAGTACGTGGTTCCTGTTTAGGTTGGGTATTCGGTGTGACTGTTTTTTGCTTATCCGGTTAAGCTTGAGCATTTTGGACCAGCAATATATGTGGCTTATAATTTGTTAAGCTGGGTAAGCTTCTACAAAATATAAAATGTCGCAATTTCCAAATCAAACTGAATTGTAGACCGCTTGCTTGCTGCTAGACATCTAAAATTTGTCATTTTTGTTCATCGAGCAGCAAATTGAGTTTGGGTTTGAAATTTTGTGGCATAATATATGCATGTGTATTACCATTGTCATGGATTTCTTTTTCAAAAAATTATTGACTTGTGGACATGTCAAATCGTGTCAATGCAGCCGGAATACTCAAGGCTTCCTAATAAGCTGATAGCTTAGAAAGTACTCCCTCCGTTTCAAAATATAAGATATTTTAACTTTTGTGAAGCTAATGCACCTATACACTTTTTAGCGTGTAGGTTCCAAAATATAAGATATTTTAACTTTTGTGAAACTAATGCACCTGTACACTTTTTAGTGTGTAGGTTCGGCTAAAACATCTGGTATTTTGAAACGGAGAGAGTATTACACATGGGTACATTTTGTATCGTGTATTGCAGCTTTGTCATTCCTGGTGCATTCAATGGAACATTCTGTCTTGAGTATTTATAGTGCCACAAAATAAGATGCAGTCAGCAAATTACTGTATGATTTAACGGTGCATAATATTTATTCGATGTATAAATATATTGTGACAGAAATTAGTGCTCCAACTTGTGTTTTGAGATCGGGTCAAGTAGGCCCAAACCAGCTAGGCCACAAAGAATTATCAACTGATTAACAAATTTTTAAAAAAAAGCCAGGAAAGTATGCAGGTTTATACAGCTCAACCGAGAGCAACTTTATTCTGTATAAATTTATCATTGTACATATATACAACAGTTATGATTCAGTACTAATTAGTGACACAGTACACTACAATACAACAAAAAGGCAAAATTTGTAAGTGCTAAACCCACGCTACCCTTCTCCCAGATTTGCTAGGGAAAGCGTATGGCACAAGGGAACATTGTGTCTGATCCATGACAATCTCGAGGAAAACGGGGCCACACTCGAAGATTGAGATGAAGCCTCGAAATAAGTTGGTTTTGGAGTGGATGGACAGGTAACAGCTCTGATTAGCTCTTGAACCGACAAGGCCTTGTATTTTGTTGGTGGGTTTGTAGCGATGTTATGTACCTTATGCTCATAGATCTTCCCATTCCTGTCAAGTTTGTACACAGAGGCGCCGTCAAAGCGGGCATGGCCATCCCAGGGGACTCGAGGAACGCCGTGGGCAATCCAGCGAATCATAATAAGATCCTCAGCAGGCTGCCATATACTAACTATATCAACCCATAATGCTTTGAAGAAGATACGTCCAGTAAAGCGCAATCCCCAGAATAAACTTCTATAATTGTCAATGCCCTCAAATTTATTGAAAGGGTCTCTGAAGACTATATCATCTCTGGCAAACAGTAACGAACAGAGTTAGTAAAAGATCAATGGTAAGACTCAATAGTATAGTCCTGTACAAGAAAATGCAACCTTCATGTACTGCAGTCTGCAAAGTGCAGACAACATAAACGAGGTAATATCCAAAGTTGCAAAGTTACATCAAGCTAGGCAGCTTTGCCAAGATCAAGGTAACTATACAGAAAGAATTCCTTTTTAACTCTAACCTTGGCCATTGACTGATACTAACTTGGTAATTCATGTTGTGTTTTTCTGTTTCTCTTGATTCATGTTTTAGCCAAAATATTGTTCAGGATGCAAGGTATTAATATACTTTGGAAGGGCTGGCCTCATGAGCTCAACATTTGAACGGCAATAGAAGATACTAAACACTAACTGGCAACTGAGATACCTTAAAATTAGTATAAAAAAGAGTGCAAGCAACTGATGGAGGGTCAACTACTCAGATTGTTGAGGTATGTCCAGAAAACAATGCTACAGCAAAAGAATGTGTAAAGTGAACATCGGGTGTTTATAAATGTTTGTTCCCGTCAAGTTGTAGATTGGACAACACACTAAGTGGATAAGATAGCGTAACAAAAAGGTCATATTGCTCAAATTAGTATTGAAATGACATGGCAGTATTTGCTGTGTCCCAACCAAGATCACATAAGGGCCAAATAAGTTTTTTTTTTAATAGAGAACAGGCAGAGGAACTGCTATCATTGCATTACGAAGACAAAAAGCATCTGAAATGTAACTCAAGGTAGGATCTATGATGGCAGGAACACCACTATGGAGTACAGACCAGAACAAAGAAAGAAAGAAAACTGTCAACAGATAACTAAGCACTAGGCTATCACCATAGATTAATGATGATGAACCCTACCAAGAGGGAACCTAGACATTTTAACTCTTGATAAACCACTGACCCATTTCACCCTACCACTGGTAGCTTTTGACCACCTCAAAATACTATGAATACATAAACTGTAACAACTAAATAATGAATTGGGCAACTCTAGAAACAAGAGGTCCATTTAACACCCACAATGTAATCCATATCCTAGTTAACATTCTATAGGGATAGATATTTGAGCTTCGTATCTGAAATAAGACTCGACCTTATGTACTTGATAGCACATTAGTAGGCGATTAAATAACTAGCTGTGCTGTCTAATTCATACATTAACTCCAAAAACCTGAGTGTGAAGACTAGTGCAAGGTCAAGCTAGATTATAATTTATGCAGTATTGCCCGACAATCTAGCCATTTCTATCAGTCAACAGCAATCACAAAATTACTTCATCAAAACAACTACTTAACCAAGATAGAGGCCCGTAAGCAAAATATTTGGTACTCTAAGCTAAGCAATTCTAATCTGAAACTACTGTTTCCCATATAGATTAGCTACAAACAGAACGCCGTGCTAATCAATTAAAAGCACTCACGATGGAAATGATCAATATTTCACCACTAATTCACCGGGTTTCCACCTAAATACTGGCTCTCGAAATGATGAGAAGACGAAGGAAGAACCGATGAAACAGCCGGCACGAACCTGTAGATATCGAAGGTGGGCTCCTTGTTGAAGACGTCGGGGATCTCCTCCCTGAGCGTCCGGATCGCGTAGCCCAGGTTGAGGTAGTATCTGCGCCTCTCCTCCTCGTCGTCGTCCCGGCGCTTGGTGGCCGCGGGCGACTCGGACGTCGGCGTCACCGGTACGGAGAAGAGCGGCGGCAGCGGCAGAGGCACCAGCAGCCTCCCCTCCCGCACGGGGTCCGCGACCCTGATCACCCGCCCCTTCCCCGCCCCGGCCTCCTGCTGCTGCTTCACGCGGCCCCCGGGCGACGACGCCGCCGCCACGACCCTCGCGCCCCTCCTCCTCCTCCGCGCGACGCCGGCCGCCGGCGGCCTGGCCGCGGCGAGGTCCGGGAGATGCAGGAGGTTAGCCATGCGAGCCAGAGGCTGGGATTCGTCGCGCTTGCTTTGCCTAGGTTTTGCTCTGGATGTCGAGAGGAGGAGGAGGGGCGGAGTGTGTGAACTGCGTGAGAGAGGGCCGGAGGAGAGAAGGGTCATTTTGACTTCGCGTGCTGTGCTGCGAGGAAAAAAAAGGCATTTGTTGGGGCGGTTTCCAGTTCCGGTTGGATATTCCTCCACGAGCGTGGCGTCAAATGGCGCTCTCGTTGTTTGTCGTCCGGCCGCGCGTCGCTGCCTCTCCCGGAGGGGAGGAGGACACGAGCCGAGCGGAACGGCGGAGGAATATCTGCTGGGTGGGGCCGGCTTGTTGCCGGTGTCTCTGTCGGTGGGGCCTTTCTGACGCGGCAGGGGCCTGCTAGACCGTTTGGGATGATAAGCAAGCTACAGCTCTGGTTTTGTCTTTCTCAAAAAATTATTCTCGATCTTTCTCAAACTGTTATCCACGAGCATAAGATAAAATGTTCATTTGTGGCATCCGAAACTTAGTTTTTTATGAATACTTACTCCGTTTAGAAACAAAGGACGTGTTTGGCTGGCTCGATATTCGAGAAAGTTTGGCTGGCTCGATATTCGTTTCTCGCACGTGTCGGAATAAATAAGTCTGTTTGGTCTGTCACGGTGTACCGGGATTTGCCCCGCACGGGTCTTAAAGCAGTTCTCGTCCTGGCTCCGGAGCAACGCCAAAATCGAGCGTTTCCAGGGGATGTGCGGCGAGAAAGGAAAGGAACGACGTCTTGAGGCGCGTGGGGAGATGGCGGAGTGAAGAATTACGTCAGATGACGCGAAATGTAGGCTCACATCCCGCTTATGCTACCACCTCCCGCTGGGAGACATCCCTCCCCATTTTCCTCTTGTGCGGCGAATTTGGCGGCGGTGGCAGCGATTTAAATCTCCGGCAGCAACTGCTACGTCAACTCCGGCATCGGTTGGCGTGTCTTGTCTGACTCTGGCATCTGTTGCCTCGCAGATCTATGGCACCGACTTCTCCCTCCCCTTCTTCTCCGCATGCGGCAGGTCCTCGACGTCCGCCACCATGAAGGTAAGAACCGCGGTCTTGTCTTCTCTCCAACGTTTTTACCAAGGTAGTTAGCTTGACATTAGTACCCTACCTAGATTGCTTATGCAATGCCACTCCATTTAGGGCCAACAATTGAAGGTTATCATCCAGGCAGCTGTCCTAGTCGCTGTGATTCAGGCATGGATGTTCCTCATCTACAGAAGAGCGGCTGCTAGGACTAACAGGCTGGCAGTGAAATATGGTCCCCTGATGGAGTGCAGCAGAGAGAGGATGGGAAATCCGAACTACATCTACAACAACAATGATGTGGAGGCTATCGCCATGCTTAGGATGAGAAGAGCCTCATTTAACCATCTTGTGGAGACCTTTAGGTCAAGAGGTTTGCTTAAGGACAACATCAACACCTCTATCAAAGAACATGTGGCTTTGTTTCTTCATGTTCTAGGCCATAACCAGAGATTCTGAGTGATTCAGCACATGGAGGAGATCAACCGAGACAATTTCCCGGTATTTCCATCAAGTGTTGTATGATGTTGGAGAACTCAGAGAATAGATGATCAAGCCACCATCTGGGCAAACCCCCGCGAAGATACAAGGCAACCGTCGAAGGTTCCCCTTTTTCAAGGTGAGCAACTCTATCATGTTCTTCCTTGGATGATTGTATTAGACAGCCGACTAACATTCTTGTAATGTCAGGATTGTATTGGAGCAATTGATGGTACTTATGTGATGGAAAGAGTTCCCAAAGTTGAACAGGCTGCATATAGGGGGAGGAAGCACTACCCCAGCTATAATGTGCTTGCCACTATTTATTTCAACATGAAGTTCACATATGTTCTTGCTGGGTGGGAAGGATCTTCCCATGATGCCATGATTCAGACTGACAGCCTTAGCAGACCTGATGGCCTCAAGCTCCCTAACGACAAATTCTATCTAGCAGATACCGGGTATGCTTGTCGGCCTGGAATTCTTCCACCTTTCAGATCAACAAGGTACCATCTCAATGAGTTCTCTGCTAGAAACTATCCAAGGACTTCGAAAGAACTTTTCAATCTAAGGCACTCTAGCCTTAGAGTCACAGTTGAGAGGGTTTTCGTTGCTTTGAAGAACAGGTTTAAGATCCTTGATCACAAGCCTTTCCGCTCTTTCCCCACCCAAGTTAAGCTTGTTCTTGCATGTTATATTTTGCACAACTGGATCTTGAAATTTGGTGCTGATGAATACTTTCTGACTGAGTAAGATGTTGTTCCTGACGACAACGACACTGATAGTGGCCATGGTGTTTCCTATAACGATTGTGCTGCTTGGAAGAACAGGAGACAATAGTGGGCGCTCGACATATGGGCGACGAGAGGAAACTACAGGATCTAAAGAAGAAGAAGAATAAGATGGTTTGTTGATGAAGTGTTGCTCTTGTGTTCCATGAACAACCCCTGATGTGGGTGTAAAACGTTCATTCGTAGTAGCTAGGTAATATTGTGGTGAACTGTCATTTGCTAGTAGCTAGGTAAAATTATCGTGAACTCATATTTGCTAGTAGCTAGGGTGCTAATTTGGTACAGCTAGTTTAATTTGTTACTTGTTTGCAATTGCTAGTTCAACCAAAGAGAGCGGTAACGTCACCAGATCTGAGAAGTGGTGAGCACAACACTATGGCATGCGCAACCAAACATGCAGGTTTTTGCATCAAACGAGATAAAATCAGTTTTGCTGGCAATCAAACAACTTGCCAAAATTGCAGGAAAACTAGATATGGGCTACCAAACAAAGTGGCAAAGTTGGCCCAAGCCAAATCTCTCCTCATGCAGCACCCAGCGGGCCAAGTAGGACACGCCCAAAATGTTATGCATTGGAACAAGTATGATGCTTCGGGATGCCAATGGCTCGATAATTTTTTCTGCATGTCGGTTCATTGACTCATGTGAGGAGGCTTTGGAGGCAGAGATTCATGCCTGCCTACAAGGTCTGGAGCTAGCTATTCATCAAAGCACACCTAATTATTGTTAAATCAGATTGTTTGCAGTTCATTGCGGTAGTCCAGGAGGCTTCTTTGGATCGATCGTCTTATACACATTTGTTTTCTTTTAAGTTTAGCTAGCAGTAATAGAGTGTGTAACTTTGTAGGTCAGGGTGAATCATCGTCTTGCTAATTGGACAAGAACGGAGTGTCGTACTATGGAGGTTGCCACATTTGGGAGAGGAAAAACACCCGATCCCTCCCCCAGGCCAACGAGCGAACACACCTAGCCAAGATCTATCTATACAGATGTATGGTAACGAGAGGGTGTTCATACGTTTGAAGACCGAACGCGGTTAATATTCTGCGAGGAACATGGATGATGTAGTCGTACCCGTAGCCGACCTCAAGATCATGAAGCTCCTTGCAAGTCACCCTTGCTCCTTGTATGATGCAGCGGACCTTAGGGTCGTGTCGATGTCCAAGCTCCAAGAAAAAGCACCACAAGTGGAACTACCTCGTGGCCTTACACACATACGGTGTAGAGACGTCTCCCGGGCTATGGTCCAGCAAAGCAGCGGAAGAAGATTGATCCGGATCGAGTCCATCAGCACGACGTTGTGCCTATGGTGGAGAAACCCCAATCCACATATGCAGTTCCAATCTTGGGAACCACACATGAGGGAGAGGAAGACAGAGAGAATAGGAAAGCCGATTGATGGGATTGATTTGGGGAGAGGGGTGCCCCTCTTTGAAGGAAATATGCCCTGAGAGGCAATACTAAAGTTGTTATTATGTATTCCTTGTATATGATAGATGTTTATTTTACGTGCTATAATTGTATTGATAGGAAACATCAATACATGTGTGTTTAATAAACAAAAAGGGTTCCTAGTCATGCCTCTCTTATAGACTAGCTTGTTGATTAACAAGATGATCAAGGTTTCCTGATCATGGACATTGGATGTTGTTAATAACAAGGTCACACCATTGGTGGAATGATGTGATGAACATTCATCCGAAGTATAGCATTACGATCAAGTCATTGTGTTTATATTGCTATAACATCATACGAAGTAATCTTTATCCTTAGACCATGAGATCATGTTAATTGCTAACACCGGAAGAGTATCTTGATAACATCAAACGTCACACCGTAACAGGTGACTATAAAGATGGGTTCGATTACTACGAAGGTGTTATGTTGAGGCTCATGGATCAAGAGTGGAATTTGTCAATCCAGATGACGGATAGATATACTCTAGGCCCTCTTGGTGATATCACATTAGGATAGCTTGCAAGCAAGTGATGTGATCACTAGAATGTTATATCACAGGAACGAGAAAAGAGTGCATGTCGAACGAGATCAAACTAGGTATGGAGATACCGATGATCAATCTCGGACATGTAATATATCGAGAGACAAAGGGATTTAGTTACAAGCGTTAAAGGTTCTCACGATCACAGGAGTCATCGTTGAATGTGTAGGAGTCAGTACGGATCTCCAGGTCCCGCTGCTGATTATTGATCGGAGAAGGACCTCGATCATGTCTGCATTATTCGCGAACCATAGGGTGGCACACTTAAGAGTTACCAGACACCATTTTTGAGCACATATGTTTCAGACGAAAGAATTGCAAAGCGCAGGAATTGTTTCAATAGAAACCGGAAATTGTTTCGGGTGAAATTGCAGAAGGTGGTTCTGCATGTGATATTGAAATATTGCAAGGGGATATATGTGAATGTTTGTTAATTAAAGTAATTAACAAAATTATGAATAAATTTAATAAAAGAGTTTTATTAAATGAGAGAGCATTAAATTTGGAGAAGCTTAATGCATTTAAAGTGGAGACTTTAAAAGGGAATGTGAAGAGGCATTTTAATGTGGAGGAGTTACCACCACATGAATGGGGGAGGTGAGAGGTCACCCCCCATGCGCCGGCCATGGAGAGAGGGGGCACCCTCCTACTCCTATAAAAGGCCACCCATTCCCTCCTTCATCCTCACACCTTCTTGTGAAGGATCTCTCTCCCCCTCTAGAATTATTCCCCCATGGTCTTGGATTAGCGAGATACATGTTCTCGATGGCATTTCGTTTGGAAGGAGTTGCTGCTTCCGCTGGATCGCTGGAGCAAGGAGGTGGAGGTTGTCCGGTGGCTTGAACGTGTGTGCGAGTGCGGATGCGCTGCTGAGTTGCGGCGCTCGGACTTCCTCACGATCCTGAGATCGACAAGTGTACGACTACATCAACCACGAGTTCCTACTCGTTAACAAAGCTCGTTGTCTTCGAGGGTAAGTTCTCTATGGATGTATTTCCACCCTTTTTCTTTGTACCTAGTAGATAGATCTTGGCGTGTAGTTCACACCGTAGGAAATTTTTTGTTTTCTATGTTACGGACCCAACAGTGGTATCAGAGCCTGATCTATGCGTAGGTGCTTTGCACGGGTAGTACACATATGTTTATATGTGGGCGATGATGATCATGTTATTGCATCTTCTATGTACTTTGGATATTGGTGGCATAGTGGGATGAAGCGGCCCAGACCAACCTTACATGTCATCGCATATGAGACCGGTTCCACGACGACATGCAACTTGTTTTGCATAAGTGGTCAAGGGTGTCATCTCTCCTACTATAGTCAATATCTGATTTACAATGAGTTGCTAATAACTTAGTTATCCTCGTTGTGGTTCATGTTCGTAGGTTAGACAGGTTCTATCTCCGAAAGCCCTAAGCCACGTAAAACTTGCAATTGATAAATTAGAGGCGTCTAGTTTAGATCGTTGCTGGGCTAGTGTTTTGATATGGTATTGTTGTAAGTAGATGTATAATAGATACTCTTACAACTCACTTAACGTGTAAGTTTCATAGACCTTGGCCTTACACACAAAGGAATGATAAAGATCATACCACGATGCAAATGATAGAGATCAAATGCATGGACCATATCATCTCACTTCACACATTAGATGTTAGCATCTTATATTGCTAGTTTGGCGCGTTTGGTAGCATTATAAGATGATCCCTCATTTAGATATCAAATAAAATGTGTTCTTCCTTAAGTATGCACCGTTTTGTGGATCGTGTTTTGAGGCATCACGTGATGATCGGGTGTTTTCAACTCTACGCTTTCATACAACGGGTGTAAGACAGTTTTACACACGCAAATACTAAGGTTCTTACTTGACGAGCCTAGCATGTACAGACATGGCCTCGGAACACGGACCGAAAGGTTAAGCATGAGTCATATAGTTGATATGATGCCCATATAGATGCTCGCCTTTGAAGCTACACCGACTCACGTGATGATCGGACTTGGTGTAGTGGATTTGGTTCATGTAATCACCAAAAGGACACGAGGGATGTCGTTTTTGAGTGGGAGTTCATTAGTAATTTGGATTAGTCGAACTCAATCTATCATAAATTTAGTCTAAATATACTTTACAAATTTTGTTGTAGATGGCACCACCTGCTTTTAATTTCAATATGTTCATGGAGAAAGAGAAACTTGCTGCGAATGGTAGCAACTTCACCAACTGGGCTATGAATTTGAGGATTCTCCTCATCACGCACAAAATCAATATGTGCTAGATGCGCCGCTAGGCCCCCCACCAGCTCCTGATGCCCCTGACGAGGAAAAGATCGTCTATATAACTCGTCAGGAGGACCACAACTTAGTTCATTGCGGCATACTGTATGGGCTAGAGCCAAAACTTCGAAAATGTTTCGAAAATGGCAATGCCTTTGATACCATGGGAGAATTGAAAATGATTTTCGATACCCATGCTGTCGTAGAGAGTTATAATGCTACAGAAAAGTTCTTTAGCTGCATGATGGAGGAAAACAGTTCCGTTAGTGAGCACGTACTCAAAATGTCTAGGTACGCCGATAAGCTTGTGTCCTTGGGAATAACGATTCCCATTGACTTAGGCATACATCGTGTTCTCCAATCTCTGCCACCTAGCTACAAGAGCTTCGTGATGAACTATAATATGCAGGGCATGAAGAAGTCTCTTCCCGAGCTTCACAATGCTTAAGACCGCAGAAGTGGAGATTAGGAAAGAACATCAAGTGTTGATGATCAATAAGACCACGGTTTCAAGAAGGACAAGAAAGGCAAGCACAAGGAAAGAAGGGTGGCAAGTCTGCCACGCCTCAAAAGAAACCCCGAGCTGGCCCTAAGTCCATTAATCGAGTGCTACTATTGCAAGGATCGCCATTGAAGCGTAATCGCCTAAGTATTTGGCGGACAAGAAGTCCGCAAGGCAAACAAAGGTATATGTGATATACATGTTATTGATGTGTAGTTGACTAGTACTGCAGAGCACTGGGTATTTGATACGGGATCGGTTGCTAATATATGTAACTCGTTCGTGGGTGTGGAACAAGCGACAACTAGCAAGGGATGAGGTCTCGATGCGGGTCGGCAATGGATCAAGAGTTGATGTGATCGCCGTTAACGCTGCCTCTCCATATGCCATCGGGATTAGTTATAAACCTAAATAATTGTTATTTGGTGCCTGCACTGAGCATGAATATTGTATCCGAATCGTGTTTGATGCAAAGTGGTTATTCATTTAAGTCTGAAAACAATGGTTGTTCGATTTATATGAATAATATCTTTTATGGTCATGCACCTATGTTGAATGGTTTATTTCTGTTGGATCTCGATAGCAGTATTACGCATATTCATAATGTTGGTGCTAAAAGGATTAAACTTGATAATGATATATCTACATATATGTGGCACCGCCGTCTAGGTCATATTACGTTAAACGCATGAAGAAACTCCATTCGATGGACTTTTGGAATCACTTGATTTTGAATCATTTGATACATGTGAGCCATGCCTTATGGGCAAGATGACTAGAACGCCGCTTTTCGGTTCAATGGAACAGGCTGCATGATCTATTGGAAATCATACATACTGATGTGTGTAGACCAATGAGTGTGTCGGCGCGAGGTGGATATCGTTATTTTGTTACTTTCACGGATGATTTGAGTAGATACGGGTATATCTATTTGATGAAACACAAGTCTGAAACTTTTGAAAAGTTCAAAGAATTTCAGAATGAAGTGGAAAATCATCGTAATGAAAAGATCAAATTTCGCGGTCCGACCGTGGAGGAGAGTATCTTAGTTACGAAGTTTAGCACACATATGAAAGACGTGGAATAGTTTCACAACTCACGCCGAACACCACAACGTAATGGTGTGTCGTAACGTCGTAATCGTTTATTGGATATGGTTCGATCTATGATGTCTCCGATCGACTTGCCACCGTCATTTTGGGGTTATGCACCGAAACCGCTACATTCACTCTAAATAGGGCACCATCTAATTACGTTGAAAAGTCACCTGATGTATTATGGTTTGGAAACAAACCTAAGCTGTCATTTCTTAAAGTTTGGGGATGAGATGTTTATGTGAAGAAACTTCAACCGGATAAACTCGAACCCAAAGCGGAAAAATGCGTCTTCATAGGATACCCTAAGGAAACGATTGGGTATACCTTCTATCACAGATCCGAAGGCAAGGTCTTTGTTGCCAAGAATGGATCCTTTCTTGAGAAGGAGTTTCTCGTGAAAGGTGTGAGTAGTCAGAAGGTAGAACTCGAAGAGGTTATTGAACCTTCTCTTCATGAAATGGCGAGTAGCGCAGCTCTAGAAGTTGTTTCGGAGTTGACTTCACCTAATGAAGAGAGAGCTAATGATATTGATCATGAAACTCCGAAAGAGGACACTACCGAACCTCGCAGGTCAAGCAGGACACGTGCAGCTCCTGAACTGTACGGCAATCCTGTTATGAATTTCATGATTGATGAAATGGATGACCCTGCGATATATGAAGAAGCGATGATGAGCCCGGATTCCAACAAATGGCTAGAATCCATGAAATCCGAGATGGAATCCATGTACGGGAACCAAGTTTGGAACTTGGTGGACTTACCTCACGATCGAAAGGCCATTGAGAATAAATGGATTTTCAAAAGGAAAACTGATGCTGATGGTAATGTGACCATCTATAAGGCTCGACTTGTCGCAAAGGGGTTTCGAAAAATTCAAGGAGTTGACTATGATGAGACATTCTCTCCCGTAGCGATGCTTAAGTCGGTTAGGATTATGTTAGCAATTGCTGCATATTTCGATTATGAAATATGGCAGATGGATGTCAAAACTGCATTCCTCAATGGTAAGATTGAAGAAGAGTTGTATATGATACAACCTAAGGGTTTTGTCGATCCTAAGGATGCTAATAAGGTGTGCAAACTTCAACGATCCATCTATGGACTAAAGCAAGCATCACGAAGTTGGAATCTCCGCTTTGATGAGGTGATCAAAGAGTTTGGATCTGTCCAAACTTATGGAGAGGCTTGTATTTACAAGAAAGTGAGTGGGAGCAATGTGGCATTTCTGATATTATATGTGGACGACATATTATTGATTGGAAATGATTTAGATCTTTTAAACAGTGTTAAAAGTTATCTAAACAGCAAATTTTCGATGAAGGACCTTGGTGAAGCTTCATATATATTAGGCATTAAAATCTATAGAGATAGATCAAGACGCCTAATTGGGCTATCACCGAGTACATACCTTGATAAGATATTAAAGAAGTCTAATATGGACGGAAGTAAGAAGGGGTTCTTACCTATGTTGCAAGGCAAGACATTGAGTAAGACTCAAAGTCCGGCTATGGCGGAAGAAAGAGAGATAATGGATAGGATCCCCTATGCCTCAGCCATAGGCTCTATAATGTATGCCATGATATGTACAAGACCGGATGTGGCACATGCTATTAGTTTGACTAGTAGGTACCAATCTGATCCAGGTTCGGAACACTGGATAGCAGTCAAGAATATCCTTAAGTACTTGAGAAGAACTAAGGATATGTTTCTTATATACGGAGGTGAAGAAGAGCTAGTCGCTAAGTGTTATGTTGATGCTAGCTTTGACACTGATCCGGATGACTCTAAGTCTCAATCCGGATACGTATTTCTCTTGAACGGAGCAGCAGTTAGTTGGAGGAGCTCCAAACAACCTGTGGTGGCTAGATCAACAACGGAGGCGGAATATGTTGCTGCTTCAGAAGCGGCGCAGGAAGCGGTTTGGATGAAAGAGTTCATTACGGAACTGGGTGTGGTTCCCAGTGCGTTGGACCCGATGGTGATCTATTGTGACAACAATGGAGCCATAGCCAACCCAAGGAACCAAGGTCTCACAAGAATTCCAAGCATATTAAGCGTCGGTTTCACTCCATCCGCGAACATGTCAAGGATGGAGATATAAAGATTTGTAAAGTGCACACGGACCTGAATGTAGCAGATCCGTTGACTAAAGTACTCCCTAGGGCAAAACATGATCAACACCAGAACTCCATGGGTGTTAGATTTATCACTATGTGAACTAGATTATTGTCTCTAGTGCAAGTGGGAGATCAAGGAAATATGCCCTGAGAGGCAATAATAAAGTTGTTATTATGTATTCCTTGTATATGATAGATGTTTATTTTACATGCTATAATTGTATTGATAGGAAACATCAATACATGTGTGTTTAATAAACAAAAAGCGTTCCTAGTCATGCCTTTCTTATAGACTAGCTTGTTGATTAACAAGATGATCAAGGTTTCCTGATCATGGACATTGGATGTTGTTAATAACAAGGTCACACCATTGGTGGAATGATGTGATGAACATTCATCCGAAGTATAGAATTACGATCAAGTCATTGTGTTTATATTGCTATAACATCATACGAAGTAATCTTTATCCTTAGACCATGAGATCATGTTAATTGCTAACACCGGAAGAGTATCTTGATAACATCAAACGTCACATCGTAACAGGGTGACTATAAAGATGGGTTCAGTGCTACGAAGGTGTTATGTTGAGGCTCATGGATCAAGAGTGGAATTTGTCAATCCAGATGACGGATAGATATACTCTGGGCCCTCTCGGTGATATCACATTAGGATAGCTTGCAAGCAAGTGATGTGATCACTAGAATGTTATATCACGGGAACGAGAAAAGAGTGCATGTCGATAACGAGATCAAACTAGGTATGGAGATACCGATGATCGAATCTCGGACATGTAATATATCGAGAGACAAAGGGATTTAGTTACAATCGTTAAAGGTTCTCACGATCACTGAGTCATCGTTGAATGTGTAGGAGTCAAGACGGATCTCCGTGTCCCGCTTGCTGATTATTGATCGGAGAAGGGTCTCGATCATGTCCGCATTATTCGCGAACCATAGGGTGGCACACTTAAGAGTTACGGACACCATTTTTGAGCACATATGTTTCTGACGTAAAGAATTGCAAAGCGCAGGAATTGTTTCAATAGAAACCGAAATTGTTTCGGTGAAATTGCATAACGTGTTTCTGCATGTGATATTGAAATATTGCAAGGGGATATATGTGAATGTTTGTTAATTAAAGTAATTAACAAAATTATGAATAAATTTAATAAAAGAGTTTTATTAAATGAGAGAGCATTAAATTTGGAGAAGCTTAATGCATTTAAAGTGGAGACTTTAAAAGGGAATGTGAAGAGGCATTTTAATGTGGAGGAGTTACCACCACATGAATGGGGGAGGTGAGAGGTCACCCCCCATGCGCCGGCCATGGAGAGAGGGGGCACCCCCCCTCCTCCTATAAAAGGCCACCCATTCCCTCCTTCATCCTCACACCTTCTTGTGAAGGATCTCTCTCCCCCTCTAGAATTATTCCCCCATGGTCTTGGATTAGCGAGATACATGTTCCCGGTGGCATTTCGTCTGGAAGGATTTGCTGCTTCCGCTGGATCGCTGGAGCAAGGAGGTGGAGGTTGTCCGGTGGCTTGTGCGAGTGCGCAGTGCGCTGAGTTGCGGCGCTCGGACTTCCTCACGATCTTGAGATCGGCAAGTGTACGACTACATCAACCACGAGTTCCTACTCGTTAACAAAGCTCGTTGTCTTCGAGGGTAAGTTCTCTATGGATGTATGCCCACCCGTTTTCTTTGTACCTAGTAGATAGATCTTGGCGTGTAGTTCACACCGTAGGAAAAGTTTTGTTTTCTATGTTGTGGACCCAACACTCTTTATATAGGTGGAAGGGAGGTACTATCTCCCTCAAAGTCCCGGGGTGGGACTAACCAAAGGAGGTGGGGAGGCGCGTCAGCCAGCCCCCACATGGGCCCCTGATGACTGCAAGTGCACAGATTGATTGTAGCTAGTTTAGAAATAAGAGTATTAAACCCACAGAGAGGTATTTGGTTAAGGTCTTTATGCCCTCGTCACTGTCTACCAAAAGATACTTGTAAGACGCCTTTGATTTCAAGTAAAGGGTGTTTGAAAGGTTTTTGGTTAAATGCATAAAAGTAATTAAAACAAGTAAAAGAAAACAAGTAACAAAAGCATTTAGAATGGTGGTTGAACTCAATAAGGCTAAAGAGTTCTTGGGTATGTAGGATACACCACTAGCATGTTGTAATTAATCATAATTAGGATAACCTATTTCTTATGTCATGACATGTGTGGAGAGAGCTCGATAATAAGATGTTCACTACAAGACTCTTAGGCAGTCACTTTGTTGAGACAATAATGAGGTCATCTCTAAATAACCACCGCGGTGTCTGAGAGCAGTCACCCATACAGCCCACCACAATTAAGGGTCTCCCTATGGATATCGTAATTAGCTTAGTGAATCTCTATTTATTCCTCCTTCGACTATGTAGGTTGCTAACCGGTGCTTCTAGTCACAATAGCTCTGGGCACACTTCCAAACATGTCCAAAGGATTTCACCCCTTTCCTTAGACTCAAAAGCAAATGATATGTGGCCGACTACACATACCATCTAAAGAGAGAGATCAAACACACATCATAGATCAATAGATAATGGACACAAGTAATAGATTATCTTTATTTCATTTCATAATAGTGCTAGGGTTTCTCCATCTCTCCAAGAATGAAGGAAACTACCCACACATGGAAGTAATCAACAACATCATCATAATCAAATGGATGGATAAAAGTACAGGAATGAATCTAGTGCAAACCACAATTGAATCTGGAATTACAACAAGATCTAATGAATGGAATATGGGGATAGTAGTGGTGATGGTGATGTAGCGGTTGATGATGAAGGGGATGATGCGATTTCCTCCAATGATCCATGAAGCAGCAAGGATTTGCCCTTCTCAAAGTTCCTCCTCCAGATCCCTTTCTGGTGTGTATTTTCGTGGTTGGAAGTTTTTGTGAATGTCGGATCTCTGATCCATCTTCGCGAGATGAAAGTATTTGACGAGGCGGTCATGTTGCCACATGGTATAGGCGGACGGCATGGGCGGGCTAGGCCCGTACCAGTGGTCGTTAATGCCCTTGTGTCCTCCAATGTGTGTGCAAATCTCCCAAGTGCAAAGATAAATCAATTAAATGAATTTTATCACTTAAAAATATCATATTATAACATAATATGATAGTTCCAATTGATATGTTCATAAGAGACTTAGTAATTCAGGATCTTATTAAAACAAGGGCACAGGGTGTGTGCAAACACAGTAAAACACCAAAAACCCTACTCTAGTTATGCAAAAACAAAAGGTAAATATGCTCCAATTTTGGACTCATCAACTCTCCCAAGATAGACTCTTGCTCGTCCTCGAGAAATATAGTGACTTATGGACAAGATCATCATGTTCATGAGGCACAAGTCGTTACAATAAATGAGGCAAAAATTAAAACATGAGTACAATATCAGATGTAGAGTTACATCGGGAGTTTTATCACACCTTTATCACATTACTTAGAGGCTTCCACACCTTTTTGTATCAATGAAGTTATAAGAATATTTTAGTGATTAAACATATTATATAATCATAAGGTTAAATTGGTTGAGCACTTGATTTGAGTAATGAAGATTCGTGATCATTCTTTTTCTTTTTCTCTTTTCAAGCTTGTACTTTTCTTTTGCCTTGAAATTCTCTTGATAGCTAATCTTTTACCTCTCTTCTCCTTCTTTTTTTATATAGCAGAGCTACTTGATCATGCTCACTGCTTTTATGGCTCTTGTAAACTCAATCCTATGACTATAATATGCTACCAAGATTTTTATTCTCATAATTTAATCAACACTTTTATTGGTGTGGAAGACCCTAAAATCATAACAGCTGTACAAGTATCATAACACTCAACCTAATTCAATCATCTAATAGAATAGTCATGAATCAAAAGATTACTTCAAATATTATAAAGTCTCGAAACTCAACGGATATAATTCTTTCCTTGAACATAAGGGAGCTTGAATATGATGCAACTAATGCCAATTCTTGAATTAAAACCTAACATGCGTGCGGTAAAGTAAACATGCTAAAACTGTAAGATAGATTACAAGGTCTTCACAGATCCCCCAAGATTGGAATCAAGGCGGGGAGGATCCCAAAAATCATTGTGAGTACCAAATCCTTCTTGGGAGTGAAGAAGTCATCATCTTCTTCTTCCTCTATTGTCTTGAGGCTGCAAGCATGAGAAATACACGTGAATCGAGTGGACAATCTTATGATGCTAACATGTTGTTCTTTAATTATTTTGCTTAATATCTTCCTATCGTCGGCCATCTCCATAATAATCTTGGTTAGGAGTTGAACTCTACCATCAATGTCGTCGACCTTCCTTTCAAGGTATTTGCCCATCATCCAGTAAGAGTCAACTCCTTCTCCAATAGTTTCAGCGCAAGCTTTGGAAAATTTTCAAGATTCTCGATCTTTTCCCTAATCTCATCCCATTTTTACTCTTTTTGAGAAGAAGATCTAGGGGAGATTTGAGAGAGGATCTACGAAGGTTATACCTATAGGGGTTGAGTGGTGGTTCTTCTTTGTTCTTCCTTTGTTCCACATGCCTGAGCATCTCCAACTTGCGCAGAAACATATCCTCCCAATTGGGGGAGTGGAACCACTTGAGTAGACTCTCTAGTTGAGGAAGATGAAGAATCCCTCTCGCATTCCCTTCTTTTGACTTGTGATGTAAGTACATCTTCCTTCTTGGTCCAGAACTGCTTGATATGAAAAGGCTGCATAGTTCTTAAATGATCAAGTGAGATCTGAGATGTCAAAGTAAAAGACAAAGAAAGAAAAATCCTAGATCTAAAAGATGATGGCGAAAGACAAACCGGAGAAGAGGTGAAATCAAAAGGGAAAAATAAAGCTAGATAAAAGGGGTCTGAAATCGGTCACGGGTAATGGTATGGGCGGGCTCTGTCCGTACCGTGCACCCGTACCGACGTCTTGCCGACCTTCCTCTTTGTTTTTGTTGGACACAAGTAATACGAATAAACGAAGAAGATAGTGGTTGGTAACGACTCTGATTATCATGTATGACCATCAGACGGCTGCATCAAATGCGAGAAAACAAATACGGGGTACTGAAGGTTTAACAACCACTAGTACGGTCATACGCACCCATACTGTCAGGTCGTACCGAGTTTTAGAAAGCCGGGGAAAAGTGGAAGGAACGCCGAGCGTGTAATGACCATTGGTACAGGAGCATCCGCCCGTACTAGGTTGAAAAACAGCTTAGAAAAATCAAAAAAATAAGGGGGAAGCAAAGAAAACAAAAAATGACCCGACAAGTTTCTAGAACTACAAAAATAAAACAGCTAAGATCTTGTTACATCACTTTGTTTGATATATTCCTCGGACGAGATTAAGGAAATTAGCTCCGCTGTGTTGACTTTCCCAATTCTATATTGTTTTAAACACTGCCTATTAATAATCTAGGATGAAGAGAAATGAGTAGTATTTTTCAAATTCACCGCTCCCGAGGGGTATGCCTCCTCTACTTCATAAGATCCTTCCCACTTGGATTTTAGCTTTCCTGCAAAAATCTTAAGCCTAGAGTTATAGAATAAAACCTTATCTCCATATTTATATTCTTTATTCTCTATTTTCTATCATGCCATTTCTTTACTTTTTTCTTGAATATCCTTCCATTTTCATTGGCCTCATTTCCGAGTTCATCCAAAGCATGAATATCTAAGAGACGTTTTTCTCCTGTAGTTTTAAAATCAAAATGCATAGTTTTAATAGCCCAACGAGCCTTATGCTTTAACTCTAATGGGAGATGACAAGCTATAGCGTAAACCATCTTATATGGTGTCATTCCCATTGGATTCTTGAGTGTCGTGTGATATGCCCACAATGCATTATTAAGCTTCATAGCCGAACCCTTTATTGATTTATTCACCATCTTCTGGAGTATGACTTTAATTTCCTGGTTAAACAACTCCAATTGCCCACTTGTTTGTTGGTGATAAGGTGAGGCTACTCAATGATCGACTCCATATTTATGATCGACTCCATATTTTTGAAGTATCTTCCTGAGAGTACCCTTTATAAAATGAGTTCCACCACCCGTAATCAAAAAATCGAGGTACTCCAAACCTAGGAAAAATGATGTCCTTAATCATCTTGATGGAAGTGGCCACATCTGCATGGGAAGTGGCCTCTATACCCACTTGGCAACATAGTCAACAACAACAAGAATATGAATATAACTGTTAGAGGGAACAAAAGGTCCCATGAAATCCATTCACCAAACATCAAATGGTTCTATTATGAGGTTATATTTCATAGACATTTCTTGTATTTTTCCAATGTTACTCATACGTTGACACGCATCACAACTCCTAACATAATCATGAGCATCGTTAACCAAGGTCGGCCAGTAAAATCCTGACTATAAGACTTTGACTGATGTACGGTTGATGGTGATGGTGATGTAGCGGTTGATGATGAAGGGGATGACGCGATTTCCAACAATGATCCGTGAAGCAGCAAGGATTTTCCCTTCTCCAAGTTCCTCCTCCAGATCCCTTTCTGGTGTGGTTTTTCGTGGCTAGAAGTTTCTGTGAATGTCGGATCTCTGATCCATCTGTGCGAGGTGAAAGTATTTAAAGAGGCGGTCATGCTGCCACATGGTACGGGCGGGCAGTACGGGTGGGCTCCGCCCGTACCAATGGTTGTCAAGACCCCTATGTCCTCCAATGCATGTGCAAATCTCCCAAGTACGAAGATAAATCAACTAAATGACTTTTATCACTTAAACATATCATATTACAATATAATATGATAGTTCTAATTGATATGTAAGAGACTTAATAATTCAGGATCCTGTTGAAACAAGGATAAAAGATGCGTGCAAACGTAGTAAAATACCCAAAACCCTTCTTAACTTATGCAAAAACAAAAGGTAAATATGCTTAAATTTTGGACTCATCAGCCCCACGTGGTGGGAGGCCCACTTGTGGCCGGCGGCCCCTCCTAGGCCATCCCTAGGGCGGCGACCCCTCTTGGGCCTCCTCTCGTGAGGCCCAATTAGGTGGGCTGCCCCCAAAATCCAATTTAAATAATATTTTTATTATTAATTCGTTTAATTAATATTAAATACATATTATTTAATATCTATCACTCTGGAACACCTTTTGGACCCCTCCGATCATCATCGGATATCCCTAAAACACTTTCGGTATCTCCTCAGAACAATTCTAGAGTTCTCTCTCTTTTTCTCCTATGATCTTGGATCAATCCCTAAGCATTACTACCCTTAAGTGTGACACCCTACGGCTCGGGAATGTTCGGGTATGAAGGGGACATCTAACCGATCAATTGATCATCAGCGGTATCTGTAAACACATGTAGATCCCACATCTCCCCGATCAATTGATCATCAGCGGTATCTGTAAACACATGTAGATCCCTTCACATTCCACGAATAACTTGATTGCTTGAACCTTGAATGTCGATTCTCATTTCTTTTGCTCTATGATACCTTGTTTGTCCAAGACCCAATCTCCGGTATCGATATACCTAGTTCAATCTTGTTACTAACAAACACATTTACTTGTTTCCGTCATATTCCCTGTGACCTAGTCACATGTTCGAACTTGTAGATGTAATCTCACCGAGTGGGCCTAGGGTATCTATCTGTCACTCGGATGAGCAAATCTCGGTCTTGATACATAGGACTCAAAAGTTCCTCTAGAATACCTGACGCACACCTTTATAGTCACCTAGTTACGGACATGATGGTTGATGTGATCAAAGCATCCTCGAGAGACAGTGATTAATATGATCTCATGGTAGAAGGACTGGATCACTATGCTTTGCTAGATATCACAATGTTGAACTATGTGACTGGATCACATTGCAATACTAGTGGTTGGGTGTTGTCCATCACTTCATAAGTGACCTTGTTGCAAGCTGATGTTTCAGTAAGTCCATCATCAGGAAACCTCGATCATCATCTTCCCAACGAACTAGTCTAGAGGATACTAGGGACCTGACTTGTTTATATATCACACTTGTATTAATTTTTCCACTTAATATAGTTATAGAATGATACAAAACTATTCCAAACTAATGAGATATGAAAATAAAAAACATATTTGTTATTGGCGTCTAGGGCATATCTCCTTCAGCCTCCCACTTGCACTAGAGTCAATAATCTAGTTATTGTTTTGTGCATTTAACACCTATGGCATTCCGGAGTTCCACACACATTGCTTGTGGTAAAGCCAATCTCCAAAACTGACACTTGCAGCTCTATGTGTATTTGCATGTTTATGCGTCACTATGCATTACTCATTCTCCAATGAGATGGCATTATATAATTTAGTCTTCTGGTGAGACCTCAATTCCTTAAGCTAGAACTATATTGATCTTATTGTCGTACAATAGATCTTCATAGTATAGCCTACTTGAAACTGCACCTAGTTTGACAATCAAACTATTTGACACAAAATCCTTCTTTATGTTGCTGCTAGAGTAGTCATATACTCAGCCATCATTGTAGTATCTGTCACAATGTTATAACTTTGGAAGTAGTCCAAATCCATCATGGAACTTTCTTCATTTCATTGTGGCGCCTTATTTCTTAATATATAGCCTAATTGAGGTAAATTCGTTTGTGTATGTGACAAAAACTTGCATCAATGTAACACTTTACATTGAACTATTTCGTGACTTTTGGGGTATATTCTTGTATCTCCCAAAGTACACACGAATATGATTACTATTGTCCAATGATCATCTTATGAATCATTCTAATATATATGCTCATAACACTTAGAGCATAGGACTCATCTAGATATGTACATATCATGGCATTCATGGTTCAATCAATCATGAGGTTTCACTTATCAATTGTCAATACAATTGATCTTGCTACCATGTGGCAAGAACTTTTCTTATCATACATTGATGGCCCAAAATATATCGAGCTCGTTGGGGAACCCCAAGAGGAAGGTATGATGAGCACAGCAGCAAGTTTTCCCTTAGTACGAAACCAAGGTTATCAATTCAGTAGGAGCAAGGAAACACCCCAAAGGTGTAGCTAGCTGAACGTTGGCAGGGCGCACTACCGGTGCTAGAAGCAACGTGGAGACCTGCACAACACAACTACAAAAATTTGCCCCCAACTTACGATGAGGTTGCCAATCTCACCGGTTTTGCTGAAAACAAAGGATTAAACGTATCGAATGGAAGGAAGTAGTAGTTTGCAGAAAGTAAACACAAAGCAATAAACAGTTTGATTGTAGATTGAAAGTAAAAGAAAGGACCGGGGTCCATAGTTCACTAGAGGTGGCTCTCATTAAGATAGATAACATGCTGGGTGAACAAATTACAGCGGGCCAATTGACAAATATCGAGAAAGCATGCAAGCATATACTAACTTGACTCCTTTGAGACTTGATTGGGCATTACAACATTATACATAGACCGCCATCCAACTTCATCTATGACTAATAATCCACCTTCAGGTTATCATCCAAACCCCCTCCGGTATTAAGTTACAAGCAATAGATTATTGCATTACGAAATTCCGTGTAAAGTAAACAATACGATTGTTCTATGAACAAAGGATTGTTGTTTTCTCCCTAGTAGCAACAGCACATCTAGTACCTTAGAGATTTCTGTCACTTCCCCAGATTACCAGAGGCATGAACCCACTATCGAGCATAAATACTAACTCTTGGAGTTGCTAGCATCTACTTGGCCAAGATAGCTACTAACAACGGAAAGCATGCAAGATCACAAATAACAAAGACATGATAGAATCAATAATCAATCTAAAATAGCATCTTGATACGTCCATTTTGCATCACTATTCTATATCATAATTCACTGTTATTCATTGATATATTTCATATTAAGAGGTGATACTTATGTTATTTCATCTGTTTTTGCATGGTTGATGACTTTTGGAGCATGGACTGCTGCAGTCAGGATTCTGATGAAAAAGGGGCTGTTTGGAGGCAAAATTCGCGAAGATCAGAAAATCCGGGAAAATATATGGAAAATCCTATTTTTCTAGAAGACGAAGGCTGCCAGAAGAGGGAGTGGAGATGGGCCATAGGGGGCCCACACCACCCCTGGCGCAGGCTACCCTAGGTCGTGCCACCAGGTGGTGTGGCCGCCCTGGCCCACCTCTGGCTCTCCTCTCTGGCGTATATATTCCTCCCGAAACCCTAAGACTCGGGGAGCGACACCAGAAAGATTCCGCCGCCTCTGTGGGGCGGAAAACATCGAGAGAGAAAGATCTCTCCGGCAGACAGAATTCTGCCAGGGGAATTCCTTCCCGGATAGGGGAGATCATCGCCATCAACACCACCATCAAGCTGGACTTCATCGGGATCATCATCATCATCACCACCACCATCATCACCCTCAGCACCATCATCACCATCTCCATATTGCTGTAACAATTGAGTTAAATCTTGCATTATTTCTTAGGGGAAACTTTCCCGGTGTTGATTACTATTTGTAGTTGATGCTATTGAGTGAACCATTGAATTATTGTTTATGTTCAGATTGTTATACCTCATTATTACATCTCTGATCATGATCCATATGATGTCTTGTGAGTAGTTCGTTTTGTTCTTGAGGACATGGGAGAAGTCATGTTGTTAGTAGTGGAGTTGTGTTGAGAAAGATTCAATAGTTTGATATTTAAGTTGTGGTGTACTTCTTCTAGTGGTGTCATGTGAACGTCGACTACATGACACTTCACCTATATGGGCCTAGGGGAATGCATTGTGTATTTTTCTACTAATAGTAGGGGTTGCCGGAGTGACAGAAACCTGAACCCCCGTTAGGAAACCATTACACAAGGGACGTAAGGGTCTTAGAGTTTAAAGCCGTGGTTAGGTTTCTACCTTAATTACTTTCTTGTACTTACGGATGTTTGCGAGGGGTATAATCACAAGTATGTATTAGTCCTAGGAAGGTCGGTACATTAGCACAGGTTCACCCACACAACACTTAGCAAGCTAAAGAAGATTAATCAACTATATGAAGCGAAAGCACTTGACAGTCTTCCCATGTGTCCTCGAGAACGTTTGGTCATCTTAAGTAATACAACTGGCTTGTCCTTTGCTGCATAAAGGATTGGGCCACTTGCTGCATTTATTCCTACTGTCTTTTGTTTACTCGTACTTTATTTACTTGCTTTATCAAAAACCCCTAAAAATCCGTTTGCTAAGTATTTGCAGAGAATTCCTGATCCATACCACTAGCCAGCACCTTCTGCTCCTCGTTGTGTTCGACACTCTTACTTATCAAAAATACTGCGATACACCCCCTATACTCATGGGTCATCACATCTCAATATCCATCGGATCCCCGCAAATACAACATGCAGAATTACAAATAGATGATCTTGATCATGAACGGAGCTCACAAGATCTAAACATGAAAGCACAAAGGAGGAGAACCAGCCATCTAGCTACTACATGGACCCATAGTCCAGAGATGAACTACTCACGCATCACACCGGAGACTTGCATGATGATGAAGAAGGCCTCCAGGGTGAATTCCCTCTCGGCGGTCCGGAAGAGCTTCGATCCTCCCGATCTTGGGATGGAGATGGCATGACTCTGAGACTCTTTCATGGATTTTTGATCTAGTACTTAGGGTTTCCATATCAAAGGCAATATATAGGCGGAAGGAGAGGCTGAGGGGGTGCCTGGGGCGGCCAGACCACCCCCTGGCGTGGGCCAGGCCTGGCCGCACGGCCAGGTGGTGTGGCCGGGCCCTAGCCCCTCTCCGTCTCGTATTCTGGATCTAGATGTCCCCCGGTAAAATAATGACTTTGGCTTTTGTCCCGTCCAATTCCGAGAATATTCATTTTCTGACTTCTTGAAACCAAAAACAACAGAAAATAGGCAGCTGGCACTGTGGCTCTTGTTAATAGGTTAGTCCAAGAAATCATATGATAAGTACTTCAAAGTGTGGACAAAACACAAGAAAGTAGATAAAACCAAGCATGGAACATCAAAAGTTATAGATACATTTGCAATGTATCAACATCCCCAAGCTTAACTCCTGCTCGTCCTCGAGTAGGTAAGTGATAAAAAAAAGAATAATTTTTGAGGTGACATGCACCATCATAAACTTGATCAAAGTATTTGTAAGATATTCAAAGCTGGGATCATAGTACTTCAATCATACCATGAAAGACAAAGTTCTAGCAATAAGACAAACAAACTATGTTGCAACATGAAAAGGCACAAACAAAAGATTCATGAATAACAATGCTTTGCAATACGTTTGTTTGTTTCACATAAAGAAAACATAGCATAATGGCATTCAGCTTGTCCCTCATAGAGTAGCAAATATAAATGCATAGGACACCTTCAAAGTTCATAAGAGTGACTAGATACAAATAGTTTAAAGCAAGCAATATCAAGTTATCCATCAATCAACTAGTCTTGGGACAATGCACATAGAACTAAGAATGGCCACTATGCTCTCAAAGTAGGTGCATAAAGGTAGAAGGTGGAGACTCAATATAATGGTGGAAGAAAGACCTTCATAGAAGGAAGTAGGGATTCAAGTCTCATAAAGAGCTTCCAAAACTTATGGTACTTATAGCTTTCATCTCTCATTGCCCCTATCATAAGCATCTTGAAGTGATTAAGGTTAAAGTGAACAAACTATGGTGTACATGCTTGACGAAGTATAAGTTAGAAATCTCATGTCCCTTGAATACAAGGGTCGTTCCTCATGCTACTCAAGTTTAGTCACCGGTAAGTTCTTGTCATTATAAGTACATGTGTATCATAGAGAACCGCCAATGGGGTACCCCTTGCCCGATGATACGGAAGAATCCCCATATCAAAATGACAAGGCAAGCAGACAATAAGCATCTCAGCAATCTTCTTATTTACCATGGGAATATGGTGCTTTTTTCTCTCTTTCCTCTTTTCATAATCTCTTTTTTTTTCTTTTTCTCTTTTTTCTCAATATAGGACTCTTTTTGTTATAAGAAGAATGCTTCATAGACAACTCATTATGGTTACGCTGCAGGTTTCCACCATGTCAGCATGGATTAGACCAGCGGCCCAGGCATTTCTCTAACACATATACATAACTCCATGGACTTACAAGCTTCCCTTTCATTTCACACCGACGACATCCATAGACAAAAGAGCATGATATCAACTAGGTACAAAGTAGTAGTGCAATGTTGAAAGCGTTCCCCATGATAGCATGGTTCTGCTAATCCCCAACAAATAAGTGCAAGCATATACAACATAGATGACACAATGGTTCAAGTTTATTAAGGGCAAGAAAAGTAAAGTGTGTCGTCAAGTTCGTGAGAGCTTTAATCACTAGTTTTCTCATAACAAGTTTAATTTGGAAGGTAAACAAAAACATGAATATACTTGGAATAGCATATGCTAATAGGTAGGTATGGTGGAATCTTTGGAATAACTTGGTTTAGGGAGTTGGATGCATGAGTGGAACTCATACTTGGTTGTGGAGGCTAGCAAAAGACTGGGAGCGACAAACTAAGAGAGCAATAATGGCCATAATCATGTAGAGCGACAAAACATCATTGATCAAAGCATAAAGTGATACTACAAGTTGAAAACTAAAGGATCATAAAAGCTTATGGTGACTTGGGATAGTCATAACATGGTGTGAGCATGCGCCAAGTCAACCCAAATAAAGCATCAAAGGAGAATACCACAATACTATGCTTTAATATTCTAAAACAACGCATGATTCATCCAAGGCACATTAAGCAATCTCAATTGTTTATAACAAGTCATGCTACAGCAAATAATACTAAGCATAAAGCCAAAACAATATCAAGCATGGCATAACAAAGCATAGCCCACAGTCAAAAACAAGCTCTCTTTACCACTTAAGCATGAACTTTCCTACTCTTTTCCAAACCAAACCAAACTATTTGAAAACCAATGTATGAAAGAGGGGGTCCAACCAATTTATTCAGCAAACTAAGCAAACAAAGCAAACGAAAAATGAAAACGAAAATGAAAAATAAGACGCTCCAAGAACAACACAACTGTGCATGAAACAATAAAAATGAAGCGTTTGGAAGAAACCTGGGTTTTTATTGATGAAGAGGGGGATGCCTTGGGAATCCCCAAGCTTTGACGCTTGTACTTCTTGGATATTTCTTGGGGTGACACGCGTGGCATCCCCAAGCTTGAGCTTTAGTCCATCCTTCATCTCATTACTCATTCCTTCCATACACCTGAAATTTTTCCTTCATACAAAACTTCACACAATCTTTATTAGCAACATTAGTGCACTCAAGATAATAGGTCTTAAGGCTCAGTTCTAACACCAATAAACTTCAATTAGAACACTATATACTGAAGCACTTCCCTCAAAAAGCTCAATTACCCAAAAGAACTAAAAAAGGAACCAACAAGAAGCAAATGCAGAAAATGGCAGAAATCTGTCAAAACAGACCAGCAGGTAAAGACGATTTTTTCGAAGACCTTCTGTTGCTCAAATCAAAAAGTGTTGAACTAACGAAAGTTAGATAAAAACCTGGGGCAGAATCACAAAAATTCACGCCTCAAAAGGACGTACATATATTTTACACGAATTTTTACAGTGAAGCACATAAATCTGTTTCAGGACAGCAACTTTCCCAATCATTACTTCTCTCTCATTAGAGGTTACTCTTGGCACAAAAGGCAAATAAAAAGGACAAGGAGCGGTTTTTACTGAAGTAATAACTTCCAAGACTCATCTAAAACTTTTGGGTTATCTCCCAATAAGTACTTTACTTTAATGCCTTTAAGTTAGGCATAAGAAGAAAGAAAGAATCAAGTGTTCTCAAATGAAGAAGCATTAAGATTAATACCAGAAATATCTTCAACAAGGCAAGGTATTTCATCCAAATAAGTTCTAGAGGATCCTCTCTCAATACTCTTGGGCTCACTATTTTCATCAAATGGGTTTTCAGGAACAATCCAATCAAGATTCTTTTCTATGGCTTCATGCATTGCTACAAGTTTAAAGGGTATTGGTATCTTAGTTTCCTCCCCATTAAGTTCAGTTTTGTTCATCTTTTCTCGTGTACCAAATACATCTACACATGAGCCTAGCATATTGAAATGTTCAAAGACTTTTCTAGCTTTCTTGGCAACATCATAGAATTCCTTAAGCAAAGTTTCTAGAATAAAATCTCTCTTCTCAGAGTCATCAATTTCTTTAAGTTTAAGAAACATTACTTGCATTAAGGGATTAAGGTTAACAAACCTAGCTTCCAACATGTGAACTAAAGAAGCTGTAGCAATCTCATAGTTTGGAGCAAGTTCTGCAAGGGATCTATCCTCAATATCCTCATGCTTACTAACATGATTAAAGAATTCTTCAATATTATTTTTCCAATTAAAGAACCACTACCTATTGAAAGGTCTTTCAAGGTGAATTTACGGATCAACATGGTGAGCTAAGGAAGAGGTAACAACTAAAGGAGACTTAATTTTTTTGTGTTTTTAAATAAGAAAGCAAAGTAGTAAAGCTAATTTTTTGTGTGTTTTTGATAAAGAAACAAGCAAACAAAGAAAAAAGAAACTAAGCAAAAAAAAATAACAAATTAAACAGATTGGTTATGAGGGACTCCCCTTGTGAAGATGTGCTTGACTCCCGGGCAACAGCGCCAGAAAAAGAGCTTGATGACCCAAAATATATCGAGCTCGTTGGGGAACCCCAAGAGGAAGGTATGATGAGCACAGCAGCAAGTTTTCCCTCAGTACGAAACCAAGGTTATCAATCCAGTAGGAGCAAGGAAACACCCCAAAGATGTAGCTAGCTGAACGTTGGCAGGGCGCACTACCGGTGCCAGCAGCAACATGGAGACCTGCACAACACAACTACAGAACTTTGCCCCCAACTTACGATGACGTGGTCAATCTCACCGGTTTTGCTGAAAACAAAGGATTAAACGTATCGAATGGAAGGAAGTAATAGTTTGCAGAAAGTAAACACAAAGCAGTAAACAGTTTGATTGTAGATTAAAAGTAAAAGAAAGGACCGGGGTCCATAGTTCACTAGAGGTGGCTCTCCTTAAGATAGATAACATGCCAGGTGAACAAATTACAGTGGGGCAATTGACAAACATCAAGAAAGCATACAAGCATATACTAATCATCTTGACTCCTTTGAGACTTGATTGGGCATTACAACATTATACATAGACCGCAATCCAACTGCATCTATGACTAATAATCCACCTTCAGGTTATCATCCGAACCCCCTCCAGTATTAAGTTGCAAGCAACAGATTATTGCATTACGAATTGCGTGTAAAGTAAACAATATGATTGTTATATGAACAAATGATTGTTGTTTTCTCCCTAGTAGCAACAACACATCTAGTACCTTAGATATTTCTGTCACTTTCCCAGATTAACAGAGGCATGAACCCACTATCGAGCATAAATACTAACTCTTGGAGTTGCTAGCATCTACTTGGCCAAGATAGCTACTAACAACGGAAAGCATGCAAGATCACAAATAACAAAGACATGATAGAATCAATAATCAATCTGAAATAGCATCTCAATATCCATCGGATCCTCGCAAACACAACATGCAGAATTACAAATAGATGATCTTGATCATGAACGGAGCTCACAAGGTCTAAACATGAAAGCACAAAGGAGGAGAACCAGCCATCTAGCTACTACATGGACCAGTAGTCCAGAGATGAACTACTCACGCATCACACCGGAGGCTTGCATGATGATGAAGAAGGCCTCCAGGGTGAATTCCCCTCTCTGGCAGAGTGGCGGGAAGAGCTTCAGATCCCTCCCGATCTAGGGATGGAGATGACGGCGGCTACAGACTCTTTCGTGGATTTTTGATCCGGTACTTAGGGTTTCCGTATCAGAGGCAATATATAGGCAGAAGGAGAGGCCGAGGGGGTGCCTGAGGCGGCCAGACCACCCCCTGGCGCAGGCCAGGCCTGGCCGCGCAGCCAGGTGGTGTGGCTGGGCCCCAGCCCCTCTCCATCTCGTATTCTGGCTCCACATGTCCCCCGGTAAAATAATGACTTTGGCTTTTGTCCTGTCCAATTCCGAGAATATTCATTTTCTGACTTCCTAAAACCAAAAACAGCAGAAAACAGGCAGCTGGCACTATGGCTCTTATTAATAGGTTAGTCCAAGAAATCATATGAAAAGTACTCCAAAGTGTGGACAAAACACAAGAAAGTAAATAAAACCAAGCATGGAACATCAAAAATTATAGATACATTTGCAATGTATCATACATTGACTAGGAAACTCACACAGCTCCCACTCAAATATGCCAATGTATTGAACTAATTAAATATTTCATATATGTACTTCAGCATAACCACATTAGCATTTCAATCTATCTGTATGGACTTTGATGTCTAATATTCTGGTTTTGCCTAAGTCTTTCATCAAAATAAAATTCTTAATTCGTGTAAAATTAAAGATACATCATTTCCAATCAGCATAAAACATTGGAAATATGTCCTAATGCTCCCACTTACTTTCTTGTAAACACAAGCATATTCATCATTTCTGATGAACATAAACTCTTTAAAGTTTCAACACGGTGAAAATTTCCACTCCACTATGCTTATTTCAACCATTGAAACTTGCATATATTTTAGCACCCTTCGAATTAACTAAACCCTTTGGATAGTGTCATGTACACATCCTAGGTAACCATTCTATTATAAGAATATTGTTTTGTTTATTCAACTACCATATCTCAATATGTAGTGGTTGCTTCAATAATTCATATAGACTAAATGTCGCCGTGGAAGATCCATTCTTGTCATAGTCAACTTTTGAACTTTGTCGTAAACTACTTTCCGGTAAGTCGAACATTTCACGGATGTAAACATCCGTGTCTGTTTCTTTATTGATCCATTTACGCTTCGAAAAGCTTCACGCTTTCCTGAGGGTCTACCAAGTTCATAACTTAATTTTTGTATATGGATACTATCACGAATTCTTATGGCCTCTAGCCATTTAACGGAGTCAGAGCTCATCATCGCTTCTTTGCATGTGATTGGTATATCATTGTCCAACAATGACACTTTGTCCTCAAATCTTACTATTTGATTATTAGCCGATCTATATGGTTCAATAGGAACATAGATTTTCGGAACTACAACATTTGTAGAAATGTGGCCATGAGCATTGTAGCAGCTTCCAGAACACTTTCCGGTGTTGCGCTACTATGATCATGTCACTTAGGTTCAAATAACCACATCAAAATTTCAATTGTCCCCCAGTTAACTTTTCACGAAAAGTTCCTTAAAGAACTCGTCATTCTAGCGACAAACACTTTTGTCTTTAGTGTAACGGTGGAGGAATTCCCAATGATTACTTTTGGGATAACCTATAAAGATGTGCATATCCGACTTTGGTTTTTGTAAACATTTTACGTATTCCTAGCATACCAAAATTTAAGAAAAGACAAACTGGGTTTTACCCTTTGCCATTTCATCGGATCATGATGTTGCTCTTTTCAGTGTAAAAGTGGTATGTTACTATAGCATAATCTTTTAAATCATAATGATAGTTTTTATTTAATCTTACCAAGTCAAACTAGGTTCAATTATATTCTCATAACATTCCATACTACTATGGTGTTTTCTGAAAATCAATTTTATGAAACAATTTCAAAACTTTCAGATGTTTGCTAAACTTTGTAACTCAAATCTCTTCTTTTATGATCCAATCATAAAACTCTTGATTTTCTTGTTACTATGATTTCTTTTATTCACAGTGACTTTATCAAAGTCTTTAGAAACTCGAACGTGCCATAACTCTTATGGTGTTGTTTCCGTGAATCTAGATGATTTTATTCTTCACGCTAAAACCTTTGAACATGTTTCAAATGTCTTATACTTTTCCTCACTAAACAAATATACTCATATATATATATATTCAAGTCCTTGGTAGAAGTATATGAAGTAGAATAATACACCACATGCGGTTTTACATAATGGACCTCATACATCATCATGTATTATTTCCACGAAGTTAGACGTCCGTTCAATTTTTCCCGTGAATAGAGTTTTAGTTATCTATAGGAAAGTCTTACAAATGTCAATTCGTTCGAAAACAATTTGACTTCAAAATTCTATCAAGATAGAGTTTCTTCATGTCTTTCTTTCCAATAGAACTTAAACGATGGTGTCACATTTAAGTGAAATTTCAATCATTTTGTCTTGCGACGCTTTAGCATTTAGTTTATGAATAATATTTTGCCAACAAGATTCATAATGGTTCATCCATCAACTATGAAATACCATAATTATTTGAACAACAGTTTGTTCTCACAATACTGGAACCAAATAATAATTATCAGAATAAATCTTAAGAGTTTGGTCCTTGATATAGATGACAAACATAATAACATCTTATTTTGTTTATCGATGAATATCATTACCATATTATTTTTCTAGTTATTGAAACCATTGTATTTCTTATATTGAGTTGCTGTATGACATTTCATACCAACCAATACGATATCTAATACCAAACAATTATATTGGTTTTAACAAGCAAAGAATATATGTATTCATAACATGTATATATTGTATATACCTGAGCTGGACAATCTAGTCCTTTAACTTCTGCCAATTATATTTATAGATTCTCTTTCAATATTTTCCTCTCTTTCAGAAGAACCATCCAACATCAAGAGTGGCACCAATCACATGGTACTTGGTCCAAGTGTATTAGTCAAACAGTAATACCCTTAAACTCACACTTTGAAGTAGATCACAATCATCACATGATTCATGTTTTTCCGGATTCATTCATTAGCATTCTTTTAGTATAGTAATTTTTTTACTTATATATACTTCCTGTTCATCCTATGACAACCATTTTCGCGTATGAACTATACAGTTCATCAAGACGAACGTTTTTATAACTTTAGTTCCCAAACTTATTGGGTGATATGTACAACTAGCGTCACCATCATACGCAAATACCCATCCAATATGAGAATCTGTTTTCAACTAAATTATACATTATCATGTTGCAATCAAATAGTGTGTCAGATATCAAATTATCTTTTACACAAGATGATTTCTGAAAGTTTCAGCTCCTAGATAATCTTGATACCAGAAACTTTCTTTCTAATATCAAGTATCATAGAGGCAAGCATGATATTTTAGAAACTAACTTTGGAATCAGTTACTCTAGGATTAATAAACTTATTGACCCATTATGGAGAAAGTGAGGTTTACTTGAAAGTTTGCTTTAGGACCTTTTATCTTTAATTTGACACTCAAACAGTATGATACTAGTTCGTAAAGTAAGTATCTAGAATACTATAGTTATGTTATCTCAATCAAAGATATGCGCAAGGTAGCCTATAACGGATGCCAACTACAAGAAACCTATGCAAATTCACTTCAGTTGTTTAGTTCATAATATGAGTTCATTACCATAACTCCTACTCGAATGAATATCCCCCAATGTTTGTTCAGTGATTACACGCCCCCTTTACATCGTATCATCCCCGATCATCACGGCCTCTGATATAGCTGCCAGGGTAGATATCAATATATCGATCACATCACCATGTGACTCATGCTTAACATTTCGGTCATCTGTGTTCAGAGGCCATATCTATACATGCTAGGCTCGCCAACTTTTAACCATAGTGTATTGCAGTGCATGCATGGCTTACACCCACCGTATGCGAACATCGATGTGTTTGCACCCGATCATCACGGTCTGCTTCACAATAATGGACTTTCTTGGTGGTGCACACTAATGGGAGACCATGAATATTGGAATTATGTTGAGGGGTCATCTTATAATGCTACCGTCATAGTCTAATACTAGCATAATAAGATACGTAACCAATTAAATTCAAATGTAAATTGTTTATGCGATATGATATGGTCGTCATGCCTTGATCTCCATCGAGTGCGCCGGCATTGCACCAGGTACACGGTGCCTCCATTCCATCGGCAGTATATTTCATAAATACTTACCTTGACCATACATATGACAATCCCCTGCAAAATAAAGTTAGACGCCTCTACTTTATCTTTGCATGTTTTACGCGATTGTTAGGGATTTTGCAAGAGAACCGTTTCTACCTACAATCTTCCAACCATAACATGGATTTACTAGTTGCCTCTTTTAAGTCCCTTCCCAGGGTCATCCTTTGTAAATGCCATATCAACTAATGTCGGAGATATATACACCCACTAGCCACTTATCTGGTACAAGCCATATGTCAATCGTGGAACCAGTCTCGCGTAAGGTTACGCGTAAGATCGGTCCGGGCCGCTTCATCCGACATTGCCGCGATATGAACAAGTATATGTGGGACGGTAGCAACTAGAAAATCTATGCCCACACAATCAACATGTGTTCTACTCTTACCAACATCTATGCATAGATCGGCTCTAATATCACTGAAGGGGTTCTGTGGCAGAAAACAAAAAATTTCTATGGTGAACACACCTAGCCAAGATCTTTCTATGTATATGTATAGTAACAAGCAGGGATTTGGTGTTCATAACTATGAAGGCTGAACGCGGTTAACGTTCCGCGAGGAACGTGGATGATGTAGTCGTACTCGTAGCCGACCTCAAGGTCGTGAAGCTCCTCGAAAGTCACCTCTTGCTCCTTGTACGACGTATCCGACCTCAGGGTCGTGTCGACGTCCAAGCTCCAAGCTCCATGCTCCATGCTCCAAGAAAAAGCACCACAAGTGGTAGTGCCTCGTGGCCTTACACACATATGGTGTAGAGACGTATCATGGGTTTCGGTCCAGCAAAGCAGCGTATGAAGATTGATCCATACCGATTCCAGAAGCACGATGGCGTGCGTCTGGTGGAGAAACCTCAATCCCCGTATGTAGTTCCAATCTTACATGAGGAAGAGGGTGAGATAGAGACAATAGGCAAAGCCAATTGATGGGATGGATTTGGGGAGAGGGGTGCCCCTCTTTATATAAGTGGAAGGGAGGTACTACCTCCCTCAAAGTCCCGAGGTGGGACTAACCAAAGGTAGGAGGTGGGGAGGCACTCCGGCTAGCGCCCACATGGGCCCCATGTGGTGGGAGGCCCACATGTGGCCGGCGGCCCCTCCTAGGCCATCCCTAGGGTGGCGACCCCTCTTGGGCCTCCTCTAGTGAGGTCCAATTAGGTGTGTTGCCCCCAAAATCCAATTTAAATAATATTTTTAATATTAATTCATTTAATTAATACTAAATACGTATTATTTAATACCTATCACTCCAAAACACCTTTCAGACCCATCCGATCATCATTGGATATCCCCGAAACACTTTCGGTATCTCCTCGAAACCATTCCGGAGTTCTCTCTCTTTTTCCCCTACAATCTTGGATCAATCCCTAAGAGTCTCTACCCTTAAGTGTGACGCCCTACGGCTCGGGAATGTTCAGGTATGAAGGAGACATATCCCCGATAAATTGATCATCAGCAGTATCTAGAAACACATGTACATCCCTTCACATTCCACGAATAACTTGATTGCTTGAACCTTGAACGTCAAGTCTCATTCTCTTTGCTCTACGATACCTGGTTTGCCCATGACCCGATCTCTGGTATCGAATATACCTAGTTCGATCTTGTTACTGACAAACACATTTACTCGTTCCCGTGATATTACATCCCCATGACCTAGTCACATGTTCGAACTTGTAGATGTAATCTCACCGAGTGGGCCCAGGTTATCTAACCGTCACGTGGATGGGCAAATCTCAGTCTTGATACATAGGCCTCAAAGTTCCTCTAGAATACCTGACGCACACCTTTATGGTCACCCAGTTACGAACATGATGGTTGATGTGACCAAAGCAGCATCGGGAGACAGTTATTAATATGATCTCACGGTCGAAGGACTGAATCACTACGCTTCGCTAGATATCGCAATGTTGAGCAATGTGACTAGATCACATTGCAATAATAGTGGTTGGGTGTTGTCCATCACTTTATAAGTGACATCGTTGTCAGTTGACGTTTTAGTAAGTCCATGATCAGGAAACCTCGATCGTCATCTGCCTAACGAACTAGTCTAGAAGATACTAGGGACCTGACTTGTTTATATATCACACCTGTATTGATGTTTCCACTTAATCAAGTTCTAGCATGATACAAAAGTATTAGGAACTAATGAGATATGACAATAAAAAACATCTTTATTATTGGTCTCTAGGGTATATCTCCCTTAGGTTTCAGGGGCACCCCTGCTGCAGTGCAGCAGCGGGACTTCTCGGGCTCGGTTGGGCTGATAGGGGCTTGGTTTGTCTTGCTGCTGCATCCGATCAGCTACCGCCTCCCGACGGCGGAGGCAGTTCCTTCCCGCATGTTGATGCACCACTGATACTCGCCGGAGTTTCTACCTCTCGGTTTTACTGGCCTCACATCGTGGGCCACAGTGAGACAATGGTGGTGATTGCAAGACCATGTCGGCTTGCACTAGTGGGTGGCAAGATTGGTGGAGCAATACGAAGCGTCTGGGTGTGGTTTTTTAGGAGTCAGGAGAAATCCTTGTCGTTGTGGCACCAACGCAATGACGCTTGCGGGTGTCACCTTCCTTTTTGAAGGGTGTCGGGGTACCTCTTCCCCACCCCCATAGCATACCGGGGGAAACCTTAGGATGCGTTCATGGGTAACTTTCGAAACGGTCTGGGCAGCAGCAGCCTCGTTGTAGCTTCCCTTCTTGGAGGTGATGCTTGGTTTGCAGCGCTTTGGAGCAAGGAGTGTGGTGGAATCTTCGGAGGTCGCGGCGGTTATGTTTCATCTCCATTTTCGTTGATCTGCCGGTGTCGACATTGTTTTCTCTTACTTTTTATTTTTGTTTCTTTGGGGCATTTGTTTCTTTTGGCTTGGATTGTGTTGTCTGCCCCAACAGTAGTGCGGTTGCTATATCAATATATCAGGGAGAAAGCCTATTTCGAGAAGTGTCGTATTATGGTGTGGTTGGGTTCGGCTCCTAATGTAGTCCTGCATAAGCTCGAATTTGAACTCCTTGTAAATCCTGATGCTTAATGATCTGATTTTACCTGGAAAAAAGGAAGATGTTATCAATACATGAGCAAATATACCGCAAAGAGGTTCAAGTTTGATGAAATTAATTCACAAAAAAATGTTTGACGCAGTTAGCACGATAAATATCTCGCTACCAAATGGCACGGAAACAGAATTAATAAGAAATGAAGGTCGATTAATTGTCTAGTCATTTTCTTCCTTCTGTTTTTAACCGGCATATAAAGATCATTTAAAAAGTGTGCACTCCCTTCGTTTGGAAAAGAATGATGAAGATTGTCTATGCATCTAGATACATGCGAATCTAGATAAATTTGTGACATGTTTTACCGGATAGAGGGAGTATATAAAAAATGACTCCATTAGGGGTAGATTTATCTTGGAAAGTGTAGTCACTACCCATGAGGTACACAAAAGTAAGAGTAAAAGTATAGTTTTTAAGATAGATTTTAATAAAACCTATGACAAGGTTAACCTTGACTCCCTGTATGAGGTCTTAAAACTTAGAGGTTTTGATTTATCTTCATTATATTAATTAATTAGACAGATTACTCAAGAAGGATCTGTTCGTGTTAAGATCAATGATATTGAGTGGTTTTTCCTTGAGTAAGGGGTTGAGACAAGGGACCCCATAGCTCCCATCCTTTTTAATTTAGTGGTACATGTCTTCTCTAGGATGCTTATTAAAGGTAGTGGGCATAACCTAATTGAAGGTCTCTTCCCTAACTTTATTCCTGGTGGAGTCGTCTGTCTGCAATATGCAGATAACACCCTATTATTCTTAAAAAATGACCCTCGGGTCGCCATTAATATGAAATGGATCCCTACTTGTTTTGAACAGCTGTCGGGCATGAGGGTCAATTATCATAAAAGTGAATTGATTTATATTAACATGTTAGAACAAAAATTAGGCCCTTTATAGATATTTTTCAATATGTGCGTGGTGAATTTCTAGTTAAATACCTAGGGATTCCACTGCATCATGACAAGTTTAGGAGAGAGGACCTACAACTTGTAATAGAAAACCTCCTCAAAAGAATCACTGGATGGAGGGGTATGTTGTTATCTTCTAAAGCTAAAAGGATCCAGGTGTAAACCTGTCTTGTCAGCATTCCTATTTATCTTATTTCCTTTTTTAGATTCTCTAAATGGACCTTAAAACTGATAAATACCTAAATTTCCAACTTCTTCTGAAATGATGAGGAAGGAAATCACAAGATCCACTTAGCTAATTGGCATTCTCCATGAAGAAAGAGTATGTTGCCAGGATGTGCAACCTTCTACCTTTTGGAAAGGTGTGATGTGGGCTACCAGAGCTGTCAAAATAGGCTATAGGCAAACTGTAGGTAATGGGAAACTCATTAAGTTCTAGGAGGATGTGTGGTTTGGAAACTCTCACCTAGCCACACAGTATTGGGACTTTTATTTTATCTTCAACCAGCAAACTCAAACTATACATGATGTATGGAATGGGGAGTAAATGATTTTAGGAGAACCTTTGATGTTGACACGATGAGTCAATGGTAGGAGGTTCTGGAGATTGCCAAGGGCATTAGTTTTACTGATGAAGATGATCAGCTAGTTTGGCAATATGAGACTAGTGGTGTCTACTCCTCTAGTCCCATGTATGTTATAGTTAAATTTAGACATTTGAAACATGTTTTTCTTCCAACGGTGTGGAAACTTAAAATCCCCCCTAGAATCCGGATTTTGCTTTGGTTGTTCTCTCAAAACAAGATTATGAATAGAGACAATCTTAGAGCCAGGGATAGCTAAACCTATGGAATGTGAACTTTGTAAGGACTTTGAATCTGTGAAGCACCTCTTTTTTGAATGCATAATAGCTAAGCTGTTTTGGGATGATGTCTTCCAAATCTTTGGTGTTTCAGCATCTCTTTTGAATGCATAATAGCTAAGCTGCTTTGGATGATGTCTTCCAAATCTTTGGTGTTTCAATCACTGACCTTGAAAGCATTTCTTCAGAATGGCTTTGTAATAAGCGTCTTATGCATTTTTAAATGTAGTTACTTATGATGTTCTCTAGAGTATTTGGAATAACATAAATAGTCTATTGTTTAACAAAGTTACTTGGATCAATATGAAACAGGTCCGGTGACTGATTCTTATGTACGTAAGGAACTGGAAAATTTCTTTCAAAGATCTAGAAAAAAGGAAACATGGAAAGGATCTTGCTAAAGCTCAAAACCCCTCTGTGCCTGACGACAAGCTGATCTGCAATGGCTTTGAGTAGATCTCCACTTGGGCATCTACTGTGAGTGTCAAGAACGCAGGCCGTGCGAGGCCACATCCATCCATGTGGTGACTTGAGCAGGAAGCTGATTGCAGTCCCAAGCAAGAAGAAGACCCTTCCCTTTTGATGCTTTTCTTCCCCTAGTGTTGCCGTTTTGGCCATCGAGGAGTTGTGCCCTGAGCTTTTGCTGGTTGTCTGTTGTTCTCAGAGATGAACAGTACACAAAAGTCGTCTAGATACATTCATTTCACAAAGCTAAAACATCATATTTCTAGACGGATGGAGTACGTAGCTTTTTTTCTTGTTTGTTTAGGTCCAGAACTCTATGGTTTCGTTTAATAAAATTGAGCCGAGGGGAGATCCCTTTTAATCTAATCTAAAAAAAAAAAGATGAACTACCCACAGCTGAGATACAAGAGTAAAGTGTGTTTGAGGCCACAGTTATCGTGTGTGGCGACGAGGTACGTTCAAACAACAGTTCTACTGCTATACCTACATCAGCAACAGGAACTCTAGACTGCAGCTTCAAACTTCTCAGATGTATTAGTATTATTCTTTCTAAGCAACAAGAACTCTACATCAGGCAACACATTACATAAGCTACAGCTAGCTGTACAACAAAACCCTCATGTTCGCCAAACCATGCAGATACAGCCCTCCTACTGCCAACATATGGGGAGATAAACTACATATGGAGATGACAGACTACAAGCTTTGAGAGAAGAAACTACCATCCATCCATCACTCCTCCCGCAGAGGCTGAGGGATAGGCAGGGCCTTCATCACGTCGCGGAGCGCGTACTGTATGCTCTCGCACTTGTGATCAGACATCAGGTTGCCCGACAGCAGTATCCTCTGGAAATTCTCCCCCGCGTCACCTCTCCAGAGCGTGTACGACTCGTCCTCGATGCCGTTTATATTCTCAACATCCCTCTTGAGGTAATACAGCGTCCCAGGGAGGAACAGATCCTCAGGCACATACACGTCTTCCTCGCTGCTCTCCGGTTTCGCCGAGCTCTCAAGACGGGGTGGGTCTTTCGTGGCATCTGACAAGAGCAAGAGCCATGCCAGATTCAGTAACAGCATAATGGATGATCCCATATCGATATAGCAACAGTCATCTTGGACAACTGGGCTTACCGGAGCTAGCTGACGTAGTTACTACTTTCGCGTAGTCAGCAAGCTTGTTTGCCACATCTTGAATGGACGAAACAACTAGCTTAGCATTAGTCACAAGGTCCACTATATGCTTCCAGTCTTCCTTTTCCAAAACTTTTGCCCTATAAAACAGCATGGTTCAGAAATTTATGTATGCAGATTCATCCAAAGTTATGTACAGAAAAATTCCTGTCATTCTGTAAGTGTTTTTTTTCATTTACCAACACTTCAATCTCAGTGCTTACCAATCTGTTTCGATTATTTCCTTTCTCAATCTTGCCAGCGAAGCTGCACTTAACCTAGGAACTATATCATCCTGCAACACAGATCACCATTACAAAGTACAGACAAGGGAAGAAACCAGAACAAGACAACAAAAGCTCGAACCTAACCTGCAGTACAACAGTAGAGACATAGCTAGCGCAGCTCTCAGCTATTTCCCTTGATACACAAGGTGGGACTCCGAATCCAACAGCCGAAACAATGTCAGGACTAAATCCAAGCTCCTCCTTGGACTTCTTCCTTAGCATTATAGCAAGCAAGGCGGCTGAAGCTCCACCAAGGGAGTGACCTACCAACCGCAGCTTGTAGTCCTGCTTCCAACAAAATTAATAAGCAGGGGACAACAAGAAGCAGGCATGACTAGAATACCATTACCCACCTTGTGCTTTTCCAAACACTGTCGGATTATTCTCAACTCCCAGCGAAGGTACCATCGAGCAGCCTCGTATGTTCCAAAGTGTGTTGAGAAACCTTTAGGCGATACCTTCTTATCGCTTAGAGCAACCAAATCGGTAACGAGGTCATAAACCGTATGGGTTCCACGAATACCAAGGATGACCAATTTGGCTCGTGGGTCGATGGCGATGTAGTACCCAGGTCTCAAAATACTAGAGTCTTTCACAAACTTCAAAACATTCCTCCTGCGAAGCATGCTATACCGTGCGAGCACATCTACACTGCTCCTGTAGCACCCTCTTGCAAGTTCAAGGTGATAAATTAGTTCTTGAACCTATAAAAGGGAAAGAGGGCAGTCCCTGTGGATTAAGTAATAATACCTCGAAATCATGAGAACTGCAGCAGTATGAAGAGAAGCCCTTGTGGCATACCTTCTTAGTGGAGGATATCTGAACACCCTTGAAGGCTTCTGCGTTCTTGGCAGAAGCTTGGCTAAGGTAGATGAGATAGAGACCGACGGTAAGATCGCTGAGGCTCCAGTCCTTTATGCTTACCTTACTGCGCTGGAGATCACTAAGGATCTCGCTAAAACTCCGGGTGCTTGCGGGGATGCTGTCCCCTCCACCAGTAGCTGCATTCATAATGTAAAATTTCAGCTTTTCTTTTTTGTAACGCATGAGCAGCCTATTTCATCATATGGTAGCTATGAATTCCAACGGATGTAGAGTGTATTCTTTTTATTGATGTATGACATAGGAATACTTATTTGGAGGTACTATAGGGAGGGGCAATAATTATTATTTAGTTTATGTGAGAAAGAACATACACAAAAATCATTTCTGTGAAAAGACATGTGGTGATCCAAGTTGCCGATTAGTCCTAACTCCTAGAAAATTCTAACCTATGCCCTGGGTTGCATCAATCTGTCTCATCACTGCTTGGTTATCCAAACCCATTTTACACGGAAATATCTACTAGAGCAAAGTAAGTGTAGTGATAGAAAAGAGTGATTGTCAAGGAGTGTCGCTCGGTATTGTCGAAGGGCCTTACTCCGCCGAGACAAAATTGCAGACACAATTCTCACCTGCCAATCTTGTGCCATCATTGTGAGGTGTTCCACAAACGCCGTGGGTGGCATTTCATTTGTGAGTTAAGAATAAATAAGCCAATGGTGTGCTTCTGTTGTATAGATCTGCTGTCAATTGGAGGAACCCTCCCAGATTTCTCAGTTAGAGTGATGTTAGAACTAATGGTTCTGCAAATATGAGTGATAACTTCCAAATGTACGGTAGTTGATACTACCTGTTTGATTTCTGTGTGACACAGTAGTGATTTGGGGGCATACCAAAGTGATCAATTTTATCCAAAAGATTCAGGTTTGTGATGTTGCCATCAGCTTCGCAATGTCTTGATTAATCCTAAAATGGTAAGCCCTGTGTTGCATCAACTTGTCTAGATTTCTTACTTGGTTGTAGAGGCAAGAACAGTGATAGAAATTAGTAGCAAGGGAAGTAGAGGGGAACTCACAAGCGAAAGGCTTCCAGTTGTATTGCTTGTAGAGCTGCAGCGCGGGCTCGAGGGCCCTGCTGAGCCAGGCCACGTCGGGCCTCCAGGCCCTCCAGGGGAGCCCTGCTGCGTCCTCATCCTCGTCCTCCGACCCCTCCCTATTGACCCTCTTGGCCCTCTTCGCGCTGGCCTCCAAGGCGACGGCCGCCGCCGCCGCCGCCGCCCTGGCCTTGTCCTCCGGCTGGGTCCTTTCGGTCCCGCCGAAGAGGAAGCGGTTCAGCACGGGTGGGAGTATTGGGATGCGGCGGTGAGTAATGAGGAGGCGGGCGCGGGAGAGGAGGTGCTTCGCCGCCATGGCCGGGCGGTTGATTGGGTTCGGGTGCGGTGGGCGGGAGGAAGAAGAGGGGGAGGGTTCTGGACTCTGCTGGAGAAGAGAGGAGACATGGACGGGGCTGGAACGAATCCTGGCCGTCCATCCTCGGAACGGAGGGTAAAAAATCAGTGACTGGTACTTATTACTATAAGTACTACCTTTTTTGTTTGCCCGAGTTGGTTGCTACTCGCACACATATCAGTGCCACAACGCATAGTAAATATTTTTTGTGTTGGAAGGGAATAGTAAAGGAAAGAATTATATTTTTCTTTACTATTTTATTTTAGGCCAATTTGATTCTGACATTATGAATTTGTGAGTTTTAGTATGCAACAATATGAATTTGACCAATGTGTTACAATGCAATGCGAAAGTTGTCCATAATTTTTATGTACTTTGTAGTATGCCAATTTTTTATTCTTTTTCGACCTAAATTTTATATCATGTGATTTAGTGAGGTGCACGATAAATCATATGCCAACATGATTGAAGGACATCAATGTTGATGTGATATCTTTATCGGCTCCTATACTTATCAGGGACATCCAATAGTCATGGAGAACATTACCATGGTAATGAGCAGCTTTGGAGGTAAGGTTGACATTGTGTGTGACAACTTTGCAGGTGAGTTTGGTGGTGGTGGAGGTGACTCCGGTGGTGGCAATGATAACTTTAGTGGTGAGGTCGGCGGAAACAACAATGGATCAAACACCCTGACAGTTCACTTGTGGTGGTTGCTTGGGGGTTATGTATGCATGTGATGTTTGCATGTCAATTGGTACTAGTATTTGTCATTTCCATGTTCAAAAAAATTGAATTTAAAATTGAGTTGTCTAGTTTGGAATGGGCAAATTGTACATGGTCAATTTCTATGCATGGGAATTATCTATGTTTGGTTATTGTTTTGTTGAAGTTTGAATATAAATTAAGTGCATGTTGAAAATGGATAGAAAGTAAGGGTTGAGTTTTAGGGGAGTTGTATATTGTTTTTAAGGGCACATGGATTTAGACTAGCCCCTAAAAGCAGTATAGTGGACATGTTTTAAGGGGGCTAATGTTGAGCGCTAGACCAGAGCCAGGCCAAAAAAATTAAAATTTCTAGCTACCACTCCAAGAACCGACCAAGGTCAGAGATCATAGATCATACCCTTAATGGCGGATGCGGAAGGAGGAAGCGTGTCAAGGCTATGTTGTCCTTGTTCCTCATAAACTGGCCTCGCTCCGGTGAACTACTCGATCCTAGGACCTCCAAGCCACCTACTCCGATGAACTCCACCGCCTTTCGCCAACATGTCTCCTTCGCCAAGCACCGCAAATGCAGATGTAGTGCCTCTGCTGTCGCACACATGTACAAGGTGGAACAACATCATCTGAGGCGGTATCCTCGGTCATGTCACTGTCGGACGGGAAGGTGGGAGCAAGGCCCAAGTCTTGCCCTAGTGGAACGTTTGGATGGATTCACTTGTCCATCCATCGACTCCCCACCTTCCTTTATATATGGGAGTAGATGAGGGCACACAACACTTGTGTCTCTCGATCCTAAACTCTAAACCTTGTTGGGTTCGCAGCATAGAAAACAAAAAAAATCCTATGATGGGAACTACTAAGCACCAAGATCTATCTACCTAGATACAAACAACGTGTGGATATACATCCATAGAAAATATACCCTTGAAGACCAACAAAGTGTTACGAGGTTGGACTCGTGGATGATCTAGCCGTACGCTTGCCGATCTCAAGATCGAGAGGAAGTCCAATGCCGCAAATCAGCAGTGTATCCGTGATCGCACGCACGTCCGGTCCATCGAACAACCTCCACCTCCTCGCTCTAGCGATGCATTGGAAGCAACAACTCCTTCCAGACGAAAAGCCTTTAGGAACATGTATCTCGCTAATCCAAGACCATGGAGGAATAATTCTAGAGGGAAAGAGAGATCCTTCACGAGGAGGTGTGTGATGAGGAGGGAGTGGGGGGATTTTTATAGGGGAGAGGGGGCAACCCCTCCCATGGCCGCAGCCAAGGTGGTGCCCCCACCTCTTCCATCATTCATGTGGTGGAGCTCCCACTCACATTAATTTTGCCTCCACTCAAAATTCCACTCATCCCCATTAAATTTCCAAACTCTTTTATTTATTTTATTTGGAATTTTGTTAATTACTTTAATTAACAAACATTCACATAAAACCCCCTATAACATTTCATATCACATGCAGAAACAATTTTAGCAATTTCACCCGAAATAATTCTGGTGTCCATTGAAATAATTCTAGCGCTTTGTAATTCTTTTCTCTGTAACATATTTGCTCTAAATGGTGTCGGTATCCCTTAAGTGTGTCACCCTATGATTTGCGAATAATGCATACATGATCGAGACCCTTCTCCAATCAATAATCAGCAGTGGGACCTGGAGATCCGTAGTGACTCCTACACATTCAACGATGACTTTTTTGATCGTGAGAACCTTTAACGTTAGTAACTAAATCCCTTTGTCTCGCGATATATTATATGTTCGAGATTCTATCATCGGTATCTCCATACCTAGTTTGATCTTGTTACCGACATGCACTCTTTTCTTGTTCCCGTGATATAACATTCTAGTGATCACATCACTTGCTTGCAAGCTATCTCAATGTGATATCACCGAGAGGGCCCAGAGCATATCTATACGTCATCGGGATGGACAAATCCCACGCTTGATCCATGAGCCTCTACATAACACCTTCGGAGTGTATGAACCCACATTTATTGTCACCCTATTACGGTGTCACGTTTGATGTTATCAAGTTACTCTTCCAGTGATCTCCAAAAAGTTACTCTTCAAGTGTTAGTGATTGACATGATCTTATGGTCTAAGGACTAGAATTACTTTGTATGATGTTATAGCAATTTAAACACAATGACTTTGATCATATTGCTATACTTCGGATGAATGTTCATCGTATCATTCCACCAATGTTGTGACCTCATTATTAACAATATCCAATGTCCATGATCAGGAAACCTTGATCATCTTGTTAATCAATGAGCTAGTTTATAAGAGAGGCATAACTAGGAACCCATTATTTGTTTATTAAACACACATGTATTAATGTTTCCAATTAATATAATTATAGCATGCAAAATAAACATATATCATATATTTGGAATAATATAATAACAACTTCATTATTCCCTCTCGGGCATATTCGCTTCAGTCTCCCACTTGCACTAGAGACAATAATCTAGTTTACATAGTGATAAATCTAACACCCATGGAGTTCTGGTGTTGATCATGTTTTTCCCTGGGGGAACTTTAGTCAACGGATCTGCTACATTCAGATTTGTGTGTACTTTACAAATATTTATATCTCCATCCTTGACATTCTCGTGGATGGAGTGAAACTAGCGCTTAATATGGTTGGAATTCTTGTGAGACCTTGGTTCCTTGGCATTGACTATGGCTCCATTATTGTCACAATAGATCACCATTGGGTCCAACACACTAGGAACCACACCTGGTTCAGTTATGAACTCCTTCATCCAAACCACTTCCTGCGCCGCTTCTGAAGCAGCAACATATTCCGCCTCCATTGTTGATCCTGCCACCACAAGTTATTCAGAGATCCTCTAACTAACCGCTACTCTATTCATGAGAAATACGTATCCGGATTGAGACTTAGAGTCATCTAGATCGGTGTCAAAGCTAGTGTTGAATAACACTTAGAGACCAACTCTTCTTCACCTCCGTACACAAGAAACATATCCTTAGTTCTTCTTAAGTACTTAAGGATATTCTTGACTGCTATCCAGTGTTCCAAACCTGGATCAGATTGGTACCTACTAGTCAAACTAATAGCATGTGCCACATCTGGTCTTGTACATAGCATGGCATACATTATAGAGCCTATGGCTGAGGCATAGGAGATTTTATCCATTATCTCTCTTTCTTCCGCCATAGACGGACTTTGAGTCTTACTCAATGTCTTGCCTTGCAACATAGGTAAGAACCCCTTCTTACTTCCGTCCATTTTAAACTTCTTTAAAAACTTATCAATGTATGTACTTTGTGATAGCCCAATTAGGCATCTTGATCTATCTCTATATATCTTAATGCCTAATATGTATGATGCTTCACCAAGGTCCTTCATCGAAAATTTGCTATTTATATAACTTTTAACACTGTTTAAAAGATCTATATCATTTCCAATCAATAATATGTCATCTACATATAATATTAGAAATGCCACATTGCTACCATTCACTTTTTTTGTAAATACAAGCCTCTCCATAAGTTTGTACAAATCCAAACTCTTTGATCACCTCATCAAAGCGGAGATTCCAACTTCGGGATGCTTGCTTTAGTCCACAGATGGATCTCTAAAGTTTGCATACCTTGTCAGTATCCTTAGGATCGACAAAACCCTTTGGTTGTATCATATACAACTCTTATTCAATATTACCATTGAGAAATGGAGTTTTGACATTCATCTGCCATATTTCATAATCGAAATATGTAGCAATTTCTAGCATAATCCTAACCGACTTTAGCATCGCTACGGGAGAGAAAGTCTCATCATAGTCAACTCCTTGAATTTGTCGAAACCCCTTTGCGATAAGTCGAGCTTTATAGATGGTCACATTACCATCAACATCGGTTTTCTTCTTGAAAATCCGTTTATTCTCAACGGCCTTTCGGTCATGAGGTAAGTCCACCAAGGTCCAAACCTGGTTTTCATACATGGACCCCATCTTGGATTTCATGGCTTCTAGCCATTTGTTGGAATCCGGGCTCACCATTGCTTCTTCATACGCCGCAGGGTCATCAATTCCTTCTACCATGAAATTCACGGCAGGATTTCTATACAGTTCAGGAGTTGGATGTGTCATGTTTGACCTGTGATACATTGCAAATGTATCTATAAATTTTGATGTTCCATGCTTGGTTTTATCTACTTTCTTGTGTTTGTCCACACTTTGGAGTACTTTTCATATGATTTCTTGGACTAACCTATTAACAAGAGCCATAGTGCCAGTTGCCTGTTTTCTGCTGTTTTTGGTTCCAGGAAAGTCAGAAAATGAATATTCTCGGAATTGGACGGGACAAAAGCCAAAGTGCCTATTTTTCCAGATGACTCCCGGAGCCAGAATATAAGACGGAGTGGGGGCCCACCACACACCTTGGTGGCCACGCTGGCCGGGATCGCCCAGACACCCCCTCGATCTCCCTCTTCGCCTATAAGTTGCGTTCTGACCTAAAAACTCAGGGGGGTTCGACGTTTTTCCAGAAGGAGTTCCACTCCGCCGCCACCACCAGATTCCACGAAACAGCACTAGAAACTCCGTTCTAGCACCCTGCCCGGACGGGGAATTGGAGGAGATCATCGCCATCATCATCACCACCGCTTCTCCATCAACCATCCATGTTTCCCCCATCTATGAGTGAGTAATCCCCCGCTGTAGGCTATGGGGATGGTAGGGATTGGATGAGATCGTTCATGTAATGGCATCAGATTGTTAGGACATGGTGCCTAGTATCTACTATTAGTGCTTTATGACTTTGTTGCGACTTGTTATGCTTAATGCTTGTCACTAGGGCCTGAGTGCCATGATTTCAGATCTGAACATGTTATTGATTCATTATGATAGTATTGTTTATGGTCTTATTTGCAAGTTGTATACACACGTTGTTGTCCGGAACCAATGGCCCCAAAGTGACAGAAATCGGGATAACTGGACAGAATGGCTTTGATGTGAGGATCACATGTGTTCACAGAGTGTTAATGCTTTGCTCCGGTGCTCTATTAAAAGGAGCACCTTAATTACCAGTAGTTCCCTTGAGGCCCCGCTGCAAACGGGCTGGCGGGACAAAAGATGTTCTGCAAGTTCTCATTGCGAGCACGTATGACTATATATGGGACACATGCCTAGGATTATCTAGTACTTGGATGCTTTATCTTATTTATCTACAATTGCCCTATGTTCTGATTGCTATGTGAATTGTCTTGTCCATGCAACGCCCGTCCATCCATCCCTATGCCTACCGCACTCGAATCCCACTGTTTAATGCTATTGTTACTGATGTCTTTACTTTACTACTGCTGTTACTTCACTATTCCTACTACAAAACTGTTGCTACTGATAAACTACTGTGAGCAAGATTGTTTCCAGGTGTAGCTAAATTGAGAACTCAGTTGTTAAGGCTTATAAATATTCTTTGGCTCCCTTTGTGTCGAATCAATAAATTGGGTTTCACTTCCCTCGAAAATACTGCGATACACCCCCTATACTTGTGGGTCATCAAGACTATTTTCTGGCGCCGTTACCGGGGACCATAGCTTTATTTATCAAGTTCACTTGGATTGTCTGTTGTTCGCTGCTATCCATCCATCATGGGTAAGTCTCGTGATGGCAAGGTTCCTATTTTACCATCCACTACAAGAAGAGGTACGGTTCTGAACACCTCTGTTGCTCTTGATTCACCATCTGTTATGAGTAAGCTCGTTACACCACCACATACACATGTTACACACACTGCTACTACTGCTGTGTAACTACCTCGGTGAATTACGCTCTTAGTTACATGCCTGGATGAGCAAAAATGGTTAAAATAGTATGGTGGGGCCAAGGGCCACTCATAGGTAGACCTTTCGGCCGTCCTAACCATTTTCAGAACATCGGGACAAGAACGAGGAGCGTAATCGGCAGGCGAAGGGATCAACTACATACACAAATGAGTATGTATGCAAGCCACATACAATAGTCCTCAGAGATATTCCGTCTAAAAGAAATAGAAATATTGCAACGCCATACGGCAAGATCCAAATATCCTAGATAGAGATAATAATTTAGGATAGCTCCTCATACATCAAACATCAGAGTATCGGTAACGGAAAACAAGATCGAGTACGGATAAGAAGCAAATCGGCATAAGATGCCACATAAATAAACACATCCATACGGATCTCACGGATCCCCGTTCCCGGAATCTCTACACCGAGTGATCGTTGCCAACATCGTCCGTCTCCTCCACCTAGTATCCATCTTGCGAGTATACCTGTTCATCTGAATCAAACAATTTATCGTGTGAGACCCTAGGGGTACTCAACATGTCTTTATGTCTCTAAAGGAACATAACCTGGGGTGACGCAATTGCAGCAAAAGATAATAACTAACAAGTCTATAGATACTCGCTACCCATCCGCCTAACCAAACATAGACAGATGTCCGTTAATTAAGAACAACAGTTATAACAGTATAATTAACAGATCCATCCTCCTTCTCGCTTACCAACGAGAAAGCGGACGAACAACCCCCCCATCCGTTGGCAGTTTTATTAACCATTCCATGAATATTGCACTATTTACTAGTCAGGTACTTAGTCAAATTAAAATCGGTACTTTAGTTATACTTGTCTATGATCGAGAAACTATGCTCCAAGTCGTCCATAACCGCAAACACGGCTTTCAGAAAGATTTACCCTGCAGGGGTGCACAAATAGCAACACACACTCGATCAACCTCAGAAAAACCAACTCAAAACCCAATGAGGCATTCACGACAAAGCGATCACAGGATTCAAAAATGTTTCAGGGGGCCACCCCATTAAGCTACCCATAGCGTAGTTGGCGGCTCGACGGACCCAAGGTTTGCGTCAATGGTACATACGATTGGGAACCCGAAAGTGTGACTGGGCTTGTCGATACCGCGAAAACACTCCGCATCCAAAACAGTACAGGTGCTCCTCGCACAATCTTAAATAAAGCAGTAAGGCATGGCATAAGTACAGGATAGTAATAAAGCCCCAAACTACTTTGTGGCCCCAAGAAATAAGAATGAATCAAGCTCTGGCTCAGGGGTCCTGACCTCGGATGTGGATAGTCGAATAGTCAAGGAACAGGAATCAAGTACTCGGGGTCCCTCACGGACACAAGTGAGCATGTAAAACCAAATAGCAGATATTGCTCACCGGTGCCGCTTTCATTAGTTATCCCATTACTACTCCGGTTAAGTTGTTTATGTACCTCGTTATCCATCAGACACTCACATACCCTACTCATGTAGTTCTACGACTCGCATGGCTCAAACAACTCCTGTAGTAATGGCTCATGGGATGGAGGAACAAGCTTCGGTGGGGTTTAAAAGTAAAAGGCTATGCGATGGGATTCAATTTAATGCAAACGCGACTCAATGATGCAAGAATAAGATAGAGGCAATATGTACTATATGTATGCAAGCATGTGGTAGTGCTTGCCTGGCAGTTCAGTTGAAGCGAGAGAAGGATCTGGATAGTGCTCACAGGATTCTGATATATCCACCTTTCGCCGTCTATTCGAAGAAGAACCAAACAAACAAGGGCCAACATAAATATAGTGCACAAGCATATGAATTAAAATACGACAAGCAAACAATCATGCCATGATGAATGATGCACAATTTTCATGGCAATAATGTAGCATGGCATGGGTGAGGTGTGGAGTAGAAGAATAAAGCATTTTATTGAGTTTTAGTCACTTTTTATTCCTAATTAAGTTGTTGTATACTTATTATTTATATGATGCATGCTGCAATTCAAAACATGGAATGCATAGATAGAACAGGCTCGTCGCGCTGATCGATTTAGACATATTATTTGTTAAATTTGGAGTCATAAAACTAAAGTTATTAATTAATTAAGAAAAAGGGCATTTTATTGTAATTTTAATCAGCTCAAAAATTTAAAGTGCAAAAACAAGATTTTGAAAAGCATTTTTTAATTCCTCACATTTTTCTGATTCAAAAACATATATCACAAGTATTATTTGGAATTATAATTTAAAAGTTATTTGAAACAGATATTAAATTGAATTTAAATCATTTCCTGAAAAATTTAAGTCAAACAGAAAACCAGAAAACATTTTATACCCAGGCCAGACCTAGCCCAGTCATTGTGAGTGGGACCGTGGACCGGGAGAACAGCAAGCGAAAAATCTTTGTGCACCGGCACAAGGGCTAGCATGAGGCTTAGTGGGGCAATGAGCTCAGAAGTTCACGTGATGCCAATGTGGCACGCAGAGGCTGACAGGTGGGGAGCGTCTGGATCATGTTGGGTGTTCAAAAGCAGGGGTGTTTTGTAAAATGGGACAGGAGGTGGATCAGTGGGGCTCGCCAAGATGCGTAGGTTGAGCGAGAGTTAACAGAGGGGGCTATTTGCAAAAAAAGGGGGGGCACTGTGGATCTTCTCCTCTCATTCTCGGCGGATCTCTACATGCAGTGCATGGCGCATGGCCGGCGAGACTTCGATCCCGACACAGGGCTCATGGCGTGGAACCAGTATGTCTTGGTGGGGTGTTGTTGTGAGGAGGACTAAGCCATGTGGTGTGTGTGCAGCAGAGGCAGACGCCGAGCACAAGCGCCTGAGAGCGCCCGTGAAACTCTGGCGGCTAGGGTTTCCTGGTGAGGCGGAGGATGTCTAGGCGGGAGAGGGACTAACCGCGGGGTGGTTGGTGACAGCGGATCGGCTTGGGGAGCGGCAGGGCAACGTCGCGGCAGACGGCCGACAAGATTAGGGTTTCGGCGGTGTCGCGGTGCTGCGGCAGACGTGGGGCTTCTCCTCCTCGCTGGCGCGTCCAGGTGAAGCAGGGGGTCCTCCTCGGTCTCCTCGACCACCTCCACGTCGCCCACGCTGGCTGAATCGAGGAAGTGGCGGTGACCGGCGGGAGGAGCTGGTGTCGGTGAAGCAGAAGGAGGGGAGAGGGCAGGGTCCTGGGGTGGATCTGGCAATGCCAGGGCGTGCGAGGCGATGGAGTAGATAGGGAGGGGCTGGGGTGACGTGCGGGAGTGGGTAGAGATAAAGGTGGCCTCGGCCACCTTTACTCCTCCTTCTCACGTGCTTGCCGTGGCGACAGTGGTAGGCGTGGGGGAGGCTGCCAGTGGGGACCAGGACCAGGCAGGGAGAGAAAGGAGTGGAGAGAGGGAGTATCTCGGGTTGGAGCTAGGTTAGGAAAAGAGGGGTGGCTCGGTGAGGTTTTGATTAGGGGTGAGGGTAGATGGGGTGATGTGGTGGCCCCTAGCTGGCCGAGAGAGGGAGAAAAAGAGAGAGATGTGAGTGTTAGGGTAAAGTAGGTTTTAGACTAGAGCTAGGTTTAGAGAGAGAGAGGTTAGAAAAAGGGGTTAGGGTTTAGTTTAATATTAGGGTTTTGGGAGAGGGGGTGGAAGAAGAGGGTGGCATGGAGATTGAGAAGAGAGGAGAGGTGGTGTAGGGTTTTCTTTAATGTGGCAAGATCATGTGTAAAGAAGAAAAGGTGAGGATGATACCTCACATGATCATGCATGGCATTCCACATGTGAGAGAGGCTTGATGGGCACATGGCAAGGTCAAACCAACAAGGTGGAAAAGTGTGAGAGAGAAGAGAAGCTCAAAAGAGATAAACCACCCAAAGATCCAAGTAAAATCCAAAATAATAGAATGTGGTGGTGCTTGCATGGCCCATGCATGTGCAATAAATGCCATGTGTTAATTGTGAAAACTATACTAATACAACTTGGCATTATCTACACGCATCCCCAAAATATGGAGTAGAGCCAAACTAAAGAAAATATAATTTGATCCATCCCACCCACATGAGCTAGAATAAATATCAAAAGAAAAAGAAAAACAAGCTCATGGGTAAATGGAATGGTGGATTTACAAGGCGGTGAAAAGAAAGGTGATGGAGTTGAATAAAAGATATGCCCCCAACTCAACTTGGGCATTAAACAATATATCAATAACCAAATACAATATCAAGAGGCAAATACAATTAATAATGCATATGAGAGAAGAACCAAAGAAAAAGGGTTTTATATGATGCTCAAATGCAAGGTGGCATGATGACATGAGCATGATATAATTATGATGCAACAATTGTATATAGGAAGTAGCCATTATATTATTAAACGTAGCATTACAATTGTTAGACAATTGGGATGCTACATGCTGAATCTGAAACTTTTGATGCTTATGATGCTGCTTCTACTGTGCTTGATAAGAGTGGTTCATTAGGTCCTTTCCTAGATGCTACGATTGCTAGAACTATAGCTGGAAATACTGAAACTCCTAATGAAGACACTACCACACCTATTAGTTCACCTGAGTCTAGTGAAAGTTATGATATTGAAGACGATTATGTTGAGATGATCGATGAATTTATTAAAGAATGTAAAAACACCCATGATAGGAGCATTGCTAAGAGTCTCCTTGAGAGGCGTACTATTAGACCCAAATTATCTCCTATTGCTAAGTTTGCTGCTTCTCCCATAAACATTATAGATAAAGATTATCTATTGTTGAGAAAGAACCTTTTTGTGGGACTAAGAATGAAAGTGCGGTAGCACATATGAATGAACTTTCTACCATGAGTAGCTTGGTTTCTGATGATATTAAGATGCGTACTTACTTTGTTGCTAAGATTTTCCCCTTTTCACTGAAAGGAGAAGCTAAAACTTGGTTTAGTAATTTACCTCCTGGATCTATTGATAGCCCTGAGTGCTTGATTAGTACTTTCCTGCAGAAATATTTTCCTCCAAGTGCTAGACATGCTATTTTGCAGGAACTTTTTGATTTTAAACAGGGAGAAAAAGAGGTATTGCCCGAATCTTGGGCAAGGTTTTGTGCCTTGATTCATGCACAGGCTGGAAGTCTATTACCTAAGAATGAGCTTCTTGATATATTTTATAATGGACTAACCGAGGAATCTAGGACATACCTAGATAGTTGTGCTGATTGTGTTTTCAGGAATAGGACTCCTAAGGAAGCTAAGGAATTAATGGCTAAAATAAGCAAGAATTATGAAGATTGGACTCCTCCTAAACAAGCTATACCTGAAGTAATTATACCTGAACCTACTATACCTGTGCCTATTCCATCACCTAAGAAGAGGGGAATTATTGAATTGAATGATGAAGTAATGAAGGAAGCTAAGAAATGTCTTAAGGAGAAGGGAATTAAAGCTGTAGATGTCAAGAATTTACCTCGTATAGAAGAATTATGTAAGCCTATTCCCTACTCATCCACTATCGAGGTACAGTCTCTCCAACACTTTGATGAAGGTGATATCCCTTACTCTAAACCTCTAGATCAATGCTTAGAAGAATTCAATATCTTTATTGTTAAGCAAGATAATTTTAATAAAAGGGTGCAAAATCATCTAATGGAAAACACTAGAGCTATTGTTGAGTTGAAAGATATCATGGAAAGAACCTCTAATGATGTTAAAATGATTGTTAAACACTTTCAAATGGTTCAAACTCAAATAGATCAACTCGTTAAAGTGCAAAAAGACTTGCTAGTTAATGCTGCTAAAGAATTGAGCAGGGTTCTCAACAAGCTGAAAATAGTGGCTCTACTCGTAAGAAAAGGAAAAAGAAACATAAAACTATTGTAGAACCCTCTAAACCCGCTATAGAACCTAATAGTATATCTGTCTCTGATGCTGAAACTGAAAGTGGTAATGAAGAAAATGAAGCTCCAAATGAAGAAAAAGTTGAAGAAGAACCTGAAAAGCACACTAAGAATACTAAATACACTAAAGAAGATTTTATTGCTAAGAAACATGGTAGTGAAAGAGAACCTTGGGTCCAAAAACCTATGCCTTTCCCTGATAAGAAACACAAGTCAAAGGAAGATGAACACTATAATAAGTTTTGTGAGTGGATGAAACCTTTATTCCTGCAAATTCCTTTGACTGATGCTATTAAATTGCCTCCTTACTCAAAGTATATGAAGGATATTGTCTCGAATAAAAGGAAGATCCCTAATGAAGAAATTTCTACTTTGCTTGCTAATTATTCCTTTAATGGTAAGGTTCCTAAGAAACTTGGAGACCCAGGGATTCCAACTATCCCTTGCTCTATTAAGAACAGTTATGTTAGAACTGCTTTGTGTGATTTGGGAGCTGGAGTTAGTGTTATGTCTTTTTCTCTCTATAAGAGACTTCAACTTGAAAAACTAATACCAACTGATATATTTTTGCAAATGGCTGATAAATCTACCACTATTCCTGTTGGTATATGTGAGGATGTACCTATTCAAGTGGCTCATAATTGGTTGATATTAACTGATTTTGTTGTGCTTGAAATGCATGAAGATGATAATATGTCCATTATTCTTGGGAGACCCTTTCTTAATACTGCAGGAGCTATTATTAATTGTAATCAAGGAAAGGTGACTTTCAATGTTAATGACAAGGAACACACTGTCTATTTCCCCAAGAAGATTGAAAGGACTTATGGTTTAAATTCAATTGACCATGTTGAGGGCATTCAAGTTGGAGAAATATATTGTCCCATACCAAGAGAAAAATTTGAAACTATTATGATTGGGACCATTGCTATCAAAGTTGAGGTAACATAAACACTAGTGGAATACAAAGTTTTTTCTCATATGAAATTATTTTGGTAGCAAGACCTGATCAACCTTGTTAACAAAAGGATTTCATTGAACAAAACAATGTTTTCACCATGATTATCTCCGCTTACTTCTATTTTATCCATTTTTAGTTTTTGCTTTTGCCTAACTTAAATGCGTTAAAGAAAAGTACTTATTGGGAGATAACCCAAAAGTTTTAGATGAGTCTTGGAAGTTATTACCTCTGTAATAACTGCTTCTTATCCTTTTTATTTGCCTTTTGTGCCAAGAGTAACCTCTATTGAGAGAGAAGTAATGATTGGGAAAGTTGCTGTCCCGAAACAGATTTCTGTGCTTCACCGTAAAAATTCGTGAAAAATCTATGAACGTATTTTTGAGGCGTGAATTTTTGTGCTTCTGCCCCAGGTTGTTATCTAACTTTAGTTAGTTCAACACTTTTTTATTTGAGCAACAGAAGGTCTTCGAAAAAATTCGTCTTTACCTGCTGGTCTGTTTTGACAGATTTCTGCCATTTTCTGCATTTGCTTCTTGTTGGTTCCTTTTTGAGTTCTTTTGGGGAATTGAGCTTTTTGAAGGAAGTGCTTAAGTATCTAGTGTTCTAATTGAAGTTTATTGGTGTTAGAACTGAACCTTAAGACCTATTATCTTGAGTGCACTAATGTTGCTAATAAAGATTGTGTGAAGTTTTGTATGAAGGAAAAATTTCAGGTGTATGGAAGGAATGAGTAATGAGATGAAGGATGGACTAAAGCTCAAGCTTGGGCATGCCACTCGTGTCACCCCAAGAAATATCCAAGAAGTACAAGCGTCAAAGATTGGGGATGCCCAAGGCATCCCCCTCTTCATCAATAAAAATCCCAGGTTTCTTCCAAAAGCTTCATTTTTATTGTTTCATGCACAGTTGTGTTGTTGTTGGAGCGTCTTCTTTTTCGTTTTTGTTTTCGTTTTGATTTCTCGTTTTCTTGGTTTTCTTAGCTTGCTGAATAAATTGGTTGGACCCCCTCTTTCATACATTGGTTTTCAAATAGTTTGGTTTGGATTGAAAAAGAGTAGGAAAGTTCATGCTTAAGTGGTAAAGAGAGCTTGTTTTTGACTGTGGCCTATGCTTTGTCATGCCATGCTTGATATTTTTTTGGCTTTATGCTTATTATTATTTGCTGTAGCATGACTTGTTATAAACAATTGAGATTGCTTAATGTGCCTTGGATGAATCATGCGTTGTTTTAGCATATTAAAGCATAGTATAGTGGTATTCTCCTTTGATGCTTTATTTGGGTTGACTTGGTGCATGCTCACACCATGTTATGACTATCCCAAGTCACCATAAGCCTTTATGATCCTTTAGTTTTCAACTTGTAGTATCACTTTATGCTTTGATCAATGATGTTTTGTCGCTCTGCATGATTATGGCCAATATTGCTCTCCTAGTTTGTCGCTCCCAGTCTTTTGCTAGCCTCCACAACCAAGTATGAGTTCCACTCATGCATCCAACTCCTTAAACCAAGTTATTCCAAAGAGTCCACCATACCTACCTACTAGCATACGCTATTCCAAGTATATTCATGTTTTTGTTTACCTTCCGAATTAAACTTGTTATGAGAAAACTAGTGATTAAAGCTCTCACGAATTTGATGGCACAATTTACTTTTCTTGCCCTTAATAAACTTGAACCATTGTGTCGTCTATGTTGTATATGCTTGCACTTATTTGTTGGGGATTAGGAGAACCATGCTATCATGGGGAACGCTTTCAACATTGCACGGGTACTTTGTACCTAGTTGATATCATGCTCTTTTGTCTATGGATGTCGTCGGTGTGAAATGAAAGGGGAGCTTGTAAGTCCATGGAGTTATGTATATGTGTTAGAGAAACACCTGGGCCGCTGGTCTAATCCATGCTGACATGGTGGAAACCTGCAGCGTAACCATAATGAGCGTCTATGAAGCATTCTTCTTATAAAAAAAAGAGTCTGATATTGAGAAAAAAATATAAAAAGAAAAAAAGAGAGATATATGAAAAGAGGAAAGAGAGAAAAAAGCACCATATTCCCATGGTAAATAAGAAGATTGCTGAGATGCTTGTTGTCTGCTTGCCTTGTCATTTTGATATGGGAATTCTTCCGTATCATCGGGCAAGGGGTACCCCATTGGCGGTTCTCTATGATACACATGTACTTACGATGACAAGAACTTACCGGTAACTAAACTTGAGTAGCATGAGGAGCGGCCCTCGTATTCAAGGGACATGAGATTTCTAACTTATACTTCGTCAAGCATGTACACCATAGTTTGTTCACTTTAACCTTAATCACTTCAAGATGCTTATGATAGGGGCAATGAGAGCTGAAAGCTATTAAGTACCATAATTTTTGGAATCTCTTTATGAGACTTGAATCCCTACTTCCTTCTATGAAGGCCCTTCTTCCACTTATATATTGAGTCTCCACCTTCTATCTTTATGCACCTACTTTGAGAGCATAGTGGCCATTCTTAGTTCTATCTGCATTGTCCCAAGACTTGTTGATTGATGCATACCTTGATATTGCTTGTTTTAAACTATTTGTATCTAGTCACTCTTATGAACTTTGAAGGTGTGCTATGCATTTATATTTTCTACTCTATGAGGGACAAGCTGAATACTATTATGCTATGTTTTCTCTATGTGAAACAAACAAACGTCTTGCAAAGCATTGTTATTCATGAATCTTTTGTTTGTGCCTTTTCATGTTGCATCATAGTTTCTTTGTCTTATTGCTAGAACCTTGTCTTTCATGTTATGATTGAAGTATTATGATCCCAGCTTTGAATGTTTTACAAATACTTTGATCAAGTCTTTGATGGTGCATGTCACCTCAAAAATTATTCTTTCTTTTTATCACTTACCTACTGAGGGCGGCAGAGTTAAGCTTGGGGATGTTGATACATTGCAAATGTATCTATAATTTTTGATGTTCCATGCTTTGTTTTATCTACTTTCTTGTGTTTTGTCCACACTTTGGAGTACTTTTCATATGATTTCTTGGACTAACCTATTGACAAGAGCCACAGTGCCAGTTGCCTATTTTCTGCTGTTTTTGGTTCCAGGAAAGTCAGAAAATGAATATTCGCGAAATTGGACGGGACAAAAGCCAAAGTGCCTATTTTTCCAGAAGACTCCCGGAGCTAGAATATGAGACGGAGTGGGGCTAGGGCCCAACCAGACCACCTGGCCGCGCCAGGGGGTGGTTTGGCTGCCCTAGACACCCCCTCGGTCTCCCTCTTCGCCTATAAGTTGCGTTCTGACCTAAAAACTCAGGGGGGTCGACGTTTTTCCAGAAGGAGTTCCGCTCCGCCGCCACCACCAAATTCCACGAAACAGCACTAGAAACTCCGTTCCGGCACCTTGATGGGACAGGGAATTGGGGGAGATCATCGCCAATCATCACCATCGCTTCTCCATCGACCATCCATGTTTCCCCCATCTATGAGTGAGTAATCCCCCGCTGTAGGCTATGGGGATGGTAGGGATTGGATGAGATCGTTCATGTAATGGCATCAGATTGTTAGGGCATGGTGCCTAGTATCTACTATTAGTGCTTTATGACTTTGTTGCAACTTGTTATGCTTAATGCTTGTCACTAGGGCCTGAGTGCCATGATTTCAGAGCTGAACATGTTATTGATTCATCACGATAGTATTGTTTATGGTCTTATCTGCAATTTGTATACACATGTTATTGTCCGAAACCAATGGCCCCGAAGTGAAATCGGGATAACCGGAGGGAATGGCTTTGATGTGAGGATCACATGTGTTCACCGAATGTTAATGCTTTGCTCCGGTGCTCTATTAAAAGGAGCACCTTAATTGCCAGTAGTTCCCTTGAGGCCCAGCGCAAGCAAGTGGCAGGACAAAAGATGTTGTGCAAGTTCTCATTGCGAGCATGTATGACTATATATGGGACACATGCCTAGGATTATCTAGTACTTGGATACTTTATCTTATTTATCTGCAATTGCCCTATGTTCTGATTGCTATGTGAATTGTCTTGTCCATGTAACCCCCGTCCATCCATCCCTATGCCTACCGCACTCGAATCCCACTGTTTACTGCTATTGTTAGTGTTGTATTTACTTTACTACTGCTGTTACTTCACTATTCCTACTACAAAACTGTTGCTACTGATAAACTACCGTGAGCAAGATTGTTTCCAGGTGCAGCTGAATTGACAACTCAGTTGTTAAGGCTTATAAATATTCTTTGGCTCACCTTGTGTCGAATCAATAAATTGGGTTTCACTTCCCTCGAAAATACTGCGATACACCCCCTATACTTGTGGGTCATCAATCTGCGAGGTTCGGTAGTTCCCTCTTTCAGAGTTTCATGATCATTATCATTGGTTCCTTCTTCATTCGGTGAAGTAAACTCTGGAACAATTTCTGGCGCTACGCCACTCGCCATTTCATGAAGAGAAGGTTCAATAACCTCTTCGAGTTCTACCTTCCGACTACTCACACCTTTCGTGAGAAACTCCTTCTCTAGAAAGGATCCATTCATGGCAACGAAAACCTTGCCCTCGGATCTATGATAGAAGCAATACCCAATTGTTTCTTTAGGATATCATATGAAGACGCTTTGGGTTCAAGTTTATCAGGCTAAAGTTTCTTCACATAAACATCGCATCCCCAAACTTTAAGAAATGACAGCTTAGGTTTGTTTCCAAACCACAATTGATAGGTGTCTTTTCAACGGATTTAGATGGTGCCTGATTTAAAGTGAATGCAATGGTTTCCAGTGCATAACCACAAAATGAAAGTGGCAAGTCAGTCTGAGACATCATAGATCGAACCATATCCAATAAGGTACGATTACAATGCTCCGACATACCATTATGATGTGGTGTTCTGGCAGGCGTGAGTTGTGAAACTATTCCACACTCTCTCATGTGTGTGCCAAACTCATAACTTAGATACTCACCTCCATGGTGGGACCATGGAAATTTAATCTTTCTATTATGATGATTTTCCACTTCACTCTGAAATTTCTTGAACTTTTGAAAGGTTCCAGACTTGTGTTTCATCAAATAGATATATCCATATCTACTCAAATCATCCGTGAAAGTAACAAAATAACGATATCCACCTCGCACCGACACACTAGTTGGACCACATACATGAGTATGTATGATTTCTAATAAATCTGTCGCCCGCTCCATTGTACCAAAAAATGGGGTTCTAGTAATATTTCCCATAAGGCATGGTTCACATGTATCAAATGATTCAAAATCAAGTGATTCCAAAAGTCCATCAGAATGGAGCTTCTTCATGCATTTTACGCCAATATGACCTAGACAGCAGTGCCACATATATGCAGATATATCATTATCAAGTTTAATCCTTTTAGCAGCAACATTATGAATATGTGTATCACTACTATCGAGATTCAACAGAAATAAACCATTCATCAAAGATGCATGACCATAAAAGATATTATCCATATAAATCGAACAACCATTGTTTTCAGATTTAAATGAATAACTGCTTCGCAATAAACACGATCCAGATGTAATATTCATGCTGAGTGCAGGCACCAAATAACAATTATTTAGATTTATAACTAGTCCCGGCGGTAGATGGAGAGACAATGTTCCAACGGTGATCACATCAACTCTTGATCCATTGCCGACATGCACCGTGACCTCATCCCTTGCTAGTGGTCGCTTATTCCATAGCCCCTTATTCGAGTTACATATATTAACAACCAAACCAGTATCAAATACCCAGATGCTACTACGAGTACTAGTCAAGTACACATCAATAACATGTATATCAAATATACCTGTGTTCATCTTGCCGATCTTCTTATCTGCCAAATACTTGGGGTAGTTGCGCTTCCAGTGGCCAGTGCCCTTGCAATAGTAGCACTCAGTATCAGACTTAGGGCCAACTCAAGTTTTCTTCTCACGTGCAACAACAAATTTACGGCCCTTCTTTCCCTTCTGTTTACCCTTCTTGTCTTTCTTGAAACCAGTGGTCTTATTGATCATCAACACTTGATGTTCTTTCTTGATCTCCACTTCAACAGTATTAAGCATTGAGATAAGCTTGGGGAGAGACTTCTTCATGCCATGCATGTTATAGTTCATCACGAAGGTCTTGTAGCTAGGTGGTAGAGATTGGAGAACACTATGTATGCCTAAGTCAATGGGAATAATTATTCCTAAGGACACAAGCTTATCAGCGTGCCCAGAAATTTTGAGTACTGATACCTTCGATCCATATTACGGATGTAGTATAGCTTCTTTTTCCCTAGTAGACCTAGGTTATTGACTCCTCGGGAAGCGAATGCGTAGTGAAGTTACTTTAACAGACCTTTGGGAGTTTTAGAATTCCTTTTGTGTTTTTACGGGACCAATAGTTTGCGTCTTTTTGTTGTTGTCGATGATGGAGAGAGAGGGCCTAGGGCATTCGGTTTCACCTGTAGCTATGCAAAACATCTGATGGGAATAAAAGGTAGAGATAAAGTATGCATGCACTTGTTAGAGCAAGATAAATTATATGTGGGCAGTGCATCCAAAATTGCTATTGCCTCTGCAACCGCTTATAGCAATAACCTACTAGTCTCATCCATAGAAGAAAGAGAACTAATGATGTGCATAGTGATGTCACCATTAATCCCAAGTAAATCCCTCACATACAGCCGTACTACCCCTTCTATCACTGGGGTTCCCAACCTGTAGATCAGTCATTACTCATACTCCCTATACCTGGCTCAACCCTCGGGGTCTTGGGTACCTGACAAGTCCTTGGATTGAGGCAAGAGAGGATACAATAATCATCATGTCATACAAACTAATACATAATCCCATCTATGATAAATAACATGCACAAACGCTACATAGCTAGGCCGAAGCCCTTAGCCCAAGGAGAATTAGTCACACATAGAGATGAGATCAACAATCATAAACATTGTAATGAAAATCATAAGATTGATAGAAATAGTCTTACAATGTCGCCAATCAAAGAAGAGATCTACTATTACAAGTGGTGGAATATGGCTATGGAGATGGAGAAGGGTTTTGAGATCTAGAGGCGGCTGATGATCTAAGGAAAAGTCTTTTGGACGAGGCCAGGGCTTTTTCTCGTCGCCCGAGGCTTCTTTATATAGGGGTCCCTTCACAAAAGTTGTTCTGTTTGACATAACGGTGGTGGCGCCAACTATACGACTAGAACTATACGGCCGGAATTTTGCTCCGGTTGTATAGTTAGTTGTTAAAGCGCCTGCCTTCACTTCACGGTTCCTGGTTTCTTCTGGTTGTTGGAAATCTCGTATCTTTGACTTTAATGTAGTGATTCCCATCTTCAAACGACATTATCTACGTAGAAAAAATATAAAAAGAAAGGATTGCATACCCCTTTAAATATTAGGCATTAGTGGCAGGGTTTAGAGAGATATTTCACCAGAAATATGAATAATATCTAGTTTAAATGTGGACATAGATGGCTATATTTCAGAGCCATCAACCTCCCTAAGCTTAAACTTGATCGTGCTCGAGCAAGAAAACCAAAATCAAAAAAGAACTCAGTATTTAAACTGAAATAACGAGACGGTGATCTTACTCATGATTGGTAGTCTCATGTTTCCTCCACTTCATAAATCTGAAAAACTTCAGCATAGAAAGAGTAATGGCAAGCATATCATACGAGTTTTATGCATCCTTATAGTGCAACAAAATTATTGTTAGCATGGATGATTCAAATGAGTAAACTTTATTCCGTGTCATGTAATCAACTCATAGGCTTGCCTTTGAATAAAGTATAATCATGTAAATTGAGAGTGTGAGAGTTGTCATGAAAAGCATATACACTAGAGTATCTCAATTCTCCCACATCAATAAATCAAGACTTTTCAAGCACTACTTTTCTATTCATTGTCCTTCAAGAATTTCATTTTTTGAGTAATTGAGAGCATGCCAAAGATTTTTATTAGTTTATCGGGCTGTGATGGACACTCATGGCATCACTAAGGTTTTTGTTCCTTTTACATAATGATTACTCATAACAGCCAGAGGAGTGATTCCATCATGATTACAGCTACCCGGGAGTGCCAAGAATCTTACCCACTATAGCATTGCTGCTACATGTGTTTAATCAACTCATAGCCGAAATCTAGGAGTTTCCTCCATGAAGATCGTTCGTAGGCCAGCGGAGTTGTTGGCTTCCCATGAAGTGTTGGGGGGATACCCCCAGGTAGGGTCACGCCGGGGTATAAAGGCCGAGTTAGCCGAGGTACGGCAAGGTCAAAGCGAATGCTGGCCGAGTTACCTCAAGGCAGGCCGAATCTCGGGGTAACCCGGACCAGGGGATGCGCCTAACTGAGTCTCATCCGACTTAAGCCGTAAGCCGGATAGATGAATCTAACTTGTATGCAGGAACATGTGTGACCGGATCAACTATGATCCGGGTCATAGCAAGCTTCTAGGAGAAGGAAGGTATCTCGCTGGTCAAAAGTAACCCCGATGCATAAAGATGAGCGAGCGACAGGTCAGGACCACCGAGGCGTGGTGACAAAGGTGGCGACGCTGATGTCGGCTGATCTGGCGCCAGAGGCTCACGTAGCCTCTGCATGGATGGCGTGGAAGCGACCGGTCGACACTATTTTGGGAGGCGGCATATTCCCTGGAATATGCCTCCACGTATGCCCTAAGTGGAGACCTAGCCACTCCTATATAAGGAGGGCTAGGGCCTCTATAGAGGGGGTTGGTCTGAATTAGTTAGAGCTTACTGGATTGATCTCGATAGACTAGTTGTGACTTGGTTCCTGAGGGCTAGCTAGCGGGTAGAGTAAGAGAGCACCTTCTTCCTCCTCTCTCCAATACAGCTCAAGGAGCACTTGTAATCCGTGAAGTGAATCAAATACAAACCTTCTATGTGAGGAATCACCTCACTATCCCTCCCTAGATTCCCCTAGTGCTATTAGTCCCCACCTTTAGCCTATCCATGGCATCTACCGTGACACCACCACGACAGTTGGCGCCCACCGTGGGGCTAGCGGCGCTAGCAGGGGTCAAGATCCAGACAGGAAACCTCATCGGCACCGTGACGCGCCGTCTCGGGCTCGTTGAATGCTGGCTACTTGACGCGACGCACTTCCATAGCGGCCTCTTCGTCAAGCTCGGTGCGCATAAAGTCTATGTTGCTGTCGATGTATCGTGCGTTCATCCGCGGCACATCGTCGAGGCAGGGGAGCCACCCCTTAGCGTGGTTCACAGTGCGCGTATCGCTCGCTCCCCGGACCATGCTAAGGTGATGATGACTGCGCCAGGCATGGGCGTGAGCAAGGATCCGACACCAGATCCGGAGGTAACACCTAAGGCACCGAGGAAAGGTAGAGGTCCTCCACTAGAGAGGCCTGAGAATGTACTGAGTGAAGCTATGGATAGCTTGGCAAACTCGGTAGCAGCAGTGGTAGATCTGGCTCAGGCACAGGCCGAGCTAGAGGAAACTAGGCAAAAAATTCTAGAGGGAGCGAAAAAGATAGCTGCGGCTCAGCAGTCGTTGAACATGACGCTGCGTGAGTACGCAAAGGCAAATAAAGTAGATGCTGTAAAAGTGAAGGGGAGAAATCTCAAGAGTGAAATGAACAGAGAGGGTGATACTAGGATTGAGGAGTCAGAGAACTATTTGTCCGTGGGGCTGCCGAAGTATAGTACCCCGGCAAAAAACCTCAGAGCAGCGGATGCAGTTGTGTCTGAGTTAGAGGGTCTAACGGGTGAAGCCCGTCAGAGACAACAAGATAGGGTCAATGAGTTGGTTCGGATCGCGAACAGGCAAAATGAGGAATTGCTCAGGGCTAATCCGGAGAGATCTGGGGCCTCCAAGATCGTTCATTCGACGGTGGGTAACCCGGAGAAATCCGCTAGAGCCGCATCGTCTCCTCATGGTGGTCCTAGGAGAGAAGAGGTAGTAACCTCGGCCAGGAGAAACAAACAGATCGTTCTGTATGACCCGACAAGGGCAGGAAAAGCAAAAGAAGTATAGAGAAACGATGATCGACGAAGCGTGAGCCGAGGTGATGCTGGACGAGGTAACCGCAACCAAGGCAATGTCGGTCAAGGAAACGCTGTAAATGGCAATGCCGGATAGCGCAACTCGACAGGACAACCGTAGCAGCGGAATATACCAAGGCAAGAGCAAAGTGCCGGCCGAGGTATGCAACAGAGAGGTGCACCACGAGAGCAAGACCGATATAACGATGGAGATTCAGAAATGGTGAATGCAGGATACCCAAGGCCGGACTATCATGTGATAGGGCCGAGATTGGGAGCAGGGATCTGATGCCTGATGATGCCAGGTTGAAACTGGATCGACTATATAGGTCGGAGCAGATCGAAAGTCAGGGTCCTCCGGGTCCTGCGTGTTTTGTACCCCGGATCATGAAGGAGCCACCGGTACCTAACTTCCAGTTACCCAGAGGCACAAAGACGTATGACGGCAGTACAAAGCCGGAGGACTGGTTGATAAACTATGCTACAACTATGAAAATTGCTACAGGCAACTTGCGATGGGCTGTGAGATACGTACCCCAGATGTTGGAGGGGCCAGCAAGGGTATGGTTAAACAATTTGCTGCCCGGAACTATTAACTGCTGGATCGATTTTGAGGAAATGTTTATCAGCAATTTCTCAAGTACGTATCAGAGGCCAAATAGGCCACATACCCTAGCTATGTGTAAGCAGAGACCGAACGAGACAGACCGGGAATTTTTAACCCGATGGTGTACCGTGAGAAACTCGTGTGAGGGTGTGATAGAGTCGCAGGCCATAGCATGGTTTGCGCAGAGGTGCAAGTATGCAAGCGAGCTGTGGTAGAAGTTGCAAAGGAAAATGCCAACCACTTTGGCAGAGATGATCCGGATTGCTGATTCGTATGCTTTGGGTGATCCGACTCAACCTAGGCTCGTGTCAAGCGAGTCGAATGAGGAGTACTATCAGAGATGGAGCGGATCATCCGGAAGAATGATTACAGAGGTAAAGAAGAGATGATGACGGATCTCGATACAGTTTGCAACAAGTTGCAACTGTGAATCAAGATCAGCCCGGAGCAGGGAGCAATCAACGTCAGAAAACTAGAGGGAAACAGTGGACACCAAGAAATGATGGCAAGAAAACTTGGACGCCAGAGCAGAAGAAACATTGGCAAGAAAAGAAGGACCGTCCGAGGTATACTTATGAGTCGATGTTGGATCAGCCGTGTAAATTTCACACGCCGAATCCGAGAAACCCAGCGGGTCATACAACAAGGAAATGTGAGTGGATGCGTAAGATAGAACAAGGTGGCTCAGGGAATGCTCAGGCACCCCGGAATGATCAACCTCGGCAGGAGTTACCCCGGTAGCAATTGCTCTCCGGAGCAAACACGCAACAGCTAATGTTGCCTCCCCCTCCGCCGAGGTATGATAACCATGAGAGAAGAGATGCGGTGCATCAAGTAGAAAACTAGCATCAGCCGGATCAGAGGTACCTCGAAAATGAGGGGAGGAATGAGTACAGGGAGCATCATCAGAGTTACTGTGTGTTTACCACTAAGGAAACCGATAGGAAGAGCTTGCAGCGCCGACATATGGAGGTCAATGCGGTAATGCCAGCGGTGACGAGGTATATGCCTTGGTCGGACCAGGAAATTACCTGGAACATCAAAGATCATCCCAAGCTTATGCCGAGTCCTGGTTCGTATGCGTTAGTGCTGGATCCGACATTCATTGGGCCTAACATCAATGTGAGGTTCTCCAAGGTACTGATTTACAATGACAGTAGCATTAACATCATGTATGCGGATACAATGCGCAAGTTGGGTATCTCGGAGAACATGCTCCAAGATACAAGGACAACTTTCCATGGCATTGTGCCAGGCATCTCTTGTGAGCCAATAGGCAAGGTCCGGGTTGACGTATTGTTTGGCACAAGAGATAACTGCCGAACTGAGAATTTGGAGTTCGAAGTGGTGAACTTGGAAAGCGCATATCACGCGTTACTCAGAAGACCTGCATTGAACAAGTTCATGGCAAGCTGTCACATCAGTTACTTGAAGATGAAGTTGCCCGGGCCAAATGGAGTGATTACCATTGCTGGGGATTTCCGACGTTCCATCGAGTGTGCGTTGTCTGGGTCTAACCTAGCCGAGTCACTCGTGATTGCTCAAGAGAAAAGAAAAATCCAGGAGGCGGCATCGTTGGCTCAGTCCGCGTAGAAATATATGCCGGCGTTGAGTAATCCACATGGTAGCGTTTCGTTCCAAGCCACAAAGGATACCAAGAAAGTGCTCGTTGATGATATGTTCCCAGAGCGCACTGTAACAATTGGTGCCGGGTTGAATGAAAAATAGGAAAGCGAGCTCGTCAACTTCCTCCGTGAGAATCGGGATATTTTTGCTTGGTCCACACAGGACTTGCAAGGTGTTCCGAGGGAGTTGTCCGAGCACTCTTTGAACGTGAGACCCGGAGCAAGGACGGTGAAGCAACCTCTCCGCCGCTTCGCCGAAGATAGGAGAAAGTCATTGGAGATGAAATAGCTCGGTTACTAGCAGCAGGATTTATCATGGAAGTACTTTACCCGGATTGGCTATCTAATCCGGTGCTGGTGGAGAAGAAGAAGGATGATCCGAATGTGGCAGTGGTTTGGCGTATGTGTATCGATTACACGAACCTGAACAAGGCGTGTCCAAAAGATCCATTTCCACTGCCAAGGATAGATCAAGTCATAGACTCGACTGCTAGATGTGAACTCTTGTCATTCATTGATGCATATTCTGGTTTCCACCAGATACCTCTAAATCCGGATGATCAAATAAATACTGCATTTATCACCCCGTATGGGGCTTATTTCTATCACACCATGCCATTTGGTTTACGTAATGCAGGGCAACGTACCAAAGATGTATGCAGAAATGTTTGCACGACCAAATAGGTCAAAATGTACAAGTATATGTGGATGGTGTGGTTATCAAGACCAAGGAAAGCAAAACGCTCCTTGACGACATCAGGGAGACATTCGCGAACTTAAGAAGGTTCCAGATGAAGCTTAACCTAGAAAAATGTACCGTCGGTGTCCCGGCTGGAAAATTACTCGGATTTCTTGTATCTAGCCGAGGTATTGAAGTTAATCCAACTAAGATCCGGGCCATTGAGCGAATGGAATTGCCGAAGTGTCTTAACGATGCCTAGAAGTTCACTGGTTGCCTGGCATCGTTAAGTCGGTTTGTATGTCGGTTGGGAGAAAAGGCGTTGCCTCTCTACCAACTCATGAAAAAGTCGGATAAGTTCATTTGGGCCTTGCCAATGAAGCCTTTGCCCACTTAAAGAAGATGTTAGCCACTGCACCAGTGTTAGCCTCTCCACTATCAAAGGAGCCAATGTTGCTCTACATAGCCGCAACCAACCGAGTTGTAAGTGCAGTGATTGTGGTAGAGCGAGATGAAGAGGGTAAGTCGGTGCAAAGACCAGTGTATTATCTGAGAGAGGTATTATCTGCCTCAAAGCAGAATTACCCACACTATCAAAAGGTGGCCTACGGTGTCTATATAGTAGCTAAGAAGTTGAAGCATTACTTTGAGGAGCATCCCATCAAAGTAATATGTGAAGCTCCCATATCCGAGATAATGAGTAACAAGGATGCGAGTGGTAGGATTGCGAAATGGGCAATTGAACTAGCTCCCTATGCACCACAATATGACAGAAGAGAAGCAATCAAGTCTCAGGCTGTGGCCGACTTTTTTGTGGACTGGGCCGAGGTACAATACGAACCACCGCTACCAGATCCGAACTACTGGAGGATGCACTTTGACGGGTCAAAGACAAAAACCGGGGTAGGTGCCGGAGTTGTACTTACCTCGCCAAAGAAGGACCAGCTGAAATATGTGCTACAGATCCATTTCGCAGCGTCGAACAATGTCACTGAATATGAAGCACTTGTGCATGGGCTCAAAGTGGCAAAAGAAATTGGTATACATCGGATCCAATGCTTTGGCGACTCGGATTTGGTAGTTCAGCAAGTGTCGGGGCTATGGGACGCTCTTGATCCAAACATGGCATTATACAGATTCCATGTGCAGAAAATATCGGGTTATTTTGAGGGATGCGAATTTCGTCATGTACCCCGGGTGGAAAATGAGGCTGCCGACATGCTGTCTAAGCTCGGATCAACCCGACAAGCAATTCCACCGGGTGTAGCATTAGAGCACCTCAGAAAACCATCTATCAGACCATCCCTAGAAACCGACTCAATCTATGTCCCGGAGGATACAAAATCCGGAGCTATGCCCATGGACATTGACATGGGAGGTGGCGCGCGAAACCCGGGGATTGCCTCAGTGAACCCGAGGACTACCTCGCAGGACCCGGGGACTGCTCAGCGTGATCCAGTTGAAGTTATGCCGGTGGATCAGATGGAAATTGATGAGGATGTGTTCCCTGTGCGAGCAATACCAGCTTGGGCACTTACTATATTTCAATTCCTGAAAGATGGAATGTTACCCACTGAGGAGGTGCTATCCAGGCAAACTCAGAGGAGAGCAAAGGCATACACAATCATCAATTCCGAGCTATACAAAAGGAGTGTGACCAATGTCCTCCAGCGATGCGTTGACCCGGAAGAAGGGCTTGACATCCTCCGAGATATACATCAAGGGGAGTGCGGGCATCATGCCTCGTCCCGAGCCTTGGTGGCAAAAGCTTTCCGGCATGGATTCTACTGGCTAAGTGCCTTAGAACAAGCAGAAGATCTGGTGAGAAAATGCAATGGTTGTCAGAGGTATGCTACCAAGACACATATGCCTATGTCAAAACTCAAGACCATACCAATCACATGGCCATTTGCCGTATGGTGTTTGGATATGGTTGGCCCGTTCAAACCAGCAAGGGGGAATATGACTCACATTTTGGTCATGGTGGATAAATTTACAAAATGGATTGAAGTGAAGCCAATAAGAAAATGCGATGGAGCTACGGCCGTGACATTTCTCAAAGACATCATCTTGAGATACGGTTATCCTCACAGTATCATAACTGATAATGGCACAAATTTTGCGGAAGGAGCATTTGCGTGTTTCTGCCGGGATAAGAAGATCCGGCTGGATGTTGCCTCGGTAGCCCACCCCGAATCGAACGGACAAGTCGAAAGATCCAACGGATTAGTACTATCCGGGATAAAACCCCGGCTCATTGAGCCGCTGCAAAGATCAGCGGGGTGCTGGATAGAAGAACTACCAGCGGTACTGTGGAGTTTAAGAACAACTCCGATCAACGATCAAGCTATCGCCATTTTTACGGTATATGGGGCGTATTACCAGCCGACATAGAGCATGACTCGCCTAGGGTCACCCAATACACGTGTCGAAGTGCAAGAAGCCTGGCAAAATGATGTTGATCTGCTGGAAGAAGCGAGAGAATTGGCATTGTCCAGATCTGCCATATATCAGCAAAATCTCCGATGCTATCATAGCCGGAAAGTAAGCCCCCGAGTTTTCTGGGAAGGCGATCCGTGCTCGTTGGTACGATCTTGGCATGCATAAGTTATCCCCCCCATGGGAAGGGCCATTCATTGTGAGCAAAGCACTGCACAATGATTCTTATTATCTTATCGATGCAAAGCCACAGGAAAAGAACAAGGCGGACAGGTTCGGCGAGGAATCTAAGCATCCATGGAATGTAGCTCTACTTCGTCCTTTCTACACTTAGCAGAGAAGTGTATGTATCCGAGTCTTCTCATATGTCGGTATGTACGCCGACAATGAGCTTATCAATGAAATGTTGGTACCTCGGCGAGAACTCGGACCGCCTTAATAATATTTGTTGTCTTGTATTATTTAAAGTGCACCGGAGTAAGTTGTTCTACTTAACTCGGATTAGTAGTGTGTGAGCACCAAAAACCCAACTCTTCGACTTGCTGCTGTCCAACAAGATTTGGCTTCATGGCAAGCAAGAGAACAAGTTTGGAATTGCGTAGCACATGAAAAACGACTAAGGAAAAGAACTTCATCGAGCCGATGTTGGTTTTTCGAACTAACCTTGTATTTACTTTCAAATTTATTATGCTGAATTATTTTGAGCTAAGCCTAAAGTTTCCAAGTATTGTTAAGACAATTTTTGAAGCTCGGATTCGTAAGTCGTAAAACCGAAGCAAGGTAGTCACGAGAGCCGTAAGATTGACGAACGAGAAAATGAAACTCGGGACTACGCCCAAGTTAATCCGCATAAAAACTTAGTAGCAAAATATCACATGTGTACTGGATACAATTCCACCCGGCATACCGGGGATCTGATAAATTTTAAAGTGTTTTCACTCAAGGAGCAGCAGGAGGAGGAAGTTCGGCATCATCTTCGCTGTCTTCGATGTCGGAGGCATCGCCCTCTTCATCCTCATCCGAGCCGTCTTCAACATTCTCAGCATTTTCGTCACCAGCGGCTTCCAGGAAGCTCGGTCCCTCAGTCCATTCATGAATGGGAGCATATTCGATGAGGCTAGCGCAAACTGGCGAGCTACCCACTCTGGGTCACTGGTCCATTTGGATCCGGTGCGCATGCGCGGTAAGAGGTTGAGGTCGATCTTCTCGTACCACATAAGTACGTAATGGAGAATGGTCTCAGCTGCGACACGTCCAGCTGACTCCCTCCAAAGGTCGAGCTGTGTCTTGATTTCCATCAACTTTTCAGCAAGAGCTGCGGTTCCCTCCGGAGTGTCTTCGGCAGGCCAAAACGTGTTGAAGATTCGGACTGCAACGTCAAGGAGATCCTTGCCATAGTTCTTGATGATTTCCAAGTGAGATGACAGGCTGACCAACAGGTCCTCCATGTCATAGGGAATGTCTTCACCATCAGGAACAACGGGAGTACCCCTATCTCGACAGAAATTAGCAACAACGACGCTCGCAATGGCAATGCCCTCTGGAAATTTGCCTGAAAACGAGATAAGAGAAGCAAGTAGAGAAGAGGCAAGTGAAGTAACCCGGAGAAATATGCCGGCTAAGGGAAAGGAACTTACGTAAAATGTGGCAGTGGATCCGGGTCAATTCCTTGGTACAGTCATCGCGTCTTTTGCGGAGTTACACAAGTTCAGCGTTCGCCGACTCAAGCTTGACCTCGGCCTCCTGGAGAAGTTCTCGGTCCTTAGCAATTTGGAGATTAAGGCGCTCGCGCTCTTCAATATAGTCCTGGCCAGCCTTTTCAAGCTCGGATTGGTGCTGCGCTTTTAATTTCTTCATCTCTGCTTTGAGCTTGGCGATCTCATCATCCTTGGTTCGGAGGAGGGCAAGCTCATCGTCTTTCTTTTTGAGCTCGGCCTGATGCTGCCCTGCTTGTTCGAGAAAATACAGCATCATATTAGGCACGGGCACACTATCTTCCAGCGATACTAAAATAGTTTGTTAACCCGGCAAAGCCGAGGTATGAATGTTTGCCGAGCCAAAGAAGAAGGGAGATGGAAAGCATAGCAAGGTCAGACAAAAGTAACTTACCCTTAATCTGATCCAGATTCTTCCTCATAAGCTTGTTCTCAGCCTCCACCCCAGCTGCGAAAACCGAATGACGGATTAGTTCGGCAGAAGAGATGAGGGGAAAACAGAAAAATGTGAAGAAGAGCATTTACCGCTTTTCTCGTGATCAGCGAGATGTGCATTGTGCTTTGCGAGCAGCATTTTGTGAGTGTCCAGGAGACGCTGAAACTCAGCGCTCTGGCGGTTGGTGGTCACCTGAAAAGAGTACAAAAATATAGCTTAAGCCTTGTGCATATTCGAAGTGTACAAGACCCGGGCCAAGTGGAATTTAACCCGGCTCTAGGTGTGTGCATATTCGAAGTGTACAAGATCCAGGCCAAGCAGAACTTAACCCGGATCTAGGTGTGTGCATATTCGAAGTGTACAAGATCCGGGCCAAGCGGAACTTAACCCGACTCTAGGTGTGTGCATATTCGAAGTGTACAAAATCCGGGCCAAGTGGAACTTAACCCGGCTCTAGGTGTGTGCATATTCGAAGTGTACAAGATCCGGGCCAAGCGGAACTTAACCCGGCTCTAGGTGTGTGCATATTCGAAGTATACAAGACCCGGGCCAAGTGGAACTTAACCTGGCTCTAGGTGTGTGCATATTCGAAGTGTACAAGATCCGGCCAATGAACTTAACCCGCTCTAGGTGTGTGCATATTCGAAGTGTACAAGATCCGGGCCAAGGAACTTAACCCGCTCTATGTGTGTGCATATTCAAGTGTACAAGATCCGGGCCAAGCGGAACTTAACCTGCTCTAGGTGTGTGCATATTCGAGTGTACAAGATCCGCCAAGCGGAACTTAACCCGGCTCTAGGTGTGTGCATATTCGAAGTGTACAAGATCCGGGCCAAGTGGAACTTAACCCGGCTCTAGGTGTGTGCATATTCGAAGTATACAAGATCTGGGTCAAGTGGAACTTAACCCGGCTCTAGGTGTGTGCATATTCGAAGTGTACAAGATCTGGGCCAAGTGGAACTTAACCCGGCTCTAGGTGTGTGCATATTCGAAGTGTACAAGATCCAGGCCAAGTGGAACTTAACCCAGCTCTAGGTGTGTGCATATTCGAAGTATACAAGATCCGGGCCAAGTGGAACTTAACCCGGCTCTAGGTGTGTGTATATTCAAAGTGTACAAGATCCGGGCCAAGTGGAACTTAACCCGGCTCTAGGTGTGTGCATATTTGAAAGTGTCAAGGAGCTACGCTAGTTTTCTAAGGAGCATCCGGCCGAGTAACAAGTTACTCCCCCGGAGGCTCAGGGACTAATGGTTATATCACTAATATATACAGCATGCTAAGGAAAAGGTGAAGTAACGTACCTCCATCATCCGACCCGCAAGGTGAATCGCCTTAGCGGCTGTGTTCATCTGAGCAGAAAACTCGGCAGGACCGAACTTCTCTAGGAGATCGTCGTTGTAGACAAACTCCGCCTTGTTCCAGTTGTTCATGAACTCGATCAAGGTCGGAGGATATCGTTTGCCGCTGAGCATGTGGGGCGCCACCAAGCCCTTGGCATGTGCTTCCCTCCTCTCAACCTGAGCAAGGGCCGGGCTGGTGTGCAAGACAAGTTGCTGCACATTAGCTGGCTCGGCAGGGGCGTCCTTCGGTGCTGGAGGCTTCTTGGAAAGCATGGACGCGAGAGTGCGCTGTCCAGACTCAACGGACGCTGCCCTGGTAGCGTCAGGGGCCTTTTTGCCTTTGGGATACTGAGAGGAGGAAGTTGTTACAGCAGATTTACCCTTGGGAGCTGCCTGGGTGCTTTCTCGCCGAGACTGAGAAGACTCGGACAAGGCGGAGGGGCTTGGCGTTGCTGCTTTGGCTGCTGGCGCTGGAGTTGGTGCTAGTGCTGGTGCTGGTGCTGTTTTCTTCTTCTTCGGAGGTACTGAAGTAGACTCGGTAGTAGCTGGTTGTAGCGGAGCCGAAGTGGTGAATGCCGCTGCCTCGGCTGGGTCAGTCTCCCCCGCTCCAAGGTTGCCCCCTCTTGACGAGGTGGGCTGGAACCCGGAGCAGCCGCTGAATCCTCCGGAATAGGTCTCAGCGGGCGTGAATCGTCGCCACGAGGGGGAGAAGGGCTAAGTCGGAGCGGCGAAGCGATGCTAGATCCACTCTGGGGGACCTCAACCGCAGCCCTGCCGAATCAAATAATGTCAGATGAGAAACTATAACAATGCAAGAACAAGTAAATGGCAGAGGGAAAAAGAGGCTTACGCATCCGAGGTCAGTGGCTCCTTGGGCTTCCGAGCCCTTCGTGCTGGGGCCTTGGTTGTAGGCTTGGAGGCAGTCTTATCCCCGGACTTCTTTCGCCTTTTGGCTGGCTGAGAAGGTCCGGAGGATGAAGTGGATACGGCTTCCCTTTTCTTCTTCGGCACAACCGGAACAGGGTCACCCACGGCAAGGGGAGGGTCCTCATGGATATTCCCACCGGGGTTTGCTGATGCCGGAAAAGCATAAGAAAGGGGGACAGCGTCAAATGCTTCCATCACCTCAACATCCGAGTCATCTTCATCGTCGGGCCAATCTCTAATGGAAGAGAGTTTACCGGTGGGTCGCTTGGTCGCGTTGGCCATTGGGATGAACATCTCCTGATCTGGTTCTTCGTCGTCCGAGGTCTCCCGGTTAGGTGCACATTTGAGGGTGGGATCGGTGCCATCCTCGATAGTTTGTTGAAGGAATTTCTAAAGGAAAGAAAAGATGACAGAGTTAAAGATATAGCAGCGACCGACATAAGATCTGATTCGGAGAAAGTTTCTGGTGCGAAGCTTACCACGGGAGGAAGCCTATCCTAGCAATAGTGCTCAATTCCCCACGTCCATTCAGAGGAGAAGTCCTTGTGGGTGGTGAAGAGGGCCTTGACCCGACGATAGATTTCTGTGTTGCTCAGCTCGAAAGACAAGGTCCGGTTGGGGTCACGGCCCTAGCTCATGTGGCACACCTTGTGAGTGCGTTTCTGGAGAGGGGAGATCCGGTTGCGGATGAATGTGATCATGGCGTCCTCGTTGTGCAACCCGAGCTCCTTCAGCTCCGTGAATCTTTTGTTGACCTGGTTGGCCAAGACTGTGGGCTTCTTGGGGACAATGTCCCACAACTCCGGGTTAGGAGGACCCGGAGCATAGGGGCGAAGCCAGATCAGGTCTTCAGTGTCGTCGTTCCGAACATAAAAGAAGGTCCGGGCCCATCCTTTGTAGGAGTCCATCCCGGTAACCCGGGGAAACACAGAGAGCCTCCGGGAAGAAATGGACGCAGCGCCAAACTGCGTAAGTTGTTTGTCCTCCGGCTCTAGATCGACACTCGGAATTACGTTACGATGAAGGCCAAAGAACCGGATCCATAGCTCCTTTGTGGGCCATAATCCGGCATAGCCTTCGATCGTGGAGGCGAAAGAAGAGAGAGATGTGATGGCATTGGCAGGAAGGTGGTGCAGGTGGAGTTCATAGGTGTTCAACCAATCATGGAAAAAATCGCTAACTAGCAAACCGAATCCCCGCTGGAAGTGTGACAAGAACACCACAAAATCACCCAGATTGGGTGAGGGGGCGAGTTCTGCGGAGGCGAGGCACGCAGTGACGCCTGCGAGGATGCGCCTGGTGCGGTAGAGCCAATCCAGGTCATCCTAGCAGACCCAGGATCTAGCCCACGCACCACGGTCCGCCGCCGCAGCATCTTCCTCCATCTCCTGCTCGGTGACGATGAGCTCTTCTTCGGTCATCTCGAGTTCGTTTCCCTCACTGGCGCTAGCGGCGGTGGGGCAGACCTAGGCCAGCATGACCGTGGCGGAGGAGGTGCGCAATGGCGGCGGCGCTGCACTCAAATGCGTGTGGCGGCCGTGCGATGCAAGGGAGAAGACGAAGAAGAAGAACTAGAGGCAGAGGGGCGCGGAAGTGGGAAAAGACCCAAGGGGCGCACCCCTCCCCTGTTTAACCACTCCATCAAGGAGGAAGTGGGATCGCGTTATGCAGATATGCCACACGGTGTGGCCATGTATAAACCAGATGGGCCAATCAGCGAAGAGACACACGGAGGACCACAGGATGTAGCAGATCCCATGACGTGACGCATTGATGCAGTTAACGAGGAGGCAGGCCAGACGTGACATGCGCTACAGTGATAACTGACAATTACTGCAGTAGTTACTGTGGCTGGCCCTTAAAATGAGGCAACCTAATGATTAGCCTCCACGTGGGGAAGCGTACGAGAGGAGGAAAGATAACCCGGATGAGATTATGGTAACCCGGCCAGCAAGTGAAAACTTGAAATGTGCCAAGGGAAAGTAAACCCATGAGATCCGAGATAAGAGGTAACTCAGAGAAGGAGCACAAAGCTCGGTGAAATTGAACCTGCTGTGGCCTTAGCAGCAAAGGCAACTAAGACCGCACCAGCTTCAGGGACTAATGTTGGGGGGATACCCCTGGGTAAGGTCACGCCGGGGTATAAAGGCCGAGTTAGCCGAGGTACGGCAAGGTCAAAGCGAATGCTGGCCAAGTTACCTCAACGCAGGCCGAATCTTGGGGTAACCCGGACCAGGGGATGTCCGCCTAACTGAGTCTCATCCGACTTAAGCCATAAGCCAGATAGATGAATCTAACTTGTATGCAGGAACAAGTGTGACCGGATCAACTACGATCCGGGTCATAACAAGCTTCTAGGAGAAGGAAGGTATCTCGCTGGTCAAAAGTAACCCCTGATGCATACGGCATGGCGAAGCGGACAGGGGCAGACCAGGCGTGGCCGACAAAGGTGGCGCCGCAGAGGCTCACGTAGCCTCTACATGGATGACGCGGGGGAAAAGCGACCCGGTCGGCTTACTATTTTGGGAGGAGGCATATTCCCTGGAATATGCCTCCACGTATGCCCTAAGTGGAGACCTAGCCACTCCTATATAAGGAGGGCTAGGGCCTCTGTAGAGGGGGTTGGTCTGAATTAGGCAGAGCTTACTGGATTGATCTCGATAGACTAGTTGTGACTTGGTTCCTGAGGGCTAGCTAGCGGGGAGAGTAAGAGAGCACCTTCTTCCTCCTCTCTCCAATACAGCTCAAGGAGCACTTGTAATCTGTGAAGTGAATCAAATACAAACCTTCCGTGTGAGGAATCACCTCACTATCCCTCCCTGGATTCCCCTAGTGCTATTAGTCCCCACCTTTAGCATATCCATGGCATCTGCCGTGACACCACCACGACATGAAGTTTGACATGCATAAAGCTATATCATTCTTATGATTAACAAGTCAAACTTTGGCACGCTCACAAAAACCGCTAAATATTAATTCAATCGAACAAATCCTTTTAAAGAGAGATATCAAGTCTAACATTTTCAGTGGTGTTGAGTGTCTCTACAAATAAACCTTCAAGACTAAACACTACAACACCCAAGCCTTCAATTGTGAGACTTTTTCTTATTACAATTGTTTAGCAATTTTTAGGCAAGACTTGGTTAATTACGAGAGCTAGAACAAAACATACCCAACTAAATACCCATGCAAACGAAAATCTTACTACAATATAAAGACTCACTCCACCAATATAATATCTCAACATTTACTACTAACTAGCATAGGTTTCTCAAACTTCAAAAGTGTGGAGTCATAAGGCATACCTCTCATGTTTGGTTCCACTTCTCTCTTCCTTTTTTTATTTGCTTCTTGGAAACTCGAAGTTGATCACTCTCCTACAAACATATGAACTTCGAGGCAGAAAGAAAAGAAAGAGGGAAAATAAGGAAAAATGGAGAAATCTTTTTATTGTTTTTTAAGAGAGGGAATTTAGAAAATAGAAAATTGGCGACAAAGTTCGGCTAGAAAATCTAGAAAGCATATAGAAAACTAAAAATGAAGTGTTTGGGAAACCAACACGAGTGCTTATAAACTCAAATAAAAACACAACCTCAAAATAAATAAAAGCAAATGAACGCCAAATAAAGATACATGAGGAAACTTCCCCAAGCTTAGGCTTTTGCGAGCCCTTCAAATCATTGTGGTGGCGGGAAAAAGTCGTTACTCCAGTTCGAAAATTGAGTTGAGAGGTTACTAGTTTTCTCTCGGAGGTTCAAAGAGAGGATATGCATTCTCTCCACAGTCCCTCCAAGTTCTTGGAAGTCTTGCTATGTAGCGAACCGGGTTTGTGGCTGCTCCTCTTGAAAAGGAACTTCTTGCTCCTCCTCTTGGTCCTCATCCTCCTCAGGGACCTCCTCCTTGGGTTGGTGTTGCTCAAATTGCAAGTCATATAGCAAACGTACTTCCTCGATAGATAAAAGACCATTAGGCATAGGAGCTAGGTAGAGACGCCCAGCTCCAGCAATATGCAGGTAATAAACACCACCTCTCCTAGTGAGCATTCCACAAGCTTTCAAAGTGGAGAAACCAACACGTCGCTCACCTAGCATGGGTTGCAACTCACCTAGGTCGATAGCTAGGGTAGTGGCAAGCACGGTGATGACGCCTCCACCTATGATTAGTCCTTGGCTTTGGGAGGCTTGGTGCTCCAAGTAGCGCACAAGGATGTCACCCAAGTTGAGTGACAAGCCGCAGTTGATGTAAGCAACCTTTGCAATGACTAATATGTCCTCCTCGTTGAGTCTCGTGAACTCATTACGTGCTTGCAAGGTGTTATCAATAACATAGAACAAATAGCGAATTGCAGGATGTTGAATATTCTTCCCCCTGCTCACTCTATTAGTAAAACTCATTCCATTATAATATTGTTCAGGGGTAGGTTCTAAGCCAGTGTAGGATGCGCGTAAAGCATTATCATCATTGTTTAGCAAATTAAAGCATGCGCACCATTCATCTAAGGTTAAAGTGTAATTGTTGTTCATGAGTCGGAAATAAATAGTGTCCTCTCCTTGCCATTGTTTAACGGTGCTTTGCAACGAACTTAGAAATTCAATGGTTAAGCAGCGATAAGTAGGCACATCATTGTACACAAAGTTTTGCAGGCCAACTCTATTGTAAAGTAAATTGAAGTCCTCAGAAATACTGAGTTGGTTCAATATAATGGGGCAAGCCCACTTGGTGGCCTTCACTTCGTGGTTCTTGATCTTGTTGAAACGATCATGTTGGGGCTCATCCCTGAACCGTATCCCCATGCGTTCTTGAGTGATAGCCCGAGAAGCGCTAGCGGTGGCACGAACACGAGTTTGGCTCCTTGTGTTCATCATCTAAAACATTGAAGAAAGACAAAAAATAAAACTTTTTGATCCATCAATAGTAAGTACAACGTATTCCTCATCATAGCACACTAAAGAATCTCCTCAAAATAATAATCTAGGCAAGAGAATCATGGCAATTGGTTCATCGTAGGTCTCACCCTATATTGATAATGACAATAGATCAAAGATAAATTTGCAAAAAGTAATTGGAGGATCGGAGGAGAAACATACCGTAGATCACTTGTGTGCGAGGAAATCAAACGAAATTGAGTAGAGATAAAGTTCTCTTGAGGTTTTCAGAGAGTTTGGAGGTAGAAGAGAGAAAAAGGATTGAAGATTTGGAGTTGGAGGTACCTCCCCGTGCGATTTTATGGTCGGAAGCAACTATACGGGCGCAACTATTTGGCCGGAACAATGTGTTCCCGCCGTATAGTTGGCCTTCTATCAAAATTTTAGGGTTTCCTCCTGGTGGCACAGCTATACGATCGGAACAATATATTCCCGCCGTATAGTTGGTCGTCAAACTATTTGTCCCTGGGAAAGAAAATATACAAAGGCATCGATATCTATACTACCGGAACTATACGGCCGGAATTTTTATTCCCACTTTGTAGTTGGTCGTTAAACTCTCAGTATATTGGAAAAGAACTTGTACAGAGGCACTGATATCTATACGACTAGAACTATATGGCCAGAATTTTTATTCCCGCCATATAGTTGGTCATTAAACTCTCAGTACATATGAAAGAAAAATTATCGATGGCAAAGATATCTATACGACCGGAACTATACGGCCGGGATTTTTATTCCTGCCGTATAGTTGGTCGTTAAACTCTCTGTGTGCATCAAAAAAAATCTATTTCTTTGAAAACTACTTGTTTTCCTGTAACTTAGTGATATACCTTGTTTTTGACAGAAAAATGGCAGTAAATATTGTCGACCAACAACAACATGAATAAAGCTGGATTTTTAGTACTACTGAACTTCTTCTCCTCAATTGGAGTTTTCTAGCACTCTTTATTGAACATAAACTTAAACAAAAACTTAAAAACTTTACTCAAACCTTTATTTCACATGGTTTGCCTCCCATGAAGCGCTCTTTTATGGTCAATAGCTTGACCTTAATGTTTCTCACTTAGGCCAGATGAGTGGAACACCCACTCCAAAGTAGTTGGCCTTCAAAGTGATGACTGATACGTTGCTAACGTATCTGTAATTTTTGATGTTCCATGCTTGTTTTATATCTACTTTCTTATGTTTTATCCACACTTTGGAGTATTTTTATACACTTTCTTGGACTAACCTATTAACAAGATGCCACAGTGCTAGTTGCCTGTTTTCTACTGTTTTTGGTTCCAGGAAAGCCAAAAAATGAATATTCTCGGAATTGGACAGGACAAAAGCCAAAGTCAATATTTTACCGAGGGGCACATGGAGCCAAAATACGAGACGGAGAGGGGCCAGGGGCCGGCCACACCACCTGGCCACGTGGCCAGGCCTAGCCAGCGCCAGGGGGTGGTGCGGCCGCCTAGGGCACCCCCTCGGCCTCCCCTTTCGCCTATAAGAAGCGTCCGATATAGAAACCCTAAGAACCCGATCAAAATTCCCCGAAAGAGTCTGTAGCCACCGTCATCTCCATCCCTAGATCGGGAGGGATCTGAAGCTCTTCCCGGCACCCTGCCGGAGGGGAGAATTCACCCTAGAGGCCTTCTTCATCACCATGCCTTCCTCCGGTGTGATGCGTGAGTAGTTCATCCCTGGACTACGGGTCCATGTAGTAGCTAGATGGTTGGTTCTTCTCCTTTGTGCTACCATGTCTAGATCTTGCGAGCTCTGTTCATGATCAAGATCATCTATTTGTAATCTTACATGTTGTGTTTGCAGAGATCCGATGGATATTGAGATGCTATTTCAGATTGATTATTGATTCTATCATGTCTTTCTTATTTGTGATCTTGCATGCTCTCCGTTGTTAGTAGCTATCTTGGCTGAGTAGATGCTAGCAACTCCAAGAGGGAGTATTTATGCTCGATAGTGGGTCCTCTAGGAATCTAGGGAAGTTACAGAAATCTCTAAGGTACTAGATGTGTTGTTGCTACTAGGGAGAAAACAACAATCCTTTGTTCATAGAACAATCGTATTGTTTACTTTACACACAATGCTTAATGCAATTATATGTTGCTTGCAACTTAATACCGGAGGGGGTTCGGATGATAACCTGAAGGTGGATTATTAGTCATAGATGCAGTTGGATTACGTTCTATGTATAATTTTGTAATGCCCAATCAAATCTCATAGGAGTCAAGATGATTAGTATATGCATGTATGCTTTCTCGGTGTCTGTCAATTGCCCCGCTGTAATTTGTTCACCCAACATGTCATCTATCTTAAGGAGAATCACCACTAGTGAACTATGGACCCCGATCCTTTCTTTTACCATCAATCTACAATCTACTATTTACTATTTTATGCAAGCAATTACTATCTTCCACACAATACGTTTAATCCTTTGTTTTCAGCAAGACCAGTGAGATTGACAACCTCATTGTAAGTTGGGGGCAAAGTTCTATGATTGTGTTATGCATGATTCCAAGTTGGAAACAACACCTTGGAGGTGTTTCCTTGCTCCTACTGGTTTGATAACCTTGGTTTCATAACTGAGGGAAAACTTGTTGCTATACTCATCATACCTTCCTCTTGGGGTTCCCCAATGAGCTCAACATATTGAGTAAGCAATGGCCTCCTTTTCATCATGCTTGGCTTTCTTCTTCCTGGGAAAATGAATAACAAAAGGATCCCACGAAGGCAATTGAAGCTTCACGTTCCCTTCATGTAGATTAATGAAAGCCTTAATAGTTCTTAAGAAAGGATAGCCTAATATAATAGGAGCAGTAGCATCTTCAGACATGTCAACAATAACAAAATTAATAAGAGCGGGACAACCTTTAATGTATACTAAAGTATTCTCCTTAATTCCTACAACTTGTTTGTAGGTAGAATCTGCTAGATGCAATTTTAACTCAGTGATTTCGAAGGAGCCAAGATTTAACTTGTTAAAAAGACTCTTCGGAATTGTTGAGACGCTTGCACCTAGATCACAAAGTGCAGTTATCTCATTGGTTCCAATTTTAATCTTAATAGTAGGCTCAAATATGTCATCAAGCTTTGCAGGTAATTTTTCAGAAATTTTCTTATATTCTTCCTCAAGCTCACGTACCTTTATTGCTACCTGATTAACGAAGTGTTGGTACATAGCTTCCTCACTACCTTCACTTACCGGAATCTTAACGTTGATCCTTTTTACGAGATCTTCAACGGTGTAACTTGGTGAAGGAGCATTACTATAGTCAAGTTCTTCAGGTTCCTCCCTTTGGATTCTCATCATCTTGAGATCTTCAACAGGATTGGGCTCAGCTTTACCTGCAAATTTGGCTAGAATGAGAGTTTGGCTCTCAATTATCTTACCTAGCTGTGCCTCAACGATCCTCATTCTTTCTTGGAGGGTCTGCAAATCATTTCTCAAACTAACAGCTTGGTTAGATAATTTACCAAGCATAGCATAATGGTTCTCCGTTATTTTAACAAGAATATTGTTTTGTTCATTTTGTGAATCTATAAAAGACTTAAGTGTTTCTTGGAGACTACCATTACTAGTTCCCATATTATTATTAGAGTTACCTGGAGGACTAGAATAATGTTTCTGAAAATTAGGATTATAATTCTTCTTCCAAGCAGGGTAATAATCGTTACGAGCTATGAAGTCTATTTCTTCAATATTTGTTTCGGGGATAGCTCTTACCTAGGTTTCCTTACCTTTTATGGCTTGTATGAGCTCATCCAACTTAGCATTGAGTTCTTCATTTTCTTTTGGTGAGATGGAGTTCACCTTCTTCGTGTTCGATCTATCCACATGCCATTGGGCATGGTTGTATTTTATATTGTCTAGCAGCTTCTTTGCTTCGGTGATATGTTTACCGATAAATGTTCCTCCAGCTGCAGTATCAAGCATAGACTTAGACACAGGGTTAAGAGCATTATAAAATAGATGGAGAATTGACCAGTCTTCCATCCCATGACTAGGACAGTTTCTCATGCATTGTTTCATCCTCTCCCATGCAAGCGCTAGTGGCTCACGCTCTTCCTGTCTAAAGCCAGTAATATTAGATCTGAGTTGCATAGTCTTTGCAGGTGGGAAAAATTTAGTCATAAATAAAGAAGTACATCCCAACCATGATGTAATAGTATTTCTAGGCAAAGATAGCAACCATTCTTTTGCTCTTCCTCTAAGAGTGAAAGGAAATAGACGCAATTTGACCGCATTGGGGTCAATGTCTTTTATACGCATCATATCACATATTTCAGTGAAAGTATTCAAGTGCATACCTGTATCTTCAACAGCAGAGCCTCCAAATTGATTCTATTGAACCAAACTTAAATAATGGGGCTTAATTTCATAGTCATCAATAGAAATTGCTGGCTGAGTAATAGGAGTACGCAAATAATCATTGTTGGGAGTAGCAAACTCCCCAAGCTTCTTTTCAGCCATATTTCCTATGTTTTTGGGTTTTCTTTAACAAATAATTATAATAGTAAAAGCAAGACTTTAAAGGCTAACTAATTTTTTTGGTTTATTAAATAAAGACTGAAAGCAAACTAACAAAATTAAAAACAAGAATTAATACTAGCAAGGTTCCTAATAACCTCACCAGGGTAGCTATTGCTTCCCCAGCAACGGCGCCAGAAAAGGGTTAATACCTTCGATCTGGATTACGGATGTAGTATAGATTCTTTTTCCCTAGTAGGCCTAGGTTATCGAATCCTCGGGAAGCGAATGCATAGTGAAGTTACTTTAACGGACCTTCGGGAGTTTTAAAATTCCTTTTATGTTTTTACTGGACCAATAGTTTGCATCTTTTTGTTATTGTCGATGATGGAGAGAGAGGGCCTAGGGCGTTCAGTTTCACCTGTAGCTGTGCAAAACATCTGATGGGAATAAAAGATAGAGATAAAGTATGCATGTACTTGTTAGAGCAAGATAAATTATATGTGACAGTGCATCCATAATTGCTATTGCCTCCGCAACCGCTTATAGCAATAACCTAATAGTCTCATCCATATAAGAAAGAGAACTAATGATATGCATAGTGATGTCACCGTTAATCCCAAGTAAATCCCTCACATACAGCCGTACTACCCATTCTGTCACTAGGGTTCCCAACCTGCAGATCAGTAATTACTCATACTCCCTATACCTGGCTCAACCCTCGGGGTCTTGGGTACCTGACGAGTCCTTGGATTGAGGCAAGAGAGGATACAATAATCATCATGTCATACAAACTAATACATGATCCCATCTATGATAAATAACATGCACAAATGCTACATGGCTAGGCCGAAGCCCTTAGCCCAAGGAGAATTACTCACACATAGAGATGAGATCAACAATCATAAACATTATAATGAAAATCATAAGATTGATAGCAATAGTCTTACAATATCGCCAATCGAAGAAGAGATCTACTATTACAAGTGGTGGAATATGGCTATGGAGATGGAGAAGGGTTTGAGATCTGGAGGCGGCTGATGATCTGAGGCAGAGACTTTTGGACGAGGCCAGGGCTTTTTCTCGTCGCCTGAGGCTTCTTTATATAGGGGTCCCTTCAAGAAAGTTGTTCTGTTTGACCTAACGATGGCGGCACCAACTATACGACTGGAACTATACGGCCAGAATTTTGCTCCGGTGGTATTGTTGGTCGTTAAAGCGTTTGCCTCCGCTTCATGGCTCCTGGTTTCTTATGGTTGTTGGAAATCTCGTATCTTTGACTTTAATGTAGTGATTCCCATCTTCAAACGACATTATCTGCGTAGGAAAAATATAAAAATAAAGGATTGTATACCTCTTTGAATATTAGGTATTAGTGCCAGGGTTTAGAGAGATATTTCACCAAAAATATGAATAATATATAGTTTAAATGGGGACGTAGATGGCTATATTTTAGAGCCATCAAGTACGTGCTCACTAACGGAGCTGTTTTCCTCCATCATGCAGCTAAAGAACTTTTTTGAAGCATCATAACTCCCTACGGCAGCATGGGTATCGAAAATCATTTTCAATTTACCCATGGTATCAAAGGCATTGCCATTTTCAAAACGCTTTCAAAGTTTTAGCTCTATCCCATACAGTATGCCATAATGAACCATATTGTGGTCCTCCTGACGAGTCAAATAGATATTCTTTTCCTCATCAGGGGCATCAGGAGCTGGTAGGGGGGCCTAGCAGAGCTTCTAGCACATATTGCTTTTGTGCAGCAGTGAGGAGAATCCTCAGATTCAGGCCCCAGTTGGTAAAGTTCCTACCCTTTGTCGCAAGTTTCTCTTTCTCCATGAACACATTGAAATTAAAAGAAGGTGGTGCCATCTACAACAGAAGTTGTAGAGTTTATTTAGACTAAGTTTATGATAGATCGAGTTCAACTAATCCAAATTACAAATTCACTCCCACTCAAAAACAACATCCCTCGTGTCTTTTTGGTGATTACATGAACCAGATCCACTACACCAAGTGCGATCATCACGTGAGTCGGTGTAGCTTCAAAGTCGAGCATCTTATGGGCATCATATCAACCATATGACTCATGCTTAACCTTTCGGTCCGTGTTCCTAGGCCATGTCTATACATGCTAGGCTCACCAAGTAAGAACATTAGTATCCGCATGTGTAAAACTGTCTTACACCCGTTGTATGCAAACATAGAGTCTATCACACTCGATCATCCCGTGGTGTCTCGAAACGACGAACTTTCTTAACGGTGCATACTTAAGGAAGAACATAGTTTATCTTTATATCTAAATGAGGGATCATCTTATAATGCTACTAAAGCACCATACAAGCAATATAAGATGCAACAAACATCATATGCATAAAGTGAAATGATATGGTTCTTGCACTTGATTACTATCATGTGCATCATGGTATGATCTTTATCATTCCTTTATGTGTAAGACCAAGGTCTATGGAAATTTATACGTTAGGTATGCTATAATTTTAAAGAGTATCAACCATACTTTAAATTATAACATTACCATATCATGACACTCGCCCAACAACAGCTAAACTAGACGCTTCTAATTTATCAGTTGCATGCTTTTACATGGCTTAGGGCTTTCGAAGATAGAACCGGTCTTACCTACGAACATGGAACTACAACAATGATAACCAAATTATTAGCAACTCGCTGTGAATCATATATTGACTATAGTAGGAGAGAGACACACCCGCTAGCCACTTATGCAAAACTAGTTGCATGTCAAGCGTGGAACAGGTCTCATGTACGAGGACATGTAAAGTTAGTCTAGGCTGCTTCATCCCACTATGCCACCAATATCCAACATACATATAAGAAGTAATAACATGATCATCATTGCCCACATACTCTTATGTGTTCTACCAGTGCAAAGCATCTACGCATAGATTAGTATCTGATACCACTGTTGGGTTTGCACAATAGAAAACAAAACAATTCCTATGATGGGAACTACTAAGCACCAAGATCTATCTACCTAGATACAAACAATGGGTGGATATACATCCATAGAGAACATGCCCTTGAAGACTGACAAAGTGTTACGAGGTTGGACTCGTGGATGATGTAGTCGTATGCTTGCTGATCTCAAGATCGAGAGGAAGTCCAGTGCCGCAAATCAGCAGCGCATCCGTGATCGCACGCATGTTCCGTCCACCGTACAACCTCCGCCTTCTCGCTCTAGCGATGCAGTGGAAGCAACACCTCTTTCCAGATGAAAATCTACCGGGAACATGTATCTCGCTAATCCAAGACCATGGGGAAATAATTCTAGAGTGGAAGAGAGATCCTTCACGAGGAGGTGTGTGATGAGAGGAGGGAGTGGGGGGTATAGGGGAGAGGAGGGCAGCCCCTCCCATGGCCGACGCCCAAGGTGGTGCCCCCACCTCTTCCATCATTCATTTGGTGGAGCTCCCACTCGCATCAATTTTGCCTCCACTCAAAATTCCACTCATCCCCATTAAATTTCCACCAAATTTAATGCAAACTCTCATTTAATAAAACTCTTTTATTTATTTTATTCAAATTTTTGTTAATTACTTTAATTAACAAACATTCACATAAAACCCCCTACAACATTTTAATATCACATGCAGAACCAATTTCAGCAATTTCACCCGAAACAATTCCGGTATCCATTGAAATAATTCCATCACTTTGTAATTATTTTCTCTGGAACATATTTGCTCCAAATGGTGTCGGTATCCCTTAAGTGTGTCACCCTATAGTTCGTGAATAATTCAGAAATGATCGAGACCCTTCTCCGATCAAGAATCAGCAGCGGGACCTGGAGATCCATACTGACTCCTACACATTCAACGATGACTTTTGTGATCGTGAGAACCTTTAACATTAGTAACTAAATCCCTTTGTCTAGCGATATATTATATGTCCGAGATTCGATCATCGGTATCTCCATACCTGGTTTGATCTCATTACTGGCATGCACTCTTTTCTCATTTCCATGATATAACATTCTAGTGATCACACCACTTGCTTGCAAGCTATCTCAATGTGATATCACCGAGAGGGCCCAAAGCATGTCTATCCGTCATCAGGATGGACAAATCCCACTCTTGATCTATGAGCCTCTACATAACAACTTCGGAGTATTTGAACCCACCTTTATTGTCACCCTGCTACGGTGTGATGTTTGATGTTATCAAGTTACTCTTCGTGTGTTAGTGATTGACATGATCTCATAGTCTAAGGACTAGAATTACTTCGTATGATGTTATAGAAATTTAAAGAAAATGACTTTGATCGTATTTCTATACTTCGGATGAATGTTCATCACATCATTTCACCAATGTTGTGACCTTGTTATTAACAACATCCAGTATCCATGATCAGGAAACCTTGATCATCTTGTTAATCAACGAGATAGTTTATAAGAGAGGCATAACTAGGAACCTATTATTTATTTATTAAACACACATGTATTAATGTTTCCAATCAATACAATTATAGCATGCAAAATAAATATTTATCATATACTTAGAATAATATAATAACAACTTTATTATTGCCTCTCGGGCATATTCCCTTCAAACCTAGTCAATGTGGGTCCAACCCATTGATAGGTATCCCTATCTTTGCAAGTGAAACTTGCTAGCTCATGTTAGTCGGATCCTAATCCACCTAGTTCCACTCTCTTAAGTGTGTGCTCCCACAGGCTTGTGGTAATCCATAAACAACTCAGTAGACTTTCACTCAAAGTCCTAGCTCAGTGAGTTTTCGCCTAGAGCTGATAGTTGGTAGTGGCCTCTAGCAAGATGAGCCAACTCCCGGCTATGCGCAAGTGCCCTCGGTGTGATGATGTGTCCACTACATTGGTGATAAGTTGTAGGGGAGCATCCGATATCCTAGTGCTGCCTAACTACCTTTCCTCATTGAAGTGGTAAGTGATTCCTTATGTTTAATGTTAATCGGATCTCCATCCGCCTAACTTCATCGGACTACCTCAATTAACACTTGATCGAGTAGTGCATGGATATGCTTACGAATCATATCACAAAGCGGTCCAGAGAATATATCTCCACGAAGATGGGGAAAATCTCGTCCTAATTGATCCAATTCACGCAACTTATTTCCTAGTCACCCCAAAACCACGCTTATGGCTACTAGTTACGGAAAGCGAAAAGCAAAATAAAAGCCCGCTATTCCACAATTTGGATCATACGATCCCCTCAGGTTTAAGGATTTCATTGTGTTAATTGGAGCGTATGACGGTGTACTCATTTTTACTTACCTTTGGATCTGTCTAGTTATGGTACTTCTTCCAACTAACATTGTAAGACGGATAGTATCTTCATATAGATGACACGTAGAACCTTGTCATCTTCCGGAATACACATTAGTCCTGGTGTTTGGTGTTTATCCGACACCTCAAATAACTAAGGACAAACTAGCCAGAACTAAATGTAAGTACATGGTTCCACAACTATAACAACTATGGTGACACATACAAATAGTTCTTAGTTGGACTCTAGCTCACAGACACAAGACAGATCGTGGAGCCTCTAGGGCACCATTCCTAACAGCTAATGCTAGAGATGATCTTAGCTTAAAGAGTGGGGAGAGTGCACATATGTGTTAGTCAATGGCTAGCATAGATCGCAGTGGGAAGAAAACACTCTGGTCTAAAAATTGATGTCAGTGATAATTCAAAATCGCAACCAATTATGTTCACAACAAATATTGCAAACATGTCACACTTTCGATTATATAAAATTTGTGGAAATATTTGTTAGTTTCATAGAACACAATATGTTTTTGTACCGAATCAATACTGTGTGAATTATTACGAAGTCAATTACTCGTATATAACACACTTATTTCACATAGGTCAAATGAAATATGAAAAATAGTGGGCTTCCTAATTAATAGAAGTATGATATTTTATTTCATGGACTCCTAATTCTTTTACAAACAATTTTTTGTTGTTTCGACTTTTGGGCTAGACTAGCTTTTGATATGTACATGACCAAGTCGAACCCGGTGTAGTTATTGTCATAAGTTATGAGATATTAAGTTACTTATCTTATACATAGAAAAACCCCATTTAGAAATATGTAATATTTTTCACATTGCTAGACTATTTCTGCACTTAGGGATAAATGGTAAAACATTGAAACCTACTTTTGACATCAAATCCAACATCGACGGGGTCGTATACCCCCAAAACACCGACCTTTTATATTTAACTTTCAACAAACATAACACTTTAAATAATATATTTTTCTATTACACCTATAATTGACTACAAATATTAAAATATTGAGATGTCATTTTAATATTTATTATTTTAATATAAACTCCACTAGTTTGTAACAAAATTACATAAAATGTTTTTTGATGTTAATTAAATCTTTCATTGGCATCATTCCTTTTAAATGAAGAGAAGTAATCGAATGAAATAATAAATAAAATCATATGCATTTATAGATTGCCGTGTCGCAACACACAAAAGTAATGTATATATATATGTGTGTGTGTTTTGTGATCCATCTTAGAAATAATAAATATGTTAATAGGGAACTCTAAAAGTAATGTCTAATAAATATCATGATAGATGTTTATAGATTGTAGATCATCTATCAAAGTCTCCATTGGAATAGGCAACGCCGAGGAGTTGCTTTTAAAACGCTTAGACAATACTAAACAATGTACAATCGCTTCGCCTAGGATATAATCGAAACTCTAGGCGTGAAAACCAAAAAATTATCTTACCTAGCAAGAAATCATGCCATATTGTACTAACAAGTCAGATAGTTCATATTCCAATGGTAGTTGTTGGTAGATTACTCATGTAAATGCTCTAATTAATATGTATTCACACATAATAACGCATATACAATCCTGTTGGTAAAAACTATATGCTCGCGTAGCCCGCGCTTAAGCACTACCTAGGCATGAGGCGAATGCCACCCATCTCACCACTGCCTAGCGCTTTTTCCAACCTTAACCAAAGTTAAAATAAATAGAAAAATATACAATGTGTATAATTATCTATGTTAGGTCTAATTAGATTGAGTATGTTGTCGAGTGCATAAGGTGTCTAAGTATTTTCTAGTCTTTGTCGTTGATAGTTCATTGTTTTCCTCATCAGTAAATATGACTCTCATGCCAACAACCTCGCCTACGCCTAGCGCATTTTGGGAATAGCATCGCCTTGCCATGTTTTTGGTATTGAAATAACATCACCTATAATAAATTAAGAAACGGTATAACTAGGCTATCTAGGACCATTCTCATCGATTTGGAATCCCGCACCGTTGGATATGCTCCTCCAACATCCCAAATCAACCAAGTAATCGCGAAACGTTGCTTATCTCATTTTTACTCGTCCAAGTGAGTGATTCACGCCAAAGCGCTAGCCCACGTCATCGGGATGCTACTCCGTGGGACGAATTGGGCGTGTTGTGGTTCGTATGTGTTTGGGATAAAAGGATCGAGAGAATAATTAATGATTTCATTTATGATTGAGGGGCTTATATACCCTCGAACGGGCGCCATCAAAAGGCAGTTTACAAGGTTGTGTCCCTTTGCTTAAGGCGATTGGAAAAATCCCCTACCTGCTAAACAATTAGTCTAATTATAACACTAATTATTCCTAACACTCCCCCTTGGACAACGCCGTTCTTGAAATTGTCTTGTATAATCTTGAGGAAACTTCCAGCATAGTCTTGAGAGTGTTCTTGCGCATTCATGATGATGCCCTTGTAAACGACACTGTCCTTTATAAATTTTCAATCATCTTGAAATTCTTAATCTTTAAAATCTCTCCCCCAAAAACCCTATGGGAAAAATGTGAGGAGAGTTGTATTTGATATGTTGTTAAAACTCCTTAAAACCTAGTGGGAAAAGAAGGAGAAAATGATACAACATATAGTGATTGTTATGTCTTTAATAACTCATATGAGAAAAACCTTGAAAAGGGAAAACCTCATTACTGAGTTTAGAGAATAACATACATAACATGTGTACTTCCTTCTAAAAAACCCGATGGGGAAAATAGGAGGTATGACATATAACTTATGTGAATATTGCAAAGAGTGCAATATGATGTGCCACTGGAAAATAACTTATGATGTGCCACAAATGCATCAATTAATATAAGTTCAATGGGATAACTTTGAATCTCACTTCGATAGGCACCAGAAAATAATATGGTTGTTGATTGTACTTATAATCTTCATCAGAAAGAGAACATAAGTATAATCTGGTAGGATATGCAATCCTTCGCAAGAATAATTTGATTGAGGAATAAAATTCCCAAGACATTTCAATGACCTTGTTTAGTCTCATAACTATCCCATTATGTCACTTAGCCTATAATTATACTACCACATGTGGTATGTTATCCAATAATATCATGTTCTTTAGACATGACAATTCAATGTATGAACCAAATTCATACTAATTTTGTTGAGTACAAAGTAATTTATCAAATGTTTGATAAATTTAAAATTTGGCATAATTGCCTTAGTCAGCCCATCATAGGGATGATACGAAAAAAATTATCAATAATCTTTTTGGTGACAACTTAAAAGTTGCAAAATTCTCAAGTCATCAGATTTTGTGTGCACCACATGTGCCATGAGAAAATTATTATTTTTAAGGCTCTCTCACATTAAAATTAGAAATGAGTCACTCAAATTCTTGAATGTACACAAGAAGATACAGGTGGACTATTTAATCATTATATGGGTCATATAAGTACTTCATTGTATCCATAGGCGCATCCTATAGATGGACTTATGTGGTCTCTAATCTCCATAAACTCATGATCTTACTAAATTAATTGCTCAATTATCAAATTAGAGCAAATTATCATAAGATATGGATTAAAACGATGTGAATGTCATATTAATGAGCATTTATGATTTTACTAACTACCTCATGTACATACCCAAAATGGTACAACTAAACTCTTTATCAAAAGAGTAACTAATTAAATGACCACATCAAGAAACTTGAATTATACCAACCTCTTGTTGGAGACATGCGTCCTTACACGGTGCAAATCTGATCAAGATCATAATAACTGCATATCATACTGCTTCCCCTTGCAGTAAGTACGTAGAAATCAAACAAGTATTTTCCATCTGTGATAATTTAGTCATATACCAATATCACCACCCCTAGGTACATCATGGACTCTCACATAAATTGGGATCTATATGAGAAATAACTAATGTATAATTGTTCATCCGTCAAATATTTGACCCTATCAAGGGAGTTATTGATAGCCCGTACGTTGATTGCATTTGCAAGAAGGACATTTCGGCATTAGGGGGAGATTAGTACCATAAAGAATGCCGATAAATAAATTAGAAATGTCATAGACATTCAGTCCTTATATTCACGTACTTGAAAACTCTGAACATGAAGTTCAGTTATAAATTTGCGACACATTGCAACTCTGCCACATACATTTATAGAGAATAAATATGTCACTACATCATATTATTCATGCAACTAATATGCAACATGAGTGGAGGTGCCTAATTCAACCACTCTTCTCCCCAAATGAGAGCAACAGGGGGAGAAACCTTGTCACATAGGATTTAAATTCTCATATGCTTCCGCGGATATAGAGGAAATGATATCCTTAGATTGTAAATGTGATTCAACCTCACGTTGAATAACACAAAATGGATGCTCATCATCCAAACCAACAAAAATGTGCACACAATTTTAAGTGTTGGACATCGATACACGTTGACTCCATTGTTATGGGAAATCATGAGGAGTTAAATGATGTAAACGATATTTCCACAAATCCATTGATTCAACAGAATCATATAACATAAAGCCTACATTTGTCGACATATATGTATTCTTAAAATTGCTAAAACCTTTAGGGCCCTGAACCAAAGTCCATGGCAGAGTGCCTCATGCACTCGTATATTGGTTCAACTAGAAGGAAGCAATTAAATAAGAATAGCACTCGCTCAACAAAAGAGAGATATCTACCTTAGTAATACCTACTCCTTATAAGGATCTTTCCTCTGAAAGATCAATAACATTTCGTTAATAACAAAAACAATGAGGTGGTGATAAAGCGAGGCTTGTAGCACAAGGGTTCACGCAGAAACCTGACATCGATTATGATGCAACATACCCTCTTGGTATATGTGGATTAAGTTTCGATATTACTATTATTGGCAGTTACAAATAAACTATTCATGCAGTTGATGGATCCAAGCGCATATGGATCACTCATTTTGGATACCTATATTAAAGTACCTTCAGGACTTAAATCCAAAAGAAAATCACAACATGTATTTGTGTAAATATTCAATAGTCACTCTATGACTTGAAGAGATAGTCGGCAAAATTATATGGTACAACCGACCAAGAGAATTCCTTCTTCGAAAGGATTACTCGAATAATTATGATTGCTTACATGTAGTCATAAGCAAGATCCCTAATTGGATATACATGACCTTTGTACATGTTGATGACTTTATCGTCAAAGTATATACAATACATGAAAGGTGCTTGCAATCATATGATGATGGAGATTTGGATTAAACCAATACCAATCAGGTTCACAACTTTAGTATATCTCCTTAGGAATACATACTCATCAGTCTTCATGTATCCATAAAATATGGTAAAAAGTAAATATGGATAAACCATATTAACACATATGGTCATACTATCCCTATCAAGGCACAAATCATTGATTAATAGTATCAATGATGGAGTGATATTGGGACCGGTAGTTCCATATCTCACAAAGTACATGATATGTGACAATATTTTTCTTGTCAGCTTATTAAAGTGCAAAATTCAACCAACCGTTGAGTGAAGTAATATCCTTTGGTATTTTCAAGGAACTAAATATCTTGATTAATTCCTTCAGGAAAATCAAGGTTTGACCATCGTGCTGATAACGTGTTTGGGATAAAAGGATCGAGAGAATAAGTAATGATTTCATTGATGATTGAGGGGCTTATATACCCCCGAACAGGCGCCATCAAAAGACGGTTTACAAGGTTGTGTCCCTTTGCTTAAGGCGGTTGGACAAATCCCCTAACTGCTAAACAGTTAGTCTAATTATAACGCTAACTATTCCTAATAGTAGGGCTGAAAGACTTCAAATGGGCCTTGAGCCTTCTTTTATTTTTCCTGTAATAGATGAAATGGATCGTATGGGCACCTAGAAGGGGGGGGGGTGAATAAGTGCTACACCAATTTTTAATTCTTTTTCAATTTTAGGCTTAGCACAAAGGGTAAATTCTCTAGATAAACTATTAGGTGGAATTTCCCTATATGCAACCCTATCTACTAGCGAGTAAAGAGCGAGTGGAAGAGGAACGGGTAAACCGAAGTGAAGCACGCGAAGACACAGGATTTATTTGACCGCAATTCCTTCCTTGTTAAGGGAAGTACGCCTGCGTTAGATGGGTGGGCGGTACTAAGACCACCACGCCACAAAAGGCCTCACCCTGTTCTCCGATGGATCTCGCCACAAAAGGCCTGATCCACCTTTCCACTATAGGTACCCTTTGAGGCGGGTACCGGCGCCTTTACACAACTAGCGAGGCAACAACTCCACAACAACTTGGAGGCTCCCGAAATGACAACAAGCTGTCACAAGAACAAAGTTATCAAATACAATAAACAAGATCTAAGTATTGACAAGAATACTAGATCAGGGATTTCTCCAAGTGAATGGAGAGGAGTTGAAGCGCTTGATTCTTGATGATGATGATGAACTTCTCCTCCTTCAATTCCACCAAAGATCAAGACCTTCGGGTGGTTGAAGTGGGAGATCGAGAATGAGAGCTCTTGCACAATGTCTGGACAATTTCGAATGAATCAAGATTTCTGAACGTTGGAGAAGAAGGGGTATTTATACCCCCATCAGAATCCAGCCGTTGCACACTTTGGGGGCCGGATTATTCGGCCCAAGTGAGGGCCGGATTATCCGTCCTAGGGAAAACACCGCCCCAGACTCGGAATATCCGGCAGATAATTCGCCCCCTCTCTGAGCATCGCGCCGAGCTTGCCCTTGATCAACTTCTAGGGGCCGGATTATCTGGTCCTATGCAAGGGCCGGATTATCCGGCCTAGGAAGGAAAAACCGCCCCAGTTCAAATTTTTCGGGAGAAAATCCGACCGGATACCGTGCGACGTGCCTTCGCCCCTTTTGCTCGAAAACTGGGGGCCGGATTATCCGGCCCGTACGACACCCGGATTATCCGGCCTGGGAAGGAAAAACCGCCCCAGTTCGGATTTTCCAGAAGAAAATCCGACCGGGTACCGAGCGACGCGCCTTGGCTTCCTTTGAGCGATGAGGTAGGCCGGATTATCCGGCCCTTGGTGGGGCGGATTATCCGGCCCTCCTCAAAACTTCCTGCACACTTAGCACACATGAATAGTTTCCATAGTATTGTTATCTAACACGCAAAACATAGGAAAACATGAAATGTTCTTTCAATCTCCCTCTTTTTGGTGTTATATGACAATACCAGGATTTGCAGGAGAAAGACACAAGACAAACCGTGATAACTAAGAAAGAGACTCCCCCTCAATGTGTGCATAATAGAGTTTTGCATTGGAATACAAATGCACACAAATAGGTGTATCTTAATCCATAGACATATGAGCAATAAAAACATACCACCGAGGTAGAGAGTAGGCATCCTTGACAAAAAGGCATCCTTGACAAAAGTCACAATTATTACCGGATAACCATTATGAGGGCGCCTTCCGTGATAAGCCTCCAGCAATAGGATATGAATAGATAGATCCATAAGCATAATCCACGATATGAAGTCCATAGGCATAATCCAGACAATCTCATAAAGTCTCAAACAACCACAAATCACGAATTTAAAGTTCAACGCTAAATGGGCATAAGCAAGAAAAAGACGAATAGAAAAGTTCAAGTGCTTATGCCCGACCCATGCAAATCCACGGACAACCTAATAGAACTACTTCTCCCCCTTTGGCATTGAGACACCCAAAAGGGAGAAGAGCGATGCTAACGCCCCATGGGATCACTCGTAGTCCTCGTCCTCGTCCTCTTCTTCATTCTCTTCCTCATCCTCATCTTCAAGCTCCTCAGTGTCACCATCCTCATCTTCATCATCATCAGCAGGCGCAGAGGGGAACAAGTGACGCTCCAGCTCACCATAGTTCAACCCGGAGGAAGAGTTCCACCGAGCATACGGAGTGGGAGGTGTAGGATCCGGAGGAGCACCCGAAGCGTCGGACACGTGGTGGAGAATGAGCTGCTGGGAGTGAGCCATCTCATGGCGCTGCTTGTAAGCCTCGTACTGACCCTTGCGCGTGTCCACACCCATGAAGAGAATGTTACGTTGGAACCAGTTCAGCTGCTTGATCTCACGGGCAACGGGAGGCACAGGGGGCCTGCGAGCATCCCTCATGAGACCCTCAGGGGCAGAGGAGGGGTGAGAGGTCTTCCGAACCTTGGTGTAGATCTTATTGGCCTTGTGCACCGAGTCGATGTGGAACTCCTCAGCAGGAAGCAGGTGACAGATGATCATCATAATGTAGGGCGCATAGGGAATGGACAGACGGTTGAACATAGCATCACACAGCTCATGGTAAATGAAGTCCATGACATCCAGCTCAGATTGACTGACTGCCCTCGCAGGAGGCAACCTCATGAGAAAATTGAAGTAGCTGAACAAGGTGACCACGGATGTTGTCATTGTTGCCCCCACTCAGAGTAATGGAGTCACGGAAGAGACTCACCAAGGCAGCATAGATGGGAGCAAGGCCAGCCAGAGTGCCCACAATGCCATTGTCCACAGTGCAAGGGGAGAGAGCTGCATCCTTGTTGGGCTTCAGCTGGGTGATGATGCGATGGCCACTAGCTCTATCCCTGCTGCGGAAAGAGTACCCCAGAACCTCAGCAAACACGTGAAAATCAGCAGTCATAGGCCTGTCATGAGTCATCCACTTCATAGTGCGGCGCTCATCCCCACAAATCACCAAAGTGGAGAAGAACTGCTTCACCACCTCAAAGTCAAAGGAGCACTGGAGAGACATGAGATGGTGCAGCCCCATCCTCTCAGCCACATACATCGCATCCACAAGATGCGCCTTCTCCAAAGCATCAACAAGTACCAGAGGGTGCATAGGCCTAATGTTCAGCCTGGCATAAATGTCTTCATAGATCCCCTTCTTTTCTGCACACCAAAAACGAGTATTCCCCAGCTCATCATCACGAGGCAGCTCAGCAAACAAGTCACGGTGATGGATGGCGGAATAGGAGACCGCATCCAAAGCCCTGTAGTTGATCTTGGGCTCCTTGCCCTTCCTCTTGGACACACCCTTCTTAGTCCTCTTTGCGTGTTTAGCCATGCGCTTCTCTTCGTTCCTCCTTCTCCTCAACTCAACTTCGTCCACTAAGTTACCCTGTCCGTCGTCTTGAAAGTACTTGGCGTGAGGACGACGCTTGTAGATCTTGGGAGCACCGGAACCACCTGTGAGGAGAATAAGGGCGATAGCAAGGGGATAAGAATACACACAAGTCCAGGAGAGAGCATGGAAAAAGTAGTCAAAAAGTTCATAGGGCAAAACTACTCAATGCATATTCCATAGTGAAACTGAACCAGAATCGAATCTGTCAGGCCGGATTATCCGGCCTGGCCAGGGGCGAATAATCCGGCCCTGGCAATTTTTTTTGATTTCACCTAGATTGAATGCAAAAAGTAGATCGGGCCTAGAAACTGTAAGACTATGATTTCTATGCGAACACACATCCTTCTAGACAACGTTCCACCCAACAAGTTACACATCTAGCCAAAGATGGGGAGAGAGGGAGTTACCCTCACTCATTGGAGGAAGAACGCGGAGGAGAAGGTACCCGGAGGCGCGGAGAAGAAGATCCGGGGAGGCCTAGAAAATCTGGTGGCCGAAGAGGCTCCGGGGAGGGTGAGGGGCGGCAGGCGGCGGCTGAGGAGGAGGAGAGGGCTGGGGGAGAAGTGTTGCTCGTTATGAGCCCTTCCCCCTGAGCCCTGCCCTTTAAGATGAAATCCGCCAGGGCCGGATTATCCGGCCTACACTTGGGCCGGATTATCTGGCCTAAAATCTGGGATTCTGTTATACACAGAACCAGGCCCGCGCATCCCCAAACAACACCCCCACAAGGTGTACAAGGGACTTGTGTTCTAGAATAGATGGCTTAGGGGTAGGAAAAGGCTTAGGATTAAGAGAGCCAAACTGAGATGGTAATAGACACTCAAAATTGCAAAATCCAAATCAAATAAAAGCCAAGATTGAGTGTGATTCCCATAAGAACATGAGAGAGAAAATAACAGCCAAAAAGATCCAATTCTCCTCAAGGGAGAGGGCGGTGGACGAAGCAACCTTGTTGGAGTGTATGGTGTGACACCGCGAAGATATATCTTGGGTTCACGACCAATACTCATCAATAAGCTCACATATCACAACATGATATTAAGAGAAATGATTTTATCTTGCTATTGGCATTATGGGGGGAGGGTTAGCCCAATGAGTTAGGACCACACTCCCCCTATATCCATGCCCACACCTAGACCAAAGAAGGATTGAGATGTACGAGTGAGTGCATGGGTAATCAAGACAAGCTCCTGGAATCAATGATATTTAGCTCATTCCTCAAATAGCAGAATCTTGCTTCATCAAGTGGCTTTGTAAAATTATCCGCCAGTTGGTTCTTCATGCTCACAAAGGATAGATCAATATCGCCGCGAGCAACATGGTCTCGAATAAAATGATTCCGAATTTCAATATGCTTTGTCCTTGTGTGCTGAACAGGATTGTACGCAATTTTGATTGCACTTTCATTATCACATAAAAGAGGCACTTTGTCACAATTGACACCGTATTCCTTTAAAGTTTGCCTCATCCACAATAATTGAGTACAAGCGCAAAGAACAACATATTCAGCTTCGGCGGTGGAGAGAGATATATAATTCTGCTTTTTAGAGGACCAACATACAAGAGATCTTCCCAAGAATTGACAAGCTCCAGAAGTGGATTTCCGATCATCCTTATCACCAGCCCAATCTGAGTCAGTATAACCACATAAAGAGAAATTGGAGCCCTTGGGATACCAGAGACCAAAGTTAGGGGTGAACCAAATATCGAAAGATCCTCTTGACCGCCACTAAGTGGCTTTCTTTAGGAGCCGCTTGATACCTTGCACACACTCCCACACTCAACACAATATCGGGTCTAGATGCGCAGAGGTAAAGAAGAGAGACGATCATGGACCGGTATACCTTTTGGTCCACATCTTTACCATGTGGGTTAAGTTCAAGATGACATTTTGTTTGCATAGGAGTTGCAACACCATTTAGATCCGTCATCTTGAACCTTTTGAGCATGTCTTGGATGTACTTTGCTTGATTAATAAAGGTTCCTTCTCTAAGTTGCTTGATCTCAAATCCAAGAAAGAACCGTAATTCCCCCATCATAGACATCTCAAACTTGTCAGTCATAAGCTTTGAAAATTCATCATTAAAAGATTTGTTAGTAGAACCAAAGATGATATCATCTACATATAGTTGGCATACGAAGAGCTCCCCCTTAACCTTCTTAGTAAAAAGAGTGGGATCGATTTGCCCAACTTCGAAGCCACGATCTAACAAAAGATCTTTAAGGTGCTCATACCACACACGTGGGGCTTGTTTAAGGCCATAGAGTGCATTATCGAGTTTGTAGACATGGTTCGGAAAGTTAGGATCCTCAAACCCTGGGGGTTGCTTTACGTATACCAACTCATGTAGAGGACCGTTAAGGAAGGCACTCTTGACGTCCATTTGCTGTAATTTAAAGTTGTTATGAGCAGCATAAGCAAGAAGGATACAGATGGACTCAAGGCGAGCCACTGGAGCATAGGTCTCGCCAAAGTCGATGTCCTCAACTTGGGAGTAACCTTGTGCCACAAGTCTTGCCTTGTTCCTCACAACAATGCCATTCTCATCTTGCTTGTTTTTGAAAATCCACTTGGTGCCGATAACATTGCGGCACTCTTTGGGTTTCTCCACGAGTTTCTAGACTTTGTTGCGCTTAAAATTATTCAATTCTTCATGCATAGCAACAACCTAGTCTGGGTCTTCAAGAGCTTCAAAGACCTTCTTGGGTTTCACCATAGAGATAAGAGCTTGATGCTCACCAAAACTGGCCAATTCTCTTCTTGTAGAAACCCTTCGTCGAAGATCACCAACAACCTTGTCGAGAGTGTGACCCCTCAACTCAAGGTTTCGATCAGCCCGAGCCTTGCGACGAAGTTCAATAAGTTTGTTGTCTCTTGGTGGAGGAGATTCATCACTTGAGTCTTCATTGGAAGCATTTTCTCGACCTTGATCAGGAACTGGAATATCAGTAGCAGGTGATGAAGACGCGTTCCCTTGAGGTGAGTCCGTAGCCGCAACAGGGGGCTGCAGAACTGGAGAGTCAGGGCCGGATAATCCGGCCGATGGAGAGGCCGGATAATCCGGTCTGGGAGAATTTGTAGCAGCTTCATCAGGAAGCCTGGGACTTGCTTGAAGTGGCGAGGAGCCAGATAATCCGGGGCTAGCCGGAAAATCTGGCCTAGATCTTGCGTTGATATCTTCACCACCAGGAGTAGCATGGTCAGCTGGAGCAGGGTGGCCGGATAATCCGGTGTCAACCTGAAAATCCGGCCTGGAGCTTTTTGGAACAACTTGACCTTCAGCAGTTGATGGAGATGGTGTAGAAGTTTCCCCCGTGGTTGGAACATGTTGAGTATGTGTAGATGAGGGCTCTATATGAGTAGAGCATTGTCCTTCCCGGTCCGCCACAAGGGGTTCCTCAATGGGGCAGAAAAATCCCACGCCCATTCTTCTTATGGCATCTTGGGGTATTTCAACATCTGCATCACAAACACCAACTTGTTCAAGACGGAACCGTCATTTTCCTCGAATACCACACTACAAGATTCTACAACAGTTCCGGAGAGCTTATTGTAGACTCTATAAGTGTGGGATTCGGCACCATAACCAACAAAAATACCTTCTAAAGCCTTAGATTCAAACTTAGATAAATGAACTCCTTTAATAAGAAAGAAACACTTACACCCGAATACCCGAAAGTATGATATGTTTGGCTTGTTACCGGTAAGTATTTCATACGAAGTCTTGTCCAATATCTTATGGAGGTATAAACGGTTAGATGAATGACAAGTAGTGGAGATTGCTTCGGCCCAGAAGTTATATGGAGATTTAAATTCGGCTAACATTGATCTTGCCATATCCATTAGAGTTCGATTCTTCCTCTCGGCTACACCATTTTGTTGATGGGTGTATGCAGCGGAGTATTGATGTCTTATCCCCTCTTCACTTAGGAACTCATTTAAGGTATAGTTCTTGAAGTCAGAGCCGTTATCACTCCTTATAGCCAGAATGGGGACGTTGTGTTGACGTTGAACCTCGTTGGCGAATTCGATGACAGTTTGTTGAGTTTCACTCTTCAACTTGAAGAAATAAACCCAAGTGTATCTTGAGTAATCATCAACAATCACTAGACAATACTTCTTCCCACCGAGGCTTGCATGAGATGGAGGTCCGAAGAGGTCCACATGAAGGAGCTCCAAAATCCTTTTTGAAGATATAATGGTTTTCCTTCGATGAGGTGAGTCATGCATTTCCCTTCAACACAAGCCCTGCAAACACGATCTTTGGCAAAGGAGACATTTTCTTTTAGTCCAAGAATGTGGCCACCCTTGTGGAGACTTTGCAAAGTTCTCATGTTGACGTGGGCTAGTCAGCGATGCCATAGCCAACCCGCGTCAGCCTTTCCGAAAAGACACATCGGGCCTGTAGTGGTTTTCCCTGAAAAGTCCACCACGTATAGGTCGTTTTCGACATATCCCACGAAAGCGACTTTTAGAGACTTGCTCCACAAGAGTACCACCAAATCAACATCAATATAAACTGCAAAGCCCATCTTACCAAGGGCGGGAACTGAAAGTAAGTTGTACCCGAGGGTCTCCACAAGCATGACGTCCACGAGAGAGATATCGTGAGCCACCACAACTTTGTCGAGACCCAATACCTCAGATTTTGACTTGTCACCATAGGAGACGGTTATGTGATCAAGGTTTGGCCGCATCTCCGTGATGATCTCTTTGCTTCCGGTCATATGACTCGTGCAACCGCTATCGAGTACCCATTTAGAACCACCGGAAGCATAACCCTGCAAGAAAATTACTTCTTGGTTTTAGGTACCCATTTTTCAGTGGGTCCTCTCATGTTAGTAACAAGGGTCTTGGGAACCCAAATAGACCAAGGAATGTAATAATCATAAGGGCCTACATAACTAGCATAAACATCACCATAATAATCACAATATAGTTCAAAGTTAGGATTGTTGATCCCTGCAAAACCATCATAATTAGTCTTGTCATTGGTAATGTTGCTAGTCTTTGATTGAGCAGTCTTGCTCTTCTTCTTCTTGTTGTTGTTTTTCTTGCTCTTTATCTTGGGTATGTAACCAAGACCTTCCTTAATATTGTTTGTCCTTTGCCTGCTCAGTATCTCATCAATAACCCCTTTACCTTTGTGTTGAGAACTTCTTGCAAGGTCTTCTTTTCCAGAGGATGAAGTGGAGGTACTTGGCATATCATACCGTTTCAATTGAGTTTGGAGCTGGTCATGAGACTTATTTAGAGTAGAATGATCACTCTTAAATGCCTTGTGAGCACTTTCAAGATTATCAAACTTCTCCAAAAGTCTAGCATTAACAGCCCCAAAGTCAATCTTTTCTTTTTTTAGTTTCTTTACCTTGGCAAGAGCATGGTCACGTTCTTTAATGAGCTGAGCTAAAGCTTCTTCTTGTGACTCCTCAAGGGATTCAAGTCTTTCTTCCAAAGATACTCGAGCTTCCTCTTCCTCTTCCAAGGCATTCTTCAAAGAAGCTATCTCCAAGGCATCTTCTCTTTCAATTCTGCCCTTTTCTTCAAGGAGATCTTCGGCTTGAGCAAGTTGACTCATAAGAGCATCAAAATGAAGTTTGTGCTCACCTTGTAGGTTAGTGAAAAAAGTATCCAAGGCAATGACTTCTTCTTTCATTATAAGACTGTCATGATCATCCATATCCAAAATTATGTTAGTCTTAGGAAATGAAGAGCTAGAAGTTGATACCTCGGACCCTCTTGCCATTAGGCAAGTGGCGTTGTTGTTGATGGCGTTCTCGTTCGGCGAGTCAAAGAGTGATGAGGGAGTCGATGTGGTGGCTATAGCAGCCACCTCGAGGGAGCTATCATCATCCTCTTCATCTTCACTTGCGAAGGAGTATTCCTCTTGAGCTACCAAGACAATCTTGGGTTGCTTCTTGAAAGGGCCATTCTTCTTAGTAAATGGCTTCTTCTTAGGTGCTTTAGATTTCTCTTTAAGGATGAGCCTGCCACCATTGTCTTCTCTGTTTTGATATGGACACTCGGCTACAAAGTGTATTCTATCTCCACAATTGAAGCAAGTTCTCAATCTTGGGCCACTTTCTCTTCTTCCATTTGACCCGTTCTTGTGCTCAAGTTTAGACTTGGCTTTGGCAGGGTCCTTCCAAAAGTTCCTTGCATAAAATGCCATGTACTCACCATGAGCACGTTTGACCTCATCGGGGCAGTCCATGGAGACCCCCTCAAAAGCTCCTTCATCTTCCTCTTGCTCAACAACATTGGCTTTGAGAGCCACATTGACACCCTTTTGCATTCCAATGGCCCGAGCACGGGCATCTTCAGCATTCTTTGCTGCCACTTTGAATGACGCCATTTCTTGCATGACTTCGTTGGATGTCATTTGATGATAGTTATGTCTACCTTGCAGGCTCTTCAAGTCCGTTGGCTCGAAAGGCATTAACGCACTCACATATTTCCTTTTTATCCATGCATCATCAATGTGAGTAGCCCCATGCTTTCGAAATGTTGTTGCGATGCCCTTGAGTCTTCTATACATGTCCTCATGGTTTTCACCATCCAACATGTAGAATCCCTCAGCTTCATTACTAAGGGCATCATACCTGTTTCTTCTCATGCTTTCATTTCCAACGAAGAGATCCGTAAGAGCATCCCAAGCCTCTTTAGCTGTGTTGAGATGTTCAATCTGTGGCATGTCCTTGGGACCCACACCTAGCTGTATCATGTGGAGAGCGGTGGCATTCAACTGGCTATCCACAACTTCTCTTCTTGTTATATTGGTTTGATCTCCAATATGAAGACCCTCTTCAATAATCCTCCACAACTCAATAGAGGAGCTGCAAACATGAGATTTCATTAGGAATTGCCATTGATTAAAAGAGGATGCAGTGAGCTTGGGTGGATCACCCCTATTGTTTATATGAGGATGAGGGATAGGTGGGTCGGGGGAATATACATGGCGAACCTCACTATATTCCTCCTTACCACTTCCCTTCTTGGAGGTGGAACCATTAAGTTTTTCACCTTCTACATCATCATCCTTGGATCCGGTGTTACCCTTTTCCTTAGATGATGGTGTGGCAGCCTCAGAGGAGGATGGAGATGGGGCTATGGATGATGTAAGGCGAGCAATCATTTGATTCATCTCCTCCATCTTGGCCTCAAAGGATTTCAACAAGGTTGTTTCCAACGACTTGAGATCATCCATTGTGACCTTATCCATAGCCTCATTTCCATCATCCTTGGTACCCATACTACTCTTAGGAGGTTAAGCCCGAATTAAGAGCCGGGGCTCTGATACCAATTGAAATGGATCGTATGGGCACCTAGAAGGGGGGTGAATAGGTGCTACCCCAATTTTTAATTCTTTTTCAATTTTAGGCTTAGCACAAAGGGTAAATTCTCTAGATAAACTATTAGGTGGAATTTCCCTATATGCAACCCTATCTACTAGCGAGTAAAGAGTGAGTGGAAGAGGAACGGGTAAACCAAAGTGAAGCACACGGAGACACAAGATTTCTTTGACCACAGTTCCTTCCTTGTTAAGGGAAGTCGTCTGCGTTGGAGGGATGGGCGGTACTAAGACCACCACGCCACAAAAGGCCTCACCCTGTTCTCCGATGGATCTCTCCACAAAAGGCCTGATCCACCTTTCCACTATAGGTACCCTTCGAGGCGGGCACCGGCGCCTACACAACTAGCGGGGCAAAAACTCCACAACAACTTCGAGGCTCCCGAAATGACAACAAGCTGCCACAAGAACAAAGTTATCAAATACAATAAACAAGATCTAAGTATTGACAAGAATACTAGATCAGGGATTTCTCCAAGTGAATGGAGAGGAATGGAAGCGCTTGATTCTTGATGATGATGATGAACTTCTCCTCCTTCAATTCCACCAAAGATCAAGACCTTCGGGTGGTTGAAGTGGGAGATAGAGAATGAGAGCTCTTGCATAATGTCTGGACAATTTTGAATGAATCAAGAGTTCTGAACGTTGGAGAAGAAGGGGTATTTATACCCTCTTCAGAATCCAGCCGTTGCACACTTTGGGGGCCAGATTATCCGGCCCAAGTGAGGGCCGGATTATCCGGCCTGGGGAAAACACCGCCCCAGACTCAGAATATCCGGCAGATAATCCGCCCCCTCTCTGAGCATCGCACCGAGCTTGCCCTTGATCAACTTCTGGGGGCCGGATTATCCGGTCCTATGCAAGGGTCGGATTATCCGGCCTGGGGAGGAAAAACCGCCCCAGTTCGGATTTTCCGGGAGAAAATCCGATCGGATACCGTGCGACGCGCCTTTGCCCCTTTTGCTCAAAAACTGGGGGCCGGATTATCCGGCCCATACGACACCCGGATTATCCGGCCTGGGGAGTAAAAACCGCCCTAGTTCGGATTTTCCGGAAGAAAATCCGACCGGGTACCGAGCGACGCGCCTTGGCTTCCTTTGAGCGATGAGGTAGGCCGGATTATCCGGCCCTTGGTGGGGCGGATTATCCGGCCCCCCTCAAAACTTCCTGCACACTTAGCACACATGAATAGTTTCCATAGTATTGTTATCTAACACGCAAAACATAGGAAAACATGAAATGTTCTTTCAATAGGTCTCTGTTGTGCTGATTAGGACGAGATCTCCTCTCAGAGGCGATGGTGGTGGTGGCAGGAGGCTCTCTCACTGTCTCTGTCCTCTGTCCGCACAACATCAACCAACCGGATCTATGGTTTTTGGGGAGAAAAGGAGATTTGTTCTATCGTCGCTGCTTCCATCCTCTGGTCTTCCACCTCTCCCGTCACTTCCATCTTCCACACGGAAGGGAGATCTTTGGTAACTTCGTCAGATTTCCCACGACATCGTGGCTCGGGAATAACGAGGGCAGGGAAGGAGATGAACACAACTGAGGAAAGTACAAACCGTACACGCTCCTTTTTCCTTATCTTTCCTCTCAAATTTAACCAACGAGATGTATTTCTGCAGTTTTTCTTAGGCTGTACACCACGAGGATGGTGCAGATTGTGAGATTGGAGTATGTCTTCAAAAAGGTATTTTCCTTTCTAATTATCGCAGATGGGGTCAAGTTTGTTCTATAATTTTCATGCTCTCATCCCATGTAATGCCGACCGGCATCGTCCTGGTTTTGCACGGGCATAGAGGGTGAAGTTCAGGTGTATTTTTCTTAATTCTTATTTGATATCACTACTGTGGTTCTTTGCAGTGAGTGATGTTCAATATATTCGTTCATTACCCTTGAAATATAAGCCTGGTGTTCAAAACAAGGGAACAGAGAAAATACTTGCTAATGGTACCTATTGGAAAAGAGTGACGCGTGTTTAACATCATTTCATATTGTTCATGTTAGAGGTGACCAAGAACCCTATTGTGACCTCTATGATTTCTACTCCTTGTGCTGGTTGGTATTGTCCCGCGGATATCTAAGAAAATGAATGTCAACTGATAAGTATAAAGAGCTTAAATAATAATTTTCCAAGGATGAGTTGTGGCACGAAAAAGTGTAATGGTTAGTTTCAGTACTGCTGTTTATTAACATCCCTTCTTCAATCATTCCTGGAAGGATCTAAAACCATTTCTCAAATGATAGGTATTCCAAATCCTAACTTAGAAAAATAGGTAATTTATGAGTTGGACTAAGCCATTATTATATTTATGTTTGTTCTTTTTCTAGACCAGAGACAATAAAAGGGCTGAGTCTTACACATATTATTGGCTATGTTTCTTGAGATTGTATTGATTCTATCTTCTCCTTGTATTGATTCTGGCTTCTCCTTTTTGGTAGGATCAATTGCCAATTATGTATGGACATGTTTGTGATTCTCTTAAGTTAGGAGGTTCAATATGCTTTGACTACTAAAATCTAAGCGAATACCGTAGGCGTGGTTCTCATCCCCCTAGATTGTTATGCATAAGGATACAAATAGCAGGTAAACAAAATATATACCTATATGATCACTCTTTGTTGCATATGATCACTTGTATGAAATTTGTGTGAATTGATTCGTGCCCTTGCATTCCTCTTCATTAGCTCGTGGGAACACCACGCTTACAATTTTAATTTTGCTAGCATTGGGGCGATGGCGATAACTATATTTTATAAAATGACTTAATGAGCCACTAGATTTGAAAAAGATTAATAACCACGGCTTACAGAAGACTACTTGGCTCTGGATAAACAATTTTCTTGATTCTGCATAGAGGACGAAGAGTTTTCATGCCAATGTCTACTCTATTTTAGCATTGCATGCCTCTAGTCGGTTCTGAATAATGGTTGTTGTATGTTGTCATATGCATCACATGTCAAGCAGGTGGTTACTTTTTGGAATTTTCTCTTCATATTGTTTCTCTTTATAAGAATAAGTAAAATACTGAAATTACAATACTACATGTATACTAACCATGATTCTGTTCGGATGCCAATGTTTGCTTGATTTGCATATTGCATGCCTCCACTTTTTTCTGAACAATGGTTGTTGTATATCGTCATACATCACATGTCAAGCCATGGTTACCTCTGGGGATTTTTTTATTAAGCTTCCTACAACAATAAGTGAAATACCGAGATTAGAAAACTTCATGTATACTATGCATGCTTTTTTAGTAGTATAACCATTTTTGCATTGTGCGTCAGTTTGTTCACAACATCTCGTTTCCATGTTCTGGCGTCGTCTAGGTTTTGCTAGCAAACTGCAACTTGGGCCCAATACCTATTTTATTAGATAATCAGTAGCTCTGTGGGTCTACTGAAAATAGCAATATTTGTAAACCAAGAAATAACTGTAATGTAATTAATACAATGAGTTCATTTCCAAATATGTATGTTCTTGTATTTTTTGGATGATGGTTGGTGCTCTATTTGGACATTTGTAGTTTTAGCATTGCACTTCATATTGACATGCATTAGTGATCATCAATGCTTCAAATATTTAGTTGATACTTACATTTGATCAACTTAATCATCTTTGTCATGCAAGAAATATTACTTCATTGCATATTGTTCCGGTCTTGTGCAACTATGCCAATACATTTCATATGTCTTCACAATCATCTTATGAAAAATTAATATTACCGATATATATGTATATACTTATATGATTTTACTGACTGATGAAGGAAAGTTGCTTAAGAACATGGGTTCAGCTGAGTGACTATAATTATTCTCGGTTTATTGGTTCCTCTCTATCCAAATTTTAGGGTATAGAAGGCTACTATTTCAGCTTCCTTTGTTACAACAAGGTCATGTTTTATCAAGCTGATGTTTGACTTGGATCAGTTCATCTTGGTATATCCAACGGACAAATGCTCATCTTATTTCCTTTTATTGAGTTATCAAATGCTTGCACTAATTCGTCTTTCAGAAATGTGTATTCTCTTGCAGAAAAGTGAGTCCCTTTCTCGAGAGGGCATTCAGTTTCAGTTTGGTAGGAGAAATATCATGCATATCACATGTGAGAACGACTAACAGTGGATTTGTTCGCTATTTCCTTGCTCCGATGCGGGCTTTCCAACTTTGGAACTCGATGGTTTAGTTCGTATGAACTAAGGCATAGCCTATTATATGGATGTAAGAGTTGAACCCTATAGCACGTGACCATCCTATTAGAGATGAATCATGTGTAACAATATATGCTAGCCTTTAGAGGATACAACTATTTTTTGCTTTATGAATTATTTGCATCTTCTTATGATGGGATATATATATAGAAACAATGTAAATAGGAAAACATCTACCGAGTTCATTAGTTCTGACTTGATATAAGCATATGCAGATGTGCCACTATCTATGCATTCTAATTCAAAAGTTTCAAGTCTTACCAAATGTTTATATTATCTGAATTCTTTTAGATATTTCTGGATTTCTTTTCTCAATGATGGACGGGCACGGAAACGCGCGCATTAATGATCTAGTATGCATGAAAATTAAAATACGATGTACAATTTTAGAAAAAAATGACTTAAGGAGCAAAGCTCCCAACTTCATAGAAGCTGATAAAACAATAAACATAAACAGAGGTTCCACATAGCCAAGATTTTGTTTCTACACACACTAACAACATTTTTACCATTTGCTACTACCTCCTTTTTTGTTCTCCACACACCTAGAGCCATACATTCACAGGCAAACTCGACAAAGTCCAACCTCACTTTAGCATACAACTAGAATTGATTAACTTCAGCATACAACTCAACAGTTTTGCTAAATATTTCCAAAGACAAAGCATTTATCTCACCCAACATCTACTTCTATGGTTGAAGTCAGATACCACCACTAGCAATAGCTCGGCTCCTAAACATGGGAAATTTCGGAGCTTTCTCTTCTGCATAATTGATCAAGAAAAAGCAACCGAGAAAGATATGATATAAAACTAGATGGACCAGCATGATAAACATTCTAGAAGCATGCTTTGTTACGAAATTTACAAATGCCCCACAAAGAAGCAACTACTCTGGAAACCACAATCTGTCTAATCTCAGTGCCCTTAAACGAGTGTATGTAATCAGAAACCTTCTTTATCCTCCCATGCACATAAGAGAAATTTAGAGCTACGACTATGATTCTCCAAATAAACTTGGCGGTACAACATTGATAGAAAAGATGAGGTTCTTGCAGAATACTACCTCTATTCCCTTATATTAGGAAACAAAGGAAGTACAACATTATTTGGACATAGACTTTAGACTTCTACACCGATATTGTTTCTTGTGGAAAACTTTCCATCTCACCTAGATAAGAATCGTGACTTGCACTCCTATGCAATGTTGAAGAGGTGCATCATTGAGCGTTCCATCAGCTTCTGCAGCTTTGAGACAAGACATGTTTGTAATTTTTTTGTTTGTTAGAGGTGACCATGTAATGCTCGAATTGGTTTATGTGTGACTTCTAGCAGTGGATGTAGAAATGGATAAGTTGGAGACTGTCCTTAAGTTGTTTTTCTTTGGAGAAGGGCAAAAAATGCATCAATTTTTTTTTGAGAAACACATGCAAACACTCACATATAGCTAGATACATAAACTCACTTTGATAAACGCGCGCATGCACACCCTACCTCTATGAGAATCTCCGAGAGACTGAGCCGGTGGATCATAAAATTGACAAAGGAGGGCCACATTTAAATAAAGAGAAATAATTAAATTAAATAACAGATAAAACCATATGCATCCACAGATTGATGTGTCACAACACACACAAAATAATAATATGTGCATGTATTACGATCTATCTCAAAAATAATAAATAGTTTAACAAGCAGCCATAAGAAAAGGTGTCTAATAAATGTTTTGATAGATATTTATAGAGCGTACAATTATCTATCAATGTTTACATCAATGGAAAATCTATATAATATATAGTTATCTATGTTAGGCCTAAGTAAAAAAGGGATGTTGTTGAGTGTTGGAAGTGTCTATAACTATTTTCCAACCTTTGGCAACAATTGTTAAGGCCATGTTTGGTACTAGTGTATTGTGAGGGATTAGTGGGGATAATCTGAAGGGGTTCGCGCATGAAAACAATATTTTTTCCCTACGTCAAGAATCCTAATGCCAGGATCTATCTATTAGTAATGCAGTAACGGGAGGAGCTTTTCGCGAACTTACCCTTGAAGACCGAAAAGCTTTGTTAATGCTCGGGAGAGCGTGGTTGATGTAGCCGTTCCGAAGTCGACCTCGAGGTCGTGTTGAAGTCCTGCGGCTCCTGTGGCTCCAATGACTTATAGTGCCCCAAGTGTTGCACCTCCGAGGGAGTTACACACGTTCGGTGTCTGACGATGACTCCCGCTCCTCCGATCCAGCAGCCGTTGCGGAAGTAGAGCTTCTGGATCTGAATACTGCAGCGCGACGGCGCTCCGCGGTGAAGAAGGCTCCTACTCGCGCAATCCGAACTTGGGACCACGGTCACGAGAGAGAGAATCAACTGGTGGTCTCCCCAAAAGAGAGGAAACCTTTTATTGATTATTGTGTATTTAATTTGTCAAAATACCTCTCTTTATATAGGGGACCCCCCCCCCCACATAGGCAATTGCCTTAGCCATGTGGGACTAAACAAAGGAGAGGGGAGAGGGGGGCTTGAACACCACCAGCTAGGGCCCAAGTGGGCCCCATGCGGGGTGCCTTGGCCCAGCCGACCACCCCTCCTCCTTCCTCCCTTTGGTCTTTCCCTCATGGTCCTTTTCCCTAGGGAATTAAGCCTAATTAGGTATTTCGACTATTTTAATTCTTTTTTATTGAATAAATATAAATGAATGATTAAATCAATATTCAACATTCACTTACATATTATTCAATCCTTGTAGCTATGGAACTCCTTCCACCCCACTTCGGACATCCTCCAGACTTACCGAAACCCTTCCAGTTTTCTCTCTCTCTTTTCTTCGGTGATTTTGCCGATACCAAAATGCTCTCTGAGCATCATCAAGCCCTTAAGTGTGATACCCCATGGTTTCGGAACACTCCAGACATGGTCAGGACCTTCCCATACCAATGATCATCAGAGGGACTTGGATGACCATGTTGATCCCTATGCATTCCACGAATCTTTCGTCGCTGAACCATGAATGTCGTGTCATATTCCTTTTGTCTCTTGATACTTGCATTGCCTGAGATATGATCATTGACATCATTATGTCGTGTTTAATATCGTTACCAACAAATTCTATTTGACTCGTTCCGACAAGTGATATCCCCGTGATTAAATCACATGTTGTGCAGCTATTGAATATAACTTCTCCGAGTGGGTCCTCGAGTATCTTTTCCATCACGCGGATGAACAAATCCCGCTCTTGATGCATAATGCCTCTACATGTTCCTACGAATACCTGAACACACCTTTATGATCATCGTATTACCAGATGATGTTTGATGCTATCTAAGTATCCTCGGGTAACAGTGATTGATATGGTCTCATGGTCTAAGAAATAAGACACTAGGTCTTTTCTAATCATTGTAACTTTAACTTCATGACATGATCGGGTCGCGATGCGTAGGTTGGGTATAGCTCATCATCTCATTCTCGCAATGAGGTGACTCCATTGTCAACTGGCATAAATGCCACATCGTCAGGAAACCTTGATCATTTGTTGACCAATGAACCAGTGACTAGAGCTTCACCGGGAACTCCTGGTTGTTTATATATCACATGTGTATTGATGTTTCCTTTCAATATAGTTATAGCATGATACAAAACATAATCATAAACTTTATGAAATATGATAATAATCCATATTATTATTTGTCTCTAGGGCATATTTCCAACATAATCCTCACAAGGATTGGATGAATACCCTATCTTCACCCAATCCCCACCAATCCCCCCGATGCACTCTAATCCCAATTCTAGTGTAAAATTTGTTGTTTGGTACACATCTATATGGATGTATTGATGTTCTACTATCAAATACTAAAAATTCAATCTTTAGAACAATTGGAATCATTTGAATAAAGACATTAACTTTCACAGCATTGGGAATCAAGAGTGTACCAATTAGGCATCATGTACTATACAATATCAATCTGAATTGAAGTTGTTCTTCACACACACAACCGAGCTAAGCAAAAACAACCACTACCATGAATCAGGTGACCTACGGGGGACCATGCATGCCAGGAAGCTAAGTTCAGCAAAACCTCCAGTCTCTATAGCAAACATCTATGCATATGCACATACATAGATTCATTTGGCGTCTTACAAATACTAGGTACTCGCCCATATCCCAGCCATCACACAAGGAAGGAGCCCCCAACCGATACACATAGATGATATTGTCGTGCCAAAGGAAAATCAAAAACATGGAGCTTTATAAGATGCCTAATTTCACTCTTCGACTGATCTTTGCCACATATGTGATATGTCTTGAAACAATTCCTACATTTTAAAATAAGGCATGATTGTCAACCATTTGAAGTACTATCGTTGACATATGAAATCCAGTATTAAGGTTAAACATTTTTCAAAGATCGTGTCAATGGCCATTCCAAAGTCTACACAGAGAAATGCATGTACTGGAAGACATGATCATTGAACAATGGGAAAACACCATGACATGTTCATTGATATGCAGGTATAAAATTGCACCAGGTCCACAACCAAAAAAAATCAGGACAGTAAAAAAATAAGTCAACTAAGAACTAGGTTCCTATATATTTCAGCAAACATGAAACTAAAGCACAGTAGAACTGCAATCAGCACTAGGAACCCAACTTGAATCATTGCATCCAAAACTCTAGACAACGGAGATATGCTATGTTACTTAATGTGTGTTACATCCAAAATATGAGCACCATGCATATAATAGTTTCCATAACTAACCAAAATAGAACAATATTTAGAACTTATCTCAGTTAACTTATCCATCCCACTACGAAGCCAAACCAGACCACTACCATCTTTGTCATCTACAACATTGAGGAAAATTTCACGGTTCTCGAAACTTTTGAAGACCATAAACGAGCTTTTTCTTTTTTAGTAGGATCAAACCCTTCCAATTTTCTCATTTCAATAATGCATTTGTCTATCGAGAAGTCTTCTTAGCCTCATGGTTTTCTTCCTTTTAATTGATATTGACAAATCTCTCCATCACACTAACTAAACCATTTGCACTACTCTTCTTTGGGTTTCTCTTAGGCTTGTTACACTTGTTTGTGGAAGGACCAACAACCTTTCTTTGATTGACTTGTTCATGCTCCACATCGGTGTTTCTATGGTTGACTTGTTCATGCTCCACCTCAGCTATTATGTGATTGACTTGTTCATGCTCCACCTCAGACCTATCTAGAATTTGCAAATCCCGATCCTCGCTCTCATCATCACCCCTTTTGATATCCGTAAGATGAGGTTTCAGTGATTGCTCATCATTAGAGGTGAAGTTAAAGTTTCCCTCAACAGTGTATCCTACAAAAAGCATGTTAGTAACCAAACAAACATTATACCCGTGTAGAAGTAGATGAAATAACAAGTGTTTAGCAAACATACCTTGGTAGAGATCTCCAAGTGTATTATCCAGAGGAAAATGGTTTTTCTTGAACTTCAGGATTTTCGGACCAAAATACTACAAGGGTGGAACAAATGATTGTCAAGAAGATAGAAGTTGTGACAAAAATACTAGTTTAGACATGTAGATTAGTAGATTACTTACAATTGCTAGATTTTCCCCAAAGATGTGGTTCAACTTCTAACTTGAACTCACTCTCATTATATCCAACAAAACATTGCTTAGGAAATCATTCAACATTGTGTAGTCCCTTTTAAACTCCTTTTCTTAGTCATGTACTTGTGTCTTGGCAAACTTCACATGTTGATTTCTATTGTGCAAAATGTCCACCATTGCACTCCATGTTTCACCACTCCACCATAAGCATGAACTTGATTTACATTGTGTTCTTTATCTGAACCACATATGTATCCAAAAGGTTAAAAAGAAAGATCAATATGGAACACCATGTTTGTAAAGTCTATTGTCGAGATTCTTCATGCGCACGATAATCCTTATCACAAAGGGCAGAATGACTAGCGTTCGTGGTCTTCAAAACTGTCAAGAACTATGAAATTGGGTTGTCTAGTTTGGAATGGGCAAATTGTACATGGTCAGTTTCTATGCATGGGAAGTATTTATGTTTGATTATTGTCTTGTTTAAGTTTGAATATAAATTAAGTGCATGTTGAAAATGGATATAAAATAAAGGTTGAGTTTTAGGGTAGTTGGATATTATTTTTAAGGGCATGTGGATTTAGACTAGCCCCTAAAAGCAGTATAGCGGACATGTTTTAAGAGGGCTAATGTTGAGCGCTAGACGAGAGCTAGGCAAAAAAAATTAAATTTTTAGCTACTGCTGCAAGAACCGACCAAGGTCAGAGGCTATAGATCGTACCCTTAACGATGGATGGGGAAGGAGGAAGAACGTCAGGGCTATGCGTCCTTGTTCCTCGTCAACTGGCCTGGCTCCGGTGAACTACTCAATCCTAGGACCTCCAAGCCACTTACTCCGATGAACTCCATCGCCTTTAGCCATCGTGACTCCGCCACTGAGCACCGCACGTACAGTGCCTCTACTTTCACACACACGTACAAGGTAGAACAACATCATGCGTGAAAGAATATGAGTTTGGCGTAATATGATGGATGTATTATTGAGTCTCATGAGCGAGTATATATAGGCGTACAGGAAATCATCTTGGAGTACAAGTCAAGTTAGGACTGTATGGAAACAGATCTTAACTCTTTCTAAACTACCATAACAATTGTATATGCCTAATACTCTAACACTCCACTGCAGTCATAGCGGTAGCGTTGTAAACAATAGAAATGTCGTGGACGGTCAGACTAGAGAGAAACCGAAGTAGAATCCAGTAGGCTAACATCCCCCCCACAGTAGCAGCGGGAGTGTCATAGACGGTGTGTCGTGGCGCGAATGCTTGGACTATAGAGGAAGCTGATGAGGTGATCAAGCGAGGTGGTAGCCCTTTGTGCCGATGTTAGGGTAGCCGAGAGCGTTGGGCGCTGCAACTTTGGTCGAGGTAGCCGTGCGAGGGGCCGTCATGGTCAATATCGTGGTCGGGTGCCGGTGTCGAGGTAGCCGCACATGAAGCCGCAAGCGCATAGTGCGCGAGTAGAATGGCGGATACACGTCGAGGCAGTCGTCGAGGATGTCGATGCCTAAGTCGATGCAGTTCGAGCCGTCGAAGACGAGGTACGGCCATAGTTTTTTTAGAACTAGGCGCACGTCAGGGACAAAGGCATACTTCGGTTGTGCCAGAACTGAGTACGCAAAGAAGAACTTGTCCATGACACGGTCGAGGAAGTCATAGAGGAAGGTGTCGATGCCGAAGAAGATATTGTCGAGGCCAATGAAGAAGAGGCGCCGATCAGAGATTGCTAGGATCGGGGACGCGTCAGGGACAAAGGCACGTATCGGTGCTGCCAATACCGGGCACACAAGGGCAGGGACAAAGACGTAGAAGGAAGTGAAACTAACGGCGGACAAGAGTGGTCATGTTGTACACCTAGATTGGTGTAGTGGTGGTATTCAAAGTTGGCGAGGAAGAACCCGATGGCGTGACGAAGACCATGCGCAAACGGTGGTGACCCACGCCGTGGGAGGTGGCGCGGTGGAGCCAAATACGTCGGTGCGCAGGGACGATGATGATGACCGCATGCAAGAACGTTATGACCCAAAGGGGTGCAACATCGTTGCAGGGCGCGAGTCGGTGCAGCGGCTGGTGACCACCAGCAATGTACACGCTAGGGAAGGCATGTTGCAAGTCGATGGTTTTGACCAAGGCGACAATGCTGCGGCCCGAAGGGGCGATGCAACGATAGCCCGTAGCTCGTTCGGTTGTAGGCGCATGCTCGGGGACGTGCTTGGCGTAGATGGGCACGGGATCGGTTTGATTAGACCGACAGTGCACCGCATATGCCATGGTGTGGATGACACGTAGATCAGAATCGATGACGGCATTGTCGGTGAAGTCCCGGACGATGACGACAAAGACAATCCGAGGGGGCGGCCGCAACAGCCTTCTGAGGAAGGCGTAGCAGCCTGCCGAGGCAGGCACGACAGCGGAGGAGGCATGCACACAGGCGTGAAGTAGATCGTCGATGCCGATGGTCGGGGTAAAGGCGCGGCGATGACGATGGCGGTGGGTGACTCAATCTGATCTATGACCGGTAAACCAAAAAATAAGACCAGCCAAGCTACCGACGGAGAGAAAACCAATTTAGAGATCGGAAAAGACTTACCAGGGCAGCCGATCATAGATCGGCGGCAAACCCTGCGACGAATCGCGCGTCCCCCAACGGAGATCATGGAGATCGATCCCTCCAGGGGCGGCACAACGGAAGCGTGCGGCTAAGGTTTGGACCAGTTGCTCTGATACCATGAAAGAGTATGAGTTTAGCTATGATAGATGTATTATTGAGCCTCGTGGGCGAGTATATATAGGCATACATGGAATTATCTTGGAGTACAAGTCAAGTTAGGACTATATGGAAACAGATCCTAACTCTATCTAAACTACCATAATAACTGTATATGCCTAATACTCTAACAAGGTGAGGTGCTAGTATCGGTCATGCGCCGCCGAACGGGAAGGTGGGAGCAAGGCCCAAGTCTTGCCCTAGCAGAACGTTTGGATGGATTCACTTGTCTGTTTGTCGATTCCCCACCTTCCATTATATATGGGAGTAGTTGAGGGCACACAACGCTTCCCGTTGATCCTAAACTCTAACCCTAGTCAATGTGGGTCCAACCTATTGACAGATGTCCCTGTCTTTGCAAGTCCAACTTGTTGGCTAGTCGAATCCTAATCCGCCTAGTTCCACTTTCTTAGTATTTGATAGTAGAGCATCAATACATCCATATAGTTGTGTACCAAACAACAAATTTTACAATGGGGATTACCATTAGAGTGGATCGGGGGATTGGGTGAAGGTAGCCCCAGTGATCCCTCACAGTACACTAGTACCAAACATGGTCTAATGTTTTTTCCACCATTAAATATTATCTTTCACGCCACGTAGTTAAGCAATAAACTGCATCAATCGTGTGATCTGTAGTATCAAAATAGCATCACATTGTTGAGTTTTCGGTATTGAAGTAGCATCACCTGTAATCGACATGCATGAAAATTTAAAGGAAAACAATACGATGCCCCCGGGGGATAACACGCCGCGATCCCCCGGGTCGATCACGTGTAGTGAACCGGATTCGTGGTAGGCCCCTGATTCCTTATCTTCTCCCATCGTCTTCCCATGCCGTCACTATCTTTGCAAGACGCCGCCCTTGTCCCGGATGCCGCCTCCGCCTCCCTAGCTACTGCAGGCCGCCGCTGCCCTTGAGCGCCACTGCCTCTCCCCAGCAAGGCACCGTCGCACGCCCTTTCCCTAGCAACACGCCGCCACGCCCGACCTTGATCCTCTTCACTCCAACAGTCTCCTCCTCCTATCTCTCTCTTCCTCCTAGCCGCCTCGCTTCCATGGCCATGGGGCTAGGGAGCTCGGAATTGTCGATGGTGTCCTGCCGCCGCTGCCCTTGAGCATCACCGCCTCTCCCTAGCAAGCCGCCGCCGCACACCCTCTCCCCAGCAAGGTGCCTCTCTTTCCTAGCAACGCGTCGCCGCACCCGACCTTGCTCCTCTGTCCTCTAGCAGTCTCCTCCTCCCATCCCTCTCTTCCTCCTAGCCGCCCCCCTTCCATGGCCATGGGGCTAGGGAGCTCGGGTTGTCGATGGTGTCATGCTGCCCGTGCGCGGTGGCGGTGCGACCACGATGCCAGACTCCCGCAGCCATGGTCTCCGGTGATGCTACACGCGATGGTTAGGTTTGCTACCATCGGTCATCGATTCTGCTACCAAAGGTGCTCCGTGTTGCTACCAATAGGTCGATGATGGGTCGATGATGCAACTGGTGAGGGGTTTCGTTTGTGGATTTGCTAATGCTTATTTTTTTCTACAACCGTTTTGTATTTTTGCTACAATGGCATAAAATTCTTGCTACAAGGTCTCCGACGAGGTCTCCGGCGAAGTTGGATTTGCTACACTAGGATATTTTTTTTGCTATAACCGTTTAGTGGTTTTGCTACAATAGAGCAAAGTTGTTGCTACGAGGTCTCCGGCGAGGTCTCCCGGCGAAAGTATCCGGCGAGTCTCCAGCGAGGTCGGGTTTGCTACATTAGCACAACTCTTTTGCTACAAAGTCTCCGGTGAAAAGCAAGAACTATTTTGCTACACATCTTTTTATTCTATTTTTTTGGCACGAACTTTTTTTGCTACATGTAGTAAAAGCGGGACTTTTTATAGCAAAAGAAGGTATGTTTGTTGCAAAAGCGGGATTTGGAGCTTTTAGGGGACACGTGTCAGCAGGGAGAGGCGGGGCGATCGGGGGAATATCCCTAGGTACGCCTAGCGCTCCCTAAATTTAAAACACAGCGCAGGATTTTAGAATTCTGCATCGTTTTTTTTTGCAGAAAGTTTTTTCTTTGCGCAGGTTCGAGACGACGGAAAAAAGGGATAAGCTGTACACTGTCCTTACAATTATGGGTCACGCTAGGCGTCCCCCGGGGGATTTGATCCCTCCATCCCCCAGGTCCTTAACCGCACGATTAGCTCATTTCCGAACCGTCCGATCCAGCTCGGTCAACGCGTCCCTGCAATCACTGCGTCTCCCTCGTCCCCATCTCTCTCTCCCCCTTCCTGGCAACTGCCACTTCCGGGTCTGCATCACTGCTCCATGAGGCACATCCACCGCCGGAGAAGATGTTCGTCATAGCTTCGCCGAGGTAGCAGCACAGGTGGTCCCTTGAAAGCTCTGCCGCCTCTAGCGAAGACGCAGTCCCTGAAAAAAATTCTACCGCCGTCTCCCTAACCCCTACGCTCCACCATGGCTCCATGAGCCCCTCAAGTCGCTGGAGAAAGCGTTGTTTCGCCGGTCGCAGGTCGTAACATCGGCGGTGACCGGTCATAGTACAGGTGGATCCGCTTGCAGCGACACCAGCCACCCTTGTAGCAAAAGCGGCTAACGCCCACATCGGCAAGCACGTAGCATCGCTGCCAGCCATGGTAGCAAACCCCCGTCGTTGTAGCAAATCTCCGACGCCATTGTAGCAAAGCACGTGGTAGCAAAGTGTTGTCGTCATGGTAGCAAACCACCTATACCATTGTAGCAAAGCGTCGCCACTATTGTAGCAAGCGTCACCGCCCTCCATAGTAAAACACAGTTGCCGTGGTAGCAAAGTGTCGTCGCCATGGTAGCAAACCACCTCCACCATTGTAGCAAAGCGTCGCCGCCGGTGGGAGGAGCGAGGTGTGGCCACCGGCAAGAAACGTGGAGCGGTCATCGGGGGGAAATCTGTGGGCACCAGGGACGATTGAGTACAGGAGGAGAAGACCATGGCTTCCTCCGTGGGGAAGATAAGGAAAAAAGAGACGCGGTGCGGGGATGAGAGACATGTTGGTCCGCACGTTTTCTCGGTTTGCTGGACACGCGTCGCCCGTGCAAGCCGGGGGATGCGTCGCGAGCGATCCCCGGGTGAAGTGTATCATTTTCCTACAATTATTTATCTTTGGAGAAGGCAACAATATTGTTGATACGTGGTACGTAAATGAAATGGCTCCCTCAGTCACATGGTTAGCTGCAAAGATGATTTGGGTGCAGCGGGTCAACTTTTGGACATCGATCGGAGAGGGAGGAAGCTAATCAAGCAAAGTTAGCTGAAGATGGAGGAGGAACGCCATGGATGTTTTCCGGGTGGACGGGGCTTGCCTGCGCCGCTACCGTGCGCCCATCGGTGCGCCCCTGCACGTGGCGAGCATCTGATGGATCCCTCCTTTCTGGCGGCCCCACAGCGTTTTCCACTCCAAAACAAATCGATAACAGGTTAATGCCAATCACTGCCGTAATACTAGCAGATACCGATACGGACTAAGACAAATCACTTCCGTAATACTAGCAGTTAACATTAAAGCACAAAATTGGAGGGAAACTGGCGGACGACTTGGCGCGCGAGGACATCCATAAAACACACAGCTGCGCGCCAAATCATGTACCGCTATTGCAAACAAGAACAGAGGGAAAAATTGGACGCCAACTCCATGATCGTCCAGACGCCAGCTCCATGAACATCTTTGTAATTGGTGTTCCTAGGGAAATCAAAGGTAAATTGTGGCTCCATCTTGCGGCTCTCTCTAGGTGGACGCCAACTCCATGATCGTCCAGTAACTCGAGTTCTCAGGAGAAATTGGCCAGGGCAGACGCCAGTTCCATGAACACCTTTGTAATTGGCGTTCCTAGGGAAATCATAGGTGAATTCTGGCTCCATCTTGCGGCTCTCTCTAGGTGGCAGAGGAAAATTACGATCTGATCCAGGAAGTGAAGGATGGCTCCTGCACAAGTTAGTCATGGGAACCATGAGGATGTTGGTGGATCAGATGCACCTAAAGTAAGCTTTCACACTAGTATCCTTCATGATTTTCTTTCACTAGTATCTTACACAAACCTGATGTGATCTTCTCTCCAAGTTCAGCCAATGAACCCAAATTTGACAGCACTGTAATTAGCTTGGCCTTCACTGCATTGAAACATAAATCAGTATCTTATAACCCATAATGGTGAATTTGATCATATGAGTTGTGAATAGAGCTTCTTTTGACATGCATACATGTTTAACTAAAGTGAATATTGGTTGACACATGATGTGCAGGAAACCATGGCTAGCAAAGCAACACACGCTAATAATAAAAGAATAACAAAGGTTGGCATGAAGTTTCTATCTGAAGAGGAAGCTTATTCTTTTTATAACCAGTACGCTGAAGATACGGGTTTTAGCGTCCGAAGAGGCAGCAAGCATAAAGTGAAGAACTCTGATACAATACAACAAAGGACTTTTTTCTGCTCTCGTCAAGGTATGGACTAGTTATAGTTTGTTGCCTAGTTTGTTTGGTGGTATAATAATTTTCAGATGCACTAACACAATAACTTCAATTACTAGGAGCCCGTAGTGAAGATAAAAGAGAAGATACATTCAAATATAGTAGACCTGAATCACGATGTGGTTGCAATGCACACATGAAGATAACTCTTAGGGACGGACTTTATCACGTGTATCAATTTGAGGAGACACATAACCATATTCTTGCTATTGGTGACATGGCCCAATACTTGAGATCTCATAGGAAAGTAACTGAAGCACAAATAACATCTGCAGAGGTCGCAAAGTCTGTAGGCATTTCAAATCAAGCAACTATTGATCTTATGGCCAAACAAGCATGTGGAGAGGGAAACCTTGGCTTTACACGCGTAGATATGAAAAATCGTTTGTACACAAAAAGAACATTACAAGCAAAGCAAGGTGACACTGGAGGAGTATTGGAATACATGGAGAGGAAGGTGGCAGAAGATGCCAAGTTTTTCTACTCAATTCAAGTAGATGCAGATGATTTGATCACTAATATTTTTTGGGCTGACTCCAAAATGGTATCAGACTATGCCACATTTGGCGATGTTATATGCTTTGACACCACATATAGGAAACTAGATGATGGGCGTCCATTTGGTTTGATTGTTGGGGTGAATAACCACAAGAAAACTATTGTCTTTGATGCTGCACTTCTCTACGATGAAACTGCTGAAAGTTTTGGTTGGCTTTTTAGAACTTTTCTAAAAGCTATGTCTGGTAAACATCCACGGACAGTTCTAACTGATGAAGATGCGGCAATGGCCAAGGCAATAAGTATAGTCCTACCTCATTCTCTCCATAGAATTTGTGTGTGACATATGAACCAAAATGCTTGCAAGCACCCAAAGAAGTGAAAGCATGAACAATGAACTGAAGAGATACATTAGTATTAAATATGACATGCTTACTTTTTTCCATCATTTTGAGAGGCTAGTTGCAGATAAAAGATATGAAGAGTTGAGATGTGACTTCAAATCAACACAGACTACTCCCAAGATGAAGACACAAGCTAGTTATATGTTAAGACAGGCTGCAACTACATATACTCCTGCAATATTCAAGATGTTTGAGGAACAATTGCTTCGGACCCTGAACTATGACACATTCATTTGCGATGATAGTGACACGGAGCATAAGGTTTACAAAGTTAATTTTTATGGCACACAACGTGTGCATGTCGTTAGATTTTTTCCACAAGAAGAAAAGATCAATTGTACTTGCAAGAAGTTTGAATTTGCAGGAATCCTTTGCTCTCATTGCTTAAAGGTACTTGATATTAATAATATTAAGCATATTCCTGAACAGTATATCTTGAAAAGATGGATAATTGGTGCCAAAGTTCTGAATATAACAAGTGAGCGCAACAAGCATGAGGACCCAAGAGCAAGAATGTCAAATCGGTACAATGAGTTGTGCAAACTATTTACAAAAATAGCTGCACGTGCTGCTGAGTCCGATGAATCATATGTTGAGGCTGTTAATTGCGCAGAGCAATTAGCAAAAGATGTAGAGAAAAGCTTGAAAATTAGAATAGATCCAGATTTGGGAAACTCCTCTACTTCAGAAGGTATGTGATATACTTCTAATTTACCTATAGTAATGTCGAGCTAAGACTTACAATTAGCTTCACAGTTACAGGACTGGAAATCGATGCTAGTAGAATTTCCAAACACGATGAGGGGCTTGCGAAACCAGTAGGTATCAAGGTCAAGGAGAAGAGTGTTCGAGAGTCAAGAAGACCCGTTGGTGGCTTCGAGAAAGCAACAACAAAGAAGAAAAAGAACACTAATGCTACTGTACAACTACAACCTCAAAGCGTCACAATGGTATATAATCGTCTCATCCAGATTTCACACATAAAATTTACTTCTCCTAACATATATATCTTCCATGTATATATAGGGTAATTTGGAGTTTATGACAAATCAAATGGGTTCATATCAATTTCAGTACAGCCCGTTCATGCATGCTCCAATGCAGCAATCATTTGATGCCAATACCATATTGATGTCATCACAGAACCAACGAGAGTTGGCAGGATTGCAACCATACAATACATTACAGGTATGAGAATTCTACATTGTCGAGTTTTATTATTTTGAAACTTTATTGGAACTGAACTAGTATTCTACACAGGTTCATCCTACAAATCACATGCACACCTATTTACCACAGCATAACTCAGCTCGGAATTCCTCACATCAACCAACCATGGGGACCTCTACCTCTACTATGATGACTGGACAAAAACAAGATTTGTTCTATCAACCGAAGCAAACCATGGGAACTTCAACTTCTACTATGACGACACAACAAAATCAATCCTTGTTCTATCAACCGAACCCAACCATGGGGACCTCTATCTCTACTATGATGGCAAGACAAAATCAAGGCTTCTTGTATCAACCAAAGCCATCTTAATCAATTTGTTATATAGAGTCATATGTCATGTACATAAATTCTGAAGACAACTTAATAAAAACGTTATATGGAGGTCCATGTCATGTACTGAAGCTATCTCGATAAATTTTGTAGCTGCAAGTAATTTCTATTGTAACTTGCAGGTATTGAACATGGATTGAGTCGGCCTGGGCATACCAATAAAATTAGCTCAAATATACTGTTCAGAACTCACGACCTGGGCATACTTCCCTGCTCCTATTTAACAAGCAAGAAACTGAAGCTCACTAGAGGAACAAAGCAAGATCAGAAATTAACCTGTCTACCAATGCGCATCCGCAGCCTCTAGCTACGTCCTGCCGCCGTCGAGCCCGGAACCTCCTTCTCTAGGTCTAGGCTTCTTCGCTCGAGCAGGGAAGCTGCTGCGCCCACCCACGAGATTCACCTCCTTCAGGTCCGGCCTGCCTCCGTGCCTCGCTTGATCCGTTGACCAGCTTCGTGTCCGGCGGGAGAAGAAAGAGGCCAGCGTGCGAAAGAGGAGGGGGGCCGTGGAGGAGGTGGGCGCAGCGGCGGAGTTCATCAGAGCGATACGGGTACACGGGTGTCCACTCGTACGGGTACAGATCAATTCGTATTGCCTTGTATTGATCCTTTGTTTTTTTGTAAGAAAGAACGGGGAGACTTGGATGCTCGCCACGTGCAGGGGCGCACCGATGGACGCACGGTAGCGGCGCAGGCAAGCCCCGTCCTTTCCGGGTGGGCGATCACTCCCGTTGTTTCCTACATTCACAGAAGCAAAGTTGCACAGCTGGTTGAACGAATCCACAAAAGCAGGCCAGGCAGGATCTCCATTCACTAAGTGCTTTATTAACAAACTACAAAGCATAATTCCGCCTTAATTCCAGCTGCTTTTTAGTGTCAAACCTACCCCATCTGTCAGTCACGGTCAACAAGCTGCACCAACCCCACTCGCCTTCCAATGGCACTGGATTGGATCCAAGCTGCCGAGCAGAGCAGAGCGAGTGGTAGGTAGAGGCAGAGCTAGATCAGATCGTGCGAGCCAGCCGAGCAATCGCGCGAGCGAGCGAGTATCCATGGCGGAAGTGCGCGTGCTGGAGGAGATCCGGGCGGTTCCGGCGCAGCCGACCCCCTCGGCCACACTCCCCATAACCTTCTTCGACGCCGCCTGGCTCTTCACCGGCCCCGTCGAGCGCCTCTTCTTCTACCGCCACTCCGATCCAGCCTCCGCCCTCTCGCTCCTAGCCGCCTCCCTGCCCCACGCGCTCCGCCGCTTCTACCCGCTCGCCGGCTCCCTCAGCCTTTCCAGCCAGTGCCTCACCTACTCCCACGGCGACGCTCTCTCCCTCGTCCTCGCCGAGTCCCACGACCCGGACGCCTTCGACCGCCTCGTCGCCACCGGTCCCAGGGACCTGCGCGAGATGCGCCCACTGGTGCCACGGCTGCCGCCGCCGCGGGAGGACGGGGCGTTCGCGCTCGCCGCCCTGCAGGCCACCGTGTTCCCGGGGCGCGGGCTCTGCCTCGGCGTGTCCGTGCACCACGCCGCCTGCGACGACGCCTCCGCCACGCTCTTCCTCCGGACGTGGGCCGCCGCGTGCCGCCTCGGCGGCAGCCTTGGCGATGCCCCGGCGCCTCCGGTGCTCGACCGCTCCCTCGTCGCCGACCCCGACGGCTTGCTCGGCAGGACGCTCGCCGGCATGGGCGGGCACAAGATATTTGCAATGGGTATTCAAAGTCTAAAAAGAAAATATCCAATGCAACAATTGATGGTTCTGGTGTCGATGTAGAACCAGTCTTTTTTGTCTTTGTTCTCGCGCACAATGTCTTTAAATCACCACTGTTACTCTTCATCTTTGTGTCAGTGTACTCTTCATCTTTGTGTCAGTGTGTTTTCACCATAAATCCAGTACAACTGTAGTCTAGATCATCACTAGATCGATGGAGTCACCAATCAATCAATAATAATCTAACTGGAAGAAGAGGATTTGCTGATTTGCTAGTTTTAAAATTAGATTCTTTTGCCTCACCTTGGCAACTGAACCAATCGCTGTTGCCTCGCGTACTACTACACAATTTTCTTGTGTAGCCTACCGGAGCCTCACGGGACTAGTACTGGAGCCAAGCTCCTGCTCCTGTTAGCTACAAAGTTCAACGGAGATGCTATGGACCAAGAGGATCTAGACGTTTTGGACTGAATACTACTACACAATTTTCTTTTGCAAAAAATAATGGGTATTCAGCTGAATACCCATGAATACATGTGTGCCCGCCTCTGCTCGCCGGAATGAGCAAGCTCGCGTCCAACCCTCCGCCACTTCGCCCGGCAGTAGAGGCAAGTTGCCGATGTGATCGCGTCGTTCCAGGCAGCGATCGGTCGACGGAATCAAGGGCGCGGCGTCGCCGAAGCGCTTGGCCCGTCGTTGTTAAATGGCGGCGTCGGCGCGGTGGCGTGGTGTGCCTCACGAGGAGCCGTCTTGGGCGTGGGCGTGAGCGGCGTACCACATCGCTGTTCTCGGCGAATGCGGTGCGGCTCACGCCACCGCTCCCGGCCGATGCAATGCTTCAGCGCCTGCCCGTGGAGGCCGCCACGTCGAGCTACGCTTACAGCGGCGTGGCGGCAGCGGCGCGATCGGGTCCGCGATCGGGAGATGGGCGAGGCGTCTTTGGAGGCGCGACAGGCGGGCACATGTATTCATGGGTATTCAGCTAAATACCCATTATTTTTTGCAAAAGAAAATTGTGTAGTAGTATTCAGTCCAAAACGTCTAGACCTCTTGGTCCATAGCATCTCCATTGAACTTTAAGAGTAACAGTGTGATTTAAAGACATTGTGCGCGAGAACAAAGACAAAAAGTCATTTTAGACTTTGAATACCCATTGCAAATATCTTGTGCCCGCCCATGGGGCGCGGAGGGGTGGCTGGGCAAGGTGCTGTCGGTGCTGCCGCAGCGGCCCATGTCAGTGGGTGGGTCTCCGAGGCACGGCGTGTACGAGGGCGCGGACTTCGGGTGGGGCAGGCCGTGCCGGGTGGACATGGTGTCCATCGAGAAGACCCCCGGGACGGTGTCGCTGGCGGAGGGTCCAGGCGGTGGCGAGGGCGGGGTCGAGGTCGGGGTCGTGCTGCCGCCGGACGCCATGGAGGCTTTCGCTGCCTGCTTCGCTGACCTTGTCCGTCTCAACCACAAGAACTAGCACATCTGACATGATGCAATGAACGCTGTCCTGTAAAGATTCAGGGTGTGTCCCGTTGTTCCAAGTTGTTTCCGACTTCAGCAAAATATTCGGTTGCTACAGCGCTGAACTGCTGAGCACTGAATCTTCATAATCCAGATCATCCAATCCAAACCCTGAACAGATGTACACAATTCAATCTGCGAATCCCATGTCACAGATGTATTTCAGAGTTCAGAGTTTCGGTCTTCTAAAACCGGTGAATCATTGATAGAACAATATAAACGTATGACTGGAGCTACTGTGAACTGTTTTGTTTCATGTGAGTTCACCCGATGAAGCAATATGCGTAGGAAGCGGCGGCTGGTCGATTCCCAGAAGAACGGCACCAGTCCTTGTTGAATCTCGGCGGGCGCTGACGCCTCGCCTCGGGAGAAGAACAAGCTCATTTTCGCACCTAAATAAGTACTCCCTCTATCTCAAAAGTGACTTGGATTTGTCTAAATTCGCATATATTTATATATTAAAACGTGTCTAGATACATTCGAATCTAGACAAACTCATATTATTTATTTTGGGACTGAGGGAGTAGTAAATCAAGAAATAAGAAAGAGACGAGAAGCCTGCCACAGTACATTACTGAAGAACAAGAAGCTATGGCTTATGTATAGTGCCAAGCTGTCAAGGCCAGTATACTTTGTACAATCACCTTGTATGTCTTGTGATGATTGGTTCGATTACTGGTACACCCGAGCTGATTTGATCATAGAAGAGACCTTTTTAGTGTTGTCTGGATGCATTGTGATTAGGTCATTGCCTGAACTGAACCCTTGCAACGAGTGAATAGTTGTGGAATCTATTGTACCTAGGCTCCGTTTGGATGTATGTATTCATAGGCTTGGCATTGCATTCGTTCCAATATCAAAATCTTGGCATATTCGCATTGAGATTGAATATCAATATTTCTGTTTGGGTGTTTAGGTATCTGGTGCCAGGAATTGATACAAAGGTTGAATATCAAATCGTGTTTGGATGGTCAAGTGATGAATTGCATTTGTACTAGCATGGGCATCCCAAAAATAATTGGTACAGACAAAAACAATCAGATCGACGGAGGAGGAGGAGGGGGGCGTCCACGCCGTGGTGGGGACGAAGGGCAGGGGCTCCCTGCCTCCCCGGAGGCCGAGGAGAAGAGGGGCGGGGGCTCCCTGTGGACCTCCCTCGCTAGAGGAGGATGGAGGCGGAGGCGGCGTCCGGGTGAGTGGAAGAGGTGGGAGCGGTGATGGCCGGAGAGGAGGACGGAGGCGGCGGCATCCGGGTGAGCGGAAGAGGTGGGAGCAGCGGCGGCCGGAGAGGAGGATGGAGGCGACATCGGCGACCGGAGAGAAGGATAGAGGCGACGCCGGTGGCTGGAAAGGAGGAGGAGGGCGTCCACGTCGTGGTGGGGACGAAGGGCGGGGGCTCCCTGCCTCCCCGGAGGCCGAGGAGAAGAGGGACGGGGGCTCCCTGCAGACCTCCCTCTCTAGAGGAGGATGGAGGCGGCGGCGGCATCCGGGTGAGCGGAAGAGGTGGGAGCGGTGACGACCAGAGAGGAGGACGGAGGCGGCGGCATCCGGGTGAGCGGAAGAGGTGGGAGCGGCGGCGGTCGGAGAGGAGGATGGAGGCAACAACGGCGGCCGGAGAGGAGGATAGAGGCGACGCCGGTGGCCGGAAAGGAGGATGGAGGAGAGGTGTGGCGGTCGTGGACCCTGTGAGCGACGACGGTGGCGGTGGTGTGAGCGTACCTGCGAGCGAGCAACATAGAACGAGGGAGCGAGAGGAAAACGTTCGGCCCGAATACCTCGCGATGTCGAGCTCCAGACTCGTTCATTCGAAAGTGGACTGTCCAGGCAAAAAGAACTCCACTCAATATTTGGCCCGAATGCCTAGCATGAATACCTAAGCCATCCAAACACCTCGTATTTGAGATATTCGGTCCTAGAGAATGTCAATGTCCAATACCAAGCCCCAATACAAACATCCAAACGCAGCCTAGGAGTATATGATAAGTAACACTCTCACTGCAGAATGCGTCGGGCGCCATGGAAGCCTTTCTTTGTTGCTTCGCGGATCTTGTCTGTCTCAACGACAAGAACATCTGAATTCTGACATTGTGTGTTTGTCGCTGCACTTCTGCTTCGGTGCACCACCCTCTGCCAAACTTAAACACATCAATGGCCCAGATTTCTCTATATCCCTTCATAATTAGGGGCATGGTGGACATTAAGGAATAATTAATGGGTTATCTATAGCCGTACTAACCCGTTTGGATCAGTAGGCGTGTTGCACTTGGTAGGGTAGTATTCGTACATTGTTTTCGTATGGTCTGCGTGCAGCTCAACGCCGTCGCGTGTGCTGAAACAGAGGATGATGTTCTCTAAACTAATTTTTCTCGCACGTGCAAATGAAAAAACTGTCAGATCCCAATTTCCATGATGGCCATGGCGGCGCCAGCGGCAATGAGCGCCATGGCTGGGAGTGGAGATTCGTGTTCCACCCTGATCTGGTATGATTGCCAGATGGGGATCGGACGCTGTCATGAACGTGAACGAGAAGAAAGGAATTCAGAATTAGAGAGAGAGAATTCAGTTTTCTCATTCATTTTCGGCATGTCGTCTCCCGTTACAGAGTCTAGTCTTTATACCCTTCCTTTTCTCCACTGACACACAGGTCCACACAATTGGCACGCAGGCCCTACACGTCATACGCTATGTTGGATCGCACCTTCTGTGTCTCTCTCTATGGTGATGGATCTGCTTGCGTAACAATACCCTCCCGAGGAAAATGTGCTTGCCCCCAAGCCAACACCTCAGGAAACTGCACCTTAAGTACCTCCCAATCTTCCCAAGTAGCAGAATCTTCAGGTAGATTAGTCCATTTGATCTTCACTTGAGTGATTGCGGAGTTGCCCTTCTTGACCATTCTCCTGTCCAGGATCCTTTTAGGCACCGTCTCGTGTGAGTCCAGCTCTGGTAGAGTAGGCGCTGCTAAGAACACTGGTGAGTAATCAGGTTTGTGCTCTTTCAGTTGGGAAACATGAAACACAGGGTGGATCAGGCTGCTCGAAGGTAGTTGGAGCTTGTACGCCACTTTGCCAATTCGCTCCAAGATCTCGTAGGGACTGAAATATTTGAAGGCCAACTTGGGAAAAGGCCTGGAAAAAACTGACTGTTGCACATATGGTTGTAGTTTCAGGAGTACCTTATCACCAACCTAAAAATCTTTTTCTGTGCGATGTTTGTCAGCTTTTAACTTCATGCGATTACGGGCTGCGGTTTGGGTGCGATCACCAGTTCTTCAATTAGGGAGGTTTCATACCTTTCCTTATTTGGTATTTTACCTCTTGCTCTTTATTATTGTTTCTAGTCTCTATTAGATAGATCTTGTTCTTAGCTTTTCAAAAAGCGTTGGTTTTGCTATAATCGGAGTTCGGACACAAAAGTTATCACCATTTTCGTAAGCTATGTATTTTGTCAGGAAAACCGGCGAGCAAAACGGTGTCGCTGGTTCTGCCACCGAACCAATCGATGGGCCATCGGTTTACAACCGTTTCTACCAAACAGCTATATTGAGAACTCATTTGATGGGGTGTCGATTCAATCGGCATGACGAGAAAACCAGCATGCCTGGGTTGGTGCCGGTTCATCCGACGCACAGTCCAACACAATCGTGCTTTCCACCGGTTTTTGCCTAGGCTTCTCGGTTTTGGCCTTGACGGTCGGATTTGCTTTTCCTATAAAAGGGTTTCTTCCCCACTGGTTTGGGTAAGGGTTCTTGAGCATGTCTTTTACCATCATTACTGAACCCTTTGAGCTTGATTCCTCTCCCATCCCTCCTATGATTCTTGCATCTTTTTGAGGGTTTTGAAAGAGGAGATCTAGATCTACAACCCCCACCAATCAATTCCTCCTCTAAGTGAGGGGATCCCATTAGACCTAGACTTGGAGTCTTTTGTTGATTTCCACCATTGTTCTTCCTCTCTAAGTCCTTCCTAGCACGTGTTGCTTTAGTGAGATTCAAGTGTGAAGGATTGGGTTCTTGCTTTGCATTCTTGCATAAGTGTAGAGCTCTCCATTTCGATTTGTTCAAGTGAGAGACCGTGAGCTTGTTACTCTTGGAGGGTGACCACTAGTTGGTTTGGCGGTTGGTTCCACAGTGTCTTCTTTGTGGTAGAATGCGAAGAGGCTGTCAACACCCGGATTTTTAATCCCAGATGCCTATTATGCCATACATCGTAATCCCAGGATTACCATTTTTGCGGGACATAACAGATTGGATATCACAGTACATCATCCATTACAAACCATAATAAGGTCTTACACAAATAAAGGATCTCATGATCCAGTCTTAGTACAAACAAGTAGCAGAATAAATAGCGTAGCGGTGGGCCCCATCTTCAGTGTCACGAGCAATCTTTGATGATGGAGATGATCCTAGTTGTCGTGGCGCACGATGTCCTTCTTCTGGATAGTCCTCCTCATAGTCTGGCCACGGGAATAGCCAGAGACAAAGCCATGAGTACTCTTTAAGTACTCGCAAACTATAACTAACAAGTAAGGTAGTTCTAGTAGGAATACTAAGTTCTAAGTTTATTTGTAAAGTTAAGTTTGAAACCTAAGCTGAGTTCAGAAACAAAGAAAGATAAAATAAAGTTTGAAATCACCTAAGTGGGAACTTAATTGTCATAGTCACAACTCTGTTGTGGTCAAGTCATATCACAATTCATTTTATAAGTCATTTTGAAAACATCTGACAACGGAACAGTATGGCCACTCCAACTGTCCATAATCACGGACGCGGCTATTCGAATAGTTTGACACTCTGCAGGGGTGGTACACTTTCACCACAAAATTTGATACATCTGTCAGGGGTAACCCTGAATCATCATACTTAGTATGCAGATAATCAAACATAACCTTTCCTTTACACACTCTAGTATAAGCACCTCTCCTATGAGCTTGGCCTCCCAGCCATGGCCATCTGCCATCCCGGGCACTGCATAGGTGGACAACATTGAGAGGTAGCCTCAGCTCAAACCTCTCCCGCGAGGGAACTAATGCTAATGCATATAAACTTCTAGCTAAGCCTTACCCAATTCAGGTATTGTGGTTGTACGGTAAAATTGGAATGGTATCGCATCCGAACCCAACCATTAGTTTTTATAAAGGGGCTAAGGCTCATGCCTCAACAATTTCATCATCATAAACCATTTGTGTTTCTCAACACATGTGAAAACATCTCAATAGAATGACTCATCATTCCAAGGTTTTCACAAGTCATTTTCACCAAGTATTCCCATCTAAAGTGATCAAGTTTTTGGTTTAGCTCTAACTACTAAGTTAAGAGTGTTCACTAAGGTGGGATGCTAATCTCAATCTCATGCCATAGAATGACATCTAATTCTAACTAGATAGGCTAAGTTTTATACTCTTTATGCTATCTATAAACAAAGTAAAGGACTTTGGTAAAGTAAAAGAAAGTAAAGCTTGTAAGTAAAACTTGGGATTGGTATAAATCAAGAAGGGTATAACCAAAGCATGCCTAATGCATCTTGCTTAGGTTATCTAGCTTGCAAGGGTTAGCTTGCATTGTTAATGATGTCTTGCAAGTATTAGCTTGCCAATAATAGCTTGCCTTGATTGGTGCAGTGGTTGAAATTCTCCTCTTCTTCTTCGGTGTAGAACTCCTCCTCGTAGACTTGATCGATACTATCGTCTATAAATACATACGGGAATACACAATCACCAAACAATACTTAACTAGTCCATTTAGCACACTAAGGCACATACTGGATGATCTAGTATCATCACATTCATCACAAGATTTTAATGAACTAGTTTTATTTATTTTATTTGAGAAAAGTAATTTCTACTCATTGAAATTAATTAAGATTTAATATTCTCCATTTAAAATATGGGATCATGTGGACACATGTCATCACCACATATTCTAATGCATGGGAATGTGATTTAAATGTTGGATCATATTTTAATAAGTTTAAGTTTAATATTTAAATGATTTAAAGTGACTAGAAATGCCTATATAGCATTATTTTGGTACTAGTTCAAAGTCACTGCATGCAAACCTAAATATTATTACATATTCAGATAGGTATATTCAAATGTGATTTTTGAGAGTTCGAATCAACTCAAAAGCTATTATGGTTGATTTTTGAAAGATGTTTGAATGTAGAAAAGCCTCTGTCTTGTCATTTTTGCTATATGTGATCTATAACTCTAAATGATTTAAATCCAACAGCTTGGATAGAGATTTTAATTATCTTTCTAGCAAAATTTGAATCATGTCATTTGGTTAAGCAGAACTCTCTGGGTGGATTTTTAAACTAGTGGACATAATGAGTTTAATTCAAAAATTGAAAAATATTTATTTGAATCTACTGGGTTGCGCGGGAAATAAATGGGCCGGCCCACTGCGCTCCGCGCAGCGCCCGGGCTGACTTAAGCGATGGCCCCACTTGTTAGTGGAACAGGTGATGCCGAACGGGTATTGGAGGATTGTGACCGTAGGATTAGATCCCAGATCAACGGTTCACAACCATCTTCCTCACTGGAACAGGACACGATGGGGAGAAACCCAAGCAAGGTCAGTGAGGGTCGGGGGAGGATTACCGGAGCTCCGGCGAGGGTTGGTGCGGTGGGTAACTAGACGTGTCGAGGACGGCGGTTCTCCTGGTACCGGCGGCGTCCCTGGGGATGGCTGTTGGGTCCACATCATAGAAAACAAAAAATTTCCTATGATGAGAACTATACGCCAAGATCTATCTACTAGATACAGAGCAACGGGTGGACATATATCCATGGAGAACTTACCCTCGAAGACAATGAGTTTTGTTAACGAGTAGGAACTCGTGGTTGATGTAGTCGTACACTTGCCGAACTCAAGATCGTGTGGAAGTCCGAGCGCCGCAAATCAGCAGCGCATCCGTCCTCGCACACACGTTCAAGCCACCGGACAACCTCCACCACCTCGCTCCAGCGATGCAGCAGAAGCAGCAACTCCTTCTAGACGAAATGCCACCGGGAACATGTATCTCGCTAATCAGAGACCATGGGGGAATAATTCTAGAGGGGGAGAGAGATCCTTCACGAGGAGGTGTGAGGAAGAAGGAGGAAGAGGAGGGTGCCCCCTCCATGGCCGGCGCCTCATGGAGGTGACCCTTCACCTCCTCCATTCATGTGGTGGTAACTCCCTCCATATTAAAATGCCTCTTCACATTCTCTTTTAAAGTCTCCACTTTAAATGCATTAAAATTCTCTAAGTTTAATGCTCTCTCATTTAATAAAACTCTTTTATTAAATTTATTCTGAATTTTGTTAATTACTTTAATTAACAAACATTCACATAAAACCCCTTGCAACATTTCAATATCACATGCCGAACCACTTTCTGCAATTTCACTCGAAACAATTCCTATTTCTATCGAAACAAGTCCTGCGCTTTGCAATCCTTTCCTATGAAACATATGTGCTCCAAAATGGTGTCTGGTAACCCTTAAGTGTGTCACCCTACGGTTCACGAATAATGCAGACATGATTGAGACTCCTCTCAGATCAATAATCAAAAGCGGGACCTGGAGATCCATACTGACTCCTGCACATTCAACGATGACTTATGTGATTGTGAGAACCTTTAACGCTAGTAACTTAATCCCTTTGTCTCATGATATAATACATGTCCGAGAGTCGATCATCAGTATCCAAATACCTAGTTTGATCTCGTTATCGACATGCACTCTTTTCTCGTTCCCATGATATAACATTCTAGTGATCACATCACTTGCTTGCAAGCTATCTTAATGTGATATCACCGAGAGGGCCTAGAGTATATCTATCCGTCATCGGGATTGAAAAATTCCACTCTTGATCCATGAGCCTCAACATAACACCTTCAGAAAGTAATCAACCCATCTTTATAGTCACCCTGTTATGGTGTGACGTTTGATGTTATCAAGATACTCTTCTAGTGTTAGCAATTAACATGATCTCATGGTCTAAGAATAAAGATTACTTCGTATGATGTTATAGCAATGTAAACATAATGACTTGATCGTAATGCTATACTTCGGATGAATGTTCATCACATCATTTCACAAATGCTGTGACCTTGTTATTAACAACATCCAATGTCCATGATCAGCAAACCTTGATCATCTTGTTAATCAACAAGCTAGTCTATAAGAGAGGCATAACTAGGAACCCTTTTTGTTTATTAAACACACATGTATTGACGTTTCCGATCAGTACAATTATAGCATGCAAAAAAAACATCTATCATATACGAGGAATACATAATAACAACTTTATTATTGCCTCTGAGGGCATATTTCCTTCAGTCTCCCACTTGCACTAGAGACAATAATCTAGTTCACATAGTGATAAATCTAACACCCATGGAGTTCTGGTGTTGATCATGTTTTGACCTAGGGAGAACTTTAGTCAACGGATCTGCTACATTTAGGTCCGTGTGTACTTTACAAATCTTTATATCTCCATCCTTGACATTCTCGCGGATGGAGTGAAACCGACGCTTAATATGCTTGGAATTCTTGTGAGACCTCGGTTCCTTGGCGTTGGCTATGGCTCCATTGTTGTCGCAATAGATCACCATTGGGTCCAATGCACTAGGAACCACACCTAGTTCTGTTATGAACTCCTTCATCCAAACCGCTCGTGCCGCTCAAGCAAAGAACATATTCCGCCTCCATCATTGATCCAGCCACCACAGGTTGTTTGGAACTCCTCCAACTAACCGCTGCTCCGTTCAAGAGAAATACGTATCCGGATTGAGACTTAGAGTCATCCGGATCAATGTCAAAGCTAGCATCGACATAACACTTAGCGACTAGCTCTTCTTCACCTCCGTATACAAGAAACATATCCCTAGTTCTTCTCAAGTACTTAAGGATATTCTTGACCGCTATCCAAAGGTTCAACCCGGATCAGATTGGTACCTACTAGTCAAACTAATAGCATGTGCCACATCCGGTCTTGTACATAGCATGGCATACATTATAGAGCCTATGGCCGAGGCATAGGGGATCTTATCCATTATCTCTCTTTCTTCACAGAGGCGACTTTGAGTTTTGCTCAATGTCTTGCCTTGCAACATAGGTAAGAACCCCTTCTTACTTCCGTCCATATTAAACTTCTTTAATATCTTATCAAGGTATGTACTCTGTGATAGCCCAATTAGGCGCCTTGATCTATCTCTATAGATTTTAATGCCTAATATATATGACGCTTCACCAAGGTCTTTCATCAAAAATTTGTTGTTTAGATAACTTTTAACACTGTTTAAAAGATCTATATCATTTCTAATCAATAATATGTCATCCACATATAATATCATAAATGCCACATTGCTCCCACTCACTTTCTTGTAAATTCAAGCCTCTCCATAAGTTTGGAAAAATCCAAACTCTTTGATCACCTCATCAAAGCGGAGATTCCAACTTCGGGATGCTTGCTTCAATCCATAGATGGATCGCTGAAGTTTGCATACCTTAACAACATCCTTAGGATTGACAAAACCCTTAGGTTGTATCATATACAACTCTTCTTAAATATTACCATTGAGGAACGCAGTTCTGACATCCATCTTCCATATTTCATAATCGAAATATGCAACAATTGCTAATCATAATCCTAACCGACTTAAGCATCGCTACGGGAGAGAATGTCTCATCGTAGTCAACTCCTTGAATTTGTCGAAACCCCTTTGTGACAAGTCGAGCCTTATAGATGGTCACATTACCATCAGCATCAATTTTTCTTTTGAAAATCCATTTATTCTCAATGGCCTTTCGATCGTGAGGTAAGTCCACCAAGGTCCAAACCTGGTTTTCGTACATGGATTCCATCTCGGATTTCATGGCTTCTAGCCATTTGTTGGAATCCAGGCTCATCATCGCTTCTTCATACGTCGCAGGGTCATCTATTTCATCAATCATGAAATTCATAACAGGATTGCCATACAGTTCAGGAGCTGCACGTGTCCTACTTGACCTGTGAGGTTCGGTAGTGTCCTTTTTCGGAGTTTCATGATCAATGTCGTTATCTCTCTCTTCATTAGGTGAAGTCAACTCCGAAACAATTTCCAGTGCTGCGCTACTTGCCATTTCATGAAGAGAAGGTTCAATAACCTCTTCGAGTTCTACCTTCTGACTACTCACACCTTTTCCGAGAAACTCCTTCTCAAGAAAGGATCCATTCTTGGCAACAAAAACCTTGCCCTCGGATCTGTGATAGAAGGTATACCCAATCGTTTCCTTAGGGTATCCTATGAAGACGCATTTTTCCGCTTTGGGTTCGAGTTTATCCGACTGAAGTTTCTTCACATAAACATCGCATCCCTAAACTTTAAGAAATGACAGCTTAGGTTTGTTTCCAAACCATAATTCATATGGTGTCGTTTCAACGGATTTAGATGGTGCCCTATTTAAAGTGAATGCAGCGGTTTCCAGTGCATAACCCCAAAATGACAGTGGCAAGTCAATCAGAGACATCATAGATCGAACCATATCCAATAAAGTACGATTACGATGTTCCGACACACTATTACGCTATGGTGTTCCGGCAGGCGTGAGTTGTGAAACTATTCCACACTCTTTCATGTGTGTGCTAAACTCGTAACTTAGATACTCACCTCCACGGTCGGACCGCAGAAATTTGATCTTTCTGTTATGATGATTTTCCACTTCATTCTGAAATTCCTTGAACTTTTCAAAGGTTTCAGACTTGTGTTTCATCAAATAGATATACCCGTATCTACTCAAATCATCCGTGAAAGTAACAAAATAACGATATCCACCTCGCGCCGACACACTCATTGGTCCACACACATCAATATGTATGATTTCCAATAAATCTTTCGCCCGTTCCATTGAACCGGAAAACGGCGTTCTAGTCATCTTGCCCATAAGGCATGGCTCACATCTATCAAATGATTCAAAAGTCCATCAGAATGGAGTTTCTTCATGCGTTTAACGCCAATATGACCTAGACGACAGTGCCACATATATGCAGATATATCATTATCAAGTTTAATCCTTTTAGCATCGACATTATGCATATGCGTAATACTACTATCGAGATCCAATAGAAATAAACCATTCAACACAGGTGCATGACCATAAAAGATATCATTCTTATAAATCAAACAACCATTGTTTTCCGATTTAAAGGAATAACCACTTTGCATCAAACACGATCCGGATACAATGTTCATGCTCAGTGCAGGCACCAAATAACAATTATTCAGATTTATAACTAATCCCGATGGCATATGGAGAGGTAGCGTCCCGATGGCGATCACATCAACTCTTGATCCATTGTCGACCCGCATCTTGACCTCATCCCTTGCTAGATGTCGCTTGTTCCGCATCCCCTGAATCGAGTTACAAATATTAGCAACCGATCCTATATCAAATACCCAGGTGCTACTGCGAGTACTAGTCAAGTACACATCATTAACATGTATATCACATATACCTTTGTTTGCCTTGCCGGCCTTCTTGTCCGCCAAATACTTGGGGCAGTTGCGCTTCCAATGGTCAGTCCCCTTGCAATAGTAGCACTCGGTATCAGAGTTAGGGCCAGCTCAGGATTTCTTTTCAGGTGTGGCAACAGATTTTCCACCCTTCTTTACCTTCTGCTTGCCTTTCTTGTCCTTCTTGAAACCGGTGGTCTTATTGATCATCAACACTTGATGTTCTTTCCTAATCTCCACTTCTGCAGTCTTGAGCATTGACAGAAGCTTGGGAAGAGACTTCTTCATGCCCTGCATATTATAGTTCATCACGAAGCTCTTGTAGCTAGGTGGCAGATATTGGAGAACACGATGTATGCCTAAGTCAATGGGAATTGTTATTCCCAAGGACACAAGCTTATCGGCGTACCCAGACATTTTGAGTACGTGCTCACTAACAAAGCTGTTCTCCTCCATCATGCAGCTAAAAAACTTTTCAGAAGAATTATAACTCTCTACGGCAGCATGGGTATCGAAAAGCATTTTCAATTTTCCCATGGTATCAAAGGCATTGCCATTTTTGAAACGCTTTCGAAGTTCTGGCTCTAGCCCATACAGTATGCCGCAATGAACTAAGTTGTGGTCCTCCTGACGAGTTATATAGACATTTTTTCCTTGTCAGGGGCATCAGGAGCTGGTGGGGGGTGTAGCGGTGCCTCTAGCACATATTGCTTTTGTGCAGCAGTGAGGAGAATCCTCAAATTCATAGCCCAGTTGGTGAAGTTGCTACCATTCGCAGCAAGTTTCTCTTTCTCCATGAACACATTGAAATTAAAAGCAGGTGGTGCCATCTACAACAGAATTTTTAAAGTTTATTTAGACTAAGTTTATTATAGAGTGAGTTCAACTAATCCAAATTACTAATGAACTCCCACTCAAAAACGACATCCCTCGTGTCCTTTTGGTGATTACATGAACCAAATCCACTACACCAAGTCCGATCATCACGTGAGTCGGTGTAGCTTCAAAGGCGAGCATCTATATGGGCATCATATCAACTATATGCCTCATGCTTAACCTTTTGGTCTGTGTTCCGAGGCCATGTCTGTACATGCTAGGCTCGCCAAATAAGAACCTTAGTATTCGCGTGTGTAAAACTGTCTTACACCCGTTATATGAAAGCGTAGAGTCGAGTACACCCGATCATCACGTGATGTCTCGAAACACGATCCACAGAAAGGTGCATACTTAAGGAAGAACACATTTTATCTTGATATCTAAATGAGGGATCATCTTACAATGCTACAAAAGCGTAAACTAGCAAAGATAAGATGCTAACATCTAATGTGTAAAGTGAGATGATATGGTCCATGCATTTGATCTTTATCATTTGCATCATGGTATGATCTCTATCATTCCTTTGTGTGTAAGGCCAAGGTCTATGGAACTTACACGTTGAGTGTGTTGTAAGAGTATCTATCATACATCTACTTACAACAATACCATATCAAGACACTAGCCCAACAACGGTCTAAACTAGACACCTCTAATTTATCAGTTGCAAGTTTTACGTGGCTTAGGGATTTCGGAGATAGAACCGGTCTTACCTACGAACATGAACCACAACAAGGATAACCAAGTTATTAGCAACTCGTTGTAAATCCGATATTGACTATAGTAGGAGAGACAGACACCCTCAACTCGTTGTAAAACAAGTTGCATGTCAGTCCTGGAACCGGTCTCATGTACGATGACATATAAGGTTGGTCCGGGCCGGTTAATCCCACTATGCCACCAATATCCAAAATACATAGAAGATGCAATAACATGATCATAATAGCCAACATATAAACATATGTGTACTACCCGTGCAAAGCACCTACGCATAGATCAGGCTCTGATACCACTGTTGGGTCCGCAGCATAGAAAACAAAAAATTTCCTACGATGAGAACTATACGCCAAGATCTATCTACTAGATACAGAGCAACGGGTGGACATACATCCATGGAGAACTTACCCTCGAAGACAACGAATTTTGTTAACGAGTAGGAACTCGTGGTTGATGTAGTCGTACACTTGCCGATCTCAATATCGTGTGGAAGTCCGAGCGCCACAAATCAACAGCGCATCCGTCCTCGCACACACGTTCAAGCCACCGGACAACCTCCACCACATCGCTCCAGCGATGCAGCGGAAGCAACAACTCCTTCTAGACGAAATGCCACTAGGAACATGTATCTCGCTAATCCGAGACCATGGGGGAATAATTCTAGAGGGGGAGAGAGATCCTTCCGAGGAGGTATGAGGAAGAAGGAGGAAGAGGGGGGCCTTTTATAGGAGGAGGGGGGGTACCCCCTCCATGGCCGGCGCCTCATGGTGGTGACCCTTCACCTCCTCCATTCATGTGGTGGTAACTCCCTCCACATTAAAATGCCTCTTCACATTCTCTTTTAAAGTCTCCACTTTAAATGCATTAAAATTCTCTAAGTTTAATGTTCTCTCATTTAATAAAACTTTTTTATTAAATTTATTCAGAATTTTGTTAATTACTTTAATTAACAAACATTCACATAAAACCCCTTGCAACATTTCAATATCACATGCAGAACCACTATCTGCAATTTCACCCAAAACAATTCTAGTTTCTATCGAAACAATTCTTGCGCTTTGCAATCCTTTCGTCTGAAACATATGTGCTCCAAAATGGTGTCCGGTAACCCTTAAGTGTGTCACCCTACGGTTCGCGAATAATGAAGACATGATTGAGACTCCTCTCAGATCAATAATTAGAAGCGATACCTGGAGATCCATACTGACTCCTGCACATTCAATGATGACTTCTGTGATCGTGAGAACCTTTAACGCTAATAACTTAATCCCTTTGTCTCATGATATAATACATGTCCGAGATTCGATCATCAGTATCCAAATACCTAGTTTGATCTCGTTACCAACATGCACTCTTTTCTCATTCCCGTGATATAACATTCTAGTGATCAGATCACTTGCTTGCAAGCTATCTTAATGTGATATCACCGAGAGGGCCCAGAGTATATCTATCCATCATCAGGATTGAAAAATTCCACTCTTGATCCATGAGCCTCAACATAACACCTTCGTAGCACTGAACCCATCTTTATAGTCACCCTGTTATGGTGTGACGTTTGATGTTATCAAGATACTCTTTTGGTGTTAGCAATTAACATGATCTCACGGTCTAAGGATAAAGATTACTTCGTATGATGTTATAGCAATGTAAACATAATGACTTGATCGTAATTCTATACTTCGGATGAATGTTCATCACATCATTTCACAAATGCTGTGACCTTGTTATTAACAAGATCCAATGTCCATGATCAGGAAACTTTGATCATCTTGTTAATCGACAAGCTAGTCTATAAGAGAGGCATAACTAGGAACCCTTTTTGTTTATTAAACACACATGTATTGACATTTCCGATCAATACAATTATAGCATGCAAAATAAACATCTATCATATACAAGGAATACATAATAACAACTTTATTATTGCCTCTCAGGGCATATTTCCTTCAATGGCTTGGATCAGTGGCGCCCTTCTCCTCCTTCTGCGGCGGTCTCTGACGAAATTGGGGAGCTACGGGCAGCGGCTTGCTCTGGTGGGGCTCTGGAAGGTCTCTGAGGTGGAGTAGAGGGAGATGGTGTGAAGAGTTGGTGCCGGGAGGCTCCCTTTTTATAGCGGGGCGAGGGGGGCATCACGGCATGGTTCTGGGGCTAGGACGGTGGCTTGCCTCCTGGCGATCATCACGGAGGTGCTTGTGTAGTGCAACGTGGTTGGGAGGAGTGGCCGTCGGTGCGTGCACGCTGTCTCGGTCGACGGCGAATTTCGCGGTGTCCGGTGGCTACGGGGCACGGTCGAGGGAACAGGTATGTCCTTTGGCCTCCTGGGACAATGGTAATCATGTAGGCTGGTGGCGGGAGCAAGGAGAGGTCGGGTGAAGCGGGGACTGATACATTGCAAATGTATCTATAATTTTTGATGCTCCATGCTTGGTTTTATCTACTTTCTTGTGTTTTGTTCCAACTTTGGAGTACTTTTCATATGATTTCTTGTACTACCCTATTAACAAGATGCCACAGTGCCAGTTGCCTGCTTTCTGCTATTTTTGGTTCCAGGAAGTCAGAAAATGAATATTCTCGGAATTGGACGGGACAAAAGCCAAAATTACTATTTTACCGGAAAACTCACGGAGCCAGAAGACGAGACGGAGAGGGGCCACAGGACGTCCACACCATGTGGTGGCGCGGGCTAGCCCTGGCCGTGCCACCAGGTGGTGTGGGCCCCCTGGCACTCCACCGACCTTGCCTCTTCGCCTATAAGAAGCCTCCCGATGCATAAACCCTAGATCGTCAAGCCTCCAGCCACGAAAAGTTCCGCTGCGCCGCCGCCACCAAAAAGGAGATTCAGGGGACAAAAAGTCTCTGTTCCGGCACCCTGCCGGGACGGGGAAGTACCCCCGGAGCCATCTCCATCGATCTCCACCACCATCTCCATCACCATTGCTGATTCCCATGATGAGGAGGGAGTAGTTCTCCTTTGAGGCTAAGGGTTCTACCGGTAGCTATGTGTTCATCTCTCTATCTATGCATGATCTTGTTGTGGTCATGAGCTTTGTAATCTAGTAGATCTACCTTACTACTCAAGTGCTTTATTAGATCTCTGCTCTCCCCATGTGTGTGAAAGTGACAGCGTGCTCACCATGGTGGCACTTAGGCTAGAGATTACAAATACTTGTTATGAGTTATATTTGGAGTTGGATATCTTTATGAAATTGTGGTGTTTGTTGGACTCATCTAGTACTCAAGGTGACAGTGTGGGGGTTTTCTAGATGGGAAAGGCTTACTTTGAGGAGTGCTGTTATAGCCCTACCATGGATTAGAGTGTCCAACCAGATAGTAGTTAAGAGTAGTATCATGAAGAGAATATATTTATATGAGAGTGTTCACTAGTGAAAGTATGATCCCTAGACCTTGTTCTAAGCATTGAAACACCGTTTGCAATTAGTTCTGTTACATGTTTGCTTGCTTCCATCTTTATTTCAGTTTGCCTTTAGTCTCTTCCACGCCATCAAGCTATTTACTAGCACCATTGTCTTATATCCATACCACTTGTATTTCACTATCTCTTTGCTGAACTAGTGCACCTATACACCTGAAAAGTGTATTGGGTGTGTTGGGGACACAAGAGACTTCTTGTATCTTGATTGCAGGGTTGCTTGAGAGGGAATACCTTTGACCACTTCCTCCCTGAGTTCGATAAACCTTGGGTGATCCACTTAAGTGAAAACTTGCTGCTGTTCTACAAACCTCTGCACTTGGAGGCCCAACAACTGTCTACAAGAATAGAAGTGCGTAGACATCAGGGACAGGCATGAACAGCGGGTGCGAGCATCGACATGGCAGACACGGATCAGGCACGGTGTTTCTAGCTTCTCCTCTCTCTTTCTTTGAGCTGGGGCTGGCCTAGAGGGGGAAGTGGAGCACGGGCGACGTGCCTGACATGGTAGGCGAGGCTAGCGGTGCTTGGGTCATGCTGTCGATGGTGGGGGTGATAAATGTGCTCGGCCATGGTGGCCATGACCATTTGGTCGTGTGCACAGTGGGTGGCCATGCAGGTACAGGGTGGGAGGTGTGCTGGGAGCACTTTGGTTGCAAAATGGGAGACCAGTTTGTCCAGAACCCTGATCACTATAGTGTTTGTGGATTTTGCCAGATTTGTGCACAGAAGGTGTTTGACAAAATGGCCGAAAGAAATCAAACTTTGAATTTTGAAAAGATTTTTGGTGGAGTTGTTAGTCACATGCTTGAGCATCTGTGGTTGCTTGGGATTGTCAAGTTGAACTCATTTGAGTGGTTTTTGAAAAGTGGGATCTATGCACCTACACTTGGTTCCATTTTCAAATGCCATTTAAATTGAGTGTTTAAATGTTTTTGTAAGATTTCAAAGTGGGCCTTGGTAGATATTTACTTGTACTAGCAAGGGGTGCAAAGAGTTAGAATTGTTTCTGTTTGAATTTGACTTCTAGGAACACCTAAAGTGACCTAGTGGATTAAAATGGCACAAATGACCATTTGCATTTATTAATCTTATTTGATTTCTTTTTCTGTGGATTTTTCTTGGGAATGATCTAGATGATGTTGCATTCACCTTAGAATCATTTTACAACCATTAGGACAAACAAAACATTGCAATTCAAAACAATTTCATATTAATGCAACACACATATGCATTCTTAAGAGAAAAAGTTTTTGTTAACCCTAAATTGGGTGATTTGGGGCTTGATAATCTTGATTAAACTTTTGGGATGTTACAAACCTTCCACCCTTAAACAAAATCTCGTCCCGAGATTAAGAAAGAAAACTAGGAACTAAAGAGATCTGGAAACTTAGTCCTAATGTAATCTTCTCGCTCCCAAGTGGCTTCTTCTTTTGTATGGTTGCTCCATTGGATCTTGAGAAATTTGATACTCCGGGTCCTAGTGGTTCTGTGCTTCCTCCAAGATACAGATGGGCACTTCACGATACGTCAGATCCTTGTTGATATTAATGGCTCGGTGATCGATGTTCTTGAAAACTTTAGTCTTCTCCGGCATTTCCAAGCATTTGCGAAGTAACGAGATATGGAACACATTGTGGATGCAGACATCTCCTCTGGCAGTTCCAGTTGATACGATACTTCTCCTCGACGATTTAGAAACTTGAAGGGTCCGATATATCTGGGGGCTAACTTTCCTTTCAGACTAAAACGTTGCATTCCCTTCAATGGCGAAACCTTGAGATACACAAAGTCTCCGACATTGAAAGTCAGGTCTCTTCGTCTCTTGTCAGCATAACTCTTCTATCTGGATTGGGCGGTCTTGAGGTGCTCACGGACTTTGTGAACCTTCTCTTCGGCTTCTCATAGGATGCCGGGTCTAAAAATCTGACTCTCTCCTACTTGCGACCAATTCAAAGGGGTACGACACTTTCTTACATAAAGAACTCAAATGGGGCCATTTGCAAACCGGCTTGATAACTGTTGTTGTATGAGAATTCTGCGAAAGGCAGACAATCTTCCCATTTTGATCCGTACTCTAACACACAAGCTCTCAACATATCCTCTAGGATTTGGTTGACTCTTTCAGTCTGTCCATCGGTTTGCGGGTGATAAGCTGTGCTGAAATTCAACTTGGTTCCTAATCCTTCTTGGACTTTCTGCCAAAATCTCGAGGTAAATTGGGTTCCTTGATCCGATACTATGGTCTTGGGGGTTCCATGTAGACTAACAATTCTAGCAATGTACAACTCTGCTAGCTTTGAACTCTGGTAGGTTGTCTTGACAGGTATAAAATGGGCTACCTTGGACAGTCTATCAACGATGGCCCAGATAGAGTCATTTCCCCTACTAGAAGTAGGCAAACCGGTGATAAAGTCCATTCCGACGGAATCCCATTTGCATTCTGGAATCTACAATGGTTGCAACAGTCATGCGGGTCTCTGATGTTCCGCTTTGACTCTCTGACAGATATCACACTTGGCGATGTAGCTTATGATTTCTCTCTTCATCTTGTGCCACCAAAATTGCTCCTTCAAATCCGGATACATCTTCGTTCCTCCGGGGTGGATAGAATAAAGAGTATCATGAGCTTCTTGCATGATAACTTGCTTCAGCTCCAAATCTGCTAGCACACAGATACGTCCTTTGTACCACAGAACTCCTTCTTCGTCTTCGGTGAATCCAGGTACCTTTCCTATACCAATACGACGCTTGATTCCATCGATACTTGAATTTCCCTTCCGGGCTTCCTTGATTTGGCTAATCAAAGTGGGTTGAAGTTCAATGCTAGCTAAAAATATTTTGCTAACTAGCTCAGTTCTAAACTTCTCCAACTCCTCATGCAAACTTGGTTTCTTCTCCTTGATCATGGTGTTTAACCTACACGGCAATCTGCTAAGAGCATCCGTTACCACATTGGCTTTGCTGGGGTGATAGTGAATGTCAAGGTCATAATCCTTGATTAACTCTATCCATCTCCTTTGCCTCATATTCAGCTCCTTCTAAGTGAAAATATACTTCAAGCTCCTATGATCTGAATAAATCTCACAACGATTACCCATAAGATAATGACGCCATGTCTTCAAGGCTAAAACTACAGCTGCTAGTTCAAGATCATGGGTAGGGTAGTTTTGCTCATGCTATTTTAGTTGTCGAGACAGATATGCGATGACTTTGCCTTCTTGCATCAATACACATCCGAGACCAATCTTGGATGCATCACAATACACATCAAACGGCTTCTTGATATCTGGCACGATCAATATTAGGGCTGAAATCAATCTCTTCTTGAGCTCTTGGAAACTTGCTTCACATTTGTCAGTCCAGTCAAACTTCTTGTCCTTCTTCAACAATTGGGTCATTGGTCTTGCGATGCTCGAAAATCCTTCAACGAACTTGCGGTAATATCCTGCTAATCCGAGAAATGCACGGACTTGGGTTTGAGTGGTTGGGGCTTCCCATTCTTCAACATCTTTGATCTTGGTGGGATCGACAGCGACTCCTCCTGCCAACACAATATGTCCAAGGAATCCTACTTCTCTCAGCCAAAACTCACATTTGCTGAACTTGGCATACAACTAATGCTCTCTAAGGGTTTCAAGGATGATTCTCAGATGTTGCTCATGGTCTTCTTCTGACTTGGAGTAGATAAAAATATCGTCGATAAACACAACGACAAACTTATCCAAAAAGTTCATAAAGATCTTATTAATGAGATTCATGAAATAAGCGGGAGCATTGGTTAATCCAAAAGACATGACCGTATACTCATATAATCCATATATGGTGGTAAAGGCGGTCTTTGGAATATCCATTGCATGATTCTTAAGTTGGTGATAACCAGTCCTAAGATCGATCTTAGAGAACACTCTGGCACCAGTCAACTGATTAAATAGATCCTCTATCTTTGGCAACAGGTACTTGTTTTTGATGGTGACATCATTCAGCTTCCTGTAATCTGTGCACAAACGGTTGCCTCCATCTTTCTTGTCGACGAACAACACATGCGATCTCCATGGCGATGCGCTTGGTTGAATCAAGCCTTTCTCCAGCATAGCATCCAGTTGCTTCTTCAGCTCTACTAACTCTGATGGGTTCATGCTATAGGGTCTCTGAGCTATAGGTCCGGTTATAGGGATTAGTTCAATAATGAACTCAATATCCCTATCCGGGGGCATACCAGGCAATTCATCTGGGAATACGTCGGGGTATTCACAAACTACTCTGACTTGGTCTATGGTTGGTAGGGCTAGACTCTTGTTGCATTTGAATTGACGGGGCAAGGTTTTAGATATATGCTCTACTGATACTCTAGAGCTACTGGTCATGGTGATGGATTTCTTGGCACAGTCGATCAATCCTTTATGCTTTGACATCCAATCCATTCATAGTACTACTTCCAAACCTTTGGTTCCAAGTACTATTAGATTGGCATAAAAATCTATCCCATGTATTCTGATAGGTACAGCTTTGCAAATTTTTCTAGCTTTTGTGGTTGAACCAGGTATTTGAACTATCATGACATGCTTCAAGTTGGTTGGGTGAATCTTACTAGTGCATGCAAATTCTTCGGTGACAAACGAGTGCGATGCTCCAGAATCAAACAACATTCCTGCTAAAACTGAGTTGACAGAAAACATACCCAGCACGACATCTGGCGCTTCTTGGGCTCCTTCGGCGTTCATGTGGAAGATACGGCCGTTGCGGTTGTGAGGGTTCCCTAGGGCTAATCTTCTTCCGGGCTGAACACGACGCTGCTGTTGAGCTGGGGCATTCACATTGACAGTGGCGGCAATCTTCTTGGGACACTCATTGGAGTAGTGACCCTTCATTCCACACTCAAAACAAATAATATGAGACTTAACTTTTGCTTCCACGGGCACGCCATTGCTTCCAGTTCTAGGTGCAGTATTGTTGTTGTTGTTGGACTTGGGCGGTGCATGGTTGAAGTTATTAGAGTTGCCGGGGTGGTCGTTGTTGTTTCCTCCGGACTTCACATTTCCTCCGCTGCGGTTGTGGTAGCTTGGGAGAGGCATTGGGGGTCGATTGTTCCTCGAGGCATATCCTGCAGACGGGTTGGGATGATACTTCTGGTGACTGTTGGATCTAGCTTGGTGCATCATCCGACGTTTGCGGTTGTTGTTTGCTTGGTTGATCTTCCCTTCCATCTGAATGGCAGAGTCGACTAGCTCTTCGAGATCCTCGAAACGGATGTTGACTAGCACCGTCTGCATCTCATCATGTAGTCCGTTAAGGAATCTCTCCTTCTTCTTGGCCTCCGTGTTGATCTCATCAGGTGCATACCTGGTGACGAGGGTTTAACTCATCAATGCCCATTGTTATGGACTTGGGTTTTGGAGAAGGAGGGAGCGATGGAAGCATCAATCGGCTAGCAAACAAGAACATAGGGACGCAAGGTTTACCCAGGTTCAGGCCTTGTAGAGGTCCCTACTCCTGCTTGTCTACTCTTGGAATTAACGAAGGAATCAAAGATTACAATGGTGCGCAGATGCAATCTGGCGAGGGTTGTGGAAACTAGGGTTGCGTGTGTCCTCCTCGCCACCCCTCCTGGCCTTTATATAGATATGCCAGGTCTCAGGTAGCAGGTCGAGTCGGTTACAGATTAGGGTTTGCCCTTCAAACTTTCTATCTTTAGACTTCTTCTTGTCTTGCAAGTTATTGAGAGTCCGTAGGCCACTCGAAATCTTTATTAGGCCGTGGCAACACCGTGGGCTTCCACCATATTAGGACCGTATATACGAAACTCGAGTACCGACAGGGTATACCCATGTTAGTAGCCCCCGAGTGTCCAGTGGAATCGCAGATTCGACTAGGGACTTTATGAAGCCTTTTGAGTGCATGACTAAGTATTTTCGAGTGCTCTGTTTGTGTCATAGGGATTGTTGATATGCGTGCCTGATTTAACCGACGTATCGGTATCAGTTAACTACCTTAGGGTAAAACAACGCAATCTACTCGAACTTGAGTCCCCGGACTCGAATTCAAAAAAGTGCTGGTGTAATTCGACTCAAGCCGCGGAGGTCTTACAGGAGTTAAATTCTAGTATATGGGTGTGAGCACTTGACGCGTCCGTCAAGGCATGTTCGTTGTACCTGTAGGCACGGATATATTTCTGGTAGTGCGCAGCAAATGCGTTGCCAGGCCTTATTCAGGTCTTATCTTCACGCTGCAAGCGCGGCAACCGAAATTTGTCATCGCGGAGATGATTCGGGTGACACCCAGGAGACACAGTCTCTTTGTAGGGAAAAATTATGAGGCGGTGTCGCCATAAACTTCGAGTGTGGATGTTATCGACACACAGTACGATGTACAAATAATCATAGGGTGCGCGACCAGCGCTCCCTATGGGAGTAGCCCCTGAGTGCCTGGTTGAGTCGAAGACTCAGGCAGGGACTAAAGAACTTTTGCGACTACTGTCGTCTTTTGTTTGCTTTTTTCAGTCGAATTTATTTCCGGCGCTCCCTATGGGAGCAACCCATGTCCATATTCGAATCGCGGATTCGAGTGATTGGGTATGCTTTGAATGTCCATATTCCTATAGAGGAGAAAAAGAAAAAGAAAAAATCATAGGGTGCGCGACTAGCGCTCCCTATGGGAGTAGCCCCCCGAGTGCTTGGTGGAGTCGCAGACTCGAGCAAGGACTAAAGTAGTCGAAGTCTTCTGCTGCTCAATTTTTGATGACATCAGTGCTGATGATGTGATGATCTCAGTTGCCCGCGTGAGCGGGTTTAACGGGACGTGACGAGCGGTGGGTCCCATTTTCTGACCCTGACTTGACCGGGCGTGCGTAGTATTTGTTTTAACTGCACGTCCTCGATTTCCGCGCGTAATGGGGGTAGTGGGGGACGGTTCGTGCTTCAGGTCCTCCACGTCTCGATCATGATGGGCGCCACGTGTCTGATAGGGTTTCTACTGGCCGTTGGATTACATCTTCCAGGGGGTTAAGTAGCAGCGCTGCGGCGATAATTTTTCCCATCTGCTCTTTTCTCTGCCTTTGCCTTCATCGCAATTTTTGCTGCTCCTCTGCTCCCTAGAGTTCATCTTCTTCGCGGCACTGGACCAGCTCCACGTATTCCCTAGTTACTTCCTCCGTTTGCATCGCCACCGCAATATGGGGAAGAAGAAAGGAGGTGCCGCCGCTGAATCCGCTGCCGCCATTGCTGCTGCCAAGAAGAAGGGCGGCTCGACCGCTGCGGGCACCAGCGCCGCCGTCATCGGGAAAAAGAAGGGCGTGGGCACTCGCGTCACCAATGGCGCGTGGCACACGTCCATCATCAAGTCATCCGAGCTCCGTCTCCTGCGCCAAGACGGAGTTCTTTCTTCCGTGGCCGGTGACTCGCGAGTCCCAGGTGGTGAGGTAACCCCTTGTCCTCCGGCTGGTTTCTAGGTGATGTTCCTAGCATTCATCATCCATGGTGTTTCTCTGCCCCTGCATCCTTTCTTCAGGGGCCTCCTTTGTTTCTATGGGCTCCAGCTCCATCAGCTGTCCCCCAATTCTATCCTCCATATTGCCTGCTATATTACGCTTTGCGAGTGCTGGCTCGGAATCGAGCCGCACTTTGGTCTCTTCAAGCTGAAGCGCCAGTCAGCGTCTGGCTCCATAGTCTATGATGTAGGAGGCTGCGGTATCCACGTCTACTCCTCCGTCACGTATTTTGACATCAAGCTCATGGCATCCGTCCAAGGGTGGAGGGACAAGTGGTTCTACATCCGCGACCAGAAGGCCGATGGAGACCACTTAGGACTCGCGCCTTTCGATACCGCGGAGCCGTGCAGGAGGAGGTACTCCAGGAAGAATGTGGTGATGCCCGGCGAGTCCGAGTAGACAGATGTGCTATACGAGCGCGTTTGCGACCTTGAGAGTCGCATGGGTAAAGAAGAGGGAGGTTGCGCCTTCATTCACACGTGGTTGCACCGTCGCGTCCAGCCCCTACAGGCCAGAGTCCACCCTATGTTCTAGTGGGCTGGCGCGGACGATGTCACTCGTGTATTTGCCGATGGCATTTCCGCGAGTGAAGTAGATAAGAGGGTGCGACTGCTCACCAAGTACACCGCCAAGGATGTGCTCCCCAGTGAACCAGTCGTACCTCCATTCGATGCTGCTAATCCTCCTCCTGAGGTACGGTTGTGCTACGAAGTAGCTTTGTTTGTCGAGTGCCTCTTTTTCCTTGACTTGTGCTGACTTGTTTTCTGTATGCAGGATTGGAAGGTGTCTCCCAGTATGCCCCCTCTTCCCGAGGGGGTTATTCCTCACGAAGTAGATGAGGAGGATGAGTTGGAGTCGACTGTCCCATTTGAAGAGGATGAGGAAGCCCCCGAGTCCAGCGGTCCAGACACTCGCAAGCGTTCGCGCAGCGAGGATTCGGATGCGTCGTCTCCTTCGACTCTAGAAGGTCCAGCTATTGGTGCGGAGTCGCTGATACCTGCTGTTCCTATGAGTGCTGTGGCGCCATCTTCCCGCAAGAAGATGCGGCTACCGAAGGAGTCATCGTCGGAGTCGGAGGGTCAAACCTTCGATTTTGACAAGTTTGATTGGTAAGTATACAATTCTTATCTTGGTTCTTTTGTGGAGTTGCATTTTGCTGATGTAGGTTTTGTTCCGCAGTCAACCAGCGTCGTCATCTTCTAGCGATGTCCAATTTTTGAAAGAGTCTGGAGTCGCGAACTCCAAAGCCAAGGAAGTGGCTGAGCGGACTCCTTCCCCTCCATTGGCGGCCTACTCCGGGCACAATTCATCAAGTTCTCCACACGATGTGGAGCACCAGATGGTTGTCCGGACGACTATGCGGCAAGCGACTTCGGAGTCACTAGAGGATCACGTATGTGTGATATTGCTTTTTATTGCAGTTGAATTAATCATCTATGTTATCTGCTGATCCATTGTTGTTTCTCCTGTTGCAGCTTATTATAAAGGAAGCTGCTCGCCTGGCGGAGCAAGTGCTTTCCATGGGTCGCCAACATGCAATGCTGGACAACCGCCATCGCGTGGTTGAAAGTGAGTGCTTATTTTTTCTTCTTCTTCATCCTTGTGATATACTCGACTGACGGTCTGTCTTTGCTTGTTTTGCAGCTGAGCATAATATGCTTCTTCACGACACCACTTCCCTCGAAAAGACGCTCGCCGCTGCGATGAAGGGTCACGATGAGGCAGTCGCTGTGCTTGACGAATCGCAGAAACGTGAAGAAGATTTGCGCGCCTCCATCGCTGCTAGGGAGAAGCTGTTTGAAGAACAACTCTTCTCGATTGCCAAGCCTCTTTTAGGTATTCCTTCGTTTGAATTTTTGTCGTGTCCTTTCTTGCGAATTTGTTATTGTGCTGACCTTTTTTTTGCCAACACTTTGCTCTGTGTAGATGCTGGTGGTCTGAGCTTCGACGCCCAGGCGCTCCGTCATGATGATGTCTTGGCAGGCGCCGTCGCAGCAGTTGAAGATCGCAGTGCTTCCATCCAGGGGACTCTGACCAAGGCCAAGGGTGTACTCAGTCGCCTCCATGAGGAGCTGGCGCCCAAAGCTGAGCTGATCGAGAATGTGGATGATCTGGTGGAGTCCCTTGCTGGAGGCATCCCTACAGGCTTCAAGAACTCGTTTCGTGTGGCTGGTGCTTCTATGTCACTCGCGATGGTTCAAGCCCATGGAGTCGAGGTGGATCCTGTTGCGGTCTCCAAAGAAATGCCTGTCGGCGTGGATGGTCAATAGGTAGTTTTTGCTCCTTTTGCAACTGCCTGTGGCAAGTACGGGCCGCATCTCATCAACACAGTCGTGAAGTACTCTGAGGAGATGCAGCGAGCCAAGAAGGCGGCAAAGGCTGCACGAGGTCGTAGTGTAAGTCTGTGGCGTCGACACGCCATGCACTCGATGAGGCCCCCCGAAACCGAAGTCCAAGTCGAAGAAGCCAGTTGCTCCTCAGTAGTCATATTTGTAATAGTTAATAGCATGTCCCTTTTGTCTAGAACATGCCGTTGGCGAGTGTATCTGTCGATACTTTATTATGCTTGAATGCACTCGAGTTCTTGTCCATGTATTGCTTGGTATTTGATGACCCACAAGTATAGGGGGTGTATCGCAGTATTTTCGATAAGTAAGAGTGTCGAACCCAACGAGGAGCAGAAGGTGCTGGCTAGTGGTATGGATCAGGAATTCTCTGCAAATACTTAGCAAACGGATTTTTAGGGTTTTTTGATAAAGCAAGTAAACGAAGTACGAGTAAATAAAAGACAGTAGGAATAAATGCAGCAAGTGGCCCAATCCTTTATGTAGCAAAGGACAAGCCGGTTGTATTACTTAAGATGACCAAACGTTCTCGAGGACACATGGGAAGACTGTCAAGTGATTTCGCTTCATATAGTTGATTAATCTTCTTTAGCTTGCTAAGTGTTGTGTGGGTGAACCTGTGCTAATGTACCGACCTTCCTAGGACTAATACATACTTGTGATTATACCCCTTGTAAACATCCGTAAGTACAAGAAAGTAATTAAGGTAGAAACCTAACCGCAGCTTTAAACTCTAAGACCCTTACGTCCCTTGTGCAATGGTTTCCTAACGGGGGTTCAGGTTTCTATCACTCCCGCAACCCCTACGATTAGTAGCCAAATACACAATGCATTCCCCTAGGCCCATATAGGTGAAGTATCATGTAGTCGACGTTCACATGACACCACTAGAAGAATTACACCACAACTTAAATATCAAACTATTGAATCTTTCTCAACACAACTCCACTACTAACAACATGACTTCTCCCATGTCCTCAAGAACAAAACGAACTACTCACAAGACATCATATGGATCATGATCAGAGATGGAATAATGATGTATAACAATCTGAACATAAACAATAATTCAATGGTTCACTCAATAGCATCAACTACAAAGAGTAATCAACACCAGGAAAGTTTCCCCTATGAACTATGCAAGATTCAATGCAATTGTTACAACAATATGGAGATGGTAGTGAGGGTGATGATGGTGATGATGGTGGTGATGATGATGATGATCCCGATGAAGTCCAGCTTGATGATGGTGTTGGTGGCGACAATCTCCCCTCTCCGGGAAGGAATTCCCCGGCAGAAATCTGTCTGCCGGAGAGATCTTTCTCTCTCGGTGTTTTCCACCCCACAGAGGCAACGGAATCTTTCTATGGTCGCTCCCCGAGTCTTAGGGTTTCGGGAGGATAATATACACCAGAGGGGAGTGCCAGGGGTGGACCAGGGTGGCCACACCACCTGGTGGCGCGGCCTAGGATGGCCCACGCCAGGGGGTGGTGTGGGCCCCCTGTGGCCCATCTCTAGCCCCCCTTCTTGAAGGGAATATGCCCAAGAGGCAATAATAAAGTGGTTATTATCTTATTCCATGTTTATGATAAATGTTTATTTTGCATGCTATAATTGTATTGATCGGAAACATCAATACATGTATGTTTAATAAACAAAAAGGGGTTCCTAGTTATGCCTCTCTTATAGACTAGCTTGTTGATTAACAAGATGATCAAGGTTTCCTGATCATAGACATTGGATGTTGTTAATAACAAGGTCACACCATTGGTGGAATGATGTGATGGACATTCATCCGAAGTATAGCATTATGGTCAAGTCATTATGTTTATATTGCTATAACATCACACGAAGTAATCTTAGTCCTTAGACCATGAGATCATGTTAATTGCTAACGCCGGAAGAGTATCTTGATAACATCAAACGTCACACCATAACAGGGTGACTATAAAGGTGGGTTCAGTGCTACGAAGGTGTTATGTTGAGGCTCATGGATCAAGAGTGGGATTTGTCCATCCCGATGACGGATAGATATACTCTAGGCCCTCTCGGTGATATCACATTGAAATAGCTTGCAAGCAAGTGATGTGATCACTAGAATGTTATATCACGGGAACGAGAAAAGAGTGCATGTCTGCAGAATCTAGATCAAACTAGGTATGGGGATACCGATGATCGAATCTCGGACATGTAATATATCGCGGGACAAAGGGATTTAGTTACTAGTGTTAAAGGTTCTCACGATCACAAAAGTCATCGTTGAATGTGTAGGAGTCAAGACGGATCTCCGTGTCCCAGCTGATTATTGATCGGAGAGGGTCTCGATCATGTCGCATTATTCATGAACCGTAGGGTGACACACTTAAGGGATACCGACACCATTTGGAGCAAATATGTTTTAGATAAAGATTTAAGAAAGCTGGAATTATTTCAATAGACAATCAAACTGTTTGGGTGAAATTGCTGAAATTGGTTCGCATGTAATATTGAAATGTTGGGGGTTTATATGAATGTTTGTTAATTAAAGTAATTAACAAAAAATCTGAATAAAATTAATAAAAGAGTTTTATTAAATGAGAGAGTATTAAATTTGGAGAAATTTAATGCATTTAAAGTGGAGACTTTAAAAGAGAATGTGAAGGGGCAAATTTATGTGGAGGGAGTTACCACCACATGAATGGAGGAGGTGAAGAGTCACCTCCTCCATGCACCGGCCATGAAGGAGGGGCACCCCCTCCTCCTATAAAAGGCCACCCCCTCCTCACTTCTCACACACACCTCCTTGTGAAGGATCTCTCTCCCCCTCTAGTATTATTCCCCCATGGTCTCGGATTAGCGAGATACATGTTCCCTGTGGCTTTATCTGGAAAGGAGTTGCTTGCCTGCTGCTTTGGGAGCGAGGATGGAGGTTGTTGGGGTACCGGACGTGTGCGATCACGGATGCACCGCTGCTTTGCTGTGCTGGACTTGGTGGTGCTGGAGCTGGATCGATGGACGTCTTTGGAGCCGGACTGCTGGACTTCATCACGATCTTGAGATCGGCAAGTGTACGACTACATCAACCACGAGTTCCTACTCGTTAACAAAGCTCGTTGTCTACGAGGGTAAGTTCTCGTTGGATGTATGTCCACCCGTTGCTCTATATCTAGTAGATAGATCTTGGCGTATAGTTCACACCATAGGAAAATTTTTGTTTTCTATGCTGCGGTCCCAACACTTCTGGCTTCCTTCGTCTTCTGGAAAAATAGGATTTTCCGTATATTTTCCCGGATTTTCTGATCTTCGTGAATTTTGCCTGCAAACAACACCTTTTCCATCAGAATCCTGACTGCAGCGGTCCATGCTCCAAAAGTCATCAACCATGCAAAAACAGATGAAATAACATAAGTATCATCTCTTAATGTGAAATATATCAATGAATAATAGTGAATTATGACATAGAATAGTGATGCAAAATGGACGTATCAACTCCCCCCAAGCTTAGGCTTCGCTTGTCCCCAAGCGAAACTGAGCTCAATAAACATGGCCTCAGGTTTATGGAGTGAAGAATCGATAAAAGAATACGGACAAGAAGCATCACATTCATCAATACATAGATCATAGTAGAAGAACACTCACTATTATATAACTTAACTTGCAATAAGTAAAGGAAACACAATAAAGATACATAAAGTAAATCATAATTGGTAATGGCAAACTTAGCTCTGGGTCGAAGAATAGTTGATAATTTGCTGGAGTTCACAAATAACTGGTTTCCAATGATAGCTTTCAAAGTAGTAAACATCAAGATAAGAGCAATGTGCAAAACAAGGAACATAAGAAACATGATTGAATAAATCATCATATGAATGAATGAAACAAAACAACTCAAAATACTTGCTGAGATAGAAGGGAATAGGTTTACTGACTCAACTAAAAAGTAAAAGAAAGGCCCTTCGCAGAGGGAAGCAGGGATTACAAGTCTCATAAAGAGCTCCCAAAAATTATGATACTTACTAGCTTTCAGCTCTCATTGCCCCTATCATAGGCATCTTTTGGTGATTAAGGTTGAAGTGACACAACTAAGAGGATATGCCTGACAAGTTATAAGTTGAAATCTCATGCCCCTTACTTATGAGTACCGAACCTCATGCTACTCAACTTCAGTCATGAGTAAGCTCTTGTCATTGTAAATACACGTGTATCATTGAGAACCGCCAATGGGGTAACCCTGGCACATGACACAGGAGTTATCCCATAATCAAAATGACAAGGCAAGCAGACAGTGAGAATCTCAGCGATCTTTTTATTTGCTATTTGCATAGGTTTTTATTGAGGATGCTTCATAGAATGCTCACAATAGTTATGCTGCAAGTTTCCACCATGATTAGGCATGGCTTAGGCTAGCGGCCCAGGCATTTCTCTAACACACATATAAACTCCATGATCTTACAAGTTCCACTTTTATTTCACACCGCCGGGATCCATAAGCAAAAGAACATGATATCAACTAGGTACAAAGTACCAATGCAGTGTTGAAAGCGGTCCCCATGATACATGGTTATGCTAACTTCAACTCATAAAGCGCAAGCATATACGCAACAAAGAAGGACCCAATGGTTCAGGTTTATTAGATGCAAGAAAGTAAAGTGTGCATCAAGTTCGTGAGAGCTTTAATCACTAATTTTCACATAACAAGTTTAATTTGGGAGGTAGATAAAACAAGAATTTACTTGGAATAGAAATAATGCTACTAGGTAGGTATGGTGGACTCAAATGGCATGGGTTTGGTTTAAAGGAAGTGGATGCACGAGAAGAATTCCCTCTCAGTACAGGTTTTTGGCTAGCAAGGCTGGGTAGCAAGTATAAGAGTTGAAGGAAACAAACAAACATACAAGTGATAAAGACAAACATGCAATCTTCCTTGGAAGCACAAAAGATCTTAACTAGAGAATACTAAACTTATGAGCAAATCAAGAAAGAAAGATGATGAAATTATAATTCTTTAGAGTACTTTTATCTTTTCATTCAACTCTCAAAAATAGTGTTGCTACTGACCGAGCCAGGTTTGCCAAAACCAACTAAATTAACATAATGATCCCAAAGTGATACCAATACTAACAACAAGATCAATCATATAACCACGAATTGAAAACTAATATAAGATATGCAAAAGATTAAATGATAGAACTTCTCATTAATATTCCATAACGACAACTCACACCAAGGGATACATATCTAATGAGAGAGGGGACACTTCCATAGTTCAAACCATCCTACATGATAACTTCTCTATTCATGATATGACTCTACTAATAAGGCAAAAAGATAGAAGATAGTGATGTGATACCGCGACACTCCCCCAAGCTTGGAACAAACCAAGGGGATGCCAAACCTGATGATGAATTACTCGTTCGGTGGCGGTGGTACCCTCTCGATGAGCTCTCTGATAAGTTTCCCCAAGTCCTCAATATCGAAGGTGAGATTACGAATAAGCTACGAGTTTTGCTCAATGCGGCTCATGATCATGTCGAGTTGAGAATTCCAGCTCCTGCTATTCTTTCCCACTCTTCCTCCTTGAAGTCTTCTTTTCCTGCATGGCTAGAACGAGGCAAATCCCAATTAGAGGGTAATTTCCCCTTGGGCATATTTTGGTATTGATGCTCATGGATAAAGGTATGGAAAGGATTCTTGGTGCGTGTATGAAGTGATCGTGGAGCCAAGCAGTGACGAGGAGCTTTCCCCCAGTCTGCATCCATGTAGTCCTTCTAACCCTAGCAGGTTTTGTCACCACTCCAATGCTTGCAATGGTAGTGCCGGTGTGCGGATGTTGGCCTTTCTCCTCTTCACCTTCACTCTTGATCTCCTTCTCCTTCCCGGGGTCTTGGAGGTCTTCCTCCATAGGCTCCTTCCCTTTATCCTTGGCGGACACCATTGTGCTTCTAAGCTTCAAGAATAGTTCCTAGCAGAAACAGATCGAAACAAAAACACGATGAAAACATGATATATGAACCTCGGGGGATCTGGGGGATTATATATTACGAAGTTTCATAACAAAAGGAAGGTACTAGGAGAAAACAAGTCGGAGGCGGAGTCCGGGGTGGACTCACCACCTGGTGGCGCGGCCAGGGGAGGGCCCGCGCCATAGGGTGGTGTGAGCCACCCTGGCTCCGTTTTCGTCCCTCTTTCGCTTCATATATTTCCGTATTGACTAAAAACTGCAAAAATATAGTTGAATTGTATTTTCGCGGAACTTTTCTTACCAGATCTGTTACCTATTTGAAAACAGACTCTGCAGGTCTCTGAATTTGGTCCTTGATATATTTTTCCGGAGTCATCACTTGAATATCATCGATATCTTCATCTTCATACACTTATTACTTGAGTCATAAAACCTTTCTCTTCCTTATTACACCGTTATCTCCACTTCCTGGAAATTTCTTTCACACAAAACTTCACACGGTTCTTATTAGCAACATTAGTATAAGTGAAGTGATAAAACCTTTTGAGTTCAACTTCAACTGAAAACCATCAAAACATAAGCTATTGTAGAAACTCCTTCCGAAAACCCAAAAAGAATTCAAAAAGGAAATCGAATAAAGAAGCAAATGCAAGAGTGGCAAAATCTGTCAAAACAGACCAGCAGGTAAAGATCAATTTTTTTGAAAATCTTATGTTGCTCAAATCAAAAAGTGCAAAACTAACGAAAGTTAAATAGGATTTTCCATATATTTTCCCGGATTTTCTGATCTTCGCAAATTTTACCTCCAAACAGCACCTTTTCCATCAGAATCCTGACTACAGCGTCCATGCTCCAAAAGTCATCAACCATGCAAAAACAGATGAAATAACATAAGTATCATCTCTTAATGTGAAATATATCAATGAATAATAGTGAATTATGACATAGAATAGTGATGCAAAATGGACGTATCAGTCTTCTTATTATCTCTTGCTTGGATTGGGATAGGGCACATCGAGTGGTCCTTCGAGTGAACATCGGAATCTGCCGTCCATTGATGATACCTTAGCGCAGTCGCGCTCAAGGGTGGATGAGCTGTCTCTGCTTTCGCGACTTCATGACCGCGTTAAGTAGCTGGAGCACGAACTGCCCGTGCTCCGTGGTAACACGGATGTATGGAAGTCGAGGGCGGAGAAGGCCACTGCCCGAGACCAATATCTTCTAGGGGAGGTGACACAGCTGGGCGACCAACTCAAGTGTTAGCTTTCTCCTTCCTTATCTTTTCTTGTAGCCACTCGCGGTAGTTCGTTGTCTTGATACTTTTGCCTTTGCTTGGTATAGTTGTCAGTGCATGCCATCCGCAAGATGAGAAGGACAGGATTGCCATTCACATGAATGACCTAACCCAAGAGCAGCTTTAGGCGAGTGGGTACTTCTGGGTGGATCATGATCGCGCAATCGCACTGGCGACCCTGCAGGATCATGCCTCACGAGTGCTTCATTTCCTGAAGAAATTGCAATCATGCTTAAGGAATATCTATCAGACGATGTTTCCGCTGGACGTCGTTCCATCGAGCCTGCTGGCCCTTCTTGTGAAATTTCAAGACTTGAGTGGAGTCCGCGAGTCTGTACGGCAACAGTTAGTGGCTGGTTCCAGGGCTGCTCTATCGCTGGTGCGACTGCAGAGGCCAGATGTGGATGTTGCAGCGGTTGCTGCTGGACCGCCAGCGCCTCTAGCAGGTTCGACCTGGAACATGGTTCCTTACTACCAGGCAGTGGGTCGCCCAGCGGAGGAAATTATCGACTTCTTCGAGGAGCAGACAAACGTTCTTTTGTTGCAACAGTAGTTTAGTTTGTACCCTGCACATAGTTGTACCAGTGTTATAAAGTTCATATATATATATGCTGTGTATAATTGATTGGCATTGATGTATATAAAGAGCTTGTTAGCTCGTATGTTTTGCGAGTGCGTTGCACTATGCGATTCCTTTTCGTTAGCCTGACTTGTGTTTATCTCAGCACCTTGCCAACCTGTCAGGTGTGTTGCAACTGGGTTGGTGTTTGTCAAGGGTTCAATTAGTGTTGGGTCCGCAGCATAGAAAACAAAAAATTTCCTACAATGAGAACTATACGTCAAGATCTATCTACTAGATACAGAGCAACGGGTGGACATACATCCATGGAGAACTTACCCTCGAAGACAACGAGTTTTGTTAACGAGTAGGAACTCGTGTTTGATGTAGTCATACACTTGCCGATCTGAAGATCGTGTGGAAGTCCGAGCGCCGCAAATCAGCAGCGCATCCGTGCTTGCACACACGTTCAAGCCACCAGACAACCTCCACCTCCTCGCTCGAGCGATGCAGCGGAAGGAGCAACTCCTTCCAGACAAAATGCCACCGGGAACATGTATCTCGCTAATCTGAGACCATGGGGGAATAATTCTAGAGGGGGAGAGAGATCCTTCACGAGGAGGTGTCAGGAAGAAGGAGGAAGAGGGGGGCTTTTATAGGAGGAGGAGGGGGGGGGGGGGGTACCCCCTCCATGGCCGGCGCCTCATGGAGGTGATCCCTCACCTCCTCCATTCATGTGGTGGTAACTCTCTCCACATTAAAATGCCTCTTCACATTCTCTTTTAAAGTCTCCACATTAAATGCATTAATATTATCTAAGTTTAATGCTCTCTCATTTAATAAAACTCTTTTATTAAATTTATTTAGAATTTTGTTAATTACTTTAATTAACAAACATTCACATAAAACCCCTTGCAACATTTCAATATCACATGCAGAACCACTTTCTGCAATTTCACCCGAAACAATTCCGGTTTCTATCGAAACAATTCCTGCGCTTTGCAATCCTTTCGTCTGAAACATATGTGCTCCAAAATGGTGTCCGATAACCATTAAGTGTGTCACCCTACGGTTCACGAATAATGAAGACATGATTGAGACTCCTCTCAGATCAATAATCAGAAGCGGGACCTGGAGATCCATACTGACTCCTGCACATTCAACGATGACTTCTGTGATCGTGAGAACCTTTAATGCTAGTAACTTAATCCCTTTGTATCTTAATATGATATCACCGAGAGGGCCCAAAGTATATCTATCTGTCATCGGGATTGACAAATTCCACTCTTGATCCATGAGCCTCAACATAACACCTTCGTAGCACTGGACCCATCTTTATAGTCACCCTATTACGGTGTGACGTTTGATGTTATCAGGATACTCTTCTGGTGTTAGCAATTAACATGATCTCATGGTCTAAGGATAAAGATCACTCCGTATGATGTTATAGCAATATAAACATAATGACTTGATCGTAATGCTATACTTCAGATGAATGTTCATCACATCATTTCACAAATGATGTGACCTTGTTATTGACAACAGCCAATGTCCATGATCAGGAAACCTTGATCATCTTGTTAATCAACAAGCTAGTCTATAAGAGAGGCATAACTAGGAACCCTTTTTGTTTATTAAACACACATGTATTGACGTTTCCGATCAATACAATTATAGCATGCAAAATAAACATCTATCATATACGAGGAATACATAATAACAACTTTATTATTGCCTCTCAGGGCATATTTCCTTCAGTCTCCCACTTGCACTAGAGACAATAATCTAGTTCACATAGTGATAAATCTAACACTCATGGAGTTCTGGTGTTGATCATGTTTTTCCGTAGGGAGAACTTTAGTCAATGGATCTGCTACATTTAGGTCCGTGTGTACTTTACAAATCTTTATATCTCCATCCTTGACATGCTCGCGGATGGAGTGAAACCGACGCTTAATATGCTTGGAATTCTTGTGAGACCTCGGTTCCTTGGCATTGGCTATGGCTCCATTGTTGTCACAATAGATCACCATTGGGTCCAATGCACTAGGAACCACACCTAGTCCCGTTATGAACTCTTTCATCCAAACCGCTTCCTGTGTCGCTTCTGAAGCAGCAACATATTCCGCCTCCATCATTGATCCAACCACCACAGGTTGTTTGGAACTCCTCCAACTAACCGCTGCTCCATTCAAGAGAAATGCGTATCCGGATTGAGACTTAGAGTCATCCGGATCGGTGTCAAAGCTAGCATCGACATAACACTTAGCGACTAGCTCTTCTTCACCTCCGTATACAAGAAACATATCCCTAGTTCTTCTCAAGTACTTAAGTATGTGCCACATCCGCTATCCAGTGTTCCGAACCTGGATCAGATTGGTACCTACTAGTCAAACTAATAGTATGTGCCACATCCGGTCTTGTACATAGCATGGCATACATTATAGAGCCTGTTGGGGGATACCCCCAGGTAGGGTCACTCCGGGGTATAAGGGCCGAGTTAGCCGAGGTTTGGCAAGGTCAAAGCGGATGCTGGTCGGGTCACCTCAAGGCAGGCCGGATCACGGAGTAACCCGGACTAGGGGGGGGGGGTCGCCTAACATTGTCTCATCCGACTTAAGGAGTGAGTCGGAAGTGCTTTTCTAACTTATATGCAGGAACAGGTGTGGCTGGATCTACCATGATCCGGGTCCTCGCTTAGCTTCTAGGAGAAGGAAGGAATCTTTCTGGTCAAAAAGAAGGTCCGGTACGCACTGCATGAGCGGAGAAAGCAAGGGCAGGACCACCGGGTCGTGGCCGACAAGGGTGACGACGCTCATGTCGGCTGACGTGGGCGCCGCAGAGGCTTACGTCACTAAAGCATGTATGACGCGGGGGAAAAGCACCCCGGTCGGGTTACCACTTTGGGAGGGGGCATATTCTTAGGAATATGCCTCCACGTATGCCCTAGGCAGGGACCGAACTTCCTCTATATAAGGGGGGCTAGGTCTCTGGTAGAAGGGGTTGGTTGAGCTCTAGTTGGTTTGGTGATTCCATAGGGCTAGATGATCTAGAGTTCTAGGGAAAAATATCAGGCAAGAGTAAGAGAGCTCCTTCTTCCTCCTCTCGCCAATACAGCTCAAGGAGCACTTGTAATCTGGTAGATATAGCAATACGAACTTCTGTGTGGAGAATCACTCCACTATCCCTCCCTGGATTCCCCTAGCGTATATTAGTCCCCACCTTTAGCCTATCCATGGCATCTGCCGTGACACAACCACGATAGTTGGCGCCCACCGTGGGGCTAGCAGCGCTAGCAGGGGTGAAGATCCGGACGGGAAACCTCATCGGCACCGGCTAACGCGTCGTCTCCGGGCTCGTTCAGCGCTTTGGAGCACTGGATTTCGTCAGCGACAACGCTGGCTGCTTCGGCACGCGCCCACTTCCGCGCAACAGCCTCTTCGTCAAGCTCGGTGTGCACAAGGTCTACGTTGCTGTGGACGTCTCATGCGTTCATCCGTGCCGCGTCGTCGATGCGGGGGAACCACCCCTCACTGTGGCTCGCGGGACGCGTATCGCTCGCTCCCCAGACCATGCGGAGGTGATGATGGCTACGCCAGGTGTAGGCGCAAGCAAGGACCTAGTGCCAGACCCGGAGGTAACACCTAAGGCACCGAGGAAAGGTAGAGGACCTCCACTAGAGAGGCCTGAGAACGTACTGAGATAAGCTATGGATAGCTTGGCTAACCCGGTAGCAGCAGTGGTAGATCCGGCTTAGGCACAGGCCGAGCTAGAGGAAACTAGGCAAAAGATACTTGAGGGCGCAAAGAAAATAGCCGCGGCTCAGCAGTCGCTGAACATGACGCTGCGTGAGTACGCAAAGGCAAACAAAGTTGATACGGTAAAAGTAAAAGGGAGAAATCTCATAAGTGAGATGAACAGAGAAGGTGATGATGGAGCAGAAGGGTCGGAAAACTATCTGTCTGTGGGGTTGCCGAAGTATAGTACCCCAGCGAAGAACCTCAGAGCAGCAGATGTGGCTGCGTCTGGAAAATTACTCAGATTTCTCGTCTCCAGCCGAGGTATCGAAGTTAATCCAACTAAGATCCGATCCATCGATGAATGGAGTTGCCGAAGTGTCTTAACGATGTCCAGAAGTTCACTGGATGCCTGGCATCGTTGAGTCGGTTTGTATGTCGGTTGGGAGAAAAGACACTGCCTCTCTACCAACTCATGAAAAAGTCGGATAAATTCGTTTGGACGCCACAGGCCGATGAAGCCTTTGCCTACTTGAAAAAGATGTTGGACACCGCGCCAGTGTTAGCCTCTCCACTATCAAAGGAGACAATGTTGCTCTACATAGCCGCAACCAACCGAGTTGTAAGTGCAGTAATTGTAGTGGAGCGCAATGAAGAGGGTAAGTCGGTGCAGAGGCCAGTATATTACCTGAGCGAGGTATTGTCTGCCTCAAAACAGAACTACCCGCACTTTCAAAAGGTGGCATACAGTGTCTATATGGCGGCAAAGAAGTTAAAGCATTACTTTGAGGAGCACCCCATCAAAGTAATATGTGAAGCTCCCATATCCGAGATAATGGGTAACAAGGATGCGAGTGGCGGAATTGTGAAATGGGCAATTGAGTTAGCCCCTTATGCGCCCCAATACGACAGAAGAGAAGCGATCAAGTCTCAGGCCGTGGCGGACTTTTTTGTGGATTGGGCCGAGGTACAATACGAACCACCGCCACTAGATCCGAATTACTGGAGGATGCACTTTGATGGGTCGAAAAACAAAACCGGGCTAGGCGCCGGGGTTGTGCTTACCTCGCCAAAGAAGGACCAGCTAAAGTACGTATTGCAGATCCATTTCACGGCATCGAACAATGTCGCTGAGTATGAGGCTCTTATGCATGGGCTCAAAGTGGCAAAGGAGATTGGCATACGTCGGATAATATGCTTTGGCGACTCGGATCTGGTGGTGCAGCAGGTGTCCGGAGTATGGGACGCCCTGGATCCAAACATGGCACTATACAAATTTCACGTGCAGAAGATATCTGGTTACTTCGAAGGGTGTGAATTTCACCATGTACCCCGAGTGGAAAACGAGGCTGCCGACATGTTGTCGAAGCTCGGATCGACCAGACAGGCAATTCCACCGGGCGTAGTATTGGAACACCTCAGAAAACCATCTATCAGGCCGTCCCCAGGAACCGACTCGATCTATGTCCCGGAAAATACGGAATCCGGAGCTGAGCCCATGGAAATTGACACGGGAGGTAGTGCGCGAGACCCGGGGACTGCATTAGCAAACCTGGGGACTGCCTCGGCAAACCCGGGGACTACCTCGCTAGACCCGGGGACTGCTCGACGTGATCCGTCTGAAGTCATGCCGGTGGATCAGATGGAAATTGATGAGGAGATGTTCCCTCCACGAGCGATACCAGCTTGGGCACTGCCTATATTCCAATTCCTGAAAGACGGAACGTTACCTGCTGAGGAGGTGTTAGCCAGGCAAACTCAGAGGAGAGCAAAAGCATACACAATCATCAATTCCAAGTTGTATAAACAGAGTGTAACCAATGTCCTCCAACGATGTGTTGACCCGGAAGAAGGGCTTGACATCCTCCGAGATATACACCAAGGAGAATGCGGGCATCATGCCTCATCCCGAGCCTTGGTGGCAAAGGCGTCCCGACATGGATTCTACTGGCCAAGTGCCTTGGAACAAGCAGAAGATCTGGTGAGAAAATGCAATGGTTGTCAAAGGTACGCCACCAAGACACATATGCCTATGTCGAAACTCAAGACCATACATATTACGTGGCCGTTTGCTGTATGGTGCTTGGATATGGTTGGCCCGTTCAAACCGGCGAGAGGAAACATGACACATATTTTGGTCATGGTGGACAAGTTTACAAAATGGATTGAAGTGAAACCTATAAGAAAATGTGATGGAGCTACGGCCGTGACATTTCTCAAAGACATCATCTTGAGATACGGTTATCCACACAGTATTATAACCGATAATGGAACAAATTTTGCGGAAGGAGCATTTGCGCGCTTTTGCCGAGATAAGAAGATCCGACTCGATGTCGCCTCGGTAGCCCACCCCGCATCGAACGGACAAGTGGAAAGATCCAACGGATTAGTATTATCCGGGATAAAACCCCGGCTCATTGAGCCGCTGCAAATATCAGCGGGGTGCTGGATAGAAGAACTACCAGTGGTACTGTGGAGCTTAAGAACAACTCCGAATCGATCAACAGGCTATACGCCATTTTTTCTGGTACATGGGGCAGAAGTTGTATTACCAGCCGACATAGAGCATGATTCGCCTAGGGTCACCTAATACACAGAAGCCGAAGTGCAAGAAGCCCGGCAAAATGATGTTGATCTGCTGGAAGAAGCGAGAGAACTGGCACTGTCCAGATCTGCCATATATCAGCAAAATCTTCGACGCTATCATAGCCAGAAAGTGTGCCCCCGAGTCTTTCGGGAAGGCGATCTGGTGCTCCGGTTGGTACAACATACTGCTGGCATGCATAAATTATGCCCCCCATGTGAAGGGCCATTCATTGTGAGCAAAGCATTGCACAATGATTCTTACTATCTCATAGATGCAAAGCCACAGGAAAAGAACAAGGCGGACAGGTCCGGAGAGGAATCCAAGCGACCGTGGAATGTAGCACTACTTCGTCCCTTCTACACCTAGCTAAGAAGTGTATGTATCCGAGTCATCTCATATGTCGGTATGTATGTCGGCAATGAGCTTATCAATGAAATAGCAGCGCCTCGAGCAGTAACTCGGGGACTGCCTTAATAACGTTTGTTGTTACTTTTTATGCAGTAGCTGGAATAAGTCGTTTTACTTAATCCGGATTAGTAATGTGTGAGCACCAAAAACCCAACCCTTCGACTTGCTGCTGTCCAACAAGAATTGGCTTCATGGCAAGCAAGGGAACAAGTTTGGAATTGCGTAGCACATGAAAAACGACCAAGGAAACGAATTTATTCGAGCTAATGTTTGTTTTTTTCGGACTAACCCTGTATTTATTTTTAAGTTATTATGCTGAATTATTTTGAGCTAAGCCTAAAAGTTTCTTAGTATTGTTAAAGCAATTTTTGAAGCTCGGGTTCGTAAGTCGTAAAACCGAATCAAGGTAGACACGGACCGAGCCAGAGAATTGGACGAACAAGAAAATGAAACTCGAGGACTACGCCCAAGTTAATCCGGCATAGAAATGTAGTAGCAAAATATCACATATCCAACATACAATTGCACCCGGCATACGGGGGATCTGATAAATTTTCAAGTTTTTTGGAACTAAGGATCAGCAGGAGGAGGAAGTTCGGCGTCATCGTCGCTGTCTTCAATATCTGAAGCATCATCTTCTCCGCCCTCATCCGACCCATCTTCAACGTTCTCATTCTGCTCGTCCCCAGCGGATTCTAGGAAGCTTGGTCCTTCAACCCAGTCATGAATAGGAGAATATTCGATGAGGCTGTAGGCGCAAGCCTGGCGCCGAGCTACCCACTCCGGATCATCAGTCCATCTGGATCCGGTGCGCCAGCGTGTAAGGAGGCTAAGGTCGATCTTCTCGTACCATGTGAGAATATGATGAAGGATGGTATCAGCTACGGCACGACCAGCAGACTCTCTCCAGAGGTCAAGCTGGGTCTCAATCTCCATTAACTTCTCGATGAGAGTCGTGATGGTCTCCGGGCTACTCTCTCCGGGCCAGAACGTATTGAAAATCCGAACTACAACGTCGAGGATATCCTTGCCATAATTCTTGATGGTTTCCACACGAGCTGACAGGCTGACCAATAGGTCCTCCATGTCTAAGGGAATGCTCTCACCATCCGGAACGACCGGAGTACCCCTCTCTAGGCGAAATTTGGCAACAGCAGCGCTTGCAATAGAAGTACCCTCTGGAAAGTGGTCTGGAAACAAGACAAACGAAGAAGGTAAAGGAAAGACATATGAGGTAACCCGGAGAATTATGTCGGACGAGGGAAAGGAACTTACGAGAAATATGGCTATGGATCCGGGTTAACTCCTTGATGCAGGCATCGCGTCTTTTGCGAAGCTGCTCAAGCTCAACATTTGCCGACCCACGCTGGAGGTCGGATTCTCTGAGTAGGTCCTGGTCCTTGGAGATCTGGAGAGTAAGGCGCTCACGCTCTTCTGTGAAGTTCTGGCCAACCTTTTGGAGCTCGGTTTGGTGCTGGGCCTTCATCTTCTCCATCTCAGCCTTGAGCTTGGCAATCTCGTCATCCTTAGTCCGGAGGAGAGCAAGTTCATCATCCTTTTTCTTCAGCTCAGCTTGATGTTGCCCTGCTTGTTCGAGAAAATGCAGCATCATATCAGGCACGGGCACACTATCCTCAAGCGATGCTGAAATAGTATGTTGACCCGACAGAGCCGAGGAGTGAATGTTTGCCGAGCCAAGGAGAAGAAGAAATGGAAAACACTACGAGGTCGAACAAAAGAGGACATACCCCGGATTTCCTCCAAGTTCTTCCGCATGATTTTGTTCTCAGCCTCCACCCTAGCTGCAGAAACCGAATGAGGAGATTAGTTCGGCAGAAAAAGTAAAGAAAAACGGACAGGTGCCGAGGGAGAAAATTACCCCTCTTTTCATGTTCTGCACCAAGTGCAACATGTTTTGCGCATAGCATCTTGTGGGTATCAAGCAGGCGTTGGAATTCAGCGCTCCGGCGATTGGTAGTTACCTGAAAAAAGTACAGAAGTGTAAAATTAGCTTGGTGCATATTCAAAGTGTACAAGATCTGGGCCAAGTGGAACTTAACCCGGCTCTAGGTGTGTGCATATTCGAAGTGTACAAGATCCGGGCCAAGTGGAACTCAACCCGGCTCTAGGTGTGTGCCTATTCGAAGTGTACAAGATCCGGGCCAAGTGGAAGTTAACCCGGCTCTAGGTGTGTGCATATTCGAAGTGTACAAGATCCGGGCCAAGTGGAACTTAACCCGACTCTAGGTGTGTGCATATTCGAAGTGTGCAAGATCCGGGCCAAGTGGAACTTAACCCGGCTCTAGGTGTGTGCATATTCGAAGTGTACAAGATCCGGGCCAAGTGGAACTTAACCCGGCTCTAGGTATGTGCATATTCGAAGGGTGCAAGATCCGGGCCAAGTGGAACTTAACCCGGCTCTAGGTGTGTGCATATTCGAAGCGTGCAAGATCCGGGCCAAGTGGAACTTAACCCGGCTCTAGGTGTGTGCATATTCAAAGTGTGCAAGATCCGGGCCAAGTGGAACTTAACCCGGCTCTAGGTGTGTGCATATTTGAAGTTTACATGCAGCTACGTTAGTTTTCTAATGAGCATCCGACCGAGTAACAAGCTACTCCACCGGAGGCTCGGTGACTAATGGCTATTATCTACAGTGTGTAAAGGAGAAACGACATACCTCCATCATTCGCCCCGCGAGATTAATTGCCTTAGCGGCAGTATTCATCTGGGTGGAAAATTCTGCGGGGCCGAACTTTTCCGGGAGATTTTCGTTGTGGACGAACTCCGCCTTGTTCCAGTTCATGACGAACTCGATAAGGCTCGGAGGGTACCGCTCACCGGTGGGCATATGGGGTGCCACCAAGCCCTTCGCATGAGCTTCTTTCCTCTCAACTAGGGCAAGAGCTGGGCTGGTGTGCAGAACCATCTGCTATGCATCGGTTGGCTCGGCAGGAACATCCGTCACTGCTGGTGATTTCTTCGGAAGCATCAACGATAGGGTTCGCTGCCCGGCCTCAATGGATGCAGACTTGGTAGTATCCGGAGCCTTTTTGCCCTTAGCTTGCTGGGAAGAAGTAATCATGTGGATTTCCCTTTAGAAGCTGCTGGAATAGCTCTCGCCGAGGCTGAGATGACTCGGACGGCGTAAGAACTTGGCACCGAGCTGTTGTTGGTTTCCTTGGTGCCGGACAGGTGCTGGCTCGGTCATTTAATCTTGGAGCTGCTGGTGCTGGTGTTGTGATAGACTCGGTGGTTGCTGGTTGCGGCGATGCCGAAGTGGTGGACGCCGTCGCCTCAGCTGAACCGACCCCTCTCGCTCCGAGGTCGCGTTCCTCTCGATGAGGCACTACGGAACCCGATGCAGCCGCAGAACCCTCCGGAATAGGGCTCAGCGGGTGTGACTCGTCGTCATGAGGAGGAGAAGGGCCGGACCGAAGGGGTGAAGAGATGCTTGATCCGCTCTGAGGGACCTCCACCGGAGGACTGAAAAAGAGAATAATGTCAGAAGAGAAATTACCACGATGCAAGGAAAAGTGATTTACGCAATGAAAAATGAGTTACGCATCCGAGGTTTCGGCCTCCTTGGGTTTCCGGGCCCTCCGTGCCGGGGCTTTGCCTGCCCGCTTGGAGGTAGTCTTGTCTCCGACCTTCTTTTGCCTTTTTGTGGGCTGAGAAGGTTCAGAGGAAGAACTTGATGCGGCTCCGTGCTTCTTCTTCGACGCCACCAGAACCGGCTCGCCTGTAGCAAGTGGAGGATCCTCGTGGATATGCCCACCGGGGTTAGCTGATGCCGGAAAGGCAAAAGAAAGAGGGACAGCCTCAATAGGTTCAATCACGTCGACATCCGAGTCATCCTCATCATCGGGCCAATCTCTAAGAGAAGAGAATTTACCGCTGGGTCGTTTGGTAGCATCGGTCATAGGGAGGAACATCTCCTGGTCCGGCTCCTCATCCGGGATTGCTCGGTCCGGCGCCCACTTAAGGGTCGGGTCCGTACCATCCTCGAGAGTTTGCTGAAGGAACAACTGAGAAAAAGCACAAAGAGCAGAGTCAAAAATACAACAAAAACCGACACATACTTGATCCGAAATAAGTTTGCCCCATGAAGCTTACCGCGGGAGGGTGCCTGTCACGACAGTAGTGCTCAATTCCCCACATCCATTCGGCAGAGAAATCCTTGTGGGTGGTGAAAAGAGCCTTAACCCGGTGAAAGATTGTAACACCCTCAAATATCGGCCCTATGCAAGTTTCAGCGCTTCCCGCCAAACCCGCATAGAAACGATTCAAAGGTGCCCACCAGGCACTTGCGTGCGGGTGGAAAACGAAGTAATATCATTACACAATAGTCCTCGATGGAACCCACAAAACATATATATACAACAGCGACTCAATGAGTCAAGAATACAGATATACAATACGAAGATCCAAATCACCTGGAAAACGATACAGCGTCCGAGTACGGACAAGATGCAAATTGAGCTAAGAGCCCTGAAGAATAACCAATGGCGTCCATAACCCTGCCCCAAGCCGAAGGGTAACCCCCTAACGACGCCGATCTCAAAACCTGCTTAAACAAAAGGGTGCCGACAAAGGGCAAAGGAAAAAGAGAGCGGTCAAGATCGAGGCCGACACTGCAGCGAGACTAGAATTCGGTCCTCGCCTACATAGGTATGGTGGATGAGCGGCAGCCAAAGATGCACTAAACAACCTATAGAGACTCGATATAACCGCTTGCTATCGAGAGGGATAAGAAAGACCTATTCGAACCAACTCGATGCTACCACCAAACATACCCATCCTGGTATTTCTCGAGACCAAACGAGGAAGTCAACCGAGGAACTCACACCGTTGGCAATTTTAGTTATTCAGTTATCGTTGCAGCAATTACTAGTCAGGTATAGATAGTCATCCTGATATAATAAGCAGTGGGCAGTTTTAGTTAACCATTCCGTTGTAGTTGCAACACTTACTAGTCAGATACAATAAGCATGAGATATCCCAAACCCAGCAGTTGTTGGTACTTTTATTTAGCCATTCCGTTGCAGTGAAGCTGATTACTAGTCATGTCGGATACAAGTCAAATAATAACAGTAAACTTTAGTTATAGTTGTCTATGATCGAGAACTGTGCTCCAAGTCGTCCATAACCGCGGACACGGATTTTCGAAAAGATTTAACCCTGCAGGGGTGCACCAAAGTTTCCACACGCACCTACACCCTCGTTGTCGGATCAGGTAGGTACAAGATCACAAAACATACACCCAACGGTATGTCGACGGGGTTTCGGACACGACGTTTCCCAGACCCAAAGCAAGCACGAGGGGCCACCCTACTAAGCTACCCGTAACGAAGTCGGGCCGGTCTCGAGACGGACCCGTGGTTTGCGTCGGTTGCGGTAAACGACTAGGAACCGAAAGTGTGACTGGCTTGTCGATACCGCGAAAACACTCCGCATAATCCTAGGACCACGCACAATCTTAAATAAAGCGAGAAAGCATGGCATAAGTACAAGATAGTAATAAAGCTCCAAACTACTTTGTGGCCCCCAAAGACAAGACTTGGAATCAGTACTAAATCGATGGGGTGCCCACACACCCCACGTGGTTAGCGCTCGATCTCGGCACAGGTGTCAATAACTCGGGGTCCTACGTGACAACAGTGAGCGGTTAAAAACCAAATATTGTCTATTACCCACCGGTGCCTCTGCATTATTTACCTACTTCAATTTTAGTTATTAAACAGTAATTAAAGCCATGATCATCTCCAACATTAAACATGCGGCAAGACTCCAACAACTGTGGTACTTGACGACACGCAACAGCACTTGAGCAAGCGACTACGACGCGCAAGTCCAACTATCTACCAATCAACAGGTAATAGGATGTGTCCAAGGCAATATAAGGCTGCAAGGGATATCACGGGCACGAAAACTAGAGCATCGCAACACAGATAGCAATAGATCAACAGGAGGGAATAAATACTATAAAAGTAAGATAGGTAGAAAGGGGGAGGTGCTCGCCTGGAAAACATTGCCGAAGGTTCATCCGACGAACGGGCGTCACTCGCATCAACTCATCGGCCTAATCCGCGAAGAAGCAAAACACTAGAAGAAACACCGGATGCACTATTTAATTCTATGACATAAGAACAGGCATGATGCATGTATGATGTAGGACATGGCAAGATGCGATGCAATTAGGCAATATTAACGGAACCGGGGTCCCGGCAAATATTTAGGTGGTTCAAGTTGTTTAGATACCCCACAATTTAAATGTTGTCTTAACATGGCAAAAGATAGCACCGGTTCGCTACACAAATTTAAATGGGACCAATATAAGACTAGATTCGCCCACATATGGACCCCATATTTAATTATAAGGTGAATCGACATAAGGTCCCCAAACACCCACAAATATGTATGCAAACATGAACAAGTTGATATGCAACAATTCATATAGGTATCAATTTATAAAATAGGGCTCGAGAGAAAGGGTCACACATTGGTATTGATGATCTTGGGGTTCGCCGAGGGTTCGGGATCGGTCTTCGGGGAACTTTTCGATCCATGCCGGAGATCTAGGAAGTAGGCATCATCGTGTAGAAAGTCTCGGGGTTCACCATCGGTGGCCTTCCGGTTCTCGTCTCGGTCTCTCGAAGGGCACCGGGGATCTTGTCTCTTTGTCAGAGTTCTCCGTGTTGTTGGTATCGTCACAAAACTAAAAGGGTGCAGGGCGTCTTGTACTGGAAGGCGAGGTAAAGCTGGCCTAATTGAGGTTGCGTGCGGAGCTTAGATAGAAGCACAGACATCACTTCAGCAGGGTCACAACCGCAGGCACCAAGGAGTAGAGCTGAGAGGCCTCAGCGTCACCCTCGACGGCTGGGAGGCAGAGCATCGTGGCCTAGAAGTCGAGCACAGGACCGAGGCGAGGCATGGCGCCCTGGTTCGCAGACGAAGGCGTCGGGGACAGCCACTTGCAGAGGCGGTGCAGAGCTCGACGGGGAGAGGCCGGGAGCGGGCAGCAAGGTTGCTGTCCAGGGCGGCGGGGTGAACGGCGCCGAGCGCGGCCGGATCTTGGAGGGTCCCTGCAGGAGGAGGCGAGGTGCGGTGCTGCTGGTAGCGATGACGGCGACGAACACCATGTTCTGGCGGCGGGGGGACGAGCTCAAGAGGAGGGCAGAGCACGGTGGAGGAGGCGGTCAAGGCGGCGAGCGGCAGGGCCGGCCGGAGCTCGCAGGGTCGACAAGCTCGACGGGGACGGCCGCCGCAGAGGAGATGGGCACCGCGAAGGAGAGGCAAAAGCCCGCCCGGCTCGCAGAGGCGCGACCGTGGCGTCGCTCAGGAGGGGCGCCGGGGTGCTCGGGCGGCGGCGGCTGGGAGACGAGATAGGCGCAGAGAGGGTGAGCATTCAGCATCGCGAGAGGAAGATCGAAGGAGGGGAGGCGGAGGCGGAGCACTAGGGGAGGTTGGTGGCGGCCGAAGCTGGAGGTGAGGCCCGCGCTGGCGGCGGCGGATCGAGCTGGGGGGAAGAGGTCTCGTGGGGAGGAAGAGGAGAGCGAGGGAGACCGACGCGCGCGTGGGGGACGCGGTCATGGTGGGGCCAAGGGGAGTGGGTCGGGGCAGTAGGCCAGGGCTGCAGGGAGGGCGAGCTGTTTGTGGGTTCCTGGTTGTGCGTGTGTGTGTGTCCAGTGGGGTGGAATGGTTGTGGGTTTGGTGTTGTGCCTAGCGGGGTGGGGAATTGGGAGAGGTGGGAAGCTAGGGTTTGGCGGTGGGGTGGTAGGTGGTCCATCTAGTTGGGCCTTTGGGCCTGACGGATGGACCGCCTCCCTAAAAATATTTATTTTATTTATTTTCTTTTATTTAAAACAAAACATTTGTAAAAGGGTTTTAGACAAATAAAAGATCCGGACAGATCTAGGGTTTCGATTTGAACAAAGAGGGGAATATCTAGAAAACAAAATAGGCTTTTGGGAAATAGTTTTAGGCGAATAAATGCATGATGATGTCATGATGATGCACATAATAAAAACAACGACGATTTCCTAGTAGTGGATTTACCCGGGGTGCTACAATTCGACACCACTAACAATGGATCTCGCCCTCGAGATCCGCCTCATGATACGGGGAAGAAGGCCGGCGACCTGAATCTTCTCGCATCGTGTAGATCCTCGCGACACCACTAACAAGAGGTCGTTGTCCGTGATCGTCAAGAGAACACTCCGGGAACAAAGGGCGAAGGTAGAGGTATCCACAAATAAAGCCACCTCTAACTTCGATAGAAAGAGAGAACCGATGCATTCTCATCCACTTCAATGTACAAAAGCGAATAGAAGGGGTAGTCGGCATGGGGGCCAATCCATCACGCACCCAAACTATTACTCTGCACAATCGGAGAAAAGCGTGCAACCATTCTCGAATCGGTCAAGATCTCGACAATCGAGGTTCAGAAACAAAGGAGTGATGCAGACTCTGCATCGGATCTGGCGTAGATGATGTCGTCGCGTCAGAAAACAACGAAAGGCACAAACAAGGAACAAAGAATGGTACCACAGAAGACAGATTCCTCAGATAGCATGAACACCGGATGGTAGAACACCGTTATCAAAGGAGGAAGCGAAACCCTGAAGGTACGACGGAACCCAACCACGAGAAATCCTGGACTTGAAGAAAGGTAAGAGAGTGGATTCAAAACACGCAGAGGTAAGAGGAGAATAGCAGAGGGGTAAGGAGTAAAAGCAGACCTAATCAGATCTGTCCAACCGATTTTTGCAAAATAGTTTTGACACTCTACTGCGGCCATTAGCTAGGTTATCCTACAGGCTGGACTTGTGGGGTATCGCAACTGCTGCGCTCTGATACCACTCTGTAACACCCTCAAATATCGGCCCTATGCAAGTTTCAGCGCTTCCCGCCAAACCCGCATAGAAACGATTCAAAGGTGCCCACCAGGCACTTGCGTGCGGGTGGAAAACGAAGTAATATCATTACACAATAGTCCTCGATGGAACCCACAAAACATATATATACAACAGCGACTCAATGAGTCAAGAATACAGATATACAATACGAAGATCCAAATCACCTGGAAAACGATACAAAGATCCGGAAATGCGGACAAGATGCAAATTGAGCTAAGAGCCCGAAGAATAACCAATGGCGTCCATAACCCTGAGCCAAGCGGAAGGGTAACCCTGCTAACGACGTCGATCTCAAAACCTTAAACAAAAGGGTGCCGACAAAGGGCAAAGGAAAAAGCGGTCGATCGAGGCCAAGACAGCGAGACTAGAATTCAGCGGTCCTCACCTACATAGGTATGGTGGACTGAAGCGGCAGCACAACATGCACTAAACAACCTATAGAGACTCGATATAACTGTCGGCTATCAGAGAGGGATAAGAAAGACCTATTCGGAACCAACCTGATGCTACCACCAAACATACCCATCCTGGTATTTCCCCCTCGGGACCAAACGAGGAAGTCAACCGAGGAACTCACACAGTTGGCAGTTTTAGTTATTCAGTTATCGTTGCAGCAATTACTAGTCAGGTATAGATAGTCATCCTGATATAATAAGCAGTGGGCAGTTTTAGTTAACCATTCCGTTGTAGTTGCAACACTTACTAGTCAGATACAATAAGCATGAGATATCCCAAACCCAGCAGTTGTTGGTACTTTTATTTAGCCATTCCGTTGCAGTGAAGCTAATTACTAGTCATGTCGGATACAAGTCAAATTATAATAGTAAACTTTAGTTATAGTTGTCTATGATCGAGAACTATGCTCCAAGTCGTCCATAACCGCGGACACGGCTTTTCGAAAAGATTTAACCCTGCAGGGGTGCACCAAAGTTTCCACGCGCACCTACACCCTCGTTGTCGGATCAGGTAGGTACAAGATCACAAAACATACACCCAACGGTATGTCGACGGGGTTTCGGACACGACGTTTCCCAGACCCAAAGCAAGCACGGGGGGCCACCCCACTAAGCTACCCGTAACGAAGTCGGATGGTCTCCGAGACGGACCCAGGGTTTGCGTCAGTGGCGGTAAACGATCGAACCGAAGTGTGACTAGGCTTGTCGATACACGAAAACACTCCGCAATCCTAAACCGCAGGTGCTCCACGCACAATCTTAAATAAAGCAAAGAAAGCATGGCATAAGTACAAGATAGTAATAAAGCTCCAAACTACTTTGTGGCCCCGATGCAAGACTTGGAATCAGGTACTAAATCGATGGGGTTCCCACACACCACAATTGGTTAGCGCTCGATCTCGGAACAGGTGTCAAGAACTCGGGGTCCTACGGGACACCAGTGAGCGGTTAAAAACCAAATATTGTCTATTACCCACCGGTGCCTCTACATTATTTACCTACTTCAATTTTAGTTATTAAACAATAATTAAAGCCATGATCATCTCCAACATTAAACATGCGGCAAGACTCCAACAACTGTGGTACTTGACGACACGCAACAGCACTTGAGCAAGCGACTACGACGTGCAAGTCCAACTATCTACCAATCAACAGGTAATAGGATGTGTCCAAGGCAATATAAGGCTGCAAGGGATATCACGGGTACGAAAACTAGAGCATCGCAACACAGATAGCAATAGATCAACAGGGGGAATAAATACTATAAAAGTAAGATAGGTAGAAAGGGGAGGTGCTACTTTGAAAACATTGCCGAAGGTTCATCCGACGAACGGGCGTCACTCGCATCAACTCATCGGCCTAATCCGCGAAGAAGCAAAACACTAGAAGAAACACCGGATGCACTATTTAATTCTATGACATAAGAACGGGCATGATGCATGTATGATGTAGGACATGGCAAGATGCGATGCAATTAGGCAATATTAACGGAACCGGGGTCCCGGCAAATATTTAAGTGGTTCAAGTTGTTTAGATACCCCACAATTTAAATGTTGTCTTAACATGGCAAAAGATAGCACCGGTTCGCTACACAAATTTAAATGGGACCAATATAAGACTAGATTCGCCCACATATGGACCCCATATTTAATTATAAGGTGAATCGACATAAGGTCCCCAAACACCGACAAATATGTATGCAAACATGAACAAGTTGATATGCAACAATTCATATAGGTATCAATTTATAAAATAGGGCTCGAGAGAAAGGGTCACACATTGTATTGATGATCTTGGGGTTTGCCGAGGGTTCGGGATCGGTCTTCGGGGAACTTTTCGATCCATGCCGGAGATCTAGGAAGTAGGCATCATCGTGTAGAAAGTCTCGGGGTTCACCATCGGTGGCCTTCCGGTTCTCGTCTCGGTCTCTCGAAGGGCACCGGGGATCTTGTCTCTTTGTCAGAGTTCTCCGTGTTGTTGGTATCGGCACGAAACTAAAAGGGTGCAGGGCGTCTTGTACTGGAAGGCGAGGTAAAGCTGGCCTAATTGAGGTTGCGTGCGGAGCTTAGATAGAAGCACAGACATCACTTCAGCAGGGTCACAACCGCAGGCACCAAGGATTAGAGCTGAGAGGCCTCAGCGTCACCCTCGACGGCTGGGAGGCAGAGCATCGTGGCCTAGAAGTCGAGCACAGGACCGAGGCGAGGCATGGCGCCTGGTTGTGAGCAGAAGGCATCGGGACAGCCACTTTGAGGCGGTCTGAGGCTCGGCACGGGAGAGGCCGGGAGGCGGGCAGCAAGGTTCTTGTCGAGGCGGCCAGGGTGAGCAAGCCGGCCGGCGGATCTTGGAGGTCCCTGCAGAGGAGGCGAGGTGCAGTGCTGCTGGTAGCGGCGGCAGCCGAACACCATGTTACGGCGGCGGGGGCGAGCTCAAGAGGAGGCAGGCACGGCGGAGGCGGAGCCTACGGCGGAGGAGGCGGTCAAGGCGGCGGGGCAGGCCGGAGCTCGTGAGGTCGACAAGCTCAGCAGGGGACGCCCATGCAGAGAGATGGGCACCGAAGGAGAGGCAAAGGCCCGCCTGGCTCGAGAGGCGCGACTGGCGTCACTCGGGAGGCCGGGGTGCTCGGGTGGCGGCTGGGAGGCGAGATAAGCGCAGAGGGTGAGCGTTCAGCATCGCGAGAGGAAGATCCAAGGAGGGGAGGCGGAGGCAGAGCACTATGGGAGGTTGGTGGCGGCCGAAGCTGGAGGTGAGGCCCGCGCTGGCGGCGGCGGATCGAGCTGGGGGGAAGAGGTCTTGTGGGGAGGAAGAGGAGAGCGAGGGAGACCGACGCGCACGTGGGGGACGTGGTCATGGTGGGGCCAGGGGGAGTGGGTCGGGGCGGTTGGCCAGGGCTGCAGGGAGGGCGAGCTGTTTGTGGGTTCCTGGTTGTGCGTGTGTGTGTGTCCAGTGGGGTGGAATGGGTGTGGGTTTGGTGTTGTGCCTAGCGGCGGCGGGGTGGGGGAATTGGGGAGAGGTGGGAAGCTAGGGTTTGGCAGGGTGGGGTGGTAGGTGGTCTGTCTAGTTGGGCCTTTGGGCCTGACCGGATGGACTGCCTCCCCTAAAAAAATATTTATTTTATTTATTTTCTTTTATTTAAAACAAAACATTTGTAAAAGGGTTTTAGACAAATAAAAGATCCGGACAGATCTAGGGTTTCGATTTGAACAAAGAGGGGAATATCTAGAAAACAAAATAGGCTTTTGGGAAATAGTTTTAGGCGAATAAATGCATGATGATGTCATGACGATGCACATAATAAAAACAACGGCGATTTCCTAGTAGTGGATTTACCCGGGGTGCTACAAAGATCTCCGTGTTGCTCAACTCGAAGGAGGAGGTTCGGTTGGGGTCGTGGCCGAAACTCATGTGGCACAACTTATGGGTGCGCTTCTGGAGGGGAGAGATTCGGTTGCGCACGAACGTGATCATAGCATCCTCGTTGCGCAATTCGAGCTTCTTCAGCTCCGCGAACCTCTTGTTAACTTGGTTGGCCAGAGCTGTAGGCTTCTTGGGGACCTCCTCCCAGAAATCCGTGTCAGGTAGACCCGGAACGTAGGGCAGCAACCAAATCAAATCTTCAGTACCCTCATTCCAGACGTAGAAGAAGGTCCGGGCCCATCCTTTGCAGGAGTCAAGCCCGGTGACCCGAGGAAAGACCGAAAACCTCCGGGGCAAGATGGAGGCAGCTCCGAATTGGGTGAGCTGCTTATCCTCCGAATCTACGTGGATATTGGGGACAACGTTGCGACGACGGCCGAAGAATCGAATCCACAGCTCCTTCGTGGGCCATAGTCTGGTGTAGCCTTCGATCGTAGAAGCAAAGGCGGAAAGAGAAGTGATAACGTTCGCTGGGAGATGGTGCGGCTGCAAGTGGTAGGTCCTAACCCAATCTCGGAAGAAATCGCTCACCGGCAGACCAAATCCCCGTTGGAAGTGGGACAGGAATACAACAAACTCACCCGGATTGGGTGAGGGGGCCAGTTCGGCGGAAGGAAGACGAGCGGTGACGCCGGCGGGAATGCGCCTAGTCCGGTAGAGCCAGTCAATGTCATCTTGACAGACCCATGAACGGGCCCACGCGCCGCGGTCCGCCGCGCCGGCGTCCTCCTCCATCTCCTGCTCGGCAACGACGAGCTCCTCCTCTGTCATCTCGTATCCACTATCCTCGCTAGAGCTAGTGGCGGTGGGGATCTGTGGCCTGGATTGGCTAGGACCCGTGGCTAAGCTGCTGCTCAGCGGTGCCTGCGATGCAGAGGCAAGGGGAAGGTGCGGCGGCGGTGCTGCTGCTAGAAGCACTGGTGGCGGCGCGGTCGCTAGGAAGACGAAGGAGAAAGGCAACAGGCAGAGGGGCGCAGAAGTGGAAAAACGCTAAGGGGTGCGCCCCTCCCCTATTTAACCACCCCCAGAGATCGATGAGTGGGATCGCGCTACGCCGGCGAGCCACACGGTGTGGCCGTGTATCATTTGCATCAGCCAATCGGAGAAAAGCCACACAGGGGGCCACAGAGTAGAAGCAATCCCATGATGCGACGCGCTGATGCGGTAAACGAGGAGGCAGGCATGACGTGACCCACACACAGTGATAACTAACAATTACTACGGCGGTTACTGTGCAGGCCCTTAAAATAAGACGAGGTAATGATTAGCCTCCACGTGGGTTGGCGTATGAGAGAAGGAAACAGGGCCCGGATCAAACCATGATAACCATGGGATCCGAGCCAAAGTGGTGACCCGGCCGGCAAGTGAAAACTTGGAACATGCGAAGGGAACGTAAATCCATATAGTCCGACATAAGGAGCTAACCCGGAATTAAACGGCCGAGGCTCGAACATAAATGAACCTGATGTGACCTTAGCGGCCAAGGCAGCTAAGACCACACCAGCTTCGGGGACTAATGTTGGGGGGATACCCCCGGGTAGGGTCACTCCAGGGTATAAGGGCTGAGTTAGCCGAGGTTCGGCAAGGTCAAAGCGAATGCTGGCCGGGTCACCTCAAGGCAGGACGAATCACGGAGTAACCCGGACCAGGGGGGGGGGGGGTCACCTAACATTGTCTCATCCGACTTAAGGAGTGAGTCGGAAGTGCTTGTCTAACTTATATGCAGGAATAGGTGTGGCCGGATCTACCATGATCCGGGTCCTCGCTTAGCTTCTAGGAGAAGGAAGGAATCTTTCTGGTCAAAAAGAAGGTCCGGTACACACTGCATGAGCGAAGAAAGCAAGGGCAGGACCGCCGGGTCGTGGCCGACAAGGGTGACGATGCTCATGTCGGCTGACGCGGGCGCCGCAGAGGCTTATGTCGCTAAAGCATGTATGACGCGGGGGAATAGCACCCCGGCCGGGTTACCACTTTGGGAGGGGGCATATTCTTAGGAATATGCCTCCACGTATGCCCTAGGCAGGGACCAAACTTCCTCTATATAAGGGGGGCTAGGTCTCTGGTAGAAGGGGTTCGTTGAGCTCTAGTTGGTTTGGTGATTCCATAGGGCTAGCTGATCTAGAGTTCTAGGGAAAAATATCAGGAAAGAGTAAGAGAGCTCCTTCTTCCTCCTCTCGCCAATACAGCTCAAGGAGCACTTGTAATCTGGCAGATATAGCAATACGGACTTCTGTGTGGAGAATCACTCCACTATCCCTCCCTGGATTCCCCTAGCGTATATTAGTCCCCACCTTTAGCCATCCATGGCATCTGCCGTGACACCACCACGACAGAGCCTATGGCCGAGGCATAGGGGATCTTATCCATTATCTCTCTTTCTTCCGCCGTAGGCGGACTTTGAGTTTTGCTCAATGTCTTGCCTTGCAACATAGGTAAGAACCCCTTCTTACTTCTGTCCATATTAAACTTCTTTAATATCTTATCAAGGTATGTACTCTGCGATAGCCCAATTAGGCGCCTTGATCTATCTCTATAGATTTTAATGCCTAATATATATGACGCTTCACCAAGGTCTTTCATCGAAAATTTGTTGTTTAGACAACTTTTAACACTGTTTAAAAGATCTATATCATTTCCAATCAATAATATGTCATCCACATATAATATCATAAATGCCACATTGCTCCCACTCACTTTCTTGTAAATTCAAGCCTCTCCATAAGTTTGGAAAAATCCAAACTCTTTGATCACCTCATCAAAGCGGAGATTCCAACTCCGGGATGCTTGCTTCAATCCATAGATGGATCGCTGAAGTTTGCATACCTTATCATCATCCTTAGGATTGACCAAACCCTTAGGTTGTATCATATACAACTCTTCTTAAATATTACCATTGAGGAACGCAGTTCTGACATCCATCTGCCATATTTCATAATCTAAATATGTAGCAATTGCTAACATAATCCTAACCGACTTAAGCATCGCTACGGGAGAGAATGTCTTATCGTAGTTAACTCCTTGAATTTGTCGAAACCCCTTTGCGACAAGTCGAGCCTTATAAATGGTCACATTACCATCAACATCAGTTTTTCTTTTGAAAATCCATTTATTCTCAACGGCCTTTCGATCGTGAGGTAAGTCCAACAAGGTCCAAACCTAGTTTTCGTACATGGATTCCATCTCGGATTTCATGGCTTATAGCCATTTGTTGGAATCCGGGCTCATCATCGCTTCTTCATACGTCGCAGGGTCATCTATTTCATCAATCATGAAATTCATAATAGGATTGCCGTACAGTTCAGGAGCTGCACATGTCCTACTTGACCTGCGAGGTTCGGTAGTGTCCTCTTTTGGAGTTTCATGATCAATATCATTAGCTCTCTCTTAATTAGGTGAAGTCAACTCCGAAACAATTTCCGGTGCTACGCTACTCACCATTTCATGAAGAGAAGGTTCAATAACCTCTTCGAGTTCTACCTTCTGACTACTCACACCTTTCACGAGAAACTCCTTCTCAAGAAAGGATCCATTCTTGGCAACAAAAACCTTGCCCTCGGATCTGTGATAGAAGGTATACCCAATCGTTTCCTTAGGGTATCCTATGAAGACGCATTTTTCCGCTTTGGGTTTGAGTTTATCTGGCTGAAGTTTCTTCACATAAACATCGCATCCCCAAACTTTAAGAAATGACAGCTTAGGTTTGTTTCCAAACCATAATTCATATGGCATCGTTTCAACGGATTTAGATGGTGCCCTATTTAAAGTGAATGCAGCGGTTTCCAGTGCATAACCCCAAAATGACAGTGGCAAGTCAGTCAGAGACATCATAGATTGAACCATATCCAATAGAGTACGATTACGATGTTCTGACACACCATTACGTTGTGGTGTTCCGGCAGGCGTGAGTTGTGAAACTATTCCACACTCTTTCATGTGTGTGCTAAACTCGTAACTTAGATACTCACCTCCATGGTCGGACCGCAGAAATTTGATCTTTTTGTTACGATGATTTTCCATTTCATTCTGAAATTCCTTGAACTTTTCAAAGGTTTCAGACTTGTGTTTCATCAAATAGATATACCCGTATCTACTCAAATCATCCGTGAAAGTAACAAAATAACGATATCCACCTCGCGCCGACACACTCATTGGTCCACACACATCAGTATGTATGATTTCCAATAAATCTGTTGCCTGTTCCATTGAACCGGAAAACGGCATTCTAGTCATCTTGCCCATAAGGCATGGCTCACATGTATCAAATGATTCAAAATCAAGTGATTCCAAAAGTCCATCAGAATGGAGTTTCTTCATGCGTTTAACGCTAATATGACCTAGACGGCAGTGCCACATATATGCAGATATATCATTATCAAGTTTAATCCTTTTAGCATCAACATTATGAATATGCGTAATACTACTATCGAGATACAATAGAAATAAACCATTCAACACAGGTGCATGACCATAAAAGATATCATTCTTATAAATCGAACAACCATTGTTTTCAGATTTAAAGGAATAACCACTTTGCATCAAACACGATCTGGATACAATGTTCATGCTCAGTGCAGGCACCAAATAACAATTATTCAGATTTATAACTAATCCCGATGGCATATGGAGAGGTGGCGTCCCAACGGCGATCACATCAACTCTTGATCCATTGCCGACCCGCATCATGACCTCATCCCTTGCTAGCTGTCGCTTGTTCCGCAGCCCCTGAATTGAGTTACATATATTAGCAACCGATCCTATATCAAATACCTAGGTGCTACTGCGAGTACTAGTCAAGTACACATCAATAACATGTATATCACATATACCTTTGTTTGCCTTGCCGACCTTCTTGTCCGCCAAATACTTGGGGCAGTTGCGCTTCCAATGGCCAGTCCCCTTGGAATAGTAGCACTCGGTATCAGACTTAGGGCTAGCTCGGGATTTCTTTTCAGGTGTGGCAACATATTTTCCACCCTTCTTTCCCTTCTTCTTGCCTTTCTTGTCCTTCTTGAAACTGGTGGTCTTATTGATCATCAACACTTGATGTTCTTTCCTAATCTCCACTTCTGCAGTCTTAAGCATTGACAGAAGCTCGGGAAGAGACTTCTTCATGCCCTATATATTATAGTTCATCACGAAGCTCTTGTAACTAGGTGGCAGATATTGGAGAACATGATGTATGCCTAAGTCAATGGGAATCGTTATTCCCAAGGACACAAGCTTATCGGCGTACCCAGACATTTTGAGTACGTGCTCACTAACGGAGCTGTTCTCCTCCATCATGCAGCTAAAGAACTTTTCAGAAGCATTATAACTCTCTACGGCAGCATGGGTATCGAAAATCATTTTCAATTCTCCCATGGTATCAAAGGCATTACCATTTTCAAAACGCTTTCGAAGTTCTGGCTCTAGCCCATACAGTATACCGCAATGAACTAAGTTGTGGTCCTCCTGACGAGTTATATAGACATTCTTTTCCTTGTCAGGGGCATCAGGAGCTGGTGGGGGCCTAGCGGCGCCTCTAGCACATATTGCTTTTGTGCAGCAGTGAGGAGAATCCTCAAATTAATAGCCCAGTTGGTGAAGTTGCTACCATTCGCAGCAAGTTTCTCTTTCTCCATGAACACATTGAAATTAAAAGCAGGGGGTACCATCTACAACAGAATTTGTAAAGTTTATTTAGACTAAGTTTATGATAGAGTGAGTTCAACTAATCCAAATTACTAATGAACTCCGACTCAAAAACAACATCCCTCGTGTCCTTTTGGTGATTACATGAACCAAATCCACTACACCAAGTCCGATCATCACGTGAGTCGGTGTAGCTTCAAAGGAGAGCATCTATACGGGCATCATATCAACTATATGACTCATGCTTAACCTTTCGGTCTGTGTTCCGAGGCCATGTCTGTACATGCTAGGCTCGCCAAGTAAGAACCTTAGTATTCGCGTCTGTAAAACTGTCTTACACCCGTTATATGAAAGCGTAGAGTCGAGTACACCCGATTATCACGTGATGTCTCGAAACACGATCCACAGAACGGTGCATACTTAAGGAAGAACACATTTTATCTTGATATCTAAATGACGGATCATCTTGCAATGCTATAAAAACGCCAAACTAGCAATATAAGATGCTAACATCTAATGTGTAAAGTGAGATGATATGGTCCATGCATTTGATCTCTATCATTTGCATCGTGGTATGATCTCTATCATTCCTTTGTGTGTAAGGCCAAGGTCTATGGAACTTACACGTTGAGTGTGTTGTAAGAGTATCTATCATACATCTACTTACAACAATACCATGTCAAGACACTAGCCCAACAACGATCGAAACTAGACGCCTCTAATTTATCAATTGCAAGTTTTACGTGGCTTAGGGCTTTCGGAGATAGAACCGGTCTTACCTATGAACATGAACCACAACGAGGATAACCAAGTTATTAGCAACTCGTTGTAAATCAGATATTGACTATAGTAGGAGAGACAGACACCCGCCAGCCACTTATGCAAAACAAGTTGCATGTCAGTCCTGGAACCGGTCTCATGTACGATGACATATAAGGTTGGTCCGGGCCGCTTCATCCCACTATGCCACCAATATCCAAAATACATAGAAGATGCAATAACATGATCATCATCGCCCACATATAAACATATGTGTACTACCCGTGCAAAGCACCTATGCATAGATCAGGCTCTGATACCACTGTTGGGTCCGCAACATAGAAAATAAAAAATTTCCTACGATGAGAACTATACGCCAAGATCTATCTACTAGATACAGAGCAACGGGTGGACATACATCCATGCAGAACTTACCCTCGAAGACAACGAGTTTTGTTAACGAGTAGGAACTCGTGGTTGATGTAGTCGTACACTTGCCGATCTCAAGATCGTGTGGAAGTCCGAGCACCGCAAATCAGCAGCGCATCCGTCCTCGCACACATGTTCAAGCCACCAGACAACCTCCACCTCCTTGCTCCAGCGATGCAGCGAAAGCAGCAACTCCTTCTAGACGAAATGCCACCGGGAACATGTATCTCGCTAATCCGAGACCATGGGGGAATAATTCTAGAGGGGGAGAGAGATCCTTCATGAGGAGGTGTCAGGAAGAAGGAGGAAGAGGGGGGCCTTTTATAGGAGGAGGGGGGGTACCCCCTCCATGGCCGGTGCCTCATGGAGGTGACCCCTCACCTCCTCCATTCATGTGGTGGTAAATCCCTCCACATTAAAATGCCTCTTCACATTCTCTTTTAAAGTCTCCACTTTAAATGCATTAAAATTCTCTAAGTTTAATGCTCTCTCATTTAATAAAACTCCTTTATTAAATTTATTCAGAATTTTTTTAATTACTCACATAAAACCCCTTGCAACATTTCAATATCACATGCAGAACCACTTTCTGCAATTTCACCCGAAACAATTCCGGTTTCTATCGAAACAATTCCTGCGCTTTGCAATCCTTTCGTCTGAAACATATGTGCTCCAAAATGGTGTCCGGTAACCCTTAAGTGTGTCACCCTACGGTTCACGAATAATGCAGACATGATTGATACTCCTCTCAGATCAATACTCAGAAGCGGGACCTGGAGATCCATACTGACTCCTGCACATTCAACGATGACTTCTGTGATCATGAGAACCTTTAACGCTAGTAACTTAATCCCTTTGTCTCATGATATAATACATGTCCGAGATTCGATCATCGGTATCCAAATACCTAGTTTGATCTCGTTACCAACATGCACTCTTTTCTCGTTCTCGTGATATATCATTCTAGTGATCACATCACTTGCTTGCAAGCTATCTTAATGTGATATCACTGAGAGGGCCCAGAGTATATCTATCCGTCATCGGGATTGACAAATTCCACTCTTGATCCATGAGCCTCAACATAACACCTTCGTAGCACTGAACCCATCTTTATAGTCACCCTGTTACGGTGTGACGTTTGATGTTATCAAGATACTCTTCTGGTGTTAGCAATTAACATGATCTCATGGTCTAAGGATAAAGATCACTTCGTATGATATTATAACAATATAAACATAATGACTTGATCGTAATGCTATACTTCGGATGAATGTTCATCACATCATTTCATAAATGCTGTGACCTTGTTATTAACAACATCCAATGTGCATGATTAGGAAACCTTGATCATCTTGTTAATCAACAAGATAGTCTCTCAGGGAGGCATAACTAGGAACCCTTTTTGTTTATTAAACACACATGTATTGATGTTTCCGATCAATACAATTATAGCATGCAAAATAAACATCTATCATATACGAGGAATACATAATAACAACTTTATTATTGCCTCTCAGGGCATATTTCCTTCAATTAGTGCGTCAGCTACTCAGGATATCGCGTTGGTTCGTAGAACATATGTGTATAGGGTGGCGCAGCCTCCGAGTGGATAAATTGCAAAAAAATAAATAAAAGAACACAGAGTTTGGGGCTCTTAGGTTTATTTATTCGTAGGATAGTACGAGGTACAATGTGTGGCTAAGTAGCCTTGGCTGAATAGCCTTATTTGCAATGTAAGAAATAAAAGACGACTAAGGGTAGAAGCGCCACAGCTGCGCGACGTTCTAGGGGTTAGAGTACGCGACTCCTGTCTCGAAATCTTTAAGGCGATAGGCGCCACCCGGGATTACTTCTGTAATCACGTACGGTCCCTCCCAGGGGGACTCGAGCTTGAGATGCCTTTGTTGTTTCAGTCGCAGGACCAGGTCTCCTTCGATGAAGGACCTGGGGCATAGCCTTCTGCTGTGGTAGTTGCGCAGGTTCTGCTGGTAGATTGTTGATCTTTCTGCGGCGATTTCCCGTGCCTCATCAAGGAGGTCGATGGAGTCTTCGAGTGTAATTGTTGACTCCTTCTTGCTTTAAGCGACCACTCGCGGTGCCTTGTACCGTACCTCTGCGGGTAGCACCGCTTCGGCACCATGCACCATGAAGAACGAGGTGTATCCCGTGGCACTGTTTCGGGTTGTGCATAGGCTCCAGAGTACGGATTGCAGCTTGTCTGGCCAGCATCCACTTGGTGAATTTGTCGACTGCTACAAGGAGGTAGACGTAGCCTCCTCGTGAGGACTTTGGGAGCTTGCCGACCATGTCGAGTCCCCATTGTGCGAAGGGCCAGGCCTATGGTATTGGCCAGAGCTCCACGCCAGGTGCATGTGGTTTGTCCGCAAATCGCTGGCAGGCGTTGCATTTTTGGACGATGTCCTTGGCGTCACGCATGGCCGTAGGCCAGTAGAATCCATCTCGCAGAGCTTTGGCAACGAGGGCGCGACTGCCAGCATGGTGTCCACAAGTCCCCTCATGGATGCCGAGGAGAACGTCTCTTCCATCAACGTTTGAGAAGCATCGTTGGAGTACTCCTATGATGCTGCGTTATTATAGTTCGCCGTTGATGACGGCGAATGCCTTGGATTGTCGTGCAATTTGACGCGCGTTAGTCGGGTCGTCCGGCAGCCTCTTGCTGAGAAGGTATGTGATGTAGGGTTGAGTCCAAGAGGGTTCGATCATCATGATCGCCATTGGTCCTTCGAGTCCTGTGTTGAGATCCAGGTTGTCGAGTGCCATTGGCTTAATGGGTGGCGTAGCCCTCGAGTCCGTTGTTGCGCTTGTTTTCTTCTCTGTGGCCTTTGGCTTGATGGAGCGTTCACAGATGCGCTCGAGAAATACCCTAGGTGGTATGGGGGCGCAGGTAGAGCCAATGTTGGCGAGTGCGTCTGCCTCTTCATTGCTTTCCTGGCCTATGTGCCGCAGCTCGCAACCGTCAAAGTCCCCTTCGAGTGTGTCATAGAGGTCGCGGTAGGCGATCATATTGTCGTTCAGTGTGTCGCACTCGTGCATTTTCTGGTTGACGACCAGCTTGGAGTCGCCATATATTATGAGCCTCTTGGCGCCGCAGGCTTTTGCCATCCTCACCCCGTGTAACAGGGCCTCGTATTCAGATTCGTTGTTAGAGGCGGTGAACTGCATTCGCAGAATATATTTCAGCTTGTCTCCCTGGGGCGATGTCAGTATGACACCTGCGCGAGCTCCGTGCTTTTGCTTGGATCCATCGAAGTGCATTGTCAAGAGGTAGGACATATCTGGTTTTTCAGGGAGCTGATTCTCCATCCAGTGCACGAGGAAGTCAGGGAGAACTTGTGACTTGATTGCTTCGCGCTTTTCATATGTAATGTCTCGTGGAGACCGTTCGATTCCCCAAAGCGCGACTCGTCCGGTGGCGTCGGGATTGTTGAGGATATGTCCAAGCAGGGCGTCGTTGACCACCACGATTGGGTGTTCCTGGAAGTAGTGGCGCAGTCGCCTGGCTGTCATGAAGACGCCGTACACCAGCTTCTGATAGTGCGGGTACCACTGCTTTGTTGGCGTGAGTACCTCGCTGAGGTAGTAGACTGGGCGTTGTACCCCGTGGACCTTGTTTTCCTCGGCTCGTTCCACCACGAGCACCATGCTGACCACCTGGTTGGTGGTGGAGATGTACAACAACAGTTGTTCCCTTTCACGCGGGGTCACCAGTACTGGTGAGGTGGACAGTAGACGCTTGAGATCTTCGAATGCTTCCTGTGCCTCATTGGTCCACTCGAACTTGTCAGCTTTGCGGAGAAGTTGGTAGAAGGGCAGTGCCTTTTTGCCCATTCAACTAATGAATCAACTGAGAGCCGCAATTTGCCCAGCCAGCTGCTGGACACCTCTTATGTTCTTCGGCTTCTCCATGGCCAGTATGGCTTTTATTTTCTTCAGGTTCGCCTCGATCCCTCTCGCAGAGATGAGATACCCGAGTAGTTGCCCAGATGGTACACCGAAGGCGCATTTGTCCGGATTGAGCTTGATCCGGTAGCGGTCGAGGTTGGCGAAGGTTTCGTGTAAATCGTCGATTAGTGAAGCTTCCTCTTTGGTCTTGATTACGATGTCGTCAACATAGACTTGGATGTTGCGACCAAGTTGGTTCTTGAGGCAAGCCTGCATGCACCGCTGATAGGTTGCTCCTGCGTTTTTTAGCCCAAAGGGCATTGTGTTATAGCAGAACACACCAAAAGGCATTGTAAACGCCGTTTTCTCTTGATCCTCCTCCTTCATTCGAATCTGATTGTAGCCTGAGTAGGCGTCGAGGAAGCAGAGGCGCTCACATCCCGCGGTGGAGTCGATGATCTAGTCAATTCGCGGCAGCGGGAAGTGATCCTTTGGGCAGTGCTTATTCAGAGAGATAAAATCCATGCACATCCGTAGGATATCCGTGTCCTTTTTTGGTACTAGCACTGTGTTGGCACCAAGTGATTTCCTTGATCTCACGTATGAATTTGGCATCGAGGAGTCTATTGATCTCCATTTCGACCGCTTTTTCTCTTGGCTCAGACAGTCGCTGAATTGTTTGTTTGACTGGTCTTGCATCTAGGTTGACATTGAGTGCATGCTCGGAGAATTCCCTGGGAACTCCTGGCATGTCCGTTGGACACCAGGAGAATATTTCCCAGTGCTCACGGAGGAATTCGACGAGCGCGAGTTCCTATGCGGGACTCAAGTTGTTGGCGATGAGGGCCATCTTCTATGGGTCCGATGGGTGGACCTGAACTTTCTTCGTGTGCACCGACGAGTCGAAGGATAGGTCGGGTGAACTTGGCTGGCTCAGGGGAGGCAGAATGTTGTCTGTCGACTCCTTCAAACTTGTGAGTTCTTCCTGCATGCCGAAGGACTGGGAAATTCTGTTGAATTCCCCGTCGCAACTGTCGGACCTCTCGAAGCTCCCGTTGATTGTGATGACGCCGTTGGGGCCTGGCATTTTCATCTACAGGTTGGCGTAATGTGGCACTGCCATGAACCTGGCGAACACGACACGTCCGAGGATGCAGGGTACTGTGAGGGCCAGTCGACGACTTCTAAGTCAATGCGTTCACATCGAAAATTTTTCAGCATGTCGAAGATGACATCGAGGTTGATTTTGCCAAGGGGGTATATGCCCGTGCCTGGGACGAAGGCATGGAATGTCGTGTCCAAGACCTCTAGGCAGGTCAGAGGGATCCTCATTGCTCGCAAGGTACTCGCGAACATAAGGTTGATGCCACTTCCACCATCCATGAAAATGCGACTTATGTCGAAGCCTCCAATCTGTGCCTCGAGTACGAGGGGACAATGGCCTGGGCGGGGTACTTGACGCGGGTGGTCGCGCTTGTCGAAGGTGATGCAGGAGTCGCTTCCGCTGAGGTACTCAGTGGTGGATGGTGGTGAGTTTGTCGCCAAGTTGACTTGGCGAGTGATGGCCTTCTGCACCCGATTCGAGGGGCGTCCCTTTTGGATCATCATGTTCCCCACGACCCGTGGGTATGGCTCGCCGCCTTGATCGTGGATCTGTGCAGCCGCGGCTGGTGGCCCTCCAGGTGGTGGATGAGGAGCTCCATGTGCTACAGCGCCTGGGGTGACTCCGTAGCCTCTGTTGACGGCGTCGCGATTCATCCGCACCAAACCCTCGTGGAGCTTGAGGAACTCGCGGCAGTCCTTGAGAAGGTGGCTGGATTTCTTCTTGCCGTCGTTCTTGTCGATGTAGAAGTGCACGTTGCACGGCCCGGACAGTTTGTCCTCGATTGTTATCGTGGGTGCTTCTCCGCGAGTGCAGCGTTGCCATACCTGTGTGGTTTTCCCGAAGTCGCGGTGTCCACCACTGCGATAGCCGCTGTTGCGATTGTCATTGCGCATGTTGACGTAGCTGGCTGCGACCATGTTGACATCGTCACGGTCATCATAGATGCGCATTCGATGTTTGCTATGGCGTTCGCATCTGTGCTCGAGCTCTGCTTTGTCGTAAGAGTGAACACGATTTTTCACCGAATCTTCTCCATCTGCCCACCGATTCGCGATTTCCATCAGGTGGTCAATGGTTTTGGGCTTCGAGCGGCCCTTCACCTTCCTGAGCTCTATGCGGCAAACGCCGCTGTTGAATGCGTCAATCGCCCGGTCCTCCGAGATATTTTCTACGGAGTTCTTGATGATGGGCCACCTATGGATGTACGAGCGTAATGACTCGCCCGACCTTTGCTGGCAGCATCTCAGCTTTTCGATTGATACGGGCCTTTTGTAGGTGCCCTTGAAGTTGTGCACAAAGCTGTAGACCAGCTCATGCCAGCTGTTAATGGATCCGCGCAGGAGGTTATTGAGCCAAGCTCTGGCGGCGCCCTGCAACTGTAGCTGTAGGCATTGCATGGCCGTGCTTCGACTCCCACCATGGAGTCTGACGGAGGAGATGTGGTCTTCTAACCAGATTTTCGGGTCCTGTAGGCCGTCAAATTTCAGGTTTTCTGAGGGGAGTTTGAACCCTTTAGGCATCCGCTTCTGCCTGATGGCTCTGCTGAAGCATCGGGCACCACAGAGCTCCACGTCTTCGTCCTCCGAGTCATTCGATCAGGCACGTCGCACCCTTGACTTGTCGATCTTGCGCTGCGTGATGTCATCACGTGCGTCGTAGTCGTGGTCGTGTCGCCGTGAGCGGCGACGTCGAGACAGGCCGTGACTGTCGTCGCTGGACGAGGGTGAGGAATAGCGTTTTTGCCAGATCCTTGTTTTTCTTCGGCTCCGGCATTGGCTCTTTGTCGAGAGCGGCCTCGATTAGCCCCAAGCCTGCGATCGTAGATCGGTGCATGGCAGCTCGGGGATCCCCAGCTGGCGGCTGGTTGTTGAGTAGGTACATGGTGGCCGCTGTCACCGCTGCTTGCGGCGTCTTCGGGACCACGTTGACCCGAGTGTCAACTATCATAGAGCTGAAGTCGAGGACCTTCGCGGCTTTTATGCGCTCATGCTCGATGAGGTGGGCCATTCGAGATCGTCTCTTGTTGGCCACATATTCGTTCCCTTTGGAGGAGGATCCTCCGTGGGAGGAGAGCCCGGCCCTTCGAAGGCTGGACTCGTCTGCCGCCTTTTTACGCGCTCCAAGTTGCATGATTATTTGTAGCTGGCGTCTGTACTCTTCCTTCAGCAGCCAATGGTAGCCCATCAGCAGTTCTTGCGGTGTGCCTGGGGGCAGAGGATTGCCTCGTAGGGCGTCTCGACAGCGAGACCACTCGAGATCGTTGAGTTTGATCACGACACATTCGTCGGTGTGCTCGTTCACCATGGTTGGGGGTTCGACTGCCCCTCCATTGTTGACGGGCACACCGTTGCCACCGTTGGTGGGGCCGCCGTTAGGGGGTCCGCCATTAGGGATGTCATCGGTAGGCGGGTCGGTGGCAGATCCATTGCCACCGTTTTCACGATTAACGGTGGATTCGCTAGTGTTAATTACGGCTCACATGAAGTGGCTGGGGAAGCTGTTGCTCCCGCAGCTCTCGGATCCGGAGCCGTAGACTCCATCTTCCGTTGCTAAGACACCCAGATCGGATTCGTGACTGCTGTCGCTGTCCATGCTCTCTGTTGTTGGTGAGGCGTTGAGCTCGCTGAGGGTGCCAATTGGTGGTGGGAACCATGATACTAGAGCAATCGCGGATGCCGTCGGCTGGTCAGGCATGCGAAGCGTGCCCATCTGACCAACTAGGAAGCGGAAGCTCCCTATCGCCAGGCTGATTCCGTCGCCCACGGACTCGAAAGCTGGGCGAGTGGCTGGCGTATGGACGGTGAAGTCAAACGCGCCGAAGAGCTGGCGCTTATCCACTATTGCGGAGTTGTAGATCGCGGTTGATGAGGCCGAAGAAGCCGCAACATCAGCACTCCCAATTCCCATAGACGGCGCCAATTGACGAGGGTTTAACTCATCAATGCCCATTGTTATGGACTTGGGTTTTGGAGAAGGAGGGAGCACCGGAAGCATCAATCGGCTAGCAAACAAGCACACAGGGGACTCGAAGATTTACCCAGGTTCAGGCCTCGTAGAGGTCCCTACTCCTGCTTGTCTGCTCGTGGAATTATCAAAGGAATCGAGGATTACAATGGTGCGCAGATGCAATCTGGCGAGGGTTGTGGAAACTAGGGTTGCATGTGTCCTTCTCGCCGCCCCCTCCTAGCCTTTATATAGTTAGGCTAGGTCTCGGGTAGCAGGTCGAGTCGGTTACAAGTTAGGGTTTTCCCCTTCAAACTTTCTATCTTTAGCTTCTTCTTGTTCTTCAAGCAATCGAGAGTCCGTGGGTTACTCGATTCCTTTACTTGGGCCTTGGCGACACCGTGGGCCTTCACGTATTTAGGCTGTATATACCAAGATCGAGTACCTATAGGGTATACCCATGTCAGGCGCTTTGGCTCATCGGATGCTGTATTCTTTTGCTTATCTTTCCTTTTCTCGGTTTGGTAGACATGTCCTTCACATAAAAAACCTAAGCCACATCATTGGCTAGGACAAATGGTTCATCTCTATACGCAAGGTTGTTGAGATCCACTGTTGTCATTCCGTATTTCTTGTCTACCTCAACCCTGCCCCCTGTCAGCTTAACCCATTTGCTACGAAACAAAGGAACCTTAAAAAAAGGTCCATAGTCAAGTTCCCCATGTCAGCTTGGCGCAAGGTTTACCCAGGTTCAGGCCTCATAGAGGTCCCTACTCCTGCTTGTCGGCTCTTGGAATTAACGAAGGAATCGAAGATTACAATGGTGCGCAGATGCAATCTGGCGAGGGTTGTGGAAACTAGGGTTGCGTGTGTCCTCCTCGCCGCCCCTCCTGGCCTTTATATAGATAGGCCAGGTCTCAGGTAGCAGGTCAAGTCGGTTACAGATTAGGGTTTGCCCTTCAAACTTTCTATCTTTAGACTTCTTCTTGTCTCGCAAGTTATTGAGAGTCCGTAGGCCACTCGAAATCTTTATTGAGCCGTGGCAACACCGTGGGTTTCCACCATATCAGGACCGTTTATACCAAAACCGAGTACCGTCAGGGTATACCCATGTCACCTGGCGAGGGACAAGAATCTGTCACGGTACACCACTACAGTCATTCTGCCTTGCTTTAGCTCTCTGAATTCATTTCTCATTCTGGTGACTAGACCCTACGGCACATGAGTGCGGCTGAACTTGACTTTGAAAGCTTCCCACGTCATCACTTGAACGTGGTTCATTGTGCGGGTACTTTTCCACCATGCTCTTGCATCTCCTGCCAGATAGTGGGTGGCAAACAGAACTTTCTCGTTGGCATCCACTCCGGCGACTTCTAAGTTGTTTTCCATGGTCTGTAACAAATCATCAGCATCCAGCGGGTCTTCAGACTTGATAAAGATTGGGGGATTGGTATTCTGGAAGTTTTTGAGTTTGGATCCATGATGATCCTGATTTCCATGGCCCTGATTGTTGTGAGCCATCTGGGCGATCTGCTGCAGTGTGTCTAGATTTTCTTGGCGCTCTGCCTTACTAGCTTTGCAGTCTGCAATGAGCATCTGCAGAATTTGTAGCATTGGGTCCTGCGATGAGCTCCTCCCTCCTTGGTTTCCACGAGTCATCTGAAGATTGAGATAGATAATGGGGTAAGAGGGAAAGTTCGAAGGTTTATGGTTTTGGTTTAAAAGCTAAAACTTTGAGTTTGACTCAGGTTTTTTATAACTAACTTCTTTTCATTCATTCAAGCAAAGCACACGATACAAACACACACACCACAACAAAAGGAAAACCGATGGTTTTAAGAACCATTCTGTAAGCTAAGATACATTGGGACTAATACTTCTCACTCCTATGATTGTGCTCTAGTGTATCTACTCATCATCGATGAAGTCGGAGTCATTATCATCGGTGTAAAAGTCCATGGCATCATCCTCCAGATAGGCATCATCATTGCTGAGGTACGAGTGAATATCCCCCTGGATGTCTTCACCTTCCTCCTCTTCTTCTTTTGCTGCAAGCTGAGCTTCTTGCTCCTTGATGGTCTTCTCGAGGTCGGCCACCTTCTTGCGAAGACGATCGATGGTGCAATCATTCTTTGCACGTTGACGGCAAAGTGACTGATGATCCTTGACGAGCAGTGAGAATGTCTGGGCCTTCTGGGCGGCAATGGCAAGGTTGTGGTTGGCGAACTCTCTAGCATTGTCCAATTCCTTCTGTCTGTCGTATAGGAGGAAGTCGAGGTTCTCCACTTGGCACTTCAACTCCGGGTGGCTTGGCATTTCCAGGGGCATTCCCATCGAATCACTCCTTGCATAGTGAGCAAAGCGAGTTCCCTGGATCAAGTTGACATTCTGTGCGCAAATACGATCGAGATCTTCATGCATTGCCCTGGCTAATCCATCTAGCCAGTTGTTCTCTCTCACGGTGAATTGAATCTTCTCGGAAAGTGGTACCTCTATCTTGCCTCGAAGATCAGCAACTAATAGCCATTGTAAATCTCCTCCTGGGGGACCATTGAGTTAAGCTCCAAAGAATTCCGGATGTGGACGCTCAAGATACTCAAATAGTGCATCTAGATCCCTCTCGAAGATCAGTTGGCCTCCGTTGCCCAACTGGTAGAACTTGCAGTACTGAACTTCCATCTATAAGAATTTAGGATGAGAAAGTTAGTGAGGTGATCAAGTGTGTCAAATTTTATGGAGTAATGTAAGAATTTTTGAGGAACATGTATTTTTTGAGAGAAAGAATCCCAAGGGTAAGAGAGGAAATAGGTTTTCATAAATACTCACTTCTTTGTTTTTGAAACTAAGTTTTTTGTTCGGACGTCCATTCTAACTAGGGTCTCCTATGGCCAGGATGGCTCTGATACCAACTTGTCAACACCCGGATTTTTAATCCCAGATGCCTGTTATGCCATACATCGCAATCCTAGGATTACCATTTTTGCGACACATAAAAGATTGGATATCACAGTACATCATCCATTACAAACCATAATAAGGTCTTACACAAATAAAGGATCTCATGATCCAGTCTTAGTACAAACAAGTAGCGGAATAAATAGTGTAGCGGTGGGCTCCATCTTCAGTGTCACAAGCAATGCTGATGATGGGAGACGATCCTAGTTGTCGTAGCCATCCTGATGTCCTTCTTCTGGATAGTCCTCCTCATAGTCTGGCCACAGGAATAGCCAGGGACAAAGCCATGAGTACTCTTTAAATACTCACAAACTATAACTAACAAGTAAGGTAGTTCTAGTAGGAATACTAAGTTCTAAGTTTATTTGTAAAGTTAAGTTCGAAACCTAAGCTGAGTTCAGAAACAAAGAAAGATAAAATAAAGTTTGAAATCACCTAAGTGGGAACTTAGTTGTCATAGTCACAACTCTGTTGTGGTCAAGTCATGTCACAATTTATTTCATAAGTCATTTTGAAAACATCTGACAATGGAACAGTATGGCCACTCCAACTGTCCATAACCGCGGACACGGCTATTCGAATAGTTTGACACTCTATAGAGGTGGTACACTTTCACCACAAAATTCGATACATCTGTCAGGGGTAACCCTGAATCATCATACTTAGTATGCATATAATCAAACATAACCTTTCCTTTACACACTCTAGTATAAGCACCTCTCCTATGAGCTTGGCCTCCTAGCCAGTGGCGGAGCCAGGATTCGAACTGAGCCGGGTCGAACAAATAATCTCTAAAAATGTTTTGACAAAAAATTGAATGTAATCAACAAAAAATGGTCCAAACAGATTCATTTGTCACATTTCACCGAGTAGAAGTACATACTGACTAAAAACAAGAACTAGATACAAAAGTGCTACATTTTGAGAAGATATTATCATACCATTAAGTTGATTCCATGCTGGGAAGTCGAAATCCACGAGGAAGATGACCTCTCATTCTTGTAGGCATGAAAACGAAGCATAATCTTCTTGTCATCAATTTGTGCAAATATCTCTTTCTCAACATAGCAAATCATCAAATCATTGAGCCAATCATCCCCTATCTTGTTTCGAAGATCTGGTTTTATAATCTTCATGGCCGAGAAAACCCTCTCAACTGATGTTGTTGCCACAGGCAATGTCAAAGCTAGTGTAATAAGGCGATAGACCAATGGAAATGTCAAATGATATCTTTTCTGAACCAACTTGAGAGCAAGATCACTCAAACTATCACAAGCTATGAATTCAGGAGTTCTCTTCATGACATCAACATATATGTTCAGTTCATCAACCATTAGACAACAATCATGTGAAGAGAAATCAACAGAGTATATGGTTGCAAGCTCAACTAGCATATCATTATCAAAGCTGTTGAATGAGTCTCTAGGATCAAGGCATGAAGTGCACAATAATAGGCGTGTAGAAGTTTCAGAAAATCTATGATTCATCTCAACTATGTTTTTGTCAAGCACCTCATTGAAGATTTCTAGCTTGTAATGATGCAAGCAAGTAACCATCTTGCGTGAGCTCTTTGAGTAACCCCTAGCTGTAATGTTATCATCCATATTCGGTACCATAATGTTGCGTGCACCACAAAAGTTAGTAACGACAAGCAATAGAGGCTCCCATCCATCATCTCTCAATTTTTGCAATGCACTTTTCACTGAGACAATCATATTCATAGCACTCACTACGTTCTGATCCTTGGCTTGCAATGCATTTGACAAACCATTTGTTATACCAAGCAATCGAATCATCAAATACAAGATAATAACAAATTCAAAGGTTTCCATCTATATGATATAACCTGAAGCCACACCTTTCTCCTCGGCATCTGTCCCATCATGAGAAACACTGCATAGTGCTTTAACCACTGAATCCCACATTACTTGAATCCGAACTAGAGTTTTATGGTGTGAACACCATCTAGTATCACCTGGTCTTGCTAAACTTGTCTCTTGATTTTGGCCTCTTCCTGACGAGATCTCTCCACTCTCTAGCTGTGCTACCAAACGGTCATGATGCAATTGCAACAATGCATCCTTTTTCCTACAAGAGGCACTCACCTACAAAATTTGTGCATGTAGAAATTATAATTGATACGTAGACAAAGATTTGCAGGTAAAGATTTCCTACAAAAGGCACTCACCATACTGACAATCTTGTTCAAGTGAACAAAGAACTGACCAACTAGAATAACCCCTTTCACAACTGGCACAACCACCAATTGTAGTTGGTGGGCAAAACAATGCACATAAAAAGCATAAGGGTTGTCGGCCAATACCAATGTTTTTAAACCATGTAGCTCCCCACACATATTAGAGGCACCATCATATCCTTGACCTCTTAAGCTAGACATGGACAAATTATGTTTCACAAACATTGCATCTAGATATTTTTTCAAAGAAGCTGATGTAGTATCAAGAACATGCTCAACACCAAGCAATCTTTCCATGATCTCTCCTTTTTGGTTCACAAACCTACAAGCAATAACATATAAGAATTGTGAGAGTATGATAATTGAGTTGTGGGAGTATGAGAAAGAATTGTGAGAGTATGACTAACCTCACCATCACAGCCATTTGCTCTTTAACCGATACATCACGAGACTCGTCAACAAGTAGAGAGAAACAAGAATTTCCGAGCTCACTCATAATGACTTGTGTAATCTCTTCTGCACATGCTTGCACTATATCTTTTTGGATTTCAAGAGATGTTAATTGACAATTGCCAGGAGCATTCTCATTGATCACATCAGCTACATCCTTGCATCTTGCACCATACCAATCCAACATCTCACGGAAATTGCCCTTGTTCAAGGAAGTGCTAGACTCGTCATGCCCACGAAAAGCTAGACCTTGGTCAAGTAGAAATCTGACAACACCCACAACCGCCCTCAAATGAATATCATATTCAATATGTGATTTTTCTTCATGACAAACAAGAGCATATGCAACACTTTGCTTTTTATTTCTGAAATCTTCACAACTATTTCTTGCATTGTTGTGAAAGCTCGTTGGTCCACCTACATGACCCTTGAAATTTTCCGATGCTTTCTTCCAATTTGTAAACCCCTACTTTGTGAAAACATCCGATCGGAAGTGGTTACTATTGCTTGAAGACTTGAAAAGAAAACAATGGAAACAAAATGCAGCATCCTTCTCCACACTATACTCTAACCAATCATACTTGCTATACCATGCATCTAGAAATGACCGCCTATCCGGATTTTTGGGATAATTATGACCAACTAAACGATTACGACCTCTCGACAAATAAGCCCATCACATTTTATCTCTAATTTCAGGGGTACCATATGACTCAATTGGTCTCCGAATTCCGGGATCGGCAACCACATTTGCTAGATCAAAGATTTCCAGAACATTTGCCTACAACAATGAAAAGAAAACAAACTATGAGGAAAGATTTTACACTAGTAATTAATTACTAGACAAATACGTATCAAAACAAAACTCAAGACAATTGGGGGAAATTCAACCTCTATGCGTGCCCTCTTGCGTGCTTCTTCTTCAGCTGCCTCAGTGGCCTCCTCTTCTTCAATCCAGGCAGCCAGGTCAGTCTCGTCGTGGGAGCCCATCAAAGGAGACGAGCGGCTATGTGCTGCAGCGTTGTGTGTGGGCTGTGGGCATCTAGCAGGGGTGAGCGGTCGGGGATGGGCGGCAACTGAGGGCGGTGGTCAGGGACAGGCGGCCGGCAGGGGCGAGCAGAGGGGACGGGCTGCCAAGGGTGGCGGTCGAGGATGGGCGGCCGAGGGTGGCGGTTGGGGATGGGCGGCGAGGCGTGGTCGAGGACAACTAGCGGGCGGCGAGGCGGTCGAGGGAGACGGCGGTTAGGATCGGCGAGGCGAGGCGAGAAGCGGCGATGAGGGATTAGGTCAGGGCGTCGGGCTGCTCTGCTCGTGCGTGAGGGGGAGGAGATAATCGCTCGCGTCTATTCCCCCCCCCCCCCCAAAACTGAGCCGGGTCGGTTGCCTAGGCTCGACCCGGTGGTGGCTCCGCCAATGCTCCCAGCCATGGCCATCCGCCATCCTGGGCACTGCATAGGTGAACAACATTGAGAGGTAGCCTCAGCTCAAACCTCTCCCGCGAGGGAACTAATACTAATGCATATAAACTTCCGTCTAAGCCTTACCCAATTCAGGTATTGTGGTTGTACGGTAAAATTGGAATGGTATCGCATCTGAACCCAACCATCAGTTTTTATAAAGGAGCTAAGCCTCATGCCTCAACATTTTCATCATCATAAACCATTTGTCTTTCTCAACACATGTCAAAACATCTCAATAGAATGACTCATCATTCCAAGGTTTTCACAAGTCATTTTCACTAAGTATTCCCATCTAAAGTGATCAAGTTTTTGGTTTAGCTCTAACTACTAAGTTAAGAGTGTTCACTAAGGTGGGATGCTAATCTCAATCTCATGCCATAGAATGACATCTAATTCTAACTAGATAGGCCAAGTTTTATACTCTTTACTCTATCTATAAACAAAGTAAAGGACTTTGGTAAAGTAAAAGAAAGTAAAGCTTGTAAGTAAAACTTGGGATTGGTATAAATCTAGAAGGGTATAACCAAAGCATGCCTAATGCATCTTGCTTAGGTTATCTAGCTTGCAAGGGTTAGCTTGCATTGTTAATGATGGCTTGCAAGTATTAGCTTGCCAATAATAGCTTTCCTTGATTGGTGCAGTGGTTGAAATTATCCTCTTCTTCTTCGGGGTAGAAGTCCTCCTCCTCGTAGACTTGGTCGGTACTATCGTCTATAAATACATACGGGAATACACAATCACCAAACAATACGTAACTAGTCTATTTAGCACACTAAGGCACATACTGGATGATCTAGTATCATCACATTTATCACAAGATTTTAGTGAACTATTTTTATTTATTTTATTTGAGAAAAGTAATTTCTACTCACTGAAATTAATTAAGATTTAATATTCTCCATTTAAAATATGAGATCATGTGGACACATGTCATCACCACATATTCTAATGCATGGGAATGTGGTTTAAATGTTGGATCATATTTTAATAAGTTTAAGTTTAATATTTAAATGATTTAAAGTGACTAGAAATGCCTATATAGCATTATTTTGGTACTAGTTCAAAGTCACCGCATGCAAACGTAAATATTATTACATATTCAGATAGGTATATTCAAATGTGATTTTTGAGAGTTGGAATCAACTCAAAAGCTATTATGGTTGATTTTTGAAAAATGTTTGAATGCAGAAAAGCCTCTGTCTTGTTATTTTTGCTATATGTGATCTATAACTCTAAATGATTTAAATCCAACGGCTTGGATAGAGATTTTAATTATCTTTCTAACAAAATTTGAATCATGTAATTTGGTTAAGCAGAACTCTTTGGGTGGATTTTTAAACTAGTGGACAAAATGAGTTTAAGTCAAAAATTGAAAAAGATTTATTTGAATCTACTGGGTTGCGCAGGAAATAAATGGGCCGGCCCACTACGCTCCACGCAGCGCCCAGGCTGACTTAAGCGATGGCCCCACCTGTCAGTGGAACAGGTGATGCCGAACGGGTATTGGAGGATTGTGACCGTAGCATTAGATCCGAGATCAACGGCTCACAACCATCTTCCTCACTGGAACAGGACATTACGGGGAGAAACTGAAGGAAATATGCCCTGAGAGGCAATAATAAAGTTGTTATTATGTATTCCTTGTATATGATAGATGTTTATTTTGCATGCTATAATTGTATTGATAGGAAACGTTAATACATGTGTGTTTAATAAACAAAAAGGGTTCCTAGTTATGCCTCTCTTCCAGACTAGCTCGTTGATTAACAAGATGATCAAGGTTTCCTGATCATGGACATTAGATGTTGTTAATAACGAGGTCACATCATTTGTAAAATGATGTGATGAACATTCATCCGAAGTATAGCATTACGATCAAAGTCATTATGTTTACATTGCTATAACATCATACGAAGTAATCTTAGTCCTTAGACCATGAGATCATGTTAATTGCTAACACCGGAAGAGTATCTTGATAACATCAAACTTCACACCGTAACAGGGTGACTATAAAGGTGGGTTCAGTGCTATGAAGGTGTTATGTTGAGGCTCATGGATCAAGAGTGGAATTTGTCAATCCCGATGACGGATAGATATACTCTGGGCCCTCTCGGTGATATCACATTAAGATAGCTTGCAAGAAAGTGATGTGATCACTAGAATGTTATATCACGGGAACGAGAAAAGAGTGCATGTCGGTAATGAGATCAAACTAGGTATTTGGATACCGATGATCGAATCTCGGACATGTATTATATCATGAGACAAAGGGATTAAGTTACTAGCATTAAAGGTTCTCACGATCACAGAAGTCATCGTTGAATGTGCAGGAGTCAGTATGGATCTCCAGGTCCCGCTTCTGATTATTGATCTGAGAGGAGTCTCATCATGTCTACATTATTCGCGAACCGTAGGGAGACACACTTAAGGGTTTCTGGACACCATTTTGGAGCACATATGTTTCAGACGAAAGGATTGCAAAGCGCAGGAATTGTTTCGATAGAAACCGGAATTGTTTCGGGTGAAATTGCAGAAAGTGGTTCTGCATGTGATATTGAAATGTTGCAAGGGGTTTTATGTGAATGTTTGTTAATTAAAGTAATTAACAAAATTCTGAATAAAATAAATAAAAGAGTTTTATTAATTGAGAGTTGCATTAAATTTGGTGGAAATTTAATGCATGTGAGTGGAATTTTGGGTGGAGCTTGAATTGATCTGAGTGGAGCTTCCACCACATGAATGAGGAAGAGGTGGGGGCACCCTCCGTGGCCGCCGGCCATGGTAGGGGAGGAGCCCCCCTCTCCTGTAAAAGGCCCCCTCTCCTCCCTCACAATGTACACCTCCTCGTGAAGGATCTAACTCCCCCTCTAGATATTCCCCCATGGTCTCGGATTAGCGGGATACATGTTCCCGGTGGCCTTGCATCTGGAAGGAGTTGCTGCTTCCACTGATTCGCTAGAGCGAGGAGGTGGAGGTTGTCCGGTGGCTTGAACGTCTGTGTGAGGACAGATGTGCTGCTGATTTGCAGTGCTCGGACTTCCACACGATCTTGAGATCGGCAAGCGTACGACTACATCATCCACGAGTTCCAACTCGTTAACAAAACTCTGTTGTCTTCGGGGTATGTTCTCCATGGATGTATATCCACCCGTTTCTCTGTATCTAGTAGATAGATCTTGGCGTATAGTTCTCATCGTAGGAATTTTTTTGTTTTCTATGCTGCGAACCCAACAGAAACACTAGCAAGGTTAGTGAGGGTCGGGGAGGCTTACCGGAGCTCCAGCGAGGGTTGGTGAGGTGGGCAACTGGATGTGTCGAGGACGGCGGTTCTCCTGGTACCGGCGGCGTCCCTGGGGATGGCTTGGATCAGTGGCGCCCTTCTCCTCCTTCCGCGGCAGTCTCCAACGAAATTGGGAAGCTACGGAAAGCGGCTTGCTCTGGGGGGGCTCTGGAAGGTCTCTGAGGTGGAGTGGAGGGAGATGGTGTGAAGAGTTGGTGCCGGGAGGCTCCCTTTTTATAGTGGGGCAAGGGGGCATCACGACATGGTCGAAGCTCGACGGGGTTGACGACACAGCGCGCTATTGGCATGGTTCTAGGGCTAGGACGGTGGCTTGCCTCCTGGCAATCATCATGGAGGTGCTTGTGCAGTGCAACATGGTCGGGAGGAGTGGCCGTCGGTGCGCGCACGCTGTCTCGGTCGACGGCGAATTTCGCGGTGTCCGGTGGCTACGGGGCACAGTCGAGGGAACAGGCATGTCCTTTGGCCCCCTGGGACACTGGTAATCATGTAGGCTGGCGGCGGGAGCAAGGAGAGGTCGGGTGAAGCAGGGACTGATACATTGCAAATGTATCTATAATTTTTTATGCTCCATGCTTGGTTTTATCTACTTTCTTGTGTTTTGTTCCAACTTTGGAGCACTTTTCATATGATTTCTTGTACTACCCTATTAACAAGATGCCACAGTGTCAGTTGCCTGTTTTCTGCTGTTTTTGGTTCCAGGAAGTCAGAAAATGAATATTCTCGGAATTGGACAGGACAAAGGCCAAAGTTACTATTTTACCGGAAAACTCACGGAGCCAAAAGACGAGACGGAGAGGGGCCACAGGGCGGCCACACCATGTGGTGGCGCGGGCTAGCCCTGGCCGTGCCACCAGGTGGTGTGGGCCCCCTGGCACTCCACCGACCTTGCCTCTTCGCCTATAAGAAGCCTCCCGATGCATAAACCCTAGATCGTCAAGCCTCTAGCCACGAAAAGTTCCGCAGCACCGCCGCCACCAAAAAGGAGATTCGGGGGACAAGAAGTCTCTGTTCCGGCACCCTGCCGGGACGGGGAAGTTCCCCCGGAGCCATCTCCATCGATCTCCACCACCATATCCATCACCATTGCTGATTCCCATGATGAGGAGGGAGTAGTTCTCCTTTGAGGCTAAGGGTTCTACCGGTAGCTATGTGTTCATCTCTCTATCTATGCATGATCTTGTTGTGGTCATGAGCTTTGTAATCTAGTAGATCTACCTTGCTACTCAAGTGCTTTATTAGATCTCTGCTCTCCCTATGTGTGTGAAAGTGACAGCGTGCTCACCATGGTGGCACTTAGGCTAGAGATTAGAAATACTTGTTATGAGTTATATTTGGAGTTGGATATCTTTATGAAATTGTGGTGTTTGTTGGACTCATCTAGTACTCAAGGTGACAGTGTGGGGGTTTTCTAGATGGGAAAGGCTTACTTTGAGGAGTGCTGTTATAGCCCTACCATGGATTAGAGTGTCCAACCGGAGAGTAGTTAAGAGTAGTATCATGAAGAGAATATATTCATATGAGAGTGTTCACTAGTGAAAGTATGATCCCTAGGCCTTGTTCTAAGCATTGAAACACCATTTGCAATTAGTTCTGTTACATGTTTGCTTGCTTCCATCTTTATTTCAGTTTGCCTTTAGTCTCTTCCACGCCATCAAGCTATTTACTAGCACCATTGTCTTATATCCATACCACTTGTATTTCACTATCTCTTCGCTGAACTAGTGCACCTATACACCTGACAAGTGTATTGGGTGTGTTGGGGACACAAGAGACTTCTTGTATCTTGATTGCAGGGTTGCTTGAGAGGGAATACCTTTGACCACTTCCTCCCTGAGTTCGATAAACCTTGGGTGATCCACTTAAGGGAAAACTTGCTGCTGTTCTACAAACCTCTGCACTTGGAGGCCCAACAACTGTCTACAAGAATAGAAGTGCGTAGACATCAGGGACAGGCATGAACGGCGGGTGCGGGCATCGACATGGCAGACACGGCTCAGGCATGGCATTTCTGGCTTCTCCTCTCTCTTTCTTTGAGCTGGGGCTGGCCTGGAGGGGGAAGTGGAGCACGGGCGACGTGCCTGACATGGTAGGCGAGGCTGGCAGTGCTTGGGTCATGCTGTCGACGGTGGGGTGATAAATGTGCTCGGCCATGGTGGCCATGACCATTTGGTCATGTGCACAGTGGGTGGCCGTGCAGGTACATGGTGGGAGGTGTGCTGGGAGCACTTTGGTTGCAAAATGGGAGACCAGTTTGGCCAGAACCCAACTCACTATAGTGTTTGTGGATTTTGCCAGATTTGTGCACAGAAGGTGTTTGACAAAATGGCCGAAAGAAATCAAACTTTGAATTTTGAAAAGATTTTTGGTGGAGTTGTTAGTCACATGCTTGAGCATCTGTGGTTGCTTGGGATTGTCAAGTTTAACTCATTTGAGTGGTTTTTGAAAAAGTGGGATCTATGCACCTACACTTGATTCCATTTTCAAATGCCATTTAAATTGAGTGTTTAAATGTTTTTGTAAGATTTCAAAGTGGGTCTTGGTAGATCTTTACTTGTACTAGCAAGGGGTGCAAAGAGTTAGAATTGTTTCTGTTTGAATTTGACTTCTAGGAACACCTAAAGTGACCTAGTGGATTAAAATGGCACAAATGACCATTTGCATTTATTAATCTTATTTGATTTCTTTTTCTGCGGATTTTTCTTGGGAATAATCTAGATGATATGGCATTCACCTTAGAATCATTTTACAACCATTAGAACAAACAAACATTGCAATTCAAAACAATTCCATATTAATGCAACACACATATGCATTCTTAAGAGAAAAAGTTTTTGTTAACCCTAAATTGGGTGATTTGGGTCTTGATAATCTTGATTAAACTTTTGGGATGTTACAGAGGCTCATGCTTCTCCTTCGAGGAACTTGTGAAGTGGTTGTGGAGTTTGCCATCTCCTGAGTGGAGGAAGAGCTAGCCATACAGAAAGTGGTTATTCCTTCATCGGGGTAGCCATGGAGAATAAGGTGCTCTTCATGGCATGGAGAAATCTTTTGTGAAATTTCACACCTCTCCAATTTAACGTACTTTACTTCTAAGGGACCACAGAAATACATCTTCGAATCTACATGCCTCAGTTATCTCTATATCCAAATTTACTTTTCTTGCGAGAGCTATCGAGTTGAAGTACTTATATTTCTTAGCTTAACTTGTTGTTGGTACACTTAGTTGAGCTTAGTGTATTTAGGATTTCTTATTATAAAATAAGCGTTAGTTTAGTTCCGCATTCTTTCTAGCCAAAACCATAATAGTTTTTAAATTGTATATTCGCCCCCTCTAGGAGACATCTCTATCCTTTCATAGGAATGAGATGACCCCACATTCTTGCACACCTCTCTCTTAGCCCCCTCCCCAATGGCCGCGTACACACCTTTTTCTACCCCCCATGGTTGTGCCCCAAGAGAGTTGAGTAGAGAAGAATGGGAGACATGATTTTAAGATGCAAGATTCAAAGATTTGTACTAATTGAATATGGTCCATTGTAAATTGACAAAGAGAATACGTCAAGGGGATAGAGCATGAAAAGGTGGATATCTAGGTTTAATTTCCCATTTTCTCATGATATTTTATTGAACTTAAATCCAAAATTTAAAATGTCTTGAAACTATTCTTATGATCCAACTTTGAATTGTTGGACATAATTTTGTGATATTTTTTTATGAAATGGGTCAAAAATACTATTCCTCGCATTGGGGGATTTTCTAGAATGTTTAGATGAAAAAGTATGCATAAACCATAATTTTCTATTTATGTCATTTTGAACATTATTAAAATGGGTTATTTATATACCATAAATATACGTAGGATGGAAAAGTACATAATTAAAATCAAAAAGGTGATTTTTGATAATTTCATTTTTTGAAAATAAATACCCTTTTTAATCTAGAATAGGGTTTTAGGATTTTTCAGGAGAAAAATGAAAAAAGCTTTTGGCCAAATTATGTATTATAAAAATATTTTCCAAATTTTTTGTTCACAAGACATGATCAAGTAGATCTTTGGGAATTTTTGACAGTAAACAAGACAACAAAAATTCAATAATGAAATTAAATCCAGTAACTCCAAATGCAACTTTCTAGGGTCTCTCTCCCCTCCCGCGGTCACAACGGGAGTATCGTGGACGTAGGTGCTGATGTGAACGCTGTTGACTGGAGTCATTGCCGTTTTGTAGATGTATACATTGTCCTTGGTGTCGGTGTCGAGGTACCGATCGTGATGTAGCTATAGTCGATGTCGTAGTGGTGTGCCCGCCAATGCCGGAGGCGCAAAAATTATGCGATTTTTTTGGATGGAGTTACTATATCAGAGAGGAGAGGGAGAGGCTCACTGAGCATCTCGAATTTCCGAGGAGGGACGCGATGAGGCTCATGTCAACCTCGGGAATACGAGTTGTAGGGGCTCTTCCAGGGCTTCTAGAGTGAGATTGAGAGGGTGTGGAGTGTTGTGCGAGGAGCTAGGGGTGCTGGGGATCTAGCGAGTTCGGCTCCAATAGAGTGTTTCATTTGACTCTTGAACTCATCAAGCCTTTTATTTTGAACATACGTGAAACATCTTTAATTTTCGAAAATTCTGGAGAATATGTACATATGGGAAATGCTATATCTACTTACAGTGTACAAAGTCTTAGTATGAAATATGTTTTGTTCTATGCTACACAAAAAGTGACAAAATTATAAATCTAGTGTGTGAACAATGCACCTCCAAACCTTGTCAATTTTTTCATATCTAGCCCAGAATAGAACTATTTCAGATAAGATATTGCATTCTTGAAGTATACATTACTAGTTACAGATGCACATATTTTTTTAAAAAAAATTCTTGAAACATTATGATATTACTTTAGAATTTTAAGAATAAATGGCCCATTGAGCCCGGGATCCAATAGCATTATCCGTATTAGACATGCCATTTTATAGCGTAAAAATTGTGTACGGTGAGACCAGTCACACGATCTTGGATAATTCGGTGGCGTGCGAATGAGCATCGGTGGGTGGTCGCATTGTGCATGCGAGAGGGTGCAAAAGAGAGAGGGAGGTTGAGAGAGTTCCAGAGCGCTACGATTATTGCGAGGCCTAAGTGTCGGCAATGATGCTCATCGACGTAGCAGTGGCGCGGTAGAGCTGTTGCTGAGTAAAAGGTAGGCTATAAGGATTGCCTCTATGTGTGGTTTTTGTAATTAATAACAATCCCTATAAACTCATGTTTGATTGAGTTTTATATGAAAGAATATTCCATAGGTAATTCTTGTAGTCCATATGTTGGATTCAAATATGGATGTAATACAGATAAAATACCTTGAGTATTGGCATCAAGATCATTGATTTGAAGAGAAGAATATAACATGATCAACAAGATGAAATGAAGTTGGGTTTTCTTGTCTGGAACTCAATTTATCCTTGATCTAGCTTATGTGTTAAGCGAATGATGATCAAGATCTTGGGAGTTTGATCCCAAGAGAAGATTTCAAGATATGGCTCTAAGGCATCCTCATGATAGTCTCCTTTCAAGATATGACTGACTAAGATTTATAGCATGCAATCAAATGAAGAGTTCTCTATGTATCTCAAGATATTGAGATAGAGCATGATAAGATACATGGTTGACCAATAAAAAGAGTAAAAGATTGGATTCAAATTGGTTAAAACATGAAGCATAAAGAATGTGCCACATGGATCTTGTGGTATGGTAAGCTTTGTCAATTACGCATCACAAACTAACCCAATATATATGGCTTTGTGTTGTATGTGTGGGTTAGGTATCTTTCCATGGGCATGCATCATAAGTAAAGATTTCGTATAGCCCGTGAGAGGATGACATCAAGTGGTGTTCATCATCAAGGTTAAGAAGTGCAAATTCAATATAAGCATCTCAAGAAGATCATATACTTGAAGCTTGCCATCCATTTTGTGATAATGGACATGTGAAGATGTGCCTTAATGAATTTATCCCATAGTGGTGTATGGGAAGCAAATTATGAGTCTTCACAAAACAACAATGATCAAGTGAAGCATTATGACTTGAACGGAGCTTGAAGCATTGTACTCAAGATCAAGAAGGATGCGCAAGGTAAAGATATGACCTTGATAGGTTTTCCTTTTACCAATATCAAGATGGTTGTTAGGAGGTCGGGTTATAGGATAGATAGTCGCACTATCAAGAGGGGCTTTCGGTTGGATAACTTGATCACATCATCTTAGGGAGCCCAATCCTTTGCATACCTTGCACCCCCTTATTTTTGGTTCTTCTTGGTGTTTCTATGTGTGAGGTTCTTGACCTTGTTTCTAGCTCTTCAACAAGCCCAAGTTCATAGAATCTCATGCATCTTCTATTGAGTTTTCGAGTTTGTAGGTTTTTGCTTGCTCAATATGTAGAGCTCGTTGGGGAACCCCAAGAGGAAGGTATGATGAGCACCGCCACAAGTTTTCCCTCAGTTATAAAACCAAGGTTATCGAACCAGTAGGAGCAAGGAAACACCTCCAAGATGTTGTTTCCAACTTGGAATCCTGCACAACATAACCACAGAACTTTGCCCCCAACTTATAGTGAGGTTATCAATCTCACCAGTTTTGCTAAAAACAAAGGATTGAACGTATTGTGTGGAAGATAGTAATTGCTTGCAGAAAGTAAATATAAAATAGTAAATAGTTGTATATTGATGGTAAACGAATGGACCGGGGTCCATAGTTCACTAGTGGTGATTCTCCTTAAGATAGATGACATGTTGGGTGAACAAATTACAGCGGGGCAATTGACAAACATCGAGAAAGCATATATGCATATACTAAACATCTTGACTCCTATGATATTTGATTGGGCACTAAAACATTATACATAGACCGTAATCCAACTACATCTATGACTAATAATCCACCTTCAGGTTATCATCCGAACCCCCTCCAGTATTAAGTTGCAAGCAACAGATAATTGCATTAAGCAAAGTGTGAAAAGTAAACAATACGATTGTTCTATGAACAAAGGATTGCTGTTTTCTCCCTAGTAGCAACAGCACATATAGTACCTTAGAGATTTCTGTCACTTCCACAGATTCCTAGAGGCATGAACCCACTATCGAGCATAAATACTCCCTTATGGAGTTGCTAGAATCTACTCGGCCAAGATAGCTACTAACAACGGAAAGCATGCAAGATCACAAATAACAAAGACATGATAGAATCAATAATCAATCTGAAATAGCATCTCAATATCCATCGGATCCCCGCAAACACAACATGTAGGATTAAAATAGATGATCTTGATCATGAACGGAGCTCACAAGATCTAAACATGGTAGCACAAAGGAGAAGAACCAACCATCTAGCTACTACATGAACCCGTAGTCCAGGGATGAACTACTCATGCATCACACCGAAGGTAGGCATGTTGATGAAGAAGGCCTCCAAGGTGATCTCTCCCCTTCGGTAGAGTGTCGGGAAGAGATTCAGATCCCTCCTGATCTAGGGATGGAGATGGCGGCGGCTACAGACTCTTTCATGGAATTTTGATCGGGTACTTAGGGTTTCTGCATCTGAGGCTTCTTATAGGCTAAAGGGGAGGCCGAGGGGGGTCCCGAGGAGGCTGCACCCTCCTAGGCGCGGGCCAGGCCAGGCCACGTGGCCAGGGGTGTGGCCCCCTCGAGGCCCTTCTCCGTCTCGTCTTCTGGCTTCGTGTTCCCCTCGGTAAAATATTGACTTTGGCTTTTGTCCCGTCCAATTCCGAGAATATTCTTTTTCTGGCTTTTCTGGAACCAAAAACAGCAGAAAACAGTAACCGCACGTGGCATCTTGTTAATAGGTTAGTCCCAGAAAGTGTATAAAAATACTCCGAAGTGTGGACAAAACATAAGAAAGTAGATATAAAACAAGCATGTAACATCAAAAATTATAGATACGTTTGCAACGTATCAACATCCTCAAGCTTAACTCTTGCTCGTCCTCGAGTAGGTAAGTGATAAAAAAAGAATAATTTTTGAGGTGACATGCACCATCATAATCTTGATCAAAGTATTTGTAGAACATTGATAGCTGGGATCATAGTACTTTAACATAGCATGAAAGATATAGTTCTAACAATAAGACATAGCAACTATGTTGTAACATGAAAATGTACAAACAAAAGATTCATAAATAACAATGCTTTGAAAAACGTTTGTTTGTTTCACATATAGAAAACATAATAAGAATGGTATTCAGCTTGTCCCTTATAGTGGACACCTTCAAAGTTCATAAGGGTGACTAGATACAAGTAGTTTAAGAACAAGCAATATCAAAGTTATGAATCAATCAACAAGTCTTGGGACAATGCACATTAAACTAAGAATGGCCACTATGCTCTCTCAATAGGTGCATAAAGATAGAAGATGGAGACTAAACATAAAAGTAAAAGAAAGTCCTTCATAGAAGGAAGAAGGGATTCAAGTCTCATAAAGAGCTTCCAAAAATTATGGTACTTATTAGCTTTCAGCTCTCATTGCCCCTATCATAAGCATCTTGAAGTGATTAAGGTTAAAGTGAACAAACTATGGAGTATATGCTTGAGAAAGTATAAGTTGGCAATCTCATGTCCCTTGAATCTGAGGTCCGCTCCTCATGCTACTCAAGTTTAGTTACCGGTAAGTTCTTGTCATAGTAAGTACATGTGTATCATAGAGAACCACCAACGGGGTACCCCTTGCACATGATATAGGAGCTATCCCATAATCAAAATGACAAGAAAAGCAGACAATGAGCATCTCAGCAATCTTCTTATTTACCATGGGAAAATGGTGCTTTTTCTCTCTTTCCTCTTTTCTCATCTTTTTTTTCTTTTTCTCAATCTCTGTCTCTTTTTTATAAGAAGAATGCTTCATAGATTGCTCACTATGGTGATGCTGCAAGTTTCCACCATGATTAGGCATGGATTAGGCTAGCGGCCCAGGCATTTCTCTAACACACATACATAACTCCATGGACTTACAAGCTCCCCTTTCATTTCACACCGACGAAATCCATAAACAAAAGAGCATGATATCAACTGGGTACAATGTACACGTGCAATGTTGAAAGCGTTCCCCATGACAGAATGGTTCTGCTAATCCCAATGTATAAGTGCAAGCATATACAACATAGATGACACAATGGTTCAAGTTTATTAGGGGCAAGAAAAGTGAAGTGTGCCATCAAGTTCGTGAGAGCTTTAATCACTAATTTTCACATAACAAGTTTAATTCGGAAGGTAGATAAAAACATGAATATACTTGGAATAGCAAATGCTAATAGGTAGGTATGGTGGACTCTTTGGAATAACTTGGTTTTAGGAGTTGGATGCATGAGTGGAACTCATACTTGGTATGGAGGCTAGCAAAAGACTGGGAGCGATCAACTAAGAGAGCAATAATGGCCATAATTATGCAAAGCGACAAAACATTATTAATTAAAGCATAAAGTGATATTACAAGTCGAAAACTAAATGATCATAGAGGCTATGGTGACTTGGCGTAGTCTTAACATGGTGTGAGCATGCACCAAGTCAACCCAAATAAAGCATTAAAGCAGAATACCACAATACTATGCTTTAATATGCTAAAACAACACATGATTCTTTCAAGGCACATTAAGCAATCTCAATTGTTTATAACATCTCATGCTACAGCAAAAATCACTAAGCATAAAGAAAAAACAATATCAAGCATGACATGATAAAGTCTCATACGTCCAAAACATATCTACTTTCCCGAATACGTTTGCTATTGTTTCTCCTCTAAACTTGTGTGATTTTGATGCAACTAACGCGGACTGACGCTGTTTTCAGCAGAATTGCCCTGGTGTCTACTTTTTGTGCAGAAAATCAACTATCAGGAAAAATCCGGCAAAATATGCCGAAAATCCTATTTCACCAGAAGACTCTAGGATCCAGAATACGAGACGGAGGGGGGCTGGGCCCAGGCCACACCACCTAGCTGCGCGGGCAAGCCCAGGCCGCGCCAGGGGGTGGTCTGGCTGCCCTAGGCACCCCTTTGTCTCCCTCTTCGCCTATAAGAAGCCTTCTGACCTAAAAACTTTGGGGGTTCGACGTTTTTCCAGAAGGAGTTCCGCTCCGCCGCCACCACCAGATTCCACGAAACAGCACCAGAAACTCCGTTCTAGCATCCTGCCGTGACAGGGAATTGGAGGAGATCATCGCCATCATCATAACCATCGCTTCTCCATCGACCATCCATGTTTCCCCCATCTATGAGTGAGTAATCCCCCGCTGTAGGCCATGGGGATGGTAGGGATTGGATGAGATCGTTCATGTAATGGCATCGGATTGTTAAGGCATGGTGCCTAGTATCTTCTATTAGTACTTTATGACTTTGTTGCGACTTGTTATGCTTAATGCTTGTCACTAGGGCCCGAGTGCCATGATTTCATATCTGAACATGTTATTGATTCATTATGATAGTATTGTTTATGGTCTTATCTGCAAGTTGTATACACACGTTGTTGTCCGGAACCAATGGCCCCGAAGTGACAGAAATCGGGATAACCTGAGGGAATGGCTTTGATGTGAGGATCACATGTGTTCAGAGAGTGTTAATGCTTTGCTCCGGTGCTCTACTAAAAGGAGAACCTTAATTGCCAGTAGTTCCCTTGAGGCCCCGCTGCAAACGGGTTGGCAGGACAAAAGATGTTGTGCAAGTTCTCATTGTGAGCACGTATGACTATATATGGAACACATGCCTAGGATTATCTAGTACTTGGATGCTTTATCTTATTTATCTGCAATTTCCCTATGTTCTGAATGCTATGTGAATTGTCTTGTCCATGCAACGCCCGTCCATCCATCCCTATGCCTACCACACTCGAATCCTACTGTTTACTGCTATTGTTACTACTGTCTTTACTTTACTACTGTTGTTACTTTACTATTCCTCCTACAAAACTGTTGCTACTGATAAACTACTGTGAGCAAGATTGTTTCCAAGTGCATCTGAATTGACAACTCAGTTGTTAAAGCTTATAAATATTCTTTGGCTCTCCTTGTATCGAATCAATAAATTGGGTTTCACTTCCCTCGAAAATACTGCGATACACCCCCTATACTTGTGGGTCATCAAGACTATTTTCTGGCGCCATTGCCGGGGAGCATAGCTTTATTTATCAAGTTCACTTGGATTCTCTATTGTTCGCTACTATCCATCCATCATAGGTATGTCTTGTGATGGCAAGGTTCCTATTTTACAATCCACTACAAGAAGAGGTACGGTTCTGAACACCTCTATTTGTCGTGGAATTGATCACGGCAAATGCTACAGGGTAGCTTACGTAGAGGAAAGAGCAAGGCGACGTAGGAGAATCTGGGAGCGAGATTGGCACACGATGTACCCAGGTTCACGTTCCCTTGATGGAGGATCGCTACGTCCTGCTGTCAATCCAGTATATGATCATAGATTGGTTTACATGGAGCCGCCGGAGGCGGAGGGGGAGATTGGATCTAATGATAGATGGTTTTTAGGGGTTCCCCTGGTGGCTTTATATATGCAGCCAGTTAGGGTTTACAAGTGCTATTGGGCCTTTTATTGGAGTCGCTGTCTTGGGCCTCCAGTCGGCGTGGCGTCTGGGTCCAGTACGTGCTAGTCGCCGTATTCGGCGAGTCGATCCGATCTGGCTTGGCTTCAGTCGGCTCGCTCCAGCTGGCGACAACGCTTCGTGGGCATACCCCGATTGGTATTCCTCCATCAGTAGTCCCCGAGCGCGTCAGGGAGTCGGCGATGACTTCAAACTGTCGAATTGGTGTAGGCAATTCCAGAATGGAGTCGATGGAGAGTCGTTGGCGAGCTCCATTGGACGGAGTCGCCCCTTGGAGAAGTTTGACTGGCGCCTTGTTATTTTGCTGTTGTAGAAGCTTATGAATAGAAGACATGGAGGCCACCAAGTCGTTGATGACATAGTCGCCGAGTCGGCGCATGTGATTCCACGATAGGCGAGCCCGCGAGAGAGAGTCCCCGAGCGTGTCAAGAACGCGAGGGCGAGTCCACGATTGGTGAGTTCCCAAGCTTGTTGAGTACTGTGGCGAGTCCGCTGTGAGTCCCGGCGTGTTGAGTACGCGGGCGAGTCCACGGTGGCGAGTCCCGGCGTGGCGAGTACGAGGAGAGTATGCGTGGTGGCGAGTCCCGGCGTGGCGAATGCAGGGAGAGTCCGCGGTGGCGATTCCCCGAGCGTGGCGAGCCACGGTCGTGGAACCACGCGCACTTGCAGTATGCCTAGGAGTAGTCCCTGAGGCTCGAGTTGGCTTGTAGAGGCAAGTTGAGGCTCTTTAGAGATGCATAGTAGAGGTTGTTCTCGAGCATGGCGAGTAGCGCTCGACACTGTCTAGAGTGCGGTGAGTGGCAAGGTTGGGCGGCCGTCGAGTGCCGCTGTCTGGACCACATCGAGTCCCCGAGTGCGGCGAGTCCGCGATGATTGCGTGTCCATGAGGGGAGATTCCCCGAGTATGGCGAGCCCGCGATGATTGCGAGTCCGCGAGGGGAGAGTCCAAGAGTGTGGCGAGTCCATGATGATTGCGAGTTCGCGAGGGAAGAGTCCCCGAGTGTGGCGAGTCCGTGATGATTGTGAGTCCGTGATGACGTTGATTGCGCTGTTTTTGTTAGCGAGTCTCTCGTCTTGGCCCGGGGGCCAGTCGCTTGGCGACTCCAAAGATGGCTCTCGGCTTGGCGTTCTTCCTGGACGATCCGAGGCTCGGTTTGCGAGTCCTCGTCCGCAGTACTTGGACGTGCGAGTCGCACTATCTAAGGTTGAGGAGGACATGGTGCTGTTTGTGTAGCACTACCATTTGTCTTGGCCCGGAAGGCCAGTCGAGCAAGGCGACTCCAATGATGGCTCTCGGTTAGCGTTTTTCGTGGACGATCCGAGGCTCGGTTTGCGAGACCTCGTCCACACTACTTGGCTATTGCGAGTCGCTCTTTCAAAGGTTGACAAAGGCGAATTGATTTTTCCCGGGGGGAAGAGACGCCCAGTGGTGAATCCATGCAGCGTGGCATGCGACCCTCACTGGTGACTCGGACGATGAAGGTCCCTTAGTAGGCGCGGCGTACGCATTCGACGTAGCCGGAAAGATTTGACGCCGCGGAAGTATGATCGCGCTTTGGCGAAGTCGACGCGGTGGACACGGGGTCGACGCGGCGGACGGTGCTTTGGCGGAGTCGACACGGCGGACATATGGTCACGCGGCGGACGGAGGTCGCGCTTTGGCGAAGGGGGGTCGTGCTTTGGCAGAGTCGACGCGGCGGACATATGGTCGCGCGGCGGACGGGGTCGTGCTTTGGCGAAGTCATCGCGGCGGACACGTGGTCGACGCGGCAGACGGAAGTCGTGCGGCGTGTAGCCGGTAGCTTGGCGAGTAGTGGTAGCAAGCTCGATCGGACCATCGGTCGAACGGAATCACGTTGCGGAGTTGCTTTGTTGGAGGCGTGTCCGCGACTGGCCAGTCCTCGAGCGAGTCTGCGTTTAAGCGTGTCCGCGTTTAGGCGAGTCGCGGAGTGTGGCGAGTCGGCGATGGCGAGGCCGCGAGGGCGAAGTCGTGATGATGACCCCCCCGGGCATGGCGAATGGAGAACCCGCGAGGGCGAGTCCTCGAGGGCGAGCCCGAGAGGGCGAGCCCACGATGGTGAGTCCCCGACCGTGGCATGTCCATGAGGACGGCTAGTCCGCGAGGGGAGAGTCGCGACTGGCGAGTCCGCAAGCGTGGAGATTCTGTGATGGCGGCGTGTCCGCGGCGGGCGAGCACGCGATGGGCGAGCAACGAGTCCCCGAGCTGCTAGTCCGCGATGGAGAATTGGGGATGGCGAGTTCACGACAACGCACTGGTCGGGGGCAGGCGATTGAAGTTGACGCAAAGGCAGTCACCAAATCGCTTCGCCTCCGCGGATTAATTCTTCCGTTGTTACGGCCCTTCATGAGCAAGTTCACGTCTTGCAATTCTAGAGCCATGTAAATCTAGATCGTGCGTTGCTTTCATGGTCACAGAACAAAATGTCAAGGTACACGATAATCATAATATTGAATAGAAAAATCAGTAGCCAAATCAATGGACAAAAGAGTGACTCATCGGAGATTGATTTTCTACTGTTGTTGTAGGAAAGAATTCCAACGATTTTGGCCATGCAAACATATCCTTCTGTGAGACTTGTTTTGATTCCAATTCTCCAGAAGAAACATACATATCACATGCATACGCCAGAGATTGAATTAAATAATAAATGATTAGAAAGATAGTTAACGAGAAAGAGGGATTTAATAGTAGTCTTATCAAACCGATCCGTTGACTCCCAGCACGAGTTCTTTCGAAGCCACAAGTGCGCGCGTTACTGCTCTGATTTGGACGCATTGCGCGGCGGACATACCGGATCAATCAGTAACCGTTCCGCAAATCCTCGGACAGCACTTCGCAGGGTGGAGTCGACGCAGCGGTGCTGATCACGGTAGCAAGGAGTCAATCGTCCGGTCGATGTCACGATCGCGTGCGTCGCTTAAGTCGCCAGGCCTCAATTTCTATGTTGCATCACGTAGACGTGCAGTGTGGATCCAGTTCCTCGTGCATAGGCCAAATAAAGCAAGAGATTAGTATACATGCCTAATTATACGATCTCATGAGGGTAAAGTCCGATAGATAGTGCAAACAGGATGATACAAAGTAGGGAAGCTCTAGCTATTTTGTAACCCATCAGTACAAGCTTCGGTACTATTTACTGATTAATCTAATTGCTCTACCGGCAGCAGACCCAAAGTACTTCATATATTAATAATTAAAGGGCAAAGAAAGGATATCACCGACGGATTGGACAAATTGATTTTCTCTTGTCTGGAGTGGGATTGCTGCCGATTGCGTGCATGACCAATTCCAGATCGGTTTGGCACACCGCACCATGAGGATTTCACGTTTTGCAGTACTCTCCAACAACCATCGATCGGTTAGCTTTGATGCACTTCTTCACTTGGAGTAATACCAACACGATGCAGGCAAGAGAGCTAGTCAGTTAAATAATCAAGTAATAATGAAGGAGGGAGAAAGATGTGAAATTGAATAAAAATTCTCTCAAACGTGATCGCATGGATCTTTCCATGTCGACTCGCTGGTGTCGGCCGTGAGACTTGATTTGCTTTTCCCCTTCTCCTCTCGAACGGCGGACAACAGCAGCGAGCAACACCGGATGGATGACTCGCGATTGAAATCATCGATTGCTGGCAGCGCTGACGTAGACCGCACAACCAGATGCGATCCGGCCATTGTTGATGAAGATGGATCTTGCCCAGATTGTCACCTCCAAGCACCGCCTGTCCCACGGTGGGCGCCAACTGTCATGAAATTGATCACGACAGATGCTACAGGGTAGCTTACGTAGAGGAAAGGGCAAGGCGACGTAGGAGAATCCGGGAACGAGATTGGCACACGATGTACCCAGGTTCACGTTCCCTCGATGGAGGATCGCTACGTCCTGCTGTCAATCCAGTATATGATCATAGATTGGTTTACATGGAGCCGCCGGAGGCGGAGGGGGAGATTGGATCTAATGAGAGATGGTTTTTAGGGGTTCCCCTGATGGCTTTATATATGCAGTCAGTTAGGGTTTACAAGTGCTAATGGGCCTTTTATTGGAGTCGCCGTCTTGGGCCTCTAGTCGGCGTGGCGTCTGGGCCCAGTACGTGCTAGTCGCCGTATTCGGCGAGTCGATCCGATCCGGCTTGGCTTCAGTCGGCTCGCTCCAGCTGGCGACAACGCTTCGTGGCCATACCCCGATTGGTATTCCCCCATCACTATTGCTCTTGATTCACCATCTGTTATGAGTAAGCTCGTTACACCACCACATACACATACTACACACGCTGCTACTACTGCTGAATCTGAAACTTTTGATGCTTATGATGCTGCTTCTACTGTGCTTGATAAGAGTGGTTCATTAGGTCCTTTCCTAGATGCTACGATTGCTAGAACTATAGCTGGAAATACTGAAACTCCTAATGAAGACACTACTACACCTGTTAGTTCACCTGAGTCTAGTGAAAGTTATGATATTGAAGATGGTTATGTTGAGATGACCGATGAATTTATTAAAGAATGTAAAAACACCCATGATAGGAGCGCTGCTAAGAGTCTCCTTGATAGGCGTACTATTAGACCCAAATTGTCTCCTATTGTTAAGTTTGCTGCTTCTCTCATAAACATTATAGATGAAGATTATGATTTCTCTCTCGATCTCTCTTACATAGCTATTGTTGAGAAAGAAACTTTTTGTGGGACTAAGAATGAAAGTGCCGTAGCACATATGAATGAACTTTCTACCATGAGTGGCTTGTTTTCTGATGATATTAAGATGCGTACTTACTTGTTGCTAAGATTTTCCCCTTTTCACTGAAAGGAGAAGCTAAAATTTGGTTTTGTAATTTACCTCCTGGATCTATTGATAGCCCTGATTGCTTGATTAGTACTTTCCTACAGAAATATTTTCCTCCTAGTGCTAGACATGCTATTTTGCAGGAACTTTTTGATTTTAAACAGGGAGAAAAAGAGATATTGCTTGAATCTTGGGCAAGGTTTTGTGCTTTGTTTCATGCACAGGCTGGAAGTCCATTACCTAAGAATGAGCTTCCTGATATATTTTATAATGGACTAACCGAGGAATCTAGGACATACCTAGATAATTGTGCTGATTGTGTTTTCCGGAATAGGACTCCTAAGGAAGCTAACGAATTAATGACTAAAACAAGTAAGAACTATGAAGATTGGACTCCTCCTGCACAAGCTATACCAGAAGTAATTGTACCTAAACCTACTATACCAGTACCTATTCCAACATCAAAGAAGAGGGGAGTTATTGAATTAAATGATGAAGTGATGAAGGAAGCTAAGAAATGTCTTACGGAGAAGGGAATTAAAGATGATGATATCAAGAATTTACCTCCTATAGAAGAATTATGTAAGCCTATTCCCTACTCATCCACTATCGAGGTACACTCTCTCCAACACTTTGAGGAAGGTGATATCCCTTACTCTAAACCTCCTGATCAATGTTTAGAAGAATTCGATATCTTTATTGTTAAGCAAGATAATTTTAATAAAAGGGTGCAAAATCATCTAATGGAAAACACTAGAGCTATTGTTGAGTTGAAAGATATTGTGGAAAGAACCTCTAATGATGTTAAAGTGATTGTTAAACACTTTCAAATGGTTCAAACTCAAATAGATCAACTCGTTAAAGTGCAAAAAGACTTGCTAGTTAATGTTGCTAAAGAAAAACATGCTTATGAAATTAGAACTAGAAGTGGTGCTGCTACCCAGGATCCTCTATATCCTGAGGGGCATCCTAAAAGAATTGAGCAGGATTCTCAACAAGCTGAAAATAGTGATTCTACTCGTAAGAAAAGGAAAAAGAAACATAAAACTATTGTAGAACCCTCTGAACCTGCTATAGATCCTAAGAGTATATCTATTTCTGATGCTGAAACTGAAAGTGGTAATGAAGAAAATGAAGTTCCTAATGAAGAAAAAGTTGAAGTAGAACCTGAAAAACACACTAAGAATACCAAATACACTAAAGAAGATTTTGTTGCTAAGAAACATGGTAGTGAAAGAGAACCTTGGGTCCAAAAATCTATGCCTTTCCCTGATAAGAAACACAAGTCAAAGGAAGATGAACACTATAATAAGTTTTGTGAGTGGATGAAACCTTTATTCCTACAAATTCCTTTGACTGATGCTATTAAATTGCCTCCTTACTCAAAATATATGAAGGATATTATCTCGAATAAAAGGAAGATCCCTAATGAAGAAATTTCTACTTTGCTTGCTAATTATTCCTTTAATGGTAAGGTTCCAAAGAAACTTGGAGACCCAGGGATTCCAACTATCCCTTGCTCTATTAAGAATAGTTATGTTAGAACTGCTTTGTGTGATTTAGGAGCTGGAGTTAGTGTTATGCCTTTCTCTCTCTATAAGATGCTTCAACTAGAAAAATTAAGACCAACTGATATATCTATGCAAATGGCTGATAAATCTACCACTATTCCTGTTGGCATATGTGAGGATGTACCTGTTCAAGTGGCTCATAATTGCTTGATATTAACTGATTTTGTTGTGTTTGAAATGCCTGAAGATGATAATATGTCCATTATCCTTGGGAGACCTTTTCTTAATACTGCAGGAGCTGTTATTAATTGTAATCAAGGAAAGGTGACTTTAAATGTTAATGACAAGGAACATATTGTCTATTTCCCCAAGAAGATTGAAAAGACTTATGGTTTGAATTTGATTGAACATGTTGAGGGCATTCAAGTTGGAGAAATATATTGTCCCATACCAAGAGAAAAATTTGAAACTATTATGATTGGGACCATTGCTATCAAGGTTGAGGTAACATAATCATTAGTGGAATACAAAGTTTTGTCTCATATGAAATTGTTTTGGTAACAAGACCTGATCAACCTTGTTAACAAAAAGATTTCATTGAACAAAACAATGTTTTCACCGTGATTATCTCCGTTTACTTCTATTCTATCCATTTTTGTTTTGCTTTCGTTTAGTTCTCCTTTTTGTTGTTAGTTGCTTGCATGTTAGAGTGTCTTAGAACTTTTGTAGTTCTAGGCTTGTTTTTTCATTGCATCATTCCAAAAAAAATCTGTCTGTTAGAAAATCATTATTCTATACCTGAAAAATGCCCAAAAATTAAGTGTCTCGAAAAATTCCAGAAAATTCATATTAAATTTTTACGTGAAAAAAGGAGCAGAGGAGTGCCTGGAGGGTGCCAGGGGAACCCACCAGGTAGGCTCACCACCTGGTGGCGTGGCCTGCCCTGGGTGGCACCATGCCATGGTGTGGGCCACCCCTGGCCCTCCACTAACTCTCTCACCTGCCACTTTCTTCTCTCTCCCGAGTAAGCTCCAGTTTATTGCTTAAAATTGTGTTCTTGTTGTGCTTGCTCTCGATTTTTTCGATCTCCTTTCTCAGTCCATCTTTGTTGCTGAAATTTGGAGCACTTGTTCTCTGGTATGTGACTCCTCCCCTTGTCCAAGTAGATTTGTGTTTAGTGGATTATATCTTGAGTATTTTGCTGCTGTAGGTGACAGGTTATGAGATCTTGTAAGCTTGTTTGATGCTTAGAGATATAGTTTTGATGCATGTTTAGGCCTCTTACAAGTCCCTATGAGTAGAATCCTTCATTATATTCACTTTGCAATCACTTGTTTAATAGGTGTTTAAATTTCAGAATAGAAGATGAATGTTGGGTCCGCAGCATAGAAAATAAAAAAATTCCTACGGTGTGAACTACACGCCAAGATCTATCTACTAGGTACAAAGCAACGGGTGGACATACATCCAACGAGAACTTACCCTCGTAGACAACGAGCTTTGTTAACGAGTAGGAACTCGTGGTTGATGTAGTCGTACACTTGCCGATCTCAAGATTGTGAGGAAGTCCGAGCACCGCAACTCAGCAGCGCATCCGCACTCGCCCACACGTTCAAGCCACCGGACAACCTCCACCTCCTCGCTCCAGCGATCCAGCGGAAGCAGCAACTCCTTCCAGACGAAATGCCACCGGGAACATGTATCTCGCTAATCCGAGACCATGGGGGAATAATTCTAGTGGGGGAGAGAGATCCTTCACAAGGAGGTATGTGGATGAAGGAGGGAATGGGTGGTCTTTTATAGGAGGAGGGGGGTGCCCCCTCTCTCCATGGCCGGCGCATGGGGGGGTGACCCCTCACCTCCCCCATTCATGTGGTGGTAACCCTTCCACATTAAAATGCCTCTTCACATTCCCTTTTAAAGTCTCCACTTTAAATGCATTAAATTTCTCCAAATTTAATGCTCTCTCATTTAATAAAACTCTTTTTATTAAATTTATTCAGAATTTTGTTAATTACTTTAATTAACAAACATTCACATATAGCCCCTTGCAATATTTCAATATCACATGCAGAACCACCTTCTGCAATTTCACCCGAAACAATTTCCGGTTTCTATTGAAAAAATTCCTGCGCTTTGCAATTCTTTCGTCTGAAACATATGTGCTCCAAAATGGTGTCCGGTAACTCTTAAGTGTGCCATCCTATGGTTTGCGAATAATGCAGACATGATCGAGACCCTTCTCCGATCAATAATCAGCAGCGGGACCTGGAGATCCGTACTGACTCCTACACATTCAACGATGACTCCTGTGATCGTGAGAACCTTTAACGCTTGTAACTAAATCCCTTTGTCTCTCGATATATTACATGTCCGAGATTCGATCATCGGTATCTCCATACCTAGTTTGATCTCGTTACCGACATGCACTCTTTTCTTGTTCCCGTGATATAACATTCTAGTGATCACATCACTTGCTTGCAAGCTATCCTAATGTGATATCACCGAGAGGGCCCAGAGTATATCTATCCGTCATCTGGATTGACAAATTCCACTCTTGATCCATGAGCCTCAACATAACACCTTCGTAGTACTGAACCCATCTTTATAGTCACCCTGTTACGGTGTGACGTTTGATGTTATCAAGATACTCTTTCGATGTTAGCAATTCACATGATCTCATGGTCAAAGGATAAAGATTACTTCGTATGATGTTATAGCAATTTAAACATAATGACTTGATCGTAATGTTATACTTCGGATGAATGTTCATCACATCATTCCACCAATGGTGTGACCTTGTTATTAACAACATCCAATGTCCATGATCAGGAAACCTTGATCATCCTGTTAATCAACAAGCTAGTCTATAAGAGAGGCATGACTAGGAACCCTTTTTGTTTATTAAACACACATGTATTGATGTTTCTGACACAATACATTTCTAGCATGTAAAATAAACATCTATCATGTATAAGGAATATATAATAACAACTTTATTATTGCCTCTCAGGGCATATTTCCTTCAGAATGAGCATCAACTAAACCAACATGAACTATGGGTGCCTGAGGTCATGAAGGTCCACCAGGAGGAGGAAGATTTTCCTTCCATTTATCCATGTTCTGAGTTCATGAGAGCTGCGGGAATTCTCCAAGATTTCCACACTTTGGTTTCTAATGCAGGGTTGGAGCACTTTTTGGAAGATGAACCTTGTCAATTTGTGAAGCTAACCATGTCTGTGGTGCAGGACTTTCAATTTAGTCACTCTTTGCCTAAACCCATGGTCCACTACAAAATTTACAATATTGTTGTCGACCTTTCTCTCGATGACTTTTGTGCAGCTATTAAGGTACCTAAATGGGGATCGTGTAGAAGGATTAAGGAGCGACCTGAACCACTCATGGATTTATACGCAGAAATTTGCCAAGGGAGCAGCTTCTCGAAGGAGAGTGGAAAAACCCGTAACATTCATCTTCCCTCCATTCTCTACTTTTCTTACTTTATTGCCAAGTGTGTTCTTGCTAGGAAAACTGCCAATAAGTTATCTTCATATGATCTAGCATTTATCTCTGCTGCTCTTCAACGAGATAGGTCTTACAACTTAGGTGCTTTGATAGCTTTCCGTCTTGGTGCTAACCGTGAGAAAGGTGGAATTTGTGGAGGCCCCATTGCTTCTCGTTTACTAGAATTGCATGGTTTAGTGCCTCATCATCTAGACCTACAGTTCCCCATAGAAAGGCTTGATTTAAATTCCATGATACAGCATAAATTTGTTTCCTCGTGGGCTAGTTTGAATGAGTTGTCTTATGAAATAACCTTTCTCAAAGCTGGTTGGAGAAAGGGCAAGTCCGAGTGTGTTCTTCTTTTGCCTGCACCTGTTTTGTTTAACCTTGATAACAGGGAAGGATGGTCCCTTACTGAGGAGGAGCTTGACACGTACTTGGGAGACATCTCCCAGCAGGAGCAGGATACTAGAAGGGAGGTCACGGATGATTCGGTCCAGCCCTCAAATGAGGGGGAGTCTTCATATCAGCAGCCTGCTTATGATTGGGGAGTTTCTTCTTCTTCCCACGGGCCCAACTACAACCATTCTTATCATGATCCTCCTGCTTGGAACCCTTACCCGTATCTGGATTGATACCCACTTAGGCCAAAAGCCTAAGCTTGGGGGGGGAGGTACGCCGACATTGCACTCATCTCCCTATCATGTTGCGTCGGTACTTTGTATATTCATGTTTCGTTCTCTTTTTAGTTTTCGTTCTTTCTTTGCTTTTGCTTTCTAAAACACAAAAGGACCAAAAATATTTCTGTTGTTTCTCTTTGGTTTGCTTCTTCTTCTTTTCTCCTTGGTTTGTTTTTCCCTTTTTGCTTTGTTTGAACTATTCGAAAAACCCAAAAAGATTTTGCTTTGCTTGTTTTTCCTTTTTTGGTTCTTGTTTTAAAAATCGAAAACAACAAAAATATTTGTCGTTCTTCTTTGGTTTTGTGAGGTTGCTACAGGGTTCAGCAGTCCTCAGTGGATATTGGTTTCATATTATTATTCAAGCCACACAAGTGAAGAGCAATAATGAGGATTAATGACAACTTGAGGCGTGGTAAGAGGATGGTAACGAACTCATTTGTTTTCATTTTTGTACATATACTCATCATTGTGGGCATGCTTAGCATGTTCGTGTAGGGTGTATGCTATCTTTGGATGCTTAGTAGTTCTTGCTTTCATATGATTAGTTCCAGCTTGCTAATAGTTTGTATCATGTTTTATGAATGTTTGCTTGCATTATTCTATTCATAACTTGGTGTGACACCGTGGTATCCTCCTCTGAATGTTTCATTTGAATTGACCTGGCACATGCTCACACATGCACATGACTGAAATAATTAGTTAAGCCTCGATGAATTATTTTTCCTTGAGGATCTTGAATCACTTTCATGCCATGTTTAGTCCTATTTTGTTGCAAGCATGATTATGACAGCTATTGCTCTCTCGTTTGTCGCTCCCTTACTATTGCTAGCCTTCACTTACACTGAGTATGTTTTACTCAAGTTTCCAACTCCCTAAACCAAATATTTCCAAAGTGTCCACCATACCTACCTATTAGCATCATTCGCTACTTCTGTGCATAATAATATCTATGCCGCATTCTTCTTATAAAAAAAAGAGAGATAGCTATTGAGAAAAAGAAAAGAAAAAGATATTTATGAAAAGAGGAAAGAGAGAAAAAAGCACCATTTTCCCATGGTAAATAAGAAGATTGCTGAGATACTCATTGTCTGCTTGCCTTGTCATTTTGATATGGGGATTCTTTCGTATCATCGGGCAAGGGGTACCCTGTTGGCGGTTCTCTATGATACGCACATATTTACGACGGCAAGAACTTACCGGTAACTAAAGTTGAGTAGCATGAGGAGCGACCCTCGTACTAAAGGGACTTGGGATCTTCAGTTTATAGTCTGTCAAGCATATAACTCAGATTGGACCTCACTTTCATCTTAACCACATTAAATATGCTTATGATAGGGGCAATGAGAGCTCAAAGCTAATGAGTACCATACTTTCAGCATTTGGAAGCTTTTCAAATTATTCAAAACCTTTTCTTTTACTTGTTGAGTCTCCATATATTCTTTGAGCACCTTCTTGAGAGCATAGTTGTCATTCTTTGTGCTTGCCTCATTACTTGATTATTTGTGTTATGACTTGGATGATTGTATCTTTGACATCTTTACTTCTAGTCTGCACTTGGACTTCAGAGGTGCCTTGGCATTCATAATCATAGGCAAGCGAGATACCACTCTATCATACCTTGTTATGAACATTGTAATGTTGCTTATGTTTATGCTTCATGCTACTTATTATTTTTGAGTTGGAATCTCTTCATAGCTTGCAATGCCTATTAAGTAAACTTAGTTGCATACTCCTTATTATGAATTGTCTAAGTAGTTGATCACATGCTGAGAATATATACATCATATGAAGCAATTGTGTTCGTGAAAGTTCTTTTATCGCACTCAGTTTCAACTGAATTGCTTGAGGACAAGCAATAAGCTAATCTTGGGGGGAGTTGATATGTCCAAAACGTATCTACTTTCCCGAATACGTTTGCTATTGTTTCTCCTGTAAACTTGTATGATTTGGATGCAACTAACGCGGACTTACGCTGTTTTCAGCAGAATTGCCCTGGTGTCTACTTTTTGTGCAGAAAATCAACTATCAGGAAAAATCCTGCAAAATATGCCAAAAATCCTATTTCACCAGAAGACTCCAGGATCCAGAATATGAGACAGAGGGGGCTGGGCCCAGGCCACACCACCTAGCCGCGCGAGCAAGCCCAGGCCGTGCCAGGGGGTGGTCTGGCTGCCCTAGGCACCCCTTGGTCTCCCTCTTCGCCTATAAGAAGCCTTCTGACCTAAAAACTCTGGGGGGGTCGATGTTTTTCCAGAAGGAGTTCCGCTCCGCCGCCACCACCAGATTCCATGAAACAACACCAGAAACTCCGTTCTGGCACCCTGCCTTGACGGGGAATTGGAGGAGATCATCGGCATCATCATCACCATCACTTCTCCATCGACCATCCATGTTTCTCCCATCTATGAGTGAGTAATCCCCCGCTGTAGGCCATGGGGATGGTAGGGATTGTATGAGACCGTTCATGTAATGGCATTGGATTGTTAGGGCATGGTGCCTAGTATCTTCTATTAGTACTTTATGACTTTGTTGCGACTTGTTATGCTTAATGCTTGTCACTAGGGCCCGAGTGCCATGATTTCAGATCTGAACATGTTATTGATTCATTATGATAGTATTGTTTATGGTCTTATCTGCAAGTTGTATACACACGTTGTTGTCCGGAACCAATGGCCCCGAAGTGACAGAAATCGGGATAATCTGAGGGAATGGCTTTGATGTGAGGATCACTTGTGTTCAGGGAGTGTTAATGCTTTGCTCCGGTGCTCTATTAAAAGGAGCACCTTAATTGCCAGTAGTTCCCTTGAGGCCCCGCTGCAAACGGGCTGGCAGGACAAAAGATGTTGTGCAAGTTCTCATTGCGAGCACGTATGACTATATATGGAACACATGCCTAGGATTATCTAGTACTTGGATGCTTTATCTTATTTATCTGCATTTCCCTATGTTCTGATTGCTATGTAAATTGTCTTCTCCATGCAACGCCCGTCCATCCATCCCTATGCCTACTGCACTCGAATCCTACTGTTTACTGCTATTGTTACTACTGTCTTTACTTTACTACTACTGTTACTTTACTATTCCTACTACAGAACTGTTGCTACTGATAAACTGCTATGAGCAAGACTGTTTCCAGGTGCAGCTGAATTGACAACTCAGTTGTTAAGGCTTATAAATATTCTTTGTCTCCCCTTGTGTCGAATCAATAAATTGGGTTTCACTTCCCTCGAAAATACTGTGATACACCCCCTATACTTGTGGGTCATCAAAGTCTAAGTCACAGTCAAAGACAAACTCCTTTTATACCACTTAAGCATGAACTTTTCCTACTCTTTTCAAATCCAAACCAATCTTATTTGAAAACTAATGTATGAATGAGGGGTCCAACCAATTTATTCAAGCAAACTAAGCAAACTAAGTATGAAAACAAAGACGCTCCAAGAACAACACAACTGTGCATGAAAAAATAAAAATGAAGTGTTTGGAAGAAACCTAAATTTTTTATTGATGAAGGGGATGCCTTGGGCATCCCCAAGCTTTGACGCATGTACTTATTGAATATTTCTTGGGGTGACACGGGTGGCATCCCCAAGCTCAAAATTTTGTCCATTCTTCATCTTATCACATTACTCTTTCCTACTCTTCTCTACCAGAAAATTGTTCTCTCATAACAAGATTGAGTAAAGAAGGTTTAATTTCAAAGAAAGTAGCTTCAGGAACAGGTGGAGCAATAGGTGTGCACATGAAATCATTGTTGTTGGTGCTAGTGAAGTCACACAACTTAGTGTTTTCAAGAGTAGTTATTTTTTTGTGTTTATTTAATAAAGAAAGCAAACTAGTACAACTATTTTTTTGGGTGTTTTTGATAAAGAAACAAGCAAACAAAGCAGAAATAAACTAAGCAAAACAAAAACAACAAAGTAAAGAGATTGTTTATGAGGGACTCCCCTTGTGAAGATGTCCTTGACTCCCCGGCAATGGTGCCAGAAAAAGTCTTGCTTGCTCAATATGTAGAGCTCGTTGGGGAACCCCAAGAGGAAGGTACGATGAGCACAACAACAAGTTTTCCCTCATTTATGAAACCAAGGTTATCGAACTAGTAGGAGCAAGGAAACACCTCCAAGGTGTTGTTTCCAACTTGGAATCCTGCACAACACAACCACAGAACTTTGCCCCTAACTTACAGTGAGGTTGTCAATCTCACCGATTTTGCCGAAAACAAAGGATTAAACGTATTGTGTGTAAGATAGTAATTTCTTGCAGAAAGTAAATAGAAAACAGTAAATAGTTGTAGATTGATGGTGAAAGAATGGACCGGGGTCCATAGTTCACTAGTGGTGATTCTCCTTAAGATAGATGGCATGTTGGGTGAACAAATTATAGTGGGGTAATTTACAAACATTGAGAAAGCATAAATGCATATACTAAACATCTTGACTCCTATGATATTTGATTGGGCATTACAACATTATACATAGACCGTAATCCAACTGCATCTATGACTAATAATCCACCTTCAGGTTATAATCCGAACCCCCTCCAGTATTAAGTTCCAAGCAACAGATAATTGCATTAAGCAAAGTGTGTAAAGTAAACAATATGATTGTTCTATGAACAAAGGACTCCTATTTTCTCCCTAGTAGCAACATCACATCTAGTACCTTGGAGATTTCTGTCACTTCCCCAGATTCCTAGAGGCATGAACCCACTATCGAGCATAAATACTCCCTCTTGGAGTTGCTAGCATCTACTTGGCCAAGATAGCTACTAACAACGGAAAGCATGCAAGATCACTAATAACAAAGACATGATAGAATCAATAATGAATCTTAAATAGCATCTCAATATCCATCGGATCCCCGCAAACACAACATGTAGGATTACAAATAGATGATCTTGATCATGAACGGAGCTCACAAGATCTAAACATGGTAGCACAAAGGAGAAGAACCAACCATCTAGCTACTACATGGACCCGTAGTCCAGGGATGAACTACTCACGCATCACATCGGAGGTAGGCATGGTGATGAAGAAGGCCTCCAGGGTGATCTCTCCCCTCCGACAGGGTGCCAGGAAGAGCTTCAGATCTGTCCCGATCTAGGGATGGAGATGGCGGCGGCTACAGACTCTTTCGTGGAATTTTGATCGGGTAGTTAGGATTTCTGCATCGGAGGCTTCTTATAGGTGAAAGCGGAGGCCAAGGGGGTGCCCGAGGCAGCTGCACCCCCTAGGCATGGGCCAGGCCAGGCCGTGCGGCCAGGGGTGTGGCCTCCTCGAGGCCCTTCTCTGTCTCGTCTTCTGGCTCCGTGTTCCCCTCGGTGAAATATTGACTTTGGCTTTTGTCCCGTCCAATTCCGAAAATATTCATTTTCTGGGTTTTCTGGAACCAAAAACGGCAAAAAAATAGGCAACTGACACTTTGGCATCTTGTTAATAGGTTAGTCCCAGAAAGTGTATAAAAATACTCCAAAGTGTGGAGAAAACATAAGAAAGTAGATATAAAACAAGCATGGAACATCAAAAATTATAGATACGTTTGCAACGTATCAGTTTTACCAGTTCTTCAATTAGGGAGGTTTCATACCTTTCCTTATTTGGTATTTTACCTCTTGCTCTTTATTATTGTTTCTAGTCTCTATTAGATAGATCTTGTTCTTAGCTTTTCGAAAAGCACTGGTTTTGCTAAAATCAGAGTTCGGACACAAAAGTTATCACCATTTTCGTAAGCTATGTATTTTGTCAGGAAAACCGGCGAGCAAAACGGTGTCGCTGGTTCTGCCACCGAACCAATCGATGGGCCATCGGTTTACAACCGTTACTACCAAACAGCTATATTGAGAACTCATTTGATGGGGTGCCGATTCAATCAGCATGACGGGAAAACTAGCACGCCTGGGTTGTCGCCGGTTCATCCGGCACAACCGTGCTTTCCACCGGTTTTTGCCTAGGCTTCTCAGTTTTGGCCTTGACGGTCGGATTTGCTTTTCCTATTGAAGGGTTTCTTCCCCACTGGTTTGGGTAAGGGTTCTTGAGCATGTATTTTACCACCATTACTGAACCCTTTGAGCTTGATTCCTCTCCCATTCCTCCTATGATTCTTGCATCTTTTTGAGGGTTTTGAAAGAGGAAATCTAGATCTATAATCCCCACCAATCAATTCCTCGTCTAAGTGAGGGGATCCCATTAGACCTAGACTTGGAGTCTTTTGTTGATTTCCACCATTGTTCTTCCTCTCTAAGTCCTTCCTAGCACGTGTTGCTTTAGTGAGATTCAAGTGTGAAGGATTGGTGTTCTTGCTTTGCATTCTTGCATAAGTGTAGAGCTCTCCATTTCGATTTGTTCAAGTGAAAGACCGTGAGCTTGTTACTCTTGGAAGGTGACCACTAGTTGGTTTGGCGGTTGGTTCTGCGGTGTCCTCTTTGTGGTAGAATGTGAAGAGGCTCAGGCTTCTCCTTCGAGGAACTTGTGAAGTGGTTGTGGAGTTTGCCATCTCCTAAGTGGAGGAAGAGCTATCCATACAGAAAGTGGCTATTCCTTCATCAGGGTAGCCTCGGAGAATAAGGTGCTCTTCATGGCATGGAGAAATCCTTCATGAAATTCACACCTCTCCAATTTAACGTACTTTACTTGTAAGGGAACACAGGAATATATCTTCGAATCTACAAGCCTCAATTATCTCTATACCCAAATTTACTTTTCTTGCGAGAGCTATCGAGTTTGAAGTACTTATATTTCTTAGCTTAACTTGTTGTTGGTGCACTCAGTTGAGCTTAGTGTATTTAGAATTTCTTATTGTAAAATAAACGTTAGTTTAGTTCCGCATTCTTTCTAGCCAAAACCATAATAGTTTTTAAATTGCATATTCACCCCCTCTAGAAGACATCTCTATCCTTTCATAGGAACGAGATGACCCCGCATTCTTGCACACCTCTCTCTTAGCCCCCTCCCCAATGGCCGCGTACACACCTTTTTCTACCCCCCCCCCCCATGGTTGTGCCCCAAGAGAGTTGAGTAGAGAAGAATGGGAGACATGATTTTAAGATGCAATATTCAAAGATTTGTACTAATTGAATATGGTTCAGAGTAAATTGACAAAGAGAATACATCGAGGGGATAGAGCATGAAAAGGTGGATATCTAGGTTTAATTTCCCATTTTCTCATGATATTTTATTGAACTTAAATCCAAAATTTAAAATGTCTTGAAACTATTCTTATGATCCAACTTTGAATTTTTGAACATAATTTTGTGATATTTTTTGATGAAATAGGTCAAAAATACTATTCCTTGCATTGGGGGATTTTCTAGAATGTTTAGATGAAAAAGTATGCATAAACCATAATTTTCTATTTATGTCATTTTAAACATTATTAAAATGGGTTATTTATATACCATAAATATAAGTAGGATGGAAAAGTACATAATTAAGATCAAAAAGGTGATTTTTCATAATTTAAATTTTTGAAAATAAATACCCTTTTTAATCTAGAATAGGGTTTTAGGATTTTTCAGGAGAAAACTGAAAAAAGCTTTTGGCCAAATTATGTATTATAAAAATATTTTCCAAAATTTTTGTTCACAAGACATGATCAAGTAGATCTTTGGGAATTTTTGACAGTAAACAAGTCAACAAAAATTCAATAATGAAATTAAATCCAGTAACTCCAAATGCAACTTTCTAGGGTCCCTTTCTAGGGTCTCTCTCCCCTCCCGCGGTCACAACGGGAGTATCGTGGACATAGGTGCTGATGCGAACGCTGTTGACTGGAGTCATTGCCGTTGTGTAGATGTAGACATTGTTGTTGGTGTCGGTGTCGAGGTAGCCGATCGTGATGTAGTTATAGTCGATGTCGTAGTGGTGTGGCCGCCAGTGCTGGAGGCGTAAAAAATTATGCGATTTTTTTTGATGGAGCTACAGTTGTGGAAGTTTTGCACCTTGTAGAGGTATCATCGGGACGTCTCTTGGACGTGGGTGAGACCACTGGTTTTGCTAGGACCGGAGAAACCCACGAAGCACACAAAGTTTTGGCAGAACCGTATGCGTGGTCGTAGCGCATCATAATTATGACGTCGGTTTGTCGATGTAGTCTTAGTCGTCGGACGCGGTTGATGCCGTCGTCAGGGTCGTGTACGCGGCCATGCCGTCGTCATGCCTTGCAGTTATACTATTAGAGGGCGTCGTAGATATATGTTCATCATGTGGACGGTATAGCACCGGCGGTGTGTTGACGAAAATGTTGATGAAGACCATCTTCATGTAGACCTTGGGGATGATGTGTCAATGATGAAGCAGCAGGCGTGATGTAGTGTGTCACTTGAATGCGTCCGACGTGGTGTCAATATCGTGTTGCACGTGATAAGTCGACGATGTCGTGTTCCACACCGGCCTGGCATGTGGATGATGTTGATGTCGCTTTTCGTGGATGCTCGACAAGGATCTTGGCTCGTAGCCTGGTGGTGTCGTACAACTTGATGTAGTTGTTCGGGTCATTGTTGTTCAGCTCGGTAATGTCCGGTGTAGAGATGGTGTCGGTGCAGTCGTGCACAGAGAGTCATGGTCAGCGTCAGGTGCTGGAGATGGTCGCCATCTTGTGTGTGATCGTGGTCGTTGGCCATGTCGACGAAGTTTCCGTCGACGAAGTTCCCACGGCCACACACCTAGCAGGCGGCGGTTCTGATTTTTGTCGATGTAGTGGCCGTGATATAGACGACACGCTGAGTCGCGGTGTAGTCATCGCGATGTAGTCCGGTTAGTACCTGACTCAGCTCCCTGGACCGCACGGATCATGTTGTGCTGCGCCGTGTGCACCGATTCTGTACCAGTCTTTGCTAGAGTAAGAGAGGATCTTATAGATCTTGGAATTTTATTTGGCTATAATTGGATCTAATCTTGAAAAATGAGAATTGAAATTGGATCTAATCTAGTCTACAAAAACTGATCTGATCTTTGATCAAACCGGGAGCCACGCTCCCGAGGAGAAGAGATTGATCTCCCCGGGGGCGGCGTGAGATGCGGAAGTGGTAGAAGTTTATGATCGGCGCCCGCGAGGCTAACCGCTCTGATACCGTGTGAAAAATATTGATATTAATATTTTGTTGTTGTATTGATCTGAACCTCACGGGGTATATACCAGTACATGAGAGAGGATAATCTTGGAGTACAAGAAGGTCTAGAATCCTAATCTTTTACAACTCCTATTTGTACACGTATTCTAACATTTATATCAGTGTTACAATATACTAGGTGCGAGAGAAAAATATTTCTTAAATGTGTTATCCGAGAACTAGTATAGTATTCTATTACACTTAATATTCCAGACTACATAACACTCAATTATCAAGACATTATTTGAAGTCTACCATCTTAATAAAAATCAAATATTTTGCAACAAAAGATGTAAAATGTTTCTCTTTGGATAGCCCGCTATATATGTAATACATCTAAGAAATTATTCCATCTAATATACTCCCCTCTGGTTCATTAACTTGAATATTTATGGATGTATAACAAACATAGATAAATTTGTAAGCATTCATAGGTTACTTTGTTGTTCATGGATGAATAATACATGTACAGGTATATTATGTCCGATAAATATGTTATAACTGTTTCGAGAGTATATTGTGGTCTTTCTTAGGTTTAATGTAAATAAAATACTATGAAACATCAGAGTATATATGTTCTCCTAAGTTAGTTTAAGTAAATAGAATACTCTGGAGGCGTCTATAGTGTTTTTATTAGATATCTGGTATTGCTCTTTTTTCCATGCATTTTCATGTCACGTGGGTTAAAACAATCAACAAGCAATGAGTGTGTGCTCTGTAGTACCGAAATACCGTCGTGTAGTATGCATCAATTTTTTCCTTTGTTTGATCTTTTTTCATCATCGCTGGGTGATTTTCGAATCCATCTGAATATGAGTACACACTGTGAACACAAGCCTCGAACGTGACGTGGGCATGCTGGTTGATCTCAACACAACCTTGGTGATCTAAAAAACAACACCACCTTGCCAACCAAGCTAGGCTCGATCAGGGCTGTCTTAAGGAGTTCGGGGACCCTATGTGAAACGCAAAATGGAGCCTAAACTTTGAAAAATTTACGTACTCCCTCCAATCAAATTTAGTTGACTTAGATTTGTCTAGATTCGATTGTATCTAGATAAAATTTGGTATTAAATACATCCATATCTTGACAAATTCGAGTCAATTAATTTATGTCGAAGAAATTAATAATAACTAAAATAAACTTTCACTTTATGCAGGTTATTCTTTTAACTACCCACTAGATCGGTACGTGGTCTTTCCTTCAGCCGGAGGAGAGAAGGCCAGCCATGGCATTTGGATGCAGCCGTTTGGAAATAATTTCACGGGAATTATTCAACCGGTGTGGCTGGCGTTTTGTTAATAGGATCACATGTTGATGAGACGTCTTTTTATGATACTTCGTTTCTTTAGGTGGCTGGTGCATGTTTCGACTCTATGTGACCCATGAGCTGGATTTTTTATAATAAACTTTTGTAAGACTCTTAATAAAGTAATAACAGCCATATGCATCAGTCGATGCAGAGGCCAGGGTCTCCCCCATTTCGAAAAAAAATTATATAACAATAATATGTGTTATTTCGTACAATATGTAGAGATATTAAACATTAATTTTACTAAAAGGTACCACTGAAGCAACAAACCAATCTCAGGTTCTGCTAAAAAGTATCAGCCGTCTAGTTTTTTCAAATAAAATCCTTAATTATAACTTCATAGTTAATTTTCTCTAGGATATCATTTTCAAGTGCTATTGTCGCCATTCCATCGAGGCTTTCTTGTGTCACAGTTCTAAGTAAGATTTCAACAATATTAGTTTGAAAAAGCTCATTTCCACCAATGCAAGTAGAGAAGCTCGACCGGTCCTCGGAAACAAGATATTATCAACATATATGTACAGTTCAGAAATAAGCCTAAATAAAACGACAATGTATCAATGAGTGTGGATTCCCACGGGTTTGATCCCCGCACACGTCCCACCATCGGTAGCCCGCATCATGATTGCTGAACAGATCCATGTTAATGTGTGTGGATACTGTAATAACTATGTTTTTCTTAGACATTGAGCCGTTTCATACACGTTCAGCCTGCGCGTGGTGTCCCGGGAAAGTAATTTCAAGCTATGCACGTAGACTATAACGTACCAGTCAGCAGGGAAAAGCTACTTTGGGGAAGTACCATACACTGGCTAGGGGCAAACTAACTACGGATGCTCCATTCCATCTGAAGGAGATATGCACTAAAGAAAAATAATAAACAGATTTTATTATCATATTTTAATTAGTTTTATATCATGCTATAACTGTGTCAATCGAAAACATTGTTACACATATGATATTGCGGGGACCCAGCATACCACTGCATATGTAGTACACTATAGTCGTTGATATGACATTCATAGAACATCATTCCGTAAATATCACACCCCTCAGAGTGGTACACCAGAAACATTGCGGGTCCATATTACAAACATAAACACTTCATTATTACAAACCAAGAGTTCTCAAACTTCAAATATTATGAAAATACAAACCAAACTTAAGTAGTTTCAGCGGAAGATATAAAATTCAAACTCATACTTCGAATTGAACTCAACAACTTATTCTATATAGTTCCTGTTGCTTGGCTCAATTGGTTTACTAATAACTAAGACAACTACTCGGACTCGTTGCCCTCCACTCCATAGCGTATCTCGTAGTCCACCCCTTCAACTCCTCTGGACAGGTCGGGTTCCTCGTAGCAGACGTCCTCTTATCCATCAGCTACGTACATCGAAGTGTCTTCTGGATTCTCAGAGTCTGAGCAGGGGTTCAAAGGAAAGAGTGAGTAACAGCGTTACCCAGCAAGTTCATTATATGCAATGTGGAAAGTTTGATGCTCTATCTACCACCTCGGACAATATGTCCTTGGTACTATGCAATTTTCGTAAACATTTCTTCAAAGATTGATTTTATTATCAAAAACTATGCCCACCAGCCTTCACAGGTTGACCAGAACTTCATGGAGTTCCTTTTTTGCCGTGTTCATAGCTCCTTCCCGGAATAGGGAGTAACATGTCACAATTCTTACACTCTGCAGAGGTGCGTTGCTTTACCCATGAGAGATCAACTCCTTGTTGCACAATTGGGCGTACTTTCCCGTCCAGAATTCCATGATGTGGGGGCCAGTAGGTGATCCAAGACAATCACTGCCCTCTCCACGACCCCATATGTCTGCACGATCCTCCGGGGCTGACTACACCTCCATTAAGCCCTCATAGATGTGCTCTGATGCATGATATCAGTTAATTATTCTTAAATTCTTGAAGAAAATGATTGTCATCTTCACTTTTAAATATAGATCCTTAAGATCAATAGATATTAGAGGTGCTACTCCATAAGAGATGTGCTCTGAATCTTGTTCTAAGGCTGCTGATATATATGAATGTGGAGATTTAAGTTTATATCCAAGATCTATGATGCATAGGCTGAGATCTTGGATTTGTTTGTAAGGATGTGTCATTGGCTTTCATCTAAATGCTTCTGGGATGAATATACACCCCACTTGGGTGTTTTCTAAGAAGATTAGGTAAACAACATATGCTTATTTGACTCTATGATAATTTGATCATGTGGTGATGGTATTTGAACTCACTAGATTATTTGTTGGTTGATGATGTTGTGGTGTTGCTGGTTGCCTTCTCTAGCTCTGCATCACCTGGTGATGCTCTTGTGACTTTGTGCTTGACCTTTCTTTCCACCTGCTCCACCCCCTCCTTATGTTACCATCAAGTGGAGATCTGATGGTTGATTTGGGTTAAGTTGGTGGAGTATTTGGCTATGGTTTCAGCAAGCTCTATAGCTATGAGTGTGTGCCTGAGAAGGAGAAATGAGCTCCTTTGTTCTCCTTGATGGTGCTCTGTATGGTAGCTTGTACTGCTGTTGTTAGCTTGACAGCACACACCATGCAGTTAGTCGACTAAGCTGTATGTGTGTGTGAGCTATACATGTGGATCAGCTCAAGTAACTTGGCTTTTACTCTTACCTATTTACTGATTGACAGCCTGGTGAAACTTACTTTTATCCACTTGTCTTTTACTATAATCTTAACTATTTACGGAGAAGAACAGATACTTCACTTTTGGTGAAACTTACCCTTTTATTTACTCAATGATGTACCATGAACATTGCACTTTACTGTTCAACACTAAGAGTAAAAATTATCTAACTAACCCCTAATTTCCTTTCTAGTGGTTTATCTTATTTGCAGGAACAAGATCTGGACTCACAAGATTAGTATAGGAGTAGATAGTTAGTATAGGTTCTTCTTGTAACCTTCTTTGTAATCTTTTTGTAAAGGATCTTGTAAATATATTACTATAAGTTAATAAAGTTAAATTTCTGTTCTTTTTAACCTTATACCTTTGATGTATTTGTCATCAGTTGTGACCTTATTATAAAATAGAGAAATGAGAATTACTTCTTATTTAATTTTCTTTGTCATTATTTCTTATTTTTTATTACTATTTCTATATTAAAATCAACAATGTTAATAAGGTTTTCTTTTGGAAAACCCTTCAACACTTATAACTTTTCATATTTAGATACTTTCAATTTTCTTTAAATTTCAAATTTGAATTCAAAGTAATTTCCCCAAATTCTTAATACTGCCTAAAGTCTTGACAAAATTCATAGCAATCACTAATAAGAGCTATTCCTACCTCTAGTTAGCGAAAGAAACTCTGATCCCTTTAGTGTTTTATTTGGCGAAAAATTTACCCTGATTTTACAGATGCATGCATGCACAAACTTATATTCCTATTTCTACCCTTCGTTGGATCCTAATGCTGGGATGGTACATATATGTAAACAAACCAAGTCCCTAGTAGCCTCTATATATACTAGTTCATTGTGCAACCGATGATCAAGTTTTCCTGATCATGGGGCATTTATGCCAGTTGATAATGAAGTCATGTCATTAGTGATGTGATGGACATTACCCATATAAGTATTGCACATGATCAAGTCACATAGTTCATCGCTGCAATAATTAGAAGCATAGTATCCTTCTTCTTAGACCATGAGATCATATTAATCACTATCACCTGAGGCTGCTTTGGCTGCATCAACTATCACACCATAACCCAGTGATCATAAAGGTGTATGTCGGGTATTTTATAGGGATATTTTGAGGCCTATGCATCAAGATCGGGATTTGTTCACCCACATGACAGGAAGATACACATGGCCCACTCGATGAGTTACATCCATAATGTTGCAACATGTGACTAGGTCACGGGGATGAAATATCACGGGAACGAGTAAAGCAACACTTGCCAGTAACAAGATTGAACAAGGTATAGTGATACGGATGATTAGATCTCGGACAAGCCAAGTATTGAATTAACAAAGGGAATTGGACTCGATGTTTATGGTTCAAACAACATTAAATATCATGGAATGCACATGGGTCATTATGGGCATCCTGGTCCCGCTATTGATCATTGATATGAGAGGTGTCTCGATCATATCAATGATGTTCCCGAACCATAGGGAAACACACTTAAGGCTGCGATGATGCGGAGATTGTTTTGGTTGTATCGAGTCATCGAAGAAGAAAGCAGAATCGTGCAGGACGATCCGTAGTGGTCCGGAGTGAACCCAAAAGTGTTTCGTCTCAATGGGAATTGAATAATATTTTATATTATGTATATTTAATAAATATTAAAATTGTGATTTTAGGGGCATCCCACCTCATTGGGCCCTCCCGGAGGGAAATGCCCATGGAAGGTCGCCGCCATAGTGGAGGAGGGGTGGGTGGGCCTTGGCACACGTGGGGCACATGGCCACCACGACCGAACGTCCCACCCTCTCCCCTACTCCCTATTTTAGTCACACACGAGGGAGCCTTTGGGAAGGGCAGACCCCCTTCCCCTCTATAAGGAGGTGCCTATGGGTGGGAAAATAACACCAATATTCTCTAAGGCATTTTTCTTAGGGAAATCTCTCTCTCTCTCGTTGCCTTTTGTGATGGCACGGTTCCTAGAATAATTGTACATACAAGAGACGACGCAATTGCAACATGTTGTTGTGCTGCGAGGATTCCAGCCAGAAGATTTACTTCCGCACTCTCGGTAGGGATCAGAGAATCGTAGGTCGTCATTGTAAACCGGATGTCTGCGAAACCACGGAGTTGCTGCCACTGGTGGAACATGGATTATCGTGCAAGTACCAGGGGGACTTGCGAGGAGTTTTGCAACCTTGATGTCGGCTACGAGTACGACTATATCATCCACGTTCCTCGCGGAACGTTAACCGCTTTCAGTCTACAAGGGTATATTACCGAAACTTCTCCGTCACAGCATTAATCTTAGATAGATCCTGGCATATGGTGTTGCGCTAGATAAGAAAAAATTGTGTTTCTTCTATGAACCCCCGCAGTGGTATCAGAGTCGATCTATGCATAGTAATGTCTGTACGGTTATGCATAGTAATTCCTGTACGCTTAGAAAACATGTTGAATTTTGGCATTGATCCTATAGTTGTTACCCTCTCACGTGTACTTGTTTATATCGCGACACTGTTTGATAAATAGGCCTAGACCGTCTTTACGCATAATATTACGCGAGACTGGTTCCACGCTCAACATACAGCTTGTACCAAATAACTAGCTAGCGGGTGTCTATCTCTATTTCAGTAGTTGATATGGCATTTGTAACAGAGGGTTTCCGAAAGGGGTGTAGTAGAGACAACTATTTGATTCATGTTGTGGTTGGAAGTTTGTAGGTAGAAACAGTTCTGTCGCAAAATCCCTAGCAGCCACATAAAACTTGCAAAAGATAAAGTAGAAGCGTCTAACTTTATTTTGTAGGGGATGTGATTTGATATGGTCTTGGTCGTGGCTAAGATAAAGTGGGTTACATTTATGTTACTAAGTAGTAAATAATAGTCATCGTATCTATGAACGACCTACTGGTGGCATCGTGGACTTGGCTCCGTACCTGTCGCAAGATGAATATCATGAGATCATGGAGCGAGAAGAAATACCATATCATATCACTAAATATGCATGTGATTTTGATACCTTTATACATCTTATTGTTTTCTAGTATTAGATACTAGACGATAGCATTATATAAGATGATCCCTATTAATACTAATAAAAGTGTTCTTCCTAAAGTGTGCGCCACCAAGAAAGTCGATTGTTATGAAGCAGATCGTGTGCTAGACATATCGACGTTCACATATGGTGGGTGAAATCCATGTATGCACTACGAATATACTTAGGTTGAATTGGCAAGCCTAGCATGTACAGATATATCCTCGGAACATGATAAGATCGAAATATCGAGCATGGGTCAGATGAATGTTGTGATTGACATTGTGTTGTCCACCTATGCAACAATATCAAAGGCCGTGAGGATCAGAGATGATATAGTGAATTGGGATCATGTAATCGCTAAAACCATCCAAGGGATGACAGTCTTAGTGGGAGCTTAGTTAATAATTTATTTATAAATTGAACTCATATGAACTTAGTCTAAATATCTTTGCAAATATCCTTGTAGATTATGTCCTAATACCAATGAGTCTTTCCAACCATGGTACTTGTCTAGCATGATGAGAAACTTAAGATAGTCGGGTCAAACTTCATGGATTGGTACCAATGTCGGAGGATACCCTCGATATAGATGATCTTCTCTACGTGATACAAGAACCACTAGGAGATAGTTCATATGACTCCATAGATGAGCAAGAGAATGATGACTATCATGCTCGTCATTACATTCCGTTGTCTTCCAATGTGCCATGTTCCTTTAGATGGGGACTGAGTTGCGGCTGCGTTTCTTCAACACCGACGCATAAATGGTCGATGAATAAGGTACTCTTCGCAAGTCAGGATTATGAAGTATGAGTTGTTGGATGAGTTTCTTTCAATCAAGCTAGAAGAAAACGCTTGCTTGGAGAATCACTTAGCCATCATGCACGAGCTTCATGAATGCCTCACACACGATGTGAACTATTTAATGAGAGACAACTTTGCGATAGATGGGGTGTTATGCTTGCTTCCTCCTAGTTACAAAGATGTCATCATGGGTTATATCATTAGAAATGAACCGTTCACCTTTCATGAGTTCTTGATAGAGTTGAGAACTCTCAAAGTAGGCTCGATCATAGTGGATTTCATTGATAAAGAAAGTATATATTGAATATACAAGTTATAGTTATTCTTGCAAAACCCGTTGCAGTTTACAAAGTATTGCATACTTGTTCTGTTCTATGAAAATAGGATTGCACCTTGAGAATTTGCGGAAGAAACGAGGCGATGTTGCATGATGACGACATGCAAGATAATTGATTGCCGACATCATTCCTTTCCTCGAAATTTATCATTTGGATTAGTGGATTTGAATAAATATTGTATTTGTTGTGTGTGAACTTTATTAGTATGTCTTGCTTTTAGCGAGTCAATTATTCATATGAGTAAGTGACAAGCCAGTTGTACTATTCTTATGAATAATATCTTTTATGATCACATCGCGATTATGAATGAGTTATTCTCATCGTTGTTTGATACGTCCAAAACGTATCTACTTTCCCGAACACTTTTGCTATTGTTTTTCCTCTATACTTGTGTGATTTGGATGCAACTAATGCAGACTGACGCTGTTTTCAGCAGAATTGCCTTGATGTCTACTTTTTATGCAGAAAATCAACTATCAGGAAAATTTCCAGAAAATATGCCAAAAATCCTATTTCACCCGAAGACTCCAGGAGCCAGAATACGAGACGGAGAAGAGCCAGGGGTGGCCACACCACCACAGTGGCCTTGAGCCCAGGCCGCGCCAGGGGTGGTGTGGGCCCCCCAGGCACCCCCTCGGCCTCTCTCTTCTCCTATAAGGAGCCTTCTAACCTAAAAACTTCGGGGGGTTCGATGTTTTTCCAGAAGGAGTTCCGCTCCGCCGCCACCACTAGATTCCGCGAAACAGCACCAGAAACTCCGTTCTGGCACCCTGCCGGGACGGGGAATTGGAGGAGATCATCGCCATCATCATCACCATCGCTTCTCCATCGACCATCCATGTTTCCCCCATCTATGAGTGAGTAATCCCCCGCTGTAGGCTATGGGGATGGTAGGGATTGGATGAGATCGTTCATGTAATGGCATCAGATTGTTAGGGCATGGTGCCTAGTATCTTTTATTAGTGTTTTATGACTTTGTTACGACTTGTTGTGCTTAATGTTTGTCACTAGGGCCCGAGTGCCATGATTTCAGATCTGAACATGTTATTGATTCATTATGATAGTTTTGTTCTTGGTCTTATCTACAAGTTGTATGCACACGTTGTTGTCCGGAACCTATGGCCCCGAAGTGACAGAAATCAGGATAACCGTAAGGGAATGGCTTTGATGTGAAGATTACATGTGTTCACGGAGTGTTAATGCTTTGCTCTGGTGCTCTATTAAAAGGAGTACCTTAATTGCTAGTAGTTCCCTAGAGGCCCCGCTGCAAACGGGCTGGTAGGACAAAAGATGTTGTGCAAGTTCTCATTGCGAGCACGTATGACTATATATGGAACACATGCCTAGGATTGTCTAGTACTTGGATGCTTTATCTTATTTATCTGCTATTGCCCTTTGTTCTGATTGCTACGTGAATTGTCTTGTCCATGCAATGCCCGTCCATCCATCCATATGCCCGTCCATCCATACAAAACTGATGCTACTGATAAACTGCTGTGAGCAAGATTGTTTCCAGGTGCAGCTGAATTGACAACTCAGTTGTTAAGGCTGATAAATATTCTTTGGCTCCCCTTGTGTTGAATCAATAAATTGGGTTTCACTTCCCTCAAAAATACTGCGATACACCCCCTATACTTATGGGTCATCAAGACTATTTTCTGGCGCCGTTGCCGGGGAGCATAGCTTTATTTATCAAGCTCACTTGGATTCTCTATTGTTCGCTGCTATCCATCCATCATGGGTAAGTCTCGTGATGGCAAGGTTCCTATTTTACCATCCACTACAAGAAGAGGTACTGTTCTGAACACCTCTGTTGCTCTTGATTCACCGTCTGTTTTGAGTAAGTTCCTTACACCACCACATACACATGCTACACACACTGCTACTACTGCTGAATCTGAAACTTCTGATACTTATGATGCTGCTTCTCATGCTTGATAAGAGTGGTTCATTAGGTCCTTTCCTAGATGCTACGATTGCTAGAACTATAGCTGGAAATACCGAAACTCCTAATGAAGACACTACCACACCTGTTAGCTCACCTAAGTCTAGTGAGAGTTATAATATTGAAGACGGTTATGTTGAGATGACCGACGAGTTTATTAAAGAATGTAAGAACACCCATGATAGGAGCGCTGCTAAGAGTCTCCTTGAGAGGCGTACTATTAGACCCAAATTATCTCGTGCTGCTAAGTTTGCTTCTTCTCCCATAAACATTATAGATGAAGATTATGATTTCTCTCTCGATCTATCTTACATAGCTATTGTCGAGAAAGAACCTTTTTGTGGGACTAAGAATGAAAGTGCGGTAGCACATATGAATGAACTTTCTACCATGAGTGGCTTGTTTTCTAATGATATTAATATGCGTACTTACTTTGTTGCTAAGATTTTCCCTTTTCCGAAGGAGAAGCTAAAACTTGGTTTAGTAATTTACCTCCTGGATCTATTGATAGCCCTGAGTGCTTGATTAGTACTTTCCTGCAGAAATATTTTCCTCCGGTGCTAGACATGCTATTTTGCAGAACTTTTGATTTTAAGCAGGAGAAAAACAGGTATTGCCGATCTTGGGCAAGGTTTTGTCTTTGATTCATGCAGTGGAAGTCCATTACCTAAGAATGAGCTTCTTGATATATTTTATAATGGACTAACTGAGGAATCTAGGACATACCTAGATAGTTGTGCTGATTGTGTTTTCAGGAATAGGACTCCTAAGGAAGCTGAGGAATTAATGGCTAAAATAAGCAAGAATTATGAAGATTGGAATCCTCCTAAACAAGCTATGCCTGAAGTTATTGTACCTGAACCATCTATTCCCGTGCCTATTCCAACATCAAAGAAGAGGGGAGTTATTGAATTAAATGATGAAGTGATGAAGGAAGCTAAGAAATGTCTTAATGAGAAGGGAATTAAAGCTGCAAATGTCAAGAATTTACCTCCTATAGAAGAATTATTTAAGCCTATTCCCTACTCACCCACTATTGAGGTACACTCTCTCCAACACTTTGATGAAGGTGATATCCCTTACTCTAAACCTCCTGATCAATGCTTAGAAGAATTTGATATCTTTATTGTTAAGCAAGATAAATTTAATAAATGGGTGCAAAATCATCTAATGGAAAACACTAGAGCTATTGTTGAGTTGAAAGATATTGTGGAAAGAACCTCTAATGATGTTAAAATGATTGTTAAACACTTTCAAATGGTTCAAACTCAAATAGATCACCTCGTTAAAGTGCAAAACGACTTGCTAGTTAATGCTGCTAAAGAAAAACATGCTTATGAAATTAGAACTAGAAGTGGTGCTGCTACCCAGGATCCTCTATATCCCGAGGGGCATCCCAAAAGAATTGAGCAGGATTCTCAACAAGCTGAAAATAGTGGTTCTACTCGTAAGAAAAGGAAAAAGAAACATAAAACTATTGTAGAACCCTCTGAACCTGCTATAGATCCTAATAGTATATCTATCTCTGATGCTGAAACTGAAAGTGGTAATGAGGAAAATGTTGTTCCTAATGAAGAAAAAGTTGAAGAAGAACCTGAAAACCACACTAAGAATACTAAATACACCAAAGAAGATTTTATTGCTAAGAAACATGGTAGTGAAAGAGAGCCTTGGGTCCAAAACCTATGCCATTCCCTGATAAGAAACAGAAGTCAAAGGAAGATGAACACTATAATAAGTTTTGTGAGTGGATGAAGCCCTTATTCTTGCAAATTCCTTTGACTGATGCTATTAAATTGCCTCCTTACTCAAAGTATATGAAGGACATTGTCTCGAATAAAAGGAAGATCCCTAATGAAGAAATTTCTACTCTGCTTGCTAATTATTCCTTCAATGGTAAGGTTCCTAAGAAACTTGGAGACCCAGGGATTCCAACTATCCCTTGCTCTATTAAAAACAGTTATGTTAGAACTGCTTTGTGTGATTTGGGAGCTGGAGTTAGTGTTATGCCTTTCTCTCTCTATAAGAGGCTTCAACTTGAAAAATTAATACCAACTGATATATCTTTGCAAATGGCTGATAAATCTACCACTATTCCTGTGGGTATATGTGAGGATGTACCTGTTCAGGTGGCTCACAATTGCTTGATATTGACTGATTTTGTTGTGCTTGAAATGCCCGAAGATGATAATATGTCTATTATTCTTGGGAGACCCTTTCTTAATACTGCAGGAGCTGTTATTAATTGTAATCAAGGAAAGGTGACCTTCAATGTTAATGACAAGGAACATACTATTTATTTCCCCAAGAAGATTGAAAGGACTTATGGTTTGAATTCAATTGAACATGTTGAAGGCATTCAAGTTGGAGAAATATATTGTCCCATACCAAGAGAAAAATTTGAAACTATTATGATTGGGACCATTGCTATCAAGGTTAAGGTAACATAATCATTAGTGGAGTACAAAGTTTTCTCTCATATGCAATTGTTTTGGTAGCAAGACTTGATCAACCTTGCTAACAAAAGGATTCCATTGAACAAAACAATGTTTTCATTATGATTATCTCTGTTTATTTCTATCCTTTGCATTTTAGTTTTTGCTTTCATTTAGTTTTCTTTGTGTTGTTAGTTGCTTGCATGCTAGAACTTCTGTAGTTCTAGCCTTGTTTTGTATTTGCATCACGTTTCAAAAAGAAAAAAATCTGTCTGTCATTCTTCTATTTCTGAAAAATGCCCAAAAATAAATTGTCTCAAAAAATTTCAGAAAATTCATATTATTTTTTTATGTGAAAAAAGGGGCAGAGGAGTACCTGGGAGGTACCAGGGGGGCCCACTAGGCAGGCACACCACATGGTGCCGCGGCCAGCCTTGGGTGGCGCCATGCCCTAGTGTGGGCTACCCCTGGCCCCCCACCAACTCTCTCACCTGCCACTTTCTTCTCTCTCCCGAGTAAGCTCCAGTTCATAGCTCAAAATCGTGTTCTTGCTGTGCTTGTTGTTGGTGCACTCAGTTGAGCTTAGTGTATTTAGAATTTCTTATTGTAAAATAAACGTTAGTTTAGTTCCGCATTCTTTCTAGCCAAAACCATAATAGTTTTTAAATTGCATATTCACCCCCTTTAGAAGACATCTCTATCCTTTCATAGGAACGAGATGACCCCGCATTCTTGCACACCTCTCTCTTAGCCCCCTCCCCAATGGCCGCGTACACACCTTTTTCTACCCCCCCCCCCCATGGTTGTGCCCCAAGAGAGTTGAGTAGAGAAGAATGGGAGACATGATTTTAAGATGCAATATTCAAAGATTTGTACTAATTGAATATGGTTCAGAGTAAATTGACAAAGAGAATACATCGAGGGGATAGAGCATGAAAAGGTGGATATCTAGGTTTAATTTCCCATTTTCTCATGATATTTTATTGAACTTAAATCCAAAATTTAAAATGTCTTGAAACTATTCTTATGATCCAACTTTGAATTTTTGAACATAATTTTGTGATATTTTTTGATGAAATAGGTCAAAAATACTATTCCTTGCATTGGGGGATTTTCTAGAATGTTTAGATGAAAAAGTATGCATAAACCATAATTTTCTATTTATGTCATTTTAAACATTATTAAAATGGGTTATTTATATACCATAAATATAAGTAGGATGGAAAAGTACATAATTAAGATCAAAAAGGTGATTTTTCATAATTTAATTTTTTGAAAATAAATACCCTTTTTAATCTAGAATAGGGTTTTAGGATTTTTCAGGAGAAAACTGAAAAAAGCTTTTGGCCAAATTATGTATTATAAAAATATTTTCCAAAATTTTTGTTCACAAGACATGATCAAGTAGATCTTTGGGAATTTTTGACAGTAAACAAGTCAACAAAAATTCAATAATGAAATTAAATCCAGTAACTCCAAATGCAACTTTCTAGGGTCCCTTTCTAGGGTCTCTCTCCCCTCCCGCGGTCACAACGGGAGTATCGTGGACATAGGTGCTGATGCGAACGCTGTTGACTGGAGTCATTTCCGTTGTGTAGATGTAGACATTGTTGTTGGTGTCGGTGTCGAGGTAGCCGATCGTGATGTAGTTATAGTCGATGTCGTAGTGGTGTGGCCGCCAGTGCTGGAGGCGTAAAAAATTATGCGATTTTTTTTGATGGAGCTACAGTTGTGGAAGTTTTGCACCTTGTAGAGGTATCATCGGGACGTCTCTTGGACGTGGGTGAGACCACTGGTTTTGCTAGGACCGGAGAAACCCACGAAGCACACAAAGTTTTGGCAGAACCGTATGCGTGGTCGTAGCGCATCATAATTATGACGTCGGTTTGTCGATGTAGTCTTAGTCGTCGGACGCGGTTGATGCCGTCGTCAGGGTCGTGTACGCGGCCATGCCGTCGTCATGCCTTGCAGTTATACTATTAGAGGGCGTCGTAGATATATGTTCATCATGTGGACGGTATAGCACCGGCGGTGTGTTGACGAAAATGTTGATGAAGACCATCTTCATGTAGACCTTGGGGATGATGTGTCAATGATGAAGCAGGCGTGATGTAGTGTGTCGCTTGAATGCGTCCGACGTGGTGTCAATATCGTGTTGCACGTGATAAGTCGACGATGTCGTGTTCCACACCGGCCTGGCATGTGGATGATGTTGATGTCGCTTTTCGTGGATGCTCGACAAGGATCTTGGCTCGTAGCCTGGTGGTGTCGTACAACTTGATGTAGTTGTTCGGGTCATTGTTGTTCAGCTCGGTAATGTCCGGTGTAGAGATGGTGTCGGTGCAGTCGTGCACAGAGAGTCATGGTCAGCGTCAGGTGCTGGAGATGGTCGCCATCTTGTGTGTGATCGTGGTCGTTGGCCATGTCGACGAAGTTTCCGTCGACGAAGTTCCCACGGCCACACACCTAGCAGGCGGCGGTTCTGATTTTTGTCGATGTAGTGGCCGTGATATAGACGACACGCTGAGTCGCGGTGTAGTCATCGCGATGTAGTCCGGTTAGTACCTGACTCAGCTCCCTGGACCGCACGGATCATGTTGTGCTGCGCCGTGTGCACCGATTCTGTACCAGTCTTTGCTAGAGTAAGAGAGGATCTTATAGATCTTGGAATTTTATTTGGCTATAATTGGATCTAATCTTGAAAAATGAGAATTGAAATTGGATCTAATCTAGTCTACAAAAACTGATCTGATCTTTGATCAAACCGGGAGCCACGCTCCCGAGGAGAAGAGATTGATCTCCCCGGGGGCGGCGTGAGATGCGGAAGTGGTAGAAGTTTATGATCGGCGCCATGAGGCTAACGCTGATACCGTGTGAAAATATTGATATTAATATTTTGTTGTTGTATTGATCTGAACCTCACGGGGTATATACCAGTACATGAGAGAGGATAATCTTGGAGTACAAGAAGGTCTAGAATCCTAATCTTTTACAACTCCTATTTGTACACGTATTCTAACATTTATATCAGTGTTACAATATACTAGGTGCGAGAGAAAAATATTTCTTAAATGTGTTATCCGAGAACTAGTATAGTATTCTATTACACTTAATATTCCAGACTACATAACACTCAATTATCAAGACATTATTTGAAGTCTACCATCTTAATAAAAATCAAATATTTTGCAACAAAAGATGTAAAATGTTTCTCTTTGGATAGCCCGCTATATATGTAATACATCTAAGAAATTATTCCATCTAATATACTCCCCTCTGGTTCATTAACTTGAATATTTATGGATGTATAACAAACATAGATAAATTTGTAAGCATTCATAGGTTACTTTGTTGTTCATGGATGAATAATACATGTACAGGTATATTATGTCCGATAAATATGTTATAACTGTTTCGAGTATATTGTGGTCTTTCTTAGGTTTAATGTAAATAAAATACTATGAAACATCAGAGTATATATGTTCTCCTAAGTTAGTTTAAGTAAATAGAATACTCTGGAGGCGTCTATAGTGTTTTTATTAGATATCTGGTATTGCTCTTTTTTCCATGCATTTTCATGTCACGTGGGTTAAAACAATCAACAAGCAATGAGTGTGTGCTCTGTAGTAACGAAATACCGTCGTGTAGTATGCATCAATTTTTCCTTTGTTTGATCTTTTTTCATCATCGCTGGGTGATTTTCGAATCCATCTGAATATGAGTACACACTGTGAACACAAGCCTCGAACGTGACGTGGGCATGCTGGTTGATCTCAACACAACCTTGGTGATCTAAAAAACAACACCACCTTGCCAACCAAGCTAGGCTCGATCAGGGCTGTCTTAAGGAGTTCGGGGACCCTATGTGAAACGCAAAATGGAGCCTAAACTTTGAAAAATTTACGTACTCCCTCCAATCAAATTTAGTTGACTTAGATTTGTCTAGATTCGATTGTATCTAGATAAAATTTGGTATTAAATACATCCATATCTTGACAAATTCGAGTCAATTAATTTATGTCGAAGAAATTAATAATAACTAAAATAAACTTTCACTTTATGCAGGTTATTCTTTTAACTACCCACTAGATCGGTACGTGGTCTTTCCTTCAGCCGGAGGAGAGAAGGCCAGCCATGGCATTTGGATGCAGCCGTTTGGAAATAATTTCACGGGAATTATTCAACCGGTGTGGCTGGCGTTTTGTTAATAGGATCACATGTTGATGAGACGTCTTTTTATGATACTTCGTTTCTTTAGGTGGCTGGTGCATGTTTCGACTCTATGTGACCCATGAGCTGGATTTTTTATAATAAACTTTTGTAAGACTCTTAATAAAGTAATAACAGCCATATGCATCAGTCGATGCAGAGGCCAGGGTCTCCCCCATTTCGAAAAAAAATTATATAACAATAATATGTGTTATTTCGTACAATATGTAGAGATATTAAACATTAATTTTACTAAAAGGTACCACTGAAGCAACAAACCAATCTCAGGTTCTGCTAAAAAGTATCAGCCGTCTAGTTTTTTCAAATAAAATCCTTAATTATAACTTTATAGTTAATTTTCTCTAGGATATCATTTTCAAGTGCTATTGTCGCCATTCCATCGAGGCTTTCTTGTGTCACAGTTCTAAGTAAGATTTCAACAATATTAGTTTGAAAAAGCTCATTTCCACCAATGCAAGTAGAGAAGCTCGACCGGTCCTCGGAAACAAGATATTATCAACATATATGTACAGTTCAGAAATAAGCCTAAATAAAACGACAATGTATCAATGAGTGTGGATTCCCACGGGTTTGATCCCCGCACACGTCCCACCATCGGTAGCCCGCATCATGATTGCTGAACAGATCCATGTTAATGTGTGTGGATACTGTAATAACTATGTTTTTCTTAGACATTGAGCCGTTTCATACACGTTCAGCCTGCGCGTGGTGTCCCGGGAAAGTAATTTCAAGCTATGCACGTAGACTATAACGTACCAGTCAGCAGGGAAAAGCTACTTTGGGGAAGTACCATACACTGGCTAGGGGCAAACTAACTACGGATGCTCCATTCCATCTGAAGGAGATATGCACTAAAGAAAAATAATAAACAGATTTTATTATCATATTTTAATTAGTTTTATATCATGCTATAACTGTGTCAATCGAAAACATTGTTACACATATGATATTGCGGGGACCCAGCATACCACTGCATATGTAGTACACTATAGTCGTTGATATGACATTCATAGAACATCATTCCGTAAATATCACACCCCTCAGAGTGGTACACGAAACATTATGGTCCATATTACAAACATAAACACTTCATTATTACAAACCAAGAGTTCTCAAACTTCAAATATTATGAAAATACAAACCAAACTTAAGTAGTTTCAGCGGAAGATATAAAATTCAAACTCATACTTCGAATTGAACTCAACAACTTATTCTATATAGTTCCTGTTGCTCGGCTCAATTGGTTTACTTATAACTAAGGCAACTACTCGGACTCGTTGCCCTCCACTCCGTAGCGTATCTCGTAGTCCACCCCTTCGACTCCTCTGGACAAGTCGGGTTCTTCGTAGCAGACGTCCTCTTGTCCATCAGCTACGTACATCGAAGTGTCTTCTGGATTCTCAGAGTCTAAGCAGGGGATCAAAGGAAAGAGTGAGTAACAGCGTTACACTGCAATTTAATTATATGCAATGTGGGAAGTTTGATGCTCTATCTACCACCTCGGACAATATGTCCTTGGTACTATGCAATTTTCGTAAACATTTCTTCAAAGATTGATTTTATTATCAAAAACTATGCCCACCAGCCTTCACAGGTTGACCAGAACTTCATGGAGTTCCTTTTTTGCCGTGTTCATAGCTCCTTCCCGGAATAGGGAGTAACATGTCACAATTCTTACACTCTGCAGAGGTGCGTTGCTTTACCCATGAGAGATCAACTCCTTGTTGCACAATTGGGCGTACTTTCCCGTCCAGAATTCCATGATGTGGGGGCCAGTAGGTGATCCAAGACAATCACTGCCCTCTCCACGACCCCATATGTCTGCACGATCCTCCGGGGCTGACTACACCTCCATTAAGCCCTCATAGATGTGCTCTGATGCATGATATCAGTTAATTATTCTTAAATTCTTGAAGAAAATGATTGTCATCTTCACTTTTAAATATAGATCCTTAAGATCAATAGATATTAGAGGTGCTACTCCATAAGAGATGTGCTCTGAATCTTGTTCTAAGGCTGCTGATATATATGAATGTGGAGATTTAAGTTTATATCCAAGATCTATGATGCATAGGCTGAGATCTTGGATTTGTTTGTAAGGATGTGTCATTGGCTTTCATCTAAATGCTTCTGGGATGAATATACACCCCACTTGGGTGTTTTCTAAGAAGATTAGGTAAACAACATATGCTTATTTGACTCTATGATAATTTGATCATGTGGTGATGGTATTTGAACTCACTAGATTATTTGTTGGTTGATGATGTTGTGGTGTTGCTGGTTGCCTTCTCTAGCTCTGCATCACCTGGTGATGCTCTTGTGACTTTGTGCTTGACCTTTCTTTCCACCTGCTCCACCCCCTCCTTATGTTACCATCAAGTGGAGATCTGATGGTTGATTTGGGTTAAGTTGGTGGAGTATTTGGCTATGGTTTCAGCAAGCTCTATAGCTATGAGTGTGTGCCTGAGAAGGAGAAATGAGCTCCTTTGTTCTCCTTCGACTGGTGCTCTGTATGGTAGCTTGTACTGCTGATGTTAGCTTGACAACACACACCATGCAGCTAGTCGACTAAGCTGTATGTGTGTGTGAGCTATACATGTGGATCAGCTCAAGTAACTTGGCTTTTACTCTTACCTATTTACTGATTGACAGCCTGGTGAAACTTACTTTTATCCACTTGTCTTTTACTATAATCTTAACTATTTACGGAGAAGAACAGATACTTCACTTTTGGTGAAACTTACCCTTTTATTTACTCAATGATGTACCATGAACATTGCACTTTACTGTTCAACACTAAGAGTAAAAATTATCTAACTAACCCCTAATTTCCTTTCTAGTGGTTTATCTTATTTGCAGGAACAAGATCTGGACTCACAAGATTAGTATAGGAGTAGATAGTTAGTATAGGTTCTTCTTGTAACCTTCTTTGTAATCTTTTTGTAAAGGATCTTGTAAATATATTACTATAAGTTAATAAAGTTAAATTTCTGTTCTTTTTAACCTTATACCTTTGATGTATTTGTCATCAGTTGTGACCTTATTATAAAATAGAGAAATGAGAATTACTTCTTATTTAATTTTCTTTGTCATTATTTCTTATTTTTTATTACTATTTCTATATTAAAATCAACAATGTTAATAAGGTTTTCTTTTGGAAAACCCTTCAACACTTATAACTTTTCATATTTAGATACTTTCAATTTTCTTTAAATTTCAAATTTGAATTCAAAGTAATTTCCCCAAATTCTTAATACTGCCTAAAGTCTTGACAAAATTCATAGCAATCACTAATAAGAGCTATTCCTACCTCTAGTTAGCGAAAGAAACTCTGATCCCTTTAGTGTTTTATTTGGCGAAAAATTTACCCTGATTTTACAGATGCATGCATGCACAAACTTATATTCCTATTTCTACCCTTCGTTGGATCCTAATGCTGGGATGGTACATATATGTAAACAAACCAAGTCCCTAGTAGCCTCTATATATACTAGTTCATTGTGCAACCGATGATCAAGTTTTCCTGATCATGGGGCATTTATGCCAGTTGATAATGAAGTCATGTCATTAGTGATGTGATGGACATTACCCATATAAGTATTGCACATGATCAAGTCACATAGTTCATCGCTGCAATAATTAGAAGCATAGTATCCTTCTTCTTAGACCATGAGATCATATTAATCACTATCACCTGAGGCTGCTTTGGCTGCATCAACTATCACACCATAACCCAGTGATCATAAAGGTGTATGTCGGGTATTTTATAGGGATATTTTGAGGCCTATGCATCAAGATCGGGATTTGTTCACCCACATGACAGGAAGATACACATGGCCCACTCGATGAGTTACATCCATAATGTTGCAACATGTGACTAGGTCACGGGGATGAAATATCACGGGAACGAGTAAAGCAACACTTGCCAGTAACAAGATTGAACAAGGTATAGTGATACGGATGATTAGATCTCGGACAAGCCAAGTATTGAATTAACAAAGGGAATTGGACTCGATGTTTATGGTTCAAACAACATTAAATATCATGGAATGCACATGGGTCATTATGGGCATCCTGGTCCCGCTATTGATCATTGATATGAGAGGTGTCTCGATCATATCAATGATGTTCCCGAACCATAGGGAAACACACTTAAGGCTGCGATGATGCACGGAGATTGTTTTGGTTGTATCGGAGTCATCGAAGAAGAGAGAAACAGAATCATTCTGGGACGATCCGTAGTGGTCCGGAGTGAACCCAAAAGTGTTTCGTCTCAATGGGAATTGAATAATATTTTATATTATGTATATTTAATAAATATTAAAATTGTGATTTTAGGGGCATCCCACCTCATTGGGCCCTCCCGGAGGGAAATGCCCATGGAAGGTCGCCGCCATAGTGGAGGAGGGGTGGGTGGGCCTTGGCACACGTGGGGCACATGGCCACCACGACCGAACGTCCCACCCTCTCCCCTACTCCCTATTTTAGTCACACACGAGGGAGCCTTTGGGAAGGGCAGACCCCCTTCCCCTCTATAAGGAGGTGCCTATGGGTGGGAAAATAACACCAATATTCTCTAAGGCATTTTTCTTAGGGAAATCTCTCTCTCTCTCGTTGCCTTTTGTGATGGCACGGTTCCTAGAATAATTGTACATACAAGAGACGACGCAATTGCAACATGTTGTTGTGCTGCGAGGATTCCAGCCAAGATTTACTTCGCACTCTCGGTAGGGATCGAGAATCGTGGTCGTCATTGTAAACCGGATGTCCTGCGAAACCACGGAGTTCTTTGCCTTTGGTGGAACATGGATTATCGTGCAAGTACCAGGGGACTTGCGAGAGTTTGCAACCTTGATGTATTTCTGATGCGACTATATCATCCACGTTCCTCATGAACGTTAACGCTTTCAGTCTACAAGGGTATATTACCGAAACTTCTCCGTTACAGCATTAATCTTAGATAGATCCTGGCATATGGTGTTGCGCTAGATAAGAAAAAATTGTGTTTCTTCTATGAACCCCCGCAGTGGTATCAGAGTCGATCTATGCATAGTAATGTCTGTACGGTTATGCATAGTAATTCCTGTACGCTTAGAAAACATGTTGAATTTTGGCATTGATCCTATAGTTGTTACCCTCTCACGTGTACTTGTTTATATCGCGACACTGTTTGATAAATAGGCCTAGACCGTCTTTACGCATAATATTACGCGAGACTGGTTCCACGCTCAACATACAGCTTGTACCAAATAACTAGCTAGCGGGTGTCTATCTCTATTTCAGTAGTTGATATGGCATTTGTAACAGAGGGTTTCCGAAAGGGGTGTAGTAGAGACAACTATTTGATTCATGTTGTGGTTGGAAGTTTGTAGGTAGAAACAGTTCTGTCGCAAAATCCCTAGCAGCCACATAAAACTTGCAAAAGATAAAGTAGAAGCGTCTAACTTTATTTTGTAGGGGATGTGATTTGATATGGTCTTGGTCGTGGCTAAGATAAAGTGGGTTACATTTATGTTACTAAGTAGTAAATAATAGTCATCGTATCTATGAACGACCTACTGGTGGCATCGTGGACTTGGCTCGTGCACATGCATAAGATGAATATCATGAGATCATGGAGCGAGAAGAAATACCATATCATATCACTAAATATGCATGTGATTTTGATACCTTTATACATCTTATTGTTTTCTAGTATTAGATACTAGACGATAGCATTATATAAGATGATCCCTATTAATACTAATAAAAGTGTTCTTCCTAAAGTGTGCGCCACCAAGAAAGTCGATTGTTATGAAGCAGATCGTGTGCTAGACATATCGACGTTCACATATGGTGGGTGAAATCCATGTATGCACTACGAATATACTTAGGTTGAATTGGAAAGCCTAGCATGTACAGATATATCCTCGGAACATGATAAGATCGAAATATCGAGCATGGGTCAGATGAATGTTGTGATTGACATTGTGTTGTCCACCTATGCAACAATATCAAAGGCCGTGAGGATCAGAGATGATATAGTGAATTGGGATCATGTAATCGCTAAAACCATCCAAGGGATGACAGTCTTAGTGGGAGCTTAGTTAATAATTTATTTATAAATTGAACTCATATGAACTTAGTCTAAATATCTTTGCAAATATCCTTGTAGATTATGTCCTAATACCAATGAGTCTTTCCAACCATGGTACTTGTCTAGCATGATGAGAAACTTAAGATAGTCGGGTCAAACTTCATGGATTGGTACCAATGTCGGAGGATACCCTTGATATAGATGATCTTCTCTACGTGATACAAGAACCACTAGGAGATAGTTCATATGACTCCATAGATGAGCAAGAGAATGATGACTATCATGCTCGTCATTACATTCCGTTGTCTTCCAATGTGCCATGTTCCTTTAGATGGGGACTGAGTTGCGGCTGCGTTTCTTCAACACCGACGCATAAATGGTCGATGAATAAGGTACTCTTCGCAAGTCAGGATTATGAAGTATGAGTTGTTGGATGAGTTTCTTTCAATCAAGCTAGAAGAAAACGCTTGCTTGGAGAATCACTTAGCCATCATGCACGAGCTTCATGAATGCCTCACACACGATGTGAACTATTTAATGAGAGACAACTTTGCGATAGATGGGGTGTTATGCTTGCTTCCTCCTAGTTACAAAGATGTCATCATGGGTTATATCATTAGAAATGAACCGTTCACCTTTCATGAGTTCTTGATAGAGTTGAGAACTCTCAAAGTAGGCTCGATCATAGTGGATTTCATTGATAAAGAAAGTATATATTGAATATACAAGTTATATTTATTCTTGCAAAACCCGTTGCAGTTTACAAAGTATTGCATACTTGTTCTGTTCTATGAAAATAGGATTGCCTGCTTGAGAATTTGCGGAAGAAACGAGGCGATGTTGCATGATGACGACATGCAAGATAATTGATTGCCGACATCATTCCTTTCCTCGAAATTTATCATTTGGATTAGTGGATTTGAATAAATATTGTATTTGTTGTGTGTGAACTTTATTAGTATGTCTTGCTTTTAGCGAGTCAATTATTCATATGAGTAAGTGACAAGCCAGTTGTACTATTCTTATGAATAATATCTTTTATGATCACATCGCGATTATGAATGAGTTATTCTCATCGTTGTTTGATACGTCCAAAACGTATCTACTTTCCCGAACACTTTTGCTATTGTTTTTCCTCTATACTTGTGTGATTTGGATGCAACTAATGCAGACTGACGCTGTTTTCAGCAGAATTGCCTTGATGTCTACTTTTTATGCAGAAAATCAACTATCAGGAAAATTTCCAGAAAATATGCCAAAAATCCTATTTCACCCGAAGACTCCAGGAGCCAGAATACGAGACGGAGAAGAGCCAGGGGTGGCCACACCACACGGTGGCCTTGAGCCGCCAGGCGCCAGGTGGTGTGGGCCCCCCAGGCACCCCCTCGGCCTCTCTCTTCTCCTATAAGGAGCCTTCTAACCTAAAAACTTCGGGGGGTTCGATGTTTTTCCAGAAGGAGTTCCGCTCCGCCGCCACCACCAGATCCCACGAAACAGCACCAGAAACTCAGTTCTGGCACCCTGTTACGACGGGGAATTGGAGGAGATCATCGCCATCATCATCACCATCGCTTCTCCATCGACCATCCATGTTTCCCCCATCTATGAGTGAGTAATCCCCCGCTGTAGGCTATGGGGATGGTAGGGATTGGATGAGATCGTTCATGTAATGGCATCAGATTGTTAGGGCATGGTGCCTAGTATCTTTTATTAGTGTTTTATGACTTTGTTACGACTTGTTGTGCTTAATGTTTGTCACTAGGGCCCGAGTGCCATGATTTCAGATCTGAACATGTTATTGATTCATTATGATAGTTTTGTTCTTGGTCTTATCTACAAGTTGTATGCACACGTTGTTGTCCGGAACCTATGGCCCCGAAGTGACAGAAATCAGGATAACCGTAAGGGAATGGCTTTGATGTGAAGATTACATGTGTTCACGGAGTGTTAATGCTTTGCTCTGGTGCTCTATTAAAAGGAGTACCTTAATTGCTAGTAGTTCCCTAGAGGCCTCGCTGCAAACGGGCTGGTAGGACAAAAGATGTTGTGCAAGTTCTCATTGCGAGCACGTATGACTATATATGGAACACATGCCTAGGATTGTCTAGTACTTGGATGCTTTATCTTATTTATCTGCTATTGCCCTTTGTTCTGATTGCTACGTGAATTGTCTTGTCCATGCAATGCCCGTCCATCCATCCATATGCCCGTCCATCCATACAAAACTGATGCTACTGATAAACTGCTGTGAGCAAGATTGTTTCCAGGTGCAGCTGAATTGACAACTCAGTTGTTAAGGCTGATAAATATTCTTTGGCTCCCCTTGTGTTGAATCAATAAATTGGGTTTCACTTCCCTCAAAAATACTGCGATACACCCCCTATACTTATGGGTCATCAAGACTATTTTAAAAGCATGCCGTTGGAGCATAGCTTTATTTATCAAGCTCACTTGGATTCTCTATTGTTCGCTGCTATCCATCCATCATGGGTAAGTCTCGTGATGGCAAGGTTCCTATTTTACCATCCACTACAAGAAGAGGTACTGTTCTGAACACCTCTGTTGCTCTTGATTCACCGTCTGTTTTGAGTAAGTTCCTTACACCACCACATACACATGCTACACACACTGCTACTACTGCTGAATCTGAAACTTCTGATACTTATGATGTTGCTTCTACTGTGCTTGATAAGAGTGGTTCATTAGGTCCTTTCCTAGATGCTACGATTGCTAGAGCTATAGCTGGAAATACCGAAACTCCTAATGAAGACACTACCACACCTGTTAGCTCACCTAAGTCTAGTGAGAGTTATAATATTGAAGACGGTTATGTTGAGATGACCGACGAGTTTATTAAAGAATGTAAGAACACCCATGATAGGAGCGCTGCTAAGAGTCTCCTTGAGAGGCGTACTATTAGACCCAAATTATCTCGTGCTGCTAAGTTTGCTTCTTCTCCCATAAACATTATAGATGAAGATTATGATTTCTCTCTCGATCTATCTTACATAGCTATTGTCGAGAAAGAACCTTTTTGTGGGACTAAGAATGAAAGTGCGGTAGCACATATGAATGAACTTTCTACCATGAGTGGCTTGTTTTCTAATGATATTAATATGCGTACTTACTTTGTTGCTAAGATTTTCCCCTTTTCACTGAAAGGAGAAGCTAAAACTTGGTTTCGTAATTTACCTCCTGGATCTATTGATAGCCCTGAGTGCTTGATTAGTACTTTCCTGCAGAAATATTTTCCTCCCAGTGCTAGACATGCTATTTTGCAGGAACTTTTTGATTTTAAACAGGGAGAAAAACAGGTATTGCCCGAATCTTGGGCAAGGTTTTGTGCTTTGATTCATGCACAGGCTGGAAGTCCATTACCTAAGAATGAGCTTCTTGATATATTTTATAATGGACTAACTGAGGAATCTAGGACATACCTAGATAGTTGTGCTGATTGTGTTTTCAGGAATAGGACTCCTAAGGAAGCTGAGGAATTAATGGCTAAAATAAGCAAGAATTATGAAGATTGGAATCCTCCTAAACAAGCTATGCACAAGTTATTGTACCTGAACCATCTATTCCCGTGCCTATTCCAACATCAAAGAAGAGGGGAGTTATTGAATTAAATGATGAAGTGATGAAGGAAGCTAAGAAATGTCTTAATGAGAAGGGAATTAAAGCTGCAAATGTCAAGAATTTACCTCCTATAGAAGAATTATTTAAGCCTATTCCCTACTCACCCACTATTGAGGTACACTCTCTCCAACACTTTGATGAAGGTGATATCCCTTACTCTAAACCTCCTGATCAATGCTTAGAAGAATTTGATATCTTTATTGTTAAGCAAGATAAATTTAATAAATGGGTGCAAAATCATCTAATGGAAAACACTAGAGCTATTGTTGAGTTGAAAGATATTGTGGAAAGAACCTCTAATGATGTTAAAATGATTGTTAAACACTTTCAAATGGTTCAAACTCAAATAGATCACCTCGTTAAAGTGCAAAACGACTTGCTAGTTAATGCTGCTAAAGAAAAACATGCTTATGAAATTAGAACTAGAAGTGGTGCTGCTACCCAGGATCCTCTATATCCCGAGGGGCATCCCAAAAGAATTGAGCAGGATTCTCAACAAGCTGAAAATAGTGGTTCTACTCGTAAGAAAAGGAAAAAGAAACATAAAACTATTGTAGAACCCTCTGAACCTGCTATAGATCCTAATAGTATATCTATCTCTGATGCTGAAACTGAAAGTGGTAATGAGGAAAATGTTGTTCCTAATGAAGAAAAAGTTGAAGAAGAACCTGAAAACCACACTAAGAATACTAAATACACCAAAGAAGATTTTATTGCTAAGAAACATGGTAGTGAAAGAGAGCCTTGGGTCCAAAAACCTATGCCATTCCCTGATAAGAAACAGAAGTCAAAGGAAGATGAACACTATAATAAGTTTTGTGAGTGGATGAAGCCCTTATTCTTGCAAATTCCTTTGACTGATGCTATTAAATTGCCTCCTTACTCAAAGTATATGAAGGACATTGTCTCGAATAAAAGGAAGATCCCTAATGAAGAAATTTCTACTCTGCTTGCTAATTATTCCTTCAATGGTAAGGTTCCTAAGAAACTTGGAGACCCAGGGATTCCAACTATCCCTTGCTCTATTAAAAACAGTTATGTTAGAACTGCTTTGTGTGATTTGGGAGCTGGAGTTAGTGTTATGCCTTTCTCTCTCTATAAGAGGCTTCAACTTGAAAAATTAATACCAACTGATATATCTTTGCAAATGGCTGATAAATCTACCACTATTCCTGTGGGTATATGTGAGGATGTACCTGTTCAGGTGGCTCACAATTGCTTGATATTGACTGATTTTGTTGTGCTTGAAATGCCCGAAGATGATAATATGTCTATTATTCTTGGGAGACCCTTTCTTAATACTGCAGGAGCTGTTATTAATTGTAATCAAGGAAAGGTGACCTTCAATGTTAATGACAAGGAACATACTATTTATTTCCCCAAGAAGATTGAAAGGACTTATGGTTTGAATTCAATTGAACATGTTGAAGGCATTCAAGTTGGAGAAATATATTGTCCCATACCAAGAGAAAAATTTGAAACTATTATGATTGGGACCATTGCTATCAAGGTTAAGGTAACATAATCATTAGTGGAGTACAAAGTTTTCTCTCATATGCAATTGTTTTGGTAGCAAGACTTGATCAACCTTGCTAACAAAAGGATTCCATTGAACAAAACAATGTTTTCATTATGATTATCTCTGTTTATTTCTATCCTTTGCATTTTAGTTTTTGCTTTCATTTAGTTTTCTTTGTGTTGTTAGTTGCTTGCATGCTAGAACTTCTGTAGTTCTAGCCTTGTTTTGTATTTGCATCACGTTTCAAAAAGAAAAAAATATGTCTGTCATTCTTCTATTTCTGAAAAATGCCCAAAAATAAATTGTCTCAAAAAATTTCAGAAAATTCATATTATTTTTTTATGTGAAAAAAGGGGCAGAGGAGTACCTGGGAGGTACCAGGGGGGCCCACTAGGCAGGCACACCACATGGTGCCGCGGCCAGCCTTGGGTGGCGCCATGCCCTAGTGTGGGCTACCCCTGGCCCCCCACCAACTCTCTCACCTGCCACTTTCTTCTCTCTCCCGAGTAAGCTCCAGTTCATAGCTCAAAATCGTGTTCTTGCTGTGCTTGCTCTCGATTTTTTCGTTCTCCTTGCTCAGCCCATCTTTCTTGCTGAAATTTGGAGCATTTGTTCCCTGGTATGTGACTCCTCCCCTTGTCCGAGTAGATTTGTGTTTAGTGGATTATATGTTGAGTATTTTGCTGCTATAGGTGACTGGTTATGAGAGCTAGTAAGCTTGTTTGATGCTTAGAGATATAGTTTTGATGCATGTTTAGGCCTCTTGCAAGTCCCTATGAGTAGAATCCTTCATTATATTTACTTTGTAATCACTTGTTTAATAGGTGTTTAAATTTCAGAATAGAAGATGAGTGAACACCACCTAAACCAACATGAGCTTTGGGTGCCTGAGGTCATGAAGGTCCACCAGGAGGAGGAAGTGTTTCCTTCCATTTATCCATGCTCTGAGTTCATGAGAGCTGCAGGAATTCTACAAGATTTCCACACTTTGGTTTCTAATGCAGGGTTAGAGCACTTTTTGGAAGATGAACCTTATCAATTTGTGAAGCTAACCATGTCTGTGGTGCAGGATTTCCAATTTAGTCACTCTTTGCCTAACCCCATGGTCCATTACAAAATTTACAATATTGTTGTCAACCTTTCTCTTGATGATTTTTGTGCAGCTATTAAGGTACCTCAATGGGGATCATGTAGGAAGATTAAGGAGAGACCTGAACCACACATGGATTTATACGCAGAAATTTGCCAAGGGAGTAGCTTCTCGAAGGAGAGTGGAAAAATCCGTAACATTCATCTTCCCTCCATTCGCTACTTTGCCTACTTTATTGCCAAGTGTGTTCTTGCTAGGAAAACCGCCAATAAGTTATCTTCGTTTGATCTAGCATTTATCTCTGCTGCTCTTAGACGAGATAGGTCTTACAACTTGGGTGGTTTGATAGATTTCCGTCTTGTTGCTAACCGTGAGAAAGGTGGAATTTGTGGAGGCCTCATTGCTTCTCGTTTACTAGCATAGCATGGTTTAGTGCCTCATCATCTAGACCTACAGTTTCCCATAGAAAGGCTTGATCTTAATTCCATGATACAGCATAAATTTGTTTCCTCGTGGGCTAGTTTGAGTGAGTTATCTTATGAAATAACCTTACCAAGATCCGCTACGACCTACAATTGGGGAGCTTCTTCTTCTTCTCATGGGCCCAGCTACGACCATTCTTACCAAGATCCGCCCGCTTGGAACCCCTATTCGTACATGGATTGATACCCACTTAGGCCAAAAGCCTAAGCTTGGGGGGAGGTACGCCAACACCGCACTCATCTCCATATCATGTTGCGTCGGTACTTTGTATATTCATGTTTTCGTTCTCTTTTTAGTTTTTGTTCTTCTTTGCTTTTTCCCTCTAAAAACACAAAAAGACCAAAAATATTTCTGTTGTTTCTCTTTGGTTTGCTTCTTCTTTTTGCCTTGGTTTGCTTTTCCCTTTTTGCTTTGTTTGAACTATTCAAAAAACCCAAAAAGATTTTGCGTTGCTTGCTTTTCCCTTTTGGTTCTTGTTTAAAAATCAAAAACACCAAAAATATTTGTCGTTCTCCTTTGGTTTTTGCGAGTTTGCTACAGGGTTCGGTAGTCCTCAGTGCATATTGGTTTCATATTATTATTCAAGCCACACAAGTGAAGAGCAATAATGAGGATCAATGACAACTTGAGGCCTGGTAAGAGGCTGGTAACGAACTCTATTTGTTTTCATTTTTGTACATATACTCATCACTGTGGGCTTGCTTAGTCCGTTCAAGTAGGGTATATGTTATCTTTGGATGCTTAGTAGTTCTTGCTTTCTTATGATTAGCTCCAGCTCGCTAATAGTTTCTAGCATGTCTTATGAATGTTTGCTTGCATTGCTCTATTCATAAATTGGTATGACACCGTGGTATCCTCCTCTTTATGTTTCATTTGAATTGACTTGGCACATGCTCACGCATGCACAAGACTGTGATAATTGATACATTGCAAATGTATCTATAATTTTTGATGTTTCATGCTTGGTTTTATCCACTTTATTGTGTTTTGTTCCAACTTTGGAGTACTTTTCATATGACTTCTTGGACTAACCTATTAACAAGAGCCACAGTGCCAGCTGCCTGTTTTCTGCTGTTTTTGGTTCCAGGAAAGTCTGAAAATGAATATTCTCGGAATTGGACGGGACAAAAGCCAAAGTGCCTATTTTTCCGGAAGGGATCAAGTGCCAGAATACGAGACGGAAATGGTCCAGGGGGCCACCACACCACCTGGCCGCGCGGCCTAGCCTGGCCCATGCCAGGGGGTGGTGAGGCCAGCCATGGCACCCCCTCGGCCTCTCCTTCCGCCTATAAGTTGCCCTCGGGATCAAAACCCTAAGGACCCGATCAAAAATCCACGAAAGAGTCTGTAGCCGCCGTCATCTCCATCCCTATATCGGGAGGGATCTTAAGCTCTTCCCGGCACCCTGCCGGAGAGGGGAATTCACCTTGGAGGCCTTCTTCATCACCATGCAAGCCTCCGATGTGATCCGTGAGTAGTTCATCCTTGGACTACGGATCCATGTAGTAGCTAGATGGCTGGTTCTCCGCCTTTGTGCTTTCATGTCCATATCTTGTGAGATTCGTTCATGATCAAGATCATCTATTTGTAATTCATACATGTTGTGTTTGCGGGGATCCGATGGATATTGAGATGCTATTTCAGATTGATTATTGATTCTATCTTGTCTTTGTTATTTGAGATCTTGCATGCTTTCCGTTGTTAGTAGCTATCTTAGCCAAGTACATGCTAGCAACTCCAAGAGTTAGTATTTATGCTCGATAGTGGGTTCATGCCTCTGGTAACTGGGAAGTGATGTAATCTCTAAGGTACTAGATGTCTTTGTTGCTACTAGGAGAAAACAACAATCCTTTGTTCATAGAACAATCGTATTGTTTACTTTACACGCAGTTCGTAAAGCAATAATCTGTTGCTTGCAACTTAATCTTTGGAGGGGTTGGATGATAACCTGAAGGTGGATTATTAGTCATAGATGCAGTTGGATGGCGGTCTATGTATTATGTTGTAATGCCCAATCAAGTCTCAAAGGAGTCAAGATGATTAGTATATGCATGTATTGCTTTCTCGGTGTTTGTCAATTGCCCTGCTATAATTTGTTTACCCAGCATGTTATCTATCTAAGGAGAGCCACCTCTAGTGAACTATGGATCCCGGTCCTTGTCTTTTACATACAATCTACAATCTTTTACTGCTTTGTGTTTACTTTCTGCAAACTTTTACTTCTTTCCATTCGATACGTTTAATCCTTTGTTTTCCGCAAAACACGGTGAGATTGACAACCTCATTGCAAGTTGGGGATAAAGTTCTGTGGTTGTGTTGTGCAGGTCTCCATGTTGCTACTAGCACCGGTAGTGCGCCCTACCAAAGCTCAGCTAGTAACACCTTTGGGGTGTTTCCTTGCTCCTACTAGTTCGATTAAACCTTGGTTTCATAACTGAGGGAAACTTGCTGCTGTGCTCATCATACCTTCCTCTTGGGGCTCCCAACGAGCTCTACATCAACCACGAGCCATCAACACTTTTCTGGGCGCCGTGCATTGAGCCATCAAGCATTTTTCTGGCGCCGTTGCCGGGGAGTCAAGGACATCTTCACAAGGGGAGTCCCTCATAACTAATCTCTTTACTTTGTTGTTATTGTTTTGCTTAGTTTCTTTTTGCCTTGTTTGCTTGTTTTGTTCTTCGAAAACACAAAAAAATAGTTTTACTTGTTTGCTTTCTTATTTGAAAACCCAAAAAAAATTAAGTCTCCTTTAGTTGTCACCCCTTCCTTAGCTCACCATGTTGATCCCTACTTTCACCTTGAAAGACCTTTCAATTGGTAGTGGTTCTATAATTGGGAAAGATAATATTGAAGAATTCTTTAATCATGTTAGCAAACATGAAGATACTGAGGATAGATCCCTTGTAGAACTTGGTCCAAATTTTGAGATTGCTGCAGCTTCTTTAATTCACATGTTAGAAGCTAGGTTTGTTAACCTCAACCCCTTAATGCAAGTAATGTTTCTTAAGCTTAAAGAAATTGAAGACCCTGAAAAGAGGAATTTTATTTTAGAAACTTTGTTTAAGGAGTTCTATGATGTCGCCAAAGAAGCTAGAAAAGTTTTTGAACGTTTCAATATGCTAGGTTCATGTGCAGATGTGGTTGGTATACGAGAAAAGATGAACAAAACCGAACCTAATGGGGAGGAACCTAAGATACCAATACCCTTCAAACTAGTAGCAATACATGATGTCATAGAAAAGAATCTTGATTGGATTGTTCCTGCAAACCCTTTTGATGAGAATAGTGAACCTAAGAGCATTGAGAAAGGATCCTCTAGAACTTACTTGGATGATATACCTTGCCTTGTTGAAAATATTTCTGGTATTGATCTTAATGTTTCTTCATTTGAGAACACTTGATTCTTTCTTTGCTTCTTATGCCTAACTTAAAGGCGTTAAAGAAAAGTACTTGTTGGGAGATAACCCAAGAGTTTTAGTTGAGCTTTGAAAGTTATTACCTCTGTAATAACCTCTCCTTATCCTTTTTATTTGCTTTTTGTGCCAAGAGTAACCTCTAATGAGAGTGAAGTAATGATTGGGAAAGTTGCTGTCCCGAAACAGATTTTTGTGCTTTACCGTAAAAAATCCTGAGAGAGCTCTGTATGTCGTATTGAGCTGTAATTTTTGGTGCTTCTGACCCAGGTTGTTATCTAACTTTCGTTAGTTCAACACTTTTTGATTTGAGCAACAGAAGGTCTTCGAAAAAATTCGTCTTTACCTACTGGTCTGTTTTGACAGATTTCTGCCATTTTCTGCATTTGCTTCTTGTTAGTTCCTTCTTGAGTTCCATTGGGGAATTGACCTTTTTGAGGGAAGTGCTACAGTAGCTATGTTCTAATGGAAGTTTATTTGGTGTTAGAACTGAACCTTGAGACTTATTTATCTTAAGTGCACTAATGTTGCTAATGAGATTGTGTGAAGTTTTGTATGAAGGAAAAATTTCAGGTGTATGGAAGGAATGAGTAATGAGATGAAGGATGGACTAAAGCTCAAGATTGGGGATGCCATGCGTGCCACCCCAAGAAATATCCAAGAAGTACAAGCGTCAAAGCTTGGCGATGCCCAAGGCATTCCCCTTCTTCATCAATAATAATTTCAGGTTTCTTCCAAACGCTTCTTTTTATTGTTTCATGCACAGTTGTGTTTTTCTTGGAGCGTCTTCTTTTTTGCTTTTGTTTTGGTTTTTACTTTGCTTGGTTTTCTTAGTTTTCTGAATAATTTGGTTGGACCCCCTCTTTCACACTTTGGTTTGCAAATAGTTTGGTTTGGTTTGGAAAAGAGTAGGAAAGTTCATACTTTTGTGGTAAAAAGAGCTCGTTTTTGACTGTGGCCTATGCTTTTTCATGCCATGCTTGATATTGTTTTGGCTTTATGCTTAGTATTCTTTTCTGTAGCATGACTTGTTATAAACAATTGAGATTGGTTAATGTGCCTTGGATGAATCATGCGTTGTTTTAGCATATTAAAGCATAGTATAGTGGTATTCTCCTTTGATGCTTTATTTGGGTTGACTTGGCACATGCTCACACCATGTTATGACTATCACAAGTCACCATAAGCCTTTATGATCCTTTAGTTTTCAACTTGTAGTATCACTTTATGCTTTGATCAATGATGTTTTGTCGCTCTGCATGATTATGGCCATTATTGCTCTCTTAGTTTGTCGCTCCCAGTCTTTTGCTAGACTCCACAACCAAGTATGAGTTCCACTCATGCATCCAACTCCCTAAACCAAGTTATTCCAAAGAGTCCACCATACCTACCTACTAGCTTATGCTATTCCAAGTATATTCATGCTTTTGTTTACCTTCCTCTTGTTAGGAGAAAACTAGTGATTAAAGCTCTCACGAACTTGATGGCACACTTTAATTTACTTGCCCTTAATAAACTTGAACCATTGTGTCGTCTATGTTGTATATGCTTGCACTTATTTGTTGGGAATTAGCAGTACCATGCTTTCATGGGGAACGCTTTCAACATTGCACTTGGTACTTGTACCTAGTTGATATCATGCTCTTTTGTATATGTATGTCGTCGTTGTGAAATGAAAGGGGAGTTTGTAAGTCCATGGAGTTATGTATATGTGTTAGAGAAACGCCTAGGCCGCTGGTCTAATCCATGCTGACATGGTGGAAACCTGCAGCGTAACCATAATGAGCTGTCTATGAAGCATTCTTCTTATAAAAAAAGAGTCCTATATTGAAAAAAAAGAGAAAAAAGAGAGATACTATGAAAAGAGGAAAGAGAGAAAAAAGCACCATATTTCCATGGTAAATAAGAAGAATGCTGAGATGCTCGTTGTCTGCTTGCCTTGTCATTTTGATATGGGGATTCTTCCGTATCATCGGGCAAGGGGTACCCCGTTGGCGGTTCTCAATGATACACATGTACTTACAATGACAAGAACTTACCGATGACTAAACTTGAGTAGCATGAGGAGCAGCCCTCGTATACAAGGGACATGAGATTTCTGACTTATACTTCGTCAAGCATGTACACCATAGTTTGTTCACTTTAACTATAATCACTTCAAGATGCTTATGATAGGGGCAATGAGAGTTGAAAGCTGTAAGTACCATAATTTTTGGAAGCTCTTTATGTGAATTGAATCCCTACTTCCTTTTACAAAAGGCCTTCTTCCACCATTATATTGAGTCTCCACCTTCTATCTTTATGCACCTACTTTGAGAGCATAGTGGCCATTCTTAGTTCTATGTGCATTGTCCCAAGACTAGTTGATTGATGCATAACTTGTTATTGCTTGTTTGAAACTATTGTCTCTAGTCACTCTTATGAACTTTGAAGGTGTCCTATGCATTTATATTTGCTACTCTATTGAGGGACAAGCTGAATACTATTATGTTGTGTTTTCTTTATGTGAAACAAACAAACGTCTTGCAAAGCATGTTATTCATGAATCTTTTGTTTGTGCCTTTTCATGTTACATCATAGTTTCTTTGCTTATTGCTAGAACTTTGTCTTTCATGTTATGATTGAAGTACTATGATCCCAGCCTTGAATGTTTTGCAAATACTTTGATCAAGTCTTTGATGGTGCATGTCACCTCAAAAATTATTTCTTTTTATCACTTACCTACTCGAGGACGAGCAGGAGTTAAGCTTGGGGATGTTGATACATTGCAAATGTATCTATAATTTTTGATGTTCCATGCTTGGTTTTATCCACTTTCTTGTGTTTTGTTCCAACTTTGGAGTACTTTTCATATGACTTCTTGGAGTAACCTATTAACAAGAGTCACAGTGTCAGCTGCCTGTTTTCTGCTGTTTTTGGTTCCAAGAAAGTCAGAAAATGAATATTCTCGGAATTGGACGGGACAAAAGCCAAAGTGCCTATTTTTCCAGAAGGGATCAAGTGCCAGAATACGAGACAGAGAGGGACCAGGGGGCCACCACACCACCTGGCCACACGGCCCAGCCTGGCCCGCGCCAGGGGGTGGTGAGGCCAGCCCTGGCACCCCCTCGGCCTCTCCTTCCGCCTATAAGGTGCCCTCGAGACGAAAACCCTAAGGACCTGATCAAAAATCCACGAAAGATTCTGTAGCTGCCGTCATCTCCATCCCTAGATCAGGAGGGATCTGAAGCTCTTCCCGGCACCCTGCCGGAGAGGGGAATTCACCATGGAGGCCTTCTTCATCACCATGCAAGCCTTCGGTGTGATGCGTGAGTAGTTCATCCTTGGACTACGGATCCATGTAGTAGCTAGATGGCTGGTTCTCCTCCTTTGTGCTTTCATGTTCAGATCTTGTGAGCTCCATTCATGATCAAGATCATCTATTTGTAATTCATACATGTTGTGTTTGCGCAGATCCGATGGATATTGAGATGCTATTTCAGATTGATTATTGATTCTATCATGTCTTTGTTATTTGAGATCTTGCATGCTTTCCGTTGTTAGTAGCTATCTTGGCCAAGTAGATGCTAGCAACTGCAAGAGTTAGTATTTATGCTCGATAGTGGGTTCATGCCTCTGGTAATCTGGGGAAGTGACAGAAATCTCTAAGGTACTAGATGTGCTGTTGCTACTAGGGAGAAAACAACAATCCTTTGTTCATAGAACAATCGTATTGTTTACTTTACACGCAGTTCGTAAAGCAATAATCTGTTGCTTGCAACTTAATACTAGAGGGGGTTCGGATGATAACCTAAAGGTGGATTTTTAGTCATAGATGCAGTTGGATGGCGGTCTATGTATTATGTTGTAATGCCCAATCAAGTCTCAAAGGAGTCAAGATGATTAGTATATGCATGTATTGCTTTCTCGGTGTTTGTCAATTGCCCCGCTGTAATTTGTTTACCCAGCATGTTATCTATCTAAGGAGAGCCACCTCTAGTGAACTATGGATCCCGGTCCTTGTCTTTTACATACAATCTACAATCTTTTACTACTTTGTGTTTAGTTTCTGCAAACTTTTACTTCTTTCCATTCGATACATTTAATCCTTTGTTTTCTGCAAAACACGGTGAGATTGACAACCTCATCGCAAGTTGGGGACAAAGTTTTGTGGTTGTGTTGTGCAGGTCTCCACGTTGCTACTAGCACCGGTAGTGCGCCCTGCCAAAGCTCAGCTAGTAACACCTTTGGGGTGTTTCCTTGCTCCTACTGGTTCGAATAAACCTTGGTTTCATAACTGAGGGAAACTTGCTGCTGTGCTCATCATACCTTCCTCTTGGGTTTCCCAACGAGCTCTACATCAACCACGAGCCATCAACACTTTTCTGAGCGCTGTGCATTGAGCCATCAATAATCAGTTAAGCCTTGATGAATTATTTTGCCTTCAGGATCTTGAATCACTTTCATGCCATGAGTAGTCCTGTTTTGTTGCAAGCATGATAATGACAGCTATTGCTCTCTCGTTTGTCGCTCCCTTACTATTGCTAGCCTTCACTTCCACTGAGTGTTTTACTCATGTTTCCAACTCCCTTAAACCAAATATTGCCAAATTGTCCACCATACCTACCTATTAGCATCATTCGCTACTTCCGTGCATATTCAATATGCCTTGTTTTCTTCCAAATAAAATGTTTGCTTGTTATGAGAAAGTTAGTTAGTAAAGCTCTCACAAACTTGATGGCACACTTTATTTCCTGCACTTAATAAACATGAACCATTGTGAACTCTCCATGAAAGTTATATGCTTGCAAATTATAGGCTGGGGATTAGTAGAACCGTGCTGTCACGGGGAACGCTTTCAACACTTGTAAATATATACCCAGTTGATACCTTGCTCTTCTGTTTGTGGATGTCGTCGATGTGAAATAAAAGGGGAGCTTGTAAGTCCATGGAGTTATGTATGTGTGTTAGAGAAGCACTTTGGGCTGGTCTAATCCATGCTGACATGGTGGAAACCTGCAGCGTAACCATAATGATATCTATGAAGCATTCTTCTTATAAAAAAAGAGAGAGATAGCTATTGAGAAAAAAGAAAGATTTATGAAAAGAGGAAAGAGAGAAAAAAGCACCATATTCCCATGGTAAATAAGAAGAATGTTGAGATGCTCGTTGTTTGCTTGCCTTATCATTTTGATATGGGGATTCTTCCGTATCATCGGGCAAGGGGTACCCCGTTGGCAGTTCTCAATGATACACATGTACTTACAATGACAAGAACTTACCGGTGACTAAACTTGAGTAGCATGAGGAGCGGCCCTCGTACTCAAGGGACTTGGGATCTTCAGTTTATAGCCTGTCAAGCATATAACTCAGATTGGACCTCACTTTCACCTTAACCACATTAAAGATGCTTATGATAGGAGCAATGAGAGCTCAAAGCTAACAAGTACCATACTTTCAGCATTTGGAAGCCTTTCAAATTTTTCAAAACCTTTTCTTGTACTTGTTGAGTCTCCACATATTCTTTGAGCACCTTCTTGAGAGCATAATTGTCATTCTTTGTGTTTGCTCCATTACTTGATTATTTGTGTTATGACTTTGATGCTTGTATCCTTGATATCTTTACTTCTAGTCATCACTTGAACTTCAGAGGTGCCTTGATATTCATAATCAAAGGGCAAGCGAGATACCACTCTATCATACCTTTTTATGAGCATTGTAATGTTGCTTATATTTGTGCTACATGCTACTTATTATTCTTGAGTTGGAATCTCTTCATAGCTTGTAATGACTATTAAGTAGACTCAGTTGCATACTCTTTATTATGAACTGTCTGAGTAGTTGATCACATTGCTGAGAATATTTACATCATATGAAGCAAATGTGTTCGTGAAAGTTCTTTTATCGCACTCAGTTTTCAACTGAATTGCTTGAGGATAAGCAATAAGCTAAGCTTGGGGGGAGTTGATACGTCCAAAACGTATCTACTTTCCCAAACACTTTTGCTATTGTTTTTCCTCTATACTTGTGTGATTTGGATGCAACTAATGCGGACGTGGCTTTTAGCAATTGCCTTGGTGTCTACTTTTGTGCAGAAAATCAACTATCGTGAAAAATCCGGAAAATATGCCAAAATCCTATTTCACCAAGACTCAGAGCGAATCTGAGACGGAGAAGAGCCAGGGGTGGCCACACCACCTGGTGGCACGGGCCAGGCCAGGCCACGCCAGGGGGTGGTGTGGGGCCCCCAGGAACCCCCTCGGCCTCTCTCTTCGCCTATAAGGAGCCTTCTGACCTAAAAACTTCGGGGGGTTCGATGTTTTTCTAGAAGGAGTTCCGCTCCGCCGCCACCAGATTCCACGAAGCACCGAAACTCCGTTCGCACCCCTCTGGACGGGGTGGAGGAGATCATCGCCATCATCATCACCATCGCTTCTCCATCGACCATCCATGTTTCCCCCATCTATGAGTGAGTATTCCCCCGCTGTAGGCTATGGGGATGGTAGGGATTGGATGAGATCGTTCATGTAATGGCATCAGATTGTTAGGGCATGGTGCCTAGTATCTTTTATTAGTGTTTTATGACTTTGTTACGACTTGTTGTGCTTAATGTTTGTCACTAGGGCCCGAGTGCCATGATTTCAGATCTGAACATGTTATTGATTCATTATGATAGTATTGTTCTTGGTATTATCTACAAGTTATATACACACGTTGTTGTCTGGAACCTATGGCCCCGAAGTGACAGAAATCAGGATAATCGGAAGGGAATGGCTTTGATGTGAGGATCACATATGTTCACAGAGTGTTAATGCGTTGCTCCGGTGCTCTATTAAAAGGAGCACCTTAATTGTCAGTAGTTCCCTAGAGGCCCCGCTGCAAACGGGCTGGCGGGACAAAAGATGTTGTGCAAGTTCTCATTGCGAGCACATATGACTATATATGGAATACATGCCTAGGATTGTCTAGTACTTGGATGCTTTATCTTATTTATCTGCAATTGCCCTTTGTTCTGATTGCTACGTGAATTGTCTTGTCCATGCAACGCCCGTCCATCCATCCCTATGCCTACCGCACTCGAATCCCACTGTTACTGCTTTTGTTACTACTGTCTTTGCTTTACTACTGCCGTTACTTTACTATTCCTACTATAAAACTATTGCTACTGATAAACTGCTGTGAGAAAGATTATTTCCAGGTGCAGCTGAATTGACAACTTAGTTCTTAAGGCTGATAAATATTCTTTGGCTCCCTTTGTGTCGAATCAATAAATTGGGTTTCACTTCCCTCGAAAATACTGCGATACACCCCCTATACTTGTGGGTCATCATTATCTTAATGATAATAATTTAAGAATTTATAAAGAATAAGAATGCTGGAAGATATCCAAAGTTTAATGATGACATAATTTTGAATAAAACTATTGTTTAAGTCATATTGGTATTTTCATTCTAATGAAAAGTGAAGTCTTTAGATATTTAATATTTTGACACATGCAAAACCATGCCTCATTGGGCAAGAAGACTAAAACTCCGCATTTTGGTAAAACAGTTATTTGCGAAGAATTATTGGATATCATACGTGATGATATATTGTATTTCAACAAAATAGAGGAAATCATTATTTCGTAAACTTGACTATGGATTTAAGTGAATACGTGTATTTACTTAATAAAACATAAGTGTGAAACTATTTGAGTTGTTCGAATATTATTTCGTAAACTTAACTATGGATTTAAGTGAATATGTGTATTTACTTAATGAAACACAAGTGTGAAACTATTTGAGTTGTTCGAATAATTTAAGAATAAATAAGGGCACTAAGTTAACAATAATACAAAGTCTCTAGGATTTGATCGACATGACTAAGTATTCAAGTTAAGTTTTGGCATAAACGGCCCGTGAAAGATGTTCCACAAATTATGATAGTTGGACGCTTCAAAGTGTACTGATATGTCTAAACATCATAATCATATTGTATTGGATATATATGGTCTAAAATTATCTCTTACCAGGTTACCTTTATTGTTTAGAGCCAGAGATAAAATATCAAACACCCATTTGAAATATAAGGAACATCTAAAGATTCGTGAAAGGAACACCACAAGAGTTATGGCATCATCGAGTTTTTGGAGATTTTGATAATTCGAAATTGTGGTGAATAAACAAATCATTGTACTATATTCTTAGCCAATTATGAATACATGTTCCACAACTATAAATGGAAAACCTGTTATTACCCGTGGTATTTCTTTTTCTCGAGAAGCAGCTTCTACATGAAGATGATAATGGAAGAAAGTGAAAGCTCAAAACAAGGTATTTGACCTTAACTCCTGATTGTCCAGTGGCGCAACGGAATATGTTCCGAGAACCAAACTCTACAAGCAAAGGATAAACTAATGATAATGATCATGATGTTTCAGCTGATACTTTTACTAAAGAAAGTAGGATTTAAGAATATATTCTGCCATTTGCAGATTTATATTGTTGATTTACTTGTCATGTTAATGAAACAAGACATACCTACGCACTACAAAGAAGCGTGATGGATCTAAGTACGAGAAATGACTAAGAGTCATAAAATCCTATATAAATCACAATTAAGATTGTAAAGTAATATGTTACTTCATCTTATCACGTGAAAATGTTTACTTGACCTTTCCGATTGAGTGCAAAGTCCTAAGAAAGAAATGAAACTTAAAGGAAGACTTTAAAAACTCATTTTGTAACAAATATGTTTTGACAAATTCAAATGCTGAATACAATATTTAGTGATGCTTGAAGTCTATTGGATTTACACCAGTAATTACTTCAATTTGTAATTGATAGTAAGTTGTCAAAACTGTGTGTTCTTCAATGACAAGATTGAAGATGAGTTGTAAATATTACAACAAGTAAGTTTTGTCAAACCATATGGATGATTTATCGTAACTGTAATTCTTGACTTCATGGATGATCAAGGAATTTTGAAATTACAAAAATATTGAGAGGACCTACATTTGCATGAATTTGAGTGGGAGCTAAGTAGCTTGGCTAAATCTTAATATGTAGGCGATATATTTTGAGTGGGAGCTAAGTAAGTATCCAAAATCAAATGTGGATGACATATTTGAGTGGGAGTGTGACAATATTCTTATGCATATGGATGACATATGATAAATGATGTAATTGGTATTGATGATATTTAAAGTAGTAAATATTCTATGGATTAAGTTGAACAAAGTATTGAATATAGAAATCTATCGAGATAGATCAATACGTTTAATGAACATTAGAGTCGAAATGCTTCCTGGATTTAATTCTAAACATGTTCAGGATATCCTGGATAAGATTCTAAAGAAATTCAGAATGGAACAAGGCAAGAAATAAGGTTTTATATGTATAGACGAAGCATTGAGATAATCTAAGTATTACAATTATAGTTAAAATAAATAAAAGAGATGTGTTACATCTCCTATGCCTCAGTCATAGGTTTTTCCATATAACCGTATTATATACTGGACATAATGTGACCCAAGTTTTTGGTTAGAAAACAAGTTCTTAGTTCTAAGAACATGTCTTGAAGTGATTCCTGAGTTAATCACTAAACAAGAGTTAAGTTTATCCTTAAATTTTAAGGAGCAAGGTTAGGCATCGATGTTGCAATTAATGCACTATCGATTAGAATCTACATAGATATAGAAGTATGTGGATACTTCTAAAGTGGCTAGTATAGTTGTTTTGGCTAATGAAGTTCGACTTCTGTTGAGTGTGTTCCTGAGTTTACATGACAATATTGAAAGTTCAGTTGACTGATCGACCGTCATTGTAAACACTAGGAAACAAAGTCTCACTCTGTTGCCAAGCGAATACTTCGACACATTATGTGATGATGATGTGAATGTAAAATAGGAGACATTAATGATTTGTGAAAGAGATACAAATCTGGTAATATAGATGAAGGACACGACGTTTCCCATGAGAAAGCATGATCAATATACATATATGTGATATGGTTTATAATCAGTTACAAATGCAAGCTATATTATTTGTATTCTCGTGCAAGTGGGAGACTGAAGGAGATATGCCTTAGAGGCAAATAATAATTGGATTTTATTATCATATCTCAATTAGTTCATAATAGTTTTATATCATGCTATAACTATGTCAATTGAAAATATTGATACATGTGTGGTATATAAACAAACCAAATCCCTAATAGCCTCTATATATACTAGTTCATTGGGCAACAGATGATCAAGGTTTCCTGATCATGGAGCATTTATGCCAGTTGACAATGAAGCCATATCATTAGTGATGTGATGGATATTACCCATATAAGTATTGCAACATGATCAAGTCACACAGTTTACCGTTGCAATAATTAGAAGCGTAGTATATTTCTCCTTAGACCATGATATCATATTAATTACTATCATCTGAGGCTTCTTTGATTGCATCAACTGTCACCATAACAGGGTGATCATAAAGGTATATATTGGGTATTCCAAGGGATATGTTTAGGCATATGTATCAAGATCCCGATTTGTTGACCCGCGTGGCGGGAAGATACGTAGGGCCCTCTCGGTGAGATTACATCCATAATGTTGCAACATGTGACTAGGTTACGGGATGAAATATCGCGAGAATGAGTAAAGCAACACTTGTCGGTAACGATATTGAACAAGGTATAGTGGTACCAATGATCATATATCAGACAAGTCAAGTATCAAAGTAACAAAGGGAATTGGACTTGACGTTTATGGTTCAAACGATATTAAACACCGTGAAATGCACATGGGTCATTATGGGAATCCCGGTCCCGCTATTGATCATTGATATAAGAGGTGTCTCGATCATGTCTGTGATATCTATAGGTTAACACTCTTAAGGGTGCGATGACGCACATAGATCATTTTGGTTGTATCGGAGTCATCAAAGGAAAGAAGAGAGAATCAGAATCGTTCTGGGAGGATCCGTAGTGGTCTGGAGTGAACCGAAAAGTGCTTCGTATCAATGGGAATTGAATAATATGTAAATATATTAATTAATGGAATTAATATTATTTTTATATATTTAATAAATATTAAAATTGAGATTTTAGGGGCAAACCACGTCATTGGGCCCTACCGGAGGGAAGGGCCCATGGGAGGCCGCTGCCCTAGTGGAGGAGGGGTGGGTGGGCCTTGGCGCGCGTGGGGCCCATGGACACCACGGCCGGATGGCCCACTCCTCTCCCATACTCCATCTTTTAGTCCCACATGAGGGAGTCCTTGCGAAGGGCACACCCCCTTCTCCTATATAAGGAGGTGCCTACGGGTGGAAATAACACCAATATTCTCTAAGACATTTTTCTTAGGAAAATCTCTTTCGTTTCCTTTTGCAGTGACACGGTTTCTAGAAGAACTGTACACGCAAGAAACGACGCAACTGCAGCGCACTGTTGATGCGGGGATTCCAGCCAGAAGATCTACTTCCGCCCTCTCGGCAGGGATTAGAGAACTGGAGGTCGTCGTCGTACACTGGATGTGTGCAAAACCATGGAGATGCTACCACTTGTGGCACCTGGGTTATCGTGCAAGGACCATGGATGACTTGCGAGAAGCTTTGTGACCTTGAGATCGGCTACGAGTACGACTACATCATCCATATTATCCGTAAAACATTAAACCGATTTCGGTCTACAAAGATATGTTACCGAATCTTTTCCGTTATAACATTACTCTTAGATAGATCCGACATATGGTGTTGCGATAGGTAAAAAAAAATATGTTTTCTGCTATGAACCCCTTCGCCCTCAAGAAAAAAGTACGGATGCCCCATATGTATAACACGTACTACAACTGCATGGTACTTGTAACTCTGCATTAAAGATGATTGTTTTCCTAATATATACTCCCTCTGTTTCAAAATATAAGATGTTTTAGCTTTGTGAAAGGAGTGTATCTAGACTTTTTTTAATGTGTAGATTTATCTAAATCTAGATGAACCTACGTACTAAAAGAGCTCTATATACACTTCCTTCACAAAACTAAAACATCTTATATTTTAAAACGGAGGGTGTACTTTGGCTATTCAATTAGTTTCCGGTCCAACGTCCACCGTGAGTTCCCTACGGTGACTAGGGTTGTGGCATACTTCCACCCGTGTGTACCCACTCACTGGCGGACCTTGGGCCAAAATCTTGGGGTGGTAAACGGGCTGGGGGAGGGGGGGCTAAAAATGGGCTTTCTACTGACTTTTAGTTGGGAAATGGGCCAAATACCTCTAAATAATAGGCGGTTTGTACATAGGCTGGTGGGGCGACGGCCCAGGTTCGCCCTCGTTATAGTCCGTCAGTGTACCCACTTAATACCCTTTATCGAGATAGATATATGTGTGACGGGTTTCTCGAAATTTATGCTTGCAATAATGAGTGCATGCATGTTGGTGCGATGGCACATCTTGTTGGCAATCAGCGGGTTGTACTTAGGCTGATCATAGTGGGAGTATCCTATTACTAGTATCATGCATATGATACTAGTGTATGATACTACCTCTCTAGTGGTTAGTATCATCTAGTAATATCATAGTACCATTGTATTTAATTTTTCTACAATCTCAATGCAATTGTGTGTATGAGATGTATTGGTCATTAAATTACCTAGTTTCACGTGCTATGATAAGGTAGCATATTATGATACTACTAACACCTCTCTCTTTATTAGTTCTGGTGCCACATCAGATTTTTGCCAAGGTGGCATGCATGATACTCCTTATGATATTCTCACTAGGGCTAGCCTTAATTTATTGGTGCTTAATTGTAGAATGGCACTGGGCTTTTGGATTGTATAATTCGTACTAATGAACAACACAAAACCATGTCATAATGAACCAGCAATACATCGGTGATGGTCACTTCAACGCCACTAATCGGTTATTTGGTGGTGATCGACGGAATGCAGGCAAATTCCGAGAAACTTCATGTACCGCAGCCATGAATGAGCTTCCACTGTGTTGTACCGCACTTATGCCACCAGTTCGGCCGACCGGGGCCGGCGGCGGCGATCCAAATACTGATTCCATCTCTCATCTCGCCTAGCGGGCACCCGTGCGTAGGTGCAGTGCATTGCATGAATATGAAGCTTCCCGGATCCATCCATCCACGCCGGTCAGTTGAGTACGTGTAACTGGTCACCTAATCTAGTGATTAAACATGCAAATTCACAGTGAATCTAGCTAAGAGATTTTTTTTAATGAAAGAGCCATTGCGCGAATTGAAAAAAAAAAGTACCAAGATCCATTATATGATCGATGTTGAGATTATGCATGTTTATACGATCGAGACAAACAATTAAGCATCGAAAATGGAAGAGCCGCGATCCAGATCGACCGAGATCTAGATCGATTTGAAAATTGAAACCCAATCGATTGGATTATTGACCGCAGATCGATCGATCATACATACTGTATATATGGTATAGGTCGATATGGATGAAAATCCTCAGAACGCTCGATAGGTCGTCGATGAGCGCCTTCGGAGAAGGCTCTCGTACACACACACACACACACACACATATACGCATACATACGTACCTAGTATGATCGATGCATGTAGGATAGGTAATCGAGATCGATCTCACTACTTGTTCCTGGTGTATTGGTCGTGGTCGTGGAGCATCTCCTGCAGCACGTCGTCGTCCAGGCACTCGAACTCGATCACCTGCCTTTGCGCCTGCCTCGACGAGGACGAAGCGCCGCCGCGCCTGGCCTCAGCCTCGTAGACGTGCGCCTGGTTGGGGAAGTTGAGCACGGCGTTCCTGCCGCGCATGGAGTAGGCGGAGCGGTCGTACGCCGCGGCGGCCTCCTCGGCGGTGTCGAAGGTTCCCAGCCACACGCGGACGCCGTGGCGGCTCGAGTCACGGATCTCCGCCGCGAACTTGCCCCACGTCCGGCGACGCACGCCGCGGTACTTGGTCTGCTCACCGGAACTTTCACCGTCCATGACCACTGAGCAAGCTGGAACTGATCAGTGTGATCGAGTGAAGTTTGGGAGCCCTAGCTACAGCTAGCTGGCTAATGAGAGCGAGTTGGATGGAAGTGAAGCTGGGTGAGGATGGAGAATTGGTGCAACTATAGAGGGGTTTAAAAAGGGTGGGAAAGGGATATGTCGTCTTTGGGGTGTGGGTCCGGCACGTGCGAATCAACCTCAAGGTAGCGTAAAGGCATACGTCGGTTTTGCGCCTGCGCCAACCTCACCTCAGGTGTATGTAGGTATGTGTGCGTGCATGCATATATGCTTACGTGCATACAATACGCTAGTCTTTCTACAAATAATTTTTCTTAGATCTTCTGCAAATAATATTGATAGTTTCTTTCAGATGTGCTATAGTGACAATAGTGTTATATATATTTGGCACCAAAGTGTAGAACACATACTCTATACCTGCAGTCGTAAAATAACGCATACAAGTAACACAACGTATTCTATACAATATAATAAAACCTATGGGCGGTGGTGTGCTATGAATAATAGATTATTTTTACACGGTACGTGATCAGTAGAACAACTATTTCTGGATTGCATGGATCAATACTAGAAAATCTGAAAAATCCCATTGCACAAGTATGACAATGTGGGGGAGGCTTTGTTACCGTACTCAGAATGGAGGAGGAGAATCACCAAATTATATCTTTCTTGTACCATGAGAAAATGGAGAAAAGACACGCACTCGCTCACTTTACTCGCCATTTCCACGCCAATGCAACACACGAGTAATGCTGCACCTACGGATGGTTTCTACAGAATTTTCTTACGGACTCAAGGTGTGACACGGTAGGCAGTTGCAGAATTCAGATCGTGTCCCGTCTTTTCAGCAAAGCTCAACAATTCAACCAACCCAAGTACTACACGTCAGTCCGTAAGGGTCCGTAAACAGTAGAGTCCGTAAGTCTAGGATTACTGTGCAACACACACATTGTTTTTTGTGAATCCAGTTTGTGAGTGGAGGGAGGTGCCACCTCTTCTGGCTAGTGTTTGCGGCCCTCACCTGAACCCTTTGAAACATTCGCAATAAAATGGTGATTGAAAAGATTTTTTTGCGGCGCACGTCAGACTCTGGTTTTGCTTTTTTGGGTTACCTCCAGCAGTGGTACCCGCTATCTAGGCAGAGGGATAGGGAGCACCTGGATGGCTCCCTGGTGGCGTTGAGAGCGGTGGTGCGGCGCTTCACAGTGGCTGATCCCGAGGAGCCGCTATAGCAGGCGCCCTCTCATGCTTTTTTGTTCTTCTCTTTGGGCTTGGATGTGTTGTGGCCCCAGCGGTCTTGAACTTCCTTTTTCCTTTCTTGTTTGGGCACGTCGGTGCCCGTGTGGATGGTGAACTTTGTACTCGGTTGTGGCTTTATTTATAAAATAGGATGAAAGCCTGATTCAAGAGTGGTTTGCTAGAAAATCCAATTCTCGCTTCGTGCACCCCCTATGGTTTGATTGTACGTGTCAAAAAACATGTGCATTCATGTCACATTTTGAAAAGGTGCGGATGCACTAGCGCGAGTATGACACATTCTCTTGTGTGGAGATTTCTTCCCCAACGTAGCAACCATGTTCTCTTTGTGGCCTCTCGGGGCTATACAGGGTAAAAATGACAATCACATACGCACAGATATTCTGGGAGAGCACCCAAACACACGTCCCTTTAGAACCTGCACAAGATGACGATAATAAAAAAAATTGGACAGTGCCTCGATGCAACTGCTCTTAGTCATATTACTACAATCATCAGGACCAAAAAAGTACTTCCTCCGTGATGAACAACCATGTCATCTCACCACCATGGGCAACAACAACAATGGCACGGCCCCAATTGTCAAATATATGTACCAATTATACTGTTGTGGATGACTCATGTCGGCGTTCAGTTTGTGCATGATTGATTTTTTTCTATACAGTGATATAGAAGCATAAGCTCGAGAGGACGACTTCAAAACATTGTGTTGCAACTTTTGTTTTGTTTAAGATATGTGTTGTTTGTCTGTGTTTAGTTGTCCACAATATGATGCAATTATTGTCAATTAGTTAACTAGTAGAACTCATCAAGCATAAAAAGCAAAAAAAAAAAAGCATCTTGACTTCTCTAACGGAATCTAAAACGGTTAATGTACGCATCTCGTTTTAATTGCACTAAAATCTGTTTTCACATGGTGGAAATCTCATTCCCATCTCACGCAGCTTAAGTGGAGTACTCATTAGTATTTGATGGATCGACGAGTCATTAATTACTAAGCACTCCATCTTATATAGTTTGTTAAAATATGAACTGTTTGTAGCTCGATAGACCCATCATACGTATACACTACATGCCGCAGGAAGAGCAGGAATTAATAATCAACGACATTCCCCGCAAAAAAAATCAATCAATCAACGATAGTACGAGTAGTTCAAATTAAGGTCGAGACGGGGATGAGGTACGCACACGTAGACAGTGAGGTGAGACGCTGCGGTGTCGACTTGTCTCCATCAGTCGATCCATCTGCAGGTAAAAGGTTGCGTTGACGACCAGGCATGCACGAGGTTTGATCTGAAGAGTGACGACCACACGCAGATGCAGTTCAATGCAGGAGGCAGCGACGACCTTGTCAACGCCAACCTCCCATTTAGTTGCATCATAGCTGATGATAGTACTACTACATTGCATCGTGCGGCTGTCTCCATTCCACCCGTCACTTTATTAAATTTGGTCGGGCCCGCATGCAAGCGCCTTTCTACTACTACTCGTAGTTCAACCTTCTTAATCCATCCATCATTATCTCTAATTTAATTTAATTTGCTTTATTTATGTTTACCAGCAAAACAGAATCTGGTCTACCACTTGCAGCTACTACTCGGTTATACTAATATAAAAATTTATATGAAATGCTAGATTATCCCTGAACCGACCATTGTGTCGTCTCCGCCGCACATTCGCCAAATCGATTCCCACTTTTCCCCATATATGGTTTTAGCCTTTTTCCATACAATATTTACAATCTTGTAGAGGCCTTGCCTGTTGAAAGTCAATGAATATATGGAGACGGCCATATATGCCGAGACCGTCCTTCAACAAGGTTTATCACTCGCTGGGTGCGTACGTTCGGGTACAACGCATGAGGCACATATATCACCTACCGATTTAATTCGGCCATCATATATGCACCTATTTCTCAACGGGTCTTGTTGACTACTAGTACTCCTCATCTAGTTAAGACCTTGGTTGTGTTTTGTTCCGGAGAGTTCGGCCAGTCCAAGTTATTTGGGTTATCCTAGGTTAGTTCAACGACGACCCAACGTACATGCGCGGGGTTCATTTCACCTTGACTCAGGCTACATAGTCACATCGATCCATGTGAGCCTTACACACGTACGGGAGTGCAATGTTTTGGTCCGAGGGCTTGTTCTATTTATATGTCTGTTCACACATGAACACGTGTACCTCCGGCGTCAAGCACGATACACAATACACGTTGCCGGAGGAGCCTCGTCGGAAGCGCGATACGCAAGACAGCAGGCGAGATCTTTTCAGCATCCGAAACCCCACGCAGACCCGTCTAGACGCACGGCGGTGATGGGCTGCCCTAGGTCGGTTCTCCCGCCTCTAGGACCTCGTGGATCGAAACTCTTCAACACGAAGAACGTCGACGAACGACGAGCAGAAAACCAGGGCGAGAGAGAGTAGAAGTTTGTAGATTGGTTTTTGCGATTGTGTGTTATTTTTCAATCGGTCATCACCCCTCAGGCTGGACTTTCCGTGCAAGAAAGAAGGTTGGATTCACTTTCAAAATCCTAGTAGGGGTCCAATTCAGATGGTCTAGTCCGAACTTTCCGTAACTGTTCGGCCAAAAACTGACATGTATCTTCCGGTGCACTTTTGAGGTAGTAACTAGCTCTGATCAAAATCTCGTAGAAAGGAAAGTTATTCGCCTCGAAAAACTAACAACTTTGATGTTGGCCACGTTTCTATCCGACTTGATCTTTGACGGTCTTTTCCCCTTATTTTTTTAATAAAACTCGGATTTTGACTGAACGATTTTAGTTCTATTCGGTCGTAATTTAGTTCTGGAGATCGTATACTTGCTCAGCTGAAGATGGCTCCAAAAGCAAAGTTGTTCGACTCACAAAAACGAAGAACACTCATGTTTTGTACTTTTTCATCCAAATTGATCTTGATTATCTGTTTTAGTCACATTGAGTTAGATATATCTAGCTAGCGGGAGATCTTTTAGCAAATTTATCCACGCACTTGATCAGATATTGCCATCATCTATATCTAATGAAAAGCGTAAGGCAGTATTTTGGCTCCAAAATCTGCATACTAGATCGGATCGCGATGACTCAACGAAAGTTGCTTGTATCGATAAGACGTATAACGTTCATGTTGGGCACTTTTTCATTTAAGATCATCTTGAGCAATTATACTCGTAAACCAAAAAACGAATACCAACACATGCCGCCCTGTTTTTCGGCAAAACTTGTGTGCCGAAAAATAACTTGTACTGTTTTATTCTAAGGGCGATGTCAACACTCCATCGGCCATTTATTCTTAGGACGATAACTTTGTATGGGCTATATATGCTAAGCGCGATAAATAAGTATCAACCATATGCCTATTTAAGATTCTTACCACACATTCGGGTAGAACTTCTTTAGATATCTTCCACTGAGAGCACGAGGAAATAAATTCCCCTCCATAGATTCCACTAGATATGAATTCCTAGGAACTACTCTCACAACCTTGAAAGGACATTCCCAGCTCGGAGACCACTTCCCAAACTTCTTATATTTTGAACCAACCGGTAGAATCACCTTCCACACTAGGTTGCCAACTTGAAAATTCTTCAATTTCACCTTTTTATTATAAGCTCTTGCTACCCGCAACTTTTATTTCTTTATCTATTTTAAAGCAAACAACCTTTTATCGGTGACTTTATCAATGTTGTCCATCATCAGGTTATGAACATCTACCGCTGATAAGTCATTTTTCTTAGCAAATCTCAAAGCAGCCAGATTTACCTCTACCGGCGAAATGGCTTCCCGTCCATAAACAAGTTCATACGGCGTTACCTTTGTTGCATGATGCCTTGAGATCCTATGCGCCCATAAAGTTTCGGATAATACTCCATGCCACTTTCTCGGATGATCTTCCATCTTCTTCTTGATAAGCTTGATCAAAATCTTATTGCTCGACCCGGCTTGTCCATTACCTTGCGCATAATATGGAGATGAACTAATCATCTCTATCTTGTAAGATTCGGCGGACTCTTTGACTTCCTTTACCATAAATGACGTATCTTGATCTGTAGTCAATGTTTGAGAAATGTCGAATCTATGCATAATGTGCTCGGTTATGAACTTGATCATCTCCTTATGGGTCATGTCGTCGGATTGATGACAAGTACGCCATGAGGGGGTCCTCGAGGCGTGCGGAAGAGAGGGGCGTGAGACGTACGGTGTTCCAGGACGGTGAGCACACAAGTTTACCCAGGTTCGAATTCGCCGGTTTTGGACGGATCCTACTGATGGGTTCGTAGCATAGAAAACAAAAAAATTCTACCGCAAGAACGAACAAAACCCAGATCTAATCTAGATAAAAGCCAAGATCTAATCTATTAGACATGTGCAACGAGATAGATCTGTACTAACCCTTGTAGATCCGAAAGCCTTGTGCGAGATCGGATCTCGCGGTTGATGTAGACGATCACTTGCCGATCTCAAGGTCGAGTGGACGAGCCTTCCGGCGCCGCGTTCCTAGCCGCTTCCGATCGGTCACACGTGCGAGTCGATGCAGACCTTCCTCTCCCGTTCAGCGGCGGAGGTAGTAGATCTCTCCACGGAATTCCAGCAGCACGACGGCGTGGTGGTGGTGGTGGAGTAGAGAATTCTGCAGGGCTTCGCCTAAGCCAGAGCAGAGCGAAGGAGGAGGAGAGAGGCGGCTAGGGCAAGGAGTGGAAGGAGGCAAGGGGGGGCGCCTCCACCCCTCTATTTATAAAGGGAGGGGTGGCGCCTAGGGTTCCCACCCCTAGGGCCGGCGCACAAGGGGGGCTTGGGGGAGTTTCCTTTCCCCCCAAGTTTCCCCTTTTCCTTTCTTGGTTTTCAAGTAAACTCCACAAAACTTTCTAGAACCTTCTGGAACATTCTGAAACCTTCTAGAATCCCCATATAAACACTCCGGAACATTTCCGAACCTAGAAAATGATCTCCATTATATGAATCTTATTCTCCAGACAATTCCGGATCTCCTCATGATGTCCTAGATCCAATCCGAGACTCCGAACAACATTCGGTCTCCAACGCACATTCCATATCTACCTAAACAACATCGAACCTTTAGTGTGTCACCCTACGGTTCGTGAATATGCAGACATGATGAAGACACCTCTCCGATCAATAACCATCAGCGGGATCTGGAGATCCATAACGGCTCCCACATACTCAACGATGACTTCGTGATCGATAGAACCATAAACATATGAAAAGCAATTCCCTTTGTCACGTGATACTCTACTTATCTGAGGTTTGATCGTTGGTATCTTCATACCTAGTTCTACCTCGTTACTGATAAGTACTCTTTACTCGTTCCATGATATGTCATCCCTTGTGACCTAGTCACATGCTTGCAAGCTAACTAGATGACATTCCACCGAGAGGGCCCAGAGCATATCTATCCGTCATATGGATGGACAAATCCCAATCTTGGTCCATGCTCTTCAACACATACTTTCAGAATACCCAATTACACCTTTATAACCACCCGATTCTAAGTGGTGTTTGATGTCATCAAAGTACCCATCCGGTGATGGTGATTAACATAACCTCATGGTCGAAGGATTAGGTTACTATGCATTTGAAAGCTTGTAGCAATACGAACTTAATGACTTGATCTTATGCTACACTTACTATGGGTGTGTGTCCATCACATCATTCTCCTAATGATATAACCTTGTTATTAATGACATCCAATGTCTATGATCAGGAAACCATGATCATCTATTAATCAACAAGCTAGTTCAACAAGAGGCTTACTAGGGACTCTTTTACGTTTACAAAACACACAAGTATTAGTGTTTCCTAATAATACAATTATAGCATGGGATGTAAACATTCATCATAAACATAAAGATATAATAATAACCACTTTTATTATTGCCTCTTGGGCATATCTCCAACAGTCTCCCACTTGCACTAGAGTCAATAATCTAGATTACATGGTAATATACCTAACACCCATGGCGTTCTGGTGTTGGTCATGCTTTGCTCTAGGGAGAGGTTTAGTCAACGGATCCGCCACATTCACATCAGTGTGTACTTTGCAAATATTTATGTCACCATCTTGGACATACTCGCGAATAGCATGGAAACGTAGCATGATGTGCTTCAGCTTGCTATGTGACCTTGGCTCCTGTGCATTAGCTATGGCACCTATGTTATCACAATAGATGGCCATCGGGTCCAACGCACTAGGAACCACGCCAAGTTCGGTAATGAACTCCTTCATCCATATGGCTTCTTGTGTAGCCTCCGAAGAAGCTATTATTCTGATTCAGTTGAAGATTTTGCCACAACGCTTTGCTTGGCACTCCTCCAGCTCACTGCATCACCATTCAAAATAAATACGTATCCAGACTATGACTTCGAGTCATCTGGATCAGTGTTCCAACTAGCATCAGTGTAACTATTTACAACAAGCTGTTCATCACCTCCATAAGAAAGAACCATATCCTTAGTCCTGTTTAGGTACTTTAGGATATTCTTGACCGCTGTCCAGTGCTCCATTCCAGGATCACTTTGATATCTGCTAGTCAAACTAATAGCATGTGCTATATCCGGTCTTGAACACAGCATGGTATACATGATAGAACCTATGGCCGAGGCATAGGGAACATTACTCATTTTCTCTCTATCTTCTACCATAGCTGGACTTTGAGTCTTACTCAAGGTCTTACCTGGCAACATGGGCAAGAACCCTTTCTTGCTCTCTTCCATTCTAAACCTTTTTAGAACTTTGTCCAAGTATGTACTTTGTGAAAGCGCTATTAGGCGTCTTGATCTATTTCTATAAATCTTGATGCCTAGAATATATGCCGCTTTCCCAAGATCCTTCATTGAAAAACTATTATTCAAATAGGCTTTGACACTATTAAGAAGTTTTATATCATTCCCAATCAACAATATGTCATCTACATATAGTACTAGGAATGCTATAGAGCTCCCACTCACTTTCTTGTAAATACAAGCTTCTCTATAAGTTTGTATAAATCCAAAGTTTTTGATTACTTTATCAAAACGTTGATTCCAACTCCGGGATGCTTGCTTCAGTCCATAAATGGAGCGCTGAAGTTAGCATCTTTAGGATCAACAAAACCCTTGGGTTGTACCATATACAACTCTTCCTCAATGTCTCCTTTAAGGAACGCCGTTTTGACATCCATCTGCCAAATCTCATAATCGAAATATGCAGCAATTTCTAACAAAATCCTCACAGACTTTAGCTTCCCTACTGGTGAGAATGTCTCATCGTAGTCAACTCCTTGAATTTGTCGGAACCCTTTCGCGACAAGTCGAGCTTTATAGACGGTAACATTACCATCATCATCTGTTTTTCATTTGAAAATCCATTTGTTCTCGATAGCCTTACGGCCATCCGGTAAGTCCACCAAAGTCCACACTTGGTTTTCGTACATGGATCCCATTTCGGATTTCATGGCTTCTAGCCATTTGTCAGAATCTGGGCTCGCCATAGCTTCTTCATACGTCGCAGGGTCATCAACGTTGTCCACCAACATGACGTTCAAGGCAGGGTCATACCAATCAGGAGTGGTACGAACCCTCGTTGACCTGTGAGGTTCAGCAGCAACTTCGTTCGAAGTTTCATGATCACCATCATTAGCTTCCTCTCCAATTGGTGCAGGCGGCACAAGAACATCTTCCGGTGTTGTGCTACTCTCAATTCCGAGAGAAGGTTCAATAACCTCGTCGAGTTCTACTTTCCTTCCAGCCACTTCCTTCGAGAGAAACTCCTTCTCAAGAAAGGATCCATTCTTGGCAACAAAAACTTTGCCTTCGGATCTATGATAGAAGGTATACCCAATTTTTTCTTTAGGGTATCCTATGAAGACGCATTTCTCCGCTTTGGGTTCAAGCTTATAAAGTTGTAACTTCTTTACATACGCTTCACAACCCCAAACTTTAAGGAACGACAACTTAGGTTTCTTTCCAAACCACAATTCGTATGGTGTCGTTTCAACGGATTTAGATGGTGCCCTATTTAAAGTGAATGCGGTTATCTCTGATGCATAGCCCCAAAACGATAGCGGTAAATCTGCAAGAGACATCATAGACTAAACCATATCTAAGAGAGTATGATTACGACGTTCGGACACACCATTACACTGTGGTGTTCCTGCCGGTGTCAATTGCGAAAGTATTCCACATTTCTTTAAATGCATGCCAAACACATAACTTAGATATTCACTGCCGCGGTCAGAACGCAGAAATTTAATCTTCTTGTTACGATGATTTTCCACTTCACTTTGAAATTCCTTAAACTTCTCGAAAGTTTCGGACTTATGTTTCATAAAGTAGACATACCCATATCCACTTAAGTCATCCGTGAAAGTGAGAACATAATGATATCCACCACGCGATGCTACACTCATTGGGCCGCACACATCGGTATGTATTATTTCCAATAAGTCCGTAGCTCACTCCATTATTCCAGAGAATGGAGTCTTAGTCATTTTTCCCATTAGACATGCTTCGCATCTTTCAAGTGATTCAAAATCAAGTGATTCAAGAAGTCCATCAGAATGGAGTTTCTTCATACGCTTCACTCCAATGTGACCAAGACGACAGTGCCACATGTATGTAGAATTATCATTCAATTTTATTCGTTTAGCATCTATGTTGTGAACATGTGTATCACTACTACCGAGATTCAGTAAGAATAAACCATTCCTCTCAGGTGCATTACCATAAAAGATATTACTCATATAAATCGAACAACCTTTATTCTCGGACTTAAAAGAGTAACCGTCTCACAATAAACAAAATCCAGATATAATGTTCATGCTTAACGCTGGCACCAAATAACAATTATTTAAATTTAAAACTAATCCCGATGGTAGATGTAGAGGGAGCGTGCCGACGGCGATCACATCAACCTTGGAGCCATTTCCAACGCGCACCGTCACCTCGTCTCTCGCCAATCTTCGCTTATTCTACAGTTTCTGTTTCGAGTTACAAATATGAGCAACCGAACCAGTATCAAATACCCAGGCACTACTACGATTATTAGTAAGATACACATCAATAACATGTATATCAAATATACCTTTCTTATTGATGTTGCCGTTCTTTAGATCCACCAGGTACTTGGGGCAGTTACGCTTCCAGTGACCAGAACCCTTGCAGTAGAAGCATTCAGTTTCAGGCTTAGGACCAGCCTTGGGCTTCTTAGCAGGCACGGCAGCTTTCTTGCCGTCCTTCTTGAAGTTTCCTGTGTTCTTAGGCTTGCCCTGTTTCTTGAAATTGGTGGTCTTACTGACCATCAACACTTGGTGCTCCTTCTTGATCTCCACTTCAGCAGTTTTCAGCATGGACAATAGTTCAGGCAACGTCTTGTTCATGCAGTGCATATTGTAGTTCATCACAAAGTTCTTATAACTCGGTGGCAGTGATTGGAGGACACGGTGAATCCCTAACTCATTAGGAATCATTATCCCCAACTCTTGGAGCTTGTTTGCGTGCTCAGACATGGTGAGCGCGTGCTCGCTAACGGAGCTACCCTCTTCCATCTTATAGTTAAAGAACTTTTTGGAGGCCTCATAGCTCTCCACGGCCGCATGAGTCTCAAAAATCAGCTTGAGCTCTTTGATGATATCAAACGGTCGTGGTGCTCAAAGCGCTTCTGAATCTCCGTTTCTAAACCGTACAGGATGGCACACTGAACTGTGGAGTAGTGATTTTTCCGAGTGGCGTAAACATTCTTTACGTCATCGGTGGCATCTTCTGCAGGTGGGTCACCTAGCGGTGCTTCGAGCACATAGGTCAACTGACCAGCCCTGAGGACAATCTTCAGTCCACGGAGCTAGTCCGTGAAGTTGCTTCCATTGTTCTTAAGATTTTCTTTCTCTAGGAACGTATTGAAATTGATGGAGAGGTTCGCCATAATCTACAACAAATTTGCAAGTAGTTTAGACTAAGTTTATGATAAATTGAGTTCAATTTTAATTCTTAAATTAACTAGGTGAACTCCCACTCAAAACAACATCCCTCATGTTGTCTTAGTGATTACACGAACCAAATCCACTACACTAAGTCCGATCTTCACGAGAGAAGATGTAGTTTCAACGGCGAACAATCTTCATGTTCATCATATCATTTATATGACTCATGCTCTACCTTTCGGTATTCCGTGTTCCGAGACCATGTCTGTACATGCTAGGCTTGTCAAGATTAACCTTAGTTTCCGCATGTGCAAAACTGGCTTGCACCCGTTGTATGCACACGTAGAATCTATTACACCTGATCATCACGAGATGCTTCGAAACGACGAGTCTTAGCAACGGTGCCAACTAAGGATGAACACTTTATTACTTGATATTTAGTGAGAGGGATCATCTTATAATGCTACCATCGCGATCTAAGCAATACAAGATGCATAAAGGATTAACATCACAGGCAATTCATAATTAGTGTGATATGATATGGCCCTTTCTTCTTATGCTTTTGATCTCCATCTCCAAAGCACGGGCATGATCTCCATCATCACCAGCACTACGTCAAGGTCAGTGGCGCCGCTTCATGGTTGTCCATCATCACTAGCAACTATTACAACTACTTGGAATAAAGCTATTACAAGATGAATAGACAGGCAGGTCTTAACAGAATTAAAGACAACCATTAGGCTCCTGCCGGTTGCCATATTACAACAAGGATCATTGCATACATCGAATATAATCACAATCACATGATGGCCATATCACATCACAAAACCCCTGCAAAAACAAGTTAGACGCCTCTAATTTTCTTTGCATGTTTTACGTGGTTTGGGGCTTTCGAATAAGAACGGATCTTACCTACGAAACTAAACCACAACGTTGATACAAGTGCTATCAAGTGCAAAGTGTAAATTGGATCTATGCTATGGTGGGAGAGACAGACACCCACAAAGCCACTTGTGCAAAGCAAGTTACACGTCAAGCATGGAGCAAGTCTCATGTGCGATGACATGTAAGGTTAGCTCGAGCCGCTTCATCCCACCATACCGCAAGATGCAAAGTACACAAAGCAAAAGACGGCACGAGCACCAACACCCACAAAACCATTGTGTTCTACTCGTGCAACAGATCTATGCATAGATACGGCTCTGATACCACTGATGGGTTCATAGCATGGAAAACAAAAAAATTCTACCGCAAGAACGAACAAAACCTAGATCTAATCTAGATAAAAGCCAATATCTAATCTATTAGACATGTGCAACGAGATAGATCTGTACTAACCCTTGTAGATCCGAAAGCCTTGTGCGAGATCGGATCTCGTGGTTGATGTAGACGATCACTTGCCGATCTCAAGATCGAGTGGATGAGCCTTCCGGCGCCGCGTTCCGGCAGCGCTTCCGCAATCGGTCACACGTGCGGAGTCGATGCAGACCTTCCTCTCCCGGTTCCAGCGAGCAGCGGAGGTAGTAGATCTCTCCACGGAATTCCAATAGCACGACGGCGTGGTGGTGGTGGTGGAGTAGAGAATTCTGCAGGCCTTCGCCTAAGCCAGAGCAGAGCGAAGGAGGAGGAGAGAGGCGACTAGGGCAAGGAGTGGAAGGGGCAAGGGGGGCGCCTCCACCCCTCTATTTATAGAGGGAGGGGTGGCGCCTAGGGTTCCCACCCCTAGGGCCACCTCTAGGGCCAGCGCACAAGGGGGGCTTGGGGGGAGTTTCCTTCCCCCCCAAGTTTCCCCTTTTCCTTTCTTGGTTTTCAAGTAAAGTCCACAGAACTTTCTAGAACCTTCCGGAACATTCTGAAACCTTCTAGAATCCCCATATAAACACTCTGGAACATTTCCGAACCTAGAAAATGATCTCCATTATATGAATCTTATTCTCCAGACAATTCCGGATCTCGTCGTGATGTCCTAGATCCAATCTGAGACTCCGAACAACATTCGGTCTCCAACGCACATTCCATATCTACCTAAACAGCATCGAACCTTAAGTGTGTCACCCTACGGTTCGTGAATATGCAAACATGATGAAGACACCTCTCCGATCAATAACCATCAGTGGTATCTGGAGATCCATAACGGCTCCCACATACTCAACGATGACTTCGTGATCGATAGAACCATATACATATGAAAAGCAATTCCCTTTGTCACGTGATACTCTACTTATCCGAGGTTTGATCGTCGGTATCTCCATACCTAGTTCTACCTCGTTACTGATAAGTACTCTTTACTCGTTCCATGATATGTCATCCCTTGTGACCTTGTCACATGCTTACAAGCTAACTAGATGACATTCCACCGAGAGGGCCTAGAGCATATCTATCCGTCATATGGATGGACAAATCCCAATCTTGGTCCATGCTCTTCAACACATACTTTCAGAATACCCAATTACACCTTTATAACCACCCAGTTACGAAGTGGTGTTTGATGTCATCAAAGTACCCATCCGGTGATGGTGATTAACATAACCTCATGGTCGAAGGATTAGGTTACTATGCATTTGAAAGCTTGTAGCAATACGAACTTAATGACTTGATCTTATGCTACACTTACTATGGGTGTGTGTCCATCACATCATTCTCCTAATGATATAACCTTGTTATTAATGACATCCAATGTCCATGATCAGGAAACCATGATCATCTATTAATCAACAAGCTAGTTCAACAAGAGGCTTATAGGGACTCTTTTATGTTTACAAAACACACAAGTATTAGTGTTTCCTAATAATACAATTATAGCATGGGATGTAAACATTCATCATAAACACAAAGATATAATAATAACCACTTTTATTATTGCCTCTTGGGCATATCTCCAACACCTACTCTTGCTAGCAATCCAGTAATACGGCAGAGCCGGAATATGGGTTACAAGGGTTTCGCCTATACGAGTTGAGATTGTAGACTATTGTGAGTGTGCCCTAAGGCTCTCCCTAGGACGACTTATATAGATATCCGGCCTAGGGTTTACACGAGAGATCTAATCGGCTACGACTAAGAGTCGGTTACAGAGTACATCTTGAACTACAAGTAACACTATGGGCCTATGTCGGTAAGTCTTCTGGGCCTTCCCGTAGCCGGACTGGACTCCGTCTCTTCTCCCTGACTGGGCCGCCCATGAAGCAAAGCTCTAACCCGAAGTGGGCCACCCTGGTCAGTGAGGAACTGTGAGGATACCCGGAAAGTATATCCCCAACAGCAGCCCTGGGAAGTCTCTGAGATCCAAAGTCGGATTCATCATCATCTAGCTTGATCTTCGGCTTGCAGAATCTTGAAGGCTTCCTGAAACTTCAAAACAAAAGATATGATCTGGGTCTTAAAAATAAGTCGGACTTATCCGTACATTTATTCAGATTTCTAGCTCAAAATTCAAACTAAGCCGGAACTTGGTCTCTGACGTAGCCTGACACCAGTCATGGTCAAGTCACGTCACTGACAGACATTTCCTGTCAGCACGACCGTTGGTGGGTCCGCCTTTTTGCGGAACCAAGGCGCCGTTTCAATGTGTGCGTGGAGAACGAGGCGGCGTAATCATCGCGCGGAGGTTACCCCGTCCTTTCCACGATGTGTGGCGCGTTCACTGTAGCGTTTACATGAATCTTGACACGCCTGGCGGATATAAGTGGTGTGGATTTCTCCCCCAATCCTCTTCACTAGTTCCAGTGCTGTTTCCTTCTCCTCTACGCCTCCCACGAACCCAGCGCTCCACTGCTCCCGCAAAAACACCTCCAGGGCCGCCCATCTAAGGTCACCGGCGCACTGGATAGAATGGCTTCTTCATCATCCTCCGGCTTAGCGGCAGCGGCGACGGTGGTGGCAAAGAGGGAGAACCACCATGGAGTCTAGACCTCCTGCGTCCTGGACGATCCCAAGCTCCAGGTCGTTGAAGACGAAGGGCTCCTCCGTGCCGGCGACTGGCGGAGCGGCTTCCGCGAAACCGTCCCCAACCCCCGCAACGACGAGCGAGTGCATTTCGACACTCACCTTGACAGAGGTCTATCTTTTCCTACCTCAGAATTCTTTTCCGAGGTTATAGATCATTATGGCGTTCATCTCCACCATCTTCCCCCGAACTCCATCTTAGAGATGAGCGCATAGTCTTCTTTGTGCGAGGGGTATCTCGGCATTAGGCCGAGCCTTACTCTTTTCCGGTACTACTTTCATGTCCGGAGAAATTCCATTACTTCCGGTAATCCTTATATTACCGGCACCATTAGTTTTTCGGTTAGGCGCGAGCGTGTTTATCCCCGAATTATGGCAAGTGATTCGGTCAAACAATAGCCGTCCACCTTCTTCTACCACAAGGATATCCCCGCTCCCGGCAAAGACACAGCTTTGCCGGATTTCGTAGATGGAGCCGCCATGCCTCCAGAGTCTTGGGACAAGGCTGCTCCGACTCTCGGTGACGATCTGTTTCTCGCCAAGAGACAGATCGAATATCTGATGAAGCACAAGGGCCTGAAAGGGTCCGACTTAGTTCAATGCTGGGTGGCGCGCCGGATCCAACCTCTTCAACATCATGGAGATCGACTGATGCACTCCATCACGTCGTCGAAGAATGACTCCCTCCGCGTCAGCTCCAAGTCCTTAAAGCCGAAAGATTATGTAAGCCAAATCAAATGAATGATAAGGGAGCGGATCGAGAGGAAGATTTTGGAGCTGTCCTTGGACATGCATACAATGGAAAATCCTGTTGTGCCGGTAAACTTTAGCAGTAACTCTTTTTCGTGCTCATCCATATGTTATCTTTGCAATACTAAGATGTTTTTCCTTTTCAGCTTGCCGACCTCCTCGAGTCGAAGTTTGCTCCTATCGAGGGATACCCTCCCGAGTTTTCTCAGGACGAGGGTGAGTTGGTCCCAATGCCAGATGTCGTTCCTCGGAAACGCAAAGCTCTGACATTGGCCATCTGCACCAAAGAAGTGCCCGTTCTGAAGAGGTAATCTTTCCTCACAAGATCATTGTATCTTGCTTGTAATTCCTTCTGAGATGTAATGTTCTTTGTTCTATTATCTTCTCAGAGCTAAACAGCTCATCAAGGGCAAGGGAAAGGAAATGGCCTTGAAGCCTCTGCGCCAGTCGAAGCTCAAATTAGCTTCTCCTACCGTGGCTCCTCTGACTCCCGCTCCTCAGCCTTCTGCAGCACCGGAGATTACTCGATCTCTGACTATTGTAGAAGATCCGGCTCAAACAGCAGAGCCCGCGATCCTTGAGTCACAAACTGACGTCACCATGAGTGACTCAGGTGTTGATAAGGGTGAACCCTCTTCGGGTAATGATCCCCCGGCAGAAATCTGCGCTGACAATCTCCTAAGTAATCCGGTACTTGCCAAACTTGGCTTGTCTCGGAAATCTGTGGAGGAAATCCAGCGTTTGGCCCGACAATGCTTGGAAAGCCGAAATCTTTCTACCAAAGAAGAAGCACAAGAAGCGGAGGACATCAAGTACTCCGAACTGCTTGAACAAGTCCGCCTTCGCGACGAGGGACTGAGAGCTGGTGTGTTACCACCTCCACCAGTGATCTCGCTCACCCTTGCCGAGAAGGTTACAACTGAAGTGAACATGTGCTTGAGCAAGCTCACACATGAACAACATGTAAGTCAGAATTCCAACTCACTTTTTTCTTTATGTTACTTTATATCCTATCCTCTAGCCCCCAAGCATGAAGTTGGATAGTCAAATCCAGGTTTATGCTTACTTAGGATGCCAAAGAATGAACTAGTGTAGCCCCCAAGGCTCGTGCTAATATTAGTTACAATATTAGCCCGGGTCTTTAGTAGACTTCTGACTCTGGGTATTCTGACTTATAGAAAGTTAATTCGTATAACCAGGAATTATTAAAAAATATCTGCAACAAGCGGAAAGAGATCAGAGCTCTCTGACTTGAAAATGCACAACTGAAGGTTTCCAAAGATGAGGCCATAGAAAGTTAATTCGTATAACCAGGAATTATTAAAAAATATCTGCAACAAGCGGAAAGAGATCAGAGCTCTCTGACTTGAAAATGCACAACTAAAGGTTTCCAAAGATGAGGACGAAGGTAAACATTTCGAAACTCAAACCTTGTCTTTTTTGCTTCATAGTCGAATTTTTGTTGAACTGTTGTTCTTTTGACTTACAACACTGGTAAAAAAGTCATGCGCCATGATCGAAGAGGCCGAGAATCTTAAGACCTTGGTGGTGGAGAACAAAGAACTTCGCCAAGAGCTGGATAAGCTCAAGGCAGATCATGAGAATAGCATTGCTCAGATTCTCGAGTCCAGCTCCATGGCCACTGACGAGCGTGATCGCAAGATTGCGCTTCAAGATAAGAAAATCTCGAATCTCAACGATGAGTTATTCAGAGAGAAGGGCATTTGCGGGGCGCTCCGGGCTAAACTCCAGGGTCTTCGCGAAGAGAAGGCCAAAGTCGACGATGTCATCCTTGGTATGTTTCCCTTTCTCTGATTTTTCTGCATCTTCCGACTCCCTAGAGTTCAGGTTTATTTGAATTACCCTTTGCATTATATGCGCAGGTCCTCTAAACTTGACGGATTCTGCCTCTGCTGAGTCTCGCACCTACCGGCTTACCCAAGTAGGTGATTTGCTTCATGACTTCCGCCAATCTCTCGAAGACATTGGCGAGGTTCTCAAGGTTCCGGATATGCACAGCATGTCCGGTTTTGAAGTGCGATACAAGGCCAAGGATATGCTGCAGCTTGTTCAGGACTATAACATGTCCTACGCGCGAACCGCAGCGCAAAATGCTCTCACCATGGTTATGAGCCACCATGGAAACATGGAAATCTGGCAAGTAACCAGAGGGTACTGCAAGGTGGACGAAGACGGACAGGAGCAAGACATCAAGGCTATCATGGACTCCTGCGCCAGATATGGGTGTCACGTAGCTGATTTGACTAGCTACGACACTCCCTTCTTCACCCGCATAGACACGCCGCCTCTGCCTTCTGAAGAAACAGCTGAGGTTTCAGACGATGATCAAACCATATCGGATTTGAACATCTCAGAACGCTATCGAGCCGAGGCCGATGTATCCAGCGAGCCGGCAGCTCCTACCTCTCCTCCTGCATCATAGAATATCAAAAGAACAATGTGTTATTCTGAAAAACAATTTGGGTTTGTAATTAAGTAGTATGATACTTTTGCTAGTGCTAAGTTTTAATTTATCTATTCAGCACTTTTGACTTTGATACTATGTGCCTGAAATGTTTACATAAGCACATGTAATTTTTTGTCTGCACCTATTGTTTATCTGGCTTTCCACCTCATCCCTTTCATGAGCCGGCTAAACTTTCAGCACGGAAACTTTGCTGAGCAACGGAGCTCAATTGCTAATCCAGTTTAAACTCGGAAACAAAGCCGGCTTCCAGTACCAACAATTCACTACTCGGAAAATGCCCGCATCCAGCAATCAAATAAATAACCAAAGTATAGACTAGGAAATTTAGAGTTATACCCAAAGGTATCAATTTTAGAATCAGAAATCTAAACCAGAACAAACATGAGCATAAAGTACTTTCAAATATTCTGGGATTTTCGACTTGTGACATGATCATTCGGAAATTTCTCAGAAATATTTTGAGGAAACCAAGACTTTATTTCTCATGGAACACGTACACATATATGTTTATAAAGAAAATTAAACTAAGAATAAAAGGGACGTAGCTGAGCAATATTCCATGGTCTGTCTAATTCATCCGGATTTGTACTGCCTCCAGCTCTCTTTCTCTTCTTAGTAGCAGGTCTTTCTTTGACTGGCCACATATCAGTTAGGTAGTATGAACCATTGTGTAATACTCGACTAACTAAAAATGGCCCGTCTCATATTGGGGAAAGTTTGTGCTTTCTTTGCTGCACAAGCCGGAGAACCAAATCGCCCTTATTGAAAGACCGGTTTCTGACTCTCTGCTATGATACTTGTGTAACTTCTGCTGATAGGCTATTGATCTTATTTCAGCAACGACGCGAACTTCTTCGACTAAGTCGAGATCATTTTGTCGAGAAATTTCGGCATCCTCCTCAATATACGCGGCCACTCTAGGAGAAGTGTGAATTAAATCACTAGGAAGAACTGCTTCTGCGCCATAGACCAAGAAGAAAGGTGTGTATCTAGTTGACCTGTTTGGAGTTGTTCGCAAACTCCATATTACAGAAGGTAATTCCTCTGCCCAAGCCCTCGTAGCACGTCGTAGTGGTGCTTCGAGTCTCGGTTTTAGGCCCTGTAAGATTAAACCATTTGCTCTTTCGACTTGTCCATTAGCTTGTGGATGTGCGACTGACGCAATCTCAAGCCAGATATTTTGTTCATTGTAGAATTCAGTAAGCTCTCCCATAGAAAAGTTGCTACCATTGTCCGTGATAATGCTATGCGGATAACCGTATCGGATTATAACATCCTCAACAAATCTTCTAGCTGTTGCTCCATCACAACTAGTGACAGTTTTAGCCTCAATCCATTTGGTAAATTTATCCACCATCACTAAGAGGTGTGTAAATCCACTTGGAGCCCGTTTACCGCGAAAGGCCATGTTATAGGTATTGTTTGCAGCTGATCAGCCGGAACGTGAGCTTGTTTGGCATACTTTTGGCGACGCCTTGATCTTGCGTCGCCTTGCCTCAGTAGTTAAAAAAACCGTGTCAAAAAGCTTTTGCCACTAAAGATTTGGCTACAGCATGGTGACCATACTCGCCTTCGTGGATTTCTCGTAAGATTTTCACTCCTTCTTCCGGAGATACACAGCGCTGAAAGACCCCAGACGCACTCCGCTTATAGAGCTCACCACTAATTATAGTATAGGCTTTTGCTCGTTGGATGATCTGTCGGCTCATAACTTCGTCTTCGGGTAATTTTCCGTCTATCAAGAAATTAAGATAGGGTTGAGTCCAGCTGGGAATCACAACCAGAACTGCTACTAAAGGTGAGTCGGATTTGGTCGGATATTTCTCATCTACTCCTTTTATAGAGGGAACTTCGAGGTGCTCTAAAAAAGCGCCATCCGGGACCTGTTTCCGGGCAGAGCCTATTCGAGATAGTGCATCTGCTTCCTCATTTTCTGTTTGAGGGATGTGTTGAACTTCAAATCCTTCAAACGATTTAGATAGTTCATCCACGATAGCCCTATATGCTGCCATATGCTTATTTTCCTTACAGATATCCGATACTTGTTGTGCAACAAGATCTGAATCTCCATAACACATTAATCGTTGGATGCCGATATCCTTAGCAATCCGGATTCCATGCAGTAGTGTTTCATATTCGGCAATGTTATTTGTTGCCGTGAAGTGTATATGCAATACATAGAAAAGTTTATCTCCTTGGGGTGATTTGAGCACCATGCCAGCCCCCGAGTGCTTTAGACCCGTCAAAATGCAAGGTCCAGTATTCTGACTCTGGTAGGGTCATACTCTCCGTTGTCTCTGTCCAATCAGCGACAAAGTCAGCAAGGATTTGGGATTTGATTGCTATACGAGGTTTGTACTCAATATTGAAAGCTAAAAGCTCTATGCCCCATTTGGCGACGCGTTCTGTGGCATCACTATTGTTGATTATATCTCTCATGGGAGCTATGCTCACCACGGTAATTGGATGTTCCTGAAAATAATGTTGTAACTTATGAGATGCTAAGAACACACCATAAGCCAGCTTTTGATAGTGCGGATACCGCTGCTTTGATTCTATTAAGACCTCGCTGAGATAGTAAGTCGGACGCTGCACCAAGTGTTCCTGATTTTCCTCTGGTCTCTCCACCACCATGATGATACTGACGACTTTGTTTGTCGTAGCAAGATAGAGAAACATCGGTTCTTGTGGTTCCAGTGCTGCAAGGATGGGAGCAGATGAGAGTACTGCTTTTAGGTCTTGCAGTGCAGCTTCAGCTTCGTTGGTCCACACAAAATAGTGGTGCGACTCTTTCATCGAGCTGGCTTACAAACCGACTGACTACGGCAATGCAACCAGTTAGTCTTTGTACATCCTTCAGGCGAGTTGGCCTAGAAATATTGAGCATAGCCTTGATTTTGTCTCGGTTTACCTCTATGTCTCTTTGAGACACGATAAAACCTAACAATTTTCCGGCTGGGATTCCAAAGAAGCATTTCTTAGGATTAAGCATTATGTTGTATTTTCGTAGATTGGGTTTCCTCCAAGTCGGAAATCAAGGTTTCCTTCTTTTTGGACATTACCGCAATATCATCCACATATGCATGTACATTGCATCCGATTTGATCGTGGAGGCAACACTGCATTGTGCGTTGGTGCGTAGCTCCTGCGTTCTTCATCCCAAAGGGCATCGTAACAAAACAAAAGGTTCCGAAGGGGTTATGAATGAAGTTTTGACTTTGTTAGATTCCTTCATCCGAATTTGGTGATAACCGGAATATGCGTCGAGAAAACATAGGAGTTCCGAGCCTGCCGTAAAATCGATAACTTGATCAATCCTAGGCAGAGCAAACGGATCTTTGGGACAAGCCTTGTTCAAGGCAGTATAATCAACACACATCCTTAAATCAGTGGTGTCCTTTTTAGGGACCATTACAGGTTGGCCGACCACTCAGTGTGGATGACCTCTTCTATGAATCCAGCTCGAGCCGTGCTAGTTCCTTGGCTATTTCCTTACGCTTTTCATCACCAAAACATCGTAGGGACTGCTTGACGGGTTTAGCGTTCGGGTGTACATTTAAAGAGTGCTCGGCAAGTTCCCTAGGTACTCCGGTCATGTCAGATGGCTGCCATGGGAAGATATCTTGATTTGCTTGGAGGAACTTGACGAGCGCGCTTTCCTATGCGCTATCTAGGCCTATGCCTATCTGGGTCACCTTGGAGGGGTCATCGTCCTTCAACGGTGTCTTCTTCGTCTCTTCTGATGCCTTGAACTCTGGATTCGGCTTTGTCACCTCCTTCTTTGTTGCGGGCATCTCGAACGGATCTATGCTCTTCTTGATCTCCTGGTACTCCTGGGCGTGTAGCACGGCTTCAGCAAAGGCGGCATTTCCATCCTCGCACTCTCGCATTTTCTTCGGGTCTCCCCTAATGGTGATCACGCTGTTGGGACCTAAAATTTTCATCATATTGTGAATGTAACACGGACGAGCCATAAAAGCCCAGTAAGTCGGACGACCGAATATAGCATGGTAAGCGCTCTTAAACGGGACCACTTTGAAGGAAAGTGCTTCCGTCCGATAGTTCTTTGGAGTTCCAAAGGTAACATCCAAAGTGATTTCCCCCAGGGAATTTGCTTGTCTTCCTGGGACAACTCCGTGAAAGATCACATAGCTGTAGTTCAGCTGGGTCTCCAAGATCTTCATCCGGCGTAGTGTTTCGACATACAGAATATTAATGATGTTGCCGCTGTCCATGAGAGTCTTGGAGAAACCATAGCCGTCAATAAGTGGATTGACGACTAAGGATTCCTCGCCTGTGCAACTTAGGCGGATGATCAGCACGGTCAAAGGTGATTGCCACTTCTGACCAGTCCAAAAATTGAGGGACAGCCGGAACTGTTGTGTTGAGATCATGTAGAACTACTTTCTCGACCTTAGCTGGTTGAGATCCGAGGAAGGTGACGTAAGTGTCTTTCTTTGTCGGGAGTTCTTTTTCCCTTCCGGCTTGGGATTTGAAGCATCGGCTTCCTCCATGTCCGAATCATCCTTGGTCTCTTTATCTTTTTCAGGATTCTTCTTTCCCTTCTTCCGCTTAACCCTATAGCCAGCGGTATCGTCTTTCTTGATGTCATCATTGAAACGACACTCGGTGTTTGTCTAGGACGAGCCCCCATTGGCATCTAAGTGATGCACACATGGATTATTGGCAATGTCGGCCCAGGAGTATGTTTTTCCGGGTCGTTGGTCTCATCTACCCTGGACTTTTGATGTCCCACGACCGCGTCCACGGCCGCCGCCGCGCCCTCCTCGTCCTCTAGACCCGAAAGTAGCAGTGACCACTATAGTTTCCGCATTGGGCTTTTCTTCCGAGGTGTTCTTACGCTTCTGAGCTTGTTGCTTTGGTTGTTTTTCCGACTGTGGCACATCTAGGGCGTTAAGTAGTCCATCTGCGTCATCGTCAGCATATGCATATTTGCTCGCTGTTTCTATCATCTCTCCCAAATCAGTGACCTTGTCACACTTCAAGCAATGACGTAGTAAACCAATTGGGAGTCCTGCAATGAAAGCTTCAATCGTAGTTTGGTCGTTTACTCCTTCATAGGAGTTCTTGGTGTCGATCCATCGTCCAAGATAATCCCGGCAAGTTTCTCCGGTTTTCTGGGTGCAACGTTGTAGGTCTCCTACCATACAGGGCCTCCGGTATGTGCCTTCGAAATTCTGAAAGAACGCACTTTGCATGTCATACCAGTTGTGGATGGTGTTCTCCAGAAGTTCATTGAGCTATGATCGTGCCGTCTATCGCAACATGAGTGGGAGATATCGGGTTGCGACCAGGCTGTTTCTGCCTTTGGCGATACAGCAAGCTTGGAAGAAATCCTGGAGCCAAGTATCTGGCCGAGCTATGCTGTCGTAGGATTCAATATGTCTTGAAATAGCAAATCCTTTCGGGAATTTTGTGGCTCTTATACGTGGTCTGAAGCACTTTGGGCCCACGTATATATCATCATTTTCGTAGCGCCGCGCTTCTATGTTGGAATTGATCCTGTGTCTTGCGTCACTTGGGGATAAAGATCGTCCTGAATGACGGCTGCGGTTGCGGTGCCTTGGAGCCAGAATTCGGCTTCTGCCACCACCTCCCCCACCACGATGCCCTCCTTGGCCTCCTTGGGAGCCGTTGTGATGGCTACTTGGTGGAGAGGGTGGAGCAGCTGGGTTGTTTCCGGCTAATCACCGGCCTCCGTCCGGAGCGTCATTATTCCGGTTCCGAGGAGGATCTTCATTACGATGAGCCCCCTGCCGGTTTGTCTCGACATGGTGTCCGTCGTTCCCTCGCCCATCATCCGGACGGCTTGCATGTCTAGGAGGTGGTATTCTTTGTCGGTCCTCCTCCCGACGTTTCTCTTTATCTTCTTCCCTGCGTTCCTTCGACTCTCGCCAGGGAGGATTCTTCGGATTAAGTGCAGCGATTGCCTCTTGCTCCGCAACTGGGGTAATGTTACGCCAGTCACGTGCAGCTTTGTGGTGCTGTCCTGAAGATCCGATTCTTGAGTACTTGTCTTCCTGACGGTCGGAACGATGATGCTGTTCCGAAACACGTTGGGGTCATACGTCATTCTAGGCCGGATCCGTGCGACATTGGTCAGAATGGGAGACCAGTTTTTGGCTTCCGGACAGGGCGACCTTTTGCTGCTCTAGACCCTTGTTGAGTAGTTTAATGCCTAATCGGATCTGCTCTAGGCCTGGATTAGCATATAGGATTTCTCGAGCTGCAACGGTGTTTTGCACTGGAGTTGGATACGCCCAATCCCCGTTGCTGTCGTGTCGAGGCATCCCATGTTCTCCTCCAAAGAGGACTTTGTGAATCTGCGGGAATTGGTCGTCATGAGTATGACGTTTCCTGGTCTTCTGATGTTGCCTGGAGTTGTACTTCTTCGTAGTTGCCATGCGTTTCTTTTCTTCCTCAAGGTTTTTGGCTTCATCGAGGAGTACTTGGCGACGTGCTTCTAGGGCCTAGGCCCTTTCGTCCAGCTCTTCAGCAGTAAGTTCTGCAGCTATAGGAATAGGTGTGGTTAATGCAGCATCGATGAGTTTACACGCACCTTCAGTGATCATGTGTCCATCCACCGACTCTTCTTTGGGCTCGTCTGGGATAAGTGCTCCATCCGAGTCTTCCTCATATTCCTCGGCAATCACCTCCTCTATCGGAGGGTCTTTTGCCGGCTTCTTGTTCTTCTTCTTCGCGTTCTTGGAAGCGCCGGTAGCAAAGACGGCTTTGGGCCCATTTCCCGGAGTCAAACTTTGATCGGTACTTTCGGCCATTTGGTTCTCGGGATCATCTCCGAGATCCATGTTGTCCTATGCTTTGGGAGAGTTTTCTCTGGATCCTTCGTCCATGTCTTCTCCTTTTGCAGCAGCTATGGAGTTAATCTCCTCTTCATATTCCGCGGAGAACTTCTGAAAATCTGCCGACGTCATGGAGTCATCCGAAGATGCCGGTAATTCGACGCTTGTTCCGATAGCCTCCAGCACAGAGCCAGCATTGTCTCCAGCATCGGTGGAGCCGGATCTGGATCACACATATCCAACAAAGTGCAATGTGCTCCTCCTGAGATAACTGCGGTCTTCATAGTAGGCTTTGTCGAAATGCCTGATGGTCTCGAGGATTGCATCTATGCCTGAGTTTTGCATCATCATGCGTCTTAGTGTGTATCTCAGGAAGGGCATGTCCGTCCCGGCGTCATCAGAGCCGGAACCAGAGTTATCTTCTTGCTCTTCCTGGATTTCGACCTCTGCAGGTGGATCGATCTGGGATTCGTACTCGCTAGGGAGATCCACTCCATATCCGACATGCACCGCAAGATCTGCCTCAGGTTCAGCTTTCTCCACTATCTCCGCAACTGGTGCGGGCTGGGTGGGATTAGGGTTTTCTGAGATCCAGAACTCTGCTGCCTCCGCGGACAGGAGGGACCTAGAAATTTCTTCTGCCTCTATCATCACCGCTGGGGTGGGTGGGGCAGGTTCAGCGAAACCAATGTAAACATCGATCTCACCGAAAGACATAATGGTGTAGGTGGTCATGGCCCCCCTAGCCAGAGTCCACGTCTCGTCTAGGACAATGAGAGGGATGTCACTGGCGTAGAGGATGCGACCCACGGTGATAGTCTTGCCGATTCCGATTCTTGCAGATTCCGCTCGGAACGCAAATCCGAAGCTCACTTGCCCCACGGTGGGTGATGTCTACGCACTTCTGTTCTTGTAGATAGTTGTTGGGCCTCCAAGTGCAGTGGTTTGTAGAACAACAACAAGTTTTCCCTTCAGTGGATCACCCAAGGTTTATCGAACTCAGGGAGGAAGTGGTCAAAGGTATCCCCTCTCAAGCAACCCTGCAATCAAGATACAAGAAGTCTCTTGTGTCCCCAACACACCCAATACACTTGTCAGGTGTATAGGTGCACTAGTTCGGCGAAGAGATAGTGAAATACAAGTGGTATGGATAATTATAAGTGGTAACAGTGATAGAGAATAGCTTGATGGCGTGGAAAAGACTAAAGTAAAACTGAAATAAAGATGGAAGCAAGCAAACATGTAACAGATCTAGTAGCAAACGGTGTTTCAGTGCTTAGAAACAAGGCCTAGGGATCATAATTTCACTAGTGAACACTCTCATATAAATATATTCTCTTCATGATACTACTCTTAACTACTCTCCGGTTGGACACTCTAATCGATGGTAGGGCTATAACAGCACACCTCAAAGTTCATCTTTCCCATCTAGAAAACCCCACACTATCACCTTGAGTACTAGATGAGTCCAACAAACACCACAATTTCATAAAGACATCCAACTCCAAATATAACTCATAACAAGTATTTGTAATCTCTATCCTAAGTGCCACCATGGTGTGCACACTGTCAACTTCACACACATGGGGAGAGCAGAGATCTATTAAAGCACTTGAGTAGCAAGGTAGATCTATAGATTACAAGCTCATGATCACAATATGATCACGCATAGAGAGAGATTAACACATAGCTACCGGTAGAACCCTTAGCCTCGAGAAAGAACTACTCCCTCCTCATCATGGGAATCAGCAATGGTGATGGAGATGGCGGTGGAGATCGATGGAGATGGCTCAAGGCACTTCTCCGTCGTGAGGTGCCGGAACAGAGACTTTCTGTCGCCCGAATCTCCCCTTCAGTGGCGGTGGCGCTGCGGAACTTTTCATGGATTTCTGATTGACTATTTAGGGTTTCTACCTCGGGAGGAATATATAGGCGAAGGAGGCAAGGTCGGTGGCCGGCCAGGGGGCCCACACCACCTGGTGGCGCGGCTAGGGCTAGCCCGCGCCTGGGGGGTGTGGCCAGGCCCTGGCCCTCCTCCGTCTCGTATTCTGGCTCTGTGAGTCTTCCGGTAAAATAGGAACTTTGGCTTTTGTCCCGTCCAATTCTGAGAATATTCATTTTCTGACTTTCCTGGAACCAAAAACAGCAGAAAACAGGCAACTGGCACTGTGGCATCTTGTTAATAGGTTAGTCCAAGAAATCATATGAAAAGTACTCCAAAGTGTGGACAAAACATAAGAAAGTAGATAAAACCAAGCATGGAACATCAAAAATTATAGATACATTTGCAATGTATCAGTGGGCGCCAACTGTCGTCGGATTGATGAGAAGTACGCCATGACGGGGTCCTCGAGGCGTGCGAAAGAGGAGGGTGTGAGACATACGGTGTTCCGGGACGGTGAGCACACAAGTTTACCCAAGTTCGAATCCGCCGGCTTTGGACGGATCCTACTCCTACTTGCAATCTAGTAATACAGCAGAGCTGGAATATGGGTTACAAGGGTTTCGCCTGTGCGAGTTGAGATTGTAGACTCTTGTGAGAGTGCCCTAAAGGCTCTCCCTAGGACGGCTATCATCGGATCGATGACAAGTACGCCATGAGGGGGTCCTCGAGGCATGCGGAAGAGAGGGGTGTGAGATGTACGGTGTTCCGGGACGGTGAGCACACAAGTTTACCCAGGTTCGAATCCACCAGCTTTGGACGGATCCTACTCCTGCTAGCAATCCAGTAATACGGCAGAGCCGGAATATGGGTTACAAGGGGTTCGCCTGTGCGAGTTAAGATTGTAGACTATTGTGTTTCCCTAAAGGCTTTCCCTAGGACGGCTTATATAGATATCCGGCCTAGGGTTTACAGGAGAGATCTATCTGGCTATGACTAAGAGTCGGTTACAGAGTACATCTTGAACTACAAATAACACTATGATCCTATGTCGGTAAGTCTTCTAGGCCTTCCCGTAGCTGGATTGGACTCTATCTCTTCTCCCTGACTGGGCCGCCCGTGAAGCAAAGCTCTAACCCGAAGTGAGCCACCCTGGTCAGTGAGGACTATGAGGATACTTGGAAAGTATATCCCCAACAGCAGCCCTCGGAAGTCTCCAAAGTTGGATTGATCATCGTCTAGCTTGATCTTCAACTTGCAGAATCTTGAAGGGTTCCTGAAACTTTAAAACAAAAGATACGATCCGGGTCTCAAAAATAAGTCGGACCTATCTGTGCATTATTCGGATTTCCAGCTTGATATTCAAACTAAACCGGATCTTGGTCTCTGACGTCATCTGACACTGGTCATGGTCAAGTCACGTCACTGGCAGACATCTCCTGTCAGCACGACCATTGGTGGGTCCACCTTCGCGGAACCGAGGCGCAGTTCTAATGCACGCGTGGAGATCGAGGCGGCGTAATCATCGCGTGGGGACTTCCCAGTTCTTTCCACGATGTGTGGCGTGTGTACTGTGCCATTTTCATGAACCTTGGCGCGGTTCGGTGGTTATAAGGGGCAAGGATTCCCTCTTCTCATCTTCTTCACCTATTCCCGTGTCGTTTCCTTCTCCTCCACTTCTCCCACGCGCACAGAGCTCCCTTGCCTCCAGAAATTCCCAGCGCCGCCCAGTCAAGGTCACCGGTGCACCAGGAAAATGGCTTCCACTTCAACGTCCGGCGCAGCAGCGACGGCGGCGACAGCGGAAAAGGAGAGCAATCGCGGGGTCTGGATCCCGTGCATCCTCGACGACGAGAAGCTCCACGGCATCGAAGAAGAAGGGCTCCTCCACGCCGGCGATTGGCGGAGTGGCTTTGGCGAAGCCGTCCCCAACCCTCGCAACGGCGAGCGGGTGCACTTCGACACCCACCTCGACAGAGGTTTCTCCTTTCCTCCCTCAGATTTCTTTTCTGAGGTGATAGACCATTACGGCATTCAACTTCACCATCTCCCCCCAAACTCCATCTTAGAGATGAGCGCCTATGCAGCTTTGTGTGAGGGGTATATTGGCATTAGGCCGAGTCTTACTCTCTTCCGGTTCTATTTCCATGTAAGGAGGAACTCCATCACTGCCGGTAATCCTTACATTACTGGTACAATTAGTATTTTAGTTAGGCGTGAGCATGTCTATCCTCAGATATTAGCTAGTGAGTCGGTCAAACAATGGCCAGCTACCTTTTTCTATCATAGGGACATTCCCGCTCCTAGCAAAGCTAGTGCTTTGCCGGCTTTCGTCGATGGAGCCGCCACGCCTCAACCATCTTGGGATGAGGCTGCTCCGGCTCTCAGTGACGATCTGCTTCTCGCCAAGAGGCGGATTGAATATTTGATGAAGCACAAGGGCCTGAGAGGGTCTGACTTGGTCCAGTCCTGGGTGGCACGCCGGATCTAGCCTCTCTAGCACCACGTCGACCGACTGATGCATTCCATCACAACGTCGAAAAATGACTCCCTCCGCATCATCTCCAAGGCTTTAAAGCCACAAGATTACATAATCCAGATTAAATGGTTGATAAAGGAGCGGATCGAGAGAAAGATTCCGGATTTATCTCTGGACATGCATACAGCGGAAGACCCCGTAGTCCCGGCAAGTTTTAGTAGTAAACCTTTTTTGTGTGTTTCACCTTTAAGTTATTTTCGCAACACTGAGATATTATCTTCTTTTCAGCTTGCCGACCTCCCCGAGTCGGAGTTAGCTCCTATCGAGGGATATCCTCCCGAGTTTTCTCAGGAGGAGGAATTGGTCCCACTGCCGAACGTTGTGCCCAGGAAGCGCAAAGCTCCGATAGTGGCCATCGACACAAAGGAAGTGCCAGTCGTGAAGAGGTAACTTTCCACACAACTTCCGCCTTTGTACTTTACTCATGATTTCTTCTGAGATATAATGTTCTTCACTCTATTACATTCTCAGAGCTAAGCAACTCATCAAGGGTAAGGGAAGGGGACTATTTCGAAGCCCCTGCGTCAGACGAAGCTAACTATGGCTTCTTCTGTTGTGTCTCCTCCGACTCCTGCCCCTCAACCTTCTACAACGCAGGTGATTACTCCATCCCCGGTCGTCGTAGAAGATCCGTCTCCCTCAACAGGGACAGCGACCCTTGAGTCGCAGACTGACGTCACCATGGGTGACTCAAGTTTTGATAAGGGTGAACCCTCTTCGGATAATGATCCCTCGGCAGAAACCTTCGCCTAAAATCTCCTGAACAATCCGGGACTTGCCAAATTTGACTTATCTCGGAAATCTGCGGAGGAAATCCAGCGGCTGGCCCGGCAATACCTAGAAAGCCGAAATCTTTCTACCGAAGAAGAAGCACAAGAAGCGGAGGACATCAAGTACTCCGATCTTCTCGAACAAGTCCACCTTCGCGACGAGGGTTTAAGAGCTGGTGTGCTTCCACCACCTCTGGTTATTCCACTCACCTTCGCCGAGAAGGTTACTACTGAGGTGAACATGTGCCTGAGCAAACTCACACATGAACATCATGTAAGTCAGAATTCCATCTCACGCTTTTCCTTTATTGTATTTTATATCATATCCTCTAGCCCCCAAGCATGAAGTTGGATAAACAATCCGAGTTTATGCTTCCTTAGGATGCCAAAGAATGAACTAGTGTAGCCCCCAAGGCTCGTGCTGATATTAGCTACAATATTAGCCCGAGTCTTTAGTAGACTTCTGACTCTAGGTATTCTGACTTACAGAAAGTTAATTCATATAACCAGGAATTGTTGAAGAATTTCTGCAATAAGCGGAGAGAGATCAAAGCTCTCCGACTTAAAAATGTTGAGCTTAAAGTTTCCAAGGATGAGGCCGAAGGTAAACATTCCGAGACTCAAACCTTGTCTTGTGTTTTCATAGTCGAATATTTTTTTTTGCTGAACTGTTGTTCTTTTTGACTTACAGCACTGATAAAACAGTCATGTGCTATGATCAAAGAGGCCGAGAATTTGAAGACCCTGGTGGTGGAAAACAAGGATCTCCGCCGAGAGCTAGACCAGCTTAAGGCGGATCATGAGAAGAGCATTGCTCAAGTTCTCGAATCCTCCTCCATGGCCACCATGGAGCGTGATCGCAAGATTGCAATCCATGAGCAGAAAATCTCGGATCTCAACGACGAGCTATTCAGAGAGAAGGACCTTTCCGAGGCGCTCCGAGCTGAACTCCGGAGTCTTCGTGAGGAGAAAACCAAAGTTGATGACGTCATCTTTGGTATGTTTCCATCTTTCTGACTTGTCTACATTCTTCGACTCTTTTGATGTCGGATTTATTTAACCGTATTGCGTTATATGCATAGGTCCTCTGAAGTTAATGGACTCCACTTCTGTCGAGCGTCGTACCCACCGGCTTACCCAAGTCGGTGATTTGCTTCATGACTTCTGCCAATCCATTGAGGATATTGCCGAAGCTCTCAAGGTTCCGGATATGCATAGCATGTCCGACTTTTAGGTGTGGGACAAGGCAAAGGAGATGCCGCAGCTTGTCCAGGACTGGAATATGTCCTACGGGCGATCCGCAGCGTAGAACACTCTCACAATGGTCATGAGCCACCATGGAAGTATGGAAATCTGGCAAGTGACCAGAGGGTATTCTACTATGGATGAAGACGGCCAGCAGCAAGATATCAAAGCCATCATGGACTCCTGCGTCGGATATGGGTGCCACGTAGCTGACTTGGCCAGCTACGACACTACCTTCTTCAGCCGTGTGGACACGCCGCCTCCGCCTCCGGAAGAAGCAGCCGAAGTTTCTGATGATGAACAAACCATATCGGATTTGGACATCTCGGATCGTTATCAGGGTGTGGCTGATGTGTCCAGCGAGCCGATAGCTCCTACCTCTCCTCCTGCATCATAAGTTACCAAGAAAAACAGATGTGTTATTCCGAAAACATTATGGGTCTGTAAATATGTAGTATGACACTTTTGATAGTGCTAAGCTTTTATCTATTCAGCACTTTTGGCTTAAATTTTGTGTGTGCCTGAAATGTTTATGCACTTATACTTTTTTGTCTACACTTATCGTTTATCTGGCTTTCTTCCTCGTCCCTTTCGTGAGCCGGCTAAACTTTCAGCACGAAAACTTTGCCGAGCAACAAGCTCAATTGCTAAACCAGTTTAAACTCGGAAACAAAGCCGGCTTCCAGTACCAACAATTCACTACTCAGAAAATACCCGCATCCGGCAATCAGACAAATAACCAAAGTATAGACTAGGAAATTTAGAGTTATACCCGAAGGTAGCATTTTTAGAATCGGAAATCTAAACCAGAACAAACATGAGCATAAAGTACTTTCAAGTATTCTGGGATTTTCGACTGTGACATGATCATTCGGAAATAAGATGGTAAAAACTTCTCAGAAAAAATTGAGGCAACAAAAACTTTTATTTCTCACAGAACATGTACACATATATGATTACAAATAAGGATAAACTAAGAATAAAAGGGACATAGCTGAGCAATATTCCATGGTCTGTCTAACTCATTCAGATTTGTACTGCCTCCAGCTCTCTTTCTCTTCTTAGTAGCAGGTCTTTCTTTGACTGGCCTCTTATCAGTTAAGTAGTACGAACCATTGTGTAATACTCGAGTAACCAAGAAGGGCCCTTCCCATACTAGGAAAAGTTTGTGCTTTCTTTGTTGCACCAGCCGGAGAACCAAATCGCCTTTATTGAAAGACCGGTTCCTGACTCTCTGGCTATGATACTTGTGCAACTTCTGCTGATAGGCTATTGATCTCATTTCAGCAACGACGCGAACTTCTTCGACTAAGTTGAGATCATTTTGTCGAGAAATCTCGGTAACCTCTTCAATATACGCGGCCACTCTAGGAGAAGTGTGAATCAAATCACTAGGAAGAACTGCTTCTACGCCATAGACCAAGAAGAAATGTGTGTATCCGGTTGATCTGTTCGGAGTTGTTCGTAAACTCCATAGTACAGAAGGTAATTCCTCTGCCCAAGCCCCCGCAGCACATCGTAGTGGTGCTTCAAGTCTCAGTTTTAGGCCTTGTAGGATTAAACCATTTGCTCTTTTGACTTATCCGTTAGCCTGCAGATGTGCGACTGACGCAATGTCAAGCCGGATATTTTGCTCGTTGCAGAATTCGGCAAGTTCTCCCATAGAGAAATTACTCCCGTTGTCCGTCATAATACTATGCGGATAACCATACCGGATTATAACATCCTCGACAAATCTTTTGGCTGTTGCTCCATCACAACTAGTGACGGGTTTAGCCTCAATACATTTGGTGAATTTATCCACCATCGCTAAGAGGTGAGTAAATCCACTTGGAGCCCGTTTAAACGGTCCTACCATGTCAAGCCCCAGACCGCGAAAGGCCATGTTATTGGTATTGTTCGCAGCTGATCAGCTAGAACGTGAGCTTGTTTGACGTACTTTTGGCAGCCTTTGCACGTCTTGACCAGCCGTTCGGCATCTGCCTTGGCTATAAGCCAGAAAAAAACTGCGTCAGAAAGCTTTTGCCACTAAAGATTTGGCTGCAGCATGGTGACCACACTCGCCTTCGCGGATTTCTCTTAAGATTTCCACTCCTTCTTCCGGAGATACGCAGCACTAAAAGACCCCAGATACACTCTGCTTATAGAGCTCACCACTAACTATAGTATAGGCTTTTGCTCGTCGGATGATCTGCCAGCTCAGAACTTCGTCTTCGGGTAATTTGCCATCTACCAAATAGTCAAGGTAGGGTTTAGTCCAGTTGGGAATTACAGCCAGAACCGCTATCAAAGGTGAGTCAGATTTGGTCGGATATTACTTGTCCACTCCCTTTATAGAGGTAACTTTGAGGTGCTCTAAAAAAGTGCCATCCGGGACCTCTTTCCATGCAGAGCCTATCCGAGATAATGCATCTTCTTCCTCATTTTCTACTCGAGGGATGTGTTGAACCTCAAACCCTTCGAACGATTTAGATAGATCATCCACGACAGCTTTATATGCTGCCATGTGTTTATTTGCATTACAAATATCCGACACATGCTGAGCAACAAGATCTGAATCTTCGTAACACATCAAACGTCGGATGCTGATATCCTTAGCAATCTGGATTCCATGCAGCAGTGCTTCACACTCGGCAATATTATTTGTCACTGTGAAGTGGATCTGCAACACGTAAAAAAGTTTATCTCCTTGGCGTGATTTGAGCACCACGCCAGCCCCCGATCCTCCGCGAGCCTTAGACCCATCAAAATATAGGGTCCAATATTCCGACTCAGGGAGGGTGATATTCTCCTTCGTCTCTATCCAATCAGCAACAAATTCGGCAACGATTTGGGATTTTATTGTTGTCCGAGGTTTATACTCAATATCAAAGGCTGAAAGCTCTATGCCCCATTTGGCGACGCGTCCTGTGGCGTCACTGTTATTGATTATATCTCTCATGGGAGCTGTGCTCACCATGGTAATTGGATGTTCCTGAAAATAATGTCGTAGCTTACGAGATGCTAAGAACACACCATAAGCTAGCTTTTGATAGTGCGGATACCGCTGTTTCGATTCTGTTAAGACCTCGCTGACAAAGTAAGTCGGGCGCTGCACCAAGTGTTCCTGATTTTCCTCCGATCTCTCCACTACCATAACGATGCTGACGACTGCTGGCGCGTGGTTGACGTGGGAGCTTCTTCTTCTTCAAGTCCCCGACAACGGCGCCAGAAAAGTAGCTTGATGGCCCAAAATATATCGAGCTCGTTGGGGAACCCCAAGAGGAAGGTATGATGAGCACAACGACAAGTTTTACCTCAGTACGAAACCAAGGTTTAATCGAACCAGTAGGAGCAAGGAAACACCCCAAAGGTGTTGCTAGCTGAGCCTTGGCAGGGCACACAACCGGTGCTAGTAGCAACGTGGAGACCTACACAACACAACCACAGAACTTTGCCCCCAACTTACGATGAGGTTGTCAGTCTCACCGGTTTTTCTGAAAACAAAGGATTAAACATATCGAATGGAAGAAAGTAATAGTTTGCAAAAGGTAAACACAAAGCAGTAAACAGTTTGATTGTAGATTGAATGTAAAAGAAAGGACCGGGGTCCATAGTTCACTAGAGGTGGCTCTCCTTAAGATAGATAACATGCTGGGTGAACAAATTACAGCGGGGCAAGTGACAAACATCGAAAAAGCATACAAGCATATACTAATCATCTTGACTCCTTTGAGACTTGATTGGGCATTACAACATTATACATAGACCGCCATCCAACTGCATCTATGACTAATAATCCACCTTCAAGTTATCATCCGAACCCCCTCCAATATTAAGTTGCAAGCAACAGATTATTGCTTTACGAATTGCGTGTAAAGTAAACAATACTATTGTTCTATGAACAAAGGATTGTCGTTTTATCCCTAGTAGAAACAGCACATCTAGTATCTTAGAGATTTCGTTCACTTCCCCAGATTACCAGAGGCATGAACCCACTATCGAGCATAAATACTAACCCTTGGAGTTGCTAGCATATACTTGGCCAAGATAGCTACTAACAACAGAAAGCATGCAAGATCACAAATAACAAAGACATGATAGAATCAATAATCAATCTGAAATAGCATCTCAATATCCATCGGAACCCCGCAAACACAACATGTAGAATTACAAATAGATGATTTTGATCATGAACAGAGCTCACAAGATCTAGACATGAAAGCACAAAGGAGAAGAACCAGCCATCTAGCTACTACATGGACCCGTAGTCTAGAGATGAACTACTCAGGCATCACACCGGAGGCTTGCATGATGATGAAGAAGGCCTCCAGGGTGAATTCCCCTCTCCGGCAGGGTGCCGGGAAGAGCTTCACATCCCTCCTGATCTAGGGATGGAGATGACGATGGCTACAGACTCTTTCGTGGATTTTTGATCGGGTACTTAGCGTTTTGGTATCGGAGGCAATATATAGGCGGAAGGAGAGGCCGAGGGGGTGCCTGGGGCGGCCAGACCACCCCCTGGCGCGGGACAGGCCTGGTTGTGCGGCTAGGTGGTGTGGCCAGGCCTCAGCCCCTCTCCGTCTCGTATTCTGGCTCCAAGTGTCCCCCGGTAAAATAGTGACTTTGGCTTTTGTCCCGTCCAATTCCGAGAATATTCATTTTCTGACTTCCTGAAACCAAAAACAGCAGAAAATAGGCAGCTAGCACTATGGCTCTTGTTAATAGGTTAGTCCAAGAAATCATATGAAAAGTACTCCAAAGTGTGGACAAAACACAAGAAAGTAGATAAAACCAAGCATGGAACATCAAAAATTATAGATACATTTGCAATATATCAACGACTTTGTTTGTCGCAGCAAGATAGAGCAACATCGGTTCCTGTGGTTCCGGTGCAGCAAGGATAGGAGCAGATGAGAGTATTGCTTTCAAGTCCTGTAGTGCAGCTTCAGCTTCGTCGGTCCACACAAAATCCTTGGTCTTTTTCAGGAGTTTGTATAATGGTGTGGCTCTTTCACCGAGCCGGCTTACAAACCGACTGACTGCAGCAATGCAACCAGTTAGTCTTTGTACGTCCTTCAGGCGAGTTGGCCTGGACATATTGAGTATAGCCTTGATTTTGTCTCGGTTCACCTCTATGCCTCTTTGAGACACGGTGAATCCTAAAAAAAATCCGGCTGGGATTCCAAAGAAACATTTCTTCAGATTAAGCATAATGTTGTATTTTCGTAGATTGGCGAATGTTTCCTCCAAGTCGGAAATCAATGTTTCCTTCTTTTTGGACATCACCGCAATATCATCCACATATGCATGCACATTGCGTCCGATTTGATCGTGGAGGCAACGCTGCATTGTGCGTTGGTATGTAGCTCATGTGTTCTTCATCCCAAAGGGCATCGTAACAAAACAGAAGGTTCTGAAGGGGGTTATGAATGAAGTTTTGACTTTGTCAGATTCCTTCATCCGGATTTGGTGATAATCGGGATACGCGTCGAGAAAATAGAGGAGTTCCGAGCCTGCCGTAGAATTGATAACTTGATCAATCCTAGGCAGAGCGAACGGATCTTTGGGACAAGCCTTGTTCAAGGCAGTATAATCAACACACATCCTTAAATCAGTGGTGTCCTTTTTAGGGACCATTAGAGGATTGGCCGACCACTCAGTGTGGATGACCTCTTCTATGAATCCGGCCAACTCGAGTCATGCTAGTTCCTTAGCTATTGCCTTACGATTTTCATCGCCGAACATCGTAAGGACTGTTTGACGGGTTTGGCGTTCGGGTTTACATTTAAAGAGTGCTCGGCAAGTTTCCTAGGTACTCCAGTCATGTCAGATGGCTGCCATGCAAAGATATCTTGATTTGCTTGCAGGAACTTGACGAGCGCGCTTTCCTATGCGCTATCTAGGCCTACGCCTATCTGGGTCACCTTGGAGGGGTCATCATCCTTCAACAGTGTCTTCTTCGTCTGTTCTGATGCCTTCAACTCCGGATTCGGATTTGTTACTGTTGAAGATATGCCCTAGAGGTAATAATAAATGTAGTTATTATTATATATCTTTGTGTTTATGATAAATGTTTACATTCATGCTATAATAGTATTAACAAGGAAACCATTAATACTTGTGTGATTTGTAAACTTAATTTGAAGTCCCTAGTATAGCCTCTATACTTCACTAGCTTGTTGGTTGATTGATGATGTGGTTTCTTTGTCATGAACATTGAGATGTTATCAACAACAAGATCATATCGTTAGGAGAATGATATGGTGGACATACTCCTATAGACAAGCGTAGCATAAAGATCAAGTCATTTCAATAGTTCAATTGCTATATGCTTTCTGATACATAGTAACCTAATTCCTTCGACCATGAGATCATGCATATCACCTTTACTGGATGGATGCTTTGATGTCATCAAACACCACACCGTAACAGGGTGGCTATAAAGGTGGCATTGAGTGTTCGGAAAGTATTGGTTGAAACACATGGATCAAGAGTGGGATTTGTCCATCCACATGACGGATAGATATTCTCTGGGCCCTCTCGGTGAAATGTCATCCAATTAGCTTGCAAGCATGTGACTTGGTCACAAGGGATCACATATCACGGGAACGAGAAAAGAGTACTTATCAGTAACAAGGATGAACTAGGTATGCAGAGATACCGACGATCATAACCCTGGATAAGTAACATATCGTGAGACAAAGGGAAATTGGTATCGTATGTAAGTGGTTCATTCGATCGCAAAGTAATCGTAGAAATATGTGGGAGCCATATGAATTTCCAGATTCCTCTATTGGTTATTGTTCGGAGAAGTGTCTCGATCATGTCTGCATAATTCACGAACCGTAGGGAGACACACTTAAGGATTCGACGTTGTTTGAGTAGTTATGGTATTATGAGAAAGAGACCGAATGTTGTTCGGAGTCTCGGATGGGATCCGGGATATCACGAGGTGATCCGGAATGGTCCGGAGAATAAGATTCATATAAGGAAAGTTCCGCTTTGAGTTGGGGAATGGTTCCGTGTTTTCATCGGGAACATTCTAGAAGGTCCTGAATGTCCCGACCGGAGGGGAAGGGTACATGAGTGTGTCATTACATATTGGAATGATTGCATCATGTACTAAGTATTCTTGCTGTCCCAAATAAAGGATGTATTTAAATCCTAAATTGAAAAGTCAAACGGCTAGTTTGAAAGTCAAACGGCAAGTTTTGGGAAGTGGGAAAAGAGGAGGAAGTGGAGACCGACTTGGGGGAGGAGTCCCCTTGGCCAAGGCCTCCCAGGACGACTTGGGAGGGACTCCCCTTGGCCGCCGGCCCTCCCACCTATAAAGGCAAGGGCAGGGCCTCCCCTCCTAGACAAACAAGTTTCCTATCCTCTAAACTAAACCCTAGATCTAGACCCCGGTTTAGAGCTATTTCGGTTTAGAGCTTCTAATTGCTTTAGCCATTGGTTTAGAGCCTTCTAATTGGTGTGTCTAATTACTAGACCACTAATAGCCTCTCTCATAAGCTCCACCATACTCGCAACCGACTTAAGGCGAAGCCTCAGGATTTCCTCTACTTCAGACCACGCCACAGTCACGGAATCGCGAGGAGAGTGCTACAACCTCCGCTGCTGGAACAAGGGAGAGGAAGGTCTTCACGAGTATCGAACGGTGACCGATCATGGAGCGCTAAGGAACGCTGGCGCCGAAGGATCGTCTACGCGATCTTGAGATCGGAAAGAGTACGACTACATCACCCACGAGAATCTGCTCTCGTTAAACACTTTGGAATCTTCGAGGGTGAGTTATTCCATCGACTCGTTGCTACAATCTAGTAGATAGATCTTGGCTTGTTTGTTTGTATGCGATAGAAAATTTTTGTTTTCCATGCTACGAACCCCTACAAAGGGTATCGAGCCGTGTCTATATGTAGATCTCATTGCCGCAGTAGAACACAATGGTCATTGTGGGCGTTGATGCTTTTATTGTAGATTGCTTTTTGTGTACTTTGCATCTTGCGGTATGTTGGGATGAAGCGGCCCGGGCGAACCTTACATGACATCGTTCATGAGACTTGCTCCACGCTTGACATGCAACTCGTTTTGCATAAGTGGCTTTATGGGTGCCTGCTTTCTCCTAGCATAGTAAAGATCCAATTTACAACGGGTGATCAACAATGCTAGTATCAATGTTGTGGTTCTTGTTCGTAGTTAGAACGACACTTATTGAAAGCCCCAAACCACGTAAAATATGCAAAGAAAGTAGAGGCGCCTAACTTTGTTTTGCGGGGTGTGCCGTGATGTGATATGGCCATGATTGTGATTATATTTGATGTATGCAATGATCCTTATTGTAAGTTGGCAACCGCAGGAGCCATATGGTTGTCTTTAATTTCTGTTAAGACCGCGTGTTCATTCAAAATAGTTGTAATAGTTGAAGCTGGTGGACTACAACCATGAAGAAGCGCCATTGACCTTGATGCTATGCCGGTGATGATGGAGATCATGTTCGTGCTTGAAGATGGAGATCGGAAGCACAAAGAAGAAAGGCCATATCATATCACATATTATGAATTGCATGTGATGTTAATCCTTTATGCATCTTGTATTGCTTAGTAGACACGGTAGCATTATAAGATGATCCCTCATGCACATAAATTTCAAGTTCTAAAGTGTTCACCCTTAGTATGCACTGCTACAAAGCTTGTCGCTCAAGCACCACGTGATGATCGGGTCTTTGATTCCGCTGGTGAATACAACGTAAGCAAGCCAGATTTGCTTATGCGGTTGCTAAGGTTTGATCTTGACGAGCCTAGCATGTACGCATGGCCTCAGAACACGGATCGCCAAAGGCAAAGCATGAATCATATAGTAGATATGATGAACATGATGATTGTTCGCCATTAAAACTATATCAGCTCTCGTGATGATCGGGGTTGATGGAGTGGATTTGGTTCGTGTGATCACTAAAACAATGTGAGGGATGTTGTTTTGAGTGGGAGTTCACCTAGTTTAATTTCATTAATTAATTTGAACTCAATTTGTCATAAACTTAGTCTAAACTATTGCAAATATGTTGTAGATCAATGGCAGCCCCTACCATCAATTTTAATGCTCCTAGAGAAAGAAAAGTTGAAAAACAATGGAAGCAACTTCATGGATTGGTTCCGCAATTTGAGGATTGTCCTCACAACCGGTAATTTGACCTATGTGCTGGATGCACCGCTAGGTGACTCCACCTGGTGATGCTACCGATGAAGTAAAGAATGTTTACCTCGCCTAAGAATCAAGACTCCATAGTTCAGTGTGCTATCTTGTATGGTTTAGAATCGAGCTTGTAAAAGGTTTGACAAGTCGATCCATATGATATTGTCGAGGATCTCAAATTAATCTTTGAGACTCATGCGCAATTGAAAGTTATGAAGCTTCAAAAGTTCTTTAACCGCAAGATGGAAGAGGGTAGTCCACAAGGAGCATGTGCTTAAGATGTCCGGGCACGCAAATAAACTTCAAAGTTTGGGTATAGTGATTCCTAATACTTTGGGGTTTACCGATCCTCCAATCACTACCACCAAGTTACAAGAACTTTGTGATGAACTACAACATGCAGAACATGAACAAAGAGTTGCCAGAACTATTTGCTATGTTGAAATCTGCAGAAGTAGAGATCAAGAAAGAGCACCAAGTGTTGATGGTCAATAAGACCACCAAATTCAAGAAAGGCAAGTCTAAGCAAAAGGGACACTTCAAGAAGGGTGGTAAGAAAGTTACCACGAAGAAGACCAAGGCTGGACCTAAGCCTGAAACTGAGTGCTTTTACTGCAAGGGAGAAGGTCACTGGAAGCGGAATTGCCCAAGGTACTTGGCGGATTTGAAGAACGGCAACATCAAGAAGAAAGGTATATCTGATATACATGTTATTGATGTGTATCTCACTAGTATTCGTAGTAGTGCCTGGGTATTTGATACTGGTTCGGTTGCTCATATTTGTAACTCAAACAGAGCTGCAGAATAAACGGAAGCTAGTGAAGAACGAGGTGACGATGCGCGGAAAACGAATCAAAGGTTGATGTGATCGCGGTCGCACGCTACCTCTTCATCTACCATCGGGATTAGTTTTATACTTAAATAATTGTTATTTGGTGCCTCGTTAAGCATGAACATTATATCAGATCTTGTTTATTAAGTAGACGGTTACTTGTTTAAATCCGAGAATAATGGTTGTTCGATTTATATGAGTAATATGTTTTACGCACATGCACCTTTGATAGATGGTCTATTCATGTTGAATCTCGATAGTAGAAATACACATATTAATAACATTGAAGCTAAACGATTGAAATCAAGCGATAACTCGACCTATATGTGGCAATCGCTGCCTTGGTCACATTGGAGTGAAACGATGAAGAAACTCCATTCGATGGACTTCTTGAATCACTTGATTTTGAATCACTTGAAAGATGCGAAGCATGTCCGATGGGTAAAATGACTAAGACTCCATTTTCTGGATGATGGAGAGCCACGGACTTATTGGAAATCATACATACTGATGTGTGTGGTCCAATGAGTGTAGCATCACGCAGTGGTTATCGTTATGTTCTTACCTTCACGGATGACTTAAGTAGATATGGGTATATCTATTTCATGAAACATAAGTCCGAAACTTTCGAGAAGTTTAAGGAGTCTCAAAGTGAGGTAGAGAATCAACGTAACAAGAAGATTAAATTTCTACGCTCGATCGTGGAGGTGAATATCTAAATTACGAGTTTGGCGAGCATTTAAGGAAATGTGGAATACTTTCAGCTGACACCGCCGGAACACCACACAGAATGGTGTGTCTCAACGTCAGAATCGAACTCTCTTAGATATGGTTCGCTCTATGATGTCACTTACGGATCTACCACTATCATTTTGGGGTTATGCATTAGAAACAGCGATTCACTTTAAATAGGGCACCGCCTAAATCCGTTGAAACGACACCATATGAATTATGGTTTGGGAAGAAACCTAAATTGTCGCTCCTTAAAGTTTGGGGATGCGGCCTATGTAAAGAAGTTACAGCGGACAAGCTTGAACCCAAAGCGGAAAATGCGCCTTCATAGGATACCCAAGGAAACTATTGGGTATACCTTCTATCATAGATCCAAGGCAAAATCTTCGTTAAGAATGGATCCTTTCTAGAGAAGGAATTTCTCTCGAAAGAAGTGACTGAAGGAAAGTAGAACTCGACGAGGTTGTCGAACCTTCTCTCGAATTACGAGTAGCGCAGACCGAAGAAGTTCCTGTGGTGCCGCACCAATAAGAGAGGAAGCTAATGATGGTGATCATGAAACTTCGTTGAAGTTGCTACAGAGCCTCGGAGGTCAACGAGAACTCGTACCACCTGCATTGGTATGATTCCGTTATGAATGTCATGTTGGTGGACAACACCGATGACCCCGAGACATATGAGGAAGCGATGAGCCCAGATTCCAATAAATGGCAAGAAGCCATGAAATCCGAGATTGGATCCATGTACGAAAACCAAGTATGGACTTTGGTGGACTTACCGGATGGCCTAAGGCTGTCAAGAACAAATGGATTTTCAAGAAGAAAACAGATGTCGATGGTAATGTTATCGTTTATAAAGCTCGACTTGTCGCAAAAGGGTTTCGACAAATTCAAGGAGTTGACTACGATGAGACTTTCTCACCGTAGCGAAGCTTAAAGTCTGTGAGGATTATGTTAGCAATCGCTGCATATTATGATTATGAGATATGGCGATGGATGTCAAAACAGCATTCCTCAATGGAGACATTGATGAAGAGTTGTATATGATACAACCCAAAGGTTTTGTCGATCCTAAAGATGTTAACAAGGTATGCAAGCTTCAACGGTCCATCTATGGATTGAAGCAAGCATCCCGGTTGGAATCAACGCTTTGATAAGGTAATCAAAGTTTTGGTTTTATACAAACTTATGGAGAAGCTTGTATTTACAAGAAAGTGAGGGAGCTCTGTAGCATTCTTATTACTGTATGTGGATGTAATATTGTTGCTTGGGAATGATGTAGACCTTCTTAATAGTGTCAATGAGTATTTTAATAATAGTTTTTCAATGAAGGATCTTGGCTAAGCAGCTTACATATTAGGCATAAAGATTTATAGAGATAGATCGAACGCCAAATATCATTGTCACAAAGTACATATTTGGACAAAGTTCTAAAGAGGTTTGGAATGGAAGATAGCAAGAAAGGGTTCTTGCCCATGTTGCTCAATACGACCTTGAGTAAAACTCAAAGTCCGACATCGCGTAAGATAGAGAAAGGATGAGTAAGACTCTATGCATCAGCCATAGGATCTCTAATGTATGCCATGCTATGTACTAGACCCGACATTGCATATGTCGTTAGTTTAACTAGCAGATATCAAAGTGATCCAGAGTGGATCATTGACAATGTCAAAAACATCCTTAAGTACTTGAGAAGAACTAAGGATATGGTTTTTTCTTATGGAGGTGATGAACAGCTCGTTGTTAATGGTTACACCGATTCTAGTTGGAACACCGATCCGGATGATTCTAAATCACAATCTGGATACGTATTTATTTTGAATGGTGCAGCAGTTAGCTGGAGGAGTGCAAAGCAAAGCGTTGTGGCGAGATCTTCAACTGAATCGGAATACATGGCTGCTTCGGAGGCTTCACAAGAAGCGATATGGATGAAAGAGTTCATTACAGAGGGGTGTGGTTCCAAGTGCGCTGGACCCAATGTCTATTCATCAGATAACATGGGCGCCATAGCCAATGCGCAAGAACCAAGGTCACACAAGAAGTCAAGATATCAAGCTGCTTCCACGCTATTCGAGAACATATCCAGGATGGGGATATAAAGATTTGCAAAGTACACACAGATCTGAATGTGGCGGATCCGTTGACTAAACCTCTCCCGAGGGCAAAACATGACCAACACCAAACTGCCATGGGTGTTCGGTATATTACCATGTAATCTGGATTAGATGACTCTAGTGCAAGTGGGAGACTGTTGAAGATATGCCCTAGAGGTAATAATAAATGTAGTTATTATTATATATCTTTGTGTTTATGATAAATGTTTACATTCATGCTATAATAGTATTAACAAGGAAACCATTAATACTTGTGTGATTTGTAAACTTAATTTGAAGTCCCTAGTATAGCCTCTATACTTCACTAGCTTGTTGGTTGATTGATGATGTGGTTTCTTTGTCATGAACATTGAGATGTTATCAACAACAAGATCATATCGTTAGGAGAATGATATGGTGGACATACTCCTATAGACAAGCGTAGCATAAAGATCAAGTCATTTCAATAGTTCAATTGCTATATGCTTCTCGATACATAGTAACCTAATTCCTTCACCATGAGATCATGCATATCACCTTTATCGGATGGATGCTTTGATGTCATCAAACACCACACCGTAATGTGGTGGCTATAAAGGTGGCATTGAGTGTTCGGAAAGTATTGGTTGAAACACATGGATCAAGAGTGGGATTTGTCCATCCACATGACGGATAGATATTCTCTGGGCCCTCTCGGTGAAATGTCATCCAATTAGCTTGCAAGCATGTGACTTGGTCACAAGGGATCACATATCACGGGAACGATAAAAGAGTACTTATCAGTAACAAGGATGAACTAGGTATGCAGAGATACCGACGATCATAACCTCGGATAAGTAACATATCCTGAGACAAAGGGAAATTGGTATCGTATGTAAGTGGTTCATTCGATCGCAAAGTAATCATAGAAATATGTGGGAGCCATATGAATTTCCAGATTCCTCTATTGGTTATTGTTCGGAGAAGTGTCTCGATCATGTCCGCATAATTCACGAACCGTAGGGAGACACACTTAAGGATTCGACGTTGTTTGAGTAGTTATGGTATTATGAGAAAGAGACCGAATGTTGTTCGGAGTCTCGGATGGGATCCGGGATATCACGAGGTGATCCGGAATGGTCCGGAGAATAAGATTCATATAAGGAAAGTTCCGTTTCGGAGTTGGGGAATGGTTCCGGTGTTTTCATCGGGAACATTCTAGAAGGTCCTGAATGTCCCAAGACCGGAGGGGAAGGGTACATGAGTGTGTCATTACATATTGGAATGATTGCATCATGTACTAAGTATTCTTGCTGTCCCAAATAAAGGATTTATTTAAATCCTAAATTGAAAAGTCAAACGGCTAGTTTGAAAGTCAAACGGCAAGTTTTGGGAAGTGGGAAAAGAGGAGGAAGTGGAGACCGACTTGGGGGAGGAGTCCCCTTGGCCGGCGCGCCTCCCAAGGCCGACTTGGGGAGGGACTCCTCCCCTTGGCCGCCGGCCCTCCCACCTATAAAGGCAAGGGCAGGGCCTCCCCTCCTAGACACACAAGTTTCCTATCCTCTAAACTAAACCCTAGATCTAGACCCCGGTTTAGAGCTATTTCGGTTTAGAGCTTCTAATTGCTTTAGCCATTGGTTTAGAGCCTTCTAATTGGTGTGTCTAATTACTAGACCACTAATAGCCTCTCTCATAAGCTCCACCATACTCGCACCGGCTTAAGGCGAAGCCCCTGGATTTCCCTCTACTCCTGCATACCACGCCAGTCTGCCGGAATCGTGAGGAGAGTGCTACAACCTCCGCCTCTTGGAACAAGGGAGAGGAAGGTCTTCGTCGAGTATCGAACGCAGTGACCGATCAAGGGAGCGCTTAAGGAACGCTGGCGCCGAAGGATCGCTCACGATCTTGAGATCGGAAAGAGTACGACTACATCACCCACGAGAATCTGCTCTCGTTAAACACTTTGGAATCTTCGAGGGTGAGTTATTCCATCGACTCGTTGCTACAATCTAGTAGATAGATCTTGGCTTGTTTGTTTGTATGCGATAGAATTTTTTTGTTTTCCATGCTACGAACCCCAACAGTTACCTCCTTCTTCGTTGCGGGCATCTTGGACGGATCTATGCTCTTCTTGATCTCCTGGTACTCCTGGGCGTGCAGCACGGCTTCAGCAAAGGCGGCATTTCCATCCTCGCACTCTCGCACTTTTTTCGGGTCTCCCCTGATGGTGATCACGCCGTTGGGACCTGGAATTTTCATCATATTGTAAATGTAACACGGACGAGCCATAAAAGCCCAGTAAGACGGACGTCCGAATATAGCGTGGTATGCGCTCTTGAACGGGACCACTTCGAAGGAAAGTGCTTCCGTCCGAGAGTTCTTTGGAGTTCCAAAGGTAACATCCAAAGTGATTTCTCCTAGGGAATTTGCTTGTCTTCCTGGGACAATGCCGTGAAAGATCACAAAGCTGTGGTTCAGCTGGGTCTCCGAGATCTTCATCCGACGTAGCATTTCGACATACAGAATATTGATGCTGCTACCACCGTCCATGAGAGTCTTGGAGAAACCATAACCGTTAATAAGTGGATTAACGATTAAGGCGTATTTTCCTCGCCTGTGTAACTTAGGCGGATGATCAGCATGGTCAAAGGTGATTGCCACTTCCAACCAGTCCAAGAATTGAGGGACACCCGGAACTGTTGCGTTGAGCTCATGTAGAACTGCTTTCTTGACCTTTGTTGGTTGAGATTCGAGGAAGGTGACGTACGTGTCTTTCTTGGTCGGAAATTTTTTCTTCCTTTCCGGCTTGGGATTTGAAGCATCAGCTTCCTCCATGTCGGAATCTTACATGGTCTCTTTATCCTTTTCGGGATTCTTCTTTCCTTTCTTCCGCTTAGCCCTGTAGCCAGCGGTATCATCTCTCTTAATGTTGTCATTAAAACGACACTCGCGTTTGTGTGGGACGAGCCCCCATTGGCGTCTAGGTGATGCACACATGGGTTATTGGCAATGTCGTCCCAAGAGTAGGTTTTGCCGGGTTGCTGGTCTCCTCTACCTTGAACACTTGACGTCCCACGACCGCGTCCGTCGCCACCGCCTTTTCCTTCCCGTCCTCCAGACCCGAAAGTAGAAGTGACCACTGCTGTTTCCGTGTTGGGCTTTTCTTCCGGGGTATTCTTGCGCTTCTGAGCTTGTTGCTTTGGTTGTTTTGCCGACTATGGCACAGCTAGGGCATTGAGTAATCCCTCTGCATCGTCGTCAGCATCTGCATACTTGCTCGCTATTTCTATCATGTCGCCCAAATCAGTGACTTTGTCACACTTCAAGCGATGACGTAGTAAATCAATTGGGAGACCTGCAATGAAAGCTTCAATCGCAGTTTGGTCATTTACTCCTTCACAGGAGTTCTTGGTGTCGATCCATCGTCCGAGATAATCCCGACAAGTTTCTCTGGCTTTCTGGGTGCAACGTTGTAGGTCTCCTACCCTATAGGGTCTCCAGTATATGCCTTCGAAATTTCGAAAGAACGCTCTTTGTATGTCATACCAATTGTGGATGGTGTTCTCCGGAAGTTCATTGAGCCATGATCGTGCCGTCTTCCGCAACATGAGTGGGAGATATCGGGTTGCGACTAGGCTGTTTCCGCCTTTGGCGATACAGCAAGCTTGGAAGAAATCCTGGAGCCAAGTATCTGGCCAAGCTATGCCGTCGTAGGCTTGAATATGTCTTGAGATAGCAAATCCTTCCAGGAATTTTGTAGCTCTTATGCATGGTCCGAAGCACTTTGGGCCCACGTATATGTCATCATTTTCGTAGCGCCGCGCCTCTATGTTGGAGTTGATCCTGTGCCTTGCGTCATTTGGGGATAGAGATCGTCCTGAGTGACGACTATGGCTACGGTGCCTTGGAGCCGGACTTCGGCTTCTGCCACCACCTCCTCCACCATGACGGCCTCCTTGGCCTCCTTGGGAGTCGTTGTGATGGCTACTTGGTGGAGAGGGTGGAGCAGTTGGGTTATTTCCGGCTGATCGTCGGTCTCCGTCCAGAGCGTCATTATTCCGGTTTTAGGGAGGGTCTTCATTGTGACGAGCCCCCTGCCGATTTGTCTCGGCACGGTGTCCATCGTTTCCTCGCCCGTCAGCCGGACGGCTTGCGTGTCTAGGAGGTGGCATTCTTTGTTGGTCCTCCTCCCGACGTTTCTCTTTATCTTGTTCCCTGCGATCTTTCGACTCTCGCCGAGGAGGATTCCTCGGATTCAGTGCAGCGATTGCCTCTTGCTCTGCAACTGGGTTAATGTTACTCTAGTCACGTGTAGCTTTGTGGTGCTGTCCCGAAGATCCGGTTCTTGAGTAGTTGTATTCTTGATGGTCGGAACGATGGTGTTGTTCTGGAACACGTTGGGGTCCTACGTCAGCCCAGGCCGGATCCGTGCGACATTGGTCAGAATGAGAGACCAGCTTTTGGCTTCCGGACAGGGCGACCTTTTGCTGCTCCAGGCCCTTGTTGAGTAGCTTAATGCGCAATCGGATCTGTTCCGGGCCTGGATTAGCCGATAGGATTTCTCGAGCTGCAACGGTGTTCTGTACTTGTGTCGGATACACCCAATCCCCGTTGTTGTCGCGCCGAGGCATCCCATGTTCTCCTCCAAAGAGGACTTTGTGAATCTGCGGGAACTGGTCGTCATGAGTATGATTTTCCTGGTCTTCTGATGTTGCCTGGAGTTGTACTTCTCCGCAGTTGCCATGCGTTTATTTTCTTCCTCGAGATTTTTGGCTTCATCGAGGATTACTTGGCGACGCACTTCTAGGGCCTGTGCCCTTTCGTCCAGCTCTTGAGCAGTGAGTTCTGCAACTGTAGGAATAGGTGTGGTTAATGCAGCATCGATGAGTTTACGCGCACCTTCAGTGATCACGTGTCCATCCACCGACTCTTCTTTGGGATCGTCTGGGATAAGTGCTCCATCGAGTCTTCCTCGTATTCCTCGGCAATCACCTCCTCTGCCTAAGGATCTTTTGCCAGGGTCTTGTTCTTCTTGTTCTTCTTCTTGCCTTCTTGGCAGCACCGGTAGCAAAGACGGCTTTGGGCCTGTTTCCCGGAGTCAAACTTTGATCGGTACTTTCGGCCATTTGGTTATCAGGATTATCTCCGAGATCCATATTGTCCTGTGCTCTGGGAGAGCTTTCTCTGGATCCTTCGTCCATGTCTTCTCCTTTTGCAGCAGCTATGGAGTTAACCTCCTCTTCATATTCCGTGGAGAACTTCCGGAAATCTGCCGACGTCATCGAGTCATCCGAGGATACCGGTAATTCGACGCTTGTTCCGATAGCCTCCAACACGGAGTCGGTGTTATCTCTAGCATCGGTCGAGCCGGATCTGGAGCCCACATATCTGACAAAGTGCAACGCGCTCCTCCTAATATAACTGCGGTCTTCATAGTAGGCTTCGTCGAAACGTTTGATGGTCTCGAGGATTTCGTCTACACCTGAGTTTTGCATCATCATGCGTCTTAGTGTGTATCTCAGGAAAGGCATGTCCGTCCCGGCGTCATCTGAGCCGGAACAATTCGTTGTTGCTATGTTCCTTCTGGATTTCAACTTCAGCGGGTGGGTCGATTTGGGATTCGGTCTCTCCAGGGAGATCCACTCCAGATTCAACTTGGACCGCCAGGTCTGCTTCAGGCTCGGATTTCTCCACTATCTCCGCATTTGGTGCAGACTGGGTGGGATTATGGTTTTCTGAGATCCGGAACTCTGCTGCCTCCACGGACAAAGGGGACCCAGAATTTTCTTCTGCCTCTATCATCACCGCTAGGGTCGCGGGGTAGGTTCAGCGAAACCGATGTAAACATTGATCTCACCAAAATACATGATGGTGTAGGTGGTCACGGCTTCCCTAGCCGGAATCCAAGTCTCGTCGAGAACAATGAGAGGGACGTCGCTGGCATAGATGATGCGACCGACGGCGATAGTTTCGTCGATTCCGATTCTTGTAGATTCTGCTTGGAACACAGATCCGAAGCTCACTTGCCCCATGGTGGGCGCCAACTGTCGTCGGATTGATGACAAGTACGCCATGAGGGGGTCCTCGAGGCGTGCGGAAGAGAGGGGTGTGAGATGTACGGTGTTTCGGGACGGTGAGCACACAAGTTTACCTAGATTCGAATCCGTCGGCTTTGGACGGATCCTACTCCTGCTAGCAATCCAGTAATACGGCAGAGCCGGAATATGGGTTACAAGGGGTTCGCCTATGCGAGTTGAGATTGTAGACTATTGTGTTGCCCTAAAGGCTTTCCCTAGGACGGATTATATAGATATCCGGCCTAGGGTTTACAGGAGAGATCTATCCGGCTACGACTAAGAGTTGGTTATAGAGTATATCTTGAACTACAAATAACACTATGGGCCTATGTCGGTAAGTCTTTTGGGCCTTCCCGTAGCCGGATTGGACTCCATCTCTTCTCCCTGACTGGGCCGCCCGTGAAGCAAAGCTCTAATCCGAAGTGGGCCACCTTGGTCAGTGAGGACTGTGAGGATACCCGGAAAGTATATCCCCAATAACGGCTTATATAGATATCCGGCCTAGGGTTTACAGGAGAGATCTATCCGGCTACAACTAAGAGTCGGTTACAGAGTACATCTTGAACTATAAGTAACACTATGGGCCTATGTCGGTAAGTCTTCTGGGCCGTCCCGTAGCCGGACTGGACTCCGTCTCTTCTCCCTGACTGGGCCGCCCGTGAAGCAAATCTCTAACCCATAGTGGGCCACCCTGGTCAGTGAGGAACTGTGAGGATACCGGAAAGTATATCCCCAACATGTCATATTTCTAAAAGTTATTGCTTCAGACCACTTGGTAAAATAATCAGTAGCTACCAACACAAATGAATGCCCTTCTGAAAAAGAAGGATGGATCATACCAATGAAATCTAATCCCAACCTCTAAATGGCCACAACTTGATAATAAGATTTAACATAGCAGAAGGAGCCAACCGAATATCACCAAACATTTGACAAGCTTCACATCCTTTATAGTATCTAAAGCAATCATTGATAATTGTCGGTCAATAAAATCCTCCACGTCGTAAGGGCCACATCATTTTGTGCGCTGACTAATGAGTACGACATATGCCTTCGTGTAGCTCTCCCATATCAACCCTTGGTTGGTCCTCATCCAAGCACTTCAAAAGAATACCATCAACCGTTCGGCGATAGAGATCATCATCTATCAATACATATTTTAAAGCTATCCACCGAACAACCCTATATGTCCTCTTACTAGGATCCTGCAAATATTCAATGATGGGTCTTCTCCGATCTTTATATCTACCTACACTAGATCCTTCATTAGTGGGCGGCTCAATGGGATTTAATTCGGCCTTACTTATGTTAGAAAGCATAAACATCAGCTCATGATATATATGAAAAACACCATGATTAACATGGTAGCCAGATGCTTATTATGCTAAATCATTTTCATTCCAGTTGTCTTATCTAGATATACGAGTAACGCTAAAGTAACCCAAAGTGGAAATTACATCTAGATATTTATCAAGGTAAATATTAAATGATTCATCGAGACATTGAAAAACCTTGGATATTTGTTGTACTACTAGCAACGAATCATCAAAAGCCTCAATATTTGTTGCACCTATAGCGGTTAAAAGTTCTAGCCCGAATAATAAAATTTCATATTCGGTTACATGGGATAGAGGATAAATACTTTTGCTTTGGTCACTCGTTGTGTGGTTAATCACTGTGTGCATCCTAGCTATGCAGAGACGTGTGTAAATTCTTGCTATTAAATAATAAAACACCCATTTCCCCAAAAAAAATCTATGAAAAAAAGATGCACAGAAACTTTTGAACTGAGAAACATCATTTTCGAATTGTTAAACTCGAAGTGACTTGAGAAAGCCTACCTATAAGCCAGCGGACCTGATATTACGCACACTTGCCTGCTACGGTTTGGCCCACGAATAATACTCCTCAACGCTCCCTCCATGTATACGCTAGAATCCTAGATTGTCCAGGCGCATCCCCGCATTTCAAGGAAAATCTGGAAACCCTATACAAGGCCTATTGCGTCCGCTATTTAGCTGACGCCCATGCGGCCACGCGCTGGTCGTTCGTGGGTTGGCCAAAATAAGGTGAGGCTCCTCAAATAACGGCCTACTGCATGTACTAGTTCTTGCACATTCGTACGGCTTCGACGACTTGGTGTTTTTTCCCCTGTTTTCTGCTTGCATTTTAAATTTTATTTCTAGTTTTAATTTTCTGTCCAGTTTCCCTTTTTCTTTTTTTGTTCTTATTATTCAATCTTCACTCCTCGTCTTTTTTGTTCACGTTTTCTTTCTTTTGTCGTGAACATTTTTTTTCAAATCCACGAACATTTTCAAATTCACAAACATCTTTTTAAAATATTTAAAGTTTTATAATTCAAGAACAATTTTAAATTCAACCATGAACATTTTTAAATTAGCAAGCTTTGGTCAAGCTTGTGAACATTTCTTTCAAACCCACGAACATTTTTAAATTCACGAACATCTTTTCAAAATCGTGAATCTTTTAAAATTTATGAATATTGTTTAATTCACAAACATATTTTTCATAATCATGGACATTTTTAAATCTGAGAACTTTTTATCAAGTTTGTGAACATTTATTTCAATCTTTGATTTTTAAAATTCATGAACATTTTTCAAAATATTTGTGGGAATTTTTAAATCTTCTAACTTTTCAAATTATTGATTTTTTTAATCCATAATCATAATTTTAAAACTCATGAATTTTTTTAAAAGTCGGCCATTTTAAATTTCTGCAACAATTTTTTTTGGCCAAAATTTTTATAGGCACTCCACATGGGGACTAGTCTTGGGTTCCACATAGGGGAGTTCGGGGGAGCAAAGTTCTATCTCTTCTAGGTTTCGATTCTACTCTAACCCTAGATCTGAACATGTATGGCCTTTATATAGGAAAGAGAGAGGAAGGGTAGCTAAGGGAAAAGCACAAGGGTCACATCCCCTTTTAATACATGCCGGCACAATGCCATCTTCAAGCATTGAAGAGGTGGAAGAATTTTCCCAACAAATTGGAAATGACTGTTGACAGAGCATGGATGGTCCAACCGTGAATCGTTGTAGGATCTCTAGATTTATTGATTTGTGTTTCCTTCTTTGGCCTACCAGGTTCTCTCGATGATACCAATTGCAACGACCATCGTCATTTCAAAGGCTCACACATGGACAGCGCATGAGGTGGAGTTCACGGTGAATGATAATAGGTACACCACGAGATATTTATCTTGTATACATGGCATCTTTTCTTCTTGGGTCAGCTTTGAAAAAGACTTTTTCTAGTCCACAAGGCACCAACATAGTTTATTCCACGAAGATCCAAGAATCTGCCAAGAAAGATGCTAAGGGAGCATTTCATATTCTACAAGCTCGCCTTTTTCAAGGATTTTTTTTTTGAATATGGAGTTCAGCTGATGTGTTCTAGCTCGTAATAATAGTCTGTTTAGGGTTTCTTGTATGCTGCCAAGCTTTATAAATTAAGCTGGATCAAGTTCTGATAAAAGTTAAATATGACATGCATGCATGCTTTTCTCGTTGATCGGTTAGCATCAACCTAACTTGCAGCCTAAGAATGCTTGCGCAGAGAGGTCACACATATGTTATGCTGCACATTCAATGGTTCGAATTTCAAACATAACTATGGTTATACTCCCTCCGTCCCAAAATAATTGACTTGAGTTTGTCTAAATTCACATGTATCTATATATTCCCTCCGTCCCAAAATATAAGACACTTAAGGACTGGTCAAAAATCTTACTAACTTTGACCAAATATTTAGGAAAAATATGTACATCTATATTATTGAATGGACACATTGAAAAAATATACTTTATGATAAATCTATTGATATTGATTTGGTATTGTAAATATTTATATTTTTGTGTATAATTTTGGTCAAACTTAGAAAACATTGACTTTTGACTAAACCTTATGCCCTTTATATTTTGGGATGGAGGGGTACGTACTAAAATGTGTCTACTACCACTAAATTTAGACAAACTCAAGTCACTTATTTTAGGACGGAGGGTGTATTTTTTTCCGAATTAATGCGGAGCTAAATCATGTCCATCATCAGTTTCACGCTACTCACCGGTCACCAGTAGCTAGCAAATATGAAAGTTCAAAGTATTAGCTCGTCCAAAATCAGCACACACACATGCTACTATGCCGTACCAAACAAACTGAAATAACCAGATTACATTACATTTTATACGAGAATCTCTACGTACATATACGGATACACAGTGCGTCATCTCTCTCTATCTTTCGGGATCATCATAGGTGGAAGGTGGATACTCGACAGACGTCCTGGCGGGCGGGCGGTGGGTTGGGTGTACTGGATCAGTTGCCGGCGCCCCAGAGGAATGATCCCATGGCGAAGCTGCGCTTCTGGTAGACGGTGCCTTGGACGGGGAGACCGTAGTCGGAGAGGAGGCGGTCGAGCTGCCACTCGGGCATGACCTCATAGTTCTCCCTGGTGTACCTCGGGTAGTGCAGCGGCATCTGGAAGCGCCGCCCCGCGCCCTGCTGCGCCCTCTCCACGCCGCCGTTCGCCGCCATCGTCTCCATGACCACCGTACCTTGGGTGTCTAGCTAGGACGAAGCCTTGTATTGTGCGTTGTCGTGGTGGTGGACCGTGGTGTGCCTTGCTTGCTGCCTTGGATCGAGTCGTGTAGGTCGATCTGAGCTAGCTAGGTAAGGAAACGGACGAGGCGGTCGCCTTTTATAGATCGAGGCGCCGTGCGGGCGGTCAGTGCCATAGGAAATATCTGGCGGAGAGTTGTTTATTGGTTAGTTAATCACGAGGGGCGCATTGCATAGCTCGGCCAGCTACCGTCTACCGATCGACCTGTGTGGCCGGCGTGCTGTGGCGTCGGGGACGAAATTACGACCTGGTTATTCGGTCGGGCAGTTGGCAGGCGCAGTACCGTGCGCACGGACGGGCGCGGACGGCGGACGGCTCACGCCCGTGCCGTGGCAGCGATGGCGAGCCTCGGGTGGGTTGCACACGCGGCGCGCGGGCATGTCAACGCGGGCCGGCCGCACGCCCAGGAGCCGTCCGTTTGCGGAAAATCCCCGTGGCCGAGGCCGAGTCAACCTCTTGCGGCGCTGGAAAAAAGTGGCCGAGACGGCCGGAAGGAGACGCTTTTCTCATTTCTTTTTGGAGCAGGGAGGCGCTTTTTGGACTGGCTGGCTCGAGTTCATCGCCCGACCTGACGGGCGTTACGATGGTGTGGTACGTTGGTCATCACGTCGTTCGCGTGAGGGCCTGCGCCGTGCTACCCCAGCTAGCATCTCACGGGTGACGTCCGTAGCCTGGCTCTAGTGTACTAGTGCATTTGTTCATAGCCTACCAAGCAGTAAAACATACTCGCTCCCTTCCGAATTAAGTGTGTCAACTTTGTTAGATACGAATGTGTGTACACAAGATATGCACGAATTTAGATAAATATTTGGTACATATTTATGAGCGAAAGAAATACTACTCTTTCCATTTATAAAGAAATGTTATAGCTTTATCTAGATTCACATGTATCTTTAACTTCATAGATACATTTATATCTAGGCAAATCTACGACCCTTATTTTTGAACAAAAGAAGTACTCTTTCGTCCAGAAATAAGTGACTTGAATTTGTCTAGATTCACATTTATCTAATGTATTTTTTAGTTTATAGATACATGAAAAATTAAAACAAAGCCATAGAGAGTATATTTTAGAACAATAGCATATAACCATTGCAATTGCAATGCAACTCCGCAACAAAGTTGGGAGCTGAAGAGAAAGTTTTGCATCCAGGCAGTGGAATATTTTAGAAGTTTCACCTTATGGTCTCATGATTCTTGTTTTGCCGAAATAAATGCAACTATATTCTATGTTTGAAAACTCAGTTTTTTTTCAAAATCAAAGTATAACAATATCATATTGTTTTAGTGTCTGGCTAACCAATACTTCAGCTTTTCTTCTTTCTCCGTCTTATAGAGGAAAAAAGAGGGTTACCTCTTTGTCCAATACTTAGGAAACATCCCAGTTTTTAAGAATAGTTCAGTTTTAAAACCACATTATTTATTGGAACTAAATACTTCTGTATTTTCAGAAACCAAATTATTGTCTGAATACTTAAAAAAATACTTCGATGCTAGCCATAATCACTGGTTCCTTCATACTATATTATGAGCTTTCCTCCTTTGAAGTTTGTGTAAGGGAACTGTCGTTCGCTCGTGAGATATCTGTGGAAAGTACTGTTAACCTAAAACTCAAAATTAAGCTGCGCACACCTACATTTGCAGATGGACGTACGGTCGATCGAACAACGCCAAATAAAAGCTGCGAGCCCGGCCGCCCGCGGTCTGGCCAACTAAAATCGATTAGCCCCGTGCAAAGAAGGCGCACCAGCCGGCGCCGCCAGCGACATGGAGCGTGCGGGTGCGACGCCCCGTGACATACTTGCACTTTGGGCAACAGGGGGCGGCTGTTCAGGCGCCACGCAGAAAGGAATACACCGGAAACCGGTATGCACCGTTGGAAACAAGAATGTGAACCATCAATGGGGGCAGTTAGCAGCTGTCTCGTACCAAGTCAGAAGCGTTCTTCGCCGATGGTTTCTCAACTAGATGCACGCGCGCTCACGGGAGAAAGGGCAGCCGAGATGCTGAAGCACTGGGAATATACCGTAGAGCAAACCAAAGTTGCTCGATAGTCGAGCCGGCCAGAAGCTCCATTATTTTAGGAGCTGCTGGAGCGGTCCAGAAACACGAGATTCTTCTGAAGAGCTATTTTTTAAAAAATAATTTCTTTTATTCAATTTCAAAATAATACGTAAAATTAGAACATTTTCAGAAGTAGCACGACTTCGGTGCAGCGTGGGCCGACAGGGCCTTGTCGGCTGGATGCTGCCCCGTGTCAGAGTGCTAGTCGGCCCCCTCTGAGCCGACTCCGACTGGACATGTCTGCTCACCGTGGGCCGATAAGTTCTTCGCATGTTGCGGCAGCGCAGCACATCCATGCGGCGGCAGCTCGCATGCATGCGGCAAAACGGATGCGAGCATCGACATGCAGTGGCCCCTGTCGGTCCTTGTTGAGCTGACCGGTGTTGTCGGTCCGGGCTAGGCTGATAGGGTGCTATCGGCTATCAGTCTCAGCATCGGACCCATGCGGCATATGTTCGCCCTAAGTGAGCCGACAGGCCCTTTCGCCGTCAGGCCAACAGCCCCTTTCGCTTTTCTCGAGTCGACGTGCTATTTCTGAAATTTACGAATTTTATGTATTATTTTCGAAATTGAATAAAAAATGTATTATTTTAAAAAATTACCCTTATGAAGATCTACTCCCTTCTTCGAAATTATACAATGGAACTAGGATACTTATGAACCTGCTTGGACAGTAAAACAGAAGAAAAAATAGTATTGTAATGAAGTAAGAAAAATACATATTTGTGTGTAGAGGTCTCACATATGTATGGCTTTTCTTTTTTGTAATTTCTCTTTTTCTTTTTTGGTTGTATGCATTCGTAATGCCGCTAGGGCACTGCGTTATTGCAGAGGCTGGGTGTAGTTGGTATCTTCGTTGATATTAATATATGCTCATTTCAAAAAAAAAATGTATGTGCGTGCTTTTTGGTATACAGAAACTCGAAACTATGTAGCTCAAGCAAAAATGACAAAGTTCTAAATAAACAGTAAATAAGTAACCCACAAGTTTCAGACTTAAGGAACAAAAAGCTATTAACCTTAAGGGTACGAGTACGATATGCATGAGTATCCGTGACAATTCGCCCTCAAGGAGCTCGGCCAAAATTTAGAAGTCAGAAATGGTATCCACACGGAAGGTTTGGAAAACCACTTCTGCTTCAGTTCTCCTCCCTATACAAATTTTAAACAGAACAACGACCGATACACTTCATATCTAAAGACATGATGGTATTTAATGAATATTAAGCCATCGTTAACGAATAATTAATTTCTATATATATAGCTTTGTACAAATCCGTAGATATCTAAATACGTGTGTAATCTTATGTCGTGGTGGGCTTGTTCTTGTCGTTCAAGATTCATGGTGGGTTCGTCCTTGCCGGCGGCGAGGGATGGCAAGCCCTTCGCACTGTCGCTGGCAAGAAGTAGTCTCATGTAAGTATCTTAGCTGGCTTTGGAGCTGAGTGCTAGGATGAATTTTCCGTCTGTTACGCGTGATTCCCAGTCGAGCCTGGGATTTTCCTTTGCGTCGACTCTTCTCTTTGTGTCGGGCGCAAACCGACTTGTTTTTCCTATGCATGAACTTAGGAGGCGTCGGTCGCTAGAGATAAGCCCTATTTTCACACCTAAAATCACAGACGATATTTCTCAAAAAAATCGATATTTCTCAAAAAAACCACAAACGATAGAATCTTGCCCCAGCCTGTTATTACCGGTAGAAAAAATCAATCAGCAATTAACACCAAAAGAGGTTCAGGAAACGGCGTGGAGTACTGCGGTGCCAGGCTGGGAAGGTTGAGCTAGCAGCTCGGGGCTTGCCTAGGGTCGACAGGGGTCGACAAAGCAGGTTGTGGGCTCGCCGAGGATCTGCGCGAGCATGAGTTGCCATGCCCCCGCGCGGCCAAAGATGGCGGCGCTGAGGTCGAGATATCCACGGCCGCCTGGGCTCCTCCAGGGACCAAAATCGACGGTGCCACAGTAGAGATCACAGGCCATGCCGCTCACAGGATTAAATGGACAGTGGATGGGAGCAGGCTGCTCAACGGATTTGGTGGGGTGAGGGTAGGAGGCCGGTCACGGGACTGTCTTGGACAGAGAGAGTTGAGGGTGAGGAGTGAGGATGTTGATCCATTCACGGGACTGTCGGTGCCACAAGTGAAAAACAGATGATGAATAGTTTCATCTTGATGACAAAAAGCACATTTTTGGTTCCCAACTCGATTCCTTTTGAGCATCTTGTCTTTAGTTGCAATAGCATTGTGCTAGATAAGCCAAAGCCAGACTGATTTTCAGAGGTATCTTAGCCTTCCACAAATGTTTGAAAGTTCTATCTATGCCATTGCCACTACTAGAAAACTAACTATCCATAGACGGATTGCATATTGAAGTGCATGCGCCACGCAATATGTCCTGTGTCGCATGCAAACAAAAACTTGGCCATTCTATAGCGCATATTCCTATATGCGCCACCGAAATTCGTGTTTCTATAGCGCATATAACAATATACACCACAGAAATATGGTGGAACCCGCCACCAAGTAAGGGTGGTCGTGATTTCTATATGCGCCACAGAAATATGATGTTTCTATGACGCATATAACAATATGCGCCACAAAAAGTAGGTACCCCTTTTCCGTGGCGCATATTCCTATATGCGTCATAGAATCACATAAGCATATTTATGTTTTTTTAAGTTTAAATTCTAGATTTTCTTTTAAAAAATCTAGATTATTTTTTAAAAAAATATTTTATAATTTCTGAAATTTTAGGATTTTTTAAAATTTAGTTTCTTTTTGAAATTTCTAAAAAATCGGATTTTTTTGGGAATTTTTATTTTTTAGAAAAATTTGAAACTTTTAGGTTTTTTTGTAATTTTTTTGATTTTTCTGAGATTTTAAAAAAATTGGCTTTTTTGGACTTTTTGAAATTTTTGAAGGTTTTGAAACTTTTAGGATTTTTCTGATTTTTTCAAAAAAAAATTTGAAATTTTTGAAGTTTTTTATTTTTTCGAAATTTACACACAAGTCTTAAGAGTATTGATATGATACCACAATATCAGTAAGTATCTTAGTAGTATAGGGTGACCTAGAAGTTAAGCGTGCTAGGGTTGAAGCAATTTGAAGATGGGTGACCTAGTGAGAAAGCATGTTTCGATATGATTTGAGTGATGTTTGTAGTGTGATTAGATGTTCAAAAAATTTAAATATTTGGGTTTTTCTAGATTATTTCAATTTTTAGATTTTGTTTTTTTGATTTTCAGTGGCGTATATTAAAGAATGTGCCATGAAAACTTGAGATTTCTGTACGCATATTCTTATGTACCATAGAAATATAATATAGTGGCGAGGTAACGGCGACGTACTCAATATGCGCCACGGAATCTGAAAAATATACGCCACATATAGCTAGTTTTCTGGTAGTGTGCTAGACAACTTCTTATAAAAAGATCTAACGGTGAATTCTCCTAACTTATTCCGTTTCCATCTAAGTCTATTTTTATTATCAGATAAGGTTACTGGATTCATTTTCACTTTTAACTCTCTCATCTAAATTTGTAACCTTACTGATGGCCATTTTATAAAAGAGATTTTCCAACCTGTAGCAGCAGAATTCCCTGCATTATTGCAAATGTCAAATAATTCTGGATAACAATCTTTCAGAGGCATGTGTCCAAACCAAGTATCACCCCTGAAATTTGTTCTTCTACCATTTCCAACCCTCATATATCTCCCTTTTAGGTAGATATCTTTAATTAACAGCATATCATACCAGCTAGAAGAATCTCTTGGTCTTTTCTTTAGATCAAAAATGCCTTTCTCTCCTAAGTACTTTCTCCTCTTGAAATCTTTCTAGGGTTCATCACTAGTAGAAAATAGACCTTTGGTCCAGGGGTATTAGCCCCGGTTTTGCTACAAACCGGGACTAATGCCCCGGTCCAACGGCTAGAACTGGCCCCAGGGGGATGGCAGACACTAGCCCCGATTCGAACGGGACCTTTAGCCCCGGGTCATGTAATAAACCGGGGCTAAAGGGTTTCAGGCAGGTCGGGTCGGGCGTCAGACCCTTTAGCCCCGGTTTGTTACACGACCCGGGGCTAAAGGTGGACCTTTAGCCCCGGTTCTAGACACGAACCGGGGCTAAAGGTCTGGCTATATCTTCTTCTTCCCCTGCCCGAGCCACCATTCAAGCTGGTGGCTCTCCTCTCTCTCTCTTTCTTGCTTCAAGCTCGAGTTCATGCCCTTTTTTTCCTCAAGATTTGTCTAGATTTTGTGGTGCCCCATCTATCCAAAGGTTCTAAAAGGTGAGCAACTTCATCCTTTAAACTCTCATTGCTATATTAGCTCATTTCATGCTCTATCTTATAGATGGATTTGTGGATTTAGTTTGGTAGTAATTTTTGTAGTGATAGCATGATATCAATGTTTAGATTCTATCTATCTTGTATTAATGTAAGGAACTCTAAGGTAAATATCACAATATGTGGATTATTCTATCAATATCTTGTTTTGGCACATAGAGTCTCGAAAATTGATTTTAGAAGCACACACATGCGTGAGTTCATCATTCTAACTAACTAGCTAGCTGGGCAAAATATCCTTCTTCGTCTACCTGCGTTCAACAAACTGAAAAATGTGTAACAAAGATAGGGTTAATTCATAAAAGCTTGATAAGAAGACATCACAATTCATATATTAGGGATTGCCTCTATGGCGAGCTCCTCGAAGATGTCTGAGGACGGGATCCTAAGACATCTTCGAGAAGCTCTGCCGTAGTGGTGTCCCTGCTCTCCCACACCATCTTTTGGTTTATATCTTCTCTAGCTAAATCAGTATGCTGGTGGAGCTATAACTAATTTCACATATTAGAGAGTGCCTCTACGGCGAGCTCCTCGAAGATGTCTGAGGACGAGGTCCTAAGACATCTTCGAGAAGCTCCGCCGTAGTGGTGTCCCTGGTCTCACACACCATCTTGCAGTTCTTCACAAGAATGCATACCTATTTATAGATTAAGCAGCACAACATAGTGTCGGGCACTGATGACATAATGTCGACACACTCACGCTGGCATAGTGCTGCCACCCACCCAAAATAGTGCCGGCATTTAATTTACTAGCTTAGTGCTGCCCACATAGTGTCGACATGTTGTCTCCACATCCACATTTAGTCCCGGTTGGTGCCTCCAACCGGGACTAAAGGTTCATCATATCTTTAGTCCCGGTTGCTGGTTTTATATAAGTAATAATTAATTATGATTATGTTTGATGTACTTAATTAATTATATATTGCAGATGAGCCGGCAATGGATATACGCTGACCGACTCTCTAACGAGTTCATTAAAGGCGTGCATTCTTTTCTTCTTGTGGCCAAGGCAAACAAGCGGAGTGGTTTTATGTCTTGTCCATGTGGTGTCTGTCGGAATCATAAAGAATACTCTTCCTCAAGAGTCCTTCACAGCCACCTGTTTCAGTCCGGTTTCATGACCGACTATAATTGTTGGACCAAGCACGGAGAAAGAGGGGTTATGATGGAAGACAACAAAGAAGAAGAGAATGACAACGACTACCCTGAATACGATGGTACTACAATGGAAGACATTGATGAAGAACGGGCATCAGATCTGTCCGATGATGATCTTAGTCGGGCCATTGCTGATGCCCAGGAAGAATGCGTAACTGAAAGGGAGAGGTTGAAGTTCAAGAAGATGTTAGAGGATAACAAAAAATTGTTGTACCCAAATTGTGAAGATGGGCACAAAAAACTGGGTAGCACACTAGAATTGCTGCAATGGAAGGCAGAGAACGGTGTGACTGACAAAGGATTTGAAAAGTTGGTGAGAATAATGAAGAAGTTGCTTCCAAAGGATAACGAACTGCCCGCCAGTACCTACGAAGCAAAGAAGGTTGTCTGCCCTCTAGGATTAGAGGTGCAGAAGATACATGCATGCATTAATGACTGCATCCTCTACCGCGGCAAGTACGAGAATTTGGATGCATGCCCAGTATGCACTGCATTGCGGTATAAGATAAGACGAGATGACCCTGGTGATGTTGAGGGTGAGCGCCGCATGAAGAGGGTTCCTGCCAAAGTGATGTGGAAATGTTTATTCAGGAACAAAGAGCATGCCTAGTTGTTGCGATGGCACATGGAAGACCGTAAGAAAGACGAGATGTTGAGACACCCCGCTGATGGGTCACAGTGGAGAAAAATCGAGAGAGAGTTTCCGGACTTTGCAGGTGATGCGAGGAACTTATGGTTTGGTCTAAGTACAGATGGCATGAATCCTTTTGGGGAGCAGAGCTGCAGTCATAGCACCTGGCCTGTGATTCTGTGTATTTATAACCTTCCTCCTTGGTTGTGCATGAAGCGGAAGTTTATTATGATGCCAGTGCTCATCCAAGGCCCGAAGCAACCCGACAACGACATTGATGTGTACCTAAGGCCATTAGTTGAAGAACTCTTACAGTTGTGGCACGGACAAGGTGTACGTGTGTGGGATGAGAACAAGCAGGGGGAATTTGACCTACGATCGTTGTTGTTCATAACAATCAATGATTGGCCTGCTCTTAGTAACATTTTAGGATAGACAAGCAAGGGATACAATGCATGCACACACTGTTTAAACGATACTGAAAGTATATATTTGGATAAATGTAAGAAGAATGTGTACCCGGGGAATCGTCGTTTTCTTCCACCTTCGCACATCCTAAGAAACAAAGGGTAAGCATTTCAATGGTGAGGCAGACAGCCGGTGTAAGCCTATCCGCCGTACTGGTGATGATGTATTTGACATGGTGAAGGATTTAAAAGTAATCTTTGGAAAGGGTCCTGGTAGACAATCTGTTCCGAAGGACGATGTCGGACATGCACCCATGTGGAAAAAGAAATCTATATTTTGGGAGCTACCCTATTGGAAAGTCCTAGAGGTTTGCTCTGCAATTGACGTGATGCACCTGACGAAGAATCTTTGCGTGACGCTGCTAGGCTTCTTGGGCGTGTATGGGAAGAGCAAAGATACACCTGAAGCACGGCAGGACCAACAACGTATAAAAGACCAAGACGACATGCATCCAGAGCTGTTTGAAGGTACTGCTAGCTACGCTCTTACCAAAGAAGAGAAGGAAATCTTTTTTGAAGTCCTTTACAGTATCAAGGTCCCGTCTGGTTTCTCGTCGAACATAAAGGGAATAATAAATATGGCAGAGAAAAAATTTCAAAACCTAAAGTCTCATGACTACCATGTGCTTATGACCCAGCTGCTTCCGATTGCATTGAGGGGACTCCTGCCAGAAAATGTTCTAGTACCCATTGTGAAGCTATGTGCATTTCAATGCAATTTCTCAGAAGGTAATCAGTCTAGATAGTCTACTAAGGTTACAGAAAGATGTGGTCCAATGTCTTGTCAGCTTCGAGTTGGTGTTCCCACCATCCTTCTTCAATATTATGACTCACCTCCTAGTTCACCTAGTCGATGAGATTAACATTCTTGGTCCTGTATTTCTACACAATATGTTCCCCTTTGAGAGGTTCATGGGAGTGTTAAAGAAATATGTTCATAACCGTGCTAGGCCAGAAGGAAGCATCTCAAAGGGATATGGAATAGAGGAGGTCATTGAGTTTTGTGTTGACTTTATTCCTGACCTTAAGCCCATGGGTGTTCCTGAATCACGGCATGAGGGTAGAATTAGTGGAAAAGGCACGCTAAAAAAAAGCAAGGATATGTATGGACGGACATTCTCTCACTAAAGCACACTACACAGTTCTGCAAAGTTCCACCTTGGTGGCTCCGTATATCGAGGAACACAAGAATATTGTACACTCCAACAACCCGGGGAAGCCTGGCTCCTGGATTAGAGATGAACATATGAGGACTTCCGGCGGTTGGTTGCAGTCACATCTCATGAATGACATAAATGTTGGGGAGCAGTTGTACTTGTTGGCCAGGTCACCATCTTCTACTATATTGACTTTCCAAGGGTACGAGATAAATGGGAATACATTTTACACGATCGCCCAAGATAAAAAGAGCACCAATCAAAACAGTGGTGTCCAATTTGATGCAACAGACGAGAGAGGGCAAAAGGATACATATTATGGTTACATAGAGGAGATATGAGAACTTGACTATGGACCTTTTTTAAGGTTCCTTTGTTTTGGTGCAAATGGGTCAAGCTGACAGGAGGCGGGGTTGGGGTAGACAAGAAATACGGAATGACAACAGTGGATCTCAACAACCTTGTGTATAGAGATGAACCATTTGTCCTAGCCAATGATGTGGCTCAGGTTTTTTATGTGAAGGACATGTCTACCAAACCGAGAAAAAGGAAAGATAAGCAAAAGAATACAGCATCCGATGAGCCAAAGCGCCACATAGTTCTTTCAGGAAAAAGAAACATCGTGGGGGTGGAGGATAAGACAGACATGTCAGATGATTATGATAAGTTTCATGAAATTCCGCCATTCGCTGTGAAGGATGACCCAAGCATCCCGTTAAATAAGGAAGATGCTCCATGGTTACGGATTAGAAGAAAACCCTAACATGTGTGGATGTTGGTGATATACAATATTATTAAACCTTTATTTTTAATGATCTTCTTATATGTATATGGATATGAACTTTCTCGATCTCAATAGGTAGTATTGCAACTTGTTGTGGCCAGACATTTATTAATATTAAAACGTAAAAATTAGTCATAATCATATCTAGCCCTATAGTACACCGCTTCTGGGTCGTCTTCGGAATCGTCATCGTCGTCGTCGTCACTCATAGCACGCGGATGGATCCTCAGCCATTCCTCATTGCACGCGGATGGATCCTCCGGCCTCAGATTCACGACACGCGGGGGAGGGGGCTCCCGGATGACGACCCCAGTACGTCCTACGCCTTCACCACCACCACCATTCTTGTGGCTATGCTGCTGGTGAAAGTGCGGGTACCTCAGACGAGGATGGTCTCCCATGGTGATGTAGCACATCACACTGGCGATAGTCCAGTTCGCCTACCACAGGCGGCGACCAGCCTCGTTGTGGTTCACTGGGGGCAGGCCGTCACCCTCGTACCTGGCGAGCTCCCTTTCCCATCGGTTTGCGAAGAAGGCATTCCAGGTGTCGAGGTTGTCGGGATCCCAATGGGGATCCATCCGCTGCTCCGGCGTGAGCTCGAGGTAAAAGTGGTTCGTGATGGCCGCCTGGCGGACCGAACCTTGAGACATAGCAGGAACAAAAACCCCTCCAGCGCTCAGCATCCAGCAATGAGCAAGTGACGTACCCGGTGGGCATGGGTAGTGGAGGCGCCGCCTCTCGATCTCCTCGGCGTCGAAAAACCCGAAGCGGTGTCCATTGTTGTGAGATGAGAAGGTGTGGATGTGTCGATGGAAATGGCGGTCGACCTAGATATAGAGGGACATGGAGGGAAGCGGGGGAAATGGCGGGAGAAACATGGCGAGAAGCGAGGGAAATGGCGGGAAAACATGGCGGGAAGCGGGGGAAATAGCGGGAGAACATTTCTACTATATTTTTGTGAATATTTTGCTATATTATATGTATTTTTCCATTTTTAAATAATAAACTATATTTTTATTATTTTTTGTGAACATTTCTACTAAATATAATACTTGTTAGATAATAGATAATTTCATTTAAGTTGTATAATAAAGTATGATAATAGATTTAAATTATAGATCTTCTTTTTCTGAAATTTTTGATATATAATACATAATTTTCTGAAAACTATAAACCATTTTTGGTTTGGCGCCAAAAATAACCTTTAGCCCTAGCCCCGGTTTGTATTACAAACCGGGTAAAAATTTTAAGCCATGGAAGTCTGGCAGTCGAAAACACCTTTAGCCCCGGTTCGTATTACAACCCGGGGCTAAAGGGAGGGGTGGTATAAATACCCCACCCCTGCCCCGGGTCGTGGCATGACCCAAAGAGCCCCAGATCAACTTCTCCGCGCCCACGCTGTCCGCCGACCGCCACGCCGTGAGAAGCCTGCCGCCCGCCCGCCCATCTCCGCCTCTGCCAGCTTGTCTCATACTGTGCCCGCGCCAAGAGCCGCAAGTCACACACCCGGCGCTGCCTCAGCGCTTTCCACAGCCTCTTGCTTGTCGTCTCAGCCTTTCAGTCATCGTCTTCGAATTGATCGCAAGTGAGTGTTAATTTTGGTTAATTAGGGTTAATTATATTAGTTAATTTTGGTTAGTAGTGTTAGTGTTAGTTAGTAGTATATTAGTATTTAGTGTTAATTAGTTAGTGTTAATTGTATTAGTTATTAGTATTTTGGTTAGTAGTGTTAGTTAGTAGTATATTAGTATATAAGTATATTAGTTATTTAGTGTTAGTGTTAGTTAGTAGTATATTAGTATTTTAGTTATTGTTAATTGTATTAGTATTTAGTTAGTGTTAGTGTTAGTGTTATGGTTAGATAATATTTTAGTTAGTGTTAATTAGTGTTAGTTAGTGTTAGTTGTATTAGTATTTTAGTTAGTATTAGTATTTTGGTTACTATTAGTTAGTAGTATTAGTATTTTAGTTAGTGTTAATTAGTAGTATTAGTATTTTAGTTAGTGTTAATTGTATTAGTATTTAGTTACTATTAGTGTTATGGTTAGATAGTATTTTAGTTAGTGTTAATTGTATTAGTATTTAGATAGTATTAGTAGTATTAGTATTTTGGTTAGTGTTAGTTAGTATTAATATTTTTAGTTAGTGTTAGTTAGTGTTAGTTGTATTAGTATTTTAGTTAGTATTAGTATTATGGTTAGTGTTAGTTAGTAGTATTAGTTAGTGTTAGGTTTAGGGTTAGTGTTAGTAGTATTAGTATTTAGAATACTTAGTTAATGAGGTTTAGTTTAGTTAGTGATAGGTTTAGGGTTATTGTTATTATGGCAATATATACTTAGTGATTTAGTTACTGTTTATGTTTTATGATTGTTTATTGCTATTATTTAGTTATGCCGCATCCATCTCGTCCGAGCCTACTGGAGTCCGTCGAGGATGTCCGAGTCTGGGCTCCGCCGGGTTGGGCACTGGGAGGTGCTACCTGTCGGGACTCGTACCTTGGTGAGGAATCCGGGTATCATCGTCGACCCGGAGCTTCTTTGGTGGCGTCCACGAGGTCCAGGAGCGGTGCAGAGGGAGCCACCCAGGAGGTGGTACGTCAGATCGTGGAGGAGGACGAGCATGTACGGCGGTACATGTATCTTTTGGAGACTAGGTTCACCAATATCTGGCAGGTTCACGGATCTCACCCGAGCTATTCTCCGGTGATGGTTCCACTTCTGTGGCTGCAGAGCTCCCGTAGCACAGAACGCGGCAGCCGCGTTCACTAGTTTATCTTAATAATGTACTTTATCTTATACTTTATCCTATAATGCACCCGAGCTATTCTCCGGTGATGTATTAATAATGTACTTTATCTTATACTTTATCCTATAATGCACCCTTGCTATTCTCCGGTGATGTATTAATAATGTACTTTATCTTATACTTTATCCTATAATGCACCCGAGCTATTCTCCGGTGATGTATTAATAATGTACTTTATCTTATATTATTGTAATTTATCTTAATCACTAAGTATTGTATCCGAGTTGTCGCAGTTGTAATATTCTTTTACTTAATGCAATATTCTTTTCTGTATTAGTTAAGCTATGGACGGTAGACAGAATGAAGAGGAGCTCCTCGACATTATAGATGAGGGTACTGGGGAGTCTTATTATGATGGCTCCGAATATCTTAATTTGTCTGGAGGAGACGATGGTGGACCAAATAGTGGAGACGATGGTGCTGACCATCGTGGAGACCATGGTGAAGACACCATAATAATGACAAACTCCGTCAAGGTATATAAAGCCTCTATCGATGGTTCACTAGTATAGATGCACTAATTGATTCGTATATATGTACTGGCGAATGTTTCTTCTCTTAGACCTCCGCTTTCGGCCAATCTTCTACAAATACAAGAGGCCCGACACACAAGTTGCCCGCTGATGTCCGTTTCAGCATTGACTTAGTCTCTCTGCAGGGTCAACCGCTGGAGCCCAAAGAAGCTGCGAATGCATTTACAAGTCAATGCGGAGTGATTGTTAGAGACAAAGTCCCGATCACCATGCGAAACTGGAACAAGCCAGGAAAGAAAAAGGATCCAGCTAGGGCTAGTTTTGTAGATGACAGAGCAAAAGATACAATGTGGCATTCTCTCATGACACATTTCACCCTACCTGTCTTGGAGACTGATGAGCTCACACAGCAAATGACGAGGAAAGTCAAGCACTTTGCTCTTAAGAAGATGGCCGAACTATTCAAGGAATGGAAAAAAGATTGTACCACAAGTATGTCTTGAAGTAAACAACTCCTCCATTCGTAGGCCCACTAGAGTTGCAGCAGGATAACTGGGCCGCATTTGTGGAATACAAGACCTCAGCACCAGCTAAGGCAATATCAGCAAAAAATAAGGAAAATGCAGCCAAAAAGAAATATCACCATCATATGGGCACAGGTGGCTACAGGAGTGCCATGCCTAAGTGGGATAAAGCTGAGGCTGACCTAGAGGCTAAAGGGGTCACTCCAGCTACGTCTAGTTGGCCCTTGAGGTCAAGAAATTGGGTATTCGGGCATGGGGCATCATTATACCCAGAAACAGGCGAGAGTGTTGCAGCCAAAGAAATTTCTACACCCAAGAAAGAACTTGTTAAAGTGATGAAAGAGGTTGAAGAGGGAACGTTTGTTCCCGACAGAGAGAACGATGAGCTGACAAAGGCTCTCGGGAATCCTAAAAAGGCTGGATGAACAAGAGGGTTCAGACCTTCTTATCTATGGGTTATCGGGTTTCCCGAGCACCGTGACACGTACAGAAGCCGATCGAGAAGAACAAACCGGCAAAAAAAGGAGGATACAGAGCGGTTCGCGAGGTTTGAAGCCACGCTGCAGGAGTATCGCCAAGAGCTTAATGAAATTAAAGGACTCCGACAGCAAGATCCTACACCGACGATGCAATTGGCCCATCGCGGAAAAAGCAGCATGGCTTCCACGGAGGGCCACGGTAATGATGCAACGATGGATGTGTACCCCGTGGATGCAATTAAGGAGAAGACTAGTTGTGAGCTGCATGTTGAACTGAAGAATATATCCATGAAGGTGGTGGTCGGCTTTGCTTTACCTTCTGCACCGGGAGCGACTTGCCATTGCAATCCGATTCCAGCTGGCTATGCTCGTGTCAGTGTGGATGAAATTCTACCTATGTGTCAGTCACTACATCTTGACATCCCTAGAGGTGAAGGGGAGACGACACTGGGAGAAGTCACGAGTGGCTTCATTCTTTGGAAAAAAGAATACATCAAGTTTCCAGGCTCGACACCAAGGCCACCTTCTCCACCAAGGCAACCGTCTCCTCCAAGTCCACCTCCAAGTGCACCGTCTCCTCCCAGTAATAGTCCAATCCATGACCCCAACACGAGTCCATCTCAATCTACGCAGCCGCCTCCACCCACTAAGGGGCAAAAGCGGAAGAATACCACCGCTCCGTCGAGCGATAACCAACGCCTGAAGCGACAGTTGTCGCCCCTCCCAAGAGTACCACCGGTTCCTCCCAAGAGGGATTACGACCTGACCGATGAGGAGACCGATGCGGTCGTACGTGCCGAAGTGGATGCTCATTTTAAAAAGAAACAGCCTGAGCCAGAGGTCCAAATAAAACCGGAAACCAAGGAGCACTTTAGGAAATTACTGACGCAGCCATCCCAAGCTCAGTTAAATGCGCCATATGACTATACATGATGTCTTCAGAAGACATTGAAACAAAAGTGATCAAGCGGTAGAGGAAGCATCAAAAAAGAGGTTCCCTAGCAGGGGGAACAAGCAAAACAATCGGGTGGTAGCGGAAGCATCAGAACAGACGTCCCTCAGCTGGGGAAACAAGCAAAACAATCGAGTGGTAGCCGAGGAACCAAAAGAGATGTTCCCCAGCTGGAGAAACAAGCAAACCAATCGCTCCCCCACTCCAGGTGAACATACCCAAACCTCAACTATATGAGGAAGAACCTATGGATCCGGAAATGGCTAGGATATTGGCCGAGCAATGTGGTATGCCTATTCATGAAATTATTCACGGCGATATGCCCAAGACTGAGGTAGCACCCAAATTTGTTAATGGGGAGCCTCTGGTTAGTTCTGAGAGGCTTCGAGATATGCCAACACAAATGCGACGATTCCATGAATGGTACATGAAAGCATCAAAAGAACAGCGAAATTGGCTCATACTAAAAGTTTGAAAATCGCATTACTTCATTGAAGACGAGGTCCCTATTGAATTTACAGAATTATTTCAGTTATTCAATCTAAAGGAAATCGACAAAACTATCCTCAGTTCGTATTATTTGTAAGTTATTACTTTATTTATGTAATTAAGTCTCTATCTCAGCCTTTTCAATTCATTGCCGGTAAGTATACTCACTATATTCTTTTGTACGCTATATATAATGATGCAGAATGAAGATGCTCAATTGTAAAAGAAAGGCTATCAACGGATTTGGGTACATTGACCCACATCGAGTTCATGGAGCTATACTAAAGGATAAACCACTGGAGACCGAGCACAACTTGTTGCGGTTTCTCATGAAACAGCATTTCTGTAACGAAATACTATTTTCTTACCATGACGGCAAGTGAGTTTTTGTACACATTAAATTTTGCTTACTCGATGTTCAGTGTAAATGATGAGTTACCGACGTATGTAAACCTTGCGTAGGTACCACTGGATTCTTCTAAGCATTTCACTTGACATGGGAAGAGTTCACATCATGGACTCACTAAACAAAGACATTGAAAACTACCGCATCATTATCGATGCGCTCCAGAGGTAATTTCAACCATTATCACACTATATCGGTTTCTTTCGTTCATTTTCTGGGATATCAAGTAGTTATTAACTCATACATTAATTTTCTTTGTCGGGTAGGGTTTGGACAAAGTTCAAGAACATGTCCGCGGTCAATGGCGTGAAGAGCTATTTTTTAAATCACTCTCGGTAAGTAATACGATCTAAGTCCGCACATCTATTTAATTCTAGTTTATGTGCATTTATCATGCTAGCGTTATTATTTGATTGAATTCTATTCTTGTAAAGTGCGCGAGGCAGCCATAGGGAACTAATCTATGTGGATTCTACGTGTGCGAGTTCATTCAAGATCGATTGAAGCCCTCAGAAAATGTTCGAGTAAGTAAACAATATATTCACCCTTTATTTTTATTACAAAAAATCGTGTTGAGTCTAATCCATACGATCTCCTTTTTACATAGTTGGACACGATGTGGGACAAGCTCCTACCAGAGGACCGCCTAATAGCAATCCAAAAGGAATTTGCTGCATTTTTTCTCGACGAGGTCATAGACCCACAGGGAGAATACTGTATAAGTAGACCCTAAAGCATCCATGTAATGATCTCCATGTAATCAAATAGACATGCTCTAGACCTTGTTGGGACTCCATATATATATGCTTGTAAGAGTAATTATATTATATATTGCGTCAATGTGGCCAAGTACTGTGTAGTAGCGTTCTATATGTATACGAAAACTTGTTTCTAATGAAAACACAGAATGGAAAATAATTGAACACAAAACACAAAATGAAAAAAAAACACAAAACCCTAAAACCCCATCCCCTGCCGCGGCAGCCAAATGGCATAAAATGCTGCCGCGGCAGGGAACCTTTAGTCCCGGGTCATAACACGACCCGGGGCTAAATGTACTGCCGCCCAGCGCGCCTAGCAGGCCACGTGGTTGGACCTCTAGCCCCGGTTCATAACTGAACCGGGGCTAAAGCTTGGACCTTTAGTCCCGCTTTCGCAGCCCCGGTTCGAAATCCGGGGCTAAAGGCCCTTATGAACCGGGGCAAATTGCCCGGTTTCTACTAGTGCATCTTCTGCTTCTAGCCTCCACTACCACTTACACATTAAACTTATGTTGAACTTGTAATGATATTTCTGTTGGAATTTGGTGAGTTTTGGGCTATTGGCCCATTAGACAAATTCTAAAATTCTCTTTGGCCCATTTGTGCATGGCAGTATATGGCTGTGCAACTGGTGTCAAAGTTTAGTCCCACATTGCTAGTTGAGTGAGAGTTACACCTCCTTATATACTAGGCTCTTCCACCACTCACTAAGATGTGAGAAGAAGAGCAGCTCTCGCGCACTCCTCCTCCGATGACGCCCGCATCGCCACGCCTCGCCTCGTCACGACGCGCGTGCGCGGGTTGCGAGAATCTCGCCGAGCCGAGCGTTAATTTTGATAGTCGGGAAAATTAATCATAGATTAATTATGAGTTACTAACGGACACGTTAATGAGTCAGCAGTTTCCAATCTTTATGGGACGTGGGCTGTTACCGACTCGAACGTGGGCTGAGTCCCATGGTCTCCCTGACTTGCTCTATATAAATGCATGCGCTAAACCTAATCGATATCTCTTACCACACGCGTCTCCTTCCAGTCTATTGCGCCGCCGCCTTCGTGTTCCCCATCCCGGCTTGCGGTGTGCACCGCAGATCGAGACGCCTTGTGAACCTGTATGGGTGAGGGGCGATCAGGTTTTTGGGGAGCGCTTCTGCGTGACTACTGGCTTCCATAATGTTTTCCGACGACGAGTTCCCGGACAGCGACTTCTTCCCGGACATCACCGACCTCTTCGACAACCTCAACATGAGCAACGACGCTGCTGCCACCGCTGCGACTCACATTCTTCTACTATTATGACATTGCTCTCTACCATGTAACATTGAACTTCTTATTTTAGATTCTGCTAGAGTTTCTTATTATAGTGTTTGGTGTAGATGTGATAGGTTTATCTTATTTAGTTATAATCTGTTCATCTACTTTGTTGATCTGTATGATTAGTTTTAGTACTGTCTGTATGATCACGCTTTATCAATTTATTATTCGGATTAAATCATATGGACAATTTTTTATATTTTCAACAATCCAAAAACCTGATTATAGGCAACTGAATTCCACTGGTGTAGCCGCGGCTACTAGGTCTCCTTCGTTTGATGGTATGCACTATAAGAGATGGTGCGCGAGAGAAATTCTATGGTTTAAATAAAAACCTAAACTGCTATAGCGCCACTCTTGGCAAACCTGAAGGAGATCTTTCTGCTGAGCAGGAAGCGGCCTTTAAGAAAGCCGATACCATGTTTATGGCGGCTCTGTTCAGTATTTTTGGGGACAACATTATTGACCCATACATGTCATTTGATAACGGCAAAGACACGTGGGATGCGCTCGAGGCCAAGTTTGGGGTCTCGGACGCTGGCACTGAGTTGTATGTCATGGAGCAATTCTATGACTACAAGATGGTTGATGAGCGCTCCATTGTTGAGCAAGATCATGAGATACAATCACTTGCCAAAGACCTCGAGCAGTTTAAGTGTACCTTACCGGACAAGTTTGTAGCTGGAGGCATTATTGCCAAGCTTCCTCCCATATGGAGGAACTTTGCTACTTCTATGAAACATAAGAGACAAGAGTTTTCCGTTACGGATCTCATTGGGTCTCTTCATGTGGAAGAGAAGGCGAGAGCAAAGGACACACGTGCTCGAGTACTTTACGGAACTTCTAGTGCCAATTTGGTACAGAAGAAAAACTTCCAATCCCACAAGTTCAAGAATAAGAACAAATCTGATGGCAAAGGGAAGTTTGATGGCAAGAACAAGGCCACTCACTCAACCAACTTCAAGAGGAAAAATGATAAGAAGAAAGGATCTTGCCATGTCTGTGGTGATCCTGATCATTGGGCTCCTAGCTACCCTAATCGCTTTGACAAGCGGCAACATGGGAACAGCGGCAAGACCGCTAATGTTGTTATTAGCGATATTGATATGAAGGACATCGGGTACGGTATTTTACCTACTATCCTTTCAGTATGTCATTCTCCTTATTGGTGGATTGACACGGGTGCTAATACACATGTATGTTCTGATATATCCATGTTCTCTTCTTATCAGGTCGCAAGGACTTCCTCCGTGCTGATGGGAAACGGCTCACGTGCTTCTGTTCATGGTGTTGGTACGGTAAATCTGAAGTTTACTTCGGGGAAGACCGTACAGCTGAAGAATATGCAGCACGTTCCCTCCATCAATAAGAATCTCGTCAGCGGATCGCTTCTATGTCGAGATGGTTTTAAGTTAGTGTTTGAGTCCAATAAAGTTGTAATTTCCAAGTATGTACAATTTGTTGGAAAGGGTTATGAGTGCGGAGGTCTGTTCCGCTTATCTTTGTCAAACTCATGTACTAAAGTTATTAATCATGTTTGCAATGATAATGAGTCCAATATTTGCCATTCACTACTTTGTCATATTAACTTTGGTTGCATGGCGCGGCTAGCCAATATGAGTTTAATTCTGAAATTTACCACTGTCAAAGGTTCTAAGTGCCAAATTTGTGTGTAAGCAAAGCAACCCCAAAAGTCTCATACGGCTGTGGAACCGAGAAACTTAGCACCTCTAGAACTTATACATTCAGATCTTTGTGAGATAAATGGTGTGTTGACACGAGATGGAAAAAGATACTTTATGACGTTGATTGATGACTCCACTAGATACTACTATGTTTATCTTCTGAAATCTAAAGATGAAGCTTTGATTTACTTCAAAAACTATAAAGGTGAAGAAAAAAACCAACTTGATCTTAAAATCAAGCGGTTAAGGTCGGATCATGGTGGAGAGTACTTTTCAAAAGAATTTGATATATTCTGTATGGAGCATGGTATTATTCATGAGAGGACGCCTCCCTACTCACCTCAGTCAAATGGGTGGCCGAAAGAAACAACAACACTCTAACTGATTTGGTTAACGCCATGTTAGATACATCGGGTCTTTCCAAGGAACGGTGGGGGAGGCTCTAATGACTGTGTGTCATGTCCTAAACCGTGTTCCCGTAAAGAATAAAAGCATGACTCCGTTTGAGGAATGGGAGAAGAAAAGGCTTAAACTCTCTTACTTACGAACTTGGGGATGTTTGGCGAAAGTCAATATTCCAATACCCAAGAAGCGAAAGCTCGGACCAAAACCCGTGGATTGTGTTTTTTGGGATATGCTTTTCATAGCATTGGCTATAGATTTTTGATAGTAAAATCTGAGGTATCCGACATGCATGTTGGTATGATTATGGAGTCGAATGATGCGAATTTCTTTGAGGACATCTTTCCCATGAAAGGTATGTCTAGCTCATCAAATCAGGAGATGACTAGTTCATCTAGTCAGGAATTTGTTATAATTCCTGAACCCACTATGCCGATAGAACACTATGATGATCTTGTGGAGGACGACAATGAAGCTCCTAAAAGGAGCAAGAGACAAAGGACTGCAGAGTCTTTTGGTGATGATTTCATTGTGTACCTTGTGGATGATACTCCCACCTCTATTTCAGAAGCCTATGCATCTCAAGATGCTGATTACTGGAAAAAATCTATCCGTAGTGAGATGGATTCCATCGTAGCTAATGGAACTTGGGAGGTCACTAATCGTCCTTATGGGTGCAAATCTGTAGGATGTAAGTGGGTGTTCAAGAAAAAGCTAAGACCTGATGGTACTATTCAAAAGTACAAGGCACGTCTTGTGGCCAAGGGTTATACCCAGAAAGAAGGTGAAGACTTCTTCGATACCTACTCACCTGTTGCCAGATTGACCACTATTCAAGTACTACTATCCTTGGCTGCCTCACATGGTCTTCTCGTTCATCAAATGGACGTTAAGACAGCTTTTCTAAATGGAGAGCTAGATGAGGAAATTTATATGGAGCAGCCTGATGGATTTGTAGTAGATGGTCAAGAAGGAAAGGTGTGTAAGTTAGTGAAGTCTTTATATGGTCTTAAGCAAGCTCCTAAGCAGTGGCACGAGAAGTTTGAAAGAACTTTAACCGCTGAAGGCTTTGTTGTAAATGAAGCTGATAAGTGTGTGTACTATCGCCATGGTGGGGGCGAGGGAGTTATTATGTGTCTCTATGTCGATGACATATTGGTATTCGGGACCAACCTCGCTGTTATTGAGGAGGTCAAAGAGTTTCTATCTCGCTGTTTTGAGATGAAGGACTTGGGAGTGGCTCATGTAATCTTAAACATCAAGCTACTGAAGGATGACAATGGTGGGATTACACTGCTTTAGTCCCACTATGTGGAAAAGATATTGAGTCGCTTTGGGTATAGCGATTGTAAGTCTTCTCCAACACCTTATGATCCGAGCGTGCTGCTTCGAAAGAATCAAAGGAATGCTAAAGATCAATTGAGATATTCTCAAATTATTGGCTCGCTCATTACTTAGCCAGCGCTACGAGGCCTGGCATCTCCTTTGCTGTAAGCAAACTGAGTCGATTTGTGTCAAATCCTAGAGATGATCATTGGCATGCTCTTGAGAGAGTTTTGCGCTATTTGAAAGGCACTGTAAGTTATGGTATTCACTATACCGGGTATCCTCGAGTACTTGAGGGTTATAGTGATTCAAATTGGATATCTGATGCTGATGAGATTAAGGCCACAAGTGGTTATTTGTTTACACTTGGTGGTGGTGCTGTTTCTTGGAAGTCTTGCAAGTAGACCATCTTAACGAGGTCAACTATGGAAGCAGAACTCACAACATTAGACACAGCCACTGTTGAAGCAGAGTGGCTTCATGAGCTTTTTATGGACTTACCTGTGGTTGAAAAACCAATACCCGCCATCTCGATGAACTATGATAATCAAACTGTGATCATCAAAGTAAACAGTTCTAAGGATAATATGAAGTCATCAAGGCATGTGAAGAGGAGATTGAAATCTGTCAGGAAACTGAGAAACTCCAGAGTTATTGTGTTGGATTATATCCAAACATCTAAGAACTTGGCAGATCCCTTCACAAAGGGCCTATCACGTAATGTGATAGATAATGCATCGACGGATATGGGTTTGAGACCCACACAATGAGTTGTTCGCAGTGGCAACCCACGCTATGTGATCGGAGATCCCGTGAATTAGAGTTGGGAGACAAGCTGTTGATCAGCTGAGAGGAGAGTATGCCCATATTATATTTACATCTCCATAAAGATGCAATACTCTCTTATTCTGCATGGCAGGTTGATATTTATCTTAATGTGTTCTAAGTGGCTGTTCTAAGCAGAGATGTTGTCCTGCAGAACATCTATTGAGGAACACACCTATATGAGTCTGGCTGTCAAACGTCGCAGTTCGTCAGAGTTGGGTGCTCTTTAATAAACTCGTGAAAGGCCGTGGAGTATAACGCATAAGCTCCAAACCGCGGGGAAGCCCTGCGGAAGCCCTGTACTGGTCTAGATTTTGTGTGAAACCAGTGTGTAGAAAACTTGTAGTTCAAGGCATAGTCCACTATTCAAGTTGCTCGCTAGTGTAGCATGAAGTCTAACGTGGAATTTCAACTTAACAGTCTCCACTACATACCGGTATATAAAACAATATTCTGGAATGGAAATGAGGTGATATGCCAATGAGACTTTGTGGGGGATTGTTGGAATTTGGTGAGTTTTGGGCTGTTGGCCCATTAGACAAATTCTGAAATTCTCTTTGGCCCATTTGTGCATGGGCATATGGTTGTGCAAGTGGTGTCAAAGTTTAGTTCCACATTGCTAGTTGAGTGAGAGTTACACCTCCTTATATACTAGGCTGTTCCACCACTCACTAAGATGTGAGAAGAAGAGCAGCTCCCGCACACTCCTCCTCCGACGCTGCCCGCCTCGCCATGCCACGCCACGCCATGCCTCCCCTCGCCTCGCCTCGTCATGACACGCGAGCGCCGCGGGTTGCGGGAATCTCGCCGAGCCGAGCTTTATTTTTGGTAGTCGGGAAAATTAATCATAGATTAATTACGAGTTATTAATGGACACGTTAATGAGTCAGCCGTTTCCAATACCTAATCGGTATCGCTTACCACACGCATCTCCTTCCAGTCTATTGCGCCACCACCTTCGTTTTCCCCATCCCGGCTTGTGGCGTGCACCGCATATCAGGACAGTAGGCCTCCGGAACTCCGCCTCTTGTGAACTGTCTCAGGTGAGGGAGATCAGGTTTTAGGAGGCGCTTACGCGACTACGGCTTCCACAATGTCTTCCGACGACGAGTTTCCGGACGGTGACTTCTTTCCGGACGTCACCGACCTCTTCGACAACCTCAACATGAGCGACGACGCTGCTGCCACCACTGCAGGTACTGCTGCTGCTACTGCCGTGGCCGCTGCTACCGCTGCTCTACTATACGTAACATTGAACTTCTTATTTCAGATTCTGCTAGAGTTTCTTATTGTAGCGTTCGGTGTAGATGTGATAGGTTTATCTTATTTAGATGTAATCTGTTCATCTACTTTGTTGATCTGCATGATTAGTTTTAGTACTATCTGTATGATCACGCTTTATTAGTTTATTATTCGGATTAAATCATATGGATTATTTCTTATATTTTCAACAATTTCATCCCAAGCAACCCTTCTTTTTGGTTCTGCAAAGATATGGTTCCATCTGACCAAATGATATCTCTTTTTATTCGCACCTCCATAACAAAAGAAAGCTCTAGTGGTTTTCTCCATCTTTTCAGTATTGGTTTTAGTGAGAATCATCAAGGATATGGGGTAAACAACAACAATAGAAATGCAAGCAGCTACTCTGATCAATCTACCACCAAAAGACAAAGCACCTCCCATCCATCCATCCATTTTATTTTTTTAGCTTATCCTCCAGATAAGCCATTTCTGTCGCAGTACATCTTCTATGACAAATTGGAACTCCAAGATATATGATAGGCTTCTTCCCTTGCTGATAGTTAAAATTCTCAGTATACTCAAAGAGGTTTTCATCCAGCACCATCATGATCTCACTTTTTTCAAAACAAATCTTTACGCTAGACATTGACTCAAATATTTAAAGGAGGAGTTTCAAGTTCCTGGCAACTTCTATCTCATCTTTAATGAACATTATGGTATCATCAACATATGGAAGAACTGCAATTCCTTTATCAAAGAGATTTTCAACCAGACCAGTGAACGGGTCATTAGACTGAGTATTTTTACCATTTTAGCCACACATTCACCTATCAGTTAAAAAAGAAACGGAGGGAAAGGATCTCCCTACCTGACACCTTTATAGCTGCCAAATAGTTTCGCCATCTCATCATTAACTTTCACAAATAGGGTCCCTTGAGTGATAACACTCTTCAACTAGATGAGCCAACTACTACTGAAACCTTTCTGTTTGTAGAAGTCAAAAAGGAACTCCCCATTTACCTTATCATGTGCTTTTTCAAATTCCAATTTAAGACAATTCATTGTTGCTTTTGGAATCTTGATTCCTTCAGGATTTCATTTAAAAAATTAACTCCATCACCTATGAACCTCCCTTTAATGAAGGCAGTGTGACAAGGACCGATAAGCTTATGGATGATAGGATAAATTCTAATTGTCATGCATTTAGTTAAAAACTTGAATAAGACTTGCAACCAGCAAATTGGCCTATATTTATGAATGGTATTTGCCTCATCACTTTTTGGAATCAAAGTAATGATCCCATAATTGATCCTGACTAAATTAAAATTGTGTGCATAAAAATCAATGAACATCGCTATCATATCATTCTTTATGATGTGCCAACAACTTTGATAGAATTCTATTGGTATACCATCAGGACCAACAACTTTATTTTTTCTCCATCTGGTCAATTACTTCTTTGACTTATTTTTTAGAAATTTTTTGTCCACCTCAACTCTATCTGTTTCATTAATTTTTCGTCAGGTAGCCAAACATCATCTCTTAATCTTGTAGAACTAGCATCAACATGACCAAAATGCTTATTATAATAATTAGTGGCATGATTCATAAGGTTTGGTGTCCGTGTATAACAGATTGATTGTCTTTCAGAGAGAACATCAACTTTTTTCCTTTTTCTACCATTTTCTATCATGTGAAAGAATTCAGTATTATTATCTCCTTTGAATAATCAATCCTCTCTTGATCTATGTTGCCAAAACTGCTCCTATTTTTCATAAATCTCCATGATGTCATGGTGAACTTCGCTCTTTCTAAACAAATGTTCTCTGGATAAGTTAACAGTTTCTTCTTGCACCTCCAACTCCTGTAACTCAGCAGATAATTGTTTCTTCAATAAAATTTATGTGCCTCCTACATTGATTCCCTCACCTTTAAGGTTCTTAAAATCAGCTTAAAATTTTTTCCAAGTTGTTTTTGCTTATCACTTATTGATCCCACACTTTTCTGACTCTTTCTAGAAAATAAGTTTCCTATAACCAACTCTTCTCAAACCTGAAATCTTTACTTTTGTTACATTTCCCTTCCATAGTGACATGGGTATACCCTACAGGTACTCGAATTTGGTATATACGGTCCAGATACGACGGAAGCCCACAACGTTGCCAAGGCCCAATGGAGAATTCGAGTGGCCCACGGATCTCAATTGCTTGCGATACAAGAAGAAGCTTAAGATAGAAAATTCAAAGGGAAAACCCTAATCTATAACCGACTCGATCTGCTACCCGAGATCTAGCCTATCTATATAAAGGCTAGGAGGGGGCGGCGAGGAGGACACATGCAACCCTAGTTTCCACAACTCTCGCCATATTGCATCTGCGCACCCCTGTAATCTTCGATTCCTCCGTTAATTACAAGAGCAGACAAGCAAGAGTAGGGACCTCTACGAGGCCTGAACCTGGGTAAAACTTGCGTCCCTGTGTGCTTATTTGCTAGCCGACTGATGCCTCCAGCGCTTCCTCCTTCTCCAAAATCCAAGTCCATAACAATGGGCATTGGCGAGTTAAACCCTCGTCAATTGGCACCGTCTGTGAGAATTGGGAGTGCTGATGTCGCTGCTTCTTCGGCCCCATCAACCGCGATCTACAACTCCGCAATAGCGGAGATTCGCTAGCTCTTCGGCGCGTTCGACTTCACCGTCCAGACGCCGGCCACTCGCCTAGCTTTCGAGTCTATGGGCGATGGAATCAGCATGGCGATTGGGAGCTTCCGCTTCCAGGTTGGTCAACTGGGCATGCTTCGCATGCCTGACCAGCCGACGGCACCCGCGATTGCTCTAGCATCGTGGTTCCCGACACCAATGAACACCCTCAGCGAGCTCAACGCTTTGGCAACAGCCGGGAGCAGGAATAGCGATAGCAGTCGCGAATCCGATCTGGGTGACCTGGCCACTGAAGATGGAGCCCACGGCTCTGGATCTGAAAGTTGCGGGAGCAACAGCTTCCCCAACCACTTCATGTGCGCAGTCATCAATGCAGGCATACCTGGCCAACGGGCCGACCCACGGCACGACACGGCTTGCTAAGAAATTAGCGTGCCTGGCACGACACGGCCCACCAGGGCACGCTAAGCTAACGGGCCGTGCCGTGCCGGCCCGTGCGCTTCATCTTGAGGCCCAGGCACGACACGTTAGCCAAACGGGCCTAACGGCCGGCCCATTAAGGCCTTTTTATATTATTTTTTAACTAAAATTAATATAAAAAATAGAAATAATGGTATAAAATTGAAAAAAAACTCTTAACGGGGCGTGTCGTGCCGGCACGTGGGCTTGGGGTAGAGGCCCAGGCACGGCCTGAGCCGGGTCGTGGGCCGGGCACGGCCCATTAAGCCACGTGTCGAGCCGGCCCATGGCATGCCGAAGCCCGCGTGCTTCGTGCAAACCCGTGTTCGGCACGACCCATTGGCCAGGTATGAACGCGGGCGATACTACCGCTAATCGCGAAAACACTGGCACCGACACTGGCACCGGACCGCCCAACGGCAGCACGCCCAATAGCAACGCATAATGGCACCGGACCGTAACGACAAAGACACACCAACGGTGGAAATCACAACAATGAAGTGGCAGGAGAACCACCGACCATAGTGAATGAACACACTGGAGAGTGCGTGGTGATCAAGCTCAACGACAACGAGTGGGCCTGCTATCGAGAAGCTCTGTGAGGCAATCCTCTGCCCCTCAAATCCCCGCAAGACATGCTGATGGTTTACCATTGGCTACTGAAGGAGGAATACAGACATCAGCTACATGCAATCGCGCAACTCGAAGCGCGTAAAAATTCGGCGGACGAATCAAGCCTTCGGCGAGCTGGGCTCTCCTCCCACGGAGGATCCTCCTCCAAAGGAAACGAGTACCTGGCCAACAGGAGAAGATCTCAACTGGCCCACCTCGCCGAGGAGGAGCGAATGGAAGCCGCAAAAGTCCTCGACTTCGGCTCCATGACGGTGGATACGCGAGGCAACATGCTCCCGAAGACACCGCAAGCCGCGGTAACGGCGGCCACCATGTACCTCCTCAACAACTAGCCGCCAGCTGGAGATCCACGAGCTGCCATGCACCGATCTATGATCGCGGGTTTGGGGCTAGTCGAGGCAGCCCTCAACAAAGAGCCTGCACCGGAACCAAAGAAAAGCAAGGCTCTAGCAAAACACTACTCCTCGCCTTCGTCCAGCAACGATAGCCACGATCTGTCTCGGTGTCGCCGCTCACGGCGGCACGATCGCGACTATGATGCACGCGATGACCTCACGCAGCGCAAAATCGAAAAATCAAGGGCAAGACGCGCTCGTTCGACTGACTCAGAAGAGGACGAGACTGAGCTATGTGGCGCCAGATGCTTCAGCAGGGCCATTAGGCAGAAGCGAATGCCTAAAGGGTTCAAACTACCGTCAGAGAACCCAAAATTTGACGGTCTACAGGACCCGAAAATCTGGTTGGAGGAGCACATCTCCTCCGTCAGACTACATGGCGGGAGTCGAAGCACGACCATGCAATGCCTGCAGCTACAGCTGCACGGCGCCACTCGCGTATGGCTCAACAATCTCCCGCGCTGATCCATTTGTAGCTAGGAAGAGCTGGTCTATAGCTTCGTGCGCAATTTCAAGGGCACCTACAAAAGGCCCGTGTCAATCGAAGAGCTGAGAACCTGCCAGCAAAGGTCGGGCGAATCGCTACGCTCGTACATCCAGAGGGGGCCTGTTCGTCTGCGGTACCAAAGTTCGCAAGCCAGCGCACCGCGGTACCTAAGTTGCCTGAAATTGCCGCGATTTGAAATGTAGGGCCGCCAACTACCGAGAGGGGCCATTTCGAGGAAAACTCATCTCACCCCTGGTAAATTCAAACATTCCGTTAAACTGCCCCGTGAAGTAGATGGTCGGGACCCTCATGTCGGTCATCTGTCCGTGACGCGAGTGCCAACGCGGCAACGTCTTAGGCAAATCGAGTAACTAAGTGGATTGGATGCGTTGACCAATTTCACAAATCCATTCCCACCTTTCCCTAGCACCGGCGGTGTCAGAATCCACCCTCCAGGCAGGACGATTCCTTCAGACATTTGACTTCCGGCCCCAAGTTGTTGCGCCCAGTTGCTGCGCCTGGTCGCTGATCCCGAGCTCCAATGGCTCATGTCGTAGTCACTGTTGTGAGGCTCTAGCCTGCCTCCGCCGCTGACGAGCCGAGCAGCTCGAAGGATGGCAGATCCTACTACCAAGGAAGAAGAAGTTCTCGCTACAAGCGGGTGAGCTACCCTTCTTTTTGCTATTCGCACTAATTATAACTGCTTTCTGGCTACTAAACCTAAAATTGTTTGTTAGCCCAACGCTGACAAACATATTTTGTCCATAGTTTTCTGTCAAGTGGGATCTCCGTGGACCACCCTTACCTGGTTACGGTAGTCCTCTTTAGGTACGACTCTAAGGGCAAGTGGTATGGACACCATTGTATCACGATGGAAGAAGCGCCTACGCAGATCTGCACTATATTTGGTATGGTTGCTGCTCTGCGTAATCATGATGAATTATGGCCGAAGCAGACTGCAAAGTTCAGCTTCATGGATGAACGTGGCATCATGGTTCCTCTAACGTGTAACAGTCAGCTAATTTGGTTGATGAAAAGGTATGCTTCGGATTGCATGTTTGAGCTGAATTGTGATGTACTGGATGTGGAAGCTACTGCAACTGGGAGTCGCCCTTCTATTCTTGGACAGGGTGGTTGCTTGAACCCAATTAGCTTCTGGTAAGCAAAAGTCTCTTGGGTTTCGCATGTTTGTGCTAAATTGTAATTTTTGTTTTATTTACTCTGTAGATATTGGGCAGTTATGCAACAGTCTTGTTTCTTTGACAGGAAGCGCCGCAAGGTTAGAAACATGACTGTCGGGTCAGTCATTTTGTTGCCCAAAGAAATTAAAAACGAGTGGAAAGATGATGTTGGACACGATTCTGGTGCCCATTGTCACGGCGATGCAGAGTACGTGAAGCTAAGAAAATTGGCACTGAGGAAGAGGAAGAAGGCAGGAAATGAAGAAGCTAGTGGATGTGAAGGCTTGGCACCCAGGCTGCGAAAGAAGGCTGCTGGCAATGAAGATGCATAGTAATGTGTTGAACTTGAACCTATATATGCAATTCGGTTAAATTCTTGAGCTCTGTGTGTGGCACTTTGCTGGGCGAAACAATCTACCCACGTTCTCTGAGTAAAATGTACCACGACTTAGGGTTTGGAAACGCCAGAGTCAGTAGAATCCGAAATTGTGATTGTGCCACTACTATCTGAAAACACGCAGTACCGGTTCCACGATTGCTGAGGGGCAGAAGGTCTCAAAATACGACGGGGTGTAAGTGGCATAGAAATAAATTATTTAAGCTGTCACACTCCACGAAGCAGCAACTTATTTCAGCTGCTGCACACAACGACATGGCAACATAAACAGCAATGGCAACCGATAATGCCCAGACGCTTGAGCCCGTCTATCTTACCGCCTCCCTACTCCTGCATCCCCTGCGTCTGGCGAAGCTCCCGGATCTCCATTAATCGGGTGTACGTGCTTCTACTTTATAAATTGTGGTTGTGCCATTTGCATGCGGCACAATCCACGTAGATTACGTTTAAACAAACCACCAATGTCAAAATACCACCATGATCAGACAAAAGGAAGTGATGCAGGGTTAAGACAGACTAACAAGAGAGCAATTTTTTTCCTCCCAGGACTCCGGGACCAGTAGTTCAGACCGCTAGGTCAACAAGTACTACTATTACAACTTAAAAAGGCATGGAGCTCAAGCTAAATAGAACTAGTTATCACACATCTCCTTGATCTTCCTAATCTTAGCCCGATGCGCATCTTCCTGCGAGAGCAAGGATCGATTTGTCTTCTCCTTCCTTTTAGCATCTTTCTTGCATAGCTTCAATTGTTTCTCTGTATTTTTCCTCATGCACTTGTCAATACTCGTAGTTGTGAACTGCAGGACTTTGGCCTGGTGAAGATCATTCCTTGCTTGAGTCAGTTCTTGCTTTGCTTTAGCCTTCAGGGCCAACTCCACGTCCCTCTCCTTCTTGACTTTGCTAACCTTGTCTTGCACCCTCCCGAGATCTCGGTTAAGCTTGGTCATGTCAACTGGGTCCCATAGCTTCATCTCAACACTGTCAAAAAGTGAGCTGACTACGAATTCTTTCAAATCAACAGTCATATCCCATAGTTTGTCCAGCATTTTCTGCATCGATTTGGGCCACTCTGGATCTACCCATTTGACAACACCGCAACTTCCGCCTTGCATCATTGCACGATGTCCTTGACACCGTAGAAACCTCCTGCCTGCGTTTCTTCCTTCGAACACTACAAATTTAGCGGGCACATATCCATGTTTACATAGCAGAGGACTGTCTTCATCCACTAAACCGTGATAGTCGGATTCATACATCATCTGGTTGGCCTAACACATCATATGCGCATGAGTAAATAGAGTAGATCTAGCTCAAAAAATAGATAACTGGCCACATATGATAGAGATAGAGATGAGACGACTCACATCGAAATCACCGCCCCTGTCGTCATAGCGCGTTTCCTCACCGTCCCCCCTTGAACCCATGGCGAGAGGGGAGGGGGTGGCTACCGGAGAGGGGATTGGGATGGAGGCGCTGTCGGCTTGCGGCTACGGCGGGATGGGAGTGAAGTGGGGAAAGTGGCTTCGAGGGGAAGGGAAGGAAGAGAAGTACGGGGAGGAAGAGAAGTAATGGGGCGTGACACTGGGATATGGCCCACTGAACTCGTGAGTCGTGACACTCACAACATGGAGCGACCCTTGTTGCCAGTTTGTCCAGAGCAAGCATGGCCAATCATGCCGCAGAACAGCCTACTCGCGGATCGCTCTCAGGAAGACCATCCCAATCGTCCAAGCGCCCCGATCGAACGGTATGTAACAATCGTCAAGAAGAACAACTGTGTTAGGGTGTGCCTTCTAGAAGACTCGGTCTAACGGCCGCCCATTGGGGGGGATAAGGTTAGGGCTCTCCTCAGGTTAGGATCCATATGTGGTTTATGAGAGGAACAGACATGCAATGACACTGGGTGTGGTTCATGAAAAGAACAAACATGCAATGACACTGGTGGATCCATATGTGGTTTGTGAAAAGAACAGACATGCAATCACACTAGGTGGATCCATGTGTGGTTCATGAAAAGAACACACATGCAATGACACTGGTGGATCCATGTGTGGTTTGTGAGAAGAACACACATCTAGTGACACTGGGTGTGGTTCATGAAAAGAACACACATCCAATGGCACTAGGCGTGGTTCATGAAAAGAACACACACCCAATGACACTGGTGGATCTAGTTGTGATTCATGAAAACAACACACATCCAATGCCACTTGAGGATCCATGTGTGGTTTGTGAAAAGAACAGACATGTAATCACACTAGGTGGATCCATGTGTGGTTTGTTTAGAGGAACAAACATGCAATGACACTAGGTGTGGTTCATGAAAAGAACAGGCATGCAATGACACTGGTGGATCCCTATGTGGTTTGTGAGAAGAACTGGCATGCAATGACTCTAGCTATGCTTCATGAAAAGAACACACATGCAATGACACTAGTGGATCCATGTGTAGTTTGTCAAAAAGACAGACATGCAATCACACTAGGTGGATCCATCTGTGGTTCATGAAAAGAACAAACATGCAATGACACTGGTGGATCCATGTGTGGTTTGTGAGAAGAACACACATCCAATGACACTAGGTGTGGTTCATGAAAAGAACACACATCCAATGGCACTGGCTGTGGTTCATGAGAAGAACACACATGCAATGACACTGGTGGATCCATGTGTGGTTTGTGAGAAGAACACACATCCAATGACACTGGCTGTGGTTCATAAAAAGAACACACATGCAATGACAGTGGTGGATCCATGTGTGGTTCGTGAGAAGAACAGACATGCAATGACAATAGGTGTGGTTCATGAAAAGAACAGACATGCAATGATACTGGTGGATCCATGTGTGGTTTGTTTAGAAGAACACACATGCAATGACTCTAGATGTGGTTCATGAAAAGAACAGACATGCAATGACACTGGTGGATCCATAAGTGGTTTGTGGAAAGAACAGACATGCAATGACTCTAGTTGTGGTTCATGAAAAGAACACACATGCAATGACACTGGTGGATCCATGTGTGGTTCATGAGAAGAACACACATCGAATGAAACTAGGTGTGGTTCATGAAAAGAACACACATCCAATGACACTGGTGGATCCGTGAGCGGTTTGTGGAAAGAACAGACATGCAATGACACTAGGTGTGGTTCATGAAAAGAACACACATGCAATCACACCAGTGTATCCTTATGTGGTCTGTGAGAAGAACACACATGCAATGACTATAGCTGTGGTTCATAAAAAGAACACACATGCAATAACTCTAGCTGTGGTTCATGAAAAGAACACACATGCAATGACATTGGTGGATCCATATGTGGTTTGTGGAAAGAACAGACATGCAATGACTCTAGCTGTGGTTCATGAAAATAACAGACATGCAATGACACTGGTGGATCCATGTGTGGTTCATGAGAAGAACACACATCCAATGACACTGGTGGATCCTTATGTGGTTTGCGAGAAGAACAGACATGCAATGACACTGGCTGTGGTTCATGAGAAGAACACACATGCAATTACACTGGTGTATCCTTATATAATGACTCTAGCTGTGGTTCATGAAAAGAACACACATGCAATGACACTGGTGGATCCATGTGTGGTTCATGAGAAGAACACACATGCAATGACAATGGGTGTGGTTCATGAAAAGAACAGACATGCAATGACACTGGTGGATCCTTATGTGGTTTGTGAGAAGAACTGACATGCAATGACTAGCTATGGTTCATGAAAATAACACACATGCAATGGCACTGGTGGATCCATGTTTGGTTTGTGAGAAGAACAGACATGCAATCACACTAGGTGGATCCATGTGTGGTTTGTTTAGAGGAACAGACATGCAATGACACTGTGTGTGGTTCATGAAAAGAGCAGACATGCAAGGACACTGGTGGATCCCTATGTGGTTTGTGAGAAGAACTAACATGCAATGACTCTAGCTATGGTTCATGAAAAGACTACACATCCAATGACACTGGTGGATCCATGTGTGGTTTGTGAAAAGAATAGACATGCAATCACACTAGGTGGATCCAAGTGTGGTTAATGAAAAGAACAGACATGCATGACACTGGTGGATCCATGTGTGGTTTGTGAGAAGAACACACATCCAATAACACTTGGTGTGGTTCATGAAAAGAACACACATCCAATGGCAGTGGTTGTGCTTCATGAGAAGAACACACATGCAATGACATTGGTGGATCCATGTGTGGTTTGTGAGAAGAACACACATCCAATGACACTGGCTGTGGTTCATGAAAAGAACACACATGCAATGACACTGGTGGATCCATGTGTGGTTCATGAGAAGAACAGACGTGCAATGACACTAGGTGTGGTTCATGAAAAGAATAGACATGCAATGATACTGGTGGATGCATGTGTTGTTTGTTTAGAAGAACACACATGCAATGACTCTAGATGTGGTTCATGAAAAGAACAGACATGCAATGACACTGGTGGATCCATATGTGGTTTGTGGAAAGAACATACATGCAATGACTCTAGCTGTGGTCCATGAAAAGAACACACATGCAATGACACTAGTTGATCCATGTGTGGTTCATGAGAAGAAAACACATCCAATGACACTGTGTGTGGTTCATGAAAAGAACACACATCCAATGACACTGGTGGATCCATGTGTGGTTTGTGGAAAGAACAGACATGCAATGACACTGGGTGTGGTTCATGAAAAGAACACACATGCAATGACACTGGTGTATCCTTATGTGGTTTGTGAGAAGAACACACATGCAATGACTCTACCTGTGGTTCATGAAAAGAACAGATACGCAATGACACTGGTGGATCCATATGTGGTTTGTGGAAGGAACATACATGCAATGACTCTAGCTGTGGTTCATGGAAAGAACAGACATGCAATGACACTGGAGGATCCATATGTGGTTTGTGGAAAGAATAGACATGCAATGACTCTAGCTATGGTTCATGAAAAGAACACAAATGCAATGACGCTGGTGGATCCATGTGTGGTTCATGAGAAGAACACACATCCAATGACACTGGTGGATCCTTATGTGGTTTGTGAGAAGAACAGACATGCAATGACACTGGCTGTGGTTCATGAGAAGAACACAGATGCAATTACACGGGTGTATCCTTATGTGGTTTGTGAGAAGAACACACATGCAATGACTCTAGCTATGGTTCATGAAAAAACACACATGCAATGACACTGGTGGATCCATGTGTGGTTCATGAGAATAACACACATGCAATGACACTGGGTGTGGTTCATGAAAAGAACAAACATGCAATGACACTGGTGGATCCTTATGTGGTTTGTGAGAAGAACTGACATGCAATGACTCTTGCTACGGTTCATGAAAAGAACACACATGCAATGACACTGGTTGTCGTGGAAATGGCCACGGCCGTTGCTGCCACTGGCAGCGATTGAGTGTTTCGTGAGGAAGAGTTGGCGGCCATCTGCGGTGCGAGATGGGGACGGATGCACATGGTTTTACCTAGGTTCGGCCCCCCGAAGGGTAAAGACCTACTCCTACTAGATTAGGTTATGAGAGAGCGAGTTACAGGGGTGGCGAGCTCGGCGGCTAGGCAGCGAGTCGCTTGAGGGAGTGTATGATGGAACGTAAGTCTCCAGGATACCCTAAGGAGGTTTATATATGAAGCACCTCGCTAGGGTTTACAAGTTATCCCCGAATAAGATAAGGATCTGGAGGCTTTTGACCTAGTCCGACTGGGCTTCTGCTACGCTCCTGGGCTTCTAGTCGCCAGTCGCTGGGCCTTCCCTTCCTTCGTAATCTAGTCGCCATCTTCCGGACGCACTCGCGGGCCTTTTGGCCCGATCGGAACGTCCTGCTGGGCATACCCCCTTCAGCATATCCCCATCAGTAGTCCCCGAGGCCATCGTTGATGCAGGCGCGGGCGTCCTCTTGGCGTCGGAGTAGGCGAGCCCAATTTGGGCGTCCAGTCGAGTCGGCGATGGACTCAATTAGAGCCAAGGAGAATTTTCCCATGTTTCCACTCGCCGTCTCAATGAATGTCACCGCCACCCAGTCGTCGTCTCAGCGGGTGTAAAGACTGGCGACTGGACTAAAGAAGTTGGACCGTCAAACCTAGTCAAACTATCCGTTGGAATTTCCAACGGTAACTACGGCGTAATTACCGCGGGTAACGGCTACCCCGATTTTGGCGGGTGGCGTTTCCCATATAAGGGGAGTGATGGTTCAGTCCCGCAGTCCTTCTTCGCATTCTTCACTCCCTTTCGTTCGCTATTCCTTCCTCCAATCTTCCTGCCCGCGTCCTTCCGACTTGTTTTCTCTGCATCACACGATTCCTCATCCTACCCGATGGCACCTCCTAAAGGCTCATGGGGGAAATCCAAGTGCACCATGGCCCAGCTAAGATCTTTTGAAGACGTCGGAGTGCTCCGCAAGGGGAATTGGCGGGTTCCCCCTCCTCCGAGACCGAGCCGAAGCCGCGACCCGGCGAATTCATCTGCTTCCCCAGTCATCTCGAGAGGGGTCTGGGGTTCCCCACCTCTCTCTTTTTCTTCCGCTTCTGCGCGTATTACGCGATCAAGCCATCAGATCTTGGTCCGCACAGCATTGAGTAGCTGGCGATCTTCGTCGCCTTCTGCTAATGTTATCTTGGCTGCATGCCGTATTTCCCGCTATGGCTGGAGCTCTTCCACGGCCGCATCGGGCGTGAGGCGTCCAGCGGCTTGATGCTGCTCGCAGGTGGAGTCACGTTTCAGCTGAAGCCGAAGGCTAATTTTGTCAAGCTCCTCTTGCCAAAGAAGGCCGCCAACGAGTGGAAGAAAAGCTGGTTCTACGTCAAGGAAGCCACTCCCTCTGGCGAAGTGGCTCTTCTCGAGTTCATCGCTGAGAGGAGCAAGCCCTGCCGGTTGGCACCGAAGAAGCTTCCCGAGGATCAGTGGATGGCCGTCGCGGAAATGATGGACCATATCCAGAAGCTGAAGGGCCAGGGGTTGATTCCAATCAACCTCTACAACTGCTAGCTCGGGTGGGCGCCTGGTTCCGCTGGTGGCCCGACCGCACTGGATGTATGAATACAACGGGAAGCACGACCCATCTCAGACCATCAAGGAGTCATGGGAGGCCGAGGACTACAAGGCCGCCCTGAAGAAGATCACCGACACGGAGTTCACCAGCGTGGCGGTAGGGGTCACCCCGTACACTCCTGTGAAGAATGAAGCCCCCACAGTAAGTTCTTTTTCCAATCGTTGCGTCCGTGTCTCAGTTTCAGTCTTCCCGCTTAGTGTTTTTGACTCGTGGTGGCTTTCAACTTTTTCAGGTGTTGGAGGGTTGGCTCCCTCCACTTGATGAAGAGGTTCCCCAGGAACTAGATGAGGACTCCAAGGGGGATCCTTCCGACAACGACGGAGAAGAGGAAGAGGTACCTCCCCCAGCCCCCGTGGCTCGCAAGACCCAGATGCAGAAACAGCATGAAGTTGAGGCGAGCCGTAGCATGGACGAGCACGATGAAGGCGACAAGGTCGCGCCAGAGCAGACGTCCCGGTGCACCGTTATGCCGTCGAAGCCCACGCGCCGGCCCAAGTCGCCAGCGAAAAGGCTTGTGTCACCAGCTAGGTCGTCGGTGGTGTTCGAGTCGGATGATGATTCCGGCGACGAAGGAACTCCCGAGGTCTCGCACAAGGCCCCAAGGGACGCAGTCCCGGCGAAGGGGTTAGAGGGCGAGGACACGTAGGTGGTGGTAGAGGTTCCCCTGGCGGTGATTGCGCCGATGACCTTGGGGGTTCCAAGCCAAGAAGCACCTGGGGCGATGGCGTCCAAGTCGCCACAGCCATCAAAGGCGGCCGTGTCGGAGCCAGAGATCCCAGCGACTGCAGCTTCGTCGTTGAGGAAGCCCTCGGTTTCGTGGGCTTTAGACGTCTTCGAGAGGGGGCTCAGCCGTAAGCTGGGTCCCGAGTTGGAGAAGCCCGCCCACATTAGTACTGGGCTTCGCGTCCTTCCGGTTGCCAAGTAAGTGGCGCTCCCTCATCCCAATTTATCTTGCTCCTTTTGTATTGTCGTTGTTTTGACTGAGGGGGCTCGCGCAGGTCGGGGCTAAGAAGAGTGGGCGTCCTTCGGTGGCTAAGATTCCACCGGCCACAGACGCGGGAGAGGGCGACCCATCCAAGAAGAGAAAGGCCGCCGATGAAGTGGCGACCGCTGAGGCCGCGAAGAAGCAGAAGGGGGCGCCGATGATGCTGCGACCAAGGGCAGCACCGCAGAGTCGGCTGCTGCACCAGTCGCCGAAGAAGTGATGGCGATGCGATCAGAACCAGCAGCGGCTGCGTCCGCACCGGATGTGCCAGCCCTAGCAACCAGCGCTCCTGCCAGAGCATCGGTGACCTTCCCGCGTTTCATGGCGAGAGGGTTTCCAAGTGTGGCGGACATGCAGTCTCCGTAGAATCCAGAAGTCGTGGATGCGAACATTGGGTCCCGCCGTGGGCGCACTTCCTTCATGGTCCCGTCGACTGACGCCGGGGAGCTTCACAAGATTCTCGGCTCTGCTATTCAGGTATGTCCATTCCCCGAGTTCCTGGTCGCTAAATGTCAGCGTCTGGGAACTGAACCTCTTTCTCCTTTCCAGTCCCTGAATTCCTAGTCGCTGAGTTTCGGCGGCTGGGGATTGAGTTTCTTTTTCCTCCTTCGTCAGTCCCCGAGTTCCTGGTCGCTGAATTTCAGCGGCTGGGAACTGGATTTTGTTTTGTCAAATGCTTAGGTGGGTTCTTTGTTTGCGGGGACTGCAAAGGGAGTCGACCGATCACTAGGCCGCAAGAGAGCGCTTGGAGCATGACTTGCGCGACGCGCAGGAGGTGAACCGACGGCTTCAGGAGACTATTGGTGAGTATTTGTTTGTCTTTGTTCTTCTTTTTCTGGTGTAAGCTGGTTGTGTGCATTGCTCTAATGTCTTCACTTGTAGATGGTTTCCCGGCTGAGATCTCCAAGGCTCATGAGGGGTATGTCCCAGTCGCTGAACTGGATGCGGCGAATGGGCGAATAGCCTCCTTGGTCAAGGACTTGGAGGAGGCTAAGGCAGCCTCAATTTCTTCGGAGGAACGTGCGAAGGCTGCCGTCGCCGCTGCTGAAGAAGAACACAAATCCACAGACTCCATCATCATGGGGCTGCACAACGAGCAAACTGCCTTGGAGAAGCACGTCAAGGAGAACTGCCGCAAACTCCTTGGTGAGTCTCTGTCTTTGCTTTACCCTTTTGTTGAGTCCCCACTGTGGGGGTTTCATTGTTTCACTGACATCTGATTTTGCAGCTGTGGTAGGCCAAAATGACCCAGTGGGGCAAACTTACAACGCTTCGCAATGCGTGACTGCAGTGGTGAATGCGGCCACGGCCTCGGCGTTGTGCGTCTAGGCGGCTCTTCAGGGCGTGTCTCCCACCGAGGTCATCCCTGGGGGGCTTACGGAGATGTGGCGCTATCTGGAAGAGATGCATGCCGTTGTGGAATGGATGACATGCTCGGCATTCAGGCGCGGGGCCGCCACAATGTTGAGCTTGGGTCTCGCCCATTTCCCTGACGATTTCGACCTTGATGATGTGACCAGTGGCTATCCGTCGGCGACCGGCATGGTGGAGATGTCGGAGGTGCTGAGGCTGACCGCGAAGGCCGCCCCTTACACCGATCGTGTCCTAGCGATGGGGGATTTGCTGCCGTATTAGGAGACGGTGTTGGCGCCTGGCGAACCCAAGCCGGAGCACCGCGACATGAAGTCGGAGCAGCCCTTCCGGTCATCGTTGTCGAAGTCGCTGACAACGTACCCGATGAACCCGTGGCAGCCTTTTGTGCGCGTCAAGGAGGGTGGCGCCTGTGTTCTTGAGGCCGAACGTCATGGCCATGTAGCAGAATCCGCCGAATGGCGTTATGAACGCCGTCTTCTCCTCGTCCACGACCGCCATCTTGATCTGGTTATAACCAGCGTAAGCATCGAGAAAGCATAGCGACTCCGATCCCGCGGTCGAATCGATGATCTGATCGATCCGCGGTAGGACGAACTCCACCTTCAGGCAGGCGCTATTGAGGTTGGTGTAGTCAATGCACATTCTCCATGTGTTGTTCTTTTTTAGAACCAGGACTGGGTTTGCCAGCCACTTGGAGTACTTGATCGGCCGGATGAAGCCCGCGGCTAGCAGGCGCTGAACTTCCTCGGCGATTGCTCGACGGCGCTCTTCATTGAAGGGCCGTAGCGAGTGCTTTACTGGTCGCACTTTGGGGTCGGCATTGAGTTTGTGCTCAGCGAGTTCCCTCGGGACACCTGGCATGTCAGATGGCTTCCATGCGAAGATGTCGCGGTTCTCATGGAGGAACCCGATGAGCGCGCTTTCCTATACGAGGCTCATGTGCGCCCCAATGGTGACCGTCTGGCTGGAGTCGCCTGGGACTAGCTCGACGGTGCAGGTGTGCGTGGTCGCCTCGAACGTGGAGTTCGTAGCGGTTGGTTTCTTCAGGATGGTGGGGTCGTCCTTGTTGATGTTGCCCGCATATTTCGCAAGCTCCTCCGCGTGGTCGGTCTCCGTGGCGATGACGGCGTCGGTGAGCTCGGCGCCCTTGTCTTTGCATTCCACGTCCATGTCGGGGTCGCCATGGACGGTGATGATGCCGCTTGGCCCGGGGAGCTTCATCATGTTGTAGGCGTAGTGTGGGGTCGCCATGAACTTTGCGAATGCCTGGCGGCCCAGGATGCAATGGTAGGGGCTGCGGAAGTTCACCAGCTCGAAGACGATCCTCTCCGTGCGATAGTTAGCTGGACTACCGAAGGTGACTGGCAGCGTCACCTTCCCGATTGGGTATGCCTTCCGACTGGGAACAATGCCATGGAAGGTCGCTAGTGTTGGCTCGATGGCTGCTTCTGGGAGCTGGAGCCTTTTGAAGGTGTCAAGGTACAAGATATTGATGGAACTCCCGCCGTCCATTAATGTCTTGGGCAGCCAGTAATCGGCCACCTTGGGCGTGACTACCAGGGCGACTCGCCCTGGGTATTCAATCCTTGGCGCATGGTCCTGGCGACTCCAGGTGATGCTCTGCTCAGACCAGTTTAGGAAGCGAGGGATGTTGACTTGCGTCACCGCATTGTCGGCAACCGCGCGGGCGAGCACCTTCTTCTCGCGCTTGGTGCCGAGTCCGGTGAAGGTATGTAGTGAGCCGACGGCGATGCCGAAGCCGCCGCCATTCCCGTTGTCCCGAGGTGGGTTGTTGTTGGGGTCTTCCCTTGCTCGTCTCGCCTTCTGAATCTCTTTGAGAGAGTGGCAATCGGCGGTGGTGTGGGTGGTGGGTTTTCCCTCCCTGCTATGATAGATGCAGGGCTGATTGAGCAAGGCGGCAGGGTCGAATTTCGGCCTCGTCGTGTTGTTGGCACGGTAGTTCCCACTGTCGCGGTAGTTTCCTCCATCGCGGCGATAGTTCTTGGAGTCGCGTTGGCTGTAGCCGGTGTTGGCGACGAAGTCAACTCGCCCGTTCGTGCGGCACTTGCCGGTGATGTGGGTGCTGCTGTAGCGCATGTCGTGTAGGCGCCCGTTGTCGTGGATGCTAGTGCGGTGTCGTCCTCCCGACTTGTCGTCGGAGTCTTGGTTGGGGTCTTCCTCCGCATAGCGCTTGGCGATCTCGAGGAGGTCAGGGATGTTGTCGAGCATTCGGTAGACCCTATTGATCTTGGCGACCAGGGGTTCGTATCGGCACGCGTTCTTGAAGCAGTGTATCGCCGTGTCGGGGTGGATGCCGGAGGCGTTTATCCACAGTTCTTGCCATCTTAGGATCCACCGGTGAGTCGACTCGCGTTGTCCCTGGATGCATTGCTCTAGGTCCTCTATGGTGGTGGCGCGGGTGTAGGAGCCCTCGAAGTGCCTGACAAAGGCATCCCGCATTTCTTCCCATGAGTCGATGCTGTTGGCAGGGAGCGTGTTGATCCACTGCCGGCTCGCACCCTCCATCATCAGGGGGAGGTAGCGAGCGGTGAGCAGGTCGGTGTGGCCTGCGATCCCCATTTCCATGAGGTATGTGTCCAGCCAAACAGCGGGGTCGTACGTCGGGTCGTACTTCTCGATCTCCTTGGGGGCCTTGAAGTTGGTGGGGTATTTTTCCCCACGAATCATTGGACCAAAGCATTGCGGATCGACTCGGCTGAGCGAGCCTCTTGGCTCCGGGTCGCCGCGGTTGGTGAGGGTGTGTCGCAGGTCGTAGGGCTGGCGTGACCGCCACGCCTGGTTGTTGATGATGTTCGTTTGGGCATCGAGGGGCTGCCCGTTGGCAGCGACCGTGTTGTTCGCCGGTCGCGGCTCGTTGGTTGACAACGCGGGATTGGCGGCGCGCGGTTGGTTTGCCAAGGGCTGGGGTGGTGGGCAAACTAATGCGTTAGCCACGGTGGGGTGGCCGCTTGATGCCGCCCTGCTTGCTGACAAGCGGGAGTCCATCCGCCCCCGCGGGACGACTCCCGCGGCTTGTTGCTCAACGGCGCTGACGAGTAGGGCCTTGGCGTATTGGATATGTAGCGCGCCGTCGCCTTGGACGTCGAGGTTGGCGATCGCGGCGTTGGCCGCGACGACATTGTCCATCGGGGTGGAGTATAGTGGTAGCCCGTTGGCGTCACGGGCTTGCGGCGAGATGATGATCCGCGGTTGGTCTGGCGGGGGCGCGCGACCCATGGGTGGTGGAGGGGCCCCAGTCGCCGGCGCACCAGGTGGTGGTCTCGCGGGGTTGCTCCCGTTTGGCGGCGCGTTCTCGTAGTATTCGCGCTCGGCGGCGCGTGTGGGATCGCCTTCGTCGTTAAAGTTCAGGACGTGGCCCTGAACGTTGGGGTTCATGCGGGTCCTGATGCGGCGCTGGTGATAGAGCGGCAGCTCCCGTGCCGTCTCTCGTTCGAGGAGGTATTTCTCGCGCTCGGCGAGTTCATTGCGTTGCGCCTCCGCGAGCCGCAGGCGGGCTTGCTCCACCTCCGTGGCCATCGCGGTCGGCGGGATCGGCATGGAGAATGGATCTGGCGGGGCGGTCGTGCTGACCGCCATGTAGATCGCATTGAAGTGATTGGATCTGGCGCGAAAATCCTCGGGGGATTCCGAGCCAGAATCGGAGTCGAAGATCCCCAGGATGGAGGGGTCCTCGAAGTCCTCTGGGTTGGAGACCCGTGTGATGGAGTCCTCCCGTATTGCGGCGGTGATGGATCCGTTGACCGATGCAGGGGTCGCGGAGTCGGCGTCGTCGTTTAGGGCGTCGTCTTTGGTGGCGGCGTTAGTCTCGACCGCATCGCTATCGGCCGAGTCGTACTCGGTGATGAGACCCCTGATGGAGCGGACCTGCTCCTCCGAAAGCAGATCACGGTGCAGAGGCGATCCGCCGATGATCACCGTCGCCGCTGGATCGACCGCGCCGGTGAAGCAAACGAAGAGGTTGATGGAGCCGACCGACATCACCGCGGCGTGAGTGACCGGGCGTGACGCCGGGATGCAGCTGCTGGGCAGGATCTGCAATCCTGCCGATGGCAATCATGCTACCGGTGGCGAGTGGCTGATCGATCGGTGAATAAGGTCTCGCCGCAGAACTCAGGACAGTCCCGCTATGCCCCACGGTGGGCGCCACTGTCGTGGAAATGGCCACAGTAGTCGCTACCACTAGCAGCGATTGAGTGTTTCGTGAGGAAGAGTTGGCGGCCATCTACGCTGCGAGCTGGGGGCGGATGCACATGGGTTTACCCAGGTTCGCCCCCCCGGAGGGTAAAGACCTACTCCTGCTAGATTAGGTTATGAGAGAGCGAGTTACAGGGGTGGCGAGCTCGGCGGCTAGGCAGCGAGTCGCTTGAGGAGGTGTATGATGGAACATAAGTCTCCAGGATACCCTAAGGAGGTTTATATATGAAGTACCTCGCTAGGGTTTACAAGTTATCCCCGAATAAGATAAGGATCCGGAGGCTTTTGACCTAGTCCGACTGGGCTTCTGCTACGCTCCTGGGCTTCTAGTCGCCAGTCGCTGGGCCTTTCCTTCCTTCGTAATCCAGTCGCCGTCTTCTAGACGCACTCGCGGGCCTTTCGGCCCGATCGGAACGTCCTGCTGGGCATACCCCCTTCAGCATATCCCCATCACTGGTGGATCCATGTGTGGTTCGTGAAAAGAACAGACATGCAATCAGACTGGAAGGATCCATATGTGGTTTGTTTAGAGGAACGGACATGCAATGACACTGGGTGTGGTTCATGAAAAGAACAGACATGCAATGACACTAGTAGATCCCTATGTGGTTTGTGAGAAGAACTGACATGCAATGACTCTAGTTATGGTTCATGAAAAGAACACACATGCAATGCCACTAGTGGATCCATGTGTGGTTTGTGAAAAGAACAGACATGCAATCACACTAGGTGGATCCAAGTGTCGTTCATGAAAAGAACACACATGCAATGACACTGGTGGATCCATGTGTGGTTTGTGAGAAGAACACACATCCAATGACACTGGTGTGGTTCATGAAAAGAACACTCATCCAATGGCAGTGGCTGTGGTTCATGAGAAGACCACACATGCAATGACACTGGTGGATCCATGTGTGGTTTGTGAGAAGAAAACACATCCAATGACACTGGCTTTGGTTCATGAAAAGAACACAGATGCAATGACACTGGTGGATCCATGTGTGGTTCATGAGAAGAACATACATGCAATGACACTAGGTGTGGTTCATGAAAAGAATAGACATGCAATGATACTGGTGGATCCATGTGTGGTTTGTTTAGAATAACACACATGCAATGACTATAGCTGTGGTTCATGAAAAGATTAGACATGCAATGACACTGGTGGATCCATATGTGGTTTGTGGAAATAACAGACATACAATAACTCTAGCTATGGTTCATGAAAAGAACACACATGCAATGACACTGGTGGATCCATGTGTGGTTCATGAGAAGAACACACATCCAATGACACTGGTGTATCCTTATGTGGTTTGTGAGAAGAACACACATGCAATGACTCTAGCCATGGTTCATGAAAAGAACACACACACAATGACACTGGTGGGTCCATATGTGGTTTGTGGAAGGAACAGACATGCAATGACTCTAGCTGTGGTTCATGAAAAGAACAGACATGCAATGACACTGGTGGATCCATATGTGGTCTGTGGAAAGAACAGACATGCAATGATTCTAGCTATGGTTCATGAAAAGAACACACATGCAATGACACAGGTGGATCCATGTGTGGTTCATGAGAAGAACACACATCCAATGACATGGGTGGATCCTTATGTGGTTTGTGAGAAGAACAGACATGCAATGACACTGGCTGTGGTTCATGAGAAGAACACACATGCAATGACACTGGTGTATCCTTATGTGGTTTGTGAGAAGAACACACATGCAATGACTCTAGCTGTGGTTCATGAAAAGAACACACATGCAATGACACTGGTGGATCCATGTGTGGTTCCTGAGAAGAACACACATGTAATGACACTAGGTGTGGTTCATGAAAAGAACAGACATGGAATTGCCCTGGTGGATCCTTATGTGGTTTGTGAGAAGAACTGACATGCGATGACTCTATCTATGGTTCATGAAAAGAACACACATGCAATGACACTGGTGGATCCATGTGTGGTTTGTGAAAAGAACAGACATGCAATCACACTAGGTGGATCCATGTGTGGTTTGTTTAGAGGAACAGACATGCAATAGCACTGGATGTGGTTCATGAAAAGAAAAGACATGCAATGACACTGGTGGATCCCTATGTGGTTTGTGAGAAGAACTGACATGCAATGACTCTAGATATGGTTCATGAAAAGAACACACATGCAATGACATTGGTGGATCCATGTGTGGTTTGTGAAAAGAATAGACATGCAATCACACTAGGTGGATCCATGTGTGGTTCATGAAAAGAACAGACATGCAATGACACTGGTGGATCCATGTGTGGTTTGTAAGAAGAACACACATCCAATGACACTAGGTGTGGTTCATGAAAAGAACACACATCCAATGGCACTGGTTGTGGTTCATGAGAAGAACACACATGCGATGACACTGGTGGATCCATGTGTGGTTTGTGAGAAGAACACACATCCAATGACACTGGCTGTGGTTCATGAAAAGAACACACATGCAATGGCACTAGTGGATCCATGTGTGGTTCATGAGAAGAACAGACATGCAATGACACTGGGTGTGGTTCATGAAAAGAACAGACATGCAATGATACTGGTGGATCCATGTGTGGTTTGTTTAGAAGAACACACATGCAATGACTCTAGCTATGGTTCATGAAAAGAACAAACATGCAATGACACTTGTGGATCCATATGTGGTTTGTGGAAAGAACAAACATGCAATGACTCTAGCTGTGGTTCATGAAAAGAACACACATGCAATGACACTGGTGGATCCATGTGTGGTTCATGAGAAGAACACACATCCAATGACACTCGGCGTGGTTCATGAAAAGAACACACATCCAATGACACTGGTGGATCCATGTGTGGTTTGTGGAAAGAATAGACATGCAATGACACTGGGTGTGGTTAATGAAAAGAACACACATGCAATGACACTGGTGTATCCTTATGTGGTTTGTGAGAAGAACACACATGCAATGACTCTAGCTGTGGTTCATGAAAATAACACACATTCAATGACACTGGTGGATCCATATGTGGTTTGTGGAAGGAACAGACATGCAATGACTCTAGCTGTGGTTCATGAAAAGAACAGACATGGAATGACACTGGTGGATCCATATGTGGTTTGTGGAAAGATCAGACATGCAATGACTCGAGCTGTGGTTCATGAATAGAACAGACATGCAATGACACTGGTAGATCCATGTGCTGTTAATGCGAACAACGCACATCCAATGACACTGGTGGATCTTTATGTGGTTTGTGAGAAGAACAGACATGCAATGACACTGGCTGTGGTTCATGAGAAGAACACACATGCAATAACTCTAGCTGTGGTTCATGAAAAGAACACACATGCAATGACACTGGTGGATCCATGTGTGGTTCCTGAGAAGAACACACATGCAATGACACTAGGTTTGGTTCATGAAAAGAACAGACATGGAATTGCCCTGGTGGATCCTTATGTGGTTTGTGAGAAGAACGACATGATCACTCTATCTATGGTTCATGAAAAGAACACACATGCAATGTCACTAGTGTGTCCATGTGTGGTTTGTGAAAAGAACAGACATGCAATCACACTAGGTGGATCCATGTGTGGTTTGTTTAGAGGAACAGACATGCAATTGCATTGGGTGTGGTTCATGAAAAGAACAGACATGAAATGACACTTGTGGATCCCTATGTGGTTTGTGAGAAGGACTGACATGCAATGACTCTAGATATGGTTCATGAAAATAACACACATGCAATGACACTAGTGGATCCATGTGTGGTTTGTGAAAATAACAGACATGCAATCACACTAGGTGGATCCATGTGTGGTTCATGAAAAGAACAGACATGCAATGACACTGGTGGATCCATGTGTGGTTTGTAAGAAGAACACACATCCAATGACACTAGGTGTGGTTGATGAAAAGAACACACATCCAATGGCACTGGTTGTGGTTCATGAGAAGAACACACATGCAATGACACTAGTGGATCCATGTGTGGTTTGTGAGAAGAACACACATCCAATGACACTGGCTGTGGTTCATGAAAAGAACACACATGCAACGGCACTAGTGGATCCATGTGTGGTTCATGAGAAGAACAGACATGCAATGACACTAGGTGTGGTTCATGAAAAGAACAGACATGCAATGACACTGGTGGATCCATATGTGGTTCATGGAAAGAACAAACATGCAATGACTCTAGCTGTGGTTCATGAAAAGAACACACATGCAATGACACTGGTGGATCCATGTGTGGTTCATGAGAAGAACACACATCCAATGAAACTGGTTGTGGTTCATGAGAAGAACACACATCCAATGACACTGGTGTATCCTTATGTGGTTTGTGAGAAGAACACACATGCAATGACTCTAGCCATGGTTCATGAAAAGAACACACACACAATGACACTGGTGGGTCCATATGTGGTTTGTGGAAGGAACAGACATGCAATGACTCTAGCTGTGGTTCATGAAAAGAACAGACATGCAATGACACTGGTGGATCCATATGTGGTCTGTGGAAAGAACAGACATGCAATGATTCTAGCTATGGTTCATGAAAAGAACACACATGCAATGACACAGGTGGATCCATGTGTGGTTCATGAGAAGAACACACATCCAATGACATGGGTGGATCCTTATGTGGTTTGTGAGAAGAACAGACATGCAATGACACTGGCTGTGGTTCATGAGAAGAACACACATGCAATGACACTGGTGTATCCTTATGTGGTTTGTGAGAAGAACACACATGCAATGACTCTAGCTGTGGTTCATGAAAAGAACACACATGCAATGACACTGGTGGATCCATGTGTGGTTCCTGAGAAGAACACACATGTAATGACACTAGGTGTGGTTCATGAAAAAAACAGACATGGAATTGCCCTGGTGGATCCTTATGTGGTTTGTGAGAAGAACTGACATGCGATGACTCTATCTATGGTTCATGAAAAGAACACACATGCAATGACACTGGTGGATCCATGTGTGGTTTGTGAAAAGAACAGACATGCAATCACACTAGGTGGATCCATGTGTGGTTTGTTTAGAGGAACAGACATGCAATAGCACTGGATGTGGTTCATGAAAAGAAAAGACATGCAATGACACTGGTGGATCCCTATGTGGTTTGTGAGAAGAACTGACATGCAATGACTCTAGATATGGTTCATGAAAAGAACACACATGCAATGACATTGGTGGATCCATGTGTGGTTTGTGAAAAGAATAGACATGCAATCACACTAGGTGGATCCATGTGTGGTTCATGAAAAGAACAGACATGCAATGACACTGGTGGATCCATGTGTGGTTTGTAAGAAGAACACACATCCAATGACACTAGGTGTGGTTCATGAAAAGAACACACATCCAATGGCACTGGTTGTGGTTCATGAGAAGAACACACATGCGATGACACTGGTGGATCCATGTGTGGTTTGTGAGAAGAACACACATCCAATGACACTGGCTGTGGTTCATGAAAAGAACACACATGCAATGGCACTAGTGGATCCATGTGTGGTTCATGAGAAGAACAGACATGCAATGACACTGGGTGTGGTTCATGAAAAGAACAGACATGCAATGATACTGGTGGATCCATGTGTGGTTTGTTTAGAAGAACACACATGCAATGACTCTAGCTATGGTTCATGAAAAGAACAAACATGCAATGACACTTGTGGATCCATATGTGGTTTGTGGAAAGAACAAACATGCAATGACTCTAGCTGTGGTTCATGAAAAAAACACACATGCAATGACACTGGTGGATCCATGTGTGGTTCATGAGAAGAACACACATCCAATGACACTCGGCGTGGTTCATGAAAAGAACACACATCCAATGACACTGGTGGATCCATGTGTGGTTTGTGGAAAGAATAGGCATGCAATGACACTGGGTGTGGTTAATGAAAAGAACACACATGCAATGACACTGGTGTATCCTTATGTGGTTTGTGAGAAGAACACACATGCAATGACTCTAGCTGTGGTTCATGAAAATAACACACATGCAATGACACTGGTGGATCCATATGTGGTTTGTGGAAGGAACAGACATGCAATGACTCTAGCTGTGGTTCATGAAAAGAACAGACATGGAATGACACTGGTGGATCCATATGTGGTTTGTGGAAAGATCAGACATGCAATGACTCGAGCTGTGGTTCATGAATAGAACAGACATGCAATGACACTGGTAGATCCATGTGCTGTTAATGCGAACAACGCACATCCAATGACACTGGTGGATCTTTATGTGGTTTGTGAGAAGAACAGACATGCAATGACACTGGCTGTGGTTCATGAGAAGAACACACATGCAATAACTCTAGCTGTGGTTCATGAAAAGAACACACATGCAATGACACTGGTGGATCCATGTGTGGTTCCTGAGAAGAACACACATGCAATGACACTAGGTTTGGTTCATGAAAAGAACAGACATGGAATTGCCCTGGTGGATCCTTATGTGGTTTGTGAGAAGAACTGACATGCGATCACTCTATCTATGGTTCATGAAAAGAACACACATGCAATGTCACTAGTGTGTCCATGTGTGGTTTGTGAAAAGAACAGACATGCAATCACACTAGGTGGATCCATGTGTGGTTTGTTTAGAGGAACAGACATGCAATTGCATTGGGTGTGGTTCATGAAAAGAACAGACATGAAATGACACTTGTGGATCCCTATGTGGTTTGTGAGAAGGACTGACATGCAATGACTCTAGATATGGTTCATGAAAATAACACACATGCAATGACACTAGTGGATCCATGTGTGGTTTGTGAAAATAACAGACATGCAATCACACTAGGTGGATCCATGTGTGGTTCATGAAAAGAACAAACATGCAATGACACTGGTGGATCCATGTGTGGTTTGTAAGAAGAACACACATCCAATGACACTAGGTGTGGTTGATGAAAAGAACACACATCCAATGGCACTGGTTGTGGTTCATGAGAAGAACACACATGCAATGACACTAGTGGATCCATGTGTGGTTTGTGAGAAGAACACACATCCAATGACACTGGCTGTGGTTCATGAAAAGAACACACATGCAATGGCACTAGTGGATCCATGTGTGGTTCATGAGAAGAACAGACATGCAATGACACTAGGTGTGGTTCATGAAAAGAACAGACATGCAATGACACTGGTGGATCCATATGTGGTTCATGGAAAGAACAAACATGCAATGACTCTAGCTGTGGTTCATGAAAAGAACACACATGCAATGACACTGGTGGATCCATGTGTGGTTCATGAGAAGAACACACATCCAATGAAACTCGGTGTGGTTCATGAAAAGAACACACATCCAATGACACTGGTGGATCCATGTGTGGTTTGTGGAAAGAATAGACATGCAATGACACTGGGTGTGGTTCATGAAAAGAACACACATGGAATGACACTGGTGTATCCTTATGTGGTTTGTGAGAAGAACACACATGCAATGACTCTAGCTGTGGTTCATGAAAAGAACACACATGCAATGACACTGGTGGATCCATATGTGGTTTATGGAAGGAACAGACATGCAATGACTCTAGATGTGGTTCATGAAAAGAACAAACATGCAATGACACTGGTGGATCCATATGTGGTTTGTGGAAAGAATAGACATGCAATGACTCGAGTTGTGGTTCATGAATAGAATAGACATGCAAGACACTGGTGGATCCATGTGCTGTTCATGAGAAGAACACACATCCAATGACACTGCTGGATTCTTATATGGTTTGTGAGAAGAACAGACATGCAATGACACTGGTTGTGGTTCATGAGAAGAACACACATGCAATGACACTGGTGTATCCTTATGTGGTTTGTGAGAAGAACACACATGCAATGACTCTAGCTGTGGTTCATGAAAAGAACACACATGCAATGACACTGGTGGATCCATGTGTGGTTCATGAGAAGAACACACATGCAATGACACTAGGTGTGGTTCATGAAAAGAACAAACATGCAATGACACTAGTGGATCCTTATGTGGTTTGTGAGAAGAACTGACATGCAATGAATCTAGCTATGGTTCATGACACTAGTGGAAACGAGGCCTTTGGTTGAGCCTGGAAATGGGCTTTAACACCGGTTCTTCTACGAACCAGTGTTAAAGGGGGGCCTGTACCAGCGTGGCCCGTGCAGTAAAAAGGAGCCCCCCCTTTAACACCGGTTCGTGGCACGGACCGGTGTTAAAGGCCCCTGCACCAGTGGCCCGCGCAGCCCCCCCTTTAACACTGGTTCGTGGCTTGAACCGGTGTTAAAGGGGGGGGGGCTATATAAGACACCGCAGCCCACACCCCACTCTTCCATTTTTTCATTATCTCATTTTGGAGCCTAGCAAGAGGGTGTGAAGTGTGCTAGTTTGTGTTTTTTTCGTATGCACAAGAGGTGTTCGGTGAAATACCCGAGAGATCAAAATAAGTTTTCTCGTTGCTCTTTCCTTCTCGGTCGAGGTCGGCAACTATCCTTTCATGTGTCATTGATGTACTATATATATAAATGGTCATCTCCCTATTATTTTTTGATATATACTATATATTAATGCAGATGAACCGGCAATGGATGTACGGTGACCGCCGCACTTCCGAATACATTACAGGCCTCCAAAATTTCATCGTTGTGGCTAATGCAAACCGTGGTCACAATGGTTTTATGTGATGTCCGTGTGTTCACTGTCAGAACAAGAAAGACTACTCAAATACCAGAACCATTCACGCCCACCTGCTTCGATCTGGTTTCATGCCCTACTATAATTGTTGGACCAAGCACGGAGAAAAAGGGGTTGTGATGGAAGACAACGAAGAAGAAGAGGATGATGACAACTATCATAATATGTATCCTGAATATGATGATACTGCAACGGGGGTAGATAATGAAGATCAAGAAGCAGCAGATGGGCCCGCTGATGACGATCTTGGTTGGGCCATTACTGATGCAAAGGAAGAATGTGAAACTAAAAAGGAGAAGGAGAAGCTAGAGCAGATGTTAAAGGATCACAAAACATTGTTGTACCCAACTTGCGAAGATGGCCACAAAAAGCTAGGTACCACACTGGATTTGCTGCAATGGAAGGCAGAGAAGAGGTGTGTTGACAGCATTTTCAAAGTTGTTGGTAAAAATGAAGAATCTTCTTCAAGAAATAATGAGTCGTGACAGTACATACCAAGAAAAGAAGGTTATGCGCCCTCTAGGATTAGGCGTGCGGAAGATACATGCTGCATTAATGTGCATCCTCTACCGCGGTGAGAAATCGAGAATTTGGATGCATGCCCTGGTATGCACTTTGCATCGGTATAAGATCGAATAGACGATCTGGCGATGTTGAGGGCGAGGCCCCTAGGAAGAAGGTTCCTGCCAAGGTTATGTGGTATGCTCCTATAATACCACGGTTAAAACGTCTCTTCAGAAATAAAGAGCATGCCAAGTTGTTGCGATGGCACATGGAAGACCGTAAGAAAGACGCGATGTTGAGACACCCCGCTGATGGGTCACAGTGGAGAAAAGTCGAGCGAGAGTACCCGGACTTCGCACGTGACGCAAGGAACTTAAGGTTTGGTCTAAGTACAGATGGCATGAATCCTTTTGGTGAGCAGAGCTGCAGTCACAACACCTGGCCTGTGACTCTATGTATCTATAACCTTCCTCCTTGGTTGTGTATGAAGAGGAAGTTCATTATGATGCCAGTGCTCATCCAAGGCCCGAGGCAACCCGGCAACGACATTGATGTGTACCTAAGGCCATTAGTTGAAGAACTTTTACAACTGTGGGCCAAACCAGGTGTACGTATGTGGGATGACCACAAAGGGGATCCATTTGACCTACGAGCATTGCTTTTTGTAACCATCAATGATTGGCCTGCTCTTAGTAACATTTCAGGGCAAACAAACAAGGGACACAATGCATGCACACACTGTTTAGATGAGACTGAAAGTGTATATTTGGATAAATGTAAGAAGGTTGTGTACCTAGGGTATCGTCGATTTCTTACGAACCTGCATCCAGTAAGAAAGAAAGGCAAGCATTTCAAACGTCTGGCAGAACCCGAGGAAGCATCCTCCGTCTGGTGAGGAGGTATTTGGTATGGTCAAGGACCTAGAAGTAATCTTTGAAAAGGTCCTGAAGTCTATCTGTTCAATGACGCGATGTCGGACACGCGCCATGTGGAAGAAGCAATCTATATTTTGGGACCTACCCTATTGGAAAGTCTTAGAGGTCCGCTTCAATCGACGTGATGCACGTGAAAGAATGTTTATGGAACCTGCTAGGCTTCCTAGGAGTGTATGGGAAGACAAAAGATACACCGGAAGCACGGCAGGACTAGCAACGTCTGAAAGACCCTGAAGAGCCTATGCATCCTGAGAACGAGAAGGGTAAACGATGCCACTTAACTCCTGCCAGCTACGCTCTTACTAAAGTAGAGAAGGAAATCTTTTTTGAATGCCCAGCAGTATCAAGGTCCCGTCGCTTCTCGTCAATATAAAGGGAATAATAAATATGGCAAAGAAAAATTCCAAAACCTGAAGTCTCATGATCGCCACGTGATTATGACACAATTGCTTCCGATTGCATTGAGGGGCTTCTACTGAAAATGTTCGAGTACCCATTGTGAAGCTATGTGCATTCCTCAATGCAATATCTCGAAGGTAATCGATCCGAAAGCCTACCAGGGTTCTGACAGATGTGGCCCAATGTCTTGTCACTTTGAGTTGGTGTTCCCACCATCCTTCAATATTATGACGCATCTCCTGGTTCACCTAGTAGAAGAGATTGCCATTCTCGGTCTGTATTTCTACACAATATGTTCCCTTTGAGAGGTACATGGGAGTCTTAAAGAAATATGTTCATAACTGCTAGGCGAAGGAAGCATCTCAAAGGGATATGGAATAGAGGAGGTCATTGAGTTCGTGTTGATTTTATTCTGACCTTAAGGCGATTGGTGTTCCGTAATCACGACATGAGGGGAGATCGTGGAAAAGGCACCCTAGGATGTAAAGCAATGATATGTAGGGACAGGCATTCTCTCAATCAAGCACACTAGACGGTTTTACAAAGATCTATCTTGGTTGCCCCGTATATCAATGAACACTAGAATTTAATACGCCTCAAACACCCGGGCCCGATGAATGGATTATAAGTGAACACATGGCGTTTTGGTGGTCTGCAAAGACTTCTCACGAATAACACCACTGTTGGGGATCAGCTATACTTGTTGGCCAGGACACCATCTTCGACTGTATGTACTTTCCAAGGATACGAGATAAATGGGAATACATTTTACACGATAGGCCAAGATAAAAAGAGCACCAACCAAAATAGTGGTGTCCGCTTCGATGCAGCAGAAGACAATGGGCAAAAGACCACGTATTATGGGTTAATAGAGGAGATATGGGAACTTGACTATGGACCTAATTTTAAGGTCCCCTTGTTTCGATGCAAATGGGTCAAGCTAACAGGAGGGGGGGTTGAGGTAGACAAGAAGTACGGAATGACAACGGTGGATCTCAACAATCTTATGAAGGTAGACAAGAACTTAGACGAACCATTTGTCTTAGCCAATGATGTGGCTCAGGTTTTCTATGTGAAGGACATGTCTACCAAACCGAAAAAAGAAAAAATAAGCAAACAGATACATCACACGATGAGCCAAAGCGTCACATAGTTCTTTCAGGGAAAAGAAACATCGTGGGAGTGGAGGACAAGACAGACATGTCAGAAGATTATAATAAGTTTGATGAAATTCCGCCCTTCAGAGTGAAGACTGACCCAACCATCCTGTTAAACGGTGTTGATACTGTATGGTTACGGCCGACGCGATCATAAGATTGACTATATGTATTAATTGAGCCATTTTTGGCACACATATGTATCTCAACATGGAAATCAATGTCATATTTCTTCTGTTAACAGTATATGTATTAAATGAGCCATTTTTCTTCCTTCTATTTCTTCACTCCATTTTTCTTCCTGCCATTTTTTCCCGCCATTTTTCTTCCCGCCATTTTTTCCCGCCATTTTTCTTCCTGCCATTTTTCTTCCTGCCAGTTCTTCCCGCCAGTTCTTCCCACCAGTTCTTCACTATATATATATGTAGGGTTGGCCTCCATTGTCATTGCACATCTCTATACTCATATCTGCAACCTCATCACTCTTTCCCATGGCTTCCACCGTAGCACTAACCCCTGAGGGAGGCGCTTTGCGCCGAACTACCCTGCCCACCGGCCATGTGTCCCCGCTGGCTGGATGTCGAGCGCCGAGGCGTGCAGTTCCTCCAGTCCTTCTAGGTGTGGCGTCGGATGGCCATCACGAACCACTACTACTTCGAGCTCACGCCGAGCATGAGGAATCCAGATGGCATCCCGACTATTTCCCTACTTGGGAAGCCTTCTTCATGGATCGGCGTGAGAGGACGCCGCCAGCACGAGGAGGACGGCCACCTCCGAACTTCAACGAGGCCGGCTGCCGGCTATGGTGGCGCGGTCGACTCTAGAGCGCCATGGCCTATGACACCGCCACGACTCTAACCATTGTTGTCTCGCTACCCTCAAGTCCAGCCCACGCGTACTCAGCCTTCAAGGTTCATTACGGCGACCCGACGACGACAAATGATGACGGCGGCAAGTAGTAATGACGACTACAGAAGTAGTATTACAGGTGTAGGCAGGAGCATGACTGAATCACTCCAACATTCAAACAAGTTCGGCCGATTGTTACTTAATATGGCCATGTATCTTAATTTTTAGTTCTTTTATGTATCTTAATTTTCAGTCGTGCTTTATGTAACTTACTATTAGTTGCATTCTGTATTCTAATTCCAGTTCTATCTCCTTCACAAAATGACCTATCTCATTCGAGGTTTCTTGGCTTTCGGGTCAAATGACCAATGTTATGGCTAGAATCAAGGCATAGTTTGTGATAATATGGCCATATTGTGCATACATGTGCATCATGGCATGGCAAACAATGTTGCAAGAGGAAGTTTTCCTTTTTATCGCACCAAAAAGGCATTTTCCATTTTCCGAGCATAAAAAACGGACGGTTTTGTGAAGCAACCACCAAATGGCTAATTCAAAAAACCACCACCACATTTTACAAAATACTAGACCACCTTATATGGACAATGTACCAACAGGGGGATCTGAAACCTTTCCGTCCACCTCTGGTGAAAAAGACAAATTCCTGCCGAATCGGTAGGAAGTGGGTCAGATATGAAATATGAACTACAGGTACATGATACGATGCTCATGATTTTTTACAAAAATCATTTTTAGGTTCACAATATACTATTTTATCAAAAATCCAATGCAAGTTGAGCGAGGCTTTGTCAGATTCAAGTGTATACAAAAGATGCGGCATTTAAATATCCAATCAATTCAAAAATGTTAATACAAAATAAAATATGATTTTCTCTAATAAAATAGGGTTAGATTCCTTTTTAGATGCTTAATATTTCTTATGTTCAAAGTTTTAGGATTTGACAATTTATTTTTGTTTGAATTGAATAATCAAAATTTATATGTAAGTGTTTTAATCATTTTGAAAATTTTCATCTAAAGTAAATATAAAATGTTTTTACATGAATGGATAGATATTATTTTTCTAAAAATTATGATATATTATTCATATTTTTCTGAGTTGAAATGAATAAGATATGAATTTTCTAAATTCATATCCTATTTTTTGAATTATAAATGCCCCCACCCCTTTAATGCATGAAATAAATTCCCCCCCTTTAACACGGGTTCCAGCCACGAACCGGTGTTAAAGGGGGGGTGCATTTATTTTGTTTCGCGCGCGCACACCCTCCCTTTAACACTGGTTCGTGGCTAGAACCGGTGTTAAAGGGGGGTGCGGGCGCGAAACGAATCCCCCCCTTGAACACCGGTTCTAGCCACGAACCGGTGTTAAAGGGAGGGTTATAACGCGCGCGCCACCCCTTCCTTCTTCCCCCAGCCAGATCGATTCTTCCCCTAGCCGGTCGCCGTCGCCATCCCGTGGGAGCGCCTGCCCGATTCTCTCCGATGCTGCCACCACCCCAACCGCCGCCGCCACTCTAGCCGCCTCGCGTGTGCCCCCGGCCAGAGGTACACCCCGCCGCCCCTCCCCTTTGCTCCCCCGACCCGTTCGGCTACGCTGCGACTTCACATGCGTCCCATGCGATGTGCCCAGTGACCTCGCCCAACCTCGTCTCACCGGCGCCGAGCGACCTCGTTCTCGTCTCCGCTAGAGCTCCCTGGCCGCAGCTCGCTGGCGCAGAGACCCGGTTGATTTTTATTTATGTGTATAGGGAGCCGGCCGATTGCTTTTTGTTTGTGTATACAGGGACTTGATTGATTTTTATTTTTGTATATAGAGACTTTATTGCTTTTCATTTGTGTATTCAGGGGATTTTGTTTACACAAGATTATTTTGTAAGCTAATGGGCCTCCTAGCACAAGATTATTAGTAGTAAATTTTTTGTTTACAATATCGGAGGGCAGGCTTCAGCCTGTTTAAGCCTGCTTGCTGGCCTCGCCTTTGCCGGCGAGGACACGACGACGGCGTTGCGCGAGCCGAGGCGCAGCGAGAAGACGGGACCGTGGCGCGCGGCGAGGCGGCACAGAGTGGCGTGGAAGGGCTTGTCGAGGAGGTGGAGATGGCCGAAGAAGGGGATGGCCCTCGGGCTCGGCGGGACCCTTATTATTATGTTCTTCTTCTTGCCGGCGACGACGAGGAAGCGGAAGAGGAGAAGGGAGGCGAGGGATTAGTAGTGATTTAGTTAGGGATTTTAGTGTGATTTTGTTAGTTAATTAGTGTGATTTTGTTAGTTAATTAGTGTGATTTTGTTAGTTAATTAGGGATTTAGTAGTGATTTAGTTAGGGATTTTAGTTAATTAGGGATTTAGTTAATTAGGGATTTTAGTAGTGATTTAGTTAGGGATTTTAGTTAGGGATTTTAGTAGTGATTTAGTTAGTGATTTAGTTAGGGATTTTAGTAGTGATTTAGTTAGGGATTTTAGTTAGGGATTTTAGTTAGGGATTTTAGTAGTGATTTAGTTAGTGATTTAGTTAGGGATTTTAGTAGTGATTTAGTTAGGGATTTTAGTTAGTGTATTATTAGGGCTTGGGGTTTTATTAGGGATTGGGGTTTATTAGGGATTAGGTTTAGTTAGAATACTTAGTTAATGAGGTTTAGTTTAGTTAGTGATAGGTTTAGGGTTATTGTTATTAGGGCAATATATACTTAGTGATTTAGTTACTGTTTATGTTTTATGATTGTTTATTGCTATTATTTAGTTATGCCGCGTCCATCTCGTCCAAGCCTACTGGACTCTGTCGGGGATGTCCGAGTCAGGCTCACTGGTTGGCACTGGGAGGTGCTACCTGTCGGGACTCGTACCTTGGTGAGGAATCTGGGTATCATCGTTGACCCGGAGCTTCTTTGGTGGCATCCACGAGGTTCAGGAGCGGTGCAAAGGGAGCCAGCCCCCGAGGAGGTGGTACGTCGTCGTATGAGGGAGGAGGACGAGCATGTATGGCGATACATGTATCTTTTGGAGACTAGGTTCTCTAATATCTGGCAGGTTCACGGATCTCACTCGAGCTATTCTCCGGTGATGGTTCCTCTTCTGTGGTTGCAGAGCTCCCGTAGCATAGAACGCGGCAGCCGCGTTCGCTAGTTTATCTTAATAATGTACTTTATCTTATACTTTATCCTATAATGCACCCGAGCTATTCTCTGGTGATGTATTAATAATGTACTTTAACTTATACTTTATCCTATAATGCACCCGAGCTATTCTCCGGTGATGTATTAATAATGTAGTTTATCTTATATTATTGTACTTTATCTTAATCACTAAGTACTGTATCCGAGTTGTCGCGTTAAAGGGGGGGGGTTCCAGCCACGAACGAGTGTTAAAGGGGGGGGGTTATAACGCGCGCGCCACCCCTTCCTTCTTCCCCCAGCCAGATCGATTCTTCCCCCAGCCGGTCGCCGTCGCCATCCCGCGGGAGCGCCTGCCCGATTCTCTCCGGCGCCGCCACCACCCCAACCGCCGCCACCACTCCACCACGCCTGCCTGATTTCATTTGTGTATTTTTGTATGAATAATATGTATATTTGTGTATGAATCCAAGTCCACTTGAATGTTTACTCTCTTACTCTAGATAATATTATTGTTTTAGAAACTATGGATCCACTTAGTAGAAACCTTGAAGAAGAAGAAATAATGGAGAACATTATCGATGAGGACACCTCACAATATCTAGACTTGGAGGGACATGATGACAACTCAAGTAGTCATGGAGAAGATGAAGACTTCGGTGAACGCAATTTAGTGATTACAAAGTCTGGCGAGGTATATGCATTGATTAAGCCTCTGCTGACTTCCACCAACAATCTTCTTCTACATGTATTAATTAACGCTTCTTTCTTCTTTTAGCCCTCTGGATTGAAAAAGAGCAAGCGAGGTGCGAGGCATCGGTTGAAAGATCATGCAAAGTTCACGATCGAAGCAGTCCATGTTGATGGCAGGCCGATGGAGCCCAAGAAGGCCGCAGACAAATTTGTACGTCAGGCTGGAGTTCTTGTTAGGGACCAAATCCCAATCATAATTGAATATTGGAATAAGGCAAAGAAGGGCGACGGTACCTTTGTCGATGAAAGATCCAAAGAAACGCTTTGAATTCATTTGGTAAATTTCACCCTTCCGCTAGAGGAGGATGAAAACAAACCGTTATAAAGGAAAAGGTCAAAGAGTGGACTCTAAAGAAGATGGTCGACGCTTTCAAGAATCGGAAGACAAAATTGAACAAATTTGTCAAAGCTCATGAGACTCAGATTTCAAGACGATATTATGCGAAGATAAGACCTCACCGCGCGAATTTGTGGCATACAAGGAAGGTGCTATAGCTACAAAGAGGTCGAAACCAATACACTAAATGCCTGTAAGAAGGAATATCACCAGAGGATGTCGTCGTGGCTACATATCTCGTGAGGCCTAAGGGAGGAAGCTGAGAAGTCCTCGCGATGTAGGGATCACACCCCAGACACATGGGTGGGACCTATGTGCAAAGACTTGGTTCTACGGAATCGGGGCAAGGCTGGACCCAGAAACAGGATTGTGTATCTTCCCAACCCTCCTTGCCAAACCCGTCACTGAACTCATCACGGCATACGAGGAAACAGCCGCCGGGACCTTCCATCCCGACAGAGAGAATGACCAGCTCACACGCGCCATCGGTAAAAAAGAACACCTTGGACATGCACGAGGCACAGGGGGTATGACGTGGAAGGATGGGTTTGCCGAGTGGAGCGACTCTTACAGATGGCGCGGCAGAAAAGAAAAAGAGCGTAAAGAGCGGATGACACAGATAGAACATGCACTTGTGGCGCTGAAGGCGCAAGTGAATGCACAACAGAGATATCAAGCTACCGGCCCATCTCAGCGGCACGAAGAGCCTGCATTGGAAGTCGCCCGCTTAGACTGCACATGAAAAGCAGCGTGGCTTCCACGGAGAACATGCAGCCCACGCTTGAAATGGCGGGTCCTTGATACCCCATGGATGAGATCACGGAGAGCGAACACGCTGAGCTGCATGTGAGATTAATGGGCTTATCCATTAAGGTGGCTGTCGGCTATGCCTTACCTCCTGTAGCTGGTGGAACTTACCACTGCCGACCGATTCCAGATGGCTATGCTATTGTCGGGGTGGATGAGGTTGTGAAGGAATATGAGGAAGCACAGCTTGACCATGCTACAGGTGAAGGGGAAACTCAACTCAAATTTGTAGTGAAAACAACCATTCTTTGGAAGAAGGAACACATCGTGCTTCCAAATTGAGGCCATCTGCACCCTGGCAGTCCAAGCTGCCGTCCGAGCCGCCCAGCCATCTCTCGCGGCAGCCATCTCCGGCGCTTCAGCCATCTCCTGCGTGGTAGCCATCTCCGGCGCGCCAGCCATCTCTGGCACGCCGGCAATCTCCTGCCTGTCAGCCATCTCCGGCGCTTCAGCCATCTCCTTAGCGTAAGCGGAAGAGCACTGCCACGAAGAGCATCACTAGCACTGCCACAAAGAGTTCAAAAAACTATGTCCCGCAGCCTTCCGCCAAGCCATTGCCGGTTTTACTGTGGAATCGCAGCGACGAGGAGACCAATAGGATCTCAGAAGAAGAGGTCAAGAAATTCTTTGCACCTAGACGGGCCGAGCCAAAGGAGAAAATAGATCCGGCGGTGGTGGAGAAGTTTTACAAAAATCTTTTGAAACCTGAAACCCCACTTGTGCTGCACTACGAGCGCCAGATTTTGAAGGCGGATGCAAGGCCAGAGGGAGAACGAAAGTAGCAAGCGGCACCCCAGAAAACAGTTCCCATGCTCGGAGAGCAGGAAAACCAATCATGCGCCCTGCTCCAAGTGTTCGACACACGGGACGCTCCTCCCGTAAATGATTACAAGGCAGAGCTACAAAGAAAGGCCAATGAGATGGGGATGACTTACATTGCATACTTGAACATCATGGGAGACAACTTGCCCAAATGCGATGCCAACCCCATACAGCCATGGAAGTATGGGAAGAATCTCACAAGAAAGAGGAGCTCAAGAATCTACCAACAAAGATGCTAAGATTGCACAAGTGGTACCTTGATTTCTGCAAGACGAGAAAGGAAGAATGGATCACGCATATAAGAGATCAGATTTTCTTGTCGGAGACGACGAGATCGACTTCAACATTCAAGACTTGCATTTTCTATTCAATCAGAAGGAACTCGACAAAGCTGCCATCAGCCTTTATTGTGTGTAAGTACTATTTCTGTATTTTCTATCTCATCTCATTCACTTCATTAATTGCATGTATATATATATGCTCACCATATATGTATATACTATTATGCAGGAAAAAGGTTATGGGATGCATGAACGGAGGCCCTTTTGACATTGGGTTCGTTGACCCAAATAGAGTTCATGAAGAAGTCGTAAGAACCAAACCCTGCAAATGAAGATTTATTGCTAAGGTCTTTACCGAGACAACAAACCAAAAGGAAATACTATTGCCTTACAACTTCTCGTGAGTACTGTTACCTCTCTTGTACACATTCTGCTTCGCTTACTCCATGTTAAGTGTAACTGATGATGAGTTATGCGCATGTAGGTTCCACTTTATTCTGCTAGTCATTCAACCTCGACTCAGAAAAGTCCTTGTCATGGACTCGTTACAAAAGAAAAAGAGCTATGGGCGACTTTAGAGAGATGCTCCAGGTAATTTCAATCATATTATCGCACTAGATCGGCAACTTTCGTGACAACAAGTAATTAATTACTCCTTTATCCATTTTCTTGGACAGGGTTTGGAAAGGTTCACAGGCAGGGCCATGGGTGAATGGTCAAGAACTAAAATTTGTAGACCAAAATGTAACTAATACTAGCTAGCTAGGTCTGCGATCTCTTTGATTCTGCTTCCAATTCCATTATATCATGCTTTATTGATTATTATTTTGATTGAACTCTATTCTCGTAAAGTGCGTGCATCGGGACACAGAATAACTTATGTGGGTACTATGTTTGCAGTTCATTCAAGAACACGATATGTGCGACGGGCCAAGCCGCACTAGAACAACTTAGAGTAAGTAAACAAAGTACACAACATTATTTTGTTACCATCAATTGTGTTGAGTATAATAATAGTTGCTTAATTATTCATGTACTCGTATGTACCGATGACGATGTATATGTATACCGCTCCCGATCGATTCCCCCACCCCCCCGTCCCCTCAAGGCCAAGAAATACGCCAGAACGGGGGCGTAACTCTCCGCGACAAAGATTTAGGTCGCTTTCTTGCCGCAGAGATTTATCTCCTTTCTGCGCTGCCATGAACCTTTAACACCGGTTCGTGTTACGAACCGGTGTTAAAGGGGAGGGGCCCTGAGCCCTGTGGCAGCCCCACGTGCGCCACCCTTTAACACCGGTTCGTATAAGAACCGGTGTTAAACGGGGGGCCCCTCAAACACCGAATGCTCAACAGCGGTTCTACAACCGCTGTTAGAGGGCCCTCCAAACCGGTGTTAGAGGGGGTGTGTGCACTAGTGTGAAAAGAACACACATGCAATGACACTGGTGGATCCATGTGTGGTTTGTGAGAAGAACAGACATGCAATGACACTGGTTGTGGTTCATGAGAAGAATACACATGCAATGACTCTAGCTATGGTTCATGAAAAGAACACACATGCAATCACACTGGTGGATCCATGTGTGGTTCATGAGAAGAACACACATGCAATGACACTAGGTGTGGTTCATGAAAAGAACACACATCCAATGACACTGGTGGATCCATGTGTGGTTTGTGGAAAGAATAGACATGCAATGACACTGGGTGTGGTTCATGAAAAGAACACACATGTAATGACACTGGTGTATCCTTATGTGGTTTGTGAGAAGAACACACATGCAATGACTCTAGCCGTGGTTCATGAAAAGAACACACATGCAATGACACTGGTGGATCCATATGTGGTTTGTGGAAGGAACAGACATGCAATGACTCTAGCTATGGTTCATGAAAATAACAGACATGCAATGACACTAGTGGATCCATATGTGGTTTGTGGAAAGAACAGACATGCAATGACTCTAGCTATGGTTCATCAAAAGAACACACATGCAATGACACTGGTGGATCCATGTGTGGTTCATGAGAAGAACACACATCCAATGACACAGGTGGATCCTTATGTGGTTTGTGAGAAGAACAGACATGCAATGACACTGGTTGTGGTTCATGAGAAGAACACACATGCAATGACACTAGTGTATCCTTATGTGGTTTGTGAGAAGAATACACATGCAATGACTCTAGCTGTGGTTCATGAAAAGAACACACATGCAATGACCCTAGTGGATCCATGTGTGGTTCCTGAGAAGAACATACATGCAATGACACTAGGTGTGGTTCATGAATAGAACAGACATGCAATGGCACTGGTGGATCCTTATGTGGTTTGTGAGAAGAACTGACATGCAATGACTCTATCTTGTGTTTATGAAAAGAACACACATGCAATGACACTAGTGAATCCATGTGTCGTTTGTGAAAAGAACAGACATCCAATCACACTAGGTGGATCCATGTGTGGTTTGTTTAGAGGAACAGACATGTAATGACACTGGGTGTGGTTCATGAAAAGAACAGACATGCAATGACACTAGTGGATCCCTATGTGGTTTGTGAGAAGAACTGACATGCAATGACTCTAGCTATGGTTCATGAAAAGAACACACATGCAATGACACTGGTGGATCCATGTGTGGTTTGTGAAAAGAACAGACATGCAATCACACTAGGTGGATCCATGTGTGGTTCATGAAAAGAACAGACATGCAATGACACTGGTGGATCCATGTGTGGTTTGTGAGAAGAACACACATCCAATGAGACTGGGTGTGGTTCATGAAAATAACACACATCCAATGGCACTGGTTGTGGTTCATGAGAAGAACACACATGCAATGACACTGGTGGATCCATGTGTGGTTTGTGAGAAGAACACACATCCAATGACACTGGCTGTGGTTCATGAAAACAACACACATGCAATGACACTGGTGGATCCTTGTGTGGTTCATTAGAAGAACAGACATGCAATGACACTGGGTGTGGTTCATGAAACACTACTAGGAAACAGCCTATCTGTGGCGCATGAAAAGGGGACTTCTATGGCGCATATCTTTGTCGCCACTGTTACCTCGCCACTAATAACTACTTCCTGTGGCGCATATGAAGGAATGCGCCACAGCATATGCGCCACAGGAAGAACTTCTGTGGCGCATTTACATGTATGCGCCACAGATATGCCATGCGCCACTAACTATATAATTATATGCGCCACTGATTGTGTAACATGTATTCGAAGTAAGATACTTTCCTGGTGTATAATTAGGTATTTATACAGGATTTATACAGTATTTATCCAGATGAGTATAAAATACATTGCACAAGTAGTAGATGCATGAAAACCGACATATATATAATACAAACACTTAGAGCCCGATCGAGATACATATATAGTGTCAAGTGCAAAAATTTTACACAAGCGCCGAATACAAAGTTCATATCATCTCACATTACAAATATGAAGTGGCCACCGCCGCCTACACTAGGATCAAATAGAATACAACTGTGATAATGGTGAGCAAGAGCATTAGCCGGACCAATATCTTCACCCGGTTCTTCTTCCACAAGTGGTTCCTCCACTTGGCTATCGCCTCCTCTCTAGTCACGTATCCTTTGTAAATGTTGCCGCTGAACTTGTTCACTTGTTTGTGGCAATCCTCCCACTCCTCGTAGACTCCTAGAACCCTACCCATGTACACCACATACCACCTCGTCGCCATCTCTATAAACGACAAGGCATATTAGTAAAAATACAACGAAAAGAATGAATAAAGGGTTCACATCCATATATATATATATATGTTCATAGAATATAAAACAAAGGATCCATAAACCTAAAAGTTAGATCATCATAGAAGCAATAAGTTCAATGACAACACGACCACAAGGTAGTTTAAGTCTAACAACAATGACCATTTCGACCACGAGATAGTAAAGTTTATGACACACACACACTAATACAAAGCGGCCCATCAAGAATATACACACACGGATCATGCTAGAGGCACACATCGATCATGATGAAGACTTCCTTCCTCTGGCTTCGGGAATGGTAGATAACCCTCTTTCGTCATCCACGTCCTTGTGTCACCCTGCTTATGGAGGCGTTCTTCGATCTCCCTCTTACTCAACCCTCTGGCTTGTTGTAGGGCACCACCCCTTGTGTTGACATCTTCAATGATGATTTGCGACAACTTCATCTGAATGCGATGGAAGTCTTCTCTAAGATCAGCATCGTTGATTTTCATTAAAGTTTCGGCCCATCCTCGGAGACTAGATGGCAGCGTTAGGTTATGGCAATCCCGAACATAGCCTTTAAGGTGATGGAGGACGTAGAGGGCCTCCTTGTCACCAGCAGTCGACTACTTGACGCAGGGGAAGTCGAGCACATGCTTGAACACGTGTTTGCCATCCTTGATATATTCCCCTATCTACGAAGGTGCATCCCTTCTTAGTGTAGCCCTCGAGAGCCTCATTGAGAACAAACCTTATTCTGGTGTAGTATTTCTTCTTCGTCAAACTCCCCGAGTCGAAATACGTGGCTAGCGAATACCTCTTGGCAAGGATGATGAGTGTGCAATGTTTGTCTCTGCGCAACACAATTGGAACGGAATGTTGGAAAAAGAGCAAAGGAAAGAAGTCTAAGAAATGCATAAGTTACGGTGACGATGAGCAAGTGTGTGTACTTACTAGGGAAAGAAAGGCAAAAGAAGTGTGCCCTTCCTCTTGTTGTCCACCATGAACTTCTCGAGGTACGCCGTCGCCTTGGTCTGTGTCTCTGATCCTTCGACCAACTGGCTGTCCCGCATGTAGTAGGGATCCACTATCGCGATTTGCGGGGTACTTTCTCTCTTGATCGTGAGCGCCAGATTGAGCGCGTATAGGCGTAGCAAGTTATAGTCCAGCCGTTTCATGAGAAACAACTTGAATATGTCCTCGAACACTATGAAGAATATATCCGCGGGGGGTTCATCGATGAAGCCCACGTCCAATGGCACCTTGGCCATGAAAATCGGGTAATTTGGATCTTCGTCTTTAAGAAGGAGGGCCTCTAGTGTCTTGACACCCTCGTGCAAAGTTAACATGGCTCCAACCGCAATGTGGATCATATTCGGAGACAATATCGGATCACCAGCTACATGCACTCGGGGCAAGCCAAATTGTGTGGATGGTACGATGACGGCGTCCTGACCCCGGATCCTCTTCAGAAGAGGCTGGCCCGTACCCTTCTTATTATTATTATTACCTCTCTTCCTGTAGTGCTTCTTCTTCACAACAAAGGTCAACCATCGCCATCCGCTCATCACGCCTTCGAGTGTGTTGGGGCTAAAACCAATCCCGGTTTCTCTTGTGGTGGATCGGAGGTGGAGGCGCTCTTGAGAAAGACCATGGAAGACCAGCAGCGCCATGCATGTATTGGGCCGACCAGCTTGATGGTCGTCGCGAAGTGGCTGGTTCTTCATCCACAGAAGGCATATACAATCCTTTGGCGGTGCCGGTGTTGATGAAGTCGTCAATGTTGACCAATTCATCATCATCTTCATGGGTGCCATCATGTGGTGGTGGTAGCGGGGGCGACGGCGGTTGCGGCACAACGTCTTTGCCATGTGGCGGTGCACACGCTGCCAAGAGTTGATGGTGACGGCTGGTGGTGGAGACAACGGTGGCTACTGGCTTCCGAGGTGGTGGCCAGGCGATGATCGGTCAAGAGGTGGCGCTGGTGCTCCCCCTGCAAGATGAATCTGGGTCTTCAGCCATGTCAAGGTCCAGTTGTAGCATTCCCCAAGGGTCTTGTGTTCGTCGGCTCCCTAAGGTTGAAAGGGGGGTCCATGTCGTCGCACCCTGGCAACACCCGAGCCAACCTGACCCTCATCACGTCATCATCCATTGGATTGTTGTGCATCGTGCGGCTCGCCGGTTGTATAAGAGTGCCCTTGGCAACATCCTTCAACTCACCGCCGACATCTTTAAGCAGGAGTACGCAAGAAGTGTCCTGAGGCAAAAACATGTTGTTGCGCCATGAGATGGCAACAAATATGCATCAAAGGCATAAAGGAGATGACGTGCACTAACTAATTAGTTACCTTGGTGATGGCGTGGATCTCGGCTAATGTAGAGACACGGCCGATGCCGGCGGCCGGCCTATCATCATCTACAATCTCCCGCTCGGGTGCCTCACGAAGCACCACCGCCGTCGGCTGCGCCTTATTGGTATCTTTGGCGGGAGGGGGCGTCGGTGTGACCAAAACGAGGGGATGCGTCCCGACGTTGACGGCCGGCGGGGTCACCAGGTCTGGCGACACGGTAACATTGGTGCCCGAGTTGCCGCTTAAGCCGGGCAGATGTATCGCCCCCGCCGACCTCCCGCATTCCAAGCGAAGCCCTCAAAAACTCGGGGATCATCGAGCGAGCTTCTCTTCCACTAACTTGTCCACCATTTTCTGGTCCACCGCCTTCTCCTCCAAAGGTTCGCACCTTCATCTTTAGCTCGCAACAATGGATTTATCCTGGTTCTTCCTCTCCTTCTTTTCTTGGCATCCTCTTTGTAGAAATCCTTGAACTTCATGTCGCATCGAAGCCGGACACGGCCAGCCGAGGACGGGCGGCAACCCCTTATCCCTCTTCTTGTAAGCATTGGTCGCCTGTTGAAAACCATGTCCCACGGTTCCGAATCTCGGACGACTGTGGCAGTAGCGTTCAGTTCCTCCTCCTGTAGAGACAAGGAAAGGTGAACCCATTTAGATTCTTGGCTTCATTATCTTATTTAGAACGCAATAGACTTGAGATCGGCGATAAATTCCTTACCAGATTCTTCTCGAATTCCTTCACCTCTGGATCGTCGGTGATGAACTCCCCTGTTTCCTTGTCTAGGTAGTAGCGGTCAACAAATTGCCTAAGCTACAAGTCCGTGATTTTAAGCCAAGGGTTGTCTTTACCAAAGGCGTTTAAGCTCGGCCCTCCTTCTCCCAAATGGCATGTTTCCCCAAGAATCGCCGCTTCCAAGGTGGTGGTTACCTATGTTCTGCTCGCATACTCCTTCCCCATTGAGTCCATTTTATAGCGCGGTAGCTATATCCGCCTTGAATATCCTAAACTCCTCTTCGTCGAGCATTGGATTTTTCTTACTAATAACCTCCCAGCTTTCACCTTTGTCAATGCTATTCTTCACCCGGGTTTTCCAGCTCCTCAAGGCATTGCTCATCTTCGTGAGGGCTAGTTTGTTCACCGGGTTCTTTCTCTCGAGGTTTCTAAACTGCTCTGGGAATCTGTATCGCTTGTGAAGTTTCTTAAGGAGGTTATCGACCAAAGTTGCATGGTCAGCATGTCTGATGTACTTCGTGTTGATCGACATGCTTTCCTGGACGATGCACCCGAGTTGCGTGTCGCACTTTTAGCAATCGCCTCGCACAACGGGTTGGCCACTACTTTCGTGACCTCGTGAACTCATCACGACGGTGGCGAGCACCGCACCTTCCGCCCTTCGCTTTCTTCTTCTACTTCTTCTGAGAAGAGGCCGGGTTGCCGCTACCGCCATCGGTGCGGGCGCCGCCATCGGTGGTGTCATCCTCTTCGCTGCCGCCTTCACTAGTTCCATCGTAGTCGTCTTCGTCCCCCTCGTAATCAGGATCTCTGCCCTCATTGGCCCCACCAGCTCTAGCGATGGTCGCCTCCTCCTCCGGTGGTGGTGTCATCCTCATCGCCTCCTCCTCCTCCTCCTGTTGGGACCCCGACCAGAATGACTGGTTGGCCTGTCTAGCTTGTTCTTCGACGCTGATCATGTGCTTAGAAGGGCCAGACTCCTTGTTGCCCGACATGTTTGCACTACTCTATTTAATAGAGGCAAAAAGTTAGCACAAATCTCGGCCGAAAAATTCGGCATGACCTTTGCTAATTTTTTGATCTAGGAGTGCCCATTTCTCAACCGAAATGGAAGTGAATCGACACTTCGGGAGAAATGGGCAACTCAAATGAAATCCCTGCAAGACAAAACACCCCATCCCCATATTGACAGCCCCATCCCCATATAACAAAGAAGACCATATAGCATATAACAGACCATGTAACAGAGCACCATATGACAACACCATATAGCATACAACAAGCAGACCATGCATGTAACAACACCAACACAAGAAGCAAGAGCAAGATAGCAAGCACCAAAGAAGACCAAAGAAGCTTAGCAAGCAGTAGTAAGAACCAACAGATACATGTATAAGAACTTAAAAAACTTTAAAATTTACATCATTATACACTTAAAACACTGAGCACTTTAAACCTCCAGCTAACCCAACAACTAATCCTTGACTATATACACTTGTACACTTTACATACACCATGCCTGATTGATATATGTGTGGATGATGGCAACCTAATTAATTTTAACTACAAGAACATCTTGGAATTAATTTTAACTACAAAAACTCCAAGAACCAATGTGTGTTTGCCTGTATACATACTCCATGAACTAATTACACTGTGAATATGATAGAAAGCAGTGCAAGATAATCAAGCATAAAATCCATGGTTTGTGTATAACTGAAGCATAAAATAAAGCAGAACATTTTTTGAAGGACTACTCTGTAATTGTGCACTGCCCTTCTCTGGATCAAGCCAGGCACTACTCTGTCAAAGATAGGAACAACAATACTAGTAGCACACAAGGTGTCCTATTTTTATTCTTATTCTATGAGCTAGCTCTGCCTCCAAAAGAGTATTATTGATACACTCTAAAACATGTTAGCTATTTAAATAGTACTATACAATGTGATTTTTTTAGAGAACCTAGAAAATTCCTAACACATTTTAACTTCAGATGTATTACAGAGACCATTTGGTGAATACATCAAGCAGCAAGAAGGCAAGATAATAAGATCAATTTAGCACTACTCTGAACATCCATGCATATACTCTGAATTCATGTACTCTGAATCCATGTACTCTGAACATATAATCACTCAAAAACATGGATTCTTTTAAACCATAATTTTTATAATCAATTGCAATTGCCCTTCACTCAATGACAAGCATATTTTAGACCATCATGTTGTGATTCCTCTATACAACACAATCTGCATGCATTTCCTTTATAGCCATTTTTTTATAAAAAACAAAGAACAACATGCATAACAGGTTATTTATTTGCTTACACCTGATCAAGTTAACCATTAGAAGGTTATTTCTGGATCCTAAAGAATAATCTAAGAAGATACAACAGCAACCCTACAAGCAGCAGGTTGCTAATCTATAATCTAATCAAGCATCTATTCTTGCAAGTCTGTTATACTTAGCACTACTAGAGACATATCCAGATGACAAAAAGCTATGGTCATTTAACTGGATCCAAGATTCAAACCAGCATGGATAATTGAATGGTTCAAACCAGCATGGAGGCATTCCACTAGGATCATAGTCAGTAAACAATAGTATTTTGGCCAAGGTTTTTACCTCAGGTAAATAAAGGCACATTTACACATCTCTAAAAGGGATTGCTAACCAATTAAAATTCACCCCTCTAGAGAAACAATGCAGGCAGAGGTACCCCTCTAGAGAAAAATTCTGCCTCAAAGCATGTGTTTAGGGGCAACAAACCTAGATAGTTTAACAAGTACTCCTACTGGTGTCAAGACTCGAGATTAAGAAGGTGATGTGACTGAAAAAAATACCCCTAGCAGACATTAGTGCAGGTTCATTCACTAGTGTAGAGGAAGGGTGGGGGAGTGAGGGGGGCGAACCGTACGTGTGCACTGTGGTGGTCGTCGACAACGAGGGTGGAGGCAGTGCTCCTGCTGCGGGCGGGGCGGCGGTGGGCCTCCTCCTCCACGGGCTCTAGCGCGGTGATGGCGGACGGGCCTCCTCCTCCACGGGCTTCAGCACGGCGGCAGCGGGCCTCCTCCTCCATGGGCTTCAGCGCGGCGGTGGCTAGGGCTTCGGCGAGACGAGGGTTTGCGCGTGGGCGAAAGATCGATTTGCTAAGTGTGGATCGAGAGAGAGAAAGGGGATTAGAGGGAGAGGCCGAACCATTCTGTGACTAAGTGTGAAAGTTCTGTGGCGCATTCTGAAGGAATGCGCTAGAGAACTTCTTGACATAGTACAAAAAAGCATGGCGTCGTTGTTTGACAAGATCTGATACTTGTCCTAGTGGTCTTGCTCGCTTGTTTCATTAGGGCCCTGTGTTCAAATCCTGGCTGTCTCACACATTTTTTTTCTTTTTTTTAAATATTTTTAATTACATACATATGCATATTTATTTAAAAAAGTAAGAACATATACATATATGCATATTTATTCACATATGCATATTTATTCAAAAAAGCAAGAACATATACATATATGCATATTTATTCAAAAAAAGTAAGAACACATATGCATATTTATTCATACATATATATTTGTGTGTTTGCTTGTCACCAAAAACTAATACACCACACGAATTAATACACCAAAAAGTCACACAATTGCTAGTGTCTCTTCACAATATTCTTGCCGTTTTTCGTCGCAGTTGAATATTTTAGCCCGTGCACTTTGAGATTTCTTCTTGTGAATGGACAACCTTTAGTAGGCAGTGTGGTCTTCCTTCTTACTTTAGTAGTAGTAGGCATGTCGAAGTACTTGTCGAATTCCTCTTCGATCTTCAGGCTGCTTTTGTCAAGTTTTGCTCTATGCTCCTTCCATTCTGATGATGCTCCTCTTTCCCCTCCTAACTACAACACGGTTGGGCTTTGATGGGTCGGTAATAAAAAAGCATTGATCAACTTGGCTAGCGAGTACCCAAGGCTCATTTTTTGCGGAGGCGTTCTTTGTTGATTTGGCATCTGGTATAACCATTATGGTTAAATACCGGCCTTCTTTTTCCACGTTCTTGGCCCATCTAACACGGAACATCGGTACGATCTCTCCACAGTAGTCGAGCTCCCATATCTCCTCGATCCTTCCGTAGAATATTTCCATCACAGTAGTCTCGTCATCAGCAAAGGATAACATAGTTACTACCGAGTTTTGATATTCACTATTCTTGTCCTTTTCCTCGGTGTAGAATCAGAATCGCTATGTCGATGACCGATAGGTCCTTAGGTTGTGCCTCGGCCCCGCGACAAGCGAATATGAGTTTTGATCTTCCATAGAAGGCATCTGTGGGGATTGTCAGCTGCCTTTTCTTGAACTAACCCGTGAAGCTGGAGTTGTGCTCTCCGTTACATCTCCTTCTTCCTCGGCCCCGGTCGACGACTTCTGCCGATTAAGCTTCAGGTTTTCACCCAAGGGCCGACCACTTCAATGTTTTGTAGCGTGACTCGGTGTGCCCTTTCAAAATCAGTGCGTCGACCATTAATGCCGACATGTAGTGAGCGGCAGCCCTCGCGGTGACCATATCCACTGAGCCTGCCGAGGTGCTTCTTTGTGGGTATTCCAACATCCTCGTTCTTGGTGGTTAGATAATTCTGGCAGAAGGAGATGCACTCGTAGATCAGAAAGCCCTTGGCTATGCTTCCATCTGTACAAGACCTGTTGCGAATGAATTCTTTGATGACACCGTTTAGCCTTTCAAACGGCATCATGTTGTGCAGGAATGTCGGCCCGAGATGGATGATGTCGTCCACGACATGTACAAGCAGATGCACCATGATGTCGAAGAATGCGGGCGGGAAGTAAATCTCAAGCTCGCATAGTATCATCACGATCTCTTCCTGTAGCCTGTGGAGCTGCTTCACACCGATCGACTTCCTAGATATGACGTCAAAAAAGTTACAGAGGCCAAACAACGTCTCACGGACATGCTCATCCATTATCCCACGAATTGCTACAGGGAGTATCTGCATCATCAGCACGTGACAGTCGTGAGACTTCATACCGCTGAACCTCTTCTTCGCCACGTCCAGATATCTGCTTATCTTCCCCGAGTAACCGTGAGGAACTTTCACTCCTAAGAGGCACCTGAAAAACTGCTCGAGCTCCTCTAGACTCAGAGTGAAGCAGGCAGCACGAAGCACCACCTCATTCTTCTTAACTCTTTTGCGGCGACCTTGAGTCCCATCCTGATGATGATGATCATCATCATCATCACTATCAGGGTACTGAAGATCTTTCTTTATGCCAAGCAATTTAAGGTCCTTTCTTGCTTTCGGCCCATCCTTGGTCCTCTCCGGCATGTTCAGTAGAGTGCCAAGCAGACTCTCGGTAACATTCTTCGTGATGTGCATTACATCGAGGCTATGGGGAGTGTGAAGGACCTTCCAATACGGCAGGTCCCAGAAAATAGACCTTGCTTTCCATACACCCAGCAGCGGCTTTGTCCTCGATTGTTTTTTTCCAGGCGCAGGGCAATCTACCCAATTATTCAAAAGCTCCTCGATTTCTTCGCTGCTCCTGGACGCTGGGCTCTTCGAGCTCGTCCTTACCATTGAACAGGTCACCACCGCTTTTCTCCACGGGTGATCCATGCGAGCCACTTTCGAGTACCTTGGAACACGGTTTTCAAGACCCGGATCCCTTGGTAGCTGGAGATGCGTGTCTCATCCATGCACTTGACGCATGCATTGTGTCCGTGGTTCACCCGGGCCGATACATATGCGTAACCAGGATAGTCCCGCACGGTCGTGAGCAACGCGCTCGTGATGGAAATATTCTTTAGTGTAGGCGCCCACGTGACGGGCCGGCATCTCCCACAAGCTGGCTAACTCCTCTCTCAATAGTCCGAGATACGATGCATATCGACACCGTTGTTTCGCCCCTCAATAAGAATGCTCATGTGTACATACCTTTGCTTCGTATAGCCACGGGGAGGTTGTATGGCCATACAAACACGGGCCAGGTGCTGCGGTACCTGTATCCAAAAGGATTGAGTCCATCGGTGCTCATACCCACCGACGTTCCTTGCATCGCCCCAACTCTTCAACTCGATGTCTAATGCGCTCCATCGCTAGCGCCTCAAGGGTGTGTCGATCTTGCCCTTCTCGGATCATCTTTGGGTTTCTCTCTTTCCGCTGCATTGCATGAGCTTTGCTTCCTTAGGATCTACGTAAATATTGCTGCGCAGACGAGGGTGATAGGAAAGTACCATACCACTTTTCGAGGAACTTTCTTGTTCTCTCTTGTACCCTTGGCCACACACGGACAAGTGGTTCTATCCGCACTCTCCGATAAAGTGCACAATCATTGATGCATGTGGTATTTAATGTGTGGTAGGTCGAGAGGGCACACGATTTTCTTCGCCTCGATACTTGTTGGCAATGTGTTCCCTTAGGAAGTCGGTCGTGCCAAGATTCCATGTTCACGCTGAAGCTCACATCGGTCCATTTGTGCTCGGACTTCATCTCTAGAGCCTTGAGCGTTACACTCAAACGGTATCCTGGGCGACACCTGTGATACAATGGAGTCATCCCGCTACCTCCATTTGGGCTAGCTTGGCTTTCTCCGGCTGCAGCTTTGTTGTTGCTCGTCTCCTTGAGGAGCAGTTCTTGAACATGAGGGTCCTGCAAGATCGGGTTAGCAGCGCCTGTGGTGTTCGCTCTTCTCCTTCTTCATGATCATGCCCGTGCCATCTCCTTCGCCATGATGATCATGCTCACCGGCATCTCCTTCGCATGATGATCATGCCCGCTGGCATCTCCTTCGTCATGATGATCATGCCCGTAGACTCTCTTCGCTTTCGCCCACGCCTTCGTGACCACCACCACACCATGTCCTGCCGGCCCTCATTGAGGTCGCGCGATGAAACCGCTTGCCAGTGACCTCCAATAGTACAGATTCAGGGTCGATCCAGCGCTGCAGTTTGTATGTTCGACATGGACATCTTATCATGGTCTTGTTTTTCAGAATCATGTCCTCCTTCGTGCCTTTCTTGTACCTAGCAATTTGACCTTCGCTCATCGTGAGGACCATGGTTGCCTGAGCGGTCAAAACAGAGAGTATAGGTGAGAACCACACCATATGAACACACACATGCATGAATGCTAGCCGGAAAAAATTCGGCATGACCTTTCCTAAAATTAGGACATATGGGTAGTGCAAAAATTTGCCGAAATGGAAATGAATCAAAATTTCGGAAAACATCCATGCAACCACACCGGCCGGGCCCGACAACAACAAGCAAACAACAAAAAACTTCCTCCCATTACAAACATTCATGCACCACACACAAGCATCGTCTTGCCATGGATCACACACACACACCGCCCGCGTGACAAGCTTCACCTACATGTTCATGATGGCCAAGTACTCACCTATAGTAGACACAATAATAGCGAGACGAGACCGCGCGATGAGAGAGTGTGGACAAATAGATCTACAATGCAAGTTGGTGGAGAGGAAATTTGTAAACAAATAGAGATGTGAGAGAGAAAAGTAAGGAACTTTTAGATCTAGAAGTTGGAGCGAAGCTTCCACTTACTAATCTATGGATTAAAGTAGGTATAGATACAAGAAAATGGAGAAACTATGGGCAAGATGGGGTCTAAGGGAGGAGGAAGACGAGTTGGGAGGAGGTAGAGATGTGAAATGGGTGGTGGTGGATAGATAGATAAGAAAGCTAGCTCTTGTCACCTTTTTAACATGGATCTGGACGCCCTCATCTGTGGCGCATATGGAGGAAATGCGCCACAGATGCTGAAACTTCTATGGCGCATAAGTCCATATGCGCCACAGAAGTGGGTGAATAAGATTCCCTGTTTGGGGCCCACCTCCAAGTTCTGTGGCGCATGTTGGACTTATGCGCCACAGAAGTGAAACACATCTGTGGCGCATATGTCAACATGTGCCACAGAACATGGGTGAATTAGATTCCGTGGTGGGGCCCCCCTCCATGTTCTGTGGCGCATGAGGAAATATGTGCCTCAAAAGTTGCCTCTTCTGTGGCGTATATTTCAGAATGCACCACAGAACTTGGATCATGACACCCCGGCCGACGGGTCCCACCAATCTTCTATGGCGCATGTTCTGGACAATGCGCCACAGAACTTCCAATCTTCTATGGCGCATGCTTTCTGGTGCGCCACTGATGTTTTCCTGTGGCGCATAGTTTGGCATATGCGCCACTGAACATCTTGTCTATCTATAGGCTGTTTCCTAGTAGTGAAAAGAACAGACATACAATGATACTGGTGGGTCCATGTGTGGTTTTTTTAGAAGAACACACATGCAATGACTCTAGCTATGGTTCATGAAAAGAACAGACATGCAGTGATACTTGTGGATCCATATGTGGTTTGTGGAAAGAATAGACATGCAATGACTCTAGCTGTGGTTCATGAAAAGAATACACATGCAATGGCACTGGTGGATCCATGTGTGGTTCATGAGAAGAACACACATCCAATGACACTGGGTGTGGTTCATGAAAAGAACACACATCCAATGACACTAGTGGATCCATGTGTGGTTTGTGGAAAGAACAGACATGCAATGACACTGGGTGTGGTTCATGAAAAGAACACACATGCAATGACACTGGTGTATCCTTATGTGGTTTGTGAGAAGAACACACATGCAATGACTCTAGCTATGGTTCATGAAAAGAACACACATGCAATGACACTGGTGGATCCATATGTGGTTTGTGGAAGGAACAGACATGCAGTGACTCTAGCTGTGGTTCATGAAAAGAACAGACATGCAATGACACTGGTGGATGCATATGTGGTTTGTGGAAAGAACATATATGCAATGTCTCTAGCTATGGTTCATGAAAAGAACACACATGCAATGACACTGGTGGATCCATGTGTGGTTCATGAGAAGAACACACATCCAATGACACTGATGGATCCTTATGTGGTTTGTGAGAAGAACAGACATGCAATGACACTGGCTGTGGTTCATGAGAAGAACAGACATGCAATGACACTGGTGTATCCTTATGTGGTTTCTGAGAAGAACACACATGCAATGACTCTAGTTGTGGTTCATGAAAAGAACACACGTGCAATGACACTGGTGGATCCATGTGTGGTTCCTGAGAAGAACAAACATGCAATGACACTAGGTGTGGTTCATGAAAAGAACAGACATGCAATGGCACTTGTGGATCCTTATGAGGTTTGTGAGAAGAACTTACATGTGATGACTCTATCTATGGTTCATGAAAAGAACACACATGCAATGACACTGGTGGATCCATGTGTGGTTTGTGAAAATAACAGACATGCAATCACACTAGGTGGATCCATGTGTGGTTTGTTTAGAGGAACATACATGCAATGGCATTGGGTGTGGTTCATGAAAAGAACAGACATGCAATGACACTGGTGGATTCCTATGTGGTTTGTGAGAAGAACTAACATGTAATGACTCTATCTATGGTTCATGAAAAGAACACACATGCAATGTAACTTGTGGATCCAAGTGTGGTTTGTGAAAATAATAGACATGCAATCACACTAGGTGGATCCATGTGTGGTTCATGAAAAGACCAGACATGTAATGACACTGGGGGATCCATGTGTGGTTTGTGAGAAGAACACACATATAATGTCACTGGGTTTGGTTCATGGAAAGAACAAACATGCAATGACTCTAGCTGTGGTTCATGAAAAGAACACACATCCAATGACACTGGTAGATCCATGTGTGGTTCATGAGAAGAACACACATCCAATGACACTGGGTGTGGTTCATGAAAAGAACACACATCCAATGACATTGGTGGATCCATGTGTGGTTTGTGGAAAGAATAGACATGCAATGACACTGGGTGTCGTTCATGAACAGAATAGACATGCAATGACTCTAGATGTGGTTCATGAAAAGAACACACATGCAATGACACTGGTGGATCCATGTGTGGTTCATGAGAAGAACACACATTCAATGACACTGGGTGTGGTTCATGAAAAGAACACACATCCAATGACACTGGTGGATCCATGTGTGGTTTGTGGAAAGAACAGACATGTAATGACACTAGGTGTGGTTCATGAAAAGAACACACATGCAATGACACTGGTGTATCCTTATGTGGCTTGTGAGAAGAACACACATGCAATGACTCTAGCTATGGTTCATGAAAAGAACACACATGCAATAACACTGGTTGATCCATATGTGGTTTGTGGAAGGAACAGACATGCAATGACTCTAGCTGTGGTTCATGAAAATAACAGACATGCAATGACACTGGTGAATGCATATGTGGTTTGTGGAAAGAACAGACATGCAATGTCTCTAGCTATGGTTCATGAAAAGAACACACATGCAATGACACCGGTGGATCCATGTGTGGTTCATGAGAAGAACACACATCCAATGACACTGGTGGATCCTTATGTGGTTTGTGAGAAGAATAGACATGCAATGACACTGGCTGTGGTTCATGAGAAGAACACACATGCAATGACACTGGTGTATCCTTATGTGGTTTGTGAGAAGAACACACATGCAATGACTCTAGCTGTGGTTCATGAAAAGAACACACATGCAATGACACTGGTGGATCCATGTGTGGTTCCTGAGAAGAACACACATGCAATGACACTAGGTGTGGTTCATGAAAAGAACAGACATGCAATGGCACTTGTGGATCCTTATGAGGTTTGTGAGAAGAACTGACATGTGATGACTCTATCTATGGTTCATGAAAATAACACACATGCAATGACACTGGTGGATCCATGTGTGGTTTGTGAAAATAACAGACATGCAATCACACTAGGTGGATCCATGTGTGGTTTGTTTAGAGGAACATACATGCAATGGCATTGGGTGTGGTTCATGAAAAGAACAGACATGCAATGACACTGGTGGATCCCTATGTGGTTTGTGAGAATAACTAACATGTAATGACTCTATCTATGGTTCATGAAAAGAACACACATGCAATGTAACTTGTGGATCCAAGTGTGGTTTCTGAAAATAACAGACATGCAATCACACTAGGTGGATCCATGTGTGGTTCATGAAAAGACCAGACATGTAATGACACTGGTGGATCCATGTGTGGTTTGTGAGAAGAACACACATCCAATGTCACTGGGTTTGGTTCATGGAAAGAACAGACATGCAATGACTCTAGCTGTGGTTCATGAAAAGAACACACATCCAATGACACTGGTAGATCCATGTGTGGTTCATGAGAAGAACACACATCCAATGACACTGGGTGTGGTTCATGAAAAGAACACACATCCAATGACACTGGTGGATCCATGTGTGGTTTGTGGAAAGAATAGACATGCAATGGCACTGGGTGTCATTCATGAAAAGAACAGACATACAATGATACTGGTGGATCCATGTGTGGGTTTTTTAGAAGAACACACATGCAATGACTCTAGCTATGGTTCATGAAAATAACAGACATGCAATGATACTGGTGGATCCATATGTGGTTTGTGGAAAGAATAGACATGCAATGACTCTAGATGTGGTTCATGAAAAGAACACACATGCAATGACACTCGTGGATCCATGTGTGGTTCTTGAGAAGAACACACATTCAATGACACTTGGTGTGGTTCATGAAAAGAACACACATCCAATGACACTGGTGGATCCATGTGTGGTTTGTGGAAAGAACATACATGCAATGACACTAGGTGTGGTTCATGAAAAGAACACACATGCAATGACACTGGTGTATCCTTATGTGGTTTGTGAGAAGAACACACATGCAATGACTCTAGCTATGGTTCATGAAAAGAACACACATGCAATGACACTGGTTGATCCATATGTGGTTTGTGGAAGGAACAGACATGCAATGACTCTAGCTGTGGTTCATGAAAAGAACACACATGCATTGACACTGGTGAATGCATATGTGGTTTGTGGAAAGAACAGACATGCAATGTCTCTAGCTATGGTTCATGAAAAGAACACACATGCAATGACACCGGTGGATCCATGTGTGGTTCATGAGAAGAACACACATCCAATGACACTGGTGGATCCTTATGTGGTTTGTGAGAAGAACAAACATGCAATGACACTGGCTGTGGTTCATGAGAAGAACACACATGCAATGACACTGGTGTATCCTTATGTGGTTTGTGAGAAGAACACACATGCAATGACTCTAGCTGTGGTTCATGAAAAGAACACACATGGAATGACACTGGTGGATCCATGTGTGGTTCTTGAAAAAGAACACACATGCAATGACACTAGGTGTGGTTCATGAAAAGAACAGACAATGAATGGCACTTGTGGATCCTTATGAGGTTTGTGAGAAGAACTGACATGTGATGGCTCTATCTATGGTTCATGAAAAGAACACACATGCAATGACACTTGTGGATCCATGTGTGGTTTGTGAAAAGAACAGACATGCAATCACACTAGGTGGATCCATGTGTGGTTTTTTTAGAGGAACATACATGCAATAGCATTGGGTGTGGTTCATGAAAAGAACACACATGCAATGACACTGGTGGATCCCTATGTGGTTTGTGAGAAGAACTAACATGCAATGACTCTAGCTATGGTTCATGAAAAGAACACACATGCAATGACATTGGTGGATCCATGTGTGCTTTGTGAAAATAATAGACATGCAATCACACTAGGTGGATCCATGTGTGGTTCATGAAAAGAACAGACATGTAATGACACTGGCGGATCCATGTGTGGTTTGTGAGAAGAACACACATCCAATGACACTGGGTGTGGTTCATGGAAAGAACAGACATGCAATGACTCTAGTTGTGGTTCATGAAAAGAACACACATCCAATGACACTGGTAGATCCATGTGTGGTTCATGAGAAGAACACACATCCAATGACACTGGGTGTGGTTCATGTAAAGAACACACATCCAATGACACTGGTGGATCCATGTGTGGTTTGTGGAAAGAACAGACATGCAATGACACTGGGTGTGGTTCATGAAAAGAACACACATGCAATGACACTGGTGTATCCTTATGTGGTTTGTGAGAAGAACACACATGCCATGATTCTAGCTATGGTTCATGAAAAGAACACACATGCAATGACACTGGTTGATCAATATGTGGTTTGTGGAAGGAACAGACATGCAATGACTCTAGCTGTGGTTCATGAAAAGAACAGACATGCAATGACACTGGTGAATGCATATGTGGTTTGTGCAAAGAACAGACATGCAATGTCTCTAGCTATGGTTCATGAAAAGAACACACATGCAATGACACCGGTGGATCCATGTGTGGTTCGTGAGAAGAACACACATCCAATGACACTGGTGGATCCTTATGTGGTTTGTGAGAAGAACAAACATGCATTGACACTGGCTGTGGTTCATGAGAAGAACACACATGCAATGACACTGGTGTATCCTTATGTGGTTTCTGAGAAGAACACACATGCAATGACTCTAGCTGTGGTTCATGAAAAGAACACACATGCAATGACACTGGTGGATCCATGTGTGGTTCCTGAGAAGAACACACATGCAATGACACTAGGTGTGGTTCATGAAAAGAACAGACATGCAATGGCACTTGTGGATCCTTATGAGGATTGTGAGAAGAACTGACATGTGATGACTCTATCTATGGTTCATGAAAAGAACACACATGCAATGACACTGGTGAATCCATGTGTGGTTTGTGAAAAGAACAGACATGCAATCACACTAGGTGGATCCATGTGTGGTTTGTTTAGAAGAACATACATGCAATGGCATTGGGTGTGGTTCATGAAAAGAACACACATGCAATGACACTGGTGGATCCCCATGTGGTTTGTGAGAAGAACTAACATGCAATGACTCTAGCTATGGTTCATGAAAAGAACACACATGCAATGTAACTTGTGGATCCATGTGTGGATTGTGAAAATAATAGACATGCAATCACACTAGGTGGATCCATGTGTGGTTCATGAAAAGACCAGACATGTAATGACACTGGTGGATCCATGTGTGGTTTGTGAGAAGAACACACATCCAATGACACTGGGTGTGGTTCATGGAAAGAACAGACATGCAATGACACTAGCTGTGGTTCATGAAAAGAACACACATCCAATGACACTGGTAGATCCATGTGTGGTTCATGAGAAGAACACACATCCAATGACATTGGGTGTGGTTCATGGAAAGAACACACATCCAATGACACTGGTGGATCCATGTGTGGTTTGTGGAAAGAAAAGACATGCAATGACACTAGGTGTGGTTCATGAAAACAACAGACATGCAATGATACTGGTGGATCCATGTGTGGTTTGTTAGAAGAACACACATGCAATGACTCTAGTTGTGGTTCATGAAAATAATAGACATGCAATGATACTGGTGGATCCATATGTGGTTTGTGGAAAGAACAGATATGCAATGACTCTAGCTGTGGTTCATGAAAAGAACACACATGCAATGACACTGGTGGATCCATGTGTGGTTCATGAGAAGAACACACATCCAATGACACTGGGTGTGGTTCATGAAAATAACACACATCCAATGACACTGGTGGATCCATGTGTGGTTTGTGGAAAGAACGGACATGCAATGACACTAGGTGTGGTTCATGAAAAGAACACACATGCAATGACACTGGTGTATCCTTATGTGGTTTGTGAGAAGAACAAACATGCAATGACTCTAGCTATGGTTCATGAAAAGAACACACATGCAATGACACTGGTGGATCCATATGTGGTTTGTGGAAGGAACAGACATGCAATGACTCCAGCTGTGGTTCATGAAAAGAACAGACATGCAATGACACTAGTGGATCCATATGTGGTTTGTGGAAAGAACAGTGATGCAATGTATCTAGCTATGGTTCATGAAAAGAACACACATGCAATGACACTGGTGGATCCATGTGTGGTTCATGAGAAGAACACACATCCAATGACACTGGTGGATCCTTATGTGGTTTGTGAGAAGAACAGACATGCAATGACACTGGTTGTGGTTCATGAGAAGAACACACATGAAATGACACTGGTGTATCCTTATGTGGTTTCTGAGAAGAACACACATGCAATGACTGTAGCTGCGGTTCATGAAAATAACACACATGCAATGACACTGGTGGATCCATGTGTGGTTCCTAAGAAGAACACACATGCAATGACACTAGGTGTGGTTCATGAAAAGTACAGACATGCAATGGCACTGGTGGATCCTTATGAGGTTTGTGAGAAGAACTGACATGTGATGACTCTATATATGGTTCATGAAAAGAACACACATGCAATGACACTGGTGGATCCATGTGTGGTTTGCAAAAAGAATAGACATGCAATCACACTAGGTGGATCCATGTGTGGTTTGTTTAGAGGAACAAACATGCAATGGCATTGGGTGTGGTTCATGAAAAGAACAGACATGCAATGACACTAGTGGATCCCTATGTGGTTTGTGAGAAGAACTAACATGCAATGACTCTAGCTATGGTTCATGAAAAGAACACACATGCAATGACACTGGTGGATCCATGTGTGGTTTGTGAAAATAACAGACATGCAATCACACTAGGTGGATCCATGTGTGGTTCATGAAAATAACAGACATGTAATGACACTGGTGGATCCATGTGTTGTTTGTGAGAAGAACACAAATCCAATGACACTGGGTGTGGTTCATGGAAAGAACACACATGCAATGACTCTAGCTGTGGTTCATAAAAATAACACACTTGCAATGATACTGGTGGATCCATGTGTGATTCATGAGAAGAACATACATCCAATCACAGTGGGTGTGGTTCATGAAAAGAACACATATCCAATGACACTGGTGGATCCATGTGTGGTTTGTGGAAAGAATATACATGCAATGACACTGGCTGTGGTTCATGAAAAGAACACACATGCAATGACACTGGTGTATCCTTATGTGGTGTGTCAGAAGAACACGCATGCAATGACTCTAGCTGTGGTTCATGAAAAGAACACACATGCAATGACACTAGTGGATCCATATGTAGTTTGTGGAAGGAACATACATGCAATGACACTGTTGGATCCATATGTGGTTTGTGGAAAGAACAGACATGCAATGACTCTAGTTGTGGTTCATGAAAAGAACAGACATGCAATGACACTGGTGGATCCATATGTGGTTTGTGGAAAGAACAGACATGCAATGACTCTAGCTATGGTTAATGAAAGAACAGCCATGCAATGACACTAGTGGATCCATGTGTGGTTCATTAGAAGAACACACATCCAGTGACACGGGGTGTGGTTCATGAAAATAACACACATCCAATGACATTGGTGGATCCATGTGTGATTTGCGGAAAGCACAGACATGCAATGACACTGGGTGTGGTTCATGAAAAGAACACACATGCAATGACACTGGTGTATCCTTATGGGGTTTATGGAAGGAACAGACATGCAACGACTCTAGCTGTGGTTCATGAAAAGAGCAGACATGCAATGACACTGGTGGATCCGTATGTGGTTTGTGGAAAGAACAAACACGCAATGACTCTAGCTATGGTTTATGAAAAGAACACACATGTAATGACGCTAGTGGATCCATGTGTGGTTCATGAGAAGAACACACATCCAATGACACTGGTGGATCCTTATGTGGTTTGTGAGAAAAACAGACGTGCAATGACACTGGCTGTGGTTCATGAGAAGAACACACATGCAATGACACTGGTGTATCCTTATGTGGTTTGTGAGAAGAACAAACATGCAATGACTCTAGCTATGGTTCATGAAAAGAACACACATGCAATGACACTAGTGGATCCATGTGTGGTTCATGAGAAGAACACACATGCAATGACACTGGGTGTGGTTCATGAAAAGAACATACATGCAATGGCACTGGTGCATCCTTATGTGGTTTGTGAGAAGAACTGACATGCAATGACTCTAGCTATTGTTCATGAAAAGAACACACATTCAATGACACTGGTGGATCCATGTGTGGTTTGTGAAAAGAACAGACATGCAATCACACTAGGTGGATCCATGTGTGGTTTGCTTAGAGGAACATACATGCAATGACACTGGGTGTGGTTCATGAAAAGCAAATACATGCAATGACACTAGTGGATCCCTATGTGGTTTTTGAGAAGAACTGACATGCAATGACTCTAGCTATGGTTCATGAAAAGAACACACATGCAATGACACTGATGGATCGATGTGTGGTTTGTCAAAAGAACAGACATGCAATCACAGTAGGTGGATCCAGGTGTGGTTCATGAAAAGAACAGACATGCAATGACACTGGTGGATCCTTGTGCGATTTGTGAGAAGAACAAAGATCCAATGATATTGGGTGTGGTTCATGGAAAGAACAGACATGCAATGACTCTAGTTGTGGTTCATGAAAAGAACACATGTGCAATGACACTGGTGGATCCATGTGTGGTTTGTGAGAAGAACACACAACCAATGACACTAGGTGTGGTTCATGAAAAGAGCACACATCCAATGACACTGGTGGATCCATGTGTGGTTTGTGGAAAGAACAGACATGCAATGACACTAGGTGTGGTTCATGAAAGGAACAAACATGCAATGATACTGGTGGATCCATGTGTGGTTTGTTTAGAAGAACACACATGCAATGACTCTAGCTATGGTTCATGAAAATAACAGACATGCAATGCCACTAGTGGATCCATATGTGGTTTGTGGAAAGAACAGACATGCAATGACTCAAGCTGTGGTTCATGAATAGAACAGACATGCAATGAGACTAGTGGATCCATGTGTTGTTCATGAGAAGAACACACATCCAATGACACTGCTGGATCCTTATCTGGTTTGTGAGAAGAACAGACATGCAATGACACTGGTTGTGGTTCATGAGAATAACACACATGCAATGACACTGGTGTATCCTTATGTGGTTTGTGAGAAGAACACACATACAATGACTCTAGTTGTGGTTCATGAAAAGAACACACATGCAATGACACTGGTGCATCCATGTGTGGTTCATGAGAATAACACATATGCAATGTCACTGGGTGTGGTTCATGAAAAGAACAAACATGCAATGACACTGGTGGATGCTTATGTGGTTTGTGAGAAGAACTGACATGCAATGAATCTAGCTATGGTTCATGAAAAGAACACACATGCAATGACACTGGTGGATCCATGTGTGGTTTGTGAGAATAACACCCATGCAATGACACTAGGTGTGGTTCATGAATAGAAAATACATGCAATGGAACTGGTGGATCCTTATGTGGTTTGTGAGAAGAACTGACATGCAATAACTCTATCTTGGGTTCATGAAAAGAACACACATGCAATGACACTGGTGGATCCATGTGTGGTTTGTGAAAAGAACACACATGCAATCACACTAGGTGGATGTCGCTGTGTTGGGAACGGTAGTACCTAAAAAGGTTAAATAGAGGTGTGGGGACTCGCAGGAAAGCTATCGACGGCGTCCGCAGGCAAGATTGGATACGAGCGAGTGTAGCGGGACACAAGAAGTACCCAGGTTCGGGGCCCTCGGGGAGAGGTAAAGCCCCTACTCCTGCCTGATCTGACTAGGTGAAATATACGAGCTACAAGTGCTCCTCGAGCTGTATCCTTTAGCTACTGCCAATGAACTGAGACCAACCCTTTCTACTGAGGCCTTCCCTCTCCTTATATAGGAAGAGAGACGAGGGTCACACTGGCTAGTCCGACTGGCGGGCCCCATAGGCGGGTCCCAGCCGGCTAGTCATCTACAGTACCCGGCATGGTATGTCACATCGGTGTATGAGCCAGATGGTCGAGGCATAGTGGACGCCAGGCGAGCCCGTCTGCCGTCAAGACAGCATCGTTTCGCTGCCGCCCACGCCAAGTCTTCGTATGGGCGGTGGTTGCCCGCCTTGTCGTCAGATAGGGCGTGCCGCAATCGATACGCACGCCGCCCTGCTCTCTGATTGATCCGCCACGCTGTTGTATCCGGATATTTTTTCCGGGTCCGCCACCGGTGGTAGCCGGTCCCTCCCCGCCCCTGTCCGGCCAGATCTCGTCACCGCCGAGACCGACTGTCCTATTTCTTACTCGGGTGGGGTATTCGGGGATCATCCCCCTGACACTAGCCCCCGAGCGCGTGTGGATTCTGCCCCTGGACGAAATGCGCGCGCCCTCCCTTATGCTTTTCGAATTTTGATCCGCCGAGCTCGGCGTTGCGCTTACCGTGACGCCGACGCTGGCCACGCGCCGACGCCGCTTATCATCGCCTGTGGCGGCAGCGTAACGTCCGCCGCGGCGCCGCCGGAACCGCTTGCCCGGGCGCCTCGGTTTCGCCCCAGATCTTCACAGATCCTGTCCCGGCACACGGGATCTAGGCGGCGGTTGGGATGTGAGTCGTCCGGATGCGCACCACGTGGCCCCGCCGACGGTTGCCCTTCGGTCCCTTAAAGGGATGCCGCGGGGGAAGCAGTTCTTTTCCTTCGCTCCCCCGCTGCAATCCTCCTCTCCTTCTCGCGCGCTGCTGCTTCTGTGCTCTTGCCCTCTGCACCGCCCGCTCGCCGCCGTCGATGCTATGGGCCCCCGTCACTCCTCCGTTGCTGCCCCTTCTCCTCAGCCGGAAATGGCCGCTGACCGTGGAGCCTGGTGCGGCTCCTCCATCACCGAGGACCAGATCGCGAAGTACCGCGTGACCCGCGTCCTTCCGCCGGCGGAGGAGGTGGCGGTGCGGTTGGCGCCGGTGGGGAAGAGTTGCCGCATCCGGCGGAGGGAGAGCGCGTGATCTTTCTCTCGCACTTGGCACGCGGGTTCGCGCTGCCGCTGCATCCCTTCTTCCTCACATTTCTGGCCTTCTTCGACCTCTGCCTCCACCACCTCGGCGCCAACGCCATCGGAACGCTGGCGCACTTCATGGCGTTCTGCGAGAGCTACCTCGGGATCCAGCCGGATCTCGGGCTCTTCTGCCGGCTCTTCCGAGTTCGGCCGCAGGTCTAGTACACGAAGGGCCCTCTAGTCGTCTATGGCGACGCCTCCATATACTCACGCTCCCAATCCGGTTACCCGAAGTTCCTGCTCCAGGACACAGTACGGCTGTGGCAGCAGTCGTACTTTTACGTCAAGAACGTCACCGGCGCCGACCGGATAAACCTGCCGGCCTTCCAAGACGTCGAGTCCAGCCGGCAAAACTGGGACTTGAAGGTCTACGACGACAAGGCGGAGACGGACGCGATGCTGGCATGCATGCGCTCCCTTGTCACCTGCCAGCTAACCGGTCGGGACATCACCCTTAGCTGGATGTCCCGGCTGATGATGCCGCTCCAGCAGCGGGCACACAAGATGTGCTTTACTCGGCCGGCTGGACCCGACCGTTGTCAGCCGTGATCCCTGCTACCACAACTTGAAGGAGTGGTTGTGGACGATCAGCAAGGAGCGGCTGCCGGAGAACTGGAAGTTCAGCCTGGCGCCCTACAGCCGGGAGAACCGCGCGCCCCGGGTATGTTCTTGTAGCCGGAATTTTTGCTTATTCCCTCTGTTATTTCCTTGTTCTATCTGGCTGACCCCTTTGTGTTTGCCATATCTTCCCCTGCATCCTTCGCGAGGAGGGCGACGCTCCTCTCGAGGTGTTCGCGCCGGATTTGCCCGAGCCGCGCGCTCGGCGATCCGGCGAGGAATCGGATGGGGACGGCGATGGCTTCCCCAGCCGGAACGACGAGCCGGACGCCGACCCGCACGCGGTGGTGCACGAGGAGGAGGATGTCGGCCCGACCACGGAGCGGCGGCGGCGCGGCCGGCGGCAAGCAGCGGAGCGGCTCCGGCCATTCCGGCTCCCGCCGGCCCGCGGCGGAGGAGCCTGCTCCGAAGAGGGGCCGGACTAGCGCCCTGCCACCAAGCCGGCTTGGCCGGAAGAAAGGGCCGCCCCCGGTTGTGCCGGGGTACATTTTTTCTCCCTCCTCCCCTTGGTGCTTTCTGTTTGTTTTGCCTTGTCCTTGTTTTTCTGACTTCAGCCTGTTTTCCTCTTGTCTTTTCCTCTTTCTCTTTAGCGCACTGGTTTCTTTCGGTGCCGCGAGCCCGACTCGGACGCCAGCCGGGTCGCCGCCTCGCGCCCCGATGGTTCCAACCGGCGCCTCCCCTTCCTCTGAGGTGCAGCCTCCTTCTCCTCCTCAAGCCGAGCTGCCCTCCCATGGAGGGTTCTTCCGGGCGCCTTGAGGAGGGGCAAGGAGCTTGTCGTGGTAGGCGACGACGACTCCGACGAGGCGCTCGGGGAGGAGTGGCAGACGGCGGTGCTCGCGGCGAAGGAGTCCTTGGCCGTCAACGCCGTGGACGACGACGCCTCTTCCGCCGCTTCGCTGTTGGATCTTGCCGCCACGCTCGAGCTGACGGTGAAGGAGATCCGGCTGCTTGAGGCCACAACCGGTGGAACCCGTAGCCTGGAGCAGAAGCTTGCTGCCGCCAACGGGACCTCCCAGAGTAAGTCCGCCTCATCCGTTCGGCTCTCTTTTTTTTGTAATAGCCGGCTTTTTTGCAGCCATCCTCGTGTGTGCTCAGCGCGAGATCGATCGCTTGAAGAAAGCGAACGACCGGCTGAGCAGGTCCAACTCCACGCTGCGTTTGTAGAACAAGGACTAGCACGCACGGGTAGACGGCTTGGAGGCTACCGTCAAGGAGCACGACGCCTCGCTCGCTAGCCGGGCCGAAGCCTTCTCCCTTCTCGAGGCCCAGAACAAGGACCAAGAGAAGGAGATAAAACGGCTAGCGGTCAAGGAGAAGGCGCTGGTGGAGGAGCTGATGCAAGTCAGCCGCACCGCCAAAGGTGAGTTATTTCTTCCATCTTCTTTTCCTTCCGGATCCGGTAGCCAGATTTGACTCCTCTTTTCTGACAGCCTTTTACCCCGGCATAGACCTGCTGGCCTACAACCGGCTGCAGGAGAACTGGCCGGGAGCGTAGCCGACGGCTCAGGAGCTCGTCATTCTTCTTGGCGAGGAGGCCGCGAAGCTTCGTCAGGCGGCGCGGGACATCTTCTCCTTCATGTGGCCGGAGGCTCCAGTTTCGGAGATGATGGCGCAGCTGGCGGCGAAGGTGGGAGAGGTGCCGGCTGCGGTGGACCGGCTGCAGGATCTGGCAGCGCGGGGTGGAGCGGAGATGGCCCTAGCGCTGATGCTTTCGTGGTACAAGGATGCTCGCGTCGAGAAGATCGACGGGGGCTTCCGCGCCGGAGCCGATCTTGCCGCCATCTGCCAAGCCCATCCGGAGCTTCGCGGGTCCACCATCAAGATCACGGACTACGTGGATCCGGACGAGGTGCTCACCGACTCGGAGTCCCTCGACACTCCGGATGCGGAGTCCTCGGTGCCGCTGTCTGCCAGCGCCGGAGCCGGAACGAGCACTGCGGCTCCGCCCCCGCCTCCAGCATCTGCCAGCCAGGAGCGTCCCCACGGCAAAGGCCCTGCCGTTTAGCTATTGCCCCGGGATGCCGGGTGTATTTGTTTTATTCTAGATTATCGTAAAACTTGTCTGTCTGTACCGGCTATCTTTGATGCCGGGTAACTCTCGGGAGCTTCGTCTCCCTTTTGCTTGTTAATATTGAATTCTTGGGTCTTCCTTTATTTGTGTCTTGAGTTTTCCTTTGATATCTTTGCCGGCTCACTTCGCCCGGCTGACCTAGCCCGGCTACACACCTTTAGCCGGATGAACTACACCTCCAGTGGGGGCGCGCCAGTGCACCCACTGGGTGTAGCCCCCGAGATTCGGAGTAGTTGGCGTAGCCAGGTGCTTCGAATCTTCCTTGTTCTTCCCCGCTCTTCTAACTTTATCCGACTGGCCTCACCCCAGTCGGCTGCTTTCGTCGGCTGGACGCCTTCAGCCGGGGGAACCATCATTCCGATGAAGGGGCGAAGCACTCCATCGTGTAACCGAGATTCGGTAGTCGGGCGTAGCAGTGCTTCAATCTTTCTTGTCCTTTATTGCTCCCGCCCTTGCCCTCACCTGGGCTCCGAACCGCCGGCTAAACACCCTTAGTCGGCCAGGAACTACAAGATTCCACTGGGGGCACGCGAGCGCACCTAGTGGGTGTAGCCCCCGAGATTCAAAGCGCTTGATGAAGGCAAGGGCTTCGAATCTTCTTTCCTTATCCTGAATTCCGACTCGAAGTAGTCGGACAAGAACGCACATATGCATACACATACATCTTCATAGGTTAATAGGTTAGTCCGTCAAATCGTAGCCGGAAACGGCTTATTTTTCAAAAACTGGCTTGCTCCTTTCTAGGCACTTAGTCGCTTTCTCGTGTGTTCTGCTGTTTTTGCTGCGTCCTTGCCGGACAGCCGGGTTGCGGTCTGCAGCCGAAATCGAAGGGAGCTGACAGTACATTACACACGGTACTAGCGGCTTAGCGGCTGGATTGGTTTGAGCAAGTTGCGGGGCCGGGACGCCTGATCTGTCACACCTCTTCCCCGTTTTTCATGTGGGGTGCCTCGGGCTTTTGCTCTTGCTAGCCGGGTAGCCGGGTTGCGGTCTGTAGCTGAGACGAAGAGTGGGCCTCTGACATCATCGCACACTACTCAGCCGATTAGTTGGCTTAGCAGGCCGGGCCAGCCGGTGAGCCCCCGGGTAGGGGTAGCCGGAGCCGGAAAGATTTTTAATCGGAGAACAGGTGCGCACACACTTTCAGAAGGAGCCCCCGAGATTCTCGTGGGATTCCGCATTTTCATTTATGAGGTTTTCGGGATACATACACTGTTTGGCAACTAGGTGTAAAAGGGGCGCAGCAGGGCCGCGTTCCACGGACGTCCGGTCTCCTCGTCCGATTTGTCCATCTTGTTCTTGCGCGGCTGCTGCGCGTCGATGAGGTAGTAAGAGTCGTTGGGCAGTGCCCGGCTAACGATGAAGGGGCCCTCCCAGGGTGGTGATAGCTTGTGCATGCCCTTCGTGTCTTGCACCAGCCGGAGAACCAGGTCACCCTCGCGGAATGCGACTGGGCGAATCCGGCTGGAATGGTAGCGGCGTAATCGTTGTTGGTACAGGGCGGATCTGGACAGGGCCAGCTCGCGGGCCTCCTCTAGGAGATCTACCCTGTCCTCCCGCGCCTCCCTGTTGGCCTGCTCGTCGTAGAGGAGCTTGCGGGGGGAGTCGAATTCGATGTCGGCGGAGAGGACGGCTTCCAATCCATAGACCAGGAAGAACGGCGTGTAGCCGGTTGATCTATTCGGTGTGGTGCGGAGGCTCCACTGCATAGCCGGAAGTTCTTCGGTCCAGCATCCGGGTGACCGCTCCAATGGCTCGATGAGACGTGGTTTGATGCCGGCTAGCACCAAGCCGTTTTCTCATTTGACCTGCCCATTGGACTGTGGATGTGCAACGGAGGCGAGGTCTAGCCGGATGCCCTTGTTGCTGCAGAACCGGGCGAAGGCCCCCTTGGCGAAGTTCGTGCCGTTGTCGGTGATGATGCTGTTGGGGTAGCCGAAGCGGTTGATGATGTCGGTGAAGAAGGTAACAACCGTCGCCCCGTCCAGCTTCCGGATAGGCTTGGCCTCGATCCACTTTGTGAACTTGTCCACCGCTACCAGCAGGTGGGTCATTCCCGCGCGAGCTCGCTTGAAGGGCCCGACCATGTCAAGGCCCCAAACCGCGAAGGGCCAGGTGATCGGTATGGTATTGAGCACCGAGGTTGGCATGTGCCTGAGCTGCCCGAAGTGTTGGCACCCCTTGCATGCGCGGACCAGCTGTTCGGCATCCTCGAGGGCGGTGGGCCAATAGAAGCCGTGGCGAAACGCCTTGGCGACTATCGCCCTTGACGAAGCATGGTGCACGCACTCGCCCTGGTGGATGTCCTTGAGTAGCCGGTGGCCTGTGTCTACATCTACACATCTTTGGAAGATACCGGATACACTGCGCTTGTATAGCTCGCCGTTTATGATGGTGTATGTATGCGTGCAGCGTCGGATTTGTCTGGCCTCCACCTCGTCATCTGGGAGCTCGTTGTTGGCGATGTAGCTCATGAAGGGTTGTGCCTAGGATCGCACTTCCCGGATGACGAGGACGCTCCTGTCCTCCGGTTGTCGGGTGTCGGTGGGCCGTCTGGGTGGGATGTCCGGGGTGGCAGCCCCCGAGCCACTGGGCGAGCCGGTAGCCCCCGGGTCCTGCGAGCCGGAGGGCACCGCCTGGCCAGAGTTGGCGCGAGCTTTCTTCTTTGGTGGCTCCACCGGCTCCGCCTCCGCTGCCCCGGCTACCGGGACACTCCCCGCCCAGATGATGGAATCTGATTCCGGCGATGGGTCGATGGATGGCTTGTGCAGGTGCTCCAGGGAGACCCCTGGTGGGATGGCCTGCCTGGTGGACCCTATCTACGAGAGCGCGTCGGCTGCCTCGTTGTTGGTGCGAGGGACGTGATGAAATTCACATCCGTCGAAGGAGGATCTTAGCTTCTGGATGTGGAACCGGTAGAGGGCCATGTTGGCATCTCTGGCGTCCCATTCCCCGGATACCTGTTGTACCACCAAGTCTGAATCGCCGAAGCACAGGATCCGGTTGATGCCGATTTCCTTGGCCAATGGAGCCGTGCGCGCCGCGCCTCGTATTCGTCTATGTTGTTGGAGGCCTTGAAGTGGATCTGCAACACGTACTCCAGCCGGTCTCCCTTGGGCGAGGTGAGCACGATGCCGGCTCCCAAGCCCCCGAGCATCTTCGACCCATCGAAGTGCATCCTCTAGTGGTTCGAATCCGGAACCGGTGGGAGATACTGGGTCTCAGCCCAGTCGATGAGGAAGTCAGCCATTGCCTGTGACTTGATCGTGAGCCGGGGCTCATACTGGATGGAGTAGGCGGCGAGCTCGATGGCCCATTTGGTGACCCGGCCGGTGGCGTCCTTGTTGCCGATGATTTCCGAAAGGGGTGCAGTGCACACGACCTTGATCGGGTGCTCCTGGAAGTAGTGCTTGAGCTTCTTGCATGCTAGGTACACGCCGTAGCACATCTTTTGGTAGTGGGGGTAGTTCTGCTTGGAGAGGGAGAGAACCTCGCTGAGGTAGTAGACGGGCCTCTGAACTTGCTGAGCCTTGCCTTCCTCGGGGCGCTCCACCACCAGGACGATGCTGACGACCCGGCTGGTGGCTGCTATATAGAGCAACATCGGCTCCTTGCTAGCCGGTGTGGCTAGAACCGGCGCCGTGGACAGCATGCGCTTGAGATCGTGAAACGCGGTGTCGGCCTGCGAAGTCCAAGAGAACTTGTCCGTCTTTTTCATCAGCTGGTACAACGGAAGTGCCTTCTCCCCCAGCCGGCTGACGAAACGACTAAGGGAAGCCAGGCATCCGGTGAACTTCTGGACTCCAAGCAGGTTCTTGGGCGGTTGCATCCTTTCGATGGTCGCGATCTTCTCCGGATTTGCCTCGATGCCTCGCTGAGATACGAGGAAACCGAGTAGCTGGCCGGATGGCACTCCGAAGACGCATTTGTTCGGGTTCAGCTTCATCTGGTACTGGCGGAGGTTGCCAAATGTTTCTCGCAGATCCTCGAGGAGGGTGCGCTTTTCCTTGGTCTTGATGACTACATCATCCACGTAAGCGTGCATGTTTCGGCCTATCTGCGAGTGCAAGCATTTCTGCATACATCACTGATAGGTGGCGCCTGCGTTTTTTAGGCCGAAAGGCATGGTTACATAGCGTAAGGCCCGTGAAGTGATAAATGATGTCTTAATCTGATCAGCCGGGTTTAGCCAGATCTGATTGTATCCGGAATAACAATCTAGAAAAGACAACAAGTCACAGCCGGCGGTGGAATCGATGACCTGATCGATACGGGGCAAGGCGAAGGGGTCTTTCGGGCATGCCTTGTTCAGGCTGGTGTAGTCGATACACATGCGCCAGGTCTTGTTCTTTTTCAACACCCGGACTGGGTTCGCCAACCAGTCCGGGTGGTATACTTCCATAATGAACCCGGCTGCGAGGAGCCGGGTGATCTCGTCACCGATTATCTTTCTCTTCTCTTCTGCGAACCGGCGCAGAGGTTGCTTGACCGGCTTGGCATCCGGACGCACATGAAGTGAGTGCTCGGCGAACTCCCTCGGCACACCCGGCATGTCTTTGGGAGACCATGCAAAGATGTCCCGATTCTCATGGAGGAAGTCGACGAGCGCGCCTTCCTATTTGTTGTCCAAGCCGGCACCAATGGTCATGAACTTAGTCGGGTCGGAGGGGTCGAGCAGGATCCTCTTCGTCTCCTTTGCCGGCTGGAAAGCTCCTTCTCTAACCGGTTTGCTGCTAGCCGGAATGTCCTGCTGGGCCATGACCACGTTGCACATGATCGCGCGCTTTTCTTCGGCTACGATGAGGGCCTCTGCTAGTTTGGAACCGGCTGAGGCACACTCCATCGATCGCCTGAAGCAGCCGGCGACGGTGATCACGCCGTGGGGTCCTGGCATCTTCGTCTTGAGGTATGCGTAGTGGGGGACGACCATGAACTTGGCGGTAGGCGCCGAGGAGAGCATGGTAGGAGCTCGTCAAATTTACCACCTCGAACCAGATTGGTTGGCGGAAGTTCTCCTCGGTCCGAAGATGACGTCAGCTAGATTTTTCCCAGCGAGCGCAGGCTGGCAGCGACGCCATGGAACGTCGTGGTAGTCGGGCGCAGTCGCCGCGAATGCCCAGCTTCTCCGAGGACTGGTAGAGGAGGTTGAGGCTGCTGCCTCCGTCGATGAGGACGCGAAATCGGGCAAGCGCGCGTTGGAGACGATGAGGGGGTCGAGCACCATGGCGTAGCCCCCGGGAGTCGGCAGGTGCTCCGGTTGATCTGCCCGGCTCCAGGTGATAGGGGTTTCCGACCAGTTCAGGTACTGGGGGACCAGAGAAACGATGGCGTTGACCTCCTTGGAGCGTCGCCTGCGGCTGTGCTTGTCGTCCTGTTCCGTCTCGAAGATGTGGTAGGCGGCGTGCGGCTGGGGGTAGCCGTTGTTGTTGTTGCCGCCGTTGCCGCCGTTACCAGCATCACCGGCTCCCCTAGCCGGTGATGGGGTCCACCGGTGGGAGGCGGAGACGGATGGTTGCCCTGGTCCTTTAGCTGGCGAGTCCAGCTGCAGTTCCGGGTGGTGTGCGTAGCCGGTTTGAAGGGACCGCTATGCCACTTGCACGGGCCGTCAATCATCTGGTCGAAGGTGAGCCGGGGCTTCTACCTTCTTGCATCGTTAGCCGGTGCGTCGGGCGCACCCTCTACGGCATTGACCTGCCGTGCGTGGTAGCGAGGCTTCTGTTGCCTGTCCTGGCGGTCCCCGTGGAACCGGTTGTCGTTGCCGTGGCGTCTAGAGGATCCGGCTTCACCAGCCGGATTGCTCGGACGGTCGCGAGCCGGCTCCGTGGGAGTCGGACGGCCTTCCGCGTTTACTCGGAGGGGCTTCTTCATGGCGGCATCTGCCGTGGCGTACTGGTCAGCAACCGTCATGAGCTCCGCCATGGTCTTCGGCTCGTCACATAGTAGCCGGTGGCGAAGCATGGTGCCTTCTCGGCATCCTTCGATGAAGAAACCAATGGCTTGGCTCTCCAGGATGCCCTCGCAAGTGTTGCGGAGCTCCGTCCACTTGGCGAGGTACTCGCGGTCGGTCTCGTGGTCGCCCTGGACGCACAAGGCCAGGTCGCGCGGGCGTCCTGGGCGCTTGTAGGTGCCGTTGAAGTTGCGGACGAAAACCTTCTCGAAATCAGGCCAGGCGTTGATGCTGTTGGGCGCGAGGCTATTGAGCCAGGTCCTTGCCGACCCGGTTAGCATGAGAGGGACGTAGCGCACGGCTGTGTGCTTATTCCCGTGGGCGATGCCGACTGCCGTGGCATAGTCGGTCAGCCAGTCTTCCGGCTTCATCTGCCGCCGTGCCAGGAGTGTCCCCGGCGGGAGAATTATCCGGAAACGGCTCGTTCCGGATGCAGGGTCCGAAACAAACCGGTCCGGTAGAATCTTCCTCCTCCGTGACGCGTGCTTGAGCGAGCAGCTCGATGCGGTCACGGGCATCCGGACAATCCGGGTTGGGCGCACCCACCAGGCCTGAGAGGCGGGAACCGGCTGGTCTGGGTGCTCCGGCTAGCGGGGGTGGAGGTGGCAGGTTGCTGTTGACCGTGTGCTCCTGGCGCGGCTGGCCCCTGTTGCCGGAGCTGCGACGTCTGCTGTGGGCCCTAGCCGGCTGAGGGGAGGACGCCTGCTGCGTGTCACGTGGTGCGCCCCTGCTGTTGGCGGGTAGCCTGCTTCCTCTGGAGTAGCTAAGGTCCTCCTGCATCTGCCGGTTGGCCCCTGCTCCTTTCGTCCATGACGCGAAGGAGCTCTGGAGGCGTGCTGGCGGGCCCCCTCCTCGCCCTCCAGGCTAGGTAGTTCTTCTGTTGCGGCTCGTGCCGCGCGCAAGTTCTTGATGGGCGTGCTGTAGGTGGGCCGTGTAGGGGCAGGCGCGGGATCTGGTTCTCCGTCCTTCTCCATCCTGACACCTAGCTCACCGCCTCGACGTCGTACCTGGCCACGCCGGCTCGGCTCCACGGTAGCCAGGGTGAGGCCGTGCGCGCGGTCATACTCGCGCCTGGCGATCTCCAGCTGCTTGCTGGCTGCCACCAGCTCCATGGCCTCCTAGAGGAGGATCTATCTCTCCATGGTGAAGTTGGCCTCCTTCTCCTCCGGGTTGTCCCCGAGGGTAACCGGCGTCAGGAGCCGATCAATGGCATCCTCGACCGGGTTCTGAGGCTGCGAGGGAGCGGAAGTTCCGACCTCGTCCACGCCTCGGTCCCGCGGCCGGCGGGGCTGCGAGCTGGACCTGGCCATCAGGACCTCCACGCCGCAAGGTGCGGCGGAGGTGGAGCCGCCTGAGCATGGCGGCCCCGTGACAGAGACGATTTCCCTAGGGAAACGCTCCGGGATGGTGGCGACGTAGACGGGGAGATCGCCGAATAGCAGAACGGTGCTGTTTGCCGGGAAGGTAGTTTCGGCGAAGCAGGAGGCGTTGTCGATGATGCAGTCGAACTTGCCAAGCGTGAGCACCAGGCCGAAGGCCACGCGCTCACCGGCTGAAGTGCGGGGTCCCGTGCGGAACGTGACTCCGGTCGAAGCCATTGGCCCCACGGTGGGCGCGAACTGTCGTTGTGTTGGGAACGGCAGTACCTAAAAAGGTTAGATAGAGGTGTGGGGACTAGCAAGAAAGCTATCGACGGCGTCCGTAGGTGAGATTGGATACGAGTGAGCGTAGAGGGACGCAAGAAGTACCCAGGTTCGGGGCCCTCGGGGTGAGGTAAAGCCCCTACTCCTGCCTGATCTGACTAGGTGAAATATACGAGCTACAAGTGCTCCTCGAGCTGTATCCTTTAGCTATTGCCTTAAATGAACTGAGACCAACCCTTTCTACTGAGGCCCTCCCTCTCCTTATATAGGAAGAGAGGCGAGGGTCACACTGGCTAGTCCGGCTGGCAGGCCCCACAGTGAGTCGGGTCCCAGTCATCTCTGATACCGGCATGGTATGTCACATCGGTGTATGGTATATGGTATGCGTAGAGCCTGTGGGACGCCGTGCGATCCCGTCGTCGGCCACAGACCTTGTTCGCGTCGCCCACGCCAAGTCTTCGGTATGGGCGGGTGGTTACCCATCTTGTCGTCGTACAGGGAGTGCCGTGCACTGATACGCACATCGTCCTGTCCCTCTGATTGGATCCGGCTACCTCTTCTGGGTCCGGCTACCAGGTGGTAGCCGGTCCCTCCTGTCCTGTCCGGCTGCATCTGGTCAGCCGGCCGAGACCGATTGTCCTGTTTCTTACTCGGGTGGGGTATCCGGGGATCATCCCCCTGACAGTGGATCCATGTGTGGTTCATGAAAAGAACAGACATGCAATGACATTGGTGGATCCATGTGTGGTTTGTGAGAAGAACACACATCCAATGACACTGGGTGTGGTTCATGAAAAGAACACACATCCAATGGCACTGGTTGTGGTTGATGAGAAGAACACACATGCAATGACACTGGTGGATCCATGTGTGGTTTGTGAGAAGAACACACATCCAATGACACTGGCTGTGGTTCATGAAAATAACACACATGCATTGACACTGGTGGATCCTTGTGTGGTTCATTAGAAGGATAGACATGCAATGAAACTGGGTGTGGTTCATGAAAAGAACAGACATACAATGATACTGGTGGATCCATGTGTGGTTTTTTTAGAAGAACACACATGCAATGACTCTAGATATGGTTCATGAAAAGAACAGACATGCAATGATACTTGTGGATCCATATGTGGTTTGTGGAAATAATAGACATGCAATGACTCTAGCTGTGGTTCATGAAAAGAACACACATGCAATGACACTGGTGGATCCATGTGTGGTTCATCAGAAGAACACACATCCAATGACACTGGGTGTGGTTCATGAAAAGAACACACATCCAATGACACCGGTGGATCCATTTGTGGTTTGTGGAAAGAACATACATGCAATGACACTGGGTGTGGTTCATGAAAAGAACACACATGGAATGACACTAGTGTATCCTTATGTGGTTTGTGAGAAGAACACACATGCAATGACTCTAGCTATGGTTCATGAAAAGAACACACATGCATTGACACTGGTGGATCCATATGTGGTTTGTGGAAAGAACAGACATGCAATGAGTCTAGCTGTGGTTCATGAAAAGAACAGACATGCAATGACACTGGTGGATCCATATGGGGTTTGTGGAAAGAACATACATGCGATGTCTCTAGCTATGGTTCATGAAAAGAACACACATGCAATGACACTGGTGGATCCATGTGTGGAAAGAACAGACATGCAATCACACTAGGTGGATCCATGTGTGGTTTGTTTAGAAGAACATACATGCAATGACACTGGGTGTCGTTCATGAAAACAACATACATGCAATGACACTAGTGGATCCCTATGTGGTTTGTGAGAATAACTGACATGCAATGACTCTAGCTATGGTTCATGAAAAGACACCACATGCAATGACACTGGTGGATCCATGTGTGGTTTGCGAAAAGAATAGACATGCAATCACACTAGCTGGATCCATCTGTGGTTCATGAAAAGAACAAACATGCAATAACATTGGTGGATCCATGTGTGGTTTGCGAGGAGAACACACATCCAATGACACTGGGTGTGGTTCATGAAAAGAACACACATCCAGTGGCACTGGTTGTGGTTCATGGCAAGAACACACATGCAATGACACTGGTGGATCCATGTCTGGTTTGTGAAAAGAACAGACATGCAACCACACTAGGTTGATCATTGTGTGGTTTGTTTAGAGGAACAGACATGCAATGACACTGGGTGTGGTTCATGAAAGGAACAGACATGCAATGACACTAGTGGATCCCTATGTGGTTCGTGAGAAGAACTGACATCTAATGACTCTAGCTATGGTTCATGAAAAGACACCACATGCAATGACACTAGTGGATCCATGTGTGGTTTGCGAAAAGAAGATACATGCAATCACACTAGGTGGATCCATGTGTGGTTCATGAAAAGAACAGACATGCAATGACATTGGTGGATCCATGTGTGGTTTGTGAGAAGAACACACATCCAATGACACTGGGTGTGGTTCATGAAAAGAACACACATCCAATGGCACTGGTTGTGGTTGATGAGAAGAACACACATGCAATGACATTGGTGGATCCATGTGTGGTTTGTGAGAAGAACACACATCCAATGACACTGGTTGTGGTTCATGAAAATAACACACATGCAATGACACTGGTGGATCCTTGTGTGGTTCATTAGAAGAACAGACATGCAATGACACTGGGTGTGGTTCATGAAAAGAACAGACATACAATGATACTGGTGGATCCATGTGTGTTTTTTTATAAGAACACACATGCATTGACTCTAGCCATGGTTCATGAAAAGAACAGACATGCAATGATACTGGTGGATCCATCTGTGGTTTGCGGAAAGAATAGACATGCAATGACTCTAGCTGTGGTTCATGAAAAGAACACACATGCAATGACATTGGTGGATCCATGTGTGGTTCATGAGAAGAACACACATTCAATGACACTGGGTGTGGTTCATGAAAAGACCACACATCCAATGACACTGGTGGATCCATGTGTGGTTTGTGGAAAGAACAGACATGCAATGACACTGGGTGTGGTTCATGAAAAGAACACACATGCAATGACACTAGTGTATCCTTATGTGGTTAGTGAGAAGAACACACATGCAATGACTCTAGCTATGGTTCATGAAAAGAACACACATGCAATGACACTGGTGGATCCATATGTGGTTTGTGTAAGGAACAGACATGCAATGACTCTAGCTGTGGTTCATGAAAAGAACAGACATGCAATGACACTGGTGGATCCCTATGTGGTTTGTGGAAAGAACAGACATGCAATGTCTCTAGCTATGGTTCATGAAAAGAACACACATTCAATGACACTGGTGGATCCATGTGTGGTTTGTGAAAAGAACAGACAAGCAATCACACTAGGTGGATCCATGTGTGGTTTGCTTAGAGGAACAGACATGCAATGACATTAGGTGTGGTTCATGAAAAGAACAGACATGCAATGACACTGGTGGATCCCTATGTGGTTTGTGATAAGAACTGACATGAAATAACTCTAGCTATGGTTCATGAAAAGAACACACATGTAATCACACTGGTGGATCCATGTGTGGTTTGTGAAAAGAACAGACATCTAATCACACTAGGTGGATCCAGGTGTGGTTCATGAAAAGAACAGACATGCAATGACACTGGTGGATCCAGATGTGGTTTGTGAGAAGAACACACATGCAATGACACTAGGTGTGGTTCATGAATAGAACAGACATGCAATGGAACTGGTGGATCCTTATGTGGTTTGTGAGAAGAACTAACATGCAATGACTCTATCTTGGGTTCGTGAAAAGAACACACATGCAATGACACTGGTGGATCCATGTGTGGTTTGTCAAAATAACAGACGTGCAACCACACTAGGTTGATCGTTGTGTGGTTTGTTTAGAGGAACAGACATGCAATGACACTGGGTGTGGTTCATGAAAGGAACAGACATGCAATGACACTAGTAGATCCCTATGTGGTTTGTGAGAAGAACTGACATGCAATGACTCTAGCTATGGTTCATGAAAAGACACCACATGCAATGACACTGGTGGATCCATGTGTGGTTTGTGAAAAGAACAGACATGCAATCACACTAGGTGGATCCAGGTGTGGTTTATGAAAAGAACAGACATGCAATGACACTGGTGGATCCATGTGTGGTTTGTGAGAAGAACACACATGCAATGACACTAGGTGTGGTTCATGAATAGAGGAGACATGCAATGGAACTGGTGGATCCTTATGTGGTTTCTAAGAAGAACTGACATGCAATGAATCTATCTTGGGTTCATGAAAATAACACACATGCAATGACACTGGTGGATCCATGTGTGGTTTGTGAAAAGAACAGACCTGCAACCACACTAGGTTGATCGTTGTGTGGTTTGTTTAGAGGAACAGACATGCAATGACACTAGTGGATCCCTATGTGGTTCGTGAGAAGAACTAACGTGCAATGACTCTAGCTATGGTTCATGAAAAGACACCACATGCAATGACACTGGTGGATCCATGTGTGGTTTGCGAAAATAAGAGACATGCAATCACACTAGGTGGATCCATGTGTGGTTCATGAAAATAACAGACATGCAATGACATTGGTGGATCCATGTGTGGTTTGTGAGAAGAACACACATCCAATGACACTGGGTGTGGTTCATGAAAAGAACACACATCCAATGGCACTGGTTGTGGTTGATGAGAAGAACACACATGCAATGACACTGGTGGATCCATGTGTGGTTTGTGAGAAGAACACACATCCAATGACACTGGCTGTGGTTCATGAAAATAACACACATGCATTGACACTGGTGGATCCTTGTGTGGTTCATTAGAAGTATAGACATGCAATGAAACTGGGTGTGGTTAATGAAAAGAACAGACATACAATGATACTGGTGGATCCATGTGTGGTTTTTTTTAGAAGAACACACATGCAATGACTCTAGATATGGTTCATGAAAAGAACAGACATGCAATGATACTTGTGGATCCATATGTGGTTTGTGGAAATAATAGACATGCAATGACTCTAGCTGTGGTTCATGAAAAGAACACACATGCAATGACACTGGTGGATCCATGTGTGGTTCATGAGAAGAACACACATCCAATGACACTGGGTGTGGTTCATGAAAAGAACACACATCCAATGAAACTGGTGGATCCATTTGTGGTTTGTGGAAAGAACATACATGCAATGACACTGGGTGTGGTTCATGAAAAGAACACACATGGAATGACACTAGTGTATCCTTATGTGGTTTGTGAGAAGAACACACACGCCATAACTCTAGCTATGGTTCATGAAAAGAACACACAGGCAATGACACTGGTGGATCCATATGTGGTTTGTGGAAAGAACACACATGCAATGAGTCTAGCTGTGGTTCATGAAAAGAACAGACATGCAATGACACTGGTGGATCCATATGGGGTTTATGGAAAGAACATACATGCAATGTCTCTAGCTATGGTTCATGAAAAGAACACACATGCAATGACACTGGTGGATCCATGTGTGGTTTGTGAAAAGAACAGACATGCAATCACACTAGGTGGATCCATGTGTGGTTTGTTTAGAAGGACAGACATGCAATGACACTGGGTGTGGTTCATGAAAACAACATACATGCAATGACACTAGTGGATCCCTATGTGGTTTGTGAGAATAACTGACATGCAATGACTCTAGATATGGTTCATGAAAAGACAACACATGCAATGACACTGGTGGATCCGTGTGTGGTTTGCGAAAAGAACAGACATGCAATCACACTAGCTGGATCCATGTGTGGTTCATGAAAAGAACAGACATGCAATAACATTGTTGGATCCATGTGTGGTTTGTGAGAAGAACACACATCCAATGACACTGGGTGTGGTTCATGAAAAGAACACACATCCAATGGCACTGGTTGTGGTTCATGGCAAGAACACACATGCAATGACACTGGTGGATCCATGTGTGGTTTGTGAGAAGAACACACATCCAATGACACTGGCTGTGGTTCATGAAGATAACACACATGCAATGACACTGGTGGTTCCTTGTGTGGTTCATTAGAAGGACAGACATGCAATAACACTGGGTGTGGTTAATGAAAAGAACAGACATGCAATGATACTGGTGGATCCATGTGTGGTTTTTTTAGAAGAACACACATGCAATGACTCTAGATATGGTTCATGAAAAGAACATACATGCAATGATACTTGTGGATCCATATGTGGTTTGTGGAAAGAATAGACATGGAATGATTCTAGCCGTGGTTCATGAAAAGAACACACATGCAATGACACTGGTGGATCCATGTGTGGTTCATGAGAAGAACACACATCCAATGACACTGGGTGTGGTTCATGAAAAGAACACACATCCAATGAAACTGGTGGATCCATGTGTGGTTTGTGAAAAGAACATACATGCAATGACACTGGGTGTGGTTCATGAAAAGAACACACATGCAATGACACTAGTGTATCCTTATGTGGTTTGTGAGAAGAACACACATGCAATGACTCTAGCTATGGTTCATGAAAAGAACACACATGCAATGACACTGGTGGATCCATATGTGGTTTGTGGAAAGAACAGACATGCAATGACTCTAGTTGTGGTTCATGAAAAGAACAGACATGCAATGACACTGGTGGATCCATATGTGGTTTGTGGAAAGAACATCCATGCAATGTCTCTAGCTATGGTTCATGAAAAGAACACACATGCAATGACACTGGTGGATCCATGTGTGGTTTGTGAAAAGAACAGACATGCAATCATACTGGGTGGATACATGTGTGGTTTGTTTCGAAGAACAGACATGCAATGACACTGGGTGTGGTTCATGAAAACAACATACATGCAATGAAACTAGTGGATCCCTATGTGGTTTGTGAGAAGAACTGACATGCAATGACTCTACCTATGGTTCATGAAAAGACACCACATGCAATGACACGGGTGGATCCATGTGTGGTTTGCGAAAAGAACAGACATGCAATCACACTAGGTGGATCCATGTGTGGTTCATGAAAAGAACAGACATGCAATGACATTGGTGGATCCATGTGTGGTTTGTGAGAAGAACACACATCCAATGACACTGGGTGTGGTTCATGAAAAGAACATACATCCAATGGCACTGGTTGTGGTTCATGAGAAGAACACACATGCAATGACACTGGCTGTGGTTCATGAAAATAACACACATGCAATGACACCGGTGAATCCTTGTGTGGTTCATTAGAAGGACAAACAGGCAATGACACTGGGTGTGGTTCATGAAAAGAACAGACATACAATGATACTGGTGGATCCATGTGTGGTTTTTTTAGAAGAACACACATGCAATGACTCTAGATATGGTTCATGAAAAGAACACACATGCAATGATACTTGTGGATCCATATGTGGTTTGTGGATAGAATAGACATGCAATGACTCTAGCTGTGGTTCATGAAAATAACACACATGCAATGACACTAGTGGATCCATGTGTGGTTAATGAGAAGAACACACATCCAATGACACTGGGTGTGGTTCATGAAAAGAACACACATGCAATGACACTAGTGTATCCTTATGTGGTTTGTGAGAAGAACGCACATGCAATGACTCTAGCTATGGTTCATGAAAAGAACACACATGCAATGACACTGGTGGATCCATATGTGGTTTGTGGAAGGAACAGACATGCAATGACTCTAGCTATGGTTCATGAAAAGAACAGACATGCAATGATACTGGTGGATCCATATGTGGTTTGTTTAAAGAACATACATGCAATGATACTGGTGGATCCATATGTGGTTTGTTTAAAGAACATACATGCAATGTCTCTAGCTATGGTTCATGAAAAGAACACACATGCAATGATACTGGTGGATCCATGTGTGGTTCATGAGAAGAACACACATCCAATGACACTGGTGGATCCTTATGTGGTTTGTGAGAAGAACAAACATGCAATGATACTGGTTGTGGTTCAGGAGAAGAACACACATGCAAAGACACTGGTGTATCCTTATGTGGTTTGTGAGAAGAACACACATGCAATGACTCTAGCTGTGGTTCATGAAAAGAACAGACATGCAATGACACTGGTGGATCCATATGTGGTTCCTCAGAAGAACACACATGCAATGACACTAGTTCTGGTTCATGAAAAGAACAGACACGCCATGGCACTGGTGGATCCTTATGAGGTTTGTGAGAAGAACTGACATGCGATGACTCTATCTATGGTTCATGAAAAGAACACACATGCAATGACACTAGTGGATCCATGTGTGGTTTGTGAAAAGAACAGACATGCAATCACACTAGGTGGAACCATGTGTGGTTTGTTTAGAGGAATAGAGATGCAATGGCGTTGGGTGTGGTTCATGAAAAGAACAGACATGCAATGATACTGGTGGATCCCTATGTGGTTTGTGAGAAGAACTAGCATGCAATGACTCTAGCTATGGTTCTTGAAAAGAACACACATGCAATGACACTGGTGGATCCATGTGTGGTTTTTGAAAATAACAGACATGCAATCACACTAGGTGGATCCATGTGTGGTTCATGAAAAGAACAGACATGTAATGACACTGGTGGATCCATGTGTGGTTTGTGAGAAGAACACACATCCAATGACACTGGGTGTGGTTCATGGAAAGAACAGATCTGCAATGACTCTAGCTGTGGTTCATGAAAAGAACACACATGCAATGACACTGGTAGATCCATGTGTGGTTCATGAGAAGAACACACATTCAATGACACTAGGTGTGGTTCATGAAAAAACACACATCCAATGACACTGCTGGATCCATGTGTGGTTTGTGAAAAGAACAGACATGCAATTACACTAGGTGGATCCATGTGTGGTTTGTTTAGAAGAACAGACATGCAATGACACTGGGTGTGGTTCATGAAAACAACATACATGCAATGACACTAGTGGATCCCTATGTGGTTTGTGAGAAGAACTTACATGCAATGACTCTAGCTATGGTTCATGAAAAGATACCACATGCAATGACACTGGTGGATCCATGTGTGGTTTGCGAAAAGAACAGACATGCAATCATACTAGGTGGATCCATGTGTGGTTCATGAAAAGAACAGACATGCAATGACATTGGTGGATCCATGTGTGGTTTGTGAGAAGAACACACATCCAATGACACTAGGTGTGGTTCATGAAAAGAACACACATCCAATGGCCCTGGTTGTGGTTCATGAGAAGAACACACATGCAATGACACTAGTGGATCCATGTTTGGTTTGTGAGAAGAACACACATCCAATGACACTGGCTATGGTTCATGAAAATAACACACATCTAATGACACTGGTGGATCCTTGTGTGGTTCATTAGAAGGACAAACATGCAATGACACTGGGTGTGGTTCATGAAAAGAACAGACATACAATGATACTGGTGGATCCATGTGTGGTTTTTTTAGAAGAACACACATGCAATGACTCTAGATATGGTTCATGAAAAGAACACACATGCAATGATACTTGTGGATCCATATGTGGTTTGTGGATAGAATAGACATGCAATGACTCTAGCTGTGGTTCATGAAAATAACACACATGCAATGACACTAGTGGATCCATGTGTGGTTAATGAGAAGAACACACATCCAATGACACTGGGCGTGGTTCATGAAAAGAACACACATCCAATGACACTGCTGGATCCATGTGTGGTTTGTGGAAAGAACATACATGCAATGACACTGGGTGTGGTTCATGAAAAGAACACACATGCAATGACACTGGTGTATCCTTATGTGGTTTGTGAGAAGAACACACATGCAATGACTCTAATTATGGTTCATTAAAAGAACACACATGCAATGACACTGGTGGATCCATATGTGGTTTGTGGAAGGAACAGACATGCAATGACTCTAGCTGTGGTTCATCAAAAGAACACACATGCAATGACACTGGTGGATCCATATGTGGTTTGTGGAAAGAACATACATGCAATGTCTCTAGCTATGGTTCATGAAAAGAACACACATGCAATGACACTGGTGGATCCATGTGTGGTTCACGAGAAGAACACACATCCAATAACACTAGTGGATCCTTATGTGGTTTGTGAGAAGAACAAACATGCAATGATACTGGCTGCGGTTTAGGAGATGAACACACATGCAATGACACTGGTGTATCCTTATGTGGTTTGTGAGAAGAACACACATGCAATGACTCTAGCTGTGGTTCATGAAAACAACAGAGATGCAATGACACTGGTGGATCCATATGTGGTTCCTGAGAAGAACACACATGCAATGACACTAGTTGTGGTTCATGAAAAGAACAGACACGCAATGGCACTGGTGGATCCTTATGAGGTTTGTGAGAAGAACTGACATGCGATGACTCTATCTATGGTTCATGAAAAGAACACACATGCAATGACACTGGTGGATCCATGTGTGGTTTGTGAAAAGAACAGACATGCAATCACACTAGGTGGATCCATGTGTGGTTTGTTTAGAGGAACAGACATGCAATGGCGTTGGGTGTGGTTCATGAAAAGAACAGACATGCAATGATACTGGTGGATCCCTATGTCGTTTGTGAGAAGAACTAGCATGCAATGACTCTAGCTATGGTTCATGAAAAGAACACACATGCAATGACACTGGTGGATCCATGTGTGGTTTTTGAAAATAACAGACATGCAATCACACTAGGTGGATCCATGTGTGGTTCATGAAAAGAACAGACATGTAATGACACTGGTGGATCCATGTGTGGTTTGTGAGAAGAACACACATCCATTAACATTGGGTGTGGTTCATGAAAAGAACACACATCCAATGGCACTGGTTGTGGTTCATCAGAAGAACAAACATGCAATAACACAGGTGGATCCATGTGTGGTTTGTGAGAAGAACACACATCCAATGACACTGGGTGTGGTTCATGAAAATAACACACATGCAATGACACCGGTGGATCCTTGTGTGGTTCATTAGAAGAACAGACATGCAATGACACAGGGTGTGGTACATGAAAAGAACAGACATACAATGATACTAATGGATCCATGTGTGGTTTTTTTAGAAGAACACACATACAATGACTCTAGATATGGTTCATGAAAAGAACAGACATGCAATGATACTTGTGGATCCATATGTGGTTTGTGGAAAGAATAGACATGCAATGACTCTAGCTGTGGTTCATGAAAAGAACACACATGCAATGACACTGATGGATCCATGTGTGGTTCATGAGAAGAACACACATCCAATGACACTGGGTGTGGTTCATGAAAAGAACACACATCCAATGACACTGGTGGATCCATGTGTGGTTTGTGGAAAGAACATACATGCAATGACACTGGGTGTGGTTCATGAAAAGAACACACATGCAATGACACTAGTGTATCCTTATGTGGTTTGTGAGAAGAACACACATTCAATGACTCTAGCTATGGTTCATGAAAAGAACACACATGCATTCCATATGTGGTTTGTGGAAGGAATAGACATGCAATGACTCTAGCTGTGGTTCATGAAAAGAACAGACATGCAATGTCACTGGTGGATCCATATGTGGTTTGTGGAAAGAACAGACATGCAATGACTCTAGCTGTGGTTCATGAAAAGAACACACATGCAATGACACTGGTAGATCCATGTGTGGTTCATGAGAAGAACACACATTCAATGACACTAGGTGTGGTTCATGAAAAGAACACACATCCAATGGCACTGGTGGATCCATGTGTGGTTTGTGGAAAGAACAGACATGCAATGACACTGGGTGTGGTTCATGAAAACAACAGACATGCAATGATACATGTGGATCCATGTGTGGTTTGCTTAGAAGAACACACATGCAATGACTCTACCTGTGGTTCATGAAAATAAGAGACATGCAATGACACTGGGGGATCCATATGTGGTTTGCGGAAAGAACAGACATGCAATGACTCTAGATGTGGTTCATGAAAAGAACACACATGCAATAACACTGGTGGATCCATGTGTGGTTCATGAGAAGAACACACATGCAATGACACTGGGTGTGGTTCATGAAAAGAACACACATCCAATGACACTGGTGGATCCATTTGTGGTTTGGGGAAAGAACAGACATGCAATGACACTGGGTGTGGTTCATGAAAAGAACACACATGCAATGACACTGGTGTATCCTTATGTGGTTTGTGAGAAGAACACACATGCAATGACTCTAGCTATGGTTCATGAAAAGACCACACATGCAATGACACCGTTGGATCCATATGTGGTTTGTGGAAGGAACAGACATGCAATGACTCTAGCTGTGGTTCATGAAAAGAACAGACATGCAATGACACTTGTGGATCCATATGTGGTTTGTGGAAAGAACATATATGCAATGTCTCTAGCTATGGTTCATGAAAAGAAAACACATGCAATGACACTGGTGGATCCATGTGTGGTTCATGAGAAGAACACACATCCAATGACACTAGTGGATCCTTATGTGGTTTGTGAGAAGAACAGACATGCAGTGACAGTGGCTGTAGTTCATGAGAAGAACACACATGCAATGACACTGGTGTATCCTTATGTGGTTTGTGAGAAGAACACACATGCAATGACACTGGTATCTCCATGTGTGGTTCATGAGAAGAACAAACATCCAATGACACTGGTGGATCCATGTGTGGTTTGTGGAAAGAACATACATGCAATGACACTGCGTGTGGTTCATGAAAAGAACAGACATACAATGATACTAGTGGATCCATGTATGGTTTTTTTTAGAAGAACACACATGCAATGACTCTAGATATGGTTCTTGAAAAGAACAGACATGCGATGATACTTGTGGATCCATATGTGGTTTGTGGAAAGAATAGACATGCAAAGACTCTAGCTGTGGTTCATGAAAAGAACACACATGCAATGACACTGGTGGATCCATGTGTGGTTCATGAGAAGAACACACATCCAATGACACTGGGTGTGGTTCATGAAAAGAACACACATCCAATGACACTGGTGGATCCATGTGTCGTTTGTGGAAAGAACATACATGCAATGACACTGGGTGTGGTTCATGAAAAGAACACACATGCGATGACACTAGTGTATCCTTATCTGGTTTGTGAGAAGAACACACATGCAATGACTCTAGCTATGGTTCATGAAAAGAACACACATGCAATGACACTGGTGGGTCCATATGTGGTTTGTGGAAAGAACAGACATGCAATGACACTAGCTGTGGTTCATGAAAAGAACAGACATGCAATCACACTGGTGGATCCATATGTGGTTTGTGGAAAGAACATACATGCAATGTCTCTAGCTATGGTTCATGAAAAGAACACACATGCAATGACACTGGTGGATCCATGTGTGGTTTGTGGAAAGAACAGACATGCAATCACACTAGGTGGATCCATGTGTGGTTTGTTTAGAAGAATAGACATGCAATGACACAGGGTGTGGTTCATGAAAACAACATACATGCAATGACACTAGTGGATCCCTATGTGGTTTGTGAGAAGAACTCACATGCAATGACTCTAGCTGTGGTTCATGAAAAGAAACACATGCAATGACACTGGTAGATCCATGTGTGGTTCATGAGAAGAACACACATCCAATGACACTGGGTGTGGTTCATGAAAAGAACAAACATCCAATGACACTGGTGGATCCATGTGTGGTTTGTGGAAAGAACAGACATGCAATGACACTGGGTGTGGTTCATGAAAAGAACAGACATACAATGATACTGGTGGATCCATGTGTGGTTTTTTTTAGAAGAACACACATGCAATGACTCTAGATATGGTTCATGAAAAGAACAGACATGCAATGATACTTGTGGATCCATTTGTGGTTTGTGGAAAGAATAGACATGCAATGACTCTAGTTGTGGTTCATGAAAAGAACACACATGCAATGACACTGGTGGATCCATGTGTGGTTCATGAGAAGAACACATATCCAATGACACTGGGTGTGGTTCATGAAAAGAACACACATCCAATGACACTGGTGGATCCATGTGTGGTTTTTGGAAAGAACATACATGCAATGACACTGGGTGTGGTTCATGAAAAGAACACACATGCGATGACACTAGTGTATCCTTATGTGGTTTGTGAGAAGAACACACATGCAATGACTCTAGCTATGTTTCATGAAAAGAACACACATGCAATGACACTGGTGGATCCATATGTGGTTTGTGGAAGGAACATACATGCAATGTCTCTAGCTATGGTTCATGAAAAGACCACACATGCAATGACACTGGTGGATCCATGTGTGGTTCACGAGAAGAACACACATCCAATGACAGTGGTGGATCCTTAGGTGGTTTGTGAGAAGAACAAACATGAAATGATACTGGTTGTGGTTCAGGAGAAGGACACACATGCAATGACACTGGTGTATCCTTATGTGGTTTGTGAGAAGAACACACATGCAATGACTCTAGCTGTGGTTCATGAAAAGAACAGACATGCAGTGACACTGGTGGATCCATATGTGGTTCCTCAGAAGAACACACATGCAATGACACTAGTTGTGGTTCATGAAAAGAACAGACACGCAATGGCACTGGTGGATCCTTATGAGGTTTGTGAGAACTGACATGTGATGACTCTATCTATGGTTCATGAAAAGAACACACATGCAATGACACTGGTGGATCCATGTGTGGTTTGTGAAAAGAACAGACATGCAATCACACTAGGTGGATCCATGTGTGGTTTGTTTAGAGGAACATACATGCAATGGCGTTGGGTGTGGTTCATGAAAAGAACAGACATGCAATGATACTGGTGGATCCCTATGTGGTTTGTGAGAAGAACTAGCATGCAATGACTCTAGCTATGGTTCATGAAAAGAACACACATGCAATGACACTGGTGGATCCACGTGTGGTTTTTAAAAATAACAGACATGCAATCACGCTAGGTGGATCCATGTGTGGTTCATGAAAAGAACAGACATGTATTGACACTGGTGGATCCATGTGTGGTTTGTGAGAAGAACACACATCCAATGACACTGGGTGTGGTTCATGGAAAGAACAGACATGCAATGACTCTAGCTGTGGTTCATGAAAAGAACACACATGCAATGACACTGGTAGATCCATGTGTGGTTCATGAGAAGAACACACATTCAATGACACTAGGTGTGGTTCAGGAAAAGAACACACATCCAATGACACTGGTGGATCCTTGTGTGGTTTGTGGAAAGAACAGACATGCAATGACACTGGGTGTTGTTCATGAAAACAACAGACATGGAATGATACTGGTGGATCCATGTGTGGTTTGCTTAGAAGAACACACATGCAATGACTCTAGCTGTGTTTTCATGAAAATAAGAGACATGCAATGACACTTGGGGTTCCATATGTGGTTTGCGGAAAGAACAGACATGCAGTGACTCTAGATGTGGTTCATGAAAAGAACACACATGCAATGACACTAGTGGATCCATGTGTGGTTCATGAGAAGAACACACATCCAATGACACTGGGTGTGGTTCTTGAAAAGAACACACATCCAATGACACTGGTGGATCCATGTGTGGTTTGTGGAAAGAACAGACATGCAATGACACTGGGTGTGGTTCATGAAAAGAACACACATGCAATGACACTGGTGTATCCTTATGTGGTTTGTGAGAAGAACACACATGCAATGACTCTAGCTATGGTTCATGAAAAGACCACACATGCAATGACACTGGTGGATCCATATTCGGTTTGTGTAAGGAACAGACATGCAATGACTCTAGCTGTGGTTGATGAAAAGAACAGACATGCCATGACACTGGTGGATCCATATGTGGTTTGCGGAAAGAACATATATGCAATGTCTCTAGCTATGGTTCATGAAAAGAACACACATGCAATGACACTGGTGGATCCATGTGTGGTTCATGAGAAGAACACACATCCAATGACACTGGTGGATCCTTATGTGGTTTGTGAGAAGAACAGACATGCAGTGACACTGGATGTGGTTCATGAGAAGAACACACATGCAATGACACTGGTGTATCCTGATGTGGTTTGTGAGAAGAACACACATGCAATGACTCTAGCTGTGGTTCATGAAAAGAACACACATGCAATGACACTGGTGGATCCATATGTGGTTTGTGGAAGGAACAAACATGTAATGACTCTAGCTGTGGTTCATGAAAAGAACAAACATGCAATGACACTAATGGATTAAATTGTGGTTTGTGGAAAAAACAGACATGCAATGACTCGAGCTGTGGATCATGAATAGAACAGACATGCAATGACATTGGTGGATCCATGTGCTGTTCATGAGAAGAACACACATCTAATGACACTGCTGGATCCTTATGTGGTTTGTGAGAAGAACAGGCATGCAATGACACTGGTTGTGGTTCATGAGAAGAATACACATGCAATGACAATGGTGTATCCTGATGTGGTTTGTGAGAAGACCACACATGCAATGACTCTAGCTGTGGTTCATGAAAAGAACACACATGCAATGACACTGGTGGATCCATGTGTGGTTCATGAGAAGAACACACATGCAATGACACTAGGTGTGGTTCATGAAAAGAACAAACATGCAATGACACTGGTGGATCCTTAAGTGGTTTCTGAGAAGAGCTGACATGCAATGAATCTAGCTATGGTTCATGAAAAGAACACACATGCAATGACACTGGTGGATCCATGTGTGGTTTGTGAGATGAACACACATGTAGTGACACTGGCTGTGGTTCATGAGAAGAACACACATGCAATGACACTAGTGTATCCTTATGTGGTTTTTGAGAAGAACACACATGCAAAGACTCTAGCTGTGGTTCATGAAAAGAACACAGATGCAATGACAATGGTGGATCCATGTGTGGTTCCTGAGAAGAACACACATGCAATGACACTAGGTGTGGTTCATGAAAAGAATAGACATGCAATGGCACTGGTGGATCCTTATGAGGTTTGTGAGAAGAACTGACATGCGATGACTCTATCTATGCTTCCTGAAAAGAACACACATGCAATGACACTAGTGGATCCATGTATGGTTTGTGAAAAGAACAGACATGCAATCACACTAGGTGGATCCATGTGTGGTTTGTTTAGAGGAACAGACATGCAATGGCATTGGGTGTGGTTAATGAAAAGAACAAACAAGCAATGACACTGGTGGATCCCTATGTGGTTTGTATGAAGAACTGACATGCAATTACTCTAGCTATGGTTCATGAAAAGAACACACATGCAATGACACTGGTGGATCCATGTGTGGTTTGTGAAAAGAAAAGACATGCAATCAAAATAGGTGGATCCATGTGTGGTTCATGAAAAGAATAGGCATGCAATGAAACTGGTGGATCCATGTGTGGTTTGTGAGAAGAACACCCACATCCAATGACACTGGGTGTGGTTCATGGAAAGAACAGACATGCAATGACTCTAGCTGTGGTTCATGAAAAGAACACACATCCAATGACACTGGTAGATCCATGTGTGGATCATGAGAAGAACACACATCCAATGACACTAGGTGTGGTTCATGAAAAGAAACCACATCCAATGACATTGGTGGATCCATGTGTGGTTTGTGGAAAGAACAGACATGCAATGACACTGGGTGTGGTTCATGAAAACAACAGACATGCAATGATACTGGTGGATCCATGTGTGGTTTGTTTAGAAGAACACACATGCAATGACTCTAGCTGTGGTTCATGAAAATAACAGACATGCAATGACACTGGTGGATCCATACGTGGTTTGTGGAAAAAACGGACATGCAATGACTCTAGATGTGGTTCATGAAAAGAACACACATGCAATGAGACTAGTGGATCCATGTGTGGTTCATGAGAAGAACACACATCCAATGACACTGGGTGTGGTTCATGAAAAGAACACACATCCAATGACACTCGTGGATCCATGTGTGGTTTGTGGAAAGAATAGACATGCAATGACACTAGGTGTGGTTCATGAAAAGAACACACATGCAATGACACTGGTGTATCCTTATGTGGTTTGTCAGAAGAACACACATGCAATGACTCTAGCTGTGGTTCATGAAAAGAACACACATGCAATGACACTATTGGATCCAAATGTGGTTTGTGGAAGGAACATACATGCAATGACTCTAGTTGTGGTTCATGAAAAGAACAGACATGCAATGACACTGGTGGATCCATATGTGGTTTGTGTAAAGAACAGACATGCAATGACTCTAGTTGTGGTTCATGAAAAGAACAGACATGCAATGACATTGGTGGATCCATATGTGGTTTGTGGAAAGAACAGACATGCAATGACACTGCTTGTGGTTCATGAGAAGAATACACATGCAATGACACTGGTGTATCCTTATGTGGTTTGTGAGAAGAACACACATGCAATGACTCTAGATGCGGTTCATGAAAAGAACACACATGCAATGACACTGGTGGATACATGTGTGGTTCATGATAAGAACACACATGCAATAACACTAGGTGTGGTTCATGAAAAGAACAAACATGCAATGACACTGGTGGATCCTTATGTGGTTTATGAGAAGAACTGACATGCAATGAATCTAGCTTTGGTTCATGAAAAGAACACACATGCAATGACACTGGTGGATCCATGTGTGGTATGTGAGAAGAACAGACATGCAATGACACTGGTTGTGGTTCATGAGAAGAATACACATGCAATGCCACTGGTGTATCCTTATGTGGTTTGTGAGAAGAACACACATGCAATGACTCTAGCTGTGGTTCATGAAAAGAACACACATGCAATGACACTGGTGGATCCATGTGTGGTTCATGAGAAGAAAACACATGCAATGACACTAGGTGTTGTTCATGAAAAGAAAAACATGCAATGACACTCGTGGATCCATGTGTGGTTCATGAGAAGAACACATATCCAATGACACTGGGTGTGGTTCATGAAAAGAACACACATCCAATGACACTGGTGGATCCATGTGTGGTTTTTGGAAAGAACATACATGCAATGACACTGGGTGTGGTTCATGAAAAGAACACACATGCGATGACACTGGTGTATCCTTATGTGGTTTGTCAGAAGAACACACATGCAATGACTCTAGCTATGGTTCATGAAAAGAACACACATGCAATGACACTATTGGATCCAAATGTGGTTTGTGGAAGGAACATACATGCAATGACTCTAGCTGTGGTTCATGAAAAGAACAGACATGCAATGACACTGGTGCATCCATATGTGGTTTGTGTAAAGAACAGACATGCAATGACTCTAGCTGTGGTTCATCAAAAGAACAGACATGCAATGACACTGGTGGATCCATATGTGGTTGGTGGAAAGAACAGACATGCAATGACACTGGTTGTGGTTCATGAGAAGAATACACATGCAATGACACTGGTGTATCCTTATGTGGTTTGTGAGAAGAACACACATGCAATGACTCTAGCTGCGGTTCATGAAAAGAACACACATGTAATGACACTGGTGGATCCATGTGTGGTTCATGAGAAGAACACACATGCAATGACACTAGGTGTGGTTCATGAAAAGTACACACATGCAATGACACTGGTGGATCCATGTGTGGTTCATGAGAAGAAAACACATGCAATGACACTAGGTGTGGTTCATGAAAAGAACAAACATGCAATGACACTGGTGGATCCTTATGTGGTTTGTGAGAAGAACAGACATGCAATGACACCGGTGGATCCATGTGTGGTTTGTGAGAAGAACACACATGCAATGACACTAGGTGTGGTTCATGAATAGAACAGACATGCAATGGCATTGGTGGATCCTTATGTGGTTTGAGAGAAGAACTGACATGCAATGACTCTATCTTGGGTTCATGAAAATAACACACATGGAATGACACTGGTGGATCCATGTGTGGTTTGTGAAAAGAACAGACATGCAATCACACTAGGTGGATCCATGTGTGGTTTGTTTAGAGGAACAAACATGCAATTACACTAGGGGTGGTTCATGAAAAGAACATACATGCAATGACACTAGTGGATCCCTATGTGGTTTGTGAGAAGAACTGACATGCAATGACTCTAGCTATGGTTCATGAAAAGACACCACATGCAATGACACTGGTGGATCCATGTATGGTTTGTGAAAAGAACAAACATGCAATCACACTAGGCGGATCCATGTGTGGTTCATGAAAAGAACAGACATGCAATGACATTGGTGGATCCATGTGTGGTTGGTGAGAAGAACACACATCCAATGACACTGGGTGTGGTTCATGAAAAGAACACACATCCAATGGCACTGGTTGTGGTTCATCAGAAGAACAAACATGCAATAACACTGGTGGATCCATGTGTGGTTTGTGAGAAGAACACACATCCAATGACACTGGGTGTGGTTCATGGAAAGAACAGACATGCAATGACTCTAGCTGTGGTTCATGAAAAGAACACACATCCAATGACACTGGTAGATCCATGTGTGGTTCATGAGAAGAACACACATCCAATGACACTAGGTGTGGTTCATGAAAAGAACACACATCCAATGACACTGGTGGATCCATGTGTCGTTTATGGAAAGAACAGACATGCAATGACACTGGGTGTGGTTCATGAAAACAACAGACATGCAATGATACTGGTGGATCCATGTGTGGTTTGTTTAGAACAACACACATGCAATGACTCTAGCTGTGGTTCATGAAAATAACAGACATGCAATGACACTGGTGGATCCATATGTGGTTTGTGGAAAAAACGGACATGCAATGACTCTAGATGTGGTTCATGAAAAGAACACACATGCAATGAGACTGGTGGATCCATGTGTGGTTCATGAGAAGAACACACATCCAATGACACTAGGTGTGGTTCATGAAAAGAACACACATCCAATGACACTGGTGGATCCATGTGTGGTTTGTGGAAAGAATAGACATGCAATGACACTAGGTGTGGTTCATGAAAAGAACACACATGCAATGACACTGGTGTATCCTTATGTGGTTTGTCAGAAGAGCACACATGCAATGACTCTAGCTGTGGTTCATGAAAAGAACACACATGCAATGACACTATTGGATCCAAATGTGGTTTGTGGAAGGAACATACATGCAATGACTCTAGTTGTGGTTCATGAAAAGAACAGACATGCAATGACACTGGTGGATCCATATGTGGTTTGTGTAAAGAACAGACATGCAATGACTCTATTTGTGGTTCATGAAAAGAACAGACATGCAATGACACTGGTGGATCCATATGTGGTTTGTGGAAAGAACAGACATGCAATGACACTGGTTGTGGTTCATGAGAAGAATACACATGCAATGACACTGGTGTATCCTTATGTGGTTTGTGAGAAGAACACACATGCAATGACTCTAGCTGCGGTTCATGAAAAGAACACACATGCAATGACACTGGTGGATCCATGTGTGGTTCATGAGAAGAACACAAATGCAATGACACTAGGTGTGGTTCATGAAAAGAATAGACATGCAATCACACTAGGTGGATCCATGTGTGGTTTGTTTATAGGAACAAACATGCAATGCCACTAGGGGTGGTTCATGAAAAGAACATACACGCAATGACACTAGTGGATCCCTATGTGGTTTGTGAGAAGAACTGGCATGCAATGACTCTAGCTATGGTTCATGAAAAAACACCACATGCAATGACACTGGTGGATCCATATGTGGTTTGTGAAAATAACAAACTTGCGATCACACTAGGCGGATCCATGTGTGGTTCATGAAAAGAACAGACATGCAATGACATTGGTGGATCCATGTGTGGTTTGTGAGAAGAACACACATCCAATGACACTGGGTGTGGTTCATGGAAAGAACACACATCCAATGGCACTGGTTGTGGTTCATCAGAAGAACAAACATGCAATAACACTAGTGGATCCATGTGTGGTTTGTGAGAAGAACACACATCCAATGACACTGGGTGTGGTTCATGAAAATAACACACATGCAATGACACCGGTGGATCCTTGTGTGGTTCATTAGAAGAACAGACATGCAATGACACTGGGTGTGGTTCATGAAAAGAACAGACATACAATGATACTAGTGGATCCATGTGTGGTTTTTTTAGAAGAACACACATGCAATGACTCTAGATATGGTTCATGAAAAGAACATACATGCAATGATACTTGTGGATCCATATGTGGTTTGTGGAAAGAATAGACATGCAATGACTCTAGCTGTGGTTCATGAAAAGAACACACATGCAATGACACTGGTGGATCCATGTGTGGTTCATGAGAAGAACACACATCCAATGACACTTGGTCTGGTTCATGAAAAGAACAGACATCCAATGACACTGGTGGATCCATGTGTGGTTTGTGGAAAGAACATACATGCAATGACACTGGGTGTGGTTCATGAAAAGAACACACATGCAATGACACTAGTGTATCCTTATGTGGTTTGTGAGAAGAACACACATGCAATGACTCTAGCTATGGTTCATGAAAAGAACATACATGCATTCCATATGTGGTTTGTGGAAGGAATAGACATGCAATGACTCTAGCTCTGGTTCATGAAAAGAACAGACATGCAATGTCACTGGTGGATCCATATGTGGTTTGTGGAAAGAACCGACATGCAATGTCTCTAGCTATGGTTCATGAAATGAACACACATGCAATGACACTGGTGGATCCATGTGTGGTTCATGAGAAGAACACACATGCAATGACACTAGGTGTGGTTCATGAAAAGAACAAACATGCAATGACACTGGTGTATCCTTATGTGGTTTGTGAGAAGAACTGACGTGCAATGAATCTAGCTATGGTTCATGAAAAGAACACACATGCAATGACACTGGTGGATCCATGTGTGGTTTGTGAGAAGAACACACATGCAATGACACTAGGTGTGGTTCATGAGAAGAATACACATGCAATGCCACTGGTGTATCCTTATGTGGTTTGTGAGAAGAACACACATGCAATGACTCTAGCTATGGTTTATGAAAAGAACACACATGCAATGACACTGGTGGATCCATGTGTGGTTCATGAGAAGAACACACATGCAATGAAACTAGGTGTGGTTCATGAAAAGAACAAACATGCAATGACACTGGTGGATCCTTATGTGGTTGGAGAGAAGAACACACATGCAATGACACTGGTGGATAAATGTGTGGTTTGTGAGAAGAACACACATGCAATGACACTAGGTGTGGTTCATGAAAAGAACAGACATGCAATGGCACTGATGGATCCTTATGAGGTTTGTGAGAAGAACTGACATGCGATGACTCTATCTATGGTTCATGAAAAGAACACACATGCAATGACACTGGTGGATCCATGTGTGGTTTGTGAAAAGAACAGACATGCAATCACACTAGGTGGATCCATGTGTGGTTTGTTTAGAGGAACAGACATGCAATGGCATTGGGTGTGGTTCATGAAAAGAATAGACATGCAATGACACTGGTGGATCCCTATGTGGTTTGTGAGAAGAACTAACATGCAATGACTCTAGCAATGGTTCATGAAAAGAACACACATGCAATGACACTGGTGGATCCATGTGTGGTTTTTGAAAATAATAGACATGCAATCACACTAGGTGGATCCATGTGTGGTTCATGAAAAGATCAGACATGCAATGGCACTGGTGGATCCATGTGTGGTTTGTGAGAAGAACACACATCCAATGACACTGGGTGTGGTTCATAGAAAGAACAGACATGCAATGACTCTAGCTGTGGTTCATGAAAAGAACACACATGCAATGACACTGGTAGATCCACGTGTGGTTCATGAGAAGAACACACATTCAATGACACTAGGTGTGGTTCATGAAAAGAACACACATCCAATGACACTTGTGGATCCATGTGTGGTTTGTGGAAAGAACAGACATGCAATTACACTGGGTGTGGTTCATGAAAACAACAGACATGCATTGATACTGGTGGATCCATGTGTGGTTTGTTTAGAAGAACACACATGCAATGACTCTAGCTGTGGTTCATGAAAATAACAGACATGCAATGACAGAGGTGGATCCATATGTGGTTTGTGGAAAAAACGGACATGCAATGACTCTAGATGTGGTTCATGAAAAGAACACACATGCAATGAGACTGGTGGATCCATGTGTGGTTCATGAGAAGAACACACATCCAATGACACTGGGTGTGGTTCATGAAATGAACACACATCCAATGACACTGGTGGATCCATGTGTGGTTTGTGGAAAGAATAGACATGCAATGACACTAGGTGTGGTTCATGAAAAGAACACACATGCAATGACACTGGTGTATCCTTATGTGGTTTGTCAGAAGAACACACATGCAATGACTCTAGCTGTGGTTCATGAAAAGAACACACATGCAATGACACTATTGGATCCAAATGTGGTTTGTGGAAGGAACATACATGCAATGACTCTAGTTGTGGTTCATGAAAAGAACAGACATGCAATGACACTGGTGGATCCATATGTGGTTTGTGTAAAGAACAGACATGCAATGACTCTAGTTGTGGTTCATGAAAAGAACAGACATGCAATGACATTGGTGGATCCATATGTGGTTTGTGGAAAGAACAGACATGCAATGACACTGCTTGTGGTTCATGAGAAGAATACACATGCAATGACACTGGTGTATCCTTATGTGGTTTGTGAGAAGAACACACATGCAATGACTCTAGATGCGGTTCATGAAAAGAACAGACATGCAATGACACTGGTGGATACATGTGTGGTTCATGATAATAACACACATGCAATGACACTAGGTGTGGTTCATGAAAAGAACAAACATGCAATGACACTGGTGGATCCTTATGTGGTTTATGAGAAGAACTGACATGCAATGAATCTAGCTTTGGTTCATGAAAAGAACACACATGCAATGACACTGGTGGATCCATGTGTGGTATGTGAGAAGAACAGACATGCAATGACACTGGTTGTGGTTCATGAGAAGAATACACATGCAATGCCACTGGTGTATCCTTATGTGGTTTGTGAGAAGAACACACATGCAATGACTCTAGCTGTGGTTCATGAAAAGAACACACATGCAATGACACTGGTGGATCCATGTGTGGTTCATGAGAAGAAAACACATGCAATGACACTAGGTGTTGTTCATGAAAAGAAAAACATGCAATGACACTGGTGGATCCTTATGTGGTTTGTGAGAAGAACACACATGCAATGGAATTGGTGGATCCATGTGTGGTTTGTGAGAAGAACTGACATGCAATGACTCTATCTTGGGTTCATGTAAAGAAGACACATGGAATGACACTGGTGGATCCATGTGTGGTTTGTGAAAAGAATAGACATGCAATCACACTAGGTGGATCCATGTGTGGTTTGTTTAGAGGAACAAACATGCAATGCCACTAGGGGTGGTTCATGAAAAGAACATACACGCAATGACACTAGTGGATCCCTATGTGGTTTGTGAGAAGAACTGGCATGCAATGACTCTAGCTATGGTTCATGAAAAAACACCACATGCAATGACACTGGTGGATCCATATGTGGTTTGTGAAAAGAACAAACATGCAATCACACTAGGAGGATCCATGTGTGGTTCATGAAAAGAACAGACATGCAATGACATTGGTGGATCCATGTGTGGTTTGTGAGAAGAACACACATCCAATGACACTGGGTGTGGTTCATGGAAAGAACACACATCCAATGGCACTTGTTGTGGTTCATCAGAAGAACAAACATGCAATAACACTGGTGGATCCATGTGTGGTTTGTGAGAAGAACACACATCCAATGACATTGGGTGTGGTTCATGAAAATAACACACATGCAATGACACTGGTGGATCCTTGTGTGCTTCATTAGAAGAACATACATGCAATGACACTGGGTGTGGTTCATGAAAAGAACAGACATACAATGATACTAGTGGATCCATGTGTGGTTTTTTAGAAGAACACACATGCAATGACTCTAGATATGGTTCATGAAAATAACAGACATGCAATGATACTTGTGGATCCATATGTGGTTTGTGGAAAGAATAGACATGCAATGACTCCAGCTGTGGTTCATGAAAAGAACACACATGCAACGACACAGGTGGATCCATGTGTCGTTCATTAGAAGAACACACATCCAATGACATTGGGTGTGGTTCATGAAAAGAACACACATCCAATGACACTGGTGGATCCATGTGTGGTTTGTGGAAAGAACATACATGCAATGACACTGGGTGTGGTTCATGAAAAGAACACACATGCAATGACACTAGTGTATCCTTATGTGGTTTGTGAGAAGAACACACATGCCATGACTGTAGCTATGGTTCATGAAAAGAACACACATGCATTCCATATGTGGTTTGTGGAAGGAATAGACATGCAATGACTCTAGCTGCGGTTCATGAAAAGAACAGACATGCAATGTCACTGGTGGATCCATATGTGGTTTGTGGAAAGACCATACATGCAATGTCTCTAGCTATGGTTCATGAAAGGAACACACATGCAATGACACTGGTGGATCCATGTGTGGTTCATGAGAAGAACACACATGCCATGACACTAGGTGTGGTTCATGAAAAGAACAAACATGCAATGACACTGGTGTATCCTTATGTGGTTTGTGAGAAGAACTGACGTGCAATGAATCTAGCTATGGTTCATGAAAAGAACACACATGCAATGACACTGGTGGATCCATGTGTGGTTTGTGAGAAGAACACACATGCAATAACACTAGGTGTGGTTCATAAGAAGAATACACATGCAATGCCACTGGTGTATCCTTATGTGGTTTGTGAGAAGAACACACATGCAATGACTCTAGCTATGGTTCATGAAAAGAACACACATGCAATGACACTGGTGGATCCATGTGTGGTTCATGAGAAGAACACACATGCAATGACACTAGGTGTGGTTCATGAAAAGAACAAACATGCAATGACACTGGTGGATCCTTATGTGGTTTGTGAGAAGAACACACATGCAATGACACTGGTGGATCCATGTGTGGTTTGTGAGAAGAACACACATGCAATGACACTAGGTGTGGTTCATGAAAAGAACAGACATGCAATGGCACTGGTGGAGCCTTATGAGGTTTGTGAGAAGAACTCACATGCGATGACTCTATCTATGGTTCATGAAAAGAACACACATGCAATGACACTGGTGGATCCATGTGTGGTTTCTGAAAAGAACAGACATGCAATCACACTAGGTGGATCCATGTGTGGTTTGTTTAGAGGAACAGACATGCAATGGTATTGGGTGTGGTTCATGAAAAGAACAGACATGCAATGACACTGGTGGATCCCTATGTGGTTTGTGAGAAGAACTAACATGCAATGACTCTAGCTATGGTTCATGAAAAGAACACACATGCAATGACACTGGTGGATCCATGTGTGGTTTATGAAAATAATAGACATGCAATCACACTAGGTGGATCCATGTGTGGTTCATGAAAATAACAAACATGCAATGGCACTGGTGGATCCTTGTGTGGTTTGTGAGAAGAACACACATCCAATGACACTGGGTGTGGTTCATAGAAAGAATAGACATGCAATGACTCTAGCTATGGTTCATGAAAAGAACACACATGCAATGACATTGGTAGATCCACATGTGGTTCATGAGAAGAACACACATTCAATGACACTAGGTGTGGTTCATGAAAAGAACACACATCCAATGACACTGGTGGATCCATGTGTGGTTTGTGGAAAGAACAGACATGCAATGACACTGGGTGTGGTTCATGAAAACAACAGACATGCAATGATACTGGTGGATCCATGTGGGGTTTTCTTAGAAGAACACACATGCAATGACTCTAGATGTGGTTCATGAAAATAATAGACATGCAATGATACCGGGGGATCCATATGTGGTTTGCGGAAAGAACAGACATGCAATGACTCTAGATGTGGTTCATGAAAAGAACACACATGCAATGACACTGGTGGATCCATGTGTGGTTCATGAGAAGAACACACATCCAATGACACTGGGTGTGGTTCATGAAAAGAACACACATCCAATGACACTGGTGGATCCATGTGTGGTTTGTGGAAAGAACTGACATGCAATGACACTGGGTGTGGTTCATGAAAAGAACACACATGCAATGACACTGGTGTATCCTTATGTGGTTTGTGAGAAGAACACACATGCAATAACTCTAGCTATGGTTCATGCAAAGAACACACATGCAATTACACTGGGGGATCCATATGTGGTTTATGGAAGGAACAGACATGAAATGACTCTAGTTGTGGTTCATGAAAAGAACAGACATGCAATGACACTGGTGGATCCATAGGTGGTTTGTGGAAAGAACATACATGCAATGTCTCTAGCTATGGTGAATGAAATGAACACACATGCAATGACACTTATGGATCCTTATGTGGTTTATGATAAGAACAGACATGCAATGACACTGGCTGTGGTTCATGAGAAGAACACACATGCAATGACACTGGTGTATCCTTATGTGGTTTCTGAGAAGAACACACATGCAATGACTCTAGCTGTGGTTCATGAAAAGAACACACATGCAATGATACTAGTTGTGGTTCATGAAAAGAACAGACATGCAATGGCACTGGTGGATCCTTATGAGGTTTGTGAGAAGAACTGACATGCGATGACTCTATCTATGGTTCATGAAAAGAACACACATGCAATGACACTGGTGGATCCATGTGTGGTTTGTGAAAAGAACAGACATGCAATCACACTAGGTGGATCCATGTGTGGTTTGTTTAGAGGAACAGACATGCAATGGCATTGGGTGTGGTTCATGAAAAGAACAAACATGCAATGACACTGGTGGATCCCTATGTGATTTGTGAGAAGAACTAACATGCAATGACTCTAGTTATGGTTCATGAAAAGAACACACATGCAATGACACTGGTGGATCCATGTGTGGTTTTTGAAAATAAGAGACATGCAATCACACTAGGTGGATCCATGTGTGGTTTGTGAGAAGAACACACATGCAATGACACTAGGTGTGGTTCATGGAAAGAACAGACATGCAATGACTCTAGTTGTGGTTCATGAAAAGAACACAGATGCAATGACACTGGTAGATCCATGTGTGGTTCATGAGAAGAACACACATTCAATGACATTGGGTGTGGTTCATGAAAAGAACACACATCCAATGACACTGGTGGATCCATGTGTGGTTTGTGGAAAGAACAGACATGCAATGACACTGGGTGTTGTTCATGAAAACAACAGACATGCAATGATACTGGTGGATCCATGTGTGGTTTGCTTAGAAGAACACACATGCAATGACTCTAGCTGTGGTTCATGAAAATAAGAGACATGCAATGATACTAGGGGATCCATATGTGGTTTGCGGAAAGAATAGACATGCAATGACTCTAGGTGTGGTTCATGAAAAGAACACACATCCAATGACACTGGTGGATCCACGTGTGGTTCATGAGAAGAACACACATCCAATGACACTGGGTGTGGTTCATGAAAACAACACACATCCAATGACACTGGTGGATCCATGTGTCGTTTGTGGAAAGAACAGACATGCAATGACACTGGGTGTGGTTCATGAAAAGAACACACATGAAATGACACTGGTGTATCCTTGTGTGGTTTGTGAGAAGAACACACATGTAATGACTCGAGCTATGGTTCATGAAAAGAACACACATGCAATCACACTGGTGGATCCATATGTGGTTTGTGGAAGGAACAGACATGCAATGACTCTAGATGTGGTTCATGAAAAGAACAGACATGCAATGACACTGGTGGATCCATATGTGGTTTGTGGAAAGAACAGATATGTAATGTCTCTAGCTATGGTTCATGAAAAGAACACACATGCAATGACACTGGTGGATCCATGTGTGGTTCATGAGAAGAACACACATGTAATGACACTGGTGTATCCTTATGTGGTTTGTGAGAAGAACACACATGCAATGACTCTAGCCGTGGTTCATGAAAAGAACACACATGTAATGACGCTGGTGGATCCATGTGTGGTTCCTGAGAAGAACACACATGCAATGACACTAGGTGTTGTTTATGGAAAGAACAGGCATGCAATGGCACTGGTGGATCCTTATGATGTTTGTGAGAAGAACTGACATGCGATGACTCTATCTATGGTTCATGAAAAGAACACACATGCAATGACACTGGTGGATCCATGTGTGGTTTGTGAAAAGAACAGACATGCAATCACACTAGGTGGATCCATGTGTGGTTTGTTTAGAGGAACAGACATGCAATGCAATTGGGTGTGGTTCATGAAAAGAACAGACATGCAATGACATTGGTGGTTCCCTATGTGGTTTGTGAGAAGAACTAACATGCAATGACTCTAGCTATGGTTCATGAAAAGAACACACATGCAATGACACTGGTGGATCCATGTGTGGTTTGTGAAAATAACAGACATGCAATCACACTAGGTGGATCCATGTGTGGTTCATGAAAAGAACAGACATGTAATGACACTGGTGGATCCATGTGTGGTTTGTGAGAAGAACACACATCCAATGACACTGGGTGTGGTTCATGGAAAGAATAGACATGCAATGACTCTAGCTGTGGTTCATGAAAAGAACACACATCCAATGACACTGGTAGATCCATGTGTGGTTCATGAGAGGAACACACATCCAATGACACTGGGTGTGGTTCATGAAAAGAACAAACATCCAATGACACTAGTGGATCCATGTGTGGTTTGTTGAAAGAACATACATGCAATGACACTGGGTGTGGTCCATGAAAAGAATAGACATGCAATGATACTGGTGGATCCATGTGTGGTTTGTTTAGAAGAACACACATGCAATGACTCTAGCTATGGTTCATGAAAAGAACAGACATGCAATGACACTGGTGGATCCATATGTGGTTTGTGGAAAAAACATACATGCAATGACTCTAGCCGTGCTTCATGAAAAGAAGACACATACAATGACACGGTGGATCCATGTGTGGTTCATGAGAAGAACACACATCCAATGACACTGGGTGTGGTTCATGAAAAGAACACGCATCCAATGACATTGGTGGATCCATGTGTGGTTTATGGAAAGAACAGACATGCAATGACCCTGCGTGTGGTTCATGCAAAGAACACACATGCAATGACACTGGTGTATCCTTATGTGGTTTGTGAGAAGAACACAAATGCAATGACTCTAGCTGTGGTTCATGAAAAGAACACACATGCAATGACACTGGTGGATCCATATGTGGTTTGTGTAAGGAACAGACATGCAATGACTCTAGCTGTGGTTCATGAAAAGAAAAGACATGCAATGACACTGGTGGATCCATATGTGGTTTGCGGAAAGAACAGACATGCAATGACTCTAGTTGTGGTTCATGAAAAGAACAAACATGCAATAACACTGGTGGATCCATGTGCGGCTCATGAGAAGAACACACATCCAATGACACTGGTGGATCCTTATGTGGTTTGTGAGAAGAACATACATGCAATAACACTAGGTGTGGTTCATGAGAAGAATACACATGCAATGCCACTGGTGTATCCTTATGTGGTTTGTGAGAAGAACACACATGCAATGACTCTAGCTATGGTTCATGAAAAGAACACACATGCAATGACACTGGTGGATCCATGTGTGGTTCATGAGAAGAACACACATGCAATGACACTAGGTGTGGTTAATGAAAAGAACAAACATGCAATGACACTGGTGGATCCTTATGTGGTTTGTGAGAAGAACACACATGCAATGACTCTAGCTCTGGTTCATGAAAAGAACACACATGCATTGACATTGGTGGATCGATGTGTGGTTTGTGAAAATAATAGACATGCAATCACCCTAGGTGGATCCATGTGTGGTTTGTTTAGAGGAACAGACATGCAGTGACACTAGGTGTGGTTCATGAAAAGAACAGACATGCAATGGCACTGGTGGATCCCTATGTGGTTTGTGAGAAGAACTGACATGCAATTACTCTAGCTATGGTTCATGAAAAGAACACACATGCAATGACACTAGTGGATCCATGTGTGGTTTGTGAAAAGAAAAGACATGCAATCAAAATAGGTGGATCCATGTGTGGTTCATGAAAAGAATAGGCATGCAATGAAACTGGTGGATCCATGTGTGGTTTGTGAGAAGAACACACATCCAATGACACTGGCTGTGGTTAATGGAAAAACTAGACATGCAATGACTCTAGCTGTGGTTCATGAAAAGAACACACATCCAATGACACTAGTGGATCCATGTGTGGTTCATGAGAAGAACACACATCCAATAACACTGGGTGTTTTTCATGAAAAGAACACACATCTAATGACACTGGTTGATCCATGTGTTGTTGTGGAAAGAACAGACATGCAATCACACTGGGTGTGGTTCATGAAAAGAACACACATGCAATGACACTCGTGTATCCTTATGTGGTTTGTGAGAAGAACACAAATGCAATGACTCAAGCTATGGTTCATGAAAATAACACACATGCAATGACACTGGTGGATCCGTATGTGGTTTGTGGAAGCAACATACATGCAATGACTCTAGCTGTGGTTCATGAAATGAACAGACATGAAATGACACTGGTAGATCCATATGTAGTTTGTGGAAAGAACAGACATGCAATGCCATTGGTTGATCCATGTATTTCATTGTACAAGACACTCACTTTCCATTTTTATACTACTCAGTTTTGCCCTTGGTTTTTTGATACTACTCAGTTTTGCCCCCTCTCTCTATATTTCGTAGAAGGCCAAACTTGTGCTCACTCTGTCTGCTACTCCCTGATTGGTTGTCACGGTTTTCACGCGGATCGTGCGCACCAACCGTTGATTCTGTGTGATCCAACAATGATCGTTGCACACGTCGTGCCCTTCACAGTACAGCGTGAGACAACACGGACGTCTCCCTCATTGAGACTTCTACAACAAGGAACACAAAGCCGTCCATGGAAAAAGTCGTCGAGCGGTCATGTCATGTTTAATCAAGTCTGAAAAGCCTACTACTGCTACTGCTACGCCACAACACATGCATCATCGAGTGCACAGTTGTCGATGGACAGCTGCAATTTATTGCCACTTCATTTTAATAAGACATATCCCATTTTTTACACAGCGGCTCTCAATCTCACTTCCAACTGGGCCCCATCGTAAGAAGCTTGCACGCGCTAGCCGGAGGCCGAAGAGCTGAGATCGACGAGATCTAACATCTCTGCCTTCATCGAGTCACTCGCAGCCATCAACACATCCCTCTACCCTATCTAGCACAACCCCACAAATCTCACCGTACAGCCACCTACCTTCCCCTCTACATTTCCACTTTTAACTATCACCAATTTTAGGTCCGTGTCAAACTTCGTACATAGAAATTGTGTCTGCGCCCTTTGCATGCTGCTCAATACAGAACTGCCATGCATGGCCCGGGAAAAAACGTGACGTACCGTGCGCGTGTCGCGGTGCACGGTGCAGTAGACTACATGGCGCGTTGCACGGTGGTGCAACGAAACATGCCTTGCTGGCATCTATCTTAACTATAGAGCCCCTCTCTGCACACCCACTCTCACTCTCGCTCACTCACCCCACACAACCCTCTCCACTGTCCCACCAGCATCTGCAAACTCCCGAGAATACCCCGTCCGTGCGGGCGATGGAGGAGGAGGATACAATGGCCATCGTCGCGCCCGGGCCCGTCGGGGAGCGAGGGCCATCCTTCTCTCTGGTCCTCGTGCATTAAGCAGTAGCCATCCCCATCCAGGCCCCAGTCGAGCCATCAATGGCATCTGTCGTTCCCGTCCAGGCCCCTGTCCCTGCTATCGAAGTAGCACCGACAAGGCCCATGTTTTGTCGTCGGTCCCCCTCAACGCATGGAAAGCAGCCGTCGTCCCCGTCCAGGCCCCATTCAAGGCATCGACGGCCAGCAGCGCCAAGAGGAGCCCCGCCGGCAAGGATCCCCGCCAAGCGGTCACAAGCACTTGGCACCTCACGATCGAGAAGTATCGCCCATCGCACATCCCTCACGACCGGCATCGATGACCCATGGTCGGAGGTAACTAGGGTTTGCTCCCCTTCTCTGGTTCTTCTACCATTCCCATCGTTGGATGCTAGATCTTGGTTTATTATGATTCGCTTATTCGCATTTCGATTGCTCGGTCTTCTTACATCATCTACTCCCCCATTTTCCTTTTCTTCCAATAGGTTTCCGACAGCGATGTTTGCAGCGGTGACGAGTCCATCCACACCAAGACTCATCAGGTGCTGAGGAGGCTGCGGTTACTAATCGACACCTTCTTCAGCGGCTCCATGCCCTTTCTGCAAGGGATCGCTTTTTCGCCGCATCGACTTCAACTCCTTACTAAAGCATGTAGAGGCCCCTGCCCGATCCACACAAGGCGCGAAGCATGAATGAGGTGATCGGCTCCCAGCATCCAACAAAGGCTGAAATGCAATGGATCGATCATATGTGGTTTGTGGAAAGAACATACATGCAATGACTCGAGCTGTGGTTCATGAATAGAACAGACGTGCAATGACACTGGTGGATCCATGTGCTGTTCATGAGAAGAACACACATCCAATGACACTGGTGGATCCTTATGTGGTTTGTGAGAAGAACATACATGCAATGACACTGGCTGTGGTTCATGAGAAGAACACACATGCAATGACACTGGTGGATCCATGTGTGGTTAGTGAAAAGAACAGACATGCAATCACACTAGGTGGATCCATGTGTGGTTTGTTTAGAGGAACAGACATGCAATCACAATGGGTGTGGTTCATGAAAAGAACAGACAGGCAATGACTCTAGCTATGGTTCGTGAAAATAACACACATGCAATGACACTGGTGGATCCATCTGTGGTTTGTGAAAAGAACAGACATGCAATCACACTAGGTGGATCCATGTGTGGTTCATGAAAAGAACAGACATGCAATGACACTGGTGGATCCATGTGTGGTTTGTGAGAAGAACACACATCCAATGACACTGGGTGTGGTTCATGAAAAGAACACACATCCAATGGCACTGGGTGTGGTTCATGAATAGAACACACATCCAATGACACTGGTGGATCCATGTGTGGTTTGTGAGAAGAACACACATCCAATGACACTGGGTGTGGTTCATGAAAAGAACACACATCAAATGACACTGGTGGATCCATGTGTGGTTTGTGAAAAGAATAGACATGCAATCACACTAGGTGGATCATGTGTAGTTTGTTTAGAGGAATAGACATGCAATGACACTGGGAGTGGTTCATGAAAAGAACATACATGCAATGACACTGGTGGATCCCTATGTGGTTTGTGAGAAGAACTGACATGCAATGACTCTAGCTATGGTTCATGAAAAGAACACACATGTAGTGACACTGGTGGATCCATGAGTGGTTTGTGAAAAGAACAGACATGTAATCACACTAGGTGGATCCATGTGTGGTTCATGAAAAGAATAGACATGCAATGACGCTGGTGGATCCATGTGTGGTTCGTGAGAAGAACACACATCAAATGACACTGGGTGTGGTTCATGAAAAGAACACACATCCAATGGCCCTGGGTGTGGTTCATGAATAGAACACACATCCAATGACACTGGTGGATCCATGTGTGGTTTGTGAGAAGAACACACATCCAATGACACTGGGTGTGGTTCATGAAAAGAACACACATCAAATGACACTGGTGGATCCATGTGTGGTTTGTGGAAAGAACAGACATGCAATGATACTGGTAGATCCATGTGTGGTTTGTTTAGAAGAACATAGATGCAATGACTCTAGCTGTGGTTCATGAAAAGAATAGACATGCAATGACTCTAGCTGTTCCCATATGTGGTTTGTCGAAAGAACAGACATGCAATGACTCTAGCTGTGGTTTATGAAAAGAACACACATGCAATGACACTGGTGGATTCATGTGTGGTTCATGAGAAGAACACACATCCAATTACACTGGGTATGGTTCTTGAAAATAACACACAACCAATGACACTAGTGGATCCATGTGTGGTTTGTGGAAAGAACAGACATGCAATGACACTGGGTGTGGTTCATGAAAAGAACACACATGCAATGACACTGGTGTATCCTTTTGTGATTTGTGAGAAAAACACACATGCAATGACTCTAGCTATGGTTCGTGAAAAGAACACACATGCAATGGCACTAGTGGATCCATATGTGGTTTGTGGAAGGAACAGACTTCCAAAGACTCCAGCTATGGTTCATGGAAAGAACAGACATGCAATGACAGTGGTGGATCCATATGTGGTTTTTGGAAAGAACAGACAGGCAATGACTCTAGTTGTGGTTCATGAAAAGAACAAACATGAAAAGAACAGACATGCAATGACACCGGTGGATCCATATGTGGTTTGTGGAAAGAACAGACATGCAATGACTCGAGCTATGGTTCATGAATAGAACAGACATGCAATGACACTAGTGCATCCATGTGCTGTTCATGAGAAGAACACACATCCAATGACACTGGTGGATCCTTATGTGGTTTGTGAGAAGAATAGACATGCAATGACACTGGTTGTGGTTCATGAGAAGAACACACATGCAATGACAATGGTGTATCCTTATGTGGTTTGTGAGAAGAACACACATGCAATGACTCTAGCTGTGGTTCGTGAAAATAACACACATGCAATGACACTGGTGGATCCATGTGAGGTTCATGAGAAGAACACATGCAATGACACTGGGTGTGGTTCATGAAAAGAACAAACATGCAATGACACTAGTGGATCCTTATGTGGTTTGTGAGAAGAACTGACATGCAATGCATCTAGCTATGGTTCATGAAAAGAACACACATGCAATGACATTGGTGGATCCATTTGTGGTTTGTGAAAAGAACAGACTTGCAATCACACTAGGTAGATCCATGTGTGGTTTGTTTAAAGGAACAGACATGCAATGACACTGGGTGTGGTTCATGAAAAGAACAGACATGCAATGACACTGGTGGATCCCTATGTGGTTTGTGAGAAGAACTGACATGCAATGACTCTAGCTATGGTTCATGAAAAGAACACACATGCAATGACACTAGTGGATCCTTGTGTGGTTCATGAGAAGAACACACATCAAATAACACTGGTGGATTCTTATGTGGTTTGTCAGAAGAACACACATGCAATGACACTAGTTGTGGTTCATGAGAAGAACACACATGCAATGACACTAGTGTACCCTTATGTGGTTTGTGAGAAGAACACACATGCAATGACTCTAGCTGTGGTTCATGAGAAAAACACACATGCAATGACACTGGTGGATCCATGTTGGTTCATGAGAAGAACACACATGCAATGACACTGGGTGTGGTTCATGAAAAGAACGAACATGTAATGACACTGGTGGATCCTTATGTGGTTTGAGAGAAGAACTAACATGCAATGACTCTAGCTATGGTTCATGAAAATAACACACATGCAATGACACTGGTGGATCCATGTGTGGTTTGTGAAAAGAATAGACATGCAATCACACTAGGTGGGTCCATGTGTGGTTTGTTTAGAGGAATAGACATGCAATGACACTGGGTGTGGTTCATGAAAAGCACAGACATGCAATGTCACTGTTGGATCCCTATGTGGTTTGTGAGAAGAACTGACATGCAATGACTCTAGATATGGTTCATGAATAGAAGACACATGCAATGACACTGGTGGATCCATGTGTGGTTTGTGAAAAGAATAGACATGCAATCAAACTAGGTGGATCCATGTGTGGTTCATGAAAAGAACAGACATGCAATGACACTGGTGGATCCATGTGTGGTTTGTGAGAAGAACACACATCCAATGACACTGGGTGTGGTTCATGAAAAGAACACACATCCAATGGAACTGTGTGTGGTTCATGAATAGAACACACATGCAATGACACTGGGTGTAGTTCTTGAAAAGAACACACATCGAATGACACTGGTGGATCCATGTGTGGTTTGTGAAAAGAACAAACATGCAATGACACTGGGTGTGGTTCATGAAAAGAACAGACATGGAATGATACTGGTGGATCCATGTGTGGTTTGTTTAGAAGAACACACATGCAATGACTCTAGCTATGGTTCATGAAAAGAATAGACATGCGATGACTCTAGCTGTTCCCATATGTGGTTTGTGGAAATAATAGACATGCAATGACTCTAGCTGTGGTTCATGAAAAGAACACACATGCAATGACACTGGTGGATCCATATGTGGTTTGTGGAAAGAACAGACATGCAATGACTCTAGTTGTGGTTCATGAAAAGAACACACATCAAATGACACTGGTGGATCCATGTGTGGTTTGTGAAAAGACCAGACATGTAATGACACTGGTGGATCCATGTGTGGTTTGTGAGAAGAACACACATCCAATGTCACTGGGTTTGGTTCATGGAAAGAACAGACATGCAATGACTCTAGCTATGGTTCATGAAAAGAACACATATACAATGACACTAGTGGATCCATGTGTGGTTTGTGAAAATAACATACATGCAATCACACTAGGTGTATCCATGTGGGGTTTATGAAAAGAACAGACATGCAATGACACTGGTGGATCCATGTGTGGTTTGTGAGAAAAACACACATCCAATTACACTGGGTGTGGTTCATGAAAAGAACACACATCCAATGGCACTAGGTGTGGTTCATGAAAAGAACACACATCCAATGACACTGGTGGATCCATGTGTGGTTTGTGAGAAGAACACACATCCAATGACACTGGGTGTGGTTCATGAAAAGAACAAACATCCAATGACAGTGGTGGATCCATGTGTGGTTTGCGGAAAGAACAGACATGCAATGACACTGGGTGTGGTTCATGAAAAGAACAGACATGCAATGATACTGGTGGATCCATGTGTAGTTTGTTTAGAAGAACACACATGCAATGACTCTAGTTGTGCCTCATGAAAAGAACAGACATGCAATGACACTGGTGGATCCATATGTGGTTTGTGGAAAAAACAGACATGCAATGACTCTAGCTGTGGTTCATGAAAAGAACACACATGCAATGACACAGTGGATCCATGTGTGGTTCATGAGAAGAACACACATCCAATGACACTGGGTGTGGTTCATGAAAAGAACACACATCCAATGACACTGGTGGATCCATGTGTGATTTGTGGAAGGAACAGACATGCAATGACACTGGATGTGGTTCATGCAAAGAACACACATGCAATGACACTGGTGTATCCTTATGTGGTTTGTGAGAAGATCACACATGCAATGACTCTAGATGTGGTTCATGAAAAGAACACACATGCAATGACACTGGAGGATCCATATGTGGTTTGTGGAAGGAACAAACATGCAATGACTCTAGATGTGGTTCATGAAAAGAACAGATATGCAATGACACTGGTGGATCCATATGTGGTTTATGGAAAGATCAGACATGCAATGACTCTAGTTGTGGTTCATGAAAAGAACAAACATGAAAAGAACAGACATGCAATGTCTCTAACTGTGGTTCATGAAAAGAACAAACATCCAATTACACTGGTGGATCCATGTGTGGTTCATGAGAAGAACACACATCCAATGACACTGGTGGATCCTTATGTGGTTTTTGAGAAGAACATACATGCAATGACACTGGCTTTGGTTCATGAGAAGAACACACATGCAATGACACTGGTGTATCCTTATGTGGTTTGTGAGAAGAACACACATGCAATGACTCTAGCTGTGGTCCATGAAAAGAACACACATGCAATGACACTGGTGGATCCATGTGTGGTTCATGAGAAGAACACACATGCAATGACACTGGGTGTGGTTCATGAAAAGAACAGACATGCAATGACACTGGTGGATCCTTATGTGGTTTGTGAGAAGAACTGACATGCAATGACTCTATCTATGGTTCATGAAAAGAACACACATGCATTAACACTGGTGGATCCATGTGTGGTTTGTGAAAAGAATAGACATGTAATCACCCTAGGTGGATCCATGTGTGGTTTGTTTAGAGGAACAGACATGCAATGACACTGGGTGTGGTTCATGAAAAGAACAGACATGCAATGGCACTAGTGGATCCCTATGTGGTTTGTGAGAAGAACTGACATGCAATTACTGTAGCTATGGTTCATGGAAAGAACACACATGCAATGACACTGGTGGATCCATGTGTGGTTTGTGAAAAGAACAGACATGCAAACACACTAGGTGGATCCATGCGTGGTTCATGAAAAGAATAGGCATGCAATGACACTGGTGGATCCATGTGTGATTTGTGAGAAGAACACACATCCAATGACACTGAGTGTGGTTCATGGAAAGAACAGACATGCAATGACTCTAGCTGTGGTTCATGAAAAGAACACACATCCAATGACACTGGTGGATCCATGTGTGGTTCATCAGAAGAACACACATCCAATGACACTGGGTGTGATTCATGCAAAAAAGAACACACATCCAATGACACTGGTGGATCCATGAGTGGTTTGTGGAAAGAACAGACATGCAATGACACTGGGTGTGGTTCATGAAAAGAACACACATGCAATGACACTGGTGTATCCTTATGTGGTTTGTGAGAAGAACACACATGCAATGACTCTAGTTGTGGTTCATGAAAATAACACACATGCAATGACACTGGTGGATCCATATGTGGTTTGTGGAAGGAACATACATGCAATGACTCTAGCTGTGGTTCATGAAATGAACGGACATGCAATGACACTGGTGGATCCATATGTAGTTTGTGGAAAGAACAGACATGCAATGCCATTGGTTGATCCATGTATTTCATTGTACAAGACACTCACTTTCCATTTTTATACTACTCAGTTTTTCCCTTGGTTTTTTGATACTACTCAGTTTTGCCCCCTCTCTCTAGATTTCGTAGAAGCCCAAACCTGTGCTCACTCTGTCTGCTACTCCCTGATTGGTTGTCATAGTTGTCACGCGGATCGTGCGCACCAACCGTTGATTCTGTGTGATCCAACGATGATCGTTGCACACGTCGTGCCCTTCACAGTATAGTGTGAGACAACACGGACATCTCCCTCATTGAGACTTCTACGACAAGGAACACGAAGCTGTCCATGGAAAAGTCGTCGAGCGGTCATGTCATGTTTAATCAAGTCCGAAAAGCCTACTACTGCTACTGCTACGCCACAACACATGAGTCATCGAGTGCACGGTCGTCCATGGACAGCTGTAATTTATTGCCACTTGATTTTAATAAGACATATCCCATTTTTTATGCAGCGGCTCTCAATCTCACTTCCAACTGGGCCCCATCGTAAGAAGCTTGCACGCACTAGCCGGAGGCCGATGAGCTGAGATCGACAAGACCTAACGTCTCTGCCTTCATCGAGTCACTCGCAGCCATCAACACATCCCTCTACCCTATCTAGCACAACCCCATAAATCTCGCCGTACAGCCACCTACCTCCCCCTCTACATTTCTACTTTTAACTATCGCCAATTTTAGGGCCATGTCAAACTTCGTACATAGAAATTGTGTATGCACCCTTTGCATGCGGCTCAATACAGAACTTCCATGCATGGCCCGGGAAAAAATGTGACGTACCGTGTGCGTGTCGCGGTGCACGGTGCAGTAGACTATGCGGCACGTTGCACGGTGGTGCAACGAAACGTGCCTTGCTTGCATCCACCTTAACTATAGAGCCCCTCTCCGCACACCCACTCTCACTCTCGCTCACTCACCCCACGCAACCCTCTCCACTGTCCCACCAGCATCTGCAAACTCCCGAGAATACCCCGTTCGCGCCGGCGATGGAGGAGGAGGATACAGTGGCCATCGTCGCCTCCGAGGCCGCCGGCAAGGATGCCCCCGTATCCTCGCTGGTCCCTCTCGACGCGTTGAAAGCAGTCGCCGTCCCCGTCCAGGCCCCAGTCGAGCCATCAATGGCAGCCGCCGTTCCCGTCTAGGCCCCCGTGCCCGCTATCGACGTAGCCGCTGACGAGGCTCCTGTCTTCTCGCCGGTCCCCCTCGATGCGTTAAAAGCAGCCGTCATCCCTGTCTAGGCCCCATTCGAGGCATCGACGGTAGCCGCCGTTCCCGTCCAGGCCCCCGTCCCCACTATCGACGTAGCCGCTGAAGAGGAGCCCCCCGCCGGCGAGGAGCCCCCCGCCGGTCACAAGCAGATCAAGCACTTCTTGGGCACCTACGATCCAGATAAGTACATCGCTCTGCTGAACCCCTATGACACCGGCATCGACGACCCATGGTCGGAGGTAACTAGGGTTTGCTCCCCTCCCCTGGTTCTTCTACCGTTCCTATTGTTGGATGCTAGATCTTGGTTTATTAGGATTCGCTTGTTCGCATTTCGATTGCTCGGTCTTCTTACATCATCTACTCCCCCATTTTCCTTTTCTTCCAATAGGTTTCCGACAGCGATGTTTGCAGCAGTGACGAGTCAATCCACACCAAGACTGATCAGGTGTTGAGGAGGCTGCGGGCCGGCTAGTACGACACCTTCTTCAGGGGCGGCTCCCGGCGCTGCCCCTTCTGCAAGGGGATCGCCTTCTGCTGGGTGAGTCTCGTCGGCATCGACTTCAACTCCTTACTAAAGCATGTAGAGGCCTTGGGCTCTGGCATCCACAAAGGCGGCGAGCGCGAGACCGTGAACATCAATGCCTACATAGCTGAACATCGGGCTCTCGACATTTTATACATTGCAAATGTATCTAAAATTTTTTATGTTCCATGCTTGGCTTTATCCACTTTCTTGTGTTTTGTCCACACTTTGGAGTACTTTTCATATGATTTCTTGGACTAACCTATTAACAAGAGCCATAGTGCCAATTACTGTTTTACTGCTTTTGGTTCTAGGAAAGTTAGAAAATGAATATTCTCGGAATTGGACGGGACAAAAGCCAAAGTGCCTATTTTTCCAAAAGACTCAGGAGCGAATCTGAGACGGAGGAGGGCAGGCTGGCCACACCCCCAGGCGCGGGCTGGGCTCAGCCGCTAGGGCATGGTGTGGTGGCCCCAGGAACCCCCTCGGTCTCCCTCTTCGCCTATAAGAAGCCTTCTGACCTAAAAACTCCGGGGGGGGGTTGACGTTTTACTAGAAGGAGTTCCGCTCCGCTGCCACCACCAGATTCCATGAAACAGCACCAGAAACTCCATTTTGGCACCCTGCCGGGATGGGGAATTAGAGGAGATCGTCGCCATCATCATCACCATCGCTTCTCCATCGACCATCCATGTTTCCCCCATCTATGAGTGATTAATCCCCCGCTGTAGGCTATGGGGATGGTAGGGATTGGATGAGATCGTTCATGTAATGGCATCAGATTGTTAGGGCATGGTGCCTAGTATCTTTTATTAGTGCTTTATGACTTTGTTGCGACTTGTTGTGCTTAATGCTTGTCACTAGGGCCCGAGTGCCATGATTTCAGATCTGAACATGTTATTGATTCATTATGATAGTATTGTTTTTTGGTCTTATCTGCAAGTTGTATACACACGTTATTGTCCGGAACCTATGGCCCAGTGGCGAAAATCGGGATAACCGGAAGGAATGGCTTTGATGTGAGGATCACATGTGTTCACGCAGTGTTAATGCTTTGCTCGGTGCTCTATTAAAGGAGCACCTTAATTGCCGATAGTTCCTAGAGGCCCCGCTGCAAATGGGCTGGCAGGACAAAAGATGTTGTGCAAGTTCTCATTGCGAGCACGTATGACTATATATGGAACACATGCCTAGGATTGTCTAGTACTTGGATGCTTTATCTTATTTATCTGCAATTGCCCTATGTTCTGTTTGCTATGTGAATTGTCTTGTCCATGCAACTCCCGTCCATCCATCCCTATGCCTACCTTACTCGAATCCCACTATTTACTGCTTTTGTTACTGTTGTCTTTGCTTTACTACTGTTGTTACTTTACTATTCCTACTACAAAATTGTTGCTACTGATCAACTGATGTGAGCAAGATTGTTTCCAGGTGTAGATGAATTGACAACTCAGTTGTTAAGGCTTATAAATATTCTTTAGCTCCCCTTGTGTCGAATCAATAAATTGGGTTTCACTTCCCTCAAAAATACTGCGATACACCCCCTATACTCGTGGGTCATCAAGACTATTTTCTGCCGCCGTCGCCGGGGAGCATAGCTTTATTTATCAAGTTCACTTGGATTCACTATTGTTCAAGCTAAGTTTATTTTCTCCTTGTTTGCTTGTTTCTTTATCCAAAAATACAAAAAAATTAGTTCCTACTCTAGTTGTTATTTTCGTTGGTCTGTTATTGTCTTGCCTTATCATGCTTGTTGTCAATGGTTGGTTTCTTTGAAACTGAAGCTTATTGGCAAGGTGGGTTCATGGAAGATCAAAAATATTATTATAAGGAACACCGCTTGTCACAAAAAGGGAAACACTTATGGGAACAAATTGATAGATTGTATACCATTGCTAGAAACGTGTGCTCTACTTATAATGTTACTTATTGCTGTGATAAATCTCGTTGCAGAAAGAGGTATAAACACCTCCCTTTACAATGTGAGTATAATGATAACGATACCATATCTTCTTATGCTAAAGGAATTTATGACTTTTATGATGTGGAACAAATTGAAGAATTTATTGCTTGGAAGGGTGCTTTTGAACTTGCTAGTTTGCTTGAAAATATTGATGATTCACCTTACAAATATGAGGTTTATGGTATACCTAAATTTTGCTTTGATAATTACAAGGATGAAGATGGCTATATTATTGAATATTTTAATAGATGTTTTCCACAAATGGAAGAGACTAATGCCTTGCAGGATCCTATGGAAGAAGAAATTGATGAACCTGAAATCTCATTAGATGAAAAAGAGGAGGAGAGTGATGAACAAAAGGAGGAAGAATGGATTAGCTACCCATGCCTACCGTCTAATGAGAGTAACTCTTTATCCCTTACATTATTTGATTGTCCCCATGCTTACTAAAGGGAATGAATGTTATGTTCCTGAGGTTTCTTTTGAAAATGTTTATAATAAAGCTCTAGTGCTTGTAGATTATGAAGAGCATGCTTTATGTGATAGTTATATTGTTGAGTTTATTCATGAGTCTACTGAAAATTATTATGAGAGAGGAAAATATGGTTGTAGGAGTTTTCATGGTATTGAAACACCTCTCTATGTGCTGAAAGTTTTGAAGTTACTCTTGTTTTATCTTCCTATGCCTGTCACTTTGTTCGTTGCAAATTTATTTGCATACATGATTCCTATGCATAGGAAGTGGGTTAGACTTAAATGTGTTCTGAATTTGCTTCTTGATGATCTCTTTTACTTCAAGTCATATTTCTTATGTGAGCATCCTCTCGAACTATTATGCCTGAAGATGATAATATGTCTATTATTCTTGGGATACCTTTTCTTAAATACTGCAGGAGCTGTTATTAATTGTAATCAAGGGAAGGTGACCTTCAATGTTAATGACAAGGAACATACTGTCTATTTCCCCAAGAAGATTGAAAGGATTTATGGTTTAAATTCAATTGAACATGTTGAGGGCATTCAAGTAGGAGAAATATATTGTCTCATACCAAGAGAAAAATTTGAAACTATTATGATTGGGACCATTGCTATCAAGGTTGAGGTAACATAATCATTAGTGGAATACAAAGTTTTGTCTCATATGAAATTTTTTTGGTAACAAGACCTTATCAACCTTGTTAACGAAAGGATTTCATTGAACAAAACAATGTTTTCACCATGATTATCTCCGCTTACTTCTATTCTATCCATTTTAGTTTTTGCTTATGCCTAACTTAAAGGCGTTAAAGAAAAGTACTTATTGGGAGATAACCCAAAAGTTTTAGATGAGTCTTGGAAGTTATTACTTCAGTAATAACCGCTCCTTATCCTTTTTATTTGCTTTTTGTGCCAAGAGTAACCTCTAATGAGAGAGAAGTAATGATTGGGAAAGTTGATGTCCCGAAACAGATTTATGTGCTTCACCGTAAAAATTCGTGTAAAATCTCTGAACGTCTTTTTGAGGCGTGAGTTTTTGTGATTCTGCCCCATGTTGTTATATAACTTTCGTTAGTTCAACACTTTTTGATTTGAGTAACAGAAGGTCTTCGAAAAAATTCTTCTTTACCTGCTGGTCTGTTTTGACAGATTTCTGCCATTTTCTGCATTTGCTTCTTGTTGGTTCCTTTTTGAGTTCTTTTGGGGAATTGAGATTTTTGAGGGAAGTGCTACAGTAGCTAGTGTTCTAATGGAAGTTTATTTGGTGTTAGAACCGAACCTTAAGACCTATTATCTTGAGTGCACTAATGTTGCTAATAAAGATTGTGTGAAGTTTTATATGAAGAAAAAAAATTCAGGTCTATGGAAGGAATGAGTAATGAGATGAAGGATGGACTAAATCTCAATATTGGGGATGCCACGTGTGTCACCCCAAGAAATATCCAAGAAGTACAAGCGTCAAAGCTTGGGGATGCCCAAGGCATCCCATTCTTCATCAATAAAAATTTCATGTTTCTTCCAAACGCTTCATTTTTATTGTTTCATGCACAGTTGTGTTGTTCTTGGAGCGTCTTCTTTTTCATTTTCGTTTTGGTTTTCGTTTGCTTTTGTTTGCTTAGTTTTCTGAATAAATTGGTCCGACCCCCTCTTTCATACATTGGTGTTCAAATAGTTTGGTTTGGTTTGGAAAAGAGTAGGAAAGTTCATGCTTAAGTGGTAAAGAGAGCTTGTTTTTGACTGGGGCCTATGCTCTATCGTGCCATGATTGATATTGTTTTGGCTTTATGCTTAGTATTCTTTGATGTAGCATGACTTGTTATAAACAATTGAGATTGCTTAATGTGCCTTGGATGAATCATGCGTTGTTTTAGCATATTAAAGCATAGTATAGTGGTATTCTCCTTTGATGCTTTATTTGGGTTGACTTGGTGCATGCTCACACCATGTTATGACTATCTCAAGTCACCATAAGCCTTTATGATCCTTTAGTTTTCAACTTGTAGTATCACTTTATGCTTTGATCCATGATGTTTTGTCGCTCTGCATGATTATGGCCATTATTGCTCTCTCGTTTGTCGCTCCCTTACTATTGCTAGCCTTCACTTCAACTGAGTATTTTACTCATGTTTCCAACCCCCTTAAACCAATTATTGCCAAAGTATCCACCATACCTACCTATTAGCATCATTTACTACTTCCGTGCATATTCAATATGCCTTGTTTTCTTCCGAATAAAATGTTTGCTTGTTATGAAAAAGTTAGTTAGTAAAGCTCTCACGAACTTGATGGCACACTTTATTTCCTGCACTTAAAAAACCTGAACCATTGTGAACTCTCCATGAAAGTTATATGCTTGCTAATTATAGGCTGGGGATTAGCAGAACCGTGCTATCACGGGGAACGCTTTCAACACTTGTAAATATATACCCAGTTGATACCTTGCTCTTTTGTTTGCGGATGTTGTTGGTGTGAAATAAAAGGGGAGTTTGTAAGTCCATGGAGTTATGTATGTGTGTTAGAGAAACGCCTGGGCCGCTGGTCTAATCCATGCTAAAATGGTGGAAACCTGCAGCGTAACCATAATGATATCTATGAAGCATTCTTCTTATAAAAAAAGAGAGATAGCTATTGAGAAAAAGAAAAAAAAGAGATTTACAAAAAGAGGAAAGAGAGAAAAAAGCACCATTTTTCCATGGTAAATAAGAAGATTGTTGAGATACTCATTGTCTTCTTGCCTTGTCATTTTGATATGGGGATTCTTCCATATCATCGGCAAAGGTACCCGTTAAGCGGTTCTCTATGATACGCACATACTTACGATGATAAGAACTTACCGGTAACTAAAGTTGAGTAGCATGAGGAGCGGCCCTCGTACTCAAGGGACTTGGGATTTTCAGTTTATAGTCTGTCAAGCATATAACTCAGATTGGACCTCACTTTCACCTTAACCACATTAAAGATGCTTATGATACAGGAAATGTGAGCTCAAAGCTAATGAGTACCATACTTTCAACATTTGGAAGCCTTTCAAACTTTCCAAAACCTGTTCATTTCCTTGTTGAGTCTTCACACATTCTATGAGCACTTTCTTGAGAGCATAGTGGCCATTCTTAGTTCTATGTGCATTGTCCCAAGACTTGTTGATTGATGCATACCTTGATATTGCTTGTTTTAAACTATTTTTATCTAGTCACTCTTGTAAACTTTGAAGGTGTCCTTTGCATTTATGTTATCTACTCTATGAGGGACAAGCTAAATGCCACTATGCTATGTTTTCTTTATGTGAAACAAACAAACGTCTTGCAAAGCATTATTATTCATGAATCTTTTGTTTGTGCCTTTTCATGTTGCATCATAGTTTCTTTGTCCTATTGTTAGAACTTTGTCTTTCATGTTATGATTGAAGTACTATAATCCTAGCTTTGAATGTTTACAAATACTTTGGTCAAGTCAGAAAATGAATATTCTCGGAATTGGACGGGACAAAAGCCAAAGTGCCTATTTTTCCAGAAGACTCCAAGAGCTAGAATACGAGACGGAGGAGGGCCAGGGGCTGGCCACACCCCCCAGGCGCGGGTTGGGCCTGGCCGCGCCAGGGCATGGTGTGGTGGCCCCAGGCACCCCCTCGGTCTCCCTCTTCGCCTATAAGAAGCCTTCTGACCTAAAAACTCCAGGGGGTTCGATGTTTTTCCAGAAGGAGTTCCGCTCCGCCGCCACCACCAGATTCCATGAAACAGCACCAGAAACTCCGTTCTGGCACCCTGCCGGGACGGGGAATTGGAGGAGATCATCGCCATCATCATCGCCATCGCTTCTCCATCGACCATCCATGTTTCCCCATCTATGAGTGAGTAATCCCCCGCTGTAGGCTACGGGGATGGTAGGGATTGGATGAGATCGTTCATGTAATTGCATCAGATTGTTAGGGCATGGTGCCTAGTATCTTTTATTAGTGCTTTATGACTTCGTTGCGACTTGTTGTGCTTAATGCTTGTCACTAGGGCCCGAGTGCCATGATTTCAGATCTGAACATGTTATTGATTCATTATGATAGTATTGTTTTTTGGTCTTATCTGCAAGTTGTATACACACGTTGTTGTCCGGAACCTATGGCCTCGAAGTGACAGAAATCAGGATAACCGGAAGGGAATGGCTTTGATGTGAGGGTCACATGTGTTCACGGAGTGTTAATATGCTTTGCTCCGGTGCTCTATTAAAAGGAGCACCTTAATTGCCAATAGTTCCCTAGAGGACCCACTGCAAACGGGCTGGCATGACAAAAGATGTTGTGCAAGTTCTCATTGCGGGCATGTATGACTATATATGGAACACATGCCTAGGATTGTCTAGTACTTGGATGCTTTATCTTATTTATCTGCAATTGCCCTATGTTCTGTTTGCTATGTGAATTGTCTTGTCCATGCAACGCCCGTCCATCCATCCCTATGCATACCGCACTCGAATCCCACTATTTACTGCTTTTGTTACTGATGTCTTTGCTTTACTACTGCTGTTACTTTACTATTCCTACTACAAAACTGTTGCTACTGATAAACTACTGTGAGCAAGATTGTTTCCAGGTACAGCTGAATTGACAACTCAGTTGTTAAGGCTTATAAATATTCTTTGGCTCCCCTTGTGTCGAATCAATAAATTGGGTTTCACTTCCCTAGAAAATACTGCGATACACCCCCTATACTTGTGGGTCATCAACATTCACCTCCGAAACCTCCAGCGGGTGGCCATCAAAGAGGGTCGCATGCCTCCAATCAGGCCCAAGGCCCCCAAGATCAAGGGACTAGGCAGCAAGAAGTGGACGAAGCACCGGAGGGAGGAGGCGGAAGCCGGGCGCATGAAGGACGGGTTGGATGTGTCCTTGAATGTATCTGCTACTGCGACAGCTGTTGCTGCTGCTAAGCAGCTTCTTTTGATTTTCTATATTTTTCTTGCATCCTATTTCTGGCTGAATGCATCGAACCTCGTTAAGCAACCTACTTTCTATCACTATATCCTATTTAGCTGCACACAGCTATATCTACATTTGTTTTGTTTTCTGAATGAATGTATTCTGCCTGGTGTGATTTGCTGCTCTAGATTTGCTACCTGATCGGAGGCAAAAAGAGGTCCAAAAGGGAACGATTTATCGAAGTGAGAATCTTCTCTAGATTTGCTACCAATTTGGGCAAAATGAAACATATATGTTTAGCGAGAGAGGAAACGGGTACTCTTTCAAACTGTCAATTAATGAGCTGCCATCTTGACAAGCTACAAGACACATACATAAACATAACACAAAGAGGGTTAAATTTATTTTATTACTCTCACTTGAGGCGCTAGACATCTTGACAAGCTAACTAAGTTCCACAAAATAGAAACATTACACTGAGAAGTAAAATTTAATTCACTTCTCATCAGACCACTTGAGGCGCTTGCCATCGTTCCTAGGCGATCAACTGCGATCATTCCAGGTGGATCTTACATTATTGGCCCTCCATAGCTCACGAAATGCAAGTTCGTCCCACCTAGGATCTGACTTGGCTTCCCTATCTTCAGCATCCTGCGGCACAATTAGCGGTATATCACATGCCTGATTGTTACCGCTAGAAGATGCTGCCTCTCTATTTGCTTCTTCAGCTGTAGCCTCTCTGTCGGCTGCTTCTGATTCAGTTGCAAGCTCTTTTTCAGCTGCTTCTGCAGCCTCTCTGTCAGCTGCTTCAGATGCAGCCATTTCCTTTGCATATGCAGCTTCAAACTCAGTTATTCTGCATTTTCTACAAAGGGTCCCCTAAGCTCGTCTTCCCTCTTGCAAATAGGGCAAAACGTGAGGTAACATAGAAAAAAATGGATCTTCTTGTATAGCTGGTAGGTCACGTAAGCATCTATGGCTGCATACTTCAGGTTTATATCAGACAATAGCCACTCGTCCCAGAAATCGTGCCTATCCGTAGGGAAATCTTCCTTCATTCTGTCGTACAACTCATCGAGGATTCTAGTTGTGAGTGATGACATTCCATCCTTCCTTGAGCCCCCTAGGATCTTGATAAGACGCTGAATATCGATCCAGTTGTGAGCAGGAATTATAATTCCCTCTCGATAAAATTTCAAAAAATCAGTTGTTTTGTTGACGGTGCAGAAAACAATTCCCTTTTCTACAAGGAACTGGCGCAGCGCCGAACAATTCCTGTCAGTCTTGAAAGTATGTAGTTTGTCATCACCAAAATTTGTAACTACAAATATTTTGTCAATGCAAGATCATCATCTGAATATAATTTTGAAAAGTTTAGTAAATGCAAGATCAAGACTCTCAACATTGTCTTGTCATAATTTATTTGGTCCTAAATAAAATCCAGTAGTTGCAAGATGAGCAAGTGGATAAAGAACAAGAGGAGAAAACCCTAAAAGCAGTTAGCTATAGAGAGCATATCTACAAACCGGGAGAGGTGGTAGACTAGGACGTGTTTCTTCATGGCCAGTTGAACGACGCCGACTTCACTCCCTTCATATGGGTGCTCCGGGGTGTACTCCAGGTCCAATCCCACAAACTTGTCCTCATCTTTCTCAAGCCAACCCTCATACATCCTCAGGACTCGCACCGTTGTCTCCTCCTTGTTGGTGTAGACAACGTCTATCTTCTTATTGTCATGGGTAGTGAAGCTTGTCTCTAGAGTGCGATGATCTTCCATGGTGGCAAGGAGAAGACGGGAAGAAGACAGATGACAGGAAGAAGAAGAGTAGTTTCTATGAGGTAGGGGAACGGTGGAACCGTCAATGCGCTTTTAAGTTAGTGGTTAACGATGGGGACGGAAGTCCAAGGAGAGACGCGTGGAGGTGGCCGTTCTAGCTTCTGAGTAAACAAAAAATAATTATAACGCTGATACATGTGCCCTGTTTTGTCACGTCAATTAACTGGGCAGGGGGTGTCGTCCTATCCACTGTGCCAGCGCTGCAAGCCTATGTGACAGCCAACCTGCCTAAGCGACGGGAGCGACATAACGGCGAGAACTGACAGGGGGGCAACTTGACGGCCGTTAGCCTGATATTTTGTATTGAAATGTAAAGTTGAATTCGTGCCCAAAAACACCCTCTGAGTATTTTGGACGCCAACTTTGGTCAATGCAGCTGATTGTAAGCAACTTGGGTACCGCGTTGCCTGGACACCCCAACTTTCGGGCTTCAAAATGATATTCTCATCCAGAGGTGGTCCATCATCAAGAACTCCATAGAAAACATCTCGGAGGACCGCGCAATCGACTCATCCAATGGCGGCGTTCGCCATATAGAGCTCAGGGAGGAGCTGGGCCGCTCGAAGCCCAAAATGATCGACCACCTGATGGAAATCACGAATCGGTGGGCTGACAGAGAAGACTCGGTGAAAAACTCTACCTACTCCAACGATGACAACGACCTTGGGTGCAGACGCGACCGCCGAAGCAAACGTCGAATGCACGTCTACGATGACCGCGACGAGGTCAACATGGTCGTATCCGGCTACGCCAACAAATGCGACGATAACCACAACAGTGGATACCGGAGTGGTGGATACCGTGACAGCGGAAAAACCACGCAGGTGTGGCAGCGCCACACTCGCGAAGAGGTACCCGCAACATCTATCGAGGACAAACTATTTGGGCCATGCAACGTGCACTTCTATATCGACAAGCACGATGGCAAGAAGAAATCCAGCCACCTTCTCAAGGACTACAGCAAGTTCCTCAAACTCCACGAAGGCCTGGCCCGGATGAATCGCGACGCAGTCAACAGGGGCTATGGAGCCGCCCCAGGCGCTATGGCACATGGAGCTCCTCCACCACCGCCCGGACCACCACCACCCGTGGCCGCGCCGGTCCAGCATTACGGAGGCGAATCATACCCACGACCCGTGGGCAACATGGGGATGATCCAAAAAGGACGTCCCTCAAATCGAGTGTAGAAGACCATCACTCGCCAAGTCAACTTGGCGATAAACTCTCCATCTTCCACCACTAAGTACCTCAGTGGAAGCGACTCCTGCATCACCTTCGATAGACATAACCACCCGTGCCAAGTTCCTCGTCCAGGCCACTGTCCCCTCATACTCGAGGCGCAGATTGGGGGTTTCGACATGAGTCGCGTCTTCATGGATGGCGGCAGTGGCATTAACCTCATGTTTGCGAGTACCTTGCGGGCGATGAGGATCCCTCTGACATGTCTGGAAGTTTCAGACATGACGTTCCACGGCATCATCCTAGGGAAAGGCATATATCCCCTGGGAAAAATCAACCTCGATGTCATCTTCGGCACGCCGCAAAACTTTCGGCGAGAGCGCATCGACTTTGAGGTTGTCGACTGGCCTTCACAATATCACTGCATCCTCGAACGTGTCGCGTTCGCGAGGTTCATGGCAGTGCCACACTACGCTGACCTGCAGATGAAGATGTCGGGTCCAAACGGCATAATCACAATCAACAGCAACTTCGAGAGGTCCGACAGCTGCGATAGGGAATTCAACAGAATCTCCCAGTCCTTCGGCATGCAGGAGGAACTCGCAAGATTGAAGGAGTCGACAGACAACAGTCTGCCTCCCCTGAGCAGGACAAGTTCACCCGACCTGTCCTTCGACTCGTCGGTGCACACGAAGAAAGTCCAGGTCCACCCAACGGACCCGACAAAGACGGCCCTCATCGCCAACAACTTGAGTTCCGCGTAGGAACTCGCGCTTGTCGAATTCCTCCGTGAGCACTGGGAGATCTTCGCCTGGTGTCCAGCGGACATGCCAGGTGACATGGGTATACCCTACAGGTACTCGAGCTTGGTATATATGGCCTGAATACAGCGGAAGCCCACGGCGTCGCCAAGGCCCAAATGGAGAACTCGAGTAACCTACGGACTCTCGATTGCTTGCGAAACAAGAAGAAGCTAAAGATAGAAAGTTTAAAGGGAAACCCTAACCTGTAACCGACTCGACCTGCTACCCGAGACCTAGCATATCTATATAAAGGGTAGGAGGGGCAGCGAGAAGGACACATGCAACCCTAGTTTCCACAACCCTCGCCAGATTACATCTGCGCACCATTGTAATCTTCGATTCCTCTGTTAATTCCACAAGCAGACAAGCAGGAGTAGGAACTTTATGAGGCCTGAACCTGGGTAAATCTTCGAGTCTCCCTGTGTGCTTGTTTGCTAGCCGATTGATGCTTCCAGCGCTCCCTCCTTCTCCAAAACCCAAGTCCATAACAATGGGCATTGATGAGTTAAACCCTCGTCAATTGGCGCCGTCTATGGGAATTGGGAGTGCTAATGTTGCGGCTTCTTCAGCCCCATCAACTGCGATCTACAACTCCGCAACAGCGGAGATCCGCCAGCTCTTCGGTGTGTTCGACTTCACCGTCCACACGCCGGCCACTCGCCTGGCTTTCGAGTCCGTGGGTGATGGAATCAGCCTGGCGATCGGGAGCTTTCACTTCCAAGTTGGTCAGATGGGCCCTCTTCGCATGCCTGACTAGCCGACAACACCATCGATTGCTCCAGCATCGTGGTTCCCTCCACCGATCGGCACCCTCAGTGAGCTCAATGCCACGACAACAGTCGAGAATACGGACAGCGACAACAGTCGTGAATCTGATCTGGGCGATCTAGCAACTAAAGATGGAGACTACGGTTCTAGATCTGAAAGTTGTGGGAGCAGCAGTTTCCCCAACCACTTCATGTGCGTCGTCATCAACGCGGGCGACTCCTCCGCCAATCGCGACAACATGGGCAACGGTCGCAATGGAACCGACCCGCCAAACGGTGGCATACCTAATGGTGGACCACCCAACGGTGGCCCCACTAACGGCGCCCCCATCAACAATGGAGGGGCAGCCGAACTCCCCACTATGGTGAATGAGCAAACTGGTGAACGCGTCGTGATCAGGCTAAATGATCTCGAGTGGGCCTGCTGCCGAGAAGCTCTACGAGGTCATCCTCTGCCCTTCAGCTCCCCGCAAAAATTGTTGATGGGCTACCATTGGCTCCTGAAAGAGGAATACAAATGCCAACTGCACACAATCGTGCAACTCGAGGCGCGTAAAAAGGCGGCAGACAAGTTGAGCCTCCGACGAGCTGGGCTCTCCTCCCATGGAGGATCCTCCTCCAAGTGCAACGAGTACATCGCTAACAAGAGGCGATCTTGACTAGCCCACCTCACTGAACAAGAGCGTGTAGACGCAGCAAAGGTCCTCGACTTCGGCTGCATGACGGTGGATACGCGTGGCAACGTGCTTCCAAAAACACCACAAGCCACGGTAACGGCAGCCACCATGTACCTCCTCAACAACCATCCGCCAGTTGGAGATCCTCGAGCTGCCATGCACCGATCTATGATCGCAGGCTTGGGGCTAATCGAGGCCGCCCTCGACAAAGAGTCGACACCGGAGCTGAAGAAAGGCAAGGCTCTGGCAAAACGCTATTCCTCGCCCTCATCCAGCAACGACACGACCATCTCGACCGCGCCACGGCGACACGACCACGACTACGACGTGCGTGATGACATCACGCAGCGCAAGATCGACAAGTCAAGGGTCCGACGTGCCCGATCGACTGACTCAGAAGACGAGGATGTGGAGCTTTGTGGCGCTAGATGCTTCAGCAGGGCCATCAGGCAAAAGCGAATGCCCAAGGGGTTCAAGCTCCCATCGAAGAACCCAAAGTTTGACAGTCTGCAGGACCTGGAAATCTGGTTGGAAGACCACATCTCCTTCGTCAGGCTCCACGGCAGGAGTCAAAGCACAGCCATGCAATGCCTGCAGCTACAGTTGCAGGGTGCCGCCCGAGCTTGGCTCAATAACCTTCCGCGCGGATCCATTCACAGTTGGGACGAGCTGGTCTACAGCCTTGTGCGAAACTTCAAGGGCACCTACAAAAGGCCCGCATCAATCGAAGAGCTGAGATGCTGCCAGCAAAGGTCGGGCGAATCGCTACGCTCATACATCTAGAGGTGGTCCATCATCAAGAAATCTGTGGAAAATATCTCGGAGGACTAGGCAATTGACGCATTCAATGGCGGCGGCCATCGCATAGAGCTCAGAGAGGAGTTGGGCCACTCGAAGCCCAAAACCATTGACCACCTGATGGAAATCGCGAATCGGTGGGCAGATGGAGAAGATTCGGTGAAAAATCGCGTTCACTCTGATGACGAAGTAGAACTCGAGCGCAGACGCGATCGCCGAAGCAAACGTCGAATGCGCATCTACGATGACCGCGACGACGTCAACACGGTCACAGTCGGCTACGCCGACAGACGCAACACAACCGCAACAGCGGCTACCGCAGCGGTGGACACCGCGACTCCGGGAAAACCACGCAGGTATGGCAGCACCGCACTCGCGATGAGGCACCCGCCGCATCCATTGGAGACAAGCTGTCCGGGACTGTGCACTTCTACATCGACAAGCATGATGACAAAAAGAAATCCAGCCACCTCCTCAAGGACTGCCGCGAGTTCCTCAAACTTCATGAGGGTCTGGCTCGGATGAATCGCGACGCGGTCAACAGAGGCTAGGGAGCCGCCCCAGGCGTTGTGGCACATGGAGCTCCTCCACCACCACCCGGACCACCGCCAAATGCAGCTACGCCTAACCAGCATCACGGAGGCGAGCCATACCCACGGGCCATGGGCACCATGATGATCCAAAAGGGTCGCCCTCCAACCGGGTGCAAAAGGCCATCACTCGCCAAGTCAATTTGGCGACAAACTCACCACCATCCACCACTGAGTACCTTAGTGGAAGCGACTCCTGCATCACCTTTGACAAGCGCGACCACCCGCGCCAAGTACCTCGTCTAGGCCATTGTCTCCTCGTACTCGAGGCACAAATTGGAGGCTTCGACATGAGTCGCGTCTTCATGGATGGCGGAAGCGGCATTAACCTCATGTTCACAAGTACCTTGCGAGCAATAAGGATCCCTCTGACCTGCCTAGAGGCCTCGAACACAACATTCCACAACATCATCCTAGGCAAGGGCGTATATCCCCTTGGCAAAATCAACCTCAACGTCATCTTCGGCACGCCAAAAAAAATTCGATGCGAACACATTGACTTCAAAGTCATCGACTGGCCCTCATAGAACCATTGCATCCTCGGACGTGTCACGTTCGCTAGGTTCATGGAAGTGCCGCACTACGCCTATCTGCAGATGAAAATTCCAGGCCCTAACGGCGTCATCACAATCAATGGGAGCTTCGAGAGGTCCGACAGTTGCGACAGGGAGTTCAACAGAATTTCCCAGTCCTTCGGCATGCCTGAAGAACTCGCAAGATTGAAGGAGTTGACAGACAACAGGCTGCCTCCCCTGAGCCGGCCAAGTTCACCCGACCAGTCCTTCGACTCATCGGTGCACACGAAGAAAGTTCAGGTCCACCCATCGGATCCCGCCAAGACGGTCCTCATCGCCAACAACTTGAGTCCCGCATAGGAACTCGCGCTCATCGAATTCCTCTATGAGCACTGGGAAATCTTCGCCTGGTGTCCAGTGGACATGCCAGGAGTTCCTAGGGAATTTGCCGAGCACGCACTAAATGTCAACCCAGACGCAAGGCCAGTCAAATAAACAATTCGGCGACTATCTGAGCCAAGAGCAAAAGTAGTCGGAATGGAGATCAACAGACTCCTTGACGCCAAATTCATATGCGAGATCAAGGAAAGCACTTGGCTCGCCAACACGATGCTTGTACCAAAAAAGGACACGGATATCCTACGGATGTGCGTGGATTTTACCTCTCTGAATAAGCACTGCCCGAAGGATCACTTCCCGCTGCCACGAATTGACCAGATCATCGACTCCACCACGAGATGTGAGCGCCTCTGCTTCCTCGACGCCTACTCAGGCTACAATCAGATTCGAACGAAGGAGGAGGATCAAGAGAAAACAACGTTTACAACGCCTTTTGGTGTGTTCTGCTATAACACAATGCCCTTCGGGCTAAAAAACACAGGAGCAACCTATCAGCGGTGCATGCAGGCTTGCCTCAAGAACCAGCTTCGTTGCAACATCCAAGTCTATGTTGACGACATTGTAATCAAGACCAAACAGGAAGCTTCACTAATCGACAATTTACGTGAAACCTTCGCCAACCTGAACCACTACCGGATCAAGCTCAATCCGGACAAGTGCGCCTTCGGCGTACCATCTGGGCAACTACTCGGGTACCTCATCTCCGCGAGAGGGATCGAGGCGAACCCGAAGAAAATAAAAGCCATACTAGCCATGGAGAAGCCGGAGAACATAAGAGGTGTCCAGCAGCTGGCTGGGCGAATCACGGTGCTCAGTCGATTCATTAGTCGAATGGGCGAAAAGACACTGCCATTCTACCAACTTCTCTGCAAAGCTGACAAGTTCGAGTGGACCAACGAGGCACAGGAAGCATTCGAAGACCTCAAGCGCCTACTGTCCACCTCGCTAGTATTGGTGACCCCACGCGAAAGGGAACCACTGTTGCTATACATCTCCGCCACCAACCAGGTGGTCAGCACGGTGCTCGTGGTAGAAGCCGAGGAAAACAAGGTCCACGGGGTACAGCGCCCAGTCTACTACCTCAGTGAGGTACTCACGCCAACAAAGCAGCAGTACCCGCACTACCAGAAGCTGGCGTACGGTGTCTTCCATGACAGCCCGGCGACTGTGCCACTACTTCTAGGAATACCCAATCGTGGTGGTCAACGACTCCCCGCTTGGACATATCCTCAACAATCCTGACGCCACCAGACGAGTCGCACTTTGGGGGATCAAACTGTCTCCACGAGACATTACATATGAAAAACGCGATGCAATCAAGTCGCAAGTTCTCCCTGACTTCCTCGTGCACTGGATGGAGAACCAGCTCCCTGAAAAACCAGATATGTCCTACCTCTAGACAATGCACTTCGACGGATCCAAGTGAAAGGATGGAGCTGGCACAGGTGTCATACTGACATCGCCCTAGGGAGACAAGCTGAAATATATTCTGTGAATGCAGTTCACCGCCTCAGAAAATGAAGCTGAATACGAGGCCCTGCTACACGGGATGAGGATGGCAAAAGCATGCGGCGCCAAGAGACTCATAATATACGGCGACTCCAAGCTGGTCGTCAACCAGACAATGCACGAGTACAACGCACTGAACGACAATATGATCGCCTACCGCTACCTCTACGACACACTCGAAGGGGACTTCGACGGTTGCGAGCTGCGGCACATAGGCCGTGAACGCAATGAAGAAGCAGACGCACTCGACCAACATTGGCTCTACCTGCACCCCCATACCACCTGGGGTATTTCTCGAGTGCATCTGGAAATGCTCCATCAAGCCAAAGGCCGCAGAGAAGAAAACAAGCGCAACAACAGACTCGGGGGCTGCGCCGCCCAATGAGCCAATGGCACTCGACGACCTGGATCTTGATACAGGACTCGAAGGACTGATGAGTGTCATGATGATCGAGCCATCTTGGACTCAACCGTACATCACATACCTTCTCAGCAAGAGGCTACCGGACGATCTGACTGACGCACGGCACACTGCGCGGTGATCCAAGGCATTCGCTGTTATCAACGGCGAACTATACAAGCACAGTATCATAGGAGTACTCCAACAATGTGTCTCCAACGCTGATGGAAGAGCTGTTCTCCTCGACATCCATGAGGGGACTTGCGGGCACCACGCTGGCAGTCGCGCCCTCGTCGCTAAAGCTCTACGAGCTGGATTCTACTGGCCTACGGCCATGCGCGATGCCAAGGACATCGTCCAAAAATGCAACGCTTGCCAGCGATTCGTGGACAAACCACACGCACCTGGCGCGGAGCTCCGGCTAATTCCATTGGCCTGGCCTTTCGCTCAATGGGGACTCGACATGGTCGGCAAGCTCCCAAAGTCCTTGCGAGGAGGCTATGTTTACCTCCTGGTCGCAGTCGACAAATTCACCAAGTGGATAGAGGCCGTGCCAGTGACTAACCAGTCAAGATACAGTGCAGTCAAGTTCTTCGAGTCCACCGTCTATCGCTTCGGAGTACCACATAGCATCATCACGGACAACGGGATGAACTTCACATCCAAGGAGTTCCAAGAATTCTGCGAGAATCTGGGAATCAACGTAAGCTATGCCTTTGTAGCACATCCACAGACCAACGGTCAGGTCGAAAAAGTCAATGGGCTCGTCTGCGGCAGAATCAAGAAGCGACTCCTCAGGCCACTCGAACAAGCTGCAGGCTGCTGGCCAGACGAGCTGCAATCGGTACTCTGGAGCCTACGCACAACCCCAAACAGTGCTACGGGGTACACCCCGTTTTTCATGGTGCACGGTGCTGAAGCGGTGCTACCCGCAGAGGTACGGTACAAAGCACCACGAGTCATTGGTTACGGCGAGCAGGAATCAACTCTTGCACTCGAAGACTCCGTCGACCTCCTTAACGAGGCATGGGAAATCGCCGTGGAAAGATCAACGATCTACTAGCAGAACCTGCGCAACTACCACAGCAGAAGGCTACACCCTAGATCCTTCGTCGAAGGAGACCTGGTCCTGCGACTGAAACAACAAGGGCATCTCAAGCTCGAGTCCCCTGGGAGGGACCATACGTGATTACAGAAGTAATCCTAGGTGGCGCCTATCGCCTTCAAGATTTCGAGACAGGAGTCACGTACTCCAACCCCTCGAACGTCGCGCAGCTGCGGTGCTTCTACCCTTAGTCGTCTTTTATTTTTTACATTGCAAATAAGGCTACTCAGCCACATATTGTACGCCGTACTATCCTACGAATAAATAAAGCTAAGTGCCCCAAACTCTGTGTTTTTTTATTTTTTGCAAATTATCCACTCGGGGGCTGCGCCACCCTATACACATATGTTCTACGAACCAACGCAATATCCTGAGTAGCTGACGCACAAATCGAACCCTTGACAAACACCAACCCCGTTGCAATGCACCTGATAGGTTGGCAAGGTGCTGAGATAAACACAAGTCAGGATAACGAAAGGGAACCGCATAGTGCAACGCACTCGCAAAACATACGAGCTAACAAGCTCTTTATATACATCAATATCAATCATACATAGCATATATATATGAACTTTACAACAGTGGTGCAACTATGTGCAGGATACAAACTAAACTACTATTGCAACAAAAGAACATTTGTCTGCTCCTCGAAGAAGTCGACAATTTCCTCCGTTGGGTGACCCACCGCCTGATAGTGAGGAACCATGTTCCAAGTCGACCCTGTTGGAGGCGCTGGCGGTCCAGCAGCAATCGCTGCAACATCCACATCAGGCCCGTGCAGTCGCACCAGCGGCAGAGCGGCCTTGGCACCAGCCACTAACTGTTGTCGTACACACTCGCGGACTGCACTCAAGTCTTGAAATTTTCCAAGAAAGGCCAGCAGGCTCGATGGAACGACGTCCAACGGGAACATCGTCTGATAAATATTCCTTAAGCACGATTGCGATTTCTTCAGGAAATGATGCACTCGCGACGCACGATCCTGCAGGGTCACCAGTGCGATTGTGCGGCCATGATCCACCCAGAAGTACCCACTCGCCTGAAGTTGTTCTTGAGTCAGGTCATTCATGCGAATGGCAATCCTGTCCTTCTCATCTCGTGGATGGTGGGCACTAACAACTATACCAAGCAAAGGAAAAAGTATGAAGACAAAGAACTACCGTGAGTGGCTACAAGAAAAGATAAGGAAGCAGAAAGCTAACACTTGAATTGGTCGCCTAGCTGCATCACCTCCCCCAGCAGATATTGCTCTTGGGCAGTGGCCTTCTCCGCCCTCGACTTCCACACATCCGCGTTACCACGGAGCACGGGCAGTTCGTGCTCCAACTGCTTAACGCGGTCACAGAGTCGCAAGAGCAGAGACAGCTCATCCACCCTTGAGCGCGACTGCGCCAAAGTATCATCAGTGGATGGCATATTCAGAGGTTCACTCGAAGGACCACTCGCTGTGCCCTATCACAAGCCAAGCAAGAGATAATAAGAATACTAAGGCGATGCATGGACAAAACACTCGAGTGCACTCAAGCATAATAAAGTATCAACAGATACACTCGCCAGAGGCATGTTCCAGACAAAAGAGATAGGCTATTAACTATTACAGACATGACTACTGAGGTGCAACTGGCTTCTTCGACTTAGACTTTGGTTTTGGGGGCCTCATCGAGTATGACGCAGTATCAGATGCCATAGACTTCCCGCCATCCCCTGATGCTGCATCCTTCGTTGCCTTCTTGGCTCGCTGCAGCTCCTCAGAGTACTTCGCAACTATGTTGATTAGTCATGTCCGTGCCATTTCTGCACAGCGATGCGAAAGGAGCAAAGACTACATGTTGGCCATCCGCGCCGACAGGCATTGCCTTGGAGACCGTAGCAGGATCAACCTCGACTCCATGGGCTTGAACCATCGCGAGTGACATCAAAGCACCAGCCGCATGGAGTGAGTTCTTGAAGCCTGCAGGAATGCCTCCAGCAAGGGACTCCACCAGATCATCTACATTTTCGATTAACTCAGCTTTGGGCGCCAGCTCCTCACGGAGGCGACTGAGCACGCCCTTGGCCTTGATGAGCGTCCCCTGAACGGAAGCACTATGATCTTCAACTGCCGAGATGGCACCTGCCAAGGAATTATCACGGCGGAGTGCATGGGCATTGAAGCCCAGACCGCTGGCATCTACACAAGAATCAAGCATTGGCACAAAAGTCAGCACAACAACAAATTTGAAAGAAGGGACACGATGAAAATCCATACGAGGGAATACCTAAAAGATCCTTGGCAATCGAGAAAAGTTGTTCTTCGAACAACTTCTCCCTAGCTACGATGGAGGCGTGCAAATCCTCTTCGCGTTTCTGCGATTTGTCATGTGCTGCGACTGCCTCAACGTGACTCTTCACCGCCGTGGAGAGCACCTTTTCGAGGGAAGCGGCATTGCGAAGGAGTGCATTATGCCCAGCTGTGAAACAAACAAAGATAGACCGTCAGTCGAGTATATCACAAGGATGAAGAAGAAGAAGCAAAAAACACTCACTTTGAACCACGCGATGGCGATTGTCTAGCATTGCATGCTGGCGACCCATCGCAAGCACCTGCTCCGCCAAGCGAGCAACTTCCTTCACAATAAGCTGCGACCGAAGAAACAGCAAAGGATCAGCAGATGGTATGGATGATACATTCGACTGCAAAAATCAGAAGAAGCAACATTACACATACGTGATCCTCCAGTGACTCCGAAGTTGATTGACGCACAGTCGTCTGGATAACCATCTGAAGCTCCACATCGTGTGGAGAACTCGGTGAATTGTGCCCAGAGTGGGCCGCCAATAGAGGAGAAGGAGTCCGCTCAGCCACTTTCTTGGCCTTGGAGGTCACGACTCCAGATTCTTTCAAAAATTGGACGTCGCCAGAAGATGACGATGCCGGCTGACTGCAGAACAAAACCAACATCAAAAAAATGCAACTCCAAAGAAGAACCAAAGAAAAGACTCGTATACTTACCAATCAAACTTGTCAAAATCGAAGGTTTGGCCCTCCGATTCTGATGATGACTCCTTCAGCAGTCGCATCTTCTTGTGGGAAGACGGTGCCACAGCACTCACAGGATCGGTAGGTATCAGCGACTCTGCACCAATAGTTGTGCCTTCCGGAGTTGAAGGAGATGATGCATCCGAATCCTTGCTGCGCTAACGCTTGCGAGTGTCCGGACTACTAGACTCGAGGGCTTCCTCCTCCACATCAAACGGGACGGTCGACTCCGACTCGTCCTCTTCTAAAGCTTCACGAGGAATAACCCCCTCAGGAAGAGGGGGCATACAGGGAGACACCTTCCAATCCTACATACAGACAACAAGTCAGCAAAAGTCAAGGAAAGAGAAGCATTCAACAAACAAAGCTACTTCGTAGCACAACCATACCTCAGGAGGAGGATTAGCAGCATCGAATGGAGGTATGACTGGTTCACTTGGAAGCACATCCTTGGTGGTGTACTTGGTGACCAGTCGCACCCTTTTATCTACCTCACTCGCGGAAATGCCATCGGCAGATACGCGAGTGACATCGTCCGCGCCAGCCCATTGGAACATAGGGTGGACTCTGGCCTACAGGGGCTGGACGCGACAGCACAACCACGTGCGAATAAGGGCGCATCCTCCCTCTTCTTTACCCATGCGACTCTCGAGGTCGCAGACGCGCTCGTACAGCACAGCTGTCTCCGCAGACTCGCCGGTCATCACCATGTTCTTCTAGGAGCGCCTCCTCTTGCACGGTGTCGCAGGATCAAAAGGCGCGAGTCCGAAGTGGTCTCTGTCGACCTTCTGGTCGCGGATGTAGAACCACTTGTCCCTCCACCCTTGGACGGACGCCATGAGTTTGATGTCAAAATAAGTGACGGAGGAGTCGACGTGGATACCGCAGCCTCCTACATCGTAGACTACGGAGCCAGACGCCGACCGACGCTTCAGTTTGAAGAGACATTTGAAGAGACCAAAGTGTGGCTCGATTCCGTGCCAGCACTCGCAAAGTGTAATGTAGCAAGCTACATGGAGGATGGAGTTGGGGGACAACTGGTGCAGCTGGAGCCCATAGAAACAAAGAAGGCCCCTGAAGAAAGGATGCAGGGGAAGTGAGAGACCGCGGATGATGAACGCTAGGAACATCACCCAGAAACCGGCAGGAGGACAAGGGGTTACCTCACCACCTGGGACTCACGAGTCAGTGACCGCGGGAGACAGAACTCCGTCTTGGCGCAGGAGACGAAGCTCATATGACTTGATAACGGACGCGCGCCACGCGCCATTGGTGACGCGAGTGCCCGAGCCCTTCTTGCCAGCAACGGCGGTGCTGGTGCCTGCAATGGCAGAGCCGCCCTTCTTCTTGGCAGTGACAGTGCCGACGGTGGATTCAGCCGCGGCACCTCCTTTATTTTTCCCCATCTTGCGTGGTGATGCGACCGGAGGAAGTAACTAGGGAATACGCGAAGCTGGTCCAGTGCCACGAGGAAGATGAACTCTAGGAAGCAGAGGAGCAGAAGCAATGGCGACGGAGGCAAAGGCAGAGAAAAGAGAGCAGATGGGAAAAATTACCATCGTAGCACTGCTACTTAACCCCCTGGAAGATGTAATCCAACGGCCAGCAAAAACCCTATCAGGCGCGTGGTGCCCATCGTGATCGACATGTGGAGGACCCGAAGCGCGAACCGTCCCCCACCACCCCGAGGAGGCGCAGTTAAAACAAAGATTACGCACGCCCGGTCAAGTCAGGGTCATAAAATGGGACCCACCGCTCATCACGTCCCGTCAAACCCGCTCATGCAAGCAACTGAGATCATCACATCGTCAGCACTGATGTCATCCAAAATTGAGCAGCAGAAGACTTCGACTACTTTAGTCCTTGCTCGAGTCTTCGACTCCACCAAGTACTCGGGGGCTACTCCCATAGGGAGCGCTGGTCGCGCACCCTATGATTTTTCTTTTTCTCTTCTGCAAGAACATGGACATTCAAAGCATACCCAATCACTCGAATCTGCGATTCGACTATGGACATGGGTTACTCCCATAGGGAGCGCCGAAAATAAATTCGACTAAAACAAGCAAACAAAAGACGACAGCAGTCGCAAAAGTTCTTTAGTCCCTGCCTGAGTCTTTGACTCAACCAGGCACTCGGGGGCTACTCCCATAGGGAGCACTGGTCGCGCACCCTATGATTATTTGTACATCGTACTGTGTGTCGATAACATCCACACTCGAAGTTTATGGCGACACCGCCTCATGATTTTTCCCTACAAAGAGATTGCGTCTCCTGGGTCACCCGAATCATCTCCACGATGATAAATTTCGGATGCCGCGCTTGTAGCGTGAAGATAAGACCTAAATAAGGCCTGGCAACGCATTCGTTGTGCACTACCAGAAATATATCCGTGCCTACAGGTACGATGAACACGCCTTGACGGACGCGTCGAGTGCTCACACCCATATACTGGAATTCGACTACTGTAAGACCTCCACGGCTTGAGTCCAATTACACCAGCACTTTTCCGAATTCGAGTCTGGGGACTCGAGTTCGAGTAGATTGTGTTGTTTTACCCTAAGGTAGTTAACTGACACCGATACATCGGTTAAATCAGGCACGCACATCAACAATCCCTATGACACAAACAGAGCAGTCGAAAATATACTCATTCATGCACTCGAATGGGTATACTGACATGGTTATACCCTACAGGTACTCGAGCTTGGTATATATGGCATGAATACAGCGGAAGACCACGACATCGCCAAGGCCCAAATGGAGAACTCGGGTAACCTACGGACTCTCGATTGCTTGCGGAACAAGAAGAAGCTAAAGATAGAAAGTTTAAAGGTAAACCCTAACTCAGAACCGACTGACTACACGAGACCTAGCCTATCTATATAAAGGCTAGGAGGGGGCAGCGAGGAGGACACACGCAACCCTAGTTCCACAACCCTCGCTAGATTGCATCTGTGCACCATTGTAATCTTCGATTCCTCTGTTAATTCCACGAGCAGACAAGCAGGAGTAGGGACCTTTACGAGGCCTGAACCTGGGTAAATCTTCGAGTCTCCCTGTGTGCTTGTTTGCTAGCCGATTGATGCTTCCAGCGCTCCCTCCTTCTCCAAGTCCATAACAATGGGTATTGATGAGTTAAACCCTCGTCACTAGGAGTTCCCAGGGAATTCGCCGAGCACTCACTCAACGTAAATCCAGACACAAGGCCAGTCAAGCAAACAATTCGGCGATTGTCTGAACTAAGAGCAAAAGCAGCCAGAATGGAGAACAACAGACTCCTCGATGCAAAATTCATACGCGAGATCAAGGAAAGCACTTGGCTCGCTATCATAGTGCTTGTGCCCAAAAAAGACACGGATATCCTGCGGATGTGCGTGGACTTCACCTCCTTGAATAAGCATTGCCCAAAGGATCACTTCCTGCTGCCGTGAATCGACCAAATCATCGACTCCACCGTAGGATGTTAGCATCTCTGCTTCCTTGACGCCTACTCAGGCTACAATCAGATTCAAATGAGGGAGGAGGATTAGGAGAAAACAGAGTTTATGACGCCCTTTGGTGTGTTCTGCTACAAAACAATGCCTTTCGGGCTAAAAACGCAAGAGCCACCTATCAGCGGTGCATGCAGGCCTGCCTCAAGAACCAACTTGGTCGCAACATCCAAGTCTATGTTGATGACATCGTCATCAAAACAAAAGAGTAAGCCTCGCTAATCGACGATCTACGCGAGACCTTAGACAACCTCGGCCGCTACCGAATCAAGCTCAATCCGGACAAATGCGCCTTCGGTGTACCATCTGGGCAATTACTCGGGTATCTCATCTCCGCGAGAGGGATCAAAGCAAACCCGAAGAAAATAAAGGCCATACTGGCCATGGAGAAGCCAAAGAACATAAGAGGCATCTAGCAGCTGGTCGGGCGAATCACGGCGCTCAGTCGATTCATCAGTCGAATGGGCAAAAAGACACTGCCCTTCTACCAACTTGTCCGCAAAACTGACAAGTTCAAGTGGACAGACGAGGCGCAAGAAGCATTTGAAGACCTCAAACGTCTACTATCCACCTCGCCAGTACTAGTGACTCCACGAGAAAAAGAGTCATTGTTGCCCTACATCTCCGCCACCAACCAAGTGGTCAGCACGGTGCTTGTGGTGGAACGAGCCGAAGAAAACAAGGTCCACGGGGTCTAGCGCCCAGTCTACTACCTCAGTGAGGTGCTCACGCCAACAAAATAGCGGTACCCGCACTACCAGAAGCTGGCGTACGGCACTTCATGACAGCCAGGCGACTGCGCCACTACTTCCAGGAGCACCCAATCGTGGTGGTCAACGACACCCCGCACGGGCACATCCTGAATAACCCTGATGCCACCGGGCGAGTCGCACTTTGGGCAATCGAACTGTCTCCACGAGACATCACATACGAAAAGCACGACGCGATCAAGTCACAAGTCCTCCCTGATTTCCTCGTGCACTGGATGGAGAACCAGCTCCCCGAAAAGCCAGATATGTCCTATCTCTGGACAATCCACTTCAATGGGTCCAAACGAAAGGACAGCGCTGGCACGGGTGTCATACTAACATCGCCCCAGGGAGACAAGGCAAAATACATTCTGCGAATGCAGTTCACCGCCTCCAACAATGAAGCTGAGTATGAAGCTCTAATCCATGGGATGCGGATGGCAAAAGCTTGTGGCGCCAAGAGGATCATCGTCTATAGCGACTCCAAACTGGTGGACAACCAAACGATGCACGAGTGCGACGCACTGAGCGACAACATGATCGCCTATCACAATCTCTACGACACACTCAAATGGGACTTCGATGGCTGTGAGCTACGACACGTAGGCCACGAAAGCAACGAAGAGGCACACACACTCACCAACGAAGAGGCGCCCCCATACCACCTGGGGTATTTCTCAAGCGCATCTGCGAATGCTTCATCAAGCCAAAGGCTCTAGAGAAGAAAGCAAGCGCGTCAACGGACTCGGGGGCTACGCCACCCAATGAGCTAATGGCACTTGATGACCTGGAGCTCGATATAGGACTCGAAGGACCAATGGGCGTCATGATGATCGAGCCATCTTGGACACAACCCTACATCACATATCTACTCGGCAAGAGGCTGCCAGATGATCCGACTGACGCATGACACATTGCGCGACGATCCAAGGCATTCGCCGTCATCAACGATGAACTGTACAAGCGCAGCATCACAGGAGTGCTCCAACGGTGCGTCTCCAATGGGGACGGAAGGGTTGTTCTCCTCGACATCCACGAAGGGACCTGCGAGCACCATGTTGGCAGTCGTGCCCTTGTCGCCAAAGCTCTACGATCTAGATTCTACTGGCCCATGGCCATGCGTGACGCCAAGGACATCCTCCAGCGCTGCAACGCTTGCCAGCGATTCGCGGACAAACCACACGCACTTGGCACGAAACTCTGGCCAATACCATTGGCTTGGCCCTTCGTGCAATGGGGACTCGACATGGTCGGCAAGCTCCCGAGGTCCTCACAAGGAGGTTACGTCTACCTCTTGGTCGCAGTCGACAAGTTCACCAAGTGGATCGAGGCCATGCCGGTGACAAATCAATCAGGAGCCAGCGCTGTCAAATTTGTCGAATCCATTGTCTATCACTTTGGAGTGCCACACAGCATCATCACGGACAATGGCACAAACTTCACCTTCAAGGAGTTCCAGGAATTCTGCGAAAACCTGGGAATCAACATAAGCTATGCCTCGGTGGCCCACCCACAGACCAACGGTTAAGTCGAAAAGGCCAACGGCCTCGTGTGTGGCGGAATCAAGAAACGACTCCTCCGGCCACTCGAACAAGCCGCCGGATGCTGGCCAGACGAGCTGCAATCCATACTCTGGAGCTTGCGCACAACTCCAAACAGCGCCACGAGATATACCCCATTCTTCATGGTGCATGGTGCTGAAGTGGTGCTACCCGCAGAAGTACGCTACAAAGCCCCACGGGTGGTCGCCACAGAAGGTGAGTCAACTTGCACTCAAGACTCAGACCTTCTTGACGAGGCGTGAGAAATCACAGTGGAGAGATCAACGATCTACCAGCAAAGCCTCCGCAACTACCACAGCAGAAGGCTACACCCAAGATCCTTCGTCGAAGGAGACCTGGTCCTGCGACTCAAGCAACAAGGGCATCTCAAGCTCGAGTCTCCTTGGGAGGGACCTTACGTGATTACAGAAGTAATCCCAGGTGGCGCCTATCGCCTTAAAGATTCCAAGACAGGAGTCGCATACTCCAACCCCTGGAACATCGCACAGCTGCGTCATTTCTACCCTTAGTCGTTCTTACATTACAAATAAGGCTATTCAGCCAGGCTACTTAGCCACACATTGTACCTCGTACTATTCTGTGAATAAATAAAGCTAAGTGCCCTAAAACTCTGTGGTTTCCTCATTTTCCTACAAATCGATCACTCGGGGCTGCGCCACCCTTTACACTCTCGTTCTACAAACAAATCGCAGTATCCCGAGAGCTGACACAACAACAATCGAACCCTTGATAAACACCAACCCAGTTGCAACGCACCTGACAGGTTGGCAAGGTGCTAAGATAACATAAGTCAGGCTAACGAAAAGGAACTACAGAGTGCAAACACACTCGAAAAATATAAAAGCTAGCAAGCTATTCACATATCAATGAGTATTAATTACATCCAACATATCCATATGACCTTTACAACACGTGTACAACTATGTGCAGGATACAAATCATGCTACTACTGCAACAAGAGAACATTCGTTTATTCCTCAAAGAAGTCGACAATTTCTTCCGCTGGGCGATCAACCGCTTGGGAGTGCAAAACCATGTCCCATGTCATACCCTATGGCGGAGGTGGCGGCCCAGCGGTAACAGCCGCAACATCTACATCCGGCCTATGCAGTCGCACCAGTGACAACGCAGCCTTAGCACCCGCTACTAACTGTTGTCGCACACACTCGCGGACCGCACTCAAATCCTGGAACTTCGCTAGAAGATCCAACAGGCTTAAAGGGAGACGTCCAATGGAAACATCGTTTGGTAGATATGCCTAAGGCACGACTGTGCCTTCTTCAAAAAGTAAAGTACTCGAGAAGCACAATCCTTCAGGGTCGCAAGCGCAATCGCACGACCGTGGTCCACCCAAAAGTACCCACTCGCCTGTAGTTGCTCCTGGGTCAGATCTTTCATTCGAATGGCAATCCGGTCCTTCTCATCATGTGGATGACGGGCACTGGCAACTACACCAAGCAAAAGGGCAAAGTATGAAGACAAGGCATCATCGCTACTGACTAAAAGAAAAGATAAGAGGGTAGAAAGCTAACATTTGAGTTGCTCACTCAGCTACGTCACCTCCTCCAAGAGATACTGGTTGCGGGCGGTAGCCTTCTCCGCCTTCGACTTCCATACATCCGCGCTACCATGGAGGATGGGAAACTCACGCTCCAGTTGCTTAGTGCGATCGCGTAGTCACGAAAGCAGGGTCAACTCATCCACCTTTGGGCGCGGCTGCGCCAAGGTTTCATCAGTGGGTGGAGGATCATGAGGATCACTCGAGGGACCACTCGACGTACCCTATCATAAACCAAGAAAGAGCAAAATAAGGGACCAAGAGTACATTGATAAAAGGCTCGAATGCATTCAGAAACGGCAAAGTCTCGACAAGGATACTCCCACAAAAAGCATGGTTTCAACACAAAAATAAAACTACAACTATTATAGAATAGCTACTAAGGAGCAGCCTGCTTCTTCGACTTTGACTTGGACTTTGGGGGACTCGTCGAATCCGTGGCGGTCTCTGACACCACAGACTTTCCAGTGCCAGCCCCTGATGCCGCAGCCTTCACCGCATTCTTCACTCGTTGTAGCTCCTCGGAGTATTTGGCAACTGTATTGATGAGTTGCGACCAATATTTACCACAGCCAGTAGAGAAGGGAGCAAACACTACCTGTTGGCCATCTGCACCGACGGGCATCGCCTTGGAAATCGCGGCGGGATCCACCTCCACGCCATGGGCTTGCACCATTGCGAGTGCCATGGTGGCACCGACAGACCGCTGGGAGTTCCTGAAGTACATGGGAATACCCCAGCAAGGGATTCCACCAGGTCCTCAAGATTGTTAAGCAGCTCATCCTTGGGAGTTAGATCAATGCGTATGCGACTGAGCACACCCTTGGCCTTCGTCAGCGTCCCTTGAAGGGAAGCGTTGCGGTCCTCGACTGCGGCGACAACACCAACCAATGCATCACCGCGATGAAGGGCCTGGGCGTCAAAGCTCAGGTCACCGGCATCTACATACAGCAAAGTGTTAGCACAATAACACGATGTCGAAGCAAGAAACAACGAAAATTTAGCTAAAAGAGTACCTGAGAGGGCTTAGCAACCGAGAAAAGCTGCTCCTCGAGCAACTTCTCCCTCTCGGCATTGGAGGAATGCAAGTCCTCCTCGCGCTTTTGTGACTCCTCCAGGGCCGCGATTGTTTTGTCGCGACTCTTCGCCGCCGCAGTAAGCGTCTTTTCGAGTGAAGCAGCATGATGCAGAAGTTCGTTATGCTTAACTGCAAAGAACAGGATGTATCATCAATCGAATCTAGAAACTTCACCAAGACAAAGACAAAGGCAAAACTAACCTTCAACAATGCCGTGGCGATTGTCCAGCCACGCATGCTGTCGACCCATGTTCAGGACTTGCTCCGCCAGGCGAGCAGCTTCCTTCATCATGAGCTGCATTAGAAGAAAACAAAGCTCAGCAACAGCACCAAGTATATATTCGATTGATAAAACAATGAAGAGATGCTTACATGGTCCTCCAAAGACTTTGAGGATGACTGTTGCGCAGTCATCCGGGAAACCACCTGGTGTCCCCCAGCATGCGGGGAACTCGATGAATTATGCCCAGAGTGGGCTGCCAATGGAGGAGAGGAAGATCGTTCGGCCACTTCCTTGGCCTTGGAGTCTGCGACTCTGGATTCCTTCACAAATTGGATGTCACCAGAAGACGACGATGCCGCTTGACTATGAAACACATCTAGCAAAAACCTCAGGGAACGCAACTCAAAAAAATAAACCAAGGCAAAGTCGTGAACTCACCAGTCAAAATTATCAAGGTCGAAGGATTGCTCCTCCGACTCCGACGACTCCTTTGGTAGTCGCAGCTTCTTCCGGGCAGGAGGAGCCATGGAGCGCACAGGAACAGCGGGGATTGGCTCCTCTGCAACAACAGAAGGGCCTTCTGGCATCGTCGGCAACGAGGCATCCGAATCCTTGCTGCGAGAACGCTTGCGAGTGTCCGGGTCGCTAGACTCTAGGGCTCCCTCCTCATCTTCGATTGCGACGGTCGACTCCGACTTGTCCTCTTCATCCACCTCGCGAGGGATAACCCCTTCAGGATGAGGGGGCAAATTGGGAGACACCTTCTAGTTCTGCATTTAGAAGATACAATATTATATATCACAGCATCATAAAAGGCAACCGAAAACGAAAGCTACTTCGTCATACAATTCTACCTCAGGAGGAGGGTTTGACGCGTCAAAAGGAGGCACGACTGGTTCGCCTGGGAGAACCTCCTTGGTGGTGTATTTGGTCACCAGTCGCACCCTCTTATCAACCTCACCCGCAGAAATGCCATCGGCAGATATGCGAGTGGCATCGTTCGCACCGGCCCAGCAGAACTTGGGGTGGACTCTGGCCTGTAGAGGCTAGACACGACGGCGCAACCATGTACGAATGAGGGAAGCGCCTCCCTCTTCTTTGCCTATGAGACTCTCGAGGTCGCAGACGCGCTTATACAGCACCTCCATTTCCTCGGACTCGCCAGGCATCACGATATTCTTCCAAGAGCACCTCCTCTTGCATGGCATCGTGGGATCGAAGGGCGCGAGTCCGTAGTGCTCTCCGTCGGCCTTCTGGTCGCGGATGTAGAACCACTTGTCTCTCCACCCTTGGACGGACGCAGTGAGCTTGATATCGAAGTAAGTGGCAGAGGAGTTGACGTGGATTCCACGGCCTCCTATGTCGTAGACTACCGAACCGGACGCCGACTGGCGTTTCATCTTAAAAAGCCTCTTAAATAGGCCAAAGTGTGGCTCGACTCTGAGCCAGCACTCGCAAAGAGTAATGAAGCAGGAGATGTGGAGAATAGAATTTGGGGACAGCTGATACAGCTGGAGCCCGTAGAAGCAAAGGAGGCCCCTGTAGAAAGGATGCAGGGGCAGAGAAAGACCTCAGATGATTAACGCAAGGAACATCACCCGGAAACCAGGAGGAGGACAAGGGATTACCTCCTCGCTGGGCACTCAGGAGTCGTCTTCCACGGAGGGAAGAACTGCATCTCGTCGATGAAGATGCAGCTCGGCGGGCTTGATGATGGACACACGCTAAGCACCGTTGGTGACACGGGTGCCCACGCCCTTCTTCTTCCCAGCGCCAGCGGCGCTGGTGCCCACAGTGGTGGAGCCGCCCTTCTTCTTGGTGGTGGCAATGGCGGTGGTAGACCCAGCAGCGGTGCCTCCCTTCTTGGTGCCATCCTCCGATGGCGGTGAGAACGAAGGAAGTAGCTGGGGAAGATACGGAGCTGGTCCAGCGCCGCAATGAGAAAGTGCACAAGGAAGTAGAGAGCAGCAGCAATGGCAATGGAGGCAAGAACAAAGAAGACAGATAGGGAAATTACCGCAGCTGTGCTGCTACTTAACCTCCTCGCAGAAACCATTCAACGGCCAGTAGAAACCCTACTACACGCATGGCACACATCGCCATCGACAGGTGGTGAAGCTAAAGCATGAACCGTCCCCCCATTATTCCCATTACGCGTGGAAATCGAGGAGACGCAGTTAAAACAGAAGATTATGCACGCCTGGTCAAATCAAAGTCAGAAAGTGGGACCCACCGCTTGTCACGTCCTGTCAAAGCCGCTCACGCGGGCAACCGAGGTCATCACATCGTCAGCACTGACATCATTGATTTTCAGCAGTAGAAGATTTTGACTACTTTAGTCCTCGCTCGAGTCTTTGACTCAACCGAGCACTCGGGGGCTACTCCCATAAGGAGCGCTGGTCGTGCACCTACGATTATCTTCATGCAAGTATATGAACATTCAGTACATACCCACCACTCGAATCTACGATTCGATTGAGGACTATGGGTAACTCCCATAGGGAGCGCTGGAAGCAAATTCGACTGAAACAAGCAGCAAAAGACGACAGCAGTCAAAAAAGGTCTTTAGTCCCTGCTTGAGTCTTCGACTCAACCAAGCACTCAGGGGCTACTCCCATAGGGAGCGCTGGTCACGCACCCTATGATTATTCATACATCGTATTGTATGTTGATAACATCCACACTCGAATTCTATGGCGACTCTGCCTCCTACTATCCCTACAAAGAGACTGTGTCACCTGGGTCACCCGAATCATCTCCGCGATGACAAAGTTCGGATGTCGTGCTTACAGCGTGAAGATAAGACCTATACAAGGCCTGGCAACGCATCTGCTGTGCACTACCAGAAACATATCCGTGCCTGCAGGTACGATGAACATGCCTTGACGGACGCGTCAAGTTCTCACACTTATACACTAGAATTTGACTCCTGTAAGACCTCCGCGGCCTAAGTCGAATTACGCCAGCACTTTTCCGAATTCGAGTCCACGGACTCGAGTTTGAGTAGATTGCGTTGTTTTGCCCTAAGGAAGTTAACTGATACCGATACATCGGATAAATCAGGAACGTATATCAACAATCCCTATGACACAAACTGAACACTCCAAAATATACTCGGTCATGCACTCGAAAGACTTCATAAAGTCCCCAGTCGAATCTATGATTCCACTAGACACTCGGGGGCTAATGAGATGGGTATACCCTACATGTACTCGAGTTTGGTATATACGGTCCAGATACGGCGGAATCCCACGGCGTTGCCAGGGCCCAATGGAGAATTCAAGTGGCCAATGGACTCTCAATTGCTTGTGAGACAAGAAGAAGCTTAAGATAGAAAATTCAAAGGGAAAACCCTAATCTATAACCGACTCGATCTGCTACCCGAGACCTAGCCTATCTATATAAAGACTGGGAGGGGGTGGCGAGGAGGACACACGCAACCCTAGTTTCCACAACTCTCGCCAGATTGCATCTGCGCACCCCTGTAATCTTCGATTCCTCCGTTAATTCCAAGAGCAGACAAGCAGGAGTAGGGAACTCTACGAGGCCTGAACCTAGGTAAAACTTACGCCCCTGTGTGCTTGTTTGCTAGCCGACTGATGCCTCGAGTGCTCCCTCCTTCTCCAAAACCCAAGTCCATAACAATGGGCATTGGCGAGTTAAACCCTCGTCACATAGTGTCAATGATTAAAGGGCTATGGTCACATACTTCCCTTGTAATTTTGTGAACAATTTTCAAAGGAAAAAACAATTCCCAATATTTTCTTATAAGGATCCTATCCAACTTTTCCAGGGTAGGAGTAGCCTGATTATAATAATTTGCTACCCTTCTTGAAGTTACCCTTCTGTTTACCCTTCTTGTCCTTCTTGAAACCGATGGTCTTATTGATCATAAACACTTGATGTTCTTTCCTAATCTCCACTTCAGCAGTCTTAAGCATTGACAGAAGCTCGGGGAGAGTCTTCATGCCCTGCATGTTATAGTTTATCACGAAGCTCTTATATATTGGTGGCAGAGATTCGAGAACACGATGTATGCCTAAGTCAATGGGAATCGATATTCCAAAAGCTACAAGCTTATCGCCATACCCAGACATTTTCAGTACATGCTCACTAACGTAGTTGTTCTCCTCCATCATGCAGCTAAAGAACTTTTATGAAGCTTCATAACTCTCTATGGAAGCATGAGTGTCGAAAATCATTTTCGGTTCACCCATGGTATCAAAGGCTTTGCCATTCTCGAAACACTTTTGGAGTTTTGGCTCTATCCCATACAATATACTGCAATGTACCATGTTGTGGTCCTCCTAACGACTTAAGTAAACATTATTTACATAGCCAGGAGCATAATTATGTGGCAGGGGGCCTAGCGGCACTTCTAACACATATTGCTTTTGTGCATCAATGAGGACAATTCTCAAGTTCAAAGCCTAGTTGGTAAAGTTGCTACCATTTGTTGCAAGTTTCTATTTTTCCATGGACACACTGAAATTAAAAGCTAGTGGTGCCATCTACAACAGAATTTGCAAAGTTTATTTAGACTAAGTTATGATAGATTGAGTTCTACTAATCCAAATTTCAAATGAACTCTCACTCAAAAACAACATCCTCATATCTTTTGGGTGATTACATGAACCAGATCCACTACACCAAGATCGATCATCACGTGAGTTGGTGTAGCTTCAAAGGCGAGCATCTAGATGGTCATCATATCAACCATATGACTCATCCTTTACCTTTCGGTTCGTGTTCTGATGTCATGTCTGTACATGCTAGGATCGCCAAGTAAGAACCTTAGTACTCGCGTGTGTAAAACTACTCTACACCCATTGTATACGAACGTAGAGTCTATCACACCCGATCATCACGTAGTATCTCGAAACAACAAACTTTCTTAATGCTGCATAATAGAGGAAGAACACATTTTTATCTCGATATTTTAAATAAGGGATCATCTTATAATGCTACTAAAGCGCCATACAAGCAATATAATATGCAAACAAAATTCATATGCAAAAATTATATGATATGGCTCTTGCACTTGATCACTATCGTGTGCATCGTGGTATGATCATCATCATTCCTATATGTGTAAGGCCAAGGTCTATGGAACTTACACTTTGGAATATTATAATTTCCAAGAGTGTCAAGCCATACTACAAATTATAACATTACCATATCATAACACTTGCCTAGCAAAACCAAAAACTAGACACTTCTAATTTATCTTTTGCATGTTTTTACATGGCTTAGGGATTTCAGAGATAGAACCATTCTTACCTATGAACATGTAACCATAACGATGATAATCAAATTATTAGCAACTCACTGTAAATCAGATATTGACTTCAGTAGGAGAGACAGACACCCACTAGCCACTTATGCAAAACTAGTTGCATGTTAAGTGTGGAACATGTCTCATGTGCGAGGACATGTAAAGTTAGTCTAGGCCGCTTCATCCCACTATGCCACCAATATCCAAAATACATAGAAGATGCAATAACATGATCATTATTTCCCACATAATCATATGTGGTCTACACGTGCAAAGCATCTAGGCATAGACCAGGCTCTGATACCAGTGTTGGGTTTGTAGCATAGAAAACAAAAAAAATCCTACGATATGAACAACTAAGCACCAAGATCTATCTACCTAGATACAACCAATGGGTTATGAGATATACATCCATAGAAAACTTACCCTTGAGGATCGATAAAGTGTTATGAGATTGATCTCGCGGATGATGTAGTCGTTCACTTGCCGATCTCAAGATCGTGATGAAGTCCAGCACCACAACTAAGTAGTGCATCCATGATCGCACACACGTCTGGTACCCTGACAACCTCCGCTTCCTCACTCTAGCAAAGTTCCAAAAGCAGCAAATCCTTCTAGAGAAATCCACCGGGAACATGTACTTCGCTAATCCGAAGCCATGAAAAATAATCTAGTGGGGGAGAGAGATCATTCACTAGGAGGTGTAAAGTCAGAGGAGGAGGAGGAGGGTGCCTTTTATAGGGGAGGGCAGCCCCTCCCATGGCCGGCGGCCAAGGTGGTGCCCCCACCTCTCCCTTCATTCATGTGGTTGGAGCTTCCACTCACATAAAAACCCTCCACTCAAAGTTCCACTCACATGCATTAATTTTGGTGGAAACAAAATTAATGCATCTCTCATTTAATAAAATTATTTTATTTATTTTATTCAGAATTTTGTTAATTACTTTAATTAACAAATATTCATATAAAACCCCTTGCAACATTTTGATATCACATGCAAAACCAATTTCAACATTTTCACCCGAAACAATTCTGGTGCCAATCGAAATAATTCCAGGGCTTTCCTAATCTTTCTATGATATCATATTTGCTCCAAATGGTGTTGGTATCCCTTAAGTGTGTCACCCTATAGTTCATGAATAATGCAGACATGATCAAGACCCCTCTCCGACCAACAATCAGTAGAGGGACCTAGAGATCCATACTAACTCCCACACATTCAACGATGACTCTAGTGATCTTACTATACTTTGGGTGAGTGTTCATCACATTATTCCACCAATGTTGTGACCTCATTATTAACAACATTCAATGTCCATGATCAGGAAACCTTGAACATCTTGTTAATCAATGAGCTAGTTTATATGGGAGGCATAAATAGGAACTCTTTATTTGTTTATTAAACACACATGTATTAATGTTTCCGATTAACACAATTATAGCATGCAAAATAAACATCTATCATATACTTGGAATATGATAATAACAACTTTATTATTGCCTCTTGGGCATATTCGCTTACTTATCTCTAAATTTCATAGGAACTCCTCCAATCCTAATCCAAGCTTCTTTCATTCAGGATTTAGGTTCAATATAACCTTTTCATTTTTTGAGTTCAGTCATAACATCTAGAATGATATTCATAAATTTTTACCAAAATGGAAATCATCAATAAATTTGGTAGTGGGGAATCTCATCAAAAATTCAGAGGCATTCACTGTCCTGGCACTGAATCTCCACCCAGAACCAACTGAATTAGCCCATAGCTAAAACTCTTTTTCAATATCCCTACCAATCACATCCCCCTAACAACCACAATCTAAGCATAGTGGTGTTGTTCCATTGTTGTATATTAGATTTTGTAACTGGAACTGAATGAAATCCTTCATCAAAATCATTGCTCCCAAAAATGTGGCCACATATTCCCAAGGTTTCCACTCTTGACAAACCAAAATATCATGATTCCCGCCACATTTATCACACACACAGTAGCAATAGTAGATGGTTGTTGCAAGTTTTCAATCACCGGAATAGTAACAACCTCTTTAAGGACCCTAATAGCAGGTTCAGGTACATAGGACCCACCGATGTAGGAACCAACACATTGTTCTGGCCAATTAAAATAGGAATAGAAGAACTGGCATGTACTAATGGAATACTAGCTGAAGTGGGAGCATTAACTAAAGTGGTAGGTCGACTACGAGGATGCTGCTGGTAGTGCTAGACAGAAAGTATGCTGCAGGACAGGATTACCTCCATGACTAGGTGAATACGATGCATTAGCAGCTGAAGTAAACACCTCTCTCCGCATCTCTGGTCTATGATTCCATCGATCATGATTTTATCAGCCGTCTTCCTCATGGCGACTGTGTTCAGTTAGCGCATGGTCCCTGGCAGTGCGCACCACCTCCTCGAGGTGGTGACGCTCCCTACGGTGTTGATCTTCATCCCGCAGATACTCCTCTTCAGACTGGCATGACTCATTGATATGACGGTCCTCTTCCACATGCCACCAATCCTGATCTATCCTCCTTTCCTCTTCCTGATAACTCATTTCATCCTCCCTTCTCTTGTCTTCCAAGGGTCAGCCATTAGGGCCGAACCTTGAGGGACCACCACCATAAGGAGCTGGGCGATTGACATTGCACGGCAATGACCGCCGAGGACTCGAGAACCGTCGATCCATGTCCCTCCATGCAATAATCACTTCTGTGTGCGATCTCCTGTCTTCCAATATGCTTCCTTCCCTCCTCTGATGCACCACCACACTAGGAATTTGGGGCGAGAAGGACAAGGAGTACGAACAATGATAACCCTACCCAAGTGGTTGGATCTAGGGTTCGAGGAAACCACTCGATCTAGGATTTGTAACTGGAACCACCCATGCGAATCACCGAGATCACTACCTCACGTTCGGGTTTACAAGGCACTTTCCTAATGGCAGTTTTTAAACTTCCTTCGAATATACTTTTTGAAGGCACTTTTAGGTATGGTGCCTCAAAAGGATTAACAATACAAGGCAGTTTTCTGATGTGCCAGCAAAAAATAATATTTGAAGGCAAAAAACGAGCGTGCCTCTAATAGATCATATTTGAAGGCACTTTCAGCACATGCAGAGAAAAACCTTTGCAGGCAATTCTCTGAAAGTGCCTCCAAAGGTTAACAATTACAGGCAATATCAAAAGTGCCTCTAACTGATAACATTTAGTGGCACTTTTAGCACATGCAGAGAAAAACCTTTGCAGGAAATTCTCTGAAAGTGCCTCCAAAGGTTAACAATTACAGGCATTACCGAAAGTGCCTCTAATTGTTCACATTTAGTGGCACTTTCAGCACATGCAGAGAAAAACCTTTGCAGGCAATTCTCTAAAAGTGCCTCCAAAGGTTAACAATTCTCTGAAGAACTCCTGTAAAATATAGCAAAATGTAAACAACAGAACCATAACAGTACTCAGACTAACAGTAATCATACTCAGTACTCAGACTAACAGTACCATTACAATTCACTACACAAAATGCTACTAGGTCTGACATACCAGTCTGCACCTTAATAGGTCTACCATATTATCATATTAACAGTACTACGATATTAACAGTACTAGACTGCACCTTCAAGTCTAGTACTAGACCGTTCTCATGGTCCAAAATGACAGTTCAAATCTTCAGTCATACTTACTAGATTTGACACAACGTGCTGTCAGAAATACTTACTAGTCTTCCTCCCCATAAATAGCAAATGGGAGAAGGGGATAGATGAGAAGCTCTAGACCATCATCCACATCAAAAGTGAAGCAGAAAAGGCAGATGTCATTTTGTTCAATGTTGTACTTGACCTTAGCCCGTGCCCACTTGCTAGTCATCATGGCCCTCCTTCCATCAAGTCCAAGCTTCATCCTTACATAGTATCACTTGTTTGATGTCATGCATCCTACACGTATCTGGATTGGTCTGTCAAGGTACTCTTTCAGCTACTTCTGTGTGAAATCTCCTGAAAATTCCTGTTCAAGTAGAATGTTTGGATACAACTCGACATATTTGTACTGAACAAATAATTCTTGTATGTAACCACTAATATTGAAAAGTGTAAGGAAAAAATATCATACCATCTTTGCTTTTTTTCCAAGACAGGTGATCTGGTCATCCTGCATACATAGTATTTGATGGGTTTTCCTAGGAACTCATTGACTAAATATGTCAGATACCTACATTGGTATTGATTCAGTTCTAGGTTGTTCCCCCAAACACAATGCCTATCAAATTTTGTTCCACCCCTCATTAAAGGTCCTGCAATTATGTAGGAACATGTTATTACATACTGGTCTAGTTTATGTACAAGAGTGTTCAATTCAACTTGGGAAAAAATGGGAACATACCCCTCTCTACTATCACCAGCTTTCCTCTTCTGACTCCTCTTCTGACTCATCAGACATCTCCACCATCTCTTCATCATTGTCAGAGATGACTAGAGGATCATCATCTCTGCTTTCCACCATCTGTGTCCAAGTATAAACATAAATAGAAGATATCAGTTATCTGGTATATGAGGCAACTACTACTACTTCACATTCATAAAAGTTCAGACAGTTCAGAGGATTCAGAACATTTCAGAATAGGTCAGACAGTTCAGATAGGTCAGAACAGGCATAACAGTTCATAGAGGTTCAGAACATTCAGAAAAGTTCAGACAGTTCAGATAGTAACAATTATATGAGACAGTTCATATAGTTCAGATATTACCAGTTCAGATGGTATATGAGATGGTTTAGAACATTTTAGAATAAGTCAGACAGGTCAGAACATGCATAACAATTCATAAAGGTTCAGAACATTCAGAAAAGTTCAGATAGTTTAGATAGTAACAATTATATGAGACAGTTCAGATAGTAACGGTTCAGATGGTATATGAGACAATTCAGATAGTTCATAACATTCAGAAAAATTCAGGAAAGATTTGTACAGAGCATTCACAAATTCAGAAAAATTCATACTTTTATGATTGATAGAAGCAGATCAATATCAAGAAACCCTAACAGATTCATCAATACCAAAAAATCCTAGAATACCAAGAACGCTACTCTCAAGCACACTAACAGATTCAGAAAGAGAATCTAGCAGACTACTCTCAACCACCCTAGCAGACTACTCTACAGTAGAATACCAAGAACCCTACTCTCAAGCACACTAACATATTCATCAAGAACAATTAAATACCAAGAACAGTAACAGATTCAGAAAAAGAATCTAGCAGATCTAATGGCTGATCTAACGACTGAACCCAACAGATCTAGCAGATCAAGAATATGACTTTTATTCTTGAACCCTACAGATCTAATGACTAAACCTTACAGATCTAAAGGTTGAACCCTGCAGACCTAACCCTAGCAGAACAAGAAAATGAGATCACTACGCAGATCTGGACAAGAAGTGGAGTTGGACAAGATCTGGACAAGAACTGGACAAGATCTAGACAAGAACTGCACATCAAGAAAATGAGATCACTAACCTTGTACTGGGAGATAGCCACGCGGCGCAAAGCAGCGGCAGTGTTTCGCCAGAAAACCTACGCGGCGTCGGTGGCGGCAGCAGGAGGAGGCAGCTACGCACAGTGAGAAACCCTAAGTGAGGGAAGTGGAAAGTGAGATAAGTGGTCGCGACCACTCTCATATAGCTTAGGCACTTTCCACATTAGCCCCTGAGTTTAGGCAGTTTCGACATTAGTCCTTCCACTTCGTCTCCCTAGTTAATCTCTTTTCCCTTAACCTCCCTATTTCAAATAATTCATCATGTTGTAGTCCTTCCACCTCTGTTGTTTCGCAGAAAACCCCTCCCGTGTCTCCTCTGTCTAGTATAATACAGGCTCTTCTCTGTTCGTGCTAGGGTTTCGCCTCCATGTCGTTGCACCGCCAGAAGCTCTCGTCCGCACCGCCAGAAACTCTCCTCCGCGTCGCCGCGCCGCCGCACCGCCGGTACCTCTCCTCCGCACCGTCGCACCACCGGATTCTCTTCTTCGTGCCGCCGCACCACCTGCCCTCTACTCTGTGCCGCCGCAACACCATCAAACCGTGGCAATGGACCTGCACCGCCGCACCGCTGGAATCTCTTCTCCGCACCGGCGGTATAAGCATTGGCTCAGGCGGCACCGGCGGCATCACAGGCGGCAATGGCGGCAGAAGCAACTCCCCCACTTCACCTATCTTCTTCGCATCAGCAATCAGAACATTACAGGTGAATTTCTTCTTTTCCCATCTAAAGAATTTATACTTTTTCCATCTAAAGAATTTGTCCATGTGTTTTTTCTGAAGAATGTTGTGGCCATATGTTCTGAATTTTTCGGATGGACAAATCTGTAATTCTGAATCTATACAAATGTTGTGGTCACTCTAGGATAGATTCATACTGTACAAATGCTGTGGCCATATTTCTAAATTTTTTGGATGGACAAACCTGTAATTCTGAATCTGTACAAATGTTGTGGTCATTCCAGGATAGATTCATACTTTACAAATATGTAATTTTTAGTATCTATATGTGAGCCTTCCTATTTGTAATTCTGAATCTATCCTGTTAAATGTTTTTGCAGATTCAGTTATTTAAATTCATATTTGTAATTCTGAACTTATCCTATATGTAATTCAGTGAGCAGGATGATGAGGGAGATGAGAAACTACTGATTACAACTAGAGGTATGTTTCTCACTTTGCTATATTATTTCTAACATATGTTCTTATACTTGACCTAGTTTTTTGTTACTAACACACATTGTTCTGTATTGGTTAGGACCTGGACATTCAGGATTTGAAACAATTGATACAAACTGCATTTTTAGAAATTTGGTTGAGATGAATTTCCACCAACTGATGCAGCTTAGAAGCATTGTGGAAGTGATACCAAGACCTGCAGTTATGGATTATGTTAGCACAATTACATCAGCTAATGTCAATCATGTGGAGGGGATAATGGTAGGTTTATATGACTTCAACTCCATTACTTTCTTGCTTCACAGTTTTATCTTGAAGTATTGTACTCTGACAGCTATTCACAATACCAGGAATTCAGCCAAGTGTTCACAAGAAAGTTCCTTCAGTAGTTCCTCATGGATAAACACATCATGAGGCATTGTGTTCAAGCTAGATCTCAAATTGTCAGTGTAGGTGTGAAGCTCAAATTAGGATCTCCCACAAAGTACTGCAGGATGAAACTTCATGATGATGGCAAGGCCCAGATCATCCCTCCTGGATGGGCAAACGTGGTACAAGCATATAATCTGAAGGAAGGTGATGTTTGCATGTTTAGCTTTACAGATGAGAGGAATCTCCCACCAAGACTCAGGGATCAGTGGTTCTATCTTAAGATGGAGATACTAAAACTTGGAGGGTAATACCATGTCTTAATGAAATCATTATTAATCTACTATGTTCCTGGATATGTTTATCTGAATATCTATTACAACATTTCTATCTGAATATCTATGTAGGAATACCTCATCAGTGATTGATGAAAGGAGGTTGCTTACTATTAGAGGTATGATTTCATACCTCTAAAATTGATTAGTGTAATAAATTGAAATTGATTTTAGTATAGTGATTTATTTTGCCATTTAGGACCTGATAACATACTGTTTTATTTCTATCATGTAGGACGTGATATTGCTGGTGAAGAATCATTTGATAACAAATGCATATTTGGAAACAATGTAGAATTGACATTCAATCAAATCTTGCATTTGAGAAGTTATGTAGATGAGTTACCAATACCTGAAATTAAGGATTATGTGTGGAAACTGCAAGAAAACAATATCATAGCTACATTTGATCATGTTCATTGGAGACCTGGAGAAGGAAAAATGGTTAGTACTATTATTCTTATGGTTATATCTCTGTAATTCTATGTCCTGCATTACTACATTCTGATTTGATCATAATATATCTCTGTCTCCTGCAGGTTTTTTCACAAGAATTCACAACTACTTATCTTCTGAAGTTCCTAAGGCCTATCTTATGCTCAAGAGCTCCCAAACATGGAATTCCTAAAGGTTCTGAAGTGATTATTCTCGCTGTGAAAAATCCAACAATGTCCAAGACTCAGTACTGCAGAATGGTGCTAACTGAATGTGGAGAAGCAGTTATCAGTTTTGGATGGACAAATGTTGTTAAATCTATCAAAGTGAAAGAGGGAGATGTATGTATTTTCAGTTTCAGGGACACTAGGACCCTTCCAGTCAAAATTAGGGATCCAGCTGCATGGCTCCAGCTGTTGATTATAAACCTTGAGGAGTAAAGTAGAATGTACTACAAATCACATTTCTTATTTGTAATTATCTGTAAGACATTATTTCTGCAACTATGATAAGTAAGATTTGATGCTCATGTGTAATATTTTGTTGCATTTATCTGTTCAGTTCTTTCTTCATCTACTTTTAATGACTATAATGCCATAACTGCTCTGGATTTTACTATATCCAGAACATAGGCATCTAATCTATATTTCTACTAAATGATGCCTATTATTATGAGAGTGGTAATATTGCCTAGTATATACATTTTTGGCTCATTTTTTTTAAAGTTGGCTCCTTTAATGGTTTTGATTTTTGAGGGTGCGAGTGGAAACTGACTCCACAAATGAGCCACATCGTGGGAGAAGTGGGGAGCGTGGGGTAGTGTGGCAGTTTTACCTCCCACTTCCCCTCTTTAAAAGGAGGTGAAACCTGATGCAGTTCTTTTCCATTTTGCAGAGCATTTCTTCTAAGGTACTTGGTTTGCTCTCTTCAATCCTGTTCATAAATCTTCTTATTCTAATTCATTTAACATGATCCAATCATTCTTTTCCTGGATTTGCAGTACATTCTCTAGTTCTTCAGCGCGCAGAGAAGAACAGTTAAGTTTAGAACTGTCCTCTTTCAACTATCATGCTCTTAATTTTTTCCATCTGTAACTAATACTTATTACTATGTGATTAATTTTAGGTGATGGATGAATTGACATGTGCCATCTGTGATCAACCTGCTGTCAACTGTGGCAGATCTAATAGGAGAGCTAATGCATTTGAAGTTGTCATTGGGCATGGTTTTAGACGTGGTGTAGTAAGTTCTTCTAATATCACCTCTGCGATATATTAATTGCAATAGATTGGCCATATTAGTGTGTCATGTGTTGTAGTTGTACCACTAAGTTTTGTTGTTCAACTACAGTATGTGCCATGTTCATTCAAATAGAGGTTGGAAAATTTAGTTCCAGGAAAATGGTTAGTTGCCAAGAGCCCAAGATTTCAAAGATTTGATTTATTCTTACAGAAGGATGAGTCAGCTACACTAATCTGCAGCCCTTACTGGACATATTTAATTAGAGTTTATGATATTGGGCTGGGAGATGTTGTGCATTTCCAATGTAGTGATGACCCATTTGAACCTTTAGATAACTCATTTGATATAACTGTTTGTTCCAACTATGTTGAGAAAGATGTAAATGAAGAAAGTGGTATGTAAAGACTACCTCATATTTTTCAAATTATTAAATATATGCTGTTCAATTAACACTAACCTGTCCTATTTGATCAGTTGTAGGTGATTTTCCTAGCCTAATAAGAAGTATCCTATATAGGACTGTCTTCTCAGACATCCAAACAATTACTAAGGAAGAAATGGCTGCAATCTTATTTGGCATCTACAAAGATGTTTTTGTGGAGAAGTAATTCTATGAACCAAAGGAGCAGAAACATTTTTGGGTGCACGAGATGAATCACTGGAATTTCAACTTTAATTCACTAGTAAGTTTCCACATTTGATTTGTACATTCATTTATTGTATTTCCATGCAACTGTATTAACTTGTGATACTATTCATTTGTAGTACATGCCTACTGAGGCAATAGATGGGTACAGGTATCCACCTATTGGCACTGCTCAACTATCCAGGGAGGGACAACTATTAGGAGAAGATGAAGAAGAGTTCATTGACTACACCTATTCCATTGTGTGGGACATGGGACATGTATGTTTTCAGAATGGATGGACTGATTTCACAAATGCTGCTAACATTGGCAATGAAGCACTTCTTCTGATGAAAGTAGAGCACATGAAAGAGTATATTGGTCTCAAATTTGTTGAGATCATCGACAAGGAATCGTGAATTTGTGTATTGAACTATGTACCCAGTTGTGTTAATCTGTGTGTGTGTATTGAACTATGTACCCAGTTGTGATTATCTATGTGTGTATTGAACTATGTACCCAGTTGTGTTAATCTGTGTGTGTGTATTGAACTATGTACCCAGTTGTGTTAATGTGTGTGTCTGTATTGAACTATGTACCCAGTTGTGATTATCTGTATGTTTCCTTGCCATTTTTAGAATTGAAATATTAGTGCAACAACTCCATACTGTTGTTGTGTTATTTTTTCACAAGAGCAAGGAATTGTTGTTGCAACAACTTCTTTTTGAACTTCTCACAGTTGCTCCAATATTTTTTTAATTTTGTTTAGTATTCATCATCTGTTGGAACTATGGGCTCATCATTGAAACCAAATGCCAAGGCCCATCATTGAAACCATGGGCCAAATTACTGAAACCGAAGAGGCTGTGGTGGGAGAGCGTCTATGAGCGTTATAAAGAGGAGGGAAACCGAAGGGACAACCGCCGCTCTCTCTCACTCGGTAGTTCAGACGGTGAGTTCTCTAGATTCAATCTCATTTCTTCAAAGTTCTTTCTTTCTCTCATTTCTTCAGAGTTCTACTTCTCTAATCTCATTTCTTTAGAGTTCTACTTCTCTAATCTCATTTCTTCAGAGTTCTCGGTTCTTCCAACGTGCTTTATTCGTTTAGTTCTATTGCTTGTTTCTTCCAAACAACTTCTCTTCGGTTCCATCATAATTAGACCCTCTTTCTGCAGCGCAAAAGAACAAACTTTCCTCGGTAGCACAAGAAATCCACAGCGAAAGAACAAAAGATCTTCGGCAAGTAACTAAAAACTTCTTTTCTAATTATTTTGATTAAATTAGGGTTTCCATTTTGGATGAGAGGTACTCTGTTGGATTAGGGTATCTAAAATTGCAGTATATATGTTATTCCTTTAACTGTTTAATGTACATATATGTTATTCCTTTAACTGTTTAATGTACATATCTGCTATCCGTTCTGTTCTATTGCTAATTACATGGTCTGTCCCTAATTGTATTCTTAATATTTAGCAATGGACTGTGGTGTTTGTGGGCAACCTGCTCACGACTGTGGTAGGACACAGATGAGGGCAACCAGCTTCCAGATTGTCATTACTGATGGTTTTCCCACCAATGGTGTGGTGAGTTTTCATATCCATTACACTATTTTCATATCATTGCATCATTTATTGCATCACATATTGTACTCACTACTGTATGTAATTTACCTACAGGCTGTCCCATGCTCATTTAGGGAAAGACTTAATGATTTCACTCCAAAGACCTGGATGGTTGCCAACAGCAATGCAATCAGGAACTATGATTTGTACCTGCAGAATGGTAATGAGAGGACAGTAATTTGTGGTCCTTACTGGAAGTCCTTGATGAGGGTATATGATATTGGACTTGGTGATGTAGTTGAATTTGAATATGATGAAGACCCAATTGAGTCTCTGGACAACTTATTCCATGTTACTGTTTACTCAAATGGTGCTGAAAAACAGGTCTAGGAAGCCACATGTAAGTCCTAGTCCTACAATTTATGTCTCATTTTTACATGTACTACTATTAATTCTTTTATTTCCCCTATTTGCTCAGTGATTGGAGATGTCCCTACTGGAATAAGAAGCATTCTATACAGGACAATCTTCTCAGACATTAACTCAATCACTGAACAGGACATGGCCACCATCTTATTTGCCATCTACAAAGATATTCATGTGACTAAACATGAGTTCTTTGAGAACAAAGATGACAAGAATTTCTGGGTACATAAGATGAATATGGAAAACCAAGCATGGAATGCACTTGTAAGTATTCTGTTAAAATACATGCCTATTGAGTATTGATACTGTACATGTCTATTGAGTATTGATAATGTACATGTCTATTGAGTATTGATAATGTACATGTCATGTCTATTGAGTATTGTAATGTACATGTCTATAGAGTATTGATAATGTACATACCTATTGAATATGGAAAACTAACTTTCAAACTACATGCTAATTACAGTTCATGTCTATTGAAGTTGTACAAGGCTACATGTACCCAAATCAAGGCATAGCTCATCTATACAAGGAGGGGCAAGAACTAGATGGAGAAGAACAAGACTACATTGAATGTGCCTACTCCATTAGGAAGGAACATGGAGAAGTCAGCTTCACCACAGGGTGGTCCGACTTCACATATGCTGCTGATGTTGGATGGGATTCAATGCTTGTGATCAAGATAGAATATATTCAAGATCACTGATACATTGCAAATGTATCATAATTTTTGATGTTCCATGCTTGGTTTTATCTGCTTTCTTGTGTTTTGTCCATACTTTGGAGTACTTTTCAGATGATTTCTTGGACTAACCTATTAACAAGAGCCATAGTGCCAGTTGCCTATTTTCTGATGTTTTTGATTCCAGGAAAGTCAGAAAATGAATATTCTTGGAATTGGACGGGACAAAAGCCAAAGTGCCTATTTTTCCGGAAGTCATCAGATGCCAGAATACGAGACGGAGAGGAGCCAGGGGGCCACCACACCACCTGGCCACGTGGGCCAGGCCTAGCCGCGCTAGGGGGTGGTGTGGCTAGCCCAGGCACCCCCTCGGCCTCTCCTTCCGCCTATATATTGCCCTCCGGACAAAAATCCTAAGTACCCGATCAAAAATCCACGAAAGAGTCTGTAGCCGCTGTCATCTCCATCCCTAGATCGGGAGGGATCTAAAGCTCTTCCCGGCACCCTGCCGGAGAGGGGAATTCACCCTGGAGGCCTTCTTCATCACCATGCAAGCCTCCGGTGTGATGCGTGAGTAGTTCATCCTTGGACTACGGATCCATGTAGTAGCTAGATGGCTGGTTCTCCTCCTTTGTGCTTTCATGTTTAGATCTTGTGAGCTCCGTTCATGATCAAGATCATCTATTTGTAATCTTTCATGTTTTGTTTGCAGGGATCCGATGGATATTGAGATGCTATTTCAGATTGATTATTGATTCTATCATGTCTTTGTTATTTGTGATCTTGCATGCTTTCCGTTGTTAGTAGCTATCTTGGCCAAGTAGATGCTAGCAACTCCAAGAGTTAGTATTTATGCTCGATAGTGGGTTCATGCCTCTGGTAATCTAGGGAAGTGACAGAAATCTCTAAGGTACTAGATGTGATGTTGCTACTAGGGCGAAAACAACAATCCTTTGTTCATAGAACATGGCCTTTACAAAACACATTACTGATGCTCTCATAAAGATTAAAGAAGAAAAGATGAAACATAAAGCTTCTATTCCTATAAAACAAGAAGATGGTTGGGAACCCATCATCAATATGAAAGTGAATGACTTTGATTTCAAAGCTTTATGTGATCTTGATAGTAGTGTTTCTATTATGCCTAGAAGGATTTATGATATGCTTGATTTACCTCCTCTTGAAGATTGTTATTTGAATGTCCCACTTGATGATAATGCTAAGAAACTCATGGGGAGTCTTAATGATGTTATTATTATGGTTAACAATGCCTATGTCCCTGTTGATTTCTATGTTTTGGATGTTGAATACAATGCTTCTTGTCCTATTACTTTGGGAAGACCTTTTCTTAGAACTGTTGGTGCCATTATTGATATGAAAGAAGGCACCATTAAATATCAACTCCCACTCAAGAAAGGTATAGAACACTTCCCTAAGAAAAGAGAGAATATTTCTTTTGCTTCTCCTATGAAAACAAAATTTGGTTTTAATGCTTCTTCATTTGAGAACACTTGATCCTTTTTCTTGCTTCTTATGCCTAACTTAAAGGCGTTAAAGAAAAGTACTTATTGGGAGATAACCCAAAAGTTTTAGATGAGTTTTGGAAGTTATTACTTCAGTAATAACCGCTCCTTATCCTTTTTTTTTGTTCTTTGTGCCAAGAGTAACCTCTAATGAGAGAGAAGTAATGATTGGGAAAGTTGTTGTCCCGAAACAGATTTATGTGCTTCACCGTAAAAATTGGTGTAAAATCTCTGAACGTCTTTTTGAGGCGTGAATTTTTGAGCTTCTGCGCCAGGTTGTTATCTAACTTTCGTTAGTTCAACACTTTTTGATTTGAGCAAAATAAGGTCTTCGAAAAAATTCGTCTTTACCTGCTGGTCTGTTTTAACAGATTTTGCCATTTTCTGCATTTGCTTCTTGTTAGTTCCTTTTTGAGTTCTTTTGGGGAATTGAGCTTTTTGAGGGAAGTGCTACAGTAGCTAGTGTTCTAATGGAAGTTTATTTTGTGTTAGAACTGAACCTTAAGACTTATTTATCTTGAGTGCACTAATGTTGCTAATAAAGATTGTGTGAAGTTTTGTATGAAGGAAAAATTTCAGGTGTATGGAAGGAATGAGTAATGAGATGAAGGATGGACTAAAGCTCAAGATTGGGGATGCCACACATGTCACCCCAAGAAATATCCAAGAAGTACAAGCGTCAAAGCTTGGGGATGCCCAAGGCATCCCCCTTCTTCATCAATAAAAATCCCAGGTTTCTTCCAAACGCTTCATTTTTATTGTTTCATACACAGTTGTGTTGTTCTTGGAGCGTCTTCTTTTTCATTTTCATTTTGGTTTTTTGTTTTCTTTGGTTTTCTTAGTTTGATGAATAAATTGGTTGGACCCCCTCTTTCATACATTGGTTTGCAAATAGTTTGGTTTGGTTTGGAAAAGAGTAGGAAAGTTCATACTTATGTGGTAAAAAGAGCTTGTTTTTGACTGTGGCCTATGCTCTGTCATGCCATGCTTGATATTGTTTTGGCTTTATGCTTAGTATTCTTTGCTGTAGCATGACTTGTTATAAATAATTGAGATTGCTTAATGTGCCTTGGATGAATCATGCGTTGTTTTAGCATATTAAAGCATAGTATAGTGGTATTCTCCTTTGATGCTTTATTTGGGTTGACTTGGCGCATGCTCACACCATGTTATGACTATTCAAAAGTCACCATGGCCTTTATGATCCTTTAGTTTTCAACTTGTAGTATCACTTTATGCTTTGATCAATGATGTTTTGTTGCTCTGCATGATTATGGCCATTATTGCTCTCTTAGTTTGTCGCTCCTAGTCTTTTGCTAGCCTCCATAACCAAGTATGAGTTCCACTCATGCATCCAACTCCCTAAACCAAGTTATTCCAAAGAGTCCACCATACCTACCTACTATCTTATGATATTCCAAGTATATTCATGCTTTTGTTTACCTTCCAAATTAAACTTGTTATGAGAAAACTAGTGATTAAAGCTCTCACGAACTTGATGGCACACTTTACTTTTTTGCATCTAATAAACTTGAACCATTGGGTCCTTCTTTGTTGTGTATATGCTTGCGCTTTATAAGTTGAAATTAGCAGAACCATGTATCATGGGGAACGCTTTCAACATTGCACTTGTACTTTGTACCCCGTTGATATCATGTTCTTTTGCTTACGGATCCCAGCAGTGTGAAATAAAAGTGGAACTTGTAAGATCATGGAGTTTGTATGTGTGTTAGAGAAAGCACGGGCGCTAGCCTAAGACATGCCTAATCATGGTGGAAACTTGCAGCATCACCATAATGAGCACTCTATGAAGCATCCTCAATAAAAACCTATGCAAATAGCAAATAACAAGATCGCTGAGATGCTCATTGTCTGCTTGCATTGTCATTTTGATTATGGGATAGCTCCTGTATCATGTGCAAGGGGTACCCTGTTGGCGGTTCTTTATGATACATATGTACTTACAATGACAAGTGCTTACTTGTGACTAAAGTTGAGTAGCATGAGGATCGGTCTTTATAAGTAAGGGGCATGAGATTTCGGTTTATAACTTGTCAAGCATATCCTCTTAGTTGTGTCACTTTAACCTTAATCACCTTAAAGATGCTTATGATAGGGGCAATGACAGCTGAAAGCTATAAGTACCATAATTTTTGGAAGCTCTTTATGAGACTTGAATCCCTACTTCCTTTTATAAAGGCCTTTCTTCCACCATTATATTGAGTCTCCACCTTCTACCTTTATGCACCTACTTTGAGAGCATAGTGGCCATTCTTAGTTCTATGCGCATTGTCCCAAGACTAGTTGATTGATGCATAACTTGATATTGCTTGTTTTAAACTATTTGTATCTAGTCGCTCTTATGAACTTTGAAGGTGTCCTATGCATTTATATTTGCTACTCTATTGAGGGACAAGCTGAATACTATTATGCTATGTTTTCTTTATGTGAAACAAACAAACGTCTTGCAAAGCATTGTTATTCATGAATCTTTTGTTTGTGCCTTTTCATGTTGCATCATAGTTTCTTTGTCTTATTGCTATAACTTTGTCTTTCATGTTATGATTGAAGTACCATGATCCCAGCTTTGAATCTTTTATAAATACTTTGATCAAGTCTTTGATGGTGCATGTCACCTCAAAAATTATTCTTTCTTTTTTATCACTTACCTACTCGGGGACGAGCAGGAGTTAAGCTTGGGGATGTTGATACATTGCAAATGTATCTATAATTTTTGATGTTCGATGCTTGGTTTTATCTGCTTTCTTGTGTTTTGTCCATACTTTGGAGTACTTTTTTCATATGATTTCTTGGACTAACCTATTAACAAGAGCCACAATGTCAGCTGCCTGTTTTCTGCTGTTTTTGGTTCCAGGAAAGTCAAAAAATGAATATTCTCGGAATTGGACGGGACAAAAGCCAAAGTGCCTATTTTTCCAGAAGTCATCAGATGCCAGAATATGAGACGGAGAGGAGCCAGGGGCCACCACACCAGCTGGCCGCGCGGGCTAGGCCTAGCCGCGCCAGGGGGTGGTGTGGCCAGCCCAGGCACCCCCTCGACCTCTCCTTCCACCTATATATTGCCCTCCGGACGAAAACCCTAAGTACCTGATCAAAAATCCACGAAAGAGTCTGTAGCCGCCGTCATCTCCATCCCTAGATCGGGAGGGATCTGAATCTCTTCCCGGTACCCTGCCAGACAGGGGAATTCACCCTGGAGGCCTTCTTCATCACCATGCAAGCCTCCGGTGTGATGCGTGAGTAGTTCATCCTTGGACTACAGATCCATGTAGTAGCTAGATGGCTGGTTCTCCTCCTTTGTGCTTTCATGTTTAGATCTTGTGAGCTCCATTCATGATCAAGATCATCTATTTGTAATCTTACATGTTGTGTTTGCGGGGATTCGATGGATATTGAGATGCTATTTCAGATTGATTATTGATTCTATCATGTCTTTGTTATTTGTGATCTTGCATGCTTTCCGTTGTTAGTAGCTATCTTGGCCAAGTAGATGCTAGCAACTCCAAGAGTTAGTATTTATGCTTGATAGTGGGTTCATGCCTCGTAACTGGGAAGTGACAGAAATCTCTAAGGTACTAGATGTGTTGTTTCTACTAGGGCGAAAACAACAATCCTTTGTTCATAGAACAATCGTATTGTTTACATTACACGCAATTCATAAAGCAATAATCTGTTGCTTGCAACTTAATACTGGAGGGGGTTCGGATGATAACCTGAAGGTGGATTATTAGTCATAAATGCAGTTGGATGGCGGTCTATGTATAATGTTGTAATGCCCAATCAAGTTCCAAAGGAGTCAAGATGATTAGTATATGCATGTATTGCTTTCTCGATGTTTGTCAATTGCCCCGCTGTAATTTGTTCACCCAGCGTGTTATCTATCTTAAGGAGAGCCACCTCTAGTGAACTATGGATCCCGGTCCTTTTCTTTACATACAATCTATAAATTGTTTACTATTTTGTGTTTACTTCCTGCAAACTTTTACTTCCTTCCATTCGATATGTTTAATCCTTTGTTTTCAGCAAAACACGGTGAGATTGACAACCTCATCACAAGTTGGGGACAAAGTTCTCTGGTTGTGTTGTGCAGGTCTCCATGTTGCTACTAGCCCCGGTAGTGCGCCCTGCTAAGGCTCAGCTAGCAACACCTTTGGGGTGTTTCCTTGCTCCTACTGGTTCGATTAAACCTTGGTTTCATAACTGAGGGAAACTTGCTGTTGTGCTCATCATACCTTCCTCTTCGGGTTCCCAACGATCTCTACATCAACACTGAGCCATCAATCACCTAGGGATGAACTTTGTTGAAATTGTTCTATAGTTGTCTAAGCAAGATATATTTGTTCCTGTAGTGGGCCTTCAATTTGGTAGTAGTTGTTACTAAACTTATGTAATATTTAGTACTTGGTTATGTAATAATTAGTACTTGGTTATGCAATTTAGTTGTTCTATCACCTGAAATTTATTCCTGGTGGTGGCATCTTCATGAATTATGTTACCTGCAGATATGTTGAAGGCCTTCAGTGTTTTGAATTTTTCATAACATTTGTCAAGTGTTATGTCAGGAAGGCCTTCAGTGTTTTGAATTTTTCATAACATTTATGCAATTACAATCTGTATTGATTAAAAATAATTTTATCATTATTGCAAATAATGATTGTAAATTTATTCATTATTTTCTGTACAATTACCACACGTCCTAGGAAGTGGAGGAAGTGGGGATAGTGGAAGAAGTGGAGGTTCTGGAGGGGTGTCCTGCGCCAGATAGGTTGCCTATTTAAATGCCTCAGATTTCTGAGAGGCACTTCATCTGCTTTACATCCTGGTGTAGCTATTCAAACTTGGTGATTTCTTGTTTCTCTTATTTCCTTATTATTGTGTTGCTTTTGCATCCTAGTGTAGCTATTATTGTTTTCCTCTAATATTTGTCATCTGGATAAATCTTTTGTGCTGCAGATCTCCTGGAGCACATCTTAAGATCTACCACTGCATAGCTTCCTCTGTTCCCACTGGAGGTGAATAGTACCCACACTTGTTTGATCTTTATTCATGTTTTGATTTTGTTAGAGGAACAATATCATACATTTTCGATTGTTTGTCATAGGAATGGATGAAATGAATTGTGTTTTATGCCAGCAACCAGTGCAAAACTGTGGTATCCACTCTGACAGGCGTGCAGTTTCTTTTGACCTGATTATGATGCAGGGATTTCAAAATGGTTTGGTAAGTTTCTTTTGACCTGATTATGATGCAGGGATTTCAAGTACTTCTATTCTAGTAATATGAATTCAAACAATTAATTTCTTTAATGTACTCCTATCATAGTGCATTGAATAATGTGTTTTATTGTGATGAAATTTTAGGTTGTACCTTGCAAATTCAAGGAACAACTTGAAAAGTTTGCAAATTCAAAGAACTAGATGGTGGCTAGATGTAGGAATAGGCATGTTTTTGACTTATACCTTGAGAAAGAAGTGTCAAGGACAACTATTTGTGGCCTTACTTATCATCCCTTGTTAGGACATATGATATCTAGCAAGGTGAGGTTGTCTCTTTCAGGTATGTGGAACAGGACAATAGGTTTGACATCATAGTGTCTGAATTTGTGAACAATGTCAAGGTTGAGAAGCCTGCTGTTGCAGATGGAGGTATGATTGCTGAATTCATTGCAAACATTATATGATTTTATACATAATACTGTTAACTGTATACTCTTGTTTTCAACTTTGAACAGTTCTTTACTGTGTGATGCCTGAAATTAGAGCTATACTTCACAAGACCATTTTATCAAACATCAGAGAAATTAGTGAGGAGAACATGGCTACCATAAATTATGGTATCTACAAGGTTCTGGCTCTAAAACCAGGGCAAGAACTGGATGAAGAAGAATTCTATGAGAGTGTAAATGAGATAAAGTTTATGGTGCACAAGTACAACCAGGAAAATGTTCAACTAGATGCATTGGTAACTATTTGCTACACATTACTCACTTTCTTGATGCCATGTTTTAAATTAAATTCTCACTAGCTACATATTCCAGTACCTTTCTACAGAGCCTTTTAGACAAGTTGGATGCCCCTGGCAAGGACATTCAAATCTGTGGACAAGAGAATTTGATGTGCCCCTTGAAGGCTGGTACCATATGGAAGATGAAGAAGAAAGAATTGCATTTACAATAGGGTGGCAGCAATTCAGGGAGGAGGCAAATATAGTGGAGGGCTCACTGTTGTTGATCATTGCAGAGCCAAGGCATGGTCACATTTGCCTTGATTTTGTTGAGATTGAAGATCCTTGAAGATTGCTCCTGCTTTTATTTGTAGTGTGCTAAAAAAATGTTTGTAGTTTCTTGTCATGTTTGCAGTGTATTGGAACATGTGTGTAGTTTACTGCCATGTTTGTAATGTTTGTAGTTTCTTGTCATGTTTGCAGTGTATTGGAACAATGTGTGTAGTTTACTGTCATGTTTGTAATAGGGTGGAACACTATTTTCATATGTAGTTTCTTGTCATGTTTGTTTATTCATGTCATGATGTGCACAATGCTTGTAGTTCAAATTTTGTTCAAGTGATCTGTTCACAATGTGATTCTGAATCCATGGAGTGTTTGCATGCAAGAAATCACTACTGTTATTTAGTTCAAATTTGTATGTCTATAAGGCCTACAATGCTCTGAATTTTGTACTATTCCGAACATGGGCACATAGACTATATTATCATCAAATGGTTCAACCCTTTTGATGTGCCCCTTTTTCTTTTGCGTTCTAGTCCCTTATCCTTTTCAAGTCATACAAACATATCCCTAATCTGCCTCGTCCTTTTCCATAATAAGTAGCCTTGTCCCCGAGATCCACCACGAACTAATCCCTGATCTGGCCTTGCTATCACGACTTCTAGATCAATGGATCAAGGTCAACTCGGTGGATATGGATCTCGCGGCGGTGCCAAGGAGCACGGCGGCGCTCAGAGGCAGGAGCATGGCGGCGCAAACAAGGAGAAGCCCAGCGGCACGTGCAATTAGGAGCACGGCGACAAGTACAGGGAGAAGGCCAGCGGAGATTACAATCAGGAACACGGCGGCGCTCGGAGGCAGGAGCACGGCAACGAGTACAAGGAGGCACCGTCGGCCTCCTACAAGCAAGCAACGGAGGCCGATCCGAGGCAGGAGCACGGCGACGAGTATAGGAAGGCACCGTCGGCCTCCTACAAGCAAGCAACTGCGGCCGATTCGAGGCAGGAGTACGGCGGCGAGTACAGGGAGGCACCGTCAGCCGATCCGAGAACCAGCTACCTCAAGCGCCCCCTTCTAGACCGATTGATGAGACAGGAAAATCAGGTATGGAACCCTCCTACTCATCTATTTTACTTCTCTGGTGGAGTAGTAATTGACTAGATAAATTGTGTAGGCAGTAGGTTGGACAAGTCTTGGATGCAATCACCTAGACATTCTGTGATCTATGGAGGTGGCGTCGTTATGTTCATAGAGTATGCTTGCACTAATTCAGCAATTGATGGAAAGATCATTTGTGCATGCAAAACATGTGGGAACAAATTCTGGCTTGATTTAGATACTGTCCATGAACATCTAATTTGTCAAGGATTTGTGAGAGGTTATAGTAGCTGGGTATATCATGGAGAATCTGTGGACAGACCTACACATAGCCAGTCTAGTGAATACTAGGACAGTAGTCAAATTAATGAAGACCAGGATAATAGTCAACCTACAGAATATGAGATGGAACAACAACTACTACATGAATATGGCATGTTTGAAAGAGGTATTTTAGGATCAGATACAGGGGAGGACAGTGATTGTATAGATGATGATGAAGATGATGTTCAATCATATGTAGATTTAGTCAATGATGGTAAAAAGGAGTTATACCCAGGCTGCAAAAGCTTCTGTAAACTTCAATTTCTTGTTAGGCTCCTTAACATAAAGAATGTTGGCAGTATGACAGTAGCTACTTTTGAGGATGTGTTATCACTATTCAGAGATGCATTACCAGAAGGGCACTCTCTACCTAGGAAATTTCATGAGTGTAAGCAATACATAAATGCTGTTGGGCTTGGATATAACAGCTATGATGCTTGCATCAATGACTGCATAATTTTCAAAGGAAATAATGAAAATGCTAAAGTATGTCTTGTTTGCAATACAAGTAGATGGAAGTCTGAAAAGAGCGTAGTGGGTGGAAAAAGGATTAGTAGGGTTCCTAAAAAGGTGATTATACATTTCCCACTAGTGAAAAGAGTTATGAGGATGTTTATGTCAACCAAAATAGCACCACTGATGAGTTGGCATTCTGAAGGAAGAACTAAAGATGGTTTGATGAGGCATCCTGCTAACTCAACTGCTTGGAAAAACTTTGATAGAAAATGGAGCAAGTTTGCTAAAGAACCTAGGAACATCAGATTTGGGATATCTTTTGATGGATTTAATCCAAATAGAAACATGAACCTGTCCTATAGTATTTGGCCTATAATATTGATTCCTTACAATGTGCCGCCATCAGATTGTATGAAAGAGTCAAACTTCATTTTATCAGTTATTGTACCAGGTAGAAAGGCTCCAGGGAAGGATATAGATATTTATTTGCAGCTTGTTATATATGAACTGCAAGTGTTATGGCATAAAGGTGTTCTTGTTATGGATTCTACATTTGGAAAGAAGTTTAGAGTTTATGCTGCTCTCTTGTGGACTATTAGTGACTGGCTAGGAAGAGGCATATTAAGTGGTGAAAGTATTGTTGTATGCTCCCATTGTCTGCTAGGAACTTGCTCCGGAAGGTTGAAGCATGGTCGCAAGGCCTGCTATTTAGGTAACAGAAGATTCTTACCACCTGATCATGCCTTTAGGTCTGATTCTGAGTCATTGGATGGGACTGTTGAAATTAGGGAACCTCCTATTCAACGCACATGCCATGAAATATCAGAAATGACAATGGTATAGAGACATCATATGGAAAACTACAAAAACAAAAGAGGAGTTCAAAGAAGAAGAGGAGAAGAGCTGAAGGGGAAGAAGAAGAGGAGAAGGAGGAAGTACACACTATCGAAACAACCTTCAAGAAGAGAAGCATTTTTTTTCCAATTAGAATATTGGTAAGATCTACTTGTTAGGAATAATTTGGATTCAATGCACATAGAGAAGAATGTTTTTGACAACATTGTCAACACACTGCTAGATGTAGATAAGAAGACAAAGGATAATGTAAATTCAAGACTTGATCTCAAGAGGCTGAAGATTAGAGAAGGTCTCCATGTTGATGCATCTCAAACTAAAAATGCATGGCCTAGACCAATATTCTACATGAACCCTGCTCAAAATAAGATGTTTTGCAGATTCATCAAATATGCTAGGTTTCCTATAGGATATGCCTCAAACTTAGAGTTCAAAGTGAGGTTAGAAGATAATAGGCTAGTGGCATTAAAAACCCATGACTGCCACATAATAATGGAACATTTGTTCCCTCTTGCTGTCAGTAGAACATTGCCTGAAGAAGTAGCTTGGCCATTGATCAGACTAAGCAAATATTTCAAAGTTGTGTGTACTAGAGTTGTTGATGTAATGGAGATTCAGAAGATGCAGGAGGAGATACCTGAAATATTATCACAACTAGAGAAGATATTCCCTCCCTCTTTCTTTGATATAATGGAGCATCTTGTTATACATCTGGCAACAGAAGTTAGGATAGCTGGTCCAGTTCAGTTTAGGAACATGTGGTCAACTGAAAGATTTATTGGCAAGGTTAAAGGTTCTGTATGTAATAGAAGCCATCCTGAAGGCTCTATTGCGGAAGGATACATTTTTGATGAAACTATATCATTTTGCTCAACATTTATCCATGATTATGAAAGAAGAGTCGATGGAGTGCCTAAATGCAATGATACTTCTGCAGATATGGTATTTAAATATCTGACCATGATTGGAAGACCTCTATCTGCTAGCTATGAAGTTGAAGAATTAGATTTCATTTCTTGGACCAAAGCACAGGAACATATTCTATTTAATTATCCATCAATTTCATTCTATACTGAGAAACACAAATTAGTTCTATCTGCTAATGAAAGAAGAAGCCAGAGAGTGGTGGAGGAAGAACATCATAGTAATTTCCTTAACTGGTTTGTGGACTATGTATAATCACAAGTTGTCAAAGAAATTGAAGTAGATCCAGAAGTTCTCCTACTGGCACATAAGCCATATATGATGGTTAAAAAGTACAAGAGTTACTCAATATATGGATATGTATATCATACATCCTCATATGCACATGGCAAGAGCTCTCAATGTAATGGGGTTATGTACACTGAAACAAATGGTGTTGCAAGATATGGAAGAATCAAAGAAATTGTAGAGCTAAACTATTCAAATAAAGGGAATATGGTGTTGTTCAAATATGACTGGATTGAACATACTGGTATTAGACATAATAGTTTTGGAATGACTCAGGTCAACTTCAGCCATTCAAATGATCAAATGTCCAGTCAACCTTTTATTCTAGCTAGTCAAGCAAAACAAATATATTATGTGCTAGATCATGCGGATGAAGATTGGCATTTTGTTGTGACTCCTTCAGTCAGATATAATACTAGTTCATGTAAGCAATATGATAATACTAAATCATGTATGTGTGCACATTATGCATTTGTTTCTTAGTTGAACTTTTTTTAATAAAATTGCAGGAACAAGCTTGTTGGAAAGTCAGGAGAGGAGGCAGGATGAGCTGAACATTAGGTTGGAAGCATTAGGAATTGTTCCCAAAGGAAATATGAATACTAGTAATACTAGTACACAAGTGTTCCCAAGATTTATTATGAATGATAGAGGCTTTCGTAACAATGTAGAGGTAATTTATCATTTCTGTGCTATAAATTATTAATCACTTGCTACATATGTAGAATTCCAGTGAATATGTAATTTCTGAGGATACTGATCTCGTTATAACAACTTGCTAACTTCCTGCAGAATAACATAATTTATGAAGAAATTCAGGAGGGTACTGATCATGAGGAGTATGAATATGATAGTGATGACACAACAGTAGCTGGCTCTGACAACGAAACAAGTAAAGAAGATAATGCAGACATGATTGTACAAGGTTTGAGCAGTCAATAGATTTTATAATCTCTTAGTTTATAATCTCTTTTTGTACCTAAATTATATAAAACTGCTAGATGAAGGTAAGAAGAGGGTGAGAGGACCAACTGTGTTAAAAGGATTTTGGAAGGACTTTGATCCTAGCAATAAAATAGCAATGGAGTTAAACCATTTGGGTCAACCATGTGGTTACACATCAAGCAAACTTGCTAACTTCATAGCAAGTTTGGTCAAAGGAAAGGAGATTTCCTTAGGAGCTACAAATTGGATTAAAGTTCCAAAGCATGAAAAAGAAAAGCTCTGGAATACAATGAAGGTAAAGTATGCGATGACATATTTGATATGCATGGTTTCTATTATTTCCAGTTGCATGTTAATTCCAGTTAATTACTGTTATTTGCTCCCTCCATTTGACAGGCATTTTTTGATTTGGATGAAACTTTGAAGACATGGGTACTGAAATCAGCAAGTAAAAAATGGAAAGACTTTAAATGTGTGTTGAACAAATCTTTCTTCAATAAAAAATTGTCAACGCGGACCAATATTGAAAATGGCTGTAAAGATATAATACCACCCAAACAGTGGGAATGGTTATGTAAAACATGGTGCACTAGGAAAGCTAAGTTAAGGATGCAGAGACTCATATTTTACATATGCATTGATAGTGAAAGCATATTAATCATACTGAATACTACTTCATGCAGGCTTTGAGTAAGCAAAATAAAGCAACCAGAAGTGCACAGGCAAACTCAACTCATACTACAGGATCTAAAAGTTTTGCGGTGGTACTAGATCAAGCAGTAAGTTGTTGTATGCAATATGTTCTTATTTGCACAAGCAAACTCAATTAATACTAGAGAAGTTTTGACAGTATGTAAAAACATTTGTCAGGAAATAAAAGAAGGTAGAAGAATAGGAAGAGCTGAGTTATTCTGTATGACACACACCACAACCAAGGGACTACCAGTTAATGATTTTGCTGCAGCAAAGATGGTAAGTAAAGAAGAACTACTTATTATTGTATCTGAATGATTATCTTGTCATACAAAATGTTTCTAAATTACTATCTTGTTTGCAGGAAACTATAAAGCAGAATTTTGAAAAGAATCCTACACTAGTTGGTGAGGACATACATGAAGTTGATTTGTATTCCAGAATCTTCCTAAAAAGTAGTATAAGGCATGGGTGTGGGCTAGTTGTTGGTGGAAAAGGAGCTGAGCAGCTTGCATATGCATTAGCTGAACTTGAAGAAAGCAAGAAAGAGAACAAGGAACTAAAGCAGGTTGTGCATAATTTGATGGTAAAGAGTGAAAAGATGGAAGATGAGACGATGCAGCAGAGGAATCAGATGAATCAGATGATGCTCCTATTTTAAGCTTCTCAAAATAACAAAACATTGAATGCATAGCAAATATTACATGAATCAAAAGAAGGGAGTGAACATAAATATGAGGAAGATTTGTTAGGAAGCAAGCAATCCAAATCAAAGGCTCCTGAATTTGCTGAAGGTAACAACACAATGAAAACCAAGCACCTCAAGGAATCTTATTCTCCTGAAAAACAAGCTCCTGAAGGCATCCTTAAAACCAAAAGGCTGAAGGTATATAAACTTTGTAATCAACTTTGTCCATTTTGATACATGTGTCCATATAGATGAACTTTGTCCATTTTGATATTCACATCTATAACCAGCTGAAGTTGATACATTTTGTTACTTTTGCAAGCAGATAGATGATATTCACAAGGTGAAGGTTAAAAAGTCAGAGGAAAATAAGAAAAGAAACAAGAAGGGTAACATTGTCAAGAACAAGAAAGATTTTGTCATCAAAACTGGGATGGAAGTGGGTTTGACAACACCTAAAGCAAATACTATGGTAGCACTAGGAACTATTCAGAAAGTTGAAGCCGAATTTGTTGAAGTTATGGTCAACATAGTCATGTGTAGTCACACCATTTTGCCACAAGCAAAGGGAAGATTGACCCACATGGGGCATGCTCAATCACATTGCATCCCATGGCCTAAGAAAAATGTAAGTTATTTAATTGATATATTTCATATGATTTGAATTTAACCATTAACTCAATAAATTCCTGTGCTATAGTTATAATTTACTATACTATAGTTCCTGCTACTGATATTGAAGAACACACTTGTAGGTTGTTGACACTGATGATATTGACATGAATAATGTTGAGTTTACCCGCAAACTTGACAAAGACTGGAGAGTTCGAGGGAAGTATTCTCCAATCGCTGTCAACCAGGTACGTTTTGTTCTATCAGGATCAGTATCATAATTGAAGAACATAATGCTGAACTACTTGACATAAAGAAATTACTTTCAAACAGGCACATACTGTTCCATCAAGATTAGTATCAAAATCAAAGAACAAAAAGGGTTTACAAGCTCCAGAAGATTCACAAGCACCAGAAGATTCACAAGTACCAGATTCTCAGGTTCGAATAAGCACAAGAAAGAGGAAAAAGACTACAAAAATTCTTGAATCACAAGAGTGTGACAACCAGATTATTGAATCTGAGTGTTGATTGTGAATGATGATACTGAATGTTTAGTTGAAAACCTGACTGGTGCTTCTATAGGAGAATGTTATTTTATACTGAATGTTGGTTTAAATTAAAAATTCTTGTATTTGGATGTGGTAAATTAATGTAGCATTTGGATGTGCATTTATTCTGCATCTAAACCAATGCATGGCACATTTGCAATTGGATGTGCATTTGACTGTTGCTTCTAACACTAACTTTACAAGGCATTTTTGGATATGCCTTGCAAAATAATAGGAGGCATCATATATAGTGCCTCTAACACTAACTTTACAAGACACTTTTAGATATGCGTTGCAAAATAATAGGAGGCATCATATATAGTGCCTCTAACACTAACTTTACAAGGCACTTTTAGATATGCGTTGCAAAATAATAGGAGGCATCATATATAGTGCCTCTAAAACTAACTTTACAAGTCACTTTTGGATATGCCTTGCAAAATAATAGGAGGCATCATATATAGTGCCTCTAAAACTAACTTTACAAGGCACTTTTGGATATGCCTTGGAAAATAATAGGAGGCATCATATATAGTGCCTACAAAACTACTTTACAAGGCAATTTTGTACATGCCTTGGAAAATAATAGAAGGCATTAGCAAATATGCCTACAAAACTAGTTTACAAGGCACTTTGTAGACATGGCTTGCAAAATAATAAAAGACATTAGCAAATGTGCCTACAAAACTACTTTACAAGGCATTTGTAGACATGCCTTGCAAAATAATAGAAGCATTAGCAAATGTGCCTATAAAACTACTTTACAAGGCACTTTGTAGACATGTCTTGCAAAATAATAGAAGGCATTAGCAAATGTGCCTACAAAACTACTTTACAAGACACTTTGTAGACATGTCTTCAAATACATTTAACAACCCTAGCGCATTTGGCATTTTTCTTTTTGCCTTAAAAGATTATTAAAGGCAATTTGACTTAGTGCCTTCTATTTAAGAAGGTGACATAGTGGTGGTGGATTGCTCCCTGGGTCGCGATATCCCACGCACCCCTCCAACCGCACCACACCACATACCCAGGAATAGGCCAATGCATGAGTGGGTTCGAACATGAAACGAAGCGAGACGTCCCGCACAGACACGGCCCAAGGCTGATCACGTACTATGGCAGTTCCACCGATCCAACCACCATGATATGCTGATTATCCGTGTCAGGCATGGAATCCATCTACGCTACCCAATCATGGTACAAAAGTAACAGTCGATCACCATCGAGGCAAACAGATCCTGGCGTGGGAGCAAAAAGCGTGTCACACGATCGAGGGCGAAACAACACGCTCGCCAGCAGTAACCGTGGTTGCCGGTGTCACAATGTCATGGTGGCTACGGAACATGTCGTGTTCGTCCGTCCGTTATCCTATCGAGCGAGTAGCCGAGTAGTCTCGTCTCTGCCTTTTTCCCTGCCACGCTTTGGCCCGCGCTACTGCGCTTGGCACAGAAGAGGACGTGAGGAGCGAGGATTTAATGGCGAGGCCAAGGTTCGCGTTTTTCCAGCGATATCTGACTGTGAAGTCTTTAAATCTAACATATATACTACATGGATATTGGATAGACTAATATACACAACCATATATATATCTTACTCTACGAAACTTAAACACGGTTTAGAAATTACATGTTCTTATAAACATTATATACTAGTAAAAAAATACACTTCATCAGCAGAAAAAAAAAGAAAGAACGATGTCAAATTTAAGCCAGAGAAAACTTTCTTGTGTCACTAGAGTACGCCTACATCAGTACTACGTACTCTTTAATAAAATCGTCTCCATCTTCAGAGTTTTGAAACTACTCTTCAACTTGCCTGTTGCCGGTTCTGATAGCTAAATATTCAGGATCCAACAGAACCAACAATATATGACATCAGAGTCGTTTGCCAAACAGGAGTAATCTACAACTAAGACTGTTGCGAGCCTCAAGTTTCAGGCACAGACCGACGTACCAAACACTGAAATCAATATTTGGCTTCAACTTGATATGCATGCACTTTTCATCACTACAAGCACAATGACCTTTAGTCATCTGTTCTTGAGTAAAATATCAATCTTATATCCATCTGAGAATTGACCTTCTGAATCTTGTGCGACATCAAGGAGGAGAGGCTCAAAAAGGGTACTAGTTGTTTGTAATCGACTTTCAGCTAACAGCTCAGGCTAGTTTTGGGACATCAGGGGCTTCTTATTTCATGAAATGTATTTATATAGTATATGTTATAAGATCTTACATACGAAAAGATTTACATGGAGATAATCAACGATGTAGAGGAAACAGAACAAAAACAGAACCTATGGTACTACTTGAATTCCTAACAGCGGTAAGTAACTGTATCAACTGTAGAGATCGTCTTCGTCAGCTGCCGCGGAGGTGTCGACAGCAGCTTCTGCCGCCTGGGGCTGCGCCGGGAAGCGGAACTCGGTGCCGAACCCCCTGGACTGCTGCAACGTCTGAGCAAAGGCCTGGTACTTCCTGATGTCGCCATCGCTCACGCTCCTCCTCGCGTACTTCATCGACTCCTCGAAGTGAGCCGCCTTGATCTCGGCCACCTCCTCCTCTGCTTTCTGCCTGCAGTCCACCTCCATGCCATCATCTTTCCCCAGCCTCAGCCTCTCCATGTCCTTCTCGATGTCTTCCCTGATGGCGTATTTGCACGCCCTCTGGCAAATCTCAGTGATGTCAGCGCCGCTGAAGCCTGCCGTGAACCACGCGAGCGCGCCGAGGTCGACTTCCTTGGCCACGGGGGACTTCCTGAGACAGGCCTTGAAGATCTGGTGCCGTGAGGCCTCGTCCGGCAAGGGGATGTAGATGAGCTGGTCCAGGCGGCCGGGGCGGAGCAGGGCCGAGTCGATGATGTCCGGCCTGTTGGTGGCGCCGATGATGAACACCGTCTTCTTGGCGTTCATGCCGTCCATCTCGGTCAGCAGCTGGTTCAGGACCCTGTCCGCCGCGCCGCCGGCGTCGCCCACGCTCCCACCTCTCTGCGTCGCGATGGAGTCGAGCTCGTCGAAGAAAAGGACGCACGGTGCAGATTGGCGCGCCTTGTCAAAGATCTCTCGAACGTTGGCCTCGCTCTCGCCGAACCACATCGTGAGCAGCTCGGGTCCCTTGATGCTGATGAAGTTGGCCTGGCATTCGTTGGCGATCGCCTTGGCCAGCAAGGTCTTGCCGCATCCGGGTGGCCCGTAGAAGAGGACGCCCTTGGAAGGCGACATGCCGAACTTCTCGAATTTCTCCGGATGCTCCACCGGGTACTGGACGGTCTCTTGCAGCTCCCTCTTGACGCCGTCCAGGCCGCCGATGTCATTCCAGCTGACGTTGGGTACCTCGACGACTGTCTCGCGGAGGGCGGAAGGATTCGTGCCGACGAGAGCCGTTTTAAGGTGGCCATTGGTGACCGCCATGGAATTCAAGATCTCGGCATCGATGGTGTCGTCCTCCAGGTCGATCACGTCCATCTTCTCTCTTATGCACTGCAGGGCTGCCTCGGTGCAGAGTGCAGCCAAGTCGGCACCGACGTAGCCGTGCGTATCCTTGGCAACCACCTCGAGGTTGACATCAACATCAAGCTTCATGTTCTTAGTGTGGATGCGTAGCACTTCGAGGCGTCCAACCTCGTCCGGCACGCCAATGTCGATCTCGCGATCAAACCTCCCGAAACGCCTTACTGCAGGGTCGATGCTGTTGGGGCGGTTCGTGGCGCCCATAACGATGACATGCGCGCGGGCCTTCATGCCGTCCATGAGCGTCAGCAGCTGGGACACGATGCGCCTCTCGACCTCGCCGTGTGTCTTCTCCCTGTTCGGCGCGATCGAGTCTATCTCGTCGATGAAGATGATGGAGGGCGCGTTCTTCTCGGCCTCCTCGAAGGCCTTCCTCAGGTTGCTCTCGCTCTCTCCGACCATCTTGGACATGATCTCCGGGCCGTTGATGCAGAAGAAGAAGGCCCCTGTCTCGTTGGCCACGGCGCGCGCGATCAGCGTCTTGCCGGAGCCGGGAGGGCCGTAGAGAAGGATGCCCTTGGGCGGCTTGACGCCGATGGACTTGAAGAGCTGCGGGTGCCTGAGCGGCAGCTCGACCAGCTCCCTGATCTGCGTCATCTGCTTGCGCATGCCACCCACGTCATCGTAGCCGACGCCATCGAGCCTCTCCTCGTCCTCCCTCTTCACCGGCTCGCCCTCACAGAAGATCTCCGTGTCAGCCGCCACAATGCAGTACTCGCTGCCCTGATCGATCTCCATGACCTTGAACTCCACGCTCCGCATGCCGCCGCGCACGAGGAAGAGGTCGCCCTTGCGGACCGGGCGGTACGCGTCCACAAAGTGGGGCTTGAGGTAGGACTCGAAGAGGTCGCCGGTGATGCCCTCGATGGTGTCGTCCACGGGGAGGACGTGCACGCGGCCGCCGTACTTGGCGTCATGGCAGTGGTGCACGGACACCACGTCGGCGATGCGGACGCGCAGGTTGGACCGGACCACCTTGTTGATCCTCATCTTGTGCTCCTCGCAGGTGTCGTCAGCGATGGTGATGCAGACCGTGCTGCGGCGGCGCTTGCCCTTGAGCAGCAAGACGTCGCCGTGGAATATGGAGAGTGTCTCCATGGTGGCCGGGTGGAGTCTGCAGGTGGAGTTGTCGTCCTCGGTCGCCTCCTCCACCACCAGCCGGTTCGCCGCCTTCTTCTTCGACGGCTCTGTCGCCATCGCGTTCAGCGCCTCCCGTCGATCGATTGGATGCGTGTTTCTCTTAAGCTACTCCGGTCGGTGTTTACTGCGTGCGTTCGTGTTCTGGGCTCTCGGTGAGGAGGAGACGTGCAGGTCAGGCCCCTATTTGAAGGCGCGGACAGAAATATTCGACTCCGATTGGCGATTGGGGAAGGCCGCTCGCAGCTGACGTCAGAGCCTAGTTCAAATTCGGAAAATAGACTCGTGTCGAATCCTTAGTCCGTCAAAAAAAAAGTCCGTCATCAATGTGTTGTTCGTTCCTATTCGGAGATCATTTTTTTTAGAAGGAACGGGATATTAATCTCTTGTCCATAGCGGCATAGTGCGTTCAAAACGAAGCAGAGGGAGTAGTCTTGATGAAACGGCTTCTATATCTACTCTTGTCTTTGTTGTAAAAATAAGAACGGATTTCCCCAGCGTAAGTTGGCCCCGGCATCATCTACGCCACTCGTTTGTTGGAGAACCGTGCAAGATCAACGCAGTCATCATCTGTAGCACGTTTGCATTTGAATCCGAGATCCAGATCAAATTTTGGCTGGATCTTGATTGAATCCGAGATGAAAATATGAGTGGATCTTGAAACATTTTTTGACGAATCTTTGATGGATCTTGTAGTAGTCTTGGAGGGCTTCTTTTTTCTTTCTAAAGATTCACCGTTGGTTCTTGGATGAAAAATATGTCCATGCATATTAGATCCGAAAAAAGGATGTTGAAGTTCATATAATTTTCTGTCTTCTTCTCCAAAAAAATCCTGTCCATGGAAAATAGTCCCGTAGATTTAGGTTTTTATCCTTAATATCTGAACATAATCTCATAGTTTTAGGTGTTCGTGCTTCTACTTGTATTTTTTCTATGATCCAATTTTTTCTTCACATTTTGTGTTAAATCCATGTTGATACTGATACCACTGCAAAACAGCTATGAAACTATCTAGGAAAAACAAAACTGCTATGAAACTGGTAGGAAACGAATGTGTGAAATTGGTACTGATTCATGAAGAAACTGAAAAAAATGTGTCAATTTGTATCCATCGTCTTGATGCTATCGGAAAATATTGTTGGTATTAATATTACTTAATGCATTATATGAAACATCTTCGAATCTTGTATGGATCTGCCGAATTTATGATGATCGTGTATGGATTTGGTGTCAAACTTTAGTGAAACATGTACAAAAAATATGTATTATTTGTATTAATTGGCAGAAAAAAGTTTCATTGAATTTTCTTTGAAAATGTTATATGAATTTTGTATGAATCTTTTAAGAAACCTGTACAGACTTGTATTGTGACTTTTAAGAAACTAGGTGACGAGGTGAGGCTCTCGCTGTATGAACATAAAACTGGGTAATTAAATTTGACTAAATAAATAAAATAAATAATATTTTATCTTAGTAACGGTTGGAGAGACGAACAACAACGAAATATGTATAAAACCTGAAAAAACAGGGGGCTAATAAGCAAAACAGCAATATAGTAGAAAAGTATGGTGGGAGGGTTGTTCTATAAAAATATTAGCACGAATCTCCAACAAATGGAGGGATAAGATGGTGTCGGGGCCCCTCCTAGGGGGGATGCATTTGCCTTGTAAAACCACCATTGACAAGACTAGTCAAGAGATATCTAGTCTTGTCTTTGTTATCTGTGTGGTGTTGTATCGAACTTGTAAAAGTGACAAGACTAGTGTGTTGCAACTCCAATATAGTCCAATCCGGCATAGCTATATCCCCTGGTTTGCTTGGAATCCTCCAGCTCTGCAAGTAGGAAACCGTTTGAAACATGCAATGATCAGGTTGGCTGATAAAAGAGTGTTCTAATATTTCATAGATCCCATACCATCACCACAAAGCACATCCAAGTAACTCTACGCGGTCAACTAAGAAGCTTTGGGTTAGAGCTATTAACTCACCAGCCTCTACTGGGTTCCAATCACACCCTAAGATTTCTCTCAAGAAATCCCACATAAACTTCGTAAGATGGCAACAAAATAAAATGTGGTTTGCATCCTCCCATTCGTCACAGAGAGCACAAACACCATTGATGGGCCAAGTCTCTTGTTAATGTTGTCGTTCAACGGAAGGTGTCCTCTAATTGGTTGCCATAGGAAGATCCTAATCTTTAGCAGAATCCTTGTCGTCAAAACCTCCTTGAAGTGAATTGAGAAGGCGCCCTCATAGAGTTTGTTGTACATCAAGCTAGTTGAGAAGCACCGTGTGCCTCGAGCATCCAGTAAATAGTATTTGTGGCATCACACCTGCGCACCAGCTCGATTTAAAACTTTTACAAGATGAGCTTAACAATGGTGGAATAAAACTAGTATTTTTTTTTGTCAAGCACAAAGCCTAGATATGCTAAGGTTCTCCTATGTGCACCAACAACTTATGATAAGCAAGACAAGCAACAATGTGATAGCAATATAGATTACTTCAAGCACAAAGCCTTTTATACCTTGTTGCGTTTTTTATCTCGGGTTTTTTTTCGTATGCTGACTGAGTGAGGTATCTCATATTATAATACTTGATACTTTCTCACTTGGTGATATCCAACATTTCCAACAAAATTGGTTTCGGGTCAATCGGAGTTATCAAACTAAAGTTATTGCAGTTTGAATTTTTGCCTTTATTTGTTTTAGAAAAGAAAAAGGATAAGCTTTGTTTTTGGGCCGCGGTACTACCGCCTGGCGCTACCGCCCGGCCCAGCCCGCGCGAAACTGCTCTCTGGTCGATCCGGTGGTTTAGGCTGGTAGTACCAGGTCGGCCAAGCGGTACTACCGGCCCACCCTGCTGCTTAGCCCAGCTCCGCGCGTTACCCGCTTCCCTGCTCCCTGGCCCAGATTGCTTGCTCCCGCAGCCGCCGCTCTCGCTCGCGCGCACTGCTCTTGCCCTGCCGCTCGATCGCACGCTGCTCGTGCTGCCGTCCCTCACTTCTAGGGCCCCTCGTGCGTGCGTGCCTCGCCCACTCCCGCTCTCTCGCCTCGCTCTGCCTTCGCTTCCCTTGATCCCCTTCCCGCTTGCTTTGATGTTCGATCGCCTGCTCGCGTGCGTGCGTTGACCGCATCTAAGAAGCTGGGTCCGGTAGTACCGGCCCAATCCGGTACTACCAGCCCACCCAGGTCTTCTGCCCAAACGGTCAGAAATGTGCCTCCCTCCTATTTAAGCCTATTTGCTTTTTCATTTAGTGTTACTTCTTCCTCCTTTTGTCTAAGCTTTTCCCTATTTGTTCTACCATCTAAAAGCTTGATTACTCTCTTTCCCCCAATGATTCTTGCCAATATTTGAGAGGAAGATAGAGGGGATCTAGATCTACATTTTGACCAAACCAAATCACCTCTTTGTGAGTGAATATTTGGGATCTAGATCTTTGGGGGATTTTGTGTTCTTTCTCTCTTGTTTCCCCAATTGCTTTAGTAGCCTTGTTGTAACTTGAGAGTGAAGATTTGGGGCATCTTTGTGGTGTTTTTTCCGTTTGCATTAGGTGCATCGCTTTGTGTTCTCTCTGTAGGATTTTCTTGGTGATATTCAAGAAGCTTGTCCCTCTTGGGTTCTTGGAACCCTAGATGGTTGTGTGGCCTTTATAGCGTGTTCTTGGGGCCTTCAATTAAGTTGTGAAGCTCTCCCCAATATTGAGGCCTTGGTGGCGATTTTTGGGAGCCTTCAATTAAGTTGTGGAGATAGTCCCAATCTTGTACGGGTTTGGTGACCACCCTCAAGTGTCCCATAGTGGAACGGGTGCTTGCCGTGTGGTGGATGCTCAGGAGAATATGGTGAGGCCTTTGTGGCGTTGGTGGTCTTAGTACCACCCACCCCTCCAATAAGACGTACTCCCTTGTTGGGAGGAACTCGGTAAAATATCTTCGTCCCCGCGTGCCTCGGTTATCTCTATACTCGAGCTATTTACTTATGAACTTTACATTGTGATAGCCTTCGTGCTTGAAGTAATCTATATTGCTATCGTATTGTTGCTTGTCTTGCTTAGCATAAGTTATTGGTGCACTTAGATGAACCTTAGTATATCTAGGCTTTGTGCTTAACAAAAGAAAACGCTAGTTTTATTCTACCATTGTTAAGCCCATCTCGTAGAAGTTTTTAATCGCCTATTCACTCCCCCCTCTAGGTGACATCCGTGATCTTTCAACCGGCAAAATAGAAAACCTATCAAGATTATACCTTTGCCTTGAGAAAACCACTTGAGCACGATTTAGACGATCTTGTCCTTCTCAAGTTACACATCTTTCTTGATTTCTCTTGCACGCACTCGCTCGATGAAGACTTGACATAAGCCTCTTCTTAGAACTTGTCTTCATCGATCCATGACCACCGAGAATGGCAAGCTTCAAGCATGAGATCTTCTAGAGATGGCTTGATCTTGCACAACATTTCTCCTAACTTCATATGATTTCAAAAGGCCCAAAGCCCTTGGTCAAAACTTCTTCTTCTTCATTTCTTCCTCCTTGGATCCAACACATGGTCCAACCGAAGCTAATGGACAAATCCTACAAGTGCAACTCAATGCAAACATTAGTCCATAGAGATTATCATTAATTATCAAAACCACACATGGAGGCCTACATGCTCTGTCACCTAGACATATTGTCCCAATCAATAGCTTCAGCTGGTCCAAACATCCTTCTAAACTAAATATACCAAGCGTCATCTCTCCAAGCGTCTACCACCGATCCAGCCAGAACATGGTGTCTATGCCATTGTGTAACTCATGCTTAGCTCCTAGTTTGAAGAGGTGTTTACTCTTTTGGAGATTGTTCCAGAAATGTGATTCCTTTATTGGGGTGTCCAGGAAAAGATCCCTATCATGCATATACTTCGCCCTTTTATTGAATGGTTTTATCTCTCATGAAAGATTAGGGGTGGTATACTAGAACCTTAGGGTGTGTACTAGTGCACTAGAAATTTAGTTTCACACATATATAATGTCTTCAAAACTATGAAAAAAATCAGCAACAATTATACAACATGAATATCAGTGTGATTATGTCTCTTGATAGCATAATTAAAGCATCTCTAGCCGGTCCCCTAAAAACTTTTAGAGGAGTAAAAATTTGGTTTTAAGAGGCTAAAATGCATCTAGCTGATCTCCTAAAGGCTTAAGAGGAGTATAAAGGTTTACTCCTATGAGAGGTAGATTTATTTTAGAGAGTGTAGTCACTGCTCATGAGGTGCATAGAAGTAAAAGTAAGGGTCTTGTTTTTTTAAGATTGATTATGAAAAGGTCTATGACGGGGTCAATGTTGACTTCTTATATGAGATCCTGGACCTTGGAGGTTTTGATCATGTCTTTATTAGACCGATCAAACAAAATACTCAAGAAGGATCAATTGGGTTAAGATTAATGACACTGAGAATGATATTTTCTTCATAGGAAAAGGTTTGCGGCAAGGCGACCCTATAGCTCCAATTCTCATTAATTTAGTGGTAGATGTCTTCTCTATAATTCTCATTAAGGGTAGTGGGCATAATTTAATTGAAGGTCTTTGTCCTAACTTTATCTTGGTAGAGTTGTTTTTCAATATGCAGATGACACCTTATTTTTCTTAAAAGATAACCTAGAGATAGTCATTAATCTAAAATGGATGCTTACTTGTTTTAAAAGTTATCATCCATTAGGATTAATTAACACAAAAGTAAGTTGATCCCAATTACCATGTTAGAAATATAAAGTATACCTTTTATAGATATCTTTCAATGTATAGCTGGTGAATTCCCAAGTTAGTACATTGGAATCCCACTACATCATCATGATAAGCTTAGAAGAGAGGACTTGCAACCTCTAATACAAAACCTCCTCAAAATAATTACTGATTGAAGGGGGTAAGTTGCTATCATCTAAAGCTAAAAAGGATTCTGGTAAAAATCTGTGTGTCCAGCATCCCTATTTACCTTCTTTCTTTCTTTAGTTAGATTCCTTAAATAAGCCTTAAAATGATAAAAACGTATATTTCCAACTTCTTCATTGACGAAGAAGGAAATCACAAGATCCATTTGGTGTATTGGCCCTCTATTTGCATGAAGAAAGAGTATGGAGGCCGAGGCATCCCAAGCCTGCAAGATTTAAATCTTTGCCTTTTGGAATCTTGGGTCAAAAGGTCTGGTGCCTGGTTTTGATGCATCTAAGGAACTAAAAATTCCTTTCAAAGATCTCGAAGGAGGAAATTTTGAAAACTTCATGGAAAGGATCCTCATCAAGCTCGGAAAACCCGTATGTCTGACAACAAGCTGATCTGCAATGGCTTCGAGTGGATCTCCACCTGTGCATCTACTGTAAACACCAAGAACAATGGTCGTGCGACACTGGAGTACCTGACATCACAATAGTAGGAAGCTCCATCCATCGATATGGTGACTTGAGCAGGAAGCTGTTGGAGTTCCAAGCAAGAAGAACACCATTCTATTTTGATGCTTTCCCTCCCTAGTGACTTAGTTTGGCTGTAAGGGGGAGTGTGCCCTGAGCTTTTGATCGTTGCTTGGTTTGTGATCGAGTAGGTGGATAACGGTATTTGGTAGGCTTTTTTGGTTATTGTTTAAGTCCTTAAATACTCTATGGTTTCATATAAAATGGAGAGGGAGAAATCCCTTTTAATGTAAACAAAATTACTCCTCGCGATGGCTAAATAAATAAACGCGTGCAGAGAAAAACTCGGCCTCTTCACCCCGAGCGGGCACGCTTCACCACATCACCACATCTCCGCCGACCTTGACTCCGACGACCACTAGCTACCTCCGCCAAGACCCCGCAACCTCCGCCGACCTGCTGCCCCATCCCGACTTACTCTCCGGTTGTTGCATTCGCCAGAATTGGGTTATATCTCTACCAGCGCTAGGGCGATTCTATTGTCGATTCCGGTGCTGTTGAGCTCGGTTTGTTACAAAATGGAAGAAGAGTAGGGATATGAAATAGAACACCCGCCGCAGAGCTAAGCATTGGCAGAATCGAGGCATACCTGTGATTTTACGACCACGAGTTTTGGGCTGCGGCGATCTTGGTGCATGACCGACGACCGAGAACATTCCTTCTTCAAGCACCCTCAGTCGACTTCCGGTGTCTCACAGCCCCACTGGCCTTCTCAGAGCTTCGGCATCCGTTGAAAGCCGTCGAACGATGTCCTCACCTCCTTCGTCCTTGAAGTGTTCGATGAATTGACTAGGTGAGTTTCTTTGTGATTTTTCATTTTGTTTTACTAGGTGAGTTAATGTAGATTAAGAGGTTGAGGGAGATGATCTTCGATGACTCTTCATCGGCGGAGGAGGAAGAAGACGATGATGACCTAGAAATGGCCATGATCATGATCTTGAAGGAGGATTTTTTGTGGTCGAGACAAGGATCACAATTCAGCCATTTGTACATCAATTGAGATAGGGTGGAGGGTCATGCCAAGCTTATGAGATATTATTTCAACCCCGATGTAACCTATCTAGACAATTATTTTTTCCGGATTTTGAATGCACAAAAGTCTATTCCTCACCATTGCAAAGCCGTGGAGAAGCACGATGATTGGTTTTATCCTAGGACCGCATCAGAGGAGATCAATGTGAGCCCCCTAATGAAGTGTGTCAAGATTGTTCGAGTGCTTTCCTATGGATGTTCGAGTGATTTACTATGGGTATTCCACCAATGTCATGGCGAGGGATGTCACGCCCTTGGCACTGTCGTCGACGAGCAGTAGTCGCCTCCTATAAGTATCGGGTGTCGTTGTCACCAGAGGCATTAATCACCACGAATTCGATCCTCTCATTGCACGAGCACTAGTTTATTGAGCTATTGACGGTCGGCCAGTCAGTGTAAACTGGAAGGGGAGTGGCGAGGGAAGAGGAATGGCACCGCTGGCTCTGCCTCCACGTCTCACGGCGGCCATATCCTCATTCTCATTTGTGCCTATCATAGCGCAGATGTCGAGAAGAGTGAGCAGTTACAATGATCTATGTATAGGAATGTGTGGGTATACACGTTGTTAAATACGGTTTGAATTTGGATATGAGCAGCCAATATAATTAATAGAAGATTGGATATTAATTAATAGCAAAAGATTAAATTGGCCTTTTAAATTTGGGGAAGTGAGGAGCACTGAAGTAGGCCTCTCGGAAAACTATGGATTCATGGATGTTTTCTAAACCTTTGGGACTCATCCACATATTTTGAGGGGATCCGTCCATCCATTATCTACATATGAGGGGGGTATTTTTCTTCGGCTCGGACACTTGTTAGAGCAACTCTAACAAGTGATGTAAAAAATAGAACATCCAAAACAGGTGATCTAAAAATTATGTCAAAATGGATATTTTACATCACCAGGGCAGTTTTGGGTTCTCCAGGTAATGTATTTTAAATCACATGGTAGATACTAGGTGATGTATAATATATCACCTACAGTAAAAATTCATTCATCTTCGATACTTGAAACTTCAAATTCAACAACTTAAACTTAAATTCAAACACTTCTAAATTCATTTCAAAGGTTCGATACACTCAAACTCGACTCTGACGATAGATAGAACCTGAACTTTGACATTTCGACCCTACACTTTGACATTTCCACCCTAAAGTTTGACACTTTGACTCTAAACTGCGATTCACGTGGATATGGTGGGGGAACAGCAGGGCGGGGCTCCTGCGGCGACAGATCCGGTGGATTGTGAGCGGGTAGACTGCGGGGGACTGCGGGAATCAACGACGGGGGCAAACGGTTGCGGGGGAAAACACGCAACAGCTTCAGCGCGGCAGTTGAGGGTTGGCGTGCTGCCGTTCTAGATATACATCACCTCCAGACGTGATGTACATTTGCATCACTTGGCCTAAAAATATACATCCTGTCTATTTTTACATCACTCATATTACAGGTCTAAGTCACGTGTTGGGAGGCATTTTTGGTCTCTGATGATATAAAAGTTACTAGTTTTTACTAAACTACATCACCTGTTGCTCTTATATTTTTATATGTTGGAGTTCGAAATTATTCAGTTTTTCTTTTTTTGATTTTTTTTTTGAGCAATCCGGTGGCAGTTCGGCCACAAACGTATTTCGTTAACACTACGACCTGCTGAATTTCTTCGGCCCAAAGGTCCAGTCAGCACCCAGAAGCTGGCTCGTCCTATTACCTGCAGGCTGCAGTCTTCCCACTGGAATAGTCCACTCTTCTCCTCGACAGGATCGAAACACAAGCGGCGCCGCCGACTATTCTGGGTCTCCGACTCTAGGGTCTCCTCTAGGGTTCTGCTGCCACGAGAGTCCGCGGCGGGGCTGGGCCGGGGTTGTAGCCGCCGGAGATGGACATCGCAGAGGTTGCGAAGAAGGTCGACGCCCTCCAGGCCGAGCTCGCCGCCAAGGACTCACGCATCGACGACCTGGAGGCTAGGGTCTCTCTCCTCGAGGCCGAGAGCGCGCGGTTGAGGAAGTTCATGCCTGAGGGAGACGCAATGGACTATACAGGTAAAACTGGTCCAACATTAGGTCGATTGAAGAAGGGTTTCGAAGGAAACAAGCAAAAGCCAGTTGATATTTTGGGAGAGCATGTGGTGAATGATGTTATAGAGGTAGGTGACGGCAAGGAAGATGGGATGGCTGTTGATATCAACAAGGAGAAGAGCGTGGAGGAGGGAGTTCCTGCGGTCCCTACTCCTGTGAAATGTGCAGTGCGGGTGGTGACCTGCAGCGATGATGAAGACGACACTAAGGAGGCTGGGGGAGGTGGTGGAGACGACCACCAGGGTGATGATTTATCGTCTATACCACGGCGGAAGAAACGTAAATCAGCAATAGTGATCAGTGACAGTGAGAGTGAAGATGATGCTGTGAATGGTGAAAGGCATGGAATTGAGGAGGGTGAGGAGGGTTGGGAAGGGATTGGGAAGGAGGTGGGTGACGAGGATGATGGGAAAACCAATCGTGAAGTGATTGAAAAGAGGAGGGAAGAGAGGAGTAGGGATGATGGTGAATTAGGTGCACGTCGTGCCCTCGAGTTTTCTGAACCCAAGGATCATGAACAGAGTGAGAATAGTTCAGAAGAAGCTGATAGTTCAGCTGACTTTATAGATGATGCAGATTGTTCTGAAACTTCACCCGATTCTGCTGAAGAATACTCTGCTGAACCAGAAGAGTCTGACAGTGAGTTGGACTATAAAGGTGATATAGATCGCATAGGACATAAAAGGAATGCTGGCACTGAGTGGGCGTTCGAGGGAGATATGTTATCCGCATTTGCCAAACAGCCTGAACTTTGCCTGAAAGCTGTATGTGCCCTCTATCGAAAGCAAACCGTGGAAGAACAAGTGGACAAAGCTACAATTGTGCATAACAAAAGAGGATCTAGCCAGATACATGCCCGAAGGTATACCTAACCCCTAAGGGTAGTTAATGTGTTTATATGCAGTGCAAATACCCTCTTTATTCACTTACATTTTAACGACTGGTTCTGCACAGAGTTGTATCAGCATATACATTTTGCTATTTAGTCTTGTCCTGACATAGTTTGAACTGCTCATTCTCTGCATAACATGCTATTCGGATGGCAGCTTGGCCTTTTGTTCATAACAAGAACATTAATCTAGATACTTTTGTATTGGAAAATCTTTTGTCTTTGGGTAAGAAGAATTTTCTGTCAGGGGATTGACAAAGATCTACTGTGTTGGCTTGACCATGTGTTATACGTATCTTGATGTTCAGTTATATTTGTGAAGTACCTCTCATTTCTATGTAGAATGTGGGTCTTCTCAGACTACATGGTTTCAGTTTTATTTGTAAAGTACCTCTCTTTCCGGTGTAGAATGTAGGCCACATGGGTGTCGGTTGAACTGTGTCAACATACCAATATCAGTTGAGTTAATTGCAAAAAACTACGACAATTGGGGCTAGGGCTTCAAAAAACTACGACTTTTCAGATTTGCTGCAAAAAACTACAACTTTTAGGGCAGCTGACTAGTAAGAACTACAACTTCTGTGTAACAGGGCAATTAGCTGGTTTGATCACAATTTTGATAGGGCGGGCCCACATTTTTTTCTAAAAAACACCTTCATCTAATGCATCTTCTAATATCAAGTCCCTTTCCACATGTCGTCCATATGCCGCCGCTGTTCCGGCCGGCTGCATCCAGCTGCCGCCGCCACTCCCGGCGAGCGCGCGGGACAGACCGGCGAGGTGCTTCCCGGCCGGTGAGCCTGCGCGGGCCATAGAGGGCGCGGGGGGCGAGGTGCTGTAGGGCCCTACCGCACGCGGGGCGGCGAGGACGCATGGGGTGAGCTGCTGCGGGGCCCTACCGCGCGCGGGGCGGCTAGCTTCTGCGGACTGGCGAAGGCGCGGGACGAGGCAGCGAACCGCTGCCCGACCGGCGACGCCGGCGAGCCTGGGCGGGCCAGCGAACTGCTGCGGGCTGGAGGTCGTGGAGAGGCGCAGGTCGCGGGGCCACGAGCTTCTGCAGGCCGGCGAGGGCGCGGGGCCAGCGAACTGCTGCGGGCTGGAGGTTGCGGCAAGGGCGTGGGTGCTCGTCGGTGAGCGCCGCCGCCATCCGCCGCGCTTGACGCCCCACGTGCTCCTTGCTTGAGCGTCTCGTCAACACACAAAGAAAAGAAAAAGAAAGGAAAAAAAAGAAAAAAAAAGAAAAAAGGAAAATAAAATGAGTAGTTCTAAGATTGAATTTCAATAGCACGAAGGACTATTTTACAAAATACACATGCCACATCAGCATGACAGTGGGTCATCCATGTCAGAAACGTAATCAACTCGTTAAAACGACGCTTACGCGGAGTTGGTAGTTTTTTGGGACTATTAGGCACGAAACTGGTAGTTTTTTGCAGCAAACCTGAAAAATCGTAGTTTTTTTAAACCTAGCCCCAATTGTCGTAGTTTTTTGCAATTAACTCATATCAGTTGCTAGATACCAAAATGGAGATACCTTGATGACTCTGGATCATCATTATCTCATTGGTTGTCTTGACTAGAGTCTGAAGAATGCATACAGATCATCATTATAGTTTCACTCTCGTTCTGATGCTCCAGTTAGGCTTTTGTTCTATTTGGTTCTGGCTTCATCTAAGATACTTTTTTGGTGGCTTCTACCTAATAATTCTGCAACACAAGCATATGTAATATTTTCTTTGCTTCCAATTTTCAGCATATCACTTCTGTCGGAGCAGAAACTTGGGGTTTCTGTTTGTCTTATCGTGCAAGTTGTTTTGTTTGTTTAGGGGTTCTGACATAGCGCAGTTTCTTCTGGCTGGTGACGCTTCTGGGCATCTTAAGAAGACCGCGCAGGACTTGAAAAAGTATGATCGATATGGTCTTAAGTTCTGTCACAAGATGGCTTCACATTACTCAAAGCAGCTGTTTGCAATATACCAGAACGAGGAAGATCCCTACTTTCCGTGACTGTGTTATTGCTAGGTCCATATGTTGACCTCTGTGACATTTGTAGTATTTTGAGTTCTTAGTGCCAGTCTCAGTCCTTTGGTAGTAGGTTTAGTCGTCGTTTCTTTTGGACTAGTTAGGGCATGTTAGATTTAGTCCTGGATGATGCAACCATCAACCTATGCGAATCACTAAGATGATCACTGTTAAGAAAAGCGAATGTTTGTGCTGTGGGTACTGTAGCTGAAGGGTTAGTGTTGTAATATATTCCTGTATAATATAGTGTGTCCTCTCTGTTCATAAGTCAGATTCTTATTCGTCCTCGTCTAGCAATGGAGGAATGGCTAATTCAGGTATGATACCTCCAAATTCGTACTTGCTTAACCTTTTGGAAACATTTCGTACTAAGTACTAGTATGAACTTGGTTATTGGTACATGGCATTAATAATTCAGTAGTGTTGTGCAGTGTCTCTGAACAATAATAAAACGAATCATTGGACTGATTTATCTGTCCATAAATTCGTCAGGCTGATGCCAGTTTCAGGCTTATGGAGAACTGATGAATTAACCCGCAGAAAAAGAAAAGGGAAAGCGAAGAACTATGTTTAGAGAAGACACGAAATTGTAGATGCTGCTGAACTGCCGACAAGAAGCAAAACTGATCTGCAGGGTTATGGCGACATGGAGCACAGAGTTACAATCAGCACGTAGCTCCCGAGCCTACCCCCTTCAGATCTGTGATTTGTGAACTAAAAAAGGCGGTGGCTCATCATTCCAGGTATCTGGTTGGCTTTGCGGCGGGCAAACACAATCCCGAAAGGAAAAGAAACACCAAGCTCGCTAATTTCTTCTAAAACAGGTTTGATCACAGATCAATCAGTGACCCGATTGTTCCAGTGATTAACACAACACAGTCTATCTCAGAGGTGCGCCAGGTTTCTTTGGTTTTGTGTAGAGTTTTCAGTTTTAGTCGTTGGTATTGTTCTGGTCGTGTACTTCAGCCTGAGGGCTTTTCTCTCTATCTATGTAACCACATGCAGTCCTCTTGCATGGTCTCGAAAATAAATCTACCGCAAAGGTAACATGCTCATAACCTTGCCCAACTGGATAAATAAAAGCATCCTGCAAAAGTAGAGCTTCAATTATTAGAGGGTCAGAAATATTGAAGTTTGATTCAAATTTATTAAGTAGGCTAACTTCTGACGAGCGGAACGAGCCCCGTAGCCGGAGGCTTGGGTACGGATCGTTGAATAGCTAGATTTTCACCATTATATTATATATACCTCTTGTAAGCCGCCGGATGGGATGAGTCGCATCTGATAGTCCTGGCGTTGTGTAAACAGTCCTCGTATAGTGAAGTTTCACTAGTTGATGTCGTGTTTTTCTCTCTTTTTGTTGGAGAGGTTTTCCACATAAAATCATGTGTCCCTTATTGTGATTTTGTTTTCCGTTCTTTGTTATTTGCTTGTCGTGTTCATAACAAGTGGTATCAGAGCCAAACGTTTCAATCTAGGGTTTGCAACATATCGTTATTGAAGTTCGATCTACCGTAGTTGAACTAAACCACAAGGTTCTCTCTGTGGCAAGTGAAGATGCGGGCGATTCTCGCCCAAACATCTGATCTGGATGAAGCTCTAGATGGATTCAGCAAAAAGATACAAAGGAGTGGTTCGACGAAGAAAAACCGAAACATCGTAAGGCTTTGTCTCTGATTTAACTTTATTTGTCGAATAATATTTTGTAGGAAGTGTGTTGGCGGCGAAATCTGCAGCAATTCGATGGTTGAAACTAGAATCGATCTGCAAGTCAAATGATAAAACCAATAAGATACATGTAAAGATGAAGTTGTTCTGCCCATAAGTTGCAAAAAGATGGATCAGTAATTGATACCCACAATTATAGGGGTTGATTGAAATCTTGGATGTGTAAGTATTAGTATCGATCCCATAAGGAGTAAAAGGTATAAGTTTGTATTCTTTCAAATTAGAGTGTTACTACTTTAATTATCTATGCACTAAACAAACTTCAAAAAGGACAAGAAAGTAAATTTGCAAGAAAGTAAAAGCTCCTTTCAGAGAAAGCGCAGTCTTCTATGCAACAAGAGGATAAGCTCAAGTGTGTGCTTATATGTGATACAAATGTCCCCTTGGGCTACGTAGACTTCATGGCATAAATATTTCTAAAATATCATGATAAGTATCTTGTCAAGTTTTATCTTCGTTGGATAAAGCTTAAAATAGGTGCAGGCATATATATACGCAAGTGCGCCCTTAATGATTGGTCATAAGTACACTTACATGCACAAACAAAGGATTCATTAAGACATAAAATTCCAACCATTGCTTAAAGTTTTAAGGTCCCGATCAAGAACCCCCTAATGCAACTCTTGGGACACGGTTTTTGTCATTTCGTCTCTCCCTACTCTCTTTATTAAACTAAGGTTCAGTCTATGAGCCCATTAGAGGTGAAGTAACATGCAGTCGATGTTTGCATATTACCATCATATAACCATATAAGAGATTAAAACTTGACCAAATACTCATTACATACTTATAAAAAATCAATACCAATCCATCATATGTCCTTGGAAACATGGAAAACTACTTACAACGGAGAAACATTACAAAGATCAGAGGTTTGATGAAGTTGTTGATGGATAGGTGCAGCCCCGAGGTTGAAGAAGAAGGCCACGACGCCCATGGCGGTAGCCTCCCGGCGCTACGCAGCGCCCGCGACGGTTGTTGGAGGGGCAGCGACCCTTATCCCCCTTCTTCCTTGGAGAAGGAGATGGTGTGGAGAGGACTATCCCCTCTTGGCGCTGCCAAGGGAGATGCCAATTCGTAACAATGGATGTATGCCTCCAAAAGTAGAATTTCCTCTCAATATATAGTGGTGGAGATGCAATCTAAACTATGTTACGGATGCCCCTTTGATCCAACGGCTCTTGATCACCTCTAGAACCTTCCTAGGATTCCCCTCTATCCTTTAAGAACCATAAAGTCGTGGCTTGGCCAAATACGTCAATTATGGAAAGAGTTTGAGTAAATCATGTCATAAACTTTCGGAGTCCCGAAACTGCTTCTGTACCCCGCAGTAATAGTTGTCTTGAGGACGTGTACGAAATCCTTTTGGGATGCATTTTATAGCATTCGACATTAGTAGAGAATTTCCAACAAATTTTATGTTTTGACTTTTTCGTTTGACGCCATTTTTAGGGGCCGCCATGGCAATCCTAGAAACCTATTCTCTAGGGACTGATTTCAGTAAATTCTGAATGTCACCATAACGAGCGATCTCCTTCCATATTTGTGCAGTTCCTACACAACAAAGTGTAAACCAAGAAATTGTGCAATTTTGCAACTATTAGTAGGTTAGTACCAATAAATATAATAAAGTTACAAAATAATAAGGATTTTAATACAGTAAACTACAAAGTTCATGGATGCATTTCACATGCATCACTAATAAATCATCTATCTATTTTAAGAGAGGCTATTTCTAATTTGTAGTGTGGAAGTAAAATATGATGATGGGGATCTAGCTCTTTTACTCTTATGCTCACTGCCTATTTTCTATGCAAATTTTCAAGATGCTATTTTATTGATTCATGATGAACTAACCTTTTCTGAAGTACAAGAGGCCCTTAAATAGAGGAAAAATATGAAAACTATGGTGTAGATAGAGGGATCTTTATATAAGGCTGAAGCTCTGCAGGTTCGTAGCAGGACTGGGCAGAGGAATAACTACTACGACAACTGATATAAGAGAAAAGACGGCAGTGGTCGTTCAAAGTCTAAGGGAAAGAACAAGTTTTATAGGTATTGTAAAAAAACTAATCATGTTATTGATGATTGTTGGAATCTGCAGAATAAGAAGAAAAGAAACGGTACTTACCAACCAAACACAAGTCTTATGGTACTAGTAGGACTTTTATTATTTCTGGTGAGAGTTCTGATGGTGAGTGTATAGCCATTTTTGCTGGTTGTGCTTCTCGTGATGATAAATGGAAACTTGATAATGCATGTTCATTTCATATTTGTTGTAACAAATATTGGTTCAGTTCACATGTGTTTGTGCATACTAGAGATTTTGTGCGTGTGGGCATGATAACCCTTGTCATATTGTTGGTGTTGAATCTGTTAAGATCAGGACACATGATGGCGTGACACACACGTTGACTGAGGCGAAGTACATACCAAGTATGACAAGAAATTTGATCTCACTCAGTACCCTTGATGTCGATGGATACAAGTATGCCAGTGGGTGTAGACTTCTGAAGGTATCAAAAGGTTCTCTCATTCACATGATAGATGGTATAAATTTTGCAAAATTATATGTTCGATTGATAGCGGTAGCACTTTGACTGATATTATTGTTGTTGTTACTTCTAATGATGTTGATGTTCCTGGTAAAAAAATATGTGGCATCCGCATCTTGGCCATGTGAATAAATATGTCATAGAAGAATTGGCGAAAAGATAGATGATTGATGATTACAACTTGAGTAAGTTCGAATTCTGTGAGCACTACATTTTTTGTCAGCATAAAAAGGTAAAATTCAGTGTTTCCGTTTACACCACCAAAGCATTATAGATTATGTGCATGCTAATATATGGGGACCTTTCCGCAATACTTCTATTGGTGGTGCTAATTATATGTTTATTATCATGATAATTACTCAAGAAAAATGTGATCTTATTTTTTAAAACATAAATCTAATGTTTTTTATGCTTTTAAAAAGTGGAAAATTATGGTAGAAAAGCTAACCGAGAGGATGTTAAAAATACTATGTGCAGACAATGATATGGAGTTCAGCCGTTCCTGACTTCTCGCTGCTATTTCTCAGGCATGTTCGGGCTTATCTGTTTTAAACCAAAAACCGAACCGAAATATAGGTTAACCAAACTACCAGTTAATTAATTAAAAGACGATATAATTTAAGTTGCTATATCTCATTACCCGAGTACTAAAAAACCGAATAACTATTAAAACCGAATGCTAAAACTAGAACCAACCACCACTCACCCTCCCTCTTCTCTCTCACGAATAGAGAGGCACCGCTTGCGAGCTCCTTCCTCAAGACTGGGCCACTCCCATGGCGTCCTTGCCAGACTAGCCGGTGAGTGGTGACCAGGAGTCGGCGCCGGAGTAGCTAGGGTTGCTAGGTGTAGTTCTGGCCTTCTGCCAGGTTTGGGCGATATGCCTATTAGCCGAAGCGAGTTGCGAGATCTGGGCCGCCTAGATCTTGCACCTAGGGTTCCGTCGTCGCCGGCTGTCGCTCCTATGGTCGGAGCTGTGTGGGCGGAGTAGGAACATCGCTTCTCCAAATAAGCTAGGGATGGCTTGCTTCCATTTGTTCTTGGTGTTGCCTCGTGCTTCTTGTTCTCCTGGTCGGCCGTGGCGGCGAGGAGGGGAACATCGGCGGCGAGGAGTGCGGTTTGGCCGTGCCTCTCTCGGCCGGCCGTGGAGGCAAGGAGGAGGTGGTCTGCGATTCGGCGGTCTCTGATTCGGATTCGAAGCAGTGTATCATCTATGTGGCTCTTGGTGTGGTCGATCTAGAGTACTCGAAGCCGATTCTTGCGGTCTTGGTGGCGGGGAGAAGGGTTGGCGGTGAGTTCTTCCTCGATCTGATGCCATCTGGAGCAGGCGGGGATGTTGTTGGGATGACGTCGAGTTGTTCACTGTGGGACTCTCAAGCAGCGATGGCTGGCTGCATCAGGAGCGACGTGGTCCCAGGGAGTTCTCTCTCGGTGGTGATGGCACCGTAAATTTCTTCGGTCGGAGGACGGCCACTCCCTCCCTCTTTGCTGGCATCTCAAGGCTGGCTCAAGGGCGCTTTCAACCTCCTACGACGGAGGCCTCCTCGCATCGTCTTGCTTGGCTCCCGCTGCGGTGACCCAAGTGGTCTTGTCCCCGGCGTCGCCGTGGTTGAGCAAGATGAGCTGCTTCTTGCGCGTGGCAGAAGTGGAGCTGGACCCGATTGTGTTTTTCATAATAGATCTAGGGTTCTCAGTGCTTATTGTAAGAACCTTGTTGTAATTCTTTCTTTCTTTGGGGTCCTCCTTATAATTTGTACCGCCACCGCTGATGGTTAATGCATGTTCTCGGTCCCCTCGTTCAAAAAAACAAAACCGAATGCTCAGGGCTAGCTAGATCTACACTTCTCCTACGCCTGCTATGCCAGTCATGTAGCTGTTGTGTCCGTGTGCTTCTGCGACTCCCCACCTACTCACGATGTGCACCACCTGGTCCACTAACTCTTCCACCGTTCTGTCCTCCTATTCCCTCACTCCGTGTGTGTTATCCAAACTCAGCTCCAAGACAATGCAAATCTAAAACAACAACATTATCCGCTCAGCTCTAGGACCACATGTCGACTCATTATCTCCAGCGCATTCGCTAATCGTTCCACGCTTCATATCGTATGATCGCTCGAACACAAATCTCCATGCACGCCGCATAAGAACAGATCCTAGGGCATGTTCCCTGATGGATTATTGATGAATAAAGGAAAGAGTAAATTCCAGTATTTGCTCCCTAGTTTCACAATGTTGACACTAATTACTCCATTTAGCAATTTTTAATCAAAATTACCCCATTTAGTAAAAAATGTGCCAATTTTTACTCCCTTTACCATTTTTAAACGATTCAAGTAAAAAATGTGCCAATTTTTACTCCCGTTATCCCGAAGTCGACATTTTAAAAGATATACATAATTAAGATCAAAGTACCATCGCTATAATCATCATATATAGGAAAACAACGGGCCTGAGCTTTTTTTAGTACTCCTGGTCTCCGGTATGCATTTCTCAAGGCTATCTCTCATCTCAAGACGCATCCAGCTCCAGCTAAACCATATAGTCGTATTGGATGTTCTCCGTTGGTCGACGTGAACGATCGGTCCAGCAGCGCCGCATTCACCCACGTCAAGTGCAGCGAACAAGCTGCCGCACGCGTTCTGTGGCATGTCAAATTGCTAAAAAAAGATCTGAACTTGGACTAGATATGCCTCCTTGAACGGTCTATGTGATACACCACATGTGCCCGGAAGCCATGACTCACCTATCGAGTCGCTAATGCAAAAATGTTAGCTGGGGTAAAATTTGGCACATTTTTTACTAAATGGGATAATTAGAATGAAAAAATGCTAAATGGGGTAATTGTCATCAAAATTATCAAATTAAGGGTTAAAAGCGGGAATTTACTCTAAAGGAAATTAAGTGAGTACACACGGTGGGAGTGTGCCATGTCGTATGATCGGTTAATGCATTCACACTGCTTGAGAGTGATCTGATCCCGAATCGTGATGTGATCAGTCAACGGATGGATGCGAGTGGGGATCAAACCCCTAGGACAGGATCCACACTCATGAATAAATGGGTATAATGTGTGGGTAACTTACTTTTCTTTCTTATTTCATTTCATGTAACAACGATCACAAACATATTTTTGAAATATGTTTCATTGGGGGAGACTTCCTGATGGGATCTTTTCTCCTCTACCTCATCTTCTTTACATTTTCATGGATCCCATGTTCTTCCATCTCTCCTTCCTCACGCTCCCCCATAGATTTTTGCCTCAACCTCATGACATTCTCTTCCTCCATGAATTATTGCCTTCTTCTACTCTGCCGCACCCCCACTACAACATGGAGATTTCATCATCATGTCAAGCACATCACGAACTAGTCCCACCTTGCTCGTAGTGGAGCACAAGATAATGCTTGGCATGGTTGTTTGATGTGCCATCGAGCTCGCGAAGACACGGGAATACGGAGAAAGAGTTCGGGATCGTGATATCTAGTGGCGGCTGGTTGGGGGTTCTGGTGAGCTAGAATTGCCAATGGCAAGCCTAGGCGGTGAGGTCATTGATTCAAAATGTTAATTATGCAAGTTTAAGAGATTGAGAAATATTTTTATATGTTACATAGAACAATCACCGTGTATATTTTCTACATAGAGACATGCTCGGATACCGTAGAAGCTATGGTAGCAAGACAACTGGAGTGTTGCATCTAGGGGTGAAAATGGAACGGAAAGATTCGAATTTTTGGCGAAAAAAAGGAATACCTAATGAGAATACATAATTGAATTTTCAGGGAGCAAAGTAGAAACAGAACAAGCTTTTCCAGCACCATTTTTTTGCGGAAACAAAACAAACTTTTCCGGTGGAACATGCACCAAATGGAATTTCTGTTTCTGGCTAATATGCAAAAAAAAAAATGATTGTTGATGTAATTGGCCCAATCCAGCATGCCCAATGTGAAGTAAGTTGAACTGCCCAAAGTAGCCCATCCCGAAACTGGATCGCGGCGACCACCTAATCTCTTTGCCCATCCGAGGAGGCTTCATCAGACTGGTCCTTTCCCTATTCGCTTGTTTGTGTGTTTCAGGAGGTTTTGACGGTTCAATCTTCCCCTATTCCCGAGCTCATCGATCCTTCCCTAATCCCCCGTTCATCTGTGATAACTTATGCATATTATTATATAATATGATGTATCCTAATATTTGATTTCACCTCTGAAACTTAACAAGTATGTTGATGATCTTGAGTTCTTTCTACATGATCAAGGGGTCTCTTTCTTTCGGCAAACATCCGCTTTATTATGCTAGTCGCTAGTCTTCGTGTCGTATTTGGTCCATATATATTTCCGATAATATGTGTTTCCATATTTATTGCCTGCATCTCTGTATCTATTTTCCGCTTCTAAAAAATGAAGACCAATATGGCAACACTCACTTCGATCGTATCTGCTCCATTTTTCATCCCTCGTGGCCTTGCAAGGGCAAGATTTCCACGCGGTTTAATTTTCTTTTAGAGTGAAATTTCATATTTTACCTTCTAGTTATGCATTTGTGATAGTAATTACTCGAGTAAAAAAATGTCTTGATCACCCCTTTTACAAGCTTAGGATCCTCATTTTCCAATGCGTATCTACCGGGCAATGTGTAAGGTGTTGATCGGGGTTTAAAAATATCAAGACGACAACATGGAATCGAGCAGATGGACAAGAGAAGTCTGAATATGATTATTGACGACGTCCTCCGATCTTTACATATTTTAACGCGCCACATCCGCGTAACGTGCCGGTCCTATCTAACAAAAATAAGCGAAGTGCTAAACTGGGTAAACCCGTATTTAAAGTCTCTTAAATCATATATTTAAGTTTTATCAAATAGGGTAATTAGTGTCACCACATAACTAGGAGGTACAAATTGGAATTCAGTAAGTAAAGTGCAACAGCAGGGTTTTACTGAATTGTACAACCGGATGTGCAGCTCGACAGGCTCAGAAACTATCCCATAAGAAAGCTAGTCTGGTCCCCTCCATATGTCGCAGCCTCGGAGCACACGGAAGGATGATGTGACAAGAGGAAGATTTACAAGCAAAACAAAGCCATGGTAGTTGCCGAGTCGCCATCTACATCTAACCTTGTTTTGTTGCGCCATTTGCAGAGAAGCCAGTTTACTGATTGAGTGACCGGCCGCCACCGAACGGACAAACGCGCCGGCCGGCTTTCACCTGAAAAATAAAACACCCAACGGAGCGAGCTGTGAGCAAGAAGAGCCAGCACAGCAATCGATCGATCAGTCGTGATGGAAGACGCCAAGCTGCGGAACCTGGGCGGCTCGCTGCCCGTGCCCAACGTGCAGGACCTCGCCGGCCGGCCTGAAGACCTCGCTCTCACGCCCACCCTCCTCCACCGCTACCTGCGGCCTCAGCCCAACACGGTGGACCTGCTCCTCGACGCCCCGTCCGACGAAGAGGGCCATGAGCACGTCCCCGTCATCGACCTCGGCCGGCTCCTCGGTCAGGATGGCGGCCGGGATGAGGAGGCCGCCAGGCTGCGCTCGGCCTGCGAGAAGTGGGGCTTCTTCCAGGTCGTCAACCACGGGGTTCCTGAGGAGACCATGGAGGAGATGAAGAGGAACGTCATGGCATTCTTCGCGCTCCCGCTGGCGGAGAAGGCGTCTCTCGCCCAGGAGCCCGGAGGGATCGAGGGGTACGGCCAGGCCTTCGTCGTCTCGGAGGAGCAGAAGCTGGACTGGGCCGACATGTTCTTCCTCCTCACGCAGCCGCCCAGCTACCGCGACCTCCACCTTTGGCCGTCCAACCCGTCCACGTTCAAGTAAATTATGTTTTCGTTCTAGCCTGGTAGCACTCGATGTCTCAACTCTCAACTGCGATAGCTTATAGCTGCCGTCGAATTGTTTGTTGATGTTGCAGGAATTGCTTGGAGAACTACTCTACGGAGGTGCAGAGGGTGGCCTGCGACCTGCTCCGCGCCATGGCGGAGAACCTGGGCATGCGAGACCACTCGGACATGACGAGGCTCGCCGCGTCGCAGGCCATGAGGATGAACTACTACCCGCCGTGCCCGGAGGCGCACGTGGACAGGGTGCTGGGCCTGTCGCCGCACTCGGACGCCATCGGGCTCACGCTGCTGCTGCAGGTCAGCGCTGTTCCAGGGTTGCAGATCAGGAGGAACGGTACCTGGGTCCCCGTCATGCCGCTCCCCGGGGCCCTCGTCGCCAACGTCGGCGACGTCGTCGAGGTGTTCACCAACGGGAAGTACAAGAGCATCGAGCACCGAGCGGTGGTCAACGCGCGCGAGGAACGGATGTCCATCGCGGCCTTCCACAGCGGCAAGTTTGGTACCTCCTATGGGCCGCTGGAGGAGGTTGTCGGAGACGAGGAGGTGCGGTACAGGAGCGTCACCGTCGAGGAGTACGTGAAGCTCGTCGTATCCAGCAAGCTCGACGGCAAAAACATCATGGACGCCATGAAGATCACTAATTGATGCTGTTCACAATAGTCATTGTTAAAATTCTCTATTACCTATAAAAGAAGTCACTGTTTTTGACATTTTTATTTTTTTAGATGTACTGACACTTGACAGTACGTTCTGTTGCAAACAGAGGGCAACACAATGCACCAACAAACCCCTACAGTATGTAGTAAAATTGAAAGAGAGATCCAAACAACCACTCCTTCTGTCTCGAATTAGATGTGAGAGATTTGTTAGATTCGGATGTATCTATACATATTTTAGCGTATAGATGCATGTGAATTTAGACAAATCTCAGACATCTAATTCGAAACCGAGGGAGTAGTAATTGCAGTGGAAATAACATACTGTGAACTGCTAGAAAAGCTTACATTATGGAATAGAGGTAGTAATTATATATATGGAATATCATCCTCAAGATGAGGAGTAAAAGGTCGAGGTTATGAATTGACCAGTCCACACAAATTCCAGAATGATCGATGCAACAGAATCTCTAGAGATATTCACCACACCTCAACACATTGCAAACCACCGGTAACAACAAGTAGAAGATATTTCGCCAAGAAAAAAGTAGAAGAGGCCTAAGCCTACTAAAACTGTTGTTCTGAAATTGTAGTGATACAAACTAACAAAAAAATCTCGTTTATTTTTTTAGAAATACAGGGACATGCGTGTATGGTCTTAGAAAGCAGTAAGCAAAAGGAAAACAGGCAGAAAAGAAGTCTTACTGAGGTAAAGATGAAGCTTTTCAGAGTGGAAGATCAAGCCAGCAGGTTCCAGGATGGAGGTCAGAGTGCTCCATGTCCCAGGGGGTGCCGATCTCTTGGCTTCAGGAGAAGAGATCAGGCGCAGCATCTTTCAGATGGAATGGCCACAGAACTGGTCCATTCCTTCGATCATATGATCTTTGAAGAAATATGATCTTTGAAGAGTAGTTTCCATCTCATCAGTGAATAGAAGATCATCCTCCAGACCTGCTGAACATTTAGCCCAAGTTTGGCAAAAACATCATGGACGCCATGAATATCAATTGATGTGTTGTTCACAATGGCCATTGTTAAAACAATATTACCTATAAAAGAAGTCACTGTTTTCGACAGTACGTTATTTTAGATGTACTGGCACTCGACAGTATGTGTTGTTGCAAACAGAGGGCAACACAATGCACCAATAAATCCCTATACTAAAATTGGAGGATAGATCCAAACACCTAATTGCAGTGGAAATAACATAATTACATATGTGGAATATCATCCTCAAGATGAGGAGTAAAAAGTCGCGGTTATGAACTGACCGGTCCACAAAATTCCAGAACGATGGATGCAACAGAATCCTCTAGAGATATTCACCACAGTTCAACATATTGCGAACAACCAGCAACATCAACTAGAAGAGGCCTAAGCCTACTGAAACTGTTATTCTGAAACTGTAGTGATACAAACTGACAAAACACATCTCATATATGATGCTCCACTCACTCAACACCTAAACCATTTAACCCGCTCAAAGTATGCAATAAGCTCAACAAGCACTAGAAGAGATCGGATCTGAGAAGGAAACTGTGTGGAATCCGAGGGGAGGAGTGGAGTAGGCGCCATAATTAAGCGAGCAAGAAGAGACAACTCAGCCAGTTTTTTCCTTGATAGAGACGACTTAGTAAATCTGGTGCAGTTAAAATGCAATCAGAGGGTCAGAAATTAATAGATGACGTGGAAGGATGTGAAGCCAGCAAAATAGATCAATGATTGCTAATGGATTTGCCCAATATAAGATATATAGATATGTTGTAGAAAATTAGTGAAGTAAGCAAAAGTAGGAAAAATCAAATTGCCCAAATATGAACATAATCCAACCAAATGCAACCTAAACTTTTCCACAATTAGAACTATTTGAAGTAGCACTCTTAAAAACGCACGTGTGTAATCATGTGTGGTGTTCTGAGTAGGGTGTGTGTGCAATGGTAAAATATAACAAAGGTTATGTCAGTGGCAGTGGTCCATCCACCTTCTCCTCCGCCATCTTACATGTCAAGTAAAACCTATATGCCTTTACTGAGACCCCAATAACATCACTTTTCTTTTCTGTGGATTGAAGAATTTATAATTTAAATCTACACAAAGTAGTCGTCACCTTTAGTGAGACCGCAATAACATCACTTTTATTTTCTATGGATTGAAGGTTTTATAATTTAAATCTACACAAAGTAGTTGTCACCGGAAAACGGCCATCAGTTCTGCTTTAGAAGAAGCTCAACTGAGAGCTGAGAAGATGACAAGGACAATGGAGGACAACAACAAAATGATGCAACATGCCGATGCAATCTAGTTTACTGATCCATAACAGCGGATGTGTTTTCTACGACATACTCCGTTTATAGGTGCGTTATCAGGCACCAACGGACGTTACACCAAAGACCAAAAGATAACATAAAACAAGAATAAATACAGTATCATCTTATTTAGTGGAATGCACCATCATCTTAAGAAAGCATTTTTACACTTATTTAATAACTTCTAAGTGCATGACCACTAATTACGAGTTCAGGCCAAACAGAATATGAATATTCTTAAATGTCGTCAAGTTAGCTCAACTTTGACACCATAATAGAGTTTGCCATGTTGACACTTGACAGTCTAACCTACACCAATGCGGTCTGAGAAGCCCCAACAGTATACATGGAAAACAAAGGTACTTGTTTGTTTATCTCAAAACTGAATGGGATGACCTCAACAGAACTGAACATCGTAAGGCATGGCCAACACATCAAGGATGTCTGTTAATTCAGTCAAAATCTCTTCTTATATAGAAACTAGATATTTGCAATAGAAAAATGCATAGATCCAGGTCCTTGTAAGTTGTAACAACCAAGGCTAAGTTTCCTTTTAAAAATCTGTAGACGATGAGCGGCCGGATAATGTGGAGGCTAAGCTAAATGGTAAATGCATCATGACATCATGTAAAATTGTAAATGGAGATAGAAGTAGAACTGTCAATTACAATTTATACATGCATTGCATACCTAACATAATCCAGCTGGTTAAATCCTTGTCTATTTTGCACCCTGCTTGCTTTCTTTGACTATTCTTCCTCAGTTTGTTTCCGATAGATGGCACATAAAGCTTTGAAGCAAAGTTCAGGTTCTTCAGCAAATGCTGATAGCATCTCTGCCTCGTACTTCCAGTCCTTAGCGTTAGCATTCCTTCTACATCCTATGCAATCCATAACACCTTTATAGTTCACCTCAGTGTCAGACTCTTCTGGTTCAGCAGATCCATCTGAAGAATTTTCTGAACAATCCTCGTCATTTAAAAATTCAGCAACACTGTCGGAATCATCACTCTCCATGTACTCCTTGGGTTCAACAAACTCAAGTCCCCACCGCGCAACTCCCGCTCTCTTTGCTTTCATTCTAACTAACTTAGATGAGCGCCTTGGTGAGACAGTAGAACATCCATTAATTTCACCTAATTTACCATCATCCCTACTCCCCCTCTTGGCCTTCATCTTCTCAATAATAACTTCACCAATGGGAATCCTACCACCCTCAGTCATCCTCCTCATTTTCAATCCTCTTCTCAGCTACACATGACACAAGCTCCAGACTGACCGGATGAACTTCCCCAGCATCATCTCCATTGTCACCAACACACTGTCACTAAGTCTACGCGATGAACGCCTTCTACTGGTATAATGCCCAACTATTCCTGCACCTTACCATCCTTACCATCCTTGTCATTCATGTCCTCATCCTTGCTATCACTGGTAACCATATGTGCTGCTCTGCGCTTTTTGCTGTCTGGTATAATTGAAACATCATCATCTTCGAGAGTCACATTGTCATTACGATGAATGCTCCTGCCATCGCTTTCACTGATGGGAATCATATCATGTTCGAAACCCCCCACATATGGCACGCCTGATTACCTAACAATTCTTTATCGCCAGAGAGTGAAGAATCGTAGGTAATCAGGCGTGCCTAGGTTTTTCTTCGGAGGTTTCCACTTTCTGGGGGTTTTTTAGTTTTTTTTTTTTTTTGAGAATTTCTGGGTTTTTTTGTGATAATAGGCTGTAATTCTAAGGGCCAAAAACTAGGCCTGGGCCAAAGAGATATGGGTGCCACAATGCAACTTGTGTTCTAAAAAAAGAGGAAACCATCTTCCAAATATTCGAGGACGGTGAAAAAGGCAAATATGCAAAGTGAAGGGTGGCTCTCTCGAGTGTGCGATAACACAAAGAATGTGTAAACAGTTTCTAGCGTTTGAGAAACATTCTTGGATTCATGTTCCTCTCCCTAGCAGAAAACTACTTATACAAGTTAAAACTTAAAAGGTGCATACTACTCCCTCCGTTGCAAAATATAAGACTGTTTTACCAAGCTAAAACAACTTGCTAAAACGTCTTATATATTGCAACAGAGGGAGTAAATCTCTAACCGTGATCTTACTATGTTCTGACGATTAAAATATCGCAACGTGTTAGAAATTTGGGCACCATGGCGCCATAACCAACACCAGGTCTGTAGATCAGCTTTGCTTGATGTTGTCAGCAGTTCGGCAGTATCTACAATTTTTTTCCAAATATAATTCATCACATTTTCATTTCGCCAGTTAGTCCATCGTTTTCCCCATAAGCCTGAAACTGGCAGACCTGGCGACTTCATATTCAGATAAATCACTGGCATCCTAAAATTTATTTATTGACCAGACACTGCACGGCACCGAGGGCATATTATTGAAATATTTATTATACGAAATGTTCCCAAAAAGTTCAGATGGATATGAATTTGAAGGGTAATAGGGAATTCGGTGCCTTCATTAGTAGAAGAAGAGGAGAAATAACAACCTGAATTGTGGACAGAGCAATCTATCAACACAGAAAATGACAGAACAAGTGCCGCTTAAGTAATATCGTAAGGATACTATACTACGTATTATCCCGGAATATATTACAGCGCTAGCACTCCAGCTATAGTACTCACAGCACACAGACCCCATCAGACATTTGCTTTAGTTGACAGGGTGCATCTTAGCGATTCACAAAGGATGATGGTAGCATCCTCCAGAACTAACTTTAACATGCCCTAACTACTCCAAAAGAAACGACAACTAACCTATCACAAAGAACTGAGGAAGTCAAAATGTTACAAGGGTCACGGAGAGGTCAATCTATGGAGTTAGTAATACCAGTATCATGGGAAGTAGGGGTCTTCCTTCTCCTTATATATCGCAAACAGCTGCCTTGAGTAACGTTCAGCCATCCTGTGACAGAACTCGAGACCATATCGCTCGTACTTTTCCAAGTCCTCCGCGGTCTTCTTAAGCGGCCCAGAAGCATCGCCATCCAGAAGAAACTGCGCTATGCGAGAACCCCTAAATAAAGAAAACAACTTGTGCGATGAGACAAACAGAAACCTCGATTCAATGCTAGTTCTTGATCTCTTCCTTATGGCAGAAGTGATATGCTGAATAATGGAAGCAAAGAATAATGCATGTGTTGTTGTGTTAGGTGTTTATTAAGCCAAAACAAAATAGAAGCAAATCCAAACTGGAGCATCAGAAGTATCTGGATACACTTTCTTCTGATGCTAGTTAAGACCCCCAATAAGACAATGGTGATCCGTAGTCAGTAGAGTCATCCAGGTATCCCAATTTTGATATCTAAGAACTGAGTTTGGAATGTTAACAGTTCAACCTACACTGGAAAGAGGGGCACTGCACTATTTTACAAATAAAATTGAAACCATGTAGTCTGAGAAGCCCCACATTCTATGTGGAAAACAGCCGTACTCCAAAAATAGAACTGAACATCAAGATCAGTATAACACATGATCAAATCAACACAGTAGATCTCTGTCAATTCACAGATAGAAGGACGCTTCTTACCCAATGACAGAAGATTTTCCAGTACAAAAGTATCTGGACTGAAGATGTTGTTCGAACAAGGCCAAGTTGCCTTTCGGATAGTGTGTTATGCATACAATGAGCAGTACAAACTATGTCAAATGCAGTATGCACATGGTGATACAACTGTCTACAGCTCTGTCGATTAAATAAAGTGTAGAAAAATAAAGAGGGCATTGGCACTGCATATGAACAAATTAACTACAGTTAGCAGTTGGGAATACCTTGGTGCATCTATCTGGTTAAATCCTTTTTTGTTATGCACAATAGTGGATCTTTGTGTCTTTTCTTCCTCGGTTTGCTTTCGATAGAGGGCACATACAGCTTTCAAGCAAAGTTCAGGCTGTTCAGCAAATGCTGATAGCATCTCTGCCTCATAATCCCACTCCTCATTCTTGGCATTCCTTCTACCACGTAATCTAGCCATAAGATCTTCATAGTTTTCCTCATTGTCCTCTTCTAGTCCAGCAGAGTATTCTTCAGCTGCAACGGCAGAATTTTCTGTACAATCTGCATCATCTATAAATTCATCCATATTATCATCTTCTTCTGAATCACCCTCACTCTTCATGATCCTTGGGTTCCACAAACTCAAGCGTCCGACGTGCAGGTCGTATTCTCTTTGATCGTCTTTCAACTAACCGATCCGAGCGCCTTGTTGCGGGAGTAGAACACCCTTCCATCTCATATAGTTCATCATCATCCTTACTATCAACGCCCTGAGCGACATCCTCACTCTCACTGTCACTGACGTCACACAGCACACGCTTTCTACTACTTGTAACGCACACCTCCTCATTTTCATTGCCTCCATCATCCTCATCATCATCCCCACTCTCGCTATCACTGATCACCCGTGCCGCTGCACGATGATTGCCCTGCGGCGTGTTTGAAACATCATCATCCTCCAGATCCACATGAGCATCACAGCAAACACTTCCAATGTTGCCTCCACCACGTTCATAGTTTTCCTCATTGTCGGACTCTTCTAGTTCAGCAGAATATTCTTCAGCTGCATCGGCAGAATTTTCTGTACAATCTGCATCATCTATAAATCCACCCATACTATCATCTTCTTCTGAATTTTCCTCACTCTTTTCATGATCCTTGGGTTCAAGAAACTCAAGGGCCTGACGTGCAGGTTGTATTCTCTTTGATCGACTTTCAACTAACCGAGCGGAGCGCCTTGTTGCGGGAGTAAAACGCCCTTCCATCTCATATAGTTCACCATCATCATCCTCACTCTCAACACCCTGATCGACATCCTCACTCTCACTGTCACTGACGTCAAGCAGCACACGCTTCCTACTACTTGTAACGCACACCTCCTCATTTTCATGCCCTCCATCATCCCCACTCTCACTATCACTGATCACCCGTGTCACAGCACGATGCTTGCCCTGCGGCGTGATTGAAACATCATCCTCCAGATCCACATGGGCATCACAGCAAACGCTCCCAATGTTGCCTCCACGACCTTCCTCTGCGTCCAAAATCTCAACTTCGTCATCACTCTGGCCAGTCGAAACCCGCATGGCACATTTCACAGGAGTTGGGACTGTAGGAACGCCCACCTCCGCGCTATCCCCCATGTCTACATCAACAGCCATCCCTTCTTCCTCGCCGTCACTGACGTCTATGACATCGTCCACCACATGCTCGCCCAACTTGTCGACTGGCTTTCGCTTGTTTCCGCCGAAACCCCCCTCCAATCTACCAATGGTTGGGCCACTTTCGCCTGTAGGATACATCGCCTCTCCCTCGGGCACGGCCTTCCTGAAGCGCGCGTTCTCCGCTTCGAGGAGGGAGACCCTAGCTTCCTGCTCGGCGATGCGGGAGTACTTGGCGGCGAGCTCGGCCTCGAGGGCGCCGACCTTCTTATCAATCTTCCCGATGTCCATCTCCCGCAGCCGCAGCCACAGCCCAGCCCCGCCGACGATGTGGCGGCAGAACCCTAGTGCCGGAGTTGCAGTGGAATAGTCGGCGGCGCCGCTTCTGCTTCGATTATTTTGGGGAGAAGTGAGTGGAGGATTCGAGATTTCTGGGCAGGTCGCAGGGCAAAGACGAACCGACGACGAGCCAGCTTCTCGGTGCAGACTGGGCCTTTGGGCCGAAGTAATCACCGAGACGTGGTGTCAACGGAACACGCTTTGTGTCGGACTGCCACCAGATTACTCAACCTCCGTTCGAAAAAAAAAACCCAGATTACTAAACCTGAAAAGGTTCCTAAAAAAATAAGTCAATCCAAAAAAGCAAAACCAACTCAATTTCGAGTTCGAACTTGAACTCGAACAGACAACAAAAAGGTCGCCGTGCGATGGGATGCTCTCCAAGGTATTCCCCATGAGTTCTTCCTGAATTTCTATATAATCCTGTGCAACATAGCTGACTACAAAATTTCATAATTATACTCATGTTACTAATTTTTATTGTACAAATTGCACTACTGCCCAAAATCACTTGTATGTGTTGCATCATTTCATATTTATGTTAACTTAGCTGGAAATCATGTACGCGGCGAGCTTGATCTCCGCGAACAGCGGGCTCGAGAGCGTCATGCTGCCCTCCGTGGAATGAGAGGCCCGTGAGGTGCGCAAGGAACGCGACGTCGCCGACGAGCCCCAACCCCGTAATGGGCTAAAACAAAGTACACTAAAATGCGAGGTACTTTAAAACACGTCTAGATAAATGCTAATTTAGACAGATCTGTGACATCCGTTTTAGGATGGAGGGAGTATCTCTCTTTTTCATGTAAATTGTGCGGCTTCTCAAACTATACTGATGTAGGGTGAACAATCAACATGGCACAGCCAAGATTGTGCTACCTTGATGACTCCATGGATCTCAGAATCACGTCTTGTGAGAGGTCTTAACTAGCACTCATGCACTTTCCATGAATCCGGTATATATAGGTGTAGTTTTGTTTTTTCCTTGGGTATGTAGTTAAGACATTCTAAAATTAGTTTAGGAGAATACAGCCATCCTAATCCTAACCCTATGTTTACATCAGTAAAGCAAATCGCGCGATATCGCGCGATCTGATTGGGTCTGTGTTGCTTAGCTGAAGTGCTTGTGCTGCCTGTAATATATCCCGCATAGTACATGTACTGTATATCCTTGAGATTTTGTTTTCTGTAGGTTATACTCTCGCAGTATTTATGTTTTCTTCAGATGGTTGGTGTTTGTATCAACCCTCTCTGATCCTTCAGATTTTGTTGTGATACTTCTGAACGTTTTTTAATAAAGAAGACAGTGTGCATCCGAGGATGCAGAGGCCGGGACATTCTCCATTTCAAAAAAAAAAATGTACTGCATATCCTAGAGAAGTTACCCAAGGTGCTCTTCTCTACCCGCCCTGTGTTGTTTGATTGCTTTGTTCATGGAGTCAGGATGTTTCTCTCTTGGCAATGGAGCTGTGGCCAATGCATATTTAACTCCAAGCTCATACTCACTGAACGTTTTGGGAACAGTTGTGTGCAGTTGCCGCGTGTGCGCTTCAGTAATGAATGGAAGGGTGCCACTGATTTACTTGAATAGAAACTCGCCAGACCAATGCCAAGTTGCACGAGTTATGAAAACGTGACGAGGCAAAGCTAGCTAATTCACACATATAGCTGCATGTTTATGTATCAATTGTTGTTATAGTGATATTGGCTCGTCAATCAAGTTGGTGTTATGTATCTAAACGTTGGCAACGAACCAGCTTCTCTCTTCCCCTCCCCTCCCCTCTCCCTCGTGCTACAGTTCCTGCGAGATCCCCTCCGCCGGCCAGGCCCTTCCCGGATCCTCTCCACCGGAATAGCCGGTCGGAGATGGACGGAAAGTGGCGCCGGAGTAGCTAGGAGTAGGTTTAGTGGCGCCATGCCGGTAGTGGGTTGTATGCCCGTAGTTGGAGGCGGTGCTAGGGCTCTGTGCAGCCAGATCCCCGGCGTCTTAGGGCTCCTCATTGGGCTCCTTCTCGTCCATGGTGGGTGGAAGGAGACGGCGGCGAGCGTTGCCACCATGAATAAAGCTGTTTGGGTGGTGGGTGTGGAGTTGCTGAACCCAGATCTGAAGCCCGCTCTGGCCTGCCGTGGCACCGGGGGAGTGGGCCGGGTTCTGGTGGGCGACAGCAACACACTCAGCCTTCGAGTTACTCCTGGGCGCTGGTGAGCGGCGTCAGGAGGTCGCTGGACCTCCTCCTTCTTGATGCTCCAGTGGCTGGAGCCTGCAGTGGGAGGAGTAGTCTCGGCGGCTCGGCCATAAAGCTCGCGGGCTTCTTTGCGACATCGATGGCGACAAGCTCTTCGACCTTCTCATGGACGGTCGTGGTGGCGAGGGGAAGAAGGGGAAAGGGCCTGTTGCCGAAGCTGTTTGTGAAGGAAGGGGCCGCCTGGTGCTCTCCTCAGGTGGTGATGCTGCGATTTCTGCGGCGTTCTCCAAGCGGAAGCTCTTCGCCACCCGTTATCTATGGCCAAGAGGATGGCCACGCCGCGCTCGAGTGCTTATGGAGCCCGAGCTTCTTCAACCGCCAAGGGCGGTCTTTCTTCTCCCTCGGCGTGGTGACTCACGTTGTTGCTGGCCCAAGTGGTGTCGTCCTCGGCGCCGGCGATGACGGCTGCGTTCTAAGGCGAGCGAGTTGCGGTTCGCAGGGATTGGATCGCGTTTTGGCGTCAACCTGCAAGGTGCTAGCTGCAATTGTTAAGGACCTGGGTGTAATTTCTTGTTTTTTTGGTCCTTGTTGTAATTGTACCCACTGATGTCTATGCACTTCTATTCTTGTAGACAGTTGTTGGGCCTCCAAGTGCAGAGGTTTATAGAACAGCAGCAAGTTTTTCCTTAAGTGGATCACCCAAGGTTTATCGAACTCAGGGAGGAAGTGGTCAAAGGTATCCCCTCTCAAGCAATCCTGCAATCAAGATACAAGAAGTCTCTTGTGTCCCCAACACACCCAATACACTTGTCAGGTGTATAGGTGCACTAGTTCGGCGAAGAGATAGTAAAATACAAGTGGTATGGATAATTATAAGTGGTAATTGTGATAGAAAATAGCTTGATGGCGTGGAAGAAACTAAAGGCAAACTGAAATAAAGATGGAAGCAAACAAACATGTAACAGATCTAATTACAAATGGTGTATCAATGCTTAGAAACAAGACTTACGGATCATACTTTCACTAGTGAACACTCTCATATAAATATCTTCACTTTATGATACTACTCTTAACTACTCTCCGGTTGAATACTCTAATCCATGGTAGGGCTATAACAGCACACCTCAAAGTTCATCTTTCCTATCTAGAAAACCCACACTGTCACCTTGAGTACTAGATGAGTCCAACAAACACCACAATTTCATAAAGACATCCAACTCCAAATATAACTCATAACAAGTATTTGTAATCTCTAGCCTAAGTGCCACCATGGTGTGCACGCTGTCACTTTCACACACATGGGGAGATCAGAGATCTATTAAAGCACTTGAGTAGCAAGGTAGATCTATAGATTACAAGCTCATGATCTCAATAAGATCGTGCATAGAGAGAGAGAGAGATGAACACATAGCTACCGGTAGAACCCTTAGCCTCGAGAGAGAACTACTCCCTCCTCATCATGGGAATCAACAATGGTGATGGAGATGGTGGTGGAGATCGATGGAGATGGCTCCGGAGGCACTTCCCTGTTGGAGATATGCCCTAGAGGCAATAATAAATGTAGTTATTATTATATATCTTTGTGTTTATGATAAATGTTTACATTCATGCTATAATAGTATTAACAAGGAAACATTAATACTTGTGTGATTTGTAAACTTAATTTGAAGTCCCTAGTATAGCCTCTATACTTCACTAGCTTGTTGGTTGATTGATGATTGTGGTTTCCCTATCATGAACATTGAGATGTTATCAACAACAAGATCATATCATTAGGAGAATGATATGGTGGACATACTCCTATAGATAAGCGTAGCATAAAGATCAAGTCATTTCAATAGTTCAATTGCTATATGCTTTACGATACATAGTAACCTAATTCCTTCACCATGAGATCATGCATATCACCTTTCTTTGGATGGATGCTTTGATGTCATCAAACACCACACCGTAACAGGGTGGCTATAAAGGTGGCATTGAGTGTTCGGAAAGTATTGGTTGAAACACATGGATCAAGAGTGGGATTTGTCCATCCACATGACGGATAGATATTCTCTGGGCCCTCTCGGTGAAATGTCATCCAATTAGCTTGCAAGCATGTGACTTGGTCTGAGGGATCACATATCACGGAACGAGAAAAGAGTACTTATCGATGCGAGGATGAACTAGGTATGCGGAGATACCGACGATCATAACCTCGGATAAGTAACATATCGTGAGACAAAGGGAAATTGGTATCGTATGTAAGTGGTTCATTCGATCAAAGTAATCGTAGAAATATGTAGAGCCATATGAATTTCAGATTCCTCTATTGGTTATTGTTGAGAAGTGTCTCGATCATGTCGCATAATTCACGAACCGTAGGGAGACACTTAAGGATTCGACGTTGTTTGAGTAGTTATGGTATTATGAGAAAGAGACCGAATGTTGTTCGAGTCTCGGATGGGATCCGGGATATCACGAGGTGATCCGGAATGGTCAGGAGAATAAGATTCATATAAGGAAAGTCCGTTTGGAGTTGGGGAATGGTTAGGTGTTTTCATCGGAACATTCTAGAAGTCCCGGAATGTCCGGCACTCCGGAGGGAAGGGTACATGAATGTGTCATTGTAAGTTGGAATGATTGCATCATGTACTAAGTGTTCTCGCTGTCCAAAATAAAGGGTTTATTTAAATCCTAAATTGAAAAGTCAACGGCTAGTTTGAAAGTCAAAACAAGTTTTGGAAAGTGGAAAGAGGAGGAGAAGTGGAAACCGAGTTGGGGAGATTCCTCCTCCCCAAGCCGCGCCCACCTCAAGGCCGAGTTGGGGAGGACTCCTCCTCCCCTTGGCCGGCCCTCCACCTATAAAGGGAGGCGGGGCCTCCCTCCTTGCACACAAGTTCCTATCCTCTAAACTAAACCCTAGACCTAAACCCCGGTTTAGAGCTATTTGGTTTAGAGCCTTCTAATTGATTTAGAGCCTTCTAATTGGTGTGTCTAATTACTAGACCACTAATAGCCTCTCTCATAAGCTCCACCATACTACTTGGCTTAAGCGAAGCCTGTGAGATTTCCCCTCTACTTCGGTACCACGCCAGTTGTCTTTTGGGAATCACGAGAAGTGCTACAACCTCCATTTTCTTTGGAACAAGGGAGAGGAAGGTCTTCATCGAAAATCCGAACGTGTGACCGACTGCGGGCGCTGCTGGAACGTGGCGCTGGAAGGATCGTCTACGCGATCTTGAGATCGGAAAATCGACTACATCACCCACGAGAATCTGCTCTCGTTAAACACTTTGGAATCTTCGAGGGTGAGTTATTCCATCGACTCGTTGCTACAATCTAGTAGATAGATCTTGGCTTGTTTGTTTGTATGCGATAGAAATTTTTGTTTTCCATGCTACGAACCCCTACAAAGGGTATCGAGCCGTGTCTATATGTAGATCTGTTGCACGAGTAGAACACAATGGTCATTGTGGGCGTTGATGCTTTATTGTAGATTGCTTTTGTGTACTTTGCATCTTGCGGTATGTTGGGATGAAGCGGCCGGGCTAACCTTACATGACATCGTTCATGAGACTTGCTCCACGCTTGACATGCAACTTGTATTGCATAAGTGGCTTTATGGTGCTTTCTCCTAGCATAGTAAAGATCCAATTTACAACGGGTAATCAACAATGCTAGTATCAATGTTGTGGTTCTTGTTCGTAAGTTAGAACGACACTTATTGAAAGCCCCAAACCACGTAAAATATGCAAAGAAAGTAGAAGCGTCTAACTTTGTTTTGCAGGGTGTCTGATGATGTGATATGGCCATGATTGTGATTATATTTGATGTATGCAATGTTCCTTATTGTAAGTTGGCAACCGGCAGAGCCATATGGTTGTCTTTAATTTCTGTTAAGACCTGCGTGTCTATTCAAAATAGTTGTAATAGTTGAAGGCTGGTGGGCGACAACCATGAAGAAGCATCATTGACCTTGATGCTATGCGGTGATGATGGAGATCATGTTCGTGCTTGAAGATGGAGATCGGAAGCACAAAGAAGAAAGGCCATATCATATCACATATTATGAATTGCATGTGATGTTAATCCTTTATGCATCTTGTATTGCTTAGTAGACGGTAGCATTATAAGATGATCCTCATGCACATAAATTTCAAGTTCTAAAGTGTTCACCCTTAGTATGCCGTTGCCAAAGCTTGCTGCTTCGAAGCACCACGTGATGATCGGGTGTCTTTGATTCCGCGGGTGAATACAACGTAAGCAAGCCAGATTTGCTTATGCGGTAGCTAAGGTTTGATCTTGACGAGCCTAGCATGTACAGACATGGCCTCAGGAACACGGATCGCCGAAAGGTAAAGCATGAATCATATAGTAGATATGATGAACATGATGATTGTTAAGCCATTGAAACTATATCAACTCTCGTGATGATCGGTGTTGATGTAGTGGATTTGATGTGATCACTAAAACAATGTGAGGGATGTTGTTTTGAGTGGGATTTCACCTAGTTTAATTTCATTAATTAATTTTAACTCAATTTGTCATAAACTTAGTCAAAACAATTGCAAATATATTTGTAGATCAATGGCAGCCTACCATCAATTTTAATGCGTTCCTAGAGAAAGAAAAGTTGAAAAACAATGGAAGCAACTTCGGATTGGTTCCGCAATTTGAGGATTGTCCTCACAATGGTAATTTGACCTATGTCTGGATGCACCGCTAGGTGACCCACTGCGGTGATGCTCCCGATGAAGTAAAGAATGTTTACCTCGCTCGGAAGAATCAGTACTCCATAGTTCAGTGTGCTATCTTGTATGGTTTAGAATCGGAGCTTCAGAAAAGGTTTGAAGAGTCGGACCCATATGATATTGTCGAGGATCTCAAATTAATCTTTGAGACTCATGCGGCAATTGAAAGTTATGAAGCTTACGAAAAGTTCTTTAACGCAAGATGGAAGAGGGTAGCTCGTCGGTGAGCATGTGCTTAAGATGTGCAGGCACGCAAATAAACTTCAAAGTTTGGGTATAGTGATTCCTAATACTTTAGGGGTTTACCGCATCCTCCAATCACTACCACCAAGTTACAAGAACTTTGTGATGAACTACAACATGCAGAACATGAACAAAGAGTTGCCAGAACTATTTGCTATGTTAAAATCTGAAGAAGTGGAGATCAAGAAAGAGCACCAAGTGTTGATGGTCAATAAGACCACCAAATTCAAGAAAGGCAAGTATAAGCAAAGGACACTTCAAGAAGGGTGGTAAGAAAGTTACCACGCGACGAAGAAGACTAAGGCTGGACCTAAGCCTGAAACGAGTGCTTTTTTGCAAGGGAGAAGGTCACTTTGGGCGGAATTGCCCAAAGTACTTGGCGGATTTGAAGCAGCAACATCAAGAAGAAAGGTATATCGATATACATGTTATTGATGTGTATCTCACTAGTATTCGTAGTAGTGCACGGGTATTTGATAATCTTGGTTCGGTTGCTCATATTTGTAACTCGAAGCAGGGCTGCGAGAATAAACGGAAGATAGCGAAGAACGATGTGAAGATGCGCGTAGGATACTGATCAAAGTTTTATGTGATCGCGGTCTTCACGCTACCTCTTCGTCTACCATCGGGATTAGTTTTATACTTAAATAATTGTTATTTGGTGCCTGCGTTGAGCATGAACATTATATCGGGATCTTGTTTATTGCGAGACGGTTACTTGTTTAAATCCGAGAATAATGGTTGTTCGATTTATATGAGTAATATGTTTTATGCACATGCACCTTTGATAGATGGTCTATTCATATTGAATCTCGATAGTGGAAATACACATATCAATAACATTGAAGCTAAACGTTTGAAATCAAGCGATAATTTGACCTATATGTGGCACTGTCGTCTTGGTCACATTGGAGTGAAGCGTATGAAGAAACTCCATTCCGATGGACTTCTTGAATCACTTGATTTTGAATCACTTGAAAGATGCGAGGCATGTCGATGGGTAAAATGACTAAGACTCCATTTTACGGTATAATGGAGCGAGCTACGGACTTATTGGAAATCATACATACCGATGTGTGTGGTCCAATGAGTGTAGCATCATGATGGTTATCGTTATGTTCTTACCTTCACGGATGACTTGAGTAGATATGGGTATATCTATTTCATGAAACATAAGTCCGAAACTTTTGAGAAGTTTAAGGAGTTTCAAAGTGAAGTAGAGAATCAACGTAACAAGAAGATTAAATTTCTACGTTCTGATCGTGGAGGTGAATATCTAAGTTACGAGTTTGGCGAGCATTTGAAGAAATGTGGAATACTTTCGCAGATTGACACCGAGGAACACCACAACGTAATGGTGTGTCCGAACGTCGTGTCGAACTCTCTTAGATATGGTTCGTTCTATGATGTCACTTACGATTTACCACTATCATTTTGGGGTTATGCATTAGAAACACCGCATTCACTTTAAATAGGGCACCGTCTAAATCCGTTGAAACGACACCATATGAATTATGGTTTGGGAAGAAACCTAAATTGTCGTTCCTTAAAGTTTGGGGATCTGAAGCCTATGTAAAGAAGTTACATGGACAAGCTTGAACCCAAAGCGGAAAAATGCGTCTTCATAGGATACCCGGAAACTATTGGGTATACCTTCTATCATAGATCCGAAGGCAAAATCTTTGTTGCCAGAATGGATCCTTTCTAGAGAAGGAATTTCTCTCGAAATAAGTATTTGGAAGGAAAGTAGAACTCGACGAGGTTGTCGAACCTTCTCGAAATTGCGAGTAGCGGCACGGAAGAAGTTCTGTGGTGCCTGCACCAATAAGAGAGGAAGCTAATGATGGTGATCATGAAACTTGTTGAAGTTGCTCACGAGCCTCGGAGGTCAACGAGAACTCGTACCACTCCAGTTGGTATGATTCCGTTATGAATGTCATGTTGGTGGACAACACCGATGACCCGAGACATATGAGGAAGCGATGATGAGCCGATTCCAATAAATGGCAAGAAGCCATGAAATCCGAGATTGGATCCATGTACGAAAACCAAGTATGGACTTTGGTGGACTTAGGATGGCGGAAGGCTGTCGAGAACAAATGGATTTTCAAGAATAAAAGCAGATCTTGATGGTAATGTTGTTTATAAAGCTCGACTTGTCGCAAAAGGGTTTCGACAAATTCAAGGAGTTGACTACGATGAGACTTTCTCACCAGTAGCGAAGCAAAATTCTATGAGGATTATGTTAGCAATCGCTGCATATTACGATTATGAGATATGGCAGATGGATGTCAAAACAACATTCCTCAATGGAGACATTGATGAAGAGTTGTATATGATGCAACCCAAAGGTTTTGTCGATCCTAAAGATGCTAACAAGGTATGCAAACTTCAACGGTCCATCTATGGATTGAAGCAAGCATCCAGAAGTTGGAATCAACGTTTTGATAAGGTAATCAAAAGTTTTGGTTTTATACAAACTTATGGAGAAGCTTGTATTTACAAGAAAGTGAGTGGGAGCTCTGTAGCATTCTTAATACTGTATGTGGATGACATATTGTTGATTGGGAATGATGTAGACCTTCTTAATAGTGTCAAGGAATATTTGAATAATAGTTTTTCAATGAAGGATCTTGTGAAGCAACTTACATATTAGGCATAAAGATTTATAGAGATAGATCGAACGCCAAATATCATTGTCACAAAGTACATATTTGGACAAAGTTCTAAAGAGGTTTGGAATGGAAGATAGCAAGAAAGGGTTCTTGCCCATGTTGCTCAATATCGACCTTGAGTAAAACTCAAAGTCCGACATCGGAGAAGATAGAGAAAGGATGAGTAAGACTCCTATGCATCAGCCATAGGATCTCTAATGTATGCCATGCTATGTACTAGACCCGACATTGCATATCTTTGTTAGTTTAACTAGCAGATATCAAAGTGATCCAGAGTGGATCATTGGACAATGATCAAAAACATCCTTAAGTACTTGAGAAGAACTAAGGATATGGTTCTTTCTTATGGAGGTGATGAAGCTCGTTGTTAATGGTTACACCGATGCTAGTTGGAACACCGATCCGGATGATTCTAAATCACAATCTGATCGTATTTATTTTGAATGGTGCAGATTAGCTGGAGAGTGCAAAGCAAAGCGTTGTGGCGAGATCTTCAACTGAATCGGAATACATGGCTGCTTCGGAAGCTTCACAAGAAGCGATATGGATGAAAGAGTTCATTACAGAGTTGGGTGTGGTTCCTAGTGCGCTGGACCCAATGTCTATCTCTTGTGATAACATGGGCGCCATAGCCAATGCGCAAGAACCAAGGTCACACAAGAAGTCAAGCATATCAAGCTGCGTTTTCACGCTATTCGAGAACATATCCGGGATGGGGATATAAAGATTTGCAAAGTACACAGATCTGAATGTGGCGGATCCGTTGACTAAACCTCTCCGAGGGCAAAACATGACCAACACCAAACTGCCATGGGTGTTCGCATATTACCATGTAATCTAGATTAGATGACTCTAGTGCAAGTGGGAGGCTGTTGGAGATATGCCCTAGAGGCAATAATAAATGTAGTTATTATTATATATCTTTGTGTTTATGATAAATGTTTACATTCATGCTATAATAGTATTAACAAGGAAACATTAATACTTGTGTGATTTGTAAACTTAATTTGAAGTCCCTAGTATAGCCTCTATACTTCACTAGCTTGTTGGTTGATTGATGATTGTGGTTTCCTATCATGAACATTGAGATGTTATCAACAACAAGATCATATCATTAGGAGAATGATATGGTGGACATACTCCTATAGATAAGCGTAGCATAAAGATCAAGTCATTTCAATAGTTCAATTGCTATATGCTTTACGATACATAGTAACCTAATTCCTTCGACCATGAGATCATGCATATCACCTTTCTGGATGGATGCTTTGATGTCATCAAACACCACACCGTAACAGGGTGGCTATAAAGGTGGCATTGAGTGTTCGGAAAGTATTGGTTGAAACACATGGATCAAGAGTGGGATTTGTCCATCCACATGACGGATAGATATTCTCTGGGCCCTCTCGGTGAAATGTCATCCAATTAGCTTGCAAGCATGTGACTTGGTCACAAGGGATCACATATCAGGAGCGAGAAAAGAGTACTTATCGATGTGAGGATGAACTAGGTATGCGGAGATACCGATCATAACCTCGGATAAGTAACATATCGTGAGACAAAGGGAAATTGGTATCGTATGTAAGTGGTTCATTCGATCGCCAAAGTAATCGTAGAAATATGTAGCCATATGAATTTCCAGATTCCTCTATTGGTTATTGTTAGGAGAAGTGTCTCGATCATGTCCGCATAATTCACGAACCGTGGAGACACACTTAAGGATTCGACGTTGTTTGAGTAGTTATGGTATTATGAGAAAGAGACCGAATGTTGTTCGGAGTCTCGGATGGGATCCGAGATATCACGAGGTGATACGGAATGGTCCGGAGAATAAGATTCATATAAGGAAAGTCCCGTTTTGGAGTTGGGGAATGGTTCCGTGTTTTCATGGGAACATTCTAGAAGGTCCCGGAATGTCCAGCACTCGGAGGGAAGGGTACATGAATGTGTCATTGTAAGTTGGAATGATTGCATCATGTACTAAGTGTTCTCGCTGTCCAAAATAAAGGGTTTATTTAAATCCTAAATTGAAAAGTCAAACAGCTAGTTTGAAAGTCAAACAACAAGTTTTGGAAAGTGGAAAGAGGAGGAGAAGTGGAAACCGAGTTGGGGAGGATTCCTCCTCCCCAAGCAGCGCCCACCTCAAGGCCGAGTTGGGGAGGACTCCTCCCTTGGCCGGCCCTCCCACCTATAAAGGGAGGGGCAGGGCTGCCCCTCCTTGCACACACAAGTTCCTATCCTCTAAACTAAACCCTAGACCTAAACCCCGGTTTAGAGCTATTTCGGTTTAGAGCCTTCTAATTGATTTAGAGCCTTCTAATTGGTGTGTCTAATTACTAGACCACTAATAGCCTCTCTCATAAGCTCCACCATACTACTTTTGGCTTAAGCGAAGCCTGGGATTTCCCTCTACTTCCGGACCACGTTGTCTTGCGGAATCACGAGGAGAGTGCTACAACCTCCGTCACTGCTTGGAACAAGGGAGAGGAAGGTCTTCGTCGAAATCACGAGCGTGTGACCGATCAGGGGCGCGCTTGGAACGTGTTGGAAGGATCGTCTCTGTGATCTTGAGATCGGAAGAAATCGACTACATCACCCAAGAGAATCTGCTCTCGTTAAACACTTTGGAATCTTCGAGGGTGAGTTATTCCATCGACTCGTTGCTACAATCTAGTAGATAGATCTTGGCTTGTTTGTTTGTATGCGATAGAAAATTTTTGTTTTCCATGCTACGAACCCCTACATTCCCCGTCCCGACAGGGTGCCGGAACAGAGACTTTCTATCCCCTGAATCTCCCCTTCGGTGGCGGCGGCGCAGCGGAACTTTTCGTGGATTTCTGATTGACTATTTAGGGTTTTGGTATCGGGAGGCTCTTATAGGCGAAAGAGGCAAGGTCGGTGGCCGGCCAGGGGGCCCACACCATGCCCTGGCGCGGCCTGGGCTGGCCCGCGCTAAGGGGTGGTGTGGCCACCCTGTGGCCCCTCTCCGACTCTCCTTCTGGCTCCGTGAGTCTTCCGAGGAAATAGTAACTTTGGCTTTTCTCCCGTCCAATTCCGAGAATATTCATTTTTTGACTTCCTGGAACCAAAAACAGCGTAAAATGTGCAACTGGCACTGTGGCATCTTGTTAATAGGTTAGTCCAAGAAATCATATGAAAAGTACTCCAAAGTGTGGACAAAACATAACAAAGTAGATAAAACCAAGGATGGAACATCAAAAATTATAGATACATTTGCAATGTATCAACATCCCCAAGCTTAACTCCTGCTCGTCCTCGAGTAGGTAAGTAATAAAAAGAAAGAATAATTTTTGAGGTGACATGCACCATCAAAGACTTGACCAAAGTATTTGTAAAACATTCAAAGTTGGGATCATAGTACTTCAATCAAAACATGAAAGGCAAGGTTCTAGCAATAAGACAAAGAAACTATGATGCAACATGAAAATGCACAAACAAAAGATTCATGAATAACAATGCTTTGCAAGACGTTTGTTTGTTTCACATAAAGAAAACATAGCATAATAGCATTCAGCTTGTCCCTCATAGAGTAGCAAATATAAATGCATAGGACGCCTTCAAAGTTCATAAGAGTGACTAGATACAAATAGTTTAAAACAAGCAATATCAAGTTATGCATCAATCAACTAGTCTTGGGACAATGCACATAGAACTAAGAATGGCCACTATGCTCTCAAAGTAGGTGCATAAAGATAGAAGGTGGAGACTCAACATAAAAATAAAAGAAAGGCCTTCATAGAAGGAAGCAGAGATTCAAGTTTCATAAAGAGCTTCCAAAAATTATGGTATTTATAGCTTTCAGCTCTCATTGCCCCTATCATAAGCATCTTGAAGTGATTAAGGTTAAAGTGAACAAACTATGGTGTACATGCTTGACGAAGTATAAGTTAGGAATCTCATGTCCCTTGTATACGAGGGCCGCTCCTCATGCTACTCAAGTTTAGTCACCGGTAAGTTCTTGTCATTGTAAGTATATGTGTATCATAGAGAACCGCCAACGGGGTACCCCTTGCCTGATGATACGGAAGAATCCCCATATCAAAATGACAAGGCAAGCAGACAACGAGCATCTCAGTAATTTTCTTATTTACTATGGGAATATGGTGCTTTCTTCTCTCTTTCCTCTTTTCATAATCTCTTTTTTTCTTTTTCTCTTTTTTCTTTTTCTCTTTTTTTCAATATAGGACTCTTTTTTTATAAGAAGAATGCTTCATATACAGCTCATTATGGTTACGCTGCAGGTTTCCACCATGTCAGCATGGATTAGACCAGCGGCCTAGGTGTTTCTCTAACACATATACATAACTCCATGGACTTACATGCTCCCCTTTCATTTCACACCGACGACATCCATATACAAAAGAGCATGATATCAACTAGGTACAAGTACCCGTGCAATGTTGAAAGCGTTCCCCATGATAGCATGGTTCTGCTAATTCCCAACAAATAAGTGCAAGCATATACAACATAGACGACACAATGATTCAAGTTTATTAAGAGCAAGAAAAGTAAAGTGTGCCCCCAAGTTCGTGAGAGCTTTAATCACTAGTTTTCTCATAACAAGTTTAATTTGGAAGGTAAACAAAAGCATGAATATACTTGGAATAGCATAATCTAGTAGGTAGGTATGGTGGACTCTTTGGAATAACTTGGTTTAAGGAGTTGGATGCATGAGTGGAACTCATACTTGGTTGTGGAGGCTAGCAAAAGACTGGAAGCGACAAACTAAAAGAGCAATAATGGCCATAATCATGCAGAGCAACAAAACATCATTGATCAAAGCATAAAGTAATACTACAAGTTGAAAACTAAAGAATCATAAAGGCTATAGTGACTTGGAATAGTCATAACATGGTGTGAGCATGCGCCAAGTCAACCCAAATAAAGCATCAAAGGAGAATACCACTATACTATGCCTTAATATGCTAAAACAACGCATGATTCATCCAAGGCACATTAAGTAATCTCAATTGTTTATAACAAGTCATGCTACAGCAAAGAATACTAAGCATAAAGCCAAAACAATATCAATCATGGCATGACAAAGCATAGACCACAGTCAAAAACAAGCTCTTTTTACCACATAAGCATGAACTTTCCTACTCTTTCCAAACCAAACCAAACTATTTGAAAACCAATGTATAAAAGAGGGGGTCCAACCAATTTATTCAGAAAACTAAGCAAACGAAAAACCAAAACGAAAACGAAAAAGAAGACGCTCCAAGAAAAACACAATCGTGCATGAAACAATAAAAATGAAGCGTTTGGAAGAAACCTGGGATTTTTATTGATGAAGAAGGGGATGCCTTGGGCATCCCCAAGCTTTGACGCTTGTACTTCTTCGATATTTCTTGGGGTGACACACGTGGCATCCCCAAGCTTGAGCTTTAGTCCATCCTTCATCTCATTACTCATTCCTTCCATACACCTGAAATTTTTCCTTCATACAAAACTTCACACAATATTTATTAGCAACATTAGTGCACTCAAGATAATAGGTCTTTGGGTTCAGTTCCAACACCAATAAAACTTCCATTAAAACACAAGCTACTGTAGCACTTCCCTCAAAAAGCTCAATTCTCCAAAAGAACTCAAAAAGGAGCCAACAAGAAGCAAATGCAGAAAATGGCAGAGATCTATCAAAACAGACCAGCAGGTAAAGACGGATTTTTTCGAAGACCTTCTGTTGCTCAAATCAAAAAGTGTTGAACTAACAAAAGTTAGATAACAACCTGGGGCAGAAGCACAAAAAATCACGCTCAAAAGGACGTACATAGATTTTACACGAATTTTTACGGTGAAGCACAGAAATCTGTTTCGGGACAGCAACTTTCCCAATCATTACTTCTCTCTCGTTAGAGGTTACTCTTGGCACAAAAATAAAATAAAAAGGATAAGGAGCGGTTATTACAGAAGTAATAACTTCCAAGACTCATCTAAAACTTTTAGGTTATCTCCCAATAAGTACTTTTCTTTAACGCCTTTAAGTTAGGCATGATAGTTTGAGAAGATGCTCACATAAGAAATATGAATTGAAGTAAAAGAGAGCATCAAGAAGAAAATTCAAAACACATTTAAGTCTAACCCACTTCCTATGCATGGGAATCTTGTAAAGAAACAAGTCATGAAAGCACAAAGCAACAAGCATAGGAAAGCAAAACAAGTGCAACTTCAAGACTTTCAACATAAAGAGGGGAAACTTAATATTATTAAGATGCATAAAACCATGTTTCCCTCTCTCATAATAACTTTCAGTAGTATCATGAATAAAATTAACAATATAACTATCACATGAAACATTCTTATCATGAGCCACATGCATAAAAGAATTATTACTCTCCCTATAAGAATAGTCATTCTTATTAATCATAGTGAGAACAAATTCAACAAAATAGCTATCATTATTATTCTCATCACCATAATCATCAAATATAGGAGGCATATTGTAATCATAAATTTTCTCCTCAATAGTAGGTGGACTGAAAATATCATATTCATCATTGTAATCATCATATATTGGAGGTTTGGTATCATCATAAGCAATAGCATAGCTATCTTCTAAAGCTGGGGAACTAAAAAGATAATTTTCATAAAAACTAGCTTCCCCAAGCTTAGACTTTTCCATAGCATTAGCAATAATGGTGTCCAAAGAATTCATACAAACAACATTGCTATTAGCATGCAAATAAAGTTCCATAGTTTTTTTAATTTTCTCTTCAAACACTTCATGTCCTAACTCAAGATAAATACTATAAAGCTATCTAATTTCTGTTGTTGTTTTCCATTAAGCCTAACTAGTGAAAACAAGAAACAAAAAGACAAAATTGTAGAATCTAAAGGAAATAACTTCGAGCACTCACACCGGAGGATGTGAGTACCTTTTACCTTACCTCCCCGGCAACGGCACCAGAAAATAGGCGTTTGCCGTGGGAGGTTCTTCTTCTTTAATCCTCCGGTGTGAATACCTTTTACCTTACCTCCCCGGCAACGGCGCCAGAAAATAGCTTGATGTCTACGCACTTCTATTCTTGTAAACAGTTGTTGGGCCTCCAAGTGCAGAGGTTTGTAGAACAGCAGCAAGTTTTCCCTTAAGTGGATCACCCAAGGTTTATCGGACTCGGGGAGGAAATGGTCAAAGGTATCCCCTCTCAAGCAATCCTGCAATTAAGATACAAGAAGTCTCTTGTGTCCCCAACACACCCAATACACTTGTCAGGTGTATAGGTGCACTAGTTCGACGAAGAGATAGTGAAATACAAGTGGTATGGATAATCATAAGTGGTAATGGTGATAGAAAATAGCTTGATGGCGTGGAAGAAACTAAAGGAAAACTGAAATAAAGATGGAAGCAAGCAAACATGTAACATATCTGATTGCAAATGGTGTATCAATGCTTAGAAACAAGGCCTAGGGATCATACTTTCACTAGTGAACACTCTCATATAAATATCTTCACTTTATAATACTACTCTTAACTACTCTTCAGTTGAACACTCTAATCCATGGTAGGGCTATAACAGCACACCTCAAAGTTCATCTTTCCCATCTAGAAACCCCACACTGTCACCTTGAGTACTAGATGAGTCCAACAAACACCACAATTTCATAAAGACATCCAATTCCAAATATAACTCATAACAAGTATTTGTAATCTCTAGCCTAAGTGCCACCATGGTGTGCACGCTGTCACTTTCACACACATGGGAGCAAGAGATCTATTAAAGCACTTGAGTAGCAAGGTAGATCTATAGATTACAAGCTCATGATCTCAATAAGATCATGCATAGAGAGAGAGATGAACACATAGCTACCGGTAGAACCCTTAGCCTCAAGAGAGAACTACTCCCTCCTTATCATGGGAATCAGCAATGATGATGGAGATGGTGGTGGATATCGATGGAGATGGCTCTGGGGGCACTTTCCCGTCCCGACAGGGTGCCGGAACAGAGACTTTCTATCCCCCGAATCTCCCCTTCGGTGGCGGCGGCGCAGCGGAACTTTTCGTGGATTTCTGATTGACTATTTAGGGTTTTGGTATCGGGAGGCTCTTATAGGCGAAAGAGGCAAGGTCGGTGGCCGGCCAGGGGGCCCACACCATGCCCTGGCGTGGCCTGGGCTAGCCCGTGCCAAGGGGTGGTGTGGCCACCCTGTGGTCCCTCTCCGACTCTCCTTCTGGCTCCGTGAGTCTTCCGAGAAAATAGTAACTTTGGCTTTTGTCCCGTCCAATTCCGAAAATATTCATTTTCTGACTTCCTGGAACCAAAAACAGCAGAAAATAGGCAACTGGCACTGTGGCATCTTGTTAATAGGTTAGTCAAAGAAATCATATGAAAAGTACTCCAAAGTGTGGACAAAACATAAGAAAATAGATAAAACCAAGCATGGAACATTAAAAATTATAGATACATTTGCAATGTATCACCCACCGCTTTTAATCGCAGTATCTAGGTCTTCCGGGACCTATCTCAGTTAAAAAAAATCGAGTTGGTGCTCATGGTCATTACAAACTACAAACTACCTATGTTATGCAGTTCAAAAAACAACTATTACCTATGTTATGCATCTTCGTAGACACCAGACATTTTTTTTTGAGAACCCGCAACATAGTGCGCGTCTTTGTATTAAGTTGACAAGAACATCATAGAATGGTTACAACACCACACTAGCCATTCGGCTTATAACACCCTCCTACGACAACGACAACAAGCACACCTTGCCCAACCCCTAGCCAAGAATAGCAAGGAGATGGGCCACAGAGCCACCGGACCGCGTCACAGCCAACGCCAATCACCACCACATACCACCATACACCGAGGTTTCCCAAACCAACGTACCACTACATGCGCCTAGAAGATGAAGCGAGCGAATGGCAGGGTCTGGCCAAACTCGGGAAGGAGACGACTAGAGAGTGTTGAAGATGGCGTCCATTGCGCCCCGAGGACTCACACCTTGGATAGTAGCCAACACCGGTGATGCCACCATCTCTGTGTGCCACAAGAGGGGAACCCCTCGCAGCCTAAGCAACGCCTTCAAGAAGGGAAACGACGTGGATGCATCGCCGCTGCCGGTCCTGGAGGGCAGACCTAGGGATTCCCCTGGCCTCGAGGGAAGGAACAACCAGACCCATGAACACGCCTCCAAGGAGGGAAATGGCACCCTCAGGCGTCACCGTGACCAACATTGGAAGTACCAAGCAGGGTTTTCACCCGAGCCATTGGTCGCTCCCCGGCGAGAGATGCCGGTTTGAACCACCACCGCAGGAGCGGCTGGTTGCTGATGGAGGAGAACGAAGTCCACACCATGCAACAGCCACCCAAAACGTCAGAAACAAGACTGAGATGGTCTGATCCAGTCGAACTAGGTAGCTGCCGCCCCGGAGTGTCAACACCTAGATTTTTAATCCCAGATGCTTGTTATGCCATACATCGCAATCCCAGGATTACCATTTTTGTGAGACATAACAGATTGGGTATCATAGTACATCATCCATTACAAACCAATATAAGGTCTTACACGAATAAAGGATCTCCTGATCCAGTCTTAATACAACAAGCAGCGAAATAAATAATAAGCGTAGCGGTGGGGTCCATCTTTAGAGGCACAGGCAATGCTGATGATGGAAGATAGTCCTAGTTATCATAGCCGTCCTAATGTCATTCATCTTGGTAGTCTCCTTCATAGTCTGGCCATAGGAATAGCCAGGGACAAAATCCATGAGTACTCTTTAAGTACTCGCAAACTATCACTAACAAGTAGGATAGTTCAAGTGTGAAATGCTATCTCTAGATTTATTTGTAAAGTTAAGTTTGAAATCTAAACTGAGTTCAGAAACAAAGAAAGATAAAATAAAGTTCTAGAATCACTTAAGTTGGGAAGCTAGTGTCATAGTCACAACCCTGTTGTGGTCAAGTCAAGATTCATCATTCAATTCATAAGTCATTTTGAAAACATCTGATAACGGAACAATATGGCCACTCCAATTGTCTATAACCACGGACGCGGATATTCGAATAGTTTGACACTCTGCAGAGGTGGTACACTTTCACCATAAGATTCGATACATCTGTCAGGGATAACCCTGAATCATCATACTTAGTATGCAGATAATCAAACATAACCTTTCCTTTACACACCCTAGTATAAGCACCTCTCCTATGAGTATGGCCTCCCAACCATGACCATCTGTCATCTTGGGCACTGCATAGGTGGACAACATTGAGAGGTAGCCTCATCTCAAACCTCTCCCGCGAGGGAACTAATACTAATGCATATAAACTCCCGGCTAAGCCTTACCCAATTCAGGTATTGTGGTTGTACGGTAAAATTGGAATGGTATCGCATCCGAATCCAACCATCAGTTTTTGTAAAGGGCTAAGGCTCATGCCTCAACATTTTCATCATCATAAATCATTTGTGTTTCTCATCACATGTCAAAATATCTCAATAGAATGACTCATCATTCCAAGGTTTTCACAATTCATTTTCACCAAGTGTTCCCATCTAGAGTGACTCAAGTTTTGATTTAGCTCTTAGCTACTAAGTTAAGAGTGTTCACTAAGGTGGGATGCTAATCTCAATCTCATGCCATAGAATGACATCTAAAGTTATCTAGATAGGTCAAGTTTTATACTTTTTATGCTACCTTCAAACAAGTAAGGGACTTTGGTAAAGTAAAGAAAGTAAAAGCTTGAAAGTAAAAACTTGGAGTAGGTACTAGTCAAGGTGGTATAACCAAAGCATGCCTAATGCATCTTGCTTAGGTGATCTAGCTTAATTATAGTTTGCTAACAATAGCTTGCCTTGGTTGGTGCAGTGGTTGAAGTTTTCTTCCTCTTCTTGATGGAACTCCTCCTCCTCGAAAGCTTGGTCGATACTATCGTCTATAAATACATAAGGGATACACAATCACCAAATAATACTTAACTAGTCTACTTAGCATACTAAGGCTCACATTTGATGATCTATTATCATCACAAGCATCACAAGGTTTTATTAACTAGCTTCATTCTTTTTATTTAAGAAAAGTAATTTCTGCTCATTGAAAATAACTAAAATTTAATATTCTCCAATTAAAATATGGGATCATGTGGGCACATGTCATCACCACATATTCTAACATATGGAAATGTGATTTAAGGGTTGGATCACATTTTAATTAGTTTAAGTTTAGTATTTAACGATTTAAAGTGACTAGAAATTCCTTTATAGCATTATTTGGTACTAGTCCAAAGTCACTGCATGTAAACCTTAATATTTTTACATATTTAGATAGGTATGGTTAAATGTGATTTTTAAGAGTTGGAATCAACTCAAAAGCTATTATGGTTGATTTTAGAAAAATGTTTGAATGTGCAAAAGCTTCTATTTTATTATTTTTACTAGGAGACGTCTCTAACTCTAAATGAATTAAATCCAACGGGCTTGGATAGATCTTTTCAGAATCTTTCCAACAAAATTGGAATCACTCAATTTGCTTCAGTAAATCATCCTGAATTGATTTTTGAACTAAGGGACAGAAATGAGTTTAAACTAAAATAGAAAAACACTTATTTGAATTAACTGGGTTGCGCGGGAAAAGAAATGGGCCGGCTCAGTGACGCTCAGCGGCGCAGAGGGCGGCTGACAGGTTGGTCCCACTTGTCAGCGAGACTTAAAACTCGAAACGGTATCTAGCGATCTGGGCCACACGATTATAACGTGGAACAACGACTCACAGTCATCGTCGACGACAGACTCGTCGCCGGCGAGACCGAACCCTAAACGGCCGGTGGGGGTGCAGTGGGTACATACCAGGGCTCCAGCTAGTGCGGCGAGGCGGGCGATCAAACTGGACAGCGACGACGGACTCAGGCGAGGCTGCGGCAGGGGCTGCGGTGGAAGGAATCGACGGCAGCGTCTCCTCCTCTGCAACAGGATCCTCCGGTGCAATTCCGGCGAACTACAGCTCGAGCGGCTCTGGCGAGAGAGGGGAAATGCTCAGGGGAGAGAAGGGAGTGGAATGGTGTGAGGAGTTTGTGCTGGGGAGGCCTGCTTATATAGGCACGACGGTGAGACCGAGAGGTGTGGGCGGAGCTCGTCGGTGACGACGGCACAGGGGGCTATCGGCGTGGGTGAGGTAGACGACGGTGGGCGGTTCCCTGGCGGTCAGCTACGGCACAATGGCGTGGCTAGGGGCAGTGGCATATGGTCGGGAGCGTTGCGCGCTCTGGGAGACAGAGGCGGGGCTCGACGCGGCGCATGGCGACTGTGGGTCGCGCGGCGGTGCACGGCCGTGTCAGGCGGGGTGCTGGGGTCGAGGCGGAGCGGCGTGCGCGGTCTACGGCGTGCTGGCGGTGAGGGCGCTCTGGCGCGCTCTAGCGAGGTCGCAGAGAGAAAGGGCGGCGACACTAGGGAGTGGTCCAGGGGCTGTGGTCGATCGAGGGGTGGACCATGGGCGGCGGTAGGGTTGGACGGAGCTAGGGGACGTGCTGGTTTGGCGCGGCGTTGTCCCTGGCGCGTTGCCCGCTTCTGGCCGGCGGTGACCACAAAGTAGCGGCGCTCCACTGCTGCTCTAGGCCGGTTAGTAGCTTAGTTATGTGTTGGTTAGAGTTAGGGGAGACAAGGGGACCAAATGGAGGCCAAACACTCGACAAGGCATTGATCAAGCAATAGTGTTTGTTAGGCAGAAAAAATGGTGCATGCCACCTGTTCGATCAAATGGCCGCAAGAACAAAAGTTTTGAATTTTGGGCTCAATTCTGGTGGAGTTGTTGATCACATGCTTGAGCATCTCTAGTTGCTTGGGATTTGAAAATGGAGTTCATTTGAGTGGTTTTTGAAAAAGTGTGATCTTGATACATACACTAGATTCAATTTTCAAATGTCATTTAAATTTAGTGTTTGAAAGTTTTTTGGATGAAACAAAGTGGGTCTTGGTACATCACTACTTGTACTAGCAAGGGGTACAAAGATCCATAATTGTTTCTATTAAGATTTGAGTTCTAGGAATAGCCAAAGTAGGCATGGTGATTAAAATGGCACAACTGACCATTTGCTTAATTTATTCTTTTTAATTTGTTTTTTTTTTTGGATTTGCTTGGGAATGATCTAGATGATGTTTAATTCACCTTAGAATTATTTTACAATCAATGGATCACTCAAACATGGCAATTCAAAACAACTCCTAATTTAAATGCACACACACATGAATGCTTAAATATTTTTAAATGAAAAAGTTTTTGTTAACCCTAAATTTGATGATTTGGATCTTAATAACCTTGGATTAGAGTTTTGGGATGTTACACGGAGCAACAACTCCAAGCACCCCCCCCTCTGCCGGAGAAGTGCCGCCATGGAATCCCTCCGCAGATGAGGTGTCGATCCGGTGCGACCTAGGAAGGCCCGCACGAGCCCATCTGGGCTCGGAGGAACCCATTTGGTCCCTACGTCCCGGCAGGGGAGGGAACCACCGTCACCTAGCCTGGAGTCGCCGCTTCGGCCACCTGCAGCCTCCAGCCGCGACCACCACCATCAGCCAAGATGACGAGCCCGCAGGAGCGCGCCCGCTGCGCCGTCGGGCGATGCTTCGCGTCGAGAAAGCCGAGGACACACGCGCGAGGAGAGTCGAGGCCTTGCCGCCGCCGTCCGGGCATGAGCTTTGCCCAGCCGCTTCATCCGGCGACGACAGGGAAGGGAGGAGCAGCGGTGGGGGTGGCGGCGATGGGATTTGGGTTTTCCGCCCACCGCTGCCAGGGAGGCGACGCGGGGTCATGTCCTATTTTCTATCTGGAGTTCCGAGCCGGAGGCCACTATGCAGTTCTGCCAGTAGTGCATTTGATTTTGTTAAACCTATCTGTTACAATCAATATGATAAACTTGACAAGCTCTTCCATATCACCCCTGAAAATCGAACGGTGATTTAGTAAATTAGTATTAGTAGTAGCAGCAGCAACAACAACAGACCCATGTCACCAGTGCAGAGTCAAAAACACCTTCCGATTTTTTCTCATTGTCGTCACAACTAAACACTGAACAATCCAGTCACAGCAATGGCCATGGGTAGGTAGCCATCCCTGCCATCAACTAACGCATGCAAGCGTGGCTTCAACTAACTCGTCCCAAGCCGACAGGCCCGCACACGCATCAATCCCTCTCGATCATCAGAAAACAACTCCATCTCTCGCTGCACTCCTAACATCACAGCACCAGCTGCAGCAACAAAGACCCAGACCAAACCTCGCAAGGCCAGCCTTGAGGAGGCGGGTGGTCTGGTCACGCGTAAGTCGTAACGGTCCTTCGAGGCGCGACATAGAGCACGGAGCGGTCAGTTCAGTCTCTGTATGTGGCAGTGGCACAAAGCGCTGCACCAGCGCAACTGCTGCTGAGCGAGACCGATCAGTCTCTCGGCACCGTCCGTAGCACGTGCGCTGGCCGTTGCCATCGCGAGGTTTGAGATTGATCAGTTTCTATTCCGGTGTGTTGTTCTCTGTGCTGCAACTGTTTGACTCGTTGGTTGCAACACCCGCACTGTCTGGCGTTGACACCCGAGCAGTGAGTTTGTTGCAACTTCCTTTTCTCCCTCCTTTCATCTTCCACAAACGTGACAAAAGCTATACTTGTTACTTGACGGGGCACACGACCTATAGCTATAGGGTGTTAACTGTTGACACTGTGGACAGATAACCACCCGCAAATGATTAGCTAGGGATGGATTCATTAAGAAATCTTGATGTTTGGTTACCGGCATAACATGGAAATAACGTGGAATAAGTCGATGGGCGTTAGAGCATCTCCAGTCGGCTTCCCAATACGCTGTCCGGCAACACATAGCGGCTCTCTCAATGAGGCCCTCCCAATAGTTTTTTCACGTATTTTTAAATTTTTTGAAAATTATGCAAAAAAAAGGCACATAGAACATGTAAATAAATAACCATAAATTTAAAGTCCCGCCCACCGAAACGTCACCAAGTCCGATCATACATATTACAGCGCCACATGCATAGCATAGAAATCAAATGGGAGATATTGTCTCGTCTATGGCCACCGGTGTTGGCTCCTCCGTCATTGCCGGTGTTTGCTCTTCCACCGCCACCGGTGTTGACGCTACCATTGCCATAGGTGCCCTAGCAATCCCTATTTTTTATACAAGATACGTTGACGATTTACCATATGCCACGTCTTCACCTCTGAATCCATGTTCGACGTGTCGGCCATCAAGATCATGAATGCTTATTCTATTTTTCACCACAACTCTTGCACTCTCAAATTAGATCTCGTTGTCTTACTTCTCCGGTAAGACCACCATAGTTTGACACCCAAGGAGTGGGTTTGTTGCGAGTGGCTTTCTCCTCCCTTTCTTCTTCTACAAATGTTTAGCCAAACGTTTATCTAGTGTAGGTGCTAGCTCACCCAGATAGGCCATGCTTGTTCCTTGACGAGGCACACGACCTACAACGATTGTGGACAAATAACCACCCACACAACACAAATGATTAGAACAACTCTATCTGATGCCTTAAAACACCACAACCTTTAAAATAATCTTTTATTTAAGGTTTTGGGGTGAAAAAAACGGCCCCGGCCAAGTATGGTAATACCGCGTGGGCCGTAAAAGTTTTTTAGAGGGGGGGTGGCAGGGAAATCGACAACCCAACCCATGATACTAGGCTTCCCGGTCCAAACCATTGGTGCCCTGTATAAGCGTGTTTCCTTTGACATGAGGGACAATTCAGCTCCTCTTGTTCCCGCTTCAACACCACCGCCGGCCTATCTCTCCACGCTAAGTACAACCTAGCCGCGATGCCAAAGGGCTACCATGGACTCCTCTGAGATGCTTCCCATTGCTGTCCAGGTCGCACCAACCCAATCGACCCCGCACGGCTTCCCTGTCGCCTACAGGCGCAAATGAATACAGAATCTGGCAGCTCAAAGCACAAGTGCGAGGGAAGGCACGTCATCTAGGGAGGCGGTTCCACTATCGACGCGTCCTCGGGGCCCCAATCGACCGATCTGACGGTGGTGGTCCCTCCGGTGCCACCGCGTCCTTGGGTGCGGCCAAACGCGTCGGGTGCTAGCCTAAGAAGAAGCGGGGGTGCACTGAACCGATTGCCACCTCCTAAGGCCACGGTTCCCGCGTCGGGCATGTGTCAATGGAAACGCTCGCAAGGTATCAAATTTGTTCCCCTCTCTGAATTTGTTCCAAATTTGAAGATTTCTCTTAGGTAATTCGGATTTTTTCGTTATGCAGTTTCAATTTGCACACATTTCCTACTTATGTGAATTTACTGAATGAGAACGTGGTTAACATTAACGAGACGACGATGGGCCATTTGATGCCAACATGGAAGAGGGTGATTGTAAGGAGAGATACTGAGGTGGAAGATATATAAGAGGGGGGTTTCTATGCCTATCAACCACCTACATAAAGCAAGAGAACTTTGAATTACACCAAAGTTGAAGATACTTGCGTGGTGAGGGCATGAGAGAGTGTGTTAGTCGATGCGATGTACGGCAACGACCAAATCAGTAAGAGATATTGGCAAAGGATAGAGGAGACATTTTTTATCTCATGCCTCAGATTGCTTCCACACCGGCACACACCTATATATCACTCCAAGGCCATTGGGATGTGATCAAAGCGGTTTGTACCCGTTAGATTCGATGTTTGGAGAAAGTGTAAAATGCGCTGCTAAGTGACATGAGAAATTGATAACTTTTTTCTAAATGGGGAACAAAGCCCTAGCGTCTGCATCACAGCCTCATTTATGCATTCAAAACAAAATATTCAAAGTATTACAATCATGGATCAAAGAGGGTTACATGTATCAACCATCTAAAAATAAGGAACAATATTAATCTATCCATTTTAGAGTCTACTAGTGTGACGCAACCTAATTGCCAGGAAATAGAAGTCTTGTGCAACCATCAACATCCCGTTGCATCTAGTATATATAGGCTCCCGCTGATCCACCGGCAGAAGGTAGGACCATAGTTGGATCTATGTCCTGCCAACCTTATAACCTGCAAAAAAATAGTATCCATTTGTTTATTAAAGACAATGTTATTTTTCGACGTCCATATGGACCAACATAAAGAAGATACTCCAATGTATAATCTAGCTTTGTTCCTCCTATCAACCCTATTTAACCAATTCCTAAACATATTTGTAATATTTGATGCTGGAGGTATATTATAAGTGACGAGGGTTTAACTCGTCAATGCCCATTGTTATGGACTTGGGTTTTGGAGAAGGAGGGAGCGCGGGAGACATCTATCGGCTAGCAAACAAGCACACAGGAGACAAAGGATTTACCCAGGTTCAGGCCTCGTAGAGGTCCCTACTCCTGCTTGTCTGCTCGTGGAATTATCGAGGGAGTCGAAAGTTACAATGATGCGCAGATAAAATCTGGCGAGGGTTGCGAAAGCTAGGGTTGCGTGTGTCCTCCTCGCCGCCCCCTCCTAGCCTTTATATAGATAGGCTAGGTCTCGGGTAGCAGGTCGAGTCGGTTACAAGTTAGGGTTTTCCCCTTTAAACTTTCTATCTTTAGCTTCTTCTTGTCCTTCAAGCAATTGAGAGTCCATAGGTTACTCGAGTCCCTCCATCCGGGCCTTGGCGACACCGTGGGCCTGTACGTATTTGGGCCGTATATACCAAGCTCGAGTACCTGTAAGGTATACCCATGTCAGTAGCCCCCGAGTGTCCAGTGGAATCGCAGATTCGACTGGGGACTTTTGAAGCCTTCGAGTGCCCGAATGAGTATATTTCGATTGCATTTATTCGTGTCATAGGGATTGTTGATATGCGTGCCTGATATGACCGAAGTATCGGTATCAGTTAACCACCTTAGGGTGAAACAACGCAATCTACCGATTGAGTCCCGGACTCGAATCCGGAAAAGTGTGGTGTAATTCGACTCAGCCGGAGGTCTTACAGGAGTCGAATTCCAGTTATATGGGTGTGAGCACTTGACGCATCCGTCAAGGCATGTTCATCGTGCCTGTGGGCACGGATATGTTTCTGGTAGTGCGCAGTTAAATGCGTTGCCAGGCCTTATTTAGGTTTTACCTTCACGTCGTAGGCGCGGCATCTGAATTTTATCATCGCGGAGACGATTCGGGTAACCTAGGAGATGCAGTCTCTTTGTAGGGGAAAAATTATGAGGCGGTGTCGCCATGAGTTTCGAGTGTGGATGTTATCAACACATAGTTTTTTGCTCAAATAATCATAGGGTGCGCGACCAGCACTCCCTATGGGAGTAGCCCCCGAGTGCCTGGTTGAGTCGAAGACTCAGGAAGAGACTAAAAACCTTTGCGACTACTGTCATCTTTTGCTTGCTTGTTTGGTTGATGACCCGGGCAGGTAGTAAAATACCTTTATGACATTATCGCTTTTGCTCGCTTGAGCCGATGACCCGGTGTAGCAAAATACCTTTACATCGCTATCGTCTTTGCCTGCTTGTTTCCGGCGCTCCCTATGGGAGTAACCCATGTTCATAATCGAACTGTGTTTTGAGTGGTTGGGTTTGCCTTTTGTAATTGTCCATGTTCCTGCAAAAAGAAAGAAAAAATCGTAGGGTGCGCGGCCAGCGCTCCCTATGGGAGTAGCCCCCGAGTACTTGGTGGAGTCGAAGACTCCAGCAAGGACTAAAAATAGTCGAAGTTCTCCATTGCATAGCCTTTGGTGACGCTGTCGACGCTTGTATGACCTTAGTTGCCAGCGTGGCGTTTTGACGGACGTGACGAGCTGTGGGTCCCACTTTCCGACTTTGATTTGATCGGGCGTATGAATCTTATTTTTAATTGTGCCTCCTCGATTTCCGCGTGTAATGGTAGAAGTGGGGGGACGGTTCGCGCTTCCTCTTCTCCACGTGTCCTCCGCGATGCGTGCCACGCGTCCAATAGGGTTTTTGTCAGCCGTTGGATTGCATCTTCCAGGGGTTAAGTAGCGATGCTGCAGCGGTAATTTTCCCATCTGTGTTCTTTCTTTTCCTGCTGCCATCGCCATTGCCCTTTGCTTTCCTGCTTTCCTCTGTGCCCATCTGCTCTACGACGCTGGACCAGCTCCGTTCGTTCCCTAGCTATTTTCTTCGCTCTCATCGCCGCCGCGCAATGGGGAAGAAGAAGGGAGGTGCTGCCGCTGAGTCCGCGGCCACCCTCGCTGCAGCGAAGAAGAAGGGTGGCTCCGCTGCTGCGGCCACCAGCGCCACCGCCACTGGGAAGAAGAAGGTCGCGGGCACCCGCGTGACCAATGGCGCTTGGCGCCCCTCCATCATCAAAGCGTCGGATCTTCGTCTCCTTCGCCAAGACGGAGTGATCTCTGCATCAGTCACCGATTCGCGCGTCCCTAGCGGTGAGACCGTTCCTGTGCCTCCCGCTGGTTATCGAGTGATGTTTCTTGCATTCATCATTCGTGGTCTTTCCTTGCCTCTTCACCCCTTTCTTCGGGGTCTTTTGTGTTTCTATGGGCTCCAGCTCCACCAGCTGTCCCCAAATTCTCTCCTCCACATCACTTGTTTCATCACCCTCTACGAGTGCTGGCTCGGAATCGAGCCGCACTTTGGTCTTTTCAAACGCATTTTTAAATTGAAGCGTCAGTCCGCATCTGGCTCTTTAGTTTACGATGTAGGTGGTTGCGGAATCCATGTTGATCCATCCGCCACCTATTTTGATATCAAGCTCGCCAAGTCCGTCCAGGGATGGAGGGACAGATGGTTCTATGTGCACGATCAGAAGGCCAATGACGAGCACTTTGGACTTGCTCCCTTCGATCCCGCGACTCCCTGCAAGAAGATGCATTCTTGGAAGAACGTGATCATGCCTTCCGAACTCGCGGAGATGGACGTGCTATATCAGCGTGTCTGTGACCTCGAGGGTCGTGAGGACCTGGTTGCGTCGTCGCGTCCAGCCTCTCCAGGCCAGGGTCCATCCCATGTTCCAATGGGGTGGCTCTGATGATCCCACTCGCGTGTCTGCCGATGGCATGTCTGCGAGTGAGGTAGATAAGAGGGTGCGACTGGTTACGAAGTATACCCTCAAGGATGTGCTTCCGAACGAGCCGGTCTTTCCTCCTTTATATGCTTCGAATCCTCCCCCGGAGGTATGGTTGTGCTACGTAGTAGCGTTTTTTTTTCTTGATTGCATCTTCTGTTGCTTATCTGTTTTATTTTTGTATGCAGGAGTGGGCGGTGTCGCTTGCTGCCTCTCCCCGAGGGATTATTCTCGTGAGGTTATGGAAGAGGACCACCGAGTCGACGTCCCTTCCGATGTTGAAGAGGAAGCCCCGAGTCCGAAAGTCCGGATACTGCAAGCGTTAGGATTCCGACGCCCGACTCCTTCCACTCTGTGGGGCGCGTTGGTGCGGAGTCGCCAATTCCCGCCGTTCCTGTGAGGGCTATGGCACCGTCATCTCGCAAGAAGATGCGATTGCCCAAGGAGTCTTCGTCGGAGTCGACGGAAGCCACATTTGATCTTGACAGATTTGACTGGTAAGTTTGCTGGTGCACTCGTTCTTCACTTGTTTTCTTCTTGTTGACTTTGCCCTGGGAGTTTGCCCTTTTTTGAGTGTGGATTTTATCTTGTAGACAAGAGGCGTCGTCATCGTCTGGCGACGTCGAATTTTTGAAGGAATCAGGAGTTGCAACCTCGAAGGCCAAGATGGAGGTTGAGCGTGCTCCTTCTCCTCCGGCGGCGGCCCACTCCGGGCACAATTCTTCGAGCTCTCCTCACGTAGGGGAGCATCGAGTAGTAGCTCGGATGATGGTTCAGCAATCTTCTTCGGAGTCGCTGGAGGACCATGTAAGTATATCTCCCCCTCTTTTATATAAGTTAGCAGTCAAGACCCTTTGTTGCCCTCTGCTGATTCCTTGCTTTGCAAGACAGGTCCTTGTAAAGGAAGCCGCGCAGGTAGCGGAGCAAGTGATGGTGATAGGTCGCCAGCATGCAATGCTGGAGAAGTGCCACCGCGTGGTTGAGAGTGAGTATTCCATACCCGTTCTTTTTGTTTTCTCTGTATTTTGGCATTATCGACTGACAACCAGATTTTGATTGTCCTGTAGCTGAGCATAATGCTTTACTGCATGACGTCGCCATGTTGGAGAAGACGCTGGCCGCAGCAGTGAAGGGGCGCGACGAAGCAATCACGGCTCGTGATGAGGCCCAGAAGCGCGAAGAGGATCTGCGTGCCTCCTTTGCGGCTAGGGAGAAGTTGTTCGAAGAGCAGCTTTTGTCAGTTGCCAAGGCCCTCTCAGGTACCTCTACTTGGTAGATATTTTATATATGTTCTTCCCTTCCTTTGTGGTGCCGGTGGCCTTAGGAGTTTGATCCGAATACGTATTTTTGTTGTAGATGCTGGTGGCTTGAGCTTTGACCCGCAAGCCCTTGGTCCCGATGACGTTTTGGTGGGTGCGGTATCTGCTGTCGAAGATCGCAGCGCCGTTGTCCAAAACACGTTGTCCAAAGCCAAGGCTACCCTGAGTCGCCTCCGGGAGGAGCTGATGCCGAAGGCGGAGCTGGTCGACAATGTCGAGGAGCTGGTGGAGTCACTCGCTGGGGGTGTGCCGGCCACGTACAAGAACTCCCTCCGCGCAGCTGGCGCGACCATGTCGCTAGCCATGGTGCAAGCCCACGGAGTCGAAGTGGATCCCTCGGCGGTGTCGAAGACAATGCCTGTTGGCGCGGATGGTCAGCAGGTAGTGTTCGCTCCCTTTGCGACTGCCTGTGCCAAATATGGCCATTCCTTGATAAACACCGTTGCCAAGTATTCGGAGGAGCTCAATCGCGCCAAGAAGGCGGCGAAAACTTCGGCCTCAGGGGCGGGAAAGTCAGCATCTGACATCGCCACGGACTTGATGAAGCCCCCGAAGTCCTCGAAGTCGAAGAAGCCAGCTGCTCTATAGTTAGTTTCGTGTAATGGCTGATGAACTCGCTCTTTTGATTGTAGCTCATGCATGTTGGTGGATGTGTTTGTACATACTTTTATTGATCCTGAATGCACCTGTTACTTTTGGCTTTTGAGTTGGTCGCCTTATTTTTGCTTCTGGCTTGATTTTTGATAGGGTACATCAAGTGGCCCTGTGAGGGGAACCCTGGACTCGCCATCTTTTGAGGATGCAACGGCACCATCTTGCTCCAGAGTAGAGGAGCTTTCCTTGCTTTCGCGACTTCGTGATCACGTTAAGCAGCTGGAGCGTGAGTTGCCCGTGATCCGTGGTAGCGCCGACGTGTGGAAGTCGAAGGCTGAGAAAGCCACCGCTCGCGAGCAATATCTGCTTGGCGAGGTGACGCAACTGGGCGACCAGTTTAAATGTTAGTTTGCTCATCCTCGTCTTTTCCTTTGTAGTTAATCACGATGGTACGTTGTACTCATGTTGTTGATGCTGCTTCATGTAGTTGTTAGCGCACACCGTCCGCGGGAGGTGAGAGATACGATTGCCATCCGCCTTCATGATCTTACCCAAGAGCAACTTTAAGAGAGTGGATACTTCTGGATAGATCATGATCATGCAACTGCGTTAGCGACCCTGCAGGATCGCGCCTCGCGAGTCATGTTCTTTTTGAAGAAGTCGCAGTCGTGCCTGAAGAACATTTACCGGGCGATGTTCCCGTTGGATGATACTCCATCAAGCTCGCCGCCCTTCCGAAAATTTCAAGATATGTCCGGTTCATGAAGTGTGAGGCAGCAGCTAGTGGTTGGTGCTAAGGCTGCGCTCTCTTTGGTGCGTTTGCACATGCCTAACATGGATGTCGCTGCCATTGCATCCGGGCCACCGATGCCCCCTGCAAGATCTTCCTGGAACATGGTGTCGCATTATCAAGCGGTGGATCGTCCAGCCGAGGAAATCGTCGACTTCTTCGAGAAACAGACTAATGTTCTTCTATTGCAAGGGTAGCTGAATATGTATCCTGCATACAAGTGTACTAATGTTGTAAAGCTCATATATAATTTTGTAGATAATTTACAAATAACTTTTATAAGCGTGGGGTGCGTTGCACTTATGCGAGTCCTTTTCGTTAGCCTGGTCATCTTTGTATCTTTCTCCTATCAACCTGTCAGCTGCGTGGCAGCTGAGTTGTGTTTATGTTTAGGGGTTCGATTGATGTGCCAGCTACTCAGGATGTCGCATTTATTGTTCAAAGAACATATGTATATAGGGTGGCACAGCCCCTGAGTATGAAAGTTGACAAAAGAAAAGAGAGCACGGAGTTTTGGGGTACTTAGCTTTCATTTATTCGGAGAACAGTACGTAGTACAATGTGCGGCTAAGTAGCCTTGGCTGAATAGCCTTATTTGCGATGTAAAAGTAAAGAAGAAACGACTAAGGGTAGAAGCGTCGCAACAGCGACGTTCCAAGGGTTGGAGTATGCGACTCCTGTCTCTAAATCTTGAAGGCGATAGGCGCCACCTGGGATTACTTCTGTAATCACGTACGGTCCTTCCCAGGGGGACTCGAGCTTGAGATGCCCCTGCTGCTTCAGTCGCAGGACCAGGTCACCTTCGACGAAAGATCTTGGGCGAAGCCTTCTGCTATGGTAGTTGCGTAGGTTCTGCTGGTAGATCGTAGATCTTTCTGCGGCGATTTCTCTTGCTTCGTCAAGGAGGTCGACGGAGTCTTCGAGTGCGAGGGATGACTCCTTCTCGGAGACGATTACGCGTGGCATCAGATTTCGCGGTAATATCGCCTCTACCCCATGTACCATGAAGAATGGTGTGTAGCGGTGGCGCTGTTTGGAGTTGTACGCAGCTCCAGTACGGATTGCAGTTCGTTTGGCCAGCAGCCCGCGGCTTGTTCGAGTGGCCGGAGGAGTCGCTTCTTGATGCCGCTGCAGACGAGCCCGTTTGCCTTTTCCACCTGACCGTTGGTCTGTGGGTGTGCGACTGAGGCATAGCTGATGTTGATCCCCAGGTTCTCGCAGAAATCCCGGAACTCGTTGGATGTAAAGTTCGTTCCATTATCGGTGATGATGTTGTGTGGCACGCCGAAGCGATAGACGATGGACTCGAAGAACTTGACTGCGCTGTGCCCTGATTGCTTGGTTACTGGCATGGCCTCGATCCACTTGGTGAACTTGTCGACTGCGACCAAGAGGTAGACGTAGCCTCCTTGCGAGGACCTTGGAAGTTTGCCGACCATGTAGAGTCCCCACTAGGCGAAGGGCTAGGCCAATGGAATAAGCCGTAGCTCTGCTCCTGGTGCGTGATTTTACCTCTACTTGAGATAAAGTTTTTCCTTAAAGGTTATTGTGATGCAATAATTGTTGCCATAGTAATTTAAAGAATCATTTGCTAAGTAAACACTTATTTTTTATCTCGAGAACCTCTATGCCTAGACCCCCTGATATTTAGATCGGCATACAATATTCCAATTTGACAGCCTATACTTCTTCTTAGTGTTAGTACTTTGCCAAAAAAATAGATCGAAAGAAGTCCAAGCGTTTTCTTACACCTTTAGGTATCTCCAAATAGGAGGGTATAAACATTGGTAGGCTAGTCAAAACCGAATTAATCGAAACTAGACTATCGCCATAGGATAACATTTTTCCTTGCCAGCAACCTAGCTTGGATACGGAACGGCTCTCCATAGGATTCCATTCTAAATTCCTTGACGTTTTGTGGTGAATAGTTACTCCAAAGTACCATAAAGGGAGAGAACCAGATTCGCAGCCAAAAATCTGCTTATACTAGTTCCATCTCTTTAGCTTTGCCAAAACAGAAATTTTCACTCTTGTGGAAATTTATTTTTAAACCATACAATTGTTCAAAAGTAGAGAGTATTAGTTTCATATTAATAACCTTCTCAAGATCATGCTCCATAAAAAGTATGGTATCATCTGCATACCGTAGAATAAAAACCCCACCATCCACCAAATATGCTATAAGGCTTCCGACTTGGCCATCCTATTTTGCGCGAGCAATAAGGATTGTAAGCATGTCTGCAACAATGTTGAAAGAATTGGACACAAAGGGTCCCATTGCTTCAAACCTTTTCTGGTTTGGAAATAATGGTTAATATGATTATTTACCATTCTTCCTACGCTACCTCTATGCACAAAATGTTTGATCCATTCACACCGTTGCGGATCAAAATCCTTCATGCGTATTACTTGTTGCAAGAAAGGCCACTTGACCTTATTGTATGCCTTTTCAAAATCAATTTTAAAAAGCACACCATCCAGCTTCTTTTGATAAAGCTCGTGGATAGTTTCGTGCAAAACAACAACTCCTTCAAGAATATGTTTCCATGGTATAAAAATGGTCTGGGTAGGTCTAATCACCTTCTGAGCCACCTCAGTAATGTGATTAGTAGCTAGCTTTGTGAATATCTTGAAATTAACATTAAGTGAACAAATCAGTCTATATTGTTGTATTTGGGTTTTCTTTTTTGGGTAGAAATGTGATCACCCCAAAGTTTGATTTAAACAGAGGAAAATCTACATTTTTTAATTAATCGAAAAGGGCCATAATATCTACTTTTATTACGTCCCAAAATGTTTGATAAAACTCAGTAGGTAACCCATCTAGTCCTGGAGCTTTATTAAGATATAGCTAAAAAACTTATTTCTCGATGTAGTCCGTAGAAAAAAAATTCTTCAGCTGTCAGTTGGGGGATGTCATCTACCCGTTCTCCAATAAGAAAAAAAAATATTATAATCACGCTCACCAAAAAGCTTCTTATAAATTCAGTAATATAGACCTTCAGAATAGTATCTCCAATGATGGTTCAACAATTAGATGAAAATATTTATTATTATTCCCAACTTGTTGAACATGCTTAACCTTAACATGTTGAGTCACTTAGTCTCTTCATCACGTCTAAGTTTATTAACAAGCTTATTAGCATCCTTAAATTTATCCTTTTCTGAACTAGTTAGTGCACAAATTTCCGCCTTAATGTCCAATTCATCAACAATGGACAATAATCTTTCTTTTTCAGTTTTATATTTACCGCTTAGATTTCTAACCCATCCTCTCAAGCGGCATAAGTGTCTAATCTTGTTTTGTCATCTTTGAATAGGAGTCTCACCTAAATATATTGATTCCCATTCATTTTTTATCATCTCAAAGTAACCATCTTGACGCAACCAAGATAGTTCGAAAGAGAATCTAGTTTTGTTCCCTAAATGACCTTGATGCCCAGAGTCATTAGTTATTGTGTATGACCAGAACCTGAGGGGATCAACGCCTCACCGATACTAGAGGGAATTTCTGTTCACATTCGACACTAGTAACAATACGACCTATTTTTTATAAGTTGGATTTTCTCTTCTATTTGCTCATGTGAATTGTCTACCGGAGAGAAAAATTCTCTAAGATCCAAATTCTCCACGATCGCATTAAACATAAAAGGCAATCGGGGATTTAAATTATTTTTACTTTAAACTACACAAGTATTTTGTGCATCTCAGTTTGTTTAAAATACTCATGCCAATGTTTGGTCATTGGCAGAGCTCACTACTGAGGAGAGTCCATAACGAGCATAAGGAAACACTGGGGGAGCTCATTCACTACGGGAAGGAAGATCAACGCTGAGGGGGAAAACCCTCGGCGTAGCCCGGATAACCCTCGGGACTAGTCAACGCCGAGCGTGACCCTCGGGACTAAGCCCTCGGCTTAGGTGGTCCTCGGCATAGCTCTATACCGTCAGCGTTGCTTCGGCCCTCGGCGTAGAGCCTTGTGCCAACGGTTTATGCCGCCTCTCGGCGTTGTCCGACCCTCGGCTCAAGAAGTTAACGGACTGGAGAAGACGGCGCCCAGGAGCAACGCCGAGGGGGATACGCTCGGCGTAGGTTGCCACGTGGAGCACACTGGACGCTGGGGTTGTGTTTCGTGTGCCGAGGGGATTACCCTCGGCGTTGGTTAGGCTGTGCCCAGGGGATCACCCTCGGTGTTGGATTCGCTGTAACGAGGGGATCACTCTCACCGTTGTTTGGTTGTGCCGAGGGGATCACCCTCGGCGTTGGTCTCCACCAGCCCTATGTTTGGACCAATGCCGAGGGGAACACCCTCGGTCTTGATGACCACCAGGCTACTGTTCAGACCAATGCCGAGGGGATCACCCTTGGCGTTGATGTCCACTGGTTTTGTTTTCACATTTTTTCACCTCCTCATAGCAGGTGCATATAAATGAATTGGCTGTAATAATGCAAAAACATTCAGCATAGATGATGTCCACAAACATATCACATAGCTAGCATCAAATCTTGCTACATAGATATATGTAGTCACTAATACACATCACTACAAGTTCATTGCACATAGTATTCGAGAGCATCATCACTACAAGTTCATTACATATAGTAGAGCACCATCACTACAAGTTCATTACACATAGTCATGGGATACATGTCACGTGGCAAACCGATCTTCCACGAACTTCGAGCACCGGTACAACACACACTTTGTCTTCGAGAGCACCGTCACTACAAAATGAAAGAACATGGCCGTTTAGCATGGAAAATTGTCTAAGTCAAAGTTCATACATGGAAAATTATACGAAAGAACACGTCCGTTTCGGCAAATTAATTAACATTTTCATATTAATTAATTGCATCAAATTAAATACACAAAACTTTACGTTCTCGAAGACAAACACCATGCATACACCGAACATGCAAATTGGATACGTTCTCCATGCTCTACCCGAGCCGAGACAGAATTTCGGCAGCACCTCCCCGTTGTTCTCCCGATACACGCCTCGGCAAAAAATGCCGAGAGGAATGTGCATCCGGAGAACAACGGGGAGGCGCCGTCGAAATACTGTCTCGGAACGGAGTAGACCGTGGAAAACGTAACCAATCTACACATCCTCCGGCTGTCCAAAAAACGTGGACAATCTAAAAGAGTTACGGTCATAAATATGTAATTGAATGCATATTTACTCGCGTAACCCTTCCGAACGAGAGACTCCTAGGTTACACGACTATCTTGTTGATCTAGACCAAAATAAACCTAGGCACATTATAAGAGAGGGGAATAATCCTTACCCTCGAAGTGTGCTCGAATCGACGAAGAAGCTTGAGTGGCGGTGTGGGATGGCGAAAGGACGGCAAACTCCAGGACGGCGACCCCCTGGGTGGCGACCTCCGAGATGCCGAACTCCGGGACAGCGACAGGATCATATCAGCGAGGTGGTAATGACAGGGCCTAGTATACAAAATGAACAGAGATTAGCAAATTTATTACAGTACTATTGACTCTCACAAATAGCACAGCATTACAGTATTATTGTCTCTCACAAATAGTATTATTGTCTCTAAAAAATGACAGGGCCTAGTTTATACACACATAACACAAGACAACATTATCCATTTTCTAACATGCAAACATAGACATGAATAAAACATATACTGCACAAATTCGAATCTGAGTAGAGAAAACAAATTTCAAACCTTCAGTGTTAGCCTCACCACCTACTGATTCTTCCACGGTTCTGCAATTTGAGAAGAAAAAAATCAGCACACCCATCCACCGCCGCCTACTCACTATACAGGAAGAAGAAGAAGAGGCCAGGGAGAGGCCGTCCGGGACAGGCCAGGGGCGTGGCCGCCGTCCCCTCCTTCCCGCCGGTCGTCCACCGCCGCGTTTCACCCTCCCACCGCTTCCCCTACCGCCGCCATATACCTCCGGTCGATCTAGGGTTAGGAGCAGGGGTGTGGAGGGGGCGGACGCCATGGCCACCGCTGGCTGGCTCCGACGGCGCGGGGACGGGAAATAGGCTGCAGGAGGAGGGCGGAGAGAGAGGAGGAGGAAGGGGATTACTCGCCGGAGCCGGAGCCGCCGCCTCTGCCTTCGCCTTCGTGCTATAGCAGGGTGTACGCGAGCTGCGGGCGAGCTCCCTGTCCAGCGTGCGGGGAGCGTGCGGGGATAGGCGTGCTGCGTGTACGCGTACGTTTGCTTTAGGGAAAACGTGTACGCGTGAGTTTGTGCTGTGCAACGTGACCGGGTGTACACCGCACCAGAAAAAAAACGTGACCGGCTTTTTTTTGCTTCGTTGTTCCGAATCTTCTCAGCAAATGACTACTCCCTATGACGTTTAAATTTACTTTGGTTTAGTTCAAGTCAAACTTCATAAAGTTTAACCAAATATTTGTAAAAATAATTACTTCCTCTGACCCAAATTAGTTGACTTAGTTTTATCTATATTCGGAGGTATCTAGCACTAAATAAGTCTAGATACATTCGAATTTAGACAAATCTAAGTCAACTAATTTGGATCGGAGGGAGTATAATATTTTTACGATATAAAATCTATTGTATTATTCCTCGGTCCAAAAATAAGTGATTTAGATTTGTCTAGATTTGCATGCATCTAGTCATGTTTTCGCGTATAGATACATAAGAATCTAGATAAACTCAAAAAATACAACAAATGTAGTTTTTTATTGGTTTATGTTTATTTATGTCATTCTACATGGATACACGGGAGCTACACATTGAATCTATGGACCTTCCACCACTCTTGTACATGTATGATAGTTCTACTTGCAAGTTTTCGTGTGATTCTGGCGCTCCGACGGTATTTTTCCACCGAAACCCTAGTCTGTGGGCCTCGCAGGTCTACCCTCGTAGCTTTCTCCGTACGAGGGTTGAATAATGTACATTTTTTGTTGATTTAGGTTTATTCAGGTCATATCTACTTGGAAAACCAAGGTTGATACCAAGATTTCACCGGTAGCCCTCCGTTTGATTCGTAGCGGGAGTTTCCTCCTGAATGTCCAGCACTTAAGTGTTATCACATGCACATGAACATTCTCACACACGAGAGCTACACATTTAATCTATGGGACTTCCACCACACTTGTACATGTATGCTAGGGCTACTTGCAAGTTTCCTCATGGTTTCGGCACTCCGACGGTCTTTTTCCAACGAAACCCTAGTCTGTGGGCCCCGCAGGTCTACCCCCGTAGCATTCTTCGTATAAGGGTTGAACAATGTAGTTTTCTACTATTGGTTTATGTTTATTTAGGTCATATCTACATGGAAAACCAAGGTTGGGACCAAGATTCCACCATTAGCCCTCCATTTGATCCGTTGCGGGAGTTTCCTCCGACACGTCCGACACTTTTCTAAGTGTTATCGCATGGACGTGAACATGCTCGCACCCGAGATCTAGCAATTGCATCTATGGACCTTCCACCACACTTGTACATGTATGCTAGGGCCACTTGCATGTTTTCACGTGATTCTGGCGCTCCGACAGTCTTTTTCCACCGATACCCTCGTCTATGGGCCTCACAAGTCTACCCGTGTAGCATTCTCCGTACGAGGGTGGACCAATGTACTTTTTTTGCTGATTTAGGTTTATTCAGGTCATATCTACATGGAAAACGAAGGTTGAGACCAAGATTGCACCGGTAGCCCTTCATTTGATCCGTAGCGGGAGTTTCCTCCTAAATGTCCAGCACTTTTCTAAGTGTTATCACATGCACATGGACATGCTCATACACGGGAGCTACACATTGTATCTATGGACCTTCCACGAAACGTTTACATGTCTGATAGTTCCACTTGCAAGTTTTCATGTGATTCCGGCGCTCCAACGGTCTATTTACTCCAAAACCCTAGTCTGTGGGCCCCGCAGGTCTACCCCCGTAGCATTCTCCGTATAAGGGTTGAAAAATGTAGTTTTCTATTGGTTTATGTTTATTTAGGTCATATCTACATGTAAAACCAAGGTTGAGACCAAGATTCCACCGGTAGCCCTCTGTTTGATCCGTAGTGGGAGTTTTCTCCTAAATGTCTAGCACTTTTCTAAGTGTTATCACATGCACATGAACATGCTCATACACAGGAGCTACACATTGAATCTATGGACCTTCCACCAAACTTTTACATGTATGATATGTCCACTTGCAAGTTTTCGCGTGATTCCGGCGCTCCAACGGCCTATTTACACTGAAACCTTAGTTCGTGGGCCCCGCGAGTCTACCCCCGTAGCATTCTCCATATGAGGATTGACCTATATAGTTTTCTATTGGATTATGTTTATTTAGGTCATATCTACACTAAATACAAAGGTTGGGACTAATATTCCACTGGTAGCCTGCTTTTTGATCCATAGCGGGAGTTTCCTCCTACACGTCCAACACTTCTCTAAGTGTTATCGCATGCACATTAACATGCTTGCACCCAGGATCTAGGAATTGCATCTATGGACCTTACACCACACTTTTACATGTATGCTAGGGCCACTTGCAAGTTTTTACGTGATTCCGACGCTCCAACGGTCTATTTCCACAGAAACCCTAGTCCGTGGACCCCTCAGGTCTACCCCCATAGAATTCTCCGTACGAGGGTTGATCAATGTAGTTTTCTATTGGTTTGTGTTTATTTATGTCATATCTACATAGAAAACCAAGGTTGGGACCAAAATGTCACCTGTAGACCTCCGTTTGATCTGTTGCGGGAGTTTCTTCTTACACGTCCAACACATTTCTAAGTGGTATTGCATGCACGTGAATATCCTCACACTCGGGATCTAGGAATTTCATCTATGGACCATCCACCACACTTGTAAATGTATGCTAGGGCCACTTGCAAGTTTTCACGTGATTCCGACGCTCCAAGATCTTTTCCACACAAACCCTAGTATGTGGGCCCCGCAGGTCTACCCCCGTAGCATTCTTCGTACAAGGATTGTGATGGGTTCGTAGCATGGAAAACAAAAAAATTCTACCGCAAGAACGAACAAAACCCAGATCTAATCTAGATAAAAGCCAAGATCTAATCTATTAGACATGTGCAACGAGATAGATCTATACTAACCCTCGTAGATCCGAAAGCATTACGAGATTAGATCTCGGGGTTGATGTAGTCAATCACTTGCCGATCTCAAGATCGTGTGGATGATCCTTCCGGCGCTGCGATCCGGCAGCGCTTTCGCAGTGGGTCACACGTGCGGAGTCAAAGCAGACCTTCCTCTCCCTGTTCCAGCGAGCAGCGGAGGTAGTAGATCTTCTCCACGGAATCCTAGCAGCACGACGGTGTGGTGGTGGTGGTGGAGTAGAGATTTCTGCAGGGCTTCGCCTAAGCCGGAGCAGAGCGAAGGAGGAGGAGAGAGGCGGCGGCTAGGGTTTGTTATGGGAGAGTTCTAGGGGGTGGCGCCCCCTCCCCTCTATTTAAAGGAGGGAGGCGCCATGGGAGGGGGTGTCCTAGTAGGACTCCCCTCCCTCCTTGGCCGGTGGATTGGGAGGGGGGAGGAATCCTCCTACCCCACGAATCTGTGTCTTGCCCCATAAAGACTCCTTGGTCCTTTCTTGGTTTTCAAGCAAACTCCAAGAAATCTTCTAGAACCTTCCAGAACATTCCGAAACCTTCTAGAATCTCCATACAAACACTCCGGAACATTTCCTAACTTAGAAAATGATCCCCAATATATGAATCTTATTCTCCGGACAATTCCGGATCTCCTCGTGATGTCCCGGATCCAATACGAGACTCCGAACAACATTCGGTCTCCAATGCACATTCCATATCTACTTAAAACAACTTCGAACCTTAAGTGTGTCACCCTACGGTTCGTTAATATGCAGACATGATGAAGACACCTCTCCGATCAATAACCATCAGTGGGATCTGGAGATCCATAATGGCTCCCACATACTCAACGATGACTTCGTGATCGATAGAACCATTAACATACGAAACCAATTCCCTTTGTCACGCGATATTCTACTTATTCGAGGTTTGATCATCGGTATCTCCATACCTAGTTCTACCTCGTTACTGATAAGTACTCTTTACTCGTTCCATGTTATGTCATCCCTTGTGACCCAGTCACATGCTTGCAAGCTAACTAGATGACATTCCACCAAGAGGGCCCAGAGCATATCTATCCGTCATATGGATGGACAAATCCCAATCTTGGTCCATGCGCTTCAACACATACTTTCAGAATACCCAATGACACCTTTATAACCACCCAGTTACGAAGCGGCATTTGATGTCATCAAAGTAACCATCCGGTGATGGTGATTAACATAACCTCATGGTCGAAGGATTAGGTTACTATGCATTTGAAAGCTTATAGCAATACGAACTTAATGACTTGATCTTATGCTACGCTTACTATGGGTGTGTGTCCATCACATCATTCTCCTAATGATATAACCTTGTTATTAATGACATCCAATGTCCATGATCAGGAAACCATGATCATCATTTAATCAACAAGCTAGTTTAACAAGAGGCTTACTAGGGACTCTTTTATGTTTACAAAACACACATGTATTAATGTTTCCGATTAATACAATTATAGCATGGGATGTAAACATTTATCATAAACATAAATATATAATAATAACCACTTTATTATTGCCTCTTGGGCATATCTCTAATAGTCTCCCACTTGCACTAGAGTCAATAATCTAGTTAAAAACTTGTGCATTCAACACCTATGGCTTTCTGGTGTTGTATAGACACTATTGCTAGTGGTAAACATAATCTTCGGATCTGACACTTCCAGGTCCGTGTGTATTTGCATTTCCTTGCGTTTCTACGCATTACTCATTCTCCAATGAGATGGCATTGTATAAATTTGGTCCTTTGGTGAGACCTTTAGTTCCTTGGGATTAAATCATGTTGATACAATTGTCATACAATGTATCTTCATAGTATTATCCCGCTATGAACCACACCTAGTTTGATAACAAACTACTTGATGCAAATGCCCTCATTTGCTGCTACAATAGTAGTCATATACTTAGCCTTTTGCTGTAGTATCTGTCACAATGTTTCAACTTTGGTACTCAACCAAATCGGTTATGGAACTTCCTTTCCATTACATTATGCCACCCATAGTTTAAATTGAGATAAACTTAATTTGTGACAAAACTAGTATCAATGCAACAATTTACAATGAACTATTTGTCACCACTATATAAATAATATATTCTTAGTTCTTCCAAAGATCATAGGAATATCCCTACTATTGTCCAATGATCATCTTATGAGTCATTCTGGTATATGCTCATAACATTTAGAGTATAGGACATATCTGGATGTGTACATCTCAAAGAATGATTGATCAAAATATTCTTGTGATTTCACCAAGTGCCAAAACACTTGAATCTCGTGTCAACACACTTGAATCTTGATTCAATCCTTTTCGTGCGTCAAGAACCTTTCTTGTTGTTTCCATATTGAACTTATTCAACATCTTATCTATGTACATTTGGCAAAACCATATTAGCGCCTCAATCTATCCATATAGACATTGATGCCTAATTCTTGGGTTATGCCTAAGTCTTTCATCGAAATGAGATTCTTAACCTGTGTCAATAAAAGATACATCATTTCTAATCAATATGTCTTTCACATAATGTATTAGAAATATGTCTTAGCGCTCCCACTTAATTTCTTGCAAAAATGCAAGCATCTTCATCGTCTCTGATGAAATTAAACCTTTTAACGGTTTCATCACGGTGAAGATTCCAACTCCGCGATGCTCACTTCAACCATTGAAGTTTTGCATACTCTTTTAGCATCCTTTGAATTAACAAAACCCTTTGGATCGTGTCATGGACACATCCTAGGTAACCATTCTATTAGAAAAACTTGTTTTATTTGTTCAACTACCATATACCAAAATATATGTAGTGGTTGCTACATTAATCCGTCCAGACTAAATATCGCTATGAAAGATCAAACCTTATCATAGTCAATTCCTTGAACATTGTCGTAAACTCTTTCCGATATGTCGACTATTTCATAGATGTGAAACATCCATGTCTATTTCTTTATAGATCCATATACGACTGTAAGGTCTTGCACCTTTCCAGAGGGTCTTTCAAATTCAAAGCTTGATTTCTCGTGTATGGAATTATCACGGATTTTATGGCTTCAAGCCACTTAACGAAGTCAGGGCCCATCATTGCTTCTTTGCATGTAGTCGGTTCATCATTGTCAAACAACAATGATTTAACTCTCAAATCTTGGCATTTGATTACTTACCCGACCTACTTGGTTCAATAGTAACTTAGATCTCCGTGACCACAACCTTTGAGGCACGTGAGCCATGAGCATTATTGTCGCCTCCCAGACACTTTCCGACGCCAAGCAACTCAAGACATATTAGCCAAGGTTCAACAACCTTGTCAAAGTTCTATTGTCCTCCCACTTAACTTTTCACCAAAAATTCCTTCTCAAGAAACTCGACATTCTAAGCGACAAACACTTTTGTCTTCGGTGTTATGGAGGAATACCCAATGGTTATTCGAAATAACCTATAAAGACATGCTCATCCGACTTTGGTTGTAAATACTTTACTTATGCCTAGCATACCAAAAATTTAAGAAAGGACAACCTGGGTTTTATCCCAAACCATGACTTATATGGTGTCATTTCAACGGATCACGATGGAGCTCTTTTCAGTGTAAAAGAGGTAGTCACTAAAGCTTTAATCTTTAAAATATAATGGCAGTTTTATAAATGACACCTTTGATCTTACCATGTCAAACAAGGTTTCATTACATATCTTGAACACTCCATACTCCTATGGTGTTTTGGGAAATGCAAATCCATGGAACGTTTCTTCAAATCTTAGGTGTTTTGCTAAACTTGTAACTCAAACATCTTTATGATCCAATCATAAACTTTTTTATTTTCTTGTTACAATAATTTTCCACTTTATCTTGAAAGTCTTTGAACATTTTCAAATGTTTCATACTTCTTCCTTATTGAGTAAGTATATACATATACTCACTCAAATCTTCGGAAAAAAGCATATGAAATTGAAATCCATCGCCCACGACTACACATAATGGACTATATACATCAATATGTACAAATTCCAATCAGTTAGTCGTCCGTTCCTCTTTTGGCCTACGAACGGAGTTTTAATTATCTCTAGGAAAGTATCACAAGCGTCATTTGATCAAAATCAAAGACTCCAAAAATCCATCAACATGGAGTTTCTTCATGTATCTCTTTCAATATAATTTAAACGGCGATGTCACTTCGCAAGTAATCATTTGTTTTGCGACATTTTAGCATTAGTTTTATGGTCGTTATTTCTCCAATCAGACTTGTATATCATCCATCTATTATGGAATACGGTAATTATTTGAAGAACCTTTTTGTCGTCATAATACCTGATCAAAATAACAATTATTGAAACAAATCTTGAAGGCAAGCTTTGATGTTAACGAGCAACACAACAACCCTTTGTTTGTTTTCGATGAACATCATCACATATTCTCTTACTAGTTACTTAGGCCATTGCAGTTTATGAATTGTGTTGTCCTGTATGACACTTCATACCAACCAATTCGGTATCCAATACCGCAGAACTACATTGTTTAACAAGCAAGGAATACAGCCATAACATGTATCTTCTATATACCTAAGTTGGATATCTCCAATCTTTTCTTTTCTGCCAAATATTTTATAGATTCTCTTTCAACAATTCCTTTTCTTTTAAAAGAATCTATCAACATCAATAGTGGTGTCATTCACATGACACATAGTACAAAGTGTGTATAGTCAAATACTAATATCTTTGGACTTGCACTTTGAAGTGGATCACCTTCATCAAATGTTTGGCATTCTTTCAAACTTCCATTCTTTAGTAATCTTTTAGTGTAGTAAATATTTTACTTACATCTTCTATTCATCCTTATCATGACAATTTTCATGATCAAGCTGCTATAGCTTATAAAGGTGAACTGCGAGTATAATGTTTCTTTTTCAAAACCTTTTGGAGGATTAGGACGACTGGCGTCTCCAACCTTCACAAATTCTCATCAAATATGAGGACGTATACTCTATCATGTTATAACCAACACATTGTTTTAGATATCGCAATACCTTTCACATATGATGGTTTCTGAAACATTGCTTTCAGCTCTTAGATAAACTTGATATTAAAAACAATCTTTTGAGTATCAAGAATCATGGAGGCAAACATGATACATTAGATACTAACACTGGAATTGTTACTCTTGAATTAATACTGTTTATTAAACTTCCTAGAGTAAACGGAGTTTGCTGAAAGTTTGCAATATGACTTTTAAACTTTAGATTGACACTCAAAACAATACGATACCAGTTCGTAAAGAAAATATCCAGAATTTCTATAGTTCCACTATCTCAACTATAACTAAACGTAAGGTGGTGAACGGACGCCAATGACTACAACAAACTATGCAAATTCACTTTGATTGTGTTTATGATAAATTGAGTTCGACTAATCCAAATTACAAAAGAACTCCCACTCAAAACAACATCCCTCGAGTTGTTTTAGTGATTACACGAACCAAATCCACTACACCAAGTCCGATCATCACGTGAGATGATGCAGCTTTAAAGGCGAACAATCAACATGTTCATCATATCATCCATATGACTCATGCTTTACCTTTCGGTATTCCGTGTTCCAAGACCATGTCTGTACATGCTAGGCTTGTCAAGGTTAACCTTAGTATCCGCATGTGCAAATCTGGCTTGCACCCATCGTATGCACACGTAGAATCTATCACACCCGATCATCACGAGATGCTTCGAAACGACGAGTCTTAGCAACGGTGCCAACTAAGGACGAACACTTTATTACTTGATATTTAGTGAGAGGGATCATCCTATAATGCTACCGTCGCGATCTAAGCAATACAAGATGCATAAAGGATTAACATCACATGCAATTCATAATTAGTGTGATATGATATGGCCCTTTCTTCTTATGCCTTTTGATCTCCATCTCCAAAGCACGGACATGATCTCCATCATCACCAGCATTAAGTCCAAGGTCATGGCGCGCTTCATGGTTGTCCATCATCACTAGCAACTATTACAATTACTTGGAATAAAGCTATTACAAGATGAATAAACACTTGTGTCTTAATAGAATTAAAGACAACCATTAGTTCTCACGGTTGCCATATTACAATAAGAATCATTGCATACATCAAATATAATCACAATCACATGATGGCCATATCACATCACAAAACCCCTGCAAAAACAAGTTAGACGCCTCTAATTTTCTTTGCATGTTTTACGTGGTTTGGGGATTTCGAATAAGAACGGATCTTACCTACGAAACTGAACCACAACATTGATACAAGTGCTATCAAGTGCAAAGTGTAGATTGGATCTATACTATGGTAGGAGAGACAGACACCCGCAAAGCCACTTGTGCAAAGCAAGTTACACGTCAAGCGTGGAGCAAGTCTCATGTGCGATGACATGTAAGGTTAGCCTGAGCCGCTTCATCCCACCATACCGCAAGATGCAAAGTACACAAAGCAAAATACGACACGAGCACCAATGCCCACAAAACCATTGTGTTCTACTCGTGCAACAGATCTACGCATAGACACGGCTCTGATACCACTGATGGGTTCGTAGCATGGAAAACAAAAAATTTCTACCGCAAGAACGAACAAAACCCAGATCTAATCTAGATAAAAGCCAAGATCTAATCTATTAGACATGTGCAACGAGATAGATCTATACTAACCCTCGTAGATCCGAAAGCATTACGAGATTAGATCTCGGAGTTGATGTAGTCGATCACTTGCCGATCTCAAGATCGTGTGGACGATCCTTCCCAGGCCGATCCCAAGGCTTCCGCAATGGTCACACGCGTCGGAGTCGGCAGACCTTCCTCTCCTGCTCCAATGAAAGCGGAGGTAGTAGATCTTCTCCACGGAATCCCAGCAGCACGACGGTGTGGTGGTGGTGGTGGAGTAGAGATTTCTGCAGGGCTTCGCCTAAGCCGGAGCAGAGCGAAGAAGGAGGAGAGAGGCGGCGGCTAGGGTTTGTTATGGGAGAGTTCTAGGGGGTGGCGCCCCCTCCCCTCTATTTAAAGGAGGGAGGCGCCATGGGAGGGGGAGTCCTAGTAGGACTCCCCTTCCTCCTTGGCCGGCGGATTGGGAGGAGGGAGGAATCCTCCTCTCCCATGAATCCGTGTCTTGCCCCACAAAGACTCCTTGATCCTTTCTTGGTTTTCAAGCAAACTCCAAGAAATCTTCTAGAACCTTCCAGAACATTCCGAAACCTTTTAGAATCTCCATACAAACACTCCGGAACATTTCCTAACTTATAAAATGATCCCCAATATATGAATCTTATTCTCCGGACAATTTCGGATCTCCTCGTGATGTCCCGGATCCAATCCGAGACTCCGAACAACATTCGGTCTCCAACGCACATTCCATGTCTACTTAAAACAACTTCAAACCTTAAGTGTGTCACCCTACGGTTCGTTAATATGCAGACATCATGAAGACACCTCTCCGATCAATAACCATCAGCGGGATCTGGAGATCCATAATGGCTCCCACATACTCAACGATGACTTTGTGATCGATAGAACCATTAACATACAAAACCAATTCCCTTTGTCACGCGATATTCTACTTATCCGAGGTTTGATCGTCGGTATCTCCATACCTAGTTCTACCTCACATCGATAAGTACTCTTTACTCGTTCCATGTTATGTCATCCCTCAGACCCAGTCACATGCTTGCAAGCTAACTAGATGACATTCCACCGAGAGGGCCTAGAGCATATCTATCCGTCATATGGATGGACAAATCCCAATCTTGGTCCATGCGCTTCAACACATACTTTCAGAATACCCAATGACACCTTTATAACCACCCAGTTACGAAGCGGCGTTTGATGTCATCAAAGTACCCATCCGGTGATGGTGATTAACATAACCTCATGGTCGAAGGATTAGGTTACTATGCATTTGAAAGCTTATAGCAATACGAACTTAATGACTTGATCTTATGCTACGCTTACTATGGGTGTGTGTCCATCACATCATTCTCCTAATGATATAATCTTGTTATTAATGACATCCAATGTCCATGATCAGGAAACCATGATCATCATTTAATCAACAAGCTAGTTTAACAAGAGGCTTACTAGGGACTCTTTTATGTTTACAAAACACACATGTATTAATGTTTCCGGTTAATACAATTATAGCATGGGATGTAAACATTTATCATAAACATAAAGATATAATAATAACCACTTTATTATTGCCTCTTGGGCATATCTCCAACAGATTGAGCAATGTAGTTTTCTATTTATTTATGTTTATTTAGGTCATATATACATGGAAAACCAATGTTGGGACCAAGATTCCACCAGCAGCCGTTCGTTTGATCCGTTGCGGGAGTTTCTTCTTACATGTTCAACACTTTTCTAAGTGTTATCACATGCAAGTGAACATGCTCACACCCAGGACCTAGGAATTGCATCTATGGACCTTCCACCACTATTGTACATGTATTCTAAGGCCACTTGCATTTTTTCGTGTGATTCCAACGCTCCGACGGTATTTTTCTACCGAAACCCTAGTCTATGGGCCCCGCAGGTGTACCCCAAGGATTTCTCCATACGAGGGTTGAACAATGTAGTTTTCTATTTGTTTATGTTTATTTAGGTCATATATACATGGAAAACCAATGTTGGGACCAAGATTCCACCAGCAGCCCTTCGTTTGATTCGTTGCGGGAGTTTCTTCTTACATGTTCAACACTTTTCTAAGTGTTATCGCATGCAAGTGAACATGCTCACACCCGGGAGCTAGGAATTGCATCTATGGACCTTCCACCACTCTTGTACATGTATGCTAAGGCCACTTGCATTTTTTTCGCGTGATTCCAACGCTCCGACGGTATTTTTCCACCGAAACCCTAGTCTGTGGGCCCCGCAGGTGTACCCCAAGGCTTTCTCCGTACGAGGGTTGAATAATGTACTTTTTTGTTGATTTAGGTTAATTCATGTCATATCTACATGGAAAACCAAGGTTGAAACCAAGATTCCACCGTTGGCCCCCCATTTGATCCGTAGCGGGAGTTTGCTCCTAGATGTCTAACACTTTTCTAAGTGTTATCACATGCACATGAACATGCTCATACACGGGAGCTACACATTGCATCTATGGACCTTCCACCAAACTATTACATGTATGATAGGTCCACTTGCAAGTTTTCACGTGATTCTGGCGCTCCAACGGTCTATTTCCACCGAAACCCTAGTCTGTGGGACCCATAGGTCTACCCCCATAGCATTCTCTATGAGGGGGTTGACCAATGTAGTTTTCTATTGGTTTATGTTTATTTAGGTCATATCTACATGGAAAACCAATGTTAGGACCAAGATTCCACCGGTAGCCCTCCGTTTGATCCGTTGAGGGAGTTTCCTCCATCACGTCCAACACTTTTCTAAGTGTTATCCATGCACGTGAACATGCTCGCACACGGGGTTAGGAATTGCATCTATGGAACTTCCACCACACTTGTACATGTATGCTAGGCCCACTTGCAAGTTTTCTCGTGATTTCGGCGCTCCGATGGTCTTTTTCCAACGAAACCCTAGTATGTGGGCCCTGTAGATCTAGCCATATAGAAAGTCACACCAGAGAGCTTTGTATTGCAACATTGGGACTTCCACCACACTTACATGGATGTGCTAGGTCTACGTGCAAGGTTTTGTTCGATTCTAGTTTGTGGGCCCTGGCGGTCTATTCCATGTAGCTCGTTCTATATATGTGACATATTAATAGAAACTAGAAATATTATGCAACAAAAAAAATCAAATCCAAACATATTTATTCACACATGCATATGTATACATAAAATAAAATGTCTAATATAATAGCCTTTTTTTAGAATCAACGCTTTGCATATAAATATATACCAAAAAAATCGACACAAACATATTTAATTCACACTTGTAGCAAGGCTGAGGGGATTCCCCTCGGTGTAGGTATGGCAATGCTGAGGTCCTCTAGGCGTAGGTCCTGCTATACACGTGATATATTACTAGAAACTTAATGTACCATGCAACCAGAAAAATCAAATGCAAACATATTTAACTCACACATGTATATATATACCGAAAATAAAAGGCCTACTATAATTGTTTTTTTAGAAACGAGCCAATTGAGAGGTGTTGTAGCAATGCTGAGGGGATTCCCATCGGCGTAGGTGTAGCAGCGCTGAGGGGATTCCCCTCGGCGTAGGTCCTGCCGTGAACACAACGAGTGCACTCTCGTGGCAACACCGACGGTCACCCCCTCGGCTTTGCGATGCGCCGTTAGTTTTCCCTGCGCAGAGCTACACCGACGGTAAACCCCTCGGCGTTGCCATACGCCGTGAACTCCATGTCCAGCCGTCGGCCCGGCGGACGAACGTGACTCGTGCTCAGCCTGTGGCGACGGTGCCCCTCGGCGTTGCTCTACCTATGCTGAGGGTATTCCTACGCCGATGGTCCCCCTCGGCGTTGCTCGTCTATGCCGACGGTTTGACTCTGCCGACGGTTTTTTGGCATCCCTAGGCACTGCTAGAGCTATGCCGAGGGTCCTCCTCGGCATTGAAATCCCCCTCGGCGTCTATGTTTGTTCCCGTAGTGATTGTCCAGGAGAACAAGACATTGATGAATCCAAGTGCTATGAACACCTTCACAAGAGACCGGTGGGATTCTGGCTAGTGCTGGTCGCGGTGGAGGTGATGGCGGTAGTCTTGGTGATGCTTCGTTGAGTGATGGTGGTGCTCCGGTGAGCGGTAGTGATGATGGTGTTGCTTGATCTTGCTTTCTTCAGAGTGGTGGTGATAGGTTGTGTATATTTTGGGTCACTTTGATTGCAAGTATTGGATGTTAAAACTATTGTCTATTGTCATATTGGATGTCAAACATATGTATGCTCAAAACTGTGTGTTTTATGGTGTGGTGCGGATTCGGTTTTATGAATTTCGTTTTGCAAGATCTGTTCCACCGAAACTCGCCCACACTGTAAAACTGTTTTTCCGAACCACTTATGGATGTTTTGAGGGCTGGTATTTTAAGGTATATGCTAGAGTTGCTCTTAACTATGGAAGCATTTGTTAGAAAATACAGATATTTTGTTACTATTAAGGCGGAATAAGTCTAGCGTGAAATGAAAAACTCTCCTGGATATGCTGGGCCGTTGGCTTGGACACAGACCCGTGATTTAGCCTGTCATGACCAGCGGCCTACACAGTACATGGCCTGGTCCATCTTTCCTCTGCCCCTCATGGTCGAATGGCGACCCTCCAAGACCACAATGAGGTGGTTCTTCTTCCTCTTGGCCTCAGACTGATTGGGAGGATCTTCATCGACCTCGAAGCAGTATCCATGGCCAACATCGCCCCAAGTGGCTCGTTCCCAGTGGTGGCAGCGGCGGCACCCGCCTTGGTAGGTCGCCAGTTTGCGGTGGAGAAGGCCAAGACCTCGATTGCTTTTTCGATATTTTCCATAGGATCCATAATTCTCCTATCCCTTAGGGCATGTATGCAATTCCATACCCGCCGCTTGGAATAGAGCTTCTCGGGCCTTTTGTGTTAAAAAAGGAAATGATGGGATGCGGATGAAATTATCCTGGATGCGCTGGCTTGGACACGGACCCGTGATTGGACCGTCGTCGTTGCACTTGCACACGAGTACACGATGGTGATCTGATCAGTGCAGTACCCACTAGCCAGCGGTCTACACAGTGCACACTCTACTGTAGTGCAAGCCTGGGTTCAAGGAGTCGGGGTGCCTCCACTCTCCATGTTGACGCGCTTGGGGCACGTCTAGTCTAGAGACCTAACCAAGCCCACATGCCCGGGACGGGGGCTGTCTCTGTCTGTGGGAACATGCGAGCAGCACCGCGCCGATTCTTTCGCAGCATGGATGTCTTCTCGTTGCCAGTTGCGCCGTATACTTCAGACGCATCATTTCACGACGGCAAAAGTCCGTCTCGCAACAGACAAACCGGCGACTGACCTCGTCGGGGGTCGGGCCCCTGTGGCCGGCCGGCAGCCGGTCGTCGTCGGCCCCGGACAGGTAATGATGCCACTGGAGAGTAGAGGACGGGCCACGGGCGCCGTTCAAGGAAGGGTAGAGCAAATCGCGGTGGCCTTCGCTCGCCGTCGGAGATCAATAAAATCTTCTGTAAAATTTCCCTGATCGATCTCATTGTTTAAGCAATCAGCCAGCCTATCTTGGTTTGTGTTGCCGGGACGTCGTGTCCACTGCAGGATGGTTCGCCGCAGACCAGTGCATAGTCCGATCGAGCATGCCCGCAAGCTTCATCTTGTCTTTGCTTTTCATGTTCTGCCGACAGGACAGTACGGCGTGTCGCCCTGGTGGCGCCGATTCCCTACAAGTGCTGTACATTTGCCCTGATTTCTACTGTATTACGAAGAAACAAAACAAAAAAAACACTTTCACGGTCCACAACACTGAAAAATGACTGAATCCCCCGCTCCCGAATCATCAAATAGACTCGTTCTCTATAGATGTCGAATCAGGTAGACCTAAATAATAAGTAGCACCTTGTGCTCATGGAGTCGGTACGCCATGTCCTTCTCCGCACCATGAAGCACAGGGAGCACTAGCAGATATAGTCCGGCAATTATCTTCCATCGTGCAGGACGAACCAAACCGGTCCACAAACGGACCGACGTTCGTGTGAGCCAGCAGAGCGCGCACACACCACGAGAGTCCAGAGCGGCGGGGTGGAAGACAAATTCAGTGGTTGGTTGCATCACCATCCTCTACGGACGCTCGGTGTCTGTCTGATTCTGATCCTGCGGCTCATGAATTCTTCATGGGGATAAACTCCACCGGGAGCTTTTGGTGGGAAGCGTTGCTGTTCGAGCCCATATCCAGCGTTCGGAGACAGTGCGTGCGACAACGGTTGGAAAGAGGGCGATATATGCAGCGATCGAGTTTGTTGGACGTCAAGGTGGTCCTGTAACAGAAAGCAGAAGAGGCAGGGAGATCTCTTGTTTTTCCTCTGGTTTCCTGGATCGACTCCCCGAGAGGTTATTTGGATGCGACCTAGTCCAGCAATGGAAATACTTGAGTCTGACTCGAATTGAACATGTATCTCCTTTACTCTTTTCATATCCATCGCCATCACGGCTATGAAGTGTTTTCTTTTCTACCTAAGGAATCTCCACCGACGTAACCTAGCGTGTTTGAATCAGTCAGTTTGCATCTGTCCGCAATGGTCCGTTTAGATCGGCTGTGCCCAACAGCATGAACATGCGAGAGAGGTCAGGCCAACCAAACAGTCCATGGACAGCAGGCGAGAAGCGCCAAGCCAAATCCACAGCTCCCGAAGGGAGCAACCAGGCAATCGCCGGATCTAGTCCCCATTGGCTCGAATCCAACACCTCAACCACTCCAACGCCGAGGGGTGGGCTCTCAAGCCCCTGAAACCATAGATAGCAGGGCTCGCCCAGCCCTAATCAGGCCCAGTTGAGCCTAGATATGGGCCAAGGGCCGGAGCCCCGCCGTCGCAGGCCCAATTGAGCCTAGATCTCTGCTAATCCAGTTTTTCATGCTCAAACTAAATATATTGAGATTGATTTCTACTTTATTCGTGAACGGGTTGCTAGCAAGCAACTCGACGTTAAGTTTATCTCCAACAAGGATCAAATTGTTGATGGCTTCACTAAAATGTTGTGCTCTAAAAAATTAGATGAGTTTGAACGTAATCTAAATCTTTTCAAACTTTGGATTAAAGGAGAGGGGGTCTTAGACAGTTTTGTAACCTATTCATATCAGGTATGGAGTAGTACTCTACCCTGTATTGTACACGCCACCGTGAGGGCTTTACCCATGCCATTTAACACACAATCGGTATCCCTCAAGAGAGAGCTAGTGGAGCCGCTCCCTCCCTGAACCTTATCCTCCTCCCCCTTCGCTTGTTTGCCGCCACCTAGTTTTCGGGCCGCTCACGAGCCTCTCCCGCTGGAATAGCCGTCTGGAGGTGGCGAAGGAGCGGTGCCAGGGTAGATGTAGGCTCTAGGTTTTTTAGGGTAGCTAGGTGTTGGATTTATGCCTTAGTTTGGCTTGTAGTCGTGAGGTGGCTGGAGGTTCTGTTCCCCGAGACTTGCGGTCGCCGGTGGCTTCTCTTCCTTGACGCGGAGCTCCGGTGGTCAGAGCCTTGTGCTGAGGCGGATGGCTGCTTCCTCCTCAAATAAAGGGGCTTTCAGGTCTAGGCGTCGTCTTAGGTTGCAGAGACTGGAAGCGGTCATGCCTCTCCTGGTTGGCCGAGGTGGCGAGGAAGAGAGGTGTTGTGGCAAGGCGCGTGGTGGGAAGGAGTCGCTCTCGACCGGCCGTGGAGGCGAGGGGAAGAGACTTCACTTTGCGTCATCCTCTGCTACCTGGAGAAGGTACTATCGACTTCGAGTTCGTCGTTGCTGCATATTCTTTGGCTTCTCCTCCTCATCTCGGACAGGAGTTCTGAGGAGGAAGCTCGTTTTCTTTGCGCGGCGGCGATGGATTCTGGCTGATCGTTGTTGTTGCTCCCATTTTGGTTTGCTCTGCCTGGGCGCTGAGGTAGCGACTAGAAGCTATGGAATTTCGAGGAGTAGCGGCGAAGATCTGCCTGTGGCTGCGTTTGATGTTCATCCATAGTGGTTTGAAGCCGATGAAGTTTTTGCTGGGCCACTGCCCTCTCTAGTCGAAGAGCGACCTGATCTTTCAACCTCCTTCGGAGGACCTGTTTCTAAGCCAGTGCGCCAGTGCTCGACGCCTCTGCTTCTTCAAGTGGTTCGTCCCCGGAGGAGCTTGGGCGGCAGGTGGCATTGGCTCCTCGCCGGGAAAGAGAGACAAGCGAGCAGTTCCATCTCCGATCTCAGTAGCGCGGCGGCGCTATCTGGAGGTCACCGGCGAGAAGGCAGAGGATGATGGCCAGGGCTTGATTGCTTTTCCGTCTGTAGCTCTAGGGTTCTCTGTGTAAAGTTGGAAGCCCTTATCTTGAATTTTTGGTCTTTCTATGCAAGAGATGGCAAAGGGCCTCCATGTAAATTGTAGGTGCCTTTGATTTAATTGCAGCTTCTTGGTCCTTCTGGGCCGTTCCTGGTTAAAAAAAAACGGGGTCAACCGTTCCCTCACGATCAACATCTACATCACTTTGCTAGATGCTGAACAATACGAATTCAGCTGTGCCACTAATATTTGAGGGCCCACGGCTCCACGAGATTATCTACAAATATCCGCCCGCGATCCCTCACGTCGAGCGTCTCATCGGCATGCATGTGCCCCTGCCGCGCAACGCATGCGCCGCTCGGACCCAACGGCGCCCGCGCGGCGGGGCTGGCCCCAAGCACATCAGCCGGCACGTAGGGCACCCTCGCGCACGCGTACCCTTGTGGCCTTGGTTCACTGGCCATGGACGACCAGCATATCCACGGTCAGTGATCTTGGCCCCGGCTTTCTAAATTCTAATGCAGGGCAGCCATGTGACGTGCCTGGGGAGAGGGAGAGTGCGCTGCTCTCCCAACCGCTGGCACAAAGGATTAACCCTGCGTTTTCCTCGGGGCTTCCTGTCCAGCACTCCAGCCGTATGCACCGTCTTCCTCCCATGACTCGCAGAAAACAGAAAACTCCTATGATCTTCCCCGGAAACAGGACAAGAGCGGATCTGGGAGGACAAGCTCATTTGATGCCAGTACGAGCAATAGCAAGCAGGGCCACGTGCTTCAGACCGAAGTGGTAGGTATACGTACACTGATACACGTTGGCCGGTGCCCACACTCGGAAACACCGCACGGGATACAGACACATCAGCTGCGCTCTCGCTGGCGCGTACAGTCACATCCTCAGTCCCCTGCACCTACGTTTCAGATATCTTTACAGACGTGGCGTCAGTCGTAGGCGGCGCTGAAGAAGACCTTGGCGGTGTTGCCGGCGAGTATCTGGAGCACGCCGGCGTTGGACCGGACGACGCACCGCGGCGACTTGAACTGGCTCACGGGGGCGCCCAGCGACAGGTAGTGCCGCAGCACCTTGTGGAAGGTGCCCCGCTGCAGCACCCGCAACTCCAGCGGGCCGATGGCGCCCGACCGCCGCGACCCCACGTACCCGGGGTCCGCGAAGGACCGGTCCAGCTCGTCGCAGCACCCCTGCAGCGCGTCGTCGGCGGCGCTGCCGTCCGCGGCGGCGGCGTTGAGCTCGAAGAAGACCACGTAGTGGCCCGGGTCCGACGACATGTCCGCGTGGCTCGTGTAGTCCACCACCTCCAGCTTCTCGGCCGCTAGGAACTTGGCCGACGCGCTGTCCACGGCCAGCTGCAGGTCCTGCTCGCTGTTCTTGTCGATGTTGATGGACAGCATCAGGTTGCGGCGGCACACGAACTTGAGCTTCGGCGTCGCGTTGTGGAAACCGGCAACCTGCACAACGTCGCCCAGACGGTACCGGTACAATCCTGACAAAATGTTGAACTCAGAATCAGTAAATTCATTCACCAATAAATAAATCCAGTAACCAAACCGAGAATTCCACTAGACATCAAGATTTGTTTAACCAGAGTATGGAGCGCTTGTTACGAGAACAATTGTCCAGTTAGAGCATTTCACAACACATAACTGCAGTACATTTTTTTTCCAGAAAGTAACCTGACATTATACGGCAGTACAAAGCATCCCAGAGTGGAATCCAGCCAAAATCCCACTTCTAGTTCAATTGTCAAATTCGAGTTCAAAATTTTGCTCCAAATTTAAACTAGAATTTGATAAATAAACTACAAGTGTGATTTTGGTGGGATACTTAAACAATTTCTACGGGCGCTTTGTTATGTACAAGGCTTACGGACGGACGTGGCGTTCTGTTGTTCCTCCGTGGGTTGAATTCTTGGAGCAACCGTTGACACATTGAGTGCGATCACGATGCGTCCGTAAAATCCTTCCGCAAACTACATTAAGGAACCTTCCACGACCGTTTTGGCATTGACATGTGCTAGAGACCTCGCGTAGTCGGATCCGCTCTTCCACAAGCTCAGAGATCCTTGTTTATGTTGAGGGTTTGGTCTACCAAAAAAACCGTAGCCCCCCCCCCTCCCCCAATTTTTAAAGTCACCCATGGTCGTGATCGTCGTGCCACGACAACCTGACAGTGGGTCCTACTATCAAAAACATCATTAACGCGACTAACCAAAGCATCAATGCACATTACAAATAACCAGCACAAGATTGATGGATTTTTGCAATTTTTGAAAAAGTGGTGGATTCACAAACTTTTCGCCAAATTGTGCCACCACAACCCCGACTTCCATGATCATGGGACCCGTCGCAGCCACACCTCCGTGCTCATCAAGCGATCTTAATACCGTCTTGAAGTTAGTTTGTTGTGATTTCTTACCCCCAAAAAAAACATAGTAGACTAATACCAAAGGCATACATGCTTTCCCACAACAAAAGAAGAAAGACATGCTAAATCCTAATACGGCATGTAAAATGACAATCCAACAACATAAGACAAACTTGCGGCGATGCAAACAAATTTCTAGTAGTATAGTATTCTATAGTACGGACTCCTCCTACGTAGTAGCAGCTATGAGCCGGTGACCAGTCTATGTTCACAGATTGGACATGCATCTGTACGTGGCCACTTGCATATCGTGCCGTGACACCCGTTCTTATCCGTTAATCTGCCAGGAGGAGGACCACGTACGGGACACGTCATCTCCGACCTCGTACGGTACGTGGCGGCGTGGCGCCCCATACCCACCTCGTCATCATCCGTGGAGCTAGCCATGCAGATGCAGTAGTAGGGATCAAATCATCAAAGTCCGAATGCTACGACAGATCCGACGGATTTGCTGACGTACTGAGAACCAATTTCCTAGCCGGTTTTGGTCTTGGTTCTTGTTTGACAGTTTGCAGCCGTTGCATTCACTCACGTGTGTGAAACTATGGTGTGCGAGTTGCGCCCTGCCCGGCCTGGTCAAAGCTAAGCTACTGTACGTTTAACCTGCTCCGGGAACGGAACAGTGCGAGAGTTCCAAGCTCTCTAGCTGCTGCTACAGTAGCTAAGTAAGGGCCAGACTGGAACGATGAACAAACGCAAAGCGACAGAGACCGCCATAGGAGTCACCTTTTGAGCAGGTTCAGATCAACACCTAATCCCTGAATTATCTACGCATGCCCGTACGTGTTTGATAGCCCGTGGATCTAGTCAATTACCAGCTCCCGAGCGGAAGTCAGGTACGTACCAATCATGATTTTTTTCTATCCTTTTGGTTTTGGAAAAACAAATATAAGCTATTTCAGAGACAAGTGAGAGGTCTATCTATGCAGTATGAAATGATTATGTTCACTTCAGACAGGGTGCTGAACAAGTCCTTGGGTCTTGCATCAATTTGTTTTTGCAGTGAAAAGGACTTGCGGCGCAGTCAACAAAGCTAATGTATACTACTACTTACTGTACTATTTTTCTTTTTTTTCGAATCAAAGTTAATGTATATACTCGGCGCACGGTGTAACTTTCATGCAGAGCATCCAGCACAAGCTACCTTCTGACAGTAACACCACAGCTAGTAATGATTTACGCACACCATCGAAGGGGATATATATATTCATACTACCATATGAAAATATACGTGATACTTTATCGGTTTGAGTATGTTCATATACTATATCTAAGATACTTCAAATCAAATTACATGAAAAAAATGCAAGTGGAACCATAGTTTGCATTATATTTCTAAAATACCCTTTACATTTATACGTAAAATAAGAGTATGTAAAAAACTTATACATACTATCTCAAAAGTAGTATATATACTATCAAATAGTCTTATAATACTTCATACTACACGTACATACTCTTCGGTATGACAGATACTACTTAGATGGTGAAAAACACACGTGGGTGTAGTTACACCTGGGAGTAGTAATATGTCCTATATATATATATATATATATATATATATATATATATATATATATATATATATGGTTTCGTGAATATCTAATGACACTGTAGCACTGCGACTTTGCTGTTCATCAATAATATCCCTGCAAAAGTGCTCGCCCACCCGGTATATGTCGCAACCACGCAAGGTCGGTCTGGATCATCAGATGGCCGCCGGCTTAATAATCTGTGTGACCAAATTGACCCACTAGACTAGACTAGACCAGATGACCCCCAACAGAAATACACGACGTCCACTTCAAATCGACCGGTGATGATCGCCTTTTATCTGCCTACTAAAAGCAACAGCCATTTGGAATTATGGATTTGTCTTACTGAAGAGTGGACGCTCCACTTGTTCGAAACGACGCTCGGTCGTAGCTAGTGAAGGAGTGATCACCCAGCACAAGGGTTTGGAAATTGGAACTCGAAGGCAACAGGCAAAGTCAATGCCCAGCTCCCTTGCCAAGTCAGAGGTGGAGTAGTATATATACTACAATGGGGTTTGTGTGGATTTGTCTGAAGAAAAATCTACCATCCTGTACTGTCAGCAAAGAAGAGAGCATGTAGACTGAAGAAGAAAAATCTACCATACTGTACTGACTCTGCGAACTACGGAACTTGATTCTTCTTTTCCAGCAGCTTATATATATAAAGGTTCAATGATTCATGCATGCAACAGCGAAACGTACGTAATAAAAGCGGTAAATCAAGGGTGTACAGTGGCGCATTCGTACCTGCGAACGTGGTCATGACCACCTCGTAGTGCTCGCCGACAGCGACCTCCGTCAGCCCGACGGGCTCCGCCTCGCCGTAACCGGGGCACGCGCCGCCATCGGGGCTGCAGGTAGGCCTGAGCGGGATGAACTCGAAGTAGCCGATGTCGGGGAGCACGGTGAACGTGGCGGCCTCCGGCGGCACGGCCGGCTCGACGTTGGCGCCGACCCACCCCTCGGAGGCCCCGTACTCGGCGGCGATCAGCGGCAGCCCGCCCGCGTAGTGCCGGAGCTTCCTCACGTAGTGCTCCATGGACCCCGTCATGATCCCGTACACGTACTTGGCGTTGGGCCACAGCGCCGGGATCACCCCGTACCAGTTGCTCAGGGCCGCGCACTTAGACGCCACGGCGTCCGCGAGCTCCGGGTTCGGCCGCCCGCCCAGGAGCGCCGACACGGCCTGCCGCACGGCGGGGGAGGTGACGCGGGTCGGGGACAGGGCGCCGCGGCGGATGTCGGCGCAGAGCTCCTCCCAGACGCGCTCGAAGGTCTGGAAGGCCAGCACCACGCTGTGCGCGAACGTGGCGGAGACCGTCTGCACCTCGTCGGCCCGGAGCAGGCCGCAGAGGAGGTGGCAGTAGAGCGACTGCGCGAAGTCGGCGCCGAAGATCACCTCGTCCGGGCTGCAGCTCTGCGACTGCACGTCCCGCATCGTCGCCTTGAACTCCTCGCTGCGGTACACGTTCGTGGTCGCCGTCGTCGCCGTCAGCCCGCCCTTGGTCGTGAACTGACGGCTGCTGTAGATGAACTGCAGCGCCTTGCCCTTCTCCACGGGGAACTCCCTGTCGTATCGTTGTTAAGAAGTTGGTTGTGTCACACGTCGTCCAAGAATTGACCTCATTAATGGAGATCGCCAGCTAGCTAGAACTATAACGAGACTGATAGTACGGAAAGAGACTGCAGGCGTACGTTTTTGCAGGCTTAGAGCATCGATTTGGTTAGAAGTATATTTGACTGATTACTCCATTTCAACTCATAATAGATCAATCGACACGTGGTGTATGAATTGGGAACATCAAAATTATGGCAGAGAACGACTCCAGGTACGGTTCAAGGCCGGGCACCAGAATTCGAAGGAAATCTGAAGGAGATTTGTGATCTGCTGGTAACTACCTGTTCCTGAAAGCGTAGGAGGTGCGGTATATCTGCATCGTGGACTTGACGAGCTCGTCGTTGAAGAGCAGGTACTTGCGCTTCCCCTGCGTCGTGCCGGAGCTGCACGCGCACCATCAAAATCAGACACTGATGAGAGCTAGCTAGTGGATGCGGTAGTAGCCTGCAGTGACCAAATTAGTACCTTAGGGAGATGGACGTGACGGGCTTGGCGGTGAGTACGGGCGTGGCGTCGCCGTCGACGATGCGGTTAATGTAGGGCTCGAGGTCCGCGTGCGTGGCGAGCGGCACGTAGGCCCTGAAGCTGTCGGGGTCGGTGCGGCCGGCGAGGCCCAGCCGCTGCAGGTACTCGGCGGCGCCGTTCTGGGCGAGGATCCGCCGCAGCGTCTCCTCCTGCACATTGGCGGCGTCCCGCGTCAGGCGGTCGAACTCGGCGATCACCTCCTCCCCGCTGAACTCGCCGCCCTTCTTCTCCAACATCCTGCTGCCGCTGCCGTCGCCGCTGCTGCTTCTTGAAGGACCACACTCGTTGACCCTCTACCCGGGCCGGGATTCGACCTGCTGCAAGGAGTACAAGAAGTGGAACCGAGTCATGAACATGGGGGGCGGTACGGTGGTTGTTCGGCTGTTGAAGACGGAGAAGAGGTTGACGCTAGCGACGAGACTCTGCGTCGATCGAACAGCTAGCGTTTGTGTACTCTCTTTTTTTGGATAAAAAGCTGAGCTCGCTCAAGTCGGACAAAACTAACAGCAAGACTTTTCTTGGACGGGACAAAACACCAGAGCGGCAGAAGGAGAGGATAGCACACAGTTATATAGTTTCGAAACAGCAGCCACAAGTGTGCTTTGCGCTGAAATTAAGACGATCGATCGAGGAGAGGGAAAGAAAATTGAGCGTGCAAAATCTGTTTGCCAAAATTACTAGTCGAGAAGAGGCAAAATTAGGTGGAGGCAGCAAGTGAAACCAAATGAAACGATGAACTGACGGCAGGAGCTCATCACGGAGAAGAAAAACATCGCAAGCGACAAGGAACAGGTAGTAGGAGACCCAAGAAAAGCGACCGCGCGGGCGCACCTCGGAGTGTCCGCCGCAGGACCGGAGGCGGCCGGGCATGCACGAGCACGGGCACCTCGCGCCGAGGCAACGGACAAACACCTAGGCCGTAGAGGGGATCGCGCGCGGTGTGGGGGAGTGTATGGTATGGCGAGGAGGCAGATGGAGAGGGCGCGGGCGCATATATACGCACACGCGCGCGACGGTCGGAGCCCCGGTTGAGCTGAAGTGAAATCTGCCTCCGTACGTGCGAGCGGGAAGGGGGTAGTAATAAGTATGGATCTGCCCGTAAGGTTTTGCCCGTAAGTATAGCATTATTGATAAGCATGTACAGCAACAAATGATCTTTTTGCCATGTCTTGTTGACGGGACACGTCCACCTGCTCTTCTTCTTGTGGCACGACACGATCGCGCTAGCTGCAGTAACCGAGTCTATGACCGCGGAAAGTTTCCCTATCCAATTTTATCCATTTTGCTGCAAGTGGAGGAGCTGAATTTAGGAGCAGTTTGATGATCATGTTTATGCCGTCACGGCTAGTGACAACGATGCCAAGCTAATCGCAACTTCCATCGAGCAATTGAGGATAATGCCTGTCTAGTACTACATGTTTATCTTAGTTTCCCGTTGACAATCATGTGTCTGGACATGTGTGTACTTCCACCATTTCATAATACCATGTATATTAAGTTCAAGTCAAAATTAAGATTTTATATGAAGAAGAGTAGCACGCTAGACACCACCGCATTGTCGTATCGCCTTCTGTCTTTGTAATCGGAGGGAACCCCTGTCCCTAGACGATCAAAAGACGTCATCATCGGCGGACTAGAGCTCACCCTTGAGCTCGAGCCGACGCATCAACAAACGTTGCACCTCGCCAAGACGTGTACACTACCATCGCAGACCGTCTTAAGGAAGCTTCACCGCACCGCCATCACACCGCAGTCGACAGAGAGACACGCCCTGGGATCCAAAACGGCACCTTCAAGAAGGAAGCGGCACCCAAAAGTTCCGACACCGCCCGATCCGAGGGATCTAGGGTTTTCACCCGGAGCAACAGGAGGGATGGGGAGGAAGCCGCGGCGACGTCTTCAGGAAGAAAACGGCGCCCATAGGCATCGCCGCCACGGGCCCTGGACACACCAGGAAGGTTTTCACCCTAGCAAAAAGTCCGTATACAAACCCGAGAATGGCCATCAACTGAACCACACCCACCACGAGCCACTCTCCAGTCATCATGCCGCCCTCGCGGCCGTAACCACCGGGCAGCACCCGAGCCGCGACCCTGCCGGAGCGCCATGGCTCCCACCGACCAGGACCGCCGCCTTGGTAATCATAGGGAGCTTGCCCCTCGCCCATCATCTAAGATGACAGGTTGCACGTGCGAGGCTGGCCACCCAAGCAACCGCAACGAGCACAGCTCCACGGTCACCTGACAACGTCAACCTCTCCGTCGCCCGCACCACCATGCTCATTTGTACCACACGTCATATGAAGCACAGTAGGCAGCCCACCGGCCAGTGAGATAGTTCCGAACAGCAAAAACCGTATGATCTAACCATGATCTAGATCTGGTCGTGGACTCGATCTCGATCCAGAAGCACGGGAAACCACCGAACATGCACCAAGCCCGGAACCCTAGCTGTGCTGGAACCCTCCCATGGCTTGATCTGGTCGCCCACGCTCCAGCTGCCAGATAACACCTTGGTGAAATCACCCTTGGGAGAGAAGAGGTAGTACAAGGTCCAAGAGGAGGGGAGAGGAGGCAAGGTTGGAGGAGGAGGAATTGGAGAATCCCCGCCGCCACCGCTGGTTGGCTGGCGGCCACCGGTGGCGACGACGAGGGTGGGAGCGCCGCAGGTGGAGGAGGTTGGTCCTAGGTTGGGGTCACCCCCGGTTCGCCCGCACGGGAGCGACACGAGAGCCTGGGGGTGGATAAACTTCTTAACAAAGCTTATGGATGCAGAGGCAAACTATTGTCTCATGGAGCTAAACTAGAATTGTTTCAAAGTGCGTTGGCTAGCATTCCTCTCTATTTGTTGGGTGTACGTAAAATTCTCTAAATGAGTTATTTCTCTAATAACTCTTAGTTAGCTCACTGCTTGTGGGATAACTATGAGGGTCTTTTCAAATATCATCTTGCCAGTTGGAGGCTAGTGTCTCTAAAAAAGGAATATGGGGGATACCTAATATTGCAGAAATGAACCTCTGCCTCCTAAATTCATGGGTAAGAAGATACCATTTAGATAAGAATAAATTGTGGAGAAAAACCATTGACCATAAATATGAAGTTAATGATCCAAACAATTTTGCTTCTTATTCTACTAATGTCTCTCCTTTCTGGAAGGGTGTTATGTGGGCTGCTAATGCAGAAAAATGGGATACCAATAGAAAGTGGGAGATGGTAGACAAACTAAATTATGGGAGGACCAATGGTTAGTTTAGCTATCCAATATTCGGATATGTATGCGATTACCAATGAGAAAACTATAAATATTTATGATGCATGGAATGATAAGCAATTAACGGTTACATTTAATTAGAAGATGTTCAGTAATGAGATGTTGAGTAGTTGGCATGAACTCTTGGGGATTGCCCAAACTATTCACTGTAGTGATGAGGAAGATACTATTTTATGGAAACTTGAACCTAATGGAATTTATATTGTCAGATCTGTGTATGTTGTGATTAACTTTAAAGGTGTAATGCATGTTCATGTCCATTCGGCAATGTTCCACCTAAAATTATTTTTTCCTTTGGTTGATGGCTCATAATAAGTTGTTGATCAGGGATGACGAGGGGTAACCTCGGCAATGCCTATGGTTATGGACTTAGGGTTTTGTGAAAAAGAGAACGCTAGGGATTTCGTCGGCTGATCAGACAAATAAGGGAGTCAAAGTCGTCTGATTGATTATGAACAAATCGATTACAGATCACTCAAGGCTTTTTTTCGGTACCTCTCCAGTGGCTCCTCCCAGCCTATATATAATAGGCTGGGTCCCGAGACCATATACGGATAGGTTACAAGTTACAATTATAATAGTAATACAATGTCGGTTTGTACTTCCTTATCTGACAAGCTATGCTTTCTGTCGGATGCTTTCTGGGCCTTTCTCTTGAGATTTGTGGGCTGTGGGCCTTTGTATAACCAGGGTAACCAATCATAATAACTCAAGTGTTCATACCCATGTTAGTAGTCCCTGCGACTCCATCCGAATCGTAGATTCAGGTTGAGTCTCAAAGACAATTTATGTTGTAAGCCAAAGTTTTTATTTATGTAACACGTTTATTTTCTTTAGTTTTAATTATTGTAGGGATTTGGTATAATAAGTCTGATGCATCTGATAGATCGAAAATCAGTTAATTTCTCCAGGGAAAAAACACCGTGAACTTACATCAAATTCAAGTCCCGAGGCTTGAACTCGGAGTTTGCTAGCGTAATTCAGTTCGATGTTGAGGTCTTATCGAATACTGAATTCCAGTTCTATTATTTCAGGTACCCAACGCGTCCGTCGGGATTTTTCATCATATCATTGATACGGATAATTTACTGGCAGAGCGCATTCATGTGCGGTTACCTTCATGTCGTTGACACGGCATTCATACTTATTATAGCGTCGGTCGCGGTCCGAAATTTTTGAGATTTCATCGACTGCCTTGTTTGGCTGTTGAAATAGCTGAAGTTATCAGCTTCTTGTTTTATCGGGTGAAGTATATAAACACTCCCGATGGGAGGAACCGTTTGAGGATACATGATGTAATACTCATAGGTTCATATTTTGTAGACTCCATCGGAGTTTTATATTTTCATCAGGTATGCTTTCAACACACGAGGATAATATTTCTTTGGGTCATGCTTGGCCTCATCTGTAAATCGTTGTTTTTCTATCAGGTGCACGACAGCACTCCCGACGGGAGTAGCCCTCTAGGCTATGTTCGGATGCTCGCATCATGACACAGGGTCGAAGTTTTTAAGAACAATATCTAGGGTCAATTTTTTGATTAGTCCACAACCTGCCTTAAGAAATTTGTCGGGTGCACGGCCAGCGCTCCCGATGCAAGGTGAACTTCTCCCGCTACAAGGCGAACATCTTCAGCTTCAATGCCACCAACTGCGACACCCATGGCTATCGACAATGACAATGGCGACACATATTCTAGTGAGCACATGTCCTGTATTTGTTTCTTTACCTAAGTTGGATTAGCACACTAATCGTGTTCATCATTCAATGTTCTGTAGAGTTTGATGAGCCTTTGGATGCTGCCATGCACGACGATGATGTCGAGGCCAACTCTGATTTAGAGCAGAATATCAAGTACAACTCGGAGCATAATTTTGAGGATGATGTTGAGGGTGATGAGGAGGATGCCGAGGACGTTGAATATGCCACTACTAGTGCATAAATTCGAGCATTGACTAGCAAATTCAGATCCAAAGCGTGGAAGGAATATGTTCTAGTCATTGTGGATGGACAAATTTCAGAAGGGAGGTGCAAGCATTGTCACAAGACGATCAATGCAAAACATGGTGCAGGAACCAGTGCCTTTTTGAAGCACTTGGACACAGATGCAATAAGCGAGATATTGCACTAAGGATTGTGCAAGGCCTGAATTTGACACTTCGCTCTCCTGATGACCGTCGGTTGAAGAATTCGAGCTTTGATCCAGTGATTGCAAGAAATGAGCTTGCTTGGATGATTGCACTACATGGGCTTCCATTTATCCTTGTGGAATATGATGGATTTAGAAGATCTGTAGCAAGTCTAAACCCAATGTTCAAGACAATAAGTCGGACAACCATCATAAATGACTTCGTAAAAGATTTTGGAGAGCAGAAGGTGGCACTACAGGAAATGTTTAAGGATGCTCAGTCCAGGTTTTCATTAACAACAGATATGTGGTCGAAGAACTAGTCTCTTGGTTATATGTGCATCATTACAACTATGTCACTGTAGATTGGGAAGTTAAGAAGAAAATTATCAACTTTTTCGTTGTGGAGACGCCACACACTAGAATTGAGATGTTCAATCAAGTTCTTGAATGCATCCAAGAATGGAACATTGAGTATTAGCTATTTGGAATCACATTGGATAACGCTGTACCGAATGATTCAATGGTCTTTGAGTTAAAGCACAATCTGGTGGACGAGATGGCTCTTCCAGTGAGTGGAGTGTTGCTACACAACCACTATGTAGCACATGTAATAAATCTCATCGTTCGTGATGGTCTAGACGCAGTGGAACTGAAAAACATTGTTAACAACATACGGGAGAGTGTAAAATATATCATATCATTAGAGGGAGAAAATAAAAAGTTCAAGATAATAATTGCTAAAGTTGGGATCCCTATTAGCCAGTGGCTCACTATGGACACTCCCACTCGTTGGAACTCCACCTATTTGATGAATGAGAAGGCCATGGATTATATTCGAGCATTTGATTCCTTGGCCAAGTAAGATTCAAATTACACATATGCTCTGTATGTGAAAGATTGGGAAAAGGCGACAGTTCTTTGCAAGGTGTTGACAGTATTTTATGATGTAACGATGGTAATTTCTGGTACATCATACCCTACATCAAATCTTTACTTTCATGAGATGTGGAAAATAAAGATCACTCTGCGCAATGAAGCCTCTAATGCTGATCTTGGACCGATGGTTGCTGTCATGAAAAGAAAGTTCAATAAGTATTGGTATGACATCTACATGACCCTTGCAATTCCGGTAATACTTGACCCACAATTGAATTTTAAGTATGTAGAGTTTCATCTCAAACAGGCCTTCGAAAATGACCCTCAATCACGGATCAAAAGAGTGAGAAAAACTTTCAGGAGTCTCTTCAATGAATATTTTTCTCAACTCAATAATGACAACACCAACTTATCACAAGAACCAGGACACGATCATAGTCAAATGGTCACTGCAGATGATGATATCTTTGGTGACTGGGATGACCACCTTAATGAGCAGAGGCAAGATCAAGTAACCACATAACTTGATTGATACTTGAATGAGAGTCCGATTTCGAGATCTGAAGAATTTGACATACTGAAATGGTGGAGTGCGAACTATGCAACCTATCTCACACTTGCTGCAATCGCGCGTGATGTGCTAGCAGTGCCTGCATCTACAGTTGCATCTGAATCTGCTTTTAGCATTGAACGAAGAATCTTGACAGACTTCCGTAGTAGGTTGAACGTCAAGAGTGTTGAGTACCTTATCTATTCACAGGATTGGTATCGAGGATCTAGTAAAACTAACACATTCAGCTTCATTGTCTGATGTAATTTCATTTTGTTGAAACTAATGTACTTGTATTTTAGATTCTCACCAGCGGGGAATGGGTGCAATAACTGACCTAGTTGACCTAAGAGATGCTGAGATTGAATCACCCTTAACATAGGTATTGTGGTTTTCTTGTTCTTGTACTGTATACAACTTGTTAAATAGTACTATTGGATACACCAGCTCTTAACTTTGCAGCAGTATCAATGAATTACCTTTTCATCCCGATATCAATCAATGAAATGCTATTACTAGGAGTTATGTACCGTATCCTTGCACTTGAAAGTATCAAATGTTTGATTAGATCACTCACAAGTTGGTCTTTGGTTACATTTTGCATTACCGGTAATTCATCTTTTGCTGCTTATTTATAAATCATGTTCATGTACTATGTTGAAAGTACTATCATTGTCATATTGAAAAGTATATTTTTGATCTTGAAAGAGAAGTGTCCTTCTCACATATTTACTAATGTGCTTCTATTATCTTCTTTACTGAGCAAGTAGCATCCAAAAGGTCGGAGTTAAAAAGGTTTATTCAGTCATGTATGCAAGGCACTTACCAATTTGTATTATTCAGTCATGATTGCTCTATAATATGGTGTTGCAAACTCATTGGTATTCAGTTGATTAACACTTCCATATTCCTTTCCTGCTCCTATGTGCAAATGATGTGGAAATGTAAGAACAAATAAGTTTTTTCTGCCTGTTGTTCCTGTGCAGAATTTATGAGAGATGAACAAATGATGTGGATTATTCAGTCATGATTGCTCCATAATCTGTTGCTTTCTGCATGTTGCAGCTAGTAGTTGTTCTAACAACAAGCTGATTCTGGCAGTAGATGCATTCACTAGATTAGGGCCTAACCTAAGATTACATGTTACCTAAGTTAATCACTGCATATAAAGAATTAAAAGTGTATATGCCATTTGGTTCCACCTTCCGGAGAATTTTGTCCTCCTCTTCGTCAAGGTGAATGGTTTGGGCCATCTCTAGCAATCGCCTTGATAGCCTTGGGGAGTAAAATAACACTTCATAGCCCCTACGGTGATGGATACGAAAAGAGTAAAGGAGATACATGTTCAGTTCGAGTCAGACTCAAGTATTTCCATTGTTGGACTACTAGGTCGCATCGGAAGGACCTCTCGGGGCGTCGGTCCAGGAAACCAGAGGAAAAACAAGAGATCTCCCTGCCTCTTCTGCCTTCTGTTACAGGGACCGCCTTGACATCCAACAAACTCGATCGCTGCATATATCGCCCTCTTTCCAACGGTTGTCGCACGCACTGTTTCCGAACGCTGGATATGCATGGGCTCGAACAGCGACGCTTCCCACCAAAAGCTCCCGGTGGAGTTTATCCCCATGAAGAATTCATGAGCCGCGTGCAGGGTCAGAATCAGACAGACACCGAGCGTCAGTAGAGGATGGTGATGCAACCAACCACTGAATTTGTCTTCCACCCCGCCGCCCTGGACTCTGGTGGTGTGTGTGTGCTCCGCTGGCTCACACGAACGTCGGTCCGTTTGTGGACTGGTTTGCTTCGTCCTGCACGTTGGAAGATTATTTGTTGGACTATATCTGCTAGTGCTCGCTATGCTTCATGGTGTGGAAAAGGACATGGTGTACCGACTCGATGAGCACAAGGTGCTACTTATTTGGGTCTACCTGATTCGACATCTATATAGAACGAGTCTATTCGGCGATTCGGGAGCCGGGAATTCAGTCATTTTTCAGTGTTGTGGACCGTGAAAGTGTTTTTTTTTTGTTTCTCCGTAATACAGTAGAAATAAGGGCAAATGTACAGCACTTGTAGGGAATCGGCGTCACCAGGGCGACACGCCGTACTGTCCTGTCGGCAGAACATGAAAAGCAAAGACAAGATGAAGCTTGCGGGCATGCTCGATCGGACTGTGCACTGGTCTGCGGCGGACCATCCTGCAGTGGACGCGACGTCCGGCAAACCAAACCAAGATAGGCTGGCTGATTGCAGTAGACAACGAGATAAGGAAAAATATACTACTCCCTCCGTTTCAAAATATAAAATGTTTTAGCTTTGTGAAAGAAGTGTATCTAGACCTCTTTTAGTGTCTAGGTTCATCTAGGTTTAGAATGAACTAGACATTAAAAAAGATCAAAAAAGGTCTAGATACACTTCTTTTACAAAACTAAAACATCTTATATTTTGGGAGTAGTGTCACCCATGCCACGTGTCAATTGCATGAGTTAGTTCGCGCAGGTGGGTTTGTCGACCGGTCCGTGTCCTACCTACCATATCCAGGAGAATTTCACAAGTTTCATTTCAGGCCCAACTTATTCCACCTTATCAGTTACAAGATATCCTTATATTTTCTAACAAATGCTTCCCTAGCTAAGTGTAACTCTAGCATATATCTTTAAATATTCAGCCTTTAAAATACGATATATGGGGGGGTGGGGGGGTGGGGGGGGGGGGGGGGAGGCAGAAAAATGGTTTTATAGTGTGGCGCGAGCGAACAAATCCCGCAAACAAAAACCATAAAACCGAATATACCATTTACGGGATCTGTTTCACCGGAACCTGCACCACACCTTAAAACACACATTTTTTAGCATACATATGTTTAACATCCAATGCGATAGTAGACAGTAGTTTTAACATCTAATAATTGCAATCAAAGTGATCCTAAATATACACAATCAATCACCACCACTTCGAAGAAAGCAAGATCAAACAACACTGTCACCACCACCACTCGCCGGAGCACCACCATTACTCACAAAAGCATCACCAAGACTACCACCATCACTTCCACCGCCATCACCACTAGACGGAATCACACAACTCTCTTGTGAAGGCGTCCGTTGCATTTGGAACGATCCAGGGCCGAGCAAGAAATTGAGATGAGCTAGGTCGAACATATAAGATCTAATTTTTTAAGGCACAAAAATAAGCCTATGCAATAAACAAATGGTCCACAAATATTTAATGTTCATAATTCAAGAAGTACAACTACCAACGACATGAAAAGACATAAAATGACTTATAAACTACCAACGCCGGTGTTATGCCGTTCATCGCTCGAAGTTGATGCAGGAAGGCGGACGAAGACATGCGGGCAGGAGATTGAGTTGCACGGGGCGGGGAGTGGCGGATGGACCACAGAAGAGGATGCGCGACGTGATAGGGGTCTACGAGTTGCGACTCGTCAGCGTGGGGTGCGTAGCCGAGCAGGGGAATTGGAGCATCTCTAACATGTGATGTAAAATAGGGCAGGCCAAAAAGATTATAAGGCACCAAAATTTGGGATTTAGGACACGAAAATGTCAACCGCTTTTCCAGATGATGCATTATGCAACACAGATGCCGCAATAGATGATGTAAAATAGGCCACTAAACCGCGATCCAATGGTCGGGAGGGAGGGAGGCGGATCTAACGGTCACCAGGCGCCGAGCTCGATTTTGACCAGTAGAGGTCACCGGAGACCAAGGAAAGACACCGAGGGTGGGGCAAGGGACGAAGGGGAACCCGGGGATGCAGGCGAAATCTGGTGGCGCTACGCTGAATCAACGGCGGATGCCAATGAAGACGACAAGAGCTCGGCAAGGAGCACGGACTATGGTGCTGAAATTTGCATCACTTGGGGCAAAATATGGGGCATGCTCTATTTTTTTTGCATTACCATATAGGTATAGGCCAACTGTTGGAAACCGTTTTTAAGCCCAACTATCATATAAATCAGGTTTTGTGGCACTTTGTCTATATTGCATCAGTTGCTGGAGATGCACTTGGATTGAGAGAGACGCCCAAAGAGGAATTTACCTGGGCGTCCGTCTGGTCATCCACACTAGATTTTTTCCCTTGGCAAGGCTAGAAATTAGCCTTTTTTCATTTGTTTGGTCCACGTGCTGGGTACCCTGCACATGAACTGGTGAGCCGGGTTGGCCGATCCTCCTCGACCCTTGGCGGCGTCGCCACTGGATCCATCATCATTATCTTCTTCTCCTCGGCCACGAGATCCACCAAGGCTTTCTTCTGCTCATTATGGACTCTCCTTGGCAATGAGCTCCGCCAATGAACACTGTCAATGACTTTATACAAACTGAGATGCACAAAATAGTTACGTAGTCATTAATTGGTGGTGTCGTTTAGTGGTGCATTTCACACTTGCTCGGCTACAAGCTGCTTTGATCACATCCCAATGAACTTGGAGTGATATATAGGTGTGTGCTGGTATGGAAGCAATATGAGGCATGAGAGGACAAAAATTGTCCTCTATCCTTTTCCAGTACCTCTTACCGGTATGATCATTGCCGCACATCGCATCGACCGACACTCTCTCATGACCTCACCAAACAAGTATCTTCCACTTTGGTGTAATTTATGTGGTTGCCGGGACTTTAAATTTATGTTTATTTATTTGCATGCTCTTTGTGTGTTTGTTTTACGTAATTTTTAAAATATAAAAATAGGTAAAAAAAAACTATTGGGAGGGCCACATTAAGAGAGTCACTCTGTGCAACCACTCCCAATACATTTTGCTTTATTATGCCAGCCAACCTATTGGGAAGCCGGCTGGAGATGCTCTAACGCCCACGGACTTATTCTGGCCCTGCACTCGTCTAGTCCCACATATCATAGGCCCATCCAAAGAAGCAATAAGTGAAAAAGAAATAACCACATCCAACGGTTGTAGTGAAAAGTGGAGGTAAAACAGGGACTGTTTGCCTCCATCAGACGGTGTAGGGGGTGGGCACGGTGAGGAGGCTCCCAGAGGCCAGGTAGTCTATGGACTTCTATAGGAGTAAAAAAAAACCACATCCAACGATTGTAGTGAAAAGTGGAGGTAAAACAAGGACAGTTTGCCTCCATCGGACGGTGCAGGGGGTGGGCGCGGTGAGGAGGCTCTCAGAGGCCGGGTAGTCCATGGACTTGTATAGGAGTAATTATGTTGGTAACCAAACATCAAGATTTTCTAATGAATTCATCCCTAGCTAAATCATTTGTGGGTGGTTATCTGTCCACAGTAGCTATAGGTCATAGGTCGTGTGCCCCGTCAAGTAACAGGCATAGGTTCTTTGGATGAGCAACCACCTACACTAAGCTAATAATCACACTTTTGTGGAAGAAAGGACGGAGAAAAGGAAGTTGCAACAAACTCACTGCTTGGGTGTCAACGTCAGACAGCGCTGGTCTTGCAACCAACGAGTCAAACAGTTACAGCACAGAGAACAACGACAATTAGCTAGTGCGTTAAATCCATCGTTAGTAACTGAATTTGCTTAGCAAAGTCAATACAGTCATTGTACAATATCAATACGAGTTTACGGTCATTGAAGACGCGTCAGAGCATCACTCGCGGTCACCGCTCGTGCCGTAGAGATGTATTTGATGAGGTGGCGAGCCGAGGACCCACTGCCAGCCTCTAGTTGTGTTCCATTTAAAAAAACGTCCCCAAAATCCACTTTTCTATCCCAAGCAAAAGACTCAAGTTTGGGCCGGTGGTCAGACCGAGCAGTGGGCCCTGCTCCATTTTCTTCCCGAACCGATCCCCTCATGCACGAGCCCCGCCCAAATCGTCGCCCTCGTGATTCATCGCATTGCGGCTCTAAACACCCTTCACGCTCGCTGGCCCTCTTCTCCCTTTGCACGCGACGCCGCCGACAAGGCTAAGGAACGCCCGGTGAGTCGCGGCGCTAGGATCTCACCTCAAGGGCGCCCATGCATGGACCAGGACGCCACGGTTCCTAGCGCGCGCCCGCGCCTCGAACCCTTCCGGTAACCACTCACCGCGGCCATCGAGCTTCCCCATAGGCGAATGGAAGGCCCAGACGAAAGGCCAGCCAACCAGCGCATGATGCCGCCGTCAGCCACCAAATCTTCACGGACGAGAGGGCCGATGGGGAAGACCGGAACATGCTCGCCGAGGGTCCGGCACGCCATGGCCAGGCCGGCGGTCTCCAGTTCCTGCACTATGTTCATCAGCACCGCATCTGTTAGGTACCCGTGTCGAATTTGCCGGTGGTGGAAAGACATCCACCAGTCCCTGGCACTACCGGACAAGAGGAACGCCGACGAGACCTGGGACCCGTGGAGCTCCACCTCCAGGTGCTCTGGTAGGCGGAGCATGCCGTCGTCGCCGAAAGGTGGCGGCATAGGCATGTTCCTCCACAAGGCGTGCATGATGGCCGTGCCGAGCACGCCGCATGAGATGAGGACGACGTGAGCGCACCCACGACAGCGCATGTTGTGCACCGTCCAGGCCACGAACATGTCGGCGATGACAACACAGACGGGCTTCTCGTCATCGGCGAGGAGGAGGGACTCGAAGGCCTCGAAGAGTGTGATGAACGCCGGAACCGGGAGGGAACCGAGGGACTCGCAGTTTGCGGGGAGGCCGTGGTCGGCAGGGACACGAGGGTGATGCTGACGTCGTCGACTGGGTGGGCGCGGCGGAGGTGGGGGCACACGCCGACGTGTTCCATGGGTGGCGGCGGCACTGGATTTTTTTGGGCCAAGACATGTCGTCGACAGGATCTAGGAATGGATGGCAATTTTGCAAAAAAGCCCTCATATAAGTGGTTATTATTTACCTGGTTATTATTTACCTATATATTAAGTTACCTGACAGTTGGTCCTCGGCTCGCCACGTCATCAAATACAGCGCGACCGGTGACCGTGAGTGATGCTCCGATGTGTCTTCAGTGGCTGTAAACTTGTATTTCTGTTGTACAATGACCGTATTGACTTTGCTAAGCAAGTTTAATGATTAACTATGGATTTATCACTTAGCTGGTACGTCCGTAGCTGGGAAGCACTTTTTTTTTTGAGAGGGGATGAAACCCGGCCTTCTCTGCATCGATAGAAAGCTGGCAAACACGTAACCGGCCGGCAGCAAATACGAAAGCTGAACTATGATTCAGACATTATGTTGAACTTGTAGCTGGACAGAAGATATGTAACAATGGCATTCACCCCGCCAAAAGAGAAGATGAGTAATGCAAATTAAGGTGGTGAGAAATATGGAGCCTCAGTGCAGTCTCGTCATAACTGATGCGTTTTTAAGTATTGCTGCAAATTAGTTAACTTAAATTTGTCTAGATTCGTATTGACAACGGAGGGAGTACTCGCAACCACCACACTTAAAACTCCAGCTTTCTGAACGTGCAAAACAAGAAGAAGCCCACACTTTCATTGGCACAATATTATGACTTATAGCCATCCTAGCTGACTTGCGCTAGAGTTGAGAGCAACGACAAACCGAATTAGAAACTAATCAGTCTCAAACCTAGCGATGGCAACGGCTGGCACGTGCTACGAACGCTGGCGAGACTGATCGGTCTGGCTCAGCAGTTGCGCTGGTGGGGCTGTGGAGCGCTTTGTGCCACTGCCACATACAAAGACTGAACTGACCGATCCGTGCTTGCTCTGTGTCTGCGCCTCCACGGACCATTACGCGCCACCACCCGCCTGCTTAATTGCTGGCCTTGCGAGGATTGTTCTGGGTCTTTTGTTGCTGCAGCTGATGCTTTCCTGTTAGGAGTGCAGCGAGAGATGGAGTTGTTTTCTGGTGCTCGAGAGGGATTGATGCGTGCGGCCTGTCGGCCCGGACGTTTCTGCCTCGGAGCCACGCTTGGGATGAGTTAGTTGAAGCCACGCTTGGGATGCGTTTGTTGATGGGAGGGATAGATGGCTACCTACCCATGGCCATTGCTGTTACTGGATTGTTCAGTGTTTAGTTGACGACAGTGAGAAAAATCGGAAGACATTTTTGACTCTGCACTGATATGTTTCTGCTGCTGCTACTACTAATTTACTAAATCACCCTTCGATTTTCAGTGGTGAAATGGAAGGGATCGTCAAGTTTACCATCTCGATGCCCACAGCATAAACATGTGATGTTGTGCTTTTGGCTTGGTCTAGTTGGTCCTTTTTAGGATGATATATGTACATTTTTAAATTTGGTGTGTTTGAATACTTGTTACTCGTTGAATTTAAGTTATTTGAATGTTTGATCATATGCCATGATATCGTTTGTTGTATGTGATAGAGGCTTGAAAATGAAGCTCAATTTGTTTGATCATTTAAACATAGGGGTTTGGAATTTGGCCGCCGACTATTAGATGGTCAAAAATTTGATCATCTAGAATAGAGAGGCTTTTTATCATCCAAGTTTTAGGGGCTCTCTCTAAAATTCGGAAGCCTAGCCAATTTATATTTCTACAAACTATTTAGTATTCATAGCCATAAAATGTGTGCAAGCTCAGGCGAAGGTGCATGCATCGCACGTGTCAAAGATTGCTGCCTGTGCCTAGATAACCCGTACAAATGTGTTAGCCTCAGACCGTCGGTGCGTTTCCAAACTGGGCGAGGAATAGTGAGCATGGGGTATTGAACTATTGATCCCCGAGGCCCATGTCCCATCTTACAAGGCAAAGATTAGATGGCGAAAGGAGCTCAGGGCGGCCACTGCATAGTATGTACTCACTCCATTTCATAATATAAGATGTTTTAGCTATTGTGAAACAATTTTTAGTGCGTAGATTTAAAGTGAACCTACACACTAAAAGATGTCTAGATACATTCGGTTCACAACAAGTAAAACGTCTTATATTTTAAAGATTAGAGACGAGACATATGTACAACCACTCTGATAAGTTTTTTGCATTAATTGTTATGATGACGGTCCGTCCTCGTATACATACCAACAACCCTTAAAAACACACACACAAGCCCGGCGTGGCAGCGCCTATAAGTAAACACCAATCTACTGGCACCAGCACCACCTCGATCCTTCCTCGCTAATCAAACCTATAGTCAATAGGCACACCCCCAACACAACTCCAATGGCAAAAACCATGCCAGCCGCCGTCCTCCTTCTGTACGGTGCTTTTTTGGCGGCCCCCATGGTGTACCTATTGACGATGGTACCTATGGCTCCAGCTCCAGGTGAGAGAGGCCTGCTTCGCCCTAGTGATCGATGTTGATCGTATTATCCTTGTTTTTTAACTGATTCTATGATTTTTACAGCTCCGGGGACCCAGCTACCGGCCGTGGAGAAGGCCTAGGCCACCACCGCCGCCTCCACCTGCACCTGCGAAGACGAGGCGAAGATGACGTTGGAGGTTGAAGACGATAATAAGACCGAGAATACATTCTTCGATGTCATGGTCGGCCTCGTCGCGGGATATGCTCCGGTTGTAGGCTACATCGTCCACTCGGTTGGAGCTTTCATCAAGGACCGCCGCAGAAGCAGCTTCCACGACACCAAAGGCCCTTCCTTTAAAGTGACAAAGTTTTACTAAGTCAAGGGAGAGGGGAGACCCTTCTTTTAAAGTGACAAAGTTTTACCGAGTCAAGGGAGAGGGGGCAATGGCCCCCCTACTTATAAAATTGCTTAAATATATCATTAATATTTGTGCAAAAATTAGTATTACTCAAAGTTAAGCATAATTACCATTCTTAGACCTCTAAACAATTATATAATCCGTATATTTGGTACATCCATTATCTTTAGAATCTCGTTGAAGACATTTAAAACTACTAATTTCTATTGATCGAGCAAACCGTTTACCATGATACTTAGGGACGTATGGTACGTTGCCCAGCCAAGCTATAGATCGGCTAGCCCACCCGATTCTTCGCGAGATTGCCGTTTGGTTTGTTTGCTCTACACCTAGCAGATTGTAGATAACAGGGCCCACGTGTCTTGAATATAGCCCGCGACTGAACAGTTCAGTTCCTATGAGTTGGTTGTGATTTTTCTGCACAAGCTTGTCATTGGAGGCGAGCCAATTTGACTTTCCAAACCATGCGAGTTTTCCGCACTTCCGCACGTTAGGTGGCCCTCAAAAGCTATGAAATTTTACCGGTACCAAACAGATAGCCTCGCTTAGCAAGGCAAAGCCAAGGATCCAAATGCATCCTTATTCCTATCAATTTCTCCTTGTGTAACAAAATTAATCATAAAATATGTGGCTCTAGAATTAATCATAGAACAAAATTATGAAAGTAATAGATTCATATACATGTGCGAAAAAAGAAGAGTAGACATGTTAGACACTCAATTGATAAGAGGATGAAATGGTCTCTACAACATGGACGACGAGGACAAGTAGAACCGTTCGGAATTGAAGGTGAGCTGCTTGCGGAATAATATAGTTATGTTATTACGCCATTAGACTCCACTAATAAATACTCACAACTTTGTAGAGGCACATGAGGGATGATATTGTTTTGCACATTTGGAGAGGCCGCGGAAATGGTGGTATCGAGAAAAATATTTAGAAATACTGGAGTTTTTGCTGGGGCGATGTTGATGTTGTTCCTGCGATCGAAAGTAAATGATGTATCTCTATGAGTTTTCTAAATGAAACATGCGCTTTCCTATTCTCTCTACAAAATTTTAGAGTATTTTTTTATAAAGATAAGTCAGCCTATAGACATGGTAGGACATGGCTTGACACATCTATATTTTCGAAAAATATTTTACCTTGTTGGGTCTCGAGAGTGGAAGACAAATATAAATACATATACAAGCCTTAGGCTGCGGCCCTATCTTCTTGGGGCTAGGGCAAGCGCCCCTCTGCCAACCCTACAGCCGACCTGCTGCAGAAAAGACCTTATCCGGTGCGAGAGTACAGCGGAAGGGAGGATCCATCTCGACTCCACCCCGGGAAGAAAGGCGACCTTTCCTCGGAGGCCTATCAAGCTCTGATGCAGAAGCTTTTAACCCGGAGGGCGTTTGGCGATCTGCTAGCGTCGGTGGTGCCTCTCTACCAAGATGCTCGCCAGGAATCCATCCTGGCGACCCTGCCGGTCTGCAGTGCTAGAGGGGTGGCAGACGACAATGGATCTAGGGATGACTCTAGGAGTGACGATGGGGGAGCCGACGAGGAGTCGCTGGCCCCCGAATCATCCGTGGCTCTTTTTTCGAATAACGGGAAGGGGAAGGAAGTCTCCCAGGACCAGGCCTGCCCAGAGGAGGCCCACGTGGAGGAGAGCGGAGCCCCTCCGGGAAGTCCCTCCGATGGTGCCCGGTCCCCTTCCCCAGATAATAAATGTCTAGAATCTCTAGATAAGGAAGTACTATCACTTTTGACCGCTCGGCCACTCTCCCCATACCGAGGATACGCCCCCTCAAAGGACCAATGATAACCCACAAATATAGGGGATCGTGTGTAGCCTTTTCGATAAATAAGAGTGTCGAACCCAACGAGGAGCTAAAGGTAGGATAAATATTCTCTCAAGTTCTATCAACCACTGATACAACTCTATGCACACTAAACATTTGCATTATCTAGAAAATAAAACTAGAGCAACAATACGAGTAATAGAGATAGCTTTGCATGATAATAAATAGTAAGAAAGTAAAGCTAGTTGTTGCAGCAATAAAATATACTAAACTAACAGAACCATGCGTATGAAATAGTGGTGGTAATTGTGGTGACTTTTGATGACCCACAAGTATAGATGGTGTATCGCAGTATTTTCGAGGGAAGTGAAACCCAATTTATTGATTCTACACATGGGGAGCCAAAGAATATTTATAAGCCTTAACAACTGAGTTGTTAATTCAGCTGCACCTGAAAACAATCTTGCTCACAGCAGTTTATCAGTAGCAACAGTTTTGTAGTAGGAATAGTAAAGTAACAGTAGTAGTAAAGTAAAGGCAGTAGTAACAATAGCAGTAAACAGTAGGATTCGAGTGTGGTAGGCATAGGGATGGATGGACGGGCGTTGCATGGACAATACAATTCATATAGCAATCAGAACATAGGGCAATTGCAGATAAGTAAGATAAAGCATCCAAGTACTAGATAATCCTAGGCATGTGTTCCATATATAGTTATACGTGCTCGCAATGCAAACTTGCACAACATCTTTTGTCCTGCCAGCCCGTTTGCAGCGGGGCCTCAAGGGAACTACTGGCAATTAAGGTGCTCCTTTTAATAGAGCACCGGAGCAAAGCATTAACACTCCGTGAACACATGTGATCCTCACATCAAATCCATTCCCTTCAGTTATCCCAATTTCTGTCACTTTCGGGCCATTGGTTCCGGACAACAACGTGTGTATACAACTAGCAGGTAAGACCATAAACAATACTATCATAATGAATCAATAACATGTTTAGATCTGAAATCATTGCACTCGGACCCTAGTGACAAGCATTAAGCATAACAAGTCGCAACAAAGTCATAAAGCACTAATAAAAGATACTAGGCACCATGCCCTAACAATCTGATGCCATTACATGAACGATCTCATCCAATCCCTACCATCAGCATAGCCTACAACGAGGGATTACTCACTCATAGATGGGGGAAACATGGATGGTCGATGGAGAAGTGATGGTGATGATGATGGCGGTGATCTCCTCCAATTCCTCGTCCCGGGAGGGTGCCAGAACAGAGTTTCTGGTGCTGTTTCGTGGAATCTGGTGGTGGCGGCGGAGCGGAACTCCTTCTGGAAAAACGTCGAACCCCCCCTGAGTTTTTAGGTCAGAAGGCATCTTATAGGCGAAGAGGGAGATCGAGGGGGAGTCTGGGGCGGCTAGACCACCCCCTGGCGCGGCCTGGGCTAGCCCGCGCGGCCAGGTGGTGTGGTCTAGGCCCAGCCTCCGCCTCGTGATGCAGCTCGCCCGGAGTCTTCTGGTGAAATAGGATTTTTGGCATATTTTCCGGGATTTTTCCTGATAGTTGATTTTCTGCACAAAAACTAGACTCGCACAAGTTTAGAGAAGAAACAATAGCAAAAATGTTCGAGAAAGTAGATACGTTTTGGACATATCAACTCCCCCAAGCTTAGCTTATTGCTTGTCCTCAAGCAATTCAGTTGAAAGCTTCATATGATGTATATATTCTCAGCATGTGATTAACTACTTAGGCAATTCATAATAAAGAGTATGCTACTAAGTCTACTTAATAGTCATTGCAAGCTATGAAGAGATTCCAACTCAAAAATAATAAGTAGCATGAAACATAAACATAAGCAACATTGCAATGCTCATAACAAGGTATGATAGAGTGGTATCTCGCTTGCCTTTGATTGTGAATGCCAAGGCACCTCTAAAGTTCAAGTGAAGACTAGAAGTAAAGATGTCAAAGATACAAGGATCAAAGTAATAACACAATTAGTTCAAGTTTTGAGACAAGCACATTATACTAAGAATGTCAACTATGCTCTCAAGAAGGTGCTCAAAGAATGTGTGGAAATTCAACAAGGAAATGAAAAAGGTTTTGAAAAGTTTGAAAGGCTTCCAAATGCTGAAAGTACGGTACTCGTTAGCTTTGAGCTCTCATTTCCCCTATCATAAGCATCTTTAAATGGTTAAGGTTAAAGTGACACAACTAAGAGGATATGCTTGACAAGTTATAAATCGACGTCTCATGCCCCTTACTTACGAAGACCGATCCTCATGCTACCCAACTTCAGTCATGAGTAAGCTCTTGTCATTGTAAGTATATACGTATCATAGAGAACCGCCAACGGGGTACCCCTTACACATGATACAGGAGCTATCCCATAATCAAAATGACAAGGCAAGCAAACAATGAGCATCTCAGCGATCTTTTTATTTACTATGTGCATAGATTTTTATTGAGGATGCTTTATATAATGCTCATTATGGTTATGCTACAAGTTTCCACCATGATTAGGAATGGCTTAGGCTAGCGGCCCAGGCGTTTCTCTAACATACATACAAACTCCATGATCTTACAAGTTCCACTTTTATTTCACACCGCCGGGATCCATAAGCAAAAGGACATGATATCAACGAGGTACTAAGTACCAATGCAATGTTGAAAGCGTTCCCCATGATACATGGTTCTGCTAACTTCAACTTATAAAGCGCAAGCATATACGCAACAAAGAAGGACGCAATGGTTCATGTTTATTAAGTGCAAGAAAATAAAGTGTGCCATCAAGTTCGGGAGAGCTTTACTAACTAACTTTCTCATAACAAGCAAATATTTTATTCGGAAGAAAACAAGGCATACTTAATATGCACGGAATAGCCAATGATGCTAATAGGCAGATATGGTGGACACTTTGGCAATATTGGTTTTGGGGAGTTGGATGCACGAGTAATGGTTATACTCAGCACAAGTGAAGGCTAGCAATAGAGAGGGAGCGACAAACGAGAGAGCAATAACTATCATCATCATGCTTGCAACAAAACAGGAGTAATCATGGCATGAAAGTGATTCAAGATCCTCAAGGCAAAATAATTCATCGAGGCTTAACTGATTATTACAGTCATGTGCATGTGTGAGCATGTGCCAAGTCAATTCAAGTGAAACATCCAGAGGAGGATACCACAATGTCATACCAATTTATGAATAGAGCAATGCAAGCAAACATTCATAAGACATGCTACAAACTATTAGCGAGCTGGAGCTTAATCATAAGAAAGCAAGAACTACTAAGCATCCATAAATAATGTACACCCTACATGAACAGACTAAGCATGCCCACAATGATGAGTATATGTACAAAAATGAAAACAAATAGAGTTCGTTACCAGCCTCTTACCATACCTCGAGTTGTCATTAATATCATTATTTCCCTTCACTTTTGTGGTTTGAATAATAACATGAAAACCAAACTCCACTGAGGACTGCTGAACCCTGCAACAAACTCACAAATCCAAAGAAGAAGAACAAATATTTTTGGTGTTTTCGATTTTTTTAAAGAAAGAAACAAAAAGGAAAAACAAGCAGAGCAAAATCTTTTTGGGTTTTTCGAATAGTTCAAACAAAGCAAAAAGGGGAAAACAAACCAAGGCAAAAAGAAAAAGAAGCAAACCAAAGAGAAACAACAGAAATATTTTTGGTATTTTTGTGTTTTAGAAAGCGAAAGCAAAGAAAGAACGAAAACTAAAAAGAGAACGAAACATGAATACACAAAGTACCGACACAACATGATAAGGAGATGAGTGCGATGTCGGCGTACCTCCCCCCAAGCTTAGGCTTTTGGCCTAAGTGGGTGTCAATCCAGATACGAGTAAGGGTTCCAAGCAGGTGGGTCATTTTTGGGAATGATCATAGTAAGGCCCTTACAAAAAAGAAGAAGCTCCCCAATCATAGATAGGCTGCTGATATGAGGACTCCCCCTCATTTGAGGGCTGGACCGAATCATCTGTAACCTCCCTTCTAGTATCCTGCTCCTGTTGGGAGAGCTCTCCCAAGTATGCGTCAAGTTCTTCCTCATTGAGCGACCATCCTACCATGTTATCAAGGTTAAACAAAACAGGTACAGGCAAAAGAACAACACACTCGTACTTGCTCTTTCTCCAACCAGCTTTGAGAAAGGTGATACGTCCAAAACATATCTACTTTCCCGAACACTTTTGCTATTCTTTCTCCTCTATAATTGTGTGATTTGGATGCAACTAATGCGAACTGACGCTGTTTTCAGCAGAATTGCCTTGGTGTCTACTTTTTGTGCAGAAAATCAACTATCAGGAAAAATCCCGGAAAATATGCCAAAAATCCTATTTCACCAAGACTCAGAGCTGAATACGAGACGGAGAAGAGCCTGGGGTGGCCACACCACTGGCTGGCGCTGGCCAGGCCAGCCGCCAGGTGGTGTGGCCCCCCAGCACCCTCGGTCTCTCTCTTATAAGGAGCCTTCTGACCTAAAAACTTTGGGGTTCGACGTTTTCTAGAAGGAGTTCCGCTCACGCCACCACCAGATTCCTCAAACAACACCGTAAACTCCATTCGCACCACGGACGGGAATTGGAGGAGATCATCGCCATCATCATCACCAACGCTTCTCCATCGACCATCCATGTTTCCCCCATCTATGAGTGAGTAATCCCCCGCTGTAGGCTATGGGGATGGTAGGGATTGGATGAGATCGTTCATGTAATGGCATCAGATTGTTAGGGCATGGTGCCTAGTATCTTTTATTAGTGCTTTATGACTTTGTTGCGACTTGTTGTGCTTAATGCTTGTCACTAGGGCCCGAGTGCCATGATTTCAGATCTGAACATGTTGTTGATTCATTATGATAGTATTGTTCTTGGTCTTATCTGCAAGTTGTATACACACGTTGTTGTCCGGAACCTATGGCCCCGAAGTGATAGAAATCGGGATAACCGGAAGGGAAAGGCTTTTGATGTGAGGATCACATGTGTTCACGGAGTGTTAATGCTTTGCTCCGGTGCTCTATTAAAAGGAGCACCTTAATTGCCAGTAGTTCCATAGAGGCCCACGCAAACGGCGCAGGACAAAAGATGTTGTGCAAGTTCTCATTGCGAGCACATATGACTATATATGGAACACATGCCTAGTACTTGGATGCTTTATCTTATTTATCTGCAATTGCCCTATGCTCTGATTGCTATGTGAATTGTCTTGTCCATGCAACGCCCGTCCATCCATCCCTATGCCTACCACACTCGAATCCCACTGTTTACTGCTTTTGTTACTACTGTCTTTCCTTTGCTACTACTGTTACTTTACTATTCCTACTATAAAACTGTTGCTACTGATAAATTGCTGTGAGCAAGATTGTTTCCAGGTGCAGCTGAATTGACAACTCAGTTGTTAAGGCTTATAAATATTCTTTGGCTCCCCTTGTGTCGAATCAATAAATTGGGTTTCACTTCCCTCGAAAATACTGCGATACACCCCCTATACTTGTGGGTCATCAAGACTATTTTCTGGCACCGTTGCCGGGGACCATAGCTTTATTTATCAAGTTCACTTGGATTCTCTATTGTTCGCTGCTATCCATCCATCATGGGTAAGTCTCATGATGGCAAGTTTCCTATTTACCATCCACTACAAGAAGAGGTACGGTTCTGAATACCTCTGCTGCTCTTGATTCACCATCTATTATAAGTAAGCTCGTTACACCACCACATACACATGCTACACACACTGCTACTACTGCTGAATCTGAAACTTCTGATGCTGCTGAAGGGAATATGCCCGAGAGGCAATAATAAAGTGGTTATTATCTTATTCCATGTTTATGATAAATGTTTATTTTACATGCTAGAATTGTATTGATCGGAAACATCAATACATGTGTGTTTAATAAACAAAAAGGGTTCCTAGTTATGCCTTTCTTATAGACTAGCTTGTTGATTAACAAGATGATCAAGGTTTCCTGATCATGGACATTGGATGTTGTTAATAACAAGGTCACACCATTGGTGGAATGATGTGATGAACATTCATCCAAAGTATAGCATTATGATCAAGTCATTATGTTTATATTGCTATAACATCATACGAAGTAACCTTTATCCTTAGACCATGAGATCATGTTAATTGCTAACACCGGAAGAGTATCTTGATAACATCAAACGTCACCAATGTAACAGGTGACTATAAAGATGGGTTCAGTGCTACGAAGGTGTTATGTTGAGGCTCATGGATCAAGAGTGGAATTTGTCAATCCCGATGACGGATAGATATACTCTAGGCCCTCTCGGTGATATCACATTGAAATAGCTTGCAAGCAAGTGATGTGATCACTAGAATGTTATATCACGGGAACGAGAAAAGAGTGCATGTCGGTAATGAGATCAAACTAGGTATGGAGATACCGATGATCGAATCTCGGACATGTAATATATCGCAAGACAAAGGGATTTAGTTACAAGCGTTAAAGGTTCTCACGATCACAGAAGTCATCGTTGAATGTGTAGGAGTCCGTACGGATCTTCAGGATCCGCTGCTGATTATTGATCGGAGAGGGGTCTCGATCATGTCTGCATTATTCGCGAACCATAGGGTGACACACTTAAGGGATACCGACACCATTTGGAGCAAATATGTTTTCAGATAAAGATTTAAGAAAGCGCTGGAATTATTTCAATAGACACCGAAACTGTTTCGGGTGAAATTGCTGAAATTGGTTCTGCATGTAATATTGAAATGTTGCACGGGGTTTTATGTGAATGTTTGTTAATTAAAGTAATTAACAAAATTCTGAATAAAAATAATAAAAGAGTTTTATTAAATGAGAGAGCATTAAATTTGGAGAAATTTAATGCATTTAAAGTGGAGACTTTAAAAGAGAATGTGAAGGGGCAAATTTATGTGGAGGGAGTTACCACCACATGAATGGAGGAGGTGAAGAGTCACCTCCTCCATGCGCCGGCCATGAAGGAGGGGCACCCCCCCTCCTCCTATAAAAGGCCACCCCTCCTCACTTCTCACATACACCTCCTTGTGAAGGATCTCTCTCCCCCTCTAGTATTATTCCCCATGGTCTCAGATTAGCGAGATACATGTTCCCGGTGGCTTTATCTGGAAAGGAGTTGCTGCTTCCGCTGCTTTGCTGGAGCAAGGGACGGAGGTTGTCGGGGTACCGGACGTGTGTGCGATCACGGATGCACCGCTGCTTTGTGGTGCTGGACTTGGTGGTGCTGGAGCTGGATCTGATGGACGTGCTGGAGCCGGACCTGCTGGACTTCATCACGATCTTGAGATCGGCAAGTGTACGACTACATCAACCACGAGTTCCTACTCGTTAAAAAAGCTCGTTGTCTACGAGGGTAAGTTCTCGTTGGATGTATGTCCACCCGTTGCTTTATACCTAGTAGATAGATCTTGGCGTGTAGTTCACACCGTAGGAAATTTTTTGTTTTCTATGCTGCAGACCCAACAACTGCTTCTACTGTGCCTATTCCAACACCAAAGAAGAGGGGAGTTATTGAATTAAATGATGAAGTGATGAAGGACGCTAAGAAATGTCTTAAGGAGAAGGGAATTAAAGCTGCAGATGTCAAGAATTTACCTCCTATAGAAGAATTATGTAAGCCTATTCCCTACTCATCCACTATTGAGGTACACTCTCTCCAACACTTTGATGAAGGTGATATCCCTTACTTGAAACCTCCTGATCAATGCTTAGAAGAATTTGATATCTTTATTGTTAAGCAAGATAACTTTAATAAAAGGGTGCAAAATCATCTAATGGAAAACACTAGAGCTATTGTTGAGTTGAAAGATATTGTGGAAAGAACCTCTAATGATGTTAAAATGATTGTTAAACACTTTCAAATGGTTCAAACTCAATTAGATCAACTCGTTAAAGTGCAAAAAGACTTGCTAGTTAATGCTGCTAAAGAAAAACATGCTTATGAAATTAGAACTAGAAGTGGTGCTGCTACCCAGGATCCTCTATATCCTGAGGGGCATCCCAAAAGAATTGAGCAGGATTCTCAACAAGCTGAAAATAGTGGTTCTACTCATAAGAAAAGGAAGAAGAAATATAAAACTGTTGAAGAACCCTCTGAACCTGCTATAGATCCTAATAGTATATCTATCTCTGATGCTGAAACTGAAAGTGGTAATGAAGAAAATGAAGTTCCTAATGAAGAAAAAGTTGAAGAAGAACCTGAAAACCACACTAAGACTACTAAATACACCAAAGAAGATTTTATTGCTAAGAAACATGGTAGTGAAAGAGAACCTTGGGTCCAAAAACCTATGCCTTTCCCCGATAAGAAACACAAGTCAAAGGAAGATGAACACTATAATAAGTTTTGTGAGTGGATGAAGCCTTTATTCTTGCAAATTCCTTTGACTGATGATATTAAGTTGCCTCCTTACTCAAAGTATATGAAGGACATTGTCTCGAATAAAAGGAAGATCCCGAATGAAGAAATATCTACTTTGCTTGCTAATTATTCTTCCAATGGTAAGGTTCCTAAGTGTGGCGCCCCGCTAAAACCACTACTAGAGAATCGCTGTGTTTTTCCCTTGTGCATCATCATGATACCATGCTCATGTCACCATGCCACATTGCATTTGAGCATCGTCATCATCATGCATGGTTTTGTCTAAAACTATTTTCGAAAAGCCTGATTTTTGTTTTCTAAACGCCCCATCTTTTATTCAAACTATAAAACCCGGGCTTGTCCGGAATATTTCGTTTTGTCTATAAACGGTTTGCAATAGCCTTTTGTATCACAAATAAAATTTTATATTATTTTTAGGGGGCAGCCGAACCAGGCCCAAACCGGCCCAGCCGGCCGCCCCCAATAAAAACACCCAAAATCTAACCTATCCTAACCCTAGCTAACCACCCCAGCCACCTACCCCCATCCTCCTTCCTTTTTCCCTCCCAGCCGCCGCCACCTGGGCGCGCATCCCACCACCATCTCTCGCCCACCTGCCCGACCACACCCCCACCTGGGCCCAATCCCGATCGCCACCTACCCCTCCCCGCGCCGATCCCCAGCCCCTGCACGCACACACACGCACGTCACGCCACGCGGCCCCACCCCACGACCCACTCTCTGCCTCCCTACCCTCGTGATCCCCATCCCACCAACCGCCAGGGACGTGGTCCCCTTCTACATCGCGCCGCTGCTGCTGGATCGAGATCCCTGACCCCTCCTTCATCCCCGGTCCATGCCAGGCCCGCCGTCGCTGGCCTCGGCCTCACCCGAGCCGGCCGCGCTGTCCTCGCCACCGTCTCTCCGCCCCGGGCCTCACCGCTTCGCCCAAGCATGCTCCACACATGAGCCTCAGCTCACCGCTGTCGAGCCTGTTTCGCCCAGCTCTGCTGCGGCAATGGCCACCTGCCGCCTCCACCGGCTCCGCTTCCACCGCCTCGACTCCCCTCGAGTTGTCCTCCCAAGCCTGCCAGGCTCTTTCTCGCCCCAGACTCCACGCCTGTCCGACCTCCATCCCCGCTACCGTGGGTACACAGCTCGCCACCGTTCCTCTATGTTCCCGAGCGCCATGGCCGCCCCTTCCATGCTCGACCCCGCAGCTCCCCGCCGCCGGGCCCCGCGCATCGTTGTCTCTGTCTGCGAACTAGGCACCACTGCTGTGTCCATCCATTGCTGCACGCCGTGGTCCTCGACCTGAGCTCTCCACGTCCAGGCCACCTGTTCCTGGTGGGAATCATGATGTTTGAGTCGTGTCTGGCCTTTGGCTCTACACGATGTACTCTATTTTGGGGATGCGAAGTGGTGATGTATGTGTTGTTGTGGTTCTGGTGTTTCGTTGTGGTGATGCTGAATCGGTTGCTAGGCCCTCGCAATGTACAAGATTTAGGAGCGTCCCGACAAGATCTGCGATACCATGCGGGTGACCGAGACCGATGGTTGGAGCAAAGCCGAAGAACCGTGTCGAACCCGGATATCTCGCCGAGACCGTCATCAAGGTCAAGACCGAACCCGGAGCCTGATCCAGAGGATCCGAAGTCCGATACATCGGCACGCAAAGTTCTCCTCATGTACCCCGAAGACCCGAACCCGAAGATCATCGCCACGGATCGACAAGGACTTCTACATGGGACGACAAGTACTTCTTCATGGATCCAAATTAAAGCAACCCCGAAGTCCACAGATGCGACAAGTACTCCTTCCCGGATGCGAGGCCCGAACCCGAAGACCGCCAAGATCGCCACCGGAACGCCAAGTTCTTCATCCCGAACGCCAAGACCGACCCGATATGCGGACCCGACAAGATCTTCGCGATGACAAGGTTGACACCGACCAGGGCGAATCCGATGTGCCCCCGACGCCAAACCAAGTCCTTCTTCCTGGAACGCCAAGCTCTCCTTCCGTTGTCCGAGACCGATCCCGTGGAACCGTTCCCCCGTCGAACCCTAAGACCGAACCCTGGACCGCTGGAACGCAAGATCGCCGAACCCCCATGTGTGTACCTTTTCCCCGAGCCCCTATCTTATAAATGCTATATATAAAACTGTTGCATTTAAATTGATCATGCTTGCATACATGTTTGTAGTTTGAGGGCATTATGCCGATTCACCTCATAATTAAATATGGAGTGTTTATGCGGGATATCTTTGTCTTATTCCGGACTCCATTTAAATTGGTGTAGCGAACCGATGCCATGTTTCGCCCTGTTAATACAACATTTAAATTGCGGGGTATCTAAATAACTTGAACCTTCTAAATAATTACCGGGACCCTAGTTCTGCTTAATATTGCCTAGTTGCATCGCATCTTGCCATGCCATGCATCATATCATAAGCATGCCGGATCTTCTGCCATAGTATTAAATATTGCATCCGGTGTTTCTTCTAGTGTTTGCTTCTTCGCGGATTAGGCCGATGAGTTGATGCGAGTATCGACAAGTTCTCCGGATATGAATCTCCGGCAGTGTTTCCCAGGCGAGCATCTCCCCCTTTCTACCTATTTTGCTTTTATAGTCTTTATTTTTCTCCTGTTGATCTATTGCTATCCGTGTTGCGATGCTTTAGTTTCCGTGCACCATTTATACTCCTTGCAGCCTCTATATTGCCATGGACACATTCTATTGCATGTTGTTTGATAGATAGTCAGCCTTGCGAGTCGTAGTTGCTTGCTTATGTGTTGCTTCGCGTCGTTGTCATTTCACCGTTGACGGCAAGTTGACACATGATAAATGGTGGAGATGATCATGACTTTAAATACAACTATTAAATTGCTGGGATAACTAATGAAAGAGGCACCGGTGGACAATATATGCTATTTGGTTTTCCATGTCAACTTGTGTCCCGTAGGCCCCGAGTACTTGATACCTGTTCCTTGATTATTCGCACTATCCACATCCGGGAGACCCTATGGGATCCCCCCGAGCCAGAGCTTGATTCATTTCTATTTCTTGGGGCCACAAACTAGTTTGGGGTTTTATTTACTATCCTGTACTTATGCCATGCTTTACCGCTTTATGTAAGATTGTGCGTGGAGCACCTGTACTGTTTTGGATCGTGCCACGTTTTCGCGGTATCGATAAGCCTCCACACTTTCGGTTCTAATCGCTTATAGCCGTCACAAACCCCGGTCCGTTCGAGCCGCCAACTTCGCTATGGTAGCTTAGTGGGGTGCCCCCCTGAAATATTTATGAATCCTGTGATTGCTTTGTCGTGAAAGCCTCGTTGGGTTTTGAGTTGGTTTTTCCGAGGTTGATCGAGTGTGTGTTGCTATTTGTGCACCCCTGCAGGGTAAAACTTTCTGAAAGCCGTGTCCGCGGTTATGGACGACTTGGAGCACATTATCTCGATCATAGACAAGCATAACTAAAGTAGTGCTATAAATTTGACTTAATATGTGACTAGTAATTCAGCTTCACTACAATGGAATGGATAATAAAAATGCCAACAACTGGTGGATCTGTGGTGATCTGTGTCATACTATACCTGCCTAGTAAGTATTGCAACTCCAATGGAATGTGCTAAAAGTGCCAATAACTGCTGGTTTTTTTGGGATTCTTCAGGACAATTATATCTGACTAGTAAATGTTCCAACTACAATGGAATGGTAATTAAAATTGCCACTACTTATGCTTCAGGATGACTCATGCTATCTATATCTGATTAGTAATTGCTGCAACGATAACGGAATGAGTAAAATTGCCAACTGTGTGAGTTCCTTGGTCCAACTTCCTCGTTTGGTCTCGAGGGGGAAATACCAGGATGGGTTTGGTTGGTGTTAGCTTCAGGTTGGATCTTGATAGGTCATTCTTACCCCTCTCTGATAACCGCCAGTTGTATCGAATCTCTATAGGTTGTTTAGTGCCGCTGTGCTGCCGCTTCAGCCCACCATACCTATGTAGGCGAGAGCTGCCGAATTCTAGCCTCGCCGTGTACTGGCCTCAGTACTGACGCTCCTCTTTTCCCTTTGCCCTTTGTCGGCACTCCTTTTGTTTTAGTAGGTTTGAGAACGACGTCGTTAGCAGGGTTACCCTTCCGGCTTGGTCTGGGCAGGGTTATGGATGCCATTGGTTATTCTTCAGGGCTCTTAGCCCCATTTGCTTCTTATCTGTACTCGGATGTTGTATCATTTTCAAGGTGATTTGGGTCTTTGTATTATATATCTGTATTCTTGACTCAAGGAGTCACTGTTGTATATATATGTTGTATGGGTTCCATCATGGACTAATGTGTAATGGTATTACTTTGTTTTCCACCCACACGAAAGTGCCTGGTGGGCGTCCTTGAATCGTTTCTATACGGGTTTGGTGGAAAGGGATAAAACTTGCATAGGGCCGATTCGAGGGTGTTACACTAAGAAACTGGGAGACCCAGGGATTCCAACTATCCCTTGCTCTATTAAGAACAGTTATGTTAGAACTGCTTTGTGTGATTTGGGAGCTGGAGTTAGTGTTATGCCTTTCTCTCTCTACAAGAGGCTTCAGCTTGAAAAATTGATACCAACTGATATATCTTTGCAAATGGCTGATAAATCTACCACTATTCCTATGGGTATATGTGAGGATGTACCTGTTCAGGTGGCTCACAATTGCTTGATATTAACTGATTTTGTTGTGCTTGAAATGCCCGAAGATGATAATATGTCTATTATTCTTGGGAGACCTTTTCTTAATACCGTAGGAGCTGTTATTAATTGTAATCAAGGAAAGGTGACCTTCAATGTTAATGACAAGGAACATACTGTTTATTTCCCCAAGAAGATTGAAAGGACTTATGGTTTGAATTCAATTGAACATGTTGAAGGCATTCAAGTTGGAGAAATATATTGTCCCATACCAAGAGAAAAGTTTGAAACTATTATGATTGGGACCATTGCTATCAAGGTTGAGGTAACATAATTATTAGTGGAGTACAAAGTTTTGTCTCATATGCAATTTTTTTGGTAGCAATACTTGATCAACCTTGTTAACAAAAGGATTCCATTGAACAAAACAATGTTTTCATTATGATTATCTCCGTTTATTTCTATCCTTTGCATTTTAGTTTTTGCTTTCATTTCGTTTTCTTTTTGTTGCTAGTTGCTTGCATGTTAGAACTTCTGTAGTTCTAGCCTTGTTTTTTCCTTGCATCATGTTTCCAAAAGAAAAAAATCTGTCTGTCAGAAAAATCATTCTTCTATTTCTGAAAAAAGCCCAAAAATAAAGTGTCTCGAAAAATTCCAGAAAATTCATATTACATTTTTACGTGAAAAAAGGGGTAGAGGAGTACCTGGTAGGTACCAGGGGGGCCACCAGGCGGGCACACCATGTGGTGCCACAGCCAGCCCTGGGTGGCGCCATGCCCTGGTGTGGGCCACCCCTGGCCTCCCACTTACTCTCTCACCTGCCACTTTATTCTCTCTCCCGAGTAAGCTCCAGTTCATAGCTCAAAATCGTGTTCTTTCTGTGCTTGCTCTTGATTTCTTCGATCTCCTTGCTTAGCCCATCTTTCTTGCTGAAATGTGGAGCATTTGTTCCTTGGTATGTGACTCCTCCCCTTGTCCAAGTAGATTTGTGTTTAGTGGATTATATGTTGAGTATTTTGCTGCTGTAGGTTACTGGTTATGAGAGCTTGTAAGCTTGTTTGATGCTTAGAGATATAGTTTTGATGCATGTTTAGGCCTCTTGCAAGTCCCTATGAGTAGAATCCTTCCTTATATTTACTTTGCAATCACTCGTTTAAAAGGTGTTTAAATTTCAGAATAGAAGATGAGTGAACACCACCTAAACCAACATGAGCTTTGGGTGCCTGTGGTCATGAAGGTCCATCGGGAGGAGGAAGTTTTTCCCTCCATTTATCCATGCCCTGAGTTCATGAGGGCTACAGGAATTCTACAAGATTTCCACACTTTGGTTTCTAATGCAGGGTTAGAGCGTTTCTTGGAAGATGAACCTTGTCAATTTGTGAAGCTAACCATGTCTGTGGTGCAGGATTTCCAATTTAGTCACTCTTTGCCTAACCCCATGGTCCATTACAAAATTTACAATATTGTTGTCAATCTTTCTCTTGATGATTTTTGTGCACCCATTAAGGTACCTCAATGGGGATCATGTAAGAAGATTAAAGAGAGACCAGAACCACTCATGGATTGATACGCAGAAATTTGTCAAGGGAGTAGCTTCTCAAAGGAGAATGGAAAAATCCATAACATTCATCTTCCCTCCATTCGCTACTTTGCTTACTTTATTGCCAAGTGTGTTCTTGCTAGGAAAACTGCCAATAAGTTATCTTCGTTTGACCTAGCATGTATCTCTGCTGCTCTTAGATGAGATAGGTCTTACAACTTGGGTGCTTTGATAGCTTTCCGTCTTGCTGCTAACCATGAGAAAGGTGGAATTTGTGGAGGCCTCATTGCTTCTTGTTTACTAGCATTGCATGGTTTAGTGCCTCATCATCTAGACCTACAGTTTCCCATAGAGAGGCTTGATTTTAATTCCATGATACAACATAAATTTATTTCCTCGTGGGCTAGTTTGAGTGAGTTGTCTTATGAAATAACCTTTCTCAAAGATGGTTGGAGAAAGAGCAAGTCCGAGCATGTTGTTCTTTTGCCTGCACCTGTTTTGTTTAACCTTGATAACAGGGAAGGATGGTCCCTCACTGAGGAGGAGCTGGACACGTACTTGGGAGAGCTCTCCCAACATGAGCAGGACACTAGAAGGGAGGTCACAGACGATTCGGTCTAGCCCTAAAATGAGGGAGAGTCTTCATATCAGCAGCCCTCTTATGATTGGGGAGCTTCCTCTTCTTCTCATGGGCCCAGCTACGACCATTCGTACCAAGATCCGCCCGCTTGGAACCCCTATTAGTACATGGATTGATACCCACTTAGGCCAAAAGCCTAAGCTTGGGGGGAGGTACGCCGACACCGCACTCATCTCCATATCATGTTGCGTCGGTACTTTGTATATTCATGTTTTCGTTCTCTTTTTAGTTTTCGTTCTTCTTTGCTTTTGCTTTCTAAAAAACACAAAAAGACCAAAAATATTTTTGTTGTTTCTCTTTGGTTTGCTTCTTCTTTTTGCCTTGGTTTGCTTTTCCCTTTTCGCTTTGTTTGAACTATTCAAAAAACCCAAAAAGATTTTGCTTTGCTTGTTTTTCTCTTTTTTGGTTCTTATTTAAAAATCGAAAACACCAAAAATATTTGTCGTTCTTCTTTGGTTTTTGCAAGTTTGCTACAGGGTTCGGCAGTTCTCAGTGGATTATTGGTTTCATATTATTATTCAAGCCACACAAGTGAAGAGCAATAATGAGGATCAATGACAACTTGAGGCGTGGTAAGAGGCTGGTAACGAACTCTATTTGTTTTCATTTTTGTGCATATACTCATCACTGTGGGTGTGCTTAGTCTGTTCATGTAGAGTGTACGTTTTCTTTGGATGCTTAGTAGTTCTTGCTTTCTTGTGATTAGCTCCATCTCGCTAATAGTTTGTAGCATGTTTCATGAATGTTTGCTTGCATTACTCTATTCGTAAATTGGTATGACACCGTGGTATCCTCCTCTGAATGTTTCATTTGATTGACTTGGCACATGCTCACGCATGCACATGACTGTAATAATCAGTTAAGCCTCGATGAATTATTTTGCCTTGAGGGTCTTAAATCACTTTCATGCCATGAGTAGTCCTGTTTTGTTGCAAGCATGATAATGACAGCTATTGCTCTCTCGTTTGTCGCTCCCTTACTTTTGCTAGCCTTCACTTCCACTGAGTGTTTTACTCATGTTTCCAACTTCCTAAACCAAATATTTCCAAAGTGTCCACCATACCTACCTATTAGCATCATTTGCTACTTCCGTGCATATTTAATATGCCTTGTTTTCTCCCGAATAAATGTTTGCTTGTTATGGGAAAATTAGTTAGTAAAGCTCTCACGAACTTGATGGCACACTTTATTTCCTGCACTTAATAAACCTGAACCATTGTGAACTCTCCATGAAAGTTATATGCTTGCAAATTATAGACTGGGGATTAGCAGAACCATGCTATCACGGGGAATGCTTTCAACACTTGTAAATATATACCCAGTTGATACCTTGCTCTTTTGTTTGCGGATGTCGTCGGTGTGAAATAAAAGGGGAGCTTGTAAGTCCATGGAGTTATGTATGTGTGTTAGAGAAACGCCTAGACCGCTGGTCTAATCCATGCTGACATGGTGGAAACCTGCAGCATAACCATAATGATATCTATGAAGCATTCTTCTTATAAAAAAGAGAGAGATAGCTATTGAGAAAAAGAAAGAAAAAAAGAGTTCTATGAAAAGAGGAAAGAGAGAAAAAAGCACCATTTTCCCATGGTAAATAAGAAGATTGCTGAGATACTCATTGTCTGCTTGCCTTGTCATTTTGATATGGGGATTCTTCCGTATCATCGGGCAAGGGGTACCCTGTTGGCGGTTCTCAATGATGCACACATACTTACGATGACAAGAACTTGCCGGTAACTAAAGTTGAGTAGCATGAGGAGTGTCCCTCGTACTCAAGGGACTTGGGATTTTCAGTTTATAGTCTGTCAAGCATATAACTCAGATTAGACCTCACTTTAACCTTAACCACATTAAAGATGCTTATGATAGGGGCAATGAGAGCTCAAAGCTAACGAGTACCATACTTTCAGCATTTGGAAGCCTTTCAAAACTATTCAAAACCTTTTCTTCTACTTGTTGAGTCTCCACATATTCTTTGAGCACCTTCTTGAGAGCATAGTTGTCATTCTTTGTGCTTGTCTCATTACTTGATTATTTGTGTTATGACTTTGATGCTTGTATCCTTGATATCTTTACTTCTAGTCATCACTTGAACTTCAGAGGTGCCTTGGCATTCATAATCAAAGGCAAGCGAGATACCACTCTATCATACCTTTATATGAGAATTGTAATGTTGCTTATGTTCGTGTTTCATGCTACTTATTATTCTTGAGTTGGAATCTCTTCATAGCTTGCAATGACTATTAGGTAGACTCAGTTGCATACTCTTTATTATGAATTGTCCAAGTAGTTGATCACATTGCTGAGAATATTTACATCATATGAAGCAAATGTGTTCGTGAAAGTTCTTTTATCGAACTCAATTTTCAACTGAATTGCTTGAGGACAAGCAATAAGCAGCTTGGGGGGAGTTGATACGTCCAAAACGTATCTACTTTCCCGAACACTTTTGCTATTGTTTCTCCTCTATACTTGTGTGATTTGGATGCAACTAATGCGAACTGACGCTGTTTTTAGCAGAATTGCCTTGGTGTCTACTTTTTGTGCAGAAAATCAACTATCAGGAAAAATCCCGGAAAATATGCCAAAAATCCTATTTCACCTGAAGACTCTAGAAGCCAGAATACGAGACGGAGAAGAGCCCTAGGGTGGCCACGCCAGGGGGTGGTGTGGGCCCCCCAGGCACCCCCTCGGTCTCTCTCTTCGCCTATAAGGAGCCTTCTGACCTAAAAACTTCAGGGGGTTCGATGTTTTTCTAGAAGGAGTTCCGCCACCACCAGATTCCATTTAAGCCACCAAACCTGCTTCCGCACGGCACGCCGGGACGGGGAATTGGAGGAGATCATCACCATCATCATCACCATCGCTTCTCCATCGACCATCCATGTTTCCCCCATCTATGAGTGAGTAATCCCCTGCTGTAGGCTATGGGGATGGTAGGGATTGGATGAGATCATTCATGTAATGGCATCAGATTGTTAGGGCATGGTGCCTAGTATCTTTTATTAGTGCTTTATGACTTTGTTGCGACTTGTTGTGCTTAATGCTTGTCACTAGGGCCCGAGTGCCATGATTTCAGATCTGAACATGTTATTGATTCATTATGATAGTATTGTTCTTGGTCTTATCTGCAAGTTGTATACACACGATGTTGTCCGGAACCTATGGCCCCGAAGTGACAGAAATCAGGATAACCGGAAGGGAAAGGCTTTGATGTGAGGATCACATGTGTTCACGGAGTGTTAATGCTTTGCTCCGGTGCTCTATTAAAAGGAGCACCTTAATTGCCAGTAGTTCCCTAGAGGCCCCGCTGCAAACGGGCTGGCAGGACATAAGATGTTGTGCAAGTTCTCATTGCGAGCACGTATGACTATATATGGAACACATGCCTAGGATTGTCTAGTACTTGGATTCTTTATCTTATTTATCTGCAATTTCCCTATGCTCTGATTGCTATGTGAATTTTCTTGTCCATGCAACGCCCGTCCATCCATCCCTATGCCTACCGCACTCGAATCCCACTGTTTACTGCTTTTGTTACTACTGTCTTTGCTTTGCTACTGCTGTTACTTTACTATTCCTACTACAAAACTGTTGCTACTGATAAATTGCTGTGAGCAAGATTGTTTCCAGGTGCAGCTGAATTGACAACTCAGTTGTTAAGGCTTATAAATATTCTTTGGCTCCCCTTGTGTCGAATCAATAAATTGGGTTTCACTTCCCTCAAAAATACTGCGATACACCCCCTATACTTGTGGGTCATCAAAAGGTTATTTCATAAGATAGCTCACTCAAACTAGCCCACGAGGAAACAAATTTATGTTGTATCATGGATTTAAAATCGAGCCTTTCTATGGGAAACTGTAGGTCTAGATGATGAGGCACTAAACCATTCAAAGCTAATAAACGAGAGGGAATGAGGCCTCCACAAATTCCACCTTTCTCGCGGTTAACATCAAGACGGAAAGCTATCGAAGCACCCAAATTGTAAGACCTATCTCGTTTAAGAGCAACAGAGATGAATGCTAGATCATAAGAAGATAACTTATTGGCAGTTTTCCTAGCAAGAACACACTTGGCAATAAAGTAGGCAAATTAGCGAATGGAGGGGAGATGAATGTTACGGATTTTTCCACTCTCCTTCGAGAAACTGCTCCCTTGGAAAATTTCTGTGTATAAATCCATGAGTGGTGCAGGTCGCTCTTTAATCCTTCCACATGATCCCCACTGAGGTACCTTAATAGCTGCACAAAAGTCATCGAGAGAAAGGTCGACAGCAATATTGTTAATTTTGTAGTGGACCATGGGGTTAGGCAAAGAGTAACTAAATTGAAAGTCCTGCATCACAGACATGGTTAGCTTCACAAATTGACAAGGTTCATCTTCCAAAATGTGCTCCAACCCTGCATTAGAAACCAAAGTGTGGAAATCTTGGAGAATTCCTGCAGCTCTCATGAACTCAGGGCATGGATAAATGGAAGGAAAAACTTCCTCCTCTCGGTGGACCTTCATAACCTCAGGCACCCATAGTTCATGTTGGTTTAGTTGATGCTCATTCATCTTCTATTCTGAAATTTAAACACCTATTAAACAAGTGATTGCAAAGTGAATATAATGAAGGGTAATACTCATAGGGACTTGTAAGAGGCCTAACCATGCATCAAAACTATATCTCTAAGCATCAAACAAGCTTACAAGCTCTCATAACCTGTCACCTACAGCAGCAAAATAGTCAAGATATAATCCACTAAACACAAATCTACTTGGACAAGGGGAGGAGTCACATACCGGAGAACAAATGCTCCAAATTTCAGCAACAAAGATGGGCTGAGCAAGGAGATAGAAAAAATCAAGAGCAAGCACAGCAAGAACGCGATTTTGAGCAATGAACTGGAGTTTGCTCGGAGAGAGAAGAAAGTGGCATGTGAGAGAGTTAGTGGAGGGCCAGGGTGGCCCACACCATGGCATGGCGCCACCCAGGGCAGGCCGTGCCACCAGGTGGTGAGCCTGCCTGGTGGGTCCCCCCTGGTACCTTCCAGGCACTCCTCTGCCCCTTTTTTCACGTAAAAATTGAATATGAATTTTCTGGAATTTTTCGGGACACTTTATTTTTGGGCATTTTTCAGGTATAGAAGAATGATTTTCTGACAGACAGATGTTTTTGGAATGATGCAAGGACAAAACAAAGCTAGAACTACAGAAGTTCTAAGACACTCTAACATGCAAGCAACTAACATCAAAGAAAACTAAATGAAAGCAAAACTAAAATGGATAGAATAAAAGTAAATGGAGATAATCACGGTGAAAACATTGTTTTGTTCAATGAAATCCTTTTGTTAACAAGGTTGATCAGGTCTTGTTACCAAAACAATTTCATATGAGACAAAACTTTGTATTACACTAATGATTATGTTACCTCAACCTTGATAGCAATGGTCCCAATCATAATAGTTTCAAATTTTTCTCTTAGTATGGGACAATATATCTCTCCAACTTGAATGCCCTCAACATGTTCAATTGAATTCAAACCATAAGTCCTTTCAATCTTCTTGGGGAAATAGACAGTATGTTCCTTGTCATTAACATTAAAGGTCACCTTTCCTTGATTACAATTAATAACAGCTCCTGCAGTATTAAGAAAAGGTCTCCCAAGAATAATAGACATATTATCAACTTCATGCATTTCAAGCACAACAAAATCAGTTAATATCAAGCAATTATGAGCCACTTGAACAGGTACATCCTCACATATACCAACAAAAATAGTGGTAGATTTATCAGCCATTTGCAAAGATATATCAGTTGGTATTAATTTTTCTAGTTGAAGCCTCTTATAGAGAGACAAAGGCATAACACTAACTCCAGCTCCCAAATCACACAAAGCAGTTCTAACATAACTATTCTTAATAGAGCAAGGAATAGTTGGAATCCCTGGGTCTCCAAGTTTCTTTGGAACCTTACCATTAAAGGAATAATTAGCAAGCAAAGTAGAAATTTCTTTATTAGGGATCTTCCTTTTATTCGAGACAATATCCTTCATATACTTTGAGTAAGGAGGCAATTTAATAGCATCAGTCAAAGGAATTTGCAAGAATAAAGGTTTCATCCACTCACAAAACTTATTATAGTGTTCATCTTCCTTTGGCTTGTGTTTCTTATCCGGGAAAGGCATAGGTTTTTGGACCCAAGGTTCTCTTTCACTACCATGTTTAGCAATAAAATCTTCTTTAGTGTATTTAGTATTCTTAGTGTGCTTTTCAGGTTCTTCTTCAACTTTTTCTTCATTTGGAGCTTCATTTTCTTCATTACCACTTTCAGTTTCAGCATCAGAAATAGATATACTATTAGGATATATAGCAGGTTCAGAGGGTTTTACAATAGTTTTATGTTTCTTTTTTCCTTTTCTTACGAGTAGAGCCACTATTTTCAGCTTGTTGAGAATCCTGCTCAATTCTTTTGGGATGCCCCTCAGGATATAGAGGATCGTGGGTAGCAGCACCACTTCTAGTTCTAATTTCATAAGCATGTTTTTCTTTAGCAGCGTTAACTAGCAAGTCTTTTTGCACTTTAATGAGTTGATCTATTTGAGTTTGAACCATCTGAAAGTGTTTAACAATCATTTTAACATCATTAGAGGTTCTTTCCACAATATCTTTTAACTCAACAATAGCTCTAGAGTTTTCCATTAGATGATTTTGCACCCTTTTATTAAAATTATCTTGCTTAACAATAAAGATATCAAATTCTTTTAAGCATTGATCAGGAGGTTTAGAGTAAGGGATATCACCTTCATCAAAGTGTTGGAGAGAGTGTACCTCAATAGTGGATGAGTAGGGGATAGGCTTACATAATTCTTTTATAGGAGGTAACTTCTTGACATCTGCAGTTTTAATTCCCTTCTCCTTAAGACATTTCTTAGCTTCCTTCATCACTTCATCATTTAATTCAATAACTCCCCTCTTCTTTGATGTTGGAATAGGTACTGGAATAGTTGGTTCAGGTATAATTACTCCAGGTATAGCTGGTTCAGGAGGAGTCCAATCCTCATAGTTCTTGCTTATTTTAGCCATTAATTCCTCAGCTTCCTTGGGAGTCCTATTCCTGAAAACACAATTAGCACAACTATCTAGGTATATCCTAGATTCTTCGGTTAGTCCATTATAAAATATATCAAGAATCTCATTCTTAGGTAATAGACTTCCAACCTGTGCATGAATCAAAGCACAAAACCTTGCCCATGATTCATGCAATATCTCTTTTTCTCCCTGTTTAAAATCAAAAAGTTCCTGCAAAATAGCATGTCTACCACTAGGAGGAAAATATTTGTGCAGGAAAGTACTAATCAAGCAATCAGGGCTATCAAAAGATCCAGGAGGTAAATTACTAAACCAAGTTTTAGCTTCTCCTTTCAGTGAAAAGGGAAAAATCTTAGCAACAAAGTAAGTACGCATCTTAATATCATCAGAAAACAAGCCACTCATGGTAGAAAGCTCATTCATATGTGATACCGCACTTTCATTCTTAGTCCCACAAAAAGGTTCTTTCTCAACAATAGCTATGTAGGATAGATCAAGAGAGAAATCATAATCTTTATCTTTAATGTTTATGGGAGAAGCAGCAAACTTAGCAATAGGAGGCAATTTGGGTCTAATAGTACGCCTCTCAAGGAGACTCTTAGCAGCGCACCTATCATGGGTGTTTTTACATTCTTTAATAAATTCATCGATCATCTCAACATAACCGTCTTCAATATCATAACTCTCACTAGACTCAGGTGAACTAACAGGTGTAGTAGTGTCTTCATTAGGAGTTTCAGTATTTCCAGCTATAGTTCTAGCAATCGTAGCATCTAGGAAAGGACCTAATGAACCACTCTTATCAAGCACGGTAGAAGCAGCATCATAAGCATCAGAAGCTTTAGATTTAGAAGTAGTAGCAGTGTGCATAGCATCTGTATGTGGTGGTTTAACAAGCTTACTCATAACAGATGGTGAATCAAGAGCAACAAAGGTGTTGAGAACCGTACCTCTTCTTGTAGTGGATGGTAAAATAAGAACCTTTCCATCACGTGACTTACCCATGATGGATGGATGGCAGTGAACAATAGAGAATCCAAGTGAACTTAATAAATAAAGCTATGCTCCCCGACAACGACGCCAGAAAATAGTCTTGATGACCCACTGATACGTCCATTTTGCATCACTATTCTGTGTCTTAATTCACTATTATTCATTGATATATTTCGTATTGAGAGGTGATACTTATGTTATTTCATCTGTTTTTTGCATGGTTGATGACTTTTGGAGCATGGACCGCTGCAGTCAGGATTCTGATGGAAAAGGTGTTGTTTGGAGGCAAAATTCGCGAAGATCAGAAAATCCGGGAAAATATACGAAAAATCCTATTTTTCCAGAAGACTAAGGATGCCAGAAGACGGAGTGGAGATGGGCCACAAGGGGCCCACACCACCCCCTGGCGCGGACAGCCCTAGGCCATGCCAGGAGGTGGTGTGGCCACCCTGGCCCACTCTAGCCTCTCCCCTCTGGCATATATCAACCTCCCGAAACCCTAATACTCGGGGAGGGACCACCGAAAGATTCCGCCACCTCTGCGGGGCGGAAAACACCGAGAGAGAAAGATCTCTAGTAGACAGATTTCTAACGGGGCAATTCCTTCCCGGAGAGGGGAGATCGTCGCCATCAACACCACCATCAAGCTGGACTTCATCGGGATCATCATCATCATCACCACCATCATCACCATCAGCACCCTCATCACCATCTCCATATTGCTGTAACAATTGGGTTGAATCTTGCATTAGTTCATAGGGGAAACTTTCCCGGTGTTGATTACTTTTTGTAGTTGATGCTATTGAGTGAACCATTGAATTATTGTTTATGTTCAGATTGTTATACATCATTATTCCATCTCTGATCATGATCCATATGATGTCTTGTGAGTAGTTCGTTTTGTTCATGAGGACATGGGAGAAGTCATGTTGTTAGTAGTGGAGTTGTGTTGAGAAAGATTCAATAGATTGTTATTTAAGTTGTGGTGTACTTCTTCTAGTGGTGTCATGTGAACATAGACTACATGACACTTAACCTATATGGGCCTAGGGGAATGCATTGTGTATTTGGATACTAATCGTAGGGGTTGCCGGAGTGACAGAAACCTGAACCCCCGTTAGGAAACCATTGCACAAGGGACGTAAGGGTCTTAGAGTTTAAAGCTGTGGTTAGGTCTCTACCTTAATTACTTTCTTGTACTTACGGATGTTTGAAGGGGTATAATCACAAGTATGTATTAGTCTTGGATGGGGCGGTACATTAGCACAGGTTCACCCACACAACACTTAGCAAGCTAAAGAAGATTAATCAACTATATGAAGCGAAAGCACTTGACAGTCTTCCCATGTGTCCTCGAGAACATTTGGTCATCTTAAGTAATACAACCGGCTTGTCCTTTGCTGCATAAAGGATTGGGACACTTGCTGCATTCATTCCTACTGTCTTTTATTTACTCATACTTTGTTTACTTGCTTTATCAAAAACCCCTAAAAATCCGTTTGCTAAGTATTTGCAGAGAATTCCTGATCCATACCACTAGCCAAAGACCTTCGCTCCTCATTGGGTTCGACACTCTTACTTATCAAAAATATCAAGGTACACCCCTATACTTGTAGGTCATCAAGACTATTTTTAAAAGCCGCTGCCGGGAGTGAAGCGCTATTGAGAGTGGAACTGGTAAAGGAACTTCTCGTGAGTATTGTTTACTCGCTAGTTGCTTTATTTTTGTTATGGATAATTCACTGAGTTTCTTATTTGGTAATGCTACTACCACTGCTAAGGTAGTAGATAAGCCACCACCTGCTGAGAATGATGTTTTCAAAATACCTACAAGAATTATTGATCGTGTTATGGATAACTACTATGTTGGGGATGGAGGAACTGTCCATCCCGGTGATCATTTACTCTTTATACACGAATTATGCGGGTTGTTCAAGTGTGCAGGTATTACTATAGAGCAAGTCAAGAAGAAGTTATTCTCATTATCACTGAAAGGAAGAGCTGAGGAATGGTATAAGCTGCTGAAGAATGGTCAAGCTCTGGAATGGGAGGAAATAGTTCCTCTCTTTTATTCAAAGTTTTATCCTCCTAGTGAGATTCATAAAGATCGGAATCAAATATACAACTTTTGGCCTCTTGATGGAGAGAGTACAGCTCAAGCTTGGGGGACATTGAAGTTACTAATGCTCAAATGTCCCATTCATGAGCTCCCCAACAATATTATTATCAATAACTTTTATGCAAGGCTCCCTCTACATGACAAGGATTTATTAGATGCTTCTTGTTCTGGATCATTCACTCGCATGAAAGAAGAAGCTAAATGGGATCTTCTGGACCATATTCAAGATAATGCTGAAGCTTGGGAGAATGACAAAGGTAGAAAGTCAGGTATAAATTATGATTATGAATCCATTGAATCTTTTATGGGAACTGATGACTTTCAAAATATTAAAAATTCTTATGGTCTAGACTCTCAAGCTATTGCTTCTTATTTTAAGGATTTTGCTTCCTACATTGAAGTGCCTAAAAAGAAGTGGAATAAGTATCATGAACCTTATAAAGATATTGCTAAGAGTGTTCCTGTAAGAAATACTGAAGTTTATACTGCTAATCATGTTTTACCTGAACCTTATATTGAGGAAATGTCTTTTCCAGTTAAGGTAAAGGAGCATTCTATGATAGCTAGTATGGTTAATGAAAGTACAAGAAAAGCTGTTGAACCCGGTAAAAAAATGGTTGATGAACCTATAATAGCTAGTGTGAAAGTCTTTGTCACTAAATATGAAAAAGAGGGACACACTATCCTTTGCAAGGATACCTCTAATATTGTTTCACATAGTAGTGTTATGAGAGCTAGAATTCCTGTGTTTTCTGTTAGAATATGTGATCATTGCTATGATGGTCCTTGTGATAGCTATATTGTTAAGTTTATTCATGATACTGAAAGTTACTATGAAAGAGGGAAACGTGTTCTTATGCATCTCAATAATATCAAGTTTCCCCGTTTTATGCTGAAAGTTTTTATGTTGCACTTCTTTTGCCTTCTTATGCAAGTAGCCTCTGGTTTCAACAACTTGTTTGTTTACAAAATTCCTTTGCATAGGAAGTGGGTTAGACTTAAATGTGTGTATTTTTGCTTCTTAATGCTTCCTTTCACTTCAATTCATATTCCTGAGTGAGCTCCTTCAAAATTATCATGCCCATCTTAATGGCAATAAAGAAAGAGCTTTATGGGAGACAACCCAATTTGTTTTTGCTTTCAGTTTGTTTTTGTTTCTTTGAGTCTTGGAAGTTATTACTTCGGTAATAACCGCTCCTTATCAGTTTTGTTTGGTTTTTGTGTCAAGATCAACCTCTAATGAGAGAGAAGTAATATTTGGGGAAGTTGTTGTCCCGAAACAGATTTTTGTGCTTCACCGTAAAAATTTGTGAGAGATCTTTGTATGTCGGATTGAGCTATAATGTTTTGTGCTTTTGCCCCAGGTTGTTATTTAACTTTTGTTAGTTTTGCACTTTTTGATTTGAGCAACAGAAGATTTTCTAAAAAATTGATCTTTACCTGCTGGTCTGTTTTGACAGATTTTGCCACTCTTGCATTGCTTCTTTATTCGATTTCCTTTTTAAATTCTTTTTGGATTTTTGGAAGGAGTTGCTACAGTAGCTTTTGTTTTGATGGTTTTCAGTTGAAGTTGGACTCAAAAGGTTTTATCACTTCACTTATACTAATGTTGCTAATGAGAACTGTGTGAAGTTTTGTGTGAAAGAGATTTCCAGGTAGTGGGGATAATGGTGTAATGAGGAAAAGAAAGGATTTATGACTCAAGTAATAAGTGTATGAAGATGAAGATACTGATGATTATTCAAGTGGAGACTCCGTAAGAATCCACTAAATACCAAATTCAGAGACCTGCAGAGTCCGTTTTCAAATAGGTAACGGTTCTGGTAAGAAAAGTTCCGCGAAAATACTATCCAACTATATTTTTGCAGTTTTCAGTCAATAAGGAAAGTTACGAAGCGAAAAGGATTTGAATCGGAGCCAGGGTGGCTCACACCACCCTGTGTCGCGGGCCCACCCCTGGCCGCGCCACCAGGTGGTGAGTCCACCCCGGACTCCGCCTCTGACTCGTTTTCTCCAAGTACCTTCCTTTTGATATGAAACTTCGTAATATATACCCCCCCGGATCTTCCGAGGTTCGTATATCGTGTTTTTGTCGTGTTTTTGTTTCGATCTGTTTCTGCCAGGACATACTCTTTGAAGGCTTAGAAGCACAATGGTGTCCGCCAAGGATAAAGGGAAGGAGCCTATGGAGGAAGACCTCCGAGACCCCAAGCAAGGGTTGGTACCTTCAGTCACTTGCCCTGCATCAACGGAAGCCCTATGAGTCACTAAAGAATTCTGCGATAAGTACCAAGACTTAAAGAGGAAGGTGGACATGCTTCAATGGGAGAATGATAGGCTTCGTAAGATGCTGGAAGATTTCCTCACGTCAACTAAGAGCATGATACCACCACCACCAAAGGAGTAATTTGTCATCAGGTTTGGCACCCCCTTGGTTTGTTCCAAGATTGGGGGAGTGCCGCGGTATCGTATCACTATGTTCTATCTTTTTACCTTATTAGTAGAGTCATATCATGAATAGAGGAGTTATTATGTAGTATGGTTTGCATTATGGAAGTGTCCCCTCTCTCGTTAGATATGTATCCCTTGGTGTGAGTTGCCGTTATGGAATATTAATGAGAAGTTCTATCATTTACTCTTTTTCATAGCTTATATTAGTTTTCAATTCGTGGTTATATGATTGACCTTGTTGTTAGTATTGGTATCACTTTGGGATCATTGAGTTAATTTAGTTGGTTTTGGCAAACCTGGCTTGGTCGGTAGCAACACTATTTTTGAGAGTTGAATGAAAAAGATAGAAGTACTCTAAAGAAAAATAATTTCATCATCTTTCTTTCTTGATTTGCTCATAAGTCTAGTATTCTCTAGTTAAGATCTTTTGTGCTTCCAAGGAAGATTGCATGTTTGTTTTTATCACTTGTATGCTTGTTTGTCTCCTTCAACTCTTATACTTGCTACCCAACCTTGCTAGCCAAAAACCTGTACTGAGAGGGAATTCTTCTCGTGCATCCACCTCCTTAAAACCATAACCTTTGCCATTTGTGTCCACCATACCTACCTAGTAGCATTATTGCTATTCCAAGTAAATTCTTGTTTTATCTACCTCCCAAATTAAATTTGTTATGTGAAAATTAGTGATTAAAGCTCTCACGAACTTGATGGCACACTTTACTTTCTTGCACTTAATAAACTTGAACCATTGTGCTCACCTATGTTGCGTATATGCTTGTGCTTTGTAAGTTGTGAATTAGCGTAACCATCTTGTCATGGGGAACGCTTTCAACATTGGTACTTTGTACCAAGTTGATATCATGTTCTTTTGTCTATGGATGTCGATTGTGAAATGAAAGGGAGCTTGTAAGTCCATGGAGTTATGCATATGTGTTAGAGAAACGCCTGGGCCGCTGGTCTAATCCATGCTGACATGGTGGAAACCTGCAGCGTAACCATAACGAGTATCTATGAAGCATTCTTCTTATAAAAAAAAGAGATAGAGATTGAGAAAAATAAAAAAAGGAGATATTATGAAAAGAGGAAAGAGAGAAAAAAAGCACCATATTCCCATGGTAAATAAGAAGATTGCTGAGATGCTTGTTGTCTGCTTGCCTTGTCATTTTGATATGGGGATTCTTCCGTATCATCGGGCAAGGGGTACCCCGTTGGCGGTTCTCAATGATACACATATGTTTACGATGACAAGAACTTACCGGTGACTAAACTTGAGTAGCATGAGGAGCGGCCCTCGTATTCAAGGGACATGAGATTCTCAACTTACAACTTGTCAATGCATATCCTCATATTTGATCACTTTAACCTTAATCACCTAAAGATGCCTATGATAGGGGCAATGAGAGCTGAAAGCTAGTAGTATCATAATTTTTGGGAGCTCTTTATGAGACTTGCAATCCCTGCTTCCCTCTGCGAAGGGCCTTTCTTTTACTTTGTAGTTGAGTCAGTAAACCTATTCCCTTCTATCTCAGCAAGTATTTTGAGTTGTTGTGTTTCATTCATTCATATGATGATTTATTCATTCATGTTTCTTATGTTCCTTGTTTAACACATTGCTCTTATCTTGATGTTTACTACTTTGAAAGCTATCATTGAAAAACCAGTTATTTGTGAACTCTAACAAATTATCAACTATTCTTCAACCAAGAGCTAAGTTTGCCATTACCAATTATGATTCACTTTATGTATCTTTATTGTGTTTCCTTTACTTATTGCAAGTTGAGTTATATAATAGTGAGTTGCCTTCTATTATGATCTATGTATTGATGAATGTGATGCTTCTTGTCCGTATTCTTTTATCGACTCTTCACTCCATAAACCCGAGGCCATGTTTATTGAGCTCAGTTTCGCTTGGGGACAAGCAAAGTCTAAGCTTGGGGGGAGTTGATATGTCCATTTTACATCACTATTCTATGTCTTAATTCACTATTATTCATTGATATATTTCGTATTGAGAGGTGATACTTATGTTATTTCATCTGTTTTTGCATGGTTGATGACTTTTGGAGCATGGACTGCTGCAGTCAGGATCCTGATGGAAAATGTGCTGTTTGGAGGCAAAATTCGCGAAGATCAGAAAATCCGGGAAAATATACGGAAAATCCTATTTTTCCAGAAGACTAAGGATGCCAGAAGACAGAGTGCAGATGGGCCACAGGGGGCCCACACCACCCGCGCTGGGCACCCTAGGTCAAGGCCAGAGGTGGTGTGGCCACCTAGCCCACTCCAGCCTCTCCTCCGGGCGATATCAACCTCCCAAACCCTAATACTCGGGAGGGACCACGAAGATTCCGCCTCACAAGCGAAAACATCGAGAGAGAAAGATCTCTCCGGCAGACAGATTTCTGCCGGGGGAATTCCTTCCTGGAGAGGGGAGATCGTCGCCATCAACACCACCATCAAGATGGACTTCATCGGGATCATCATCATCATCACCACCACCATCAGCACCATCAACACCCTCATCACCATCTCCATATTGCTGTAACAATTGGGTTGAATCTTGCATTAGTTCATAGGGGAAACTTTCCCGGTGTTGATTACTCTTTGTAGTTGATGCTATTGAGTGAACCATTGAATTATTGTATATATTTAGATTGTTATACATCATTATTCCATCTGATCATGATCCATATGATGTCTTGTGAGTAGTTCGTTTTGTTCTTGAGGACATGGGAGAAGTCATGTTGTTAGTAGTGGAGTTGTGTTGAGAAAGATTCAATAGATTGTTATTTAAGTTGTGGTGTACTTCTTCTTGTGGTGTCATGTGAACGTCGACTACATGACACTTAACCTATATGGGCCTAGGGGAATGCATTGTGTATTTGGCTACTAATCGTAGGGGTTGCAGGAGTGACAGAAACCTGAACCCCCGTTAGGAAACTATTGCACAAGGGACGTAAGGGTCTTAGAGTTTAAAGCTGCGGTTAGGTATCTACCTTAATTACTTTCTTGTACTTACGAATGTTTGCAAGGGGTATAATCACAAGTATGTATTAGTCTTGGATGGGGCGGTACATTAGCACAGATTCACCCACACAACACTTAGCAAGCTAAAGAAGATTAATCAACTATATGAAGCGAAAGCACTTGACAGTCTTCCCATGTGTCCTCGAGAACGTTTGGTCGTCTTAAGTAATACAACCGGCTTGTCCTTTGCTGCATAAAGGATTGGGCCACTTGTTTATCTGCTCCTACCGCCTTTTATTTACTCGTACTTTGTTTACTTGCTTTATCAAAAAACCCTAAAAATCCGTTTGCTAAGTATTTGCAGAGAATTCCTGATCCATACCACTAGCCAGCACCTTCTGCTCCTCGTTGGGTTCGACACTCTTACTTATTGAAAATACTGCGATACACCCCCTATACTTGTGGGTCATCACCCACAAGTATAGGGGGTGTATCATAGTATTTTCGAGGGAAGTGAAACCCAATTTATTGATTCGACACAAGGGGAGTCAAAGAATATTTATAAGTCTTAACAACTGAGTTGTCAATTCAGCTGCACCTGGAAACAATCTTGCTCACAGCAGTTTATCAGTAGCAACAGTTTTGTAGTAGGAATAGTAAAGTAACAACAGTAATAAAGTAAAGACAGTAGTAACAATAGCAGTAAATAGTAGGATTCGAGTTCGGTAGGCATAGGGATGGATGGACGGGCGTTGCATGGACAAGACAATTCATATAGCAACCAGAACATAGGGCAATTGCAGATAAGTAAGATAAAGCATCCAAGTACTAGATAATCCTAGGCATGTGTTCCATATATAGTCATACATGCTCGCAATGCGAACTTGCACAACATCTTTTGTCCTTCCAGCCCGTTTGCAGCGGGGCCTCAAGGGAACTACTGGCAATTAAGGTGCTCCTTTTAATAAAGCACTGGAGCAAAGCATTAACACTCCGTGAACACATGTGATCCTCACATCAAATCCATTCCCTCCGGTTATCCCGATTTCTGTCACTTCGGGGCCATTGGTTCCGGACAACAACGTGTGTATATAACTTGCAGGTAAGACCATAAACAATACTATCATAATGAATCAATAACATGTTTAGATCTGAAATCATTGCACTCGGGCCCTAGTGACAAGCATTAAGCATAACAAGTTGCAACAAAGTCATAAAGCACTAATAAAAGATACTAGGCACCATGCCCTAACAATCTGATGCCATTACATGAACGATCTCATCCAATCCGTACCATCCCCATAGCCTATAGCGGGGGATTACTCACTCATAGATGGGGGAAACATGGATGGTCGATGGAGAAACGATGGTGATGATGATGGCGGTGATCTCCTCCAATTCCCCGTCTCGGCAGGGTGCCAGAACGGAGTTTCTGGTGCTGTTTCGTGGAATCTGGTGGTGGCGGCGGAGCGGAACTCCTTCTGAAAAAACGTCGACCCCCCCCTGAGTTTTTAGGTCAGAAGGCATCTTATAGGCGAAGAGGGAGACCGAGGGGGAGTCTGGTGCGGCCAGACCACCCCTGGCGCGGCCTAGGCTAGCCCGCGCGGCCAGGTGGTGTGGCCTGGGCCCAGCCCCCTCCGTCTCGTATTCTAGCTCCGAGAGTCTTCTCGTGAAATAGGATTTTTGGCATATTTTCTGGGATTTTTCCTGATAGTTGATTTTCTGCACAAAAACTAGACACCAAGGCAATTCTGCTGAAAACAACGTCAGTCCTTGTTAGTTGCATCCAAATCACATAAGTTTAGAGAAGAAACAATAGCAAAAATATTCGGAAAAGTAGATATGTTTTGGACGTATCAACTTTGTCCAAGTTTAAATAGCGAATAGATCAGGTTCATTGTCTTCGATGCAGTTTTCTATGTGGGAGAAGCTAAATATACATGCGCTTTACTACTAGGAATTACATATACTATATGATTGGATTGTTAGCAAACATCCGTAAGTACTAATCAATGCATTAAGGTTTTCCCAGCCATAGCCTTAAGTTTAATGGTCCTCTTACTCCCATATGTACAACGTTCCGGTTCGCGTGCTTAGGTTTCTATCACTCCAGCAGAACTTTCCCCTTCCTTTTACACATACTACAAACCCTATGATATTTAATCCACGCACGCACAAATATAATGGACACCAAAGGACTGTAACATATCAACATACAACTCTAATGAACCAAAGACGTTCAACCATTCAATCTAAGAACAAAGAAACTACGCAAACAATGACATGGTTCATAGGATTATAACTTATAGCATCAAACACCATGTTTACATAAGACGGTACAGATGTGTGTGGGAGTATGAACCACTGCATACTAGGAGGATGAACCACTAATGGAGACGGCGGTGAAGATGGTGAAGAGGGCGGCGGCGGCGCGGGGGACTCCTTCCCTGCCGCCGGTATCATGGGGGAGCACCGCCCCTTAGCCCCTTCCTTCATGGCTTCTTGGGAGCCCTCCCCAATGAAGATGGGATCTATGGGGGAGGCAAAAATGTGGTTTTGGTGGCTGCAAATTCATGGGTGGAGATGCCCTGGGCGAATTAGGTTTCCTCCCTTTATATAGCTTTTCGGATTCCCGTCACCCCATCTTGGACTGCAGTAAATCAGACCTAGAAGGCCCGTCCGGATTCGGAATCAGCTAAATTTTATGTCCAGAAAATTTGTCGTGAAATTTTCAACAACTTTGTAGTTGAAGAATTTTCTGTTTGACGCCGTCTTCGACCCGAAACATGACCATCTTCAAAAAGAGTTCTGAGATAGATTTCTGAAAAAAATCCCAATTTGACTCCAACAAGGTTTCTACTTGTATTCTTGGTAATTCCTAGACATCAAAGTGTAAAACAAAAACATTATGCACTTTTACAACTACTAGTAAACATGCCCGTGCGTTGCACCAGGAGAGAAATTGTTGCTACAGGTTGGTATTTACAGAATATTTTTCATGGCGTCTCACTTACAGATGGAACCATATCGCTATAGTCTTTGTCACACACATGCCGGGTGGAACTACCACTTCCATCCGAATGTCGCACCACTACCTCACTTTCTTCACAGGGCATTGCCCCCTTTCCTTGTCTAACACCGCAGTTTCTTACTTGCAAAATTGTATCATGGTTATACACATGTCTTTGAAGACTGAAAATTCAGTTATGTTTTGGTTAACCAAACATAACCAATACATAATTACAAATCAACAACAAATAAAAATTGGAGAAAACGTTTATCACTTCCATTGTTTTCAATTTTTAAAAGGCAATATTTTTTGTGTGTTTTGTTTCAATAAGACGTCACACTTCAACAATAAAAAACAAAATCAAGGAAAAATAGAACTTGCAGAAGCCTCTGGGATCACCGGTCTACTACCTTCTAGTCTCGTCAAGCCTGCCAGGTCAACCTTCGCTTATTGGAGGTGGGGTAGGGCGATGACGCATGATGGTGAGATACTGGCGCACGACTGGGAGATGAAGATGGGGAGGGAGGGAGAGATATGGGTGTACGGTGGTGGTGCATCGACGAACACTGGAGGTGCACGAGGCTAGTGTGGCGGCGCACAACATCAGCATAGGGTTGTGGTATGCTCGCGGGTGTACGGCCGGTGTGTTTACTCTTTGTAGAGCCACCCATGATGAGGCTCGACCAGGAGCCTAGGGACATGGGAATTAGCAAGTATGAAGAGAGTAATGATTATTTGGGCAGTTACTTTTACAAAAATACCAAGGGTACCTGTCGGGGTATAGAACAAACCCTCCAACGGTATGCCATACGCTTCCAGAAACTGAGCGTGAAAGAGCTGATTCACTGAACAAACATTTTTGTGTCAAAAAATCCTCTATGGATGATGGATCAAGAACTACCATGATGTCATCCAACTTAAGTATAATATATTTAGAAAGCTTGCATTAAACATGGAACCGTGATCCAAGGAAGAAAATGCGAGCAGCAGCTCAAATTAAGAGCACCATCAAAATGATGAACTGCGGTAATAATATTACTATTCCAATTGGCATATGCAAGGTATTCTGCTAGATTGGGTAAATTTTATAATACAGACTGATTTGGTAAAGAGTCACGGTGCGGACCTTGGATGATGTACTCTGAGGAGTCGATCTGTCGGCGCACCAATAGACATGAGAAGCATCGAGGACATCAATGGATCGAACAACGGTAGAAAATGCCCTCAATTCAACTCCTCAGAAACGCCGCTGCAAGAAGCTCTCCAAGCACTTATACAAGTTCATTCTGATTAAGATTCTCCAAACAGTTATACAAAATCTGCAGTAGTCTAAACAGCAACAACAGAATCATCGTTCTTGGACATCAATATTGAAAGATCACTGCCTAGGATACAAATTATTTCTCACATTCCAACTGCTACTGAAATAATTTATCACTTCCTAGCATTACAAACATGCATCGATGTGCAACATTTGAAACACATGGTTCAACTTACTGGAAATTTTAGTATTCTATATTTTAAAAGTATACTCACAATGAGACAACAATTAGGGAAGATAGAGAGAGGAGGGGGGGGCATGAAGCTAAAAGGTAGCGCCGCACAAAGACGCACCTGCGGTGGCGCTGGCCGCCCTGCTGGTCTTTCTCGCCGCTGCTGCTACCAATCTTCTTCTCGGTGAATTGAATCAGTCCCGTGCGCATTGCGATAGATCTTTTTTTTACTCTGGTTAAGTTTGCCAGACACAGTAGGATGTCTGTAATTTAAGTTCCCTTGTACAGAACGCATTGCAGGCCAAAGCTGATTCAGAGATGAAGTTGCAGCCTGCAGAGCACCATCCACGGGAGTATGCCTGAGATTAATGTGGCAGTGTGTTTGATTAATCGCTGGCCAATTAAGGAACCGATGGAGAACCTCTTCGCTCGGCCTCGGTGCCTTCATTGGAGCATTGGTCTCAGCTCCTCGAAGCTGGACGGGGTCGCCTCCCAGTCAAACCAGGGTGGGTCAATGGGGAGGTAGGCGGCGCGCCATGGCCAGAGGGAACGGCGTCGGGGTGGTGGAACCCAAGCTGGGAGACATGGGGCGGAGGCATGCTGGATTGGGGGCGATGGAGCCACGGGAGAGCAGTTAGGTAGCGGTGTATGTGCCCGGCTATGCGTGTCACCGCCCGTACACGCATCCTAGCCGAAGCGCCTTGGTCGTCGCTCGTTCGTGTAGGATCCAGATTATTGAGGTGGGGATTCTCTACAGGCCTTGTTCCTAGAAGCCTTCTGGAATGCCTCATTCTCGACGTAAGCGCGGCATGTCGACGGCAAAACTCTGGTCCATGTATATACGCGCTCTAGGAATTGGGCTAGCGATCTCGCGGATGATGACAGACACAAGGCCTCCCCCATATCCCGGGTCTCCACTCCACGATCGTGACGACAAAGCTGCCTGAGCTCCTCAGGGGAGCGGCGCGGATCAAGGACGCTCAGAGTAGCGGCTGCATCCAATACGAATCAGCGGCGCGGATCAGGGATGTGCGCTTTTGGATGGGAGTCGGGGGCTTTTTGTATGCGCACATATGGGGCTTGCGTCTGGCGGTGTCCATAGGATGCACGCTAAGAACATGACGGTTCGCGGACGAGCTACAACGAAGAGACGCCCCTCGCGACGGACGAAAACGTATTTAGACGGACCAAGAGAAAAACCTTAGCCCCTTTATTATTAGGTATGGATAGATATAGATTAGTAGGTTCGGCCAAATAAATTATAAACTTTATATAAAAAAGGAGTGCCACAAGCATATTATTAGCATAAAAACATCAAAAATTATAGATACGTTATGGACGTATCAACATCCCTAAGCTTAGTTCCTGCTCGTTCTCAAGTAGGTAAACAATCAAAACAATATAATTTTTAATGTGACATGCAGACAAAACAATCTTGATCATCATTATTATAAAAGCATTGATACCTAGGATTAAGGTACTCTAAACATAAATCATGAAAGATAAAGTTCTAACAATATGACATAACAACTATGTTGTAACATGAAAAGGCACAAACAAAAGATTTATAAATAACAATGTTTTACAAGACGTTTGTTTGTTTCACATAAAGAAAGCATAATGAGAATGATATTCAGCTTGTCCCTCATAGAGTAGCAAAACATAAATGCATAGGACACCTTCAAAGTTCATAAGGGTGACTAGATACAAATATTTTAAGAACAAGCAATATCAAAGTTATGCATCAATTAACAAGTCTTGGGACAATGCACATTAAACTAAGAATGATCACTATGCGCTCTTAATAGGTGCATAAAAATAGAAGATGGAGACTCAACATAAAAGTAAAAGAAAATCCTTCTTAGAAGGAAGCAGAGATTCAAGTCTCATAAAGAGCTTTCAAAAATTATGGTACTTATTAGCTTTCAGCTCTCATTGTCCCTATCATAAGCATCTTTAAGTGATTAAGGTTAAAGTGACACAACTAAGAGGATATGCTTGACAAGTTATAAGTTGAAATCTCATGCCCCTTACTTACGAGTACCGAACCTCATGCTACTCAACTTCAGTCACAACTAAGCTCTTGTCATTGTAAGTACATATGTATCATAGAAAACCGCCAACGGGGTACCCCTTGCACATGATACATAAGCTATCCCATAATCAAAATGATAAGGCAAGCAGACAATGAGCATCTCAGTGATCTTTTTTATTTGCTATTTGCATATATTTTTATTGAGGATGCTTTATAGAGTGTTCATTATGGTTATGCTACAAGTTTCCACCATGATTAGGCCTGGCTTAGGCTAGCGGCCTAGGCGTTTCTCTAACACACATACAAACTCCATGATCTTACAAGTTCTCCTTTTATTTCACACCACCGGAATCCATAAACAAAAGAATCATGATATCAACGGAATATAAGTGCAACGTTGAAAGCGGTCCCCATGATGCATGGTTCTGCTAACTTCAACTCATAAAGCGCAAGCATATACGCAACAAAAAAGGACCCAATGGTTCAAGTTTATTAACTGCAAGAAAGTAAAGTGTGCCATCAAGTTCGTGAGAGCTTTAATCACTAATTTTCACATAACAAGTTTAATTTGGGAGGTAGATAAAACAAGAATTTACTTGGAATAGCAATAATCCTACTAGGTAGGTATGGTGGACACAAATGGCAAATGTTTTGGTTTAAAGGAGGTGGATGCACGAGAAGAATTCCCTCTCAGTACAGGTTTTTGGCTAGCAAGGCTGGGTAGCAAGTATAAGAGTTGAAGGAAACAAACAAACATACAAGTGATAAAGACAAACATGTAATCTTCCTTGGAAGCACAAAAGATCTTAACTAGAGAATACTAAACTTATGAGCAAATCAGGAAAGAAAGATGATGAAATTATATTTCTTTAGAGTACTTCTATCTTTTCATTCAACTCTCAAAAAAAAAGTGTTGCTACTGACCGAGCCAGGTTTGCCAAAACCAACTAAATTAACTCAATGATCCCAAAGTGATACCAATACTAGCAACAAGATCAATCATATAACAACGAATTGAAAACTAATATAAGCTATGCAAAAGAGTGAATGATAGAACTTCTCATTAATATTCCATAACGGAAGCTCACACCAAGGGATACATATCTAACGAGAGAGGGGACACTTCCATAATGCAAACCATCCTACATAATAACTCTTATATTCATGATATGACTCTACTAATAAGGTAAAAAGATAGAAGATAGTGATGTGATACCGCAGCACTCCTCCAAGCTTGGAACAAACCAAGGGGATGCCAAACCTGCCGACGAATTACTCCTTTGGTAGTGGTGGTATCCTCTCGTTGAGCTCTCTGATCAGTTTCCCCAAGTCCTCAATCTCGAAGGTGAGATTACAAATCAACTGTGAGTTTTGCTCAATGCGGCTCATGATCATGTCGTGTTGAGAATTCCAGCTCTTGCTATTCTTTCCCCACTCTTCCTCCTTGAAGTCTTCTTTTCATGCATGGCTAGAACGAGGCAAATCCCAATTGGAGGGTAATTTCCCCTTTGGGCATATTATGGTATTGATGCTCATGGATAAGGGTATGAAAAGGATTCTTGGTGTGTGGAGGAAGTGACCGTGGAGCCAAACTATGACGAGGAGCTTTTCCCCCAGTTTGCATCTGTGCAGTCCTTCTAACCCTGGCAGGTTTCGTCACCACTCCAATGCTTACAATGGTAGTGCCGGTGTGCGGGTGTTGGCCTTACTCCTCTTCACCTTCACTCTTGATCTCCTTCTCCTTCCCGGGGTCTTGGAGGTCTTCCTCCATAGGTTCCGTCCCTTTATCCTTGGCGGACACCATTGTGCTTCTAAACCTTCAAAGAGTATGTCCTGGCAGAAACAGATCGAAACGAAAACACGACGAAAACATGATATACGAACCTCGGAAGATCCGGGGGGTTATATATTATGAAGTTTCACATCAAAGGAAGGTACTGGGAGAAAACAAGTCGGAGGCGGAGTCCGGGGTGGACTCACCACCTGGTGGCGTGGCTAGGGGAGGGCCCGCGCCACAGGGGGGGCTGAGCCACCCTGGCTCCGTTTTTGTCCTTTTTTCGCTTCGTAGCTTTCCTTATTGACTGAAATTGCAAAAATATAGTTGGATAGTATTTTCGCGGAACTTTTCTTACCAGAACTGTTACCTATTTGAAAGCGGGCTCTGCAGGTCTCTGAATTTGGTATCTAGTAGATTCTTCCGGAGTCACCACTTGAATAATCATCAGAATCTTCATCTTCATACACTTATTACTTGAGTCATAAAACCCTTCTCTTCCTTATTACACCATTATCTCCACTTCCTGGAAATTTCTTTCACACAAAACTTCACACAGTTCTTATTAGCGACATTAATATAAGTGAAGTGATAAAATCTTTTGAATTCAACTTCAACTGAAAACCATCAAAACATAAGCTACTGTAGCAACTCCCTCCGAAAACCCAAAAAGAATTCAAAAAGGAAATCGAATAAAGAAGCAAATGCAAGAGTGGCAAAATCTGTCAAAACAGACCAGCAGGTAAAGATCAATTTTGTCGAAAATCTTCTGTTGCTCCACTCAAAAAGTGCAAAATTAACGAAAGTTAAATAACAATCTGGGGCAGAAGCACAAAAAATTACAGCTCAAACCGACATACAGATATCTCTCACGATTTTTTACGGTGCAGCACAAAAATCTGTTTCGGGACAGCAACTTCCCCAAATATTACTTCTCTCTCATTAGAGGTTGATCTTGACACAAAAACCAAACAAAATGGATAAGGAGCGGTTATTACTGAAGTAATAACTTCCAATACTCAAAGAAACAAAAATAAACTGAAAGCAAAAACAAATTGGGTTGTCTCCCAAAAAGCTCTTTCTTTATAGCCATTAAGATGGGCATAAAATTTGGAGATGCTCACTCGGGAATATGAATTAAAGTGAAAGAGAGCATTAAGAAGCAAAAACACACACACATTTAACTCTAACCCACTTCCTATGCAAGGGAATTTTGTAAACAAACAAGTTGTTGAAACCAGAGGCAACTTGCATAAGAAGGCAAAATAAGTGCAGCATAAAAACTTTCAGCATAAAACGAGGAAACTTGATATTATTGAGATGCATAAGAACACTTTTCCCTCTCTCATAGTAAGTTTCAGTATCATGCATAAACTTAACAATATAGCTATCACAAGGACCATCATAGCAATGATCACTTATTCTAACAGAAAACACACGAATACTAGCTCTCATAACACTACTTTGTGAAAAAAATTAGAGGTATCCTTACAAAGGATAGGGTGTCCCTCTTCTTCATAATTGGTGACAAAGTCTTTCATATTTGCAATAATAGGTTCATCAACCATTTGTTTATCAGGTTCAACAACTTTACTTGTACTTTCATTAAACATACTAGCTATCATAGAATGTTCCTACCTTAACTGGGAAAGGGATTTTCTCAATGTAAGGTTCAGGTAAAACATGATTAGCTGTATAAACTTCAATATTTCTTGAAGGAACACTCTTAGCAATATCTTTATAAGGTTCATGATACTTATTCTACTTCTTTTTAGGCACTTCAATGTAAAAAGCAAAAGCCTTAAAATAAGAAGCAATAGCTTGAGAGTCTAGACCATAAGCATTTTTAACATTTTGAAAGTCATCAGTTCCCATAAAAGATTCAATGCATTCATAATCATAATTTATACCTGACTTTCTACCTTTGTCATTCTCCCAAGATTCAGCATTATCTTGAGTACGGTCCAGAAGGTCCCATTTAGCTTCTTCTTCCATGCGAGTGAATGATCCAGCACAAGAAGCATCCAATAAATTCTTGTCATGTAGAGGAAGCCTTGTTATTGATAATAATATTGTTGGGGAGCTCATGAATGGGACATTTGAGCATTAGTAACTTCAATCTCCCCCAAGCTTGAGTTGTACTCTCTCCATCAAGAGGCCAAAAGTTGTATATTTGATTCCGATCTTTATGAATCTCACTAGGAGGATAAGACTTTGAATAAAAGAGAGGCACTATTTTCTCCCATTCCAGAGCTTGACCATTCTTCAGCAGCTTATACCATTCCTCAGCTCTTCCTTTCAGTGATAATGAGAATAACTTCTTCTTAACTTGATCTGTAGTAATACCTGCACACTTGAACAACCCGCATAATTCGTGTATAAAGAGTAAATGATCATCGGGATGGACAGTTCCATCCCCAACATAATAGTTATCCATAACACGATCAATAATTCTTATAGGTATTTTGAAAACATCATTCTCAGTAGGTGGTGGCTTATCTACTACCTTAGCAGTGGTAGTAGCATTACGAAATAAGAAACTCAGCGAATTATCCACAACGAAAATAAAGCAACTAGCAGAAGTAAACAATACTCACAGTAGAAGTTTCATTTACCAGTTCCACTCTCCAATAGCGCTTCACTCCCCAGCAACGGCGCCAGAAAATAGTCTTGATGACCCACAAGTATAGGGGGTGTATCGCAGTATTTTCGATAAGTAAGAGTGTCGAACCCAACGAGGAGCAGAAGGTGCTGACTAGTGGTATGGATCAGGAATTCTCTGCAAATACTTAGCACACGGATTTTTAGGGGTTTTCGATAAAGCAAGTAAACAAAGTACGAGTAAATAAAAGACAGTAGGAGTAAATGCAGCAAGTGGCCCAATCCTTTATGCAGCAAAGGACAAGCCGGTTGTATTACTTAAGATGACCAAACATTCTCGAGGACACATGGGAAGACTGTCAAGTGCTTTCTCTTCATATAGTTGATTAATCTTCTTTAGCTTGCTAAGTGTTATGTGGGTGAACCTGTGCTAATGTACCGCCCCATCCAAGACTAATACATACTTGTGATTATACCCCTTGCAAACATCCGTAAGTACAAGGAAGTAATTAAGGTAGAAACCTAACCACAACTTTAAACTCTAAGATCCTTACGTCCCTTGTGCAATGGTTTCCTAACGGGCGTTCAGGTTTCTGTCACTCCGGCAACCCCTATGATTAGTAGCCAAATACACAATGCATTCCCCTAGGCCCATATAGGTGAAGTGTCATGTAGTCGACGTTCACATGACACCACTAGAAAAAGTACACCACAACTTAAATAACAATCTATTAAATCTTTCTCAACACAACTCCACTACTAACAACAAGACTTCTCCCATGTCCTCAAGAACAAAACGAACTACTCACAAGACATCATATGGATCATGATCAGAGATGGAATAATGATGTATAACAATCTGAACATAAACAATAATTCAACGGTTCACTCAATAGCATCAACTACAAGGAGTAATCAACATCGAGAAAGTTTCCCCTATGAACTAATGCAAGATTCAACTCAATTTTTATAGAAATATGGAGATGGTGATGAGGGTGCTGATGGTGATGATGGTGGTGATGATGATGATGATCCCGATGAAGTCCAGCTTGATGGTGGTGTTGATGACGACGATCTCCCCTCTCCGGGAAAGAATTCTCCCGGCAGAAATCTGTCTGCGGAGAGATATTTCTCTCTCGGTGTTTTCCGCCCTGTAGAGGCGGCAAAATCTTTCTATGGTTGCTCTCCGAGTATTAGGGTTTCGAGAGGATGATATACGCCAGAGGGGAGAGGCTGGAGTGGGCCAGGGTGGCCACACCACCTCCTGGCGCGGCGTAGGGCTGCCCGCGCCATGGGGTGGTGTGGGCCCCCTGTGGCCTATCTCCACTCCGTCTTTTGGCATCCTTAGTCTTCTGAAAAAATAGGATTTTCCGTATATTTTTCCGGATTTTCTGATCTTCGCGAATTTTGCCTCCAAACAGCACCTTTTCCTTCAGAATCCTGACTGCAACGGTCCATGCTCCAAAAGTCATGAACCATGCAAAAACAGATAAAATAACATAAGTATCACCTCTCAATACGAAATATATCAATGAATAATAGTGAATTAAGACATAGAATAGTGATGCAAAATGGACGTATCAACGAGCCACTTTAGAGCTCTGGCACCACTCCGTTTGACCTATCAACTCTTATAAAGTTCATTAATGGCCGAAGTTTTTTCGACTTGTATCAGGGCATTACCGTAAAGATAGCCAGATGCTCCTCGTCCGCTCATTAGTTGATACGGTTTGCATCTTCCCTTTGCTGCAAGAGATAGCTTTCTATTTTTTAGAACAACAAGTCGAATCCAATGAAAAATTCCATTGAAAGGAATGTTCTAGAGGGTCCAGACTAAATTCTTCCTTCTTCTATAGGTCTTTCTGGGTGGCGAGGCGTCTTAGTTTCGCGCTAAAAAATCTTTGCTTGTTTGGTTGAGGTCACGCACCGCCCTACGTCAGCAGTATTCCTAACTTCTATTCCCTTTTTTTGCTCTAAGATAAGTTCCTTCAAGAACAGAATTGCCCGAGCACCAAGAATTGTAGTTAATTAAATTACCTACGCAAGGCTTTGCGATCTACAGCTAGTTCGGTAGACTGGTGGCGACACGGGCGGCCCCTCTAATTTACCGATCCTGGCTCTGTGAGTTCTTTATTCGGTGATGAACTTTCGGGTTTTGGAACGGAACAATAGATGCAATCAAAGATTACTGGTTAGGTATGGTGGAACAAGCACATTCTAAAGATAAAAGATAGTAGTGATCAGTATAAGGGAAGCTCGACCAAGCCCCTAGCACGGGAGTGTGAGAAAGATTTTCTATTCACTCATGATCGGGCCTGACCTGGTCGATCCGATCAAACTATTTCACTTATGATCTGGCCTGGTTGACCCAATCATGGATGGGACCTTTTATAAAAAACTCAAATCCTATTGGTTTTTGCAGGGGATGTCATTTTTACAAGCTTTCGCGGGTTTTGTGGGGCTTCCCGATAAATACTTAACTTTATTTTATCCATATTGCGCACACATGGATACATACCTCCCGTAGCTAACCCCTGAATTCAAGGATACTGCCCGCTTTGTTATTAACTGATCGAAACCCCCACTCCGACCAAGACAGAACTTTTACCAAAAGTTTATTGTGATCTTTTTGTTCAAATAACAATTAAGGTGAACCAGGGTCAGGAAGGTTATTCAGGGATGGATGGATGGGGTATAGAAGAATGGATACCCATACCCATACTATTTGATGGAAGCTAAAGCCATATTACCTGCAATTATGAGAAAGGAAAGGTTAGTGCCGATCTGATCCAATGAAAATCTCGCAGTTTGACTTAACCAACTGACCTTACTTTGTAACCTTTTCTTATTTTATTTATTGTTCGACTAAGATTATGAAATTACAAAGTCGTTTTTTTAAAGTAATACTAAGGAACTGGAAAAAAAGTTCGGAAAAGGGCGTGGTTGGTCGACCTTTTTCTGACCGAAACCTTAAAACAACGGTTATTTAAAGGGCCGCGGTATTTTAAGGTACCTGATAGACACTAAAATGATTCCGGTCTATTGCAACAAAAAAGTTTGTCAAAATAAGTACCAAATTGTCGCAATAAGCACCTATTGCCACGACATCTCGTTCGTTGGCAGCCGTTGTGATAAGACGGATGGTAATAGGATATCGCTAAAAAAACCAATCGTGGCAATAAAATGCGCTATTGCAACATTCCCATATCAAGTCGCCATGTTTTTCCCGTGGCATCATGCCCTTTGATGCCACAATTTCGTCTGTGGTGATAGTTTAATGCAACAAATATTGAAACTGTGGCGATTGCTGGTTCGTGGAGATAGATGTTCGTGTCAGTAGACTATGACAACAACGCTTGTTTCATGGTGCATACTTCTCGTGGCAATAGTAAATTGTGGCGTTAGCTTATGGCAACAACTCTTTCTTTCGTGGCACTAGTCTTTCGCCACAAACCCTATATTCATGGCACTAGATTCTGGCAACAACTCTTAATTTTGTGGCATTACCCTCGCCACGCACCACTATGCTTGTGGCATTAGCTTATGGAAACAACACTTGTTTTTGTGACATAAACCTTTCACCATGAACCAATGTTTGTGGCAACAACTCTTATTTTCGTGGCACTAGCCATTCGCCAATAGACAATGTGTTTCTGGCATTAGCTTATGACAACACAATCCTACTAAAAATATTTAACAAATGTAACAAAAAATACATGATTCATAAATATCATAGTTCGCATAGATAATATCCAACAAATGTAACTCTAATATAATTTAGCCCATTCAACATACTATTGCACCATCCTAGTTAAGTGTTAATACTAAATTTTCTGTGGTATAGTGATGTGGGCATACCCTGCGGGTACTCGTGATCAGTAATATGCTCCAGCTCAGATGAAGCCCACAGCGTCGCTAAGGCCCAGTCGAACTTCGAATGTCCTGGGAGGCTTCGACTCCTTGTGGTACATGGCAAACTCAAGATAGAAGTTTAAAGGGAAAACCCTAATATGTAACCGACTCGGCCTGCTATCCCGAGACCTAGCCTATCTATATAAATGCTAGGAGGGGGCGGCGAGGAGGATATTTGCAACCCTAGTTTCCACAACTTTGCTAGATCGAATTTGTGAACCCCTGTAACTTTCGACTCCTCGATAATTCCAAGAGCAGACAAGCAGGAGTAGGGTCCTCTTCGAGGCCTGAACCTGGGTAAAACCTCGTGTCCCCTGTGTTCTTGTTTGTTAGACGATCGATGCGTCCAGTGCTCCCCACTTCCTCGAATCTAAGTCTATCATTGATGGGCATTGATGATTTAACCCCTCGTCATCTAGAGTCCGGTATGGTTACTTTTTTGATTCATGCAATCAAGAAATGAAAAAATATTAAATTTAACATAAGTGTTGCCATAAAATTATGTAATCCCCACTGTACTTTTCATTAAAAAACTACCAGTAGTGCAAGCAACTACACATACATATGGTTTCTATGATTAACATTGTGATGTGGTCACAGTTACATGCCAAAAGAAAATAAGCATGCAGACAATGGCATTATCATCATATTTGGTCAAGATTCTTATAGCATGTCAATAATATGGACGTTCGGAGAACACCAAGAACTAAGCTATCATGCACACAAATATCTCATCTGGATATATGATGAACCATAGTCTTAGAGCAAAGGAACATCATCATATTTGGTAGCAGTTGATTGTAAAGACTCCGGTAACATGTAAATATAACTAGATATGAAATTCAAAGAAAAATACTGAATGTAAATCATGGCAGAGAAACTAAGTAAGATTGCATATTGATATACTTAATGGCAAGATTACTAATTGGCCAGTTAATCACAAAATGGGACCGGTGCCACTTGCTAATAAAGAATGATGATATTAAGAAACAGTAGGACAAAAACATGGAGCAGAAATTCTTAGTCTCAGTCGATGGACAATTGTGTTGGGAATAATAGTTTCATCTGTATTAGATCACGATCTAATGCAGTGAATAAAAGAATGACAAGGAAGTGGAAAAACGAAGACTACTATGTTAGACATACAAACATGAGATCTAGACTCTAGTGATACTAACATAAACATTCTGGGAGTGTATGATAGGACTTGCTCCATTCTTCGTGTGGGTCAGTTCCCAAAAGAGCAATACAGTCTGGCTCTTCTCTAGTTTCCAAGTCTCTCTACAAGTAGTGTAACAAGGAGATGCTTGAAACATGAAAGCATAACTAGCAGGGAAGCATAAATATTTAGGTAGACTCATACCTTATTAGAACTTATTTGTGAGTATGACTTTGATCCAATTCTTTGTTTTATCTTCTGTTTCTTATGGGTATCAGAGTTCTTTTGGCTGCTTTGCTATCGGTTCATTGAAACAAAATGTAATCAATCGGACAAATCATTTCATCTATGTACATAGTAGACAAACTGCGAGCCTAGAGATAACCTAAAATTTTGAATTAGTGCCAAAGTACTCCATCATCCATTCCCACTCTTCTCGTTGTAAATATTCCGGCACATTAGCCAATCTAGCAGCATCAGTTTTGTACGACTTGTAAGTGGAGTGAAGAGTTGATCGCGGGCCTCTGTATCATTCTTGAGAAATTTTGAGAATTGTTCCTTCTGTTTGTGGGGTATCTTCCAAATCCCATCTGTCATGTAGTGCATACAGCAAATGAATAGAAAATGAATAGACTGGTACTACATTGTAAGAAACTTTAAATGATATTGTTGAGATACGTTGTCCCTTTTTCCCAATAGTACGGATTGTTACAATATGTTCTACATATTACCATGGATACACAACTTATCGCAATATGCAATAGTTATTGCAACGCGATGAAATTGAGGCAAAATGTGTGCTATTGGGACCATTATGTATTTTGTTGCAATACGAAACCATTTTTGCAACAATATTTTTACTAACGCGACATGGCAAGATTATTGCAATATCTTGGCGAATATTACCACAAAGTCTCATTCTGTTGCAATATCTACTATCTATTGAAACGAGATGTCTAGTTCACACAACGGGACATCCCTGTCGCAATACCGCTCCCCTATTACAACGACAACACAATTTGTTGCAATATGTGACCTCTATTGCAACAAAAAAAGGAACTTATCATGACGAAACGGAATCGAGGCGATATGAGGACCATATTTCCACAGGCGGGAATTTTGTGGTAATATTGCAGTTTGTTGCAACAAAAGTTAGTTGTAGCAATAAATTTTGTTGCAATAGACCGGAATTCTTGTAGTGTGTCCCCTTGAGATTGACGAGTGAGACCGCACGATATAAGACTTGTTTCTCTTCCCGAGTCTATGACTTGACCAGACACTCGGGGGCTACTCCCATCGAGAGCGTTGGCCACACACCCGATGAAAATAATTCTCCAATGGAGACGATGATTATTACTTGTGATCAAGGGCAACAAGTACCTCATTGGATGAAGATAATCTCTGAGCCTATACTTGGCTACAAGTATTCGAACATAGCCTTGGGGGCTAAACCCATCGTGAGCGCTGGCTGCGCACCCGATAGAAACAACAAGTCCTCCAACGTAGTCGACATGAAAATATCTATATCTGCAAGAAAGAAGACTCGAGTCGAGTACCTCCTCTGATGAAGATGATTCTGAGCCTACGCTCAGATGCAAGCACCCGAACATAGCCACGGGGGCTACTCCCATTAGGAGCACTAGCCGAGCACCCGATAGAAAAAAAACAGAAATCCTCCAACAAGAGTTGATGGAAGAATACCTACAATGATGAAGAAGAACTTTGATCCTACCCGAGTGTAGCCTCAATTACTCCCATCAGGAGCGTTGATAGTGGAACCGATGAAAATGGACACATAACTTCAAGAACAAGACAATTTCATCCATTGCACCAGCCAAAAAAGATAGTCGAGAAGTTCACACATCCGAAGAAATCTTCGAGTTCACCTTCCGGGCATATTAAAAAGGACTTGGAGGTTCAACCCGAGTCTATGACTCAAGTAGAGCCTCGGGGGCTACTGACATGGGAATGACACTTAGGGTTCCCACTATTGGTATATATGGTGCGGTCCAACAGAAATCTCACTCGAAGATATACCAATATCCATGAAGCCCATGATGATTCAACAGATAAGAAGCCTACAAGGACACCGACTCCAGGCACACAAGACAAGTAAAACTCAAGACTAGAGTTTGAATCCAACTTGTAACCTACTCATATTGGTACCTAAGACCTAGCCTCCATATATACAAAGTCTAGGAGGGGCCAACGAGGACACCTGATATATCTAATAGACAACCAATATTACAATACATACGCCTCTCTATCTCTCATCTAGATCACATCTAGTCGACTCAACTAGTTTGTACTCTCCACTGATAATACGAACAGACAAGCAGGAGTAAGGTTTCCTCTACGAGGTCCTGAACCTGGGTAAATCACCTCCCATGTTTGTCTGTTAAGCCGACGAATTCACCAGTCCACCTCTTTTCCCTAAAACCCAAGTCCATAACAATGGTCATTGCAGAGGTCACCCCTATTCATGAACCGAGGATAACACACTTAAGGGTGCGACAACAAATATGAGATGTTTTTGGTTTCATTGGTATCACCGGAGAATGGAGAAGAGAGAACTGGAAAAGTTCCGAGAGGGTCGAACGGTTGTTCAAAGTGATTTGAAAAGAGTTTCAACGTGAAACATATTAAATAATATGTATTTATTATTAATTAATAGAATTAATAATTAAATAATATTTATTTTTAATTTTTAGGGGCAGCCCACCTTAAATGAGCCAACTCCCAAATTGAGGAAGCCCATGTGGCAGCCGACCGCCCCATGGAGCCCTAGCCACCGCTGCCCAAGGGTTAGGGTTGGTGGGGCGGGGGCCCCACCTCCCCTTGCGCCACCTCCTCTAGGGCCGGCCCTTGGGGCTGCGCCCCCTTTCCCTGTCCCCTATATAAGGTGGACACGTGGAGGGAAGAGGGCCATCCCAGTTCCCAAGGAGCTCTTTTTGAGACGCGTCCTCCTCTCCCCTCCATAGTTTTGTCCCATGACCATTGCTCCTCGAAGAGTTGCGTGAGTGGAAACAAACCCCAATTTTCGGCATGTTGCCGCGCTGTCGGTGATCCGGTCCAAAACCTCTACTTCCGCAACTCTGACGGGCCGGAGGAACCGGGAGCTATCGTCGTAGACCGTACGTGTGCGAGTACTCGGAGGTGCTACACTTGTGGTGCCGGGAAAAATGTCAAGTTAGTCACGACTTTGAAGTCGGCTATGCACGACTTCATCAACCACGTTTGTGCGCTAACGTTAATCCCCCGTCCGGTCTACGAGGGTACGTTACTGAATCTTCCTCTTACTGCATTACTGCATATATAGATCTTGGCAAACGGAGTACGCTAGTTATAATTTTGTTTGTTTTTTGCTATATTCCTCAATAGTGGTATCAGAGCCGATTTATACGTAGTATTGCTGATACGGTTAGAACACATCATGGATGTGGGCATTGATTCTATGATTGTTACCCTTACATGTGTACTTGTTCATATTGCAGTATTGCTGGATTGATGCGGCCCTTAAGCATAACTTTACGTGTACGTTTACGCGAGACCTAATCCACGATTAACATATGGCTTGTATCATATAAATGGCTCGGGTTTGTCTGTTTCTCCAGCTTTAGTGATATGTCATTTACAACTGAGGGCCCCGGAAAGGGTGTAGTAGAGACAATCATCTAATCTAGGTTATGGCTGAAAGTTCGTAATTAAGAATAGTTCTTTTCATGAAAGCCCTAGCAATCATAATTTGCAAAAGATAAAATAGAGGTATTTTATTTTATTTTGCGTGAGGGCTTGTAACATGTTATGGTAATGGTTTTAAGGAGATGTACTTTTGTTACTAAGTTGTATAGTAAGTAAAACCTCGATGGGCGCCGGAGCTTGGCGCCATGATGATCGCCATATCATGTCTCACACATTAATTATATAATGACGGTAATTAACTTGCATCTCGTTTAGTACGTCTCTATGAATTGCAAGTGCAACTTAGACTATTTTAAGTTCCAAGTGGGTTGAAAGTGACCAAAAATTATTCTAAAAAGATTTTCCATGTTCAAAAATTGCTCACACGGATCAAAAAATTATTCATGCAGTGAAACATGGGCTGACATCGCGTGACCAAGAATTAACATGACGAGAGCTAGAGAGACCCCATATAGGTATATACCTGTTTCCTTCGCGAGCCAAGGTAGGGCGGGCGCCCAACCTCAGCCTACCTAAAGCTCTGCGAGTGCTAATACTCTAACATTAACATCACTTGATGAGTTGTGGGGTATGTGATGATTTCCATGATCTAAACTTGGAGTTGTGGTTGTGTGTTGTCATCGAGGTGGTGAGATGATGGCGATAGACAGTACGGTTGTGGTGATCCTCTTTGGAATGAACCTTACACATTTCATCTTCGTATAGCTTGCAATGAACCTAGACGTACAGATGATTTACTATGGAAATAGATTTACTGGATGACGTGCAACTAACCGTTGGTTCTGATCCTTTCCCCTTTGGTGATTTAAGGCCCCTACTCTAACTGAATTTCTCCACGTCTTTTCATAAGTAAATTCCGTGAGATGTCGTCCGTAGGTGTAGCATTACTTCATAGCTTGACATCATAAATAGGATCTCCCTAGTTTCTGTGAGTGGTCGACTGTTTAGAGTGAGCCTAAGAAATACAAGAAAATTTAAACATGGCATTTGGAAATTATTTGCCTTCTTCCAATGACGTCCTTCTTTGCCGCACTATTGTCCGATCCATGCAGAGACGATGTTCCATGTGGATGTGAAGTCGTCAAGATCAAGGTCCACATGGATCACCATTCATTAGAATAAGTTGCTATGTGGGGAGCTTGAAGCCCTCGATGCATGTCCTGCGTCGATACTCAGAGGAAGAACAAGTCCTGGACACACCCTTGTATGCATCTAAAAGATACCCAGGCTTCAAGTCAACGCTAGAGGGGTCGAGACAGGGTCAACGGTCGAGAGTCGAGGAAACCTAACCTTGATGGTCGAGGAAACCTAATATCATCGTCCAAGCAGGACAGGTATCTATACATTTACTACCACTTACTCAATACTTACATCTCATAAGGAAAAGGATGACAGGATAGCAAGCATATGCACGTCAAAAACCGTGTTTCAGGTAACTGCAGCATACTACTCAACAGACAAGTTTTTTTCCGAAAAGGAGAGCATGACTCATCCTCTTCATCACCCGACACATACAATTATCTTTATTATTAAATTCATCGTTCAAACCGTCACAGATCTAGGATTACATAGGGTTTATACATGTACCAACCAGACTACTAGACTAGTTGGCGGATCTGGATGGAGACGCACCTAAGCGATCCACACAAAGTCCCTCGCCGAGATGGAACTAGGACACGGGTAACTTATTCAGTTGCAGATGAGTTGTAATCGAGACTTTTCAGTTGTAAGTGTGTGGTTGCAATAGATATTGCTTCAGTTTTATTATAAGTGCGTGGTTGATATAGAAATTGCTTCAGTTAAAACTGAGATTTTTTTAGTTGGAAGTTGCAACTGTTCTTCAAACTGATAAAAACGATTCACAGGTACAGAAAAATATTTACACAGCAAAAGAATGTTCATAATCAACGTGTACACGTGGACTGAGTCATAGGCCAGCGGTTGGGTGGGCTGATACCCAGATTCAGGTCTCCATACTTGTATTTGGGGTCGTACGCATAGTTCTACTATATCAAAAGCACTTTAGGTTTCTTCCCTTAAAGCTATTCATCTTTTTTCATAATCAAAGTGTACACACCAAAAAAAAGTTCTAATGGTACAAAATTACTATTTACAAATAAAAATGATTGTTCAAAGTGCCTAGTGCGGTGTTTCCAAGTGTGGCCACCGGCCAACCCTATATCAGTGCACGTACCTTTTCTTTAGGGTTTAAACACTTTATTATAACTCAATAATAGAGGGATTACAAACGCCATCAGGAGGCGCTAACAGCCAAACATGACGGCCATGCTCCAGGAGCACACTACTTCTAACCAAATTGTGAGCGTCTTTATTTGATCTCCTCCGCTCATGGACAGACACTGCATCTTCGAACTCTCTTGCCGTTTCGCTTACCTCCCGCACAACGTGTGCTTAAACTCCCATTGTTCCCTGGTCCAAACTCTTGATCACATTAAGGCAATCACTAGCCACTCTGATCCTCCTCGCGTTGATGTCCTATGCCAGGGATAGCGCCTCGCGACATGCAAGGGCCTCCAGCGTTTCAGCCTCTGTCTTTCCCGAGAGAACCACCACCGAGGCTCCCCTAAATACCCCATCCTCATCGCCCGCCACCGCTGCAATGGAGCCGAGCCCCGAATTCTTCCCAACTACGGCATCCACATTGATTTTCATCATGCCTCGCGGCGGTGGTATCCACACCGGCTTCGTAGTAGTACGTCCAGGTGCCGACCTCCTGGGTTGCTGATCGTCGGACAACTGAATATCCGTGACAAACCGTTCGACAAATAGGTGCACAGATAGGGGACTCTGAAACTCATGCTCGTGGAGAGCCTTCCGCCGAGCATGCCATATCGCCCAAAGGGTGATGAACACCCTTGTCTGATTTTCTCGCGAGAGGGTGGCCATCATATTAGCCAGCCACTCCCTCGCCCTCCTCTCTTCCGAGCTGTGGAGATGCTCCGTGACCTCCGCATCTGCTAGTGCCCACACTGCCCTAGCCATGGTGCAGTCCAACAGTGCGTGGCGCCAAGAATCAGGAGCACCACACAGTTGACATCGATCGTTCTCCGCCATGTGACGATGGTGACGTATATCATTTTAATTGTTTGGCCAGCCTCCACAAGAACATCCGAACCTTAGATGGTACTCGAGTGTGCCAAAGAGTTGTCCACTCCTTTTCCATAGCCACGGTATTCGAGCTCGCAGTTGTGCTCTCCAGCCATGCCTCCCTCACCCTTGTTGAGACAAGCATCTTGTATGTCGATCGTACCGTGAACACGCCCCGGCGATCGTAATGCCACGCCCCAAAGTCTTTATGTCGTCGAGTATTGAGCGGTATCTGCAGGATTTCATCCACATCCATCGGCCAAAAATGATGTCGAAGCACCCCCTCCTTCCAACTTGCCGTATCTGGGTCCAGAAGCTCCGCGACCCTAGACGGCGGTGCTTTGCTGCTCGGGGTAATGCACGCAATCAGCCTTAGCACGCAATCAGCCTTAGCACGCAATCAGCCTTAGAAGCTGTATCAACTAGAGTGGAGATAGATTTACACTGTAACATACCAGCTTTTTCAAGAAGCTCCAACGCATAATTCTCCTGTGAGAGGAACAAACTATCCTTAGTGCGTCTGACTGAGATGCCCAGAAAATAGTGAAGCTCACCCATATCTGTCATGCTGAACTCTTTACGAAGAGAAGCAATTACACTGTGCAACAAAGTCGGAGAAGACGCTGTTAGGATAATGTCATCCACATAGAGCAGGAGATAGGCCATGTCAGTGCCACGCTGGTAGACAAACAGGGAGCTATCGGACTTGGAGCCAACAAAACCAACAGTAGCAATGAACGAAGCAAACCGCTGAAACCATGCTCGAGGCGCCTGCTTCAAACCGTAGAGAGATTTGTTGAGGCGACACACCTTGTCAGTAAATCTGGGATCAGTAAACCCGAAAGGCTGTCCAGCATATACGGTCTCGATAAGTGTGCCATTGAGGAAGGCATTATTGACATCAAGCTGATGAATCGGCCAGTTACTAGAGAGCGCAAGTGATAACACCGTGCGTATGGTGGCTGGCTTGACCACAGGGCTGAAAGTCTCATCAAAATCAATACCTTCGCGCTGAGTAAAACCCCGGAGGATTCAACCTGAAGCTAACACAAACAAACCCATCCTGGTATTTCCCCCCTCGAGACCAAACGAGGAAGTCGGACCAAGGAACTCACACAGTTGGCAATTTTACTCATTCCATTATAGTTGCGGTAATTACTAATCAGATATAGATAGCATGAGTCTTCCTGATAGCATAAGTGGTGGGCAGTTTTAGTTAACATTCCGTTGTAGTTGGAACATTTACTAGTCAGATATAATTGTCCCGAGGAATCCCAAAACCCAACATTGGTTGACACTTTTATCTCATTCCATTGGAGTTGTAATACTTACTAGGCAGGTATAGTAAGACACAGATCACCACAGATCCACCAGTTGTTGGCATTTTTAGTATCCATTCCGTTATAGTTGCATCTGATTACTAGTCACATATTAAGTCAAATTTATAGCACTACTTTAGTTATGCTTGTCTATGATCGAGATACTATGCTCCAAGTCATCCATAATCATGACACGACTTTCAAAGTTTTACCTGAGGGTGCACAAATAGCAACACACACTCGATCAACCTCGGAAAAACCAACTCAAAACCCAACGAGGCATTCACGATAAAGCGATCACAGGATTCATAAAATATTTCAGGGGGCCACCCCACTAAGCTACCCGCAACAAAGTTGGCCGGCTCCGGAACGGACCCAGGGTTTGCGAGAACGGCTATAAACGACTAGGAACCTGAAAGTGTGACTGGGCTTGTCGATACCGCGAAATCGTGCCGCGATCCAAAATAGTACAGGTGCTCCACGCACAATCTTAAATAAAGCGGTAAAGCATGGCATAAGTACAGGTTAGTAATAAAGCCCCAAACTACTTGTGGCCTCAAGAAATAGAAATGAATCAATCTCTGGCTCAGGGGGTCCATAAGGCCTCCCGGATATGGATAGTGCAAAAAATCAAGGAACAGGTATCAAGTACTCGGGGTCCTACGGGACACAAGTGAGCGTGGAAGAACCAAATAACATCTATTGCCCACCAATGCCTCTGCATTAGTTATATCTAGCATTTTGATAATTGTATTTAAAGTCATGATCATCCCCACCATTAAGCATCTCCACCATTAACATCTGCCAGCATTCCAACAACTGTGGTACTTGACAACACGAGATCGCACCTGAGCAAGCAACTACGACTCGCAAGGCCAGCTATCTACCAAACACGGGTAATAGGAGGTGTCCAAGGCAATATAGAGGCTGCACGGGATATAACTGGGGTACGGAAACTAAATCATCGCGACACGGATAGCAATAGATCAACAAGAGGAAATAAAGACTATAAATGCAAAATTGGTAGAAGGGGAAGAGATGCTCGCCTGGGAAACACTGCCGAAGGATCATATCCAGAGAACTTGTCGATACTCGCATCAACTCATCGGCCTAATCCGCGAAGAAACAAACACTAGAAGAAACACCGGATGCAATATTTAATACTACGATAGAAGATCCGGCATGATTATGATATGATGTAGATGCGGTGCGATTAGGCAGTATTAAGCGGAACCGGGGTCCCGACAATTAATCAAACGGTTCAAGTTATTTAACAACCCCGCAATTTAAATGTTGTCTTAACAATGCAAAACATGACATCGGTTCGCTACACCAATTTAAATAGAGTCCGGAATAAGACAAAGATATCCCGCATAAACACTCCATATTTAAATATGAGGTGAATCGGCATAATGCCCCCAAACCATAGACAACCATGCATGCATGAAGAATTAATTATGTGACAGTTGATAATGTCATATTATAAAATAGGGGCTTAGGATCACACATCTAGGTTCGGAAGATCTTGGGTTCTGGAGGTCCGGGGTTCGACAGGGTTCGACGGGGATCGGTCTCGGCGGGAACATTCTCGGGCAACGGAGTAGATCTTGTCACATGTTACCAAGAACTCGGGTTCAAAAGGAGGTCTTGGCGTTCCGATGGATCGGTCCTCGGGGTTGAAGAACTTGGAACGCCAGGGTTCGGTCTTCGGATCCATGTCGGTGCGCTCAGGGTCTCGGTGTTCCGTCTCGATGATTGTTGGAGGACTTGGTGTCGGTGTCGCTACGGTCTTGGGTAGCGCGGGCTTTCGACGCGGTTCATTGGGTTCGGCTTTGATCACCGAAGGTCTTATAGAGAGGGGCTCATGTAGTTCTTGTACACCTTGTATTCACATCTACACGGGCACTGAAAACACCCAAAATAAAACCACCGCCAAAACAACACCTGGGAGTACCTAGAACTGAACGGGACAATGGTGGGTACGTCGTCTGTGCCGTGCAGGGGCAGACGTGGCCACAGGGAGACCTGCAGCAGGGCAACAAGGAGAGCGGCCGTGGGGAGCAGGGCTCGGGGCGAGGTCGCGGGCCCGCTAGAACGCGAGAACGGCGAGATTTGGGTGAGGGAGCCTCGGCTCGAGGCCGAGCGGTGGCAGGACAGCGGCGCCGGAGACAGCAGAGGGGCGCAGGCGTTGGCGCGAGGCAGGAGCTAGGCGCAGAGGCCGACGCGGAGAGCCGCGCGGGGTGCAGAGGGTGGGGCCGCAGGTCGGGGAGGCGCGGTCGGCGGTAGGGCCACCAGAGGTAGAGCTTGGGGAGGTGGTACGCTGTAGAAAGGTAACAGGACGGCGAGGCCGAGCTGCTCGCGTTCGGAGAAGAGGGCAGCGGGGAGGAGCTCGGGATGGCGCCGGGTCGAGCGTCGGTGTTGTGGGCCCGGCGGTGGTGCGCGCTGGTCGAGGGCGGAGGGGCGGTTTCTGCGGCCGGACAGAGGCTCGGGGAGACGGGGCCGCGCTCGTGGCAGCTCGCCAGAGCCAGCGAGATGGCGGCGCTACAGGGGGGTTGGTGGCGAGAGCGGCGGTGATGCGGGTTGACGGGGAGCGAGCGGGCGAGGCGACGGGGAGCAGGATCTAGGGAGGAAGAGAGAGACAGAGGCGGTAGGTGGGGGAGACGCGCCCCAGGCTAGCGGGATGGGGCCAGGGTGGCGGGGTGGGGCCCGACTCGGTCGGTTGGCGTGCGTGGTTGTGGACGGCCAGGGCTGTGGTGGCGCAAGGCATGGAGTTGGTGAGGCGTGCGGTTTGGGCGACGACAGCGCGTGTGGGAGTGCGTGCGTGTGGTGTGGGTGTGTGTGTGTGTCCACCGGTGAGGTGGTGGGTGTGAGGGGAGGTGGCGGCTGGTGGTTGGCTGGAGTGAGGTGGAGGTGTGAGGTGGAAGGAGGGGATTGGTCAGGGTGAGGTGGAGGGAGGCTGGGTAGGATTGGGTAGAATTAGGATTAGATATTTTTAGACTAGGGTTTGGAGGTGGCCGGCCGGGCTTTCGGGCTTAGCGGGCTGCCTCCCAAAAAATAAATTAAATACTTTACTTGTTTAAAACGGGCGTTTGAAATCTGTTTGTAGACGAAACAAAATATTCCGGAGACCCGGGTTTAATTTGAATTAAGACGGGAATATTTAGAAAACAAAACTAGGCGTTTCGAAAATAGTTTTAGACAAATCCATGCAAGATGATGACGATGCTCAAATGCAAAGTGGCATGATGACATGAGCTTGCGGTCATGATGATGCAATGCACAAAAACAACGCGATTTTCTAGTAGTGGTGTTAGCGGGATGCCACAATTCGACACCACTAACAATGGATCTCGCCCTCGAGATCCGCCTCATGGTACCGGGAGAAGGGCGGCAATCTGAATCTTCTCGCTTCGTGTAGGTCCTCGCGACACCACTAACAAGAGGTCATTGTCCGTGATCGTCGAGAGAACACTGCGGGGTCACAGGACGAAGGTAGAGGTATCAACAAATAAAGCCACCTCTAACTCCGATAGAAAGAGAGAAAAGATGCATTCTCATCCACTACACTGTACGAGAGAAAATAGATTGAGTAGTCGGCATGGGGGCCAATCCATCACGCACCCAAACTATTACTCCGCACAATCAGTAGAAAAGCGTGCAACCATTCTCGGAATCAGACTGAAGATCTCGACAATCGAGGTTCGGAACAAAGGGGTGATGCAGGCTCTACATCAAATCTGGCATAGATGATGTCGTCGCGTCGGAAAACACCAGAAGGCACAAACAAGGAACAAAGAATGGTACCACAGATAAAAGATCGCTCAGGTAGCATGAAATTCAGAGGTAGAAACACCGTTACAAAAGGAGGAAGCGAAACCCTGAAGGTACGACGGAAACCCAACCACGAGAAATCCTGGACTTGAAGAAAAGATAAGGGTAGAATCAAAACACGCAGAGGTAAGAGGAGAACAACAGAGGGATAAGGAGTAAAAGCAGACCTAATCAGATCTATCCAACCGATTTTGCAAAATAGTTTTGACACTCTACTTCGGCTGTTAGCTAGGTTATCCTACAGGCTAGACTTGTGGGGTATCGTAACTGCTGAGCTCTGATACCACTCTGTAACACCCTCGGATCGGCCCTATGCAAGTTTTAGCCCTTTCCGCCAAACCCGCATAGAAACGATTCAAGGATGCCCACCAGGCACTTTCGTGCGGGTGGAAAAACGAAGTAATACCATTACACAACAGTCCTCGAGGGGACCCATAGAACAGATATATATACAACAACGACTCAGTGAGTCAAGAATACATATATACAGTACAAAGATCCAAATCACCTTGAAATCGATACAGCGTCCGAGTACGGACAAGATGCAAATGGGGCTAAGAGCCCTAAAGAATAACCAATGGCGTCCATAACCCTGCCCAGGCCAAGCCGGAAGGGTAACCCTGCTAACGACGTCGGTCTCAAACCTGCTAAAACAAAAGGGGTGCCGACAAAGGGCAAAGGAAAAAGAGGAGCATCAGTACTGAGGCCAGTACATGGCGAGGCTAGAATTCGACGGCTCTCTCCTACATAGGTATGGTGGGCTGAAGCGGCAGCGCAGCGGCACTAAACAACCTATAGAGACTCGATACAACTGGCGGTTATCAGAGAGGGATAAGAAAGACCTATTCGGATTCAACCTAAAGCTAACACCAAACAAACCCATCCTGGTATTTCCCCCCTCGAGACCAAACGAGGAAGTCGGACCAAGGAACTCACACAGTTGGCAATTTTACTCATTCCATTATAGTTGCAGTAATTACTAATCAGATATAGATAGCATGAGTCTTCCTGATAGCATAAGTGGTTGGCAGTTTTAGTTAACATTCCGTTATAGTTGGAACATTTACTATTCAGATATAATTGTCCTGAGGAATCCCAAAACCTAGCATTGGTTGACACTTTTATCTCATTCCATCGGAGTTGCAATACTTACTAGGCAGGTATAGTAAGACACAGATCACCACAGATCCACCAGTTGTTGGCATTTTTAGTATCCATTCCGTTATAGTTGCATCTGATTACTAGTCACATATTAAGTCAAATTTATAGCACTACTTTAGTTATGCTTGTCTATGATCGAGATACTGTGCTCTAAGTCGTCCATAACCGCGGACACGGCTTTCAGAAAGTTTTACCCTACAGGGGTGCACAAATAGCAACACACACTCGATCAACCTTGGAAAAACCAACTCAAAACCCAACGAGGCATTCACGACAAAGCGATCACAGGATTCATAAAATATTTCAGGGGGCCACCCCACTAAGCTACCCGCAACGAAGTTGGCCGGCTCCGGAACGGACCCAGGGTTTGCGAGAACGGCTGTAAACGACTGGGAACCCGAAAGTGTGACTAGGCTTGTCGATACCGCGAAATCGTGCCGCGATCCAAAACAGTACAGGTGCTCCACGCACAATCTTAAATAAAGCGGTAAAGCATGGCATAAGTACAGGTTAGTAATAAAGCCCCAAACTACTTGTGGCCTCAAGAAATAGAAATGAATCAAGCTCTGGCTCAGGGGGGTCCATAAGGCCTCCCGGATGTGGATAGTGCGAAAAATCAAGGAACAGGTATCAAGTACTCGGGGTCCTACGGGACACAAGTGAGCGTGGAAGAACCAAATAACATCTATTGCCCACCGATGCCTCTGCATTAGTTATATCTAGCATTTTAATAGTTGTATTTAAAGTCATGATCATCCCCACCATTAAGCATCTCCACCATTAACATCTGCCAGCATTCCAACAACTGTGGTACTTGACAACACGAGATCGCACCTGAGCAAGCAACTACGACTCGCAAGGCCAGCTATCTACCAAACACGGTTAATAGGAGGTGTCCAAGGCAATATAGAGGCTGCACGGGATATAACTGGGGTACGGAAACTAAAGCATCGCGACACGGATAGCAATAGATCAATAGGAGGAAATAAAGACTATAAATTCAAAATAGGTAGAAGGGGGAGAGATGCTCGCCTGGGAAACACTGCCGAAGGATCATATCCAGAGAACTTGTCGATACTCGCATCAACTCATCGGCCTAATCCGCGAAGAAGCAAACACTAGAAGAAACACCGGATGCAATATTTAATACTACGATAGAAGATCCGGCATGATTATGATATGATGTAGATGCGGTGCGATTAGGTAGTATTAAGCGGAACCGGGGTCTCGACAATTAATCAAACGGTTCAAGTTATTTAACAACCCCACAATTTAAATGTTGTCTTAACAATGCAAAACATGGCATCGGTTCGCTAGACCAATTTAAATAGAGTCCGGAATAAAACAAAGATATCCCGCATAAACACTCCATATTTAATTATGAGGTGAATCGGCATAATGTCCCAAACCACAGACAGCCATGCATGCATGAAGAATTAATTATGTGACAGTTTATAATGTCATATTATAAAATAGGGGCTTAGGATCACACATCTAGGTTCGGAAGATCTTGGGTTCCAGAGGTCCGGGGTTCGACAGGGTTTGACAGGGATCGGTCTCAGCGGGAACGTTCTCGGGCAACGGAGTAGATCTTGTCGCATGTTACGAAGAACTCGGGTTCGAAAGGAGGTCTTGGCGTTCCGATGGATCGGTCCTCGGGGTTGAAGAACTTGGAACGCCAGGGTTCGGTCTTCGTATCCATGTCGGCGCGCTCAGGGTCTCGGTGTTCCGTCTCGATGATTGTTGGAGGACTTGGTGTCGGCGTCGCCACGGTCTTGGGTAGCGTGGGCTTTCGACGCGGTTCATCGGGTTCGGCTTCGATCACCGAAGGTCTCATAGAGAGGGGCTCGTGTAGTTCTTGTACACCTTGTATTCACATCTGCACGGGCACTGAAAACACCCAAAATAAAACCACCGCCAAAACAACATCTGGGAGTACCCAGAACTGAACGGGACAGCGGTGGGTACGTCGTCTGTGCCGTGCAGGGGCATACGTGGCCACAGGGAGACCTGCTGCAGGGCAACAAGGAGAGCGGCCATGGGGAGCGGGGCTCGGGGCGAGGTCGCGGGCCCACTAGAATGCGAGGACGGCGAGATCTGGGCGAGGGAGCCTCGGCTCGAGGCCGAGCGGTGGCAGGACAGCGGCGCCGGAGACAGCAGAGGGGCGCAGGCATCGGCGCGAGGCAGGAGCTAGGCGCAGAGGCCGACGCGGAGAGCCGCGCGGGGTGCAGAGGGTGGGGCCGCAGGTCGAGGAGGCGCGGTCGGCGGTAGGGCCACCGGAGGTAGAGCTTGGGGAGGCGGTACATTGTAGAAAGGTAACAGGACGGCGAGGCCGAGCTGCTCGTGCTCGGAGAAGAGGGCATCGGGGAGGAGCTCGGGATGGCGCCGGGTCGAGCGTCGGCGTTGTGGGCCCGGTGGTGGCGGGCGCTGGTCGAGGGTGGAGGGGCGGGCTCTGCGGCCGGGCAGAGGCTCGGGGAGATGGGGCCGCGCCCATGGCAGCTCACCGGAGCCAGCGAGACGGCGGTGCTGCAGGGAGGGTTGGTGGCGAGAGCGGCGGTGATGCGGGTTGACGGGGAGCGAGTGGGCGAGGTGACGGGGAGCGGGATCTGGGGAGGAAGAGAGAGACGGAGGCGGTAGGTGGGAGAGACGCGCCCCTGGCTGGCGGGGTGGGGCCAGGGCGGCGGGGTGGGGCCCGACTCGGTCGGTTGGCGTGCGTGGTTGTGGACGGCCAGGGGCCAGGGTGGCGTGCGCGTGGGCGGGAGTTGGTGAGGCGTGCGGTCTGGGCGACGACAGCACGCGTGGGAGTGCGTGCGTGTGGTGTGGGTGTGTGTGTGTGTGTCCACCGGTGAGGTGGTGGGTGTGAGGGGAGGTGGCGGCTGGTGGTTGGCTGGAGTGAGGTGGAGGTGTGAGGTGGAGGGAGGGGATTGGTCAGGGTGAGGTGGAGGGAGGGTGGGTATGGTAGGATTGGGTAGAATTAGGATTAGATATTTTTAGACTAGGGTTTGGAGGTGGCCGACCGGGCTTTCGGGCTTAGCGGTCTGCCTCCCAAAAAAATAAATTAAATACTTTACTTGTTTAAAACGGGCGTTTGAAATCTGTTTGTAGACAAAACAAAATATTCCAGAGACCCGGGTTTAATTTGAATTAAGACGGGAATATTTAGAAAATAAAACTAGGCTTTTCAAAAATAGTTTTAGACAATTCCATGCAAGATGATGACGATGCTCAAATGCAATGTGGCATGATGACATGAGCATGCGGTCATGATGATGCAATGCACAAAAACAACGCGATTTTCTAGTAGTGGTTTTAGCGGGATGCTACAGTGCCCCTTGATGGAGTGGAGGCTGACGGCTTGGGCATGCAACAAGGTGAGTGGGAAGGCCCCCGCGCTGGAGGAGGGGCGATGGCGAGGGAGATCTTCGACTGAGCGTCAGCGACTTCTTTGGCCTCACGGTCTTCTTTTTCCTTCGCGGCTTGCGTGATCCGTGCGGCATCGTCACCCATTGCAGAGGGGTTGCGAGGCTAGAAGGGGAGAGGTGGGTGGTTTGCAGAGGCCGAGCACCGAGATCGGCTGCGGCGGCGGCATCGAGATCGTCTGCTACGGCGACGGCAGAAGCGGGAGGAGGCGTAGGTCCGGTTAGGGTTTTGCGTCTGATACCATGTAAGATAGGGGAAACCACACGTTAGGTGACCTTGTATTTCTCATTATATAAGAGGATTACAAGAAGTCCCGGTTGCATACAACACGGACACATATACAAGAAATACGCACGCGTACGTATCCTAAATCTATACAAACACGTATAGGATATGTATTCTAACATAAAGATTGAATAAGTGAAAAACGATGCTTGATAAAATACAACTATAGGATCAATACTCTCACAATCCACGTGTGTAACGGCCGTAAAAGAATTATACTACGCATAGATCGGCTCTGATACCACGGAAAGGGTTCGAGGCAGAAATCACAATTTTTTCCTATGCGAACACACCAAATGTTAGGATCTATCTAGGAGTCATACTGTAACAACGGAGGTTTCAGATACATGCCCTTGTAGTCCAAAAGTAGTTAACGTTCCGAGGGTAACGTGGATGACGTAGTTGTATTTGTAGCCGACCTCAAGGTCGCGAAGCTCCTCGCAAGTCACCCCCTTGCTTCATCGTGCAACAGTCTAGCTTATGACAATCAAGGTGCCACAAGTGGCAGCACCCTCATGGTTTCGCATACAAACGGTGTACGATGCACTACTAGGAAACTAGCTATAGATAGAAATGTTTCCTTTGGCGCATATAAAATAGCATACTCCATAAAATTAATTATGTGATGCATATAGACATATACACCACAGAAATTTAGTAATTCTGTGGCGCACGGGACCCATATGCGCCACAGAAATGTATGTTTCTATAACACATATTTTCCCGTGCGCCACAGAAAGTGATGATTCTGTGGCACATATGCCTATATGTGCCACAAAAAGTTGATTGTTACCCAAAACAAATAGGGTGGGAGACAATTCTGTGGCGCATATGTCTATATGCGCCACAGAAAGTGATTATTCCGTGGAGAATAGATTCCACCCACACCCCCTGGTGGATCTCCTTTTCAGTTTCGTAAAAAATAAATAAAAATGATAAAAACTTCAAAAAAATAATTCCTTTGAGATGTAGTTATATTTTGAGATATAAATTTAAGGAAAATTGAAAAACATGAATTTCGATATATTTTGCAAAAAAAGGTCATGGCACGATAAAACGGCCATAACTTTTGCATACGATGTCAGATAAAAGTTTAACCTATCAAAACGATCGTCTCGAAAATTCCTACTCGAATTCAACGGCCAAAGGCTGTTCTCGATTTCACAGAATCCTCAAATTCGAAAAGAGTAAAAAGTTATGGACCAAATAAGATTTTTCCAGCAAAAAAAGGGGAGACAATTCTATGAAGCATATCTCCAATATGCGCCACAGAATTGTTAGGCGGGATTCAAATTTTGAATCCCGCCAGCGCCCTTTCTCCCTCTCTTTTTTCCTTTTTCTCCCCTCCACTTCTCTCCTTCTCCTCCCCTCCGTCCCCTTCTTCCTCCACTTCTTCTCTCCTCCTCCCCTTCTTCCTCTACTTCTCCTCCTCTTCTTCCTCATTCCCTCCTCCTTCTCCACTCACCGGCGACCTCCTCCTCCTCCACCTCTGACGACCTCTCCTATAGAAATTTGAGATTTCTATAGTGCATATTAATATGCGCCACAGAAATAAAATTTAGTGGAGAGGTAATAGTGGCGCATGTGATATGCGCCATAGAATTGCAAAAAGCGTGCGCCACTGATAAGCATTTTCCTAGTAGTGATGACAACCTTTGGTTCTCTGATCCCTGCCTAGAGCGTGAAAGTAGATCCTCTAGTTGAAATCCCTGCAACGCAACGGCGCGCTGCAGGTGCGTCAACTCTTGCATGTGCAATCCTTACAGGGACCACGCCATCGCAAGAGGACAATGAGACAGAGAGAGTTCCCTGAGGAAATGCCTCAGAGAATTATTTTTGTGTTTATTCCTCCCATGGGCACCCCTTTACATAGGTGGAGGGGGTGTACTCTCTGCCAAAGATTTCCCATGTCGGACTGAACAAAGAAGAGGGAAGGGACCATCTAGGCAAGCCGGCTGAGCCAGGTGGGCCCCACTCCACGTAGCCCCTAGACTGGCCGGGTGGGCCTCCCTTGGCCGGCGGTCGGGCCTACCTCCTTTGGATGGTCTCCCTCATGGGCCTTGTTCCCTTCGGGAATTTGGCCCATTAGACGAAATTACCCCTCAAATTTAATTTTAAATATTTATTTAATATTAATTACATTAATTAATACGAAATACATATTATCACATCTCATTTGACCCGAAACACCTTTTGGTTCACTGTGAACAACTTCGGATCCTCCCGGAACGATTCATGTTCTCTCACAGAACACTTCTGGTTTTCTCTTCTCTCTCATCCCGTGATTCTGAAAACTCCATAATGATCTCCAAGTGTCATCGTATCCTTAAGCATGTTACCCCAACGGCTTGGGAACATCACAGACATGATCGAAACTCCTCTCATATCAATGATCATTAGCGGGACCGGGATGCCCATAATGACCCGTGTGCATTCCACGATGTAATGTCGTTTGAACTGTAAACGTCGAGTCCAATTCACTTTGTTACTTTGATACTAACTTGTCCGAGATCCGATCATCGGTATTATACCTTGTTCTATCTCGTTACCGAGAATTTCTCTTTTACTAGTTCCCGTGATATTCAATCCTCGTGACCTAGTCACATGTTGCAACATTATAGATGTAATCTCACCAAATCGGGCATGTGTATCTTCCCATCATGTGGGTGAACAAATCCTGGTGTTTTTACATAGGCCTCAAGTATTCCCCAATTACGGTGATGATAGTTGATGTAGTCAAAACAGTATCGGGAGATAGTGATTAATATGATCTCATGGTCTAAGGATAAGGAAACTACGCTTCTAACTATTGCAAGGATGAACCATGCAACTTGATCATGTCGCAATACTTATATTGGGTAATGTCCATCACATCATTCATAATGAAGTGACCTCGTTGTTAGTTGATGTTAAAGTTGGTCCATGATCGGGAAACCTCGATCATCAGCTTTCCAACGAACTAGTATAAATAAAGGCTACTAGGGATTTGGTATGTTTCATACACACTTGTATCAATGTTTCCGCTTGATATAGTTATAACACAATATGAAATTATTACGAACTAATTGAGATATGATAATAGAATCTATTTATTATTTGCCTCTAGGGCATATCTCCGTCAGTGTTTTCTGTCATCACGATGAGACGATTAAGCACCTTTTCTTCCCATGCAAATTTGCTAAGTCTATATGGTCAATCATCCAAGTAAGATCTGGTTTATCTTCCCCCACGATTGGTTGCCAATGCTTTTGGTAACTGGTTACATGGGATAAATGATAAGTACAAGATTATGTTTAGGGTGGGGACGCTTGCCATTATTTAGTCGCTATGGTTATATAAAAATGACAAGATTTTTATTAATATTTTGCCTTCTAACTTGCATGTTATTTACCGGAGTACGAATACTATTTGTTCGTGATTACCTCTACAACGTGTGGAGTTCCGTGACCTATTTATGGAGGGGTGTACATGATTCGAGGATACGACGAGGGATATTTTTTCTCGACTTAGGTGGCAGCATGATCTGAGAATTGAGATTCCATCCGTCTAGGCATCTGATTGAACATACTATATTATAACGATTGTCTAGTTTTTCTTTCCTAGTGTTTGACTGGTTTGGTCAGCTGTCTGCACCATGGTTATACAGAGGTGGGGTGTAAACATTACTATTCGTAATAAAGCACCCATTCCAAAAAAGGTCAGAAGGTGACGAGGGGTTTCCACATGTCTTTTTCTCTGCCTAGGCTATTGATGAGTGCATATTTGCATCATGTTTTATATTATTATTTTGCACTGTAGTTGTAGGATCTTGGTATTTTATGGCATTCGCACGCACATTTTATGTCTATTTCACCAGGATCAGGGCAGATGATGGATACAATGGACACAATTCTTAGAGCAGTTGTATTGGGGAGAAAAGGAGTCAAAAACAACGTAAATCGCCTATTTTGGAAATATCAACGAGACTAGAAGAAAACTCGAAGCGATCGAGGCATCCAGAAGGTATACGTTGGGAATTAATTTTCCGGCCATATATTTCCCGCCGTATAGTTGGCGCCGCCACCGCCTCCTCAAATAGTTTCACACCGTGCAACTGGATCAGAGACGACATACAGAACAACCAGAAGTCACCGAAACCTCACCTTCAGAAGGAATCTGGAGGGGGAACTCGTCCACTGGGGATCCATCTTCGCCCTGAGCAGATCCGGGAGGCTAAGACATCAATTTTTCAGCATCAACTGCTGCATCACCACCATCTCCATCCATCCCATCTACATCTTGTCTAGATCTTGTGATAATTTCCACTTGTTGTGGATTTATACAAGTACTATTTATCTATGATAGATTCCATTATTATTGCTATGATGTTGATTGCCTCCATGTCTGAGTAGATCATTAGTTCTTGGGGAGATGGGGAAACCCTAGTATGAGATTGAAATAAGATAAAGTTTATTATGATATTCATCGCTTGACCATGTGTTAGATTGTCTTCATCTTGATGTTGGGAGAAGTCGACCTCTCAATATTTGCCTCTTGTGGGGACTTGATGGAGGGAACTACTTCTTGGTAGACGGAGGTGTGTTAGCACTTACAGTGACTATAAAGTTGTTGGCACCCCTTACGTATAAACTTGGGAACCGAGGAAACTCACGGAACACTATCCATGGCATGAGATACGTCCTACGGGATTAAGTCCCATAATAGCGTAGTAATTCGATTGATGTCGATTGTTGTCTGCTATGGTTATGAGGATGATGTGAGCAGTGGTTGCTGCCCGTTTGTCCAAATACGGAGTTTCTCCCACATGTACATAATTAAGAATGTTCATGATAATAATCTTTACCTTAGCTCTTTATAATGCTAGAGGTGTATCCGCTACTCCCTGAGAATGCCTTTTTCCCATTGCAGTTTCAAATCTCTTTTATACGCGATACTTACTTTCTATGTTTAGCTGTTTTACTTTACTTATTGTTCTCTTATACCAAAAACCCCAAAAGATCTTTTTACACAATACTCGCATTTTATCTTATTACTTAGAACTTTATTTGGTATTTCTATTGTAGTATTTAATTCAAGAGTTATTAGACTTCAGACTCCTGCTCCCTGTGGGATCGCTATCTTTATTTTGAAACTAGCTACAAACGATCTGTGCACTTGTAGTCATCAAGCTATTTTCTGACGCCGTTGCCAGGGAGCTAAGCGATGTAGGTCTTTTAGTTTTTGATTATTTATTTTTGTCTTGCTAAGTTTTGTTTTGAGTTACAGGTTTCCACCAACATGATGGAGTTTGAGCATATGGCTAGTACTAACCCACTCAGCCACTTTGGGAAGCCCTATGCTATTGATACAAGAGACAACTCCAACAAGAAGACAAGGGGGTTTGAAATAAATCCTCTACTACTTGGTATTCTACACAAGAAGCAATTTACTGGAGATGAAGAAGATCCTGATCCATATGAGCATATTGCATGTTTCAAAGATATATGTGGCACTTTCCAATTACTGGGATATACTGCTAATGAGGTAAGGGTTAAACTTTTTAGTCAGACATTGACTAGTACAGCTCTCTCATGGTATAGATCTCTACCCCCAGAAGCCACTACTACTTGGGATAATTTAGCCTGTGAGTTTCTAGCAAAATATTATCCATTATCAAAATCTTTTGGAATCAGGCGTCTTATAATGACTTGGAGGAACCGTCCTAATGAAGGACTAGTAAGAGCTTATATCAGATTTAAAGATTTACTTAATCAATGTCCTCGTTGATACGTCCAAAACGTATCTACTTTCTCGAATACTTTTGCTATTGTTTCTCCTCTAAACTTGTGTGATTTGGATGCAACTAACACGGACTGACGCTGTTTTCAGTAGAATTACTTTGGTGTCTAGTTTTTGTGCAGAAAATAAACTATCAGGAAAAATCCTGGAAAATATGCCAAAAATCCTGTTTCACCAGAAGAATCCCGGAGCCAGAATACGAGACGAAGAGGGGCTGGGCCCAGGCCACACCAGCTGGCCACGCGGGCTAGGCCTGGCCGCCCCAGACAGCCCCGGTATCCCTCTTCACCTATAAGTTGCCTTCTGACCTAAAACCTCAGGGGGGTTCGACGTTTTTCCAGAAAGAGTTTCGCTCTGCCACCACCACCAGATTCTACAATTCGGAACCAGAAACTCCGTTCTGGCACCCTACCTGGACGGGGAATTAGAGGAGGTCATCGCCATCATCATCACCATCACTTCTCCATCGACCATCCATGTTTCCCCCATCTATGAGTGAGTAATCCCCTGCTGTAGGCTATGGGGATGGTAGGGATTGGATGAGATCGTTCATGTAATGGCATCAGATTGTTAGGGCATGGTGCCTAGTAACTACTATTAGTGCTTTTTGACTTTGTTGCGACTTGTTATGCTTAATGCTTGTCACTAGGGCCCGAGTGCCATGATTTCAGATCTGAACATGTTATTGATTCATTATGATAGTATTGTTTATGGTCTTACCTGCAAGTTGTATATACACGTTGTTGTCTAGAACCAATGGCCCCGAAGTGACAGAAATCGGGATAACCGGAGAGAATGGCTTTCATGTGAGGATCACATGTGTTCACGGAGTGTTAATGCTTTGCTCCAGTGCTCTGTTAAAAGGAGCACCTTAATTGCCAGTAGTTTCCTTGAGGCCCTACTGCAAACGGGCTGGCAGGAAAAAAGATGTTGTGCAAGTTCTCATTGCGAGCACGTATGACTATATATGGGACACATGCCTAGGATTATTTAGTACTTGGATGCTTTATCTTATTTATCTGCAATTGCCCTATGTTCTGATTGCCATGTGAATTGTCTTGTCCAAGCAATGCCCGTCCATCCATCCCTATGCCTACCGCTTTTCATCGCTATTGTTACTGCTGTCTTTACTTTACTCTTGTTATTACTTTACTATTCCTACAAAACTGCTACGATAAACTGTGAGCAAGATTGTTTCTAGGTGCAGCTGAATTGACAACTCAGCTGTTAAGGGTTATAAATATTCTTTGGCTCCCCTTGTGTCGAATCAATAAATTGGGTTTCACTTCCCTCGAAAATACTACGATACACCCCCTATACTTGTGGGTCATCAAGACTATTTTCTAGCGCCGTTGCCGGGGAGCATAACTTTATTTATCAAGTTCACTTGGATTCATTTTTGTTCGCTGCCATCCATCCATCGTGGGTAAGTCTCGTGATGGCAAGGTTCCTATTTTACCATCCACTACAAGAAGAGGTACGGTTCTGAACCTCTCTATTGCTCTTGATTCACCATCTGTTATGAGTAAGCTTGTTACACCACATACACATGCTACACACACTGCTACTACTACTGAATCTGAAACTTCTGATACTTATGATGCTGCTTCTACTGTTCTTGATAAGAGTGGTTCATTAGGTCCTTTCCTAGATGCTACGGTTGCTAGAACTATAGCTGGAAATACTGAAACTCCTAATGAAGACACTACTACACCTGTTAGTTCACCTGAGTCTAGTGAGAGTTATGATATGTAAGACGGTTATGTTGAGATGATCGATGAATTTATTAAAGAATGTCAAAACACCCATGATAGGAGTGCTGCTAAGAGTCTCCTTGAGAGGCGTACTATTAGACCCAAATTGTCTCCTAATGCTAAGTTTGCTGCTTCTCCCATAAACATTAAAGATAAAGATTATGATTTCTCTCTTGATCTATCTTACATAGCTATTGTCGAGAAATAACCTTTTTGTGGGACTAAAAATGAAAGTGTGGTAGCACATATGACTGAGCTTTCTACCATGAGTGGCTTGTTTTCTAATGATATTAAGATGCACACCTACTTTGTTGCTAAGATCTTCCCGTTTTCACTGAAAGCCAAGGAGAAGCTAAAGCTTGGTTTAGTAATTTACCACCTGGATCTATTAATAGCCCTGATTGCTTGATTAGTACTTTCCTGCAGAAATATTTTCCTCCTAGTGCTAGACATGCTATTTTGTAGGAACTTTTTGATTTTAAACAGGGAGAAAAAGAGATATTGATTGAATCATGGGCAAGGTTTTGTGCTTTGATTCATGCACAAGCTGGATGTCCTTTACCTAAGAATGAGCTTCTTGATATATTTTATAATGCACTAACTGAAGAATCTAGGACATATCTAGATAGTTGTGCTAATTGTGTTTTCAGGAATAGAACTCGCAAGGAAGCTGAGGAATTAATGGCTAAAATAAGCAAGAACTATGAATATTGGACTCCTCCTGAACCAGCTATACCTGAAACAATTATACCTGAACCAGCTATACCGGCACCTATACCATCATCTAAGAAGAGGGGAGTTATTGAATTAAATGATGAAGTAATGAAGGAAGCTAAGAAATGTCTTCAGGAGAAGGGAATTAAAGCTGCAGATGTCAAAAATTTACCTCCTATAGAAGAATTATGTAAGCCAATTCCCCACTCATCCACTATTGAGGTACACTCTCTCCAACACTTTGATGAAGGTGATATCCCTTACTCTAAACCTCCTGATCAATGCTTAGAAGAATTCGATATTTTTATTGTTAAGCAAGATAATTTTAATAAAAGGGTGCAAAATCATCTAATGGAAAACTCTAGAGCTATTGTTGAGTTAAAAGATATTGTGGAAAGAACCTCTAATGATGTTAAAATGATTGTTAAACACTTTCAGATGGTTCAAACTCAAATAGATCAACTCATTAAAGTGCAAAAAGACTTGCTAGTTAACGCTGCTAAAGAAAAACATGCTTATGAAATTAGAACTAGAAGTGGTGCTGCTACCCAAGATCCTCTATATCCTAAGGGGCATTCCAAAAGAATTGAGCAGGATTCTCAACAAGCTGAAAATATTGGTACTACTCGTAAGAAAAGAAAAAAGAAACATAAAACTATTGTAGAACCCTCTGAACCTGCTAAAGATCCTAATAGTATATCTATCTCTGATGCTGAAACTGAAAGTGGTAACGAAGAAAATGATGTTCCTGATAAAGAAAAAGTTGAAGAACAACCTAAAAAGCACACTAAGAATACTAAATACACTAAAGAAGATTTTGTTCCTAAGAAACATGGTAGTGAAAGAGAGCCTTGGGTCCAAAAACCTATGCCTTTCCCCGGTAAGAAACACAAGTCAAAGGAAGATGAACACTATAATAAGTTTTGTGAGTGGATGAAACCTTTATTCTTGCAAATTCCTTTGACTGATGCTATTAAATTGCCTCCTTATTCAAAGTATATGAAGGATATTGTCTCAAATAAAAGGAAGATCCCTAATGAAGAAATTTCTACTTTGCTTGCTAATTATTCCTTTAATGGTAAGGTTCCAAAGAAAGTTGGAGACCCAGGGATTCCAAGTATCCCTTGCTCTATTAAGAATAGTTATGTTAGATCCGCTTTGTGTGATTTGGAAGCTGGAGTTAGTGTTATGCCTTTTTCTCTCTATAAGAGACTTCAACTGGAAAAACTGATACCAACTGATATATCTTTGCAAATGGCTGATAAATCTACCACTATTCCTGTTGGTATATGTGAGGATGTACCTGTTCAAGTGGCTCATAATTGCTTGATATTAACTGATTTTGTTGTGCTTGAAATGCCTGAAGATAATAATATGTCTATTATTCTTGGGAGACCTTTTCTTAATACTGCAGGAGCTGTTATTAATTGTAATCAAGGAAAGGTGACCTTTAATGTTAATGATAAGGAACATACTGTCTATTTCCCCAAGAAGATTGATAGGACTTATGGTTTGAATTCAGTTGAACATGTTGAGGGCATTCAAGTTGGAGAAATATATTGTCCCATACCAAGAGAAAAATTTGAAACTATTATGATTGGGACCATTGCTATCAAGGTTGAGGTAACATAATCATTAGTGGAATACAAAGTTTTGTTTCATATAAAATTGTTTTGGTAACAAGACCTGATCAACCTTGTTAACAAAAGGATTTCATTGAACAAAACAATGTTTTCACCATGATTATCTCCGCTTACTTCTATTCTATCCATTTTAGTTTTTGCTTTCGTTTAGTTTTCTTTTCTGTTGCTAGTTGCTTGCATGTTAGGGTGTCTTAGAACTTCTGTAGTTCTAGCCTTGTTTTGTCATTGCATCATTCCAAAAAATCTTTCTGTCAGAAAATCATTCATCTATGCCTGAAAATTGCCCAAAAATAAAGTGTCTCGAAAAATTCCAGAAAATTCATATTAATTTTTTACGTGAAAAAAGGGGCAGAGGAGTGCCTAGAAGGTACTAGGGGGCCCTACCAGGCAGGCACACCACCTGGTGGCGCGGCCAGCCCTGGGGCGTGCCTGGCCATGGTGTGGGCCACCCCTGGCCCTCCACTCACTCTCTCACTTGCCACTTTCTTCTCTCTCCCGAGTAAACACCAGTTCATTGCTCAAAATCGTGTTCTTGTTGTGCTTGCCCTCGATATTTCGATCTCCTTGCTCAGCCCATCTTTGCTGCTGAAATTTGGAGCATTTGTTCTCCGGTATGTGACTCCTCCGCTTGTCCAAGTAGATTTGTGTTTAGTGGTTTATATATTGAGTATTTTGCTACTATAGGTGACAGGTTATGAGAGCTTGTAAGCTTGTTTGATGCTTAGAGATATAGTTTTGATGCATGTTTAGGCCTCATACAAGTCCCTATGAGTAGTGCCCTTCATTATATTCAGTTTGCAATCACTTGTTTAATAGATGTTTAAATTTCAGAATAGAAGATGAATGAGCATCAACAAAACCAACATGAACTGAGGGTGCTTGAGGTTATGAAGGTTCATCGATAAGAGGAAGTGACATGGGTATACCCTACAGGTACTCGAGCTTGGTATATATGGCCTGAATATGTGGAGGCCCACGGTGTCGCCAAGGCCCAAATGAAGGACTCGAGTGGCCTACGGACTCTCGATTGCTTGAAGAACAAGAAGAAACTAAAGATAGAAAGTTCAAAGGGGAAAACCCTAATCAGAACCGACTGACCTCACACCCGAGACCTAGCCTATCTATATAAAGGCTAGGAGGGGGCAGCAGATGGACACACAACCCTAGTTTCCACCACCCTCGCCAGATTGCATCACAGCACCATGTAATCTTGATTCCCTTGATAATTCCACGAGACAAGCAGAGTAGGGACTCTCACGAGGCCTAAACACAGGTAAATCTTGAGTCCCACATGTGCTTGTTTGCTAGCCGATAGATGTCTCTAGTGCTCCCTCCTTCTCCAAAACCCAAGTCCATAACAATGGGCATTGATGAGTTAAACCCTCGTCAATTGGCGCCGTCTGTGGGAATTGGGAGTGCTGATGTTGCGACTTCTTCGGCCCCATCAACCGCGATCTACAACTCGGCAACAACTGAGATTCGCTAGCTTTTCGGCGCGTTCGACTTCACCGTCCACACGCCGGCCACTCGCCCGGCTTTCGAGTCCGTGGGCGACGGGATCAGCCTAGCAATAGGGAGCTTCCGCTTCCAAGTTGGTCAGATGGGCACGCTTCGCATGCCTGACCAGCCGACGGTGCCATCGATTGCCCCAGCATCATGGTTCCCTCCATCGATCGGCACCCTCAGTGAGCTCAACGCCCCGACAATAGTCGAGAACACGGTTAGCAACAGCAGTCGCGACTCCGATCTGAGCGATTTGGTCACTGAAGGTGGAGCCTACGCTCCGGATCTGAAAGTTGTGGAAGCAGCAGCTTCCCCAATCACTTCATGTGCGCCGTCATCAACGCATGCGATACCTCCGCCAACCGCGATAACACTAGCAATCGCGGTAAAAGAACCGATCCACCTCTTGTTGGCAATGGCGGCAACGGAGCCAACGGCGGTAACGGTGGCGACCGCACCAACGCCAACAACGGAGGAGCAGTCGAACCTCCAACTATAATAAACGAGCAAACCGGCGAACACGTCGTGATCAGGCTCAACGAGCAAGAATGGGCTCGCTGCCGCGAGTCCCTATGAGGCACTCCTCTACCCTTCGGATCCCCGCAAGAACTGCTAATGGGCTACCACTGGCTCCTGAAGGAAGAATTCAAGCGCCAAGTACAAACAATCGCGCAACTCGAGGCGCGCAAAAAGGTAGCAGACGAGTCGAGCCTTCGTCGTGCTAGGCTCTCCTCCCACGAAGGATCCTCCTCAAAGGGCAACGAGTACATCGCCAAGAATAGGCAATCTCGGATGTCCCATCTCACCGAGCAAGAACGAATAGAAGCTCCAAAGGTCCTCGACTTCAGCTCGATGACAGTCGATACACGGGGCAATGTGGTCCCCAAGACGCCGCAGGCTGCGGTGACAGCGGCCACCATGTACCTCCTTAACAACCAGCCGCCAGCTGGAGATCCCCGAGCCGCCATGCACCGATCCATGATCGCGGGCTTGGGATTAATCGAGGCCGCCCTTGACAAGGAGCCAACACCGGAGCCAAAGAAAGGCAAAGCGCTAGCAAAGCGTTATTCCTCGCCCTCATCCAGTGATGACAGTCATGAGCTGTCTCGACGTCGCCGCTCACGGCGACACGACCATAACTACGACGCGTGTGATGACATTACACATCGCAAGATCGACAAATCAAGGGCACGACATGCTCGGTCGACTGACTCAGAAGAGGAAGACGTGGAGCTCTCCAGCGCTAGATGCTTCAGCAGGTCCATCAGGCAGAAGCGAATGCCAAAGGGGTTCAAACTCCCGTTGGAGAACCCAAAGTTTGACGGCCTGCAGGACCCAAAGATCTGGCTGGAGGACCACATCTCCTCCGTCAGGCTCCACGGAGGCAGTCGAAGCACGGCCATGCAATGCTTACAGCTACAGCTGCAGGGCGCCGCTCGAGCATGGCTCAACAACCTCCCACGCGGATCCATTCGCAGTTGGGATGAGCTGGTTTACAGCTTCGTGCGCAACTTTAAGGTCACATACAAGCGGCCTGCATCAATCGAAGAACTGAGATGCTTCCAGCAAAGATCGGGTGAATCGCTGTGCTCCTACATCCAAAGGTGGTCCATCATCAAGAACTCCGCAGAAAACATCTCGGAGGATCGCGTGATTGACGCATTCAATGGCGGCGTCCGCCGCATAGAGCTTAGGGAGGAACTGGGCCGCTCAAAGCCCAAGACCATCGACCACCTGATGGAAATCATGAATCGGTGGGCCGATGGAGAAGATTCGGTGCAGAATCGCGTTCACTCCAACGAGGAGGCGGAACTCGAGCGCAAACGCGATCGCCGAGGGAAACGCTGCATGCGCATCTACGATGACCACGACGACGTTAACATGGTCGCAGCTGGCTACACCGACAGATGAGATGATAACCGCAACAGCGGATACCGTAGCGGCGGATACCGCGACTCCGGGAAAACCATGCAAGTGTGGCAACGCCGCAGTCACGATGAAGCACCCACGACATCCATTGAGGACAAACTGTCCGGTCCACGTACGGTGCACTTCTACATCGACAAGCACGACGAAAAGAAGAAGTCCAGCCACCTCCTCAAGGACTGCTGCGAGTTCCTCAAACTACATGAGGGATTGGTTCGAATGAATCGCAACGCAGTCGAAAGAGGCTACGGAGCTGCTCTAGGCGCCGTGGCACATGGCGCTCCGCCACCACCACCTGGAATGCCCCCAAACGCAGTTGCGCCGGACCAGCACCAGAGAGGTGAACCCTACCCACGGGCCATGGGCACTATGATGATCCAGAAAGGATGCCCCTCCAATCGGATGCAGAAGGCCATCACTCGCCAAGTCAACTTGGCCACACACTCGCCACCATCTACCACTGAGTACCTTAGCGGAAGCGAGTCCTGCATCACCTTCGACAAACATGCTCATCCGCCTCAAGTACCTCGTCTAGGCCACTGTCCCCTCGTACTCGAGGCGCAAATCGGAGGCTTCGACACGAGTCGCGTCTTCATGGATGGCGGAAGCGGCATCAACCTCATATTCGCGAGTACCTTGCGGGCAATGAGGATCCCTCTAACTTGCCTAGAGGCCTCAGACACAACATTCCACGGCATTGTCCCAGGCAAGGGCGTGTATCCCCTGGGCAAAATCAACCTCGACGTCATCTTCGGCACGCCGAAAAACTTTCGGCGCGAACGCATCGACTTTGAGGTCGTCGACTGGCCCTCACAGTACCACTGCATCCTCGGACGTGTCGCGTTCGCTAGGTTCATGGTAGTACCGCACTACGCCTACCTGCAAATGAAAATGCTAGGTCCCAATGGCGTCATCACAGTCAACGGGAGCTTCGAGAGATCCGACAGTTGCGGCAGGGAATTCAACAGAATTTCCCAGTCCTTCGGCATGCAGGAAGAACTCGCGAGACTAAAGGAGTCGACAGACAACAGTCTGCCTTCCCCGAGCCGGCCAAGTTCGCCCGATTTATCCTTCAACTCATCGGTGCACACAAACAAAGTGCAGGTCCACCCATCGGATCCCGCCAAAATGGCCCTCATCGCCAACAACTTGAGTCCCGCATAGGAACTCGACCTCGTCGAATTCCTCCGTGAGCACTGGGAAATTTTCGCCTGGTGTCCTACGGACATGCCAGAAGTTCCCAGGGAATTCGCCGAGCACACACTCAACGTCAACCCCGACGCAAGGCCAGTCAAGCAAACAATTCGGTGATTATCTGAGCCACGGGCGTAGGCAGTTGGAATGGAGATCAACAGACTCCTCGGTGCCAAATTCATACGCGAGATCAAGGAAAGCTCTTGGCTCGCCAACACGGTGCTGGTACCAAAAAAGGACACGGACATCCTGCGGATGTGCGTGGACTTCACCTCTCTGAATAAGCACTGCCCAAAGGATCACTTCCCGTTGCCGCGCATCGACCAGATCATTGACTCCACCGCAGGCTGCGAGCGCCTCTACTTCCTCGACGCCTACTCAGGCTATAATCATATTCGAATGAAGGAGCAGGACCAAGAAAAAACAGCGTTTACAACGCCCTTTAGTGTGTTCTGCTACAACACAATGCCCTTCGGGCTAAAGAACGCGGGAGCCACCTACCAGCGGTGCATGCAGGCTTGCCTCAAGGAACAACTTGGTCGCAATATTCAAGTCTATGTCGACGACATAGTAATCAAGACCAAGGAGGAAGCCTCCCTAATCGACGATTTGCGCGAAACCTTCACCAACCTCGACTGCTACCGGATCAAGCTCAATCCGGACAAATGCGCCTTTGGCGTGCCATCTGGGCAACTACTTGGGTACCTCATCTCTGCGAGAGGAATCGAGGCAAACCCGAAGAAAATAAAAGCCATACTGGCCATGGAGAAGCCGAAAAACATAAGGGGCGTTCAGCAGCTGGCAGGGCGAATCGCAACCCTCAGTCGATTCATTAGTTGGATGGGTGAAAAGACGCTGCCCTTCTACCAACTCCTCCGCCAAACTGAAAAGTTCGAGTGGACCAACGAAGCGCAGGAAGCATGCGAAGATCTCAAGCGCTTGTTATCCACCTCGCCAGTACTAGTGACTCCACGGGAAAGGGAACCACTGTTGCTATATATCTCCACCACCAACCAGGTGGTCAGCACAGTGCTCGTCGTTGAGCGAGCCGAGGAAAACAAGGTCCACGAGGTACAACGCCCAGTCTACTACCTCAGCGAGGTCCTCACGCCAACAAAACAGCAGTACCCACACTACCAGAAGCTGGCGTATGACGTCTTCATGACCGCCCGGCGATTGCGCCATTACTTCCAGGAACACCCAATCGTGGTGGTCAACGACGCCCCATTGGGGCATATTCTCAATAACCCCGACGCCACGGGATGAGTCACGCTTTGGGGAATAGAATTGTCTCCACGAGACATTACTTACGAAAAGCGTGACACAATCAAGTCGCAAGTTCTCCCTGACTTCCTCGTGCACTGGATGGAGAACCAGCTCCCTGACAAACCAGACATGTCCTACCTCTGGACAATGCACTTCGATGGGTCCAAGCGGAAGGACGGAGCAGGTGCAGGTGTCATACTGACATCACCTCAAGGGGACAAGCTGAAGTACATCCTGTGAATGCAGTTCACCGCCTCCAACAATGAAGCTGAATACGAGGCCCTGCTACACGGGATGAGGATGGCAAAAGCCTGCGGCACCAAGAGACTCATTATTTACGGCGACTCCAAGTTGGTCGTCAACCAAAAATGCATGAGTGCGACGCACTGAACGACAACATGATCGCCTACCGTGACCTCTACGACACACTCGAAGGGGACTTCAACGGCTACGAACTATAACACGTAGGCCTCGAAAGCAATGAAGAGGCGGACGCACTTGCTAACATAGGCTCTACCTGCGCCCCCATACCACCTAGGGTATTTCTCGAGCGCATCTGCGAACGCTCCATCAAGCCAAAGGCCACAGAGAAGAAAACAAGTGCAACAACGGACTCGGGGGTTACGCCGCCCAATGAGCCAATGGCACTCGATGACCTGGAGCTGGACACATGACTCGAGGGACCAATGAGCGTCATGATGATTGAGCAATCCTGGACGCAACCATACATCACGTACCTCCTCAGCAAGAGGCTACCGGACGATCCGACTGATGCATGGCACATCGCGCGGCGATCCAAGGCATTCGCTGTCATCAATGGCGAACTATACAAGCGCAACATCACAGGAGTGCTCCAGCGATGCGTCTCCTCGGCTGATGGAAGATCTGTTCTCCTCGACATCCATGAGGGAACTTGCGGACACCATGCTGGAAGTCGTGCCCTCGTAGCCAAAGCTCTACGAGCTGGGTTTTACTGGCCTACGGCCATGCGTGACGCCAATGACATTGTCCAAAAGTGCAACGCATGCCAGCGATTCGCGGACAAGCCACATGCGCCAGGTGCAGAGCTCCAGCCAATTCCATTGGCCTGGCCCTTCGCGCAATGGGGGCTCGACATGGTTGGCAAGCTCCCTAAGTCCTCACGCGGAGGTTACGTCTACCTCCTGGTGGCAGTTGACAAGTTCACCAAGTGGATAGAGGCCATGCCAGTGACCAATCAATCAGGGCACGATGCGGTCAAATTCTTCGAGTCCATCGTCTTCCGCTTCGGAGTGCCACATAGCATCATAACAGACAATGGAACAAACTTCACATCCAAGGAGTTCCAAGATTTTTGCGAAATCTGGGAATCAACATCAGCTACGCCTCTGTAGCACATCCACAGACCAACGGTCAAGTCGAAAAGGCGAACGGGCTTGTCTGCGGCGGCATCAAGAAGCGACTCCTCAGACCACTCGACAAGCCACGGGTTACTGGCCTGACGAACTACAGTCAGTACTTTGGAGCCTACGTACAACTCCAAATAGTGCTATAGGCTATACCCTGTTCTTCATGATCCACGGGGCCGAAGCGGTGCTGCCCGCCGAAGTACGGTACAAAGCGCCACGCGTGGTCGCCTACAGCGAGCAGGAATCCTCCCTCGCACTCGAAGACTCCGTCGACCTCCTCGACGAGGCGAGAGAAATTGCCACGGAAAGATCAACGATCTACTAGTAGAACCTGCACAACTACCACAACAGGAGGCTACGGCCCCGATCCTTCATCGAAGGCGACCTGGTCCTACGACTAAAACAGCAGGGATACCTCAAGCTCGAGCTCCCCTGGGAAGGACCATACGTGATTACAGAAGTAATCCCAGGTGGCGCCTATCGCCTTCAAGATCTAGAGACAGGAGTCGCATACTCCAACCCATGGAACGTCGCACAGCTGCGACGCTTCTACCCTTAGTCATTTTTACTTTTGCATCACAAATAAGGCACTCAGCCAAGGCTACTTAGCCACACATTGTACTTCGTACTGTCTCACGAATAAATAAAGCTAAATGCCCCAAAACTCTGTGTCTTTCTTTATTTTTCCGCAACTTATCGACTCGGGGGCTACGCCACCCTATACACATCTGTTCTATGAACTAAAACGCGATATCCTGAGTAGCTGGCACATCAATCGAAACCCTTGACACAACATCAACCCAGTTGGAACGCACCTGACAGGTTGACAAGGGACTGAGATAAACGCATGGCCAGGCTAACAAAAAGGAGTCGCATAGTGCAACGCACTTACACACTACTAAGCTCTTTATACATATTCGACAATCAATTATACACAACATTTATACGAACTTTACAACATGGGTACACTTATGTGCAGGATACAAACTAAGCTACTACTGCAACAAGAGAACATTGGTTTGCTCCTCAAAGAAGTCGACGATCTCTTCTGCTGGGCGATCCACCGCCTCATAGTGCGGCACCATATTTCAGGCAGAACCTGCTGGTGGCGCAGGTGGCCCAGTCGCAATTTCCGCAACATCTACGTCAGGCCTATGCAGTCGCACCAGCGATAGAGCGGCCTTGGCACCAGCCACCAACTGTTGCCTCACACACTCGCGAACCGCGGCCAGGTCTTGAAACTTGGCGAGGAGGGCCAGCAGGCTTGATGGAGTAACATCCAGCGGAAACATCGTCAGATAAATGTTCTTCAAGCATGACTGCGACTTCTTCAGAAAGTGCAGCACTCACAACGCATGATCCTGCAGGTCGCCAACAAGAATCAAGACGATCATGATCTACCCAGAAGTATCCACTCTCTTGAAGTTGCTCCTGGGTCAGATCATGCATATGAATGGCAATTCTCTCCTTCTCATCTTGGGTATGATGCACGCTGACAACTATACGAAGCAACAACAGAAGCATAAGGACAGCGCACCATCGCGAGTGACTACAAGGAAAAGATAAGAGCAAGCAAACTAACACTTGAATTGGTCGCCTAGCTGCGTCACCTCGCCAAGCAGATAATGTTCTCGGGCGGCGGCCTTCTCTGCCTTTGACTTCCATACATCCGCGTTACCACGGAGCATGGGCAATTCACGCTCTAACTGCTTGACATGGTCACGCAGTCGTGAAAGCAGCAACAGCTCATCCACCCTGGAGCGCGATGGAGCCAAAGTATCATCAAGGGGCGGCGAGTCCTGAGGTTCCCTCAAAGGATCACTTGATGTGCCCTACCACAAGGCAAGCAAGAAGCGAATAAGAAGATCAAATTGACACACAGACAAAAGATTCGAGTGCATTCAAGATTGGCAAAAGTATCAGCAGATACACCCGCCAAAAGGCATGTTCTAGACAAAAGGCATAAAACTAATAAACTATTACAAAGCTACTAAGGAGAGATTGGCTTCTTTGACTTCGACGGCTTCGGGGGCTTCATCGAGTCCGTGGCAGTGTCAGATGCCACTGACTTTCCGCCAGCCCCTGATGCCGTAGCCTTTGCCGCCTTCTTGGCTTGCTGCAGCTCCTCAGAGTACTTTGCAACCGTGTTAATCAGCTGTGGCCCATATTTGCCACAGGCAGTCGCGAAGGGAGCAAAGACTACCTGCTAACCATCTGCGCTAATGGGCATCGCCTTCGAAATCACTGCAGGATCAACCTCGACTCCGTGGGCCTGCACCATGGCGAGTGACATTGACGCGCCAGCCGCACGGTGCGAGTTCTTGAAGCTTGCAGGAACACCCCCGGCGAGAGACTCCACCAGCTCGTTCATGTTCTCGATCAGCTCAGCCTTGGGCATCAACTCCTCCCGAAGGCGACTGAGCACGCCCTTGGCTTTGGAAAGCATATCCTGAACAACGGCGCTGCAGTCTTTGACTGCTGAAAGTGCACCCGCCAAGGCATCATCGCGACGGAGGGCCTGAGGGTCGAAGCTCAAATCACCAGAATCTGTACATAAACCCATACATGGACAAAACATCAGCGCCAACGGCAAAAATCAAACAGAGAAAGATGATGATATCCAAACACAGTACCTGAGAGGGAGTCGGCAATCGAGAAAAGCTGTTCTTCGAACAACTTCTCCCTGGCCACGATGGAGGCACGCAGATCCTCTTCACGCCTCTGGGCCTCGTCACGTGCCGCGATTGCCTCATCGCGACCCTTCACAGCCACGGCGAGTGTTTTCTCCATGGTGGCAGCGTTGCGCAGGAGGGTGTTATGTTCAGCTGCAAAAACAAAAAGGGATTGACTATTAGTCGACTATATAAAAAGGAGAAGAAGAGGAAGTGAAGAACACTTACTTTCCACCACGCGATGGCGCGTCTCCAGCATTGCATGCTGACGACCCATCACAACCACTTGCTCCGCCAAGTGAACGGCTTCCTTCACAAGGGGCTATCGCACAACAAAGGATCAACAGATGGCATAGATAATATCGACTGCAACATCAAAAAAAGAAATCCTACACTTCCATGATCCTCCAATGACTCCGAAGTCGATTGGTGCGATATCCGCAACCATTCGATGCTCCCCTTCATGCGGAGAGCTGGAAGAGTTGTGCCTGGAGTGGGCCACCAAAGGAGGGGAAGGAGCATGCTCGACCTCTTTCTTGGCCTTTGAGGTTGCGACTCCTGATTCTTTCAAAAATTGGATGTCGCTAGAAGATGACGACGCCTCTTAACTGCAAAGACAAAACCAACATCAAGGACAAGGCAAAAGCCAATGAAGAATCAGAAAAGGACAAAACAAATACTTACAATCAAATTTATCAAAGTCAAAGGTTGGTTCCCCCGACTCTGATGAAGACTCCTTTGGTAGTCGCATCTTCTTGCGAGAAGACAGCGTCACGGCACTCACAGGAATGGCAGGGATTGGCGATCCCGCACCAACACCTGCACCTTCCGGAGTCGAAGGAGACGACGCATCAGAATCCTTGCTGCGCGAACTCTTGCGAGTATCCGGACTACCCGACTCGAGGGCTTCCTCTTCCACATCGGATAGGATGGTCGATTCTGGCTCGTCCTCTTCCAAGTCCTCGCGAGGGATAACCCCCTCAGGAAGAGGGGGCATACAGGGTGACACCGCCCAATCCTGTATACAGACAACAAATTCAGCACAAAGCAAAGAAACAACAGAGAAGCAATCAACAAACTAAGCTACTACGTAGCACAATTGTACCTCAGGAGGAGGGTTAGAAGCGTCGAACGGGGGAACGACTGGCTCACTAGGGAGCACATCCTTGACGGTGTATGTGGTCACCAGTCGAACCCTTTTATCCACCTCACTCACGGACATGCCATCGGCAGACACGCGAGTGACATCGTCAGCGCCAGCCCACTGAAACATGGGGTGGACTCTGGCCTGTAGGGGCTGGACGCGATGGCGCAGCCTCTCTCCTCTTTGCCTATGTGACTCTCGACGTCGTAGACACGCTCGTACAACACATCTGTCTCCGCGGACTCGCCAGGCATGATTACATTCTTCTAGGAGCGCCTCCTCTTGCACGGCATCGCGGGATCGAAAGGTGCGAGTCCGAAGTGCTCTCCGTCGGCCTTCTGGTCGCAAACGTAGAACCACCTGTCCCTCCACCCTTGGATGGACTTCATCATCTTGATGTCGAAATAGGTGGCAGGTGGATCGACGTGAATTCCGCAGCCGCCTACATCGTATACTAAGGAGCCAGAAGCAGAGGCGCTTCAACTTGAAGAGGCGCTTGAAGAGGCCGAAATGCGGCTCAATTCCGAGCGAGCACTCGTAAAGGGTGATGAAGCAAGAGATGTGGAGGATAGAGTTCGGGGTCAGCTGATGGAGCTGGAGCCCGTAAAAGCAAAGGAGGCCCCTGAAGAAGGGATGCAGGGGCAACGAGAGGCCGCGAATGATGAACGCCAAGAACATCACTCGAAAACCAGCGGGAGGAGAGGGAATTATCTCACCACCGGGGACACGCGCGTCGGTGACTACGGCGGATAGCACTCCGTCTTGGCGAAGAAGACGGAGATCAGAGGACTTGATGATGGAGGGACGCCACGCACCATTCGTGACGCGGGTGCCCTTCTTCTTCCCCGCCGTGGTGGTTGGTACCACAGCGGAGCCGCCCTTCTTCTTCACCGCAAAAGCGGTAGCCGCGGAATAGGCTGCAACACCTCCCTTCTTCTTCCCCATTGCATGGTGGTGATGCGACCGGAGAAAGTAGCTGGGAAATGTGCGGAGGTGGTCTAGCGTTGTGGAGGAAAAGAGAGCAGAAAAAGCAGGGGAGCAGCGGCAATGGCGATGAAGGCAAAAGATGAGCGAAAGCAGATGTGGATTTTACCATTGCAGCACCACTACTTAGCCCCTGGAAGATGCAATCCAATGGCTCAGAAAAACCCTACTGGACGCGTGGTGATCATCGTGCTAGACACTTGGAGGAGATGAAACACGAACCGTCCCCCCACTACTCCCATTACGTGCGGAAATCGAGGAGGCGTGGTTAAAATAAAGATTACGCACGCCCAGTCAAATCAAAGTCAGATAGTAGGGCCCACCGCTTGTGACGTCCCGTCAAACTTGCTCACGCGGGCAACTGAGGTCATGAAATCGTCAGCACTAACATCATCAAAAGCTAAGCAGCAGCAGACTTCGACTACTTTAGTTCTTGCTCGAGTCTTCGACTCCACCAAGCACTCGGGGGCTACTCCCATAGGGAGCGCTGGTCGCGCACACAACGATTTTTCTTTCTTCTTCTTTTTTAGGAACATGGACAATCAAAACAAACCCAACCACTCGAAGCATGGCTCGACTATGGACATGGGTTACTTCCATAGGGAGCGCCGGAAGCAAATTCGACTGAAACAAGCAAACAAAAAACAACAGCAGTCGCAAAAGTTACTTAGTCCCTGCCTGAGTCTTCGATTCAACCAGGCACTCGGGGGCTACTCCCATAGGGAGCGCTTGTCGCGCACCCTATGATTTTTTGTGCAAAGTATTGTGTGTTGATAACATCCACACTCGAAGTTTATGGAGACACCGCCTCATAAAATTCCCTACAAAGAGATCGCATCTCCTAGGTCATCCGAATCATCTCTGTGATGATAAAATTCGGATGCCGCACTTACAATGTGAAGATAAGGCCTGAATAAGGCCTGGCAACACATTAAGCTGCGCACTACCAGAAATATATCTGTGCCTGCAGGTACGATGAACATGCCTTGACGGACGCGTCCAGTGCTCACACCCATATACTGGAATTCGACTCCTGTAAGACCTCCGCGGCTTGAGTCGAATTACACCAGCATTTTTCCGGATTCGAGTCCGGGGACTCGAGTTCGAGTAGGTGGCGTTGTTTTACCCTAAGGTAGTTAACTGATACCGATACATCGGTTAAAATTAGGCACGCACACCAACAATCCCTATGACATAGATAGAGCAGTCAAAAAATGTACTCAGTCATGCACTCGAAAGACTTCATAAAGTCTCCAATCGAATCTGTGATTCCACTAGACACTCGGGGGCTACTGACATGGGTATACCCTACAGGTACTCGAGCTTGGTATATACGGCCTGAATACGTGGAGGCCCACGGTGTCACCAAGGCCCAAATGAAGGACTCGAGTGGCCTACGGACTCTCTATTGCTTGAAGAACAAGAAGAAACTAAAGATAGAAAGTTCAAAGGGGAAAACCCTAATCTGTAACCGACTCGACCTGCTACCCGAGACCTAGCCTATCTATATAAAGGCTAGGAGGGGGCAGCGAGAAGGACGCACACAACCCTAGTTTCCACCACCCTCGCCAGATTGCATGATAATTCCATGAGCAGACAAGCAGGAGTAGGGACCTCTACGAGGCCTAAACCTGGGTAAATCTTCGAGTCCCCTGTGTGGTTGTTTGCTAGCCGATAGATGTCTCCAGCTCTCCCTCCTTCTCCAAAACCCAAGTCCATAACAATGGGCATTGATGAGTTAAACCCTCGTCAGGAAGTCTTTCCTTCCATCTATCCATGCTCCGAATTCATGAGGGCTGCAAGAATTTCCCAGGACTTCCATACTTTGGTTGCTAATGCAGGATTGGAGCACTTTGTGGAGGATGAACCCTATCAATTTGTGATACTAACTATGTCTATGGTGCAGGACTTTCGATTTAGTCACTCTTTGCCTAACCCTATAGTCCATTACAAAATTTACAATATAGCTATAGACCTCTCTCTCGATGAATTTTGTGCAGCTATTAAGGTACCTCAGTGAGGATCACGTGGAAGGATTAAAGAGCGACCTGCACCACTCATGGACTTGTACACAGAAATTTGCCAAGGGAGCAGCTTCTCGAAGGAGAACAAAAAAATCCGTAACATTCATCTCGCTTCCATTCGCTACTTTTGCCTACTTTATTGCCAAGTGTGTTCTTGCTAGGAAAACTGCCAATAAGTTATCTTCATATGATCTAGCATTCATCTCTGCCGCTCTTAAATGAGACAGGTCTTACAACTTGGGTGCTTTGATAGCTTTCCGTCTTGCTGCTCACCGCGAGAAAGGTGGAATTTGTGGGGGACTCATTGCTACTCGTTTACTAGCATTGCATGGTTTAGTGCCTCATCATCTAGACCTACAGTTTCCCATAGAAAGGCTTGATCTTAATTCCATGATACAACATAATTTTTTTTCTTCGTGGGCTAGTTCTAGTGAGTTGTCTTATGAAATAACGTTTCTCAAAGCTGGTTGGAGAAGGAGCAAGTCCGAGCGTGTTGTTCTTTTGCCTGCGCCCGTTTTGTTTAACCTTGATAACATGGTAGGATGGTCCCTCACGGAGGAGGAGTTTGATACGTACTTGGGAGAGCTCTCTCAATAGGAGCAGGATACTAGAAGGGAGGTCACGGATGATTCGGTCCAGCCCTCGAATGAGGGGGAGTCTTTATATCAGTAGCCTACCTATGATTGGGGTGCTTCTTCTTCTTCCCAAGGTCTCAACTACGATCATGATTACAATGACTCGCCTGCTTGGAACCCTTACTCGTATCTGGATTGACACCCACTTAGGCCAAAAGCCTAAGCTTGGGGGAAGGTACGCCGACATCGCACTCATCTCCATATCATTTTGTGTCGGTACTTTGTATATTCATGTTTCGTTCTCTTTTTAGTTTTCGTTCTTTCTTTGTTTTTGCTTTCTTAAAACACAAAAAGACCAAAAATATTTCTGTTGTTTCTCTTTGTTTGCTTCTTCTTCTTTTTGCCTTGGTTTGTTTTTCCCATTTTGCTTTGTTTGAACTATTCGAAAAACCCAAAAAGATTTTGCTTTGCTTGTTCTTCCTTTTTGGTTCTTGTTTTAAAAATCGAAAACACCAAAAATATTTTTTGTTCTTCTCTGGTTTTGTGAGTTTGTTGCAGGGTTCAGCAGTTCTCAGTGGAATTTGGTTTCATATTATTATTATTCAAGCCACATAAGTGAAGGGCAATAATGAGGATTAATGACAACTTGAGGCATGGTCAGAGGCTGGTACATATACTCATCATAGTGGGCATGCTTAGTCTGTTCATGTAGGGTGTATGTTATTCATGGATGCTTAGTAGTTCTTGCTTTCATATGATTAGTTCTATCTTACTAATAGTTTGTAGCATGGCACACTTTATTTCCTGCACTTAATAAACCTGAACCATTGTGACTGTCCATGAAAGTTATATGCTTGCAAATTATATGTTGGGGATTAGCAGAACCGTGCTGTCACGGGGAACGCTTTCAACACCTATAAATATATACCCAGTTGATACCATGCTCTTTTGTTTGCAGATGACGTCAGTGTGAAATAAAAGGGGAGCTTGTAAGTCCATGGAGTTATGTATGTGTGTTAGAGAAACGCCTGGGCCACCGGTCTAATCCATGCTGTCATGGTGGAAACCTGCAGCGTAACCGTAATAAGTATCTATGAAGCATTCTTCTTATAAAAAAGAGAGAGATAGCTATTGAGAAAAAGAAAAAAAAGAGATTTGAGAAAAGAGGAAAGAGAGAAAAAAGCACCTTTTTCCCATGGTAAATAAGAAGATTGGTGAGATACTCATTGTCTCCTTGCCTTGTCATTTTGATATGGGAATTCTTCCATATCATCGGGTAAGGGGTACCCCGTTGGCGGTTCTCTATGATACACACGTATTAACAATGAAAAGAACTTACCGGTAACTAAAGTTGAGTAGCATGAGGAGCGGCCCTCGTACTCAAGGGACATGGGATTTCTAGTTTATAGTCTATCAAGCATATAACTCAGACTGGACCTCACTTTCACCTTAACCATATTAAAGATGCTTATGATAGGGGCAATGAGAGCTCAAAGCTAATGAGTACCATACTTTCAGCATTTGGAAGCCTTTCAAACTATTCAAAACCTTTTCATTTCCTTGTTGAGTCTCCACATATTCTATGAGCACCTTCTTGAGATCATAGTTGTCATTCTTAGTGTAATGTGCTTGTCTCAAAACTTGATTATTTGTGTTATGACTTTGATGCTTGTATCTTTGATATCTTTACTTCTAGTCTTCACCTAAACTTCAGAGGTGCCTTGGCATTCATAATCAAAGGCAAGCGAGATACCACTCTATCATACCTTGTTATGAGCATTGTAATGTTTCTTATGTTTATGTTCATGCTACTTATTATTTTTGAGTTGGAATCTCTTCATAGCTTGCAATGCCTATTAAGTAAACTTAGTTGCATACTCCTTATTATGAATTGTCTAAGTAGTTGATCACAAGCTGAGAATATATACATCATATGAAGCAAATGTGTTCGTGAAAGTTCCTTTTATCGCACTCAGTTTTCAACTGAATTGCTTGAGGACAAGCAATAAGCTAAGCTTGGGGGGAGTTGATACGTCCAAAACGTATCTACTTTCCCGAACACTTTTGCTATTGTTTCTCCTCTAAACTTGTGTGATTTGGATGCAACTAACACAGACTGACGCTGTTTTCAGCAGAATTACTTTGGTGTCTAGTTTTTGTGCAGAAAATCAACTATCAGGAAAAATCCCGGAAAATATGCCAAAAATCCTATTTCACCGTAAGACTCGGAGCGTAATACGAGACGGAGAGGGCTGGGCCCAGGCCATACCACCGCTGGCTGGGCTAGGCCAGCCGCCAGGGGTGGTCCGCCGCCTGCACACCCCCTCGGCCTCCCTCTTTGCCTATAAGTTTCCTTCTGACCTAAAAACTCAGGAGGGTTCGACGTTTTTCTAGAAAGAGTTCTGCTCCGCCGCCACCACTAGATTCCACGATTCGGAACCAGAAACTCTGTTCTGGCACCCTGCTGGGATGGGGAATTGGAGGAGATCATCGCCATCATCATCACCATCGCTTCTCCATCGACCATCCATGTTTCCCCCATCTATGAGTGAGTAATCCCTCGCTGTAGGCTATGGGGATGGTAGGGATTGGATGAGATCGTTCATGTAATGTCATCGAATTGTTAGGGCATGGTGCCTAGTATCTACTATTGGTGCTTTTTGACTTTGTTGCGACTTGTTATGCTTAATGCTTGTCACTAGGGCCCGAGTGCCATGATTTCAGATCTGAAAATGTTATTGATTCATTATGATAGTATTGTTTATGGTCTTACCTGCAAGTTGTATACACATATTGTTGTCCGGAACCAAAGGCCCTGAAGTGATAGAAATCGGGATAACCGGAGGGAATGGCTTTGATGTGAGGATCACATGTGTTCACAGAGTGTTAATGCGTTGCTTCGGTGCTCTATTAAAAGGAGCACCTTAATTTCCAGTAGTTCCCTTGAGGCCCCGCTGCAAACGGGCTGGCAGGACAAAAGATGTTGTGCAAGTTCTCATTGCGAGCATGTATGACTATATATGGGACACATGCCTAGGATTATTTAGTACTTGGATGCTTTATCTTATTTATATGCAATTGCCCTATGTTCTGATTGCCATGTGAATTATCTTGTCCAAGCAATGCCCGTCCATCCATCCCTATGCCTACCGCACTCGAATCCTACTATTTACTGCTATTGTTACTGTTGTCTTTACTTTACTACTATTATTACTTTACTATTCCTACTACAAAACTATTGCTACTGATAAACTTCTGTGAGCAAGATTGTTTCCAGGTGCAGCTGAATTGACAACTCAGCTGTTAAGGCTTATAAATATTCTTTGGCTCCCCTTGTGTTGAATCAATAAATTGGGTTTCACTTCCCTCGAAAATACTGCGATACACCCCCTATACTTGTGGGTCATCACTCATCATGATTTGCCTGAATGGTATTTATTGCATATCTTTTATGGCGGTTTAATTGAACCTAATAAAATTGAACTAGACTCTTTCGCGAGAGGAGATTTTATGAATCTTCCTATAACTAAAGCTTGGGCTTTACTTAATAGAATCCGTGATCATAGAGTTTCATGGAATTTTGGTCTTGGAAGCGAAGGAGACATAGAAATAAATTATGATTGTATTCATGACTATAATAAAAAGGGCCATGTTAACAAATTATCTAAAGAACTTTATTTGGATTCAGATCATGTGTTGCATGTTGTCAAAGCTTTTACAGAACACATCAAAGCTCCAAAATAGGATTTGGTCAAGAATGATCCACCACCCAAACCTGAGAAGAAAAGATAAGTTAAAGCAACATTGGCCTCCCTAGAACCAATATATGAGATACCTTTCCCTAACACTGCACAGAAGCATATTTTTGAATATGAACAGGTCAAAGGAGTACAGAAGAAGAATGAAGAGGAAAGTATGCCAGAAGTTGAGGAACATCTCGAAGAAACCAAACATGAAGAGGTAACCAAGGAAGCAATTATGGCTATGTATGCTCATTGTAACATAGTTAAATTTGATAAAGAGACTTTCGTATTGGTTGAAGGTAAAACAAAGGTAAAATATGTGGGTAAGCCTATTCTTCCCTACATATTTAAGGAAACCTCACATTATGGTTTATGCGATCTTGGCACCGAAGTTAATGTTATATCTTATGATTTTTATTTAGAAATAGAAGAAGAAATAGAACCGGCTACAATTGAAAATACTGATATGACAATCATGTTAGCCAATAAAACTCTTAGAATTCCAATGGGAGTAGTTGAAAATGCAACTATCACAATTGGCAATAAAAACTTTCCTATCTATTTTGTAGTTGTTGATATGCTAGCTGACACTCTATGCCCAATTATAGTTGGAAGAAACTTTTTGAGTGATGTAGGTGCCAAAGTTGATTTCAAAAAAGAGATTGTGTCCATTAAGCTTGGGGAAGCGGAAAAATAATTCCACTTTTCCAAATTTAAAGACAGACCTCTACAAATACAAGAAGAAGAGAAAGGGAAAACTATTGAGGAAATGCCAGCTCTCTTCTTTAGTGATCAAGAAGAAGAACTAAATGAAGACTCAAGTTATGAAGAAATAGTTATGGAGGACAAGTCCCTAGATGAACTAGAAGGTGAATTCGATTCACTCCCCATTATAGGGCCTCCAACTAATGAGGCTTTCGAAGAGCCAGAAAAGAGAGGGGACGAGGAATTACCACCCCCAGAATTGAAGACTCTACCAGATAATCCTAAATATAGATTTTTAGATGATACAAATAAATTTTGTATTATTATTAGTGCTAAACTTTCAAGAGATGAAGAAGAAGAACTCATGAAAATACTTAAGGAGCATCGCATGGCCTTTGGATACTCAATGGATGATTTGAAGGGCATTAGTCCCATGATAACCATCCATCGAATATTCATGCAGGAAGGTGCTAAACTAGTTGCAAAAATTAATAGACGACTGGAGCTCTAAATGAAGGAAGTGGTAAGAAAAGAAATAGTACGCCTATTGGACGCATGTATAATCTATCCTATAAAAGAAAGTGAATGGATAAGTCCTGTTCATTGTGTCCCTAAGAAGGGCAGTTTTACTGTTGTTCCTAATTAAAATAATGAATTGATACCTACTAGAACTATTATTGGACATAGGATGTGTATAGATTTCAGGAAATTGAATAAAGAAACTAGGAAAGATAACTATCCTATACCATTCATAGATCAAACTTTAGAGAGGTTAGCAAACCACACTCATTTTTTGCTACTTGGACGGATACTCTGGTTTTTCTCAAATAGCTATTCATCCTGATGACCAACTTAAAACAACTTTCATTAGTCCTTATGGTTTACATGCTTATTGTCATATGCCTTTTGGTTTATGTAATGCTCCAGATACTTTTCAAAGATGCATGACTGTTATTTTTGTGGATTTTATAGAACTGATAATGGAAGTATTTATGGATGACTTTTCTGTCTATGGAACTTCGTTTACTAGTTGCTTGGATAATCTCAAAAGAGTTTTGCAGCATTGTGAAGAAACCAATCTTGTTCTAAACTGGGAGAAGTGCCATTTTATGGTCAAAGAAGGTGTAGTCCTTGGACATAAGATATCAGGTAAGGGAATTTAAGTGGATAGAGCTAAGGTTGAGGCCATAGAGAAAATGCCACAACCTAGGAATATAAAAGGTATAAGAAGTTTCCTTGATCATGTGGGTTTTTATATAAGGTTCATTAGGAATTTCTCTGGAATATATAAACCTTTGACTAACCTTCTACAAAAGAGAGTAAGATTTAATTTTTATAATAAATGTCTTGGACAATTCACACTCACGAGGTAGCCTCATCTCAAACCTCTTCCGCGAGGGAACCCATACTAATGCATATAAACTTCCAGCTAAGCCTTACCCAATTCAGGTATTGTGGTTGTTTGGTAAAATTGGAATGATATCGCATCCGAACCCAACCATCAGTATTTATAAAGGGCTAAGGCTCATGCCTCAACATTTTCAGCATCAAATCCATTTGTGTTTCTCAACACATGTCAAAACATTTCAATAGAATGAAGCATCATTCCAAGGTTTTCATAATCATTTTCACCAAGTATTCCCATCTAAAGTGATTAAGTTTTATGCTTAGCACTAGCCACTAAGTTAAGAGTGTTCACTAATGAGGGATGCTATTCTCAATCTCATGCCATAGAATGACATCTAGTATAGGCCTAGTTTTATACTCTTTATGCTATCTATACTACTTTCCAAATACTCACAAAGCACTAACTAAAAGTAAAGAACTTTGGTAAAGTATAGAGTAAAGCTTGCAAGAAAAACTTGGGATGGGTATAAATCAAAGGTATATAACCAAAGCATGCCTAATGCATCTTGCTTGGGTTATCTTGCATGGTTAACTTGTATAATTCTAGCTTGCAATTAATAGCTTGCCTTGATTGGTGCAGTGATTGAAGTTTTCCTCCTCTTCTTCGGGGTAGAACTTCTCCCCCTCGTAGCTTGGGTCGGTACCATCGTCTATAAATAAATATGGGGTACACAATCACCAAACAATACTTAACTACTTATATTTAGCAAACTAAGGTTCACACTTGATGATCTAGTATCATCACAATCATCACATGAAATAAAGAACTAGTTTTATTTAGTTTATTTGAGAAAAGTAATTTCTACTCATTGAGATTAATTAAGATTTAATATTCTCCAATTAAAATATAGGATCATGTTGACACATGCCATCACCACATATTCTAATACATGGGAATGTGATTTAAAGGGTTGGTCATATTTTATAAAGTTTAAGATTATTATTTAATAGATTTAAAGTGACTAGAAATGCCCTAATAGCATTCTTTTGGTACTAGTCCAATGTCACTACATGCAAACCTAGATATTTTTACATATTCAGATATATCTTATCAGATGTGATTTTTGAGAGTTGGAATCAACTCAAAAGCTATTATGGTTGATTTTTGAAAAATGTTTGAAGTTGCAAAAGTCTCTGTCTTGTAATTTTTACTAAAGATTATCTCTAACTCCAAATGATTTAAATCCAACGGGCTTGGATAGATAATTTAAATATCTTTCTAATAAAATTTGAATCATGCAATTTGGTTCAGTGAAACTCTCTAAATTGATTTTTGAATCTATGGACAAAAACTAGTTTAAACCTAAATGGAAAAACAATTATTTGAATTTCCAGGCCAGGGCGGGAAGTTAGACGGGTCGACCCAGTTACACTACATGGTGCAGTGGGCTACTGATAGGCGGGGTCCACCAGTCAGCCAGACTAACTAAACGAAACATTATCTTTCAACCAGAGCCATACGATCTAATTCTAATCCAACGACCATGGTTCATCGTTGACGACGAACAACTCCGACGAGGAATCAACCCTAACGCGGTGGTGGGGGTGTCGCGGGGCTCACCTGGGCTCCAGCTAGGGTCAGCGACGGGGGCAATCGATGTGGTAGACGATGGCGAGGCGAGGCGCGGTCACGATAGGGCTTGGGGTGGTTGGAATCAACGACGCCCTTCTCCTCCAGCAGTGGTGGGCTCCGGTGAAATTCCGACGCGATGGTGCTCGCCTTTCTCCTGGGAGAATTATGGTAGTGTCTGTGAGGAGTGGGGAGTGGAGTGTGTGGAGAATGGAGGCGGGGGTGGCCTTCTTTTATAGCGCAGCGAGGGGACCGAGCGGTGCGGCGTGAGCTCGTCGGTGGCGTCGCTACAGGTGGCTATTGTCGTCGCGGAGGTAGGTGGACGATGCGGTGTTCCCTAGCGGTTCTTATGGGCATAATGGCGAGGCGTGGGGCGGCGTGGTTTTGTCAGGAGCGTGCTGTGCTCCGTGCAGACGTAGAGGTGTTTGCGGCGGCATGCGGCAGCTGCGGGTCGCGTGGTGGCGAACGAGGTTGTCTGCCGGGGTGCTGTGATCATGGAGGGCATGCGCGTGCATGCTGAGGTCAATGCGCGGTCTGGGCGAGCTGGTGCACCTTGGACATGGTACAGAGAAAAGGGGCGCGGTGTAGCTAGGGTGGTCCATGCCTCAGCTAGGGTCGTGGCCTGGAAAAGGGGTGGCAGTGGACCGAGGCATGTCTAGTGCGTGTCGTGGGCGAGGCTGGCGAGGCTCTTGGCGTGCTTCCCACTGTCGGCCAGCGATAACCAGAAACTGGCGGCGCTCCACAATGCATACGGCAAAGTGCGGGTTTGTCTAGGGTTTGGTTAGACTCAGGGGAGATAGAGGAGTAAAGTGGAGACCAATTGGTCGAGGATTACTGTGCACAACAGTGAAGGTAGGCAGAGGGTTAATTAGTGCAGGTCAGGTGTTTCTGGAAATGGCTGCATGAAAATTGGTTTGGAATATTTGATCCAAAAAATTTGAGTGATCTTTAATTAAGCTTGAGAGTCTATGTTTGCTTGGAGAGGTCAAGGGGAATTGATTTGATAGGTTTTTGAAAAAGTGGGATCTTAACATATGAATTAGATTCAATTTTCAACTGTCCATTTAATTGATTTGAAAGATGTTTTTGTAAGTTTGTAAAGTGGGCCTTGATACACTTTTACTTGGTCTTGCAAGGGGTGAAAAGAGTTGGAAATGTTTCGGTTAGAATTTCTCTTCTAGGAATACTCAAAGTGGCCTAGTGGTTAACTTTTGGCAAAATGACCATTTGCTTTATTTATTCATATTTGATTTCTTTTTCTTTGGATTTTGTTTGTAATTGGCCTAGATGATGTAGCATTCATCTTAAAACCATTTCACATCATTTAGAACAATCAAGCATAGCATAAGCACTCAAATCTACACTAATGCAAACACACATGCATTCATAAATCATTTTCTTAATAAAAGTTTTTGTTAACCCTAAATTGGGTGATTAGAACTTGATAATCTTGATTATAAGTTTTGGGGTGTTACAAACCTTCCTTCCTTTAAAAAATCTTGTCCCGAGATTTAGGAAAAACTAGGTACTAAACAGATCTGGAAACTCAGTCCTAATGTAATCTTCTCGCTCGAAAGTAGCTTCTTCTTTAGTATGGTTGCTCCATTGGATTTTGAGAAACTTGATACTCCTGGTCTTGGTGGTTCTGAAGGCTTCTTCATAAATACGAATGGGCACTTCACGATACGTCAGATCCTTGTTGATATCAATGGCTCGGTGATCGATGTTCTTGAAAACTTCGGTCTTCTCCGGAACTTCTAAGCATTTGCGAAGTAACAAGATATGGAACACATTATGGATGGCTGACATCTCTTCTGGCAGTTCCAGTTGATAGGATACTTCTACTCGGCGATTCAAAATCTTGAAGGGTCCAATATATCTGGGGCTAACTTTCCTTTCATCTGAAAACGTTGCATTCCCTTTAAGGGCGATACTTTGAGATACACAAAATCTTCGACATTGAAGGTCAGGTCTCTACGTCTCTTGTCAGCATAACTCTTCTGTCTGGATTGGGCGGTCTTGAGGTGCTCACGGACTTTGTGAACCTTCTCTTCGGCTTCTCGTAGGATGTCAGGTCCAAAAATCTAACTCTCTCGTACTTGCGACCAATTCAAAGGGGTACGACACTTCCTTCCATATAGAAATTCAAATGGGGCCATTTGCAAACTGGCTTGATAATTGTTGTTGTATGAGAATTCTGCGAAAGGCAGACAATCTTCCCATTTTGATCCATATTCTAACACACAATCTCTCAACATATCTTCTAAGATTTGGTTAACTCTTTCAGTCTGTCCATCGGTTTGCGGGTGATAAGCTGTGCTGAAATTCAACTTGGTTCCTAATCCTTCTTGGACTTTCTGCCAAAATCTTGAGGTAAATTGGGTTCCTTAGTCCGACACTATGGTCTTAGGGGTTCCATGCAAACTGACAATTCTAGCTATGTACAACTCTGCTAGCTTTAAACTCTGCTAGGTTGTCTTGACAGGTATAAAATGGGCTACCTTGGACATTCTATCAACTATGACCCAAATAGAGTCATTTTCCCTACTAGAAGTAGGCAAACCGGTGATAAAGTCCATTCCGACGGAATCCCATTTCCATTCTAGAATCTGCAATGGTTGCAACAGTCTTGTGGGTCTCTGATGTTCTGCTTTGACTCTCTGATAGATATCACACTTGGATATGTAGGTTCCGATTTCTCTCTTCATCTTGTGCCACCAAAATTGCTCCTTCAAATCCTGATACATCTTCGTTCCTCCGGGGTGGATAGAATAAAGAGTATCATGAGCTTCCTGCATGATAACTTGTTTCAGCTCCAAATCTGCTGGCACACAGATACATCCTTTGTACCACAAAACTCCTTCTTCATCTTCGGTGAATCTAGGTACCTTTCCTGTATTGATACGACGTTTGATTCCGTTGGTACTTGCATTTCCTTTCCGCGCCTCCTTGATCTGACTGATCAAAGTGGGTTGAAGTTCAATGCTAGCTAATAATCCTTTGCTAACTACCTCCGTTCTAAACTGCTCCAACTCCTCATGCAAACTTGGCTAGGCTTCTTTGATCATGGTATTTAATCTACACGGCAATCTGCTAAGAGCATCCGCTACCACATTGGCTTTGCCGGGGTGATAGTGAATGTCAAGGTCATAATCCTTGATTAACTCTATCCATCTCCTTTGCCTCATATTCAGCTCCTTCTGGGTGAAAATATATTTCAAACTCTTGTGATCCAAATAAATCTCAGAACGATTACCCATAAGATAATGACGCCATGTCTTCAAGGCTAAAACTATAGCTGATAGTTAAAGATCATGGGTAGGGTAGTTTTGCTCATGCTGCTCCAGTTGTCGGGACATATATGCTATGACTTTGCCTTCTTGCATCAACACACATCCAAGACCAATCTTGGATGCATCACAAGACACATCAAAAGGCTTCTTGATATCTGGCATAATCAAGATTGGGGCTGAAATCAATCTCTTCTTGAGTTCTTGAAAACTTGCTTCACATTTGTCAGTCCATTCAAACTTCTTATCTTTCTTCAACAATTGGGTCATTGGTCTTGCAATGCTCGAAAATCCTTCCATGAACTTGCGGTAGTATCTCGCTAATCTGAGAAATGCATGGACTTGGGTTTGAGTGGTTGGGGCTTCCCATTCTTCAACATCTTTGATCTTGGCGGGATCAATAGCGACTCCTCCTGCTGACACAATATGTCCGAGGAATCCTACTTCCTTCAACCAGAACTCACATATTCTAAACTTAGCATACAACTGATGCTCTCTAAGGGTTTCAAGGATGGTCCTCAGGTGTTTCTCATGGTCTTCTTCTGACTTGGAATAGATTAGAATATCATCGATAAAAACAACGACAAACTTATCCAGGAAATTCATAAAAATCTTATTCATGAGATTCGTGAAATAAGCAAGGGCATTGGTTAATCCAAAATACATGACCATATACTCATACAATCCATATCTGGTGGTAAAGGAGGTCTTTGGAATATCCGTTGCACGCATCTTGAGTTGGTGATAACCAGTCCTAAGATCAATATTAGAAAACACTCTAGCACCAGTCAACTGATCAAACAGATCCTCTATCTTGGGCAGTGGGTACTTGTTCTTGATGGTGACATCATTCAGCTTCCGGTAATCCGTACATAAACAATTACCTCCATCTTTCTTATCCACAAACAAAACAGGCGATCTCCATGGCGATGCGCTTGGTTGAATCAAACCTTTCTCCGGCATAGCATCAAGTTGTTTCTTCAGCTCCACTAATTTAGATGGGTTCATACTATAAGGTCTCTGAGCTATGGGTCCAGTTCTAGGAATTAGTTCAATAATGAACTCGATATCCCGATCCGGGGGGCATACCGGGCAATTCATCTGGCAATACATCGGGGTATTCATAGATTACTCTGACTTGGTCTATGGTTGGTCGGGATAGACTCTTGTTGCATTTGAATTGACGGGGAAAATTTTCAGATACATGCTCTACTGATACTCCAGAGCTACTGGTCATGGTTATGGCTTTCTTGGCATAGTCGATCAATCCTTTATGTTTCGACATCCAATCCATTCCTAGTACTACTTCCAAACCTTTGGTTCCAAGTACTATTAGATTGGCATAAAAATCTATCCCATGGATTCTAATAGGTATAGCCTTGCAAAATTTTCTAGCTTTGGTGATTGAACCAGGAATTTGAACTATCATAACATGCTTAAATTTTGTTGGTTGAATCTTACTAGTGCATGCAAATTCTTCTGTAGAAAACGAGTATGATGCTCTAGAATCAAACAACACTCTTGCAAGTACTGATTTAATAGAAAACATACCCAACACGACATCTGGTGCTTCCTGGGCTTCTTCAGCATTCATGTGGAATAGACGGTCGTTGCAGTTGAGCGAATTTCCTGGGGCAAATCTCCTTCCAGGCTGAACATGACATTGTTGCTGAGCTGGGGCATTCACATTGGTGGTGGCTGCAAGCTTCTTGGGACACTCATTGGAGTAGTGACCCTTGACTCCACATTCAAAGCAAGTAATCTGGGACTTGTCTTTGGCTACAACATGCACGACATTGCTTCCAGTCCTTGGGGCAGTATTGTTGTTGTTGTTGTTGGACTTGGGCGGTGCATGATTGAAGTTGTTGGAGTTGCCGGGGTTGTTGTTATGGTTTCCTCCGGACTTCAAGTTTCCTCCTCTACGATTGGGGTAGCTTGGACGAGACATTGGGGGTCTATTATTTCTTGGGGCATATCCTCTAGAGGGGTTGTGGCGATACTTCTGGGTATTGTGGGACCCAGTCTGATGCATCATCATGCGCTTGCGGTTGTCATTGGCTTGGTTGATCCTCCCTTCCATCTGGATGCTAGAGTCTACTAGATCTTCTAGATCTTCAAAACAGATGTTGACTAACACAGTCTGCATCTCATCATGCAATCTGTTCAGGAACCTTTCCTTCTTCTTGGCTTTAGTGTTGATCTCATCAGGGGCATATCTAGCTAGAGACAGAAATTTGTCACGGTATTCAACTACTATCATCCTTCCTTGCTTCAGTTCCCTAAACTCATCTCTCATTCTGGTGACTAGACCTTGTGGCACATGGGTGCGACTGAACTTGATCTTGAAAGCTTCCCAAGTCATCACCTGACCGTGGTTCATAATACGGGTGCTATTCCACCAGGCTCTTGCATCTCCTGCCAGATAGTGGGAGGCAAACAATACCTTCTCGTTGGCGTCAACTCCTGCAACTTCCAGATTATTCTCCATGGTTTGCAACCAGTCATCAGCATCTAAGGTATCCTGAGATTTGTTAGAGATAGAGGGATTGGTATTCTAAAAGTTCTTAAGATTGGATCCATGATGATCCTGGTTTCCATGGCCTTGATTATTGTGGGCCATTTGAGCTATATGTTGAAGAGTGGCTAGGTTGGCTTGGCGTTCGGCTCTACTAGCTTCACGATTAGAAACTAGCATTTGAAGAATCTGCAACATTGGGTCCTGCGATGAGCTACTTCCTCCGGGGTTTCCACGAGTCATCTGAAGATTGAGATAGATAATGAGGTAAGAGGGAAAGTTATAAGGTTCATGGTTTTGTTTCAAAAGCTATAAACTTTGAGTTTGACTCAGGTTTTGCAAACTAACTTCTTCTCATTCATTCATTCAAGCACACAATACAAACACACACCACACACAAATAGAAAGCAGATGGTTTGAAGAACCATTCTGTGAACTAAGATATAGTGGGACCGATACAACTTATTCCTACGGTAGTGGTCAAGTGCATATAATCATCATCAATGAAGTCGGAATCATCATCATCGATGTAGAAATCCATGGCATGATCCTCCAGGTAGTCATTGTCATCACTGAGGTACGAGTGAATATATCCCTAGATATCTTCACCTTCTTCCTCTTCCTTTGCTTCAAGCTGGACTTCTTGCTCATGGATGGTCTTCTCGAGAGCGGCCACCTTATTGTGAAGATGAGCGATGGTGTGATCCTTCTTCTCTAGTTGACGCCGAAGTGATTGGTGATCCTTGACTAGCATGGTGAGACTCTGGTCCTTCTTGGCGGCAATGGCAAGGTTGTGGTTGGTGTAGGCTCGAGCATTGTCTAATTCCTTCTGCCTATCATACAACATGAAGTCAAGATTTTCCACCTGGCGCTTCAACTCTGGGTGACTTGGCATCTCCAATGGCATTCCCATAGAATCACGCCATGCGAAGTGCGCAAAGGGAGTTCCCTCGATCAAGTTGATGTTTTTCCCACACAGACGGGCAAGAGCTTCATGCATAGCCCTGGCTAATCCATCTAGCCAATTGTTCTCTCGCACAGTGAATTGGATCTTCTCAGAAAGGGGTGCTTCCATCTTGCCTCTGAGATCTGAAACTATCAGCCATTGTAGATCTCCTCCTGGGTGATCCTTGAGTTGTGCCCCGAAGAATTCTGGATGCAGGCGCTCAAGATACTCTGACAGTGCATCAAGATCCCTCTCAAAGATCAGCTGGCCTCCGTTGCCCAACTAGTAGAACTTGCAATACTGAACTTCCATCTATAAGAATTTAGGATGAGTAAGTTAGTGAGGTGATCAAGTGTGTCAAATTTTACGTAGTAATGCAAGAGTTTTTGAGGAACATGATTTTTTTGAAAGAATCAAGGATAAGAGCGGGATAGGTTTACATAAATTCTCACTTCTTTTGATTTGAAACTAAATTTTTGTTCGGACGTCCATTCTAACTAGGGTCTCCTATGGTCAGGATGGCTATGATACCAACTTGTCAACACCTAGATTTTTAATCCCAGTTGCCTGTTATGCCATACATCGCAATCCTAGGATTACCATTTTTGTGAGACATAACAGATTGGATATCACAGTACATCATCCATTACAAACCATAATAAGGTCTTACAAATAAAGGATCTCATGATCTAGTCTTCATACAAACAAGCAGCGGAATAATAAGCGTAGCAGTGGGCTCCATCTTCAGTGTCATAGGCAATGCTGACGATGGGAGATGATCCTAGTTGTCATAGCCATCCTGCTATCCATCTTCCTGATAGTCCTCCTCATAGTCTGGCCACGGGAATAGCTAGGGACAAAGCCATGAGTACTCTTTAAGTACTCGCAAACTATCACTAACAAGTAAGGTAGTTCTAGTAGGAAATCCTAAGCTCCAAGTTCATTTGCAAAAAGGCAGATTTATCTAAACTGAGTTCAGAAGTAAAGTAAACTAAGTAAATGTTTTAAATCACTTTAAGTTGGGAACCTAGTTTTCATACTCACAACCCTGTCGTGGTCAAGTCAAAAATCATAGTTCACTTCACAAATCATTTTGAAAACATCTGATGACGGAACAGTATGGCCACTCCAACTGTACATGACCGCAGACGCGGCTATTTGAATAGTTTTACACTCTATAGAGGTGGTACACTTTCACCACAAAATTCGATACATCCGTCAGGGATAACCCTGAATCATCATACTTAGTATGCGGATAATCAATCATAACCTTTCAATTACACACTCTAGTATAGGCACCTCCCCTATGAGTTTGGCCTCCCAGCCATGGCCATCAGCCATCCTGGGCACTGCGAGGTAGCCTCAGCTCAAACCTCTTCCGTGAGGGAACCCATACTAATGCATATAAACTTCCGGCTAAGCCTTACCCAATTCAGGTATTGTGGTTGTACGGTAAATTGGAATGGTATCGCATCCGAACCCAACCATCAGTTTTTATAAAGGGCTAAGGCTCATGCCTCAACATTTTCATCATCAAATCCATTTGTGTTTCTCAACACATGTCAAAACATTTCAATAGAATGAAGCATCATTCCAAGGTTTTCATAATCATTTTCACCAAGTATTCCCATCTAAAGTGATTAAGTTTTATGCTTAGCACTAGCCACTAAGTTAAGAGTGTTCACTAATAAGGGATGCTAATCTCAATCTCATGCCATAGAATGACATCTAGTATAGGCCTAGTTTTATACTCTTTATGCTATCTATACTACTTTCCAAATACTCACAAAGCACTAACTAAAAGTAAAGAACTTTGGTAAAGTAAAGAGTAAAGCATGCAAGAAAAACTTGGGATGGGTATAAATCAAAGGTATATAACCAAAGCATGCCTAATGCATCTTGCTTGGGTTATCTTGCATGGTTAACTTGTCTAATTCTAGCTTGCAAATAATAGCTTGCCTTGATTGGTGCAGTGATTGAAGTTTTCCTCCTCTTCTTCGGGGTAGAACTCCTCCTCCTCATAGCTTGGGTCGGTACCATCGTCTCTAAATAAATACGGGGTACACAATCACCAAACAATAATTAACTACTTCTGTTTAGCAAACTAAGGTTCACACTTGATGATCTAGTATCATCCCAATCGTCACATGAAATAAAGAACTAGTTTTATTTAGTTTATTTGAGAAAAGTAATTTCTACCCATTGAAATTAATTAAGATTTCATATTCTCCAATTAAAATATAGGATCATGTTAACACATGTCATCACCACATATTCTAATACATGGGAATGTGATTTAAAGGGTTGGTCACATTTTATAAAGTTTAAGATTATTATTTAATAGATTTAAAGTGACTAGAAATGCCCTAATAACATTCTTTTGGTACTAGTCCAATGTCACTGCAGGAAAACCTAGATATTTTACATATTCAGATAGATCTTATCAAATGTGATTTTTGAGAGTTTGAATCAACTCAAAAGCTATTATGGTTGATTTTTGAAAAATGTTTGAAGTTGCAAAAGTCTCTATCTTGTTATTTTTACTAAAGATTATCTCTAACTCCAAATGATTTAAATCCAACAGGCTTGGATAGATAATTTAAATATCTTTCTAACAAAATTTGAATCATGCAATTTGGTTTAGTGAAACTCTCTAAATTGATTTTTAAATCTGTGGACAGAAACTAGTTTAAAACTAAATGGAAAAACATTTATTTGAATTTCCAGGCCAGCGCGGGAAGTTAAACGGGCCGGCCCAGTTACACTACGCGGTGCAGTGGGCTACTGACAGGCGGGGTCCACCAGTCAGCGAGACTAAACGAAATTGTATCTTTCAACCAGAGACCTACGATCTAATTCTAATCCAACGGCCGTGGTTCATCGTCGATGATGAACAGCTCCGGCGAGGAATCAACCCTAACACGGAGGTGAGGTCTCGCAGGGCTCACCTGGGCTCCAGCTAGGGTCGGCGATGGGGGCAATCGATGTGGTAGACGACGGCGAGGCGCGGTCACGACATGGCTTGGGGTGGTCGGAATCAACGGCGCCCTTCTCCTCCAGCAGCGGCGGGCTCCGGTGAAATTCCAGCATGGTGGTGCTCTCCTTTCTCCAGGGAGAAGTATGGAAGTGTCTGTGAGGAGTGGGGAGTGGAGTGGTGTGGAGAATGGAGGTGGGGGTGGCCTTGTTTTATAGCGCGGCGAGGGGACCAAGCGGTGCGGCGTGAGCTTGACGGTGGCGGCGCTACAGGCGGCTATTGTCGTGGCGGAGGTAGGTGGACAATGCGGTGTTCCCTAGCGGTTCTTACGGGCATAATGGCGAGGCATGGTTCAGTCGGGAGCATGCGGCGCTCCGCGCAGATGCAAAGTTGTTTGCGGTGGCGAACGGGGTTGTTTGCCGGGGTGCTGTGATCATGGAGGGCATGTGCGTGTGCGGTGAGGTCAAGGCGCGGTCTGGGCGAGCTGGTCAAGCACGACGAGGTGGCGTGCTCTGGACATGGCACAGAGAGGCGGGTCACGGTGTAGCTAGGATGGTCCAGGGCTCGGCTGGGGTCGTGGACTGGATAAGGGGTGGCGGTGGATCGAGGCGTGTCTGGTGCGCGTCGTGGGAGAGGCTCCTGGCGTGCTGCCCACTGTCGACCGGCGACGACCAGAAACGGGCGGCGCTCCACTGTGCATACAGCGAAGGGGGGGCTTGTCTAGGGCTTGGTTAGACTCAGGGGAGACAGAGGAGTAAAGTGGAGACCAATTGGTCGAGGATTACTGTGCACAATAGTGAAGTTAGGCAAAGGGTTAATTAGTGCAGGTCAGGTGTTTGTGGAAATGGCCGCATGAAAGTTGGTTTGGAATATTTGATTCAAAAATTTTGAGTGATCTTTAATTAAGCTTGAGAGTCTATGTTTGCTTGGAGATGTCAAGGGGAATTGATTTGATAGGTTTTTGAAAAAGTGGGATCTTAACATATGAACTAGATTCAATTTGCAACTGTCCATTTAATTGATTTGAAAGATGTTTTTGTAAGTTTGTAAAGTGGGCCTTGATACACTTTTACTTGTTCTTGCAAGGGGTGAAAAGAGTTGGAAATGTTTCTGTTAGAATTTCTCTTCTAGGAACACTCAAAGTGGCCTAGTGGTTAACTTTTGTCAAAATGACCATTTGCTTTATTTATTCATATTTGATTTCTTTTTCTTTGGATTTTGTTTGTAATTGGCCTAGATGATGTAGCATTCATCTTAAAACCATTTCACATCATTTAGAACAATCAAGCATGGCATAAGCACTCAAATCTACACTAATGCAAACACACATGCATTCATAAATCATTTTCTTAATAATGTTTTTTGTTAACCCTAAATTGGGTGATTAGAACTTGATAATATTGATTATAATTTTTGGGGTGTTACAAATATGCTTTATCCCATGCTCCTATCATTAAACCACTTATCTGGGATATGACTTTTGACTTAATATGTGAAGCTAGTGATGATGCTGTAGGAGTAACTCTGGGACAACATATAGGTCGCAGATTTAATATTATACATCATGCTAGTAGAACTCTTAATAGTGCTCAAAAGAATTATCCTAAGGAAGAAAGGGAACTTTTTGCTATATTCTTCTCTTGCGATAAATTTTGTTCTTATATAGTTGATGGAAAAGTAAGAGTTCATACGGATCGGGATGGTTTAAAAGAACTCCTTGAGAGGAAAAATCATAAGCCAAGACTGATCCATTGGATCCTTTTACTTCAGGAATTTGAGTTGTAGATTATGCAGAGGCAGGAAATAAAGATGTTGGATGGAGCATCCATATTCGGCCAGCAAGACACCAATCTTATTGAGAGGAACTTTAGTCCAGGTGATTTTCGTTTACGAGAATTATTAAATGAACTAAGGTAAATTCCTCCAAAAGAGAAGAAGTCTTTTTTGTTGGAGGAGCTTGTCCTCCCCGAATAAGTAAATGGTAAGTGCAAGGTAAGTGTTCTTACTCAAATAAGTGATTTATTTTCATAAATTTTACTTCTGAAATTTTTGCCTTTGATATCCTCGTGTTTTTCTGAAATTTTTGAAGGTTTTTACCAACTATACGGTCGCAACTATACGACCGGAGAAAAATATCCCACTGTATAGTTGGTCATTAAACCTTCAGTACCTTCTTTGTGAAATTGTTTTTGTTGTCTGGAAACTATACGGTCGCAACTATACGGCCGGAGAAAATCCTCCCCCCGAATAGTTGGTCATTAAACTCTCTGACAATTTCGATTCCTTTTTCATTTTAGAATGAAAAAAAAGAACGGTTTTGTCGGTAACTTTATCGACCTGGACTCGAGATGTTGGATGGATATCTGCCCGGAACCAACTATATGGCTGGAGCTATACAGGACGCGCCCGTATAGTTGGTCGTTACATAGCAGGACTTCTCTAAATCCGCGATTTCTTTCCCTGTTCCATTAAGATTCTTTTCTTGCGCGTGAATTTGGTGTTTCTCGCGAGTTTTACCGACCTCTGACCCCCTTTATATACTGCCATTGTGTTTCTCTCTAAATCATAATCACTAGGAACCAATCCAGTCATGCTCTATCCCATCCCAGGCCGTGGAAAACCCCTGGGTATCATTGCTCCTTCTAGGGACCGCTCTCGCAGCCCGTTCGTGGAGGATGACAACGAGGAGGTGGAGAGGTTTAGCTCGGGGTACAAGGAGTACATCAAGCCAAGCTTCTACAACAACGACCCCGATGAAGATTGGAGTGACATCTATATTTGCCGTGATGCCTATGATCCCCTGGAGATCAACTGGGCGGCAATGAAGAGATCTCAACAAGAGAGAGAAGGTCACAAGCCGCATGGAAAAGGGCGTGTGGAGATGGACAAGTTCATTGCCACGGACCCTAGGCCGCACAAGCGTAAGGAATTACCTAATATTGGTGTAGGTGCTAGAAAGGGAGCGACGGTGCCACTCTTGAAGCCTACCGTTGGTGCTCGTATGAGGGTGAAGCCTCAAGAAGAGTGGAGGAACGGTTTCTACTTCCTCGATCCATTACTATTTGAGGAACGGTAATCTATCTTATAAGTTTTACATTACTATTTTAGTTTTGCATTAGTTCAAATTAGAAATAAATTTTACATCATTAGAATTCCCTTCAGTAATAGTCGATCCGTTTTATGAAATTCCATGTTTATTATCATATATGGAGCAATATTGAGTTTGTGCTTGTCCTATTGGATATATGAATGGCTTGAGTATAATTTTACTTGCACTTGATGATAGCATAGGAGTCTTCCACACCATTGGTATTAATGGAACATACAAAGATAATTTGGTCAATATGTTGTAAGTTCATGGTTTGATTTACAAAGAAAAAATTATCTAGTCAGTTAAGTTGAAAAAGAAACCTTGAACAAAGGAAATTAAAAGTGCTATCAAATTAGAGTGAGAACAAGACGAGGTAGAATATTCAAGCTATAAAGATTGCTTCATATACAATTGGAATTTGGTAATTGAGATCGTTAAACTTTGAATTCCTACATGAAATGGAATGTATGGCTAGCTCCTTTACACAACACTTAAACAAAAGTGTGAGCATATATATAAAAAAAAGAGAAGAAAAAGAGAGAATATGCAAAGAGCAAATAGGCATACACCACTATATTGTAGTATGCCGAAGAAGCATTTGAGATTTTAAATCCCAAGTGAATATGTTAATGAAAAACACTTGGGACTACCTCGTTAACTCATTCGGTTGAACTGTATACTTTTACATCATATTGAGAGTGATCTTTTGTGGACAATTAAATGCTAAGGTGTGGAAGCCTGCTAATATTATTCAGATGGTTCGAGTAAGGTACTATTCATGAACTTATTCATATGTATCATATATGATAAACACATGCTGCAACTGCCTAATTTATTTTATCGACTCAGCTTCATGAATATGGGGATCACATCCATTAAGCTGAACTTGCTCGGGATGAGCAAGAGTCTAAGCTTGGGGAAGTTGATGAGTGCATATTTGCATCATGTTTTATATTATTATTTTGCACTGTAGTTGTAGGATCTTGGTATTTTACGGCGTTTGTGCGCACATTTTATGTCTATTTTCACCAGGATCAGGACAGATGATAGATACAATGGACACGATTCTTGGAGCAGTTGTATTGGGGAGAAAATGAGTCAAAACAACGTAAATCGCTTATTTGGGAAATATCAATAACACCAGAAGAAAACCCGAAGTGATCGAGACATCCAGAAGGTTTAACGACCAACTATACAGCGGAAATTAATTTTCCGGCCGTATAGTTCTGATGGGTTCGTAGCATGGAAAACAAAAAAAAATTACCGCAAGAATGAACAAAACCCAGATCTAATCTAGACAAAAGCCAAGATCTAATCTATTAGACATGAGCAACAAGATAGATCGGTACTAACCCTCGTAGAACCGAAAGCGTTACGAGATTAGATCTCATGGATGATGTAGTCGATCACATGCCGATCTCAAGATCGTGTGGACGATCCTTCCGGCGCCGCGTTCCGGCAGCGCTTCCGCAGTCGGTCACACGTGCGGAGTCGAAGCAGACCTTCCTCTCCCCGTTCCAGCGAGCAGCGGAGGTAGTAGATCTTCTCCACGGAATCCCAGCAGCACGACGGCGTGGTGGTGGTGGAGATGAGAATTCTGCAGGGCTTCGCCTATGCCTATGCAGAAGAAAGGTGGAGGAGAGAGGCGGCTGAGATTAGTTGTTATGAGAGGAGGAGCAAGAGGGGGCGCCCCCTCCCTTCTATTTAAAGGAGGGAGGCGCGCCTGGCGAGGGGGAGTCCTAGTAGGACTCTGTAACATCCCAAAACTTCAATCTAAGAGTATCAAAGATCAAATCATCGAAATTTAGGATTAACAAAAACTTTTCCATATTTAAAAGGAAAGCAGCCATATATGTGTGCATTTAAAATAGGAGTTGTTTTGAATTGCCATGATTGTATGATCCTTTGCTTCTAAAATGTTTCTTAGGTGATTTAAACATTATCTTCATCATTCCCAAACTTTTCCTAAAAGAAATCAAATCAAAAAGAATTAAAATAAGGGAATGGTCATTTGGACAAATTTAACTCTCATGCCTACTTTGGCTATTCCTAGTACTCAATTCTTAACAGAAACAATTCTTGATCTTTGCACCCCTTGCTAGTACACATAATGAAGTACCAAGGCCCACCTTTTGATCTTCTAAAAACCTTCTGTAAACTATTTTAAATGACAGTTTAAAATTGAATCTAATGCATATGCATAGATCACCCCTATTTCAAAAACCATCTAATTGAGCACCATTTTCAAAACCCTTGCAACCAGAGACTACCTAGCACTAGTGGAGATCACCCAAAAATTTTGAACTCAAAATTCAAAACTTTTTCTCTTGCGGCCATTTCATCAAACACTTGGCAAGCAGAATCATAACTCTAATCCTAGCTCACTGTTTGGAACAGGGTTTTGCCCCCATTTGATCAAACCATGCCAATTGCAGCCCATCCCCTATGCCCTAGTGGCCATGCCAAGCCATGCCGAGCACCACCCTGGCCGGCCAACCTTGCAACCGTCGCAGCAGACCACTCCCCCTTCCCTCGCCATGTCTAGGATGTAGCCAACGCCGCACTGCCCCTCTCTGACCCTTGCCCGAGCCAAGAGCAGCCATGGACCACCGAGGAGAAGCCGCGCCCAGTGCCACCAGACCATGCCGACGTCGCCCATAGATTGCGCACTGCCCCCGCGTGCACAAGCCACCACTCGACACCAGCCCACGCCCACCGCTCCGCCTTGACCTAGAGAACACCCCAGACACCCCCGTTCGCCGCCCAAAGCCCCATAGCCACCGCTGGCCAGGACACCGCCTTCGCCGCAGAGCGCCACCTCACCCCGACCAGAGCATGCCACCGCTTCACGGCGCATTGAAGCGCTAGAGCACCGCCAGGGAACCGCCCATCGATCGCCATCCCTAGCCATGTCGCTAGCTCGCCGTAGCCATGTCGCCACCGTCGACCGCCCATCCCGCTCGGTCTCACCGTCGAGCCTATAAAAGGAGCACTCCCCAGCACCAAAGACTCACACCATTCCACTCCCCTCACCTCTCTGAACCTCAACCACCCCTCGCCGGAGCAAGTGGAGGAGCAGCTCGCCGGAATTAGAGCCGGAGCCGCCGCCTCTGGAGAAGAAGGGTGCTGTTGATTCCGGCCACCCCAAGCTCCGCCGCGACCATGCCTCGCCTCGCCGTCGTCTTCCACTTCGTTCGCCCGCATCGCCGACCCTGCTGGAGCCCTGGTACGCCCCCAGTAGACCCCCACCGAGCCGCTAGGGTTCGAGCTCGCCGGCGACCCGTCCGTCGTCGACGACGACCCTCAGCCGTAGATCTAGCCTCTAATCATAGACCCCCACAGCTGCATGCTTGCGTTTTAAGTGCCGCTGACCAGTGGGACCCCCTGTCAGCTGAGCCCCGTGCCGCGCAGCGCCACTGGGCTGGCCCATTTCCTTTCTCGCGCAAGCCCGTAGATTCAAATCTAGGTTTTTCTTTTTAGTTAGAATATAGTTTCTGTCCAGTGTTTCAAAATTCAATTCTATGAGTTTGACAAATCCAAATTGCATGAAACAAATTTTGTCTGAAAGGTATTGAAATGCTCTATCCAAGCCCGTTGGATTTAATTCATTTAGAGTTATAGATTTCTCCTAATAAAAATAAGAAGACAGAAGCTTTTGCAACTTGAAACATTTTTGTAAAATCAACCAAGATAGATTTTGAGTTGATTCCAACTCTCAAAAATCACATTTCATCATATCTATCCAAATATGTAATAATATTAAGGTTTACAGACAGTGACTTTGGACTAGTACCAAAATAATGCTATATAGGCATTTCTAGTCACTTTAAATCATTAAATAATAAACTTAAACCAAAGTAATAGTAATCCAACCTTTAAATCTCATCCTCACATGTTAGAATATGTGGTGAGGACATGTGTCCACATGATCCCATATTTTGGTGATGATTATTAAATTGTAGTTAATTTTTCAATGAGTAGAAATTACTTTTTCCAAAATAGAAAGGTGGAAACTATTGAATTAAACTTGTGATGTTTTGGATGATAATAGATCATCAATTGTGTGGTTTAGAATACTACTTAGCCTAAGTCAAGTATTGTTTGGTGATTGTGCCCTTCCTATGTATTTCTAGACGCTAGTACCGACCAAGCCTTCGAGGAGGAGGAGTTCTACCAAGAAGAAGAAGAAAACTTCAACCACTGCACCAATCAAGGCAAGCTATTAGTGGCAAGCTAACCCTTGCAAACATGCTTTAGTAAGCTATTGTAGCAAACTAGAATAAAACTAGATAGTTTAGTAAAGATGCCTTAAGCATACTTTGCTCACACCCCCTCAGTTTACACAAAGTTCTTTAATTAATTTTGAAGGTAGCATAAAGAGTATAAAACTTGACCTAATTAGAACCCTTAGAAGTCATTCTATGGCATGAGATTGATACCACCCTTCCACCTTAGTGAACACTCTTAACCTAGTATTTTCGAATAGATCAAACTTGAGTCAGTTTAGATGGGAACACTTGGTGAAAATGAGTTATGAAAACCTTGGAATGATGAGTCATTCTATTGAGATGTTTTGACCTGTGTTGAGAAACACCATTGGTTTATGATGATGAAAATGATAAGGCATGAGCCTTAACCTTTTTTATAAAACTGATGGTTGGATTCGGATGCGATACCATTCCAAAGTTACCGTACAACCACATTACCTGAATTGGGTAAGGCTTAGCTGGAAATTTATATGCATTAGTATTAGTTCCCTCACGGGAGAGGTTTGAGCTGAGGCTACCTCTCAATCATGTCCACCTATGCAGTGCCCAAGATGACTGATGGTCATGGTTGGGAGGCCATGCTCATAGGAGAGGTGCTTGTACTAGGGTGTGTAAAGGGAAGGTTATGTTTGATTATCTGCATACTAAGTTTGATGATTCAGGGTTATCCCTGACAGATGTATCGAATCTTGTGGTGAAAGTGTACCACCTCTGCAGAGTGTCAAACTATTCGAATAGCCGCGTCCGCGGTTATGGATAGTTGGAATGGCCATACTGTTTCGTTGTCAGATGTTTTCTAAATAACTTGAGATGAATGATGAACCTTGACTTAACCACAACAGGGTTGTGTTAATGAAAATAGCTTCCCAACTTAGGTGATTCTAGAACTTTACTTTATATTTTCTTGCTTTAGAACTCAGCTTAGGTTTCAAACTTAACTTGATAGTTATTCTTTCAATTCAGCACTTTAACTTAGAATTATAACCCTTGCTAGTAGTAGTTTGCGAGTACTTAAAGAGTACTCATGGCTTTTGTCCCTGGCTATTATCATGGCCAGACTATGAAGGAGAGTATCAAGATGATGGTCAGCAGGACGGCTATGATAACTAGGACCATCTGCCTTCGTTAGCATTGCCTGTGCCCCTGAAGATGGACCCCACCGCTATGCTATCGTTTATTTCCGCTGCTTGTTGTATTAAAGACTGGATCATGAGATCCGTATTTGTGTAAAACCTTATGTATGGTTTGTAATGAATGATGTACTGTGATATCCAATCCGTTATGTCTCGCAAAAATGGTAATCCTGGGATTGCGAGGTATGGCATAACGTGCATCTGGGATTAAAAATTCGGGTGTTGACAGACTCCCCTCCTCCTTGGGCCGGCGGGTTGGGGGAGGAGTCCTCCTCCCCCACGAATCCGTGTATTGCCCCACTTGGACTCCCTTGATCCCTTTCTTGGTTTTCAAGTAAACTCCAAGAAATCCTCTAGAACCTTCCAGAACATTCCGAAACCTTCTAGAATCTCCATACAAACACTCCGGAACATTTCCCAACTTAGAAAATGATCCCCAATATATGAATCTTATTCTCCGGACCATTCCGGATCTCCTCGTGATGTCCCGGATCCATTCCGAGACTCCGAACAACATTCGGTCTCCAACACGAATTCCATATCTACTTAAAACAACTTCGAACCTTAAGTGTGTCACCCTACGGTTCGTGAATATGCAGACATGATGAAGACACCTCTCCGATCAATAACCAGCAGCGGGATCTGGAGAACCATAACGGCTCCCACATACTCAATGATTACTTCGTGATCGATAGAACCATTTAACATATGAAACCAATTCCCTTTGTCTCGCGACATTCTACTTATCCGAGGTTTGATCATCGGTATCTTCATACCTAGTTCTTCCTCGTCACTGATAAGTACTCTTTACTCGTTCCATGTTATGTCATCCCTTGTGACCCAGTCACATGCTTGCAAGCTATCTAGATGACAATCCACCGAGAGGGCCCAGAGTATATCTATCCGTCATATGGATGGACAAATCCCAATCTTGGTCTATGTGCTTCAACACATACTTTCAGAATACCCAATGACACCTTTATAACCGCCCGATTCTACGGCGTTTGATGTCATCAAAGTACCCATCCGGTGATGGTGATTAACATAACCTCATGGTCGAAGGATTAGGTTACTATGTATTTCAAAGCTTACAGCAATACGAACTTAATGACTTGATCTTATGCTATGCTTACTATGGGTGTGTGTCCATCATATCATTCTCCTAATGATATAACCTTGTTATTAATCACATCCAATGTCTATGATCAGGAAACCATGATCATCAATCAATCAACAAGCTAGTTCAACAAGAGGCTTACTAGGGACTCTTTTATGTTTACAAAACACACAAGTATTAGTGTTTCTTAATAATACAATTATAGCATGGGATGTAAACATTCATCATAAACACAAAGATATAATAATAACCACTTTTATTATTGCCTCTTGGGCATATCTCCAACAGTCTCCCACCTTCACTAGAGTCAATAATCTAGATTACATGGTAATAAACCTAACACCCATGGCGTTCTGGTGTTGGTCATGCTTTGCTCTAGGGAGAGGTTTAGTCAACGGATCTACTACATTCAGATCAGTGTGTACTTTGCAAATCTTTATGTCACCATCTTGGACATACTCGCGAATAGCATGGAACCATAGCTTGCTGTGCTTCAGCTTGCTATGTGACCTTCGCTCCTGTGCATTAGCTATGGCACCTGTGTTGTCACAGTAGATGGCCATCAGGTCCAACGTACTGGGAACCACACCAAGTTCAGTAATGAACTCCTTCATCCATATGGCTTCTTGTGCAGCCTCCGAAGCAGCTATGTATTCCGATTCAGTTGAAGATTTCGCCACAACGCTCTGCTTGGCACTCCTCCAGGTCACTGCAGCACCAATCAAAATAAATACGTATCCAGACTGTGACTTTGAGTCATCTGGATCGGTGTTCCAACTAGCATCAGTGTAACCATTTACAACAAGTTATTCATCACCTCCATAAGAAAGAACCATATCCTTAGTCCTATTCAGGTACTTTAGGATATTCTTGACCGTTGTCCAGTGTTCCATTCCAGGATCACTTTGATATCTACTAGTCAAACTAACAACATGTGCTATATCCGGTCTTGTACACAGCATGGCATACATGATAGAACCTATGGCCGAGGCATAGGGAATTTTATTCATCTTTTCTCTATCTTCTGCCGTAGCCGGACTTTGAGTTTTACTCAAGGTCTTACCTGACAACATGGGCACGAACCCTTTCTTGCTCTCTTCCATTCTAAACTTCTTTAGAACTTTGTCTAAGTATGTACTTTGTGAAAGCGCTATTAGGCGTCTTGATCTATCTCTATAAATCTTGATGCCTAGAATATATGCCGCTTTGCCAAGATCCTTCATCGAAAAACTATTATTCAAATAGGTTTTGACGCTATTAAGAAGTTCTATATCATTCCCAATCAACAATATGTCATCTACATATAGTACTAGGAATGCTACAGAGCTCCCACTCACTTTCTTGTAAATACAAGCTTCTCCATAAGTTTGTATAAATCCAAAGTTTTGATTACTTTATCAAAACATTGATTCCAACTCCGGGATGCTTGCTTCAGTCCATAAATGGAGCGCTGAAGTTTGCATACCTTGCCAACATCTTTAGGATCGACAAAACCCTTGGGTTGTACCATATACAACTCTTCCTCAATGTCACCATTAAGGAACGCCGTTTTGACATCCATCTGCCAAATTTCATAATCGAAATATACAACGATTGCTAACATAATCCTCACAGACTTTAGCTTCGCTACTGGTGAGAAAGTCTCATCGTAGTCAACTCCTTGAATTTGTCGGAACCCTTTCGCGACAAGTCGAGCTTTATAGACGGTAACATTACCATCAGCATCTGTTTTTCTTTTGAAAATCCATTTGTTCTCGACAGCCTTACGGCCATCCGGTAAGTCCACCAAAGTCCATACTTGGTTTTCGTACATGGATCCCATTTCGGATTTCATGGCTTCTAGCCATTTGTCGGAATCTGGGCTCACCATAGCTTCTTCATACGTCACAGGGTCATCAGTGTTGTCCACTAACATGACGTTCAAGGCAGAGTCATACCACTCAGGAGTGGTACGGACCCTCGTTGACCTGAGAGGTTCAGTAGTAACTTCATTCGAAGTTTCATGATCATCATCATTAGCTTCCTCTCCAGTTGGTGCAAAGTGATGTAAACATCTTTCGATGCTGCGCTACTCTCAACTCCGAAAGAAGGTTCAATAACCTCGTCGAGTTCTACTTTCCTTCCAGTCACTTCTTTCGAGAGAAATTCCTTCTCCAGAAAGGATCCATTCTTAGCAACGAAAACTTTGCCTTCGGATCTATGATAGAAGGTATACCCAATTGTTTCTTTAGGGTATCCTATGAAGACGCATTTCTCCGCTTTGGGTTCAAGCTTATCAGGCTGTAACTTCTTTACATATGCTTCGCAACCCCAAACTTTAAGGAACGACAACTTAGGTTTCTTTCCAAACCACAATTCGTACGGTGTCGTTTCAATGGATTTAGATGGTGCCCTATTTAAAGTGAATGCGGTTGTCTCTAATGCATAGCCCCAAAATGATAACGGTAAATCTGTAAGAGACATCATAGACCGAACCATATCTAAGAGAGTTCGATTACGACGTTCGGACACACCATTACGCTGTGGTGTTCCCGGCGGTGTCAAATGTGAAAGTATTCCACATTTCTTTAAATGCATGCCAAACTCATAACTCAGATATTCACCTCTGCGGTCAGAATGCAGAAACTTAATCTTCTTGTTACGATGATTTTCCACTTCACTTTTAAATTCCTTAAACTTCTCGAAAGTTTCGGACTTATGTTTCATAAAGTAGACATACCCATATCTACTCAAGTCATCCGTGAAAGTGAGAACATAACGATATCCACCACGCGATGCTACACTCATTGGACCGCACACATCGGTATGTATTATTTCCAATAAGTCTGTAGCTCGCTCCATTATACCAGAGAATGGAGTCTTAGTCATTTTTCCCATTAGACATGCTTCGCATCTTTCAAGTGATTCGAAATCAAGTGATTCAAGAAGTCCATCAGAATGGAGTTTCTTCATACGCTTCACTCCAATGTGACCAAGACGACAGTGCCACATGTATGTAGAATTATCATTCAATTTTATTCGTTTAGCATCTATGTTGTGAACATGTGTATCACTACTATCGAGATTCAATAAGAATAAACCATTCATCTCAGGTGCATAACCATAAAAGATATTACTCATATAAATCGAACAACCTTTATTCTCAGACTTAAAAGAGTAACCATCTCGCAATAAACAAGATCCAGATATAATGTTCATGCTTAACACAGGCACCAAATAACAATTATTTAAATTTAAAACTAATCCCGATGGTAGATGTAGAGGGCGTGCCGGGCGATCACATCAACCTTGGAGCCATTTCAACGCGCGCATCGTCACCTCGTCTCTCACCATTCTTCGTTTATTCCATGCTCCTGCTTCGTTACAAATATGAGCAACCGAACCAAAGATCAAATACCCGAGCACTACTACGATTACTAGTAAGATACACATCTATAACATGTATATCAAATATACCTTTCTTCTTGATGTTGCCGTTCTTGAGATCCCAGTATTTGGGGCGATACGCTTCAAGTGACCAGCACCCTTGCAGAGAAGCACTTTCTTTCAGGTTTAGGACCAGCCTTGGCTTCTTAGCGTGGCGCAGCTTCCCCGTCCTTCTTGAAGTTGCCCTTGTTCTTAGGCTTGCCCTGCTTTCTTGAAATTGGTGGTCTTATTGACCATCAACACTTGGTGCTCCTTCATGATCTCCACTTCAGTTTTCAGCATGGGCGATAGTTCAGGCAACGCCTTGTTCATGCAATGCATATTGTAGTTCATCACAAAGTTCTTGTAACTTGGTGGCGGTGATTGGAGGACACGGTGAATCCCCAATTCATTAGGAATCGGTACCCAACTCGGAGTTTGTTTTGGCGCCTAGACATGGTGAGCACGCGTTGCTAACGGAGCTACCCTCTTCCATCTTGGGTAAAGAACTTCTCGGAAGCTTCATAGCTTTCCATGGCAGCTTGAAGTCTCAAAAATGAGTTTGAGCTCCTTAATGATCTCAAATGGGTCATGGTGCTCAAAACGCTTTTTGGCTCCGATTCTAAACCGCGGATGGCACACTGGGAGTAGTGATGTTTCGAGTGGCATAAACATTCTTTCGTCATCGGTGGCATCTTCGCAGGTGGGTCACCTAGCGGTGCTTCGCACATAGGTCAACTGACCAGCCCTAAGGCGATCTTGATCCATGGAACTAGTCCGTGAAATTGCTTCCATTGTTCTTAAGCTTTTCTTTCTCTAACGCATTGAAATTGATGGAAAGCGTTAGCCATAATCTACAACAAATTTGCAAGTAGTTTAGACTAAGTTTATGATAATATGATAGTGTTCAAATTTAATTCTTAAATCAACTAGGTGAACTCCACTCAAAAACAACATCCTCGAGTTGTTTTAGTGATTACGAACCAAATCCACTACACCAAGTCCGATCATCACGTGAGATGATGTAGCTTCATCGGCGAACAATCTTCATGTTCATCATATCAATCATATGACTCATGCTCTACCTTTCGGTATTCCGTGTTCCGAGACCATGTCTGTACATGCTAGGCTCGTCAAGATTAACCTTAGTTTCTGCATGTGCAAATCTGGCTTGCACCTTTGTATGCACGTAGAGTCTATCACACCCGATCATCACGAGATGCTTGAAGCAGCGAGTCTTAGCGGTGCCAACTAAGGACGAACACTTTATTACTTGATATTTAGTGAGAGGGATCATCTTATAATGCTACCGTCGCGATCTAAGCAATACAAGATGCATAAAGGATTAACATCACAGGCAATTCATAATTAGTGTGATATGATATGGCCCTTTCTTCTTATGCCTTTGATCTCCATCTCCAAAGCCGGACATGATCTCCATCATCACCAGCATTGCGTCAAGGTCCGTGGCGCCGCTTCATGGTTGTCCATCATCACTAGCAACTATTACAACTACTTGGAAAAAAGCTATTACAAGATGAATAGACACGCAGGTCTTAACAGAATTAAAGACAACCATTAGGCTCCTGCCGGTTGCCATATTACAACAAGGATTATTGCATACATCAAATACAATCACAATCACATGTAGGCCATATCACATCACAAAACCCGTGCAAAAACAAGTTAGACGCCTCTAATTTTCTTTGCAAGTTTTACATGGCTTGGGGCTTTCGACTAAGAACGCATCTTACCTACGAAACTGAACCACGACATTGATACAAGTGCTATCAAGTGCAAAGTGTAGATTTGATCTATACTATGATGGGAGAGACAGACACCCGCAAAGCCACTTGTGCAAAGAAAGTTGCACGTCAAGCGTGGAGCAAGTCTCATGTACGATGACATGTAATGTTAGCCCGAGCCGCTTCATCGCACCATACCGCAAGATGCAAAGTACACACATAGCAAAAGACGGCACGAGCACCAACGCCCACAACCTCATTGTGTTCTACTCGTGCAACAGATCTACGCATAGACAAGGCTCTGATACCACTGATGGGTTCATAGCATGGAAAACAAAAAAATTCTACCGCAAGAACAAACAAAACCCAGATCTAATCTAGACAAAAGCCAAGATCTAATCTATTAGACATGAGCAACGAGATAGATCGGTACTAACCCTCGTAGAACCGAAAGCGTTACGAGATTAGATCTCGTGGATGATGTAGTCGATCACTTGCCGATCTCAAGATCGTGTGGACAATCCTTCCGCTGCTCCCAGCGCTTCTGCAGACGGTCACACGTGAGTCGAAGCAGACCTTCCTCTCCTGTTCCAAATGAAAGCGAGGTAGTAGATCTTCTCCACGGAATCCCAGCAGCACGACGGCGTGGTGGTGGTTGTGGAGATGAGAATTCTGCAGGGCTTCGCCTATGCCTGTGCACAAGAAAGGTGGAGGAGAGAGGCGGCTGAGATTAGTTGTTATGAGAGGAGGAGCAAGAGGGGGCGCCCCCTCCCTTCTATTTAAAGGAGGGAGGCGCGCCTGGGGAGGGGGAGTCCTAGTAGGACTCCCCTCCTCCTTGGGCCGGCGGGTTGGGGGGAGGAGTCCTCCTCCCCCACGAATCCGTGTATTGCCCCACTTGGACTCCCTTGATCCCTTTCTTGGTTTTCAAGTAAACTCCAAGAAATCCTCTAGAACCTTCCAGAACATTCCGAAACCTGCAAGAATCTCCATACAAATACTCCGGAACATTTCCCAACTTAGAAAATGATCCCCAATATATGAATCTTATTCTCCGGATCTCCTTGTGATGTCCCAGATCCATTCCGAGACTCCGAACAACATTCGGTCTCCAACACAAATTCCATATCTACTTAAAACAACTTCGAACCTTAAGTGTGTCACCCTACGGTTCGTGAATATGCAGACATGATGAAGACACCTCTCCGATCAATAACCATCAGCGGGATCTGGAGATCCATAACGGCTCCCACATACTCAACGATTACTTCGTGATCGATAGAACCATTTAACATACGAAACCAATTCCCTTTGTCTCGTGACATTCTACTTATCCGAGGTTTGATCGTCGGTATCTTCATACCTAGTTCTTCCTCGTCACTGATAAGTACTCTTTACTCGTTCCATGTTATGTCATCCCTTGTGACCCAGTCACATGCTTGCAAGCTATCTAGATGACAATCCACCGAGAGGGCCCATAGTATATCTATCCGTCATATGGATGGACAAATCCCAATCTTGGTCTATGCGCTTCAACACATACTTTCAGAATACCCAATGACACCTTTATAACCGCCCAGTTACGAAGCGGCGTTTGATGTCATCAAAGTACCCATCCGGTGATGGTGATTAACATAACCTCATGGTCGAAGGATTAGGTTACTATGTATTTCAAAGCTTACAGCAATATGAACTTAATGACTTGATCTTATGCTACGCTTACTATGGGTGTGTGTCCATCATATCATTCTCCTAATGATATAACCTTGTTATTAATCACATCCAATATATATGATCAGGAAACCATGATCATCAATCAATCAACAAGCTAGTTCAACAAGAGGCTTACTAGGGAATCTTTTATGTTTACGAAACACACAAGTATTAGTGTTTCCTAATAATACAATTATAGCATGGGATGTAAACATTCATCATAAACACAAAGATATAATAATAACCACTTTTATTATTGCCTCTTGGGCATATCTCCAACAAGTTCCTGCCGTATAGTTGGCGCCGCCACCGCCTCGTCAAATAATTTCACCCCGTGCAACTGGATCGGAGAGACAATATACAGAACAACTAGAAATCGCCGAAACCTCACCTCCGGAAGGCATCTGGAGGGAGAAATCGTCCACCGGGGATCCATCTTCGCCCTGCGCAGATCCGGGAGGCTACGACATCGATCTTCATCATCAACCGCTGCATCACCATCATCTCCATCCATCCCATCTACATCTTGTCTAGATCTTGTTGTAATTTCCATACTCGTTGTGGATTTATACAAGTACTATTCATCTATGATAGATTTCATTGTTATTGCCATGATGTTGATTGACTCCATGTCTAAGTAGATCATTAGTTCTTGGGGAGATGGAGATACCCTAGTATGAGATTGAAATAAGATAAAGTTTATTATGATATTCATCGTTGTGACCATGTCACTAGTAGAAAAAGGGTCTTTGGTCCAGCACCCAAATGCTAGGCACCGGTCCCGGTTCATGCCGCATGTGCATTGGTCCCGGTTCATCTCGAAGCTACGGTCTTGGTTCGTGGCATGAACCGGGACCAATGCCCCCGCGACGCACACGTGGCGCTCTGCGGAGCATTGGTCCCGGTTCATGCCACGAACTGGGACCAAAAACCCCTCGACGGTCCCAATCCGGGACAGAGATCTAAATTAAATCGAGGCAGAAATTGAATTGATCTAGTATTTTTGAAAATTTCTTCCACAAATTAATCAAGACAGAGATCTAAATTGAGGCGTTTCATTAATTCAACCACAAATTCTTCCTAAACAAAGGTGCGATTTCACAAATTCTTCCTAGTCAACAATTTCACTTTTGTTGCCGCTGTCCTCCGAGCCGCTGGCTTCCTCGTCGTTGTCGGACGGAACCTCCACGATTTCCGCATTGTTCGTGAGACGGAGCACCTCTTCGCGGCGAGTAGCGTCGATGACGGTGTACTTGGTGCATCCAGGGATGGACCAGAACCTCTTCCTCCCTTCTCGGTTGTGGAGATCCGGGTGCACCACGTGCCCGTAAACGATGCGGTTACCAATCTTGGCCTTCCGCTCCTTCTTGAACAGCGCCGGCCAGTACAGGCTGGTCACCGCATACCGGGGTAGTGCCCTCTTCCACGCGGGCATCTGGCAGCGACGGTGCTGGGCATTGGTCCCGGTTCATGCCATGAACCGGGACCAAAGCCCCTCCCCGCGACACGTGGCGGCCCAGCAACGCCCCCACCCAGGTCATTGGTCCCGGTTCATGCCATCAATCGGGACAAATGACCTGGGTAGGGCGGTTTTGGATGGCCCTCCCCGCGACGCACACATGGCGCTCTGTGGAGCATTGGTCCCGGTTCATACCAAAAACCCCGCCCATCCACTTATTTTTTCTGGAATTTTGTGTGGGAGGTGGATGCTAGGTTTTTTTCTTCACACTGCACACAAGGTGTTCGACAAAATGTCCGAGCCACACTTAAGTTCGCACAACACGGTATCCTCGGTTTGACTATTCACGATGTCATTGTTATGGTTAATTATTATGACGCAGATCGATGCGTGGATGTAATGGATGTACAATGACCAACCCGATTCCGATTTTATTGCAGGCCTGCATAAATTTATCGATTTGGCTAAGGCAAACAAAGTGGATAATTTTATGCCTTGTCCCTGCGTCGACTGTCGGAATGTGGTCGAGTACTCTGCCCCGAGAATCCTTCAAAGCCCTCTACTTCGGAGAGGTTTCATGCCCGGATATTATTGTTGGGCCATGCACGGAGAAAGAGGGGTTAGGCTGGAAGAAAATGAAGAAGAGGAGGATGATGACAGCTATCCTATGTCCCCTGAAGAATACGGTGATACTGCAATGGAAGACAATGAAGAAGAGGGAGGCAGCAATGAAGAAGAACAACGGGCATCGGATGAGCCCACTGATGGTCTTGGTCGGGTCATTTCTGATGCAAAGCAACAACGCGATACAGAAAAGGAGAAGCTTAAGTTGGAGGCCGTACCAATTGTGCCTAACCCAACTTGGCATTGCATACCGGTTCCAAAAGGGTTGTCTTCACGGTGGATGATGTGAAGCAAGATTTTGAGGAGCTGAAACTGGACCACCCTGCAGGGGGAGATATGGAGCTGACTGAACTAGGAGAAGCCAAAGGGGAGACTATTGTATGGCCAAAGGAGCACATCATGCTTCCAAATTATGTGCCGCCAAGTCCTCCCACTCCCCAGAGCAGCAATCCACCTTCGCCGCCACCTCACCATTCTCCAGCGCAACCGTCAGCTTCACCGCCTCACCACTCAGTGCAACCGTCTCCATCGCCGCCTCAGCCGTCTCCACCGCCGCCTTAGCCGTCTCCGTCCCCTAAGCCTCAGAGACAAAAGCAGAAGTATACTAAGAGGGGCAGCACCACCAGCAGCAGCAAGAGCACGTTCCAAACACTGAAACATAGGCTATCACCCCTCCCAAAAGTATCTCATAAGAATATGAAGAAGCTACCTTGCGAGAAGACAGATGAGGAAATTGCTGTGGCCGCAACTGCCCATTATGAAAAGTGGAAGATTGACATGGCTAACAAGAAAAAGCCGATAGAGCCATTCTTCCCAGTCACCGCAGAAGATAAAGCCAAAGCAGCCGCGCTTAAGATTCAGCTTCACCAACCCATAGCGCTCACATCAGACTATAATCGCTCTATTACCATGTCAGCTGAGGCAAAAGAGCAAAGAGTCGGGAAAGAAGTTGCCCAGCTCGGACAACAGAAAAATCAATCGATCGAACCGCTCAAAGTGTACGATACTAATTAGTGGAGAGCCCAGGAGCGGCATGATTCGAACATTGATCCAGAGTTTATTCAACTGTACGGAGAAAAGGCTAAATTATATGGACTATCTATTACTGAGTACATGAGCCGTATGGATGAGTTCGAGGGGTACCAACAAATAGCATACGTATATCGACATGGGGCTCCTCTCGTCAAACCCGAGTTAGTCAAAGATCTACCAACAAAAATACGAAGATTGCATAACTGGTACATGCAAGCCTCTGCTGAATCCAAAAACTGGATCTATGCTGAATATAAACTCCACCATTACGGTCATGGAGATGGCTTCCTACTGATTGAATTTTTAGAATTATTTCAGTTTTACCAACGAGACGCCCTCGAAAAAACTATCGTCAGTGCCTATTGTTTGTAAGTATTATTAATTTCTATAATTAAGTCTTTCTAGCTCAGCTCATTCATTGTTTGTATAATCTTAATCATCACTATACTAATTATATATGCAGAATGAAGATTCTCGAATGCAACAAAAGACAAATCTATGACCTTGGGTTTGTTAACGGCAATTTCATTCATAAAGTTACTGTAAAAACAAAACCCAAAGAGACAGAGGATAACTTGGTACAAGCGTTGACGTATTTCGGCAACAGAAGATAAATACTATTTCCTTACAACGCTGGGTGAGTGTTACTGTCTTGTACACATTCTATTTTATCTTACTCGATGTTAAGCGTATAATTGACTCGTGTTATATTTTGTTAGTGTGTCAAACTTCCACTATATTCTATTAATCATTGTTGTTGACCAAGGAGTAGTAAAAGTCATGGACTCGAAATGCACACCTTTAGAAAAGTAGGCGAACATGCAGGAATGCCTCCAGAAGGCTTGGAAACGGTTCACCACCAACACTAGGGGTGCTTGGAAACCAGAGCTTACATTTCAATCATTGACTGTAAGTACTACTTGCTAGATCCATGCATCTCTTTGATTCTAGTTTCAATACTACCATTATCATGTTTGATTATTATTTTGATTGAACTCTGTTCTCGTAAAGTGCTTGAGGCAGGAAGCCGGGAATAACATATGTGGATACTATGTCTACGAGTTCATTCGCTAGACGACCAAAGAGAAGGGCACAAACCGGAACATCAAAAAAATTGAAGTACGATAAACAATAATCATAACTTTATTTTATTACCACCAATTGTGTTTAGTTTCATTCATATATATTGATCCCCTTCTTTAAATTAGATCGAACGGATGCGGGGCGGTCTTCTATCACAAGAACGTGTGCAAGCAATTTAAGAGGAAATTGCCGGATTCTTATTAGAACAAGTCATAGATCCGAAAGGAGAATACTATTACCCCGATTTATTTAGAAGGGTGAAGAGTAAAAAAGAAGATGTAAATTATATCAAATTCGTGTGAGTACCGTTTGTAATTAATATGTTTCGACCAAGCACGACGAACGAGACGGTGTATAATATATTTGTGATCATAATGTGTAATATATATATATCGTGGTTTCATTATTTCTGTATATATGTAGTACCATTAATTGAATACAAAACACCAAATAAATAAATAAAAACCCTAACACGGTACAAAAATAACTCGAAATGCAGAGATCAACGATCCCGGTTAGTGCCACGAACTGGGACCAATGATCCACACCCCCTCGTTGCACACGCGCCCACGTGGAGACCCATTGGTCCCGGTTTGTGCCGCGAACCAGGACCAATGATCCATCCCCCTCGTTGCGCGCGCACCCACGTGGAGACCCATTAGTCCCGGTTCGTGCCCGAACAGGGACCAGCATTAGTCCCGGTTCAAAAACCGGGACCAATCGCCCTTATGAACCAGGACTATAGGCCCTTTTTCCACTAGTGTGTGTTAGATTGTCTTCATCTTGATGTTGGGAGATGTTGACCTCTCAATATTTGCCTCTTGTGGAGACTTGATGGAGGGAACTACTTGTTGGTAGACGGAGGTGTGTTAGCACTTACAGTGACTATAAAGCTATTGGCACCCCTTACGTATCAACTTGGGAACCGAGGAAACTCACGGAATACTATACATGCCATGGGATACGTCCTACGGGATTAAGTCCCTAGCGCAGTAATTCGATTGATGTCGATTGCTGTCTGCTGTGGTTATGAGGATGATGTGAGCAGTGGTTGTTGCCTATTTGTCGAAATACGGAGTTCCTCCCACACATATATAGTTGAGAATGTTCATGATAATAATCTTTACCTTAGCTCTTTATAATGCTAGAGGTGTATCCGCTACTCCCTGAGAATGCCTTTTTCCCATTACAGTTTCAAATCTCTTTTACATACGCGATACTTACTTTCTATGTTCAGTTATTTTACTTTACTTATTATTCTCTTATACCAAAAACCCCAAAACATCTTTTTACACAATACTCACATTTTATCTTGTTACTTAAAAATTTATCTAGTATTTCTATTTTAGTATTTAATTTAAGAGTTATTAGACTTCAGACTCCTCCTCCCTATGGGATCGATATCTTTATTTCAAAACTAGCTACAAACGATCTGTGCACTTGCAGTCATCAGCTATATTCCTCTTCTCCACTCTCCACGTTTGTCTCAATCTAGCCGCCACATACCCATCTTTGCCACTGGTAGATGGCATTGGATCTGGCCAAGGTAATGATTGACAGTGATGACATCCGCACCCGCGTCGATCGGGTCATGATCTAGAAGGACAAGCCTGTGCAAGCCAGGTATCTGAACGCCACAGCAATTTGTATTGGGCAGAATCACCGATCTGGCTACAAACCACACATGATAGTATTTTCATGGTCGTTGGGATGCCTATGATGAAAAACTACATGCTTGGACATAGCAGTTGCAGGTTTTCCTATAGGCGGACTAATGGGATTCTCACCAGGGTCATCCTTCATCGGCACCATCGGACACGTCGACCATGAAAAGTATGAAGAGATTGGCAAGACTCCGGTGGTGAAGGGCTTGTGACAAGTCCGACAATATTCCTTGCATAAGCATGATTTTTTGTCATGTGGCGATGTCCATATCAAGACCGTGAACGCGAGAGATTGTCTGTTGAGGGTGCGCAATGGTTAGGGAGAAGAAGCATCACAACATGTTATGGAAATACGGTTTTGCATGTGTAGCGGTGTCCATGTGAAAATCATGAGTTTTGGATGTAAGCATGACTTTTGTGAAATGAACGTATCTAGACGCATTTTGTGTGTATGTTCAGAGTGAATCTACATAATAAAAAACATCTAGATACATTAGCTTCATAAAATCTAAAACATTTTATATTTTGAAACAGAGAGAGTAGGACATAACAGATAAGCAAATAGACAATTACTTTCTTGTACGGCCAACACTAACACTTCTGTAAAAGGCACAAGTAAATAAATACGAAAATAAGTCCCCAACTCAAAATCATGCTCTAATATTTAGTTTCCCTCCTCAAACCATATTTTGGTTCTATACCATTATACTATAGCTTAAGCGTGAGCAAAGCGAGCCATCTGAGGCCATCTTCCCGCGTGCGCGTTTGTGGTCGTTTGATTTTCACTTTAAATTATCTCAACCGTGCAGTTTTAGGTGTTGAACGAAGTGTTACGAGCTGGTCCCTCCCGTCCCTTCCCCCACCCCTACCCCATCTCGATCCCGTTCCCCTCCGCCCGAGCTTCCTCCCATCCCATCCCTCCTTCGTCTTCCCCAACAACATGCACCGCCCCCTCCGCTCCTGAGCTCTCCCTCTCATCTCCGTTCCCTCCACTCACGATAACCTCTTATCCCATCATCTCCTCCCCCCGGACCCAGCGCGGCCCCTTGCATGAAACCCTAGCATGGGTGAAGTAGCAGCTGTACGGGATTGAGATGGCGCCTTCGTGTCTGCTCGTCCTCGCCTCCGGCATCCCACCGATGCCGGGACTCTGCCCCGGTGCCCCTCCTCCCCCACCGAATCCTCTTTCCCGGGAAGCTCCTCCCCCATGGTCAAGATTCGCTGATAGGTACTTGTCCTCGTCGGTCTCCTCTTCTTGGTCGCTCACCCCCGCAGTAAGGCGTCGCCCAGAGCTTGCAAGCGGCGCCTCCAGTTCTTCCAATGCACCCTTTCCTTTCCCATGGCATGTTCTCCTCGCCTCCCCTTCTCCAAAGGGCTGCCTCCTCTAGTATGTGGCTGATTTGAGGCCACTTGTCGGGCATGCTACCGCTGCATGTAGGCCTATGCCGCTCCGTGTTTTGTGGGCTAGTGAGGACTAGCTTCGTGTGTGGCAGGAAACTGGCGGGCGGTGTGTGTTGCTGCTCCACGCAAGGTGGGTGTGATGTCTTTCTTTACTGTCCTCTCTCTCAACACTCCTATTTTCTTTCAGAAGAAGCGAGAGTCATTTTCCTCTCTGATCAAGAAATGGCGAAGCCAATTCGATGGAAAGGAAATCATGATTAGGGATGGGGGCTAACAATAATATGAGATCTATCAGGAAACTCCGGGAACCCGATCGATCTGCGGTTCCCGTCTACTCCGTCCTCCCTCCCATGGAACTATGGTCATCACGGCCCATAGATCCTCCGCCGGATCCCACCTCAATCATCCGTAGGCGAGCTCCAAAATTTCGCTCCCCCACATGTCGACTAGAAGAGGAACGCGAGAGCGTCTGGTGCCCGGTATCCCTGGCATTTGATCTTCAGGACATCGTGTTCTATGAGGTGAAGCTGTATGTTGTCGCGTTGTGTTGCGCTATCTCTCTCTATCCCATTCAATTCCTTGTTGAGTATGAAGGAGACATGGGCCTGAGAAGGTAGGCAGGAGGAGCTGCGGCGCTGACATTTGGTTGGGAAGGGCATGCCATACTTCGATTTGTAGGGGATCAACGATCAATCTCATCAGTAGACGATTTGACGCCTTCCCCTACTTATTTTTGCAACTCTTCTCAGTTGATCAACTCCTACAGATTTTTAAGGAAGTACACTTAGGTTCATATGGATATAGGTTTTAGCTTTCTGTACTAATGACACATTCACGAATTGTCTCTTTGTGTAGATGGATTGATATGCCTTCCCACCATTTCAAGTCAACTTTTATTTTACGAGACAAGGATATCACAAGGTATTTGTTCCATAATTGAATTTTGTCTAATTTGTTGCAGAATCATGGTGTGCATTAACTTCTAATTTTCTGTGGTATCATGGTATGTATGGATATGTGTTGAATAACCTATGCTTTTATGGACCAGATAGATGTTTTTCTATTGTTTTACATTTTTCTCTGGCTGGTAAAACGTGGCATTGAGAAATTTTTGTCAATAGAAGGGAAAAGAAATGAGCGAGATAAATTGGGCAATTTGATCCTCATTACTGTCTGATTACACTTTGCTCTGTTCTAGGTTCTCCTCCTCAACTCCAGCGACGAGTTGCATCACCGCCTTCTCTTCTCTCGCACGACGAGGGTGATGAGCTCCACCACTGACTGTCATCTAAAGATGCCCATCGGCCGCTTCGCCTGAGGGGATCAGACGCTCTATCCCCATCATCCTATTGTTCTTCTTAGATAGAGACATCTTAAGTTGTAGATGTTCTTTGCATATCAATAACTGACTAATTTGTTTTCCTTTGCTTCTCTCTTCCGAGTGTAAGTATTCAGAACGATGTGCACTTAAACATGCATTGATTCAGAATATTGTTGTAGACCATGATTCAAATATTATTTTTGTACATGAGCCAAATGCTAAAGAATTATGGAAGGTTGGTCATAGAAACTTCTAGAGCAACGGAAGAATGTCTAAAAATATTAGGGAGTTAGGCTGAGTTGAACCTCAATTTTAAAAATAAGGTTCCCTAAGTTGCATGTTATGACACCTCTGTAACTGAACTTTTATTTCTCTTTGTTCTGGAGAAGCTGGAAAAAAAATGTAGAAGTTGTTGAGTTTGCATTTTGGGATTTGTACTTTGAGTTCCCGTTCTGATCTATATCGTGGTGGCAGTACATGTGATGCGAAATAGAGCCACGAAGTACATGTGATGCGAAATAGAGCCACGTTGTATGGCATTGACCGATTATATTGTTTGCCTCTGTATGGTTATGATGCAAATGGAACTGGACATTATCTCTCTCATGTGATATTCTATATCAAGGTGCACCACAATTTTCATCGGAGTAATTTGTATTCCCGCTCCCAACATAGTCTGCATGAACCTTGGCTTTGTTGTGACAATATATGTCTAACAGACACATAGGGATTTCTTATGATGTATAATGCTCTTATAGGCTAGAGTGTGTGCGGTTGTAGGGGATGAATTGTCTCCTCTCACTCACTCATAGACGATCAAGGTGGTATATTGATGCATAAGGTTCCAATTATTTAGTATTACTCCATTCGCCATAATATAATCACTTTATAGGTTGTGATTGTAATTGTATAAATGGCTACTTACTTTTGCAAATATTGATGGTCTAATATATCAAGGTCAAGACCTGCTACTTTACTTAAAATCTTATTATGACCCGTTCAGCATAGCTAATCCAAATAACCACAAGCATAAACACGGAACAAACCGCCACCAAATGCATCGTTCTAGACACGCATGCGATAATGTTGTGCAAGCGGCGAGAAGAAGCTCACATGTACGTCTAATGCGACAACGTTGTGCAGGTAGCGAGACGAAACTCGCGTATCCGTCTAGTAGCATGAACGAGTGAACAAATTCTTATTCCAATGCAATGCATGTCAAACCTCCCCATTGCATGGTCGCCTCACATTCTCCAGCGGCTCGCTGCATTGTAAATCTCTTCTCGCGTGGGTCGGCCTTGAATAAAATTTGGGTCGACGAAGCCGGCACCGAGTGACCCATTGGGTCAGCAGGGCCGACCCACGATTCTATATTTTTATGATGTATTTGAACAAAATTAAAGCCATCTGCTGAACTCATGACTCCCAGCGACATGTGTTGCATACCTGAGTTGCTAGCTATAGGCATAGATTAACCTCTGCACGTATACGTACACCTCTCGCTGGAACAGCTCACAAGCCATTGCTTTACAACACGCGTCGTCTCACGCTGGAAATCATAGAGAATCTGCTAATACTTTTGTTATAAAATATCCTAATAATTTTGATACAAAATTTTAATTTATCAATATTTTTTATAATAAATTAATAATTTTGGGTCGACACGAGATACCCATTGGACCAGCGAGGCCAATAATTTTTTTTGAAATGGGTCGACCCGTGGCCCCTAAAATTGGCATCGAAGCCATGGGGCCAGGTCCAAGGCCAGGTCCGGGTCGGTCCATTCCCATCCTAAATCTTTCTATCCATATAAATCGTGCGACGGTCATAGAACAGCACTGTATTTCGACAAACTCCAAAGAAGGTGGGCTGACTCCATAATTTTTTCGTTGCTTCGTAGCAACACATTAAAAGTCTAGAAGTGGACTATTGCGCGGCAAGTTATCGTATTCCGCTGCCACTCCCAGATGAACTAATCACGGCCTCAAGCCTGTTGCGGCACCGGGCGATCTAGCTGGTGTTGCACCGTAGAACATTACATTCAACTTCACCCTATATATTTTTCGAAAAAATAACCTTAATAAATGAGGGTAAATAGTTTCAATACTGTATTGATTTTGGTCATCCTTCACGAAACGAATTTAATTACTCCTTCCAGTCTATATTAATGGCTTCAACTTTATCTAGATTCATATGTAGACCGGATACATACGAATAAGATCAGGCCGGAGGGAGTACAAAGATGCATGAAAACCTTCATCTTTAGTAGTATATAATATCATTACAATGAACAAAATATGTACATCACTAGAGAGTTGAGACCAACATATTTATCGATATACGGGCTTTTTGTTGCTCTTTACTGTGTCGAGGATGGCCTCCAGGACCCTGATGCGTCCGTCCTTGACCTTGATCTCCTTGACTAGCACACGCAGCTCCTCCTCGTGCCTCTACTTGGTCATCATGGCGATCTTCCGATCGGCCTCGGCCTCCCGCTCCCGCCTATCCTGTTCCAGCGTGGCCGCCTCGGCCGCGGCCGTCTCGCCGACCACCTCGTCGTGCCTGCGCCGCAGCGCGTCGGCGTGCTCCCTCAGGCGCTGCTCGGCCGCGCGGAGCGACGCCGCGGCCTCCTCCTGCGCCAGAAGCTGCTCCCGCAGCTCCGCGTCCCGCCGCTGCCTCGTGATCGCCGGCGACAGGGCCGACGTGAACGTCTCCCAGCAGGACGATGCCATCGCGAACGAGCTGTGCGCGGCTACTGACGATCGATTCGGTCGAGGAGGTCGACGACGAGCTACGTACGTGCTTTTAGTTTCTAGCGTTCCTTTTTTGGAAACTTAACTAGCTGCTCGAGGCAAGTCGTGTCATATGCGGAAAGTAGTTCCCGTTGACGCCGGAGTCTAATCGTGTGCATATATAACCGGAAAGTAGTTCCTGTTGACGCCGGACAATGACATAGGCAGGGTACCAAACTCATTGTGAACGGTGTACATATATATATCCTGCGGTCTACTTGTGTTTGGAACCGGAGGAATAAAACTTGTTTTGAACGAGCACGATTTCTTTTGAAATAATTACGCAGCATGCGTGCAGTGGTGAGATGGGCGGCGGAGCAGAAGTAGCGCGTGGCGAATGGTACAAGACCACCTAGGTAAGAGCATCTCCGCCGCCGGCGTTCTCCAATCCGGTCCGAAGAAGGTCCGAACCGGCAGTCCCAACTACTGCTGGCAGATTGGACGGTCTACAAATTTGTCTGGCACTCTCTTGCCGGTCCCGACACACAGGGCCAGGCTGGGGATGCCAGCAACGTGCGCCACATAGGAGCGCATGCGTGGGTCCCCGTTGCCAGCCACTCAATGGAACCCTATACTTTCCACCAAATTTCCACCGCTCATTTCTCCCGCATGCTCTCTTGTCGTCGCTCTGGTCCCCGCCTAGTCCACGCCGTCGCCACCACGACGATCCCGCAGATCCAGAAGCTGCGCATCACGACCAAGCCGGACAACATGCCGATGGAGGAATGTGAGCAGTTGTTGGCGAAGCGAAAGCTCCCCACGGCCGACCGCCCCATCGGCAACAAGAAGGCCAAGGCCAAGAGGAATCCCGCGGCGTCGACGGCCTCGGTGGATGCCTCCTTTGAGAGGATGATTGCTGAAGTGACATCGAACAATTAAAGCCACTGTGTCAACAACGATGCAAGGTGGAAGGAGATGTTGGCCAAAGCCAATGCCAAGATCAAGATTGAGGAGGCTAAGGTCGCCTCCCAGGCGGCATGTTCCAAGCGATGAATGTCCAAATGGTCGAGGAGGCGAGGATCTTGACTATAGATACATCTAACATATAAATGAGGAGGCCAAGTGTTCGTGGTCAGATGCTCGTGCACACATCCTCGTGGCGATGAGGACAATGGTGCCACCGGCTACTGCATCGCCATATGCATCGGTGTGGGCACCTCCAACTGCACCGCTGTAGGCACCGACATGGGATCCAACATTGACATCAGCATCCACGATGGCACCGGATTTGGCCTCGGCATCGGCGGTAGTGACCGACGACGAGCAAGCGTTCACTTGAGTTCTTGGTTGTAATATGATATCACTGGACTTTGGACTTTTATGGCATTTTGGGCCGCTATGACCCAGCATCTGAACAAAATTTGGCCGATGTGGCCATGCATTTGAGGCTATGTTTATTTGAATTTGGCCTAAATGATTTGGGGGCTTGATCATTTGGGGCCCAGTGTGGGAAGGCCAGCCCAAACTGCCGACGGTTTGGGCATGCTTCCCCAAAGCCACATCAGGCGCACTTCTCGGCCACCTATTGGAGACGTCAGTGGAGATGCTCTAATAAGGTCAAACTCCCTATCCACTAACAACTGGGACTAAAGTTTAACCTCACCTATTCCGAATGAACCTAATAATAAATTTAGAATTTTATATGAAATTAGGCTAATGCCCACTAGCAAATTGCGATAATCCCCTACAAAGTGTTAGAGACACGTCATGTCACTTTTTTCAAATCATTGTTCCGTGTGCCAGAGTTTTTAGTGGAGCCTGTTTAGTTGAACTTTCATTTACAACAAGAGACTACCACTTTGTAGTTGAACTTCCATTTGCAACAAGAGACTACACTCACCTTCAACTACAAATGGACTATGTACAATTTTGTGTAAATGAGTCTCATCTAGTGTCATACTATTACTAGGCTATCGAAGGATACCCTGCGGGTGGAACATATGAGTCACACTTATGGTCTATTCATGAGCCCTTTTGGAGATTATCCTGCCATTAAAATTGTGACTAGATTCAGGGTCATATGTGTGTTCTTTCAACATTACTATGTAGGACAACAACTCTACTTATGCAAGCCTATGAACACATGAAAACAAAAGTCAACCTTCCACAAAGATTACGAGAGTATTAGACGGAATGAGTTAGTAGAAGTAATATCATCCAATTATTCAATAGCTTGTTTCACCAAGTCCTAATTAATGAGGATCTTCGATCGCTTAGGTTAGGTTACTACCATGGTAAATCATAAGTATCAAACCCATATATCTCGTTCCAATATCGATCATGTTTCTTGGTAGACATTTTGTGAAAGAATCAGACAGATTCTTAGTGGTTTGGATATAATCCAATGTATCGCACCGAAATTTCTCATTTTTCTATCAGATGCTAATATTATTTTTTTATGTCTTAATGATTTCATGTTATCGTCTAAAATGTTTACTTTGGCAATCACAATTTGATTATCATGGTTCATAAGGACAACCTGTACTAGTTAGTTAACAGTCGACAAGTCATTCAAGAGTTAACAAAGCCAATTTAGTTTGATAGTGGTTCTACTTTTAGTGATGTGAGCTCTACGATTTTCATGAAACAACGCCATATCCATGATGGAATACATATTTTCTCGTGGTATTTATCTCATTAGCATCGGAAACATTAGTTTCTCTTAGGCCTTTCATGTTGAAACTTTGGGACAAGAAACTGTTGACATGTTCGATGACCTCGATGTTGGTCCAAATTAATATCAGTATGCCATCAACATACAAGAAAATCATAACTCCTTTCCCCGGGCATGGAGATAGTATACACATTTATCAGATTCGTTAACAATGAAGCCGGTACATGTTATCGTTTGATCAAACTTCCCATGTCATCGCTTAGGTGCTTGCTTCAGAACATACTGGGATTTCAATAACTTTCACACCTTACCTTCTTGGCCATCTATTATAAATCCATCTGATGTTAACATAGAATTTCCTCGTCCAACTATCCTTCTATAGAAGTTATCTTAACATCCACCTAACGAATGATAAGACCATATTATGTAGCCAATGAAAGTACTACTCAAATGACGGTTAATCTAGACACTCACACGTGAGTAAATAATAAAAACTTTGCCTCCCTTTTAGGTATAACCATTGCCCACAAGCCGATCTTTTTTACCTTTCGATTCCATCAAGCCTTAGCTTTTTATTGAACTGTCAGCTTCCGTCCATAATGGCGATCAATGATATCTCATATTCCATTAGTCATGATGAAATCCATCTCGCTACGAACAATTTCTTTCCAGTAGTCTGCATCTAATGATGCATAAGCTTCTGAAATGGAATTGGGAGTATCATCCATGAGATAGAGAATGATGTCATCAAAAAGGATTTTGCAATCCTTTGCCTTTTGTTTCTTACGGGAACTTCATTGTCTTCCTCCTCGGGAATTTATCATCTGTATGTTCATAATATTCCACACAAGAATGGCAGGTTAAGAAGTTTCGTAGACTCATGTCTAGAAGTGTTAGGCATATCTTTCATATGAAAATATTAGTGCAAGAAAAATACTAATCGACCACGAATTGTTTCCATGATAGAAAGGGTGGTTTTCCTCCACAGTCAACTTTTACCATGAAATGTTCACGAAATCCATATCGTGGTGCATAGGAGTAACTAAGAGCAACATAGTGAGAAGAGCCTGCTCTCGTGGATGGACGCATGCACTGTCGGTAGGATGGAGTAACTGAGAGAAACACAGTGAGGTGCAGCGGCGGTGGTGCGTGAGCATGAGGAAGCTAATCAAATCTAGGTCCAGGTGACATATACCTATTTATATAGAACGGTTCCGATAAGACGTGGGAGTAATAATCCCACTTCTCACTAGTTAACAGTCCATGATTTCAGAGAATAACCGCTATTAATAACTCACATGTTAATGTCTCGCAGATTAGACACAAATAATTTCTCCAAACAGCAAAAATATAGCACAATATGAGCCATGGCGAGGCTGGCGCTAGAGTGAGAAACAACTATTCTTCCACCCTAGTGAGCGGTAGAAGAACCTGGACATGAATTTGTGGCACCCCTCGGGTTTTGGAAATTTTAAATTATACTTTTGAGTTTCAAAAATCCCAAAATTCTACTCGAAAGGTGTTATATTTTGATATCACATACAAATGTTCTGCATAAATATGTTAGGTATAGGAAGGTGATCAGTTATATTTGGTCTACATAAAAACATGTTTTTGTTGTATAAGAGTATAAAATAATTTGTTTTATCATGAAGTTTGTCCTTTTTGTGTAGCCAAAAATATAACATATTTTTTCATAAAACTTCTGTCATACCTTCAGATGTATATACATATCGCATACATCTTCTCAGGTTTCTTGGGGACTTAGTAATACAGTTTTGACTTTTTTTTCAAAAACAAGCTCATTGATGCTGAGGTGCATCCATTAGTTTTCTTGACTTTCGCTGCTACTCATGTGCATGCTGATATCAGGTCGTGTTACCTAGTCATACTCTATCAGGATGCAATTATCATCATGCATTATCAGTCCAATATCATGGAACAACTGCCTAACAGTGGTTCTATTTGGCTTTTGCAACAAATGAATATCAGATAGATGAGATCATAAGGAACACACATGTGTCACATACTTTTGTTTATTATGTGTGAATGATCTATATGGGAAAACACAACTTGTATATCTTCCACAAAAACTAATTGAAGGAGATATGCCCTAGAGGCAAATAATAAAGGGGTTTATTATCATATCTCATTAGTTCATAATAGTTTTATATCATGCTATAACTGTATCAAGCGGAAATATTGATACATGTGTGGTATATAAACAAACTCAGGTCCCTAGTAGCCTCAATTCAACTAGTTCATTGGGCAGCTGATGATCAAGATTTCTTGATCATGGTGCTTCTAAGCTATCTAACTATAAAGTCATATCATCTATGATGTGATGGACATTTCCCATCGATGATTGTTGCAACACAATCATGTCACTTAGTTCACAGTTGCAATTGTCAGAAACAAAGTGTCCTAATCCTTAGACTGTGAGATCATATTAGTCACTGTTACCCGAGGATTTCTTTGACTGCATCAACCGTCATGTCCGTAACTGGGTGGCCATAAAGGTGCATGTTGGGTATTCCAGAGGGGCATGTTGAGGCATATGCATCAAGGTTAGGTTCTCCTATGTGACGGGAAGCTACACTGGGCCCACTCAGTGAATTACATCCATAAGCTACACAGCATATGACTAGGTCATGAGGATGGAATTTCAGGTGAACGAGTAAAATAGTACTTGTTAGAAATGAGATTGAACAAGGTATCATGATACCAATGATCAGATCTCGAACAAGTCTAGTATTGAATAACAAAGGGAATTGGATATATCGTGTAAGGTTTGACACGAAGGTGATTTATGTAGTGCATGGGGGTCATTATGGACATCTCGGTCCCGCGATTGATCGTTGATCGGAGCTCGTCTCGATCATGTATGTTGCATTCACGAACCATAGGGAAATACACTTAAGGGCACTACAATGCTTAGTGATCTTCCTGTAAGATGGAATCACAGAAGAGAGAGAAACCGGAATCGTTCCAAAGAGATCCATAGTTGTTCGGAGAAAGAAAGAAGGGAAAAGACCGAAAGGAGTTTCGGATAAATGGAAATTTATAATATGCATTTATTATATGTTAATTATGAATTAATATATACTAAATAAATATTTAAGAGCAACGTCCTCAATAGGGCCAAAACCCAAGAGGGAATCGGCCCAGGAGGAAGCCACTAGGAAAAACAGCAAACAACATTGTGGTGTGGGTCAGGCATCCCACATAGGTTGCTGGGTGGGAGGGGCTAAGCACCGCGTGGGCGGAAGATAGCCAGCCGCCGTGCATGGACCACAGCCCACTGGCCCACCCGGCCAGGCGCTGCAGGCCGCCACTGCTGCTGCTTAGTAGGCCGCGCGGGCGGGTGGACCGCCCACCCGGGCCTTGCCATTGTGTGCTTCTGCGCTGCGCGCTAAGCGGGCCGTGCATGCGCCAGGGTGACTGCCGGCGATGTTCGCTGCTGCTGGCTATGTTTGGCCGGGGCACGAGTGGTCCACCCAGCCACCGCATGCCCTAGCCGGCCGGCCCCCTCTCCCCTATTTTTCTTTGTCCTTTTATTAGTCCCACATGACAAACCTTTGGTGGGAAGTACCCCTCCTCCACCTATATAAAGGAGTGCCCATGGGAGGGATAAAACACAACCAATCCAGATGTTCTCTAAGGCACTTTTCCTTAGATAATCTCCCTCTCTCTCGTTGCCTTTATGGTGGCACGGTCCCGAAGAAGTACTGTACACACAAAGTCAATACCGATGTGGAACGTTGTTGTACTGTAGAGATTCCGGCCAGGAGAGCTACTTCCGCAACCTTGGCAGGGATCAGAGTCTGGGAGTCGTTGTCTTGCATTGTATGTGTGCGTTTACTCGGGGAGCTACCAATAGTAGCGACATGATCGTCATGCAAGGACCTGGACAAGGGGTGACGTGCGAGGAGCTGCACGACCTTTGATGAGTGCATATTTCCATCATGTTTTACATTATTAGTTTGCATTGCAGATGTAGGATCTTGGTATTTTACAGCGCTCACGCGCACATTTTATGTCTGTTTTCACCAGGAGCGGGACATATGATGGATCCAATGGATACAATTTTTGGAGCAGTTGTACTGTGGAGAAAAGGAGCCAAAAATAACGTAAATCGCTTATTTGAGAAATATTAATAATACCAGAAGAAAACCAGAAGCGAACAAGGGAGGCAGAGAGTCCAACGACCAGAGCAAATTTTCTGGACATATAGCTCCGGCTGTATAGTTGGCGTCGCCTCCGCTTCATCAAATAGTTTCACCACGTGCAATTGGTTCGAGGAGAAGACATATAGAACACCCAGAAATCGCAGAAACCTCACCTCCAGGAGGGGGAACTCATCCGCCAAGGATCCATCTTCGCCCTGCGCAGATCCGGAAGGCTAAGGCATCGATCTTCATCATCCACCGCTGCATCACCACCATCTCCATCCATCCCATCTACATCTTGTCTAGATCTTGTTGTAATTCCCATACTCGTTGTGGATTTATACAAGTACTATTCATCTATGATTGTTTCCATTACCATTGCTATGATGTTGATTGCCTCCATGACTGAGTAGATCATTAGTTCTTGGGGAGATAGAGAAACCCTAGTATGAGATTCAAATAAGATAAAGTCTATTATGATATTCATTGATGTGACCATGTGTTAGATTTTCTACATCTTGATGTTGAGAGAAGTCGACCTCTCAATATTTCCATCTCATGGGGACTTGGTGGAGGAAACTACTTGTTGATAGACAGAGGTGTGCTAGCACTTACAGTGACTATAAAGCTGTTGGCACCCCTTATGTATCAATTTGGGAAACCGAGGAAACTCACGGAATACTATCCATGCCATGGGATACGTCCTACGGGATTACGTCCCTTAATAGCGCAGTAATTCGATTGATGTCGATTCTATGGTTATGAGGATGATGTGAGCAGTGGTTGTTGCCTATTTGTCCAATTACGGAGTTCCTCCCACACATACATAGTTGAGAATGTTTATGATGATAATCTTTATCTTAGATCCTTATAATGCTAGTAGTGTATCCGCTACTCCCTGAGAACGCTTTTCCCCTACTGTAGTTCCAATCTCTCTTACATACGCGATACTTACTTTTCTGTACTCAGTTGTTTTACTTTACTTTATTATTGCTCTTATACCTAAAACCCCAAAACACATTTTTACACAATACTCGTATTTTATCTTGTCACTTAGAACTTTATCTAGCATTTCTATTGTAATATTTATTTTAAGAGTTATTAGACTTCAGACACCCGCTCCCTGTGGGATTGATCTTTATTTCAAAACTAGCTACAAACGATCTGTGCACTTGTAGTAATCAAGCTATTTGTTGCCGCCGTTGTCGGGGAGCTAAGCGTTGTAGGTCTTTTAGTTTTGCTTATTTATTTTTTTCTTGCTAAATTTTGTTTTGAGTTATAGGTTTCCACCAACATGATGGAGTTTAAGCATATGACTAGTGCTAACTGACTCAACCACTTTGGGAAGCCCTATGATATTTATAAAAGAGACAACTCCAATAAGAACACAAAGGGGTTTGAAATAAATCCTCTACTACTTAGTATTCTACATAAGAAGCAATTTACTGGAGATGAAGAAGATCCTGATCCATATGAGCATATTGCATGTTTCAAAGATATATGTGGCACTTTTCTATTGACGGGATATACCACTGATGAGGCAAGGGTTAAGCTTTTTAGTCAGACTTTGACAAGTACAGCTCTCTCATGGTATAGATCTCTACCCCCGAAGCCACTACTACTTGGGATAATCTAGCCTGTGAATTTTTAGCAAAATATTATCCATTATCAAAGTCTTTTGGAATCAGGCATCTTATAATGACTTGGAAGAACATTCTAATGAAGGACTAGTAAGAGCTTATATAAGATTTAAAGATTTATTACTTCTATGTCCTCATCATAATTTGCCTGAATGGATTTACTACATATCTTTTATGGCGGTCTAATTGAACCTAATAAAATTGAACTAGACTCTTTCGCGGAAGGAGCCTTTATGAATCTTCCTATACCTAAAGCTTGGGCTTTACTTAATATAATTCGTGATCATAGAGTTCCATGGAAGTTTGGTCTAGGAAGTGAAGGAGGCATAGAAATAGAGCATGATTGTATTCATGACTATAATAAAATTGGCCATGTTAAAGAATTATATAAAGAACTTTATTTGGATTCAGATCTTGTGTGGCAAGTTGTTAAAGATTTTACAGAACATATCAAAGCTCCAAAGGAGGGTCCAGTCAAGTATGATCCACCACCCGAACCTGAAAAGAGAAGAGAAAATAAAGCAACACTAGCCCCCTAGAACCAATATATGAAATGCCTTTCCCTAACACTGCACAAAAGCGTATTTTTGAATATGAATAGGTCAAAGCACTACAGGAGAAGAAGGAGGAGGAAAGTATGCCAGAAATCATGGAACATATGGAAGAAACCAAAGATGAAGAGGTAACCAAGGAAGCAATTATGGCTATGTACGCACATTGTAACATAGTTGAACTTGATGAAGAGAGTTCCATATTGGTTGAAGGTAAAACAAAGGAAAAAGATGTGGGTAAGCCTATTCTTCCCTACATATTTAAAGAAATCTCGCATTACGGTTTGTGTGATCTTGGCACCGAAGTTACTGTTATATCTTATGATTTCTACTTAGAAATAAAAGAAGAAATAGAACCGGCTACAATTGAAAATACTGATATGAAAATTATGTTAGCCAAAAAAAACCTTAGAATTCCAATGGGAGTAGTTGAAGATGCAACTGTCACAATTGGCAACAAAAACTTTCCTATCGATTTTGTAGTTGTTGATATGCCAGCTGACACTCTTTGCCCAATTATATTTGGAAGGAACTTCTTGGGTGATCTAGGTGCCTACGTTAATTTCAAGAAGGAGATTGTGTCTCTTAAGCTTGGGGGAACGGAAAATAAATTCCATTTTCCCAAATTTAAAGATAGGCCTCCACAAATACGAGAAGAAGAGGAAGATAGAACTATTGAGGAAATGGTTGCTCTTTTCTTTATAAATCAAGAAGAAGAAATAAATGAAGATCCAAATTATGAAGAAATAGTTATGGAGGACAAGTCCCTGGAAGAACTAGAAGATGAATTCGATTCACTTCCGATAATGGGACCTCCAATTGATGAAGTTTTTGAAGAGCCAGAAGAGAGAGGGGACGAAGAACTACCACCCCCAGAACTGAAGACACTACTAGAAAATCTTAAATACAGGTTTTAGATGATACAAATAAATTTTGTATTATTATTAGTGCTAAACTTTCAGGAGAAGAAGAAGAAGAAGAAGAAGAAGAAGAAGAAGAAGAAGAAGAAGAATGATGTCTACGCACGCTTCTATTCTTGTAGACAGTGTTGGGCCTCCAAGTGCAGAGGTTTGTAGAACAGCAGCAAGTTTCCCTTAAGTGGATCACCCAAGGTTTATCAAACTCAGGGAGGAGGTGGTCAAAGGTATCCCTCTCAAGCAACCCTGCAATCAAGATACAAGAAGTCTCTTGTGTCCCCAACACACCCAATATACTTGTCAGGTGTATAGGTGCACTAGTTTGGTGAAGATATAGTGAAATACAAGTAATATGGATGATTATAAGTGGTAATTGCAATCTGAAATAAGAATGGCAGCAAGCAAACATGTAACAGAACTGATTGTAAACTGTGTTTTAATGCTTAGAAACAAGGCCTAGGGATCATACTTTCACTAGTGGACACTCTCATATAAATATCTTCTCTTCATGATGCTACCCTGAACTACTCTCGGGTTGGACGATGTAGGGCTATAACATCACACCTTAAAGTTCGGATTCCCCATCTAGATAACCCCCCACTATCACCTTGAGCGCTAGATGGTTCCAACAAACACCACAATCTCATAGAGACATCCAACTCAAATTATACTCATGATAAGTATTTATATAACCTTAGCCAAAGTGCCACACGGTGTGCACACTATCAACTTCACACACGTGGGTATAAGCAGAGATTCATTAAAGCACTTGAGTAGCATAATAGATCTATAGATTACAAAGCTCATGATCTCAATAAGATCACACATAGAGAGAGAGATGAACACATAGCTACCGGTAGAGCCCTTAGCCTCGAGAGAGAACTACTCCCTCCTCATCATGGGAATCAGCAACAGCGACGGAGATGGCGGTGGAGTCGATGGAGATGGCTCCGGGGGCACTTCCCCATCCCGAAGGGTGCCGTAACAGAGACTTCTGTCCCACGAATCTCCTCTTCGGTGGCGGCGGTGATGTGGAACTTTTCGTGGAATTCTGATCTGGTACTTAGGGTTTTTGTCCCGGGGGGAATATATAGGCGAAAGGGCGATGCTAGAGGTGGGACAGGGTGGCCACACCACCTGGTGGTGTGGCCAGGGGTGACATGCGCCACCCTAGGGTGTGCCTGCCCCTGGCTCCCCTCCGTCTCCCCTTTGTACACCGTGTCGTGTCGGGAAATATAGGAACTTCAGCTTTTGTTTCTTCCAATTCCGAGAATATTTCTTTTTTGGCTTTTCTGAAACCAAAAACATCAGAAAACATGCAACTGGCACTTTGGCATCTTGTCAATAGATTAGTTCCAGAAAATGTATAAAAATGCCTCAAAGTGTAGACAAAACATAAGATAGCTGATACAAAAGAAGCATGGAGCATCAAAAATTATAGATACGTTTACGACATATCAAAAAACTCAAGAAGATACATAAGGAGCATTGCCAGGTCTTTGGGTACTCAATGGATGACTTGAAGGGCATCAGTCCCATGATAGCCGTCCATCGAATATTCATGGAAGAAGGTGCTAAACCAGTTGCAGAATTTAATAGAAGATTGAAGCCTGGAATGAAGGAAGTGGTAAGAAAATAAATTGTACGCCTACTAGACGCATGTATAATCTACCCTGTTAAAGAAAGTGAATGGGTAAGTCCTGTTCACTATGTCCCTAAGAAGGACGGTTTTACTGTTGTTCCTAATGAAAACAATGAATTGATACCTACTAGAACTATCGTTGGGCATAGGATGTGCATAGACTTCAGAAAATTAAATAAAGATACTAGGAAAGATCACTATCCATTACCGTTCATAGATCAAACTTTAGAAAGGTTAACAAACCATACTCATTTTTGCTACTTGGACGGATACTCTGTTTTTTCTCAAATAGTTGTTCATCCTGATGACCAACTTAAAACAACTTTCATTAGTCCTTCTGGTTTGCATGCTTACCGATGTATGCCTTTTGGTTATGTAATGCTCCAGCTACTTTTCAACAATGTATGACTGCTATTTTTGCGGATTTTATAGAACTTATAATGGAAGTATTTACGGATGACTTTTCTGTCTATGGAATTTCATTTACTAGGTTCTTGGATAATCTCAAAAGAGTTTTGCAGTGTTGTGAAGAAACTAATCTTATTCTAAATTGGGAGTAATGCCATTTTATGGTCAAAGAAGGGATAGTCCTTGGACACAAGGTATCAGGTAAGGGAACTGAAGTTGATAGAGCTAAGGTCGAGGTAATAGAGAGAATGCCACAACCTAGGGATATTAAAGGTATAAGAAATTTCCTTGGTCATGTGGGTTTTTATAGAAGGTTCATTAGAAATTTCTCTGGAATATCTAAACCTTTGACTAACCTCCTACAAAAGGGAATAAGATTTAATTTTGATGATAAGTGTCTTGAAGCCTTTGATAGACTAAAAAATGTTTTGTCTCGTGCTCCTATTATTAAATCACCTATCTGGGATACAACCTTTGACTTAATATGTGAAGCTAGTGATGATATTGTAGGATTAACTCTGGGACAACATATTGGTTATAGATTTAATATTATACATCATGCTAGTAGAACTCTTAATGATGCTCAAAAGAATTAACCTAAGGAAGAAAAGGAACTTTTTGCTGTATTTTTCTCTGTGATAAATTTCATTTTTATATAGTTGATGCAAAGGTAAGAGTTCACACGGATCATGATGGCTTAAAGAACTCCTTGAGAGGAAAGACCATAAGCCAAAATTGATCCGTTGGATTCTTTCACTTCAAGAATTTGAGTTGCAGATTATGCAGAGGCAAGAAATAAAGATGTTGGATGAAGTGTCCATGATTACCCAACAAGACACCAATCTTATTGAGAGGAACTTTAGTCCTGGTGATTTTCTTTTATGAGAATTATTCAATGAATTAAGGTCAATTCCTCCAAGAGAGAAGAAGTCTTTATTGTGGGAGGGACTTTTCATCCTCGAATAAACAAAGGTAAGTGCAACGTAAGTGTTCTTACTCAAATAAGTGATTTGTTTTCACAATTTTTACTTTTGAAAATTTTGCTTTTGAATTCCTTGTGTTTTTCTGAAGTTTTAGAGGGGTTTTACCAACTATACGAGCGGAGCTATACGACCGGAGAGGAAGCTCCCGCCGTATAACTGGTTGTTAAACTCTCTGTATCATCTTCGTGAATTTTTTTCGCTATCTGAGCCTATACGGTCACAACTATACGACCGGAGCCAAAAATTCCGGCCGTATAGTTGGTCGTTAAACTCTCAGATGGGTTTTCTTTTTGGTGTCTGTATCTATATGGTCGCAATTATATGACTGGAGCCAAAATTCCGTCCGTATAGTTGGCCGTCAAACTCTCAGACACTTTTGATTTTCGGTGTTTATATCTATACGGTTGCAACTATACGACTGGAGCCAAAATTCTGGCTGTATAGTTGGTCGTTAAACTCTCAGACACTTTTTTGTTTGATCTTTCGTTTGTTATCTAAAAAAACGTTATTGTCGGTTCCGAGTCGTGATTTAATCGACCTAGACTCGAGATATTTGTAAATATCTGCCTAGAACCAACTATACGGCCAGAGCTATACGAGCTACGCCCGTATAGTTGGTCATTACGCGGCAGGAAGCTTCCAAATCCGTGATTTCTTTCCCTGTTTTGTTCAGATTCTTTTCTTGGGTGACAATTTGGTGTTTCTCGTGAGTTTTACCGACCTCTGACCCCCCTTATATACTGCCATTGTCTCTTGCTCTCTCTCTCTCTAATCATAATCTCTAGAAACCAATCTACCTCTTATTCACACGTGAGGACTCTCAACCAAGGGATAGAAGTCAAAAATAAAAGCTCCTATGGATATCGGAAGCAATAGAGAGCAAGGCAAGAAGATCAAGAATATCCCTATAGAGTTCCTCGACACCAACCATGGGTGTCAGAAGAGGGATTTGAAGGCCCTGGAGCTGAAGATTGAAGAGTTGGACAAGGAGAAGCCATGGACACCCAAACACATTCGATTGCTACGACTTTATCTTGATAAACTAGATGAAGATATCAAGCGGACAACCGAAGCAGGTTTTTCTATGAGCCTTAAGGAAATACAAACACTTCAGGATAACAATGAGTTCATTAAAGAACAAGTGAAGGTGCTGGAGAGGAATAATCTTCTCTACAAGCTGCGTGTTAAAGAATTAGAAGATGTCAATCAATCCCCCCACCTCAGGCTGGCCCGTGAGGAGAAGATACCGCGTGCGATGGTGCCACAGTGATCTACAACAATCACGGTATCAAATAATTGCAAGGGATTATTTGATCCCGCCTAGCTTGATTCCAAGCTTGGAGAGATCTTTAAGACCTTGTAGTCTATCCTATAAGTTTTTATTACTATTTTCGCATTAATTCAAACTAGCAATAAAGTTTGCATCATTAGAATTCCCTTCAGGAATAGTCGGTCCCTTTTATGAAATTCTAAGTTTATTATTATATATGGAGCAATATTGAGTTTGTGTTTGCTTTATTGATATATAAATGACTTGAGTATAATTTTACTTGCACTTGATGATAGAAATAGGAGTCTTCCACACCATTGGTATTAATGGAACACCTAAAGATAATTTGGTCAACATGTTGTATGTCTACGGTTTGATTTAAGAAAAAATATCTATACAGTTAAGTTGAAGAAACCTTGAACAAAGAAAAATGAAAGTACTATCAAAATAGAGTGAGAACAAGTCGAGATAGAAGCTTCAAGTCATAAGAATGCTTCATATACAATTGGAATTTGGTAATTGAGATCCTTAAACTTTGAATTCCTACATAAAGTGGAATGTATGGCTAGCTCCTTTGCATAGCACTTAAACAAAAGTGTGAGCATATATATAAAAGAAAAAAAAGGAAGAAGAAAAAGGGCAAGTGTGCAAAGAGCAAGTAGACATATACCACTATATTGTAGTATGACAAAGAGACACTTTTGAGATTCCGAATCCCAAGTGAATACATTGATCCTAAAACACTTGGGAGTACCTCGCTAACTCATTCGGTCGAACTGGATACTTTTATATTATGTTGAGATTCATATTTTATGAACTATTGATCACTAAGGTGTGGAAGCCTGCTAATACTATTCATATTGTTCGAGTAAGGTACTATTCATGAACTTATTCCCATGTATCGTACATGATAAACACATGCTGCAACTGCCTCATTTATTTTATCGACTTAGCTTCATGAATATGAGGATCACATCCATTAAGCTAAAACTTGCTCGGGATGAGCAAGAGTCTAAGCTTGGGGAAGTTGATGAGTGCATATTTGCATCATGTTTTATATTATTATTTTGCATTGTAGATGTAGGATCTTGGTATTTTATGGTGCTCGCGTGCATATTTTATGTCTGTTTTCACCAGGATCAAGACATATGATGGATCCAATGGATATAATTTTTGGAGCAGTTGTACTGTGGAGAAAAGGAGTCAAAAACAACATAAATCGCTTATTTGGGAAATATTAATAATACTAGAAGAAAACCAAAAGCGAACAAGGGAGGCAGAGAGTCCAACGACCAACTATACGACTGGAGCAAATTTTCCGGCCGTATAGTTGGCATCGCCTCCGCCTCGTCAAATAGTTTCGCCCCGTGCAATTAGTTCGAGGAGAAGACATATAGAACACCCAGAAATCGCAGAAACCTCACCTCCGGAACGCATCTGGAGGGGGAACTCATCCGCCAAGGATCCATCTTCGCCTTGCGCAGATCCGGGAGGCTAAGGCATCGATCTTCATCATCCACCATTGCATCACCACCATCTCCATCCATCCTATTTACATCTTGTCTAGATCTTGTTGTAATTCTGGTACTCGTTGTGGATTTATACAAGTACTATTCATCTATAATTGTTTCCATTACCATTGCTATGATGTTGATTTCCTCCATGTTTAAGTAGATCATTAGTTCTTGGGGAGATGGAGAAACCCTAGTATAAAATTGAAATAAGATAAAGTCTATTATGATATTCATTGATGTGACCATGTGTTAGATTTTCTACATCTTGATATTGAGATAAGTCGACCTCTCAATATTTGCCTCTCATGGGGACTTGATGGAGGAAACTATTTGTTGATAGATGGAGGTGTGCTAGCACTTACAGTGACTATAAATCTGTTGGCACCCCTTACGTATCAACTTGGGAAACCGAGGATACTCACGGAACACTATCCATGCCATGGGATACGTCCTACGGGATTACGTCCCTTAATAGCGCAGTAATTCGATTGATGTCGATTACTGACTGATGTGGTTATGAGGATGATGTGAGCCTATTTGTCCAATTACGGAGTTCCTCCCACACATACATAGTCGAGAATGGTCATGATGATAATCTTTATCTTAGATCCTTATAATGCTAGTGGTGTATTCGCTACTCCCTGAGAATGATGTTCCCCTATTACACTTCCAATCTCTCTTACATACGCGATACTTACTTTCTGTACTCAGTTGTTTTACTTTACTTTATTATTGCTCTTATACCTAAAACTCAAAAACACTTTTTTACACAATACTCGCATTTTATCTTGTCACTTAGAACTTTATCTAGCATTTCTATTGTAATATTTATTTCAAGAGTTATTAGACTTCAGACTCCTGCTCCCTGTGGGATCAATATGTTTTTTTCGAAACTAGCTACAAACGATTTTTGCACTTGCAGTCATCAACCTTGAGATCGGATGGGTATGACTACACACTCCATGATCCCGCATGAGCGTAACACGATCACGGTCTTCAAGGATATGGTGCCGCTATCTTCCTCCGTTACTGCATTACTTCCTAGACTAGATAAATCCTGGGCATTAGAGCGTTCTGCATAGTAGAATTTTTGTTTTCTTCCACGGAACCACGCCACTAATGTGCTTAGATGGGTAGAGAAATGAGAATTTCTCGTTTGCCTTGACCTCCACTTAATATGTGACTTCCCTGTGACTCAAAATGATTTAACATCATCATAGAAATGCAAACATATAAAATTGAAAAAAAAACTTTGGGCAAGCTACCATATTTTCTTGTTAGGCTAAATCACGTTCATATACTTAGGGCATACATTCGGGATAATTGATTATGAATGTTGGCTTAAGGCCAGATGCCTTTTCGTAAACATGAGCATTACCAACAAGCGAGAGCAAGTAAAAAGATTTTTGGAGAAACTAGTTGTACGTTCTTTATATGCTCTAGGTCATTGTGAGATCAGGCACATGGCTTAATATGAATGATAGAATACTCATACCAACAAGTTGCAACTTATTTTTTGGAAGCTCATTCGAAAAGAACTCTAAGGTTAAGCGTGTTTGGCCTGGAGCAATTCTAGGATGGGTGACCGACCGGGAAATGGGTACCGGGTACGCACGAGTGAGGACAAAGTACGGAGAAAAGACTAGTGTTGCTCTGTAGGGCCAATCTAGATATTTTATTAAGCTGTCAGGAGTGACACCCTCCGGGCCCAGTGGATGGGGTGTTACAAGTGGTATCAGAGCCGATCCTTGCGGTTAAAACGGGTGTGTGCGGGTCAGTGGTGGGACATGTGGAGCATGATGCGTGTGGCCCAAAGTGGACACGGCATGACACATGTGCCGACACTGGACGCACAAACACATGCCAAGAGGGAACGTTCCTGGGGTGTCCTTGATCGATGAGGGCATTGATCTTCTAAAGGGTGGTTTATGTGAGACCAGGCACATGGCTTAATAGGATTGATAGAATAATCATACCAACAAGTTGCAACTTTTTTTTCGGAAGCTCATTCAAAAAGAACTCTAAGTTTAAGCGTGCTTGGTCTAGAGCAATTCTAGGATAGGTGACCGACCGGGAAGTGGATACCGGGTGCGCACGAGTAAGGACAAAGTGCGTAGAAAAGACTAGTGTTGGTCTGTGGGGCCAGACTAGATATTCTATTAAGCTGCCAGCAGTGACACTCCCCCGGGCCCAGTGGACGAGGTGTTACAGTCATTTAGTTACAACTAACCTCTATATGTTTGTACTGTAGAAACGTGTATTACATTTTCTGTTAAGAGTCATACACTCTAAAACACACTACCAAGCCCCATGGATACTTAAGGATACTATAACTAATTAAATTATGTGTGCGCCCTACCCTTCATTAAGGGGCATAAATATAATTTTGGAGTAACATACTACTTTTGTTTACTTAGATATAGACTGCAATTGTTCTAATAAACACTTTTATTAAATATTCCCAAAATAAACATTTAAACATTTTTAGCAACAAAATATAGTTTATTTTAATGCAAGAGAATGTATTTTTAAATATAAATATAAGATTTTCTCTGTGGCAATTATGTATCTTAATATGTATGAGCGTGCTTATAGTTTGAATTTTGATAAATATATATGAAAATATATTTATACATGATACCAAATGATGGATGGATAGAAATGATATACATTTATTTCTGAGATCAATTGCGATGAAGTAAAAGAGTTTAATAAAAATATGTGAGAACGGTCCATTTAAACTTTTCATAGGCCTACAATAAAAAAACCGATGCCATTGGTATGATATGCTGCTGAGAGGTATTAGGTTCTAGTGTTATCCTATGTCCCCGTAAATGAAGAAGCAACATGAAGTATAAGTTCATAAATGACCACAAAATATAACATAAGAACTAAACAAACCAATATATTATTGCAATTCCTTTTGAAACCCATCAACTAACGTGCTCATGTATTCATAAGAACTTAATGAACTACTCACAAACCGAAAACATAACAATACTTAGGGGCACAATCATATTACCTATAATCCAAAAGTATAAAACTTCATAAAATACTCAAAATAAAACACCTCACCAAATGAACACACTATATCAATCAAAAATAAGAAGAAGTGATTATAGGCTTCAATGCACACCGATTTCATGTAGAGATCGGCAAAGATGGACATGGAGACAATGTTGTGGGAAATAATATTCATGAACAATAGAAGATGGTACTAACCACATAGCCTATGTGTTTGTAATGCGATGACAAAAAAATTCTGGGGGGGGGGGGGGGGGGATGGCCCAATCCATCCTCTCTAGGCCAAGGGCTTCTCTATTTCGCAACCACCTCTCGTGTCCTTCATAATGCAGCATTTGTTTAGTTGGGATGGGACATGTAGGTAAAAAGGGAGGCCACTATGAGGTTCCTGGCTATATGCACCTAAGTGGCACTCGATCAGGCCTTATGAGGTCCACATGCCATCTGGACTCCTCCGCTCTGACTGATGCTCTTTCTTGATGTAAAATTGGTGATGGATTGTTTTCCTGTTTTTTAAACTCTAAAAATGTCTAATTAGTGATCCTTTCCATTTTGCAATGATCTAGCTATCATTATGTATATTTATGCAATAAAACATTAGTTCTAGATAAAATATGTACAATATGGATGAAATCGTAAATGAGAACGACATGCTCACCTGCTAATTTCTTGATGCAAATGCGTGTATCAACACAAAAAGTATAATGTAAAATTAAATTTCATCAAACATATCAACATTAACCTATTCACAATTACAAATATAAGGATGTACTTGGTTCATAACTTGGGATGTTCGTTCACAACATACTGCATATTGTATTTTTGTTCTCTGAACGAAAAAAAACAACCCCATGTTTTGGTTTTCCTAGTGAAGAAAGGAGGAATGCCCTATTCGGTGTATGAATACTAGCGTGTATTTGTCTAGATTGCTCGGGTGAGAAGGAGCTGGAGCGGCGAGTTACAAGAAAGCAGTTTCATATATGAAATGCCAAAAATACCCATGCTTAATGAAAAATATTATTAAGTGCTCATTAAACATGGCTCAGTTGTGTATGATACAGTGTAGACATGGTTAGCGAATTGATTTAGCTTAATTTAATTGTCGACATCTCATGCCAGAACAAGAAGCTGGTGTCCTTTAAGAAAAGAGGTCGTTGGGCCTCGTTGCTGCCATCGGTGGTGCCACCATTGCCCGTGGAGGCGGCTCAAGGGCGAGGACAACAATGACACATGCAGGATATACAACTGGGAAAGTGGGGACATTTCTTGTAAATGTTGCAAACGTTAGGGCAGTTTTGTAAACAATTTGGGAAGGCGACACAGCCGAGGATGCGGGAAGCATGTGTTTTGGTGCTTCCCAGTGTATTTTGTACCAGCACTTAGCATTCCTTTTTTAGAATTACGACACTTTATTCGTCAAACAATGTTGTTAGATGGTACATCCCTGATGCAATCTAAGATAATAGTACCAGAAAAGGAATAAACATAAAGAAAACAACAATGAGCTAAATGACGTGTCATTATATTTCAATTACTTCCAAAGAACTTGAAAACACAGGTCTTGAACCTCACACATCGATCGAGATCGAACCTCCAGAATGACACAAAGAATAACAAGAATAAGAACATGTCACTGTCATCGCTACCAATCGGAGTCCATGCAAGGCTTATACCTGGAGAGTGATCTGACAATGAAGCAATATGAGTAGTTTGGCCCTACCGCTGACCATCGAGCTCCTCCACATGTTTAGGAAGTCACGACACCTCAAGTCATCACAACCATGTCGCCGCCCAAACACGTCCGTCGGTCTAGGACCCTCGTCCCGGCTTTCCTGCTACAAGTGGCATGCACCCATGGCACTTCTGAAGGATGGTGAGGGATACCAGGACCTCCTGCCTCAATCTACACCACCACCTCTCAACTCCGCAAATCGCACCGTTGTCCCTGGCATGGAGCCTCCATAGGGACTACCTTATGTGGTATCACGAGCCCCCCCCCTAACTGTTCCTTTGCAGCCCCTGAGTTCGTGGGCGAGTGCATCATGGTACCCGAATTACCTATAATTGCCGCGTTTCGCAAAGTTGGGGTGCCAACTACCGCGAGGGGCGATTTCGAGACAAACTCGTTCATGTGTGTATATTTGCATCATGTTTTACATTATTATTTTGTATTGTAGATGTAGGATCTTGGTATTTTACGGCGCTCGCGTGCATATTTTATGTCTGTTTTCACCAGAATCAGGACAGATGATGGATCCAATGGATCCAATTCTTGGAGCAATTGTACCGAGGAGAAAATGAGTCAAAAACAACGTAAATCGCTTATTTGGGAAATATTAATAACACCAGAAGAAAACCAGAAGCGAACAAAGGAGACAGAGGGTTCAACGACCAACTATACGACCATAATAAAATTTCTGGCCGTATAGTTCCGGCCGTATAGTTGGCTCCGCCTCCGCCTCCTCAAATAGTTTTACCCCGTGCAACTGGATCAGAGAGACAGCATACAGAACACCCAGAAATCGATGAAACCTCACCTCCGGAAGGCATCTGGAGGGGAACTCATCCACCGGGGATCCATCTTCACCCTGCGTAGATTCGGGAGATAAGGCATCGATCTTCATCATCTACCGCTGCATCACCACCATCTCCATCCATCCCATCTACATATTGTCTAGATCTTGTTGTAATTTCCGTATTCGTTGTGGATTTATACAAGTACTATTTATCTATGATAGATTCCATTGTTCTTGCCATGATGTTGATTGCCTCCATGTCTAAGTAGATCAATAGTTCTTGGGGAGATGGAGAAACCCTAGTATGAGATTGAAATAAGATAAAGTCTATTATGATATTCATCGATGTGACCATGTGTTATATTTTCTACATCTTGATGTTGAGATAGGTCGACCTCTCAATATTTTCCTATCATGGGGACTTGATGGAGGGAACTACTTGTTGATAGACGGAGGTGTGTTAGCACTTATAGTGACTACAAAGTTGTTGGCACTCCTTACGTATCAACTTGAGAAACCGAGGAAACTCACGGAACACTATCCATGCCATGGGATACGTCCTACGGGATTACGTCCCTTAATAGCGCAGTAATTCGATTGATGTCGATTGCTGACTGTTGTGGTTATGAGGATGATATGAGCAGCGGTTGCTGCCCATTTGTCCAAATACAGAGTTCCTCCCACACATACATAGTTGAGAATGTTCATGATGATAATCTTTATCTTAGATCCTTATAATGCTAGTGGTGTATCCGCTACTCCCTGAGAACGCTTTTCCCCTACTGCACTTCCAATCTCTCTTACATACGCGATACTTACTTTCTGTACTCAGTTGTTTTATTTTACTTTATTATTGCTCTTATACCTAAAACCGAAAACACTCTTTTACACAATACTCGCATTTTATCTTGTTACTTAGAAATTTATTTAGCATTTCTATCGTAATATTTATTTCAAGAGTTATTATACTTCAGACTCTTGCTCCCTGTTGGATCGATATCTTTATTTTGAAACTAGCTACAAACAATCTGTGCACTTGCATTCATCAAGCTATTTTCTAGCGCTGTTGTCGGGAAGCTAGGTGTTGTAGGTCTTTTAGTTTTTGATTATTTATTTTTGTCTTTCTAAATTCTAATTTAAGTTACAGGTTTCTACCAACATGATGGAGTTTGAGCATACAACTAGTGATAACCCACTCAACTACTTTGGGAAGCCCTATGATATTTATAAAAGAGACAACTCCAATGAGAAGACAAGGAGGTTTAAAATAAATCCTCTACTACTTGGTATTTTAGACAACAAGCAATTTACTGGAGATGAAGAAGATCCTGATCCATATGAGCATATTGCATGTTTCAAAGCTATATGTGACACTTTTCAATTCATGGGATATACCACTGATGAGGTAAGGGTTAAGCTTTTTAGTCAGACTTTGACAAGTACAGCTCTCTCATGGTATAGATCTCTACCCCCTGAAGACACTACTACTTGGGATAATCTAGCCTCTGAATTTCTAGCAAAATATTATCCATTATCAAAATCTTTTGGAATCATGCGTCTGATACATTGCAAATGTATCTATAAGTTTTTATGTTCCATGCTTGGTTTTATCTACTTTCTTGTGTTTTGCCCACACTTTGGAGTACTTTTCATATGATTTCTTGGACTAACCTATTAACAAGAGCCATAGTGCCAGCTGCCTGTTTTCTGCTGTTTTTGGTTCTAGGAAAGTCAGAAAATGAATATTCTCGGAATTGGATGGGACAAAAGCCAAAGTCATTATTTTACCGGGGGACACCTGGAGCCAGAATACGAGACGGAGAAGGGCCAGAGGGCAGCCACACCACCTGGCCATGTGGCCAGGCTTGGCCCGCGCCAGGGGGTGGTGTGGCTAGCCCAAGCACCCCCTCGGCCTCTCCTTCCGCCTATATTGCCTCTGATACGGAAACCCTAAGTACCCGATCAAAAATCTACGAAAGAGTCTGTAGCCGCCGTCATCTTCATCCCTACATCGGGAGGGGTCTGAAGCTCTTCCCGGCACCCTACCGGAGAGGTGAATTCACCCTGGAGGCCTTCTTCATCATCATACAAGCCTCAGGTGTGATGCGTGAGTAGTTCATCTCTGGACTACGGGTCCATGTAGTAGCTAGATGGCTTGTTCTCCTCCTTTGTGATTTCATGTTTAGATCTTGTGAGCTCTGTTCATGATCAATATCATCTATTTGTAATTCTGCATGTTGTGTTTGCGGGGATCCGATGGATATTGAGATGCTATTTCAGATTGATTATTGATTCTATCATGTCTTTGTTATTTGTGATCTTGCATGCTTTCTGTTGTTAGTAGCTATCTTGGCCAAGTAGATGCTAGAAACTCCAAGAGTTGGTATTTATGCTCGATAGTGGGTTCATGCCTCTGGTAATCTGGGGAAGTGATAGAAATCTCTAGGGTACTAGATGTGCTGTTGCTACTAGGGAGAAAATAACAATCCTTTGTTCATAGAACAATCGTATTGTTTACTTTACACGCAATTTGTAATGCGATTATCTATTGCTTGCAACTTAATACTGGAGGGGGTTCAGATGATAACCTGAAGGTGGATTATTAGTTATAGATGCAGTTGGATGGCGGTCTATGTATAACGTTGTAATGCCCAATCAAATCACAAAGGAGTCAAGATGAGTAGTATATGCTTGTATGCTTTCTCGATGTTTGTCAATTGCCCCGCTGTAATTTGTTCACCCAACATGTTATCTATCTTAAGGAGATCCACCTCTAGTGAACTATGGACCCCGGTCCTTTCTTTTACTTTCAATCTATAATCAACTGTTTACTGCTTTGTGTTTACTTTCTGCAAACTATTACTTCCTTCCATTCGATACGTTTAATCCTTTGTTTTCAGCAAAACCAGTGAGATTGACAACCTCATCGCAAGTTGGGGACAGAGTTCTGTGGTTGTGTTGTGCAGGTCTCCACGTTGCTGCTGGCACCGGTAGTGCGCTCTGCCAACGTTCAGCTAGCTACACCTTTGGGGTGTTTCCTTGCTACTACTGGATTGATAACCTTGGTTTCATAACTGAGGGAAACTTACTGTTGTGCTCATCATACCTTCCTCTTGGGGTTCCCCAACGAGCTTGTTAATACACGAGTCAGCAAGTAATTTTCTGGCGTTGTTGCCGGGGACTAAAGAAGAAGAAGCTCCCACGTCAACAACACGCCATCAAAAGTATTTCTGGCGCTGTTGCCGGGGAGTCAAGGAAATCTTCACAAGGGGAGTCCCTCATAACCAATCTATTTACTTTGTTATTTTTGTTTTGCTTAGTTTCTTTTTTCTTTGTTGGCTTGTTTCTTTATCAAAAACACAAAAAAAATAGTTTTACAAGTTTGCTTTCTTTATAAAAAACACAAAAAAATGACTACTCTTGAAAATACTAAGTTGTGTGACTTCACTAGCACCAACAACAATGATTTTATGAGCACACCTATTGCTCCACCTGTTCCTGAAGCTACTTCCTTTGAAATAAAACCTGCTTTACTCAATCTTGTTATGGGAGAACAATTTTCTGGTATTGGTAATGAAGATGTCACCAAGATCTAAATAACTTTGTTGAACTTTGTGAGATGCAAAAGCATAGGGATATAGATGGAGATATTATTAAGCTAAAATTGTTTCCTTTCTCTTTGAGAGGAAAAGCTAAAGAATGGTTGAATTCCTTAATTAGGAATAGTATTGATTCTTGGACTAAATGCAAAGATGCTTTCATTAGAAAATAGTATACTCCTGCTAAGATTATATCTATGAGAAGTGAAATAATGAAGTTTACACAATCTGATAATGAACATGTTGCTCAAGCTTGGGAAAGAATGAAATCTTTGGTAAAGAATTATCCCACTCATGGACTGACTGCTCGGATGATCATCCAAAAAATTTATGCATGATTGAACTACTCTTGCTGCTGGAGGTACCTTTATGACCATTACTTTGGGTGCTGCAACAAAGCTTCTGGTTAATATGATGGTTAACTACTCCGAATGGCATACTGAAAGAGCTCCACAAGGTAAGAAGGTAAATTCTATTGAGGAAACCTCCTCCTTGAGTGATAAGATTGATATTATTATGTCCATGTTTGTTAATGGGAAAGCCCATATTGATCCAAATAATGTTCCCTTAGCCTCTTTGGTTGATCAAGAAGAGCAAGTTGATGTGAACTTTATAAGAAATAACAATTTTGGGAACAATGCTTATGGTAATAACAATTATAGGCCCTATCCTCCTAATAATACTTATGGTTATAATGGCAAACCTGGAGCACCTAGTGAGGGAAGAATTTTAGAAGTTGAAAGAGCCACTAAAAACTTCATGAAAATGCAATATGAGCAAAATAAACTATTCACCAAAACTATGGAGGAACAATCTACCATTTTGAAGAACATTAGCCATCAACTTGAGAGTCTAAATAGGGAAATTCCTAGTTTACAATTGAAACTTTCTAATGCTGAAAGAAATATATCATCTTTGTCTGAAGCTCAATCCTCTTTGATTAATAAAATGGCTGCTAAACCTGAAACTATTGATAATCCCTTTGCAGCTACTAATGCCATACAAGTAAGAATTGATGAAAATGTTAGACTATTAGCTGAATTACATGCTAAGTGGGAAAGAAAAGATGAAATTGCTAGAAACATTAGTGTTTCTACTATCACTACCACTAGTGTTGAGGCTAGTAATAGCTCTACTACTTTAGATGATGATTATGATTTTGATCTTGATGGTTGCAACATCTCTGAAGTTATTAAGTTCCTGCAAAAGCTTGCTAAAAGTCCTAATGCTAGTGCTATGAACATGGCCTTTACAAAACACATTACTGATGCTCTCATAAATTTTAAAGAAGAAAAGATGAAACATAAGGCTTCTATTCCTATAAAACAAGAAGATGGTTGGGAACCCATCATTAATATGAAAGTGAATGATTTTGATTTCAAAGCTTTATGTGATCTTGATAGTAGTGTTTCTATTATGCCTAGAAGGATTTATGATATGCTTGATTTGCCTCCACTTGAAGATTGTTATTTGAATGTCCCACTTGATGATAATGCTAAAAAAACTCATGGGGAGTATTAATGATGTTCTTATATGGTTCACAATGCCTATATACCCATTGATTTCTATGTTTTGGATGTTGAATGCAATGCTTCTTGTCCTATTACTTTGGGAAGACCTTTTCTTAGAACTGTTGGTGCCATTATTGATATGAAAGAAGGCACCATTAAATATCAACTCCCACTCAAGAAAGGTATAGAACACTTCCCTTAGAAGAGAGAGAAGATTTATTTTACCTCTCCTATGAAAACAAAATTTGCTCTTAATGCTTTTTCATTTGAGAACACTTGATTCTTTTTCTTGCTTCTTATGCCTAACTTAAAGGCGTTAACGAAAAGTACTTATTGGGAGATAACCCAAAAGTTTTAGATGAGTCTTGGAGGTTATTACTTCAGTAATAACCACTCCTTATCCTTTTTATTTACTTTTTGTGCCAAGAGTAACCTCTAATGAGAGAGAAGTTGCTGTCCCGAAACAGATTTCTGTGCTTCAGCGTAAAAATTCGTGTAAAATCTCTGTATGTCCTTTTGAGGCGTATATTTTTGTGCTTCTGCCTCAGGTTGTTATATAACTTTCGTTAGTTCAACACTTTTTGATTTGAGCAACAGAAGGTCTTCGAAAAAATTCGTCTTTACCTGCTGGTCTGTTTTGACAGATTTCTGCCATTTTCTGCATTTGCTTCTTGTTGGTTCCTTTTTGAGTTCTTTTGGGGAATTGAGCTTTCTGAGGGAAGTGCTACAGTAGCTTGTGTTTTAATGGAAGTTTTATTGGTGTTATAACTGAACCTAAAGACCTATTATCTTGAGTGCACTAATGTTGCTAATAAAGATTGTGTGAAGTTTTGTATAAAGGAAAAATTTCAGGTGTATGGAAGGAATGAGTAATGAGATGAAGGATGGACTAAAGCTCAAGCTTGGGGATGCCACGCATTTCACCCCAATAAATATCCAAGAAATACAAGCGTCAAAGCTTGGGGATGCCCAAGGAATCCCCCTCTTCATGAATAAAAATCCCAAGTTTCTTCCAAACACTTCATTTTTATTGTTTCATGCACAGTTGTGTTGTTCTTGGAGCGTCTTCTTTTTCACTTTCATTTTGGTTTTTCATTTTCTTGGTTTGCTTAGTTTGCTGAATAAATTGGTTGGACCCCCTCTTTCATACATTGTTTTTCAAATGGTTTGGTTTGGATTGGAAAAGAGTAGGAAAGTTCATGGTTAAGTGGTAAAGAGAGCTTGTTTTCGACTATAGCCTATGATTTGTCATGCCATGCTTGATATTGTTTTGGCTTTATTCTTAGTATTCTTTACTGTAGCATGACTTGTTATAAACAATTAAGATTTCTTAATGTGCCTTTGAAGAATCATGCGTTGTTTTAGCATATTAAAGCATAGTATTGTGGTATTCTCCTTTGATGCTTTATTTGGGTTGACTTGGCGCATGCTCACACCATGTTATGACTATCCCAAGTCACCATAGACTTTATGATCCTTTAGTTTTCAACTTGTAGTATCACTTTATGCTTTGATCAATGATGTTTTGTCACTCTGCATGATTATGGCCATTATTGCTCTCTTAGTTTGTCGCTCCTAGTCTTTTGCTAGCCTCCGCAACCAAGTATGAGTTCCACTCATGCATCCAACTCCCTAAACCAAGTTAATCGAAAGGTCCACCATAACTACCTATTATCATATGCTATTCCAAGTATATTCATGTTTTTGTTTACCTTCCAAATTAAACTTGTTATGATAAAACTAGTGATTAAAGCTCTCATGAACTTGATGGCACACTTTACTTTTCTTGCCCTTAATAAACTTGAACCATTGTGTCGTCTATGTTTTATATGCTTGCACTTATTTTTTGGGGATTAGCAGAACCATGCTGTCATGGGGAACACTTTCAACATTGCACGGGTACTTTGTACCTAGTTGATATCATGCTCTTTTGTCTATGGATGTCGTTAGTGTGAAATGAAAGGGGAGCTTGTAAGTCCATGGCGTTATGTATATGTGTTAGAGAAACGCCTGGGCCGCTGGTCTAATCCATGCTGACATGGTGGAAACCTGCAGCGTAACCATAATGAGTTATCTATGAAGCATTCTTATAAAAAAAGAGTCCGATATTGAGAAAAAAGAGAAAAAGAAAAAAATATAATTAAAACAGGAAAGAGAGAAAAAAGCACCATATTCCCATGATAAATAAGAAGATTGCTGAGATGCTCGTTGTCTGCTTGCCTTGTCATTTTGATATGGGGATTCTTCCGTATCATCGGGCAAGGGGTACCCCGTTGGCGGTTCTCTATGATACACATGTACTTACGATGACAAGAACTTACCGGTGACTAAACTTGAGTAGCATGAGGAGCGGCCCTTGTATTCAAGGGACATGAGATTTCTAACTTATACTTCGTCAAGCATGTACACCATAGTTTGTTCACTTTAACCTTAATCACTTCAAGATGCTTATGATAGGGGCAATGAGAGATGAAAGCTATTAAGTACCATAATTTTTGGAAGCTCTTTATGAAACTTGAATCCCTACTTCTTTCTATGAAGGCCTTTCTTCCACTTATATATTGAGTCTCCACCTTCTATCTTTATGCACCTACTTTGAGAGCATAGTGGCCATTCTTAGTTTTATGTGAATTGTCCCAATACTTGTTGATTGATGCATACCTTGATATTGCTTGTTTTAAACTATTTGTATCTAGTCACTCTTATAAACTTTGAAGGTGTCATGTGCATTTCTATTTGCTACTCTATGAGGGACAAGCTGAATATCACTATCCTATGTTTTGTTTATGTGAAATAAACAAACGTCTTGCAAAGCATTGTTATTCATGAATCTTTTGTTTGTGCCTTTTCATGTTGCAACATAGTTTCTTTGTCTTATTGCTAGAACTTTGTCTTTCATGTTATGATTGAATTACTATGATCCCAACTTTGAATGTTTTACAAATACTTTGATCAAGTTTATGATGGTGCACGTCACCTCAAAAATTATTCTTTCTTTTTATCACTTACCTACTCGAGCACGAGCAGGAGTTAAGCTTGGGGATGTTGATACATTACAAATGTATCTATAATTTTTGATGTTACATGCTTGGTTTTATCTACTTTCTTGTGTTTTTCCCACACTTTGGAGTACTTTTCATATGATTTCTTGGACTAACCTATTAACAAGAGCCACAGTGCCAGCTGCCTGTTTTCTGCTGTTTTTTGGTTCCAGGAAAGTCAGAAAATGACTATTCTCGGAATTGGCGGGACAAAAGCCAAAGTCATTATTTTACCGGGGGACACCTAGAGCCAGAATACGAGACAGAGAAGGGCCAGAGGGCGGCCACACCACCTGGCTGTGCGGCCAGGCTTAGCCCGCGCTAGGGGATGGTGTGGCTAGCCTAGGCACCCCCTCGGCCTCTCCTTCCGCCTATATATTGCCTCTGATACGGAAACCCTAAGTACCCGATCAAAAATCCACGAAAGAGTCTGTAGCCGCTGTCATCTCCATCCCTAGATCAGGAGGGATCTGGAGCTCTTCCCGGCACCACGGAGAGGGAATTCACCACAGGCCTTCTTCATCATCATGCAAGCCTCCGGTGTGATGCGTGAGTAGTTCATCTCTGGACTACGGGTCCATGTAGTAGCTAGATGGCTGGTTCTCCCCCTTTGTGCTTTCATGTTTAGATCCTGTGAGCTCTATTCATGATCAGGATCATCTATTTGTAATTCTGCATGTTGTGTTTGCGGGGATCCGATGGATATTGAGATGCTATTTAAGATTTATTATTGATTATATCATGTCTTTGTTATTTGTGATCTTGCATGCTTTCCGTTGTTAGTATCTATCTTGGCCAAGTAGATGCTAGCAACTCCAAGAGTTAGTATTTATGCTTGATAGTGGGTTCATGCCTCTGGTAATCTGGGGAACTGATAGAAATCTCTAAGGTACTAGATGTGTTGTTGCTACTAGGGTTAAAACAACAATACTTTGTTCATAGAATAATCGTATTGTTTACTTTACACGCAATTCGTAATGCAATTATCCGTTGCTTGCAACTTAATACTGGAGGGGGTTCGGATGATAACCTAAAGGTGGATTATTAGTCATAGATGTAGTTGGATGGCAGTCTATGTATGTTGTAATGCCCAATTGAATCTCAAAGGAGTCAAGATGAGTAGTATATGCTTGTATGCTTTCTCGATGTTTGTCAATAGTATCGCTATAATTTGTTCACCAAACATGTTATCTATCTTAAGGAGAGCCACCTCTAGTGAACTATGGACCCCGGTCCTTTCTTTTACTTTCAATCTACAATCAATTGTTTACTGCTTTGTGTTTACTTTCTACAAACTATTACTTCCTTCCATTCGATACGTTTAATCCTTTGTTTTCAGCAAACCCGGTGAGATTGACAACCTCATCGCAAGTTGGGGACAGAGTTCTATGGTTGTGTTGTGCAGGTCTCCATGCTGCTACTGGCACCGGTAGTGCGCCCTGCCAATGTTCAGCTAGCTACACCTTTGGGGTGTTTCCTTGCTCCTACTAGATTGATAACCTTGGTTTCATAACTGAGGGAAACTTACTACTGTGCTCATCATACGTTCCTCTTGGGGTTCCCCAACGACCTCGTTAATACACGAGTCAGCAAGTATTTTTCTGGCGCCGTTGCCGGGGACTAAAGAAGAAGAAGCTCCCACGTCAACAACATGCCATCAGCATCTTATAATGACTTGGAGGAATCGCTCTAATGAAAGACTAGTAAGAGCTTATATTAGATTTAAACAGTTACTACGTCTATGTCCTCATCATTATTTACCTGAATGGTATTTATTGCATATATTTTATGGCGGTTTAATTGAACCTAATAAGATTGAACTAGACTCTTTCGCGGAAGGAGCCTTGATGATTCTTCCTATACCTAAAGCTTGGGATTTACTTAATACAATTCGTTATCATAGAGTTTCTTGGAATTTTGGTCTAGGAAGTGAACGAGGCATAGAAATAGAACATGACTGCATTCATGACTATAGTAAAAAGGGTCATGTTAAAGAATTATCTGAGGAACTTTACTTGGATTCAGATCTGGTGTTGCAAGTTGTTAAAGCTTTTACAGAACATATCAAAGCTCCAAAAGAGGGTCCGGTCAAGTATGATCCACCACCCGAACCTGAGAAGAAAAGAGAAGATAAAGTAACACTGGCCTCCCTAGAACCAATACATGAGATGCCTTTTGTAACATCCCAAATTCAGCAACCCTGATTAGTTGTCCAGAATGCAAAAATCAGGGGGAACAAAAACTTTTTCTTGTTACGTGTTGCAGTGTTTGCATGCTGATTGTCTGTGCTCATGTTTCTGATTGTATAGCTTATGATATACTCCTTACCTCAACATCAGTTGTTAAAAAGCTATTGAACAAAACCATCCTGGCTCAATTTACATATTCTCAAATGTTCTGGCATTTCAAAACCTAAGCCAAGATGCTTATGTAACCAAAACTATTTTAGTAGCTTCTATTGAAAAAACTATGGAGAGATATATAATATAATCTCCTTATGTTTTATAGACGGGACCTTCAACTATCCTTATCTCTAGGTTTCCCAAAACCTCCTTTTAATGCTTTTGAATTCTACTCTTGGTAGAGATACCAAGGACTCTTACCTTACTCAAACTCCAACCTTTCAAAATTTCCCATCCTCAACTCAAGCTAAGCTTGATGGTAACCCTAGTAGTAGTTGATTTGTTTGTAAGATGAATTGCCTTGATCTGCTGCTTGATTGGTCTGCTTAGGAGATAGTATGAGCTACCCTAGGAGCTCATCACTAGGATCAAGATATTTCCAAATCACCACACCCTAAACAAGAATACAATCTAGATCTAATCTCTAGCCACCAGGTGATCATCTAAAACCCTTAACCAGATCAATTATGTAGTAATCCATTCTAGAAGTTTCCAAGTCAATGAAGACCAATATCAAGCATGGATCCCTTCTACTCAATCCACTCTTCAACCTCATCCACTTGATGATACTTTGGTATCTTTCCATCCATCAAAAGCCTTCCCTCTCTTAATCTAGTCAAAAACCCTAAATCTACCAAATTTGGCCAAGTCTGGAAAACTATTTCCAACATCACCTTTTTGAATGCCCCCCTTTCTCCAACCGTGCGCATTTTTGGAAATGAATTTGAACCATCTTGTTAACCATCCTAAGGAATACCAAGGACCACCCTTTCCCTTGGTTAGATCATCCTCCAACCCACTTGTTCTTGATAGTTTCGCAGGCAAGAAAATAACTTCTCCTGCAAAACTAGTCAACTGGCCTACTTTGATAGAAGCTCACACCATCATACAACCTTCTATGGACCAACTATTTGCATGGTTGTGTTCTACTCTTATAGGTCTATCAACATCTACTTCACTTGTTCCAAGTGGTTCTTTGTGCTTCTTAAACCCACATGGTTTATAAGGCATCATGACTCATCTGGTATGGCAACCTTATTTTCAACAAAGTTTGCCATCACTTCCAGACCACATCAAATGTAACCAATCCAAATGCCTTCTACCATGATCATATATATGACTTGGTCTAACTATACATCTATCCCTTGCATCAACGTGAGCTCTGAGCTCCAAGATTTAACAAGGTTTTTGTGCTAAAAAAATAACATCACCCTAGATCCACAACTCCTTGTTTTCCATCTAATTCAAGTTGGATTTCCATTTCCCAAGGTTTCAAATGCTTGCTACACCTTGTATACATCATATACCTTGATCACCAAGATTTATCAAATATTATCCATAATTATTTTGGCCCAAAACCTATTAAATCCCCTTAATCAACAAAAACCTCAAAACTCCTTCTATAAAGGAAAGTTTGGTTTTTGCCAAAACACTTCTCCAACCTTTTTCTCAATTAAGTTACATATATCATACCCTACATTCCCTTCTTAAAAATAAATATTTTTGAGATCCTTTATTATTTCTTTTTGCCCTTTTTCTCAAATGGCAGAAATGGAATAATAATTATTTTAAATACTTTTAACCCCCAATAAATCTTGGGAAAAATCACCATAGTGTGAATTCCTATTTATGACCATCTCACATCAAAATCCAACTATGTCCAATGTAAATTTATCAAATAAGCTCCAATACTTCACTTCTGCAGTTTTTGAATAAATGAATTTAAGTGGACCAAACTTCATCAATTAATTCCCAAATAATTCAAGGATATGTACCTAGACCATATCCACCTACCAGCATCCTCACTTCTTATTTCCAAGATCAAAAATCATGAGGTTCTTCATGATCATCAAGATGGCCAAAAATGGAGAGATTCAGAAGCATGATCCAAAATTAAATCAAAACCTTCTCAAAATTGTCAAAAACTACTCCATAGCAACCAGCACTCCTCCCTGGTCAAGTCTACTGTAGCATTGCACCCATTTTGTCCTTTAGCTATTGGAGCAAGTGAGAGAGAGAAAAATCGATCAAGGCCATATCTTGCAAAATCTTCAACGCAGCAGCAACCACCTCCACTCCTCTCTCTTTGGTCGAGCACCAGGCCCACACTGCCTCCTAGCACCACCTAGATCGACCAACCAGTGACCAGCCCTCCTCCCCAAGCCCTCCATGGTCCTAGCTCACCATGGACCACACCCCTTTGGTTTAAATAGGCCAGAGGCCACCCCGCGCCTCCTCTGCCCCTCATTCACTCCCTCTGCTCCCCACTCACCTCCACCGAGCACCACTCCCTCTCCCCTGACCTGTTCTGCCCGAGAGAGAGAAAGAGAGGCACTTCAGCCTTTGCCCAAGATCTGAGCGTAGCTCTCCCTCTCCTGCCCCTTTTGCTCTACATGTCACCCTCCTGAGACCCCCTCTCGATTCTGCATCTAACCCTGGTGTTCTTTTCAACATGCAACAATAGCAGCAGCTCGGGAAGCAACTCTAGCGAGCTCCCGAAGCTACTTCCTCGACCACCATCGCGCGAGCTGCTTCCCGGAGGCAAACGCCGCTGTGCTGCCCCTCCCCGAGATCCCCGTCGACCACCGCGTCCTCCTGCACCCTCCCGGCACCTCTCGACATCTCAGGTAAGCACCCGCCGCCGCCCACTGATACATTGCAAATGTATCTATAATTTTTGATGTTCCATGCTTGGTTTTATCCACTTTCTTGTGTTTTGTTCCAACTTTGGAGTACTTTTATTATGATTTCTTGGACTAACCTATTAACAAGATCCACAGTGCCAACTGCCTATTTTCTGTTGTTTTTGGTTCCAGAAAAGTCAGAAAATGAATATTCTCGGAATTGGATGGGACAAAAGCCAAAGTGCCTATTTTTCCAGAAGGGATCAAGTGCCAGAATACGAGACGAAGAAGGGCTGGGGGCCGGCCACACCACCTGGCCCGTGCCAGGGGGTGGTCTGGCCACCCCTAGCACCCCCTCGGCCTCTCCTTCTGCCTATAAGTTGCCCTCGGGACGAAAACCCTAGGTACCCGATCAAAAATCCACAAAAGAGTCGGTAGCCGTTGTTGTCTCTGTCCCTAGATCGGGGGGATCTGAAGCTCTTCCCGGCACCCTGCCGGAGAGGGGAATTCACCCTAGAGGCCTTCTTCATCACCATGCAAGCCTTTGGTGTGATGCGTGAGTAGTTCATCCTTGGACTACGGATCCATGTAGTAACTAGATGGCTGGTTTCTCCTCCTTTGTGCTTTCATGTTTAGATCTTGTGAGCTCCGTTCATGATCAAGATCATCTATTTGTAATTCATACATGTTGTGGTTGCGGGGATCCGATGGATATTGAGATGCTATTTCAGATTGATTATTGATTCTATCATGTCTTTGTTATTTGAGATCTTGCATGCTTTCCGTTGTTAGTAGCTATCTTGGCCAAGTAGATGCTAGCAACTCCAAGAGTTAGTATTTATGCTCGATAGTGGGTTCATGCCTCTGGTAATCTGGGGAAGTGACAGAAATCTCTAAGGTACTAGATGTGTTGTTGCTACTAGGGAGAAAACAACAATCCTTTGTTCATAGAACAATTGTATTGTTTACTTTACACGCAGTTCGTAAAGCAATAATCTGTTGCTTGCAACTTAATACTAGAGGGGGTTCGGATGATAACCTGAAGGTGGATTATTAGTCATAGATGCAATTGGATGGCGGTCTATGTATTATGTTGTAATGCCCAATCAAGTCTCAAAGGAGTCAAGATGATTAGTATATGCATGTATTGCTTTCTCGGTGTTTGTCAATTGCCCCGCTGTAATTTGTTCAGCCAGCATGTTATCTATCTAAGAAGAGCCACCTCTAGTGAACTATGGAACCCGGTCCTTTTCTTTACATACAATCTACAATCTGTTTCTTCTTTGTGTTTACTTTCTGCAAACTTTTACTTCTTTCCATTCGATACGTTTAATCCTTTGTTTTCCGCAAAACACGGTGAGATTTGAAGGAAATATGCCCTGAGAGGCAATAATAAAGTTGTTATTATGTATTCCTTGTATATGATAGATGTTTATTTTGCATGCTATAATTGTATTGATAGGAAACATCAATACATGTGTGTTTAATAAACAAAAAGGGTTCCTAGTTATGCCTCTCTTATAGACTAGCTTGTTGATTAACAAGATGGTCAAGGTTTCCTGATCATGGACATTGGATGTTGTTAATAACAAGGTCGCAGCATTTGTGAGATGATGTGATGAACATTCATCCGAAGTATAGCATTATGATCAAGTCATTATGTTTATCTTGCTATAACATCATACGAAGTAATCTTTATCCTTAGACCATGAGATCATGTTAATTGCTAACACTGGAAGAGTATCTTGATAACATCAAACGTCACACCGTAACAGGGTGACTGTAAAGCTGGGTTCAGTCCTACGAAGGTGTTATATTGAGGCTCATGGATCAAGAGTGGAATTTGTCAATCCAGATGACGGATAGATATACTTTGGGCCCTCTCGGTGATATCACATTAGGATAGCTTGCAAGCAAGTGATGTGATCACTAGAATGTTATATCACGGGAGCAACAAAAGAGTGCATGTCGGTAACGAGATCAAACTAGGTATGGAGATACCGATGATCGAATCTCGGACATGTAATATATCGAGAGACAAAGGGATATATTTACAAGCGTTAAAGGTTCTCACGATCACAGGAGTCATTGTTGAATGTGTAGGAGTCAGTACGGATCTCCAGGTCCCGCTGCTGATTATTGATCGGAGAAGGGTCTCGATCATGTCTACATTATTCGCGAACCGTAGGGTGGCACACTTAAGAATTACCGGACACCATTTTGGAGCACATATGTTTTAGACGAAAGAATTGCAAAGCGCAGGAATTGTTTCAATAGAAACCAGAAATTGTTTCGGGTGAAATTGCAGAAGGTAGTTCTGCATGTGATATTGAAATATTCCAAGGGGCTATATGTGAATGTTTGTTAATTAAAGTAATTAACAAAATTCTGAATAAATTTAATAAAAAGAGTTTTATTAAATGAAAGAGCATTAAATTTGGAGAAATTTAATGCATTTAAAGTGGAGACTTTAAAAGGGAATGTGAAGAGGCATTTTAATGTGGAGGGGTTACCACCACATGAATGGGGGAGGTGAGGGGTCACCCCCCCATGCGCCGGCCATGGAGAGAGGGGGCACCTCCCTCCTCCTATAAAAGTCCACCCATTCACTCCTTCATCCACACACCTCCTTGTGAAGGATCTCTCTCCCCCTCTAGAATTTCCCCCATGGTCTCGGATTAGCGAGATACATGTTCCCGGTGGCATTTCGTCTGGAAGGAGTTGCTGCTTCCGCTGGATCGCTGGAGCGAGGAGGTGGAGGTTGTCCGGTGGCTTGAACATGTGTGCGAGTGCGGATGCGCTGCTGAGTTGCGGTGCTCGGACTTCCTCACGATCTTTAGATCGGCAAGTGTACGACTACATCAACCACGAGTTCCTACTCGTTAACAAAGCTCGTTGTCTTCGAGGGTAAGTTCTCCATGGATGTATGTCCACCCGTTGCTCTGTATCTAGTAGATAGATCTTGGCGTATAGTTCTCATCGTAGGAATTTTTTTGTTTTCTATGCTGCGGACCCAACAAGATTGACAACCTCATCGCAAGTTGGGGACAAAGTTCTGTGGTTGTGTTGTGCAGGTCTCCACGTTGCTACTAGCACCGGTAGTGCGCCCTGCCAAAGCTCAGCTAGTAACACCTTTGGGGTGTTTCCTTGCTCCTACTGGTTCGATTAAACCTTGGTTTCATAACTGAGGGAAACTTGCTGTTGTGCTCATCATACCTTCCTCTTGGGGTTCCCAACGAGCTCTACATCAACACCGCCATCAAGCATTTTTCTGGGTGCCGTGCATTGAGCCATCAAGCATTTTTCTAGCGCCGTTGCCAGGGAGTCAAGGACATCTTCACAAGGGGAGTCCCTCATAACCAATCTCTTTACTTTGTTGTTTTTGTTTTGCTTAGCTTCTTTTTGCTTTGTTTGCTTGTTTTGTTCTTCAAAAAACACAAAAAAATTAGTTTTACTTGTTTGCTTTCTTATTTGAAAACCCAAAAAATGACTACTCTTGAAAACACCAAGTTGTGTGACTTCACTAGCACCAACAACAATGATTTTATGAGCACACCTATTGCTCCACCTGTGGCTGAAAATACTTTCTTTGAAATAAAACCTGCTTTTCTCAATCTTGTTATGATAGAACAATTTTCTGGTATTGGTAATGAAGATGCTTCTTCCCATCTAAATAACTTTGTTGAACTTTGTGAGATGCAAAAGCATAGGGATATAGATGGTGATATTATTAAGCTGAAATTGTTTCCTTTCTCTTTGAGAGGAAAAGCTAAAGAATGGTTGAATTCCTTAACTAGGAATAATATTGATTCTTGGACTAAGTGCAAAGATGCTTTTATTGGAAAATACTATCCTCTTGCTAAGATTATATCCATGAGAAGTGAAATAATGAAGTTTAAACAACTTGATAATGAGCATGTTGCTCAAGCTTGGGAAAGAATGAAATCTTTGGTAAAGAATTGTCCCACTCATGGACTGACTGCTTGGATGATCATCCAAACTTTTTATGCAGGATTGAACTATTCTTCAAGGAACCTATTGGATTCTGCTGCTGGAGGTACCATTATGACCATCACTTTGGGTGCTACAACAAAACTTTTGGACAATATGATGGTTAATTATTCTGAATGGCATACTGAGAGAGCTCCACAAGGTAAGAAGGTAAATTCTGTTGAAGAAACCTCCTCCTTAAGTGATAAGATTGATATTATTATGTCCATGCTTGTTAATGGGAAAGCCCATATTGATCCAAATAATGTTCCTTTAGCCTCTTTGGTTGCTCAAGAAGAGCAAGTTGATGTGAACTTCATAAGAAATAACAACTTTGGCAACAATGCTTATGGTAATAATGCTAATAGGAACAATTTTGGTAACAACAATTATAGGGCCTACCCTCCTAGTAATACCTATGGCAATAATGGTAAACCTGAGTTACCTAGTGAAGGATGAATTTTAGAAGTTGAAAGAGCCACTAAAAACTTCATGCAAATGCAATATGAGCAAAATAAACTATTTACTAAAACTATGGAGGAACAATCTATCATTTTGAAGAACATTAGCCATCAACTTGAGAGTCTAAATAGGGAAATTCCTAGTTTACAATTGAAACTCTCTAATGCTGAAAGAAATATATCATCTTTGGCTGAAGCTCAATCTACTTTGAATAAAATGGCTGCTGAACCTGAAACTAATGAGAATCCCTTTGCAGCTACTAATGCCATACAAGTAAGAATTGATGAAAATGTTAGACTATTAGCTGAATTACATGCTAAGTGGGAAAGAGAAGATGAAATTGCTAGAAACATTAGTGTTTCTACTATTACTACCACTAGTGTTGAGGCTAGTAATACTTCTATTACTTTAGATGATAAATTTGATTTTGATCTTGATTGTTGCAATATCTCTGAAATTATTAAGTTCCTACAAAAGCTTGCTAAAAGTCCTAATGCTAGTGCTATGAACATGGCTTGTACAAAATACATTACTGATGCTCTCATAAAGATTAAAGAAGAAAACATGAAACATAAAGCTTCTATTCCTATAAAACAAGAAGATGGTTGGGAACCCATCATTAATATGAAAGTGAACGACTTGGATTCCAAAGCTTTGTGTGATCTTGATAGTAGTGTTTCTATTATGCCTAGAAGGATTTATGATATGCTTGATTTGCCTCCTCTTGAAGATTGTTATTTGAATATCTCACTTGATGCTAATGCTAAAAAGAAACTCATGGGGATTCTTAATGATGTTCTTATTATGGTTAATGATTCCTATGTCCCCGTTGATTTCTATGTTTTGGATGTTGAATACAATGCTTCTTGTCCTATTACTTTGGGAAGACCTTTTCTTAGAACTGTTGGTGCCATCATTGATATGAAAGAAGGCACCATTAAATATCAACTCCCACTCAAGAAAGGTATAGAACACTTCCCTAAAAAGAGAGAAAAGATTTATTTTTCTTCTCCTATGAAAACAAAATTTGGTCTTAATGCTTCTTCATTTGAGAACACTTGATTCTTTCTTTGGTTCTTATGCCTAACTTAAAGGCGTTAAAGAAAAGTACTTGTTGGGAGATAACCCAAGAGTTTTAGTTGGGTCTTGGAAGTTATTACCTCTGTAATAACCTCTCCTTATCCTTTTTATTTGCTTTTTGTGCCAAGAGTAACCTCTAATGAGAGAGAAGTAATGATTGGGAAAGTTGCTGTCCCGAAACAGATTTCTGTGCTTCACCGTAAAAATTCCTGAGAGAGTTCCGTACGTCGGAATGAGCTGTAATTGTTTGCTCTTCTTCCCCAGGTTGTTATATAACTTTCTTTAGTTCAACACTTTTTGATTTGAGCAACATAAGGTCTTCGAAAAAATTCGTCTTTACCTGCTGGTCTGTTTTGACAGATTTCTGCCATTTTCTGCATTTGCTTCTTGTTAGTTCCTTCTTGAGTTCCTTTAGGGAATTGAGCTTTTTGAGGGAAGTGCTACAGTAGCTAGTATTCCAATGGAAGTTTATTTGGTGTTAGAACTGAACCTTGAGACTTATTTATCTTAAGTGCACTAACGTTTCAAATGAGATTGTGTGAAGTTTTGTATGAAGGAAAAATTTCAGGTGTATGGAAGGAATGAGTAACGAGATGAAGGATGGACTAAAGCTCAAGCTTGGGGATGCCACACATGTCACCCCAAAAATATCCAAGAAGTACAAGCGTCAAAGCTTGGGGATGCCCAAGGCATCCCCTTCTTCATCAATAAAAATTCCAGGTTTCTTCCAAACGCTTCATTTTTATTGTTTCGTGCACAGTTGTGTTTCTCTTGGAGCGTCTTCTTTTTTGTTTTCGTTTTGGTTTTTAGTTTGCTGGGTTTGTTTAGTTTTCTGAATAAGTTGGTTGGACCCCCTCTTTCATACTTTGGTTTGCAAATAGTTTGGTTTGGTTTGGAAAAGAGTAGGAAAGTTCATGCTTTTGTGGTAAAAAGAGCTCGTTTTTTACTGTGGCTATGCTTCTTCATGCCATGCTTGATATTGTGTTGGTTTTATGCTTAGTATTATTTGTTGTAGCATGACTTGTTATAAACAATTGAGATTGCTTAATGTGCCTTGGATGAATCATGCGTTGTTTTAGCATATTAAAGCATAGTATAGTGGTATTCTCCTTTGATGCTTTATTTGGGTTGACTTGGCACATGCTCACACCATGTTATGACTATCTCAAGTCACCATAGCCTTTATGATCCTTTAGTTTTCAACTTGTAGTATCACTCTATGCTTTGATCAATTATGTTTTGTCACTCTGCATGATTATGGCCATTATTGCTCTCTTAGTTTGTCGCTCCCAGTCTTTTGCTAGCCTCCACAACCAAGTATGAGTTCCACTCATGCATCAAACTCCCTAAACCAAGTTTTTACAAAGAGTCCACCATACCTACCTACTATCTTATGCTATTCCAAGTATATTCATGCTTTTGTTCACCTTCCACTTGTTATGAGAAAACTAGTGATTAAAGCTCTCACGAACTTGATGGCACACTTTACTTTATTGCCTCTAATAAACTTGAACCATTGGGTCCTTCTTTGTTGCGTATATGATTGCGCTTTATAAGTTGAAATTAGCAGAACCATGTACCATGGGGAACGCTTTCAACATTGCACTTGTACTTTGTACTCCGTTGATATTATGTTCTTTTGCTTACGGATCCCGGTGGTGTGAAATAAAAGTGGAACTTGTAAGATCATGGAGTTTGTATATGTGTTAGAGAAACGCCTGGGCCGCTAGCCTAAGCCATTCCTAATCATGGTGGAAACTTGCAGCATCACCATAGTGAGCACTCTATGAAGCATCCTCAATAAAAACCTATGCAAATAGCAAATAAAAAGATCACTGAGATGCTCATTGTCTGCTTGACTTGTCATTTTGATCATGGGAAAGCTCATGTATCATGTGCAAGGGGTACCCCGTTAGCGGTTCTTAATGATACACATATACTTACAATGACAAGAGCTTACTCGTGACTGAAGTTGAGTAGCATGAGGATCGGTCTTTGTAAGTAAGGGGCATGAGATTTCGGTTTATAACTTGTCAAGCATATCCTCTTAGTTGTGTCACTTTAACCTTAATCACCTTCAAGATGCTTATGATAGGGGCAATGAGAGCTGAAAGCTATAAGTACCATAATTTTTGGAAGCTCTTTATGAGACTTGAATCCCTACTTCCTTTTACAAAAGGTCTTTCTTCCACCATTATATTGAGTCTCACCCTTCTATATTTATGCACCTACTTTGAGAGCATAGTGGCCATTCTTAGTTCTATGTGCATTGTCCCAAGACTAGTTGATTGATGCATAACTTGTTATTGCTTGTTTTAAACAATTGTATCTAGTCACTCTTATGAACTTTGAAGGTGTCCTATGCATTTAAATTTGCTACTCTATGAGGGACAAGCTGAATACTATTATGCTATGTTTTCTTTATGTGAAACAAATAAACGTCTTGCAAAGCATGCTATTCATGATTCTTTTGTTTGTGCCTTTTCATGTTGCATCATAGTTTCTTTGCTTATTGCTAGAACTTTGTCTTTCATGTTATGATTGAAGTACTATGATCCCAGCCTTGAATGTTTTGCAAATACTTTGATCAAGTCTTTGATGGTGCATGTCACCTCAAAAATTATTCTTTCTTTTTATCACTTACCTACTCGAGGACGAGCAGGAGTTAAGCTTGGGGATGTTGATACATTGCAAATGTATCTATAATTTTTGATGTTCCATGCTTGGTTTTGTTCCAACTTTGGAGTACTTTTATTATGATTTCTTGGACTAACCTATTAACAAGAGCCACAGTGCCAGCTGCCTGTTTTCTGTTGTTTTTGGTTCCAGAAAAGTCAGAAAATGAATATTCTCGGAATTGGACGGGACAAAAGCCAAAGTGCCTATTTTTTCGGAAGGGATCAAGTGCCAGAATACGAGACGGAGAAGGGCTGGGGGCCGGCCACACCACCTGGCCGTGCGGCCAGGCCTGGCCCGCACCAGGGGGTGGTCTGGCCGCCCCCAGCACCCCCTCGACCTCTCCTTCCGCCTATAAGTTGCCCTCGGGACGAAAACCCTAAAGGAAATATGCCCTGAGAGGCAATAATAAAGTTGTTATTAAGTATTCCTTGTATATGATAGATGTTTATTTTACATGCTATAATTGTATTGATAGGAAACATCAATACATGTGTGTTTAATAAACAAAAAGGGTTCCTAGTCATGCCTCTCTTATAGACTAGCTTGTTGATTAACAAGATGATCAAGGTTTCCTGATCATGGACATTGGATGTTGTTAATAACAAGGTCACACCATTGGTGGAATGATGTGATGAACATTCATCCGAAGTATAGCATTACGATCAAGTCATTGTGTTTATATTGCTATAACATCATACGAAGTAATCTTTATCCTTAGACCATGAGATCATGTTAATTGCTAACACCGGAAGAGTATCTTGATAACATCAAACATCACACCATAACAGGGTGACTATAAAGATGGGTTCAGTGCTACGAAGGTGTTATGTTGAGGCTCATGGATCAAGAGTGGAATTTGTCAATCCATATGACGGATAGATATACTCTGGTCCCTCTCGGTGATATCACATTAGGATAGCTTGCAAGCAAGTGATGTGATCACTAGAATGTTATATCACGGGAACGAGAAAATGGTGCATGTCGGTAACGAGATCAAACTAGGTATGGAGATACCGATGATTGAATGTCGGACATGTAATATATCGAGAGACAAAGGGATTTAGTTACAAGCGTTAAAGGTTCTCACGATCACAGGAGTCATCGTTGAATGTGTAGGAGTCGATGCGGATCTCCGTGTCCCTCATTGCTGATTATTGATCGGAGAAGGGTCTCGATCATGTCTGCATTATTCGCGAAACGTAGGGTGGCACACTTAAGAGTTACCGGACACCATTTTGGAGCACATATTTTTCAAACGAAAGAATTGCAAAGCGCAGGAATTGTTTCAATAGAAACCGGAAATTGTTTCGGGTGAAATTGCAGAAAGTGGTTCTGCATGTGATATTGAAATATTGCAAGGGGCTATATGTGAATGTTTGTTAATTAAAGTAATTAACAAAATTCTGAATAAATTTACTAAAAGAGTTTAATTAAATGAGAGAGCATTAAATTTGGAGAAACTTAATGCATTTAAAGTGGAGACTTTAAAAGGGAATGTGAAGAGGCATTTTAATGTGGAGGAGTTACCACCACATGAATGGGGGAGGTGAGGGGTCACCCCCCATGCGCCGGCCATGGAGAGAGGGGGCACCCCCCCTTCCTCCTATAAAAGGCCACCCATTCCCTCCTTCATCCACACACCTCCTTGTGAAGGATCTCTCTCCCCCTCTAGAATTATTCCGCCATGGTCTCGGATTAGCGAGATACATGTTCCTGGTGGCATTTCGTCTGGAAGGAGTTGTTGCTTCTGCTGGATCGCTGGAGCTAGGAGGTGGAGGTTGTCCGGTGGCTTGAACGTGTGTGCGAGTGCGGATGCGCTGCTGAGTTGCGGCGCTCGGACTTCCTCACGATCTTGAGATCGGCAAGTGTACGACTACATCAACCACGAGTTCCTACTCGTTAACAAAGCTCGTTGTCTTCGAGGGTAAGTTCTCTATGGATGTATGTCCACCCCGTTGCTCTGTACCTAGTAGATAGATCTTGGCGTGTAGTTCACACCGTAGGAAATTTTTTGTTTTCTATGCTGCGGACCCAACAGTGGTATCAGAGCCTGATCTATGCGTAGGTGCTTAGCACGGGTAGTACACATATGTTTATATGTGGGCGATGATGATCATGTTATTGCATCTTCTATGTACTTTGGATATTGGTGGCATAGTGGGATGAAGCGGCCCGGACCAACCTTACATGTCATCGTACATGAGACCGGTTCCACGACTGACATGCAACTTGTTTTGCATAAGTGTCTGTCTCTCTTACTATAGTCAATATCTGATTTACAACGAGTTGCTAATAACTTGGTTATCCTTGTTGTGGTTCATGTTCGTAGGTTAGACAGGTTCTATCTCAGAAAGCCCTAAGCCACGTAAAACTTGCAATTGATAAATTAGAGGCGTCTACTTTAGATCGTTGCTGGGCTAGTGTTTTGATATGGTATTGTTGTAAGTAGATGTATAATAGATACTCTTACAACTCACTTAAAGTGTAAGTTCCATAGACCTTGGCCTTACACACAAAGGAATGATAGAGATCATACCACGATGCAAATGATAGAGATCAAATGCATCGACCATATCACCTCACTTCACACATTAGATGTTAGCATCTTATATTGCTAGTTTGGCGTGTTTGGTAGCATTATAAGATCATCCCTCATTTAGATATCAAGATAAAATGTCTTCTTCCTTAAGTATGCACCATTTTGTGGATCGTGTTTTGAGGCATCACGTGATGATCGGGTGTTCTCAACTCTACGCTTTCATCAACAGGTGTAAGACAGTTTTACACACGCAAATACTAAGGTTCTTACTTGACGAGCCTAGCATGTACAGACATGGCCTCGGAACACGGACCGAAAGGTTAAGCATGAGTCATATAGTTGATATGATGCCCATATAGATGCTCGCCTTTGAAGCTACACCGACTCACGTGATGATCGGACTTGGTGTAGTGGATTTGGTTCATGTAATCACCAAAAGGACACGAGGGATGTCGTTTTTGAGTGGGAGTTCATTAGTAATTTGGATTAGTTGAACTCAATCTATCATAAACTTAGTCTAAATATACTTTACAAATTCTGTTGTAGATGGCACCACCTGCTTTTAATTTCAATGTGTTCATGGAAAAGAAACTTGCTGCGAATGGTAGCAACTTCACAAACTGGCTATGAATTTGAGGATTCTCCTCAACTTTGCACAAAAGCAATATGTGCTAGATGTGCCGCTAGGCTCCCACCAGCTCTGATGCCCTGAAGAGGAAAAGAACGTCTATATAACTCATCGGAGGACCACAACTTAGTTCATTGCGGCATCTTATGGGCTAGAGCGTAACTTGAAAGTTTGAAAATGGCAATGCTTTTGATACCATGGGAGAATTGAAAATGATTTTAGATACCCATGCTGCCGTAGAGAGTTATACTGCTACAGAAAAGCTCTTTAGCTGCATGATGGAGGAAAACAGCTCCGTTAGTGAGCACGTACTCAAAATGTCTGGTGCGCCCGATAAGCTTGTGTCCTTGGGAATAACGATTCCCATTGACGTAGGCACATCGTGTTCTCAATCTACGCCACCTAGCTACAAGAGCTTCGTGATGAACTATAATATGCAGGGCATGAAGAAGTCTCTTCGAGCTTACATCAATGCTTAAGATATGAAGTGGAGATTAGGAAAGAACATCGTGTTAATGATCAATAGGACCACCGGTTTCAAGAAGGACAAGAAAGGGAAGCACAAGGGAAAGAAGGTGGCAAGTCTGTTGCCACTGAAAAAAACCCCGAGCTGGCCCTAAGTCGACACCGAGTGCTACTATTGCAAGGGGCCGCCATTGGAAGCACAAGCCCCAAGTATTTTGGCGGACAAGAAGTCCGGCAAGGCAAACAAAGGTATATGTGATATATATGTTATTGATGTGTACTTGACTAGTACTCGCGATAGCACACAGGTATTTGATACAGGATCGGTTGCTAATATATGTAACTTCGGTTCAGGGGTTGCGGAACAAGCGACAACTAGCAAGGGATGAGGTCTCTCGATCGGTCGGCAATGGATCAAGAGTTGATGTGATCGCCCGTCGAATGCTGCCTCTCCATATGCCATCGGGATTAGTTATAAACCTAAATAATTGTTATTTGGTGCACCTTGAGCATGAACATTGTATCCGGATCGTGTTTGATGCAAAGTGGTTATTCATTTAAGTCTGAAAACAATGGTTGTTCGATTTATATGAATAATATCTTTTATGGTCATGCACCTATGTTGAATGGTTTATTTCGTTGGATCTCGATAGTAGTATTACGCATATTCATAATGTTGATGCTAAAAGTTAAACTTGATAATGATATATCTACATATATGTGGCACTGCCATCTAGGTCATATTAGCGTTAAGCATGAAGAAACTCCATTACGATGGACTTTTGGAATCACTTGATTTTGAATCATTTGATACATGTGAGCCATGCCTTATGGGAAAGATGACTAGAGCGTTTTCGGTTCAATGGAGCAGGCGAGATCTATTGGAAATCATATATATTGATGTGTGTGGACCAATGAGTGTGTCGGCGCGAGGTGGATATCGTTATTTTGTTACTTTCACGGATGATTTGAGTAGATATGGGTATATCTATTTGATGAAACACAAGTCTGAAACTTTTGAAAAGTTCAAAGAATTTCAGAATGAAGTGGAAAATCATCGTAATGTAAAGATCAAATTTCTGCAGTCCAACCGTGGAGGAGAGTGTCTTAATTACGAGTTTAGCACACATATGAAAGGCTGGAATAGTTTCACAACTCACGCCTGCGGAACACCACAACGTAATGGTGTGTCGAACATCGTAATCATACCTTATTGGATATGGTTCGATCTATGATGTCTCTGATCGACTTGCCCTTTGTCATTTTGGGGTTATGCCTTTGAAACGCTACATTCACTTTAAATAGGGCACCATCTAAATCCGTTGAAAAGACACCGTATGAATTATGGTTTGGAAACAAACCTAAGCTATCATTTCTTAAAGTTTGGGGATGCGATGTTTATGTGAAGAAACTTCAACCGGATAAACTCGAACCCAAAGCGGAAAAATGCGTCTTCATAGGATACCCTAAGGAAACGATTGGGTATACCTTCTATCACAGATCCGAGGGCAAGGTCTTTGTTGCCAAGAATGGATCCTTTCTTGAGAAGGAGTTTCTCGCGAAAGGTGTGAGTAGTCAAAAGGTAGAACTCGAAGAGGTTATTGAACCTTCTCTTCATGAAATGGCGAGTAGCGCAGCTCCAGAAGTTGTTTCGGAGTTGACTTCACCTAATGAATAAAGAGCTAATGATATTGATCATGAAACTCCGAAAGAGGACACTACCGAACCTCGCAGGTCAAGCAGGACACGTGCAGCTCCTGAACTGTATGGCAATCCTGTTGTGAATTTCATGGTTGATGAAATGGATGACCCTGCGATGTATGAAGAAGCGATGATGAGCCCAGATTCCGACAAATGGCTAGAAGCCATGAAATCCGCGATGGAATCCATGTACGAGAACCAAGTTTGGAACTTGGTGGACTTACCTCATGACCGAAAGGCTGTTGAGAATAAATGGATTTTCAAAAGAAAAACTGATGCCGATGGTAATGTGACCATCTATAAGGCTCGAGTTGTCGCAAAGGGGTTTTGACAAATTCAAGGAGTTGACTACGATGAGACATTCTCTGCCGTAGTGATGCTTAAGTCGGTTAGGATTATGTTAGCAATTGTTGCATATTTCGATTATGAAATATGGCAGATGGATGTCAAAACTGCGTTCCTCAATGGTAAGATTGAAGAAGAGTTGTATATGATACAACCTAAGGGTTTTGTCGATCCTAAGGATGCTAATAAGGTGTGCAAACTTCAGCGGTCCATCTATGGACTGAAGCAAGCATCACGAAGTTGGAATCTCCGCTTTGATGAGGTGATCAAAGAGTTTGGATTTGTCCAAACTTATGGAGAGGCTTGTATTTACAAGAAAGTGAGTGGGAGCAATGTGGCATTTCTGATATTATATGTGGATGACATATTATTGATTGGAAATGATTTAGATCTTTTAAACACTGTTAAAAGTTATCTAAACAGCAAATTTTCGATGAAAGACCTTGGTGAAGCTTCATATATATTAGGCATTAAAATCTATAGAGATAGATCAAGACGCCTAATTGGGCTATCGCAAAGTACATACCTTGATAAGATATTAAAGAAGTTTAATATGGGGAAGTAAGAAGGGTTCTTACCTATGTTGCAAGGCAAGATATTGAGTAAGACTCAAAGTCCGACTCTGGCGGAAGAAAGAGATAATGGATAGGATCCCTATGCCTCAGCCATAGGCTCTATAATGTATGCCATGCTATGTACAAGACGGATGTGGCACATGCTATTAGTTTGACTAGTAGGTACCAATCTGATCCAGGTTGAAACCTTTGGATAGCGGTCAAGAATATCCTTAAGTAATTGAGAAGAACTAAGGATATGTTTCTTGTATACGGAGGTGAAGAAGAGCTAGTCGCTAAGTGTTATGTCGATGCTAGCTTTGACACTGATTCGGATGACTCTAAGTCTCAATCCGGATCGTATTTCTCTTGAGCGAGCAGCGATTAGTTGGCTAGATCAACAACGGGCGGAATATGTTCTTTGCTTGAAGCGGTGCGAGGCGATTTGGATGAAAGAGTTCATTACGGGCTGGGTGTGGTTCCCGGTCGTTGGACCCGATGGTGATCTATTGTGACAACAATGGAGCCATAATAGCCAAGGAACCAAGGTCTCTAAGAATTCCAAGCATATTAAGCGCGGTTTCACTCCATCCATGAACATGTCAAGGATGGAGATATAAAGATTTGTAAAGTGCACACGGACCTGAATGTAGCAGATCCGTTGACTAAAGTACTCCTAGGGCAAAACATGATCAACACGAACTCCATGGGTGTTAGATTTATCACTATGTGAACTAGATTATTGTCTCTAGTGCAAGTGGGAGATGAAGGAAATATGCCCTGAGAGGCAATAATAAAGTTGTTATTAAGTATTCCTTGTATATGATAGATGTTTATTTTACATGCTATAATTGTATTCATAGGAAACATCAATACATGTGTGTTTAATAAACAAAAATGGTTCCTAGTCATGCCTCTTTTATAGACTAGCTTGTTGATTAACAAGATGATCAAGGTTTCCTGATCATGGACATTGGATGTTGTTAATAACAAGGTCACACCATTGGTGGAATGATGTGATGAACATTCATCCAAGTATAGCATTACGATCAAGTCATTTTGTTTATATTGCTATAACATCATACAGTAATCTTTATCCTTAGACCATGAGATCATGTTAATTGCTAACACCGAAGAGTATCTTGATAACATCAAGCGTCACACCGTATGGGTGACTATAAAGATGGGTTTAGTGCTACTGAAGGTGTTATGTTGAGGCTCATGGATCAAGAGTGGAATTTGTCAATCCAGATGACGGATAGATATACTCTGGGCCCTCTCGGTGATATCACATTAGGATAGCTTGCAAGCAAGTGATGTGATCACTAGAATGTTATATCACGGGAACGAGAAAAGAGTGCATGTCGGTAACGAGATCAAACTAGGTATGGAGATACCGATGATCGAATCTCGGACATGTAATATATCGAGAGATAAAGGGACTTAGTTACAAGCGTTAAAGGTTCTCACGATCACAGGAGTCATCGTTGAATGTGTAGGAGTCAGTACGGATCTCCAGGTCCCGCTGCTGATTATTGATCGGAGAAGGGTCTCGATCATGTCTGCATTATTCGCGAACCGTAGGGTGGCACACTTAAGAGTTACGGACACCATTTTGGAGCACATATGTTTTGAAGAAAGAATTGCAAAGCGCAGGAATTGTTTCAATAGAAACCGGAAATTGTTTCGGGTGAAATTGCAGAAAGTGGTTCTGCATGTGATATTGAAATATTGCAAGGGGCTATATGTGAATGTTTGTTAATTAAAGTAATAAACAAAATTCTGAATAAATTTAATAAAAGAGTTTATTAAATGAGAGAGCATTAAATTTGGAGAAACTTAATGCATTTAAAGTGGAGACTTTAAAAGGGAATGTGAAGAGGCATTTTAATGTGGAGGAGTTACCACCACATGAATGGGGGAGGTGAGGTCACCCCATGCGCCACCATGGAGAGAGGGCACCCCTCCTCCTATAAAAGGCCACCCATTCCCTCCTTCATCCACACACCTCCTTGTGAAGTATCTCTCTCCTCCTCTAGAATTATTCCCCCATGGTCTCGGATTAGCGAGATACATGTTCCCGGTGGCATTTTGTCTAGAAGGAGTTGTTGCTTCCGCTGGATCGCTGGAGCGAGGAGGTGGAGGTTGTCCAGTGGCTTGAACGTGTGTGCGAGTCTTGGATCGCTGCTGAGTTCTTGGCGCTCGGACTTCCTCACGATCTTGGGATCGGCAAGTGTACGACTACATCAACCACGAGTTCCTACTCGTTAACAAAGCTCGTTGTCTTCGAGGGTAAGTTCTCTATGGATGTATGTCCACCCCGTTGCTCTGTACCTAGTAGATAGATCTTGGCGTGTAGTTCACACCGTAGGAAAACTTTTGTTTTCTATGCTGCGGACCCAACAAACCCTAGGTACCCGATCAAAAATCCATGAAAGAGTCTGTAGCCGCCATCGTGTCTGTCCCTAGATCGGGGAGGATCTGAAGCTCTTCCCGGCACCCTGCCGGAGAGGGGAATTCACCCTGAAGGCCTTCTTCATCACCATGCAAGCCTCCGGTATGATGCGTGAGTAGTTCATCCTTGGACTACGGAGCCATGTAGTAGCTAGATGGCTGGTTTCTCCTCCTTTGTGCTTTCATGTTTAGATCTTGTGAGATCTGTTCATGATCAAGATCATCTATTTGTAATTCATACATGTTGTGTTTGCGGGGATCCGATGGATATTGAGATGCTATTTCAGATTGATTATTGATTCTATCATGTCTTTGTTATTTGAGATCTTGCATGTTTTCCGTTGTTAGTAGCTATCTTGGGCAAGTAGATGCTAGCAACTCCAAGAGTTAGTATTTATGCTCGATAGTGGGTTCATGCCTCACAGTAATCAGGAAGTGATGAAATCTCTAAGGTACTAGATGTCTGTTGCTACTATGGAGAAAACAACAATCCTTTGTTCATAGAACAATTGTATTGTTTACTTTACCGCATGATTAAAAGCAATAATCTGTTGCTTGCAACTTAATACTGGAGGGGGTTCGGATGATAACCTGAAGGTGGATTATTAATCATAGATGCAGTTGGATGGCGGTCTATGTATTATGTTGTAATGCCTAATCAAGTATCAAAGGAGTCAAGATGATTAGTATATGCATGTATTGCTTTCTCGGTGTTTGTCAATTTCCCCGATGTAATTTGTTCACCTAGCATGTTATCTATCTAAGGAGAGCCACCTCTAGTGAACTATGGATCCCGGTCCTTTTCTTTACATACAATCTACAATCTGTTTCTGCTTTGTGTTTACTTTCTGCAAACTTTTACTTCTTTCCATTCGATACGTTTAATCCTTTGTTTTCCACAAAACACGGTGAGATTGACAACTTCATCGCAAGTTGGGGACAAAGTTCTGTGGTTGTGTTGTGCAGGTCTCCATGTTGCTACTAGCACCGGTAGTCATACCGCTAAAGCTCAGCTAGTAACACCTTTGGGGTGTTTCCTTGCTCCTACTGGTTCGATTAAACCTTGGTTTCATAACTGAGGGAAACTTGTTGTTGTGCTCATCATACCTTCCTCTTGGGGTTCCCAACGAGCTCTACATCAACACCGCCATCAAGCATTTTTCTGGGCACCGTGCATTGAGCCATCACCCACCGTCGCCTAGGGTTTCCACTTCTTTCTGTGCCGTCGGAGGTCGAAGACGACGTGCTACCGTCGATCTCGTCTTGATCTGACGGTCGTCGACGCCCAATAACCCTTCGCCGCCCCCTATCGCTGACCGTCGGGCCCTTTGCTGACTTCAGCGTTCTCCATGAGCCAACCCAGGTGGGCGAATCCTCCCCGTGGCCCACTTTCCTGCAGATCCGGCCCAGCTGACCTATTTCCTTTTTCTATTAATTCTAGATACAGTAATGTACCAATTAAATTAAATACTTTTGAAAATATAAATAAGATCCAAATGCCAAGATCTAAATAGTTGATAGTCCTCAGATGGTTTCTTAAACATGCAGAGGTAACACCTGGTCAAAAATAATTTCTATTATTTGTTGGCAATTAATCTACAACCAGGTGTAGTTTACACTAAATAAATTCCACAGTGACCTACACATATCCAAAATGGATGAAACCAAGTTCCATTGAAAGTATATCCATAGGCCTACCATCTAGCATTTATCTCAGGTCAAGGTGAACTAAGGTCACCCTATAGCAAAAATAACAAAAACAGAGAATATCTCCTTAGGTAATTTCTCTAGGTCAAATCAAATGAGGTATTGACCTATTTACAACTCCCCTGGATGTTTCTTATCAAAAATATCAAACCCCAACAGCTTAGATTTTATTGAGCTATGGTTGAGTTCTAGTGAATTAAACTATTCTGTGTACCCCTTTTTCACTAGATAAATCCCTCTAGTAGTTCTAGATATCCAAAATGGGTAATTCCAATTTCTATAGAAAGTTACTTCCAATACCTACCATGTAAAGTTGGAATCACACTAAAACCTTCTATAAAATAAATCTACAAAAAAATACAAATACCTTACAGAACTGCCTTTGATGATTTATTAAGGGCATTCTAGTAATTATTTTGACAAGATTCCACTTCTATGTGGTTCAGTACATCAAACACTATCTAACCATACAAGGAAATAATTTTTGGGCCTCTAGATAAATTCTGGTGAATTATTTCCTCAAACTAGAGTTTATTCCACTATAAAAAGCATAACTAAATCTAGGTAAGTGATAATCTAGTGAAACCACTTGTGTTGGTATTGTTTTTTAAATACCTATCTGATGATATCATTGTTGCACATTGGTATCCTACAGACCTCAGACCCCACCCCAAGTTCTTGGTAAATAGCCTTGACAACTATCTTCCAAGGGAAAACACTTCTATGGCAATCTAGTAATTCCATTACTAGTACCCAACTTCTCCAAAACCTACCAAATTAAGTTGTATGCCATATGTTTGTTTGTTGTATGGTTTGATGCCTGTATGACTTGTTTTTATTGTGGTATTGTCTGCTTGCATGTATACTCGATGACGGCGATAGTGTGATTGCTTGACGACAAGAAGAAAGGGACTTCTTATAATTATTTTTTGGGTATTCTTGGTTATCTAAGGAAGTCCAGGGACTTATTGATGATCACAGGCAAGCCACCATTCCCAAATCCCGATACTTGTCCTACTTTTTTACTACCTGTTTTGTACCTCCTTTATAAATTGCATTATTTATCTACATGTCTTGTTTTATAAATACTGCGCTAATGGCTTGGCTCTTCCAAGTTATGACTTGGTGTCCCTCATGGAACCCGCCCTGATGTAAACCTACCATTTACTCCCTTTAGATCGAGTTTATTATGATTAGCATCCTACCTCGTTGGAAACCACGGATTTTTGTTGAATAAATTGTTTTGGGAGTTACCCTACTACAGTTGTTTAAAAACTGCTTTGTAAAACCCTTGGGAAGAGGCATCGTTCCAAGCGGATGTTTTAACTAAATAAGTGGTGATGATGAGAAATGAGAAAACGGACAAGAGGAAGAGAAGGGATGTTCTACGCCTTTACCGGAACAATTTATCCGTGCAACCATATTACCCCAGGTGTTGGGGCTTAGCTCATAGTTTGTCTTCTTTAGTCGAGGCAGCTTGTACAATGCTTATTGGGAGAAATCCCTTAAATTCTGGGCAGGCACTAACAGTTCTATGGATCTGGAGCCTGTAGCTTGCTTCGACAAGAGTGAGCCTGTCTTGGCAGGAGTGCCGGTGCAACAATTGGGTCTCCCGCGGACGGTATGACTTAGGTAGTACGAAAGGAAGTGGAGTCACCAAGTTAAGGTATACGCCAAGCTGCGGTTTGGGTATACACGTGTACGGAAGGTAGGACTATGGCCGGGGGCCACATACTCGATGCCGGGGAGAACAAACCCAAAAGGAAATGCAGCCTTTGCTAGGGTCCACAAGCGAAAGGTTAGGTTTGATTATCCGAACCCCCGTCTACCGTGTGTAGAGGGCCGTGGTTTTATCTCGGTGGATGTATTGATTCTTGTGGGGAAAGTGCACAAACTCTGCAGAGTATAATCTATTCGAATAGCCACGTCCACGGTCAAGGACGGTTGGAAAGGTGATGGCTAGGAGTACCCAAATGGTGGTGTTTGGAAAAATGGATGAAAGTATGGAGGTTCCAAGGGAACCTGAGTTTAAAGTTTTGTTTTGACCATAGGTGGTCAAAGAGGTTTAAAAGGGTTTTTTCTCCAAAACTGTTTTCAAAAGGTTTTCAGCAAGGATATGGGGATATCCTGATTTATAAAACGGAAGCATGTTTCAAAACTCTTTTTCAACAAAGATATGGGGATGCCATAACTACAAGATATAGTCTAGGCTTTGCAAAAACAACCCTAGATAGAGCTATCTCGCCACAGCCAAAATTGTATTTCCTTATTTAACTTATCTTGGTGGTTTGCGAGTACATTCAAAAGTACTCATGGCATTGTCCCTGGCTATTTACTTGGCCAGGCTTTCGGAAGCTTGACATCGGAAGGTTAAGGTGACGTCCATGCGAGCTAGGCCGTCCTCCCAGTCAGTCACCTGTAGGTTGAGGCATGATTGGGCCCTACGTGTGATGAAGCTCCGCTGCTGAAAGATTGTGTAGCCATAATGGCAACTATGTAAGTCTTGTATTCGTTATGTTTCGGATGCTGTAATGATACTTGTCGGTTATGCTCCATGGCTCACTGATCATGGGAACGTGGATATTTACATAACAGGGATTTCTCGGATGATTAAATCCGGGGGACCCCACACCTTTCCCTAACACTGCACAAAAGCATATTCTTGAATATGAATAGGTCAAAGCAGTACAGGAAAAGAAGGAAGAAGGAAGTATGCTAGAAGTCTTGGAACATCTAGAAGAAACCAAAGACGAAGAGGTAACCAAGGAAGCAATTATGGCTATGTATGCACATTGTAACATAGTTGAACTTGATGAAGAGACTTCTTTATTGGTTGAAGGTAAAACAAAGGTAAAAGATGTTGGTAAGCCTATTCTTCCCTGCATATTTAAAGAAACCTCGCATTATGGTTTATGCAATCTTGGCACAAAAGTTAATGTTATATCTTATGGTTTCTACTTATAAATAAAAGAAGAAATAAAACTGGCTACAATTGAAAATACTGATATGACGATTATGTTATCCAATAAAAATCTTAGAATTCCAATGGGAGTAGTTGAAGATGCAACTGTCGTAATTGGCAATAAAAACTTTCCTATCGATTTTTTTGTTGTTGATATGTCAGCTAACACTCTTTGCCCAATTATATTTGGAAGGAACTTTTTGGGTGATATAGGTGCCTATGTTAATTTCAAGAAGGAGATTGTGTCTCTTAAGCTTGGGGACCAGAAAATGAATTCCACTTTTCCAAATTTAAAGACAAGCCTCCACAAATACAAGAAGAAGAGGAAGAGAGAACTATTGAGTAAATGGCGGCTCTTTTCTTTATTAATCAAGAAGAAGAAATAAATGAAGATCCAAATTATGAAGAAATAGTTATGGAGGACAAGTCCCTAGGAGAACTAGAAGATGAATTCGATTCACTTCCCATTATGGGACCTCCAACTAATGAGGCATTTGAAGAGCCAGAAAAGAGAGGGTACGAGGAACTACCAACCCCCAGAGTTGAAGACTCTACCAGATAACACATCCAATGAGGTGTGGTGATGTAGCATCTTTAAAGCTGGTGGTTGAATGCATGCTGATGTTGAATCCCAGCATGTTGCCAGGGTTCCTGGGCATGGTTGGACACCACATGCTAGAGTGGCATCACTACATGTGTTCTTTTCCTAAAACTACAATGATGCACACTGATACACACACATGCAATGAACTCTAGTGGATCCATGTGGTTTATGAAAATAATAGACATGCAATGACTCTAGTGGATCCATGTGGTTTATGAAAAGAACACGCATGCAATGAACTCTAGTGGATCCATGTGGTTTATGAAAAGAACACACATGATGGAGTGGCATCACTACATGTGTTCTTTTCATGAAACCACAATGATGCACACTGATACACACACACATATCCAAGTGGGTGTGGTGATGCAGCATCTTTAAAGCTGGTGGTAGAATGTATGCTGCAGTTGAATCCTAGCATGCTGCCCGGGTTCCTGGACATGGTTGGACACCACATGCTAGAGTGGCATCACTGCATGTGTTCTTTTCCTAAAACCATAGTAATCTACACTTATACACACACACATCCAATGAAATCTAGTGGATCCATGTGGTTTATGAAAAGAACACACATGCAATGACTCTAGTGGATCGATGTGGTTTATGAAAAGAACACACATCCAATGAACTCTAGTGGATCCATGTGGTTTATTAAAAGAACACACACGTAATGACTCTAGTGGATCCATGTGGTTTATGAAAAGAACACACATGCAATTAACTCTAGTGGATACATGTGGTTTATGAAAAGAACACACATGCTGGAGTGGCATCACTGCATGTGTTATTTTCCTAAAACCACAATGATGCATACTAGTACACACACATCCAATGAGGTATGGTGATGCATCATCTTTCAAGCTGGTGGTAAAATGCATGTTGTAGTTCAATCCTAGCATGCTGCCATGGTTCCTGGACATGGTTGTACACCACATACTGGAGTGGCTTAACTCCATGTGTTATTTTACTAAAACCAAAGTGATGCACACTAATACACACACATCCAATGAGGTGTGGTTATGCAGCATCTTTCAAGTTGGGTGTACAATGCATGCTGCAGTTGAATCCTAGCTTGCTACCATGGTTCCTGGACATGGTTGGACACAACATGCTGGAGTGGCCTCACTACATGTGTTCTTTTCCTAAAACCACAATGATGCACACTGATACACACACATCCAACGAACTCTAGTGTATCCATGTGGTTTATGAAAAGAACACACATGCAATGACTCTAGTGGATCCATGTTGTTTATGAAAAGAACACACAGCCAATAAATTCTAGTGGATCCATGTGGTTTATGAAAAGAACACACATGATGGAGTGGCATCACTACATGTGTTCTTTTCCTAAAACCACAATGATGCACACTAATACACACACACATCCAAGTGGGTGTGGTGATGCAGCATCTTTAAAGCTGGTGGTAGAATGCATGCTGCAGTTGAATCCCAACATACTACCAGGATTCCTGGACATGGTTGGACACCACATGTTGGAGTGGCATCAATGCATGTCTTCTTTTCCTAAAACCACAATGATGCACACTGATACACACACATCCAGTGAGGTGTGGTGATGTAACATATTTCAAGATGGTGGTAGAATGCATGCTGTAGTTGAATCCCAGCATGGTGCCAAGGTTCCTGGACATGGTTGGACACCACATGCTGGAGTGGCATCATTGCATGTGTTCTTTTCTCCAAAACCACAGTGATGCACACTTATACACACACACACATCCAATGATGTATCGGGGGTGACCCCTCACCTCCCCCATTCATGTGGTGGTAACCCCTCCACATTAAAATGCATCTTCACATTCCCTTTTAAAGTCCCCACTTTAAATGCATTAAAATTCTCTAAGTTTAATGCTCTCTCATTTAATAAAACTCTTTTATTAAATTTATTCAGAATTTTGTTAATTACTTTAATTGACAAACATTCACATATAACCCCTTGCAATATTTCAATATCACATGCAGAACCACTTTCTGCAATTTCACCCGAAACAATTTCTGGTTTCTATCGAAACAATTCTTGCGCTTTGCAAATTTCGTCTGAAACATATGTGCTCCAAAATGGTGTCCAATAACTCTTAGGTGTGTCACCCTACGATTCCCGAATAATGCAGACATGATTGAGACTCCTCTCAGATCAATAATCAGAAGTGGGACCTGGAGATCCATACTTACTCCTGCATATTCAACGATGACTTCTGTGATCGTGAGAACCTTTAACGCTTGTAATTTAATCCCTATGTCTCATGATATAATACATGTCCGAGATTCGATCATCGGTATCCAAATACCTAGTTTGATCTCGTTATCGACATGAACTCTTTTCTCGTTCCCGTGATATAACATTCTAGTGATCACATCACTTGCTTGCAAGCTACCTTAATTTGATATCACCGAGAGGGCCCAGAGTATATCTATCCATCATCGAGATTGACCAATTCCACTCTTGATCCATGAGCCTCAACATAACACCTTCATAGCACTGAACCCATCTTTATAGTCACCTTGTTACGGTGTGATGTTTGATGTTATCAAGATACTCTTTCGGTGTTAGCAATTAACTGTAGGGGTTCGTAGCATGGAAAACAAAAAATTTCTATCGCATACAAACAAACAAGCCAAGATCTATCTACTAGATTGCAGCAACGAGTCGATAGAGGAACTCACCCTCGAAGATTCCAAAGCGGTTAACGAGAGCAGATTCTCGTGGGTGATGTAGTCGTACTCTTTCCGATCTCAAGATCGCGTAGACGATCCTTCCACGTTCGGCAGCGCTCCCAGTCGGTCACACGTTTGCACTCGACTGAAGACCTTCCTCTCCTTGTTCCAAAGAAAATGGAGGTTGTAGCACTCTCTCGCGATTCCCAAAGACAACGTGGTACCGAAGTAGAGGGAATCCAGCAGGCTTCGCTTAAGCCGGTGCGAGTATGGTGGAGCTTATGAGAGAGGCTATTAGTGGTCTAGTAATTAGACACACCAATTAGAAGGCTCTAAACCAATTAGAAGGCTCTAAACCGCTGGCTAAAGCAATTAGAAGCTCTAAACCAAAACGGCTCTAAACCGGAGATTAGAGGTGGACCTGGTGTGTTTAGGAGGGAGGCCTGCCTCCCTTTATAGGTGGGAGGGCTGGCCAAGGGAGGAGTCCTCCCAAGTCTGCCTTGGGAGGCGCTCCGGCCAAGGGGACTCCTCCCCCAAGTCGGCCTCCACCTCCTCCTCTTTTCCCACTTCCCAAAATTGCCGTTTGACTTTCAAACTAGCCGTTTGACTTTTCAATTTAGGATTTAAATAAACCCTTTATTTTGGAAAGCAAGAACACCTAGTACATGATGCAATCATTCCAACTTACAATGACACATTCATGTACCCTTCCCCCCCCCCCCCGGAGTGCCGGACATTCCGGGACCTTCTAGAATGTTCCCGATGAAAACACCGGAACCATTCCCCAACTCCGAAACGGGACTTTCCTTATATGAATCTTATTCTCCGGACCATTCCGGATCACCTCGTGATATCCCGGATCCCATCCGAGACTCCGAACAACATTCGGTCTCTTTCTCATAATACCATAACTACTCAAACAACGTCGAATCCTTAAGTGTGTCTCCCTACGGTTCGTGAATTATGCGGACATGATCGAGACACTTCTCCGAACAATAACCAATAGAGGAATCTGGAAATTCATATGGCTCCCACATATTTCTACGATTACTTTGCGATCGAATGAACCACTTACATACGATACCAATTTCCCTTTGTCTCACGATATGTTACTTATCCGAGGTTATGATCGCAGATCTCTGCATACCTTGTTCAACCTCGTTACTGATAAGTACTCTTTTCTCGTTCCCGTGATATGTGATCCCTTGTGACCCAGTCACATGCTTGCAAGCTAATTGGATGACATTTCACCGAGAGGGCCCAGAGAATATCTATCCGTCATATGGATGGACAAATCCCACTCTTGATCCATGTGTTTCAACCAATACTTTTTGAACACTCAATACCACCTTTATAGCCACCACATTACGGTGTGGTGTTTGATGACATCAAAGCATCCATCCAAAGAAAGGTGATATGCATGATCTCATGGTCGAAGGAGTTAGGTTACTATGTATCAGAAAGCATATAGCAATTGAACTATTGAAATGACTTGATCTTTATGCTACGCTTATCTATAGGAGTATGTCCACCATATCATTCTCCTAACGATATGATCTTGTTGTTTGATAACATCTCAATGTTCATGATAGGGAAACCACAATCATCAATCAACCAACAAGCTAGTGAAGTATAGAAGCTATACTAGGGACTTCAAATTAAGTTTACAAATCACACAAGTATTAATGGTTTCCTTGTTAATACTATTATAGCATGAATGTAAACATTTAGCATAAACACAAAGATATAATAATAACTACATTTATTATTGCCTCTAGGGCATATCTCCAACAGTCTCCCACTTGCACTAGAGTCATCTAATCTAGATTACATGGTAATATACCGAACACCCATGGCAGTTTGGTGTTGGTCATGTTTTGCCCTCGGAGAGGTTTAGTCAATGGATCCACATTCAGATATGTGTGTACTTTGCAAATCTTTATATCCCCATCGGATATGTTCTCGAATAGCGTGGAAACGCAGCTTGATATGCTTCACTTCTTGTGTGACCTTGGTTCTTGCATTGGCTATGGCGCCCATGTTATCACAGAGATAGACATTGGGTCCAAATAGACTTGGAACCACACCCAGCTGTAATGAACTCTTTCATCCATATCGCTTCTTGTGAAGCCTCCGGAAGCCATGTATTCCGATTCAGTTGAAGATCTCGCCACAACGCTTTGCTTTGCACTCCTCCACTAATCGCTGCACCATTCAAAATAAATACGTATCCAGTTGTGATTTAGAATCATCCGATCGGTGTTCCAACTAGCATCGGTGTAACCATTAACAACGAGCTGTTCATCACCTCCATAAGAAAGAACCATATCCTTAGTTCTTCTCAAGTACTTAAGGATGTTTTTGATCATTGTCCAATGATCCACTCTGGATCACTTTGATATCTGCTAGTTAGACTAACGGATATGAGATGTCTGGTCTAGTAAATATCAAGGCATACATTAGATATCCTATTGCTGAGGCATAGGGAGTCTTAATCATCCTATCTCTATCTTCTGCCGATGACTGACTTTGAGTTTTACTCAAGGTCGTATTGGGCAACATGGGCAAGAACCCTTTCTTGCTATCTTCCATTCCAAACCTCTTTAGAACTTTGTCCAAATATGTACTTTGTGACAATGATATTTGGCGTTTCGATCTATCTCTATAAATCTTTATGCCTAATATGTAAGCTGCTTCGCCAAGATCCTTCATTGAAAAACTATTATTCAAATACTCTTTGACACTATTAAGAAGGTCTACATCATTCCCAATCAACAATATGTCATCCACATATAGTATTAAGAATGCTACAGAGCTCCCACTCACTTTCTTGTAAATACAAGCTTCTCCATAAGTTTGTATAAAACCAAAACTTTTGATTACCTTATCAAAACGTTGATTCCAACTTCGGGATGCTTGCTTTAATCCATAGATGGATCGTTGAAGCTTGCATACCTTGTTAGCATCTTTAGGATCGACAAAACCTTTGGGTTGCATCATATACAACTCTTCATCAATGTCTCCATTGAGGAATGCTGTTTTGACATCCATCTGCCATATCTCATAATCATAATATGCAGCGATTGCTAACATAATCCTCACAGACTTTAGCTTCGCTACTGGTGAGAAAGTCTCATCGTAGTCAACTCCTTGAATTTGTCGAAACCCTTTTGACAAGTCGAGCTTTATAGACAGTAACATTACCATCAGCATCTGTTTTCTTCTTGAAAATCCATTTGTTCTCGACAGCCTTCCGGCCATCCGGTAAGTCCACCAAAGTCCATACTTGGTTTTCGTACATGGATCCAATCTCGGATTTCATGGCTTGCCATTTATTGGAATCTGGGCTCATCATCGCTTCCTCATATGTCTCGGGGTCATCGGTGTTGTCCACCAACATGACATTCATAACGGAATCATACCAATGGAGTGGTACGATTTCGTCGACCTCCGAGGCTCAGAGCAACTTCAACAAGTTTCATGATCACCATCATTTAGCTTCCTCTCTTATTGGTGCAGCACCACAGAACTTCTTCCGTGCGCTACTCGCAATTTCGAGAGAAGGTTCGACAACCTCGTCGAGTTCTACTTTCCTTCCATATACATCTTTCGAGAGAAATACCTTCTCTAGAAAGGATCCATTCTAGGCAACGAAGATTTTGACATCGAATCTATGATAGAAGGTATAACCAATAGTTTACTTCGTATCCTATGAAGACGCATTTTTCCGCTTTGGGTTCAAGCTTGTCCCAGTAACTTCTTTACATAGGCTTCAGATCCCCAAACTTTAAGGAACGACAATTTAGGTTTCTTCCCAAACCATAATTCATACGGTGTCGTTTCAACGGATTTAGACGGTGCCCTATTTAAAGTGAATGCGGCTGTTTCTAATGCATAACCCCAAAATGATAGCGGTAAATCTGTAAGTGACATCATAGAACGAACCATATCTAAGAGATTTCGATTCGACGTTCGTGACACACCATTACTGTTGTGGTGTTCCCGGCGGTGTCAATCACGAAAGTATTCCACATTTCTTCAAATGCTCGCCAAACTCGTAACTTAGATATTCACCTCCACGATCAGAGCGTAGAAGTTTAATCTTCTTGTTACGTTGATTCTCTACCTCACTTTGAAACTCCTTAAACTTCTCGAAAGTTTCGGACTTATGTTTCATGAAATAGATATACCCATATCTACTCAAATCATCCGTGAAGGTAAGAACATAACGATAACCATCACATGATGCTACACTCATTGGACCACACACATCGGTATGTATGATTTCCAATAAGTGCGTAGCTCGCTCCATCATACCGTAAAATGGAGTCTTAGTCATTTTACCCATCGACATGCTTCGCATCTTTCAAGTGATTCAAAATCAAGTGATTCAAGAAGTCCATCGAATGGAGTTTCTTCATACGCTTCACTCCAATGTGACCAAGACGACAATACATATAGGTCGAATTATCGCTGATTTCAAACGTTTAGCCTCAATGTTGTTGATATGTGTATTTCCACTATCGAGATTCAATATGAATAGACCATCTATCAAAGGTGCATGTGCATAAAACATATTACTCATATAAATCGAACAACCATTATTCTCGGATTTAAACAAGTAACCGTCTCGCAATATACAAGATCCAGAAAAAATGTTATTGGTGAACGCAGTCACCAAATAACAATTATTTAATTATAAAAATAATCCCGATGGTAGATGAAGAGGTAGCGTCTTAACCGCGATCACATCAACCTTTGATCCGCTTCCTACGCATCGTCACCTCGTTCTTCACTAGCTTCCGTTTATTCTCGCAGCCTCTGCTTTGAGTTACAAATATGAGCAACCGAACCAGATCAAATACCGGGCACTACTACGAATACTAGTGAGATACACATCAATAACATGTATATCAGATATACCTTTCTTCTTGATGTTGCCGTTCTTCAAATCCGCCAAGTACTTTGGGCAATTCCGCTTCCAGTGACCTTCTCCCTTGCAGTAAAAGCACTTAGTATCAGGCTTGGGTCCAGCCTTGGTCTTATTCGTCGGTATGGTAACTTTCTTACCACCCTTCTTGAAGTGTCCCTTCTGCTTAGACTTGCCTTTCTTGAATTTGGTGGTCTTATTGACCATCAACACTTGGTGCTCTTTCTTGATCTCCACTTCTGCAGATTTTAACATAGCAAATAGTTCTGGCAACTCTTTGTTCATGTTCTGCATGTTGTAGTTCATCACAAAGTTCTTGTAACTTGGTGGTAGTGATTGGAGGATGCGGTAAACCCCCAAAGTATTAGGAATCACTATACCCAAACTTTGAAGTTTATTTGCGTGCCCAGACATCTTAAGCACATGCTCACTGACGGAGCTACCCTCTTCCATCTTGCAGTTAAAGAACTTTTCAGAAGCTTCATAACTTTCAATTGCCGCATGAGTCTCAAAGATTAATTTGAGATCCTCGACAATATCATATGGATCTGACTCTTCAAACCTTTTCTGAAGCTCCGATTCTAAACCATACAAGATAGCACACTGAACTATGGAGTACTGATTCTTCCGAGCGAGGTAAACGTTCTTTACTTCATCGGTAGCATCAGCTGCAGGTGGGTCACCTAGCGGTGCATCCAGCACATAGGTCAAATTACCAGCTATGAGGACAATCCGCGAAGTTGCTTCCATTGTTTTTCAACTTTTCTTTCTCTAGGAACGCATTAAAATTGATGGTAGGGGCTGCCATTGATCTACAACATATTTGCAATAGTTTAGACTAAGTTTATGACAAATTGAGTTCAAATTAATTAATGAAATTAAACTAGGTGAACTCCCACTCAAAACAACATCCCTCACATTGTTTTAGTGATCACACGAACCAAATCCACTACATCAACACCGATCATCACGAGAGTTGATATAGTTTCAATGGCGAACAATCATCATGTTCATCATATCTACTATATGATTCATGCTTTACCTTTCGGCGATCCGTGTTCCTGAGGCCATGTCTGTACATGCTAGGCTCGTCAAGATCAAACCTTAGCTACCGCATAAGCAAATCTGGCTTGCTTACGTTGTATTCACCCGCGGAATCAAAGACACCCGATCATCACGTGGTGCTTCGAAGCAGCAAGCTTTGGCAACGGTGCATACTAAGGGTGAACACTTTAGAACTTGAAATTTATGTGCATGAGGGATCATCTTATAATGCTACCGTTGTCTACTAAGCAATACAAGATGCATAAAGGATTAACATCACATGCAATTCATAATATGTGATATGATATGGCCTTTCTTCTTTTGTGCTTCCGATCTCCATCTTCAAGCACGAACATGATCTCCATCATCACCGGCATAGCATCAAGGTCAATGACGCTTCTTCATGGTTGTCGTCCACCAGCTTCAACTATTACAACTATTTTGAATAGACACGCAGGTCTTAACAGAAATTAAAGACAACCATATGGATCCTGCCGGTTGCCAACTTACAATAAGGAACATTGCATACATCAAATATAATCACAATCATGGCCATATCACATCATCAGACACCCTCCAAAACAAAGTTAGACGCCTCTACTTTCTTTGCATATTTTACGTGGTTTGGGGCTTTCAATAAGTGTCGTTCTAACTTACGAACAAGAACCACAACATTGATACTAGCATTGTTGATCACCCGTTGTAAATTGGATCTTTACTATGCTAGGAGAAACAGGCACCCGCAAAGCCACTTATGCAATACAAGTTGCATGTCAAGCGTGGAGCAAGTCTCATGAACGATGTCATGTAAGGTTAGGCCGCTTCATCCCAACATACCGCAAGATGCAAAGTACACAAAAAGCAATCTACAATAAAGCATCAATGCCCACAATGACCATTGTGTTCTACTCGGCAACAGATCTACATATAGACACGGCTCGATACCCTTCGTAGGGGTTCAGAGCATGGAAAACAAAAATTTTCTATCTAATACAAAAAAACAAGCCAATATCTATCTACTAGTTTGTAGCAACGAGTCTATAGAGGAACTCACCCTCTAAGATTCAAAAGCGGTTAACGAGCAGATTCTCGTGGGTGATGTAGTCTTACTCTTCCGATCTCAAGATCGCAGAGACGATCCTTCCAGCGTCGCGGAAGCGCTCCCGCAGTCGGTCACACGCCCGGTAATTTCGACGAAGACCTTCCTCTCCCTTGTTCCAAAGAAAGCGGAGGTTGTAGCACTCTCATGATTCCGGCAAGACAACGCGTGGTACCTAAGTAGAGGGAATCCCGAGGCTTCAGCTTAAGCCAAGCAGTATGGTGGAGCTTATGAGAGAGGCTATTAGTGGTCTAGTAATTAGACACACCAATTAGAAGGCTCTAAATCAATTAGAAGGCTCTAAACCGCTGGCTAAAGCAATTAGAAGCTCTAAACCAAAACGGCTCTAAACCGGAGATTAGAGGTGGAACTTGTGTGTTTTAGGAGGGGAGGCCCTGCCCCTCCCTTTATAGGTGGGAGGGCCGGCGGCCAAGGGGAGGAGTCCCTCCCCAAGTCGGCCTTGGGAGGCGCCGCCAAGGGGACTCTCCCCAAGTCGGCCTCCACCTCCTCCTCTTTTCCCACTTCCCAAAATTGCCGTTTGACTTTCAAACTAGCCGTTTGACTTTTCAATTTAGGATTTAAATAAACCCTTTATTTTGGACAGCAAGAACACCTAGTACATGATGCAATCATTCCAACTTACAATGACACATTCATGTACCCTTCCCCCTCCCGGAGTGCCGGACATTCTGGGACCTTCTAGAATGTTCCCGATGAAAACACCGGAACCATTCCCCAACTCCGAAACGGGACTTTCCTTATATGAATCTTATTCTCCGGACCATTCCGGATCACCTCGTGATATCCCGGATCCCATCCGAGACTCCGAACAACATTCGATCTCTTTCTCATAATACCATAACTACTCAAACAATGTCGAATCCTTAAGTGTGTCTCCCTACGGTTCTTGAATTATGCGGACATGATCGAGACACTTCTCCGAACAATAACCAATAGAGGAATCTGGAAATTCATATGGCTCCCACATATTTCTACGATTACTTTGCGATCGAATGAACCACTTACATACGATACCAATTTCCCTTTGTCTCACGATATGTTACTTATCCGAGGTTATGATCGCTTGGTATCTCCGCATACCTAGTTCAACCTCATCGATAAGTACTCTTTTCTCGCTCCTGATATGTGATCCCTTGTGACCCGTCATGCTTGCAAGCTAATTGGATGACATTTCACCGAGAGGGCCCAGAGAATATCTATCCGTCATATGGATGGACAAATCCCACTCTTGATCCATGTGTTTCAACCAATACTTTTCGAACACTCAATACCACCTTTATAGCCACCCTGTTACGGTGTGGTGTTTGATGACATCAAAGCATCCATCCAGTAAAGGTGATATGCATGATCTCATGGTCGAAGGAGTTAGGTTACTATGTATCAGAAAGCATATATCAATTGAACTATTGAAATGACTTGATCTTTATGCTACGCTTATCTATAGGAGTATGTCCACCATATCATTCTCCTAACGATATGATCTTGTTGTTTGATAACATCTCAATGTTCATGATAGGGAAACCACAATCATCAATCAACCAACAAGCTAGTGAAGTATAGAGGCTATACTAGGGACTTCAAATTAAGTTTACAAATCACACAAGTATTAATGGTTTCCTTGTTAATACTATTATAGCATGAATGTAAACATTTATCATAAACACAAAGATATAATAATAACTACATTTATTATTGCCTCTAGGGCATATCTCCAACATTAACATGATCTCATGGTCTAAGGATAAAGATTACTTCGTATGATGTTATAGCAATGTAAACATAATGACTTCATTGTAATGCTATACTTCGGATGAATGTTCATCACATCATTTCACAAATGTTGTGACCTTGTTATTAACAACATCCAATGTCCATGATCAGGAAACCTTGATCATCGTGTTAATCAACAAGCTAGTCTATAAGAGAGGCATAACTAGGAACCCTTTTTGTTTATTAAACACACATGTATTGACGTTTCTGACCAATACAATTATAGTATGCAAAATAAACATCTATCATATATAAGGAATACATAATAACAACTTTATTATTGCCTCTCAGGGCATATTTCCTTCAGTCTCCAACTTGCACTAGAGACAATAATCTAGTTCACATAGTGATAAATCTAACACCCATGGAGTTCTGGTGTTGATCATGGTTTGCCCTAGGGAGAGCTTTAGTCAACGGATCTGCTACATTTAGGTCAGTGTGTACTTTACAAATCCTAATGTCTCCATCCTTGACATGTTCGCGGATGGAGTGAAACCGGCGCTTAATATGCTTGGAATTCTTGTGAGACCTCGGTTCCTTGGCGTTGGCTATGGCTCCATTATTGTCACAATAAATCACCATCGGGTCCAATGCACTAGGACCCACACCTAGTTCCGTAATGAACTCTTTCATCCAAACCGCTTCCTGCGCCGCTTTTGAAGCAGCAACATATTCTGCCTCCATCGTTGATCCAGCCACCACAGGTTGTTTGGAACTCCTCCAACTAACTGCTGCTCCGTTCAAGAGAAATACGTATCTGGATTGAGACTTAGAGTCATCCGGATCGGTGTCAAAGCTAGCATCGACATAACACTTAGCGACTAGCTCTTCTTCACCTCCGTATGTAAGAAACATATCCCTAGTTCTTCTCAAGTACTTGAGGATGTTCTTGATGGCTATCTAGTGTTCCGAACCTGGATCAGATTGGTACCTACTAGTCAAACTAATAGCATGTGCCACATCCGGTCTTGTACATAGCATGGCATACATTATATAGCCTATGGCCGAGGCATAGGGGATCTTATCCAGTATCTCTCTTTCTTCCGTCGTAGCCGGACTTTGAGTCTTACTCAATGTCTTGCCTTGCAACATAGGTAAGAACCCCTTCTTACTTCCGTCCATATTAAACTTCTTTAATATCTTATCAAGGTATGTACTCTGCGATAGCCCAATTAGGCGCCTTGATCTATCTCTATATATTTTAATGCCTAATATATATGACGCTTCACCAAGGTCTTTCATCGAAAATTTGCTGTTTAGATAACTTTGAACACTGTTTAAAAGATCTATATCATTTCCAATCAATAATATGTCATCCACATATAATATCAGAAATGCCACATTGCTCCCACTCACTTTCTTGTAAATACAAGCCTCTCCATAAGTTTAGACAAATCCAAACTCTTTGATCACCTCATCAAAGCGGAGATTCCAACTCCAGGATGCTTGCTTCAGTCCATAGATGGATCGCTGAAGTTTGCATACCTTATTAGCATCCTTAGGATCGACAAAACCCTTAGGTTGTATCATATACAACTCTTCTTCAATATTACCATTGAGGAACGCAGTTTTGACATCCATCTGCCATATTTCATAATCAAAATATGCAGCAATTGCTAACATAATCCTAACCGACTTAAGCATCACTACGGGAGAGAATGTCTCATCGTAGTCAACTCCTTGAATTTGTCGAAACCCCTTTGCGACAAGTCAAGCCTTATAGATGGTCACATTACCATCAACATCAGTTTTTCTTTTGAAAATCCATTTATTCTCAACGGCCTTTGGATCGTGAGGTAAGTCGACCAAGGTCCAAACCTGGTTCTCGTACATGGATTCCATCTCGGATTTCATGGCTTCTAGACATTTGTTGGAATCCGGGTTCATCATTGCTTCTTCATACGTCACAGGGTCATCCATTTCATCAACCATGAAATTCACAACAGGATTGCCGTGCAGAGAGGCACGTGTCCTGCTTGACCTGCGAGGTTCGGTAGTGTCCTCTTTCGGAGTTTCATGATCAATATCATTAGCTCTCTCTTCATTAGGTGAAGTCAACTCCGAAACAATTTCTGGTGCTGCGCTACTCGCCATTTCATGAAGAGAAGGTTCAATAACCTCTTCGAGTTCTACCTTCTGACTACTCACGCCTTTCATGAGAAACTCCTCAAGAAAGGATACATTCTTGGCAACAAAAAACTTGCCCTCGAATCTGTGATAGAAGGTATACCCAATCGTTTCCTTAGGGTATCCTATGAAGACGCATTTTTCTGCTTTGGGTTAGAGTTTATCCGGTTGAAGTTTCTTCACATAAACATCGCATCCCCAAACTTTAAGAAATGACAACTTAGGTTTGTTTCCAAACCATAATTCATATGGTGTTGTTTCAACAGATTTAGATGGTGCCCGATTTAAAGTGAATGCAGCTGTTTCCAGTGCATAACCCCAAAATGACAGTGGCAAGTTAGTCAGAGACATCATAGATCAAACCATATCCAATAAAGTACGATTACGACGTTCCGACACACCATTACGTTGTGGTGTTCCGGCAGGCCTGAGTTGTGAAACTATTCCACACTCTTTCTTGTGTGTGCTAAACTCGTAATTTAGATACTCACCTCCACGGTCAGACCGAAGAAATTTGATCTTTCTATTACGATGATTTTCCACTTCATTCTGAAATTCCTTGAACTTTTCAAAAGTTTCAGACTTGTGTTTCATCAAATAGATATACCCGTATCTACTTAAATCATCCGTGAAAGTAACAAAATAATGATATCCACCTCGCACCGACACACTCATTGGTCCACATACATCAGTATGTATGATTTCCAATAAATCTGTCGCCCGTTCCATTGAACCAGAAAATGGCGTTCTAGTCATCTTGCCCATAAGGCATGGCTCACATGTATCAAATGATTCAAAATCAAGTGATTCCAAAAGTCCATCAGAATGGAGTTTCTTCATGCGTTTAACGCCAATATGACCTAGATGACAGTGCCACATATACGCAGATATATCATTATCATGTTTAATCCTTTTAGCATCAACATTATGAATATGCGTAATACTACTATCGAGATCCAATAGAAATAAACCATTCAACACAGGTGCATGACCATAAAAGATATCATTCTTATAAATCGAACAACCATTGTTTTCAGATTTAAAGGAATAACCACTTTGCATCAAACACGATCCGGATACAATGTTCATGCTCAGTGCAGGCACCAAATAACAATTATTTAGGTTTATAACTAATCCCGATGGCATATGGAGAGGTAGCGTCCCGACGGCGATCACATCAACTCTTGATCCATTGCTGACCAGCATCCTGACCTCATCCCTTGCTAGTTGTCGCTTGTTCCGCAGCCCCTGAACCGAGTTACATATATTAGCAACCGATCCCGTATCAAATACCCAGGTGCTACTGCGAGTACTAGTCAAGTACACATCAATAACATGTATATCACATATCCCTTTGTTTGCCTTGCCAGACTTCTTGTCCGCCAAATACTTGGGGCAATTGCGCTTCCAATGGCTAGCCCCTTGCAATAGTAACACTCGGTGTCAGACTTAGGGCCATCTCGGGGTTTCTTTTCAGGTGTGGCAACAGATTTTTCACCCTTCTTTCCCTTGTGCTTGCCTTTATTGTCCTTCTTGAAACCGGTGGTCTTATTGATCATCAACACTTGATGTTCTTTCCTAATCTCCACTTCTGCAGTCTTAAGCATTGGCAAAAGCTCGGGAAGAGACTTCTTCATGCCCTACATATTAAAGTTCATCATGAAGCTCTTGTAGCTAGGTGGCAGAGATTGGATAACACGATGTATTCCTAAGTCAATGGGAATCGTTATTCCCAAGGACACAAGCTTATCGACGTACCCACACATTTTGAGTACGTGCTCACTAACAGAGTTGTTCTCCTCCATCATGCAGCTAAAGAACTTTTCTGAAGCATTATAACTCTCTATGGCAGCATGGGTATCGAAAATCATTTTCAATTCTCCCATGATATCAAAGGCATTGCCATTTTTGAAACGCTTTCGAAGTTCTGGCTCTAGCCCATACAGTATGCCGCAATGAACTAAATTGTGGTCCTCCTGATGAGTCATATAGACATTCTGTTCCTCGTCAAGGGCATCAGAAGCTGGTGGGGGGCCTAGCGGCGCCTCTAGCACATATTGCTTTTGTGCAGCAGTGAGGAGAATCCTCAAATTCATCGCCCAGTTAGTGAAGTTGCTACCATTCGCAGCAAGTTTCTCTTTCTCCATGAACACATTGAAATTAACAGCAGGTAGTGCCATCTGCAACAGAATTTGTAAAGTTTATTTAGACTAAGTTTATGGTAGAATGAGTTCAACTAATCCAAATTACTAATGAACTCCCACTCAAAAACGACATCCCTCATATCCTTTTGGTGATTACATGAACCAAATCCACTACACCAAGTCCGATCATCACGTGAGTTGATGTAGCTTCAAAGGCGAGCATCTATATGGGCATCATATCAACTATATGACTCATGCTTAACCTTTCGTTCCGTGTTCCGAGGCCATGTCTGTACATGCTAGGCTCACCAAGTAAGAACCTTAGTATTCGCGTGTGTAAAACTGTCTTACACCCGTTCCTATGAAAGCGTAGATTCGAGTACACCCGATCATCACGTGATGTCTCGAAACACGATCCATGGAACGGTGCATACTGAAGGAAGAACACATTTTTATCTTGATATCTAAATGAGGGATCATCTTACAATGCTACAGAAAGCGCCCAACTAGCAGTATAAGATGCTAACATCTAATGTGTAAAGTGAGATGATATGGTCCATGCATTTGATCTCTATCATTTGCATCATGGTATGATCTCTATCATTCCTTTGTGTGTAAGTCCAAGGTCTATGAAACTTACACGTTGAAAGTGTTGTAAGAGTATCTATCATACATCTACTTACAACAATACCATATCAATACACTAGCCCAGCAACGATCTAAACTAGATGCCTCTAATTTATCAATTGCAAGTTTTACGTGGCTTAGGGCTTTCGGAGATAGAACCATTCTTACCTACGAACATGAACCACAACAAGGATAACCAAGTTATTAGAAACTCGTTGTAAATCAGATATTGACTATAGTAGGAGAGATAGACACCCGCCAGCCACTTATGCAAAACTAGTTGCATGTTAGTCGTGGAACCGGTCTCATGTACGATGACATGTAAGGTTGGTTTGGGCCGCTTCATCCCACTATGCCACCAATATCCAAAATACATAGAAGATGCAATAACATGATCATCATCGCCCACATATAAACATATGTGTACTACCCGTGCAAAGCATAGAAAACAAAAAAATTCCTACGATGAGAACTACACGCCAAGATCTATCTACTAGGTACAGAGCAACGGGTGGACATACATCCATCGAGAACTTACCCTTGAAGACAACGAGTTTCGTTAACGAGTAGGAACTCGTGGTTGATGTAGTCGTACACTTGCCGATCTCAAGATCGTGTGGAAATCCGAGCACCGCAACTCAGCAGTGCATCCGTACTCGCACACACGTTCAAGCCACCAGACAACCTCCACCTCCTTGCTCCAGCGATCAAGCGGAAGCAGCAACTCCTTCCAGACGAAATGCCACCGGTAACATGTATCTCGCTAATCCGAGACCATGGGGGAATAATTCTAGAGGGGGAAGAGAGATCCTTCACGAGGAGGCGTGAGGAAGAATGAGGAAGAGGGGGGCCTTTTATAGGAGGAGGGGGGGTACCCACTCCCCATGGACGGCGCATGGGGGGTGACCCCTCACCTCCACCATTCATGCGGTGGTAACCCCTCCACATTAAAATGCCTCTTCACATTCCCTTTTAAAGTCCCCACTTTAAATGCATTACAATTCTCTAAGTTTAATGCTCTCTCATTTAATAAAACTCTTTTATTAAATTTATTCAGAATTTTGTTAATTACTTTAATTAACAAACATTCACATATAACCCCTTGCAATATTTCAATATCACATGCAAAACCACTTTCTGCAATTTCACCCGAAACAATTTCCAGTTTCTATCGAAACAATTCCTGCGCTTTGCAATTCTTTTGTCTGAAACATATGTGCTCCAAAATGGTGTCCGATAACTCTTAAGTGTGTCACGCTATGGTTCGCAAATAATGCGGACATGATTGAGACTCCTCTCAGATCAATAATCAGAATTGGGACCTGGAGATCCATACTGACTCCTGCATATTCAACGATGACTTTTGTGATCGTGAGAACCTTTAACGCTTGTAATTTAATCCCTTTGTCTCATGATATAATACATGTCCAAGATTCGATCATCGGTATCCAAATACCTAGTTTGATCTTGTTACCAACATGCACTCTTTTCTCGTTCCCGTGATATAACATTCTAGTGATCACATCACTTGCTTGCATGCTCACTTAATGTGATATCACCGAGAGGGCCCAGAGTATATCTATTCGTCATCAGGATTGACAAATTCCACTCTTGATCCATGAGCCTCAACATAACACCTTCGTAGCACTGAACCCATCTTTATAGTCACCCTGTTACGGTGTGACGTTTGATGTTATCAAGATACTCTTCTCGTGTTAGCAATTAACATGATCTCATGGTCTAAGGATAAAGATTACTTCGTATGATGTTATAGCAATGTAAACATAATGACTTGATCGTAATGCTATAATTCGCATGGATGTTCATCACGTCATTTCACAAATGCTATGACCTTGTTATTAACAACATCTAATGTCCATGATCAGGAAACCTTGATCATCTTGTTAATCAACAAGCTAGTCTATAAGAGAGGCATAACTAGGAGCCCTTTTTGTTTATTAAACACACATGTATTGACGTTTCCGATCAATACAATTATAGCATGCAAAATAAACATCTATCATATATAAGGAATACATAATAACAACTTTATTATTGCCTCTCAGGGCATATTTCCTTCAGCAACTGCATGTGTTCATTTCCTAGAACCACAATGATGAGCACTGATACACACACACATCCAATGAGGTGTGGTGATGTAGCATCTTTAAAGCTGGTGGTTGAATGCATGCTGAAGTTGAATGCCAGCATGCTGCCAGGGTTCCTGGACATGGTTGGACACCACATGCTGGAGTGGCATCACTACATGTGTTCTTTTCCTAAAACCACAATGATGCACACTGATTCACACACACATCCAATGAACTCTAGTGGATCCATGTGGTTTATGAAAAGAACACACATGTAATGACTCTAGTGGATCTATGTGGTTTATGAAAAGAACACACATGCAATGAACTCTAGTGGATCCATGTGGTTTATGAAAAGAACACACATGATGGAGTGGCATCACTACATGTGTTCTTTTCCTGAAACCACAATGGTGCACACTGATACATACACACATCCAAGTGGGTGTGGTGATGCAACATCTTTAAAGCTGGTGGTAGAATGCATGCTGCAGTTGAATCCCAGCATGCTGCCAGGGTTCCTGGACATGGTTGGACACCACATGCTAGAGTGGCATCACTACATGTGTTCTTTTCCTAAAACCACAGTAATCTACACTTATACACACACACATCCAATGAACTCTAGTGTATCCATGTGATTTATGAAAAGAACACACATGCAATGACTCTAGTGGATCCATGTGGTTTATGAAAAATAACACATCCAATAAACACTAGTGGATCCATGTGGTTTATGAAAAGAACACACATGATGGAGTGGCATCACTACATGTGTTCTTTTCCTAAAACCACAATGATGCACACTGACACACACACATCCAAGTGGGTGTGGTGATGCAGCATCTTTAAAGCTGGTGGTAGAATGCATGTCAGCTTGAATCCCAAAGCATCGCCAGGTTCTCGGAAATGGTTGGACACCACATGCTGGAGTGGCATCACTACATGTGTTATTTTCCTAAAACCACAATGATGCACACTGATACAGTCACACTCACACATCCAATGAGGTGTGGTGATGCAGCATCTTTCAAGCTGGTGGTAAAATGCATGCTGCAGTTGAATCCCAGCATGCTACTAGGGTTCCTGGACATGGTTGGACACCATATGCTGGAGTGGCTTCACTGCATTTGTTCTTTTCCTAAAACCATAGTAATCTACACTAATATACACACACATCCAATAAAATCTAGTGGATCCATGTGCTTTATGAAAAGAACACACATGCAATGACTCTAGTGGATCCATGTGGTTTATGAAAAGAACACACAACAAATGAACTCTAGTGGATCCATGTGGTTTATGAAAAGAACACACATGCAATGAATATAGTGGATCCATGTGGTTTTTGAAAACAACACACATGCAATGAACTCTAGTGGATCCATGTGGTTTATCAAAAGAACACACATGCTGAAGTGGCATCACTGCATGTGTTCTTTTCCTAAAACCACACTGATGCATACTGATACACACACACATCCAATGAGGTGCTGTGATGCAGCATCTTTTAAGATGGTGGTAGAATGCATGTTGTGGTTGAATCCCAGCGTGCTGCTAGGGTTCCTGGACATGGTTGTACACCACATGCTGGAGTGGCATCATTGCATGTGTTCTTTTCCTAAAACCATAGTGATGCACACTGATACACACAGACATCCACTGAGGTGTGGTGATGCAGCATCTTTCAAGCTGGTGGTAGTATGCATGCTGTAGTTGAATCCCAGGATGCTGCCAGGCTTCTTGGACATGGTTAGACACCACATGCTGGAGTGGCATCACTGCATGTGTTCTTTTCCTAACACCACAATGATGCACACTAATACACACACATCTAATGAACTCTAGTGTATCCATGTGGTTTATGAAAAGAACACACATGCAATGACTCTAGTGGATCCATGTGGTTTATGAAAAGAACACACATGCAATGAACTCTAGTGGATCCATGTGGTTTATGAGAAGAACAAACATGCAATGAACTCTGGTGGATCCATGTGGTTTATGAGAAGAACAAACATGCAATGACTATGGTGGATCCATGTGGTTTATGAAAAGAACACACATCCAATGACTCTAGTGGATCCATCTTGGAATAATTTGATGTATGCCAAGATGTATTTCATTGTATAAGACACTCTCTTTCCATTTTTATACTACTCAGTTTGGCCCTTGGTTTTTTTATACTATTCAGTTTTGCCCTCTATCATGGAAGCCCAAACATGTGGTCACTCTGTCTGTTAGGCCCTGATTGTTTGTCACAGTTGTCACACGAATCGGTGCACATCAACCGTTTATCCTCTATGATCCAACGCGGATTGCTGCACATGTCGTGCCCTTCACAGTACAACGTGAGAAAACATGGACGTCTCTCTCAGCGAGAGTTCTTCGAGAAGGAACATGAAGAAGTCGTCGAGTGGTCATTTCATGTTTAATCATGTCTGAAAAGCCTACTACTACTACTACTACACCACAACACATGCACAGGGCAACCGGGTCATCGAGTGCACGGTCATCGATAGGCGCTGCAATTTATTGCCACTTGATTTTAACAAGACATATCCCATTTTTACGCAGCACGCTCTCATTCTCACTTCCAACTAGGCCCTACCGCAAGAAACTTCCACGCGTCAGCCGGAGGCCGAAGAGCTGAGAAATGGGGCTCGAGGAGGGAGCCCCTCGAGGAGACCCACCTTCTCCTCTACATTTTCCCTTTTAATTATCGCCAATTTTATGTCCATGTCAACCTTCGTACTTATAAATTGTCTCTGCGCCCTTTGCATGCGGCTGAATATAGAACTACCATGTATGGCTCGGGAAAAAACATGACGTATCGTGCGTGTGTTGCAGTGCACGGTGCAGTAGCCTACGCGGCGCGGTGCACGGTGGTGCAACGAAACGTCCCTTCCCTTTACATTTATTATGGAGCCCATCTCCTTTCCCCTCTCCGCCTACTCACTATCACTCTCCTCACGGAACCGTCTCCACTGTCCCATCACTTCTGCAAACCCTTGAGAAAATCCCAACTAGGCCGGCAATGGAGAAGGAGGATTCGGTGGCCATCATCGCCTCCAAGGCTACCGGCGAGGACGCCCCCGTCTCTGTTTCTGCTCCCTTGAGGCGTTGAAAGCAGCCGCCGTCCCCGTCCAGGCCCCCATCGAGGCATCGATGGCAGTCGCCATCCCTGTCCAGGCCCTAGTCCCTGCTTCGGATGTAGCCGCCGGCGAGGAGGCCCCCGCCGGAGAGGAGGTCGCTGCCGGCAAGGAGGCCCCAACCGGTTACGGGCATATCCAGCTCTTCTGGGACTACGATCCAGAGGAGTAGATCGCTCTGGTGAACCCCTACGACACTGGCATCGACGACCCATGGTCGGAGGTAACTAGGGCTTGCTCCCCTTCCTTGGTTCTTCTCTCGTTCCCATCGTTTGATGCTAGATCTTAGGTTATTAGGGTTTGGTTTTCCACATTTCGGTCCCTCGATCTTCATACATCATCTAATCCTCTCTTTTTTCCAACAGGTGTATGGCCACGAAATCTATAGTGATGATGATTCCAGGCACACCAAGACTCATCAGGTGCTGAGGAAGTTGCAGGCCGGCCAGTACGACACCTTCTTCGCCGGCGGCGTCTATAGTTGCCCCTTCTACAAGAAGATACTCACCGACACCAACTTCAACTGCATCGTGATGCACGCAGAGGACTCGAGCTCCGGCACCGCCAAAGTCGGCCATACCATTAACGTCAATGCCTACATTGCTGAACACCAAGCACTGGGCATTCACCTTTGCAACCTCCAGCAGGTGGCCATCGAAGTGGGTCGCATGCCTCCAATTAGGCCCAAGGTCCCCAAGATCAAGGGACTGGGCAACAAGAAGTGGAGGAAGTGCTAGAGGTAGGAGGCGGAGGTGCAGGCAAGGAGGGGTTGAACGTGTATGTGGCTGCTGATGCTTCTACTGCTGCTAAGCAGCTTCTTCTATTTTTGTATATTGTGTGTGATGGCTGCTGAGCAGCGAATGTATCGAATCTCGAATGTATATTGTGTGTGATGGCTTCTTCTAGATTTGCCGATGTGATTTTGTTTTCTGAATGTATGTATTTTGCCGATGTGATTTGCTGCTCTAGATTTGCTGCCAGATCGGGCCAAAGTGAGGGCCAAAAGAAACGAATGATTGAAGAGAGAAGTTGCTCTTGATTTGCTACCAATTGGGGTAAAAAGAAACATAATTGTTAGCGAGAGAGGAAAAAGGTTCTCTTTAAAACTGCCAATTAACGAGCCGCCATCTTGACAAGCTACCAGACACATTACAGAAACATAACACAAAGAAATAAAATTTTATTCACTTCTCTTCAAATCACTCAAGGCGCTAGCCATCTTGACAAGCTATCAAACATATACAGAAACATAACACAAATAAGTAAAATTTAGTTCACTTCTCATCAATCCACTTGAGGCGCTTGCCATCGTTCCTAGGAGACCAAGTGTCATCACCCCAGCTGTTGTTGTCCTTATTGGCCTTCCACAACGTACCAAATGCAGCTTATTCCCACCTAGAAACTGACTTGGCTTCCAGGTCTTCAGCATCCTGCGGCACAATGAGCGACACATCATAGGCCTGGTTGTTACCGCTGGAAGATGCTGCCTCTCTGTTTGCTTCTTCAGTTGTAGCCTCTCTGTTTGTTGCTTCATCTGCAGTCATTTTCTTTGCATATGCAGCGTCACGCTCTGCTATACTGTATTTGGTACAAAGGACTCCCCTAAGCTCGTCTTCCCTCTTGCAACTGGGGCAAAACACAAGGAACCGTAGAAAGAAATGGATCTTAACGTACAACCGACAGGCTACGTAAGCATCTATGGCTGCATACTTCAGGTTTATATCAGACAACAGCCTCTCCTCACAGAAATCGTGCCTATCCTGAGGGAAATCTGCCTTCATGATGGCGTACGACTCATCGAGAATTATAGTTGCCAGTGTAGCCATTCCATCCCTCTTTGAGCCTCCTATGATCTTGACAAGACTCTGAATATCAATCCACTTGTGCGCAGGAATTATAATTTTTTTGAAATAAAATTTTAAAAAATCAGTTCTCTTGTCCACGGTGCAGAAAACAATTCTCTTTTCTACAAGGAATTGGCACAGTGCCGGACACGTCTTGTCAGTCCTGAAAGTATGTAATTTGATATCATAAAATGCGGTGACCAAAATTTGTAACTACAAATGTTTTGTCAATGCAAGATCATCATCTGGATATAATTTTAAGCTACAAAATTTTAGTAAATACAAGATCAAGACTCCCAACATTGGCTTGTCATAATTTATTTGGTCCTAATAAAATTCAGTAGTTGCAAGATGAGCAAATAGATAGAAGAACAAGAGGATAAAACCCTAAAATCGGTTAACTACAGAGAGCAAATCTGCAAACCAGGAGAAGTGGTAGAGAAGGACGTGTTTCCTCATGGCCAGTTGAACGACGGCGAGCTCATTCTCGAACTCTTTCTCCACCTTGGTGTACTCGAGGTCCAATCCCACGAACCTGTCCTCGTCTTTCTCAAGCCAATTCTCGTACATCCTCAGGACTCGCACCACTTTCTTCTCCTCGTTGGTGTAGACGACGTCGATCTTCTTATTGTCATGGGTAGTGAAACTTGTCTCTTTAGTGCAACCTTTCATGGTGGCGGGCAAGGAGAAGATGAAAAGAAGACAAAGGACATGAAGAAGAAGAGTGGTTTTTGCGAGACAGGGGGGCGGTGGAACCGTCAATGTGATTCTGACGTCGTGGTTAACAACGGGGACAGAAGTTCAATGGAGAGACGCGTGACGGTGGCCGTTGCAGCTTCTAATTAAACAAATAATAAAAATAGTAATATCGAGGATATATGCGTCCCTGTGTTGTCACGCTATCGGTCGTGTTGTCCTGTCCACTGGGTCACCTTAGCTCATGTGCTCTGCGTCATTAGTTTTCATGTGTCAAATCCTACCGGGCAATTTAATTGCACAGACCCATTTGCCGCATATCCTCTAGCCTTTTTTAGAGTAATCCTCTAGCCTTGCGATCTTGCGAAGTGGGTCGGCGATTCCGTCTATGAAAATCCAAGTGGTAGAAGAAGAAGAAGAAGAAGAGGAGGAGGAGAAGACGGTGGGGTCCAGGATAGGGAGGAGAGCGGGGATGACTCATTCCGTCCATGTCCTAGATCTCACCATCGAAGGAAATGGCGTCCCAGCTCCACTCCATGGCCACGACCACATATCGCCGCTCCAGGGAAGAAGAATACGACGTAATGAGGAATGTATACAGGCGCCAACCCTCCAAAGTGGCAAGCGCCTTGACTTTTCAACAAAATTATAGCCCTTAAGCCTTGGGGCGGAGGGAGTACGGCGCCTCCACGACGACAGCGACATAACGGCGAAAACTGACAGGTGGGCCAACTTGACGGACGTTAGCCTGATATTTTTTATGCAGACGCTAAGTTGAATTCGTGCCGAAAAAGACCCTCTGAATAATTGGTACGCCAACTGTGGGCAACGCGGATGATTACAATCAACTTGGATACCGCTTTGCCTTGGCGCCTCAACTTTCGGTCCGCAAAATTATATCCCCCCGCCACTCGTAAAGCCTTCTGTCGTGCATCCGCCGGCTCCACTATGTTGTCGCCATTAGGGCCCCTCTACCACAAACTATTGCCACAGAAACCGCGTATCCATTGAACTGCATCTGGTCCACTTGTCACGTGTGCATACGTGGACACCCGGGATGTGGTACATCCCGTTTTTGGTTCGGTGGAGGGCACAACACGGTCTAGACAACCTCGTCAACAACACACAAGTTTTTTAGCCATATTCAGGCCGCACGGAAGCGTAACACCCTGCGTTGCCATTGTATATATGGATGGTGAGAACGGAGATTACAACGATGAACTCTCCTTGCCGGGGTCAGGCCAAGCCAAGAAAATTACGTGGGATCCGCTAGCTTTTTTGCTCTCTGGGCCTCTCTCTGTTCTCTATTCTCCAAATGTTCGAACCTTGTCTATGTGGCATGGCCTCCTTTTATACATGTATAAGGGGTTACCACAATGGCTACACAACATGTGGCACAACTTACCACGCGTTGCAACGGTTGCTGTATTTGGCGCCCGCGACGCGACACCTTGCTCGGTGAGCTGTCGACGAGCCGATTTGCCTACTCGCATGGACAAGACCCCGCTGTCCTATCCAATCGTGCTTGTGCCGTCCATGAAAACAACGATGACACTCCAGAAGATGATGGCCAAATGGCACCAGGATTATAACGTCTTGTCCCCGGGGTCGACAACGTGCATCACTGATGATGTTTTGTACCCGGGGCCAAGGGGTTTACAGGGGTTGCTCCACTTCCCTGCACCCAAGGGTTTCCGGGAGTTGGCCCGGTGTGGCTTCACAGAGGAATGGGCTTCTCGAAGATGTTGTTGATGAAGGATCGGAGTTCATGATGGGCATGGCCTTGGAGGAGATGTAGATGTCTTTGTGCACCAGAGCTTGTATGTCTCCACACTCTTCTTCACTGTGAAAGGTGACCACGGCCCGTGCTTCCCGGGGCCATGGGGACCCTGGTCTTCATTGGGCCGACACCACTGCCCCATCGAAGAACACCAGAAGGAGGCGAGGGGGAGGAGCGAAGGGAGGCTAGATGGCCGACAAAGGAGGCGACACAGAGCAGTTTCTTTTTAAATAGTTTCCTTTTTGCATTTTTTTAGCACGCGGTCAGATTTTATATATTGATTAGAGGACGCGTAGTTCTATCAGACGGAATGAATCGTATGACTATGACTAATATGAAATTAGCGGAGGAAATAGTAAAATTTCTAAAACCAATTGATTATGGCATGTGTTCCGGTAGAACGTACACAGACCAATACCCAAGAACTCACCCTTCGCTACAATGATGGCATGTGTTCATAACAGCCTCACGGAGAACTATATAGATCGAATTACCCACAGTGCTGTGTTATGCTGCCTCTATCAAGGCCGGTGAAGATAACATACTGCGAGGAAACAGCGCATTACTGTAACACACGTGTGTGTCGCTGTCGCAACGGCATCCTTGACGACGCCCATTGCCGGTCATCACGTAGCGTCCCGTTGTGTAGCTCCCTGGCGCGCACGCCGCTCCCCTGGCTCTCCGTCGCTGCATCCTCACCGGACCTCGCGGCAGCATCCAGAGCGGCCTCGAGCGCCCAGTACTGCTCGTGATCACGTAGCACCTGCATCTCCCTCTCGAGCTCCCTGATGCGCGCGTCCCTCTCCGAGCTCTCCATCATCTTCTCTATCACCTCCGCGGCGGCGAGCTCGCCGGCCCTCGCGGCGTCCTCGACCGCGTCCTCGGTCTCCTCCGCGCGCCGCTCGGCACCGTGCATCCGCGCCACGGCCGCGTTGCGATCCAGCACCGCCGATCTGAGGGATCTCTGGAGGGACGCCACGCGCTTGCCGAGGACCCTGATGGCCTCGCCGTCGGCGGCCGCCGCCTCGGCCTCATGCAGCCGCCGGCGGAGCGACGCGGTTTCCTCCGTCTCGAGCCGCACGAACGACATCACCCACCTCCAGCACGGACACGCCATCGACGGTCTGTCGATCAGGTGCACGGCCGAACGTGTTTCCCGATATTGTTTGCGTGCATTATGTCCCTGAGGAGAGTATATACTTGTTTGCGTGCATTATGTCCCTGAGGAGAGTATATACTCATCTGTCGTCGTCAGAGTCATCGTCAGTCATCTGTAGGGGGAAACGGGATACGTACGGTACGTGTACTGTGTATAAGAGTGCTCATCAAACTCCCGTTTCCTGCTACAAGGACCGGACCAGGAGTACGATCCAAGCTGTGCGTCCGCATCGCGGACGTAGACGTCGTGTCCACCACTGCCACGACGCCAGCAGCATGCCCTCATCCACGCTTCAACCAGTCAGAGCATCTCCACTCCCCTCAAAGACCCCCAACGCTATTGGAGCGACAGCGCGAAATTTCGAGTCCAGTCACGCGTTCTAATTTTTTTTGGCGCCGACGCGGTCCAGTTATTTACCCGCGGTCCCAGGCCAAATCCAATGTATATGAAGCACTACAGGAAAAAATGGCGTTGCCGTGCATCGTTGCTTTGCCGTGAACCGGTGCACGGCAAAGAGGCCTTTGCCGTGCACCGTCTTAGCAAAACACATGGCAAAGAACATATACACGACAAAATCAGGCAGACTGCACAGCAAAGAAAACATCCACGGCAAAGCCCAAGGAAGGCACACGGCAAACAAATAATGCACGGCAAAGGCCAGAAAAAGTACACGGCAAAGAAAATACACGACACAGCGCCGCGTCGGGCCCACCACCTCGGCCCAGTTAACGGCGTTGTGGTGACGGTATGCCTTTGCCGTGTACCACACTGTCACGCACGGCAAAGATTTGAATCTGCAAATTTTGCTTACGCGGGAAATTTTGCCGCCGTATTATTGTAATAACGCACGATTTTTTTTTCCGAAACTTATAATTTTGCAAATATTAGAGGTCTTTCCCTTGTAGTGTTACATGGCAAAGAGGTCTTTGCCGTGTAGTGTTACACGGCAAAGACCTCTTTGCCGTGTAGGCAAGGTATTTTTTGCCTTTTTTATCTCCTTTTTGCACGTATTTTAGCACGGCAAGATCTTTGCCTCAGTTTTGTTAGCATACATTTTAATTCTATTATCGCCCATCTTAAATTGTGGTCACATATCCTAGGCCCACATGGAGGAGATTTGGTGTGATTCCGGTGCTCCGGCGGTCCTACTCCGACGAAAACCCTATTCTGTGGACCCGGGAGCTCAATACCCCTAGCTTTCTCCGCACGAGGTTCCACCGATGTACTTTTTCATAGGTTTAGGTATGTTTAGTCCATAGGTACATGGAAAACCAGGTTGGGTTCCCTTTGGCACATTCAAGCCTCCGGTATACCCGAGGCGGGACATTTCCACCATATTTCTAGGAATCCACCAAGTGTTATCGCCTCAATGTGAGGAAGGTCACACCGAGGAGCCATCTATTGCACCATTTTGGTGAATTAAACATTCCACAACACTTCAACACATATCGTAGGCCCACATGGAAGATTTGGTGTGATTCCGGTGCTCCGGCGGTCCTTCTCCAACGAAAACCCTATTCTATGGGCCTGGAAGATCTACCCCCTAGCTTTCTCCGCACGAGGTTCCACCGATGTACTTTTTCATAGGTTTAGATATGTTTAGTCCATAGGTACATGGAAAACCAAGTTGGGTTCCCTTTGGCACATTCAAGCCTCCGGTATACCTGAAGCGAGACATTTCCACCTACATTTCGAGGAATCCGCCAAGTGTTATGGCTTGAATGTGAGGAAGGTCACACCGGAGAGCCATCTATTGCACCATTTTGGTGAATTACACATCCCACAACACTTCCACACATATCCTAGGCCCACATGGAGGAGATTTGGTGTGATTTTGGTACTCCGGCCGTCCTTCTGCAGTGAAAACCCTATTCTGTGGGCCCGGGAGATCTACCCCCCTAGCTTTCTCCGCACGAGGTTCAACCGATGTACTTTTTCATAGGTTTAGGTATGTTTAGTCCATAGGTACATGGAAAACTAGGTTTGGTTCCTTTTGGCACATTCAAGCCTCCGGTATATACCCGAAGCGGGACATTTCCACCTACATTTCGAGGAATCCGCCAAGTGTTATCGCCTGAATGTGACGAAGGTCACACCGGGGAGCCATCTATTGCACCATTTTGGTGAATTACACATTCCACAACACTTCCACATATATCCTAGTCCCACATGGAGGATTTGGTGTGATTCCGGTGCTCCGGCGGCCTACTCCGGCGAAAACCCTATTCTGTTGGCCCGGGAGCTCTACCCCCTAGCTTTATTCGCACGAGGTTCCACCGATGTACTTTTTCATAGGTTTAGGTATGTTTAGTCCATAGGTACATGGAAAACCAGGTTGGGTTCCCTTTGGCACATTGAAGCCCCCTGTATACCCGAAGCGGGACATTTCCACCTACATTTCGAGGAATCTGCCAAGTGTTATCGCCTGAATATGAGGAAGGTCACACCGGGGAGCCATCTATTGCACCATTTTGGTGAATTACACATTCCACAACACTTACACACATATCCTAGGCCCACATGGAGGAGATTTGGTGTGATTCCACTAATCCGGCGCTCCTTCTTTGGTGAAAACCCTATTCTATGGGCCTAGGAGATCTACCCCCTAGCTTTCTCCGCACGAGGTTCCACCGATGTACTTTTTCATAGGTTTAGGTATGTTTAGTCCATAGGTACATGGAAAACCAGGTTTGGTTCCCTTTGGAACATTCAAACCTCCGGTATACCCGAAGCGGGACATTTCCACCTACATTTCGAGGAATCCACCAAGTGTTATCGCCTAAATGTGACGAAGGTCACACCAGGGAGCCATCTATTGCACCCTTTTGGTGAATTACACATTCCACAACACTTCCACATATATCCTAGTCCCACATGGAGGATTTGGTGTGATTCTGGTGCTCCGGCGGTCCTACTCCAGCGAAAACCCTATTCTGTGGGCTTGGGAGCTCTACCCCTAGCTTTCTCCGCACGAGGTTCCACCGATGTATTTTTCATAGGTTTAGGTATGTTTAGTCCATATGTACATGGAAAACCAGGTTTGGTTCCCTTTGGCACATTCAAGCCTCCTATAAACCCGAAGCGGGACATTTCCACCATATTTCGAGGAATCCACCAAGTGTTATCGCCTGAATGTGAGGAAGGTCAGACCGGGGAGCCATCTATTGCACCATTTTGGTGAATTACACATTCCACACATATCCTAGGCCCACATGGAAGAATTGGTGTGATTCCGGTGCTCCGGTGGTCCTTCTCCGGCGAAAACCCTATTCTATAGGCCCGGAAGATCTACCCCCCTAGCTTTCTCCGCACGAGGTTCCACCGATGTACTTTTTCATAGGTTTAGGTATGTTTAGTCCATAGGTACATGGAAAACTAGGTTTGGGTCCCTTTGGCACATTCAAGCCTCCGGTATACCTGAAGCGGGACATTTCCACCTACATTTCGAGGAATCCGCCAAGTGTTATCGCCTGAATGTGAGGAAGGTCACACCGGAGAGCCATCTATTGCACCATTTTGGTGAATTAAACTTTCCACAACACTTACACACATATCTTAGGCCCACATGGAGGAGATTTGGTGTGATTCCGGTACTCCGACGGTCCTTCTCCGGCGAAAACCCTATTCTGTGGGCCCGGGAGATCTACCCCGTAGCTTTCTCCGCACGAGGTTCCACCGATGTACTTTTTCATAGGTTTAGGTATGTTTAGTCCATAGGTACATGGAAAACCAGGTTGGGTTCCCTTTGGCACATTCAAGCCTCCGGTATACCCGAAGCGGGACATTTCCACCATATTTCGAAGAATCCGCCAAGTGTTATCGCCTAAACGTGATGAAGGTCACACCGGGGAGCCATCTATTGCACCATTTTGGTTAATTACACATTCCACAACACTTCCACATATATACTAGGCCCACATGGAGGATTTGGTGTGATTCCGGTGCTCTGGCTGTCCTACTCCAGCAAAAACCCTATTCGGTTGGCCCGAGAGCTCTACCCCCTAGCTTTCTCCGCACGAGGTTCCACCAATGTACTTTTTCATAGATTTAGTTATGTTTAGTCCATAGGTACATGGAAAACCAGGTTGGGTTCCCTTTGGCACATTCAAGCCTCCTGTAAACCCGAAGCGGGACATTTCCACCATATTTCGAGGAATCTACCAAGTGTTATCGCCTGAATGTGAGGAAGGTCAGACCGAGGAGCCATCTATTGCACCATTTTGGTGAATTACACATTCCACAACACTTCCATGCATATCCTAGGCCCACATGGAATATTTGGTGTGATTCTAGTGCTCTGGCGGTCCTTCTCCGGTGAAAACCCTATTCTGTGGGCCCAGAAGATCTACCCCCTAGCTTTCTCCGCACGAGGTTCCACCGATGTACTTTTTCATAGGTTTAGGTATGTTTAGTCCATAGGTACATGGAAAACCAGGTTGGGTTCCCTTTGGCACATTCAATCCTCCGATATACCCGAAGCGGGACATTTCCACCCACATTTCGAGGAATCCGCCAAGTGTTATCGCCTGAATGTGAGGAAGGTCACACCGGAGAGCCATCTATTGCACCAGTTTGGTGAATTACACATTCCACAACACTTCCACACATATGCTAGTCCCACATGGAAGATTTGGTGTGATTCCGGTGCTCCGGCCATCCTTCTCCGGCGAAAACCCTATTTTGTGGGCCCGGGAGATCTACCCCCTAGCTTTCTCCGCACGAGGTTCCACCGATGTACTTTTTCATAGGTTTAGGTATGTTTAGTCCATAGGTACATGGAAAACCAGGTTGGGTTCCCTTTGGCACATTCAAGCCTCCGGTATACCTGAAGCGGGACATTTCTACCTACATTTCAAGGAATCCGCCAAGTGTTATGACTTGAATGTGAGGAAGGTCACACCGAAGAGCCATATATTGCACCATTTTGGTGAATTACACATTCCACAACACTTCCACACATATCCTAGGCCCACATGGAGGAGATTTGGTGTGATTTTGGTACTTCGGCCGTCCTTCTCTGGCGAAAACCCTATTCTGTGGGCCCGGGAGATCTACCCCCCTAGCTTTCTCCCCACAAGGTTCCACCGATGTACTTTTTCATAGGTTTAGGTATGTTTAGTCCATAGGTACATGGAAAACCAGGTTGGGTTCCCTTTGGCACATTCAAGCCTCTGGTATACCCGAAGCGGGACATTTCCACCTACATTTCGAGGAATCCTCCGAGTGTTATCGCCTGAATGTGAGGAAGGTCACACCGGGGAGCCATCTATTGCACTATTTTGGTGAATTACACATTCCACAACACTTCCACACATATCCTAGGCCCACATGGAAGATTTGGTGTGATTCCGGTGCTCCGGCCGTCCTTCTCCTGCGAAAACCCTATTCTATGGGTCCGGGAGATCTAGCCCCCTAGCTTTCTCCGCACGAGGTTCCACCGATGTACTTTTTCATAGGTTTAGGTATGTTTAGTCCATAGGTACATGGAAAACCAGGTTGGGTTCCCTTTGGCACATTCAAGCCTCCGGTATACCCAAAGCGGGACATTTTCAAAAAATCGTGAGCATTAGATCATGTACCTATAGTTCAAATCGGACCCACTTCCTGCCGATTTGGCATATATTTGTCTTTTTGACCAGGGGTGGATAGAAAGGTTTGCGAAACACCGGTTTGGACATTATTCATGTAAGCTGGGTCTACTATTTTTGAAAAATGGGTTGGTAGCATTTTGTATTCGCCGTTTGGTGTTGCTTCACAAAACGCCCCGATTTTGATCATTTGGTGTTGCTTCACAAAATCGCCCTAGCTCTTTTGAAATAATTTTTAAATATCAATTACTTCAGACTTAATATAATTTCGAAATAAAACTGAATGTTCAACTACAATTGAAATGCTAAAATTTAAAATAATTAGCTCTTTGCCGTGTACCACACACGGCAAATAGATATTTTCAACTCTTTGCTATGTACAGCTGCCTAAACTGCACGACAAAGACAGGCTGAGGCAAATTCTATCGTGTTAACCCTAGCTAGCTGTGCGTGTGTGGCCAAAAAAATTTCCCCACCTGTTCCAGCCGCCGCCGCCTCTCGACCTGTTCCAGCCGCCGCCTGTGGCTCATGCCGCCGCCATCCCCTCCTAGGCTCGCCCAACCGCGCCCACGTCGCCGTCCTCCACCGCCCCTGCTCCGACCTCCATTGCCCCATGGGCCCCGGGCGAGGAGGATAGGGCGCCAAGCGCGAGCCAGAGCTGCCGCCGCTCCTGCCACCTCCTGCTCCGTCCTGCCGTCCCCTCGCTTTGTCCTCCGCCGTGAGCCGGAGCTTCCACGTCGCCATCCTCCACAGCCACAGATACGACCTCCATTTCGCCCTGGGCCCCTCGTGAGGAGGAGACGCAGCAAAGCGCGAGCCGAGCTGCCCGCTCGCCACCTCACCCCCCTGCTCATCGTTGCCGAGCTGCCCCCACTCTCCGACCTCCGTCTTCACGCCGTACTCCACCCCGTAAGTTTCTTGTTCCTTCTCTGCGTAGCAAGGTCCAGGGAGGGCACATCTAGACTAGGCTAGTGTATTTTCAACTCCATCTACATCATGTTCTCTGTCCCAGAAAAGATAAATTGGATCCTTGTCTAATGATCTGTCCTAGAAAAGATAAATTGGATTGCTAGGCATTACTTGGTCAGAGATTTGTCTTTTTAAATTTCAGGCTGTATATATGAGTAAAAAAGCGCACAATTTTGTCAGAGATTTATCTTTTTAAATTTACAACGTATTTTACTCTGAAATTTCTATGGTGGCTTTTAAATGTAAACATGTTTATATGTATTTGGTTTCAGATTTTTTGGAGCCCTGGAAATATGTTTTTAGCTATTTTTTTTGAAATAAAAGGATTACTTATTCCTAGGTTCTGCTGCTTCTTTTTGAAAATCTAAGATCCAATAGAATTTACCACAACTAAGATGCAAGGATCAAAACTAACGAAGTAGTACTGCACTAGGATGAGCTAGGAAATAGGAAAAAAAATTACTAGACGATAACAGAGTATGTAAATTTCCTCAAACTGAAAAATAAACCAGGCTCTTTGACCTGAGACCGAGCTCTTTGACCTCGAGGTTGCCATGCGTAGGGGAGGCGGCAGGAAGAATGGCCGCTTGTGGATCTGTGATAGCGTCATCGATCCTAGGACCGTCCGGTCTATGAGAGAGATTAGGGGTGACAGCTCAAGCTCCTCCATTACCATACAGTCCCGTCCTACGCCGTCGTCTATAGCCATTGAGAAGCTCCGGGTATGCTATTCTTTCTTGGTCATCCACACTTCATTTCATGTTATTCATTGCAACATCCATGACCTTTCAATGACACAACGTAGGAGGACTTGGAGAACGAGAGGAGAGAGACGGAGCAGGCCCAGGCCCTCATTGATCAGCGGAGTCAGATGATGGCACAACAGAATAAGATGATGGAGTGGTTTGCACAGAGGATGACAGCCTACGAGTCCCAGTTACCGGTAAGTTGCTCATAGGACCTAAGACGAATCCTCATTTCATGCACCTTACCCACACATGCTTGATTTGTAGGCCTTTCTACCGAGTGGCACCACTCTTCCTAGGGTTGATCCACCTTCTTTTAACCTCAGCGACCCGGTAAGTTGTCTTGCGTATTAGGTGCCAATCTCAAAATACAACATGTCTAGTGCATATTGGCTAAGGCTCACAATTTTCCATCTTGTAGCTACATGCCTCGGGTGGATCCAAGAATGCGGAGCTCGGTGGACGATCGTCTCAGGACGAGACCATGCAGACGCCTCCTTAAGGGGGAAACCCTGACAACCCGCTCGCTCGCTCGCTCTTCTAGGTTTGTACTCTAATTCTAGTGACTTGTAGAATTCCACATATTTATAGAAAAACCTAGTCATAGAAACTTACGCACTTAGCCATAGAAGTCCTTTTTTAAATCTTTATGCTGGTGCAAATGATGACTTGACCAAATGCATTTACATATAAAAATTGGGGAGAAAAAAGTCTACTCATGATCATATTTACTTCCTCCTTTAGTAGTCTTGATTGTTGCCTACTTATCATAATGTCATTTTAATACATGTTGCGAAAATCCACAACCTCTATGTTTTTTATGATGCAGAGAGACTAATGAATGGAGACCAATATTGTTTTAATGGCATCAAATTGTTTCTTGTTGGTGTGCCTTGGTAGTGCACATATATGTAGCCTGATAGGAAAAATACTTCTTACTCCCGGGTGTAACTACACCCACGACTCATATACTACCTTACGGAAGTATTTGTAATACTTTATCTGTTTGAGTATGTTCATATGCTATATCTAAGATACTTCCAAATAAGTTAGGTGAAAAAATTGCAAGTGCACCCATAGTTTGCACTATATATGTAAAATACCGTCATATTTGTACGTACAAAAGGAGTATGTGAATAAAAATTACATACTATCAAAAAAATAGTATATATACTACCTAAATATTCTTATATACTTTATACTACGCGTACATACTCTTTGATACGGTAGATACTGTCTAGATAGTGTGAAACACACGTGGGTGTAACTACACCCAGGAGTAGTATGTATATATATATATATATTATATTTCTTTCTTCCGACTCGCATTGAAATTTTATCCCACCGTCTATATGTGACATCGTATATATGTAGTCTAATCATTTTGGATACCTTTCACATGTTGACATGATCAGATGATATCCTCACTACACGAGAGAATAAACGTGGCTTAGCATACTATTCTAGATGAAAACACTTTGTGAGAAAATGATTATTCAGCTTTATGAATTATTTCTCACATGTATATTTGAGAAAGTAGATTAGTTTTTTGTGCATAAGTCGACGTGCGTTGCACCTGCAATATTACTAGTTCATCCAAAAATACATGATCTTCTAAGTAGAGCACATGAGAACCACTTGTATATATTTGTATGTTTCTCTTATGATCGTGATCTTGTATATTGCAATGTTTCTTTACTTGTCAAAATTTATAGACTTATATATGAATCTTATATCTTTGATTTCTATTTTGTAGCATGTGCACGAAGGAAGGAGCTTATGGTTGTACTCAATGCGTATGGTTTGAACTTCATGTGTGAACTTGTATGCACTTATTATGGACATATGGACTCTATTTATGGTGTTGGATCTCGTATGCACTTCACATATGCACTTATATTTGTGGCGTTGGATCTTGTATGTGATCTATTTGTGGCAATAGATCATTGTATTGTGTAATTGATGTTATATGCATCAAAATATATTGTGATTGTACCACTGATGTTCGTCTTGATATATATTTGTGATTGTGCCACTGATGTTGGCTTTGATATAGCATATACACTGAATTACTAAATTGCTGTGAAAAATAGGAAATGTGGAGAAAAATTGAATTTTACTAGCCTCTTTGCCGTGTGGAAATACACAGCAAAGAGACCTTTGCCGTGTATGTGCACACGGCAAAGGTGCCGCGGGGACTGTTCCGGGAACCAAATGGCCACTTTGCCGTGGGAGGGAGGCATACGGCAAAGAGCATGGATGGAGGAGCACGGCAGAGAGAGGTGCACGTCAAAGAAGGGGGAGAGGGCGCATGGCACAGAGAGGTGCACGGCAAAGAAGGGGGAGGGAGGCGCACGGCAGAGAGAGGTGCACGGCAAAGGCCTCAGGCTTTGCCGTGTGAAGTTACACGGCAAAGAGAGCTTTGCCGTGTACGGTTACACGGCAAAGGCCTAATGATTTGTCATGCGTCGTCACACGGCAAACTCTTCTAACGGGACCCACAAACCCGACGCCGTCTCGTGGGAGGACGGCGTGAAGTTACTTTTGTATGCCGTGAGGGGCAGCAAAGCACACGGCAAAGTCTTTGCCGTGCATTTTTTCGGACGCGCACGGCAAAGACTTCTTTGCTGGCTCATTTTTTTCCGTGCGATCTTTGCTGTGTAACGTTGCACGGCAAAGCCTTTGTCGTGCTCTTTTTAGGCTTTGCCGTCTACTATGTGTTACACGGCAAAGAATTTATTTCCTGTAGTGGAGACGAGCGGGGGTGCCGGATGAACGCGTGGCAGGGCGGGTGGCGGGAAGAGAAGGCACGAGCGCGCGTGCCGAACCGCCTCGGTCAAAGCTGGCCCGCATGGCAGACGCGTAGAGCCGATCTTCTTTCTCGCCATCAACGCCGAGTAATGCCGCTGCTCGCCGCAGCCTTTTCAGCGAACGGCAGCGGGCAGCCGTCAATGGGGCGCGGGCGGCGTTAATGCCCACCGCTCGCCTCCTCCTCCTCCCCCATTATAAAAATCCGTGGTGGTTTCCATTGCCGCCGCAAACACATTATCTCGATGGCGAGCTCCACCATCTACTCCCCAAGCCTCCCCCAAGCGTCGTCTCCTTCTCCCTCAGCAATGGCGGGCTACGATGGCGTGGCAGCCAACGGCTTTGTCCGCCTCTGGCTCCACGTCGACGAGGCGCAGGCGCTATGGAGTGCCGGCTACCCCGTCCCGCCGGCTTTCCGGCTTCCGACAGGGTGGACGGTGAGCCGCGGTGGCCTCCTTGTGCTGCCCATCCCCATCGGCATGGCCCGCAGAGCCGCGATCTACGAGCACTATTGGGGGTCGCTCACCGACGAGTAGCGCAACGACCCCTAGTGGGATCTCGACAACCTCTAGGCGTGGGTGGCCTTCTTCGCGCGGCAGCGCGAGGACCGCATCGAGGCCTACGATGATGTTGTCCCGCCGCCGGCGAACTTCAACAGCGAAGGCCGGAAGCGATGGTGCAGCGCTCCGGGACACACCCTCTCCTGGGTCCTGGACCACATCGCCAACGGCAACAACCCGCCGTTGGTGATGCCGCCGTGTCTCCCGCGCAATCGCCACGCGCCTTCGGCATCCTCCTCCTCCTCGTGCTCGTCATCGTCCCTAGGGCGGTACTCGCCATACTCCTCACCGTCGCCACGCCACTAGGGGATGCTCACGCCGGTGAAGGACGAGCAGGCAAGCCCGCTGCGCAGGTGCCGCCCGCCTCCCTCGCCGCCTCCATTTGGGCAGGCCCAAGCCCGAGCCCAAAGAGTGGACGCCACCACCGGAGTACAAGGCGGCAACGCTCCAGCTGGCGGATGGAGAGGACCCAGAAGAATTTCCAGGCTAGAGGATGCTGGAGCGGACATCCTTCAACGCCGTCCTGCTGGCCACCGACGAGTTCGCCACCAGGTGGTCCGCCTAGGACTGGCGGCGGGAGACTGCCGACTCGAGATCGGCCGTGGCCGCCATTAGATGGCATTCTTTTTTTGTAAATTTTTGTTAAATTTAAACTGTTCGTCTATGTTTCGGTGAATTTTAAACTGTTTGTCCAAATTTCTACTAAATTTAAAATATTTAAATTTTTTTATAGGGGGAACGGCTGGGAGCTGGTCCCCCCATTTGGCAATATCACGCCCCCCCCCTCATACGGGCAAAAAAGCCGCGCCGGATCCCGTATGGGGGTTACGAGTGGAGTTGCTCTCAGAGCGACTCCATGCGTGCTCTCGCATGTGACGCCTAGGTAATGGTCTGAAGAGTCAAAAGTTTCACCTAGGGTCCCGATCAGGATGACAATGGAGCTGTCGTCGAGGGTCAAACTCCTGTCTTCCGAGTCATTTCTTCTTGGGATATCCCCAGAGTGCCGTAGCGGACGTAGCAACAAGAGGAGTTGCCAGTCGCTCGGTGCTCTCGTCGGCGGGTGGCTGCGCTCGGTTGCGGGGCCTAGATGGGCTTGTGCGGGCCGTGGCTCCGATGCGTAGGGATGGCGCAGGTGGCCTCGATGGGGCCCTCTGCCTGCGCGGGTGGCTGGATGGCGTGGCGACGGCGCGTCTATGTGCGTGGTCGGAGGGCGGTGGCACTTGGGAGGCGGCGCATGGTCGGAGGCTCGTCGTGGCGGCGTGGGCTCGTCCGGGGCTCAATCTGGGCCGCCAGGGAGGTGTTTGGTGGCGGTGATCTTCGGTCCCTTCCGTGGTGGCGGCTGTCCGGTTCGCTCTGGTTGTTTCAGCAAGTATCTCGCGGGTAGCGGTGATGATCCGGACGGCGGCTTTCGTCGCGGCAACGGGGAGCCTAGGCATGGCGACGGAAGGTTTTGCTTGATGATCATCGGGAGCTTGGAGGAGGAGGGGAGGTGTGGTGGTTGTGCCGGTCCTTGTTGGGCGAGCGTGGGGTTTGGGACTCTTCGCTGGACGAAAGCATAGTCCCGGCGGCTGGCCGGGACCGACGACGGTGACTCTCGTGGACGTCGCATCCTTTTTGAAGTCTTCGTCGAAGCGGGTGTTTTTGGCTCTTTCCCCTGGGCTCATCCCTCGCAGGATCGGGCGTGGGCGACGCTCTTGTGTCGCTTTGCCTCTTGGGGCCTCGCTTTGGACGTCCACCGGACAGAGGGACCTGTGGAGTGTTTGGTGGTTTGGTGGAGGCAGGTTCGTCTTCGGCTAGGCGGGCGCGGCCCTGGGCCAGCGTGGTAGTTGGAGTGGTGGCTCCGGTCTTTCGCCTCCGCCTGTTGCGTTGAGGTGTGGTGTCGACCTGGTTGGCCGTCGACCCGTATGGAGCGCAGCCTCAGGGCTGACATGTGGTGTTGTGTTGTAATGGTTTTCCGGCCAGTTTTTCTTATAAACAGGCCATCTCTTTTCTAGTATATCAATGAAAGGCGAAGCTTTTGGCTCGTTTTAAAAAAAAATTGCCATGGAGCCGCTGCCTCACAAAGCAGTCGTCCCGCGGGTCGTCCTCGCCTCGACAGATCCCAGCGAGCGCCCGTCTCCGGGGAGAGATCGAGCTCTGCAAAGTTACAAAGGACGTAAGATTGAAACCAAGTAAGAACAAAATCGGCGATTTTTTGTCTTGGACATGGTAAAAAATTATGGTGGCTGTGTTTGTGGGGAGAAAGAAGAGCGATATATGTAGTACTGCCACACACTTTAGTTAACCAGATGGCAGGAATCCCAAGCAGAAGATTGCAATATGGTTACAAAGTTACGACAAAGTGAATTTCCAAGATTCATCTAATAAACAGAACCATTACCGGTTGTGTTTTTTTTAAAGGGGAAAGGGCACAAAGGCTAAAAGATGAACATATTATCCAAGCGGTGGGTACATTTACATCAAAACCACTACAATAAGGGGGTTTTGCAGAAAAGGGCGCTAAAGTTACATGAAGGACCCTAGGAAAAGTAGGAAAAACACAATCAGGTCCTCGCCCTCCTTCACCGCAACTAAGAGAAGTCGTCGTCCGGGAGCCTGCGTCGCCGCCGGGGAACTAGCCACTTGGGGCTACGCCGGCTATGGAGTCCGCACACGGGTCACGCTTCCGCCACTCGCAGAAGAAGAAGCTCGGCTTCATCCGAGCGCAGAAAAGGCCCTTCTGCCCATGGATAACGGTGGCGCAACCTCGCTGTCATTGAGGAAGATCCTGGTAGAACGCAGCTTCGGCGAGATGTCAGGGAACACACCTCGCACCTTCCCTTGGAGCTTTGGAAGCAAGCACTAGTAGAAAACAGACATTTGGTCCAGGGGTATTAGCCCCGGTTTTGCTACAAAACGAGACTAATGCCCCGGTCCAACGGCTAGATCTGGCCATAGGGGGGTGGCAGGCACTAGCGCTGGTTCGAACGGGACCTTTAGTCCCGGGCCGTGTAACAAACCGGGACTAAAGGGTTTCAGGCAGGCCGGGTCGGGCGTCAGATTATTTAGTCCCGGTTTGTTATACGACCTGGGGCTAAAGGTGGACCTTTAGCCTCGGTTCTAGACACGAACCGGGACTAAAGGTCTGGCTATATCTTCTTCCCCTGCCCGAGCCACCATTCAAGCTGGTGGCTCTCCTCACTCTCTTTCTTGCTTCAAGCTCGAGTTCATGCCATTTTTTTCTCAAGATTTGTCTATATTTTGTGGTGCCCCATCTATCCAAAGGTTCTAAAAGGTGAGCAACTTCATCCTTTGAACTCTCATTGCTATATTAGCTCATTTCATGCTCTATCTTGTAGATGGATTTGTGGATTTAGTTTGGTAGTAATTTCTGCAATGATAGCATGAGATCGATGTTTAGATTCTATCTATCTTGTATTAATGTAAGGAATACTAAGGTAAATATCACAATATATGGATTCTATCTATATATATCTTGTTTTGGCACATCGTCTCGAAATTTGATTTTAGAAGCACACACATGCGTGAGTTCATCATTCTAGCTAGTTGGGCAAAATATCCTGCTTCGTCTACCTGCGTTCAACAAACTGAAAAAATTGCAACAAAGATAGGGTTAATTCATAAAAGCTTGATAAGAAGATATCACAGTACATCTTCGAGAAGCTCCTCTATGGCGAGCTCCTCGAAGATGTCTGAGGATAGGATCCTAAGACATCTTCGAGAGAAGCTCCGCCGTAGTGGTGTCCCTCTGGCACCATCTTGGAGTTAATAACTTCTTTAGCTATATATTAATATGCCGGGTAACTAAAACAATTCACATATTAGGGAGTGCCTCTATGGCGAGCTCCTCGAAGATGTCTGAGGACGGGATCCTAAGACATTTTCGAGAAGCTCTGCCGTAGTGGTGTCCCTGCTCTCGCACACCATCTTTCAGTTTATATCTTCTCTAGCTAGATCAGTATGCTGGTGGAGCTAACTAATTTCACATATTAGAGAGTGCCTCTACGACGAGCTCCTCGAAGATGTTTGAGGACGAGGTCCTAAGACATCTTCGAGAAGCTCCGCCGTAGTGGTGTCCCTGGTCTCGCACACCATCTTGCAGTTCTTCACAAGAATGCATACCTATTAATAGATTAAGCAGCACAACATAGTGTCGGGCACTGATGACATAATTTCGACACACACCCCCTGGCATAGTGCTGCCACCCACCCAAAATAGTGTTGTCATTTAATTTACTGGCTTAGTGCTTCCCAGTGAGGATATAGTGTCGACATATTGTCTCCACATCCACATTTAGTCCCGGTAGGTGCCTCCAACCAGGACTAAAGGTTCATCATATCTTTAGTCCCGGTTGCTGGTTTTAATTTTGTTTTTTAGATTAGTACTAATTAATTATTATTATGCTGCCACCCACCCAAAATAGTGTCGTCATTTAATTTATTGGCTTAGTGCTGCCCACTAAGGACATAGTGTCGACATGTTGTCTCCACATCCACATTTAGTCCGGTTGGTGCCTCCAACCGGGACTAAAGGTTCATCATATCTTTAGTCCCGGTTGCTGGCTTTAATTTTGTTTTTTAGATTAGTACTAATTAATTATGATTATGTTTGATGTACTTAATTAATTATATAATGCAGATGAGTCGGCAACGGATGTACGCTGGCCGACTCTCTAACGGGTTCATTAAAGGAGTGCATTCTTTTCTTCTTGTGGCCGAGGCAAACAAGCGGAATGGTTTTATGTCTTGTCCATGTGGTGTCTGTCAGAATCATAAGGAATACTCTTCCTCAAGAGTCCTTCACAGCCACCTGTTTCGGTCCGGTTTCATGACCGGCTATAATTGTTGGACCAAGCATGGAGAAAGAGGGGTTATGATGGAAGACAATAAAGAAGAAGAGAATTATAACGACTATCCTACTATGTCCCTTGAATATGATGGTACTACAATGGAAGACATTGATGAAGAAAAAGATGAAGAACGAGCATCTGATCTGCCCGATGATGATCTTAGTCGGGCCATTGCTGATGCCCAGGAAGAATGCGTAACTGAAAGGGAGAGGTTGAAGTTCAAGAAGATGTTAGAGGATCACAACAAATTGTTGTACCCAAATTGTGAAGATGGGCACAAAAAACTGGGTAGCACACTGGAATTGCTACAATGGAAGGCAGAGAACGGTGTGATTAACAAAGGATTTGAAAAGTTGCTGAAAATAATGAAGAAGTTGCTTCCAAAGGATAACGAACTGCCCGCCAGTACCTACGAAGCAAAGAAGGTTGTCTGCCCTCTAGAATTAGAGGTGCAGAAGATACATGCATGCATTAATGACTGCATCCTCTACCGCGGCGAGGAGTATGAGAATTTGGATACATGCCCAGTATACACTGCGGTATAAGATAAAACGAGATGGCCCTGGTGATGTTGAGGGCGAGCGCCGCATGAAGAGGGTTCCTGCCAAGGTGATGTGGTATGCTCCTATAATACCACGGTTGAAACGTTTGTTCAGGAACAAAGAGCATGGCAAGTTGTTGCGATGGCACATGGAAGACCGTAAAAAAGACGAGATGTTGAGACACCCCGCTGATGGGTCGCAGTGGAGAAAAATCGAGAGAGAGTTTCCGGACTTTGAAGGTGATGCTAGGAACTTATGGTTTAGTCTAAGTACAGATGGAATGAATCCTTTTGGGGAGCAGAGCTGCAATAATAGCACCTGGCCTATGACTTTGTGTATCTATAACCTTCCTCCTTGGTTGTGCATGAAGCGGAAGTTCATTATGATGCTAGTGCTCATCCAAGGCCCGAAGCGACATTGATGTGTACCTAAGGCCATTAGTTGAAGAACTCTTACAGTTGTGGCACGAACAAGGTGTACGTGTGTGGGATGAGAACAAGCAGGAGGAATTTGACCTACGAGCGTTGTTGTTCATAACAATCGATGATTGACCTGCTCTTAGTAACATTTCAGGACAGACAAACAAGGGATACAATGCATGCACACACTATTTAAACGAGACTGAAAGTATATATTTGGATAAATGTAAGAAGAATGTGTACCCGGGGAATTGTCGTTTTCTTCCGCCCACGCACACCCTAAGAAAGAAAGGTAAGCATTTCAATGGTGAGGCAGAGAACCGGTGTAAGCCTATCCGCCGTACTAGTGATGATGTATTTGATATGGTGAAGGATTTAAAAGTAATCTTTGGAAAGGGTCCTGGTAGACAATCTGTTCCCAAGGAAGATGTCGGACACGCACCCATGTGGAAAAAGAAATCTATATTTTGGGAGCTACCCTATTGGAAATTCCTAGAGGTCCGCTCTGCAATTGACGTGATGCACCTGACAAAGAATCTTTGCGTGACGCTGCTAGCCTTCTTGGGCGTGTATGGGAAGAGCAAAGATACACCTGAAGCACGGCAGGACCAACAACGTATAAAAGACCGAGACAGCATGCATCTAGAGTTGTTTGAAGGTACTGCTAGCTACACAATATGTTCCCCTTTGAGAGGTTCATGGGAGTGTTAAAGAAATATGTTCATAACCGTGCTAGGCCAGAAGGAAGCATCTCAAAGGGATATGGAACAGAGGAGGTCATTGAGTTTTGTGTTGACTTTATTCCTGACCTTAAGCCCATCGGTGTTCCTAAATCACGGTATGAGGGTAGACTTAGTGGAAAATGCACACTAGGAAAGAAAGCAAGGATATGTATGGACGGACATTCTCTCACTAAAGCACACTACACAGTTCTGCAAAGTTCCACCTTGGTGGCTCCGTATATCGAGGAACACAATAATATTGTACACTCCAACAGCCCGGGGAAGCCTGGCTCCTGGATTAGAGATGAACACATGAGGACTTTTGGTGGTTGGTTGCAGACACATCTCATGAATGACATAAATGTTGGAGAGCAGTTGTACTTGTTGGCCAGGTCACCATCTTCGACTATATTGACTTTCCAAGGGTATGAGATAAATGGGAATACATTTTACACAATAGCCCAAGATAAAAAGAGCATCAATCAAAATAGTGGTGTCCGATTTGATGCAACAGACGAGAATGGGAAAAAGGATACATATTATGGTTACATAGAGGAGATATGGGAACTTGACTATGGACCTTTTTTAAGGTTCCTTTGTTTCGGTGCAAATGGGTCAAGCTGACAGGAGGCGGGGTTGAGGTAGACAAGAAATACGGAATCACAACTGTGGATCTCAACAACCTTGCGTATAGAAATGAACCATTTAGCCAATGATGTGGCTCAGTTTTTTTATGTGAAGGACATGTCTACCAAACCGAGAAAAAGGAAAGATAAGCAAAAGAATACAGCATCCGATGAGCCAAAGCGCCACATAGTTTTTTCAGGAAAAATAAACATCGTGGGGGTGGAGGATAAGACAGACATGTCAGAAGATTATGATAAGTTTCATGAAATTTCGCCCTTCGCTGTGAAGGATGACCCAAGCATCCCGTTAAGTAAGGAAGATGCTCCATGGTTACGGATTAGAAGAAAACCCTAACATGTGTGGATGTTGGTGATGTACAATATTATTAAACCTCTATTTTTAATGATCTTCTTATATGTATATGGATATGAACTATCTCGATCTCAATAGGTAGTATAGCAACTTGTTGTGGCCAGACATTTACTAATATTAAAACGTAAAAATTAGTCATAATCATATCTAGCCCTGTAGTACACAGCTTCAGGGTCGTCTTCGGAATCGTCATCGTCATCGTCGTCGCTCGTAGCACACGGATGGATCCTCAGCCCTTTCTCGTAGCACGCGGATGGATCCTCCAGCCTCGGATTCATGACGCGCGGGGGAGGGGGCTCCCGAATGACGACCCCAGTACGCCCTAGGCCTTCACCACCACCACCATTTTTGTGGCTATGCGGCTGGTGAAAGTGCGGGTACCTCAGGCGAGGATGGTCTCCCATGGCGATGTAGCGCATCATGCCGGCGATAGTCCGGTTCGCCCACCACAGGCGGCGACTAGCCTTGTTTTGGTTCATTGGGGGCGGGCCGTCACCCTCGTACCTGGCGAGCTCCCTTTCCCACCGATTTGCGAAGAAGGCATTCCAGGTGTCGAGGTTGTCGGGATCCCAATGGGGATCCATCCGCTGCTCCGGCGTGAGCTCGAGGTAGAAGTGGTTCGTGATGGCCGCCTGGCGGGCCGATCCTTGAGGCACAGGAGAAACAAGAACCCCTCCAGTGCTCAGCATCCAGCCAGTGGGCAGCCGGTACCCCGGCGGGCATGGGTAGCTGGAGGCGCACAGCGCCTCGGTCTCCTTGATAATCAGAAAGGCCCAGTAAGCGATGTCCATTGTTGTGAGAGAGAAGGTGTGGATGTGTGGATGGACATGGCGGTCGGCCTAGATATAGAGGGAAATGGCGGGAGAACATGGTGGGAAGCGGGGGAAATGGCAGGAGAACATGGCGGGAAGCGGGAGAAATGGCGGGAAGCGGGAAAAATGGCGGGAAAACATGGCAGGAAGCGGGAGAAATGGCGGGAAGCGGGGGAAATGGCCGGAAAATATGTTTTAGTTCTAGTTACTAGTTTTAGTAATAAATATTATATTTCTAATGAGTCTATTATTTTTTTGAATATTTTGGTATATTATATGTATTTTTCTGTTTTTAAATAATAAACTATATTCTTCCAACATTTGTACTAAATATAATACTTGTTAAACAATAGATAATTTCATTTAAGTTGTATAATAAAGTATCACAATAGATTTAAATTATAGATCTTTTTTTTCTGAAAATTGATATATAATACATAATTTTCTGAAAACTATAAACCATTTTTGGTTTTGGCGCCAAAGATAACCTTTAGCCCCGGTTTGTAATACAAACCGGGGCTAAAAATAATGTGCGCAAGGAAGAGCGGCAATGGAAAAATCCTTTAGCCCCGGTATGTAGTACAACTGGGCTAAAGGGGTGGTATAAATACCTCATTTCACCCCGGTCGTGTGCCACGACCGGAGCACGATTTCACCTTCTTCCCGGAGGATTGCCATACCACAGCATATTTGCAATAGTTTAGACTAAGTTTATGACAAATTGAGTTCAAATTAATTAATGAAATTAAACTAGTGTGAACTCCCACTCAAAACAACATCCCTCACATTGTTTTAGTGATCACACGAACCAAATCCACTACATCAACACCGATCATCACGAGAGCTGATATAGTTTTAATGGCGAACAATCATCATGTTCATCATATCTACTATATGATTCATGCTTTGCCTTTCGGCGATCCGTGTTCCTGAGGCCATGTCTGTACATGCTAGGCTCGTCAAGATCAAACCTTAGCTACCGCATAAGCAAATCTGGCTTGCTTACGTTGTATTCACCGGAATCAAAGACACCCGATCATCACGTGGTGCTTGAGCAGCAAGCTTTGGCAACGGTGCATACTAAGGGTGAACACTTTAGAACTTGAAATTTATGTGCATGAGGGATCATCTTATAATGCTACCGTGCCTACTAAGCAATACAAGATGCATAAAGGATTAACATCACATGCAATTCATAATATGTGATATGATATGGCCTTTCTTCTTTGTGCTTCCGATCTCCATCTTCAAGCACGAACATGATCTCCATCATCACCGGCATAGCATCAAGGTCAATGATGCTTCTTCATGGTTGTCGTCCACCAGCTTCAACTATTACAACTATTTTGAATAGACACGCAGGTCTTAACAGAAATTAAAGACAACCATATGGCTCCGCGTTGCCAACTTACAATAAGGAACATTGCATACATCAAATATAATCACAATCATGGCCATATCACATCACTTTACACCCCGCAAAACAAAGTTAGGCCTTCTATTTTCTTTGCATATTTTACGTGGTTTGGGGCTTTCCATAAGTGTCGCTCTAACTTACGAACAAGAACCACAACATTGATACTAGCATTGTTGATTACCCGTTGTAAATTGGATCTTTACTATGCTAGGAGAAACAGCACCCATAAAGCCACTTATGCAAAAGCAGTTGCATGTCAAGCGTGGAGCAAGTCTCATGAACGATGTCATGTAAGGTTAGCCGGGCTTCATCCCAACATACCGCAAGATGCAAAGTACACAAAAGGCAATCTACAATAAAAGCATCAACGCCCACAATGACCATTGTGTTCTACTCGTGCAACAGATCTACATATAGACACGGCTCGATACCCTTTGTAGGGGTTCGTAGCATGGAAAACAAAAATTTTCTATCGCATACAAACAAACAAGCCAAGATCTATCTACTAGATTGCAGCAACGAGTCGATGGAATAACTCACCCTCGAAGATTCCAAAGTGTTTAACGAGAGCAGATTCTCGTGGGTGATGTAGTCGTACTCTTTCGATCTCAAGATCGCGTGACGATCCTTCCGGCGCCAAGGCTCCCCCAAGCGCTCCCAGTCGGTCACACGTTCGGATTTTCGACGAAGACCTTCCTCTCCCTTGTTCCAAAGCAGGCGGAGGTTGTAGTACTCTCCTCGATTCCCAAGACAACTGGCGTGGTACCGGAGGTAGAGGGAAATCCCATGAGGCTTCGCCTTTAGCCGGTGCGAGTATGGTGGAGCTTATGAGAGAGGCTATTAGTGGTCTAGTAATTAGACACACCAATTAGAGGGCTCTAAACCAATTAGAAGGCTCTAAACAGAATAGCTATAAACCGGTCTAGATCTAGGGTTTAGTTTAGAGGATAGGAAACTTGTGTGTCTAGGAGGGAGCCCTGCCCTCCTTATATAGGTTGGAGGGCTGGCCGGCCAAGGGAGGAGTTCCTCCCAACTCGGCCTAGGAGGTGCGCTGCCAAGGGGAGGAACCCTCCTCCAACTCGGCCTCCACCTCTCCTCCTCTTTTCCCACTTCCCAAACCTGCCGTTTGACTTTCAAACTAGCCGTTTGACTTTTCAATTTAGGATTTAAATAAATCCTTTATTTGGGACAGCAAGAATACTTAGTACATGATGCAATCATTCCAATATGCAATGACACACTCATGTACCCTTTCCTCCGGAGTGCCGACATTCGGGACCTTCTAGAATGTTCCCGATGAAAACACCTAAACATTCCCCAACTCCAAACGGAACTTTCCTTATATGAATCTTATTCTCGGACCATTCCGGATCACCTCGTGATATCCGGATCCCATCCGAGACTCGAACAACATTCGGTCTCTTTCTCATAATACCATAACTACTCAAACAACGTCGAATCCTTAAGTGTGTCTCCCTACGGTTCGTGAATTATGCGGACATGATCGAGACACTTCTCCGAACAATAACCAATAGAGGAATCTGGAAATTCATATGGCTCCACATATTTCTCGATTACTTTGCGTCGAATGAACCACTTACATACGATACCAATTTCCCTTTGTCTCACGATATGTTACTTATCCGAGGTTATGATCGCTTGTATCTCGCATACCTAGTTCATCCTCGTTCTCGATAAGTACTCTTTTCTCGTTCGTGATATGTGATCCCTTGTGACCAAGTCACATGCTTGCAAGCTAATTGGATGACATTTCACCGAGAGGGCCCAGAGAATATCTATCCGTCATGTGGATGGACAAATCCCACTCTTGATCCATGTGTTTCAACCAATACTTTCCGAACACTCAATGCCACCTTTATAGCCACCCTGTTACGGTGTGGTGTTTGATGACATCAAAGCATCCATCCAGTAAAGGTGATATGCATGATATCATGGTCGAAGGAATTAGGTTACTATGTATCAGAAAGCATATAGCAATTGAACTATTGAAATGACTTGATCTTTATGCTACGCTTATCTATAGGAGTATGTCCACCATATCATTCTCCTAACGATATGATCTTGTTGTTGATAACATCTCAATGTTCATGATAGGGAAACCACAATCATCAATCAACCAACAAGCTAGTGAAGTATAGAGGCTATACTAGGGACTTCAAATTAAGTTTACAAATCACACAAGTATTAATGGTTTCCTTGTTAATACTATTATAGCATGAATGTAAACATTTATCATAAACACAAAGATATATAATAACAACTACATTTATTATTACCTCTAGGGCATATCTCCAACAGTCTCCCACTTGCACTAGAGTCATCTAATCTAGATTACATGGTAATATACCGAACACCCATGGCAGTTTGGTGTTGGTCATGTTTTGCCCTCGGGAGAGGTTTAGTAAACGGATCCGCCACATTCAGATCTGTGTGTACTTTGCAAATCTTTATATCCCCATCCTGGATATGTTCTCGAATAGCGTGGAAACGCAGCTTGATATGCTTGACTTCTTGTGTGACCTTGGTTCTTGCGCATTGGCTATGGCGCCCATGTTATCACAGAGATAGACATCGGGTCCAGCGCACTAGGAACCACACCCAGCTGTAATGAACTCTTTCATCCATATCGCTTCTTGTGAAGCCTCCGGCAGCCATGTATTCCGATTCAGTTGAAGATCTCGCCACAACGCTTTGCTTTGCACTCCTCCAGCTAATCGCTGCACCATTCAAAATAAATACGTATCCAGTTGTGATTTAGAATCATCCGGATCGGTGTTCCAACTAGCATCGGTGTAACCATTAACAACGAGCTGTTCATCACCTCCATAAGAAAGAACCATATCCTTAGTTCTTCTCAAGTACTTAAGGATGTTTTTGATCATTGTCCAATGATCCACTCTGGATCACTTTGATATCTGCTAGTTAAACTAACGGCATATGCAATGTCGGGTCTAGTACATAGCATGGCATACATTAGAGATCCTATGGCTGATGCATAGGAGTCTTACTCATCCTTTCTCTATCTTCGCCGATGTCGGACTTTGAGTTTTACTCAAGGTCGTATTAGCAACATGGGCAAGAACCCTTTCTTGCTATCTTCCATTCCAAACCTCTTTAGAACTTTGTCCAAATATGTACTTTGTGACAATGATATTTGGCGTTTCGATCTATCTCTATAAATCTTTATGCCTAATATGTAAGCTGCTTCGCCAAGATCCTTCATTGAAAAACTATTATTCAAATACTCTTTGACACTATTAAGAAGATCTACATCATTCCCAATCAACAATATGTCATCCACATACAGTATTAAGAATGCTCTGAGCTCCCACTCACTTTCTTGTAAATACAAGCTTCTCCATAAGTTTGTAAAAAACCAAAACTTTTGATTACCTTATCAAAACGTTGATTCCAACTTCGGGATGCTTGCTTCAATCCATAGATGGACCGTTGAAGCTTGCATACCTTGTTAGCATCTTTAGGATCGACAAAACCTTTGGGTTGCATCATATACAACTCTTCATCAATGTCTCCATTGAGGAATGCTGTTTTGACATCCATCGCCATATCACATAATCATAATATGCAGCGATTGCTAACATAATCCTCACAGACTTTAAGCTTCGCTACGGTGAGAAAGTCTCATCGTAGTCAACTCCTTGAATTTGTCGAAACCCTTTTGCGACAAGTCGAGCTTTATAGACAGTAACATTACCATCAGCATCTGTTTTCTTCTTGAAAATCCATTTGTTCTCGACAGCCTTCCGGCCATCCGGTAAGTCCACCAAAGTCCATACTTGGTTTTCGTTCATGGATCCAATCTCGGATTTCATGGCTTCTTGCCATTTATTGGAATCTGGGCTCATCATCGCTTCCTCATATGTCTCGGGGTCATCGGTGTTGTCCACCAACATGACATTCATAACGGAATCATACCAATGCAGGTGGTACGAGTTCTCGTTGACCTCCGAGGCTCTGTAGCAACTTCAACCAAGTTTCATGATCACCATCATTAGCTTCCTCTCTTATTGGTGCAAGCACCACAGAACTTCTTCCGGTCTGCGCTACTCGCAATTCGAGAGAAGGTTCGACAACCTCGCCGAAGTTCTACTTTCCTTCCAGTCACTTCTTTCGAGAGAAATTCCTTCTCTAGAAAGGATCCATTCTTAGCAACGAAGATTTTGCCTTCGGATCTATGATAGAAGGTATACCCAATAGTTTCCTTCGGGTATCCTATGAAGACGCATTTTTCCGCTTTGGGTTCAAGCTTGTCCGGCTGTAACTTCTTTACATAGGCTTCGCATCCCCAAACTTTAAGGAACGACAATTTAGGTTTCTTCCCAAACCATAATTCATACGGTGTCGTTTCAACGGATTTAGATGGTGCCCTATTTAAAGTGAATGCGGCTGTTTCTAATGCATAACCCCAAAATGATAGTGGTAAATCTGTAAGTGACATCATAGAACGAACCATATCTAAGAGAGTTCGATTACGACGTTCAGACACACCATTACTGTTGTGGTGTTCCCGGCGGTGTCAAGCTGAAAGTATTCCACATTTCTTCAAATGCTCGCCAAATTGTAACAGATATTCACCTCCACGATCAGAACGTAGAAATTTAATCTTCTTGTTACGTTGATTCTCTACCTCACTTTGAAACTCCTTAAACTTCTCGAAAGTTTCGGACTTATGTTTCATGAAATAGATATACCCATATCTACTCAAGTCATCCGTGAAGGTAAGAACATAACGATAACCACTGCGCGATGCTACACTCATTGGACCACACACATCGGTATGTATGATTTCCAATAAGTCTGTAGCTCGCTCCATTATTCTAGAAAATGGAGTCTTAGTCATTTACCCATCAGACATGCCTCGCATCTTTCAAGTGATTCAAAATCAAGTGATTCAAGAAGTCCATCGGAATGGAGTTTCTTCATACGTTTCACTCCAATGTGACCAAGACGACAGTGCCACATATAGGTCGAGTTATCGCTTGATTTCAATCGTTTAGCTTCAATGTTATTAATATGTGTATTTCTACTATCGAGATTCAACATGAATAGACCATCTATCAAAGGTGCATGTGCGTAAAACATATTACTCATATAAATCGAACAACCATTATTCTCGGATTTAAACAAGTAACCGTCTCGCAATAAACAAGATCCTGATATAATGTTCATGCTTAACACAGGCACCAAATAACAATTATTTAAGTATAAAACTAATCCCGATGGTAGATGAAGAGGTAGCGTGCCGACCGCGATCACATCAACCTTTGATCCGTTTCCAACGCGCATCGTCACCTCGTTCTTCACTAGCTTCCGTTTATTCTGCAGCTCCTGTTTCGAGTTACAAATATGAGCAACAACCAAGATATCAAATACCTGTGCACTACTACAGTACTAGTGAGATACACATCAATAACATGTATATCGATATACCTTTCTTCTTGATGTTGCCGTTCTTCAAATCTGCCAAGTACCTTGGGCAATTCCGCTTCAGGACCTTCTCCCTTGCAAAGAAAGCACTCGGTTTCAGGCTTAGGTCCAGCCTTGGTCTTCTTCGTCGTGGTAACTTTCTTACCACCCTTCTTGAAGTGTCCTTCTGCTTAGACTTGCCTTTCTTGAATTTGGTGGTCTTATTGACCATCAACACTTGGTGCTCTTTCTTGATCTCCACTTCGCAGATTTTAACATAGCAAATAGTTCGCAACTCTTTGTTCATGTTCTGCATTTTGTAGTTCATCACAAAGTTCTTGTAACTTGGTGGTAGTGATAGGAGGATGCTGTAAAACCCAAAAGAATTAGGAATCACTATACACAAAATTTGAAGTTTAATTGCGTGACCAGACATCTTAAGAACAAGCTCACTGCCGGATATCCCCTCTTCCATCTTGCGCTTAAAGAACTTTTCAAGCTTCATAACTTTCAATTGCCGCATGAGTCTCAAAGATTAATTTGAGATCCTCAACAATATCATATGGATCGACTCTTCAAACCTTTTCAAGCTCCGATTCTAAACCATACAAGATAGCACACTGAACTCATGGAGTACTGATTCTTCCGAGGTAAACATTCTTTACTTCATCGGTAGCATCACCGCAGTGGGTCACCTAGCGGTGCATCCAGCACATAGGTCAAATTACCATTTGTGAGGACAATCCTCATATTGCGGAACGAATCCGCCAAGTTGCTTCCATTGTTTTCAACTTTTCTTTCTCTAGGAACGCATTAAAATTGATGGTAGGGCTGCCATTGATCTACAACATATTTGCAATAGTTTAGACTAAGTTTATGACAAATTGAGTTCAAATTAATTAATGAAATTAAACTAGTGTGAACTCCCACTCAAAACAACATCCCTCACATTGTTTTAGTGATCACATCTAACCAAATCCACTACATCAACACCGATCATCACGAGAGCTGATATAGTTTTAATGGCGAACAATCATCATGTTCATCATATCTACTATATGATTCATGCTTTGCCTTTCGCCATCCGTGTTCCCGAGGCCATGTCCGACATGCTAGGCTCCAAGATCAAACCTTAGCTACCGATAAGCAAATCTGGCTTGCTTACGTTGTTCATTCGGAATCAAAGACACCCGATCATCACGTGGTGCTTCAAGCAAGCTTTGGCAACGGTGCATACTAAGGGTGAACACTTTAGAACTTGAAATTTATGTGCATGAGGGATCATCTTATAATGCTACCGTCCTACTAAGCAATACAAGATGCATAAAGGATTAACATCACATGCAATTCATAATATGTGATATGATATGGCCTTTCTTCTTTGTGCTTCCGATCTCCATCTTCAAGCACCTAACATGATCTCCATCATCACCGCATAGCATCAAGGTCAATGATGCTTCTTCATGGTTGTCGCCCACCAGCTTCAACTATTACAACTATTTTGAATAGACACGCAGGTCTTAATGTAAATTAAAGACAACCATATGGCTCCCGCCGTTGCCAACTTACAATAAGGAACATTGCATACATCAAATATAATCACAATCATGGCCATATCACATCACTGCACACCCCTGCAAAACAAAGTTAGACGCTTCTATTTTCTTTGCATATTTTACGTGGTTTGGGGCTTTCCATAAGTGTCGTTCTAACTTACGAACAAGAACCACAACATTGATACTAGCATTGTTGATTACCCGTTGTAAATTGGATCTTTACTATGCTAGGAGAAACAGGCACCATAAAGCCACTTATGCAAAACGAGTTGCATGTCAAGCGTGGAGCAAGTCTCATGAACGATGTCATGTAAGGTTAGCCCGGGCCGCTTCATCCCAACATACCGCAAGATGCAAAGTACACAAAAGGCAATCTACAATAAAAGCATCAACGCCCACAATGACCATTGTGTTCTACTCGTGCAACAGATCTACATATAGACACGGCTCTGATACCATCAGAGGGGTTCAGAGCATGGAAAACAAAAATTTTCTATCGCATACAAACAAACAAGCCAAGATCTATCTACTAGATTGCAGCAACGAGTCGATGGAATAACTCACCTCAAGATTCCAAAGTGTTTAACGAGCAGATTCTCGTGGGTGATGTAGTCGCATTTCTTCCGATCTCAAGATCGCAGAGACGATCCTTCCAACCGCTGCTCTCAGCGCCTCCCGCAATGGTCACACGCTCGCACTCGACGAAGACCTTCCTCTCCTTGTTCCAAAGAAAATGGAGGTTGTAGTACTCTCCTCGATTCCGCAAGACAACGGCGTGGTACCGAGGTAGAGGGAATCCCGCAGGCTTCGCCTTAAGCCGGGTAGTATGGTGGAGCTTATGAGAGAGGCTATTAGTGGTCTAGTAATTAGACACACCAATTAGAAGGCTCTAAACCGAATAGCTCTAAACCGGGTCTAGATCTAGGGTTTAGTTTAGAGGATAGGAAACTTGTGTGTCTAGGAGGAGCCCTGCCTCCTTATATAGGTTGGAGGGCTGGCCAAGGGGAGGAGTTCCTCCCCAACTCGGCCTAGGGAGGCGCCGCCAAGGGAGGAACCCTCCTCCAACTCGGCCTCCACCTCTCCTCCTCTTTTCCCACTTCCCAAAACTGTGCTTGACTTTCAAACTAGCCGCTTGACTTTTCAATTTAGGATTTAAATAAATCCTTTATTTGGGACAGCAAGAATACTTAGTACATGATGCAATCATTCCAATATGTAATGACACACTCATGTACCCTTCCTCCGAGTGCCGGACATTCAGGGACATTATAGAATGTTCCCGATGAAAACACAAACATTCCCCAACTCCAAACGGAACTTTCCTTATATGAATCTTATTCTCCTGACCATTCCGGATCACCTCGTGATATCCCGGATCCCATCCGAGACCAACAACATTCGGTCTCTTTCTCATAATACCATAACTACTCAAACAACGTCAATCCTTAAGTGTGTCTCCCCACGGTTCGTGAATTATGCGGACATGATCGAGACACTTCTCAACAATAACCAATAGAGGAATCTGAAATTCATATGGCTCTACATATTTCTACGATTACTTTATGATCGAATGAACCACTTACATACGATACCAATTTCCCTTTGTCTCACGATATGTTACTTATCCGAGGTTATGATCGCTTGTATCTCGCATACCTAGTTCATCCTCGCATCGATAAGTACTCTTTTCTCGCTCCTGATATGTGATCCCTTGTGACCAAGTCACATGCTTGCAAGCTAATTGGATGACATTTCACCGAGAGGGCCCAGAATATCTATCCGTCATGTGGATGGACAAATCCCACTCTTGATCCATGTGTTTCAACCAATACTTTCCTAACACTCAATGCCACCTTTATAGCCACCTGTTACGGTGGTGTTGATGACATCAAAGCATCCATCCAGTAAAGGTGATATGCATGATATCATGGTCGAAGGAATTAGGTTACTATGTATCAGAAAGCATATAGCAATTGAACTATTGAAATGACTTGATCTTTATGCTACGCTTATCTATAGGAGTATGTCCACCATATCATTCTCCTAACGATATGATCTTGTTGTTGATAACATCTCAATGTTCATGATAGGGAAACCACAATCATCAATCAACCAACAAGCTAGTGAAGTATAGAGGCTATACTAGGGACTTCAAATTAAGTTTACAAATCACACAAGTATTAATGGTTTCCTTGTTAATACTATTATAGCATGAATGTAAACATTTATCATAAACACAAAGATATATAATAACAACTACATTTATTATTACCTCTAGGGCATATCTCCAACAATTAGTAGTATTAGTATTTAGTTAGTGTTAGTGTTAGTAGTATTAGTATTTAGTTAGTGTTAGTAGTATTAGTATTTTGGTTAGTTAGTGTTAGTAGTATTAGTATTTAGTTAGTGTTAGTAGTATTAGTATTTAGTTAGTATTAGTATTAGTATTTAGTTATGGAAAGCATTTTAGTTGACTTGGGAAGAGTTCACATCATGGACTCACTAAACAAAGACATTGAAGACTATCGCAGCATTATCGATGCGCTCCAGAGGCAATTTCAACCATTATCGCACTATATCGGTTTCTTTCATTCATTTTTTGGGATATCAAGTAGTTATTAACTCATACATTAATTTTCTTTATCGGGTAGGGTTTGGACATGGTTCACATGGTCAATGGCGTGGGGAGCTATTTTTTAAATTACTCTCGGTAAGTAGTACGAGCTAAGTCCGCGCATCTATTTAATTCTAGTTTATGTGCATTTATCATGCTGGAGTTAATATTTGATTGAATTCTATTCTTGTAAAGTGCGCGAGGCAGCCACAGGGGACTAATCTATGTGGATTCTACATGTGCGAGTTCATTCGCATCAGTATTGAGAAGCCCTCAGAAAATGTTCGAATAAGTCAACAATATATCACCCTTTATTTTTATTACAAAAAGTTGTGTTGAGTCTAATTCATACAATCTCCTTTTTATATAGTTGGACGCGATGCGGGACAAGGTCCCACCAGAGGACCGCCTAATAGCAATCCAAGAGGAATTTGCAGGATTTTTTGTCGACGAGGTCATAAACCCACGCGGAGAATACTCTATACATAGACACTAAAGCATCCATGTAATGATCTCCATGTAATCAAATAGACATGCTCTGGACCCGGTTGGGACTCCATGTATGCTTGTAAGAGAAATTATATTATATATTGTATCAATGTATACAAGTACTGTGTAGTAGCGTTCTTTATGTATACAAAAACTTGTTTCTAATGAAAACACAGAATGAAAAATAATTGAACACAAAACACAAAATGAAAAGAAAAACACAAAACCCTAAAACCCCATCCCCGCATGGCAGCCAATGGCTCAAACGCTGTCAAGCAGGAACCTTTAGTCCCGGTTCGTAACACGAACTAGGACTAAATGTCCTGCCGCCCAGCGCGGCTCGCAAGGCCACGTGGTTGGACCTCTAGTCCCGGTTCGTAACAGAACCGGGGCTAAAGTTTGGACCTTTAGTCCCACTTTGGCAGTCCCGGTTTGTAATCCGAGACTAAAGGTCCTTACGAACCGGGGCTAATTGCCTGGTTTCTACTAGTGAAGCCAGAGAAGAGGGCGCCCAGGCACGGCCGCACCGTCACCATGATGACCCGGTCGAGATAGGGGAGCCACCTCCCACATGTACCAACAGAGAACCACCGCACCAGCCCTCACAACAGGAGGGCATGGCATTCTTCTAGTAGCAGCGGCCGCCGAGTTGCGCCACCACTCCCCCTCGCCACCACGGGCGGTTAGGAGCGGATGAGCCACACCGCGTAGAGCATATTGTCGTCCTTCCTCCTCGCCTCCACGGCCGACCGAGAAGAACAGGGACACACACCACCACTGCACCTTGAAGAGGCCCCCAGCCACAACTTTATTCTTGGCGCCGACTGTCCTTCTCACCGCTACCAACTCCGACCACCGGAGGAACGACGGGAGGAGAAGCCACCCTACAACCGCCAGGAGAGGACGCAAGATCTGGAAATATACACCAACTACCGGGCATAAATCCCACACACAACCTACCACTACAAGACCTAAACCTAATCTCTACACCGGAGTCTCTCCTCCGCCTCCTCCGACCAACATCGCCGCTAGAGAGGCCTTGGGGTCGGCCCGGGACTTTTTAGAGGACTCTCAAGGGGGCGGGAGCTGAGAGGAAGAGGGGAGGGACTATGCAAGGCTGTTTTTTCTCTTCCCATTACCAGTTGTGTTGGTGCTACCAACCCTAGTAACACCGTGTTGGTGCTACCAACCCTAGTAACACCGTGTTGGTGCCGCTAGCCGAAAATTCAGTAGCTGACAAGACCTAGTTCAGGCTTACGAACAAGGTTACTAGTGTTGGTGCCGCCAGCCGAAAATTCAACAGCTGACAAGACCTAGTTCAGGCTTACGAACATGGTTTTGCAACAAGAAAATCAGGCAATCAATCAATCGTGAGAGGAGGGCAGGGGAATGGAACGAAAACCAGATCCTCTAGCGTAGAGGAGCAAAGTCAAGGAAAACCAAGGAGAAAAGTCAGGTAATGTAGCTTAAGTACCCTATTTTGTATTGTAGGTAATTACTGCAGACATAAAAAATTTAAACTAATTTTATTACACAATAGTTTTGTATGTATACAATGTTGAAATATTGGAGTGGGATTTATGCCCATCTAACAATTTCAGAAAAATCCTTAAGACCTATGTTGTAATGGCAAGAGGAGTGGTGAGAGTTTAGTCCCAAATGGCTAGCTAGTTGGGAGATATTTTCACCATCATATAAGGTTAGCTCTTCTCCCACTAGTATGAGTTGGTGTGAAGCGAGGAGAGGCATTCCACATGCACGCTCCTCCTCCACTGTTGCCCGTCTCGACTTTGTTGGAGATGGGCTACCATCCTCTTTGTTGGAGCTGTTCTGAGCGTGATTGGAGATAAGCTGGTTGATGCATATTTACATATGCGTGTTTCCGAGGACTTGTGGGAGGCGCTCGAATCTAAATTCTACGCAATCGATGCTAGGAGCGAGATGTATACTATTGAGCAGTTCCATGATTACAAAATGGTTGAAAATCGTTCTGTATTAGAACATGCTCATGAGATATAGTGCATCGGTATGGAGCTTGAGCTTATTAAGTGTGATTTACCAGGAAAACTTGTCGTGGGATGCATAATCGGCAAACTCCCTAATTCCTGGAGGAACTGATACTACTATGAAACATTAGAGGCGTGGATTCTCAGTAGAGGATGTCATCTCCATCTAAGTGTCGAGTAGAATTCAAGAGCAAAGGACTCACAAGGAAAAGGGACCGAAGGGACTTCTGTTGCCAATGTGGTACATAAGAACTTCAACTCCCACAAGCCCAAGGGGAAGAATGGTGTCCAGAGTATCTACTTCAAGAAGAAGGGCAATAATTCTGATGATCCCAATGATTCCAAAACCATAGGGTAACTCCTTTTCAATCATTTCGAACTTTCTTCGGTTTCTCCCGGAATGATTCTAGTTCTCCCACGAAACTCTTCCGATGATCCCAATGATTCCAAAATAATCTCCAAGCATCGTAGAACCCTTAAGTGTGTTACCCTATGGTTCAGGAACATCACAGACATGATCAAGATACTTCTCAGATCAATGATCATGAGCGAGATGTGGATACCCATAATGGCCATATGCATTCCATGATATCAATGTCATTTGAACCATAAACATCGAGTCCAATTCTCTTTGCTAATTTGATACCTGACTTGTCCAAGATCTGATCATCAGTATTATCATACCTTATTCAATCTCGTTACCAACAAGTGTTGCTTAACTCGTTCTCGTGATATTCCATTCTCGTGACCTAGTCAAACGCTGCGTAGCTTATGGATGTAATCTCACTGAGTGAGCCCGATGTGTAGGGGTTCGTGTATGAAAACAATAAATTTTTACCCTACACCCCTGAAACCCTTTGATGCCAGGACCTATCTATTAGTAATGCAGTAACGGGAGGGGATTTTCATGAACTTACCCTTGAAGACCGAAAAGTGTTGTCAACGCTCGGGAGAGCGTGGTTGATGTAGACAAACCGAAGACGACCTCGAGGTCATGATGAAGTCCTCGCGCTCCTATGGATCCAACGACTTCTAGTGCCTCAAATGTGACACCTCTTAGGGAGTTACATGCATCCGGTGCCTAGCGATGACTCCCGCTTCCCCGATCTAGCAGCAGTTACGGAAGTAGAGCTCCTAGATCCGAATCCCGCAGTGCGACGATGCTCCACGGTGAAGATGTTTCTCGTTCGCGCAGTCCGGACATGGGACCACGGTCACGGAAGAGGGAGAGGGAGAGAGAGAGAGAATATCAATTGGAGATCTCCCCAAAAGTGAGGAAACCTTTATTGAATATTGTGTGTATTATTTGGTCAAAATACCCCACTATATAGGGGGAAGGGGAGGTACTCCCTCCCTCAAAGTCCCAGGGTGGGACTAATCATGGGAGGAGGTGGGAGAGGCGCCGCCAGCCACCCCACCATGGGCCCCACATGGGGGGCTGGCCCACTAGGGGCGTCGGACACCCCCTTGGCCCCTCTGAGGGAGGCGGCCCCCTCTTGGGCCCTTTCCCCTCCAGGATTTGGCCCATTAAGCCTTTTGACCTTTTAATTGATTTTCTCTTTATTAAATAATTATGAATAAATGATTAAATCAATATTTAACATTCATTCACATATTATTCAATCTTCGTGGTTACGGAACACCTTCCACCTCCACTCCGGACATCCTCTGGGCTTACCGAAACCCTTCCGATTTTCGCTCTTCTCATTCTTCGGCGATTCTACCGATCCTATAAACACTCTCTAAGCAACACCAAGCCCTTAAGCATGATACCCCATGGTTCGGGAACACTCTAGACATGGTCGGGACACTCCCGGACCAATGATCAACAGAGGGACCTGGATGGCCATGTGACCCCTGTGCATTCCACAAAATATTTTGTCGTTTGAACCATGACTATTGTGTCTTATTCCTTTTGCCTCTCCATACTTGCATTGTCCGAGATCTGATCAGTGACATCACCATGTCGGGTTCAATCTCGTTACCGACAAATGCTACTTGACTCATTCCGACAAGTAATATCCATGTGATCAAATCACACGCTGTGCAGCTATTGGATATAACTTCTCCGAGTAGGCCCTTGAGTATTTTTCCATCATGCGGATGGACAAATCAAGCTCTTGATGTATAATGCCTCTACTGTTCCTCTGAATACCTGAACAGACCTTTACAATCACTGTTTAACCAAGTGACGTTTGATGTTATCAAAGTACCCTCAGGAGACAATGATTGATATAGCCTCATAGTCTAAGAAATAGTCTATTGGGTCTATTATAATCATCGTAACTTGAACGTCGTGACACGATAGGGTCACGATGACTCCATTTCCAACTGGTATAAATGCCACATGATCAGGAAATCTTGATCATCTGTTGACCAATGAACCAGTGACTAGAGTTTTACTGGGAACCCCTGGTTGTTTATATATCACACGTGTATTGACGTTTCCTTTCAATACATTTATAGCATGATATAAAACTTAATCATAAACTTTATGAAATATGATAATAATCCTTATTATTATTTGTCTCTAGGGCATATTTCCAACAATCTCCCACTTGCACTAGAGTACAAATAAACTAGCTACATTTGTTCTTAATCATTAGCACCATATATCCCGGTACCTTGAACATGCTTGCTCATGGAAGAGGTTGAGTCTTGGGCCTATACTTTACAGTCCAAAATCCTTCGCAACTTACTAATGTCACCTTGATTGACAGTAACACTTTATCATCACATGATAACATCTTTGTGTATGCATCGTTATGCGTGCAGAGCAGGCGGTTTCAGAGCCTACAGTGACTTTAGATCAACCTCATGGGCTTTCTCATGGGCATTGTGCCCTGGGGCACATAATTCTACGTTAAATACAAACTAGCCCCGCCATAATAGTATACATCACTTTAGATGGTACCCTTATCTATTATTATAAATGTAATCATCGAAACACTAGTGCACCTCCGTGCAACTTTCAATGTTTTGTTCGCCTCACTTCCTACTTGACTTTAGTTGGTATTATCGATATAGGAATTTCAAATCTTCTTACAACATAACCCTTTATGCTTTTAAGATATGTCATCCTTCATGGATTTGGAAACTTGTCTACAGTTGTCAATTAGACACTGTGGACTATCTTAGCTCAACATTCTGTGATTCATACTTAGTCACTTTTCAAACGTTCCTTCTTGGATCATATATTATGTTAAGTTGTCATCATGGTTTCCCAAGATAGAACCTATGTATCAACATACTGGATGATGATCATCCTTTTCTTTCTTTCAACCATCACTGTTAAACTTAATGCTATTCCTAATTTGAATTGACCAAGGATCAGTCCTGAATCAATTCCTATTCCAAAACTATTTTCAGAATCCATTTTAGGAATACTACATAATATCGTAATATACTTACTGTCAACTTCTAATCCCTATAAATCATTATTTATCGGTACTTGCGCTTTTATTCTTAATGATCGTATACACACGTAAGATTCATTCTTTAAGCTCACACTTAAAATATGTTCCCAACATATTTGAGTCTGAGACTTACTTTGCTCCCACTCAAAAATATGTCATCCACATATTGTTTTAGGAAGACTTTCATAGATCCCACTCAATTTCATACAAATTACATATCTACTCACTATTTTGAACAACTTTAAAATCCTTTGATAAATTATCAAACTGAGAGATTTACTATGAGATACTAATACTTTACTAGTATGAAATCCATTAGACTTTCAGCACACTTGAATCAAATTCATTTGAATTTGTCCAATACATTATTCATGACAAATTGTGCCTTTGTCATTCACCCTTTCCTTCATGACTTTTTTCTCGTTTGGAAAAATTCAAGTAACCCCTTTACTTGTTAAGATTCAGCAACAAATTGCTTTCTAATCTTAAGTGAATTTTATCTTTAGGATTTCTCATAACTTTAGTTTACCATTATTTCGTTAGTAGTTCGTAGGTATGTCATATTCCAGTAATCATGACAAGTGATTAACAGATATCTCCATACAAGATGCGGAGTACATTTTGAATCCTACTTTATGTAGTGAAAACACCAGTGGGGAAACACAATGATTATTATCATTGCTTCTTTCCTTTATGAAGAGAATCATTCAAGAATGCTTACCGTTGTGCTTCTCAACATTCTGATGCAGGGTTTTGAATCCTCATCGTGTTTTTTTCACTATCTTCCAAAAGCTCCTTATTCGAGAACACATACTTTCACGAAAAAGTACCAAAACTTTAAGAAATACTAATTTTGCTTTTCTTTTGGTTCTAGCCCAGGAATCCATATTCATTTTCCAATGAATACTCTACAAGGACTCATTCGCTATTGTTTTGGTTATATCGAATAACCCCAAAACTTTCACGACCATCCATATAATATATGGCGTCGATCTCACGAATTCATATGGTTCACTATGTTTTTCTAATTGAGTGCTAACTATTTCTAACTAATGGTCTTTAACTTACACTACAACGATTTATTTGGCGCCATCTATTTACCCACTTTGATATCTAATATCACATTGTGATGCTTTGCATTTTGACATTTCAAATGCATGCATTCCACAATTTTCTTTATGCCATTCTTATAAAGTCGAATTTCATTACTATTTGATCAAATCATAATAATTAGATTCTCTTTTATCTTTAATACCCTTTGATGATGAAATATTTTGATCATATCAAATAGTTTCATACTCATGTTTCTTTCCGTAAACTCTTTACACAATTCAAACAATCATATAATGATAATTATAATTTTGTTGAAATACAATACATCGAATATGTATTCACTTTCAACAATTCATCAAATACTATGTATTCATGCAATACACGGTGTTTACGTAATCTTGCCAAACTTGGCATGATTCATATGTGACAAGAATACAAGTGGCTTTCACATATTATCAATATAACTTTGAATTTAAACAATTGTTTCATTCATTAATGAGTATATATCATTAAGTTGGGTATTTTTCAAGGCTTTTTAATATTTAACAAATGTTCATGCATTATCAGTTATTTTCAAAACCAGGATAATTCACACATAATCGAACAAGATATGAACACGAATAGAAATCATTCATAAAAGTGGAACAACTGTTTGTTACAAACTCATATGAATAAGCGTCTCACGAAGTGTAAGACACACTAAAAAAGTTCATAATTAATAGCTGTGAGATTTGACACATTTTTTATGGCTTTTATTGATGGTTTTCTCCTGGATTTGATTGTTTTCTAGCTTTACCTAACACTAATACTTCGGTAGCAAAGAAAACTTGGTTTTTAATGTGTGATTCAGGTTCTGAATATCAACGAAAGGTTTTAACTAGAGAAACACAATATTCTAGAGAAAATAAGCAAGTTTCTCTTTGGAAGCACTCGAGGGGGAATATTTTTCTAGCCATATAGTTCCCGCCGCCTCTGTCTTGTCAAAAGGGACAACTTCCATGAAGGGACCGGGGATGAAAACACAACACAGCAGCCGCCGTACCATCCAGAAGGGAGAAAGAGGAGATCCGGAGAAGAAGGGGAAGACGTTCTTCATCTCGCTCCACGATCTTCGACCTCCTAGCCAATACACCCCCATAGCCACTACTTGTACTTGAGAGAGAGAGGGGGGTCTTCACCTTGCAAGACTAGGGTTTGAGATTGTTTCTTCCCATCTTGAATTGTGTTGGATATTTTTCTATTCTTATCGTGGATCTCCACGGTAATATAAAGACGAATTCCCTTTATTTGATTATATTGATGATATGTTCTTCTTTCATGTGTGAGTAATTCCCTTGGGTGTGGGAGATGTAAGGGATTGGTGAGATGTGATGTGCCTTCATATATTTTCCATCAGTTTGTGATTGATTCTAATTACTATATTATGTGTGCTCGACTATCTATGGGATGCCTAATGCTTGTTGTCCAATTAAGGGCCTAGGCAACATGATGCTTTGTTCTACATAGATAAGATCTTGTTCACTAGCGGACCGGCGACCCCTGGGTGACACGGGGATATCAATGGAAAACAAGTAGACTCGAGGATAACGAGGAACCACTATGCTTATTGCATTAGTCCGATCCAAGGAGCTTAATCGTTAAGCGACCTAAAGGGTCTTAATCTCTAGTGTCTGGCCATGGTTTTGGTAAAAGGCTAGTAGGATTATTGAAGTTGGGATGAAATCTACCAAGAGGAGTTCCGGTTAAGGGTTGCTCACCTACACATATACTGATAAGATTATAATTGTTCCATTTCTCATTCGTCCACCTGGCATAGTCACTATCACCATGAACTGAACCTCCTCGCGCCTTCTTTTGCCATCTGCAGGAAACAACAAACAATCAAGTCGTTCTTTACTTTTATGCTTTATATTTCTAAAGTTTATATTTTAGTTCTATTTAAATACATCTCATTTAATCAAAACCCCATTCTTATTTCAACACTTGCAGTCAGTTCATTCGAAGACCTATGACAACTTCGGGTGTGACAGAGACTTCAGGGATGAACACCTACCTTTGGGCTCCCTGTGGGATCGATATCTATACTTCAACACTAGCTACAAATGATATGTGCACTTGCAGACATCAAGCTATTTTCTGGCACCGTGCCGGGGAGCGAAGGGGCTAAGTGTTTGTCTTTTGACATTTTAGGTGTTTCTACTACAAAATGTTCTCCCTAGGAGACAAAGGGTCTACATGCTCTGGTAGGAACTATCGACCGAATTATATTGAGCGCGTGCCTGCTCAAAGGCACGAAGAGATTATTGAAAAAAAAATTAAGATCAAATAAAGTTGAAGTTGAAAACCTGAGTGATATTATGGAAATCATGTCTATTTACAGGACAACTCCCAAGAAATCTGAGAAAACTCCCAGAGAATATAGTGCTCCGAGTTCTGAATTTCTTAAACAACTAATAGAATTCCCTAGTCCTGGAGTTAGAGAATATCGATTTGATGGTGGAATTATTAAAATTTTGCAGGAAAAAGCTTTTAGTGAAAGGGAAGATGAAGTCCCAGGAAGACACATTAGAGAGTTCGACGATGTGATAACATCGCTTGGACCAAAAGGTTTTCCAAGAGACTTCTCTCGTCTAAAATTATTTCATTGGTGTCTTAAAGGTAAAGCTCTATACTGATTATATTCTCTCCCTCGCCATTACATTAAATGTTGGAAAAACTGCATTGTTAAATTCATAAACATGTTTAATCCTTTTTGAAACGATACAGATCTCGCCTAGAGGGGGGTGAATAGGCGGTTTAAAACTTTCACGAGAGGGACTCAACAAAGGCGTAATTAAACTAGCATTTACTTTGTCAAGCACAAAACCTAGAACAAGTAGGGTTTACCTATGTGCACCAACAACTTATGCTAAGCAAGACAAGCAACTATGTGATAGCAAGATATAGACTTCAAGCACGAAGGATATCACAAAGTAAAGTGCATAAGTAAGAGCTTGGGTATAGAGATAACCGAGGCACACAGAGACGACGATGTATTACCGAGTTCCTCCCAACAATTGAGTACCTCTCGTTTGGAGAGGGGGTGGCATCAAACCACCAATGCCACAAAAGGCCTCCCTTATTCTCTGATGAATCTCACCCCAATGGGATCGATCCACCCTTCCACTATATCGGCAACCTTTGAGGTGGTAGCCGACACCTTTACAACAAGTTCGGGGCACACATCCACAACTTAATTAGAGGCTCCCAAATCCAAGCAAGTTGTCACAACAATCAAAGACAAGCTTGTAAGAACCAAATCAAAATCTAGGGTTTTCCATGAAACACTAGAACAAGGGGACCTCAAGTGAATGAGGGGGGAATGGAAATCTCTCTTGGTGAAGTAGTAGATCAAGGCCTCCTCCTTCGATTCTCCAAAGCTCAAGGACCTTGGATGGTTGTAGATGGAGTTCTTGTTGATTTGGTGGCTCTAGGGTTAGGGTTCTTCAATTCTGGAACGAGCAGCTACTCAAGGTAGAAGTAGGGGCCTTTATATAGGGCCCCTGGAAATAGATCCGTTGGGAGCCACTTACCCCGGACAGTCCGGCAAAAAGCAGCCGGACAGTGCGGGTGACATCCACTGGACACTCCGGTCTGGCAGAGTTTCCAGCCAGAGTCCGGGTGGTGTCCTATATGGCACACAGAATGTCCAAGCTGGTCGATGAATCCTCAGGGCCGGATAGTCCGACGTGCACCAGCCGGACATTCCGGCTAGGCCGGATACTCCGGCTGAAATCTACCGGACAGTCCGGTGTAGACTTGATTCTGCACGCTGGAGACTCCGGTCTGAAAACCTGTCAGAGGCAAAACTGATAGAAACAACAAAACTGTAATGATCATAACATTTTCATCCGGACTCCGATTGACCCGAAATATTGGATACCACCAAAAGAGAGCATTTCATGTATTATGATGTGAGATACCTCTCTTGGTGAGAAACCGAGAAAACCTCCAAGATCAAAAACGCAATTAGGTATACAGGGAAATCTGTTTTTGATGAACTAGAGCTTGTTATGAATTACCACAATCTCTAAATCCTCACATGGATAAGATCCAAATAAGAACCAAGAAAGATGATGCTAAGTATGAAAAGGTTTGAGCTCTCTCCGAAGGATATAATCAAGTTACTCACTCGAGAGCCCCTCTTGATAGTACGGCTATCTATCCTATAAACCGGTCTCGCCAACTAACACCACGAGACCGGTAAGAAGGACACCCTATCAAGAATCATACCTTTGCCTTGCGCATATTCCACTTGAGCTTGATGATGACGATCTTCTCCACCTCAAGATGGAACACCTTTCTTGATTGCTCTAGCATGGTGAAGACTTGCAAATTGCTCCCCACACTCCACTATGGTAGAGCTTCTCTTTTGGGCATATCATCTTCCCATATCCATGATCACCATAGGATGGCAAGCATCAAGCAAATGATCTATTCGAGATGGCTTATCTTTAACTTGCACATCATTTATTCTTTCTTCATTATGTTGGTGTATTGAACGTACATAAGAGATATCACTCCAACTTTATTCTTCAAGACACACTTGCTATAGGCCCAACTCTTACTTGACCAATCTCCGGATCACTCATTGAAACCTTGGTCAACGCTTAATCTTCTTCACTTTCTTCTTCTCCCAACCTTGAAGCCAACATATGGTTCAAGCATTGCCTATGGACAATCCTACAGGTAAAACTCAATGAAAACATAAGTCCATAAAGATTGTCATTAATTACCAAAACCACACATGGGGCACACATGCACTTTCACTTTTAAAAAGGTAACTAAACTAAGAAAGAATATAGGCAATTTTAGTCAGAACGTGGGAGAAAACTACCCACAAGCCTGGAAAAGATTCTTTGGAATGATCAATAGTATTCCTAATCATGGTTATTTTGAATCAACTATTTGCCATTTATTTTACCACGGTCTTAATACTCAATGTAAAGAATTGCTTGACTTCTCAGCAGGAGGATCAAAAAATACTTTAACTATTAAAGAATGTTTGGAATTTATGTCTACTAGATATAAGAATGATTCTTTATATAATCCTGATTTTGGCACTAAGCTGGAAAAAGGGATACTTCGGATAACTCCTGATCTTATTCATGAGGTACGCAAAACAATGAAGGAAAAAGGTATACCTTCTAAACTTGTTAAGGAAAACAAAGTAGATTTGTTACACGTTTAATTGAAGAAGATGAAACTAGAAAAGTTTTTCAAGAATTAAAACATCGACAAGTAAAATCTCATAATAACTTGCATAAGCACTTCCAAACACACAAAAATATTTTGGCTGAACTCACGAAAAATTATGATGAGATTCGCCAAGAAATAAAATTATTTCACAAGTATCTTAGTATGATTGAAACCCAGTGTGAACAAATAGCATATGGTTATCAAATTTTTCTTCGTGATGATAAAGATATTCCTATTTCTACTAATGTTGTCACAAGAAGAGGTGCAGTTATTACAGGACCATTAGGACCACCAGAATATGAAGCTGAAAAAGAGCGAAAGGAAAAAGACTTACTCGAAGCAAGCCAAGAAGATGATTCATTGGTGGATCCTCAAGATGAGACTGAAACACAAGATCAAACCAAGGAGGGCCAAAATGATGCAAGGGATAACCATTATGACTCTGATTCGGAGACGGTTGATCCAAGAGAAGAAAAAGAGATAAGCAAGGAAGATTAAGTTGTTGTAGTAGAAAATAAAAAAAGCCATAAGCAACAACAAAAGAAAGCAACAAAAGAGCCTGACCCCCCACAAAAGGTAAAAGACAAGAGTAAGTCAGGTGAGAAAAAGCTTATTTATACAGATCAAAAAAGAAAGCACCAGATCAGGTAATTTATAATTCTTTTAGAAATGCACTTATTGACCTTCGTCTGGATATTCTGTTTGCGGATGCAATTAGAGTTCCTACCTATTCTAAATTCCTCCTTGACATTCTTACTAGAAAGAAAGAAATAACTGAAATCGTTGCCATGGTAACTAGTTATCCTTCTAATGGGAAGTTGTTGTCTAAGTCTGGAGATCCCGGAATACCAACTATTTCATGCTCAATAGGTAAAACTGATATTCACAATGCCTTGTGTGATCTAGGAGCAGGAGTTAGTGTAATTCCATACTCCCTCTATAAAAGGCTAGGATTAGGGGAGTATTCTCCTACTACTATCACTTTACAGATGGCTGACAAGTCCACTAAGCAACCCATTGGTATGATTGAGGATGTTCTTCTTAGAATAGATGAGCATGTTATTCCCACTTATTTTATTATTCTTGAGATGCCAGAAGATGAAAATTATCCATAATACTCAGAAGACCTTTCCTTAGTACTGCAGGGGCATCAGTTGATTGTGCTGAAGGAAAGAAGATCTTTAATGTTTATGATGCTGAAATCATTCGGTATTTTCCAAAGAAGCTAGAAGCAGGAGAAATATATATTCCACCGGCAAAAGGTGTTCATGTGGTAAGTGTCTTTGATAAGTGGCAACCCAAGGTAAGAATTCGAGAACAGAAAAGAGGTTGAGTTACTCAACCATTCTTAATAAAATGCTTAATGAGAGTCAACCCATCTCGTCAATAAAGTAGGTTAGAGAATAAAAATTCATCGCATTCCTACCACTTTTTCACAGAAATTCTTGTGGAAGCGCACCCGTGAAGATGCAGCTGTCAAAAAGTAGTAGAAACATCGATTGAATGAGCATAGAATAAGAATAAAAATAAAAGTTTGAGTTTTTCGTCTATAGAAGCTAAAATTTTGCTCTTAATATGCTTATGTTGGTCGACAGTTTCTACTATCAATTTTCTGTCAAAAATAAGGTATTTCGCTAAGTTTTGGGATAAGCAAGTATTCTCAAAGAAATAGAATTTTTTGATGACTACTGATGGTTTAATGACCAACTATACGGCGAGAATAAAAATTCCGGCCGTATAGTTCCGGTCGTATAGATATCTTTGCCATCAGCAAATTTTCTTCGAAGGCACAGAGAATTTAATGACCAACTATACGGCATGAATAAAAATTCCGGCCGTATAGATATCGATGTCTTCGTACAAAATTTTCTGAAAAGTACTGAGAGTTTAACGACCAACTATAAGGCGGGAATAAATATTCTGGCCATATAGCTCCGGCTGTATAGATATCAATGTCTCTCTTAGAAATTTATCCCAAACATACTGAGAGTTTAACGACCAACTATACGGCAGGAATAAAAATTCTGGCCGTATAGTTCCGGTCGTATAGATATCGATGCTCGTTTTAGAAATTTATCTCGAGGGACAGACAATTTAACGACCAACTATACAGCGGGATCATTGCGATCTGGCCATATAGTTGCGTCCGTATAGCTATTTTCTACATAAAGAAACCCTAGTTGGCGGCGCCGCCGCAACTATACGGGTGGAACAACATCATCCGCATGTATAGTTCCGGCCGTATAGTTTGGTGCAACCACAAAATCGCACCAGGACGGCTAGGTATTCCACCCCTCCTTATTATTTCTCTCATATTCTCTCTCCAAACCTCTCAAAATCCACCTAGAACTCTTGATTCTTCGCAGATTTCGTTCGTTTGAGTGGGGGAATCAACAGATCGGTATGTTTCTCTCCCTATCCATGCTTTATTTTCACATTTCCATGGTTGAAACTCTCACATTGATCTAGTGGATGAACTCAAGATTATTTTGTTTTTCCTATTGATTTCTCATGTTAGGATTGAATTTTTCCATGTAGGATCGTTCATATATCATGTAGAAACTATATGCCTAAGGTTTTATGGTGAAATTTTTTAGTGGATCACTATGAACAAAATCGGTAACCTCTTTCATTCGAGCAAGCGCCAACGGGGTGATGGCTCGGGCTCAGAGTCCCGAGACGAGCGCAACCCCAAGTTGGCCATGGTCTCATCGAGGAGGGTGCTGCCCACACGTTGGGCCGGCCACAGCTTTCTCACCGCGGCAGGGTTGAAGGCGGACTTCGACCTCATGTGCAACAAGGTGGGGTTGACGATACTTGGCTTCACAAGCCATGATACCTACACCGAGCTTACCCATGAGTTCCTTGCCTCCTTCTACGACGACCATAGGGAGAAAGGTAATATGTGCACGGTAAGCTTCACCATGAACCGGCAGCACTATGAAATAAATTTCGAACAATTTTGCAATGCTTTTGGTTTCCCTCATGTTGGGGAGCCTACCATTACTAACCTCTATAGCGTCACAAGTGGAGAGACTTGGGAGGTTATTTATGTTAATGGTGGCAGGCAATTTTACTAGAAGAAGATGTCCACCATTCAAAACCCAACCATCCTCTACTACGCTTTGTTCCTCGCCAACACACTATTGGGAAGAGGTGACACCAATTCCATGGCCAATGCGGACATGGCAATGATCACCAAGGCTCTCTTTCCCACTGCACCGCAAAGCCCCAATCCTGCAACTCCACTCATCCAGCACCTTTGCCACCAAAGCAACAAGACTAAAGGTGATATTCGCATTGGTGGATTGGTAACCCACCTTGCCCATGCATTATATATTATACCACCTGTTATGCAACCTGTTGACGGCCCCAAACTCATGGATGTCAAGTATTTGATTGCTTGTGGCTTCCTTGGTGTTTACCATGCTAACCAGAGGCTCTGAGCATATCAATTCAGTTATCTTGGTGATGCATAGGGTGACCAGGTTCAGTTGCCCCGCCCCCAAGCCTTCTCGATTGTGGAGAAGGACACTTGGATCCTCACCAAGGACCAAGTGATGGAGATCATGGCCGAACTGTAGCCCGATGAAGAGGAAGATGAAGAAGGAGGGCAGCAGGATGAGGATGAGAAGGAGTAGGAGGATGAGTAGGGACACAACCCTGCTTGGGAGGAACAGTAGCAACAACAAGGGGGAGCTTGGGACCCGTGGCCCAACCAGCCACAACAGGGGTACAACTACATCCCCTATCAGGAATTCCAATAGCTCAACCAGTGCGTTGGGGAGATCGACCACACTCTTCACGAAGTGAATGAAGATGTGAGTACTTGGACTCACAACTTCAGTCACTTCGTGACCCACTTCCCCGACTACTACCAGCAGTATCCGCACCAGCCGCCAAATGACGGCAACAACTGAGCCTGGCAATAGCCTTAGCTTGGGGGAGGTTTGAAAACCTCCAAACTTTGCATTCATGTTTTTATTTTTATTTTTCTTGTTTTGATTTATTTTATTTCTTGAAATTTGCATGACTATTTTCAGTTTTGCATTCCTAAATCAAAAATACAAAAAAATTAGTTATAACTTTATTTGCAAGTTCGTTTCTTTGTTTCTCTCGGAGATTGCTCAACGTCAGGTGACTTGGCAATATAGAAATATAGGAGGGGTTCGACTCAAATACGAGAATGAAGCAAGAAAGAGGAGGTATCACATTCCTTTCATCACCCTCTTTGCAACCTTAAATTGATCCTACAATTATTTACTCGCTTGCACTGGAGTCACTCCCCACTTAGCTTGTTATCCTACAAATTCTATTCCTTTACTAGTGTCTCCTTTTTAGCTTTGAAACAATGAGCAATGAACTTGGTTAAAAATACTTCCTACATTTTTACGACAATAAAAAGCATCTGAAAGATGACTTGAGTCCATGTTTAGCTCAAAGAATTTGATTTTAGAACAACTCCATCCCATTTGAGCTTAATATAAATAGACTCGATAGTACCTTTGAATGAAATTGTTTGATAAAATGGATGCTTCGAAGTAGTAGAGATTATGCCACTACTTTTTCTAATAATTACCGTAAGATATTGCTTTACACGTGTCATTACAACTCTGTCGTGCTCCATGGGGAACTATTAACTCTGCTGGCTAACGAACGATCTAAATGTGGGAAACGACTTAATTTCGGCTATTGAGTTATGTAAACGTCTGTAGCAGCAATGCTATGACGGGTAAAAATTTTAGTCTCCTCATGGTTTCACGTTCCAAGTGAACTTGTAGTACTCCTGTGACCCATTATTGCTCAACATTATTTATTTGCATGGTCACGAGTGCACAACATAGCCCCAATTAACATGTTAAAAATAGTGGCATGATTTCTCTATGAAAGACAAAGGTGCTTTGAGAGTCTTAAAATTTTGACATGAGAGTAGATGAGTTTTTCTTAAATTAAATGTTTTGGCACCAACTTGAATGCTCTTAATTGATTAAACAAACAAGAACAAAACGTTTTCATCTCTCGACGAAGACAGACACTAAATTTTTTTGTCTCACTTTCCTAGCTAAACTTTTGACACTTGCTTGGGCATATTATTTATTTGCTAACAAGATATACGTGGTTAGGAAGTGGACTCAGTGCTATCTTGTGAATACTTGTATGATCATATTTAAGATTGCAGGGATTGTGAAGAAAAGAATTTGACACCAATTCAAACTTGTAAGTTCCTTTATTTCCAGTCTCGAATCTCCGCTATTCTTCCTTATTTCCTTTTCACTCGAGGGCGAGCAACATCTAAGCTTCGGGGAGTTGATAGTTGTGAGATTCGACACATTTTTTATGGCTTTTATTGATGGTTTTCTCCCGGATTTGATCATTTTCTAGCTTTACCTAACGCTAATACTTTAGTAGTGAAGAAAACTTGGTTTTTAATGTGTGTTTCATGTTCTGAATGTCAACAGAAGGTTTTAACTAGAGAAACACAATATTCTGGAGAAAATAAGCAAGTTTCTCTTTGGACGCACTCAAGGGGAGCATACAGAAGCTTTAACGAGCAACTATATGGCAGGAATATGTTTCCGGCCATATAGTTCCCACCGTATAGTTACCGTTGCCTCTGTCTTGTCAAAAGGGACAACTTCCATGGAGGGACCGGGGATGAAAACACAACACAGCAGCCGCCATACCATCCAGAAGGGAGAAAGAGGATATCCAGAGAAGAAGGGGAAGACGTTCTTCATCTCGCTCCACGATCTTCGAACTCTTAGCCAATACACCCCCATAGCCACTACTTGTACTTGACAGAGAGAGGGGTCTTCACCTTGCAAGACTAGGGTTTGAGATTGTTTCTTCCCATCTTGAATTGTGTTGGATATTTTTCTATTATTATCGTGGATCTCCACGGTAATATAAAGACGAATTCCCTTTATTTGATTATATTGATGATCCGTTCTTCTTTCATGTATGACTAATTCCCTTGGGCGTGGGAGATGTAGGGGATTGGTGAGATGTGATGTGCCTTCATATATTTTCCATTAGTTTGTGATTGATTCTAATTACTATATTATGTGTGTTGGACTATCTGTGGGATGCCTAATGCTTGTTGTCCAATTAAGGGCCCAGACAACTATTGGGTTCGCATCATAGAAAACAAAAATGTTCCTACGATGGGAACTATACGCCAAGATCTATCTACTAGATACAAGCAACGGGTGGATATACATCCATAGAGAACTTACCCTCTGTGGCGCCCCGCAAAAAACCACTACTAGAAAATCGCGTTTTTTTTTGTGCATTGCATCATCATGACCGCATGCTCATGTCATCATGCCACATTGCATTTGAGCATCGTCATCATCATGCATTTGTTTGTCTGAAACTATTTCCGAAAAACATATTTGGTTTTCTAAATACCCCGCCCTTATTTCAAAATCCCAAACCCGGGTCTCCGGATTATTTTGTTTCGTCTACCAATGGATTTCAAAAGCCCCGTTTTAAATAATAAAATATTTATTTTATTTTTAGGGGCAGCCGTACCGGGCCGATCCGACCCAGTCGGCCACCCCCAGTACAAACCGGACTACCTAAACCCTTTTCCTACCCCCAGTGGGCCAGCCCGTTTCAACCCTAACCCAGATCTACCCAAACCCCTTTGCTACCAAAAACTCTACCCACTCTAATCCTACCCAGCCTTCCACCTCACCCCAGCCAATCCCCTTCCTCCACATCACCACTTCCCCAACTCCCTCCACTCCCATGCCGCCACATCTCCCGCCCCACCTGACCCGCCTCGAAATCCCCTTGACCGGCCCGCCCCCATGAGCACGCGCCCATCCCATCCCCGCCCCACCACTCCCACCTTCCCGCCATCCACCGCTTCCTCCACCACATGGCCTGCCCAGATCTCCGCCACCGCCTCGCGCCATGTGCCCCGTCGTCGGCCACCGTCGGCCTCTGCCAGAACCGCCTTCCTCCTCCGCGGGCCGATGCCACCACGGCCGCCATCCTCGTCGCCCTGCAGGCCGCCAGCACCGGTCGCGCCCCTGTGGTCGCCCGATGTCGTCCAAGAACTCCACCGTCGCCAGGCCCTCCCTGGCCCTCGCCTGCGCCATCGCCCGTGCTGCTTCGTCTGCAGCCACCTCGCCACTCGCCACCTCCAGCGGCTGCCGCGAGCTCGCCCTCCGCTACACCTCGCCGTCGCCGCCCAGGTCCAACCCCGCCACCAGGACCGCCCCTCCGTCGGCGGCAGAGCACCGCGCCGCCGCCTGCGAGCCTCCCGTCCGTGTCCTCCGCCGCCATGGCGCTGCCATGCGGCCGTCTCCCCGTCCTCTGCGTCTCCGCCCTCTTCCTCCCGCGGCCTCCTCCGCCTCCTGTCGGCCATCGCTGGCCTCGCTCGCGCCTCCCCGTTGCCGCCACCGTCCTGCCGAGCCGCCTCCTCCCTTCCTGTCAGGCCACCAAGCCCTGCAGCGCCGCCTTCAGACCCATCGGGGACGCGCCTTGGCCACCTTGCCGCTAGCGCGGTCACGCCTTGTCTGCTGCTTGGCTTGTGTGTGTGTTGTAGTACTCGCAGGCGTCCTTTTGTTCTTCTGTACTCTCTGCACCGTCTCGGTACCCTGCACGCTTGTTTAGACCCCAAGCTCACCGATCATCGACATCGTCTCTCAGTAATTTCGTCATGGGCGCCAAGCACTTCGATTTTGAAGACCGACGCGCGCAGATGAACCCGAGGAATGCCGAGAAGATCAGCGAGGACTACTTCCTGGAACCTGAAGAGCGTTTCCCGGACTCCAAGAACCGAACCCAAAACCGCTCCGAGACCACCAAGTACTCCTTCCCGGACGCCAAGTTCACCGAGAACCCGGATGCCAAGGTCGCCGACATGGAACGACAAGACCTCCTTCCCGTACCGATGCCGACGACGTCGCACGCCAAGTTCTTCTTCCCGAACGCCAAGACCGACCTGATACGAGGACCCGACAAGATCTTCGTGACGACAAGATCGGCACCGACCAGGGTGGATCCGATGTGCCCCCGACGCCAACCAAGTCCTTCTTCTCAGATGCGACAAGATCGACTTCTGTTGTCCGAGACCGCTCTCGTCGAGCCGTTCTCCCGTCGAACCCTCAGACCGACCCCGCACCCCTCGGAGCCCAAGTTCGCCGAACCCTAATGTGATTCCCGATTCGAGACCCCCATTATTTTATAATATGACATTCTAACTTGTTGCATATTAAATGTTCATCTCGCATGCATATCATAATCATGCCGGATCTTCTGCCCTAGTATTAAATATTGCATCCGGTGTTTCTTTTAGTGCTTTGCTTCTTCGCGGATTAGGCCGATGAGTTGATGCGAGTACCGACAAGTTCTTCGAGTATGAACCTTCGGCAATGTTTTCAGGCGAGCACCTTCCCCTTTCTACCTATCTTACTTTTATAGTATTTATTCCCTCCTATTGATCTATTGCTATCTGTGTTGCGATGCTCTAGTTTTCGTACCCGTGATATCCCTTGCAGCCTTATATTGCCTTGGACACATCCTATTACCTGTTGTTTGGTCTATAGTTGGACTTGCGCGTCGTAGTCGCTTGCTCAAGTGCTGTTGCGTGTCGTCAAGTACCACAGTTGTTGGAGTATTGCCGCATGTTTAATGTTGGAGTTGATCATGGCTTTATTTACCGTTTAATAACTAAAAATTGAAGTAGGTAAATGCAGAGGCACAGGTGGGCAATAGATGTTATTTGGTTGTTAACCGCTCACTGGTGTCCCGTAGGACCCCGAGTTCTTGAAACTTGTTCCGAGATCGAGCGCGCTAACCACAGGTGGGGTGTGTGGGCACCCCCATCGATTAGTACCTGATTTCAAAGTATTGTACTGGGGGCCACAAAGTAGTTTGGAGCTTTATTACTATCCTGTACTTATGCCATGCTTTACTGCTTTATTTAAAATTGTGCGAGGTACTGCACCTGTATTGTTTAGGGAAGCGGAGTGTTTTCGCGGTATCGACAAGCCCAGTCACATTTTCGGGTTCCCAGTCGTTTACAGCCACTGACGCAAACCCTGAGTCCGTCTCGGAGACCGGCCGACTTCGTTGCGGGTAGCTTAGTGGGGTGGCCCCCATGTACTTGCTTTGGATCTGGGAAACGTCATGACTTAGGCCCCGCCGACATACCGATGGGTGTATGTTAACTGATCGGCAAAAGGGTCAAGTGCGTGGATACTTTGGTGCACCCTGCAGGTTAAATCTTTTCAAAGCCGTGCATGATTTATGGACGACTTGGAGCACAGTTCTCGATCATAGACAACTATAACTAAAGTTTACTGTTATAATTTGACTTGTATCCGGTATGACTAGTAATCAGCTTCACTGCAACGGAATGGCTAAATAAAAGTACCAACAACTGCTGGGTCTTGGGATATCTCATGCTAATTGTATCTGACTAGTAAGTGTTGCAACTACAATGGAATGGTTAACTAAAACTGCCCACTGCTTATTATATCAGGATGACTATCTATACCTGACTAGTAATTCCTGCAACGATAACTGAATAAATAAAACTGCCAACGGTGTGAGTTCCTCGGTTGACTTCCTCGTTTGGTCTCAAGGGGGAAACACCAGGGTGGGTATGTTTGGTGGTAGAATCAGGTTGGTTCCGAATAGGTCTTTCTTATCCCTCTCTGATAGCCGACAGTTATCTCGAGTCTCTATAGGTTGTTTAGTGCATGCCGCGCTGCCGCTCAGTCCACCATACCTATGTAGGCGAGGACCGCCGAATTCAAGTCTCGCTGTGTACTAGCCTCAGTACTTACCGCTCTCTCTTTTTCCTTTGCCCTTTGTCGGCACCCCTTTTGTTTAAGCAGGTTTTGAGATCGCCGTCGTTAGCAGGGTTACCCTTCCGCCTTGGCCTGGGCAGGGTTATGGACGCCATTGGTTATTCTTCAGGGCTCTTAGCCCCATTTGCATCTTGTCCGTAGTCGGACGCTCTATTGTTTCCAAGGTGATTTGGATCTTTGTATTATATATCTGTATTCTTGACTCATGGAGTCGTTGATGTATGTATCTGTTTTGTGGGTCCCCTCGAGGACTGTTGTGTAATGTTATTACTTCGTTTTCCACCCGCACGAAAGTGCCTGGTGGGCGTCCTTGAATCGTTTCTATGCGGGTTTGGCGGAAAAGGCTAAAACTTGCATAGGGCCGATTCGAGGGTGTTACAGAGTGGTATCAGAGCTCAGCAGTTGCGATACCCCACAAGTCCAGCCTGTAGGATAACCTAGCTAACGGCCGAAGTAGAGTGTCAAAACTATTTTGGAAAATCGGTTGGATAGATCTGATTAGGTTTGTTTTACTCCTTACCCCTCTACTGTTCTCCCCTTACCTCTGCGTGTTTTTAATCTGCTCTCTTACCTTCTTCTAGTCCAGGATTTCTCGTGGGTGGTATTTCCGTTGTGCCTTCAGGGTTTCGCTTCCTCTTTTGGTAACGGTGTGTCTACATCTGGTCTTCATGCTATCCGAGGAATCCTTCGTCTGGTGGACTTCTCTTTGTTCCTTCTCGTGCCTTCCGGTGTTTTCCGACGCGACGACATCATCTACGCCAGATCCGATGCAGAGTCTGCATCACTCCTTTGTTTCTGAACCTCGATTGTCGAGATCTTCAGTCTGATTCCGAGAATGGTTGCACGCTTTTCCTACTGATTGTGCGGAGTAATAGTTTGGGTGCGTGATGGATTGGCCCCCATGCCGACTACTCACTCTATTCGCTTGTGTACATTGAAGTGGATGAGAATGCATCGGTTCTCTCTTTCTATCAAAGTTAGAGGTGGATTGATTGGTTGATACCTCTACCTTCGCCTTTGTTTCCCGGAGAGTTGTCTCGACGATCACGGACAACGACCTCTTGTTAGTGGTGTCGCGAGGATCTACACGATGCGAGAAGATTCAGATCGCCGCCCTTCTTCCCGGTACCACGAGGCGGATCTCGAGGGCGAGATCCATTGTTAGTGGTGTCGAATTGTGGCGCCCCGCAAAAAACCACTACTAGAAAATCGCGTTTTTTTTTGTGCATTGCATCATCATGACCGCATGCTCATGTCATCATGCCACATTGCATTAGAGCATCGTCATCATCATGCATTTGTTTGTCTGAAACTATTTCCGAAAAACATATTTGGTTTTCTAAATACCCCGCCCTTATTTCAAAATCCAAAACCCGGGTCTCCGGATTATTTTGTTTTGTCTACCAATGGATTTCAAAAGCCCCGTTTTAAATAATAAAATATTTATTTTATTTTAGCAGCTGCATCCGGCCGATCCCAGGCCAGGCCACCCCAGACAAACCGGACTACCTAAACCCTTTTCCTACCCCGATTGGGCCAACCCTAACCCAGATCTACCCAAACCCCTTTGCTACCAAAAACTCTACCCACTCTAATCCTACCCAGCCTTCCACCTCACCCCAGCCAATCCCCTTCCTCCACATCACCACTTCCCCAACTCCCTCCACTCCCATGCCGCCACATCAGCCACCCAGTGCCACCTCATCTCCCGCCCCACCTGACCACCAAATCCCGCCCGACCGTCCCTGGCACGCGCCCACACCATCCCCGCCCCACCACTCCCCACCTCCTGTCCCCCCCGCTTCTCACCAAACCCCGACCACCTCGGCTCGCCCTCACTTGGCCCCACCCGACCTCCTCCTCTCTCCCGGCTCTCCTCCCCCCCCCTCACCGAGCTGCCTCGCCAAGTGACCCGCCATGGCATCCCTCCACCACCGCCCTCTGCTTCCCGCCATCCACCGCTTCCTCCACCTCGGCTGGCCGCGCCGCCGGCCACAGCATCCCCGGCTCCAGATCTCCGCCGCCACCTCGCGCCATGTGCCCCGTCGTCGGCCACCGCCGGCCTCTGCCAGAACCGCCTTCCTCCTCCGCGGGCCGATGCCACCACGGCCGCCATCCTCGCCGCTGCAGCCGCCAAGACGTCGCAGGTCGCCCGACGTCGTCCAAGAACTCCACCGTCGCCGGGCCCTCCCCTCGCTGGCCCCTGCACGCCATCGCCCCGTGCCGCTCGTCGCTGCAGTCCCCGGCCACCTCGTCGCCTCGCCACCTCCAGCGGCTGCCGCGAGCTCGCCCTCCGCTACACCTCGCCACCTCCAGCGGCTGCCGCGAGCTCGCCCTCCGCTACACCTCGCCGTCGCCGCCCAGGTCCAACCCCGCCACCAGGACCGCCCCTCCGTCGGCGGCAGAGCACCGCGCTGCCGCCTGCGAGCCTCCCGGCCGCGTCCTCCGCCGCCATGGCGCTGCCATGCCGGCCGTCTCCCCGTCCTCTGCGTCTCCGCCCTCTTCCTCCCGCGGCCTCCTCCGCCTCCTGTCGGTCACCGCTGGCCTCGCTCGCGCCTCCCCGTTGCCGCCACCGTCCTGCCGAGCCGCCTCCTCCCTTCCTGTTAGGCCACCAAGCCCTGCATCGCCGCCTTCAGACCCATCGGGGACGCGCCTTGGCCACCTTGCCGCTTGCGCGGTCACGCCTTGTCTGCTGCTTGGCTTGTGTGTGTGTTGTAGTACTCGCGGGCGTCCTTTTGTTCTTCTGTGTACTCTACAGGCACACGTCTCGGGTACCCCTGCACGCTTGTTTAGACCCCAAGCTCACCGATCATCGACATCGTCTCTCAGTAATTTCGTCATGGGCGCCAAGCACTTCGATTTCGAAGACCGACGCACGCAGATGAACCCGAGGAATGCCGAGAAGATCAGCGAGGACTACTTCCTGGAACCTGAAGAGCGTTTCCCGGACTCCAAGAACCGAACCCAAAACCGCTCCGAGACCACCAAGTACTCCTTCCCGGACGCCAAGTTCGCCGAGAACCCGGATGCCAAGGTCGCTGACACGGAACGACAAGACCTCCTTCCCGCACCGATGCCGACGATGTCGCACGCCAAGTTCTTCTTCTCGAACGCCAAGACCGACCCGATACGAGGACCCGACAAGATCTTCGTGACGACAAGATCGGCACCGACCAGGGTGGATCCGATGTGCCCCCGACGCCAACCAAGTCCTTCTTCTCGGATGCGACAAGATCGACTTCTGTTGTCCGAGACCGCTCTCGTCAAGCCGTTCTCCCGTCGAACCCTCAGACCGACCCCGCACCCCTCGGAGCCCAAGTTCGCCGAACCCTAATGTGATTCCCGATTCGAGACCCCCATTATTTTATAATATGACATTCTAACTTGTTGCATATTAAATGTTCATCTCGCATGCATATCATAATCATGCCGGATCTTCTGCCCTAGTATTAAATATTGCATCCGGTGTTTCTTTTAGTGCTTTGCTTCTTCGCGGATTAGGCCGATGAGTTGATGCAAGTACCGACAAGTTCTTCGATTATGAACCTTCGGCAATGTTTTCAGGCGAGCACCTTCCCCTTTCTACCTATCTTACTTTTATAGTATTTATTCCCTCCTGTTGATCTATTGCTATCTGTGTTGCGATGCTCTAGTTTTCGTACCCGTGATATCCCTTGCAGCCTTATATTGCCTTGGACACATCCTATTACCTGTTGTTTGGTATATAGTTGGAATTGCGCGTCGTAGTCGCTTGCTCAAGTGCTGTTGCGTGTCGTCAAGTACCACAGTTGTTGGAGTATTGCCGCATGTTTAATGTTGGAGTTGATCATGGCTTTATTTACCGTTTAATAACTAAAAATTGAAGTAGGTAAATGCAGAGGCACAGGTGGGCAATAGATGTTATTTGGTTGTTAACCGCTCAATGGTGTTCCGTAGGACCCCGAGTTCTTGACACCTGTTCCAAGATCGAGCGTGCTAACCACAGGTGGGGTGTGTGGGCACCCCCATCGATTAGTACCTGATTTCAAAGTATTGTACTGGGGGCCACAAAGTAGTTTGGAGCTTTATTACTATCCTGTACTTATGCCATGCTTTACTGCTTTATTTAAAATTGTGCGAGGTACTGCACCTGTACTGTTTAGGGAAGCGGAGTGTTTTCGCGGTATCGACAAGCCCAGTCACATTTTCGGGTTCCCAGTCGTTTACATACCATCGACGCAAACCACGAGTCCGTCTCGAGACCGCCGACTTTGTTGCGGGTAGCTTAGTGGGTGGCCCCATGTACTTGCTTTGGATCTGGAACGTCATGACTTAGGCCCCGCCGACATACCGATGGGTGTATGTTAACCGATCCGCAAAAGGGTCAAGTGCGTGTGGATACTTTGGTGCACCCCTGCAGGGTTAAATCTTTTCGAAAAGCCGTGTCCGCGATTATGGACGACTTGGAGCACAGTTCTCGATCATAGACAACTATAACTAAAGTTTACTGTTATAATTTGACTTGTATCCGGTATGACTAGTAATCAGCTTCACTGCAACGGAATGGCTAAATAAAAGTACCAACAACTGCTGGGTTTTGGGATATCTCATGCTAATTGTATCTGACTAGTAAGTGTTGCAACTACAATGGAATGGTTAACTAAAACTGCCCACTGCTTATTATATCAGGATAACTATCTATACCTGACTAGTAATTGCTGCAACGATAACTGAATAAATAAAACTGCCAACGGTGTGAGTTCCTCGGTTGACTTCCTCGTTTGGTCTCGAGGGGGAAACACCAGGGTGGGTTGTTTGGTGGTAGAATCAGGTTGGTTCCGAATAGGTCTTTCTTATCCCTCTCTGATAGCCGACAGTTATCTCGAGTCTCTATAGGTTGTTTAGTGCATGCCGCTTCGATCCACCATACCTATGTAGGCGAGGACGCCAATTCTAGTCTCGCTGTGTCTTGGCCTCGATCTTGACCGCTCTCTCTTTTTCCTTTGCCCTTTGTCGGCACCCCTTTTGTTTAAGCAGGTTTTGAGATCGCCGTCGTTAGCAGGGTTACCCTTCCGGCTTGGCCTGGGCAGGGTTATGGACGCCATTGGTTATTCTTCAGGGCTCTTAGCCCCATTTGCATCTTGTCCGTAGTCGGACGCTCTATCGTTTCCAAGGTGATTTGGATCTTTGTATTATATATCTGTATTCTTGACTCATGGAGTCGTTGATGTATGTATCTGTTCAGTGGGTCCCCTCGAGGACTGTTGTGTAATGTTATTACTTCGTTTTCCACCCGCACGAAAGTGCCTGGTGGGCGTCCTTGAATCGTTTCTATGCGGGTTTGGCGGAAAAGGCTAAAACTTGCATAGGGCCGATTCGAGGGTGTTACACCCTTGAAGACAACAAAGCTTTGTTAACGAGTTGGAACTCGTGGATGATGTAGTCGTACACTTGCCGATCTCAAGATCGTGATGAAGTCCAGCAGGTCCGGCTCCAGCACATCCATCACATCCAGCTCCAGCAAGTCCAGCACCACCAAGCCCAGCACCGCAAAGCAACGGTGCATCCGTGATCGCACACACGTCCGGTACCCCGACAACCTCCGTCCCTCGCTCCAGCGAAGCAGCGGAAGCAGCAACTCCTTTCCAGATAAAGCCACCGAGAACATGTATCTCAATAATCCAAGACCATGGGGGAATAATACTAGACGGGGAGAGAGATCCTTCACGAGGAGGTGTGAGGAAGAAGGAGTGAGAGGGGGGCCTTTTATAGGAGGAGGGTAGGGTGTCCCTTCACCTCCCCCATTCATGTGGTGGTAACCCCCTCCACATTAAAATGCCCCTTCACATTCTCTTTTAAAGTCTCCACTTTAAATGCATTAAAGTTCTCCAAATTTAATGCTCTCTCATTTAATAAAACTCTTTTATTAATTTTATTCAGAGTTTTGTTAATTACTTTAATTAACAAACATTCACATAAAACCCCCTGCAACATTTCAATATTACATGTAGAATGAATTTCAGCAATTTCACCCGAAACAGTTTCGGTGTCTATTGAAATAATTCCAGCGCTTTCTTAATCTTTATCTGAAACATATTTTCTCCTAAATGGTGTCAGTATCCCTTAAGTGTGTCACCCTACGGTTCGTGAATAATGTAGACATGATCAAGACCCCTCTCCGATCAATAATCAGCAACGGGACCTGGAGATCCGTACTGACTCCCACATATTCAACAATGACCCTTGTGATCGTGTGAACCTTTAACGTCGTAACAAAATCCCTTTGTCTCACGATATATTACATGTCCGAGATTCGATCATTGGCATCCAAATACCTAGTTTGATCTCGTTACCGACATGCACTCTTTTCTCGTTCCCGTGATATAACATTCTAGTGATCACATCACTTTCTTGCAAGCTATCTTAATGTGATATCACCGAGAGGGCCTAGAGTATATCTATCCATCATCGGGATGGACAAATCCCACTCTTGATCCATGAGCCTCAACATAACACCTTCGTAGCACTGAACCCACCGTTATAGTCACCCTGTTACGGTGTGATGTTTGATGTTATCAAGATACTCTTCCGGTGTTAGCAATTAACATGATCTCATGGTCTAAGGACTAAGATCACTTTGTATGATGTTATATCAATATAAACATAATGACTCTGATCGTAATGCTATACTTCGTATGAATGTTCATCACATCATTCCACCAATGTTGTGACCTCGTTATTAACGACATCCAATGTCCATGATCAGGAAACCTTAATCATCTTGTTAATCAACGAGCTAGTTTATAAGAGAGGCATAACTAGGAACTTTCCTTTTGTTTATGAAACACACATGTATTAACGTTTCCAAATTAATACAATTATAGCATGCAAAATAAACATTTATCATAAACAAGGCATATTCCCTTTAGTCTCCCACTTGCACTAGAGTCAATAATCTAGTTTGAAAAACTTTGCGTATTGAACACCTATGGCTTTCTGGTGTTGCAGATACACGATTTCTAGTGGTTAACATAATCTTCGGCTCGGACAGTTTTAGGTCCGTGTGTATTTGCATGTCTTTGTGTCTCTACGCATCACTCATTCTCAAATGAGATGGCATTGTATAAATTTGGTCCTTTGGTGAGACCTTTTGTTCGTTCGGGTTAAAATATGTTGATATTATTATCATATAATATATCTTCATAGTATTAGCCACTTTGAACCACACCTAGTTTGATAACAAACTTCTTAACACAAATTCCCTCCTTTGCTGCTACTATAGCAGTCATATACTTAGCCTTTTGTTGTAGTATCCGTCACCATGTTTCAACTTTGGAACTTATCCAAATCCATCATGGAACATCCTTTCCATTACATTGTGCCACCCATAGTCTAAATTGAGATAAATTTAATTTGTATCTTGTGACAAAACTAGTATCAATGTAACACTTTACAATGAACTACCTTTAACTATTTGTCACTTATACATGATATATTCTTAGTTCTTCCAAATCTCATAAGAATATCTTTACTATCGTCCAATGATCATCTTATGAATCATTCTGGTATGTGCTCATAACATTTAGAGCATAGGACATATCTAGATATATACATATCACGGTATAATTGATCGAAATCTTCATGTGATTTTACTCACCAAGTGTTGCAACACATGAATCTTGATACAATCCTTTCCATGCAGCAAGAACCTTTCTTGTTGTTTCCATATTGAACCCTTTCAATATCTCATATATGTATGTCTGGCATAACCATATTAGCGCCTCAATCTATCCATATAGATATTGATGCCAAATATTCCGGTTTTTCCCAAGTCTTTCATCGAAATCTTATTTTAATGAAATTCTTAACTTGTGTCAATACAAGATACATCATTTCCAATCAACAATATGTACTCTGCATAATGTATTGGAAATTTGTCTCAACGCTCCCACTTAATTTCTTGCAAATGCAAGCATCTTCATCATCTCCGATGAATTTAAACTCTTTTAACATCATGGTGAAGATTCCAACTCTGCTATTCTTACTTCAACTTATTGAAGTTTGCATGCCATTTTAGCACCCTTTCAATTAACAAAACCCTTTGGACCGTGTCTTGTACACGTCCTAGGTAACCATTCTATTAGAAGAACATTGTTTTGTTTGTTCAACTACCATACATCAAATTATATGTAGTGGTTGCTAGATTAATCCGTCAAGACTAAATATCGCTATGAAAGACAAAATCTTGTCATAGTCAACTCCTTGAACATTGTCGTAAACTTCTTTCTGACATGTCGACTATTTCATAGATGTTAAACATCCATGTCTATTTCTTTATGGATCCAAACACGACAGATAGGCTTCACGCCTTTTCGGAGGGTCTTCCAAGTTCAGAAACTTGATTTCTCGTGTATGGATACTATCACGGATTCTATGACTTCTAGTCATTTTATGGAGTCAGGGCCCATCATCGCTTCTTTGCATGTAGTCGGTTCATCATTGTCAAAACAATAACGACTTGCTTATCAAATCACACTATTTGATTCTTACAGACCCACACGGTTCAATAGGAACTCTAAGCTCCGAGATCACAACCTTTGTAATCACGGGAGCCATGAGCATTGTGGCCGCCACCGGGACACTTTCGGCCATTGCTTACTTAGCACATATAGCTAAGGTTCAACAACCTTATCAAAGTTCTATTGTCCTCCCACTTAACTTTTTGCGAAAAATTCCTTCTCAAGAAACTTGACGTTCCAAGTAACAAACTCTTTTGTCTTCGGTGTTATGGAGAAATTCCCAAGAGATTCTTTGAGATAACCTACAAAGACGTGCTTATCCGACTTTGGTTGTAAACATTTTACTTATGCATAGCATACCAAAATTTAAGAAAATACAATTCGGGTTTTATCCCAAACCATAACTCATATGGTGTCATTTCAACGGATCACGATGGTGCTCCTTTCAGTGTAAAAGCGGTAGTCTCTAAAGCTTCAATCCTTAAAACATAATGGCAGTTTTATAAATGACACCTTTGATCTTACCATGTCAAACATGGTTTGATTTCATCTCTTGAATATGCCATAGTCCTATGGTTTATCGGGAAACATAAATCATGGAACAATTTCTCAAATCTTAGGTGTTTTGCTAAACCTGTAACTCAAATATCTTCCTTTATGATCAAATCATAAACTCTTTATTTTCTTGTTACAATGATTTTTCACTTCATCTTGAAAGTCTTTGAACAATTTTCAAATCTTTCATACTTCTTCCTTATTAAGTAAATATATAGATATATTCACTTAAATTTCTGGAGAAAGCATATGAAGCAAAAAGATCCATCGCATATGGCTACACATAATGGACTATATACATCAACATGCATAATATCCAATAAGTTAGTCATCCATTCCTCTTTGGCCTATGAACGGAGTTTCAATTATCTCGAGGAAAGTTTCACCAGCGTCAATTGATCAAAATCAAAAGACTCCAAATATCCATCAACATGGAGTTTCTTCATGTTTACTTTCCAATATAATTCAAACAGCAATGTCACTTCATCAGTGATCTTCAAATCATTTGTCTTACGACAAGCAATAATGTTTATGGATGTCATTTCTCCAACTAGACTTGTAAAAGTTCATCCATCCTTTATGGAATACGTAATTATTTGAACAACCATTGTTCTCGTAATACCGGAATAAAATAACAATTATTAAAACAAATCTTGAAGGCTAGGTTTGACGACAACAAAAACACAATAACACTTTATTTGTTTTCGATGAACATCATCACTTATTCTCTTGCCAGTTACTTAGGCCGTTGCAGTTCATGAATTGTGTTGTTCTGTATGACACTTCACACCAACCAATTCGTTATCCAATACCTTAGAACCACATTGTTTAACAAGCAAGGAATACAGTCATAACATGTATATCTTCTATATGCCTAAGTTGGACATCTCCAACATTTTCTTTTCTGCCAAATATTTTACAGATTCTCTTTCAGTAATTCATTTTCTTTTAAAAGAATTTATCAACATCAATAGTGGTGTCATTCACATGACACATAGTACAAAGTGTATATAGTCAAATACTAATACCTTTGAACTTGCACTTTGAAGTGGATCACCATCATCAAATGTTTGGTGTTCTTTAAAAAATCCATTCTTTAGTAATCTATTAGTGTTGTAAACATTTTACTTACATCTTCTATTCATCCTTATCATGACAACTTTCATGATCAAGCTACTATAGACTGTAAGGAAGAATCGCGAGTATAATGTTAGTTCCCAAAAACCTTTTTGGGAGATCCGGATGCCTAGCATCTCCATCCTTTACAAATTCTCATAATATGAGAACATGTATTTTGCTAAATTATACTCTATCATAATGCACCCAAAAACATTGTTTCAGATATCACAATATCTTCCACACATGATGGTTTCTGAAACAATTTTCAGCTCCTAGATAATCTTGATATTAAAACAACTTTTGAATATCAAAAATCATGGAGGCAAACATGATACTTTAGATACTAACATTGGAATTCTTACTCTTGATTTAATACTACTTATTAAACTTTATGGAGTAAATAGAGTTTGCTGAAAGTTTGCAATAGGACTTCTAAACTTTTAAATTGACATTCAAAACAATACGATACCAGTTCGTAAAGTAAATATCCAGAATTCTATAGTTCTATTACCTCAATTAAAACTAAGCATAAGGTAGTGAACAGATGCCAATGACTACAACAAACTATGCAAATTCACTTTGATTTAGTTTATGACAAATTGAGTTCGACTAATCCAAATTAGAAATGAACTCCCACTTAAAAACGACATCCCTCGTGCCTTTTTGGTGATTACATGAACCAAATCCACTACACCAAGTCCGATCATCACATGAGTCGGTGTAGCTTCAAAGGCGAGCATCAATATGGGCATCATATCAACTATATGACTCATGCTTAACTTTTCGGACTGTGTTCCGAGGCCATGTCTGTACATGCTAGGCTCGCCAAGTAAGAACCTTAGTATTCGCGTGTGTAAAACTGTCTTACACCCGTTATATGAAAGCGTAGAGTCGAGTACACCCGATCATCACGTGATGTCTCGAAACACGATCCATAGAACGTTGCATACTTAAGGAAGAACACATTTTTATCTTGATATCTAATGAGGGATCATCTTACAATGCTACAAAAAGGCGCCAAACTAGCAGTATAAGATGCTAACATCTAATGTGTAAAGTGAGATGATATGGTCCATGCATTTGATCTCTATCATTTGCATCGTGGTATGATCTCTATCATTCCTTTGTGTGTAAGGCCAAGGTCTATGGAACTTACACGTTGAGTGTGTTGTAAGAGTATATATCATACATCTACTTACAACAATACCATATCAAGACACTAGCCTAGCAACGATCTAAACTAGACGCCTCTAATTTATCAATTGCAAGTTTTACGTGGCTTAGGGCTTTCAGAGATAGAACTGTTCTTACCTACGATCATGGAACCACAATGAGGATAACCAACTTATTAGCAATTCATTGTAAATCAGATATTGACTATAGTAGGAGAAACAGACACTCGCCAGCCACTTATGCAAAACTAGTTGCATGTCAGTCGTGGAACTGGTCTCATGTATGATGACATGTAAGGTTGGTCCGGGCCGCTTCATCCCACTATGCCACCAATATCCAAAATACATGAAAGAAGCAATAACATGATCATCATCGCCCACATATAAACATATGTGTTCTACCCAATGCAAAGCACCTACACATAGATCAGGCTCTGATACCACTGTTGGGTTCGTAGCATAGAAAACAAAAAAATTCCTACGATGGGAACTATACGCCAAGATCTATCTACTAGATACAAGAAACGGGTGGATATACATCCATAGAGAACTTACCCTCGAAGATAACAAAGCTTTGTTAACGAGTTGGAACTCCTGGATGATGTAGTCATACACTTGCCGATCTCAAGATCGTGATGAAGTCCAGCAGGTCCGACTCCAGCACATCCATCACATCCAGCTCCAGCAAGTCCAGCACCACCAAGTCCAGCACCACAAAGCAGCGGTGCATCCGTGATCACACACACGTCTGATACCCCGACAACCTTCGTCCCTCGCTCCAGCGAAGCAGCGGAAGCAGCAACACCTTTCCAGATAAAGCCACATGGAACATGTATCTCGCCAATCCAAGACCATGGGGGGAATAATACTAGAGGGGGAGAGAGATCCTTCACGAGGACGTGTGAGGAAGAAGGAGTGAGAGGGGGGCCTTTTATAGGAGGAGGGGAGGGTGTCCCTTCACCTCCCCCATTCATGTGGTGGTAACCCACTCCACATTAAAATGCCCCTTCACATTCTCTTTTAAAGTCTCCACTTTAAATGCATTAAATTTCTCCAAATTTAATGCTCTCTCATTTAATAAAACTCTTTTATTAATTTTATTCAGAATTTTGTTAATTACTTTAATTAACAAACATTCACATAAAACCCCCTGCAACATTTCAATATTACATGCAGAACCAATTTCAGCAATTTCACCCGAAACAGTTTCGGTGTCTATTGAAATAATTCTAGCGCTTTCTTAATCTTTATCTGAAACATATTTGCTCCTAAATGGTGTCAGTATCCCTTAAGTGTGTCACCCTACGATTCGTGAATAATGCAGACATGATCGAGACCCCTCTCCGATCAATAATCGATGTGGACACAGATCCGTACTGACTCCCACATATTCAACGATGACCCTTGTGATCGTGTGAACCTTTAACGTCGTAACTAAATCCCTTTGTCTCGCGATATATTACATGTCCGAGATTCGATCATTGGCATCCAAATACCTAGTTTGATCTCGTTACCGACATGCACTCTTTTCTCGTTCCCGTGATATAACATTCTAGTGATCACATCACTTGCTTGGAAGCTATCTTAATGTGATATCACCGAGAGGGCCCAGAGTATATCTATCCGTCATCGGGATGGACAAATCCCACTCTTGATCCATGAGCCTCAACATAACACCTTCGTAGCACTGAACCCACCTTTATAGTCACCCTGTTATGGTGTGACGCTTGATGTTATCAAGATACTCTTCTGGTGTTAGCAACTAACATGATCTCATGGTCGAAGGACTAAGATTACTTCGTATGATGTTATATCAATATAAACATAATGACTCTGATCGTAATGCTATACTTCGGATGAATGTTCATCACATCATTCCACCAATGTTGTAACCTCGTTATTAGCGACATCCAATGTCCATGATCAGGAAACCTTGATCATCTTGTTAATCAACGAGATAGTTTATAAGAGAGGCATAACTAGGAACTTTCCTTTTGTTTATTAAACACACATGTATTAACGTTTCCAAATTAATACAATTATAGCATGCAAAATAAACATTTATCATAAACAAGGAATAAGATAATAACCACTTTATTATTGCCTCTCGGGCATATTCCCTTCAACAACATGATGATTTGTTCTACATAGATAAGATCTTATTCGCTAGCGGACTGGTGACCCTCGGGTGACACGGGGATATCAATGGAAAACTAGTAGACTCGAGGATAATGAGGAACCACTGTGCTTATCGCATTAGTCCGATCCAAGGAGCTTAATCTCTAAGTGACCTGAAGGGTCTTAATCATCTAGTGTCTGACCATGGTTTTGGTAACAGGCTAGTTGGATTATTGAAGTTGGGATGAAATATACCAAGAGGAGTTCTGGCTAATTATGGGTTGCTCGCCTACACATATACTTATAAGATTGTAATTTTTATATTTATCATTCATCCACCTAGCACAGTCACTATCACCATGAACTGAATCTCCCCGTACCTTCTTTTGGACCCATTCGTCTGCGGTACCAAAGTTCACAGGCCAGCGCATGGCGGTACCTAAGTTGCCTGAAATTACCGTGTTTCGAAAAGTTGGGCTGCCAACTACTGAGAGGGGCCATTTCGAGGCAAACTCATCTCACCCCTGCCAAATTCAAACATTCCGTTAAACTGCCCCGTGAAGTAGATGGTCGGGGCCCTCATGTCGGTCATCTGTCCATGACGTGGGCACCAACGCGGCAAGCTCTTAGGCAAATCGAGCATCTAAGTGGATTGGATGCACTAACCAATTTCACAAATCCATTCCCAGCTTTCCCCTAGCACCGGCGGTGTTAGAATCCACCCTCCAGGCAGGACGATCCCTTCGGACATTTGACTTCTGGCGCCAAGTTGCTATGCCCAGTTGTTGTTCCCAGTCGCTGATCCCGAGCTCCAATGGCGCATGCCGTAGCCGCCGTTGCGAGGCTCTAGCCCGCCTCTGCCGCCAATGAGCCGAGCAGCTTGGAGGATGGCAGATCCTACTATCAAGAAAGAAGAAGTTCTGTCTACAAGCGGGTGAGCTACCCTTCTCTTTGCTATTCGCACTAATTACAACTGCTAGCTGGCTACTAAACCTCAAATTGTTTGTTAGCCCAATGCTGACAAACATTTTTTGTCCACAGTTTTCTGTCAAGTGGGATCTGCGTGGACCCCCCTTACCTGGTTACGGTAGTCCTCTACAGGTACGACTCTAAGGGCAAGAGGTATGGACACCATTGTTTCACGATGGAAAAAGCGCCTGCACAGATCTGCACTATATCTGGTATGGTTGTTGCTCTGCGTAATCATGTTGAATTATGGCCGAAGCAGACTGCAAAGTTCAGCTTCATGGATGAACGTGGCATCATGGTTCCTATAACGTGTGACAGTCAGCTAATTGGATTGATGAAAAGGTATGCTTCGGCTGCCATGTTTGAGTTGAAATGTGATGTACTGGATGTGGAAGCTGCTGCAACTGGGAGTCGCCCTTCTATTCTTGGACAGGGTGGTTGCTCGAACCCAATTAGCTCCTGGTAAGCAAAGGTCTCTTGGGGTTCGCATGTTTGTGCTGAATTGTAATTTTTGTTTTATTTACTCTGTAGATATTGGGCAGTTATGCAACGGTCTTGTTTCTTTGACAGGAAATGCCGCAAGGTTAGAAACATGACTACCGGGCCAGTCATTTTGCTGCCCGAAGAAATTAAAAACGAGTGGAAAGATGTCATTTTGCTGCCCAAAGAAATTAAAAACGAGTGGAAATATGATGCTGGACATGATTCTGGTGCCCATTGTCCCGGCGATGCAGAGTACGTGAAGCTAAGAAAATTGGCACCAAGGAAGAGGAAGAAGGAAGGAAATGATGAAGCCAGTGGGCGTGAAGGCTTGGCACCCAGGCTGCAGAAGAAGGCTGTTGGCAATGAAGATGCATAGTAATATGTTGAACTTAAACCTATATATGTAATTCTGTTAAATTCTGAAGCTCTGTGTGTGGCATGTTGCTGGGCGAAACAATCTACCCACGTTCTCTGAGTAAAATATACCGCGACTTAGGGTTTGGAAACACTCGAGTCAGTAGTTGAATCTAAAATTGTGATTGTGCCACTGCTATCTGAAAACAAGGATCCACCGGTTCCATGATTGCTGAGGGGCAGGAGGTCTCCAAATACGATGGAATGTAAGTGGCACGGAAATAAATTATTTAAGCTGCCACACTTCACGAAGCAGCAACTTATTTCAGATGCTGCACAACGACGTGGCAACATAAACATCAATGTTCTCACCGATAATGCCCAGATGAGGAGGAAATCGGTACCACTTTCTGGCCTAATCTTGAGCCTGTCTGTCTCACCGCCTCTCTGCTCCTGCATCCCCTGCATCTGGCAAAGCTCCCGGATCTCCAGTAACCAGGTGTACGTGCTTCCATTTTATAAATTGTGGTTGTTCCATTTGCATGCGGCCAAATCCATGTAGATTACGTTTAAACAAACCATCAATGTCAGAATACACTAGTAGAAAAGGGGTCTTTGGTCCACGGTCACGTTCCTAATCCGGGACAGAGATCTAAATCGAGGCAGAAATTGATCTAAATCACAAATTCTTCCACAAATTAATCGAGACAGAGATCTAAAACGAGGCATTTCATTAATTCAACCACAAATTCTTCTAAACAAAGGTGTGATTTCACATCCTACATTAATTCAACCACTAGTCAACAATTTCACTTCCGCTGCCGCTGTCCTCCGAGCCTCGGCTTCCTCGTCGTCGTCAGATGGAACCTCCACGATTTCCGCATTGTTCGCGAGACGGGGCACCTCTTCGCGGCGAGTGGTAGCGATGATGGTGAACTTGGTCCGTCCAAGGACGGACCAGAACCTCTCCCGCCCTTCTCGGTTGTGGAGATCCCGGTGCACCACGCACCCATAAATGATGCGGTTGCCGATCTTGGCCTTCCGCTCCTTCTTGAATAGCGCCAGCCAGTACGGGCTGGCCGCCGCGTACCGGGGCAGCACCCTCTTCTCCGTGGGCATCTGGCGGCGGCACGCTGCGATTTCGCTCTCCATCACGGCTCCACCGGGGACGAGGAGTGGAGCCACCAGCACCCCCGCATAGCTGATGCGCCATCCGTGGGGCACCGTCGCGGCCGGTGGTGCGAGGATGTCAAAGTGCACGAACATCACCGCCTCGTAGAAGTTCAGCGAGGGAATCTCCATGGCGGCATGGTAGAGATTGGAGAGGGAGCGAGGGGGTCGATGACGAAGCGGCAGTGCGGTGGAGATTGGAGAGGGCGAGGGGATGGGTGATGAAGCGACGCGCTGTGGCGCCTCCTATTTGTACACGAGGACGACGAAGCAACGGGCGGAATATCCAAGGGCCATTGGTCAGACAAAAGAAGTAATGCGGGGTTAGACTAACGGGAGAGCAATTTTTTTCCTCCCTGGACTCCAGGACCAATAGTTCATACCGCTAGGTCAACAAGTACAACTATTACAACTTAAAAAGGCATGGAGCTTAAGCTAAATAGAACTAGTTATCACACATCTCCTTGATCTTCCTAATCTTAGCCCGATGCGCATCTTCCTGTGAGAGCAAGGATCGAATCGTCTGCTCCTTCCTTTTAGCATCTTCCTTGCACACAACTTCAATACTCGTAGTTGTGAACTGCAGGACTTTGGCCTAGTGGAGATCATTCCTTGCTTCAGTCAGTTCTTGCTCTGCTTTAGCCTTCAGGGCCAACGCCGTGTCCCTCTCCTTCTCGACTTTGCTAACCTTGTCTTGCACCCACCTGAGATCTCGCTTATGCTTGGTCGTGTCAACTGGTTCCCATAGCTTCGTCTCAACACTGTCAAGAAGTGAGCTGAATACGGATTCTTTCAACTCAACAGTCATTTCCCATAGTTTGTCCAGCATTTTCTGCATCGATTTGGGCCACTCTGGATCTACCCATTTGACAACACCACAACTTCCGCCTTGCATCATTGCACGATGTCCTTGACACCATAGAAACTTCCTGCCTACGTTTCGTCCTTCGAACGCTACAAATTTAGCAGGCACATATCCATGTTTACATACCAAAGGACTGTCTCCATCTGCTAAACCGTGATAGTCGGAGTCATACATCGTCTAGTTGGCCTAACACATCATACGAGGATGAGTAAACAGATTAGATCTAGCTCAAAAAATAGATAATTGGCCACAGATGATAGAAATAGAGATGATACGACTCACATCGAAATCACCGTCCCTGTCGTCACGACGTGTTTCCTTGCCGTCTCCCCTTGAACCCATGGCGAGAGGGGAGGGGGGTGGCTACCGGAGAGGGGATTGGGATGGAGGCGTCGTCGGCTTGTGGCTACGGCAGGATGGGAGTGAAGTGGGGAAAGTGGCTTCGAGGGGAAGGAAGAGAAGTAATGGGGACGTGACACTGGGATGTGGCCCATTGAACTCGTGAGACGTGACACTCGCAACAGGGGAGCCCCCGGTGTTGCTAGTTTTTCCAGAGCAAGCGTGGCCAATCATGCCACAGAACACCCTACTCGCGAAGCGCTCTCACGAAGACCATCCCAATCATCCAAGCGCCCCGATCAAACGGTATGTAACAATCGTCAAGCAGAACAACAGTGTTAGGGCGTGCCTTCTAGAAGACTCGGTCTAACGGCCACCCATGCAATAACACTGGTGTATCCATGTGTGGTTTGTGAAAAGAACAGACATGCAATCACACTAGGTGGATCCATATGTGGTTTATGGAAGTAACAGACATGCAATGACTCTAGCTATAATTCATGAAAAGAACAGACATGCAATGACACTGGTGGATCCATGTGTGGTTCATGAGAAGAACACACATCCAATGACACTGGTGGACTCTAGTTGTGGTTCATGAAAATAACAGACATGCAATGACACTGGTTGATCCATATGTGGTTTGTCTAGAGGAACACACATGCAATGACACTGGGTGTGGTTCACGAAAAGAACAGACATGCAATGACACTGGTGGATCCATGTGTGGTTTATGTAAGTAATAGACATGCAATGACTCTAGCTGTGAATCATGAAAAGAATAGACATGCAATGACACTGGTGGATCCATGTGTGGTTCATGAGAAGAACACACTTCCAATGACACTGGTGGATCCTTATGTAGTTCATGAAAAGGACTGACATGCAATGACACTGGGTGTGGTTCATGAAACGAACACACATCCAATGACACTGGTGGATCCTTATGTGGTTCATGAAAAGAACAGACATGCAGTGACACCGGTGGATCCTTATGTGGTTTGTCTAGAGGAACACACATGCAATGACACCGGGTGTAGTTCATGAAAAGAATAGACATGCAATGACACTGCATGTGGTTTGTGAAAAGAACATACATGCAATGACACTAGTGGATCCTTATGTGGTTCATGAAAAGAACTGGCATGCAATGACACTGGGTGTGGTTCATGAAAAGAACAGACATGCAATGACACTGGTGGATCCATGTGTGGTTTGTGAGAAGAACACACATCCAATGACACCGGTGGATCCTTATGTGGTTCATGAAAAGAACTAACATGCAATGACACTAGGTATGGTTCATGAAAAGAACACACATCCAATGACACTGGTGGATCTTTATGTGGTTCATGAAAAGAACAGACATGCAGTGACACCGGTGGATCCTTATGTGGTTTGTCTAGAGGAACACACATGCAATGACACCGAGTGGGGATGCTTTCAGTATGTGGATTTAAAATATCACAAGTATCATTAGAATCACCACATATGGGAGATAAAGTATCATGAGAGCAAATTTTCTTCCTTAAAACTGGGGAACTAAAGTGATCATTTTCATAAGAACCAAATTTTCAAAGCTTAGACGTGTCCATAGCATTAGTAACAAAGGTGTTCAAAAGATTCATACTAATAACATTGCTATTAGCATGCAAATAAAGTTCCATAGGTTTTTTAATTTTCTGTTCAAACACTTCATGTCCTAACTCAAGATAAATACTATAAAGCTCTCTAATTTTTTTGTTGTTTTCCATTAAGCCTAACTAGTGAAAACAAGAAACAAAAAGACAAAATTGCAGAATCTAAAGGAAATAACTTCGAGCACTCACACCGGAGGATGTGAGTACCTTCTATACCTCCCGACAGCAGCGCCGAGAAAATAGGCGTTTGCAGGAGGTTCTTCTTCTTTAATCCTCCGTGTGAATACCTTTTACCTTACCTCCCGGCAGCGCTGGAAAATAGCTTGATGTCTACGCACTTCTATTCTTGTAGACAGTTGTTGGGCCTCCAAGTGCAGAGGTTTGTAGAACAGCAGCAAGTTTTCCCTTAAGTGGATCACCCAAGGTTTATCAAACTCAGGGAGGAAGTGGTCAAAGGTATCCCCTCTCAAGCAACCCTACAATCAAGATACAAGAAGTCTCTTGTGTCCCCAGCACACCCAATACACTTGTCAGGTGTATAAGTGCACTAGTTCGGCGAAGAAATAGTGAAATACAAGTGGTATGGATAATTATAAGCGGTAACGGTGATAGAAAATAGCTTGATGGCGTGGAAAATACTAAAGGCAAACTGAAATAAAGATAGAAGCAAGCAAACATGTAACAGATCTAAGAGCAAACGATGTATCAATGCTTAGAAACAAGGCCTAGGGATCATACTTTCACTAGTGAACACTCTCGTATAAATATATTCTTCTTCATGATACTACGCTGAACTACTCTCCGGTTGAATACTCTAATCGATGGTAGGGCTATAATAGCACACCTCAAAGTAAGCCTTTCCCATCTAGAAAACCCCACACTGTCACCTTGAGTACTAGATGAGTCCAAAAAACACCACAATTTCATAAAGACATCCAACTCCAAATATAACTCATAAAAAGTATTTGTAATCTCTAGCCTAAGTGCCACCATGGTGTGCACGCTGTCACTTTCACACACATGGGGAGAGCAGAGATCTATTAAAGCACTTGAGTAGCAAGGTAGATCTATAGATTACAAGCTCATGATCACAGTATGATCACGCATAGAGAGAGAGATGAACACATAGCTACCGGTAGAACCCTTAGACTCGAGAGAGAACTACTCCCTCCTCATCATGGGAATCAGCAATGGTGATGGAGATGGTGGTGGAGATCGATGGAGATGGCTCCGGGGGCACTTCCCCGTCTCGACAGGGTGCCGGAACAGAGACTTTCTGTCCCCCGAATCTCCCCTTCGGTGGTGGCGGCGCTGCGGAACTTTTCATGGATTTTTGATTGATGATTTAGGGTTTTGGTATCGGGAGGCTCTTATAGGCGAAGAGGCAAGGTCGGTGGGCGTCCAGGGGGCCCACACCATGCCCTGGCGTGGCCTAGGTGGACTCGCGCCTAGGGGTGGTGTGGCCACCCTGTGGCCCCCCTTCGGCTCTCCTTCGGGCTCCGTGAGTCTTCCGGGAAAATAGTAACTTTGGCTTTTGTCCCGTCCAATTCCGAGAATATTCATTTTCTGACTTCCTGGAACCAAAAACAGCAGAAAACAGGCAACTAGCACTGTGGCATCTTGTTAATAGGTTAGTCTAAGAAATCATATGAAAAGTACTCCAAAGTTGGAACAAAACACAAGAAAGTAGATAAAACCAAACATGGAACATCAAAAAATATAGATACATTTGCAATGTATCAACATCCCCAAGCTTAACTCCTGCTCGTCCTCGAGTAGGTAAGTGATAATAAGAAAGAATAATTTTTGAGGTGACATGCACCATCAAAGACTTGATCAAAGTATTTGTAAAACATTCAAAGCTGGGATCATAGTACTTCAATCATAACATGAAAGACAAAGTTCTAGCAATAAGCAAAGAAACTAAGAAGCAACATGAAAAGGCACAAACAAAAGATTCATGAATAACAATGCTTTGCAAGACGTTTGTTTGTTTCACATAAAGAAAACATAGCATAATAGTATTCAGCTTGTCCCTCAATAGAGTAGCAAATATAAATGCATAGGACACCTTCAAAGTTCATAAGAGTGACTAGATACAATAGTTTAAAACAAGCAATATCAAGTTATGCATCAATCAACTAGTCTTGGGACAATGCACATAGAACTAAGAATGGCCACTATGCTCTGAAAGTAGTGCATAAAGATAGAAGGTGGAGACTCAATATAATGGTGGAAGAAAGGCCTTTTGTAAAAGGAAGTAGGGATTCAAGTCTCATAAAGAGCTTCCAAAAATTATGGTACTTATAGCTTTCAGCCCTCATTGCCCCTATCATAAGCATCTTGAAGTGATTAAGGTTAAAGTGAACAAACTATGGTGTACATGCTTGACGAAGTATAAGTCAGAAATCTCATGTCCCTTGTATACGAGGGTCGCTCCTCATGCTACTCAAGTTTTGTCACTGGTAAGTTCTTGTCATTGTAAGTACATGTGTATCATTGAGAACCGCCAACGGGGTACCCCTTGCCCGATGATACGGAAGAATCCCCATATCAAAATGACAAGGCAAGCAGACAACGAGCATCTCAGCATTCTTCTTATTTACCATGGGAATATGGTGCTTTTTTCTCTCTTTCCTCTTTTCATAGTATCTTTTTTCTTTTCTTTTTTCTCAATATAGGACTCTTTTTTATAAGAAGAATGCTTCATAGACAGCTCATTATGGTTACGCTGCAGTTTCCACCATGTCAGCATGGATTAGACCAGACCCTGTGTTTCTCTAACACATATACATAACTCCATGGACTTACAAGCTCCCCTTTCATTTCACACCGACGACATCCATATACAAAAGAGCATGATATCAACTAGATACAAAGTACTCGTGCAATGTTGAAAGCGTTCCCCATGAAAGCATGGTTCTGCTAATTCCCAACAAATAAGTGCAAGCATATACAACATAGATGACATAATGGTTCAAGTTTATTAGAGGCAAAAAGTAAAGTGTGCCATCAAGTTCGTGAGAGCTTTAATCACTAGTTTTCTCATAACAAGTGGAAGGTAAACAAAAGCATGAATATACTTGGAATAGCATAAGCTAGTAGGTAGGTATGGTGGAACCTTTTGAATAACTTGGTTTTAGGAGTTGGATGCATGAGTGGAACTCATACTTGGTTGTGGAGGCTAGCAAAAGACTGGGAGCGACAAACTAAGAGAGCAATAATGGCCATAATCATGCAGAGCGACAAAACATCATTGATCAAAGCATAAAGTGATACTACAAGTTGAAAACTAAAGGATCATAAAGGCTTATGGTGACTTGAGATAGTCATAACATGGTGTGAGCATGCACCAAGTCAACCCAAATAAAGCATCAAAGGAGAATACCACAATATTATGCTTTAATATGCTAAAACAACGCATGATTCATCCAAGTCACATTAAGCAATCTCAATTGTTTATAACAAGTCATGCTACAGCAAAGAATACTAAGCATAAAGCCAAAACAATATCAAGCATGGCATGACAAAGCATAGGCCATAGTCAAAAACAAGCTCTTTTTACCACATAAGCATGAACTTTCCTACTCTTTTCCAAACCAAACCAAACTATTTGCAAACCAATGTATGAAAGAGGGGGTCCAACCAATTTATTCAGCAAACTAAGCAAACCAAGAAAACGACAAACCAAAACGAAAACGAAAAAGAAGACGCTCCAAGAAAAACACAACTGTGCATGAAACAATAAAAAACGAAGCGTTTGGAAGAAACCTAGGATTTTTATTGATGAAGAAGGGGATGCCTTGGGCATCCCCAAGCTTTGACGCTTGTACTTCTTGGATATTTCTTGGGGTGACACGCGTGGCATCCCCAAGCTTGAGATTTAGTCCATCCTTCATCTCATTACTCATTCCTTCCATACACCTAAATTTTTTCCTTCATACAAAACTTCACACAATCTTTATTAGCAACATTAGTGCACTTAAGATAATAGGTCTTTAAGGTTCAGTTCCAACACCAATAAACTTCCATTAGAACACTAGCTACTGAAGAACTTCCCTCAAAAATCTCAATTCCCCAAAAGAACTCAAAAAGGAACCAACAAGAAGCAAATGCAAATAATTGCAGAAATCTGTCAAAACAGACCAGCAGGTAAAGACGAATTTTTTCGAAGACCTTCTGTTGCTCAAATAAAAAAGTGTTGAACTAACGAAAGTTATATCACAACCTGGGTCAGAAGAACAAAAAATTACAGCTCAATATGACATACAGAGCTCTCTCACAAATTTTTATGGTGAATCACAAGAATCTGTTTCGGGACAACAACTTTCCCAATCATTACTTCACTCTCATTAGAGGTTACTCTTGGCACAAAAAGCAAATAAAAAGGATAAGGAGCGGTTATTACTGAAGTAATAACTTCCAAGACTTAACTAAAACTCTTGGGTTATCTCCCAAAAACTACTTTTCTTTAACGCCTTTAAGTTAGGCATGATAGTTTGAGAAGATGCTCACACAAGACATATGAATTGAAGTAAAAGAGAGCATCAAGAAGCAAATTCAAAACACATTTAAGTCTAACCCACTTCCTATGCATAGGAATCTTGTAAAGAAACAAGTCATGAAAGCACAAAGCAACAAGCATAGGAAAACAAAACAAGTGCAACTTCAAAATTTTCAACATAAAGAGGGGAAACTTAATATTGTTGAGACACATAAAACCATGTTTCCCTCTCTCATAATAACTTTCAGTAGCATCATGAATAAAAGTAACAATATAACTATCACAAGAAACATTCTTATCATGAGCCACATTCATAAAAGAATTAATACTCCCCACATAAACATAATCATTCTTATTGATTGTAGTGGGAGCAAATTCAACAGAATAGCTATCATTATTATTTTCATCACCATAATCATCAAATATAGGAGGCATATTGTAATCATAATTAATTTCCTCCTCAATAGTAGGTGGACTGCAAATATCATATTCATCATTGCAATCATCATATATTGGAGGTATAGTATCTTCATAAGCAATAGAATAGTTATCCTCCACAGTGTGTTCATTTGTAAACATATCATCATTGGAAAGATCATGGATAGCACTAATAGTATAGCAATTATTAATATCATCATTTTCAGAATTGGTACCAAAGAGATTATCAATATCAAAAGTAGTGTGCTTTTCCCAATCATGATCACTACTATAGGTAATAGGCATAGGAACATCATCGAGTTCAGACTCATCAAAAACTATAATAGGAGCTACATGCTTAGGGGAAAACACCGTTTCCTCCCTCCTTTTACTCCTCCTTTTCTTCTTTATCTTCTTCTCTTTAGGAGGGAGAGGCTTGAAAGGAAGCTTCTCCATATACCCTGGTTCATTGTTAGAGACAATAGAAGAAACTTTGGAGGATTCCTTCTTTTCATTAATAAGATCAAAACACATATTAGTCCTATCATATTTTGGTAAAATCTCATCTTCTATAATATTTTGTATGTAAGTATTTGTGTGACAATTATCAACACAATAAAGATGACAACCATGCAGGACACTATTCATATCAAAAGCACCCATATCCACCAAAGAGGTTTTTCTTGATAACTCTTCACACCCCAAAAATAATGTAAGTTCATCATGCTGATTAGGAGTGATCATGTCATCACAATACAAACTTGCAGTACTCATTGGATTAGAAGGGCTATTATTATGGCCTGAGCATTGGAAATTGAAATGACCCACTTCAAAGCAAAGTTCACAAATAAAAGGATAGAGGGCACAAACTTTTTTACCAAGATCATTTAGAGCCCTATACCACATTCTAGTTTTTTCATTCCTATGGGCGATACAATATTCTTCTTCAACTTGATTACTCTCACAAGGTCTATGTATCCCATAAAAATTAACATGCTTATAAGAAATAGTACTTTCAGAGGTTTGAGCATGTTTATTGCTATCATTAACAACAATTTCATTTTCCATGCAAGTGTCTTTAAAAGGCTCATGATACATGTCCCACTTTTCTTTAGGAGCATTAATATGAGAAGCAAAGGTTTTAAAACAATCAATAAGAATTTGAGGATCAGCACCATATTTAGCACTAAGCTCTTGAAAATCAGCAGTTTCAGCAAAAGACTTAATGCAATCATACTCATAGTTTATACCTGGTTCTTTACCTTTGTTGTTATCCTAATATTTGGTATTGCTTTGAATTATTTCAAGAAGATCCCACTTAGCTTTGAACTCCTTACTAGTGAAGGATCCCTCTAAACAAGTATCTAGATAGTCCTTGTAATGTCCTGAAAGCCTTGCATAGAAATTATTAATAACAATATTCCTGGGGAGCTCATGAATGGGACATTTGAGCATTAGTGACTTCAATCTCCCCCATGCTTGGGCAATACTTTCTCCATCATGAGGATGAAAATTATAAATGTAATTCCTATCTTTATGAATTTCATGAGGAGGATAAAATTTAGAGTAAAAGAGAGATTCAAGTTCCTTCCACTCCAAATGATGAGGATCATCCAGTAGCTCATACCACTCCCTTGTTTTGCCCTTAAGTGATAAAGAGAATAACTTCTTCTTGACGTGATCTGTTGTAATACCTGCACACTTGAACAACCCGCATAATTCGTGTATAAAGAGCAAATGATCACCGGGATGGACAGTTCCATCTCCAAAATAGTAGTTATCCATAACACGATCAATAATTTTTATAGGTATTTTAAAAGGGATGCTTTCAGTATGTGGATTTAAAATATCACAAGTATCATTAGAATTACCACATATGGGATATAAAGTATCATCAGAGCAAATTTTCTTCCTTAAAACTGGGGAACTAAAGTGATCATTTTCATAAGAACCAACTTCCCAAAGCTTAGACGTGTCCATAGCATTAGTAACAAAGGTGTTCAAAAGATTCATACTAATAACATTGCTATTAGCATGCAAATAAAGTTCCATAGGTTTTTTAATTTTCTCTTCAAACACTTCATGTCCTAACTCAAGATAAATACTATAAAGCTCTCTAATTTTGTTGTTGTTTTCCATTAAGCCTAACTAGTGAAAACAAGAAACAAAAAGACAAAATTGCAGAATCTAAAGGAAATAACTTCGAGCACTCACACCGGAGGATGTGAGTACCTTTTACCTTACCTCCCAGAACGGCGCTTAGAAAATAGGCGTTTGTCATGGAGGTTCTTCTTCTTTAATCCTCCGGTGTGAATACCTTTTACCTTACCTCCCGAACGGCGCCAGAAAATAGCTTGATGTCTACGCACTTCTATTCTTGTAGACAGTTGTTGGGCCTCCAAGTGCAGAGGTTTGTAGAACAGCAGCAAGTTTTCCCTTAAGTGGATCACCCAAGGTTTATCGAACTCAGGGAGGAAGTGGTCAAAGGTATCCCCTCTCAAGAAACCCTACAATCAAGATACAAGAAGTCTCTTGTGTCCCCAACACACCCAATACACTTGTCAGGTGTATAAGTGCACTAGTTCGGCGAAGAGATTGTGAAATACAAGTGGTATGGATAATTATAAGAGGTAACGGTGATAGAAAATAGCTTGATGGCGTGGAAAATACTAAAGGCAAACTGAAATAAAGATAGAAGCAAGCAAACATGTAATAGATCTAAGAGAAAACGGTGTATCAATGCTTAGAAACAAGGCCTAGGGATCATACTTTCACTAGTGAACACTCTCGTATAAATATATTCTTCTTCATGATACTACGCTGAACTACTCTCCGGTTGAACACTCTAATCGATGGTAGGGCTATAACAGCACACCTCAAAGTAAGCCTTTCCCATCTAGAAAACCCCACACTATCACGTTGAGTACTAGATGAGTCCAACAAACACCACAATTTCATAAAGACATCCAACTCCAAATATAACTCATAACAAGTATTTGTAATCTCTAGCCTAAGTGCCACCATGGTGTGCACGCTGTCACTTTCACACACATGGGGAGAGTAGAGATCTATTAAAGCACTTGAGTAGCAAGGTAGATCTATAGATTACAAGCTCATGATCACAGTATGATCACGCATAGAGAGAGAGATGAACACATAGCTACCGGTAGAACCCTTAGCCTCGAGAGAGAACTACTCCCTCCTCATCATGGGAATCAGCAATGGTGATGGAGATGGTGGTGGAGATCGATGGAGATGGCTCCGGGGGCACTTCCCCGTCCCGGCAGGGTGCCGGAACAGAGACTTTCTGTCCCCCGAATCTCCCCTTCGGTGGTGGCGGCGCTGCGGAACTTTTCATGGATGTCATGAAAAGAACTGACATGCAATGACACTGGGTGTGGTTCATGAAAAGAACAGACATGCAATGACACCGGTGGATCCATGTGTGGTTTATGTAAGTAACAGACATGCAATGACTCTAGTGTGATTCATGAAAAGAATAAACATGCAATGAAACTGGGTGTGGTTCATGAGAAGAACACACATCCAATGACACTGGTGGATCCTTATGTGGTTCATGAAAAGAACAGACATGTAGTGACACCGGTGGATCCTTATGTGATTTGTCTAGAGGAACACACATGCAATGACCCCGGGTGTGGTTCATGAAAAGAACAGACATGCAATGACTTATGTGATTTTTCTAGTCAAACACACATGCAATGACACTAGGTGTGGTTCATGAAAAGAACAAACATGCAATGACACTGGTGGATCCATGTGTGGTTCATGAGAAGAACACACATCCAATGACACCGGTGGATCCTTATGTGGTTCATGAAAAGAACTAACATGCAATGACATTGGGTGTGTTTCATGAAAAGAACACACATCCAATGACACTGGTGGATCCTTATGTGGTTCATGAAAAGAACAGACATGCAGTGACACCGGTGGATCCTTATGTGGTTTGTCTAGAGGAACACGCATGCAATGACACCGGGTGTGGTTCATTAAAAGAACCGACATGCAATGACACTGCATGCGGTTTATGAAAAGAACATACATGCAATGACCCTGGTGGATCCTTATGTGGTTCATGAAAAGAAGTGACATGCAATGACACTGGGTGTGGTTCATGAAAAGAACAGACATGCAATGACACCGGTGGATCCATGTGTGGTTTATGGAAGTAACAGACATGCAATGACTCTAGCTGTGATTCATGAAAAGAACAGACATGCAATGACACTAGGTGTGGTTCATGAGAAGAACACACATCCAATGACACTGGTGGATCCTTATGTGGTTCATGAAAAGAACAAACATGCAGTGACACCGGTGGATCCTTATGTGGTTTGTCTAGAGGAACACACATGCAATGACACCGGGTGTGGTTCATGAAAAGAACAGACATGCAATGACTTATGTGGTTTGTCTAGAGGAACACACATGCAATGACACTGGGTGTGGTTCATGAAAAGAAAAGACATGCAATGACATAGGTGGATCCATGTGTGGTTTGTGAGAAGAACACACATCAAATGACACTGGTGGATCCTTATGTGGTTCATGAAAAGGACTGGCATGCAATGACAGTTGTGTGGTTCATGAAAAGAACACACATCCAATGACACTGGTGGATCCTTATGTGGTTCATGAAAAGAATAGACATGCAGTGAAATCGGTGGATCCTTATGTGGTTCATGAAAAGAACTAACATGCAATGACATTGGGTGTGGTTCATTAAAAGAACACACATCCATTGACACTAGTGGATCCTTATGTGGTTCATGAAAAGAACAGACATGCAGTGACACCGGTGGATACTTATGTGGTTTGTCTAGAGGAACACACATGCAATGACACCGGGTGTGGTTCATGAAAAGAAGAGACATGCAATGACACTACATGTGGTTTGTAAAAATAATAGACATGCAATGACACTGGTGGATCCTTATGTGGTTCAAGAAAAGAACTGACATGCAATGACACTAGGTGTGGTTCATGAAAAGAACAGACATGCAATGACACTGGTGGATCCATGTGTGGTTTGTGAGAAGAACACACATCCAATGACACTAGTGGATCCTTATGTGGTTCATGAAAAGTACTGACATGCAATGACACTGGGTGTGGTTCATGAAAAGAACACACATCCAATGACACTAGTGGATCCTTATGTGGTTCATGAAAAGAACAGACATGCAGTGACACCGGTGGATCCTTATGTGGTTTGTCTAGAGGAAGACACATGCAATGACACCGGGTGTGGTTAATGAAAAGAACAGACATGCAATGACACTGCATGTGGTTTGTTAAAAACACAGACATGCAATGACACTGGTGGATCCTTATGTGGTTTGTCTAGAGGAACACACATGCAATGACACCGTGTGTGGTTCATGAAAAGAACAGACATGCAATGACTTATGTGGTTTGTCTAGAGGAACACACATGCAATGACACTCGGTGTGGTTCATGAAAAGAAAAGACATGCAATGACATTGGTGGATCCATGTGTGGTTCATGAGAAGAACACACATCCAATGGCACCGGTGGATCCTTATGTGGTTCATGAAAAGAACTGACATGCAATGACAGTGGGTGTGGTTCATGAAAAGAACACATATCAATTGACACTGGTGGATCCTTATGTGGTTCATGAAAAGACCAGACATGCAGTGACACCGTTGGATCCTTATGTGGTTTGTCTAGAGGAACACACATGCAATGGCACTGGGTGTGGTTCATGAAAAGAATAGACATGCAATGAGACTGTATGTGGTTTGTGAAAATAACAGACATGCAATGACACTGGTGGATCCTTATGTGGTTCATCAAAAGAATTGACATGCAATGACACTGGTTGTGGTTCATGAAAAGAACAGGCATGCAAGGACACTGGTGGATCCATGTGTGCTTTATGGAAGTAATAGACATGCAATGACTCAAGCTGTGATTCATGAAAACAATAGACCTGCAATGACACTGGGTGTGGTTCATGAGAAGAACACACATCCAATGACACTGGTGGATCCTTATGTGGTTAATGAAAAGAACAGACATGTAGTGACACCGTTGGATCCTTATGTGGTTTGTCTAGAGGAACACACATGCAATGACACCGGGTGTGGTTCATGAAAAGAACACACATGCAATGACTTATGTGGTTTGTCTAGAGGAACACACATGCAATGACACTAGGTGTGGTTCATGAAAAGAAGAGACATGCAATGACACTAGTGGATCCATGTGTGGTTTGTGAGAAGAACACACATGCAATGACACCGGGTGTGGTTAATGAAAAGAACAGACATGCAATGACACTGCATGTGGTTTGTTAAAAACACAGACATGCAATGACACTGGTGGATCCTTATGTGGTTTGTCTAGAGGAACACACATGCAATGACACCGTGTGTGGTTCATGAAAAGAACAGACATGCAATGTCTTATGTGGTTTGTCTAGAGGAACACACATGCAATGACACTCGGTGTGGTTCATGAAAAGAAAAGACATGCAATGACATTGGTGGATCCATGTGTGGTTCATGAGAACAACACACATCCAATGGCACCGGTGGATCCTTATGTGGTTCATGAAAAGAACTGACATGCAATGACAGTGGGTGTGGTTCGTGAAAAGAACACACATCAATTGACACTGGTGGATCCTTATGTGGTTCATGAAAAGACCAGACATGCAGTGACACCGTTGGATCCTTATGTGGTTTGTCTAGAGGAACACACATGCAATTAGACTGCATGTGGTTTGTGAAAATAACAGACATGCAATGACACTGGTGGATCCTTATGTGGTTCATCGAAAGAATTGACATGCAATGACACTTGGTGTGGTTCATGAAAAGAACAGACATGCAAGGACACCGGTGGATCCATGTGTGCTTTATGGAAGTAATAGACATGCAATGACTCTAGCTGTGATTCATGAAAACAATAGACCTGCAATGACACTAGGTGTGGTTCATGAGAAGAACACACATCCAATGACACTGGTGGATCCTTATGTGGTTCATGAAAAGAACAGACATGCAGTGACACCGTTGGATCCTTATGTGGTTTGTCTAGAGGAACACACATGCAATGACACCGGGTGTGGTTCATGAAAAGAACACACATGCAATGACTTATGTGGTTTGTCTAGAGGAACACACATGCAATGACACTAGGTGTGGTTCATGAAAAGAAGAGACATGCAATGACACTGGTGGATCCATGTGTGGTTTGTGAGAAGAACACACATGCAATGACACTGGTGGATCCTTATGTGGTTCATGAAAAAAACAGACATGCAATGACACTGGGTGTGGTTCATGAAAAGAACACACATCCAATGACACTAGTGGATCCTTATGTGGTTCATGAAAACAACAGACATGCAGTGACACCGGTGGATCCTTATGTGTTTCATGAAAAGAACTGACATGCAATGACACTAGGTGTGGTTCATGACAAGAACACACATCCAATGACACTGGTGGATCCTTATGTGGTTCATGAAAAGAATAGACATTTAGTGACACTGGTGGATCCATATGTGGTTTGTCTAGAGGAACACACATGCAATGACACCGGGTGTGGTTCATGAAAAAGAACAGACATGCAATGACACTGGTGGATACTTATGTGGTTCATGAAAAGAACTGACATGCAATGACACTGGGTGTGGTTCATGAAAAGAACAGACATGCAATGACACCGGTGGATCCTTATGTGGTTCATGAAAATAACAGCCATGTAGTGACACCGGTGGATCCTTATGTGGTTTGTCTAGTGGAACACACATGTGATGAAACCGGGTGTGGTTCATGAAAAGAACAGACATGCAATGACACTGCATGTGGTTTGTTTAAAGAACAGACATGCAATGACACTAGTGGATCCTTATATGGTTCATGAAAAGAACTGACATGCAATGACACTTGCTGTGGTTCATGAAAAGAACAGACATGCAATGACACCGGTGGATCCATGTGTGGTCTATGGAAGTAACAGACATGCAATGACTCTAGTTGTGATTCATGAAAACAACAGACATGCAATGACACCGGTGGGTCCATGTGTGGTTTATGGAAGTAACAGACATGCAATGACTCTAGCTGTGATTCATGAAAAGAACAGACATGCAATGACACTAGGCGTGGATCATGAGAAGAACACACATCCAATGACACTAGTGGATCCTTATGTGGTTTATGAAAAGAACAGACATGCAGTAACACCGGTTGATCCTTATGTGGTTTGTCTAGAGGAACACACATGCAATGACAGCGGGTGTGGTTCATGAAAAGAACAGACATGCAAAGACTTATGTGGTTTATCTACAGGAACACACATGCAATGACACTAGGTGTGGTTCATGAAAAGAACAGACATGCAATGACACTGGTGGATCCATGTGTGGTTTGTGAGAAGAACACACATCCAATGACACCGGTGGATCCTTATGTGGTTCATGAAAAGAACTAACATGCAATGCCACTAGGTGTGGTTCATGAAAAGAACACACATCCAATGACACTGGTGGATCCTTATGTGGTTCATGAAAAGAACAGACATGCAGTGACACCGGTGGATCCTTATGTGGTTTGTCTAGAGGAACACACATGCAATGACACCGAGTGTGGTTCATGAAAAGAACATACATGCAATGACTTACGTGGTTTGTCTAGAGGAACACACATGCAATGACACTAGGTGTGGTTCATAAAAAGAATAGACATGCAATGACACTGGTGGATCCATGTGTGGTTTGTGAGAAGAACACACATCCAATGACACTGGTGGATCCTTATGTGGTTCATGAAAAGAACTAACATGCAATGACACTGGTGTGGTTCATGAAAAGAACACACATCCAATGACACTGTTGTATCCTTATGTGGTTCATGAAAAGAACAGACATGCAGTGACACCGTTGGATCCTTATGTGGTTTGTCTAGAGGAAGACACATGCAATGACACCGGTTGTGGTTCATTAAAAGAACAGACATGCAATGACATTGCATGTGGTTTGTTAAAAACACAGACATGCAATGACACTAGTGGATCCTTATGTGGTTTGTCTATAGGAACACACATGCAATGACACCGTGTGTGGTTCATGAAAAGAACAGACATGCAATGACTTATGTGGTTTGTCTAGAGGAACACACATGCAATGACACTAGGTGTGGTTCATGAAAAGAAAAGACATGCAATGACACTGGTGGATCCATGTGTGGTTCATGAGGAGAACACACATCCAATGGCACCGGTGGATCCTTATGTGGTTCATGAAAAGAACTGACATGCAATGACAGTGGGTGTGCTTCATGAAAATAACACACATCAATTGACACTGGTGGATCCTTATGTGGTTCATGAAAAGACCAGACATGCAGTGACACCGTTGGATCCTTATGTGGTTTGTCTAGAGGAACACACATGCAATGGCACTGGGTGTGGTTCATGAAAAGAACAGACATGCAATGAGACGGCATGTGGTTTGTGAAAATAACAGACATGCAATGACACTGGTGGATCCTTATGTGGTTCATGAAAAGAACTGACATGCAATGACACTGGGTGTGGTTCATGAAAAGAACAGACATGCAAGTAAACCGGTGGATCCATGTGTGCTTTATGGAAGTAATAGACATGCAATGACTCTAGCTGTGATTCATGAAAACAACAGACCTGCAATGACACTGGGTGTGGTTCATGAGAAGAACACACATCCAATGACATTGGTGGATCCTTATGTGGTTCATGAAAAGAACAGACATGCAGTGACACCATTGGATCCTTATGTGGTTTGTCTAGAGGAACACACATGCAATGACACTAGGTGTGGTTCATGAAAAGAACAGACATGCAATGACTTATGTGGTTTGTCTAGAGGAACACACATGCAATGACACTAGGTGTGGTTCATGAAAAGAAGAGACATGCAATGACACTTGTGGATCCATGTGTGATTTGTGAGAAGAACACACATCCAATGACACTGGTGGATCCTTATGTGGTTCATGAAAAGAATAGACATGCAGTGACACCGGTGGATCCATATGTGGTTTGTCTAGAGGAACACACATGCAATGACACCGGGTGTGGTTCATGAAAAGAACAGACATGCAATGACACTGCATGTGATCTGTGAAAAGAACAGACATGCAATGACACTGGTGGATACTTATGTGGTTCATGAAAAGAACTGACATGCAATGACACTGGGTGTAGTTCATGAAAAAACAGACATGCAATGACACCGGTGGATCCTTATGTGATTCATGAAAAGAACAGACATGTAGTGACACCGGTGGATCCTTATGTGGTTTGTCTAGTGGAACACACATGCAATGACACTGGTGGATCCATGTGTGGTTTATGGAAGTAACAGACATGCAATGACTCTAGCTGTGATTCATGAAAAGAACAGACATGCAATGACACCGGTGGGTCCATGTGTGGTTTATGGAAGTAACAGACATGCAATGACTCTAGCTGTGATTCATGAAAAGAACAGACATGCAATGACACTAGGCGTGGTTCATGAGAAGAACACACATCCAATGACACTAGTGGATCCTTATGTGGTTTATGAAAAGAACAGACATGCAGTAACACCGGTTGATCCTTATGTGGTTTATCTAGAGGAACACACATGCAATGACAGCGGGTGTGGTTCATGAAAAGAACAGACATGCAATGACACTGCGTGTGGTTTGTTTAAAGAACAGACATGCAATGACACTGGTGGATCCTTATATGGTTCATGAAAAGAACTGACATGCAATGACACTGGCTGTGGTTCATGAAAAGAACATATGCAATGACACCGGTGGATCCATGTGTGGTTTATGGAAGTAATGACATGCAATGACTCTAGCTGTGATTCATGAAAAGAACAGACATGCAATGACACCGGTGGGTCCATGTGTGGTTTATGGAAGTAACAGACATGCAATGACTCTAGCTGTGATTCATGAAAATAACAGACATGCAATGACACTAGGCGTGGTTCATGAGAAGAACACACATCCAATGACACTAGTGGATACTTATGTGGTTTATGAAAAGAACAGACATGCAGTAACACCGGTTGATCCTTATGTGGTTTATCTAGAGGAACACACATGCAATGACAGCGGGTGTGGTTCATGAAAAGAACAGACATGCAATGACACTGCGTGTGGTTTGTTTAAAGAACAGACATGCAATGACACTGGTGGATCCTTATATGGTTCATGAAAAGAACTGACATGCAATGACACTGGCTGTGGTTCATGAAAAGAACAGACATGCAATGACACTGGTGGATCCATGTGTGGTTTACGGAAGTAACAGACATGCAATGACTCTAGCTGTGATTCATGAAAAGAACAGACATGCAATGACACCGGTGGGTCCATGTGTGGTTTATGGAAGTAACAGACATGCAATGACTCTAGCTGTGATTCATGAAAAGAACAGACATGCAATGACACTAGGCGTGGTTCATGAGAAGAACACACATCCAATGACACTAGTGGATCCTTATGTGGTTTATGAAAAGAACAGACATGCAGTAACACCGATTGATCCTTATGTGGTTTATCTAGAGGAACACACATGCAATGACAGCAGATGTGGTTCATGAAAAGAACAGACATGCAAATACTTATGTGGTTTATCTAGAGGAACACACATGCAATGACACTAGGTGTGTTTCATGAAAAGAACAGACATGCAATGACACTGGTGGATCCATGTGTGGTTTGTGAGAAGAACGCACATCTAATGACACCAGTGGATCCTTATGTGGTTCATGAAAAGAACTAACATGCAATGACACTAGGTGTGGTTCATGAAAAGAACACACATCCAATGACACTGGTGGATCCTTATGTGGTTCATGAAAAGAATAGACATGCAGTGACACCGGTGGATCGTTATGTGGTTTGTCTAGAGGAACACACACGCAATTACACCGAGTGTGGTTCATGAAAAGAACAGACATACAATGACTTATGTGGTTTGTCTAGAGGAACACACATGCAATGACACTAGGTGTGGTTCATAAAAAGAACAGAAATGCAAAGAGACTAGTGGATCCATGTGTGGTTTGTGAGAAGAACACACATCCAATGACACTGGTGGATCCTTATGTGGTTCATGAAAAGAACTGACATGCAATGACACTGGTGTGGTTCATGAAAAGAACACACATCCAATGACACTGTTGGATCCTTATGTGGTTCATGAAAAGAACAGACATGCAGTGACACCGGTGGATCCTTATGTGGTTCATGAAAAGAACTGACATGCAATTTCACTGGGTGTGGTTCACACACATCCAATGACACTGGTGAATCCTTATGTGGTTCATGAAAAGAACAGACATGCAATGACACTGGTGGATCCATGTGTGGTTTGTGAGAAGAACACACATCCAATTGCACTGGTGGATCCTTATGTGGATCGTGAAAAGAACTGACATGCAATGACATTGGGTGTGGTTCATGAAAAGAACACACATACAATGACACTGGTGGATCCTTATGAGGTTCATGAAAAGAACAGACATGTAGTGACACCGGTGGATCCTTATGTGGTTTGTCTAGAGTAACACACATGCAATGACACCGGGTGTGGTTCATGAAAAAACAGACATGCAATGACACTTCATGTGGTTTGTGAAAAGAACATACATGCAACGACACTAGTGGATCCTTATGTGGTTCATGAAAAGAACTGACATGCAATGACACTAGGTGTGGTTCATGAAAAGAACAGACATGCAATGACACCAGTGGACCCAGGTGTGGTTTATGGAAGTAACAGACATGTAATGACTCTAGCTGTGATTCATGAAAAGAACATACATGCAATGACATTGGGTGTGCATCATGATAAGAACACACATCCAATGACACTGGTGGATCCTTATGTGGTTCATGAAAAGAACAGACATGCAGTGACATCGGTGGATCCTTATGTGGTTTGTCTAGAGGAACACACATGCAATGACACCGGGTGTGGTTCATGAAAAGAACAAAAATGCAATGACTTATGTGGTTTGTCTAGAGGAACACACATGCAATGACACTGGGTGTGGTTCATGAAAAGAACAGACATGCAATGACACTGGTGGATCCATGTGTGGTTTGTGAAAAGAACACACATCCAATGACAACGGTGGATCCTTATGTGGTTCATGAAAAGAACTGACATGCAATGACACTGGGTGTGGTTCATGAAAAGAACACAAATCGAATGACACTGGTGGATCCTTATGTGGTTCATGAAAAGAACAGACATGCAGTGACACCGGTGGATCCTTATGTGGTTTGTGTAGAGGAACACACATGCAATGACACCGAGTGTGGTTCATGAAAAGAACAGACATGCAATGACACTGGGTGTGGTTCATGAAAAGAATAGACATGCAATGACACTGGTGGATCCTTATGTGGTTCATGAAAAGAACTGACATGCAATGACAATCGGGTGTGGTTCATGAAAAGAATAGACATGCAATGACACCGGTGGATCCATGTGTGAATTATGGAAGTAACAGACAATGCAATGACTCTAGCTGTGGTTCATGAAAAGAACTGACATGCAATTTCACTGGGTGTGGTTCAGACACATCCAATGACACTAGTGAATCCTTATGTGGTTCATGAAAAGAACAGACATGCAATGACACTGGTGGATCCATGTGTGGTTTGTGAGAAGAACACACATCCAATGACACTGGTGGATCCTTATGTGGTTCATGAAAAGAACTGACATGCAATGACACTGGGTGTGGTTCATGAAAATAACACACATCCAATGACACTGGTGGATCCTAAAGAGGTTCATGAAAAGAACAGACATGCAGTGACACCCGTGGATCCTTATGTGGTTTGTCTAGAGTAACACACATGCAATGACACCGGGTGTGGTTCATGAAAAAACAGACATGCAATGACACTGCATGTGGTTTGTGAAAAGAACAGACTTGCAATGACACTGGTGGATCCTTATGTGGTTCACGAAAAGAAGTGACATGCAATGACATTGGGTGTGGTTCATGAAAAGAACAGACATGCAATGACACCAGTGGACCCATGTGTGGTTTATGGAAGTAACAGACATGTAATGACTCTAGCTGTGATTCATGAAAAGAACATACATGCAATGACATTGAGTGTGCATCATGATAAGAACACACATCCAATGACACTGGTGAATCCTTATGTGGTTCATGAAAAGAACAGACATGCAGTGACATCGGTGGATCCTTATGTGGTTTGTCTAGAGGAACACACATGCAATGACACAGGGTGTGGTTCATGAAAAGAACAGACATGCAATGACTTATGTGGTTTGTCTAGAGGAACACACATGCAATGACACTGGGTGTGTTTCATGAAAATAACAGACATGCAATGACACTGGTGGATCAATGTGTGGTTTGTGAGAAGAACACACATCCAATGACACTGGTGGATCCTTATGTGGTTCATGAAAAGAACTGACATGCAATGACACTGGGTGTGGTTCATGAAAACAACACACATCCAATGACACTGGTGGATCCTTATGTGGTTCATGAAAAGAACAGACATGCAGTGACACCGGTGGATCCTTATGTGGTTTGTCTAGAGGAACACACATGCAATGACACCGGGTGTGGTTCATGAAAAGAACAGACATGCAATGACACTGGGTGTGGTTCATGAAAAGAATAGACATGCAATGACACTGGTGGATCCTTATGTGGTTCATGAAAAGAACTGACATGCAATGACACTGGGTGTGGTTCATGAAAAGAACAGACATGCAATCACACCGGTGGATCCATGTGTGGTTTATGGAAGTAACATACATCCAATGACTCTAGCTGTGATTCTTGAAAAGAACGGACATGCAATGACACTGGGTGTGGTTCATGAGAAGAACACACATCCAATGACACTGGTGGATCCTTATGTGGTTCATGAATAGAACATACCTATAGTGACACTAGTGTATCCTTATGTTGTTTGTCTAGAGGAACACACATACAATGACACCGGGTGTGGTTCATGAAAAGAACAGACATGCAATGACACTACATGTGGTTTGTCTAGAACACACATGCAATGACACTTGGTGTGCTTCATGAAAAGAACAGACATGCAATGACACTAGTGGATCCTTATGTGGTTCATGAAAAGAACTGACATGCTATGACACTGGGTGTGGTTCATGAAAAGAACACACATCCAATGACACTGGTGGATCCTTATGTGGTTCATGAAAAGAACAGACATGAAGTGACACCGGTGGATCCTTATGTGGTTTGTCTAGAGGAACACACATGCACTGACACCGGGTGTGGTTCATGAAAAGAACAGACATGCAATGACACTTCATGTGGTTTGTGAAAAGAACACACATCCAATGACACCAGTGGATCCTTATGTGGTTCATGAAAAGAACTAACATGCAATGCCACTAGGTGTGGTTCATGAAAAGAACACACATCCAATGACACTGGTGGATCCTTATGTGGTTCATGAAAAGAACAGACATGCAGTGATTCTAGCTGTGATTCATGAAAAGAACATACATGTAATGACACCGGTGGATCCATGTGTGGTTCATGAGAAGAACACACATCCAATGACACTGGTGGATCCTTATGTGGTTCATAAAAAGAACAGACATGCAATGACACCGGTGGATCCTTATGTGGTTTGTCTAGAGGAACACACATGCAATGACACCGAGTGTGGTTCATGAAAAGAACAGACATGCAATTACTTATGTGGTTGGTGAGAAGAACAGAAATGCAATGATACTGGTGGATCCTTATGTGGTTCATGAAAAGAACTGACATGCAATGAAACTGGGTGTAGTTCATGAAAAGAACACACATCCAATGACACTGGTGGATCCTTATGGGGTTCATGAAAAGAACAGACATGCAGTGACACTGGTGGATCCCTATGTGGTTTGTCTAGACGAACACACATGCAATGACACTGGGTGTGGTTCATGAAAAGAATAGACATGCAATGACACTGCATGTGGTTTGTGAAAAGAATAGACATGCAATGACACTAGTGGATCCTTATGTGGTTCATGAAAAGAACTGACATGCAATGTACCTAGGTGTGGTTCATGAAAAGAACAGACATGCAATGACACCGGTGGATCCGTGTGTGGTTTATGGAAGTAACAGACATGCAATGATTCTAGTGGATCTATCTTGGCATAATTTGATGTATTCCATGATGTATTTCATTATAAAACACACTTTCCATTTATATACTACTCAGTTTTGCCCTTAGTTTTATGTGGTACTACTTAGTTTTGCCCCTCCCCCTCTCTATCTTTCGTAGAATCCCAAACCTGTGCTCACCCTGTCTGCTACTCCCTGATTGGTTGTCACAGTTGTCACGCGGATCGTGCGCACCAACCATTGATTCTCTGCGATCTAACGATGATCATTGCACACGTCGTGCCCTTCACAGTACAGCATGAGACAGCACCGACGTCTCCCTCAGCGAGAATTCTACAGGAAGGAACATGATCTCGTCCATGGAAAAAGTCGTCGAGCGGTCATGTCAAGTTTAATCAAGTCTGAAAAGCCTACTACTGCTACTACAACACATGCACAGGGAAACGGGGTCATCGAGTGCACGGTTGTCGACAGGACGCTGCAATTTATTGCCACTTGATTTTAATAAGACATATCCCATTTTTACGCAGCGCTCTCAATCTCACTTCCAACTGGGCCCTACCGCTAGTAACTTACATGAGTCAAGGGCCCCCTCGAGTAGATCTAACGTTGCTAGAAATTGGTTCCGCACCACTGGCATGCAGTGGAATCGAGGTCTGCCATGAGCGTGTTTTCAATGCAGATCTAAAGTGGAGATTGTGGCTGTTTCAAAAAAAAGGGAACCAAAAAAAGGGTGGAGATCATGGTAGCCCCCGCCCCCGCCCACCACAAGTGTCCACTCGAGGACTACGAATGGTGCGGTGTTTATAACCCCCCTTGACCTTCTTATTCCATGAGCTCGTGTCATTTCCCCCCAGTCTGTCTAGTCCCAAGACCCCAATCTACACCTGCCGAAGCTCCCTCGTTTGCACTACCTCCTTCCCTTGGAGTGCCATGAAGCGTACGCGTGGAGACGAGCCGGAGGTGAAGCCAGTTGAACGCGCAGCAGCAGATGGCTCGGTCTTCGCCAAGAAGGCGGAGGCGTCTTCTCCGGGCACGACGCTGCGCCATCGAGGGTGCGAGCTCATCCATCCAGCCAGTAGCCATCGCCGCCGAGCAGCAGGTGGTAGCCGTTGCCGCCGAGCAGCAGGTGGTAGTCATCGCTGCCGAGCAGCAGGTAGTAGCCATCACCGCCGAGCAGTAGGTGGCCGACAACATCGTGGTGCCAGCGGCAGATCTGGATGGGGGGCAGGCGGCAGGCGGAGGCAATCTGGTGATCTACATCGACGACCCCATCGCCGTACAAGAAATCTTCGACGCAATCGCGGAGAATGATGATTTCGAGGAGGAGGTCCCTGATGAGGAGTCCGAGGTACTACATTGCTAGCTTCTCTAGTCGTAGCCACAGTTTTCACTGTTCATACATAGGATTTTCTCAATCGTGTACAGATTCTTTTGCTCTTGAAGTAGGGTAGTATATATATGATTTTGATCGGTTGATTGATGCATCTGCCATCTAGTCACAAAACCCCAATCCGTCTAGTCACAAAACCCCAATCTGCTCATCTGCCATCTAGTTGAGTTTGCTAGTTGAGTGTTGATTTCGATACACAATAGACCTACAACATTACATTTCTATTCCTTACTAAGCCCAATGATTCAATTTTGTCCCAAAATAGTGCAAGGGCATCTGATGGTGTCGTTTTCTTAGGGATGGTTAGTGAACCTGAGGCAACAATGCACATAAACAATATAGGTTGTGATGTTGGTATTTTGGTTCGCCGACTCCATCGCTAAAAAAATGAGGCCCTAATTTTTCTCTCATATGGAACCTAAATATATAATCTTTGTATTGTTTCTGATCTATGAATGTGTTGTATGATGCATTTGTATATCCCTGAATATTGTTTTGTACGATTACATTTCAATTTCTTATTGTGGCCAATGATTCAAATTTGCCCCAAAGAGAGGCAGACACATTGGTGTCAGATTTTTTCAAGGATGAGTGAGCGAACCTGGGGCCATGTAAATATCAATATAAGTTGTGCAATTGTTACTTGGTTCGCTTACGCCATCTCTGTAGAAACTTATGAGGCTGAAATCTTTATTCTACATTCATAGAACTATGATATTTGAATTATCTATTCCATGCATTCATAGTGTATAAGAATTACATTTTAGTTTTTCACCGAGGCCGATGATTGAAATTTTCCCCAAAAGAGTTCAAGGGGAGACACGTATGATGGTGTCGTGTTTTAGGGATGGGTTGGTGAACCTGAGGCAGCAATGCACACAAACAATATAGGTTGTGCTGTTGGTACTTTGGTTCTCCAACTCCATCTCTGAAACAAATTATGAGGCCCTTGATTTATTCTCATATGGAACTACATATATAATCCTTGAATTGTTTCTCATCTTTTAATGATTGGTATGATGCATATGTATATGAATGGTTTTAATCATAAGTATTTTTAACATGTACCTGAAGTTTAATTGTTTGGTTTTTTATTTATAATTACAAATTTTAGTCTTGTTTTTGTACCTGATTATGTATATCCCCGAATAATGTTTTGTATGATTACATTTCAATTTCTTATTGTGGCTAATGATTCAAATTTGCTCCAAAAGAGAGGTAGACACATTGGTGTCAGATTTTTTCAGGGATGAGTTAGTGAACCTGGGGCGATGTACAAGAACAATATAGGCTGTGCAATTGTTACTTGGTTCACTTACGTCGTCCCTGTAGAAACTTATGAGGCCTTAATCTTTATTCTACATTCATAGAACTATGATATTTGAATTATCTATTCCATGCATTCAGTGTATAAGAATTACATTTTAGTTTGTCACTGAGGCCGATGATTGAAATTTGCCCCAAAAGAGTTCAAGGGGAGACACATATGACGGTGTCGTGTTTTAGGGATGGGTTGGTGAACCTGAGGCAGCAATGCACACAAACAATATAGGTTGTGATATTGGTACTTTGGTTCGCCAACTCCATCTCTGAAACAAATTATGAGGCCCTAGATTTATTCTCATATGGAACTACATATATGATCCTTGAATTGTTTCTGATCTTTTAATGATTGGTATGATGCATATGTATATGAATGGTTTTGATCATAAGTATTTTTAACATGTACCTGAAGATTAATTGTTTGGTTTTTTATTTATAATTACAATATTTAGGCTTGTTTTTTACCTGACTATGTATATCCCTGAATAATGTTTTGTATGATTACATTTCAATTTCTTATTGTGGCCAATGATTCAAATTTGTCCCAAAAGAGAGGCAGACACATTGGTGTCAGATTTTTTCAGGGATGAGTTAGTGAACCTGGGGTGATGTACAACAACATTACAGGTTGTGCAATTGTTACTTGGTTCACTGACTCCATCCCTGAAGAAACTTATGAGGCCCCTAGATTAATCCTACATTCACTCTGATGCAATTATTTGTCATTGTGTTGAGATGAAATGATATATGAACCGATAAAACTATTGCTGAGATGCTTTATCTTTGATATCCACGGATATATTGTCTTACATATACATGTTGTCAATTCTTGAGTTGTAATACAATTCAATCATATGTATGAGTTCTAAGTTATGTTCTTAAAAATCAACAGGAGCATGATGATGAAGTGGACAATAGAAGGTATCCAGGGACAACAAGAGCCGCTACGTGCTGAGGCGGTTACGGTGTGGGCTAATCCGTTTCCACCATAGGGGGAGACTGTTTTGCTCATTCTGTGGCAGAGCAATCAACGTGGACCTCAACAGCATGATCTAGCACGCGGAGGGCGTTGGTAGAGGCGGAGGCAGAAGCCATAGGCCGATTACCTTGGCACGACACACAGCCTACGGCAAATTCCTCCGGGCGTATGTCGGGGCGCTCATATCCCATCGACTAGGTCGCTGCCTCCCGCCGATAAACCCCACCTCTAGGCGTCTCCGTGTCCCGGCCTCCTGCTGCAGCCCCTGCTTTTATTTTGTTCTAGTTAATTATTACCTGTGTGTGGCATGTAAGACAATATATCCGTGGTGTCTCTGGTGAACCTTATATATTAATCTATTCCTTTATATGGAGTGCCTTAAAGTTTCTAGTGTTCAATTATATTTACTGATCATGCTCATGCACACTACAAAATATTTCTAGTGCTCGATTATATTATAATTGTCAAGAAATACATCAACAAGTTAAATTGGTCGAAATTTTGTATTGAAGTAACTAAATGTATCACACACATAATAAACTAGAAACTAAAATCTAGTTCAAGCACATAATGTATCACCACCACTTGTTCTCATCCTTGACTTGCTTCCCCTTCAACCGCTTGATGTCGCCACCGTCCCAAGATCCCTGCTCGTCCTGAAACCGCTTTCTGTCCTCCTCGCGCTTGTTCTCCTGGGCTAGCTTGCAACCAGGGCATAGCTCTCATGAAAAACCCGCCTTAACCATCCCATCTTTCATGGTAATGAGCTTATCAGTACAACTTCGTCGCCATGTAGGCGTCTCTGGCTGCATACTCGAGGCGCACCTGGCTCATCGGCTTCCACTCCCAGTAGTCGTGATCGAGTCGCTTCAATTTCTTCAGTTTTCATAGGATTTATCGATGATTTCCGCTGCCAGATCACCCATGCCATCCTTCGCTGGGTATGGTTTGGTCTTGTACATATTTTGGATGTCGATGTGGTGCCCCTCTGGGATTTTTATCAACACACGAGAAAGCATAATTGTGTCATTTTTGATATCCACGCTAGTGAAAGTTATCCCTTTCCTACACAAGAACTCGACCAGAGCTAGACAATGCATCTCAGTTGGTTTACTCCTGCACTTAGATGGTTCTAGGGATGTAAGGGAACAAGGGATGCAGAAGTGGTGATCTCAAATTTAAATTTCACATACCTGCAGAAGTGGTAAACGAGGACCTCCTCATGTATGGCGATTTGCACGATAGCGATCTCTTGTGGAGGATTTTTTCGCTTATTTGCACGGGTGTACTCCAAGTCTAGCCCCACAAACTTGTGCTTCTCTTTCTCAAGCAATTGCTCAAACCTGGCGAGAGTTGTCTCCACAGTCGCTTCATCATTTGTGTACACCACTGTCAAAGTCGTGGTGCCATGGGCAGGGACCAAGTGGGTCTCTGTTGTGCGTTTCCCATCATCCATGCCTGCAAGGAAATGGGTGAAAGGAAATGCCTGCAATAGGAAGAAGAAGATGAACCGAGCGGTTCGAGCAGGAAGAAGAAGCGCCCAGGAAAAACTGCAGAGGAATGACTGAGGAAGAGGAATGACTGCAGAAGAAACGTGGTAACTGCATCTTTCGGTTCGAGAACTCACCGTGGTTACGTGGAGATCGTGGCAGTGTTGCCGGTTCAACAAGTGGGGCCAGTTCCTGCGAAATATGAAATTAGCTGTGTATTTTTCTATGCGAGAAATTGAGAGAAATCATTTATATTTTGTCTTTCATAATTAAACACAATGAAGTTGGTACAGCCTAAGAGATTTGAACAAAAGAGATTTGCTAGTTTAACATACAACAACACTTATAGGCCCAACATGGCAGAACTTGGAGAGCCCCAGAACTTGAGCTACCACAGAGACCTCGGCAGAGGTGGTAGAATTGGTGCGGGTGCAACCATGGTGACGGCGAGCTCGGATTCTAGAGGAGGAAAACAGAACCGAGCATGGTCGACAAGGTGATAGATCTCACCGGGAACCAATTCTCGTCCCCGCACCATGCCATGGGTGCATCCACGGTGAGGGCGAGCTCTGACTCGGGATGGGGAGGAGAGCGGGGCCGAGCAGCTTCATCACGTCCCAGCTCTGTGCCATGGCCGTGACCACAGATTGCCGCTCCGGGGAAGAAGATGCGTAATGGATGCAGGCGCCAACGCTGCAAGCCTATAGGGAGGAGAGCTGGGCCGAGCAGGTTCGTCCACGTCCCAGCTCCACGCCATGGCTGCGACGACCCACGGATTGTCGCTCCGGGGAAGAAGAAGACGCGAAATGCATGCAGGCGCCAACGCTGCAAGCCTAATTGACACCTAAGCGACAGGAGCGACATAACGACGAGAACTGACAGGGGGCCCAACTTGACAGCCGTTAGCCTGATTTTTTGTATTGAAACGTAAAGTTGAATTCGTGCCGAAAAGACCCTTTGAGAATTTGGCACACCAACTGTAGTCATCCCGGCTGATTTCAGGGAACTTGGGTACCACGTTGCCTGGACACTCCAACTTTCGGGCCACAAAATGATATTCTCCCTTCTTTTGCCATCTGCAGGAAACAACAAACAACCAAGTCATTCTTTACTTTTATGCTTTATATTTCTGAAGTTTATATTTTAGTTCTATTTAAATACATCTCATTTAATCAAAACCCCATTCTTATTCAACACTTGCAGTCAATTCACTCGAAGACCTATGACAACTTCGGGTGTGATAGAGACTTCACCCATAAACACTTACCTTTGTGCTCCCTGTGGGATCGATATCAATACTTCGAAACTAGCTACAAACGATCTGTGCACTTGCAGACATCAATAATCTATCGATTACAATAATTATCCTAAAACCATAAACTAAGTGATAAATGTCGACGGAGAGTATCGCTGGCCATCATCATCATGCTCGCCATAAACACGCAACGTCACCTCCTCTCCAGCAAGCAACTCTCATGCAGAAGGACCTGTTTCAGTAAAACAGAACAAGTATCAAATATACTTAACGCTGCGATATGTGTTTGCAAGATTATAACATTTATAAAATTGTATATCAAATATATACCTTTGTCATTGATGAACTCGCCCGCAATAGGTTCAACCTTCACATTCCTGAGATGTGATATGAACCTATGGAAATCCTGTGTTTCCGCATCGCCTCTCATGATGCAAATCCTGGCATGTGCTTTGTAGCTTGGTGGTAGCGACCGCAGCACAACGCCATTTGCAAAAGAGCTCGTCATCCAGCTATCTAGGAAGTATGCAGGCCTCATGTACGCATTATGCATGCGCTCCAAGTGGTCTTCAAGTGAAGAGTTCTCTTCCATCTTAATGGAGAGAAAATCTCCCATCAGCTCATGCTCCCATATGCGTGCTTGTTCCATGAAATGTGTCCTAAGTTGTACCATTACCGTACGAGGGTCAAGATTACCCACAACTGGTCACTGATATGAAGGTGGACATCTCACTACGGTAATAGTGGTCTTCCTGCTGCTCTGGGATCTCTAAGATACTGGGCTGCTCCAAATCCATCTCGTTGAGTATATAGTCGACCACACCATTCTCGCTAAGGAGAACATGGAGACACGCAACCCACATAAGGAAGTTTGATCCGTCTAACCTGACATTCTCTCCATGTAACCAATCATCAACAGTGAAGGTAGCATCGGGGAGAACCATTTTCTACATTTATAAATGCAAAATGAATATAGACTAAGTTTATAATTAAATGAGTTAAATAAAGACTCCACTAAAAACACCTATCCCCAGAAGGGTTCTAGTGACTACACGATCCCTTTTCCCCACATCTACCCCGATCTCCATGGCCATCTACGTGGGTGCTAGGGTGGACGCCTAAACGTCGATCACATCATTCATGCGACTCGTGCTCGATCTTTCGACCATCCGTGTTCCGAGGCCATGTCTACACATGCTAGGCTCGCCAACTCAACATGGCTTACACCCATTGTATGCGAACGTAGATATGCCTGACACTCGATCATCACGGCGTTGCCTCATACCGCAAAACTTTCTTGGTGGTACACACTAAGGGAGAACACAATTATTAGTATTTTATTAGGGATCATATTATTAGGCTACCATCGAGTATCTAATACTAACACACAATAAGATATACAAACAATACACATTGAATGTAAGAGTGATATGATATGGTCCTCCTCGTTGTTATCTCCATCCTGTGCCAAGGTTCCAGCACCGTAGGCACCAGGGTACCGGTGCCTTTTCGGCGTGGTAGTCTGTCACCTCCGTGACCGTCTACTACTACTTAGCAGCATAAAGTATATACTTTACTTTTTCCACAACCATATCACATCATAACGCCCCCTGCCAAACAAAGTTAGACGCCTCTATTTTATCTTTGCATGCTTTACGTGGTTGTTTGGGCTTTCACACGAGAACGTTCTTACCTACAAACTTTCACCACAATGTTGATCAAGTAATTGTCTATACTACATCCCTTTCGGGGACCTCCGTTGCAAATGGTATACCAACTAATGCGAGAGAGAGAGGGTACAAGTCGTATGTCAAGCGTGGACCAGTCTCGCGAATGAACGCGTAAATTCGGTTGGGGGGCGCTTCATCAAGCATTACTGCAGTATACATAAGTGCACGTGGGAGGGTAACAACTAAAAGATCAACGCCCACACGCTACATCTCGTGTGTTCTACCCATACTAGCAATACTACGCATAGATCCAGCTCTGATACCACTGTAGGGGTTTGCCTATGAAAACAATAAATTTTTACCCTATGCCCCTGGACCCCTTTGTTGCTAGGACCTATCTATTAGTAATGCAGTAATGGGAGGGCTTTTCGCAAACTTACCCTTGAAGACCGAAAAGCATTGTCAACACTCGAGAGAGTGTGGTTGATGTATACGAACCGAAGCCGACCTCAAGGTTGTCATGAAGTCATCGCGCTTCTATGGATCCAACGACTTCTAGTGCCTCAAATGTGACACCTTGCAGGGAGTTACATGCATCCGGTTCCTGGCGATGACTCTCGCTTCCACGATCCAGTAGCAGTTGCGGAAGTAGCGCTCCTTGATCCGAATCTCGCAGCACGACGGTGCTCCGCAATGAAGATTTCTCTCGTTCACGCAGCCCAGACTTGGGACCATGGTCACGGGAGTGAGAGAGAAAGAGAATATCAATTGGAGGTCTCCCTGAAAGTGAGGAAACCTTTATTGAATATTGTGTGTACTATTTGGTCCAAATACCCTAGTATATATAGGGGAAGGGGAGGTACTCCCTCCCTCAGAGTCCCGGGGTGGGACTAATCATGGGAGGAGGTGGGGGAGGCGCCAGCGGCCACCCCACCATGGGCCCCACGTGGGGGGATGGCCTACTAGGGGCACCAGCCACCCCCTTGGCCCCTCCGAGGGAGGCAGGCCCCTCTTGGGCCCTTTCCCTTCCAGGATTTGGCCCATTAAGTCTTTTGACCTTTTAATTGATTTTCTCTTTATTAAATAATTATGAATAAATGATTAAATCAATATTTAACATTCATTCACATATTATTCAATCTCCCTGGTTATGGAACACCTTTCACCTCCACTCCGGACATCCTCCGGACTTACCGAAACCCTTACGGTTTCTCTCTTCTCTTTCTTCGGTGATTCTACCGATCCTATAAACACTCTCTAAGCATCACCAAGCCCTTAAGCGTGATACCCCATGGTTCGAGAACACTCCAGACATGGTCGTGACACTCCCAGACCAATGATCAACAGAGGGACCTAGATGGCCATGTGACCCCTGTGCATTCCACGAAATCTTTCGTCGTTTGTGTTAGGGTCCGCGTATGAAAACAATAAAAATTTACCCTACACCCCTGAACCCTTGATGCTGCTAGGACCTATCTAGTAGTAATGCAATAACGAGAGGGGCTTTTCATGAACTTACCCTTGAAGACCGAAAAGTGTTGTCAACGCTCAGGAGAGCGTGGTTGATGTAGATGAGCCGAAGCCGACCTCAAGGTCATGTTGCAGTCCTTGCGCTGCTGCGGCTCCAACGACTTCTAGTGCCTCAAGTGTGAAACCCCGCAGGGAGTTATGATGACTCCAAGTGCACAGATCGTTTGTAGCTAGTTTAGAAATAAAGATATTGATCCCACAGGGAGTAGTACGCGAAAGACTAAAATGCTTTTAACTAAAACTAAACGAAGTACTTAAGGAAAAACTTTAAGATGCAAGAAAAGTATAGTTGTTTTGAGGTTTTTGATTGAATGAAGCAATTTAAAGTAAAGTAAAACTTAATACAGAAAGTAAGAATCGCGTGTGTAAAAGAGCTTGGAACTACAATAGGGAAAAAGGCGTTCTCATGGAGTGGTGGATACACCGCTAGCAATTTAGACTAAGCAATCAAGATTATTATCACAAATATTCTCATGATATGTATGTATGTTGGAGGAGCTCCATATATGGACAAATAGGCAGCAACCACTGCTCACATCATCCTTCATAACCACAGCTAACAGATAAACGACATCAATCGTATTATCCTATTATTAAGGGATTTCTCCTGTGGCATGGACATGGCTTTATGAGTTCTCCTTGTTTCCCCGAGTTAGTACGTAAAGAATGACAACAGCTTTATAGTCACAGTAAGTGCTATCATCCCTCCGTCTACCAACAAGTAATCCCCTTCATCGGGTCCCCATAAGAGGCAGATATTAAGGAGATGCACAACTCCCAACATCAAGATGAAGACAACTAACACATACACATAATGATGTATAACATAATAATCTCTATCTCATCTCAATCATATGCTAGGGTTTCTCCATCTCCCCAAGAACTAATGATCTACTCAGACATGGAGGCAATCAACATCATGGCAATGGTAATGGAAGTAATTGTAGATGAATAGTTCTTGAATAAATCCACAACGAGTACACAAATTACAACAAGATGTAGATGGTATGGATGGAGATGGTGGTGATGCAGAGGTTGATGATGAAGATCGATGCCTTAGCCTCCCGGGTCTGTGCAGGGCGAAGATGGATCCCGGTGGACGATTTCCCCCTCCAGATGCCTTCTGGAGGTGAGGTTTTGGTGATTTCTGGTTGTTATGTATGTCGTCTCTCCGATCTAGTTGCACGGGGTGAAACTATTTGAGGAGGCGGTGGCGGTGCCAACTATACGACCGGAACTATACGGCCGGAAAAAGTATTCTGGTCGTTAAACCCTCTGGATGCCTCGATTTCTTCGGGTTTTCTTCTAGTGTTATTGATATTTCCCAAATAAGTGATTTACGTTGTTTTTTACTCCTTTTCTCCCCAATACAACTGCTCCAAGAATTGTGTCCATTGTATCCATCATTTATCCTGATCCTGATGAAAATAGACATAAAACATGCGTGTGAACGCTGTAAAATACCAAGATCCTACAACTAAAGTGCAAAATAATAATATAAAGCATGATGCAAAGATGGAGTCATCAACTTCCCCAAGCTTAGACTTTTGCTCGTCCCGAGCAAGTTTAGCTTAATGGATGTGATCCTCATATTCATGAAGCTGAGTCGATAAAATAAATGAGGTAGTTGCAGCATGTGTTTATCATATATGATACATAGGAATAAGTTCATGAATAATACCTTACTCAATCCATCCGAATAAAATCATAGGGCTTCCATACCTTAGTGATCAACAATTCACGTAAGATGAATCTCAACATGATGTAAAAGTATTCGGTTCGACCGAATGAGTTAGCGAGGTAGTCCCGAGTGTTTTAGGATTACTCACTTGGGATTTAGTATCTCAAAACGCTTCTTTGTCATACTACAATATAGTGGTTTATGCCTATCTGCTCTTTGCAAATTCGCTCTTTTCCCTCTTTATATATATTTATATGCTAACACTTTTGTTTAAGTGCTGTGCAAAGGAGCTAGCCATACATTCAACTTCATGTAGGAATCCAAAGTTTAGCGATCTCAATTACCAAATTCCAATTGTATATGAAGCATCTTTATGACTTGAAGATTCTACCTCGACTTGTTCTCACTCTATTTTGATAGCACTTTTAATTTTCCTTTGTTCAAGGTTTCTTTTTTATCTTAACTGATTAGATAATTTTTCTTTCCTTGTAAATCAAATCATGTACTTACAACATATTGACCAAATTATCGTTGTATGTTCCATTAATACCAATGGCATGGAAGACTCCTATTGCTATCATCAAGTGCAAGTAAAATTATATTCAAGCCATTCATATATCCAATAAGACAAACATAAACTCAGCAATGCTCCATATATAATAAACTCGGAATTTCACAAATGGGATCGACTATTCCTTAAGGGAATTCAATTGATTGCAAACTTTATTTCTGAACTCGAACTAATGCAAGACTAAAATATAATATAAAACTTATAAGATAGATTACAAGGTCTTAAAGATCTCTCCATGCTTGGAATCAAGCTAGGCAGGATCAAATAACTCCTTGTTGGTACCTGTTCCTCCTCCTGGGTAGGAAGAGTATTGCCTTCTTCCCCTGTGTTGCAATATTTAGCTATGCTTGCGAAACGGATGCTGAGCTTGGCCATGTCGTATTCAAGCTTCAAAATTTTCTTCTTGAGGAATTTCTTCTCATCTGACAACTCAAAAACAGTTTAAATTAAGAAACCAACTCTACCATCGATGTCATTGACCCTTTTCTCAAGGTCTTTGCTCATCATCCAGTAGGAGTCAATACCTTCTCCAATTGTTTCAACACATGCCTTTGAAGCTTTTTCCAACTCATAGATCTTATCATGAATCTCATCTTGCCGCACCTTCTTAGGCTTAAGAGGCGACGGAGTGAGAGGAGGTTTATAATAGGATCTTATGTTGTGACGATAGGGATTAGGGAGATACTCATCCTTGCTCTTTCCCCGCTCTGCTTGCCTCATCATCTCCATCCTTTGCAGGAACATGCCCTCCCAGTTTGGGAGAGGCTTGATCTCCGGGCTGGACGATGATGATGATCCTTTAGGTTCTATTTCTTCGATCCTCTTCACGGGCTTCTCTTCTTTATTCCTCCAAATCTTGTTGACATGGAAGGGCCGCATGGCTTCGCTGCACGGATGTTGTTAGAAGGTGCTTGTATAGAGAAGGCGAGAATTTTTCGAGGATGGAGGCTATAGCTCAGTGAAAACTTAATGAAAAAGGTTAGATGCGATCAGCTTTAAAAGGGGAGGTCAAAAACCCTAGCCGCCGTTCGTAACGAGCAACTATATGGGCGCGGCCCGTATAGGTCTCGTCGTATAGTTATGAACCGACTATAGAATTCCTTCTACGGTGGAACCAACTATATGGCCGAAACTATACGGGAAGAAATTTTTGTTCCCGTCGTATAGTTGGTCGTTAAATCTTCTATACTCTGAATATTTTTTTGGAGATGGGTCGATATCTATACGACCATAACTATACGAGTGGAATTTTTATTCCCGCCGTATAGTTGGTCGTTAAACTATCAGTACCTAGAAAAGAGTTCTGACGAAGGCATCGATATCTATACGGTGGCAACTATACGGCCAGAATTTTTATTCCCGCCGTATAGTTGGTCATTAAACCTTCAGTACCTTTTGTGAACGAAAGGGGTGATGTCGAAAAAACTATACGACTGCAACTATATGGCTGGAATTTTTATTCCCGCCATATAGTTGGTCGTTAAACTTTCTAGATCCACCAAAAATTACCTGCTTCTCCGAGAATTCTTTATTAATCTGAAACTTAATGAAATATCAAGTTTTCACAGAAAAATGATAGCATAAATTTTCGACCAATAATAGAATTATCAATCTTCCTTTTTATTTGCCAGAGCTTTTAACGTTCCTCATTTAACACAAGCTCAATTGAAACTTAATTAAAAAATTAAAAACTTACTCAAACCTTTATTTCTCATAGGTTTCCTCCCATGAAGCGCTCTTTTATGGTTAATAGCTTGACCATAGTGTTGCTCATTTTGTGTCGGTTGCATTCTTCTTGCAGTTGCCATTCCTTGTATATCTTTGCTTAATCACCTCTTCTAGGGTGATCACTTGTATGGTGACTGCACTTATATCTTCTTTTGCTCGATAATGCTTCAAGCATTGTCCATTTACCACCCATGAAAGAGAGGGTTTTTTTCCCTAGAGCTTCACTGCTCCCGATGAATAAGCTTCTTCAACTATATAGGGACCTTCCCACTTCGATCTGAGCTTCCCTGGAAACAACTTAAGATGAGAATTATAGAGCAACACCTTGTCTCCACTTTTAAAGGTCTTATTTTCTATTTTCTATCATGCCATCTTTTCAATTTTTCTTTAAACAATCTAGCATTCTCATAGGTCTCACTTCTAAACTCATCTAAAGCATGAATATCTAATAAATGTTTTTCTCCTGCTGCTTTAAGATCATAGTTTAGGTTCTTGATCACCCAAAAAGTTTTGTGTTCCAATTCTAAAGGTAAATGGCATGCCTTACCATATATCATCTTATAAGGTGTCATAACCATTGGATTTTTAAACGCAGTACGGTATGCCCATAGAGTATCATTTAACTTTTATGACCAATCTTTTCTTGATTTGTCCACCGTCTTCTTAAGTATGGTATTTAATTCTCTATTGGAGAGTTCCACTTGACCACTCGTTTGAGGATGATATGGTGAAGAAACACAGTGAGTTACTCCATATTTGCCGAGGATTTTCCTGAAAGTTCCTTTCATAAAATGAGAACCACCGTCAGTGAGACAAATATAGGAACTCCAAACCTGGGGAATATAACATCCTTGATCATATTCACCGAGGCAGCTTCATCTGCATGGCTAGTTGGAATAGCTTCAACCCATTTAGTAACATAATCGATAGCAACAAGAATATGAGTGTAACCATTTGATTCTATAAAAGGTCCCATGTAATCCATTCCCCACACATCAAAGGGTTCGATTATAAGAATATAATTCATTGCCATCTCTTGTCTCCTACATATATTACCCCTTCTTTGGCAAGCATCACAGTGTTCTACATACATGTGTGCGTCCTTGAGCAAGGTAGGCCAATAGAGTCTGGATTGAAGTACCTTTGCTGTAGTTCGCTTGCATGCATGATGTCGTCCATACGGGCTATCATGGCAAGCTTGCAAAATTTCATTCATTTCATGGTTAAGAACACACTTCCGAATCATTCCGTCAAGTCCATTACTATATAGATACGGATCATCCAAAAAATAATATTTAAGACCATTAAAGAATTTCATTCTTTGATTTCTTGTCATACCAGGAGGTACAAATTTTACTGCGAGATAGTTAGCATAATCTACAAACCAAGGATCAGCGATTTCAACGTTTGCTAAATATTCTCATGAAAATGACTCATTTATACGTACGGGGTTAGTAATTATTCCCTCCATCCTAGAGATGATCTACTACCGGATTATCCTTACCCCTCCTATCTACTATTTACAAATCATATTCTTGCAATAATAAAACCCACCTAATCAACTTGGGCGTCGCATCCTTTTTTGACAAGGAGGTGGCCCAAAGCTTGGTGATATTTATGAACTATTACCTTAGAATTAATGATGTAAGATCTAAATTTGTCATAAGCAAAAAAATTATAGCTAGGAACTCTTTTTCTATAGTAGCATAATTTTTCTGAATCGTATTAAGAGGTCTACTAGCATAATAAATAATATTTAAATTATTTCTGTCTCGCTGTCCTAACACAGCCCCTAAAGCATAGTCACTAGCATCACACATGATTTCAAAAGGTTCATCCCATTTTGGAGATTGCATGATGGATGCTAAAACTAATTTGTTTTTAAGGTTCTCAAAAGCTACAATGCAGCCATGGTCTAAGTAGAATGGAGCTTCTTTCTCATGAAGGTTGGTGAGGAGCATAGCTATTTTAGCAAAAAAAATATAAAACGCTTATAAAAACCAGCATGTCCCAGAAACATTTTTATGTTTTTTATGCCTAAGGTATTGGAAGATTTTCTATAGCATTTATATTAGTTTTATCTATTTCTATACCCTTCTCCATAACCTTATGCCCAAAAACTTAACCTTCTCTTTCCATGAAACGGCATTGTTCCCAATTCAAAACCAAATTTGATTACCTGCATCTCTGCAAAACTTTGGTTAAATTGTAGAGGCAATTATCAAATGTTGTTCCACAAACAACGAAATCATTTATTAGAACTTATATAGTCTTCTCAACAAGATCATCGAAGATTTTTAAAACACATTCTTGAAAAGTCGCAGCTGCATTACATAAGCCAAACGGAATTAATCTATAAGCATATGTGCCATAAGGGTAAGTGAAAGTTTTTTTCTCTTGATCTTCCGGTTGTATAGCAGTTTGAGAATATCCAGAATAACCATCAAGAAAATAAAAATAAGAATTATTACTAAGTATTTCTAAAATTTTATCCATAAATGGTATAGGTTTATGATATTTCTGTGTCTCACGGTTTAGTTTCCTAAAATCAATATACCTGTGATATCCAACAATAGGTTTTACAGGAACTAGCTCACCATCCTCATTCATAGCAGCATCAAGACCCCCTTGTCTTGGTATGCAATGAGCTGGGCTAACCCACTTACTGTCAGAAATAGGATATATTATGCCAGCATCTAATAAGCATATAACCTCTTTTCTTACTACTTCCTTCATTTTCGGATTAAGCCTTCTTTGTGTATCAACTACAGGTTCAGCATCATCAAGCATGCTAATCTTATGTGTTACAATAGATGGACCTATTCCTTTAATATCACTTAGAGTATATCCAAAGGCTTCATGATGCTTAACCAAGACCGAAATGAGTTTATTTGTTTCATTTTCTGATAGATTTTTACTAATAATAACAGGACATTTATTTTCATTATCTAAAAACTCATACCTCATATCGTCTAGAAGCTGTTTTAATTTAATTGGTGGACGTTCTTCATCTCCTTTTCTTACCAGTTCTTCATAGCATGTGGATTTTGTGCTTCCGGAACTGAATCAAGGTAATCATCCATGTCTTCTCTCTCCTCATCATTCGGTGCTTCCTCCCAATTAATTAGGCTCCTTTCTAATTCGTCTTGTGGAGTACTGAAATGAATTGCGGCCAGTGAATTGCGGCAATAGTTTTCTCTTCCTTGATATCTTCCACTTCATATGGCCTTTTCTTTAGTTTGGCAAAGTGGAATGTCATTTTCTCTTCTCCAAACATCAGTGAAATAGTATCCTTCTTATTATCAACTCGAGCTTTGGTTATGGAAACAAAAGTCCTGCCTAAAAGAATAGGACAAAAAGAATCTCGAGGCATGTCAACAATATTAAAATCAAGGTGGTACATGAGTGATCTAATAAAGACATAGATATTTCTGATAACTCCTTCCAGTTTTATATTAGTTCTATTAGATAATTTAATTGTAGTGTTTACCGGTTCCACATCTGGATTATTTAAATTATAGTGAAGTTCCTCATAAAGTGATGAAGGCATAATATTTACAGTGGAAATCGGCTCACAGACTCCGTATAAGAAAGTTTGTCTACAATATATAGGAGTCATAGGTTTAGAAGTTTTGTTACCTAGTACCTTACCTTCGATGACTTCCAAGGTTTCAAAGTCTAGCATAACCACTTCATTATCCACTGTCCATGCTTCCATAAGATCCTTCAATATAACATTATTTATATTGGTATCCTCGGGGTTCTTTTCTGGTTTCTTTAATCTTCTCTTTATTCGTTCTTCCTCTTTTTGCTTTTTCTTGATGTTCTCTCGAATAGGTGCAGAGGAGAACTCTTCCATTAGCGCACTTTCTCTTGCACGCTTTTTTTTCTTCGAGGGGTTTATGGGGTTCCCATTCTGTAGGTACCTGTAAATGCCCTGCACAATCTTTACTATTAAAAGCAAAGATGCGGTGGTGTCTGGTGTCACACTTCAAGTAAATTACTAGGAAATTGCCATGGAAAAATAAAGCGCCACCATCCATTTGTACCGTGAGATCTGTTGGCTCCTCCTGTCTAAACGAAAATTTCAGCAACAACTCCCAAATCCCGTGGCTACTCTCACGTTCAATTTATTTTCCGTAACAACTCTCGAATCACGTCTCTTTCAATCCATTTATCCGTATCTTCCATCCATCTCGCATGTACAGTACGGTCTGGCTTATCTTCTCGGCGCTAACTTGAACTTCTTTTCCGGGTAAATCTCTCCGCCTGACCAGAACAACCTATCATAGGAAAACCTCATATAATTTATCCCTCGTCTTCCTTCTCCACACACTCTCTCCTGCAACGGTGCAACATGGTCGCAGTGCAAGGGGCCACGGTTGAATCGGTCAAGATCGAACTAGACATGGTAGGCTCGTGGTACTATATACCTTGGAGCCAGCACCATACCTGGGCTCGATTGGGTTCAGAATTGCCATGTCGGTTTCTTGGGTCTTGCAGTTAATCTTGGCTAATAGGAATCTCCTCTGAGGGATGGAGGTGCAGATGTTGTGGCAATGGTGGCCACCACCGTGAGCGTGCTCCTGCAGCCTTTGGCCGCGATGCTCTCCGGCCGGCATGAGCTACAAAGGTACGATGTGACAATGTGGTTATGTTGTTTTTTCTTTCTTTGGCATAGCTACAGAGATTTTCTTTAGTTTGTTTGTTGCATAGCTGCGGAATAAAAAATAAAAAAAGGAGCTATGCCGAGGGCCACCCTTGGTGTAGAGCTATCAAGAAAATTAGGAGAGGGAAAAGAAAACGGAAGGAGCTACGCCGAGGATGGCCGTCGGCGTGGAGCTAACGCCATCACGTCAAAGTATACGAAAGAAGGTAAGGGATTAGGAAAATGGTGGCTTGCTCGAGTAGAAAATTAGTATGTGCATATTTGCTCTGATATCAATTTGAAATGTGTAGCAACCCTAATATATTTGTATATTTTCTAGCTAAGATATGAATATATTTTTATATACAATACTGTGAAATTATGAGTGAGGTGACACTAGAAGACTGCAACAATCGAATACTAAACTTAAGGATACCCGCACCATTCACTTCTAGGGACGACGCAAGAGTTACAAAAGACAACACACACATAGTGGATTTTGTAAAAAAATAAAAGCACCACAACATAGCAATGAGGATAGCAAGAGCCAAGGATCGCCTGATGATTGCCTCTGAAAACACCAACTTTTGCCAAGATGTAGTTGGAAACTACACATGTCACATTTCATGCACATACATGATAGTATATTTTTTATTATTCCGTGGCAGCGCACGGGTATTCAGCTAGTTCTCAATAATTTTCTTTACTGAGTAAGAATCAATACCAAGGATTTTAATCATTGCACAAGTCCATCTGCAACGAAATCGTTAACACAAGCATATTCAGAAAAACTATTTGTAATATTCTTCTCATTTTTAAGATTTTTCGTTGCCTCCCTCATTTTCATTATTAATTTCCAGGCTTCATCGTAGGTATAAGATAGAAAACTACCAGTACAAGCGGTGTCTAGATTCCTTCTATTTTCATTATTAAGCCCTCTATAAAAAGTGTGAGTGATTAACCAATCATACAAACAATGATGGGGGCAATTATCTAGATAGCTCTTGTACCTTAGATACCCTTCATACAAACCCTCTTCAGGACTATTTTTAAAACTGATAATAATACCTCTCATCCTGTGAGCTTTGCTTTCTGAGTAATATTTTGATAGGAAATTGGTTGTCAATTCCATCCAAGTCCTTGGTGCTTCTGTGCAAAAAGATCTATACTAGTCGCAAACATTACTAGAGAGAGTTTGTCTAAACAACTGGGTTTTAACCATATCAAGATTACAATCGTCGAATATAAATAAACTGAGAATGTGTTCAAAGAACTATAAGTGTCCATATGGACTCTCTTCATTGGTTCCTACAAATTTCTTAGAATATAGTAATTGAAATAATAAAGGGTGGATCTCAATTCCATCCGGATTTATGCTTTTATTGACAGTTATAAAAGTGTCCATGGGCGAACCCATTTTCCTTACTGCCTCAAGCTGGATTAAATACTGAGTGTTGTCCATTGTTGCGGTCCTGCAACTTAAATTAAAAATTAGTACAGTGAAAGTAAATAACTAAAAGTAAAGTGACTTATAGCGCTAAGCTCCCCGGCAACGGCGTCAGAAAATAGCTTGATGACTGCAAGTGCACACATCATTTGTAGCTAGTTTTGAAATAAAGATACCGATCCCACAGGGAGCAGTATGCGAAATACTAAAATGCTTTTAACTAAAACTAAACAAAGTACTTAAGGAAAAACTTTAAGATGCAAGAAAAGTAGAGTTGTCTTTGGGTTTTTGATTGAATGAAGCAATTTAAAGTAAAGTAAAACTTAATGCAGTAAGAATCGCGTGCGTAAAAGAGGTTGGAACTACAATAGGGAAAAAGGCATTCTCAGGGAGTGGTGGATACACCGCTAGCAATTTAGACCAAGCAATCAAGATTATTATAACAAATATTCTCATGATATGTATGTATGTGGAAGGAGCTCCATATATGGATAAATAGGCAGCAACCACTGCTCGCATCATCCTTCTTAACCACAGTTGACAGATAAAAGACATCAATCGTATTATCCCGCTATTAAGGAATTTCTCCTGTGGTATGGACATGACTTTGTGAGTTCTCCTTGTTTCCCCAAGTTAGTACGTAAATAATGACAATAGCTTTATAGTCACAGTAAGTGATATCATCCCTCCGTCTACCAACAAGTAATCCCCTTCATCGGGTCCCCATAAGATGCAAATATTAAGGAGGTGCACAACTCCCAACATCAAAATAAAGACAATTAACACATACACATAATGATGTATAACATAATAATCTCTATCTCATCTCAATCATATGCTAGGGTTTCTCCATCTCCCCAAGAACTAATGATCTACTCAGACATGGAGGTAATCAACATCATGGCAATGGTAATGGAAGTAATTGTAGATGAATAGTTGTTGTATAAATCCACAACGAGTACAGAAATTACAACAAGATCTAGACAAGATGTAGATGAGATGGATGGAGATGGTGGTGATGCAGAGGTTGACAATGAAGATCGATGCCTTAGCCTCCCGGATCTACGCAGGGCGAAGATGGATCCCCGGTGGACGAGTTCCCCCTCCAGATGCCTTTAGGAGGAGAGCTTTCGGTGATTCCTAGTTGTTTAGTATGTCGTCTCTCCGATCCAGTTGCACGGGGTGAAACTATTTGAGGAGGTGGTGGCTGCGCCAACTATATGACCGGAACTATACGGCCAAAAAAAATATTCCGGTCGTATAGTTTGTCGTTAAACCCTCTGGATGCCTCGATTGCTTCGGGTTTTATTCTGATTTTATTTATATTTCCCAAATAAGCGATTTACGTTGTTTTTTACTCATTTTCTCCCTACAACTTCTCCAAGAATTGGGTCCATTGTATCCATCATCTGTCCTGATCCTGGTGAAAATAGATATAAAACATGCGCGCGAATGCCGTAAAATACCAAGATCCTACAACTACAGTGCAAAATAATAATATAAAACATGATGCAAATATGCACATCAAGTTACATGCATCCGGTGCATGGCGATGACTCCTGCTTCCCGATCCAGCAGCAGTTGCGAAAGTAGAGCTGCTGGATCCGAATCCCGCAGCACGATGGTGCTCCACGGTGAAGATGTCTCTTGTTCGCGTAGTCCGGACTTGGGACCATGGTCACGAGAGAGAGAGAGGTCTCCCCAAAAGTGAGGAAACCTTTATTGAATATTGTGTGTACTTTCTGGTCAAAATACCCCACTATATATAGGGGGAAGGGGAGGTACTCCCTCCCTCAAAGTCCCGGGGTGGGACTAAACAAGGGAGGAGGTGGGCGATGCGCCGCCAGCCACCCCCACCATGGGCCCCATGTGGGGGGCTGGCCCACTAGAGTGCCGGCCACCCCCTCGGCCCCTCCTAGGGGTTTGGCCCCCTCTTGGGCCCTTTCCCCTCCGGGATTTGGCCCATTAAACCTTTTGACCATTTAATTGATTTTCTATTTTATTATATAATTATGAATAAATGATTAAATCAATATTTAACATTCATGCACATATTATTCAATCTCCGTGGCTATGGAACACCTTCTACCTCCACTCCAGACATCCTCCGGACTTACCGAAACCCTTCTGGTTTTCTCTCTTCTCTTCTTTGGTGATTTTACCGATCCTGTAAACACTCTCTAAGCATCACTAAGCCCTTAAGCGTGATACCCCACGGTTCGGGAACACTCCAGACATGGTTGGGACACTCCCGAACCAATGATCAATAGAGGGACCTGGATGGCCATGTGACCCCTATGCATTCCACGAAGATCTTTTGTCGTTTGAACCGTGATTGTCGCGTCTTATTCCTTTTGTCTCTCGATACTTGCATTGTCTGAGATATCATCAATGATATCACCATGTCGGTTTCAATCTCGTTATCGATAAATTCTACTTGACTCGTTTTGACAAGTGATATCCCTATGATCAAATCACGCGCTGCGTAGCTATTGGATACAACTTCTTCGAGTAGGCCGTCGAGTATCTTTCCATCATGCGGATGGAAAAATCCCGCTCACGACATATATTGCCTCAAAATTTCCTTTGAATATCTAAACACACCTTTATGATCATTGTATTACCAAGTGACGTTTGATGCTATCAAAGCACCCTCGGGAGATAGTGATTGATATAGCCTCATGGTCTAAGGAATAGTCTACTAGGTCTATTCTAATCATTGTAACTTGAACTTGGTGACATGATCGGGTCATGATGTTTAGGTTGGGTATTGGTTCATCATCTCATTCTCAGAATGAGATAACTCCATTTCCAACTGGCATAAATGCCACATGATCAGGAAACCTTGATCATCTGTTCACTAATGAACTAGTGACTAGAGTTTCACCGGGAACCCTTAGTTGTTTATATATCACACGTGTATTGACATTTCCTTTCAATACAGTTATAGCATGATATAAAACTTAATCATAAACTTTATGAAATATGATAATAGTCCTTATTACTATTTTCTCTAGGGCATATTTCCAATAGTCTCCCACTTACACTAGAGTACAAATAAACTAGCAACATTTGTTCTTAATCATTGGCACCATATATCCCGGTACCCTGAACATGCTTGCTCATGGAAGAGGTTGAGTCTTGGGCTTGTACTTTACAGTCCCAAATCCTTTGCAACTTACTAACGTCACCTTGATTGACATTAATACTTTATCATCACATGATAACATCTTTGTGTATGCATCATCGTTATGGCAGCAGAACGAGGCCGGTTTCCAGGATCCTATAGTGACTTTAGATCAACCTCATGGGCTTTCTCATGGGCACTGTGCCCTATGACACATCATTCTATGTTAAAAGCGAACTAGCCCCGCCATAACATTATACATCACTTTAGATGGCACCCTTATCTTTTATTATAAATGTGATCATTGAAATACTAGTGCACCCTATGCAACTTTTGATGTTTTGTTCATGTCGCTTCCTACTTGACTTTAGTCGGTATTATCGATACAGTAGTTTCCAACATATTCCCTTATAACATAACCCTTTATGCTTTAAGATATGCCATCCTTTATGGATTTGGAAAACATGTCTACAGTTCTCTATTAGACACTGCGGACAAACTTAGCTCAACATTCCGTGATTCCCGCTTAATCACTTTTCAAGTGTTCCTTCTTGGATCATATATTATGTTAAGTTGTCATCGTGGTTTTCCAAGGCAGAACCTATGTCTCAACATAGTGGATGATGATCATCCTTTTCTTTCTTTCAACCATCAATGTTTAACTTAATGATATTCCTAATTTGAGTTATCAAGGACCAGTTCCTTAATTAACTTCTATTCTGAAAGCCTTTTCAGAATCCCTTTAGGAATACTACATAATATTGTAATATATTTACTATCAACTTCTACTCCCTATAAATCATTATTTATCGGTACTTGCGCTTTCATTCTTAATGTGTCGTATACACACTTAAGAATCACTCCTTAAGCTCCCACTCAAATACGTTCCCAACATATTTGAGTTTGAGTCATTACTCATACTCAAAATATGTTCCTACATATTTGAATTCGAGACTTATATTGCTCCCACTCAAAATGTGTTCACGACATATTTGAGTTCGAGACTTATATTTCTCCGACTCAAAAATATGTCATTCACATATTGTTTTAGGAAGAGTTTCATAGCTCCCACTCAATTTCATGCAAATTGCATATCCACTCACTATTTTGAAAAACTTCAAAATCCTTTGATCAATTATCAAACTGAGAGATTTACTATGAGATAGTAATACTTTACTAGTATTAAATCCACTAGACTTTTAGCACATTTTTATCAAATTCATTTGAATTTATCCAATACTTTATTCATGACAAATTGTGCCTTTGTCATTCACCCTTTTCCTTCATGATTTTGCAGTCGTTTGGAAAATTCAAGTAACCCCTTTACTTGTTAAGATTCGGCGACAAATTGCTTTCTAATCTTAAGTGAATTTTATCTTTAGGATTTCTCATAACTTTAGTTTACCCTTATTTACTTAGTGGTTCGTAGGTATGTCATATTCTGGTAATCATGACAAAATGATTCACAGATGTCTCCATACAAGATATGGGGTACATTTCGAATCCTACTTTATGTAGTGAAAACACCAGTGGGAAAAACACAATGATCATTATCATTGATTCTTTCTTTTTTTGAAGAGAATCGTTGAGGAACGCTTTCTGTTGCGCTTCTCAACACTCTGATGCAGGGTTTTGAATCCTTATTGTGTTTTTCACTATCTTCCATAAGCTTTATAATCAAGAATAGAAAATTTCTCGAGAATCTACCAAAACTTTAAGCAATACTAATTTTGCCTTTCTTTTGGTTCTAGCTATGGCTATCGTATTCATATTTTCCAATGAATACTCTATAAAGACTTGTTTGCTATTATTTTGGTTATATGGAATAACCCCAAAACTTTCACGATGATCCATACAATATATGGCGCCGATCTCACGAATTCATATGATTCACTAAATATTCTAATTGAGTGCTAACTATTTCTAACTAATGGTCGTTACATCTATACTACAACGATTTATTTGGCGCTATCTATTTAACCACTTGATATCTAATATCACATTGTGATGCCTTGCAATTTGACGTTTCAAACGCATTGCATTCCATAATTTTGTTTCTGCCATTCTTATAAAGTCGAATTTCATTACTATTGATCAAATCGTAGTAATTAGATTCTCATTTATCTTTAATACCCTTGGTTGATGAAATACTTTGATCATATCAAATGGTTTCATACTCATGTTTCCTTTCCGTAAACTCTTTTACACAATATAAACAATCATATAATGATAATTACCATTTTTGTTGAAACACAATACATCGAATATGCATTTACTTTCAACAATTCATCAAACACTTTGTACTCATGCAATACACGGTGTTTAAGTTATCTTTTCCAAACTTGGCATGATTCATATGTGACAAGAAATCGAATGTCTTTCACATATTATCAATATAAATTTTGAATTTAAACAATGGTTTCATTCATTATTGAATATATATAACATTGAGTTGGGTATTTTCAAGGCATTTTCAATATTTTACAAATGTTCATGCCTTATCAATTAGTTTCAAAACCAGGATAATTCACACATAATTGAACAAGATATGAACACGAATAGAAATCATTCATAAAAGTAGAACAACTGTTTGTTACAAACTCATATGAATAACCGTCTCACGAAGTGTGAAACACACTAAAGAAGTTCATAATCTATTGATTACAATAATCATCCTAAAACGATAAACTAAATGATAAATGTCGAGGGAGAGTGTCGTTGGCCATCATCATCATGCTCGCCATCAACATGCAATGTCACCTCCTCTCCAGCAAGCACCTCTCATGCAGAAGGACCTGTTTTCAGCAAAATAGAACAAGTATCAAATATACTTAACACTGCAATATATGTTTGCAAGATTATAACATTTATAAAATTGTATATCAAATATATACCTTCGTCATTGATGACCTCACCCGCAATGGTTTCAACCTTCACATTCCTGAGATGTGATATGAACCTGTGGAAATCCCGTGTTTCCGCATCGCCTCTCATGACACAAATCCTAACATGTGCTTGGTAGCTTGGTGGCAGCGACCGCAACACAACGCCATTTGCAAAATAGCTCGTCATCCAGCTATCCAGGAAGTATGCATGTCTCATGTACGCATCACGCATATGCTCCAAGTGGTCTTCAAGTGAAGTGTTTTCTTCCATCTTAATGGAGAGGAAATCTCCTATCAACTCATGCTCCCATATGCGCGCTTGTTCCACGAAATGTGTCCTAAGCTGTACCATTACCATGCAAGGATCAAGATTACCAACGACTGGCCACAGCTCATCCACCATCCCGAAACGCATCATCACTGATATGAAGGTGGACATCTAACGATGGTAATAGCGGTCTTCCCGCTATTCTGGGGCCTCTAAGATACTGACCTGCTCCAAATCCATCTCGTTGAGTATGTAGGCGACCACATCATTCTCGCTAAGGAGAACATGGAGACGCGCAACCCACATAGAGAAGTTTGATTCGTCTAGTCTAAACTTCTCTCCATCTAACCAATCGTCAACAGAGAAGGCAGCATCGGGGAGAACCATTTTCTATATTTATAATTGCAAAAGGAATTTAGACTAAGTTTATAATTAAATGAGTTAATAATAAATCCACTAAAAACACCTATCCCCTGAAGGGTTCTAGTGATTACACGACCCCTTTTCCCCACATCTCTCCTGTTCATCATGGCCATCAATGTGGGTGCTAGGGTGGACGCCTAAACGTCGGTCACATCATTCATACGACTCGTGCTCGATCTTTCGACCATCCGTGTTCTGATGCCAAGTCTACACATGCTAGGCTCGCCAACTCAACCTTAGTGTATTCGATGTGCAACATGGCTTACACCGACTGTATGTGAACATAGATATGTCCAACACCCGATCATCACGGCGCTGCCTCATACCGAAGAACTTTCTTGGTGGTGCACATTAAGGGAGAAGACAATCATTGGTATTTTAATAGGGATAATATTATTAGTCTACCGTCGAGTATCTAATACTAGCACACAATAAGATAAACAAACAATAACATTGAATGTAAATGCGATGTGATTTGGTCCTTCACGTCGTGATCTCTATCTGGCATCACCGGATTCCGGCGCCATGGTTCTGGCGCCATAGACACTAGGGCACCTGTGCCTTTCCGGCATGGTAGTCTATCACCTCCGTGACTATCTACTACTACTTCATAACATAAGGTAATTACTTTACCTTTTCAACAACCATATCACAAAGCAACGCCCCCTGTAAAACAAAGTTAGACGCCTCTACTTTATCTTTGCATGTTTTACGTGGCTGAATGGGCTTTCGTACAAGAACCGTTCTTACCTACGAACTTTCACCACAACGCTGATCAAGTAGTTGTCTCTACTACATCCCTTTCGGGTCCCTCCCTTGTAAATGGCATACCAACTAATGTGAGAGAGACAGACACCCCTAGAGCCACTTTATACAGTACAATCTGTATGTCAAGCATGGACCAGTCTCGTGAATGAACGCGTAGAGTCAGTTGGGGCCGCTTTATCAAGCATTGCTATGGTATACACAAGTACACGTGGGAGGTAACAACTAAAAGAACAACGCCCACACGCTACATCTCGTGTGTTCTACCTGTACTAGCAATACTATGCATAAACCTGGCTCTGATACCACTGTAGGGGTTCGCGTATGAAAACAATAAATTTTTACCCTATGGCCCTGAACCCCTGATGCTACCAGGACCTATCTATTAGTATTGTAGTAACAGGAGGGGCTTTTCAAGAACTTAACCTTGAAGACCGAAAAGTGTTGTCAACGCTCAGGAGAGTGTGGTTGATGTAGACGAGCCGAAGCCGACCTCAAGGTCGTGAAGTCCTTGCGCTCTTGTGGCTCCAACGACTTCTAGTGACTCAAGTGCGACACCTCGTAGGGAGTTACATGCATCTGGTGTCTGGCGATGACTCCCGCTTCCCCGATCCAGCAGGAGTTGAGGAAGTAGAGCTCCTGGATCTGAATCCCGCAGCACGACGGCGCTCCGTGGTAAAGATGTCTCTAGTTCGCGCAGTCCGGACTTGGGACCACGGTCACGAGAGAGAGAGAGAGATATGTTGGGTCCGCAGCATAGAAAACAAAAAATTTCCTATGATGAGAACTATACGCCAAGATCTATCTACTAGATACAGAGCAATGGGTGGACATACATCCATGGAGAACTTACCCTCGAAGACAACGAGTTTTGTTAACGAGTAGGAACTCGTGGTTGATGTAGTCGTACGCTTGCCGATCTCAAGATCGTGTGGAAGTCCGAGCGCCGCAACTCAGCAGCGCATCCGCACTCGCACACACGTTCAAGCCACCGGACAACCTCCACCTTCGCTCCAGCGATCCAGCGGAAGCAGCAACTCCTTCCAGACGAAATGCCACCGGGAACATGTATCTCACTAATCCGAGACCATGGGGAATAATTCTAGAGGGGGAGAGAGATCCTTCACAAGGAGGTGTAAGGATGAAGGAGGGAATGGGTGGCCTTTTATAGGAGGAGGGGGGGTGCCCCCTCTCTCCATGGCCGGCGCATGGGGGGTGACCCCTCACCTCCCCCATTCATGTGGTGGTAACCCCTCCACATTAAAATGCCTCTTCACATTCCCTTTTAAAGTCTCCACTTTAAATGCATTAAATTTCTCCAAATTTAATGCTCTCTCATTTAATAAAACTCTTTTTATTAAATTTATTCAGAATTTTGTTAATTACTTTAATTAACAAACATTCACATATAGCCCCTTACAATATTTCAATATCACATGCAGAACCACCTTCTGCAATTTCACCCGAAACAATTTCCAGTTTCTATTGAAACAATTCCTGCGCTTTGCAATTCTTTTGTCTGAAACATATGTGCTCCAAAATGGTGTCTGGTAACTCTTAAGTGTGCCACCCTACGGTTCGCGAATAATGCAGACATGATCGAGACCCTTCTCCAATCAATAATCAGCAGCGGGACCTGGAGATCCGTACTGACTCCTACACATTCAACGATGACTCCTGTGATCGTGAGAACCTTTAACGCTTGTAAGTAAATCCCTTGTCTCTCAATAAATTACATGTCCGAGATTCAATCATCGGTATCTCCATACTTAGTTTGATCTCGTTACCGACATGCACTCTTTTCTCGTTCCCGTGATATAACATTCTAGTGATCACATCACTTGCTTGCAAGCTATCCTAATGTGATATCACCGAGAGGGCCCAGAGTATATCTATCCGTCATCTAGATTGACAAATTCCACTCTTGATCCATGAGCCTCAACATAACACCTTCGTAGTACTGAACCCATCTTTATAGTCACCCTATTACGGTGTGACGTTTGATGTTATCAATATACTCTTCCGGTGTTAGCAATTAACATGATCGCATGGTCTAAGGATAAAGATTACTTCGTATGATGTTATAGCAATATAAACATAATGACTTGATCGTAATGCTATACTTCGGATGAATGTTCATCACATCATTTCACAAATGCTGTGACCTTGTTATTAACAACATCCAATGTCCATGATCAGGAAACCTTGATCATCTTGTTAATCAACAAGCTAGTCTATAAGAGAGGCATAACTAGGAACCCTTTTTGTTTATTAAACACACATGTATTGATGTTTCCTATCAATACAATTATAGCATGCAAAATAAACATCTATCATATACAAGGAATACATAATAACAACTTTATTATTGCCTCTCAGGGCATATTTCCTTCAGTCTCCCACTTGCACTAGAGACAATAATCTAGTTTATATAGTGATAAATCTAACACCCATGGAGTTCTGGTGTTGATCATGTTTTGCCCTAGGGAGTACTTTAGTCAACGGATCTGCTACATTCAGGTCCGTGTGCACTTTACAAATCTTTATATCTCCATCCTTGACATGCTCGCGGATGGAGTGAAACCGGCGCTTAATGTGCTTGGAATTCTTGTGAGACCTTGGTTCCTTTGCGTTGTCTATGGATCCATTATTGTCACAATAGATCACCATTGGGTCCAACGCACTAGGAACCACACCTAGTTCCGTTATGAACTCCTTCATCCAAACCGCTTCCTGCGCTGCTTCTGAAGCAGCAACATATTCCGCCTCCGTCGTTGATCCAGCCACCACATGTTGTTTGGAGCTCCTCCAACTAACTGCTGCTCCGTTCAAGAGAAATACATATCCGGATTGAGACTTAGAGTCATCCGGATCAGTGTCAAAGCTAGCATCGACATAACACTTAGCGACTAGCTCTTCTTCACCTCCGTATATGAGAAACATATCCTTAGTTCTTCTCAAGTACTTGAGGATGTTCTTTACCGCTATCCAGTGTTCCGAACCTGGATTAGATTGGTACCTACTAGTCAAACTAATAGCATGTGCCACATCCGGTCTTGTACATAGCATGGCATACATAATAGAGCCTATGGCCGAGGCATAGGGGATCTTATCCATTATCTCTCTTTCTTCCGCCGTAGCCGGACTTTGAGTCTTACTCAATGTCTTGCCTTGCAACATAGGTAAGAACCCCTTCTTACTTTCGTCCATATTAAACTTCTTTAATATCTTATCAAGGTATGTACTCTGCGATAGCCCAATTAGGCGTCTTGATCTATCTCTATAGATTTTAATGCCTAATATATATTAAGCTTCACCAAGGTCCTTCATCGAAAATTTGCTGTTTAGATAACTTTTAACACTGTTTAAAAGATCTATATCATTTCCAATCAATAATATGTCATCCACATATAATATCAGAAATGCCACATTGCTCCCACTCACTTTCTTGTAAATACAAGCCTCTCCATAAGTTTGGACAAATCCAAACTCTTTGATCACCTCATCAAAGCGGAGATTCCAACTCCGGGATGCTTGCTTCAGTCCATAGATGGATCGCTGAAGTTTGCACACCTTATCGGCATCCTTAGGATCGACAAAACCCTTAGGTTGTATCATATACAACTCTTCTTCAATATTACCATTGTGGAACATAGTTTTGACATCCATCTGCCATATTTCATAATCGAAATATGCAGCAATTGCTAACATAATCCTAACCGACTTAAGCATCGCTACGGGAGAGAATGTCTCATCATAGTCAACTCCTTGAATTTGTCGAAACCCCTTTGTGACAAGTTGAGCCTTATAGATGGTCACATTACCATCAGCATCAGTTTTCCTTTTGAAAATCCATTTATTCTCAACGGCCTTTCGATCGTGAGGTAAGTCTACCAAGGTCCAAACCTGGTTTTCGTACATGGATTCCATCTCGGATTTCATGGCATCTAGCCATTTGTTGGAATCAGGGCTCATCATCGCTTCTTCATACGTCACAGGGTCATCTATTTCATCAATCATGAAATTCATAAGAGGATTGCCGTACAGTTCAGGAGCTGCACGTGTCACCTTGACTGCGAGGTCGGTGAGTGTCCTCTTTCGGAGTTTCATGATCAATATCATTAGCTCTCTCTTCATTAGGTGAAGTCAACTCCGAAACAACTTTTGGAGCTATGCTACTCGCCATTTCATGAAGAGAAGGTTCAATAACCTCTTTGAGTTCTACCTTCCGACTACTCACACCTTTCGCGAGAAACTCCTTCTCAAGAAAGGATCCATTCTTGGCAACAAAGACCTTGCCCTCGGATCTATGATAGAAGGTATACCCAATCGTTTCCTTAGGGTATCCTATGAAGACGCATTTTTCCGCTTTGGGTTCGAGTTTATCCGGTTGAAGTTTCTTCACATAAACATCGCATCCCCAAACTTTAAGAAATGAAAGCTTAGGTTTGTTTCCAAACCATAATTCATACGGTGTCTTTTCAACGGATTTAGATGGTGCCCTATTTAAAGTGAATGTAGCGGTTTCCAGTGCATAACCCCAAAATGACAGTGGAAAGTCAGTCAGAGACATCATAGATCGAACCATATCCAATAAAGTATGATTACGACGTTCTGACACACCATTACGTTGTGGTGTTCCGGCAGGCGTGAGTTGTGAAACTATTCCACAGTCTTTCATATGTGTGCTAAACTTGTAACTAAGATACTCTCCTCCATGGTCGGACCGCAAAAATTTGATCTTTCTGTTACTATGATTTTCCACTTCATTCTAAAATTCTTTGAACCTTTCAAAGGTTTCAAACTTATGTTTCATCAAATAGATATACCCGTATCTACTCAAATAATCCGTGAAAGTAACAAAATAACGATATCCACCTCGCGCCGACACACTCATTGGTCCACACACATCAGTATGTATGATTTCCAATAAATCTGTCGCCCGTTCCATTGAACCGAAAAACGGCGTTCTAGTCATCTTGCCCATAAGGCATGGCTCACATATATCAAATGATTCAAAATCAAGTGATTCCAAAAGTCCATCAGAATGGAGTTTCTTCATGCGTTTAACACCAATATGACCTAGACGGCAGTGCCACATATATGTAGATATATCATTATCAAGTTTAATCCTTTTAGCATCAACATTATGAATATGCGTAATACTACTATCAAGATCCAACAGAAATAAACCATTCAACACAAGTGCATGACCATAAAAGATATTATTCATATAAATCGAACAACCATTGTTTTTAGACTTAAACGAATAACCACTTTGCATCAAATACGATCCGGATACAATGTTCATGCTCAGTGCAGGCACCAAATAACAATTATTTAGGTTTATAACTAATCCCGACGGCATATGGAGAGGCAGCGTTCCGACGGCGATCACATCAACTCTTGATCCATTGTCGACCCACATCGTGACCTCATCCCTTGCTAGTTGTCGCTTGTTCGCAGCCCTGAACCGAGTTACATATATTAGCAACTCGATCCGTATCAAATACCCGGTGCTACTGCGGTACTAGTCAAGTACACATCAATAACATGTATATCACATATACCTTTGTTTGCCTTGCCGGCCTTCTTGTCGCCAAATACTTGGGGCATTATGCTTCAATGGCGATCCTTGCAATAGTAGCACTCGGGCCAGCTCGGGTTTCTTTTTCGTGCACGGCAATGATTTGCCGCCCTTCTTTCCCTTCTCGCTTGCCTTTCTTGTCCTTCTTGAAACGGTGGTCTTATTGATCATCAACACTTGATGTTCTTTCCTAATCTCCACTTCTGCAGTCTTAAGCATTGTGAAGCTCGGAAGAGACTTCTTCATGCCCTGCATATTATAGTTCATCATGAAGCTCTTGTAGCTAGGTGGCGAGATTGGAGAACACGATGTATGCCTAAGTCAATGGGAATCGTTATTCCCAAGGACACAAGCTTATCGGCGTACCAGACATTTTGATGCGTGCTCACTAACGGAGCTGTTCTCTTCCATCATGCAGCTAAAGAACTTTTCAGAAGCATTATAACTCTCTACGGCAGCATGGGTATCAAAAATCATTTTCAATTCTCCCATGGTATCAAAGGCATTGCCATTTTCGAAACGTTTTCGAAGTTCTAGCTCTAGCCCATACAGTATGCCGCAATGAACTAAGTTGTGGTCCTCCTGACGAGTTATATAGACGTTATTTTCCTCGTCAGGGGCATCAGGAGCTGGTGGGGGGCCTAGCGGCGCCTCTAGCACATATTGCTTTTGTGCAGCAGTGAGGAGAATCCTCAAATTCATAGCCCAGTTGGTGAAGTTGCTACCATTCGCAGCAAGCTTCTCTTTCTCCATGAACGCATTGAAATTAAAAGCAGGTGGTGCCATCTACAACAGAATTTGTAAAATATATTTAGACTAAGTTTATGATAGATTGTGTACAACTAATCCAAATTACTAATGAACTCCCACTCAAAAACGACATCCCTCGTGTCCTTTTGGTGATTACATGAACCAAATCCACTACACCAAGTCCGATCATCTCGTGAGTCGGTGTAGCTTCAAAGGCGAGCATCTATATGGGCATCATATCAACTATATGACTCATGCTTAACCTTCATCACGATCTTGAGATCGGCAAGTGTACGACTACATCAACCACGAGTTCCTACTCGTTAACAAAGCTCGTTGTCTACGAGGGTAAGTTCTTGTTGGATGTATGTCCACCCATTGCTTTGTACCTAGTAGATAGATCTTGGCGTGTAGTTCACACCGTAGGAAAATTTTTGTTTTCTATGCTGCGGTCCCAACAGTGGTATCAGAGCCTGATCTATGCGTAGGTGCTTAGCACGGGTAGTACACATATGTTTATATGTGGGCAATGATGATCATGTTATTGCATCTTCTATGTACTTTGGACATTGGTGGCATAGTGGGATGAAGCGGCCCGGACCAACCTTACATGTCATCGTACATGAGACCGGTTCCACGACTGACATGCAACTTGTTTTGCATAAGTGACTGGCGGGTGTCTGTCTCTCCTACTATAGTCAGTATCTGATTTACAAGAGTTGCTAATAACTTGGTTATCATTGTTGTGGTTCCATGTTTGTAGGTAAGAACGGTTCTATCTCTGAAAGCCCTAAGCCACGTAAAACTTGCAATTGATAAATTAGAGGCGTCTAGTTTAGATCGTTGCTGGGCTAATGTATTGATATGGTATTGTTGTAAGTAGATGTATGATAGATACTCTTACAACTCACTTAACATGTAAGTTCCATAGACCTTGGCCTTACACACAAAGGAATGATAGAGATCATACCACGATGCAAGTGATAGAGATCAAATGCATGGACCATATCATCTCACTTTACACATTAGATGTTAGCATCTTATACTGCTAGTTTGGCGTTTTTTATAGCATTGTAAGATGATCCCTCATTTAGATATCAAGATAAAAATGTGTTCTTCCTTAAGTATGCACCATTCTATGGATCGTGTTTCGAGACATCACGTGATGATCGGATGTTCTCAACTCTACGCTTTCATGCAACGGGTGTAAGACAGTTTTACACACGCGAATACTAAGGTTCTTACTTGGCGAGCCTAGCATGTACAGACATGGCCTCGGAACACGGACTGAAAGGTTAAGCATGAGTCATATAGTTGATGTGATGACCATATTGATGCTCGCCTTTGAAGCTACACCGACTCACGTGATGATCGGACTTGGTGTAGTGGATTTGGTTCATGTAATCACCAAAAAGGCACGAGGGATGTCGTTTTTGAGTGGGAGTTCATTTCTAATTTGGATTAGTCGAACTCAATTTGTCATAAACTAAATCGAAGTGAATTTGCATAATTTTTTGTAGTCATTGGCATCTGTTCACTACCTTATGCTTAGTTTTAATTGAGATAATAGAACTATAGAATTCTGGATATTTACTTTACAAACTGGTATCGTATTGTTTTGAATGTCAATTTAAAGTTTATAAGTCCTATTGCAAACTTTCAGCAAACTCTATTTTACTCCATGAAGTTTAATAATAGTATTAAATCAAGAGTAAGAATTCCAATGTTAGTATCTAAAGTATCATGTTTTCCTCCATGATTATTGATATTCAAAAAGTTGTTTTAATATCAAGATTATATTGGAGCTGAAAATTGTTTCAGAAACCATCATGTGTAAAAGATATTGTGATATCTGAAACAATGTTTTTGGTTGCATTATGATAGAGTATAATTTAGCAAAATACATGTTCTCATATTGTATGAGAATTTGTGAAGGATGGAGATGTTAGGCATCCGAATCTACCAAAAAGGTTTTGGGAATTGATATTATACTCGCGATTCTTCCTTATAGGCTATAGTAGCTTGATCATGAAAGTTGTCATGATAAGGATGAATAGAAGATGTAAGTAAAATGTTTACTACACTAATAGATTACTAAAGAATGGATTTTTGAAAGAACACCAAGCATTTGATGATGGTGATCCACTTCAAAGTGCAAGTCCAAAGGTATTAGTATTTGACTATATACGCTTTGTACCATGTGTCATGTTGATGACACCACTATTGATGTTGATAGATTCTTTTTAAAAGAAAAAGGAATTGCTGAAAGAGAATCTATAAAATATTTGGCAGAAAATAAAAGGTTGGAGATGTCCAACTTAGGTATATAGAAGATATACATGTTATGGCTATATTCCTTGCTTGTTAAACAATGTGGTTCTTAGGTATTGGATACCGGTATTGGATACCGAATTGGTTGGTATGAAGTGTCATACAGGACAACGCAATTCATGAACTACAATGGCCTAAGTAACCAGCAAGAGAATGAGTGATGATGTTCATCGAAAACAAATAAAGTGTTATTGTGTTTTTCATTGCCATCAAACCAAGCCTTCAAGATTTGTTTAAATAATTGTTATTTTGTTCCGGTATCATGAGAACAATGACTGTTCAAATAACTACCGTATTCCATAAAGGATGGATGAACTTTTACAAGTCTAGTTGGAGAAATCACATCCATAAACACTATTGCTAAAATGTCGCAAGACAAATGATTGAAAGATCACTTATGAAGTGACATCACTGTTTGAATTATATTTGAAAGAAAACATGAAGAAACTCCATGTTGATGGAATTTTGGAGTCTTTGATTTTGATCAATTGACGCATGTGAGACTTTCCTCGAGATAATTGAAACTCCGTTCATAGGCCAAAGAGGAACGGATGACTAGCTTATTGGAAATTGTGCATGCTGATATGCATAAGTCCATTATGTGTAGCCATATGCGATGGATCTTTTTGCTTCATATGCTTTCTTCAAGAATTTGAGTGAATATATCTGTATATTTACTTAATAAGGAATAAGTATGAAACATTTGAAAGTTGTTCAAAGACTTTCAAGATGAAGTGGAAAATCATTGTAACAAGAAAATAAAGAGTTTATGATTCGATCATAAAGGAAGATATTTGAGTTACATGTTTAGCAAAAACACCTAAGACTTGAGGAATTGTTCCATCATTTGTGTTCCCCGATAAACCATAGGAGTATGGCATATTCGAGAGATGAAATCAAACCATGTTTGACATGGTAAGATCAAAGGTGTCATTTATAAAACTGCCATTATGTTTTAAGGATTGAAGCTTTAGAGACTACCGCTTTTACACTGAAAAGAGCACCATCGTGATCCATTGAAATGACACCATATGAGTTATGGTTTGGGATAAAACCCGAATTGTCTTTTCTTAAATTTTGGTATGCTATGCATAAGTAAAATGTTTACAACCAAAGTCGGATAAGCACGTCTTTGTAGGTTATCCCAAAGAATTTGTTGGGAATTTCTCCATAACACCAAGGACAAAAGAGTTTGTTACTTGGAATGTCAAATTTCTTGAGAAGGAATTGTTCGTGAAAAGTTAAGTGGGAGGACAATAGAACTTTGATAAGGTTGTTGAACCTTAGCTATATGTGCTAAGTAGCGCAGCGCCGGAAAGTGTCCTGGTGGCAGCCATAAGCTCATGGCTCTCGCGATTACGAAAGGTGTGATCTCGGAGATTAAAGTTCCTATAGAACCGTGTGGGTCGGTAAGAATCAAATAGTAAGATTTGATAAGCAAGTCGTTATTGTTTTGACAATGATGAACCGACTGCATGCAAAGAAGCGATGATGGGCCCTGACTCCATAAAATGACTAGAAGTCATAGAATCTGTGATAGTATCCATACACGAGAAATCAAGTTTCTAAACTTGGAAGACCCTCTGGAAAGGCGTGAAGCCTATCGGTCGTGTTTGGATCTATAAAGAAATAGACATGGATGTTTGACATCTATGAAATAGTCGACATGTCGGAAAGAAGTTTACGGCAATGTTCAAGGAGTTGACTATGACAAGATTTGATCTTTCATAGCGATATATAGTCTTGACAGATTAATGTAGCAACCACTACATATAATTTGGTATATGGTAGTTGAATAAACAAAACAAGGTTCTTCTAATAGAACGGTAACCTAGGACATATACATGACATGGTCCGAAGGGTTTTGTTAATTCAAAGGGTGCTAAAAGGGAATGTAAACTTCAATAGTTGAAGTAAGCATAGCGGAGTTGGAATCTTCACCATGATGAAACTGTTAAAAGAGTTTAAATTCATCGGAGATGATGAAGATGCTTGCATTTGCAAGAAATTAAGTGGGAGCGCTGAGACATATTTCTAATACATTATGTAGAGGACATATTGTTGATTGGAAATGATGTATCTTATATTGACACAAGTTAAGGATTTCATTAAAATAAGATTTCGATGAAAGACTTGGGCAAACCCAGAATATTAGGCATCAATATCTATATGGATAGATTAAGGCGCTAATACGGTTGTGCCAGACATACATATATAAGATATTGAAAGGGTTCAATATGAGATATTGAAAGGGTTCAATATGGAAACAACAAGAAAGGTTCTTGCTACATGGAAAGAATTGTATTCAGATTCAAGTGTTTCAACACTTGGTGTGTAAAATCACATGAAGATTCTGATCGATTATACCATGATATGTATATATCCAGAATGTCCTATGCTCTAAATGTTATGAGCATATACCAGAATGATTCATAAGATGATCATTGGACAATAGTAAAGATATTCTTATGAGATTTGGAAGAACTAAGAATATATCATGTATAAGTGACAAATAGTTAAAGGTAGTTCATTGTAAAGTGTTACATTGATACTAGTTTTGTCACAAGATACAAATTAAATTTATCTCAATTTAGACTATGGGTGGCACAATATAATGGAAAGGATGTTCCATGATGGATTTGGATGAGTTCCAAAGTTGAGATATTGTGACGGATACTACAACAAAAGGCTAAGTAAATGACTGCTATAGTAGCGACATAGGAGGGCATTGTGTTAAGTAGTTTGTTATCAAACTAGGTGTGGTTCAAAGTGGGCTAATACTATGAAGATATATTGTGTGACAATAATATCAACATATTTTAACCGAGCGAACTAAAGGTCTCACCAGAGGACCAAATTTATACAATGCCATCTCATTTGAGAATGAGTGATGCGTGAGACGCAAAGACATGCAAATACACGGACCTGAAACGCCGATCCGGAGATTATGTTAACCACTAGCAATTGTGTATATACACACCGAAAGCCATAGGTGTTCAATAATCAAAGTTTTTCAAACTAGATTATTGACTCTAGTGCAAGTGGGAGACTGAAGGGAATATGCTCGAGAGGCAATAATAAAGTGGTTATTATCTTATTCCATGTTTATGATAAATGTTTATTTTACATGCTATAATTGTATTGATCGGAAACGTCAATACATGTGTGTTTAATAAACAAAAAGGGTTCCTAGTTATGCCTCTCTTATAGACTAGCTTGTTGATTAACAAGATGATCAAGGTTTCCTGATCATGGACATTGGATGTTGTTAATAACAAGGTCACACCATTGGTGGAATGATGTGATGAACATTCATCCGAAGTATAGCATTACGATCAAAGTCATTATGTTTATATTGCTATAACATCATACGAAGTAATCTTTATCCTTAGACCATGAGATCATGTTAATTGCTAACACCGGAAGAGTATCTTGATAACATCAAACGTCACACCGTAACAGGGTGACTATAAAGGTGGGTTCAGTGCTACGAAGGTATTATGTTGAGGCTCATGGATCAAGAGTGGGATTTGTCCATCCCGATGACGGATAGATATACTCTGGGCCCTCTCGGTGATATCACATTGAAATAGCTTGCAAGCAAGTGATGTGATCACTAGAATGTTATAACACGGGAACGAGAAAAGAGTGCATGTCGGTAACGAGATCAAACTAGGTATTTGGATACCGATGATCGAATCTCGGACATGTAATATATCGCAAGACAGAGGGATTTAGTTACTAGCGTTAAAGGTTCTCACGATCACTGAATGTGTAGGAGTCAGTATGGATCTCCAGGTCCCGCTGATGATTATTGATCGGAGAGGGGTCTCGATCATGTCTGCATTATTCGCGAACTGTAGGGTGACACACTTAAGGGATACCGACACCATTTGGAGCAAATATGTTTCAGATAAAGATTTAAGAAAGCGCTGGAATTATTTCAATAGACACCGAAACTGTTTCGGGTGAAAATGCTGAAATTGGTTCTGCATGTAATATTGAAATGTTGCAGGGGGTTTTATGTGAATGTTTGTTAATTAAAGTAATTAACAAAATTCTTAATAAAAATAATAAAAGAGTTTTATTAAATGAGAGAGCATTAAATTTGGAGAAATTTAATGCATTTAAAGTGGAGACTTTAAAAGAGAATATGAAGGGGCAAATTTATGTGGAGGGAGTTACCACCACATGAATGGAGGAGGTGAAGAGTCACCTCCTCCATGCGCCGGCCATGAAGGAGGGGCACCCCCCCTCCTCTAATAAAAGGCCATCCCCTCCTCACTTCTCACACACACCTCCTTGTGAAGGATCTCTCTCCCCCTCTAGTATTATTTCCCATGGTCTCGGATTAGCGAGATACATGTTCCCGGTGGCTTTATCTGGAAAGGAGTTGCTGCTTCCGCTGCTTTGCTGGAGAGGGCCCAGAGTATATCTATCTGTCATATGGATGGACAAATCCCAATCTTGGTCTATGCGCTTCAACACATACTTTCAGAATACCCAATGACACCTTTATAACCGCCCAGTTACGAAACAGCGTTTGATGTCATCAAAGTACCCATCCGGTGATGGTGATTAACATAACCTCATGGTCGAAGGATTAGGTTACTATGTATTTCAAAGCTTACAGCAATACGAACTTAATGACTTGATCTTATGCTACGCTTACTATGGGTGTGTGTCCATCATATCATTCTCCTAATGATATAACCTTGTTATTAATCACATCCAATGTCTATGATCAGGAAACCATGATCATCAATCAATCAATAAGCTAGTTCAACAAGAGGCTTACTAGGGACTCTTTTATGTTTACAAAACACACATGTATTAGTGTTTCCTAATAATACAATTATAGCATGGGATGTAAACATTCATCATAAACACAAAGATATAATGATAATCTCTTTTATTATTGCCTCTTGGGTATATCTCCAACAGTCTCCCACTTGCACTAGAGTCAATAATCTAGATTACATGGTAATATACCGAACACCCATGGCGTTCTGGTGTTGGTCATGCTTTGCTCTAGGGAGAGGTTTAGTCAATGGATCTGCTACATTCAGATCAGTGTGTACTTTGCAAATCTTTATGTCACCATCTTGGACATACTCGCGAATAGCATGAAAACGTAGCTTGATGTGCTTCAGCTTGCTATGTGACCTTGGCTCCTGTGCATTAGCTATGGCACCTGTGTTGTCACAGTAGATGGCCATCGGGTCTAACGCACTGGGAACCATGCCAAGTTCAGTAATGAACTCCTTCATCCATATGCCTTCTTGTGCAGCCTCCGAAGCAGCTATGTATTCCAATTCAGTTGAAGATTTTGCCACAACGCTCTGCTTGGCACTCCTCCAGCTTATTGCAGCACCATTCAAAATAAATACGTATCTAGACTATGACTTCGAGTCATCTGGATCGGTGTTCCAACTAGCATCAGTGTAACCGTTTACAACAAGCTGTTCATCACCTCCATAAGAAAGAACCATATCATTAGTCCTATTCAGGTACTTTAGGATATTCTTGACCGCTGTCCGGTGTTCCATTCCAGGATCACTTTGATATCTGCTAGTCAAACTAACAGCATGTGCTATATCCGGTCTCGTACATAGCATGGCATACATGATAGAACCTATGGCCGAGGCATAGGGAATTTTATTCATCTTTTCTCTATCTTCTGCCGTAGCTGGACTTTGAGTTTTACTCAAGGTCTTACCTGACAACATGGGCACGAACCCTTTCTTGCTCTCTTCCATTCTAAACTTCTTTAGAACTTTGTCTAAGTATGTACTTTGTTAAAGCGCTATTAGACGTCTTAATCTATCTCTATAAATCTTGATGCCTAGAATATATGTCGCTTCGCCAAGATCCTTCATCGAAAAACTATTATTCAAATTGGTTTTGACGCTATTAAGAAGTTCTATATCATTCCCAATCAACAATATGTCATCTACATATAGTACTAGGAATACTACAGAGCTCCCACTCACTTTCTTGTAAATACAAGCTTCTCCATAAGTTTGTATAAATCCAAAGTTTTGATTACTTTATCAAAACATTGATTCCAACTCCGGATGCTTGCTTCAGTCCATAAATGGGCGCTGAAGTTTGTATACCTTGTCGAGATCTTTAGGATCGACAAAACCCTTGGGTTGTACCATATACAACTCTTCCTCAATGTCACCATTAAGGAACGCCGTTTTGACATCCATCTGCCAAATTTCATAATCGAAATATGCAGCAATTGCTAACATAATCCTCACAGACTTTAGCTTCGCTACTGGTGAGAAAGTCTCATCATAGTCAACTCCTTGAATTTGTCGGAACCCTTTTGCGACAAGTCGAGCTTTATAGACGGTAACATTACCATCAGCATCTGTTTTTCTTTTGAAAATCCATTTGTTCTCGACAGCCTTACGACCATCCGATAAGTCCACCAAAGTCCATACTTGGTTTTCGTACATGGATCCCATTTCGGATTTCATGGCTTCTAGCCATTTGTCGGAATCTGGGCTCACCATAGCTTCTTCATATGTCGCAGGTTCATCAGTGTTGTCCACTAACATGACGTTCAAGGTAGAGTCATACCACTCAGGAGTGGTACGGACCCTCGTTGACCTGCGAGGTTTAGTAGTAACTTCGTTCGAAGTTTCATGATCATCATCATTAGCTTCCTCTCCAGTTGGTGCGGCACGAAACATCTTCGATCTGCGCTACTCTCAACTCCTAAAGAAGGTTCAATAACCTCGTCGAGTTCTACTTTCCTTCCAGTCACTTCTTTCGAGAGAAATTCCTTCTCCAGAAAGGATCCATTCTTAGCAACGAAAACTTTGCCTTCGGATCTTTGATAGAAGGTATACCCAATTGTTTCTTTAGGGTATCCTATGAAGATGCATTTCTCCGCTTTGGGTTCAAGCTTATCAGGTTGTAACTTCTTTACATACGCTTCGCAGCCCCAAACTTTAAGGAACGACAACTTAGGTTTCTTACCAAACCATAATTCATACGGTGTCGTTTCAATGGATTTAGATGGTGCCCTATTTAAAGTGAATGCGGCTGTCTCTAATGCATAGCCCCAAAATGATAACGGTAAATCTGTAAGAGACATCATAGACCGAACCATATCTAAGAGAGTTCGATTACGACGTTCGGACACACCATTACGCTGTGGTGTTCCCGACGGTGTCAACTGTGAAAGTATTCCACATTTCTTTAAATGCATGCCAAACTCATAACTCAGATATTCACCTCCATCGGAGCGAAACTTAATCTTCTTGTTACGATGATTTTCCACTTCACTTTGAAATTCCTTAAACTTCTCGAAAGTTTCGGATTTATGTTTCATAAAGTAGACATACCCATATCTACTCAAGTCATCCGTGAAAGTGAGAACATAACGATATCCACCACGCGATGCTACACTCATTGGACTACACACATCGGTATGTATTATTTCCAATAAGTTTGTAGCTCGCTCCATTATTCCAGAGAATGGAGTCTTAGTCATTTTTCCCATTAGACATGCTTCGCATCTTTCAAGTGATTCAAGAAGTCCATTAGAATGGAGTTTCTTCATACGCTTCACTCCAATGTGACCAAGACGACAGTGCCACATGTATGTAGAATTATCATTCAATTTTATTCGTTTAGCATCTATGTTGTGAACATGTGTATCACTACTATCGAGATTCAATAAGAATAAACCATTCATCTCAGGTGCATAACCATAAAAGATATTACTCATATAAATCGAACAACCTTTATTCTCAGACTTAAAAGAGTAACCGTCTCGCAATAAACAAGATCCAGATATAATGTTCATGCTTAACGCAGGCACCAAATAACAATTATTTAAATTTAAAACTAATCCCGATGGTAGATGTAGAGGGAGCGTGCCGACGGCGATCACATCAACCTTGGAGCCATTTCCAACGCGCATCATCACCTCGTCTCTTGCCAGTCTTTGTTTATTTCGCAGCTCCTGTTTCGAGTTACAAATATGAGCAAACAAGCGAACGATATCAAATACCGAGCACTACTATGATTACTAGTAAGATACACATCTATAACATGTATATCGAATATACCTTTCTTCTTGATGTTGCCATTCTTGATCCGCCGGTATTTGGGGATTCGCTTCGATGACCAGCACCCTTGCGAGAGAAGCACTCGGTTTGAGGTTTAGGACCAGCATTGGGCTTCTTAGCAGGTGCGGTAGCTTTCTTGCTGTCCTTCTTGAAGTTGCCCTTATTCTTAGGCTTGCCCCGTTTCTTGAAATTGGTGGTCTTATTGACCATCAACACTTGGTGTTCTTTCATGATCTCCACTTCAGCAGTTTTCAGCATGGGCGATAGTTCAGCAACGTCTTGTTCATGCGATTGCATATTGTAGTTCATCACAAAGTTCTTGTAACTTGGTGGCAGTGATTGGAGTACACGGTGAATCCCCAATTCATTAGGAATCGGTATCCCCAACTCTTGGAGTTTGTTTGCGTGCCCAGACATGGTGAGCACGTGCTCGCTAATGGAGCTACCCTCTTCCATCTTGCAGGTAAAGAACTTCTCGGGCTTCATAGCTTTCCATGGCATCGAGTCTCAAATATGAGTTTGAGCTCCTTAATGATTTCAAATGGGTCATGGTGCTCAAAACGCTTTTGAAGCTCGATTCTAAACCGTCTGAGGATGGCACACTAAACTGTGGAGTAGTGATGTTTCGAGTGGCATAAACATTCTTTCGTCATCGGTGGCATCTTACCAGGTGGGTCACCTAGCGGTGCTTGAGCACATAGGTCAACCGACCAGCCACGAGGGCGACCTTGATCCACGGAACCAGTCCGTGAAATTGCTTCCATTGTTCTTAAGCTTTTCTTTCTCTAGGAACGCATTGAAATTGATGGAAACGTTCGCCATTATCTACAACATATTTGCAAGTAGTTAAGACTAAGTTTATGATAAACAGTGTTCAAATTTAATTCTTAAATCAACTAGGTGAACTCCCACTCAAAACAACATCCCTCGCAGTTGTTTTAGTGATTACACGAACCAAATCCACTACACCAAGTCCGATCATCACGTGAGATGATGTAGCTTCATCGGCGAACAATCTTCATGTTCATCATATCAATCATATGACTCATTGTAAGATCCCTCCTTATTAAAGGAAAAGATCCCTGTGATTGCAATGCTAGTCCCTGGATCAAAGCTAGCATCCACAGTTTAAGATGAAGTACACAGATACAAAGGTCGTTTATTACAGTCATTCCAGAGATAAAACATAGTCTTTTACAACTCATGGCAAAAGGCCTAATACAAGAGTTTATGGAATATGTAAATAAACATAAGTCTTCATCTTCATGTGCCACAGGCAAGCATGTTGAGTGTAGACTCATGACTCCTATTCATCATCAGAGTAACCTGCAACATCATAAGTTACAGCCACAGAGGGTCAATACTTTGGAATAGTATTGGCAAGTGATACCTTAGTATATATTTAAGTGGACTAAAATACTATATGCATTTGGCTGGTGGAGCTTAGGCTTGCATTGCTCAAAATAGATTTTTCCTTAACTTTTTGAAAATACTAAATTTTTGTTTGGCAAAGACTATCCCAAGGTATCTACCAATCAAAGGCGAAGATCCACTCAGGGCTTCTACCAATCAAAGGCGAAGATCCTTTAACCCTTGTTCACCCACAAGTTTTATTCAGAAATTGGAGTGATGAGATTCTTGAAGTTTCCATGTCTTGATGCTCAAATTGTCCTTTACCAGGGACATGGCTAAGTACTTAGGTTTTACACTCTGCAGAGGTGGTGCACTTTCCCCACAAGCCTTGGTTTCCCAAGACATGGTCCTTCAGTAGCCTTTCCTTAGTCAAATGGACGCGCTCCAACCTATCAACCCATCTACCACCCACTGTCCAAGAGACTAAGTTCCAGCATCCTAAGATCATGGCAGAGCCCATATTACCAAGTGGTTGCACTTGAAGCTTCTCAACATTTGACAACTCAAATCTCTTTGTTCTGGGTGGCCATCCACAAGTGAGATACACAAGGTTCACAGTACCCTGGCCTTGTGTAACCACTCAACATATCCCATTCTTTCCATTCCACCGGTGATTCATTAACTTAGTTGTTTTGTTAAATAAAAACAAGTCCTTAGACTTAGAATATTTTTCCATAGTGTGAATATATAAACCACCCTTGTTTTCTAGTAGCTAGGCTAAGCATGGCATGGCAACTTATCTTTAGGGAATTCTCCTAGCAATTCTAGCATTCTATTCTAAATAGGATTTCCCATCATCAATTGACAAAAGTAGCATGCAAGTCCTAACAAAATATATCTAATGCAAGTATAAAATATAGGTATGGAATATTCATGAAGATATCACTTGCCTTGGTAGTGTGGAGAGTAGCACTCGTCACAATCACAATCACTAGCAAAATCTACACACAAAGTTATAGCACACAATTACACACAAATATATACAAACAAAAATATTATGAATGCATGCATGCATGAATCTACCAAGTGATGATTTTTGAAAACTCAACCAAGCAAGTGCATGAATACAGAAACTAAACAAGTCACAAAATAGCCAAGACAACTTAAATAGCCCAAAAATAAAATACTAAACTAAACTTATATTCAAAAGGCCTCAAACAAGTCTCTGCAATTTAAGCACATCTAATGGTTACTATTTGCTAAACAAAAGGATAGGCAGAAAGGTCTTGTTTTCTGAATCAACGGTATAAAGTTTGCAAAATTCTAACGTGGGATTCAAAAGATATAGGCATTTGAATTTGGATCAAATTCTGGTTTTAAATCTATTTTCAGATCTAACCTAGCCAGCGTCATGTTCTTATTCGCCCGTGCCGTTTCGCCTTTGGATCGAGCTCACAGCCGTAGGATCTAAATGAAAACTAGCGGCTCTGATCGCGTGCGCTTGAGTTAAGTGGATCTATCCTAGCGCTCGATCTGAGATCTAACTGCTATTTCTCGGCCAAGCTGGCGGCGGGCGGTGGCTACCGGCGGCGGTCGATGGCGTTGCCGGATGCACGACGGAGGAGAAGGAGGAGTAGCTCACCGGGCTCGGAGGTCACGCGAAGCTTCGTCGTACTGCGGTTGGTCAAGGCGCTCGAACGCAGCTGCGATTGCTCACGGAGTTAAATGGCGGCGTCGGGTGCGTCGGGTGGTCGTCGTGGGCGTCGGTGGATCACCCCAAGGCAAGGAGAGGACGGTTAGATTCACGAGGTCAAGGCGAAGTAGTGGCGTGAACGGAAAGGTGAGGCGATGCGTACCTTCCGGAAAAACTTCGTCGGAGTAGATGTTGCCGTCGGTGCTCGCGGTGTCAAGTGGAACCGCGACACAGGGCATACAAGACGGACTAGTGAGGTCGAGGTGCGCCAAGACACGCTGAGTCGATTGTAAGAACGAGAGGGGAGCTCTGGACTCACCGGAATCGATCGCCGGAGAGGCTCTGTCTGCGGCGGAGCAAAGCTGATTGAGGACAGCCTGGTGGCGGAGTGAGTGAGGTGTTTGGGGGAAAAAGATCGCGAGGCAGAGAGAATCTTATAGCCGGGAATCGGCGAAACGCTCGAGGATAAATGCCCATTACGCCAGCGCCATTACCCGCCATCGCTGCAGCGACGTGGTCGTCGGGCGCGATCTGGGAAGACGAGGCGGCGTGGACCGGCCCGCCACGTCAAGAGTGCGAGGTGGCGTGCATCTGTCGGCGACTTAACGTCTTTCGGCGTGTGAGAAGGAAAAGGAGATCCCGGGTGGGCTCATTGGCTTGATTTGCTTTGGGCGATTCGCCACTCGGACCTTTTCCTTTCTTTAAGCATTTTTTTTTCTAAATGCATTTTCTGAATAGAATTTGTTATGAATTCAAATCCTTTTGAATTCAAACTGCTTTGGGGATTTTTGCAGGGTTCTGTGGGTTCATAAACAATCAAATATCCTAGTGGTTACCTTGCAAAGGCTTAGACAAGCTTGGGTTTCAAAATAAACAGAGATTTGCTCTAGTTGCAAATATTTGAAATAGGGGTTTGAAACTATTTCTAAATTTGGAATCTTGGGTTTAAATGCTACTCCTAATCTTTCCAATCATGGAGGCAAGCAAACAAGGTCATGGACAAACAAATCCCAAAGGGTGGTGGCCAATTGAGACAATTTGCCCACATGAAATCATAGCTCAAACTTCTGCCTCTAAATGATTTTGAGAAAAACCCTATATGAATGAATGATGCAAGGATGAAATGAATGAGTTTTTGAAACATGATTTTTGGGATGTTACAAATCTAACCCCCTTAAAATGAATCTCGCCCCCGAGATTCGGATTGGCTAGCAAATAGGTAAGGGTGGTCTTTCTGAAGGTCGTCTTCTCTTTCCCATGTTGCTTATTCTTCGGAATGATGGTTCCATTGTACTTTGCAAAACTTGATGGTTTTTGTCCTTGTGACTCTTTCTGTGGTCTCAAGAATCTTGACAGGCTTTTCTTCATAGGTGAGATCACTTTCTAGTTGAACTTCTTCCAAAGATATGGTATCTTTCAAAGATGTTTCTTCCATTTCTGGGTGACATTTCTTGAGCTGGCTCACATGAAAAACATTATGGACTGCTAATAAAGATGCTGGCAGTTCGATTTCATATGCAGCTTCTCCCTTGCGACTTAGAATGTTGAATGGTCCTACATATCTTGGTGCTAACTTTCCTTTGACTCCAAATCTTTTTACTCCACGAAGTGGTGATACTCTAAGATAAGCTCTATCCCCAACTTCGTAAGTGACTTCTCTACGCTTAGCATCTGCGTAGCTTTTCTGTCGAGACTGCTATCTTCAACTGTCTCTAACCAATTTGACCTTTTCTTCGGCGTCTTTGATAAGATCTGGTCCAAACAAACTTCTTTCTCCCACACCATTCCATAGCAATGGGGTGGTACACTTTCTTCCGTATAGAAACTCGAATGGTGCCATCCCAATACTAGATTGGTGACTGTTGTTGTAAGAGAACTCTGCGTAAGGCAGACTTTCATCCCAACTTGCCCCATAGTCTAGGGCACATGCCCTCAACATGTCTTCAAGAATTTGATTAGTCCTTTCTGTTTGTCCATCAGTTTGAGGATGAAAAGCATTGAATTCCAACCTCGTTCCTAGAGATTCATGAAGTCTCCAAAAGTGAGAAGTGAATTGAGTTCCTCTATCAGACACAATACTCTTAGGTACTCCGTGAAGGCATACAATTCTGCTCATGTAGATTTTGGCTAACTTTGCACTGGTATAAGTTGTCTTTACGGGTATAAAATGAGCCACTTTAGTTAGGCGATCTACGACTACCCATATGGAATCATACCCTGACCTGGTCCTTGGTAATCCAGTAATGAAATCCATACCAATATTTTCCCACTTCCATTCAGGAATAGGCATTGGTTGAAGCAAACCTGCTGGTTTCTGATGCTCCGCTTTCACTCTACTACACACGTCACACAAGGCAATGTGTTCGGCAATGTCCCTTTTAAGATTGTTCCACCAAAACCTTTCTTTCATATCCATATACATTTTGGTGTTTCCCGGGTGAATAGAATACGGAGAGTTATGGGCTTCTTGTAAAATCAGTTTCCGCATTTCCGGATCTTGTGGAACACAAATACGTTTCTCGTGCCATAAAGTACCTTGCTCGTCCGTATGGAAACTTTTAGCTTTCCCTTGGCTAATCCTTTCCTTGATCTCTTCGATCTCTTTATCCGTCTTTTGGGCTTCTTTAATCTTATCCAACAGAGTGGGTTGAACATCCAAAGACATGAGATGTCCTTCCGGCACAATCTCCAACCTGAGTTCCTTGAATTGCTTACACAAGTCATCTGGCAATTCACCTTTGGTAAGGCCATTTACAAACGCTTTACGACTTAGGGCATCTGCTACTACATTTGCTTTACCGGGGTGGTATTGCAAATTCAAGTCGTAATCCTTGATAAGTTCTAGCCATCTTCTTTGTCTCATATTGATCTCCTTCTGGGTGAAGATATATTTCAAGCTTTTATGGTCGGTGAATACTTCACAACGTTTTCCCAAAAGGTAATGTCTCCATGTTTTGAGTGCATGGACTACAACGGCTAACTCTAAATCATGAGTAGGATAATTTACTTCATGAGTTTTGAGTTGTCTCGAGGCATAAGCCACAACTTTTCCGCCTTGCATAAGTACGGCACCTAATCCTTGATGAGAAGCATCACAATATACTTGGAAATCCTTTTCCAAATCTGGTAGGCATAGTACTGGTGCTGACACAAGTCTCTTCTTTAATTCTTGAAAGCTGAGTTCACATCCTTCAGACCAAGCAAATTTCTTATCTTTCTTTAACAATTCTGTCATTGGTTTAGCAACCTTAGAAAAATTTTCAATGAATCTTCTATAGTAACCTGCTAAACCAAGGAAACTACGAACCTCTTTTACATTCTTAGGAGATTCCCATTCTGTCACAGCCGAAACTTTAGCAGGATCAACTGCTACACCATCCTTTGTCATAACATGACCAAGAAATCCAACTTCCTCTAACCAAAACTCACACTTGCTGAATTTGGCATAAAGCTTATGTTCCCTTAGTTTCTCAAGTATCAAGCGTAGATGTCTTTCATGCTCTTCCTTGCTCTTGGAGTAGACTAAGATGTCATCGATGAAAACGACAACGAACTTGTCGAGAAATTCCATGAACACTTTGTTCATCATATTCATGAAGTATGCGGGCGTTGGTTAAACCAAAAGGCATCACAAAGGTACTCATACAATCCATACCTCGTGGTAAATGCTGTTTTAGGTATGTCTTGCTCTCTTATCTTGAGTTGAAAATAGCCTGACCGAAGATCAATCTTCGAGAACACACATGCTCCTTCTAGCTGATCAAACAAGTCATTTATTCTTGGCAAAGGATACTTGTTCTTGATGGTTACCTCGTTGAGAGAACGGTAATCTATGCATAACCTTTGAGTTCTGTCTCTTTTCTACAAACAAAACTGGAGCTCCCCAAGATGAAGAACTTGGATGAATCCTTTCGCATTTGTTCTCCAAGTTGTTTCTTGAGTTCCTTAAGTTCGAATCGACATTTTATAAGGCCTTTTTGCCCTTGGTCCAGAACCTGGTTCCAAATCTATTATAAACTCCACATCTCTATCTGGTGGCATTCCCGGTAACTCTTCTGGGAACACATCCGGATACTCACACACAATTGGCACACTGTCCATGCTAACCCCCTTAAGAGAATTTAGCTTGCTTCCTTTAGATTTAAAATTTGACTTAAATGTTATCCTCTTACCTTCAGGGGTTGTGAGTGAAATTGTGCGATTTGCACAATCTAGTACTCCCTCATACTTAGCCATCCAATCCATTCCCAAAATTACATCCAATCCTTGGGAATTTAGGATTATTAGGTTTCTCTGAAACTTATGTTTTCCGATCTCTATGACTAGATCCCGGCATCCAAGACTCACTATCATATCCCCTCCCGGAGAGCTAACTTTTATCGGACACCCAATGTTTTCAGATGCAAACCCATTTATATCAACAAACGCTTTTGATATGAATGAATGAGATGCACCAGTGTCAAAGAGTACAAATGCTGAGATGGAATTGAGTCTGAACTTACCAGCAACGGCATCAGGTTCTTCATAGACCTCCTCCACATTGATGTGGTTAACCTGTCCTATCTGCACAGGATTGGGCTTGTTAGGTCCTTCAACGTTCTTCTCAGGGCACTCATTAGCATAATGCCCCAGCTTCTTGCATTTGAAGCATTCAACCTGACTGTTGTCCTTCTTAGGTTGACTTCCACTTCCACTATGGTGGCTCTTATATCCACTCTTGTGGTTCTTGTACTTATCATTGTCATGACTGCGATGATGCTTGTTGTCATGACGGTTGTGGTTGTGGTGCTTGTTAAACTTCCCATGCTTGTGGGATCCTGAGCTGACACTATCATCATAGTGAGATCGTTTATGAGACGATCCCGAGCTATGCTTGTCGGAGTGTTTCCTCTTTCTACTCTCAACTTGCTTCATTTTATTCTCCACAACAGCCTTGTCACACAAATGATCGATAAGTTGGAACATATGCCACGTGCAGATTCAGTTCGTCATTCAAGCCTTCCAGAAACTTTTCCTTCCTCTTGGCATCAGTGTCAACCTCATCCGGTGCATAGCGCGCCAAATTGTTGAACTCTTCAATATATTCAGCCACGCTGTGGTGGCGCTGCTTCAGGTTGTGAAATTCCTTCTTTTTCAGGCTCATCATTCCTGGTGAGATATGTAGTCTAAAGCCATCTTCAAAGATAGCCCAAGTCACTTCATCAATAGGCGGTAATCTGAAGTTGTCCCACCATGCGGCTGGTCCTTCCAATGATGTCATGAACCTGACCTTTTCAGCATCTGTGCATCCCACGGTCACTAAGTCTTTGTTCACGAGCGTAGCCAATCATTGGCCACCATGGGATCAGTCGTTCCCGAAAACTTAGCTGGCCTCAGACGCAGAAATCTGGTGAGCATATCAAAACCTGGAGGGTTGTTGTTGTTGTTATTGTTATTGGGGTTGTTGTTGTTCTGGTTCTGGATGAACGTCGTCATCATTTGCATAAGCTGTGTTTGCGCATTCATCATTTGTTGCATTTCCGGGGTAATGTTGGGGTTGGGGTTGGTGTTTGCGCGACGGGGAGGCATCTGTGGTTTATTCATATAGAGATAAGAATGAGATACCCTTACATGATTTATGCACAATACATCACACAAGGCATATATAGCATGCAACACAAGGATAAAGCTAAACAACAAGATAACAAAAAGTCTCAAAGTACAAACACACAAGTGGCAAGCCATCCACATGTCGGATGGTCCAACAATAAGTTCACAAATAACAAGTGCGGTAAATAAAGATAACTGAGTAGTCAAATCTACTCGTCGGCATCAATCTCCTCCTCGACAAAGGTAAGACCTGCGTTCTCCATTGCGGTCTTGTTCTCCTCGATGGTAGTGGTCAAAGAGTCGATCTTGGCCTTGAGAGCCCTCTTCTGGGAACGAAGCCTCTCAATCACTGTCTGCTGCTGCTCTAACTCGAAGTCCTTGGACTGCAGTTCCTCGGTCATATCACGAATCCTTTTGTTCCTATCCTAGACACGCTTCTCTTGACTCTTGAACTTACGGTCTTGGGTCTCGAACTTCGTCTCCATCTCCTTGACTATCTCGCCCTGTCCAGCAAGAAAGAGCTTGTCCTTCTCGCTGCTGCACCGGAGCTCGTCATTACTAAGCATGACGTTGGTCCTATCGGTATCCACGTGCCTAATAAGAGTCTCTAAGTCCGGAGGTACAGGCGTGTCGGCTCTTTGTGACCCTCGAGTCGTCCTCAAAGTCGATGGACTCTCCGTCGTCATCACGCCTCAAGGCGTGGAAGTGAGTGCTCTAACCTGTCGGGAGTGACGCCCTAACATCGTCCTATCAGATCCTGCATGACAACCTCTATGCCTCTCTCCTGTCATCGTGCATAAGCTTGAAGACGATGGCCTCCGTAGTAGGCTCTGGCCCTGGCTGGTTCACCTTGAAGCCCCAAGGTCCTTCCTCTCAAACTTGGTGAGTGGGTGCACCGTAATGATAGGAAGAGGGAGATCGAGTAAAGTAGTAAGCTCTCACGATACGAGGACCAAAACGGTACTGGAACTCCTCAACAGTCTTGATGGCAATAGGCATCTATTTATAAGATTGAAAAGTTAGAACAACACAATTTAGGATAAACAAGACAAACATTCAAACACATTCTTGGGACACTCAAAAATTATACAAGTCATGCATACAAGAATCCATTACATCAACCAAGGTTCAAACTTATTTAAGGTATCCTTTTGGAAAATAAGGTGATAGGTGGTGGTCCAGCTAACGGCGCTTACAATACTATCTCATTGGATCTGGTGGCTAACACAATGTTCCTAGTGGCAATCACCCTATCTTGTTCACATGCTTCTATCACTAAGTCTATAATATCTCCTCTTAAGGATTGGTTGGTGATTTCCAACTCTTGGGTATGTTCCTTCTCTCTAAGTCTTTTGGAGGTTGAGCATCTTGCACTTGACTCTAGCACTTAGTTCCTTGATAGTCTTCCAAGCTGCTTTTTGACTCAAAGAATGTGGTGTGCATAAAAGTGTTGGTGTACATGCAGAAGCCCTTTTCTTTGTGGTTGTCTTCCTTATTCTTGTACAAGTGAAGTTGCACCCACCAATACTCCACTCCATCCTCCATCACTGGAAAGCATTTGTACCTCTGCACCATGTACTCCCATGGTTTCCATGAGGTCCTTGAGAATCTTGGGAAACTCAGTCTCACACTCCAAAGTCATGGTCATGAGTGGTCCTTTCTTCACGGCTTCGTTGACGGAGTTCATCTACAAATAGAGATGAGAATGAGAAGATTAGAAAAGTTTACGAGAAGAATAGACAAGTGTAGAAGAAGTTAAAATTTTCCTTAGTGGTTTCCAATCCTAGGGTCATAATCCTACTGTGCAACACAAAGGTTCGATACCATCTGTAAGATCCCTCCTTATTAAAGGAAAAGATCCCTGTGATTGCAATGCTAGTCCCTGGATCAAAGCTAGCATCCACAGTTTAAGATGAAGTACACAGATACAAAGGTCGTTTATTACAGTCATTCCAGAGATAAAACATAGTCTTTACAACTCATGGCAAAAGGCCTAATACAAGAGTTTATGGAATATGTAAATAAACATAAGTCTTCATCTTCATGTGCCACAGCAAGCATGTTGAGTGTAGACTCATGACTCCTATTCATCATCGTGAGTAACTGCAACATCATAAGTTACAACCATAGAGGGTCAATACTTTGGAATAGTATTGGCAAGTGATACCTTAGTATATATTTAAGTGGACTATAATACTATATGCATTTGGCTGGTGGAGCTTAGGCTTGCATTGCTCAAAATAGATTTTTCCTTAACTTTTTGAAAATACTAAGTTTTTGTTTGGCAAAGACTATCCCAAGGTATCTACCAATCAAAGACTGAAGATCCACTCAAGGCATCTACCAATCAAAGACTGAAGATCCTTTAACCCTTGTTCACCCACAAGTTTTATTCAGAAATTGGAGTGATGAGATTCTTGAAGTTTCCATGTCTTGATGCTCAAATTGTCCTTTACCAGGACATGGCTAAGTACTTAGGTTTTACACTCTGCAGAGGTGGTGCACTTTCCCACAAGCCTTGGTTTCCCAAGACATGATCCTTCAGTAGCCTTTCCTTAGTCAAATGGACGCGCCCAACCTATCAACCCATCTACCACCCACTGTCCAAGAGACTAAGTTCCGAGATCCTAAGATCATGGCAGAGCCCATATTACCAAGTGGTTGCACTTGAAGCTTCTCAACATTTGACAACTCAAATCTCTTTGTTCTGGGTGGCCATCCACAAGTGAGATACACAAGGTTCACCAAGACCCCGGCCTTGTGTAACCACTCAACATATCCCATTCTTTCCATTCCACCCAGGTGATTCATTAACTTAGTTGTTTTGTTAAATAAAAACAAGTCCTTAGACTTAGAATATTTTTCCATAGTGTGAATATATAAACCACCCTTGTTTTCTAGTAGCTAGGCTAAGCATGGCATGGCAACTTATCTTTAGGGAATTCTCCTAGCAATTCTAGCATTCTATTCTAAATAGGATTTCCATCATCAATTGACAAAAGTAGCATGCAAGTCCTAACAAAATATATCTAATGCAAGTATAAAATATAGGTATGGAATATTCATGAAGATATCACTTGCCTTGGTAGTGTGGAGTAGCACTGTCACAATCACAATCACTAGCAAAATCTACACACAAAGTTATAGCACACAATTACACACAAATATATACAAACAAAATATTATGAATGCATGCATGCATGAATCTACCAAGTGATGATTTTGAAAACTCAACCAAGCAAGTGCATGAATACAGAAACTAAACAAGTCACAAAATAGCCAAGACAACTTAAATAGCCCAAAAATAAAATACTAAACTAAACTTATATTCAAAAAGGCCTCAAACAAGTCTCTGCAATTTAAGCACATCTAATGGTTACTATTTGCTAAACAAAAAGGATAGGCAGAAAGGTCTTGTTTTTCTGAATCCAACGGTATAAAGTTTGCAAAATTCTAACGTGGGATTCAAAAGATATAGGCATTTGAATTTGGATCAAATTTCTGGTTTTTAAATCTATTTTCAGATATAACCTAGCCACGTCATGTTCTTATTCGCCTGCATCGTTTCAAGATCGGATCGAGCTCCACAGCCGTAGGGATCTAAATGAAAACTAGCGGCTCTGATCGCTGCATCGCTTCGGGTTAAGTGGATCTATCCTAGCGCCACGATACAGATCTAACGGCTGCTATTTCTCGCCAAGAACTGGCGGCGAGCGGTGGCTACCGGCGAACTTGGTCGATGACGCTGCCGACGATGCGACGGAGAGGGAGAAGGAGGAGTAGCTCACCGGGCTCAGGAGGTCACGCCGAAGCTTCGTACTGCGGTTGGTCAAGGGCGCCGCACGCTGCGATTGCTCACCGGAGTTCGTGGCGGCGTCGGTGCGTCGGGTGGTCGTGGGACGTCATTGTGGATCACCCCAAGGCAAGGAGAGGACACGGTTAGATTCACGTGGTCAAGGCGGTAGTGAGCGTGAACGGAAAGGTGAGGGCGGTCTGTACCTTCCGGAAAAACTCGTCGGAGTAGATGTCGGCCGGTGCTCGCGGTGTCAAGTGGAACCGCGACACTGGGCAGTACAAGACGGACTAGTGAGGTCGAGGTGCGCCAAGACACGCTGAGTCGATTGTAAGAACGAGAGCGAGGGGAGCTCGACTCACCGGAATCGATCGTCGGAGAGGCTCGTCATGCGGCGAGGCAAAGCTGATTGAGGACAGCCTGGTGGCGGAGTGAGGTGTTTGGGGAAAAGATCGCGAGGCGTAGAGGATCTTATAGCCGGGAATCGGCAGAAACGCCGAGGATAAATGCCCATTTACGCCATTACCGCCATCACCGCGCAGCGACGTGGTCGCCGGGCGCGGTCTGGGAAGACGAGGGCGACGTGGACCGGCCCGCTCGTCAAGAAGAGTGCGAGGTGGCGGTCATCTGTCGGCGACTTAACGTCAGGCGCCACAAGGTGAGAAGGAAAAGGAGATCCCGGTGGGCTCGCTGGCTTGATTTGCTTTGGGCTGATTCTGCCGCCGCCCTTTTTCTTTTCTTTAGGTCTTTTCTTTTTCTAATTCCATTTTCTGAATAGAATTTGATATGAATTCAAATCCTTTTGAATTCAAACTGCTTTGGGGATTTTTGCAGGGTTCTGTGGGTTCATAAACAATCAAATATCCTAGTGGTTACCTTGCAAAGGCTTAGACAAGCTTGGGTTTCAAAATAAACAGAGATTTGCTCTAGTTGCAAATATTTGAAATAGGGGTTTGAAACTATTTCTAAATTTGGAATCTTGGGTTTAAATGCTACTCCTAATCTTTCCAATCATGGAGGCAAGCAAACAAGGTCATGGACAAACAAATCCCAAAGGGTGGTGGCCAATTGAGACAATTTGCCCACATGAAATCATAGCTCAAACTTCTGCCTCTAAATGATTTTGAGAAAAACCCTATATGAATGAATGATGCAAGGATGAAATGAATGAGTTTTTGAAACATGATTTTTGGGATGTTACACTCATGCTCTACCTTTCGGTATTCCGTGTTCCGAGACCATGTCTGTACATGCTAGGCTCGTCAAGATTAACCTTAGTTTCTGCATGTGCAAATCTGGCTTGCACCCGTTGTATGCACACGTAGAGTCTATCACACCCGATCATCATGAGATGCTTCAAACCATTTAGTCTTAGCAACGGTGCCAACTAAGGACGAACACTTTATTACTTGATATTTAGTGAGAGGGATCATCTTATAATGCTACCGTCGCGATCTAAGCAATACAAGATGCATAAAGGATTAACATCATAGGCAATTCATAATTTGTGTGATATGATATGGCCCTTTCTTCTTATGTCTTCGATCTCTATCTCCAAAGCACGGACATGATCTCCATCATCACCAGCATTGTGTCAAGGTCCGTGGCGCCGCTTCATGGTTGTCCATCTTCACTAGCAACTATTACAACTACTTGGAACAAAGCTATTACAAGATGAATAGACACGCGGGTCTTAACAGAATTAAAGACAACCATTAGGCTCCTGCCGGTTGCCATATTACAACAAGGATCATTACATACATCAAATACAATCACAATCACATGTAGGCCATATCACATCACAAAACCCCTGCAAAAACAAGTTAGACGCCTCTAATTTTCTTTGCAAGTTTTACGTGGCTTGGGTCTTTCGACTAAGAACGCATCTTACCTACGAAACTGAACCACAACGTTGATACAAGTGCTATCAAGTGCAAAGTGTAGATGTGATCTATACTATGATGGGAGAGACAGACATCCGCAAAGCCACTTGTCCAATACGAGTTGCACGTCAAGCGTGGAGCAAGTCTCATGTACGATGACATGTAATGTTAGCCCGAGCCGCTTCATCCCACCATACCGCAAGATGCAAAGTACACATATAGCAAAAGACGGCACGAGCACCAACGCCCACAACCTCATTGTGTTCTACTCGTGCAACAGATCTACGCATAGACAAGGCTCTGATACCACTGATGGGTTCGTAGCATGGAAAACAAAAAATTTCTACCGCAAGAACGAACAAAACCCAGATCTAATCTAGATAAAAGCCAAGATCTAATCTACTAGACATGAGCAACGAGATAGATCGGTACTAACCCTCGTAGAACCGAAAGCGTTAACAAGATTAGATCTTGTGGATGATGTAGTCGATCTCAAGATCGTGGACGATCCTTCCGCGGCTGCTCCAAGCGCCACATGAGCGATCACATGTGCGGAGTCGAAGCAGACCTTCCTCTCCCTGTTCCAGCGAGCAGCGGAGGTAGTAGATCTTCTCCACGGAATCCCAGCAGCACGACGGCGTGGTGGTGGTGGTGGAGATGAGAATTCTGCAGGGCTTCGCCTATGCCTGTGCAGAAGAAACGTGGAGGAGAGAGGCGGCTGAGATTGGGAGTTATGAGACAAGGTGCAAGAGGGGGCGCCCCCTCCCTTCTATTTGTGGGGGAGGCGCGCCTGGGGAGGGGGAGTCCTAGTAGGACTCCCTCCTCCTTGGGCCGGCGGGTTGGGGGGAGGAATTCTCCTCCCCCACAAATCCGTGTCTTGCCCCACTTGGTTTCTTTGATCCCTTTCTTGGTTTTCAAGCAAACTCCAAGAAATCCTCTAGAACCTTCCAGAACATTCCGAACCTTCTAGAATCTCCATACAAACACTCCGGAACATTTCCTAACTTAGAAAATGATCCCCAATATATGAATCTCATTCTCCGGACCATTCCGGATCTCCTCGTGATGTCCCGGATCCATTCCGAGACTCCGAACAACATTCGGTCTCCAACGCAAATTCCATATCTACTTCAAACAACTTCGAACCTTAAGTGTGTCACCCTACGGTTCGTGAATATGCATATGATGAAGACACCTCTCCCATCAATAACCATCACGGATCCGAGATCCATAACGGCTATATACTCAACGATTACTTCGTGATCGATTGAACCAATTAACATACGAAACCAATTCCCTTTGTCTCGGGCATTCTACTTATCCGAGGTTTGATCGTCAAGATCTTCATACCTAGTTCTTCCTCACATCGATAAGTACTCTTTACTCGTTCCATGTTATGTCATCCCTTGTGACCTAGTCACATGCTTGCGAGCTATCTAGATGACATTCCGCCAAGAGGGCCCAGAGTATATCTATCCGTCATATGGATGGACAAATCCCAATCTTGGTTTATGCGCTTCAACACATACTTTCAGAATACCCAATGACACCTTTATAACCGCCCAGTTACGAAGCGGCGTTTGATGTCATCAAAGTACCCATCCGGTGATGGTGATTAACATAACCTCATGGTCGAAGGATTAGGTTACTATGTATTTCAAAGCTTACAGCAATACGAACTTAATGACTTGATCTTATGCTACGCTTACTATGGGTGTGTGTCCATCATATCATTCTCCTAATGATATAACCTTGTTATTAATCACATCCAATGTCTATGATCAGGAAACCATGATCATCAATCAATCAACAAGCTAGTTCAACAAGAGGCTTACTAGGGACTCTTTTATGTTTACAAAACACACATGTATTATTGTTCCCTAATAATACAATTATAGCATGGGATGTAAACATTCATCATAAACACAAAGATATAATAATAATCTCTTTTATTATTGCCTCTTGGGTATATCTCCAACAGACCCCTCACCCCCCCATTCATGTTGTGGTAACCCCTCCACATTAAAATGCCTCTTCACATTCCCTTTTAAAGTCTCCACTTTAAATGCATTAAGTTTCTCCAAATTTAATGCTCTCTCATTTAATAAAAACTCTTTTATTAAATTTATTCAGAATTTTGTTAATTACTTTAATTAACAAACATTCACATATAGCCCCTTGCAATATTTCAATATCACATGCAGAACCACCTTCTGCAATTTCACCCGAAACAATTTCCGGTTTCTATTGAAACAATTCCTGCGCTTTGCAATTCTTTCATCTGAAACATATGTGCTCCAAAATGGTGTCCAGTAACTCTTAAGTGTGCCACCCTACGGTTCACAAATAATGCAGACATGATCGAGACCCTTCTCCGATCAATAATCAGCAGCGGGACCTGGAGATCCGTACTGACTCCTACACATTCAACGATGACTCCTGTGATCGTGAGAACCTTTAACGCTTGTAACTAAATCCCTTTGTCTCTCGATATATTACATTTCCAAGATTCGATCATCGGTATCTCCATACTTAGTTTGATCTCGTTACCGACATGCACTCTTTTCTCGTTCCCGTGATATAACATTCTAGTGATCACATCACTTGCTTGCAAGCTATCCTAATGTGATATCACTGAGAGGGCTCAGAGTATATCTATCCGTCATCTGGATTGACAAATTCTACTCTTGATCCATGAGCCTCAATATAACACCTTCGTAGTACTGAACCCATCTTTATAGTCACCCTATTACGGTGTGACGTTTGATGTTATCAAGATACTCTTCCGGTGTTAACAATTAACATGATCTCATGGTCTAAGGATAAAGATTACTTCGTATGATGTTATAGCAATATAAACATAATGACTTGATCGTAATGCTATACTTCGGTTGAATGTTCATCACATCATTTCACAAATGCTGTGACCTTGTTATTAACAACATCCAATGTCCATGATCAGGAAACCTTGATCATCTTGTTAATCAACAAGCTAGTCTATAAGAGAGGCATAACTAGGAACCCTTTTTGTTTATTAAACACACATGTATTGATGTTTCCTATCAATACAATTATAGCATGCAAAATAAACATCTACCATATACAAGGAATACATAATAACAACTTTATTATTGCCTCTCAGGGCATATTTCCTTCAAGATATCAATTGGAGGTCTCCCCAAAAGTGAGGAAACCTTTATTGAATATTGTGTGTATTTTCTGGTCAAAATACCCCACTATATATAGGGGGAAGGGGAGGTACTCCCTCCCTCAAAGTCCCGAGGTGGGACTAAATAAGGGAGGAGATGGGGGAGGCGCCGCCGGCCACCCCCACCATCGGCCCCATGTGAGGGGGCTGGCTCACTAGGGCTCCGGCCACCCCCTTGGCCCCTCGTAGGGGTTCAGCCCCCTCTTGGGCCCTTTCCCCTCTGTGATTTGGCCCATTAAGCCTTTTGACCATTAATTGATTTTCTCTTTTATTAAATAATTATGAATAAATGAATAAATCAATATTTAACATTCATTCACATATTATTCAATCTCCGTGGCTATGGAACACCTTCCACCTCCACTTTGGACATCCTTCGGACTTACCGAAACCCTTCCGGTTTTCTCTCTTCTCTTCTTCGGTGATTCTACCGATCCTATAAACACTATCTAAGCATCACTAAGCCCTTAAGAGTGATACCCCATGGTTCGGGAATACTCCATACATGGTCGACAAAGGGACCTGGATGGCCATGTGACCCATGTGCATTCCATGAAGATCTTTCGTTGTTTGAACCGTGATTGTCGGGTCTTATTCCTTTTGTCTCTCGATACTTGTCCGAGATCTGATCAATGACATCACCATGTCGGGTTCAATCTCGTTACCGACAAATGCTATTTGGCTCGTTTCGACAAGTGATATCCCTGTGTTCAAATCACACGCTGCGCAACTATTGGATACAACTTCTCCGAGTAGGCCCTCAAGTATTTTTCCATCACGCAGATGGACAAATCCTGCTCTCAACATATATTGCCTAAACAGTTCCTCCGAATACCCGAACACACCTTTATGATGACTGTATTACCAAGTGAGTTTGATGATATCAAAGCACCCCCGGGAGACAGTGATTGATATAGCCTCACGGTCTAAGGAATAGTCTACTAGGTCTATTCTAATCATCGTAACTTGAACTTCATGACATGATCGGGTCACGATGTTTAGGTTGGGTATTGGTTCATCATCTCAGTCTTAGAATAAGATAACTCTATTTCCTACTGGCATAAATGCCACATGATCAGGAAACCTTGATCATCTGTTGACCAATGAACCAGTGACTAGAGTTTCACCGGGAACCCCTGGTTGTTTATATATCACATATTTATTGATGTTTCATTTTAATACAGTTATAGCATGATATAAAACTTATTCATAAACTTTATGAAATATGATAATAGTCCTTATTACTATTTGTCTCTAGGGCATATTTCCAATAGTTTAAACCGTGACTGTCGTGTCTTATTCCTTTTGTCTCTCGATACTTGCATTGTCCGAGATCTGATCAATGACATTACCATGCCAGGTTCAATATCGTTACAGACAAATGCTACTTGACTCGTTCCGACAAGTGATATCCCTGTGATCAAATCACACGATGCGCATCTATTAGATATAACTTCTCAGAGTGGGCCCTCAAGTATCTTTCCGTCACGCGGATGGACAAATCCCGCTCTTGACGTATAATGCCTCTATTGTTCCTCCGAATACCTAAACACACCTTTATGATCACTTTTTAACCAAGTGACGTTTGATGCTATCAAAGTACCCTCGGGAGACAGCGATTGATATAGCCTCACGGTCTAAGAAATAGTCTACTAGGTCTATTCTAATCATCGTAACTTGAACTTCGTGACATGATCTGATCGGGTCATGATGTTTAGGTTGGATATTAGTTCATCATCTCATTCTCAAAATAAGATGACTACATTTCCAACTGGCATAAATGCCACATGATCAGGAAACCTTGGTCATCTGTTGACCAATAAACCAGTGACTAGAGTTTCACCGGAAACCCCTGGTTGTTTATATATCCCACGTGTATTGAGGTTTCCTTTCAGTACAGTTATAGCATGATATAAAACTTAATCATAAACTTTATGAAATATGATAATAATCCTTATTATTATTTGTCTCTAGGGCATATTTCCAACACAATGTACCTTTCTGTCACGAGGGTGAATAAATCCCAATCTTGATGCATATGCCTCAACATATCTCTCTGAAATACCTAATAAACACCTTTATGATCAGCTTGTTACGGTGTGACGGTTGATACAAAGACAACCTCGGGTGATAGTGATTATATATGATTTCACGGTCTAAGGAGTAGGATACTTCATTTCTAATTATTGCAACGATGAACTGTGTGACTTGATCGTGTCATAATATTTATATTGGATACAACGTCCATCACATCATTCACTAATAATATGACTCATTGTCAATTGATATAAATGTACATGATCAAAAAACCTTAATTAATCAGTTGTCCAATGAACTATTTGAATATAGGCTAATAGGGAATTTGGTTTGCTTACATACCACACATCTATCAATGTTTCTAGTTCTTAATGAAATATGATAATAAACACTCTCTGTTATTTGCCTCTAGGGCATATTTCCAACATCATCTGCACCCACACTCAGGGAGGCAACGAAGTTGAGATGCATGTAAATATACTTTTCCCCACTAGGAACCAATTCCCAGTAGGATTCTAGTAGGGGCATGAGCGACGGGAGCTTCACGGTGTCACCGGTGAAAGGGTAAAGGAGCAAGACCATGGCGGTGCCTCGACGGTTCGTCCGCATAAGGAGGAGGCCTTTGACTGACACAAGAAGTTGGTGGTCACTTAAGAGCAGGATCCGGACACGAATGAAGGATCAAGTGGATGGATTGAAGAAGTGTTTCTTTACATCTGCTGGGTGGACGCGAGGGGCGCAGGTGAAAGTGTGGGTCAACGATGCCGTGTCCGAGCGGGCTATTTTTATTAAGATTAAAACTCTATTTCATGATAGAGTATTTTTAAAAGAGTATTTAAGAGAATTAGAAAGTATCAAGTGAACATCAAATCCTCCAATCTTTAATACTCTAGAGGAATACGAGTGAAATAAACAAAATTGATGGAGTAGCCAGGCCCAGGGATCGATATCGTGTGAGGCACAACAGCCCACTCTCACCGCCTCTCCGGCCCCACCTATCGGACACCCCCGGTACAAACAACACACGGGCACTGCCCTACCTCATCCCCGCACACACAGTCAAAACTTTTCCCCACCCGAGAAACCCTCGCCGCCTGCAGCTACCATGCCACCGCCGGTACCGGCGCTGCCGGAAGAAGCCGTTGAGGATACGACGCTCCTGGAAGAGATTCTAGAGCAGATCTTCCTCCGCCTCCCGCCGGACGAGCCGGCGTGCCTCGTGCGCGCCTCCCTCGCCAGCAAGCTCTGGCTCGCCCTCCTCACTGGCCCTCGCTTCCGCAGTCGCTACCGCGAGCACCATGGAGCTCCGCCCATGTTCGGCCTCCTCAAATCCTCGCCCTGGATTTCCACGGCGCCGATCCCTGCTGTCCCACCTTTCGTCTCCACCATGGGATTCCGCGCACGGGTCCCCGACAAAGGTTGGGGGCATAGGGACTACGCCGCGTGGGACTGCCGCCATGGTCGCGTTCTTCTCGACGAAATAATGGCAGAGCCCAACCTCGCCGTTTGGGACCCCATGACGGGCCGCCGGAGGGAGCTGCAAGAGCCCGAGGTCGTTGTGTACGGCTATGGAAATTATGCGGCCGCGGTGCTCTGCGCCGTGAGCGGCTGTGACCACCTCGCGTGTCATGAGGGCCCCTTCCGGGTCGTCTTCTTCTCCCTGCACAAGGTTGGTGGTGATAGTTTGGTTGCACAAGCGCGCGTGTCCTCGCCGGAGACGTGGGACTGTAGCAAGCCGTGCTCGGATTTTCATCGTGCTGGGTCTGGTGGAGCGAGGCATGCTCTGGTGTTTCTGTTCACAACAATGGATACATATATCCAAGACCCCCTGTCCTGGTCAACGACGCACTCCACTTGATGCTCCTGCATGATGGCCCTGATAATGTTCGTTATACACAAATTCTAAAATACGACTTGAGCTCTAATTGCTTATCATTGATTGATGTGCCAAAGGAGGGTGCTAACATGCGCATGGTCTTTGTCTCTATCCTCTTGGCGATGGAGGATGGCAGTTTGGGGTTTGCACACTTGAAGAGGTTAACCCTCTTTATATGGTCAAGACATACAGGTTCGGACAGATTTGCAGCATGGACTCAGCGTAGGGTCATTGATATCAAAAATCTCCTACCCATTGAAAATCCCAGAGAAGATATTAGGCTGCTTGGTTCTGTAGAGGGCAATGATATCATTTTTGTGTCCACGGACCTTGGCATCTACAAGATTAATCTTAAGTCACTACGGCAGAAGAAGATATCAAACGAAAAATATTTGATTTCTGTGATTCCGTATATGAGTTTCTACAATCCACAAGGTATATATATCTGTATCTATTTTTGTGATTTGGAAACTGCTCTGAAGTACTTGTATACCACTTAGCGAACAAGCAAAATATTTAATGTCTAATCAGATTGAAAGCTTTATTTGATGCTCCAGTTGTGATATATTTATGTGCTAGAGCAAGCTTGTGCTATGTAACATTCAAATGTTACACCTAATTACGCTTATGCCTACTGAATTGACAACTTGTAAAGTTATAATGTTATCTCTTTTTTGGAATCATGCTGCCAAATCTGTTTTGCAGAAAAGGGTGAGACCATGTGACGTGGCACAATGTATGGTTGATATGCTTAAGAAAAGGAGGCCACTCTCATCAGGAAGAAGGATGACCAACTTGGATGCGACATGGGTCTTTTGACGAATGATGTCGCTATTTAGTAGTGGGTTCAGTGCAGTGTTGCTTGTTTTCTCGTCTTGTTTTCTTTTGTGAGTAAGCTTGGCAATTTCACCATGTTGTTGATGTGTGTAAATGGGTGAAGAGATTCTCTTGTAACGAAGCTCTAGCTTTTTATTTGCAGCAAACATGTGCTCCGTTGTTTAGTTTGTCTAACAAATGCACTGCAGACAATAGCTCTGTCTCACCATTTTAAAAACTGCAGTTTGCTCTCGCGTTTTTCATCAATCTCTAAGTTCATATAGATGAGCAGATGATGTGAGCACACCTAAAGCTAGTTGTTTCTGTTTCCCAAGAGATGATGGTTTCTGAATGCTGGCTTGCTATTATGCCTTAATTAGTCTTGTGAATTTAATTAGTGCTGCATGCTGAGTATTGATCTTACAGCAGTTTTTAGCAAGCAATTTTGCTGAAGAGTATAGCATGTAACTGAATCATGAGCTATAAGTTTATGGAACTACAGGATATGGGACTGCATGGTTGCATGAAAACTGAACATAGCATGTATTTGCTATAGTTGCAAGAAGAAGACACAATAGTAGTAAGATGATGTTCATATTTTTGGTCACATAGTGTAAGGCTGCAGTGACCATTGCGCTTGTTTTTTTTGGTTAACCATAATTTCCAGTCTGGTTTCATAGATTTTTCTTGTCAAAATCATGGATGCACATTTCTCTTTGCTTTCTGTTAGAGGTTTGGATCTGTTCAAACACCTGATACCGAAGTAACCTTGCCTTGTTAGTTGGTTGATTCTCTACATGCCATATAAATAGCTTGGATTACATGACCTACCCGTCTCTTACATATTTTCTTCATATGTGCGAGTTCTTGGTGTGGGTAATTTTCTCACATACGGTCTTATTAGCTGGAGAATTGCTTGTTATGGTGGTTGGGTATGTTGAGTCTTGTGATGAACCATGTCACCAGCTTGTTGTTGGCTTTGTCTTACAGTTTGCTCTCACAGCTTTTATTGATACAATCTCTCAATCTGATCCCAGCTTTGATTGATAGAATCTCCGAATCCAATCCCAGCTTGGTTCAATTTCTGAAGGTCCTTGGATGATGAGGGCATGCCCAGAGCTGCTATTTTCTTTGGCCCAAGAGATTGCTATATTTGGCTTGCGCGTGCTGGATCGCTGATAAATCTTAAATAACCTTGTGTCCTGAACTTGTACTGAATGTCAAAGTGCTGCTGTTAGTTACTGTAGATGTTTTCTTACAGCAGCACACACTGGTTCAGGAGGAGACTTGCTTAACCTTGTAGGGAAGCGCCAAATGGAAGGAACTTAGGATCACAAGTAGCAGAAACAAGAGCCACTGCATTTGGGTTTGTAATCACAGAAATGAAACTATATGACTTCTTGAGTTACCTTGATGCTGAAGTTCTCATCGCTAAGTACGTGTCTGGAATTTGGAAGGTTCAGTCAAGCCATGCAAGATGAAAAAAAAGAGCTGCTCCTCTTCCTTGAACTTGAGATATCATGTCCATTAATGCATTTCTTCATGTTATGTAATCATACGAGTAAAAAATAGTCGGGCATGCTGAAGAGCAGGGTTAATTGCTCCTTGTGGATTTGCTGAACGCGAGCTCAGTTGCATCGTTTAGAAAATTTGAGGAGTTCAAAAGTTTCAGGTATTCTGATTTTTTTTGAAGGGCAGGTAGCTCCCAGTGGCCATCCATAGGACGGTCCGATGGCCCTGAAGAGCTACGATCTCCCCACGCTATAGAAAATATCGAGCAAACGAAGGAGGAACTTATCCATTATCCACATCTTCAACCCAGCTCAAAAATTGAGAGACTGGTTGGGTTTTTGTGTCCACTGTCCAATTCGTCAATGACAATGTTCTAGACAAGGCAAAATTTGTCAGTGTTTGCCTAGCAATTGGTGTATAGGCAGATGCTCTGCTGAAACAGAGAATGGTGAGATCCAGGCAACTTGTTAGCCATAACTTGGCTGAGTACAGAGGAATGGTGTCAACAGTTATCTATATCTCATATCCAAGTATCCAGCTAGATCATTGCTGATTCGAAATTTGAGTTGATTGTACTTTTTGGTTTGATTGCCCACGCGCCAAGTACAGCACAGTTGTCGTGGAACACAATCACAACGAAAGACATAGTACATACATACACCTATGTAATGTAAGGTAGTACGTGGCAGCAAGGCTAGTTGTGTCGCCTGCAGTTGGCTCTGACCTCGCCGGGCTGGTTCTGCGCGCTCATCCTCAGCATGGAGCTCACGAACGCCTCGAAGAACTGCCCCTGCGACGCCGCGTACAGCGCCACCATCCGCCGCGTCTTGGGGTGCGTCAGCAGCGCCTCGTCCGACGCCAGCAGCCCGCGCCCGCTCTGCAGCATCTTGAAGTAGGCGTTGTCGAACGCCGCCGACGTCGGGTCCATCCAGGCCCCGGCGCCCCTCGCCGTGTTGTTCGCCGGGCACGCCCTCCGCAGCGCCGCAGCGAACGACGGCCTCAGCGCCGGGTCCGCTCCGCCGCCGCCGGGGAAGCCGCGGATGCGGGTCTCGAAGGAGGAGCAGTGCGCGAACCCCAGCGTGTGGGCGCCCGAGAGCACGACCAGGTCCTTGGCCGACAGCCCCACCGCGTGGAACGCCTGCTTCAGCTGCTCGAAGGTCGCCCCCGGGCCCGGAAGCGCCGAGGTGGTGTCGCTGGCGAGCGACACCCGCCCGTCCCCGCGGCCGAGAGGGACCGCCCAGGACGGCCCGCCGGAGAGCGCGACGGCGTCCCGGGCGGCGAGGGCCAGGATGTCGGCGCAGGAGACGACGCCCGGGCAGAGGGACTCGACGGCCGTCTTGGCGTTGTCGACGACGAAGAAGGCGTGGAGGGAGGCGTTGGGCGGCCCGTCCTTCTCCGCCGTGTTGTTGGACGTGGAGTCGAGGAGCACGGAGCCGTCGCAGCCCCTGACGAAGCAGTCGTGGAAGTGGAGCCGGAGCAGGCCGGCGGGGACGGTGCGGTCCTTGGCTATGGCCTGCTTCACCGCCGCCGTCACGGCCGCTTCCGCCTTCGGGCAGCTCTGGCGGTAGTGGTCAAGGCTCAGCGCGTGGCCGCCGCCGCCGCTCAGGCTCACGAGCACTATTACTAGTCCACGCACCGCCAAGCAGGACCAGCGGCCGCGATGCCGATCAGAATGTGGCTGCGGCGCCATAAATTCGCTACTCGACCAGCTGCTTGCAGCATGTGTTGGCACAGAGAGTGAGCAGCTCGCTATGGCTTTAATCAAACAATCCCTGGATGAATGCAGGCATGTCTCCAAACTAGTGCAGCATAACAAGTGGTATATCCATGCACCATGATGCATCTACACATGGATCGGTCTCCTCCCTCTGCCCTGAATATATATGCATTTTTTCCCCTCCAAGTGCGTGTCTAGCTGGTTATAGTACCAACATAAGTGTACGTGCAGAAAATTATTCTCTGTTTCACGGCATCGGTTACCCAAAAGGGAATAAAATGATGAGGAAACACATCATCTTTGCTAGTACTTGCTACTAGTTGATATTCGGTTAAACTTAGTACCAGAGTGCAGACTTTTGGCTTTGGGCACCAGAAAATTTTGTACTAAGTAAGGGTAAGGCTAAGTTCAACGGCCCCGTATTTCGGACATCGATTTCGTCCGATTCAATCCATTTACGGAATGGATCCGGGCTCCAGAAAAAAATATAGTATGGGCAACACCAACGATACGTGCAAATGGATTGAGATCGTCCTATTTTTTCTGAAGGGACAAAGAGCAAGGCCGAGTAGCCCTGTAAGTGGGCACGTCCACGGCCGTGGACAGCCGTGAACGCGCCGTTTCGACTAATAATTGTTGCTGTTTTTTTTTAAAGTTTAATCGGACTGACGGACATCCGGCGACACGAAGCGGTTTTTAAGTAGGCAAAATGGCAATCCTAATTAATTAAACGGAAATAAATGGCAAGCCCAAAACAACCATGTGCGTGCCCACTTACAGGCCTAAGGCTGAGCGGTGTCCCGCAAATGGACAGTGTCTCGCGGACTGGTCCATTTTGCCGTATTTTCATATCCAAATTTGGGCTGGCTTTGTGGGGGCGCGGACAGACCGCGGGTCCATATGGTGCCTCTTTTGTTTGGCTCGTGTCCTCCACCAAACTCCAACACGCACTCTCTTCGTCAACTCTCACTCAACTGCCACCCACCGCCGCCGAGCCCTAGGCGATCCACGGAGACCCCCCCAACGACGTGCTCGATGTCGTGCCAGTCATCTTGCCCGACCCTATGCCCATGGCTCCACCGCCAGTGGCCGCCCAAGAAAGGCCGCAGCAGCCGGTGCTCTGGTCAAGTTGAAGAAGGACTTGACACTAGAGCAAAGGATGACGGAGTCGAGGAAGCAAGATGGCTGCAGAGACAACAGTAGGAACCGGCTAGCCGCTGCCGTTGCGGCCCAAGAAAGGGCGACAGACATGCAACATGTCGCCGCCATTCAAGCCCTTGCCAATGCCGACGGAATAGCCGCCCAAGCCACCGCCCACACGATGTGCTCATGCTTAAGGAGCAGACACTGACCACTATCCTAGCAGGTGCGGTAAGCAATGGATCGTCCCGAACAATCCCAGATGATCTCTTGCTCAAGGGCACGCCACGACGTCATCCCAGTTCAGTGGCTCGAGGACACATCACCGGGGGTCATTGAGTCCTTGCATGTAGGTCACATCGACTTGAACGCCACCCTGGTGATTGGATCGTCAGGGGTCAGGCAAAGGAAGCCCACAAGGCTCTTGGCAACTGACACCGTGCTCGACCCCCATAACTTGTTTGTCGAAATGTCGAAGCCAACTGATTCACCATTTGAACCAATATAAATTCCTTTTGCTTGCTATGCCTCCATATATTCACTATGAATGTGCTCGACCCGACGACATATGTAGCAGACCTTCTTCATCGATGGGGACAAGACCATGACTGCCATGATCAATGAGGCGGGCTACAACGAGACCCGACATACCACCCAACATGACACCCAACAAGCCACCCAACTGACACCCAACAAAACCACCCAACACGAAACCCAACAGGACACCCACCAAAAGACCCAACAAGACCGTGTTTCCATCGATGAGGAGCCATTGTTCAAGGACGAGCTCCCTTGCACTGTTGGAGCAAAAGGAGGGTCCAAAAGAACCATATCATACACCGACCTTGAGGACGTGGTGCTTTGCGAGGCTTAGATGGAAATTGGACAAGATTCATTTTGTGGTGCGGAGCAAAAGGGAAGGACATTTTGGAAGAAGATTTTCAACTACTTCCATGAGTACAGACACTTGGGTGAGCACCCTTTTGAAAGATCAAAATGAAAACTCTCTTACAAAAAGTTGGTCCTTTATCGAAGAGCGATGCATCAAGTTTAACGCTTCAGATGACGGTGAAGAAGAGAAAAGTTAGTAGCATTGGCATGGAAGACATGGTATATTTATTTGAACTCAAAATATGTGAAAAAGTTGTGATATGTGTATATGGTATTCCGTCTTTCTACTTGCAAAACCTTGCTATGTGTAGGTGTTGCAAGCTTTGAATCACTTCAAGATTTCCCATGAAGGAAAATAACTCAACATGGTCCATTGTTGGAAGGAAATCAAGGATTGTTCCAAGTGGCAAGAGATCTATGTGTTATGAACCAATAATGGAGGCTCCAATGCAAATCAAGAGACACAATGCTATGTCATTGATGGTGCCACCCCAAATGCGTCCGGGATATCAAAGAGGACGAGTGGAGGATCAAATCCAAGGCGGATGCAAAGTGTGAGGCTTCCTTGTCGGCATTGCAAGATTAGATTAAGACAATGCTAACCGAGAAGGATGTGTCAAGTGATAAGAGGGAAGAGAAGAAGAGCCGGGAAAACGAGGAGGTTGTGAAGAGATTCTATGATATGCAACATAGGAAGCTTGGAATTGAAGAGATCAATGCTCGTGCAAGAGATAAGGAAGTAGATAACAAGCAAAAGGAATTGGAGCTTGCCCTACTCACCAAGGATGGCAAGATCATCACAACTCCCATGACCGAGGACATGGATTCAAGTAAGCGGTTATGGTTGGAAGATAAGAAGAATATGATCCATGAGCGAGATGTGTGATTCACTCGATCACTTCAATTTGTGTGTTTCATGAATTATGTGTCTCATCCTTTTGGCACCTTTGTGTAAACCAGGGATGTCGTTGATAATTTGCTTCCATTTTCATTAAATTAGGACTATTTATGTGTGTGGATTGTGCAAAATAAAATAAAAGATAAAAATTGCCAAGCCGCGGACAAATGGGGGACACTGTTGGGTGTAGTGGTCTGTCTTACTCATGTTGGGGAACACGCAATGGAAAAAGTTCTCTCGAGAGCGCGAACAAAAACGACGATCTAATCTACGTATATACATGTAAGGGATGGATAAATCATCATACCCTTGATAAAAACAAGCATAAAACGTTCAAGAACGTTGGTCGATGTAGATCTCATCGCGATCTGATCTAGCACCGCAACAGGTGGCACCTCCAGTACATGCACATGTACGTCTCGATGACTTCTCCTTGATCCAAAAAGAGTAGAGGGAGAGGTAGATTGGATCTAGGCCAGCAGCATGACGGGGTGGTTGCTATAGTGGAGATCACGCGAGCAAGGCTTCACCATCTTGCGCAGAAGGAGGAAGGAGGAGAAGAAGGAGGTTCTAGAGATTGGGGATGGGTGTAAACCTGCCCTATGCGCCTCTCCACCTTATATAGGCATGGGGAAGGGGCTTGTTCCCAAAGCCTCCTCGGTCGGTGGCCAACGCCCCTCCCCCCCAAAGTTTCCTTCATCTTGCCCCCAAGGGTTTTCCTTGGGCGCATGAACCTAGTGGGACAGGGCTCCTAGTCCCATGTGGTGCCATCCACTAGTCCTTATGGATCCTTTGGGGGTAGGTGAGCCCCATCATGGGACCTACCGTAGCCTTCTAGAAAATTTTAGTACTCTACCAAAAAGATCCTGTAACTTTTTTTGAAAATCCAAATCCAACTTTCTTATATGAAACTTTATCTCCGGACCACTTAGAAGCTCCTCCTCATGGCTTGGATCCAATCCGAGAACCCGAACAAATTTTGCTCTCACCAGTATAAATATCCGGAGCTACCCTAGCATTACTGAAATTTAAGCGTGTCAGCCTACGGGTTTGAGAACATGAAGATATGATCAACACACCTCTTCGATCAATAATTATTAGCGGGACCTAGATAACCTTAATGACTCCCACAAATTCAATGAAGATTGTTATTGGTTTGAACCAGGTTGTCTAGGATTGAAACAGTAATGTAATACATTCCCTTTTTCTCGTGATATTTTACTTACCCAAGATCTGATCGTTGGTATTCTATAATCAACATCTTGATTACTATACCTAGATCTATCTCGTCATCGGTAGATACTCTTTACTCGTACTATAATACAACATACCATGTGTCCAAACTCATTGTTCACGTGGTTGCAAGCGATGTAGGATGTGTATTACCGAGTGGGCTCAGAGTATATCTCTCCGGCACTTGGATGAAAAATCCTAGTCTTAATTCATGCAAATCAACAAACACTTTCTGAAGTACCTGAAAGACACCTTTTGTAGTCACCATGTTATGGTATGACGGTTGATATCCCAAAGCATTCTTTTGGTATAAGTTTGGCAATTTAAATTTTTGTGACCCAATCTTATTGTTATGCTTAGTTGGATCTGTCCATCATGTCATTCTCCTAATGGTATAATCTCATTATTAATTTACAACACATGTCTATGTCCAAGAAATCATAACCATCATTAATCAACGAGTTAGACCTTAGTAGAGGCTCACTAGGGACACAATATTGTTTATGCAACCATATAAGTATCATGTTTCATGTTAGTACAATTATAGGATGGAATATAAAAATTTATCATGAACTGGAAATATAATAATAACAATTTATTATTTTCTCTATGGCATATTTTCAACAGTCTCCCACTTGGACATACTAGATTCAGTAATCTAGATTACATTGGAAAATATCTAACACGCATGGACTCTACGTGTTGATCATGTTTTACTCGTGAAAGAGGTTTAGTGATTAAAATAAAATGGTAAGGTAGTAAGAGATATTGCCTTTGTAATCAAGATGAAACTATTCAATACATCTTTATTACATACCCTTCCGCAAACATCATCATTTGGGAATTATATACACATGGCTTTCGGTACATCTTCACCTAAAAATAATACCAACATTTTTGACAACTGGATTCCTAGTATAAATAAGAAAGATAAAGTATAAATCCGAGTGGGTGTTTGTGTTTTAGTTTGGGTCCATATGAAATGCGTCGCAGTGATATTACTTTTAACTCAGTACAAAAATTACTTCTTTTATATAGGCCATATCTCTTATGTGGTGTTAGCTGCAACCAATGGAAATGCGACATGCTTTCGATATTGGGTGCAACCAACTGAAAGCGGTTACACAGAATATATATTGTTATAAACATGACAAGCAAATAACAAAAAATGAAAATAAAACCACAACAGCCACAAGATTTAACGTGGAAAACATTTCTAACAAAAAGAGAAAAAAGCACGGACGTAAGCCAACAAAACTTCACTATATGAGGAATGTTTACACAACATCGGGAATTATTAGATCGACTTATTCCAATCGACAGCTTACAAGAGGTATATATAACATTAAAAACCTAGATCTTAAATTATCTATACCGACGACGAGCCTCGTTCCGCTCGTGTGAAGTTAGCCTACTTAATAAATTTGGATCACAACTTTTTTTTAAATATACGTCCTAGGAGATTTATCGTTTTCATAGAAGAAGGGTCAAGCGGCCGAGCATGTATAAATTTGGATCACAACTTCAACATATATAACGAGTCTATCTTAGAATAACATGTTGATGCAGTGTCACTTCTTGTTTTACTTTTTTTTATTTTAGATGGCTCAAACATGTTGAGATCTTATATGACCCATGTTGATCGAGAATTAAGTTAGGACTCAGTTTGCGTCATAATTATTTGTGTATCCATGAGTTTGCAACCGAGAAGAAAAAAATAATCCAGTATATTTATTTCAACGTACAAATTCTCGATCGACTGAGAACTGGTGGTCACACTCATCATTTTCCGCTCAGCGAATCATCCGTGAGACAACGCGCGTGAGGAATACAATTAGAAGTTCACGAGTGTAGTATATACCAGAAACCTGATAAGTTTCATCATAGAATACGGACATTTGCGTGTTCCGCAAAAAGAATGTTCACAACGATCGAGAATGTATGAAAATCAGTGGATTCCACTCCAGGCCACATTGCTCTGGATCCATATGCGCGCTTTACAAGGCCTTTGCACATCTGTGTATGTCGACGCGCGCATGTGACCGTGTTGTCAGTGTACGTGACCAGCTTAAAACAAGTACAATAAAGTCCAGTCAGCAGACTATAAGATTTAAAATAGAATATTTATGCTTAGTTGGATGAGAGAGAAGAGGAGAGAGAAGAGGAGTGGGTGCTTAGTTAAGAGCCAGCTGCAGCACATGCTTATAGGCACTATATAAGAGTGAAAAGTGGGTCATACATTAATAAAGTAGTATATTTTTACCTCTAACTATTGTACATATTGACTATTAAATTGACTTTAAATGACATGGACACAGCTGACTCTACTATTGCCTTGTCTTAGGTGGCAGCCTGGGCCGGGCAGAGAACTGAGAGGGAAATGGACAGATCTAGCTATAGAGATGCTCTGACACGACACCTACCATGCATGCGTACAAACGCAAGCGTGCTGCATAGATGAGCTCGTGTTGAGCGCGCGCGTGAGGCGTGAAGCCACCTAGCAAGACACGTGCATGTTACTCAGTGCAGTGCGCAGTGCGGTTGGTGTGTACGTGCTTGGACCAAACCGCCCGCCCATGCAGCACTATCCATCGCGTGCCTTAGCTTTGGCATCATTATCTAACCTTTTCCACTTATCCACCACTCCATTCCGGATGATTTCTTATTTTTAAAAGGTTGTTTTTTTGCCATAATTGCACTGATGTATTAATAATTATTAGTAATGAGAATTATAAATGTGTTCTTGGACCAGAAATTATTAATAGCACTATCCATCGTGTGCTATTATTGACCTTTCCACTTATTGACCACTCCGTTCCTGATTATTATTATTATTATTTGAAGAAAAGGCTTAGTGTGAATATGAAGAAAATGCTAAACCTAAGAGCATCTTGGGCCGCAAGGCCTAAAGGGCTTCCTAAGCGGTACTGGACACAAAATCGTGCCTAGCGCGTCCCTAAAGGTGTGTTCTGTCTGACTCAGCCCATTAGGGTGTCCGACGTATCCAACCCGCCCCGCGCCAGAGGGAGTTTTTGGGCACTTCACACAGAAGCAGTGCGCCCCACCACGTCAGCTACAGACAGGCGGGTTCCACTTGCCATCGACCGAGTCTCCATTTTTCCTCCCGCCCGTTGTGACGCCTCTCTTTATTTCTCCCACCCCTGCCAAATTGTGACTCTTGACACCATCCTTTTCATGCCGATAGGTCACCACCGAAGCCCTCCCCCTTGCTGTCCGAGTTACCAACCGCTACCAAGCTTCCGCTGACGTTCGCTGGTCTTCCATGTGCTCTATGCGTCCTCACACACTCGCCTCGCGCGCACGTTGTTTGGTTGTTTGCCTCGGCAGGTTCCTTTCCTAATTTTTGCCACCATCATTGCTGAGCAGGTGATTGATGGCTTCTTTTATGATGTATGGACTATGGACAACGACGATGAGATGATGATCTATGCATTTATGGACGAGGAGGCCGCTGCTGCTGATGACCAAGTGGAGCACTTGACAATCTTTGCATGTTTTCTACAACTGCAAGCCGAAGAGCTAAATAATGCCGCTCCCAAACATGGAGGATCGTCGGTTGGGAGGCGAAAGATAAAGCTGAGGTAGAGGATAGATGGCATGCCATGCTATGCACCGACTACTCCGCGAAGAATGCAACATATACCCCCAAGGATTTCTGTCGGTGTTATATGATGAACAAGAAATTTCTCATGCGCCTGGCGCATGGTGTGAGGGCGTACGACTCCTATTTCAGACTGAAAAGAGACGCCATGGGAATGGTAGGTTTCTCCTCAATTTAGAAATGCACACCTGCCAGAAGGATGCTTGATTATGGATTCCCTAGTGATGCAAAAGATGAGTACATGCACATGGCTGAGTCCACAACCACTTAAGCCATGTACGGATTCTGCAAGGCGGGGATGAGAGTGTTTGAGTATACCTATTAGAGAGGGCCAAATGAAGCAAATAATGCTAGGAGTATGGCACAAAACGTAGCAAGTAGATTTCCTAGGATGCTTGTGAGGATTGATTGTATGCACTAGTCATGAAAGATTTGTCCCTTTTCTTGGCAAGATTTGTATAGAGGTCATCATGGATATTGCAATGTGATACTTGAAGTTGTGGCAGATCAAGACTTGTGAATTTTGCATGCTTTTTTGGTATGTATGAATCTCACAATGACATCAATGTGTTGCTACGCTCTCCGGTGTTTGCAAAACTTGCTGAAGGTCATGCTCTAGAGTGCAACTATGAGATCAGTGACCACCCATATATATATCAAAGGGTACTACCTAGTGATGTCATCTATCCAAAATGGTTGGTATTTGTGAAGACAATTTCCAACCCTCTAGGTCCGACAAAGTACCACTTTGCTTTGCGCTAGGAGAGTTGCAGGAAAGATGTCGAGCGAGCATTTGGAGGTGCCATCAGACTCTCCCTGACGAGGGGCAACCTCGGCAATGTCCATGGAGAAGGACTTAGGGTTTTGCGTAAAAGAAAACTCTGGTGATTTCGTCGGATATCAGAAGAACAATAGAATGATAGTCACCTGAATATTTGGTGAATCGCACTATTACAGATCGCTTGGGGATTGTTCGGTGATCTCGCCTAGGCTTCTCCCGTCCTATATATAATAGGCCGGGTCTCAAAGCTATATGCGGATAGGTTACATATACATGAATACAATACCAACACAATGTCTGTCCTTTTTCCCTCTTTCCTAATACAACTATAGCCTTTGTCGGTTGCTCTTTTGGACCATCATCTTGACTCTTCATGGCCCATAAGCCTTTCTGCAGGCCTGGGTAGCAAATCATAGGTATCCGAGTAATCATACCTATGTCAATAGCCCCCGAGACTCTACCTGGATCGTAGATTCGGGTTGAGTCTCAAAGATATGCTTAGTTCTTTTCTTTTGTTTTTTTCTATTTTTGACTTTATAGGGATTTGGTACAACGAGCTTGGTGCATCCGACAAACTGGGAATCAGTTAATTTCTCCTGGGCAAAAGCAAGGTTGTCCTACACCAAATTCAAGTGCCTAGGCCTGACCTTGGAATTTATTACTGGCGTAACTTAGTTTGGGCTGCTGAGGTCTTATCGAATACTGAATTTGTCATTGTATTGAAAATGGCAGTGCCTGAGAAGGCTAGATAAAGGTGTGGGCAAATGGCATGGAAGCTCACGACGGTGTCCGCAGGCAGGATTGGATACAAGCAAGTGTAGCATGACACAAGAAGTACCCAGGTTCAGGGCCCTCACATGGAGGTAACACCCCTACTCCTGCAATCTGGCTATGAGAGATATCTGGAATACAACCTGCTCCTCGAGCTGTATGAACTATCTAGATACTGAATGATCAACCCTTGATACGAGAGCCTTCCCCCCTTATATAGGCTGGGGGGTAGTGATCTTATTAGCTAGTTCGGCTGGCGAGTCCCACAGGCGGACCCCAGCCGGCTGGTCATCTACAGTACCGAGTAGTGGCGTGTCTTGTCGAGAGTATGCATCGTGTGGGTCGTCGTGGGCACAGTGAATGTCGTGTGAGCCTAGCGTCAGCAACCGGCCACTATACCCCATCAGCCACAAAGTCTTCGGCATGGTCCTCATCCTCCTGCGGTCTTGTCGCTGTACCAGGGCGTACCGTGCACTGTGCAGCACGTCACCCAGCACGTCACCCTGCCTATGTTTTGATTGTGTCCGGCTATGGTCATCTTGCCGGATCCGGATCTTGCCTGCCTTCCTTAATCTGGCTACCTCCTGTGTTGTCTCGTGCTTGTGTCCGGGTATTACCTGCTTGCCTTTATTCTTGTCCAGCTAGGCTATCCAGGGGTCACCCCCCAACACTAGCCACCAAGCGCGTGTAGATTTCGCCCTTGGGTGAAATATGCGCGCGCTCCCGTCCTGATTTGAATTTGCGTCGACCACGGATCGATGGTTCTGCCTGACGCTGCCAAGGTCGGCTGGCGCCGCCATGCTACGCGTGCAGCGTCATGTCCCATTGCACGTCGCCTAGGGAACTACCACCTGTCGCTTCTGTCGTGGTGGTGGCACGACAGATGCCATGGATAGACTAAAGATGGGGCCAATGAGTGCTAGGGGAATCCAGGGAGGGAAAACATGGTGATTCCACGCACAGATGTTCTTGTATTTCCTCTACCAATGGTGAATACAAGTGCTCCTCGAGCTGTTCGTGAGAAGGAGACTATGTCTCTTACTCCCATAACCTAGCTCCAGAGTTCTAACTTAGACAGAGAAAATGATCGATCCCTCTCTATGGAGGCCTCGGTGCTCCTTACATAGGGGAGCCCGGGTTACAAAGTTAGGGCACACGTGGCAGCATATTCCCCGAATATGCCCCTTGGTTAAAGCTAGATGCTTCTTTATTCCCTTTAACGGCTCGTCCGGGCTTTGGACGTAACCCACAGCGTAATCCTTGCCTTTAAGCGTCACCAGACACTGGCTACGTCAACCAACATTGCCCACGTCATCTTGGTCGCCCCTGTCCTGCTGGTCCCTCCCTCTACTTTGCTTCGCTCATGATATAGCTAACAAAGCCACCTTTTGATCAGCAGGAGATTCCTTCCTTCTCTTGGCTAGTCCGGCTACGAGGGTACCTACATAATAGATAGGCAAACATGGTCGGCTTATATTTTATGCTGGCCGGGCTAAGGCTAGGGAGATGTTCCACGGGTCGGGTTACTCCGTAGGTTAGCCTACCTTGAGGTGACCCGGCCATCACTTGCTTCGACTGTGCCGTACCTCGTCTAACTCGGCCTTTATACCCTGGCGTTACCCTACTCGGTGGTACCCCCCAACAGCTTCAGTTTTTTCCCCGGGATCTTCTGCGCACACTGTGCTGACACACGGGATCTGGAGCCATTGGTGCGGGGTGCGGAGCGGCCCAATGGGAGCCACGTGGCAACCCGAACGGTTGCCCTCCCCCGGGGTTAAATACTGCCCAGGGAGTAGTTCCCCTACCCTGCAGTCTGCCTTCTCCACTCTTTGCTACTGCGCCCGCTACTTGCCTTTGCCCTGCCTGTAGTTGCCCATCGTTTGATCTTGATGCGCCACCCGTGCATGGTCACCGGAGACACGGGCCCCCACTTATCCGTGCCCGCAACGATGACCGAGGAAGAGGTGATGGCTTCTGACCATGGCACCTGGTGCGGGTCCTCGGTGATGGAGGACCACATCACCAAGTATCGCGTGACGCGGATCCTTCCGCCAAAGTCGGAGGTGGTGGTGCGGCTCGTGCCGCCAAAGGAGGAGTCACCGCACACCCAGGAGGAGTGGGTTATCTTCCTGTCCAATCTCGCCCGTGGGTTCGCCCTCCCAGCGAACCCCTTTCTTATGACGTTTCTTGCCTTCTTTGACCTGCGCCTACACCACCTTGGATCCAACCCCATCGGCATCCTCACACACTTCGCTGCCTTCTAGAAGAGCTACCTCGGGATCCAGCCGGATCTCGGATCTTCTACCGGCTATTCCGCGTCCGGCCACAAGTCTAATTCACCATGGGCCCACTCGTGCGGTGCGGCGGCACCTCCATATACTCATGCACGCAGACCAGATATCCCAAGTTCCGGCTGCATGACACAGTTCGGTTGTGGCAGCAGTCGTACTTCTATGTCCGCAACATCATCGAAGTCGACCGGATCAACCTTCTGGCCTTCCAGGACGTGGAGTCCAACCAGGAGAATTGGGACCTGAAGGTCTACAGCGAGAAGTCGGAGTCGGACGAGATGCTGAAGCGGCTGAGGGCGCTCGTCACCGCTAGCCTAACTGGCCTGGACATCACACTTGCTTGGATGTCCCGGTTGATGATGCCGCTGCAGTGTCGGGTGCACAAGATGTGCTTCTACTTCGGCCGGCTGGACCCGACCCGGCTCTCCCGTCGTGACCCCCGCTTCCACAACCTCAAGGAGTGGGTGTGGACAATCACGAAGGAGAAGCTCGTGGAGAGCTGGAAGTTTGGGCTGGCCCTATACAAGCGCGAGAATCGTGCGTCTCAAGTAAGTTACATGTTCTTTCCTCCGCCTTTCGTTTCCTGTCTCGTATGTTTGTCTGGCTGATGTTTTTCTGTTTCTTTTCTTGCGGCAGCATCTTGCCTGCATCGTCCGGGAGGAGGGCGAAACCCCTCTCTAGGCCTTCACCGCCGATCTTCTGGAGCCGCACGTGCACCAAACCGGCGAGGAGTCCGATGGCGAGGCCGACGTCTTCCCCAACCAGAACAATGATCCGGCCAATGACCCCCATGAGCCGGTTGTTGAGGAGGAGGGAGCCCCTGCCCCTGAACCGAGTCGGCGCCGTGCGGTGGATGGCAGCTCTAGCCGGTCTGCCGCAGGTAGAAGCGGATCTAGCCGACCCGTGGTGGAGGAGCCAACCGCCAAGAGGAGTCAGACGGGCGTGTCGCCCCTGATCCGGGGTGGCTACAAGTAGGCGCCGCCCCTGTTGTCCAGGGGTAGGGCCTTTTCCCTCCCTTGATGGATTTTCTGCCCGCCTTTCTGTTCTTTTCCTTTCGGCTGTTCTAGCCTGCTTCTTTTCTTTTTCTTACTGGCCTCGTCTTCATTCTTGTAGCACGCTAATCTCCTTCAGCGCCACCAGCCCTGCACACTCGTCCGTCACCTTGCACCCCTCTGCCAATCTAGCCCTGCTGCTGCTACCGCCCCTTCTCATCCGCCAAGGACCCCGCCGCTGCCCCCCGTAGATCTGGCTACGGGAACCGGGGCCACTGATGCCCCGCCGACTACTGTGGTCCAACCAGGCACCGCGCACCGAGCCCGAGTAGCGGCGGGGGCTCCTCTGCGGGAGCAAGGGGGGCCACAGCCTGCAAGGATCTAGTGTTGGTGGCCGATGACAATTCGGACGACGAGCGGCGGAGGAATGGCACGTGGCGTTCCGCGAGGCGTTCCGCGAGGCGAAGGAGTCCCTAACCCTCAATGTCGTCGACTCCTCCTCCTCCTCCACCGCATCGCTGGTGGATCTGGCCGCCAGCCTGGAGCTAGCTATGAAGGAGGTCCAACTGCTCGAGGCGTCGCTCGGGGCCAGCCGGATGCTAGAGCAGAAACTTGCCGCGGCGAATGGCACCTCGCAGAGTAAGCCTTCCTGTCTGGTTACAGTTTCTTTCTTTCGCTCTCTCTCTTTTTTCCTTTCTCATCTGGCTATTCCTGTAGCCATTATGGTTTACGCCCAGCGAGAGATCGACCAGCTGACCAAGGCGAATGAGCGCCTCAGCCGGTACAACTCCATCCTCTTCCTCCAGAACAAGGAGTGGCATTCCAAGGCGGGGAAGCTGGAGGCCATCATCAAGGAGCGCGATAGTGCCCTCGCCAGCTAGGCCCAAGCCTTCGAGATCCTTAACACTCAATGCATGGACCAGGAGAATGAGGTTAAGTGGCTGGCGGAGTGGGAGAAGGCTATCTTGGAGGAACTGATGCAGATTGGCTGCACCGCCAAAGGTAAAATTTATGTCCGACTCTTTTTCTTTGTCCGGATCATGGAGCCAGACCTGACTTCATTTTTCTAATAGCTTATTATCCGGTCGTAGACCTACTAGCCTACAACCAACTCTAGGAGAACTGTCCAGGCGAGCACCCCACCTCTCAGGAGCTCATCGCGCTACATGGAGAGGAGGCCGTAGAGCTGTGGAAGGCTGCCCATGCCATCTTCGACTTCCTGTGGCCGGAGGTGGCTGCGCCGGACACCATCGCCTAGATGGGGGTGAAGGTCGCGGAGGTTTTGGCTGTTGTCGACCGGCTGAGGGACTTGGCGGTGCGGGCTGGAGCCGAGATGGCGGTGGCGCTGATCCTATCATGGTACAAGGACACGCACGTCAAGAAGATCGATGGAGGCTTCCACGCCGGCATAGACCTTGCTGCCATCTGCCAGGCCCATCAAGAACTTTGCGCCTCCGCCATAAAGATTGCTGGCTACACCGACATCGACGAAGTCCTCACCGACTCAGAGTCCACCGGGACACTAGAGACAGAGGCCGAGCCGATGCCGCAGCCGAATGGTGGAGATGCCGGAGCCGGAACCTCCAACGCACCTCCTCCTCCTAAAGCCACTGCCAGCTAGGACCCGCTGCATGGCAAGGGCCCCGCCGCGTAGATCTGATCCCCGGGATGCCGAGTGGAACTGTAATGGCTTTCGTTTTGTTGAACTTATGTTTGTGCATTGGTGAATTTGCGGGAGCTTCCACTCCCCTTATGTTTATGCATTGAATATGTTTGCCTTTCGTTTTTCCTTCTGATTTTATGTGCTTCGTATTTCTTTCCTATTTTGCCGATTAGGCCCGTCCGACTATCCTCATCTGGTTGGACTCCTTTAGCCTGAGGACTACTAATTCCAGTGGGGGTGCATCAGCGCACCCACTGGGTGTAGCCCCCGAGATTCGGAGTGCTTGATGAAGACAAGGACTTTGAATCTTCTTTATTTCTTCTTAAATTTTTGTTTCTTTCCGGCTGAACACCCTCACTTCGACAATCTGACCTTCACTCCGGCTAAACACCTTCAATCGGACATGCTGACCTTCTTTGACCAATCGGACAACTACGACCAATAGTGGGGGCGCGTCAGCACCTACTGGGTGTATCCCCCGATATTCGGAGTAGTTGGCGAAGCCAAGTGCTTCAAATCTTCTCTTCTCTTGCTTTTTCCCTTGCCCCCACCTGGGCCCAAATATCCGGCTAAACTCCTTTAGCCAGCCGGAACTACATGATTCCACTGGGGGCACGCAAGCGCACCCAGTGGGTGTATCCCCCGAGATTCGGAGCACTTGGTGAAGACAAGGACTGCGAATCTTCTTTGCCTTTCATAGCCAACTCGGCGTAGTCGTGCAAAACAGACACATAGATGGATTTGTTTAATATATTGGTTGGTCAGTATGCGCATTTTTAACCGGCTAAGGACTTCGGTTTGTTTCAAAAACTAGCTTGTGCTTCTCTGGACACTTAGTCCTTTTCTCGTGCGCTCTGTTGTTTACGCTGTGTCCTTGCCGGGCAGTCGGGTTGCGGTCTGGAGCTAGAATCGAAGGGGGAGTTGACAATACATTGTGCATGGTACTGGAGTCTTAGTATGCGTAAAGTCTCAAGCTAGGCACAAGGCCGGAACGTCCAATATGTCGCATCTTTTCGCTGTTTTTCATGTGCGATGCCTCGGGCTTTTGCTCTTACTAGCTGGATAGCCAGGACGCGGTATGTAGCTGATACGAAGAGTGGGCCTCTGAAACCATCGCACACTACTCAGTCGGTTTATAGAATTAGTAGGTCGGGCCAACCGGCGAGCCCCCGGGTAGGGGTTCCCGGAGCCAAAAAAACTAAATCAAAAAAGAGCAATCATGCAAATTTCTAGCAAGGAGCCCCCGAGTGTCTCTCGGTGTTCCACACTTTTCATTCATCCATAGGGTTCATGAGATACATACACTTTCAGATGACTAGGTGTAAAATGGACGAAGGATGGCCGCATTCTAGGGGCGCTCTATCTCCTCATCCGACTTGTCCATCTTGTTCCTGCGGCTACTGCGCAGTGATGAGGTATTAGGAGTTATTGTGCAGCGCTCGGCTAGGTGATGAAGGGCCCTCCCAAGACGGCGACAACTTGTTCATTCCCTTCGTATCTTGCACCAGCCGGAGAACTAGATCGCCCTCGCGGAACACGACGGGTCAGATCTGGCTCGAATGGTAGCGGCACAGGCTTTGCTGGTACAACGCCGATCTGGACAACGCCAACTCGCTGGCCTCCTTGAGGAGGTCCATGCCATCCTCTCTTGCCTCTTGCTTGGCCTTCTCTTTGTAGAGGAGCTTGTGGGGCAAGTCGAACTCGATATCCATGGAGAGGATGGCCTTCGAGCCATAGACGAGGAAGAACGGGGTGAAGCCGATTGATCGATTCGGGGTGGTGCGGAGGCTCCACAGCACAACCGGAAGTTTCTCGATCCAGCATCTGGGAGATCCCTCCAAAGGCTCAATGAGTCGCGGAACTTGTCCGCCACCACCAGCAGATGGGTCATGATCGCGCACGCCCGCTTGAAGGGGCCGACCATGTCCAACCCCCAAATAGCGAAGGGCCACGTGATCGGGATGGTCTTGAGCACCCCAGTCGGCATGTGCCTCAGTTGTCCGAAGCACTGGCACCCGTTGCACACACGGACTAGCTCTTGGCATCCTCAAGGGTGGTGGGCCAATAGAAGCCATGTCGAAACACCTTGGCGACTATTGATCGAGATGACACATGGTGCCCGCACTCACCCTGGTCGATATCCTTTAGTAGCCGGTAGCATGTGTCCACATCGACACATCGCTGGAATATGCCGGACACGCTGCGCTTGTACAGTTCTTTGTTGATGATGGTGTACGTGTGCGCATGCCACCGGATCTGCCTGGCCTTCACCTTGTCATCCAGAAGCTCCCCATTGTTGATGTAGTTCATGAAGGGTTGTGCCCAGGATGGTATCTCCCGGATGGTGAGGACGCTCCCATGCTCTGGCTGGGGGATGTCCGGGTGGGGTACCCGGAACGGCAGCCCCCGATCCACTTGATGAGTTGGCAACCCCTAGGTCTTTTGAGCCGGAGGGTGCGGGCGCGCCGGAGTCGGTACGGGCATTTTTCTTCGCTGGCTCTAAATGTTCTGGGTCAGCTGAGCCGGCAGCCCCCAGGCTTCCGGCCCAGATGATGGAGTGTGACTCGGGAGATGGGGTGATGGAGGGCTTGCACAGATGCTCCAAGGAAACCCTTGGCAGGATCACCTGCCTAGTGGATCCGACTTGGGCGAGTAAGTCAGCTGCCTCATTGTTGATGCGGGGGACGTGATGGAACTCACATCCGTCGAAGCAGGCGCTGAGCTTCTTCACGTGGAAGCGGTAGAGGGCCATGTTTGCATCATGGGCGTCCCATTCTAGGGATACTTGCTCCACTACCAGATCCGAATTGCTGAAGTAAAGGATCCGGTTGATGCCAATCTCCCTGGCGAGCCAGAGGCCATGCACCAATGCCTCATACTCAGCGACTTTGTTGGAGGCCTTGAAGTGGATCTGGAGAACGTACTCCAGCCGGTCTCCCTTGGGCGAGGTGAGGATGATGCCGGCTCCCAAGCCCCTGAGCATCTTCGAGCCATCGAAGTGCATCTTCTAGTGATCCGAGTCGAGAACCAGCGACAGGTACTGGATCTCGACCCAGTCGACCAAGAAATCCGCCAGGGCCTGTGATTTGATCGTGAGCCTTGGCTCGTACTGGACGGAGTAGGCAGCGAGCTCGATTGCCCACTTGGCGACTCGGTCGGTGGCGTCCTTGTTGCCGATGATATCCGAAAGGGGTGCGGTGCACACCACCTTAATCGTATGCTCCTAGAAGTAGTGCTTGAGCTTCTTGCACGCTAGGTACACTCTGTAGCACATCTTCTGGTAGTGGGGGTAGTTCTACTTGGAGAGGGAGAGAACCTCACTGAGGTAGTAGACGAGCCTCTGAACCGGCTGAGCCTTGCCTTCCTCGGGACGCTCCACCACCAGGACGACGCTGACGACCTGGCTGATGGCTGCTATATAGAGCAACATTGGCTCCTTGCTAGCCGGTGCTATGGATAGCATGCGCTTGAGGTCATGAAATGTGGTGTCGGCTTGCGAGGTCTAGGAGAACTTGTTCATCTTCTTCATCAGCTAGTACAGCGGGAGTGCCTTCACGCCCAGCCGGCTAATGAAACGGCTGAGGGAGGCGAGGCATCCGATGAACTTCTGGACTCCAAGCAAGCTCTTGGGCGGCTGCATCCTCTTGATGGCTGCGATCTTCTCCAGATTCACCTCGATTCCTCATTGGGAAATAAGGAAATCGAGGAGCTGGCCGGATGGGACGCCGAAAATGGACTTCTCCAGATTCAGCTTCATATGGTACCGTCGAAGGTTCTCGAACGTCTCCCCCAAGTCCTCAAGAAGGGAGCGCTTCTCCTTCGTCTTGATGACGATGTCGTCCATGTAGGCATGCATGTTCCGGCCAATCTGTGAGTGCAAGCATTTCTGCATGCAACACTGATAAGTAGCGCCTGCATTTTTTAGACCGAAAGACATGGTTACGTAACAGAAAGCCCCGTACGGGGTGATGAATGATTTCTTCAGCTAGTCAGCCAAATTTAACCGGATCTGATTATAGACGGAATTACAGTCCAGGAAAGAGAACATGTCGCAGCCGGCCGTGGAATCAATAACTTGATCGATACGGGGCAAAGCGAAGGGGTCTTTTGGGCATGCCTTGTTTAGGTTGGTGTAGTCGATACACATGCTCCAGGTCTTGTTTTTCTTCAACACCAGGACTGGGTTGGCCAGCCAGTCCGGGTGGTACACTTCCATGATGAATCCGGCTGCGAGGAGCCAGGTGATCTCATCACCAATGATCTTCCTCTTCTCCTCCACGAACTGGCGGAGGGGATGCTTGAACGGCTTGGCATCCGGCCACACGTGAAGTGAGTGCTCGGCGAACTTCCTCGGGACACCTAGCATGTCCTTTGGTGACCATGCGAAGATGTCCCGATTCTTACGGAGGAAGTCGACGTGCACGCCTTCCTATTTGCTGTCCAAGCTATCACTGATGGTGATGAATTTGGTCAAATCGATGGGGTCGAGCAGGATCTTCTTTGTCTCCTTGGCCAGCTAGAAGGCCACATATCTAGTTGGCTTCCTGTTAGCTGACACTTCTTGCTGACCCAATGCCACGTTGCGCATGATCTCGCGCTTCTCCTCGGCGATGCTGAGGGCTTCCGCTATCTTCGAGCCTGCCAACACGCACTCCATTGACCGCCTGAAGCAGCCGGCCACGGTGATCACGCCATTAGGCCCTAGCATCTTTGTCTTGACGTATGCATAGTGGGGGACGGCCATGAACTTGGTGAGGGCGGGACGCACGAGGAGAGCGTGGTAGGAGCTTGTCAAGTTTAGCACCTTGAACCACATCGGCTCGCGGCGGAAGTCCTCCTCGGTTCCGAAGAGGACATCTAGCCAGATTTTTTCCAGTGGAGCGCACGCTGCTCCCGGCAGTACGCCGTGGAATGTCGTGGTAGTCGGGCACAGGTCGCACTCGTGGATACCCAGCTTCTCCTGGGAAGACCGGTAGAGCAGGTTGAGGCTGCTGTCCCCGTCGATGAGGACGCAAGAGAAATGGCAGGTGTGCTTGTTGGAGACGATGAGGGGGTCGAGCACCATCCCGTAGCCCCCGGGATTCGGCAGGCGATCCGGCTGGTCCTCCTGACTCCAGGTGATGGGAGTCTCCGACCAGTTTAGGTACTAGGGGACCGGGGAGACGATGGCATTCATCTCTTTGGAGCGTTTCCTGTGGCTGTGCTTGTCGTCCGGCTCGGTCTCGAAGATGTGGTAGTTGACATGCGGCTGCGGGTAGCCGTTATTGTTGTTGTTGTTGCCGGCTCCCCTAGCCGGTGGCGGCGGTCCGCCGGGAGGGGCGTTCCAACTGCTGTTTCGGGTGGTGTGCGTAGCCAGCTTGAAGGGTCTGCTATGCCACTTGCACGGGTCGTCGAACATTTGTTCGAAGGTGAACCGTGGCTTCTGCCTCCTTGTGTCGCCAGCCGGCACCTTAGGTGCACCGTCCACAGCGTTGACCTGCCTCGCATGATAGCGGGGCTTCTGCTGTTCGGCTTGGCGGTCACCTCGGAAGCAGTTGTCGTTGCCTTGCCACCTAGACGATCCGGCTTCTTCCCCCGGGTTACTTGGCCGGCCGCGACCCGGATCCGTGGGGATCGGTCGATCGTCGGCATTCACCCGAAGGGGCTTCTTCATTGCATTGTCAACCGTGGCATACTGGTCCGCAACCATCATGAGCTCTTCCATGGTTTTCGGCTCACCACACAGTAGCCGGTGGCGGAGCATGGTGCCTTCTCGGTATCCCTCCATGAAGAACCCGATCGCCTGGCTCTCCAAGATGTCCTTGCAAGTGTTGTGTAGCTCGGTCCACCTAGCGAGGTACTCGCGGTCTGACTCGCGGTCTCCCTGGATGCACAGAGCCAGGTCGTGGGGCGACCCAACCGCTTGTACGTGCCGTTGAAATTGCGGACGAATACCTTCTCGAAGTCCGGTCAGGCATTGATGCTGTTGGGCGCGAGGCTGTTGAGGCATGTCCTCTCTGACCCGGTCAGCATGTGGGGGACATAGCACACTGCCATATGCTTGTTCCCATGGGCAATGCCGACTGCCAAGGCATAGTCGGTTAGCCAGTCTTCTGGCTTCATGCTGCTATCGTACTTGGGGGTGTCCCTTGGCCAGGTGAACTTATCTAGGAATGGCTCATTCCGGATGCGGGGTCTGAAACAAACCGGCCTGGTAGAATCTTCCTCCTCTGTGATGCACGCTTGATCTAGGAGATCGATGCGGTCACGGGCTTCTAGGGTATCCGGATTGGGCACTCCTACATGGCCCAAGAGACGAGAACCGGTAGGTCGTGGTGCTCCGGTTGGGGGAGGGGCGGTGGTGGGTTGCTGTTCACCGTTTTCCCCTGGCACGGCTAGCCCTTGTGGCCCGAGTCATGGTGCTTGCTGCGATATTTCCCCGCCGGAGGAGAGGATGCCTGCTGGGTCTCGCGGGGTGCGCCCTTGCTATTGCCAGGCGTCTTGTTTCCCTGGAGCCGTTGGGGTTCTCGTGCATATGCTAAATGGCATTAGCCTGCTCATCCGCGATCCAGAGAAGCTCCTGCACCCAGGCGTGTTGCCGGTCTCGCTCCTCTCCCTCCGGGTTGGGCAGCTCGCCCACCGCGGCTTGTGCCACGTGCAGGTTCCTGATGGGCGTGCTGTAGGTAGGCCGGACAAGGAGGGGTGGTCGATTTGACTCGCTGTTGCTCTCCAACCTTCCGCTTAGCTCGCCGCCCCGGCGTCGCACCTGCCCGCGCCCGCTCGGCTCCTTGCTAGCCGGAGTGTGACCATGAGCGTGTTCATACTTGCGCATGGTGATGTCGACCTGCTTCTTGGTGGAGGGTAGGTCAATGGCCTCCTGTAGGAGGATATCCCTCTCCATAGCGAAGTTTGCGGTGGCCTCCTCCGAATTATCCCCGAGGTTAACCGAAGTGAGGAGTCGGTCGATAGCTGTCAACACCCGGAATTTTAAGTCCAGATGCCCGTTATGCCATACATTGCAATTCTAGGATTACCATTTTTGCGAGACATAACAGAAGTGGTACCACAGTACATCATCCTTTACAAACCATATTAAAGGTCTTACAAATAAAGGATCTCATGATCCAGTCTTAATACAATCAAAGCAGTGGAAAGTAAACATAGTAGGCTCCATCTTCAGGGTCACATGCAATGCTGACGATGGGAGATGATCCTAGTTGTCTTAGACCTCCTGCTGTCCATCTTCCGAGGAATCCTCCTCATAGTCTAGCCATGGGAATAGCTTATAGGGACAAAGCCATGAGTACTCTTTAAGTACTCGCAAACTAACACTAGAATGAGTAAGGTAAAAGTTGTAGGAACCCTAATCTCTAGTTTTGTTTGCAAAAAGCCAGGTTTATTTCATAAGGACTTTAAGAGTAAAGACCTAAATTTAGTTCTCTACATCACTTAAGGGGGAAACTAGTTTTCATGTCCACAACTCTATTGTGGTCAAGTCAAAGTCATCTTTCAAGTCACAAATCATTTTGAAAACATCTGACAACAGAACAGTATGGCCACTCCAACTGTCCATAACCGCGGACACGGCTATTCGAATAGTTTGACACTCTGCAGAGGTGGTACACTTTCACCACAAAATTCGATACATCCGTCAGGGATAACCCTGAATCATCATAGTTGGTAGGCATATAATAAATCCTAACCTTTCAATTACACACCCTAGTATAGGCACCTCCCCTATGAGTTTGGCCTCCCAGCCATGGCCATCTGCCATCCTGGGCACTGCATAGGTGGACATTCATCACGAGGTAGCCTCAGCTCAACCTCTTCCGCAAGGGAACCCATACTAAGACATATAAACTTCCAGTCAAGCCCTACCCAACTCAGGTATTGTGGTTGTACGGTAAAATTGGAATGGTATCGCATTCGAACCCAACCATCAGTTTTTGTCAAAGTCAAGGCTCATGCCTCATTCAATGTCATCATCAAACCATTGTGTTTCATAACACATGTCAAAACATTTCAATAGAATGAATCACCATTCCAAGGTTTTCATAATCATTTTCACCAAGTATTCCCATCTAAAGTGGTCATGTTTTAGCTTAGCACTAGCCACTAATGTTGAGGGTATCACTATTGGGGGTACTAATCAAGTATAAGCATCCAAGACTAGTTCTATAGTCTTGAGGCTATCCATCCTACTTTTCCACTAATCACAATTCATTACTAGATAAGAAACTGTAATAAAAGGGAAAGTAAAGCTGGTAAGTCAGAAATGGGATTGGTATATTCAAAGTTGCATAACCAAGCATGCCTAGTGCATCTGGTATAGGGGGCTTGCATAAATAACATGCATAATTCTAGCTTGCACCGATAGCTTGCCTTGCTGGTTGCAGTAGTTGAAGTTTTCTTCTTCTTCCTCGAAGTACTCCTCCTCGTCGTAGCCCAGGTTGGTACTAGCGTCTATAAATGCACACAAGGTACACAATCACCAAACAACACTTCACTACTTCTATTTAGCACACAAAGGCTCACACTAGATGATCTAGCATCATCTCAATCATCATGTGGAATATTAACATTCTCTTATTCTTCTTATTTTAGAAAAGTAATTTCTACTCATTTAAAAACCTTAAGATTTAATATTCTCCAATTAAAATATGGGATCATATGGACCATGTCATCCCCACATATTTCAATGCTTGGGAATTTGATTTAAAGTGGTGACCATATATTACAAGATTTAATATTATTATTTAATAATATTTAAGTGGCTAGAAATGCCTATATAGCATTCTTTTAATACTAGTACATGTTTAATATTTGTAAAACCAAATCTATTTACATATTCATGTAGAGCATGTCAAATGTGATTTTTGAGAGTTGGAATCAACTCAAAAGCATTTATAGTTTATTTTATAAAAATGTTTGAAGTGGCAAAGGTCTCTGTGTTGTTATTTTTAGTATAAGTGATCTGTAGTTTCAATTGGTTTGAATCCAACGGGAGTGACTAGATATTTTCAATATCTTTCCAGCAAAATTAGAATCATGCATTTTGGATTAGTACAACTCTTTGAATTGAATTATGAATATAGCTACTGAATAGGATTTTAAACTAAATAGCCAAATTCCATTTGAATCTCTAGGCTCTACGCGGGAAAAGAATTGGGCCGGCACAACTGCATAGCACGGGCGCAGCGGGCTACTGATAGAACGGTCCCACACGCTAGCGACTAATTCTAACCGAAACGGTATCTATCAATCTTAGCCCTACGATTATGAAGGAAATATGTCCTGAGAGGCAATAATAAAGTTGTTATTATGTATTCCTTGTATATGATAGATGTTTATTTTGCATGCTATAATTGTATTGATAGGAAACATCAATACATGTGTGTTTAATAAACAAAAAGGGTTCCTAGTTATGCCTCTCTCATAGACTAGCTTGTTGATTAACAAGATGATCAAGGTTTCCTGATCATGGACATTGGATGTTGTTAATAACAAGGTCACAACATTTGTGAAATGATGTGATGAACATTCATCCGAAGTATAGCATTACGATCAAGTCATTATGTTTATATTGCTATAACATCATATGAAGTAATCTTTATCCTTAGACCATGAGATCATGTTAATTGCTAACACCGGAAGAGTATCTTGATAACATCAAACGTCACACCGTAACAGGGTGACTATAAAGATGGGTTCAGTACTACGAAGGTGTTATGTTGAGGCTCATGGATCAAGAGTGGAATTTTTCAATCCAGATGACGGATAGATATACTCTGGGCCCGCTCGGTGATATCACATTAGGGTAGCTTGCAAGCAAGTGATGTGATCACTAGAATGTTATATCACGGGAACAAGAAAAGAGTGCATGTCGGTAACAAGATCAAACTAGGTATGGAGATACCGATGATCGAATCTCGGACATGTTTAATATATCGAGAGACAAAGGGATTTAGTTACAAGCGTTAAAGGTTCTCACAATCACAGGAGTCATCGTTGAATGTGTAGGAGTCGATCTGGATCTCCAGTCCCGCTGATTATTGATCGGAGAAGGGTCTCGATCATGTTTGCATTATTCATGAACCGTAGGGTGGCACATAAGAGTTACAGACACCATTTTGGAGCACATATGTTTTAGACGAAAGAATTGCAAAGCGCAGGAATTGTTTCAATAGAAACCGGAAATTGTTTCTTGGTGAAATTGCGAAGGTGGTTCTACATGTGATATTGAAATATTGCAAGGCTATATGTGAATGTTTGTTAATTAAAGTAATTAACAAAATTCTGAATAAATTTAATAAAAAGAGTTTTATTAAATGAGAGAGCATTAAATTTGGAGAAATTTAATGCATTTAAAGTGGAGACTTTAAAAGGGAATGTGAAGAGGCATTTTAATGTGGAGGGGTTACCACCACATGAATGGGGGAGGTGAGGGGTCACCCCCCATGCACCGGCCATGGAGAGAGGGGGCACCCCCTCCTCCTATAAAAGGCCACCCATTCCCTCCTTCATCCACACACCTCCTTGTGAAGGATCTCTCTCCCCCTCTAGAATTATTCTCCCATGGTATCGGATTAGCGAGATACATGTTCCTGGTGGCATTTCGCAGAGGGCGTTCTTTGCTTCCTTTGGATCGCTGGGCGAGGAGGTGGAGGTTGTCCGTGGCTTAAGCGTGTGTGCGAGTGCGGATCTTTCTGAGTTGCGGCGCTCGGACTTCCTCACGATCTTGATATCGGCAAGTGTACGACTACATCAACCACGAGTTCCTACTCGTTAACAAAGCTCATTGTCTTCGAGGGTAAGTTCTCCATGGATGTATGTCCACCCGTTGCTCTGTATCTAGTAGATAGATCTTGGCATGTAGTTCTCATCGTAGGAAATTTTTTGTTTTCTATCTTTGCAGACCCAAAGGTATCGAGCCTGATCTATGCGTAGGTGCTTTGCACGGGTAGTACACATATGTTTATATGTGGGCGATGATGATCATGTTATTGCATCTTCTATGTACTTTGGATATTGGTGGCATAGTGGGATGAAGCGGCCCGGACCAACCTTACATGTCATCGTACATGAGACCGGTTCCATGACTGACATGCAACTAGTTTTGCATAAGTGGCTAGCGGGTGTCTGTCTCTCCTACTATAGTCAATATCTGATTTACAACGAGTTTCTAATAACTTGGTTATCCTCGTTGTGGTTCATGTTAAATGAGTTAGACGGTTCTATCTCCAGCCCTAAGCCACGTAAAACTTGCAATTGATAAATTAGAGGCGTCTAGTTTAGATCGTTCTTTGGGCTAGTGTTTTGATATGGTATTGTTGTAAGTAGATGTATGATAGATACTCTTACAACTCACTTAACGTGTAAGTTCCATAGACCTTGGCCTTACACACAAAGGAATGATAGAGATCATACCACGATGCAAATGATAGAGATTAAGATATTGCTAGTTTGGCGCTTTTGGTAGCATTATAAGATGATCCCTCATTTAGATATCAAGATAAAATGTGTTCTTCCTTAAGTATGCACCGTTTTGTGGATCGTGTTTTGAGGCATCACGTGATGATCGGGTGTTCTCAACTCTACGCTTTCATACAACGGGTGTAAGACAGTTTTACACATGCAAATACTAAGGTTCTTACTTGACGACCCTAGCATGTACAGACATGGCCTCGAAACACGGACCGAAAGGTTAAGCATGAGTCATATAGTTGATATGATGCCCATATAGATGCTCGCCTTTGAAGCTACACCGACTCACGTGATGATCGGACTTGGTGTAGTGGATTTGGTTCATGTAATCACCAAAAGGACACGAGGGATGTCGTTTTTGAGTGGGAGTTCATTAGTAATTTGGATTAGTTGAACTCAATCTATCATAAACTTAGTCTAAATATACTTAACAAATTCTATTGTAGATGGCACCACCTGCTTTTAATTTCAATGTGTTCATGGAGAAAGAGAAACTTGCTGCGAATGGTAGCAACTTCACCAACTGGGCTATGAATTTGAGGATTCTCCTCATCTTTGCACAAAAGTAATATGTGCTAGATGCGCTAGGGCCCCCACCAGCTCTGATGCCTGACGAGGAAAAGAACGTCTATATAACTCGTCAGGAGGACCACAACTTAGTTCATTGCGGCATATTGTATGGGCTAGAGCCAGAACTTCGAAAACGTTTCGAAAATGGCAATGCCTTTGATACCATGGGAGAATTGAAAATGATTTTCGATACCCATGCTGCCGTAGAGAGTTATAATGCTACAGAAAAGTTCTTTAGCTGCATGATGGAGGAAAACAGCTCCGTTAGTGAGCACGTACTCAAAATGTCTGGGTACGCCGATAAGCTTGTGTCCTTGGGAATAACGATTCCCATTGACTTAGGCATACATCGTGTTCTCCAATATCTGCCATCTAGCTACAAGAGCTTCGTGATGAACTATAATATGCAGGGCATGAAGAAGTCTCTTCCCGAGCTTCTGTCAATGCTTAAGACTGCAGAAGTGGAGATTAGGAAAGAACATCAAGTGTTGATGATCAATAAGACCACCGGTTTCAAGAAGGACAAGAAAGGCAAGCAGAAGGGAAAGAAGGGCGGCAAATCTGTTGCCGCGCCTGAAAAGAAACCCCGAGCTGGCCCTAAGTCTGACACCGAGTGCTACTATTGCAAGGGGACTGGCCATTGGAAGCGCAACTGCCCCAAGTATTTGGCGGACAAGAAGGCCGGCAAGGCAAACAAAGGTATATATGATATACATGTTATTGATGTGTACTTGACTAGTACTCGCAGTAGCACCTGGGTATTTGATACGGGATCAGTTGCTAATATATGTAACTCGGTTCAGGGGATGCGGAACAAGCGACAACTAGCAAGGGATGAGGTCACGATGCGGGTCGGCAATGGATCAAGAGTTGATGTGATCGCTGTTGGAACGCTGCCTCTCCATATGCCGCCAGGATTAGTTATAAACCTGAATAATTGTTATTTGGTGCCTGCACTAAGCATGAACATTGTATCTGGATCGTGTTTGATGCAAAGTGGTTATTCGTAAGTATGAAAACAATGGTTGTTCGATTTATATGAATAATATCTTTTATGGTCATGCACCTGTGTTGAATGGTTTATTTCTGTTGGATCTCGATAGTAGTATTACGCATATTCATAATGTTGATGCTAAAAGGATTAAACTTGATAATGATATATCTACATATATGTGGCACTGCCATCTAGGTCATATTGGCGTTAAACGCATGAAGAAACTCCATTCTGATGGACTTTTGGAATCACTTGATTTTGAATCATTTGATACATGTGAGGCATTCCTTATGGGCAAGATGACTAGAACGCCGTTTTCCGGTTCAATGGAACGGGCGACAGATTTATTGGAAATCATACATACTGATGTGTGTGGACCAATGAGTGTGTCGGCGCGAGGTGGATATCGTTATTTTGTTACTTTCACGGATGATTTGAGTAGATACGGGTATATCTATTTGATGAAACATAAGTCTGAAACCTTTGAAAGGTTCAAAGAATTTCAGAATGAAGTGGAAAATCATCGTAACAGAAAGATCAAATTTCTGCGGTCTAACCGTGGAGGAGAGTATCTTACTACGAGTTTAGCACACATATGAAAGACTGTGGAATAGTTTCACAACTCACGCCTGCCGGAACACCACAACGTAATGGTGTGTCAGAACGTCGTAATCGTACTTTATTGGATATGGTTCGATCTATGATGTCTCTGATTGACTTTCCACTGTCATTTTGGGGTTATGCACTGGAAACCGCTGCATTCACTTTAAATAGGGCACCCTCTAAATCCGTTGAAAAGACACCGTATGAATTATGTTTTGGAAACAAACCTAAGCTGTCATTTCTTAAAGTTTGGGGATGCGATGTTTATGTGAAGAAACTTCAACCGGATAAACTCGAACCCAAAGCGGAAAATTGCGTCTTCATAGGATACCCTAAGGAAACGATTGGGTATACCTTCTATCACAGATCCGAGGGCAAGGTCTTTGTTGCCAAGAATGGATCCTTTCTTGAGAAGGAGTTTCTCGCGAAAGGTGTGAGTAGTCAAAAGGTAGAACTCGAAGAGGTTATTGAACCTTCTCTTCATGAAATGGCGAGTAGCGCAGCTCCAGAAGTTGTTTCGGAGTTGACTTCACCTAATGAAGAGAGAGCTAATGATATTGATCATGAAACTCCGAAAGAGGACACTACCGAACCTCGCAGGTCAAGCAGGACACATGCAGCTCCTGAACTATACGGCAATCCTGTTATGAATTTCATGATTGATGAAATAGATGACCCTGTGATGTATGAAGAAGCGATGATGAGCCCTGATTCCAACAAATGGCTAGAAGCCATGAAATCCGAGATGGAATCCATGTACGAAAACCAGGTTTAGACCTTGGTGGACTTACCTCACGATCGAAAGGCCGTTGAGAATAAATGGATTTTCAAAAGAAAAATTGATGCTGATGGTAATGTAACCATCTATAAGGCTCGACTTGTCGTAAAGGGGTTTCGACAAATTCAAGGAGTTGACTACGATGAGACATTCTCTCCCGTAGCGATGCTTAAGTCGGTTAGGATTATGTTAGCAATTGCTGCATATTTCGATTATGAAATATGGCAGATAGATGTCAAAAATGCGTTCCTCAATGGTAATATTGAAGAAGAGTTGTATATGATACAACCTAAGGGTTTTGTCGATCCTAAGGATGCTGATAAGGTGTGCAAACTTCAGCGATCCATCTATGAAATAAAGCAAGCATCCCGGAGTTGGAATCTCCGCTTTGATGAGGTGATTAAAGAGTTTGGATTTGTCCAAACTTATGGAGAGGCTTGTATTTACAAGAAAGTGAGTGGGAGCAATGTGGCATTTCTGATATTATAGGTGGATGACATATTATTGATTGGAAATGATATAGATCTTTTAAACAGTGTTAAAAGTTATCTAAACAGCAAATTTTCGATGAAGGACCTTGGTGAAGCTTCATATATATTAGGCATTAAAATCTATAGAGATAGATCAAGACGCCTAATTGGGCTATCGCAGAGTACATACCTTGATAAGATATTAAAGAAGTTTAATATGGACGGAAGTAAGAAGGGGTACTTACCTATGCTGCAAGGCAAGACATTGAGTAAGACTCAAAGTCCGGCTACGCGGAAGAAAGAGAGATAATGGCTAAGATCCCCTATGCCTCAGCCATAGGCTCTATAATGTAGGCCATGCTATGTACAAGACCGGATGTGGCACATGCTATTAGTTTGACTAGTAGGTACCAATCTGATCCAGGTTCGGAACACTGGATAGCAGTCAAGAATATCCTTAAATACTTTAGAAGAACTAAGGATATGTTTCTTGTATACGGAGTTGAAGAAGAGCTAGTCGCTAAGTGTTATGTCGATGCTAGCTTTGACACTGATCCGGATGACTCTAAGTCTCAATCCGGATAAGTATTTCTCTTGAACGGAGCAGCAGTTAGTTGGAGGAGCTCCAAACAACCTGTGGTGGCTGGATCAACGATGGAGGCGGAATATGTTGCTGCTTCAGAAGCAGCGCAGGAAGCGGTTTGGATGAAGGAGCTCATAACGGAACTAGGTGTGGTTCCTAGTGCGTTGGACCCAATGGTGATATATTGTGACAATAATTGAGCCATAGCCAACGCCAAGGAACCAAGGTCTCACAAGAATTCCAAGCATATTAAGCGCCGATTTCACTCCATCCGCGAGCATGTCAAGGATGGAGATATAAAGATTTGGAAAGTACACACGGACCTGAATGTAGCAGATCCGTTGACTAAAGTACTCCCTAGGGCAAAACATGATCAACATCAGAACTCCATGGGTGTTAGATTTATCTATATATAAACTAGATTATTATCTCTAGTGCAAGTGGGAGACTGAAGGAAATATGCCCTGAGAGGCAATAATAAAGTTGTTATTATGTATTCCTTGTATATGATAGATGTTTATTTTGCATGCTATAATTGAATTGATAGGAAACATCAATACATGTGTGTTTAATAAACAAAAAGGGTTCCTAGTTATGCCTATCTTATAGACTAGCTTTTTGATTAACAAGATGATCAAGGTTTCCTAATCATGGACATTGGATGTTGTTAATAACAAGGTCACAACATTTGTGAAATGATGTGATGAACATTCATCCAAAGTATAGCATTACGATCAAGTCATTATGTTTATATTGCTATAACATCATACGAAGTAATCTTTATCCTTAGACCATGAGATCATGTTAATTGCTAACACCGGAAGAGTATCTTGATAACATCAAACATCACACCGTAACAGGGTGACTATAAAGATGGGTTCAGTACTACGAAGGTGTTATGTTGAGGCTCATGGATCAAGAGTGGAATTTGTCAATCCAGATGACGGATAGATATACTCTGGGCCCTCTCGGTGATATCACATTAGGATAGCTTGCAAGCAAGTGATGTGATCACTAGAATGTTATATCACGGGAATGAGAAAAGAGTGCATGTCGGTAACAAGATCAAATTAGGTATGGAGATACCGATGATCGAATCTTGGACATGTAATATATCGAGAGACAAAGGGATTTAGTTACAAGCGTTAAAGGTTCTCACTATGACAGGAGTCGTCGTTGAATGTGTAGGAGTCAGTACGGATCTCCAGGTCCCGCTGCTGATTATTGATCGGAGAAGGGTCTCGATCATGTCTACATTATTCGCGAACCGTAGGGTGGCACACTTAAGAGTTACCGGACACCATTTTGGAGCACATATGTTTCAGACGAAAGAATTGCAAAGCACAGGAATTGTTTCAATAGAATCCAGAAATTGTTTTGGGTGAAATTGCAGAAGGTGGTTCTGCATGTGATATTGAAATATTGCAAGGGGCTATATGTGAATGTTTGTTAATTAAAGTAATTAACAAAATTCTGAATAAATTTAATAAAAAGAGTTTTATTAAATGAGAGAGCATTAAATTTGGAGAAATTTAATGCATTTAAAGTGGAGACTTTAAAAGGGAATGTGAAGAGGCATTTTAATGTGGAGGGGTTACCACCACATGAATGGGGGAGGTGAGGTCACCCCCATGCGCCGACCATGGAGAGAGGGGGCACCCCCCTCCTCCTATAAAAGGCCACCCATTCCCTCCTTCATCCACACACCTCCTTGTGAAGGATCTCTCTCCCCCTCTAGAATTATTCCCCCATGGTCTCGGATTAGTGAGATACATGTTCCCGGTGGCATTTCGTCTAGAAAGAGTTGCTGCTTCCGCTGGATCGCTGGAGCGAGGAGGTGGACGTTGTTCGGTGGCTTGAACGTGTGTGCGAGTGCGGATGCGCTGCTGAGTTGCGGCGCTCGGACTTCCTCACGATCTTGAGATCGGCAAGTGTATGACTACATCAACCACGAGTTCCTACTCGTTAACAAAGATCGTTGTCTTCGAGGGTAAGTTCTCCATGGATGTATGTCCACTCGTTGCTCTGTATCTAGTAGATAGATCTTGGCGTGTAGTTCTCATCATAGGAATTTTTTTGTTTTCTATGCTGTGGACCCAACAGATTAGAATGAAATCTATGGCTCAGGTTCATCGTCTATGATGAACATCTCCGGTGAGATTCTAACCCTAACACGGCGGTGGGGGTTGCTGGGGACTCACCGGGGCTCCAGCTAGGGTCGGCGATGGGTGTGAACGAGCTGGTCGACGTTGGCGGTCACGACGGCTCCTGGGGTGGCTCCAATCGATGGCTTCCTTCCTCGACTGCAGCGGCGGACTCTGGGCCAATTACGGTGTCATGGTGCTCGCCTTGCTCCAGGAAAGGGTCGGTGAGGTTCCTGGGTGAGTGGGGAGTGGAATGGTGTGCAGAATGAGGTCTAGGGTGGCCTCTATTTATACACCAGCGTCGGTGGCAGGGTGATACGTTGCTAACGTATCCATAATTTTTGATGTTCCATGCTTGGTTTTTATCTACTTTCTTATGTTTTGTCCACAGTTTGGAGTACTTTTTATACACTTTCTTGGACTAACCTATTAACAAGATGCCATAGTGCCAGCTTCCTGTTTTCTGCTATTTTTGGTTCCAGGAAAGTCAGAAAATGAATATTCTCGGAATTGTACGGGACAAAAGCCAAAGTCATTTTTTCACCGAGGGGGACACGAAGCCAGAATACGAGACGGAGAGGGGCCAGAGGGCTGCCACACCACCTGGCCGCACCGCTAGGCCTGGCCCACGCCAGGGGGTGGTGTGGCCACCTAGGGCACCCCCTCGGCCTCCCCTTTCGCCTATAAGATGCCTCCGATATGGAAACCCTAAGTACCTGATCAAAAATTCCATGAAAGAGTCTGTAGCCGCCATCATCTCCATCCTTAGATTGGGAGGGATCTGAAGCTCTTCTCGGCACCCTGCTGGAGGGGAGAATTCACCCTGGAGGCCTTCTTCATCACCATGCAAGCCTCTGGTGTGATGCGTGAGTAGTTCATCCTTGGACTACGGGTCCATGTAGTAGCTAGATGGTTGGTTCTTCTCCTTTGTGCTACCATGTTTAGATCTTGTGAGCTCCGTTCATGATCAAGATCATCTATTTGTAATCCTACATGTTGTGTTTGCGAGGATCCGATGGATATTGAGATGCTATTTCAGATTGATTATTGATTCTATCATGTCTTTGTTATTTGTGATCTTGCATGCTTTCCGTTGTTAGTAGCTATCTTGGACAAGTAGATGCTAGCGACTCCAAGAGTTAGTATTTATGCTCGATAATGGGTTCATGCCTCTAGTAATCTGGGGAAGTGACAGAAATCTCTAAGGTACTAGATGTGTTGTCGCTACTAGGGAGAAAATAGCAATCCTTTGTTCATAGAACAATTGTATTGTTTACTTTACACTCAATGCGTAATGCAATTATTTTTTGCTTGCAACTTAATACTGGAGGGGGTTCGGATGATAATCTGAAGGTGGATTATTAGTCATAGATATAGTTGGATTATGGTCTATGTATAATGTTGTAATGCCCAATCAAATCTCAAAGGAGTCAAGATGATTAGTATATGCATGCATGCTTTCTCGATGTTTGTCAATTGCCCCGCTATAATTTGTTCACCCAACATGTCATCTATCTTAAGGAGAAACACCACTAGTAAACTATGGACCCCGGTCCTTTCTTTTATCATCAATCTATCTTAAGGAGAAACACCACTAGCAAGCTTTTACTATCTTCCACAAAATATGTTTAATCCTTTGTTTTCAGCAAAACCGGTGAGATTGACAACCTCACTGTAAGTTGGGGGCAAAGTTCTGTGGTTGTGTTATGCAGGATTCCAAGTTGGCAACAACACCTTGGAGGTGTTTCCTTGCTCCTACTGGTTCGATAACCTTGGTTTCATAACTGAGGGAAACTTACTGTTGTGCTCATCATACCTTCCTCTTGGGGTTCCCCAACGAGCTCGACATCAATCTCGAGCCAGCAAGTATTTTTCTGGCGCCGTTCCCGGGGAGTCAAGGACATCTTCACAAGGGGAGTCCCTCATAACCAATCTCTTTACTTTGTTATTTTTGTTTTGCTTAGTCTATTTCTGCTTTGTTTGCTTGTTTCTTTATTAAAAACACAAAAAAATTAGTTTTACTAGTTTGCTTTCTTTATTAAAAACACAAAAAAATTAAGTCTTTCTATAGTTGTTACCTCTTTCTTAGCTCACCATGTTGATCACTAAATTCACCTAAAAAGACCTTTCAATAGGAAGTGGCTCTATAATTGGAAAAGATAATATTGAAGAATTCTTTAATCATGTTAGTAAGCATGAGGATATTGAGGATAGATCCCTTGCAGAACTTGCTCCAAATTATGAAATTGCTGCAGCTTCTTTGGTTCACATGTTGGAAGCTAGGTTTGTTAACCTTAACCCTTAATGCAAGTAATGTTTCTTAAACTTAAAGAAATTGAGGACCCTGAAAAGAGAGATTTTATTCTAGAAACTTTGCTTAAAGAATTCTATGATGTTGCCAAGGAAGCTAGAAAAGTCTTTGAATGTTTTAATATGCTAGGCTCATGTGTAGATGTTGTTGGTACACGAGAAAATATGAACAAAGCCGAACCTAATAGGGAGGAAATTAAGATACCAATACCTTTCAAACTTGTAGCAATGCATGAAACCATAGAAAAGAACCTTGATTGGATTGTTCCTGAAAACCCGTTTGATGAAAGTAGTGAACCCAAAAGCATTGAGAAAGGATCCTCTAGAACTTATTTGTATGAGATACCTTGCCTTGTTGAAGATATTTCTGGTATTAATCTTAATGATTCTTCATTTGAGAACACTTGATTCTTTTTCTTGCTTCTTATGCCTAACTTAAAGGCGTTAAAGAAAAGTACTTATTGGAAGATAACCCAAAAGTTTTAGATGAGTCTTGGAAGTTATTACTTCAGTGATAACCGCTCCTTATCCTTTTTATTTGCTTTTTCTGCCAAGAGTAACCTCTAATAAGAGAAAAGTAATGCTTGGGAAAGTTGCTGTCCCGAAACAGATTTTTGTGCTTCACCATAAAAATTCGTGTAAAATCTCTGTATGTCGTTTTATGGCGTGAATTTTTGTGCTCCTGGCCCAGGTTGTTATCTAAATTTCGTTAGCTCAACACTTTTCGATTTGAGCAACAGAAGGTCTTCGAAAAAATTGGTTTTTACCTGCTGGTCTGTTTTGACAGATTTCTGCCATTATTTGCATTTGCTTCTTGTTGGTTCCTTTCTGAGTTCTCCTTGGGGAATTAAGATTTTTGAGGGAAGTGCTTCAGTAGTTTGTGTTTTAATGAAAGTTTTATTGGTGTTGAAACTGAACCTAAAGTTTTATTATCTTGAGTGCACTAATGTTGCTAATAAAGATTGTGTGAAGTTTTGTATGAAGGAAAAATTTTAGGTGTATGGAGAGAATGATGTAATGAGATGAAGAATGGACTAAAGCTCAATCTTGGGGATGCCACCCCATTTCACCCCAAGAATTATTCAAGAGGTACAAGCGTCAAAGCTTGGGGATGCCCAAGGCATCCCCTCCTTCATCAATAAAAATCCCAGGTTTCTTCCAAACACTTCATTTTTATTGTTTCATGCACAGTTGTGTTGTTCTTGGAGCGTCTTCATTTTTTGTTTTTGGTTTTCGTTTGCTTGGTTTTCTTAGTTTGCTTGAATAGATTGGTTGGACCCCCTCTTTCATACATTGGTTTTCAAATAGTTTGGTTTGGATTGGAAAAGAGTAGGAAAGTCCATGCTTAAGTGGTAAAGAGAGCTTGTTTTTGACTGTGGCCCATGCTTTGTCATGCCATGCTTGATATTGTTTTGGCTTTATGCTTAGTGATCTTTGATGTAGCATGACATGTTATAAACAATTGAGATTGCTTAATGTGCCTTGGAAGAATCATGCATTGTTTTAGCATATTAAAGCATAGTATTGTGGTATTCTCCTTTGATGCTTTATTTGGGTTGACTTGGCGCATGCTCACACCATGTTATGACTATCCCAAGTCACCATAATCCTTTATGATCCATTAGTTTTCTACTTGTAGTATCACTTTATACTTTGATTAATGATGTTTTATCGCTCTTCATGATTATGGCCATTATTGCTCTCTTAGTTGGTCGCTCCCAGTCTTTTGCTAGCCTCCGTAACCAAGTATGAGTTCCACTCATGCATCCAACTCCTAAAACCAAGTTATTCCAAATAGTCCACCATACCTACCTATTAGCATTTGCTATTCCAAGTATATTCATGTTTTTATCTACCTTCCAAATTAAACTTGTTATGAAAAAACTAGTGATTAAAGCTCTCACGAACTTGATGGCACACTTTAATTTTCTTGCCCTTAATAAACTTGAATCATTGTGTCGTCTATGTTGTATATGCTTGCACTTATATGTTGGGGATTAGCAGAACCATGCTGTCATGGGGAACACTTTCAACATTGCACTTGTACTTTGTACCTAGTTGATAGCATGCTCTTTTGTCTATGGATGTCGTCGGTGTGAAATGAAAGGGGAGCTTGTAAGTCCATGGAGTTATGTATGTGTGTTAGAGAAACGCCTGGGCCGCCGGTCTAATCCATGCTGTCATGGTGGAAACCTGCAGCGTAACCATAATGTGCTGACTATGAAGCATTCTTCTTATAAAAAAAGAGTGAGATATTAAGAAAAAGATAAAAAGAAAAAAAAGAGATATGAGAAAAGAGGAAAGAGAGAAAAAAGCACCATTTTCCCATGGTAAATAAGAAGATTGCTGAGATGCTTGTTGTCTGCTTGCCTTGTCATTTTGATATGGGGATTCTTTTGTAGCATCGGGCAAGGGGTACCCCGTTGGCGGTTCTCTGTGATACACATGTACTTACTATGACAAGAACTTACTGGTAACTAAACTTGAGTAGCATGAGGAGCGGCCCTCGTATTCAAGGGACATGAGATTTCCAACTTATACTTTGTCAAGCATATACTCCATAGTTTGTTCACTTTAACCTTAATCACTTCAAGATGCTTATGATAGGGGCAATGAGAGCTGAAAGCTAATAAGTACCATAATTTTTGGAAGCTCTTTATGAAACTTGAATCCCTGCTTCCTTCTATGAAGGCCTTTCTTCCACTTTTATATTGAGTCTCCACCTTCTATCTTTATGCACCTATTGAGAGAGCATAGTGGCTATTCTTAGTTCTATGTGCATTGTCCCAAGACTTGTTGATTGATGCATAACCTTGATATTGCTTGTTCTTAAACTATTTGTACCTTGTCACTCTTATGAACTTTGAAGGTGTCCTATGCATTTATGTTTGCTACTCTATGAGGGACAAGCTGAATGCCACTATGCTATGTTTTCTTTATGTGAAACAAACAAACGTCTTGCAAAGCATTGTTATTCATGAATCTTTTGTTTGTGCCTTTTCATCTTACAACATAGTTGCTATGTCTTATTGTTAGAACTTTATCTTTCATGCTATGTTGAAGTACTATGATCCCAGCTATCAATGTTTTACAAATACTTTGATCAAGTTTATGATGGTGCATGTCACCTCAAAAATTATTCTTTCTTTTTATCACTTACCTACTCGAGGACGAGCAGGAGTTATGCTTGGGGATGTTGATACGTTGCTAACGTATCCATAATTGTTGATGTTCCATGCTTGGTTTTTATCTACTTTCTTATGTTTTGTCCACACTTTGGAGTACTTTTTATACACTTTCTTGGACTAACCTATTAACAAGATGCCACAGTGCTAGCTGCCTGTTTTCTGCTGTTTTTGGTTCTAGGAAAGTCAGAAAATGAATATTCTCGGAATTGGATGGCACAAAAGCCAAAGTCAGTTTTTACCGAGGGGACACGGGCGAAATCTGAGACGGAGGGGCCAGAGGGCCGCCACACCACCTGGCCGTGCGGCCAAGCCTGGCCCGCGCCAGGGGGTGGTGTGGCCGCCTAGGGCTAGTGGTTAACTTTTGCCAAAATGACCATATGCTCATATGATCCATATTTGACTTTATTTTTATTCAATTCTGTTTGGAAATGATCTAGATGATGTGGTATTCATCTTTACAATAATTCTTAACCTTTGTAGCAATCAAACTTGGCAAAATGCAAGCATTCATACATTAATGCAAATCACTCATGCACTCATATAGATTTTAATAGTAAAATTTTTTGTTAATCCTAAACTTGGGTGATTAGAAATTGATAAGCTTGTTTAATATTTTTGAGATGTTACAAACCTTCCCCCTTAAATAGAATCTTGTCCCGGGATTCCGGAAAAACTAGGAACTAAAGAGATTGGGAAACTCAGTCCTAATATAATCTTCTCGCTCCTAAGTGGCTTCTTCTTCAATATGGTTACTCCACTTGATCTTGAGAAACTTGATACTCCTGGTTCGAGTGGTTCTGAATGCTTCTTCCAAAATATGCATGGGCACTTCATGATAAGTTAGATCCTTGTTGATATCTATGGCTCGGGGATCGATGTTCTTGAAAACTTTGGTCTTCTCCGGAACTTCTAGGCATTTGCGAAGTAACGAGATACGGAACACATTATGCACGGCTGACATCTCCTCAGGCGGTTCCAGTGGATAGGATACTTCTCCTCGGTGATTCAAAATCTTGAAAGGTCCAATATATCTGGGGGCTAACTTCCCTCTTAGTTGAAAACGCTGCATTCGTTTCAAGGGTGATTCTTTGAGATACACAAAATCTTTGACATTGAAGGTCAGGCCTAGACGTCTTTTGTCGGCATAACTCTTTTGTCTAGATTGAGCGGTCTTGAGGTGCTCACGGACTTGGTGAACCTTCTCTTCGGCTTCTCGTAGAATGTCGGGTCCAAAGATCTGACTCTCTCCTACTTGCGACCAATTCAATGGGGTACGACACTTTCTCCCATACAGAAATTAAAATAGGGCCATTTGCAAACTGGCTTGATAACTATTGTTGTATGAGAATTCCACGAAAGGCAAACAATCTTCCCATTTAGATCCATATTCTAAAACACAAGCTCTTAGCATATCTTCTAAGATCCGATTGACTCTTTCAGTTTGTCCATCGTTTTGCGAGTCATAAGTTGTGCTAAAATTCAGTTTGGTTCCTAATCCTTCTTGGACCTTCTGCCAAAATCTTGAGGTAAACTGGGTTCCTCAGTCCGACACTATGGTCTTGGGGGTTCCATGCAAACTGACTATCCTAGAGATATACAACTCCGCTAGCTTCGAACTCTGGTAGGTAGTCTTGACGGGTATGAAATGGGCTACCTTGGATAGTATATCTACTACGACCCAAATAGAGTCATTTCCCCTACTAGATGTGGGCAAACCGGTGATAAAATCCATTCCAACAGAATCCCATTTCCATTCTAGAATCTGCAATGGTGGCAAAAGTCCCGCGGGTCGCTGATGTTCCGCTTTGACTCTCCGAGAGATATCACACTTGGCTATGTAACTTCCGACTTCTCTCTTCATTTTGTGCCACCAAAATTTCTCCTTCAGATCCTGATACATCTTTGTTCCTCCTAGGTGGATAGAATAAAGGGTATCATGGGCTTCCTGCATAATGACTTGTTTCAACTCCAAATCTGCTGGAACACAGATACGTCCTTTGTACCAAAGAACTCCTTCTTCATCTTTGGTGAATCCGGGTACCTTCCCTGTACCAATACGACGCTTGATTCCTTCGATACTAGCATTTCCTTTTTGGGCCTCTTTTATCTGACTAATTAAAGTGGGTTGGAGTTCTATGCTAGCTAGAAATCCTTTGCTAACTAGCTCCACTCTAAAATTCTCCATCTCCTCATGTAGACTTGCCTGGGCTTCCTTAATCATGGTGTTTAATCTACACGTCAATCTACTAAGAGCATCCGCTACGACATTGGCTTTGCCGGGGTGATAGTGAATGTCCAGGTCATAATCCTTGATTAACTCTATCCATCTCCTTTGCCTCATATTCAGCTCCTTCTGGGTAAAAATATACTTCAGACTCTTGTGATCCGAATAAATCTCACAGCGGTTACCCATAAGGTAATGACGCCATGTCTTCAAGGCTAAAACTACAGCTGCTAGTTCGAGGTCATGGGTAGGATAGTTCTGTTCATGTTGCTTCAGCTGTCTGGACATATAAGATATGACTTTGCCTTCTTGCATCAACACACATCCGAGACCAATCTTGGATGCGTCACAATACACATCAAAAGGCTTCTTGATATCAGGCATGATCAAAATTTGGGCTGAAGTCAACCTCTTCTTGAGGTCTTGAAAACTTGCTTCACATTTGTCCGTCCATTCAAACTTCTTATCTTTCTTTAACAACTGAGTCATCGGTCTTGCGATGCTCAAAAATCCTTCAACGAACTTGCGTAATATCCAGCTAATCCAAGAAATGCGCGGACTTCTGTTTGGGTGGTTGGGGCTTTCCATTCTTTGACATCTTTAATCTTGGCGGGGTCGACAGCAACTCCTCCTGCCGACAAGATATGGACTAGGAATCCTACTTCTTTTAACCAGAATTCATAATTGCTAAACTTGGCATACAACTGATGCTCCCTAAGGGTTTCAAGGATGGTTCTTAGGTGTTGCTCATGGTCCTCTTATGACTTGGAGTAGATCAAAATGTCATCGATAAAACAACGACAAACTTATCCAAGAAGTTCATAAAAATCTTATTCATGAGGTTTATGAAATAAGCGGGGGCATTGGTTAATCCAAAAGACATGACATTATACTCATACAATCCATATCTGGTGGTGAAGGCAGTCTTTGGGATATCCGTCATGTGGATTTTAAATTGATGATAACCAGTTCTAAGATCAATCTTAGAAAACACTCTAGCACCAGTCAGTTGATCAAACAAATCTTCTATCTTCAGAAGCAGGTACTTGTTCTTGATGGTGATGTCATTCAACTTCCGATAATCCGTACACATACGGTTGGCACCGTCCTTCTTATCAACAAACAAAACATGTGATCTCCATGGCAATGCACTTGGTTGTATCAAACCTTTTCCTAGCATATCATCCAGTTGCTTCTTCAGCTCCACTAATTCAGATGGGTTCATACTATAGGGTCTCTGAGCTATGGGTCTAGTTCCAGGAACTAGTTCAATGATAAACTCGATATCCTGATCTGGGGTCATACCGGGAAATTCATCTGGGAACACATCGAGGTATTCACAGACTACTCTTACTTGGTCAATGGTGGTTTTGGCTAAACTCTTTTTGCACTTGAATTGACGGGGCAATGTCTCATATACATTCTCTACTAATACTCCGGTGCTACTGGTCATGGTTATGGCTTTCTTGGCACAGTCGATTAATCCTTGATGTTTCGACATCCAATCCATCCCTAGCACTACTTCCAAACCTTTGGTTCCAAGTACTATTAGATTGGCATAAAAATCTATCCCATGGATTCTGATAGGTACGGCCTTGCAAATTTTTCTAGCTTTGGTAGTTGAACCAGGTATTTGAACTATCATGACATGCTTCAAATTTGTTGGTTGAATCTTACTAGTGCATGCAAATTCTTCTGTAACAAACGAGTGTGATGCTCCATAATCAAACAACACTCTTGCTAATACTGAGTTAACAGAAAACATACCCAACACAACATCTGGCGCTTCCTGGGCTTCCTCAGCATTCATGTGGAACAGACAGCCATTACGGTTGTGCGGGTTTCCTGGGGCAAATCTCTTTCCAGGCTGGACACAGTGTTGCTGTTGGGCAGGTGTAGTCACATTGGTTGCTGCTGGAAGCTTCTTGGGGCACTCGTTGGAGTAGTGACCCATGACTCTACATTCAAAGCAAGTGATCATTGACTTGTCTGTCCCTGCGACAGGCACAATTGCTTCTAGTCCTTGGGGCAGTATTGTTGTTGTTGTTGTTGGACTTTGGCGGTGCACGGTTGAAGTTATTGGGGTTGCCGGGGTTGTTGTTATGATGATATTCCGGGCCTTGGGTTTCCTCCTCCACGGTTGGGGTAGTTCAGACGGTTCATTGGTGGCCTGTTGTTTCTGGGTGCATATCCTGCAGACGGGTTGGGGCGATACTTTGGGGTATGGTAGGGTCCTGGTTGGTGCATCATCCGACGCTTGCGGTTCTCACTGGCTTGGTTTATCTTGCCTTCCATCTGGATTGCCGAATCCACTAAGGCTTCAAGGTCATCAAAGGGGATGTTGACTAGCACTGTCTGCATCTCATCATGCAGACCATTCAAGAATCTCTCCTTCTCTTCGCTTCATTGTCAATCTCATCAGGGGCATACCTAGCTAGTGACAGAAATTTGTCACAGTACTCCACCACAGTTATCCTTCCTTGTTTCAAATCTCTGAACTCATCCCTCATCCTTTTGATCAGACCCAGGGACATGGTTCCTACTGAACTTGATCTTGAAATCCTCCCAAGTCATCATCTGACCTCCATTCATGGTACGAGTGCTATTCCACCAAGATCTTGCATAGCCGGACAGATAGTGGGTGGCAAACAACACCTTCTCATTAGCATCCACTCCTGCCACTTCTAGATTGTTTTCCATTGTCTACAGCCAATCGTCAGCATCTAAAGGTTCTTCTGACTTGCTAAACATAGGAGGGTTGGTATTCTGGAAGTTCTTGAGCTTGGGTCCATGGTGATCTTTTTTCCATGGCCTTGATTATTGTGGGCCATCTGGGCTATCTGTTAAAGAGTGGCTAAGTTGGCTTGATGTTCAGCTCTACCAGCTCCACGATCAGAAACTAACATTTGCAGAATCTGCAGCATTGGGTCCTGAGATGAGCTGCTTCCTCCGGGGTTCCCGCGAGTCATCTGAAAATTGAGATAGATAATGAGACAAGAGGGAAATTTCTGTGGTTCATGGTTTTGTTTAAAAAGCTTTAAACTTTGAGTTCGACTCAGGTTTTGCAAACTACAACTTCTTCTCATTCATTCACTCCAAACACACAATACAAACACACACCACAACTATAAAACAGATGGTTTTAAGAACCATTCTATGAAGCTACGATACAGTGGGACCGGGTACAACTCACACCTACGATAGTGCACAGGTGTGACTACTCATCATTGGGGGTGTCGGGCTCCTCATCATCAATGAAGTCAGCATCATCCTCATCAGTGTTGACCTCCATGGTAGCGTCCTCCAGGTAGTCATTGTTATCACTGAGGTATGAGTGAACATCCACACAGATATCTTCACCTTCCTCCTCCTTCTGCTCCAGCTGGATCTCCTGGTCGTGGATGGTCTCCTCCAGGGTGGCTATCTTCTAGCGAAGACGGGTGATGATGCGATCCTTTTTATCACACTGGTGACGAAGAGACTTGCGCTCCCTAGCAAGCATGGCGAGGGTTTCCTTCCTTTCAACGGCTTCAACATGGTTCTGGTTGGAGTAAGCATGAGCATTGTCTAACTCCTTCTGAGTCTCATGGAGCATGAAGGCCATGTGGTCCACGTGATGCTTCAACTCTGGATGTGCCGGCATGGCCAAAGGCTGCCCCGAAGAGTCACGTCTTGCATAGTGGGAAAAACGAGTGCCGATGATCTGGTTGATGTTTTGTGCACACAGACATGCAAGATCTTCTTGCATTGCCCTAGCTAATCCGTCTAGCCAGTTGTTCTCCCTTACACTGAACTGAATCTTATCAGAAAGAGGTGGCTCCATTTTGCCTCTCAGGTCAGCAACAACCAGCCACTGTAGCTCCCCTCCAGATTGGTCGTTGAGCTATGCTCCGAAGAACTCCGAGTGCGGGCGTCCAAGATACTTCGAAAGCTGGTCCAGATCTCTCTCAAAGATAAGCTGTCCTCCATTGCCCAACTGGTAAAACTTGCTATATTTGACCTCCATCTATAAGCAATTAAGATGACTAAGTTAGTGAGGTGATCAAGTGTGTCAAATTTTATGTAGAATTGTAAGAGTTTTGAGGAACAAGTGATCTCTTTTTGAAAGAATCTCTAGGACAAGAATGAGAATAGGTTTTTGTAAATACTCACTTTCTTTGTTTTGAAACTAGGTTTTTCAGGCGTCCATTCTAACTAGGGTCTCCTATGGTCGGGATGGCTCTGGTACCAACTTGTCAACACCCGGAATTTTAAGTCCAAATGCCCATTATGTCGTACATCGCAATCCTAGGATTACCATCTTTGCGAGACATAACAGAAGTGGTACCAAAATACATCATCCTTTACAAACCATATTAAAGGTCTTACAAATAAAGGATCTCATGATCCAGTCTTAATACAATCAAAGCAGCGGAAAGTAAATGTAGTAGGCTCCATCTTCAGGGTCACAGGCAATGCTGACGATGGGAGATGATCCTAGTTGTCGTAGACCTCCCGCTGTCCATCTTCGGGGTAATCCTCCTCATAGTCTGGCCATGGGAATAGCCAGGAACAAAGCCATGAGTACTCTTTATGTACTCGCAAACTAACACTAGAATGAGTAAGGTAAAAGTTGTAGGAACCCTAAGTTCTAGTTTTGTTTGCAAAAAGCCAGGTTTATTTCATAAGGACTTTAAGAGTAAAGACCTAAATTTAGTTCTCTACATCACTTAAGGGGGAAACTAGTTTTCATGTCCACAACTCTGTTGTGGTCAAGTCAAAGTCATCTTTCAAGTCACAAATCATTTTGAAAACATCTGACAACAGAACAATATGGCCACTCCAGCTGTCCATAACGGCGGACGCGGCTATTCGAATAGTTTGACACTCGGTAGAGGTGGTACCCTTTCACCACAAAATTCGATACATCCGTTAGGGATAACCCTGAATCATCATACTTGGTATGCGAATAATCAATCAAAACCTTTCAATTACACACCCTAGTATAGGCACCTCCCCTATGAGTTTGGCCTCCCAGCCATGGCCATCTGCCATCCTGGGCACTGCATAGGTGGACATTCATCACGAGGTAGCCTCAGCTCAACCTATTCCGCAAGGGAACCCATACTAAGACATATAAACTTCCAGCCAAGCCCTACCCAACTCAGTTGTGGTTTTACGGTAAAATTGGAATGGTATCGCATCCGAACCCAACCACCAGTTTTTGTCAAAGTCAAGGCTCATGCCTCATTCGGTGTCATCATCAAACCATTGTGTTTCATAACACATGTCAAAGCATTTCAATAGAATGAATCATCATTCCAAGGTTTTCATAATCATTTTCACCAAGTATTCCCATCTAAAGTGATCATGTTTTAGCTTATCACTAGTCACTAATGTTGAGGGTATCACTATTGGGGGTACTAATCAAGTATAAGCATCCAAGACTAGTTCTATAGTCTTGAGGCTATCCATCCTACTTTTCCACTAATCACAATTCATTACTAGATAAGAAACTATGGTAAAATGGAAAGTAAAGCTGGTAAGTAAAAACTGGGATTGGTATATTCAAAGTTGCATAACCAAGCATGCCTAGTGCATTTGGTATAGGATGCATGCATAAATAGCATGCATAGTTCTAGCTTGCACTGATAGCTTGCCTTGCTGGTTGAAGTCGTTGAAGTTTTCTTCTTCTTCCTCGAAGTACTCCCCTCCTCGTCGTAGCCCGGGTTGGTACTAGCGTCTAGAAATGCACACAAGGTACACAGTCACCAAACAAAACTTCACTACTTCTATTTAGCACACAAATGCTCACACTAGATTATCTAGCATCATCTCAATCATCATGTGGAATATTAACATTCTCTTATTATTCTTATTTTAGAAAAGTAATTTCTACTCATTTAAAAACCTTAAGATTTAATATTCTCCAATTAAAATATGGGATCATATGGACCATGTCATCCCCAGATATTTCAATGCTTGGGAATGTGATTTAAAGTGGTGACCATATATTACAAGATTTAATATTACTATTTAATAATATTTAAGTGGCTAGAAATGCCTATATAGCATTCTTTTAATACTAGTCCATGTTTAATATTTGTAAAACCAAATCTTTTTACATATTCATGTAGAGCATGTCGAATGTGATTTTTGAGAGTTGGAATCAACTCAAAAGCATTTATAGTTTATTTTATAAAAATGTTTGAAGTGGCAAAAGTCTATGTCTTGTTATTTTTAGTATAAGTGATCTATAGTTTCAATTGGTTTTAATCCAACGGGAGTGAGTAGATATTTTCAATACCTTTCTAGCAAAATTGGAATCATGCATTTTGGATCAGTACAACTCTTTGAATTGAATTTTGAATATAGCTACTAAATAGGATTTTAAACTAAATAGCAAAATTCCATTTGAATCTCCGGGTTCAGCTCAAGGAAAGGGTGCAAATAGCTAACAGAACGGCCAGCTACTATGAGTATTGCAGCCAACGACTAATTCTAACCAAAATGGTATCTATCAATCTCAGCCCTACGATTAGAATGAAATCTACGGCTGAGGTTCATCGTCTATGATGAAAAGCTCCGGCGAGATTCTAACCCTAATGCGGCGGTGGGGGTTGCTGGGGACTCACAGGGGCTCCAGCTAGGGTCGTCGATGGAGGCGAATGAACTGGTGAACGATGGCGGGTCGATTGACGGTCACGATGGATCTTGGGGTGGATCTAATTGATGGCTTCCTTCCTTGACTACAGCGGTGGACTCCGGCCAAATTCCAATGTCGTGGTGCTCGCCTTGCTCCGGGGAAGGGCCGGTGAGGTTCCTGGGTGAGTGGGGAGTGGAATGGTGTACATAATGAGGTCTAGGTGGCCTCTATTTATACACCAGCATCGGAGGCAGGGCGGCATGGTCAGGCTTCTCCAGCGATGTTGCTACAGGTCGAGCTAAGCATGGAGGAGGGCATGGGTCGATGCAGGGAACTACAGGGATCGTCACACGCGTGACGGCACGACAAGGGGCGGTCTCAGTTGGTCGGGCGACGTCGAGTGGCATATTTGAAAATAGTTTCTACCATTTTGTAAAGTTTGCTTGGATTAACTTTTACTTGGTCTAGCAAGGGGTGAAAATAATTCGAATTGTTTCTGTTAGAAATCTTTTACTATAGGGGCCCAAAGTGGGCTAGTGGTTAACTTTTTCCAAAATGACAATATGCTCATATGATCCATATTTGACTTTCTTTTTATTTGATTCTGTTTGGAAATGATCTAGATGATGTGGTATTCATCTTTACACTAATTCTTAACCTTTGTAGCAATCAAACATGGAAAAATGCAAGCGTTCATACATTAATGCAAATCACTCATGCACTCATATAGATTTTAATAGTAAAAGTTTTTGTTAACCCTAAACTTGGGTGATTAGAAATTGATAAGCTTGTTTAATATTTTTGAGATGTTACAATTGCCTCCTCCACCGGATTCTTCGGCCGTGGAGAAGCGGAAGTTCCGACTTCATCACTGGCATGCTCCTGAGGACGATGATGCTGAGTGCTGGATCTGGCCATCATGACCTCCATGCCACGCGAAGCGACGGGAACGCCACCGCTGGGGAACAGCGGCTCCGCGACAAAGACGATCTGCCTAGGGAAACGCTCCGGCGTGATGGCGACGTAGATGGGAAGGTCACCGAATAGCAGGATGGAGCTATCCACCAGGAAGGTGGATCCTACAAAGCATGACGCGTTGTTGATGACACAGTCGAATTTTCCTAGCATAAGCACGAGGCCGGTGGCTAGGCACTCACGGATGAAGTGCGGCGTCCCATGCGGAACGTGACTGCGGTCGAAGCCATGTTTGCCCCATGATGGGAGCCAACTATCGTTGTATTGGAAACAGAAGGGCCTGAGAAGGCTAGATAGAGGTGTGGGCTGGCAGGGAAGCTCTAGACGGTGTTTGCGGGCGGGATTGGATAGAAGCAAGTGTAGCGCGACACAAGAAGTACCCAGGTTCAGGGCCCTGATGGCTCAAAATATATCGAGCTCGTTGGGGAACCTCAAGAGGAAGGTATGATGAGCACATCAGCAAGTTTCCCCTCAGTTATGAAACCAAGGTTAAGGAACCAGTAGGAGCAAGGAAACACCTCCAAGATGTTGTTTTCAACTTGGAATCCTGCACAACACAGCCACAAAACTTTGCCCCCAACTTATAGTGAGGTTGTCAATCTCACCGATTTTTTGTTGAAAACAACAGATTAAACGTATTGTGTGGAAGATAGTAATTGCTTGCAAAAAGTAAATAGATTGTAGATTGATGGTAAAAGAATGGACCGGGTTCCACAGTTCACTAGAGGTAATTCTCCTTAAGATAGGTGACATGTTGGGTGAACAAATTACAGCGGGGCAATTGACAGACTCGAGAAAGCATACCATGCATATACTAATCATCTTGACTCCTATGAGATTCGAACATAGACCATAATCCAACTGCATCTATGACTAATAATCCACCTTCAGGTTATCATCCGAACCCCCTCCAGTATTAAGTTGCAAGCAACAGATAATTGCATTAAGGAAAGTGTGTAAAGTAAACAATACGATTGTCCCATGGACAAATGATTGTTGTTTTCTCCCTAGTAGCAACAACACATCTAGTACCTTAGAGATTTCTGTCACTTCCCCAGATTACTAGAGGCATGAACCCACTATCGAGCATAAATACTCCCTCTTGGAGTTGCTAGCATCTACTTGGCCAAGATAGCTACTAACAACGGAAAGCATGCAAGATCACAAATAACATAGACATGAGAGAATCAATAATCAATCTGAAATAGCATCTCAATATCCATTGGATCCCTGCAAACACAACATGTAAGATTACAAATAGATGATCTTGATCATGAACGGAGCTCACAAGATCTAAACATGATAGCACAAAGGAGGAGAATCAACCATCTAGCTACTACATGGACCCGTAATCCAGGGATGAACTACTCACACATAACATCGGAGGCAGTCATGGTGATGAAGAAGGCCTCCAGGGTGATCTCTCCCCTCTGGCAGAGTGTCGGGAAGAGCTTCAGATCCCTCCCGATCTAGGGATGGAGATGGAGGCGGCTATAGACTCTTTCGTGGAATTTTGATTCGGTACCTAGGGTTTTCGTCCCGGGAGGCTTTTATAGGCGAAGGGGCAAGGTGGGTGGAGGCTCGAGGGGCCCACGCTAGGTGGCAGCACGGCTAGGTCTGGCCGCGCCACCCTAGGGTGTGGCCGCCTCGTGGCCACCCTTCGGCTCCCCTCCAAACTCCGTGTTGCTTCGGGTAAAATATTGACTTTGGCTTTTGTCCGGTCCAATTCCGAGAATATTTCCTTACTAGCTTTTATGAAAACCAAAAACAGCAAAAAACATGCAACTGACACTGTGGCATCTTGTTAATAGGTTAGTTCCAGAAAATGTATAAAAACACTCCAAAGTGTGGAAAAAACATAAGAAAGTAGATATAAAACAAGCATGGAACATCAAAAATTATAGATACATTTACAATGTATCAACATCCCCAAGCTTAACTCCTGCTCGTCCTCGAGTAGGTAAGTGATAAAAAAGAAAATAATTTTTGAGGTGACATGCACCATCATAATCTTGATCAAGGTATTTGAAAAACATTGATAGATGGGATCATAGTAGTCTAACATAGACATGAAAGATATAGTTCCAACAATAAGACATATCAACTATGTTGTAACATGAAAACATACAATCAAAAGATTCATGAATAACAATGATGTGAAAGACGTTTGTTTGTTTCACATATAGAAAACATAATGAGAATGGTATTCAGCTTGTCCCTCATAGTGTAGCAAAACATAAATGCATAGGACACCTTCAAAGTTCATAAGGGTAACTAGATACAAATAGGTTAAGAATAAGCAATATCAAAGTTATGAATCAATCAACAAGTCTTGGGACAATGCACATTAAACTAAGAATGGCCACTATGCTCTCTCAATAGGTGCATAAAGATAGAATATGGATACTCAACATAAAAAGTAAAAGAAAGGCCCTTCATAGAATGAAGCATGAATTCAAGTCTCATAAAGAGATTCCAAAAATTATGGTACTTATTAGCTTTCAGCTCTCATTGCCCCTATCATAAGCATATTTAGGTGATTAAGGTTAAAGTGAACAAATATGAGGATATGCTTGACAAGTTATAAGTTGAAAATCTCATGCCCCTTGTTTATGAGTACCGAACCTCATGCTACTCAACTTTAGTCACGAGTAAGTTCTTGTCATTGTAAGTACATGTGTATCATAGGGAACCGCCAATGGGGTACCCCTTGCCCGATGATATGGAAGCTTTCCCATATCAAAATGACAAGGCAAGCAGACAATGAGCATCTCAGCAATCTTTTTATTTGCTATTTGCATAGGTTTTTATTGAGGATGCTTCACATATTGCTCACTATGGTTATGCTGCAAGTTTCCACCATGATTAGGCATGGCTTAGGCTAGCCGCTCAGGCGTTTCTCTAACACTTATACAAACTCCATGAGCTTACAAGCTCCCCATTTATTTCACACCGCCAGGATCCATAAGCAAAAGAATCATGATATCAACTAAATAATGTGCAATGTTGAAAGCGTTCCCCATGGTAACATGGTTCTGCTAATTCACAATTTACAAAGCGCAAGCATATACGCAACATAGATGGGCACAATGGTTCAAGTTTTTTAAGTGCAAGAAAATTAAAGTGTGCCATCAAGTTTGTGAGAGCTTTAATCACTAATTTTGACATAACAAGTTTAATTCGGAAGGAAGATAAAAACATGAATATACTTGGAATAGCAAATGCTAATAGGTAGGTATGGTGTACTCTTTTGAATAACCTGGTTTTATTTGGAGTTGGATGCATGAGTGGAACTCATACTTGGTATGGAGGCTAGCAAAAAACTAGGAGCAACCAACTAAGAGAGCAATAATGGCCATAATCATGCAAAGTGACAAAACATTATTAATTAAAGCATAAAGTGATATTACAAGTCGAAAACTAAATGATCATAGAGGCTATGGCGACTTGGTGTAGTCTTAACATGGTGTGAGCATGCGCGAAGTCAACCCAAATAAAGCATCAAAGGAGAATACCACAATATTATGCTTTTATATGCTAAAACAATGCATGATTCTTTCAAGGCACATTAAGCAATATCAATTGTTTGTAACAAGTCATGCTACAACAATAATCACTAAGCATAAAGTCAAAGCAATATCAAGCATGACATGATAAAGTCTAAGTCATAGTCAAAAACAAGCTCCTTTTTGTACCACTTATAAGCATGAACTTTCCTACTCTTTTCCAATCCAAATCAACTTATTTGAAACTATGTATGAATGCGGGGGTCCAACCAATTTATTCAAGCAAACTAAGAAAACAAAAACTAGAAACAAAAACGAAGACGCTCCAAGAATAACACCATTGTGCATGAAACAATAAAAATAAAGTGTTTGGAAGAAAAACCTGAGATTTTTATTGATGAGGAAGGGGATGCCTTGGACATCCCCAAACTTTGACGCTTGTGATTCTTGAATATTTCTTGGGGTGACACGGGTGTCATCCCCAAGCTTGAGCTTTTGTCCATACTTCATCTTATCACATTGTTCTTCCCTACACTTTAAAATTTCCTTCATACAAAACTTCACACAATCTTCATTAGCAACATTAGTGCACTCAAGATAATAAGTCTTTAGGTTTAGTTTCAACACAAGTAAAACTTCCATTAAAACACAAGCTATTGAAGCAATTCCTTTTAAAAGTTCAGGTGATCAAAGAGAACTCAAAGAGAAAGAGATTAAGAGGCAAATGCAAATAATGGCAGAAATCTGTCAAAACAGACTAGAAGGTAAAAACCAATTTTTTCGAAGACCTTCTGTTGCTCAAATCGAAAAGTGTTAAACTAGAAAAAGTTGGATAACAACCTGGGGCAGAAGAACAAAAAATTACAGCTCAATCCGACGTACAGAGATTTTTCACAAATTTTTATAGCGAAGCACAAAAATCTGTTTCAGGACAGCAACGTTCCCAAGTCTTACCTCTCTCTCATTAGAGGTTACTCTTGGCACAAAAACCACACAAAAATGATAATGAGAGGTTATTACTGAAGCAATAACTTCCAAGACTCAACAAAATATTCCTAAAGAAATTTGGGTTATCTCCCAATGAGTGCTTTTCTTCAACGCCTTTGAGCTTGGCATAGGAAGCAAGAATCAAGTATTCTCAAATGAAGAAGCATTAAGAGCAAATTTCATTTTAATAGGAGAGGCAAAAGGAATCTTCTCTCTCTTTTTAGGGAAGTGTTCTATACCTTTCTTGAGTGGGAATTGATATTTAATGGTGCCTTCTTTCATATCAATAATGGCACCAATAGTTCTAAGAAAAGGTCTTCCCAGGATAATAGGACAAGAAGCATTGCATTCAACATCCAAAACATAGAAATCAACGGGGACATAGGCATTGTTAACCATAATAAGGACATCATTAATACTCCCCATGAGTTTCTTCTTAGCATTATCATCAAGTTGGACATTTAAATAACAATCTTCCAATGGTGGCAAATCAAGCATTTCATAAATCCTTCTAGGCATAATAGAAACACTACTATCAAGATCACATAAAGCTTTTAGATCAAAATCATTCACTTTCATATTAATGATGGGTTCCCAACCATCTTCTAATTTCATAGGGATAGAAGCTTTATGTTTCATCTTTTCTTCTTTAATTTTTATGAGAGCATCAGTAATGTGTTTTGTAAAGGCCATATTCATAGCACTAGCATTAGGAATTTTAGCAAGCTTTTGTAGGAATATAATTACTTCAGATATATTGCAACCATCAAGATCAAAATCATAATGACCATCTAAAGTAGTAGAGCTATTGTTTCCCATATTTCGAAGAATTTCAGCATTTTTATTAGAGAAGGTTCCATTGGTTTTAGGCATTGTTGCAAAAGGAATGGGGACTCCATGTGGTTTGCTAGCATCAACATTAGTGGTGGTGATAGTACAAATACAACTATTTCTAGAAATTTCATCTTCTCTTTCCCACTTAGCATGCAATTAAGCTAACAGTCTAACATTTTCATCAATTCTAACTTGTATGGCATTAGTAGCAGCAAAGGGATTTTCCATGGTTTCAAGTTTAGCAGCCATTTTATTAATCAAAGAGGATTGTGCTTAAGAGAAAGATGATATATTTCTTTCAGCATTAGAAACTTTTAATTGCAAACTAGGAATTTCCCTATTTAAACTCTCAAGTTGATGACTAATATTTTTCAAAATAGTAGATTGTTCCTCCATAGTTTTAGTAAATAATTTATTATGCTCATATTGCATTTGCATGAAGTTTTTAGTGGCTCTTTCAACTTCTAAAATTCTTTCTTCACTAGGCATTCCAGATTTACCACGATAACCATAAGTATTATTAGGCGGGTAAGGCCTATAATTGCTATTACCATAAGCATTGTTGCTAAAATTATTATTTCTAATAAAGTTCATATCAACTTGCTCTTCTTGAGCAACCAAAGAAGCTAAGGGAACATGATTTGGATCAATATGAGCTTTCCCATTAACAAGCATAGACATAATAACATCAATTTTATCACTCAAGGAGGAGGTTTCTTCAACAGAATTTACCTTCTTACCTTGTTGAGCCCTCTCAGTGTGCCATTCAGAATAGTTAACCAACATATTATCAAGGAGCTTTGTTGCAGCACCCAAAGTAATGGTCATAAAGGTACCTCCAGCAGCAGAATCCAACAGATTTCTTGAAGAATAATTCAGTCCTGCATAAAAAGTTTGGATAATCATCCAAGCAGTCAGTCCATGAGTGGGACAATTCTTTACCAAAGATTTCATTATTTTCCAAGCTTGAGCAACATGTTCATTATCAGATTGTTTAAATTTCATAATTTCACTTCTCATAGATATAATCTGTCAACACCCGGATTTTTAATCCCAGATGCCTGTTATATCATACATCGCAATCCCAAGATTACCATTTTTGCGAGACATAACAGATTGGATATCACAATACATCATCCATTACAAACAAATATAAGGTCTTACACGAATAAAGGATCTCATGATCCAGTCTTAATACAACAAGCAGCGGAATAAATAATAAGCGTAGCGGTGGGGTCCATCTTTAGGGGCACAGGCAATGCTGACGATGGAAGATAGTCCTAGTTATCGTAGCCGTCCTGCTATCCATCATCTTGGTAGTCTCCTTCATAGTCTGGCCATGAGAATAGCCAGGGACAAAAGCCATGAGTACTCTTTAAGTACTCGCAAACTACCACTAACAAGTAAGATAATGCAAGTGGGAAACGCTAACTCTATGTTTATTTGTAAAGTTAAGTTTGAAACCTAAGCTGAGTTTAGAAACAAAGAAAGATAAAATAAAGTTCTAGAATCACTTAAGTTGGGAAGCTAGTGTCATAATCACAACCCTATTGTGGTCAAGTCAAGATTCATCATTCATTTCATAAGTCATTTTGAAAACATCTGATAACGAAATAGTATGGCCACTCCAACTGTCCATAACCACGGACGTGGCTATTCAAATAGTTTGACACTCTGCAGAGGTGGTACACTTTCACCACAAGATTCGATACATCTGTCAGGGATAACCCTAAATCATCATACTTAGTATGCAGATAATCAAACATAACCTTCCCTTTACACACCCTAGTATAAGCACCTCTCCTATGAGCATGGCATCCCAACCATGACCATCTGTCATCTTGGGCACTGCATAGGTGGCCAACATTGAGAGGTAGCCTCAGCTCAAACCTCTCCCACGAGGGAACTAATACTAATGCACATAAACTTCTGGCTAAGCCTTACCCAATTCAGGTATTGTGGTTGTACGGTAAAATTGGAATGGTATCGCATTCGAATCTAACCATCAGTTTTTGTAAAAGGGCTAAGGCTCATGCCTCAACATTTTCATCATCGAAAACCATTTGTGTTTCTCAACACATGTCAAAACATCTCAATAGAATGACTCATCATTCCAAGGTTTTCACAATTCATTTTCACCAAGTGTTCCCTTCTAAACTGACTCAAGTTTTGATTTAGCTCTAAGCTACTAAGTTAAGAGTGTTCACTAAGGTGGGATGCTAATCTCAATCTCATGCCATAGAATGACATCTTAAGGTTATCTAGATAGGTCAAGTTTTATACTTTTTATGCTACCTTCAAACAAGTAAGTGACTTTGGTAAAGTAAAGAAAGTAAAAGCTTGAAGTAAAACTTGGGGTAGGTAATATTCAAAGTGGTATAACCAAAGCATGCCTAGTAGATCTTGCTTAGGTTATCTAACTTAATTCTAGCTTGCTAACAATAGCTTGCCTTGGTTGGTGCAGTGGTTGAAGTTCTCTTCCTCTTCCTCTGGGTAGAACTCCTCCTCGAAAGCTTGGTTGGTACTATCGTCTATAAATACATACGGAGTACACAATCACCAAACAATACTGAACTAGGCTACTTAGTACACTAGGTCACACATTTGATGATCTATTATCATCATAAGCATCACAAGGTTTTATTAACTAGTTTCATTCTTTTTATTTAAGAAAACTAATTTCTACTCATTGAAAATATCTAAGATTTAATATTCTCCACTGAAAATATGGGATCATGTGGACACATGTCATCACCACATATTCTAACATATGGGAATGTGATTTAAAGGTTGGATCACATTTAAATAAGTTTAAGTTTAATATTTAATGATTTAAAGTGACTAGAAATGCCTATATAGCATTATTTTGGTACTAGTCCAAAGTCACTGCATGCAAACCTTAATATTATTACATATTCAGATAGGTATGGTTAAATGTGATTTTTGAGAGTTGGAATCAACTCAAAATCTATTATGGTTGATTTTATAAAAATGTTTGAATGTGCAAAAGCTTCTGTCTTGTTATTTTTACTAGGAGAGATCTCTAACTCTAAATTAATTAATTCCAACGGGCTTGGATAGATCTTTCCGAAGATTTCCAACAAAATTGGAATCACTCAATTTGGTTTAGTAAATCTTCCTGAATTGATTTTTGAACTAAGGGATAGAATTGAGTTTAAACTAAAATAGAAAAACCTATATTTGAAATCGTGGGCTAGCGCGGGAACATTAATGGGCCGACCCAGTCTCACTCCGCGGTGCTGAGGACAGCTGACAGGGGGGTCCACATGTCAGTGGCTCATTACACGTGAAGTGGTACTGGGCGACGTGGACCATTGGATTAGAAAGAAGATCTACGGCTGGGGCTTATCGTCGACGACGAGGTGTAACCCTAGCGACTCAATGGGGGTCTAGGGCGGCTTACTAGGGCTCCGGCAAGGGTCGGCGAGGGGGGCAAACAAACAAGTCAAGGATGGCGGTTCTCTTGGTACTGGCAGTGTCCCGAGAGATGGCCTTGATCAACGGCTCCCTTCTTCTCCCTCCGTGGCAGACTCCAGCAAAATTCTGGCGCTGGGGACAATGGTTTGCTACGATGGGGCACTGGGAGTGTTCTGAGAGGGAGGGGATGAGAGTGGTGTGAGGAAACGGTGCTGGGGAGGCATCTATTTATAGGCTCGGCGAGGCGGCAGAGGAGCATGGGCGGTGCTCGCCGGTGACGACGGTACAACGAGCTAGAGGTGTGGACGGTGGGCTAGCACGGTGGGAGGTTCCCTGGCGGTCGTTATGGTGGTGCGCGTGCAGTGGTTTGCGGTCGGGAGAGGTGAGTGGCACGGCGCGCACGATGTCTCTACTGACGGCAAATTTTGTGGTGGCCGGCGACTACAGGGCACGGTCGGGGAAACGGGCATGTCCACTAGCTTCCTAGGACGGTGGCGATCATATAGGTGGACGGCGAGAGCTAGGCGGGGTCTGGCTGAGCGGGGACCGGGCGCGCTCCATGGGCGGTGTCGGCATGGCAGACAGGCTCCGGGCACGACGGTTCCTGGTTGTTCCTTGCTCTGCCTTTGGGCTAGGGCTGGCCTGGCGGTGGAGGTGGACCACGGGCAACGTGCTAGACATCGTAGGCGAGGCTGGCGACTGCTGTGGCGTGCTGTCACTGGTGGGGGTGCTCAAGGTGCTCGGCCTTAATGGCCATGACAATTTGGTCGTGTGCACAGTGGGTGGCCGGGCTAGCAAAGGGTAGGGGGTGCACTAGGGTGGCTCTGGTTGCAAAATGGGAGACCACATTGGTCCAAACACTGCTCACAATACTGTTTGTGATTTTTCCAGATTTTTGCACACAAGGTGTTTGACAAAATGGCCAAAAGAATTCAAGTTTTGAATTTTGAGATGATTTTTGGTGGAGTTGTTTGTCACATGCTTAAACATCTGTGGTTGCTTGGGATTTGAAAATGGAGTTCATTTGAGTGGTTTTTGAATAAGTGTGATCTTGATACCTACACTCGATTCAATTTTCAAATGCCATTTAAAATTAGTGTTTGAAAGTTTTTGGAAGATCACAAAGTGGGCCTTGGTACATCACTACTTGTACTAGCAAGGGGTGCAAAGATCCACATTTGTTTCCGTTAAGATTTGAGTTCTAGGAATAGCCAAAGTAGGCATGGTAATTAAAATGGCACAAATGACCATTTGCTTATTTTATTCTTTTTGATTTGTTTTTCTTTGGGATTTGTTTGGGAATGATCTAGATGATGTTTAATTCACCTTAGAATCATTTTACAATCAATGGATCACTCAAACATGGCAATTCAAAACAACTCCTAATTTAAATGCATACCCATATGAATGCTTAAAGATTTTCAAATGGAAAAGTTTTTTGTTAACTCTAAATTTGATGATTTGGATCTTAATAACCTTGGATTAGAGTTTTGAGATGTTAAAAACCTTCCCTCCTTAAACAAAATCTCGTCCCCAGATTTACGAAAGAAAACTAGGAAGTAAAGAGATCTGGGAACTCTGTCCTAATGTAATCGTCTCGTTCCCAAGTGGCTTCCTCTTCGGTATGGTTGCTCCACTGAATCTTGAGAAATTTGATACTCCTGGTCCTGGTGGTTCTATAGGCTTCCTCCAAGATACGGATGGGCACTTCACGATATGTCAGGTCCTAGTTGATATCAATAGCTTGGTGATTGATGTTCTTGAAAACTTCGGTCTTCTCCAGCACTTCCAGGCATTTGCGAAGTACCGAGATATGGAACACATTGTGGATGGCTGACATCTCTTCTGGCAGTTCCAGTTGATATGATACTTCTCCACGATGATTCAGAATCTTGAAGGGCCCGATATATCTAGGGGCTAACTTTCCTTTCAGACTAAAGCGTTGCGTTCCCTTCAATGACAAAACCTTGAGATATACAAAATCTCCGATATTGAAAGTCAGGTCTCTCCTTCTCTTGTCAGCATAACTCTTCTGTCTGGACTGGGCGGTCTTGAGGTGCTCACGGACTTTGTGAACATTTTCTTCAGCTTCTCGGAGAATGTCGGGTCCGAAAATCTGACTCTCTCCTACTTGCGACCAATTCAAAGGGGTGCGACACTTTCTTCCATATAGGAACTCAAATGGTGCCATTTGCAAGCTAGCTTGATTACTGTTGTTATATGAGAATTTTGTGAAAGGCAGGCAGTCTTCCCATTTTGATCCATACTCTAACACACAAGCTCTCAACATATCTTCTAGGATTTGGTTGACTCTCTCGGTCATCCATCGGTTATGGGTGATAAGCGGTGCTGAAATTCAACTTGGTACCTAATCCTTCCTAGACTTTCTGCCAAAATCTCGAGGTAAACTGGGTTCCTTGATCTGATACTATGGTCTTTGGGGTTCCATGCAGACTAACGATCCTAGCAATATACAACTATGCTAGCTTCGAATTCTGGTAGGTTGTCTTGACAGGTATAAAGTGAGCTACCTTGGATAGTCTATCTACGATGACCCAGATTGAGTCATTCCCCTACTAGAAGTAGGCAAACCGGTGATAAAGTCCATTCCGACGGAATCCCATTTCCATTCCGGAATCTGCAATGGTTGCAACAGTCCTGCGGGTCTCTGATGTCACACTTGGGGATGTAGCTTCCGATTTCTCTCTTCATCTTGTGCCACCAAAATTTCTCTTTCAAATCTTGATACATCTTCGTTCCTCCGGGATGGATAGAATAAAGAGTATCATGAGCTTCCTGCACGATAACTTGCTTCAGCTCTGAATCTGCTGGCACACAGATACGTCCCTTGTACCACAAAACTCCTTCTTTGTCTTCACTGAATCTAGGTACCTTTCCTGTACCAATGCTTCCTTGATTTGGCTAATCAAAGTGGGATGAAGTTCAATGCTAGCTAAAAATCCTTTGTTAACAAGCTCAGTTCTAAACTGCTCCAACTCCTCATACAAACTTGGTTGCTTCTCCTTGATCATGGTGTTTAGCCTACAAGGCAATCTACTAAGAGCATCTGCTACCACATTGGCTTTGCCGGGGTGATAGTGAATGTCAAGGTCATAATCCTTGATTAACTCTATCCATCTCCTTTGCCTCATATTCAGCTCCTTCTGAGTGAAAATATACTTCAAGCTCTTGTGATCTGAGTAAATCTCACAGTGATTACCCATCAGATAATGACGCCATGTCTTCAAGGCCAAAACTACGGCTGCTAACTCAAGATCATGGGTCGGATAATTCTGCTCATGCTACTTCAGTTGTCGAGACAGATACACGATGACTTTTCCTTCTTGAATCAATACACATCCGAGACCAACCTTGGATGCATCACAATACACATCAAATGGCTTCTTGATATCTGGCATGATCAATATTGGGGCAGAAATCAATCTCTTCTTTAGTTCTTGGAAACTGGCTTCACATTTGTCGGTCCATTCAAACTTCTTGTCCTTGTTCAACAATTGGGTCATGGGTCTGGCGATGCTCGAAAATCCTTCGACGAACTTGCGGTAATATCCCGCTAATCCGAGAAATGCATGGACTTGGGTTTGAGTGGTTGGGGCTTCCCATTCTTCGACATCTTTGATCTTGGCGAGATCAACAGAGACTCCTCCGACAGACACAATATGTCCTAGGAATCCTACTTCTTTCAGCCAAAACTCACATTTGCTGAACTTGGCATATAACCGATTCTCTCTCAGGGTTTCTAGGATGATCCTCAGATGTTGCTCATGCTCTTCTTCTGACTTGGAGTAGATAAGGATATCGTCGATAAACACAACGACAAACTTATCTAGGAAATTCATAAAGATCTTATTCATGAGATTCATGAAATAAGCAGGGGCATTGGTTAATCCAAAAGACATAACCGTATACTCGTATAAACCATAACGAGTAGTAAAGGTAGTCTTCGGAATATCCGTTGCTCGAATCTTAAGTTGGTGATAACCAGTCCTAAGATCAATCTTTGAGAATACCTGGGCACCAGTCAACTGATCAAATAGATCCTCTATCTTTGGCAAAGGGTACTTGTTTTTTATGGTGACGTCATTTAGCTTTCTGTAATCTGTGCACAACGGTTGCCTCCATCTTTCTTGTCGACGAATAACAGTGGTGATCTCCATAGCGATGTGCTTGGTTGAATCAAGCATGTTGCTAACATAGCATCCAACTGCTTCTTCAACTCTACGAACTCTGAGGGGTTCAGGCTATAGGGTCTCTAGGCTATGGGTCCGGTTCCAGGGATTAGTTCGATAATGAACTCAATATCCCTATCCGGGGGCATACCTGGCAATTCATCTGGGAATACGTCGGGGTATTCATAGACTACTCTGACTTGGTCAATGGTGGGCAGGGCTATACTCTTGTTGCACTTGAATTGACGAGGTAAGGTTTCATATATATGCTCTACTGTGACTCCAGAGCTACTAGTCATGGTGATGGTTTTCTTAGCACAGTCTATCAGTCCTTTATGCCTTGATATCCAGTCCATACCTAGTACTACTTCCAATCCTTTTTTCTGAGTACGATTAGGTTGGCATAAAAATCTATCCCATGTATTCTGATAGGCACAACTTTGCAGTTTTTTCTAGATTTTGTAGTTGAACCGGGGATTTGAACTATCATGACATGCTTCAAGTTGGTTGGGTGAATCTTACTAGTGCATGCAAATTCTTCAGTGTCAAATGAATGCGATGCTCCCGAATCAAACAATACCCTTGCTAAAACTGAGTTGACAAAAAACATACCCAGCACTACGTCTGGCGCTTCTTGGGCTTCCTCGGCGTTCATGTGGAAGAGATGGCCGTTGCAGTTGTGAGGGTTCCCTGGTGTAAACCTTCTCCCTGGTTGAACACGACGCTGCTATTGAGCTGGGGCATTTACATTGGCAGTGGCGGCAATCTTCTTGGGAAACTCATTGGAATAGTGACCCTTCACTCCACACACGAAACAAGTTATCTAGGACTTGTGTTTTGCTGTGACCGGCACAACATTGCTTCCAGGTCTGGGTGCAGTGTTGTTGTTGCTCTTGGGAGGTGCACGGTTGAAATTGTTGGCGTTGCCGGGATTTTTGTTGTTTCCTCCGGTCTTCACATTGCCTCTGCTACGGTTGGGGTAGCTTGGGCGAGACATCGGGGGTCGGTTGTTTCTCGGTGCATACCCTGCAGACGGGTTGGGACGATACTTCTGATGACCGTTGGATCCATCTTGCTGCATCATACGATGTTTGCGGTTGTCGTTTGCCTAGTTAATCTCCCCTTCCATCTAAATAGCAGAGTCGACTAGTTCTTCGAGATCCTCGAAGCAGATGTTGACGAGGACAGTCTGCATCTCGTCATGCAGTCCATTCAGGAATCTCTCCTTCTTCTTTGCCTCCGTGTTGATCTCATCGGGTGCGTACCTTGCAAGCGATAGGAATCTGTCACGGTACTCCACCACAGTCATTCTGCCTTGCTTCAACTCTCGGAATTCATCCCTCATTCAGGTGACTAGGCCTTGTGACACGTGGGTGCGACTGAACTTGATTTTGAAGGCTTCCCATGTCATCACTTGACCATGGTTCATCAGGCAGATGCTGTTCCACCAGGCTCTTGCGTCTCCTACCAAGTAGTGGGTGGCAAAGGGAACTTTCTCGTTGTCATCAACTCTGGCTACCTCCAAATTGTTCTCCATCGTCTGCAACCAGTCATCAGCATCTAATGGGTTCTCTGAAGTGCTAAAGATTGGGGGATTGGTATTCTGGAAGTTCTTCAGCTTGGATCCTTGATGATCCTGATTTCCATGCCCTTGGTTGTTTTGGGCCATCTGAGATATCTGCTGCAGTGTTGCTAAGTTGGCTTGGCGCTCTGCCCTGCTTGCTTCATGGTCTGCAACTAACATCTGCATAATCTGCAACATTGGGTCTTGCGATGAGCTGCTCCCTCCTGGGTTTCCACGAGTCATCTGAAGATTGAGATAGATAAAGGGGTAAGAGGGAAAGTTCTAAGGTTCATGGTTTTGGTTTCAAAGCTAAAACTTTGAGTTTGACTCGGGTTTTGCAACTAACTCTGTTTCATTCATTCAAACAAGCACACGATACAAACACACACAGACCACAACAACAAAGGAAAACAGATGGTTTTAAGAACCATTCTACAAGCTAAGATATAGTGGGACCGATACATCTCATGCTACGACAGTGCTCTAGTGAATCCACTCATCATCGATGAAGTCGGAGTCCTCATCGTCAGTGTAGAAGTCCACGGCATCCTCCTCCAGAAAGTCATCATCATTGCTGAGGTAAGAATCCATATCTCCCTGGATGTCTTCACCCTCCTCTTCTTCCTCCTTTGCTGCAAGCTGAGCTTCTTGCTCCTTGACGGTCTTCTCGAGGTCGGCCACCTTCTTGCGAAGACGGGAGATGGTGCGATCCTTGTTTTCGCGCTGGAGGCAAAGAGACTGGCGGTCCTTGACAAGCAGTGACAAAGTCTGGGCCTTCTAGGCGGCAATGGCACGGTTGTGGTTGGCAAACTCCCTAGCATTGTCCAATTCCTTCTGGCGATCGTACAACAGGAAGTCAAGGTTCTCCACTTGACACTTCAACTCCGGGTGACCTGGCATCTCCATTGGCATTCCCATGAAGTCACACCTTGCATAGTGCGCAAAGCGGGTTCCTTGGATTTGGTTGACACTGAGGGCACATAGACGTGCGAGAGCTTCATGCATTGCCCTGGCTAATCCATCTAGCCAGTTGTTCTCCCTTATGGAAAACTGGATTCTCCCAGACGTTGGTGCTTCTATGCTTCCTCAAAGATCAGCGGGACTAGCCATTGTAAATCTCCTCCTGGGGGTCCAGGAAGTTGAGCTCCAAGCTCCGGATGCGGGTGTCCCAATAACTCAGATAGTGAATCTAGATCCCTCTCGAAGATCAGCTCACCTCTGTTGCCCAACTGGTAGAACTTGCTGAACTGACTCTCCATCTACAAGAATTTAGGATGAGGAAGTTAGTGAAGTGATAAAGTGTGTCAAATTTTATGTAGTAATGTAAGAATTTGAGGAACATGAAATTTTTGAGAAAGAATGAATTCCCAAGGGTAAGAGAGGAAATAGTTTTTCATAAATACTCACTTTGGTTTTGAAATTAAGTTTTCGTCCGAACGTCCATTCTAACTAGGGTCTCCTATGGTCAGGATGGCTCTGATACGAACTTGTCAACACCCAGATTTTTAATCCCAGATGCCTATTATGTCATACATCGCAATCCCATGATTACCATTTTTGCGAGACATAACAGATTGGATATCATAGTACATCATCCATTACAAACCAATATAAGGTCTTACACGAATAAAGGATCTCATGATCCAGTCTTAATACAACAAGCAGCGTAATAAATAATAAGCGTAGCGGTGGGGTCCATCTTCAGGGGCACAAGCAATGCTGACGATGGAAGATAGTCCTAGTTATCGTAGCCGTCCTGCTGTCCATCATCTTGGTAGTCTCCTTCATAGTCTGGCCATGAGAATAGCCAGGGACAAAAGCCATGAGTACTCTTTAAGTACTCGCAAACTACCACTAACAAGTAAGATAGTGCTAGTGGGAAACGCTAACTCTATGTTTATTTGTAAAGTTAAGTTTGAAACCTAAGTTGAGTTCAGAAACAAAGAAAGATAAAATAAAGTTCTAGAATCACTTAAGTTGGGAAGCTAGTGTCATAATCACAACCCTGTTGTGGTCAAGTCAAGATTCATCATTCATTTCATAAGTCATTTTGAAAACATCTGATAACGAAATAGTATGGCCACTCCAACTGTCCATAATCGCGGACACGGCTATTCGAATAGTTTGACACTCTTCAGAGGTGGTACACTTTCACCACAAGATTCGATACATCTGTCAGGGATAACCCTGAATCATCATACTTAGTATGCAGATAATCAAACATAACCTTCCCTTTACACACCCTAGTATAAGCACCTCTCCTATGAGCATGGCCTCCCAACCATGACCATCTGTCATCTTGGGCACTACATAGGTGGACAACATTGAGAGGTAGCCTCAGCTCAAACCTCTCCCGCAAGGGAACTAATACTAATGCATATAAACTTCCAGCTAAGCCTTACCCAATTCAGGTATTGTGGTTGTACGGTAAAATTGGAATGGTGTCGCATCCGAATCCAACCATCAGTTTTTGTAAAAGGACTAAGGCTCATGCCTCAACATTTTCATCATCATAAACCATTTGTGTTTCTCAACACATGTCAAAACATCTCAATAGAATGACTCATCATTCCAAGGTTTTCACAATTCATTTTCACCAAGTGTTCCCATCTAAAGTGACTCAAGTTTTGATTTAGCTCTAAGCTACTAAGTTAAGAGTGTTCACTAAGGTGGGATGCTAATCTCAATCTAATGCCATAGAATGACATCTTAAGGTTATCTAGATAGGTCAAGTTTTATACTTTTTATGCTACCTTCAAACAAGTAAGTGACTTTGGTAAAGTAAAGAAAGTAAAAGCTTGAAGTAAAACTTGGGGTAGGTAATATTCAAAGTGGTATAACCAAAGCATGCCTAGTGCATCTTGCTTAGGTTATCTAACTTAATTCTAGCTTGCTAACAATAGCTTGCCTTGGTTGGTGCAGTGGTTGAAGTTTTCTTCCTCTTCCTCTGGGTAGAACTCCTCCTCCTCGAAAGCTTGGTTGGTACTATCGTCTATAAATACATACAGAGTACACAATCACCAATGAATACTGAACTAGGCTACTTAGTACACTAGGGCACACATTTGATGATCTATTATCATCATAAGCATCACAAGGTTTTATTAACTAGATTCTTTTTATTTAAGAAAACTAATTTCTACTCATTGAAAATATCTAAGATTTAATATTCTCCACTCAAAATATGGGATCATGTGGACACATGTCATCACCACATATTCTAACATATGGGAATGTGATTTAAAGCTTGGATCACATTTAAATAAGTTTAAGTTTAATATTTAATGATTTAAAGTGACTAGAAATGCCTATATAGCATTATTTTGGTACTAGTCCAAAGTCACTGCATGGAAACCTTAATATTATTACATATTCAGATAGGTATGGTTAAATGTGATTTTTGAGAGTTGGAATCAACTCAAAAGCTATTATGGTTGATTTTATAAAAATGTGTGAATGTGCAAAAGCTTCTGTCTTGTTATTTTTACTAGGAGAGATCTCTCACTCTAAATGAATTAATTCCAACGGACTTGGATAGATCTTTTCGGAATCTTTCCAACAAAATTGGAATCACTCAATTTGGTTTAGTAAATATTCCTGAATTGATTTTTGAACTAAGGGACATAACTGAGTTTAAACTAAAATAGAAAAACCTATATTTGAAATCGTGGGCTAGCGCGGGAACACTAATGGGCCGGCCCAGTCTCACTCTGCGGCGCTGAGGATAGCTGACAGGGGGTCCACATGTTGTGGCTCATTACACGCGAAGCGGTACGGGGCGACATGGACCGTTGGATTAGAAAGAAGATCTACGGCTGGGGCTTGTCGTTGACGACGGACAGGTCGCCGGTGAGGTGTAACCCTAGCGGCTCGGTGGGGGTCTATGGCGGCTTACCAGGGCTCCGGCGAGGGTCGGCGAGGCGGGCAAACGAACAAGTCGAGGACGGCGGTTCTCCTGGTACCGGCGGCGTCTCGAGAGATGTCCTTGATCAACGGCTCCCTTCTTCTCCCTCCGCGGCAGACTCCGGTGAAATTCCGGCGCTGCGGACGGCGGTTTGCTACGGTGGGGCTTTGGGAGTGTTCTGAGAGGGAGGGGATGAGAGTGGTGTGAGGAAACGGTGCTGGGAAGGCCTCTATTTATAAGCTCGGCGAGGCAGCAGAGGAGCATGAGCGGTGCTTGCCGGTGACAACGGTACATCGAGCTAGAGGTGTGGACGGTGGGCTAGGACGGTGGGCGGTTCCCTAGCGGTCGTCACGGTGGTGCGTGTGCAATGGTTTGTGGTCGGGAGAGGTGAGTGGCGCGGCGCGCACGATGTCTCTACCGACGGAGAACTATCGGTGGCCGGCGACTACGGGGCACGGTCAGGGAAACAGGCATGTCCACTAGCTTCCTAGGATGGTGGCGATCATATAGGTGGACGACGAGAGCTAGGCGGGGTCTGGCTGAGCGGGGACCGGGCGCGCTTTGCGGGCGGCGTCGGCATGGCAGATAGGCTCCGGGCGTGGTGGTTCCTGGCTGTTCCTTGCTCTGCCTTTGGGCTAGGACTGGCCTGGCGGTGGAGGTCGACCACGAGCGACGTGCTGGACATGGTGGGCAAGGCTGGCGGCTGCTGTGGCGCGCTGTCGCCGGTGGGGGTGCTCAAGGTGCTCCGCCTTAATGGCCATGACCATTTGGTCGTGTGCACAGTGGGTGGCCGGGCTAGAAAAGGGTAGGGGTGCACTAGGGTGGCTCTGGTTGCAAAATGGGAGACCACATTTGTCCAAACACTGCTCACAATACTGTTTGTGATTTTTCCATATTTTTGCACACAAGGTGTTTGACAAAATGGCCAAAAGAATTCAAGTTTTGAATTTTGAGATGATTTTTGGTGGAGTTGTTTGTCACATGCTTAAACATCTGTGGTTGCTTGGGATTTGAAAATGGAGTTCATTTGAGTGGTTTTTGAATAAGTGTGATCTTGATACCTACACTAGATTCAATTTTCAAATGCCATTTAAAATTAGTATTTGAAAGTTTTTGGAAGATCACAAAGTGGGCCTTGGTACATCACTACTTGTACTAGCAAGGGGTGCAAAGATCCACATTTGTTTCTTTTAAGATTTGAGTTCTTGGAATAGCCAAAGTAGGCATGGTAATTAAAATGGCGCAAATGACCATTTGCTTATTTTATTCTTTTCGATTTGTTTTTCTTTGGGATTTGTTTGGGAATGATCTAGATGATGTTTAATTCACCTTAGAATCATTTTACAATCAATGGATCACTCAAACATGGGCAATTCAAAACAACTCCTAATTTAAATGCATACCCATATGAATGCTTAAAGATTTTCAAATGGAAAATTTTTTGTTAACTCTAAATTTGATGATTTGGATCTTAATAACCTTGGATTAGATTTTTGAGATGTTACATAATCTTAGCAGAAGGATAATATTTTCCAATGAAAGCATCTTTGCATTTAGTCCAAGAATCAATACTATTTCTAGTTAGGGATAGTAACCATTCTTTACCTTTTCCTCTCAAAGAGAAAGGAAACAATTTAAGCTTAATAATATCTCCATCTATATCCCTATGTTCTTGCATCTCACAAATTTCAACAAAGTTATTAAGATGAGTAGCAGCATCTTCAGTACCAACACCAAAAAATTGTTCTTTCATAACAAGATTGAGCAAAGCAGGTTTAATTTCAAAGAAAGTAGCTTTAGGAACTAGTGGAGCAATAGGTGTGCACATGAAATCATTGTTGTTGGTGCTAGTGAAGTCACACAACTTAGTGTTTTCAAGAGTAGTCATTTTTTTGAGTTTTTAATATAAAGAAGCAAACTAGTACAACTAATTTTTTGTGTTTTTGATAAAAGAAACAAGCAAACAAAGCAGAAATAAGCTAACCAAAACAAAAAAAACAAAGTAAAGAGATTGGTTGTGAGGGACTCCCCTTGTGAAGATGTCCTTGACTCCCCGGCAACGGCGCCAGAAAAAAGCTTGATGGCTCAAAATATATCAATCTCGTTGGGGAACCCCAAGAGGAAGGTATGATGAGCACAGCAGCAAGTTTTCCCTCAGTTATGAAACCAAGGTTATCGAAACAGTATGAGCAAGGAAACACCTCCAAGGTGTTGTTTCCAACTTGGAATCTTGCACAACATGACCACATAACATTTCCCCCCAACTTACAGTGAGGTTGTCAATCTCACCGGTTTTGGTGAAAACAAAGGATTAAATGTATTGTGTGGAAGATAGTAATTGCTTGCATAAAGTAAACAGTAAATAGATTGTATATTGATGGTTAAAGAATGGACCGGGGTCCATAGTTCACTAGAGGTGATTCTCCTTAAGATAGATGACATGTTGGGTGAACAACTTACAGCGGGGCAATTGACAGACTCGAGAAAGCATACCATGCATATACTAATCATCTTGACTGCTATGAGATTTGATTGGGCATTACAACATTATACATAGACCGTAATCCAACTGCATCTATGACTAATAATCCACCTTTAGGTTATCATCCGAACCCCCTCCAGTATTAAGTTGCAAGCAATAGATAATTGCATTAAGCAAAGTGTGTAAAGTAAACAATAAGATTGTCCCATCGACAAAGGATTGCCATTTTCTCCCTAGTAGCAACAGCACATCTAGTACCTTAGAGATTTCTGTCACTTCCCCAGATTACTAGAGGCATGAACCCACTATCAAGCATAAATACTCCCTCTTGGAGTTGCTAGCATCTACTTGGCCAAGATAGCTACTAACAACGGAAAGCATGCAAGATCAAAAATAACATAGACATGATAGAATCAATAATCAATCTGAAATAGCATCTCAATATCCATCGGATCCCCGCAAACACAACATGTATGATTACAAATAGATGATCTTGATCATGAACAGAGCTCACAAGATCTAAACATGATAGCACAAAGGAGGAGAACCAACCATCTAGCTACTACATGGACCCGTAGTCTAGGGATGAACTACTCACGCATCACACCGGAGGCAGTCATGGTGATGAAGAAGGCCTCTAGGGTGATCTCTCCCCTTTGGTAGGGTGCCGGGAAGAGCTTCAGATCCCTCCCGATCTAGGTATGGAGATGGCGGTGGCTACAGACTCTTTCATGGAATTTTGATCGGGTACTTAGGGTTTTCGTCCCGGGAGGCTTTTATAGGCGAAGTGGAAAGGTCGGTGGAGGCTCGAGGGGCCCACACAAGGTGGCGGCATGGCTAGGGCTGGCCGCGCCACCCTAGGGTGTGGCCGCCTCGTGGCCCCCCTTTGGCTCCCCTCCGGACTCCGTGTTGCTTCGGGTAAAATATTGACTTTCGCTTTTATCCGGTCCAATTCCAAGAATATTTCCTGTGGCATCATGTTAATAGGTTAGTTCCAGAAAATGTGTAAAAACACTCCAAAGTGTGGACAAAACATAAGAAAGTAGATATAAAACAAGCATGGAACATCCAAAATTATAGATACGTTTACAACATATCAGGCCCTCGCGAAGAGGTAACACCCCTACTCCTGTAATTGAAGGGAATATGCCCGAGAGGCAATAATAAAGTGGTTATTATCTTATTCCATGTTTATGATAAATGTTTATTTTGCATGCTATAATTGTATTAATTGGAAACGTTAATACATGTGTGTTTAATAAACAAAATACAAAGTTCCTAGTAATGCCACTCATATAAACTAGCTCGTTGATTAACAAGATGATCAAGGTTTCCTGATCATGGACATTGGATGTTGTTCATAACAAGGTCACAGCATTGGTGGAATGATGTGATGAACATTCATCCGAAGTATAGCATTACGATCAAAGTCATTATGTTTATATTGCTATAACATCATACGAAGTAATCTTAGTCCTTAGACCATGAGATCATGTTAATTGCTAACACCGGAAGAGTATCTTGATAACATCAAACGTGACACCGTAACAGGGTGACTATAAAGGTGGGTTCAGTACTACGAAGGTGTTATGTTGAGGCTCATGGATCAAGAGTGGGATTTGTCCATCCCGATGACGGATAGATATACTCTAGGCCCTCTCGGTGATATCACATTAAGATAGCTTGCAAGCAAGTGATGTGATCACTAGAATGTTATATCATGGGAACGAGAAAAGAGTGCATGTCGGCAACAAGATCAAACTAGGTATGGAGATACCGATGATCGAATCTCGTACATGTAATATATCACGAGACAAAGGGATTTAGTTACTAGCGTTAAAGGTTCTCACGATCACAGAAGTCATCGTCGAATGTGTAGGAGTCAGTATGGATCTCCAGGTCCCGCTTCTGATTATTGATCTGAGAGGGGTCTCGATCATGTCTGCATTATTCGCGAACCATAGGGTGACACACTTAAGGGATACTGACACCATTTGGAGCAAATATGTTTCAGATAAAGATTTAAGAAAGCGTTGGAATTATTTCAATAGACACCGAAACTGTTTCGGGTGAAATTGCTGAAATTGGTTCTGCATGTAATATTGAAATGTTGCAGGGGGTTTTATGTGAATGTTTTTTAATTAAAGTAATTAACAAAATTCTGAATAAAAATAATAAAAGAGTTTTATTAAATGAGAGAGCATTAAATTTGGAGATATTTAATGCATTTAAAGTGGAGACTTTAAAAGAGAATGTGAAGGGGCATTTTAATGTGGAGGGGGTTACCACCACATGAATGGGGGAGGTGAAGGGACACCCTCCCCTCCTCCTATAAAAGGCCCCCCTCTCACTCCTTCTTCCTCACACCTCCTCGTGAAGGATCTCTCTCCCCCTCTAGTATTATTCCTCATGGTCTCGGATTAGCGAGATACATGTTCCCAGTGGCTTTATCTGGAAAGGAGTTGCTGCTTCCGCTGCTTTGCTCGAGCGAGGGACGGAGGTTGTCGGGGTACCGGACGTGTGTGCAATCACGGATGCACCGCTGCTTTGCGATGCTGGACTTGGTGGTGCTGGACTTGCTGGAGCTAGATCTGAAGGACGTGCTGGAGCCGGACCTGCTGGACTTCATCACGATCTTGAGATCAGCAAGTGTACGACTACATCATCCATGAGTTCCAACTTGTTAACAAAGCTTTGTTGTCTTGGAGGGTAAGTTCTTATGGATGTATATCCACCCGTTGCTTGTATCTAGTAGATAGATCTTGGCGTATAGTTCCCATCGTAGGAAATTTTTTGTTTTCTATGCTGCGAACCCAACAGTGGTATCAGAGCATGATCTATGCGTAGGTGCTTTGCACGGGTAGTACACATATGTTTATATGTGGGCGATTATGATCATGTTATTGCATCTTTCATGTATTTTGGATATTGGTGGCATAGTTGGATGAAGTGGCCCGGACCAACCTTACATGTCATCGTACATGAGACCGGTTCCACGACTGACATGCAACTAGTTTTGCATAAGTGGCTGGCGGGTGCCTGTCTCTCCTACTACAGTCAATATCTGATTTACAACGAGTTGCTAATAACTTGGTTATCCTCGTTGTGGTTCCATGTTCGTAGGTAAGAACGGTTCTATCTCCGAAAGCCCTAAGCCACGTAAAACTTGCAATTGACAAATTAGAGGCGTATAGTTTAGATCGTTGCTGGGATAGTGTCTTGATATGGTATTGTTGTAAGTAGATGTATGATAGATACTTGTAGCATCCCATCTGTCTAACATATGTAATGCTACATGGTTTAGTAATATAATGGCTACTTCCTACATATAATTGGTGCATCATAACTATATCATGCTCATGTCATCATGCCACCTTGCATTTGAGCATCATATAAAACCCTTTTTAATTTGGTTTTTCTCTCATATGCATTGGTAATTGTATTTGGCTATTGATATATAGCATTTGGGTCTTGATAAATGCTTGATGCCCAAGTTGAGTTGGGGGCATATCTTTTATTCAATTCCATCACCTTTCTTTGTCACCACCTTATAATTCCACCATCCTAGTTACCCAGGAGCTTTTATTTTCTTTTGGCTTTTAATCTAGCTCATGTGGGTTGGGATGGATCCAATTATATGTTTCCTTTAGCTTGGCCTTACTCCATATTTTGGAATGCATATGTATAAATGCCATGTGTATTTATTTTGCTTTGACAAGAATAAAACATGGCATTTAATGTCTATGCATGGGCCATGCAAATCACCACCACCTTTTTCTCCTTTGGGTTTTCTATGGTTTTTGAGTGGATCCTTTTTTTTGTGATTTTCCTTTCTCCTTCTCTCAAACCTCACCCCTCCCTCTTGGTTGATCTTGTTTTGATCATGCCAAACCCTAACCTCTCTTTACCTTTCCCCATACTTGCATGCTCTTATGGGGTCATATCCAACTCTAATCTCACCACTCCCTTCCATCTCACCTCACCTTTTCCATCTCACCACTCTTCTTGCTTGTTCTAGTTGTGATCATGTAAACCCTATATCTCAACCACACCTTACTCTACCTCTCCTTACACTCCTCTTTGCTTGAGCATGTGAGGATGCTAAACCCTAACCCCTTACTCTAACCCTCACCTCACCTCCCTCCTCTCCCCATGCCGTGGTACATCTCTCCCTCCCTGCCAAGCTACCCCACCTAGTCCCTCCTTACCCATGCGAGCTACCCCACCCTTCTAACCTAACCTAGCCGAGGCTAACCCGAGCCTCCCCCTCTCCTTCTCCCTCTCTCCCTCTGCCGCAAAGGGACCCACCCTAGCTACCTCTCTACCCCTAACCAAAACCCTAAACCGAGCCACCCCTCTCTAATCTACCCTAGCTAACCGAGCCTTTCCCTCTTGGCTCTCTCTCTCTCTCGCTGCATGCCAGCCCCACCGAGCCGTCCTGCCTTTTTCCCTCTGCTGGTCCCAGCCAATAGCCCACTCCCTCCCAGCAGCACATGAGAGAGGAGAAGAAAAGGTGGCAAGCCACCTTTTCTCCACTCGATCTCTGCAGCACCCTCTCTCTCCGCCCTTATCTACCCTCCCCTCTCACTGGCACCGATCCACCCCGGGCCCTGCCAGCCACCCCTCCCTTCCCCATCTGCCGCTATCCCCTCTCCCCTCCCGTCGCCGTCCACCGTTGGCATCTCTTCGTCCACCACCACACCGAAGGCGGGCGAGGCGTGAGGCGTTGGAGAGGACCGAGGCGAGCCCCTGGACCGCCCCGGTGCACTGCAGTGAGGAGGAGAAGGCCCAGGACCGCTGTACGCCGATGAAGCCGACGAGGAAACCCTAACTCTGGTCCGCCAGCGCCGTCGCTGATCCCCTGCACCTCGGTCTGTTCCACCGCCACCGTCGCACTCCCGGTGAGCTGCTGCACCTCTCTGGCAACCTCCCGTCATTTTTCTCTTCCTAGACAAGCAGATCACGGCGACGAACACCCTCTGTGCATGGCGGGTTCGTCGTCGCCTTCTCGCCGCGCGTCGCGGGACTTTCATCTCGCCGCGTAGCTGAACCCTGCAACGACCTCCGTCCTACCGCGCTGGTACCACCCCTCTGCGCGCGTGCCCCGCGTCGCGGGTTCGAATCCCCGCCTCGCCATGCCATGCGCTGGCGTTCCGTCAGAGCCGCAGAGAAGAACAATAGTAGCCGCCACGCCTTTTGCACCTACCCCCCTGCTCTTTTTGCTATTCAACCCGCAGTACACCAGGGCCACCGGTCAGCTCCTTCAACCTTTTAGCAGAAAAGCCCTCGCATGTTCGTAAACCCTAACCCGCAGTCCCCGCTATGCCGCGTGTCACCCTCCTGCATTGTCGCGTCACAGGCTTCTGCCGGACCCACCGGGTGTCGAGGTGGTTGCGTTCGCGGTGAGAAAAGCTTCTGCGCGTTGTCTCCACCCAGTCAGCAGCGGCCCCACCCATCAGTGCCTTAGGCTAGTTCTGTCTGGGTGTAAAAAGTCCTAACGTTTATCGGTTAAATAAAATGTTTCACAAAAATGTTAAATATGAATTCAAATCTGTTTTCAAATAACTTTAAAATTATAAATCCAAATAATATAAATGATATATGTTTTGGAATCAGAAAAATGTGAGGAATTCAAATATGCTATTCAAAATATTAATTGAACACTTTAATTTTCGAGATGATTAAAATTACAATAAAATGCCCTTTTCTTAATAAATTAATAACTTTAAATCTGTAACTCCAAATTTGACAAATAATATGTCTAAATCGATCAGCGCGACGAGCCCGTTCTATCTATGCATTCCATGTTCTGAATTGCAGCATGCATCATATAAATATTAAGTGGACAGCAAGTGTTATGAGAGCAAACCGGACTAAAAACTTAATAAAATGCTTTATTCTTGTACCCCACACCTCACCCATGCCATGCTACATTATTGCCAAGCAAATTGTGCATAATTCATCATGGCATGCTTGTTTGCCTGTCGCATTTTAATTCATATGCTTGTGCACTTTATTTATGTTGGCCCTTGTTTGTTTGGTTCTTCTTCGAATAGACGCGGCGAAAGGTATATCAGAATCCCAGAGCACTACCTGGATCCGTCTCGCTTCAACTGAGCCGTGCGCAAGCACTACCACATGCTTGCATACATATAGTACCTATTGCCTCTATCTTATTCTTGCATCATTGAGTCGCGATTGCATTAAATTGAATCCCAAGTACTGCATAGCCTTTACTTTTAAACCCCACCGAAGCTTGTTCCCCCATCCCATGAGCCATTACTATAGGAGTTGTTTGAGCCATGTGGGTCGTAGAACAGCATGTGTAGGGTATGTGAGTGTCTGATGGATAACGAGGTACCTAACAACTTAACCTGAGTACTAATGGGATAACTAATGAAAGTGGCATCGGTGAGCAATATCTGCTATTTGGTTCTTCATGCTCACTTGTGTCCCGTAGGACCCCGAGTACTTGATTCCTGTTCCTTGACTATTCGCACTATCCACATCTGGGAGGCCTTATGGACCCTCCTGAGCTAGAGCTTGATTCATTCTTATTTCTTGGGGCCACAAAGTAGTTTGGGGCTTTATTACTATCCTGTACTTATGCCATGCTTTACTGCTTTATTTAATATTGTGCGTGGAGCACCTATACTGTTTTGGATCGCGCCACATTTTCGCGGTATCGACAAGCCCAATCACTCTTTCGGGTTCCCAGTCGTTTACAACCGTCGTCGCAAACCCTGGGTCCGTATCGGAGCCGGCCAACTTCGTTGCGGGTAGCTTATTGGGGTGGCCCCCTGAAATATTTCTGAATCCTGTGATCGCTTTGTCGTGAACGCCTCGTTGGGTTTTGATTTGGTTTTTCCGAGGTTGATCGAGTGTGTGTTGCTATTTGTGCACCTAGGTAAATCTTTCTGAAAGCCATGTCCGCGGTTATGGACGACTTGGAGCACAGTTTCTCGATCATAGACAAGTATAACTAAAGTACCGCTTTTAATTTGACTAAGTACCTGACTAGTAAATAGTGCAATACTCATGGAATGGTTAATAAAACTGCCAAGGGGTGTGGGTTGTTCGTCCGCTTTCTCGTTGGTAAGCGAGAAGGAGGATGGATCTGTTAATTATACTGTTATAACTGTTGTTACTAATTAACGGACATCCGTCTATCATTGGTTAGGTGGATGGTTAGCGAGTATCTATAGACTTGTTAGTTATTATCTTTTGCTGCAATTGCGTCACCCCAGGTTATGTCCCCTTTAGAGGCATAAAGACTTGCTGAGTGCCCCTAGGGTCTCACACGATAAATTGTTTGATTCAGATGAACAGGTGTATTCGCAAGATGGATACTGGGTGGAGGAGACGGATGACGCTGGCAACGATCACTCGGTGTATAGATTCCGGGAACGGGGATCCGTGAGATCTGTGGGCGGGATGTGTTTATTTATGTGGCATCTTATGCCAATTTGCTTCTTATCCGTACTCGGACCTTGTTTTCCGCTTCCGCCTAATACTCTGATGTTTGATGTATGAGGAGCTATCCTAAATTATTATCTCTATCTAGGATATTTGGATCTTGCTGTAAGGCGTTGCAATATTTCTATTTTCTTTTAGATGGAATGGCTCTGAGGACTGTTGTATGTGGCTTGCATACATACTCATTTGTGTATGTAGTTGATCCCTTCGCTTGCCGATTACGCCGCTTGTTCTTGTCCCGATGTTCTGAAAGTGGTTAGGACGGCCGAAAGGTCTAGCTGTGAGTGGCCCTTGGCCCCACCGTACTATTTAAACCACTTTCGCTCATCCAGGCATGTAACTAAGAGCGTAATTCACCGAGGTAGTTACAATACTCTTACAACACACTCAACCTGTAAGTTCCATAGACCTTGGCCTTACACAGAAAGGAATGATAGAGATCATACCATGATGCATATGATAGAGATCAAATTCATGGACCATATCATCTCACTTTACACATTAGATGTTTGCATCTTATATTGCTAGTTTAGCATTTTAGTAGCATTTTAAGATGATCCCTCATTTAGATATCAAGATAAAAATGTGTTCTTCCTTAAGTATGCACCGTTCTATGGATCGTGTTTCGAGACATCACGTGATGATCGGGTGTACTCGACTCTATGCTTTCATACAACGGGTGTAAGACAATTTTACACACGCGAGTACTAAGGTTCTTACTTGGTGAGCCTAGCATGTATAGACATGGCCTCGGAACACGGACCGAAAGGTTAAGCATGAGTCATATAGTTGATATGATGGCCATATTGATGCTCGCCTTTGAAGCTACACTGACTCACGTGATGATCGGACTTGGTGTAGTGGATTTGGTTCATGTAATCACCAAAAAGGCAGGAGGGATGTCATTTTTGAGTGGGAGTTCATTTCTAATTTAGATTAGTCGAACTCAATTTGTCATAAACTAAATCGATGTGATTTTGCATAATTTGTTGTAGTCATTGGCGTCTGTTCACTACCTTATGCTTAGTTTTAATTGAGATAAGAGAACTATAGAATTTTGGATATTTACTCTATGAACTGGTATCGTATTGTTTTGAATGTCAATTTAAAGTTTAAAAGTTCTATTGCAAACTTTCAGCAAACTCTATTTACTCCATGAAGTTTAATAAGTAGTATTAAATCAAAAGTAAGAATTCCAATGTTAGTATCTAAAGTATCATGCTTGCCTCCATGATTATTGATATTCAAAAGTTGTTTTAATATCAAGATTATATAGGAGCTAAAAATTGCTTCAGAAACCATCATGTGTGAAAGATATTGTGATATCTGAAACAATATTTTTGGTTGCAATATGATAGAGTATAATTTAGCAAAATACATGTTCTCATATTGTATGAGAATTTGTGAAGGATGGAGATGCTAAGCATCCGGATCTCCCAAAAAGGTTTTGGGAACTAACATTATACTCGCGATTCTTCCTTACAGGCTATAGTAGCTTGATCATGAAAGTTGTCATGATAAGGATGAATAGAAGATGTAAGTAAAATGTTTACTACACTGATAGATTACTAAAGAATGGATTTTTGAAAGAACACCAAACATTTGATGATGGTGATCCACTTCAAAGTGCAAGTCCAAAGGTATTAGTATTTGACTATACACGCTTTGTACTATGTGTCATGTGAATGACACCACTATTGATGTTGATAGATTCTTTTAAAAGAAAAGGAATTGTTGAAAGAGAATCTATAAAATATTTGGCAGAAAATAAAAGGTTGGAGATGTCCAACTTAGGTATATAGAAGATATACATGTTATGGCTGTATTCCTTGCTTGGTAAACAATGTGGTTCTGAGGTATTGGATACCGAATTTGTTGGTATGAAGTGTCATACAGGACAATGCAATTCATGAACTGCAATGGCCTAAGTAACTAGCAAGAGAGTAAGTGATGATGATCATCGAAAACAAATAAAGTGTTATTGTGCTTTTCGTTGACGTCATACCTAGTCTTCAAGATTTGTTTTAATAATTGTTATTTTGTTCCGTATTATGAGAACAATGGTTGTTCACATAATTATCGTATTCTATAAAGGATGGATGAACTTTTACAAGTCTAGTTGGAGAAATTACATCCATAAACATTATTGCTAAAATGTCGCAAGACAAATGATTAAAAGATCACTTATGAAGTGACATCGCTGTTTTAAATTATATTGGAAAGAAAACATGAAGAAACTCCATGTTGGTGGAATTTTGGAGTCTTTGATTTTGATCAATTGACGCTTGTGAGACTTTCCTCGAGATAATTGAAACTCCGTTCATAGGCCAAAGAGGAACGGATGACTAGCTTATTGGAATTTGTACATGCTGATGTGCATAGTCCATTATGTGTAGCCATATGCGATGGATCTTTTTTGCTTCATATGCTTTCTCCAGAAATTTGAGTGAATATATTTATATATTACTTAATAAGGAAGAAGTATGAAACATTTGAAAATTGTTCAAAGACTTTCAAGATGAAGTGGAAAATCATTGTAACAAGAAAATAAAGAGTTTATGATTCGACCATAAAGGAAGATATTTGAGTTACATGTTTAGCAAACACACCTAAGATTTGAGGAATTGTTCCATGATTTGTGTTTCCCGATAAACCATAGGAGTATGGCGTACTCGAGAGATGAAATCAAACCATGTTTGACATGGTAAGATCAAAGGTGTCATTTATAAAACTGCCATTATGTTTTAAGGATTGAAGCTTTAGAGACTACCGCTTTTACACTGAAAAGAGCACCATCGTGATCCGTTGAAATGACACCATATAAGTTATGGTTTGGGATAAAACCCGAATTGTCTTTTTTAAAATTTTGGTATGCTATGCATAAGTAAAATGTTTACAACCAAAGTTGGATAAGCACATCTTTGTAGGTTATCCCAAAGAATTTGTTGGGAATTTCTCCATGACACCAAGGACAAAAGAGTTTGTTACTTGGAACGTCAAGTTTCTTGAGAAGGAATTTTTCGTGAAAAGTGAAGTGGGAGGACAATAGAACTTTGATAAGGTTGTTGAACCTTAGCTATATGTGCTAAGTAGCGCAACGCCAGAAAGTGTCCCGGTGGCGGCCACAATGCTCATGGCTCCCGTGATTACAAAGGTTGTGATCTCGGAGATTAGAGTTCCTATTAAACCAAGTGGGTCGGTAAGAATCAAATAGTGTGATTTGATAAGCAAGTCGTTATTTTTTTGACAATGATGAACCGACTACATGAAAATAAGCGATGATGGGCCCTGACTCCATAAAATGACAAGAAGTCATAGAATCTGTGATAGTATCCACACACGAGAAATCAAGTTTCTGAACTTGGAAGACCCTCCGGAAAGGCGTGAAGCCTATCGGTCGTGTTTGGATCTATAAAGAAATAGACATGGATGTTTAACATCTATGAAATAATCGACATGTCGGAAAGAAGTTTACGGCAATGTTCAAGGAGTTGACTATGACAAGATTTGATCTTTCATAGCGATATTTAGTCTTGACGGCTTAATGTAGCAACCACTACATATAATTTGATGTATGGTAGTTGAACAAACCAAACAATGTTCTTCTAATAGAATGGTTACCTGGGACATGTACATGACACGGTCCGAAGGGTTATGTTAATTCAAAGGATGCTAAAAGGAAATGCAAACTTCAATAGTTGAAGTAAGCATAGCGGAGTTGGAATCTTCACCATGATGAAATTGTTAAAAGAGTTTAAATTCATCGGAGATGATGAAGATGCTTGCATTTGCAAGAAATTAAGTGGGAGCGCTGAGACATATTTCTAATACATTATGTAGAGGACATATTGTTGATTGTAAATGATGTATATTTTATTAAAATAGGATTTCGATGAAAGACTTGGGCAAAACCGGAATATTTGGCATCAATATCTATATGGATAGATTGAGGCGCTAATATGGTTATGCCAGACGTACATATATGAGATATTGAAAGGGTTATGAAACAACAAGAAAGGTTCTTGCTGCATGGAAAGGATTGTATCAAGATTCAAGTGTTTCAACACTTGGTGAGTAAAATCACATGAAGATTTTGATTGATTATTCCGTGATATGTATATATCCAGAATGTCCTATGCTCTGAATGTTATGAGCACATACCAGAATGATTCATAAGATGACCATTGGACGATAGTAAAGATATTCTTATGAGCTTTGGAAGAACTAAGAATATATCCTGTATAAGTGATAAATAGTTAAAGGTAGTTCATTGTAAAGTGTTACATTGATACTAGTTTTGTCATAAGATACAAATTAAAATTTATCTCAATTTAGACTATGGGTGGCACAATGTAATGGAAAGGATGTTCCATGATGGATTTGGATGAGTTCCAAAGTTGAGACATTGTGACGGATACTACAACGAAAGGCTAAGTATATGACTGCTATAGTAGCGACAAGGAGCGCATTTGTGTTAAGTAGTTTGTTATCAAACTAGGTGTGGTTCAAAGTGGGCTAATACTATGAAGATATATTGTATGACAATAATATCAACATATTTTAACCCGAACGAACTAAAAGGTCTCACCAAAGGACCAAATTTATACAATGCCATCTCATTTGAGAATGAGTGATGCATAGAGACGCAGAGACATGCAAATACACACGGACCTGAAATTGTCAGATCCGGAGATTATGTTAACCACTAGCAATCGCGTATATGCAACACCAGAAAGCCATAGGTGTTCAATACGCAAAGTTTTTCAAACTAGATTATTGACTCTAGTGCAAGTGGGAGACTGAAGGGAATATGCCCGAGAGGCAATAATAAAGTGGTTATTATCTTATTCCATATTTATGATAAATGTTTATTTTGCATGCTATAATTGTATTAATTGGAAACATTAATACATGTGTGTTTAATAAACAAAATACAAAGTTCCTAGTAATGCCTCTCATATAAACTAGCTCGTTGATAAACAAAATACAAAGTTCCTAGTAATACATTGGATGTTGTTAATAACGAGGTCACAACATTGGTTGAATGATGTGATGAACATTCATCCGAAGTATAGCATTATGATCAAAGTCATTATGTTTATATTGCTATAACATCATACGAAGTAATCTTAGTCCTTAGACCATGAGATCATGTTAATTGCTAACACCAGAAGAGTATCTTGATAACATCAAACGTCACACCGTAACAGGGTGACTATAAGGTGGGTTCAGTACTACGAAGGTGTTATGATCAGGCTCATGGATCAAGAGTGGGATTTGTCCATCCCGATGACTGATAGATATACTCTAGGCCCTCTCGGTGATATCACATTAAGATAGCTTGCAAGCAAGTGATGTGATCACTAGAATGTTATATCACGGGAACGAGAAAAGAGTGCATGTCGGCAACGAGATCAAACTAGGTATGGAGATACCGATGATCGAATCTCGGACATGTAATATATCGCGAGACAAAGGGATTTAGTTACTAGCGTTAAAGGTTCTCACGATCACAAAAGTCATCGTTGAATGTGTAGGAGTCAGTATGGATCTCCAGGTCTCGCTTCTGATTATTGATCTGAGAGGGGTCTCGATCATGTCTGCATTATTCGCGAACCATAGGGTGACACACTTAAGGGATACCGACACCATTTGGAGCAAATATGTTTCAGATAAAGATTTAAGAAAGCGCTGGAATTATTTCAATAGACACCAAAACTGTTTCGGGTGAAATTGCTGAAATTGGTTCTGCATGTAATATTGAAATGTTGCAGGGGGTTTTATGTGAATGTTTGTTAATTAAAGTAATTAATAAAATTCTGAATAAAAAAAATAAAAGAGTTTTATTAAATGAGAGGGCATTAAATTTGGAGAAATTTAATGCATTTAAAGTGGAGACTTTAAAAGAGAATGTGAAGGGGCATTTTAATGTGGAGGGGGTTACCACCACATGAATGGGGGAGGTGAAGGGACACCCTCCCCTCCTCCTATAAAAGGCCCCCCTCTCACTCCTTCTTCCTCACACCTCCTTGTGAAGGATCTCTCTCCCCCTCTAGTATTATTCCCCATGGTCTCGGATTAGCGAGATACATGTTCCCGGTGGCTTTATCTGGAAAGGAGTTGTTGCTTCCGCTGCTTTGCTGGAGCGAGGATGGAGGTTGTCGGGGTACCGGACGTGTGTGCGATCACGGATGCACCGCTGCTTTGCGGTGCTGGACTTGGTGGTGTTGGACTTGCTGGAGCTGGATCTGAAGGACGTGCTGGAGCCGGACCTGCTGGACTTCATCACGATCTTAAGATTGGCAAGTGTACGACTACATCATCCACGAGTTCCAACTCGTTAACAAAGCTTTGTTGTCTTGGAGGGTAAGTTCTCTATGGATGTATATCCACCCGTTGCTTATATCTAGTATATAGATCTTGGCGTATAGTTCCCATCATAGGAATTTTTTTGTTTTCTATGCTGCGAACCCAACAACAATCTAGCTATGAGAGATATCTAGAATACAACCTGCTCCTCGAGCTATATGAACTATCTTGCTACTAAATGATCAACCCTTGCTACGAGAGTCTTGCCTCCTTTATATAGACTGGGGTAGCAATCTTACTAGCCAGTCCGGCTGACGGGTCCCATAGGCGGGCCCCAGTCGGTTGGTCACCTAAGTACCGAGTAGTGGCGTGTCTCATAGAGAGTACGCATTGTGTGGTTCATCGTGGGCACAGTGAATGTCGTACGAGCCTGGCGTCAGCAACCGGACACTATGCCCCCCGTCAGCCACAAAGTCTTCGACATGGTCCTCGTCCTCCTGTCTCGTCGCTGTACCAGGGCATACCGTGCACTGTGCAGCACGTTGCCTTGCCTTCATTTTGATTGTGTCCGGCTACAGTCATCTAGCCAGATCTGGGTCTTGCCTGCCTTCCTTAATCCGGCTACCTCCTGTGCCACTCACGCATCACACCAGAGGCTTGTATGATGATGAAGAAGGCCTCCAGGGTGAATTCCCCTCTCCAGCAGGCTGCCAGGAAGAGCTTCAGATCCCTCCTGATCTAGGGATGGAGATGACGGCGGCTATAGACTCTTTCGTGGAATTTTGATCGGGTACTTAGGGTTTCTGTATCGGAGGCATCTTATAGGCGAAAGGGAAGGCCGGGGGGGTGCCCTGGGTGGCCACACCACCCCCTGGCACGGGCCAGGCCTGGCTGCGCAGCCAGGTGGTGTGGCGGCCCCCTGGCCCCTCTCCGTCTCGTATTCTGGCTCCTTGTGTCCCTCGGTGAAAACTGACTTTGGCTCTTGTCCCGTCCAATTCCAAGAATATTCATTTTCTGACTTTCCTGGAACCAAAAACAGCAGAAAACAGGCATCTGGCACTGTGGCTCTTGTTAATAGGTTTGTCCAAGAAAGTGTATAGAAAGTACTCCAAAGTGTGGACTAAACATAAGAAAGTAGATAAAAACCAAGCATGGAACATCAAAAATTATGGACAAGTTAGCAATGTATCAACATCCCCAAGCTTAACTCCTGCTCGTCCTCGAGTAGGTAAGTGATAAAAAGAAAGAAATAATTTTTGAGGTGCCATGCACCATCATAAACTTGATCAAAGTATTTGTAAAACATTGATAGCTGGGATCATAGTACTACAATCATAACATGAAAGATAAAGTTCTAGCAATAAGACAAAGCAACTATGTTGCAACATGAAAAGGCACAAACAAAAAGATTCATGAATAACAATGCTTTGCAAGACGTTTGTTTGTTTCACATAAAGAAAACATAGCATAGTGGCATTCAGCTTGTCCCTCATTGAGTAGCAAACATAAATGCATCGGACACCTTCAAAGTTCATAAGAGTGACTAGATACAAATAGTTTAAGAACAAGCAATATCAAAATTATGCATCAATCAACAAGTCTTGGGACAATGCACATAGAACTAAGAATGGCCACTATGCTCTCAAAGTAGGTGCACAAAGATAGAAGGTGGAGACTCAACATAAAGGTAAAAGAAAGGCCTTCATAGAAGGAAGTAGGGATTCAAGTCTCATCAAGAGCTTCCAAAAATTATGGTACTAGTCCACACTTTGGAGTACTTTTCATATGATTTCTTGGACTAACCTATTAACAAGAGCCACAGTGCCAGCTGCCTGTTTTCTGCTGTTTTTGGTTCCAGGAAAGTCAGAAAATGAATATTCTCGGAATTGGACGGGACAAAAGCCAAATTCAGTTTTTCACCGAGGGACACCTGGAGCCAGAATACGAGATGGAGTGGGACTGGGGCCCGACCACACCACCTGGCCGCACGGCCAGGCCTGCCGCCCCTGTGCACCCCCGGCCTCCTTCCGCCTATATATTGCCTCTAATACGGAAATCCTAAGTACCCGATCAAAAATCCACGAAAGATTCTGTAGCCGCCATCATCTCCATCCCTAGATCGGGAGGGATCTGAAGCTCTTCCTGGCACCCTGCCGGAGAGGGGAATTCACCCTGGAGGCCTTCTTCATCATCACACAAGCCTCCGGTGTGATGCGTGAGTAGTTCATCTCTGGACTACGGGTCCATGTAGTAGCTAGATGGCTGGTTCTCCTCCTTTGTGCTTTCATGTTTAGATCTTGTGAGCTCCGTTCATGATCAAGATCATCTATTTGTAATTCTGCATGTTGTGTTTGCGGGGATCCGATGGATATTGAGATGCTATTTCAGATTTATTATTGATTCTATCATGTCTTTGTTATTTGTGATCTTGCATGCTTTCCGTTGTTAGTAGCTATCTTGGCCAAGTAGATGCTAGCAACTCCAAGAGTTAGTATTTATGCTCGATAGTGGGTTCATGCCTCTGGTAATCTGGGGAAGTGACAGAAATCTCTAAGGTACTAGATGTGATGTTGCTACTAGGGAGAAAACAACAATCCTTTGTTCATAGAACAATCGTATTGTTTACTTTACATGCAATTCATAATGCAATTATCCGTTGCTTGCAACTTAATCTTGGAGGGGTTGGATGATAACCTGAAGGTGGATTATTAGTCATAGATGCAGTTGGATGGCGGTCTATGTATAATGTTGTAATGCCCAATCGAATCTCAAAGGAGTCAAGATGAGTAGTATATGCTTGTATGCTTTCTCGATGTTTGTCAATTGCCCCGCTGTAATTTGTTCACCCAACATGTTATCTATCTTAAGGAGAGCCATCTCTAGTGAACTATGGACCCTGGTCCTTTCTTTTACTTTCAATCTACAATCAACTATTTACTACTTTGTTTTTATTTTCTGCAAACTATTACTTTCTTCCACTCGATACGTTTAATCCTTTGTTTTCAGCAAAACCGGTGAGATTGACAACCTCATCGCAAGTTGGGGACAGAGTTCTGTGGTTGTGTTGTCCAGGTCTCCACGTTGCTTGCTGGCATCGATAGTGCGCCCTGCCAAAGTTCAGCTAGCTACACCTTTGGGGTGTTTCCTTGCTCCTACTGGATTGATAACCTTGGTTTCATAACTGAGGGAAACTTACTGCTGTGCTCATCATACCTTCCTCTTGGGGTTCCCCAACGAGCTCGTTAGTACATGAGTCAGCAAGTATTTTTCTGGCGCCGTTGGCGGGGAGTCAAGGACATCTTCACAAGGGGAGTCCCTCATAACCAATCTCTTTACTTTGTTATTTTTGTTTTGCTTAGTTTACTTTTGTTTTGTTTGCTTGTTTCTTTATCAAAAACACAAAAAAATCAGTTTTACAAGTTTTCTTTCTTTATCAAAAACACAAAAAATGACTACTCTTGAAAACACTAAGTTGTGTGACTTCATCAGCACCAACAACAATGATTTTATGAGCACACCTATTGCTCCACCTGTTCCTGAAGCTACTTTCTTTGAGATAAAACCTGCTTTACTCAATCTTGTTATGAGAGAACAATTTTTTGGTATTGGTAATGAAGATGATGCTGCCTATCTAAATAACTTTGTTGAACTTTGTGAGATGCAAAAGCATAGGGATATAGATGGAGATATCATTAAGCTTAAATTGTTTCCTTTCTCCTTGAGAGGAAAAGCTAAAGAATGGTTAAATTCCCTAACTAGGAATAGTATTGATTCTTGGACTAAATGTAAAGATGCTTTCATTGGAAAATACTATCCTTATATCTATGAGAAGTAAAATAATGAAGTTTAAACAATCTGATAATGAACATGTTGCTCAAGCTTGGGAAAGAATGAAATCTTTGGTAAAGAATTGTCCCACTCATGGACTAACTGCTTGGATGATTATCCAAACCTTTTATGCAGGATTGAACTATTCTTCAAGGAACCTATTGGATTCTACCGCTGGAGGTACCTTTATGACCATTACTTTGGATGTTGCAACAAAGCTTCTGGATAATATGATGGTTAACTACTTCGAATGGCATACTAAAAGAGCTCCATAAGGTAAGAAGGTAAATTCTATTGAGGAATCCTCCTACTTGAGTGATAAGATTGATGTTATTATGTATATGCTTGCTAATGGGAAAGCCCATATTGATCCAAATAATGTTCCCTTAGCCTCTTTGGTTGCTCAAGAAGAGCAAGTTGACATGAACTTTATAAGAAATAATAATTTTAGCAACAATGCCTACAGGAATAATTTTGGTAAGAGCAATTATAAGTCATATCCTCCCAACAATGGTAATGCTTATGGAAATTCCTACAACAACTATAGGAGTGCTCCCTCTGAACTTGAAGTTATGCTAAAGGACTTTATTAGTAAACAAACTACTTTCAATAAAACTATTGAGGAAAAACTCTCTAATGCTAAAAGAAATATAGCATCACTGGCTGAAGCTCAATCTTCTTTGAATAAAATGGCTGCTAAACCTGAAACTATTGATAACCCCTTTGCATCTACTAATGCCATACAAGTGAGAATTGATGAAAATGTTAGACTATTAGCTGAATTGCATGCTAAGTGGGAAAGAGAAGATGAAATTGCTAGAAACATTAGTGTTTCTACTATCACTACCAATAGTGTTGAGGCTAGTAATAGCTCCACTACTGTAGATGATAATTATGATTTTGATTTTGATGGTTGCAATATCTCTGAAGTTATTAAGTTCCTACAAAAGCTTGCTAAAAGTCCTAATGCTAGTGCTATGAACATGGCCTTTAAAAACACATTATTGATGCTCTCATAAAGATTAAAGAAGAAAAGATGAAACATACAGCTTCTATTCCTATAAAAGAAGAAGATGGTTGGGAACCCATCATTAATATGAAAGTGAATGATTTTGATTTCAAAGCTTTATGTGATCTTGATAGTAGTGTTTCTATTATGCCTAGAAGGATTTATGATATGCTTGATTTGCCACCACTTGAAGATTGTTATTTGAATGTCCCACTTGATGATAATGCTAAAAAGAAACTCATGGGGGGTATTAATGATATTCTTATTATGGTTAATAATGCATAAGTCCCTGTTGATTTATATGTTTTGGATATTGAATGCAATGCTTCTTGTCCTATTACTTTGGGAAGACCTTTTCTTAGAACTGTTGGTGCCATTATTGATATGAAAAAAGGCACCATTAAATATGAACTCCCACTCAAGAAAGTTATAGAACACTTCCCTAAGAATAGTGAGAAGATTTCTTTTGCCTCTCCTATGAAAACAAAATTTGCTCTTAATGCTTCTTCATTTGAGAACACTTGATTCTTTTTCTTTCTTCTTATGCCCAACTTAAAGGCGTTAAAGAAAAGTACTTATTGGGAGATAACCCAAAAGTTTTAGATGAGTCTTGGAAGTTATTAATTCAGTAATAACTGCTTCTTATCCTTTTTATTTGCTTTTTGTGCCAAGAGTAACCTCTAACGAGAGAGAAGTAATGATTGGGAAAGTTGCTATCCCGAAACAGATTTCTGTGCTTCATCATAAAAATTCGTGTAAAATCTTTGTCAGTCCTTTTGAGGCATGAATTTTTTTGCTTCTGTCCCAGGTTGTTATCTAACTTTCATTAGTTCAACACTTTTTGATTTAAGCAACAGAAGGTCTTCGAAAAAATTCGTCTTTACCTGCTAGTCTGTTTTGACAGATTTCTGCCATTTTCTGCATTTGCTTCTTGCCGGTTCCTTTTTTAGTTCTTTTGGGGAATTGAGCTTTTTGAGGGATGTGCTACAGTAGCTAGTGTTTTAATGGAAGTTTTATTGGTGTTAGAACTGAACCTAAAAGACTTATTATCTTGAGTGCACTAATGTTGCTAATAAAGATTGTGTGATGTTTTGTATGAAGGAAAAATTTCAGGTGTATGGCAGAAATGAGTAATGAGATGAAGGATGGACTAAAGCTCAAGATTGGGGATGCCACGCGTGTCACCCCAAGAAATATCCAAGAAGTACAAGCGTCAAAGCTTGGGGATGCCCAAGGCATCCCCCTCTTCATCAATAAAAATCCCAGGTTTCTTCCAAACGCTTCATTTTTATTGTTACATGCACAGTTGTGTTGTTCTTGGAGCGTCTTCTTTTCCGTTTTCGTTTTGGTTTTTCGTTTTCTTAGTTTGCTGAATAAATTGGTTGGACCCCCTCTTTTATACATTGGTTTTCAAATAGTTTGGTTTGGATTGGAAAAAGAGACTAGGAAAGTTCATGCTTAAGTGGTAAAGAGAGCTTGTTTTTGACTGTGGCCTATGCTTTGTCATACCATGCTTGATATTGTTTTGGCTTTATGCTTAGTATTCTTTACTGTACCATGACTTGTTATAAACAATTGAGATTGCTTAATGTGCCTTGGAAGAATCATGCGTTGTTTTAGCATATTAAAGCATAGTATTGTGGTATTCTCCTTTGATGCTTTATTTGGGTTGACTTAGCGCATTCTCACACCATGTTATGTCTATCCCAAGTCACCATAGCCTTTATGATCCTTTATTTTTCAACTTGTAGTATCACTTTATGCTTTGATCAATGATGTTTTGTCGCTCTGCATGATTATGGCCATTATTGCTCTCTTAGTTTGTCACTCCCAGTCTTTTGCTAGCCTCCACAACCAAGTATGAGTTCCACTCATGCATCCAACTCCTTAAACCAAGTTATTTCCAAAGAGTCCACCATACCAACCTACTAGCATATGCTATTCCAAGTATATTCATGTTTTTATCTACCTTTCGAATTAAACTTGTTATGAGAAAACTAGTGATTAAACCTCTCACAAACTTGATGGCACACTTTACTTTTCTTGCCCTTAAAAAACTTGAACCATTGTGTCGTCTATGTTGTATATGCTTGCACTTCTTTTTTGGGGATTAGCAGAACCATGCTGTCATGGGGAACACTTTCAACATTGCACTTGTACTTTGTACCTAGTTGATATCATGCTCTTTTGTCTATGGATGTCGTCGGTGTGAAATGAAAGGGGAGCTTGTAAGTCCATGGAGTTATGTATATGTGTTAGAGAAACGCCTGGGCCGCTGGTCTAATCCATGCTGACATGGTGGAAACCTGCAACGTAATCATAATGAGCTGTCTATGAAGCATTCTTTTATAAAAAAGAGTCAGATATTGAGAAAAAAGGGAAAAGGAAAAAAGATTATGAAAAGAGGAAAGAGATAAAAAAAGCACCATATTCCCATGGTAAATAAGAAGATTGCTGAGATGCTCATTGTCTGCTTGCCTTGTCATTTTGATATGGGGATTCTTCCGTATCATCGGGCAAGGGGTACCTTGTTGGCGGTTCTCTATGATACACATGTATTTACAATGACAAGAACTTACCGGTGACTAAACTTGAGTAGCATGAGGAGCGGCCGTCGTATTCAAGGGACATGAGATTTCCAACTTATACTTCGTCAATCATATACACCATAGTTTGTTCACTTTAACCTTAATCACTTCAAGATGCTTATGATAGGGTAATGAGAGCTGAAAGCTATTAAGTACCATAATTTTTGGAAGATCTTTATGAAACTTGAATCCCTACTTCCTTCTATGAAGGCCTTTCTTCCACTTTTATATTGAGTCTCCACCTTCTACCTTTATGCACCTACTTTGAGAGCATAGTGGCCATTCTTAGTTCTATGTGCATTGTCCCAAGACTTGTTGATTGATGCATAGCTTTGATATTGCTTTATTTATACTATTTGGGTCTAGTCACTCTTATGAACTTTGGAGGTGTCCTATGCATTTATGTTTCCTACTCTATGAGGGACAAGCTGAATGCTACTATGCTATGTTTTCTTTATGTGAAACAAACAAACGTCTTGCAAAGCATTGTTATTCATTAATCATTTGTTTGTGCCTTTTCATGTTGCAACATAGTTTCTTTGTCTTATTGCTAGAACTTTGTCTTTCATGTTATGATTGAAGTACTATGATCCCAGCTTTGAATGTTTTACAAATACTTTGATCATGTTTATGGTGGTGCATGTCACTTTGGAGTACTTTTCTTTTTATTCTTTCTTTTTATCACTTACCTACTCGAGGACGAGCAGGAGTTAAGCTTGGGGATGTTGATACATTGCAAACATATCCATAAATTTTGATGTTCCATGCTTGGTTTTATCTACTTTCTTATGTTTTGTCCACACTTTGGAGTACTTTTCATATGATTTCTTGGACTAACCTATTAATAAGAGCCACAGTGCCAGCTGCATGTTTTCTGCTATTTTTGGTTCCAGGAAAGTCACAAAATGAATATTCTCGAAATTGGACGGGACAAAAGCCAAAGTCAGTTTTTCACCGAGGGACACACGGAGCGAATCTGAGACGGAGAGGCTGGGCCGCCACACCACCTTGCATGCTAGGCTGGCCAGCGCCAGGTGGTCAGCCTCCTAGGCACCCCCCGGCCTCTCCTTCCGCCTATATATTGCCTCTAATACAGAAACCCTAAGTACCCGATCAAAAATCCACAAAAGAGTCTGTAGCCGCCGTCATCTCCATCCCTAGATCGGGAGGTGCAAGCTCTTCCTGCACCCTATTTGGAGGGAATTCACCCTGGAGGCCTTCTTCATCATCATGCAAGCCTCCGATGTGATGCGTGAGTAGTTCATCTCTGGAGTACGGGTCCATGTAGTAGCTAGATGGCTGGTTCTCCTCCTTTGTGCTTTCATGTTTAGATCTTGTGAGCTCCATTCATGATCAAGATCATCTATTTGTAATTCTGCATGTTGTGTTTGCGGGGATCCGATGGATATTGAGATGCTATTTCAGATTGATTATTGATTCTATCATGTCTTTGTTATTTGTGATCTTGCATGCTTTCCGTTGTTAGTAGCTATCTTGGCCAAGTAGATGCTAGCAACTCCAAGAGTTAGTATTTATGCTCGATAGTGGGTTCATGCCTCACAGTAACTGGGAAGTGACAGAAATCTCTAAGGTACTAGATGTGTTGTTGCTACTAGGGAGAAAACAACAATCCTTTGTTCATAGAACAATCGTATTGTTTCCTTTACACGCAATTCGTAATGCAATTATCCGTTGCTTGCAACTTAATACTGGAGGGGGTTCAGATGATAACTTGAAGGTGGATTATTAGTCAAAGATGCAGTTAGATGGCGGTCTATGTATAATGTTGTAATGCCAATCGAATCTCAAAGGAGTCAAGATGAGTAGTATATGCTTGTATGCTTTCTCGATGTTTGTCAATTGCCCCGCTGTAATTTGTTCACCCAACATGTTATGTATCTTAAGGAGATCCACCTCTAGTGAACTATGGACCCCGGTCCTTTATTTTACTTTAAATCTACAATCAATTGTTTACTACTTCGTGTTTACTTTCTGCAAACTATTACTTTCTTCCACTCGATACGTTTAATCCTTTGTTTTCAGCAAAACCGGTGAGATTGACAACCTTATCGGAAGTTGGGGACAGAGTTCTGTGGTTGTGTTATGCAGGTCTCCACTTTGCTTACTGGCACCGGTAGTGCGCCCTGCCAAAGTTCAGCTAGCGACACTTTTGGGGTGTTTCCTTGCTCCTACTGGATTGATAACCTTGGTTTCATAACTGAGGGAAACTTACTGCTGTGCTCATCATACCTTCCTCTTGGGGTTCCCCAACAAGCTCGTTAGTACACGGGTCAGCACCTTCTAAGGATACATTAATGTAAAACTCATAGGTTTTTTAGGCGATGATGGTCTTTACTTGATATGTATAGCATTTCTATCATGTGCATGCCAGCGCTCCCGATGAGAGTATCCCCCGAGGCTATGTTCGGATGCATGTATTTGGACATAGGCTCATAATTGATGTTAATTTGATTAGAAATATAAAATCCCCTGGATTTGATATGAACAGAAACTAAAGGTATGAAGAACTTATCTTTATATATATGGCGCGACCGATGATACATTATTTTGGCGGAATACCACCTGGCCGTGGGCCTAGATATTCTAGCTTTAAAAGCTGGGCCATAGGCCTTTATTGTATTATAAGTAAACATAAAATCTTAAGCATAAAAGTGCCATAGTTGTGCAACGTTCCATGGATTGGAATAGTTGACTCCTATCTTCTTGTCTTGTAGACGATATGCTCCTCCAGGAATTACTTCTGTAACAATGTAGGGTCCTTCCCAAGGTGATTCCAACTTTTGATGTCCGTCTTGTTTGAGTCGAAGAACTAGGTCCCCTATTGCAAAGGACCTATGTCACAATCGCCGGCTGTGATAGTTACATATATTTTGCTGATATATAGTAGCTCTCTGTAGGGCTTCATCTCGAACCTCATCGAGTGCATCAATGTCATCTTCAAGTGTTTCTCTTGATTTTTCTTCATCATATGTAGCTACCCTAGGAGATTCATGTGATACTTCGACTGGAAGCACGGCCTCGGCGTGGTGGACCAGAAAGAAGGGTGTTCCTTGTGTTGAGTTATTTGGGGTAGTTCACAAACTCCACAAGACAGATGGTAACTCATCAACCCACACTCCTTTTGCTCTATCAAGTGGTGCTAGCAACCTTTTCTTGAGGCTAGCAGTTACTAGATCATTGGCTTTTTCCACTTTCCCATTGGTTTACGGGTGAGATATTGAGGCGTAGCTTACCTTGATGCACATCTCTTGGCAATATTCCTTAAACTCATTGGAGGTAAAATTGGTTCCATTGTCTATAACGATGCTGTTTGGCACGCCGAACCAAAATACTATGGATTTTATAACATTCACAGCCGAAGTTCCATCTTGAGTGGTGATTGGCATTGCTTCGATCCATTTAGTAAAGTTGCCGACTGCTACTAGCAGAAAGACATGTCCTCCTATAGATGACTTGTGAAGTTTACCCACCATATCAAGCCCCCACTGAGCAATGGGTGTTCCAGGTTTTGTTGCGAATCATTGACATGCCTCACACGTTCTAACTATGTCCTTTGCATCTTGAACCGCTGTGAACCAATAAAATCCTACACTAAATGCTTTGGTGGCAATTGCTCGGCTGCTTGCATGATGACCACAAACTCCTTCATGTATTTCCTTGAGTATGGTCTTTCCTTCTTCGGGTGTGACACATCGCTGTAACATGCCCGAAATACTTCATTTATACAACTATCCTTTGATTATCCTGAAGGCTTTTGATCTTTGAGTGATTCGCCGGGCTTCTGTCACATCCTCGGGTAATTCTCCCCGAGTCATATAGGCTATGTATGGCTGCATCCATGTAGGTTCTATTATCATGACCTCGTCAATTTCTGATTCTTCATCGATGGCCTCTTTTGTGCTTGTACTAGCTGACGGAGCCCCCGGGTCTTTTTGGTTTACTCTTTTTCCCTGTCTTGGGTGTTATAACCTTAGAAACTCTTTTTTCTTTGATAGATCGCTCAGATATTTCTTCCCAAAAAAACCCGGGTGGCACTGGTCAGCACAGGGACCCGATGTTTGCCAAATTGTAGGCTTATTCATTACTTGCTCTTCCTATGTGTGATACTTCACATCTGTCGAATTGAGCTTCCATAATAATGTATAGATCATGATAAGTGATCATGTTGTCGTTTACAGTGTCGCATTTGTTCATTGTTTGCTGTGCTACAAGATTGGAATTACCGAATTTTTTTAGACGAGTTGCACCACAAGCTTTAGCCATCCGCATGCTGTGCAACAAGGCCTCGTACTCAGCTTCATTATTGGATGCGTTCGTAAAGCTCATCCAAAGTATATATCGCATCATGTCGCCTTGCAGTGATACTAATACGACTCCTGATTATGCTCCTTCCGTTCTTTTTGATCCATCGAAGTACATTGTCCAGGCGCTAGAAAGATCGAGTGGACCCACACATTATAACTCGGTCCATTCCGTGATGAAATTAGGCAGAACTTGTGACTTAATTGCTTTTCGCTTCTCATATGTGATGTCCCGAGGGGGTAATTCGATGCCCCATAGGGAGACACGCCTAGTTGCTTCTGGGTTATTGAGGATATTCGATGGAGGCGCTTCATTGACCACTATGATCGGATGTTCTGAAAAATAATGGCGTAGCTTTCCTGCTGTCATGAATACTCCATATGCTAATTTTTGATAATGAGGTACCTTTGTTTGGATGGCGAGAGGACTTCACTCAAAAAATAAACTGGCCTCTGAACACCATGGGGTTTACCTTCTTCGGGTCGCTCTATGACCAAAACCGTGTTGACCACCTGATTTGTGGCGATGATGTAAAGAAGTAGTGGCTCTTTATGTCATGGAGACACGACAATGTGAGGCGTCGAAAGCGTCTTTTTGAGGTCTTCAAATGCGTGTTGAGCTTCTTCGGTCCATTCAAACTTATATGACTTCCTCATGAGGGCGTAAAATGGTAGTGCCTTTTCTCCTAACCGAGCAATGAAGTGGCTGAGCACTGCCACTCGTCTGGCCTATTGCTGCACACCTCGTAGATTCATTGATTTTTTATTGTCAGGATTGCCTGTATTTTCTCAGGATTGGCCTCGATTCCTCTTGCTGACACCAGATATCTGAAGAGTTGCCCTGCTAGGACTCCAAAGGAACACTTCATCAGGTTTAATTTTATGCAAAACTTGTCGAGATTTTTAAATGTTTATTCGAGATCCTTGATAAGTGAAGATCCTTGCTTCGTTGTGACTATAACATCGTCAATATATACTTGTACATTTGTACCGATTTGGCTTTCTAGGCAGTTCTGCATCATCCGCTGATAGGTTGCTCCGGTGTTCTTGAGGCCAAAGGCATTGTTGTGTAGCAGAATACACCATATGACGTAATAAACACTGTTTTTTCTTGATCTTCATCCTTCATCCAAATCTAGTGGTATCCTGAATATGCATCCAAAAAGGAAAGACGTTAACACCCTGCAGTTGCATCGATTATCTGATCGATGCGTGGTAGTGGGAAGTGATCCTTTCGATAATATTTATTTAGTGAGGTGAATTCAATGCACATCCACAGCTCTTTGGTATTTTTCTTTGGGACGCATACTGGGTTTGCGACCCACTCTGCTTTCTTCAGTTCCTTTATGAAGTTGGCATTAGTAAGGCAATGTAGCTCTTTTCCAATACCTTTGCGCTTTGGTTCTACAAAACATCGAAGTGATTGCTTTACTGGTTTGCTTTTGTATCTAAGTATAATGCGCTGCTCAGCGAGTTCCCTAGGAATTCCCGGCATGTCAGAAGGTAGCCATGCAAATATTTCCTAGTGCTCATGGAGGAACTTGATGAGCGCTTTCCTATGCGGGACCAAGGTTGGAAGCCACAAATGTTGTTTTCTTCGGGTCGGTGGGATGGATCTATACTTCTTTTGTGTCTTTCGTAGTGTCGAAGGCCTGGTCGGGATTGACACGTGCTACTGCCAGAGGTTCTGCGATTGTTGTCATTTTGAGCTGTTCAAACTTGATTGTCGTCCCGAAAGACTCGGAAATTTTGTTGAACTCACGATCGCAATTATCGGACGTGTGAAACTACCTTTTATTGTTATGATTCCCTTTGGTGCTAGCATCTTCATGACTAAGTATGCATAGTGCGGAACTACCATGAATCGTGCGAAAGCCAGGCGTCCCAGGATCGCGTGATACTGCGATGGCCAGTCCATGACTTCGAACTCGAGCTTTTCCCTCCTAAAATTTTCTTTGGATCCAAAATTGACATCAAGGAAAATTTTACCTAAAGGAATTTTGGCTTTACCTGGTACTATGTCGTGGAAGGATGTTTCTGTTGGTGCCAAATTTGCCAAGGGGTAGTTTATTGCCCTTAGTGTTTTGGCATAGATAAAGTTTATGTTGTTTCTTGTGTCCATGAAGACCTTGCTCATGTTGAACCCGCCAATTTGTTCTTCAACTATCAAGGCCAAACAACCCGATCTTGGTACTCGATGTGGGTGATCAGCTCTACTAAATGTGATTTCCTGTTCTGACCAACGGAGATACTCGGGTGTGGCTGGTGGAGCTACCTCTGCCATGTTGACTTGTCTTGTGATGAGCTTCTGAATTCTGTTTGATGGATGCCCTTTTTGAATCATTGACATTGCCCCCTTTGACCTAGGGTATTCATTGTTTTGGTCGGTTGTGTTTTGCGGTTGCCCTGCTGGCGGAGGTGGTGCACCGATGGCTAACGTGCCAGGCGTGGATGTGCATCCTCGTCTTGCTACTTCGATCGCTTTTGCATTGCATAGCTCTTGCATCTTTAAGACAGTTCGACAGTCTTTCATGAGGTGGTTGGATTATGTTTTTCCTGCTGAGTCGATGTAAAAGTGCATATTACAAGGCCCTTCCAGTATTTGCATTGCGGACATGGGTGGGTCCTGAGCTCTTGGCTGATATCACTGTGTTGATTGGCTTCCTCCGCCTTCATCCCTATTGTGAAGGTACCCGCTATTGTAGTCGTCATTCCTGGTGTTTCCTTCACCCGAAAAACTGTCCGCAACATATCTTGGTCCCGTGTTTCCATCGTTATTTCATCTCCTCCTATCATTGTCACGTTTATCCCTGTATTCTTCGGGTGACCGTGTTCGTTTGTTATGTAGCGCATCTTCTCCATCAGCCTAGCGATTTGCTATGTCCATTAACTATGAAATTGTCATGGGTTTGACTCTCCCTAGTTCTTCTACGAATTCTCGACGACGAAGCCCGTCATTGAAGGCATTGATGGCCCTTTCATCGGATATGGATTCGTCTGTATTTTTGATGATGTTCCATCGCTAGATGAATGCTCTTATTGACTCTTCGGGCTTCTGTTTGCATGCCCACAATTTCTCTAAAGACGTGTGCCACTTGATGTGGACTGAAAGTGTCAGATGAATTTATCTTCGAGATTGTTCCAGCTACGAATAGAGTCTCTAGGTAGTTGTCTGAGCCATGACCTTGCAACTCTGGTAAGGTGTAATTGTAAACTTTGCATTGCGGTGGCCGTGGAGCCGCCCTGTAACTTGATGGTGGCCAGGTAATCTTCTAGCCAAGCTTCGGGTTCTTGGAGTCCATCGTATTTTTGACGGTCATGTGGAAGTTTAAAGTCCTTGGGTACCGAGGTTTTGTGAATCCGCTGAGTGAAACACCTAGCTCCGCATAACTCGTAGTCGTCTTAATTGTCACCGTCATGATCTCTTCGATTGCGGTTTTCGTCTCTTGCGTTATTTCGCGGCTCCAGTCCTGAAAGATGTTCCCGATGTGGCGACTACGATCGCTAGGTGTGCCCCGCTTGCCGAGGGCTGCTGCAACAACGTGGGGATCTTTCGGGTTAATGCGTAATTCCTTGTTCTTCTTGTGCGAGAGTTTCTCCCACCATGCCTAGGTTCATTAGGGCGGAGTGGTGGAGAGCTACACGAAGATCGTCTAGTGCAGGTTGGGTTGTGATCAGATATGTTTGTGCGGCTACAATTGCTGCTTGAGCCGTTTTTGCTTTGACGTTTCCTGCTTGATTGTGAGATCAATGCACATGGCTTAATAGGATTGATAGGATACCCATATCAACAAGTTGCAACTTCTTTTCTGGAATCTCATTCGAAAAGAACTCTAAGGTTAAGTGTGCTTGTCCTAGAGCAATTCTAGGATGTGTGACTGACCGGGAAGCGGGTACCGGATGCGCACGAGTGAGGACAAAGTGCATAGAAAAGACTAGTGTTGGTCTGTGGGGCCAGTCTAGATATCATATTAAGCTGCCAGGAGTGACACCCCCGGGGACCAGTGGATGGGGTGTTACAAAGTGGTATCAGAGCTGACCTCACGGTTAAATGGGTGTGTGCGGGTCAGTGGCGGGACATGTGGAGCATGGCGCGTGTGGCCCGGAGTGGACACGACATGGCACATGTGTCGACACTGGACGCACAGACACATGCCAAGAGGGAACGTTCCTGGGGTGTGCTTGATCGATGAGGGCATCGATCTTCTAAGGGTGGGTGTATGTGAGATCCATGCACATGGCTTAATAGGATTGATATGATACCCACATCAACAAGTTGCAACTTCTTTTCTGGAAGCTCATTCGAAAAGAACTCTAAGGTTAAGCGTGCTTGTCCTAGAGCAATTTCTAGGATGGGTGACCGATCGGGAAGTGGGTACCGGGTGCGCACGAGTGAGGACAAAGTGCACAGAAAATACTAGTGTTGGTCTGTGAGGCCAGTCTAGATATCCTATTAAGCTGCCAGGAGTGAAACCCCCGGGCCCTAGTGGACGGGGTGTTACATTGATCTACTAACATAAACGATAGATCAAGGTCTCCGATCAGTTCGTTTCTTTCCGTTTCAGGGATGTTCTATAATCGAGATGTCCCTCTTCTTGGCGGTGCTCCTCCTGTATGCTCCCAGACTTTCGGTTAGGGCTTAGTTGTGCTTGTCATAGGCTGGATTCATCGGCTAACCTCTTTCTTTCGTTAAGTTGCCTCTGGATCCTTAGTAGGTCACTCTTCTTGTGGTGAAGCAAGTATTGATATGCTAGTAAATCTTCGTGTGAGGCGTCGACTGTCATTAGAACTACACCCGAAATTGCTTCCCTGGCCTTTTGCCATGCCGTCGCTGGTAACCGAAGAGTTCGCCTCTCTTCTCCGTTTGGTTCTGCTCCTCTTTCTAGGACTATGCGGTTGTCCGCTGTTTCTCCTCTGTTTCCGTGGTCTCCCTCGTTGTTGTGGTTTCCTGCATTGTCATCCGATAAAATATCATTGGGGTCGAGGATAGGGTTATCGTTAGAATCACGCGGTGTCGAGGTATTTCCGTTGACCATGCACACTTGATGGCTTGTCATGTATGGGCCTATGTCGTTGTCATCTGAACCGAGGGAGACACTGTCTGGTGGATCAGTGAAATCCATTGTTTTCTGTTCTGGGTAGATTTCTTCCATCCTGATTCCGAAGTCAATGCTTTCACTACTTTCCTCGGGTTTAGAGTTAGCTAGGCTTGTTCCATGTGGTGAAATTAGTGGGGAATCTGATTCGAAGGAGAGATTGTAGTAAAGACCATCAAGGTCTCCTAGGTCCGTCTCAGCTTGCTTATTTTCTTCGGCTACTTCGATTTCTGCCGTGACCTCTATGGAGGATCCGACAAATGATGTTGGTATCGCTGTAAGCGCAGTCTTTTTCACTAACGGTTCTGATGTAATCAGGCCGAAGGTTGTGATTCTTAGGGGCCTTCTACTCGGAAGTGGAAGCTTCCGATGATTAGATCGGATCCACCGATTAATTCGGCGGGTACTATCACAAGGGTGGGCAGGTGTGGTACCGCTTTTGTTGGGATGATGTTTGGAAAAAAGTGTTCCACCGAATCCATGGTTCCAGTGTTCAAGTAACCCACAGACGGCGCCAATTGACGAGGGACAACCTCGACAATGTCTATGGAGAAGGACTTAGGGTTTTGTGAAAAAGAGAATGCTAGGGATTTCGTCGGATATCAGGAGAACAATAGAATCAAAGTCGCCTGAATATTTGGTGAATCACACTATTACATATCGCTTGGGGATTGTTTGGTGATCTCTTCTAGGCTTTTCCCATCCTAAATATAATAGGCCGGGTCTCAAATTTGTATGCGGATAGGTTACATATACATGATTACAATACAAACATAATATCGGTCTTTTTCCCTCTTTTTCTAATACAACTATAGCCTTATTTATCGGTTGATTTTTTGGACCATCATCTTGACTCTCCATAGGCCGTAAGCCTTTATGTAGGTCTAGATAGCAAATAATAGATATCCGAGTAATCATACCATGTCACTCCCTAAATTGATAACTGTCATGCCGGCACGCCCCCAAAGTATAATTCAACGCTGCGGCCAGACGTTGTTTGTGGCTCACGGCAAGAGATGGTCTAACTACTAAGTCGTGAGAAATTTTCTTAGGTATAAATTGACGGCGTTGTCTGTTTGATGCATTTGTGACAACATTCATGTACAGAGTGGAGTTCGGTCAGAATTAGTTTATACGGTTAACACCGTCGCCTTAAATATATAAGGAAATCTATGTCGACGTAGAGTTAGACAGCTATGTCACTCCCTAAATTGATAACTGTCATGCTGGCACGCCCCCAAAGTATGATCCAACGCTACGGCCAGACGTCGTTTGTGGCTCGCGGCAGAAGATGGTCTAACTAGCTAAATTTTCTTAGGTCTAAATTGACGGCGTTGTCTGTTTGATGCATCTGTGACAACATTCACACACAGAATGGAGTTCGGTCAGAATTAGTTTACACGGTTAACACCGTCGACTTAAATACATAAGGAAATCTATGTCGGCGTAGAGTTAGACAGCTATGTCACTCCCTAAATTGATAACTGTCATGCCGGCACCCAAAGTATTCAACGCTGCGGCCAGACGTCGTTTGTGGCTCGCGGCAGGAGATGGTCTAACTACCTAAGTCGTGAGAAATTTTCTTAGGTCTAAATTGATGGTGTTGTCTGATGCATCTGTGACAACATTCACGCACCGAGTGGAGTTCGGTCAGAATTAATTTACACGGTTAACACCGTCGACCTAAATACATAAGGAAATCTATGTCGACGTAGAGTTAGACAGAATTTACAATGTGATCTAGTGCTGGACCTGGTTAATATAGTATACAACATATGCTCAGGCTGTGTTGCGTTGAACTTATTTTAAACATTTTTTGGAATAATAGACACAAATTGAGGAAATTTTTGGGAATCCAACAAAGCATAAGTTGCAAAAAAGTACAATTTAGAAAAGCTAATATCATAATTTTTATCTTGACATCAAATGTAGGATCTTTTTGTTGTTGCTGAATTCTTTAGCAATATGCTTAGTTTATAATCTTGGTTTAGGGTTGTTATTTTTTAAACCTGGTGATGGCCTGGCCAAAAATTCCGAGTAGGGCTAGAGTGTGCCATTGGGTCGCGCTAGACCTATTTTTGTGTCCAGTAGTTGGGCCAGGCTTTGGCCAGATAAATAGGCGGGTTACAATGTCGGGTGGCCCGAGGCTGGACAAGCTTTTGCGTATTCGGGCTAGGCTTGGGCTTGATTTTTCGACCCGACAGTCAAACCGGGCTAGGATCGGGTCTAGAATTTCAGCAGCGGGCTTTCTTTGGCCCATCTCGAAATGTGGCGTTACATAGGTACTCCCTCCGATTCAAAATTATGTTCTCACATTGATCAAACATCGGCATTACAATCCTTTAGAAGAAATCTGAGCATGTTTAGATTTGAACATTTTCAAAACTAAACATTTTCAGATCTGAACAATTTCCAATTATCAATATTTTTCAAATTTGAACATTTTTCTAATCTGAACGATTTTCAAAATTGAACTTGTTTCAAAACATGTACATTTTTTAACCGAACATTTTTTATTTATACCAAATATTTTAAAAATAAACAAAAAAAAGCATGTGCAAAATAGGAGGGAAACCCGTGAACAAAAAAGAAAAGGAACAATGTTTTGTTTTTCCTTTTTGAGATTAAAGAGGAACATTTAAGCAGCGAAAGCAGTTAACTGGCCTAGCCCAGATGACCGAAGGCACAGGGGAGGGAGGGGGTGCGCATAGAGCAGCAAACCAGCACAACACCCTCAAAAAATAAAAAAATAAAAAGCAAACCAACACAAAGACCACCAGATAGGGTTTCCCTTGACAAAGATCGCATAGAGCAGCAAACCAACAAAAAAAAGGCCTCCTGAAATGGGCCTCACTGACTTGGCCCATGGACAAGTGAGTTTTTTTTTAAATGTTCATATGTACATGAGTAAATGTGTAAATGTGTCTACGATGTTCATACGTGGCTGAAAAAATCATGAGTTAGAAAAGTTTTTGTTGTATATATAATAAGTAACTGGTCATACAAAAAAGAAAATGTTCATACGCAATGAATTAATGTTTGTGATTTAGAAAAGGCAAGTGCTAGGTATCCCCCAGACGATGGGGAGGCTCCCATCGTCCTGCTTCCCCGCGCGCCACGCACTGGTGGAAAAATGCCCTCTAGTCCCGGTTCATCAGGGCCATTGGTTTCGGTTCTCGAACCGGGATCAATCACTCGGGACTAATGCTGGTCCGGTTCGGCGCCGAACGGGACCAATAATCTCCGCATGGTAGGCCTTGACGAGGGGTGGATCTTTGGTCCCGGTTCGTGGAACAAACCGGGACCAGTGGGTCTCCACGTGGCAGCGCCAGAGACGGGCGGGGGTGGATCATTGGTCCCGGTTCTTAGCACGAACCAGTATCGTTGGTCTCTGTGCCGCGGCAGGGTTTTGTGCCACGGCAGGATTTTCGGGCTATTTTTGGGCCGCGGCAGGATTTTCGTGCTATTTTTCTGTCGCGGCAGGATTTTTTATATCAATTTAATGGTACTACATATATACAGCAATAATAAAATCACGATATATATATTATACATCATGCATGATCACAAATATATTATACACCGTCTCATCCGTTCTTGGTCGAAACATATTATAATTACAAACGATACTCTCACACGAATTTGATCTAATTTACATCTTCTTTTTTACACTTCACCCTTTCAAATGAAGCGGGTAACAGTATTCTCCTTTCGGATCTATGACTTGTTCTAACAAGAATCCGGCAATTTCCTCTTGAATTGCTTGCACGCGTTCTTGTGATAGAAGACCGTCCCGCATCCGTTCGATCTAGTATAAAGAAGGGGATCAATATATATGAATGAAACTAAACATAATTGGTGGTAATAAAATAAAGTTGTGATTACTATTTATCGTACTTTATTTTTTTTGATGTTCTGGTCTGCGCCCTTCTCTTTGGTCGTCTCGCGAATGAACTCGCAGACATAGTATCCACATAAGTTATTCCTGGCTTCCTGCCTCAAGCACTTTACGAGAATGGAGTTCAATCAAAATAATAATCAAACATTATAATGGTGGTATTGAAACTAGAATCAAAGAGATGCGTGGATCTAGCAAGTAGTACTTACAGTCAATGGTTGAAATATAAGCTCTGGCTTCCAAGCACCCCTAGTTTTGGCGGTGAACTGTTTCCAAGCCTTCTGGAGGCATTCATGCATGTCCGTCCACTTTTCTAATGGTGTGCGTTTCGAGTCCAGGACTTTTACTACTCCGGTGTCAACAACAATGATTAATAGAATATAGTGGAAGTTGGACACACTAACAAAATATAACACGAGTCAATTATACGATTAACTCGAGTAAGAGAAAATAGAATGTGTACAAGATAGTAACACTCACCCAGCGTTGTAAGGAAATAGTATTTTCCTTCTGTTGCTAAAATGCTTCAACGCTTGGAACAAGTTATCCTCTGTCTCTTTGGGTTTTGTTTTTAGAGTAACTTCATGAACGAAATTACAGTCAACAAACCCAAGGTCATAGATTTGTCCTTTATTGCATTCTGATGAGGTACTTTTGGGAGGGGTGATAGCTTATGTTTCGGTGATCGGAACGTGCTCTTGCTGCTGGTGGTGGTGCTGCCCCTCTTAGTATACTTCCGCTTTTGTCTCTGAGGCTCAGGAGACGGAGGCGGCTGACGCGGCGACGGAGGCGGTGACGGCCAGACGGAGTGAGGCGGCGATGGAGGCCGGTTATGCTGAGTGGAGAATGGTGAGGTGGCGGCGAGGGTGGATTGCTGCTCTGAGGAGTGAGTGGCCTTGGCGGCACATAATTTGGAAGCATGATGCGCTCCTTTGGCCATAGAATAGTCCCCCCTTTGGCTTCTCCTAGTTGAGTCAGCTCCATATCTTCCCTGAGGTGGTCTAGCTTCAGCTCCTCAAAATCTTCCTTCACCTCATCCACCGTGACGACAGCGTACCCTTTTGGAACCGGTCTGCAATGCCAAGTTGGGTTAGGTGCAATTGGTACCGCCATGCCGACCGCCACCGTCACCCTTAAGTTCATAACCTGCACCTTTAGCTCACAAGTTGTGGTCTCCGTGATATCATCCACTTGGTAGCGTTTAGGAGGAGATGTCGTCGGTGCATCATCATCAACATCATGGAGCTGTGTGGAAGCGACGCTGCTTTTCTTATTCGATAGGGCGCCGGTACCCTCGAATGCAGCTTCTACCACGTGCCGCTGAGATTGGCCACTAGTACCTTGCTGGCCAAGTCTGTCGAGTTGATCTTGGTGCCGCTTTAATGCTTCTTCTACATTACGCAGCCGGTCTGCAGCGGCCGCTTTCTCAGCTGCCTCCCTTTCCTTTCTCCTCTGATGGCTTTTATCGGGATATCTCTTCATTTCCGAGGGGAAGGCAACCTTCCACGGCTTGGAGCCTAGTGTGCCTCGTGCTCGTCCATCGTGTTCAGGATTTTTAAGGGCGCGTGTGAGCTCATCGTTCTGTCTATCGGGAACGAACCGTCCCGCTACAACATCATCTACTGCATTTCTAATATCGTCGATGGGCAGTAGTGGATCATCTTTGTCTTTCTGATTATATACTGCCCTCCCTTCTTTGTCCAACGTGCCCCCATGGCCGTAAAACCAGTTTCTCTCCCGTGGTGTCCATGTTGCGGGCTCTGGTCTGATCCCGGCAGCTATGTAATTGACCTCAAGTGCATCCCACTTAGGCATGCAACCGGCGTAGCCAGCAGGCCCCATGTTATGATGGTACAGTTTCTTACCAGCGTTCTCCGTATTTATTCTAGACCTTTCCTAAGCTTTCTCCAATGTCTTGTACTTCACAAAATCCTCCCACTGGTGTCTTAACTTAGCATAGCCTCCTTGAGTGAAATCCGGAGTCTTCTCTACCTTGACAAAGTTATTGTACAGTTTCTTCTTCTAGTTCTTGAATGCATCGGCCATCTTGGTGAGAGAAAACTTCTTGACTCTTTGCACAAGCTCCATTCTTGCTCTCTCCTCCTCATCTGGATTCACATCTGGCATCGGCAGGAGGAAATTAATCATGAGCTTGTCAAAAAGCTTATCTTTGGCAGTGTCGCCGACATACGGGACTCCACCGCCGCTTGGCCGATTCCATTCTTGAATGGTGATCGGGATGTAGTCCCTCGCAAGAACTCCGCATTGCTTGATAAATTTTCTTGCGACATTGATGGGAGCTTGCGGTTCGCCATCTACAGCGACCACTTTGATCCTATACCTCACAGTGTCATCCAACTTTTTTGTTGGGCCTCGTTTCGTTCTTACAGAAGAAGTTCTCGATCCGGAGGGCTAAAAGAAGAAAGAGTGTTAATATATGCATGTATATATATAGACAATAACATTTTAATTACAAAAATACATATATACACCTCGCCGGTGTTTGCGAGATTTAAGGTTCCGTCGGAGCCATCGCCTTCTTCCTCATTGGCTTCTACCTCACTGGAGCCGTCTCCTCGGTTGAGAGACTCATCTCCCTGACCGGAATCATTTAGAAACTCACTGGTGACATCGATATCGATATATTCATTTTCGCAGATCATTCCTTGGAGGATGTTTTCCTGATGTATTGGATCCATAGTATCTGCAAAGATGATGTTCTGGAATTACATATTAAGTTTATGACAAGAAAGGGGAAACAACAATCAACACATGGCATCGATGCAATGCTCAAGCAAGGATGATGATATGACAAGTTAAACAGAGTTGAAATTTAACCCTAAGGCATGCTTGGAAATTTAAGTGGGATCCGAAGGGTCCAAACCCTAGTACAGGAGAGACCCCGAAATCACCTACGAGGGGTTGATTTCATTCTCTTATTAAACCTGTAATTAAAGTTGTTGAACAATGCATGATTATGAGTCTATTGTGTAGATCTTATTTTTCTGAACATTTTTATATATTATACATATTTTTCCGACTTAGAAATAATTAGTTATTGAATTTATAAGATTAAACTCTTTTCTGAAATTATTTAAACAATTATTAAACTTTTGATGCATCATTATGATGGCGCCACGTAGCCTCACCGGTGACCTGCCAGGCGGTGGTGGAAGACGGCGGAGAACAGCGCGCGGGGTGACGCGACTAGGACCGTTCGAACTAGCACGATGCGGCACAAAGCAAAGGCGGCGCTTCTGACGGAGGTGTCTTTGGAGCAAGGGGTTTGACGGTGGCCGGCGGCTGGCGGCGACAGGTGCTCGTTGGGAGGACGATACAGTGAGGGAGGGAGACGTAGGAGTGGTGTTGGAGCACCAGTGGCTCACCAGGAGGCCGATGGAGGGTGCGACAAGGCCGGAGGAGGCCGGGTGCTGCCGGAATCAGTGGAGAACGTGGCGGCCAGAGTCGGGGACGGTGGGGTCGATTGCAGCGATGGAATCCTTGCTCGCTGCAAGTGACGGATGGCGCTGGCGACGGCGTCGACGACGTGAAGCGGCCGCCTGATTTGGGCACTGACGACGTGATTTTGCTCCGCAAATTTTCCTTAGCCACGTCGATGTGCTCTCGTGAATTGGGGAGTTGGGGAGGAGGAAGGGCGGTTAATTAACTGCATGCCTTGTCTCGGGTCGCCCCACCAACTGGACCAAAGGACCAACGTCCGGTTGGTTAGGACAGGACCAATGGTCTGTCCTTTGGTCTTTGGTCCCGGTTGGTGGGACGAACTGGGATCGTTGACCCGTTTTTCAGATTTTGTCAAACCTTTTGGTCTTCCCGCCATTTTCAAATTTGTTTTCTTCTTTAATTAATAAGATGTTTCAATTTAAGATGATTATTTATTTGGAATTTCAAAAAACTTTTAACAGAAAAAGTGCTTCAATTTAAATAACTAATCAAAAACATTTTCTATTTTCAAATATTTTTATTTGAACTATACAATTTTACTACTTTTAATTAAAATTGCATTACAAAATATTTATTGCATAATTTGGAATTTCAAAAAACTTTCAACAGGAAAAGTGCTTCTATTTAAATAAATAATAAAAAACCATTTTCTGTTTTCAAATATTTTTATTTGAACTATACAATTTTACTATTTTCAATTAAAATTGCATTAACAAATATTTAGTACATAATTTGGAATTTCAAAAAACTTTCAACAGGAAAAGTGCTTCTATTTAAATAAATAATCAAAAACCATTTTCTATTTTCAAAAAAATTTATTTGAACTATACAATTTTACTATTTTCAATTACAATTGCATTAACAAATATTTATTATATAATTTGGAATTTTAAAAAACTTTTAACAGGAAAAGTGCTTCAATTTAAATAACTAATCAAAAATCATTTTCTGTTTTCAAAAAATCATTTATAGGTTCACAACATGCTATTTCATCAGAGATCCACTTCAAGTTCAGCGAGGATCAGCCCCAGGCTAAGAAGCTTCATGCCCGCCATTTTGAATATAGTTTGAAACGGGCATAAGAAATTCAAAAATGATCCAAACAATGTGAAACCTTCACGTGGTGTCATATTATGTGTCACAGTTGCAAAGAAAAATATTGAACTTGAAAAATTGCAAACATCATAAAAAATCCTTCACAAAATGACCTATGATGTTCGAGGTTTCATGGCATTTAGGTCAAACCACCAATGTTATGGCTAGAATCAGGGCATAGTTTGTGATAATGTGCCCATATTGTCATACATGTGCATCTTGGGATGGCTTACGATGTTGCAGGAGGAAGTTTTCCTTTTCGACGCACGAAAAAGCCAATTTCCATTTTTCGTGCGTGGGTGCAACCGAGACTAAAGCTTTAGTCCCGGCTGGTGGGTGCAACCGAGACTAAAGCTGTCGGTGGGATGAGGACACGTGGGTAACCTTTAGTCCCGGCTGGTAGGTGCAACCGAGACTAAAGATGTCGGCGAGATAAGGACGTGTGGGTGGACGCACTGCTCGATGAGATAAAGCATGTAGCACACGACGCCTTGTCGGAGGAACAAGACAAAGTAGAAGCGGCGCCGTGCCTATAAAAGGACCATCGATACGCCATGGCAAGCAGCTCAACAAGCCAACATAGGTCGAGAGAGTTTCATCCCCATGGATGGAGGGTTGGGAAATCTCCCGTGGCGGAGCTTCTCGAAGATGTCGTTGGTGCACACGCCCTACGGCATCTTCGGAAGCTCCGCCTCGGAAAAATTTCCCTGCAAGCCTGTGAAAGACTCCATCTCCTCTAACAGTGTTGGGGAAAGGGTTGGGAAATCTCCCGTGGCAGAGCTTCTCGAAGATGTCGTTGGTTCACACGCCCTACGACATCTTCGTAAGCTCCGCCTCGGAAAAATTTCCCTGCAAGCCCGTCAAGACTCCATCTCCTCTAACAGTGTTGGAGAAAGGGTTGGGAAATCTCCCGTGGCGGAGCTTCTCGAAGATGTCGTTGGTGCACACGCTCTATGGCATCTTCGGAAGCTCCGCCTCGGAAAAATTTCCCTGCAAGCCCGTGAAAGACTCCATCTCCTCTAACAGTGTTGGGGAAAGGGTTGGGAAATCTCCCGTGGCGAAGCTTCACAAAATGACCTATCATGTTCGAGGTTCTCATATAAAGTTTTCATACATCACATAAAGTTTCCATACATTACATAGATTTACATAGGGTTTAGGGTTTAGGGTATGAATCCTTCATCGCGTATGTCGATCCCTTGCCTATGATCGCTTCTTAGGCCGTAACCATGGAGCATCTTCTTTGCTTAACGGGATGCTTGTGTCAGTTTTCACGGTGAAGGGTGGAATTTCATCAAACTTATCATAATCTGCTGACATGTCTGTCTTGTCCTCGACTCCCGTGATGTTTCTTTTCCTTGAAAGAACTATGTGACACCTGGGCTCATCGTCTGATGTATTCGTTTCCTTATTTTTTTCTTTTTTTCAGTCTAGAGGACATGTCCTTCACATAAAAACCTGAGCCACGTCATTGGCTAGGACGAATGGTTCGTCTCTGTAACCAAGATTCTTGAGATCCACTGTTGTCATTCCGTACAGCTGGTCTACCTTTACCCCTTTTCCATTCATGTTGACCCAACTACATCGAAACAAAGGGACCTTAAAAGTAGGTCCATAGTCAAGTTCCCATATCTCCTCTATGTAACCATAGTATGTGTCATTTTTCCCATTCTCGCATGTTGCATCAAAGCGGACACCACTGTTTTGGTTGGTGCTCTTTTTATCTTGGGCAATCGTGTAAAATGTATTCCCATTTATCTCGTACCCTTGGAAAGTCAATACAGTCGCAGATGGTGTCGCAGCCAACAAGTAGAGCTGATCTCCAATAGTGGGGTCATTCATGAGATGTAATTGCAACCAAGTGCCGAAAGTCTCCATGTGATTTTCTTTAATCCAGTAGTCATCCTTCCCCGGGAACTTGGAGCGTACAACATTCATGTGTTCCTCGATATACGAAGCCACGAAGGTAGAACTTTGTAGAACTATGTAGTGTGCTTGATTCAAAGAATGTCCGTCCCTAAATATCATTGCTTTCTTTCCTAGCGTGCCTTTTCCACTCAGTCTCCCCTCATATCGTGATTCAGGAACACCATTCGGCTTAAGGTCAGGAAGAAAGTCTACACAGAACCCAATGACCTCCTCTGTTCCATAGCCCTTGGAGATGCTTCCTTCTGGGCTAGCACGGTTACGAACATATTTCTTTAAGACTCCCATGAACCTCTCGAAGGGTAACATATTGTGCAGAAATACAGGACCGAGAATGGAAATCTCTTCGACTAGGTGAACTAAGAGATGCGTCATAATATTGAAGAAGGACGGGGGGAACACCAACTCAAAACTGACAAGACATTGGACCACATCCTTCTGTAGCCTTTCTAGACTTTCTCGATCGATTACCTTCTAAGATATTGCATTGAGGAATGCACATAGCTTCACAATGGCTAATCGAACATTTTCCGGTAGAAGCCCCCTCAATGCAACCGAAAGCAACTGTGTAATAATCACGTGGTAATCATGAGACTTCAGGTTCTGAAATTTTTTCTCTGCCATATTTATTATTCCCTTTATATTTGACGAGAAGCCAGCCTGGACCTTGATACTGTCAAGGACTTCAAAAAATATTTCCTTCTCTGCTTTGGTAAGAGCGTAGCTGCTTAAGTATTCACGTCCTTTATCAGTATGCTTGTTGTATGGGTCTTTGATACGTTGCTGGTCCTCCCATGCTTCTGGTGTATCTTTTGTCTTCCCATACACGCCTAGGAAGCCTAGCAGGTTCACGCAAAGATTCTTCATCACGTGCATCACGTTGATTGAAGAACGGACCTCTAGGTCTTTCCAATACTCAAGCTCCCAAAATATAGATTTCTTTTTCCACATGGTTGTGTGTCCGATAATGGGGTCTTTCGGAACAGATTGACCGCCAGGACCCTTTCCAAAGATTACTTCTAGGTCCTTTACCATACCAAATACATCAGCACCTTTAGGGAGCTTAGGCTTCTTCCGGTAATCTGCCTCACCGTTGAAATGCTTGCCTTTCTTTCTTACTTGATGATTGGTCGGAAGAAATTTACGACACCTGTGTACACAACCTTCTTACATTTATCCAAATATGTACCTTTAGTCTTATCTAAACAGTGCGTGCATGCATTGTATCCCTTGTTTGACTGTCCTGAAATGTTACTAAGAGCAGGCCAATCATTGATGGTTACGAACAACAACGCTCATAGGTCAAATGGCTCCTGTTTGTGCTCATCCCACACCTTTACATCTGGTTCTGCCCACAACTGTAAAAGTTCATCGACTAATGGCCTTAGGTACACATCAATGTTGTTGCCGGGTTGCTTCGGTCCTTGGATGAGCACTGGCATCATAATGAACTTCCGCTTCATGCACAACCAAGGAGGAAGGTTGTAGATACATAGAGTCACCGCCGTGTGTGACTACAACTCGCTCCCCAAAAGGATTCATGTCATCCGTATTTAGACCAAACCATAAGTTCCTCGCGTCACACCGCAAAGTTCGAGTACTTTCTCGATGTTTCTCCATCACACCCATCGGTGGGGTGTCTCGCTTCCCATCTTTCTTACGCTCTTCTTTGTGTCATCACAACAACTGCATGCTCTTTATTTCAATGTACATTTCAACCGTGTTATTATAGGAGCATACCACATAACCTTAGCAGGAACCCTCTTCCTGGGGGGCTCGTCATCGCCCTCAACATCACCAAGGTCATCTTGTTTGATCTTTGATACATTGCAAATGTATCTATAATTTTTGATGTTCCATGCTTAGTTTTATCAACTTTCTTGTGTTTTGTTCCAACTTTGGAGTAATTTTCATATGATTTCTTGGACTAACCTATTAACAAAAGCCACAGTGCCAGCTGCCTATTTTCTGCTGTTTTTGGTTCCAGGAAAGTCAGAAAATGAATATTCTCATAATTGGACGGGACAAAACCAAAAGTGCCTATTTTTTCGGAAGTCATCAAGTGCCAGAATACGAGACGGAGAAGGGCCAGAGGCCGGACACACCACCTGGCCGCACGGTCAGGCTGGGCCTGCGCCAGGGGGTGGTGTGGTGGCCCCTGGCACCCCCTCGGCCTCCCCTTTCGACTATAAGATGCCCTCGGGACATAAACCCTAAGTACCCGATCAAAAATCCACGAAAGAGTTTGTAGCCACCGTCATCTCCATCCCTCGATCGGGAGGGATCTAAAGCTCTTCCTGGCACCCTGCCGGAGAGGGGAATTCACCCTGGAGGCCTTCTTCATCACCATGCAAGCCTCCGGTGTGATGCATGAGTAGTTCATCCTTGGACTATGGATCCATGTAGTAGCTAGATGGCTGGTTCTCCTCCTTTGTGCTTTCATGTCTAGATCTTGTGAGCTCCATTCATGATCAAGGTCATCTATTTGTAATTCTGCATGTTGTGTTTGCGGGGATCCGATGGATATTGAGATGCTATTTCAGATTGATTATTCATTCTATCATGTCTTTGTTATTTGTGATCTTGGATGCTTTCCGTTGTTAGTAGCTATCTTGGCCAAGTAGATGCTAGCAACTCCAGGAGTTAGTATTTATGCTCGATAGTGGGTTCATGTCTCTGGTAATCTGGGGAAGTGACAGAAATCTCTAAGGTACTAGATGTGATGTTGCTACTAGGGAGGTTGTTCATAGAACAATCGTATTATTTACTTTACACGCAGTTCATAAAGCAATAATCTGTTGCTTGCAACTTAATACTAGAGGGGGTTCGGATGATAACCTGAAGGTGGATTATTAGTCATAGATGCAGTTGGATGGCGGTCTATGTTTAATGTTGTAATGCCCAATCAAGTTCCAAAGGAGTCAAGATGATTAGTATATGCATGTATTGCTTTCTCGGTGTTTGTCAATTGCCCCGCTGTAATTTGTTCACCTAGCATGTTATCTATCTAAGGAGAGCCACCTCTAGTGAACTATGGATCCCGGTCCTTGTCTTTTATATTCAATCTACAATCTTTTACTGCTTTGTGTTTACTTTCTGCAAACTTTTACTTCCTTCCATTCGATACGTTTAATCCTTTGTTTTTAGCAAAACACAGTGAGATTGACAACCTCATCGCAAGTTGGGGACAAAGTTCTGTGGTTGTGTTGTGCAGGTTTCCACATTGCTACTAGCACCGGTAGCGCCTCGCCAAAGCTCAAATTTAGTAACACCTTTGGGGTGTTTCCTTGCTCCTACTTGTTCGATTAAACCTTGGTTTTCATAACTGAGGGAAACTTGCTGCTGTGCTCATCATACCTTCCTCTTGGGGTTCCCAACAAGCTCTACCTCATCATCGCACCAGCACTTTTCTGGGTGCCATACACAGAGACATCAATCTTGTATCGACATGCAGTGCATACCGGGCATTTATCCATATTCTCGTACTTCTCACTGCGGTATAGGATGCAGTCATTAATGCATGCATGTATCTTCTCCACATCTAATCCTAGAGGGCAGATAGTCTTCTTTGCTTCGTACGTTGTCTCGGGCAGCTTGTTATCCTTTGGAAGCTTCGGCTTCATTCTTTTCAGTAACTTCTCAAATCTCTTTTTAGATAAGCCAGTCTCTGCCTTCCATTTCAGCAGTCCAAGTGTGGTACCGAGCTTTGTGCTGCCATCTTTGCAATTTGGGTACAACAACTTTTTGTGATCCTTTTGCATGGCCTCCAACTTAAGCTTCTCCCTTTCTATATCACATTGTTGCTTTGCATCAGAAATGACCCGACCAAGACCATCAGCGGGCTCATCCGATGCCCGTTGTTCTTCTTCATTGCCGCCTCCCTCTTCTTCATTGTCTTCCATTGCAGTATCATCGTATTCTTTAGGGGACATAGGATAGCTGTCATCATCCTCCTCTTCTTCATTTTCTTCCAGCCTAACCCCTCTTTCTTCGTGCATGGCCCAACAATAATATCCGGGCATGAAACCTCTCCGAAGCAGATGGCTTTGAAGGATTCTCGGGGCAGAGTGCTCCGCCACGTTTCGACAGTCGACGCAGGGACAAGGCATAAAATTATCCACTTTGTTTGCCTTAGCCAAATCGATAAATTTATACAGGCCTGCAATAAAATTGGAATCGCGTCGGTCGCCATACATCCATCGCATCCATGCATCGATCTGCGTCATAATAATTAACCATTACAATAACATCGTGAATAGTAAAATGACCACCCTACATGGACACATGCAATATTTTTGTATCAGTTACAGATAAAGAAGATAAGGTTGCTAACCTCAGCCGAGGATACCGTGTTGTGCGAACTAAAGTGTGGCTCGGACATTTCGTCGAACACCTTGTGTGCAATCAAAGAAAAAAAAGCTAGCACCCACACCTCACACACAATCCAGCAAAATTTGGTGGGCAAAGGGCTAGGCTTATATATAGCCAGGGGAGGGTTTTTGGTCCCGGTTAATACCACGAACCGGGACCAAATCCCCTCCCACGCGACATGTGGCGGCCTAGCAGCGCTTTCACCCGTGTCATTGGTCGGTTAATGGCACGACCGGGACCAATGACCTTGTGAAAGGCGTCACTGGCCACATGTCACGAGGGGCTTTGATCCTGTTCGTGGCATTAACCGACCAATGCCGCTTCGTTCCCGTGTATAAATATGAGGCCACAGCGCGTCGCTTTCGCCATCGCCTCGGCCTCTCTGCAGTCGATCTCCACCCCACCCCTTTAGCCATCGCCTCTCCACCATGCCGTCGTCTCGCCTCCCCTCCCTCTCCAATCTCCACCGCGCCGCCATGGAGGTGCCCACGCTCAACTTCTATGAGGCGGCGATGTTTGCGTACTACGGCATCCTCATGGCCCACATGCCCGATCGCGTTTGGATTTCAGATGGGCGTGTCTCGGCTCCTCGCCCCCCCGGCGAATACGAGATGGAGTGCGTCATCGCGGAGCATCGCCGCCAGATGCCCGCGTGGATGAGGGCGTTGCCCGCGCGCCAACGACCAGTAATCGGCCCGCTTCAAGAAGGAGCGAAGGCCAAGCTTGGCAACCGCGATCGTGGACGGGCGTGGTGCCGGATCTCAATCGAGAAGGCGGGAGATGTTCGTCCATCCTCGACGGAACATCTACACCGCCATCGACGCTGCTAGCCGCGCAGAGGAGCTCCGTCTCCCGAACAACGCCGAAATCGTGGAGATTTCGTCCAACGACGACGAGGAAGCCGGCGGCTCGGAGGACAGCGACAGTGGAAGTGTTGTCGACTAGGAAAATTTGTAAAGTCGCATCTTTGTTTGGAAAAATTTGTGGTCGAATAATAAAATGTCTCAATTTAGATCTTTGTCTCGATTAATTTGTGGAAGATTTTTTCAAAAATACTAATCAATTCAATTTCTACCTCGAATTAATTTACGCCGAATTAATTTACGCTCGAATTAATTTACATTAATTGTCCCAGATTATGACCGTCGGGTTTTTGGTCCCGGTTCGTGGCATGAACCGACCAATGCTCCACAGAGCGCCACGCAGCGTTAGCAGGGCATTGGTCCCGGTTCATGCCACGAACCAGGACCAATGCTTAGAAATGAACCGGGACCAATGCCTAGGCGGCATGAACCGGGACCGATGCCTGGCATTGGTCCCGATTATGGAAACGAACCGGGACCAATGGAATTTGGACGCTGGACCAAAGACCCTCTTTCTACTAGTGACGTGTTCCTAAAATCGCTCCAAATCCCGCTTTTGTTGCAAAACACCCGTTTTTGCTATATATGTTCCCGCTTTTGCTTCCGAAGCAAAAAACGGTTCGTTTCAGAAATAGAATATCTCGCCGGAGACTTCGCCGAAGACCTCGCCGGAGACCATGCAGCAAAAAATTGTACTAATGTAGCAAAACCGACTTCGTCGGAAACATCGTCGGAAAAAACTCGCCGGTGACTCTCGCCGGAGACCTTGTAGCAAAAAGTTGACACTATTGTAGCAAAAACCACAAGGCAATTGTAGCAATAAAGTTCTTCTAATATAGCAAAAAACCTACTTTGCCGGAGACTTTTCTAGGCACCTCGTCGAAGACATCATTGGGGATGTCTTAGCAAAACAAATTGAAGAACGATTGTAGCGAAAATATTTGTACTACTGTAGCAAATCTATTGGCCGTCGGTAGCAACGACACTGACCATCGGATGGCAATCCATTGTCAGACAGTAGCAACGATCATTTGTTTCTAGCGACCTCGCACTTTGAAGCGGTGTTGTCGGTAGTCAAGATGCAACCACGCTAAGTCGCCGGGCGAAGCTCTTGTCGAGTCCCGCTCCACTTCTCCTTCGCCACCTCCGTGCTCCGGGATCGGGGCCTGGCCTCGGCGATGGCCTTTCAAGACAATGGTAGGCATGAAGCGGCGAGCGACGCCTTGATGTGCTTGGCCGGAGATGGCGGAGGGAACGGGCGCGCGTGTAGGAATCGCCGGTAATGTGGCCCTCGACGACGCGGAGACCCGACACTATCTGGTAGCGGCGGTCAAGATCGGCGCGAAAGCGGCAACTGCAGCTTGCGGTGGTTCTCTCGCAGGATCAAAGAGACGATGGGCACGCGCTAAAAGATAAGGTTCTGGGCCCACAAGACGGTCTTGTCCAACTGGGACACGCAACACGCGTTGGAGAGCGACCCTGACCCGGACGATCATCGTCCGGGGGCTAGGGATCATTTTCCTTTAGAAAATTATTTCTATACATGACAAAAAATATTCGTGCATTATTATAAAAATCATGTGCATAAAAATAATGTTCGTATGCCATAAAAATGTTCATATTTTATATGTAAAAAATGTATGTATTTAAAAAAAGGCATGTTTTTACAGGTAAAAAGGTAAGATAAGAATGAAAGGGCGATGAATAAGATTTGCTTAGATGGGTTCACTGTCACTGTAGTGAGTCACGAGTGGGGTGGCACATCTTAAAAAAAACGAGTGGAGAGACGATCGCCCGTACGTGCTCTTCCTGCGGCATCGAAGCCAGCCAACGCTCTGCGAGTGTGTCATGCATTCGTCGTTCAGACATCAGAGGACCAGCAAGAAAGCGAAAAGGGGGGGCGGACGGATGGACCGCGCCAACCATCGGTCCACTCCTGTACGAACCTCGTCTGCTTTGCATTCTGGAGCGAGGAGCGAATTCAGTTCACGTGGTGGTGGTGTGATTCCTTGTACCAGCAGCACCAATCCACCTTTATCCACTAGACCACTAACCTGTACCTCCAATTCCTCATACACCACACAGAAGAAAGGAGACATCCCCAGGCACCGATCGATCGGAGGAAGAAGCCGGGGAAGCAAGAAAGCATGTCGGAGGAAGAAGCCGGCAGCCCGCAGCTGAGCCTGAGCGGATTCAGCTCCCTCTTCTCCATCTCCAGCACCACCCATCCTCCGCCGCCTGCCGCGCATCCTCACCACCTGGACCACCACCTGCCCCGCCTCTCCCTCAGCATCGGCACCGCCGCCGGGGAGGACGAGGCGGTCAGCAGCGGCGGGGACGACCGGCAGGAGACCACCGCCCGCGTCCGGATGATGAAGAACAGGGAGTCGGCGCTGCGCTCCAGGGCCCGGAAGCGCGCCTACGTGCAGGAGCTCGAGAAGGAGGTCCGCCGCCTCGTCGACGACAACCTCAAGCTCAAGAGGCAGTGCAAACAAGTACGTACCCCCGTGTTTCTTCCGTATGTTAGCGCTGCCTTGCTAGCTTGCTTCGCTGCATGTATCTTAATCAGAGAGCACTCTTCCCCATCTTGATTCAGCTCAAAGCGCAGATTGCCGCGCTCACCCAGCATCAGCAGCCAACCGACAGGCAGCAGCACGTCAGCATCCCGCACAGACGAACCTCCTCCTCCACTCAGTTCTAGCCTTGGATCTGCGCGACCGCATTTGCCATCGATCTGCATTTAATCAGGATGCATGCTAAGAGCTTAATAAATTTCTTCCATCTAGCCTACCTAGCTAACGGATCAGTTCCAGCTTGAGTACTAGTTCAAGCATCTGGGATTCAACTGTAAGTCTGAAATGCCAGCCAACCGGTCCTGATTAAATTATGTCCCGTGTCATGTGTGCAACTATATTAAGATGCAATATGCTGCACAAGCAAGCGCCGCCTAACCGGTGCATATTATTACCCTATTATTACTAGTCACATGCTGCTCTTTACCTTGGTTAGCTTGATTTGCTGAATCACAAAACTTTCTTTTCTAATTAATTAGCTCCGATTTTCGAACTCGATGAGCCCTGTTTGAAATGTTTTGATTTTGCCATAAACTGCAAACTCACTTAAAGTAACAACTGTACCGCACATTGGGGTTCCCGAACGATTTTCACGTTAGGTGACTTTTGGTACACGATAACAAATTTGGAGATGTACTAATTAAGTGTAAGAGATACTAAAAAACCCTCCCACCCCGCGCCGCCTCGCTCTATTAAGTGTAAGAGATACCAAAAAACCCTCCCACCCCGCGCCGCCTCCCCGAGCGAGGCGGCCGGGGGCCTTCCATCCGCCGCGCCTCTCGCCTCCCTCACCCCGAACCTCCTCCTGCCGTCGTGACAAGCGCCGCCGGGCAGCGCCGCCGGGCAGTGCCTGCCCGGGCCGGCGGCCTCTCCTCTCCCCGCGTGCCCGATGCTCTGGCTCGGGAGGGAGTATCCAACGGCGGTGCTAATTGGCCAGTGGCGGTCCAACAGATTGGCGTGGAACCCAGAAGCGGGGTGGGTGGAGGCGCAGCGACGAAGGCGTTGACGGTGGGGTAGCAAGGGGATGCGGTCCGGCAGGGCCCTTCTCGACCTAGATCTGGGCCCGTTTGGGCGCCATCTGATTTGGAAGGGGTCTATTGCTACGTGTCCCTGTGCGGCTCCCTGTAGGTGGAGGAGGGGTGACGGCGCGTCTGGGACGGTGGTGCCACTCGCGGCTGCTCTTGTTGCAACGTGACGACAGGGGGCTCTCCGGGCCCATCTGGGTCCGGCCGGACCGGAGACCTGGTGTGCCCCTGTTGCCGTGTCCGATCGGCTACTGTCATAGCGGTGGAGGTAGTTCCCTCCCACGCAGCTGCAATGCCACTACCCCCGGTACTACTCTCCCCTTGCTCGAGCCTCGAGGCCTTGCTCTGATGCCCATAGAGAGATGATGGATATGGCGCCTTTTCTATGGTGGCGCATGCTGGTTGGCAGTGGGTTGGGTGGAGCACTTAGGACCGTCCGGAGTGTTGGTTCTTTAGGGGTGGGCGAAATCCCTGTCGGCCCCGGCCGACACTAACGTGGTGACCCCTGCGGGTGTCGCCTTTCCTTCCCGAAGGGTGTCGGGTACCTCCTCGCCACCCTCTTTCGTGTACCTGGAAAACCCTAGGACCAGTCCGGGCAGCAGCGCTATCGTCGTCGCACTCTTTGTTGAAAGTGTTGATTGGTACACGACAGTTCGGAATGCCAGGAACGCGATGGGATCTTTCCGAAGGGCGCAACGGTAGAGGGTCGTCTTCTTTTCATCGATCTGCCGATGTTGGCATTTGTTTCTCTTTTGTTCTCTTTATTTTTGGTTGGGCTTGATTGTGTTGCGGCCTCAGCATGTTTGTTGTATTGTGTGGTTACTATGTTAATATAACGGGGCGAAAGTCTGATTCGAAGAGGACTCTTGGTACACGGTCACACTGACGTTGAGAAAAATCGATGTTAGGTCCATCATCTTGAGTACTAGTTCAAGCATCTTGGATTCAAGTGTCTCGTGTCATGTGTGCAACTATATTAAGATGCAATATGCTGCAAAAGCAAGCGCCGCCTAACCCATGGATATTATTAGCCTACTAGACCATGAAAATGCATGTTGCCGCGCCCGCCATATTTATAGAAATAACATATGTGGTGTATAGACATATTAGCAATTCAGCCTTTTGGGAAAATATATGGGATTATATCATGTATTATGTTCCAGGAACCTGCAGCACAGTTAAGGACTTTATCTAAAAAGAATTTACAAATACAACATTACTCAATGTTTTGTTTCGAGTCCTCTAGAGAGGGACACTACCCAATTAGTAAGGTGTGGAATAATTAGGAAGCGAGTAGCAATGATGAAACATATAAAGATGGTTGTGCTATCTTGCAACATCATGTCAAAATTTGGCATGTTTCTAAGAAAGTGGGTCAAACGCACAGAGTAGAGCAATTATCTCCAGGCTTGACATTGCAATTACTAAATTTCCAGCAGTCTCGTTCAAAAGAGAAACAATACAAATGTAGAAACCAAAGCATGAGTGCCGGTCTAGTGAAAGGTGTTCAGGAGGAAATGAATCAGCCAAACGGTAGGAGATTTGACAACTCTTGCAGAAACCTGGAAAGGACCGATTGGATTGTTAAATGGAAAATATTTATGAAACGGCTCCTAAAGGATTTGTTGCAAATATACATATGGAAAAGGAAAACATGAATAAATAAACTGTCAGAATGTACACAATAGCAAGGACATTAATGGTGGCTAGTGAATCAGGTAAAACTCTAAATAAGTTGTCGTTCAATTTCCTATAGCAACAAGAGAAAATAAAAAATGGGTTATTGTATACACAGCAAGAAGGCTCGACGATCAAAAACCGGGGAAATATATCTTGTAGATACTTGAGGTTCTTGAGATAAGCAAATGAAATTATGGAGATCTCATTCAGTTGGGATGCTCCTGGCTCCCGCTAAGATGACTCTCTCACACGGGAAACATTTGTATTATCCCAACCTGCCTATGATACCAGGAATCAAATAATAATTGTGTTGTTCACTTCAAATCTCCTGTACAAAGGCATCAAATAGAAACATTTCCAGTCTTAGAAAAGAAATTGAGCTGTTCTCTTCAATAGCGTGTACAAAAACAACATTCATGAAACTTCCAGTCTTTCAATTGTTTCATTTCGACAGACTTAAATTTTGCCAATACTTCCAGTTTTGAAACAAAGGGGATCAATGAGCTTACACAGGTTGCAGCATGGTCCTGTTAAGCGTTGACATGGGGCATCTGGACTTGAGCAGAGAGCATGGCTAGCTTGTAGCGATAGGGTTGCGTCGCCATGTCATGCTTTTCAGAGCTTGATTCCATGATTGTGCTGCGAAGAGAGCTTGATTCCATGATTGTGTTGCGAAACTGGCTTCGGCCTATTTCATATTAACTAAATTAGCCCAAATATAGCATAATCCAATGTTATTAGTTTCTTTTTCCTAACTCACTCACCACTTCAGCAGTCACTACTAAAGGAAGAGATTGCCACCTTTATGTGTTGCGTGCAACACTTTTCTATAACATCAGGTTTACCAAATTGTAACACGCCAAGGACATATCTAGAATTTCTTATTAAACATCTGAATGAAGAGTGCAATCAGAAAAGAAACAGGAAGTACAAAGGATAATATGTATAGTGATAAGTAAAGGTAACTGGAAACATCATCATATACTCCATTCAGGTTGCTAACTAAATCTAGTAGAGCTTCAGGTTAATGGTGTGCCTTCGACCTATTTCAACATAGTATAATTCATGGTCTTTAAATGTCACTTGATGGCATAGCCATTAGCACCGACATCCATGGCAGTATAGGAACGTTGAACGAGTGAAACTTGAAGCACCAAAATTTCTACAGACTAAGCAAACAACCTGATTTGTACTGGAACTTAGGAACACAAACCAAATATAGCACATGGTAACAATTATACACAATGTGATTACCCTCATCATTACGAGCATCCAAGCCCAAACCGTTGATGCTACTCATGATCTCTCCATCCTGCAATGCAAACCACAAACATCAAAATCAATTCAGAAAAGCAACCTATTGCAGCAAGGTTACTAAACGAGATACCCCTATCCTATCATCGGACAACCCTTGACAATTAAAATCGAAGATGAATCGAGTGATCCACTGTTATCTTCATATTCTAGGATGTATGGAACATCCAAATTCAGTTGAAGAAATAAATTCACAATTTCACCAATCAAGAAAGAAGCACTGACATGTGATGCCTGCTACTCCGCTTGCGATGATGAGCCGATTCAAGAAAAATCAAGTGAAGTATTTCCTAAGCAGACGAGCATACTTCAGAAATTACAATTAGGGATGGGTACAAAGAGCTGCTAATTGCAGAAAATCAGCAAGGTGCAAATAGTTGTGAGCTCCATGGTAGTGAGATATGTTCAGCTATAGGGATGAAAAGAGTATTCAAGCACCTCAAAGATGTGCACCTCATGTGAGACTCCGGTCAATATTTCCACCATGTTGTGCGTGTAGTCAAGATAGCTAGCGCCCTGCTCTGTGGGGGACGTGGCAGATGGAGCGACGGGGCTCCTAAGCGGACGAGTGGAGCGAGGGCAGCGGCGGAATCCCCGTCGAGAGCTAGGGGATTGCTAGGGTTGCAGCTAGCCCTCTCCTTTGGGAGAGGAGGGGACGAACGCTGGTTTTGAGTGGCTCACCTCCACCGCCATTAATGGCTTGTAGATGTAGTAACCTCAGAGTAACTTGACGTCGCTTCGAATTTGACGGTGGAATCCTATCGCCTGGCTCTCGCCGTCTCGCGAGTTACCTCACCCACTCCTGCTCTGTTTCGCCATTTTCCCTCTAGGCCCATATCGGAGTTTCTCTTAAAAAATCAGAGTTTTCCGGCCCGACAAACCTGGCGTGGCCTAAGTCGTTATGTGGATTAGCAGCCCAACGACGAATGTTGGACTCGTCGAGGCGATGGGAGGAAGTAAAAAACTGTTGTACCGACTGTTCGGGAGTAGCAAGCTAACCGAGACCATTAGATTAGCGGATCCGAAGGCTTAGGGCTCTAAATCGCTGTGGAAGCTTCTAGTTAGGTGAGTTTTACTATTTCTTAACTTAACTGTTACTACTCACATGCTGCTCTTTACCTTGGTTAGCTTGTTTGCTGAATCAGAAAACTGTCTTTGCTAATTAGCCTCGATTTTGGAACAGGATCAACCATGTTTAAAATGTAATTGATCCATGGCCGATTTTGTTTTGGTGTCCCCGAACGATTTTCACGTCAGGTGACTCTTGGTACACGGTCACACTGACATTGAGATGTGAGAAAAATCGATGTTAGGTCCAACTTAGGCATTTTTCATCGTCCAGAAGAAGTAAGAGCGTCTCTAGCCAATCTATTATAATTTAACTCCTCAAACAACTTACTATCCTTTAACTTCTTATATATTTGGTCAGCTGAAAAAATAGATTCTAGCTGATCCCTAAACTTAACTCCCTAAATTTTAGGTTGCAACCAAATTATTCAATGTTATTACAAACCAAACAAATAAATATCATTACAAACCAAATCAATAAACTCAATGCCAAACATAGAGTAATGTTGAAATGAAGTAAAGATCATGATAAAATCACAACTATGAACTGCCATGGAGTAGTCAGTGATGCTCAGCAACATCATCTTGGAGCCGAGTGTGAATCGCTTGGTTCTCGATACTTCAGTGCGCTGGGAGGTATCTCTATATCTTGTTTGCATCGGGCTCCAGCTCAACAGGATCCCGGTTGGAGATGTACCATAAGTTCCCTGCCATGTCACGCTCATCTTCGGTGATCATTTAATGCATGATAGTGCAATATATCATTATTTGCCATAGGATCCGCAGTTAACAAAACTTGATAGGGTCACAAATAATGCCAAAGCACTTCTGAAGCACACGGACAGCTCTCTCCACATCATTCCTTGCCAATTCGACACTTTGCAAAGTAAGATTTATTGTGTGTTTGAGTACGTGAGATTGTCATTTGCAAGGTAGGGCGTGTTTGCTTGCTCGGGAAGGTTTTTTCCAACAGGTGTAAGTTGCATGCATGGGGACTGCACGCATAGATCAAGCACTAGGCCAAAATCTCCTCCTTATTTGGTTGGCCATATTGACACTGTTAGGGAGGCCGGTAGAAATGGGGCTCGTCGTTTGGTGGGATGTATTAGGATTAGGAGAAATGAAATGGTGTGTTTGGTTGCAGGATGATCGTGTGGTGGGATAACCTCTTTCTCAGGTGGTGAGCTTACCAACCATATATGCACAAGTAAGCCTAAAACCAGATACAACTAAACACACAACAAGCATATAAAACCTAAATCATATTTAACCACACTGCTATATATAGTAGCACAACATAACATTGTAGCAAGTTCAAACCCAGCAGGACAGTACAATCAAGTCCAAAGAAAACTCATACTTAGTACAAGACGCTGATAACCAACATAACCAGGTCACCTAAACCTTTCACTCGTCAATCCTAGAAAGGGTTGGATCATGCTCTAGGCCCTTCTTGATCACTTCAGTCATGGTAGTCAAAGATGGTGACCTTGAACATGTCACCCTTCAGCATCTTGAAGGTAATGAAGTACACGATCTTGATCTGGTGGCAATGACGAAACTAAGGCACCTTTGTCAAGGCAAACCCTAACGTTTCACATGCTTGAGCTTCATCATCCAGCTACATCCAGTGTTGGTCTTCAAAAAATCGTCCTCGGGATAGTGCCAATGAAGGCTTTGAAGCCATCTAGAATTGGGAAGCATGTCCAACCCAAGTGACATGACCACCTTGGTGAAATGGGTTGGACCTAATTAGTCATGGAAGTGCCCAACCTTGGCAGGCCTACCCCTCGGCCTCTTGGCGGTGCTACCTTTGCCAGCATCCCTCGAGCATCCTTCACCAAGGTTGGGGAGAGTATCGGCCATCATCAGCTTGGAGCACTAACAAAGAAATAATGAATTTTTAGCACATACATTCCGCTGATCAAATATGTCCGGACTCATATATGACAACACAATTTCAAAGGGATTCTCCCCAGGACCAAGACATATTAACAAACAAATATGTTTGCACATAAGATTGGTCATGTAGAAAATCCATAAGCATTACATTGTGCCACATTTTAATCATTGGCTGATGCATAAGACGCAATGTGCTAACTACCCAAGACACAAAATTTATCTCAATATGCACACAACAATATCACCTATTGAGAGCTTCAGAATAACTAGCACACAATTCGCAGAGTTGGTGCGATCAGAATCCGTGCACAATCAATTTTGTTGTACATACCATTGAGTTCCAATCACATCAATTATGTGATGAACAAGTACTGTATTTCATCATTAGCTGGGTAACAGGATTTTGGAGCCTCATATATGATGTCCACAGGGAGACCGGGGAGATGACTATACAACCAAGAACAGTGCAAAACAATGTTTGCTATGAACAATTTAAGGTTGTACAGTTTATCTCCCGATCACATAGTGGTACAGATTTAATCATCGACTAGTGACATAGGTATGATTACTCGGATGCTTATGATTTACTACCCTATACTGGGTAAAAGGGCTTCCGGCCCATGAAGATTCCAGACGACAGACCAGGGAAGCAACGGACAAAGACTTTGATTGTATTAGGAAAGAGACTATGGACCGACATTGTACTGGTGTAATTACGTGTGTATGAATAGGACGGGAGAAGCCCAAGCAAGGGTACCAAAAACTCCTAGACAACTTGTAATAGTGCGATTCCCAAATATTCAGGCGACTTTGACTCCATTGTTTTCCTGACATCCGACGGAATCCCCAGCGTTCTCTTTTCCGCAAAACCCTAAGTCCATCATCATGGGCATTGTCGAGGTCACCCCTCGTCAATTGGCACCGTCTGTGGGAAACCTGAACGCTGGAACCATGGATTCGGCGGACCGCTCTCCACCAAGCATCAACCCGATGAAAGCAGTTCCACACCCGCCCACCCCTATGTTGGTACCCACCGATTTCAACGGTGGATCCGATCTAATCATCGAAAGTTTCCACTTCCAAGCAGAAGATCCGCAAGAATCGCACCCTTCGGCCCTGATCACGTCAGAACCATCGGTGGAAAAACCTACGCCTACGGCGGAACCAGCATCGTCCATCGGGTTCTCCATGGACGCCACAGAATAGAACGGAGCAGGCGAAGAAAGCGAGCAAATCGATATGGATCTGGGGGACCTTGATGGTCTTTACGACAATCTCTCCTTCGGATCAGATCCACAGCTAACCCCACCATGCGAAGCAAGCCCGGCAAATTCAGAACCCGAAGAAAGCACTGAAAGCATCGACTTCAGAATTAGGATGGCAGAAATCTACCCAGAACAAAAACTGACGGACCTCACTAGCTCACCTGACAGTGTCTCCCTCGGTTCAGACGATGATGTCACCAGCCCATGTATCACTCAGCACCAAGTATGTGTGATCATTGGAGACGTGTCGACCCAGCAAGACTCCAACGATAACCCAATTTTTAATCTCGATGATATTCTTTCAAGCGACAATGTAGGGGATCACGACAATGAAGGAAGCTAAGGAAATGGGGGAGACCCAACAAACAACCGCGTAAATCGAGAAGAAGAAGAACCACGCGGCGGCGAGAGGCAAACTCTCCGGATACTAGTAGCGGCATGGCAAAAAGCAAGGGAAGTAATTTTAGGAGCAGTTCCGATGACAGCGGACGCTTCACACGAAGATCTATTAGCATACCAATATTTGCTTCACCGCAAAAAGAGAGACTTACTCAGGATGCAGAGACAACTCGATGAAAGGAAAAGAGTAGCCGATGAATCTAGCCTACGAAGCGCAGTTAAGCTCCACTCGAGGATCAAGGAGCATAACAGGAGGAGCACCGCCAAGGAGAGGAACCTCTCCATTGGAGAATATCCCTAAAGCAAAGAGAGGCGGACTCATCCGGGATTTTTATTTATCGTTCATGTTGATTGATCAAGCAGGAAACATCAAGGCAAAATGGCACAGGAAGCCATCATGGCCGTGCAAACATACCTGATCACAACTCAGCCCGCACCCAACGATCCTCGTGCGGCCCTCCACCGCTTCACACTAATAAATCTCGGCATGGTAGGAGAATCTCTCGCGCAAAAATAGCAAGGAACCACACGACAACTCGATAGATCCCCACGCCGTCGTAGCAACCCTCGGCAAGTGGGACACACCCGACGATCTTGATCGCCACAACGGGTCCATTTTTCAGAGCCAGAGCCACAAAACAATGCAAGAAACGACATCACTCAACGAAGGATCGATCAGTCCAGAGAAGAGCGTAGCACCTGAAGATATCATGATGGCAAAAGCGAGGAAGAACAAGAATTATGCGGAGCCAGTTGCTTTACCTGACGGGTTCGCAAGACTCCGGTACCAAGAGACTTCATATTGCCTCCAGATCGTCAAAAGTACGATGGTCTCCAAGAACCCGAAGCTTGGCTGATAGACTATCTGGCAACCGTCAGGCTACAAGGAGGATCCAAAGCTACTGCCATGCAAAGCTTATAGCTGCACCTAACTGGAGCGGCACACTCCTGACTAAGACAACTACCAGAAGATTCTATCAGCAGTTGGAATGATCTTGAGGACAAGTTTATTAGAAATTTCCAGTCCACATTCAAGCGACCTGCGTCTTTGGAGCAATTGCGGGCCTGCAAACAAAAGCCGGGAGAATCAATACGGGCGTTCGTCCAATGGTGGAACATCATAAAAAATTTGGCTGAAGCCATATCCGATGAAAGGGCAATCGACGCCTTCAATGATGGACTTCATCAGCAGGAGTTCATTGAAGAACTAGGAAGGACCAAGACAAAGACAATCTTACAACTGATGGACATAGCCAATCGTTGGGCTGATGGAGAGGACGCTATACACAACAAAAGAGCCCGTTCACCCGAAGACGACAAGGACATGCGCAATAATGATCGGAGACGACGAACCAATGATGGGTACCATACACCAAGTTACGTTGCAGCAAGTTTCTCCAGAGACAACCGACGGAGCGACGATTACAACAGCGGATACCGTGGCAATAGGGACAACATCACTGGAAGCCAGTCGTAGCAACCATACCAGCCAACGAATCGAGACCCACATATGTCAGCAGGACAAATGTTGGAAGGACCCTGTAATATGCACTACTACGTCGACTCGACAGGGAAAAGGTGATCAAATCATCTCCTAAAGGACTGTCGAACATTCTTAAAAATGCAAGAGCTATGCAACACAAGGGCAACCAAAGCAACAAATCGAGGCTACGCTACTGCACCTGGCGCTTTGGCTGTGGGCACGCCACCACCACCATCAGGGCATCCGCCAGCAGGACATCTACAAAACACGACACACCAAGACGACAAATATCCTATGTCAAAAGGAGCAATGTTAATGATCCAGAAAGGACCGCCCTCCAACAGAACACAGAAGATGATCACTAGGCAAGTAAACATGGCAGTAACAAAGCCACCTCCGACACCAGAGTATCTCCATTGGCCAGAACAAGAAATTACCTTCAGCAGAGCTGATCATCCACTAGGGGTCCCTCGACCTGGCCAGTCAGCACTAATAGTAGAAGCACAAATCGGCGGGTTCGACATGAGCAAGGTTTTCTTGGATGCAGGAAGCAGCATCAACCTGATTTATGCCAAAACTCTATGGGCTATGAACTGGTCCATGACGAACCTAGTATCTACAGACACAACTTTCCATGGGATAGTTCCAGGAAAAGCCGAAATTCCATTGGGCAAAGTCCATCTTGACGTAGTCTTCGGGTCAAAGAATAACTTCAGGCGAGAAAAACTCGAATTCGGAGTCATGGATTGGCCATCACAATATCACGTGATCCTAGGACGACCAGCTTTCGCACGATTCATGGCAGTACCTCACTACGCATATCTGGTGCTAAAGATGCCAGCCCCCAATAGGGTCATAACAGTCAAAGGAAGCTTCAGCCACGCGGACAGCTGTGATCGGGAATTCAACAAAATCTCAGAATCTTTTGGGATAGAGACAGAACTTGGACAGCTAAAAATAGCGGCGAGGAGTCATTACACGAAGGGCACACCCATAAGAAGCAAACATCAGAAGAGAAAGCGCACAACGGTCCCACAAAAGCAACAAATGTGGCCTCCACTATAGGTCCCGCATAGGAAGATCCACTCGTTGACAAGACGAGAACACCACAACACGGACCATGATGAAGAACCCCAATAACAGAAGCCGAAGGAAAAAACTTCACTTTGATGCACCTTATCTTCAATAAAGGCCAATGGCCAGGCGATCACACCCTCGCAATGTATCCGTTTATATTTATCAATAAATAAAGAAAGTACTTCTTCGCATACAAATTTCTACGGCACATGAAGAGAGACATTAGTTTCGTTGGGTCCTCAAACAAAAATATAATATACAAATCAAAATCTCGTATGAAGCATACGACCTTTTTGACAAGAATAAAATGGCTCTATACAATATTTCTTCTACAAAGTACAAAGGCCACACAAGCAAGCTATTAGATAGAAAAATTTACAAAAAATTCTTCGTCTGCCTCCAAGCATATTCAAACAATCCTAATGGCAGGACTACGATCATCAGCATAATGAGGTGCCATATCAACAAAGCCACCACCGGAAGAGGGAGGCAGCCACGAAGATACATCATCCAAGTCCAGCGTCGGATGATGCACATGTACCCAATAAAGTGCAAGCTTGGCACCCTCCACAAGTTGAAGCTTCACGAAATGATGAATCTTTTCACCTTGTTCAAACTTCGCAAGTAAATCTGCCAAGGTCTAAGCCTGAGGATCCCGAGGAAACATGGCATTATAGACAAGGGCAAGCGATCTGCGACGGCACTCGACAAACTGCTCCAACTCTGATAGGCGATCCTGAAGCAACGCCACAACATAAGCACGACGATGATCGGTCCAAAAATCTATTTCAGAACTCCGGGAGGTAGACACAAGAGCTTGCATTCGGTTGCGTAGACTTTGGGTTTCCTCCCTCTCCCACAATCGAATGCCTAAAAACCGGGGAGGAAATATTAATTTCCCGCAAGCCAGAAAAAGCAACCGAAGAAAGAGGAAGACTTACACAACAGCTTCTCACTTACCCTGGAAATTTCCTCCAAGAAAAAAGCCTCGCGGTTAAGGGCCTAGCGTGTCTTCGATTGGGAAACATCCACCATCGATTGAACAACCTAAAGTTTTCCTTCAAGTTTTTTTACATGTTCTATCTTTTCAGTGTACAATGGCGGATCCACCATATGCACAATGGCGGTACTAGATGAGCCCACCACAGATAAGGACAGAATTGCATCCGACAACTGTGCGAATCCAGAAGGAGCCAAAGATTCATTCACAATCTGGCAAGACATGAAGGATATGAAACCTTCGGCATACAAAGACAAATTCATACACACATATTCAACAGTTGCTTTCTCGTAAAAAGGAAGCAAAAGTTAGATGGATAAGTTAAAGGTTCATTACAATGACGGCAAGGAGGATACAATGAAACTACAAAACAAAGCCTACGAAGCCGTGTCCTTTAGAGACAGAGTAGGACTAGCTGAAGGAACACTAGTCACATGAGCAGTGGGAGCAGACGAAGAAGGGGCACCCATCACAGAAGGGGCAACCAGTGTCTCCGAATCTAAACCCAGGCCTAAAAGCAACCGAGAAATCTTTCTGGCTCTCTTAACATAAGGCTTCATGTCAATTTCTTGGCCATTGGGGGTGACTGGGATAGAGGAGCTAACCTTCTCCTAGTCAACCTTCTCGTCGTGTGCCATCGCTAGTGCCATCGAAGTTTCGGCACCATTCGTCAACTGTGTCAAGCTATAACCAACAATGGGGCTGGGATCAGCATCGAAAGCTATAACCCTTTTTTCATATACCTTGAGGGCAAGGTCTTCTGAGGAAATCCTCATCGTGTCCTTCTTCCCGGTATACGCCCACATGCCAGAAAGCCGGGCTTGAAGCGGTTGGACGCGGATCCTCAAAAAGTATGCCAGGATCTGGAGACCCGAAAATTCCTTGCCAACTTCGTGCCACAGTTTCGAAATGCGATCAATATAGGGCTGGATCTCCGCCATTTGTTTGGCAGAAGGACGCTGATCCCAAGAGTCAAGTTTGCGGCAAGATTTCTTAGAATCAAAGGGGGCTAAACCGAAAGATTGGCCTTCGAGTGGTTGATCCTTGATATAAAACCACTTGGATTTCTAGCCTTCGATGGAATCAGCGATTTTAAAATCAAAATAATCAACGTCGGAGCAGACAGAGAAAATGGCGCCACCAACGTCATGGACAATGGTGTCAATGGCGTTACGGTGAACATAAAAGAAATGCTTCCACATGCCCCAATGGGGATGAATCCCGAGAAAGCACTCACAAAGAGTGATGAAACAAGCAACATGAAGAATGGAGTTAGGCATGAGCTGATACAGCTGCACGCCATAGACAAAAAGAAGACCATGGAGAAACTTGTGGACTGGAAGAGAAAGGCCGCGAAAAAGAAAGGAGAGGAACATTACTCTCTAGCCAGGCTCGGGGATGGGAGCAACTTCGTCTCCAGGAAGCTTGAAGGCACCCTCCGCCAGATGGCTGGAGTTCCGCGCCTCATGGAGTTCTCGCGCCGTGCACTTGGTAGGAGCCCATCTGACGGCCCTCTTGATGGTGGCCTTGGCGGCAGCAGCAGAAGTCCCAGATTTTCTTTTGCCCATGGCGACGAAAGAGGAACACGGGCACAAAGCAGGAGTTCACAAAGGGGCAAGAGCGCAAGGAGGAAGATGGAGCAGAGGCAGATGAGGTAAACAGTAAAACACATCTCCTTCCCCTTATAAAAAGTAAAGGCGTGAGGTCTGAACCGTTCGATGCAAAATCGAACCGACATAAGGTCACACGGTGGTGACACGTGTTACAAGGATTCCGTAATGGAAAATCTAAAGAAGTTATGGCCGCGGTAAAAACGGAGGACAGCGCGTGACGCCTAGATCTTCGCGCGGAGAGGGGACATGCAGTCAAGAATCTCCGCTGAATACGCTATCATGCGTCATCATTACTGCCACATGGCCCCATGTTCGACACGTCCCGTCAGGACATGTGACTCTAAAAATTAGCAGCATAAAATACATCATTACTAACGTCACAACGGAGACATTGCTGAAATTACGGGTCGTTATAAGAGATATGACCCAAAGAAATTACAACTGGAGTCGAAGCAAATTCCTCCATGAGAAGATTTGAGACTATAATCGAATATATAATATTGCTACTGTAGCCTCGGGGGCTACTCCTATCGGGAGCACTGGTCGTGCACCCGACAAAACCTACAGAAACACTGTCGACATTAATACAAGATTTCGAGCCTATGTTCTAATACATATATCTGAACATAGCATCGGGGGCTACTCCTATCAGGAGCGCTGGCGTGCACCTGATAAAGAAGGACAAGTGCAAAATTCTTCAACAAATGCTCCTATGGGGAGCAGTTTCAAGAAACAAAAGGTTCTTCGGCCACCAAAATCAAAAAACTCTAGAATCGCACCTGACGCGATAAAAATCCAGATGCCATATTCAAAAACATGAAGGTAAGACCCTATGATTCGTTCTGTGTGGCCTAGTAATCGCACAAGAATGCGCTCTGCCAGTAAAATATCCGTATCAACGATACAATGAAAAATACCGACGGACGCGTTGGGTACCCGATAAAATAGAAACTGGTATTCAGTATTCCATAAGACCTCAGTGGCTCGAACTTAATTACGCCAGTAGCAAATTCCGGATTCGAGCCTGGGGAATTGAATTTGATGTAGGACAACCTTGTTTTTTCCTAGTAGCAATTAACTGATTCCCGATCCATCAGAAACATCAGACTCGTTGTACCAAAATCCCTACAAAAATAAAAATTCAAGGAACAGAAAGAAAAAAGAAACTTTGAGACTCAACCTGAAACTTCGGTTCAAGTAGAGTCTCGGGGGCTACTGACATAGGTATGATTACTCGGATGATTATGATTTACTATCCTATACTGGGTAAAAGGGCTTTCGGCCCATGAAGATTCCAGATGATAGCCCAAGGAAGCAACCGACAAAGTATTTGATTTGTATTAGGAAAGAGACTATGAACCGACATTATACTGGTGTTGTAATTACGTGTGTATGAAACATATCCGCATACAACTTTGAGACTCGGCGTATTATAAATAGGATGGGAGAAGCCCAAGCGAGGGTACCGAAAACTCCCAGACAACTTGTAATAGTGCGATTCCCAAATATTCAGGCGACTTTGACTCTATTGTTTTCCTGACATCCGACGAAATCCCCAGCGTTCTATTTTCCGCGAAACCCTAAGTCCATCATCATGGGCATTATCGAGGTCACCCCTCGTCAACTAGAATTAAGCAGGAAACACAAATTGTATCTCATATTAGGCATTGTGTGTCCAAGTTGAATCATACTAGGCATGCTTTTATGCAACCCATTGGGATCTTGGACACAGAATACAAAGTAATCATCGGTGTCGAAACCTAACATGAATAGTCAAAATATCTCCAATTTTTTCAACCCAGAAACACAAAACCGAGAATCTGCCTAAATCGAGTGACTACAAACTATAGATTGAAGCAATGTAGCTATAGATCTTCTAATTACCGAGGTACCAAATATAGCACAATACCAACAATGACTAAAATCTATCAAAACAAACTAAAACTAAATCAAGTCGATACAAATCTAATGTGCATGTCAATGATACGTACATAACTATGCTCTAAACTATAGATCTGCGATGCTAGAACAAAGAGAGAGAGGTTTGATGCATTTGCACCATTAATGGAGATCGGAAGCACCGGATGTGCCAAGGAAGAAGGTGTCACAGACGAGGATGCCCTAGCGATAGAAGAAAGCAAAGCGGTCATTGTCGATCTACCACCGTCTGCGGCCTTTGCGGTGCTCTTCAATTTGCCGGTGGTAGACGAACCACCAACGGTGAGACGAGAGAGAAGAAGGTGCGGTTGTCAATGGGGAGAGTGATAGTGGTGAGTCAGCACCGAGGGGATCTATGACGCGAGTTATCAATGCATCATCTGTCTACCGCTCTTCTCTGTGTGTGCACCCGTGTGCCAATCCTTGTCTCACCAGGGCCTATCCCCATAAAAATTGCCCGATTTCAGCATTTTCAGCGGGCCAACTTTTGGCCTGTTTTAAGAGCCATGCCATGGAGAAAATGGATGTGACCTAAGAAGGCAAATGACTTATTTCTTCCGATCAGATGCGAGAAGAGGCCCAGTGGGAAAGCAAACATGCTTGTAGTAACCCATCGTGTACCGACGGTTATTGAAACATAGTTGCATGGAGGAGCATCTCTGACAACAAGCCTTGCAATTAGAGGTGATATCGATAGCACACTCATGCCATTATGAGAATCAGGGTATCCAAGAAAAACAATGTCAATTCCATGGATCATTCAATGCAACAACCTTAAAAGAATGATTGTTGGATCTTTGCAGCCGCCTTTGTACTAACCTTTCAATCAGGACAATTCATCAGTGTCGACCGTATGCAATCAATTAACCCAAGCATCCGAGGACATCCTCATTCTTTACTCAGAACTAATAGTCTCTTAGTGTCTTCATCATTGGTTAGTGTCTTCATCATTGGGTGCCCTCAAGTACTCCTCCCCAAAGATGCCAATCAAGGCTTGTTTGTATCATCGAATGGACTCAAGATTGTATCTTCCTAGTGCTAAAATAATCGTCAAGGGCGTCAGCCGAACATCCATAGGAAAGCACTCGAACAACCATGACACACATCATTACTGAGATCACACGAATCTCCCCTAATGCACTACTCCTAATTAAGATTAAACCAATCATCATGGTTCTTCACGGCTTCTGCAATGGCGAGGAAGAGACTTTTGTGCATTCCAAATTGCCGAAGAAAATACTTGTCCAGATATGTTGCATCAGGGTTGAAGTAATATCTCATAAACTTGGCATGTCCCTCCGCTTTATCTCGATTGATGTACAAACAGCTGAATTGTGATCCTAGTATTGACCGCTGAAAATCCTCGTTCAAGATCATGATCATGGCCATTTCCAATTCTTCATCGTTTTATTCCTCCTCTGTCGACGAATAGTGGTAGGATACCATCTCCCTCAACCTCTTCATCTACATTTTAAAAACTCACCTATCAATTCATCGAACACTTCGAGGAGGAAGGAGGTGAGAACAATGTCCAGCGGTGTTAAGCTGATGTGAAAGCTCTGAGAAGGCTGGCGGGGCTGCGAGATGCCGGAAGTCAACGGAAGGTGCACATAGGAGTAATCTTGCATGGTGTCGGTCGCGCACCAAGCTCACAGTGGCCAAACAATCGTGGTCAAAAAATTGCAAGTATGTCTGGATTCCAAAAATGTCTAGCTTTGTGGTGATCATTCTACATCATCTCCATCCCCTGCATATGTTTTGAAACAAACCAAACTCAGTGGCACCAGAGTCGATTGGGAATTGGTGATAGATTCGCCTCGATGGTAGCAGAGATATGACCCGATTCCTGCGATGGCAGCAACCGGCTAGTGAGCCAGCATGGGGCAGGAGGTCGACCGAGGAAACTCGTGGTCATCGGAGAGGCGGTGATGTGGTGTAAGTGTGTCCCCTTAGGGTGGAGGGCCGAGTTTTTCTCTAGCGGAGCCATGGAAGATTTTATTTAAGAGTCAACCGCCGCGTGGAGTAAATTTTTATACTCGTCTAAAGCCTTTAAGGGATCAGCTAGGTACATCTTAGCCTGTTAAAACCAAATTTTTACTCCTCTAAAGGTATTTATGGGATCTTCTAGATATGTTGTAATTATGTTGTCACTAGACCAACTTTCACATTTTTTTACGAAACCTCGTTAGAGGGCCAGCAGCTCTAGGGATCCATTGATAAAAGAAGAGAATGGATCCTGTTCATAAGGAAAACCGGATCGAAAACCTTAATATTACCCTGTTTATGAGGGGGGAATGGAAAAAAACCGCAGAAGGAACAGAGACCTACCATCCTTGTGATGCTAGGCCTCTCTTGTAGCAAACACACACGAGTTTTTCTCGGTGTCCTTCCTATCTTGTCAAACTTACCAAACTAAGAACACAAGGATGGCTAGGATTGGCTGATACCTCTTCATGCCCTCCGACCCAAAGAGGTGTTGGTAAATCCTGACCCTCCTTATGATTTCAATTTACTATGGTTGGGAGGAGGGGAGGACACCAAAGCACACCTCAACACACACACCCATCTTCAAGGTTGCCGCCTCGACATCCCCTACTCGCACGCGAGCCACAATGTCGCATAACTCGACCGATTATAGCCCTAGCTACCCATCGCAGTTGTTCATAAACCACAACAATTGTGCCAACATTCGGGGCCACCGCCCTAGGTTACCAGTAGACCGACCTGCTCCTTAGGTTGCATCCGCCTAGCCGCCAACCTTGTTGTTGGAAATATTCCCTAGAGACAAATAGTAATAAGGACTATTATCATATTTCATATAGTTTATGATTAAGTTTTATATCATGCTATAACTTTATTGATTGGAAACATCAATACACGTGTGATATACAAACAACCAGGGGTTCCTAGTGAAACTCTAGTCACTAGTTCAATGGTCAACAGATGATCATGTTTCCTGATCATGTGGCATTTATGCCAGTTGGAAATGGAGTCATCTCATTCCGAGAATGAGATGATGAACCAATACCCAACCTAAACATCGTTACCCGATCATGTCACGAAGTTCAAGTTCGATGATTAGAAATGGATCCTCGTAGACAATTCCTTAGACCGAATCACTGTCTCTCGAGAGTGCCTATATAGCATCAAGCGCCACTTGGTAATACAGTGGTTATAAAGGTGTGTTTAGGTACTCGGAGGAGACCGTAGAGGCAATATATGTCAAGAGCGGGATTTGTCTGTCCATGTGACGGGAAGATACTCAAAGGTCCCACTCAGAGAAGTTGTATCCAATAGCTGCGCAGCGTGTGATTTGATCACGGGGATATCACTTGTCGGAACGAGTCAAGTAGCATTGTTCGGTAACGAGATTGAACACGACATGGCGATGTCATTGATGAGATCTCGGACAATGCAAGTATCGAATGACAAAGGGAATAAGACACGACTGTCCTGGTTCAAACGACGAAAGATCTTCGTGGAACGCACAGGGGTCACATGGCCATCCAGGTCCCTGATGACCCACAAGTATAGGGGGTGTATCGCAGTATTTTTGATAAGAAAGAGTGTCGAACCCAACGAGGAGCAGAAGGTGCTGGCTAGTGGTATGGATCAGGAATTCTCTGCAAATACTTAGCAAACAGATTTTTAGGGGTTTTTGATAAAGCAAGTAAACAAAATACGAGTAAACAAAAGATAGTAGGAATAAATGCAGCAAGTGGCCCAATCCTTTATGCAGCAAAGGACAAGCCGGTTGTATTACTTAAGATGACCAAACGTTCTCGAGGACACATGGCAAGACTGTCAAGTGCTTTCACTTCATATAGTTGATTAATCTTATTTAGCTTGCTAAGTGTTGTGTGGGTGAACCTATGCTAATGTACCGACCTTCCTAGGACTAATACATACTTGTGATTATACCCCTTGCAAACATCCATAAGTACAAGAAAGTAATTAAGGTAGAAACCTAACCACAACTTTAAACTCTAAGACCCTTATGTCCCTTGTGCAATGGTTTCCTAACGGGGGTTCAAGTTTCTGTCACTCCGGCAACCCCTACGATTAGTAGCCAAATACACAATGCATTCCCCTAGGACCATATAGGTGAAGTGTCATGTAGTCGACGTTCACATGACACCACTAGAAGAAGTACACCACAACTTAAATATCAAACTATTGAATCTTTCTCAACACAACTCCACTACTAACAACATGACTTCTCCCATGTCCTCAAGAATAAAATGAACTACTCACAAGACATCATATGGATCATGATCAGAGATGGAATAATGATGTATAACAATCTGAACATAAACAATAATTCAATGGTTCACTCAATAGCATCAGCTACAAAGAGTAATCAACACCGGGAAAGTTTCCCCTATGAACTATGCAAGATTCAACCCAATTGTTACAACAATATAGAGATGGTGATGAGGGTGCTGATGGTGATGATGGTGGTGGTGATGATGATGATGATGATCCCGATGAAGTCCATCTTGATGGTGGTGTTGATGGCGACGATCTCCCCTCTCCGAGAAGGAATTCCCCCGGCATAAATCTGTCTGCTGGAGAGATCTTTCTCTCTCGGTGTTTTCCGCCCCGTAGAGGCGGCGGAATCTTTCTATGGTCGCTCCCCGAGTCTTAGGGTTTTGGGAGGATAATATACGTCAGAGGGGAGTGCCAGGGGTGGACCAGGGCGGCCACACCACCTGGTGGCGCGGCCTGGGCTGGCCCGCGCCAGGGGGTGGTGTGGGCCCCATGTGGCCCATCTCCAGCCCCTTCCGCTTCCTTCGTTACGGAAAATAGGATTTTTCGTATATTTTCCCAGATTTTTTGATCTTCGTGAATTTTGCCTCCAAACAACACCCTTTCCATCAGAATCCTGACTGCAGCGGTCCATGCTCCAAAAGTCATCAACCATGCAAAAACAGATGAAATAACATAAGTATCACCTCTCAATACGAAATATATAAATGAATAACAGTGAATTATGACATAGAATAGTGATGCAAAATGGACGTATCAACTCCCCCCAAGCTTAGACTTTGCTTGTCCCCAAGCGAAACTGATCTCAATAAACATGGCCTCAGGTTTATGGAGTGAAGAGTCTATAAAAGAATACGGACAAGAAGCATCACATTCATTAATATATAGATCATAATAGAAGACAACTCACTATTATATAACTCAACTTGCAATGAGTAAAGGAAACACAATAAAGATACATAAAGTAACTCATAATTGGTAATGGCAAACTTAGCTCTTGGTCGAAGAATAGTTGATAATTTGCTAGAGTTCACAAATAACTGGTTTTCAATGATAGCTTTCAAAGTAGTAAACATCAAGATAAGAGCAATGTGCAAAACAAGGAACATAAGAAACATGATTGAATAAATCATCATAAGAATGAATGAAACACAACAACTCAAAATACTTGTTGAGATAGAGAGGAATAGGTTTACTGACTCAACTACAAAGTAAAAGAAAGGCCCTTCGTAGAGGGAAGCAGGGATTGCAAGTCTCATAAAGAGCTCCCAAAAATTATGAAACTTACTAGCTTTCAGCTCTCATTGCCCCTATCATAGGCATCTTTAGGTGATTAAGGTTAAAGTGACACAACTAAGAGGATATGCTTGACAAGTTATAAGTTGAAATCTCATGCCCCTTACTTATGAGTACCGAACCTCATGCTACTCAACTTCAGTCACGAGTAAGCTCTTGTCATTGTAAATACACGTGTATCATTAAGAACCGCCAACGGGGTACCCCTTGCACATGACACAGGAGCTATCCCATAATCAAAATGACAAGGCAAGCAGACAGTGAGCATCTCAGTGATCTTTTTATTTGCTATTTGCATAGGTTTTTATTGAGGATGCTTCATAGAATGCTCACTATAGTTATGTTGCAAGTTTCCACCATGATTAGGCATGGCTTAGGCTAGCGGCCCAGGCGTTTCTCTAACACACATATGAACTCCATGATCTTACAAGTTCCCCTTTTATTTCACACCGCCGGGATCCATAGGCAAAAGAATCATGATATCAACTAGGTACAAAGTACCATGGCAGTGTTGAAAGAGTTCCCCAAGATACATGGTTCTGCTAACTTCAACTCATAAAGCGCAAGCATATACGCAACAAAGAAGGACCCAATGGTTCAGGTTATTAAATGCAAGAAAAGTAAAGTGTGCCATCAAGTTCGTGAGAGCTTTAATCACTAAATTTCACATAACAAGTTTAATTTGGGAGGTAGATAAAACAAGAATTTAATTGGAATAGCAATAATGCTACTAGGTAGGTATGGTGGACTCAAATGGCATGGGTTTGGTTTAAAGGAAGTGGATGCACGAGAAGAATTCCCTCTCAGTACAGGTTTTTGGCTAGCAAGGCTGGGTAGCAAGTATAAGAGTTGAAGGAAACAAACAAACATACAAGTGATAAAGACAAACATGCAATCTTCCTTGGAAGCACAAAAGATCTTAACTAGATAATACTAGACTTATGAGAAAATCAAGAAATAAAGATGATGAAATTATATTTCTTTAGAGTACTTTTACCTTTTCTTTCAACTCTCGAAAATAGTGTTGCTACTGACCGAGCCAGGTTTGCCAAAACCAACTAAATTAACTCAATGATGCCAAAGTGATACCAATACTAACAACAAGATCAATCATATAACCTTGAATTGAAAACTAATATAAGCTATGAAAAAGAGTGAATGATAGAACTTCTTATTAATATTCCATAGCGGCAACTCACACCAAGGGATACATATCTAACGAGAGAGGGGACACTTCCATAATGCAAATCATCCTACATAATAACTTCTCTATTCATGATATGACTCTACTAATAAGGCAAAAATATAGAAGATAGTGATGTGATACCGTGGCACTCCCCCAAGCTTGGAACAAACCAAAGGGATGCCAAACCTGATGACGAATTACTCCATCGGTGGTGGTGGTATCCTCTCGATGAGATCTTTGATCGGTTTCCCCAAGTCCTCAATCTCGAAGGTGAGATTACGAATCAGCTGTGAGTTTTGCTCAATGCGGCTCATGATCATGTCGGGTTGATAATTCCAGCTCTTGCTATTCTTTCCCCACTCTTCCTCCTTGAAGTCTTCTTTTCCTGCATGGCTAGAACGAGGCAAATCCCAATTGGAGGGTAATTTCCCCTTGGGCATATTCTGGTATTGATGCTCATGGATAAGGGTATGGAAAGGGTTCTTGGTGCGCGGAGGAAGTGACCGTGGAGCCAAATAGTGACGAGGAGCTTTCCCCCCAGTCTGCATCCGTGCAGTCCTTCTAACCATGGCAGGTTTTGTCACCACTCCAATGCTTGCAATGGTAGTGCCGGTGTGCGGATGTTGACCTTTCTCCTCTTCACCTTCACTCTTGATCTCCTTCTCCTTCCCGGGGTCTTAGAGGTATTCCTCCATAGGCTCCTTCCCTTTATCCTTGGCGGACACCATTGTGCTTCTAAACCTTCAAAGACTATGTCCTGGCAGAAACAGATCGAAACAAAAATATGACGAAAACACGATATACGAACCTCGGGGGATCCGAAGGATTATATATTACGGAGTTTCATAACAAATGGAAGGTACTGGGAGAAAATGAGTCAGAGGCGGAGTCCGGGGTGGACTCACCACCTGGTGGCGCGGCCACGGGGTGGTGTGAGCCACCCTGGCTCCGTTTCTGTCCCTTTTTCACTTCATAACTTTCCTTATTGTCTGAAAACTGCAAAAATATAGTTGGATAGTATTTTCGCGGAACTTTTCTTACCAGAACTGTTACCTATTTGAAAACGGAGTCTGCAGGTCTCTGAATTTGGTATCTAATAGATTCTTATGGAGTCACCACTTGAATAATATCAATATCTTCATCTTCATACACTTATTACTTGAGTCATAAAACCTTTCACTTCCTTATTACACCATTATCTCCACTACCTGGAAATTTCTTTCACACAAAACTTCACACAGTTCTCATTAGCAACATTAGTATATATGAAGTGATAAAACCTTTTGAGTCCAACTTCAACTGAAAACCATCAAAACATAAGCTACTGTAGCAACTCCTTCTAAAAACCCAAAAAGAATTCAAAAGGGAAATCGAATAAAGAAGCAAATGCAAGAGTGGCAAAATCTGTCAAAACAGACCAGCAGGTAAAGATCAATTTTTTAGAAAATCTTCTGTTGCTCAAATCAAAAGTGCAAAACTAACGAAAGTTAAATAACAACCTGGGGCAGAAGCACAAAAATTACAGCTCAATCCGACATACAGAGATCTCTCACGAATTTTTACGGTGAAGCACAAAAATCTGTTTCGGGACAGCAACTTCCCCAAATATTACTTCTCTCTCATTAGAGGTTGATCTTGACACAAAAATCAAACAAAACGGATAAGGAGCGGTTATTACCGAAGTAACAACTTCCAAGACTCAAAGAAACAGAAACAAACTGAAAGCAAAAATAAACTGGGTTGTCTCCCAAAAAGCTCTTTCTTTATAGCCATTAAGATGGGCGTGATAATTTTGAAGATGCTCACATAGGAATATGAATTGAAGTGAAAGAGAGCATTAAGAAGCAAAAATACACACATTTAAGTCTAACCCACTTCCTATGCAAGGGAATTTTGTAAACAAACAAGTTGTTGAAACGAGAGGCTACTTGCATAGGAAGGCAAAAGAAATGCAACATAAAAACTTTTAGCATAAAACGAGGAAACTTGATATTATTAAGATGCATACGAACACTTTTCCCTCTTTCATAGTAACTTTCAGTATCATGCATAAACTTAACAATATAACTATCACAAGGACCATCATAGCAATGATCACTTATTCTAACAGAAAGCACAGGAACACTAGCCTTTTTAGTTCTATTAGGATGTGAAACAATATTAGAAGCATCCTCACAGAAGACTATGTGTCCATCTTCTATGCTTTTAGTGACAAGGTCTTTCACAATTGCTACCACATGTTCAACGTTTATTTGTTCATCAGGTTTTACAGTTCTCTTTTCACTTTTGGTGATTACATTAGTTATCATAGGATGATCCTTTACCTTTTCTAGGAAGGGAATCTTCTCGATATAAGGTTCAGGTAAGATGGGATCAATAATGCAATACTCAAGACTCTAAGGAACACAGTCAACAATATCTTTATAAGGTTCATGGTACTTGTTCCATCCCCTTTTTGGAATTTCAATATAAGAAGCAAAAGCTCTAAAGCAATTCGTAATAACTTGCAAATCAAGACCATAAGCATTTTTAATATTTTGAAAGTCATTAGTTCCCATAAAAGATTCAATGCATTCATAGCCATAATTTATACCTGACTTTCTACCTTTGTCATTCTCCCAAGCTTCAGCATTATCTTGAATACGGTCCAGAAGATCCCATTTAGCTTCTTCTTCCATGCAAGTGAATGATCCAGCACAAGAAGCATCCAATAAATCCTTGTCATGTAGAGGGAGCCTTGAATAAAAGTTATTGATAATAATATTGTTGGGGAGTTCATAAATGGGACATTTGAGCATTAGTAACTTCAATCTCCCCCAAGCTTGAGTTGTACTCTCTCCATCAAGAGGCCAAAAGTTGTATATTTGATTCCAATCTTTATGAATCTCACTAGGAGGATAAAACTTTGAATAAAAGAGAGGCACTATTTCCTCCCATTCTAGAGCTTGACCATTCTTCAGCAGCTTATACCATTCCTCAGCTCTTCCTTTCAGTGATAATGAGAATAACTTCTTCTTAACTTGATCTATAGTAATACATACACACTTGAACAACCCGCATAATTCGTGTATAAAGAGTAAATGATCACCAGGATGGACAGTTCCATCCCCAACATAATAGTTATCCATAACACGATCAATAATTCTTGTAGGTATTTTTAAAGCATCATTCTCAGCAGGTGGTGGCTTATCTACTACCTTAGCAGTGGTAGTAGCATTACCAAATAAGAAACTCAGCAAATTATCCATAACGAAAATAAAGCAACTAGCAGAAGTAAACAATACTCACAATAGAAGTTTCCTTTACTAGTTCCACTCTCCAATAGCTCTTCACTCCCCGGCAACGGCGCTAGAAAATAGTCTTGATGACCCACAAGTATAGGGGGTGTATCGCAGTATTTTCGATAAGTAAGAGTGTCGAACCCTACGAGGAGCAGAAGGTGCTGGCTAGTGGTATGGATCAGGAATTCTCTGCAAATACTTAGCAAACGGATATTTAGGGTTTTTTGATAAAGCAAGTAAACAAAATACGAGTAAACAAAATACAGTAGGAATAAATGCAGCAAGTGGCCCAATCCTTTATGCAGCAAAGGACAAGTCGGTTGTATTACTTAAGATGACCAAACGTTCTCGAGGACACATGGGAAGACTGTCAAGTGCTTTCGCTTCATATAGTTGATTAATCTTCTTTAGCTTGCTAAGTGTTGTGTGGGTGAACCTGTGCTAATGTACCGACCTTCCTAGGACTAATACATACTTGTGATTATACCCCTTGCAAACATCCGTAAGTACAAGAAAGTAATTAAGGTAGAAACCTAACCACAGCTTTAAACTCTAAGACCCTTACGTCCGTTGTGCAATGGTTTCCTAACGGGGTTCAGGTTTACATCACTCGGCAACCCCTACGATTAGTAGCCAAATACACAATGCATTCCCCTAGGCCCATATAGGTGAAGTGTCATGTAGTCGACGTTCACATGACACCACTAGAAGAAGTACACCACAACTTAAATATCAAACTATTGAATCTTTCTCAACACAACTCCACTACTAATAACATGACTTCTCCCATGTCCTCAAGAACAAAAACGAACTACTCACAAGACTTCATATGGATCATGATCAGAGATGGAATAATGATGTATAACAATCTGAACATAAACAATAATTCAATGGTTCACTCAATAGCATCAACTACAAAGAGTAATCAACACCGGGAAAGTTTCCCCTATGAACTATGCAAGATTCAACCCAATTGTTACAGCAATATGGAGATGGTGATGATGGTGGTGATGATGATGATGATCCCGATGAAGTCCAGCTTAATGGTGGTGTTGATGGCGATGATCTCCCTCTCAGGAAGGAATTCCCCGCAGAAATCATGCTGGAGAGATCTTTCTCTCTCGGTGTTTTCCGCCCCGCAGAGGCGGCGAAATCTTTCGGTGGTCGCTCCCCGAGTCTTAGGGTTTCGGGAGGATAATATACGTCAGAGGGGAGTGCCAGGGGTGGACTAGGGTGGCCACACCACCTGGTGGTGCGGCCTGGGCTGGCTGCGCCGAAGTTGTGTGGCCCCCATGGCCCATCTCCAATTTCTTCCGCTTCCTTCGTCTTCTGAAAAAATAGGATTTTCCATATATTTTCCTGGATTTTCTGATCTTCGCAAATTTTGCCTCCAAACAGCACCCTTTCCATCAAAATCCTGACTGCAGCGGTCTATGCTCCAAAAGTCATCTACCATGCAAAAACAGATGAAATAACATAAGTATCACCTCTCAATACGAAATATATCAATGAATAACAGTGAATTATGACATAGAATAGTGATGCAAAATGGACGTATCAGTCCCTCTGTCGATCATTGGTGCGGGAGTGTCCCGACCATGTCTGGAGTGTTCCCGAACCGTGGGGTATCACGCTTAAGGGCTTTATGATGCTTGGAGAGTGTTTATAGGATCGGTGGAATCACCAAAGAATAGTAGAGAGAAAAATCAATTTAAATGGTCAAAGGCTTAATGGGCCAATTCCCAGAGGGGAGAGGGCCCATTAGGGAAAGGAGAAAGGGAGAAGGGGCAAAGGGGGTGGCCGGCTAGGCCTAGCCCCCCTCCCCCCCCCCGCGTAGGGCCCACTAGGTGGCTGGCGGCCTCCCCTCCCCCTCCTCTCCTTTAGTCCCACCTCGGGACTTTGAGGGAGGTAGTACCTCCCCTCCCCCTATATATAGTGGGGGTATTTGGCCAAATAAAATACACCAATAATCAATAAAGGTCTTATCACTTTTGGGAGGACCTCTAATTGATATTTTTCTCTCTCCCCCTCTCTCTCTCGTGATCGTGGTCCCAAGTCTAGACTGCGCGAACGAGAGACATCTTCACCGTGGAGTGCCGTCGCGCTGCGGGATTCGGATCCGGGAGCTCTACTTCCGCAACTGCTGCTGGATCGGGGAAGCGGGACTCATCGTCAGGCACCGGACATGTGTAACTCCCCGCGAGATGTCGCACTTGAGGCACTCAAGTTGTTGGAGCCAAGGAGCACGAGGACTTCATCAGGACCTTGAGGTCGGCTTCGGCTCGTCTACATCAACCATGCTCTCCTGAGCGTTGACAACACTTTTTGGTCTTCAAGGGTAAGTTCACGAAAAGCCCCTCCCGTTACTGTATTACTAATAGATAGGTCCTGGCTGCTTCAGGGGTTCAGGGGCGTAGGGTAAAATTTATTGTTTTCATACACGGAACCCCTTCACTGGTATCAGAGCTACATCTATGCGTAGTAATGCTAGTACGGGTAGAACACACGAGATGTAGCGTGTGGTCGTTGATATTTTAGTTGTTACCCTCCCACGTGTACTTGTGTATCCCGCGGTAATGCTTGATGAAGCAGCCCCCAACCGACTTTACGCGTTCATTCACGAGACTGGTCCACACTTGACATACGGCTTGTACCGTATAAAGTGGCGTAGGGGGGTGTCTCTCTCTCTCTCGCATTAGTTGGTATACCATTTGCAACGGAGAGCCCCGAAAGGGGTGTAGTAGAGACAACTACTTGATCAGCGTTGTGCTGAAAGTTCGTAGGTAAGAACGGTTCTTGTGCGAAAGCCCATTCAGCCACGTAAAACATGCAAAGATAAAGTAGAAGCGTCTAACTTTGTTTTGCAGGGGGCGTTGCTTTGTGATATGGTTGTGGCAAAGGTAAAGTGATTACCTTTTGTTACGTAGTAGTAGATAGTCATGGAGGTGACAGACTACCATGCCGGAATGACACCGGTACCCTGGTGTCTACGGCGCCGGAACACTGGCACCGGAATCTGGTGACGAAGGATGGAGATCACGACGTGAAGGGCCATATCACATCGCATTTACATTCAATGTTATTGTTTGTATATCTTATTGTGTGCTAGTATTAGATACTTGACGGTAGCCTAATAAGATGATCCCTGTTAAAATTACCAACGATTGTGTTCCCCCTTAGTGTGCACCACCAAGAAAGTTCTTCGGTATGAGGCGACCCAGGGTGACTGGGTGTCAGAGATATCTACGTTTGCATACAGTGGGTGTAAGCCATGTTGCACAACGAATACACTAAGGTTGAGTTGGTGAGCCTAGCACGCCATAGAAGCATGGCCTCGGAACACGCATGGTCGAAAGATCGAGCACGAGTCGCATGAATGGTGTGACCGACGTTTAGCGTCCACCTTTGAACCCACATTGATGGCCATGTTAATCGGGGGAGATGTGGCTGATAGGGGTCGTGTGATCACTAGGAACCCTTATGGGGATAGGTGTTTCTGAGTGGAGTTATTATTAACTCATCTAATTATAAACTTAGTCTAAATTCGTTTTGCAATTATAAAATGTAGATGGCACCTTTCCTGTTGACGATTGATTGGTTAGAAGGAGAGAAGCTCAGATTAGGTGGATCAAACTTCTCCATATGGGTTGTGCGTCTCCATGTTCTCCTTAGCGAGAATGACGTGGTGGACTACATACTCGACAGGATGGATTTGGATCAACCCACTGACCTAGAGACCCCAGAGCAGTGGAAAGACCACTATCTCCGTCGTGAGATGGCCTCCTTCATTTTAGTTACCATGCGTTTCGGAATGGTGGATGAGCTGTGGCCTTTCGTGGGTGATGTCAACCCTCGTTCGGTGATGCTACAGCTTAGGACACATTTCGTGGAACAAGCACGCATATGGGAGCATGAGCTGATGGGAGACTTCCTCTCCATTAAGATGGAGGAGAACTCATCACTAGACGACCACTTGGAGCGCATGCATGATGTGTACATGAGGCCTGCATACTTCCTGGATAGCTGGATGACGGGCTCTTTTGCAAACGGCGTTGTGCTGCGGTCGCTGCCACCAAGCTACCAAGCAAAAGTCAGGACTTGCGTAATGAGGGGCGACGCGGAATCAATGGAGTTCCACCAGTTCATGACACATCTCAGGAATGTGTTGGTTGAACCAGATGTCGCTCAGGTCATCAATGACAAAGGTATATATTTGATATACAGTTTTATAAATGTTACAATCTTGCAAACACATTTGTAGTTTTCTGTTTTGCTGAAAACATGTCCTTCTGCATGAGAGGTGCTTGCTGGAGACGAGGTGACATTGCGTGCTGATGGCGAGCATGATGATGATGGACAACAACGCTCTCCCTCAACATTTATCATTTAGTTTATGTTTTAGGATGATTATTGTAATCAAAAGATTGTGAACTTCTTTAGTGTGTCTCACATTTTGTGAGACGGTTATTCATATCAGTTTGTAACAAACAGTTGTTCTACTTTTATGAATGATTTCTATTCGTGTTCATATCTTGTTTGATTATGTGTGAATTATCCTTGTTGTTTGAAACTAATTGATAATGCATGAACATTTGTAAAATATTGAAATGCCTTAAAATACCCAACTTAATGATATATTCATTAATGAATGAAAACCATTGTTTAAATTCAAAGTTATGTGATAATATGTGAAAGTCATTCGATTTCTTATCACATATAAATCATGCCAAAGTTCGGAAAAATAACTTGAACACTGTGTATTACTTGAATACAAAGCGTTTAATGAAATGTTAAAAGTAAATACATATTCGATGTATTGTGTTTTAACAAAAATGGCAATTATCATTAAATGATTGTTTAAATACGTAAAGAAGTTTACCAAAGGAAACATGAATATGTAACTATTTGATTTGATCAAAGTATTTCATCAACAAAGGGTATAAATATAAAAGAGAATCTAATTACTATGATTTGATCAATAGTAATGAAATTCGACTTTATAAGAATGGCATAAGAGAAATTGTGAAATGCAAAGCGTTTTGAAATGTCAAAATGCAAAGCATCACAATGTGATATTAGATATCAAAGTGGGTTGATAGATGGCGCCAAATAAATCGTTGTAGTGTAGATGTAGAGACCATTAGTTAGAAATAGTTAGCACTCAATTAAAACACATAGTGAACCATCTGTATTCGTGAGAACGACTCCATATCTAGTATGGATCATCGTAAAAGTTTTGGGGTTATTCGATATAACCAAAACAATAGCGAATAAGTCCTTGTAGAGTATTCATTGGAAACTTTGAATACGAAATCCATAGCTAAACCAAAAGAGAAGCAAAACTTGTATTGCTTGGATTTTGGTGCATTCTTGAGAAAGCTCACTTTCAGTGATATTTCTCGATTATGGAGCAATTGGAAGATAGTGAAAAACATGATGATGATTCAAATCCCTGCATTAGAGTGTTGAGGAGCGCAACGGAAAACATTCCCGAATGATTCTCTTCACAGAAGGAAAGAATCAATGATATTGATCATTGTGTTTCCCCCACTAGTGTTTTCACTACATGAAGTAGGATTCAAAATGTAATCCATATCTAGCATGGAGACATTTGAGAATCATTTTTCATGATTATTGGAATATGACATACCTACGAACAACTGAGGAAATAATGGTAAACTAGAATTATGATAAATCCTAAAAGCAAAATTCACTTGAGATTAGAAAGCAATTCGTTGCTGAATCTCACAAGTAAAAGGAGTTGCTTGAATTTTCCCAAATGACTGCAAAGCCATAGTGGAAAAAAGGGGGTGAATGACAAAAGTACAATTTTTCAAGTATTAGATGAATTCAAATGAATTTGATTCATGTGTGCTAAATGTCTAGTGGATTTAAAACTAGTAACAGTACTAGTATCTCATAGTAAAACTCCAAGTTTGATATTTGATCAAAGGATTTTGAAGTTATTCAAAATAGTGAGTGGATATGCAATTTGCATAAAATTGAGTGGGAGCTATAAAAGTCTTCCTAAAACAATATGTGAATGATATATTTTTTGAGTGGGAGCTTATAGGAGTAATTCTTAAGTATGTTAAGAATGAAAGCGCAAATACTTATAAATAATGATTTATAAGATGTAGAAGTTGATAATAGGTGTATTATGATATTATGTAGTATTCCTTAAGGGATTCTGAAAAGGGTTTCAAAATAGAAGTTAATTAAGGAACTGGTCCTTAATAACTCAAATTAGGAATAATATTAAGTTTAACATCAATGGTTGAAAGAAAGAAAAGGATGATCATCATCCATTATGTTGAGACATGGGTTCTATCTTAGAAAACCATGATGGTAACTTAACATAATATATGATCCAATGAGTAAGGTTTAAAAGTGATTAAGTTTGGATCACAGAACGTTGAGCTAAAAGTTTGTCCGCAGCGTCTAATAGAGAACTGCAGACTTATTTTCCAAATCCATAAAGGATGACATATCTTAAAGCATAAAGAGTTATGTTGTAAGGGAATATGTTGGAATCTCCTGTAAATACCGATTAAAGTCAAGTGGGAAGCGAGGTGAACAAAACATCGAAAGTTGCACAGAGTGCCCTAGTGTTTCGATGAATACATTTATAATAATAGATAAGGGTACCATATAAAGTGTTGTATAATGTTATGGCGGGGCTAGTTCGCTTTTAACATATAATGATGTGTCCCAGGGCACAGTGCCCATGAGAAAGCCCTCGAAGTTGATCTAAAGTCACTCTAGGATCCTGGAATCAGGCCTCATTCTGCTGCCATAGTGACGATGCATACACACAGATGTTATCATGTGATGATAAAGTATTAATGTCAATCAAGGTGACATTAGTAAGTTGTAAAGGATTTGGGACTGTAAAGTACAGACCCAAGACTCAGCCTCTTCCATGAGCAAGCATGTTCAGGGTACCGGATATATGGTGCTAATGATTAAGGAACAAATGCAGCTAGTGTATTTGTACTCTAGTGCAAGTGGGAGACTGTTGGAAATATGCCCTAGAGACAAATAGTAATAAGGACTATTATCATATTTCATATAGTTTATGATTAAGTTTTATATCATGCTATAACTATATTGATTGGAAACATCAATACACGTGTGATATACAAACAACCAGGGGTTCCCAGTGAAACTCTAGTCACTGGTTCATTGGTCAACAGATGATCATGTTTCCTGATCATGTGGCATTTATGCCAGTTGGAAATGGAGTCATCTCATTCCGAGAATGAGATGATGAACCAATACCCAACCTAAACATCATGACCCGATCATGTCACAAAGTTCAAGTTACAATGATTAGAAATGGATCCTCGTAGACTATTCCTTAGACCGTGAGGCTATATCAATGACTGTCTCCCGAGAGTGCTTAGATAGCATCAAGCGCCACTTGGTAATACAGTGGTTATAAAGGTGTGTTCAGGTACTCGGAGGAGACCATAGAGGCAACATATGACAAGAGCGGGATTTGCCTGTCCATGTGACGGGAAGATACTCAAAGGTCCCACTCGGAGAAGTTGTATCCAATAGCTGCGCAGCATGTGATTTGATCACGGGGATATCACTTGTCGGAACGAGTCAAGTAGAATTGTTTGGTAACGAGATTGAACACGACATGGCGATGTCATTGATCAGATCTCGGGCAATGCAAGTATCTAATGACAAAGGGAATAAGACACGACTGTCCCGGTTCAAACAACGAAAGATCTTCGTGGAACGCATAGGGGTCACATGGCCATCCAGGTCCCTCTGTCGATCATTGGTGCGGGAGTGTCCCGGCCATGTCTGGAGTGTTCCTGAACCGTGGGGTATCACGCTTAAGGGCTTGATGATGCTTAGAGAGTGTTTATAGGATCGGTGGAATCGCTGAAGAATAGTAGAGAGAAAACCGGAAGGGTTTCGGTAAGTTCGGAGGATGTCCGGAGTGGAGATGGAAGTGTTCCATAGCCATGGAGGTTGAATAATATGTGAATGAATGTTAAATATTGATTTAACCATTTATTCATAATTATTTAATAAAGAGAAAAATCAATTTAAATGGTCAAAGGCTTAATGGGCCAATTCCCGGAGGGGAGAGGGCCCATTAGGGAAAGGAGAAATGGAGAAGGTGCAAAGGGGGTGGACGGCTGGGCCTAGCCCCTCCCGTGTGGGGCCCACTAGGTGGCTGGCAGCCTCCCCTCCCCCCTCCTCTCCTTTAGTCCCACCCCGGGACTTTGAGGGAGGTAGTACCTCCCCTCCCCTATATATAGTGGGGGTATTTGGCCAAATAAAATATACCAATAATCAATAAAGGTCTTCTCACTTTTGGGAGGACCTCTAATTGATATTTTTCTCTCTCCCCCTCTCTCTCTCTCGTGACCGTGGTCCCCAGTCTAGACTGCGTGAACGAGAGACATCTTCACCGTGGAGTGTCGTCGCGCTGCAGGATTCGGATCCGGGAGCTCTACTTCCGCAACTGCTGCTGGATCAGGGAAGCGGGAGTTATCGTCAGGCACCGGACATGTGTAACTCCCCGTGAGGTGTCGCACTTGAGGCACTCAAATTGTTGGAGCCAAAGGAGCGCAAGGACTTCATCACGACCTTGAGGTTGGCTTCGGCTCGTCTACATCAACCACGCTCTCCTGAACGTTGACAACGCTTTTCGGTCTTCAAGTGTAAGTTTGCGAAAAGCCCCTCCTGTTACTATATTACTAATAAATAGGTCCTGGCTGCATTAGGGGTTCAGGGGCATAGGGTAAAATTTATTATTTTCATACGCGGAACCCCTTCACTTGCAACCCTCGAAGCACCAAGTCGCCACCCTTTGCAATGCAATCCATGGCCAACCCCATTGGGCCATCACCACCAGACGCAGCGTGTCCCCGTCCATGCATACTTGTGCGTCGCCAGGATGGAGGCCACCCCCTTGAAGCCCGTGTGCATCTGTGTCCTGCAGCTCGCAGGAAGCCCTCGCCACCGATCTCTACCCTAGCAAGCACGTCCACGTCGACGGGGATGGAGGCCACCCACCATGGCTACCAGCCCAGCTTGAGGGGAGGGCTGGCTGGCGCCTGATACGTTGCTAACGTATCCATAATTTTTGATGTTCCACGCTTGGTTTTATCTACTTTCTTATGTTTTGTCCACACTTTGGAGTACTTTTTATACACTTTCTTGGACTAACCTATTAACAAGAGCCACAGTGCTAGCGGCCTGTTTTCTGCTGTTTTTGGTTCCAGGAAAGTCAGAAAATGAATATTCTCGGAATTGGACGGGACAAAAGCCAAAGTCAGTTTTTCACTGAGGGGGACACATAGCCAGAATATGAGACGGAGAGGGGCCAGGGGCCGCCCACACCACCTGGCCACGAGGCCTGGCCTGGCCCACGCCAGGGGGTGGTGCGGCCACCTAGGGCACCCCCTCGGCCTCCCCTTTCGCCTATAAGATGCCTCCGATACAGAAACCCTAAGTACCCAATCAAAATTGCACGAAAGAGTCTGTAGCCGTTGTCATCTCCATCCCCAGATCAGGAGGGATCTGAAGCTCTTTCCGGCACCCTGCCGGAGGGGAGAATTCACCTTGGAGGCCTACTTCATCACCATGCAAGCCTCCGGTATGATGTGTGAGTAGTTCATATCTAGACTACGGGTCCATGTAGTAGCTAGATGGCTAGTTCTTCTCCTTTGTGCTATCATGTTTAGATCTTGTGAGCGCCTTTTATGATCAAGATCATCTATTTGTAATCCTACATGTTGTGTTTGCGGGGATCCGATGGATATTGAGATGCTATTTTAGGTTGATTATTGATTCTATCATGTCTTTGTTATTTGTGATCTTGCATGCTTTCCATTGTTAGTAGCTATCTTGGCCAAGTAGATGCTAGTAACTCCAAGAGTTAGTATTTATGCTCGATAGTGGGTTCATGCCTCTAGTAATCTGGGGAAGTGATAGAAATCTCTAAGGTACTAGATGTGTTGTTGCTACTAGGGAGAAAACAACAATCCTTTGTTCATAGAACAATCGTATTGTTTACTTTACACGCAATGCGTAATGCAATTATCTGTTGCTTGCAACTTAATACTGGAGGGGGTTCGGATGATAACCTGAAGGTGGATTATTAGTCATAGATGTAGTTGGATTACGGTCTATGTATAATGTTGTAATACCCAAACAAATCTCAAAGGAGTCAAGATGATTAGTATATTCATGTATTGCTTTCTCAATGTTTCCCCGCTGTAATTGTTCACCCAACATGTCATCTATCTTAAGGAGAGCCACCACTAGTGAACTATGGACCCCGGTCCTTTCTTTTACCATCAATCTACAACTGTTTACTGCTTTCTGTTTACTTTCTGCAAACTATTACTTTCTTCCACACAATACGTTTAATCCTTTGTTTTCAACAAAAACCAGTGAGATTGACAACCTCGCTGTAAGTTGGGGGAAAAGTTATGTGGTTGTGTTTTACAGGTTTCCACGTTGCTACTGGCACCGGTAGTACGCGCTGCCAAAGTCCAGCTAGCAACACCTTTGAGGTGTTTCCTTGCTCCTACTGGATTGATAACCTTGGTTTCATAACTGAGGGAAAACTTACTGCTGTACTCATCTTACCTTCCTCTTGGGGTTCCCCAACGAGCTCGTTAATACATGAGTCAGCAAGTACATTTTCTGGCGCTGTTGCCAGGGAGTCAAGGACATCTTCACAAGGGGAGTCCCTCATAACCAATATCTTTACTTTGTTTTATTTTTTTGATTAGTTTATTTCTGCTTTGTTTTCTTGTTCATTTTATCAAAAATATAAAAACATTAGTTCATACTATAGTTGTTATTTTCATTGGTCTGTTATTGTCTTGCTTTATCATGCTTTCTATCAATGGTTGGTTTCTTTGAAACTGAATCTTATTGGCAAGGTGGGTTCACGGAAGAACAAAAATATTATTATAAGGAATACTGCTTGTCACAAAAAGGGAAACACTTATGGGAACAAATTGATAAATTGTATACCATTGCTATAAACGTGTGCTCTACTTATAATGTTACTTATTGCTTTGATAAATCTTGTTGCTATAAGAGGTATAAACACCTCCCTTTTTAATGTGAGTATAATGATAATGTTACCATATCTTCTTATGTTAAGGGAAATTATGACTTTTATGATGTGGAACAAATTGAAGAATTTATTGCTTGTAAGGGTGCATTTGAACTTGCTAGTTTGCTTGAAAATACTGATGATTCACCTTATAAATATGAGGTTTATGATATACTTAAATTTTGCTTTCATAATTACAAGGTAGAAAATGGCTATATTCTTGAATATCTTAATAGATGCTCTCCACCAATGGAAGAGACTAATGCCTTGCAGGAGCCTACGGAAGAAGAAATTGCTGAAACTAGAAGCTCATTGGATGAAAAAGAGGAGGAGAGTGATGATCAAGAGGAGGAAGAATGGATCTACCCATCCCTACCTTCTAATGAGAGTAACTCTTTACCCCTTACATTATTTGATTGTCCCCCATGCTTACTAAAGGAGGATGAATGTTATATTCCTGAGGATTCTTTTGAAAATGTTTATAATAAAGCTCTAGTGTTTGTAGATCATGAAAAGAATGCTTTATATGATAGTTATATTGTTGAGTTTATTCATGAGGCTACTGAAAATTATTATGAGAGAGGAAAATATGGTTGTAAAAGTTTTCATGGCACTGAAACACCTCTCTATTTGCTGAAAGTTTTGAAGTTACTCTCGTTTTATCTTCCTATGCATGTCACTTTGTTCTTTGTAAATTTATTTGCGTATAAGATTCCTATGCATAGGAAGTGGGTTAGACTTAAATGTGTTTTGAATTTGCTTCTCGATGCTCTCTTTTACTTCAATTCATATTTCTTATGTGAGCATCTTCTCAAACTATCATGCCCAACTTAAAGGCGTTAAAGAAAAGTACTTATTGGGAGATAACCCAAAAGTTTTAGATGAGTCTTGGAAGTTATTACTTCAGTAATAACCGCTCCTTATCCTTTTTATTTGTTTTTTGTACCAAGAGTAACCTCTAATGAGAGAGAAGTAATGATTGGGAAAGTTGCTGTCCCGAAACAGATTTCTGTGCTTCACCGTAAAAATTCGTGTAAAATCTCAGTACATCGTTTTGAGGCGTGAATTTTTGTGCTTCTGCCCCAGGTTGTTATCTAACCTTCGTGAGTTCAACACTTTTTGATTTGAGCAACAGAAGGTCTTCAAAAAAATTGGTTTTTACCTGCTGGTCTGTTTTGACAGATTTCTGCCATTATTTGCATTTGCTTCTTGTTGGTTCCTTTTTGAGTTCTTTTGGGGAATTGAGCTTTTTGAGGGAAGTGCTACAGTAGCTTGTGTTTTAATGGAAGTTTTATTGGTGTTGAAACTGAACCTAAAGACTTGTTATCTTGAGTGCACTAATGTTGCTAATAAAGATTGTGTGAAGTTTTGTATGAAGGAAAAAATTTAGGTCTATGGAGGGAATGATGTAATGAGATGAAGAATGGACTAAAGATCAAGCTTGGGGATGCCACCCCGTGTCACCCCAACAAATATATTCAAGAGGTACAAGCGTTAAAGCTTGGGGATGCCCAAGGCATCCCCTTCTTCATCCATAAAAATCCCAGGTTTCTTCCAAACACTTCATTTTTATTGTTTCATGCACAATTGTGTTGTTCTTGGAGCGTCTTCTGTTTCGTTTTTTTTTGGTTTTCCGTTTGCTTGGTTTTCTTAGTTTGCTGAATAAATTGGTTGGACCCCCTCTTCCTTGCATTGGTTTTCAAATAGTTTGGTTTGGATTGGAAAAGAGTAGAAAAGTTCATGCTTAAGTGGTAAAGGGAGCTTGTTTTTGACTGTGGCCTATGCTTTGTCATGCCATGCTTGATATTGTTTTGGCTTTATGCTTAGTAATCCTTGCTGTAGCATGACATGTTATAGACAATTGAGATTGCTTAATGTTCCTTTGAAGAATCATGCTTTTTTAGCATATTAAAGCATAATATTGTGGTATTCTCCTTTGATGCTTTATTTGGGTTGACTTGGCGCATGATCACACCATGTTATGACTATCCCAAGTCACCATAAGCCTTTATGATCCTTTAGTTTTCAACTTGTAGTATCACTTTATGCTTTGACTAATGATGTTTTGTCGCTCTGCATGATTATGGCCATTATTGCTCTCTTAGTTGTTCGCTCCCAGTCTTTTGCCAGCCTCCATAACCAAGTATGAGTTCCACTCATGCATCCAACTCCAAATAAAACCAAGTTATTCCAAAGAGTCCACCATACCTACCTATTAGCATTTTCTATTCCAAGTATATTCATGTTTTTATCTACCTTCCAAATTAAACTTGTTATGAGAAAACTAGTGATTAAAGCTCTCACGAACTTGATGGCACGCTTTACTTTTCTTGCCCTTAATAAACTTGAACCATTGTGTTGTCTATGTTGTATATGCTTATACTTATATGTAGGGGATTAGCAGAACCATGCTGTCATGGGGAACGCTTTCAACATTGCACTTGTACTTTGTACCTAGTTGATATCATGCTCTTTTGTCTATGGATGTCGTCGATGTGAAATGAAAGGGGAGCTTGTAAGTCCATGGAGTTATGTATGTGTGTTAGAGAAACGCCTGGGCCGCTGGTCTAATCCATGCCGTCATGGTGGAAACCTGCAGCGTAACCATAATGAGCTGTCTATGAAGCATTCTTCTTATAAAAAAAGAGTCAGATATTGAGAAAAAATAGAAAAAGAAAAAAATATGAGAAAAGAGGAAAGAGAGAAAAAAGCACCATTTTCCTATGGTAAATAAGAAGATTGCTGAGATGCTCGTTGTCTGCTTGCCTTGTCATTTTGATATGGGGACTCTTCCGTATCATCGGGCAAAGGGTACCCCGTTGGCGGTTCTCTATGATACACATGTACTTACTATGACAAGAACTTACCGGTAACTAAACTTGAGTAGCATGAGGAGCGACCCTAGTATTCAAGGGACATGAGATTTCCAACTTATACTTTGTCAAGCATATACTCCATAGGTTGTTCACTTTAACCTTAATCACTTCAAGATGCTTATGATAGGGGCAATGAGAGCTGAAAGCTAATAAGTACCATAATTTTTGGAAGCTCTTTGTGAAACTTGAATCCCTACTTCCTTCTATGAAGGCATTTCTTTTACTTTTGTGTTGAGTCTCCACCTTCTATCTGTATGCACTTACTTTGAGAGCATAGTGGCCATTCTTAGTTCTATGTGCATTGTCCCAAGACTTGTTGATTGATGCATAATTTTGATATTGCTTGTTTTAAACTATTTGTATCTAGTCACTCTTATAAACTTTTAAGGTGTCCTATGCATTTATGTTTGCTACTCTATGAGGGACAAGCTGAATGCCACTATCCTATGTTTTCTTTATGTGAAACAAACAAACGTCTTGCAAAGCATTGTTATTCACGAATCTTTTGTTTGTGACTTTTCATGTTGCAACATAGTTGCTATGTCTTATTGTTGTAACTTTGTCTTTCATGCTATGTTGAAGTACTATGATCCCAACTATGAATGTTTTACGAATACTTTGATCAAGTTTATGATGGTGCATGTCACCTCAAAAACTATTGTTTCTTTTTATCACTTACCTACTCGAGGACGAGCAGGAGTTAAGCTTGGGGATGTTGATATGTTGCTAATGTATCCATAATTTTTTATGTTCCATGCTTGGTTTTATCTACTTTCTTATGTTTTGTCCACACTTTGGATTACTTTTTATACACTTTCTTGGACTAACCTATTAACAAGATCCACAGTGCCAGCTGCCTGTTTTCTGCTGTTTTTGGTTCGTGAAAGTCGAAATGAATATTCTCGGAATTGGACGGGACAAAAGCCAAAGTTAGTTTTTCACCGAGGGGGACACGGAGCCAGAATACGAGATGGAGAGGGTCCAGGGGCCGCCCACACCACCTAGCCGCGCGGCCAGGCCTAGCCCGTGCCAGGGGGTGGTGCGACCACCTAGGGCACCCCTCGGCCTCCCCTTTCGCCTATAAGAATGCCTCTGATACAGAAACCCTAAGTACCCGATCAAAATTCCACGAAAGATTCTGCAGCCACCGTCATCTCCATCCCTAGATCGGGAGAGATCTGAAGCTCTTCCCGGCACCCTGCCGGAGGGGCGAATTCACCCTGGAGGCTTTCTTCATCACCATGCAAGCCTCCGGTATGATGCGTGAGTAGTTCATCTCTAGACTACGGGTCCATGTAGTAGCTAGATGGCTGGTTCTTCTCCTTTGTGCTATCATGTTTAGATCTTGTGAGCTCCGTTCATGATCAAGATCATCTATTTGTAATCCTACATGTTGTGTTTGCGGGGATCCGATGGATATTGAGATGCTATTTCAGATTGATTATTGATTCTATCATGTCTTTGTTATTTGTGATCTTGCATGCTTTCCGTTGTTAGTAGCTATTTTGGACAAGTAGATGCTAGCAACTGCAAGAGTTAGTATTTATGCTCGATAGTGGGTTCATGCCTCTAGTAATCTGGGGAAGTGATAGAAATCTCTAAGGTACTAGATGTGTTGTTGCTACTAGGGAGAAAACAACAATCCTTTATTCATAGAACAATCGTATTGTTTACTTTACACGCAATGCGTAATGGAATTATCTGTTGCTTGCAACTTAATACTAGAGGGGGTTCAGATGATAACCTGAGGTGGATTATTAGTCATAGATGTAGTTGGATTACGGTCTATGTATAATGTTGTAATGCCCAATCGAATCTCAAAGGAGTCAAGATGATTAGTATATGCATGTATTGCTTTCTCGATGTTTGTCAATTGCCCCGCTGTAATTGTTCACCCAACATGTCATCTATCTTAAGAAGATCCACCACTAGTGAACTATGGACCCCGGTCCTTTCTTTTACCATCAATCTACAACTGTTTTACGCTTTTCTGCAAACTATTACTTTCTTCCACACAATATGTTTAATCCTTTGTTTTCAGAAAAACTGGTGAGATTGACAACCTCGCTGTAAGTTGGGGGGCAAAGTTCTGTGGTTGTGTTGTGCACATTTCCACGTTGATGCTGGCGCCGGTAGTGCGCCCTGCCAAAGTCCAGCTAGCAACACCTTTGAGGTGTTTCCTTGTTTCTACTGGATTGATATCCTTGGTTTTATAACTGAGGGAAAACTTACTGTTGTACTCATCTTATCTTCCTCTTGGGGTTCCCCAACGAGCTCATTAATACACGAGTCAGCAGCGCCTGAGCTTGTCCTCGTGCAAGGACCAGGGACGCAAGCCCCCGCCACGGAGCTCTCCGGTGGGATGCGGTGGTGTTGCCCGTGTTCTATCATTTTTTACATTGAGGAATTTTCGCTACAATAGCTCTGTAAATTTGCGACGTAGTTTTTTTGCTACATGTTTTCTAGATTTTGCATAATATGAACATAATTTTGCTACCTTAGCATATTATTTTTGCTATGTATTCATATACTTTTTGCTACTTTCGCATATTTTTTTGCTACAACCAATCTCTATGTTTTGCTACGATATCTCCGACGGGAGTCTCCGTGATGTCTCCGGCAATGTCCCGTTTGCTATATTAGAAAAAATATTTTGCTACAACCGTTTTGTGTTTTGCTACAATAGCGTAAATTATTTGCTACGAGGTCTCCGGTGACGTTTTTCCTGGCGAGAGTCTCCGGCGAAGTAGGTTTTTCTACATTAGGACATTTTTTTGCTACAAGTCACCCGCGATGCCTCCGGCGAACTCTCCGGCAAAGTCTAGTTTGTATGTTATTTTTCTGGACCGAACCGTTTTCTGCTACATATAGCAAAAGCGAGACTATTTATAGCAAAAGGAGGATGAAGGGACGAAAAGGAGATCTAGCCGTCAATATGACTAGATCGGATGGTTGGGACCGCATAGCATTGTCCTTATGTAAAACTGAATTTCTAGTGCATTAGTACACACCCTAAGGTGCTAATGCACCGCCCCCATAATCTTTTACGAATGATAAAAAAGGGAGCGTCTAGGTAGCAATTGGTGGTTGGTTAGTCAAAACCAGCCATCGCTCAAAAAGGAAAGCGATACCCCTCCCCACCAGCCCGAAAATGGAAACCTGATCCCACCCCTGATCCAGTGCGTACCCCCTTCCCCTGACCAGGTCGCTCCTATCGCCCACCCAGTCAAAGGCTCATTCGCACGAGCGAAGGCGCCAGCCAAGGATCTTCTTTGTCTCTTCTTCCTCCCCAAGACAAATCTCTTCTTCCCCTGATCACCATTAAAAAGCCTGCAATTTCTTCAAATATGGATCCAGGGCAAGAACGAAAAAGGTATAGGTCACCCGATTAAGTTCCCCTCCTGGGATTTTGTTTCCCAACCCGCACATGTGCACAACATAGCTTGCCCCTACCCTGTTTCCATTAAATGGTTGGATTCTTGACTACTTGCACCATAGCATACACCTTTCTTCATTCTCCAAGAGCGCCAACTCTCCATGGTTACTTTTGACTGCCACTAGAAAAGATCTGGGCAAAACTCAACTACCGGCGACTCCTAGGAAAACCGAAGGTACAAAAAGTCAACTCCACACCTTTTCGCTCCTCCATCACTCATGAAACCTTTGGTCAACAAAGCATTGGTTTATATCAATTAGGAGAAACGTAGATCATGCAACAACCAAAGGAGAACCGGGAGCAAATTATAGATTTTATAACACACACATAGAACAACATAAACCTGCATTAAACTAGGGATATATTCAGAAGTACCACGTTTGTGCAAAAAACAACATATTTGCAGCAACTTACATAGATTTTAGAAATCCCAGGAGCATGCAACACAGGTCCACACAACAGACAACAACCCTGTAGCCACATAGATTCAAGCTACGAGGGGCATGCAACATACAACAAAGTTGAATCAACTTACAAGTTACAACAGATTTTAGAAATCCTAGGTGAATCCAGAAAAAACAACCACCATGCAGCAACTTAAGCATGTCCAACAACTTGCCCTATTCTAGTTACAACTCAGTTAAAATCTATGACCAACTTAAGCATCCAACGACATCAACACTGCCCCTAGAGGATTAAAAGATCAACCTAGAAAAGCATGATCTTAAAAACAAAATTAGCTATGCATAGTGCACAACTTAAGCTTGTTTAACAAAGCAACTCAGTTAAAATCAGCAATCAACTTTAACTTGTTAAAGCAAAGCAACTCAGTTAAAATCAGTAGTCAACTTAAGAATGCGGCAACATAACTACTACCCTAGATGATAAAAAAATCAACCTAAGAAAAGCATGATGGAAAAAACTAAAAATTAAGGTCTATATATTACAACTTAAGCATGCTTCACAAAACAACTCAATTTACATCAGAAACCAACTTAAGAAAGTTATGTATATTTGGCTAATCAACTTAGTTATGTGCTGAAATCAACTTAACTATGGTGACAAGACAATTTAATTGGAAAAAAATGGACAATGAATCAAAACAAACCAACTCTCCCTACAATCACTATGTAACTCATTTATCTAATCTACTCAACTAAAATGGTACAAAAAGTAACTTAAGTATACCAGAAAGTCAAACTAAAATGGGCATGTATAGAAGTAAACCAGCTCTCCTTAAAATCACCATGCAACTTAGACTAACTACCTATTCAACTTAATAAAACGATGCAACCGACTTAACTATGTTGCCAAAAACCAAATTAGGTATGTTGCAAAGCGAAATTAACCTATGTAATGAACTCGGTTAAATGCTGCAAGCTAACTTATTTGTATCGAATAATAACTTAACTATGTTTGACAAAAAATACACCATCCAGCGGCAAAACTTTCGAGAGTAAACTTGACTAACTTGTGATACATCCATTATGAAAAACAGTGACCATGAAAAACATGCCTACGCGATGGTTTACGCCAAAAAAAAACCACCGCCTAATGGTAAAAAGTAGTGGATATAATTGACTAATGCAAACTTGAACTTTTTCAGAAAACTCAACTTGGTTGCATGGATTTCAAAAAAGCAACTAACCATAAATCACCATACAACTCAAAATGATCTCTGCTGCAACTTAGGTGTACAGTATATACAACTAGATGAAAAATCATGTACCCAACTGTTGGAGATATGCCCTAGAGGCAATAATAAATATAGTTATTATTATATCTTTGTGTTTATGATAAATGTTTATATTCATGCTATAATAGTATTAACAAGGAAACATTAATACTTGTGTGAATTGTAAACTTAATTTGAAGTCCCTAGTAAAGCCTCTATATAATACTAGCTTGTTGGTTAATAGATGATTGTGGTTTCCCTATCATGAACATTGAGATGTTATTAACAACAAGATCATATCGTTAGGAGAATGATATGGTGGACATACTCCTATAGATAAGCGTAGCATAAAGATCAAGTCATTTCAATAGTTCAATTGCTATATGCTTTCTGATACATAGTAACCTAATTCCTTCGACCATGAGATCATGCATATCACCTTTACTGGATGGATGCTTTGATGTCATCAAACACCACACCGTAACAGGGTGGCTATAAAGGTGGTATTGAGTGTTCGGAAAGTATTGGTTGAAACACATGGATTAAGAGTGGGATTTGTCCATCCATATAGCGGATAGATATTCTGGGCCCTCTCGGTGAAATGTCATCCAATTAGCTTGCAAGCATGTGACTTGGTCACAAGGGATCACATATCACGGAGCGAGAAAGAGTACTTATCGACGAGGTTGAACTAGGTATGCGAGAGATCGAAGCGATCATAACCTCGGATAAGTAACATATCGTGAGACAAAGGAAATTGGTATCGTATGTAAGTGGTTCATTCGATGCATAAGTAATCGTAGAAATATGTAGAGCCATATGAATTTCAGATTCCTCTATTGGTTATTGTTAGGAGAAGTGTCTCGATCATGTCCGCATAATTCCACGAACCGTAGGAGACACATAAGGATTCGACGTTGTTTGAGTAGTTATGGTATTATGAAAGAGACCGAATGTTGTTGAGTCTCGGATGGGATCCGGGATATCACGAGGTGATCCGGAATGGTCCGGAGAATAAGATTCATATAAGGAAAGTCCGTTTGGAGTTGGGGAATGGTTAGGTGTTTTCATCGGGAACATTCTAGAAGGTCCCGGAATGTCCGGCACTCGGAGGAAGGGTACATGAATGTGTCATTACATATTGGAATGATTGCATCATGTACTAGGTGTTCTTGCTGTCCAAAATAAAGGGTTTATTTAAATCCTAAATTGAAAAGTCAAGCGGCTAGTTTGAAAGTCAAGCAACAATTTTGGGAAGTGGGAAAGAGGAGGATTGGTGGAGGCCGAGTTGGAGGAGGTTCCTCCCCTTGGCGGCGCACCTCCCAAGGCGACTTGGGAGGAACTCCTCCCTTGGCCAGCCCTCCCACCTATATAAGGAGGCAGGGCTCCCTCCTAATACACAAGTTTCCACCTCTAATCTCCGGTTTAGAGCCGTTTTGGTTTAGAGCTTCTAATTGCTTTAGCCAGGTTTAGAGCCTTCTAATTGGTTTAGAGCCTTCTAATTGGTGTGTCTAATTACTAGACCACTAATAGCCTCTCTCATAAGCTCCACCATACTACTTGGCTTAAGGCGAAGCCTGCGGGATTCCCTCTACCTCCGGTACCACGCCCGTTGTCTTTGCCGGAATCGCGAGAAGTGCTACAACCTCACTCTGCTGGAACAAGGAGAGGAAGGTCTTTGTCAGTCGAGCGTGTGACCGACTACGGGCGCTCTGCGGGCGATGGCCGGAAGGATCGTCTGTGATCTTGAGATCGGAAAGAAATGCGACTACATCACCCACGAGAATCTGCTCTCGTTAAGCGCTTTGGAATCTTGAGGTGAGTTCCTCTATCGACTCGTTGCTACAATCTAGTAGATAGATCTTGGCTTGTTTGTTGTGTCACGATAGAAAATTTTTGTTTTCCATGCTCTGAACCCCTCTGATGGTATCGAGCCGTGTCTATATGTAGATCTGTTGCAGAGTAGAACACAATGGTCATTGTGGGCGTTGATGCTTTTATTGTAGATTGCTTTTTGTGTACTTTGCATCTTGCGGTATGTTGGGATGAAGCGGCCCGGGTTAACCTTACATGACATCGTTCATGAGACTTGCTCCACGTTTGACATGCAACTCGTATTGCATAAGTGGCTTTGCGGGTGACTGTTTCTCCTAGCATAGTAAAGATCCAATTTACAACGGGTAATCAACAATGCTAGTATCAATGTTGTGGTTCTTGTTCGTAAGTTAGAACGACACTTATTGAAAGCCCCAAACCACGTAAAATATGCAAAAGAAAGTAGAAGCGTCTAACTTTGTTTTGCGGGGTGTCTGATGATGTGATATGGCCATGATTGTGATTATATTTGATGTATGCAATGTTCCTTATTGTAAGTTGGCAACCGGCAGGAGCCATATGGTTGTCTTTAATTTCTGTTAAGACCTGCGTGTCTATTCAAAATAGTTGTAATAGTTGAAGCTGGTGGACGACAACCATGAAGAAGCATCATTGACCTTGATGCTATGCGGTGATGATGGAGATCATGTTAGGCTTGAAGATGGAGATCGGAAGCACAAAGAAGAAAGGCCATATCGTATCACATATTATGAATTGCATGTGATGTTAATCCTTTATGCATCTTGTATTGCTTAGTAGGCGCGGTAGCATTATAAGATGATCCCTCATGCACATAAATTTCAAGTTCTAAAGTGTTCACCCTTAGTATGCACCGTTGCCAAAGCTTGCTGCTTGAAGCACCACGTGATGATCGGTGTCTTTGATTCCGGTGAATACAACGTAAGCAAGCCAGATTTGCTTATCACGGTAGCTAAGGTTTGATCTTGACGAGCCTAGCATATGCAGACATGGCCTCGGGAACACGGATCGGCGAAAGGTAAAGCATGAATCATATAGTAGATATGATGAACATGATGATTGTTCGCCATTGAAACTATATCAACTCTCGTGATGATCGGTGTTGATGTAGTGGATTTGGTTTAGATGTGATCACTAAAACAATGTGAGGATGTTGTTTTGGTGGGAGTTCACCTAGTTTAATTTCATTAATTAATTTGAACTCAATTTGTCATAAACTTAGTCTAAACTATTGCAAATATGTTGTAGATCAATGGCAGCCCTACCATCAATTTTAATGCGTTCCTAGAGAAAAAATTGAAAAACAATGGAAGCAACTTCGGATTGGTTCCGCAATTTGAGGATTGTCCTCACATGGTAATTTGACCTATGTCTTTGGATGCACCTGGGTGACCCACTGCGGTGATGCTACCGATGAAGTAAAGAATGTTTACCTCGCTCGGAAGAATCAGTACTCCATAGTTCGATGTGCTATCTTGTATGGTTTAGAATCGAGACTTGAGAAAAGGTTTGAAGAGTCAGACCCATATGATATTGTCGAGGATCTCAAATTAATTTTGAGACTCATGCGGCAATTGAAAGTTATGAAGCTTACGAAAAGTTCTTTAAGCGCAAGATGGAAGAGGGCACTCGTCGGTGAGCATGTGCTTAAGATGTGCAGGCGCAAATAAACTTCAAAGCTTGGGTATAGTGATTCCTAATACTTTGGGGTTTACGCATCCTCCAATCACTACCACCAAGTTACAAGAACTTTGTGATGAACTACAACATGCGAACATGAACAAAGAGTTGCGAACTGTTTGCTATGTTAAAATCTGCAGAAGTGGAGATCAAGAAAGAGCACCAAGTGTTGATGGTCAATAAGACCACCAAATTCAAGAAAGGCAAGTCTAAGCGAAGGACACTTCAAGAAGGGTGGTAAGAAAGTTACCACGACGAAGAAGACCAAGGCTGGACCTAAGCCTGAAACGAGTGCTTTTCTTTGCAAGGGAGAGAAGGTCCTTTGGGCGGAATTGCCCAAAGTACTTGGCGGATTTGAAGAGCGGCAACATCAAGAAGAAAGGTATATCGATATACATGTTATTGATGTGTATCTCACTAGTATTCATAGTAGTGCACAGGTATTTGATCTTGGTTCGGTTGCTCATATTTGTAACTCGAAGCGAGCTGAGAATAAGCGGAAGCTAGTGAAGAGCGAGGTGACGATGCGCGTAGGAAGCGGATCAAAGGTTGATGTGATCGCGGTGACACGCTACCTCTTCATCTACCATCGGGATTAGTTTTATACTTAAATAATTGTTATTTGGTGCTGCGTTGAGCATGAACATTATATCGGGATCTTGTTTATTGCAGACGGTTACTTGTTTAAATCCGAGAATAATGGTTGTTCGATTTATATGAGTAATATGTTTTATGCACATGCACCTTTGATAGATGGTCTATTCTTGTTGAATCTCGATAGTAGAAATACACATATTAATAACATTGAAGCTAAACGATTGAAATCAGCGATAACTCTCGACCTATATGTGGCAATCGTCGTCTTGGTCACATTGGAGTGAAGCGTATGAAGAAACTCCATTCGATGGACTTCTTGAATCACTTGATTTTGAATCACTTGAAAGATGCGAGGCATGTCGATGGGTAAAATGACTAAGACTCCATTTTACGGTATAATGGAAGCGAGCTCTGGACTTATTGGAAATCATACATACCGATGTGTGTGGTCCAATGAGTGTAGCATCATGTGATGGTTATCGTTATGTTCTTACCTTCACGGATGACTTGAGTAGATATGGGTATATGTATTTCATGAAACATAAGTCCGAAACTTTCGAGAAGTTTAAGGAGTTTCAAAGTGAGGTAGAGAATCAACGTAACAAGAAGATTAAATTTCTACGTTCGATCGTGGAGGTGAATATCTAAATTCTGAGTTTGGCGAGCATTTGAAGAAATGTGGAATACTTTGAGTTGACACCGGGAACACCACAGTAATGGTGTGTCTGAACGTCGTGTCGAACTCTCTTAGATATGGTTCGTTCTATGATGTCACTTACTGATTTACGCTATCATTTTGGGGTTATGCATTAGAAACAAGCATTCACTTTAAATAGGGCACCGCCTAAATCCGTTGAAACGACACCATATGAATTATGGTTTGACCTAAATTGTCGTTCCTTAAAGTTTGGGGATCTGAAGCCTATGTAAAGAAGTTACACGGACAAGCTTGAACCCAAAGCGGAAAATGCGTCTTCATAGGATACCCGAAGGAAACTATTGGGTATACCTTCTATCATAGATCCAAAGGCAAAATCTTCGTTGCCAAGAATGGATCCTTTCTAGAGAAGGAATTTCTCTCGAAAGAAGTGACTGGAAGGAAAATAGAACTCGACGAGGTTGTCGAACCTTCTCTCGAAATTGCGAGTAGCGACACGGAAGAAGTTCTGTGGTGCCTGCACCAATAAGAGAGGAAGCTAATGATGGTGATCATGAAACTTGGTTGAGGTTACTACAGCCTCGGAGGTCAACGAGAACTCGTACCACTCCAGTTGGTATGATTCCGTTATGAATGTCATGGTGGTGGACAACACCGATGACCCCGAGACATATGAGGAAGCGATGAGCCCAGATTCAATAAATGGCAAGAAGCCATGAAATCCGAGATTGGATCCATGTAAAAACCAAGTATGGACTTTGGTGGACTTACCGGATGGCGAAAGGCTGTCGAGAACAAATGGATTTTCAAGAAGAAAGCAGATCTTTGATGGTAATGTTCGTCTATAAAGCTCGACTTGTCGCAAAAGGGTTTCGACAAATTCAAGGAGTTGACTACGATGAGACTTTCTCACCAGTAGCGAAGCTAAAATCTGTGAGGATTATGTTAGCAATCGCTGCATATTATGATTATGAGATATGGCAGATGGATGTCAAAACAGCATTCCTCAATGGAGACATTGATGAAGAGTTGTATATGATGCAACCCAAAGGTTTTGTCGATCCTAAAGATGCTAATAAGGTATGCAAGCTTCAACGGTCCATCTATGGATTGAAGCAAGCATCCCGAAGTTGGAATCAACGTTTTTGATAAGGTAATCAAAAGTTTTGGTTTTATACAAACTTATGGAGAAGCTTGTGTTTACAAGAAAGTGAGTGGGAGCTCTGTAGCATTCTTAATACTGTATGTGGATGACATATTGTTGATTGGGAATGATGTAGACCTTCTTAATAGTGTCAAGGAATATTTGAATAATAGTTTTTCAATGAAGGATCTTGGCGAAGCAGCTTACATATTAGGCATAAAGATTTATAGAGATAGATCGAAATGCCAAATATCATTGTCACAAAGTACATATTTGGACAAAGTTCTAAAGAGGTTTGGAATGGAAGAAAGCAAGAAAGGGTTCTTGCCCATGTTGCCCAATACGACCTTGAGTAAAACTCAAAGTCCGACATCGGCAGAAGATAGAGAAAGGATGAGTAAGACTCCCTATGCATCAGCCATAGGATCTCTAATGTATGCCATGCTATGTACTAGACCCGACATTGCATATGCTGTTAGTTTAACTAGCAGATATCAAAGTGATCCAGAGTGGATCATTGGACGTGATCAAAACATCCTTAAGTACTTGAGAAGAACTAAGGATATGGTTCTTTCTTATGGAGGTGATGAACAGCTCGTTGTTAATGGTTACACCGATGCTAGTTGGAACACCGATCCGGATGATTCTAAATCACAATCTGGATCGTATTTATTTTGAATGGTGCAGCGATTAGCTGGAGGTGCAAAGCAAAGCGTTGTGGCGAGATCTTCAACTGAATCGGAATACATGGCTGCCGGAGGCTTCACAAGAAGCGATATGGATGAAAGAGTTCATTACAGGCTGGGTGTGGTTCCTAGTCTTTGGACCCAATGTCTATCTCTTTGTGATAACATGGCGCCATAGCCAATGCGCAAGAACCAAGGTCACAAGAAGCTGAAGCATATCAAGCTGCGTTTCCGCTATTCGAGAACATATCCAGGATGGGGATATAAAGATTTGCAAAGTACACACAGATCTGAATGTGGCGGATCCGTTGACTAAACCTCTCCCGAGGGCAAAACATGACCAACACCAAACTGCCATGGGTGTTCGGTATATTACCATGTAATCTAGATTAGATGACTCTAGTGCAAGTGGGAGACTGTTGGAGATATGCCCTAGAGGCAATAATAAATATAGTTATTATTATATCTTTGTGTTTATGATAAATGTTTATATTCATGCTATAATAGTATTAACAAGGAAACATTAATACTTGTGTGAATTGTAAACTTAATTTGAAGTCCCTAGTAAAGCCTCTATATAATACTAGCTTGTTGGTTAATAGATGATTGTGGTTTCCCTATCATGAACATTGAGATGTTATTAACAACAAGATCATATCGTTAGGAGAATGATATGGTGGACATACTCCTATAGATAAGCGTAGCATAAAGATCAAGTCATTTCAATAGTTCAATTGCTATATGCTTTCTGATACATAGTAACCTAATTCCTTCGACCATGAGATCATGCATATCACCTTTACTGGATGGATGCTTTGATGTCATCAAACACCACACCGTAACAGGGTGGCTATAAAGGTGGTATTGAGTGTTCGGAAAGTATTGGTTGAAACACATGGATCAAGAGTGGGATTTGTCCATCCATATGACGGATAGATATTCTCTGGGCCCTCTCGGTGAAATGTCATCCAATTAGCTTGCAAGCATGTGACTTGGTCACAAGGGATCACATATCACGGGAACGAGAAAAGAGTACTTATCGATGTGAGGTTGAACTAGGTATGCGGAGATACCGACGATCATAACCTCTGATAAGTAACATATCTTTAGAAAAAGGGAAATTGGTATCGTATGTAAGTGGTTCATTCGATCGCAAAGTAATAGAAATATGTGGAGCCATATGAATTTCCAGATTCCTCTATTGGTTATTGTTCGGAGAAGTGTCTCGATCATGTCCGCATAATTCACGAACCGTAGGGAGACACATAAGGATTCACGTTGTTTGAGTAGTTATGGTATTATGAAAGAGACCGAATGTTGTTCGGAGTCTCGGATGGGATCCGGGATATCACGAGGTGATCCGGAATGGTCCGGAGAATAAGATTCATATAAGGAAAGTCCCGTTTCGGAGTTGGGGAATGGTTCCGGTGTTTTCATCGGGAACATTCTAGAAGGTCCCGGAATGTCCGGCACTCCGGAGGGGGGAAGGGTACATGAATGTGTCATTACATATTGGAATGATTGCATCATGTACTAGGTGTTCTTGCTGTCCAAAATAAAGGGTTTATTTAAATCCTAAATTGAAAAGTCAAACGGCTAGTTTGAAAGTCAAACGGCAATTTTGGGAAGTGGGAAAGAGGAGGATTGGTGGAGGCCGAGTTGGAGGAGGGTTCCTCCCTTGGCCAAGCACCTCCCAAGGCCGACTTGGGAGGAACTCCTCCCTTGGCCGCCAGCCCCTCCCACCTATATAAGGAGGGCAGGGCTCCCTCCTAATACACACAAGTTTCCACCTCTAATCTCCGGTTTAGAGCCGTTTTGGTTTAGAGCTTCTAATTGCTTTAGCCAGCGGTTTAGAGCCTTCTAATTGGTTTAGAGCCTTCTAATTGGTGTGTCTAATTACTAGACCACTAATATCCTCTCTCATAAGCTCCACCATACTCGCACCGGCTTAAGGCGAAGCCTGCGATTTCCCTCTACCTCCGTACCACGCCACAGCAGCCGAATCGCGAGGAGAGTGCTACAACCTCCGCTGCCTGCTGGAACAAGGAGAGGAAGGTCTTCGTCAATCAGAACGGTGACCGACTACGGGAGCGCTTTAACGTGGCGCCGGAAGGATCGTCTACGCGATCTTGAGATCGGAAAGAGTACGACTACATCACCCACGAGAATCTGCTCTCGTTAAACGCTTTGGAATCTTCGAGGGTGAGTTCCTCTATCGACTCGTTGCTACAATCTAGTAGATAGATCTTGGCTTGTTTGTTTGTATGCGATAGAAAATTTTTGTTTTCCATGCTACGAACCCCTACACCAACTTGGTTGCACGGGAAAAAGCAACTAACCAAAAATCATCATAAAACTCCACATGATCCCTTCTACAACTAAGGGATACAATAAATACAACTAGATGGAAAAATAATGTACCCAAACCTGGCCATAGGGATTGTAAAATACAACTAACCAGAAATCACCATAAAACTCTAAGTTGTCCCTAATGCAACTTAGGCTAGATTAAAATGCAACTAGAGAGAAAATCATGTACCAAAAACTTGGTTAAGGGAATTAAAAATAAAACTAATCATACATCATATTACAACTCTACTTGATCTGTGCTGCTACGACTTAGGGTTGTAGTAAATACAACTGGGTCGCCAGGGATAAAAAAAGCAAAGCAGCTAATCACACACCACGAACTAATTTTGCATGGTCCCATCTACAACTCAATTGAATAATGGGTGCAACTAGACTTAACTTGCAACAAAATGCATGATGATTTGAGCACACGATAGCTAGAACCCTTCTCGGTCAATCTATTTGAAGGTTTGATATAAAAGAAAAAATTGTGAAGAAAATAACACTAAAATGATAAGTGGACACACCACCTGTTGTGCCTTGTACTTGATGAGAAAACGTAAGGTCTAGCAGCTGCTGCATTAGTTGCAGGTGCAACTGCTAATGCAGGCGCAGCTATAGGAGCAACTGCATTAGTTGGTGCAGCATTCGAACAAGCCATGGCTCATGAAAATAGGATTCCTAGCATCAATACTTGCTACCTGGAATACAAAACCAAGCTAGACAGATTAATACAATAGAAAAATTTAAAAATAAAAAAAGATTTGTATTTAACCTAAGGATTTTCTCCCTCATATGTTGTATCTACGGTGATGTTGTGCGCATGTTGCTGCACGTCTCCCCTGTTACATCATTGGGTAGTTGTAGCCGCGTAATTTTTCTTGTCATCTCCGTCCCTTTGGTGGAAACTAACTTGCCTACAACCACCTTGGATAAATTAGTCTAGAGAAGCAACTTAAGCAAATATGTGCAATTAAATGGTACAACACATAAATAAATAAAACCTACTTTATGTAATCAACTTAGTATAGATGGTGGAAGCAATTTAACTATGTCAGATAGCACCTTAATCAACTTAATGAACTTAAGTACATTCTACATAGAGAAAAAATGATTACGTAGGCAAAACACACATTATCCAATTTGCAAAAGATCAACTTAATTAAACGTTGAAAACAACTTGACTATGATGAAGTGGCACCTTAATTAACACCTCCTATCCCTAATCCCCGCCCCTGACGACAACTTAGCCTATTCTATGTAATCAACATAGTGTACTTGTGGAAGCAATTTAACTATGGTGGAAAGCAACTTAATTAAATGTTGAAAAACAACTTACCTATGGTAAAAAACACCTTAATGGTTTCCCCATCCCCCTATGCCAATTTAGGGTACAAACTTAGCGCCTACTATATTTAATCAACTTATCTTAGATGCTGGAAGCAAATTAACTATGGTGATGAGAAAACTTAGTCTATATAATACATTCTATAAAAGCAAAATTGATTACCTAGACAAAACAAGGAGAATGTATGAAAAAAGCAGAAACCCTAAACTCAACAAGGGGAAATGTATGGACAAATCCAACTTACGAAGTCATGGATAAGTGGGATTTAAAAAAAGGCAACCCTATTACATTTATAATAATCAACTAAAAACCAACTAAGGTGGGAAAACAATTAAGTTGTTTATCGGATATTCATGGAAAAACAACTTGCAAAAGGGTAGTAAGCAACTTAAATAAGATGGAAGAAGCAAAAATTTAGATGATTGACCTAGCCAAGAAAAAAACACCAGCCCTAGTCCATGGATGCGTAGAAGCAAAAAAACAGTAAGTAACTTCACTAAAAATTTATCAAAACAATCTGATTAAATGGGCCAACTTAGGAACATATCATTTAGATGATCACCAGCTCATAACAATCCTAAGTCCATGCATATACAACTTAACTAGGGTGAGTACACAACTTAGCTAAGATGAGTACACAACTTGACCCCTAGAAAAATGGGAATTTACATGTATCTTCTATGGGGGATCTGCTATTTTCCCTGGTTTCCCCATGTGAAAAAATAAGCCGAATTTGCACATGTGAAGAATCCCGCTAGTAAAATTTCACACTAATTCTATATTCGCATTGCTTACAGCTAGCTTAAGGCTTTAATGAACCACACCAATTTCCTTTGACATACATACATAGCTAGTAATACAGTTAATCTAATCCACTTACGCTGGTGCTACTAATTAAGAAAAATGATCCAATGTGGTACTAGAAAATGGACATGTGTGTAGACACGCTGGAGCACATGAGGAAAGTCGAGGAAAGCATCCAACCTTCCCCTATGATGGCCATCTCTACTTGTTCATATGCCCTAGTAGAACGACAAACGATCCTCTTTGTCTCCCCGCAGACAACATAAATGCCACACTGACGCGTGCTGCCAATCGATGGAGATGGCGCTAGATCAGAAGCTCGGTGATTTCCAAACATTGGTAGCCGGACATGAGAGATGTCAATCATATGTGCATACAAGGACAAGGTCAGAAAAGCAAGCCTGAAATTGAGATGGATTACACTTGTAGTTACTAGCAGCACTCAAAAGAAAACAATCAAGAATAGGATTATGTTGGTCATCTATGCTCCATTAATATAGTACCTCTGCTCACGAGAGACCGGCAAAAAGGTGCCCATGGAATCTAGTATCCACTAGAGAAACAGATTAGAATGCATCAAAATCATTGTCCTTACTGCAATTTATCCGGAAATGAAGGGGAGGAGGAGCGCGGGAAGCCGGGGGAGGGAACGACGCCGCCCATGTCCGTTGGCGCGGTGGAGGAGGCGCATGGCCGGGAGAACCGACTACAGGGTTGGCAGGAGCCAGTGAGATTGCAAGGTAGGGTTGGTTAGAGATGGTGTAGGAGATCTTAAGGCAGAGGCCGGAGAACTAGTGTAGGAAATTCGCCGAGCTAGATCTAGGGGCACGAGCTCGCCGGGGATGCGGGCATCTGGGGTATCGGGAGGTCTGTCGACCGAGGGGGCATTGCGCTCCGGTTAAATCTCGTCGGCGCCACGAGCCACGACGGCGAGCAGTGGAGGCTACAGTGCGCAGAGCTAGGAGGAAGGGGGAGGGGCGGGCGGGCCTCGCCGTCGAGCAGGAGGAAGGTGGGAGGTGCAGCGGCGCTCGCCGGTGGAGCGAAGTAAGTGGAGGCCAGGGAGGCCCTTGCCAGCGGAGCATAGGAAGTTGGTGGCTGCGGCGGCGATCCCCGGTGATTCAGAGGAATAGGACGAATGAGGCGCGTCGGGTGCTGGGGTGGGACGTCAAGAAAGTGATCTTTTCTCGTTTCATGTCGGAATGACTCACATGACCGGTACTGATCGGGTTGATCCGATGGCCAGGAAGCGATGGCTTGATGGAGTAAACCGGCCACTGTGCACTTTTTAGCACTTGGGAAAAAAATCACTCAAGTAGGAAAGAGGGGAGAGAACTAGTACGAACGCACCATGCACAAGAGATTGATCTCCCGTTGCTTGTAAAAAAAAATCTCCGAATAAGAACGAACAAACACATTGACGGACTAAGGATTCGAAACGAGTCTATTTTCCGAATTTGAACAAGGCTCGATCGGACGTCAGCTGCGAGCGGCCTTCCCCAATCGGAGTCGAATTTTGTGGCCGCGCCTTCAAATAGGGGCCTGACCCGCACGTCTCCTCCTCAGTCAAAGTCCAGAACACGAACGCAGCAGACACCGATCGGAGTGGAAGCGTAGGAGAAACACGCATCGAATCGATCAAACGGGAGGCGCTGAAGGCGATGGCGACAGAGCCGTCGAAGAAGAAGGCGGCGAACCGGCTGGTGGTGGAGGAGGCGACCGAGGACGACAGCTCCACCTGTAGACTCCATCCGGCCACCATGGAGACACTCTCCATATTCCACGGCGACGTCGTGCTGCTCAAGGGCAAGCGCCGCCGCAGCACGGTCTGCATCGCCATCGCCGACGACACCTGCGAGGAGCACAAGATGAGGATCAACAAGGTGGTACGGTCCAACCTGCGCGTCCGCATCGCCGACGTCGTGTCCGTGCACCACTGCCATGACGCCAAGTACGGCGGACGCGTGCACGTCCTCCCCGTGGACGACACCGTTGAGGGCATCACCGGCGACCTCTTCGAGTCCTACCTCAAGCCCTACTTCGTGGACGCGTACCGCCCGGTCCGCAAGGGCGACCTCTTCCTCGTGCGCGGCGGCATGCGGAGCGTGGAGTTCAAGGTCATGGAGATCGATCAGGGCAGCGAGTACTGCATTGTGGCGGCTGACACGGAGATCTTCTGTGAGGGCGAGCCGGTGAAGAGGGAGGACGAGGAGAGGCTCGATGGCGTCGGCTACGATGACGTGGGTGGCATGCGCAAGCAGATGACACAGATCAGGGAGCTGGTCGAACTTCCGCTCCGGCACCCGCAGCTCTTCAAGTCCATCGGCGTCAAGCCGCCCAAGGGCATCCTTCTCTACGGGCCTCCCGGCTCAGGCAAGACGCTGATCGCGCGCGCCGTGGCCAACGAGACCGGGGCCTTCTTCTTCTGCATCAACGGCCCGGAGATCATGTCCAAGATGGCCGGAGAGAGCGAGAGCAACCTGAGAAAGGCCTTCGAGGAGGCTGAGAAGAACGCGCCTTCCATCATCTTCATCGACGAGATCGACTCGATCGCACCGAACAGAGAGAAGACCCACGGCGAGGTCGAGAGGCGCATCGTGTCCCAGCTGCTGACGCTCATGGACGGCATGAAGGCCCGCGCGCATGTCATCGTTATGGGTGCCACGAACCGCCCCAACAGCATCGACCCTGCCCTGAGGCGTTTCGGGAGGTTCGATCGCGAGATCGACATTGGCGTGCCGGACGAGGTCGGGCGCCTCGAAGTGCTGCGCATCCACACTAAGAACATGAAGCTGGATGTTGACGTCAACCTCGAGGTGGTTGCCAAGGATACGCACGGCTACGTTGGTGCCGACTTGGCCGCGCTCTGCACCGAGGCAGCCCTGCAGTGCATCAGAGAGAAGATGGACGTGATTGACCTAGAGGACGACACCATCGACGCGGAGATCTTGAACTCTATGGCCGTCACCAATGACCACCTGAAAACGGCTCTCGTCGGCACGAATCCTTCCGCCCTCCGTGAGACCGTCGTCGAGGTACCCAACGTCAGCTGGAACGACATCGGCGGCCTGGACGGCGTCAAGAGGGAGCTGCAGGAGACCGTCCAGTACCCGGTCGAGCATCCGGAGAAATTCGAGAAGTTCGGCATGTCGCCTTCCAAGGGCGTCCTCTTCTACGGGCCACCCGGATGCGGCAAGACCTTGCTGGCCAAGGCGATCGCCAACGAATGCCAGGCCAACTTCATCAGCATCAAGGGACCCGAGCTGCTCACGATGTGGTTCGGCGAGAGCGAGGCCAACGTGCGGGAGATCTTCGACAAGGCACGCCAATCTGCACCGTGTGTACTGTTCTTCGACGAGCTTGACTCCATCGCGACGCAGAGGGGCGGCAGCGTGGGCGACGCCGGCGGGGCAGCGGACAGGGTCCTGAACCAGCTTCTGACCGAGATGGACGGGATGAACGCTAAGAAGACGGTGTTCATCATCGGCGCCACCAATAGACCCGACATCATCGACTCGGCGCTGCTCCGGCCAGGCCGCCTGGACCAGCTCATCTACATCCCGTTGCCGGACGAGGCCTCACGGCACCAGATCTTCAAGGCCTGCCTCAGGAAGTCTCCCGTGGCCAAGGACGTCGACCTCGGCGCTCTCGCGCGATTCACGGTGGGATTCAGCGGCGCCGACATTACCGAGATTTGCCAGAGGGCGTGCAAGTACGCCATCAGGGAAGACATCGAGAAGGACATGGAGAGGCTGAGGCTGGGGCAAGATGATGGCATGGAGATGGACTGCGGGCAGAAAGCAGAGGAGGAGGTGGCCGAGATCAAGGCGGCTCACTCCGAGTCAATTTTTTTTAAAGGAGTATATATTAATATCAGGAGATACAATTACATCCAGACTCTGCAACAACGTATGTCCTAGCGGCCCTACGGATGCAAACAGTCTAGAAAAAGAAAGAAGAATTATAAAAAAAAAGTCCCGTTTCAGAGAACGATTTCTTGAAACAACGACACTAACACCACCAGAACAACACCAGACAACCACTCCAATCACGACGCCTTTAAAAAGGAAACAGTACGCAAGCGCCATCGTCGTCCGATCAAAGATCATAGGTTTGCAGGTCATTCCCAGACACAACCAATTAAGGCTAGACCTTAAATTTTCACCCTGCAAGATAAGACTAGAAACTCCTCCTGTGTTGTTGCCCCCACAGACAGCCGCTGTTGCAAGTCACAGATCACGCAACCAGTTCCTTGTGGCCAAAAGGACTCAGATCACCATCGCTTCCCTGATGTTCCAGCTATCCTGACATTCTCCGCATCTGACTTTATCATGGATCATCGTAGACATGCCACATGATGGTAACAGATACCAAAGCTTCGCAACGCTCCCGCTGAAACCAAACAGCCAGGAAAAAACATGGGTACGTCCGACCGAATTCAATCCGATCCAGCAATCTCTAGGCATAGTCGCTCATGGGAGTTTGCCCGCGGAGCCTTCCGAAACTCGCCGCTCCAGACCAGATCATTAAGCGCAGGCAACAAGCAGATCTCCGTCTTCGCACTGAAGGAACCCTAGGACCTCCGCCCTTATTCTCATGACTTGCAGCCCCCACACTGCCCGTCAAGATCCAGCAAGAAAGCGGCAAAAAAGAAGGTAGCCAGAAGGCACTTTTGCAAAGATAGCATCACATGCCCAATTCGGCCTCCTCTATCCCAGATCGCAATCTAGGAGGACCAGATCGCAGCCCATGCGAAGAACCGTCTCGCGACGCCGGCAGTCGATGGCCGCAATGGCAGCGCTCCGCTGCCTCTTCTTCGCTGCCCCGCCGGAGACTCTGGTCCCAACCTCATCGGCTGAGCCGCCCTGCGTGGACACGCCGTCGCCAAGCCCCTCCGCTTTAGCACGAGACAGGGCGCATCCCCTCCTGCCCTCCGCCTTCAGCGGGACGGGCGCCGCCACCACCGCCGATGACGGTGGCAGCAGCGGCCAGGCGGGATCGGGAAGGGGAGGTTGGAGGCGGCCAGGGCCGTCCCCAGAAATTCGGGGCCCCGGTGCGAATTTCAAAATAGGACCTACTTTTCCTTAAAAAGCTCTATAGCTAATAGACTGAAATCATATTTCACAAAATTGTCTAACTTTAGTATGTGCCACTTTGTAAAGAAATGGATACCGATCAAACAAGGATATACATTTAAAGTGTAGCACTAGGTAATAAACAAACCACATGTTCTACCTTATAATCCATCTGAAATTTCTTAAAATAAATCTTCTATTATATCTTTACAATTAATTTTTCATGTCATTCTCAGGCGCTGCTATCGTCAATCCACTAAAAATTTCTTTTGTCAGAGTAGAACGTAAGTAAGAATGAGTTTAGAACTTGAGGGTTAGAAGCTAGGATATCGGGAAAGCGCAATTGCGAAACAGGCAGCAAGCCGCAACCTGCAAGTCAAGCGGCGCTGGAGAGAATGGGCAATAGATCAAATCGATCGCGGTAGGCGATCATATTGAATTGTTTCAATCGGTAATTTTACTCTTAAGATTAACCGGGATTTGAGTCGGACCTGGTTCCCTGATTTGATCGGACTTTAGATAGACTTACGTAGCCTATAATTTGTGAGCTGAGAGCTGCTGGCTGCTGCACACTACTATACGAGTTTCCGAGGGCAATCAGGATGGGCATGGAAAAAATAGATAGGATTTCCGTCCATTGAGATATTATTTCTTTTGAGGGTACGCATGTGCAGGGACTTCCTTCAGTCTGGTCCTCGGAAGACATGCGTGACACACGGTAGAGTTCCAGGCGTGGGCTGGGCTGGGAATATGGGGCCCTAGAATTTTGGGGGCCCTGTGCGGTCGCCTAGCCCGCACAGCCCCTTGGACGGGCCTGGAGGCGGCGGCGATGGGGGGCCTCCGGGATCGCTCAGCGGGAGCGACCCGAGAGGTTACGTACGGGAGGTTACGTCACTCCGCCATAACATCCAAAATGGAGGGAGGATTTCACTTCCCCGGCCTCTACACCAACCAGGGATGCACACAACCATAAGCATGAGTACCAAGATTTTTAACTTGATTAAACACCAAGCCTGGTCCTCAAGATAAATTGCATGAGTATCAGGATAGCCTAGTCCTCAAGTATAAATAGGAACATAAATTCATATCCGTGAGAATTTGAATTCAACGGATTTAAATTCAGATGTTGGGTTTATACAACCACTCCCCCAAAAAGTTGAGCTAGGCTCACTTCCCCCAACCAGTTGGGTTTGGCCAGAAGGTCAATATTTAGATGGATATAAGATTGATATTTCACTCAAGTGAGTAGTGGCGATCGAGAACAGACGACTAAAGGTCATGTGTTTGTAGTGTTGAAGATTGTATTCATGTCAAGAAAGGTGAAGCCAAATATTGTGTGCAGTAGTGGTACCTGGTAGTCTGAAACTTGTGGCTCGCAACAGTCTTAGTTGTAGAGTATTGTTTGCCAAACGACTACCATGTCATATATATGTTGGTTCTGTTGGATCCTGAAATATTTAGCTATCAGAACCGGCAACAGAAATGTTGAGGAGAGGTAGACTGCGTGTTGGCGTGTAACTGTTGTGAGACATAAAATTGGATGAATCTTTGCCCGAGTAGTTTCATAACTCTGTAGATGGAGACGATTTATTAAAGAGTAGTACTGATCTAGGCGTACTCAACTGACACAAGAAGGTTTTGTCTTAAAATTTGACAACGTTCTTTCCTTTTCTGCTGATGAAGTGTGATAGTGGCAGCTGCTACCGTTCAATTTCCCCTCAAGTACTTGGGCCTACCCCTTTCACTTGGCAGAAAAGGACGAGCGGATCTCCAACCTTTCATCGATAAGGCGGTTGCACGGCTGAACCCTTGGAAGGGTAGTTTTCTGAATCGGGCAGGCTGTACCGCTCTGGTGAAGTCCGTTCTCTCCTCCATGCTTATCTTCTTGCTAACTGCCCTAAGAGCCGACAAGGGCATCCTGAAGGCTTTCGCTAAGATTAGTCGGGAATGCTATGGGCCTGCAAGGAAGTTGTTAGTGGAGGAAAGTGTAAGGTCAGCTAGCAAAAGGTTTGTCGCCCCAAGGAGCTCGGCGGCCTCGGGATTCTGGACTTAGAGAAGTTCTCTCGTGCGGTCAGGCTTCGCTGGTTATGGTACGAATGGACGGCACCAGAAAAACCTTGGGTTGGATCTGAAACCCCAAACGATGCCGCCGACAGAGACCTTTTCAACGCCGCCCGGGTCACCATTGGCGACGGTGCCAAGGCTTCCTTCTGGTCCTCCTCCTGGCTAGATGGTACTCCTCCGAAGGACTTAGCTCCCTTGATCTTCAAAGCCTCTAGAAGAAAGAACCAGACGGTTCGGGTGGCTCTCGAGGGCCAAAATTGGGTTGCTGATATTAATGTGGAATCTTTCACGGTTAAACACATGGAGCAATACGTTCGCCTTTGGGATCTTCTTTCGGCGGTACAACTATCCTCTGGCACGATGGACTCCATAATCTGGACCATGTCGCCCAATGGTTGTTACTGAGCTAGCTCCGCCTACAAGGCCCAGTTCCTGGTCTCCCTGCCATGCTCCTTCGGGAATTTTGTGTGGAAAACTTGGGCTCCCCCAAATGTCGCTTCTTCGCCAGGCTTGCCGTTCAGAACCGCCTCTGAACCGCCGACCGTCTTGCGAAACGGGGGTGGCCACACCTACCTACTTGTCAGCTGTGTAGATGCACCCCCGAAATGGCGCGACATATCCTTTTTGAATGCCGCTTTTCCAAGAGGATCTGGGCTGCCACGGCTTCTTGGCTCTTGTCCGGACCTTCTTATCTGCCTGGGGACAGGAAGACCTAAGGTGTTGGACTATTGGCATGCCATCACGAAGACTCCCACATCTTCTCCCAAAGGTTTACGGATCGCCATCTTGCTTATCGCTTGGGAGATTTGGAAAGAAAGGAATGAAAGAGTCTTCAACAATAAATCCTCTTTGCCGTTTGTCATCATGCACAAGATTAGGGAGGAGGGAAAGGATTGGATTCTTGCCGGTGCTAAAAACCTGGTGGAGCTTGTAGGCTGACCTTTTTTTCTCTTTTTTTTGGGGTTTTCCCCTTTCTTTTTTATTTTGTTGGCTCCGGCCAATCCTATGTTTGCTCCTCCTATATCAATATAGAGGCAAAGATCTTTTTGCCCCGTTTCAAAAAAATGATAGTGGCAATTGCTACATCCTCAAACTGCTCTCCGGTCTCCTGATAGATTTTTGAAAGATTGATTCTGTGTTTTTCATGTGTCTGAACTCTCAACACACCCGGTTATGGGACACCTGCTCCTGGGACTAGGTCATATGGTTCTCCTCAGCATCACCCCACGGCCGTCCCCTAGGTGACCCCCATAGTACGGGGATCACAGGGGTGACCGCCGAGGCCGAGCTCCAGGCCCCATGTGGCGAGCAAGACCCGACACGTCCCCCGTAAGGGGACCGAACCCACGAATGTTATCCAATGAATTGGCCAGCGATAAGACCATTCATTTGGAATATTAGGGGGTTTGGGAATGACGTCAGAGATGCCAAATAAAGGAATACATGCGACAAGAAGATGTGGATATTGTGGACTTTCAAGAGATGATTAAACAAGACTTCCACTTCTCTGAGCTCCAAGGCTTGTCCAAGCACAAGTTCGCATGGAACTGGATCCTAGCATCGGGACGCTCGGGGGTATCCTCCTGGGTGCTAAGGAGGATACCTTCGAGTTAGAGGATATGGACCGTTGGGAATTCTTTGTGAGCATATCCCTCACCCATAGACGATCTAACCTTCGGTGGGAGGTTATTATTGTCTATGGCCCCGTGGACCATAGCTAGTCCCCGGCCTTCCTTGAAGAACTGAAGGCCAAAGTTGAGAGGTGCACCATTCATGTTGTCGTGGCGGGTGATTTCAACCTGATCCGCTCCCAGACGACAAGAGCTCCCACAACGTTGCCATCCCGTGCATGCGGATGTTTAACGATTGCATCGCTGACCTCGCCATTAGAGAGATCACGCGAGTGGGAGCCCGTTTCACCTGGACGAACAACAGAGCTTATCCGGTCAGGAGTGTCCTCGACCGAGTGTTTGTCTCGGTGGAATGGGAGGTGGCCTTACCCCTTTGTTCCCTTCGCGCCATCACCCGGGTAAGCTCGGACGACATTCCACTCCTTCTATCGACAGGGGGAGCTCCCCGCCATGGCTGAACCGCTTCCACTTCGAAAACTTCTGGATCCACCAGCCAGGGTTTGTGGAAGCATTCCAAGCCAAATGGATGGCAGCCGCGGAAACTCCCCCCAGGCGATTCAATGTGGTGGATGTCTGGCATCATTGCACAAAATAGCCCACCAATTTATGAGAGGCCGAGGGGCTAATTTGGGCGCAACGATCAGGCTCTAGAAAGGAGCACTACTAGAGGAGATCCAGGCCCTTGATCTCGTGGCAGACTCAGTGGGTCTCTCAGCGGATGAGTGGACCCACCGTTATGCACTAGATACCTCACTAGTTGAAATCTATAAAGGGGAGGAACTGTTCTGGTGCTAGCGTAGTCGCCATAATTGGCTCCTCCAGGGTGATGCAAATACAGCCTACTTCCATGCAGTTGCCAATGGACGGCGTAGGAAATGCTTCATCCCCTGCCTCTGGGATATTAGGAACCTCATTGAGGAGGAAGGTGCGCTTTCATCCCATATATACTCATTCTACAAGGAGATCTTCTCAGCAGGACCTTACACCGGGGTCGCGTTGGATGACGACTTCTGGCCACTTAGGTCTAGGGACACTGCCGACGAGAATGCGGAATTGACCCTCCCATTCCTGCCAAAAGAGGTAGAGCGGGCGGTGAAGGCTATGAAGGCCAACTCCGCCCTGAGCCCCGATGACCTCTCGGTGGCGTTCTTCCAGACTTTCTGGAGGAGCTCCAGGCGGTCATTATGCCGATGTTCTAGGAGTTTTACACTAGGACCCTCGTGATGGGCCGCCTGAATTTAGGCGTGATTACCCTGATCCCTAAAGTGATTGGGGCTTCAGATATTCGCCAATTTAGGCCCATAACGGTCTTGAATGTCATTCAACGGCTCTTCGCGGAAGTCTACGCCTCTCGTCTTGCTCCTGTAATGGAGTGCCTCACCCAACAATACAGTTTGACTTTCTCAAAGGAAGATTCATACATGATGGGTCCTCGCTCTCCATGAGATTATCCACGAGGTCAAGTCCAGAAAGTTGAAAGCCGTCTTCCTGAAGCTAGACTTCCAGAAGGCCTACAACCGACTGGACTGGCGGTTCCTTCGTCAGTACCTCATTAGACGAGGATTTGACGATCGTCTGATTACCTGGATAATGCAGTTCATCATGACAGGAAGCAACACGATCAACATCAATGGTGAGATTGGGCCCTACTTCCGCCCCTCTAGCGGTGTTAGATAGGGGATCCCTTATCCCCCCTGCTCTTCAACGTGGTGATGGATTCCCTCGCAGAGATGCTTGAAAAGGCCAAGACTGTTGGTCACATCTCCGGGGTGGTAGGACACCTTATTCAAGGGGGAGGGCTCACCCACCTCCAGTACGCGGACGACACGATGATCATGATTGAAGGATCTACTCTGGACATCGCAAACCTCAAGTTCATTCTCCTTTGCCTCCAGGAAATGTCGGGGCTAACGATTAACTTTGACAAGAGCAAGATTATTGCTCTTGGATACTCACAGGAGGATCAGTAGAGGATAGCTGACAATTTTAATTGTCGTCTTACCTCCTTCCCCATCACTTATCTGGGAATGCCGATCCGTGATACCAGGATCCTTATCAGGGACCTAGAACCGCTTGTGGGGAGATTTCGCACGAGGTCCGAACCTTGGTGTGGTAGATTCATATCTAAAGGTAGCAAGACTGTCCTGGTTGACTCCTGCCTGTCCAGCTTACCCATGTATATGATGGGTCTATAACTCCTATAGGAGGGAGTGCATGGGGCCTTCAACAAGGAGCTCTCTCTCTTCTTCTGGCAGGACCCTAAGGGACACCAAAAATATCACATGGTCAAGTGGGCTGATATTTGCGCCCCAAAGGTTTGGGGGCATAGGTATTCTCGCATCTCGCTAATTCAACAAGGCCCTGATGCTGAGATGGGTTAGGCGGATCCTGCGTGATGATGGAGGCCTCTGGCTCAAGCTAATCAAGGCCTAGTACCTGCGGGGGCGACCATTGCTGGATTGCGACCGCCGAGACAGCTCCCAGTTCTGGCACTCTGTCTAGGAAATTAAGAATGAGATTTAGCTAGGGGCATCTTTCTCCATTGGAAATGGGGAAGGGACCATGTTTTGGCTAGACGTCTGGTTGACGGAACGCCCCTTACGGGAATTGTACCCGAGCCTTTTTGCCATTTGTTCTGATCCATCGATGCGGGTCTCCGTCGCGGTCCTAGAGGGGACATGGAACATCTCGTTCCATCGTACCTTCAGCCCGGTGGAAACTTAAGCGTGGAGGGAGCTTAGGGCGGTTCGCTGACAGACGAACCCAACAAAGTGGCATGGAGACTAACTCCATCTGGGTCCTTCTCGGTTGGCTCGGCATACCGAGCCCTTTTCGGGAGGGAGAGCCTCCCATGGACCAAACCTCTCTGGAAGGCCCCTCTCCCCCTCAAGACTAAGATATTCATTTGGCAGCTGTTGCGCGATCGGCTCCCCTCGAGGGTTGAGGTGACCAAGCGGCATGGGCCGGGGGACGGGTTGTGTCCATTGTGTGGATCCTTAAAACGAGCACCCACATAATGTTCGCCTGTCCTACAACTCGGTTTCTGTGGAACTTCACTAGAGATGCTCCGGGCCCATGATCTCGGAGAGTTCCTAGAAACCCAGGCAAACCGTACAGGAAAGGGCCGCCGCCTTTTCTGGCTAGTGTTTGTCGCGATGTCCTGGTCTCTATGGAACATTCATAATAACATGGTTATTGAGAAGATTCTACCTCGGCGTGCCTCTGACTCAGTTTTCAAACTTCTGGCATCCTTACAGCTCTGGTTACCGCTCTATAGACAGCGGGACAAGACGAGGCTGGACGAGATTCTTCGGCGTCTCCCCCCATAGTCCGACATAGCTTTCCCTTTTTCGGTGTTTCTCGCTTGGTGAGGTGGTTTTTATTTCTCGTTGGGTCGCCTTGTGCTGTGGCCCCAGCAAGTCTTATGTTGTCGTTCCGAACCTTGTAACTTTTTGTGGATGGTTGCTTTATTTATAAAGCAGTGCGAAAGCCTGATTCGAGTGCTGAACTCTCAACAACAATAGTAAACATGATTTACACTTTTGAAGTTGTGCTAAAGCAGATCATCCTCCACACTGAACATGACCTCTGCAATTTAAAGTTGGCTGTACTGTCAGCATATTAGACCTGAGCAGAAAGTCAAATCGAGATGATGTTTTTTGGATTCTAGTACTGTATAATATTATGACGGAACCCTTCTAGTTTGCAGACCGTTCCGTGTTTTCTACAATCATTCCCTTACAATCTGGGTGCGAACATATTTTATCTATCGAATTTATAGGAGTAGTTTCAGTGTTGATTTCATAGTCTGCTTGCAACTACAACAACCACCAATTCGCCAAGCACCGCAGGGATCTCCCCATTGTCTGTCTCTTTTTTTTTTGGCGGGGGTTGGTTTTCTTTTCCGGGGCTTAGTTGAGCGTCCCCTGAGGCAAGCCAGATAGGCCGACCATTTGTGAAGGCCCATTTAGCACATATATTTTATGGTCTTTCTGTATTTTGTATAATGTCATATAAGAAGATGTAATTTTGGGAGATAAGGAACAGAGAGAAAAAAAAACCCCCGAGACCTCCCGCGTCGCTCCCGCGAGCGACCGGGGGGAAACCCTATCTCCGCCGCCGGCGGGCGCCCTCCCTCCGTCCTTCCCTCCCCTCGCCGCCGCCACGGTCCGTTGACGGGCAAAGCCCGGCCAGCGTCGGCGGCGGCGGGGCTCTCTCTCCTCTCCGCGCGATGGGGGCGGCGCGGGCCGTCGATCTCGGGCGGGGCTCCTGTGCGAGCGTGGGGCGCGGGGCCGCGGCGGCGGGTCCTTGCGGCGCGGCCGAGGACTGGTGGGCGGCGGGGAGGGCTGCGTGGGGGCCTCTGGTGGCGGCGACCTCGGCTCGCCCCAGATCTGGCGGCGGCAGGCCGGCAGCCCGGGGAGGGCTCGGCCGGCGGTGGAGCTGCGACAGCGGTCTCGCCCTCGTCAGCTCCTGGACGGCGTGGTACGGCTCTGCCCCGGGTGGTGCCCTTGGGCCGGCTCGGGGTCGGCCTATGGCGGCGGTGTCCCTTCCGGCGGCGACGGAGCTTGAGGAAGGACGGCTCGGTGGAGGTGGTGGTGCTGGGAGGGCGCTCGTCGGGGCTCGGTCGGCGGCGAGCCCAAGACGCAGCAACGCGGTAGCGGGGCTGATCTTGGCCAGCTCTGGGCCAAATCTAGGCCTGCGGGCTGATCTAGGCCTGAGTTCGGTTGATCGGCCTTGCCGCTGCGTCCGGTCAACGGTCACTTCGGGTGGTGGTGGGTAGTGCCCCACACTTGGGGGCGACACGAACTAACAGCCACTGGCGCTAGCGCCCGATCACCATTCCCTCCCCGGTGGCCTTCGGAGTGATGCTGGCGGTGGTATGGACTCGAACTCATGGAAGCCGGGGCGGCGACCCCGGAAGGTGGATGGCTACGACTGCCCTCTGGCGGAGGTGGCTCCGGGAGGTGACGTGAGATTCCCAGACCGACGGTGGTCCGGCGGGCCCGGGGGAGCTCGGTGGCGATGGTGCTGTTACTTGGCGGCCGGGATTTGCCGTTGTGGTGGATCCCTCTGGTGGGAGGAGGAGTAGGGTCTAGGGTGGTGGTTGGCATGTTCGATGGCACCCTTGCTGCAGTGCGGTGGCGGGACTTCACGAGCCTCTGCGGGCTCGGCCGGGCCTGAGGGCCTGGTTTGTCCTGCTGCTGGCATGCCGGCCATCGCCGAAGTCTCCGCTCTTTCGACCTATCGGCTTCGCTCTGTGGCTCTTGGTGTGCCAGCGGTGGCGACCTCAAGACCAAGGTGGCGCGTGCTCGTGGGTGACGTGATTGGTGGAGCCTTCAAAGTGCTCGGACGGGTGGGTCTAGAGGGGTCGGGAGAAATCCTTGTCTATTGTCACCGGCACGGTGACGCCCGCGGGTATCACCTTCCTTCTTAAAGGGTGTCGGGGGCCTCCCTTCCCCATCCCCGCTGCGTATCGGGGGAAACCCTAGGCCCCGGCCGGATAGCAGTGTCGTCGTCGTCACTCCCCTTCTTGGAGGTGTTGTCTTGGTACGCAGGCGCTTTGGACTGCGGGATATGTGGTGGTACTTATCTGGGGGGCGCACCGGTTGCAATTGCGAGTTGTTTCCGTTTTCGGCACACCGCCGTTCTCGGCTTTCCTTTTCTTTTATTTCTTCTTCCTTTTCGTGTAGGGCTTGGGTTCTCCCCAGCGCCTTGTATCCTGTGGTGTTTGTTCCTTTGGGCGTTGTGCTGTCTGGCCCAACAGCGGTTTCACCTGTGTGCTTTATTTATAAAGCTGGGCGAAAACCTGTTTCGAGGAAGATGTAATTTTAAACCGTGTTTAAGCTTCGTAGAGTAAGATATATATGGTTGTGTATATTGTCTATCCATGCATATAGGTTAGATTTAAGACTTCACAACAAGATACTGCTGTAAATAAACCAGGTCGTTGATGTGCTTGTCGCGAAGCCGCGAACCCAATTGGATGTTAGCAAACTAGCTAGTTGGCTTCCGGAGTTAGCCAAGAACAAAAGGAGTTAACCTCTCGAAATGTCGACATGATTATGTGGTGGATGGCCTCGTGCTCTCACGGGTTTTCAGACAAGCTGACTATTACTATTCTCTCCATCTTAAAATAGATGTCGCAAATTTTAAAAACCGAGGAAGTACAACTACACCTGCCTAACTGCTACTACCTCGGTACCTCCTTTCGCAAAAATACAACTAGCTGCTACTACCTCCGTATCAGAATATAAGACGTTTTAGGTGGGCTATAATTTTAAAACTGAGGCAATACAAAATAAGCTTCTCCGGTGCATCTTTTAGATGATGTCGCCACCTAGTCCAACAGCTTTCGTCTGTGGTTCGAAGGACCAAAAGCTGAAACTCGCATGTTTTCCCGGTAAAAAACATCAAAATCTCCAGGACGAACAAGACGTACTTGGGCATGTGCAAAGATAGCTCGGTTTTACCCAGGCTCATATACTACCTAGCTTTCTTCCATCCGGCTCACATGATTGCCGATCACTCGAGGTCGCGGGCAGGTCGTCGCGCGGCCAGATTCATGCACCAGCCGGCCAGGCCAAGCTCACTCCATTCCCGGGAGGCGCCCGTCGCCATTGTTGACTTGCGCGCGCCCGCGCATGTCATCCACAGGGTCGGCTCTATGTTTTTCAGGGCCCTAGGCAAAGTCGGCGACATGGGCTCTTAAGACTAACGTATATAGAGACATGTTAGAAAAAATTATCATATATATATCTACTGGCAATTTTAAAATAAAAGTTAACATCCAACCAAACATTTTATTCTCAAAATATAATAAATAGTATTTGTTGCTGGTTTAATTACCTCAAATAAGAAATAATTTCAATAATAATAAGTCAGGAGTGAGGATCAGAGCCTGCCGCTGGTGAATTGGTGATCCCCGATAGACGATAGATGACCTGCGAATCTGCGATCGTCGATCGAGTCAGGGAAGGTAGGGCCCTAGAGATCGAGGCACGGAGTCCGACCGATTTTCGAATAGTCGAGGAGAAGAGAAGGGAGATCATAAGTTCGCGACGCATTGTAAGCCATGCGCCAGCGATAACGATTGTAACTCGTAAGCCTTGTGCCTCGTGTCGTAGTGAGCCTTTTGATTTCACCTTTCGTGGCGTTGTGGCCCTACTACGGTTTCAGGGCCCTACTCGGTTTGCACCAGATGTATACCCGTATATATATACATCTTCCGTTCACAAATAAGTGTACGTCTAGCGTTTAGCCAAGTTAAAGTTTATTAAATTTGACTAACTTTATAGATAATATAGCAACATATATTACTCCCTCTGATCCATATTAGTTGGCTCAACTTTGTTTAAATTTGGATGAATCTAGACACTATTTAGCATATAGGTTCATCCAAATTTTAATAAATCCAAGTCAACTAATATGGATCAGAGGGAGTACATCAGATTAACATATCATGAAACTAAATTTTAAAACACATCTATTAGTAATAATTTAGAGTCATAAGTATCACTATATTTTTCTATAAAAATTTGTCAAACGTTGTTGACTTTGATTTAGAACGAGATTAGAAGTACATTTATTTGCCTACAAAGGAAATACATGATACAATTTTTTGGGCCCCCTCCGGCCGTGGGCCCCTGGCCAATGCCAGGGTGGCGGCCCCTCAGCGCCGGCCCTGGTCATCCAGAGTAGCGCGTCAACGTTAGCGCGATCGCGCCTGGCTTTTTACCCACTGTAGTCTGTAGATGACTGCGTGTGGGTCAGACGTCAGCTCAGCTAGCAGACGTAACAATTGGAGCTGTCAAAACATGAGCATGCATTTTCGAGAACATAACCAATCAGTGGACATAATATATGTGTGCATCACGCATCGATACTCATTCGAAATGAACCCGCGCGCATCAGTCAAAGAGTCCATGTAGTGTGTGTCCAAACGGGAGTTCCGCAGTGTTTCCTCTGTGTGTCGGCAAACGAAGAGCACCGTGGATTCCTGTAAGAATCCCAGGGCTCAAATATTAAGCACACTGTTCGGGGCGGATAGATAGGATCATCCTCCTCTGCTGGAGTAGATGCTCCTACTGTACATGTAAAAAGAAAAAGAAAAACTCCTGCTGTATCAAGATACTGGGCTTGCCTAGTGGCCGTCGCGTTCAGCTCGCTGTTGGGCGGCCTACGTAGGCCCGTCCGTTTCCAGGGGCCACGTGGACGTGCTGCTCTGGCTGCTTGCGCACGCATGATTGGAGCTTTGTCCCGTCGCTACCAGGGCTACATTTGCCGCCACGTATGTGCAAACTCGCTCACAACGTGACAGCGTTTCAGTACAGAAACTGCTTAGCGTGCAGTGTTACACCGTAGATCGATCACACGTTTAGTTATGATTATGAGGAGAAAGGCGAACGCAGTACACATGTGGTGAAATGTGATCCCTCCAGCAACACTTCGCATTCAAATACATTCCTGTCATCTAGTAATTTTTTTTTGGGATATACTCCCTCCGATTCAAAATATAAGATATTTTAAAGTTATGAAGCTAATATATTTAGACCACTTTTAGTATGTAGGTTCAAAGAGGTTCGGAGTAAACCTACACACTGAAAGGGGTTTAGATTAATTCATTACCTTTACAAAGGTAAAACATCTTATATTTTGAAACGGAAGGAGTACAAGTATGCATGGTACAGTTAACTTAGCCTGTACAAACTCATGTTTAAAATAGTTCGTGAAAGAAAGTACAGTATATATTATATATACGGAGTAGTCAAATTCGTTAACGTATGCAATCAGTTATACTCCACTAAACGATGTGCTTATTGCCACTTCTGATCAACCAAACTATGGCACCCTCCCCGCCAAAAATAAATCTCTGGCGCCCTACCGAAAAGAAATATCTCCCATGGTGTCATACATTCGCACACATTATTCATATCTGCCGGCCCAAAAATGACCAAGAATTTCTTGGTGGAGAGATGCATGGTGCACATACACAAAGTCACCGAAAGCAAGGCAAAAGCGAAAACTACTGCAAGAATCAAAGTATCAACCAAACAAAGCCAACACATAGCTCGTGTTCTCCAATAATATGGAGCACCCGTCGTGAACTCATGCATATGATGGCTGGTTCCACTATATGACTACACGAGTCCAGAGTCCTACGGTAGCTTTTACCATAGCGTTCGATCCTACTACCTGCACTTTTTGCTAAAGAATTTTTTCAGTTGGTATACGGTAGTTTGATATATCCGATGCAAGGAACATGCTCTAGATTTATGGGATCGTCCGTTTCTACCAGTGTCAAATCCCTAACTAAGGTAGGCATGCAGTGTGTCATACATTATGTTCGGAATACACATTTCAACCTACAAGGGAGAGAGGAAAGCAATCTAGATGCGATTAGGGTTTACGTCCCTCTCGTCGGCAATATTACTGGTCCAACCCTGCCTCTAGGGGCTATTGGCTCCTTGGAATGCAACAGACCATGGACCCTCGCTGGTTGGAGTGTTATTGTCTCTTTTAGGTAGTTCTAGTGTCCACTTCGAGATATCGAGGTGTTGGCAACACCCTAATATAAGAATAATGTCCTTCCCTCCCTATCCCCGTTCCGACGGTGCACCTAACGCCAATGAAGGACGTGGGAAGTTGTCTTGCTGGCAGATCTTCTGGGATCCTATCGGTGTTCATGTTTGTTGGCTAGGTTGCAAGTATGTCCCTTTCATTCTACGCTCATCATCAGGTGTGTTGGTCCTGGGGGCTTAGCACGGCGTCTTCCTGATTGTCTTCTACAACGATGCTCCTTCATCTCCCTCCATTGCTTGTAATCTTCACTAGGTGGCCCAAGGACTTAACTTTTTTAAATACTTATAGGGATCTATGTACTATAGTTGATTATGATTAATAGATTGGACCTTTTTGCAGGACATCCGTACCCAGGGTGGGTATATATACTAGATCTAGAAAACTCATTTCATAAAAAAATTGTTTTAAAAAATGGTGGCTTGATTAGAAATACTTTACTTTCTTGGATGAATCACTTTGGTGCTCTTGAAATGAGGAATTTCCATGGAGAACAATAAGATGAAATCCCCCTAAGAGTAATCATACATTGTTGATACTTTCTGAACAACTTAATCCATAACATACAAGAGAAATATTGAAAGAGTTCATTGTAGAGCTAATCACATATTAATTAGAAGTGGAGGAAAATAAATGTTAACAACGATCTAGTGATAGGGAGATTTTGGAGGGTGTCAATAAGTATGCTTGTTTTTGTGATATTAATCAACATATAAGTAAATCTTGGCAATGCTAGAAGAGTATTACAGTCCTATATTCACAATACTAAAGATGTGCTTACTAAACACGTGGAGTATTATTAAATGCTTAGGGTTCCAGCAAAGAAAATATTTGCATTTTGGTAAGCAGTTTTGGGATAGTGAGATCATGAAAATAATGATTCTATTGACAAGGTCAAAGTAGTCATTGATTGCTCTTACCATAGAGGGGCTCCCTCATCTGGTGTATTTTATTTTCTATTTAAGATGAAAAATCAATTCAAGATGGTAATGGTGCATTGGGGCGGGTTCTTCCTGGCATAGCTCCTCCAAATTCATGCTCATATCGACATGCATGTACACAAAGATATGTACATGACACAGTTTTGAGCATGTCCTTACGCGGATATCTAAATATCCATGGAGCAAACAAAAACAACAACATCAATAATTTGTACAGCGGAAACACCATGTAATAAAAGTCTAAAACAACAGTAGAAGTCACAAGCACACAATACTTACTTGACCATAGAAAATTATAGCAAAAAATAAGAGGTATCACAAACACACAATACTTACATAATGTCACACAATATGGTCAATACTTAGTCACTACCATGTGGGACACATATGTGAACATGTATCCGACAAGTATCCATGAACCTAAATCTAAAACCATGGCCAAGACTTGAGTTTGTTGGTAAATTTCTATGAAAATACATGGGAAAAAGTTGCCCTCCATGCCCATTTCGAAGGGACATGTTATTCATTGATACCCACATCGATGGATAAAGTTACTACCATTAAAATTGGGAATCTTATAAAGTGGCCTACCATCATAATACAATTATTTAGCCTTGCATGCAAAACAATACAGAATTGTCTCACACTGACACGACACAATACTTACTTTAAGAGGTCTCACACCTCAATAAGAGGTCTCACATGTCACACAACATGGTCAATCCTCACTACTAGAAAAAGGCTACCGGTGGCGCGCTACCCGTGCACCACTAAAATCATGCCACATGTACCTTTTAGTTGTGACGCACCACCTGATGCGCCAGAGGTAGTAAAAGTTAGCCTTGGTGTACCACCCAGTGCACCACGGGTAGGGGTTTTCGGTGTGCCACGGGTACATTTTTGAAAACATCTTTTTTATGAAAATACCCTATTTTTTTGAAAAACAAAAGCAATCGAGTCTCTCTCGCCGCCGCGCCTCGCCAGAGCTCAGGCGTGGAGGGTCGTGGCCGCGCCCACAACCTACAGCCGCATGTAGGTGCGGGAGGTCGTTGTCGCACCGGTCCTTGTTGGCGTTGAGTGGGTACGGGTGGGAGGTGGCAAGCCGAGGCGGTCGGAGGTGCGCTCTAGGATGCCAAAGGATGGTTAGTCGGAGGAGGACGACGCAGTTGGAGGAGGCTAGCGCAGTTGGAGGAGGCTGGCATGGTTGAGGCAGTTAGAGGAGGGCGGCATGGTTGATGCGGAGAAGGGGAAGGTGGAGATGGAGGAAAAAAGAAAGGTGGAGGTTGAGGAGAAGGAGAAGGAGAAGAAGAGGAGGAGGAGAGGAGAAGGAGAAGGAGAAGAGTAGGAAGGAGGAAAAGGAGAGGTGGTAGGTGGCGGGTGGGCATTCAAATTTGAATCTCGCCCAAACTTACCAGTGGCGCACCACTAAGCGATGTGCCACGGGTAAGTTAGCTATTTTTTTTATTTTGTAGCAAAAAACCTTATTTTTGCCATAACTTTTTTCTTTTTCGAATTTTTAGATTCTAAAAAATTGGTAAAAGAACGTAGGTGGTTGCGAGCAGATTTAGAATTTCGCGTATTTTCGTATAAAAAACTTTTTAATTCGGGGCCGTATGCAAAAGTTATGACCGTTTTACCGTGTCATGACCTTTTTTTGCAAAATAAAGTTGAAATCTCATGTTTGTTAATTTTTCTACAAATTAGACCATATTACCTACCTACATTTTAAAGGATTTTTTAAATTTAAAGTATTTTTTTATTTTCTATCATTTTTTGCAAAACTAAAAAGGCGGGAGAAGGAGTTGAAAATTTGCAACATCCTTACCCGTGGCGCATGGCATAGTGTGGTGCGCCACAGATACGTTTACTACTTGTAGCGCACCAGTATGCCATGCGCCACGGGCAAGGAGGCACCCCCGCCTAGCCGGGGCAAAACTTACCCGTGGCGCATCACTTATGACATGCGCCACGGGTACATCCCTATCCATGAGACACACCACTATTTAGGTGCCCCGCGGTTATGTGAACTAGTTATAGCTATTTTCCTAGCTATTTTCCTAGCAGTGACTTAGTCACTACCATGTGTGCCCCTTATGTGAGATAGGCATCCGACAAGTATCCAGGAGCCTAAATCTAATACTATAGCCAACACTTGAGTTTGTCGGTAAATTCCCATGAAAATCCATGGGAAAAATTACCATCCATGCCCATTTCCAATGGACATGTTATTCATCGATACCCACAACGATGGATAAAGTTACCTCCCTTAAAATTGGGTATCTTATAAATCTGGTTCAAAAAGTTGCCTACCATCATATTAGAATTATGTAGTCTTGCATGCAAAACAAAACTTATTTGTCTCACTCTCACACAATACAATACTTGACCACATAAAATTACAACCGAAAAAATAAGAGGCCTCACATGTCACACAACATGGTCAATACTTAGTCACTACCATGTGGGACCCAATGTGAGATGGGTATCCCACAAGTATCCATGAATATAAACCTAAATGCAATCCCAACACTTATGTTTGTTGGTACATGCCCGTGAAAATCCATGGGGAAAATTTGCCCTCCATGCCATTTAAACGGGCATGTTATTCATGGATACAATTGCCACCCTAAAAATTGGGAATCTTATAAATCTGATTTGTTTCATTGGTTTCGAAGCTGGTTTGTAGTGAAAGGAATATGCTCGAGAGGTAATAATAAAGTGGTTATTATTTTATATTCCATGTTTATAATAAATGTTTATTTCTCATACTATAATTATGTTAACCGGAAACGTTAATACATGTGTGTTTAATAAACAAATAAAAGGTTCTTAGTGATGCCTCTCTTTACACTAGCTTGTTGATTAACAGATGATCATGACAATTGATGTTGTTAATAACAAGATCACAACAGGTAGAATGATGTGAAGAACATTCACCCAAAGTATAGTTACATGATCATGTCATTATATTTACACTACTATAACGTCACTCTAAGTAACTCTAATCCTTAGACCATGAGATCACGTCAATCACTGACTCAGAAAGAGTATACATCAAACGTCACTTCATAACTGGGTGATTATAAAGGTGTCATTGGATACTTAGAAAGTGTTAGTCGAGGCTCGTGGATCAAGAGTGGGATTTAGCCATCCTGATGATGGAGAGATATACTCAGGGCCCTCGCGGTGATATCACATTAATATAGCTTGCAAGCAAGTGATAACGATCACTAAGAATGTTATATTGTGGGAACGAGAAAAGAGTAATTGTCAGTAACGGGATCGAACTAGGTATGTATGATACCAAAAGATCGGATCTCGGACAAGTAAAATATCGCGTGACAAAAGGAATTGGTTACTCCGAATAAAGGTTCACGCGATCACTAGTTTATCGTTTGAGCTAGTGTGAGTCATTATGGATCTCTAGGTCCCGCTAATGATTATTGATCGGAGAGTGTCTCGATCATGTCCACTCACCTTGCGAGCCTATAGGGAGACACACTTAAGGGTAGTTGACGCATTTGAGTGGATAGGGAACACCTGAGAAAATACTGGACAACGTAGGAATTGTTCTGATAAAATCTATCAGAATAGTTTCAATGGATCAGAATATTATCAGGGATTGGATTATCAGTGTGTTCATTAAATGAAGTATTTATTTAATGAAGTTTCAATTGAATGAGTCACATTAAATCAAGTGAATTAAAAGGGAGTTTTAATTGCATGACTCTTGATTTTGAATGGAAATTGAATGAGAGATGAGTAGAGCTAAATGGGTGTGAGTAGAGTGCCACCTACATAATTAGGGGAGAGGTGGGGGCACCACCATGGCTGGTGCTCCATGCCCCTTGGGGCTGCCCCCTCACCTATAAAAGGCCCCCTCCTTCTCCTCTCATCTCACTCATTCTCACTTCTCTCATATGCCCTTTGGTTGGCAACTTCCTCCCCCTTCTAGCCTTGTCCATTATCACGAGTATGGTTCTTAGGGAAAGCCCTGCTCAAGATTATCTACATCACCATCACCATCATGTCTTAGTGTTGGCGGAGTTACCGAGGATCTCCTACTTCCACTGACAAGCTGGAGCGAGGGACGTAAGTCGTCACCACACCGTATGTGTGACTGATTACGGAGGAGCTACACTTGTGGCGTTGGCATCACATCCTTGAGGTCGGTCATGTACACTCTACAACAGCCACATTTATTTGTGGGAACGTTATCCCATATTAGGGTTTTCGAGAGTGAGTACATCTAAAACCGTTACAAGTATCGCCTAGATATGATCTTGGTAGTTGCAACCGTAGGATTTTTTTCCATGCAACGGACCCCATCAGTGGTATCAGAGCTATGTCTATGCGTAGATGCTTCATATGGTTAGAACACCTATGAATATATGGGCGATGATGATCATGTTATGGTATCCTTCATGCATTTTGGATATTAGCATCATAGTGGGATGAAGCGTCCTGGACTAACTTTACATGTCCTCGCACATGAGACATGTTCCACGCTTGACATGCAACTAGTTTTGCATAAGTGGCTAGCGGGTCTCTATCTCTCCCACTATAGTTAATATCTGAATTACAAAAGGTTGCTCATAATTTGATTATCATCATTGTGGTTGCATGTTCTTAGGTAAGATCGATTCTATCTTCGAAAGCCTAGAGCCACGTAAAATATGCAAAAGATAAATTAGAATCGCGTCTAGTTTTATTTTTGCTGGGCATGTGTCATGATATGGTAAATATTGTAATTTTAGTATAGTAGGATACTCTCGGGAATTATAACAAAGTAAGTAGGAGCGCCATAGACCTTGGCATTATGCAAATGGAATGATAGAGATCATGCCATGATGCACAAGATAGTGATCAAGTGCAAGAACCATATCATGTCACTTTATGCATATGATGTTTGTTTGCATCTTATTTATACTTATGTCTTGTTTAGATCTTGGCTATAGCATTATAAGATGATCCCTCTCAATAAATATCAAGATAATAATATGTTCTTCCTTAGTATGCACCGTTAAGAAAGTTCGTCGTTTCGAAGCACCATGTGTTGATCGGGTGTGATAGACTCTGCGTTCGCATATAACGGGTGTAAGACAGTTTTACACACACGAATACTAAGGTTCTTACTTGGCGAGCCTACACTAGTAAAAACACGGGTTTCGGTTCGGGGCAGATTCTAGCTCTAGTCCCGGGTGGGTTTTGGGCCAGGACTAGTAAGAGCAATAGTCCCGGTTCGTCTCGGCTCCAACATCTAGGAGGTCGAGGCAGCTCCAGTCCTGGGTCGTTTCGGACCTCTAGTCCTGGTTCGTGATACAGCCCGGGACTAGAGGGCTCGCGTCAGCCAGTCCCATGTGCAGGAGCCTGTAGTCCCGGTTGGTATCACAGCCCGGGACTAGAGGTCAATCACTAGGGATTTCATGCTCTAAAAGTAGAAGGAATTTTAGATGTGTGATTTTAGACAAATTTTGATTAGGCAAAAAGTTACTAAAAATTGAAATGTGTAATTTTAGAGTTTTAGAGCTCAGAATGGAATGAGGTTTTCACTATACTCTATTTTTGTTTTAATGTGATGAACAACTTGTATTAAATTGGTCACTGATCTCTATTCATAATGTTGTGTAATGGTTTTTGATATACTTATACAAAAATGCAGATGGTCTGGACAAGATAGACTTATACAATAATACAAATGTACGGTACTGACCGACACACTAGCGAGTTCATTAATGGCATGCATGAATGATGATAAGTTTCATGAAATTCCGCTCTTTGCAGTGAACACTGATCCAACAACCCTGTTAATTAATGAAGATGCTCCATGGTTACGGTGCAATCAGCAAAGGACACACGCGAAGAAATGATGTGTAATAATATATTAAATATTTAATGTAACTGTGTTCTGAAAATTCAGAAGAAAACATTTATGTAACGTATTGTTCCCGAGCATTCTGAATAGTTTCCAAGATAATCTCTTCATTTAACTGATCTGCTAATCTGGATATGAACTGACTTTCAATAGGCAGTTGTTGATTCATAAGAGAGAGTTAGTATTGCTATTCATTATGGCCAGTTAAGATTATTCCTTCTCCATATCTGTCATACTAAGGGAGAGTTAGTATAAAGTTTTTAAATGAGTGCATACTTAGGCCTACATGCACGACCAAGCTTCTGCATATATTAATATTAAAAATAATCACTTGAGCACTTGAGCGAACTCACAAGAGTACAACAACATCTTCATAGTTCGGGAGGGTTGTAGAGAGACCAACACACAATACATTTATTAGTCATAATCATGTCTAGCCATATAGTACATAGCTTCAGGGTCATCTTCGTCATCGTCATAATCGCTAGGCGCATGCGGAGATACTCAGCCCTTCCCCGGTTTGTGTACGGGGGAACCGAGGACCGTAAACCATGGCATATTCTAGGGTCACCTGCCACTCCAGCCTCGGATTCACGACGCGCGGGGGAGGGGGCTCCTAGATGATGACACCGCTACGCCCGCGCCACCGCCACCCTACTTGTGGCTCTGCGGTGGGTGAAATTGCGGGTACCATAGGCGAGGATGATCTCCCTCGGCGATGTAGTGCATCACGCTAGCGATAGTCCGGTTCGCTCACCACAGACGGCGGCCGGCTTCATTGTGGTTCACCGGGGGTGGGCCATAACCCTTGTACCTGTCGAGCTCCCTTTCCCACCGGTTAGCGAAGAAGGCATTCTAGGTGGTATAGTTGTCGATATCCCAATGGGGATCCATCCGCTGCTCCGACGTGAGCTCGAGGTAGAAGTGGTTCGTGATGGCCGCCTGGCGGGCGGAACCTTGAGGCACAGGAGGGACAGGAACCCCTCCAGCACTCAACATCCAGTCAGCGGGTAGCTGGTAGCCCGACAGGCAGGGGTAGCTGGAGGCGCACATCACCTCGGTCTCCTCGAGGGTCAGAAAGGCCTAGTATGCGGTGTCCATTATTGTCAGAGAGAAAGATATGGATCTGTGAATGTCCATGGTGGTCGGCTTAGATATATAGGGAAAGGGTGGTAAAACATGGCGGGAAGCAGAGGGAAATGGCGGGAAAGCATGGCGCGTTGCTTGACGGCTCTGAGATTGGCGGGAAATATCTTTAGTTCCGGTTAGTGGCTCCAACCAGAACTTCCAATGGGCAAGAAGATAGGGGATGATCCTCACTAAAACTTGCATTCGATATGTGAAGAAACATCATATTGTGAGTATAAAAATGATTTTTCCAAAATAATATGAGCATTAGATCATGTACCTGTAGTTCAAACCGGACCCACTTCCTCCCGATTCAACAGACATTTGTATTTTTTACCAGGGGTGGATGGAAAGGTTTGAGATTCCCTGGTTGGGACACTGTTCATGTAAGGTGGTATACTATTTTTAAAAATTGGGGTGGTAGCATTTTGAATCGACCATTTGGTGTTTCTTCACAAAACGCCTCGATTTTGGCACTCGAAAAATAGAAAAAGGCTTTTCCATGTGACGAAAAGGAAAACTTCCTCTTGCAACATTGTTCGGCATTCTAAGATATACATGCGTGCACAATATGGGCACACTATCACAACTATGCCGCGATTCTAGCCATAACATTGGTCATTTGGACCGAAAATCCATGAAATCTTGAACATGATAGATCATTTCTGTGAAGGTTTTTTCAAGATGCAATAATATACCAAGTTTGGTATTTTTACTTGCAACCATGTCACATAATATGACACCACACGAAGGATTTACATTATTCGGACCGTTTTTGAATTTCTTATGCCTGTTTTGAAATTTTCCCATTTCAAACTATGGTCAAAACGACGGGCATGAAGATAGGGGATGAGCCTCACTAAAACTTGCATAGGATCTCCAAAGAAACATCATTTAAACTTGCATTCTTTATTTAAAAATGATTTACCATAAAAAACTTTTTATGATTTACCATTTAAAAGCCCTTTTAAAAATGATTTACCATATTAAATAATTGAATTCTCGTAAAAAATAAATTATATTTTTATTAGATAGATATTTCTTTTATAAACATTTTGATATGCTATATATATTAGATAGATATTCTTTATTTATTTTATTAACATTTTAATATGCAATAAGACGGGAACTAGAATTTATACTTCAAAGTTCAAAAATAATTTTCGAAAGGCCCTTTAGTCCCGGGTCGTGGCATGACCCGAGACTCAAGCTCAACCTTTAGCCCCAGGTCATACCACGACCCGGGAGTAAAGACCCTTTAGTCCAGCATCGTGGCATGACCCGGGGCTAAATGCCCTCACCATATAACCCACCGGTCCTTCTCCCCCGAAATCCCATCTCCATTCTCGATCGAGCTAGCGGAGGAGGCGCCACACCGACCTGACCCCGGCAGGCTCCCCAAATCATGCGGTGATCCTCGCCGTTTGACCAATCGCACCGTCCCCTCGCCGCCACCACCACCAACCGCGCTTTGCACCGTCGTTCGCGTGTGCCCTAGACGCCAGCACCGGCCACCACCCGCGTTGCCGTCATCCGTGCGTGCCCCGATCGCCAGCACCACACCACTCGCGCCTCCGTCGTCCGCGCTCATCCCGGCCGCCACCACCACCATGTCGTCGCGCCAGAGAAGCCCGCTCCACCGACCGTCGCCCACTGCAGTTAGTACTTTCGTCCCTGTTCTTCCCATCCACGGACGGATCCCCTGTTAGATGTACAACCAAATTTTCTATGTCATTGAAGTGGTGGAATTGATAGAACTCTATGTGACGAGGGTTAAACTCATCAATGCCCATTTTATGGACTTGGGTTTTGGAGAAGGAGGGAGCACTGTAGGAATCAATCGGCTAGCAAACAAGCACATAGGGACGCAAGGTTTACCCAGGTTCATGCCTCATAGAGGATCCTACTCCTACTTGTCTGCTCTTGGAATTATCGAGGGAGTCGAAAGTTACAGGGGTGCGCAGATGCGATCTGGCAAGGTTGTGGAAAACACAGGTAGCAGGTCGAGTCGGTTACAAGTTAGGGTTTGTCCCTTTAAACTTTCTATCTTTGAACTTGATGTGTGCTGCAAGCAGTCGGAGTTTTCTTTGGTCACCCGAATCTTTGATTGGGCCCTAGTAACGCCATGGGCTTCTGCCATATTGGACCGTATATACCAAGCTCGAGTACCTGTAAGGTATGCCCACGTCAGTAGCCCTTGAGTGTCTAGCTGAATCACAGATTCGAGTGGAGACTTATGAAGTCTTTCGAGTGCATATCTGAGCATATTTTCGAGTGCTCTAACTTGTGTCATAGGGATTGTTGATATACGTGCCAGATTTATCCGATGTATCGGGATCAGTTAACTGCCTTAGGGCAAAACAACGCAATCTACTCAAACTCGAGTCCCCGGACTCGAATTTGGAAAAGTGTTGGCGTAATTCGACTCAGGCCGTGGAGGTCTTATAGAGTCAAATCTCAGTGTGTAAGTGCGAGTACTCGACGCGTTCGTCAAGGCTTATTCATCATACCTGTAGGCACGGATTGTTTCTGGTAGAGCGCAACAGGTGCATTGCCAGGCCTTCTTCAGGTCTTATCTTCACGCTGCAAGCGTGGCATCTGATTTTTTGTCATCGCGGAGATGATTCGGGTGACCTAGGAGACGCGGTATCTTTGTAGGGAAAAATATGAGGCGGAGTCACCGAATTTATCAAATGTGGATGTAGTCAACACATAGTTTATGTATAAGAAAAAATCATAGGGTGCGCGATCAGCGCTCCCTATGGGAGTAGCCCCCGAGTGCCTATTCGAGTCCTAGACTCGAATGGGGACTATAAGTATTTTGTGACTGCTGTCGTCTTTTGCTTGTTACAGTCGAATATGCTTTCAGCGCTCCCTATGGGAGTAACCCAAAGTCCACAATCGAATTGTTGATTTGAGTGAGAAAATATATCCGCGTATTGCTTGGATGTCGTACAAAGTTCCTAGGGTGCGCGGCTAGCGCTCCTGTTAGGAGTAGCCCCCAAGTGCTTGGTCGAGTCGAAGACTCGAGTAAGGACTAGTATAGTAAAAAATGTGCTCCTGCTAGAGTTAATGATGTCAGTGCTGACGGTGAGATGACCTCAGTTGCCCGCGTGAGCGGTTTTGACGGGACGCGACGAGTAGCGGGTCCCATTTTCTAACTTGGAGTTGACCAGGCATGTGTAATCTTCTGGTTTAACTGTGTCTCCTCGATTCTCGTGCGTAATGGGAGGAGTGGAGTGAGGGTTCGTGGTTTACCCTTGCCATGCATCGACACTGATTTGTGCCACACGTTAGGTTGGTTTTCTCCTGGCCGTTGGATGGCATCTTTGATGAGGTTAAGTAGAGGTCCAACATGCGGTAATTTCCCCACATCTTCTTCTCACTCGTGCACTTCCACCATTGCTGTTCTTGCTGTTCTATTGCTCTCATCTTCCTTGTGGCACTAGACCAACTCCGTGCTTTCTCGAGCTACTTCCTGCGCTCCCACTGCAAGCGCCATATGGGGAAGAAGAACGGAAGCTCTGCCGCTGGATCTACAGCAGCCACTGCTGCGACCAAGAAGAAGGATGCCGCCACCATGGGCACCAGCGCTGTCGCCGCGGCTAGGAAGAAGAAGGGCCCGGGGACCCGCGTCACCAATGGGTCGTGGCGCCCATCCGTCATCAAGCCCTCAGAGCTTTTCACCGAGCGCCAGGATGGAGCGCTCTTTGTCGCGGAAGATGACTCCCACGTTCCTGGCGATGAGGTAATCCCCAGTCCTCCTGCGGGGTTCGAGTGATGTTCCTTGCTTTCATCATTCGTGGTCTTTCTCTCCCCCTTCACCCCTTTGTGAGGGGGTTGCTTTGTTTCTACGGGCTCTAGCTGCACCAGCTGACCCCGAATTCTATTCTCCACATCGCCTGCTTCATTACTCTTTGTGAGTGCTGGATCAGAATCGAGCCACACTTTGGCCTCTTTAAAAAACTCTTTAAGGTCAAACGTCAGTCGGGTTCGGGTTTAGTAGTCTATGATATAGGAGGCTGCAGGATCCACATCGACTCCAATGTCACTTATTTCTCCATCAATCTCACTGCATTTTCCAAGGGTGAAGGGAGAACTGGTTCTACATCCGCGACCAGAAGGTCGACGGAGAGCACTACGGACTCGCGCCCTTTGATCCGGTGGCGGCCTGCAAGAGGAGGAGGTCGTGAAAAACGTTGTGATGCCCGGCGAAGTCGAGGAATCAGAGACTCTGTATCAGCGTGTCTACGACCTCGAACGCCACATAGGCAAAAAAGTAGGTGGTGCTGATCTCATTCGCACTTGGATGTGTTGCCGAGTACAGCCTCTGCAGGACAGGGTGCATACAATGTGCTGCTGGATTGGTACTGGTGATGTCACTCACATCTCTGCAAAGAGCATTTCTTCTGGCGAAGTAGACAAGAGGTTTTGACTGCTGACCAAGTACACCACCAAGGAGGATCTATCGGGTGACTTAGTCGTGCCTCCATTCTACGCAAGCCATCCTCCACTTGAGGTGGACTTCCTTTTGAATGTTCTTCATATTTTTGATTACTTGCTCATTGTAGCTTATACTGATGCTTGGTTCTGATTCTTAGGACTGGAAAGTGGCCGCCAACTTGCCTCCTCAGCCTGAAGGAATAATTCCGTCTGAAGTGGAAGAAGAGGACGAGTCGGGCTCCACCATCCCTTTTGGGGAGGAGCAGGAAGCCCCCGAGTCCAGTGGGCACGGGACTCGCAAGCTCTCCCGTAGTCAGGATTCAGATGCCTCATCACCGACAACGCCGGAGGGTCCTCCTACTGATGTAGAGGAGCCAATCCCTGCCATGCCACGGCTCCTCCCTCACGGAAGAAGCTGAGGTTGCCGAAGGAGTCATCTAGAGATTTCTTTGACCTCGAGAATTTTGACGGGTAAGTCTTTATATGTTTGTGAGTTTGTCTTGTTTTTCTCAACAAAAAAAAACCTTTCTAAAGTGGTGTTGGATATTCTGGCAGTCAAACAGTGTCGTCGTCCTCCGACGACTGTCAATTTGTAAAGGAGTCCGGAGTCGCAAACTCCAAGAATAAGGAGGTGGCGGTACGATCTCCTGTCCTTCGGTGGCATCCCACTCCGGTGCCAATTCTTCGAGTTCTCCCCACACTGGGGGGCACCAGATTGTTTCTCGGACGTCGATTTTGAAGGAATCTTTGGAGTCCCTGGGGGAACACGTGAGTTTTTCTGTTGTCGCTGGCAGTCGAATTTTTGTTAATGATCACACTTCTTTTTCTTTGGTGTAGCCTATCTTGAAGAATTCTGCTTGCCTCGCTGAGCAGATCGTTTCCTTAGGTCGACAGCATGCTATGCTGGATAACCGCCATCGATCTGTTGAAGGTGAGCTTTATACTTTGCTTCCCGCTCTTCTTGTGTAGAGGTTGGTGAGCTCAGGTTTTGCCATTTTTGTCCCTTGTAGGTGAGCATAATGAGTTTCTTCGTCGCGTCACTTCCCTCAAAAAGGGACTTGCCGCAGTGGAGAAGAAACGGAGGAGGCAGTCGAGGCTCTTGAGGAGTCGCAAAAACACGAGGAGGAGTTACGTTCCTCCACCACCGAGAGGGAAAAGTTGTTCGTAGAACAGCTCTTCTCTGTCGCAAAAGCACTCTCAGGTAGGATACTGCCTCACTTGCAATTTCCAATGCGTTTTGCCTGCATGTTGCTATGCTGATATGTGTATTCTTCATATGCTACCAGCGTGAGCTTTGACGCCTAGGCCTTGACTCGCGTGGATGCCTTGGCTGGTGCCGTGGCCGCAGTCGAAGATACGCTTGGAAAGTCCAAGGGCATGCTGAGCCGCCTTCGAGAGGAGATGGTTCCCAAGGCCAAGATGATCGAAAATCTTGATGGCTTGGTGGAATCCTTCACAGAGGGCATCCCGATGGACTTCAAGAATGCGCAGAGGTCAGTTGGCGCGACCATGGCACTCGCAATTGCACAAGCTCACGGCGTGGAACTGGACCCCAGCAAAATCTCCGAGGCGATGCCGGTCACCGCGGATGGCCAGTAGGTAGTGTTCGCTCCTTTAGCCGGTAGTTGCAGTAAATATGGGCCTCGGCTCATTGAAACAGTCGCTAGTTACTTGGCGGAGCTACAGCAAGTGAAGGAGGCAAAGGTTGTGGCATCTGGGGCTACAACTAGGAAGTCTGTGGCGTCGGAGACTATCACAGATTCGAGGAAGCCCCCGAAGTCGAAAACGAAGCTTTAGAACATTCCCTAGCTGCTTTGTGTAATAGCCTAGCTTTCCTTTGCTGAATTGTATTCTGTGGGGGTACCCCTTTTGATACTTGTTGAATTTGAATGCACTTCTTCCTTTTATTGATGGATGGTTGGCCGTATTCGCCTCTTGCTTTGGCTGTAATAGGGTCCTTCAAGTGGTCCTCTTGACTCTCCTCCCACTGATGAAACTGTGGCACGACCGTGTTCAAAGGTGGAGGAGCTATCGCTGCTTGTGCGACTACTCGGTCGCATAAAGAAGTTGGAGCGAGAGTTGCCCATGATCCGTGGTAATGCGGACGTGTGGAAGTTGAAGGCTGAGAAGGCTAGCACGCGCGAGAAGTACCTCCTGGGTAAAGTTTCTCAATTGAATGAGAAATTCAAGTGTTAGATCTCTAGCTTCTTATCCTTTTCTTTAGTCATTTGCAGGGACGCTTTGTCCTTATGCTTTTCTCTTCTTCTTGTAGTTGTTAGCGCTCGTCACCCGTAGGATGAGAGGGATCAAGTTGCGATTCGCCTGAACGACCTGACCTAGGAGCAGCTACAAGCTAGCGAATACTTCTGGGTGGAGCACGATCGTGTAGTTACGTTGGCGACACTACAGGATCGTGCATCGCGAGTGCTGTAGTGCTTGAAGAAGGCGCAATCGTGCCTTAGGCATATTTTTCAGGCGATGTTTCCCCTAGATGTAGTGCCTTTGATCTTGCTAGCTTTACTGTCAAAGTTTCAAGATATCAGCACGGTCCGCGAGTGCGTGTGCCAGTAGTTGGTCACGGGTGCCAAGGCTGCATTGGCGCTTGTTCGCCTGCATCGGTCATATGTGGATGTCGCAGCTGTTGCCGTTGGACCATCGCCTCCGCCAGAAGGGATGACCTGGAATATGGTGCCACATTACCAGGCGGTTGATCGGCCAGCCGAGGATATTGTCGATTTCTTCGAAGATCAAACAAATGTCCTCCTTTTGCAGCAGTAATGTAGTATGGACCTCCACATGGACGTATAGGTGTTGTAAAGTTCATATAATTGTGCTGGGTGTTTTTGATACCTATTATTGTGTAAACAACTTGCTAGCTTGTATGTTTTTCGAGTGTATGCTAATATGCAGTTCCTTTTCGTTAGCCTGACGTATATTCATCCTAGCACCTTGCCAACCTGTCAGGTGCATTGCAGCTGGGTTGGTTTTATCAAGGGTTCGATTGATAGCATGTCAGCTACTCAGGATACTGCATTGTTTTTGGAACGATGTGTAAAGGGTGGCGCAGCCACCGAGTGAGATACTTGCAAAGGAAAACAGAAAAACACAAAGTTTGGGGCACTTAGCTTTATTTATTCGCAGAATATCACGAGGTATAATGTATGGCTGAGTAGCCTGGCTGAACAGCCTCATTTGTAAAGTAAAAACATCTAAGGGTAGAAACGGTGCAGCTATGCGACGTTCCAGGGATTAGAGTATGCGACTCCACTCTCTAAATCTTTAAGGCCATAGGCGCCACCTGGGATTACTTCGGTAATCACATAAGGTCCTTCCCAAGGGGACTCGAGCTTGAGGTTCTCTTGTTGCTTCAGTCGCAGGACCAGATCTCCTTCGATGAAGGATCTGGGGCGTAGCGTTCTGTTGTGGTAGTTGTGGAGGTTCTGCTGATAGATTGTGGATCTCTCTGCTGCAATCTCGCGTGCCTCATCGTGGAGGTCGATGGAGTCTTCGAGTGCGAGGGTGGATTCAGCCTTGCTGTATGCTACTACCCATGGGGCTTTGTAGCGCACTTCTACGTGTAGTACCACCTCGGCACCATGTACCATGAAAAACGGAGTGTAGCATGTGTAGCCGTTTGGGGTTGTGCGCATGCTCCATAGTACTGATTGCAGCTTGTCGGACCAGCACCCGGCAGCTCTTTCGAGTGGTCGAAGGAGCCTTTTCTTGATCCCGCTGCAGACGAGGCTGTTGGCCTTTTCAACTTGACCGTTGGTCTGGGGTGCACCACTAAGGCGTAGTTGATGTTGATTACCAGTTTTTCACAGAAGCCCTAGAATTCATTTGAGGTGAAGTTTGTTCCGTTGTCAGTGATGATATTGTGCGGCACCCCAAAACGGAAAATGATGGACTCGAAGAATTTAACGGTGCTGGCTCCTGATTGCTTTGTCACTAGCATAGCCTCAATCCACTTGGTGAATTTGTCGACTGTGACGAGGAGGTAGATGTATCCTCCAGGTGATGACTTCTGGAGCTTGCCGACCATGTCGAGTCCCCATTGCGCAAAAGGCCAAGCCACATGTATTGGCCTGAGCTCCACGCTAGGTGCGTGCGGCTTGTCCACGAATCGTTGGCAGGCGTTGCAACGCTGGACGATGTCCTTGGCATCGTGCATTGCCTTTGGACAGTAGAATGCAGCTCATAGAGCTTTGGCGACGAGGGCACGACTATCAGCGTGATGCCCACAAGTGCCTTCGTGTATGTCGAGGAGGATGGCTCTTCCGTCCCTGTTGGATACGCAACGTTGAAGGACTCCTGTGATGCTGCGCTTGTATAGTTCGCCATTGATGAGGGAGAATGCCTTGGATTGTCGTGCTATATGACGCGCATCTGTTGGGTCATCTGGTAACCTTTTACTGAGCAGGTGTGTGATGTATGGTTGCGTCCAGGATGGCTCTATCATCATCACCTCCATGGGGTCTTCGAGTCCTGTGTCTGGCTCCATGTTGTCGAGTGCCATTGGCTCGTTGGGTGGCGTAGCCCTCGAGTCCTTTATCATGCTGGTTTTATGCTCTAGAGCCTTTGGCTTAATGGAGCGCTCGTAGATGCGCTCTAAAAATACTCCGGGTGGCACCTAGGCACAAGTGGAGCCGATGTTGGCGAGTATGTCCGCTTCCTCGTTGCTCCCGCGGCCTACGTGCCGCAACTCGCAGCCGTCGAAGCCCACCTCAAGTGTGTCGTAGAGGTCGCGGTAGGCGATCATGTTGTCGCTCAGAGCATCACACTCGTTCATTGTTTGGTTGACCACCAGTTTGGAGTCGCCGTAGATAACGAGTCGCTTCGCGCCATAGGCTTTTGTCCATACGCATCCCATGGAGCAAGTCTTCATATTCAACTTCATTGTTGGAGGCGGTGAACTGCATTCGCAGAACGTACCTCATCTTGTCACCTTGCGGTGATGTCAAGATGACGCCTGCACCAGCTCTCTCCTTGCGTTTGGACCCCTCGAAGTGCATTGTCCATAGATATGATATGTCTACCTTGTCGGGGAGCTGGTTTTCCATCCAATGCATGAGGAAGTCCGGGAGAACTTGCGACTTGATCGCGTCGCGCTTATTATATGTGATGTCTCATGCGGACAACTCTATCCCCCAGAGGACGACTCGTCCAGTGGCGTCGGGATTGTTGAGTATGTGCCCAAGTGGGGCGTCGTTCACAACTACGATTGGGTGCTCCTGGAAGTCGCCTGGCTATCATGAAGACGCCGTACGCTAGCTTTTGATAATGCGGGTACCGCTGTTTTGTTGGTGTGAGCACGTCGCTGAGGTAGTAGACTGGGCATTACACCACATGGACCTTATTTTGTTCGGCTCGCTCCACTATGAGCACAGTGCTTACCACCTGGTTGGTGGTGGAGATGTATAGCAATAGCGGCTCCTTTTCGCGAGGTGTTACCAATACCGGCGAGGTGGACAATAGATGCTTGAGGTCTTCGAATGCTTCTTGTGCTTCGTCTGCCCACTCGAATTTGTTAGTTTTGTGGAGAAGTTGGTAGAAGGGCAGTGCCTTTTCACCCATTCGACTGATGAATCGACTGACCGCCGCAATTCACCCAGCCAGCTACTGGACGCCTTTTACATTCTTCAGCTTCTCCATGGCCAATATGGCCTTTATTTTCTTCAGGTTGGCCTCGATCCCTCTTGCGGAGATGAGATACCTGAGCAGTTGCCTAGATGGTACGTCGAAGGCGTATTTGTCCGGGTTCATCTTGATCCGGTAGCGATCGAGGTTATCGAAGGTCTCGTGGAGATCGTCGAGTAACGAAGCTTCCTCCTTGGTTTTGACGATGATGTCGTCGATATAGACTTTGATGTTGCAACCTATCTGGATTTTGAGGCAGGCCTGCATACACTGCTAGTAGGTGGCTCCTGCGTTTTTCAGCCCGAAGGGCATCATTGTGTAGCAAAAGACACCAAAGGGCGTTATGAACGCCGTTTTCTCCTGGTCCTCCTCCTTCATTCGAATTTTATGATAGCCTAAGTAGGCGTCGAGGAAGCAGAGGCGCTCGCATCCCGCAGTGGAGTCGATTATTTGATCGATCTGTGGCAATGGGAAGTGGTCCTTTGGGCAATGTTTGTTCAGGAAGGTGAAGTCCACGCACATCCACATGATATCCATGTCTTTTTTAGGAACGAGCACGGGATTTGCGACCTAGGTGCTTTCCTTGATCTCGCGTATGAAATTAGCGTCGAGGAGTCTATTGACTTCCATACCGACCGCTTTTGCCCTTGGTTCAGACAGTCACCGTATTGTTTGTTTGGTTGGCCTTGCTTTAGGATTCACGTTGAGTGAGTTTTCGGCGAATTCCCTGGGAACTCCTGGCATGTCCGCTGGACACCAGGCAAAGATTTCCTAGCTCTCACGATGGAATTAGACGGGCGCGAGTTCCTATGTGGGACTCAGGTTGTTGGCGATGAGGACCGTCTTGGTCGGGTCTGTTGGGTAGACCTGGACTTTCTTGGTGTGCACCGACATGACGAAGGATTGGTCGGGTGAGCTTGGTTTGCTTAGGGGAGGAAGACTATTGTCTGTCGACTCCTTCAACCTCGCCAGTTCCTCTTGCATGCCGAAATACTGGGAAATTCTGTTGAATGCCCTATCACAGCTATCAGATCTCTTGAAGCTTCTGTTGACTGTGATAATGCCGTTTGGGCCCGGTACTTCATCTGTAGATAGGCGTAGTGTGGTACTACCATGAACCTCGCGAATGCGACACGTTCAAGGATGCAGTGGTGTTGAGAGGGCCAGTCAACAACTTTGAATTCGATGCGTACTCGTAGAAAATTTGCCGGTGTCCTGAAGATGACGTCGAGACTGATCTTGCCTAGGGGGTATACGCCCTTCCTTGGGACGATTCCGTGGAAAGTCGTGTCTGAAGTTTCCAGACATGACAGAGGAATTCACATTGCACGCAAGGTACTTGCAAACATGAGGTTGATGCCGCTTCCGCCGTCCATGAAGACGCGACTCATCTCGAAGCCTCCAATCTGTGCCTCGAGTACTAGGGGACAGTGGCCTGGGCGAGGAACTTGGCGCGGGTGATCGCTCTTGTTAAAAGTGATGCAGGACTCGCTTCCACTGAGGTACTCAGTGGTGGAGGGCGGAGAGTTCATCGCTAGATTGACTTGGCGAGTGATTGATTTCTGCACTCAATTTGAGGAGCGACCTTTTTTGATCATCCCCAAGTTTCCCAGGGCTCGTGGGTATGGCTCGCCTCCATGGTTCTAGACTGGTGCAGCCACAGGTGGTGGTGGCCCGGGTGGTGGTGGATGTGCTCCATGAGCCACAACGCCTGGGGCAGCCCCATAGCCTTGGTTTATCGCATCGCGATTCATCTGGGCCAGGCCTTCATGGAGCTTTTTCTTGCGATTGTGCTCCACGCGGAAGTCCTTTGGAAGGTGGCTGGACTTTTTTTGCGATTGTGCTTGTCGATGTAGAAGTGTATGTTGCATGGTCCGGATAGTTTGTCCTGGATGGATGTTCCAGGTGCCTCATCGCGAGTGCGGTGCTGCCACACTTGCGTGGTTTTTCCGCTGTCACGGTATCCACCACAGCGGTATCCTCTGTTGTGGTTGTCATCGTATTTGTCGGCGTAGCGAGCCGCGACCATGTCGACTTCTTCGCATTCCTCGTATCCACGCATTCGATGTTTTCCTCGGCGATCGCGCCTGCAGCCGAGGTCGTCATCATCATCGGAATGGACACGGTTTTTTACGAGTCCTCTCCATCGGCCCACCTATTCGCGATCTCCATCAGGTGGTCGATTATCTTGAGCTTCGATCGGCCAAGATCCTCCCTGAGCTATCTTCGGTGCACGCCGTTATTGAACACGTCGATTGCATGATCCTCTGAGATGTCTTCTACAATTTTTTTGATGATGGAACATCTCTAGATATACGATCGCAGTGGCTCGTCAGTCTTCTGGTAGAAGCCTCACAATTATTCGATTGATGCGGGCCTTTTGTAAGTGCCCTTGAAGTTTCATACGAAGTTGTAGACTAGATCTTCCCAGTTGCGAATTGATCCGCGCGGGAGATTGTTGAGCCACGCATGGGCGACACCTTGCAGTTGTAGCTAGAGGCATTGCATCGCCGTGCTTGTGGTTCCGCCATGCAACCTGATGGAGGAGATGTGATCCTCCAACTAGATCTTCGGGTCCTGCAGGTCGTCGAATTTCGGGTTCTCTGATGGGAGTTTAAACACCTTTGGCATTTGCTTCTGCCTGATGGCTCTACTGAAGCAGCTGGCGCCGTAGATCTCCATGCCATTATCTTCCGAATCAGTCGAACGGGCATGCCTTGCGTGCATCCTGACGACCATGCTCTGCGTGATGTCATCACACGCTTCGTAGTCGTGGTCGTGCTGTCGTGAATGGTGCCGTCACGACAAGTCGTGGCTGTTGTCGCTGGAAGAAGGTGAAGAGTAGCGTTTTGCCAGAGCCTTGTTTTTCTTTGGCTCCGGCATTGGATCCTTGATGAGGGCAGCTTTGACTATCCCTAGGACCACGATCGTAGATCGGTGCATGGCATCCCGTGGGTCCCCAGCCGGTGGCTGGTTGTTGAGAAGGTACATGGTGGCCGCCTTCACTGCCGCCTGTGGTGTCTTTGGGAGCACATTACCCCGCGTATCCACTATCATAGACGAGAAGTCGAGGACTCGTGTGTCTTCTTCTCGCTCCTTATCAATGAGATGGGCCATTCAAGAGCGTATCTTGGCAGCCACATGATCATTACCCTTGGAGGAGGATCCTTTCATGGAGGAGAGTGGAGCTCGCCGAAGGCTCGACTCGTCCGCCAACCTTCTGCGCTAGTCGAGCTGGGGTGATTACTTTTTGCTGACACTTGTAATCTTCCTTGAGCAACCAGTGGTAGCCCATCAGCATGTCTTGCAATGAGTTTGGTGGCAGGGGATTGCCCTGCAGGGCCTCTCGACAGCTTGCCCACTCGGCGTCATTGAGCTTGATCAGCATGTGCTCTTCAGTATGCTCGTTCACAGTAAGATGTGGGTGAGCTTCCGTTCCGTTGTTGGTAGGTGCGCCGTTGGCGGGACCACCGTTCATGACTGATATACCACCGCCAGTACCTGTGTTTTCTTGAGTGCTGCCATTCTCACCTGTGTTGACGACGGTGCACATGTAGTGCTTGGGGAAGTTGTTGCTTCCACAGCTTTTAGATCTGGAGCCATAGGCTCCATCTTCTGTGGCCAGATTGCCCAGATCGGATCCGCGACTGCTATCGCTGATCGTATTGCTGACTGCTATCGAGGCGTTGAGTTTGCTCAGGGTGCCGATCGGCGGTGGAAACCACGATGCTGGAGCAATCGCGGGAATCTTTGGCTGGTTAGGGAGGTGAAGTGTGCCCAGCTGGCCAACTTGGAAGCGTAAGCTCCCGATCGCCATGCCGATCCCATCGCCCACGGACTCGAAATCCGGGTGAGTCACCGGCGTGTGCACTATGAAGTCGAAGGCACCAAAGAGGAGGCGAATCTCTGCTGTTGCAGAGTTGTAGATCGCAGTTGATGGGGCCGAGGAAGCCGCAACATCAACACTCCTAGTTCCCACAGACGACGCCAATTGACGAGGATTAAACTCATCAATGCCCATTGTTATGAACTTGGCTTTTGGAGAAGGAGGGAGCACTGGAGGCATCAATCGGCTAGCAAAGCACACAGGGACGCACGGCTTACCTAGGTTCAGGCCTCGTAGAGGACCCTACTCTTGCTTGTCTGCCCTTGGAATTATCGAGGGAGTCAAAAGTTATAAGGGGTGCGCAGATACGATCTAGCAAGGTTGTGGAAAAATAGGGTTGTGATCTTTTTCCTCGCCGCCCCCTCCTAGCCTTTATATAGATAGGCTAGGTCTCAGGTAGCAGGTCGAGTCTGTTAGAAGTTAGGGTTTGTCCCTTTAAACTTTCTATCTTTGAACTTGTCATGTGGCGCAAGCAGTCGAAGTTTCCTTCGGTCACCCAAATCTTTGATTAGGCCCTGGTAACGCCGTGGGCTTCTGCCAGATTGGAGAGTATATACCAAGATCGAGTACCTATAAGGTATGCCCACGTCACTATGTTTCTTCTTATTTTATGTAATCAGTTTCACCTTTTAGGATATTTCTCTAAAAAAACTCCTAATATATTGTTCTACAATACATAATTTATACTTTTACCTATGTTACCACTTGGCTTTTCTGTTTTGTATTAGTTAAGATGCGTGATATTTTAATATTTTAATATTCGTCTTTGATCAAGAATTATTTGTATTTGTATAGTATTTGTAGTAGTACTAATTAGTAGTAGTATTAGTTGTAGTAGTAGTAGTAGTATAGTGGTAGTAGTAGAGTATTATTAGTAGCATTAGTAGTAGTATAGTGGTAGTGGTAGTGGTAAAAAAGGTCACCTTTATGTAGATATGAGCAAGGAAATGGTAAAAAATATGAGGCCCTATTTTTTACTCATATTTTTTACCATCTATTTGCTCATATCCACATAAATATGACCTTTTTAGTACATTGCTCATTTCTTACTCTTTCTTTTTCTAACTTGTTTTACCTTTCTTTCTGCAAATATTTAAGTGATGGAGCGCACCAACTCCGATGGCAACGATCTTATTATGGGCATTATAAATGGTGAAATAGCTATTAATATTTCTAGAATTGAACCTCGTACTGGAGAAGTTGTTGTAGACGAGGATGAGATATCGTAATTTCTAAATGCATCTAGTGATGGACAGCAGGTAGAACAGGTGGACGAAGGGCAAACAAACAACGATGATGAAGGGCAAACAAACAACAATGTTGTCCCCTCGACAACAACCGGCGAGGTATATATATATTACGCCTCTTGTGACTAGATGCATTAATTGATATATATATATATTAATCACTCTTTCTTCTTTTAGCCCTACGGATCGAGGTAATCGATAGCAAGAACGAAACGAGGCCCAAACAAAAAGTTGGATGGTAATCAAAGGTTCACCATCGATGAAATAGATGATAATGGAGAATCGATTGCTTCAAAGGAGCAAGTGAGGATGGTTGTAAATCAATGCAGAGTGATTGTTAGGGACAACCTCCCGATCACCATTCAAGAATGGATTAAGCCAAAGAATGTAGGTGAAGAATTCACTAGTTATGTTGATGATGATGATGCCAAAGATGACCTTTGGCAAAAGCTCATAGCAAATTTCAAACTACCTCTAGAGTATGAAGAATTCGAGGCAGATGGTACTATCCCAATTCCGGATGGGCTTGAAAGAAGAGATAGTCAAGGAGTAGGCTCTAATGAAGATGGCCGAACTATTCCGAAACTACAAGAAATCTTTATACACAAAATATGTTGCGAAAAAGATAACTCCAAAGTTTACAGGATCACTAGAAAAATTGAGAGAATAGTGGCCCGATTTTGTGAAGTATAAGGAATCTTCTATAGCCAAGGCAAGGTCAGAAAAAATAAGGAAAATGCTAAGAAAAATAAATACCACCATAAAATGGGGGGCATGTGGCTACGAGATTGTCGTGCCTAAGTGGGAAGCTATGGAGTCCGACATGAGGGCTAGAGTTATCACTCCAGGTACAAATGGATGGCCCGAGAGGTCAAAGCATTGGTGGTACGGGCAGAGGGAACGTTGAACCCAGAAACAGGGGCGAAATTTTTTCGAGATAACTTCTAATACCCTTCAATGCACTTGTTAAATCAATGGTCGATGCTCAAGTGGGATTTGGCCTGAGAGAGAGAATGACGAGCAGACACGCGCCCTCAGGAATCCTAAAAAAGGTGGATGAACATGAGGCAAAGGCGTCGGTGTTACGTGGAAGAAAGGGTTTCCCGAGTACGATGATAGTTACAGAAGCTGTAAGAGAAAGAAGGACCGGGAGGCAGACCAGATCGGGAAGATAGAAGAGGAACTAGCTAGGATGAAGAAGCTGGTAGTGGAAGCACTTAGCAAAAGGTCATCTCAGCCGTAGGAAAATCCTGCATTAGATAATATCCAGCGGAGAAGCAGCATGGCTTCCACGGAGGTCCAGGCTGATGATCATGCACTGCTGGAGGATACACCGGCGCCTCACTACCCCTTGGATGACGTCAGATGGATGACATAATGTGAGCTACATTAGCCAGTGAACAACCTATCCTTCAAGGTGGCGAGTCCACCATTCACTTCTGATTCCACCTGGCTATGCTCGTGTCTTGGTGGGTGACCTAGTGGAGGGGTATCAGGACCTAGAGATTGAAATCGCTACACCTGAAGGCCATAAGAAACTGGGAGATGTAAAGTGCCACATCATTCTATGGCAAAAGAAGTACATCATGTTTCTAGGCTCGGTGCCAAGGCCACCGACTCCGAGGAATCCAAGTACACCCCCCGATGATCATCAACCTCCAAGTCCACCCCTTGAAGAGAGGGATGCCGATCGCTATAGCGCGACTACATCTTGATCTTTGACTCCGCGCAATACTACATCATTGAAAAAACGGAGGGCCGCGACTCCCCCATGCCAGACTCAGAAAAAAGGTATTATGGAAAAGATAGTCTACATCCCACCAGCTTTTCCCAAGAGACCTTATGACATGACTGATGAGGAAAAATCCACGGGAGTGGCTGCCAACAAAGAGGCTTTTTGCTCCAAAAAAGCCCAAGCCAAAGCAGGTATTTGATGAAAAAACCAAAAAAGTGGGCTAAGTCCTTTCTTGAGCAACCATCCCAAATATCGATGAATCTGGATTTAGACTATAACCGCGGAATTATTAAGCAAGCAAGTGCCAAGTCTAAGCAGAACCAAAAAACAAGTGCAAAACGCGGGAAACAAATTCCCCAGCTTGGACAACAGCAAAATCAATCAGTCCCCCTGCTCATAGTGATTTACGATATCGACAAGGTCTTTAGAGCCGATATGGATAAGGACATGCAATTATTGGACCTTAGAGCCAAAGCTACTGCTAGACAACTGGGTATCACTGTAGCGCATGCCAAAGAAAATTGTACCACAGCAGGTATGTCTCTCGGTCAATATTTAGGCTATGAAGAAGCACCAATGGGTGAGATAGCACGAAATTATGTCAAAGGGCAGTCTCTGGTCAGTCATAAGGAGTACACGCGTCTATCAACACATATGCGAAATCTGCACGACTGGTCAATGATGCAATCATCAAAGCAGCACTCGAAAGAATGGTTTTTGGTGGACATTAGAGTGGCGCATCACTTCAAACCTTACTCGTGAGATTCAAATGAACGAACTGTTTCAGTTATACAATCAACGCACCCTCGACAAATCTATTCTTGGTTGCTATTGTCTGTAAGTGATTTATTTCTGTAATTAAGTATCTAGCTCAGCTTGTTCATTGCATGTAATATATATTATCCTGACTATATATCCTTTTTGTATGCTATTATGCAGAATGAATATTCTTGAATGCAAAAGATCTAGGAAATATGAAGTTGGGTTCATTGACCCATATATTGTTAATGAACGCACATTACACAATCACCCCAAAGACGTGAAGGATGACCTGTCCACCTTTTTAATCGAGTATAATTACTGTAAGGAAATACTATTTCCTTACAACTTCAAGTGAGTGTTTTTGTCTTGTACACATTCTATTTTTGCTTACTCAATGTTCAGTATAATTGATGAGTTATATATGCATGTCTGCTGATGTAAACGTCCACAGGTTCCACTAGATTCTACTAAACATTCAAGTTGACAAGTCCCTAGTTGAAGTCAACGACTCATTAAGTTGGGACCAAGAGAAGTGGAGCGACATGAAAGCAATGCTCCAAAAGTAATTTCAATCATTATCACATTATATCGGCCTGTTTCATTCATTTCCTAATATCAAGTAATTAATAACTCCTTTGTTCATTTTCTTTGCAGAGCAGGTGTTCGACACTATTCAAAAATAAAATACAAGGTCCATTCAAATATGAGCTAACTTATAAAACAGTGAAGGGTTTGTAGTAGCCACCGATGACTCATTTATGTGGATTCTATGTTTGCGAGTACATTCGCGAGTTGACCAGTTAGCGAAGAGTTGATACAACTTCTATTGACCGTTTGCGGGAAAAGCTCGACCTAGAACAACACATACAAGCAATTGAAGAAGAATTAGCAGGATTTCTGATGATGGAGGTCATCGATGAAAGGGGAGAACATTATGTGGAGGACGAGGAACTCAATATGATTTAGTGATCTCTATGTAATTAAATAGTTGTATATATCAAATTATGTATGTATGCTCGCAAGAGATCGAATATTAATTATATATATGTATCAATGTGTACTGTATATGTAGTAGCATAGAATATGTGTACGGAAACATGTTTCTAATTATAATGAAACACAAGTTCAAAAAGTAACAAAATAGAAAAGAAAACACAAAATCGTGATGCGCCAGGAAAAGCTTTAGTCCCGGGTGGTGTTATGGCTTGGGACTAGGGGTCCTCCAGCCCCCACCGTGTTGCCAATGCCATGTGGTGGCCTCTAGTCCCGATTCGTAGCAAACTAGGACTAGAGATAGGGCCTCTAGTCCGAAATTCGTAGTCCCGGGTGCGAAATCAGGACTAGAGCCAGTTAGGGCTCGGGACCAGTGCCCCATATTCCACTAGCGCTAGCATGTACATACATGGCCTCGGAACATGAACCAAAAGGTAAAGCACGAGTCATATGAATGATATGATGTCCGTATGATGCTCGCTGCACCACCTCTCGTGATGATCGGTCGTGGTGTAGTGAAGTTGGTTCGTGTAATCACCAAAACGACTCGAGGGGTTGCTGTTTTGACTGGGAGTTTAATTTAGTAATTCAGATTAATTTGAACTCAATTTATCATAAATTAAATCAAAGTGAATTACCATAGTTCGTTGTAGTCACTAGCATTTGTTTACTACCTTGTATTTAGCTATAATTGAGATAATAGAACTATAGAATTCTGGATTTTATTTTACGAACTGGTATCATATTGTTTTATTAGTATCAATCTAAAGTTTAAAGTACTATTGCAAACTTTCACTAAAATATAACTTACTCCATGAAGTTCAATTAGTATTGAATCAAGAGTAACAAATTCCAGCATTAGTATCTAAGTATCATGCTTGCCTCCACGATTCTTGATATTGAAAATTATTTTAATATCAATGTTATCTAGGAGCTGAAAATTTTTTCAGAAACCATTGTGATTACTAAAACAATGCTTGGTTGCAATATGATAGAATATAATAAAATACATATTCTCGTATTGTATGAGAATTTGCAATGGTTAGAGACGTAGGTTTCCTGGTCACCCAAAAGGTTTTGGGAATTAACATTATATTCATGATTTGTCCTTATGAGCTATAGTAGCTTGATCATGAAAGTTGTCATGATAAGGATAGATAGAAGATGTAGGTAAATGTTTACTACATTATAAAGGATTACTAAAAGGAATGAAATTTAAAAGAACCCAAACATTTGATGATGGTGATCCACTTCAAAGTGCAAGTCCAAAGGTATTAGTATTTGACTATAAATGCTTTGAACTATGTGTCATGTGTATGGCACCACTATTGATGTTGATAGATTCTTCTAAAATAGAAAGGACATGCTGAAAGAGAATCTAGAAAATATTTGGTAGAAAAGAAAAGACTGGAAATGTCCAAATTAAGTATATAAATAATATACACGTTATGGATATATTATTTGCTTGTTAAACAATGTATTTCTTGGGTATTGGATACCAATATTGGATACAAAATTGGTTGGTGTGAAATGTCACACAGATCAACACAATTCATGAACTACAATGGCCTAAGTAACTAGGAAGAGAATATGTGATGATGTTCATCAAAAACAAATAAAGTGTTATTGTGTTTCTCGTTGATATCAAAAGGTTGCCTTCAAGATTTGTTTTTGAATAATTGTTATTTTATTCCGGTATTATGAGAACGATGGTTGTTCAAATAATTACCGTATTCCATTAAAGATGGATGAATTATTACAAATCTAGTTGGATAAATCACGTCCATAAACACTGATGCTAAAGTGTCGTAAGACGGATGATTAGAAGATCACTTAGGAGTAACAATGCGGTTTAAATCATATTAGAAAGAAAACATGAAGAAACTCCATGTTGATGGAATTTTGGAGTCTTTTTGATTTTTGAATCAATTGACGCTTGTGAACATTTCCTAGAAATGATTTAAATTTCATTCATAGGCCAAAGTGGAATGAACGACTAACTTATTGGACATTGTGCATATTGATGCATATAGTCCATTATGTGCTTATTGGACATTGTGCATATTGATGTATATAGTCCATTATGTGTAGCCGTATGTGGTGGATCATTCAAAATTCATATACTTTAACCAAAGATTTGAGTGAATATATGTATATTTACTTAATCAGGGAGAAGTATGAAACGTTTGAAAATGTTCAAATGATTTCAAGATGAAGTGGAAAATCATTGTAACGAGAAAATAAAGAATTTATGATTAGATCATAAAATAAAATATTTGAGTTACAAGTTTAGCTAAAACGCCTAAGATTCAAGGAATCATTCCATGGATTTATGTTTCTTGATAAACCATAAAAGTATGGAGTATTCGAGAGATGTAATCAAACCTTGTTTGACATGGTAGGATCAACGGTGTTATTTATAAAATTACTATTATATTTTTAAGATTAAGCTTTAGTGACTACCTGACATGGATATACCCTATAGGTACTCGAGTTTGGTATATACAACCCAGATATGGCAGAGGCCCACGGTGTTACCAAGGCCCAATGCAGAATTCGGTGACCCACAGACTCTTGGATTTCTTGCGAGACAAGAAAAAGCTTAAGATAGAAAGTTCAAAGGGCAAACCCTAATCTGTAACCGACTCGACCTGCTACCCGAGACCTAGCTTATCTATATAAAGGCTAGGAGGGGCAACGAGGAGGACAATCACAACCCTAGTTTCCACAACTCTTGCCAGATTGCATCTGTGCACCCCTGTAATCTTCGATTCCTTCTCCAAAACCCAAGTCCATAACAATGGGAATTGACAAGTTGAACCCTCGTCAATTGGCGCTGTCTATGGGAATTGGGAGTGCTGATTCGTGGCTTCTTCAGCCCCGTCAACCGCGATCTACAATTCTGTAACAACAGAGATTCACCAACTCTTCAGTGTGTTCAACTTCACCGTCCACACGCCGGCCTCTTGCCCGGCTTTCGAGTCTGTGGGCGATGGAACCAGTCTGTCGATTGGGAGCTTCCGCTTCTAGGTTGGTCAACTAGGAACGCTTCGCATGCCTGACCAGCTAATGGCACCCGTGATTGCTCCAGCGTCATGGTTCCCGCCACCAATCGACACCCTCAGCGAGCTCAACACCTCAGCAACAGCTGGGAGTACGGACAACGACAACAGTCATGGATCTGATCTGGATGACCTAGCCACAGAAGATGGATTCTACGGCTATGGATCTGAAAGTTGCAGGAGCAACAGCTTCCCCAACCACTTCATGTGCGCCGTCATCAACACGGGTGACACCGGCATCAATCGCGAAAACACTGGCACCGGATCTGGCACCGGACCGCCCAACGGCAGTATGCCCAATGGTTGCATAGCAGTCGCAAACAGCGGCCCCACCAACGGTGGTAATGGCACGCCCATCAACAACAGTACGAGGGAAGAACCGGCACTCACGACGAATAAGAAAACCAGCGAGCGCATGCTGATCAAGCTCAATGACAACGAGTGGGCCCGCTGTCGTGAAGCTCTGCGGGGCAATACTCTACCCCCCAACACACCGTAGGGCATGCTGATGGGCTACCATTAGCTGCTAAAGTAGGAATTCAAGCGCCAACAATAGGTGATCACGCAACTCGAAGCGCACAGGAAGGCGGCGGATGAGTCGAGTCTTCGACGAGCTGGGCTCTCCTCCCACGGAGGATCCTCCTCCAAAGGCAACGAGTACATGGCCAACAAGAGGCGATCTCGACTGGCCCACCTCACCGAGCAAGAACGCGTAGAAGCTACGAAAGTCCTCGACTTCAGCTCTATGATGGTGGGTACCATGTACCTCCTCAACAACTAGCTCCCGAAAACGCCACAAGCCGCAGTGTCGGCGGGTACCATCTACCTCCTCAACAACTAGCCACCGGCTGGAGATCCGCGAGCTGCCATGCACCGATCTACGATCGCGGGCCTGGGGCTGATCTAGGCCACCCTCGACAAGGAGCCAACTCCAGATCCGAAGAAAAGCAAAGCTCTGGACAAGTACTACTCGTACTCCTCCAGTGACGACAATCACGATTTGTCACGGCGACGTTGCTCACGACGGCATGACCGGGACTATGACGCGCGCGATGACCTCACGCAGCACAAAGTCGACAAGATGCGGGCAAGACGTGCTCGTTCGACTGACTTGGAAGAAGACGAGACTGAACTCTGTGGCGCCAGATGCTTCAGCAGAGCCATCAGGCAGAAGCGAATGCCTAAGGGGTTCAAGCTCCCGTCGAAAAACCCAAAATTTGATGGCCTATAGGACCCGAAAATCTGGTTGGAGGACCACATCTCCTCTGTTAGGCTACATGGCGGGAGTCGAAGCACGACCATGCAATGCCTGGAGCTACAGCTGCAGGGCGCCGCTCGCGCATGGCTCAACAACCTCCCGCGTGGATCCATTCACAGCTTGGAAGAGCTGGTCTACAGCTTTGTGCACAACTTCACGGGCACTTACAAAAGTCCCGCATCAATCGAAGAACTGAGAAGCTGCCAGCAAAGATCTGGCAAATCACTACGCTCGTACATCCAGAGGTGGTCCATCATCAAGAACTCCGCAGAGAACATCTCGAAGGATCGCACAATCGATGCATCCAACGGTGGCGTTCGCCGTATAGAGCTCAGGGAGGAGCTGGGACACTCGAAGCCCAAAACGATCGACCACCTGATGGAAATCACGAATTGGTGGGCTGACGGAGAAGACTCGGTGAAAAACCGTACATACTCCAATGACGACGACCACCTCGGGCGCAGACGCGACCACCGAGGCAAACATCGGATGCGTGTCTACGATGACCGCGACAAGGTCAATATGGTCGCAGCCGGCTACGCTGACAAACGCGACGACAACTGCAACAGCGGATATCGCAGTGGTGGATACCACGATAGCGGAAAAACCATGCAGGTGTGGCAGCGCCGCACTCGTGAAGAGGCACCCGCAACATCTATCGAGGAAAAACTGTGTGGACCATGCAACGTGCACTTCTACATCGACAAACACGACGGCAAGAAGAAATCCAACCACCTTCTCAAGGACTGCCGCGAGTTCCTCAAACTCCACGAGGGTCTGGCTCGGATGAATCGCGACGCGGTCAACAGGGGCTATGGAGCCTCCCCAGGCGTTGTGGCACATGGAGCTCCTCCACCCTTGCCCGGACCACCACCACTGCGGCCGCACCGGTCCAGCATCACGGAGGCGAGCCATTCCCATGAGCCGTGGGCAACATGGGGATGATCCAAAAAGGGCGCCCCTCAAATCGAGTGCACAAGTCCATCACTCGCCAAGTCAATTTGGCGATAAACTCTCCACCCTCCACCACTGAGTACCTCAGCGGAAGCGACTCCCGCATCACCTTCGACAAGCGCGACCACCCGCGCCAAGTTCCTCGTCTAGGCCACTATCCCCTCATACCCGAGGCGCAAATTGGGGGTTTTGATATGAGTCGCGTCCTCATGGACGGCGGCAGCGGCATTAACCTCATGTTTGCGAGTACCTTGCGAGCGATGAGGGTCCCTCTGACTTGTCTGGAAGTTTCAGACACGACGTTCCACGGCATCGTCCCAGGGAAGTGAAGGGTTACGTAGCAGAAAACAAAATTTTTCTATCTACTCGAACACTAATACTAGGATCTATACTATGTAGACATAAGTAACAGAGAAGGAATACAGTATTCATACCTTTGCAGACAGAGGCACGCCTTACGCAGGAAGGTGTATATTGATGAAGACGAGCAGCACCCCAAGTGTGGTGCCTCCGAAGTTCGTCAGACGTTCGGTGTAGGAGACGTCAACCAGACTCCGATCAAGCCGAGCAGCGGAAGAAGTAGATGCCAGATCGCCTGATCACACGACGGTAGTGTGAAGGTGGAGAACTCAACCACGAGGTCCTCCCCAATATTACGGGGAAGTCCTCAGCAGATGAGAGAGAGAGAATGAGAAGAATGGGTGATTTGCAAGGGGGAGGGGGACCCCTTTATATAGTGGGAGGGGGGGCGCACCACCCAGGGGCCAGGGGGTGTGGGACTAATCCCCACACCTGCCGGCCACCTTGGGAAAGCCGCCGGCCCTAGGTGGGCCCCACTGGGGTGGCCCACTAGCCCTAGGCCGGCCCCCACTCCCAAGGCGCCTTGCCCTCTTGGGCCTCCCTTCGGGTGAGGCCCATTAGCAATATGGAGCCTTTAAAAATAAAATAAAATATATATTTAATATTAATTCTCCAATTAACATTCAAATACACATATTATATTATTTCTTCACTCTGGAACAACTTCCAGACCCCTTCCGATCTCCATCAGATGTTACCGAAACTATTTCGGTTTCTCTCTCTCTATTTCTCATACGATACCTCATCTACCCTAAGCATCCCTACCCTTAAGCGTGACATCCTTCGGTTCGGAAACACTCCGGACATGATAGAAACCACTCTCATATCAATGATCAATAGAGGGACCTGGATGGCCATGTGACCCCCGTGCGTTTCACGAATACAATCGCTCGAACCATGAGATAGTCGTTCCCTGTTCCCTTTCTCATTCGATACCTAATTCATCCGAGACTTGATCTTCGGTATCTCCATACCTTACTTTGATCTCATTACTGATGAACTTGTTTTCTCGTTCTCATGTCGTTGCATTCCGTGACCTAGTCACATGCTTGCAAGCTTCATTAATGCCACGTCACCGAGATGGCCACATGTATCTGTCCGTTACATGGACTAGACAAATCCTGGTCTTGATATGTACTCCTCTACGCATCCCTTCGGAAAACCTGAGTGGCACCTTTTTGATCACCCTGTTACGAGATGATTCTTGATAACCATCTAAGCTTCTTCCGTAACGGTGATTTGTATTACCTCACAGTCAAAGGATCAGGTTGCGAGGTTCTCTGTGTTTTATCTTCAATGGTGAACTTTGTAACTAGATCTCATTAAGATATATAACGGTAGGATGTTTGTCTATCATGTTATTCAACTAATAACATGACCTCATTGTCAGTTGGCATAAATGCCCATGATCTTGAAACACAGACCATCCTCATGACCAATGAACTAGTTCACTAGAGGTAACTAGAGACACGGTTTGTTTATATACCACACGTGTATTAATGTTTCGTATTAACACAGTTATAGTACAGTATGAAACGTATTATGAACACACAGGAGATATATCAAATAATACACTTTATTATTTTCCTCTAGGGCATAACTCCTTCAGGCTCCCACTTGCACTAGAGTATAAACAAAACTGTTTTACAATAGGCAGGAACCTAACACCAATGGAATCTCAGTGTTGTTCGTGCTTATCCAGATGGAGAGCTTTAGTCAGAGGATTTGCCACATTCAGTTTCATATCTACTTTGCAAATCTTGACTTCACCTTCGTCAACAATCTGCCGGATGACGTGAAATCTAAGCTTGATGTGTTTGGCTATGGAATGAGTTCTTGGTTCCCTTGCATTTGCAATAGCTCCCGTGTTATCACAATAGATCGTCACGGGGTCATGCGCATTGGGAAACACTCCCAGTTCGATGACAAAATTCCTCAGCCAAACAACTTCATTTTCTGCATCAGCCACAACAATATATTCAGACTCCATTGAAGATTGCGCCACCACCGGCTGCTTCTTGCTTTTCCAGCTTACCGTTCCACCATTTACCAAGAAAACAAATCATGTTTGAGACTTTGAGTCATCATGATTTGAATTCCAGCTCGCATCTATGTAACCTGTTACGTTTAGAGCTTCATCATTTCCTCCATAGATTAGGAACATATCCTTTGTTCTTCTCAGATACTTTAGGATATTTTTCACAGCTGTCCAGTGATCCGGTCCTAGATTACTCTGATATCGGTTCGTCAAACTAAGAGCCAATGCCACATCAGGTCGTGTACTAAGCATTACATACATGATAGATCCTATGGCTGAAGGATAGGGGATGTAAGACATCTTCTCTCTATCATCATACATTACAGGACATTGAGTCATACTCATTTTGCAATTCTTCATCATAGGTGTAAAACCCCTCTTGGTGTTTTCTGTTTTGAACCTCTTCAAAATCTTATCTATGTAAGTACTCTGACTCAATGCTATTAGGTGCCTTGATCTATCTCTATAGATCTTGATTCCTAATATATATGCAACTTCACCTAGATCCTTCATGGAAAATTGGTTGCTCAAATATGCTTTCACGCTTTTCATAAGATCCACATCGTTTCCCATGAGTAATATGTCATCCACATATACTACTAAGAAAACAACCGAGCTCCCACTCGCTTTCTTGTAAACACAGAACTCTTGTTGGTTTTGGACAAATCCAAAACTTTTGATCACTTGATCAAAACGTTGGTTCTAGCTCTGAGATGCTTGCTTCAACCCATAAATGGACCGTTGGAGCTTGCATACCTTTCCAGCATCCTTAGGATCAACAAAACCTTCCGGTTGCATCATATACAACTCTTCATCAATGTGACCATTGAGGAATGCGGTCTTGACATCCATCTGCCAACTTTCATAGTCGAAATGTGCAGCAATTGCTATTAAAATCCTGACAGCCTTAAGCATCACTACGGGAGAGTAATTCTCGTTGTAGTAAACTCCTTGAATTTGTCGAAACCCCTTTGCGACAAGTCGAGCTTTGTGAATGGTCACATTACCATTCGCATCTATCTTTTTCTTAAAGATCCATTTATTTTCCATGGCTCTGCGGCCCTCTGGAAGATCCACCAAGGTCCAAACTTGGTTTGCATGCATGTATCCTATTTCAGATTTCATGGCTTCTAGCCATTTCTTGGAGTCAGCACTATCCATAGCTTCTTTGTAGTTTGCAGGTTCTTCATGTTCATCTAGGATGACAGACATTACAAGGGTACTATACCAATCTGGAGTGGCACGAACCCATGTAGAGCTACGAACCTCAGGAGTCTCGATGTCATTGTTTTGATCATCATCAATGGGATCTTCCTCCATGTTGGAGAGCGGTTTCGGAACAGCTTCCGTTGCGCTACTCAGAATACGGAGAGAAGGGTCAACAATTTCATCTAACTCAATTTTCCTTCCACTCACTCCTTTTGCAAGAAACTCTTTCTCGAGAAAGGTGCCGGTCTTTGCGACAAGCGTTTTGCCTTCGGCTTGATTGTAGAAGGTATATCCAATGGTTTCCCTTGGATATCCTACAAAGATGCATTTTTCCGATTTGGGTTCGAGTTTGTCAGACTGCAGTTTCTTAACGTACGCCTCACATCCCCAAACTTTCAAAAAAGACAACTTCGGCTTCTGCCCATACCATATCTCATATGGGGTTGTCTCCACGGATTTGGATGGTGCTCGATTAAAATAAAAGCGGCGGTTTCTATCGCGTATCCCCAAAAAGACACAGACAAATCAGTTAAAGACATCATGGACCGTACACTATCTAATAGGGTTCAGTTACGGCGTTCTGACACACCATTACGCTGTGGTGTTTCGGCTGGCGTAAGCTGTGGGATAATCCCATAGTCCTTCAAGTGCATGCTAAACTCATAACTCAAATACTCGCCTCCTCGATCCGATCGAAGGTGCTTAATTTTGTTGTTAAGTTGATTCTCTACCTCTTTTTGAAATTCCTTGAACTTTTCAAAGGTTTCAGACTTGTGCTTCATTAAGTAGATATATCCATATCTACTCAAGTCGTCAGTAAAGGTAACAAAGTAACGATAACCATTGCGTGTTGAGATACTCATTGGTCCACATACATCCGTATGTATGATCCCAAGTAGGTCTACTGCTCTCTCCACTATTCCGGAGAATGGTGTCCTGGTCATCTTGCCCGTGAGGCATGGCTCACATGTATCAAGGGATTCAAAATCCAATGATCAAAGAAGCCCTTCTGAATGAAGCTTCTTCATGCGCTTTATGCCAATATGACCGAGACGACAATGCCATATGTACATGGAATTATTGTCACTGTGCTTACAACGTTTAGCATCAACACTATGGATGTGTGTATCACAATCAAGATCAAGTAAGAATAAACCATCACATACAAGAGCATGAACATAGAAAACATCATTCATATAAATTGAACAACCATTTGTTCCTGATTTAAACGAATAACGGTCTTGCAACAAGCAAGACCCACTCACAATATTCATACTCAGTGCGAGTACATAATAGCATTTATTCAAAACCAGCAATAATCTTGACGGTAGACGGAGATGCAGGGTGCCGACGACCATCACTTCAACTCTCGAACCCTTGCCGACGCGCATCGTCACCTTATCCTTCCTCAGACGCCTCCTACTCTGCAGATCCTGCTGAGAGTTACAAATGTGAGCAACAGATCTGGTATCAAATACCGAGGTGTTACTCCTGGCGCTCGTAAGTAATACATCAATAACATGTATATCATATATACCTTTGTCCGGGATGGCTATCTTGCCAGCTCGCTTGTCTTCAAGATACTTGGGGCAGTTGCGTTTCTAGTGCCCATCCCCTTTGCAGTAGAAGCACGAAGTGCCGGGCTTAGGACTAGGCTTGGCAGTCTTTGAGGTGCTAGAAGCGAACCTACCATCCCTCTTAGACTTCTTACCCTTGCCTTTTCCCTTTTGCCCTGGTTTATTAAAGTTGGTGGTCTTGTTGACCATCGGCACCGGGTGCTCCTTCTTGATTTCAACCTCAGTAGTTTTGAGCATGGCAAACACCTCAGCAAGGGTCTTAGTCATCCCTTGCATGTTGTAGTTCATCACAAAACTCTTGTAGCTAGGGGGCAGCGAGTGCAGCACCCTATCTATAGTGAGCTCCTCCGGGATTTTGCAATCTAGGGCATTTAGGCGCTTAACGTAGCCAGACATTTTGACCACGTGCTCACTAATACTGCTGTGCTCTTCCATTTCAGCAGAGAAGAAGAGCTCAGAAGCATCATACCTCTCTGCACGAGCCTGTGGAGCAAAGACAGCCTTGAGATCCTCAATGATCTCAAAAGCATTCATATTCTCAAAACGCTTTTGAAGCTCCGGCTCCATGGCATAGAGTATTCCACTCTGGATGAGGGAGAAATCGTCCGCCTTGGACTGCCAGACATTCTTTTCGTCTTGGGAGGCGGAATTTGTAGGCTTAGCCAGAAGCTCAGCCTCGATGACATAAGTCAACTTGTAGGGGACTAGGAGGATCCTAAGATTGCATAACCATGCGGTGAAGTTGGTTCCATCAGTTTTTAGCTTGTCCTTCTCGAGGAAAGTGCTAAGGTTGAAGGTGGGTGGGCGAGACATCTACAAAGGATTTGCAAAGTATTTAGACTATGTTCAAAATAATGAGTTCAAATTTTAATAAAGGAACTCCCACTTAAACGAACATCCCTCTACTCGTTTAGTGATCACATGATCCCTGTCCCCTGCACCTCCCCCGATCATCACGGCCATTAGTGCAGTATCAAAGGTGGACATTCCCTAATGTTGATCACATCAACTATGTGATTCATGCTTGACCTTTCAGTCTCTTGTATTCCGATGCCATGTCTGTACATGCTAGGCTCGCCAGTTATAACTTATGTGTATACGCAGTGCAACATGGCTTGCACCCACTGTATGTGAACGTAGATATGTCTGACCCCCGATCATCACGGCCGGCCTCATACCGAAGAAATTTTTCTTGGTGGTGCACACACAAGGGGAATACGATAACTGGAATACTATGAGGGATTATCTTATTATGCTACCGTCTAGTAAGTATACTAGCACAATAAGTAATACTTCAAAAGTAAAGTGTTATAACATGTCTATAGCTTTATGATCATCATCAACAGCTTCAAAGTTTCGCAAACTTGTTATTGCCATGATACAATACTTGCCCCTATGCAATATGAAGATAGACGCTTCTATATTAACTATTGCATGTTTTACGCGGCTTTAGGGTTTTCGCAGTAGAACCCCTTCCCACCCACGAACGTCGAGCCACAACATGGATTCAATGATTGCCGTTCTTCTTCCCTTTTCAGGGCCCTCTAGTATCAATGCCATATCAACTACTATAGAGAGACATACACCCCCCTAAGCCACTTTGATTTGTGGACCAGTCTCGTGAATCACCACGTGAGGTCGGTTGGGGGCCGCTTCATCAAACAGTGCCGCGATATGAACAACAATACTAAAGAGGGTAGCAACTAGAGAATCAATGCCCACATATTACTATGTGATCTATACGTACGATATGTCTACCCATAGACCCGTTCTGATACCATTGAAGAGTTCCGCAGCAGAAAACAAAATTTTCTATCTACTCGAACATTAATACCAGGATCTATATTATGTAGACATAAGTAACGGAGAAGGAATACAATATTCATACCTTTACAGACAGAGGCATGCCTTACGCAGGAAGACGTATATTGATGAAGAAGAGCAGCACCCCAAGTGTGGTGCCTCCGAAGTTCGTCAACTCTTCGGACATGATAGAGACCACTCTCATATCAATGATCAATAGAGGGACCTGGAGGGCCATATGACCCCCGTGCGTTTCACGAATACAATCGCTCAAACCGTGAGATAGTCATTCCCCGTTCCCTTTGCCATTTGATACCTAATTCATCCGAGACTTGATCTTCGGTATCTCCATACCTTACTTCGACCTCGTTACTGATGAACTTGTTTTCTCGTTCTCATGTCGTTGCATTCCGTGACCTAGTCACATGCTTGCAAGCTTCATTAATGCCATGTCACCGAGATGGCCACATGTATCTGTCCGTTACATGGACTAGACAAATCCTGGTCTTGATATGTACTCCTCTACGCATCCCTTCGGAAAACCTAAGTGGCACCTTTTTGATCACCCTGTTACGAGATGATTCTTGATAACCATCTAAGCTTCTTCTGGCACGGTGATTTGTATTACCTCATAGTCAAAGGATCAGGTTGCGAGGTTCTCTGTGTTTTATCTTCAATGGTGAACTTTGTAACTAGATCTCATTAAGATATATAACGGTTGGATGTTTGTCTATCATGTTATTCAACTAATAACATGACCTCATTGTCAGTTGGCATAAATGCCCATGATCTTGAAACACAGACCATCCTCATGATCAATGAACTAGTTCACTAGAGGTAACTAGAGACACAGTTTCTTTACATACCACACGTGTATTAACATTTCGTATTAACACAGTTATAGCACAGTATGAAACATATTATGAACATACAGGAGATATATCAAATAATACACTTTATTATTTGCCTCTAGGGCATAACTCCTTCAGGAAGGGCATATATCCCCTGGGCAAAATCAACCTCGACGTCATCTTCGGCATGCCGCAAAACTTTCGGCGAGAGCGCATTGACTTTGATGTTGTCGACTGGCCCTTGCAATACCACTACATCCTTGGACGTGTCGTGTTTGCTAGGTTCATGGCGGTGCCGCACTATGCCTACCTGCAGATGAAAATGCCAGGTCCAAACGGCATAATCACAATCAATGGCAACTTCGAGAGGTCCGATAGCCGTGACAGGGAATTCAACAGAATCTCCTAGTCCTTCGGCATGCAGAAGGAACTCGCAAGATTGAAGGAGTCGACAGACAACAGTCTACCTCCCCTGAGGAGGCCAAGTTCACTTGACCTGTCCTTCGACTCGTCGGTGCACACGAAGAAAGTCCAGGTCCACCCAACAGACCCGACCAAGACGGCCCTCATCGCTAACAACTTGATTTCCGCATAGGAACTTGCGCTCGTCCAATTCCTCCGTGAGCACTAGGAGATCTTCGCCTGGTGTCCAGCAGAAATGTCAGGAGTTCCCAGGGAATTCGCCGAGCACTCACTCAACGTGAATCCAGACGCAAGGCCAGTCAAGCAGACAATTCGATGACTGTCTGAACCAAGAGAAAAGGTAGTCGGCATGGAGATCAGCAGACTCCTCGACGCAAAATTCATAAGCGAGATCAAGGAGAGCACTTGGCTCGCTAACACAGTGCTTGTGCCTAAAAAATACACGGATATCCTGCGGATGTGCATGGACTTCACCTCCTTGAATAAGCACTGCCCAAAGGATCACTTCCCGCTGCCACGAATCGACCAAATTATCGACTCCACCACGGGATGTGAGCACCTCTGCTTCCTCGACGCCTATTCAAGCTACAATCAGATTCGAATGAAGGGGGAGGATCAGGAGAAAACGGCGTTCACGACACCCTTTGGTGTGTTTTGCTACAACACGATGCCCTTCGGGCTAAAAAACACAGGAGCCACCTATCAGCGGTGCATGCAGGCTTGCCTCAAGAACCAACTTGGTCACAACATCCATGTCTATGTTGACGACATCATCATCAAAACCAAAGAGGAATCCTCACTAATCGATGATCTACGCGAGAACTTAACCAACCTCGACCACTACCAGATCAAGCTCAATCCGGACAAATGCGCCTTCGGCGTACCATCTAGGCAGTTACTCGTGTATCTCATCTCTGTGAGAGGGATCGAAGCAAACCCGAAGAAAATAAAAGCCATATTGGCCATGGAGAAGCCGAAGAACGTAAAAGGCGTCCAGTAGCTGGCTGGGAGAATCACGGCGCTCAGTCGATTCATCAGTCGAATGGGCGAAAAGGCACTACCCTTCTACCAACTTCTCTGCAAAACTGATAAGTTACAGTGGACAGACGAGGCACAAGAAGCATTCGAAGATCTCATGCTCCTACTATCCACCTCGCCAGTATTGGTGACATCTCGTGAAAAGGAACCAGTACTTCTCTACATCTCCGCCACCAACCAGGTGGTCAGCATGGTGCTCGTGGTGGAACAAGCCGAAGAAAATAAAGTCCACGGGGTCCAGCGCCCAGTATACTACCTCAGCGAGGTACTCACGCAAACAAAACAACGGTACCCGCAATACCAGAAGCTGGCGTATGGCGTCTTCATGACAACCTGGCGACTGCGCCACTACTTTTAGGAGCACCCAATCGTGGTGGTAAACGACGCCCCACTTGGGCATATACTCAATAACCCTGACGCCATAGGACGAGACACGCTCTGGGGAATCGAATTGTCTCCACGAGACATCACATATGAAAAGTGCGATGCAATCAAGTCGTAAGTTCTCCCAGACTTTCTCGTGCACTGGATGGAGAACCAGCTCCCCGACAAGCCAGTTATGTCCTGCCTCTGTACAATGCACTTCGACGGGTCCAAGCGAAAGGATGGAGCTGGCGCAGGCGTCATACTGACATCGCCCCAAGGAGACAAGATGAAATACATTCTGTGAATGCAGTTCACCACCTCCAATAATGAAGCTGAATACGAAGCCCTAATCCATGGGATGCGGATGGCGAAAGCCTGCGGTGCCAAAAGGCTCATCATCTACGGCGACTCCAAACTGGTGGTCAACCAAACGATGCACGAGTGTGATGCACTGAGCGACAGCATGATCGCCTATCGCAACCTCTACGACAACTCGAAGGAGAGTTCCACGACTGTGAGCTGCAACATGTGGGCCGCGAAAGCAATGAAGAGGCGGATCTACTCGCCAATATTGGCTCCACCTGCGCCCCTATACCACCTGGAGTATTTCTCGAGTGCATCTGCGAGCGCTCCATCAAGCCCAAGGCTCCAGAGAAGAAAGCAAGCACGTCAACGGACTCGGGGGCTATGCCACCTAACGAGCCAATGGCACTCGACGACCTGGAGCTCGATACAGGACTCGAAGGACCAATGGGCGTCATGATGATCGAGGCATCTTGGACACAACCCTACATCACATATCTACTCAGCAAGAGGCTACCAGATGATCTGACTGACGCGCGACACATCGTGCGATGACCCAAGGCATTCGCCCTCATTAACGGCGAACTGTACAAGCACAGCATCACAGGAGTACTTCAACGATGCATCTTCAACGGGGACGGAAGGGCCGTCCTCCTCGACATCCACGAAGGCACTTGCAGGAACCATGCCGGCAGTCGCGTCCTCGTTGCCAAAGCTCTACGAGCTAGCTTCTACTGGCCCACGGCCATGCGCGATGCCAAGGACATCGTCCATCACTGCAATGCCTGCCAGCGATTCGCAGACAAACCTCACGCACCTGGCGCGAAACTTCGGCCAATACCATTGGGTCGGCCCTTCGTGCAATGGGGACTCGACATGGTCAGCAAGCTCCCAAAATCCTCGCGAGGAGGTTACATCTACCTCTTGGTTGCAGTTGACAAATTCACCAAGTGGATCGAGGCCATGTCGGTCACAAATCAATCACGGGCTAGCGCTGTCAAGTTCTTTGAGTCCATTGTCTATCGCTTGTGAGTGCCGCACAACATCATCACGGACAATGGGATGAACTTCACCTCTAAGGAGTTCCAGGAATTCTGCGGAAACCTGGGAATCAACATAAGCTATGCCTCGGTGGCTCACCCGTAGACCAACGGTCAAGTCGAAAAGGCCAACGGCCTCGTCTGCGGTGGAACCAAGAAGCGACTCCTTCGACCACTCGAACAAACCGCTGGATGCTGGCCATATGGACTGCAATCAGTCCTTTGGATCCTGCGTACAACTCCAAACTACAATCAGCCTTCATGGTACATGGCGCGGAAGCGGTAATACCCACAGCAGTACGCTACAAAGCCCCATGGGTGGTCGCTTACAGCAAACATGAGTCAACTCTTGCACTCGAAGACTCCATCGACCTCCTTGACGAGGCACGGGAAATCGCAGCGGAGAGATCAATGATCTATTAGCAAAGCCTCCACAACTACCACAGCAGAAGGCTACGCCCCAGATCCTTTGTTGAAGGAGACCTGGTCTTGCGACTGAAGCAACAAGGGCATCTCAAGCTCGAGTGCCCTTGGGAAGGACCTTACGTGCTTACAGAAGTAATCACAGGTGGCGCCTATCGCCTTAAACACTTCGAAACAGGAGTCGCATACTCCAACCCCTAGAACGTCATGCAGTTGCGTCGCTTCTACCCCTAGTCGTTTTTTACATTACAAATAAGGCTATTCAGCTAGGCTACTTAGCCACACATTGTACCTCGTACTATTCCGCAAATAATAAAGCTAAGTGCCCCAAAACTCTGTATTTTCCTTATTTTCTTGCAATTTTGTCACTCGGGGGCTGCACCACCCTTTATACTTCTGTTCTACGAACAAATCGCAGTATCCTGAGTAGTTCACACAACATCAATCGAACCCTTGATAAACACCAACCTAGTTGCAACGCACCTGACAGGTTGGCAAGGTGCTGAGACAAACACAAGTCAGGCTAACGAAAAGGAACTTCAGAGTACAATTCACTCGCAAAATATAAAAGCTAGCAAGCTCTTCACATATCAATGGGTATTAATTACATCCAACATAATCATACAAACTTTACAACACATACAATTATGTGTAGGATACAAATCATGCTACTGCTACAAAATAAGAACATTCGCCTGCTCCTCGAAGAAATCGACAATGTCCTCTGCTGGACGATCAACCACTTGATAGTGCGGAACCATGTTCCAGGCCATACCTTCTGGCGAAGGCGGCAGCCCAGCAGCAATAGACGCAACATCTACATCCAGCCCATGTAGTCGCACCAGCGACAACGCAACCTTAGCACTAGCTACTAACTGCTGCCGCACGCACTCGCGGACCGCACTCAAATCTTGAAACTTCACCAGAAGAGCCAACAGGCTTGAGGGGATAGCGTCCAGTGGAAACATCGTTTGATAAATATGCCTAAGGCACGACTGCGCCTTTTTCAAATAATGAAGTACTCGAGAAGGACGATCATGCAGGGTCGCAAGCGCGATCGCACGATCGTGGTCCATCCAAAAGTACCCACTCACCTGCATTTGCTCCTGGGTCAGGTTATTCATTCGAATGGCAACCCGGTCCTACTCATCCTGCGGATGACGAGCACTGACAACTACACCAAGCAAAATGGCAAAGTGTGAAGACAAGGCATCATCGTGACTGACTAAAAGAAAAGATGAGAGGGCAGAAAGCTAACATTTGAACTGCTCATTCAGCTGCGCCACTACCTCGAAGAGATACTTCTCACGGGCGGTGGCCTTCTCCGCCTTCGGTTTCCACACATCCGCGCTACCACGGACAATGGGTAACTCGCTCTCCAACTGCTTAATGCGGTCGCGTAGTCGCGAAAGCAACGACAGTTCCTCCAACTTTGAATGTGGCTACACCGTGGTTTCATCAGTGGGAGGAGAGTCACGAGGACCACTCGACGTACCCTATCACAATCAAGCAAGAAGCAAATAAGGGACCAAGGATACATTGATAAAAGCATGAATGCATTCAGGCACAGCAAAGTCTCCACAGGGACACTCCCACAAAAGCATAGTTTCAACAAAAGGCAACTACAACTATTACAGATTGGCAACTAAGGAGAAATCTGCTTCTTCGACTTGGACTTTGACTTCGGAGGCCTCATCGAATCCGTGGCAGCCTCTGATGCCACAAACATTCCGGTCGTAGCCCTTGATGCCACAGTCTTCACCGCCTTCTTCGCTCGTGCAGCTCCGTAGAATATCTTGCGACTATATCGATGAGCTGTGGCCCATATTTACCACAACCAGTAGCGAAGGGAGCAAACACTACATGTGGCCATCTGCGTCGACGGGCATCGCCTTGGAGATCATGAAGGGATCCAGCTCCACGCCATGGGCCTGCGCCATCACGAGTGCCATGGTAGCACCGACAGACCGCCGGAAGTCTTGAAGTCCATGGGAATACCCCCAGCAAGGGATTCCACCAGGTCCTCAAGGTTGTCAATCAGCTCAGCATTGGGAGTTAGATCCTCACGGATGCAACTGAGCACACCCTTGGCCTTCGTCAACGTCCCCTGAAGGGAAACGCTGCGTCCTCGACTGCGGCCACGGCACCAGCCAATGCATCTTCGGGGCGAAGGGACTGGACGTCGAAGCTCAGGCCACCGGCATCTGCATACATAAGGTGTTAGCACAACAATACGACATCAAACAAGGAGCAACGCAAATCCAGCTGAAAAAATACCTAAGAGGGACTGGGCAATCGAGAAAAGTTGTTCTTCAAACAACTTCTCCCTCTCAGCAGTGGAAGCACACAAATCCTCTTCGCGCTTTCACGACTCCTCCAGAGCTACGACTGCTTCGTCGTGATTCTTTGCCGCCGTGGCAAGCGCCTTCTCGAGGGAAGCAGCACGACGAAGAAGTTCATTGTGCTCAACTACAAAAGCACATGGTGTATCATCAATCGAATTTATAAATTTCACAAAGACGAAGCCAAAACTAACCTTCGACGACATGATGGCGATTGTCCAGCAGAGCGTGCTGTCGACCCATGACAAGGACTTGCTCCACCAGGCGAGTAGCTTCCTTCACGATGAGCTGCATCAAAAGGAAAACAAAGGTTCAGCGGCAACACAAAGTATAAATTGGACTACCAAAATAGCAATAAGGACGCTTACATGATCATCCAGGGACTCCGAAGATGACTGCCGCGCAGTTGTTCGGGCAACCATCTAGTGTTCCCCAGCATGCGGGGAACTCGAAGAATTGTGCCCGGAGTGGGCCACCACTGGAGGAGAAGGAGACCGCTCGGCCACATCCTTGGCCTTGGAGTCTGCGACTCTGGACTCTTTCACAAATTGGACGTCGTCAGAAGACGACGATGCCGCTTGATTACAAAATACATCCGGCAAAAACTTCAGAAAAAGCAAACTCCAAAAAAAAGAAAGCAAGACGTATTCGCGAAGGCAATACTCACCAGTTAAATTTATCAAGGTCGAAGGATTCCTCGGACGACTCCTTCGGAAGTCGCAGCTTCTTCCGAGCAGGAGGAGCCACTGCGTGGAAAGGAACGGTAGGGATGGGCTCCTCTGCAACCGTAGCAGGAGAATCCTCCAGCGTCGATGGAGAGGACGCATCCGAGTCCTCACTGCGGTAATGCTTGTGGGCTCCGCGATCAGTGGACTCGGGGGCTACCTCTTCTTTCTCCATGGGAACTATAGACCCCAACTCGTCCTCCTCCTCTACTTCGCGAGGAATAACCCCTTCAGGTCGAGGAGGTAAACTGGCAGCCACGCTCCAGTCCTGCAATCAAAAGATACATCATTATATATCAAGTGCTTGGTGGCAATCGACAAAGAAACTACTTTGTAGTACAATTCTACCTTAGGAGGAGGGTTAGAGGCGTCGAAAGGAGGCACGACTGGTTCGCCTAGGAGAACCTCCTTGGCAATGTACTTGGTCACCAATCGCACCCTCCTATCCACGTCACCTGCAGAAATGCCCTCGGCAGATACGCGAGTGACATCGTCAGCACCAGTCCAACAACACATAGGGTGCACTCTGGCCTACAGAGGGTGGACGCGGCGGCACAACCATGTGCGAATGAGAGCAGTGCGACCATCTTCTTTCCCTATGCGTCTTTCGAGGTCGTGGACGCGCTTATACATCACCTCCGTTTCCTCGGACTCGCCAGGAATCACGATGTTCTTTCAGGAGCACCTCCTCTTGCAAGTCACCACGGGATCGAAGGGAACGAGTCCGTAGTGGTCTCCGTCGGCCTTCTGGTCACGGATGTAGAACCACTTGGCTCTCCACCCTTGGACGGACGCGGTCAGCTTGATGTCAAAATAGGTGACAGAGGAGTCGATGTGGATCCTGTAGCCTCCTACATCGTAAACTACCGAACCGGACGCCGACTAACGTTTCATCTTAAAAAGCCTCTTGAAGAGGCCAAAGTGTGGCTCGATTCCGAGCCAACACTTGCAAAGCGTGATGAAGCAAGAGATGTGGAGAATGGAATTTTGGGACATCTGATGCAGCTGGAGCCCATAGAAACAAAGGAGACCCCTGAAGAAAGGATGCATGGGGAGAGAAAGACCTCGGATGATGAACGCAAGGAACATCACCTGGAAACCCGGAGGAGGACAAGGGATTACCTCATCATCGGGCACTCGTGAGTCGTCTTCCGCGGGTGGAAGAACTCCATCTTGACGATGAAGATGCAGCTCAGAAGGTTTAATGATGGACGCTCGCCAGGCGCCATTGGTGACGCGGGTGCCTGCACCCTTCTTCTTCCCAGCGCCGGTGGCGCTGGTTCCCATGGCGGTGGTACCGCCCTTCTTCTTGGCAGCGACAATGGTGGCCGCAGATCCAGCGGCGGCGCCTCCCTTCTTCTTGCCCATCTTCCGATGGCGGTGTGAATAGAGAAAGTAACTGGGGAAGACATGCAGCTGGTACAGTGCCGTGAAGAGGAAGTGCGCAAGGAAGCAGAGAGAGCAGCAATGGCGACGGAGGCACGAGCAAGAAGACAGATGGGGAAAATTACCGCAACTGCGCTGCTACTTAACCTTCTTGCGGACGCCATCCAACGGCCAGCAGAAACCCTACTACACGCGTGGCGCACATCGCCATCGACACGTGGCGAAGCTGAACCACGAAACGTCCCCCACTACTCCCATTACGCGTGGAAATCGAGGAGACGCAGTTAAAACAGAAGATTACGCATGCCTGATCAAATCAAAGTCAGAATGTGGGACCCACCGCTCGTCACATCCCGTCAAAGCCGCTCACGCTGGCAACTGAGGTCATCACATCGTCAACACTAACATCATCGATTCCAGCAGAATAATATTTTGACTACTTTAGTCCTTGCTCGAGTCTTCGACTCAATCAAGCACTCGGGGCCTACTCCTAACAGGAGCGCTGGCCACGCACCCGAAAGAATTTTTTATGCAGGTATATGAACATTTAAGACAAACCCTTCATTCGAATCATCGATTCGACTATGAACTGCGGGTTACTCCCATAGGGAGTGCTGAAAGCGTATTCGACTGAAACAAGCAACAAAACACGACAACAGTTGCAAAATGTTTTTAGTCCCCACTCGAGTCTACAAATCGAATAGGCACTCGGGGGCTACTCCCATAGGGAGCACTGGTCGCGCACCCTATGATTATTTCTCCTTGTACATCATACTATGTGTTGATAATATCCACACTTGAATTCTATGGCGACTCTGCCTCATATTTTCCCTACAAAGAGATTACGTCTCCTGGGCCACCCGAATCATCTCCGCGATGAAAAAAATTCGGATGTCGCGCTTACAGCGTGAAGATAAGACCTGAATAAGGCCTGGCAGTGCATCTACTGCGCACTACCAGAAACATATCCATGCCTACAAGTACGATGAACATGCCTTGACGGACACGTCGAGTGCTCACACTTATACACTAGAATTCGACTCCTATAAGACCTCCGCGTCCTGAGTCGAATTACGCCAGCACTTTTCCGAATTCGAGTCCGGGGACTCGAGTTTGAGTAGATTGTGTTGTTTTGCCCTAAGGTAGATAACTGATACCGATACATCGGATACATCGGGCACGTATATCAACGATCCCTATGACACAAACAGAACACTCAAAAAAATGCTCAGTCATGCACATGAAAGACTTCATAAAGTCCCTAGTCGAATCTGCGATTCCACTGGACACTCGGGGGCTACTGACATGGGTATACCCTACAGGTACTAGAGTTTGGTATATACGGCCCAGATACGGCAGGGGCCCACGGTGTTGCCAAGGCCCAATGCAGAATTCGGGTGACCCACGGACTCTTCGATTGCTTGCGAGACAAGAAGAAGCTTAAGATAGAAAGTTCAAAGGGCGAACCCTAATCTGTAACTGACTTGACCTGCTACCCGATACCTAGCCTATCTATATAAAGGGTAGGAGGGGCGGCGAGGAAGACAATCACAACCCTAGTTTCCACAACTCTTGCCAGATTGCATCTGCGTGCCCCTGTAATCTTTGATTCCTTCTCCAAAACCCAAGTCCATAACAATGGGAATTGACGAGTTGAACCCTCGTCACTACCGCTTTTATACTGAAAAGAGCTCCATCATGATCCGTTCAAATGACACCATATGAGTTATGAATTGGGATAAAATCCAAGTTGTCTTTTCTTAAACATTGGATGCTAGACATAAGTAAAATGTTTACAACCAAATTAGGATGAGCACGTCTTTGTAGGTTACCCCAAATAACCGTTGGGTGTTCCTCCATAACACCGAAGACAAAAAATGTTTGTCACTTAGAACGTCAAGTTTCTTGAGAAGGAATTTTTTGTGAAAAGTTAAGTGGGAAGACAATAGAACTTTGATAAGGTCATTGAACCTTAGCTATATGTGCTGAGTTATGCAACGTCAGCAAGTGTCCCGGAGGCAGCCATAATGCTCATGGCTCCCGTTCCTCAAAGGTTATGGTCACGGAGATCTCAGTTCCTATTGAACTGCGTAGGTCAGATAAACAATCAAATACTAAGATTTGGGTTTAAATCATTATTGTTTGATAATGATGAACCGAATACATGCATAGAAATGATGATGGACCCTGAATCCGTCAAATGGCTTGAAGCCATAAAATTCGTGATAGTTCCATACACGAGAAACCAAGTTACTGAACTTGGAAGACCCTCTAAAAGGCATAAATCCTATCAGTCATATTTGGACCTATAAAAGAAACACACATGGATGTTTCACATCTATGAAATAATTGACATGTCGGTAAAGAGTTTACGACATTATTCAAGGAGTTAAATACAATAAGATTCGATCTTTCCTAGCGATAGTTAGTCCGAGCGGATTAGTATAGCAACCAATCAAAGGATGCTAAAAGACATGCAAACTTCAATAGTTGAAGTAAGCATAAAGGAGTTGGAATCTTCACTGTGCTAAAAATATTAAAATGTTTAATTTCATCAGAGATGATGAAGATGCTCGCATTTGCAAGAAATTAAGTGGTAGCGCTGAGACATATTTTTAATACATTGTGTATAAGACATATTGTTGATTGGAAATGATGTATCTTTTATTGACACGAGTTAAGGATTTCACTAAAATTAGATTTAAATGAAAGATTTGGGAAAAACCAGAATATTTGGCATCAAAGTCTATTTTGATAAATTAAGACGATAATATGGTTATGCCAAATGTACATAAATAAAATATTGAATGAGTTCAATATGGAAACGATGAGAAAAGTTCTTGCCACATGGAAAAGGTTGAATCAAGATTCAAGTGTATTGACACTTGGCGAGTGAATCAAGATTCACGTGTTTTGACACTTGGTGAGTAAAATCACATGAATATCTTGATAAACGAGATTCAAGTGTTTTGACACTTCGTGAGTAAAATCACATGAATATCTTGATAAACGATTCAAGTGTTTTGACACTTGTGAGTAAAATCACATGAATATCTTAATCAATCATACCAGGATATGTACATATCTAGATATATCCTATGCTCTAAATGTTATGAGCATATACCAGGGTGACTCATAAGATTATCATTGGACGATATTAAGGATATTATTATGATCTTTGGAAGAACTAATAATATATTATGTATCTATAAGTGACAAATACTTCATTGTGAAGTGTTACATTGCTAATATTTTTGTCACAAGATACAAATCAAGTTTATCTCAATTTAGGCTTTGGGTTAAGGTGGCACAATTTGATGGAAGAAAGTTCCATGATAGATTTGGATGAGTTCCAAAAGGTTTAGTATTGTGACAGATACTACAACGAAAGGCTAAGTATAAGACTACTCTAGCAGCAGCATAAGAAGGCATTTATGTTAAGAAGTTTGTTAATCAAACTAAATGTAGTTCCAAGTAGAATAATACAATGAAGATCTATTGTACGACAATAGAATCAACACATTTTAAACCCCGAGGAACTAAGGTCTCACCAAAGGACCAAATTTATACAATGACATCTTATTTGAGAATGAGTGATGCGTAGAGACGCAAAGACATGCAAATACTCACAGACCTAAAAGCATCAGATCTAGATATTATTTTTACCACTAGCAAACGTGTATATACAACACCAGAAAGTCATAGGTGTTGAACGCGTAAGTTTTTCAAACTAGATTATTGACTCTAGTGCAGGTGGGAGACTGAAAGGAATATGCCCGAGAGGCAATAATAAAGTGGTTACTATTTTATATTCCATGTTTATGATAAATATTTATTTATCATGCTATAATTATGTTAATGTAACACCTCTAAAATATTACACAAGATTATCAAGTTTCAATCATCCAAAATTAGGATTAATAAAAACTTTTATTCTTAAACCCTTATGAATGCATGTGTGTTTGTTATTAATGCATGAATGCTTGCTATTCCATGTTTGATTGCTATCAATGATAAGGATTAGTTTAAAGAAGAAAAAAATAACATCTATGTCATTTCCAAACCAAATCAAATAAAAAGAAAATCAAATTATAAGCATAATGACCTAATGGTCATTTTTGCCAAAGTTAACCACTAGCCCACTTTGGGCATCTCTAGTAAAAGATTTACAATAGAAACAACTCTAGTTCTTTTCTCCCCTTGCTAGAACAAGTAAAAATGAACACAAGTGAACCTTACAAACCCACAAAAACCAATTTCAAATCCATTTGAGGGACAATTTAAAATTGAATCAAGTGTAGGTATCTAGATCACCATTTTTTTAAAACCACTCAAACCTCCACCACTTGACAAATCCCTGCAATTAGAGACACCCAAGCATGTGACCAACACACTCACCAAAAATAATTTGAAAATTTAACTGTTTAGTTCATGCGGCCATTTAGTCAAACACTTAGCAGGCAGAGTACAACTATACCAACTATCTACTATTTTGATCAATCAATTGCTCACCATTGTACTCCATCCAACCTCAGTTACTAGCCCACGATCATCCCTAGTACCCAGCCGTGCAGCTAGAAACGCTCACTCACTCCATTGCCCAGTGCCATGCCATACCCGAGCATGCCATGCCGGTCGAGCACGGACACGAAGCCACAAGCCACACCGCCCTCTCCCATGATGTCTAGGCGGTAGCCGTGACCTCACCACACTCGCATGTCCACCCCTCGACCAATGACAAGCAGCGGAGAAGCCAGAACAGCCTTGCCACTTTCCTGTGTCAGCCATGCCGAGCGCATGCTAGACCGACAAGCCACTCCCGTGCGACCATGCCGCCCCTTGCTCTCTCCTTGCGTAACTGCACTCGCTGCGTCACCAGCAACCTTCCAGACACGACCGTTTGCTTCTGCGTGCCCTGTGACCACTGTACGCCATGACGAATGCCACGGTACCCGCACAGAGCATTGACGTCTCCCGACCGATTATGACCACCCCTCGCCGTGCCACTATGCGCATGACGATCACCGCAGACCACCGCATCGACCTACATCCCCAGCCATGCGATAGCGCTCTGTAGCAATGTCGCCGACGAGCCCGATCCATGCCACACGGTCTCTCTCACTGGTGTATAAATAGGACCATCCCCCAGCCTCCAAAGGCACACCATTCGACTCACCTCTCCCCCAAAAACATCCCTGACCCTTCCTCGGAGCAAGGCGAGCACCACACCGCCGGAATTTCACCGGAGCCCACCGCTGCTGTGGAGGAAAGGAGCCATTGATTGGGGTCACCCCAGGAGCTGCCACGACCACCATTCGACTCATCGTCGTGTACCAGCCCGTTCGCCCCCATCGCCGCACCTAGGTGGAGCCCTGGTAAGCCCCCATTGACCCCCACCTTGCGCTAGGTTTAGAATCTCGCGTGCTCACTATGATGGAGACGATGAACCAGAGCCGTTGATCGCTTTCTAATCGCGCGGCTAAGATTAGTTGATACCGTTTTGTTAGACACTGCCACTGATGCGTGGGACCAGCCTGAGTGCAGCCTACTACGTGCGTGCCGCGTAGCTGGGCTGGCCCATTTTTCCCGCGCTTAGCCCATCGATTCAAATAGAGATGTTCCATTTAATTCAAAACACTATTCCGCCAGTGATTTCAAAATTGAATTGAGAGAGATTTACTGAACAAAATTGCATGATCCTAATTTTGTTAGAAAGGTATTGAAAATGTCTACACACTCCCATTGGAATTAAACCATTTGAAATTATAGATCACCCATGGTAAAAATAACAAGACAGAGACATTTCCAACTTCAAACCTTTTTATAAAATCAACCATAAATGCCATGCACTTGATTCCAACTCTCAAAAATGACATTTACCATGCTCTATCTGAATATGTAATAATATTTAGTTTTACATGAAGTAACCATGGACTAGTATTAAAACAATGATACATAGTCATTTCTAGCCATTTTTATTATATTAAATAGGAATATCCAACCTTGTAATATATGCCAACCACTTTAAATCACATTCCCAAGCATTAGAATATGTGGTGATGACATGGTCAACATGATCCCATATTCCAATTGGAGAACATTAAATCTTAAGTATTTTCAATGAGTAGAAATTGCTTTTCTAAAATAAGATAAAGAAGAATATGGCCATATTTCATGTGATGATTGAGATGATGCTAGATCATATAGTGTGAGACCTTGTGTGCTAAATAAAAGTAGTTAAGTATTATTTGGTGATTTTGTGTACCTCGTATTTATTTATAAATGCTAGTTCCGATCCAGGGTACGAAGAAGAGGAGTTTTACGAAGACGAAAAAGAGAAGTTCGACAGCTGCACTACCCAAGGCAAGCCATCCTATGAAAGTTAGCCATATGCAAGCTAACATATGGAAGATACATTATGCATTCTACTGAGATGCAACTTTACCCATTCCCAGTTTTACCTACAATCTTTACTTTTCCCTTTACCAAAGTTTCTCAAATAGTTAATTAATTGGTGATTAGTGGAAAAATAGGATAGAAGCTATCAAGAGCATAGAACTAAGTTTAGGTAGTTACACTTGATTAGCACCCAATCAATAGTGATACCCTCATTAATAGCTGCTAGTGCTAAGTTAATATGGATCACTTTAGATGGGAATACTTGAAGAAAATGATTATGAAAACCTTGGAATGATAAGTCATTCTATTGAAATGTTTTGGCATGTGTTGTGAAACACAATGAGTTGAAGATGATACTGAATGAAACATGTGTCTTGACTTTGATAAAAACTGATGGTCGGGTTCGAATGCGATACCATTCCAATTTTACCATACAGCCACAATACATGAGTTGGGTAGGGCTTAACTGGCAGTTTATATGCCTTAGTATGGGTTCCCTTGCGGAAAGAGGTTGAGCTGAGGCTACCTCGTGAATATGAATGTCCACCTATGCAGTTCCCGGGATGGCAGATGGCCATGGCTGGGAGGCCAAACTCATAGGGGAGGTGCCTATACTAGGGTGTGTAATTGAAAGGTTAGGATTGATTATCCGCATACCAAGAATGATGATTCTGGGTTATCCCTGACGGATTTATCAAATTTTGTGGTAAAAGTGTACCACCTCTGCAGAGTGTCAACTATTCGAATAGCCGCGTCCTCGGTTATGGACAGTTGGAGTGGCTATACTGTTCCGTTGTCATATGTTTTAAAAATAACTTGTGACTTGAAAGATGACTTTGACTTGACCACAACAGGGTTGTGGACATGAAAACTAGGTTCCCACTTAAGTAATCTAGATAACTAAATTAGGCTTTACTACTAAGTACTTCTAAAATAAAACTAGCTTATTGCAAACAAGACTAGAGCTTAGGATTCCTACTAGAAATGTCTTACTTACATTAGTGATAGTTTGTGAGTACTTTAAGAGTACTCATGGCTTTTTCCCTGGCTATTCCCATGGCCAGACTATGATGAACGCTATCCGGAGGATGGACAGCAGGATGTCTATGATAACTAGGATCATCTCCCATCGTCAGCATTGCTTGTGACAATGAAGGTGGAGTCTACTATGTTTATTTCCGTTGTGTTGATATGTATTCAGACTTGATCATGAGATCAACTATTTGTAAGACTATTATGGTTTGTAATGGATGATGTACTGTGATACCAATTCTGTTATGTCTCGCAAAAATGGTAATCCTGGGATTGCGATGTACAGCATAACAGGCATCTGGACTTAAAAATTTGGGTGTTGACAAGTTGGTATCAGAGCCAACCTGACCGTAGGAGACCCTAGTTAGAATGGACTTCTAGAAAACCTAATTTCAAAACAAAGAAAGTGAGTATTTACGAAAACCTATTCTCACTCTTATCCTTGAGATTCTTTCAAAAAGAGATCACTTGTTCCTCAAAATTCTTGCAATTCTACATAAAAATCGACACACTTAATCACCTCACTAACTTACTCATCCTAATTGCTTATAGATGGAGGTGAAATACAACAAGTTCTACCAGTTGGGAAATGTAGGGGAGCTCATCTTTGAAAGGGATTTGGGACAGCTCGCAAAATTTCTTGGACGCTCGCACCCGGAGTTCTTTGGAGCTCAACTTAATGACCAATCCGGAGGGGAACCATAGTGGCTGATCGTTGCCGATGACCGAGGCAAAATGGATCCACCTCTTTCGGAGAAGATCCAGTTCAGCTTGAGGGAGAATAATTGGTTGGATGGGCTCGCTAGAGCTATGAGGAGGCACTTGCTCATCTATGTGCGTAGAACATCAACCAGATTGGTGGCACCCGCTTTGCTCACTATGCAACGCGTGACTCGATGGCACAGCCCTTAGCCATGCCGGCACATCCGGAGCTGAAGCACCATGTGGATCACCTTGACTTCATGCTGCACGAGACTCAGAAGGAGTTAGACAACACTCGTGCCTACGCCAACCAGAATCATGCTATTGCAACCGAGAAGAACCAGACCCTCGCCCTCCTAGCTAAAGAGCTCAAGTCACTTCGTCGCCAGCGTGACAAGAAGGACCACACCATCGCTCGTCTCCGCCAGAAGGTGGCAACCCTCAAGGAGACCATCCACGACCAGGAGATCCAGCTTGAGGAGAAGGAAGAAGAAGGTGAAGATATTCGTGGGGATATCCACTCTTACCTCAGTGATGATGATGACTATCTGGAGGACGTCGCCACGGAGTTCCACACCGACGAGGATGACACATACTTCATAGATGATGAAGAAACCCCCAGTTCTGATGATGAGTAGTCGCACCTGAGCACTATCGTAGGTGTGAGTTTGTATCTGGTCCCGATGTATCATAGCTTGCTAGAATGGTTCTTAAAACCATCAGCTTAGTAGTTGCGGTGTGTTGCTTGTACTGTGTTGCTTGGAATGAATGAATGAAAAGGAGTTGTTGGTTTTCAAACCTTAGCCATACTCAAAGTTTAAAGCTTTTTGAACCAAACCCATAAACCATAGAAATTTCCCTCTTGTCTTATGATCTATCTCAATCTTCAGTTGACTCATGGCAACCCTGGTGGAAGCAGCTCATCCTAGGAACCAATGCTTCAGATTCTGCGGATGTTAGTTTCACATCGTGAAGCCAGTAGAGCTGAACGTCAAGCCAATCTAGCCACTCTTCAATAGATGGCCTAGATGGCCCACAACAATCAAGGCCATAGAAACCAAGATCACCATGGATCCAAGCTCAAGAACTTCCACAACACCAATCCTCCTATGTTTAGCAAGTCTAAAGAACCCTTAGATGCTGATGACTGGCTGCAAACAATGGAAAACAACTTACAAGTTGCAGGAGTAGATGCTGCTGAAAAAGTACTATTTGCCACCCACTATCTGTCAGGGTATGCAAGATCATGGTGGAATAGCACCCGTACAATGAACGGAGGACAGATGATGACTTGGGAGGAGTTCAAGCTCAAGTTCATCAGGACTCATGTGCCCCCAGGTTTGATCAAGAGGATGATGGATGAATTCAGGGAGCTGAAGCAGGGAAGAATGACTGTGGTAGAGTACCGTGACAGATTTCTGTCTCTAGCTAGGTATGCCCCTGATGAGATCGACACTGAACTAAAGAAGAAGGAGAGATTCCTGAATGGCCTTCATGATGAGATGTAGACAATGTTAGTCAACATTCCCTTTGACGACCTAGAAGCTCTAGTGGATTCTGCTATCCAGATGGAAGGGAAGATTAACCAAGCCAGTGAGAACTGCAAGCGCCGTATGATGCACCAGCCTGGACCCCACCATACCCCGAAGTACCACCCCAACCCGTCTGCAGGATTTGCACCCAGAAACAACATGCCCCCAATGAACTGTCTGAACTTTCCCAATCATGGCGGAGGAAACCCGAGGCCCGGAGGCCACAATAACAACAACACTAGTAACTTCAACCGTGCACCACCAAGGTCCACTAACAACAACAACAACAATACTGCCCCAAGGACTGGAAGCAATGTTGTGCCTGTTGCAGGGAAGGACAAGTCAATGATCACCTTCTTTTAGTGTGGAATCACATGTCACTACTCCAATGAGTGCCCCAAGAAGCTTGCTGCAGCCACCAATTTCACTGCACCAGCCCAGCAGCAGCGCCGTGTCCAGCCTAGAAAGAGGTTTGCCCCAGGGAACCCGCACAATCGTACCAGTCGTCTATTCCACATGAATGCTAAAGAAGCCCAGGAAGTGCCAGATGTCATGCTGGATATGTTTTCTGTTAACTCAGTACTTGCAAGAGTGTTGTTTGATTCTAGAGCATCACACTCGTTTGTTACAGAAGACTTTGCATGCACTAGTAAGATTCAACCAACAAATTTGAAGCATGTTATGATAGTTCAAATACTTGGGTCAACCACCAAACTAGAAAAATTTGCAAGGCCATACCTATCAGAATACATGGGATAGATTTTTATGCCAATCTAATAGTACTTGGAACAAAAGGTTTGGAAGTAGTACTAGGAATTGATTGGATGTCGAAAACACCAAGGATTAAGAGACTATGCCAAGAAAGCCATAACCATGACCAGTAACACAGGAGTATCAGTAGAGCATGTGTCTGAGATGCTGCCCCATCAATTCAAGTCCAACAAGAGGCTAGTCAAGTCAACCATAGACCAAGTCCGAGTAGTCTGTGAATACCCCGATGTGTTCCCAGATGAATTATCCGGTATGCCCCTAGATCGGGATATCGAGTTTATCATTGAACTAGTTCCTGGAACTGGACCCATAGCTTAGAGACCCTATAGTATGAACGCCGCTGAATTAGTGGAGCTCAAGAAGCAACTTGATGACATGTTGGGAAAAGGTCTGATACAACTAAGTGCATCACCGTGGAGATCCCCTATTTTTTTTGTGGATAAGAAAGATGGTGCCAACCATTTGTGCACGGATTACTGGAAGCTGAATGACATCACCATCAAGAACAAGTACCCGCTTCCGAAGATAGAAGATCTGTTTGATCAGCTGACTGGTGCCAGAGTATTTTCTAAGATTGATCTTAGAACTGGTTATCATCAACTAAAGATCCACACAACGGATATCCCAAAGACTGCCTTCACAACCTGATATGGATTATATGAGTACAATGTCATGTCATTTGGATTAACCAATGCCCCCGCTTATTTCATGAATCTCATGAATAAGATTTGTTTGAACTTCTTGGATAAGTTTGTCATTGTTTTATCGATGACATTCTGATCTACTCCAAGCCGGAAGAGGACCATGAACAACACCTAAGAACCATCCTTGAAACCCTTAGAGAGCATTAGTTGTACGCCAAGTTTAGAAAATGTGAGTGATGGTTAAAGGAAGTAGGATTCCTAGGCCATATCTTGTCGGCCGGAGGAGTTGCCATCGATCCCACCAAGATTAAGGATGTTGAAGAATGGAAAGCCCCAACCACTCAAACCGAAGTCCGTGCATTTCTTGGATTAGCGGGATATTACCGCAAGTTTGTTGAAGGATTTTCAAGCATCGCAAGGCTGATGACTTAGCTGTTGAAGAAAGACAAGAAGTTTAAATGGATGGACAAATGTGAAGCAAGTTTTCAAGATCTCAAGAAGAGATTGATTTTAGCCCAAATTTTGATCATGCCGGATATCAAGAAGCCTTTTGATGTATATTGTGATGCATCCAAGATTGGTCTCGGATGTGTGTTGATGCAGGAAGGCAAAGTCATATCATATCTATCCAGATAACTAAAGCATCATGAGCAGAACTATCCTACCCATGACTTAGAATTGTCAGTCGTAGTTTTAGCCTTGAAGACATGGCGTCATTACCTCATGGGTAACCGCTGTGAGATTTATTCAGATCACAAGAGTTTGAAGTATATTTTTGCCCAGAAGGAGTTGAATATGAGGCAAAGGAGATGGATAGAGTTAATCAAGGATTATGACCTTGAAATTCACTACCACCCCGGCAAGACCAATGTGGTAGCGGATGCTCTTAGTGGACTGCCGTGTAGATTAAACACCGTGATTAAGGAAGCTCAGCCAAGTCTGCATGAGGAGAGAGTTTTAGAATGGAGCTAGTTAGCGAAGGATTTCTATCCCGTATTGAACTTCAACCCACCTTGATCAGTCAAATAAAGGAAGCCCAGAAAGGAAATGCTAGTATTGATGGAATTAAGCATCGTATCGGTACAGGGAAGGTATCCGGATTCACGGAAGATGAAGAAGGAGTTCTGTGGTATAAAGGACGTATCTGTGTGCCAGCAGATTCAGAGTTGAAGCAAACCATTATGCAAGAAGCCCATGATACTCTTTATTCTATTCACCCGGGAGGAACGAAGATGTATCAGGATTTGAAGGAGCAATTTTGGTGGCACAAAAAGAAGAGAGAAGTCAGAAGCTATATCGCCAAGTGTGATATCTGTCAGAGAGTCAAAGTGGAACACCAGCAACCCGCAGGACTTTTGCAACCATTGCAAATTCCAGAATGGAAATAGGACTTAGTTGGAATGGATTTCATCACCGGTTTACCTACATCTAGTAGAGGGAATGATTCTATTTGGGTCATAGTAGATAGATTGTCCAAGGTAGCTCATTTCATACCCGTCAAGACCACCTATCAAAGCTTGAAGCTAGCAGAGTTGTATATCACTAGAATAGTTAGTCTGCATGGAACCCCCAAGACCATTGTTTCAGATCGAGGAACCCAGTTTACCTCAAGGTTTTGGAAGAAAGTCCAAGAAAGATTAGGAACCAAACTGAACTTCAGCATAGCTTATCACCCACAGACCGACAGACAGACAGAAAGAGTAAACCAGATCCTAGAAGATATGCTGAGAGCCTGTGTGTTAGAATATGGATCTAAATGGGAAGATTGTCTGCCTTTCGCAGAATTCTCATACAACAACGGTTATCAAGCTAGTTTGTAAATGGCCCTATTTGAGTTTTTGTATGGAAGGAAGTGCCGTACCCTCCTGAATTGGTCGCAAGTAGGAGAGAGTCAGATATTTGGACCCGACATCCTACAAGAAGCTGAAGAGAAGGTTCACAAGATCTGTGAACACCTCAAGACCGCTCATTCCAGATAGAAAAGTTACGCTGACAAAAGGCGTCGAGACCTGACCTTCAATGTCAGATATTTTGTGTATCTCAAAGTATCACCCTTGAAAGGAATGAAGTGTTTTCAACTTAAAGGGAAGATTTCCCCCAGATATATCAGACCCTTCAAGATTTTAAGTCGCTGAGGAGAAGTATCCTATCAGCTAGAACTGCTTGAAGAAATGCCAGCCGTACATAATGTGTTTCATATCTCGTTACTTTGCAAATTCTTAAAAGTTCTGGAGAAGACCTAAATTTTAAAGAACATCGACCACAGAGCCGTGGATATCAACAAGGATTTAACCTATAGTGAATTACCCATCCGTATTTTGGAAGAAGCCTTTAGAACCATTCGGACTAGGAGTATCAAGTTTCTCAAAATCCAGTGGAGCAATCATATTGAAGAAGAAGCTACTTGGGAGTGAGAAGATTATATTAGGACTGAGTTTCCCAATCTCTTTAGTTCCTAGTTTTTCCTGAATCTCGGGACGGGATTCTGTTTTAGGAGGGAAGGTTTGTAACACCTCAAAAATATTAAACAAGATTATCAAGTTTCAATCATCCAAAATTAGGATTAACAAAAACTTTTATTCATAAACCCTTATGAATGCATGTGTGTTTGTTATTAATGCATGAATACTTGCTATGCCATTTTTGATTGCAATCAATGATAAGGATTAGTTTAAAGATGAAACCAATAACATCTATGTCATTTCCAAACCAAATCAAATAAAAAGAAAATCAAATTATAAGCATAATGACCTAATGGTCATTTTTGACAAAGTTAACCACAAGCCCACTTTGGGCATCTCTAGTAAAAGATTTCCAACAGAAACAAGTTCTTTTCTCCCCTTGCTAGACCAAGTAAAAATGAACACAAGTGAACCTTGCAAACCCACATAAACCAATTTCAAATCCATTTGAGGGACAATTCAAAATTGAATCAAGTGTAGGTATCTAGATCACCATTTTTTTAAAACCAATCAAACCTCTACCACTTGACAAATCCCTGCAACCGGAGACACCCAAGCATGTGACCAACACACTCACCAAAAATAATTTGAAAATTTAAATGTTTAGTTCATGCGGCCATTTAATCAAACACTTAGCAGGCAGAGTACAACTATACCAACTATCTACTGTTTTGATCAATCAATTGCTCACCATTGTACTCCATTCAACCTCAATTACTAGCCCACAATCATCCCTAGTACCCAGCCGTGCAGCTAGGAATGCTCACTCACTCCACTGCCCAGTGCCATGCCGTACCCCGAGCATGCCATGCCGGTCGAGCACGGACACGACGCCACAAGCCGCTCCGCCCTCTCCCATGATGTCTAGGTGGTAGCCGTGATGTCACCGCACTCGCCTGTCCACCCCCTCGACCAACGACAAGCAGCGGAGAAGCTAGCATAGCCTTGCCACTTTCCTCTGTCAGCCATGCTGACTGCATGCCAGAGCGCCAAGCCACCCCCGCACGACCATTCCGTGCCTCTCTCTCTCCTTGCATAACTGCACTCGCCGCATGACCAGCGACCTCCCAGACACGACCGTTCGCTGCCACGCGCCCCGTGACCACCATACGCCAGGACGAACGTTGTGGTACTCGCCTGAGAGCCCGAGCCATGTCGCACGGTCTCTCTCGCCGGTGTATAAATAGGACCATACCTCGGCCTCCAAAGGCACACCATTCGACTCACATGTCCCCCAGAAACATCCCTGACCCTTCCCCGGAGCAAGGTGAGCATCACACCACCGGAATTTCACCGGAGCCCACCGCTGCTGTGGAGGAAAGGAGCCGCCCCAGAAGCTGCCATGACCACCATTTGACTCGTTGTCGTCTACCAACCTGTTCTCCCCCATCGCCGGACCTAGATGGAGCCCTGGTAAGCCCCCATCGACCCCCATCGTAGTGCTAGGTTTAGAATCTCGTGCGCTCACTACGACGGAGACGATGAACTAGAGTCGTTGATCGCTTTCTAATCGTGTGACTGAGATTAGTTGATACTGTTTCACTTAGACACTACCGATGACACGTGGGACCGGCCTGAGTGCAGCCCACTACGCACGCGCCGCGTAGCTGGGCCGGCCCATTTTCTTTCCCGCGCTTAGCCCAGTGATTCAAATAGAGATTTTCCATTTAATTCAAAAACCCTATCCTACTAGTGATTTCAAAATTGAATTCAAAGAGATTTACTAAACCAAATTGCATGATTCCTATTTTTCTAGAAAGGTACTGAAAATATCTACACACTCCCGTTGGAATTAAACCATTTTAAATTATAGATCACCCATGGTAAAAATAACAAGATAAAGACTTTTCCAACTTCAAACATTTTTGTAAAATCAACCATAAATGCCATGCACTTGATTCCAACTCTCAAAAATCACATTTACCATGCTCTATCTGAATATGTAATAATATTTAGTTTTACATGAAGTAACCATGCACTAGTATTAAAAGAATCCTATATAGTCATTTCTAGCTATTTTTATTATATTAAATAGGAATATCCAACCTTGTAATATATGCCAACCACTTTAACTCATATTCCCAAGGATTAGAATATGTGGTGATGACATGGTCAACATGATACAGTATTCTAATTGGAGAATATTAAATCTTAAGTATTTTTTAATGAGTAGAAATTGCTATTCTAAAATAAGATAAAGAAGAATATGTCCATATTTCATGTGATGATTGAGATGATGCTAGATCATCTAGTGTGAGCCCTTGTGTAATACATAAAAATAGTTAAGTATTGTTTGGTGATTGTGTACCTCGTATTTATTTATAGGTGCTAGTACCAACCCGGGGTACGAAGAATAGGAGTTCTACGAAGACAAAGAAGAGAACTTCGACAACTGCACTACCCAAGGCAAGCTATCCTATGCAAGCTAGCCATATGCAAGCTAACATATGCAAGATACATTATGCATTCTACTGAGATGCAACTTTACCTATTCCCAGTTTTACCTACAAGATTTACTTTTCCCTTTACCAAAGTTTCTCAAATAGTTAATTAATTGGTGATTAGTGGAAAAATAGGATAGAAGCTATCAAGAGCATAGAACTAAGTTTGGATAGTTACACGTGATTAGCACCCCATCAATAGTGATACCCTCATTAATAGTTGCTAGTGCTAAGTTAATATGGATCACTTTAGATGGGAATACTTGGATAAAATGATTATGAAAACCTTGGAATGATGAGTCATTCTATTGAAATGTTTTGACATGTGTTGTGAAACACAATGAGTTGAAGATGATACTGAACAAAACATGTGTCTTGACTTTGATAAAAACTGATGGTTGGGTTCGGATGCGATACCATTCCAATTTTACCGTACAGCCACAATACCTGAGTTGGGTAGGGCTTAACTAGAAGTTTATATGCCTTAGTACGGGTTGATACATTGCAAATGTATCTATAATTTTTGATGCTCCATGCTTGGTTTTATCCACTTTTTGTGTTTTGTCCACACTTTGGAGTACTTTTCATATGATTTCTTGGACTAACCTATTAACAAGAGCCACAGTGCCAGCTGCCTGTTTTTTGCTGTTTTTGGTTCCAGGAAAGTCAGAAAATGAATATTCTCGGAATTGGACGGGACAAAAGCCAAAGTGCCTATTTTTCCAGAAGACTCCAGGAGCCAGAATACGAGACGGAGAAGAGCCAGGGGCTGGCCACACCACCCCCAGGCGCGGGCTGGGCCTGGCCACGCCAGGGCATGGTGTGGGCCCTCCAGGCACCCCCTCGGCCTCTCTCTTCGCCTATAAGGAGCCTTCTGACCTAAAAACTTCGGGGGGGGGGGGGGGGTTCGATGTTTTTCCAGAAGGAGTTCCGCTCCGCCGCCACCACCAGATTCCACGAAACAGCACCAGAAACTCCGTTCTGGCACCCTGCCAGGACAGGGAATTGGAGGAGATCATCGCCATCATCATCACCATCGCTTCTCCATCGACCATCCATGTTTCCCCCATCTATGAGTGAGTAATCCCCCGCTGTAGGCTATGGGGATGGTAGGGATTGGATGAGATCGTTCATGTAATGGCATCAGATTGTTAGGGCATGGTGCCTAGTATCTTTTATTAGTGCTTTATGACTTTGTTGCGACTTGTTGTTCTTAATCCTTGTCACTAGGGTTCGAGTGCCATGATTTCAGATCTAAACATGTTATCGATTCACTATGATAGTATTGTTTATGGTCTTATCTGCAAGTTGTATACACACGTTGTTGTCCGGAACCAATGACCCCGAAGTGACAGAAATCGGGATAACCGAAGGGAATGGCTTTGATGTGAGGATCACATGTGTTCACGAAGTGTTCATGCTTTGCTCCGGTGCTCTATTAAAAAGAGCACCGTAATTGCCAGTAGTTATCTAGAGGCCCCGCTGCAAACAGGCTGGCAGGACAAAAGATGTTGTGCAAGTTCTCATTGCGAGCACGTATGACTATATATGGAACACATGCCTAGGATTGTTTAGTACTTGGATGCTTTATCTTATTTATCTGTAATTGCCCCATGTTCTGATTGCTATGTGAATTGTCTTGTCCATGCAACGCCCTTCCATCCATCCCTATGCCTACCGCACTCGAATTCTACTGTTTACTGCCATTGTTACTGCTGTCTTTACTTTGCTACTGCTGTTACTTCACTATTTCTACTACAAAACTGTTGCTACTGATAAACTGCTGTGAGCAAGATTGTTTCCAGGTGCAGCTGAATTAACAACTCAGTTGTTAAGGCTTATAAATATTATTTGCTTCTCCTTGTGTCGAATCAATAAATTGGGTTTCATTTCCCTCGAAAATACTGTGATACACCCCCTATACTTGTGGGTCATCAAGACTATTTTCTGGCGCCGTTGCCGGGGAGCATAGCTTTATTTATCAAGTCCACTTGGAATCAATATTGTTCAAGCTAAGTTTATTTCTGCCTTGTTTGCTTCTATTTTTATCGAAAATACAAAAAAAATAGTTCCTACTCTAGTTGTTATTTTCGTTGGTCTGTTATTGTCTTGCTTTATCATGCTTGATGTTAATGGTTGGTTTTTTTGAAACTGAATCTTATTGGCAAGGTGGGTTCACGGAAGATCAGAAATATTATTATAAGGAACACCGCTTGTCACAAAAAGGGAAACACTTATGGGAACAAATTGATAGATTGTATACCGTTGCTAGAAACGTGTGCTCTACTTATAATGTTACTTATTGCTGTGATAAATCTTGTTGCAGAAAGAGGTATAAACACCTCCCTTTTCAATATGAGTATAATGATAATGATACCATATCTTCTTATGCTAAAGGAATTTATGACTTTTATGATGCGGAACAAATTGAAGAATTTATTGCTTGGAAGGATGCTTTTGAACTTGCTAGTTTGCTTGAAAATATTGATGATTCATCTTACAAATATGAGGTGTATGGTATACTTAAATTTTCCTTTGATAATTACAAGGATGAAAATGGCTATATTCTTGAATATATTAATAGATGCTTTCCATGGAAGAGACTAATGCCTTGCAGGATCCTATGGAAGAAGAAATTGATGAACCTGAAATCTCATTAGATGAAAAAGAGGAGAAGAGTGATGAACAAAAGGAGGAAGAATGGATTAGCTACCCATGCCTACCTTCTAATGAGAGTAACTCTTTATCCCTTACATTATTTGATTGTCCCCTTGCTTATTAAAGAAGGATGAATGTTATGTTCCTGAGGATTCTTGAAGATGTTTATAATAAAGCTCTAGTGCTTGTAGATCATCAAAAGAATGCTTTATGTGATAGTTATATTGTTGAGTTTATTCATGAGGCTACTGAAAATTATTTTGAGAGAGGAAAATATGGTTGTAGAAGTTTTCATGGTATTGAAACACCTCTCTATGTATTGAAAATATGGTTGTACGCGGTTATGGACAGTTGGAGTGGCCATACTGTTCCGTTGTCAAATGTTTTAAAAATGACTTGTGACTTGAAAGATGACTTTGACTTGACCACAACAGGGTTGTGGACATGAAAACTAGGTTCCCACTTAAGTAATCTAGATAACTAAATTAGGCTTTACTACTAAGTACTTCTGAAATAAAACTGGCTTATTGCAAACAAGACTAGAGCTTAGGATTCCTACTAGAAATGTCTTACTTACATTAGTGATAGTTTGCGAGTACTTTAAGAGTACTCATGGCTTTGTCCCTAGCTATTCCCATGGCCAGACTATGATGAAGGCTATCCGGAGGATGGACAGCAGGATGTCTATGATAACTAGGATCATCTCCCATCGTCAGCATTGCTTGTGACAATGAAGGTGGAGTCTACTACGTTTATTTCCGCTACGTTGATATGTATTCAAACTTGATCATGAGATCAACTATTTGTAAGACTATTATGGTTTGTAATGGATGATGTACTGTGATACCAATTCTGTTATGTCTCGCAAAAAATGGTAATCCTGGGATTGTGATGTACAGCATAACAGGCATCTGGACTTAAAAATCTGGGTGTTGACAAGTTGGTATCAGAGCCATCCTGACCATAGGAGACCCTAGTTAGAATGGACGTCGGGAAACCTAGTTTCAAAACAAAGAAAGTGAGTATTTACGAAAACCTATTCTCACTCTTATCCTTGAGATTCTTTCAAAAAGAGATCACTTGTTCCTCAAAATTCTTGCAATTCTACATAAAAATCGACACACTTGATCACGTCACTAACTTACTCATCCTAATTGCTTATAGATGGAGGTGAAATACAGCAAGTTCTACCTGTTGGGCAATGGAGGGGAGATCATCTTTGAAAGGGATTTGGGACAGCTCGCGGAATTTCTTGGACGCCCGCACCCGGAGTTCTTTGGAGCTCAGCTCAATGACCAATGCGAAGGGGAACTGCAGTGGCTGACCATTGCCGATGTCCGAGGCAAAATGGAGCCACCTCTTTCGGAGAAGATCCAGTTCAGCTTGAGGGAGAACAATTGGTTGGATGGGCTCGCTAGAGCTATGCAGGAGGCACTTTCTCGCCTGTGTGCGCAGAACATCAACCCGATCGGTGGCACCCGCTTCGCTCACTATGCAAGGCGTGACTCGATGGGACAACCCTTGGCCATGCCGGCACATCCGGAGCTGAAGCACCATGTGGATCACCTTGACTTCATGTTGCACGAGACTCAGAAGGAGTTGGACAACGCTCGTGCCTACGCCAACCAGAATCACACTATTGCAACTGAGAAGAACTAGACCCTCGCCCTCCTAGCTAAAGAGCGCAAGTCACTTCGTCGCCAGCGTGACAAGAAGGACCACATCATCGCACGTCTCCGCCAAAAGGTGGCAACCCTCGAGGAGACCATCCACGATCAGGATATCCATCTTGAGGAGAAGGAAGAAGAAGATGAAGATATTCGTGGGGATATCCACTCTTACCTCAGTGATGATGATGACTATCTAGAGGACGTCGCCACGGAGTTCCACATCGACGAGGATGACGCTGCCGAGCTAGAGCGAGGGATGGAAGTCATTGGCACACCGTATGTGTGACCGATTATGGAGGCGTTGCACTTATGGCGTTTTCATCGCGTCCTTGAGGACGGTCGTATACACTCTACAACATCCACGTTTGGTTGCGGGAACGTTATCCCGCTTTACGGTCTTCGATGGTGGGTCCATCTGAAACCGTTACAAGTATCGCCTAGATATGATCTTTGTAGTTGCAACCGTAGGAATTTTGTTTGTTTTCCATGCAACAAACCCCAACATGTAGATATCCGCATGTTAAAATTTATGATGACTTTGATTCCTAAAGAACATGGTGCCAAAAGAGTGAAGAAATTTTAATTCGGTTTTATTGGATTTTGTAGTTGAAAATGATTACAAAGTCTATGACTCATAGGTTGATACCTGTTATAGACTAATCTCCTCCAACAAACTACATTTATCAAAGGCGCTTTATCTTGGAAAGTGTCGTGGCTACACAGGAGGTGCTGCATGAGGTGCACCACAGTGTGAAGCCTAGTCTAAATTTGAACTTAGACCATTAGAATTTGTATGGTTGAGTCAACTGAAACTTCTTACACTAAATTCTCTCCTCTCAATGGTTTGTACCCAAGTAGAGAGGTTGGATTCAAAATATTTCGTCGGTGGTTCTTTATATGACAAGATTAATGATGAAAATAGTCCATATTGTTTATCTAGAAAAATTGCAAGTAGGAGAACCATATATATTTCACATATTCCTAATAAGCTAGTGGCTGACACCTTTAGTAAAATGCTTTATGATTGACTAAATACGTGGGCTCCTTGCTTTATCCCTTGAGGGAAATATTACTAGCCTCAAATATGTTGATGACCTTATATTTTTATTGAAAGCGGATGTTTAGGTGGTTAGAAAGAGTAAAGTGGATCCTCACTTGATATGAAAATTATATATCATAGAAATGGACCGGTTTACTCTAAATGTTGGTGATCATAATTCTAGGGTGTTTGTCTACGTCGATCCCGTTGCAAATCAGACAACTACATTTAATTTTCTCGGTGTTCCTTTTGCATCATGAGAAGCTTAAATCGGGGAGGGGCTGTACAACCATGATGGATGAAGTTCTAAAAAGGGTACAAGTTTGGAAAGGCAAATTGCTATACTGTGGTGGAAAACTTACCCTCGTCAAATCTTACGTGTCTATAACTTCCACTTCTCTTGGTTCTATTATCGAACTCCAGAACCAGACTTTTCAGGAAACTATTTCATAGGTGATCATTCTTCTAGGATAATATGGGAGCAAACTTAACATAAGTTATCTAACTAAGATATGGGTATTCTAGAAAAATGAGTGTGGATGTTTAGGTACTCACCGTTGAAGAGGTTTCAAGATGTGCCTTTTGGCTTCCTGGCTTTATAAAGGTACATCTTGCCTCATAATAGAACCCGAAAAACTATTGTTGACTACAAATACAGAACTTCCCCTAGCTAGCATTTTTGTGGATCAATAATGTAGAAGGTGTCAACTCTTTTTTGGAAAGGAGTGGCAAGGACTACTAATTCTGCTCGCATTAGTTAGTAATGGAATATTGGTAAGGGGCGGTCAAGCTACAATTCTAGGATGTTTTTGTTGTTGCGAATTAACATATTGCTTATGTGGCTTGGGTTGGGATGGTTGTATCTAAATATTACTTTCAAGAGATGAGTGGATCAAATTCTTAAGGACAGGTGTTCTGGACTTGTGTGATATTGGGCACTCCCGACCCTTGACCCCGACGTACCGCTCCCATGTGGTCGCCATCGACAGCAATAGGGCACCATCGCCGCTGCTCCAGGACCATTCTGCGCCAAGATCCCCCTCCCGCCGCCGTCGAGGGTTTTCACGTTTTCAGGGCATAAGGTACTGTTGACATGGTCTTCACCCATTGTCGGGTCTGTAGGTGTTATGTGGTGGTTTTAGGTTTTTGAGATGCTCTTGTTAGTCCTTTACTGAATAAATTAATAAAGAAGATTGTATGCATCATTTTGATCCAGAGGCCCAGGTCTCATCCTCTATTCTGAAAAAAAGTGTTCTGGACTTGTAGAAAAAGTATGAAGAGGTTAATATAACTTGACGAACCCGATCGATGCTTGGATAGGGAAATATACAACCACTTTTGTCAACTCCAAACTACCTTTCTACGCTACTATTAGCAGCGGAGGTGTAACTCCTATACACACATCTACCTTCTTCGTTATGTTTGCTTCCAAGGATCCATATTTAAACGGCTTTGCGGTTGATGCGTGTGAATCTTTACGGAGCTAGACGAGGGAGTAAAGAAGCTACTCACAAGTTCTAGTAGATGTACGATCTACACACAAACATCACCTGCAAAGTACTACTCCCACTGGTAGAAAAAGGCCTTTGGTCCAGCGCCTAAATTCCATTGGTCCCGGTTCGTTTTTATAATCGGGACCAATGCCAGGCACCGGTCCCGGTTCATGCCGTCTGGGCATTGGTCCCGGTTCATCTGTAAGCATTGGTCCCGGTTGGTGGCAGGAACCGAGACCAATGCCCCCGTGACGCACACGTGGTGCTCTGCGGCACATTGGTCCCGGTTCATGCCACGAACCGGAACCAAAACCCCCGCGACGGTTAGCAGTCCAGGACAATTAATATAAATTAATTCGGGGCAGAAATTAATTCGAGGCAGAAATTAATTCGAGGTAGAAATTGAATTGATCAGTATTTTTAAAAAAATCTTTCACAAATTAATCGAGACAAAAGTCTAAATTGAGACATTTTATTATTTGACCACAAATTTTTCCATACAAAGATGCGATTTTACAAATTCCTAGTCGACAACACTTTCGCTGCCGCTGTCCTCCGAGCCGCTGTCCTCTGAGCCGCCGGCTTCCTCGTCGTCGTCGGACGAAATCTCCATGATTTCGGCGTTGTTCGGGAGACAGAGCTCCTCTGCGCGCCTAGCAGCGTCGATGGCGGTGTAGATGGTCCGTCCAGGGATGGACCAGAACATCTCCCGCCCTTTTTGGTTGCGGCGGTCCGGGTGCACCAGGCGCCCGTCCACGATGCAGTTGCCAAGCTTGGCCTTCCGCTCCTTCTTGAACAGCCGGGGCCAGTACTCGCTGGCCGCCGCGTACCGGGGCAACGCCCTCATGCATGCGGGCAGCTGGCGGCGACGCTCTGTGATGACGTACTCCATCTCGTATCCGTGGGGGTTGAGGAGCGGAGCCACCGGCACACCCGCCTCGCTGATGCAAAATCCGGCGGGCACGATCGCGTGTGACGGCGCGAGGATTCCTGGTCGTGCCATTAACCGGGACCAATGACCTGGGTGGGGTGCGAGCTGCTGGGCCGCCACTTGTCGCGCGGGAGGGGCTTTGGTCCCGGTTCATGGCAATAACCGGGACCAAAAACCCTCCCCTAGCTATATATAAGCTCAGCCATTTGCCCACCAAATTTTGCTGGATTGTGTGTGAGGTGTGGGTGCTAGCTTTTTTTTTCTTTGATTGCACACAAGGTGTTCGATGAAATGTCCGAGCCACACTTTAGTTCGCACAACACGGTATCCTCGGCTGAGGTTAGCAAGCTTATCTTCTTTATCTGTAACTGATATAAAAATATTGCATCTGTCCAGGTGGTCATTTTACTATTCACGATGTTATTGTAATGGTTAATTATTATGACACAGATCGATGCACGGATGCGATGGATGTATGGCGACCGACGCCATTCCGATTTTATTGCAGGCCTCCATAAATTTATCGATTTGGCTAAGGCAAACAAAGTAGATAATTTTATGCCTTGTCCCTGCGTCGACTGTCGGAACATGGCGGAGCACTCTGCCCCGAGAATCCTTCAAAGCCATCTGCTTCGGAGAGGTTTCATGCCCGGATATTATTGTTGCCATGCACGGAGAAAGAGGGGTTAGGCTGGAAGAAAATGAAGAAGAGGAGGATGATGACAGCTATCCTATGTCCCCTAAAGAATACGGTGATACTGCAATGGAAGACAATGAAGAAGAAAGAGGCGACAATGAAGAAGAACAACGGGCATCGGATGAGCCCACTGATGGTCTTGGTCGGGTCATTTTTTATGCAAAGCAACAATGTGATACAGAAAGGGAGAAGCTTAAGTTGGAGGCCATGCAAAAGGATCACAAAAAGTTGTTGTATCCAAATTGCGAAGATGGTAGCACAAAGCTCGGTACCACACTTGAACTGCTGAAATGGAAGGCAGAGACTGTCTTATCTGACAAGGGATTTGAGAAGTTACTGAAAATAATGAAGCCGAAGCTTTCAAAGGATAACGAGCTTCCCGAGACAACGTACAAAGTAAAGAAGACTATCTTCCCTCTAGGATTAGATGTGGAGAAGATACATGCATGCATTAATGACTACATCCTGTACCGCGGTGAGAAGTACGAGAATATGGATAAATGCCCGGTATGCAATGCATGTCGATACAAGATCAGACAAGATGACCCTGATGATGTTGAGGGTGATGACGAGCCCTCCAGGAAGAGGGTTCCTGCTAAGATTATGTGGTATGCTCCTATAATACCACGGTTGAAACGTCTGTTCAGAAATAAACAGCATGCCAGGTTGTTGCGATGGCACAAAGAAGAGCGTAAGAAAGACGGGAAACTGAGACACCCCGCCGATGGGTCGCAGTGGAGAAACATCAAGAGAAAGTACTCGAACTTTGCAGGTGACGCGAGGAACTTATGGTTTGGTCTAAGTACAGGCCATTAGTCGATGAACTTTTGCAGTTGTGGGCAGAACCAGGTGTAAAGGTGTGGGATGAGCACAAACAGGAACCATTTGACCTACGAGCGTTGTTGTTCGTAACCATCAATGATTGGCCTGCTCTTAGTAACATTTCAGGACAGTCAAACAAGGGATACAATGCATGCACGCACTGTTTAGATAATACTAAAGGTACATATTTGGATAAATGTAAGAAGGTTGTGTACCTGGGGTGTTTTAAATTTCTTCCGACCAATCATCAAGTAAGAAAGAAAGGCAAGAATTTCAACGGTGAGGCAGATTACCAGAAGAAGCCTAAGTTCCCTAAAGGTGCTGATGTATTTGGTATGGTGAAGGACCTAGAAGTAATCTTTGGAAAGGATCCTGGCGGTCAATCTATTCCGAAAGACCCCATTACCGGACACACGGCCATGTGGAAAAATAAATCTATATTTTGGGAGCTTGAGTATTGGAAAGACCTAGAGGTCCTTTCTTCAATCGACGTGATGCACGTGACGAAGAATCTTTGCGTGAACCTGTTAGGCTTCCTGGGCGTGTATGGGAAGACAAAAGATACACCAGAAGCACGGGAGGACTAGCAACGTATCAAACACCCATACAATAAGCATACTGATAAAGGACGTAAATACTTAAGTAGCTACGCTCTTACCAACGAAGAGAAGGAAATCTTTTTTGAAGTCCTTTATAGTATCAAGGTCCCGGCTGGCTTCTCGTCAAATATAAAGAGAATAATAAATATGGTAGAGAAAAAATTTCAGAATCTGAAGTCTCATGATTGCCACGTGATTATGACACAGTTGCTTTCGGTTGCATTGAGGGGGCTTCTACCGAAAAATGTTCGATTAGCCATTGTGAAGCTATGTGCAGTCCTCAATGCAATATCTCAGAAGGTAATTGATCGAGAAAGTCTGGAAAGGCTACAGAAGGATGTGGTCCAATGTCTTGTTAGTTTTGAGTTGGTGTTCCCCCCGTCCTTCTTCAATATTATGACGCATCTCTTAGTTCATCTAGTCGAAGAGATTTACATTCTCGGTCCTGTATTTCTGCACAATATGTTCCCCTTCAAGAGGTTCATGGGAGTCTTAAAGAAATATGTTTGTAACCGCGCTAGGCCAGAAGGAAGCATTTCCAAGGGCTATGGAACAGAGGAGGTCATTGGGTTCTATGTAGACTTTCTTCCTGACCTTAAGCCGATTGGTGTTCCTGAATCACGGTATGAGGGGAGACTGAGTGGAAAAGGCACGCTAGGAAAGAAAGCAATGATATTTGGGGACGGACATTCTTTGAATCAAGCACACTACATAGTTCTCCAAAGTTCTACCTTCGTGGCTCCGTATATCAAGGAACACATGAATGTTGTACGCTCCAAGTTCCCGGGGAAGGATGACTACTGGATTAAAGAAAATCACATGGAGACTTTCGGCACTTGGTTGCAATTACATCTCATGAATGACACCATTATTGGAGATCGGCTCTACTTGTTGGCCGTGACACCATCTGCGTGAACGAAATATGCCCTGAGAGGCAATAATAAAGTTGTTATTATGTATTCCTTGTATATGATAGATGTTTATTTTACATGCTATAATTGTATTGATAGGAAACATCAATACATGTGTGTTTAATAAACAAAAAGGGTTCCTAGTCATGCCTCTCTTATAGACTAGCTTGTTGATTAACAAGATGATCAAGGTTTCCTGATCATGGACATTGGATGTTGTTAATAACAAGGTCACACCATTGGTGGAATGATGTGATGAACATTCATCCGAAGTATAGCATTACGATCAAGTCATTGTGTTTATATTGCTATAACATCATACGAAGTAATCTTTATCCTTAGACCATGAGATCATGTTAATTGCTAACACCGGAAGAGTATCTTGATAACATCAAACGTCACACCGTAACAGGGTGACTATAAAGATGGGTTCAGTGCTACGAAGGTGTTATGTTGAGGCTCATGGATCAAGAGTGGGATTTGTCAATCCAGATGACGGATAGATATACTCTGGGCCCTCTCAGTGATATCACATTAGGATAGCTTGCAAGCAAGTTATGTGATCACTAGAATGTTATATCACGGGAATGAGAAAAGAGTGCATGTCAGTAACGAGATCAAACTAGGTATGGAGATACCGATGATCGAATCTCGGACATGTAATATATCGAGAGACAAAGGGATTTAGTTACAAGCGTTAAAGGTTCTCACGATCACAGGAGTCATCGTTGAATGTGTAGGAGTCGATGCGGATCTCCGTGTCCCTCTTGATTATTGATCGGAGAAGGGTCTCGATCATGTCTGCATTATTCGCGAACCATAGGGTGACACACTTAAGAGTTACCGGACACCATTTTGGAGCACATATGTTTCAGACGAAAGAATTGCAAAGCGCAGGAATTGTTTCAATAGAAACCGGAAATTGTTTTGGGTGAAATTGCAGAAAGTGGTTCTACATGTGATATTGAAATATTGCAAGGGGCTATATGTGAATGTTTGTTAATTAAAGTAATTAATAAAATTCTGAATAAATTTAATAAAAGAGTTTTATTAAATGAGAGAGCATTAAATTTGGAGAAACTTAATGCATTTAAAGTGGAGACTTTAAAAGGGAATGTGAAGAGGCATTTTAATGTGGAGGAGTTACCACCACATGAATGGGGGAGGTGAGGGATCACCCCCCCATGCGCCGGCCATGGAGAGAGGGGGCACCCCCCTCCTCCTATAAAAGGCCACCCATTCCCTCCTTCATCCTCACACCTCCTTGTGAAGGATCTCTCTCCCCCTCTAGAATTATTCCCCCATGGTCTCGGATTAGCGAGATACATGTGCCCGGTGGCATTTTGTCTGGAAGGAGTTGCTGCTTCCGCTGGATCGCTGGAGCGAGGAGGTGGAGGTTGTCCGGTGGCTTGAACGTGTGTGCGTGTCTTGCGGATGCTGCTGAGTTGCGACGCTCGGACTTCCTCACGATCTTGAGATCGGCAAGTGTACGACTACATCAACCACGAGTTCCTACTCGTTAACAAAGCTCGTTGTCTTCGAGGGTAAGTTCTCCATGGATGTATGTCCACCCGTTGCTTTGTATCTAGTAGATAGATCTTGGCGTGTAGTTCTCATCGTAGGAAAATTTTTGTTTTCTATGTCATGGACCCAACAAAGTGGTATCGAGCCTGATCTATGCGCAGGTGCTTTGCACGGGTAGTACACATATGTTTATATGTGGGCGATGATGATCATGTTATTGCATATTCTATGTACTTTGGATATTGGTGGCATAGTGGGATGAAGCGGCCCAGACCAACCTTACATGTCATCGTACATGAGACCGGTTCCACGACTGACATGCAACTTGTTTTGCATAAGTGGCTAGCGGGTGTCTATCTCTCCTACTATAGTCAATATCTGATTTACAACGAGTTGCTAATAACTTGGTTATCCTCGTTGTGGTTCATGTTCGTAGGTTAGATAGGTTCTATCTCCGAAAGCCCTAAGCCACGTAAAACTTGCAATTGATAAATTAGAGGCGTCTAGTTTAGATCGTGTCGGGCTAGTGTTTTGATATGGTATTGTTGTAAGTAGATGTATAATAGATACTCTTACAACTCACTTAACGTGTAAGTTCCATAGACCTTGGCCTTACACACAAAGGAATGATAGAGATCATACCACGATGCAAATGATAGAGATCAAATGCATGGACCATATCACCTCACTTCACACATTAGATGTTAGCATCTTATATTGCTAGTTTAGTAGCGTTTGGTAGCATTATAAGATGATCCCTCATTTAGATATCAAGATAAAATGTGTTCTTCCTTAAGTATGCACCGTTTTGTGGATCGTGTTTTGAGGCATCACGTGATGATCGGGTGTTTTCAACTCTACGCTTTCATACAACAGGTGTAAGACAGTTTTACACACGCAAATACTAAGGTTCTTACTTGACAAGCCTAGCATGTACAGACATGGCCTCGGAACACGGACCGAAAGGTTAAGCATGAGTCATATAGTTGATATGATTCCCATATAGATGCTCGCCTTTGAAGCTACACCGACTCACGTGATGATCGGACTTGGTGTAGTGGATTTGGTTCATGTAATCACCAAAAGGACACGAGGGATGTCATTTTTGAGTGGGAGTTCATTAGTAATTTGGATTAGTTGAACTCGATCTATCATAAACTTAGTCTCAATATACATTACAAATTCTGTTGTAGATGGGACCACCTGCTTTTAATTTCAATGTGTTCATGGAGAAAGAGAAGCTTGCTGCGAATGGTAGCAACTTCACCAACTGGGCTATGAATTTGAGGATTCTCCTCACTGCTGCACAAAAGCAATATGTGCTAGATGCACCGCTAGGACCCCCACCAGCTCCTGATGCCCCTGACGAGGAAAAGAACGTCTATATAACTCGTCAGGAGGACCACAACTTAGTTCATTGCGGCATACTGTATGGGCTAGAGCCAGAACTTTGAAAGCGTTTCGAAAATGGCAATGCCTTTGATACCATGGGAGAATTGAAAATGATTTTCGATACCCATGCTGCCGTAGAGAGTTATAATGCTACAGAAAAGTTCTTTAGCTGCATGATGGAGGAAAACAGCTCCGTTAGTGAGCACGTACTCAAAATGTCTGGGTACACCGATAAGCTTGTGTCCTTGGGAATAACGATTCCCATTGACCTAGGCATACATCGTGTTCTCCAATCTCTGCCACCTAGCTACAAGAGCTTCGTGATGAACTATAATATACAGGGCATGAAGAAGTCTCTTCCCGAGCTTCTGTCAATGCTTAAGACTGTAGAAGTGGAGATTAGGAAAGAACATCAAGTGTTGATGATCAATAGGACCACTGGTTTCAAGAAGGACAAGAAAGGCAAGCACAAGGGAAAGAAGGGTGGCAAGTCTGTTGCCACGCCTAAAAAGAAACCCCGAGCTGGCCCTAAGTCCGAATCGAAAAGCTACTATTGCAAGGGATCGCCATTGAAGCATTAAGCCCCAAGTATTTGGCGGACAAGAAGTCCGGCAAGGCAAACAAAGGTATATGTGATATACATGTTATTGATGTGTACTTGACTAGTACTCGCAGTAGCACCTGGGTATTTGATACAGGATCGGTTGCTAATATATGTAACTCGGTTTAGGGGTTGCGGAACAAGCGACAACTAGCAAGGGATGAGGTCTCGATGCGGGTCGGCAATGGATCAAGAGTTGATGTGATCGCCGTCGGAACGCTGCCTCTCCATATGCCATCGGGATTAGTTATAAACCTAAATAATTGTTATTTGGTGCCTGCACTGAGCATGAACATTGTATCCGGATCGTGTTTGATGCAAAGTGGTTATTCATTTAAGTCTGAAAACAATGGTTGTTCGATTTATATGAATAATATCTTTTATGGTCATGCACCTATGTTGAATGGTTTATTTCTATTGGATCTCGATAGTAGTATTACGCATATTCATAATGTTGATGCTAAAAGGATTAAACTTGATAATGATATATCTACATATATGTGGCACTGCCGTCTAGGTCATATTGGCGTTAAACGCATGAAGAAACTCCATTCTGATGGACTTTTGGAATCACTTGATTTTGAATCATTTGATACATGTGAGCCATGCCTTATGGGCAAGATGACTAGAATGCCGTTTTCCGGTTCAATGGAACGGGCGACAGATCTATTGGAAATCATACATACTGATGTGTGTGGACCAATGAGTGTGTCGGCGCGAGGTGGATATCGTTATTTTGTTACTTTCACGGATGATTTGAGTAGATATTGGTATATCTATTTGATGAAACACAAGTCTGAAACTTTTGAAAAGTTCAAAGAATTTCAGAATGAAGTGGAAAATCATCAATGAGAAAGATCAAATTTCTGCAGTCCGACCGTGGAGGAGAGTATCTTAGTTACGAGTTTAGCACACATATGAAAGACTGTGGAATAGTTTCACAACTCACGCCTGCCGGAACACCACAATGTAATGGTGTGTCGGAACATCGTAATCGTACCTTATTGGATATGGTTCGATCTATGATGTCTCTGACTGACTTGCCACTGTCATTTTGGGGTTATGCACTGGAAACCGCTACATTCACTTTAAATAGGGCACCATCTAAATCCGTTGAAAAGACCCTGTATGAATTATGGTTTGGAAACAAACCTAAGCTGTCATTTCTTAAAGTTTGGGGATGCGATGTTTATGTGAAGAAACTTCAACCAGCTAAACTTGAACCCAAAGCAGAAAAATGCGTCTTCATAGGATACTCTAAGGAAACGATTGGTTATACCTTCTATCACAGATCTGAAGGCAAGGTCTTTGTTGCCAAGAATGGATCCTTTCTTGAGAAGGAGTTTCTCGCGAAAGGTGTGAGTAGTCGGAAGGTAGAACTCGAAGAGGTTATTGAACCTTCTCTTCATGAAATGGCGAGTAGCGCAGCTCCAGAAATTGTTTCAGAGTTGACTTCACCTAATGAAGAGAGAGCTAATGATATTGATCATGAAACTCCGAAAGAGGACACTACCGAACCTCGCAGGTCAAGCAGGACACGTGCAACTCCGAAGTATAGCATTACGATCAAGTCATTGTGTTTATATTTCTATAGCATCATATGAAGTAATCTTTATCCTTAGACCATGAGATCATGTTAATTGCTAACACCGGAAGAGTATCTTGATACATCAAACGTCACAATCGCAATGTGACTATAAAGATGGGTTCAGTGCTACGAAGGTGTTATGTTGAGGCTCATGGATCAAGAGTGGGATTTGTCAATCCAGATGACGGATAGACATACTCTGGGACCTCTCGGTGATATCACATTAGGATAGCTTGCAAGCAAGTGATGTGATCACTAGAATGTTATATCACGGGAACGAGAAAAGAGTGCATGTCGGTAACGAGATCAAACTAGGTATGGAGATACCGATGATCGAATCTCGGACATGTAATATATCGAGAGACAAAGGGATTTAGTTACAAGCGTTAAAGGTTCTCACGATCACAGGAGTCATCGTTGAATGTGTAGGAGTCGACGGATCTCCGTGTCCCGCCATCGATTATTGATCGGAGAAGGGTCTCGATCATGTCTGCATTATTCGCGAACCATAGGGTGACACACTTAAGAGTTACCGGACACCATTTTGGAGCACATATGTTTCAGACGAAAGAATTGCAAAGCGCAGGAATTGTTTTAATAGAAACCGGAAATTGTTTCGGGTGAAATTGCAGAAAGTGGTTCTGCATGTGATATTGAAATATTGCAAGGGGCTATATGTGAATGTTTGTTAATTAAAGTAATTAACAAAATTCTGAATAAATTTAATAAAAGAGTTTTATTAAATGAGAGAGCGTTAAATTTGGAGAAACTTAATGCATTTAAAGTGGAGACTTTAAAAGGGAATGTGAAGAGGCATTTTAATGTGGAGGAGTTACCACCACATGAATGGGGGAGGTGAGGGGTCACCCCATGCATGCCATGGAGAGAGGGGGCACCCCCCTCCTCCTATAATAGGCCACCCATTCCCTCCTTCATCCTCACACCTCCTTGTGAAGGATCTCTCTCCCCCTCTAGAATTATTCCCCCATGGTCTCCGATTAGCGAGATACATGTTCCCGGTGGCATTTAAATGCGGAAGGAGTTGCTGCTCACTGGATCGCTGGAGGCGAGGAGGTGGAGGTTGTCCGATGGCTTGAACGTGTGCGAAAGTGATGGGCTGCTGAGTTGCGGCACTCGGACTTCCTCACGATCTTGAGATCGGCAAGTGTACGACTACATCAACCACGAGTTCCTACTCGTTAACAAAGCTCGTTGTCTTTGAGGGTAAGTTGTCCATGGATGTATGTCCACCCGTTGCTTTGTATCTAGTAGATAGATCTTGGCGTGTAGTTCTCATCGTAGGAAAAATTTTGTTTTCTATGCTGCAGACCCAACACTGCGACTGTATTGACTTTCCAAGGGTACGAGATAAATGGGAATACATTTTACACGATTGCCCAAGATAAAAAGAGCACCAACCAAAACAGTGGTGTCCGCATTGATGCAACATGCAATAATGGGAAAAAGGACACATACTATGGTTACATAGATGAGATATGGGAACTTGACTATGGACCTACTTTTAAGGTCCCATTGTTTCGGTGAAGTTGGGTCAACATGAATGGAGAAGGGGTAAAGGTAGACCAGCTGTACGGAATGACAACAGTGGATCTCAAGAATCTTGGTTACAGAGACGAACCATTCGTCCTAGCCAATGATGTGGCTCAGGTTTTTTATGTGAAGGACATGTCCTCTAGACCGAAAAAAAGAAAAAATAAGGAAACAAATACATCAGACGATGAGCCCATGCGTCATATAGTTCTTTCAGGGAAAAGAAACATCATGGGAGTCAAGGACAAGACAGACATGTCAGCAGATTATGATAAGTTTGATGAAATTCCGCCCTTCACCGTGAAAACTGACCGAAGCATCCCGTTAATCAAAGAAGATGCTCCATGGTTACGGCCTAAGAAGCGATCATAGGCAAGGGATCGAAACTATGTAAATCCTATGTAAATCTATGTAATGTATGGAAACTTTATGTGATGTATGGAAACTTTATGTGATGTATTGAAACTTTATGTAATGGAGTCTTTCATGGGCTTGCAGGGAATTTTTTCTGAGGCAGAGCTTCCGAAGATGTCGTAGGGCGTGTGCACCAACGACATCTTCGAGAAGCTCCGCCACGGGAGATTTCTCAACCCTTTCCCCAACACTGTTAGAGGAGATGGAGTCTTTCATGGGCTTGTAGGGAATTTTTTCCGAGGCGGAGCTTCCGAAGATGCTGTAGGGCGTGTGCACCAACGACATCTTCGAGAAGCTCCGCCACGGGAGATTTCTCAACCCTTTCCCCAACACTGTTAGAGGAGATGGAGTCTTTCACGGGCTTGTAGGGAAATTTTTCCGAGGCGGAGCTTCCAAAGATGTCGTAGGGCGTGTGCACCAACGACATCTTCGAGAAGCTCCGCCACGGGAGATTTCCCAACCCTCCATCCATGGGGATGAAACTCTCTCTACCTATGTTGGCTTGTTGAGCTGCTTGCCATGGCGTATCGATGGTCCTTTTATAGGCACGGCGCCGCTTCTACTTTGTCTTGTTCCTCCGACAGGGCGTCGTGCCCTAAAGGTTTATCTCATCGAGCAGTGCGTCCACCCACACATCCTTATCCCGCCGACAGCTTTAGTCTCGGTTGCACCCACCAGTCGGGACTAAAGGTTACCCACGCGTCCTTATCCCACCGACAGCTTTAGTCTCAGTTGCACCCACCAGCCGGGACTAAAGGTTACCCACGCGTCCTTATCCCACCAACAGTTTTAGTCTCGGTTGCACCCACCAGCCGGAACTAAAGGTTACCCACGCGACCTTATCCCACCGACAACTTTAGTCTCAGTTGCACCCACCAGCCGGGACTAAAGGTTACCCACGCGTCCTTATCCCACCGACAGCTTTAGTCTCGGTTTGCTTTTTCGTGCGTCGAAAGGGAAAACTTCCTCTTGCAACATCGTAAGCCATCCCAAGATGCACATGTGTGCACAATATGGGCACATTATCACAAACTATGCCCTGATTCTAGCCATAACATTTGTGGTTTGACCTAAATGTCATGAAACCTCGAACATGATAGGTCATTTTGTGAAGGATTTTTTATGATGGTTGCAATTTTTCAAGTTCGATATTTTTCCTTGCAACTGTGACACATAATATGACACCACGCGAAGGTTTCACATTGTTTGGATCATTTTTGAATTTCTTATGCCCGTTTCAAACTATATTCAAAACGGCGGGCATGAAGCTTCTTAGCCCGGGGCTGAGCCTCGCTGAACTTGAAGTGGATCTCTAATGAAATAGCATATTGTGAACCTATAAATGATTTTAAAAAAAAATCACAAGGATTATATCATGTACTTGTAGTTCAAATCTTGGCAACCTCCTACCGATTCGGCAGGAATTTGTCTTTTTCATGAGGGATGGACAGAAAAGTTCTAGAAACATTGGTTGGGAAATTGTCTATATAAGGTGGTATAGTATTTTTGAAAAATGGTTTGGTACCAATGCCAAACTTTAATTTGGTGGTTGCTTCACAGAACACCCCGATTTCGGCACCTCAAAAATGGAAATTGGCTTTTTCGTGCGTCGAAAAGGAAAACTTCCTCCTGCAACATCGAAAGCCATCCCAAGATGCACATGTTTGCACAATATGGGCACATTATCACAAACTATGCCCTGATTCTAGAATAACATTGGTGGTTTGACCTAAATGCCATGAAACCTCGGACGTGATAGGTCATTTTTTGAAGGATTTTTTATGATGTTTGCAATTTTTCAAGTTCGATATTTTTCCTTGCAACTGTGACACATAATATGACACCACACGAAGGTTTCAGATTGTTTGGATCATCTTTGAATTTCTTATGCCCGTTTCAAACTATATTCAAAACGGCGGGCATGAAGCTTCTTAGCCCGGGGCTGAGCCTCGCTGAAATTGAAGTGGATCTCTCATGAAATAGCATGTTGTGAACCTATAAATGATTTTTTTTAAATTCACAAGCATTATATCATGTACTTGTAGTTCAAATCTTGGCAACCTCCTACCGATTCGGCAGGAATTTGTCTTTTTCATGAGGGATGGACAGAAAAGTTCTAGAAACATTGGTTGGGAAATTGTCTATATAAGGTGGTATAGTATTTTTGAAAAATGGTTTGGTACCAATGCCAAACTTTAATTTGGTGGTTGCTTCACAGAACACCCCGATTTCGGCACCTCAAAAATGGAAATTGGCTTTTTCGTGCGTCGAAAAGGAAAACTTCCTCCTGCAACATCGAAAGCCATCCCAAGATGCACATGTTTGCACAATATGGGCACATTATCACAAACTATGCCCTGATTCTAGAATAACATTGGTGGTTTGACCTAAATGCCATGAAACCTCGGACGTGATAGGTCATTTTTTGAAGGATTTTTTATGATGTTTGCAATTTTTCAAGTTCGATATTTTTCCTTGCAACTGTGACACATAATATGACACCACACGAAGGTTTCAGATTGTTTGGATCATCTTTGAATTTCTTATGCCCGTTTCAAACTATATTCAAAACGGCGGGCATGAAGCTTCTTAGCCCGGGGCTGAGCCTCGCTGAAATTGAAGTGGATCTCTCATGAAATAGCATGTTGTGAACCTATAAATGATTTTTTTTAAATTCACAAGCATTATATCATGTACTTGTAGTTCAAATCTTGGCAACCTCCTACCGATTCGGGAGGAATTTGTCTTTTTCATGAGGGATGGACAAAAAGGTTCCAGATACACCGGTTGGGAAATTTTCCATATAAGGTGGTATAGTATTTTTGAAAAATGGTTTGGTACCAATGCCAAACTTTAATTTGGTGGTTGCTTCACAGAACACCCCGATTTCGGTACCTCAAAAATGGAAATTGGCTTTTTCGTGTGTCAAAAAGGAAAACTTCCTCCTGCAACATCGTAAGCCATCCCAAGATGGACATGTGTGCACAATATGGGCACATTATCACAAACTATGCCCTGATTCTAGCCATAACATTGGTGGTTTGACCTAAATGCCATGAAACCTCGAATATGATAGGTCATTTTGTGAAGGATTTTTTATGATGTTTGCAATTTTTCAAGTTCGATATTTTTCCTTGCAACTGTGACACATAATATAATACCACGCGAAGGTTTCACATTGTTTGGATCATTTTTGAATTTGTTATGCCCGTTTCAAACTATATTCAAAACGGCGGGCATGAAGCTTCTTAGCCCGGGGCTGAGCTTCGCTGAACTTGAAGTGGATCTCTGATGAAATAGCATGTTGTGAACCTATAAATGATTTTTTTAAAATTCACAAGCATTATATCATGTACTTGTAGTTCAAATCTTGAAAACCTCCTACCGATTCGGCAGGAATTTGTCTTTTTCAAGAGGGATGGACAGAAAGGTTCCAGATACACCGGTTGGGAAATTGTCCATATAAGGTGGTATAGTATTTTTGAAAAATGGTTTGGTACCAATGCCAAACTTTAATTTGGTAGTTTCTTCACAAAACACCCCGATTTCGGCACCTCAAAAATGGAAATTGGCTTTTTCGTGCGTCGAAAAGGAAAACTTCCTCCTACAACATTGTAAGCCATCCCAAGATGCACATGTGTGCACAATATGGGCACATTATCACAAACTATGCCCTGATTCTAGCCATAACATTGGTGGTTTGACCTAAATGCCATGAAACCTCGAACATGATAGGTCATTTTGTGAAGGATTTTTTCTTGCAACTATGACACATAATATGACACCACGCGAAGGTTTCACATTGTTTGGATCATTTTTGAATTTGTTATGCCCATTTCAAACTATATTCAAAACGGCGGGCATGAAGCACTTTTCCTGTTAAAAGTTTTTTGAAATTCCAAATTATGTAATAAATATTTGTTAATGCAATTTTAATTGACAATAGTAAAATTGTATAGTTCAAATAAAAATATTTGAAAACACAAAATGGTTTTTGATTAGTTATTTAAATCGAAGCACTTTTCCTGTTGAAAGTTTTTTCAAATTCCAAATTATCAATAAATATTTGGTATTGCAATTTTAATTGAATATAGTAAAATTGTATAGTTCAAATAAAAATATTTGAAAACAAAAAATGGTTTTTGATTAGTTATGTAAATTGAAGCACTTTTCCTGTTGAAAGTTTTTTGAAATTCCAAATAAATAATCATTTTAAATTGAAACATCTTATTAATTAAAGAAGAAAACAAATTTGAAAATGGCGGGAAGACCAAAAGGTTTGCCAAAATCTGAAAAACGGGTCAACAATCCCGGTTCGTCCCACCAACTGGGACCGATGATCCTGGATGTGCGTGCTGCCATTAACAAGCCTTTGGTCCCGGTTCTTGGCACGATCCGGGACCGTTGATCCTTTGGGCCCGGTTGGTGGGACGAACCGGGACCAAAGGCCCGCGCACGTGGCAGCACATCAACGCTCCTGCCCTAGACCTTTGGTCCTGGTTGGTGGCACTAACCGGGACCGTTGGTCCTTTGGTCCCGGTTATTGGGACGACCCGAGACCAATGGTCTGTACAGTTAACAGCCCCGGCCCTTCCTCCTCCAACTCCCCCCAATTCACAGAGCACATCGACGCGCGGCTAAGGAAAATTTTAGGTGGAGCAAAATCACACCGGCAGGCTGCCCAAATCCAGAGCGGCTGCTTCACGCCGTCGACGCCCGCCGCCGCCGCACCACCACCGTCTGAGGAATCGACCGCGCACGCTGGAAATCGACGCCACGGTCACCGTCTGCTCCGACTCCGGCCGTCGCCATTGCTGCTGCTTCCGAGCTCCTCCGGCCTCGTTGACCCGTCCATCGTCTTCGTGGTGAGCCGCTGGTCCTCCAGGACCTCTCCTTTCTCTCTCTCGCTCCATTTCCTTCTGTCGCCGAGCGCCACTGTCCGCCACCGTCGGACGCTATCGCAGACGACGCTCCGATGACCAATAAGGGGCGGCGCGACCACCGTTAGCTTCCTCGCGACGCGCTCGTTCGAACCTGACCTTCTGCGCATTCCAGCAAGCACTCTAGTGCCGCTAACCACCGCCGGCCGATGTGCCCTCCGGCGAGCCCACATGGCGCCAAGGTGACGCTCATGTGGCCCTGACGTGGGCGTCGAGCAAGCTCTGCCAGCGTGGCAGCCCGACGTGGCCCTGGCCCCACTAATCAGTCACTGTGGGTAGGCGATGCATCAGTGGGAAAAGGTTCCCAGCCTTAGGTGACGTCAGCCTTTGCCTATGCTGACGCAATAAAAGTTTAATAATTGTTTAAATAATTTCAAAAAAGAGTTTAATCTTATAAATTCAATAACTAATTATTTCTAAGTCAGAAAAATATGTATAATATATCAAAATGTTCAGAAAAATGAGATCTACACAATAGACTCATAATCATGCATTGTTCAACAACTTTAATTATAAGTTTAATAAGAGAATGAAATCAACCCCTCGTAGGTGATTTCGGGGTCTCTCCTGTACTAGGTTTGGACCCTTCGGATCCCACTTAAATTGCCAAGCATGCCTTAGGGTTAAATTTCAACTATGTTTAACTTGTCATATCATTATCGATGCCATGTGTTGATTGTTTAACTTGCAGATACTATGGATCTAACAAATCAGGAAAACATCCTCCAAGGGATGATCTGTGAAAATGAAGATATCGATACCGATGTCACGAGTGAGTTTCTGAACGATTCCGGTCAAGAAGATGAGTCTCTCAACCGAGGAGACGGCTCCGGTGAGGTACAAGCCGAAGCTTGGGACAGGGGAGAAGCCGATAAGGAAGAAGGCGACGGCTCCGGTGGAACCTTAAATCTCGCAAACACCGGCGAGGTGTATATATGTATTTTTGTAATTAAAATGCTGTTGTCTATATATATACATGCATATATTAACACTCTTTCTTCTTTTAGCCCTCTGGATCGAGAACTTCTTCCGTAAGAACAAAACGAGGCCCAACAAAAAAGTTGGATGACACTGTGAGGTATAGGATCGATGTGGTCGGTGTAGATGGCGAACCGCAAACTCCCGTCGATGTCGCAAGAAAATTTGTCAAGCAATGCGGAGTTCTTGTGAGGGACTACATCCTGATAACCGTTCAAGAATGGAATCGGCCAAGCGGCGGTGGAGTCCCGAATGTCGGCGACAACGCCAAAGATAAGCTTTTTGACAAGCTCATGACTAATTTCCTCCTGCCGGTACCAGATGTGAATCCCGATGAGGAGGAGAGAGCAAGAATGGAGCTTGTGCAAAGAGTCAAGAAGTTTGCTCTCAGCAAGATGGCCGATGCATTCAAGAACTGGAAGAAAAAACTGTACAATAACTTTGTCAAGGTAGAGAAGACTCCGAATTTCAATGAAGCCGGCTATGCTAAGTTAAGACACCAGTGGGAGGATTTTGTGAAGTACAAGACATCGGATAAAGCTAAGGAAAGGTCTAGAATAAATACGGAGAACGCTGCTAAGAAACTGTATCATCATAACATGGGGCCTGCTGGCTACGCCGGTTGCATGCCTAAGTGGGATGCACTTGAGGTCAATTACATAGCTCCCGGGATCAGACCAGAGCCCGCAACATGGACACCACGAGCGAGAAACTGGTTTTACGGCCATGGGGGCACGTTGGACAAAGAAGGGAGGGCAATATATAATCAAAAACACAAAGATGATCCCCTACTGCCCATCGACGATATTAGAAATGCAGTAGATGATGTTGCAGCGGGATGGTTCGTTCCCGATAGAGAGAACGACGAGCTCACACGTGCCCTTAAAATTCCTGAACACGACGGACGAGCACGAGGCACACCAGGATCCAAGCTGTGGAAGGTTGCCTTCCCCCCGGAAATGAAGAGATATCCCGATAAAAGCCATCAGAGGAGAAAGGAAAGGGAGGCAGCTGAGAAAGCGGCAGTTACAGACCGGCTGTGTAATGTAGAAGAAGCATTAAAGCGGCACCAGGAACAACTCGACAGACTTAGCCAGCAAGGTACTAGCAGCCAATCTCAGCGGCACGTGGTAGAAGTTGCATTCGAGGGTACCGGTGCCCTATCGAATAAGAAAAGCAGCGTCCCTTCCACGCAGCTCCATGATGTTGATGATGATGCACCGACGACATCTCCTCCTAAACGCTACCCAGTGGATGATATCACGGAGACAATAGCTTGTGAGCTAAAGGTGCAGGTTATGAACTTAAGGGTGATGGCGGCGGTCGGCATGGCGGTACCAATTGCGCCTAACCCAACTTGGCATTGCAGACCGGTTCCAAAAGGGTACGATGTCGTCACGGTGGATGAGGTGAAGGAAGATTTTGAGGAGCTAAAGCTAGACCACCCTGCAGGGGAAGATATGGAGCTGACTCAACTAGGAGAAGCCAAAGGAGGGACTATTCTATGGCTAAAGGAGCGCATCATGCTTCCAAATTATGTGCCGCCAAGGCCACCCACTCCTCAGAGCAGCAATCCACCTTCGCCGCCACCTCACCATTCTCAAGCAAGCAACTGCCTCCATCGCCGCCTCACTGCCTCCGCCAAGCGTCACTGCCTCCGCCCCCCTGAGCCTCAGAGACAAAAGCGGAAGTATACTAAGGGGGGCAGCACCAGCAGTAGCAGCAAGAGCACGTTCCGATCACCGAAACATAAGCTATCGCCCCTCCCAAGAATACCTCATCAGAATATGAAGAAGCTACCTTGCGAGAAGACATATGAGGAAACTGATGCGGTCGCAGCTGCCCATTACGAAAAGTGGAAGATTGACATGGCTAACAAGAAAAAGCCGATAGAGGCATTTTTCCCGGTCACCGCAGAAGATAAAGCCAAAGCAGTTGCGCTTAAGATTCAGCTTCACCAACCCATAGCGCTCACATCAGACTATAATCGCTCTATTACCAAGTCGGCTGAGGCAAAAGAGCGGAGAGTCGGGAAAGAAGTAGCCCAGCTCGGACAATAGAAAAATCAATCGATTGAAATGCTCAAAGTGTACGATACCAATGAGTGGATGATCCAGGAGCGGTATGATCCGAACATTGATCCAGAGTTTGTTCGACTGTACAGAGAAAAAGCCCAATTATATGGACTGTCTATTACTGAGTACATGAGCCGTATGCATGAGTTCGAGGGGTACCAAGAAACAGCATACGTGTACCAGTACGGGGCTCCTCTCGTCAAACCCGAGTTAGTCAAAGATCTACCAACAAAAATGCGAAGATTGCATAACTGGTACATCCAAGCCGATGCTGATTCCAAAAACTGGATCTATGCTGCATATAAACACCACCATTACGGCCATGGAGATGGCTTCATACTGATCGAATTTCCAGAATTATTTCAGTTTACCAAAAAGACGCCCTCGACAAAGCTATCGTCAGTGCCTATTATTTGTAAGTATTATTAATTTCTGTAATTAAGTCTTTCTAGCTCAGCTCATTCATTGCTTGTATAATCTTACTAATCACTATACTAATTATATATGCAGAATGAAGATTCAAGAATGCAACAAAGGACAAATCTATGACATTGGGTTTGTTGACTGTAATTTCGTTCATGAAGTTACTCTAAAAACAAATCCCAAAGAGACATAGGATAACTTGTTCCAAGCGTTGAAGTATTTCAGCAACAGAAGGGAAATACTATTTCCTTACAACGATGGGTGAGTATTACTGTCTTGTACACATTCTATTTTCGCTTACTCGATGTTAAGCGTATAATTGACTCGTGTTATATTTTGTTAGTGTGTCAAGCTTCCACTATATTCTGTTAATCATTGTTGTTGACACCGGAGTAGTAAAAGTCCTGGACTCGAAACGCACACCATTAGAAAAGTGGGCGGACATGCAGGAATGCCTCCAGAAGGCTTGGAAATGGTTTACCGCCAAAACTAGGGGTGTTTGGAAGCCAGAGCTTACATTTCAACCATTGACTATAAGTACTACTTGCTAGATCCACGCATCTCTTTGATTCTAGTTTCAATACCACCATTACCATGCTTCATTATTATTTTGATTGAACTCCGTTCTCGTAAAGTGCTTGAGGCAGGAAGCCAGGAATAACTTATGTGGATACTATGTCTGCGAGTTCATTTGCCAGACAACCAAAGAGAAGGGGCAGACCGGAACATCAAAAAAATTGAAGTACGATAAACAATAATCACAACTTTATTTTATTACCACCAATTGTGTTTAGTTTCATTCATATATATTGATCCCCTTCTTTATATTAGATCGAACGGATGCGGGACGGTCTTCTATCACAAGAACGCGTGCAAGCAATTTAAGAGGAAATTGCCGGATACTTGTTAGAAAAAGTCATAGATCCGAAAGGAGAATACTATTACCCGCTTCATTTGGAAGGGTGAAGTGTAAAAAAGAAGATGTAAATTAGATCAAATTCATGTGAGAGTATCGTTTGTAATTATAATATGTTTCGACCAAGAAGACGGATGAGACGGTGTATATATTTGTGATCATGCATGATGTGTAATATATATCGTGGTTTCATTATTGCTGTATATATGTAGTACCATCAAATTGATAAAAAAAATCCTGCCGCGGCAGAAAAATAGCCCGAAAATCCTGACGCAGCGGAAAACCCTGTCGCGGCAGAAAAATAGCCTAAAAATCATGCCGTGGCACAAAACCCTGTGGCGGCACAAATACCAACGATCCCAGTTCGTGCCAAGAACCGGGACCAATGATCCACCCCTGCTCGTCTCTGGCGCTGCCACGTGGACACCCATTAGTCCCGGTTTGTTCCACGAACCGGGACCAATGATCCACCCCCCTCGTCGCGCGCCCGCCCACGTGGAGACCCATTGGTCCCGGTTCATGCGCGAACCAGGACTAGCATTAGTCCCGAGTGATTGGTCCCGGTTCCTGAACCGGGACCAATGGCCCTTATGAACCGGGACTAGAGGCTATTTTTCCACCAGTGTCCCTCTGTTTCAAATATAAGATGTTTTAGTTTTGTGAAAGAAGTATATCTTGACCTCTTCTAGTGTGTAGATTCAATCTAAACCTAGATGAACCTACATACTAAAAGGAGTCTAGATACACTTTCTTCATAAAGCTAAAACATCTTATATTTTGAAATAGAGGGAGTACTAGTAAATATACAGCTACCAGCAGATGTAAACAAGTACTAGTAGTAATTCTTTCAAGTACTAGATGAGGGAGAAAAGAAGCTAGATGTAAACAAGTACTCCCCCCAATCCAAATTTATGTTCTCAGCTTCTGCTAGATTCAGATATATCTAGTACTAAAACATGACTAGATACATCTAAATCTAGATAAATCTGAGAACACTAACTTGGACGCGACTACATCCAGGTCGACCTGGATTTATGTTACCTCCAGGTCGCTCCAACAAGCTGTATACGGAAAGTACCACCTCCCCCGGGCTTTCTATTTTCGTGTGCGGGAATAAATCACGGGAAACGCGGTCACACACGGGAACCGAGGGCATCCCCTTGTCTGCACCGCCGCCTTCCCCTTTAGGATCCCAGATCCTGATTTCTTACAACCCCCCTCCATTGCTTCCATCGCCATTGACAAACAAAGGTGTAAGATCTGGAAGTAAGAAGCCTGTGAGAGAAGAAAGAAACTTGAGGAACTTCGTCCACCTTATTACTTCTCCTCCCCCAAATCCCGATCCCCCCGGTAACTTCCAGCCAAGAAATCATCGACCGAAAAAGAGAGAGTACCTGGACAGAAAGTAAGTTCTCTCTTCTCTCCACCCTCCCCCCGGTAAGAAAGTTACAGTCGCAGAAAAGAAGTTACAGTTCTTTCTTGATGCTATATTCATATTATACTCTTCCTATCATCCTCTTTAGTGTGCATCTTCCCTATTATCCTCTTCCCATATTTTCCGTGTATGGAACTTCTGGCCAAGAAATCATCTGTGTATGGAACTCCCAGATTTTTTGTGTATGGAACTTTCAGCAGATGAAACCAACAGATGAAACCAGCAGATGAATCCATTCATACAACTTCCATCATTGAAACTACATGTAAGAAAACTCCCAGATTGAAAAACTAGATGGAAAAACTAGGTTTACTTGAAGCAAAAAATGTGCCTTTTGTGTATAGAACTACCAGCAGATGAAATCATTCATAGTTGATAGTATCATAGAACTTCCAACGGAAAGGAAATCAATCATAGTAGATGAAAAAGCATTCATGCTAGATGTACAGAACTTGTTAGATGCAAAAACATTCCATCAGCAAAACCGTAGATGGAGGACCGCGGATGGGAACATCACATGGGAACTGAGAATGATTCTCTCTCCTTTTTAGCTTGACTGTCACAAGCCTCCCTCCCTGCTAAAACAGAAAAATGTGTTGATGTAATTATAGTAAAAAATAGAAAAGAAAAAAAACAAATTGCTGATGTAATATGTGTTTTTGCTATAAGCAGGGTATGACTGAATGCCTAAAGGTTTTTCTTATTGGTTTGGGGAGCTATACCTTAACCAGCCAGCGGGAGACAATTATGTGCATGATGAGGAAGGTACTTTGCGTGGTTTCTACAATGATGGTGCTGGAACTTTTACATGACCACCTAGGGTTGGAACTTCTACAGGGGCGCCATCTGGACCTTCTAGAACTTCTGGGATGGAACTTCTACAGGACCATCTGGGGGGGCTTCAAAGCAAAAGAATCATTCAGGTGCTAGACCTTCTGCAGGACTGTCATCTGGACCTTCTGGGGCAGTGCGGGATACTCACTCGGGTGCGTGGATAGGTGTTACATTGTCTAGTGAGGAAAGTGGTAGAGATGGTGAGGTCCAGCCTACACCAGAGGGTTTTGTTCCTAAAACTCTCCATGACGGGATGAAGTTTGACTCTAACGAAGCAGTGCTTGTGAATTACAATCGGTATGCAAAACATGTTGGTTTCTCTGTTAGGATTGATTCATCCAGGAGATCTGCTAAAGATGGCGAGAGAGATAAATGTGTGTATGTGTGCAACAAAACAGGGAAAAATGCTGAGGAGGCCTCGACACCGGTAAAACAGCGGAACCATACTATCACCAAGCTTACAGACTGCAAGGCAAAAATGTGCATCAAAAGGAATGGTGCTAGATGGGAAGTGACCCAGTTTGTTGAAGAGCACATGCATGAGGTGATCCAGAAATTTTCTCTCAAGAAGTACTTCAGATCCCACAATAAGATTCCTAGGGAAGAAAAAAGAATTATTGACTTGCTTCATGAGGTGAACCTCAGCGGTGGAAGAATTCTGGAGATCATTGGTGAGGTTTATGGCAGCAAGAAAAATGTGCCTTACAACACTAAGTCAGTGAGCAACTACATGACTAGTATTGGTGACCCACAAGAATTGAAGGACATCCCTGAGTTGTTGGCCTCTTTCAAAGAAATTCAGAAACAAGACCCCAAATTCTTCTACACTTTCCGTCTTGATGAAGAGGACAGGGTTGCGAACCTCTTTTGGGTGGATGGTACTACAATAGAAGTGTACAAGTTCTATAATGATTGTATTTCGTTCGATACTACATTCATGACGAACAAGTACAACATGCCATGTGCACCATTCATTGGGATCAACATATATGAGCAGTAGATTTAGTTGGGTTGTGGCTTTATTAGGCATGAGAGGATTGCAACCTTTGTGTGGTTGTTTGAGACGTTCCTAGAAGCTATGGATGGATTGCATCCTCTCAAGATCATTACTGACCAGGATGCTGTCATGAGAAGTGTTATCCTCGCGGTGTTGGTGTATACTGCTCACAGGAATTGTAGATGGCATATTATGCAAAAGGTGCAAGAGAAATTGGGTCCTTTTGTTACAAAACGTGAAGATTTGAGGATTGAGTTCAATGATGTGATTGACCATAGTGTTTCTGTGGAAGAATTTGAGTTAAGGTGTGCAGAAATGGTTGAGATACATGGGGTTGTGGATCGCCCTCATTTCCTTGACCTTTATGACCTTAGGACTTTCTTTGTGCCAGCTTATTTTCAGGACAGATTCTTCCCATTCTTGTAAACTACTGCTAGAAGTGAGGTATTTAATGCAATGCTCAAGAAATATGTTGATCCGCATTCTAGCCTTCTTTGTTTCTTTAAGAAATACATGAAACTACAATAGAAAATAGAAGTTATTGAAGATGCACATGAGTTTGTAGGTGAGGATAAAATAGTGTGAGTTTGGTCTGATTTTCCCATGAAGAAACAGATGTTAGAGATTTACACTTTGCCGATCTACAACATACTCCAGCTAGAGCTTCACAAGATAACATCCTACAATGCCCGGGTTTGTAGCGACAGTCCTAATAGGTTTGAAGTTTTTCCAATTCAGGGTTCTGTGTTTGGGTATGGGATGAGAAGTTACTTTGATGATGTTGATCCCGAGAATGAAATGTACAACTGTTAGTGCTACAAATTTAATAAGGATGTGATTATATGTTGCCATGTGATGAAAGTCATGAGCTACCTAGGCATGGTGATTGAAGTTCCAAATGCTTCATCCTATCGAGGTGTTTGATGCCACCTCCTGATATCGTTGTACCAAATGTGGAGACACATGTGAAGCCTGTGGATTGCAAGCTTTCTAGGAAAGGTATGTAGTTGCTGCTCTATGGCAACCTCTGCAATAATTTTGCCAAGGTAGCTGTAGGTCTAGCGTCTTTGGAGAAGACGGCTGAGATTGCTGAAAGGCACATGAAGTCGATGGAGAAAGAAATTTCTGAACTGAAAATAAATGTTGCGGAAGCTACAAAGAGGAAAAAGATAAGTAAAGCAACAACAAGTCCTGGCCCGGAATTTGTTGAAGAAGATCGTAATCCTGCTCGTGATGCAATTGCAAGAGACCCCCTGTGGTGATAACTAAAGGAAGGCCAAGTTTTAAAAGGAAGAAGAGTGGGCTACAATTGAACAAAAACCTCGTCCGATAAAATGCAGTGCATGCAATCGGACGGATCACGATGCACGCAAATGTCCTGTTAGGATGGCAAATCCTGAGAAATTTCCTCTTCTAGGTCTATTTCAGTAATTTTATGTTTTAAAATAAAGAACGTGTAATTTCCTGGTACTATATATATTTTGTATACTTTTTAGTTACTTTAAGAAACAAAGTGTGCTATTTGGTACTATAAAGTGTGTTATCTGGTGTAACAGATCGAACTTATAAGTTGTAAGAAATAAGTTAACACATGAAGTGAGCATATATACGCATGGGGTTTTGTTCTCTGAAATTTTACCTGTAGAAGTGGTACTTAAATAAATAGTGACCACGACGCTTTGTTGTCCACAAAGCGAATCAACCGATATGTGACGAGTATCCTTATCTTGGTTAGATCTTTTTGTGTGAAAGATGCGGTCGTCCTTGCATATTTCTCTTCCATATTTTGGAGAGTGAAGAATCCACAATCATACCTTGGATAAGAAAAAGATGAAAAATCTCTATTAAAATCTTGCAAATGCTTGCACTGTAATAAAGGAAATGGCACAGAAAAGATATCTTTGTAGGAAAGAAAGAGGAAAACTCACCCATTGGTCTGCTTTGGGTTGTCAATAATTTCTATTGGCCAATCAGCAATATCCACTTTTGAATCTGCATACTCCTTTGCCCACATGATTTTTATATCTGCAATAAGAAAGTGGCAAGACTCCATCAATAATGTGCGACATATGCTTGTGAGGGAATCTATCACCTCAAACCTTTCTACCATTATGTTTAGAACAACCAACTAGTAGTGTCCAGATGGATATTTCGGTAACTGAGGGAACTTCTCTAAGATAGGGAAACATATCTGCATTTGATGTGGAAAAAAGAAAAAAGAACAAGAAAATTGATTTAACATATGTAAATAAAAATGGGGGTAAATTAAAAAGAACTTGTACACGGGGAAAAATAAGAGGTACTCACAATCTCCTTGTGGTCGAGCATGTTTCGAGGGGTTCTTTGGAAGCATCTTTAGACATCTTTTAGATGATACCGAAAATCAATAAGGTACTTCTGAGAAACCAAAAAAAGGAAGATGTCATAAATTTAAATTCACAATGTTGTTTAGTTTAAATTTAAAAAAATTAAAAATAGAAAAACTTATCGCTACGCGTAGCAGCATAATGTACTTTTTTGGGTTTTGATTCTCTGATGCAATTATTATGTGGATTCCCACCTCGGCGATTGTGTTTACCAGTTTGTGACCTGGTTTCACTAAATCTTCTAGGTGTCCAAGATTTGCGAATAAAATTCCATCGAATATAATGTCGTCATTATCTTTTGACCCAGTACCCGAACCATTGCTGAATTACCATGGTGTAAAACTATTCCTGTGATTTACTGACATTGTAGTTCTTCTGTGTTTCAAGGTTTATGAATGGTGACCTTGTGAACTTCTCCTTCTTAACAACCCTTTTGTCAAGATCGTGTGGCACAGGTGTAATTCTTGCAGCTGACTCATATCTTGTATTGTTGTCTATGTTTGCTCGATTGTTCTGTGGTTGTCTCATATCTTCTATTTCTTCTGTTGTTTTGTTTCAACTAGCTCATTCTGCTCTTCTTGAGTATATAGGTCAAATATAGGGGGATCAGGGGCTCGCGTCAATGCTTCTTCAAACCTCTATTTCTACCTCTTTGATTCTGTGTTGTTGTAAAAAAATTAGCTTCATGTTCATCGAGTCTTGTGCTACAGAGCTTGGGACATTGGTTGACAGTATAGTTGGTGCGGACCCTTCAATGTTGAGCCTTGTTGACGTTGTTACTCTTTGTGTTGTTCTATTTGACTAGCTTCCTTGAGAATCAGATACTTTCCTTGGTGACTGTACTTGTACTGTAGGTTTGGGTGATAGTTCAAGTTCTCCTCGCGCAATAGATATTGTTATGTATCTGCTTGGTGAAGGTGAGGCATCTGCTTAGATTTTTGTTTTCTTTGGTTGCTGATCTGCAAAAGTTATTATTTTCCTTTTTGCTGACAGCGGTTTTGGATTTTCAAACTCTGAAATTATCTTCTTCAATTCTTGTCTCGTACTCCCTTCCTCCAAATTTAAGAACGAATCTGGAATGGGATATTGTTTCATCATGCATAAACTTCTGGTGTTGGATTCTACCTCTTCTTGCGCACCTCTGTGGTACTCAAGGTCGAAGAATTCAGGTGTTTCGAAAATTGGTTGTTGAATACTTACATCCTTGGGGGCAATCCTCATGAAGTCCAGGAACTTCTTCACGTTAATATCCCAATTTTTAGATTTGTAACTATCTTGACTTTGTCCCTCATTGAGTTCTTCAAGTTTGTTCAAACTCTCAGTTGTGGTCTGATAAGTTTGGCACAAGTTTGCCAAACCATCTGGAAGTATTCTCGGCTCTGCATCTATGTGCAACTTGTTGGAGACAGAAGTTGCTTGGCATGTAACTATTGTTTTTTGTTGGCGTGCTTGAACTTGTTGAGGTTCCTCATGTGTATCATCAACTGGGAGAACCATCATTGTGGGTGTCGGTTCTTTTGTCTCGGAAACAATGTTCTGAATGGATGTGCTTAGGACGTTCTTGTAATCCTGGGTTCCTTCTTTCTCTGTATCTCCATCCAATGTAGCTTTATGTTGTTCAGCAACTTCATGATCTTCTCTAGTAGTTACATCTCTCTATTGGGTTTCAACCAAAGGATAGGTCTTCCTTTGTTCCTTTCACCAAGAAGAATCTTGCTCCCCCCAAAGATATCTGTTGCCCAAACACTTCCTTTGTTCCTTTCATCATCTTTGTCCTTCTCTGGTGGTGGTAAGCTCAGCTGCACTAACTCGTCGTCTAGTGGCACAGTTGTCTGCTTTCCCTGTTCCTCTTCGACCACCTTGCAATCCTCATCTGTTTTGTTGTATTCCCCAAATGGTTCTAGACTTTGGATGGCGATTGCTGTCGCTTCGTTTCTCCTTCCGTTATTAGACCTTTCTTTTATTTTCTTTGCATACTTCCTTGGTCTGAAAGAAAGCTCCTTCACAAGCATCTGCAAACTTGATTCAAAATTATGGCAAGCTTTCTGGACTGCTTCTTTATATCTTGCTCTTTCCTGTATTGTAATACATAAAATATGCTCAAAAAAACTATTATAACTAATTTTAAAAGAAACCTCAATATGCAAGGAAAAAATTTCTTATTGTAATGCAGAAAACTCGCCTTTGAGGTACAGCCTGGAGGTGCATTTGCTTGGATGAACATGTCAATATTTTCTGTGTCTAAAAAGAGAATGCTCCCTTCCATTTCTTCTTCATAGGTTTCTCCGCATGGTTCCTCATCTGCTTCATCCGCTTCTCCAGAATCTTTGTTGTTGCTTGTTCCTTCTTCTCTTTTAAATGGAACATCTTCTTGTTTGTGTGTTTCTTTGCATGGTTCCTCATCTGATTGACCTATGTTGATAGGTACTTGTTCTTCTTCAAGCTCAGGTGCTATCTCTGAATTTCTGAATTCAGGATTGAGCTTCAAACAAAAAAGTGAAAATAAAAAGAAAAGAAAGATATATAACTAGTCTCAAAACTCATGGTATTTACAGGGAAAAAAGGAAGAGTAGAACAATACCTGTGCTGCACTGAAAGTTCCATCAGTCCTTTGGTCCCGCTTAATGGCCTTTAGTACCATTGCGTTGGTCCATGTTGTTACTCTTGTTGCTTCACTAGGCACATCTATGCCTTTTAATTCTAATGAGTCTAGGTATTTTACTTAGGAAAACACGTTTGTATGATTGAAAAGATGATATTAAAAGTCGTTCACATGTAGGTGAATGTAGATAACATGCAAACAAAAAATATTAAAATGGTCGATAGTAGGGGACTGTACCATTAAGTAGAGCATGCAGGATTTGGAATTGCTTTTTCTGCCCTTGATTTAGTTGCTTTCTGAAGCATCATTATAACAAACCTTCACATGTTTAACCGGTGTGCATATTTGATATTTACCAACGATGGGTACAACCTAGGGCTAATGTGAACACCAGTTGTTGGCGCGAGCATGGAACTCATGGCATAAGTGATGTACAGCCTGAGATATTTCATGTCTACCTCCTCCATTCCTGCAATCGTCTTCTTGAGTGATGTGATGGTTGGTTGTCTCTTGCCCTTCATTCCGAACTCCTCTACTATAAACTTGATTGCCGCTACATCCATCCTGTAGCGAACTTATTTATCACCGTTCGGCACTCCTATGACCTCCTTGACAGAAATTTTTGTGACGTCGATGGAACCTCTTCCTAGGAAGACCATCTTGCATGTTGACGGATCAAAAATCTCCATGAGGAATTTGCATAGATCGGGCTGCAGTTTTGGACACTTTATGTTGACCAAGCCTTTCTACCCCCATTCCTTGAGAAATTTTTTATGCTTCGGTGACATGCTCGGATACAGGCTCACAAGTTTCTTTGGTGATGCGTGCTGAAACGGTTTGTCTTTTTACCCTGAATTAAAAATATTAAAAAGGGTTGAGCAAAGTTCTAGGATTCAAACCAGAGACAGTGTGTGGATAAGAAAAGGTAAAAACTAACATTTGCGGTTGTTGCATGGTCTATCGTGGGTGCTGCTTCAATGTCAACTGGAGCGCTCCTTGCTGAGGTCCTTGGAGATATCCAAGTACGCAGACTAAGTTTTGCATCCAGCATTTTGAGTTTCTTGGCTGACTGGCCCTTCTTACTACTATTTGACTTCATCATTTGCACGCAACCTTAACTGAACTAACAAGAAAAAACACTGAACTAACATCATAAAAACATGAAAAACATTGAAAATACTACTATCACCTCTAAAATCAAAGGGCAGAATTATCTACTGCACTTTTTTTGCAAAAAAAGGGTGTGAAAACAGAACTACAAAAGATGTGCTTGTAGTTCATTGCTATCATCAGAGTTCAAGCTACCATCAAAAACCACATAGACATGTAAAACATGGAACCATGAATGTTACCCCTGAACTACCATGGAACTACTGGGGAACTACCATCCTACCAACAAAATGTAAAACCAGCCTTAACTGAACTAACATCGAAAAATACTGAATTAACATCATAAAAAACATGGAAAAACACTGAATACTACCATCACCACTAAAAATCAAAGGCAAACTATCTACTGCATTTTTTTGGAAAGAAACTGGGTGTGTAAACAGAATTATCTACTGTACTTTTAAAAAAAATACCATCGCTACTTAAAAAATTCAGATTTAAACAAACATGAACCTTGAAAGTTACCCCTGAACTACCAAAAGGAACTACCATCCTACCAGCAAAGCTACTATCCTACCAAAAGGAACTACCATTCTACCAGCAAAATCTACTATCCCAAAATCTCATCTCCCATGAAGGGAAACCTATCATCCTAATTAAAAAGCATGTAAGTTTTTGTGGGTCGTCTGCCATCCCTGAACTACCATCCAGAACAACATATCACAAAACCTATCACTGACACCCTCCCCTCTTACAGTAAAAAACTACCATCAGAACAGGGAACTGCCGTCCGTAGCGACAAAATTAGCTAGGAGGGGATCTACCATCCCCTACGCACATGCATGTAAACAAATGTGATCACCTACCATGGTTGGGGGATCTACCATCCTAGAAAAATTTCACCTCCTCGCATGGAGCGAACTACCATCCTAACACAAACGTGTAAGCTTCCAGGGTCATCTACCGTGAGGAACTACCATCATATAAAAAAATCAGACAGCTGCAAGGAACACACAAGCAAGAATCGCTATCGAAGTTCGAGTTTGGAAGCACAAATCACATCCCTAGAACAATTCCATTACACGCTTAGAGGCAGATCGACAGGGCATATCACCAGGGAGAGGGGGAGAGGGGATCTGCGATAACTGGGTGCGGACGATGTTGTTCGCCGGAGCGGCGAGCGGCGAGCGATGCGGTGATTTTGGACGGCGCGACCAATGAAGGGCGTTGTCAAGCTTGTCCAGGCGGAATGGGTAACGGACTGGCAGTGAGCCATGCGATACGTGTCCCCAACGGCTCGGTTCCCGAGATTTGAAACTCCCTGCTACACGTACCCCAGAAAACGTACACACGAAAAAGGCTGCGGGATAGGAACTGCCTGAGAGTCGTCCGATCACGATCACGGAGCACCGAACACTGAAGTGACTGTAGCGCCAGACTCAGGTCGATAGGTAGATAGATTTCCCGTTCTTTAAAGGAAAATGCTAGGCGTCTGCCAGACGATGGGGAGTTTTCATCGTCCTCCTCCCCTGCGCGACACGTGTCCACCGAAATCCCGGTTTTGCTGCAAAACATCCATTTTTGCTACATATGTTCCCGCTTTTGCTTCCGAAACAAAAAACGGTTCGTTTCAGGAAATAGAACGTCTCGCCGGAGACCTCGTCAGAGACCTCGCCGGAAACCATGTAGCAAAAAAATATGTGCTAATGAAGCAAAAACGACTTCGCCGGAGACATCGTCGGAAAAAACTCGCTGGTGACTCTCATCCAAGACCTTGAAGCAAAAAAATTAACACTGTTGTAGCAAAACCAGAAGACAGTTGTAGCAACAAAGTTTTTCTAATGTATCAAAAAACTACCCTTTGTAGCAAGGCCGGTCGCCGTAGGGAGCAGTGCCACCGTTCCATGGTAGCAACGCTCGTCGCTCCTTGTAGCAATTTCGTCCGCACCTTGTATCAAGGCTGGCCGTCGCACGGAGCAACGTGGGATACCGCAGAGGCAAATGGCACTGCCATGGTAGCGATTAGCGCCCCTTTAGCAAGACTGGCGGCGGCCTACTTCAGCCGCGGTGGTGGTGGAGGGCGGAGCGCGGCGGCAGCGGGGCGGCGGCCTACTCCGGCCGCGGTGGTGGTGGAGGGTGGAGCTCGGCGGCGGGAGGCGGCAGCTGCCATAGGAGCCGGAGCTTGGCGGTGGTGGTAGGAACCGGAGCTCGGCGGCACGCTGTGGCGGCAGTAATTGGAGGCACGGGGAGCGATGCGACGCCAGGGGGCTTCAGCCTGGACGGTGGGAGGAGCGGAGGGTGCTGGACTCGCGGCGGCGCGCGGCGGCTGCAGGAAAAGGAGGCGGCTGCGCGTAAGAAACGTGAGGCGGAGAGGTAGTTGCTGGGAGGATAAGGACTGAGCTTCGTGGGTGGGCCTCCAGCGCGGGACGACCCGGGGGATCGGTAAGTTCGATCCCCCGGAGGATCTGTATCGTTTTCCTTCTTTAAAAGGCTTCACAAATTTCAAACGGAGTTTAATTACGATCTACACACAAACATCCACGTGCCTTGGTGCCAAACCTGTGGTTTCACTTGAGGGCTTCATCAGGCCGTACACCTGCATCCCTATGCTAGCATGCACCGCGACAGAGCTTGTTGGCCCTGGAGTCATCCATCCACGGAACGACAAAGGAAGATGGTCTCCAAAGTCTTTCTCTTGGCGCCGCATGGGACCCCAGAAATGACCCTAAAGTTGGATCGTATATCGAAGTAGCAGTAGTCGTGGTAAGTGGCCAGAGCCATATGGAAACAGGTAGTAGCATGTATGGCGAGCATGTGATGCCCCGGTGGGAAACCAGTCCCCCACAGCTCCGACGACCTTTCGCGCGAGTCGGGACGGTAGGTGTATATACGTGTCCAACATGTGATCCCCGGGGCCGGCATCCATCACTTGTCGTAAACTAGCCATAGCCAGTACTTGAAATTCCAAAACTCAAGTTCTTTGGGTAACAATTGAGCTGATCGCCCGATCGATGGTCTCCAAATAACAATTAATGTCGGTATCAGATATCATTTCTCCTCGCTGTTTCAGGCGTCCCGTCCCAATACTGAACTGATTGGGCTGCACCCTCAAGTGATGCAGAGCAAGAAAGAATATATAATGTTGGTACGAGACAAGCTTGCTAGCATTATAATGCACGCTCGGAACAATAACCACTCTTGTTTGAAACAGGCTATTGCCCACTTTATATAAAAAGCCACGGGGCCAAATATAGTGATAGAGGAATACCTTTTACAAGCAGATCAAAGATAAATAAAAAGAACATGAGTGACCGTGCCCCAAAATTACTAACTAGAGATGCCACCGCGCCTACTTACGAAACCACCGGACCTCATCGGACCACACCCACCAAGTTACCGCTGCATGCCCTCTCGCTCCGGGCCGTGGAGCGCCGATCCTGCTAACGAACAACGAGAACCGAGAGTGGTGATAACTAAGTCACGTGTATAAGATAGGAGGTCGCCGAGAACGCTCCATGCGAGTGCCGAAAGTGCCTCGCCAGTAGATCCATACTTGCCTACCGATGAGAACGTAGCGAGACCGACAGGTATGGGAGAGCTCCAACGATGCCTCCAAGAGGGTGACGATCGCCGTCGAAACCCAAATGGTCAAGGGTTTTACCCGGCACTGACGTGTGGCGAAGCCACGAAGGTAATCACAACGACGCCACTAAGAGAGTTAGTGTACCTGCAAGCATTGTCGAACCCGGCGCTGAGCTCTCAACAATAACCACTCTCGCTGGAGACGCGATTCTGCCAGAGAGGTAGAACAAGTACAAGGTACATACCAAAAATGTGCATAAATGGCACGGCATGCTAGGAGCTCGCTAGCTGTCGATCCCACGCCGAGATCCTCGCCGGCCACCGCCGTCCTTGCGTTGCGCCGGGGCCTATGTCCTCTCGTCCTGGGCATGCATGCAGGCGCGCGCAGCGGCCGGTAGCGATCGAGCTCTGCCTGCGTCACTCGCGTGCATGCATGCATATACGACTGTACGTACTGCGAGCTGCTCACATATCCCATCCCATCTGGATCTGGGTTCTGAATTTCTGGCAAGCACCAGCACCAGCTAGCCGCATGCGTACAATCCGGCCAGTCTCCAGCCTACAGCGCCAGTACTCTGAGTCTGAGGTGCAGTGCAGAGATCTCGAGTCCTTGACCTCTACCAGCCCTGTGCAAGATTCCCCCATATGTACATATATACATATCCACCGCATCTGCAAGCATGCCCCCTCCGAAAGAACCATCAAAAACATTCTATTGGATATCGCTCACGAACCATGCATAAATGTAGTAGAGTACATATATATATCTTCTGCAGCTAAGCTAACTGCAGCCCACGTATTTTTTTTCACTCGCTCCATATGGCGCGTACCATGTACAGTACTACCAAGCTGGAGTACATGGACAAGCAAGAGTTGATTAATCAGTGTCCGGACGTAGGCATGCAGCGCAGGCACGTGGGTGAGAGATTCCCTTGACCAAGTACATACAAGCCTATACAGCATGCTTAGTTGGCTGCATGTTTGCTAGCTGCTAGTTACGTCGTGATTTCGCTAATTTGACTAATCACTCTAGATCTAGGCTAATCTGGGTAGTACACTAAGAATACTTGCAGCTGCACGCTAGCTAGCTAACTCCCGGCCGGTGACCACTCGAGTCTTTGACTGAACATCTCGAGTCTTTCCTCGGCCGGCTATAAATAGCGGACCACCATCGCAATGATATGGAACCAACCAAGCACTTGCTCACTCACTCACTACTCGCACTGAAAGCACCACTACTACTGCTACTAGCAAACTAGCTAGCTTCCTCGATTCGGAGGGAGTCGAGCAAGAGGTAGCAATGGCGAAGCCGCAGCAGGAAGTCTACTTCGTGTTCATGAACTTCGACCCCCTCTACGAGCGCCTAAAAGCTGATCGGTCTGTGTATATGCATGTAACACTGTCCATTGATCTCAGTAGCTACCATCATTTTAAGCAATGGTGGTAATATGGTTTTGACGTACGGATGGTTCCTTCTGTGTTGTTGGGTGCGTGCAGGTCGAAGCAGGGATCGGCGGCGCTGGACGCATACCTGAGCCAGAAGCACGACAAGCTGCTGGCCAAGCTCCTCCCGCCCGACACCTACTGGAAGAAGTCCTCCCTCGCCATCGTCGATGGGTTCGCCGTCGAGATCACCGACGCTCAGGTCACAGCCCGGCCTTGCCACTCATTGGATCATCATTATGAATGGTCACCACTGACCACCAGTACATATATATGAATCTTCTCCTACACCCTGATGACATGATCGAGACCGAATATTAACTCTGGATGGATGCAGGCAAGCGTGCTGAGGTCGGCCAAGGAGGTGAGGGTGGTGGAGAAGAACCAGGAGCTTGCTTGACCAGCCAACATTCCAGAGAGGGAGATGCTTCTATCGATGCTTTAATTGGCATCAGCTATAGCTATATAGCTAGAGAAGCTTAGTTTACTAAGCCAAAGGAGTTGATCTATCAGTTGCTACTAGCTACTAGTATTAGTCAGCTACTTTTGCGGCGTAAGTGTATCGATCCGTGTATGTGTGACGACGATCTCCCATCGTTTTGGTTGACTCTAGTGTCAACCCCAAGCTTATAGCTGCTATAAACTATCGTACGTATGTACGTGCTAGTACCCAGCATTAGCTATACATATATAATATAAAGTTCTTCGTCTTACTAGCTTGGGTATACCGATATTCAGAGGATGACTTTGAAGATTGAACCCTGCTGCAATGTAATGGTCGAATCAATGGATTAATCCAAAAACCTAGCTGTGTAGTGTAATGTAATGGTATATTTAATTGCACTGTGCACTTGTCTTCCTGTGTCCAACAGCATGGCAGTGTGTGTATGACTTTTGGGTGTCGTTTCTATATGCATGGGTAGATGCATGCTTTGGATGCCTAACACGCGAGTGGTTTAAGGTCTTGGATTGACTTGTTCAAACTACAAGACAAGGACCATTCAAAAAATAATCTACTTACAAGACAAGTCTCCGAGACTTTGATGAGTCCACTCGGCCTCTCCAACAGATGATCATGATATGATTCATAATTAGCACTTGCGAGTTTCCCAGATGAAGAAACCTCTCGTGGAAACTGGAAACGATAGCACAAATAAATGTACTAAATTGTGTATGCGTGCGTGCATCGGTGCGCGACCGAAAGTACTAGACTTACGAATTCCTTTTTACGGAACAAACTTACCGGATGCCGTGCTAACGTTCGGTTGGTGCAAATAAATCCATCCTCCGTGATTTCAAGACTTGAATTGATCAGCTGCTCTCCACGTCTGCCTGTAACAGGATTCCATAGAAAACTGCCTGTAAGCGTAGCATTGTTGGTGCGCGACCGTGTGGTTTGGTTCAAGTTCTCAAATCTAGAGAACCGTTGCTAGGTGCATGCTCGAGAAAATTTCTTGTCACGAGTTACTCTCCCATAATAGTATCGACAGACGGTGCACCTGTAAGACTCGTTTCAAACGTGGGAGTGGAGATATCAAAAGCTTAGAAATAGAACAAGTATAGAGGATAGGGGGTTTCTACCCGTTTCACTACCAGGGAGAAGCTTTTCTGCAACGGGAAAAAATGTTGCAATAAGACCACTATTGTTGCAATAGGTAGTGGCTGCAATGAATTAGACCATGCCAAAAAAAACTAAGTGCAATAGATTATATGCTCAGAAGTTGTTGCCAAACTATTTACGCACATTTTGCAACAAGAAACATGGATGGATTACAAATACGGCACCACCAAATATTTGTTACACTTTTCTAGTGCAGCGGAAACAAAATTAGTGCGGTTACCTTATTGCAATAGTTATTTTCCCATGCTAATATCCTAGCATAATGAGAGTATTTTTTGTGGTAACATCCTAGCTACCGAAAGTCTTATCTTCATGATGTTAGTCTATCGTAACCGTCTTGTTTTGATTGGATGAGATTTGGCTCGTTCCTATGCAAATGAAAGATATTCAAATCGAAGTCCATTTTGTAAAAAGTCAAGTTATGTATGTTGTAACATTCGAAAGTATCCACATTAATCACTTATTCATAAAATCAAGATTTGGCACGATTTTTTACCACTCCTGGTATTGCAATTACCGTTTGTTACAAACGTGAAAAGCAAAAATAACGAAGAACGAAAACAAAATTTGTGTAGGGGACACAAAATGTAATGTGGAAAAACTCTCCAACAAAGAGAGAAAAAACTACGGGCGCTAGCAGCAAAACTTCACTATATGGAAAGTATTTACACAACATTGCAGATTTCACATATGCAACTTCTTCCAGCCGACGGCTTACAAGAAATATATATAACGGTGAAAACCTAGATCTTTAACGATATGTACCAGGGGCTATGCCCCGCACCCCCAGGCATTCCTGTTCGGCCCAAGCCTACTGGCGATGGGCCTCGCTCCTCTCATCATAAGTTATCCTCTTAATGAATTTGGATCAAACTACACTACAAGAAAAAATGGCTTTTACAACGGATGGTTTTCATGGTTGAAGGCCTATTTTTTGTGGTGGAAAATTCTTCCGTGACGAATGGCCTCTGTGGTAAAAGCGTCATCACCAAAGAATCTATCACGTTTTTTCCCGACCGTGATGGATAGCAACTTTTAGCCACGGAAATTTGTGCTATCGTAGCTCGGTTTCCCAGCCTGGTTGACTGCTGACATCATACAAACTGCCATGTGGCAAGCGCCGTTAACGGCCAGTTACCGTCATTAACGGTCAAAAAACCATGGTGCAAGTCAAGGCCCAGCTAAAGCCTGCTAACCATTATGTGGGCTGGCCCATGAGAGAAGCCCAATAAGAATATGGCTTGTTACTGTCTCGGCCTGCCAAAGTCCTACGTTGATTGAATGGATCCCACCACTTTGCAGCCCAGCTGAGGCCTTTTAACTTTCTGGTCCGTTACTGTTTCGTCCTGCTGACGGCCTGCATTGCTGAGTGGGGCCCATCATATTGTAGCTTAGCTATGGCCAGGTAACGTCCCGACCTGTTACTGTCTCGGCCTACATACGGTTGGCACTGCTCAGTGGGGGCCATCATGTTGTAGCCCAGATGTGGTCTATTAACATCACGGTCCGTTACTGTTTAGTGGGGCCCATCATATTGCAGCTCAGCTGCGGTCTGTTAACTTTCTGGTCCCTTACTGTTTCGACCTTCTCACGGCATGCGCTGTTTCAGAATAGTCTTTTATTGTGTGTCCCAATAAAGGCTTGCTATACATACATCCCGACGTTTATCCGCCTCTTGTGTGATTGGCCAATTTCTTTCGGAATTACTATACATCCCGGTTAGGCCTAGCGGTTTTAGTATCGACTATAGTTTTGGCCCACAAAAGGCCCAACAATTCAATTAAGCCCCATAACTCAGCTAGGCCTATAACTATTCATCATGTTTTCGGACAGTCGTTATTCATGGCAATCCCAAGAGGCCCATTTACGTATTCTACAATTACGGCGCATTTATTATTTGAACGGTCCGTTATTATTTCAACCCGCTAATGGTCGAGTAGGGAATACCATATTACATCAACTAGAAAATTTCAAAATTTATTACAGACCAGAATTTCGACAGTAACTAGATGAAGCATTACAAACACATCGCCAGAACTAGGTTTAAAAAGGGTTTCTGATGCGGAGCTTATATCGCCATACATGTAACAACTAGCTTACCATGATAGCTACATAAGAGCTTATCAAGTAGACGATCAGTCCAATCTTGTCGATCTTTCAGTTCATGTATCTCTTCGAATGTAATGGTGATTATTGCATTTGTTTCCTCTATTTATTTTTCAATTAAATCATTTGTTTGGAGTGCAATCTTATTGATCTTTCAGTTCATGTACCATGACACCTCTTTGTGCTGGAAAACTGAAACTGTGGATATAGTGGGCCGATGCAAGCAATAACCATTGTCACTGCTGCTCTGTAAAATGACCTCCACACTTGGCATAGGAGTCATTCCTTCTGCCTGCATAGCTTCATGTGCAGCCCGAAACAAAGACAACAAGTCAGCACATCATACCAGCTCGACCATTGTATATGTAAAATATTTCTAATGCATGACATAACTAAGCAAGCAATCAACGATATGCCTCGTACATCTCTTTCCAGAATAACAGAACAGACCCTCGAATTTAATGGGATGGTTTGAAAAAAAAAGTTAAGTACTTGTACAGAGAGGCTGGCATCGGGAACCCACCAGTCAGGACATACACGGCTGCATCGAGATATGTTAAGAATATCAAATTAACGGACGCGACCAAAAGAAAAAGGTCCAGCATGCACATGTTTATTATAATAAGAGGCTAACATGTGGGACCCAGTAGTCTGAATAAATGGTTGATGCAGCGAGGAACGTTATCGAGTTCATATCAGGGAGGCACGAGCCAAATAAAAAATCCATCATACACACGTTTCTTTTAATGAGAGACTGACATATGGGACCCAGCAGGCTGAATAAACGACTGATGCAGCAAGCAACATTATCAAGTTCGAAACAGGGAGGCACGAGCAAAGAAAAAATTCCAACATGCACATGTTCCTTCTAATGAGAGATTGACATGTGGGACCCAGCAGCATGACCAAACGGCAGATGCGTCGAGTAACGCTATAAGTCTAGAACAGGGAAGCGCGAGCGAAGAAAACAAATTCCATCATACACGCGATTTTTGTAATGAGAGGCTGACATGGGGACCCACCAGCCTAATTAAATGGCTGATGCATCGATCAATGTTATCAAGTTCACATTAGGGAGGCACGAGCCAAGGATAAAAATTCCATCATACACATGATTCTTCTAATGAGAGGCTGACATGTAGGACCCATCAGCATGACTAAACGGCAGATGCACCGAGCATCGTTATCAAGTTCGAAACAGGGTAGCACGAGCAAAGAAAAAAAGTTCCATCATACACACGATTCATCTAACGAGAGGCTGATATGCGGGACTCGGCAGCCTGACTAAACGATCGGTTGTATCGAGCAACGTTATCGAGTTCAAAACAAGGAGGTGCAACCAGAAAGTATGGTCCTCTAGAGACACTGACATGCGGAACCTGCACGCCTCAAAAGATTTCGCTCGGTCAACATCACGCGAGGAACCAAAAATCTTACTTTTGTCACGCACCGGGCGAGTTTTCTCCATGTTTTTAGTGGTTTCGTCGTAGTAGAGGGCTACTGAAATGGATCGTATGGGCACCTAGAGGGGGGGTGAATAGGTGCTACTTCAAATTTTAATGCTTTTTCAATTTTAGGCTTAGCACAAAGGGTAAATTCTCTAGATATACTATTAGGTGGAATTTCCCTATATGCAAACCTATCTACTAGTGAGTAAAGAGCGAGTGGAAGAGGAATGGGTAAACCGAAGTGAAGCACGCGGAAACACGGTATTTGTTTGACCGCAGTTCCTTCCTTGTTAAGGGAAGTACGTTTGCGTTAGAGGGGTGGGCGGTACTAAGACCACCACGCCACAATAAGCCTCACCCTGTTCTCCGATGGATCCCGCCACCAAAGGCATGATCCATCTTTCCACTATAGGGACCCTTTGAGGTGGGTACCGGCACCTTTACACAACTAGCGGGGCACAACTCCACAATCAACTTGGAGGCTCCCGTAATGATGACAAGCTGCCACAAGAACAAGTTATCAATAACAAAGAACAAGATCTAGATATTGACAAGAATACTAGATCAGGGATTTCTCCAAATGAATGGAGAGGAGTTGATGCGCTTGATTCGTGATGACGATGACGATTCTGTCCTCCTTCAATTCCCCCAAAGATCGAAGCCTTCGGGTGGTTGAAGTGGGAGATCTAGAATGGGAGCTCTTGCACAGTGTCTGAGCAATTTCGAATGAATCAAGAGTTCTGAACGTTGGGGAAGAGGGGATATTTATACCCCCTTCCAAAACCAACCGTTGGAGACTTTGGGGGCCGGATTATCCGGCCCAAGTGAGGGCCAGATTATCCGGCCTGGGGAAAACTCTGCCCTAGACTCGGGATATCCGACAGATAGTCTGCCCGCTCTCTGGGTGTCGCACAGAGCTTGCACTTGATCATCTTCTGGGGGCCGGATTATCCGGCCTGGGGAGGAAAAACCGCCCCAGTTCGGATTTTCCAGGAGAAAATCCGACCGGACTCCGAGCGACGCGCCTTGGCATGCTTTCCTCAAAATCTTGGGGCCGGATTATCCGGCCCATGCGAAAGCCAGATTATCTGGCCTGGGGAACAAAAACCGCCCCAAGTCCAGATTTTCCGGGCGATAATCCGCCCCCTCTCTGGGTGACGCGCCTTGGCAGTCTTTGAACAATGGGGTAGGCCGGATTATCCGGCCCTTGGTGGGGCGGATAATCCGGCCCCCCTCAAACTTTCTGCACACTTAGCGCACATGAGAAATCTCCACAGTATTGTTATCTAACACGTAAAATACAGGAAAACATGAAATGTTCTTTCAATCTCCACCTTTTTGATGTTAGATGACAATACTAGGATTTGCAGGAAAGGATCACATGACTACCAACAATAAACATGGAAGAGACTCCCCCTCAATGTGTGCATATTAGAATTTTGCATTTGAATACAAATGCACACAAGTAGGTGAATCTATTCCATAGACATATGAACAACATAATCATACCACCGAGATAGAAGATAGGCATCCTTGAAATAGCCACAATTATCAACATGATAACCAATATAAGCGCCTTCCTTGATAGAGATTCTCAGCATAATAGGATATGAATAGATGGATCCATAAGCATAATCCATGAGATAAATCCAGACAACCACTGACATAGTCTCAAACAAACCATAAATCACAAATTTAAAGTTTAACGCTAAATGCGCATAAGAGAGAAAACGACGAATAGAAAAATGCAAGTGCTTATGCCCGACCCATGCAAATCCTCGAAGATCCTAATAGAACTACTTCTCCCCCCTTGGCATCGAGACGCCAAAAAGGAAGAAGAGCGATGCTAGCGCCCCAAGGGATCACTCGTAGTCCTCATCCTCGTCCTCGTCCTCGTCCTCATCTTCAAGCTCCTCGGTGTCATCATCCTTATCATTAGCAGTGGCCGCAGAGGGGAACAAGTGATGCTCTAGCTCTCCATAGTTCAGCCCGGAAGGAGAGTTCCACCGAGCATATGGTGTGGGAGGTGTAGGAGCCGGGGGGTCACCAGAAGCACTGGACACATGGTGAAGGATGAGCTGTTGAGAGTGAGCCAACTCATGGCGCTACTTGTACGCCTCGTACTGACCCTTGCGTGTGTCCACGCCCATGCAAAGGATGTGCCGCTGGAACTAGTTCAGTTGCTTGATCTCACGGGCAACGGGAGGCATTGGAGGCCTACGAGCATCCCTCATGAGACCCTCAGGAGCAGAAGAGGGGTGAGAGGTCTTCCGAACCTTGGTGTATATCTTCTTGGCCTTATGCACCACATCAATGTTGAAATCTTCAGAAGGAAGCAGGTGCCTGATGAGCATCATAATGTAGGGAGCATAAGGAATGGACAGTCGGTTGAACATTGCATCAATCAGTTCATGGTAGATGAAGTCCATCACATCTAGCTTGTACTGCACAGACTCATCCTCGCACGAGGCAACCTCATGGGAGAAAGCAAGGAGCTGAACAAGGTGACCACGGATACTGTCATTGTTGCCTCCACTTGGAGTGATGAAATCACGGAAGAGACTGACCAAAGCAGCATAGATAGGAGCCAGACCAGCAAGAGTGCCCACAATGCCATTGTCCATAGTGCAAGGAGAGAGAGCTGCATCTTTGTTGGGCTTCAGCTAAGTGATGATACGGTGGCCACTTGCCCTATCCCTGTTGCGGAAATTGTATCCAAGAACCTCAGCAAACACACGGAAATCAGCAGTCATAGGCCTGTCATGAGTCATCCACTTCATGGTGCGATGCTCATCGCCACAAATAACCAAAGTGGAAAAGAACTGCTTCACCACCTTAGAGTCATAGGAGCACTGGAGAGACATGAGATGGTGCAGCCCCATCCGCTCAGCCACATACATGGAATCCACAAGGTGGGGCTTCTCCAAAGCCTCAGCAAGAACCAATGGGTGCATAGGCCTAATGTTCAGCCTGGCATACACATCTTCATAAATACCTTTCTGTTCAGCACACCAAAATCGAGCATCCCCCAGCTCATCATCACGAGGCAACTCAGAAAACAAATCACGGTGACGGATGGAGGAATAGGTGACTGAATCCAAAGCCTTGTAGTTGATCTTGGGATCCTTGCCCTTCCTTTTGGACACCCCCTTTCTAGTTCTCTTTGCTTGTTCAGCCATGCGCTTCTCTTCTTTCTTTCTTCTCCTCAACTCAACCTTGTACACTAAGTTACCCTATCCGTCGTCCCGAAAGTATTTACCACGAGGGCGACGCTTGTAGGTCTGGGGAACACTGGAACCACCTGTGAGGAGAACAAGGGTGATAGCATGGGGATAAGCATACACCCAAGTCCAGGAGAGATCATGGAAGAAGTAGTCAAAAAGTTCATAAGACAAATCTACTCAATGCACACTCCATGGTGAAACTCAACCAGAGTTGAATCAGTCAGGCCAGATTATCCGGCTTGGCCAGGGGCAAATAATCTAGCCCTGGCAGAAATTTTCGACTTCACCTAGATTGGATGCAAAAAAGTAGATCGGGCCTAGAAACTGCAAGACTACGATTTCTATGCGAAAAAACATCCTTCTAGACAACGTTCCACCCAACAAATAACACATCTAGCCAAAGATGGGGAGAGAGGGAGTTACCCTCACTCATTGGAGGAAGAATGCTGAGGAGAAGGTACCCGGAGGCGCGGAGAAGAAGATCCGGGGAGGCCTGGAAAATCCGGTGGCCAGAGAGGCTCTGGGGAGGGTGGGGGACGGCAGGCGGCGGCTGAGGAGGAGGAGAGGGTTGGGGGAGAAGTGGTGCTTGTTATGAGCCCTTCCCCCGATCCCTGCCCTTTAAGACGAAATCTGCCAGGGCCGGATTATTCGGCCTACACATGGGACGGATTATCCGGCCTCAAATCTAAAATTTTGTTGTACACAGATTCAGGCACGCGCGTCCCCAAACAACACCCCCACAAGGTGTACAAGGGACTTGTGTGCAAGAATAGATGGCTTAGGGGTAGGGATAGGATTAGGATTAAGAGAACCAAACTGAGATGGTACTAGACACTCAAAATTGCAAGATCCAAATCAAATAAGAGCCAAGATTGAGTGTGATTCCCATAAGAACATGAGAGAGCAAAAACAACCAAAAAGATCCATAGAAATCCAATTCTCCTCAAGGGAGAGGGCGGTGGCTGAAGCCACCTTGTTGGAGTGTATGGTGTGACACCACGAAGATATATCTTGGGTTCACGACCAATACTCATCAATAAGCTCACATATCACAAAATGATATTAAGAGAAAAGATTTATCTTGCTTTTGGCATTATGGGGGGAGGGTTAGCCCAATGAATTAGGACCACACTCCCCCTATATCCATGCCCACTCCTAGACCAAATAAGACTGAGATGTACGAGTGAGTGCATGGGTAATCAAGACAAACTCCTGGAATCAATGATATTTAGCGCATTCCTCAAGTAGAAGAATCTTGCTTCATCAAGTGGCTTTGTAAAAATATCAGCAAGTTGGTTCTTCGTGCTCACAAAAGATAGATCAATATCGCCTCGAGCAACATGGTCTCGAATAAAATGATTCTGAATCTCAATATGCTTTGTCCTTGTGTGCTGTCACATAAAAGAACCAAAGATGATATCGTCTACATATAGTTGGCATACGAAGAGCTCCCCCTTAACCTTCTTAGTAAAAAGAGTGGGATCGATTTGCCCAACTTTGAAGCCACAGTCTACCAAAAGCTCTTTAAGGTGCTCATACCACTTACGTGGGGCTTGTTTAAGGCCATAGAGTGCATTATCGAGTTTGTAGACATGGTTCGGGAAGTTAGGATCCTCAAAGCCTGGGGGTTGCTTTACATATACCAACTCATGTAGAGGACCATTAAGGAAAGCACTCTTGACGTCCATTTGCTGCAATTTAAAATTGTTATGGGCAGCATAAGCAAGAAGGATACGTATGGACTCATGGCGAGCCACGGGAGCATAGGTCTCGCCAAAGTCAATGCCCTCACCTTGAGAGTAGCGTTGTGCACAAGTCTTGCCTTGTTCCTCACAACAATGCCATTCTCATCTTGCTTGTTTTTAAATATCCATTTGGTGCCGATCATTGCGGCAATCTTTGGGTTTCTCCACGAGTTTCTAGACCTTGTTGTGCTCGAAATTATTCAATTCTTCATGCATAGCAACAACCCAGTCTGGATCTTCAAGAGCTTGAAAGACCTTCTTAGGTTCCACCATTGAGATGTGAGCTTGATACTCACCAAAACTGGCCAATTCCCTTCTTGTAGAAACCCTTCGTCGAAGATCACCAACAACCTTGTCGAGGGTGTGACCCTGATGGCTTTGTGTATGGCGCCAGAAAAATGCTGGAGCGGTGTTGATGTAGAGCTCGTTGGGAACCCCAAGAGGAAGGTATGATGAGCACAGCAGCAAGTTTCCCTTAGTATGAAACCAAGGTTTAATCAAACCAGTAGGAGCAAGGAAACACCCCAAAGGTGTTGCTAGCTGAGCCTTGGCAGGGCGCACTACCGGTGCTAGTAGCAACGTGGAGACCTGCACAACACAACCATGGAACTTTGTCCCCAACTTGCGATGAGGTTGTCAATCTCACCGTGTTTTGCTGAAAACAAAGGATTAAACGTATCGAATGGAAGGAAGTAAAAGTTTGCAGAAAGTAAACACCAAGCAGTAAACAGTTTATAGATTGTAGGTAAAGAAAAGACAAGGACCGGGATCCATAGTTCACTAGAGGTGGCTCTCCTTAGATAGATAACATGCTGGGTGAACAAATTACAGCGGGGCAATTGACAAACATCGAGAAAGCAATACATGCATATACTAATCATATTGACTCCTTTGGAACTTGATTGGGCATTACAACATTATACATAGACCGCCATCCAACTGCATCTATGACTAATAATCCACCTTCAGGTTATCATCCAAACCCCCTCCAGTATTAAGTTGCAAGCAACAGATTATTGCTTGACGAACTACATGTAAAGTAAACAATACGATTGTTCTATGAACAAAGGATTGTTGTTTTCTCCCTAGTAGCAACAACACATCTAGTACCTTAGAGATTTCTGTCACTTCCCCAGATTACCAGAGGCATGAACCCACTATCGAGCATAAATACTAACTCTTGGAGTTGCTAGCATCTACTTGGACAAGATAGCTACTAACAACGGAAAGCATGCAAGATCACAAATAACAAAGACATGATAGAATCAATAATCAATCTAAAATAGCATCTCAATATCCATCGGATCCCCGCAAACACAACATGCAGAATTACCAATAGATGATCTTGATCATGAACGGAGCTCACAAGATCTAAACATGAAAGCACAAAGGAGGAGAACCAGCCATCTAGCTACTACATGGATCCGTAGTCCAAGGATGAACTACTCACGCATCACACCGGAGGCTTGCATGGTGATTAAGAAGGCCTCCAGGGTGAATTCCCCTCTCCGGCAGGGTGCCGGGAAGAGCTTCAGATCCCTCCCGATCTAGGGATGGAGATGACAGCGGCTATAGACTCTTTCGTGGATTTTTGATTAGGCACTTAGGGTTTTTGTCCCGGGGGCATCTTATAGTCGGAAGGGGAGGCCGAGGGGGTGCTAGGGGCCACCACACCACCCCCTGGCGCTAGCTTGGCCTTGCCGCCAGTGGTGGTGGCCTCGACCCTCCCTGTCTCGTATTCTAGCATCTGATGACTTCTGGAAAAATAGGCACTTTGGCTTTTGTCCCGTCCAATTCCGAGAATATTCATTTTATGACTTTCCTGGAACCAAAAACAACAGAAAATAGGCAGCTGGCACTGTGGCTCTTGTTAATAGGTTAGTCCAAGAAATCATAAGAAAAGTACTCCAAAGTTGGAACAAAACACAAGAAAGTGGATAAAACCAAGCATGGAACATCAAAAATTATAGATACATTTGCAATGTATCAACATCCCCAAGCTTAACTCCTGCTTGTCCTCGAGTAGGTAAGTGATAAAAAGAAAGAATAATATTTGAGGTGACATGTGTTGGGGTTCCGCGTATGAAAACAATAAATTTTAATATATGCCCCTGAACCCCTGAAGCTGCCAGGAGCTATCTATTAGTAATACAGTAACGGGAGGGGATTTTCGTGAACTTACCCTTGAAGACCGAAAAGCGTTGTCAACGCTCAGGAGAGCGTGGTTGATGTAGACGAGCTGAAGCCGACCTCAAGGTCGTGATGAAGTCCTTGCGCTCCTTCTAGCTCCAGCGACACCTCACGGGGAGTTACACACGTCCGGTGCCTGACGATGACTCCCGCTTCCTTGATCCAGCAGTAGTTGCGGAAGTAGAGCTCTCGGATCTGAATCCCACAACACGACGGCGCTCCGCGGTGAAGATGTCTCTCGCTCGCGCAGTCCAGACTTGGGACCACGGTCACGAGAGCGAGAGGGGGAGAGAGAAAATATCAATTGGAGGTCCTCCCAAAAGTGGGGAGACCTTTATTGATTATTGGTGTATTTTTCTAGGCCAAATACCCGACTATATATAGGGGGAGGGGAGGTACTACCTCCCTCAAAGTCTCGGGTGGGACTAAAGGAGAGGAGGGGGTAGGGTGGCCGCCGTCCAGCCCCTAGTGGGCCCCGCGGGGGGCTAGGCCCAGCCGGCCAGCCCCCTTGGCCCCTCTCCCTCTCTCGTTTCCCCTAATGGGCCCTCTCCCTCCGCAATTGGCCCATTAAGCCTTTGACCATTTAATTGATTTTTCTCTTTATTAAATAATTATGAATAAATGATTAAATAAACATTTAACATTTATTCACATATTATTCAACCTCCGTGGCTATGGAACACCTTCCACCTCCACTCCGGACATCCTCCGGACTTACCGAAACCCTTCCGGTTTTCTCCCTTCTTTTCTTCGGTGATTCCACCGATCCTATAAACATTCTCTAAGAATCATCAAGACCTTAAGCATGATACCCCACGGTTCGGGAACCCTCCAGACATGGTCGGGACACTCCCGCACCAATGATCGACAAAGGGACCTGGATGGCCATGTGACCCCTGTGCGTTCCACGAAGATCTTTCGTCGTTGAACCGGGACAGTCGTGTCTTATTCCCTTTGTCACTCGATACTTGCATTGCCTGAGATCTGATCAATGACATCACCATGTCGTGTTCAATCTCGTTACTGAACAATGCTACTTGACTCGTTCCGACAAGTGATATCCCCGTGATCCAATCACACGTTGCGCAGCTATTGGATATAACTTCTCCGAGTGGGCCCTTGAGTATCTTCCTGTCACATGAACGGACAAATCCCGCTCTTGACATATATTGTATCTACGGTTTCCTCCGAGTACCTGAACACACCTTTATAACCACCGTTTTACCAGATGGTGTTTGATGGTATCTAAGCACTCTCGGGAGACAGTGATTGATATAGCCTCACGGTCTAAGGAACAGTCTACGAGGATCCATTTCTAGTCATGGTAACTTGAACTTTGTGACATGATCGGGTCATGATGTTTAGGTTGGTTATTGGTTCATCATCTCATTCTTAGAATGAGATGACCTCATTTCCAACTAGCATAAATGCCACATGATCAGGAAACATGATCATCTGTTGACCAATGAACCAGTGACTAGAGTTTCACTGGGAACCCTTGGTTGTTTGTATATCACACGTGTATTGATGTTTCCACTCAACACAGTTATAGCATGATAATAAACTTAATCATAAACTATATGAAATATGATAATAGTCCTTACTACTATTTGTCTCTAGGGCATATTTCCAACAGTCTCCCACTTGCACTAGAGTACAAATACACTAGCTGCATTTTGTTCTTAATCATTTGCACCATATATCCAGTACCCTGAACATGCTTGCTCATGGAAGAGGTTGAGCCTTGGGTCTGTACTTTACAGTCCCAAATCCTTTGCAACTTACTAATGTCACCTTGATTGACATTAATACTTTATCATCACATGATAGCATCTATGTGTATGTATCTTCGCTATGGCAGCAAAATGAGGCCTGATTCCAGGAGCCTACAGTGACGTTAGATCAACCTCGAGGGCTTTCTCATGGGCACTGTGCCCTGGGACACATCATTCTACGTTAAAAGCGAACTAGCCCCACCATAACATTATACAACACTTTAGATGGTACCCTTATTTATTATTATAAATGTATCCATCGAAACACCAGTGCACTCTGTGCAACTTTCGATGTTATGTTCACCTCGCTTCCTACTTGACTTTAATTGGCGTCTACAGGAGTTTCCAACATATTCCCTTATAACATAACTCTTTATGCTTTAAGATATGTTATCATTTATGGATTTGGAAAATATGTCCACAGTTCTCTATTAGACATTGCGGACAAACCTTAGCTCAAACATTCTGTGATTCGAACTTAATCACTTTCGCACGTTCCTTATTTGGATCACATATTATGCCAAGTTATCATCATGGTTTCTAAGATAAAACCTATGTCTCAACATAGTGGATGACGATCATCCTTTTCTTTCTTTCAACCGTTGATGTTAAACTTAATGTTATTCCTAATTTGAGTTATTAAGGACTAGTTCCTTAATTAAATTCTATCCTAAAACACTTTTCAAAATCCCTTAAGGAATACTACATAATATCATAATACACCTATTATCAACTTCTACATCTTATGAATCATTATTCATAAGTATTTGCGCCTTTCATTCTTAACACATTTAAGAATTACTCTTATAAGCTCCCACTCAAAATATATTCCCATATATTTGAATTTGAGACTTACATTGCTCCCACTCAAAAATATGTCAATCACATATTGTTTCAGGAAGACTTTCATAACTCCCACTCAATTTTATGCAAATTGCATATCTACTTACTATTTTGAATAACTTCAAAATCCTTTGATCAAAAATCAAACTTGGAGATTTATTATGAGATACTAGTACTTTACTAGTTTTAAATCCACTAGACATTTAGCACACATGAATCAAATTCATTTGAATTTGTCCAGTACTTGACAAATTGTGCATTAGTCATTTACCCCCCTTTTCCACTATGGCTTTGCAGTCATTTGGGAAAATTCAAGTAACCCATTTTACTTGTGAGATTCAGCAACGAATGGCTTTCTAATCTCAAGGGAATTTTCCTTTTAGGATTTCTCATAATTCTAGTTTACCATTATTTCCTTTGTAGTTCGTAGGTATGTCATATTCCAAAAATCATGAAAAATGATTCACAAATGTCTCCATACAAGATATGGATTTACATTTTGTATCCTACTTCATGTAGTGAAAAACAATAGCGGAGGAAAAACACAATGATCAAAATCATTGATTCTTTCCTTCTGTGAAGAGAATCGTTTAGGAATGTTGTCCGTTGCGCTTCTCAACACTCTGATGCAGGGTTTTGAATCCTCATCATGTTTTGCACTATTTTCCATTTGCTTCATAATTGAGAAACATCACCAAAAGTGAGCTTTCTCAAGAATGCACAAAAATCCAAGCAATATGAATCTTGCTTTCCTTTTAGTCTCAGCTATGGATTTCATATTCAAAGTTCCAATCAATACACTACAAGGGCTTATTCGCTATTGTTTTGGTTATATCGAATAACCCCCAAAACTTTCATGAATGGTTTAGCAATTCTAATTGAGTGCTAACTATTTCTAACTGATGGTCTCTACATCTACACTACAACGATTTATTTGGTGCCTTCTAATCAACCCCCTTTTTGATATCTAATATCATATTGTGATGCTTTTGTACTTTGACGTTTCAACACACTTTGCATTTCACAATTATTTTTATGCCATTCTTATAAAGTTGAATTTCATTACTATTGATCAAATCATAGTAATTGGATTCTCTTTTACATTTATACCCTTTGTTGATGAAACATTTTGATCAAATCAAATAGTTTCATATTCATGTTTCCTTTGGTAAACTTACTTTACACATTTAAAAAATCATTTAATGATAATTACCATTTTCGTTAAAACACAATACATCGAATATGTACTCTATTTAACAATTCATTAAACACTTTGTATTCAAGTAATACACGGTGTTCAAGTTATTTTGCCGAACTTAGGCAATATTCATATGTGATGAGATATCGAATAACTTTCACATATTATCACATAACTTTGAATTTAAACAATGGTTTCACATTAATGAACATATCATTAAGTTGGGTATTTTAAACAAGGCATTTTAATGTTTTACAAATGTTCATACATTATCAATTAGTTTCAAACAATAAGGACGATTCACAAGTAATCAAACAAGATATGAACACGAATAGAAATCATTCATAAAAGCAGAACAATTGTTTGTTACAAACTCATATGAATAACCGTCTCACGAAGTGTGAGACACACTAAAGAAGTTCACAATCTCTTGATTACAATAATCATCCTAAAACACAAACTATATGATAAATGTCGAGGGAGAGTGTCGTTAGCCATCATCATCATGCTCGCCATCAACACGCAATGTCACCTCCTCTCTAGCAAGCACCTCTCATGCAGAAGGACCTGTTTTCACCAAAACAGAACAAGTATCAGATATACTTAACACTGCAATGTGTTTGCAAGATTATAACATTTATAAAACTGTATATCAAATATATACCTTTGTCGTTGACGACCTGAGCGACATCTGGTTCAACCAACACATTCCTGAGATGTGTCATGAACCGGTGGAACTCCATCGTTCCCGTGTCGCCCCTCATTATGCAAGTCCTGACCTGTGCTTGGTAGCTTGGTGGCAGCGACCGCAGCACATCAGCATTTGCAAAAGAGCCTGTAATCCAGATGTCTAGGAAGTATGCTGGCCTCATGTACACATCATGCATGTGCTGCAAGTGGTTGTCCAGTGATGAGTTCTCTTCCATCTTAATGGAGAGGAAGTCTCCCATCAGCTCATGCTCCCAAATGCGTGTCTGCTCCACGAAATGTGTCCTAAGCTGTAGCATCACCGAACGAGGGTTGACATCACCCACGAAAGGCCACAACTCATCCACCATTCCGAAACGCATCACAACTGAAATATAGGAGGCCATCTCACGATGGAGATAGCGGTCTTTCCGCTCCTCTGGGGTCTCAAGGTCCATGGACAGATCCAAATCCATCCCATCGAGTATGTAGTCGACCACGTCGTTCTCACTAAGTAGAACATGGAGACTGGCAACCCAAATGGAGAAGTTCTATCCATCTAATCTGAGCTTCTCTCCTTTTAACCATTCAATTGTCAACACGAAAGGTCCCATCTACATTTATAATTGCAAAAGGAATTTAGACTAAGTTTATAATTAAATGAGTTAATAATAACTCCACTTAGAAACACCTAGCCCTAGTGAGGTTTCCTAGTGATAACACGACCCCTATCAGCCACATCTCCCCCGATTGATCACGGCCATCGATGTGGGTTCAAAGGTGGATGCTAAACGTCGGTCACATCATTCATGCGACTCGTGCTCGATCTTTCGACCATCCATGTTCCGAGGCCACGCTTCTGTGGCGTGCTAGGCTCACCAACTCAACCTTAGTGTATCCGCTGTGCAACATGGCTTACACCCACTCTATGCGAACGTAGATATGTCTGACACCCAGGCCTGTAACCCTGGATCGCCTCATACCGAAGAACTTTCTTGGTGGTGCACACTAAGGGGGAACACAATCATTGGTAATTTTAACAGGGATCATCTTATTAGGCTACCGCTGAGTATCTAATACTAGCACACAATAAGACATACAAACAATAACATTGAATGTAAATGCTATGTGATATGGTCCTTCACATCATGATCTCAATCCGCCGTCACCGGGTTCTGGTGCCACAGACACCAGGGTACCGATGTCATTCTGGCGTGGTAGTTTGTCATTACCGTGACTATCTACTACTATGTAACAAAAGGTAATTACTTTACCTTTGCCACAATCATATCACAAAGCAACGCCCCCTGCAAAACAAAGTTAGACGCCTCTACTTTATCTTTGCATGTTTTACGTGGCTGAATGGGCTTTCGCACAAGAACCGTTCTTACCTATGAACTTTCAGCACAACGCTGATCAAGTAGTTGTCTCTACTACACCCCTTTCGGGGCCCTCCGTTGCAAATGGTATACCAACTAATGCGAGAGACACAGACACCCCCTAAGCCACTTTATACGGTACAAGCCGTATGTCAAGCGTGGACCGGTCATGAATGAACGCGTAAAGTCGGTTGGGGGCCGCTTCATCAAGCATTACTGCGGTATACACAAGTACACGTGGGAGGGTAACAACTAAAAGATAAACGCCCACACGCTACATCTCGTGTGTTCTACCCGTACTAGCATTACTACAGATAGATCTAGCTCTGATACCATTGTTGGGGTTCCGCATATGAAAACAATAAATTTTACCCTACGCCCCTGATCCCCTGAAGCTGTCAGGACCTATCTATTAGTAATATAGTAACGGGAGGGGCTTTTCGTGAACTTACCCTTGAAGACCGAAAAGCGTTGTCAACGCTCAGGAGAGTGTGGTTGATGTAGACGAGCCGAAGTCGACCTCAAGGTCGTGATGAAGTCCTTGCGCTCCTTCTGGCTCCAACGACTTGAGTGCCTCAAGTGCGACACCTCGCAGGGAGTTACACACATCCGGTGCCTGACGATGACTCCCGCTTCCCTGATCCAGCAGCAGTTGCGGAAGTAGAGCTCCCGGATCCGAATCCCGCAGCGTGACAGCGCTCCGTGGTGAAGATGTCTCTCGCTCGTGCAGTCTAGACTTGGGACCATGGTCACGAGAGAGAGGGGGAGAGATAAAATATCAATTGGAGGTCCTCCCAAAAGTGGGGAGACCTTTATTGATTATTGGTGTATTTTTCTAGGCCAAATACCCCACTATATATAGGGGGAGGGGAGGTACTACCTCCCGCCAAGTCCCGGGGTGGGACTAAAGGAGAGGAGGGGGTGGGGTGGCCGTCGGCCCTAGTGGGCCTAGCCCCTAGTGACCAGCCGGCCAGCCCCCTTGGCCCCTCTCCCTCTCTCGTTTCCCCTAATGGGCCCTCTCCCTCCGGAATTGGCCCATTAAGCCTTTGACCATTTAATTGATTTTTGTCTTTATTAAATAATTATGAATAAATTATTAAATCAACATTTAACATTTATTCACATATTATTCAACCTCCGTGGCTATGGAACACCTTCCACCTCCACTCCGGACATCCTCCGGACTTACTGAAACCCTTCCGATTTTCTCCCTTCTTTTCTTCGGTGATTCCACTGATGCTATAAACACTCACTAAGCATCATCAAGCCCTTAAGCGTGATACCGCACGGTTCGGGAACAGTCCAGACATGGTCGGGACACTCCCACACCAATGATCGATAGAGGGACCTGGATGGCCATGTGACCCCTGTGCGTTCCACAAAGATCTTTCGCCGTTTGAACCGGGACAGTCGTGTCTTATTCCCTTTGTCACTCGATACTTGCATTGCCCGAGATCTTTTCAATGACATCACCATGTCGTGTTCAATCTCGTTACTGAACAATGCTACTTGACTCGTTTCGACAAGTGATATCCCCATGATCCAATCACACGCTGCGCAGCTATTGGATATAACTTCTTCTAGTGGGCCCTTGAGTATCTTCCCGTCACATGGACGGACAAATCCCGCTCTTGACATATATTGCCTCTACGGTTTGCTCCGAGTACCTGAACACACCTTTATAACCACCGTTTTACCAGATGGTGTTTGATGGTATCTAAGCACTCTCGGGAAACAGTGATTGATATAGCCTCACGGTCTAAGGAACAGTCTACGAGGATCCATTTCTAATCATCATAACTTGAACTTCGTGACATGATCGGGTCACGATGTTTAGGTTGGGTATTGGTTCATCATCTCATTCACAGAATGAGATGACCTCATTTCCAACTGGCATAAATGCCACATGATTAGGAAACATGATCATCTGTTGACCAATGAACCAGTGACTAGAGTTTCACTGGGAACCCCTAGTTGTTTGTATATCACACGTGTATTGATGTTTCCACTCAACACAGTTATAGCATGATATAAAACTTAATCATAAACTATATGAAATATGATAATAGTCCTTACTACTATTTGTCTCTAGGGCATATTTCCAACAACATGCACCATCAAAGACTTGATCAAAGTATTTGTAAAACATTCAAGGCTAGGATCATAGTACTTCAATCATAACATGAAAGACAAGGTTCTAGCAATAAGACAAAGAAACTATGATGCAACATGTAAAGGCACAAACAAAAGATTCATGAATAACAATGCTTTGCAAGACGTTTGTTTGTTTCACATAAAGAAAACATAGCATAATAGTATTCATCTTGTCCCTCATAGAGTAGCAAATATAAATGCATAGGACACCTTCAAAGTTCATAAGAGTGACTAGATACAATAGTTTAAAACAAGCAATATCAAGTATGCATCAATAAACTAGTCTTGGGACAATGCACATAGAACTAAGAATGGCCACTATGCTCTCAAAGTAGGTGCATAATGGTAGAAGGTGGAGACTCAATATAATGGTGGAAGAAAGGCCTTTTTATAAAAGGAAGTAGGGATTCAAGTCTCATAAAGAGCTTCCAAATTTTTTGACCTTGGACTGTGAGGCAATTGCCCCACAGTAATATATTAATAAAGAGAGAATAAATTACAGATTACAAAGAAATGTATGTACAAACCAGAAAAGAAGTACCACTACTACTACTCAACATCGAGTCCTTTGCTTGGCAAAATCTAGGCTCAAGGAAAAGCAGCTATCCAAGCTAGAAGTGGAGCTTTATATTTTCTTTTAATCCTATACTGAAGCAAAGAAATATCATTGATGAATCCTGATTTCCAACGTGTAAAATTTGGTCTTTCCTGGTTAAACATCTTCCCATTCCTCAAAAGCCAAATGTTCCAGCAAGCTAGCATCATTACTTCCATAAAGAAGGTGTGACCGAAATCTTTCTTGGCATTCTCCATAATTACCTGTATGTCATCATGTGGTTGCCAGGAGATTTGCAGATAGTTCCAAATCCTCCTACTGAAATTGCAGTCAAAGAAGAGGTGAACTCGGTCCTCATATACATGTGATGGACAAAAATTATGGTACTTATAGCTTTCAGCTCTCATTGCCCCTATCATAAGCATCTTGAAGTGATTAAGGTTAAAGTGAACAAACTATGGTGTACATGCTTGACGAAGTATAAGTTAGGAATCTCGTGTCCCTTGTATACGAGGGCCGCTCCTGATGCTACTCAAGTTTAGTCACCGGTAAGTTCTTGTCATCGTATGTACATGTTTATCATAGAGAACCGCCAACGGGGTACCCCTTGCCCGATGATACGAAAGAATCCCCATATCAAAATGACTAGGCAAGAAGACAATGAGCATCTCATCAATCTTCTTATTTACCATGGGAATATGGTGCTTTTTTATCTCTTTCCTCTTTTCATAATCACTTTTTTCTCCTTTTTCTCAATATAGGACTCTTTTTTATATAAGAAGAATGCTTCATAGACAACTCATTATGGTTACGCTGCAGATTTCCACCATGTTAGCATGGATTAGACCAGCGGCCTAGGCGTTTCTCTAACACATATACATAACTCCATGGACTTACAAGCTCCCCTTTCATTTCACACCGACGACATCCATATACAAAAGAGCATGATATCAACTAGGTACAAGTACCAAGTGCAATGTTGAAAGTGTTCCCCATGAAAGCATGGTTCTGCTAATTCCCAACAAATAAGTGCAAGCATATACAACATAGACGACACAATGGTTCAAGTTTATTAAGGGCAAGAAAAGTAAAGTGTGCCATCAAGTTCGTGAGAGCTTTAATCACTAGTTTTCTCATAACAAGTTTAATTTGGAAGGTAAACAAAAGCATGAATATACTTGGAATAGCATAAGCTAGTAGGTAGGTATGGTGGACTCTTTGGAATAACTTGGTTTAGGGAGTTGGATGCATGAGTGGAACTCATACTTGGTGGTGGAGGCTAGCAAAAGACTGGGAGCGATAAACTAAGAGAGCAATAATGGCCATAATGATGCAGAGCGACAAAACATCATTGATCAAAGCATAAAGTAATACTACAAGTTAAAAACTAAAGGATCATAAAGGCTATGGTGACTTGAGATAGTCATAACATGGTATGAGCATGCGCCAAGTCAACCCAAATAAAGCATCAAAGGAGAATACCACTATGCTATGCTTTAATATGCTAAATCAACGCATGATTCATCCAAGGCACATTAAGTAATCTCAATTGTTTATAACAAGTCATGCTACAGCAAAGAATACTAAGCATAAAGCCAAAACAATATCAAGCATGGCATGACAAAGCATAGGCCATAGTCAAAAACGAGCTCTTTTTACCACATAAGCATGAACTTTCCTACTCTTTTCCAAACCAAACCAAACCAAACTATTTGCAAACCAATGTATGAAAGAGGGGGTCCAACCAATTTATTCAGAAAACTAAGAAAACCAAAGCAAACAAAAAACCAAAACGAAAACGAAAAAGAAGACGCTCCAAGAACAACACAACTGTGCATGAAACAATAAAAATGAAGCGTTTGGAAGAAACCTGGGATTTTTATTGATGAAGAAGGGGATGCCTTAGGCATCCCCAAGCTTTGACGCTTGTACTTCTTGGATATTTCTTGGGGTGACACGCGTGGCATCCCCAAGCTTGAGCTTTAGTCCATCCTTCATCTCATTACTCATTCCTTCCATACACCTGAAAGTTTTCCTTCATACAAAACTTCACACAATTTTTATTAGCAACATTAGTGCACTCAAGATAAATAAGTCTTAAGGTTCAGTTCTAACACCAAATAAACTTCCATTAGAACACTATCTACTGTAGCACTTCCCTCAAAAAGCTCAATTCCCCAAAAGAACTAAAAGGAGAACCAATAAGAAGGAAATGCAGAAAATGGCAGAAATCTATCAAGACAGACCAGCAAGTAAAGACGAATTTTTTCTAAGACCTTCTGTTGCTCAAATAAAACGTGTTGAACTAACGAAAGTTAGATAACAACCTGGGGCAGAAGCACAAAAATTCATGCCTCAAAAAGACTTTCAGAGATTTTACACGAATTTTTACGGTGAAGCAAGAAATCTGTTTCGGGACAGCAACTTTCCCAATCATTACTTCTCTCTCATTAGAGGTCACTCTTGGCACAAAAAGCAAATAAAAAGGATAAGGAGTAATAACCTCCAAGACTCATCTAAAACTTTTGGGTTATCTCCCAATAAGTACTTTTCTTTAACGCCTTTAAGTTAGACATAAGAAGTAAGAAAAAGGATCAAGTGTTCTCAAATGAAGAAGCATTAAGACCAAATTTTGTTTTCATAGGAGAAGCAAAAGAAATCTTCTCTCTCTTCTTAGGGAAGTGTTCTATACCTTTCTTGAGTGGGAGTTGATATTTAATGGTGCCTTTTTTCATATCAATGATGGCACCAACAGTTATAAGAAAAGGTCTTCCCAAAGTAATAGGACAAGAAGAATTGTATTCAACATCCAAAACATAGAAATCAACGGGGACATAGGCATTGTTAACCATAAAAAGAACATCATTAAGACTCCCCATGAGTTTCTTTTTAGGATTATCATCAAGTGGGACATTCAAATAACAATCTTCAGGTGGAGGCAAATCAAGCATATCATAAATCCTTCTAGGCATAATAGAAACACTACTATCAAGATCACATAAAGCTTTAAAATCAAAATCATTCACTTTCATATTAATGATGGGTTCCCAACCATCTTCTTGTTTTATAGGAATAGAAGCTTTATGTTTCATCTTTTCTTCTTTAATCTTTATGAGAGCATTGGTAATGTGTTTTGTAAAGGCCATGTTCGTAGCACTAGCATTAGGACTTTTAGCAAGCTTTTGTAGGAACTTAATAACTTCAGAGATGTTGCAACCATCAAGATCAAAACCATACTTATCATCTAGAGTAGTTGAACTATTACTAGCCTCAACACTAGTGGTGGTGATAGTAGAAACACTAATGTTTCTAGCAATTTCATCTTCTCTTTCCCACTTAGCATGTAATTCAGCTAATAGTCTAACATTTTCATCAATTCTTACTTGTATGGCATTAGTAGCTGCAAAGGGATTATCATTAGTTTCAGGTTTAGCAGCTATTTTATTAATCAATGAAGATTGAGCTTCAGATAGAGATGATATATTTCTTTCAGCATTAGAGAGTTTCAATTGTAAACTAGGAATTTCCCTATTTAGACTCTCAAGTTGATGGCTAATGTTCTTCAAGATGGTAGATTGTTCCTCCATAGTTTTAGTAAATAGTTTATTTTGCTCATATTGCATTTGCATGAAGTTTTTAGTGGCTCTTTCAACTTCTGAAATTCTTCCTTCACTAGGTAATCCAGGTTTACCACCATAACCATAAGTATTACCATTGTTGGGAGGATATGGCTTATAATTGTTGTTACCATAAGCCTTGTTGCCAAAATTATCATTTCTTATGAAGTTCACATCAACTTGCTCTTCTTGAGCAACCAAAGAGGCTAAAGGAACATTATTTGGATCAATATGGGCTTTCCCATTAACAAGCATAGACATAATAATATCAATCTCACTCAAGGAGGAGGTTTCCTCAACAGAATTTACCTTCCTACCTTGTGGAGCTCTCTCAGTATGCCATTCAGAATAATTAACCATCATATTGTCCAGAATTTTTGTTCCAGCACCCAAAGTGATGGTCATAAAGGTACCTCCAGCAGCAGAATCCAATAGGTTCCTTGAAGAATAGTTCAATCCTGCATAAAAAGTTTGGATGATCATCCAAGCAGGCAGTCCATGAGTGGGACAATTCTTTACCAAAGATTTCATTATTTCCCAAGCTTGAGCAACATGCTCATTATCAAGTTGTTTAAACTTCATTATTTCACTTCTCATAGATATAATCTTAGCAGGTGGATAGTATTTTCCAATGAAAGCATCCTTGCACTTAGTCCAAGAATCAATACTATTCCTACTTAAGGAATTCAACCATTCTTTAGCTTTTCCTCTCAAAGAGAAAGGAAACAATTTCAGCTTAATAATATCACCATCTATATCCCTATGCTTTTGCATCTCACAAAGTTCAACAAAGTTATTTAGATGGGAAGCAGCATCTTCATTACCAATACCAGAAAATTGTTCTCTCATAACAAGATTGAGCAAAGTAGGTTTTATCTCAAAGAAAGTGTCTTTAGGGACAGGTGGAGCAATAGGTGTGCTCATAAAACCATTGTTGTTGGTGCTAGTGAAGTCACACAACTTAGTGTTTTCAAGAGTAGTCATTTTTTTGTGTTTTTGAATAAGAAAGCAAACTAGTAGAACTAATTTTTTGTGTGTTTTTTATAACAAAACAAGCAAACAAAGCAAAAACAAACTAAGCAAAACAAAAATAACAAAGTAAAGAGATTGGTTATGAGGGACTCCCCTTGCGAAGATGTCCTTGACTCCCCGGCAACGGCGCCAGAAAAATGCTTGATGGCTCTATGTATGGCGCCAGAAAAATGCTGGAGCGGTGTTGATGTAGAGGTCGTTGGGAACCCCAAGAGGAAGGTATGATGAGCACAGCAGCAAGTTTCCCTCAGTATGAAACCAAGGTTTAATCGAACCAGTAGGATCAAGGAAACACCCCAAAGGTGTTGCTAGCTGAGCCTTGGCAGGGCGCACTACCGGTGCTAGTAGCAACGTGGAGACCTGCACAACACAACCACAGAACTTTGTCCCCAACTTGCGATGAGGTTGTCAATCTCACTGTGTTTTGCTGAAAACAAAGGATTAAACGTATCGAATGGAAGGAAGTAAAAGTTTGCAGAAAGTAAACACAAAGCAGTAAATAGTTTATAGATTGTATGTAAAGAAAAGACAAGGACCGGGATCCATAGTTCACTAGAGGTGGCTCTCCTTAGATAGATAACATGCTGGGTGAACAAATTACAGCGGGGCAATTGACAAACATCGAGAAAGCAATACATGCATATACTAATCATATTGACTCCTTTGGAACTTGATTGGGCATTACAACATTATACATAGACCGCCATCCAACTACATCTATGACTAATAATCCACCTTCAGGTTATCATCCGAACCCCCTCCAGTATTAAGTTGCAAGCAACAGATTATTTCTTTACGAACTGTGTGTAAAGTAAACAATATGATTGTTCTATGAACAAAGGATTGTTGTTTTCTCCCTAGTAGCAACACATCTAGTACCTTAGAGATTTACACTTCCCAGTTACGAGGCATGAACCCACTATCGAGCATAAATACTAACTCTTGGAGTTGCTAGCATCTACTTGGCCAAGCTAGCTACTAACAACGGAAAGCATGCAAGATCACAAATAACAAAGACATGATAGAATCAATAATCAATCTGAAATAGCATCTCAATATCCATCGGATTTCTGCAAACACAACATGCATCATTACAAATAGATGATCTTGATCATGAACGGAGCTCACAAGATCTAAACATGAAAGCACAAAGGAGGAGAACCAGCCATCTAGCTACTACATGGATCCGTAGTCCAAGGATGAACTACTCACGCATCACACCGGAGGCTTGCATGGTGATTAAGAAGGCCTCGTGGTGAATTCCCTCTCTCCGTGGTCTTGGAAGAGCTTCAGATCCCTCCCGATCTAGGGATGGAGATGACAGCGGCTATAGACTCTTTCGTGGATTTTTGATTAGGCACTTAGGGTTTTTGTCCCGGGGGCATCTTATAGTCGGAAGGGGAGGCCGAGGGGGTGCTAGGGGCCACCACACCACCCCCTGGCGCGGGCCAAGCCTGGCCGCGCGGCCAGGTGGTGTGGTCGGCCTCTGGCCCCTCTCCGTCTCGTATTCTGGCATCTGATGACTTTCGGAAAAATAGGCACTTTGGCTTTTGTCCCGTCCAATTCCGAGAATATTCATTTTCTGACTTTCCTGGAACCAAAAACAGCAGAAAACAGGCAGCTGGGACTATGGCTCTTATTAATAGGTTAGTCCAAGAAATCATAAGAAAAGTACTCCAAAGTTGGAACAAAACACAAGAAAGTGGATAAAACCAAGCATGGAACATCAAAAATTATAGATACATTTGCAATGTATCAGACCCCTTAACTCAAGGTTCCGATCAGCCCGAGCCTTGCGATGAAGTTCAAAATGTTTGTTGTCTCTTGGTGGAGTAGTTTCATCACTTGAATCTTCATTGGAATCATTTGCTGGACCTTGATTAGAATCTAGGATAACAGTAGTAGGCGGTGATGAAGCGTGCCCTTGAGATGAGTCAGCAGCCGTAACAGGAGACTGCTGAACAACATGTGAGTCGGGGCCGGATAATCCGGCCGATGGAGAGGCCAGATAATTTGGCCTGGGAGAACTTGTAGCAGCTTCATCAGGCTGCCTGGGGCTTGCTTAAACAGGCGCGGGGCCGGATAATCCGGGGCTAGATGGAAAATCCGGCCTGGAGCTTGCATCAATTTCTTCAGCACCAGGAGCAATTTGGTTGTCAGGAGCGGGTTGGCCGGATAATCCGGTGTCCACCGGAAAATCCTGCCTGGAGCTTTCCGGAACATCTTGACCTTCAGCAGTTGATGGAGATTGTGTAGAAGTTGCTTCCGTGGTTGGAACATGTTGAGTATGTGTAGATGAGGGCTCTACATGAGTAGAGCATTGTCCTTCCCGATCCGCCACAAGGGGTTCCTCAATGGGGCGGAAAAATCCCACGCCCATTCTTCTTATGGCATCTTGGGGTATTTCAACATCTGCATCACAAACACTAACTTGCTCCGCACGGGAACCGTCATTTCTTCGAACACCACACTACAAGATTCTAGAATAGTTTCGGAGAGCTTATTGTAGACTCTATAAGTGTGGGATTCGGCACCATAACCAACAAAAATACCTTCTAGAGCCTTAGATTCAAACTTAGATAAACAAACTCCCTTGATGAGAAAGAAACACTTACACCTGAATACCCGAAAGTATGAGATGTTTGGCTTGTTACTGGTAAGTATTTCATACGGAGTCTTGTCCAAGATCTTACGGAGGTATAACCGGTTGGATGAATGACAAGCGGTAGAGATTGCTTCAACCCAGAAGTTATATGGAGACTTGAATTCGGCTAGCATTGACCTTGCCATGTCCATTAGAGTCCGATTCTTCCTCTCGGCTACACCATTTTGTTGAGGGGTGTACGCAGTGGAATATTGATGTCTAATCCCCCCTTCACTTAGGAACTCATTTAAGGTGTAGTTCTTGAACTCAGAGCCGTTATCACTTCTTATAGCCAGAATAGGGACATTGTGTTGACGTTGAACCTCGTTGGCGAAGTCGATGATCGTTTGTTGAGTTTCACTCTTCAACTTGAAGAAATAAACCCAAGTATATCTTGAGTAATCATCAACGATCACAAGGCAGTACTTCTTCCCACCGAGGCTTGCATGAGATGGAGGTCCGAAGAGGTCCACATGTAGAAGCTCTAAGATCCTTTTTGACGAGATGATAGTCTTCCTACGATGAAGAGAGTCATGCATTTTCCCTTCAACACAAGCCCTGCAAACACGATCTTTGGCAAAGGAGACATTTTCTTTTAGTCCAAGGATGTGGCCACCCTTGTGGAGACTTTGCAAAGTTCTCATATTGATGTGGGCTAGTCGGCGATGCCATAGCCAACCCACGTCAGCCTTTCCAAAAAGACACATCGGGCCTGTAGTGGTTTTCCCCGAAAAGTCCACCACGTACAGGTCATTTTCGACATATCCCATGAAAGCGACTTTTAGAGACTTGCTCCACAAGAGTACCACCAAATCAGCATCAATATAAACTGCAAAGCCCATCTTACCAAGGGCACGAACTGAAAGTAAGTTGTACCTGAGGGTCTCAACAAGCATGACGTCCACGAGAGAGATATCGTGAGCCACCACAACTTTGCCGAGACCCAATACCTCAGATTTTGACTTGTCACCATAGGAGACAGTTATATGATCATGATTTGGCCGCATCTCCGTGATGATATCCTTGCTTCCGGTCATATGACTCGTGCATCCGCTGTCGAGTACCCATTTAGAACCACCGGAAGCATAGCCCTGCAAGAAAGTTACTTCTTGGTTTTACGTACCCATTTTTCAATGGGTCCTCTCATGTTAGTGACAAGGGTCTTGGGGACCCAAATAGACCAAGGAATGTAACAATCATATGAGCCTATATAACTAGCATAAACATCACCATAATAATCGCAATATAATTCAAAGTTAGGATTGTGAGCCCCTGCAAAACCATCATAATTAGACTTGTCATTGGTGATGTTGCTAGTCTTTGGTTGAGCAGTCTTGCTCTTCTTCTTGTTTTTCTTGTTCTTTGTCTTGGGAATGTAACCAAGACCTTATTTTCTATTGTTTGTCCTTTGCTTGCTCAGTATCTCATCAAGAACCTCTTTACCTTTGTGTTGAGAACCTCTTGCAAGCTCTTCTTTACCATGAGATGATGTGGAGGTACTTGGCACATCATGCAACTTCAATTGAGTTTGGAGCTGATCATGAGACTCATTTAGAGTAGAGTGATCACTCTTCAATGCCTTGTGAGCACTGTCAAGTTTGTCAAACATCTCCAAAAGTCTAGCATGAGCAGCCCCAAATTCAATCCTTTCTTTCTTTAGTTTCTTTACCTTGGTAAGAGCATTGTCACGTTCTTTGATGAGCTGAGCCATAACTTCTTCATGTGACTCCTCAGTGGATTCGAGTCTCTCTTCCAGATATATTCAAGCTTCATCTTCTTCTTCCAAAGCATTCTTCAAATAAGCTATCTCCACGACATCTTCTCTTTCAATTCTGCCCTTTTCTTCTAGGAGATCTTTGGCTTGAGCAAGTTGACTCATAAGAGTATCAAAATGGAGTTTGTGCTCACCTTGCAGGTTAGTGAAAAAGTTGTCCAAGGCAATAACTTCTTCTTTCATTTTAAGACTATCATGATCATCCAAATCCAAAATTATGTTAGTCTTAGGAATTGAAAAGCTAGGACTTGATACCTCGGACCCTCTTGCGATAAGGAAAGTGACGTTGTTGTTGATGACGTTCTCGTTTGGCGATTCGAAGAGAGATGATGGAGTCGATGTGGTGGCTATAGCAGCCACCTCGCGAGAACTATCTTCGTTCTCTTCATCTTCACTTGCCGAGGAGTATTCTTCTTGTGCCACTAAGACGATCTTGGGTTGCTTCTTGTAGGGGACATTCGTTTTAATAAATGGCTTCTTCTTAGGTGCTTTGGATTTTTCTTTAAGAATGAGCCTGCCACCATTGTCTTCTCTATTTTGATAAGGACACTCGGCTACAAAGTGCAACCTATCTCCACAATTGTAGCATGTTCTCAGTTTTGGGACACTTTCTCTTCTTCCACTTGACCCATTCTTGTGCTCGAGTTCCGACTTGGCCTTGGCAGGATCCTCCCAAAAGTTCCTTTTATAAAACGCCATGTACTCACCATGAGCACGCTTGACTTCATCGGGGCAGTCCATGGATGCCCCCTCTTGCTCAACAACATTAGCTTTTAGAGCAACATTTACACCCTTTTGCATTCCAATGGCACGAGCCTGGACATCTTCAACGTTCTTCGTGGCAACTTTGAATGATGCCATTTCTTGCATGACTTCATTAGATGTCATTTGATGGTAGTTGTGTCTACCTTGCAAGCTCTTCAAGTCCGTTGGCTCGAAAGGCATTAAGGCACTCACATATTTTCTTTTTATCCACGCATCATCAATGTGAGTGGCTCCATGCTTTCTAAATGTTGTTGCAATCCACTTGAGTCTTCTATACATGTCTTCATGATTTTCACCATCCAACATGTAGAATCCATCAGCTTCATTACTAAGGGCATCATACCTATTCCTTCTCATGCTTTCATTCCCAATAAAGAGATCGGTGAGGGCATCCCAAGCTTCTTTAGCTGTGTTGAGGTGTTCAATGTGGGGCATGTCCTTGGGACCCACACCGAGTTGTATCATGTGGAGAGCCGTAGCATTCAATTGGTTGTCCACAACTTCTCTCCTTGTTAGATTGGAATGATCTCCAATATGAAGACCCTCTTCAATAATCCTCCAAAGTTCAATTGAGGAGCTGCAAACATGAGACTTCATTAAGAATTGCCATTGATTAAAAGAGGACGCAGTGAGCTTGGGTGGACCACCCCTATTGTTTATATGAGGATGATGGATAGGTGGATCAGGGGAATATACGTGACGAACCTCACTATATTCCTCCTTATAGCTTCCCTTCTTGGAGGTGGAACCATTAAGTTTTTCACCTTCCGCATCATCATCCTTGGATCCGGTGTTAGCCTTTTCCTTGGACAATGGTGTGGCTGCCTCAGAGGAGGATGGAGATGGGGCTATGGATGATGTGAGGCGAGCAATCATTTGATTCATCTCCTCCATCTTGTCCTCAAAGGATTTCAACAAGGTTGTTTCCAACGTCTTGAGGTCATCCATTGTGACCTTATCCACAGCCTCATTCCCATCATCCTTGGTACCCATACTACTCTTAGGCGGTTAAGCCCGAATTAAGAGCCAGGGCTCTGATACCAATTGAAATGGATCGTATGGGCACCTAGAGGGGGGGGGTGAATAGGTGATACTTCAAATTTTAATGCTTTTTCAATTTTAGGCTTAGCACAAAGTGTAAATTCTCTAGATATACTATTAGGTGGAATTTCCCTATATGCAAACCTATATACTAGCGTGTAAAGAGCGAGTGGAAGAGGAACGGGTAAACCGAAGTGAAGCACGCGGAGACACAGGATTTGTTTGACCGCAGTTCCTTCCTTGTTAAGGGAAGTACGTCTGCGTTGGAAGGGTGGGCGGTACTAAGACCACCACGCCACAATAGGCCTCAACCTGTTCTCCGATGGATCCCACCACCAAAGGCCTGATCCACCTTTCCACTATAGGGACCCTTCGAGGTGGGTACCGGCACCTTTACACAACTAGCGGGGCACAACTCCACAATCAACTTGGAGGCTCCCGTAATGACAACAAGCTGCCCTCCTCAAACTTTCTGCACACTTAGCGCACATGAGAAATATCCACAGTATTGTTATCTAACACGCAAAACACAGGAAAACATGAAATGTTCTTTCAGCCACGAAACTAGGAAAAAAGTTTTTCCATCGGCCATGGTCGAGCGAAGAAATTCGCCACGGAAGACGCGCTTTGTACACCGACCGACGGGCTAAATCGTTGCGGATGGAAACATTTCTTATAGTGCTCCACCTTAAGACAAATTCCTGCTTATAGCATCAATAAAAACCATCTCCCTAAACAACAAAGAAGATACTTTTTACACCAATATCCACTTGGTCTAATCAGTTAAATCAACTAAGTTCAAGCAAACCTCAAACTTAGCAACATGAACATGTTTACATTTCATATCAGTGGGATAATTATGAGTGCTAATCTTGCATACCTTCAATTTACCTTGAGCAACAATGTCTCTAACAAGATGGTATATGACATCAATGTACCTTGTTCTCTTTTGGAACATATGATCCTTTGTAAGGTATATGGCACTTTGACTGTCACCAAACAAAGTAATGCAAGAAACATCTCCACAAAGCTCAGCAAATAAATCTTTCAATCAAATAGTTTATTTGCAAGCTTCCGCAATTGCCATGTATTCAGCTTCAAAAGATATTGGGCAACAACAACCTGCAACGTTGCCTTCCAGCTAACAGCACAACCACCAAAATTAAACACATAACATGTGAGGGACATTCTCTTGTCCAAATCAGCTACAAGATTTGAATCCACATAGATAACAAGTCCCTCACCAGTCCTGCCAAACTTCAAGAAAATATTGGAAGTATCATGAAGGTACCTGAAAACCCACTAAACAACCTTCCAATATTCTTTATCAGGATTAGCAATGTATTACTTATCAAACTCATAGCATAAGATAAATCAGGACGAGAACAAACCGGGACATATATCAAGGAACCAACAACACTAGAATATGGAACCTTTAACATGTACTCAAACTCTTTATTTGTAGTAGGACACTGAGAAACTGAGGACTTAAAGTGAGGATAAATAGGAATACTAACTGCCTTTGAACCATGCATATTAAAATGATAAAGAACTTCCTCACAATGTAACTTTGCTGACTAAGAAATAACAAACCAGATTTTCTGTCTCAGGTAATCTCCATACCTAAGATCTTCTTAGTAGCACCAAGATCCTTTATCTCAAACTTACTACTTAGTTGTGCCTTCAGAGTAGTGATTTCTTTCATACTCTTGGCAGAAATTAATATACCATCAACATATACCATCAAGTATATACATATTTCATCAAGAAATTTAATGTAAACACAGCTATCATACAAGACCTCTCAAAATCATGTGACATCATAAATGAATCGATCATGTTATACCAATGTCTTGGAGATTCCTTTAAACCATAAAGATACTTCTTTAACTTGCACATAAAATCCTCTTTACCAGCCATTATGAACCCTTTTGGTTGGTCCATGTATATTTCCTTCTCAGGCTGTCCATGCAGAAAAATGGTATATACATCTAACTTCTCAAGATCAAGATAACACATAGTCACAATACTAAAAATGTACGAATGAAACTTGCTTTACAACTGGAGAGAAAACATCATTATAATAAATACTAGTAATCTGGCCGAAACATTTTGCTACTAAATTTGTGTTACACCTTGAAGGCTCTTTAGAGACAAATCATCTTTTCTCTTGAATATCCACTTACAGCAGACGACCTTATTTTTTCAGGCAAGCGCACAATATCCCATGTGCCATTTTTCTCAAGCAATTGCATCTTTTATTGCATAGAATAAATCCACTTCTCGCGGTCAATATATGCAATGGTTTCAGTGTATGTAAAAGGTTGAGAATCATTCTCCACCTGTTCAGCACAAGTCAAAGCATAATGAACAATAATACACTCTTCAATTAAACAAGGATGTGGAACTTTATTATGCCTCGGTCTATTAGCAGCAATGGGCTCATGATACTACTTCAAAATAGTAGGTGAGTTCTAAACAACATAATCATTAATATATTTAGCATGTGTATCTTCAACAACAACAACAACAACATTATCAATAGGTTCAACAGTTTCCTGCAGGTGCTCCACCTGCACAATAAATTTCTCATCTCCAACGAAAAAAGGAGAGGGATCTGAAGGCAAACTATCATGATACATAACAGATTCATTGAAAACAACATTCCTACTCAACAAAACCCTTTTAGATTTCATAATTAATATGCTTTAACTCCTGAGCCATAACCAATGAATATGCACTTAAAAGTTCTTGGCTCAAGCTTTCCATTATCAACATGCGCATATGTAGTGCAACCAAAAACTCTCAACTATGAATAATCAGCAGATGAACTAGACCATACCTTAGTGGGATTTTTCTTCTCAAGTGGAATAGGAGGTGACCTATTAATGACATAGCACATGGTGTTTGGTACTTCACCCCAAAAACGTTTGCCCATACCAGCATTGGACAACATACAACAAACCCTCAAGATGATGGTTCTGTTCATGTGCTCAGACATGCCATTTTGTTGAGGAGTACATGGGATGGTTTGATGCCTTATTATACCATTTTTACTGCAAAACTCCTCAAACTCATTAGAACATAATTCCATACCATTGTCAGTACATAGCACTTTTACCTTCCTTTCAGTTTGCTTTACTACCATAACTTTCCACTTTTTAAAAGTATCAAAAACATCAGATTTATTTTTCAGAAAATAAGTCCACACTTTTCTTGAATAATCATCAATGATAGTCAGCATGTAATTAGCACCATCAATATAAGTCTTATGGGAAGGTCCCCATATAGAACCATGCACATAATATAAGTCTTTGGTGGAATGAATGGAAGCATTGAATTTAACTCTTTTATGCTTACCAAAAATACAGTACTTATAGAACTCAAACTTACTCAAGTTGCAACCATCAATCAGCTCCCTCTTGATCAATTCTTCCATTTTATGTTTACTCATATGCCCATGGCCCATATGCCACAGGTTAGTTTTATTAGAAAAATCAGCATCCTTAGAAGTAACAGCAGCAACAATACCAAACAAAGTGTTACCAATACAAACATATAATTTTTGCAGAATTCATATCACCTATCGTGTGAATGAGAGAACCTTTTGATACCTTCAGAGTTCTAAGCCCAACGACGTATTTGTACCCATCAACATCAAAGGTACTAAGTGAGATCAAATTTTTGGCCATGATTGGTATGTGGTTCACCTCCTTCAACGTGTGTGTCATACCATCACGTGAATGGATATTAATAGATCCAACGCCAACAATATGATCAGGGTTGTCATTTCCCACATGCACAAAATTTCTAGTCTGGACAAACTCATATGAACTTAACTAATCTTTATTATAGAAAATCTAAAACGAACATGAAGTATCAAGTATCCATTCATCATCACAAGAAGCACAAGTAGCAAAAACTAGACATTCACCATCAGAACTCTCACTAGAAATAACAGAGGCCATACCAATACCACCAGACTTATCTTTCAGTTCTTAAGCACCCTCCATTTTCTTCTTATTTTGCAGCTTTCATCAAGCATCAATAACATGATTAGTTTTCTTAGAGTACTTGTAGAACTTTTCCTTTTCCCTTGAAATTTAAACGACCTTTGCCATCCTTGCTCTTATCTCTATTTTTGTAGTTGTTATACTTATGCTCGGTCCTACCACGAACCCGTAGAGTTTCAACCTTGGATGACGACCCCTTCTCCTACACCGTAGTTTTCATCGTTTCCCTCTATTTAAGGGCCTTGTGTACTTTAGCAAGGATTAGTTCATCCATGCTCAATTAAATAGTATCTCGTAAATTTACATAGGAACTAGACAACGTCATAAGAGTAAAAGAGTTAGATCCTCGTCATCATATTTTACTTAGATAGACTACAAGTCACAAACGATCTCTCTAAGTAGATATATGATTCATTACCAATCCACCTTCTTGCTTCTTATGCGAGAACAATTTATCTTCACATGCATCTTACTGGTTAGATCCTTAGACACGTAGATCGATTCCAGTTTCGACCACATGGCTGCTGCAGATTTCTTCGCTAACAATTTCTGCAAAATATTATTAGATACATGAAGTTGAATCAGAGACAAAGCCTTACGTTCTTTTCATTTTTTCGTCGAACCACTCCTTTGAATCTTTTTTCCAAATTCATCCAGCGCTTCATCCAGATTAAAAGTTTGTGCGAGAATCGCCTGCATCTTTAGTTACCATATGGAAAACCTTGTGCGCAGTCTAATTGCGGTAGATCGAAGCTTAATGACGATATATCGCAAACCCTAGATTAAAACCAGGACTCTGATACCACTGTTACAAACACGACAAGCAACTAATAAAGAACGAAAATAAAATCACAACAGTGACCACATGATTGAACGTGGAAAAACCTCTCCAACGAAGAGAGGAAAACCACGGGCATCATCCAACGAAACTTTACTATATATATGAAGAGTGTTTTCACAAAGCCGGGGATTTCACAGATGCAACTTATCCCAATCGACGGCCTACAAAAGATATATATAACGGTGAAAACTTAGGTATTCAATGATCTGCCTCAGTCCGCTCGTGAGAAGTTAGACTACTTAATGAATTTGGATCAAACTTCAACACCCTTAATGTTGTCATACTTGGTAAACCCACGGGTAAGCTTATTGTCTTGGATTGATTCATAGTAGAGCTGCCATCCAAACCAAGACTTTGACATGCCAACCAGGTTTCGATACAAACGCTGGATTTAAATGTGATACCTAGAGCTTTACAGTAGGAGTGCATAGTTTGTATGAAATGCTCAAAAAGAAATGCACTTCATTAAGTTGTTTGATGAATTCCTGTGAATTCACTTTAAACAATGTGTAGTCTTTCTATATGGAACCTACCAGCTTAGCGCCCTGCGAACAATGGGTGTTAAGTTCCCATATATTCGGAATAAAAAAATTGCAATACTTTTTCTGGATATTATTTTAACGAAATATGCCCGCACTGCCAATAGGTACCATGGCTACTAGGGAGCGTTGAGCCAATATTTATTTTGTCTTTTCATCCCAGATGAAAATCTATTTTCTATTTCTACAATTTTCTGTTCACCAATTATTTGAAAAAAATAAGTTTGCCGGTGTATTTTTTTTTAAACGAGGCTTTTGTCTTTTATATTAGTTTGCCAATGTATAAAGGCAAGCAGAAGAAGACTTCTTCGCTGCTACATGGTAATTGTGCCACGGTTCAAGAGGAAAGTGTTTGGTACTATCATGTGAACTTTTCCGAGAACAAAAAAAGCACTATGAAATTATCTTTTTTAATTTTGTGAAAAATGCCAATAACACTTTCTTAACGTCGATTTTTGTAGGGAGCTTCACATTGTTGATTGTATCTTCTGACATTTTCTAGAATCTCCATATTTTCTGATCCCTCTTTTTTATTCATGTTTGCTTTCTTTTAGAATTGCCTTATACTACTACCTTTGTTCATGAAAAGTATCTTTGGCTCCCGAGGTCGTGCCCCCTTCACTAAAAATATTCAAAAATCATATTTATAACTTAAAAAATGTAAAATAAATTCTGGGTCGAGTCAACATTGTATCCTACAGCATGATAAATTGTAACCTAAAATTATTTATGTTGTGGGCTACACAAAGTTGGCAAAATATGATAAAATTTAGAGATGTAAAACTACGTATACTCAGATCCACACTTTTGTCATTTTTGTTTAGCTCATAATATAAATTTTTTTGCGGGTATAATATAAAATATTTTAAATTAGTATTTTTCACGTTTGTGGGATAAATCACTGGCTGCGTCCACTTTTTTCAAAAAAAATAGCTCAATAATATGGTTTTCGATTTTTTTAAACCAGGATAGCACCAAATCTTTACTCCCCTGTTCATAGTTACCGGGCATAATAAGCAGGTAAAAACGAAACTTTCACCAAGAGACAAAGCTATCAGTGTTCTGTACAGAAACAGTGAGATTGACAAATCAGTCAGGCCAATCAAAATTCGATACGTGTGGGACTGTAGTAGGGATATATAAAAGAGCTCATTGACAGTGTAGGCAGAACCTGCACCGTGCATGTCCAAAGCTCTGAAAAGTCTGAGAATATTGCTGTCAGCGAGCGAGTTATCCAGATTGTGAAAGCATTTTTCCTTGCATGACGTCAGGCCAATCCGATTGTCTAACTTAATCTGCCAGGATAGAATCATTCCGATCCAAGAGTTCTCAAATAAGAAAAAAAATCCAAGAGTCACACGTCCAGACCTAGCCAGGTCTACCATACTAGGTAAGATGAAGCAAGATGTCAAAGAGACCGAGACACTCCATAGCTAGAAGACGAAGAAGCTAGTGACTGGAGAAATATTGGTGTCGTCTCTATAACTCTATTGAACTGGTATCATTTTCTAGTGATAAGAGCATCTCCAACTGCCTTTGTATTTCGGATTGCTAAAAACTAGGTATATCAAGAGGAGAGAGGGTGTTTATCAATCCAACATGTTTTCTGCTTTTGTAGCGTTCCTTAACTAGATTGGTAAAAGTAGTAATGGACACATGGGATCCACGTGTCAATGGGTCACACTGTTTTCCTTTCTTTCTTTTCCTTCTCTATCGCTTTTCCCCTTCCTCCCGGCGACAACCGACGGGTGTGGGCCGACGACAGACCGCAGGGTGTGCAGGAGGACCACAAATAGCCAATGCATGCCAGACAGAGCTCCCGACCGAGGCCCCTATGGCCGACATCGGGCGCGGAAGGGCGAGGTGGCACGGGTCGCCTCCGTGCTCCAACATGTGTGGAGGTGAGGGGTTGGGAGGGCGAGGGACTGATTTATCCATAGGCGACAACGTTCAATCTGGCTAGAAACGGCCAGAATCGTACTCAAGCGGCACTGGATGGGCAGAAAACGGCGGGAGGCAGAGGGCTCCGATGCAGGCTCGAGACGAGGTGAGGGGAGGTTCGCCGGGGCTCGTTAGGGCCGCGAGGGAGGTTGGGCATGCCCTCCATGGTTGCTGTGTGGTCGAAGTCGCCAGCGGCGGAAGCAGGGACGCGCGTGGAGACTTCCTGAGCGGCAGTTGGTCTCTCCCACGCACTGTACGAGAAAGTTTGGGAACTATAGCAAGTGGCCACAGACTTTGCAAATATACAAAGGGCGCGTTTGGTAGCCTGCATCACCTCCGAGCAGGCTAAGGCCGGCAAAAATCGGCCCGATTGGTTGCCTGCAGCCCTCCATGTTGTGCCCGCGCGCATCTTAAAGCAGGCTAGAGCCAGGCCCAGTGACAACGCTCGAATTGGCCATTTTAATGGGGCTTGGCTCGGGCCAGGGAAAAAGAGCTGAAGTCATGTACTGGTGGGATACGGGAAGGGAGACACCACGTCGCTTCCAGTCCAACCGCCATAAATCCCCTCACCGCCCACCCTTCTTGCTCACTCTCCTCTGTGCGCTGCGGCCACTCTCCCCCCACTCGACGGTGTCATTCCTGGCGACTAATCGGTCGAACACCTTCATCACCGGGGGTCAAGGGCTTAGAGGGAGACTCCGCCATAGAGTCTCTCTCACCATCGACGGTTGTCGTCTTAGTACCAGACTCCGGTGAATAATATGAACCATGGCGGCAAGCTCTTCCCCCTTTTCCCCCGAGCCATCTAGATAGTAGATCTGCACGTAGAAGGTCATGGTTAGGGTTCTAGATGCCATGGTTGTAGATTTATATGGATATCCCCTGGTCTAGGTTTTTTTATTTCAGAGTTTACTATTGCACCATTGTCAGGACGAGTTTGTGTGATTTTTGCTTCCTTTCTTCGGTAGTATGCACCATTGATTTGTGTATCAAGTAAGGTAGATCTGACAATGGTTCGTAGATGAACATTTTTTTGATGATTAGACTGACCAACTGCACTTTCGGGATGGAGTTATCGAACCAAGTGGTGTGTTCATTGCTTGAGCATTCGAGTAGGTTAGGTCCCTCCATCTTTGAAAATGTAGTATGTCAAGTGCCACATGCAGTAAGAATCTGAATCTACAAAAACGATGATATATGAGACAATGTTTCCACCTTTATGAACTACCAATGATTAGGATAGTTCCACATGCAGCAACTTTCTATAGATGGGCTTTAGTACCTAGTATTTTTGCCCAAAGAGGAAATTTGTGCAGGATCATTGGTACTAAGGGATCATCTATGGAGACATGTTTGATTGTTGTGATCTTAGGTCCCTGCTATGTGTGCTACGTCGGTGATTACAGTTGTCACACAATGTAACTTTAGGGATGTCTGAAGGAACCTTGTTGTATGTACAAACGCCTGTATTTGTGCATCTGATTTGGTTTGCTCACGCCATCCCTGAAGGTGACAGGCAATTGCCACATTATGTGTGCAACATTGCCAAATATGAGGTAAAAAAAATTCTGACTCATTGGTTTGCTTTCTATTCATTGCTTTGCTTTGTGTAGATTTCTTTCCATTGTGTTCATTGTTTTGCATTGTGTTCATTGCTTATCTTTATGAGTCATTGCAGGCTATCAAGATCAGTGGCCGGGGAAAGGAGCCTGCCGATGGCTCGAACAAGAGGGCCAAAAGACCAAGGATACCTCCCAATGTTGGCACCTGGGATGAGGCAGTGACCCCTACCCAGTTCTGCAAGGTGTTGATAGCACCTGGACTAGCATTTCTTCCTATCCCAGACGCATTCAGGCCATTTTTGGATAGTGTCCTTGACGCAGTCACTTTGAGCTGGTGACTGGATGCCAATGGGTGATGGCCCAAGATATCTCGAGCTCGTTGGGGAACCCCAAGAGGAAGGTATGATGAGCACAGCAACAACTTTTCCCTCAGTTATGAAACCAAGGTTTAATCGAACCAGTAGGAGCAAGGAAACACCCCAAAGATGTTGCTAGCTGAACTTTAGTAGGGTGCACTACTGGTGCCACCAGCAACGTGGAGACCTGCACAACACAACCACAGAACTCTGGGGCCTGTTCGTCTGCGGTACCAAAGTTCGCAGGCCAGCGCATGGCGGTATCTAAGTTGCCTGAAATTGCCGCATTTCAAAATGTTTGGCCGCCAACTACTGAGAGGGGCCATTTCAAGGCAAACTCATCTCACCCCTGCCAAATTCAAACATTTCGTTAAACTGCCCCGTGAAGTAGACGGTCGGGACCCTCATGTCGGTCATCTGTCCGTGACGCGAGCGCCAACACGGCAACCTCTTAGGCAAATCGAGTAGCTAAGTGGATTGGATGCGTTGACCAATTTCACAAATCCATTCCCACCTTTCCCCTAGCACCGGCAGCGTCAGAATCCACCCTCCAGGCAGGACGATCCCTTCAGACATTTGACTTCCGGTGCCAAGTTGTTATGTAGATTGCTGCGCCGATCGTGATCGAGCTCAATGGCGCGTCTCAGCCGCCGTTGTGAGGCTCTAGCCCGCCTCCGCTACCGATGAGCCGAGCAGCTCGGAGGATGGCAGATCCTACTACCAAGGAAGAAGAAGTTCTGGCTACAAGCGGGTGAGCTACCCTTCTCTTTGCTATTCGCACTAATTATAACTGCTAGCTGGCTACTGAACCTCAAATTGTTTGTTAGCCCCACGCTGACAAACATATTTTGTCCACAGTTTTCTTTCAAGTGGGATCTCCGCAGTGTTGGGGTTCGCAGCATAGAAAACAAAAAAATTCCTACGATGGGAACTATACGCCAAGATCTATCTACTATATACAAGCAACGGGTGGATATACATCCATGGAGAACTTACCCTCGAAGACAACAAAGCTTTGTTAACAAGATGGAACTCGTGGATGATGTAGTCGTACACTTGCCGATCTCAAGATCGTGATGAAGTCCAGCAGGTCCGGCTCCAACACGTCCTTCAGATCCAGCTCCAGCAAGTCCAGCACCACCAAGTCTAGCACCGCAAAGCAGCGGTGCATCCGTGATCGCACACACGTCCGGTACCTTGACAACCTCTATCCCTCGCTACAGCAAAGCAGCGGAAGCAGCAACTCCTTTCCAGATAAAGCCACCGAGAACATGTATCTCGCTAATCCGAGACCATGGGGGAATAATACTAGAGGGGGAGAGAGATCCTTCACGAGGAGGTGTGAGGAAGAAGGGGTGTGAGGGGGGCCTTTTATAGGAGGAGGGGGTGCCCCTCCCCATGGCCGGCGCCCAAGGGGTGACCCCTCACCTCCTCATTCATGTGGTGGTAACTCCCTCCACATAAATTTGCCCCTTCACATTCTCTTTTAAAGTCCCCACTTTAAATGCATTAAATTTCTCCAAATTTAATGCTCTCTCATTTAATAAAACTCTTTTATTAATTTTATTCAGAATTTTGTTAATTAATTTAATTAACAAACATTCACATAAAACCCCCCGCAACATTTCAATATTACATGTAGAACCAATTTTAGCAATTTCACCTAAAACAGTTTCGGTGTATATTGAAATAATTCCAGCACTTTCTTAAATCTTTATCTGAAACATATTTGCTACAAATGGTGTCGGTATCCCTTAAGTGTGTCACCCTACGGTTCGCGAATAATGCAGACATGATCGAGACCCCTCTCAGATCAATAATCAGAAGCGGGACCTGGAGATCCATACTGACTCCTACACATTCGATGATGACTTCTGTGATCGTGAGAACCTTTAACGCTAGTAACTAAATCCCTTTGTCTCATGATATAATACATGTCCGAGATTCGATCATCGGTATCCAAATACCTAGTTTGATCTTGTTAACGACATGCACTCTTTTCTTGTTCCCGTTGTATAACATTCTAGTTATCACATCACTTGCTTGCAAGCTATCTTAATGTGATATCACCGAGAGGGCCCAGAGTATATCTATCCGTCATCGGGATGGACAAATCCCACTCTTGATCCATGAGCCTCAACATAACACCTTTGTAGCACTGAACCCACCTTTATAGTCACCCTGTTATGGTGTGACGTTTGATGTTATCAAGATACTCTTCCGGGTGTTAGCAATTAACATGATCTCATGGTCTAAGGACTAAGATTACTTCGTATGATGTTATAGCAATATAAACATAATGACTTTGATCGTAATGCTATACTTCGGATGAATGTTCATCACATCATTCCACCAATGTTGTGACCTCGTTATTAACAACATCCAATGTCCATGATCAGGAAACCTTGATCATCTTGTTAATCAACGAGCTAGTTTATATGAGAGGCATTACTAGGAACTTTGTATTTTGTTTCTTAAACACACATGTATTAACGTTTCCAATTAATACAATTATAGCATGCAAAATAAACATTTATCATAAACATGGAATAACATAATAACCACTTTATTATTGCCTCTCGAGCATATTCCCTTCAGTCTCCCACTTGCACTAGAGTCAATAATCTAGTTTGAAAAACTTTGCGTATTGAACACCTATGGCTTTCTAGTGTTGCATATACGCGATTGCTAGTGGTTAACATACTCTCTGGATCTGACAGTTTCAGGTCTGTGTGTATTTGCATGTCTTTGCGTCTCTACGCATCACTCATTCTCAAATGAGATGGCATTGTATAAATTTGGTCCTTTAGTGAGACCTTTAGTTCGTTCGGGTTAAAATATGTTGATATTATTGTCATACAATATATCTTCATAGTATTAGCCCACTTTGAACCACACCTAGTTTGATAACAAACTACTTAACACAAATGCCCTCCTTTGCTGCTACTATAGCAGTTATATACTTAGCCTTTTGTTGTAGTATCCGTCACAATGTTTCAACTTTGGAACTTATCCAAATCCATCATGGAACATCCTTTCCAGTACATTGTGCCACCCATAGTCTAAATTGAGATAAATTTTAATTTGTATCTTGCGACAAAACTAGTATCAATGTAACACTTTATAATGAACTACCTTTAACTATTTGTCACTTATACATGATATATCTTTAGTTCTTCCAAAGCTCATAAGAATATCTTTACTATCGTCCAATGATCATCTCATGAATCATTCTGGTATGTGCTCATAACATTTAGAGCATAGGACATTCTGGATATATACATATCACGGTATAATCGATCAAAATCTTCATGTGATTTTACTCACCAAGTGTTGAAACACTTGAATCTTGATACAATCCTTTCCATGTAGCAAGAACCTTTCTTGTTGTTTCCATATTGAACCCTTTCAATATCTCATATGTGTATGTATGGCACAACCATATTAGCGCCTCAATCTATCCATATAGATATTGATGCCAAATATTTCGCTTTTGCCCAAGTCTTTCATCGAAATCTTATTTTAATGAAATTCTTAACTTGTGTTAGTACAAGATACATCATTTCCAATCAACAATATGTTCTCTTCATAATGTATTAGAAATATGTCTCAGTGCTCCCACTTAATTTCTTGCAAATGCAAGCATCTTCATCATCTCTGATGAATTTAAACTCTTTTAACAGTTTCATCATGGTGAAGATTCCAACTCCGCTATGCTTACTTCAACTATTGAAGTTTGCATGCCCTTTTAGCACCCTTTCAATTAACAAAACCCTTCAGACCATGTCTTGTACACGTCCTAGGTAACCATTCTATTAGAAGAACATTGTTTTGTTTGTTCAACTACCATACATCAAATTATATGTAGTGGTTGCTACATTAATCCGTCAAGACTAAATATCGCTATGAAAGATCAAATCTTGTCATAGTCAACTCCTTGAACATTGTCGTAAACTTCTTTCCGACATGTCGACTATTTCATAGATGTTAAACATCCATGTATATTTCTTTATAGATCCAAACAAGACTGATAGGCTTCACGCCTTTCCGGAGGGTCTTCCAAGTTCAGAAACTTGATTTCTCGTGTATGGATACTATCACGGATTCTATGACTTCTAGTCATTTTATGGAGTCAGGGCCCATCATCACTTCTTTGCATGTAGTCAGTTTATCATTGTCAAAACAATAACGACTTGCTTATCAAATCACACTATTTGATTCTTACCGACCCACACGGTTCAATAGGAACTCTAATCTCCGAGATCACAACCTTTGTAATCACGGGAGCCATGAGCATTGTGGCTGCCACCAGGACACTTTCCGGCACTGCGCTACTTAGCACATATAGCTAAGGTTCAACAACCTTATCCAAGTTCTATTGTCCTCCCACTTAACTTTTCACGAAAAATTCCTTCTCAAGAAACTTGACGTTCCAAGTAACAAACTCTTTTGTCCTCGATGTTATGGAGAAATTCCCAACAAATTCTTTGGGATAACCTACAAAGACGTGCTTATCCGACTTTGGTTGTAAACATTTTACTTATGCATAGCATACCAAAATTTAAGAAAAGACAATTCGGGTTTTATCCCAAACCATAACTTATATGGTGTCATTTCAATGGATCACGATGGTGCTCTTTTCGATTAAAGCGGTAGTCTCTAAAGCTTTAATCCTTAAAACATAATGGCAGTTTTATAAATGACACCTTTGATCTTACCATGTCAAACATGGTTTGATTTCATCTCTCGAATATGCCATACTCCTATGGTTTACTGGGAAACACAAATCATGGAACAATTCCTCAAATCTTAAGTGTTTTGCTAAACGGTAACTCAAATATCTTCCTTTATGATCAATCATAAACTCTTTTATTTTCTTGTTACAACGATTTTGCACTTCATCTTGAAAGTTTTTGAACAATTTTCAAATGTTTCATCCTTCTTCCTTATTAAGTAAATATATAGATATATTCACTTAAATTTCTGGAGAAAGTATATGAAGCAAAAAAGATCCATCGCATATGGCTACATATAATGGAATATATACATCAATATGTATAATATCAAATAAGTTAGTCATCCGTTCCTCTTTGGCCTATGGACGGAGTTTCAATTATCTTGAGGAAAGTTTCACAAGCATCAATTGATCAAAATCAAAGACTCCAAAAATCCATCAACATGGAGTTTCTTCATGTTTTCTTTCAAATATAATTTAAACAGCGATGTCACTTCATAAGTGATCTTTCAATCATTTGTCTTGCGACATTTAGCAATAGTGTTTATGGATGTGATTTCTCCAACTAGACTTGTAAAAGTTCATCCATCCTTTATGGAATACGGTAATTATATGAACAACCATTTTCTCGTAATACCGGAACAAAATAACAATTATTAAAACAAATCTTGAAGGCTAGGTTTGACGACAACGAAAAACACAATAACACTTTATTTGTTTTCGATGAACATCATCACTTATTCTCTTGGCAGTTACTTAGGCCATTGCAGTTCATGAATTGCGTTGTCCTGTATGACACTTCATACCAACCAATTCGGTATCCAATACCGGTATCCAATACCTAAGAACCACATTGTTTAACAAGCAAGGAATACAACCATAACATGTATATCTTCTATATACCTAAGCTGGACATTTCCAACTTTTTCTTTTCTGCCAAATATTTTATAGATTCTCTTTCAGCAATTCCTTTTCCTTTTAAAAGAATCTATCAACATCAATTATGGTGTCATTCACATGACACATATTACAAAGCATATATATTCAAATACTAATACCTTTGGACTTGCACTTTGAAGTGAATTACCATCATCAAATGTTTGGTATTCTTTCAAAAATCCATTCTTTAGTAATCTATTAGTGTAGTAAACATTTTACTTACATCTTCTATTAATCCTTATCATGACAACTTTCATGATCAAGCTACTATAGCCTGTAAGGAAGAATCGCGAGTATAATGTTAGTTCCCAAAACCTTTTTGGGAGATTCGGATGGTTAGCATATCCATCCTTCACAAATTCTCATACAATATGAGAACATGTATTTTGCTAAATTATACTCTATCATAATGCAACCAAAAACATTGTTTCAGATATCACAATATCTTTCACACATGATGGTTTCTGAAACAATTTTCAGCTCCTATATAATCTTGATATTAAAACAACTTTTGAATATCAATAATCATGGAGGCAAACATGATACTTTAGATACTAACATTGGAATTCTTACTCTTGATTTAATACTACTTATTAAACTTCATGGAGTAAATAGAGTTTGTTGAAAGTTTGCAATAGGACTTATAAACTTTAAATTGACATTCAAAACAATACGATACCAGTTCGTAAAGTAAATATTAAGAATTCTATAGTTCTATTATCTCAATTAAAACTAAGCATAAGATAGTGAACAGACGCCAATGAATACAACAAATTATGCAAATTCACTTTGATTTAGTTTATGACAATTTGAGTTCGACTAATCCAAATTAGAAATGAACTCCCACTCAAAAACGTCATCCCTCGTGCCTTTTTGGTGATTACATGAACCAAATCCACTACACCAAGTCCGATCATCACGTGAGTTGATGTAGCTTCAAAGGCGAGCATCTATATGGGCATCATATCAACTATATGACTCATGCTTAACCTTTCGGTCCGTGTTCGAGGCCATGTGCATACATGCTAGGCTGTAAGTAAGAACCTTAGTACTCGCATGTGTAAAACTGTCTTACACCCGTTTGTATGAAAGCGTAGAGTCGAGTACACCCGATCATCACGTGATGTCTCGAAATACGATCCACAAAATGGTGCATACTTAAGGAAGAACACATTTTTTATCTTGATATCTAAAAGAGGGATCATCTTACAATGCTACAGAAAGCGCCAAACTAGCAGTATAAGATGCTAACATCTAATGTGTAAAGTGAGATGATATGGTCCATGCATTTGATCTCTATCACTTGCATCGTGGGATCTCTATCATTCCTTTGTGTGTAAGGCCAAGGTCTATGGAACTTACACATTGAGTGTGTTGTAAGAGTATCTATCATACATCTACTTACAACAATACCATATCAAGACACTAGCCCAGCAACGATCTAAACTAGACGCCTCTAATTTATCAATTGCAAGTTTTACGTGGCTTAGGGCTTTCGGAGATAGAACCGGTCTGACCTACGAACATGAACCACAACGAGGATAACCAAGTTATTAGCAACTCGTTGTAAATCAGATATTGACTATAGTAGGAGAGACAGACACCCGCCAGCCACTTATGCAAAACAAGTTGCATGTCAGTCGTGGAACCGGTCTCATGTACGATGACATGTAAGGTTGGTCCGGGCCGCTTCATCCCACTATACCACCAATATCCAAAATACATAGAAGATGCAATAGCATGATCATCATCGCCCACATATAAACATATGTGTACTACTCGTGCAAAGAACCTACACATAGATCTGGCTCTGATACCACTGTTGGGGTTCGCAGCATAGAAAACAAAAAATTTCCTACGATGGGAACTATACGCCAAGATCTATCTACTAGATACAAGCAACGGGTGGATATACATCCATGGAGAACTTACCCTCGAAGAAAACAAAGCTTTTTTAACGAGATGGAACTCGTGGATGATGTAGTCGTACACTTGCCGATCTCAAGATCGTGATGAAGTCCAGCAGGTCCAGCTCCAGCACGTCCTTCAGATCCAGCTCCAGCAAGTCCAGCACCACCAAGTCCAGCACCGCAAAGAAGCGGTGCATCCGTGATCGCACACACGTGCGGTACCCCGACAACCTCCGTCCCTCGCTCCAGCAAAGCAGCGGAAGAAGCAACTCCTTTCTAGATAAACCCACCGGGAATATGTATCTTGCTAATCCAAGACCATGGGGGAATAATACTAGAGGGGGAGAGAGATCCTTCACGAGGAGGTGTGAGGAAGAAGGGGTGTGAGGGGGGATTTTATAGGAGGAGGGGGTGCCCCTCCCCATGGCCGGCGCCCAAGGGGTGACCCCTCACCTCCTCATTCATGTGGTGGTAACTCCCTCCACATAAATTTGCCCCTTCACATTCTCTTTTAAAGTCCCCACTTTAAATGCATTAAATTTCTCCAAATTTAATGCTCTCTCATTTAATAAAACTCTTTTATTAATTTTATTCAGAATTTTGTTAATTACTTTAATTAACAAACATTCACATAAAACCCCCTACAACATTTCAATATTACATGCAGAACCAATTTCAGCAATTTCACCTGAAACAGTTTCGGTGTAAATTGAAATAATTCCAGCACTTTCTTAAATCTTTATCTGAAACATATTTGCTCCAAATGGTGTCGGTATCCCTTAAGTGTGTCACCCTACGGTTTGCGAATAATGCAGACATGATCGAGACCCCTCTCAGATCAATAATCAGAAGCGGGACCTGGAGATCCATACTGACTCCTACACATTCGATGATGACTTCTGTGATCGTGAGAACCTTTAACGCTAGTAACTAAATCCCTTTGTCTCATGATATAATACATGTCCGAGATTTGATCATCGGTATCCAAATACCTAGTTTGATCTTGTTAACGACATGCACTCTTTTCTCGTTCCCGTGATATAACATTCTAGTGATCACATCACTTGCTTGTAAGCTATCTTAATGTGATATCACCGAGAGGGCCCTGAGTATATCTATCCATCATCGGGATGGACAAATCCCACTCTTGATCCATGAGCCTCAACATAACACCTTTGTAGCACTGAACCCACCTTTATAGTCACCCTGTTATGGTGTGACGTTTGATGTTATCAAGATACTCTTCCGGATGTTAGCAATTAACATGATCTCATGGTCTAAGGACTAAGATTACTCCATATGATGTTATAGGAATATAAACATGATGACTTTGATCGTAATGCTATACTTCGGATGAATGTTCATCACATCGTTCCACCAATGTTGTGACCTCGTTATTAACAACATCCAATGTCCATGATCAGGAAACCTTGATCATCTTGTTAATCAACGAGCTAGTTTATATGAGAGGCATTACTAGGAACTTTGTATTTTGTTTATTAAACACACATGTATTAACGTTTTCCAGTTAATACAATTATAGCATGCAAAATAAACATTTATCATCAACATGGAATAAGATAATAACCACTTTATTATTGCCTCTTAGGCATATTCCCTTCACGCGGACCCTCCTTACCTGGTTACGGTAGTCCTCTACATGTACGACTCTAAGGGTAAGTGGTATGGACAACATTGTATCACGATGGAAGAAGCGCCTGCGCGGATCTGCACTATATCTAGTGTGGTTGCTACTCTACGTAATCATGATGAATTATGGCCGAAGCAGACTGCAAAGTTCAGCTTCATGGATGAACATGGCATCATGGTTCCTCTAACGTGTGACAATCAGCTAATTGGGTCGATGAAAAGGTATGCTTCGGCTGCCATGTTTGAGGTGAATTGTGATGTACTAGATGTGGAAGCTGCTACAACTGGGAGTCGCCCTTCTATTCTTTGACAGGGTGGTTGCTCGAACCCAATTAGCTCCTGGTAAGCAAAGGTCTCTTGGGGTTCGCATATTTGTGCTGAATTGTATTTTTTGTTTTATTTACTCTATAGATATTGGGCAGTTATGCAACAGTCTTGTTTATTTGATAGGAAGCGCCGCAAGGTTAGAAACTTGACTGCCGGGTCAGTCATTTCATTTTGCTCAAGAAATTAAAACGAGTGGAAAGATGTCATTTCTGCGAAGAAATTAAAAGCAGTGGAAAGATGATGTTGGACACGATTGGTGCCCATTCTCCTGGCGTCACAGTATGTGAAGCTAAGAAAATTGGCACCAAGGAAGAGGAAAAGGCAGGAAATGAAGAATCCAGTGGGCGTGAAGGCTTGGCACCCTGTGTGGAAGAAGGCTTGCAATGAAGATGCATAGTAATGTGTTGAACTGGAACCTATATATGTAATTCTGTTAAATTCTGGAGCTCTGTGTGTGGCACGTTGTTGGGCGAAACAATCTACCCACATTCTCTGAGTAAAATGTACCGTGACTTAGGATTTGGAAACGGCCGAGTCAGTAGTTGAATCTGAAATTGTGATTGTGCCCTTTGCTATAAAAACAAGACCGGTTCCACGATTGTTGAGGCGGAGGTCTCCAAATCTGACGGAATGTAAGTGGCACGAAATAAATTATTTAAGCTGCCACACTCCACGAAGCAGCAACTTATTTCAGATCTTTGTACAGCGTGGCAACATAAAAAGCAATGTTCTCACCGATAATGCCCAGATGAGGAGGAAATCGGTACCACTTTCTGGCCTAATCTTGAGCCCGTCTATCTCACCGCCTCTCTACTCCTGCATCCCCTGCATGTGGCGAAGCTCCCAGATCTCCAGTAACCGGGTGTACGTGCTTCCACTTTATAAATTGTGGTTGTGTCATTTGCATGCGGCACAATCCACGTAGATTACGTTTAAACAAACCACCAATGTCAGAATACACTAGTAAGAAAGGGGTCTTTGGTCCATGGTCACGTTCCCAATCCGAGACAGAGATCTAAATCGAGGCAGAAATTGATCTAAATCACAAATTCTTCGACAAATTAATCGAAACAGAGATCTAAATCGAGGCATTTAATTAATTCAACCACAAATTCTTCTAAGAAAAGTGTGATTTCACATCCTACATTAATTCAACCACTAGTCAACAATTTCACTTCCGCTGCCACTGTCCTCCGAGCCGCCGGCTTCCTCATCGTCGTCGGACGAAACCTCCACGATTTCTGCATTGTTCGCGACACGGAGCACCTCTTCATGGCGAGCGGCGGCGATGACGGTGTACTTGCTCTGTCCAGGGATGGACCAGAACCTCTCCCGCCCTTCTCGGTTGTGGAGATCCCAGTGCACCACGCGTCTGTCAATGATGCGGTTGCCAATCTTGGCCTTCCGCTCCTTCTTGAACAGTGCCGGCCAGTACGGGCTGGCCGCCGCGTACCAGGGCAGCGCCCTCTTCCATGCGGGCATCTGGCAGTGGGGCGCCGCGATTTTGCTCTCCATCTCGGATCGGCCAGGTAGCAGAGCCACCAGCACCCCCGCATAGCTGATGCACCATCCGTGGGGCACCGTCGCGGTCGGTGGCGCGAGGATGTCGAAGTGCGCAAACATCACCGCCTCATAGAAGTTCAGCGAGGGCATCTCCATGGCGGCACGGTGGAGATTGGAGAGGGGAGCGAGGGGATGGACGATGAAGTGACGCGTTGTGGCGCCTCCTATTTGTACACGAGGATAACGAAGCGACGGGCGGAATATCCAAGGGGCATTGGTCAGACAAAAGAAGTAATGCGGGGTTAAGACAGATTAACGGGCGATCAATTTTTTTCCTCCCAGGACTCCAGGGCCAATAGTTCAGACCGCTAGGTCAACAAGTACAACTATTACAACTTAAAAAGGCACGGAGCTTAAGCTAAATAGAACTAGTTATCACACATCTCCTTTATCTTCCTAATCTTAGCCTGATGCGCATCTTCCTACGAGAGCAAGGATCGAATCGTCTGCTCCTTCCTTTTAGCATCTTCCTTACATAGCTTCAATTGTTTCTCTGCATTTTTCCTCATGCACTTGTCAATACTCGTAGTTGTGAACTGCAGGACTTTGGCCTGGTGAAGATCATTCCTTGCTTGAGTCAGTTCTTGCTCTGCTTTAGCCTTCAGGGCCAACGTCGCGCCCCTCTCCTTCTCGACTTTGCTAACCTTGTCTTGCACCCACCTGAGATCTCGCTTATGCTTGGTCGTGTCAACTGGTTCCCATAGCTTCATCTCAACATTGTCAAGAAGTGAGATGAATACGGATTCTTTCAACTCAACAGTCATTTCCCATAGTTTGTCCAGCATTTTCTGCATCGATTTGGGCCACTCTGGATCTACCCATTTGACAACACCGCAACTTCCGCCTTGCATCATTGCACGATGTCCTTGACACCATAGAAACCTCCTGCCTGCGTTTCGTCCTTCGAACGCTACAAATTTAGCGGGCACATATCCATGTTTACATAGCAGAGGACTGTCTTCATCCGCTAAACCGTGATAGTCGGAGCCATACATCATCTGGTTGGCGTAACACATCATACGCGCATGAGTAAACAGATTAGATATAGCTCAAAAAATAGATAACTGGCCACAGATGATAGAGATAGAGATGAGATGACTCACATTGAAATCACCATCCCTGTAGTCACGACGTGTTTCCTCGCCGTCTCCCCTTGAACCCATGGCGAGAGGGGAGGGGGAATGGCTGCCAGAGAGGGGATTGGGATGGAGGCACCATCGGCTTGCGGCCACGGCAGGATGGGAGTGAAGTGGGGAAAGTGGCTTCAAGGGGAAGGAAGAGAAGTACGGGAAGGAAGAGAAGTAATGGGGACATGACACTAGGATATGGCCCACTGAACTCGTGAGTCGTGACACTCGCAACAGGGGAGCGCCCGGTGTTGCCAGTTTGTCCAGAGCAAGCATGGCCAATCATGCCGCAGAACAGCCTACTCGCGGATCGCTCTCACAAAGACCATCCCAATCGTCCAAGCGTCCTGATCGAACGGTATGTAACAATCGTCAAGCAGAACAACTGTGTTAGGGCGTGCCTTATAGAAGACTCGGTCTAATGGCCACCCATGCAATGACACTGGTGTATCCATGTGTGGTTTGTGAAAAGAACACACATGCAATCACACTAGGTGGATCCATGTGTGGTTCGTTTAGAAGAACACACATGCAATGACTCTAGTTGTGGTTCATGAAAAGAACACACATGCAATGACACTCGTGGATCCATGTGTGGTTCATGAAAAGAGCAGACATGCAATGACACTGGTGGATCCTTATGTGGTTTGTTTAGAGGAACGGACATGCAATGACACTGGGTGTGGTTCATGAAAAGAACAGACATGCGATGACACTGGTGGATCCATGTGTGGTTCATGAGAAGAACACACATCCAATGACACTGGTGGATCCCTATGTGGTTCATGAAAAGAACAGACATGCAATGACACTAGTGGATCCTTATGTGGTTTGTGAAAAGAACAGACATGCAATGACACTGGTGGATACATGTGTGGTTCCTGAAAAGAATAGACATGCAATGACACCGATGGATCCTTATGTGGTTTGTTTAGAGGAACACACATGCAATGACAGTGCGTGTGGTTCATGAAAAGAACAGACATGCAATGACACTGGTGGATCCATGTGTGGTTCATGAGAAGAACAAACATGCAATGACACTGGTGGATCCATGTGTGGTTCTTGAAAAGAACTAACATGCAATGACTCTAGCTGTGGTTCATGAAAAGAATAGACATGCAATGACACTGGTGGATCCATATATGGTTTGTGTAAGTAACAGACATGCAATGACTCTAGCTGTGATTCATGAAAATAATAGACATGCAATGACACTAGTGGATCCATGTGTGGTTCATGAGAAGAACACACATCCAATGACACTGGTGGATCCTTATGTGGTTCATGAAAAGAACAGGCATGTAATGACACTGGGGATCCTTATGTGGTTTGTTTAGAAGAACACACATGCAATGACACTGGGTGTGGTTCATGAAAAGAACATACATGCAATCACACTAGGTGGATCCTTATGTGGTTTGTTTAGAAGAATACAAATGCAATGACACTGGTGTATCCATGTGTGGTTCATGAGAAGAACACACATGCAATGACACGGGGTGTGGTTCATGAGAAGAACACACATGCAATGACACTGGTGAATCCTTATGTGGTTTGTTTAGAAGAACACACATGCAATGACTCTAGGTGTGGTTCATGAAAAGAACACACATGTAATGACACTGGTGGACCATGTGTGGTTTGTGAAAAGAACTGAAATGCAATGACACTAGGTGGATCCATGTGTGGTTTGTTCAGAGGAACAGACATGCAATGATATTGGTGGATCCTTATGTGGTTTGTTTAGAAGAACACAGATGCAATGACACTAGGTGTGGTTCATGAAAAGAACAGACATGCAATGACACTGGTGGATCCATATGTAGTTTATGGAAGTAACAGACATGCAATGACTCTAGCTGTGATTCATGAAAGAACAGACATGCAATGACACTCGTGGATCCATGTGTGGTTCTTGAGAAGGACACACATCCAATGACACTGGTGGATCCTTATGTGGTTCATGAAAAGAACAAACATGCAATAACACTGGTGGATCCTTATGTGGTTTGTCTAGAAGAACACACATGCAATGACACTGGGTGTGGTTCATGAAAAGAACAGACATGCAATCACACTAGGTGGATCCATGTGTGGTTTGTTTAGAAGAACACACATGCAATGACACTGGGTGTGGTTCATGAAAAGAACAACCATGCAATGACACTGGTGGATCCTTATGTCGTTTGTTTAGAAGAACACACATGCAATGACACTTGTGGATCCATGTGTGGTTTCTGAAAAGAATAGACATGCAATCACACTAGGGGGATCCATGTGTGGTTTGTGGAAAGAACAGACATGCAATGACTCCAGTTGTGGTTCATGAAAAGAACACACATGCAATGACACTGGTGGATCCATGTGTGGTTTGTGAAAAGAACAGACATGCAATCACACTAGGTGGATTCATGTGTGGTTTGTTTAGAAGAACACACATGCAATGACTCTAGCTGTGGTTCATGAAAAGAACACCCATGCAATGACACTGGTGGATCCATGTGTAGTTTGTGAAAAGAACAGACATGCAATCACACTAGATGGATCCATTTGTGGTTTGTTTTGAAGAACACACATGCTATGACTCTAGCTGTAGTTCATGAAAAGAACACACATGCAATGACACTGGTGGATCCATGTGTTGTTCATGAACAGAACAAACATGCAATGACACTGATGGATCCTTATGTGGTTTGTTTAGAGTAACAGACATGCAATGACACTGGGTGTGGTTCATGAAAAGAACCGACATGCAATGACACTGATGGATCCATGTGTGGTTCATGAAAAGAACACACATGCAGTGACACTGGTGGATCCTTATGTGGTTCATGAAAAGAAGTGATATGCAATGAATCTAGCTATGGTTCATGAAAAGAACAGACATGCAATGACACTAGTGGGTCCATATGTGGTTTGTGGAAGTAACAGACATGCAATGAGTCTAGCTGTGATTCATGAAAAGAACAGACATGCAATGACACTAGTGGATCCATGTGTAGTTCATGAGAAGAACACACATCCAATGACACTAGTGGATCCTTATGTGGTTCATGAAAAGAACAGACCTGCAATGAAACTGGTGGATCCTTATGTGGTTTGTTTAGAAGAACACACATGCAATGACACTTGGTGTGGTTCATGAAAAGAACAGACATGCCATCACACTAGGTGGATCATGTGTGGTTTGTTTAGAAGAACACACATGCAATGACTAGTTGTGGTTCATGAAAAGAACATGCATGCAATGACATTGGTGGATCCATGTGTGGTTTGTGAAAAGAACAGACATGCAATCCCACTAGGTGGATCCCTGTGTGCTTTGTTTAGAAGAACACACATGCAATGACTCTAGCTGTGGTTCATGAAAAGAACATACATGCAATGACACTGGTGGATCCATGTGTGGTTCATGAAAAGAACAAACATGCAATGACACTGGTGGATCCTTATGTGGTTTGTTTGGAGGAACAGACATGTAATGACACTGGGTGTGGTTCATGCAAAGAACAGACATGCAATGACACTGGTGGATCCATGTGTGGTTCATGAGAAGAACACACATCCAATGACACTAGTGGATCCTCATGTGGTTTGTCTTGAAGAACACACATGCAATGACACTCGGTGTGGTTCATGAAAAGAACAGACATGCAATGACACTGGTGGATCCTTATTTGGTTTGTTTAGAAGAACACACATGCAATGACTCTGGCTGTGGTTCATGAAAAGAACACACATGCAATGACACTGGTGGATCCTTATGTGGTTTGTTCAGAAAAACACACATGCAATGACTCTAGCTGTGGTTCATGAAAAGAATACACATGCAATGACACTGGTGTATCCATGTGTGGTTCATGAGAAGAACACACATGCAATGACACTGGGTGTGGTTCATAAGAAGAACACACATGCAATGACACTGGTGGATCCTTATGTGGTTTTTTTAGAAGAACACACATGTAATGACTCTAGTTGTTGTTCATGAAAAGAACACACATGTAATGACATTGGGGGATCCATGTGTGGTTTGTGAAAAGAACTGACATGCAATGACACTAGGTGGATCCATGTGTGGTTTGTTTAGAGGAACAAACATGCAATGACACTGGTGGATCCTTATGTGGTTTGTTTAGAAGAACACACATGCAATGACACTGGGTGTGGTTCATGAAAAGAACAGACATGCAATGACACTAGTGGATCCTTATGTGGTTTGTCTAGAAGAACACACATGCAATGACACTGGGTGTGGTTCATGAAAAGAATAGACATGCAATGACACTGGTGGATCCTTATGTGGTTTGTTTAGAAGAACACACATGCAATGACTCTAGCTATGGTTCATGAAAAGAACACACATGCAATGAAACTGGTGGATCCTTATGTGGTTTGTTTAGAAGAACACACATGCAATGACTCTAGCTGTGGTTGATGAAAAGAACACCATGCAATGACACTGGTGTATCCATGTGTGGTTCATGATAAGAACACACATGGAATGACACTAGTTGTGGTTCATGAGAAGAACACACATGCAATGACGCTGGTGGATCCTTATGTAGTTTATTTAGAAGAACACACATGCAATTACTCTAGATGTGGTTCATGAAAAGAACACACATGCAATGACACTTGTGGATCCATGAGTGGTTTCTGAAAAGAACTGACATGCAATGACACTAGGTGGATCCATGTGTCGTTTGTTTAGAGTAACAAACATGCAATGACGCTGGTGGATCCTTATGTGGTTTGTTTAGAAGAACAAGAATGCAATGACACTGGGTGTGGTTCGTGAAAAGATCAGACATGCAATGACACTGGTGGATCCTTATGTGGTTTGTTTAGAAGAACACACATGCAATGACACTGGGTGTGGTTCATGAAAAGAACAGACATGCAATGTCACTAGTGGATCCTTATGTGGTTTGTTTAGAAGAACACGCATGCAATGACACTGGTGGATCCGGATGTGGTTTGTGAGAAGAACATACATGCAATGACTCTGGCTGTGGTTCATGAGAAGAACACACATGCATTGACACTGGTGGATCCATGTGTGGTTTGTGAAAAGAACAGACATGCAATCACACTAGGTGGATCCATGTGTGTATTGTGGAAAGAACAGACATGCAGTGAATCCAACTATGGTTCATGAAATGAACACACATGCAATGACACTGGTGGATCCATGTGTGGTTTGTGAAAAGAACAGACATGCAATCACACTAGGTGGATCCATGTGTGGTTTGTTTAGAAGAACATACATGCAATGACTCTAGTTGTGGTTCATGAAAACAACACACATGCAATGACACTGGTGGATCCATGTGTGGTTTGTGAAAATAACAGACATGCAATCACACTAGGTGGATCCATGTGTGGTTTGTTTAGAAGAACACACATGCAATGACTCTAGCTATGGTTCATGAAAATAACACACATGCAATGACACTGATGGATCCATGTGTTGTTCATGAAAAGAACAGACATGCAATGACACTGGTGGATCCTTATGTGGTTTGTTTAGAGTTACAGACATGCAATGACACCGGCTGTGTTTCATGAAAAGAACACACATGCAATGACACCAGTGGATCCATGTGTGATTTGTGAAAAGAACAGACATACAATCACACTAGGTGGATCCATGTGTGGTTTGTTTAGAAGAACACACATGTAATGACTCTAGCTGTGGTTCATGAAAAGAACAGACATGCAATGATTTGTTTGCGGAGTTGCCTCGTGATTCTGAGCTGGGAGATGCTTGCTTTTAGTGTGCTGAACAGACATGTGTGATTTGTTTGCGGAGTTGCCTCGTGATTCTGTGCTGGGAGATGCTCGCTTTTGGTGTGCTGAACAGAAAGGTAATTTAGAAGATGTGTATGCCAGGCTGAACATTAGGCCTATGCACCCGCTGGTTCTTGCTGAGGCTTTGGAGAAGCCCCACCTTGTGGATGCCATGTATGTGGTCGCGGATGGCTGCACCATCTCATGTCTCTCTAGTGCTCATATGACTCTGAGGTGGTGAAGCAGTTCTTTTCCACTTTGGTTATTTGTGGCGATGAGCATCGCACTATGAAGTGGATGACTCATGACAGGCCTATGACTTCTGATTTCCGTGTGTTTGCTGAGGTTCTTGGATACAATTTCCTGCAAGGGATAGGGCCGATGTGCATCATCACTCAGTTGAAGCCCAACAAAGATGCAGCTCTCTCTCCTTGCACAATGGACAATGGCATTGTGGGCATTCTTGCTGGTCTTGCTCCTATCTATGCTTCTTTGGTCGGTCTCTTCCGTGATTCCATCACTCCAAGTGGAGGCAACAATGATAGCATCCGTGGTCACCTTGTTCATCTCCTTGCCTTCTCCCATGAGGTTGCCTCGTGCGAGGATGAGTCCATGCAATACAAACTAGATGTGATGGACTTCATCTAGCATGAATTGATTGATGCAATGTTCAACCAGTTGTCCATTCCTTATGCTCCCTACATTACGATGCTCATCAGGCACCTGCTTCCTTCTGAAGATTTCAACATTGATGTTGTGCATAAGGCAAAGAAGATCTACACCAAGGTTCGGAAGACCTCTCACCCCTCTTCTGCTGCTGAGGGTCTCATGAGAGATGCTCGCAGGCCTCCAGTGCCCCCCGTTGCTCATGAGATCAAGCAGTTGAATTGGTTCCAGCGGAACATCCTTTGCATGGGCGTGGACACACGCAAGGGCCAATATGAGGCGTACAAGCAGCGCCATGAGTTGGCTCACTCTCAGCAGCTCATCCTTCACCATGTGTCCGGTGCTTCTGGTGATCCCTCGGCTCCTACCCCTCCCACACCATATGCCCGGTGGAACTCTTCTTCCGGGCTGAACTATGGAGAGCTGGAGCGTCACTTGTTCCCCTCTACGGCCACTGCTGATGATGAGGATGATGACACCGAGGAGCTTGAAGATGAGGACGAGGATGGGAACAAGGACGAGGACGAGGAAGAGGATGAGGATGCGGACTATGAGTGATCCCTTGGGGTGCTAGCATCGCTCTTCTTCCTTTTTGGCGTCTCGATGCCAAAGGGAGAGAACTAGTTCTATTAGGTCTTCGAGGATTTGCATGGGTCGGGCATAAGCACTTGCATTTTTTCCTATTCATCATTTTCTCGCTTGTGCCCATTTAGCGTTGAATTTTAAATTTGTGATTTGTGGTTTGTTTGAGACTCTCTGACGGTGGTTGTCTATATTTATCTCATGGATTATGCTTATGGATTCATCTATTCATATCCTATTATGCTGGGAATCTTTATTGAGGAAGGCGCTTATATTGGTTATCACGTTGATAATTGTGACTATTTCAAGGATGCCTCTCTCCCTATCTCGGTGGTATGATTATGTTGTTCATATGTAAATGGAATAAATTCACCTATTTGTGTGCATTTGTATTCAAATGCAAAATTCTAATATGCACACATTAAGGGGGAGTCTCTTCCATGTTTATTGCTGGTAGTCTTGTGATCCTTTCCTGCAAATCCTAGTATTGTCATCTAACACCAAAAAGGGGGAGATTGAAAGAACATTTCATCTTTTCCTGTGTTTTGTGTGTTAGATAACAATACTGTGGAGTTTTCTCATGTGCGCTAAGTGTGTAGGAGTTTGGGGGGCAGATTATCCGCCCCACCAAGGGCGGGATAATCCGGCCTACCTCATTGATCAAAGGCTGCCAAGGCACGTCACTCAGAGAGGGGGCGGATTATCACCCGGAAAATCCGAACTGGGGCACTTTTTCGTCCCTAGGCCGAATAATCCGGCTTTCGCATGGGCCGGATAATCCGGCCCCCGGAATTTGACCAAAGCCTGCCAAGGCGCGTCGCTCGGAGTCCGGTCGGATTTTCTCCTGGAAAATCCAAACTGGGGCAGTTTTTCCTCCCCAGGCCGGATAATCCGGCCTTCACATGGGGCCGGATAATCCGGGCCCCAGAAGACGATCAAGGGCAAGCTCGGCACGACACTCAAAGAGGGGGCGGATTATCTACCGGATATTCCGAGTCTAGGGCGGAGTTTTCCCCAGGCCGGATAATCCGGCCCTCACTTGGGCCGGATAATCTGGCCCCCAAAGATTCCAACGGCTTGGTTTTGGAAGGGGTATAAATATCCCTCCTTCCCCAACATTGAGAACTCTTGATTCACTCGAAATTATTCAGACACTTTGCAAGAGATCCCATTCTAGATCTCCCACTTCAACCACCCGAAGGCTTCGATCTTTGGGGGAATTGAAGGAGGAGAGAATCATCATCGTCATCACGAATCAAGCGCATCAACTCCTCTCCATTCATTTGGAGAAATCCCTGATCTAGTATCCTTGTCAATATCTAGATCTTGTTCTTTGTTTTTGATAACTTGTTCTTGTGGCAGCTTGTTGTCATGACGGGAGCCTCCAAGTTGATTGTGGAGTTGTGCCCCGCTAGTTGTGTAAAGGCACCGGTACCCGCCTCAAAGGGTCCCTATAGTGGAAAGGTGGATCAGGCCTTTGGTGGCGGGATCCATCGGACAACAGGGTGAGGCCTACTGTGGCGTGGTGGTCTTAGTACCGCCCACCCCTCCAACGCAGACGTACTTCCCTTAACAAGGCAGGAACTGCGGTCAAACAAATCATGTGTCTCCGCGTGCTTCACTAAGGTTTACCCGTTCCTCTTCCACTCGCTCTTTACTCGCTAGTAGATAGGTTTGCATATAGGGAAATTCCACCTAATAGTTTATCTAGAGAATTTACCTTTTGTGCTAAGCCTAAAATTGAAAAAGCATTAAAATTTGAAGTAGCACCTATTCACCCCCCTCTAGGTACCCATACGATCCATTTCAATTGGTATCAGAGCCCCGGCTCTTTATTCGGGCTTAACCGCCTAAGAGAAGTATGGGTACCAAGGGAGATGGGGATGAGGCTGTGGATAAGGTCACAATGGATGACCTCAAGACGTTGGAAACAACCTTGTTGAAATCCTTTAAGGCCAATATGGAGGAGATGAATCAAATGATTGCTCGTCTCACATCATCCATAGCCCCATCTCCATCCTCCTCTGAGGCCGCCACACCATCATCCAAGGATAAGGCTAACACCGGATCCAAGGATGATGATGCGGAAGGTGAAAAACTTAATGGTTCCACCTCCAAGAAGGGAAGCTGTAAGGAGGAATATAGTGAGGTTCGTCACGTATATTCCCCTGATCCACCTATCCCTCATCCTCATATAAACAATAGGGGTGATCCACCCAAGCTTACTGCATCCTCTTTTAATCAATGGCAATTCTTAATGAAGTCTCATGTTTACAGCTCCTCAATTGAACTTTGGAGGATTATTGAAGAGGGTCTTCATATTGGAGATCATTCCAATCTGACAAGACAAGAAGTTGTGGACAGCCAATTGAATGCTACGGCTCTCCACATGATACAACTCGGTGTGGGTCCCAAGGACATGCCCCACATTGAACATCTCAACACAGTTAAAGAAGCTTGGGATGCCCTGACCGGTCTCTTTATTAGGAATGAAAGCATGAGAAGGAATAGGTATGATGCCCTAAGTAATGAAGCTGAAGGGTTCTACATGTTGGATGGTGAAAACCATGAAGACATGTATAGAAGACTCAAGGGCATTGCAATAACATTTAGAAAGCATGGAGCCACCCACATTGATGATGCATGGATAAAAAGAAAATATGTGAGTGCCTTAATGCCTTTCGAGCCAACGGATTTGAAGAGCTTGCAAGGTAGACACAACTACCATCAAATGACATCCAATGAAGTCATGCAAGAAATGGCATCATTCAAAGTTGCCGCGAAGAACGCTGAAGATGCCCGGGCTCGTGCCATTGGAATGCAATAGGGAGTCAATGTTGCTCTAAAGGCCATTGTTGTTGAGCAAGTTGAGGATGAAAGAGCTTTTGAGGGTCCTCCATGGATTGCCCCGATGAAGTCAAACATGCTCATGGTGAGTGCATGGCATTTTATGCAAGGAACTTTTGGAAGGATTCTGCCAAGGCCAAGTCGGAACTCGAGCGCAAGAATGGGTCGAGTGGAAGAAGAGAAAGCGTCCCAAAACTGAGAACATGCTACAACTGTGGAGATAGGCTGCACTTTGTAGCCGAATAGAGAAGACAATGGTGGTAGGCTCATTCTTAAAGAAAAATCCAAGGCACCTAAGAAGAAGCCATTTATTAAAAAGAATGACCCCTACAAGAAGCAACCCAAGATCATCTTAGTGGCACAAGAAGAATACTCCTCTACAAGTGAAGATGAAGAGGATGAAGATAGTTCTCGTGAGGTGGCTGCTATAGCCACCACATTGACTCCATCAACTCTATTCGACTCGCCAAACGAGAATGTCAACAACAACAACGCCACTTGCCTTATGGCAAGAGGGTCCGAGGTATCAAGTTCTAGCTCTTCATTTCCTAAGACTAGCATAAATTTGGATATGGATGATCATGATAGTCTTAAAATGAAAGAAGAAGTTATTGCTTTGGACAAATTTTTCGCTAACCTGCAAGGTGAGCACAAACTCCATTTTGATGCTCTTATGAGTCAACTTACTCAAGCCGAAAATCTTCTTGAAGAAAAGGGCAGAATTGAAAGAGAAGATGCCTTGGAGATAGATTCTTTGAAGAATGCTTTGGAAGAAGAAGAGGAAGCTCGAGTATCTTTGGAAGAGAGACTCAAATCCATTGACGAGTCACATGAAGAAGTTGTGGCTTAGCTCATCAAAGAACGTGATAATGCTCTTACCAAGGTAAAGAAACTAAAGAAAGAAAGGATTGAATTTGGGGCTACTCATGCTAGACTCTCGGAGAAGTTTGATAAACTTGACAGTGCTCACAAGGCATTGAAGAGTGATCACTCTACTCTAAATGAGTCTCATGATCAGCTCCCAACTCAATTGAAGCAGTATGATGTACCAAGTACCTCCACATCATCTTATGGAAAAGAAGATCTTGCAAGAGGTTCTCAACACAAAGGTAAAGAGGTTCTTGATGAGATACTGAGCAAGCAAAGGACAAACAATACAAAAGAAGGTCTTGGTTACATTCCCAAGACAAAGAACAAGAAAAACAAGAAGAAGAAGAAGAAGAAGAAGAAGAGCAAGACAGCTCAACCAAAGACTAGCAACATCACCAATGACAAGTCTAATTATGATGGTTTTGCAGGGGCTAACAATCCTAACTTTGAGTTATATTGCGATTATCTTGGTGATGTTTATGCTAATTATGTAGGTTCTTATGATTGTTATATTCCTTGGTCTATTTGGGTCCCCAAGACCCTTGTCACTAACATGAGAGGACCCATTGAAAAATGGGTACCTAAAACCAAGAAGTAACTTTCTTGCAGGGCTATGCTTCCGGTGGGTCTAAATGGGTACTCGATAGCGGATGCACGAGTCATATGACCGGAAGCAAGGAGGTCATCACGGAGATGCGGCCAAATCATGATCATATAACCGTCTCCTATGGTGACAAGTCAAAATCTGAGGTATTGGGTCTCGGCAAAGTTGTGGTAGCTCACGATATCTCTCTCATGGACGTCATGCTTGTTGAGACCCTCGGGTACAACCTACTTTCAGTTCGCGCCCTTGGTAAGATGGGCTTTGCAGTTTATATTGATGCTGATTTGGTGGTACTCTTGTGGAGCAAGTCTCTAAAAGTCGCTTTCGTGGGATATGTCAAAAATGACCTGTACGTGGTGGACTTTTCGGGGAAAACCACTACAGGCCCGATGTGTCTTTTTGGAAAGGCTGGCGTGGGTTGGCTATGGCATCGCCGACTAGCCCACGTCAATATGAGAACTTTGCAAAGTCTCCATAAGGGTGGCCACATCCTTGGACTAAAAGAAAATGTCTCCTTTGCCAAATATCGTGTTTGCAGGGCTGGTGTTGAAGGGAAAATGCATGACTCTCTTCATCGTAGGAAGACTATTATCTCGTCAAAAAGGATCTTAGAGCTCCTATATGTGGACCTCTTCGGACCTCCATCTCATGCAAGCCTTGGTGGTAAGAAGTACTATCTTGTGATCGTTGATGATTACTCAAGATACACTTGGGTTTATTTCTTCAAGTTGAAGAGTGAAACTCAACAAACGGTCATCGACTTCACCAACGAGGTTCAACGTAAACACAACGTCCCTATTATGGCTATAAGAAGTGATAATGGCTCTGAGTTCAAGAACTACACCTTAAATGAGTTCCTAAGTGAAGAGGGGATAAGACATCAATATTCCGTTCCGTACACCCCTCAACAAAATGGTGTTGCCGAGAGGAAAAATCAGACTCTAATGGATATGGCAAGGTTAATGCTAGCCGAATTCAAGTCTCCTTATAATTTCTGGGCTGAAGCTATTTCTACTACTTGTCACTCATCCAACCGTTTATACCTCCGTAAAATCTTGGACAAGATTCCATATGAAATACTTACCGGTAACAAGCCAAACATCTCATACTTTTGGGTATTCGGGTGTAAGTGTTTCTTTCTCATCAAGGGAGTTCGTTTATCTAAGTTTGAATCTAAGGCTCTAGAAGGTATTTTTGTTGGTTATGGTGCTGAATCCCACACTTATAGTGTCTACAATAAGCTCTCTGGAACTGTTGTAGAATCTTGTAGTGTGGTGTTCGAAGAAAATGACGGCTCCCATGCGGGGCAAGTTGATGTTTGTGATGCAGATGTTGAAATACCCCAAGATGCCATAAGAAGAATGGGCGTGGGATTTTTCCGCCCCATTGAGGAACCCCTTGTGGCGGATCGGGAAGGATAATGCTCTACTCATGAAGAGCCCTCATCTACACATACTCATCATGTTCCAACCATGAGAGTAACTTCTACACCATCTCCATCAACTGCTGAAGGTCAAGATGTTCCAGAAAGGTCTAGGCCAGTTTTTCCGATTGACACCGGATTATCCGGCCACCCTGCTCCTAACGACAAAATTGCTCCTAGTACTGAAGAAATCGATGCAAGATCCAGGCTGGATTTTCCGGCTGGCCCTGGATTATCCGGCCCCTCGCCAGTTCAAGCAAGTCCCAGGCAGCCTGATGAAGCTGCTACAAGTTCTCCCAGGCCGGATTATCTTTCCTCTCCATCGGCCGGATTATCCGGCCCTGAATCGCCTGTTTTTCGGCAATCTCCTGTTATGGCTGCTAACCCACCTCAAGGGCACACTTCATCACCGCCTACTACTATTATCTCAGATTCTAATCAAGGTCGAGCAAATGATTCCAATGAAGATTCATGTGATGAAACTATTCCACCAAGAGACAACAAGCTTATTGAACTTCGTCGCAAGGCTCGTTCTAATAGGAACCTTGAGTTAAGGGGTCACACCCTCAACAAGGTTGTAGGTGACCTTCGACGAAGGGTTTCTACAAGAAGGGAATTGGCAAGTTTTGGTGAGCATCAAGCTCACATCTCAATGGTGGAACCCAAGAAAGTTTTTGAAGCTCTTGAAGATCTGGACTGGGTTGTTGCTATGAATGAAGAATTGAATAATTTCAAGCACAACAAGGTCTAGAAACTCGTGGATAAACCCAAAGATTGCCGCAATGTTATCGACACTAAATGGATATTTAAAAACAAGCAAGATGAGAATGGCAGTGTTGTGAGGAACAAGGCGAGACTTGTGGCACAAGGCTACTCTCAAGTTGAGGGCATTGACTTCAGCAAGACCTATGCTCTAGTGGCTCGACTTGAGTCCATCCGTATCCTTCTTGCTTATGCCGCCCATAACAATTTTAAATTGCAGCAAATAGACGTCAAGAGTGATTTCGTTAATGGTCCTCTACATGAGTTGGTATATGTAAAGCAACCCCTAGGATTTGAGGATCCTAACTTCCCGAACCATGTCTACAAACTCGATAAGGCACTCTATGGCCTTAAACAAGCCCCACGTGCGTGGTATGAGCACCTTAAAGAGCTTTTGCTAGACCATGGCTTCGAAGTTGGGCAAATCGATCCCACTATTTTTACTAAGAAGGTTAAGGGGGAGCTCTTCGTATGCCAACTATATGTAGACGATATCATCTTTGGTTCTACTAATAAAGCTTTTAATGATGAATTTTCAAAGCTTATAACTGACATGTTTGAGATGTCTATGATGGGGCAATTACGGTTCTTTCTTGGATTCGACATCAAGCAACTTAGAGAAGGAACCTTCATCAATCAAGCAAAGTACATCCAAGACATGCTCAAGAGATTCAAGATGACGGATCTTAATGGTGTCGCCACTCCAATGCAAACAAAATGTCACCTTGAACTTAACCCAAATGGTAAAGATGTGGACCAAAAGGTATACCGGTCCATGATCGGCTCTCTTCTTTACCTATGTGCATCTAGACCCGATATTGTGTTGAGTGTGGGGGTGTGTGCAAGGTATCAAGCAGCTCCTAAAGAAAGCCACTTAGTTGCGGTCAAGAGGATCTTTCGATATTTAGTTCATTCCCCTAACTTTGGTCTATGGTATCCCAAGGGCTCCAATTTCTCTGTATGTGGTTATACTGATTCAGATTGGGCTGGTGATAAGGATGACCAGAAATCCACTTCTGGAGCTTGTCAATTCTTGGGAAGATCTCTAGTGTGTTGGTCATCTAAAAAGCAGAATTATATCTCTCTCTCCACCACCGAAGCTGAATATGTTGCTGCTGCTAGTGCTTGCACTCAGTTATTGTGGATGAGGCAAACTTTAAAGGAATACGGTGTCAATTGTGACAAAGTGCCTCTTTTATGTGATAATGAAAGTACAATCAAAATTGCGTACAATCCGGTACAGCACACAAGGACAAAGCATATTGAGATTCGGAATCATTTTATTCGAGACCATGTTGCTCGAGGCGATATTGATCTATCTTTTGTGAGCATGAAGAACCAACTTGCTGATATTTTTACGAAGCCACTTGAGGAAGCAAGATTCTGCTACTTGAGGAATGAGCTAAATATCATTGATTCTAGGAGTTTGTCTTGATTACCCATGCACTCACTCATACATCTCAGTCATTTGGTCTAGATGTGGGCATGGATATAGGGGGGTGTGGTCCTAATTAATTGGGTTAACCCTCCCCCCATAATGCCAAAAGCAAGATAAATCATTTCTCTAAATATCATTTTGTGATATGTGAGCTATTGATGAGTATTGGTCGTGAACCCAAGATATATCTTCGCGGTGTCACACCATACACTCCAACAAGGTGGCTTCGGCCACTGCCCTCTCCCTTGAGGAGAATTGGATTTTTATGGATCTTTTTGGTTGTTTTTGCTCATCTCATGTTCTTATGGGAAACACACTCAATTTTGGCTTTTATTTGATTTGGTTCTTGCAATTTTGAGTGTATAGTACCATCTTAGTTTGTCTTTCTTAATCCTAAGCCCTTCTCCACCCCTAAGCCATCTATTCTTGCACACAAGTCCCTTGTACACCTTGTGGGGGTGTTGTTTGGGGACGCGCGGGCCTGAATCTGTGTACAACAGAAATTTAGATTTGAGGCCGGATAATCCAGCCCAAGTGTAGGCCGGATAATCCGGCCCTAGCAGATTTCATATTAAAGGGCAGGGATCGGGGGAAGGGCTCATAACGAGCAGCACTTCTTCCCCAACCCTCTCCTCCTCCTCAGCCGCCGCCTGCCGTCCCCCACCCTCTCCGGAGCCTCTCCGGCCACCGGATTTTCCGGGCCTCCCCGGATCTTCTTCTCCGCGCCTCCGGGTACCTTCTCCTCCGTGTTCTTCCTCCAATGAGTGAGGGTAACTCCCTCTCTCCCCATCTTTGGCTAGATGTGTTATTTTTTGGGTGGAATGTTGTCTAGAAGGATGGTGTTTCGCATAGAAATCGTAGTCTTGCAGTTTCTAGGCCCGATCTACTTTTTTGCATTCAATCTAGGTGAAGCCCAAAATTTCTGCCAGGGCCGGATTATCCGCCCCTGGCCAGGCCGGATAATCCGGACTGACAGATTCAACTATGGTTCAGTTTCACCATATTGTGTGCTTTGAGTAGATTTGACTTGTGAACTTTTTGACTACTTTTTCCATGCTCTCTCTTGGACTTGTGTGTATGCTTATCCCCTTGCTATTGCCCTTGTTCTCCTCACAGGTGGTTCTAGTGTTCCCAAGACCTACAAGCGCCGTCCTCACGGTAAATACTTTCGGGACGACGGACAGGGTAACTTAGTAGATGAGGTTGAGTTGAGGAGAAGAAAGAACAAAGAGAAGCGCATGGCTGAACAAGCAAAGATGACTAGAAAGGGGGTGTCCAAAAGGAAGGGCAAGGAGCCCAAGATCAACTACAAGGCTTTGGATCTAGTTACTTATTCCTCTATCCGTCACTGTGATTTTTTTGCGGAGTTGCCTCGTGATTCTGAGCTGGGAGATGCTCGCTTTTGGTGTGCTGAACAGAAAGGTATTTTTGAAGATGTGTATGCCAGGCTGAACATTAGGCCTATGCACACGCTGGTTCTTGCTGAGGCTTTGGAGAAGCCCCACCTTGTGGATGCCATGTATGTGGCTGAGCGGATGGGGCTGCACCATCTCATGTCTCTCCAGTGCTCATATGACTCTGAGGTGGTGAAGCAGTTCTTTTCCACTTTGGTTATTTGTGGCGATGAGCATCGCACTATGAAGTGGATGACTCATGACAGGCCTATGACTGCTGATTTCCGTGTGTTTGCTGAGGTTCTTGGATACAATTTCTGCAGCAGGGATAGGGCCAGTGGCCACCGCATCATCACTCAGCTGAAGCCCAACAAAGATGCAGCTCTCTCCTTGCACAATGGACAATGGCATTGTGGGCACTCTTGCTGGTCTTGCTCCTATCTATGCTGGTTTGGTCGGTCTCTTCCGTGATTCCATCACTCCAAGTGGAGGCAACAATGATAGCATCCATGGTCACCTTGTTCAGCTCCTTGCCTTCTCCCATGAGGTTGCCTCATGCGAGGATGAGTCCGTGCAATACAAACTAGATGTGATGGACTTCATCTACCATGAATTGATTGATGAAATGTTCAACCAGTTGTCCATTCCTTATGCTCCCTACATTATGATGCTCATCAGGAACCTGCTTCCTTCTGAAGATTTCAACATTGATGTTGTGCATAAGCCAAAGAAGATCTACACCAAGGTTCGGAAGACCTCTCACCCCTCTTCTGCTCCTGAGGGTCTCATGAGGGATGCTCGCAGGCCTCCAATGCCCCCCGTTGCTCGTGAGATCAAGCAGTTGAATTGGTTCCAGCGGAACATCCTTTGCATGGGCGTGGACACACGCAAGGGCCAATATGAGGCGTACAAGCAGCGCCATGAGTTGGCTCACTCTCAGCAGCTCATCCTTCACCATGTGTCCGGTGCTTCTGGTGATCCCTCGGCTCCTACCCCTCCCACACCATATGCCCGGTGGAACTCTTCTTTCGGGCTGAACTATGGAGAGCTAGAGCGTCACTTGTTCCCCTCTGCGGCCACTTCTGATGATGAGGATGATGACACCGAGGAGCTTGAAGATGAGGACGAGGATAGGAACAAGGACGAGGACGAGGATGAGGACTACGAGTGATCCCTTGGGGTGCTAGCATTGCTCTTCTTCCTTTTTGGCGTCTCGATGCCAAAGGGGGAGATGTAGTTCTATTAGGTCTTCGAGGATTTGCATGGGTTGGGCATAAGCACTTGCATTTTTTCCTATTAGTCGTTTTCTCGCTTGTGCCCATTTAGTGTTGAACTTTAAATTTGTGATTTGTGGTTTGTTTGAGACTCTGTGACGGTGGTTGTCTGGATTTATCTCATGGATTATGCTTATGGATTCATCTATTCATATCCTATAATGCTGGGAATCTTTATCGAGGAAGGCGCTTATATTGGTTATCACGTTGATAATTGTGGCTATTTCAAGGATGCCTCTCTCCCTATCTCGGTGGTATGATTATGTTGTTCATATGTCAATGTAATAGATTCACCTATTTGTGTGCATTTGTATTCAAATGCAAAATTCTAATATGCACACATTAAGGGGGAGTCTCTTCCATGTTTATTGCTGGTAGTCTTGTGATCCTTTCCTGCAAATCCTAGTATTGTCATCTAACACCAAAAAGGGGGAGATTGAAAGAACTTTTCATGTTTTCCTGTGTTTTGTTTGTTAGATGACAATATTGTGGAGTTTTCTCATGTGCTCTAAGTGTGCAGGAGTTTTGGGGGGGCGGATTATCCGCCCCACCAAGGGCCAGATAATCTGGCCTACCTCATTGATCAAAGGCTGCCAAGGCGCGTCACTCAGAGAGGAGGCGGATTATCTCCCGAAAAATCCGAACTGGGGCGGTTTTTCTTCCCCAGGCCAGATAATCTGGCTTTCGCATGGGCCGGATAATCCGACCCCCAGAATTTGACCAAGGCCTGCCAAGGTGCGTCGCTCGGAGTCTGGTCGGATTTTCTCCCGGAAAATCCGAACTGGGGCGGTTTTTCCTCCCCAGGCCGGATAATCCGGCCTTCACATGGGGCCGGATAATCCGGGCCCTAGAAGACGATCAAGGGCAAGCTCGGCACGACACTCAAAGAGGGGGCGGATTATCTACCGGATATTCCGAGTCTAGGGCGGAGTTTTCCCCAGGCCGGATAATCCGGCCCTCACTTGGGCCGGATAATCTGGCCCCCAAAGATTCCAACGGCTTGGTTTTGGAAGGGGGTATAAATATCCCTCCTTCCCCAACGTTCAGAACTCTTGATTCACTCGAAATTATTCAGACACTTTGCAAGAGCTCCCATTCTAGATCTCCCACTTCAACCACCCGAAGGCTTCGATCTTTGGGGGAATTGAAGGAGGAGAGAATCGTCATCATCATCACGAATCAAGCGCATCAACTCATCTCCATTCATTTGGAGAAATCCCTGATCTAGTATTCTTGTCAATATCTAGATCTTGTTCTTTGTTTTTGATAACTTGTTCTTGTGGCAGCTTGTTGTCATGACGGGAGCCTCCAAGTTGATTGTGAGGTTGTGCCCTGCTAGTTGTGTAAAGGCACCGGTACCTGCCTCGAAGGGTCCATATAGTGGAAAGGTGGATCAGGCCTTTGGTGGCGGGATCCATCGGAGAACAGGGCGAGACCTATTGTGGCGTGGTGGTCTTAGTACCACCCACCCCTCCAACGCAGACGTACTTCCCTTAACAAGGAAGGAACTGCGGTCAAACAAATCCTGTGTCTCCATGTGCTTCACTACGGTTTACCCGTTCCTCTTCCACTTGCTCTTTACTTGCTAGTAGAAGGTTTGCATATAGGGAAATTCCACCTAATAGTTTATCTAGAGAATTTACCTTTTGTGCTAAGCCTAAAATTGAAAAAGCATTAAAATTTGAAGTAGCACATATTCACCCCCCCCCCCTCTAGGTGCCCATACAATCCATTTCAACTGGTGTATCCATGTGTGGTTTGTGAAAAGAACAGACATGCAATCACACTAGGTGGATCCATGTGTGGTTTGTTTAGAAGAACACACATGCAATGACTCTATGAAAAGAACACACATGCAATGACACTGGTGGATCCATGTGTGGTTCATGAAACGAACAGACATGCAATGACACTGGTGGATCCTCATGTGGTTTGTTTAGAGGAACAGAGATGCGATGACATTGGGTGTGGTTCATGAAAAGAACAGACATGCAATAACAATGGTGGATCCATGTGTGGTTCATGAGAAGAACATACATGCAATGACACTGGTGGATCCATGTGTGGTTCATGAAAAGAACTGACATGCAATGACTCTAGCTATGATTCATGAAAAGAACACACATGCAATGACACTGGTGGATCCATATGTGGTTTGTGGAAGTAACAGACATGCAATGACTCTAGATGTGATTCATGAAAATAACAGACATGCAATGACACTGGTGGATCCATGTGTGGTTCATGAGAACAACACACATCCAATGACACTGGTGGATCCTTATGTGGTTCATGAAAAGAACAGACATGCAATGATACTGGTGGATCCTTATGTGGTTTGTTTAGAAGAACACACATGCAATGACACTAGGGGTGGTTCATGAAAAGAACAGACATGCAATCACACTAGGTGGATCCATGTGTGGTTTGTTTAGAAAAACACACATGCAATGACTCTAGATGTGGTTCATGAAAAGAACACACATGCAATGACAATGGTGGATCCATGTGTGGTTTGTGAAAAGAACAAACATGCAATCACACTAGGTGGATCCATGTGTAGTTCGTTTAGAAGAACACACATGCAATGACTCTAGCTGTGGTTCATGAAAAGAACAGACATGCAATGACACTAGTGGATCCATGTGTGGTTCATGAAAAGAACAGACATGCAATGAGACTGGTGGATCCTTATGTGGTTTTTTAGAGGAACAGACATGCAATGACACTGGGTGTGGTTCATGAAAAGAACAATCATGCAATAACACTGGTGGATCCATGTGTGGTTCATGAGAAGAACACACATCCAATGACACTGGTGGATCCTTATGTGGTTTGTCTAGAAGAACACACATGTAATGACACTGGGTATGGTTCATGAAAAGAATACACATGCAATGACACTGGTGGATCCTTATGTGGTTTGTTTAGAAGAACACACATGCAATAACTCTAGCTATGGTTCATGAAAAGAACACACATGCAATGACACTGGTGGATCCTTGTGTGGTTCATGAGAAGAACACACATGCAATGACACTGGGTGTGGTTCATGAGAAGAACACACATGCAATGACACTGGTGGATCCTTATGTGGTTTGTTTAGAAGAACACACATGCAATGACTCTAGCTATGGTTCATGAAAATAACACACATGCAATGACACGGTGGATCCATCTATGGTTTGTGAAAAGAACTGACATGCAATGACACTAGGTGGATCCATGTGTGGTTTGTTTAGAGGAAGAGACATGCAATGACACTGGTGGATCCTTATGTGGTTTGTTTAGAAGAACACACATGCAATGACAGTGGGTGTGGTTCATGAAAAGAACAGACATGCAATGACACTTGTGGATCCTTATGTGGTTTGTCCAGAAGAACAACATGCAATGACACTGGGTGTGGTTCATGAAAAGAACAGACATGCAATGACACTGGTGGATCCTTATGTGGTTTATTTAGAAGAACACACATTTAATGACTCTAGCTGTGGTTCATGAGAAGAACACATATCCAATGACACTGGTGGATCCTTATGTGGTTTGTCTAGAAGAACACACATGCAATGACTCTAGCTATGGTTCATGAAAAGAACACACATGCAATGACACTGGTGTATCCATGTGTGGTTCATGAGAAGAACACACATGCAATGACACTGGGTGTGGTTCATGAGAAGAACACACATGCAATGATACTGTTGGATACTTACGTGGTTTGTTTATAAGAACAAACATGCAATGACTCTAGCTGTGGTTCATGAAAAGAACACACATGATATGACAATTGTGGATCCATGTGTGGTTTGTGAAAAGAACTGACATGCAATGAGACTAGGTGGATCCATGTGTCATTTTGTAGAGGAACATACATGCTATGACACTAGTGGATCCTTATGTGGTTTGTTTAGAAGAACACACATGCAATAACACTAGGTGTGGTTCATGAAAAGAACCGACATGCAATGACACTGGTCGATCCTTATGTGGTTTGTTTAGAAGAACACACATGCAATGACACTAGGTTTGGTTCATGAACTGAACAGACATGCAATGACACTCGTGGATCCTTATGTGGTTTGTCTAGAATAACACACATGCAATGACACTGGTGGATCCTTATGTGGTTTGTGAGAAGAACAGACATGCAATGACTCTGGCTGTGGTTCATGAGAAGAACACACATGCCATGACACTGGTGGATCTACGTGTGGTTTGTGAATAGAACAGACATGCAATCACACTAGGTGGATCCATGTGTGGTTTGTTGAAAGAACAGACATGCAATGACTCTAGTTGTGGCTCATGAAAAGAACAGACATGCAATCACACTAGGTGGATCCATGTGTGGTTTGTGGAAAGAACAGAGATGCAATGACTCCAGCTGTGGTTCATGAAAAGAACACACATGCAATGACACTAGTGGATCCTTGTGTGGTTTGCGAAAAAGAACAGACATGCAATCACACTAGGTAGATCCATGTGTGGTTTGTTTAGAAGAACACACATGCAATGACTCTAGCTGTGGTTCATGAAAATAACACACATGCAATGGCACTGGTGGATCCATGTGTGGCTTGCGAAAAGAACAGACATGCAATCACACTAGGTGGATCCATGTGTGGTTTGTTTAAAAGAACACACATGCAAAGCCTCTAGCTGTGATTCATGAAAATAACACACATGCAATGACACTGGTGGATCCATGTGTTGTTCATGAAAAGAACAGACATGCAATGACACTGCTGGATCCTTATGTGGTTTGTTTAGAGTAATAGACATGCAATGACACTGGGTGTGGTTCATGAAAAGAACAGACATGCAATGACACTGGTGGATCCATGTGTGGTTCATGAAAAGAACACACATGCAATGACACTTGTGGATCTTTATGTTGTTTGTGAAAAGAACAGACATTCAATGACACTGGTGGATCTTTATGTGGTTCATGAGAAGAACATACATGCAATGACACTGGTGGATCCTTATGTGGTTTGTTTAGAAGAACACAGATGCAATTACTCTAGCTATCGTTCATGAAAACAACACACAAGAAATGACACTGGTGTATCCATGTGTTGTTCATGAAAAGAACAGACATGTAATGACACTGGTGGATCCTTATGTGGTTTGTTTAGAGGAACCGACATGCAATGACACTGGTTGTGGTTCATGAAAAGAATAGACATGCAATGCCATTGGTGGATCCTTATGTGGTTTGTTTAGAAGAACACACATGCAATGACACTGGTGGATCCTTGTGTGTTCATGAAAAGAACACACATGCAATGACACTAGTGGATCCATGTGTGGTTCATGAAAAGAACATACATGCAATGACACTGGTGGATCCTTATGTGGTTTGTTTAGAGGAACAGACATGCAATGACACTAGGTGTGGTTCATGAAAAGAACAGACATGCAATGACACTGGTGGATCCATGTGTGGTACATGAGAAGAACGGACATGCAATGACACTGGTGGATCCATGTATGGTTCATGAAAAGAACTGACATGCAATGACTCGAGCTGTGGTTCATGAAAAAAACATCCAATGACACTGGTGGATCCATATGTGGTTTGTGGAAGTAACAGACATGCAATGACTCTAGGTGTGATTCATGAAAAGAACAGACATGCAATGACACTGGTGGATCCATGTGTGGTTCATGAGAAGAACACACATCCACTAACACTGGTGGATCCTTATGTGGTTCATGAAAAGAATAGACATGCAATGACACTGGTGGATCCTTATGTGGTTTGTTTAGAAGAACACACATGCAATGACACTGGGTGTGGTTCATGAAAAGAACAGACATGCAATCACACTAGGTGGATCCATGTGTGGTTTGTTTAGAAGAACACACATGCAATCACACTGGTAGATCCTTATGTGGTTTGTTTAGAAGAACACACATGCAATGACTCTAGCTGTGGTTCATGAAAATAACACACATGCAATGACACTGGTGGATCCATGTGTGGTTTGTGAAAAGAACTGACATGCAATGACACTAGGTGGATCCATGTGTGGTTTGTTTGGTGGAACAGACATCCAATGACACTGGTGGATCCTTATGTGGTTTGTTTAAAAGAACACACATGCAATGACACTGGGTGTGGTTCATGAAAATAACAGACATGCAATGACACTGGTGGATCCTTATGTGGTTTGTTTAGAAGAACACACATGCAATGACACTGTGTGGTTCATGAAAAGAACAGACATGCAATGACACTGGTGGATCCATGTGTGGTTCATGAGAAGAATAGATATGCAATGACACTTGTGGATCCATGTGTGGTTGATGAAAAGAACAAACATGCAATGACTCTAGATGTGGTTCATGAAAAGAACAGACATGCAATGACACTGTTGGATCCATGTGTGGTTCATGAGAAGAACACACATCCAATGACACTGGTGGATCCTTATGTGGTTCATGTAAAGAACAGACATGCAATGACACTGGTGGATCCTTATGTGGTTTGTTTAGAAGAACACACATGCAATGACACTGGGTGTGGTTCATAAAAAGAACAGACATGCAATCACACTAGGAGGATCCATGTGTGGTTTGTTTAGAAGAACACACATGCAATCACACTGGTGGATCCTTATGTGGTTTGTTTAGAAGAACACACATGCAATGACTGTAGCTATGGTTCGCGAAAAGAACACACATGCAATGACACTGGTGGATCCATGTGTGGTTTGTGAAAAGAACTGACATGCAATGAAACTAGGTGGATCCGTGTGTGGTTTGTTTAGAGGAATAGACATGCAATGACACTGGTGGATCCTTATATGGTTTGTTTAGAAGAACGCACATGCAATGACACTGGGTGTGGTTCATGAAAAGAACAGACATGCAATGACACTGGTGGATCTTTATGTGCTTTGTTTAGAAGAACACACATGCAATGACACTGGGTGTGGTTCATGAAAAGAACAGACATGCAATGACACTGGTGGATCCATGTGTGGTTCATGAGAAGAACATACATGCAATGACACTGGTGGATCCATGTGTGGTTCATGAAAAGAACTGACATGCAATGACTCTAGCTATGGTTCATGAAAAGAACAGACATGCAATGACACTAGTGGATCCATATGTGGTTTATGGAAGTAATAGACATGCAATGACTCTAGCTGTGATTCATGAAAAGAACAGACATGCAATGACACTGGTGGATCCATGTGTGGTTCATGAGAAGAACACACATCCAATAACACTGGTGGATCCTTATGTGGTTCATGAAAAGAATAGACATGCAATGACACTGGTGGATCCTTATGTGGTTTGTTTAGAAGAACACACATGCAATGACATTGGGTGTGGTTCATGAAAATAACAGACATGCAATGACACTGGTGGATCCTTATGTGGTTTGTTTAGAAGAACACACATGCAATGACACTAGGTGTGGTTCATGAAAAGAACATACATGCAATCACACTATTGGATCCTTATGTGGTTTGTTTAGAAGAACACATATGCAATGACACTGGTGGATCCTTATGTGGTTTGTGAGAAGAATAGACATGCAATGACTCTGGCTGTGGTTCATGAGAAGAACACACTGATGACCCACAAGTATAGGGGGTGTATCGCAGTATTTTCGAGGGAAGTGAAACCCAATTTATTGATTCAACACAAGGGGAGCCAAAGAATATTTGTAAGCCTGAACAACTGATTTGTCAATTCAGCTGCACCTGGAAACAATCTTGCTCACAGCAGTTTATCAGTAGCAACAATTTTGTAGTAGGAATAGTAAAGTAACAGCAGTAGCAAAGTAAAGACAACACTAACAATAGCAGTAAATAATGGGATTCGAGTGAGTAGGCATAGGGACGGATGGACGGGCATTGCATGGACAAGAAAATTCACATAGCAATCAGAACATAGGGCAATTGCAGATAAATAAGATAAAGCATCCAAGTACTAGATAATCCTAGGCATGTGTTCCATATATAGTCATACGTGCTCGCAATGAGAACTTGCACAACATCTTTTGTCTTGCCAGCCCGTTTGTAGCGGGGCCTCTAGGGAACTACTGGCAATTAAGGTGCTCCTTTTAATAGAGCACCGGAGCAAAGCATTAACACTCCATGAACACATGTGATCCTCACATCAAAGCCATTCCCTTCCGGTTATGCCGTTTTCTGTCACTTTGGGGCCATAGGTTCCGGACATCAACGTGTGTATACAACTTGCAGATAAGACCAAAAACAATACTATCATAATGAATCAATAACATGTTCAGATCTGAAATCATGGCACTCGGGCCCTAGTGACAAGAATTAAGCACAACAAGTCGCAACAAAGTCATAAAGCACTAATAAAAGACACTAGGCACCATGCCCTAACAATCTGATGCCATTACATGAACGATATCATCCAATCCCTACCATCCCCATAGCCTACAGCGGGGGATTACTCACTCATAGATGGTCGATGGAGATGATGGTGGAGATCGATGGAGATGGCTCCGGGGGCACTTCCCCGTCCTGGCAGGGTGCCGGAACAGAGACTTTTTATCCCCTGAATCTCCCCTTCGGTGGTGGCGGCGCTGCGGAACTTCTTCTAGAAAAACATCGAACCCCCCGGAGTTTTTAGGTCAGAAGGCTTCTTATAGGCGAAGAGGGAGACCGAGGGGGTTCCTGGGGCCACCACACCATGCCCTGGCGTGGCCCTCCTCCGTCTCGTATTCTGGCTCCTGGAGTCTTCTGGAAAAATAGGCACTTTGGCTTTTGTCCCGTCCAATTCCGAGAATATTCATTTTCTGACTTTCCTGGAACCAAAACAGCATGAGGAAGCAGGCGGTGGCACTATGGCTCTTGTTAATAGGTTAGTCCAAGAAATCATATGAAAAGTACTCCAAAGTGTGGACAAAACACAAGAAAGTGGATAAAACCAAGCATGGAGCATCAAAAATTATAGATACATTTGCAATGTATCAACATCCCCAAGCTAAACTCATGCTCGTCCTCGAGTAGGTAAGTGATAAAAAGAAAGAATAATTTTTGAGGTGACATGCACCATCAAAGGCTTGACCAAAGTATTTGTAAACATTCAAAGCTGGGATCATAGTACTTCAATCATAACATGAAAGACAAAGTTCTAGCAATAAGACAAAGAAACTATGATGCAACATGAAAAGGCACAAACAAAAGATTCATGAATAACAATGCTTTGCAAGACGTTTGTTTGTTTCACATAAAGAAAACATAGCATAGTGGCACTCAGCTTGTCCCTCATAGAGTAGCAAACATAAATGCATAGGACACCTTCCAAGTTTACAAGAGTGACTAGATACAAATAGTTTAAAACAAGTAATATCAAAGTATGCATCAATCAACAAGTCTTGGGACAATGCACATAGAACTAAGAATGGCCACTGTGCTCTCAAGAAAGTGCTCATAGAATGTGTGGAGACTCAACAAGGAAATGAAAAGGTTTTGAATAGTTTGAAAGGCTTCCAAATGCTGAAAGTATGCTACTCGTTAGCTTTGAGCTCTCATTGCCCCTATCATAAGCATATTTAAAAGGTTAAGGTTAAAGTGACACAACTAAGAGGATATGCTTGACAAGTTATAAATCAAAGTCTCATGCCCCTTAATTATGAAGACCAATCCTCATGCTACTCAACTTCAGTCACAAGTAAGCTCTTGTCATTGTAAGTATATACGTATCATAGAGAACCGCCAACGGGGTACCCCTTGCACATGACACAGGAGCTATCCCATAATCAAAATGACAAGGCAATCGGACAATGAGCATCTCAGCGATCTTTTTATTTACTATGTGCATAGATTTTTATTGAGGATGCTTCATAGAATGCTCATTATGGTTATGCTGCAAATTTCCACCATGATTAGGCATGGCTTAAGCTAGCGGCCCAGTCGTTTCTCTAACATACATACAAACTCCATGATCTTACAAGTTCCACTTTTATTTCACACCACCGGGATCCATAAGCAAAAGAACATGATATCAACGAGGTACTAAGTACCAATGCAATATTGAAAGCATTCCCCATGAAACATGGTTCTGCTAACTTCAACTTATAAAGCGCAAGCATATACACAACAAAGAAGGAAGCAATGGTTCAGGTTTATTAGATGCAAGAAAATAAAGTGTTCCATCAAGTTCGTGAGAGCTTTACTAACTAACTTTCTCATAACAAGCAAACATTTTACTCGGAAGAAAACAAGGCATATTGAATATGCATGGAAGTAGCAAATGATGCTAATAGGTAGGTATGGTGGACACTTTGGAAATATTTGGTTTAGGGAGTTGGAAACATGAGTAAAACATACTTAGTGAAAGTGAAGGCTAGCAATAGTAAGGGAGCGACAAACGAGAGAGCAATAATGGCCATAATCATGCAGAGCAACAAAACATCATTGATCAAAGCATAAAGTGATACTACAAGTTGAAAACTAAAGGATCATAAAGGGTTATGGTGACTTGGGATAGTCATAACATGGTGTGAGCATGCGCCAAGTCAACCCAAATAAAGCATCAAAGGAGAATACCACTATACTATGCTTTAATATGCTAAAACAACGCATGATTCATCCTTATGTGGTTTGTTTAGAAGAACAGACATGATATAACACTAGTGGATCCTTATGTGGTTTGTTTAGAAGAACACACATGCAATGACACTGGGTGTGGTTCATGAAAAGAATAGGCATGCAATCACACTAGGTGGATCCATGTGTGGTTTGTTTAGAAGAACACACATGCAATCACACTGGTAGATCCTTATGTGGTTTGTTTAGAAGAACACACATGCAATGACTCTACCTGTGGTTCATGAAAATAACACACATGCAATGACACTAGTGGATCCATGTGTGGTTTGTGAAAAGAACTGACATGCAATGACACTAGGTGGATCCATGTGTGGTTTGTTTAGAGGAACAGACATGCAATGACACTGGTGGATCCTTATGTGGTTTGTTTAAAAGAACACACATGCAATGACACTGGGTGTGGTTCATGAAAATAACAGACATGCAATGACACTGGTGGACCCTTATGTGGTTTGTTTAGAAGAACACACATGCAACGACATTGGGTGTGGTTCATGAAAAGAACAGACATGTAATGACACTGGTGGATCCATGTGTGGTTCATGAGAAGAACAGACATGCAATGACACTGGTGGATCCATGTGTGGTTCATGGAAAGAACTGACATGCAATGACTCTAGCTGTGGTTCATGAAAAGAACAGACATGAAATGACACTGGTGGATCCATATGTGGTTTATGGAAATAACAGTCATACAATGACTTTAGTTGTGATTAATGAAAAGAACAGAGATGAAATGACACTGGTGGATCCATGTGTGGTTCATGAGAATAACACACATCCAATGACACTGGTGGATCCTTATGTGGTTCATGGAAAGAACAGACATGCAATGACACTGGTGCATCCTTATGTGGTTTGTTTAGAAGAACACACATGCAATGACACTGGGTGTGGTTCATGAAAAGAACAGACATGCAATTACACTGGTGGATCCTTATGTGGTTTGTTTATAAGAACACACATGCAATCAAATTGGGTGTGGTTCACGAAAAGAACAGACATGCAATGACACTGGTGGATCCATGTGTGGTTCATGAGAAGAACATACATGCAATGACACTGGTGGATCCATGTGTGGTTCATGAAAAGAACTGACATGCAATGACTCTAGCTGTGGTTCATGAAAAGAATAGACATGCAATGACACTGGTGGATCTATATGTGGTTTGTGGAAGTAACAGGCATGCAATGACTCTAGTTGTGATTCATGAAAAGAACAGACATTCAATGACACTGGTGGATCCATGTGTGGTTCATGAGAAGAACACACATCTAATGACACTGGTGGATACTTATGTGGTTCATGAAAAGAACAGACATGCAATGACACTAGTGGATCCTTATGTGGTTTGTTTAGAAGAACACACATGCAATGACACTGGGTGTGGTTCATGAAAAGAACAGACATGCAATCACACTAGGTGGATCCATGTGTGGTTTGTTTAGAAGAACACACATGCAATGAATCTAGATGTGGTTCATGAAAAGAACGCACATGCAATGACACTGGTGGATCCATGTGTGGTTTGTGAAAAGGATAGACATGCAATCACACTAGGTGGATCCATGTGTGGTTTGTTTAGAAGAACACACATGCAATGACTCTAGTTGTGGTTCATAAAAAGAACAGACATGCAATGACACTGGTGGATCCTTATGTGGTTTGTTTAGAAGAACACATATGCGATGGCACTGGGTGTGGTTCATGAAAAGAATAGACATGCAATGACACTGGTGGATCCTTATGTGTTTGTTTATAAGAACACATACGCAATGACACTAGGTGTGGTTCATGAAAAGAACAGACATGCAATGACACTGGTGGATCCTTATGTGGTTTGTTTAGAAGAACACACATGCAATGACACTGGGTGTGGTTCATGAAAAGAACAGACATGCAATGACACTAGTGGATCCTTATGTGGTTTGTTTAGAAGAACACACATGCAATGACACTGGTGGATCCTTAGGTGGTTTGTGAGAAGAATGCAATGACTCTGGTTGTGGTTCATGAGAAGAACACACATGTAATTACACTGGTGGATCCATGTGTGGTTTGTGAAAAGAACAGACATGCAATGACACTGGTTGTGGTTCATGAGAAGAACACACGTGCAATGACACTGGTGGATCCTTATGTGGTTTGTTTAGAGGAACATACATGCAATGACACTGGGTGTGGTTCATGAAAAGAATAGACATGCAATAACACTAGTGGATCCATATGTGGTTTGTGAAAAGAACAGACTTGCAATCACACTAGGTGGATCTATGTGTGGTTCATGAGAAGAACACACATGCAATGACACTGGTGATATGTGGTTTGTGAGAAGAACAGACATGCAATGACTCTAACTGTGGTTAATGAAAAGAGCAAACATGCAATCACACAGGTGGATCCATGTGTGGTTTATGAGAAGAACACATATCTAATGAACTCTAGTGGATCTATCTTGGCATAATTTGATGTATTCCACAATGTATTTCATTGTACAAGACACTTTCCATTTTTATACTACTCAGTTTTGCCCTTGGTTTTATGTGGTACTACTTAGTTTTACCCCCCTCTCTCTATCTTTCGTAGAAGCCCAAACCTGTGCTCACCCTGTCTACTACTCCCTGATTGGTTGTCACAGTTGCTACTTCATGAAAAGAACACACATGCAATGACACTGGTGGATCCATGTGTTGTTCATAAAGAACAGACATGCAATGACACTACTGGATCCTTATGTGGTTTGTTTACAGTAACACACATGCAATGACACTGGATGTGGTTCATGAAAAGAATAGACATGCAATGACACTGGTGGATCCATGTGTGGTTCATGAAAAGAACACACATGCAATGACACTGGTGGATCCTTATGTGGTTCATGAAAAGAACAGACATGCAATGACACTGGTGGATCCTTATGTGGTTTGTTTAGAAGAACGGACATGCAATGACATTGGTGGATCTTTATGTAGTTTTATGAGAAGAACAAACATGCAATGACACTGGTGGATCCTTATGTGGTTTGTTTAGAAGAACACACATGCAATAACTCCAGCTGTCGTTCATGAAAAGAACACACATGCAATGACACTGGTGTATCCATGTGTTGTTCATGAAAAGAACAGACACGCAATCACACTAGGTGGATCCATGTGTGGTTTGTTTAGAGGAACAGACATGCAATGACAATGGTGGATCCTTATGTGGTTTATTTAGAGGAACATACATGCAATGACACTAGGTGTGGTTCATGAAAAGAACAGACATGCAATGACACTGGTGGATCCTTATGTGGTTTGTTTAGAAGAAGACACATGCAATGACACTGGGTGTGGTTCATGAAAAGAACAGACATGCAATGACACTGGTGGATCCTTATGTGGTTTGTTTAGAAGAACACACATGCAATGACACTAGGTGTGGTTCATGAAAAGAACAGACATGCAATGCCACTGGTGGATCCTTATGTGGTTTGTTTAGAAGAACACACATGCAATGACACTGGTGGATCCTTATGTGGTTTGTGAGAAGAACAGACATGCAATGACTCTGGTTGTGGTTCATGAGAAGAACACACATGCAATGACACTGGTGATATGTGGTTTGTGAGAAGAACAGACATGCAATGACTCTAACTATGGTTAATGAAAAGAGTAGACATGCAATCACACAGGTGGATCCATGTGTGGTTTATGAGAAGAACACACATCCAATGAACTCTAGTGGATCTATCTTGGAATAATTTGATATATTCCACGATGTATTTCATTGTACAAGACACTTTCCATTTTTATACTACTCAGTTTTGCCCTTGTTTTATGTGGTACTACTTAGTTTTGCCCCCCTCTCTCTATCTTTCGTAGAAGCCCAAACCTGTGCTCACCCTGTCTACTACTCCCTGATTGGTTGTCACAGTTGCTACTTCATGAAAAGAACACACATGCAATGACACTGGTGGATCCATGTGTTGTTCATAAAGAACAGACATGCAATGACACTTCTGGATCCTTATGTGGTTTGTTTACAGTAACAGACATGCAATGACATTGGGTGTGGTTCATGAAAAGAACAAACATGCAATGAAAATGGTGGATCCATGTGTGGTTCATGAAAAGAACACACATGCAATGACACTGGTGGATCCTTATGTGGTTCATGAAAAGAACAGACATGCAATGACAATGGTGGATCCTTATGTGGGTTGTTTAGAAGAACAGACATGCAATGACACTGGTGGATCTTTATGTGGTTTTATGAGAAGAACAAACATGCAATGACACTGGTGGATCCTTATGTGGTTTGTTTAGAAGAACACACATGCAATGACTCTAGCTGTCGTTCATGAAAAGAACACACATGCAATGACATTGGTGTATCCATGTGTTGTTCATGAAAAGAATAGACATGCAATCACACTAGGTGGATCCATGTGTGGTTTGTTTAGAAGAACACTCATGCAATGACTCTAGGTGTGGTTCCTGAAAAGAACACACATGCAATGACATTGGTGGATCCATGTGGGGTTCATGAAAAGAACAGACATGCAATGACACTGGTGGATCCTTATGTGGTTTGTTTAGAGGAACAGACATGCAATGACACTTGGTGTGGTTCATGAAAAGAACATACATGAATGACACTGGTGGATCCTTATGTGGTTTGTTTAGAAGAACACACATGCAATGACACTAGTGGATCCTTGTGTGGTTCATGAAAAGAACACACATGCAATGACACTGGTGGATCCATGTGTGGTTCATGAAAAGAACAGACATGCAATGACACTGGTGGATCCTTATGTGGTTTTTTTAGAGGAACAGACATGCAATGACATTGGGTGTAGTTCATGAAAAGAATAGACATGCAATGACACTGGTGGATCCATGTGTGGTTCATGAGAAGAACAGACATGCAATGACACTGGTGGATCCATGTGTGGTTCGTGAAAAGAACTGACATGCAATGACTCTAGCTGTGATTCATGAAAATAACAGACATCCAATGACACTGGTGGATCCATATGTGGTTTGTGGAAGTAACGGACATGCAATGACTCTAGCTGTGATTCATGAAAATAACACACATCCAATGACACTGGTGGATCCTTATGTGGTTCATGAAAAGAACAGACATGCAATGACACTGGTGGATCCTTATGTGGTTTGTTTAGAAGAACACACATGCAGTGACACTGGGTGTGGTTCATGAAAAGAACAGACATGCAATCACACTAGGTGGATCCATGTGTGGTTTGTTTAGAAGAACACACATGCAATCACACTGGTAGATCCATATGTGGTTTGTTTATAAGAACACACATGCAATGACTCTAGCTGTGGTTCATGAAAATAACACACATGTAATGACACTGGTGGATCCATGTGTGGTTTGTGAAAAGAACTAACATGCAATGACACTAGGTGGGTCCATGTGTGGTTTGTTTAGAGGAACAGACATGCAATGACACTGGTGGATCCTTATGTGGTTTGTTTGAAAGAACACACATGCAATGACACTGGGTGTGGTTCATGAAAAGAACAGACATGCAATGACACTGGTGGATCCATGTGTGGTTCATGAGAAGAACAGACATGCAATGACACTGGTGGATCCATGTGTGGTTCATGAAAAGAACTGACATGCAATGATTCTAGCTATGGTTAATGAAAAGAACAGACATGCAATGACACTGGTGGATCCATATGTGGTTTATAGAAGTAACAGACATGCAATGACTCTAGTTGTGATTCATGAAAAGAACAGACATGCAATGACACTGGTGTATCCATGTGTGGTTCATGATAAGAACACACATCCAATGACACTAGTGGATCCTTATGTGGTTCATGAAAAGAACAGACATGTCAGGGGGATGATCCCCGGATACCCCACCCGAGTAAGAAACAGGATAGTCGGTCTCGGCGGTGACCGGATCTGGCCGGACGGATAGAGGGACCGGCTACCACCGATAGACCCTAAAGAGGTAGCTGGATACAACAACGTAGCCGGATCAATCGAGAGGAGACGGGGCGGCGTGCGGCGTCGATTACGCGATGCATGTCTGACGACACAAGACGGCAACCACCGCCCATACCGAAGACTTGGCGTGGGCGACGAACGATGCTTTGTCTAACGATGGGCTCGCCTGGCGTCCACTATACCCTCTCATACACCGATGTGACATACCATGCCGGGTACTGTAGATGACTAGCCGGCTGGGACCCGCCTGTGGGGCCCGCCAGTCGGACTAGCCAGTGATACCCTTGCCTCTCTTCCTATATAAGGATAGGGAGGGCCTCAGTAGAAAGGGTTGGTCTCAGTTCATTTAAGGCAGTAGCTAAAGGATACAGCTCGAGGAGCACTTGTAGCTCGTATATTTCACATAGTCAGATCAAGCAGGAGTAGAGGCTTTACCTCACCATGAGGGCCCCGAACCTGGGTACTTCTTGCGTCTCGCTACGCTCGCTCGTATCCAATCTCGCCTGCGGACGTTGTCGATAGCTTTCCTGCTAGTCCCCACACCTCTATCTAACCTTTTTAGGTATTGTCGTTCCCAATACAACGACAGTTGGCGCCCACCGTGGGGCAGATGGCTTCGACCGGAGTCACATTCCGCACGGGACCCCGCACTTCAGTCGGTGAGCGCGTGGCCTCCGGCCGGGTGCTCACGCTCGGCAAGTTCGACTGCGTCATCGACAACGCCTCCTGCTTCGCCGGAACTTCCTTCCCGGCAAACGGCACCGTTCTGCTATTCGGGGATCTCCCCGTCTACATCGCCACCATCCCGGAGCGTTTCCCTAGGGAAATCGTCTCTGTCGCGGGGCCGCCATGCTCAGGCGGTGGCACCTCCGCCGCACCTTGCGGCGTGGAGGTCATGATGGCCGGATCCAGCTCGCAGCCCCGCCGGCCGCGAGAGCGAGGCATGGATGAGGTCGGAACTTCCGCTCCCTCGCAGCCTCGGAACCCGGTCGAGGATGCCATTGACCGGATCCTGACGCCGGTTACCCTCGGGAATAACCCAGAGGAGAAGGAAGCCAACTTCACCATGGAGAGACAGATCCTCCTCCAGGAGGCCATGGAGCTGGTGGCAGCCCGCAAGCAGCTGGAGATCGCCAGGTGCGAGTATGACCGCGCGCACGGCCTCACCTCGGCTACCATGGAGCCGAGCCGGCACGGCCAGGTACGACGTCGGGGCGGTGAGCTAGGCGGCAGGATGGAGAAGGACGGAGAACCGGACCCGCGCTGCCCTACAGGCCCCACCTCAGACGCCCATCAAGAACTTGCGCCTGGCGCGAAACTGGCAGAAGAACTACTCAGCACGGAGGCGAGGCGAAACCCGCCAGCACGCTCGCGTCCGAGAGCTCCTCGCGTCAGCAGGCCGGCGCCAACCGGCAGACGCAGGAGGACCTTAGCTACTCCAAAGGAAGCAGGCTACCCGCCAACAGCAGGGGCGCACCACGTGACACGCAGCAAGCGTCCTCCCCTAAGCCGGCTAGGGCCCGCAGCAGGCGTCGCAGCTTCGGCAACAGGGGCCAGCCGCGCCAGGAGCAGACGGTCAACAGCAACCCACCACCACCAGCCGGAGCACCCAGACCAGCCGGTTCCCGCCTCTCGGGCCGGGTGGGTGCGCCCAACCCGGATTGTCCGGATGCCTGCGACCGCATCGAGCTGCTCGCTCAAGGACACGTCACGGAGGAGGAAGATTCTACCGGACTAGTTTGTTTCAGACCCCGCATCCGGAACGAGCCGTTTCTGGATAAATTCTCCTGCCGAGACACCCCATCTGGCAATGACATAAAGCCGGAAGACTGGTTGACCGACTATGCCACGGCAGTCAGCATCGCCCACGGGAATAAGCGCACAGCCGTGCGTTACGTCCCTCTCATGCTAACCGGGTCGGCAAGGACCTAGCTCAATAGCCTCGCGCCCAACAGCATCAACACCTGGCCTGATTTCGAGAAGGTTTTCTTCTGCAACTTCAACGGCACGTACAAACGCCTAGGGCGCCCGCGCGACCTGGCCTTGTGCGTCCAGGGCGACCACGAGACCGACCGCGAGTACCTCGCCAAGTGGACGGAGCTCCGCAACACTTGCGAGGGCATCCTGGAGAGCTAGGCCATCGGTTTCTTCATCGAAGGACGCCGAGAGGGCACCATTCTTCGCCACCGGCTACTGTGTGACGAGCCGAAAACCATGGCGGAGCTCATGACGGTTGCCGACCAGTACGCCACGGCAGATGCCGCCATGAAGAAGCCCCTTCGAGTAAACGCAGAAGGCCGCCCGACTCCCACGGAGCCAGCTCGCGACCATCCGAGCAATCCGGCTGGTGAAGCCGGATCCTCCAGACGCCACGGCAACGACAACCGGTTCCACGGGGACCGCCAGGATAGGCAACAGAAGCCTCGCTACCACGCGCGACAGGTCAATGCCGTAGAGGGTGCGCCCGATGCACCGGCTAACGACACAAGAAGGCAGAAGCCTTGGCTCACCTTCGACCAGATGATTGACGGCCCATGCAAGTGGCATAGCGGTCCCTTCAAACCGGCTACGCACACCACCCGGAACTGCAGCTGGACTCGCCAGCTAAAGGACCAGGGCAACCAGCCTCGTCTCCCGCCTCCCCCACCACCAACTAGGGGAGCCAGTGATGCTGGTAACGGCGGCGACAGCGGCAACAACAACAACGGCTACCCCTAGCCGCACACCGCCTACCACATCTTCGAGACGGAGTAGGACGACAAGCACAGCCGCAGGCGACGCTCCAAGGAGGTCAACGCCATCGTTTCTCCGGTCCCCCAGTACCTGAACTGGTCGGAAACCCCCATCACCTGGAGCCGGGCAGATTAACCGAAGCATCTGCCGACTCCCGGGGGATATGCCATGGTGCTCGACCCCCTCATCGTCTCCAACGCGTGCACCTGCCGATTTTCACGCGTCCTCATCGACGGAGGCAGCAGCCTCAACCTCCTCTACCAGTCCTCGCTGGAGAAGCTGGGCATTCGCGAAAGCGACCTGCGCCCGACTACCACGACGTTCCACGGTGTACTGCCAGGGCCAGCCTGCGCTCCGCTGGAAAAAATCCAGCTGGACGTCATATTTGGGACCGAGGAGAACTTCCGCCGCGAACCAATATGGTTCGAGGTGGTAAATTTGACGAGCTCCTACCACGCTCTCCTCGGACGCCCCGCCCTCGCCAAGTTTATGGCCGTCCCCCACTACGCATACCTCATGACGAAGATGCCAGGACCCCACGGCGTGATCACCGTCGCCGGCTGCTTCAGGCGATCGATGGAGTGCACCTCAGTCGGTTCCAAACTAGCAGAGGCCCTCATCATAGCCGAAGAAAAGCGCGCGATCATGCGCAATGTGGCCATGGCCCAGCAGGACATTCCGGCTAGTAGCAAACTGGCTGGAGAAGGAGCTTTCCAGCCGGCAAAGGAGACGAAGAGGATCCTGCTCGACCCCTCCGACCCGACTAAGTTCGTCACCATTGGTGCCGGCTTGGACAGCAAATAGGAAGGCGCGCTCGTTGACTTCCTCCATGAGAATCGGAACATCTTCGCATGGTCTCCCAAAGACATGCCGGGTGTGCCGAGGGAGTTCGCCGAGCACTCACTTCATGTGCGTCCGGATACCAAGCCGGTCAAGCAACCTTTGCGCCGGTTCGCAGAAAAGAAGAGAAAGATAATCGGTGACGAGATCACCCGGCTCCTCGCAGCTGGGTTCATCATGGAAGTGTACCACCCGGACTGGCTGGTGAACCCAGTCCTGGTGTTGAAAAAGAACAAGACCTGGCGCATGTGTATCGACTACACCAGCCTGAACAAGGCATGCCCGAAAGACCCCTTCGCCTTGCCCCGTATCGATCAGGTCATCGATTCCACGGCCGGCTGTGACTTGTTGTCTTTTCTAGATTGTTATTCTGGATACAATCAGATCCGGCTAAACCCGGCTGATCAGATTAAGACATCATTTATCACCCCCTATGAGGCTTTCTGCTATGTAACCATGCCTTTCGGCCTAAAGAACGCATGCACCACTTATCAGCGATGTATGCAGAAATGCTTGCACTCGCAGATAGGCCGAAACATGCACACTTACGTGGATGACGTGGTCATCAAGACCAAGGAAAAGCGCACCCTCCTCGAGGACCTGCGAGAAACATTTGGCAACCTCCGCCAGTACCAGATGAAGCTGAACCCAGAAAAATGCGTCTTCGGAGTACCATCCGGCCAGCTACTCGGTTTCCTCGTATCTCAGCGAGGCATCGAAGCAAATCCGGAGAAGATCGAGGCCATCGAAAGGATGCAACCGCCCAAGAACCTGCTTGGAGTCCAGAAGTTCACCGGATGCCTGGCTTCCCTTAGTCGTTTCATCAGCCGGCTGGGGGAGAAGGCACTTCCGTTGTACCAGCTGATGAAAAAGACGGACAAGTTCTCCTGGACTTCGCAGGCCGACACCGCGTTTCACGACCTCAAGCGCATGTTGCCCATAGCGCCGGTTCTAGCCACACCGGCTAGCAAGGAGCTGATGTTGCTCTATATAGCAGCCACCAGTCGGGTCGTCAGCGTCGTCCTGGTGGTGGGGCGCCCCGAGGAAGGCAAGGCCTAGCAAGTTCAGAGACCCGTCTACTACCTCAGCGAGGTTCTCTCCCTCTCCAAGCAGAACTACCCCCACTACCAAAAGATGTGCTACGGCATGTACCTAGCATGCAAGAAGCTCAAGCACTACTTCCAGGAGCACCCGATCAAGGTCGTGTGCACTGCACCCCTTTCGGAAATCATCGGCAACAAGGATGCCACCGGCCGGGTCGCTAAATGGGCCATCGAGCTTGCCGCCTACTCCATCCAGTACGAGCCCCGGCTCACGATCAAGTCACAAGCGATGGCGGACTTCCTCGTCGACTGGGCCGATACCCAGTATCTCCCACCGGTTCCGGATTCGGACCACTAGAAGATGCACTTCGACGGGTCGAAGATGCTCGAGGGCTTGGGAGCCGGCATCGTGCTCACCTCGCCCAAGGGAGACCGGCTGGAGTACGTGTTGCAGATCCACTTCAAGGCCTCCAACAACGTGGCGAATCTGAGGCATTGGCGCGCACGGGCTCCGGCTGGCCAAAATCGGCGTCAACCGGATCACGTGCTTGGCGATTCGGACTGGTGGTACAACAAGTATCCGGAATGGGGCCAGAGATGCCAACATGGCCCTCTAGCGGTTCCACATCCGAGCTCAGCTCCTCCTTCGACGGTGTGAATTTCATCACGTCCCCGCACCAACAACGAGGCAGCCGACGCTCTCCAAGATAGGGTCCACCAGGCAGGCCATCCGCCGAGGTCTCCACTGAGCACCTCGCAAGCCATCCATCAACCCGTTGCGGAATCAGATTCCATCATCTGGGTGGGAGGCGTCGGCAGCCGGGGCAGCGGCCGGGCAGCGGAGCCACCAAAGAAGAAAACTCGTGCCAACTCCGGCCAGGCGGTGCCCTCCGGCTCGCAGGACCCAGGGGCTACCGGCTCGCCTAGTGGCTCAGGGGCTGCCACCCCGGACATCCCACCCGGACAGCCCACCGACACCCGGCAATGGGAGGGCAGGCGTCCTCGTCATCCGGAAGTGCCATCCTGGGCACAGCCCTTCATGAACTACATCGCCAACAGCGAACTCCCGGATGACGAGGTGGAGGCCAGACAAATCCGACACCGCGCGCATACATACACCATCATAAACGGCGAGCTATACAAGCGCAGTGTATCCAGTATCTTCCAAAGATGTGTCGACGTAGACACAGGCTACCGGCTACTCAAGGACATCCACCAGGGTGAGTGCGGGCACCACGCTTCGTCAAGGGCGATAGTCGCCAAGGCGTTTCGCCACGGCTTCTATTGGCCCACCGCCCTCGAGGATGCCGAGCAGCTGGTCCACGCGTGCAAGGGGTGCCAACGCTTCGGGCAGCTCAGGCACATGCCAACCTCGGTGCTCAAGACCATACCGATCACCTGGCCCTTCGCAGTTTGGGGACTCGACATGGTCGGGCCCTTCAAGCAAGCTCGCGCGGGAATGACCCACCTGCTGGTAGCGGTGGACAAGTTCACAAAGTGGATCGAGGCCAAGCCTATCCGGAAGCTGGACGGGGCGACGGTGGTTACCTTCTTCACCGATAACATCAACCGCTTCGGCTACCCCAATAGCATCATCACCGACAATGGCACGAACTTCGCCAAGGGGGCCTTCGCCCGGTTCTGCAGCAACAAGGGCATCCGGCTAGACCTCACCTCCGTCGCACATCCATAGTCCAACGGGCAGGTCGAACGAGCAAACGGCTTGGTGCTAGCCGGCATCAAACCACGTCTCATCGAGCCGTTGGAGCGATCACCCGGATGCTGGATCGAGGAACTTCCGGCTGTGCTATGGAGCCTCCGCACCACACCGAATAGGTCAACCGGCTACACACCATTCTTCCTGGTCTCCGGATCGGAAGTCGTCCTCTCCGCCGACATCGAATTCGACTCCCCCCGCAAGCTCCTCTATGACGAGTAGGCCAACAAGGAGGCGCGGGAGGACGGGGTAGATCTCCTGGAGGAGGCCCGCGAGCTGGCCCTGTCCAGATCCGCCATGTACCAGCAGCGACTACGTCGCTACCATTCCAGCCGGATTCGCCCAGTCGCATTCCGCAAGGGTGACCTGGTTCTCCGGCTGGTGCAAGACACGAAGGGCATGCACAAGCTATCACCACTCTGGGAGGGCCCCTACATCATCAGCCGGGCGCTGCCCAACGACTCTTACTACCTCATCGACGCGCAACAGCCACGCAAGAACAAGATGGACAAATCGGACGAGGAGACCGAACGTCCTTGGAGCAGCCCCTGCTGCCGTTTACACCTAGTCGCCAAAAAGTGTATGTATCCCGAAAACCTCATAAATAAAAATGCGGACTCCCACGAGAATCTCGGGGGCTCCTTCTGGAAATGTGTGCGTACCTGTTCTCCGATTAAAATTTTCTGGCTCCAGCCACCCCTACCCGGGGGCTCGCCGGCTAGCCCGGCCTGTTAAACCAACAAACCGGCTAAGTAGTGTGCGATGATGTCAGAGGCCCACTCTTCGTCTCAGCTACAGACCGCAACCCGGCTGTCCTGCTAGCAAGAGCAAAAGCCCGAGGCATCCCACATGAAAAACGGGGAAGAGGCGTGACAGATCGGGCGTCCCGGCCCCGCAACTAGCTCAAACCAATCCAGCTGCTAAGCCGCTAGTACCGTGCGTAATGTACTGTCAGCTCCCTTCGATTCCGGCTGCAGACCGCAACCCGGCTGTCCGGCAGGGCCTTGCGAAAACAGCAGAACACACGAGAAAGCGACTAAGTGCCTAGAAAGGAGCAAGCCAGTTTTTGAAAAAATAAGCCGTTTCCCGGCTACGATTTGACGGACTAACCTATTAACCTATGAAGATGTATGTTTATGCATATGTGCGTTCTTGTCCGACTACTTCGAGTCAGAATTCAGGAGAAGGAAAGAAGATTCAAAGCCCTTGCCTTCATCAAGCGCTCCGAATCTCGGGGGCTACACCCACTGGGTGCGCTCACGCGCCCCCAGTGGAGTCTTGTAGTTCCTGGCCGACTAAGGGCGTTTAGCCGGCAGTTCGGAGCCCAGGTGAGGGCAAGGGCGGGAGCAATAAAAGACAAGAAAGATTCGAAGCACACAGCTCGCCCGGCTACTCCGAATCTCGGGGGCTACAGTGGAGTGCGCTCGCCGCCCATCGAATGATGGTTCCCGGTGAAGGCGTCCACCCGGCAAAGCAGCCGGCCGGGCGAGGCGGTCGGGTAAGTTAGAAGAACGGGAAGAACAAGGAAGATTCAAGCACACAGCTCGCCATGACTACTCCGAATCTCGGGGGCTACATCCAGTGGGTGCGCTGGCGCGCCCCCACTGGAGGTGTAGTTCATCCGGCTAAAAGTGTGTAGCCGGACGAGGATAGCCGGGCGAAGTGAGCCGGCAAGGATATTAAAGGAAAACTCAAGACACAAATAAAGGAAGACTCAAGAATTCAATGTTAACAAGCAAAAGGGAGACGAAGCTCCCGAGAGTTACCCGGCATCAAAGATAGCCGGTACAGACAGACAACTTTCACGATAATCTAGAACAAGACAAATACACCCGGCATCCCGGGGCAACAGCTAAACGGCAGGGCCTTTGCCGTGGGGACGCTCCTGGCTGGCAGATGCTAGAGGCGGGGGCGGAGCCACAGCGCTTGTTCTGGCTCCGGCGCTGGCAGACGGCGGCACCGAGGACTCCGCATCCGGAGTGTCGGGGGACTCCGAGTCAGAGAGCACCTCGTCCGGATCCACGTAGTCGGCGATCTTGATGGCGGACCCACGAAGCTCCGGATGGGCTTGGCGGATGGCGGCAAGATCGGCTCCGGCGCGGAAGCCCCCATCGATCTTCTCGACACGAGCATCCTTGTACTAGGAAAGCATCAGCGCGAGGGCCATCTCCGCTCCACCCCGCGCCGCTAGATCCCGCAGCCGGTCCACCGCAGCCGGCACCTCTCCCACCTTCGTCGCTAGCTGCGCCATCGTCTCTAGAACCGGAGCCTCCGGCCACATAAAGGAGAAGATGTCCCGCGCCGCCTGACGAAGCTTCGTGGCCTCCTCGCCAAGAAGAACGACGAGCTCCTGAGCCGTTGGCTATGCTCCCGGCCAGTTCTCCTGCAGCCGGTTGTAGGCCAGCAGGTCTATGCCGGGGTAAAAGGCTGTCAGAAAAGAGCAGTCAAATCCGGCTACCGGATCCGGAAAGAAAAGAAGACGGAAGAAAGAACTCACCTTTGGCAGTATGGCCGAGTTGTATCAGCTCCTCCACCAGTGCCTTCTCCTTGACCGCTAGCCGTTTTATCTCCTTCTCTTGGTCCTTGTTCTGGGCCTCGAGAAGGGAGAACGCTTCGGCCCGGCTAGCGGCGGCGTCGCTCGCTCAGCGGTAACCTCCAAGTCGTCTACTCGCGTGCGATCCTTGTTACGCAAGCAACGTGGAGTTGGACCTGCTCAGCTCGTTCGCTTTCTTCAGCGATCGATCTAGCGCTGAGGCGCCTACAAACGCAACGGTACTATTAAAAAAAAAAAAGAGAGCCAGGCGGATGAGGCGGACTTACTCTGCGAGGTCCTGTTGGCTGCAGCAAGCTTCTGCTCCAGCGTCCGGTTCCCGCCGGCTGTGGCCTCAAGCAGCCGGATCTCCTTAACCGCCAGCTTAAGCGTGGCGGCAAGATCCGACAGCGAAGCGGCGGAAGAGGCGTCGTCGTCCATGGCGTTGACGGCCAAGGACTCCTTCACCGCGAGCACCGCCGTCTGCCACTCCTCCCCGAGCGCCTCGTCGGAGTCGTCGTCGCCTACCACGACAAGCTCCTTGCCAGTAGCCCCCCGCGCGCCCGTGGAGGAACCTTCCGGCTGGGGACCCTCCGGCTGGGAGGGGGCAGCCTTCTCGGCTTGAGGAGGAGAAGGAGGCTGCGCCTCAGAGGAAGGGGAGGCGCCGGTTGGATCAGTCGGGGCGCGAGACGGCGACCCGGCTGGCGTCCGAGCCGGGCACGCGGCACCGAAAGAAACCAGTGCGCTAAAGAGAAAGAAGAAAAGACAAGAGCAAAACAGGCTAAAGTCAGAAAAACAAGGACAGGGAAAAACAAACAGAAAGCACCGAGGGGGGAGGAAGAAAAACGTACCCCGGCAAACTAGGGGCGGCCCTTTCTTCCGGCCAAGACGGCTTGGCGGCAGGGCGCTAGTTCGGCCCCTCTTCGGAGCCGGCTCCTCCGCCGCAGGCCGTCGGGAGCCGGAATGGCCGGAGCCGCTCCTGGCTTTGCCCGCCCGTCCGCCCGCGGCTCCACGGTCGGCCCGGCATCCTCCTCCTCGTGCACCTCCGTGTGCGGGTCGGCGACCGGCTCGTCGTTCCGGCTGGGGAAGGCATCGCCGTCCCCATCCGACTCCTTGCCGGATCGCCGAGCACGTGGCTCGGGCAAGTCCGGCGCGAACACCTCGAGAGGAGCGTCGCCCTCCTCACGAAGGATGCAGGGGAAGATCTGGAAAATGCAAAAGGGTCAGCCAGACAGAACAAGGGAATAACAGAGGGAATAAGCAAAAATTCCGGCTACAAGAACTTACGGGGCGGTTCTCCAGTAGGCGCCAGTTGAACTTCCAGTTCTCGGCGGTACTCTGATCGTCCACAACCACTCCTTCAAGTTGTGGTAGCGGGGATCGCGGCACGAAAGCCGGGTCGGGTCCAGCCGGCCGGAATAGAAGCACATCTTGTGTGCCCGCTACTGGAGCGGCATCATCAGCCGGGACATCCAGCTAAGGGTGATGTCTCGACCGGTTAGCTCGCAGGTGACAAGAGAGCGCATGCGTGCCAGCATCGCGTCCGTCTCCGCCTTGTCGCCATAGACCTTCAAGTCCCAATTTTGCCGGCTGGACTCGACGTCTTGGAAGGCCGGCAGGTTTATCCGGTCGATGCCGGTGACGTTCTTGACATAAAAGTACGACTGCTGCCACAGCCGTACCGTGTCCTAGAGCAAGAACTTCAGGTAGCCGGATTGGGAGCGGGAGTATATGGAGGCGCCGCCGCAGACGACTAGCGGGCCCTTCGTGTACTAGACCTGCGGCCGAACTCGGAAGAGCCGGCAGAAGAGCCCGAGATCCGGCTGGATCCCGAGGTAGCTCTCGCAGAAAGCCATGAAGTGCGCCAGCGTTCCGATGGCGTTGGCACCGAGGTGGTGGAGGCGGAGGTCGAAGAAGGCCAGAAACGTGAGGAAGAAGGGATGCAGCGCCATGAATCGCCAGTCGAGGAAGATCACGCGCTCCCCCTCCGCCGCATGCGGCGACTCTTCCCCCACCGGCGCCAACCGCACCGCCACCTCCTCCGCCGACGGGAGGACGCGGGTCGCGTGGTACTTCGCAATCTGATCCTCGATGACGGAGGAGCCGCACCAGGCTCCACGGTCAGCGGCCATTTTCGGCTGAGGAGAAGGAGCAGCAACGGAGGAGTGACGGTGGCCCGTAGCATCGACGGCGGCGAGTGGGCGGTGCAGAGGGCAAGAGCACGGGAGCAGCAGCACACGAGAAGGAGAGGAGGATTGCAGCGAGGGAGCGAAGGAAAAGAACTGCCTCCCCCGCGGCCATCCCTCTAAAGGACCGGAAGTGCAACCGTCGGCGGGGCCATGTGGCGCGCATCCGGGCGACCCACATCCCAACCGCCGCCTAGATCCCGTGTGCGGGGCGGGATACATGTAAGATCTGGGGCCGGAAACCGGCGCCCGAACAAGCGGTTCCCGGCGGCGGCGACGGGACGTTACGCTGCCCACCGCAGAGCGATGATGGCGCATGCGCGCGTGGCCGGCGTCAGCACTGACGTCACGGGTAGCGCAACCGCCAGGCTCAGCCGGATAAAATTCGAAAAGCAAAAGGGAGCGCGCATTTTCGCCAAGGCGGAATCCACACGCTTCGGGGCTAGTGTCGAGGGATGATCCCGGATACCCCAAGTAAGAAATAGGACGATCGGTCTCGGCGGTGACGGATCTGGCCGGATAGGCAGGAGGACCGCTACCACCCGTAGCAGACCACGAAGAGGTAGCGGATACAACAACGTGGCGGATCCAATTAGAGGGACGGACGACGGCGTGCTGTCGACGGTATGCCTGTCTGACGACAAGACGGGCAACCACCGCCCATACCGAAGATTGGCGTGGGCGGCGGAGCGATGGCCTGTCTTGACGACGGCGGGCTCGCATGGCGTCCATCGTGCCTCGGCAGCCATACCGCTCATACACCGATGTGACATACCATGCCGGGTACTGTAGATGACTAGCCGGCTGGGACCCGCCTGTGGGGCCTGCCAGTCGGACTAGCCAGTGAGACCCTTGCCTCTTTTCCTATATAAGGAAAGGGAGGGCCTTTGTAGAAAGGGTTGGTCTCAGTTCATTTAAGGCAGTAGCTAAAGGATATAGCTCGAGGAGCACTTGTAGCTCGTATATTTCACATAGTCAGATCAAGCAGGAGTAGGGGCTTTACCTCACCACGAGGGCCCAAACCTGGGTACTTCTTGCGCCCGCTACGCTCGCTCGTATCCAATCTCGCCTGCGGACACCGTCAATAGCTTTCCTGCTAGTCCCCACACCTCTATCTAACCTTTTTAGGTACTGCCGTTCCCAATACAACAACAAGACATGAAATGACACTGGTGGATCCTTATGTGGTTTGTTTAGAAAAACACACATGCAATGACACAGGGTGTGGTACATGAACGAACAGACATGCAATGACACTGGTGGATCCTTATGTGGTTTGTTTAGAAGAACACACATGCAATGACACTGGTGTGGTTCATGAAAACAACAGACAAGCAATGACACTGGTGGATCCTTATGTGGTTTGTTTAGAAGAACACACATGCAATGACACTGGTGGCTCCTTATGTGGTTTGTGAAAAGAATAGACATGCAATGACTCTGTCTGTGGTTGATAAGAAGAACATACATGCAATGACACTGGTGGATCCATGTGTGGTTTGTGAAAAGAACAAACATGTAATCACACTAGGTGGATCCATGTGTGGTTTGTGGAAAGAACAGACATGCAATGACTCCAGCTGTGGTTCATGAAAAGAACACACATGCAATGACACTGGTGGATCCATGTGTGGTTTGTGAAAAGAACAGACATGCAATCACACTAGGTGGATCCATGTGTGGTTTGTTTAGAAGAACACACATGCAATGACTCTAGCTGTGGTTCATGAAAAGAACACACATGCAATGACATTGGTGGATCATGTGTGGTTCATGAAAAGAATAGACATGCAATGACACTGGTGGATCCTTATGTGGTTTGTTTAGAGGAACATACATGCAATGACACTGGGTGTGGTTCATGAAAAGAACAGACATGCAATGACACTGGTGGATCCTTATGTGGTTTGTTTAGAAGAACACACATGCAATGACACTGGTGGATCCTTGTGTGGTTCATGAAAAGAACACACATGCAATGACACTGGTGGATCCATGTGTGGTTCATGAAAAGAATAGACATGCAATGACACTGGTGGATCCTTATGTGGTTTGGTTAGAGGAACAAACATGCAATGACACTGGGTGTGGTTCATGAAAAGAATAGACATGCAATGACACTGGTGGATCCATGTGTTGTTCATGAGAAGAACAGACATGCAATGACACTGGTGGATCCATGTGTGGTTCATGAAAAGAACTGACATGCAATGACTCTAGCTGTGGTTCATGAAAAGAACAGGCATGCAATGACACTAGTGGATCCAAATGTGGTTTGTGGAAGTAACAGACATGCAATGACTCTAGCTGTGATTCATGAAAAGAACATACATGCAATGACACCTATGGATCCATGTGTGGTTCATGAGAAGAACACACATCCAATGACACTGGCGGATCCTTATGTGGTTCATGAAAACAACAGACATGCAATGACACTGGTGGATCCTTATGTGGTTTGCTTAGAAGAACACAGATGCAATGACACTGGGTGTGGTCCATGAAAATAATAGACATGCAATGACACTGGTGGATCCATGTGTGGTTCATGAGAAGAACAGACATGCAATGACACTGGTGGATCCATGTGTGGTTCATGAAAAGAACTGACATGCAATGACTCCAGCTGTGGTTCATGAAAAGAACAGACATGCAATGACACTGGTGGATCCATGTGTGTTTCATGAGAAGAACACACATCCAATGACACTGGTGGATCCTTATGTGGTTCATGAAAAGAACAGACATGCAATGACACTGGTGGATCCTTATGTGGTTTGTTTAGAAGAACACACATGCAATGACACTGGGTGTGGTTCATGAAAGAACAGACATGCAATGACACTGGTGGATCCTTATGTGGTTTGTTTAGAAGAACACACATGCAATGACACTGGTGTGGTTCATGAAAAGAATAGACATGCAATGACACTGGTGGATCCTTATGTGGTTTGTTTAGAAGAACAGACATGCAATGACACAGGTGGATCCATATGTGGTTTGTGAGAAAAACAGACATGCAATGACTCTGGCTGTGGTTCATGAGAAGAACACACATGCAACGACACTGGTGGATCCATGTGTGGTTTGTGAAACGAACAGACATGCAATCGCACTAGGTGGATCCATTTGTGGTTTGTGGAAAGAACAGACATGCAATGACATTGGTGGATCATGTGTGGTTCATGAAAAGAACAGACATGCAATGACATAGGTGGATCCTTATGTGGTTTGTTTAGGGGAACAAACATGCAATCACACTGGTGGATCCTTATGTGGTTTGTTTGGAAGAACACACATGCAATGACTCTAGCTATGGATCATGAAAAGAACACACATGCAATGACACTGGTGGATCCATGTGTGGTTTGTGAAAAGAATTGACATGCAATGACACTAGGTGAATCCATGTGTGGTTTGTTAAGAGGAACAGACATGCAATGACACTAGTAGATTCTTATGTGGTTTGTTTAGAAGAACACAGATGCAATGACACTGGGTGCGGTTCATGAAAAGAACAGACATGCTATGACACTGGTGGATCCTTATGTGGTTTGTTTAGAATAACACACATGCAATGGCACTAGTGTGGTTCATGAAAAGAACAGACATGCAATGACACTGGTGGATCCTGATATGGTTTGTTTAGAAGAACACACATGCAATGACACTGGTGGATCCTTATGTGGTTTGTGAGAAGAACAGACATGCAATGACTCTGGCTGTGGTTCATGAGAAGAACACACATGCAATGACACAGGTGGATCCATGTGTGGTTTGTGAAAAGAACAGACATGCAATCACACTAGGTGGATCCATGTGTGGTTTGTGGAAAGAACAGACATGCATTGACTCCAGTTGTGGTTCATGAAAAGAACACACATGCAATGACACTGGTGGATCCATGTGTGGTTTGTGAAAATAACAGACATGCAATCACACTAGGTGGATCCATGTGTGGTTTGTTTAGAAGAACACACACGCAATGACTCTAGCTGTGGTTCATGAAAAGAACACACATGCAATGACACTAAGTGGATCCATGTGTGGTTCATGAAAAGAACAGACATGCAATGACACTAGGTGTGGTTCATGAAAAGAACAGACATGCAATGACACTGGTGGATCCTTATGTGGTTTGTTTAGAAGAAGACACATGCAATGACACTGGGTGTGGTTCATGAAAAGAACAGACATGCAATGACACTTGTGGATCCTTATGTGGTTTGTTTAGAAGAACACACATGCAATGACACTAGGTGTGGTTCATGAAAAGAACAGACATGCAATGACACTGGTGGATCCTTATGTGTTTTGTTTAGAAGAACACACATGCAATGACACTGGTGGATCCTTATGTGGTTTGTGAGAAGAACAGACATGCAATGACTCTGGTTGTGGTTCATGAGAAGAACACACATGCAATGACACTGGTGGATCCATGTGTGGTTTGTGAAAAGAACAGACATGCAATCACACTGGTTGTGGTTCATGAGAAGAACACATATGCAATGGCATTGGTGGATCCTTATGTGGTTTGTTTAGAGGAACATACATGCAATGACACTGGTGTGGTTCATGAAAAGAACAGACATGCAATGACACTGGTGGATCCATATGTGGGTTGTGAAAAGAATAGACATGCAATCACACTAGGTGGATCCATGTGTGGTTCATGAGAAGAACACACATGCAATGACACTGGTGATATGTGGTTTGTGAGAAGAACAGACATGCAATGACTCTAACTGTGGTTAATGAAAAGAGCAGACATGCAATCACACAGGTGGATCCATGTGTGGTTTATGAGAAGAACACACATCCAATAAACTCTAGTGGATCTATCTTGGCATAATTTGATGTATTCCACGATGTATTTCATTGTACAAGACACTTTCCATTTTTATACTACTCAGTTTTGCCCTTGGTTTTATGTGGTACTACTTAGTTTTGCCCCCCTCTCTCTATCTTTCATAGAAGCCCAAACCTATGCTCACCCTGTCTGCTACTCCTTGATTGGTTGTTATAGTTATCACGCGGATCGTGCGCACCAACCGTTGATTCTGTGCGATCCAACGATGATCGTTGCACACGTCGTGCCCTTCACAGTACAGCGTGAGACAGCACGGACGTCTCCCTCAGCGAGACTTCTACAGGAAGGAACACAATGCCGTCCATGGAAATAGTCGTCGAGCGGTCATATCAAGTTTAATCAAGTCTGAAAAGCCTACTACTGCTACTACAACACATGCACCGGGCAACGGGGTCATCGTGTGCACGATTGTCGACAGGACGCTGCAATTTATTGCAACTTGATTTTAATAAGGCATATCCCATTTTTACGTAGCACTCTCAATCTCACTTTTAACTGGGCCCTACCGCTAGTAACTTCCATGAGTCAAGGGCGCCCCTCGAGTAGATCTAACGTTGCTAGAAATTGCTTCTGCGCCACTTGCATGCATTGGAATCGAGGTCTACCATGAGCGTTTTTTCAATGCAGCTCTAAAGTGTAGATCGTGGCTGTTTCAAAAAAAAGGAACCCAAAAAAAGGGTGGAGATCGTGGTAGCCCCCGCCCACCACACGTGTCCACTCGAGGACTATGAATGGTCTGGTGTTTATAACCCCCTCGACCTTCTTCTTCCATGAGCTCGTGTCATTTTCCCCCAGTCTGTCTAGTCCCAAGACCCTAATCTACACCTACCGCGCGCGCCGAAGCTCCCTCACTTGCACTACCTCCTTCCCTTGGTGCACCATGAATCGTACACGTGGAGATGAGCTGGAGGTAAAGCTAGTTGAAGGCGCAACAGCAGATGGCTCGGTCGTTGCCAAGCAGGCGGAGGCGTCTTCTCCGGGCACGAATGCCGCTCGTCGCCGCGCCATCGAGGGTGCGAGCTCATCCATCCCGCCAGTAGTCGTCGCTGCCGAGCAGCAGGTGGTAGCCATCGCTGCCGAGCAGCAGGTGGTAGCCGTCACTGCCGAGCAGGAGGTGGCCGACAACGTCGTGGTGCCAGCGGCAGATCTGGATGGGGGGCAGGCGGCAGGCGGAGGCAATCCGGTGCTCTACATCAACGACCCAATCGTCGTACAAGAAATCTTATATGCAATCGCGGAGAATGACGAGTTTGAGAAGGAGGTCCCTGATGCGGAGTCTGAGGTACTACATTGCTAGCTTCTCTAGTCGCAGCCGTAGTTTTTACTGTTCATACATAGGATTTGCTCAATCGTGTACAGATTCTTTTGCTCTTGAATTAGGGTAGTATATATATGGTTCGATCCGTCGATTGATGCATCTGCCATCTAGTCACAAAACCCCAATATGCTCATCTGCCATCTAGTTGAGTTTGCTAGTTGAGTGTTGATTTTGATACACAGCAGGCCTATAACATTACATTTCTATTCCTTACTGAGCCCAATGATTCAATTTTGTCCCAAAATAGTGCAAGGGCATCTGATGGTGTTGTTTTCTTAGGGATGGTTAGTGAACCTCAGGCAGCAATGCACATAAATAATATAGGTTGTGTTGTTGGTATTTTGGTTCTCCGACTCCATCGCTGAAAAAAATGAGGCCCTAATTTTTCTAATCGATGTAATATTTGTATTGTTTCTGATCTATGAATGCGTTGTATGATGCATATGTATATCCCTGAATATTGTTTTGTACGATTACATTTCAATTTCTTATTGTGGCCAATGATTCAAATTTGCCCCAAAGAGAGGCAGACACATTGGTGTCAGATTTTTTCAGGGATGAGTGAGCGAACCTGGGACCATGTACAAGATCAATATAAGCTGTGCAATTGTTACTTGGTTCGCTTACGCCATCTCTGTAGAAACTGATGAGGCTGCAATCTTTATTCTACATTCATAGAACTATGATATTTGAATTATCTATTCCATGCATTCATAGTGTATAAGAATTACATTTTAGTTTGTCACCGAGGCCGATGAATGAAATTTGCCCCAAAAGAGTTCAAGGGGAGACATGTATGATGGTGTCGTGTTTTAGGGATGGGTTTGTGAACCTGAGGCAGCAATGCACACAAACAATATAGGTTGTGTTGTTGGTACTTTGGTTCTCCAACTCCATCTCTAAAACAAATTATGAGGCCCTAGATTTATTCTCATATGGAACTACATATATGAACCTTGATTTGTTTTTGATCTTTTATTGATTGGTATGATGCATATGTATATGAATGGTTTTGATCATAAGTATTTTTAACATGTACCTAAAGATTAATTGTTTGGTTTTTTATTTATAATTACAATATTTAGGCTTGTTTTTGTACCTAAGTATGTATATCCCTGAATATTGTTTTGTATGATTACATTTCAATTTCTTATTGTGGCCAATGATTCAAATTTGCCCCAAAGAGAGGCAGACACATTGGTGTCAGATTTTTTCAGGGATGAGTTAGCGAACCTAGGGCCATGTACAAGATCAATATAAGTTGTGCAAGTATTACTTGGTTCGCTTACGCCATCCCTGTAGAAACTTATGAGGCTGCAATCTTTATTCTACATTCATAGAACTATGATATTCGAATTATCTATTCTATGCATTCATAGTGTATAAGAATTACATTTTAGTTTGTCGCCGAGGCCGATGATTGAAATTTGCCCCAAAAGAGTTCAAGGGGAGACATGTATGATGGTGTCATGTTTTAGGGATGGGTTGGTGAACCTGAGGTATATTGCACATAAACAATATAGGTTGTGTTGTTGGTACTTTGGTTCGCTAACTCCATCTCTGAAACAAATTATGAGGCCCTAGATTTATTCTCATATGGAACTACATATATGATCCTTGAATTGTTTCTGATCTTTTAATGATTGGTATGATGCATATGTATATGAATGGTTTTGATCATAAGTATTTTTAACATGTACCTGAAGATTAATTGTTTGGTTTTTTATTTATAATTACAATATTTAGGCTTATTTTTGTACCTGACTATGTATATCCCTGAATAATGTTTTGTATGATTACATTTCAATTTCTTATTGTGGCCAATGATTCAAATTTGTCCCAAAAGAGAGGCAGACACATTGCTGTCAGATTTTTTCAGGGATGAGTTAGTGAACCTGGGGCAATGTACAACAACATTACAGGTTATGCAATTGTTACTTGGTTCACTGACTCCATCCCCGAAGAAACTTATGAGGCCCCTAGATTTATCCTACATTCACTCTGATGCAATTATTTGCCATTGTGTTGAGATAAAATGATATATGAACCGATCAAACTATTGCTGAGATGCTTTATCTTTGATATCCACGGATATATTGTCTTACATATACATGTTGTCAATTCTTGAGTTGTAATACAATTCAATCATATGTATGAGTTCTAAGTTATGTTCTTAAAAATCAACAGGAGGATGATGATGAAGTGGACGATAGCAAGGTATCTAGGGACAACAAGAGCCGCTACGTGCTAAGGCGGTTACGGTGAGGGCTAATCCGTTTCCACCATAGGGGGACACTGTTTTGCCCATTCTGTGGCAGAGCAATCAACGTGGACCTCAACAGCATGATCCAGCACGCGGAGGGCGTTGGCAGAGGCGGAGGCAGAAGCCATAGGCCGATTACCTTGGCGCGGCACGTAGCCTACGGCAAATTCCTCCGGGAGTATGTCAGGACTGGCCTGTATCCCATCGACTAGGTTGTCGCTGCCTCCTACTAATAAACCCCTGCCTTGCTAGGCGTCTCCATGTCCCAGCCTCCTGCTGCCGCCCCTTCTTTTATTTTGTTTTAGTTAATTATTACTTGTGTGTGGCATGTAAGACAATATATCCGTGGTGTCTCTGGTAAACCTTCTATATTAATCTACTCTTTTATATGGAGTGCCTTAAAATTTCTAGTGTTCAATTATATTACTGATCATGCTCATGCATACTACAAAATATTTCTAGTGCTCGATTATATTATAATTGTCAAGGAATACATCAACAAGTTAAATTGGTCGAAATTTTGTATTGAAGTAACTAAATGATCTCACATCGGCGGTGGACGTTGGCAGAAGCCGAAGGCATCAGCCGAAGACCTTGGAGCGGCACGCAGTCTTCAGCAAATTCCTTGCAGGTTTAACAACGGGTTGCCGCCACCCAGCTCCGAATTCGCCTACAGGTCCAACATGACAGAACTTGAGCTACCACAGAGACCTCGGCAGAGGTGGCAGAATTGGTGCGGGTGCAACCACGGCGACGGCGAGCTCGGATTCTAGAGGAGGAAAACAGAACCGAGCATGGTCAACACGGTGACAGATCTAACCGGGAACCAATTCTCATCCCCGCACCGTGCCATGGGTGCATCCATGGTGAGGGCAAGCTCCGACTCGGGATGGGGAGGAGAGCGGGGCTGAGCAGGTTCGTCATGTCCCAGCTCTGCGTCATGGCCGCGACCATAGTTTGCCGCTCCAGGGAAGAAGAAGACGCGTAATGGATGCAGGCGCCAACGCTGCAAGCCTACAGGGAGGAGAGCTGGGCTGAGCAGGTTCGTCCATGTCCCAGCTCCATGCCATGGCTGCGATGCCCCACAGATTACCGCTCCGGGGAAGAAGAAGACGCGTAATGGATGCAGGCGCCAACGTTGCAAGCCTAATTGACACCTAAGCGACGGGAGCGACATAACGGCGAGAACTGACAGGGGGGCCCAACTTGATGTCCGTTAGCCTGATTTTTTGTACTAAAATGTAAAGTTGAATTCGTGCCGAAAAAGACCCTCTGAGTATTTGGTACACCAACTTTAGTCATCCCGGCTGATTTCAAGGAACTTGGGTACCGCGTTGCTTGGGCGCCCCAACTTTCGGGCTGCAAAATGATATTCTCAGCTTTATGTGAAACAAATAAATGTCTTGCAAAGCATTGTAATTCATGAATCTTTTGTTTGTGCCTTTTCATGTTGCAACATAGTTTCTTTGTCTTATTGCTGGAACTTTGTCTTTCATGTTATGATTGAAGCACTATGATCCCAGCTTTGAATGTTTTACAAATACTTCGATCAAGTCTTTGATGGTGCATGTCACCTCAAAAATTATTCTTTCTTTTTATCACTAACCTACTCGAGGACGAGCAGGAGTTAAGCTAGGGGATGTTGTTGATACATTGCAAATGTATCTATAATTTTTGATGTTCCATGCTTGGTTTTATCTACTTTCTTATGTTTTGTCCACACTTTGGAGTACTTTTCATATGATTTCTTGGACTAACCTATTAACAAGAGCCACAGTGCCAGTTGCCTGTTTTCTGCTGTTTTGGGTTCCAGGAAGTCAGAAAATGAATATTCTCGGAATTGGACGGGACAAAAGCGAAAGTTACTATTTTCCCGAAAGACTCATGGAGCCAGAAGGAGAGTCGGAGAGGGGCCACAGGGTGGCCACACCCCCTCCCCCTTGAGGCGGGCTAGCCCAGGCCGCGCCAAGGCATGGTGTGGGCCCCCTGGCCGGCCACCGACCTTGCCTCCTTCGCCTATAAGAGCCTCCCGATACCAAAACCCTAAATGGTCAAGCCTCCAGCCACGAAAAGTTCCGCAGCACCGCCGCCACCAAAGGGGAGATTCGGGGGATAGAAAGTCTCTATTCCGGCACCTTGCCGGGATGGGGAAGTGCCCCCGTAGCCATCTCCATCGATCTCCACCACCATCTCCATCACCATTGCTGATTCCCATGGTGAGGAGGGAGTAGTTCTCTCTCGAGGCTAAGGGTTCTACCGATAGCTATGTGTTCATCTCTCTCTATGCATGATCTTATTGAGATCATGAGCTTGTAATCTATAGATCTACCTTGCTACTCAAGTGCTTTAATAGATCTCTGCTCTCCCCATGTGTGTGAAAGTGACAGCGTGCACACCATGGTGGCACTTAGGCTAGAGATTTCAAATACTTGTTATGAGTTATATTTGAGTTTGATGTCTTTATGAAATTGTGGTGTTTGTTGGACTCATCTAGTACTCAAGGTGACAGTGTGGGGTTATCTAGATGGGAAAGGCTTACTTTGAGGTGTGCTGTTATAGCCCTACCATGGATTAGAGTGTCCAACCGGAGAGTAGTTAAGAGTAGTATCATAAAGAGAAGATATTTATATGAGAGTGTTCACTAGTGAAAGTTGAAGGGAATATGCCCGAGAGGCAATAATAAAGTGGTTATTATCTTATTCCATGTTTATGATAAATGTTTATTTTACATGCTAGAATTGTATTGATCGGAAACATCAATACATGTGTGTTTAATAAACAAAAAGGGTTCCTAGTTATGCCTCTCTTATAGACTAGCTTGTTGATTAACAAGATGATCAAGGTTTCCTGATCATGGACATTGGATGTTGTTAATAACAAGGTCACACCATTGGTGGAATGATGTGATGAACATTCATCCGAAGTATAGCATTACGATCAAAGTCATTATGTTTATATTGCTATAATATCATACGAAGTAATCTTTATCCTTAGACCATGAGATCATGTTAATTGCTAACACCGGAAGAGTATCTTGATAACATCAAACGTCACACCGTAACAGGGTGACTATAAAGGTGGGTTCAGTGCTATGAAGGTGTTATGTTGAGGCTCATGTATCAAGAGTGGGATTTGTCCATCCCGATGACAGATAGATATACTCTGGGCCCTCTCGATGATATCACATTGAAATAGCTTGCAAGCAAGTGATGTGATCACTAGAATGTTATATCACGGGAACGAGAAAAGAGTGCATGTCGGTAACGAGATCAAACTAGGTATGGAGATACCGATGATCGAATCTCGGACATGTAATATATCGCGGTACAAAGGGATTTAGTTACTAGCGTTAAAGGTTCTCATGATCACAGAAGTCATCATTGAATGTGTAGGAGTCAGTATGGATCTCCAGGTCCCGCTGCTGATTATTAATCGGAGAGGGGTCTCGATCATGTCTGCATTATTCGCGAACCGTAGGGTGACACACTTAAGGGATACCGACACCATTTGGAGCAAATATGTTTCAGATAAAGATTTAAGAAAGCGCTGAAATTATTTCAATAGACACCGAAACTGTTTCGGGTGAAAATGCTGAAATTGGTTCTGCATGTAATATTGAAATGTTGCAGGGGGTTTATGTGAATGTTTGTTAATTAAAGTAATTAACAAAATTCTGAATAAAAATAATAAAAGAGTTTTACTAAATGAGAGACCATTAAATTTGGAGAAATTTAATGCATTTAAAGTGGAGACTTTAAAAGAGAATGTGAAGGGGCATTTTAATGTGGAGGGGTTACCACCACATGAATGGAGGAGGTGAAGGGTCATCCCCTCCATGCGCCAGCCATGAAGGAGGGCACCCCCTCCTCCTATAAAACCACCTCCTCACTTCTCACACACACCTCCTTGTGAAGGATCTCTCTCCCCTCTAGTATTATTCCCCGTGGTCTCGGATTAGCGAGATACATGTTCCGGTGGCTTTATCTGGAAAGGAGTTCTTGCTTCCGCTGCTTTGCTGGAGCGAGGGATGGAGGTTGTCGGGGTACCGGACGTGTGTGCGATCACGGATGCACCGCTGCTTTGCGTTGCTAGACTTGGTGGTGCTGGAGCTGGATCTGATGGACGTGCTGGAGCCAGACATGCTGGACTTCATCACGATCTTGAGATCGGCAAGTGTACGACTACATCAACCACGAGTTCCTACTCATTAACAAAGCTCGTTGTCTACGAGGGTAAGTTCTCGTTGGATGTATGTCCACCCGTTGCTGTGTACCTAGTAGATAGATCTTGGCGTGTAGTTCACACCGTAGGAAATTTTTTGTTTTCTATGATGCGGACCCAACAGTGGTATCAGAGCCTGATCTATGCGTAGGTGCTTAGCATGGGTAGTACACATATGTTGATATGTGGGCGATGATGATCATGTTATTGCATCTTCTATGTATTTTGGATATTGGTGGCATAGTGGGATGAAGCGGCCCGGACCAACCTTACATGTCATCGTACATGAGATCGGTTCCACGACTGACATGCAACTTGTTTTGCATAAGTGGTTGGCGGGTGTCTGTCTCTCCTACTATAGTCAATATCTGATTTACAACAAGTTGCTAATAACTTAGTTATCCTCGTTGTGGTTCATGTTCGTAGGTAAGAACGGTTCTATCTCCGAAAGCCCTAAGCCACGTCTAGTTTAGATCGTTGATGGGCTAGTGTATTGATATGGTATTGTTGTAAGTAGATGTATGATAGATACTCTTACAACACACTCAACGTGTAAGTTCCATAGACCTTGGCCTTACACACAAAGGAATGATAGAGATCCCACGATGCAAGTGATAGAGATCAAATGCATGGACCATATCATCTCACTTTACACATTAGATGTTAGCATCTTATACTGCCAGTTTGGCGCTTTCTGTAGCATTGTAAGATGATCCCTCTTTTAGATATCAAGATAAAAAATGTGTTCTTTCTTAAGTATGCACCGTTTTGTGGATCGTATTTAGAGACATCACGTGATGATCGGGTGTACTCGACTCTACGCTTTCATACAAACGGGTGTAAGACAGTTTTACACATGCGAGTACTAAGGTTCTTACTTGGCGAGCCTAGCATGTACAGACATGGCCTCGGAACACGGACCGAAAGGTTAAGCATGAGTCATATAGTTGATATGATGCCCATATAGATGCTCGCCTTTGAAGCTACATCAACTCACGTGATGATCGGACTTGATGTAGTGGATTTGGTTCATGTAATCACCAAAAAGGCACGAGGGATGTCGTTTTTGAGTGGGAGTTCATTTCTAATTTGGATTAGTCGAACCAAATTTGTCATAAATTAAATAAAAGTGAATTTGCATAGTTTGTTGTAGTCATTGGCATTCGTTTTCTACCTTATGCTTAGTTTTTATTTGAGATAATAGAACTATAGAATTCTGGATATTTACTTTACAAACTGGTATCGTATTGTTTTGAATGTCAATTTAAAGTTTATAAGTCCTATTGCAAACTTTCAGAAAACTCTATTTACTCCATGAAGTTTAATAAGTAGTATTAAATCAAGAGTAAGAATTCCAATGTTAGTATCTAAAGTATCATGTTTGCCTCCATGATTATTGATATTCAAAGTTTTAATATCAAGATTATATTGGAGCTGGAAATTGTTTTAGAAACCATCATGTGTGAAAGATATTGTGATATCTGAAACAATGTTTTTGGTTGCATTATGATAGAGTATAATTTAGCAAAATACATGTTCTCATATTGTATGAGAATTTGTGAAGGATGGAGATGCTAGGCATCCGAATCTACCAAAAAGGTTTTGGGAACTGATATTATACTCGCGATTCTTCCTTATAGGCTATAGTAGCTTGATCATGAAATTTGTCATGATAAGGATGAATAGAAGATGTAAGTAAAATGTTTACTACACTAATAGATTACTAAAGAATGGATTTTTGAAAGAACACCAAACATTTAATGATGGTGATCCACTTCAAAGTGCAAGTCCAAAGGTATTATTATTTGACTATATACACTTTGTACCATGTGTCATGTTGATGACACCACAATTGATGTTGATAGATTCTTTTAAAAGAAAAGGAATTGCTGAAAGAGAATCTATAAAATATTTGGCAGAAAATAAAAGGTTGGAGATGTCCAACTTAGGTATATAGAAGATATACATGTTATGGATATATTCCTTGCTTGTTAAACAATGTGGTTCTTAGGTATTGGATACCGGTATTGGATACCGAATTGGTTGGTATGAAGTGTCATACAGGACAACGCAATTCATGAACTACAATGGCCTAAGTAACCAGCAAGAGAATGAGTGATGATGTTCATCGAAAACAAATAAAGTGTTATTGTGTTTTTCGTTGTCATCAAACCAAGCCTTCAAGATTTGTTTAAATAATTGTTATTTTGTTCCGGTATCATGAGAACAATGGCTGTTCAAATAATTACCGTATTCCATAAAGGATGGATGAACTTTTACAAGTCTAGTTGGAGAAATCACATCCATAAACACTATTGCTAAAATGTCGCAAGACAAATGATTGAAAGATCACTTATGAAGTGGCATCGCTATTTAAATTATATTTCAAAGAAAACATGAAGAAATTCCATGTTGATGGATTTTTGGAGCCTTTGATTTTGATCAATTGATGCATGTGAGACTTTCCTCGAGATAATTGAAACTCCGTCCATAGGCCAGAGAGGAACGGATGACTAGCTTATTGGAAATTGTGCATGCTGATGTGCATAGTCCATTATGTGTAGCCATATGCGATGGATCTTTTTGCTTCATATGCTTTCTCCGAAAATTTGAGTGAATATATCTGTATATTTACTTAATAAGGAAGAAGTATGAAACATTTGAAAATTGTTCAAAGACTTTCAAGATGAAGTGAAAAATCATTGTAACAAGAAAATAAAGAGTTTATGATTCGATCATAAAGGAAGATATTTGAGTTACATGTTTAGCAAAAACACCTAAGACTTGAGGAATTGTTTCATGATTTGTGTTTCCCGATAAATCATAGGAGTATGGCATATTCGAGAGATAAAATCAAACCATGTTTGACATGGTAAGATCAAGGGTGTCATTTATAAAACTGCCATTATGTTTTAAGGATTGAAGCTTTAGAGACTACCGCTTTTACACTGAAAAGAGCACCATCGTGATCCATTGAAATGACACCATATGAGTTATGGTTTGGGATAAAACCCGAATTGTCTTTTCTTAAATTTTGGTATGCTATGCATAAGTAAAATGTTTACAACCAAAGTCGGATAAGCACGTCTTTGTAGGTTATCCCAAAGAATTTGTTGGGAATTTCTCCATAACGAGGACAAAGAGTTTGTTACTTGGAACGTCAAGTTTCTTGAGAAGGAATTTTTCGTGAAAAGTTAAGTGGGAGGACAATAGAACTTTGATAAGGTTGTTGAACCTTAGCTATATGTGCTAAATGGCGCTTGAAAAAGTGTCCGATTGGCGGCCACAATGCTCATGGCTCTCGTGATTACAAAAGGTGTGATCTCGGAGATTAGAGTTCCTATAGAACCGTGTGGGTCGGTAAGAATCAAATAGTAAGATTTGATAAGCAAGTTGTTATTGTTTTGATAATGATGAACCGACTACATGCAAAGAAGCGATGATGGGCCCTGACTCCATAAAATGACTAGAAGTCATAGAATCCGTGATAGTATCCATACACAAGAAAACAAGTTTCTGAACTTGGAAGACCCCTCCGGAAAGGCGTGAAGCCTATCGGTCGTGTTTGGATATATAAAGAAATAAGACATGGATGTTTAACATCTATGAAATAGTCAACATGTCGGAAAGAAGTTTACGACAATGTTCAAGGAGTTGACTATGACAAGATTTGATCTTTCATAGCGATATATAGTCTTGACGGATTAATGTAGCAACCACTACATATAATTTGGTATATGGTAGTTGAATAAACAAAACAAGGTTCTTCTAATAGAACGGTAACCTAGGACATGTACATTACATGGTCCGAAGGGTTTTGTTAATTCAAAGGGTGCTAAAAGGGCATGTAAACTTCAATAGTTTAAGTAAGCATAGCGGAGTTGGAATCTTCACCATGATGAAACTGTTAAAAGAGTTTAAATTCATCGGAGATGATGAAGATGCTTGCATTTGCAAGAAATTAAGTGGGAGCGCTGAGACATATTTCTAATACATTATGTAGAGGACATATTGTTGATTGGAAATGATGTATCTTGTATTGACACAAGTTAAGAATTTCATTAAAATAAGATTTCGATGAAAGACTTGGGCAAACCCAGAATATTAGGCATCAATATCTATATGGATAGATTAAGGCGCTAATATGGTTGTGCCAGACATACATATATGAGATATTGAAAGGGTTCAATATGGAAACAACAAGAAAGGTTATTGCTGCATGGAAAGGATTGTATCAAAATTCAAGTGTTTCAACACTTGGTGAGTAAAATCACATGAAGATTTTGATCGATTGTACCATGATATGTATATATCCAGAATGTCATATGCTCTAAATGTTATGAGCATATACCAGAATGATTCATAAGATGATCATTGGACAATAGTAAAGATATTCTTATGAGCTTTGGAAGAACTAAGAATATATAATGTATAAGTGACAAATAGTTAAAGGTAGTTCATTGTAAAGTGTTACATTGATACTAGTTTTGTCACAAGATACAAATTAAATTTATCTCAATTTAGACTATGGGTGGCACAATGTAATGGAAAGGATGTTCCATGATGGATTTGGATGAGTTCCAAAGTTGAGACATTGTGACGGATACTACAACAAAAGGCTAAGTATATGACTGCTATAGTAACAGCAAAGGAGGGCATTTGTGTTAAGTAGTTTGTTATCAAACTAGGTGTGGTTCAAAGTGGGCTAATACTATGAAGATATATTGTGTGACAATAATATCAACATATTTTGAGCCGAACGAACTAAAGGTCACACCAAAGGACCAAATCTATACAATGCCATCTCATTTGAGAATGAGTGATGCGTAGAGACACAGAGACATGCAAATACACACAGACCTGAAACTGTCAGATCCAGAGATTATGTTAACCACTAGCAATAGCGTATATGCAACACCAAAAAGCCATAGGTGTTCAATACGCAAAGTTTTTCAAACTAGATTATTGACTCTAGTGCAAGTGGGAGACTGAAGGGAATATGCCCGAGAGGCAATAATAAAGTGGTTATTATCTTATTCCATATTTATGATAAATGTTTATTTTACATGCTAGAATTGTATTGATCGGAAACATCAATACATGTGTGTTTAATAAACAAAAAGGGTTCCTAGTTATGCCTCTCTTATAGACTAGCTTGTTGATTAACAATATGATCAAGGTTTCCTGATCATGGACATTGGATGTTGTTAATAACAAGGTCACACCATTGGTGGAATGATATGATGAACATTCATCCGAAGTATAGCATTACGATCAAAGTCATTATGTTTATATTGCTATAATATCATACGAAGTAATCTTTATACTTAGACCATGAGATCATGTTAATTGCTAACACCGGAAGAGTATCTTGATAACATCAAAGCGTCACAAGTAACAGGTGACTATAAAGGTGGGTTCGATTACTCTGAAGGTGTTATGTTGAGGCTCATGGATCAAGAGTGGGATTTGTCCATCCCGATGACGGATAGATATACTCTGGGCCCTCTCGGTGATATCACATTGAAATAGCTTGCAAGCAAGTGATGTGATCACTAGAATGTTATATCACGGGAACGAGAAAAGAGTGCATGTCGGTAACAAGACTAAACTAGGTATGGAGATACCAATGATCAAATCTCGGACATGTAATATATCGCGGGACAAAGGGATTTAGTTACTAGCGTTAAAGGTTCTCACGATCACAGAAGTCATCGTTGAATGTGTAGGTCGATTATGGATCTCGAGGTCCAGCTGATTATTGATCGGAGAGGGGTCTCGATCATGTCTACATTATTTGAGAACCGTAGGGTGACACACTTAAGGGATACCGACACCATTTGGAGCAAATATGTTTCAGATAAAGATTTAAGAAAGCACTGGAATTATTTCAATAGACACCGAACCTGTTTCGGGTGAAAATGCTGAAATTGGTTCTGCATGTAATATTGAAATGTTGCAGCGGGTTTTATGTGAATGTTTGTTAATTAAAGTAATTAACAAAATTCTGAATAAAAATAATAAAAGAGTTTTATTAAATGAGAGAGCATTAAATTTGGAGAAATTTAATGCATTTAAAGTGGAGACTTTAAAAGAGAATGTGAAGGGGCATTTTAATGTGGAGGGGTTACCACCACATAAATGGAGGAGGTGAAGGGTCACCCCCTCCATGCGCCAGCCATAAAGGAGGGGCACCCCCCTCCTCCTATAAAAGGCCACCCCCTCCTCACTTCTCACACACACCTCCTTGTGAAGGATCTCTCTCCCCCTCTAGTATTATTCCCCCATGGTCTCGGATTAGCGAGGTACATGTTCCCGATGGCTTTATCTAGAAAGGAGTTGCTGCTTCACGCTTTCTTTGGAGCGAGGATGGAGGTTGTCGAGTGCAGGGACGTGTGTGCGATCACGGATGCACCGCTGCTTTGCGGTGCTGGACTTGGTGGTGCTGGAGCTGGATCTGATGGACGTGTTGGAGCCGGACCTGCTGGACTTCATCATGATCTTGAGATCAGCAAGTGTACGACCACATCAACCACGAGTTCCTACTCGTTAACAAAGCTCGTTGTCTACGAGGGTAAGTTCTCGTTGGATGTATGTCCACCCGTTGCTTTGTACCTAGTAGATAGATCTTGGCGTGTAGTTCACACCGTAGGAAATTTTTTGTTTTCTATGCTGCGGACCCAACAAAAGTATGATCCCTAGGCCTTGTTTCTAAGCACTAAAACTCCGCTTGCTATTAGATCTGTTACATGTTTGCTTGATTCCATCTTTATTTCAGTTTTACTTTAGTCTTTTCCACGCCATTAAGCTATTTTTATCACCGTTACCACTTATAATTATCTATACCACTTGTATTTTACTATCTCTTCGCCGAACTAGTGCACCTATACACCTGACAAGTGTATTGAGTGTGTTGGGGACACAAGAGACTTCTTGTATCTTGATTGCAGGCTTGCTTGAGAGGGGATACTTTTGACCACTTCCTCCCTGAGTTCGATAAACCTTGGGTGATCCACTTAAGAGAAAACTTGTTGCTATTCTACAAACCTCTGCACTTGAGGCCCAACAATTGTCTACAAGGATAGAAGTGCGTAGACATCAAGCTATTTTCTGGCGTCGTTGCCGGGGAACGAAGAAGAAGAAACTCCCACGTCAACACCGCACCAGAAAAGCTATTTTCTGGCGCCGTTGCCGGGGAGGTAAGGTAAAAGGTATTCACACCAGAGGATTAAAGAAGAAGAACCTCCCACGGCAAACACCTATTTTCTGGCGCCGTTGCCGGGGTGGTAAGGTAAAAGGTACTCACATCCTCCGGTGTGAGTGCTCGAAGTTATTTCCTTTAGATTCTGCAATTTTGTCTTTTTGTTTCTTGTTTTCGCTAGTTAGGCTTAATGGAAAACAACAACAAAATTAGAGAGCTTTATAGTATTTATCTTGAGTTAGGACATGAAGTGTTTGAAGTGAAAATTAAAAAACCTATGGAACTTTATTTGCATGCTAATAGCAATGTTATTAGTATGAATTCTTTGGACACCATTATTGCTAATGCTATGGAAAATTCTAAGCTTGGGGAAGCTAGTTTTTATGAAAATGATCTTTTTAGTTCCCCGGCTTTGGAAGATAGCTATTCTATTACTTATGATGATATCAAACCTCTAATATATGATGATTACAATGATGAATATGATATTTTCAGTCCACCTACTATTGAGGAGAAAATTACTTATGATTACAATATGCCTCCTATATTTGATGATTATGGTGATGAGAATAATAATGATAGCTATTTTGTTGAATTTGCTCCCACTACAATTAATAAGAATGACTATGTGGGGAGTATTAATTCTTTTATGCATGTGGCTCATGATAAGAATGTTTTATGTGATAGTTATATTGTTAATATTATTCATGATGCTACTGAAAGTTATTATGAGGGAGGGAAACATGGTTTTATGTCTCTCAACAATATTAAGTTTCCCCTCTTTATGTTGAAATTCTTGAAGTCGCACTTGTTTTGCTTTACTATGATTGTTGCTTTGTGCTTTCATGACTTGTTTCTTTACAAGATTCCTATGCATAGGAAGTGGGTTAGACTTAAATGTGCTTTGAATTTGCTTCTTGATGCTCTCTTTTACTTAAATTCATATTTCTTATGTGAGCATCTTCTTAAACTATCATGCCTAACTTAAAGGCGTTAAAGAAAAGTACTTATTGGGAGATAACCCAAAAGTTTTAGATGAGTCTTGGAAGTTATTACTTCAGTAATAACTGCTCCTTATCCTTTTTATTTGCTTTTTGTGCCAAGAGTGAACTCTAATGAGAGAAAAGTAATGATTGGGAAAGTTGTTGTCCTGAAACAGCTTTATGTGCTTCACCGTAAAAATTCGTGTAAAATCTCTGAACGTATTTTTGAGGCGTGAATTTTTGTGCTTCTACCCCAGGTTGTTATCTAACTTTCTTTAGTTCAACACCTTTTGATTTGAGCAACAGAATGTCTTCGAAAAAATTCGTCTTTACCTGCTGGTCTGTTTTGACAGATTTCTGCCATTTTTGCATTTGCTTCTTGTTTGTTCCTTTTTGAGTTCTTTTGGGGAATTGAGATTTTTGAGGGAAGTGCTACAGTATCTAGTGTTTTAATGGAAGTTTTATTGGTGTTAGAACTGAACCTTAAAGACTTATTATCTTGAGTGCACTAATGATGCTAATAAAGATTGTGTGAAGTTTTGTATGAAGGAAAAATTTCAGGTGTATGGAAGGAATGAGTAATGAGATGAAGGATGGACTAAAGCTCAAGCTTGGGGATGCCACGCGTGTCACCCCAAGAAATATCCAAGAAGTACAAGCGTCAAAGCTTGGGGATGCCCAAGGCATCCCCTTCTTCATCAATAAAAATCCCAGGTTTCTTCCAAACGCTTCATTTTTATTGTTTCATGCACAGTTGTGTTGTTCTTGGAGCGTCTTATTTTTCGTTTTCGTTTTGGTTTTTCGTTTGCTTGGTTTTCTTAGTTTGCTGAATAAATTGGTTGGACCCCCTCTTTCATACATTGGTTTTCAAATAGTTTGGTTTGGATTGGAAAAGAGTAGGAAAGTTCATGCTTAAGTGTTAAAGAGAGTTTGTTTTTGACTGTGGCCTATGCTTTGTCATGCCATGCTTGATATTGTTTCGGCTTTATGCTTAGTATTCTTTGCTGTAGCATGACTTGTTATAAACAATTAAGATTGCTTAATGTGCCTTGGATGAATCATGCGTTGTTTTAGCATATTAAAGCATAGTATAGTGGTATTCTCCTTTGCTGCTTTATTTGGGTTGACTTGGCACATGCTCACACCATGTTATGACTATCTCAAGTCACCATAGCCTTTATGATCCTTTAGTTTTCAACTTGTAAGTATCACTTTATGCTTTGATCAATGATGTTTTATCGCTCTGCATGATTATGGCCATTATTGCTCTCTTAGCTCGTCACTCCCAGTCTTTTGCTAGCCTCCGCAATGAAGTATGAGTTCCACTCATGCATCCAACTCCCTAAACCAAGTTATTCCAAAGAGTCCACCATACCTACCTACTAGCATATGCTATTCCAAGTATATTCATGTTTTTATCTACCTTCCGAATTAAACTTGTTATGAGAAAACTAGTGATTAAAGCTCTCACGAACTTGATGGCACACTTTACTTTTCTTGCCCTTAATAAACTTGAACCATTGTGTCGTCTATGTTGTATATGCTTGCACTTATTTGTTGGGAATTAGCAGAACCATGCTTTCATGGGGAACGCTTTCAACATTGCACTTGGTACTTGTACCTAGTTGATATCATGCTCTTTTGTATATGGATGTCGTCGGTGTGAAATGAAAAGGGAGTTTGTAAGTCCATGGAGTTATGTATATGTGTTAGAGGAACGCCTGGGCCGCTAGTCTAATCCATGCTGACATGGTGGAAACCTGCAGTGTAGCCATAATGAGCTGTCTATCAAGCATTCTTCTTATAAAAAAAGAGTCCTATATTGAGAAAAAAGAGAAAAAGAAAAAAAAGAGATTATGAAAAGAGGAAAGAGAGAAAAAAGCACCATATTCCCATGGTAAATAAGAAGTTTGCTGAGATGATCGTTGTCTGCTTGCCTTGTCATTTTGATATGGGTATTCTTTCATATCATCGGGCAAGGGGTACCCCGTTGGCGGTTCTCTATGATACACATGTACTTACAATGAAAAGAACTTACTGGTTACTAAACTTGAGTAGCATGAGGAGCGGCCCTCGTATTCAAGGGACATGATATTTCTAACTTATACTTTGTCAAGCATATACTCCATAGTTTGTTCACTTTAACCTTAATCACTTCAAGATGCTTCTGATAGGGGCAATGAGAGCTGAAAGCTAAAAAGTACCATAATTTTTGGAAGCTCTTTATGAGACTTGAATCCCTACTTCCTTCTATGAAGGCCTTTCTTCCACTTTTATATTGAGTCTCCACCTTCTATCTTTATGCACATACTTTGAGAGCATAGTGGCCATTCTTAGTTCTATGTGCATTGTCCCAAGACTAGTTGATTGATGCATATCTTGATATTGCTTGTTTTAAACTATTTGTATCTAGTCACTCTTATGAACTTTGAAGGTGTCCTATGCATTTATGTTTGCTAATCTATGAGGGACAAGCTGAATACTACTATGCTATGTTTTCTTTATGTGAAACAAACAAACGTCTTGCAAAGCATTGTAATTCATGAATCTTTTGTTTGTGCCTTTTCATGTTGCAACATAGTTTCTTTGTCTTATTGCTAGAACTTTGTCTTTCATGTTATGATTGAAGTACTATGATCCCAGCTTTGAATGTTTTACAAATACTTTGATCAAGTCTTTGATGGTGCATGTCACCTCAAAAATTATTCTTTCTTTTTATCACTTACCTACTCGAGGACGAGCAGGAGTTAAGCTAGGGGATGTTGTTGATACATTGCAAATGTATCTATAATTTTTGATGTTCCATGCTTGGTTTTATCTACTTTCTTATGTTTTGTCCATACTTTGGAGTACTTTTCATATGATTTCTTGGACTAACCTATTAACAAGAGCCACAGTGCCAGTTGCCTGTTTTCTGCTGTTTTTGGTTCCAGGAAGTCAGAAAATGAATATTCTCGGAATTGGATGGGACAAAAGCCAAAGTTACTATTTTCCCGGAAGACTCATCGAGCCAGAAGGAGAGTCGGAGAGGGGCCATAGGGTGGCCACACCCCCCTTGGCGCGGGCTAGCCCAGGCCACGCCAGGGCATGGTGTGGGGCCCTTGGCCGGCCACCGACCTTGCCTCCTTCGCCTATAAGAGCCTCCCGATACCAAAACCCTAAATGGTCAAGCCTCCAGCCACGAAAAGTTCCACAGCACCGCCGCCACCGAAGGGGAGATTCGGGGGATAGAAAGTCTCTATTCCGGCACCCTGCCGGGACGGGGAAGTGCCCCCAGAGCCATCTCCACCACCATCTCCATCACCATTGCTGATTCCCATGATGAGGAGGGAGTAGTTCTCTCTCGAGGCTAAGGGTTCTACCGGTAGCTATGTGTTCATCTCTCTCTATGCATGATCTTATTGAGATCATGAGCTTGTAATCTATAGATCTACCTTGCTACTCAAGTGCTTTAATAGATCTCTGCTCTCCCCATGTGTGTGAAAGTGACAGCGTGCACACCATGGTGGCACTTAGGCTAGAGATTTCAAATACTTGTTATGAGTTATATTTGGAGTTGGATGTCTTTATGAAATTGTGGTGTTTGTTGGACTCATCTAGTACTCAAGGTGACAGTGTGGGGTTATCTAGATGGGAAAGGCTTACTTTGAGGTGTGTTGTTATAGCCCTACCATGGATTAGAGTGTCCAACCGGAGAGTAGTTAAGAGTAGTATCATAAAGAGAAGATGTTTATATGAGAGTGTTCACTAGTGAAAGTATGATCCCTAGGCTTGTTTCTAATCACTGAAACACCGCTTGCTATTAGATCTGTTACATGTTTGCTTGCTTCTAGCTTTATTTCAGTTTTACTTTAGTCTTTTCCACGCCATTAAGCTATTTTCTATCACCGTTACCACTTATAATTATCTATACCACTTGTATTTTACTATCTCTTTGCCAAACTAGTGCACCTATACACCTGACAAGTGTATTGGGTGTGTTGGGGACACAAGAGACTTCTTGTAACTTGATTGCAGGGTTGCTTGAGAGGGGATACCTTTGACAACTTCCTCCCTGAGTTCGATAAACCTTGGGTGATCCACTTAAGGAAAAACTTGCTGCTGTTCTACAAACCTCTGCACTTGGAGGCCCAACAACTGTCTACAAGAATAGAAGTGTGTAGACATCAGTCACCCTATCAGCAACACTGCAGGCAACCAAACACATGGTTTGCTTGTGTTCATAGATGCATGTAGGCAACCAAACAGCATATTTCTATTTTTCATGGATACAGAAAATAGGTATGCAGGCTACCAAACGGGTTGTCATTCATGGCCCAATGCCTGTATGAGGCTGGCAGTGCCAGCCATAGCAGTGTCGGATTAGGCCAAAAATGGATGCAGGCTACCAAAGAGGCCTAAATTGGAGGTGCCAATATACTTAGCTTCCTAAATTTTTTGTGAGGGACCACTTATACATTTTTTAGCAATCCTAGACAAATATAGGAAGGTTTTTGGAGATACTCCAAGGCCATGTCCAATGCTCCACCTTGAACACCTGCCTCGTCTCTCTACGTAGGTTCGAGTGGTCCAAAGTTGCTTAGTGTACTATATGGATAAGCACGCTTTGTTGCGTCGTCTATAGTGTGTTCCGACACTTGGTGGCACGGTTAACTTGCGAATGTTTTCTGATGTAGGGATTTTTGGGTTTTATAGTGTCGCTGGTAAACAAATACTCCGATAGGTTATAGTTGGTTGTGGTCAAGTAGTCTCAAATAAACAAAACTATGGCCATTCTTCAATCAAAGCCGTCGAATCCTGCTTTCGCACGTCGTCCTCATCGGCACCCCGTCTTCTTCTCGGCCTCCACCTCCAAGCTCGACCCGAAGCACGGGAAGTAGCTCATCCAATCGCACCTTCCCATGTTGGAAGCCTCCTGCTCCAGTTATCGGAGTCGAAAAATATTGCCGTAGTCTGTATGCTTTTAGACTATAGACTATTTGACCGCTGAAGTACGTCCAATCTCACGCACAAAGGAACAAGCCACCGCGCGCGGCACATGCCAACAACCAGAGATACCACGCGCAGCAAATCAGGGTGCAAGTGGGATGTTTCGCGGGAGCCCGCTTATGCACCGCATGCGCCCGCGGAGGATAAGAGGGACTTTGCGTCAGCTCGCACAAAGTTTCGTGGTGGCTGCGATTTGCCCACTTAGTTTCTCATAGTATTACTTCTTCCGTCTCAAAATATATACAATATCATATATTTGTCTAAATTTGAATATATGTACTATTTAGTATATAGGTACATTCAAATTTAAACAAGTTCCCGACATTCTGTTTTGAAACATGTGTCGTAGATTTGTTTAAATTTGAATATTTCTAGACACTATTATATAGGTATTAGGTACATTCAAATTTAAATAATTCCCGACTTTCTGTTTTAAGACGGAAAAAGTATAACGTATCGGTATATGTACATGCTACAGCTCTCGTGTAGGTAGGTAGCGTACATGCTTATGAGGGCCAAATCTGTATTGATAGCTAAGCATACGGAGCAGATGAGGTCATTGTGCAACGGAAAAAACAGCGGAAGTCTGGTGATGGCGCACGGGAACTTGGCGTTTGGGAGATTCCATCGACTGAGCACATGAGATATACGGGCTATAAGTGGGCTATGCGGGTCAGGTAGTAGTTCCACATATTTTACTATTCTATCCGCGTGCATCCTCCTACGGTTTTATGTGGGCTAAATGAGGCGGTGCCGCAGACAGCGGCAAGTGCCCTTAAATCAGCCGAAACTCATCAAGCTTAAATTATTTCTGCTTTTTCCGCGTATGTACGCGTATAGTTTTATATGGCTAAACGAGGTGGCGTCGCAGACAGCCGCTTCCGCTTGCAGGGGACAAGTGCCCTCGAATGCCTAAACTCACTAAGATTAAGTTATAGTTATATTTCTTGCAAAGTAAAGTGAGATCTTGCAGAGAAGCCTGCCTCCTCCTGACAAAGTAACCTGGGACCAAGCCAGCCCGTGTCTAGCTCGCTGCATGGCCAGCACAGTTGAGAAGAAAGCTTGACAGAACAATGGTAAAAGGAGAAGAGAGAAGGGAGAGAAGTGCATATTACAACCTTCAACTTATGTCCAAGTTTAAGTTACAACCCTGAATTGCAAAACCGTTTAAAATACACTCCTCAACTACTAAAACAGGTTAAATTTGTCCCTTAGACAATTGGAAGGTGGTTTTTCTATGACGTGGCATCCTAGTATCAGTCGTTTGCCGAAATCGTTCTTTTCTAGATTACTTTATTTCTGTTATGTAAACTTATTGAGAATAAGTAATATTCACATGTGTTGTGTTTGCTTAAAAATTACTGGCTCTTTATCTGTTTGAAAACAGCTAGTTCCAAACATGATCTCTTCTCCGGCCGGCAAGCACCGGCACCTCAGCTACCAAGTGTGACACCCCATGAGTGGTCAGAGTCGTGGGGTGTGCTAGACGCCGTGACCACGTACACGGTACGGGTACTGGGCGTCGCATAGCTATGCCCCCGCCAGGGACACTACATATGGTACGATGCGCCATCCATGGTGCCTGCAAGACACGACGACAACGACGGGGGAGGAATGTGGTCTGGGTTCAGGATGGGGCTCTTGGACGCATCGCTCGGCGGTATGATGCTAGGCATCGGCAAGGGTGTCGCTGACATGATCTTCGGAGATGAGCATGGAGGGTTGTTGCCGATCCGCGATTGCTTAGAAAATCGCTCCGACGTCTAAGTAATCAACCGATGTGTGTCGAAATGACTATTGATTGAAATATATGTGTAGTTGTGCCCGCAGATCGATTGATTTTATTGCGCCATACTAGGTGTTTTCAAACAGACAAAGAGCTTTATCGCTTTTTACACAAATATAATACATGTGATAGTACTTATTCTCAAAAACTTTACATTAAAAAATAAACATAATCTAGAAAATGACGATTTCTGCAATCAATAGTACCAAACATTTGATACTAGGATACCACGTCATGGCAAAACCACCTTTCAATTGTCTAAGGGCAATTTTAACCAATTTTAGTAGTTGAGGGGTGTGTTTTAACTGATTTTACAGTTTAGGGTTGTAACTTGAACTTGGGCATAAGTTGAAGGTTGTAATATGCACTTCTCTCGAGAGAAGGAAGTGGGATCACATAACGGACTGCTGCATTGGGCTAGATTTATTTCATCCCGTGGTCTCGTTCTCGCCTACGTGAATGCTAGGGCATATGCCTTGCGAGTTGTGACGCCTCTATAAATTGTGCTCTAAGCAGCAGATGAGATGCATATTTTCGTGAAGATTTATTGGTCAGTTGAAGTTAACCTTTATACATTTACAACTACTCCATATCTGTTGGAGCTACGAACCCCATTTGAGTATAGTTTTCAAGTATTGCAGCCGAATTATGCAATATATTTGGGGATGATAATTTATGGAGAGCTGTAAGAATATTTAAAACAGAAAAAATGTAATTAATTTTACCATATTTCAAGCCAACAATTCAGAAGTAGCAAAATAAAGTAAACTCCTCCTGCAGAAAATAGCTTGCCGGGGATAGCTAATAGCATCCCTAGTAAACATATAAAGTTGATCTCTTCAACATAATCTTTCAATGATGGATGCCATCTGGCATCAAAGTTGGTTGATCAGTGCTAGACATGGCCATGGTGCGGAGAGGAGACAATGTATGCTAGTAGTGTAAAAATATAAGTAGAGGTAGCAAATTGGATTGCGCAACAGAGAAAACAAAGAAAAGAGTTGCATGCACATAATAGCTGAGTTTTTTTTTTTAGCACACATAGACATGCCATATATCAGAGCCTGCGGGTGGACTGGACAGGCCATGGCCCACGTAACACTTTTGGGAAAATTGGGACCAATTCCAAGCCCATTACAATTTCCATTTTTTAAATGGAAAAAGTTGTGAACAAGGCCCACCGGAGTCTAGCGCATTAGTTATTAGAGCAAGTCCTAGAGTCTCCCTATATTTCACTTTGTATTCCTATTTAAAGAGGCTCACCAAAAGATTCCTTGTCTATTTCTATACGTGCTAACTCCAACAAACTCCCAAAGTCTCACTCTCATAATTGCATCAACTTATATTTTATTCTCTCTAACTAAAAAATTGACACAATAGAACAATCCACATATACATAAAATAATAAGAGTTCAAATTGAAAAGGGGTTTTTATATGATTTTTTGAAGATTTGAATACTATTAAATGAATTTTATTTGGAAAACCTTGTAGTACACTATTAAAAATACATGATGCATGATTAAAAAGATGATAGGGATGTCATGTTTCGATTCTTCTCATTTTTCTGATTGATTTAGACATATTATTTGTCGAATTCCGATTTACGGATTTAAAGATATGAATGTTTCCAGATTAAATAGAAAAAGGCAAAAAAAATCATTTTATTGTTATTTTAAATCAAGATTATATTACTTATTTTTTTACTTAAATAATTGTTTAAAATTTAAAAAATAAAAGCGTATGACACCATGGTCCAATGGTTAATAGGATTGATACAATATTATTATCAACAAGGTTTAATTTCTTTATCGGAAGCTTATCCAGAAGAAACGGAGAAGTTAAGTGTGCTGAGGCTGGAGCAGTGTGAGGATGTGTGATCAATCAAAAAGTTTGACCGTAATTGTTAATTTAACGAGAGATTAAGCGTACTTAGAGCTTAAAAAAAGCCTGTGAAATTAACGAGTCAAACAATTAAAAAAATTGAAAAAAATTCTGGAAAAAACTAGGCCAACGGCTAACCCGTCGACATATCGAAACGGCCGTTAGCCGTCTAGCTGGGCCCATCTAGGCTATGCCGACGGCTTAACTACGTCGACGGCAATTTGGCCTACCGGCCGTCGGCGTAGTGTCGCGTCCTGTAGTGAAATACCTAAATGATCTTGGAGAGCTCTCTATGAAATCTTGTGAAATATAAAGAAGTTCTTTATGAACTTGTGTACTTACTGCTAAAATTGGTATTCCCTCCGATCTGATTTAGTTGTGATAGTTTTAGACAAAATTTGTCTAAACCTGCGACTATTAAATCGGATCGTAGGTTGTATGGATATTCTTCATGGACATTGTACTTCTAAAATTGGCATTCCCTCCGATCTGATTTAGTTGTCATAGTTTTAGACAAATTTTGCCTAAACCTGTGACTATTAAATTGGATCGTAAGGTCGTATAGATATTCTTCATGGACATTGTTATGAGTGTTGAAAGAGTGTTGCCTTGTAAAGAATAAGTTCATAAAAAAATATAGATGGCAGCCTCTTGAACATTGCTTGGTGACATCTATGGGGCGAGCTCTTTTCTTAGTATAATTGAGCGAATATAATACTCCCTCCGATCCATATTAGTTGACTTGGATTTATTTAAATTTAGATGTATCTAATACTAAAACATGTCTAGATACATCCGAATCTAGACAAATCCAAGTCAACTAATATGGATCGGAGGGAGTATAGTAATTGATGCTTTCATGGCAATGCAATAGCTCCTCTCTCTCTCTCATGAGCCGCACTACCCCCTTGAATCTTCCGTTTTTCCACCTCCCAAGCCCTATGTCGGCTTTGAATCCTTTCAATTCAGTTGATCCTTATGATGCACACAGACAATGGGACTTGCCAAGTTTTATCCAAAGGACATAGTAAGCATATATATTATAATATTTGAACTCCAACTTCCAACTAATGATAATGATACGAGAAATAATAATAGGTTCAAATGCCTAAATGATCTTGGAGAGCTCTCATTAAATCTTGTGAAACAAAAAAAAGTGCTTTATGAACTTGTGTACTTTCTTCTAAAATTGGTACTCCCTCCGATCTAATTTAGTTGTCATAGTTATAGACAAGATTTGTCTAAATATGTGACTATTAAGCCAAATCGTAGGTTGAATGCAATGCAAGAGCGTAAAGTCGTAGTAGTGTTGTAATTTTCTAGTCATGTCATATTCTGCTCATGCAAGACTATCTAGATTTGCAATATCTAGATACGTTTTAGTGTTTTACACAAGATTTGCCTAAACATGCGACTATTAAGTCAGATCGTAGGTTGTATGGACATTCTTCATGGACACTGTGATGAGTGTTGAAAGAGTGATGCCTTGTAAAGAATATGTTCAGAAAAAGGTATAGATGGCAGCCTCTTGAACATTATGACATCTATTGGGCGAGCTCTTTTCTTATAACTGGGCAAATATAATATAGTAATTGATGCTTTGGTGGCAATGCAAGAGCATAAAGTCGTAGTCCAGTGTTGTAATTTTCTAGTCATGTCATCTTCTGCTCATGCAACAAGACTATTTCAGCTTGTCAACTATTTGTATTGTTATTTTTACTAAATTTGAACATATTTATTGTTCTTTCGGAATATTATGTTATTCCATGGTCTTAGATGTCAGTAATTTATCTAAACACTAAAATGTATCTAGATACTGCAAATCTAACCAATCTGAGATATGTAATTCGAGACCAAGGGAGTATATTATTACAGGCGTCATGATGGAAAAAATGATGTGCTCACCCTCTTCAAAACTCCTTGCTCCGCAGCTGGTTTGGTGCACACAGAGATTGTCCTTAATTAGTTACCTGCTCTTCCCTGATCGGTCGCTTTCGCTCAAGTCGTCTCCCTCTCGTAACACGAAGGCGACAAGGGATGCTTCCTTAGCGACTAATCAAAGTATCAAACCACCTTTTTAAGCCCTGGAATGGCTTGCAATTACTGACTAAATCTACCTCCGGCGATATTTCATTAGCTCCGAAACCAGCCGATTCCCTTCCACCACCACAACGATCACCACAAACAAGTACACATGGCCCGCACCGGCGCCACCGCTGTCCTCTTCGCGCTGGTCTGCTGCCTCCTCGTGGGCCCTGCTCTGGCGCGCCGCCCAGAGCTCCTGCCGCAGGTAGTTCTTGGCGCCGTTGACCGCGAGGCCTCCGCCGTGCCACTTCTTCCCGTGATCGTCGAGGTGGCCAACCCCAACACCGTCCTCTCCTCCGTGCACAGGCAGGAGGTGGATCCGGCCGGCCAGGCTCCCCAGATCATCCGGTGCGGCGTCGAAGACATGGCGGTCTCCGAGGAACCGCTGTCCCTGGGTACCAGCGCCCAACCGGCGGCGAAGAGCGAGGTGGAGGACGTGCAGGAGCAGGAGCGGCGTGAGGACGACTCTGACTCGGACTCGGATTCAGACGACGAGGACAACAAGGATGGCATCTTGGGGTGGTTCTGGAGGCTGGCGCGTCGCTTCTGATCGATCATAGCCGTCAACTGTGCTATACGATATATAGTTGTGTATTCTCTCCTTCATTTTCTCTTTGAACTGTCTATATATGTACTTCTGTGGCTGTCTACGTGTTTGGGTATTTACTACCACCATGTAAGTACATGTTATATTGATGAATAAATGGCAATCCAGTGTGTTGTTTCCCCTTGTTTTTGTAAAGCTCTTTGAGAAAGAAATTAGGCACCACAGCCACACGAACCAGAAGAAGTATTCCTTATTGGCAGCTTAAATGTCAAACAACGCGCAACAGAGGATTCCAGGTGTTCCAGGATCTTCTTCAACAAACATGTAAGGTTCAGTGGTTCTACTCCTTTCCCCTACTTGATAGTCAAAAAAATATTGTGAAGACAACACATACAGTTCGCAACAGAACACATCTTCCAACACTTAAAGTGCAGAGATCTTGGCGCAAACACAAATCTACTCTTGCTCAATCTCGTACTCATCATCGTCGTCGTCGTCATCATATTCATCAACGTCCTCATCCTCAACACTACTGCTATGACGGCGGAAACGGTCCATCTCGTACTTCCCATCATCCTCATTGATGAACTCCAGACCGTACACGGCATCCCTATGCTTCACCAGCAACCAGCGAAGCAGCCGGTCCTCCTTGTTCAGATAGTGGAGTTCTTTGGTAAAGGAAGGTGGAACCATCATGGTCATTTGCATAAGTTGGCCCTGAAAACGTAAAAGAAAACTTCAGCAAGGAGACAGCTCAGGATAAAAGCAAGGAGTATTTGCTTATACTTTAGGCTGCATGCTAGCGGTGAAGAAAGCTGGTAATGAACAACAATGGAAACATAACACTACTTGTTAGGTGTGCAAAGAACAATTCTCAAATGCACCAAAATACATTCCATGTGCCTCCTCAACTGCTTTGGCTGTTTTCTATGATGTGGTTTACTTTTCCCACTGCTTGGTCAAAGTTCTATCAAAGAGGGGAAAAGGAATTGTTACAAAAAGGGAGCAGAATATCTATCCATTTAGAGCAATGTGGATGATCAAGCCTTCATTTAATATTTCACAAAATCCTAACAAAAACTAATGAGACAGTACAGCTACACAAAAATTCTTTCTAAGAAACAGAATACCTATCCATTTAGAGAAATGTGGAAGATCAACACTTAACCTAATGTTTCAGCAAATCCTAACAAAAACTAATGAGACTATGCAGCTACACCAAAATTCTTTTTAAGTTGTAATTTCTTCGCAGAGACACTTTATTCTTATATTAATATAGGAGTATTTTGGTTCACCATCTAACTTTCAAATTCATTGTAATATAGGGAATCGTTTGGTTCACCTTCTAACTTTGGAGTTCTTATAAATATACCTGGTCTTTTGGTTCAGTATCAAACTTTAGGATAGTTATTTTCATAGCCAATCAATTAGTAGTCAGTGAAGATTCTTTAATTCAGCTCAGTTGGCAACATTGCTCTATAAGAAAAATCAAGTCAAAATCACACTGGTCTGTTTCCACAGAAAAAAGGCAGCTCTGACACTCCCTTCCGCCCTTTATGAATCAACATGGATGTTTGTTTAATGATAAATGGCTCAAGTATCAGGGTTAGAAAGTGGAAAACTGGGGATTGTACTGTATTATCATACTGGCTGAGAATGAAACCATACAGAGTTTAGTTGTTGTGGAAAGTTAGAACCGGTTAACTGATGTGACACTCCAATCAGACTTGGGACGTATATTGTCGGACCCCACAAGTTATTTCACCACAAAGCCTGACCAACAAACTTCACTATATGGCGTCGTGATAGTCCAAGTATATTGCAGATGTCTGTCCACAATTTGTCAAACTCACGTTCACTAAGCAAAATACAGTCGACCAAACAGTATTAATTATTTGGCAACTATCTAATCTGTCAGACAGGCCTGCAACGAAATTGTTAGAAGTAATGACTCGATGCAAGATTCAATTTAAAAAGTGAAATTCATCAAAACTCGAAAGATATACTTAAGCAACAGGAAGACCGAAAATAGTTCACGATGTATATAGCAAGAGTAACTTATTGTCCCAAATTAAAGCCCTTTTCACACCATGCAGGCAGTGTCATTCAGCTGCACAGCAAAATCAAGGATCTCCAAGTATATGGAGTAGAACCAAAAGAAAAGTATGTTGAAATCGTCTTGACAACAGAGAGTTTTCTCATGGTCAGGTTCAGAACCATCAATATAGTAAGTAAGCTCAAAACTGCTGAAAACAATCTTGAAGAAGCCACAACACTTCTAGTGGTCAGAATCCTTGAAGTCGAGGACAGCATGCACATGACTGCCTATGTAGGCGACTTGAATTACCTAGGTGATGAACACCACTGCTTGGGACAAAGAACCGAGTGCGGCAGTGGAGGAGGAGTTGATGGAGGTGAAACAAGCAAAGGTGTAGACTAATCTGGAGCTTATGGCAGCAGTGGGAGACCAAGCATGCATGATTGGTGAGCTTACCACAGCTGTGGTCGGAATGTGTGGCAGCCAGAAGGGTCAACTTAGGGGTCAGCCAAGGCAATGTACCATTTCATGAACCACTCACCAACTGGCCATCTTCCCCAAGAATCTTTACTATTAAATCGGTGGTGATAGTACATCATGCTTTTTTGCATACTAGCCCCTCAACAAGTGACATATTAACTCACAATCCCCTCCTACCGGTTCGCTTGTTTTTCCTTCCACGACCAAACAAAAAGAAAAAAGATCGATAAATTCTTAACCATCCCACCACCACCCATCGATATCAGGCAAGCAGCGCTGCCTCCCTCATCTGGCCGGTGGAATGGCAGTTGCCCAGAACCTCCGCCCTGACCTCCTCCTCTGGCTGCCTCTCCGGCCTTCCTCTCGCCTTCGGCGGCAGCCAGGATGATGGGCGGGCCGAGCGTGAGCAGCAGCAGCCAGCGGCAGAGGTGGACATAGCGGTCATACCACTATACCGGACGGGAGCGGGAGGTGGCAGGGTAGTGAGGCGCACAGTGACGGCACCAGAGGAGGGTGTCACGAGCGAGGCTACACGGCTTACTACAGGTTCGAATTCGATTTGGCATGGGGTTTACCTTTTTTGGTTGTTTTTACAGCTGATTCGAAGCTTTGGGCGCAGGATCTTGGTCGGGATGAGGAAGTCGCAGTGCAGAAACACGCTCAGGTGGAAGAAGTTGCAGCACAAAATCGTGGTGCCAAGGCAGAAAACGAAAAGAAGAGTGGTATTGCTCAAGAGGAAGCAGGACAGACGGATAGGACTAGGACTAATGATGAATAAGGTGCAGGAAGCAAACAAACCGATGGGGATCAGATGGATGTGAACAGAAGTAATGGGGTGGCGAATTTCTTGGTCCTTAGCCCCCTAGCACCCGATGCTCAAGGGATGGAAAATGGAACTCGCGACAAGATTGACACATCCAAGTTGGAGATTCAGGCTAACACCGTGGGCAATATGGATGTCAATGCTAGTACTCTGCAATAAGGAAACATTATTGAGCCAACTGTTGTTGCCAGTATAGATGAAGGGAAGACTACCGTATGTTCTGTCAGAAATGAGGAGAGAGACACAACTTTTTTCATTGTAGGTTACTCTTACACTGCCAAACTGCTACCAACAGGTTGAAACAGCAAGATCACTCTCATACTCAACCACAACTCATGGCTGCAGACCTCCAACATCAGTTGAGCCTGACCAAGCCTCCCGCTGATGTCGACGACGGTGGGGACGGCCACCCTCTCACCGACGTTTGATGGCAGAGGTGCTGGTCCCGTAGGAAATAGGTCCTTCCCAGCCCCCCATTTTGCGGCGCCGAAAGGGGTGACAAGGTCTTCATGGGAGCGTACCACACCATCTTCGGTGTAGGCAACATGAAGGTTGGCTTTCCGCATGACAAAAGCATCACTGGTAAGACTGTCTCCCATTCAGCAAAACATGGTCATTCCTACCCGGGAAGTTCTATCACGCTCCCAGACCATATGTTTCAGAGTTGACCTGGCTTAAGATTTTGAAGTGTTTGTATAACTTGCAGATGACACATGTTTAATTTTCAGTGTTCACTTCAACTGTTACTGTCAACTTTCTGTACCTTCAGTTTGCGTCAGATTCAGTTTCACAGCATGGTCTTCAGTCCGTGGCTGACTGGCTACATGGGCATCAAATTCCTGCTGGCCCATTCGTAAATCAAGAGGTTTGGCAAGGAGGCACGGCAGCGAAATGAAGATTTGATGCTTTATGCTAGTAGTGGATTTGAGCAAGACAGATTTGTGTTTCCTACTTGCCTCATCTGTCAGTAGGATAAAATGAGTACACCAGAGTCTTTCTAACACAAAGATTATTTGGAAGTTTCAATCTACTTAGTCCTCCATTCATCTACGTGATCAAGAAGCATGTTTGCTAAGCCTTGGCCCTTGGGGTGGATGCAAATTCTGTCTGTGTTACCTTTGGAAATCTTGATGACCACCCTACTAACTGAAGAGCAAACATTAGAGAATTATTTCATTTGAGGCTTTGAAATTTGTATATATACTTCCATCAGTTTGCTTACTGGTAAATCTAGCATAATAAAATCCCAGCTACATTAGTACCATCGGATGGTAACTGTGGCATCGCACTGGCATGGTCAAAGAGGAGCAAGAGACGAATTTTGTTGTCACGCGCACGGGCACTCAGCTAGTAGTACATTTAAACCCCAGCAACGTCAAAGGTCCAAATGCTATATCTGTTCAGTACGCAAAGCAAGGATATCACATCACGCTGGCACTAACAGAGATCAAAAGATTGATCTCAAACTACTAAAAAGAACGTCCAAGACCTACTTGGGCATTTCATCGAGCATATGAAAGGCAGAAAGGCACCACCCAGCGTTCGAGAACCTCCAAAGGCCCAAACACGCGTGCACACTTAGCCATTTCGTCCGATACGCATCAACCAAGCGAAGCGAATCAGATCGTGACCATTCCGCGCGGTTAATATACGAGGCGCGGCACAGCACAAAGGGGAACACGAGGGTTCGCAAGAAAAAGTACTAGTAGTAGTATAAACAAGACAGAGCGACGAATCCGTGCGTACCTGGAAGTGTCGTCCGTCGAGCTTCCTGATACCGTAGCCGAGGTGCACTTTGCCGAAGGACTTGAGGTCGGTGACGACGCCGTTGCGCTGGTAGGCGCGCCTGGCCACCCGCGCCACGAGCTCCGCCGCGGACTCCTTGGTCACCATCGGCTTCAGCATGAGCATGCAGTCGTACAGCGGCATCTTCCCCTGGGAAGGCTGGAACTGCTCTTTCCGCGCGCTCGCTGGCTCCTCTCCCACCACCACCGCCACGCCGCGCCGCCGCCGCTCTGTTCGACGATCTCGAAGACCCGGACCTGGGAGGGGAGGCGGTTTGCCTGGGCCTTCACTGCGTCCGGCCTAGAAGTGAGTGCCGGTTAGGCCGTGCTTCGGTACGCAATATTTGCTTGCTGGGCTTGCATACCGGGCTGGATAGGGGTCTTCCGGATTTAAAGTCAGGTTCACTGGCCCAGCTGAACGAATCGTCCGAGCGAGCAAAAGGGCCCTGCTGAACGAATTACAAGCCTAGTGTAGGGTGCACTGACATAGATGCTCGTCCGCATTTCTTCAAATAAAAAAAATGCTCGTCGGTAAAACAAAAAATACTCGTACTACATGTCTACATGCTCGTTGGTAAAAGAGGCCAGAACACATGCTCGTTGATTGGCCTAAGAAAAGCTAGCGTGTACCAAATTTTTTTTGAAATGATTTAAACCCGGTTCTGACCAAACAGTTAGTTGTTCTGCCTTGGATCTAGATGAAACCACCAGGCCAGGCCAGTCTATACGTGGAGAATCAAAACAGGCAAGAACTAACTAGACGAAAATCTGAGCAATGGCGATTGGCGAGGCGTGGCCATACGTGTAGCTGGGTCACTGTTGCTCGCAGCGCAACGGGCCAGGCGCGCGTGGAATCCCTTCTCGGCAGAGGATCGCATCGAGCATATTTCCACGGCCCCCACGGCCCGGATCCGTCCATTTCCCGGACGAATGACGCCCGTGGTGGCCACGCTCGCCCGCTGCGCACGCGCCACGGATTCCCCCAGCACACGCTGTCGCGTGGGGTCACCGAAACCGAGCGCACCACGAAATCGACGTCTCCGCGCCGCGAGGGCGACGATCCTGTACGCATATGTACCCCTGTCACGGTCTTTCCCTTTTGTTTCGGGAGAAAAGACACGGATATCCCGGCCGGCCTGTGTGCTTCACCTCACCTCACCTCACCGCATCGGATCGACCGGCCGGAGCGGTCGCGTCGGCGTCCCTGTCCGGACAAGGAAGATGCCCGCGAGCCGCTGGCCCAAGAAAACCATGGGCGCTACCAGCTCGCGTCGCGTTCGCACGTCAGCGTCGCATAGCTCTCTCTTCACGACTCACGAGCCACGAGGGCGACGTGCTGTACGGGCGCGTTCAGCCGAGTTTTCTTAAATGCGCACTGGAATTTATTGCCCCAGGTTAGAACCTGTCACGTGTGGTACTAGTACGCGAAGAAGAAGAAACGCTGCGTCTGCGTGCAGCCTACTTCATTCGCGGTGACTGTGCACCACGTCCGCGATAGAAGGGTGTGGGCCCGCTCTAACGGCGCGTGTGCCGTCACGTCTGTTCTAATTCTGTTGTGCCCGAGAATCAGGGTGCATTATTTGTGCCGGGAAGATTAAGAGCTAATAACACCTATAGTCCCACAACTTGTCTATCACGTGTAAATTAGTCTCACAAGTTGTAATGCGTGAACTTGTGGTACACAAACTTGTATTCTGAGAGCAAATTGGTCCATAGTCGTTCTGAAGGTGACATGTGGCTTCGTTATTTTCCAAAAAGAACCCTAGATATTTTCTCTCTGTCCCATGTTACCTTGGTGTTGCCTGACAGGCGGGTCCGACGTGTCAGTGGACAAAGAAATAATTAAAATATATTAATAACTACACGAAGATTCAAACTAACCACCGGCTTCTACCTCTGCCATGCACTTACCAACATAAAACACAGGCTTTCATGATATGTAAAAGGATGGATGTTATTATATCGAGTAAATGACTATCAGTCCGTAGGAACTTGGGAGTTTGGCGCCTGAGCTTTCTCGACTATGTACTCGATCCTCCGGCTGACAAAGTTTGATATGCTCGGTGCTCGGTGCAGTCTGTGTCGTTGCCGTCCGATGCCATGCCTTAGTCTTTAATAGTTTGATAATCTCGTTGATCCATCGTAGCTAGTGAAAGCCTGCCATATGGTAGCCACCTCTCGCTGCTCATTGTCCTGTCTTCTCGTAGTTGTTGTACTGCTCCTGGCCCATGATAACAAAGGTGTGGCAGTGGCGGCGTTGGATTCCGAGGCGATGTACCAGTCTTGGTTGAAGAAGGGTTTCGATTGACTAAGCATGGCGCGGTCGGACTTCTCGTGGGCGCCGGTGGTGTGCTGTTGCAGGTTAAGGGCATGGTATGTGACGGGGGAGATGGCGGCATCAACATTACAGGCATCGACCTCACATCGTGGCGCCTCAACGGAGCGTTCCCGACTTCGACGTGTGGCAGCTAGCGAAGACGCTCACGGCTCTGATGCCTCCGAATGCTCATCCTGTCCACGATGACCATGCACGATGGTGTGTCGTTCGTCTCAGCGTGGCTCGACTACATGACATCGTTCACCGACCACGAGCTTGGTGGTAATTTAATTATCGACCTTATCTCGCGCCATCTCTCGGCCACCTCACCACTGGCCAACCTCGAGTTTCTCGAGCTCTACTAGAATGATCTCTCAGGCATCATTCCCATCGAGCTCGGCAACCTCACGCGGCTCGCCGACTTTGACTACATGCCATTTCTAGACTTGCTCTGAGGTCTTCTCAAGCTCTGCGCCATGTCCGTGTCATCATCGTGGCACTAGGTACAATTGGAGCTCACGCCCTCTGTAGATGCATGTCGTGTCTTCTATAGACACAAATTAATGGTGGTATACTGGTTTGTTGTTGCGAGTTGTCGCACATGGTAATGAGTTCGAGTCCTGACCCTCCTTCTAAACTTTTATTTATTTATTTCTTTGACACTGACATGTGGGACTAGTCAGCCAGCACCAAGGTCACATGTCGCATAGAAAAATGTACAGGGTGTTTTCACAAAAACAACGATGCCACGTGTCAGCTCTAAAATAATAGTAGACCAATTTGCTCCATGAATACAAGTTTGTGTACCACAGCTCAGGGACCCGGTGGGTCACTGACCCGACCCAAATATTCAAGGCCAATGGGTCTTATGGGTTGGCCCTGAACGAGATTTGGGTCAGTAGAGTCAGCATCAAGTGACCCATTGGGTCGACAGGGCCGGACCTGCTCCTAGTCTTGTATATATCTTATATCGGCTGTACATAAGGCTGTCTCCATGGCCGATATGCGCCTCCTTCTTAACGTCTCGCCGCACAGCGCGTGTCCCATTACGCTTCCTCTAGTCTGCTTCCTAGAGCCACCGACAAGAACATGTTAAGCTAGTGACTAGTGCTTCAGCCTGATGTCAACTAGTAACGGGAGCAGAGCATGAACGTATGTACCATGTCTTACTTGCTTTACTACTTGAGTCTGTTCAGTATAAAATATCATCGATTCTCAGAGAAAACACACCTTCAAACTTCTACCGAGAAAACAAGACACGTGTTACCATAATTTGGGTCAGCCCCAAATACCCATCGGGCTGGTGAGGCCACGGCATATTCTTGAAATGGGCCAGCCTAGGGCCTCTCAAATTGGCCCTGGGGCCATAGGACCAGGTCCAAGGCCAAGGCCGGGTCGACCCATTCCCATCCCGAATCACAGCTTCACGTTTTGCAAATTGTGGGACTAATCTGCACATACTAGACAAGTTGTAGGACTACTAGTGTTATTAGCTCGAAGATTAATCACGGATAACGTTCTGATTGTTTTTGAGTGTCTTTATATTATTCGACAACAACACGCTAAAAGGCCTTTCTTTGCTCTTAAGAGCATTTCCACTCGTTGGGCGTTTTCAAGCCAAAATTCGACGTTATTTAGTGTCGGACAGACGTAACTTTCGGCCTGAAAACGTTATGTTTCCCACTCACGTCAGGCGAGTTTTTCGGGCGACGTAAAAAGGGCGAGTTTTCGTCCAAATTTGGCTCAAATTCAAACAGAGTTCAGCGTAGTTCGACATAAATATGAATATAGAGCAATGTTGGCATAGTTCTGCGTTAAGTTAAACATAGTTTGACATAGACGGAAAATATAACATAGTTCGGTCAGATCATGCTCAGCATCTACGTGTTGCCCTTGCGTATCCACATGTGCTCAACCATATCATTCTGCGGATGCACTGCCGGGTCTCGGATCTCCTGACGTATGGCGATGAATGCAGCCCATAATGGCGGCACCTAATGATCACGCTCTGCAAGGGGTCCATGTCTGTAATATGGCTCGTTCTGCTCCACCAAATCCACTGGGTCCTTTCTCTCATCCTCAATGATCATGTTGTGCAAGATCACACAACAGTTCATCACTTCCCACATCTGAACTTTCAACCAGGTCATAGCAGGAAACCGGACAGCTGTAAACCTCTGTTGAAGCACACCAAATGCCCACTCCACGTCCTTCATGCAAGCTTTCTGTTCCTTGGAAAACTGAGAATGCTTGGGGAGCATCAGGCTTGAGGTAGTCTTCACAAATGTTGGCCATCTTGAATAGATGTCATCTGCAAGATAGTATCCCTTGTTATAGTGGTGTCCATTGATCTCAAGATCCACAGGGAGAGCATGACCCTCAACAAGCTTGGCAAAGAAATTTAAGAATAGGAGGACGTTGATATCGTTGTTCGCCCCTGCCATGCATGCCAAAGAAGGAGTGTCAAATCCAAAGATCATGTGTAGCAACTACCTCGAGTATCACATTATAACCTCCTTTGTGGCATTTGTACATTCCTTGCCAAGCAAATGGACAGTTCTTCCAGTGCCAATGCATGTAGTGATGCTTCCAAGCATTCCAGGAAATCCTCTACTTTCATTGACCGCGAGGATCCGAGCAATGTCTTCAATATTGGGTGTTCTCAAGTATTGTGGCGTAAACACTACAATCATTGCCATGCAGAACCTATACAAGCAATCAATGGCGGTGGACTCGGCCATGTGGAGATAGTCATCGGCACTATCACCCGGAGCTCCATATGCAAGCAACCTCATCGCCATTGTGCACTTCTATAGTTAGGAAAACCCTATCATGCCGGTGCAGTCCTTTTTGCATACAAAATAGGGGTCGAACTTCCGATGGCATGCACCATGTTGAGGAAGAGTTTCCGGCTCATCCTAAAACGGCGCTGAAACACGGCCTCTTCGTGCAGCGGCTCGTCGACAAAGTAGTCGGCGTACAGCATGCAGTAGCCCTCCACTCGATGCATTGCTTTGCACTTCCGACGACCCTTCGCCGAGACTCCACGCTTCGGTGCTGTAGTCTACGTGCACAGGCGGGCCAAGGAGGCGAGGATCTGCATGTGCTCTTCATCTTCGGCGGCTGCGGTGGTCTCTTCCTCCAGCAACAGGGCGAACATCTCCTCGCCGTCAGAGTCCATGACCGAACAGGCAAAACACTGAACACTTCGCGGGCGATGTGGCGGGAGGTCGGACGAAGCCGAGCTACAGCGAAGTTGGGACTGTGAAACGAGGCCTAGACCGAGGGGAAAGGATGTGGCAGCTAGCGTGCACCAGAAAAGTATGCCCAAACAGTTGTTCTGCCATGGATCTAGATGAAACCAGACGAGTCTATATGTGGAAAATCTAAACAGCGAAGAACTAGACAAATCTGAGCAATGGTTCGGCAAAAATCACAGAAATAACTTATTTAAAGAAAGAAGGCAAACAATAACCCTCTTTTCAGAAGATTTCCTCATCTAACCCATTTTCATGGCGCACTACCGCATGGAGCCATGGACAACGGCACAAAGCCGTCGCGCGCGACACCATGCATGTATGGCGCTCCTGTCAATGGCGCCATGCGACCGTCCGACATGGCGGTCGTCGCGGCAGGCCGGGCCCACTCGCGTAAGTATGGCGCCACCCGGGACAACACCGTGGTATTGAGGATGGCTCCGCGCTAGATGGCGCCATACCCTGACCACATAATAGTCCCAGCCCGCGGGGTGGCTGACCACAGCCAACCCCAAAGGTTATCTTCTTCCCAGCTCAAGCCCGAACAACTCCCTCTCTCTCCACCCCAACTCATCCTCCCTTCAAATCCTTCCAAATCGGTGGTGTTTCTTCATGGATTTCGGCCCCCCTTGTCACCAAGAGGTAATCTCCACCGCCCCTTGTTTTTGTCCAATTAGATTTGTGCAATTTGGTGGAACTTTGGCAAAAATGTTGGAACTCTAGATCTATCATTTGAAGTGAAAACTATGGTTTATTGTTGCATTGTTGACTAATGCATGTTGGTGTTATGGTTTGTAGTCATTATGTGTAGAAATTGTAGGCTAGGGTTAGGGTTTTGGTACAAATTGTAGGCTAGGGTTTGGGTTTTGGTACATTTACTTTAGTTAGGGTTTGTATGTTAGGGTTTTATTTATTAGTGGTTTGCTATGGTGGATAACTTTATTAGTGGGTTATGGTTGATGGTAACCTACTTGTTTTTTATACATTTTGGTTATGGTCAATGTTTTTAGATGGCAAGGATCGTTAATGTTCATCATGTGGATAAGGCGGCTTTTTTGAAAGGCAATGTCGAGTGTGACCCGGAGGAGGTAGTCATGGTGTTTGGCACTAGTCCTACCTATACCGAGGTTGTGGAAAGAGTGAGGAATGATTTGAAATGGATGGACCCTAGTGATGTGTATGAGTTGGTTGGAAGGTATAATGCGGGGTTTGGCCATCACAACGGATTGAAGATAATGCCTATCAACTCCGAGTTGAATTGGAGTGCATATAAGGAGATGGTGGCAGAATCTGAAGATAAGTCACTTGAGATATTTGCCACAAGAAAGGTTGGGGCTCAGTTGCAAATTGACTTGAACCGGCATGCTTCCATGAGCCCGGCTCAAGGTGAGCCACATGTATATGACACAACAATGAGCCAACCTCCCTTGAGCCTGGTCCACGTAGAGCCAACCTATGATGACACAACAATGAGGCAACCTCCCATGAGTCCCGTTCGCAATGACAACTATGAAGCACCCCAAATGGAGGATGATGACCTTGAGGGTGATGAAGTAGAGCATGGCCTTCGTGACAATGAAGTAGGAGATGTGGAGGCAAATTGTGATGAGGAGGACATGGACCATGATCTCCCTTATTTGCGATGTGATGACCCACAAGTATAGGGGGTGTATCGCAGTATTTTCGAGAGAAGTGAAACCCAATTTATTGATTCGACACAAGGGGGCCAAAGAATATTTATAAGCCTTAACAACTGAGTTGTCAATTCAGCTGCACCTGGAAACAATCTTGATCACAACAGTTTATCAGTAGCAATAGTTTTGTAATAGCAATAGCAAAGTAATAGCAGTAGTAAAAGTAAAGACAATAGTAACAATTGCAGTAAACAGTAGGACTAAAGCGCGGTAGGCATAGGATGGATGGACGGGCGTTGCATGGACAAGACAATTCATATGGCAATCAAGACATAGGGCATTTGCAGATAAGTAAGATAAAGCATCTAAGTACTAAATAATCATAGGCATGTGTTCCATATATAGTCATACGTGCTCGCAATGAGAACTTGCACAACATCTTTTGTCCTGCCAGCCCGTTTGCAGCGGGGCCTCAAGGGAACTATTGGCAATTAAGATGCTCTTTTTAATAGAGCACCGGAGCAAAGCATTAACACTCCGTGAACACATGTGATCCCCACATCAAAGCCATCCCCTCCGGTTATCCCGATTATTGTCACTTCGGGGCCTTTGGTTCCGGACAACAATATGTGTATACAACTTGTAGGTAAGACCATAAACAATACTATCATAATGAATCAATAACATGTTCAGATCTGAAATCATGCACTCAGGCCCTGGTGACAAGCATTAAGCATAACAAGTTGCAACAAAGTCAAAAAGCACTAATAATAGATACTAGGCACCATGCCCTAACAATCTGATGTCATTACGTGAATGATCTCATCCAATCCCTACCATCCCCATAGCCTACATCGGGGGATTACTCACTCATGGATGGTGCAATCATGGATGGTAGATGGAGAAGCGATGGTGATGATGATGATGGGTTCGTAGCATGGAAAACAAAAAATTTCTACCGCAAGAACGAACAAAACCCAGATCTAATCTAGATAAAAGCCAAGATCTAATCTATTAGACATGTGCAACGAGATAGATCTGTACTAACCCTCGTAGATTCGATAAGCCTTGTTCGAGATCGGATCTCGTGGTTGATGTAGTCGATCACTTGCCGATCTCAAGATCGATTAGACGATCCTTCCGGCGCCGCGTTCCATAGCGCTACGCATCGGTCACATGTCGGAGTCGGCGGACCTTCCTCTCCTGCTCCAATGAAAGCGGAGGTAGTAGATCTCTCCACGGAATCCCAGCAAAGACGTGGTGGTGGTGGTGGTGAGTAGAGAATGACAGGCTTCCTAAGCCTAAGCAGGAGGGAAGGAGGAGGAGAGAGGCAACTCGAGATCTAGAGAATAGAAGGGGCAAGGGGGCTTGTGCCTCCACCCCTCTATTTAAAGGAGGAAGGCGCCATGGGGAGGTGGAGTCCTTGTAGGACTCCCCTCTCCCTTGGCCGGCGGATCAAGGAGGTGGGGTAGAGTCCTACTCCCCCATGAATCCTTGTCTTACCCCACAAGGATTCCTTGATCCTTTCTTGGTTTTCAATTAAAATAGAAGAAATGTTGTAGAACCTTCCGGAACATTCCGAAACCTTCTAGAATCCCCATACAAATACTCCGGAACATTTCCTAACTTAGAAAATGATCCCCAATATATGAATCTTATTCCCCGGACAATTCCGGATCTCCTCGTGATGTCCTAGATCCAATCCGAGACTCCGAACAACATTCGGTCTCCAACGCACATTCCATATCTACTTAAAACAACTTCGAACCTTAAGTGTGTCACCCTACGCTTCGTGAACATGTAGACATGATGGAGACACATCTCCGATCAATAACCATTAGCGGGATCTGGAGATCCATAACAGCTCCCACATACTCAACAATGACTTTGTGATCGATAGAACCATTTAACATACGAAACCAATTCCCTTTGTCACGCGATAGTATACTTATCCGAGGTTTGATCGTCGGTATCTCCATACCTAGTTCTACCTCGTTACTGATAAGTACTCTTTACTCGTTCCGTGATATGTCATCCCTTGTGACCTAGTCACATGCTTGCAAGCTAACTAGATGACATTCCACTGAGAGGGCCCAGAGCATATCTATCCGCCATATGGATGGACAAATCCCAATCTTGGTCCATGCGCTTCAACACATACTTTCAGAATACCCAATGTCACCTTTATAACCACCCGATTCTGAGGCGTTTGATGTCATCAAAGTACCCATCCGGTGATGGTGATTAACATAACCTCATGGTCGAAGGATTAGGTTACTATGCATTTGAAAAGCTTGTAGCAAAACGAACTTAATGACTTGATCTTATGCTATGCTTACTATGGGTGTGTGTCCATCACATCATTCTCCTAATGATATGATCTTGTTATTAACGACATCCAATGTCCATGATCAGGAAACCATGATCATCCATTAATCAACAAGCTAGTTTAACAAGAGGCTTACTAGGGACTCTTTTATGTTTACAAAACACACAAGTATTAATGTTTCTGGTTAATACAATTATAGCATGGGATGTAAACATTTATCATAAACATAAAGATATAATAATAACCACTTTATTATTGCCTCTTGGGCATATCTCCAACAGTCTCCCACTTGCACTAGAGTTAATAATCTAGTTAAAATTTGTGCATTCAACACCTATAGCTTTCTGGTGTTGTATAGACACTATTGCTAGTGGTAAACATAATCTTCGGATCTGACACTTCTAGGTCCGTGTGTATTTGCATGTCCTTGCGTCTCTATGCATTACTCATTCTCCAATGAGATGGCATTGTATAAATTTGGTCCTTTGGTGAGACCTTTAGTTCCTTGGGATTAAATCATGTTGATACAATTGTCATACAATGTATCTTCATAGTATTATCCCTCTATGAACCACACCTAGTTTGATAACAAACTATTTGACGCAAATGCCCTCATTTGCTGCTACAATAGTAGTCATATACTTAGCCTTTTGTTGTAGTATCTGTCACAATGTTTTAACTTTGGTACTCAACCAAATCCGTTATGGAACTTCCTCTCCATTACATTGTGCCACCCATAGTTTAAATTGAGATAAACTTAATTTGTGACAAAACTAGTATCAATGTAACAATTTACAATGAACTATTTGTCACCACTATATAAATAATATATTCTTAGTTCTTCCAAAGATCATAGGAATATCCCTACTATTGTCCAATGATCATCTTATGAGTCATTCTGGTATATGCTCATAACATTTAGAGCATAAGACATATCTGGATGTGTACATCTCAAAGAATGATTGATCAAAATATTCTTGTGATTTCACCAAGTGTCAAAATACTTGAATCTCGTGTCAACACCCTTGAATCTTGATTCAGTCCTTTCCGTGCGTCAAGAACCTTTCTTGTTGTTTCCATATTGAACTCATTCAACATCTTATCTATGTACATTTGGCAAAACCATATTAGCGCCTCAATCTATCCATATAGACATTGATGCCTAATTCTTGGGTTATGCCTAAGTCTTTCATCGAAATGAAATTCTTAACCTGTGTTAATAAAAGATACATCATTTCTAATCAACAATATGTCTTTCACATAATGTATTAGAAATATGTCTTAGCGCTCCCACTTAATTTCTTGCAAAATGCAAACATCTTCATCGTCTCTGATGAAATTAAACCTTTTAACGGTTTCATCACGGTGAAGATTCCAACTCCGCGATGCTCACTTCAACTATTGAAGTTTTGCATACTCTTTTAGCATCCTTTGAATTAACAAAATCCTTTGGATCGTGTCATGGACACATCCTAGGTAACCATTCTATTAGAAGAACTTGGTTTGTTTGTTCAACTACCATATACCAAAATATATGTAGTGGTTGCTACATTAATCCGTCTAGACTAAATATCGCTATGAAAGATCAAATCTTATCATAGTCAATTCCTTGAACACTGTCGTAAACTCTTTCCGACATGTTGACTATTTCATAGATGTGAAACATCCATGTCTATTTCTTTATAGATCCATATACGACTGTAAGGTCTTGCACCTTTCCAGAGGGTCTTTCAAATTCAAAGCTTGATTTCTCGTGTATGGAATTATCACGGATTTTATGGCTTCAAGCCACTTAATGAAGTTAGGGCCCATCATTGATTATTTGCATGTAGTCGGTTCATCATTGTCAAACAACAATGATCTAACTCTCAAATCTTGGCATTTGATTACTTACCCGACCTACTTGGTTCAATAGTAACTTAGATCTCCGTGACCACAACCTTTGAGGCACGTGAGCCATGAGCATTGTTGCTGCCTCCGGAACACTTACCGATGTTGCGCAACTCAGCACATATTAGCCAAGGTTCAACAACCTTGTCAAAGTTCTATTGTCCTCCCACTTGACTTTTCACCAAAAATTCCTTCTCAAGAAACTCGACATTCTAAGCGACAAACACTTTTGTCTTTGGTGTTATGGAGGAATACCCAATGGTTATTCGAAATAACCTACAAAGACATGCTCATCTGACTTTGGTTGTAAATATTTTACTTATGCCTAGCATACCAAAAATTTAAGAAAGGACAACCTGGGTTTTATCCCAAACCATGACTTATATGGTGTCATTTCAACGGATCACGATGGAGCTCTTTTCAGTGTAAAAGCGGTAGTCGCTAAAGCTTTAATCTTTAAAATATAATGGCAGTTTTATAAATGACACCTTTGATCTTACCATGTCAAACAAGGTTTCATTACATATCTTGAACACTCCATACTCCTATGGTGTTTTGGGAAATGCAAATCCATGGAACGATTCCTCAAATCTTAGGTGTTTTGCTAAACTTGTAACTCAAAAATCTTTATGATCCAATCATAAACTTTTTTTATTTTCTTGTTACAATAATTTTCCACTTCATCTTGAAAGTCTTTGAACATTTTCAAATGTTTCCTACTTCTTCCTTATTGAGTAAGTATATACATATACTCACTCAAATCTTCGGAGAAAGCATATGAAGTTGAAATCCATCACCCACGACTACACATAATGGACTATATACATCAATATGTACAAATTCCAATCAGTTAGTCATCCGTTCCTCTTGTGGCCTACGAACGGAGTTTTAATTATCTCCAGGAAAGTATCACAAGCGTCATTTGATCAAAATCAAAGACTCCAAAAATCCATCAACATGGAGTTTCTTCATGTATCCCTAATATAATTTAAACGGTGATGTCACTTTGCAAGTGATCTTTCAATTATTTGTCTTGCGACATTTTAGCATTAGTTTTATGGTCGTTATTTCTCCAACCAGACTTGTATATGATCCATCTATTATGGAATACGGCAATTATTTGAACAACCTTTTGTCGTCATAATACTTGATCAAAATAACAATTATTGAAACAAATCTTGAAGGGAAGCTTTGATGTTAACGAGCAACACAACAACCCTTTGTTTTGTTTTCGATGAACATCATCACATATTCTCTTGCTAGTTACTTAGGCCATTGCAGTTCATGAATTGTGTTGTCCTGTATGACACTTCATACCAACCAATTCGGTATCCAATACCGCAGAACCACATTGTTTAACAACCAAGGAATACAACCATAACATGTATCTTTTATATACCTAAGTTGGATATCTCCAATCTTTTCTTTTCTGCCAAATATTTTATAGATTCTCTTTCAATAATTCCTTTTCTTTTAAAAGAATCTATCAACATAAATGGTGGTGTCATTCACATGACACATAGTACAAAGTGTGTATAGTCAAATACTAATACCTTTGGACTTGCACTTTGAAGTGGATCACCTTCATCAAATGTTTGGCATTCTTTCAAAAATCCATCCTTTAGTAATCTTTTAGTGTAGTAAACATTTTACTTACATCTTCTATTCATCCTTATCATGACAACTTTCATGATCAAGCTGTTATAGCTTATAAAGGTGAATTGCGAGTATAATGTTTCTTTTCCAAAACCTTTTGGAGGATTAGGACGACTGGCATCTTCAACCTTCACAAATTCTCATCAAATATGAGGACGTATACTCTATCATGTTGTAACCAATACATTGTTTTAGATATCGCAATACCTTTCACATATGATGGTTTCTGAAACATTGCTTTCAGCTCTTAGATAAACTTGATATTAAAAAGAATCTTTTGAGTATCAAGAATCATGGAGGCAAACATGATACATTAGATACTAACACTGGAATTGTTACTCTTGATTTAATACTGTTTATTAAACTTCGCAGAGTAAACGGAGTTTGCTGAAAGTTTGCAACGGGACTTTTAAACTTTAGATTGACACTCAAAACAATATGATACCAGTTCGTAAAGAAAATATCCAGAATTTTTATAGTTCCACTATCTCAACTATAACTAAATGTAAGGTGGTGAACGGATGCCAATGACTACAACAAACTATGCAAATTCACTTTGATTGTGTTTATGATAAATTGAGTTTGACTAATCCAAATTACAAATGAACTCCCACTCAAAACAACATCCCTCGAGTTGTTTTAGTGATTACACGAACCAAGTCCGATCATCACGTGAGATGATGTAGCTTTAAAGGCGAACAATCAACATGTTCTTCATATCATCCATATGACTCATGCTTTACCTTTCGGTATTCCGTGTTCCGAGACCATGTCTGTACATGCTAGGCTCATCAAGGTTAACCTTAGTATCCGCATGTGCAAATCTGGCTTGCACCCGTCGTATGCACACGTAGAATCTATCACACCCGATCATCACGAGATGCTTCGAAACGACGAGTCTTAGCAACGGTGCCTACTAAGGATGAACACTTTATTACTCAATATTTAGTGAGAGGGATCATCTTATAATGCTACCATCGTGATCTAAGCAATACACGATGCATAAAGGATTAGCATCATAGGCAATTCATAATTAGTGTGATATGATATGGCCCTTTCTTCTTATGCCTTTGATCTCCATCTCCAAAGCACGGACATGATCTCCATCATCACCAGCATTGCGTCAAGGTCAGTGGCGCCGCTTCATGGTTGTCCATCATCACTAGCAACTATTACAACTACTTGGAATAAAGCTATTACAAGATGAATAGACACGCAGGTCCTGACAGAATTAAAGACAACCATTAGGCTCCTGCCGGTTGCCATATTACAACAAGGATCATTGCATACATCAAATATAATCACAATCACATGATGGCCATATCACATCACAAAGCCCCTGCAAAAACAAGTTAGACGCCTCTAATTTTCTTTGCATGTTTTACGTGGTTTGGGGCTTTCGAATAAGAACGGATCTTACCTACGAAACTGAACCACAACGTTGATACAAGTGCTATCAAGTGCAAAGTGTAGATTGGATCTATACTATGGTGGGAGAGACAGACACCCGCAAAGCCACTTGTGCAATACGAGTTGCACGTCAACTATGGAGCAAGTCTCATATGCGATGACATGTAAGGTTAGCCCGAGCCGCTTCATCCCACCATACCGCAAGATGCAAAGTACACAAAGCAAAAGACGGCACGAGCACCAACGCCCACAAAACCATTGTGTTCTACTGCAGATCTCTCTACGAGACACGGCTCGATACCACTGATGGGTTCGTAGCATGGAAAACAAAAAATTTCTACCGCAAGAATGAACAAAACCCAGATCTAATCTAGATAAAAGCCAAGATCTAATCTATTAGACATGTGCAACGAGATAGATCTGTACTAACCCTCGTAGATTCGATAAGCCTTGTTCGAGATCGGATCTCGTGGTTGATGTAGTCGATCACTTGCCGATCTCAAGATCGAGTAGACGAATCAGACCTTCCTCTCCCGTTCAATGACGTGAGGTAGTAGATCTCCCCATGGAATCCCAGCAGCACGGCGTGGTGGTGGTGGTGGAGTAGAGAATTCTGCAGGCTTCGCCTAAGCGAGGGAAGGAGGAGGAGAGAGGCAACTCGAGATCTAGAGAATAGAAGGGCAAGGGGCTTGTGCCTCCACCCTCTATTTAAAGGAGGGAGGCGCCATGGGAGGTGGAGTCCTAGGACTCCCTCTCTCCTTGGCCAGCCGGATCAAGGAGGTGGGGTAGAGTCCTACTCCCCACGAATCCTTGTCTTACCTCACAAGGATTCCTTGATCCTTTCTTGGTTTTCAAGTAAACTCCAAGAAATCTTCTAGAACCTTCCGGAACATTCCGAAACCTTCTAGAATCCCCATACAAATACTCCGGAACATTTCCTAACTTAGAAAATGATCCCCAATATATGAATCTCATTCCCCGGACAATTCCGGATCTCCTCGTGATGTCCCGGATCCAATCCGAGACTCCGAACAACATTCGGTCTCCAACGCACATTCCATATCTACTTAAAACAACTTCGAACCTTAAGTGTGTCACCCTACGGTTCGTGAACATGTAGACATGATGGAGACACATCTCCGATCAATAACCATTAGCGGGATCTGGAGATCCATAACAGCTCGCACATACTCAACAATGACTTTGTGATCGATAGAACCATTTAACATAGAAACCAATTCCCTTTATCACGCAATACTATACTTATCCGAGGTTTGATCGTCGGTATCTCCATACCTAGTTCTACCTCCTTACTGATAAGTACTCTTTACTCGTTCCGTGATATGTCATCCCTTGTGACCTAGTCACATGCTTGCAAGCTAAATAGATGGCATTCCACCGAGAGGGCCCAGAGCATATCTATCCGTCATATGGATGGACAAATCCCAATCTTGGTCCATGCGCTTCAACACATACTTTCAGAATACCCAATGTCACCTTTATAACCACCCAGTTATAAAGCGGCGTTTGATGTCATCAAAGTACCCATCCGGTGATGGTGATTAACATAACCTCATGGTCGAAGGATTAGGTTACTATGCATTTGAAAAGCTTGTAGCAAAACGAACTTAATGACTTGATCTTATGCTATGCTTACTATGGGTGTGTGTCCATCACATCATTCTCCTAATGATATGATCTTGTTATTAACGACATCCAATGTCCATGATCAGGAAACCATGATCATCCATTAATCAACAAGCTAGTTTAACAAGAGGCTTACTAGGGACTCTTTTATGTTTACAAAACACACAAGTATTAATGTTTCTGGTTAATAGAATTATAGCATGGGATGTAAACATTTATCATAAACAGAAAGATATAATAATAACCACTTTATTATTGCCTCTTGGGCATATCTCCAACAGATGATGGCGATGATCTCCTCCAATTCAACGTCCCGGCAGGGTGCCAGAACGGAATTTCTGGTTCTGAATCGTAGAATCTAGTGGTGGCGGCATAGCGAAACTCTTTCTGGAAAAACGTCGAACCCCCTTAGGATTTTAGGTCAGGAGGCATCTTATAGGCGAAGAGGGAGGCCGAGGGGGTGACCGAGGCGGCCAGACCACCCCTTGGCGTGGCTAGGCCTGGCCCGCGCGGTCAGGTGGTGTGGGCCCCTCGTGGCCCTCCTCCGTCTCGTCTTCTGGCTCCATGTGTCTTCTGGTGAAATAGGATTTTTGGCATATTTTCCGGGATTTTTCCTGATAGTTGATTTTTTGCACAAAAACTAGACACCAAGGTAATTCTGCTAAAAACAGCGTCAGTCCGTGTTAGTTGTATCCAAATCATACAAGTTTAGAGGAAAAACAATAGCAAAAGTGTTCGGGAAAGTAGATACGTTTTGGACGTATCAACTCCCTCCGAGCTTAGCTTATTGCTTGTCCTCAAGCAATTCAGTTGAAAACTACGTGCGATAAAAGAAACTTGCACGAACACATTTGCTTCATAAGATGTATATATTCTCAGCATATGATCAAGTACTTAGACAACTCATAATAAGAAGTATGCAAATAAGGTTACTCAATAATCATTGCAAGCTATGAAGAGATTCTAACTCAAAAATAGTAAGTAGCATGAAACATAAACATAAGCAACATTGCAATGCTCATAAAAAGGTATGATAGAGTGGTATCCCGCTTGCCTTTGATTGTAGAGCAAACATAAATGCCAAGGCACCTCTGAAATTCAAGTGAAGACTAGAAGTAAAGATATCAAAGAACAAGCATCAAAGTCATGACACAATTAATCCAAATTTTGAGACAAGCATATTACACTAAGAATGACAACTATGCTCTCAAGAAAGTGCTCATAGAATATGTGGAGACTCAACAAGGAAATGAAAAGGTTTTGAAAAGTTTGAAAGGCTTCCAAATGCTGAAAGTATGGTACTCAATAGCTTTGAGCTCTCATTGCCCCTATCATAAGCATCTTTAAATGGATAAGGTGAAAGTGAGGTCCAATACGAGTTATATGCTTGACAGACCATAAACTGGAAATCTCATGTCCCTTGAGTACGAGGGCCGCTCCACATGCTACTCAACTTTAGTTACCGGCAAGTTCTTGTCATAGTAAATACATGCGTATCATAGAGAACCGCCAACAGGGTACCCCTTGCCCGATGATACGGAAGAATCCCCATATCAAAATGACAAGGCAAGCAGACAATAAGCATCTCAGCAATCTTCTTATTTACCATGGGAAAGTGGTGTTTTTTTCTATCTTTCCTCTTTTCTCATCTTTTTTTTTCTTTTTCTCAATAACTATCTCTATCTTTTTTATAAGAAGAATGCTTCCTAGATTGCTCATTATGGTTACGCTGCAGGTCTCCACCATGATTAGGCATGGATTGGACCAGCCGCCCAGGCGTTTCTCTAACACACATACATAACTCCATGGACTTACAAGCTCCCCTTTTATTTCACACCGACGACGTCCATAAACAAAAGAGCATGATATCAACTGGGTATATATTTATAGGTGTTGAAAAGCATTCCCCGTGATAGCACGGTTCTGCTAATCCCCAGCCTATAATTTTCAAGCATATAACTTTCATGGACAGTCACAATGGTTCAGGTTTATTAAGTGCAAGAAATAAAGTGTGCCATCAAGTTCGTGATAGATTTACTAACTAACTTTCTCATAACAAGCAAACATTTTATTCGGAAGAAAACAAGGCATACTGAAATATGCACGGAATAGCAAATGATGCTAATAGGTAGGTATGGTGGATGCTTTTGGCAATACTGGTTTTGGTGAGTTGGAAACACGAGTAGAGCTCATACTCAATGCACGTGAAGGCTAGCAATAGTAAGGGAGCGACAAACGAGAGAGCAATAACTGTCATAATCATGCAACAAAACAGGACTAATCATGGCATGAAAGTGATTCAAGACCCCTGAGGCAAAATAATTCATTGAGGCTTAACTGATTATTGTTTTAGTCATATGCATGCGTGAGCATGTGCCAAGTCAATTCAAGTGAAACATTCAGAGGAGGATACCACAGTGTCATACCAAGTTATGAATAGAGCAATTGATACATTGCAAATGTATCTATAATTTTTTATGTTCCATGCTTGGTTTTATCTACTTTCTTATGTTTTGTCCACACTTTGGAGTACTTTTCATATGATTTCTTGGACTAACCTATTAACAAGAGCCACAGTGCCAGTTGCCTGTTTTCTGCTGTTTTTGGTTCCAAAAAGTCAGAAAATGAATATTCTCGGAATTGGACGGGACAAAAGTCAATATGCCTATTTTTCCCAGAGACTCACGGAGCTAGAATACGAGACGGAGAGGGGCCACAGGGTGGCCACACCACCCCTGGGCGCGGGTCCCCCTTGGCCGCGCCAGGGCATGGTGTGGGCCCCCTGGCCGGCCATCGACCTTGCCTCTTTTGCCTATATATCTCCCCCGAGGCAAAAACCCTAGATAGTCAAGCCTCCAGCCACGAAAAGTTCCGTAGCGCCGCCGCCACCGAAGGGGAGATTCGGGGGACAGAAAGTCTCTGTTCTGGCACCCTGGCGGGACGGGGAAGTGCCCCCGGAACCATCTCCATCGATCTCCACCACCATCTCCATCACCATTGTTGATTCCCATGATGAGGAGGGAGTAGTTCTCTCTCGAGGCTAAGGGTTCTACCGGTAGCTATGTGTTCATCTCTCTCTCTATGCATGATCATATTGTGATCATGAGCTTGTAATCTATAGATCTACCTTGCTACTCAAGTGCTTTAATAGATCTCTGCTCACCCCATGTGTGTGAAGTTGACAGTGTGCACACCATGGTGGCACTTATGCTAGAGATTACAAATACTTGTTATGAGTTATATTTGGAGTTGGATGTCTTTATGAAATTGTGGTGTTTGTTGGAACCATCTAGTGCTCAAGGTGATAGTGTGGGGTTTTCTAGATGGGAAAGACTTACTTTGAGGTGTGCTGTTATAGCCCTACCATCGATTAGAGTGTCCAACCGGAGAGTAGTTAAGAGTAGTATCATAAATAGAATATATTTATATGAGAGTGTTCACTAGTGAAAGTATGATCCCTAGGCCTTGTTTCTAAGCATTGAAACTTTGTTTGCAACTAGATCTGTTACATGTTTGCTTGCTTCTATCTTTATTTCAGTTTGCCTTTAGTCTCTTCCACACCATCAAAGTATTTTCTAGCACCGTTATCTTTTATCTATACCACTTGTATTTCACTATCTCTTCGCCGAACTAGTGCACCTATACACCTGACAAGTGTATTGGGTGTGTTGGGGACACAAGAGACTTCTTCTATCTTGATTGCAGGGTTGCTTGAGAGGGGATACCTTTGACCACTTCCTCCCTGAGTTCGATAAACCTTGGGTGATCCACTTAAGGGAAACTTGATGCTGTTCTACAAACCTCTGACTTGGAGGCCCAACAACTGTCTACAAGAATAGAAGTGTGTAGACATCAGCAATGCAAGCAAACATTCATATGACATGCTACAAGCCATTAGCAAGCTAGAGCTAATCATAAGAAAGCAAGAACTACTAAGCATCCATAAATAACATACACCTTACATGAACAGACTAAGCATGCCCACAATGATGAGTATATGTACAAAAATGAAAACAAATAGAGTTCATTGCCAGCCTCTTACCACACCTCAAGTTGTCATTGATCCTCATTATTGCCCTTCACTTGTGTGGCTTGAATAATAACATGAAACCCAACTCCACTGAGGACTGCTGAACCCTGCAACGAACTTCACAAAACCAAAGAAGAACAGAAAATATTTTTGGTGTTTTTGATTTTTAAAGGCAAGAGCAAAAAGGAGGAACAAGTAAAGAAAAATCTTTTTGGGGTTTTCGAATAGTCCAAACAAAGCAAAAAAGGAAGAGGCAAACCAAGGCAAAAAGAAGCAAACAAAGAGAAACAATGAAAATATTTTTGGTCTTTTTGTGTTTTATAAAGCAAAAGAAAGCGAAAAATGGATATACAAAGTACCGACTAAACATGGTATGGAGATGAGTGTGGTGTCGGTGTACCTCCCCCTAAGCTTAGGCTTTTGGCCTAAGTGGGTATCAATCCCAACGCGGGTAAGGATTCCAAGCCGGCGGGTCATCATAAGAATGATCGTAGTTAGGCCCTTGGGAAGAAGAAGCTCCCCAATCATAGGTAGGCTGCTGGTACGAAGACTCCCCCTCATTCGAGGGCTGGACCGAATCATATGTAGCCTCCCTTCTAGTCCCCTGCTCCTGCTGGGAGAGCTCCCCCAGATACGTATCGAGCTCTTCCTAAGTGAGTGACCATCCTACCCTGGTTTCAAGGTTAAACAAAACAGGTGCAGGCAAAAGAACAACACGCTCGAACTTACTCCTTCTCCAACCAGCCTTGAGAAAGGTTATTTTATAAGACAAATCACTCAAATTAGCCCAAGAAGAAACAAATTTATGTTGTATCATGGAATTAAGGTCAAGCCTCTCTATGGGAAATTGTAGGTTAGATGATGAGGCACTACACCATGCAAAGCTAATAAACAAGAGGCGATGAGGTCTCCACAAATTCCACCTTTCTCGCGGTTAGTAGCAAGACGGAAAGCTATCAAGGCACCATATTGTAAGTCCTGTCTCGTTTTAAAGCAGCTAAGATGAATGCTATATCATATGAGGATAACTTATTAGTAGTTTTCCTAGCGAGAACACACTTGGCAATAAAGTAAGCCAAGTAGCGAATAGACGGGAGATGAATATTACGAATTTTACCACTCTCCTTTGAGAAGTTGCTCCCTTGGCAAATCTCCGCATACAAGTCCATGAGTGATGTAGGTCGCTCTTTAATCCTTTCTCACGATCCCCACTAGGGTACTTTAATAGCTGCACAAAAGTCATCAAAAGGAAGGTTGACAGCTATATTGTAAATTTTGTAGTGAACCATGGGGTTAGGAAAAGAGCAACTAAATCGAAAGTCCTGCACCACAGACATAGTTAGTTTCACAAATTGGTAAGGTTCATCTCCCACAAAATGCTCCAATCCTGCATTAGCAATTAAAGTATGGAAGTCCTGAGAAATCCCTGCAGCCCTCATGAATTCGGGGCATGGATAGATGGAAGGAAAAACTTCCTCCTCTCGGTGAACCTTCATAACCTCAGGCACCCTTAATTCATGTTGGTTGAGTTGGTGTTCATTCATCTTCTTTTCTGAAATTTAGGACAACCATCATACAAGTGATTGCAAAGTGATTACATAATGAAGGGAACTACTCATAGGGACTTGTAAGAAGCCTAAGCATGCGTCAAAACAATATCTCTAAGCATTGAACAAGCTTACAAGCTCACATAACCTATCACCTACAATAGAAAAATACTCAAGATATAAACCACTAAACACAAATCTACTTGGACAAGCAGAGGAGTCACATACCGGAGAACAAATGCTCCAAATTTCAGCAGCAAAGATGGGATGAGCAAGGAGATCGAAAAATCACGAGCAAGAACATCAAGAACGCGAGTTTGAGCAATGAACTGGTGTTTTCTCGGGAGAGAGAAAGAAGTGCCAAGTGAGAGAGTAAGTGGAGGGCCAGGAGTGGCCCACACCATGGCCAGGAGCGCCCCTGGGGTGGCCGCGCCACCAGGTGGTGTGCCTGCCTGGTGGGCCCCCCGAGTCACTCCAGGCACTTCTCTATCCCTTTTTTCATGTAAAAATTTAATATGAATTTTCTGGAATTTTTCGAGACACTTTATCTTTGAGAAATTTTCAGGTAATGGTGAATGATTTTTTGACAGAAAGATTTTTCGGAAAGATGCAAAAGCAAAACAAAACTAAAACTTCAGAAGTTCTAAGACACTCTAATATGCAAGCAACTAACAACAGAAAAGTAAACTAAGTGAAAGCAAAACAAACATGGATAAAATAAAAGTAAGCGAAGATAATCATGGTGAAAACATTGTTTTGTTCATTAAAATCCCTTTGTTAACAAGGTTGATCAGGTCTTGTAACCAAAAAAAATTATATGAAACAAAACTTTGTATTCCACTAATGATTATGTTACCTCAACCTTGATAGCAATGGTCCCATTCATAATAGTTTCATATTTTTCGCGTGGTATGGGACAATATATTTCTCCAACTTGGATGCCCTCAACATGTTCAATTGAATTTAAACCATAATTCCTATCAATCTTCTTGGGGAAATAGACAATATGCTCCTTGTCATTAACATTAAAAGTCACCTTTCCTTGATTACAATTAATAACAGCTCCTGCAGTATTACGAAAAGGTCTCCCAAGAATAATAGACATATTATCATTTTCAGGCATTTCAAGCACAACAAAGTCAATTAATATCAAGCAATTATGAGCAACTTGAACAGGTACATCCTCACATATACCAACAGGAATAGTAGTAGATTTATCAGCCATTTGCAAAGATATTATCAATTGGTATTAGTTTTTCCAATTGAAGTCTCTTATAGAGGGAAAATGCATAACACTAACTCCTGCTCCCAAATCACACAAAGCAGTTCTAACATAACTATTTTTAATAGAGCATGGAATAGTTGGAATCCCTAGGTCTCCAAGTTTTTTTGGAACCTTACCATTAAAGGAATAATTGGCAAGCAAAGTAGAAATTTCTTCATTAGGGATCTTCCTTTTATTAGAGACAATATCCTTCATATACTTTGAATAAGGAGGCAATTTAATAGCACCAGTCAAAGGTATTTACAAAAATAAAGGTTTCATCCACTCACAAAACTTATTATAGTGTTCGTCTTCCTTTGACTTGTGTTTCTTATCAGGGAAAGGCATAGGTTTTTGGACCCAAGGCTCTCTTTCACTACCATGTTTCTTAGCAACAAAATCTTCTTTAGTGTATTTACTATTCTTACTGTGCCTTTCAGGTTCTTCTTGAACTTTTTATTTATCAGGAGCATCATTTTCCTCATTACCACTTTCAGTTTCAGCATCAGAGACAGATATACTATTAGGATCTTTAGCAGGTTCAGAAGGTTCTACAATAGTTTTATGTTTCTTTTTCCTTTTTCTTAGGAGTAGTACCACTATTTTAAGTTTGTTGAGAATCCTGCTCAATTCTTTTAGGATGCCCCTCAGGATATAGAGGATCCCGGGTAGCAGCACCACTTCTAGTTCTAATTTCATAAGCATGTTTTTCTTTAGCAACATTAACTAGCAAGTCTTTTTGTACTTTAATAAGCTGATCAATTTAAGTTTGAACCATTTGAAAATGTTTAACAAGCATTTTAACATCATTAGAGGTTCTTTCCACAATATCCGTCAACTCAACAATAGCTCTAGAGTTTTCCATTAGATGATTTTGTACCCTTTTATTAAAATTATCTTGCTTAAGAATAAAAATATCAAATTCTTGTAAGCATTGATCAGGAGGTTTAGAGTAAGGAATATCACCTTCATCAAAATGTTGGAGAGAGTGTACATCAATAGTGTATGAGTGGGGGATTGGCTTACATAATTATTCTATAGGAGGTAAATTCTTGACATCTGCAGCTTTAATTCCCTTATCCTTAAGACATTTCTTAGCTTCCTTCATCACTTCATCATTTAGTTCAATAACTCCCCTCTTCTTTGGTTTTGGTGTTGGTGTTGGCTCAGGCACAGTTAACTTAGGTGTAGTTATCTCAGGCGTAGTTGGCTCATATGAAGTCCAGTCTTCATAATTCTTTCTTATTTTAGCCATTAATTCCTTAGCTTCTTTGGGGGTTCTCTTCTTGAAAACACAATCAGCACAACTATCCAGGTATGTCCTAGATTCTTCAGTTAGTCCATTATAATATATATCAAGAAGCTCATTTTTAGGTAATGGACATCCAGCCTGTGCATGAATCAAAGCACAAAACCTTGCCCATGATTCATGCAATATCTCTTTTTTTCTCCCTATTTAAAATCAAAAAGTTCCTGCAAAATAGCATGTCTAGCATTAGGAGGGAAATATTTCTGGAGGAAGGTACTAATCAAGCAATCAAGGCTATCAATAGATCCAGGAGGTAAATTATTAAACCAAGTTTTAGCTTCTCCTTTTAGTGAAAAAGGGAAAATTTTAGCAACAAAGTAGGTGCGCATCTTAATATCATCAGAAAATAAACCACTCATGGTAGAAAGCTCAGTCATATGTACTACATCACTTTCATTCTTAGCTCCACAAAAAGGTTCTTTCTCAACAATGGTTATGTAAGATAAATCAAGATAGAAATCATAATCCTTATCTTTAATGTTTATGGGAGATGTAGCAAACTTAGCATTAGGAGATAATTTCTAACAGTATATTTCTCAAGAAGACTCTTAATAGCACTTTTATCATGAGTATTTTGACATTCTTTAATAAATTCATCGGTCATCTCTATATAATCGTCTTCAATATCATAGCTCTCTATAGACTCGGGTGAACTGACAAGTGTAGTAGTGTCTTCATTAGGAGTTTCAGTATTTCCAGCTATAGTTCTAGCAATCGTAGCATCTAGGAAATGACCTAATGAACCACTCTTATCAAGCACAGTAGAAGCAGCATCATAAGTATCAGAAGTTTCAGATTCAGCAAGTAGCGAGGTGTGTAGCATGTGTATGTGGTGGTGTAAGGAGCTTACTCATAACAGATGGTGAATCAAGAGCAACAGAGGTGTTCAGAACTGTACCGCTCCTTGTAGTGGATGGTAATATAGGAACCTTTCCATCACGAGACTTACCCATGATGAATGAATGGTAGCGAACAATAGTGATTCCAAGTAAACTTGATAAACAGAGCTATGCTCCCCGGCGACGGCGCTAGAAAATAGTCTTGATGACCCACAAGTATAGGGGGTGTATCACAGTATTTTCGAGGAAAGTGAAACCCAATTTATTGATTCGACACAAGGGGAGCCAAAGAATATTTATAAGCCTTAACAACTGAGTTGTTAATTCAGCTGCACCTGGAAACAATCTTGCTCACAGAAGTTTATCAGTAGCAACAGTTTTGTAATAGCAATAGCAAAGTAATAGCAGTAGTAAAAGTAAAGACAATAGTAACAATTGGAGTAAACAGTATGATTAAAGCGCGGTAGGCATAGGGATGGATGGACGGGCGTTTCATGGACAAGTCAATTCATATGGCAATCAAGACATAGGGCATTTGCAGATAAATAAGATAAAGCATCCAAGTACTAAATAATCATAGGCATGTGTTCCATATATAGTCATACGTGCTCGCAATGAGAACTTGCACAGCATCTTTTGTCCTGCCAGCCCTTTTGCAGCGGGGCCTCAAGGGAACTACTAGCAATTAAGGTGCTCCTTTTAATAGAGCACCGGAGCAAAGAATTAACACTCCGTGAACACATGTGATCCTCACATCAAAGCCATCCCCTCTGGTTATCCCGATTATTGTCACTTCGGGGCCTTTGGTTCCGAATAATAATATGTGTATACAACTTGCAGGTAAGACTCTAAACAATACTATCATAATGAATCAATAACATGTTCAGATCTGAAATCATGGCACTCGGGCCCTAGTGACAAGCAATAAGCATAACAAGTTGCAACAAAGTCAAAAAAAACACTAATAATAGATACTAGGCATCATGCCCTAACAATCTGATGCCTTTACATGAATGATCTCATCCAATCCCTACCATCCCCATAGCCTATAGCAGGGGATTACTCACTCATGGATGGGGGAATCATAGATGGTCGATCGAGAAGCGATGGTGATGATGATGGCGATGATATCCTCCATTTCCCTGTCCCGGTAGGGTGCCAGAATGGAGTTTCTGGTTCTGAATCGCGGAATTTGGCGGTGGTAGCGTAGCGGAACTCTTTTTGGAAAAACGTCAACCCCTCCTGGGTTTTTAGGTCAGGAGGCATCTTATAGGCAAAGAGGGAGGCCAATGATGGGTCCGTAGCATGGAAAACAAAAACTTTCTATCGCAAGAACGAACAAAACCTAGATCTAATCCAGATAAAAGCCAAGATCTAATCTATTAGACATGTGCAACGAGATAGATCTGTACTAACCCTTGTAGATCCAAAAGCCTTGTGCGAGATCGGATATCGTGGTTGATGTAGACGATCACTTGCCGATCTCAAGATCGAGTAGACGATCCTTCCGCCATCGCCCGTTAAGCGCTTCCGATCGGTCACACGTCTTGGAGTCGATGCGACCTTCCTTCCCTGCTCTGAAAGCGATGAGGTAGTAGATCTCTCCATGGAATCCCAGCAGACGACGGCGTGGTGGTGGTGGTGGAGTAGAGAATTCTGCAGCCTTGGCCCGAAAGGAAGGAGGAGGAGAGAGGCGGCTAGGGCAAGAGTGGAGGGGCAAGGGGGCTGGCGCCTCCACCCCTCTATATATAGAGGGAGGGGTGCGGCCTAGGGTTCCCACCCCTAGGCCCACCTCCTAGGTCCGGCGCACAAGGGGGCTTGGGGGAGTTTCCTTCCCCCCCAAGTTTCCCCCTTTTCTTTCTTGGTTTTCAAGTAAACTCCATAGAAATTTCTAGAACCTTCCGGAACATTCTGAAACCTTCTAGAACCCCCATATAAACACACTAGGACATTTCCGAACCTAGAAAATGATCTCCATTATATGAATCTTATTCTTCGGACAATTCCGGATCTCCTCGTGATGTCTTAGATCCAATCCGAGACCCCGAACAACATTCGGTCTCCAACACACATTCCATATCTACCTAAACAGCATCGAACCTTAAGTGTGTCACCCTATGGTTCGTGAATATGCAGACATGATGGAGACACCTCTCCGATCAATAACCATCAGCGGGATCTGGAGATCCATAACGGCTCCCACATACTCAACGATGACTTCGTGATCGATAGAACCATTAACATACGAAACCAATTCCCTTTGTCACACGATATTCTACTTATCCGAGGTTTGATCGTTGGTATGTCCATACCTAGTTCTACCTCGTTACTGATAAGTACTCTTTACTCGTTCCATGTTATGTCATCCCTTGTGACCTAGTCACATGCTTGCAAGCTAACTAGATGACATTCCACCGAGAGGGCCCAGAGCATATGTATCCGTCATATGGATGGACAAATCCCAATCTTGGTCCATGCGCTTCAACACATTCTTTCAGAATACCCAATGACACCTTTATAACCACCTAGTTACGAAACGATGTTTGATGTCATCAAAGCACCCATCCGGTGATGGTGATTAACATAACCTCATGGTCAAAGGATTAGGTTACTATGCATTTGAAAGCTTGTAGCAATACGAACTAAATGACTTGATCTTATGCTACACTTACTATGGGTGTGTGTCCATCACATCATTCTCCTAATGATATGACCTTGTTATTAATGACATCCAATGTCCATGATTAGGAAACCATGATCGTCTATCAATCAACAAGCTAGTTCAATAAGAGGCTTACTAGGGACTCTTTTATGTTTACAAAACACACAAGTATCAGTGTTTCCTAATAATACAATTATAGCATGGGATGTAAACATTCATCATAAACACAAAGATATAATAATAACCACTTTTATTATTGCCTCTTGGGCATATCTCCAACAGTCTCCCACTTGCACTAGAGTCAATAATCTAGATTACATGGTAATATACCTAACACCCATGGCGTTCTAGTGTTGGTCATGCTTTGCTCTAGGGAGAGGTTTAGTCAATGGATCTGCCACATTCAGATCAGTGTGTACTTTGCAAATCTTTATGTCACCATCTTGGACATACTCGCGAATAGCATGGAAACGTAGCTTGATGTGCTTCAGCTTGCTATGTGACCTTGGCTCCTGTGCATTAGCTATGGCACTTGTGTTGTCACAGTAAATGGCCATAGGGTCCAACGCACTAGGAACCACGCCAAGTTCAGTAATGAACTCCTTCATCCATATGGATTCTTGTGCAGCCTCCGAAGCAGCTATGTATTCCGATTCAGTTGAAGATTTCGCCACAACGCTTTGCTTGGCACTCCTCCAGCTCACTGCATCACCATTCAAAATAAATACGTATCCAGACTATGACTTCGAGTCATCTGGATCAGTGTTCCAACTAGCATCAGTGTAACTATTTACAACAAGCTGTTCATCACCTCCATAAGAAAGAACCATATCCTTAGTCCTATTTAGGTACTTTAGGATATTCTTGACCGTCCGAGGCTCCATTCCAGGATCACTTTGATATCTGCTAGTCAAACTAACAACATGTGCTATATCCGGTCTTGTACACAGCATGGCATACATGATAGAACCTATGGCCGAGGCATAGGAAATATTATTCATTTTATCTCTATCTTCTGCCGTAGCTGGACTTTGAGTCTTACTCAAGGTCTTACCTGACAACATGGGCACGGACCCTTTCTTGCTCTCTTCCATTCTAAACTTCTTTAGAACTTTGTCCAAGTATGTACTTTGTGAAAGCGCTATTAGGCGTCTTGATCTATCTCTATAAATCTTGATGCCTATATATGCCGCTTCGCCAAGATCCTTCATTGAAAAACTATTATTCAAATAGGCTTTGACACTATTAAGAAGTTCTATATCATTCCCAATCAACAATATGTCATCTACATATAGTACTAGGAATGCTATAGAGCTCCCACTCACTTTCTTGTAAATACAAGCTTCTCCATAAGTTTGTATAAATCCAAAGTTTTTGATTACTTTATCAAAACGTTGATTCCAACTCCGAGATGCTTGCTTTAGTCCATAAATGGAGCGCTGAAGTTTGCATACCTTGTTAGCATCTTTAGGATCGACAAAACCCTTGGGTTGTACCATATACAACACTTCCTCAATGTCTCCATTAAGGAACGTTGTTTTGACATCCATCTGCAAAATCTCATAATCGAAATATGCAGCAATTGCTAACAAAATCCTCACAGACTTTAGCTTCGCTACTGGTGAGAATGTCTCATCGTAGTCAACTCCTTGAATTTGTTGGAACCCTTTCACGACAAGTCGAGCTTTATAGACGGTAACATTACCATCAGCATCTGTTTTTCTCTTGAAAATCCATTTGTTCTCGACAGCCTTACGGCCATCCGGTAAGTCCACCAAAGTCCACACTTGGTTTTCGTACATGGATCCCATTTCGGATTTCATGGCTTCTAGCCATTTGTCGGAATCTGGGCTCACCATAGCTTCTTCATACATCATAGGGTCATCAGTGTTGTCCACCAACATGACGTTCAAGGCAGGGTCATACCAATCAGGAGTGGTACGAACCCTCGTTGACCTGCGAGTTCAGCAGCAACTTCGTTCGAAGTTTCATGATCACCATCATTAGCTTCCTATCCAATTGGTGCAGGTGGCACAAAAACATCTTCTGGTGCTACGCTACTCTCAACTCCGAGAGAAGGTTCAATAACCTCGTCGAGTTCTACTTTCCTTCCAGTCACTTCCTTCGAGAGAAACTCCTTCTCAAGAAAGGATCCATCTTGGCAACGAAAACTTTGCCTTCGGATCTATGATAGAAGGTATACCCAATTGTTTCTTTAGGGTATCCTATGAAGATGCATTTCTCCGCTTTGGGTTCAAGCTTATTAGGTTGTAACTTCTTTACATATGCTTCGCAACCCCAAACTTTAAGGAACGACAACTTAGGTTTCTTTCCAAACCACAATTCGTACGGTGTCGTTTCAACAGATTTAGATGGTGCCCTATTTAAAGTGAATGCGGTCGTCTCTAATGCATAGCCCCAAAACGATAGCGGTAAATCTGTAAGAGACATCATAGACCGAACCATATATAAGAGAGTTCGATTACGACGTTCGGACACACACCATTACGTTGTGGTGTTCCCGGCGGTGTCAACTGTGAAAGTATTCCACATTTCTTTAAATGCATGCCAAACTCATAACTTAGATATTCACCTCCGTGGTCAGAATGCAGAAACTTAATCTTCTTGTTACGATGATTTTCCACTTCACTTTGAAATTCCTTAAACTTCTCGAAAGTTTCGGACTTATGTTTCATAAAGTAGACATACCCATATCTACTTAAGTCATCCGTGAAAGTGAGAACATAACGATATCCACCATGCGATGCTACACTCATTGGACCGCACACATCGGTATGTATTATTTCCAATAAGTCTGTAGCTCGCTCCATTATACCAGAGAATGGAGTCTTAGTCATTTTTCCCATTAGACATGCTTCGCATCTTTCAAGTGATTCAAAATCAAGTGATTCAAGAAGTCCATCAGAATGGAGCTTCTTCATACGCTTCACTCCAATGTGACCAAGATGACAGTGCCACATGTATGTAGAATTATCATTCAATTTTGTTTGTTTAGCATCTATGTTGTGAACATGTGTATCACTACTATCAAGATTCAGTAAGAATAAACCATTCATCTCAGGTGCATTACCATAAAAGATATTACTTATATAAATCGAACAACCTTTATTCTCAGACTTAAAAGAGTAACCGTCTCGCAATAAACAAGATCCAGATATAATGTTCATGCTTAACGCAGGCACCAAATAACAATTATTCAAATTTAAAACTAATCCCGAAGGTAGATGCAGAGGGAGCGTGCCGATGGCGATCACATCAACCTTGGAGCCATTTCCAACGCGCATCGTCACCTCGTCTCTCGCCAGTCTTCGCTTATTCCGTAGCTCCTGTTTTGAGTTACAAATATGAGCAACCGAACCAGTATCAAATACCCAGGCACTACTACGATTACTAGTAAGATACACATCAATAACATGTATATCGAATATACCTTTCTTCTTGATGTTGCCGTTCTTTAGATCTGCCAGGTACTTGGGGCAGTTACGCTTCCAGTGACCAGCACCCTTGCAGTAGAAGCATTCAGTTTCAGGCTTAGGACCAGCCTTGGGCTTCTTAGCAGTCAAGTCGACTTTCTTCTTTGTCCTTCTTGAAGTTGCCCTTGTTCTTAGGCTTGCCCTGTTTCTTGAAATTGGTGGTCTTATTGACCATCAACACTTGGTGCTCCTTCTTGATCTCCACTTCAGCAGTTTTCAGCATGGACGATAGTTCAGGCAACGTCTTGTTCATGCAGTGCATATTGTAGTTCATCACAAAGTTCTTATAACTCGGTGGCAGTGATTGGAGGACACGGTGAATCCCTAACTCATTAGGAATCGTTATCCCCAACTCTTGGAGCTTGTTTGCATGCCCAGACATGGTGAGCACGTGCTCGGAGCTTCCCTCTTCCATCTTACAGTTAAAGAACTTTTCGGAGGCCTCATAGCTCTCCATGGTCGCGTGAGTCTCAAAAATCAGCCTGAGCTCCTTAATGATCTCAAACGGGTCGTGGTGCTCAAAGTGCTTCTGAAGCTCTGTTTCTAAACCGTACATGATGGCACACTGAACTGTGGAGTATTGATTTTTCCGAGTGGCGTAAACATTCTTTACGTCATCGGTGGCATCTTCTGCAGGTGGATCACCTAGCGGTGCTTCGAGCACATAGGTCAACTGACCAGCCCTGAGGACAATCTTCAGTCCACGGAACCAGTCCGTGAAGTTGCTTCCATTGTTCTTAAGCTTTTCTTTCTCTAGGAACGCATTGAAATTGATGGAGAGGTTCGCCATAATCTACAACAAATTTGCAAGTAATTTAGACTAAGTTTATGATGAATTGAGTTCAATCTTAATTCTTAAATTAACTAGGTGAACTCCCACTCAAAACAACATCCCTCACATTGTCTTAGTGATTACACGAACCAAGTCCACTACACCAAGTCCGATCTTCACAAGAGAAGATGTAATTTCATCAGCGAAAAATCTTCATGTTCATCATATCATTTATATGACTCATGCTCTACCTTTCGGTATTCCGTGTTCCGAGACCATGTCTGTACATGCTAGGCTCGTCAAGATTAACCTTAGTTTCCGCATGTGCAAATCTGGCTTGCACCCATTGTATGCACACGTAGAATCTATCACATCTGATCATCACGAGATGCTTCAAAACGACGAGTCTTAGCAACGGTGCCAACTAAGGATGAACACTTTATTACTTGATATTTAGTGAGAGGGATCATCTTATAATGCTACCGTCGCGATCTAAGCAATACAAGATGCATAAAGGATTAACATCATAGGCAATTCATAATTAGTGTGATATGATATGGCCCTTTCTTCTTATGCCTTTGATCTCCATCTCCAAAGCACGGACATGATCTCCATCATCACCAGCATTGCGTCAAGGTCATGTGGCGCTGCTTCATGGTTGTCCACCATCACTAGAAACTATTACAACTACTTGGAATAAATCTATTACAAGATGAATAGACACGCAGGTCTTAACAGAATCAAAGACAACCATTAGGCTCCTACCGGTTGCCATATTACAACAAGTATCATTGCATACATCAAATATAATCACAATCACATGATGGCCATATCACATCACAAAACCCCTGCAAAAACAAGTTAGACGCCTCTAATTTTCTTTGCATGTTTTACGTGGTTTGGGGCTTTCGAATAAGAACGGATCTTACCTCTGAACTGAAACCACAACGTTGATACAAGTGCTATCAAGTGCAAAGTGTAAATTGGATCTATACTATGGTGGGAGAGACAGACACCCGCAAAGCCACTTGTGCAAAGCAAGTTACACGTCAAGCGTGGAGCAAGTCTCATGTGCGATGACATGTAAGGTTAGCCCGAGCCGCTTCATCCCACCATACCGCAAGATGCAAAGTACACAAAGCAAAAGACGACACGAGCACCAACACCCACAAAAACATTGTGTTCTACTCGTGCAACAGATCTACGCATAGACATGGCTCTGATACCACTGATGGGTTCATAGCATGGAAAACAAAAAAATTCTATCGCAAGAACGAACAAAACCCAGATCTAATCCAGATAAAAGCCAAGACCTAATGTATTAGACATGTGCAACGAGATAGATCTGTACTAACCCTTGTAGATCTAAAAGCCTTGTGCGAGATCGGATCTCGTGGTTGATGTAGATGATCACTTGCCGATCTCAAGATCGAGTAGACGATCCTTCCGGCAGTGCTTCTGCAGTCGGTCACACGTGCGGAGTCGATGCAGACCTTCCTCTCCCCGTTCTAGCGAGCAGTAGAGGTAGTAGATCTCTCCACGGAATCCCAGCAGCACGACGGCGTGGTGGTGGTGGTGGAGTAGAGAATTCTGCAGGGCTTCGCCTAAGCCTGAGCAGAAGGAAGGAGGAGGAGAGAGGCGGCTAGGGCAAGAGTGGAGGCAAGGGGTGGCGCCTCCACCCCTCTATATATAGAGGGAGGGGTGCGGCCTAGGGTTCCCACCCCTAGGCCCACCTCCTAGGGCCGGCGCACAAGGGGGGCTTGGGGGGAGTTTCCTCCCCCCAAGTTTCCCCTTTTTCTTTCTTGGTTTTCAAGTAAACTCCATAGAAATTTCTAAAACCTTCCGGAACATTCCGAAACCTTCTAGAACCCCCATATAAACACTCTAGGACATTTCCAAACCTAGAAAATGATGTCCATTATATGAATCTTATTCTCCGGACAATTCCAGATCTCCTCGTGATGTCTCAGATCCAATCCGAGACTCCGAATAACATTCGGTCTCCAACACACATTCCATATCTACCTAAACAGCATCGAACCTTAAGTGTGTCACCCTACGGTTCGTGAATATGCAGACATGATGGACACACCTCTCCGATCAATAACCATCAGTGGGATCTGGAGATCCATAACGGCTCCCACATACTCAACGATGACTTTGTGATCGATAGAACCATTAACATACGAAACCAATTCCCTTTGTCACACGATATTCTACTTATCCGAGGTTTGATCGTCGGTATCTCCATACCTAGTTCTACCTCGTTACTGATAAGTACTCTTTACTCGTTCCATGTTATGTCATCCCTTGTGACCTAGTCACATGCTTGCAAGATAACTAGATGACATTCCACCGAGAGGGCCCAGAGCATATCTATCTGTCATATGGATGGACAAATCCCAATCTTGGTCCATGCGCTTCAACACATTCTTTCAGAATACCCAATGACACCTTTATAACCACCCAGTTACAAAGCGGTGTTTGATGTCATCAAAGCACCCATCCGGTGATGGTGATTAACATAACCTCATGGTCGAAGGATTAGGTTACTATGCATTTGAAAGCTTGTAGCAATACGAACTAAATGACTTGATCTTATGCTACACTTACTATGGGTGTGTGTCCATCACATCATTCTCCTAATGATATGACCTTGTTATTAATGACATCCATTGTTATTAATGACATCCAATGTCCATGATCAGGAAACCATGATCATCTATCAATCAACAAGCTAGTTCAACAAGAGGCTTACTAGGGACTCTTTTATGTTTACAAAACACACAAGTATCAGTGTTTCCTAATAATACAATTATAGCATGGGATGTAAACATTCATCATAAACACAAAGATATAATAATAACCACTTTTATTATTGCCTCTTGGGCATATCTCCAACACCGAGAGGGTGACCGAGGAGGACACACCACCCCTTGGCGCGGCCAGGCCTGCCCCGCGCGGCCAGGTGGTGTGGGCCCCTCGTGGCCCTCCTCCATCTCGTCTTCTGGCTCCGTGAGTCTTCTGGTGAAATAGGATTTTTTGGCATATTTTCCAGGATTTTTCCTGATAGTTGATTTTCTGCACAAAAACTAGACACCAAGGTAATTCTGCTCAAAACAGCGTCAGTTTGTGTTAGTTGTATCCAAATCACACAAGTTTAGAGGAAAAACAATAGCAAAAGTGTTCGGGAAAGTAGATACGTTTTGGACGTATCACGGTGTCATGCATCAGACTCTGAGGATGAAGGACTGGATGAAGATTTGGATGAGGATGGTCTAACGGTTAAATTCGTCGAAGCTCATAAAAAGGTAGTAGGTCAGGATCATCGACCTTCATTGTTTCGTGATGTTAGCCTTGCAGATGAGGCCCAAGTTGACGGTGGAATTAGTCGAGTGCTCGAGCCACGAGCACCTTCTAAAAAGGACATGAAGCCAAAAAAGTACAGGATAAATCCCGGGGTGAAGTTTGATAGTTTGTTGGAATTTCAGATGTGGATCAAGGACTACACGGTGAAGTACCGACCGTACAAGGTGGTTCACTTGGACACTAAGGTGCGTTATAAAGTAAAGTGTGAGAAGCAAGGATGTCCATGGGTTGTGCATGCACGACCATTGAGGGGCGGGCCACAATGGACCATTGCAAGTTGTTAGTCTATTCATATGTGCGATGACAAGTTCATCAAGGATGGCAAAGTTGTCAAGGATGATCATCGTCATCTTACCTCCGATTTCATCGCGTATAGAGTTGCAAATAGTATAAGGTCTCTCCTAACATATACTATTAAGGGTGTCATAGATTTGGTTAAAGAAGTATTTGGTTACAAAGTGAAGTATGGTAAGGCATGGAAGGACAAACAAGCCGCATTTAAGATGTTGTATGGTTATTGGGAAGAAGCATACAACCGCCTCCCTAGGTTATTGGGAGCGATGGCTGAAACGTCCATTTTGCATCACTATTCTATATCATAATTTACTGTTATTCATTGATATATTTCATATTAAGAGATGATACTTATGTTATTTCATCTATTTTTGCATGGTTGATGACTTTTGGAGCATGGACTGTGCTAATCGAGGATTCGATGAAAAGGTGTTGTTTGGAGGCAAAATTCGCGAAGATCAGAAAATCCGGGAAAATACATGGAAAATCCTATTTTTGCAGAAGACGAAGAAAGTCAGAAGGGTAAGTGGAGATGGGCCATAGGGGGCCCGCACCACCCCATGGCGCAGGCCACCCCAGGCCGCGCCACCAGGTGGTGTGGCCGCCCTGGTCCATTCCAGCCTCTCCCCTCTAGCATATATTATCCTCCTGAAACCCTAAGACTCGGGGAGGGACCATAGAAAGATTCCGCCGCCTCTGTGGGGCAGAAAATACCGAGAGAGAAAGATCTCTCCGATAGACAGAATTATGCCAGTGGAATTCCTTCCCGGAGAGGGGAGATCATCGCCATCAACACCACCATCAAGCTGGACTTCACCAGAATCATCATCACCAGCACCATCATCACCACTTCATACCGCTGTAACAATTGGGTTGAATCTTGCATAGTTCTTAGGGGAAACTTTCCCGGTGTTGATTACTCCTTGTAGTTGATGCTATTGAGTGAACCATTGAATTATCGTTTATGTTCAGATTGTTACACATAATTATTTCATATCTGACCATGATCCATATGATGTCTTGTGAGTAGTTCATTTTGTTCTTGAGGACATGGGAGAAGTCATGTTGTTAGTAGTGGAATTGTGTTGAGAAAGATTCAATGGTTTGATATTTAAGTTGTGGTGTACTTCTTCTAGTGGTGTCATGTGAACGTCGACTACATGACACTTCACCTATATGGGCCTAGGGGAATGCATTGTGTATTTGACTACTAATCGTAGGGGTTGCCAAAGTGATAGAAACCTGAACCCCTGTTAGGAAACCATTGCACAAGGGATGTCAGGGTCTTAGAGTTTAAAGTTGTGGTTAGGTTTCTACCTTAATTACTTTCTTGTACTTGCGGATGCTTGCAAGGGGTATAATCACAAGTATGTATTAGTCCTAGGAAGGTCGGTACATTAGCACAGGTTCACCCACACAACACTTAGCAAACTAAAGAAGATTAATCAACTATATGAAGCGAAAGCACTTGACGATATTCCCATGTGTCCTCGAGAACGTTTGGTCATCTTAAGTAATACAACCGGCTTGTCCTTTGCTAAAGAAAGGATTGGGCCACTTGCTGCATTTATTCTTATTGTCTTTTATTTACTCGTACTTTATTTACCTGCATTATCAAAAACCCCTAAAAATCTGTTTGTTAAGTATTTACAGAGAATTCCTGCTCCAAGCCACTCGTCAACACCTTATGCTCCTCGTTGGGTTCGACACTCTTACTTATCGAAAATACTGCGATACACCCCCTATACTTGTGGGTCATCAAGACTATTTTCAGCGGTTGCCGGGGTGAAGCGATTGGAGTGGAACTGTAAAGGAAACTTCTACTATTAGTATTGTTTACTTCTGTTAGTTGCTTTATTTTCAATATGGATAATTCGCTGAGTTTCTTATTTTGTAATGCTACTACCACTGCTAAGGTAGTAGATGAATCACCACCTGCTAAGAATGATACTTTTAAAATACCTACAAGAATTATTGATTGTGTTATGGATAACTATTATGTTGGAGATGGAACTATCTATCCCGGTAATCATTTTCTCTTTATACACGAATTATGCGAGTTGTTCAAGTGTGTAGGTATTACTACAGATCAAGTTAAGAAGAAGTTATTCTCATTATCACTGAAAGGAAGGGCTGAGGACTGGTATAAGCTGCTAAAGAATGGTCAAGATCTTGACTGGGAGGAAATAGTACCTCTCTTTTATTCAAAGTTTTATCCTCCTAGTGAGATTCATAAAGATCGGAATCAAATATACAATTTTTGGCCTCTTGATGGAGAGAGTACAACTCAAGCTTGGGGGAGATTGAAGTTACTAATGCTCAAATGTCCCATTCCTCAGCTCCCCAACAATATTATTATCAATAACTTTTATGCGAGGCTCCCTCTTCATGATAAGGATTTATTGGATGCCTCTTGTGCTGGATCATTCACTCGCATGGAAGAAGAAGCTAAATGGGATCTTCTGGACCGTATTCAAGATAATGCTGAAGCATGGGAGAATGACAAAGGAAGAAAGTCAGGTATAAATTATGAATGCATTGAATCTTTTATGGGAACTGATGACTTTCAAAATATTAGTAATGCTTATGGTCTTGATTCTCAAGTTATTACAAATTGTTTTAAGGCTTTTGCTTCTTATACTGAAATTCCAAAAAAGGGATGGAACAAGTATCATGCACCATATAAAGATATTGTTGATTGTGTTCTTGTTGGGATTACTGAATTTTGCACTATTGATCACATCCTACATGAACCTTATATCGAGAAAATACCCTTCCCGAATAAGGTAAAGGATCATCCTATGATAACTAGTGTAATCAATAAAAGTGCAAAGAGAACTGTAAAACCTGATGAACAAATAAACATTGAACCTGTTCTAGAAATTCTGAAATACCTTGTCACTAAAAGTGTAGAAGATGGACACATAGTCTTTTGTGGTGATGCTTCTAATATTGTGTCACATCCTAATAGAACTAAAAAGGCTAGTGTCCCTGTGCTTTCTGTTAGAATTGGTGATCATTGCTATTATGGTTTATGTGATATTGGTACAAGTTCAAGTGTTATTCCTTATGAGCTTTACAAAGAAATTATGCATGAAATCAGTCCCTGCGAACTGGAAGATATTGATATGGTTATTCACCTTGCTAATAGAGAGACCATCTCTCCAGTTGGTATTGTGCGGGATGTACAAGTTCTTTGTGGTAAGATTAAATATCTTGCTGATTTTCTAGTACTTGGTTCAGCTGTAGTAAAACTTATCCCATCATTTTTGGTAGACCTTTCTTGAGTACTTGTGGAGCTATTATAGACTGCAAAAGGGAGAAAATCTTGACTAAATTTGATGGGGAATCTTATGAGTTTATTTTTTGAAATTTACTAAAGAACCTTGTGAAAATGAAACCCATAATGAGGATTTTAGAGTTGAACAACTTGCTTCTATTTCTCTTGCTCCTAACAATGCTTTGCAGAAATTTATGGAAGATCATGAAAGTGAAATCTTCATGGAAGAAAGAAATGAGATTGACGAGATTCTCCGTCATCAACCTAAGATGCTTAAGCATAACTTGCATGTAGAAGACTTGGGTACCACGTTGCTGTAGGGGTTCGTAGCATGGAAAACAAAAATTTTCTATCGCATACAAACAAACAAGCCAAGATCTATCTACTAGATTGCAGCAACGAGTCGATGGAATAACTCACCCTCGAAGATTCCAAAGTGTTTAACGAGAGCAGATTCTCGTGGGTGATGTAGTCGTACTCTTTCCGATCTCAAGATCGCGTGAGCGATCCTTCCGGCGCTTGGCGTTCCCAGCGCTCCTTGATCGGTCACCGTTCGGTACTCGCGAAGACCTTCCTCTCCTTGTTCCAATGAGCAGAGGTTGTAGTACTCTCCTCGCGATTCCGTGACTGTGGCGTGGTACCAGAGGTAGAGGGGAAATCCCGCAGGGCTTCGCCTTAAGCCGGTGCGAGTATGGTGGAGCTTATGAGAGAGGCTATTAGTGGTCTAGTAATTAGACACACCAATTAGAAGGCTCTAAACCAATTAGAAGGCTCTAAACCGAATAGCTCTAAACCGGGGTCTAGATCTAGGGTTTAGTTTAGAGGATAGGAAACTTGTGTGTCTAGGAGGGGAGCCCTGCCCCTCCTTATATAGGTTGGAGGGCTGGCCGGCCAAGGGGAGGATTTCCTCCCCAACTCGGCCTAGGGAGGTCTTGCCGGCCAAGGGAGGAACCCTCCTCCTCGGCCTCCACCTCTCCTCCTCTTTTCCCACTTCCCAAAACTGCCGTTTGACTTTCAAACTAGCCGTTTGACTTTTCAATTTAGGATTTAAATAAATCCTTTATTTGGGACAGCAAGAATACTTAGTACATGATGCAATCATTCCAATATGTAATGACACACTCATGTACCCTTCCCCCCTCCGGTCTTGGGACATTAGGGGCCTTCTAGAATGTTCGATGAAAACACGGAAACATTCCCCAACTCCGAAACGGAACTTTCCTTATATGAATCTTATTCTCCGGACCATTCCGGATCACCTCATGATATCCCGGATCCCACTCGAGACTCCGAACAACATTCGGTCTCTTTCTCATAATACCATAACTACTCAAACAACGTCGAATCCTTAAGTGTGTCTCCCTACGGTTCGTGAATTATGCAGACATGATCGAGACACTTCTCGAACAATAACCAATAGAGGAATCTGGAAATTCATATGGCTCCCACATATTTCTACGATTACTTTGCGATCGAATGAACCACTTACATACGATACCAATTTCCCTTTGTCTCACGATATGTTACTTATCCGAGGTTATGATAATCGGTATCTCTGCATACCTAGTTCATCCTCGTTCTTGATAAGTACTCTTTTCTCGTTCGTGATATGTGATCCCTTGTGACCAAGTCACATGCTTGCAAGCTAATTGGATGACATTTCACCGAGAGAGCCAGAAGAATATCTATCCGTCATGTGGATGGACAAATCCCTCTTGATCCATGTGTTTCAACCAATACTTTCCGAACACTCAATGCCACCTTTATAGCCACCACATTACGGTGTGGTGTTTGATGACATCAAAGCATCCATCCGATAAAGGTGATATGCATGATCTCATGGTCGAAGGAATTAGGTTACTATGTATCGAAAGCATATAGCAATTGAACTATTGAAATGACTTGATCTTTATGCTACGCTTATCTATAGGAGTATGTCCACCATATCATTCTCCTAACGATATGATCTTGTTGTTGATAACATCTCAATGTTCATGATAGGAAACCACAATCATCAATCAACCAACAAGCTAGTGAAGTATAGAGGCTATACTAGGGACTTCAAATTAAGTTTACAAATCACACAAGTATTAATGGTTTCCTTGTTAATACTATTATAGCATGAATGTAAACATTTATCATAAACACAAAGATATATAATAACAACTACATTTATTATTACCTCTAGGGCATATCTCCAGTCTCCCACTTGCACTAGAGTCATCTAATCTAGATTACATGGTAATATACCGAACACCCATGGCGGTTTGGTGTTGGTCATGTTTGCCCTCGGAGAGGTTTAGTCAACGGATCCGCCACATTCAGATCTGTGTACTTTGCAAATCTTTATATCCCCATCCTGGATATGTTCTCGAATAGCGTGGAAAGCATAAATTGATATGCTTGACTTCTTGTGTGACCTTGGTTCTTGCGCATTGGCTATGGCGCCCATGTTATCACAAAGATGAATGACATCGGGTCCGGTAGCACTAGGAACCACACCCGACTCTGTAATGAACTCTTTCATCCATATCGCTTCTTGTGAAGCCTTGAAGCAGCCATGTATTCCGATTCAGTTGAAGATCTCGCCACAACGCTTTGCTTTGCACTCCTCCGACTAAGCTGCACCATTCAAAATAAATCGTATCCAGTTGTGATTTAGAATCATCGGATCGGTGTTCCAACTAACATCGGTGTAACCATTAACAACGAGCTGTTCATCACCTCCATAAGAAAGAACCATATCCTTAGTTCTTCTCAAGTACTTAAGGATGTTTTTGACCATTGTCAATGATCCACTCTGGATCACTTTGATATCTGCTAGTTAAACTAACGGCATATGCAATGTCGGGTCTAGTACATAGCATGGCATACATTAGAGATCCTATGGCTGATGCATAGGAGTCTTACTCATCCTTTCTCTATCTTACTGGATGTCGGACTTTGAGTTTTACTCAAGGTCGTATTAGCAACATGGGCAAGAACCCTTTCTTGCTATCTTCCATTCCAAACCTCTTTAGAACTTTGTCCAAATATGTACTTTGTGACAATGATATTTGGCGTTTCGATCTATCTCTATAAATCTTTATGCCTAATATGTAAGCTGCTTCGCCAAGATCCTTCATTGAAAAACTATTATTCAAATACTCTTTGACACTATTAAGAAGATCTACATCATTCCCAATCAACAATATGTCATCCACATACATTATTAAGAATGCTACAGAGCTCCCACTCACTTTCTTGTAAATACAAGCTTCTCCATAAGTTTGTATAAAACCAAAACTTTTGATTACCTTATCAAAACGTTGATTCCAACTTCGGGATGCTTGCTTCAATCCATAGATGGACCGTTGAAGCTTGCATACCTTGTTAGCATCTTTAGGATCGACAAAACCTTTGGGTTGCATCAGATACAACTCTTCATCAATGTCTCCATTGAGGAATGCTGTTTTGACATCCATCTGCCATATCTCATAATCATAATATGCAGCGATTGCTAACATAATCCTCACAGACTTTAGCTTCGCTACCGGTGAGAAAGTCTCATCGTAGTCAACTCCTTGAATTTGTGAAACCCTTTTGCGACAAGTCGAGCTTTATAGACGATAACATTACCATCAGCATCTGTTTTCTTCTTGAAAATCCATTTGTTCTCGACCTTCCGACCATCCGGTAAGTCCACCAAAGTCCATACTTGGTTTTCGTTCATGGATCCAATCTCGGATTTCATGGCTTCTTGCCATTTATTGGAATCTGGGCTCATCATCGCTTCCTCATATGTCTCGGGGTCATCGGTGTTGTCCACCAACATGACATTCATAACGGAATCATACCAATGCAGGTGATGCGAGTTCTCGTTGACCTCCAGGCTCTGTAGCAACTTCAACAGTTTCATGATCACCATCATTAGCTTCCTCTCTTATTGGTGCAAGCACCACAGGAACTTCTTCGGTCTTTGCGCTACTATAATTCGAGAAGGTTCGACAACCTCGTCGAGTTCTACTTTCCTTCCAGTCACTTCTTTCGAGAGAAATTCCTTCTCTAGAAAGGATCCATTCTTAACAGCGAAGATTTTGCCTTCGGATCTATGATAGAAGGTATACCCAATAGTTTCCTTCGTATCCTATGAAGGCGCATTTTTCGCTTTGGGTTCAAGCTTGTCCATTTGTAACTTCTTTACATAGGCTTAGCATCCCCAAACTTTAAGGAGCGACAATTTAGGTTTCTTCCCAAACCATAATTCATACGGTGTCGTTTCAGCAGTTTAGATGGTGCCCTATTTAAAGTGAATGCTGTTTCTAATGCATAACCCCAAAATGATAGTGGTAAATCTGTAAGTGACATCATAGAGCGAACCATATCTAAGAGAGTTCGATTACGACGTTCGGACACACCATTCTGTTGTGGTGTTCCCGGTGTCAATCTGAAGTATTCCACATTTCTTCAAATGCTCGCCAAATTCGTAACTTAGATATTCACCTCCACGATCAGAACGTAGAAATTTAATCTTCTTGTTACGTTGATTCTCTACCTCACTTTGAAACTCCTTAAACTTCTCGAAAGTTTGGACTTATGTTTCATGAAATAGATATACCCATATCTACTCAAGTCATCCGTGAAGGTAAGAACATAACGATAACCACATGGCGATGCTACACTCATTGGACCACACACATCGGTATGTATGATTTCCAATAAGTCGTAGCTCGCTCCATTATTCGAGAAAATGGAGTCTTAGTCATTTTACCCATCGGACATGCCTCGCATCTTTCAAGTGATTCAAAATCAAGTGATTCAAGAAGTCCATCGAATGGAGTTTCTTCATCGTTTCACTCCAATGTGACCAAGGCAGCGATTGCCACATATAGGTCGAGTTATCGCTTGATTTTAATCGTTTAGCTTCAATGTTATTAATATGTGTATTTCTACTATCGAGATTCAACATGAATAGACTATCTATCAAAGGTGCATGTGCGTAAAACATATTACTCATATAAATCGAACAACCATTATTCTCGGATTTAAACAAGTAACCGTCTACAATAAACAAGATCTGATATAATGTTCATGCTTAACGCAGGCACCAAATAACAATTATTTAAGTATAAAACTAATCCCGATGGTAGATGAAGAGGTAGCGTGCGACAGCGATCACATCAACCTTTGATCCGTTTCCTCTGCGCGCCGTCACCTCGTTCTTCACTAGCTTCCGTTTATTCTGCGGCTCTGTTTGAGTTACAAATATGAGCAACCGAACGATTATCAAATACCGGGCACTACTACGAGTACTAGTGAGATACACATCAATAACATGTATATCGGATATACCTTTCTTCTTGATGTTGCCGTTCTTCAAATCTGCCAAGTACCTTGGGCAATTCCGTTTCGATGACCTTCTCCCTTGCGGTAAAGCACTCGGTTTCAGGCTTAGGTCCAGCCTTGGTCTTCTTTCGTCGCGTGGTAACTTTCTTACCACCCTTCTTGAAGTGTCCTTACCTTAGACTTGCCTTTCTTGAATTTGGTGGTCTTATTGACCATCAACACTTGTGCTCTTTCTTGATCTCCACTGCAGATTTTAACATAGCAAATAGTTACGGCAACTCTTTGTTCATGTTACGCATGTTGTAGTTCATCACAAAGTTCTTGTAACTTGGTGGTAGTGATTGGAGGATGCGGTAAACCCCAAAGTATTAGGAATCACTATACCCAAACTTTGAAGTTTATTTGCGTGCCCAGGACATCTTAAGCACATGCTCCTTGGAGCTACCCTCTTCCATCTTGCAGTTAAAGAACTTTTCAAGCTTCATAACTTTCAATTGCCGCATGAGTCTCAAAGATTAATTTGAGATCCTCGACAATATCATATGGATCGACTCTTCAAACCTTTTACGAGCTCGATTCTAAACCATACAAGATAGCACACTGAACTATGGAGTAATCGATTCTTAGAAGCGAGGTAAACATTCTTTACTTCATCGGTAGCATCAGTGCAATGGGTCACCTAGCGGTGCATCCAGCACATAGGTCAAATTACCGGTGTGAGGACAATCCTCAAATTGCGGAACCAATCCGAAGTTGCTTCCATTGTTTTCAACTTTTCTTTCTCTAGGAGCATTAAAATTGATGGTAGGGCTGCCATTGATCTACAACATATTTGCAATAGTTTAGACTAAGTTTATGACAAATTGAGTTCAAATTAATTAATGAAATTAAACTAGTGTGAACTCCCACTCAAAACAACATCCCTCACATTGTTTTAGTGATCACACGAACCAAATCCACTACATCAACACGATCATCACGAGAGCTGATATAGTTTTAATGGCGAACAATCATCATGTTCATCATATCTACTATATGATTCATGCTTTGCCTTTTCGGCGATCCGTGTTCTGAGGCCATGTGCATACATGCTAGGCTCGTCAAGATCAAACCTTAGCTACCGCATAAGCAAATCTGGCTTGCTTACGTTGTATTCACCATGAATCAAAGACACCCGATCATCACGTGGTGCTTGAGCGACAAGCTTTGGCAGTGCATACTAAGGGTGAACACTTTAGAACTTGAAATTTATGTGCATGAGGATCATCTTATAATGCTACCGTCTACTAAGCAATACAAGATGCATAAAGGATTAACATCACATGCAATTCATAATATGTGATATGATATGGCCTTTCTTCTTTGTGCTTCCGATCTCCATCTTCAAGCACGAACATGATCTCCATCATCACCGGCATAGCATCAAGGTCAATGATGCTTCTTCATGGTTGTAGTCCACCAGCTTCAACTATTACAACTATTTTGAATAGACACGCAGGTCTTAACGAAATTAAAGACAACCATATGGCTCTGCGGTTGCCAACTTACAATAAGGAACATTGCATACATCAAATATAATCACAATCATGGCCATATCACATCACTGCACACCGCAAAACAAAGTTAGGCGCTTCTATTTTCTTTGCATATTTTACGTGGTTTGGGGCTTTCCATAAGTGTCGTTCTAACTACGAACAAGAACCACAACATTGATACTAGCATTGTTGATTACCCGTTGTAAATTGGATCTTTACTATGCTAGGAGAAAGCAGGCACCCATAAAGCCACTTACGCAAAGCAGTTGCATGTCAAGCGTGGAGCAAGTCTCATGAACGATGTCATGTAAGGTTAGCCCGGGCTTCATCCCAACATACCGCAAGATGCAAAGTACACAAAGGCAATCTACAATAAAGCATCAACGCCCAATGACCATTGTGTTCTACTGCAACAGATCTACATATAGACACGGCTGATACCCTTTGTGGGGTTCGTAGCATGGAAAACAAAAATTTTCTATCGCATACAAACAAACAAGCCAAGATCTATCTACTAGATTGCAGCAGCAGTCGATGGAATAACTCACCCTCGAAGATTCCAAAGTGTTTAACGAGAGCGATTCTCGTGGGTGATGTAGTCGTACTCTTTCCGATCTCAAGATCGCGTGACGATCCTTCGGCAGCGTTCCTGGCGCTCCTTGATCGGTCACCGTTCGATTTCGACGAAGACCTTCCTCTCCCTTGTTCCAGCAGGCGGAGGTTGTAGTACTCTCCTCGCGATTCCGGCGGACTGTGGCGTGGTACCAGAGGTAGAGGGAAATCCCGAGGCTTCGCCTTAAGCCGGTGCGAGTATGGTGGAGCTTATGAGAGGCTATTAGTGGTCTAGTAATTAGACACACCAATTAGAAGGCTCTAAACCAATTAGAAGGCTCTAAACCGAATAGCTCTAAACCGGGTCTAGATCTAGGGTTTAGTTTAGAGGATAGGAAACTTGTGTGTCTGGGAGGGAGCCCTGCCTCCTTATATAGGTTGGAGGGCTGGCGGCCAAGGGAGGAGTTCCTCCCAACTCGGCCTAGGGAGGTCTGCCTGCCAAGGGAGGAACCCTCCTCCAACTCGGCCTCCACCTCTCCTCCTCTTTTCCCTTCCCAAAAGCTGTTTGACTTTCAAACTAGCGTTTGACTTTTCAATTTAGGATTTAAATAAATCCTTTATTTGGGACAGCAAGAATACTTAGTACATGATGCAATCATTCCAATATGTAATGACACACTCATGTACCCTTCCCCCCTCAGTCTTGGGACATTAGGACCTTCTAGAATGTTCCCGATGAAAACAGGAAACATTCCCCAACTCCAAAGGAACTTTCCTTATATGAATCTTATTCTCCGGACCATTCCGGATCACCTCGTGATATCCGGATCCCATCGAGACTCGAACAACATTCGGTCTCTTTCTCATAATACCATAACTACTCAAACAACGTGAATCCTTAAGTGTGTCTCCCTACGGTTCGTGAATTATGCGGACATGATCGAGACACTTCTCCGAACAATAACCAATAGAGGAATCTGGAAATTCATATGGCTCCACATATTTCTCGATTACTTTGCGTCGAATGAACCACTTACATACGATACCAATTTCCCTTTGTCTCACGATATGTTACTTATCCGAGGTTATGATCGTCGGTATCTCTGCATACCTAGTTCATCCGTTCTTGATAAGTACTCTTTTCTCGTTCCCGTGATATGTGATCCCTTGTGACCTAGTCACATGCTTGCAAGCTAATTGGATGACATTTCACCGAGAGGGCCCAGAGAATATCTATCCGTCATGTGGATGGACAAATCCCACTCTTGATCCATGTGTTTCAACCAATACTTTCCGAACACTCAATGCCACCTTTATAGCCACCCTGTTACGGTGTGGTGTTTGATGACATCAAAGCATCCATCCAGTAAAGGTGATATGCATGATCTCATGGTCGAAGGAATTAGGTTACTATGTATCAGAAAGCATATAGCAATTGAACTATTGAAATGACTTGATCTTTATGCTACGCTTATCTATAGGAGTATGTCCACCATATCATTCTCCTAACGATATGATCTTGTTGTTGATAACATCTCAATGTTCATGATAGGGAAACCACAATCATCAATCAACCAACAAGCTAGTGAAGTATAGAGGCTATACTAGGGACTTCAAATTAAGTTTACAAATCACACAAGTATTAATGGTTTCCTTGTTAATACTATTATAGCATGAATGTAAACATTTATCATAAACACAAAGATATATAATAACAACTACATTTATTATTACCTCTAGGGCATATCTCCAACAGTTGCCACCTAAAAGGGATCCGGTCTTTGATCTAAAACCTTTACCTGACCATCTTAAATATGCTTACATTGATGATAATAAGATATATCCTATTATTATTAGCTCTAAACTTTCAGGGAAGGAAGAAGAAAGGTTATTGGAGGTACTGAAGAAACACCGAGGGGCTATGGGATATACTCTGGATGATTTAAAAGGGATTTCCCCTACTATATGTCAGCATGCTATCAATATAGAACCAGATGCAAAGCCAGTGGTAGAGCACCAACGATGTTTAAATCCTAAGATGAAGGAAGTGGTAAGAAATGAGGTATTTAAACTCCTTGATGCTGGTATTATTTACCCTATTGCTGATAGTGAATGGGTTAGTCATGCTCATTGTGTCCCTAAAAAGGGGAATTACCGTCGTCCCTAATGATAATGATGAGATTATTCCCCAAAGAATAGTAGTAGGCTATAGAATGTGCATTGATTTCAGGAAAGTTAACAAAGTTACTAAGAAAGGTCATTACCCACTTCCTTTTATTGATCAAATGTTAGAAAGGTTGTCTAAAAAGTCCCACTTTTGTTTTCTTGATGGATATTCTGGTTTCTCTCAAATTGCTGTTAAACAACAAGATCAAGAAAAAACTACTTTTACATGCCCTTACGGAACCTATGCTTATAACGTATGCCTTTTGGTTTATATAATGCTCCTGCTACTTTTCAAAGATGCATGTCTGCTATCTTTCATGGTTTTTGTGAGGAAATTGTGGAAGTGTTCATGGATGACTTCTCCGTCTATGGAACTTCTTTTGATAATTGTCTGCACAACCTCGATAAACTTTTGCAGAGATGTGAAGAAACTAATATTGTTCTTAATTGGGAGAAGTGCCACTTCATGGTGAATGAAGGGATTGTACTTGGACATAAGGTTTCTGAAAGAGGCATAGAAGTTGATAGAGCTAAAGTTGAGGCAATTGAGAAAATGCCCTGTCCAAGAGACATCAAACGTATTCATAGTATCCTTGGTCATGCTGGTTTATATAGAAGGTTTATTAAAGATTTCTCTAAGATATCAAAACCCCTCACTGATCTTCTTCAAAAAGATGTACCCTTTGTCTTTGATGATGATTGTAAGGAAGCTTTTGAAACTTTAAAGAAGGCTTTAACTACATCTCCTATCGTTCAACCACCTGATTGGAGCTTACCCTTTGAAATAATGTGTGATGCTAGTGATTTTGTTGTAGGTGCTGTCCTTGGGCAACAAATTGATAAAAAGTTAAATGTTATCCATTATGCTAGTAAGACTCTTGATGCTGCTCAAAGGAATTATGCTACTACTGAAAAAGAATTCCTAGCCGTCGTCTTTGCTTGTGATAAGTTTAGACCTTATATTGTAGACTCAAAAGTTACCATTCATACTGATCATGCTGCTATTAAGTACCTTATGACGAAGAAAGATGCTAAGCCTAGGCTTATTAGATGGGTGCTGCTCTTACAGGAGTTTGACCTACATATTGTAGACAGGAAAGGTGCTGAAAATCCTGTAGCTAATAATTTATCTCGATTGGAAAACATCTCTTTTGATCCTATGCCTGTTAATGATAGTTTCCCAAATGAACAGTTTGCTGTAGTAGGGGTAAGCTCGCGAGGGAGCCCTTGGTATGCTAATTATGCTAACTTTATTGTCTCCAAGTATTTGCCTCCAATTTTCACAGCTCAGCAAAGAAGGAAGTTCTTTTACGATTTGAGGCATTATTTTTGGGATGACCCGCATTTATATAAAGAAGGAGTGGATGGTATTATGCGAAGATGTGTTCTAGAATATGAACAAAAGGGGATATTGCGGAAATGTCATGGTAGTGCATATGGAGGACATCGTGCAGGAGATAGAACTACGCAAAAGGTGCTACAATCAGGTTTCTACTGGCCTACCCTTTTTAAAGATGCAAGAAAAATTGTTTTATCTTGTGATGAGTGTCAGCATGTTGGTAATATTTCTAGACGCAATGAAATGCCTATGAACTACTCTCTAGTTATTGAACCCTTTGATTGTTAGGAATTTGACTTTATGGGTCCTTTTCCTTCCTCAAAAGGTTATACTCATATTCTTGTTGCCGTTGATTATGTCACTAAGTGGGTAGAAGCCATACCTACGAAGAGTGTTGATGGGGAGACCTCTCTAAAAATGCTTAAGGATGTTATCTTTCCTAGGTTTGGAGTGCCTAGGTATCTTATGACTGATGGAGGTTCTTTCATTCATGGTGGTTTTAGAAAGAACCTTGCTAAATATGATGTTAATCATAGAATCGCTTCAGCTTATCATCCCCAAACTAGTGGACAAGTAGAGTTATCAAATAGAGAAATTAAATCCATCTTGCAAAAGACTGTTAATAGGTCTAGAAAAAATTGGGCTAAAAAGTTGAACGATGCTTTATGGGATTATAGGACTGCCTATAAAAACCCTATGGGGATGTCTCCTTATAAAATGGTTTATGGGAAAGCTTGTCACCTACCTTTAGAATTAGAACACAAAGCTTATTGGGCAGTTAAAGAACTTAATAGAGATTGTAAGCTTGCTGGTGAAAAAAGATTATTTGACTTAAGTTTGTTGGATGAATGGAAGAGTGAAGCATATGAGAATGCTAGACTCTTTAAGGAAAAAGTTAAAAGATGGCATGACAAGCGAATACTTAAGAGAGAATTCCATGTTGGTGAGAAAGTTCTATTGTATAGGTCTCGTCTCAGATTTTTTGCAGGGAAACTACTATCAAAATGGGAAGGACCTTTCGTTATTAAAGAAGTGTACCGTTCAGGAGCAATACAAATTTCTTCATTAAAAGATAACACACAAGTAGTGAATGGGCAGCGACTCAAGCACTATATTGCTGGAGATTCTTACAATGAAGATGTTGATGCTTTTCAAGTTATAACTCCGGAAAAATTTATAAAACACCAAATTTAGAGACCTGCAAAGTCCGTTTTTGAATAGGTAACAGATCTAGTAAGAATAGTTCCACAAAAATTCTATCCATTTATACTTTTGCAATTTTTATCCAACAAGGAAAGCTACGAAGCGAAAGAGGGACGAAAATGGAGCCAGGGTGGGTCACACCACCCCCTGGTGCGGGGTCCCTGGCTGCGCCAACAGGTGGTGTGGCCACCTCGGCCTCCGTATCCGACCCGTTTTCTCCCAGTACCTTCCTTTTGTTGTAAAACTTTGTAATATATAATTGATGACCCACAATTATAGGGGGTGTATCGCAGTATTTTCGATAAGTAAGAGTGTCGAACCCAACGAGGAGCAGAAGGTGCTGGCTAGTGGTATGGGTCAGGAATTCTCTGCAAATACTTAGCAAACAGATTTTTAGGGGTTTTCATAAAGCAAGTAAAGAAAGTACGAGTAAACAAAAGACAGTAGGAATAAATGCAGCAAGTGGCCCAATCCTTTATGCAGCAAAGGACAAGCCGGTTGTATTTCTATAGATGACCAAACGTTCTCGAGGACACATGTATTGATGTTTCCTATCAATACAATTATCGCATGCAAAATAAACATCTATCATATACAAGGAATACATAATAACAACTTTATTATTGCCTCTCAGGGCATATTTCCTTCAGTACCGCCCCATCCAAGACTAATACATACTTGTGATTAAACCCCTTGCAAACATCCGTAAGAACAAGAAAGTAATTAAGGTTGAAACCTAACCACAGCTTTAAACTCTAAGACCCTTACGTCCCTTGTGCAATGGTTTCCTAACGAGGGTTCAGGTTTCTGTCACTCCGGCAACCCCTATGATTAGTAGCCAAATACACAATGAATTCCCCTAGGCCCATATAGGTGAAGTGTCATGTAGTCGATGTTCACATGACACCACTAGAAGAAGTACAGCACAACTTAAATAACAATCTATTGAATCTTTCTCAACGCAACTCCACTACTAACAACAAGACTTCTCCCATGTCCTCAAGAACAAAATGAACTACTCACAAGACATCATATGGATCATGATCAAAGATGGAATAATGATGTATAACAATCTGAACATAAACAATAATTCAAAGGTTCACTCAATAGCATCAACTACAAAGAATAATCAACACCGGGAAAGTTTCCCCTATGAACTATGCAAGATTCAACTCAATTGTTACAACAATATGGAGATGGTGATGAGGGTGCTGATGGTGATGGTGGTGATGATGATGATGATCCCGATGAAGTCCATCTTGATGGTGGTGTTGATGGCGATCTCCCTCTCAGGAAGAATTCCCCTGCAAAATCATCTGCAGAGAGATCTTTCTCTCTCGGTATTTTCTGCCCCGCAGAGGCGGTGGAATCTTTCTGTGGTCGCTCCCCGAGTCTTAGGGTTTCGTGGGGATGATATTCGCTAGAGGGGAGAGGCTGGAGTGGGCCAGGGCGGCCACACCACTCCTAGGCGCGGCCTAGGCCTGCCCGCGCCATGGGGTGGTGTGGGCCCCCTGTGGCCCACCTCCACTCCATCTTCTGGCATCCTGAGTCTTCTGGAAAAATAGGATTTTCCGTATATTTTCCCGGATTTTCTGATCTTCGCGAATTTTGCCTCCAAACAGCACCTTTTCCATCAAAATCCTGACTGCAGCGGTCCATGCTCCAAAAGTCACCAACCATGCAAAAATAGATGAAATAACATAAGTATCACCTCTCAATACGAAATATATCAATGAATAATAGTGAATTAAGACATAGAATAGTGATACAAAATGGACGTATCAACTCCCCCCAAGCTTAGACTTCGCTTGTCCCCAAGCGGCCAGGCCTAAACATGGCCTCAAATTTATGGAGTGAAGAGTCCATAAAAGAATAAGGTCAAGAAGCATCACATTCATCAAATACATAGATCATAATAGAAGACAACTCACTATTATATAACTCAACTTGTAACGAGTAAAGGAAACACAATAAAGATACATAAAGTGAATCAGAATTGGTAATGGCAAACTTAGCTCTTGGTCGAAGAATAGTTGATAATTTGCTGGAGTTCACAAATAGCTGGTTTTCAATGAAAGCTTTCAAAGTAGTAAACATCAAGATAAGAGCAACGTGCAAAGCAAGGAACATAAGAAACATGATTGGATAAATCATCATATGAATGTATGAAACACATCAACTCAAAATACTTGCTGAGATAGAAGGGAATAGGTTCACTGACTCAACTACAAAGTAAAAGAAAGGCCCTTCGCAGAGGGAAGCAGGGATTGCAAGTCTCATAAAGAGCTCCCAAAAATTATGATACTTACTAGCTTTCAGCTCTCATTACCCCTATCATAGGCATCTTTAGGTGATTAAGGTTAAAGTGATCAAATATGAGGATATGCATTGATAAGTTGTAAGTTGAGAATCTCATGTCCCTTGAATACGAGGGTTGCTCCTCATGCTACTCAAGTTTAGTCACCGGTAAGTTCTTGTCATCGTAAGCATATGTGTATCATTGAGAACCACCAACGGGGTACCCCTTGCCCGATGATACGGAAGAATCCCCATATCAAAATGACAAGGCAAGCAGACAACAAGTATCTCATCAATCTTCTTATTTACCATGGGAATATGGTGCTTTTTTCTCTCTTTCCTCTTTTCATAATATCTTTTTTTTCTTTTTCTCTTTTTTTTCAATATCGAACTCTTTTTTATAAGAAGAAAGCTTCATAGATACTTGTTATGGTTACGCTGCAGGTTTTCACCATGTCAGCATGGATTAGACCAGCGGCCCGGGCGTTTCCCTAACACACATGCATAACTCCATGGACTTACAAGCTCCCCTTTCATTTCACACTGACGACATCCATAGACAAAAGAACATGATATCAACTTGGTACAAAGTACCCGTGCAATGTTGAAAGCGTTCCCCATGACAGCATGGTTCTGCTAATTCACAACTTACAAAGCGCAAGCATATACGCAACATAGGTGAGCAAAATGGTTCAAGTTTATTAAATGCAAGAAAGTAAAGTGTGCCATCAAGTTCGTGAGAGCTTTAATCACTAATTTTCACATAACAAGTTTAATTTGGGAGGTAGATAAAACAAGAATTTACTTGGAATAGCAATAATGCTACTAGGTAGGTATGGTGGACACAAATGGCAAAGGTTTTGGTTTAAAGGAGGTGGATGCACGAGAAGAATTCCCTCTCAGTACAGGTTTTTGGCTAGCAAGGCTGGGTAGCAAGTACAAGAGTTGAAGGAAACAAACAAACATACAAGTGATAAAAACAAACATGCAATCTTCCTTGGAAGCACAAAAGATCTTAACTAGAGAATACTAGACTTATGAGCAAATCAAGAAAGAAAGATGATGAAATTATTTTTCTTTAGAGTACTTCTATCTTTTTCTTTTCAACTCTCAAAAAGGGTGTTGCTACTGACCGAGCCAAGTTTGCCAAAACCAACTAAATTAACTCAATGATCCTAGAGTGCTACCAATACTAACAACAAGATCAATCATATAACCACGAATTGAAAACTAAAATAAGCTATGCAAAAGAGTGAATGATAGAACTTCTCATTAATATTCCATAATGGCAACTCACACCAAGGGATACATATCTAACGAGAGAGGGGACACTTCCATAATGCAAACCATACTACAAAATAACTCCTCTATTCATGATATGACTCTACTAATAAGGTAAAAAGATAGAAGATAGTGATATGATACCGCGGCACTCCCCCAAGCTTGGAACAAACCAAGGGGATGCCAAACCTGATGATGAATTACTCCTCAGGTGGTGGTGGTGTCTTCTCATCTTCGTCCGTCTTCTAGGGTAAAGACTTCCCATCAACAAAGGACATCGTGGTTTCCAACATCCTGAAACTTGCAGCAACACTTATGCGTTTAAATCTAGCCTCATACTCACAATTTTGATTTTGAACGTCATAGAACTGTGCTTGCAGTTTGTTGGTTGTTTAGCGGAGTGAGAGGACTTCATCTTTGAGTTCAGCAGTCTCCTTTTGGTGCTCGATGATGAGTTCGGAGCAAATCGTATGGATGATATCCACTTCACGCTCCGCCATCTTCCTGTACCTAAAGATTTCTTACTCCAGTGCTTCCATCCTGTCCTCCAGACTTCCTTCACCTTTAGGGCCTTGAACCTCTTTAATCCGGACCTCCCCACCTTCGAGCAACAACTCCTTGGGATGAATCTTCAATTCTCTCATGTATGGGTTGATAATATCTTCTAAGGAATCTCCCTTGGATGATCCAGAGGAAGACATTGTGGCTCCAAATCTGGGATTCTACCTGGCAGAAACAGATCGAAACAAAAACACGACGAAAACACGATATACGAACCTCGGGGGATCCGGGGGGTTATATATTACGAAGTTTCATATCAAAAGGAAGGTACTGGGAGAAAACGAGTTGGAGGCGGAGTCCTGGGTGGCCTCACCACCTGGTGGCGCGGCCAGGGGAGGGCCCGCGCCATGGGGTGGTGTGGGCCACCCTGGCTCGTTCATCCTTTTTAAACCGTACCTTTCCTTATTGACTGAAAACTGCAAAAATATAGTTGGATTGTATTTTCGCGGAACTTTTCTTACCAGAACTGTTACCTAGTTGGAAACAGACTCTGCAGGCCTCTGAATTTGGTCTTCAATGAATTTCTCTGGAGTTATAACTTGAAAGGCATCAACATCTTCATTGTAAGAATCTCCAGCAATATAGTGTTTGAGTCGCTGTCCATTCACTACTTGTGTAGTATTATCTTTTAGAGAAGAAATTTTTATTGCTCCTGAACGGTATACTTCTTCAATGATGAAAGTTCCTTCCCATTTTGATAGTAGCTTACCTGCAAAAAATCTGAGACAAGACCTATACAATAGAACTTTCTCACCAACATGAAATTCTCTTTTAAGTATTCGCTTGTCATGCCATCTTTTAACTTTTTTCCTTAAAGAGCCTAGAATTCTCATAGGCTTCACTCCTCCATTCATCTAGAGAACTTAAGTCAAATAATATTTTCTCACCAGCGAGCTTACAATCTCTATTTAGTTCTTTCACTGCCCAGTAAGCCTTGTGTTCTAATTCTAAGGGTAAGTGGCAAGCTTTCCCATAAACCATTTTATAAGGAGACATTCCCATAGGATTTTTATAAGCAGTTCTATAAGCCCATAAAGCATCATTCAACTTCTTAGCCCAGTTTTTTCTAGACCTATTAACAGTCTTTTGCAAGATAGATTTAATTTCTCTATTTGATAACTCTACTTGCCCGCTAGTTTGGGGGTGATAAGCTAAAGCAATTCTATGATTAACATCATATTTAGCGAGGGTCTTCCTAAAACCGCCATGAATGAAATGAGAACCCCCATCAGTCATGAGATACCTAGGCACTCCAAACCTAGGAAAGATAACGTCCTTAAGCATTTTTAGAGAGGTTTCCCCGTCAGCACTTTTCATAGGAATGGCTTCTACCCACTTAGTAACATAATCAACAGCAACAAGAATATGAGTGTAACCCTTCGAAGGAGGGAAAGGACCCAAAAAGTCGAATCCCCAACAATCAAAAGGTTCAATAACTAGAGAGTAGTTCATAGGCATTTCATTGCGGCTAGAAATATTACCAACACGCTGACATTCATCACAAGATAAAACAAATTTTCTTGCATCCTTAAAAAGGGTAGGCCAGTAGAAACCTGATTGTAGTACCTTTTGTGCAGTTCTATCTCCTGCATGATGTCCTCCACAGGCGCTACCATGACATTTATGCAATATCTCTTTTTGCTCATATTCTAGAACACATCTTCGCATAATACCATCAACTCCTTCTTTTTATAAGTGTGGGTCATCCCAAAAATAATGCCTCAAATCATAAAAGAACTTTCTTCTTTGCTGAGCTGTAAAAGTTGGAGGCAAATACTTGGAGACAATAAAGTTAGCATAATCAGCATACCAAGGGCTTCCTCGAGAGCTCACCCCTACTGCGGCTAACTGTTCATTTGGGAAACTATCATTAACAGACATAGGATCAAAAGAGATGTTTTCCAAACGAGATAAATTATCAGCTACAGGATTTTCAGCACCCTTCCTATCTACTATGTGTAGATCAAACTCTTGTAAAAGCAGTACCCATCTAATAAGCCTAGGCTTAGCGTCCTTCTTTGTCATAAGATATTTAATAGCAGCATGATCAGTATGAATGGTTACTTTTGAGTCCACAATATAAGGCCTAAAATTATCACAGGCAAAAACAACAGTTAGAAATTCCTTTTCAGTAGTGGCATAATTCCTTTGAGCAGCATCTAGAGTCTTACTAGCATAATGGATAACGTTTAACTTTTTATCAATACGTTGCCCAAGGACAGCCCCTATAGCAAAATCACTAGCATCATACATTATTTCAAAGGGTAAACTCCAATCAGGTGGTTGAACAATAGGGGCTATAGTTAAAGCCTTCTTAAGAGTTTCAAAAGCTTCCTTACAATCATCATCAAAAACAAAGGGTACATCTTTTTGAAGAAGATTAGTAAGGGGTTTTGATATCCTAGAAAAATCTTTAATGAACCTTCTATAAAAACCAGCATGACCAAGGATACTACGAATACCTTTGATGTCTCTTGGGCATGGCATCTTCTCAATTGCCTCAACCTTAGCTCTATCAACTTCTATGCCTCTTTCAGAAACTTTATGCCCAAGAACAATCCCTTCATTAACCATGAAGTGGCATTTCTCCCAATTAAGAACAAGATTAGTTTCTTCACATCTCTGCAAAACTTTATCAAGGTTGTGCAGACAATTATCAAAAGAAGTTCCATAGACAGAAAAGTCATCCATGAACACTTCTACAATTTCCTCACAAAAACCATGAAAGATAGCAGACATGCATCTTTGGAAAGTAGTAGGAGCATTACATAAACCAAAAGGCATACGTCTATAAGCATAAGTTCCATAAGGGCAAGTAAAAGTAGTTTTTTCTTGATCTTGTTGTTTAACAGCAATTTGAGAGAACCCAGAATAACCATCAAGAAAACAAAAATGGGTCTTTTTAGACAACCTTTCCACCATTTGATCAATAAAAGGAAGCGGGTAGTGATCTTTCTTAGTAACTTTATTAACTTTCCTAAAATCGATGCACATCCTATAGCCTACCACTATTCTTTGAGGAATAAGCTCATCATTATCATTAGGGACAATGGTAATACTTCCCTTTTTAGGAACACAATGAACATGACTAACCCATTCACTATCAGCAATAGGGTAAATAATACCAGCATCAAGGAGTTTCAATACCTCATTCCTTACCACTTCCTTCATCCTAGGATTTAAACGTCGTTGGTGCTCCACTACTGGCTTCGCATCTGGTTCTATGTTGATAGAATGCTGATGTATAGTAGGTGAAATCCCTTTTAAATCATCCAGAGTATAGCCCATAGCTCCTCGATGTTTCCTCAAACTTCCAATAGCCTTTCTTCTTCCTTCCCTGAAAGTTTAGCGCTAACAATAACACGATATATCTTTTTATCATCAATATAAGCATACTTAAGATCATCAGGGAGAGGTTTTAGATCAAAAACCGGATCCTTTTTAGGTGGCATCGTGGTACCCAAGTCTTCTACAGGCAAGTCGTGCTTAAGCATCATAGGTTGATCACGGAGAATCATGTCAATCTCATTCCTTTCTTCCATGAAGATTTCACTTTCATGATCTTCCATAAATTACTGCAAAGCATTGTTAGGAGCAAGAGAAATAGAAGCAAGTTGTTCAACCCTAAAATCCTCATTATGGGTTTCCTCTTCTCAAGGTTCTTTAGCAAATTTCGAAAAATTAAACTCATAAGATTCCCCATCAAACTTAGTCAAAATTTTCTCCCTCATGCAATCAATAATAGCTCCACAAGTACTCAAGAAAGGTCTACCAAAAATGATAGGATAAGTTTTACTAGCAGCTGAACCAAGTACTAGAAAATCAGTAGGGTACTTAATCTTACCACAAAGAACTTCCACGTCTCGCACAATACCAATTGGAGAGATGGTCTCTCTATTAGCAAGGTGAATAACTACATCAATCTCTTCCAACTCACAAGGACTGATCTCATGCATAATTTCTCCGTAAAGCTCATAAGGAATAGCACTGGAACTTGCACCAATATCACATAAACCATAATAGCAATGATCACCAATTCTAACAGAAAGCACAGGAACACTAGCCTTTTTAGTTCTATTGGGATGTGAAACAATATTAGAAGCATCCTCACAAAAGACTATGTGCCCATCTTCTATGCTTTTAGTGACAAGGTCTTTCACAATTGCTACCACAGGTTCAATGTTTATTTGTTCATCAGGTTTTACAGTTCTTTTTTCACTTTTAGTGATTACATTAGTTATCATAGGATGATCCTTTACCTTTTCGAGGATGGGAATCTTCTCGATATAAGGTTCAGGTAAAATGGGGTCAATAATGCAATACTCAACACTTCTAATAGGAGCATAGTCAATAATATCTTTGTAAGGTGCATGGTATTTGTTCCATCCCCTTTTTGGAATTTTGATATAGGAAGCAAAAGCTCTAAAGCAATTTGTAATAACTTGCAAATCAAGACCATAAATATTACTAATATTTTGTAAGTCATCAGTTCCCATAAAAGATTCAGTGCATTCATAATCATAATTTATACCTGACTTTCTACCTTTGTCATTCTCCCAAGCTTCAGCATTGTCTTGAATACGGTCTAGAAGGTCCCATTTAGCTTCTTCTTCCATGCGAGTGAACGATCCAGCGCAAGAGGCATCCAATAAATCTTTATCATGTAGAGGGAGCCTTGCATAAAATTTATTGATAATAATATTGTTGGGGAGCTCATGAATGGGACATTTGAGCATTAGTAACTTCAATCTCCCCCAAGCTTGAGCTGTACTCTCTCCATCAAGAGGCCAAAAGTTGTATATTTGATTCCGATCTTTATGAATCTCACTAGGAGGATAAAACTTTGAATAAAAGAGAGGCACTATTTCCTCCCATTCCAGAGCTTGACCATTCTTCAGCAGCTTATACCATTCCTCAGCTCTTCCTTTCAGCGATAATGAGAATAACTTCTTCTTAACTTGATCTGTAGTAATACCTGCACACTTGAACAACCCGCATAATTCATGTATAAAGAGTAAATGATCACCGGGATGGACAGTTCCATCCCCAACATAATAGTTATCCATAACACGATCAATAATTCTTGTAGGTATTTTGAAAACATCTTTCTCAGCAGGTGGTGGCTTATCTACTATCTTAGCAGTGGTAGTAGCATTACCAAATAAGAAACTCAGCGAATTATCCATAACGAAAATAAAGCAACTAGCAGAAGTAAACAATACTCACAGTAGAAGTTTCCTTTACCAGTTCCACTCTCCAATAGCGCTTCACTCCCCGGCAACGGCGGCAGAAAATAGTCTTGATGACTCACAAGTATAGGGGGTGTATCGCAGTATTTTCGATAAGTAAGAGCGTCGAACCCAACAAAGAGCAGAAGGTGCTGGCTAGTGGTATGGGTCAGGAATTCTCTGCAAATACTTAGCAAACAGATTTTTAGGGGTTTTCGATAAAGCAAGTAAACAAAGTACGAGTAAACAAAAGACAGTAGGAATAAATGCAGCAAGTGGCCCAATCCTTTATGCAGCAAAGGACAAGCCGGTTGTATTTCTATAGATGACCAAACATTCTCGAGGACACATGGGAAGACTTTCAAGTGCTTTCGCTTCATATAGTTGATTAATCCTATTTAGCTTGCTAAGTGTTGTGTGGGTGAACCTGTGCTAATGTACCGCCCCATCCAAGACTAATACATACTTGTGATTATACCCCTTGCAAACATCCGTAAGTACAAGAAAGTAATTAAGGTAGAAACCTAACCACAGCTTTAAACTCTAAGACCCTTATGTCCCTTGTGCAATGGTTTCCTAACGGGTTCAGGTTTCACATCACTCCGTCAACCCCTAAGATTAGTAGCCAAATACACAATGCATTCCCCTAGGCCCATATAGGTGAAGTGTCATGTAGTCGACGTTCACATGACACCACTAGAAGAAGTACACCACAACTTAAATAACAATCTATTGAATCTTTCTCAACGCAACTCCATTACTAACAACAAGACTTCTCCCATGTCCTCAAGAACAAAATGAACTACTCACAAGACGTCATATGGATCATGATCAGAGATGGAATAATGATGTATAACAATCTGAACATAAACAATAATTCAAAGGTTCACTCAATAGCATCAACTACAAAGAGTAATCAACACCGGGAAAGTTTCCCCTATGAACTATGCAAGATTCAACTCAATTGTTACAACAATATGGAGATGGTGATGAGGGTGCTGATGGTGATGATGATGGTGGTGATGATGATGATGATCCCGATGAAGTCCAGCTTGATGGTGGTGTTGATGGCGACGATCTCCCCTCTCCTGGAAGGAATTCCCCCTGCAGAAATCTGTCTGCCGGAGAGATCTTTCTCTCTCGGTATTTTCTGCCCCGCAGAGGCGGCGAAATCTTTCTGTGGTCGCTCCCCGAGTCTTAGGGTTTCGTGGGGATGATATACGCTAGAGGGGAGAGGCTGGAGTGGGCCAGGGCGGCCACACCACTCCCAGGCGCGGCCTAGGCCTGCCCGCGCCATGGGGTGGTGTGGGCCCCCTGTGGCCCACCTCCACTCCATCTTCTGGCATCCTGAGTCTTCTGGAAAAATAGGATTTTCCGTATATTTTCCCGGATTTTCTGATCTTCACGAATTTTGCCTCCAAACAGCACCTTTTCCATCAGAATCCTGACTGCAGCGGTCCATGCTCCAAAAGTCATCAACCATGCAAAAATAGATGAAATAACATAAGTATCACCTCTCAATATGAAATATATCAATGAATAATAAATTAAGACATAGAATAGTGATGCAAAATGGACGTATCAATAATCCCCCGGATCCCCCGAGGTTCATCGTGTTCTCGTCGTGTTTTCGTTTCGATCTGTTTCTGCCAGGAACTATTCTTGAAAGTTAGAAGCACAATGGTGTCCGCCAAGGATAAAGAAAGGAGCCTATGGAGGAAGATCCCCAAGACCCCGGGCAGGAGGAGGAGATCAAGAGTGAAGATGAAGAGGAGGCAAAGCAAAGCCAACATCCGCACACCGGCACTACCATTGCAAGCATTGGAGTGTTGGCAAGATCTGCCAGGGTCAGAAGGACTGCACAGATGTCAACTGGAGGGAAACCTCCAAGTCACTGTTTGGATCCACGATCACTTCCTCCACGCACCAAGAATCCTTTCCATACCCTTATCCATGAGCATCAATACCAGAATATGCCCAAGGAGAAACTACCCTCCAATTGGGATTTGCCTCGTTCTAGCCATGCAGGAAAAGAAGACTTCAAGGAGGAAGAGTGGGGAAAGAATCACAAGAGCTGGAATTTGCAACCCGGCATGATCATGAGACGCATTGAGCAAAACTCACAGCTGATTCGTAATCTCACCTTCGAGATTGAGGACTTGGGGAAACTAATCAAAGAGCTCATCAAGAGAACACCACCACCACCAAAGGAGTAATTCGTCATCAGGTTTTGGCATCCCTTTGGTTTGTTCCAAGCTTGGGGGAGTGCCACGGTATCACATCACTATCTTCTATCTTTTTACCTTTTTAGTAGGGTCATATCATGAATAGAGAAGTTATTATGTAGGATGGCTTGCATTATGGAAGTGTCCCCTCTCTCGTTAGATATCTATGTATCCCTTGGTGTGAGTTGCCGTTATGAAATATTAATGAGAGGTTATATCATTTACTCTTTTGCATATCTTATTTTAGTTTTCAATTCATGGTTATATGATTGATCTTGTTGTTAGTATTGGTATCACTTTGGGTTCATGGAGTTAATTTAGTTGGTTTTGGCAAACCTGGCTCGGTCAGTAGCAACACTATTTTTGAGAGTTGAATGAAAAAAAGATAAAAGTACTCTTAAAGAAATATAAGTTCATCATCTTTCTTTCTTGATTTGCTCATAAGTTTAGTATTCTCTAGTTAAGATCTTTTGTGCTTCCAAGGAAGTTTGCATGTTTGTTTTATCACTTGTATGTTTGTTTGTTTCCTTCAACTCTTATGCTGCTACCCAATACCTGCCAAAAAAACCTGTACTGAGAGGGAATGCTTCTCATGCATCCAATCCTTAAACCAAAACCTATGCCATTTGTGTCCGCCATACCTACCTATTAGCACTATTGCTATCCCAAGTAAATTCTTGTTTTTATCTACCTTCCAAATTAAACTTGTTATGTGAAAATTAGTGATTAAATCTCTCACGAACTTGATGGCACACTTTACTTTATTGCATTTAATAAACTTGAACCATTGTGTCCATCTTTGTTGTGTATATTCTTGCGATTTATAAGTTGAAGTTAGGAGAACCATGTATCATGGGGAACGCTTTCAACATTGCACTTATATTCCGTTGATATCATGATTCTTTTGCTTATGGATCCCGGCGGTATGAAATAAAAGGGGAACTTGTAAGATCATGGAGTTTATATGTGTGTTAGAGAAACGCCTAGGCCGCTAGCCTAAACCATGCCTAATCATGGTGGAAACTTGCAGCATAACCATAATGAGCACTCTATGAAGCATCCTCAATAAAAACCTATGCAAATAGCAAATAAAAGGATTGTTGAGATGCTCATTGTCTGCTTGCCTTGTCATTTTGATTATAGGATAGCTCCTGTATCATGTGCAAGGGGTACCCCGTTGGAGGTTCTCTATGATACATATGTATTTACAATGACAAGAGCTTACTTGTGACTGAAGTTGAGTAGCATGAGGTTCGGTACTCGTAAGTAAGGGGCATGAGATTTCAACTTATAACTTGTCAAGCATATCCTCTTAGTTGTGTCACTTTAACCTTAATCACATAAAGATGCCTATGATAGGGGCATGGAGAGCTGAAAGCTAGTAAGTACCATAATTTTTGGAAGCTCTTTATGAAACTTGAAATCCCTACTTCCCTCTATGAAGGGCCTTTCTTTTACTTTTGAGTTGAGTCAGTAAACCTATTCTCTTCTACCTCAGCAAGTATTTCGAGTTGTTGTTTTTCATTCATTCATATGATGATTTATTCAATCATGTTTGTTATGTTCCTTGTTTTGCACATTGCTCTTATCTTGGTGTCTACAACTTTGAAAGCTATCATTGAAAACCAGTTATGTGTGAACTCCAGCAAATTATCAACTATTCTTTGACCAAGAGCTAAGTTTGCCATTAACACTTGTTATTTACTTTATGTATCTTTATTGTGTTTCCTTTACTTATTGCAAGTTAAGTCATATAATAGTGAGTTGTCTTCTATTATGACTTATGTATTGATGAATGTGAAGCTTCTTGTATGTATTCTTTTATCGACTCTTCACTCCATAAATCTGAGGTCATGTTTATTGAGTTCAGTTTCACTTGGGGACAAGCGAAGTCTAAGCTTGGGGGAGTTGATACGTCCATTTTGCATCACTATTCTATATCATAATTTACTATTATTCATTGATATATTTCATATTAAGAGATGATACTTATGTTATTTCACCTATTTTTGCATGGTTGATGACTTTTGGAGCATGGACCGCTGCAGTCAGGATTCTGATGGAAAATGTGCTGTTTGGAGGCAAAATTCACGAAGTTCAGAAAATCCGGGAAAATACATAGAAAATCCTATTTTTCCAGAAGATGAAGAAAGCCAGAAGGGGAAGGGGAGATGGGCCACAGGGGGCCCACACCACCTGGCGATCCACCAGTAGCGCCACCAGGTGGTGTGGCCGCCCTGGTCCACTCCAGACTCTCCCCTCTGGCGTATATTATCCTCCCGAAACCCTAAGACTCGGGGAGGGACCATAAAAATATTCCGCCGCCTCTACGGGGCGGAAAATACCGAAAGAGAAAGATCTCTCCGGCAGACAGGATTCTGTCGACGGAATTCCTTCCTGGAGAGGGGAGATCGTCGCCATAAACACCACCATCAAGCTGGACTTCATCGGGATCATCATCATCACCACCACCACCATCATCATCACCAGCACCATCATCACCACTTCATACCGCTGTAACAATTGGGTTGGATCTTGCATATTTCTTAGTGGAAACTTTCCCGGTGTTGATTACTCCTTGTAGTTGATGCTATTGAGTGAACCATTGAATTATCGTTTATGTTCAGATTGTTACACATCATTATTTCATCTCTGATCATGATCCATATGATGTCTTGTGAGTAGTTTGTTTTGTTCTTGAGGACATGGGAGAAGTCATGTTGTTAGTAGTGGAATTGTGTTGAGAACGATTCAATGGTTTGATATTTAAGTTGTGGTGTACTTCTTATAGTGGTGTCATGTGAACGTCGACTACATGACACTTCACCTATATGGGCCTAGGGGAATGCATTGTGTATTTGGCTACTAATCGTAGGGGTTGCCGGAGTGACAGAAACCTGAACCCCCGTTAGGAAACCATTGCACAAGGGATGTCAGAGTCTTAGAGTTTAAAGCTGTGGTTAGGTTTCTACCTTAATTACTCTCTTGTACTTGTGGATGCTTGCAAGGGGTATAATCACAGGTATGTATTAGTTCTAGGAAGGTCGGTACATTAGCACAGGTTCACCCACACAACACTTAGCAAACTAAAGAAGATTAATCAACTATATGAAGCGAAAGCACTTGACGATATTCCCATGTGTCCTCGAGAACGTTTGGTCATCTTAAGTAATACAATCAGCTTGTCCTTTGCTAAAGAAAGGATTGGGCCACTTACTGCATTTATTGTTATTGTCTTTTATTTACTCGTACTTTATTTACCTGAATTATCAAAAACCCCTAAAAATTCGTTTGTTAATTATTTACACAGAATTCCTGCTCCAAGCCACTCGTCAACACCTTCTGCTCCTCGTTGGGTTCGACACTCTTACTTATCGAAAATACTGCGATACACCCCTATACTTGTGGGTCATCAATGGCCGCAAGGAACCCAGGAACGTATCATGTGGTGGAGCCACTTGGGTCGGTGACTAGGTTGTACAATGGTGCCACTGTCCGTGTATTTGGCCATGCATTTTGGACATTCGGCCCATGCATTAGGGGATTCAAGCATTGTCCGCCTCTTATGTTCGTGGATGGCACATTTTTAACCGGCAAGTTCAAGGGCACACTATTGATTGCCATATGCCATGACGCAAACAACCGGGTTTTGCCTTGGTTTCGGTGGAGAACAACGATAACTGGGAGTGGTTTTTTCATATATTGAGGACCAAAGTTATAGAACCTGGTAGAGAGGTTGGCATCATCTCGGACCGCCACCAAGGAATACTCAACGCAGTCGAGAAGGACATTCCCGGGTGTGCTCGTATCCACCATAGATGGTGCATGAGGCATTTCGTGTCCAACTTCTATAGAGCATGTGGCAACAAGGAGCATGCCGACGATCTACAAGATTGTTGTCTTTCCTTCACTGCTCGGCATTTTCAAAAATTATATGATAAATTGTATTGTCTCACAAATAATAGTGGCAAAAGAGTTTCTCAGAAGAAACCTTAATGAAAGGACGAAGTGGGCAAGAGCTTGGCGGCAAGAGATACGGTGATTCCACAAGCAACATGGCGGAATTCTTCAACAAAGTACTTAAAGGTGTACCTCAATTTCCCGTGACTGCCATAGCGGAGTACACCTTTCAGAAGTTGAATGAATACTTTCTAAAGTATAGTGATGAAACGGATAAGCAAATCGGTGGCGATAACAAGAAAAAAAGAAATATGAGTACCCACCATTGGTCGATAATTACGTGAGGTAAGCATAAAGAAAGCAAAGAAAGAACAAGAGAGAAAGGAAAAAACAAGCAAAATATGAAAGAGGCATGTACTTGAAGAGCATGAGGAATTACCGAATATTTGAGAATATTTGAGAAGGTGTCTGAAGAGGCGAGTATCATAAGAGAGGAAGAAGAGATAAAGAGGAAAGAGGAAGAGGAAGCGGGAGAGAGGAGACGCCAATTTGAGGCAGAGTTCAACTCAGTGGTCTAGCTTGCATGCGACTTGAGGGAAAATGAAGAGGAAGCGGAAGAGAGGAAGAGGAAGTGGAAGAGAGGAAGAGGAAGGCAAAGGGGAAGGAGCCCCGCATGACCCAATAGAGTTGTCATCATGCTATGATCTATGTTATGGACTCCGTATGTGGAATTTATTTTGAACATTGCTACGCCATGTTGTGATCCATGTGATCCGTGACATTTGCGCTCTCGTGAACTTGTTTGTGCTATTTATGTTATGAACTATGTCTTATTTGTGCTATTATGTACTATCTTATTTATGTTATTAACTCTGTCATATTTGTTCAATTTGTAATGCTAATATAGTGATGTACTCTCAGAAAATAGTGTTGTTACAGACCATGGCACCATCCCAGAAGGAGCCATCGTACATACCACTGTGCCACTTGGCACGGCGCCATACTACTTGGCGCCGTCGTGCCATCATAGCGCCGCAATGTACTGACTAGGTTCAAAGATTGAGCGAGGAGAGGCCGCTGGAAAATTCTAAGTCAGTTTGATGGCGCCGTTCGGGAAGGCGCTGTCCTGTAGACCATGGCGCCACTCTAAAAGGTGCCATACTTCTTGGCGCCGTCCGAGACGGTGCTATACTGCTTGGCGCCGTCGTGCCCTCTTAGAGCCGCCATGTACTGACTCGTAATGTGCGCGAGGAGAGGCCGCTCAAATTGCTAAGTCCGCTGGATGGCGTCGTGCAGCCCGGCGCCATGCTCAATAGCGCGGGACGGCGCCATACAATGTAGGTTGGCTCCATACTGAATGACGCCATGGTCTGTAACAGCATCATAAAATAAATGTACAATATATTGTACAACAATATAAATAGCAAATATAAGATCATATTCACACATACTACAACAACAAAAGATACATGTCCATAACATAGTACATCAATAGAAGATACATATCCAACACACGTAGTATAGCAATAAAAGATACATGTCCAACACTAAGTTCAAAAATATAAAATAAGTATCCAACACTTAGTTCAGCAATTTAAGATACGTGGACATGACTCGAACTATTTACCCAACGCTTGGTATGCTATGACATTGACAATAAAGTTAGAAAATTTGAGCACACACCCTACAAATATGCATCCAAAAATAAGGATATCAACGCATACCTCCACAAACTCTCGAAGGACCGACTCAGACTGTTTACCCGGAGGGTGTTTCAATGCTTCTTCGGCAGCCTCCACATGTTTCGAGACCTCCTCGCGCTAAATAGGAAATAAACAAGTCAGCATATCTTCCTCTACTAATCGAGCATAGTTCCGTAAGGCAACACTTACCACAAAGCGGATAACCCCGGCGATATTTGCGCCCCTTCCACCTCTGACAAGTCTGTTGTACTCTAGTTTGGCCATTTCGTCGTAGGCAGGATAATCATCCTCCACTATGTCATCAGAGTTAAAAGCCGGTGGCTGTAGGTACAGACGAGACACTTTACCCAGCAAAACGATATAGCGATTGAACGCTTCACCATCGTGTGGATTCTCAGAAGGTTGGACTCGATGTTGGTCTTCGATCTCCGCAATCTTTGCATACCACTTCTGCCTGTACTTGTGATGTCTTGAAGCCCAATTCTTTTCTCTCTTCTCCTTGATCTTGTCCAACCTGCACTCAAGTTCACCGTCATCGATATTACTATCACGACACGCCCAGTCAATTAACATGTTTAGCTAAGTAGATCACTCACTCGTGCATCGCTGTGCTAGTGTCCTTATATGGCGGCAGGGTGAGCTGAAATAAACCAAACTGCCTCATCACACGATCTGGAAGGTGCCATTCAACAACATAGACGCATATTAATGGGATTCGCATCATCCAAAGATGTGCTTCTTCAAGACACTTGGGGTTCAAGTCGAACCAAATAACTGTACCGAAGTGCCCTCGACGTCCATATGGATCCCATTCAACCTAAGCGGAATACAAAATTAGCATATGAAGTCGGTCTATACAAATAGGACAACATGTGACAATTAGCAAACCAAGGAATTTATTACCTTCTCAGGAATTAGCAAGTCAATTTGGTTAGTGTATCTCAAATAGTATTCTTCGGATTCACCACGGAACGGCTCGATGTTATCCCACATATAAGCCCAAGTAGGCCGCCGAATAGAGGGACCACCAACATTGCCCCACGGTTGTTCCGTCCTATGGATGGGGCGGCCAACCGGTATGCGACACCACGACCATGTCGCGAGTAGCAACATGCATCCACCAATACTTGCTCCTGTGTTTGTCCTACAACAAGCCTCGTCCAACTGCACAAAGAGCAAACATATGTAAATACCAAAATTAGACAATATAGGAGTGATGATCCACATATATACCTGACGATATAAATAAGCGTGAGCCGCCGAACCCCAGCTGTGCTTAGAGTCCCATAAAATACATAGAGTAAGCCACATGTAGGATGTGTTTCTTCCCGTGCCGTCCGAGAAAAGAGTCCTACTAACAACGTACCACAAATATGCCCGAACATACCTCTCAACCACCACATCATCGGCATCCTCGGGGCACTTGTTAAAATGTTCTTGTATCCATTTGTAAGTAGCCCCAGCGGACATCTTCTCAGTTGTCGGTGCATAACCAATTAACTCTATCATGTTTTCACGCCAATTCTTCGAATCTATGCTCATAAGCACATGATGTCCTTTGATGGGAAGCGCCAGGATCATGGAGACATCCTGCAAAGTCACTGTCATCTCACCACAAGGGAGGTGAAAAGTATGTGTCTCGGGTCTCCATCTGTCGACAAGCGCCGTGATCAAACATGGGTTCATAGGTGGCGTCGAGCGAGACACAAGCTGGACGAAAGGAAGGATGCCAGTCCTCTTGACCCATCGCATGTACCGCTCGTCATAAGGCATCTTCTTGCTATGCACCTCGTACGACCTCAGGTGTAACCATTTGAAAACCTTCTTCTTCTCCGCCATGAACATACCACGGTGTCTTGAATCATAATGACCATTGAGAAAAGATTCGTTTTCCATCCTACATATGTGAGAAAATAGATGTGTGAGCAAAATCAAACTATAAAAACAATCTATAGTTTCAGCCTAAACATAACTTGCCAAAATATATGTACACCATCTAGGTCAAACTACACAATCTATATGAACTAGGGTTAACATATGTGAGCACAATCAAACTATAAAACAATAAATTATTCCCGTATGGTCTATATTAGCCACCACACTAGTTTTGTAATCATCTAAAAAAGATACAGCTTCATACTAACCATACATGCCAAAATCTATGTAAACCAACTAGGGTTCATAGTAATAAATTCCTACTCTAGGGTTGAGGAGGCAATGTGATGATTTCAACCAATCTCTAGGAACTAGGCTTAACAATAGGAGGGGAAGTTCTCTTAGGAATCAATCATCCTAGCATATACATGCAAAATTAACAACAAATTGAAAAATCATGGATGAACTAGGGTTAAGAAAAGATGGAGAATGGGATGATTTCAACCAATAAATAGAGGGGAATCAAAGGGGAATACCTAGAGGATTGCAAGGGGAAGGAAATCCACCAAAAATCTTGCAGATCTGTAGGTTTAGAGCTCCGATTTGTGGTCTGCGTGGAGGGGCGGCGCCAGCGCCATGGTCGCTGTGTGCGTGCAGGGTGGAGATGAAAAGATAAGTGAGGGTCGGGGAGGAGAGAGGGCTTGTGGCGCTGTTATGTGGTCAGGGGTATGGCGCCATCCTGCGCGGAGCCATCCTCAATACCACGGCGCCGTCCCGGGTGGCGCCATACTTACTTACGTGAGTGGCTCGATGCTACGACGCCACGCCGACGGCCGATGGCGCCGTGGATGAGCGCCATATGCATGGCGCTGCAGCGTCGTGCCGTTGTCCATGACTCCATGTGGTAGGGCGCCATGAAAATGGGTTAGACGAGAAAATCTTTCGAAAAGAGGGTTATTTTCTGCCTTCTTTCTTTAAATAGGTTATTTCCGTGATTTTTGCCCAATGGTGGGCCGCACGTGTAGCTGGGTCGCCGTTGCTCGCAAGTCCTCGCAGCAGCGCAACGGGCCAGGCGCGCGTCCCCCTAGAATCCATCTGGGCAGAGAGGATCGCATCGAGCATATTTCCACGGCCCCCACGGCCCGGATCCGTCCATTTCCCGGACGAATGACGCCCGTGGTGGCCACGCTCGCCCGCTGCGCACGCGCCACGGGTTCCCCAGCACACGCGGCTGTTGCGTGGGGTACCGAAACCGAGCGCACCGCGAGGGCGACGATCCTGTATGCTTGTAGTCCTATCACGGTCTTTCCCTTTTGTTTCGAGAGAAAAGACACGGATATCCCGGCCGGCAAGGAAGATGCCCGCGAGCCGCTGGCCGAAGAAAACCATGGGCGCTAGCAGCTCGCGTCGCGATCGCATGTGTCGCCGCCGGGACGGGCGATGCCGGCCGGGGGGCGAGGGCGAGGAGAGATGTCAGCGTCGCGTTTTTTTTCTTTCCACGCTTTGTTTGGTCTCTGCACGACTCACGAGCCACAAGGGCGACGTGCGGGCGCCTTCATTCAGCTGAGTTTTCATAAATGTACGCTGAGATTTCTTGTCCCCACCCTGTCACGTGTGGATGTGGTAGTACGCGAAGAAGAAACGCTGCGTGCAGCCTACTTCGCGGTGACTGTGCACCACGTCCGCGATAGACGGGTGCGGGCCCCAGTTCTAACGGCGCCGCCCGTGCTGCATATATATGTGGTAGGATGACGCCTGATGCGTCTACTGGTGGGTTTAAGTTGAGGCCATGAAACCACAGCTTGGGATACCGACGACGTACTTATACATATCCGGAGGTAAAAAGGTGTACAACTATGGCAGGATAGGACTCGGGGCACTCTCTAGAGAGCAAACGCCCCGGTTTAATAATTATTATTTCTTTGGCCCTCTTCGGTTTTTTTCTTCATCTCCAATCCGTGTTCATTGAACTTCACTCAGTCGTAACACTCTTCTTCGTATGTGCTCCTCGGCTGTCACCAACACTGCTACGAGGCACGTCGACATCTGAGTAGGCAAATGAAACATGAAACTAAGACTGGATAGAAAAAAAAAGAACTCCCATTCATAATCAGTGTTAAGACCTCGCAAATAGGCAAAAAAAAAAAAAAAAAAACGATCCCCTCATTGTCCGGGTCATGGGTCACGTCGCGCGTTACCAGCGGACACTATTTACCGTACGTAATCTTCCATCCACGCGTCGCGGAGACCCACCCCCTTCCCTTGTATCTCTTGCCTCTCTCCGCGCCCTTCTCTCGCCTCCGGCCCCTTCCCTCGTGTTGCCACCGCGTCGTCGCCCTTCCTTCGTGTCGCCGCCGCCCTTCTCTCGCGCCGCCGCCCTTCCTTCGTGTCGCCGCCCGCTGCCCTCGCGCCATGGCTGGACCGCCCGCTGCGTGTGCCGGCGTCGAGGACGACGTGGCCGCCTTCTCGCCATGGCCTCGCTCCGGCGGACTTGCTACAAGCGTACGGCGCCAACGGCGCCGTTGCTACTGTCGAGCCCACGTTGTTGCCCTCCTCTGCTGGTATTTTTCTTTTGGATTTTGCTACCGACGACGGGTGGATTTGCTACCGACAGCATGAGTCATTGCTACCGAAGGCATGTGGATTTGCTACGAGGTGTTCGTCGATATTTGCGGGCGGGAGTCTCCGACGATGTCTCCGGCGAAGCTAGTTTTTTGCTACATTAGAAGAACTTTGTTGCTACAACCGTCTTGTGATTTTGCTACAACAGTGTTAACCTTTTGCTACAAGGTCTCCGGCGAGAGTCATCGGCGAGTTTTTCCGATGATGTTTCCGGCAAAGTCATTTTGCTACATTAGTATAATTTTTTTGCTGCATGGTCTCCGGCGAGACGTTCTATTTCTGGAACGGACCTTTTTTGCTTCGGAAGCAAAAGCGGGAATATATGTAGCAAAACAGGGTGTTCTGCAGGAAAACCGGGATTTGGAAGACACATGGCGCGCGGGGAAGGAGGACGATGGGGGCTTCCCATCGTCCGGGGGACGCCTAGCATTGCCCAAAAAAAAATCCCGCATCGGCGTGGAAGCACCATCGACCGGTACCACACATCCGACCCAAAATTACTACTTGAGCTTGCTTGATTTTAATGATTTGTAAAACATGAAAATATGGGAAAATGCAGGAGTAGAACATGGAATCTACATGAATGAAAAAAAATATAAAAATCAGTCACATAAGTTGTTTGATTGCACCGTAGTAAAACCGCATAATTTTTTTGTAGGGTTTAGCATAGACACATAGAAAATTTTCTAAAAGGTCCCACCTCTTGTTAGAAATCTTATAAAATTATAGTGTAGGGAAGCGATGCACTCCTTTGAAACAAACTGACTCTATAGAAAAAATTCATATGGATTAGAATCCTATAGATTTTTTTTTGAAAATCTTTTGAATTAAACGTGCCCTAACCGGCGAGGAAGGATAATCGAACGGTATTACGCATCCGACCGTTGGTGAGATTCATGAGGCATCACCCATCACCGATATCTCGTCGATATATGTCAGATGAAAGAAATATTAGTCGTTTGTTATGATTGTTTCCTTGGTAGTATTAGTATCCTTTCTCGCATGAGTGAATCTCGGTAGCTGAGTTAACTCCCCCAGTCCCTCCCGATCAGCTCGTTGCCTCTTGCTCTGTCTGGTTTCCCTATTTGTCCTTTCTTACCTTTTTTTGGGGAGAAGTCTTCATAATCCTCAACATGGAAACCCAAAAGTAATAAAAATATAAACAGATCCTTGGACCACTTAGCGATGACTAAGAGCACTCGAACGAGATGAAGGCGTGCCGCTGTCCTAATCCCTCTCTCACTGGAGTCGAGCAAACCTTGTCAGTATAACTTGTTATAGTAGACATACATGAAGTCGTTGTAAGGCTCCAAAGACCAATGCACGTGAGCAACAACCATCGTTAATAGAAAAAAGAGAAGATAAGAAGGAACACCGACCAAATCTGGCAAGATCCACTAGAGACAAGCCTCCACACGCTCTATGACGACGCTAGATGCACCATCGGGATAGGAGCTGGACGACAAGGACTTTATTCCATGTTCAGGGAGTCGTCACCGCCACGTCTTCCTGAGTAAGACACAAACCCTAACCAGAATGAGAAAAACATAAAAAAGGTAGCCCTCCCGCCGACAAGAACCAGGATCCACCGCGTTCCCATGGCCCTAAGGCCACAAGAGGCGAGGCAGATCGACAACGGTGCTGACAGAAGGCAGGAAATCCTAATCCTTTCGACTCAAAGATCCAATGATTGTAATGACTCTGGTGATTAATCTATAAAGCTCCCCTGTTTAGAAAAAAAAAGAAATTCATTCATATTACATTTAGGGCTCAAAAATCTTAGGAAACAAAGCAGTACTCTCTTTATGCGAAAAAGAAGGCCATGCAACATTATTTTCGGGACGGAGAGAGTATAAATTAGGATACCACACCCTCCATTTTAAAATATAAGATATTTTAGCTTTGTGAATGAGTGTACTAGGCCATTTTTAGTATGTAGGTTCATCTATGTTAGAGTGAACCTACACACTAAAAAGGGTCTAGATATACTTCTTTTATAAAACTAAAACATCTTATATTTTAAAATGAGGGAGTACTATAATGACTATCTACACGCCTCATCGGGGCTTTTTCGCATAGTGCATTTCTTGCTACTGGTCTTCCCTCAAATTAGTGGACCCTCCGTTTGTTCTAATGAAAAATGAAACTGGAGGTGCAAGTGGGTCAAACATAGGGCACTTGCGTCCTATTTAGTTGGACAAAATAAAATAAATTTTCTCATACAATCATTTTAGAAATGTTGTTTTAACTAAAGAGGGTAAAGAGAATCCTAAAGGCACTTACGTCCTAAGTGAAACTGATTTTTCCATTCTGAGTCGCGCTTCACCGACACAGTCCCACAGTGAAGTGACCGAGCACTCTCGCTACAGTGACGAAAAAACAACCGGGCTATGGAAATTTTCTTTTCTCTCATTGTTTTTTTTTGACAAAAACAGTAGAGAAGACCCCTGCCGTGTCATTTCATAATTTTTTATAAAGAAACTGTAAATGATGGGACAATTAAGTCCCAAATTGCTTACAAAATGTTCAGCCGTTCTTGCATGTCCTCTTTTAGGCTAGATTTAGCTCTATGCATGATAAGTGAGAAGAATTTTTTAAATAAATACATTTAGCTACCGCTGGAATTTGCTATTTGAAAATGTAACTATTTCTTTGGCCCTAGAGGCTCCAGCAGCCAGTAACAAGGATCTCCATGAAGAAGCTTAGAAGATATCTTTCCTATGCATCTTGTACCATCTGGTGAATATTGAGATCGGTATTCCATTCTTCTTTTCTCTCGTCTCATCTTGTCATAGTTGTTGCGTCATCCTTCTCATCGAACCGTCTCTGCGAGAAAATTGCACTATCCACCATTTTCACTATAAGTTTTTGCAAGGATCACCACTTCTACAACATTTTTGCAGTTTTCATCACCTCTATGTCTAATCTATTGCACATCCCACCCATTCTTTGTTAATCCACCACTTAACTTAGTTGATCCATCTAATTTTGTATATATTAACATGTTCCATATTTTAGGTCTAATTCCTGTACGGATTTTATCTCCGGCTCACCAGGTATGCTTTTTTTAGCACATTCATATAAAATTCCTGAAAACTGATATTTCATATAAAATTGATCTATTACAGCCTAGGGCATACACACAAAATACGTTTTTATGGATACACATTTTTTAATACATTTTAAGCATCCTATAAATTTTGTGCATAATTCTGGAGCAGTGATGTGTGGGATCTAATAATCAGTTCTACTGTCAACCGAGCTAAGGAATGTATTAGCGAATAACTGGTGGAGCGTGCAACAGATTAGACGTAAAGATGGTGAAAGACTAAAAACTACAAAAAAGATGTAGTAGTTATCCTTGCAAAAGCATATAGAGAAGGTGGTGGAAACTGCAATTTCATCCGCCTCTGCCAACAGTTTACGACCCCGATGACCGAGTTTCATGAAATTTTGTAGAAATGGTATCGTTTGCAACGAAACCCAGAAGTGCGCATTCCAACCAGCTCTAAATGCTTTACTTATAAATTTCATTGACCAACATTCTGTTGCTAACCTGCATATATTGCAAAGAAAAACCAGGCTCGCCCACCATGAACCGTGCGCAAGATATATACTCCTCTGTTTGAATTACTTGGCGCTTACTTCAGGTGGACTTACTCTCTTATTTTCATCCAAAAAAATCTGGATTTTGGTATACGTAGTACACATTTCACTATCTATTTCAAAAATCTCAGGATTTTTTGAATGAAAAAATGAGGAAATAATACCACCTACATGTAAGCCGAGTAATTTGAAAGAATATGTAGTAGTAAAGGTGCCAAAATGATTGTGCAACCTTTTTTCCCAATAATTCGAGATGGAGAGGTCATGTGACTTCGTACCAGTCGGAGGACCACGCAGCGCGCGGATGGTGACGATGCATCGACGCCATGAGGGCATCTGATGTCGGGTACTACCGTACTGGATTTTTTGTTGCACTGGGATAAGCTACCCTGAGTTTCTGGGTAAAACATGAATATATCGTCGTTCTGAGTTTTTGTCGGGGTTTTCTGTTTACAGCTTAAGCTATTTCTGTAACACAAAAAATGGTCCCCTGAATGGATCAAATCCATTTTTGGGCAAGCATACTAAAAGTAGGAGCACTCGTGCATTATTTTGCTAGCTAAGGGCCCACCCGTTTGGGCTTAAGAGATTTGAGATATCTGTGTTGGCTTGACACGGGTGGACCCAATTTGGCCCTTAGCTACGTACGTTTTACAACTACACGAATGGCTACAATTCAACAAGTGCAATGATTTGTCCAGCCTTCGTAGTAAGAATCTTTTAGCCACGCAAACCAACCTGTGGTTGGATGGTACAGGAAGGTGGTTGTCTTTAGCATAGTTAGTTTGCAGGTTTGGCTGTGTGTTGCATAAAAGGCGGAATATTTTTTCAGTGGGAGGCGATATTCCTGTCGACAGCGAGGCGGCCATAGTGACTTCGTCAATCTCAAGACCCGCTCGGCCGGCTCAGTCTATCGGAGGTGCTCATAGGAGTAGGGTGTGCGTGTGTGCGTTCATAGGGGTGGATGCATGTACGTGTTGTGAGTGTCTATGATTGTACTGTGTTTCTCAAAAAAAGAAATATTTTAGCCACACAGAGGAATCTGCCTTGCCATGAAAAATAGATGAAGGTAAGTGCAAACTAAAGGTAATTTGAAAGAATGTTTAATTGGATACTCCGTCCAATCTATAGTTGTCGCATGTTCATTGAACCTAGACAATTTTAGGAAAATTTTGCCTAAATCTGTGACAAGTAATTCAAATCGGAGGGAATATTTTTTTATAACACTAGTTAACTCGTGCTAGTGTTAGTCGTCGCTAGTGGTCGAATGACCTATTTGTAATTTTTATTGTTTTTAAAGGCTTTTTGTACTGTTATTGATGATTATTAATAAATCGGTGGAATTTTGGAAAAGAAAAAAGAATGTGCCACATGCATATATGTGATGAAGCTAAGGGACGGCTAATTCAGAGACCGAAGGGAATGCAATTATTGTCTCTAGATGAGAGTACTCAATTTCTCTCGTACAGATCTCTTATCAGTAAATATCATCGGCTAGAAATCCTGCAAATATGGTGGCTAGTTGTTAAAATACGGATTATATATACGTATATGAAATAGATTAGGACTCTAAAATCATCTTGTACTCCAAGTCTACCTATTCCTTGTAACTCTATATACCTCCACGAGGATTAAATCAACACAACAAATATTAGAGATTCATTATTTTCCACTTGGTATCAGAACGATTAGTCTCACGACGCCGATCCTAGGTTCCTCTCCACTTCCGCAACGCGCACCGCCCCCGGGGAGATCAATCTTCTCTCCTTGGAGGCGCGGCACCCGGTCTCGATCAAAGATCGGACCGGTTCTTTAGATCATCTAGTTTAGATCAATTTCAAAACTCCAATCTCATAGATTTTTAGATCCAATTTAGCCACAAAAAAATCTATGATCCCATGACCCTAAAATCCAGTGAAAACAGTGCAAATCGGTGCTCAACGCGACAAGCACACCGTACATGGCGGCACGATGCAGGCCGGCCACAACTCGCACAGATCGCACTACTAGCAAAACGCACGTCTGTGGCGCACATGTTTTTCCCTTCCGTGGCGTACTAGGGGTGCGCCACGACTTCTGCGCTACGGCTAAAAAGTGCCCATAGCGCACTGCCAGGTGTGCTACAGGTATCTCGAGTTAGTGGTAGCGCACTGCCTTGTGCGCCACGATGTTTTTCCCGTGGCGCATGACATAGTGCGCTACTAGTATTTGACAACGTGTGCCACTAAACTAGTGCGCCACTAACCAAGTATATGTGCGCCACAGCTGAGCTTTTCAAAAAAAAGAAATACTCAATATAGATTATATATAATACAGCTGACATACACAGATATACAGTACAGAAATAAATACACAGATATACAATACATGAATAAATACACAGGCAAGATAAAAACACATACATATAGATAAGTCACATACATAAATACACAGTATAAGTTACATTGTTTCGATCAAGTTACAAAGTAGCTAGTGATGACATGAATACATGTCTCAACCAAGTTAGAGCTCGCGGAAGCTCCCGTAGACATCTAAAGTAGGAACATGCAGGACAGACAACCAAGGACGATAACCATCACCGCGACGGAGGTGTAGGTCTTCATCCGGTTCCTCGTCCTAACTCCCACTAGATAACGTGCGTATCTAGCTTCCGTCTCCGCCATAGTGTTGTACCCTTTGTAGTTATTGCCACTGAGTTGGTGCACCTGTCTCCGGCAGTCTTCTTAATCATCGTAGACTCCGGGAACCCGTCCCTTGTACACGACGTACCACGTCATCTAAAAGTTGACAATAATAATTAAATGGTGGGTGAAAAAACAAGTAAAAGTCACATATAAAGATATACTTATCAAATAAGGTAACAAAGTAAGCAAAAAATACCAAGTAGTAGCATGTACATGTCGACACACACAAGTACTTGTGGGGATAAAGAACTACAACTAGACCAACACATCAAGACTTCTGGCTCGGCTCAGGAAACGGGAGGACGCCTTGTTTCGTCATGAACGCCCTATAGTCACCCTGCATCTTTAGGCGATCTACTACGTCACGGTTATTCCGCGGATTGCCTCTGTAGAAGACCCCTCTGAAGTCATGACATCACGGCTGATGATTGCCCCAAACTGTTGTTGGATGCGATACATCTCTTGTCTAATATCTGAATCATTGATCCTGGCCTTGGCTTCGGCCCACCATTTGAGATGATCTGGCAGCGTAGAATTCTGTTGCTCTAGTAGGAATGCCCTCATGTGATGGAGTGCATAGTAGGCTTTCTTCTGACTGCCTGCCGGCTGCTTCACGCAGGGGAATTCCGTCACATGGGTGAAGACGTGCCTGCCAAACTTGAGCTTCTTACGCACGAAGGTGGCGCCTTCCGCTGAGGCATAGCCGGTGAGAGCATCATCCAGAACTTCCTTGATCTTGTCGTAGTTTTTCTTCTTTTCTTGACTCCCTGAGTCGAAATACGTGGCTTGCGAATGTTTCGGCAACAAGCAGATGAGTGTGAAGTGTTGATCTCTGCGCAAAACAATTCAAACGGAATGTGTTGGAAAAAGAATGATGAAAATCTAATAAAGCATGTTATGGCGGCGAGTGAATAATGACTTACTCGGAAAAGAAAGGCACGAGAATGTATTCCTTTGTCTTGTTCGCCACTGATAAGTCCAAAACGTATCTACTTTCCCGAACACTTTTGCTACTGTTTCTCCTCTAAATTTGTGTGATTTGGATGCAACTAACGCGGACTGACGTTGTTTTCAACAGAATTGCCTTGGTGTCTACTTTTTGTGCAGAAAATCAACTTTCAGGAAAAATTCCGGAAAATATGCCAAAAATCCTATTTCACTAGAAGACTCCGGGCGAATCTGAGGCGGAGGGGGCTGGGCAGCCACACCACTGGCCAGGCAAGCAAGCCAGTAGCGCCAGGTGGTCTGGCTGCCCCAGGCTGCCCCTCGGTCTCCCTCTTCGCCTATAAGTTGCCTTCTGACCTAAAAACTCAGGGGGGTTCGACGTTTTCTCAGAAAGAGTTCCGCTCCGCCGCCACCACCAGATTCCACGAAACAGCACTAGAAACTCCGTTCTGGCACCCTGCCGGGACGGGGAATTGGAGAAGATCATCGCCATCATCATCACCATCGCTTCTCCATCGACCATCCATGTTTTTCCCATCTATGAGTGAGTAATCCCCCGCTGTAGGCCATGGGGATGGTAGGGATTGGATGAGATCGTTCATGTAATGGCATCAGATTGTTAGGGCATGGTGCCCAGTATCTTTTATTAGTGCTTTATGACTTTGTTGCGACTTGTTATGCTTAATGCTTATCACTAGGGCCCGAGTGCCATGATTTCAGATCTGAACATGTTATTGATTCATTATGATAGTATTGTTTATGGTCTTATCTGCAAGTTGTATACACACGTTGTTGTCCGGAACCAATGGCCCCGAAGTGACAGAAATCGGGATAACCGGAGCTAATGGCTTTGATGTGAGGATCACATGTGTTCACAGAGTGTTAATGCTTTGCTCCGGTGCTCTATTAAAAGGAGCACCTTAATTGCCAGTAGTTCTCTTGAGGCCCCGCTGCAAACGGGTTGGCAGGACAAAAGATGTTATGCAAGTTCTCATTGCGAGCACGTATGACTATATATGGAACACATGCCTAAGATTATCTAGTACTTGGATGCTTTATCTTATTTATCTGCAATTGCCCTATGTTCTGATTGCTATGTGAATTGTCTTGTCCATGCAATGCCCGTCCATCCATCCCTATGCCTACCGCACTCGAATCCTGTTTCTTTGCTATAATTCTTACTCTTGTCTTTACTACTCTCTGCTGTTACTTTACTATTCCTACTACAAAACTGTTGCTACTGATAAACTGATGTGAGCAAGATTGTTTCCAGGTGCAGCTGAATTGACAACTCAGTTGTTAAGGCTTATAAATATTCTTTGGCTCCCCTTGTGTCGACTCAATAAATTGGGTTTCACTTCCCTCGAAAATACTGCGATACACCCCCTATACTTGTGGGTCATCAATACTATTTTCTGGCGCAGTTGCCGGGGAGCATAGCTTTATTTATCAAAATCACTTGGATTCTCTATTGTTCGCTGCTATCCATCCATCATGGGTAAGTCTCGTGATGGCAAGGTTCCTATTTTACCATCCACTATAAGAAGAGGTACAGTTCTAAACACCTCTATTGCTCTTGATTCACCATCTGTTATGAGTAAGCTCGTTACACCACCACATACACATGCTACACACACTGCTACTACTGCTGAATCTGAAACTTCTGATGCTTATGATGCTGTTTCTACTGTGCTTGATAAGAGTGGTTCATTAGGTCCTTTCCTAGATGCTACGATTGCTAGAACTATAGCTGGAAATACTGAAACTCCTAATGAAGACACTACCACACTTGTTAGTTCACCCGAGTCTAGTTAGAGTTATGATATTGAAGATGGTTATGTTGAGATGACCGATGAAATTATTAAAGAATGTAAAAACACCCATGATAGGAGCGCTGCTAAGAGTCTCCTTGAGAGGCGTACTATTAGACCCAAATTGTCTCCTATTGCTAAGTTTGCTGCTTCTCCCATAAACATTATAGATGAAGATTATGATTTCTCTCTCGATCTATCTTACATAGCTATTGTCGAGAAAGAACCTTTTTGTGGGACTAAGAATGAAAGTGCGGTAGCACATATGAATGAACTTTCTACCATAAGTGGCTTGTTTTCTGATGATATTAAGATGCGTACTTACTTTGTTGCTAAGATTTTCCCCTTTCACTGAAAGGAGAAGCTAAAACTTGGTTTAGTAATTTACCTCCTGGATCTATTGATTGCTCTGATTGCTTGATTAGTACTTTCCTGCAGAAATATTTTCCTCCTAGTGCTAGACATGCTATTTTGCAGGAACTTTTTGATTTTAAACAGGAAGAAAAAGAGGTATTGCCCGAATCTTGGGCAAGATTTTGCGCTTTGATTCATGCACAAGCTGGAAGTCCATTACCTAAGAATGAGCTTCTTGATATATTTTATAATGGACTAACTGAAGAATTTAGGACATACCTAGATAGTTGTGCTGATTGTGCTTTCAGGAATAGGACTCCTAAGGAAGCTGAGGAATTAATGGCTAAAATAAGCAAGAACTATGAAGATTGGACTCCTCCTGAACCAGCTATACCTGAAGTAATTGTACCTGAACCTACTATTCCGGAGCCTATTCCAACATCAAAGAAGAGGGGAGTTATTGAATTAAATGATGAAGTGATGAAGGAAGCTAAGAAATGTCTTAAGGAGAAGGGAATTAAAGCTGCAGATGTCAAGAATTTACCTCCTATAGAAGAATTATGTAAGCCTATTCCCTACTCATCCACTATCGAGGTACACTCTCTCCAACACTTTGATGAAGGTGATATCCCTTACTCTAAACCTCCAGATCAATGCTTAGAAGAATTCGATATCTTTATTGTTAAGCAAGATAATTTTAATAAAAGGGTGCAAAATCATCTAATGGAAAACACTAGAGTTATTGTTGAGTTGAAAGATATTGTGGAAAGAACCTCTAATGATGTTAAAATGATTGTTAAACACTTTCAAATGGTTCAAACTCAAATAGATCAACTCATTAAAGTGCAAAAAGACTTGCTAGTTAATGCTGCTAAAGAAAAACATGCTTATGAAATTAGAACTAGAAGTGGAGCTGCTACCCAGGATCCTCTATATCCTGAGGGGCATCCCAAAAGAATTGAGCAAGATTCTCAATAAGCTAAAAATAGTGGCTCTACTCGTAAGAAAAGGAAAAAGAAACATAAAACTGTTGTAGAACCCTCCGAACCTGCTATAGATCCTAATAGTATATCTATCTCTGATGCTGAAACTGAAAGTGGAAATGAAGAAAATGAAGTTCCTAATGAAGAAAAAGTTGAAGAAGAACCTGAAAACCACACTAAGAATACTAAATACACTAAAGAAGATTTTATTGCTAAGAAACATGGTAGTGAAAGAGAGCCTTGGGTCCAAAAACTTATGCCTTTCCCTAATAAGAAACACAAGTCAAAGGAAGATGAACACTATAATAAGTTTTGTGAGTGGATGAAACCTTTATTCTTGCAAATTCCTTTGACTGATACTATTAAATTGCCTCCTTACTCAAAGTATATGAAGGATATTGTCTCGAATAAAAGGAAGATCCCTAATGAAGAAATTTCTACTTTGCTTGCTAATTATTCCTTCAATGGTAAGGTTCCTAAGAAACTTGGAGACCTAGGGATTCCAACTATCCCTTGTTCTATTAAAAATAGTTATGTTAGAACTGCTTTGTGTGATTTGGGAGCTGGAGTTAGTGTTATGCCTTTCTCTCTCTATAAGAGGCTTCAACTAGAAAAGTTAATACCAACTGATATATCTTTGCAAATGGCTGATAAATCTACCACTATTCCTGTTGGTGTATGTGAGGATGTACCTATTCAAGTGGCTCATAATTGCTTGATATTAACTGATTTTGTTGTGCTTGAAATGCCTGAAGATGATAATATGTCTATTATTCTTGGGAGACCTTTTCTTAATACTACAGGAGCTGTTATTAATTGTAATCAAGGAAAGGTGACTTTCAATGTTAACGACAAGGAACATACTGTATATTTCCCCAAGAAGATTGAAAGGACTTATGGTTTGAATTCAATTGAACATGTTGAGGGCATTCAAGTTGGAGAAATATATTGTCCCATACCAAGAGAAAAATTTGAAACTATTATGATTGGGACCATTGCTATCAAGGTTGAGGTAATATAATCATTAGTGGAATACAAAGTTTTGTCTCATATGAAATTGTTTTGGTAACAAGACCTGATCAACCTTGTTAACAAAAGGATTTTGCTGAACAAAACAATGTTTTCACTATGATTATCTCCGTTTACTACTATTGCTATCCATTTTAGTTTTTGTTTTCGTTTAGTTTTCTTTGTTGTTAGTTGCTTGCATGTGAGAGTGTCTTAGAACTTCTGTAGTTCTAGCCTTGTTTTGTCATTGCATCATTTCAAAAAAAATCTGTCTGTCAGAAAATCATTCTTCTATTCCTAAAAAATGCCCAAAAATAAAGTGTCTCGAAAAATTCCAGAATATTCATATTAAATTTTTACATGAAAAAAGGGGCAGAGGAGTACCTGGGAGGTGCCAAGGGGACCCACCAGGCAGGCTCACCACCTGGTGGCACGACCTGCCCTAGGTGGTGCCATGCCATGGTGTGGGCCACCCCTGGCCCTCCACTAACTCTCTCACCTGCCACTTTCTTCTCTCTCCCGAGTAAGCTCCAGTTCATTGCTCAAAATCGCGTTCTTGTTGTGCTTGCTCTCGTTTTTTTCGATCTCCTTGCTCAGACCATCTTTGTTGCTGAAATTTGGAGCATTTGTTCCTTGGTATGTGACTCCTCCCCTTGTCCAAGTAGATTTGTGTTTAGTGGATTATATATTGAGTATTTTGCTGCTGTAGGTGACAGGTTATGAGATCTTGTAATCTTGTTTGATGCTTAGAGATATAGTTTGATGCATGTTTAGGCCTCTTACAAGTCCCTATGAGTAGAATCCTTCATTATATTTACTTTGCAATCACTTGTTTAATAGGTGTTTAAATTTCAGAATACCAAGCATGAACAACCATACCTTTGGAGAGATATTTGAGAGTGATGCACCTAGGAGGTCGAGGCCCTCAAGATCAGCCTCTCAGTTTAGGCCATCATACAACGAAGATTTCATTGCAACTCGTATTGGTAATGAAAGGGATGATGGGGATGCTCACCCATCCACTTTTCCTTGTTTTACTTTCTTACAAGCTGCAGGGATTCTTGATGATTTATTGCTACTGATTTAGAGGGTTGGTTTGACCTCATATATGCAAGATGAGAGTGAGCAATACGCTATGCTCACTAAAACTTTTGTTGAGAGCTTCACGTTTACTAACACGTCCTAGCAGTCAACTGTCTCTTTCAAGATTTATAATCTGCCCTTTACCATGCCATTGGAAAGATTTTGCAGTATTGTAGGTGTAAGCATGACTGGGACCGTGAAGAAAATTCAAGGACGACCCGCTGATTTGCTGGAGCTTTACCGAGGGGTGACCAATGATGATGACCGCGTGGCGCAACACGGAAAGATAAGAAACATCCAACTCCTTGCTCTCACATAATTTGCATATTATCTTGCTACTATCATACTTGGTAGGGAGAACACAAGTAATATCTCCAACTATCATTTAGCCTTCCTTGCTGCTGTGCTTAACAATGATACTCGGTACAACCTTGGCTCGCTTATTGCTCGCCGCCTAGCTGCTAGGGGGCCTATCTATGGGGGCATCATTGACTCACATATGGTCAATGCATTAGGTCTTTTAGTGGACCCCAATGATACTGTACTGGCACCACAGAGGCTTGACCTTGTTGCTATGAAAACTCATCACTTTGTCACTACTACTTCTAATTTGGATAATCTAGTATATAGGATGCTGTTTACTGACGGGGATGAGAGGGAGATCCCTTTGCCGCAGTCTTCTTTGTTTAGTGTTCATAGGAGACCGTGGTCGCGCTCAAAGGAGGAGGTGGACGAGCAGCTTCGCTTACTGGGTTTCCACGAGCAGCACTAGGAGGATGTACCCTCCTATGATCACTCTGCTCACTATGGAGGGACGTACTCGAGCTCGCACCAGGACAAGGGGACCTCCTCGTCATACTATGGTGACACATTATCCTGGCCGGCTTGGGATTGATACCCACTTAGGCCAAAAGCCTAAGCTTGGGGGGAGGTACGCCGACACCGCACTCATCTCCTTATCATGTTGCGTCGGTACTTTGTATATTCATGTTTCGTTCTCTTTTTAGTTTTTGTTCTTTCTTTGCTTTTGCTTTCTAAAACACAAAAAGACCAAAAATATTTCTGTTGTTTCTCTTTGGTTTGCTTCTTCTTCTTTTTTGCCTTGGTTTGTTTTTCCCTTTTTGCTTTGTTTGAACTTTTCAAAAAACCCAAAAAGATTTTGCTTTGCTTGTTTTTCCTTTTGGTTCTTGTTTTAAAAAATCGAAAACAACAAAAATATTTGTCGTTCTTCTTTGGTTTTGTGAGTTTGCTACAGGGTTCAGCAGTCCTCAGTGGATATTGGTTTCATATTATTATTCAAGCCACACAAGTGAAGAGGAATAATGAGGATTAATGACAACTTGAGGCGTGGTAAGAGGCTGGTAACAAACTCTATTTGTTTTCTTTTTTGTACATATACTCATCACTGTGGGCATGCTTAGTTTGTTCGTGTAAGGTGTATGTTATCTTTGGATGCTTAGTAGTTCTTGCTTTCGTATGATTAGTTTCAGCTTGCTAATAGTTTGTAGCATGTCTTATGAATGTTTGCTTGCATTATTCTGTTCATAACTTGGTATGACACCGTGGTATCCTCCTCTGAATGTTTCATTTGAATTGACTTGGCACATGCTCACGCATGCATATGACTGTAATAATCCGTTAAGCCTCGATGAATTATTTTAACTTGAGGATCTTGAATCACTTTCATGCCATGATTAGTCCTGTTTTGTTGCAAGCATGATTATGACAGCTATTGCTCTCTCGTTTGTCGCTCCCTTACTATTGCTAGCCTTCACTTCCACTGAGTACTTTACTCATGTTTCCAACTCCCTTGAACCAAATATTGCCAAAGTGTCCACCATACCTACCTATTAGCATCATTTGCTACTCCCGTGCATATTCATTATGCCTTGTTTTCTTCCGAATAAAATGTTTGCTTGTTATGAGAAAGTTAGTTAGTAAATCTCTCACGAACTTGGTGGCACACTTTATTTTCTGCACTTAATAAACTTGAACCATTGTGACTGTCCATGAAAGTTATATGCTTGCAAATTATAGGCTGGGGATTAGCAGAACCGTGCTATCACGGGGAACGCTTTCAACACTTGTAAATATATACCCAGTTGATACCATGCTGTTTTGTTTGTGGATGTCATCGGTGTGAAATAAAAGGGGAGCTTGTAAGTCCATGGAGTTATGTATGTGTTAGAAAACGCTGGGCTGGTCTAGGGTTGTTCGTCTGCTGATACCAAGGTTGGCGAAATGGCGCATGGCGGTACCTAAGTTGCCTGAAATTACGCGTTTGAAAAGTTGGGCCAATCTTGAGAGGGGCCATTTCGAGGCAAACTCATCTTACCCCTGCCAAATACAAACATTCCGTTAAACCGCCCCGTGAAGTAGACGGTTGGGACCCACATGTCGGTTATCTATCCGTGACGCGGGCGCCAACGCGGCAACCTCTTAGTCAAATCGAGCAACTAAGTGGATTGGATGCGTTGACCAATTTCACAAATTCATTCCCAGCTTTCCCCTAGCACTGGCGGCGTCGGAATCCACCCTCCAGGCAGGACGACCCCTTCAGACATTTGACTTCTGGGGCCAAGTTGCTGCGCCTAGTTGCTACGCCCAGTCGCTGATACCGAGCTCCAATTGCGCATGCCGTAGCCGCCGTTGTGAGGATCTAGCCCGCCGATCGTTGACCGCCAGGCGGGGAGGATGGCAGATCCTACTATCAAGGAAGAAGAAGTTCTGCCTACAAGCGGGTGAGCTACCCTTCTCTTTGTTATCCGCACTAATTACAACTGCTAGCTGGCTACTGAACCTCAAATTGTTCGTTAGCCCAACGCTGACAAACATATTTTGTCCACAGTTTTTTGTCAAGTGGGATCTGCGCGGACCCCCCTTACCTGGTTACGGTAGTCCTCTACAGGTACGACTCCAAGGGCAAGTGGTATGGAAGCCATTGTTTCACAATGGAAGAAGCGCTATATCTGGTATGGTTGCTGCTCTGCATAATCATGTTGAAGTATGGCTGAAGCAGACTGCAAATTTCAGCTTCATGGATGAACGTGGCATCATGGTTCCTATAACGTGTGAGAGTCAGCTAATTGGGTTGATGAAAAGGTATGCTTCCGATTGCATGTTTGAGCTGAATTGTGATGTACTGGATGTGGAAGCTGCTACAACTGGGAGTCGCCCTTCTATTCTTGGACAGGGTGGTTGCTCGAACGCAATTAGCTCCTGGTAAGCAAAGGTCGCTTGGGGTTCGCATGTTTGTGCTGAATTATAATTTTTGTTTTATTTACTCTGTAGATATTGGGCAGTAATGCAACAGTCTTGTTTCTTTGATAGGAAGCGCCGCAAGGTTAGAAACATGATTACCGGGTTAGTCATTTTGCTGCCCGAAGAAATTAAAAACGATTGGAAAGATGATGCTAGACACGATTCTGGTGCCCATTGTCCCGACGATGCAGAGTACGTGAAGCTTAGAAAATTGGCACCGAGGAAGAGGAAGAAGGCAGGAAATGAAGAAGCCAGTGGACGTGAAGGCTTGGCAGCCAGGCTGCGGAAGAAGGCTGCTGGCAATGAAGATGCATAGTAGTGTGTTGAACTTGAACCTATATATGTAATTCTGTTAAATTCTGGAGCTCTGTGGCACGTTCTTTGGTAAACAATCTACCCACGTTCTCTGAGTAAAGTGTAGCGCGACTTAGGGTTTGGAAACGCCCGAGTCAGTAGTTGAATGCGAAATTGTGATTGTGCCACTGCTATCTGAAAATAAGGATCCACCGGTTCCACGATTGCTGAGGGGTAGGAGGTCTCCAAATACGACGGAATGTAAGTGGCAGAGAAATAAATTATTTAAGCTGCCACACTCCACGAAGCAGCAACTTATTTTAGATGCTGCACAACGACGTGGCAACATAAACAACAATGTTCTCACCGATAATGCCCAGATGAGGAGGAAATGGGTACCACTTTCTGGCCTAATCTTGAGTCCGTCTATCTCACCGCCTCTCTGCTCCTGCATCCCCTGTATCTGGCAAAGCTCCCGGATCTCGATGGCAAGATTGTACGTGCTTCCACTTTATAAATTATGGTTGTGCCATTTGCATGCGGCCAAATCCACGTAGATTACGTTTAAACAAACCACCAATGTCAGAATACACTAGTAGAAAAGGCGTCTTTGGTCCAAGGTCACGTTCCCAATCCGGGACAAAGATCTAAATCGAGGCAGAAATTGATCTAAATCACAAATTCTTCCACAAATTAATCGAGACAGAGATCTAAATCGAGGCATTTCATTAATTCATCACAAATTCTTCTAACCAAAGGTGCGATTTCACATCTTACAGTAATTCAACCACTAGTCAACAATTTCACTTCCGCTGCCGCTGTCCTCTGAGCCGCCGGCTTCCTCGTCTTCGTCGGACAGAACCTCCACGATTTTCGCATTGTACGCGAGACGGAGCACCTCTTCGTGGCGAGTGGCGGCGATGACGGTGAACTTGGTCCGTCCAGGGACGGACTAGAACCTCTCCCGCCCTTCTCGGTTGTGGAGATCCCGATGCACCACGCGCCCGTAAACGATGCTGTTGCCAATCTTGGCCTTCCGCTCCTTCTTGAATAGCGCCGTCCAGTACGGGCTGGCCCCCACGTACCGGGGCGGCGCCCTCTTCCATGCGGGCATCTGGCGGCGGCGCGCCACGATTTCGCTCTCCATCACGGCTCCACCGGGGAGGAGCGGAGCCACCGGCACCCCCGCATAGCTGATGCGCCATCCAGGGGCACCGCGTCGCTGGCGGCGAGATGTCGAAGTGCGCAAACATCACCGCCTCGTAGAAGTTCAGCGAGGGCATCTCCATGGCGGCACAGTGGAGATTGGAGAGGGAGCGAGGGGGTGGACGGCGCGGTGGAGATTGGAGAGGGCGAGGGGATGGGCGACGAAGCGACGAGGTGTGGCGCCTCCTATTTGTACACGAGGACGACGAAGCGACGGGCGGAATATCCAAGGGGCATTGGTTAGACAAAAGGAAGTAATGCAGGGTTAAGAAAGATTAACGGGCGACCAATTTTTTTACTCCCAGGACTCCGGGGCCAATAGTTTAGACCGCTAGGTCAACAAGTACAACTATTACAACTTAAAAAAGGCACAGAGCTTAAGCTAAATAGAACTAGTTATCACACATCTCCTTGATCTTCCTAATCTTAGCCCTATGCGCATCTTCCTGCAAGAGCAAGGATCGAATCGTCTGCTCCTTCCTTTTAGCATCTTCCTTGCACAGCTTCAATTGTTTCTCTGCATCTTTCCTCATGCACTTGTTAATACTCGTAGTTGTGAAATGCAGGACTTTGGCCTGGTGAAGATCTTTCCTTGCTTGAGTCAGTTCTTGCTCTGCTTTAGCCTTCAGGGCCAACGTCGTGTCCCTCTCCTTCTCGACTTTGCTAACCTTGTCTTCCACCCCCATGAGTTCTCGCTTATGCTTGGTCGTGTCAACTGGTTCCCATAGCTTCATCTCAACACTGTCAAGAAGTGAGCTGAATGTGGATTCTTTCAACTCAACAGTCATTTCCCATAGTTTGTCCAGCGTTTTCTGCATCGATTTGGGCCACTCTGGATCTACCCATTTGACAACACCGCAACTTCCGCCTTGCATCATTGCATGATGTCCTTGACACCGTAGAAACCTCTTGCCTTCATTTCGTCCTTCGAACGCTACAAATTTAGCGGGCACATATCCATGTTTACATAGCAGAGGATTGACTTCATCCGCTAAACCGTGATAGTCGGCGTCATACGTCGTCTGGTTGGCCTAACACATCATACGCGCATGAGTAAACGAAGTAGATCTGGCTCAAAAAATAGATAACTGACCACAGATGATAGAGATAGAGATGAGACGACTCACATTTAAATCACCGTCCCTATCGCCACAACGCGTTTCCTCGCCGTCTCCCCTTGAACCCATGGAGAGAGGGGAGGGGGGTGGCTGTCGGAGAGGGGATTGGGATGGAGGCGCCGTCGGCTTGCGGCTACGGCAAGATGGGAGTGAAGTGGGGAATGTGGCTTCGAGGGGAAGGAAGAGAAGTACGGGGAGGAAGAGAAGTAATGGGGATGTGACACTAGGATATGGCCCGCTAAACTCGTGAGTCGTGACACTCGCAATAGGGGAGCCCCCGGTGTTGCCAGTTTGTCCAGAGCAAGCATGGCCAATCATGCCGCAGAACAGACTACTCGCGGATCGATCTCACGAAAACCATCCCAATCGTCCAAGCGCCCCGATCGAACGGTATGTAACAATCGTCAGCTAACAAGCTGTATTAGGGCGTGCCTTCTAGAAGACTCGGTCTAACGCTAAGGTTAGGGCTGTCCTAAGGTTAATTAGTATCCATATGTGGTTTATGAAAAGAACATGCATCCAATGACACTGGTGGATCTAGCTGTGGTTAATGAGAAGAGCAGACATGCAATGACACTGGTGGATCCATGTGTGGTTAATGAGAAGAACACACATGCAATGACACTGGGTGTGGTTCATGATATGGTTTGTGAGAAGCACACACATGCAATGACTCTAGTTGTGGTTCACGAAAAGAGCAGACATGCGATGACTCTAACTGTGGTTCATGAAAAGAGCAGACATGCGATGCCACCGGTGGATCCATGTGTGGTCTATGAGAGGAACACACATGCAATGACACCGGTGGATCCTTACGTGGTTTGTGAGAATAACACACATGCAATGACACTGGGTGTGGTTCATGATATGGTTTGTGGGAAGAACACACATGCAATGACTCTAGCTGTGGTTCATGAAAAGAGCAGACATGCGATGACTCTAACTGTGGTTCATGAAAAGAGCAGACATGCGATGCCACCAGTGGATCCATGTGTGGTCTATGAGAGGAACACACATGCAATGACACCGATGGATCCTTACGTGGTTTGTGAGAATAACACACATGCAATGACACTGGTGATATGTGGTATGTGAGAATAATACACATGCAATGACTCTAGCCGTGGTTCATGAAAAGAGCAGACATGCAATGACACTGGTGGATCCATGTGTGGTTCATGGGAAGAACACACATGCAATGACACTGGTGGATCCATGTGTGGTTCATGGGAAGAACACACATGCAATGAAACTGGTGGATCCATGTGTGGTCTGTGGGAAGAACACACATGCAATGACACTGGTGATATGTGGTTTGTTAGAAGAACACACATGCAATGACTCTAGTTGTGGTTCATGAGAAGAGCAGACATGCAATGACACTGGTGGATCCATGTGTGGTTCATGGGAAGAACACACATGCAATGACACTGGTGGATCCATGTTAGGTTTGTGGGAAGAACACACATGCAATGACTCTGGTGATATGTGGTTTGTGAAAAGAACAGACATGCAATGACTCTAGCTGTGGTTAATGAAAAGAGCAGACATGCAATGACACCAGTGGATCCATGTGTGGTTAATGAGAAGAACACACATGCAATGCCACTGGGTGTGGTTCATGATATGGTTTGTGAGAAGAACATGCATGCAATGACACCAGTGGATCCTTACGTGGTTTGTGAGAATAACACACATGCAATGACACTGGTGGATCCATATGTGGTCTGTGAAAAGAACACACATGCAATGACACTTGTGGATCCATGTGTGGTTCATGGGAAGAACACACATGCAATGACATTGGTGGATCCATGTGTGGTCTGTGGGAAGAACACACATGTAATGACACTGGTGATATGTGGTTTGTGAGAAGAACACACATCCAATGACTCTAGCTGTGGTTCATGAGAAGAGCAGACATGCAATGACACTGGTGGATCCATGTGTGGTTCATGGGAAGAATACACATGCAATGACACTGTTGGATCCATGTGTGGTCTGTGGGAAGAACACACATGCAATGACTCTGGTTATATGTGGTTTGTGAAAAGAACAGACATGCAATGACTCTAGCTGTGGTTAATGAAAAGAGCAGACATGCAATGACACCGGTGGATCCATGTGTGGTTAACGAGAAGAACACACATGCAATGACACTAGGTTGTGTTCATGATATGGTTTGTGAGAAGAACACGCATGCAATGACTCTAGCTGTGGTTCATGAGAAGAGCAGACATACAATGACACTGGTGGATCCATGTGTGGTTCATGGGAAGAACACACATGCAATGACACTGGTGGATCCATGTGTGGTCTGTGGGAAGAACACACATGCAATGACACTGGTGGATCCATGTGTGGTGTGTGAGAAGAACACACATGTTTAGGAACAATCCCGGAAAATATACCAAAAATCCTATTTCACCAGAAGACTCCCGGAGCTAGAATACGAGATGGAGGGGGGCTAGGCCCAGGCCACACCACCTGGCCGCACGGGCAAGCCCAGGCCGCGCCAGGGGGTGGTCTGGCTGCCCCAGGCTGCCTCTTGGTCTCCCTCTTCGCCTATAAGTTGCCTTCTGACCTAAAAACTTAGGGGGGTTCGATGTTTTTCTAGAAAGAGTTCCGCTCCGCCGCCACCACTAGATTCCACGAAACAGCACCAGAAACTCCGTTCTGGCACCCTCCCGGGACGGGGAATTGGAGGAGATCATCGCCATCATCATCACCATCGCTTCTCCATCGACCATCCATGTTTTCCCCATCTATGAGTGAGTAATTCCCCGTTGTAGGCCATGGGGATGGTAGGGATTGGATGAGGTCATTCATGTAATGGCATCAGATTGTTAGGGCATGGTGCCTAGTATCTTTTATTAGTGCTTTATGACTTTGTTGCGACTTGTTATGCTTAATGCTTGTCACTAGGGCCCGAGTGCCATGATTTCAGATCTGAACATGTTATTGATTCATTATGATAGTATTGTTTATTGTCTTATCTGCAAGTTGTATACACACGTTGTTGTCCGGAACCAATGGCCCGAAGTGACAGAAATCGGGATAACCGGAGGGAATGGCTTTGATGTGAGGATCACATGTGTTCACGGAGTTTTAATGCTTTGCTCTGGTGCTCTATTAAAAGGAGCACCTTAATTGCCAGTAGTTCCCTTGAGGCCCCGCTACAAACGGGCTGGCAGGACAAAAGATGTTGTGCAAGTTCTCATTGCGAGCATGTATGACTATATAAGGAACACGTGCCTAGGATTATCTAGTACTTGGATGCTTTATCTTATTTATCTGCAATTGCCCTATGTTCTGATTGCTATGTGAATTTTCTTGTCCATGCAACGCCCGTCCATCCATCCCTATGCCTACCTTTTCGAATCCCAATTTCTCGCTATAGTTACTTTGTCTTTACTTTACTACTACTCTTACTTTGCTATTCCTACTACAAAACTATTGCTCTTGATAAAGCTGCGGAGCAAGATTGTTTCCAGGTGCAGCTGAATTGACAACTCAATTGTTAAGGCTTATAAATATTCTTTGGCTCCCCTTGTGTCGAATCAATAAATTGGGTTTCACTTCCCTCGAAAATACTGCGATACACCGCCTATACTTGTGGGTCATCAGCCACCAAGATGCCTTGGAGGTACGAGGCCACGAATCTCCGTTCAATGGCGCTTCCCAAGCAGCCATCACGCATGTAGTAGGGGTCCACTATAGCGATGCCCGGGGTGTTCTCTCTAATGATCTGAGTGGCTAGGCTGAGAGAAAATAGGCGTACCATGGTATAGTGCAGCGGATACAGGTGGAACATATTGAAGATGTCGTCAAACCGCAGGAAGAACAGATCCGCGGGGACATTATCAACGAATCCCAAGCCTCGTGGCACCTTAACCACGAATACCGGGTGCGAGGGATCTTTCTCCGCAAGAAGGCGTCTCTCTATCGTCAGCACACTGTCATGCACACTCCTCATTTCTGAAGTGGAGAGCCTGAGCAATTTCTTAGTTAGCATGGGCTCACCCGCCACATGCATCCTCTACATAATACCCTTGGGTCTTGGTGGCCCGTCCTGAAACCTGATCGGATTCGTAGTTGACGCCACCGGCTGGCTCGAGCTGCGAGATTTTCTTTTCCTGGTCTTCTTGCCTTTTGGGAAGTGGGTAGGCACCACAATCCGAGCATCGATCGACCTATGTAGTGTGTCAGGGCTTAGAACAAAGGGCCGGTTGGATGTATCCGCTGGCTCGGTGAAGGTGCAAGCTGGAGGCGTCTCCTGAGAACCAAAGAGACGTTTGTTGCAAGTGGCTTTCTCTACGGGGCCACCAGCTGGGTCTTCGTTTAGGTCGCCGGGGAAAAGATTAGTGTTGATGAAATCATCGAAGTAATCTTCGTCATCCTCGTTCAGATCCTGCGCCATGGTCATGTCAATATGACCAGCCGAACAATCGTGTGGAGGTGACGGCGGTAGCGGTGTGCGGGTCTTGCCATGGCTTGGCGCTGGCACGACAGGCGGTGTTGTTGTCTGTGGGGTGATGTCCCCGACCGTCCCCAAACGAATCATGCTCTTTGTCCATAGCAGGAATAAGCCAAAGCAACTTCTAAGGACAACCGGCTCTTCTTCATCCGCTCCTGGTGGTTGAATGGGAGGTTCCAGGTTGTCGCAGCCCCTTAGCACCCAGATAATTTTAACCCTATGCACGCTATCTGGCATCGGCTTTGAGTGGAACGTGCGGTGCAAGGGTTGAATGATGGTACCCTTGGCAACATCCCTCAACTCGTTGTTCACGAAGCTTAAGAGAGTGCATGGAACATCCGTCTGCGAAAGACATGTATGGCATTAAAAAGATGCCATAAGAGTAATAAATGGCAAGGCGATAAAGTATTTGGTTTACCGTGATGGCGTCAAGCTCGGCTAATGTCGAGGCACTGCATATGATGATGGGCGTGCAAGAGACGGAGGGGCTGCTTAATGGCGCGGTGCCGGGTGCCGGTGTATTCTCCCTATCGGTCGCATTAAGCTCCGGCGCCGCGATGATGGCAGGGGGAGTCACCAATGCTTCCGGTACCGCCGTGCTAGCAGGCGGAGTCACCAATGCTTCTAGCACCGCCGTGCTAGCGGGCGGAGTCACGAACACATAATTCACCGGGTTCGCCGGTGCCGCATTGTTTGAGTGGCTACTGACCATGCTTGGAATCAGGCACGACCCTTGTCGACCACCCGCACTCCAGTTCGCTATTGACTCCACCAAGGTAGGCAGGATGGAGGTGAGGGTGATTGCCAGGTTGTCTTGGAAGATCTGCGGGATCCGCGCCACTTGTTCCTTAAGTTCATGAACCTCGCGGTTTTCCTTGTCTCTCCTTCCCTACACACGCGTCCTCGAGGGTGGACCAAAATGATCCACCCAATTCTTAGCCCCGAAGCCGGCCAGACGGCCAGCCGACGATGACTTCTTTGTAACCGGCGTGATTTTCTTGGCCCGGTTCATCGCCCTATTAAAAGGGTTATCCCACCGGGTGACCGCCGTCGACCCGTGGGATGAGGAACCATGGGATCCCTGACTAGCAATTTCCTGCTCCTACAGAAGAAGTAACGTGAACCATTTAGAAATTCGACTTGATCGATTAGAATGTAATTGACTTGATCCACGGTAATTAAATTACTTACCACAAGAACCTCGAAGTCCTTCACCTTAGTTTCCGCGGCGAGTTCTTCGGTTTTGGGGTCCACATGGTAACGAGCCCTGATAAAGTTTCGAAGCTGCTTGTTTTCAAATTTCGAAAAGGGGTTAGGTATCCCCTTAGCTCTATACTCGTCGTCCTCCTTATCCCATTTGGGTTCCGCAGCTCTGTAACCACCAGATCCGAGATGGTGGTGACCTATATTCATCGCCTGCAATTGCTTTCCCCGCCTACTCGAGGCCTTGGCTGCTTCGGATTTGCACTTGGCCTTGAACTCCTGGAATTGATCTTTGGTGATCTGCGGGTCAATCTTCTGGATCTCCTCGAGACTTTTCCCTTCTTTAAATATCTTCTTCTTTATCCAGGTTCTCCAGCTGGCCAGGGCGGTGCTCATCCTCGTGAGGGAGGATTTATTTACTTCATTCCCATGATAATCTGTGTTCCGATACTGAAGGGGGAACTTGCATCTTGTGGGCAGCTTCTCGAAGAGGAGTGTGCGCAAATGGCCATTATCTTTATGCTGGAGATTGTCGGTGTTGATCGAGATGGCTGTCCAGGTGATAGCCGCCACTTTCCCACCGTACCCTTTGACGACATGGTCGGGCACCAAAGGAACCCCTGTTGGGCTCACTTCGGTAATTTCCTCTCTGACGGTGCCGACCGTGTTCGGGCGCCTTTCCTTCTTCTTCTTAGGCGGATTACTACCACTTGTTGTGCCCTCGCCGCCATCAGTGGTTTCATCATCTGTCGTTCCTTCGGCCGCTTCTTCTTCCTCTGCGTCTTCCATCTCATCATTGCCCTCTGTCATTCTTTCTAGCCGCTCGACCTCCTCCTAGAATGACAAGGGTCTGTTTTGAGGTCTCACTTCTCCTTTAGTGTTGATACGCTGAGAAGAGCCAGCCTCATCGTTGTCACACATTTTTGCACTAATAAAAGGCAAATAATGGTTAGTAAAGTGTGCGGAAAAATCCGGATGACCTTTGCTCATTTTTGTTAAACTAGGAGTGCCCGATTTCTGCTGAAACGGAAGTTAATCAACATTTCGGCGAAAATCGGGACTCATTTCATACAAGCACCTACATACGAATACAACTAGGCAGGGTAATATAGCTACGAATACAACAAAGCAAGGCCACCACTCTAACTGGTATTTAAAGGAGAGCACAACCAAGAATGGTGGAAGGAGGGAACATATATCATATGTAGAACTTTCAGGTGGTCTTGAAAACAAGCAAATTACAGCAAGTGCACTTCAATAAAATGATAGCAAGAACAGCAATTGACAACAAGCAAATTACAGCAAATAAAATTCATTTTCTGTTTCATTCTATTCAAGAACAGGAAATAAAATTCTATTCATTTTCTATTTCATTCTATTCATTTTATTCTTAGGCCACCAACATCATATATTCTTCCATGTTGAGCAAGATTCCTAGGCAGCTTCATTTTCATTAAAATTCTAGAAAATGATAATGCCTGAATAGTCTTAATTATTCAGTGATATATTCAGATCACATTACTGTGACAATTGAAGGTTTATTTCTTACCCAAGTGATATCACGGTGACTTACATGTAGGAATCCAAGGAGTAGTACTTTATCCATAAATCGTTAAGATTTCCAGGATATGAGATGATTCTTCTTTTGGCACTTTAGTATGTCTGCAACTTCGTTAGGCCTCAGTCATTAATTCTTCTTTGTTGACTATGCTAGGGAGCTTTATTGTTAATTAAAAAAATCCAGAAAATGATAATGCAACATAGTCCTGCTCATATTCCTTCTTTTTTTTCCTCAACTATGCAAGAGAGCAAAACTAAAGATCGTTTCGGCATGGTGCAAATACACATATTTCAAACAAAGCCTAAAATACAAGCAGCACAACATATTAAGGAAATTAATATGGGAAACATATTTACACATTAAACTAGCTGCAAACATCACCCCATACTCAGATTACTACTCATGTAATATTTGTTTCAGAAGAGACGCAAACTTTCCTACTCCTGATGCCGGTACAAGTTTAGTTGAAAAAAATGCTTGTTAACAAAAATCTGGGTGTTTCGTGTCAACTCAGAGTAGCATCAAATGTGTATGCCTAGATAACAATAATTTGGGTAATTTTCATAGTAGTACTAGATACAAGGCTGACTAGATGACAAATACTGGAGGTTGTACTAACAAAGTAGATGCAACAGAAAATGGCAAAATAAAGAAAACCATGACTAAAACATCAACCTCTTCATGCACATTACCTCGGTCTTGATCTAGTTGGGTACGCCGAACTTTGTCTACAACACCAAACTGACCTAAAAGAGGCAAGATACGATCAGATTTGTGCAACCAGGAAGGGGATTGGGGGTCAGTGGTGGCTTGATTTCTCGTGGTTTTATGATAGAACATGCAACCAGGAAGGGGATTGGGGGTCAGAGGTGCCATCTGCCATGGGAGGGGGAAGGGGTACGGGCGCTGGACGTGGGGAAACGAGGGGGGAGGAAGAATGCCTTGGGGGGTGGCATGGCGGAATTCACAGGCGTCGGCGCGGCCGTTGAACAGCACGGAGAGCTCGAAGGCCTTCTTGAACAGCGCGGACGGAGCTCCTCCACGACCTCCTCCTCCTTGGACGCGCGGCGGCCTCCTCTCCTCTTCCTCGGACGCGGCGGCCTCCTCTCCTCTTCCACGGCCTCCTCCTCGATAGCGGCGAGTGTGGCGATAGGCAGATTGAGCGGCGGCGACGGCGCGTCTCTCGGCTCGATCTGTGTCTGAGGATGGGGAGAGGGACGGGTCCGTGCTCGACAGTTGACCTGTCATGACACTTAGCCGTAGCGCACCCTTACCTAGTGGGATACTGCAGTGCTAGTGTCAACAACAGGGGCGGCCGCCCTCTTATTTGACCTGACATGGCACTTAGCCGTAGCACACCCTTACCTACCCAACAGGGGCGGCCGCCCTCTTATTTGACCTTAGGTAAGGGCTATGCCATGTCGTCAAGTCAATCAATGTGTTGACACTAGCACTCAAGATCCCACCGGTTCACCTATGCTCGAATCTAAACCTGTGTGAGCACCTGTGTTCGAACCCCTGTGCCCCTTTTTGTTTTTATTTTAAAACTACTTTAAAATGTTAAAAAATATCCCAAAAACTATGTAAACTATATAAAATATCTGTTATATGTTTTATATGACAAAAGTGGTACATATATATCATAAAAGTGGTACAAAAGTGATTCAAAGTAGAAAGAAATTAAATAATAATGTGTCCATTAATAATATGCCATCCATATGCATCAATACAATCTTTTTTGAGCATGTATTTTAGAATCTTTTGTGAGCTAGCGTTTTATAATCTTTTTTCCCTTCTTTGTCGCGGTTGAATAATTTATCCCTGGCACTTTTATGTTTCTTCGCTCGAACGGGCTACCTTTTGTGGGTAAGGTTGTCATTTTTCTTCTTGTGATGTATGTTTCTTCATCGTAGTCGTCGTCATCTTCAATCTTTGGATCACCGTACTGGTCGAAGTCTTGCTCGTTGGCGACTCCATCCATTTCGATGATGTTTCTTTTTCCTCTCCTCACGACAACACGACTAGGCTTTGCCGGGTCGGTAATAAAAAAACATTGGTCCACTTTGCTAGCAAGTACCCACGGTTCATTTTTCACGGTGACGTGCGCACCGACAGCCTTGGATTTGGCTGCTTTGGGTATTAACATGGTTGTGAAATACCGGTCTTCTCTTTCGACGCTCTTGGCCCATCTGACATGGAACATCGGCACCTTTTCTCCACAGTAGTCGAGCTCCCAGATCTCCTCGATCCTTCCGTAAAATCTTTCCTTCACATTGTCATCGGTGTAGAATTCCGATGTTACGCTTGAGTTCTGATAGTCACACTTGTTGTCCTTTTCCTCCGTGTAGAATGTGTAGCCGTTGATATCATACGCCTGATAGGTCACCAGGTTGTGCATGGGTCCCTGCAACAAGGTGAATATGACGTTTTCCTCCGCAGAATACGATTGCGGGGGATTATCTAGGAGCATCTGCCTAAACCAACGCGTGAAATCTGAGTTGTGCTCTTTGATTATTTCTCCCTGCGTCCTCTGTATTCCCCGGTCACTGTACTTCTTCTCGATTGACCTTTTGTGCTTTTGTACCCAAGGATCGACCAGTTCTAAATGTTGTAGCGCAACCAGGTTTGCTCTATCAAAGTCTGCTCGTCGATAATCGTAGTCTGCATGCAGTACGCGACGACCCTCTCGGTGACCCGATCCGTCGAGCTTGCCAAGGTGCCTATTGACGGGAAGACCGACAGGGTTCTCGATGCCTAGATAATTCATGCAGAAAGAGATGCACTCTTTGGCCAGAAAGCCCTTGGATATGCTTCCATCTGGACGGGACCTGTTGCGAACGTATCCTTTGATGTGTCTGTTCATCCTTTCTAACGGCATCATGCTGCGGAGGAACATCGGCCCGAGTTGGATGATATCCTCCACGATATGGACCAGCAGATGCACCATAATGTCGAAGTATGCGGACGGGAAGTAGATCTCGAGCTCGCATAGTATCACCACGATCTCCTCTTGTAGCCTCCCGAGTTGTTTCACGCCAATTGACTTTCGAGAGATGACGTCGAAAAACTTGCAGAGCCCAAACAATGTTTCTCGGACATGCTCGTCCATTATACCTCGATGTGCAACCGGAAGTATCTGCGTCATTAGCACGACACAATCGTGAGACTTCATCCCACTAAACCTCTGCTTAGCCTCATCTAGGTACCTGCTTATCTTGCCCGTGTAGCCATAAGGAAATTTTACTCCTAGAAGGGACTTGAAAAACTGTTTGATCTCATCCTGGCTTAGTGTGAAGCATGAAGGGGGCAGTAATATTCGTTCTTCTTGACCTTTTTACCCTTTCGACAACCTTGTGTCGCCTCCGACTGATGATCATCGTCATCTTCCTGATCATCAGGAGCAGGGCGTCCTCCGTGAAGATCCTTCCGGATGCCCATGAATATCAAGTCGTTCCTTGCTTTAGTACCATCTTTCGTCCTATCTGGCATGTTGATTAGGGTGGCAACCAGACTCTCGCACACGTTCTTCGTGATATGCATGATGTCAAGGCTATGAGGCGTGCGGAGAAACTTCCAGTATGGCAACTCCCAGAAAACAGACCTTGTTTTCCATACCTTCATCAACGGCTTGTCTTGCTGCCTCTTTCGCTTCTTTCCTAGTTTAGGACACTCTTTCCAGTTTTTCAGCAATTCATCCACTTTTTCGCTGCTCCTCTGCTCTGGGATTCCTCGGGTCTCGGATTTCCCATTGAACAGATCTCCATGTTTTCTCCATGCATCATTCTTTCCAAGCCACCTCTGGTGCCCCATGAACACGGTTTTCGAAGACCCTGGATCTTTCTCTAGTTGGAGATAGGTCGTGTTATCCATGCACCTAACGCATGCGTAGAATCCTTGGATAACCTGCCCCGAGAAATATTCACAACCTGGATAGTCTTGCACCATAGTGACCAAGTCGGCTCTCATAGTGAAATAATCTTGTGCGACAGCGTCATACGTATTGGCTCCAGATTCCCATAACATGGCTAGCTCCTCTTTCAACAGCCCGAGATATAGATTAATGTCGGTACCAGGTTGTTTTGGCCCTTGAATTAGCATACTCATTTGTATGTACTTCTTTTTCATGCACAACCAGGGAGGGAGGTTGTACATCCATATAAACACAGGCCAAGTGCTGGGCGTGCTGCTCTGGCTACCGAACAGATTGAGTCCATCGGTGCTTGCACCTAGCCTGATGTTCCTCGAATCTCCACCGAATTATGGGAATTCGAGGTCTAATGCTTTCCACGGGCTACCATCTGAAGGGTGCGTCAGCATCTCGTCCTTTTCAGGGTCATCGTCATCTCCTGGCTTCTTTCTTTCCACATGCCAGCGCATGAGATTTGCTTCCTTAGGGTCTGCGAAATAGCGCTACAGACGAGGAGTGATAGGAAAGTACCGTACCACTTTTTGAGAAGCTTTCTTCCCTTTCTTGTATCGACTAATGCCGCACACTGGACATGTGGTTTTCTCCGCATCCTCGCCCCGATAAATGATGCAATCGTTGATGCAGACGTGGTATCTAATATGCGGTAGATCAAGAGGACACACGATTTTCTTAGCGTCCTCGATACTAGTTGGACACGTGTTCCCCTCCGGGAGACAATCGTGCCAGAATGCCATCATATCGTCGAAGCTTGCGTTGGTCCATTTGTGTTTTGCCTTCATCTCCATAGCCTTGAGCGTTACATTCAACCGGGTATCATCGGGCTTGCATCCTTCATACAATGGAGTAATCGCGTCTTTCTCAAGTTGCGCAAGCTTGGCTTTCTCTCTAGCGACAGCCCTAGCGTTACTCGTCTGCTTTAGAAGCAATTCTTGAACATAAGGGTCCCGCACCCAGCCTGACGTTGTTCCATCGTCTGCTCCGGCATCTAGATCATCATCATCCTGGTCTGCTTCCGCACCTTCACCATCTGCGGGGGACTCTTCTTCATCTCGCCCATCCTCGCCGTGATCATGATCATGTTGCCCGCCTTCCTCATTTTCTGCCGCCCCATTTACGGTCTCATCTTCTTCGTCATCACTTATCCACCGAGTGTAGCCATCCATGAAACCATGGCGGAGTAGGTGCGCCTGCAGATTTCCGGAATCTGGGTCGATCAACCAATTGAGTTTGCATCTTCTGCACGGATATCTTATCTCTGTCATGTTATTTCGTATCATGTCGGCCATCGCGCATTTCAAAAATCTAGTCACAATGCCTTCGCTCATTATGCGGACCATGGTTGCCTGCGCGGTGTACAAGGTAGAATTAGAAGTTTATTACAACCACAGAACCAATGCATGCATGCAATGGTCGATGGAAAATTTCGGCATGACCTATCCTAAAATTAGGACCTTTGCGAAATGCCAAAGTCTTGCCAAAATGGAAATGAATCAATATTTTGGCAAAACAATGCCAATATATGAGAGAGCATGCAATGCATGCTCTCCAAACACATGAGAGCATCGATCCTCTCCATAGATATGTGACCACATCATCCATACACATAAACACATTCTCTTACATAGAGAACTTACCGAGATGAGAGACCGAGAAAATCTCGAAGGAGAGGTAAGAGACCGAGAGGATGGTGGCCGGAAGGAGAGCTTTCCTCTATTATGTATGTAGCATCCAAGGTAAGTTTTACATGCTACAAATGGTGAAAGAGTGGAGAAATTGAGGTGGAAGGAGGAGGGGGGCGAGATCCAAGGAGGAAGGATGGGAAAGTGAAGTGGGAGATGGTGAGATCTAGTCAAATGTGCAAAGGTATCTGCCAAAAGTAGTAGCAGGACGCAGATCTATGGCGCACATGGAGCGGTGCGCCACAAGAATAAAGAACATATGTGGCGCACATACCAGTCGTGCGCCACAGACGTGTTTTCCCAGTTACACAGCAGGGTGGCCTGATCTTGCCTGTAGCGCATGGTGGCCATGTGCGCCACGACTACCGGCCACACCGCGCACTTCACACGGGTGCACTACGGCTATGTGGTCTATGGCCGATAGTGCCCTGGCCCACACATAGCCGTGGCGCACCATCCGCATGTGCGCCACGATTACGGTAGATAGCCGTAGGGCACCTGTGGCTAGTGCGCCACGCCTATTTTAGTCGTGGGGCACCACTAGCACGTGCGTCACGGATATGCGGATTACCTATAGCCATTTTTCTGGTAGTGTCGGCTGTTGCATGGAGATCCATGGCCTCAGGTTCACGCGCCCGTTTGGTACCGCACAATCGGCAGCGGTTCACGCGCGGACACGGCACAACAACAACTCATGCGCCTTCCTCCATCTGCAGTACATGCATGCATGATTTATTTTTTGAGCGCCGCTTTTATCGAGTTCGCTCGCCGCGCGCTGGAGACCGGGAGGGCCTGTTGGTCTTCATCACCTGCGTGGGAACACGACGCCAGACTACACCGACACCAAGATCTGCACTGCTTCTACACGCGACTACATCGAAATCCGAGATCTGCACTGCATCAAGCCGGACTATATCGACCCAAATCACAACGTCAAGCTGTACGACTACATCATGCTACGAGAACACAAGCACGACATCGACACCATCATCGCTACAAGGGACGCCTTCAAGCGATGCTCTACGTCATGCCTACTACGATATTGCCGATAACATCATCGCCAAGGTCTACATCAACGTGGTCTTCATCAACATCTTCGTCAACACACACCACCGCCGCCGCTACATCGTCCACACGATGGACATACAACTACGACGCCCTCTGACAGTACACGTACTGCAAGGCACGACGAAGGAATGACCGCGTCCACAACCCCGACGACGGCATCGACCTCGTCCACGACACCGACGACTGCATCAACAAACCGGCGTCACAATTGTGATGCCCATACGACCGCGCATACGGTTCTGGCAAAACTGTGTGTGCTTGGTGGCTGCCTCCAGTCCTGACAAAACTGGTGGTCTCACCTATGACCGCGTCCGCGAGACGCCCCCGACGGTACCTTTACAAGGTGCAAAACGTCCACAACTGCAGCTTCGTCAACAACAACAATAAAAATGCGCAATTTTTTGCGCCTCCGGCAATGGCGGCCACATAACATACGACGATTACGATATCGACCACACCACCTCGACCACGGCTACATCACGATCGGCTACTCGACATCGACATCAAGAACAACATCTATAGAAACTCTAGAACTCCAGTCAACAGCGTTCGCGTCGTCACTTGCGTCCACGCCACTCCTGCTGTGACTGCGGGAGGGAAGAGAGGCACCAGAAGGGGACGCAGTCACCATCCCTAGGTGCCAGCCATGATCATGTCCACGCAGGTGATAATGATATAACACTAGTTAACTCGTGCTAGTGTTAGTCGTGCTAGTGGTCGAATGACCTATTTGTAATTTCTATTGCTTTTAAGGCCTTTGTACTGCTGTTGATAATTATTAATAGATCGGTGAAATTTTGCAAAAAAAAAAAAGAATGTGCCACATGCATATATATGTGATGAAGCTAAGGGGCGGCTAATTCACAGACCGAAGGGAATGCAATTATTGTCTCTAGATGAGAGTACGCAATTTCTCTAGTACAGATCTCTTATTAGTAAATATCATCGGCAAGAAATCCTGCAAATCTGGCATCTAGTAACAATTGACGGCTGAGAGGAATCGGCGAGGAATTGACATCGGAGCAATGCAGAAGAAACACCTTACTCACAAATTCAAGCACCACACGTGCACGTCAAGTGGCCCGTCATTTTCCCCTCCTTTGTCCACTAGTCCAGGGGCACATTACGGGTCGCCTAGTTATCCAAAACCGCCATTAGTCTCCCCCGAGAACGACTGACATGACAGCATAAATCCAGGCACCACAGTGGAGCTGCAGCGCGAGGGTGTCGTGGCCATTGCTGCCATCAGTCGCGCCTCCTCCGAGAGCTTCTCCGAGATTTTTTAACGGTCAGAAACCAGCAGCGGTGTATGATTGCAGCAGCCGCATTTTCTTCCTGAATCGCGTAAAACTCGTAACACCAAATCGTGAATGCACTTATGCACTAGCTGTATTGTATCCCCATGCTAGGACGATGTAGACGGGTCATGGGATCGACTAATTGGCACATCTTTCTACTTCCTCCGCTGGCAACTTGGCAAGTGGAAAATTGAAGACATGGAGCCAAGCACTCTAATGTGCAAGGAGTTGGTCACGCTCACACGGACGCGCCGCAGGATGCCAACGTCTCCATTTATTGAGTGTAGTAGCAATAAGTTTTCGGCGGAAACCATCTCGGTTTCAGGCTAATCTTGCAGCTTGCAGGTGTAGCCGTCGTGGTTGTTGTAGACACAAAGTTGCCCGGAGGGAAACGAGACGTGCACGTGACGTGCTTTTCGACTTTAGAGCGCGCGGGCACTTTTAGTTCCGGGGTTTTAATCCTCGAAAACGAGGTTACATTGATCAAGAATATTTGTCCATGTAGTTTTTATTCTAAAAAATGAGCAATAATACATTTTTCAGACAGTATCGGGATAACGAAAACGAAATGGGAAATGATAGTACTACCCGGGGGATCGAACAGAGCAGAAGATCCACCACGCGCCTCCTCTCTCGCTTTTTCCTGCGTTTCTCACGCGCCGCCGCCGGTTCCTCTCGCGCCACCGCCGGTCGCCGTCGCCGGAGTTCGCGTTCCTCGCGCGCCGCCATGGGTCGCCGTCGTTGGAGCTCGCGTCCTCGCGCGCTGCCACCGGTTCCTCGCGCCCGCGAGTTGCCGCCGAGCTCAGCGTCCTCGCTGCTACCGGGTTGTTGCCGCCGAGCTCGCGTTCCTCGCCGCCGGGTCACCGTCGCCGAGTCAAGTCCTCGCCAGCTGGTAGCCGCCGTCAGCGGCTCGCCCTGCTGCCTGCTGCAGCTCGGGCGTCGCGCTCGCCCTGGGTGGTTGCGCCCGGCGGCCGAAAAGCTACTGGCACCGGTGGTGGTGCTACCTCCGCGGCGGTGGTAGTGCTACGAGCTGGGCGAGGCTTTGCTACAAGCGGTCACCGGACTTGCTACATATGACTGACGGAGGTGCTACAAGGAACGTTTGGGTTTGCTACGTATGACTGTACTGTACGAGACCTCCATCGGTACTACGAGCTTCGTCGGATTTTTGCTATAAATTTTTTGCTACATTAGTTTTATCGTTTTGCTATAATAGCATATAGTTTTTGCTACGAGATCTCCGGCGAGGTCTCTGGCGAGGTCTTCGGCGAAGTCGGATTTGCTACAATAGAAAATTTTGTTTGCTACATACGTTTTGTGGTTTTGCTACAATAGCATAAAGTTTTTGCTACACGGATTCTGACGAGGTCTACCGGCGAAAGTCTCCGACAAGATCGTATCTGCTACATTAGCACAACTTTTTGCTACAAGGTCGCCGGCGAGATCTAATGTGTCTGTTCTATTTTCTGTGTCGAACCGTTTTTTGCTACATGTAGTAAAAGCGGACTGTTTTGTAGCAAAAGCGGACCGTTTTATAGCAAAAGTGGGAATTGGATATATTTTTAGGGACACGTGGCGCGCAGAGGACCCGGGGGGTCGGGGGGAGTTATCCCCAGGGACGCATAGCGCTTCCCAAACAAAATTGCCAAGTTTACACCATCCTAAGGCACAAGTATCACAACACATATAAAATATGTATATAGAGAGAAAGAGAGCTGTGTATTTATCCATGCAATACAACGCTAGACTCATGTTAGCAACTGTATATATACATATAAACAACCCTTAATATCGATATAACCACAATACTTAGTATCACTCAATGTGTTTGAGTAGTATGAAGTAGAACCAAATTAAGTGTTTAGGTAGCACAACAAGTCACCACATGTCATACTAAGTTCACAACCATGCTTTATTTCCACAAAAAAGATTCTTTCTAGTTGTTTCAACAAATTTTACTTCATACTCACTTTTAGAAACCGACTTGCTATGGACAAAGAGAATTGAATGAGGTGACAGGAAGAGTTGCATGTGTGCGTGGAGGTGTACACCTGGCGAATCACATATCAAAAGTTTTTTAGGACACAAATATAACTATTAGGTGTGGGCTCTCTCATGAAAGAACACACCCTTGAGGAAAGAACACGTCTTACCCTCTTTCCACATTCTTCAAGGTGAGATACTCTTCTCTCTCCCCTCTCCCTCCCTTGAAATCATCCTCTCATTCCTTCACTCTCAAACCTTGTCGGCTTAGGTCGATGCAGGGGACCTCGAGATCTAGGGTTACCATCGAGTAATTTTATAATTTTGTGTTCGATATGTGTTCTTCAAAATTGAAACTATGATTGATAAAATAGAAGATGAATCGAGTATCCAACTTCAGTTTTTGGAACCAAATGGCATGTTCCGTTTAGAGAGGGATGGTATGTGAAAAATTGAATGTTTTGATGGTTCTTTATGAGCAAAACTTCCAAACTACGGAGTTAAATGTAGGTTTATTTTGAGACGAGAAGTTAGGTTCCATTGAGTTGAAAAATTGAGATTCACTCTCATATAACCATCGATTGATATTGAATATCGAGAAGGGATCAACGGAGATGTACCACTCACATCTTAGTGACACATTGGGTGGGTGGGATCTGAATGTAGGTTCACGAGTTAATGTTAGAGCAAGACTAGAAGTCCATGTATAACCCGTTGGAGCCTTAAAAATCCAGCGAATTTATGGACCCGGTTCGCAATAGCGCACCTAGCAGAAACCGTAAACGGGCTGGCCCATATCGCAATTTCACAGGGGCCCATGTAAACTTCACTGTGGCCGGTATAAGTAGCGGTTGCGGCGGAGGACACGGGTCAAAACCCTCATTTCCTCCGCCTCCTCGTTCGCACCGTCGTCCCATTTCTAGCAACTCCGATGAGCGATTTCGCGGCCTCTACTGCAAGAAGAGTGCGGTGACGCAGCATACCACTGCATGTGTAGTATACTATAGTCGTTGATATGACATCCACAGATACCAATCTGTAAATATCACATCCCTCAAAGTGGTACAACAGAAACATTGCGGGTCCATATTACAAACATATACACTTCATTATTATTACAATTCCAGAAGTTCGAGACTTCAAGTGATTCAAACTTACAAACTATATAACTTATTTAATAAGTTCAGCAGAAAACAAAAGACACAACGATAAGAAAGACGTGAGCTCAATAGCTTATTCTATAGGATTCGTGCTGCTCGGTTCAACCTAGGTAACTACATTACGACCTGACAACTACTCTGACTCGTTGTCTTCAGCTCTATAGTGTATCCTGTAGTCTACCCCTTCGATTCTACCGGACAGGTCTGGCTCTTCATAGTAGACGTCGTTCTGGACTTCCGTAGCATACACATGATCATCCTTCTGGCCCTCAAAGTCTAACAAGGGGTTCAAAGGAAAGAGTGAGTAATAATGTTACCCAACAAGTTCACTATATGCAAGGTGGGAAGTTTGATGCTCTAACTACCACCTCGGACTATAAGTCCTTGGTACTATGCAATTTTAGTAAACATTTCTTCAAAGATTGATTTTATTATCAAAAAATTATGCCCATCAGCCTTCACAGGTTGACCAGAACTTTATGGAGTTCTTTTCCTGCTGTGTTCGTAGCTCCTTCCCGGAACAGGGAGTAACATGTCACAATTCTTACACTCTGTAGAGGTGCGTTGCTTTACCCATGAGAGACCAACTCCTTGTTGCACAACCGGGCGTACTTTCCCGTCTACAATTCCGTGATGTGGGGCCTAGTAGGTGATCCAAGCCAATCACTCTCCCCTTCGCGACCCCGCATGTCCCCTTGGTGTACGCCATTCCCACATCTTAAATTACAACAATGGTTGGTATAGACTGTTCAGATGCCAGAACTATCGTGGGATGTTGAGGGTTCCCACCCATATGCTGCATATCCTCTACGAATTACCAATTAATGCACGCTACGAAGATAATAACCACGACCTGCGCATCCGGATACATGTGAGAGGAAGAAGATACGGCTGACTTCTCCGTCCCATTCCAAATCTCATGGTTAACGCGTATTATACGGCGCTGGAATCACTGATGTCATGGGTTATTAAGCCCAAGTTGTTCGGCAACTGGAAACCTAGATTCCATTGTCATTCTTAGTATTTATCAACACTTAGGATGATAATAGCATTCATTTGTTTGGGAAAATATTTATTTTCTCTCTCTTTTAGAACATAGGTGATAACACACAATTTTCAAATACTTTCATAAAGACTCTTCAAAGGACATGAGCAAGTATGGAACTTACCTGGTGACTGCAAGGTAGTGAAGTCGGATACTTCCACCAGACCTTGAACTCCGGTTTCTACAGAAGATTGATGACCCACAAGTATAGGGGGTGTATCACAGTATTTTCGATAAGTAAGAGTATCGAACCCAACGAGGAACAGAAGGTGCTGGCTAGAGGTATTGACGAGGGTTTAACTCATCAATGCCCATTTTTATGGACTTGGGTTTTGGAGAAGGAGGGAACGCTGTAAGTCTCGATCGGCTAGCAAACAAGCACACAGGTGACACGAGGTTTACCCAGGTTCAGGCCTCGTAGAGGACCCTACTCCTGCTTGTCTGCTCTTAATTGATGATGATCCGAAGGATTACAATGTCGCCGATGGCGGTGTATGCACAGATTAGATCTGGCGTATGTGGGAGATCATAGATCTATCTATTGGGAGTCGCGATTTGTCTATTGGGGTCTTAGGTTGTGTCCTCCTTGTTGGACCCTCCTAGCCTTTATATATGGGGAGGCTAGGTCTCAGGTACCAATACGAGTTGGTTACAAGTTGTATTCAAACTCTAGTATTGAGACTTCCTTGTCTTGTGCGTTTGGGAGTCCGTGTCCATATGTGCTTCATACCACTCGAACCGTCATGGGCGTCATGGACCTTGGCAATTCGTCGAGTGGGCTTTCGGTCGAGCCGCACTAGGTAGCTTGTAGTCGAGTGTCTATTGGGCATACCCATGTCAGTAGCCCCTGAGTGTCCATGCGAATCGTAGATTCGGGTGGAGACTCAGAAGTCTTAATATTTGCATTAGGATGTCGGAGTTGACAATTGTGTCGAGTGCGAAGCACTTCACCCGGAAGTACATCGAGTTAGTCAAATTTGTAGTAGTTTATAGGGATGATGGTAAACGTGCCTGGTGCGCTCGATGGATCGAGACCAGTTAATTGCTCTAGGGCAAAAACAACGTCACCTACTCAAACTCGAGTCCCCGGACTCGAATTCGGAAATTGCTGGCGTAATTCGACTCATGCCGTGGAGGTCTTATAGAGTTCGAATCCCAGTGTATAAGTGTGAGCACTCGACGTGTCCGTCAAGGCATATTCATCGTACCTGCAGGCACAGATATATTTCTGGTAGTGCGTAGGAGATGCGTTGCCAGACCTTATTCAGGTCTTATCTTCACGCTTAAGCGTGGCATCCGAATTTTTGTCATCGCGGAGATGATTCGGGTGACCCAAGAGACGTAATCTCTTTGCAGGGAAAATATGAGACGGAGTCGCCATAGCATTTGAGTGTGGATGTTATCGACACACAGTACGATATACAAAGAAAAATAATCATAGGATGCGCGACCAGCGCTCCCTATGGGAGTAGCCCCCGAGTGCCTGGTTGAGTCGAAGACTCAGGCAGGGACTAAAAAACTTTTGCGACTGCTGTCGTCTTTTGTTTGCTTGTTTCAGTCGAATATGCTTTCAGAGCTCCCTATGGGAGTAACCCTATAGGAGTAGCCCCCGAGTCCTTTGTCGAATCATAGATTCGAGTGAGGATTCAGAGCATGTCACTCGAGGATCTTGTATATGCTCGACCAGCGCTCCAGTTTGGAGTAGACCCCGAGTGTCTGGCGGAGTTGTAGACTCGGGCAGAGACTCGAGACTTGTATCTTGTAGACGCAATTGAAAATAATGTGAGGAGAATCCGCTGACCCGGAAGTGCATCGAGTCAGCGCCTCACGCATAAGGAGCCAAAAATCGATAATGAAGTTGGTGTTGATGTAGCGGAGTCATTCGACAATGCGAATAGAGTTGATGCAGTCGCTTCTGTTGGGTGCGCGGCCAACGTCACGTGTGTGTAGCATCGAGTGATGCAACCGTCCGAGGAGGGATTCGACTCGAGTCTTGAGTGTATGGCGTAGTTATTTATTTTTTCGACTCCTGTTGGAGGATCTGATAGAATAACTCGATGCAGTTAACATCTTTGTATGCTGCATAAAATGCAAAGAATTGTGAAGTATCTATATCTTGTAAATAATATTTGCCTATTCGCTTGTCAATAATATTTTCTGGTGCCAATCGAGTCAACACTTTTGCACTGTTTGCTAGGCCTTTTCGTTAGCCTGATTACCCTTAGTCTCAGTACCTTGCCGAGGTGCTCGGAGTTCAAGGATTCGACGATAAGACAGAATCAGCTACTCGGGCTGTCGCATATGAGGTACTCGAGTGCGTGGAGTCGACGGCACTTAGGTTACTCGAAGAGGGCGCAACCCGCGAGTGTTTCGAGTGCGAGTTAAAAAAGAATCAGATCTAAGTAGAGAGAAACTTAGCTTTATTGGTAGTTGCCGTGGACGAAGTCGATGCAATCGCGGACATAGTTGAGGCGGCTGCGGGTCGCGTGACGGAGTCGAAGGTTGTAATAGGTTGTCGTAGCAGAAGGAGACATCGTCTCGCCGGAGTCGAAGGCCACACCGAGTCGCTGGATCGCCAATGCTGAGAGAGCCCCTGAGTCGAGGACCGAAGCGGGTCGTACGACGGAGTCGAAGGATCCCCCGAGTCGCTGGAGCCGAAGATCGCAACGAGTTTGTCAAAGTCGAAGACTTTAGTGGGACGCCAGAGTCGAAGGAACCAAAAGAGCCACCGAGTCACCGGAGCCGAAGACCGTAGCTGATCACTAGAGCTGAAGATCGTAGCGGATCACCAGAGCCGATGCGACCGGCGGGTCGTGGTCGAGGCCGACTCCCGAAACGTTGGACGTGAAGTCGCAAAGCGGATGGAGGCGACGCGGCGGCGAGTCGCGTGGTAAACATAGTAGACGTGGCAGCGGGTTACGCGGCGGGCCGGAATCGCGTAGTGATGACGGGTTGCCACATCCGAAGACCGTAACGGGCCATAGCAGTCAAAGACCGCGTTGTGTCGCCCCATCTGAAGACCGCAGAGTGTCGCCGGAGTCGAAGGACGCAGAGGGTCGCTAAGGAGGAGGGAGCCCCCCGAGTCGCTAGAGCTGAAGATCGCAGCGGGTCTCCGGAGTGGGTTGCCGCAGCTGAAAACCGCAGAGAGTTGCCGTAACCGACGGCGGCAGGGGGTCGCGTGGTAGAGTGAACACGGCGGACGTGGAGTTGCGCGGCAGACGAGCTCGATGCTGCGGTAGCTTGAGTGTCGAGCGGTCACCGGTTCAACGTGCTTGAGGATGAGTTCGTGATCGAGCATAATCGGAAAATCGATGCGTCTAACCACTTTTCGTAATTTTTCTTTTTTCTTCACCAATCCACGTGAGAGCCTTTTTTTTGAGTGGGTCAAGCGAGAACCACACTTGCACGTGCGTCCAATCTGATTACCCTTTTAATGTAATAACTGGACATGTGCGACTCGACCTTTTCACATAGTAACATGTGTTTGAATTTTCCTTTGCTTTCTCAGGACTAGGACTGTTCGATGCCTTCAGGATATTTTCCTGATTCCATGCAGACGTAGCAGTTCTGATTGATCACGGACACATGGTAATGCCGCATTGTTCTTGTAGACTTTTCAGGTCCGACCCCAATTCTTTATGCCACAGGATGTTTTTGATCTCGTCGATTGCACGTATCTCTGTTTTCCTTTTCCGCACATGATCGACGCAGCTTTATTGATGATTTTTTTCTTTTCTTTCTAGAACTGGAGAAATAGGAGCACGGATATATCTGGATTGCTTTTGACGTCGTGTTGAGCTGGTCCTTTTGCTTCGAAGTCTACATCCATCGCATACGGCCTTCACCTCGGTTTCAGTCGCCGTCGAATATCTTGAAACTCTCAATCTTGTAGATCGGATTAGCTGCGCTCGAGGATGATAACGATGTAGAACCCGCGAGCACGTAGTATAGATTTCTTCCGGTTTTGTGAGAGACTGAAGTAGACGTTGATATTCTGGGATCGGCGAGTCGTAGATCGCCATGGATGATGGAGCCGTCGAAATCGTAACATCAGCGCTCCTAGTTTCTACAGATGGCGCCAATTAACGAGGGTTTAGCTCATCAATGTCCATTGTTATGGACTTGAGTTTTGGCGAAGGAGGGAACGCTGGAAGTCTCGATCGGCTAGCAAACAAGCACACAGGTGACACGAGGTTTACCCAGGTTCAGGCCTCGTAGAGGACCCTACTCCTGCTTGTCTGCTCTTAATTGATGATGATCCGAAGGATTACAATGTCGCCGATGGCGGTGTATGCGCAGATTAGATCTGGCGTATATGGGAGATCGTAGATCTATCTATTGGGAGTCGCAATTTGTCTATTGGGGTCTTAGGTTGTGTCCTCCTTGTTGGACCCTCCTAGCCTTTATATATGGGGAGGTTAGGTCTCAGGTACCAATACGAGTTGGTTATAAGTTGTATTCAAACTCTAGTATTGAGACTTCCTTGTCTTATGTGTTTGGGAGTCCGTGTCCATATGGGCTTTATACCACTCAAACCGTCATGGGCGTCATGGAGCTTGGCAATTCGTCGAGTAGGCTTTCCGTCGAGCCGCACCAGGTAGGCTGTAGTCGAGTGCCTATTGGGCATACCCATGTCAGGTACGGATCAGGAATTCTCGGCAAATACTTAGCAAATAGATTTTTAGGGGTTTTTGATAAAGCAAGTAAACAAAGTACGAGTAAATAAAAGACAGTATGAATAAATGCAGCAAGTGGCCCAATCCTTTATGTAGCAAAGGACAAGCCGGTTGTATTACTTAAGATGATCAAACGTTCTCGAGGACACATGTGAAGACTATCAAGTGCTTTCGCTTCATATAGTTGATTAATCCTCTTTAGCTTGCTAAGTGTTGTGTGGGTGAACCTGTGCTAATGTACCGACCTTCCTAAGACTAATACATACTTGTGATTATACCCTTTGCAGACATCCGTAAGTACAAGAAAGTAATTAAGGTAGAAACCTAACCACAGCTTTAAACTCTAAGACCCTTACGTCCCTTGTGCAATGGTTTCCTAACGGGGGTTCAGGTTTCTGTCACTCCGGCAACCCCTACGATTATTAGCCAAATACACAATACATTCCCCTAGACCCATATAGGTGAAGTGTCATGTAGTCGACGTTCACATGACACCACTAGAAGAAGTACACCACAACTTAAATATCAAATTATTGAATCTCTCTCAACACAATTCCACTACTAACAACATGACCTCTCCCATATCCTCAAGAACAAAACGAACTACTCACAAGACATCATATGGATCATGATCAGAGATGGAATAATGATGTATAACAATCTGAACATAAACAATAATTCAATGGTTCACTCAATAGAAACAAATAAAAAGAGTAATCAACACCGGGAAAGTTTCCCCTATGAACTATGCAAGATTCAACACAATTGTTACAACAATATGGAGATGGTGATGAGGGTGCTGATGATGATGATGGTGGTGGTGATGATGATGATGATTCCGATGAAGTCCAGCTTGATGGTGGTGTTGATGGCGACGATCTCCCCTCTCCGGGAAGGAATTCCCCTGGCAGAAATTTGTTGGCCGGAGAGATCTTTCTCTCTCGGTGTTTTCCGCCCCGCAGAGGCGGCGGAATCTTTCTGTGGTCGCTCCCCGAGTCTTAGGGTTTCGGGAGAATGATATACGCCAAAGGGGAGAGCCTAGAGTGGGCTAGGGCGGCCACACCACCTGCTGGCGTGGCCTAGGGCTGCCCGCGCTAGGGGGTGGTGTGGGCCCCCTGTGGCCCATCTCCAGCCCCCCTTCTGGCTTCCTTCGTCTTCTAGAAAAATAGGATTTTCCGTATATTTTCCCGGATTTTCCGATTTTCGCGAATTTTGCCTCCAAACAACACCTTTTCCATCAGAATCCTGACTACATCTGTCCATGCTCCAAAAGTCATCAACCATGCAAAAACAGATGAAATAACATAAGTATCACCTCTCAATACGAAATAATCAATGATTAATAGTGAATTATGACATAGAATAGTGATGCAAAATGGACATATCAACTCCCCCCAAGCTTAGACTTCGCTTGTCCCCAAGCGAAACTGAGCTCAATAAACATGGCCTCAGGTTTATGGAGTGAAGAGTCGATAAAAGAATACGGACAAGAAGCATCACATTCATCAAATACACAGATCATAATAGAAGACAACTCACTATCATATAACTCAACTTGTAATAAGTAAAGGAAACACAATAAAGATACATAAAGTAAATCATAATTGGTAATGGCAAACTTAGCTTTTGGTCGAAGAATAGTTGATAATTTGCTGGAGTTCACGAATAGCTGGTTTTTCAATGATAGCTTTCAAAGTAGTAAACAACAAGATAAGAGCAATGTGCAAAACAAGGAACAAAAGAAACATGATTGAATAAATCATCATATGGATGAATGAAACACAACAACTCAAAATACTTGCTGAGATAGGAGGGAGGTAGGTTTACTGACTCAACTACAAAGTAAAAGAAGGTCCCTTCAAAGAGGGAAGCAGGGATTGCAAGTCTTATAAAGAGCTCCCAAAAATTATGATACTTACTAGCTTTCAGCTCTCATTGCCCCTATAATAGGCATCTTTTGGTGGTTAAGGTTAAAGTGATCAAATATGAGGATATGCATTGACAAGTTGTAAATTGAGAATCTCATGTCCCTTGAATACGAGGGCCGCTCCTCATGCTACTCAAGTTTAGTCACCGGTAAGTTCTTGTCATCGTAAGCATGTGTGTATCATAGAGAAACGCCAACGGGGTACCCCTTGCCCGATTATACGGAAGAATCCCCATATCAAAATGACAAGGCAAGCAGACAACAAGTATCTTAGCAATCTTCTCATTTACCATGGGAATATGCTGCTTTTTTCTCTCTTTCCTCTTTTCATAATATGTCTTTTTTTCTTTTCTCTTTTTTCTCAATATCGGACTCTTTTTTTATAAGAAGAATGCTTCGTAGACACTCGTTATGGTTATGCTGCAGGTTTCCACCATGTCAACATGGATTAGACCAGCGGCCGAGGCGTTTCTCTAACACACATGCATAACTCCATGGACTTACAAGCTCCCCTTTCATTTCACACCGACGACATCCATAGACAAAAGATCATGATATCAACTTGGTACAAATTACCAGTGCAATGTTGAAAGCGTTCCCCATGACAGCATGGTTCTGCTAATTCACAACTTACAAAGCGCAAGCATATACGCAACATAGGTGAGCACAATGGTTCAAGTTTATGAAGTGCAAGAAAGTAAAGTGTGCCATCAAGTTTGTGAGAGCTTTAATCCCTACTTTTCACATAACAAGTTTAATTTGGGAGGTAGATAAAACAAGAATTTACTTGGAATAGCAATAATGCTACTAGGTAGGTATGGTGGACACAAATGGCAAATGTTTTGGCTTAAGGAGTGGATGCACGAGAAGAATTCCCTCTTAGTACAGGTTTTTGGCTAGCAAGGCTGGGTAGCAAGTATAAGAGTTGAAGGAAATAACCAAACATACAAGTGATAAAGAAAAACATGCAATCTTCCTCGGAAGCACAAAAGATCTTAACTAGAGAATACTAGACTTATGAGCAAATCAAGAAAGAAAGATGATGAAATTATTTTTCTTTAGAGTACTTTTATCTTTTTCATTCAACTCTCAAAAATAGTGTTGCTACTGATCGAGCCAGGTTTTCCAAAACCAACTAAATTAACTCAATGATCCCCAAGTGATACCAATACTAACAACAAGATCAATCATACAACCACGAATTGAAAACTAATATAAGCTATGCAAAAGAGTAAACGATAGAACTTCACATTAATATTCCATAACGGCAACTCACACCAAGGGATACATATCTAACGAGAGAGGGGACACTTCCATAATGCAAACCATCCTACATAATAACTCCTCTATTCATGATATGACTCTACTAAAAAGGTAAAAAGATAGAAGATAGTGATGTGATACCGCGACACTCCCCCAAGCTTGGAACAAACCAAGGGGATGCCAAACCTGATGATGAATTACTCCTTAGGTGGTGGTGGTATCCTCTCGATGAGCTCTTTGATTAGTTTCCCCAAATCCTTAATCTCGAAGGTAAGAGTACGAATCAACTCCGAGTTGTGCTCAATACGGCTCATGATCATTTCAGTTTGTGGATCCCAGCTCTTGTGATTCTTTTTCTGTTCTTCCCTCTTGGAGTCTTCTTTTCCTGCATGGTTATGGATAAAGGTATATAAGGGATTCTTGGTGTGTGGAGGAAGTGACCGTGGAGCCAAACTATGACGGGGAGCTTTCCCCCCAGTCTGCATCCGTGCCGTCCTTCTAACCCTGGCAGGTTTTGTCACCACTCCAATGCTTGCAATGGTAGTGCCGGTGTGTGGATGTTGGCATTGCTCCTCTTCACCTTCACTCTTGATCTCCTTCTCCTTCCCTGGGTCTTGGAGGTCTTCCTCCATGGGCTCCTTCCCTTTATCCTTTGCGGACACCATTGTGCTTCTAAGCTTTCAAAGAATATGTCCTGGCAGGAACAGATCGAAACAAAAACACGATGAAAACACGATATACGAACCTCGGAAGATCCGGGGGGGGGGTTATATATTATGAAGTTTCATAACAAGAGGAAGGTACTGGGTGAAAACGAGTCGGAGGCGGAGTCCGGGGTGGACTCACCACCTGGTGGCGCGGCCTAGGGAGGGCCCGTGCCACAGGGTGGTGTGAGCCACCCTGGCTCCGTTCAAATCCTTTTTAAACCGTAGCTTTCCTTATTGACTGAAAACTGCAAAAATTTAGTTGGATTGTATTTTCACGGAACTTTCCTTACCAGAACTATTACCTATTTGAAAATAGACTCTGCAGGTCTCTGAATTTAGTATCTAGTAGATTCTTCCAGAGTCACCACTTGAATAATCAACAGTATCTTCATTTTCATACACTTATTCTTGAGTCATAAAACCCTTCTATTCCTTATTACACCATTATCTCCACTTCCTAGAAATTTCTTTTACACAAAACTTCACACAATTCTCATTAGCAACATTAGTATAAGTAGTGATAAAACCTTTTGAGTCCAACTTCAACTAAAAACCATCAAAACATAAGCTACTGTAGCAACTCCTTTCGAAGACCCAAAAATAATTCAAAAAGGAAATCGAATAAAGAAGCAAATGCAAGAGTGGCAAAATCTGTCAAAACAGACCAGCAGGTAAAGATCAATTTTTTCGAAAATCTTCTGTTCCTCAAATAAAAAAGTGCAAAATGAACTAAAGTTAAATAACAACATGGGGCAGAAGCACAAAAAATTACAGCTCAATCCGATATACATAGATCTCTCACGAATTTTTACGTTGAAGCACAAAAATCTGTTTCGGGACAACAACTTCCCCGAATCTTACTTCTCTCTCATTAGAGGTTGATCTTGACACAAAAACCAAACAAAACGGATAAGGAGCGGTTATTACTGAAGTAATAACTTCCAAGACTCAAGGAAACAGAAACAAACTGAAAGCAAAAACAAATTGGGTTGTCTCCCAAAAAGCTCTTTCTTTATAGCCATTAAGATGGGCATGATAATTTTGGAGAAGCTCTCATAGGAATATGAATTGAAGAGAAAGAGAGCATTAAGAGGCAAACATACACACATTTAAGCCTAACCCACTTCATATGCAAGAGAATTTTGTAAACAAACAAGCTGTTGAAACCAGAGGCTGCAAGCATAGGAAGGCAAAAGAAGTGCAACATAGAAACTTTCAGCATAAAACGAGGAAACTTGATATTATTGAGATGCATAAGAACACTTTTCCCTCTCTCATAATAACTTTTAGTATCATGCATAAACTTAACAATATAGCTGTCACAAGGACAATCGTAACAATGATCACTTATTCTAACAGAAAACACAAGAATACTAGTTCTCATAACATTACTTTGTGAAGCAAAATTAGAGGTATCCTTACAAAGGATAGTGTGTCCCTCTTCTTCATATTTAGTAAAAAAGTCTTTCACATTTGCTATTATAGGTTCATCAACCATTTGTTTATCAGGTTCAATAGCTTTACTTGTACTTTCATTAACCATACTAGATACCATAGAATGTTCCTTCATCTTACATGGGAAAGGGATTTTCTCAATGTAAGGTTTAGGTAAGACATGATTAGCAGTATAAACTTCAGTATTTCTTGCAGGAACACTCTTAGCAATATCTTTATAAGGTTCATGATACTTATTCCACTTCTTTTTAGGCACTTCAATGTAAGAAGCAAAAGCCTTAAAATAAGAAGCAATATCTTGAGAGTCTAGACCATAAGCATTTTTAATATTTTGAAAGTTATCAGTTCCCATAAAAGATTCAATGCATTCATAATCATAATTTATACCTGACTTTCTATCTTTGTCATTCTCCCAAGCTTCAACATTATCTTGAATACGGTCCAGAAGATCCCATTTAGCTTCTTCTTCCATGCGAGTGAATGATCCAGCACAAGAAGCATCCAATATATCCTTATCATGTAGAGGGAGCCTTGCATAAAAGTTATTGATAATAATATTGTTGGGGAGCTCATGAATGGGACATTTGAGCATTAGTAACTTCAATCTCCCCCAAGCTTGAGCTATACTCTCTCCATCAAGAGGCCAAAAGTTGTATATTTGATTCCGATCTTTATGAATCTCACTAGGAGGATAAAACTTTGAATAAAAGAGAGGTACTATTTCCTCCCATTCTAGAGCTTGACCATTCTTCAGCAGCTTATCCCATTCCTCAGCTCTTCCTTTCAGTGATAATGAGAATAACTTCTTCTTAACTTGATCTGTAGTAATACCTGCACACTTGAGCAACCCGCATAATTCGTGTATAAAGAGCAAATGATCACCGGGATAGACAGTTCCATCCCCAACATAGTAGTTTTCCATAACACGATCAATAATTCTTGTAGGTATTTTGAAAACATCATTCTCAGCAGGTGGTGGTTTATCTACTACCTTAGCAGTGGTAGTAGCATTACCAAATAAGAAACTCAGTGAATTATCCATAACGAAAATAAAGCAACTAACAGAAGTAAACAATACTCACAGTAGAAGTTTCCTTTACCAGTTCCACTCTCCAATAGCGCTTCAAACCCTGGCAACAGCGCCAGAAAATAGTCTTGATGACCCACAATTATAGGGGGTGTATCGCAGTATTTTCGATAAGTAAGAGTGTCGAACCCAACGAGGAGAAGAAGGTGCTGGCTAGTGGTATGAATCAGGAACTCTTTGCAAATACTTAGCAAACGGATTTTTAGGGTTTTTTGATAAAGCAAGTAAACAAAGTACGAGTAAATAAAAGATAGTAGGAATAAATGCATCAAGTGGCCCAATCCTTTATGCAGCAAAGGACAAGCTGGTTCTATTACTTAAGATGACCAAACATTCTCGAGGACACATGGGAAGATTGTCAAGTGCTTTCGCTTCATATAGTTGATTAATCCTCGTTAGCTTGCTATGTGTTGTGTGGGTGAACCTGTGCTAATGTACCGACCTTCCTAGGACTAATACATACTTGTGATTATACCCCTTTCACACATCCGTAAGTACAAGAAAGTAATTAAGGTAGAAACCTAACCACAGCTTTAAACTCTAAGACCCTTACGTCCCTTGTGCAATGGTTTCCTAACGGGGGTTCCGGTTTATGTCACTCCGGCAACCCCTACGATTAGTATCCAAATACACAATGCATTCCCCTAGGCCCATATAGGTGAAGTGTCATGTAGTCGAGGCTCACATGACACCACTAGAAGAAGTACACCACAACTTAAATATCAAACTATTGAATCTCTCTCAACACAATTCCACTACTAACAACATGACCTCTCCCATGTCTCAAGACCAAAACGAACTACTCACAAGACATCATATGGATCATGATCAGAGATGGAATAATGATGTATAAAAATCTGAACATAAACAATAATTCAATGGTTCACTCAATAGCATCAACTACACGAGTAATCAACACCAGGAAAGTTTCCCCTATGAACTATGCAAGATTCAACACAATTGTTACAGCAATATGGAGATGGTGATGAGGGTGCTGCTGCTGCTGCTGATGATGATCCCGCCGAAGTCCAGCTTGATAGTGGTGTTGATGGCGACGATCTCCCCTCTCCAGGAAGGAATTCCCCCGGTAGAAATCTGTCTGCCGGAGAGATCTTTCTCTCTCGGTGTTTTCCGCCCCGTAGAGGCGGCGGAATCTTTCTATGGTGGCTCCCTGAGTCTTAGGGTTTCGGGAGGATGATATACGCCAGAGGGGAGAGCATGGAGTGGGCCAGGGCGGCCACACCACCTGTTGCATGGCCTAGGGCTGTCCGCGCCAGGGGGTGGTGTGGGCCCCTTTTGGCCCATCTCCAGCCCCCTTCTGGCTTCCTTCGTCTTCTGGAAAAATAGGATTTTCCGTATATTTTCCCGGATTTTCTAATCTTCACGAATTTTGCCTCCAAACAGCACCTTTCCATCAAAATCCTGACTGCAGCGGTCCATGCTCCAAAAGTCATCAACCATGCAAAAACAGATGAAATAACATAAGTATCACATCTCAATACGAAATATATCAATGAATAATAGTGAATTATGACATAGAATAGTGATGCAAAATGGACGTATCAAAGATCTGAAGGGTTCGCAACATAGAAAACAAAATTTTCCTATGATGAGAACTATACGCCAAGATCTATCTACTAGATACAAGCAACGGGTGGATATACATCCATGGAGAACTTACCCTCGAAGACAACAAAGTTTTTTTAACAAGTAGGAACTCGTGGATGATGTAGTCGTACGCTTGCCGATCTCAAGATCGCGTGGAAGTCCTAGCGCCGCAAACCAGCAGCGCATCCGCACTCGCACACATGTTCAGGCCACCGAATAACCTCTGCCTCCTTGCTCTAGTGATGCAGCAGAAGCAGCAACTCCTTTCAGATGAAATGGCACCGGGAACATGTATCTCGGTAATCCGAGACCATGGGGGAATAATTCTAGAAGGGGAGAGAGATCCTTCACGAGGATGTGTGAGGAAGAAGGGTGAGAGGGGTGGCCTTTTATAGGAGGAGGGGGGTACCCCTCCCCATGGCCGGCGCCCCATGGGGGGTGACCCCTCCCCCATTCATGTGGTGGTAACCCCCTCCACATAAAAGTGTCCCTTAACATTCCTCTTTAAAGTCTTTACTTTAAATGCATTAAATTTCTCCAAATTTAATGCTCTCTCATTTAATAAAACTCTTTTATTAAATTTATTCAGAATTTTGTTAATTACTTTAATTAACAAACATTCACATAAAACTCCCTGCAACATTTCAATATTACATGCAGAACCAATTTCAGCAGTTTCACCCGAAACAGTTTTGGTGTCTGTTGAAATAATTCCAGCGATTGGGTCAAAAAAATATTCCAGCGCTTTGCAATTCATTTGTCTGAAACACATTTGCTCCAAATGGTGTTGGTGTCCCTTAAGTGTGTCAACCTACGGTTCGTGAATAATGCAGACATGATCGAGACTCCTCTTAGATCAATAATCAGAAGCGAGACCTAGAGATCCATACTGACTCCTACACATTCTACGATGACTTCTGTGATCGTGAGAACCTTTAATGCTAGTAACTAAATCCCTTTGTCTCGCAATATATTACATGTCCGAGATTCGATCATCGGTATCTCCATACCTAGTTTGATCTTGTTACCGACATGTACTCTTTTCTCGTTCCCGTGATATAACATTCTAGTGATCTCATCACTTGCTTGCAAGCTAACCAATGTGATATCACCGATAGGGCCCAGAGAATATCTATCCGTCATCGGGATGGACAAATCCCACTCTTGATCCATGAGCTTCTACATAACACTTTTGTAGCACTAAACCCACCTTTATAATCAACCTTTCACGGTGTGACGTTTGATGTTATCAAGATACTCTTCCAGTGTTAGTGATTAACATGATCTCATGGTCTAAGGACTAGGATTACTTTATTAGATGTTATAGCAATATAAACACAATGACTTTGATCGTAATGCTATACTTCGGATGAATGTTCATCACATCATTCCACTAATTTTGTGACCTCGTTATTAACAACATCCAATGTCCATGATCAGGAAACCTTGATCATCTTGTTAATCAACGAGCTAGTTTATAAGAGAGGCATAACTAGGAACTTTCCTTTTGTTTATTAAACACACATGTATTAATGTTTCCAAATTAATACAATTAGAGCATGCAAAATAAACATCTGTCATATACTTGGAATATGTATAATAACAACTTTATTATTGCCTCTCAGGGCATATTCCCTTCAGTCTCCCACTTGCACTAGAGACAATAATCTAGTTACATGGTGATAAATCTAACACCCATGGAGTTCTTGTGTTGATCATGTTTTGCTCTAGGGAGAGTTTGAGTCAACGGATCTGCTACATTGAGATCCGTATGTACTTTACAAATCTTTATATCTCCATCCTTGACATGCTCAAGGATGGAGTGAAACCGGCGCTTAATACGTTTGGAATTCTTGTGAGACTTTGGTTCCTTTGCGTTGGCTATGGCTCCATTGTTGTCACAATAGATCACCATTGGATCCAACGCACTAGGAACCACACCCAGTTCGGTAATGAACTCCTTCATCCAAACCGCTTCTGTCACCTTTGAGCGACAATATATTCCACCTCTGTTGTTGACCTTGTTACCATAGGTTGTTTGGAGCTCCTCCAACTAACTGCTGCTCCGTTCATGAGAAATACGTATCCGGATTGAGACTTAGAGTCGTCCGGATCAGTGTCAAAGCTAGCAACGACATAAAAATTACCGACCAGCTCTTCTTCACCTCTGTATACAAGAAACATTTCCTTAGTTCTTCTCAAGTACTTAAGGATATTCTTGACTGCTATCCAGTGTTCCAAACCTGGATCAGATTGGTACCTACTAGTCAAACTAATAGCATGTGCCACATCCGGTCTTGTACATAGCATGGTGTACATTATAGAGCTGATGGCTGAAGCATAGAGGATCTTATCCATTATCTCTCTTTCTTCCACCATAGCCGGACTTTGAGTCTTACTCAATGTCTTGCCTTGCAACATGGGTAAGAACCCCTTCTTACTTTTGTCCATTTTAAACTTCTTTAAAATCTTATCAAGGTATGTACTTTGTGATAGCCCTATTAGGCGTCTTGATCTATATCTATAGATCGTTGTGCCTAATATATATGACGCTTCACCAAGGTCTTTCATAGAAAATTTGTTGTTTAGATAACTTTTAACACTGTTTAAAAGATCTTTATCATTTCCAATCAATAATATGTCATCTACATATAATATCAGAAATGTCACATTGCTCCCACTCACTTTCTTGTAAATACAAGCCTCTCCATAAGTTTGAAAAAATCTGAACTCTTTGATCACCTCATCAAAGCGGAGATTCCAACTCCGTGATGCTTGCTTTAGTCCATAGATGGATTGCTGAATCTTGCACACCGTGTTAGCATCCTTAGGATAGACAAAACCCTTTGGTTGTATCATATACAACTCTTCTTCATTGTTACCATTGAGGAACACAGTTCTGACATCCATTTGCCATATTTCATAATCGAAATATGCAGCAATTGCTAACATAATCCTAACTGATTTTAGCATCGCTACGGGAGAGAATGTCTCATCGTAGTCAACTCCTTGAATTTGTCGAAACCCTTTTTCGACAAGTCGAGCTTTATAGACAGTTACATTACCATCAACATCAGTTTTTCTTTTGAAAATTCATTTATTCTCAACGGCCTTTCGGTCATGAGGTAAGTCCACCAAGGTCCAAACCTGGTTTTCGTGCATGGATTCCATCTCGGATTTCATGGCTTCTAGCCATTTGTTGGAATCCGACCTCATCATCGCTTCTTCATATGTCGCAGGGTAATCTATTTCGTCAACCATGAAATTTACAATAGGATTCCCGTACAGTTCAGGAGCTGCATGTGTCATGCTTGACCTGCGAGGTTTAGTAGTGTCCTCTTTCGGAGTTACATGATCATTATCATTAGTTCCTTCTTCATTTGGTGAAGTCAACTCCGGAATGACTTCTGGTGCTGCGCCACTCACCATTTCATGAAGAGAAGGTTCAATAACCTCTTCGAGTTCTACCTTTCGACTACTCACACCTTTCGCGAGAAACTCTTTCTCTAGAAAGGATCCATTCTTGGCAACGAAAACCTTGCCCTCGGATCTTTGATAGAAGGAATACCCAATTGTTTCTTTAGGGTATCCTATGAAGACACATTTTTTCGCTTTGGGTTCGAGTTTATCTGGTTGAAGTTTCTTCACATAAACATCGCATCCCCAAACTTTAAGAAATGACAGCTTAGGTTTATTTCCAAACCATAATTCATACGGTGTCGTTTCAACAGATTTAGACGGTGCCCGATTTAAAGTGAATGCAGCGGTTTCCAGTGCATAACCCCAAAATGATAGTGGCAAGTCAATCAGAGACATCATAGATCGAACCATATCCATTAGAGTATGATTAATACGTTCTGATACACCATTACGTTGTGGTGTTCCGGCAGGCGTGAATTATGAAACTATTCCACACTCTTTCATGTGTGTTCTAAACTCGTAACTTAGATACTTGATGACCCACAAATAGGGGGTGTATCACAGTATTTTCGATAAGTAAGAGTGTCGAACCCAACAAGGAGCAGAAGGTGTTGGCGAATGGCTTGGAGCAGGAATTCTCTGTAAATACTTAGCAAACAGATTTTTAGGGGGTTTTGATAATGCAGGTAAATAAAGTACGAGTAAATAAAAGACAATAAGAATAAATGCAACAAGTGGGCCAATCCTTTATTTTGCAAAGGACAAGCTGGTTGTATTACTTAAGATGACCAAACATTCTCAAGGACACACGGGAACATCGTCAAGTGCTTTCGCTTCATATAGTTGATTAATCCTCTTTAGTTTGCTAAGTGTTGTGTGGGTGAACCTGTGCTAATGTACCGACCTTCCTAGGACTAATACATACTTGTGATTATACCCCTTGCAAGCATCCGCAAGTACAAGAAAGTAATTAAGGTATAAACCTAACCACAACTTTAAACTCTAAGACCCTGACGTCCCTTGTGCAAAGGTTTCCTAACGGGGGTTCAGGTTTCTGTCACTCCGGCAACCCCTATGATTAGTAGCCAAATACACAATGCATTCCCCTAGGACCATAAAGGTGAAGTGTCATGTAGTCGACGTTCATATGACACCACTAGAAGAAATACACCACAACTTAAATATCAAACTATTGAATCTTTCTCAACACAATTCCACTACTAACAACATGACTTCTCCCATGTCCTCAAGAACAAAACGAACTACTCACAAGACATCATATGGATCAAGATCAGAGATGATATAATGATATGTAACAATCTGAACATAAATGATAATTCAATGGTTCACTCAATAGCATCAACTACAAGGAGTAATCAACATCGGGAAAGTTTCCCCTAAGAACTATGCAAGATTCAACCCAATTGTTACATCGGTATGAAGTGGTGATGATGGTGCCGGTGGAGATGATGGTGGTGATGATGATGATGATGATGATCCCGATGAAGTCCAGCTTGATGGTGGTGTTGATGGCGACGAACTCCCCTCTCCAGGAAGGAATTCCCCCGGTAGAATTATGTCTGCCGGAGAGATCTTTCTCTCTCAGTGTTTTCCGCCCCGCAGAGGCAGCGGAATCTTTCTATGGTCTCCCTCCCGGTGTTAGGGTTTCAAGAGGGTAATATACGCTAGAGGGGAGAGCAGGTGGGCCAGGTGGCCACACCACTGGGCGCTGACCTAGGGCGCCAGCGCCAGGTGGTGTGGGCTCCCTATGGCCCATCTCCACTCCCCCTTCTGGCAATCTCCGTCTTTCGAAAAAATAGAATTTTCCATGTATTTTCCCGAATTTTCTGATCTTCGCAAATTTTGCCTCCAAACAGCACCTTTTCCATCAGAATCCTGACTGCAGCGGTCCATGCTCCAAGAGTCATCAACCATGCAAAATCAGATGAAATAACATAAGTATCATCTCTTAATATGAAATATATCAATGAATAACAGTAAATTATGATATAGAATAGTGGTGCAAAATGGACGTATCAATACTCACCTCCACGGTCGGACCACAGAAATTTGATCTTTCTATTACGATGATTTTCCACTTGATTTTGAAATTCCTTGAACTTTTCAAAGGTTTCAGACTTATGTTTCATCAAATAGATATACCCGTATCTACTCAAATCATCCGTGAAAGTAACAAAATAAAGATATCCACCTCGCGCCGACACACTCATTGGACCGCATACATCAGTATGTATGATTTCCAATAAATCTGTCACACGTTCCATTGAACTGGAAAATGACATTCTAGTCATCTTGCCCATAAGGCATGGCTCACATGTATCAAATGATTCCAAAAGTCCATCAGAATGGAATTTCTTCATGCGTTTAACACCACATATATGCAGATATATGATTATTAAGTTTAATTCTTTTAGCATCAACATTATGGATGTGCGTATGAGTATTATCGAGATTCAACAGAAATAAACCATTCATCACGGGTGCATGACCATAAAAGATATTATCCATATAAATCGAACAACCATTGTTTTCAGATTTAAATGAATAACCACATCGCATCAAACAAGATCCAGATATAATGTTCATGCTTAGTGCAGGCACCAAATAACAATTATTTAGGTTTATAACTAATCCCAATGGTAGGTGGAGAGGCAGCGTTCCGACGACGATCACATCAACTCTTGATCCATTGCCGACGCGCATCTTGACCTCACCCCTTGGTAGCGGTTGCTTGTTCTACAGCCCCTGATTCGAGTTACATATGTTAGCAACCGATCCGGTATCAAATACCCAGGTGCTACTGCGAGTACTAGTCAAGTACACATCAATAACATGTATATCATATATACCTTTGTTAGCCTTGCTGGCTTTCTTGTCCGCCAAAAACTTGGGGTAGTTGCGCTTCCAATGGCTAGTCCCCTTACAATAGTAGCACTCGATATCAGACTTAGGGCTAGCCCAGGATTTCTTTTCAGGCGCAGCAACAGATTTGCCGCCCTTCTTTCCCTTCTGTTTACCCTTCTTGTCTTTCTTGAAACCGGTGGTCCTATTGACCATCAACACTTGATGTTCTTTCCTAATCTCCACTTTTGTAGTCTTAAGCATTGACGAAAGCTCGAGGAGAGTCTTATTCATGCCATGCATGTTATAGTTCATCACGAAGCTCTTGTAGCTAGGTGGCAGAGATTGGAGAACATGATGTATGCCTAAATCAATGGGAATCGTTATTCCCAAGGACACAAGCTTATTGGCGTACCCAGACATTTTGAGTACGTGCTCACTTATGGAGTTGTTCTCTTCCATCATGCAGCTAAAGAACTTTTCTGAAGCATTATAACTCTCTATGGCAGCATGGGTATCGAAAATCATTTCCAATTCACCCATGGTATCAAAGGCATTGCCATTTTCGAAACGCTTTTGAAGTTCTGGCTCTAGCCCATATAGTATGTCACAATGAACTAAGTTGTGGCCCTCCAGACGAGTCACATAGATATTCTTTTCCTCGTCAGGGGCATCAGGAGCTGGTGGGGGGCCTAGCGGCGCTTCTAGCACATATTGCTTTTGTGTAGCAGAGAGGAGAATCCTCAAATTCATAGCCCAGTTGGTGAAGTTGCTACCATTCACAGCAAGTTTCTCTTTCTCCATGAACACATTAAAATTAAAAGCAGGTGGTGCCATCTACAACAGAATTTGTAAAGTTTATTTAGACTAAGTTTATGATAGATTGAGTTGAACTAAACTCCCACTCAAAAACAACATCCCTCGTGTCTTTTTGGTGATTACATGAACCAAATCCACTACACCAAGTCCGATCATCACGTGAGCCGGTGTAGCTTCAAAGGCAAGCATCTATATGGGCATCATATCAACTATATGACTCATTCTTAACCTTTCGGTCTGTGTTCCGAGGCCATGTCTGCACATGCTAGGCTCGCCAAGTAAGAACCTTAGTACTCGCGTGTGTAAAACTGTCTTACACCCGAAATATGATTGTGGATTCAAGTACACCTGATCATCACATGATGTCTTGAAGTGGCGAAACATAAACGATGCGTACTTAAGGAAGAACACATTTTTATCTTGATATTTAAATGAGGGATCATCTTATAACGCTACTAAAACGCCAAACTAGCAATATAAGATGCGAACATCATATGTGTAAAGTGAAATGATATGGTTCTTGCATTTGATCACTATCATATGCATTGTGGTATGATCTCTATCATTCCTTTGTGCGTAAGGACAAGGTCTATGGAACTTACACATTAAGTGTGCTGTAAGTGTATCAACTATACATAAACTCACAACAATACCATATCAAGACACAAGCTCAGCAATGATCTAAACTAGACGCCTCTAATTTATCAATTGCAAGTTTTACGTGGCTTAGGGCTTTCAAAGATAGAACTGTTCTTACCTACGAACATGGAACCACAACGATGATAACCAAATTATTAGCAACTCGTTGTAAATCAGATATTGACTATAGTAGGAGAGACAGATACCCGCCAGCCACTTATGCAAAACTAGTTGCATGTCAGTCGTGGAACCGGTCTCATGTGCGATGACACGTAAGGTTGGTCCGGGATGCTTCATCCCACTATGCCACCAATATCCAAAGTACATATAAGAAGCAATAACATGGTCATCACCGCCCACATACTCTTATGTGTTCTACCCGTGCAAAGCACCTACGCATAGATCAAGCTCTGATACCACTGAAGGGTTCGCAACATAGAAAACAAAATTTTCCTACGATGAGAACTATACGCCAAGATCTATCTACTAGATACAAGCAACGGGTGGATATACATCCATGGAGAACTTACCCTCGAAGACTACAAAGTTTTGTTAACGAGTAGGAACTCGTGGATGATGTAGTCGTACGCTTGCCGATCTCAAGATCGTGTGGAAGTCCTAGCGCCACAAACCAACAGCGCATCCGCACTCGCACACACGTTCAGGCCATCGAACAACCTCCGCCTCCTCGCTCCAGCGATGCAGAGGAAGCAACAACTCCTTCCAGACGAAATGCCACCGGGAACATGTATCTCACTAATCCGAGACCATGGGGGAATAATTCTAGAGGGGGAGAGAGATCCTTCACGAGGAGGTGTGCTGGCTCGTGGTTGATATCGAGCTCGTTGGGGAACCCCAAGAGGAAGGTATGATGAGCACAGCAGCAAGTTTCCCTCAGTTATGAAACCAAGGTTATCGAACCAGTAGGAGCAAGGAAACACCTCCAAGGTGTTGTTTCCAACTTGGAATCCTGCACAACACAACCACAGAACTTTGCTCCCAACTTACAGTGAGGTTGTCAATCTCACCGGTTTTGCTGAAAACAAAGGATTAAACGTATTGTGTGGAAGAAAGTAATAGCTTGCTGAAAGTAAACATAAAACAGTAAACAGCTGTAGATTGATGGTAAAAGAAAGGACCGGGGTCCATAGTTCACTAGTGGTGATTCTCCTTAAGATAGATGACATGTTGGGTGAACAAATTACAACGGGGCAATTGACAAACATCGAGAAAGCATACATGCATATACTAATCATCTTGATTCCTATGAGATTTGACTAGGAATTACAACATTATACATAGACCGTAATCCAATTGTATCTATGACTAATAATCCACCTTCAGGCTATCATCCGAACCCCCTCCAGTATTAAGTTGCAAGCAACAGATAATTGCATTAAGCATTGCATGTAAAGTAAACAATATGATTGTTCTATGAACAAAGGATTGCTGTTTTCTCCCTAGTAGCAACAGCACATCTAGTACCTTAGAGATTTCATTCACTTCCCCAGATTACTAGAGGCACAAACCCACTATCGAGCATAAATACTCCCTCTTGGAGTTGCTAGCATCTGCTCGGCCAAGATATCTACTAACAACGGAGAGCATGCAAGATCACAAATAACAAATACATGATAGAATCAATAATCAATCTGAAATAGCATCTCAATATCCATCGGATCCCCGCAAACACAACATGTAGAATTACAAATAGATGATCTTGATCATGAACAGAGCTCACAAGATCTAAACATGGTAGCACAAAGGAGGAGAACCAACCATCTAGCTACTACATGGACCCGTAGTCCAGGGATGAACTACTCACGCATCACACCGGAGGCTTGCATGGTGATGAAGAAGGCCTCCAGGGTGAATTCCCCCCTCCGGCAGGGTACCGGGAAGAGCTTCAGATCCCTCTCGATCTAGGGATGGAGATGACGGTGGCTACATTCTATTTCGTGGATATTTGATTGCGTACTTAGGGTTTCTGTATCAGAGGCAATATATAGACGAAAGGGGAGGCCGAGGGGGTGCCCTAGGCGGTGATGCGCTCGACTTTCGACATAGAGCTTGTTGAGAACCCCAAGAGGAAGGTATGATGAGCACAGCAGTAAGTTTTCCCTCAGTTATGAAACCAAGGTTTAATCGAACCAGTAGGAGCAAGGAAACACCCAGAAGGTGTTGCTAGCTAAGCTTTGGCAGGGCGCACTACCGGTGCTAGTAGCAACGTGGAGACCTGCACAACACAACCACAGAACTTTGTCCCCAACTTGCGATGAGGTTGTCAATCTCACCGTGTTTTGCGGAAAACAAAGGATTAAACGTATCGAATGGAAAGAAGTAATAGTTTGCAGAAAGTAAACACAAAGCAGAAACAGTTTATAGATTGTATGTAAAGAAAAAGGATCGGGATCCATAGTTCACTAGAGGTGGCTCTCCTTAAGATAGATAACATGCTGGGTGAACAAATTACAGCGGGGCAATTGACAAACACCGAGAAATCAATACATGCATATACTAATCATCTTGACTCCTTTGAGACTTGATTGGGCATTACAACATAATACATAGACCGCCATCCAACTTCATCTATGACTAATAATCCACCTTCAGGTTATCATCCGAACCCCCTCCAGTATTAAGTTGCAAGGAACAGATTATTGCTTTACGAACTGCGTGTAAAGTAAACAATACGATTGTTCTATGAACAAAGGATTGTTGTTTTCTCCCTAGTAGCAACAACACATCTAGTACCTTAGAGATTTCTGTCACTTCCCTAGATTACCAGAGGCATGAACCCACTATCGAGCATAAATACTAACTCTTGGAGTTGCTAGCATCTACTTGGCCAAGATAGCTACTAACAACGGAAAGCATGCAAGATCTCAAATAACAAAGACATGATAGAATCAATAATCAATCTGAAATAGCATCTCAATATCCATCGGATCCCTGCAAACACAACATGTATGAATTACAAATAGATGATCTTGATCATGAACGGAGCTCACAAGATCTAAACATGAAAGCACAAAGGAGGAGAACCAGCCATCTAGCTACTACATGGATCCGTAGTCCAAGGGTGAACTACTCACCGGAGGCTTGAATGGTGATGAAGAAGGCCTCCAGGGTGAATTCCCCTCTCCGGCAGGGTGCCGGGAAGAGCTTCAGATCCCTCCCGATCTAGGGATGGAGATGACAGTGGCTACAAACTCTTTCGTGGATTTTTGATCGGGTACTTAGGGTTTTCGTCCCGACGGCAACATATAGGCGGAAGGAGAGGCCGAGGGGGTGCCGGGAGCAGCCACACCACCCCCTGGCGTGGTCCAGGCCTGGCCGCGTGGCCAGGTGGTGTGGTGGCCCCCTGGCCCTTCTCCGTCTCCTATTCTGGCACTTGATCCCTTCCGGAAAAATAGGCACTTTGGCTTTTGTCCCATCCAATTCCGAGAATATTCATTTTCTGACTTTCCTGGAACCAAAAACACCAGAAAACAGGCAGCTGGCACTATGGATCTTGTTAATAGGTTAGTCCAAGAAATCATATGAAAAGTACTCCAAAGTGTGGACAAAACACAAGAAAGTGGATAAAACCAAGCATGGAACATCAAAAATTATAGATACATTTGCAATGTATCAACACCCCCAAGCTTAACTCCTGCTCGTCCTCGAGTAGGTAAGTGATAAAAAGAAAGAATAATTTTTGAGGTGACATGCACCATCAAAGACTTGATCAAAGTATTTGTAAAACATTCCAAGCTGGGATCATAGTACTTTAATCATAACATGAAAGACAAAGTTCTAGCAATAAGACAAAGAAACTATGATGCAACATGAAAAGGCATAAACAAAAGATTCATGAATAACAATGCTTTGCAAGATGTTTGTTTGTTTCACATAAAGAAAACATAGCATTAATAGTATTCAGCTTGTCCCTCAATAGAGTAGCAAATATAAATGCATAGGACACCTTCAAAGTTCATAAGAGTGACTAGATACAAATAGTTTAAAACAAGAAATATCAAGTTATGCATCAATCAACTAGTCTTGGGACAATGCACATAGAACTAAGAATGGCCACTATGCTCTCAAAGTAAGTGCATAAAGATAGAAGGTGGAGACTCAATATATAAGTGGAAGAAAGGCCTTCATAGAAGGAAGTAGGGATTCAAGTCTCATAAAGAGCTTCCAAAAATTATGGTACTTATAGATTTTAGCTCTCATTGCCCCTATCATAAGCATCTCGAAGGTGATTAAGGTTAAAGTGACACAACTAAGAGGATATGCTTGAAAAGTTATAAACCGAAATCTCATGCCCCTTACTTACGAAGACCGAACCTCATGCTACTCAAATTTTGTCACGAGTAAGCTCTTGTCATTATGAGTACATGTGTATCATCAAGAACCGCCAACGGGGTACCCCTTGCACATGATACGAGAGCTTTCCCATAATCAAAATGACAAGGCAAGCAGACAATGAGCATCGCAACGATCTTTTTATTTGCTATTTGCATAGGTTTTTATTGAGGATGCTTCATAGAGTGCTCATTATGGTGATGCTGCAAGTTTCCACCATGATTAGGCATGGCTTAGGCTAGCGGCCCAGGCATTTCTCTAACACACATACAAACTCCATGATCTTACAAGTTCCACTTTTATTTCACACCGTCGGGATCCATAAGCAAAAGAACATGATATCAACGGGGTACAAAGTACAAGTGCAATGTTGAAAGCGTTCCCCATGAAACATGGTTCTGCTAATTTCAACTTATAAAGCGCAAGCATATACGCAACAAAGAAGGACCCAATGGTTCAAGTTTATTAGATGCAAAAAAGTAAAGTGTGTCATCAAGTTTGTGAGAGCTTTAATCACTAGTTTTATCATAACAAGTTTATTTTGGAAGGTAAACAAAAGCATGAATATACTTGGAATAGCATAAGCTAGTAGGTAGGTATGGTGGACTCTTTGGAATAACTTGGTTTAGGGAGTTGGATGCATGAGTGGAACTCATACTTGGTGGTGGAGGCTAGCAAAAGACTGGGAGCGACAAACTAAGAGAGCAATAATGGCCATAATCATGCAGAGCGACAAAACATCATTAATTAAAGCATAAAGTGATATTACAAGTTGAAAACTAAAGGATCATAGAGGCTATGGTGACTTTGAATAGTCATAACATGGTGTGAGCATGCGCCAAGTCAACCCAAATAAAGCATCAAAGGAGAATACCACAATACTATGCTTTAATATGCTAAAACAACGCATGATTCATCCAAGGCACATTAAACAATCTCAATTGTTTATAACAATTCATGCTACAACAAAGAATACTAAGCATAAAGTCAAAACAATATCAAGCATGACATGACAAAGCATAGGACACTGTCAAAAACAAGCTCTCTTTACCACTTAAGCATGAGCTTTCCTACTTTTTTCCAAACCAAGCCAAACTATTTGCAAACCAATGTATGAAAGAGGGGGCCCAACCAATTTATTCAGAGAACTAAGCAAACCAAGCAAACTAAAAACCAAAACAAAAAGACGCTCCAAGAACAACACAATTGTGCATGAAACAATAAAAATGAAGCGTTTGGAAGAAACCTGGGATTTTTATTAATGAAGAGGGGGATGTCTTGGGCATCCCCAAGCTTTGATGCTTGTACTTCTTGGATATTTCTTGGGGTGACACGCGTGGCATCCCCAAGCTTGAGCTTTAGTTCATCCTTCATATCATTACTCATTCCTTCCATACACCTAAAATTTTTCCTTCATACAAAACTTCACACAATCTTTATTAGCAACATTAGTGCACTTCAAGATAATAAGTCTTTAGGTTCAGTTCTAACACCAATAAAACTTCCATTAAAACACAAGCTACTGCAGCACTTCCCTCAAAAAGCTTAATTCCCCAAAAGAACTCAAAAAGGAACCAACAAGAAGCAAATGCAGAAAATGGCAGAAATCTGTCAAAACAGACTATCAGGTAAAGACGAATTTTTTCGAAGACCTTCTGTTGCTCAAATAAAAAAGTGTTGAACTAACGAAACTTACATAACAACCTGGGGCAGAATCATGAAAATTCACGCCTCAAAAAGACGTTCAGATATTTTACACGAATTTTTACGGTGAAGCACAGAAATCTGTTTTGGGACAACAACTCTCCAAATCATTACTTCTCTCTCATTAGAGGTTAATCTTGGCACAAAAAGCAAATAAAAAGGATAAGGAGCGGTTATTACAGAAGTAATAACTTCCAAGACTCATCTAAAACTTTTGGGTTATCTCCCAATAAGTACTTTTCTTTAACGCCTTTAAGTTAGGCATGATAGTTTGAGAAGATGCTCACATAAGAAATTTGAATTGAAGTCAAAGAGAGCATCAAGAAGCAAATTGAAAACACATTTAAGTCTAACCCACTTCCTATGCATTGGAATCTTGTAAAGAAACAAGTCATGAAAGCACAAAGCAACAAGCATAGGAAAGCAAAACAAGTGCAACTTCAAGACTTTTAACATAAAGAGGGGAAACTTAATATTGTTGAGATGCATAAAACCATATTTCCCTCTCTCATAATAACTTTCAGTAGCATCATGAATAAAATTAACAATATAACTATTATATGAAACATTATTATCATGAGCCACATGCATAAAAGAATTAATACTCTCCACATAAACATAGTCATTCTTATTAATTGTAGTGTGAGCAAATTCAACAAAATAGCTATCATTATTATTCTCATCACCATAATCATCAAATATAGGAGGCATATTGTAAGCATAATTAATTTTTCCTCAATAGTAGGTGGACTTAAAATATCATACTCATCATTGTATTCATCATATATTGGAGGTTTGGTATCATCATAAGCAATAGAATAGCTATCTTCCAAAGCTGCGGAACTAAAAAGATCATTTTCATAGGAACTAGCTTCCCCAAGCTTAGACTTTTCCATGACATTAGCAATAATGGTGTCCAAAGAATTCATACTAACAACATTTCTATTAGCATGTAAATAAAGTTCCATAGGTTTTTTAATTTTCTCTTCAAACACTTCATGTCCTAACTCAAGATAAATACTATAAAGCTCTCTAATTTTGTTGTTGTTTTCCATTAATCCTAACTAGTGAAAACAAGAAACAAAAAGACAAAATTGCAGAATCTAAAGGAAATAACTTCGAGCACTCACACCGGAGGATGTGAGTACCTTTTACCTTACCTCCCCGACAACGGCGCCAGAAAATAGCTTGATGTCTACGCACTTCTATTCTTGTAGACAGTTGTTGGGCCTCCAAGTGCAGAGGTTTGTAGAACAACAGCAAGTTTTCCCTTAAGTGGATCACCCAAGGTTTATCGAACTCAGGGAGGAAGTGGTCAAAGGTATTCCCTCTCAAGCAACCCTGCAATCAAGATACAAGAAGTCTCTTGTGTCCCCAACACACCCAATACACTTGTCAGGTGTATAGGTGCACCAGTTCGGCAAAGAGATAGTGAAATACAAGTGGTATAGATATAAGACAATGGTGCTAGATAATAGCTTGATGGTGTGGAAGAGACTAAAGGCAAACGGAAATAAAGATGGAAGCAAGCAAACATGTAACAGATCTAGTAGCAAACGGTGTATCAATGCTTAGAAGCAAGGCCTAGGGATCATACTTTCACTAGTGAACACTCTCATATAAATATATTCTCTTTATGATACTACTCTTAACTACTCTCCGATTGAACACTCTAATCGCTGGTAGGGCTATAACAGCACACCTCAAAGTAAGCCTTTCCCATCTAGATAACCCCACACTATCACCTTGAGCACTAGATGGTTCCAACAAACACCACAATTTCATAGAGACATCCAACTCCAAATATAACTCATAACAAGTATTTGTAATCTCTACCTAAGTGCCACCATGGTGTGCACGCTGTCACTTTCCCACACATGGGGAGAGCAGAGATCTATTAAAGCACTTGAGTAGCAAGGTAGATCTATAGATTACAAGCTCATGATCACAATATGATCATGCATAGAGAGAGAGATGAACACATAGCTACCGGTAGAGCCCTTAGCCTCGAGAGAGAACTACTCCCTCCTCATCATGGGAATCAGCAATGGTGATGGAGATGGTGGTGGAGATCAATGGAGATGGCTCCGGGGGCACTTCCCCGTCCTGGTAGGGTGCCGGAATAGAGAGTTTCTGTCCCCCGAATCTCCCCTTTGGTGGTGGTGGCGCTGCGGAACTTTTCGTGGATTTCTGATTGACGATTTAGGGTTTTGGTATCAGGAGGCTCTTATAGGCGAAGGAGGCAAGGTCGATGGCCAGCCAGGGGGCCCACACCATGCCCTGGTGCGACCTAGGTGGACCCGCGCCTAGGGGGTGTGGCCACCCTGTGCCCCCTCTTCGACTCTCCTTCTGGCTCCGTGAGTCTTCCGGGAAAATAGTAACTTTGGCTTTTGTCCTGTCCAATTCCGAGAATATTCATTTTCTGACTTTCCTGGAACCAAAAACAGCAGAAAACAGGCAACTGACACTGTGGCTCTTGTTAATAGGTTAGTCCAAGAAATCATACGAAAAGTACTCCAAAGTGTGGACAAAACACAAGAAAGTGGATAAAACCAAGCATGGAACATCAAAAATTATAGATACATTTGCAATGTATCATTAACTCCTGCTCGTCCTCGAGTAGGTAAGTGATAAAAAGAAAAAATAATTTTTGAGGTGACATGCACCATCATAAACTTGATCAAAGTATTTGTAGAACATTGATAGCTGGGATCATAGTACTTCAACATAGCATGAAAGATAAAGTTCTAACAATAAGACATAGCAACTATGTTGTAACATGAAAAGGCATAAACAAAAGATTTATGAATAACAATGCTTTGCAAGACGTTTGTTTGTTTCACATAAAGAAAACATAGCATAGTGGCATTCGGCTTGTCCCTCATAATGTAACAAATCATAACTGCATAGGACACCTTCAAAGCTTATAAGGGTGACTAGATACAAATAGTTTAAGAACAAGCAATATCAAAGTTATGAATCAATCAACAAGTCTTGGGACAATGCACATTAAACTAAGAATGGCCACTATGCTCTCTCAATAGGAGCATAAAGATAGAAGGTGGATACTCAATACAAAAGTGGAAGAAAGGCCTTCATAGAAGGAAGCAGGGATTCAAGTTTCATAAAGAGCTTCCAAAAATTATGGTACTTATTAGCTTTCAGCTCTCATTGCCCTTATCATAAGCATCTTGAAATGATTAAGGTTAAAGTGAACAAACTATGGAGTATATGCTTGACAAAGTATAAGTTGGAAATCTCATGTCCCTTGAATACGAGGGTCGCTCCTCATGCTACTCAAGTTTAGTTACCGGTAAGTTCTTGTCATAGTAAGTACATGTGTATCATAGAGAACCGCCAACGGGGTTCCCCTTGCCCGATGATACGGAAGAATCCCCATATCAAAATGACAAGGCAAGCAGACAACAAGCATCTCAGTAATCTTCTTATTTACCATGGGAAAATGGTGCTTTTTTCTCTCTTTCCTCTTTTCTCATCTCCTTTTTTCTTTTTCTCAATCTTTGTCTCTTTTTTTATAAGAAGAATGCTTCATAGATTGCTCATTATGGTTACGCTGCAGGTTTCCACCATGATTAGGCATGGATTAGACCAGCGGCCCAGGCGTTTCTCTAACACACATACATAACTCCATGGACTTACAAGCTCCCATTTCATTTCACACCGACGACGTCAATAGACAAAAGAGCATGATATCAACTAGGTACAATGTACACGTGTAATGTTGAAAGTGTTCCCCATGACAACATGGTTCTGCTAATCCCCAACATATAAGTGCAAGCATATACAACATAGATGACACAATGGTTCAAGTTTATTAGGGGCAAGAAAAGTAAAATGTGCCATCAAGTTAGTGAGAGCCTTGATCACTAATTTCCACATAACAAGTTTAATTCGGAAGGTAGATAAAAACATGAATATACTTGGAACAGCAAATGCTAATAGGTAGGTATGGTGGACTCTTTGGAATAACTTGGTTTTATTTGGAGTTGGATGCATGAGTGGAAATCATAATTGGTTATGGAGGCTAGAAAAAGACTAGGAGCGACCAACTAAGAGAGCAATAATGGCCATAATCATGCAAAGCAACAAAACATCATTAATTAAAGCATAAAGTGATATTACAAGATGAAAACTAAAGGATCATAAAGGCTATGGTGACTTTGGATAGTCATAACATGGTGTGAGCATGCGCCAAGTCAACCTAAATAAAGCATCAAAGGAGAATACCACAATACTATGCTTTAATATGCTAAAACAATGCATGATTCTTTCAAGGCACATTGAGCAATCTCAATTGTTTATAACATGTCATGCTATAGCAAAAATCACTAAGCATAAAGCCAAAACAATATCAAGCATGACATGACAAAGTGTAGGCCACAGTCAAAAATAAGCTCTCTTTACCACTTAAGCATGAACTGTTCCTACTCTTTTCCAATCCAAACCAAACTTATTTGAAAACTAATGCATGAATGAGGGGGCCCAACCAAATTATTCAAGAAAAATAAGCAAACCAAGAAAACTAAAACTAAAAATGAAGACGCTCCAAGCACAACACAACTTGTGCATGAAACGATAAAAAATGAAGTGTTTGGAAGAAACCTGAGATTTTTATTGATGAAGAAGGGGATGCCTTGGGCATCCCAAGCTTTGACGCTTGTACTTCTTGGATATTTCTTGGGGTGACACGCATGGCATTCCCAAGCTTGAGCTTTAGTCTATTCTTCATCTCATTACATCATTCTCTCCATACACCTGAAATTTTTCCTTCATACAAAACTTCACACAATCTTTATTAGCAACATTAGTGTACTCAAGATAATAAGTCTTTAGGTTCAGTTTCAACACCAATAAAACTTCCATTAAAACACAAGCTATTGTGGCACTTCCCTCAAAAAGCTCAATTCCCCAAAAAGAACCCAAAAAGGAATCAACTAGAAGCAAATGTAAATAATGGAAGAAATCTATCAAAACAGACCAACAGGTAAAAACTATTTTTTTCGAAGACCTTATGTTGCTCAAATCGAAAAGTGTTGAACTAATGAACGTTAGATAACAACCTGGGGCAGAAGCACAAAAATTCACGCCTCAAACCGACGTACAAATATTTTACACGAATTTTTACAGCGAAGCACAAAAATCTGTTTCGGGACAACAACTTTCCCAAGCATTACTTCTCTCTCATTAGAGGTTACTCTTGGCACAAAAAGCAAATAAAAAGGATAAGGAGCGGTTATCACAGAGGTAATAACTTCCAAGACTCATCTAAACTTTTGGGTTTTCTCCCAATAAGTACTTTTCTTTAACGCCTTTAAGTTAGGCTTGATAGTTTGAGAAGATGTTCACATAAGAAACATGAATTGAAGTAAAAGAGAGCATCACGAAGCAAATTCAAAACACATTTAAGTCTAACCCACTTCCTATGCATAGTAATCTTGTAAGAAAATAAATCAAAGAAGCACATAGTAACAAGAATGGGTAGATAAAACAAGAGCAACTTCAAAACTTTCAGCACATAGAGAGGTGTTTCAGTACCATGAAAACTTCTACAACCATATTTTCCTCTCTCATAATAATTTTCAGTAGCCTCATGAATAAACTCAACAATATAACTATCACATAAAGTATGGTTTTCATGATCTACAAACGCATAATTTTTATCAAGCTCAAAAATAGTGGGATTAAAACCTTCAAACCCACTTTTAACAATTCTATAAGATGACTGATCATTCAATATAGGATCATCATATAGAGCTTTATCATAAACATTTTCTAAGAAAAACTCTTTAGTACAATGCATTTTGAAGTTAGGCACAAATAAAGGATTATCACAGATAACATGAGCATAACATTCATCCTCCTTTGGTAAGCATGGGGGACAATCAAATAATGTAAGGGATAAAGAGTTACTCTCATTAGAAGGTAGGCATGGGTAGCTAATACATTCTTCCTCCTTTTGTTCATCACTCTCCTCCTCTTTTTCATCTAACGAGCTTCCCATTTCAGCAATTTCTTCTTCCATAAGCTCCTGCAAGGCATTAGTCTCTTCTGTTTGTGGAAAGCGTCTATTAATTTATTCAATAATGTAGCCATTTTCTTCCTTGTAATTATCAAAGCAAAATTTAAATATATCATAAACCTCATATTTATAAGGTGAATCATCAGTATTTTCAAGCAAACTAGCAATTTCAAATGCACCCTTCCAAGCAATAAATTCTTCAATTTTTTCCACATCATAAAAGTCATAATTTCCTTTAACATAAGAAGACATGGTAACATTATCATTATACTCGCATTGAAAAGGGAGGTGTTTATACCTCCTACAGCAACAAGATTTATCAACGCAATAAGTAACATTATAAGTAGAGCACACGTTTCTAGCAATGGTATTCAATTTATCAATTTGTTCCCATAAGAGTTTCCCTTTTTGTGACAAGCGGTGTTCCTTATAATAGTATTTTTGTTTTCTGTGAACCCACCTTGCCAATTAGATTCAGTTTCAAAGAAACCAACCATTGATAGAAAGCATGATAAAGCAAGACAATAACAGACCAACGAAAATAACAACTATAGTAGGAACTAATTTTTTTATATTTTTTGATAAAAAGAACAAGCAAACAAAGCAGAAATAAACTAAGCAAAACAAATAAAACAAAGTAAAGAGATTGGTTATGAGGGACTCCCCTTGTGAAGATGTCCTTGACTCCCCGGCAACGGCACCAGAAAAATACTTGCTGGCTCGTGGTTGATATCGAGCTCGTTGGGGAACCCCAAGAGGAAGGTATGATGAGCACATCAGCAAGTTTCCCTCAGTTATGAAACCAAGGTTATCGAACCAGTAGGAGCAAGGAAACACCTCCAAGGTGTTGTTTTCAACTTGGAATCCTTCACAACACAACCATAGAACTTTGCCCCCAACTGTCACATCCCAAGATTTTCCAAATCTTGTAATGTGAAAATTAAATAAACAAAATAAATCTTTGTTGAAAATCAGGGTGAAAAGAAACTTTTGTTTCTAAAAGGAAACTGAAATCCCATCCTGAACAAACTTTGGCTAAAGTTTGAATTCAACAAATCCAAATCAAGGGAAATGCATTCCTCAATGAATGTATCTGGAAATTGAACACTTGGAACATAAATCCAAATCCCTAAACCCTAATGGAAGGAAATCATTTCCCAAGTTATCTCCAAATCTATGGATTTGATCCATACCAAATTTGACCAATAATAATCACAAGGGATCAAGTAAGACCTTAGAAATTGGTTTCACTTAGTTTGGAACCATAGACAAAATCTTGTGGATACAATAAGATAAGGAAATTGAATTTCCAAAGCCAATAAAGCCCTTACCAAAAGCCATACCAATTGGTGAACAATTATAATCCTAAAGGGATTAAAAAGATAAACATTTAATAAAGGAAAAATAAATTGTTTTGGAAATACTATTTGGATCTTTTAATAAAAGACTTTGTTTTCAAATAAACGATGAGCCAAATTAATTTTGGCCAAACTTTTGTAATAAAATATTTTGTTTTGATAAAATGAGTAAAAGTTTATTTAAATAAAATAATAAGGATTTAAATATCCAATTTTATTTAAGTAAAGGCTTTTCCCATTTTAAATGAACACCAAGTATTTTATTACTACTTTGAAATCTTTTATTAAAAGGTTTTGCTTTGATTAAAATGAGTAAAGGATTATTTAAATAAAATAATAAGGATTTAAATATCCAATTTTATTTAAGTAAAGGCTTTCCCATTTTAATTAAAACACCAAAACTTATTTATTTATTTAAATAAGTTTCCAAGTATTCTTTTATTTTTCAAATAAAACCTTCTGGTTTGGTTTTGAAAATAATTGGATTTCAAATGGAAATTTTATTTAAATAAATCAAACCCTATTTTATTAAATAACTAAAGATCCATTTTATTTAATTAATAAATGGATCCTAAAATAAATAAAAATATTATTTCATTTTGAGATTTGGATTGTGTTAATAAACAGAACCAAATTCAAATGAAAAGTTTGTTGATTGTTTGAATTGATTGAGTGTTGTTTGATTGTTTGAATAATTGATTGAAATTCAAAACAGAAAAGAATAAGAAAAAGGAAAAAATAAAGCAGACAAAAAAAAATAGGAAAACAGACCCAGCCCACTAAGGCCCAGACCAGCCCAGTCTTCTCCCTCTCCCCCGAAGAAACCTTTTCTCACTCAGAAACAGACCCACTGAGCCAATGACAACCAGGACCCACTTCTCCCTCTCACTCACTCGCTGACAACAGACCCCACCTCCTCTTATTTTTCCTCGAACCGTTTTTCTTCACCGCTTAAACAACCCACTGAGACACCGACTGGTGGACCTCCTCCTCTCTCCTTTTCCCACTGACTGGTAGGCCCGCTATCACTATTCATCGTCTCCTTCACCCACCCCGCAGTGACTAGTTCTTCTCTCCTGTTCTGCCGTTGATTTCTCCGGCTTAATTTGTCATAACGCCGAGCCTTTACCTCGCCTTGATCACGCAGATGGAAACGCCAGGGCATCCTCTATATTCCCCTCGACACCCATGTTGCACGCCTTAGGCCGCCTCAATTCCTCCCCGACGCCTCGCTCCGACGATGTTCGGTGGCGATTCAACGAAACCCCCGCCTTGCATCCCTAAGCACCCTAGCAGCTTCTCCACCTCCAGGCGCACCTACTAGTGCATCCAGTTCACTCGCGCGAGCCTCACAGCGTCGGCAAGGACAAGCTCGACTCGCCACCGCCGTCGGCCTCGACTCCGGCAAGCTTTCCCGGTGAGCACAGACTTCCCCACGCCCCTTTTTTTGATGCTCTCTTACTTGCGACCCTCGTGCGCACCTAACCGTGCCTCTCCTTTGCCTTAGCGCGGTCCTAAGCGACGCCAACGACGACAACCCGAGAGCACCACCGCCCGCAACAACTCCGGCGAGCAATCGAGCTCACTCCAGTACGCCCCGCGACAAGAAGACACTACCTCGAGCTTCCCCACGTTCTTGCGAACTCGGTGAGCCTCCCCTTTTCCTCTCTCGCTTCCTGTATCGCCGCCTTCGTCGTCAACCGATCGCTCCGCCGCCGGTAGCCACCGCAGCGCCGCTAGCTTTAGGTCGAGCCTACCGCAGCCGTTCGAACTGGATCGGACGCACTAGATAGATCACTTAACCGCGAAGAGGTACGCGCCCTGTGCCGTGCGATCTAACTTAATCTAACGTTCCATAGAGCCGATCCGGCTGAACCGGTACCGGCCAATCACAGCGCAACGCGTGGCACTAGATCTGTTTAAAAGAGATTTGAAAACAGAAACTTTTGCCATTTTCAAACCCATGTATCTTTTGATCCACACGTCCAAAAGTTACAAATTTTATGTCGTTGGATTAAGCAAGACAAGACCTAACCAACCCTGCCCTTAGTTTAGCAAATAGTATCTGTTAACTTGTTTGATTTTGCAGATTCTTTTGTGTGCTTGCTAACATTAGAAAAATTGTTTAAAAATGATTTTTGAGATCAAACCTTTGCCAATTAGTTTGTTGTGACCTTACTGACCCTAGGAACCAACCCATGTTTTGGAAAATGATTTTTGAAAAGTTTAGAATGGATTAATTGGTTTAGTCCATTTCTAGCTAATTAAAAACCATTGTTTTGTTTATGAAAATGCTTTCATAAAGAAAACTTTGAGAAAATGCTTTGGACCAAACCTACTGACCCAAACACCAAGTTTAGCAATAGCAACTCAATTGGTGAAAACAAAACCTTTGATTTAAAACCATTTCTAGTCAAATAGAAATGTGGTTTCTTATCAAAAATGATTTTGGAAGAAAACCTTTGGAAAATGTTTTGTTTTAAACTCACTAACCCCAAACCCCAAGTTTTGTGAATTGAAAACATACTTGGTGAACCCTATAGGCTAATGCCTTAGTGAAACCCTCTTGCTAATAACTTTGCCACTTTGGTAAATGACCAATTTGGATCTTACAAAGTTTAGGAATCTAATAGAGACCCTCTTTGCAAATGACTTTGCCATTTTGGTAAATGACCAATTTGGAACTTACAAAGTTTAGAAGCCTAGTAGAGATCATCCTTACATTAGAACCAACCTTTGCATGCTTATGCATGACTTAGATCCCATTGCTTTGTGTGTAAAAATTGTTTGTTTGACTTTGGTTTGGAATGTTAGTTGATTTTGTGTTTTGCTTGATTGGTAGATTGAGTTGTACCTTGCTTGATTGAATTGTAGTGACTTGAAGAGTGTGATTGTTGCAAGGACAAGGAGTGAACCTATATCCTCTACCAAAAAGGCAAGTGATGCTTCATATCTTATGTCCCATTATTTTCACTATGCATTAGTGTTTTCTCTAAGTAAAACTTGCATGGTTTTTATTTAGCTAAGTATAGACCTTACTATAGGAAAACCTAGTAGATGAATCCTTAGTAGGATTTTCCTAAGTTAAGAATCCTATTACTATCAAGCTTAGCCTAGCTACTAGAAAACAAGGGTGGTTTATATATATATTCACACTATGGAAAATTATTCTAAGTCTAAAGACTTATGTCTTGTTTAATAAAACAACTAAGTAAATGAATCACCTGGGTGGAATGGAAGGAATGGTTTGTGTTGAGTGGTTCACAAGGCCCATGTTTATGGTTTACCTTAGTGTATCTCACTTGTGGATGGCCACCCAGGAAACAAAGAGATTTGAGATGTCAAATGTTGAGAAGCTTCAAGTGCAACCACTTGGCAATATGGGCTCTGCCATGATCATAGGTTACAAGAACTTAGCCATATGGACAGTTGGTGGTAGTGTTTGATAGGTTGGAACGCGTCCATGATGGTCTAAGGGAAAGCTTCTGAAAGATCTTGTCTTGGGAAACCAAGTCTTGTGGGAAAAGTGCACCACCTCTGCAGAGTGTAAAACCTAAGTACTTAGCCATGTACCTAGTAAAGGACAATTTGAGCATCAAGACATGGAAGCAATCAAGAATCTCATCACTCCAATTTCTAAATTAAAACTTGTGGGTGAACAAGGGTTGTGTGAAATTCTTCAATCTTTGATGGAGAGATGGCTTGGTACAAGGATCTCAAAATCTTAGATTGGGAAAATTGTTTTTGCCAAGAAAATCATCAATCTTTGATTGGTAGATGCCTTGAGAGGATCTTCAGTCTTGATTGGTAGATGCCTTGGTGGTTTTTTTTGTCAAAACAAAACTTAGTATTTTCAAAATGATAGGGAAAAATCTATTTTGAGCAATGCAAGCCTCAACTCCACTTAGCCAAAATGCATATAGATGATAGACTCCACTATACTACCAAAGTATCACTTGCCAATACAATTCAAATGTATTGACCCTTGTGGCTGTAACTTGTAATGTTGCAGGTTTGATTGATTTTAGTGAAGAATGATTGATTGATTAGGATTACAAAGTCTACAACCAACATCTGCCTGTGGCACTTTGAAGATGAAGGACCCACGACTATAGTTATTCCGCTGCAATGTAATGTAATTAGCCAATGAGCTAAGTTTGATGTAATAAAACTATTTTATTCCTAGTTATAAAGTTGTATTATGACCTTTGTTTCTTGATATTACATCTAAACTGTGGATGCTAGCTATTGATCCAGGGACTAGCATTGTAAACACAGGGGACCCTACCTTAATAAAGGCAGGGGATGTTACACCAACTTACAGTGAGGTTGTCAATCTCACCGGTTTTGCTGAAAACAAAGGATTAAACATATTGTGTGGAAGAAAGTAATAGTTTGCAGAAAGTAAATAGAAAATAGTAAAAAGTTATAGATTGATGGTAAAAGAAAGGACCAGGGTCCATAGTTCACTAGTGGTGATTCTCCTTAAGATAGATGACATGTTGGGTGAACAAATTACAACGGGGCAATTGACAAACATCGAGAAAGCATACATGCATATACTAATCATCTTGATTCCTATGAGATTTGATTGGGCATTACAACATTATACATAGACCGTAATCCAACTACATCTATGACTAATATGTAGGGGTTCCGCGTATGAAAACAATAAAGTTTTACCCTACGCTCCTGAACCCCTGATGCTGCCAGGACCTATCTATTAGTAATACAGTAATGGGAGGGGCTTTTCGTGAACTTACCCTTGAAGACCGAAAAGCGTTGTCAATGATCAGGAGACCGTGGTTGATGTAGACGAGCCGAAGCCGGCCTCAAGGTCGTGATGAAGTCCTCGCGCTCCCTTGGCTCCAATGACTTGAGTGCCTCAAGTGTGACACCTCGGGAGGGGGGGGTTACGCACGTCCGGTGCCTGACGATGGCTCCTGCTTCCCCGATCCAGCAGTAGTTGCGGAAGTAGAGCTCCTGGATCTGAATTCCGCAGCGCGACGGCGCTCCGAGGTGAAGATGTCTCTCGTTCGTGCAGTCCGAACTTGGGACCAAGGTCACGAGAGAGAGATAGAGAGAGAAAATATCAATTGGAGGTCCTCCCAAAAGTGAGAAGACCTTTATTGATTATTGTGTGTATTTATCTGGCCAAATACCCCCACTATATATAGGGGAAAAGGAGGTACTACCTCCCTCAAAGTCCTGGGATGGGACTAAAGGAGAGGAGGGGGAGGGGCAACCGCCGACCGGCCCTAGTGGTCCCCACGCAGGGGGGGCTAGGCCTAGCTGGCCACCCCCCCTTGTCCCTTCTCCCTCTCTCCTTTCCCTAATGGGCCCTCTCCCCTCCGAGAATTGGCCCATTAAGCCTTTTGACCTTTTAAATTGATTTTCTCTTTATTAAATAATTATGAATAAATGGTTAAATCAACATTTAACATTCATTCACATATTATTCAACCTCTATGGTTATGGAACACTTCCACCTCCACTCTGGACATCCTCCAGACTTACCGAAACCCTTCCGGTTTTCTCTCTACAATTCTTCGGTGATTCTACCGATCCTATGAACACTCTCTATGCATCATAAAGCCCTTAAGCGTGATACCCCACGGTTCAGGAACACTCCAGACATGGTCGGGACACTCCCGCACCAATGATCAACAGAGGGACCTGGATGGCCATGTGACCCCTGTGCGTTCCACGAAGATCTTTCGTCGTTTGAACTGGGACAGTCGTGTCTTATTCCCTTTGTCTCTTGATACTTGCATTGCTTGAGATCAGATCAATGACATCACCATGTCGTGTTCAATCTCGTTACCGAACAATGCTACTTGACTCGTTCCGACAAGTGATATCCATGTGATCAAATCACACGCTACACAGCTATTGGATATAACCTCTCCGAGTGGGCCCTTGAGTATCTTCCCGTCACATGGATGGACAAATCCCGCTCTTGACATATATTGCCTCTACGGTTTCCTCCGAGTACCTGAACACACCTTTATAACCACTGTATTACCAAGTGGCGCTTGATGCTATCAAAGCACTCTCAGGAGACAATGATTGATATAGCCTCACGGTCTAAGGAATAGTCTACGAGGATCCATTTCTAATCATCGTAACTTGAACTTGGTGACATGATTGGGTCATGATGTTTAGGTTGGGTATTGGTTCATCTTCTCATTCTCAGAATGAGTTGACTCCATTTCCAACTAGCATAAATGCCACATGATCAGGAAACATGATCATCTGTTGACCAATGAACTAGTGACTAGAGTTTCACTGGGAACCCCTGGTTGTTTGTATATCACATGTGTATTGATGTTTCCACTCAATACAGTTATAGCATGATATAAAACTTAATCATAAACTATATGAAATATGGTAATAGTCCTTATTACTATTTGTCTCGAGGGCATATTTCCAACAGTCTCCCACTTGCACTAGAGTACAAATATACTAGATGCATTTGTTCTTAATCATTGGCACCATATATCCGGTAACCTGAACATGCTTGCTCATGGAAGAGGTTGAGTCTTGGGCCTGTACTTTATAGTCCCAAATCCTTTGCAACTCACTAATGTCACCTTGATTGACATTAATACTTTATCATCACATGATAACATCTGTGTGTATGCATCATCGCTATGGCAGCAGAATGAGGCCTGATTCTAGGAGCCTACAGTGACTTTAGATCAACCGCGAGGGCTTTCTCATGGGCACTATGCCCTGGGACACATCATTCTACGTTAAAAGCAAACTAGCCCCGCCATATCATTATACATCACTTTAGATGGTACCCTTATCTATTATTAGAAATGTATTCATCGAAACACTAGTGCACTCAGTGCAACTTTCGATGTTCCTACTTGACTTCAATCAGTATTTACAGGAGTTTCCAACATATTCCCTTATAACATACCCTTTATGTTTTAAGATATGTCATCCTTTATGGACTTGGAAAACATGTCTGCGGTTCTCTATTAGACACTGCGGACAAACTTAGCTCAACGTTTCATGATTCAAACTTAATCACTTTCAAACATTCCTTATTGGATCATATATTATGTTAAGTTACCATCATGGTTTTCTAAGATAGAACCTGTGTCTCAACATAGTGGATGATGATCATCCTTTTCTTTCTTTCAACCATTGATGTTCAAATTAATACTACTCCTAATTTGAGTTATTAAGGACCAGTTCCTTAATGAACTTCTATTCTGAAACCCTTTTCAGAATCCCTTAAGGAATACTACATAATATCATAATACACTTATTATCAACTTCTACACCTTATAAATCATTATTTATTGGTACTTGCGCTTTTATTCTTAACATACTTAAGAATAACTCCTATAAGCTCCCACTCAAAATATGTTCCTACCATATTTGGGTATGAGTCAGTACTCTTACTCAAACTATGTTCCTACATATTTGAATTTGAGACTTATATTACTCCCACTCAAAAATATGTCATTTACATATTGTTTTAGGAAGACTTTCATAGCTCCCACTCAATTTCATGCAAATTGCATATCCACTCACTATTTTGAACAATTTCAAAATCCTTTGATCAAATATCAGACTTGCAGTTTTACTATGAGATACTAGTACTTTTACTAGTTTTAAATCCACTGGATATTAAGCACACATGAATCAAATTCATTTGAATTAGTCCAATACTTAACAAATTGTGCCTTTGTCATTCACCCCTTTTCCACTTTGGCTTTGCAGTCATTTGGGAAAATTCAAGTAACCCCTTTAACTTGTGAGATTTAGCAACGAATTGCTTTCTAATCTCAAGTGAATTTTGCTTTTATGATTTCTCATAATTCTAGTTTACCATTATTTCCTTAGTAGTTCGTAGGTATGTCATATTCCAAGAATCATGAAAAACGATTCACAGATGTCTCCATACAAGATATGGATTACATTTTGAATACTACTTCATGTAGTGAAAACACTAGTGGGAAAACACAATGATCATTATCATTGATTCTTTCCTTTGTGAAGAGAATCGTTCAGGAACATTTTCCGTTGCGCTTCTCAACACTCTGATGCATGGATTTGGATCCTCATCGTGTTTTACACTATCTTCCATTTGCTTTATAATTGAGAAATATCACTGAATGCGAACTTTCTAAAAAATGTACCAAAATCCAACCAATACAAGTTTTGCTTCTCTTTTGGTTTCAACTATGGATTTCATATTCAAAGTTTCCAATGAATACTCTACAAGGACTTATTCGCTATTGTTTTGGTTATATCTAATAACCCCAAAACTTTTACGATGATCCATACTAGATATGGAGCCGTTTTCACGAATTCAAATGGTACACTATATATTCTAATTGAGTGCTAACTATTTCTTAACTAATGGTCTCTACATATACACTACAACGATTTATTTGGTGCCATCTATTTACCCACTTTGATATCTAATATCACATTGTGATGCTTTGCATTTTGGCGTTTCAAAACGCTTTGCATTTCACAATTACTTTTATGCCATTCTTTATAAAGTCGAATTTCATTACTATTGATCAAATCAGAGTAATTAGATTCTCTTTTATATTTATACCCTTGTATTGATGAAACACTTTGACCAAATCAAATAGTTTCATATTCATGTTTCCTTTGGTAAACTTCTTTACACAATTAAACAATCATAATGATAATTACCATTTCGTTAAATCATAATACATCGAATATGTATTTACTTTTAACATTCATTAAACACATTGTATTCAATTAATACACGATGTTCAAGTTATTTTGCCAAACTTAAGCATGATTTATATGTGATAAGAAATCGAATGACTTTCACATATCATCATTATAACTTTGAATTTGAACAATAGTTTTCATTCTGTAATGAAATATCATTTAAGTTGGGTATTTTAGGCATTTCGATATTTTACAAATGTTCATGCATTATCAATTAGTTTCAAACAACAAGGATAATTCACATATAATCAAACAAGATATGAACATGAATAGAAATCATTCATAAAAGTGGAACAACCGTTTGTTACAATCTCATATGAATAACCGTCTCACAAAGTGTGAGACACACTAAAGAAGTTCATAATATTTTGATTACAATAATCATCCTAAAACATAAACGAAATGATAAATGTTGAGGGAGAGTGTCGTCGGCCATCATCATCATGCTCGCCATCAACACGCAACGTCACCTCCTCTCCAGCAAGCACCTCTCATGTAGAAGGACCTATTTTCAGCAAAACAGAACAAGTATCAAATATACTTAACACTGCAAATGTGTTTGCAAGATTATAACATTTATAAAATTGTATATCAAATATATACCTTTGTCACTGATGACCTCAGTGACAACGGGTTCAACCACCACATCTCTGAAATGTGATATGAACTCGTGGAAATCCCGTGTTTCCGCATCGCCTCTCATAATGGGAATCCTAACTTCTGCTTGGAAGCTTGGTGGCAGCGACCGCAGCACAACTCCTATTGCAAAAGAGCTTGCGAACCAGTTGTCCAGGAAGGATGCCAGACTCATGTATGCATCATATATGCTTAACAAGTGATCATCTAGTGAGGAGCCTTCCTCCACCTTTATGGAGAGGAAGTCCTCCATTAGCTCATACTCCCATATGCGCACTTGTTCCATGAAATGCGATCTTAGATGTGCCATAACCATTCGGGGATTAAGACTTCCCACCATCAGCCATAGCCCATCTTCCATCCTAAGGCGCATCGTTACTGATATGAGTGTGGCCATCACACGACGACGGCAGCGGAGATCCCGCTGCTCCTGGGTATCATGACAATAGGGTGGCTCCAAGTACATCTCGCAGATCATGTAGTCAGCCACTTTGTTCTCACCAAGGAGATCATAAAGGTGCATGACCCATGCAGAAAAGTTGGATCCATCTAACTTGAGCTTTTCTCCTTTTAACCAATTGTCCATGGGGAAGGTAATCTCGGGGAAAACCATTTTCTACATATATAATTGCAAAAGGAATTTAGACTAAGTTTATAATTAAATGAGTTAATAATAACTCCACTCAGAAACACCTTGATGACCCACAAGTATAGGGGGTGTATCGCAGTATTTTCGATAAGTAAGAGTGTCGAACCCAACGAGGAGCAGAAGATGCTGGCTAGTGGTATGGATCAGGAATTCTCTGTAAATACTTAGCAAACGGATTTTTAGGGGTTTTTGATATAGCAAGTAAACAAAGTACGAGTAAATAAAAGGCAGTAATAATAAATGCAGCAAGTGGCCCAATCCTTTATGCAGCAAAGGACAAGCCGGTTGTATTACTTAAGATGACCAAACATTCTCGAGGACACATGGGAAGACTGTCAAGTGCTTTCGCTTCACATAGTTGATTAATCTTCTTTAGCTTGCTAAGTGTTGTGTGGGTGAACCTGTGCTAATGTACCGACCTTCCTAGGACTAATACATACTTGTGATTATACCCCTTGCAAACATCCATAAGTACAAGAAATTAATTAAGGTAGAAAACTAACCACAACTTTAAACTCTAAGACCCTTACGTGCCCTTGTGCAATGGTTTCCTAACGGGGGTTCAGGTTTCTGTTACTCCGACAACCCCTACGATTAGTATCCAAATACGCAATGCATTCCCCTAGGCCCATATAGGTGAAGTGTCATGTAGTCGACGTTCACATGACACCACTAGAAGAAGTACACCACAACTTAAATATCAAACTATTGAATCTTTCTCAACACAACTCCACTACTAACGGCATGACTTCTCCCATGTCCTCAAGAACAAAACAAACTACTCACAAGACATCATATGGATCATGATCAGAGATGGAATAATGATGTATAACAATCTGAACATAAACAATAATTCAATGGTTCACTCAATAGCATCAAGTACAAAGAGTAATCAACACTGGGAAAGTTTCCCCTAAGAACCAATGCAAGATTCAACCAATTGTTACAGCAATATGGAGATGGTGCTGAGGGTGCTGATGGTGATTGATACGTCCATTTTGCATCACTATTCTATGTCTTAATTCACTATTGTTCATTGATATATTTCGTATTGAGAGGTGATACTTATGTTATTTCATCTGTTTTTGCATGGTTGATGACTTTTGGAGCTTGGACCGCTACAGTCAGGATTCTGATGGAAAAGGTGTTGTTTGGAGGCAAAATTCACGAAGATCATAAAATCTGGGAAAATATACGGAAAATTCTATTTTTCCAGAAGACTCAGGATGCCAGAAGATGGAGTGGAGGTGGGCCACAGGGGGCCCACACCACCCCATGGCGCGGGCAAGCCTAGGCCGGGCCTGGGAGTGGTGTGGCCGCCCTGGCCCACTCTAGCCTCTCCCCTCTGGCGTATATCATACCCACGAAACCCTAAGACTCGAGGAGAGACCACAGGAAGATTTCGCCGCCTCTGCAGGGCGGAAAATAGCGAGAGAGAAAGATCTCTCCGGCAGACAGATTTCTGCCGGGGGAATTCCTTCCCGGAGAGGGGCGATCGTCGCCATCAATACCACCATCAAGATGGACTTCATCGGGATCATCATCATCATCATCAACACCCTCATCACCATCTCCATATTGCTGTAACAATTGGTTGAATCTTGCTATAGTTCATAGGGGAAACTTTCCCGGTGTTGATTACTCTTTGTAGTTGATGCTATTAAGTGAACCATTGAATTATTGTTTATGTTCAGATTGTTATACATCATTATTCCATCTCTGATCATGATCCATATGATGTCTTGTGAGTAGTTCGTTTTGTTCTTGAGGACATGGGAGAAGTCTTGTTGTTAGTAATGGAGTTGCGTTGAGAAAGATTCAATAGATTGTTATTTAAGTTGTGGTGTACTTCTTCTAGTGGTGTCATGTGAACGTCGACTACATGACACTTCACCTATATGGGCCTAGGGGAATCCATTGTGTATTTGGCTACGAATCGTAGGGGTTGCCGGAGTGACAGAAACCTGAACCCCTGTTAGGAAACCATTGCACAAGGGACGTAAGGGTCTTAGAGTTTAAAGGTGTGATTAGGTTTCTACCTTAATTACTTTCTTGTACTTACGGATGTTTGCAAGGGGTATAATCACAAGTATGTATTAGTCTTGGATGGGGCGGTACATTAGCACAGGTTCACCCACACAACACTTAGCAAGCTAAAGAAGATCAATCGACTATATGAAGCGAAAGCACTTGACAGTCTTCCCATGTGTCCTCGAGAACGTTTGGTCATCTATAGAAATACAACCGGCTTGTACTTTGCTGCATAAAGGATTGGGCCACTTGCTGTATTTATTCTTACTATCTTTCATTTACTCGTACTTTGTGTACTTGCTTTATCGAAAACCCCTAAAAATCCGTTTGCTAAGTATTTGCAGAGAATTCCTGATCCATACCACTAGCCTCCTTGTTGGGTTTACTTATCGAAAATACTGCGATACACCCCCTATACTTGTGGGTCATCAAGACTATTTTCTGGCGCCGTTGCCGGGGAGTGAAGCGCTATTGGAAAGTGGAACTGGTAAATGAAACTTCTACTGTGAGTATTGTTTACTTCTGCTAGTTGCTTTATTTTCGTTATGGATAATTCGCTGAGTTTCTTATTTGGTAATGCTACTACCACTGCTAAGGTAGTAGATAAGCCACCACCTGCTGAAAAAGATGTTTTCAAAATACCTACAAGAATTATTGATTGTGTTATGGATAACTACTATGTTGGGGATGGAACTGTCCATCCTGGTGATCATGTACTCTTTATACACGAATTATGCAGGTTGTTCAAGTGTGCAGGTATTACTACAGATCAAGTTAAGAAGAAGTTATTCTCATTATCACTGAAAGGAAGAGCTGAGGAATGGTATAAGCTACTGAAGAATGGTCAAGCTCTAGAATGGGAGGAAATAGTGCCTCTTTTTTATTCAAAGTTTTATCCTCCTAGTGAGATTCATAAAGATCGGAATCAAATATACAACTTTTGGCCTCTTGATGGAGAGAGTACAGCTCAAGCTTGGGGGAGATTGAAGTTACTAATGCTCAAATGTCCCATTCATGAGCTCCCCAACAATATTATTATCAACAACTTTTATGCAAGGCTCCCTCTACACGATAAAGATTTATGGGATGCTTCTTGTGCTGGATCATTCACTCGCATGGAAGAAGAAGCTAAATGGGACCTTCTAGACCGTATTCAAGACAATGCTGAAGCTTGGGAAAATAACAAAGGTAGAAAGTCAGGTATAAATCATGATTATGAATGCATTGAATCTTTTATGGGAACTGATGACTTTCAAAATATTAAAAATGCTTATGGTTTAGACTCTCAAGCTATTGCTTCTTATTTTAAGGCCTTTGCTTCTTATATTGAAGTGCCTAAAAAGAAGTGGAATAAGTATCATGAACCTTATAAAGATATTGCTAAGGGTGTTCCTGCAAGAAATACTGAAGTTTATACTGCTAATCATGTTTTAGCTGAACCTTATATTGAGAAAATGCCTTTCCCAGCTAAGGTAAAGGAACATTCTATGATGGCTAGTATGGTAGATGAAAGTATGAATAAAGCTGTTGAACCTGATAAACAAATGGTTGATGAACCTATTATAGCAAATGTGAAAGACTTTGTTGCTAAATATGAAAAAGAGGGACACACTATCCTTTGTAAGGATACCTCTAATATTGTTTCACATAGTAGTGTTATGAGAGCTAGTATTCCTGTGTTTTCTATTAGAATAAGTGATCGTTGCTATGATGTTCCTTGTGATAGCTATATTGTTAAGTTTATGCATGATACTGAAAGTTATTATGAGAGAGGGAAAAGTGTTCTTATGTATCTCAATAATATCAAGTTTCCTCGTTTTATGCTGAAAGTTTTTATGTTGCACTTCTTTTGCCTTCTTATGCAAGTTGCCTTTGGTTTCAATAACTTGTTTGTTTACAAAATCCCTTGCATAGGAAGTGGGTTAGACTTAAATGTATGTGTTTTTGCTTCTTAATGCTCTCTTTCACTTCAATTCATATCCCTATATGAGCTTCTTCAAAATTATCATGCCCATCTTAATGGCTATAAAGAAAGAGCTTTATGGGAGACAACCCAATTTGTTTTTGCTTTCAGTTTGTTTTTGTTTCTTTGAGTCTTGGAAGTTATTACTTCGGTAATAACCGCTCCTTATCCGTTTTGTTTGGTTTTTGTGTCAAGATCAACCTCTAATGAGAGAGAAGTAATATTTGGGGAAGTTGCTGTCCCGAAACAGATTTTTGTGCTTCACCGTAAAAATTCGTGAGAGATCTCTGTATGTCGGACTGAGCTGTAATTTTGTGTGCTTCTGCCCCAGGTTGTTATTTAACTTTCGTTAGATTTGCACTTTTTGATTTGAGCAACAGAAGATTTTTGAAAAATTTGATCTTTACCTGCTGGTCTATTTTGACAGATTTTGCCAATCTTGCATTTGCTTCTTTATTCGATTTCCTTTTTGAATTCTTTTTGGGCTTTCAGAAGGAGTTGCTACAGTAGCTTTTGTTTAGATGGTTTTCAGTTGAAGTTGGACTCGAAAGGTTTTATCACTTCACTTATACTAATGTTGCTAATGAGAACTGTGTGAAGTTTTGTGTGAAAGAAATTTCCAGGAAGTGGAGACAATGGTGTAATAAGGAAGAGAATGGTTTTATGACTCAAGTAATAAGTGTATGAAGATGAAGATATTGATGATTCAAGTGATGACTCCGGAAGGATCCACTAAATACCAAATTCAGAGACCTGCAGAGTCTGTTTTCATCTAAGTAACAGTTCTGGTAAGAAAAGTTCCGTGAAAATACAATCCAACTATATTTTTGCAGTTTTCAGTCAATAAGGAAAGCTAGGAAGCGAAAAAGGGACGGAACCGGAGCCGGGGTGGCCCACACCACCCCATGGCGCGGGCCCTCCCCTGGCCGCGCCACCTGGTGGTGAGGCCACCCAGGACTCCGACTCCGACTCGTTTTCTTCCAGTACCTTCCTTTTTGATATGAAACTTCATAATATATAACCCCCGGATCCCCCGAGGTCCGTATATCGTGTTTTCGTCGTGTTTTTGTTTCGATCTGTTTCTGCCAGGACATACTCTTTGAAAGTTTAGAAGCACAATGGTGTCTGCCAAGGATAAAGGGAAGGAGCCCATGGAGGAAGACCTCCAAGACCCCGGGAAGGAGAAGGAGATCAAGAGTGAAGGTGAAGAGGAGCAAGGCCAACACCCGCATACCGGCACTACCACCATTGGAGTGGTGGCGAACCCTGCCAGGATCAGAAGGACGGCACGGATGTCAACTGGAGGGAAGCCTCCGCGTCACTGCTTGGCACCACGGACACCTTCTCCGAACACCAAGAATACCTTCCATACCTTTACCCATAACCATGCAGGAAAAGAAGACTCCAAGTGGGAAGAATGGAAAAAGAATCACAAGAGCTGGGATCCACAAACTGAAATGATTATGGGCCGTATTGAGCACAACTCGGAGTTGATTCGTACTCTCACCTTCGAGATTGAGGACTTTGGGAAATTGATCAAAGAGCTCATCAAGAGGATACCACCACCGAAGGAGTAATTCTTCATCAGGTTTGGCATCCCCTTGGTTTGTTCCAAGCTTGGGGGAGTGTCACGGTATCATATCACTATCTTCTATCTTTTTACCTTATTAGTAGAGTCATATCATGAATAGAGGAGTTATTTTGTAGTATGGTTTGCATTATGGAAGTGTCCCCTCTCTCGTTAGATATGTATCCCTTGGTGTGACTTTCCGTTATGGAATATTAATGAGAAGTTCTATCATTCACTCTTTTGCATAGCTTATATTAGTTTTCAATTCGTGGTTATATGATTGATCTTGTTGTTAGTATTGGTAGCACTTTGGGATCATTGAGTTAATTTAGTTGGTTTTGGCAAACCTGGCTCGGTCAGTAGAAACACCTTTTTGAGAGTTGAAAAGAAAAAGATAGAAGTACTCTAAAGAAAAATAATTTCATCATCTTTCTTTCTTGATTTGCTCATAAGTCTAGTATTCTCTAGTTAAGATCTTTTGTGCTTCCAAGGAAGATTGCATGTGTGTCTTTATCATTTGTATGTTTGTTTGTTTCCTTCAACTCTTGTACTTGCTACCCAGCCTTGCTAGCCAAAAACCTGTACTGAGAGGGTATTCTTCTCGTGCATCCACCTCCTTTAAACCAAAACCTTTGCCATTTGTGTCCACCATACCTACCTAGTAGCATTATTGCTATTCCAAGTAAATTCTTGTTTTATCTACCTCCCAGATTAAACTTGTTATGTGAAAATTAGTGATTAAAGCTCTCACGAACTTGATGGCACACTTTACTTCCTTGCATTTAATAAACTTGAACCATTGGGTCCTTCTTTGTTGCGTATATGCTTGCGCTTTATGAGTTGAAGTTAGCCGAACCATGTATCATGGGGACCGCTTTCAACACTTCATTGGTACTTGTACCTAGTTGATATCATGTTCTTTTGCTTATGGATCCCGGCGGTGTGAAATAAAAGTGGAACTTGTAAGATCATGGAGTTTATATGTGTGTTACAAAAACGCCTGGGCTGCTAGCCTAAGCCATGCTTAATCATGGTGGAAACTTGCAGCATAAATATAGTGAGCATTCTATGAAGCATCCTCAATAAAAACCTATGCAAATAGCAAATAAAAAGATCGCTGAGATGCTCACTGTCTGCTTGCCTTGTCATTTTGATTATGGGATAGCTCCTGTGTCATGTGCAAGGGGTACCCTGTTGGCGGTTCTCAATGATACGCATGTATTTACAATGACAAGAGATTGCTTGTGACTGAAGTTGAGTAGCATGAGGATCGGTACTCATAAGTAAGGGGCATGAGATTTCAACTTATAACTTGTCAAGCATATCCTCTTAGTTGTGTCACTTTAACCTTAATCACCTAAAGATGCCTATGATAGGGGCAATGAGAGCTGAAAGCTAGTAAGTATCATAATTTTTGGGGACTCTTTATGAGACTTGTAATCCCCGCTTCCCTCTTTGATGGACCTTTCTTTTACTTTATAGTTGAGTCAGTAAACCCATTCCCTTCTATCTCAGCAAGTATTTTGAGTTGATGTGTTTCATTCATTCATATGATGATTTATGCATTCATGTTTCTTATGTTCCTTGTTTTGCACATTGCTCTTATCTTGATGTTTACTACTTTGAAAGCTATCATTGAAAAACCAGTTATTTGTGAACTCCAGCAAATTATCAACTATTCTTCGACCAAGACCTAAGTTTGCCATTACCAATTATGATTTACTCTATGTATCTTTATTGTGTTTCCTTTACTCATTGCAAGTTGAGTTATATAACAGTGGGTTGTCTTCTATTATGATCTATGTTTTTGATGAATGTGATGCTTCTTGTCCGTATTATTTTATCGAATATTCACTCCATAAACCTGAGGCCATGTTTATTGAGCTCAGTTTCGCTTGGGGACAAGCGAAGTCTAAGCTTGGGGGGAGTTGATACGTCCATTTTGCATCACTATTCTGTGTCTTAATTCACTATTATTCATTGATATATTTCGTATTGAGAGGTGATACTTATGTTATTTCATCTATTTTTGCATGGTTGATGACTTTTGGAGCTTGGACCGCTGCAGTCAGGATTCTGATGGAAAAGGTGCTGTTTGGAGGCAAAATTCACGAAGATCATAAAATCCAGGAAAATATACGGAAAATTCTATTTTTTCAGAAGACTCAGGATGCCAGAAGATGGAGTGGAGGTGGGCCATAGGGGGCCCACACCACCCCATGGCGCGGGAAGGCCTAGGCCGTTCCTGGGAGTGGTGTGGCCGCCCTGGCCCACTCCAACCTCTCCCCTCTGGCGTATATCATCCCCACGAAACCCTAAGACTCGGGGAGGGACCACAGGAAGATTCCGCCGCCTCTGCAGGGCGGAAAACACCAAGAGAGAAAGATCTCTCCGGCAGACAGATTTCTGCCGGGGGAATTCCTTCCCGGAGAGGGGAGATCGTCGCCATCAACACCACCATCATGCTGGACTTCATCGGGATCATCACAACCATCATCACCATCAGCACCCTCATCACCATCTCCATATTGCTGTAACAATTGGTTGAATCTTGCTATAGTTCATAGGGGGGACTTTCCTGGTGTTGATTACTCTTTGTGGTTGATGCTATTGAGTGAACCATTGAATTATTGTTTATGTTCAGATTGTTATACATCATTATTCCATCTCTGATCATGATCCATATGATGTCTTGTGAGTAGTTCGTTTTGTTCTTGAGGACATGGGAGAAGTCTTGTTGTTAGTAGTGGAGTTGCATTGAGAAAGATTCAATAGATTGTTATTTAAGTTGTGGTGTACTTCTTCTAGTGGTGTCATGTGAACATCGAATACATGACACTTCACCTATATGGGCCTAGGGGAATGCATTGTGTATTTGGCTACTAATCGTAGGGGTTGCCGGAGTGATAGAAATCTGAACCCCCGTTAGGAAACCATTGCACAAGGGACGTAAGGGTCTTAGAGTTTAAAGCTGTGGTTAGGTTTCTACCTTAATTACTTTCTTGTACTTACGGATGTTTGCAAGGGGTATAATCACAAGTATGTATTAGTCTTGGATGGGCCGGTACATTAGCACAGGTTCACCCACACAACACTTAGCAAGCTAAAGAAGATTAATCGACTATATGAAGCGAAAGCACTTGACAGTCTTCCCATGTGTCCTCGAGAATGTTTGGTCATCTATAGAAATACAACCGGCTTGTCCTTTGCTGCATAAAGGATTGGGCCACTTGCTGCATTTATTCTTACTATCTTTCATTTACTCGTACTTTGTGTACTTGCTTTATCGAAAACCCCTAAAAATTCGTTTGCTAAGTATTTGCAGAGAATTCCTGATCCATACCACTATCCAGCACCTTCTGCTCCTCGTTGGGTTCGACACTCTTACTTATCGAAAATACTGCGATACACCCCCTATACTTGTGGGTCATCAAGACTATTTTCTGGCACCGTTGCCGGGGAGTGAAGAGCTATTGGAGAGTGGAACTGGTAAATGAAACTTTTACTGTGAGTATTGTTTACTTCTGCTAGTTGCTTTATTTTCGTTATGGATAATTCGCTGAGTTTCTTATTTGGTAATGCTACTACCACTGCTAAGGTAGTAGATAAGCCACCACCTGCTGAGAAAGGTGTTTTCAAAATACCTACAAGAATTATTGATCGTGTGGCCCCCTGTGGCCCATCTCCACTCCCTCTTCGGGCAACCTTCGTCTTCTGGAAAAATAGGATTTTCCGTATATTTTCCCGGATTTTCTGATCTTCGCGAATTTTGCCTTCAAACAACACCTTTTCCATCAGAATCCTGACTGCAGTGGTCCATGCTCCAAAAGTCATCAACCATGCAAAAACAGATGAAATAACATAAGTATCACCTCTTAATATGAAATATATCAATGAATAACAGTGAATTATGACATAGAATAGTGATGCAAAATGGACGTATCACACCTATCTTGTTGGGGGGATACCCCCGGGTAGGGTCACACCAGGGTATAAAGGCCGAGTTAGCCGAGGTACGGCAAGGTCAAAGCGGATGATGGCCGAGTCACCTCAAGGCAGTCCGAATCTTGGGGTAACCCGGACCAGGGGATGTCCACCTAACTGGGTCACATCCGACTTATATCGTAAGTCGGTAGGATGAATCTAACTTGTATGCAGGAACAGGTGTGGCCGGATCAACTAGGTACGATTCGGGTTATATCAAGCTTGTAGGAGAAGGAAGGTATCTCGCTGGTCAAAGATGACCACTGTACGCAGAGCGTGAGCGAAGCGGACAGAGGCAGGACCACCGAGGCATGGCCGACAAAGGTGACGATGCCAATGTCGGATGACGCGGGCGCCGCAGAGGCTCACGTAGCCTCTGCATGGATGACGCAGGGGAAAAGTGACCCGGCCGGCTTACTATTTTGGGAGGAGGCATATACCTTGGAATATGCCTCCACGTATGCCCTAATTAGAGACCTAGCCACCCCTATATAAGGAGGGCTAGGGCCTCTATAGAAGGGGTTGGTCTTTGGAGGTTATGTTCTTCTAGCAAGTGACTGAGGGCTGGCTAGTGGTGAGAGTAAGAGAGTTCTTTCTTCCTCCTCTCTCCAATACAGCTCAAGGAGCACTTGTAATCTGTGAAGGTGAATCAAATACCAAACTTTTGTGTGTGGAACCACCACACTATCCCTCCCTGGATTCTCCTAGTGCATTTAGTCCCCACCTTTAGCCTATCCATGGCATCTGCCGTGACACCACCACGACAGTTGGCGCCGACCGTGGGGCTAGCGGTGCTAGCAGGGCTCAAGATCCGGACGGGAAGCCTCATCGGCACCGGCGAACGCATCGTCTCCGGGCTTGTTCAGCGCTTTGGAGCGCTGGACTTTGTCAGCGACAACGCTGGCTACTTCGGCAAGCGCCCTCTTCCGTGCAACGGCCTCTTCGTCAAGCTCGGCGCGCAAAAGGTCTACGTTGCTGTTGATGTGTCATGCGTTCACCCACGGCACGTCGTCGAAGGAGGCGAGCCACCCCTTAGCGTGGTTCACGGGGCGCGTATCACTCGCTCTCTGGACCGTGCTGAGGTGATGATGACTGCGCCTGGTGCTGGCGCAAGCAAGGATCCGGCACCAGATCCGGAGGTAACGCCTAAGGCACCGAGGAAAAGTAGAGGTCCTCCACTAGAGAGGCCAGAGAATGTGCTGCAGCAAGCGATGGATAGCTTGGCAAACCATGTAGCAGCAGCGGTAGATCTGGCTCAGGCACAGGATGAGCTAGAGGAAACTAGGCAAAAAATACTAGAGGGTGCAAAAAAGATAGCTGCGGCTCAGCAGTCATTGAACATGACGCTGCGTGAGTATGCAAAGGCAAATAAGGTAGATGTTGTAAAAGTGAAGGGGAGAAATCTCATGAGTGAAATGAACAGAGAGGGTGATACCAGGATTGAGGAATCAGAAAACTGTTTGTCCGTGGGGCTGCTGAAGTATAGTACCCCGGCAAAGAACCTCAGGGCAGCAGATGCAGCTGCATCTGAGTTAGAAGGTCTGACGGGTGAAGCCCGCCAAAGACAGCAGGATAGGGTCAATGAGTTGGTTCGGATCGCGAACAGGCAAAATAAGAAATTGCTCAGGGCTAACCCGGAGAGAGCTTGGGCCTCCAAGATCGTTCATTCGGCGGTGGGTAACCCAGAGAAATCCGCTGGAGCCGCATCGTCTACTCATGGTGGTCCTAGAAGGGAAGAGGTCGTAACTTCGGCCAGGAGGAATAAGCAGATAGTCCCATATGACCCGGCAAGGGCAGGGAAAGGAAAAGAGGTGCAGAGAAATGAGGATCGAAGGAGTGTGAGCCGAGGTGAAGCTGGCCGAGGTAACCGCGACCAAGGCAATGCCAGTCAAGGGAATGTCATGGCAATGCCGACAGCGAAATCGGCAAAGGTGGACAACGGCAACAACGGAATATACCAAGGCAAGAGCAAAGTGCCGGCCGAGGTATGCAATAGAGAGGTTCTCCACGAGATCAAGACCAATATAACGATGGTGATTCGAAAATGGTGAACGCGGGATACCCAAGACCGGACTATCATGTGATAGGGTCAAGATTGGGAAGCAGGGATTTGATGCCTGATGACGCCAGGCTAAAACTGGATCGGCTGTATAGGTCGGAGCAAATTGAATGTCAAGGTCCACCGGGTCCAGCATGTTTTGGGCCCCGGATCATGAAAGAGCCTCCGGTACCTAACTTCTAGTTACCTAGAGGCACAAAGACGTATGACGGCAGTACTAAGCCGGAGGATTGGTTGATAAACTATGCAACTGCTGTGAAAATTGCTACAGGCAACTTGAGATGGGCTGTGAGATACGTACCCCAGATGTTGGAGGGGCCAGCGAGGGTATGGCTAAACAATTTGCCGCTCGGAAGTATCAACTGTTGGATCGATTTTTAGGAAATGTTTGTCAGCAATTTCTCAAGTACGTATCAGAGGCCAAATAGGCCACAGACCCTAGCAATGTGCAAACAGAGACCAAATGAGATGGACCGGGAGTTCTTAACCCAGTGGCGTATCGTGCGAAACTCATGTGAGGGTGTGATCGAGTCACAGGCCATAGCATGGTTTGCGCAAGTATGCAGATATGCAAGCATGTTGTGGCAAAGATTGCAAAGGGATACGCCAACTACATTGGCAGAGACGATCAGGATTGCTGATTCATACGCCTTGGGTGATCCGACTCAGCCTAGGCTCGTGTCGAACGAGGCAAACGAGGAATACTACCAGAGAGATGGAGTCGGGTCATCTCGGAGGAATGACTACCGCGGTAAAAGAAGAGATGATAGACCGGATTAACGATACAGTTTGCAACAAGTTGCTGCTGTGAATCAAGATCAGCCCGGAGCAGGGGTAATCAACGTCAGAAAACTGGAGGGCAACAATGGACACCGAGGAATGATGGCAAGAAAACTTGGACGCCAGAGCAGAAGAAATAGTGGCAAGAAAAAAAGGACCATCTGAGGTATACATACGAGTCGATGCTGGATCAGCCGTGTAAATTTCACACGCCAAATCCGAGTAACCCAGCGGGTCATACAACAAGGCAGTGTGAGTGGATGCGTAAGATAGAACAAGGTGGTTCAGGGAATGCTCAGGCACCTCGGAATGATCAACCTCGGCAGGAGTTACCCCGGCAGCAATTGCTCTCTAGAGCGAACACGCAACAGCTAATGTTGCCTCCCCCTCCGCCGAGGTATGACAACCATGAGAGAAGGGATGCGGTGCATCAGGTGGAAAACCAAAATCAACCGGATCAGAGGTACCCCGGAAACGAGGGGAGGAATGAGTACAGAGAGCATCATCAGAGTTACTGTGTATTCACCATAGAGGAAACAGACAGAAAGAGCTTGCAGCGCCGACACATGGAGGTGGACACGGTAATGCCAGCAGTGACGAGGTATATGCCTTGGTCGGACCAGGAAATTACCTGGAGCATCAAAGATCATCCCAAGCTTATGCCAAGTCTTGGTTCGTATGCACTAGTGCTGGATCCGACATTCATTGGGCCTAACATCAATGTGAGGTTCTCCAAGGTGTTGATTGACAATGGAAGTAGCATCAACATCATGTATGCAGATACAATGTGCAAGTTGGGTATCTCAGAGAACATGCTCCAGGCTACAAGGACAACTTTCCATGGCATTGTGCTAGGCATTTCTTGTGAGCCCATAGGCAAGGTCTGGGTGGACGTATTGTTCGGCACGCGGGATAACTACCGAACTAAAAATTTGGAGTTTGAAGTAGTGAACTTAGAAAGTGCGTATCACGTGTTACTCGGTAGACCAGCATTGAACAAGTTCATGGCAAGTTGCCACATCAGTTATCTGAAGATGAAGTTGCCTGGGCCAAATAGAGTGATTACCATAGCTGGTGATTTCCAACGTTCCATTGAGTGTGCGTCAGCCGGGTCTAACCTAGCCGAGTCACTCGTGATTGCGCAAGAGAAAAGAAAGATACAAGAGGTGGTGGCATTGGCTCAGTCCGCGTAGCAATATATGCCGGCGTTGAGTAACCCGCACGGTAGTGTCTCATTCCAAGCCACAAAGGATACCAAGAAAGTGCCTGTTGATGACATGTTCCCAGAGCGCACCGTAACAATTGGTGCCAGGTTAAATGATAAATAGGAAAGCGAGCTCGTCAACTTCCTCCGTGAGAATCGGGACATTTTTGCTTGGTCCACACAGGACTTGCAAGGTGTTCCGAGGGAGTTGGCCGAGCACTCTTTGAATGTGAGACCTGGAGCAAAGCCGGTGAAGCAACCTCTCCGCTGCTTCGCCGAAGATAGGAGAAAAGTCATTGGAGATGAGATAGCTCGGCTGTTGGCTGCAGGATTTATCATGGAAGTGCTTTACCCGGATTGGTTGTCTAATCCGGTGCTGGTGGAGAAGAAAAAAGACGATCCGAATGTGGCAGTGGTTTGGCGTATGTGTATCGATTACACGAACCTGAATAAGGCGTGTCCAAAAGATCCATTCCCACTGCCAAGGATAGACCAAGACATAGATTCCACTGCTGGGTGTGAGTTGTTGTCGTTCATTGATGCCTATTCTGGCTTCCACCAGATATCTCTGAACCCAAGTGATCAAATAAAGACTGCGTTTATCACCCCGTACGGGGCTTATTGCTATCGCACCATGTCTTTTGGCTTACGTAATGCAGGGGCAACGTACCAGAGATGTATGCAAAAATGTTTGCATGACCAAATTGGTCAAAATGTCCAGGTGTATGTGGATGATGTAGTAATAAAGACCAAGGAAAGCAAAACGCTCCTTGACGATATCAGGCAGACGTTCGCGAACCTAAGAAGGTTCTGAATGAAGCTTAACCCAGAAAAATGTACCTCGGAGTCCCGGCTGGAAAATTACTCAGATTCCTCGTCTCCAGCCGAGATATTAAAGTCAATCCAACGAAAATCCGAGCCATAGAGCGAATGGAACTGCGGAAGTGTCTTAACGATGTCCAGAAGTTCACTGCTTGCCTGGCATCATTAAGTAGGTTTGTATGTCGGTTGGGAGAAAAGGCACTGCCTCTCTATCAACTCATGAAAAAGTCAGACAAGTTCATTTGGACGTCGTAGGCCCATGAAGCCTTTATTCAATTAAAGAAAATGTTAGCCATTGCACCAGTGTTAGCCTCTCCACTATCAAAGGAGCCAATGTTGCTCTATATAGCCGCAACCAACCGAGTTGTAAGTGCAGTAATTGTGGTAGAGTGCGACGAAGAGGGTAAGTCAGTGCAAAGGCCATTGTATTATCTAAGCGAGGTATTATCAGCCTCAAAACAAAATTATCCGCACTACCAGAAAGTGGCGTATGGAGTGTATATGTCGGCAAAGAAGCTAAAACATTATTTTGAGGAGCACCCAATCAAGGTAATATGTGAAGCTCCCATATCCGAGATAATGAGCAACAAGGATGCAAGTGGCAGGATTGCAAAATGGGCAATTGAGCTGGCTCCTTACGCGCCACAATATGACAGAAGAGAAGCAATCAAGTCTCAAGCTGTGGTGGACTTTTTTGTGGATTGGGCCAAGGTGCAATATGAACCACCGATGCCAGATCCGAACTACTGGAGAATGCACTTTGACGGGTCAAAAACAAAAACCGGGTTAGGCGTCGGAGTTGTGCTTACCTCGGCAAAGAATGACCAGTTAAAGTTGTGCTACAGATCCATTTCACAGCATCAAACAATGTCGTTGAATATGAGGCACTTGTGCATGGGCTCAAAGTGGCAAAAGAAATTGGGATATGTTGGATCCAATGCTTTGGTGACTCAGATTTGGTAGTTCAGCAAGTGTCGGGGTTGTGGGACGCTCTTGATCCAAACATGGCATTATACAGATTCCACGTGCAAAAGATATCTGGTTATTTTGAGGGATGCGAATTTCGCCATGTACCCCGGGTGGAAAATGAGGCTGACGACATATTGTCGAAGCTTGGATCAACCTGACAAGCAATTCCACCGGGCGTAGCATTAGAACACCTCAGAAAACCATCTATCAGACCGTCCCTAGAAACCGACTCAATCTACGTCCCAGAAGATCCGGAATCCGGAGCTGTACCCATGGACATGGATATGGGAGGTGGTACGCGAAACCCGGGGACTGCCTCGGCAAACCCAGGGACTGCCTTGGCAAACCCGGGGACTGCTTCACAAGACCCGGGGACTGCTCAACGTGATCCAGTTGAGGTTATGCCGGTGGATCAGATGGAAATTGATGAGGATGTGTTCCCAGTGCGAGCTGTACCAGCTTGGGCCTTGCCCATATTTCAATTCCTGAAAGATGGAACCTTACCCGCTGAGGAGGTGGTATCCAGGCAAACTCAGAGGAGAGCAAAGGCATACACGATCATTAATTCCGAGCTATACAAAAGGAGTGTGACCAATGTCCTCCAGCGATGTGTTGATCCAGAAGAAGGGCTTGACATCCTCCGAGATATACATCAAGGGGAATGTGGGCATCATGCCTCGTCCCGAGCCTTGGTGGCAAAAGCTTTCCGGCATGGATTCTACTGGCCAAGTGCCTTAGAACAAGCTGAGGACTTGGTAACAAAATGCAATGGTTGTCAGAGGTATGCTACCAAGACACATATGCCAATGTCGGAGCTCAAGACCATACCAATTACATGGCCATTTGCCGTATGGTGCTTGGATATGGTTGGCCCGTTTAAACCAGCCAGGGGAAACATGACCCACATCCTGGTCATGGTTGACAAATTTATGAAATGGATTGAAGTGAAGCCAATAAGAAAATGTGATGGAGCTACGGCCGTGACATTTCTCAAAGATATCATTTTGAGATACGGTTATCCTCACAGTATCATAACAGATAATGGCACAAATTTTGCTGAAGGAGCGTTTGCACGATTCTGCCAGGATAAGAAGATCCGGCTGGACGTTGCCTCGGTAGCCCACCCCGCATCGAACAGACAAGTGGAAAGATCCAACGGATTAGTATTATCCAGGATAAAACCCCGTCTCATTGAGCCGCTGCAAAGATCAGCGGGGTGCTGGATAGAAGAACTACCACCAGTACTGTGGAGTTTAAGAACAACTCTGAATCGATCAACGGGCTATACGCCATTCTTTCTGGTATATGGGGCAGAAGCTGTATTACCAGCCGACATAGAGCATGACTCGCCTAGGGTCACCCAATACACAGAAGCCGAAGTGCAAGAAGCCCGGCAAAATGATGTTGATCTGCTGGAAGAAGCGAGAGAATTGGCATTGTCCAGATCCGCCATATATCAGCAAAATCTCCGACGCTATCATAGCCGGAAAGTAAGCCCTCGAGTTTTTCGGGAAGGCGATCTGGTACTCCGGTTGGTACAACATACTGCTGGCATGCACAAGTTATCCCCCCATGGGAAGGGTCATTCATTGTGAGCAAAGCATTGCACAATGATTCTTATTATCTTATCGATGCAAAACCACAGGAGAAGAACAAGGCGGACAGGTCCGGCGAAGAATCCAAGCGTCCATGGAATGTAGCTCTACTTCGTCCCTTCTACACTTAGCAGAGAAGTGTATGTATCCGAGTCTCTCATATGTCGGTATGTATGCCGGCAATGATCTTATCAATGAAATGTTGGCACCTCGAGCAGTAACTCGGGGACTGCCTTAATAATATTTGCTACCTTCTGTGTTTATTATTTATACGTCGGCTGGGATAAGTTTTTCCACTTAAGCCGGATTAGTAATGTGTGAGCACCAAAAACCTAACTCTTCGACTTGCTACTGTCCAACAAGATTTGGCTTCATGGCAAGCAAGAGAACAAGTTTGGAATTGCTTAGCACATGAAAAACGTCTAAGGAAAGGAACCTAATCGAGCTGACGTCTGTTTTTTGGACTAACCTTATGTTCACTTTCGATTTATTATGCTGAATTATTTTGAGCTAATCCTAAAGTTTCCAAGTATTGTTAAGACAATTTTTGAAGCTCGGACTCGTAAGTCATAAAACCAAACCAAGGTAGACACGAGCCGAGCCAAGAAATTGGAAGAACGAGAAAATGAAACTCGGGGACTACGCTGATACATTGCAAATGTATCTATAATTTTTGATTTTCCATGCTTGGTTTTATCTCCTTTCTTGTGTTTTGTCCACAATTTGGAGTACTTTTCATATGATTTCTTGGACTAACCTATTAACAAGAGCCACAGTGCCAGCTGCCTGTTTTCTGCTGTTTTTGGTTCCAGGAAAGTCAGAAAATGAATATTCTCGGAATTGGACGGGACAAAAGCTAAAGTGCCTATTTTTCCAGAAGACTCAGAGCTGAATCGAGGCGGAGGAGGGCTGGCTGGCCACACCACCCCGAGCGCTGGCTGGGCCGCCACGCCAGGCATGGTGTGGTGGCCCAGCACCCTCGGTCTCCCTCTTCGCCTATAAGAAGCCTTGACCTAAAAACTTGAGGGTTCGACGTTTTCCGAAGCGATTCCGCCGCCACCACCAGATTCCACTAAACAGACCGAAACTCCGTTCGGCACTCCGGACGGGAATTGGAGGAGATCATCGCCATCATCATCACCATCGCTTCTCCATTGACCATCCATGTTTCCCACATCTATGAGTGAGTAATCCCCCGCTGTAGGCTATGGGGATGGTAGGGATTGGATGAGATCGTTCATGTAATGGCATCAGATTGTTAGGGCATGGTGCCTAGTATCTTTTATTAGTGCTTTATGACTTTGTTGCAACTTGTTGTGCTTAATGCTTGTCACTAGGGCCCGAGTGCCATGATTTTAGATCTGAACTTATTATTGATTCATTATGATAGTATTGTTTTTGGTCTTATCTACAAGTTGTTTACACACGTTGTTGTTCGGAACCTATGGCCCCGAAGTGACAGAAATCGGGATAACCGGAAGGGAAAGGCTTTGATGTGAGGATCACATGTGTTCACGGAGTGTTAATGCTTTGCTCCGGTGCTCTATTAAAAGGAGCACCTTAATTGCCAGTAGTTCCCTAGAGGCCCCGCTGCAAACGGGCTGGTAGGACAAAAGATGTTGTGCAAGTTCTCATTGCGAGCACGTATGACTATATACGGAACACATGCCTAGGATTGTCTAGTACTTGGGTGCTTTATCTTATTTATCTGCAATTGCCCTATGTTCTGATTGTTATGTGAATTGTCTTGTCCATGCAACGCCTGTCCATCCATCCCTATGCCTACCACACTTGAATCCCATTGGTACTGCTTTTGTTACTATTGTCTTTGCTTTACTACTGCTGTTACTTTACTATTCCTACTACAAAACTATTGCTACTGATAAACTGCCGTGAGCAAGATTGTTTCCAGGTGTAGCTGAATTGACAACTTAGTTGTTAAGGCTTATAAATATTCTTTGGCTCCCCTTGTATCGAATCAATAAATTGGGTTTCACTTCCCTCGAAAATACTGCGATACACCCCCTATACTTGTGGGTCATCAAGACTATTTTCTGGCGCCGTTGCCGGGGAGCATAGATTTATTTATCAAGTTCACTTGGATTCACTATTGTTCAAGCTAAGTTTATTTTCTCCTTGTTTGCTTGTTTCTTTATTGAAAATACAAAAAAAGTAGTTCCTACTCTAGTTGTTATCTTCGTTGGTCTGTTATTGTCTTGCTTTATCATGTTTGTTGTCAATGGTTGGTTTCTTTGAGACTGAAGCTTTCTGGCAAGGTGGGTTCACGGAAGATCAAAAATATTATTATAAGGAACACCGCTTGTCACAAAAAGGGAAACACTTATGGGGACAAATTGATAGATTGTATACCATTGCTAGAAATGTGTGCTCTACTTATAATGTTACCTATTGCCTTGATAAATCTTGTTGCTGCAGGAGGTACAAACACCTCCCTTTTCAATGTGAGTATAATGATAATGATACCATATCTTCCTATGCTAAAGGAATTTATGACTTTTATGATGTGGAACAAATTGAAGAATTTATTGCTTGGAAGGGTGCTTTTGAACTTGCTAGTTTGCTTGAAACTATTGATGATTCACCTTACAAATATGAGGTGTATGGTATACTTCAATTTTTCTTTGATAATTACAAGGATGAAAATGGCTATATTCTTAAATATTTTAATAGATCCTTTCACAAATGGAAGAGACTAATGCCTTGCAGGATCCTATGGAAGAAGAAATTGATGAACCTGAAATCTCATTAGATGAAAAAGAGGAGGAGAGTGATGAACAAAAGGAGGAACAATGGATTAGCTACCCATGCCTACCTTCTAATCAGAGTAAATCTTTATCCCTTACATTATTTGATTGTCCCCCTTGCTTACTAAAGGAGAATGAATGTTATGTTCCTGAGGTTTCTCTTGAAAATGTTTATAATAAAGCTCTAATGCTTGTAGATCATGAAGAGCATGCTTTATGTGATAGTTATATTATTGTTATTCATGAGGCTACTGAAAATTATTATGAGAGAGGAAAATATGGTTGTAGAAGTTTTCATGGTATTGAAACACCTCTCTATGTGCTGAAAGTTTTGAAGTTACTCTTGTTTTATCTTCCTATGCCTGTCACTTTGTTCTTTGCGAATTTATTTTCTTACACAATTCCTATGCATAGGAAGTGGGTTAGACCTAAATGTGTTTTGAATTTGCTTCTTGATGATCTCTTTTACTTCAACTCATATTTCTTATGAGAGCATCCACTCAAACTTTTATGCCTGAAGATGATAATATGTCTATTATTCTTGGGAGACCTTTTCTAAATACTGCAGGAGCTGTTATTAATTGTCATCAAGGAAAGGTAACCTTCAATGTTAATGACAAGGAACATAATGTCTATTTCCCCAAGAAGATTTAAAGGACTTATAGTTTGAATTCAATTGAACATGTTGAAGGCATTCAAGTTGGAGAAATATATTGTCCCATACAAAGAGAAAAATTTGAAACTATTATGATTGGGACCATTGCTATCAAGGTTGAGGTAACATAATCATTAGTGGGATACAAAGTTTTCTCTCATATGGAATTGTTTTGGTAACAAGAACTGATCAACCTTGTTAACAAAAGGATTTCATTGAACAAAACAATGTTTTCACCATGATTATCTCTGCATACTTCTATTCTATCCATTTTAGTTTTTGCTTATGCCTAACTTAAAGGCATTAAAGAAAAGTACTTATTGGGAGATAACCCAAAAGTTTTAGATGAGTCTTGGAAGTTATTACTTCAGTAATAACCGCTACTTATCCTTTTTATTTGTTTTTTGTGCCAAGAGTAACCTCTAATGAGAGAGAAGTAATGATTGGGAAAGTTGTTGTCCCGAAACAGATTTTTATGCTTCACCGTAAAAATTCGTGAGAGAGCTCTGTATGTCGGATTAGCTGTAATTTTTTGTGCTTCTGCCCCAGGTTGTTATCTAACTTTCGTTTGTTCAACACTTTTTGAATTGAGCAACATAAGGTCTTCGAAAAATTTTGTCTTTACCTGCTGGTCTGTTTTGACAGATTTCTGCCATTTTCTGCATTTGCTTCTTGTTGGTTCCTTTTTGAGTTCTTTTGGGGAATTGAGCTTTTTGAGGGAAGTGCTACAGTAGCTAGTGTTCTAATGGAAGTTTATTTGGTGTTATAACTGAACCTTAAGACCTTTTATCTTAAGTGCACTAATGTTGCTAATGAGATTGTGTGAAGTTTTGTATGAAGGAAAAATTTCAGGTGTATGGAAGGAATGAGTAATGAGATGAAGGATGGACTAAAGATCAAGCTTGGGGATGCCACGCGTGTCACCCCAAGAAATTTCGAAGAAGTACAAGCGTCAAAGCTTGGGGATGCCCAAGGCATCCCCTTCTTCATCAATAAAAATCTCAGGTTTCTTTCAACCACTTCATTTTTATTGTTTCATGCACAGTTGTGTTGTTCTTGGAGCATCTTCTTTTTCGTTTTCGTTTTGGTTTTGGTTTTTTAGTTTGCGTGGTTTGCTTAGTTTGCTGAATAAATTGGTTGGACCTCCTCTTGCATACATTGGTGTTCAAATAGTCTGGTTTGGATTGGAAAAGAGTAGAAAAGCTCATGCTTAAGTGGTAAAGAGAGCTTGTTTTTGACTATGGCCTATGCTTTGTCATGCCATGCTTGATATTGTTTTAGGATTTATGCTTAGTATTCTTTGCTGTAGCATGACTTGTTATAAACAATTGAGATTTCTTAATGTGCCTTGGATGAATCATGCGTTGTTTTAGCATATTAAAGCATAGTATAGTGGTATTCTCCTTTGATGCTTTATTTGGGTTGACTTGGCACATGCTCACACCATGTTATGACTATCTCAAGTCACCATAAGCCTTTATGATCCTTTAGTTTTCAACTTGTAGTATCACTTTATGCTTTGATCAATGATGTTTTGTCGCTCTGCATGATTATGGCCATTATTGCTCTCTCGTTTGTCGCTCCCTTACTATTGCTAGCCTTCACTTACACTGAGTGTTTTACTCATGTTTCCAACTCCCTTAAACTAAATATTGCCAAAGTGTCCACCATACCTAACTATTAGCATCATTTGCTACTTCTGTGCATATTCAATATGCCTTGTTTTCTTCCGAATAAAATGTTTGCTTGTTATGAGAAAGTTAGTTAGTAAAGCTCTCACGAACTTGATGGCACACTTTATTTTCCGCACTTAATAAACCTGAACCATTGTGAACTCTCCATGAAAGTTATATGCTTGCAAATTATAGGTTGGGGATTAGCAGAACTGTGCTGTCACGGGGAACGCTTTCAACACTTGTAAATATATACCCAGTTGATACCTTCCTCTTTTGTTTGCGGATATCGTCGGTGTGAAATAAAAGGGGAGCTTGTAAGTACATGGAGTTATGTATGTGTGTTAGAGAAACGCCTGGGCCGCTGGTCTAATCCATGCTGACATGGTGGAAACCTGCAGCGTAACCATAATGATATCTATGAAGCATTCTTCTTATAAAAAAAGAGAGAGATAGCTATTGAGAAAAAGAAAAAAAAGATTTTTATGAAAAGAGGAAAGAGAGAAAAACACCATTTTCCCATGGTAAATAAGAAGATTGCTGAGATACTCATTGTCTGCTTGCCTTGTCATTTTGATATGGGGATTCTTTCGTATCATCGGGCAAGGGGTACCCCGTTGGCGGTTCTCAATGATACGCACATACTTACGATGACAAGAACTTACCGGTAACTAAAGTTGAGTAGCATGAGGAGCGACCCTCGTACTCAAGGGACTTGGGATTTTTAGTTTATAGTCTGTCAAGCATATAACTCAAATTGGACCTCACTTTCACCTTAACCACATTAAAGATTCTTATGACAGGGGCAATGAGAGCTCAAAGCTAATGAGTACCATACTTTCAGCATTTGGAAGCCTTTCAAACTATTCAAAACCTGTTCATTTCCTTGTTGAGTCTCCACACATTCTATGAGCACTTTCTTGAGAGCATAGTGGCCATTCTTAGTTCTATGTGCATTGTCCCAAGACTTGTTGATTGATGCATACCTTGATATTGCTTGTTTTAAACTATTTGTATCTAGTCACTCTTGTAAACTTTGAAGGTGTCCTTTGCATTTATGTTTGCTACTCTATGAGGGACAAGCCGAATGCTATTATGCTATGTTTTCTTTATGTGAAACAAACAAACGTCTTGCAAGGCATTGTTATTCATGAATCTTTTGTTTGTGCCTTTTCATGTTGCATCATAGTCACTTTGTCTTATTGCTAGAACTTTGTCTTTCATGTTATGATTGAAGTGCTATGATCCTAGCTTTGAATGTTTACAAGTACTTTGATCAAGTTATTGATGGTGCATGTCACCTCAAAAATTATTCTTTCTTTTTATCACTTACCTACTCGAGGACGAGCAGGAGTTAAGCTTGGGGATGTTGATACATTGCAAATGTATCTATAATTTTTGATGTTCCATGCTTGGTTTTATCTCCTTTCTTGTGTTTTGTCCACAATTTGGAGTACTTTTCATATGATTTCTTGGACTAACCTATTAACAAGAGCCACAGTGCTAGCTGCCTATTTTCTGCTGTTTTTGGTTCCAGGAAAGTCAGAAAATAAATATTCTCGGAATTGGACGGGACAAAAGCCAAAGTGCCTATTTTTCCAGAAGACTCCAGGAGCCTGAATACGAGACGGAGGAGGGCCAGGTGCTGGCCACACCACCCCCAGGTGCGGGCTGGGCCTGGCCACGCCAGGGCATGGTGTGGTGGCCCCAGGCACCCCCTCGGTCTCCCTCTTCGCCTATAAGAAGCCTTCTGACCTAAAAACTTCGAGGGGTTTGACGTTTTTCCAGAAGGAGTTCCGCTCTGCCGCCACCACCAGATTCCACGAAATAGCACCAGAAACTCCGTTCTGGCACCCTGCCGGGACGGGGAATTGGAGGAGATCATCGCCATCATCATCACCATCGCTTCTCCATCGACCATCCATGTTTCCCACATCTATGAGTGAGTAATCCCCCGCTGTAGGCTATGGGGATGGTAGGGATTGGATGAGATCGTTCATGTAATGGCATCAGATTGTTAGGGCATGGTGCCTAGTATCTTTTATTAGTGCTTTATGACTTTGTTGCAACTTGTTGTGCTTAATGCTTGTCACTAGGGCCCGAGTGCCATGATTTCAGATCTGAACTTATTATTGATTCATTATGATAGTATTGTTTTTGGTCTTATCTACAAGTTGTTTACACACGTTATTGTCCGGAACCTAAGGCCCTGAAGTAATAGAAATCGGGATAACCGGAAGGGAAAGGTTTTGATGTGAGGATCACATGTGTTCACGGAGTGTTAATGCTTTGCTCCGGTGCTCTATTAAAAGGAGCACCTCAATTGCCAGTAGTTCCCTAGAGGCCCCGCTGCAAACGGGCTGGCAGGACAAAAGACGTTGTGCAAGTTCTCATTGCGAGCACGTATGACTATATACGGAACACATGCCTAGGATTGTCTAGTACTTGGGTGCTTTATCTTATTTATATGCAATTGCCCTATGTTCTGATTGCTATGTGAATTGTCTTGTCCATGCAACGCTCGTCCATCCATCCCTATGCCTACCTTTTCGAATCCCATTATTCTTGCTTTTGTTACTCTTGTCTTTGCTTTACTCTTTGTTACTTTATTATTCCTACTACAAAACTATTGCTACTGATAAACTGCTGTGAGCAAGATTGTTTCCAGGTGCAGCTGAATTGACAACTCAGTTGTTAAGGCTTATAAATATTCTTTGGCTCCCCTTGTATCGAATCAATAAATTGGGTTTCACTTCCCTCAAAAATACTGCGATACACCCCCTATACTTGTGGGTCATCATATGCCCAAGCCAATCCAGCATAAAAACTTAGTAGCAAAATATCGCGGGTGTGTTTAATACAACTGCACCCGGCATACCGGGGATCTGATGAAATTTAAAGTGTTTATCAAGGAGCAGCAGGAGGAGGTAATTCGGCGCCAGCAGGGGCAGCCTCGGCCTCAGCTTCAGAATCACCTGCGTCTTCTTCGACGTGTAAGGCTTTGTCCTCTTCGTCCTCATCCGATTCATCTTCAACATTTTCAGCATTTTCATCATCGGCAGCATCTAGGAAGCTCGGTCCCTCATTCCATTGATGAACGGGGGCGTATTGGATGAAACTGTGAGCGCAAGCCTTGCGCCGAGCTACCCAATCCGGGTTAGTAGACCACTTTGATCCAGTGCGCATGCGCGCAAGGAGATTGAGGTCAATTTTCTCGTACCACGTAAGCACGAAGTGGAGAACAATCTCAGCTCCAGCCCGCCCAGCAGATTCTCTATAGAGATCGAGCTGAGTCTCGCAATCCATAAGCCTGGCAAAAAGAACAGACATATTCTCCGGAGTATCTTCTTCAGGTCAAAAGGCGTTGAAGATCCGGATTACTACGTCCAAAATATCCTTGCCGTAGTTCCTCACGGTCTCGACTCGGAAGGACAAGCTGACTATCAAATCTTCGAGATCAAGAGGAATGGAGCCAGGACCAGATGGAGTACCCCTCTCCTTGCGGAACTTGGCAACAGCCTTGGATGCAATGACATCACTTTCTGGGAACTTGCCTGAAAACATAACACAGGTGGAATATGTAAAGGAAGCAGACCCAAAAAGATCAATGTAGATCGAAGGAAAAGAACTTACCAGAAATATGGCTGTGAACCCGGGACAGCTCCTTGGTGCAGTTGTCGCGCCTTTCCCGGAGTTGCACAAGTTCCGCATTCACCGACTCAAGCTTGATGTCGGCCTCCTTGAGTAATTCCTGGTCCTTGGCAATCTGGAGATTGAGGCACTCGCGCTCTTCAGTATAGTCCTCGCTAGCTTTCTGGAGTTCGGTTTGGTGATGTGCTTTCAATTTCTTCATATCTGCCTTGAGTTTGGCGATCTCATCATCTTTAGCTCGGAGGAGGGCAAGCTCATCATCTTTCTTTTTGAGCTCGGCCTGATGCTGCCCTGCTTGTTCGAGAAAATGCAGCATCATATCAGGCACGGGCACACTATCTTCAAGAGATGCTGAAATAGTTTGTTGACCCGGCAAAGCCGAGGTATGAATGTTTGCCGAGCCAAGGAGAAAAGGAGATAGAAAGCATAGCAAGGTCGAACAAAAGTAACTTACCCTTGATATGGTCAAGTTTCTTCCTCATGATGGTATTCTCAGCTTCCACCCCAACTGCGAAAACCGAATGATGGGTTAGTTCGGCAGAAAAAGATGAAGGAAAACGAGAAAATGTCAAGGAAAAAACTTACCCCTTTTCTCGTGTTCAGCGAGAAGTGCATTATGCTTTGCACGCAGCATCTTGTGAGTCTCCAGGAGATGCTGAAATTCAGCGCTCCGGCGGTTGGTGGTCACCTGAAAAGAGTACAAAAATATAGCTTAGTCTTGTGCATATTCAAAGTGTACAAAATCCGGTCCAAGTGGAACTTAACCCGGCTCTAGGTGTGTGCATATTCGAAGTGTACAAAATCCGGGCCAAGTGGAACTTAACCCGGCTCTAGGTGTGTGCATATTCGAAGTGTACAAAATCCGGGCCAAGTGGAACTTAACCCGGCTCTAGGTGTGTGCATATTCGAAGTGTACAAGATCCGGGCCAAGTGGAACTTAACCCGGCTCTAGGTGTGTGCATATTCGAAGTGTACAAAATCCGGGCCAAGTGGAACTTAACCCGGCTCTAGGTGTGTGCATATTCGAAGTGTACAAAATCTGGGCCAAGTGGAAATTAACCCGGCTCTAGGTGTGTGCATATTCGAAATTATCAAGGAGCTACGTTAAGGAGCATCCGGCCGAGTAACAAGTTACTCCCCCGGAGGCTCGGGGACTAATGGTTATATCACTAGGTAATCTTCTGCAGGCTAAGGAAAAGGCAAAGTAACGTACCTCCATCATCCGACCCGCAAGGTTGATGGCCTTAGCGGCAGTATTCATTTGCGCAGCAAATTCGGCGGGACCGAACTTCTCCCGGAGATCATCGTTGTGGACGAACTCCGCCTTGTTCCAGTTATTTACAAACTCGATCAAGGTCGGAGGGTATCGTTCGCCGCTGAGCATGTGGGGCGCTACCAAACCCTTGGCATGCGCCTCCCTCCTCTCAACCTGGGCAAGGGTCGGGCTGGTGTGCAAAACAAGTTGCGCATCAGCTGGCTCGGCAGGGGCGCCCTTCGGCGGTGGAGTCCTTTTGGGGAGCATGGACACGAGCGTGCGCTGTCCAGCCTCGATGGACGCTGCCCTGGTGGCGTCAGAGGTCTTTTTGCCCTTAGGCTGCTGTTGAGAAGTGGAAGTTGTTGCAGCAGATTTATCCTTGGGAGCGGCCTTGGTGCTTTCTCGCCGAGACTGAGGAGACTCGGACGAGGCGGAGGGGCTTGCCCTTTTGCTGTTGCTGCTATTGCTGGAATTGATGCTGGTGCTGGTGCTGATTTCTTCTTCGGCGGAGGTGCTAAGGGAACCTCGGTGGTAGCTGGTTGCGGCGGAGCCGAAGTGGTGGAGGTTGCTGCCTTGGCAGAGCCAGTCTCCCCCGCTCCAGGGTTACCCTCCTCTTGACGAGGTGGGCTGGAACCCGGAGCAGCCGCTGAACCCTCCGGAATTGGGCTCAGCGGGCGTGAATCGTCGCCACGTGGGGGAGAAGGGCTGTGTCGGAGCGGCGACGCAATGCCAGATCCACTCTGTGGGACCTCCACCGCAGCCCTGCCGAATCAAATAATGTATGATGAGAAACTATAATAAAAAAGAACAATTAAATAGCAAAGGGAGAAGAGGCTTACTCATCCGAGGTCAGGGGCTCCTTGGGCTTCCGAGCCCTCCGTGCTATGGCCTTGGTTGCAGGCTTGGTGGCAGTTTTGTCCCCGGACTTATTTCGCCTTTTGGCTGGCTGAGAAGGTCCGGAGGAAGAAGTTGATGCGGATCCACTCTTCTTCTTCGGCGTGACCGGAACAGGATCACCTATGGCAAGGGGAGGATCTTCATGGATCTGCCCACCGGGGTTAGCTGATGCCAGAAAATCATAAGAAAGGGGGACAACGTCAAATGCTTCCATCACCTCAACATCCAAATCATCTTCATCGTCGGGCCAATCTCTAATAGAAGAGAGTTTACCGGTGGGTCGCTTGGTCGCATCCGACATCGGAAGGAACATCTCCTGATCCGGTTCTTCCTCGTCCGAGGTATCCCGGTCAGGCGCCCATTTGAGGGAAGGCTCGGTGCCGTCTTCAATGGTTTGCTGAAGAAACATCTAAGGGAAAGAAAAGGCAACAGGATTAAAACCTACTACGAAAGACCGACGTATAAAAAAAGTTTGGGGCACGAGACGTACCGAAGGAGGAAGCCTATCTCGGCAAAAATGTTCCATTCCCCATGTCCACTCAGAGAAGAAGTCCTTGTGGGTGGTGAAGAGGGCCTTGACCCGGCGGTAGATCTCTGTGTTGCTCAACACGAAAGACGAGGTCCGGTTGGGGTCGCGGCCCCAGCTCATGTGACCGACTTTATGTGAGCGTTTCTGAAGGGGGGAGATCCGGTTGCCAACAAATGTGATCATGGCGTCCTCGTTGCGCAATCCGAGTTCCTTTAGCTCCTTGAACCTCTTGTTTACTTGGTTCGCCAAGACTGTGGGCTTCTTGGGGATAACATCCCACAAATCCGGGTTAGGAGGACCCGGAGTATAGGGGCGCAGCCGGATCAGATCTTCGGTGGTGCTGTTCCGGACATAGAAGAAAGTCCGGGCCCATCCCTTGCACGAGTCCAGCCCAGTAACTCGGGGGAAGATGGACAGCTTCCGGGGACAAATTGACGCAGCACCGAACTGCGTGAGTTGTTTGTCCTCCGGACCTAGATCTACATTCGGAATCACGTTCCGGCGAAGGCCAAAGAACCGGATCCAGAGCTCCTTTGTGGGCCACGGTCCGACATAACCTTCGATGGTGGAGGCAAAGGCAGAGAAAGAGGTGATAGCATTAGCCGGAAGATGGTGCGGCTAGAGCTCGTATGTGTTTAGCCAGTCGTGGAAAAAGTCACTGACTAGGAGACCAAATCCGCGTTGGAAATGAGAAAGGAACACCACATACTCACCCGGATTGGGTGAGGGGGCAAGCTCGGAGGCAGCGAGGCATGCGGTGACGCCCTCCGGGATGCGCCTGGTGCGAAACAACCAATCCAGGTCATCCTGGCAAACCCAGGAGCCTGCCCACGCACTGCGGTCGGCGCTCGCCGCATCTTCCTCCATCTCCTACTCGACAACAACGATCTCCTCCTCGGTCATTTCGAGGTTGCTCCCCACACTTTTGCTGGCGGCGGTGGGGGGCAGTGGCCTAGACTGGCAGCGACCCGTGGCGGAAGAGATGCGTGGAGGCGGCGGTGACGCTGATGCGCGTGGAGGCAGTGCGGCGGCGGCGCTGCTACTCAGGCACGGTGGTGGCGGCGCTGTCGCGGGAGAAGATAAGGAAGAAGTAGAGGTAGAGGGGCGCGGAAGTGGGGAAAGGACCCAAGGGGCGCGCCCCTCCCCTATTTAACCACTCCCTCAAGGGGGTAGTGGGATCGCGTTTTGTGGGCGGGCCACACCGTGTGGCCGTGTACAATCCGGATTGACCAATCAGCATCGAGCCACACGAAGGGCCACAGGGCGCAGCGGATCCCATGACGTGACGTTATGATGCAGTTAACGAGGAGGCAGGCACGATCTGACGTGCGCTACAGTGATAACTGATAATTACTGTGGCAGTTACTGGCGCAGGCCCTTAAAATGAGGCAAACGTGATGATTAGCCTCCATGTGGGGAAGCGTACGAGAGAAGGAAGAATGACTCGGATGGGTATGTGGTAACCCGGCCAGCAAGTGGAAACATGGAATGTGCCAAGGCAAAGTAAACCTATGGAATCCAAGATAGGAAATAACTCTGAGAAATGAACACAAAGCGTAGTGAAATTGAACCTCCTGTGGTCTTAGGGGCTAAGGCAGCTAAGACCGCACCAGCTTCGGGGACTAATGTTGGGGGGATACCCCCGGGTAGGGTCACACCGGGGTATAAAGGCCGAGTTAGCCGAGGTACGGCAAGGTCAAAGCGGATGCAGGCCGGGTCACCTCAAGGCAGGCCGAATCTCGGGGTAACCCGGACCAAGGGATGTCCACCTAACGGGGTCTCAGCCGACTTATATCGTAAGTCGGTAGGATGAATCTAACTTGTATGCAGGAACAGGTGTGGCTGGATTAACTAGGTACGATCCGGGTTATATCAAGCTTGTAGGAGAAGGAAGGTATCTCGCTGGTCAAAGATGACCACTGTGCGTAGAGCGTGAGCAAAGCGGACAGAGGCAGGACCACCGAGGCGTGGCCGACAAAGGTGACGATGCCAATGTCGGATGACGCGGGCGCCACGAGGCTCACGTAGCCTCTGCATGGATGACGCGGTGGAAAAGTGACCCGGTCAGCTTACTATTTTGGGAGGAGGTATATACCTTGGAATATGCCTCCACATATGCCCTAATTAGAGACCTAGCCACCCCTATATAAGGAGGGCTAGGGCCTCTGTAGAAGGGGTTGGTCTTTGGAGGTTATGTTCTTCTAGCAAGTGACTGAGGGCTGGCTAGTGGTGAGAGTAAGAGAGTTCTTTCTTCCTCCTCTCTCCAATACAGCTCAAGGAGCACTTGTAATCTGTGAAGGTGAATCAAATACAAAACTTCTATGTGTGGAACCACCACAATATCCCTCCCTAGATTCCCCTAGTGCATTTAGTCCCCACCTTTAGCCTATCCATGGCATCTGCCGTGACACCACCACGACATATCTCCATAAGGGTTCCTAGTGATAACTCGACCCCTATCAGCCACATCTCCCCGGATTTTCACGGCCATCAATGTGGGTTCAAGGGTGGACGCTAAACGTCGGTCACATCATTCATGCGACTCGTGCTCGATCTTTCGATCATCCGCGTTCCAAGGCCATGTTTGCACATGCTAGGCTCGCCAACTCAACCTTAGTGTATTCACTGTGCAACATGGCTTACACCCAGTATATGCGAACGTAGATATGTCTGACACCCATGCATGTACCATGGATCGCCTCATACCGAAGAACTTTCTTAGTGGTGCACACTAAGGGGGAACACAATCATTGGTAATTTTAACAGGGATCATCTTATTAGGCTACCGTCAAGTATCTAATACTAGCACACGATAAGATATACAAACAATAACATTGAATGTAAATGCGATGTGATATGATTCTTCACATAGTAATCTCCATCTGTCGTCACCGGATTCTGGCGCCAAGGTTACGACATCGTAGACACCAGGGTACCGGTGTCATTCTGGCATGGTAGTCTGTCACCTCCGTGACTATCTACTACTACGTAACATAAGGTGATCACTTTACCTTTACCACAACCATATCACAAAGCAACACCCCCTGTAAAACAAAGTTAGACGCCTCTATTCTATCTTTGCATGTTTTACGTGGCTGAATGGGCTTTCGCACAAGAACCGTTCTTACCTACAAACTTTTAGCACAACACTGATCAAGTAGTTGTCTCTACTACACCCCTTTCGGGGCCCTCCGTTGCAAATGGCATACCAACTAATGTGAGAGAGACAGACACCCCCTAAGCCACTTTATACGGTACAAGCCGTATGTCAAGCGTGGACCAGTCTCGCGAATGAACGCGTAAAGTCGGTTGGGGGCCGCTTCATCAAGCATTACTGCGGTATACACAAGTACATGTGGGAGGGTAACAACTAAAAGATCAACACCCACACGCTACATCTCGTGTGTTCTACCCGTACCAGCATTACTACGCATAGATCTAGCTCTGATACCACTGTAGGGGTTCCGCGTATGAAAACAATAAAATTTTACCCTATGCCCCTAAACCCCTGATGCTGCCAGGACCCATCTATTAGTAATACAGTAACGGGAGGAGCTTTTCGCGAACTTACCCTTGAAGACCGAAAAGTGTTGTCAACCGTCAGGAGAGCGTGGTTGACGTAGACGAGCCGAAGCCGACCTCAACGTCGTGATGAAGTCCTCACGCTCCCTTGGCTCCAATGACTTGAGTGCCTCAAGTGTTGTAGACTCCCATCTGTCTAACATATGTAATGCTACATGGTCTAGTAATATAATTGTTACTTCCTACATATAATTGTTGCATCATAATTATATCATGCTCATGTCATCATGCCACCTTGCATTTGAGCATCATACAAAACCCTTTTCATTTGGTTCTTCTCTCATATGCATTATTCATTGTTTTTGCCTCTTGATATATTGTATTTGGTTCTTGATAAATGTTTGATGCCCAAGTTGAGTTGGGGCATATCTTTTATTCAACTCCCTCACCTTTCTTTGTCACCACCTTATAATTCCACCATTATAATTATCCATGAGCTCTACTTTTCCTTTGGCTTTTAAAACTAGCTCATGTGGGTTGGGATGGATCCACTTCTACTTTCCACATGCCCTCACACTAGCATCATGTTGTTCCACATTATTAATATGTGGAGCCACATTTGCATGCTTTGTGAGTGGAACCCCTTTTTCTAGTTTCCATATGGATTATTATGAATGTATGCTCATGTTGGAATATTTTTGAGACTATTAAACATCTAGTGGAATATACACACTAGCAAGTCCCAATTATATTCAAATATGATCATCTCCATCTACTCCACATGGAACCTTCTTTTAAATTATTTTAGCTTGGCCTTGACCAATTTTAAACCCTAAAACCCTCATAACCCCTACCTCTCTTTCCAACCCTAACCCCTTACCCTAACCTCACCTCACCATGCCGAGGCACCCCTCGCTCTCTCTCTGCCAGCAAGGGCCCACCTAGCCCCTCTCTCCCCATGCCGAAGCTACCCCCTTCTATCCAACCCTAGCTGACCTACCCCAACCCTAGCTCACCCTCTCTCTCTCTACCACCAGGCCCCCACACCGAGCCTGGCCTCCTTGCCCTCGCCCTAGTCCCACCTGGCAGCCCCTGGCCTCCCTACCCCTGCCCTAGCCGTGCCCAGCACGTGAGGAGGGAGAAGAGAAAAGGTGGCTGAGCCACCTTTTTCCCACCCCGATCCCCACGGCAACCCCTCTCATCTCCCGTCCTTATCTCCAAACCCCTACAGTCTCTGCCGTGCCCCACATCCCCCTGGCCTCGTGCCGCAGCCCCAACCCCTCCCCTCCAACCTCTTCACCATCACCGGCCATCGTCGGTGTCGACCACCGTCTCCTCGTTACACGGCGGCGGACACGGTGTTCGGGTGTCGAGGAAGACCGTGAGGCCTCCTGCGTCGCCACCGTACACCGCAGCAAGGAGGAGCCAGCCCAGCCCTGCCACACACCGTCAAGGCCAACGAAACCCTAGCTTGCTCGGTCTCTGCCTCGCCGTCGTCCTGCTGCTCCCCGGCCCGATCCATCACCACCAACGCCACCGTGCTGAGCCCCCAATCCTCCCTAACACCTCCTTCCTCGCCGTTGCTTCCTGTTCACGCCGGACCGCTAGTCGAGCAGCCTCTGTGCACCGGCGTCGCATCGCGTTGCCTCGCAGTCGCGTCGCGAGAGCCCTCCTAGCCGTGTTCCCCTTACCCAGCAACAACCCCACCCTACTGCAGCGGCTCCGCCCCTCTGCACGCGCGCCGCAGGTCGTGGGTTCGATCCCCGTGCCGTGCTCTGTCCCTGCCGAACACGGACCTGTCGACAGAAAATTCAGAGAAGAGAAACAGTGCCGGTGCGCACTTTGCCAAAAAAAACCACCTTTTTAATCCCTCAAACCCGCAATCCCTCCGACCCCACCTGTCGATCGTGGGCGTTTTCAAAAAACCGGTTTGTGTGTGTTGTAAGTCTCGAATCCCTTTTGGACCATTGGGGTGTACATCGGTAGCCCGCCATCCCTGCAGGCACTGTGACCCAGCCCCACTGTCCACTCTCACTAGGCGCCGTGTGGTGTGAAAAAAGTTTTTTTCGTTAGCCGTCGTCGATCGTCAGGCCCTAATACCGATGAGTGTTGAGGCTAGCTATTGGGTATAAAAAGTTCTGCAGTTTATCTGTTTAATAAAACAATTTCTGAAAAATGTTTAAATATGAATTTAAATCTGTTTTTAATAACTTTTATTTTGTAATTCCAAATAATACAAAGGATATATGTTTTGGAATCAGGAAAATGTGAGGATTGCAAATATGTCATTCAAAATATCTTTTGGGGAAATTAAATTTTCGAAATTGTTTAAATGCAATAAAAATGCCTTTTCTTAAATAATTAATAACTTTAGTTCTACAACTCCAAATTCGATAAATAATATGTCTAAATCGATCAGCGCGACAAGCCCATTCTAACTATGCATTCCATGTTCTGAATTGCAGCATGCATCATATAAATATAAAGTATACATCAACTTATATGGGAGCAAAACATGGCTAAAACTCAATAAAATGCTTTATTCTTGTACCCCACACCTCACCCATGCCATGCTACATTATTGCCATGTAAATTATGCATCATTCATCATGGCATGCTTGTTTGCTTGTCGCATTTTAATTCATATGCTTGTGCACTTTATTTATGTTGGCCCTTGTTTGTTTGGTTCTTCGTCGAATAGACGCCGAGCAGGGAAAATACCAGGAATCCCAGGAGTACTACCCAGATCCTTATCTTGCTTCAACTGAGCTGCCAGACAAGCACTACCACATGCTTGCATACATATAGTACCTATTGCCTCTATCTTATTCTTGCATCATTGAGTCACGATTGCATTAAATTGAATCCCAAGCACTGCATAGCCTTTACTTTTAAACCCCACCGAAGCTTGTTCCCCCATCCCATGAGCCAGTACTACAGGAGTTGTTTGAGCCATGCGGGTCGTAGAACAGCATGTATAGGGTATGTGAGTGTCATTGGAAAGCAGTACCTAAACAACTTAACCTGAGTAGTAATGGGATAACTAATGAAAGAGGCACCGGTGAGCAATATCTGCTAGTTGGTTTTTCATGCTCACTTGTGTCCCGTAGGACCCCGAGTACTTGATTCTTGTTCCTTGACTATTCGCACTATCCACATCCAGGAGGCCTTATGGACCCCCCTGAGCCAGAGCTTGATTCATTTCTATTTCGTGGGGCCACAAAGTAGTTTGGGGCTTTGTTACTATCCTGTACTTATGCCATGTTTTTCTGTTTTATTTAAGATTGTGCGAGGAGCACCTGTACTGTTTAGGATTGCGGAGTGTTTTCGCGGTATCGACAAGCCAGTCACACTTTCGGTTCCGATCGTTTACATCCATTGGCGCAAACCTTGGGTCCATCTCGAGCTTGCCAACCGTTGCGGGTAGCAATGGGTGGCCCTGAAATATTTCTGAATCCTGTGATCGCTTTGTGAATGCCTTGTTGGGTTTTGAGTTGGTTTTCGAGGTTGATCGAGTGTGTGTTGCTATTTGTGCACCTGCAGGTAAATCTTCTGGCCGTGTCTGCGGTTATGGATGACTTGGAGCACAGTTTCTCGATCATAGACAAGTATAACTAAAGTACCGCTTTTAATTTGACTAAGTACTTGACTAGTAAATAGTGCAATACTCATGGAATGGTTAATAAAACTGCCAACGGATGGGTTGTTTCCGCTTTCGTTAGTGGCGAGAAGGAGGATGGATCATTAATTATCTTTGTTATAACTGTTGTTACTAATTAACGGACAACCGTACATCATTGGTTAGGCGGATGGTTAGGTATCTATAGACTTGTTAGTTATTATCTTTTGCTGCAATTCGTCACCCGGTATATGTCCCTTTAGAGGCATAAAGACTTCTTTGAGTACCCTAGGGTCTCCACGATAAATTGTTTGATTCGGATGAGCAGTGTACTGCAAGATGGATCTTTGGGTGGAGGAGACATATGATGTTGGCAACGATCACTCGGTGTAGAGATTCCGGGGATGGGGATCCGCGAGATCTATGGGCGGGATGTGTTTATTTATGTGACATCTTATGCCGATTTGCTTCTTATCCGTACTCAGATCTTGTTTTCCGCTTCCGCCTGATACTCTGATGTTTGATGTATGAGGAGCTATCCTAAACTATTATCTCTATCTAGGATATTTGGATCTTGCTGTATGGCATTGCAATATTTCTATTTCTTTAGATGGAATGGCTCTGAAAACTGTTGTATGGTGGCTTGCATACATACTCACTTGTGTATGTAGTTGATCCCTTCGCCTGCCGATTACGCCACTCATTCTTGTCCCGATGTTTTGGAAGTGGTTAGGACGGCCGAAAGGTCTACCTGTGAGTGGCCCCTGGCCCCACCGTACTATTTTAACCACTTTCGCTCATCCAGGCATGCAACTTAGAGCGTAATTCACCAAGGTAGTTACAAGTGTGACACCTCGCGGGAAGTTACACACGTCCGGTGCCTGAAAATGACTCCCGCTTCCCCGATCCAGCGATTCTTGAGTAGAGCTCTGGATTCGAATCCCATGACGTGTGCGCTCCGCGGTGAAGATGTCTGTCGTTCACGCAGTTCAAACTTGGGACCACGATCAAGAGAGAGAGAGAGAGAGAGAGAGAGAGAGAGAGAGAGAGAGAGAGAGTGAGAGAGAGAGAGAGAAAATATCAATTGGAGGTCCTCCCAAAGGTGAGAAGACCTTTATTGATTATTGTGTGTATTTATCTGGCCAAATACCCCAACTATATATAGGGGAAAAGGAGGTACTACCTCCCTCAAAGTCCCGGGGTGGGACTAAAGGAGAGGAGGGGGAGGGGCAGCCGCCGACCGACCCTAGTGGGCCGCACGCGGGGGGCTAGGTCCAGCCGTCCACCCCCCCCCTTGTCCCTTCTCCCTCTCTCCTTTCCTTAATGGGCCCTCTCCCCTCTGGGAATTGGCCCATTAAGCGTTTTGACCTTTTAAATTGATTTTCTCTTTATTAAATAATTATGAATAAATGATTAAATCAATATTTAACATTCATTCACATATTATTCAACCTCTATGGTTATGGAACACTTCCACCTCCACTCCGGACATCCTCCGGACTTACCAAAACCCTTCCGGTTTTCTCTCTACAATTCTTTGGCGATTCTACCGATCCTATAAACACTCTCTAAGCATCATCAAGCCCTTAAGTGTGATACCCCACGGTTCGAGAACACTCTAGACATGGTTGGGACACTCCCGCACCAATGATCAACAGAGGGACCTGGATGGCCATGTGACCCTTGTGCGTTCCACGAAGATCTTTCGTCATTTGAACCGGGACATTCATGTCTTATTCCCTTTGTCTCTCGATACTTGCATTTCTCGAGATCTGATCAATGACATCACCATGTCGTGTTCAATATCGTTACCAAACAATGCTACTTGACTTTAATCTGACAAGTGATATCCCTGTGATCAAATCACACGCTGCACAGCTATTGCATATAACCTCTCCGAGTGGGCCCTTGAGTATCTTCCCGTCACATGGACGGACAAATCCCGCTCTTGACATATATTGCCTCTAAGGTTTCCTCTGAGTACGTGAACACACCTTTATAACCACTGTATTACCAAGTGGCGCTTGATGCTATCAAAGCACTCTCAGGAGACAATGATTGATATAGCCTCACGGTCTAAGGAATAGTCTACAAGGATCCATTTCTAATCATCGTAACTCGAACTTCGTGACATGATTGGGTCATGATGTTTAGGTTGGGTATTGGTTCATCTTCTCATTCTCAGAATGAGTTGACTCCATTTCCAACTGGCATAAATGCCACATGATCAGGAAACATGATCATATGTTGACCAATGAACCAGTGACTAGAGTTTCACTAGGAACCCCTGGTTGTTTGTATATATCACACGTGTATTGATGTTTCCACTCAATACAGTTATAGCATGATATAAAACTTAATCATAAACTATATGAAATATGGTAATAGTCCTTATTACTATTTGTCTCTAGGGCATACTTCCAACATAATAATCCACCTTCAGGTTATCATCCGAACCCCCTCCAGTAATAAGTTGCAAACAACAGATAATTGCATTAAGCATTGCGTGTAAAGTAAACAATATGATTGTTCTATGAACAAAGGATTGATGTTTTCTCCCTAGTAGCAACATCACATCTAGTACCTTAGAGATTTCTGTCACTTCCCTAGATTACTAGAGGTATGAACCCACTATCGAGCATAAATACTCCCTCTTGGAGTTGCTAGCATCTACTCGGCCAAGATATCTACTAACAGCGGAGAGCATGCAATATCACAAACAACAAAGACATGATAGAATCAATAATCAATCTGAAATAGCATCTCAATATCCATCGGATCCCCGCAAACACAACATGTAGAATTACAAATAGATGATCTTGATCATGAACAGAACTCACAAGATCTAAACATGGTAGCACAAAGGAGGAGAACCAACCATCTAGCTATTACATGGACCCGTAGTCCATGGATGAACTACTCACGCATCACACAGGAGGTTTGCATGGTGATGAAGAAGGCCTCCAGGGTGAATTCTCCCCTCCGGCAGGGTGCCAGGAAGAGCTTCAGATCCCTCCCGGTCTAGGGATGGAGATGACAGTGGCTACATACTCTTTTGTGGATTTTTGATCGGGTACTTAGGGTTTATGTATCGGAGGCAATATATAGGCGAAAGGGGAGGTCGAGGGGGTGCCCTAGGCGGCCACACCACCCCCTGGCACGGGCTAGGACTGGCCGTGCGACCAGGTGGTGTGGGCAGCCCCTGGCCCCTCTCCGTCTCGTATTCTGGCTCCGTGTCCCCCTCGATGAAATATTGACTTTGGCTTTTGTCCCGTCTAATTTCGAGAATATTCATTTTCTGACTTTTCTGGAACCAAAAACAGCAGAAAATAGGCAGCTGTCACTGTGGCATCTTGTTAATAGGTTAGTCCAAGAAAGTGTATAAAAATACTCCAATGTGTGGGCAAAATATAAGAAAGTAGATATAAACCAAGCATGTAACATCAAAAATTATAGATACGCGTATCAATGTGTGAGGAAGAAGGGTGAGAGGGTGGCCTTTTATAGGAGGAGGGGGTACCCCTCCCCATGGCCGGTGCCCCATGGGGGGTGACCCCTCACCTCCCCCATTCATGTGGTGGTAACCCCCTCCACATAAAAGTGTCCCTTAACATCCTCTTTAAAGTCTTTACTTTAAATGCATTAAATTTGTCCGAATTTAATGCTCTCTCATTTAATAAAACTATTTTATTAAATTTATTCAGAATTTTGTTAATTACTTTAATTAACAAACATTCACATAAAAACCCCTGCAACATTTCAATATTACATGCAGAACCAATTTCAGCAATTTCACCCAAAGCTTTTGGTGTCTATTGAAATAATTCCAGCGCTTTTGCAATTCATTAAAAAAACACATTTGCTCCAAATGGTGTTGGTGTCCCTTAAATGTGTCACCCTATGGTTCGTGAATAATGCAGACATGATCGAGACCTCTCTTAGATCAATAATCAGAAGCGAGACCTGGAGATCTATACTGACTCCTACACATTCTACGATGACTTCTGTGATCGTGAGAACCTTTAGTGCTAGTAACTAGATCCCTTTGTCTCGCGATATATTACATGTCCAAGATTCGATCATCGGTATCTCCATACCTAGTTTGATCTCGTTACTGACATGTACTCTTTTCTTGTTCCCGTTATATAATATTCTAGTGATCTCATCACTTGCTTGCAAGCTAACCAATGTGATATCACCGATAGGACCCAGAGAATATCTATCCGTCATCGGGATGGACAAATCCCACTCTTGATCCATGAGCTTCTACATAACACTTTTGTAGCACTTAACCCACCTTTATAATCACCCTTTCACCGTGTGACGTTTGATGTTATCAAGATACTCTTCCAGTGTTAGTGATTAACATGATCTCATGGTCTAAGGACTAGGATTACTTTGTTAGATGTTATAGCAATATAAACACAATGAATTTGATCATACTGCTATATTTCGGATGAATGTTCATCACATCATTCCACTAATGTTGTGACCTTGTTATTAACAACATCCAATATCCATGATCAGGAAACCTTGATCATCTTGTTAATCAATGAGCTAGTTTATAAGAGAGGCATAACTAGGAACTTTCCTTTTGTTTATTAAACACACATGTATTAACGTTTCCAAATTAATACAATTATAGCATAATAACAATTCTATTATTGCCTCTCAGGGCATATTCCCTTCAAGATCATTATTGCCCGGTAAGGACAATATTTAAAGAAGCAATATGCAATACATAGCAATGTCATGCAATGATTTATTATCTTTCTTCTTTGCGTGTTTTACCCCCCGTTTAAAAACATGTTATGTTTCTTTTAATAAAAGAAAAGTATTACTCAAGAACTATTAAGTTCCTATAAAATTTATATCTAGTATTATTGTGATAACTAGTATTATTCCAAGAGTTAAAATATGAATTTATTTAATTTTTTGACTCTTTTAAATATTTAACTAAAATTCCTTTGAGGAAATAAGACTCTAATTTTATCACACTTGATTTACTTTTAAAAAATACAGACTAGTATTTTTTTTCTATAAAAATACTCCCTTTTGGATCTTAAAAATGCATTTTATTCAATTTTAAGTGTTTTGTATATTTTATAAAATTCCAAATGGAGTATACACAATAATTATAATAGTTTTGTGAATTCATTGGTATTTTATTAATATTTTTAGCATTTTTATTTCTATTTCTTAGAACCTTTTAAGTCCTAGGGATATTTTGGTCTTTTAATAAATTATTTAGACTTTTCTTTTTTTTAAATACCTGGACCAGGCCCATTGGGCTGGCCCAGCCCTGACTCGGCCCACCGAGGTTGGTCAAACCCGCTCCACTAGGGGGTACTGGACCACACCGGCCCAGTACGCACCCCTCACCTCTCTCGCTCTCTCGTGTTCTTCCTTGCCCTGCTGTGGCGTGGTTTCACCGGCGCCGTTGTCGCCTGATTACCGCCTCCTTGGGCCTCCCTGGATGCTGTCATGGTGCATGGCGAGGTAGTCGGCACCGCTCCGTTGACTGGTCCTGTTTGATTTGCCTCTGGACCCTTCTCTCGTCCAGATTGACTCCACCCCGAACCCTAGGGTTTGTTGGCTGTGGGGTTTCGCCCCCCTGTGGTGTTGTGCCATGGCTCTGGTGGCCTGTGGTGCCGCCGCTGTTGCACGTGTGGCTGTGGCCGCCGCCTCATGGCTCGGCGCGGGTTGCAACGCCCTCGGGTGCTCCCCGTACCGCCGTGTGCGCTCGTCGACCCTTCTGCTTCCTTTTCTTAACTTCAGCGAGGACTGTGGTAAGTTTACCATTCTCTTCCCCCTCTAGTCTTCCCTTGCAACCCTATGGGTGCCTATGGTGAGGAATCCCTAGTTAGGGTTCATCCCTTGTGTTGGGATTTGCCCCACTAGTGTTGTGATTACTGAGGAAGATGAATGATTTAAAAGTAATGGATGGTAATTAGTCTGTGCTAAGATGTTACTAGTGATTCTAGTGGTGTGGTTTTCACTTACTACTTAATGTTCTTGGTACTAACAGTAGCACTGTCAGTAATGGTTCACTGAATTTGAATACACTGACCTATGTTGCTATGTTCAGGTTAGAGTTGATTTGATACCCATATGATTCTCTGATTATGACAAATTGGGTAGATTTACTATGATTCCTAGTTGTTTATTCCATGGAAATGATTGACTGACTTTCTGCAAGTTTACTTGCAACTTTCTGTGTATGATTTGTGTGGTTTAGAATGGATCCTTGTGACACCTTCCCTGGAATGGTACACAAGTGTCCATTCTAGTAATGGACTAAATTCTACTTGTGTCCTAGTGTGGCTTGATTAAAATGGTTAAAACTTCTTTTGGATATATTAACCTATGATGTATATGAACTTTCTTTGGCCTATGATGTTGGTATGAGGCATAACTAGGTAAGAACTCAAGTTTCTACCTGCTGATCCTCATAGATGTGCCTTGATATTAAGTGTAAAACAATAATTCTTATAGATCTTTAAGAAAAGGACTTGTCAGCTCATGCTGTTTGATATAAATCCTTAAGATGAAATAGTTCTTGAGGTGCTACTATTATAACATGTGCCTAGAAACATTCACTTAAGGCTGTTGTATATGTGGATGTAAAACATGTTTTATTATCCAAGATCAATGATGCACAGGTTGAGATCTTGGAGTGGTTTGCAAAGATTGATTGTTTCGGATTTATTTTATCTCTTCTCTGATGGATACACCCCACTTGGGTGTTTTTCTGAGAAGACCTAATATGAAACAACACATGTTTATCAAAGATTTAACATGTGATGGTTTTGCATAAACTCACCACACAACTTGCTTGTTGGTGATGTTGTGGTGTTGCTTGATGTTGCTGGCTTGATCTTGGTGACTTGATCACTCCCTGGAACCTGTTTTGCACATCCCAGGTTCTGGTTTTGCTCCTCCTTGATCATGTGACCTTGTACTTGTCCTTGTTATCCTCCTGCACCACCCCCTCCTTATGTCACCATTCTGTGGTGATTCAAGGGTTGATTTGGCAAGTTATCTGGTGGTTTATTTGAGAAGTGGATAGGCTCACTGTGTTCTTGCCGTGTGCTTGAGAAGATTGAGATAAAATGTGATCACTAGTAGCTGTGTCCTGGCTGAGTGATCCTTTTTGACTACTTGGACTGCTATTGTTGTGTCGACAGCACACAACATGCAGTTAGATGACTAAGCCGCCTTGCTACTTGGCTGTTTGTGGATCAGATCAAGTGATCTGACTTTCACTTCCTATCCTTTTACTAGTTACTGTCCTGGTGAAACTTGCCCCTTTTCTACTTGGCTTATGATGTGGCATTGAAGTTATTTATTTGAAAATAACAGATACTACATGTTTGTGAAACTTGCCCCTTTTAATTACTCAATGATGTAATATGAACAATACACTTCACTGTTCACCACTGAGAGTAAAAATAATCAACTAACCTTTTATTTCAATTTGAGTGGTTTATCTTATTTTGCAGGAACAAGATCTGGATGCTCATGATGTAGTATAGGAATAGATATGTAGTATAGATCTTCCTTGTAATCTCCTTCTTATTCTTTTGTAAAGAATCTTGTAAAGACATTCTTATAAGTTAATAAAGTTTTATTTCATTAGATTGTATTCCCTGTAATGTCTGTCTTGGTGTATCTATCTCAATTTATAATATTGTTATGGAATAAAGAAAAGAAATAAGAATTCATTTCTTATTTAAACTTCCTTGACTTAAATTCCTATTGTTGTTTAATATATCTATAATAAAATCAAACAATGTTAATATTTCATTTTGGAAAGCAACTTTATGTCTCTAACTTCTAATTTTCAAATATCTTTCAAATGATTTAAATTTCAAATTCAAGTTCAAAATAAATTCTCCCTAAAACTCATTAATTCCTAAAGGTCATGTCAAAAGTTTGTAGCAATCACCAAAAAGAGCTATCCCTACCTCTTGTTGGTGAAAGAAACCCTGATCCCTCTAGGCTTTTGTTTGGCGAAAAATTTACCCGAATTTTACAGATGAATGCATGCATATGCGCAGATTCCTATTTCTACCATTCGATGGTTCCTAAATGCTAGGGTGTTACAAAGAGCGCCCGCGTCATTATGGGGGGAGGGAGGGTGGATGCGGCAGCCCCCGGAGCACGTAGCCAAGTGTGACGGCTGCAGTAGAGCCGCCGGAGGCGGAGGGGAATAGCGTGGACAAGCGTGATGGCTGGAGCTCCGTGATGCCGGAGCTCCAGCGAGCTCCACCTGGTAGTTAGGGGTAGATTATTTTGCTAATTGATGTAAATTATGCAAGAATCTGCAAACATGGCACTAATCGATCAAGAAATCTTCCTGTATTTCTTAATTTATAAAATACGGTTGAGTTTAGGGGTTATGATCTGCGTGGATAATTCGCACACGCTAAACTGGAGTGTAGTGCCCTGTACTCGCGAAATACGGGCTCGCAAAGTAAAGGGATTGCTAGTCTTGCTCTTAGACTTCTACCTTCACCAAGTTAACTATATAGCGCATAATTAGTAGTGATGCCTATATAAATCGACTAAAAATCAATTCCCAAATAGTATATAATGTTATAGTATTAGGCATATACGAGATCGTTATGGTAGTTTAGATAGAGTTAGGATTGTTTACGTACAGTCATAGCTTGACTTGTACTCTAAGATGATTCTCTGTACGTCTATATATACTCGCCCATGAGGCTCAATAATACAACCATCATATCCCGCCAAACTCATACTCTTTCATGGTATAAGCCTAACCGGTCCGAACCCTAGCCGCACGCTTCCGCCGCGCCGTCCCGGGGGATCGATCTCCATGATCTCCACCGGGGTTCACACAATCCGTTGCAGGGTTCGTCCGCCGATCTGTGATCGGCTGCCCTGGTGAGTCTTTTCCGATCTCTAGATCGATTTTGTTTTTTGGTTTACCAATCTTAGATCGGATTGAGTCGCCCACCCCTGTCGTCATCGTCGCGTCTCTACTCCGACCATCGACATCAAGGATCTACACCGTGCTGCTCGCCTGCTTTCTTCTTCCTGCGCTGCTTTGCCTCGGCGTTTGCAGCAGCGCCACTGCTATGCCTTCCTTTGAAGGCTACCGCGTCCGCCTCCCTCAGATCCTCTTCATCATCATCGTCTGGGACTTCACCGACAACGCCGCTATCAACTCCGATCTATGCGTCATCCATACCATGGCGTATAAGGTGCACCGTCGGTCTGATCAACCGGTCTCGCGCCTGTCTACGCCAAGCACGTATCTGAGCACGCGCCTACCACCGATCAAGCTAAGGGCCACCGTTGCGTCGCCCCTTCGAGCCGCAGCGCCGCCGCCTTTGGTCCACGCTATTGGCTTCCAACATGTTGTCCTTGGTGTGTACGTTGTTGGTGGTCTCCTAGCCGCTACACCGACTCATGCCCTGTATCGATGTTGCGCCCCTTGGGGGCGTAGCGTTCCTGCACGCAGTCATCATCGCCATCCCCGTGCACCGACATACTTGGCTCCACCGCGCCACCTCCCTCGGCGCGGGTCGCCGCCGTTCACGCATGGTCTTCGTCACATTGTCGGGTTCTTCCTCGCCAACTTTGACTACCGCTGCCGCTCCAATCTAGGCGCCCAACATGACCACTCCAGTCCACCGTTGGTTTCGTCGCCTTCTATGTCTTCGTCCCTACCCTTGTGTGCCCGGTATTGGCAACACCGGTGCGTACCTTCGTCCCCTACGCGTCTCTGAGCCTAGAAATCTCGGATCGATGCCTCTTCTTCGTCGGCCTCGACAACGTCTTCTTCGTCATCGACACCTTCCTCTAGGACTGCCTCGACCACGTCACCGACAAGTTCTTCTTTGCGTATTTGGTTCTGGCACAACCGAAGTATGCCTTCGTCCCCGACGTGCGCCTGGTTCTGACAAAACTATGGCCGCACCTCATCTCTGACGGCTCGAACTGCATCGAATTCGACATCGACATCCTCAGCGACTGCCTCGACACGTCTCTGTCATTCTACTCGCGCACTATGCACTTTCGGCTTCATGTGCGGCTACCTCGACACCGGCACCCGACCACGGCGACCTCTCACACGGCTACCTCGACCAAGGTTGCAGCATCCAACGCTCTCGGCTATCTCGACATCGGCACAAAGGGTTACCACCTCGCTTGAGTACCTCATCAGCTTCCTCTACAGTTGAAGCATTTGCGCCGCAACACGTCGTCTACGGCACTCCCGCTGCTACTGTGGGAGGGATGTCAGCCTACTAGATTCTATTTTAGTTTCTCACCAGTCTGACCGTCCACGATGTTCCAGTTGTTCACAACGCTACCGCTCTGACGATTGTATGGTAGTTTAGATAGAGTTAAGATTTGTTTACGTACAATCCTCACTTAACTTGTACTCCAAGATGATCCCCTGTACTATATATACTCATCCATGAGGCTCAATAATACATCCATCATATTTCGCCAAACTCGTACTCTTCCATATAATACTCATCCTCCAGTCGGTTCATTCTTTTTACTCTGATTATCTCCCTCAAGATTTACATGTTCTCAACCTCATTTTGTCAACTGGTGTTTCATCCCTCCTCACGATTTGTTATGTTACCATGGACAAGAGCACAAAACATTAGAAATTATCCTCGCTCCGGTGGTGCGTCTAGCGCTCGTGGAGAGCGTGTGGAGTCTTGTGCCTAGCGGATCTTTTGGGATCTGAGCATTTTGCGTATTCGTTGGTGTGGTTTGAGCTCAGTCTCTTCCGATTTACGGTTGTCATCTTCGACGATGGTTGCTGCTCTAGTGCGATGGTCCTATAAGGCCTTAGCACGACGACTTCTCGTTTGTCTACTACAACAAGTTTTGCCCGGTTCCGGTGATGGAGGGGCGAGGACAGTAGCGCCTTCGTCTCGTGCTAGTGTCTGTAGTTGACGCTAGGTGGTCCAATGACCTTTTTGTAATTTATATTACATTTAAGACTCTTTGTACTGTTGTTGATAATTATTTATAAATTGGTGCAATTTCGAAAAAGGAAACTAGACGATGATATTTAGTGGCGTCGGACCGGCGTTGATTACTTTATATTTCCCTGGTAAGGATCCCTAGCTTGACTAATGGATTGTTTTATGTAAGAATGTCGGTTGCACGTCCGCAAGCTGGACTTTCTTCTATTCGCCCCCATATTTATATAGACTTTCTTCTATTCGCCCACATATTTTTTCTGCCTCCGTCGCTCCGTGTATCTGTCTTATTATATGGTGTGTTTGGCATCTGACATATCTCAATTTCTTATGTTTATTTGTAGTTTGTGCAGAACATCAACAATAAAATGCATAGAAGTAAAACAAACAAACACTAAAATGATTAAAACCGGATGAAAATAAACGAAATTATGATAATCTACCGCAGCTCAAACGTCTGGTATCGCAGGCAAGCAGTAAAAGTAAGTGGGCTTCGGAAGTTCGGGGAACAGCTTGCATACTTTGCCATGCCCACATTGGCCTGCTGCTAGCTTGCACAACCCACTCGTACTGTCCACGCACCACGCACCGCAGCACGTCACGCCTCTCGTGGCCACTGCCTTGCGGCGCCGGCTGTGCCACGCCGCTGCAACCGTCGCGGTCCGTCTCCCTCGACTACGGCAGCCGGCCCGCCACCCTCCTCCGCCCGGCTGCCGCTACTCTGCTGTTCGTGCCGCCGCCGCTCTTACGCTCCTGCCATCCGCTGTTGGTGCCGCCGCCGCCGCTCCTCCGCTCGTTGCGGGCTGCGGCGCGCCGCTCGCCGTCGTCTTTGCTGCCCGGTGACGCGCTCACCGGGCACGCCGCAGACGAGCCCGCTTGCATCCTGAGCTTCAAGAGTTCGCCTCGCTTCGTATTCGCCGTGGCAGTGAGCAATCGACCATCCCTTCTTTCCATTCAGTTACTTGCCGATTTGTTTGGTGCACGGTGCCCTCGTTCATCTAATCCATCCTTCCACGGCTCGATTGGTTCTTATTTTTGACCGCGCAAGATCGATCTGAGCTGCCCCATTTCCCCAGGTACTGGACAGCTTGTTTTCCAAAAAAATCGGGTCTTTTAATTGAATTTCCACGCCCCATGTTCGTTCCCCCCACTGCTTGGTGTTAAGGTTGCGGAATTATTATTTTTTCCCTGGGCCGTACTAAAGTAAACATATGAGTTTATTGTAAGTCAAATGATTGGAGGCCGTCTTTTTAGTATGTATTTTTCTTGTTGTTTCCGTACCTTTTCAAGTTCTTTGCACTTCATAGTATTATTTTAGTATCCTTTGTTAAAAACAAGGTTAATCTGGGACTGATGTTACATTTGAATTTTACTTCCAAGATTCTAGGGAGGGTGCTACAGTAACATGTTGCAAATCCCGTACAGTTCCTAAATCAAATTCACTTTCATCTCTAGTATACCAGAATTATCAAGTCAAATTTAGTGATGTCTTTTAGCGTATGAGGGATGTTTATTCGGGGCACTATTGCTTCCTGTTGTACTATGCTATTAAGTAGTAATGCCGAACCTCTTTCTTACAGACTGTGGAGAATATCAGTAATCTCAAACCTATATTCCAAAAAAAAACTCTGCCAACAAGGACTATCACTTGTGGCATTTTTACAGAGAAGAACAACCCTTACACCTGCATTACACATTTTTATATTGCAAACAAGAGAGCTCATTATAGGTTTCACTCCCACGTTCTGACTGATACCAAGTTAAATCTAGCAGACCAACTGATGTTATCATCTATTGAAGTGCCAGTACTGTTTATTTGAATGTTAGAATGCCTTGCTGGCAGTAAAATTGCAATAGTAAAATTGCAATGTTTCCTTATACTATGAAGGACCCTATTACATTTTCTCTATCATGTCACTGCACTTCAATTTTTCTTTTTGTCATTTTTTGCATTATTTCATCAAAATTGTGAAGTTCATTGGCTCCCTCGTCCAAATTGAAAGCAAATGTGAAAGTTGATATGCCAGTTTCGTGTTTAACGTTGCAGCAAGAATATTTTGGCATGAACTGCAGTGGTTTAATATTTGTTTTCGGCATGCATCCCAGCATAATCATTGATATATTTTCCCTATCAGGATAAACGTTGATCCTGGCATTAGCTATTTCTTATGTCATAAGCTGCAATGAAGGACTCTCAGGTGAATTTGCTTGCTATCATCAGTTGTCACTAAAGACCCTCCCATTTAATTATCTTTATCTTAACCAGTAAAATTGTTTCAGGTTCGTCTAACCAGATGTTGAAAGTGCATAGAATTTATTTTAGCAGACACAAAAGTGATATAATGATGCATTATGGATTACCTGCTGTAATTGGCAAAAAAAATTATATTAATTTGGGTATGTGTGCTTATTATCAAGAAAGTGAGATACTGCTATGACCTTGCTTTAATCCTTTAAGTCTCTGTTATTCAGTAATAGTGGTACCAGTGAAGGCACTATTTTTACCAGTTTATTAGAGATATTTGTTCCTTAATGAAAATTTTCTGTTTTTTTTTGCTAATAACACGAATAATTGAGTGTTACCACTTTCAGTATCAGCATCCATTTTTCTTTGCCTTTAGCTAATTGATTTATGTTACTTATGGACATTTCCTACAGGATATTCAGAGCACAACAGAGTTGCAGATGTCACCGCAAGGTACTAATGAAGTGCAGAGTAACCAACTAAACACAATGGCCACTGATGCTCCTGTAGGAGATTCTGGTTCTTTGTCAGTCGCTAGTAATGATAACAGAAAAGTCTCCCGCGAAGACATTGAACTTGTACGATGCCTAGCTGTTCCTGAATGCATGTATTTACCAGATTACATCCCTCTACAATGGGGGTGTCACGCTCTTGACAATTAATTAGTGAAATTGACATCCATTTGCAGGTCCAGAATTTGATAGAGCGCTGTCTGCAGCTGTACATGACCAAAGGAGAGGTTGTTAGGACACTTTCTACTCGCGCGAGAATAGAACCTGGCTTCACTACTTTAGGTGATGTCGCAAATACAGTCGATGGTGATATTCATGTTTGAAGCTCTTTGTCTTGTACTCACTAGTTTATTCCTATGGTTATTTCTTTCCCGTACTTCAAATTACACTCAGTAATATATGGTACTTTATTTGAGTATGAAAATTATATCTTGCTCAAGAGGCACACACAATTCCTTCCCATCATCGACGAACAAATTAGTGCAATATAATGTACGTAGCAGTTCCTCTTTTTCCTTGTATATGCATAAAAAATCTGCGCATCATTGCAGATTAGCTCAATGTGACTATGCCATGAACCCAGTACCAGATGCTTTTAGCCTTGTGCATACCAGTTTAACCTAATGCCCATTGATATTTATGTCGATTAGAATTTCTCTCAGGACAAAGGAGAATGAAATGCTCTCTTAACTCAAGTTCTTTCATACTATGTTTGTTGAACCTCAAACATCTGGATATATGTCCATTGGAGTTCTAAAGTTTTGTTGCTAACTGTCTTTTTGTATTTTCAGTATGGCAAAAACTTGAAGAAGAGAACTCTGAATTCTTTAGGGCTTACTATATAAGATTGAAATTGAAAAGGCAAATTATCTTGTTCAACCATTTATTGCAACACCAGTACAATTTGATGAAATATCCTGCACCTCCGAATGTTCCAATGGCTCCAATGCAAAATGGAATGCATCCTATGCCAGGTAATGTTTATGTACACGTCTAAGCTGTCAAAAGAGGCTGAATAAGTACATTGCAGTTTAAAATTTCTTATATGCTATCTTTTCTCCTTAGCTGTTATTTTTACTATAATTTACCTTCAACAGGAAGTCTGCACATATTCTATCAATTTTTCTCTATTGCGATTGTACTGAACAAATTTTACAAGTCCATACCTTTCTATCAAAATACCTTCTCATAAGTAACTAAACGTTCTTTCTGCTTTCTCGCATCCATATTATCCTCATTTACTGCAGAAGTATGGGGTCGTATGGCAAGACTGCATAATCATATAGGAGTGAAGATCTTACAATGATCATATTTCTGCACTAGCACCGTGTTTTATAGTGAATCACTGAATCTTTAGCATTATGTAGCAATCTTTCAGGTTTAGCTTTAATGTCGATTGGTTTAGACATCTATAATGTATCATTTCACTCTTATTCAATGCAAGTCTAAATCTGGTGCAGTTAACAATTTACCGATGGGGTATCCAGTACTTCAGCAACCTCTGATGCCTGCTCCCGGCCAGCCTCACCTTGATCCAATGGTTTATGGTATGTCCAGTGGTCATGCAGTGAATGGGATACCTGCACCAGGTGGCTATCATCCAATTCGCATGAACTCTGGAAATGAGTAAGCATTACATATATCTCATGTTCTTTTTCCCTTCATGCAAGATATTTGTGTTGTAAGATGCGTCGGTGTTCTTGTGAATATTTTTGTTGGACAAATCATATTTTATCTCTGTATACATATGAAATATTCGAACATTTTATCTTCCGTGTGGTGTTTCTGACTATATAGTTGAAGCACAGCTTGCATATACACAAACTGCCGTAAAATGCATGTAATGTTTTCAGTGCTACAGTAGTCAAACTGCTAAGGAATAAAGGTTTATTCTAGGGGTTGGTACTTTGAAGTACTCTCACTGGCTGTTATCACCAATTTATTGACTTAAATACATTACTATAATGCTTATTTATTTTTTGTCATCTTTCTGCTATAAAAAGTTTCATGAAAGTTACTTATCTCTAGAAAATATTCGGTGCATTCCTCTTGTGATCCATATTTCTGCTTCACTTGATGTCCTTTGACGTTGCTGAAACATGTTCATTTTTAAATCAACCAATGTTTGTTAAGCTGTGTTGTTGCAAATGTTGGAATCCGGATTTCAGGTTGCAGCCTTCTTACCTAATGTCTTGCAGAAACTCGTGTCCATATTGCGTTTTATTTTCTCTCTTGCTATTCACATTCACGGCTGATATGATGTTACTCTGATGTTGCCTGTAGCATGCTTGTGGACAACAGTGCACCTGAAGCTGCACATGCTGGTGCTATGTCGTCTGAGATGGCTATGAGTCCCTCATCAGCAGCATCAAGCAACCATGCTCCTTTCACTCCATCTGAGATACCAGGGATGGCCATGGATACATCAGTCCTAGATTCAGCATTTGGATCTGACATAGGGAACACAGGACCTCTGCAATTAGGGGCAGATGGTTCATCAAGGGACTCCATCCGATCCTTAGGGCAGCTCTGGAATTTTAGCCTTTCTGATCTTACAGCTGATCTAACAAGTTTGGGAGGTGATTTTCTGGCTCAGGCAATTTTACATTATTTGATACTAGTATTTCTTTGGAGTTTGCATAACCAGTTTGTCCAAAACATGAAAATATGACCTACTAAATCAACATATAGCCTAATTTTGTGCTGCTCGCAGTGAAGTGGTCCAAGAGTTCGTGTGCATCAAGAAATGAGTACATGAACAACGCTTTTCATAGAAATGCAACTACCTTCTGTTCAGGAACATGCACACTACTTTCTTGCCACATTATTTTTCCGCTCCACGTTATTGGTAGAAACTGAGATACAAGTATCTTTTAGTAATAGTGTTATATGTGCATTTAAAAAGTAGTTAAGTTCTTTGGCAAACAGTACAACTCAGACAACATTTATGCTGTCATATTTATTTTCCATGTTCCATTTGACTACCTTCCTAATAACACTGTTGATGTTCCATGTCCAGACTTGGAGGCTCTTGAGAACTACGCCGGCACCCCGTTCCTGCCCTCAGACTCAGACCTCTTACTTGATTCCCCTGACCATGATGACATAGGTAAGTTTGCTGGTGTTTGTGATTCCACCGGTCATGAAATCTCAATGAATTATCATCACTGACTTAATGATTTGTGGTATGCCATATTATTTCCAGTTGAGTACTTCGCGGACGCCATCAACGGGTCTCAGTCAGACGAAGAGAAGTGATAGACAACAGGGTTAAATAGTCCCATTCAGATTCAGACCTGGCCGAGGTGTCATCTCGTCTAGTGTAATCTTTCAGCCATGCATATCGTGGAAATTCTGGTTGAGCGCAATTCGCCCGCAGGTGCGGTTATATTGGCGCGCGCCACTGAAGAATTTTGTAGTGGTCAAATCCTAATTCTTTGGAATAACCAGTTCGGTAGCCTTCACCGGATGAAGCTGCTGGCTACAAGGATCAAGGATGAAAAGTTAAGAAAAATTCATGTCAAAACCTCAGCAACGACCCTTTGTAATTTTTTGGAAAAGTGGACAGTTCATCTGGTCTCGCAGCCCATTTAAGGCTTTCTATACAGTCATGTTTTGACGGGGGTATTTTCTCTGGAGAGTTTTATTTTTTTTATTTTTACACATACCGAAGCTCTCAAAAGGAATACTCTAGGCAAGTTGGCTTATTTTATTTGACTGAAATATCACAAACACCTAGTACTCCGTCCGATCCATAATAAGTGTATGAATCGGAGGAAGTACTATTTATTGCCCAAAAGATCCGTCGAGAATCCACTCAGGGAAGTAGGGATAGAAATAAAACTAGCTCACAAGATTGACGAGTACTTGAGTATCTGGCTCGACTTTTTTTTTCCTGAAATGGGGAGCTAAGCCCGGCCACTACATCAATTGATGCACGTAGCTTTATTACGGTGTTTGAAAAGTATCATAGTCTTACAATTTAAGGGTTAGGTAAGTTTGATAGATGTATCAACCATAGTAACAAAAAACTATATCCATTTTGTAGTCTACTAGTATGATGCCACCCAGTAGTTCGGAAAAAGAAATTCTGAGGAACCATCAGCAGCTGGATTTGGCTCAACTTGGATACTGGATACTAAGGAGCCAATCCGAGTTAGTAGAATTTTTAGCTCGCTGAGAAAATGAGCTTGAAGAGTCTGAGTTGCGAGTATGTTAGATCCCTAGATTAGTCAACCGTAACAGAAACGAAGACAGGTGTATGGAGTATGGTGCTTTTCAGTGGACACCAATGGAAATGGAATCAGAATCAGTATCCACAGGATTGAAATTTCCAGTATCTTCTGTCCACGGAGCACAGTCCAGCCCAGCCCATATATATCTTTGGCCCAACTCACATATTCAAAAAAAAAAACTTACCCTCCCTTACTTTTTTGATATTCTCAAAGATGAAAACCTAGACACTACTCATATACTCCCTCTGTTTGGTATTATTAGTTCTAAGATCTTTTTTATATTGTTTGAGATTATAAGGGTTATCTCATTTATTAGTCTCTCGTCTAATGCATGTTCTTCTTTTACTCTCACTTCTCACATGCATATAAAACTATTGGTGCATACATATATTAATGAGAGATAGTTATAAAGTGTCTTGGTATTAGCAACTTGACTCTTAGGACTAATAATCCCAAACAGAGGTAGTACTACCTCTATCCCAAGGTTTAAGACGTATAATTTAAAAAAAAATCAAACTATGTAAAGTTTGACCAAGTTTTTAGAAAAAATATTAATATTTACAAAATGAAATATATACCTTGGATACATCATGAAACATATTTCCATGTGATATCTATATAATATCATAGTTTTTGATAGTTTTTTAAAAACATTTGGTCAAATTTTCCGTAACTTGACTTTAAAAAAAATTATAGGCCTTAAGCCTTGGGACCGAGGGAGTATAGGAGAAGATGAGATTCGAACTCGGACTGTCTAGCACACCACCTCTTGTGCTAGCGAGAAGACCCCCGAGTCTTTCTCACTTTTTTTATATTCTCGCCACCGTGCTCTACTTGAACAATAATAGTTCCCCTAAGAAAAACTTGAACAATACTATAACGCACAATACTATACCCTCGACAATATATTTGTAATAAGCCAAAAAATTAAGTTTTGGGGGGTGGTTTTGTTAATCTGTAAGGTTCAAGAGGTTTTCGAGTTTTAGACATTCGCCGTGTTCGCCGCCTATTTTCTCTTCATTCGCTCCTTTTTTTTAGAGCCTCAACACTGAGTTATAAGAGTAGTATCTGTACAAACAAACAGAGACGCACACCATACTCAACGCACACCACCATATGCACACACACACACCCTCCTATGCGCCTGCAACTACTACACCTACAACTCAGAACACACGCTATTCAAGAGACTTCCGAAACGGCAGACTCTCTAAACGTCGGGTGCGTCGTCCTCCCTGTGGTCCAAAGTGTGCTGACATAAACCTAGTGTGACACCACAAATTCGTCCCTATGGGGATTCGAATCTGGACGGTTGGGTGGCCACTGCTAGCCCCAACCACTGAGTCACGGGCTCATTCGCTCTTCATTCGCTCCTGACAATGTCTGTTTCCCCACTTATTTTTTTAGATAAAAGGCAGCACGGCTTTGAATTAATAAAGACAAATTTACACAGATAACTGGCACGAATACATCAAAGTTTACTACCCAACATGGTGACACAGGCTACGACCCAAATACACCAACCAGACAACAACACTTGTCATCTAAGCCCGAACAAAAGCAAGAAGGGAGGCTAACACAGACTTTTGGATCTCAGGTGCTACACACCCCTATACTTGAATTTTTTTAAAAAAATTCGATTTTTTTGAAATCAAAGATGATCAGCTATTGTACTCATAAAAAAGGTTTGGAAAAGAAATGATTCGCATGGTTTTCAGGGCAAAAAAATATGACGGATCAAATGTGAATAGTACCTGGTCATGGGGCGTTTCGAGTTTGATTTTTTAACCCAGGATAGAATGAAAGTAATTTCCTAGGAAAATGTGTTTATACAAGTATAATACCTGATTTGATTTCCAAAAAAGGTCCATTTTTTTTTTCCAAATATGGGGGTGTGTAGCACCCGAGAGCCACACCGTAATTCTCGAAGGGAGGCGCGCTAAGTTGAGGAGTGAACATGTGAATAGGTCACTTGGTGTAGCTTCATCGGTCCTTCCAACAGAGCATCCCAACCTTCTGATCCTTAGTCCTACGCAATGGTCTCCACAGCTACAAAAATATAATTATTTTGAAGGTATAGTCAACAGGTTGGTTTGGAAACTTGTGTTCCTGGGAGGTTTTGGTATTTGTTTCTTGCACTACGATCATTATGTCTGTATAAATTAGGAATTGATGATTTTTCTAATTTTCGCTAATAAATACAAAACAAATGTAAATGACGTAGTTGCATACAGGGGATGTAAAGGACGTAGATATGATCCTTCGACTTAAGACCATCTCCACTCAGCCCTCCACGGACACTCCCCCGGATCCATTTTGGCTAAATCCGGCGAATTCTCTCCCAGCCACGCTCCTAGGAGCTCGAAATTCGTCAAATTGAGCCCAAAATCTATCCGGCAAACTCAGGCCGAACTCAGCGCCCCAGGGTTCGCCTGGAGGCATTGGATGGAGGGGAATTGGCGGGAAGCAGTGGAACCGCCAAGTGGGACCAAGCTGTCGGCGAGAGAGGCCGTTCGTCCTCATCGCCTCGGCTCCCGCATGAATAAATGGGCCGCTGGCGCCTTTCACCAGACGCGGCAGTGCGACTTCCAATCGTCGTCCACGTGGCGCATTTACGACGAGCCAGCGCCTCACTTCTACACCCCTCCTACCATTTCTCCCCGCATGGCTACACCCCTCCCGCCTTGCCGCTGCCGATAAATGGGTCCCTCCTCGTCCCTACCACATCTCCTCTCCTCCACGAGCACCGGCGCAACCTCGGCAAACCATGGCAGAGCGCTTTCCCGACGATGGCGCGGCGGCGAACGACTTCGGTTGTCGGGTCGCCTCCTCTACGAGGCCAACTACCCGGCGTCACCGGACTTTCGCGCGCCAACAGGCTGGGCGCTGAACGTCGCCGGCGTGCCGACACCACCTCCTCCCCAGGGCGTCGACATGATAGGGGAGATCCAAGTTGTCCTCGCCGGCATGTCCGACGAGGACCGTGGCACTACCCTAACAACCACGCCGCCTGGACGGAGTACTTCCGCAATCGGCACGAGAGGGAGATGGCGACATACGATGGGCCGCCGCCGGCGCCTAAGCGGAAGAACGCCGAAGGGCGGCGCCTATGGTGAGGCGCACGCTCGCCGCCGTCCTCGAACACATCGAGGCTGATAACTCGCCCCGCCCAAATTTTCTCGAATTTTGCCTAATTTTAATTTTAATTTGTCGAATTTAAATGCGATCGCTGGCGTCAGCTGAGCTCGCGACCGAGAAGTTTTAGTCCCCGGACCAAACTCTCGCGCAATCCAGCGAATTGGGGCCTACCCACCCACCCACGGTCCGGCGGCGTCTTTTGTTGCATGGAACCATCCAGTTCAGGCGGTGTTGTTTTGACCGGAGAACTGGAAGGACATGAACTGCAGCTGACTAGCTGAGGAATGCAGTGTGGAGCTGAGACACAGGGTCGTGAAACTGGGGATTAGGTATATCTCTCTCTAGCCCGGTAATTCGTGGCCACGTCTTGGGGGGAGAACGCTAGAACCGGTGCGTGCCTACCACGTTCGTCCGATCCATCGTCGTCACCAGAAGAGCTTGGACGGGAGAAACTAATGAAGTCGGCAACACTTGTCGCTTTAGTCCGAGGACAAGTCAACAGTCAGCCTGCTGCTGACATGATCGTTTGCGTGTCAGCCAACTCGTGTTCTGCCAGACTGCAGAGAATGCCACGTCTCTAAAGAATGTCTATGTTTTGTTTTTTCTGCAGACAGAAATCATTGATGTGCAAAGCTCTCCCTTCTCTGCAAGTACGTCGGGCTTTGCCATGTCCGATTGCGTATGTACGTACCTAACCAGGTGCCAAATCTAGAGTCAAGTGCTCAATTGTAAATTGCTACTGTAGTACGGTACGTTACTTTTAATCCTAATAATTCGAGCGAGATCTCGAGATTAAGCGGCCGCCGCACTCCAGGGATTTGTGGGCGGCGCCGGAAATGTTCGTCCGGCCGCGACCGCGAGTCGAGGCGACCTGTTTTCCGTTTGGAACGTTGCGCGGTTCGTCTTGCACATGGTAGTAGGAGTAATAAAATAGGGGGCGTGACGGCGCGTAGTACGTCCTTGATTACAGTAGGAAAACCGTTTGGCGCTCCGTGCTCGATCGCACACGAGATAATTATTTTATCGTCTCCGGGTGGTGTCATTTGCAAGTGAGTACCCTACGTATGTGCACTGACACACACGCCAGCCCAGTCCAACCTCTACTACGTACGTACGTACTGAACCCTGTAGGTGTGCAGGTTTGTCCAAGGGAGACAGGGGTTTAAGGTTGCGCCGGAAACCAAGCCTGCGTGCTTCCGGGCGCCGCACCTGCCTGGAAGAACTAAACAACTCTCTACACGTTTACATCACGTGGATCCGATTTCCGTTTAAAAAAGGGTAGTAGATCCGATTCACATGGCCGTTCATTGCAAACAAAAAAGGCCGACCGTGTTATGATTGAGCTAATTAATTGCACCACACATACAAATACTTGTCCAGTAGGTTGAAAAACTTGCAAATTGGGGTCAGGTCAGGTGGTACACCAACTTGTCCATGAGGTGCAAAAACCTCCACAACCAATTACAAGCGGACAATGTGGCAACTCCAGCGCTGAGAGGGCACACGTTTGGTTTTTTTATGTTTAACCCCCGAGACTCGAAGGATTATCAGACGTTATCTTCCTCTGCTCCCTCCCTCTGCTCGACGACGATTTAGGGTTCCGCGGCGGCGGCGGAAGGAGGCGAAGGATGTCGCAGTCTAGCGAGTTATCGACGGAGAGCACTGAGAGGTCCCCTGCTCCTGGTAGCCCCCCCCCCCCTCTGGTTCTGCATCGAGTGTGTGGTTTGCGACGATCGAAGATGAGAGGCAGATGTAGCTGGATGAAGAGGGCATGCGGAGGAGATGACGAAGTTTATAGAGCTTCACATCCTCTATGAACAGGTGCTGCGCCTCCACCTCCCGCTCGCCCCGAATGATGATCTTCCCGTCCTCTCCACCGACATGATGAGTCTATCGATGCAGAGGGTAATCCTCCAGGGTAGGTTGGATGCGGGGAATGGGCGGCTGTCGCCTTCCTCAGCCCCAAATCCTTGCCAGGCGTGGGCACCTAAGGCCAGTGCCGCTCTTTGCCTCTGTTTGCTCTTGCCTGTTGATGAACTTTGATACAAACTTGATTAATTCTAATTGAATTGTGCTTCATTTGCAGAGAGAAGGAGATGCCAAGGAGTGAAGATGAAGAAGATGTAGTTTGATTAGGTGTTCCTGTTCAGGTGCTTCATTTGTTTGTGTTTAGTCTTGTAGTAGCAACTTAGTTGTTCTAGTTTCAGCGGTTTCACGATTGTGGTGTGAATTTGGATAAAAGAATCATGCATCTCTTGCTCCTATTTGTTATGTGTCCAAGTGTGCGCAAATATGTGTGCAGAAATAGCAAAGGTTCCTCGACGCCCAACGCTATCTCTGCGCTTTCTTCCTGCATTGAACGGAACCAGGAAACAGATCGGGCGACGGACGAGTGCTCATAGTGCTATTACGGTCGAGCTGGAGCTTGGCTAGGTACAGCTTGGGTTTCCAGCAGTGGGCCTGCTCGCTCCGCCCTTGCCTTGCCTCTCTCTCAAGTCTGAGCTTTCCATGTTCCTACTGTTGGCAGTTTGCCTCAACTGCTAGCTAGGCCCGCATTCTAAAAGCAGGAGCCGATTGTTACGCGCGAGCAGGCACACGGCAGCACGCAACAGCCTGCACATGGATATACTTATTCAGAGAGACCTGGCGACTGGCGTGCTGCAACTCACGCGACCTACCGGGACCCTGTCCACCGGGCGGCTGCGTGTAAATACATGCAGTACCGCCCGCCGTGGATTAAGCACTTAATTACCGTCAGAAATCCTGGCATGATCTACGATCGATCGATCGGGTCTTGCTAGCTGCCTGCCTCGACCTCGAGCGCACGCACGGCTAGTTAATTGCAGAATTTCGTGGCAGGCGTGGTTTGCAGTACTGTACTAGTATCGTGGTCAACAACTCGCGTGATGCGGATTTTGGCGCCTTCTATTTGGTCTGTTTAGTTAGCGCACTTGCTTGTAAGTGTGCTGGTTACTTGCTCAATCCAATCGTCGGATTATTGTTCGTCGCGTTTGTGCGAAATCTCTGCAACTAGGCCCTTTGTCTGGATTTTTGTGTTACTAGTAGTACTAGTATACAAGTTTCAGAAAAAGCGATCGATGGTGCTTTACACAGCTTGGGCTCAGGACCGAGAATGCGATGGAGTTCGCCGGCCGTGGAAATCTTTGCTCAGATATAGTTGGCGGCTCTTTGGATACCGCGCATGCAGGAGTAGGAGTATCATATTCAATTGCATTCTGCAACCGTCATGAGACTGACTATAGAGTGGTTTATCTGCCAAGAACAAGCGCACAAAACCTGATCCCACCAGACTCTGCTTCGGACCAGCTTTCACTTCGCCGCTACATCGACCAAAATCCCCGGAACGCACTGGCATTGCACTTAACCCGACCCGCCCTTATCAATAATACTGTTACCATTTTCGAATGGCCCAGTGTGAAAAGGTATACCCTTTTCTCTCAAAAAGGGAGTTTTTCCGTTGAAGAGAATGTTTTTTTTTTTTACGAAATCCCACCTATCTTTAATAATCATCGACAGCAGTATAAAGAGACCCAAAAGTAGTAAAAATTATAAATAGATCATTGGATCACCTAGCGACGACTACAAACACTAATGCGAGCCGAAGGCGCGCCGCCGTTCTCGCCCCTCCATCACCGTAGCCGGGCAAAGCTTGTCGTAGTAGATCTTATTGTAGTAGACAAGCGGGAGGTCGCCGTGCTAAGGCCACAAAGGACCGACGAACCAGAGCAGCAACCATGGCCAATGATGATAACCGCTCTTTTATTGACTCAAAGCATTGTACTACAATCTAAGTTTTTTTAACCGAGAAAGGTCCCGAAAGAGCCAGGTTCTGCATTAACTAGACGATGGGTACACCATTTCAAAAAGGGCCCACAGGCAAACGAAAATTACAACAAGGCCCAAGCTTTTAGCACGAAGCATGGCCGGATTTCCATCTCCAATCGCAGCCATCTCTGCCAACGCCGGGGACATGGCCACTTGGGTCTACGGGAACACACTTCGCCGCGCGGAGATATGAGAAGATCCTCCCAAACTGGAGAAAGAAGGAGCTTGAGCGATCACAGTGGTCAAGCATGGTGAGGCCAAGCTCTTGACCAAAGATGGCGGTGGCCAGACATAGGCACCGCTTTGGATCGGAAGAGACTGACCTGAACACAAACCAACAAAGACAAAAACAGATAAACGACTCAACGCATCCTCCATAGGCGCTAGATGCACCACCGGAGTGAGGATAGGGCGGGAGGGATCTTATTCTGACTTTAGGATATAGTCGTCGCCTCAACATGTCGAAGAAGACATTAAAAAACAGACTCAACAAAGAACGGAAAACTTCCCGCAACCGAGAGGTCGTGGTCTGTCACACCTCCGAGGCCCTAGGGCCACCGGAGACGGAACGATGGACCGGCGTTGTCGTCGGCGAAGGGTGCGGAACCCTAGATGGGTTTTCTCCCGATCGCCTCTCCCTTGCTGCTGGCGGTTGTAGGTACCGGTTCACGATGAGGATTGAACTCTTTAATGGTGTAAGGGAATTCTTATATTGACTAAAAACATACAATCTAAGCGATACTGAAAGAGTAAGTTTGGCAGAATATGATGGATATATTATTGAGCCTCATGAGCGAGTAGCATACAGAGATTATCTTGAAGTACAAGTCAAGTTAGGATTGTACTTAAACATATCCTAACTCTATCTAAACTACCATAACAACCGTACATGTCTAATACTCTAATACTCCCCTACAGTCGTTGCGGTAGCGTCGTGAACAACTGGAACATCGCGGATGGTCAGACTGGAGATAAACCGAAGTAGCATCCAGTAGCTGACATCCCCCCGCTGTCCGAGCGGAAACATCGTGGACGGTGTCGCGTCACGGTAGTTTGGACTGTAGAGGAAGATGGTGAGATGCTCAGGCGAGGTGATAGCCCTTGTGCCGATATCGAGGGAGCCGAGAGCTTGAGGCAGCGCCGAGGTCGGGTAGCCATTGCGAGGGGTCGCTGTGGTCGGTATCGTGGTCGGGATGCTGATATTGAGGTAGCCGCACGTGAAGTCGCATGCGCATAATGCGCAAGGAGGATTACAGATACGCATCGAGGCAGTCGTCGTGGGGACGCAATAGCTTGCCGAGGGTCCGTGGAGGCTTGCCGTGGGGCCACGACAGCTTGCCGAGGGGTGTCGATGCCGAAGTCGATGCAGTCCGAGCCGTCGAGGACGAGGTGTGGCCATAGTTTTGCTAGAACCAGGCGCACGTCGGGGAAGAACGCACACTCCGATTTTGCCAGAACCGAGTACGCAAAGAAGAGCTTGTCGGTGACGCGGTCGAGGAAGTCCTAGAGGAAGGTATCAATGCTAAATAAGACTTTGTCGAGGCCGACGAAAACGAGGCGCCGATCCGAGATTGCTAGGCTCGGGGACGCATCGGGGATGAAGTCACGCACCGGTGTTGCCAATACTGAGCACGCAAGGGTAGGGACGAAGACGTAGAAGGCTGCGAAACCAACTGCAGCCTGGAGTGGTCATGTTGGATGCCTAGATTGGTGCGGCGGTGGTACTCGATGTAGGCGAAGAAGAATCCGACGTGACGAAGACCATGTGCGGATATAGACGACCTGCACCGTGGAGGTGGTGCGGAGATAGCCTGGGGCGTCGGTGCACATGGACGGCGATGTAGACTGCGTACAACGATGCTATGACCCGTTGGGGCGGCATAGCTACATGGCGCAAGTCGGTGCAGTGGCTGGGAGACCACCAGCGAAGTACACGCCAATGAAGGCGTGTTTGGAAGCCGGTAGCATGGACCAAAGACAGTGGTGCTGCGGCCTGAAGGGGCGACACGGCGCCAGCCCGTACCTCGATCGGTGGTAGGCTCGTGCTCGGAGATGTGCTTCGGGGATATGCTTGGTGTAGACGGGCGCAAGATCGGTTGATCAGACCGACGGTGCGCCGTATGCACCATGGCATTGACGACGCATAGATCGGAGTCGATGGTGGCATTGTCGGTGAAGTCCCGGGCGATGACGGTGAAGACGATCAAGGGGTACGGCCACAACAGCCTCTGGGAAGAAGGCGTAACCGGTGAGTGCGCGGCAGCTGCTATGAGGCAACTTCTTTGTGAGGCTCTGACGACTGTCGAGGTAGGCAATGGAGGAGGCAGGCGCACGGGCGCGGTGTAAATCGTCGAGCCGATGGTCGGAGTAGAGGCAGGTGATGAAGACGGCGGTGGGCGACTCAATCCGATATATGATCGGTAAACCAAAAAAAGAAGACCGACCAAGTGACCGACGGGGAGAAAAATCGATCTAGTAGATCGGAAAAGACTTACCAGGGCAGCCGATCACATATCGGCAGACGAACCCTCCAAGGGATTGCGTGGCCCCCGACGGAGATCATAGAGATCGATCCCCCGAGGGTGGCACAACGGAAGCGTGCGGCTAGGGTTTGGACCAGTTAGGCTGATATCATGAAAGAGTATGAGTTCGGCGGAATATGATAGATATATTATTGAGCCTAATGAGCGAGTATATATAGACGTACAGAGGATTATCTTAAAGTACAATTCAAATTAGGATTATATGTAAACATATCCTAACTCTATCTAACCTACCATAACAACCGTATATATGTAATACTCTAAGTTCACGTTATGAGATGTACGTAACCCACGAAATAAAACAACACATGTTAAATGTTCATGATAGTCTGAGTCTAGACAAAAAAAAAACCCGCCTAAGGCATTGTAGATAAGTGTATGTTTTGGGTGCTATCCATGAGCATAGAATTGTTGAAGAGTCTGCCTGCCCATTTCACAAGAAAAGGGCATAAAAATGTACCCAATGCCCGCCTGCCCCATTCAGTGCGGTTCCATGAATAGAATTTCCATCCTTAGTTCAAGAGTCGATCCCGAAACAAAACCAGCAACCACGATGGATGAACACCTGCTTGGTCACGCTGCCATAATCAGCTCCGGATGCTCCAACGGCCGAAGTAAGGACCACATATGGAGCCTGTTTCATAACAGTACCCCGCGGGTGGCAATCAAACAAAATACTACCCCCTCTGATCCAAATTAATTGGTTCGATTTGTCGAAATTCGAATGTATCTAGACAAGTTTTAGTGCTAGATAGATCCGAATATAGATAAATCTAAGTCAATTAATTTGGATCGGAGGGAGTAATAGACATAAGGAAATATTCTTAACATTGTAATGCTTCTAACAAAAACATTAGTGTCGGTCCCATTCAAGTTTCTATTAGCTAAATTTTGTCACGATAAAATTACCCTTTTACTAAAATACTAGAAGCAAATGTTAACCTTGTGCAATTATTTATAAGGAAGACTCAAGACGAGCACGACTTTAAATTATCCAAGCCATTAACCGGCTAGGGATTACACAAGGCCATCCCTACAAACACAACACACACCACCATGGCCGAACGATACAAGAGAGCCCCCTCAACAACTTACAACTCTACGCTCAAAGCAAGCACTACAGAAAACGAAGGTGAGCACCACTAGAACAAGCAAAGACCGCCACACTCAGACGCCATGGGACAACAAGCACAAGAGATACGACATTGCACTGCCAGAGAGCAAAATGGAGATCATCATCGAGGGAGACATCTAGGACCAGAGGCACCAAAACACCTTCCTACTCTCATGCCAAAGAGGCACCCTACACCCTCACCTTGTTTGAAAGGCGCCGTACCATCGGACATGAGAGATGCTCACCCGAGAGCTAGAGAGGTGCTGGACTCAAGATCGAGAGCAATTCTAGAAGACAACCACCTTGACAAGGAGAGCACACCACACCGACCACACTGTCGCAACCTCTGGACAACTGAAGGCAACAGGAAAGCCATAGAGCGCAACTGTAGAGGAAGAGGAAGAATGACATCGAGACGAGGTTGCATGATGTTGAGGTGATAGGCTTGATGTCCACTGAAGAGAAGGGCCATGAGGCCTAGACAAACAACGCACTGCTACTGCTAGGAAGGGAAACCCTATCCCCTTCCACCGGATCATAGGCGCTGCGCCCACATGCACCGCCGCTGGAGAGCATTGCCCATTAGAAAAGAGGAGACATCCCCAACCAAACCGAATGCCGAACCGTTGCCGCTCGCGAACAAGAGCTACCAAAAGCACACACCTTCTACTCCCCCAAACGAACCTAAAGACTCCCAAGCGGCGTCTCGAAGGAGGAAACAACATGCAGCGCGACCGCCACCCAATATGCATATTTTGGGTTTTTACCTAGGAGAAGGGACATGATGGGCAGCAGGAACCTCAACCACGCCTCCAAGGAGGAAGAAACAACGCCTAAGGGTATCACCACCATTGGGCTGGACCAGCCGGCCAGGTGTTTACCCTGGTTTCAGGCAAACCCACTAAGAACCAATGAAGTTCTAGAACCAGAACCTGCGAGGAAGAAAGAGCTGAAGGTAGAGGCCATCTCAGATATGATGGGGAGAGAGAACTCAACGCCGCAGCTGCTACCCATCACCATCACACCTGCAAAGAGGCCACAAACACTGGCCAGAGCCTCTCACGGCAATGCCAGCCGCAAGGACGCCTTCGCCTAACCTCCAAGGGCCGCTGCCTAGAGCCCAAATTCCTCCGCCACGAAACTGAACGGTGGGAGCCTCGCTACCACCATCACCGGAGTCCACCCAAGTAGGCTTGGCATCCTCCTCGGGTGGCGGAGGGGGATGAAGGGGGAGGTGGCGGTGGTGCGCTGGGAAACCCTAGTCTCTGTCGAGTCACCCAAGCGGATGACACGAGGGCCAGTTTTTTTCCAATCCTACCTTATGCATTTTTGCTTTTTGCATGGGAAAGGCCTCGAAAGGCCGTGAAGCTGAATTAAATAAAGGGTGGGTACAAGTTTATAAATAGGCCCCTAACAATATTTGCACTAAGAAACCAACAATTTGAAGATAAGGCCCCAAAACTTACAAAAAGAACCCTAGGATAAAATCTAAAAAAGCAATCAGGTCCTTGGTCCTCTCCCCCGCCGTGTGACCTCTAGGCGCGGTCGCCGTTGCTTCCACCAGGGATGACACCACTTGGGGAGGCAATGATACAAGCCTATAATTGAGATTGAAGCAGATCCTCCAGCAAAGGAGGAACAAGGAGCTCGAGTCGAAGAAATCGAGCGCAGCAGGGCTACCCTTGAGACCGAAGATAGAGGCTACCATGCGGCTTTGTTTGGGAACTTCTTCTGTGGAGCAGCTTCCACTGACCACCACTGGCGCACCGAACCGACAACATCAACAGAACCAACACCCTCCTCTCCCTCGCTAGTCGCCACCGAGGCCGACCGAGAGGATCAACAATGGGACTAGGTTGCCGTGATGGAAGAAATGACGATTATTGAGAAGGGGTCATCTTCTTCACCAAATCAGGCATCTCCCCCTTCGGAAGCATGGCAGCGAGTGCAGGAGACGAGCGACTAAGTCCTTGCCGATGCACCAAGCCGAAGAAGAACCCCAAGCCCTTTGCAAATCCACCAGCCTCTCTTCTTCCTCTTCTCTCCCCCTCACCTCCACGACCGGACAGCAAGAGAAGAGACATCAAGACAACACAGTGGATAAAAAGGGGCAGATCTCATCTTTATTCTTGGAGATCCCTACGGCGGCGACGCTCACCATCGGCTCTGTCCACCGGAGCTCGTGCACGTGCAAGCACCACCACAAGCTGCGCCAGATCCAACCGAGAAGGATTGACGCCTTACTCCAACCTAGGAGCATGACGCCCCAAAACTTAAGCTTAATCCTACCACCTACTTCGGTGCCCCTCCTTCGCCATCTCCAGCCGGCAGCACCGTCAGGGAGGGCTCATGAGCGGCGCGGGAGAACATGGGGACTCTCAATGAAGGGAAAGCGAGGAGAGTGTCGGTGCCGTGAATCGATAGCTTGTGCATTTTCAATTCACAACATTCTCGAAACCAAAAAAACATGGAAAAAAGTATTAGAGTGCCATGTCCTCTTGAATAGTACTACATATTGATAGGGTGGTTCCATATGAAAGATTATTCTCAAGAGGTCTGAATTGATGGAAATTTGCACATGAAATCTAGTGCAAATGGAGTCTAAGGAAGCAAATGGTTTGCAACACTATGGAACAAATAACCCGTATAGTACTAAGGATCAAAATCCTCCAAAATTCTAGAAATCAATTTAGTCAAAGAGGTCCTGAACGGGATTTTGACCATCCAAATCATTTTACTATTAGCCGGGACATCACTATGAACACAGAGTGACCCTTCGCCACCCTTGAGCCTCGTCTTCCCCTCTCTCTTGGCCTCTTCGCCTTCGCCCCGAATTGGACGCACAATAAATACCAGCCCTCGAGCTCCCGAGGTTTCCATCCAAAGCAACACACATTGAAGCATTCCTTCTTTGGCTAGCTTCTTGGCCTTCAACCAGGCAGCCATAGCGAGAAGAGGTAGAAGCTAGCACGCGGTGTGGGGCATGGCTCTCCTCGTCATTTTGGTGCTTGCCGCCATGGCACAGGTGTCGTACTGTGGCGGCGCCTCCATCGACTACGGCAAGGCGCTGAGCAAGAGCATCCTCTTCCTCGAGGCGCAGCGGTCTGGCGTTCTCCCCGGCAACCAGAGGATCGCCTGGAGGGCCAACTCCGGCCTCCTCGACGGGAAGGCCAACGGGGTATACTATATGCAACTGCCCAATCCAAATTTCGGTGAAACCAATGGTGTAGTCACTCTGTTTCGTGTGGCCTTTCAGGTGGATCTTACAGGGGGTTACTACGACGCCGGCGACAACGTCAAGTTCGGGCTGCCGATGGCGTTCACGGTGACCATGATGGCGTGGAGCGTCCTGGAGTACGGCGAGCAGATGGGGGCGGCCGGCGAGCTCGGCCACGCCGTGGAGGCCATCAAGTGGGGCACCGACTACTTCGCCAAGGCGCACCCGGAGGCCAACGTGCTCTACGGAGAGGTTCGTAATTCCGGCCGAGCACCTCGAGTGCATGCACGTTGCCACGCTGGGCTTAATTACCTGGTCATCATATACGACTATGAGCTATAGTTTGGTACTACTACTAGTCGGTAGCTGACTCGCCAAGTGTACACGGTTTGGATATTGTTGACACGTGACGCGTGCGTGCATGGCTGCCTCGTTGTGAAGGTGGGGGACGGCGACACGGACCACAACTGCTGGCAGCGGCCGGAGGACATGACGACGAACCGGCAGGCGTACCGCCTCGACACCCAGCACCCGGGGTCCGACCTCGCCGGAGAGACCGCGGCTGCGATGGCCGCGGCGTCGCTCGTGTTCCGCCGCTCCAACCCGGGCTACGCGAACCAGCTCCTGCAGCACTCCAAGCAGCTGTTCGATTTCGCCGACAAGTACAGGGGAAGGTACGACGTCAGCATCCCCGTCGCGAGGAACTACTACGGGTCGGTCAGCGGATACGGGGTGAGCTCAGCTCTGATGACAAGATGAACATTCTGTGGCATCACATTTTGTTCTGGACGTCAACTGATTCGTGTGATATCACAATGCAGGACGAGCTGCTGTGGGCGGCGGCGTGGCTGTTCCAGGCGACGGCCGACGGGAAGTACCTGGACTACCTGGCCAACAACGCAGACGCGCTGGGCGGCACGGGCTGGTCCACCGGCCAGTTCGGGTGGGACATCAAGTACCCCGGCGTGCAGGTCCTCGCCGCCAAGATCCTCCTGCAGGGCAAAGCCGGCGCGCACGGCGCCGTGCTGCGGCGGTACAGGCAGAAGGCGGACTTCTTCGCGTGCTCCTGCCTCGGCAAGCAGGGGGGCTCCGGCGACGTCCAGCGCACGCCCGGCGGCCTGATGTACCACCAGAAGTGGAACAACCTCCAGTTCGTGACCAGCGCGTCGTTCCTGCTCGCGGCATACTCCGACAGCCTCACCGCCGCTTCGGGAGCCGCCGTGCAGTGCTCGTCCGGGGCGGCGGCGCCCTCCGAGCTCATGGCGTTCGCCAAGTCCCAGGTGGACTACATCCTGGGCAGCAACCCGAGGGGGACGAGCTACATGGTCGGCTACGGCTTCACGTACCCGCAGGAGGCGCACCACCGCGGCGCGTCCATCGTGTCCGTCAAGTCCAACCCGGCGTTCGTGAGCTGCCACGACGGGTACTCGAGCTGGTACGGCCGCAAGGGCAGCAACCCGAACCTGCTCGACGGCGCCATCGTCGGCGGGCCCGACGAGCACGACGACTTCGCAGACGAGAGGAATAACTACCAGCAGACCGAGGCCACCACCTACAACAGCGCGCCGTTCATGGGCGTCCTCGCTCGGCTCGCCGCCGGCCATGGCGGTCGCGGACGGTTCGGTCGGTCATTTCAAGATGGTACGTACGTGCCTTGCTCTGCCCAGGCCTTCGTGTGCACACAGATTTTTCAGAAAGTTGCCGAGGAGGACATGCGTGAAGCCTCGTTTGATCTGTGACTCTTTTTCTTGCAGAGTTTGCTACAGCAGCAACCGAGCGTGACAACAAGACCTCGGTACTTCCTGGTAAATAATTTATTGAACATCTGACGACATTCTTGATCCAGTTCAGTACTACACGATCCGAGAGATTGACTGCTGATTCACCTTGTGCGTGCTGCAGCTGCGGATCACGATATACACTTGTCGCCGATTGCGATCGAGCAGAACGCGACGAGGTCATGGACCGAAAAGGGCCGGGCGTACCGCCGGTACGCCGTGACGGTGACCAACAGGTCGGCAAACAAGACGGTGCACGAGCTCCACATCGGCATCGCTAAGCTCTACGGCCCGGTGTGGGGGCTCGACAAGGCGCGGTACGGCTACGTGCTCCCGGGCGCGGCGCCCTCGATGCCCGCCGGCGGGAGCGTCATGTTCGTGTACGTCCACGCGGCGCCGCCGGCGAACGTCTGGGTCACCGGCTACAAGCTCGTCTGAAGTAATAGATGTTAGTTTATCTGTCAGGTTACAGAAGGGAAGCTGGAGTGATGGGGCTCGTCTGAACTACAGTAGTACTCTAGATGTTAGTCCCTTAGTTATTAATCGGCTCGTAGCTAGCGTTGCGTCTATCGTGATTGAAATACTAGTAAGAGTGGAAAGGTTGTGCTGTGGACCGGCGATTACATTTCGGGCCAGTTTCCGAATTTAGTTGGTGGTTCAGCTTGGTTTGAATTCAGGTAGTACTAGTACAACCGTCGAATGGAATTCTAACTTGAATCCATTATCGATATGAATAAATAAAGAAAATAATACTAGTATGTGGTGTCCGCTTTGGCATGTTAACAAGTTGAGACGTGGACGTTATTTTGTTTTCTTGGCTACTGCTGTTTTTTAAGAAGAGACGCCAAAGGACATCTCATATCTTATATTTATCATGGAAAACAAAACATAGTACATACTGCAAAAAGACCAATAATATAAAAAATACATAAAAAGACATATTGGCCACGTTATTTCTTTGCTTGTTCGGTAAGAGATAGACACTTGCAAACGTCCACACCATACTAGGCTTTGAAGAGCACAATAACCATCCGCAAACAACGAGATTTAGTAGACGCCCATCGAATATTGGTTGGGGACTCACCCCACTCAGTGTAACTTGCCATCCTTCACTTCACTAGAAATCTAGAGGGTTGAGGGTACTAGATCTTGCCGCAGACCACAACAAAATAAGAGGTCGAAGTCACCACTGTAGGGGTGGCTCGGGCTTAGATTGATTCTTGCCCAACCCCTTGTCCCTCCTTATATGGGATAGGGATTCCCAATCCTAATAGGGGTACGAGTCGAAGTCCGGGTAGGACTCCTCCCTCCCCAAACTGCCTATGGGAGGGGGGATTCGACCCCAACTCGGCCTCCCCCACCGCCTCCTACCGTAGGCCAAGGAGAGGCCCTGGCAGACTCAACTAGTGTTCCCCCTTATGCACGTGAACTGTGATGTGGAGTGTCCACGACAATGCCTATGGATGATGTACTTGGATTTAGGGATAAAGGTGCACTACTAGATTCGTCGGCTAACAAACAAGGGAGAACACGAGGTTTACCCAGGTTCAGGCCCCCGGAGAGTAATATCCTACTCCTGCTTGTCTTATATTGATTATTGATGGAGATTATAATGCCGCCAAAATGGCTATATTGATGTAGATCGGATCTTGCCTAGGGAAGATTATGCCTGAGTTGGAAAGCCTCCCCACCGGCCCCTCCTAGCCTTTATATGGGAGGCTAGGTATCAGGTACCGTGACCGAGTCGGTTATAGGTAAGAGGCGAACCCTAGAGTTTCGTAATCTTGTGCTTGTTCTTGCTCCATGCGCCAGGAATCTAGGCTTCTGATGCTCCATAGTTGTCAACTTATCTTGGTCTTTGTGGCCTAATAAACCATCATGTTAGCCTTGAGCTGGGTTGAACCAGGTATACTAATAGTGGGTACCCGATAGCTATACCCACATCACCTGGCCTAGTGGGCCCATGCGGCCGCTCCGACCCATGAGGCCCATTAGGTATTTTCAGTTCACAACTAAATAAATGACTTTTCCAATGTCCGGGAATTTTCCAGACTCCTCCGAAATATTCCGAAACCTTCTAAAATTATTCCGACGCTTCCTATAAGTGTCTGAAACTATTCCGAACACCTCTCGGTGATACTCTAGACACTTCCATTATATTTTAAGACTTTCCGAATAACCTTCGAAACCACTTCGTATGCATCTTTTAATTGCAGTCACATTCTATATGTCGCTAATCCTTTAAGTGTGTGACCTTATGGGTTCAGATATGAGTGGGAATGTCCGAAACTCATTCTGTGACAATGATCAACATAGGTATCTTGATCTATACTTATTGATCCCCACCTCATAACATGAAGATCTATGTCGTGTGAATCTTCTATATTACTTATTAGTACATGTCACATTTCTTCTCCATACTTGACATAGCCTGTGGTGGAAACACTAGATTATCCTCATTATCCGGTATGTACTCTTTTACTCATTACGTATTATTGATGTTCCTATGATCGACACTTTGATCACATGTCCGGCTAGACGATAACGAACATCATAATACATGGGAGAGCTCAAAGTGTGTCTCTCCATCGTTAGTAGTACCGATTTACATAACTACACCATACAAAAAATTGACATACTATCAGGTAAGGATGAATACCAACGTTATGATTATTCAGTCATGAAGTAAACGTTTGAAAGACTTCGTCACATCCATATCGTACCCAAGTATATATGTGTCTTCTGGTCTAACAACTTTTAGTAATGGTAATACCTTGTATGAGAAACTATCGATAGCAATATTGATGATGCATTTCACGATATATCATGGTGGGTCTATCCATCATTGTCAACTCCGATCTCATATGTCATCAGGAAATTCTACAACACGCTGTAAGTCAGGAAATAGAGACTATGAATAACATATGAACTAGGGGTTTCTATTTTCGTGCCCCTGGTTCGTTAGTTGTACTCAGCTTTTCCCAGTCGCTTAGTTTTTCCTCACTTTTCCCCTCCTTCCATTCTAAAACCATCACATGCGCTCGGACAGGGGATGCCGTCAGGTCAAAGGCTTGACCGTTACATGCTGACAGGTGGGACCACGTTGGGCGGGTCCTGCGTTGAGTATTACGTTATGTCGCCTCGACCGTTACATGCTAACAGGTGGGACCGTGTTGGGACAGCGGGTCCTGTATACGTGGTGAAGGGTGGGGCCGCGTTGGGACGGGTCTTGCATATGTGGTGAAGGGTGGGGCCGCATGGAGACACGTCGGACCGGCCATTCTCGCTCCAAGCCTGGAACAGCTCCCACCGCCCTTCCGCTCTGCTCCCTCGCCGTCGTGCCCTCCTACCTGAGAGCCCCTCCTACCTTATGTCGTCCTCAGCCCCCCGAGCCGCCCCCTCCCCCTAGCCGCGTAGCCCAATCCGGCTCCGCTTCCTCTCCCGCTAGATCTACCCCTTTCGCGGAACAGTATGTGATGCCGACAGGTGTACTGGTCCTTCTCGTCAAGCACAGAGAAGATTAGGTGGAATCGGAGGGATCTAACGCATGGATTCCATCTGGGTAAGTATTGTTTCCCTTTGTGGATTGATTATAGGAAGTAATTGAGCGCGAATCGCCGGTGCTCAGCTAACTGCCTAGCTTTTCGAATAGGATTGATCCGGTATTTGGCATTTAACTGGCGGTTAAAGCTGATACTAGCGTAATTCATGGTTGTGAATGGTATTTCTCTGGATTTTACTTCCCAGCGGTGGTTGCAACCTCCATAACTCTCAGAGATTTGAAAGATAAAATATATTCTAAATTCCCCTGGAGCAATGACGATTCAGTTGATTTGTAATATGTCAACATTAGCGAGCAAAGATTGCTCCCACTAACTAGCGAAGCTGATCTGATAATGATTTTCTCTTTGAATGCTGCCGAACATTTTGGTCGAATTCGTCTTCATGTGCAACCCAAAGTTGAACACACGGGAAAGAGGCTAAAGCATCATCAGGTGGCCAGGCATCATCAGGTGGTCGGGCATCATGTGTCTCTACTATATCTGCTAATAGTGTGTGCCCCCGCGTTCCTAGTAGGTCTAGAGCAGTACCATCTATTTGCACTACGAGTGTAAGCCAAATCGCTCGTGCGGCCGATGTGGAGGACGAAGCAGAGCTTGCCGAGGGAGTGCCTCCACTAGATGATGAGGATTATTTGATGTTTCCTGAATTGGTAGATAGATTCAGTAAACATGCACTAGAGGATCAATACACGGAGGAATTGTCCCACAGTGCCAGATTTGATGACACTGATGAAGAAGAGAACAAGGAGAACAATGACAGTCTTGTTTTAGCCGAGTACGATGGTGAGGACCAGCCAGTAATTGAGTGGGACAGGAACGATCCTAAGATTTCAGAAGGCACCATATTTGAAATGACGCGGGACTGTCGTAATGCCCTTACTACATATTGCATCTGCAACAATAATGATTATGTTGTTATTAAGAGTGAGCCATCAAGGTTCACAGTGAAGTTCCCATACAAGAGGTGTAGGTGGAGGATGCACGCATCCACTATGTTCAGGAGCAGTTTGGTTTAGGTATTACAACCAGTTGTGTATTTTAGATCATTGTGTAGAATTTGTTAACTGTACTTGATATTTTCATTATGTTTCAGATAAAAGGTATCTGGTTCGAACATTCTTGTCCACCTCAAGGGGGACAGCCAAAGGACAAAACAAAACTAGAAAAGACTAGGTGGTTGGTAGATGCAATCATGGATTGGATGAGAGTGAACCCATCACTTGGTGTAACAATGCTCATAAAAAAAAGTTTCTGAAAAGTTTAATATTACAGTACCTTACATGAGGATGTTCTATGCAAAGGAAATGACTCTTGATAGGATCAATGGTCCATGGAATGAAAGTTTTTAGTTGTTTTATAGCTTCAAATCTGAAGTGGAGATGGCTAGTCCAGGTAGTGTTGTATAGATAGACAGGCATACAGTTCAGTATAAAATAAGAGGGAACACAATGGAGAAGGAGTGCTTTAGAAGGGCTTTTGTTTGTTTCAAAGCTTGCCGACAAGGGTTTTTGGATGGTTGCAGGCCTTATTTGGCCGTGGATGCAACAACTCTTCATGGCAGATGTAAAGGACAGCTAGTAGCTGCTACTGCAGTTGATGGCCACAATTGGATGTCATTCCCTGTTGCTTTTGGAGTATGTGGGAAACCCTGCATACATGCATTGTTTTTCATGGGTGTTCTAGGAGGTGAAGAGGGTGAAGTTGATCAATACGTGTCGGAGTATTTCTCTGTTGCCAAATTTAGGGCAGCATATGTTCAGAATGTTCCAGCCTTGTTGGGGAAAGACCAATGGATGAAAGTGAATCCAGGCTTCAAGCTATACCCTCCAATTTTTACTAGACCAGCAGGTAGGCCAAGGAAGAATAGGATGAGAGCTAGTGCAGAGGGTGGTGCACCATCTCGACGATGTAAGTGCAAACATTGTGGGATCCCAGGGCACATTGCTAGGCTTTGTAAAAATGCAGTGGACCCAGCTTATGGAATGGATGATCAGGCGGGAGCAGCAAATGCAGAGAGAATGAAGTATCTAAACGAGAAGAGAATGAAGCAATGGATACATTCAGATTGAAGCAACGGATCGAGAGGAGATTGAACCAGATGCAGGGGAGATTGAACCAATGGATCAAGAGGAGATTGAACCAAATGAAGGGGATATTGCACCAAATTCATGGGAGATTAAAGCAATTTATTCATTAGAAGTAGAGTTCAAAAGTAAAGGAATTACACAAGAGGATATTGAAGAAATGATGCCAATGCGTTTTGAACCGTATGAACCAATGAATCGAAACGTGGTTGAACCAATTGTACGACAGACTGAAGCACTTGATTCATTTGGTGCAGACAAAAAGAACAAAGGGAACAAACAGAAGAAGATGTTGGTGGACTCTGAGAATATTCCAGCCAGGATCACCTGGAGCAAGGTCATGAACTCCAAGAATATTCCAGCGAAAAACGCTAGGAGCAAGAAAAAAATGAATTTGAATTTGTATGATGAATTTGAACTACTGTTAATGTTTGTATTGAATTTGAACTACTGTCAATGTTTGTGATGCTTCCAAGTGTGTATGTTGGATAACCCCATAATGTATGTGTTATTGAAAGTTTCTATTGTCATGCACCTAGTTGCTTAGCACTTCTCAATTTTGCCCTCGACATGTGGTCAACACATGGGGTTTAGCTAGTTCATGGCTTAAACCATAGAAAACTTGACCAATTGATCCAAAATTTGGCACACTTGTGTATCCTGGATTGATGTACCATATGAAATTTGAAATTTTGGATTTACTTGTAATCAGCCACATTTTTCTTTTTCTAAGTGATTAAATTCAAATAAATGGTTTTAGGGTTAGTTTAATTCAAAAAGAAGTCAAAACATAGTGCAACCTTCGCATGGAGTCTTGTTATGTTAACTAAAACCTAGCATGAATAATAAAGGAAAAGGAAATAAAGAGAAATGGACTTCTCCCCTAAACCACTTCTTGGATTGAGCTACTAGCTATGAAGATGCATGGATTTCTACTCAGTCAACCTCCAAGACAACCCATCCCAAAACACACATTGTCTAAATGAGGCCAAATGTGGCACACTTGTGTATCTTTGAGTTGCAAACAAATGTCGGCCAAGATGGATTATTTTTTTCAAATAACACATTTTCCATTTGTTATGCCAAAAGCTTGAATTTCCCTTAACCATTTTTATCTGAGCACCCTTATTTTCCATAGCTCTACTCATTTCCCCCTCCCGCTAAATTTTTCCTCAGTTTCCCCTCCCGCTAAAGTTTTCCTCACTTTTCCCCTCTCTCATGTCTCAGTTTGGCTAGCACTCTAATTGGTCAAGATGTATGTCACACGGATCTTGGCCAACTACCGTTGGATACATCATGATCCGATGGGCTGGAGGTCTCTCTCTCTCCCGATGGGCGCACCTACCTTGTACAATGAGGAGAGCCCGACATGCTGAATGTCTCTCCCTCCATTTCCCTATCGCATGTATACCAGCCTATCAACTAGAGCTTAGTTTGGTTGCGCTCTGATTGGTCGAGATGTATGTCACACGGATCTTGGACAACCACTATTGGATACATCATGATCCGATGGGCTGGATGTCTCTCCCTCCCTTTCCCTGTCGCACATATACTAGCCGCATCTTCCTCCCCTCCTATCGACGTACGACGGCGCGAACCTATGCGTGGAGGTCAGAATGGCTTGCGGTGGCGCGGATCTAAGCACGATTTCTATAACGGTGTGCGGCGGTGAGGATCTAACCGTCTGAAATTTTGGTCTCTGTCTGTCTCAGTTCGGTTCACATCCTTAGATCCGTTGCTAATGAAAGACACCGATGGAAGCCATTGATGACCCACAAGTATAGGGGGTGTATCGCAATATTTTCGAGGGAAGTGAAATCCAATTTATTGATTCGACACAAGGGGAGCCAAAGAATATTTATAAGCCTTAACAACTGAGTTGTAAATTCAGTTGCACCTGGAAACAATCTTGCTCACAACAGTTTACCAGTAGCAGCAGTTTTGTAATAGCAATAGTAAAGTAATAGTAGTAGTAAAAGTAAAGACAGTAGTAAAAATTGTAGTAAACAGTAGGATCTAAGTACTAAATAATCATAGGCATGTGTTCCATATATAGTCATACGTGCTCGCAATGAGAACTTGCACAACATCTTTTGTCCTTGACCCGTTGCTTGCGAGGCCTCAAGGGAACTACTGGCAATTAAGGTGCTCCATTTAATAGAGCACCAGAGCAAAGCATTAACACTCCGTGAACACATGTGATCCTCACATCAAAGCCATTCCCTCCGGTTATCCCGATTGATGTCACTTCGGGGCCTTTGGTTCCAGACAACAACGTGTGTATACAACTCGCAGGTAAGACCATAAACAATACGTTCATAATGAATCAGTAACATGTTCAGATCTGAAATCATGGCACTCGGGCCCTAGTGACAAGCATTAAGCATAACAAGTTGCAACAAAGTCAAAAGGCACTAATAATAGATACTAGGCACCATGCCCTAACAATCTGATGCCATTACATGAACGATCTCATCCAATCCCTACCATCCCCATAGCCTACAGCGGGGGATTACTCACTCATAGATGGGGGAAACATGGATGGTCGATGGAGAAGCGATGGTGATGATGATGGCGATGATCTCCTCCAATTCCCCGTCCCGTTAGGGTGCCAGAACGGAGTTTCTAGGTCCGAATCGTGGAATCTAGTGGTGGCGGTGCAGCGGAACTCTTTCCAGAAAAACGTCGAACCCCCCTTGGTTTTTAGGTCAAGAGGCATCTTATAGGCGAAGAGGGAGGCCGAGGGGGTGACCAAGGCGGCCATACCACCCCCAGGCGCGACCTAGCCTGGCCCGCACGGCCAGGTGGTGTGGGCCCCTCGTGGCCCTTCTCTGTCTCGTCTTTTGGCTCCATGAGTCTTCTGGTGAAATAGGATTTTGGGCATATTTTCCGTGATTTTTCCTGATAGTTGATTTTCTGCACAAAAACTAGACACCAAGGTAATTCTGCTGAAAACAGCGTCAGTCCGTGTTAGTTGTATCTAGATCACACAAGTTTAGAGGAAAAACAATAGCAAAAGTGTTCGGGAAAGTAGATACGTTTTGGACGTATCAACTCCCCCAAGCTTAGCTTATTGCTTGTCCTCAAGCAATTCAGTTGAAAACTGAGTGCGATAAAAGAAACTTTCACGAACACATTTGCTTCATAAGATGTATATATTCTCAACATATGATCAACTACTCAGGCAATTCATAATAAAGAGTATGCAACTAAGTTTACTTAATAGTCATTGCAAGCTATGAAGAGATTCCAACTCAAAAATAATAAGTAGCATGAAACATAAACATAAGCAACATTGCAATGCTCATAACAAGGTATGATAGAGTGGTATCTCGCTTGCCTTTGATTGTAGAGCAAACATAAATGCCCAGGCACCTCTAAAGTTCAAGTGAAGACTAGAAGTAAAGATATCAGAGATACAAGCATCAAAGTCATAACACAAATAATCAAGTTTTGAGACAAGCATATTACACTAAGAATGACAACTATGCTCTCAAGAAAGTGCTCATAGAATAGGTGGTGACACAACAAGGAAATGAAAAGGTTTTGAACAGTTTGAAAGGCTTCCAAATGCTAAAAGTATGGTACTCATTAGTTTTGAGCTTTCATTGCCCTATCATAAGCATCTTTAAATGGTTAAGGTTAAAGTGACACAACTAAGAGGATATGCTTGACAAGTTATAAGTTGAAATCTCATGCCCCTTGCTTACGAGTACCGAACCTCATGCTACTCAACTTCAGTAACAAGTAAGCTCTTGTCATTGTAAGTACATATGTATCATAGAGAACCGCCAACGGGGTACCCCTTGCACATGATACATGAGCTATCCCATAATCAAAATGACAAGGCAAGCAGACAATGAGCATCTCAGCGATCTTTTTATTTGCTATTTGCATAGGTTTTTATTGAGGATGCTTTATAGAATGCTCAATATGGTTATGCTACAAGTTTCCACCATGATTAGGCATGGCTTAGGCTAGCAGCCTAGGCGTTTCTCTAAGACACATACAAACTCCATGATCTTACAAGTTCCCCTTTTATTTCACACCGCCGGGATCCATAAGCAAAAGAATCATGATATCAACGGAATAATAAGTGCAATGTTGAAAGCGTTCCCCATGATACATGGTTCTGCTAATTTCAACTTATAAAGCGCAAGCATATACGCAACAAAGATGGACTCAATGGGTCAAGATTATTAAGTGCAAGAGTGTAAAGTGTGCCATCAAGTTCGTGAGAGCTTTACTAACTAACTTTCTCATAAAAAGCAAACACTTTCTTCGGAAGAGAACAAGGCATACTGAATATGCATGGAATAGCAAATGATGCTAATAGGTAGGTATGGTGGACACTTTTGGCAATATTGGTTTTGGGGAGTTGGAAACACGAGTAGAACTCATACTCAGTGCAAGTGAAGGCTAGCAAAAGTAAGAGAGCGACAAATGAGAGAGCAATAACTGTCACAATCATGCTTGCAACAAAACAGGACTAATCATGGCATGAAAGTGATTCAAGACCCCCGAGGCAAAATAATTCATCGAGGCTTAACTGATTATTGTTTCAGTCATATGCATGCATGAGCATGTGCCAAGTCAATTCAAGTGAAACATTCAGAGGAGGGTACCACAGTGTCATACCAAGTTATGAATAGAGCAATGCAAGCAAACAATCATATGACATGCTACAAACTATTAGCAAGCTAGAGCTAATCATAAGAAATAAAGAACTACTAAGCATCCATAAATAACACACAACCTACATGAACAGAGTAAGCACGCCCACAATGATGAGTATATGTACAAAAATGAAAAAAATACAGTTTGTTACAAGCCTCTTACCACACCTAATGTTGTCATTAATCCTCATTATTTCTCTTCACTTGTGTAGCTTGAATAATAACATGAAACCAAATTCCACTGAGGACGGCCGAACCCTGCAACAAACTGTTGGTTTCGTAGCATGGAAAACAAAAAATTTCTACCGCAAGAACGAACAACACCCAGATCTAATCTAGATAAAAGCCAAGATCTAATCTACTAGACATGAGCAACGAGATAGATCAGTACTAACCCTCGTAGAACCGAAAGCATTAACGAGATTAGATCTCGTGGATGATGTAGTCGATCACTTGCCGATCTCAAGATCGTGTGGACGATCCTTCGCGAGCGTTCGGCGTTAAGGCGCTTCCGCAGACGGTCACACGTGCGGAGTCGAAGCAGACCTTCCTCTCCCCGTTCCAGCGAGCAGCGGAGGTAGTAGATCTTCTCCACGGAATCCTAGCAGCACGACGGCGTGGTGGTGGTGGTGGAGGTGAGAATTATGCAGGGCTTCGCCTATGCCTGTGCAGAAGAAAGGTGGAGGAGAGAGGCGGCAGAGATTGGGAGTTGTAAGAGCTGGGGCAGAGGGGCGCCTCCTTCTATTTAAAGGAGGGAGGCGCGCCTGGGGAGGGGGAGTCCTAGTAGGACTCCCCTCCTTGGGCCGACGGTGGGAAGGGGGGAGGAATCCTCCTCCCCCACGAATCCGTGTCTAGCCCCACTTAGACTCCCTTGATCCTTTCTTGGTTTTCAAGTAAACTCCAAGAAATCCTCTAGAACCTTCTAGAACATTCTGAAACCTTCTAGAATCTCCATACAAATACTCCAGAACATTTCCTAACTTAGAAAATGATTCCCAATATATGAATCTTATTCTCCGGACCATTCCGGATCTCCTCGTGATGTCCCGTATCCATTCAGAGACTCCGAACAACATTCGGTCTCCAACGCAAATTCCATATCTACTTAAAACAACTTCGAACCTTAAGTGTGTCACCCTACGGTTCGTGAATATGCAGACATGAAGACACCTCTCCCATCAATAACCATCACTGGATCTCGAGATCCATAACGGCTCCACATACTCAACGATTACTTCGTGATCGATTGAACCAATTAACATCTGAAACCAATTCCCTTTGTCTCGCGATATTCTACTTATCCGAGGTTTGATCGTCGGTATCTTCATACCTAGTTCTTCCTCGTTACTGATAAGTACTCTTTACTCGTTCCATGTTATGTCATCCCTTGTGACCCAGTCACATGCTTGCAAGCTATCTAGATGACATTCCACCGAGAGGGCCCAGAGTATATCTATCCGTCATATGGATGGACAAATCCCAATCTTGGTCTATGCGCTTCAACACATACTTTCAGAATACCCAATGACACCTTTATAACCACCCGATTCAAGCGGCGTTTGATGTCATCAAAGTACCCATCCGGTGATGGTGATTAACATAACCTCATGGTCGAAGGATTAGGTTACTATGTATTTCAAAGCTTACAGCAATACGAACTTAATGACTTGATCTTATGCTATGCTTACTATGGGTGTGTGTCCATAACATCATTCTCCTAATGATATAACCTTGTTATTAATGACATCCAATGTCCATGATCAGGAAACCATGATCATCTATTAATCAACAAGCTAGTTTAATAAGAGGCTTACTAGGGACTCTTTTATGTTTACAAAACACACAAGTATTAATGTTTCCGTTTAATACAATTATAGCATGGGATGTAAACATTTATCATAAACATAAAGATATAATAATAACCACTTTATTATTGCCTCTTGGGCATATCTCCAACAGTCTCCCACTTGCACTAGAGTCAATAATCTAGTTAAAAACTTGTGCATTCAACACCTATGGCTTTCTGGTGTTGTATAGACACTTTAGCTAGTGGTAAACATAATCTTCGGATCTGACACTTCCAGGTTCGTGTGTATTTGCATGTCCTTGCGTCTCTACGCATTACTCATTCTCCAATGAGATGGCATTGTATAAATTTGGTCCTTTGGTGAGACCTTTAGTTCCTTGGAACTAAATCATGTTGATACAATTGTCGTACAATGTATCTTCATAGTATTATCCCTCTATGAACCACACCTAGTTTGATAACAAACTACTTGACGCAAATGCCCTCATTTGCTGCTACAATAGCAGTCATATACTTAGCCTTTTGTTGTAGTATCTGTCATAATGTTTTAACTTTGGTACTCAACCAAATCCGTTATGGAACTTCCTTTCCATTACATTGTGCCACCCATAGTTTAAATTGAGATAAACTTAATTTGTGACAAAACTAGTATCAATGTAGCAATTTACAATGAACTATTTGTCACCACTATATAAGTAATATATTCTTAGTTCTTCCAAAGATCATAGGAATATCCCTACTATTGTCCAATGATTATCTTATGAGTCATTCTGGTATATGCTCACAACATTTAGAGCATAGGACATATCTGGATGTGTACATCTCAAAGAATGATTGATCAAAATATTCTTGTGATTTCACCAAGTGTCAAAACACTTGAATCTAGTGTCAATACACTTGAATCTTGATTCAGTCCTTTCCGTGAGTCAAGAACATTTCTTGTTGTTTCCATATTGAACTCATTCAACATCTTATCTATGTACATTTGGCAAAACCATATTAGCGCCTCAATCTATCCATATAGACATTGATGCCTAATTCTTGGGTTATGCCTAAGTATTTCATCAAAATGAAATTCTTAACCTGTGTCAATAAAAGATACATTATTTCTAATCAACGATATGTCTTTCACATAATGTATTAGAAATATGTCTTAGCGCTCCCACTTAATTTCTTGCAAAATGCAAGCATCTTCATCGTCTCTGATGAAATTAAACCTTTTAACAGTTTCATCACGGTGAAGATTCCAACTCCGCGATGCTTACTTCAACCATTGAAGTTTTGCATACTCTTTTAGCATCCTTTGAATTAACAAAACCCTTTGGATCGTGTCGTGTACACGTCCTAGGTAACCATTCTATTAGAAGAACTTGTTTTGTTTGTTCAACTACCATATACCAAAATATATGTAGTGGTTGCTACATTAATCCGTCTAGACTAAATATCACTATGAAAGATCAAATCTTATCATAGTCAATTCCTTGAACATTGTCGTAAACTCTTTCCGACATGTCGACTATTTCATAGATGTGAAACATCCATGTCTATTTCTTTATAGATCCATATACGACTATAAGGTCTTGCACCTTTCCAGAGGGTCTTTCAAATTCAAAGCTTGATTTCTCGTGTATGGAATTATCACGGATTTTATGGCTTCAAGCCATTTAACGAAGTCAGGGCCCATCATTGCTTCTTTGCATGTAGTCGGTTCATCATTGTCAAACAACAATGATTTAACTCTCAAATCTTGGCATTTGATTACTTACCCAACCTACTTGGTTCAATAGTAACTTAGATCTCCGTGACCACAACCTTTGAGGCACGTGAGCCATGAGCATTGTTGCAGCCTCCGGGACACTTACCGACGCTGCGCAACTCAGCACATATTAGACAAGGTTCAACAACCTTGTCAAAGTTCTATTGTCGTCCCACTTAACTTTTCACGAAAAATTCCTTCTCAAGAAACTTGACGTTCCAAGCGACAAACACTTTTGTCTTCGGTGTTATGGAGGAATACCCAATGGTTATTCGAAATAACCTACAAAGACATGCTCAACCGACTTTGGTTGTAAACATTTCACTTATGCATAGCATACCAAAATTTAAGAAAAGACAATTCGGGTTTTATCCCAAACCACAACTCATATGGTGTCATTTCAACGGATCACGATGGAGCTCTTTTCAGTGTAAAAACGGTAGTCACTAAAGCTTTAATCTTTAAAATATAATGGCAGTTTTATAAATGACTCCTTTGATCTTACCATGTCAAACAAGGTTTCATTACATACCTTGAACACTCCATACTCCTATGGTGTTTTGGGAAATGCAAATCCATTGAACGATTCCTCAAATCTTAGGTGTTTTGCTAAACTTTGTAACTCAAACATCTTTCTTTATGATCCAATCATAAACTTTTTTATTTTCTTATTACAATAATTTTCCACTTCATCTTGAAAGTCTTTGAACATTTTTCAAATGTTTCATACTTCTTCCTTATTGAGTAAGTATATACATATACTCACTCAAATCTTCGGAGAAAGCATATTAAGTTGAAATCCATTGCCCACGACTACACATAATGGACTATATACATCAATATGTACAAATTCCAATCAGTTAGTCGTCCGTTCCTCTTTTGGCCTATGAACGGAGTTTTAATTATCTCCAGGAAAGTATCACAAGCGTCTTTTGATCAAAATCAAAGATTCCAAAAATCCATTAACATGGAGTTTCTTCATGTATCCCTTTCAATATAATTTAAACGGCGATGTCACTTCGCAAGTGATCTTTCAATCATTTGTCTTGCGACATTTTAGCATTAGTTTTATGGTCGTTATTTCTCCAACTAGACTTGTATATCATCCATCTATTATAGAATACGGTAATTATTTGAACAACCTTTTGTCATCATAATACCTGATCAAAATAACAATTATTGAAACAAATCTTGAAGGCAAGCTTTGATGTTAACGAGCAACAACAACCCTTTGTTTGTTTTCGATGAAAATCATGACATATTCTCTTGCTAGTTACTTAGGCCATTGCAGTTCATGAATTGTGTTGTCCTGTATGACACTTCATACCAACTAATTCGATATCCAATACCGCAGAACCACATTTTTTAACAACCAAGGAATACAGCCATAACATGTATCTTCTATATACCTAAGTTGTATATCTCCAATCTTTTCTTTTCTGCCAAATATTTTGTAGATTCTCTTTCAAAAATTCCTTTTATTTTTTAAAAAATCTATCAACATCAATAGTGGTGTCATTCACATGACACATAGTACAAAGTGTGTATAGTCAAATACTAATACCTTTGGACTTGCACTTTGAAGTGGATCACCTTCATCAAATGTTTGGCATTCTTTCAAAATTCCATTCTTTAGTAATCTTTTAGTGTAGTAAACATTTTACTTACATCTTCTATTCATCCTTATCATGACAACTTTCATGATCAAGCTGCTATAGCTTATAAAGGTGAATTGCGAGTATAATGTTTCTTTCCAAAACCTTTTGGAGGATTAGGACGACTAGCGTCTCCAACCTTCACAAATTCTCATCAAATATGAGGACATATACTCTATCATGTTGTAACCAACACATTGTTTTAGATATCGCAATACCTTTCACATATGATGGTTTCTGAAACATTGCTTTCAGCTCTTAGATAAACTTGATATTAAAAAAACAATCTTTTGAGTATCAAGAATCATGGAGGCAAACATGATACATTAGATACTAACACTGGAATTGTTACTCTTGATTTAATACTGTTTATTAAACTTCACAGAGTAAACGGAGTTTGCTGAAAGTTTGCAATATGACTTTTAAACTTTAGATTGACACTCAAAACAATACGATACCATCAGTAAGCAAATATCCAGAATTTCTATAGTTCTACTATCTCAACTATAACTAAGCGTAAGGTGGTGAACGGATGCCAATGACTACAACAAACCATGCAAATTCACTTTGATTGTGTTTATGATAAATTGAGTTTGACTAATCCAAATTACAAATAAACTCCCACTCAAAACAACATCCCTCGAGTTGTTTTAGTGATTACACGAACCAAATCCACTACACCAAGTCCGATCATCACGTGAGATGATGTAGTTTCATCGGCGAACAATCTTCATGTTCATCATATCAATCATATGACTCATGCTCTACCTTTCGGTATTCCGTGTTCCGAGACCATGTCTGTACATGCTAGGATCGTCAAGATTAACCTTAGTTTCCGCATGTGCAAATCTGGCTTGCACCCGTTGTATGCACACGTAGAGTCTATCACACCCGATCATCACGAGATGCTTCGAAACGACGAGTCTTAGCAACGGTGCCAACTAAGGACGAACACTTTATTACTTGATATTTAGTGAGAGGGATCATCTTATAATGCTACCGTCGCGATCTAAGCAATACAAGATGCATAAAGGATTAACATCACAGGCAATTCATAATTAGTGTGATATGATATGGCCCTTTCTTCTTATGCCTTCGATCTCCATCTCCAAAGCACGGACATGATCTCCATCATCACCAGCATTGCGTCAAGGTCCGTGGCGCCGCTTCATGGTTGTCCATCATCACCAGCGACTATTACAACTACTTGGAATAAAGCTATTACAAGATGAATAGACACGCAGGTCTTAACAGAATTAAAGACAACCATTAGGCTCCTGCCGGTTGCCATATTACAACAAGGATCATTGCATACATCAAATACAATCACAATCACATGAAGGCCATATCACATCACAAAACCCCTGCAAAAACAAGTTAGACGCCTCTAATTTTCTTTGCAAGTTTTACGTGGCTTGGGGCTTTCGACTAAGAACGGATCTTACCTACGAAACTGAACCACAACGTTGATACAAGTGCTATCAAGTGCAAAGTGTAGATTGGATCTATACTATGATGGGAGAGACAGACACCCGCAAAGCCACTTGTGCAAAGCAAGTTGCACGTCAAGCGTGGAGCAAGTCTCATGTGCGATGACATGTAATGTTAGCCCGAGCCGCTTCATCCCACCATACCGCAAGATGCAAAGTACACAAATAGCAAAAGACGGCACGAGCACCAATGCCCACAACATCATTGTGTTCTACTCGTGCAACAGATCTACGCATAGACAAGGCTCTGATACCATTGTTGGTTTTGTAGCATGGAAAACAAAAAATTTCTACCGCAAGAACGAACAAAACCCAGATCTAATCTAGATAAAAGCCAAGATCTAATCTACTAGACATGAGCAACGAGATAGATCGGTACTAACCCTCGTAGAACCGAAAGCGTTAACGAGATTAGATCTCGTGGATGATGTAGTCGATCACTTGCCGATCTCAAGATCGTGTGGACGATCCTTCGCCGTTCCGCAGCGTTAAACGCTTCCATGACGGTCACATGTGTGAGTCGGCACCTTCCTCTCCCGTTCATGAGCGGAGGTAGTAGATCTTCTCCACGGAATCCCAGCAGCACGACGGCGTGGTGGTGGTGGTGGAGGTGAGAATTCTGCAGGGCTTCGCCTATGCCTGTGCAGAAGAAAGGTGGAGGAGAGAGGCGGCAGAGATTGGGAGTTGTGAGAGCCAGGGCAAGAGGGGGCGCCCCCTCCCTTCTATTTAAAGGAGGGAGGCGCTGAGAGGAGTCCTAGTAGGACTCCCCTCCTTGGGCCGCCGGTGGGAAGAGGGGAGGAATCCTCCTCCCCCACGAATCCGTGTCTAGCCCCACTTGGACTCCCTTGATCCTTTCTTGGTTTTCAAGTAAACTCCAAGAAATCCTCTAGAACCTTCTAGAACATTCTGAAACCTTCTAGAATCTCCATACAAATACTCCAGAACATTTCCTAACTTAGAAAATGATTCCCAACATATGAATCTTATTCTCCGGACCATTCTGGATCTCCTCGTGATGTCCCGGATCCATTCCGAGACTCCGAAAAACATTCGGTCTCCAATGCAAATTCCATATCTACTTAAAACAACTTCGAACCTTAAGTGTGTCACCCTACGGTTCGTGAATATGCAGACATGATGAAGACACCTCTCCCATCAATAACCATCAGCGGGATCTGGAGATCCATAACGGCTCCCACATACTCAACGATTACTTCGTGATCGATTGAACCAATTAACATACGAAACCAATTCCCTTTGTCTCGTGATATTCTACTTATCCGAGGTTTGATCATCAGTATCTTCATACCTAGTTCTTCCTCGTTACTGATAAGTACTCTTTACTCGTTCCATGTTATGTCATCCCTTGTGACCCAGTCACATGCTTGCAAGCTATCTAGATGACATTCCACCGAGAGGGCCCAGAGTATATCTATCCGTCATATGGATGGACAAATCCCAATCTTGGTCTATGCGCTTCAACACATACTTTCAGAATACCCAATGACACCTTTATAACCGCCCAGTTACGAAGCGGCGTTTGATGTCATCAAAGTACCCATCCGGTGATGGTGATTAACATAACCTCATGGTCGAAGGATTAGGTTACTATGTATTTCAAAGCTTACAGCAATACGAACTTAATGACTTGATCTTATGCTATGCTTACTATGGGTGTGTGTCCATCACATCATTCTCCTAATGATATAACCTTGTTATTAATGACATCCAATGTCCATGATCAGGAAACCATGATCATCTATTAATCAACAAGCTAGTTTAACAAGAGGCTTACTAGGGACTCTTTTATGTTTACAAAACACACAAGTATTAATGTTTCCGGTTAATACAATTATAGCATGGGATGTAAACATTTATCATAAACATAAAGATATAATAATAACCACTTTATTATTGCCTCTTGGGCATATCTCCAACACAAACTTCACAAAACCAAAGAAGAACAACAAATATTTTTGGTGTTTTTGATTTTTAAAAGCAAGAACTGAAACGAAGAACAAGCAAAACAAAATCTTTTTGGGTTTTCCGAATAGTTCAAACAAAGCAAAAAGGAAGAAGCAAACCAATGCAAAAAGAAAAAGAAGCAATCAAAGAGAAACAACGGAAATATTTTTGGTCTTTTTGTGTTTTATGAAGCAACAGCAAAGAAAGAACAAAAAGTAAAATGAGAATGAAGCATGGATATACAAAGTACCGATTAACATGATATGGAGATGAGTGTGATGTCGGTGTACCTCCCCCCAAGCTTAGGATTTTGGCCTAAGTGGGTATCAATCCCAAGCTAGCCAAGATGGAGCGCCTCCGTAGTATGGCGAGGAGGTACCCTAGTCCTGGTACGAGCTCGAGGACGCCCCACCAATAGTGCGCAGAGTAGTCGTAAGAAGGCACATCCTCCTGGTGCTGCCTGTGGAAACCAAGCAAGCGGAGCTGCTTGTGGCGCCCCGCAAAACCAGTACTAGAAAATCGCGGTGTTTTTCGTCCATTGCATCATCATGACCGCATGCTCATGTCATCATGCCACATTGCATTTGAGCATCGTCATGTCATCATGCATTTGTTTGTCTAAAACTATTTTCTAAAAGCCTGGTTTTGTTTTCTAAACGCCCCGTCTTTAATTCAAATTAAAACCCGGGTCTTCGGATTATTTTGTTTTGTTATCAACGGTTTTCAAAAGCCCCGTTTAAAATAATAAAATATTTCTTTTATTTTTAGGAGGCAGCCCGCCAGGCCCGAAAGCCTAGCCGGCCACCTCCAGATAAAATTCTACCTACCCCAGAATCTACCCTAACCTTTTTCTACCAAAAAAACTCTACCCACTCTAATCCTACCCAGCCTTCCACCTCACCCCAGCCAATCCCCTTCCTCCACATCACCAGCCCCACTCTTTTCCCCTCCACCTCACACAGCCACCCAGCGCCACCTCATCTCCCGCCCATCCCGCCTAGGCCCCACCCCTCAGGCCGACAGCCTCACGGGATCCCGCCTGGCCAGCGCTGCCCCATCACCACCTGGTCGCCCCGACCCCACTCCCTTCCCACTCAGGCCACCCCTCGCGCCTTCCTCTCTGGCTTCGCCTTCTCCGGCGCTCCATTTGGCCCCGTCTCCGTGCCCTACTGCCGCCCGCGGCTCCTCACGCCTCACGGGCGCCTAGTCCGCCCTCGACCTGAGCACGTCGTCGTTCCCTCTTCCCCGCCGTCAGCGCCCCGTGCTCCGCCCGTCCCCACACCACGGTCTTCCTCCCCATCCCGCTAGGTTGCCGCGGTCGACCTCTCTGCCGCCGCCGAGGCCGCGCCTACACCACCTCGACCTCGCTCGTGCCCCTCTTACTCCAGCAGCACCGCTGCCACCAGCGGCTCGCACCTCCACCCCCGAGGCGCCGCTTCCTCCTCGGCTTCACCCCGTCTCCACCAAGCTCGATGTCTCCCGCCGCCGAGGACTCTGCTTCCCGGGGCTCTGTGTCTCGACCGTGTAGGCCCGCGTCGCCTCACTCGACCTTCACCAACCCTGCCGCAGTGGCGTGTGTCGCCGTCCCTGTGTTCGCGACCCAATGCTTCAGGCCATGTTTTTGTGTTGTTTGTTCTAGTTACGTCTATAGTCCGAGGCATTCTTGCAGGTTGTGTGGTTGATGTTGGAGTTGAGTTTAGGGTGGTACTACCAATTCCAAGACGAAGAGCCACAAAACCCATAGCTCATCGTTTTACGCAGGATCTACCTCGCCAAGATCTTGTACTTGGGACACGAAGACCCCGATCGCTGAAGACCGAACCCCAGCATTGGCATCATGCTCTCCTTGACGGACGCCAAGACCGACCCGATACGCGGATCCGACAAGATCTTCCCCAACCCGCAAAGTTCGCCTACCCGAACACCGTGCGACAAGATCTACTTCCCGGATCCGAAGACCCCAGTACCCGATCCACTCAAGTTCGCCATCGACGACAAGATCGAATCCGATGCGCCCCGACGCCAAGCCAAGTCCTTCTTCCCGAATGTGACAAGATCTACTCCGTTGTCCGAGAATGCTTCCGCCGAGACCGATCCCCGTCGAACCCTGACGAACCCCGAACCCCCCAGAACCCAAGATCCGCTGAACCCAGATGTGTGAACCTTTTCCTGAGCCCCTATTTTATAAGTGCTATATATAAAACCTGTTGCATAATAATTGTTCATCTCGCATGCATATCATCATCATGCCGGATCTTCTGCCGTGGTATTAAATATTGCATCCAGTGTTTCTTCCAGTGTTTGCTTCTTCACGTATTAGGCCGATGAGTGGATGCGAGTATCGACAAGTTCTCCAGATATGAACCTCCGACAGTGTTTCCTAGGCGAGCAACTCTCCCCCTTCTACCTATTTTGCATTTTATAGTCTTTATTTCCTCCTGTTGATCTATTGCTATCCATGTCGCGATGCTCTAGTGTTCCGTACCAGATATATATTCCGTGCAGCCTTTATATTGCCTTGGCACATCCTATTGCCTGTTGTTTGATAGATAGTCGGACTTGCGAGTCGTAGTTGCTTGCTCAGGTGCTGCTTTGCGTTGTTCTTGTTCCACCATTATTGGAAGGTTGACACATGCTTAATGGTGGAGATGCTTAACGGTGGAGTTGATCATGGCTTACATTATAACTTGTTAATTAAAATGCTGGAAATAGATATAATGCAGAGGCACCGGTGGGTAATAGTCAATATTTGGTTTTAACACCACTTGTGTCCACCTAGGACCGAGTTCTTGACACTGTTCGAGATCGAGCGCTAACCACATTGGGGTGTGGGCACCCCCATCAGCTTACTACCTGATTTCAAAGTATTGTACCGGGGGCCACAAGTAGTTTGGGGCTTTATTACTATCATGTACTTATGCCATGCTTTACTGCTTTATTTAAGATTGTGCGTGGAGCACCTGTACTCTTTAGGATGTGGAATGTTTTCGCGGTATCGACAAGCCCAGTCACACTTTCGGGTTCCCAGTCGTTTACAGCCATTGGCACAAACCACAGGTCTGTTCGAGCCGGCCGACTTGCTATGGTAGCTTAGTGGGTGGCCCCATGTACTTGCTTTGGGTCCAGGAAACGTCATGACTTAGGCCCCACCGACATACCGATGGGTGTATGTTAACCGATCCGCAAAAGGGTCGGCGCGTGTGGATACTTTGGTGCACCCTTGCAGGGTTAAATCTTTTCGAAAAACCGTGTCCGCGGTTATGGACGACTTGGAGCACAGTTTCTCGATCATAGACAACAATAACTAAAGTTTACTGTTATAAGTTGACTTACATCTGAGATGACTAGTAAGTTGGATAACTGCCATGGAAAGATTAAATAAACCTGCCAACCGTGTGAGTTTTCCTCGGCTTGACTTCCTCGTTTGGTCTCGAGGGGGAATACCAGGATGGGTATGTTTGGTGTTAGTATCAGGTGGTTTCGAATAGGTCTTTCTTATCCCTCTCTAATAGCCGACAGTTGAATCGAGTTTCTATAGATTGTTTAGTGCATGCTGCGCTGCCGCTTCAGTCCACCATACCTATGTAGGCGAGAGCCGCCGAATTCTAGCCTCGCCATGTACTGGCCTCAGTACTGACGCTCCTCTTTTTCCTTTGCCCTTTGTCGGCACCCCTTTTGTTTTAGCAGGTTTCGACGTTGTTAGCAGGGTTACCCTACCGGCTTGGCCTAGGCAAGGTTATGGACGCCATTGGTTATTCTTCAGGGCTCTTAGCCCCATTTGCATCTTGTCCGTAGTCGGACGCTCTATCATTTTCAAGGTGATTTGGATCTTTGTATATTATATCTGTATTCTTGACTCATTGAGTCGCTGTTGTATATATATATCTGTTTTGTGGGTCCCATCGAGGACTGTTGGGTAATGTTATTACTTCGTTTTCCACCCGCACGAAAGTGCCTGGTGGGCGTCCTTGAATCGTTTCTATGCGGGTTTGGCGGAAAGGGCTAAAACTTGCATAGGGCCGATTTGAGGGTGTTATAGAGTGGTATCCGAGCCCGGCAGTTGCGATACCCACTGGTCCAGCCTGTAGGATAACCTAGCTAACGGATGTTGTAGAATGTCAAAACTACTTTGAAAATCGGTTGGATAGATCTGATTAGGTCTGATTTTAATCCTTACCCCTCTGCTGTTCTCCTCTTACCTCTGCGTGTTTTGGATCTGTTCTCTTATCTTTTCTTCAAGTCCAGGATTTCTCGTGGTTGGGTTCCGTCATACCTTCAGGGTTCGCTTCCTCCTTTGGCAACAGTGCTTCTACCGCCGTACTACATGCTATCCGAGTGATCCTTAATCTGTCGTACTATCCTTTGGTCCTTGTTGTGCCTTCCGGTGTTTTCCGACGCGACGACATCATCTACGCCAGATCCAATGTAGAGTGTGCCTCACTCCTTGTTTCTGAATCTCGTTTGTCGAGATCTTCAGTCTAATTCTGAGAATGGTTGCACGCTTTTCTACTGATTGTGCAGAGTAATAGTTTGGGTGCGTGATGGATTGGCCCCCATGCCGACTACTCACTCTATTTGCTCGTGTACATTGAAGTGGATGAGAATGCATCGGTTCTCTCTTTCTATCGAAGCTAGAGGTGGCTTTATTTGTGGATACCTTTACCTTCGTCCTTTGTTTCCTGGAGTGTTCTCTCGACGAGCACGGGCAACGACACCTTGTTGGTGGTGTCGCCGATTTCAAGATGGATCAAGAATCTTTGTTAGTGGTGTCGCGAGGATCTACACGAAGCGAGAAGGTTCAGATCGTCGACCTTCTTCCCGGTACCATGAGGCGGATCTCGAGGGCGAGATCCATTGTTAGTGGTGTCGAATTGTGGCGCCCCGCAAAACCACTACTAGAAAATCGCGGTGTTTTTCGTGCATTGCATCATCATGACCGCATGCTCATGTCATCATGCCACATTGCATTTGAGCATCTTCATGTCATCATGCATTTGTTTGTCTAAAACTATTTTCTAAAAGCCTGGTTTTGTTTTCTAAACGCCCCGTCTTTAATTCAAATTAAAACCCGGGTCTCCGGATTATTTTGTTTTGTTATCAACGGTTTTCAAAAGCCCCGTTTAAAATAATAAATATTTCTTTTATTTTTAGGAGGCAGCCCGCCAGGCCCGAAAGCCTAGCCGGCCACCTCCAGATAAAATTCTACCAACCCCAGAATCTACCCTAACCTTTTTCTACCAAAAAAACTCTACCCACTCTAATCCTACCCAGCCTTCCACCTCACCCCAGCCAATCCCCTTCCTCCACATCACCAGCCCCACTCTTTTTCCCCTCCACCTCACACAGCCACCCAGTGCCACCTCATCTCCCGCCCATCCCGCTTAGGGTTCCCACCCCCGTCCACCCCGGTGGACGCCTGAGCCACCCCCTGCCTCCGTGGCCGAGACCCGCCGGGATCCCGCCTGCCCGCCTGGCCCCATCACCACCTGGTTGCCCCGGCCCCACTCTCTTCCCACCTACCGCGCCTCGCGCCCCGCGTCCACCGCTCGCACATCTCCCCTCCCCCGAGCCGCCTCCTTCCTAGGCGCCCGCCGCCTCCGGCCGCATCTCCACCCGCGCCGAGCTCCTCCGCCACCCCCGTCGTTCCTCTACGGCTTCGCCTTCTCCGACCGCTCCCAGCCGACGCCCCCGTCTCTGCGCCCCTCTCTGCCACCGCTGGCTCCCCTTCGCCGCCTCGGGGCGCCCAGTCCGCCCTCGATCTGAGCATGTCGCCGTTCCCTCTTCATCGCCGCCGGCGCCCCGTCCTCCGCCTGTCCCCACACCGCGGTCTTCCTCCCCATCTTGCTAGGTCGCCGCGGTCGACCTCTCTGTCGCTGCCGAGGCTGCGCCTACACCACCTCGACCTCGCCCGTGCCCTGCTTACTCCGGTGGCACCGCTGCCACCAGCGGCTCGCACCTCCACCCTGGAGGCGCTGCTTCCTCCTCGGCCTCACCCCACCGCCACCAAGCTCGGCGTTGCCCGCCGCCAAGGACTCTGCTTCCCGGGGCTCTGTGTCTCGACCGTGCAGGCCCGCGTCGCCTCACTCGACCTTCACCAACCCTGCCGCAGTGGCGTGTGTCGCCGTCCCTGCGTTCATGACCCGATGCTTCATGCCATGTTTCTGTGTTGTTTGTTCCAGTTACGTCTACAGTCCGAGGCATTCTTGCAGGTTGTGTGGTTGATGTTGGAGTTGAGTTTAGGGTGGTACTGCCAATTCCAAGACGAAGAGCCACAAAACCCATAGCTCATCGTTTTACGCAGGATCTACCTTGCCAAGATCTTGTACTTGGGACACGAAGACCCCGATCGCTGAAGACCGAACCCCAGCATTGGCGTCATGCTCTCCTTCACGGACGCCAAGACCGACCCGATACGCGGATCCGACAAGATCTTCCCCAACCCGCCAAGTTCGCCTACCCGGACACCGTGCGACAAGATCTACTTCCTGGATCCGAAGACCCCGGTACCCGATCCACTCAAGTTCGCCATCGACGACAAGATCGACACCGACCAGGGCGAATCCGATGCGCCCCAACGCCAAGCCAAGTCCTTCTTCCCAAATGCGACAAGATCTACTCCGTTGTCCGAGAATGCTTCCGCCGAGACCGATCCCTGTCGAACCCTGACGAACCCCGAACCCCCCGGAACCCAAGATCCGCTGAACCTAGATGTGTGAACCTTTTCCCGAGCGCCTATTTTATAAGTGCTATATATAAAACCTGTTGCATAATAATTGTTCATCTCGCATGCATATCATAATCATGCCGGATCTTCTGCCGTGGTATTAAATATTGCATCCGGTGTTTCTTCCAGTGTTTGCTTCTTCACGTATTAGGCCGATGAGTGGATGCGAGTACCGACAAGTTCTCCGGATATGAACCTCCGGCAGTGTTTCCCAGGCGAGCAACTCTCCCCCTTCTACCTATTTTGCATTATATAGTCTTTATTTCCTCCTGTTGATCTATTGCTATCCGTGTCGCGATGCTCTAGTGTTCCGTACCAGATATATATTTCGTGCAGCCTTTATATTGCCTTGGACACATCCTATTGCCTGTTGTTTGATAGATAGTCGGACTTGCGAGTCGTAGTTGCTTGCTCAGGTGCTGCTTTGCGTCGTTCTTGTTCCACCGTTATTGGAAGGTTGACACATGCTTAATGGTGGAGATGCTTAACGGTGGAGTTGATCATGGCTTACATTATAACTTGTTAATTAAAATGCTGGAAATAGATATAATGCAGAGGCACCGGTGGGTAATAGTCAATATTTGGTTTTTAACTGCCCACTTGTGTCCACCTAGGACCCGAGTTCTTGACACCTGTTCCGAGATCGAGTGCGCTAACCACAGGTGGGGTGTGTGGGCACCCCCATCGGCTTACTACCTGATTTCAAAGTATTGTACCGGGGGCCACAAGTAGTTTGGGCCTTTATTACTATCATGTACTTATGCCATGGTTTACTGCTTTATTTAAGATTGTGCGTGGAGCACCTGTACTGTTTAGGATGTGGAATGTTTTCGCGGTATCGACAAGCCCAGTCACACTTTCGGGTTCCCAGTCGTTTACAGCCATTGGTACAAACCCTGAGTCCGTTCTGGAGCCGGCCGACTTCGTTGCGGGTAGCTTAGTGGGGTGGCCCCCATGTACTTGCTTTGGGTCTGGGAAACGTCATGACTTAGGCCCCACCGACATACCGATGGGTGTATGTTAACTGATCTGGCAAAAAGGGTCGAAGTGCGTGTGGATACTTTGGTGCACCCTCATGGTTAAATCTTTTGAAAAGTCTGTGTCCGGTTATGGACGACTTGGAGCATAGCTGGATCATAGACAACAATAACTAAAGTTTACTGTTATAAGTTGACTTACATCTGAGATGACTAGTAAGTTGGATAACTGCCATGGAAAGATTAAATAAACCTGCCAACCGTGTGAGTTTTCCTCGGCTTGACTTCCTCGTTTGGTCTCGAGGGGGAATACCAGGATGGGTATGTTTGGTGTTAGTATCAGGTGGTTTCGAATAGGTCTTTCTTATCCCTCTCTAATAGCCGACAGTTGAATCGAGTTTCTATAGATTGTTTAGTGCATGCTGCCCTGCCGCTTCAGTCCACCATACCTATGTAGGCGAGAGCCGCCGAATTCTAGCCTCGCCATGTACTGGCCTCGATCGACGCCTCTTTTCCTTTGCCCTTTGTCGGCACCCCTTTTGTTTTAGCAGGTTTCGACATCGTTAGCAGGGTTACCCTTCCGGCTTGGCCTGGGCAGGGTTATGGCTGCCATTGGTTATTCTTCAGGGCTCTTAGCCCCATTTGCATCTTGTCCGTAGTCGGACGCTCTATCGTTTTCAAGGTGATTTGGATCTTTGTATATTATATCTGTATTCTTGACTCATTGAGTCGCTGTTGTATATATATCTGTTTTGTGGGTCCCATCGAGGACTGTTGGGTAATGTTATTACTTTGTTTTCCACCCGCACGAAAGTGCCTGGTGGGTGTCCTTGAATCGTTTCTATGCGGGTTTGGCGGAAAGGGCTAAAACTTGCATAGGGCCGATTTGAGGGTGTTACACTGCTCGTCCACCTCCTCCTTGGAACGCGACCATGGTCTCCTGTGAATACTGAACAAAGTAGATTGCGGCAAATGAATCTCCCTCTCGTCCCCATCAGTAAACAACATCCTGTATACTAAACCCTCCGTACTAGAGTCAGCAGTGACGAAGTGACGTGTTTTCATAGCAGCAAGATCAAGCATTTGTCGTGCCAACACAGTGTCATTAGGATCCATAGAAAGTTCTAATGCAACAACCATACGTGAAGCAATGATGCCCCCATAAATAGGTCCCCTAGCAACTAGGCGACGAGCATTGAGAGAGCCAACATTGTACCTGGTATCATTATTAAGTGCAACAACGAGGAAGGCTAAATGATAATTACAAATATTACTTGTGTTCTCCCTACAAAGAATGCTAGTGGCAAGATAATAAGCAAAATATCTAAGAGCTGGGAGTTGAATATTCCTTATCTTTCCGCGCTGAGCTACGCGGTCATCATCATTTGTAACACTTCAATAGGGCTCCAGCAAATCAGCGGGTCGACCTTGGATCTTCTTCACTGTCCTCGTCATGCCTATACCTATAATGCTGCAAAATCTTTCCAATGACATGGTAATAGGCTGATTATAAATTCTGAACGAAACAGTTGACTCATAAGGGGTGTTAGTGAAAACGAAACTCTCAACAAAAGTTTTGGTGAGCACGGCATATTGCTCACTCTCATCCTGCATGTAAGTGGTCAAACCCACCCTCTGAACTAGTAGTAAGAAATCATCGAGGATCCCTGCAGCTTGCAAAAAGGTAAAACAAGGGAAAGTAGATGGGTGAGCATCCCTCTCATCTCCTTCATTGCCAAAGCGTGGTGCAATAAGGTCTTCATTGTATGAAGGCCTAAACTGAGATGCCGATCTTGAGGGCCTTGACCTTCTAGGTGTGTCCCTCTCAAATATTTCTCCAAAAGTGTGGTTGTACATCTTTGATATTCTGAAATTTAAACATCCATTATACAAGTGATTGTAAAGTGAATACATAATAAAGGGAACTACTCATAGGGACTTGTAAGAGGCCTAAACATGCATCAAAACAATATCTCTAAGCATTGAACAAGCTTACAAGCTCTCATAACCTGTCACCTACAGCAGCAAAATACTCAAGATATAAACCACTAAACACAAATCTACTTGGAAAAGCGGAGGAGTCACATATCGGAGAACAAATGCTCCAAATTTCAGCAGCAAAGATGGGCTGAGCAAGGAGATCAAAAAATCATGGACAAGAACATCAAGAACGCAATTTTGAGCAATGTACTGGTGTTTTCTCGGGAGAGAGAGCACTGGGAAGTGAGAGAGTGAGTGGAGGGCTAGGGGTGGCCCACACCATGGCTAGGCGTGCCCCTGGGCTGGCCGCACCACCAGGTGGTGTGCTTGCCTGGTGGGCCCCCTGGTACTCTCTAGGCACTTCTCTGCCCCTTTTTCATGTAAAAATTTAATATGAATTTTCTAGAATTTTTCGAGACACTTTATTTTTGAGCAGTTTTCAGATATAGATGAATGATTTTCTGACAGAAAGATGACTTTGGAAAGACGCAAAACCAAAATGATATGTTGCTAACGTATCCATAATTTTTGATGTTCCCTGCTTGGTTTTATCTACTTTCTTATGTTTTGTCCACACTTTGGAGTACTTTTTATACACTTTCTTGGACTAACCTATTAACAAGAGCCATAGTGCCAGCTGCCTATTTTCTGCTATTTTTGGTTCCAGGAAAGTGATACATTGCAAATGTATCTATAATTTTTGATGTTCCATGCTTGGTTTTATCCACTTTCTTGTGTTTTGTTCCAACTTTGGAGTACTTTTCACATGATTTCTTGGACTAACCTATTAACAAGAGCCACAGTGCCAGATGCCTGTTTTCTGCTGTTTTTGGTTCCAGGAAAGTCAGAAAATGAATATTCTCGGAATTGGACGGGACAAAAGCCAAAGTGCCTATTTTTCCAGAAGTCATCAGATGCTAGAATACGAGACGGAGAGGGGCCAGAGGGCGGCCACACCACCTGGCCACGCGGCCAGGCTTGGCCCATGCCAGGGGGTGGTGTGGCCAGCCCAGGCACCCCCTCGACCTCCTCTTCCGCCTATATATTGCCCTCGAGACGAAAACCCTAAGTACCCGATCAAAAATCCACGAAGAGTTCAGAGTCATTGTCATCTCCATCCCTAGATCGGGAGGATCTGAGCTCTTCCCGGCACCTCACGGAGAGGGGAATTCAGCCTGGAGGCCTTCTTCATCACCATGCAAGCCTCCGGTGTGATGCGTGAGTAGTTCATCCTTGGACTACGGATCCATGTAGTAGCTAGATGGCTGGTTCTCCTCCTTTGTGCTTTCATGTTTAGATCTTGTGAGTCTGCTCATGATCAAGATCATCTATTTGTAATTCTGCATGTTGTGTTTATGGGATCCATGGATATTGAGATGCTATTTCAGATTGATTATTGATTCTATCATGTCTTTGTTATTTGTGATCTTGCATGCTTTCTGTTGTTAGTAGCTATCTTGGCCAAGTAGATGCTAGCAACTCCAAGAGTTAGTATTTATGCTCGATAGTGGGTTCATGCCTCGTAACTGGGAAGTGACAAATCTCTAAGGTACTAGATGTGATGTTGCTACTAGGAGAAAACAACAATCCTTTGTTCATAGAACAATCGTATTGTTTACTTTACATGCAATTGTAGCAATAATCTTTTGCTTGCAACTTAATCGGAGGGGTTCGGGATAATAACCAAGGTGGATTATTAGTCATAGATGCAGTTGGATGGCGGTCTATGTATAATGTTGTAATGCCCAATAAAGTTCCAAAGGAGTCAAGATGATTACTATATGCATGTATTGCTTTCTCGATGTTTGTTAATTGCCCCGCTGTAATTTGTTCACCCAACATGTTATCTATCTTAAGGAGAGCCACCTCTAGTGAACTATGGATCCCGGTCCTTGTCTTTTTCTTTACATACAATCTACAAACTGTTTACTGCTTTGTGTTTACTTTCTGCAAACTTTTACTTCTTTCCATTCGATACGTTTAATCCTTTGTTTTTCGCAAAACACGGTGAGATTGACAACCTCATCGCAAGTTGGGGACAAAGTTCTATGGTTGTGTTGTGCAGGTCTCCATGTTGCTACTAGCACCGGTAGTGCGCCCTGCCAAGGCTCAGCTAGCAACACCTTTGGGGTGTTTCCTTGCTCCTACTGGTTCGATTAAACCTTGGTTTCATCTTGAGGAAACTTGTCTGTGCTCATCATACCTTCCTCTTGGGGTTCCCAACGAGCTCTACATCAACATCGCACCAGCATTTTTCTGGCGCCGACACGGAGCCATCAAGCATTTTTCTGGCGCCGTTGCCGGGGAGTCAAGTACATCTTCACAAGGGGAGTCCCTCACAACCAATCTCGTTACTTTGTTATTTTTGTTTTGCTTAGTTTACTTTTGCTTTGTTTGCTTGTTTCTTTATCAAAAACACAAAAAAATTAGTTCTACTAGTTTGCTTTCTTATTTGAAAACCCAAAAAAATGACTACTCTTGAAAACACTAAGTTGTGTGACTTCACTAGCACCAACAACAATGATTTTATGAGCACACCTATTGCTCCACATGTGCCTGAAGATACTTTCTTTGAGATAAAACCTGCTTTGCTCAATCTTGTTATGAGAGAACAATTTTCTGGTATTGGTAATGAAGATGCTGCTTCCCATCTAAATAACTTTGTTGAACTTTGTGAGATGCAAAAGCATAGGGATGTAGATGGTGATATTATTAAGCTGAAATTGTTTCCTTTCTCTTTGAGAGGAAAAGCTAAAGAATGGTTGAATTCCTTAACTAGGAATAGTATTGATTCTTGGACTAAGTGCAAAGATGCTTTCATTGGAAAGTACTGTCCTCCTGCTAAGATTATATCTATGTGAAGTGAAATAATGAAGTTTAAACAACTTGATAATTAACATGTTGCTCAAGCTTGGGAAAGAATGAAATCTTTGGTAAAGAATTGTCCCACTCATGGACTAACTGCTTGGATGATCATCCAAACCTTTTACGCAGGATTGAACTATTCTTCAAGGAACCTATTGGACTCTGCTGCTGGAGGTACCTTTATGACCATCACTTTGGGTGCTGCAACAAAACTTCTGGACAATATGATGGTTCATTATTCTGAATGGCATACTAAGAGAGCTCCACAAGGTAGGAAGCTAAATTCTGTTGAGGAAACCTCCTCCTTGAGTGATATAATCGATATTATTATGTCTATGCTTGTTAATGGGAAAACCCATATTGATCCAAACAATGTTCTTTTAGCCTCTTTGGTTTCTCAAGAAGAGCAAGTGGATGTGAACTTCATAAGAAATAATAATTTTGGCAATAATGCTTATAGGAGTAATTTTGGTAACAACAATTATAAGCCATATCCTCCCAACAATGGTAATGCTTATGGAAGTTCTTACAACAATAATAGGAGTGCTCCCTCTGAACTTGAAGTTATGATTAAAGAGTTTATTAGTAAACAAACTGCTTTATATAAAACTATTGAGGAAAAACTCTCTAATGCTGAAAGAAATATAGCATCTTTGGCTAAAGCTCAATCTTCTTTGAATAAAATGGCTGCTAAACCTGAAACTAATGAAAATCCCTTTGCAGCTACTAATGCTATACAAGTAAGAATTGATGAAAATGTTAGACTATTAGCTGAATTACATGCTAAGTGGGAAAGAGAAGATGAAATTGCTAGAAACATTAGTGTTTCTACTATCACCACTAGTGTTGAGGCTAGTAATAGTTCTACTACTCTAGATGATAAATTTGATTTTGATCTTGATGGTTGCAATATCTCTGAAGTTATTAAGTTCCTACGAAAGCTTGCTAAAAGTCCTAATGCTAGTGCTATGAACATAGCCTTTACAAAACACATTACTGATGCTCTCATAAAGATTAAAGAAGAAAAGATGAAACATAAAGCTTCCATTCCTATAAAACAAGAAGACGGTTGGGAACCCATCATTAATATGAAAGTGAATGACTTTGATTTCAAAGCTTTATGTGATCTTAATAGTAGTGTTTCTATTATGCCTAGAAGGATTTATGATATGCTTGATTTGCCTCCACTTGAAGATTGTTATTTGAATGTCCCACTTGATGATAATGCTAAAAAGAAACTCATGGGGAGTCTTAATGATGTTCTTATTATGGTTAACAATTCCTATGTCCCTGTTGATTTCTATGTTTTGGATGTTGAATACAATGCTTCTTGTCCTATTACTTTGGGAAGACCTTTTCTTATAATTGTTGGTGCCATTATTGATATGAAAGAAGGCACCATTAAATATCAACTCTCACTCAAGAAAGGTATAGAACACTTCCCTAAGAAGAGAGAGAAGATTTCTTTTGCTTCTCCTATGAAAACAAAATTTGGTCTTAATGCTTCTTCATTTGAGAACACTTGATTCTTTTTCTTGCTTCTTATGCCTAACTTAAAGGCGTTAAAGAAAAGTACTTATTGGGAGATAACCCAAAAGTTTTAGATAAGTCTTGGAAGTTATTACCTCAGTAATAACCGCTCCTTATCCTTTTTATTTGCTTTTTGTGCCAAGAGTAACCTCTAATGAGAGAGAAGTAATGATTGGGAAAGTTGCTGTCCCGAAACAGATTTTTGTGCTTCACCGTAAAAATTCGTGTAAAATCTCTGAACGTCTTTTTGAGGCGTGAATTTTTGTGCTTCTGCCCCAGGTTGTTATCTAACTCTCGTTAGTTCAACACTTTTTGATTTGAGCAACAGAAGGTCTTCAAAAAAAATTGTCTTTACCTGCTAGTCTATTTTGACAGATTTCTGCCATTTTCTGCATTTGCTTCTTGTTGGTTCCTTTTTGAGTTCTTTTGGGGAATTGAGCTTTTTGAGGGAAGTGCTATAGTAGCTAGTGTTCTAATGGAAGTTTATTTGGTGTTAGAACTGAACCTTAAGACCTATTATCTTGAGTTCACTAATGTTGCTAATAAAGATTGTGTGAAGTTTTGTATGAAGGAAAAATTTCAGGTGTATGGAAGGAATGAGTAATGAGATGAAGGATGGACTAAAGCTCAAGCTTGGGGATGCCACACGTGTCACCCCAAGAAATACCCAAGAAGTACAAGCGTCAAAGCTTGGGGATGCCCAAGGCATCCCCTTCTTCATCAATAAAAATTCTAGGTTTCTTCCAAACGCTTCATTTTTATTGTTTCATGCACAGTTGTGTTGTTCTTGGAGCATCTTCTTTTTCGTTTTTGTTTTGGTTTTTCGTTTGCTTTGGTTTTCTTAGTTTGATAAATAAAAATTGGTTGGACTCCCTGGATCTCAAACATGAATGTCATATTTGAGTGGGAGTGTAAAATCATTCTAGGATATGTGGGCGACATATATGAATGATGTGATTGGTGTTAATAATATTTAAGTTAGATAAATAAGGATGAAGTTGAAATTATTAAACAAGAAAATCTATCGAGATAGATTAGTGAGTTTAATAAACACCGAATGTCGAATGCTTCTTAGACTTGATTCTGAAAGATGTTCAGAATGTCCTAAGCAAGATTCTGAAGAAGTTCAGAATGGAACAAGGTGAGAAAGTAGTTCTTACTATATGAAGCATTGAATTAGTATTGCAACTATGGTTGAAAGAAAGAGATGCGTTGCATCTCCTATGCCTCAGTCATAGGTTCTTCCATATAACCATGTTGTATACTCGACATAATGTGACCCAAGGTTCTGGTTGGAAGGTGTAAGATCCCTCCTTTGTAAAGGAAAAGATCCCTGTGATTGCAATGCTAGTCCCTGGATCAATGCTAGCATCCACAGTTTAAGATGAAGTACACAGATACAAAGGTCGTTTATTACAGTCATTCCAGAGATAAAACATAGTCTTTTACAACTCATGGCCAAAGGCCTAATACAAGAGTTTATGGAATAAGTAAATAAACATAAGTCTTCATCTTCATGTGCCACAGGCAAGCATGTTGAGTGTAGACTCATGACTCCTAATCATCATCAGAATAACCTGCAACATTACAAGTTACAGCCACAGAGGGTCAATACTTTGGAATAGTATTGGCAAGTGATACCTTAGTATATATTTAAGTGGACTATTATACTATATGCATTTGGCTGGTGGAGCTTAGGCTTGCTTTGCTCAAAATAGATTTTTCCCTAACTCTTGAAAATACTAAGTTTTGTTTGGCAAAAACACCCAAGGCATCTATCAATCAAAGACTCCAGATCCACTCAGGGCATCTACCAATCAATGACTGAAGATCCTTTTAACCCTTGTTCACCCACAAGTTTTATTTAGAAAATTTGAGTGATGAGATTCTTGAAGTTTCCATGTCTTGATGCTCAAATTGTCCTTTACCAGGGACATGGCTAAGTACTTAGGTTTTACACTCTGCAGAGGTGGTGCACTTTCCCCACAAGCCTTGGTTTCCCAAGACATGATCCTTCAGTAGCCTTTCCTTAGTCAAATGGACGCGTTCCAACCTATCATCCCATCTACCACCCACTGTCCAAGAGACTAAGTTCTAGCATCCTAAGATCATGGCAGAGCCCATAATGCCAAGTGGTTGCACTTGAAGCTTCTCAACATTTGACATCTCAAATCTCTTTGTTTCCTGGGTGGCCATCCACAAGTGAGATACACTAAGGTAAACCATAAACATGGGCCTTGTGAACCACTCAACCAAAAACCACCAAGCAAGTCCCATTCCACCCAGGAGATTCATTAACTTAGTTGTTTTGTTAAATAAAAACAAGTCCTTAGACTTAGAATAATTTTTTTTCATAGTGTATATATAAACCACCCTTGTTTTCTAGTAGCTAGGCTAAGCATGGTATGGCAACTTATCCTTAGGGAATTTTCCTAGCAACTCTAGCATTCTATTCTAAATAGGATTTCCCATCATCAATTGACAAAAGTAGCATGCAAGTCCTAACAAAATATATCTAATGCATGTATAAAATATAGGAATGGAATATTCATGAAGATATCACTTGCCTTGGTAGTGTGGAGAGTAGCACTCGTCACAATCACAATCACTAGCAAAATCTACACACAAAGTTATAGCACACAATTACACACAAATATTCAAACAAAAATAATATGAATGCATGCATGCATGAAAATACTAAGTGGTGATTTTTGAAAATTCTACCAATCAAGTGCAAGTTTACAGAAACTAAACAAGTCACAAAGTAACCAAGACAAACTTAATTAACCCTAAAACAAGTTATTAAACTAAAACTATTCTCAAAAAGGCCTCAAACAAGTTTCTGCAATTTAAGCCAAACTAATGGTTACTATTTGCTAAACAAAAAGGATAGGCAGAAAGGTCTTGTTTTACTGAATCCAACGGTATAAAGTTTGCAAAATTCTAACGTGGAATTCAAAAGATATAGGCATTTGAATTTGGATCAAATTTCTGGTTTTAAATCTATTTTCAGATCTAACCTAGCCACGCGTCAAGTTCTTATTCGCCCGTACCGTTTCGCACTGGATCGAGCTCCACAGCCGTAGGATCTAAATGAAATCTGGCGGCTCAGATCGCGTACCGCTTCGGGGTTAAGTGGATCTATCCTAGCGCTACGATACAGATCTAACGGCTGTTATTTCCCTGGCCAAGAACTGGCGGCGGAGCGGCGGCTACCGGCGGCGGAACTGTCGGTCGATGACGTTGCCGACGATGCAGGAGGTAAGTGAGAACGAGGAGTAGCTCACCGGGATCAGGGGGTCACGGCGAAGCTCGTCGTACTCGCGGTTGGTCAAGGGGCGCTCGGCCACGGTTGCGATTGCTCGCCGGAGTGGAGGACGGCGTCGGTGCGTCGGGTGGTCGTCGTGGTCGTCGCTGTGAACCACCCCAAGGCAAGGCGAGGACACGATTAGATTCACAGAGTCAAGACGGAGTTGTGTGCGTGAACTAGAAGGCGCGGGGCGGTCTGTACTTACCACTGGAGTTCGCCGGAGTTCGTGCAGACGACGGTGGCGGCCAGTCGACGATGCTGCCGGAGCTACGGTTCATGCGAGGGCAAACGAAATATGTTAAAAGAAGCGCAGAGGCTCACTGGACTAGTTTGCAAGAACGAGAGGCCGAGGGGAGCTCAGAACTCACCGGAATTCGCCGGCGCAGTCGTCGGAGACGGCGGGGCTACAGAGAGCAATACACGCAGCCTGGTGGCGCTCTGGGTTCGGGGTTTGAGGGAGAAGAGAGAGGGGGCAGAGGGGGTTCTTATAGCCTGGTCACGAGCGAGAATTACTCGGCCAATAAATCGAATTTACACTGCGAATTTAAACACAGAAACGCTCGCGTTGATTTGGGGATGAACGGGTCGTGCGGGTGGAGACGACGCTGACGTGGAGAAGGCCCGCTTGTCAGCGAGGTGCGCGGAGTGCAGGTGGGGTCTGCCTGTCAGCGGCTCGGTAAGGCGATGCCGTGAGAGAAGAATAAGGAGATCCCGGTGGGCTTGCTGGGCTCGATTTGCTGGGCCAGATTCTGGCCGCGCGGCCTTTTTCTTTTGATAAGTCTTTTTCTTTTTCTAAATTCATTTTCTGGATTGATTTTGATATGAATTCAAATCCTTTTGAATTCAAACTGCTTTGGGAATTTTTGCAGGGTTCTGTGGGTTCAAAAACAGTCATTCTAACTAAGTGGTTACCTTGCAAGGCTTGGTCAAGCTTAGGTTTCAAAGTAAACAGAGATTTGCTCTAGTTTGCAAATATTGGAAATAGGGTTTTGAAACTATTTCTAAATTTTGAATCTTGGGTTAAAAGCTTCACCTAGCCTTTCCAACCATGGAGGCAAGCAAACAAGTTCATAGACAATCAAATCCCAAAGGGTGATGGCCAATTGAGATAAATTGCCCACATGAAATCATAGCTCAAACTTCTGTCTCTAAATGATTTTGAGAAAAACCCTATATGAATGAATGATGCAAGAATGATATGAATGAGTTTTAAAATATGATTTTTTTGGGATGTTACAAATCTAACCCCCTTAAAATGAATCTCGCCCTCGAGATTCGGATTGGCTAGCAAATAGGTGAGGGTGGTCTTTCCGAAGATCATCTTCTCTTTCCCATGTTGCTTCCTCTTCGGAATGATGATTCCATTGTACTTTGCAAAATTTGATAGTCTTTGTCCTTGTGACTCTTTCTGCGGTCTCAAGTATCTTGATAGGCTTTTCTTCATAGGTGAGGTCACTTTCTAGTTGAACTTCCTCTAAAGATATGGTATCCTTCAAAGAAGATCCTTCCATTTCTGGATGACATTTCTTAAGCTGACTCACATGAAAAACATTATGGACGGCTAATAGAGATGCTGGCAGTTCGATTTCATATGCAGCTTCTCCCTTGCGACTTAGAATGTTGAATGGTCCCACATATCTTGGTGCCAACTTTCCTTTGACAAATCTTTTTACTCCACGAAGTGGTGATACTCTAAGATAAGCTCTATCCCCAACTTCGTAAGTGACTTCTCTACGCTTAGCATCTGCGTAGCTTTTCTGTCGAGACTGTGCTATCTTCAATCTGTCTCTAACCAATTTGACCTTTTCTTCGGCGTCTTTGATAAGGTCTGGTCCAAACAAACTTCTTTCTCCCACACCATTCCATAGCAATGGGGTGGTACACTTTCTTCCGTATAGAAACTCAAATGGTGCCATCCCAATACTAGATTGGTGACTGTTGTTGTAAGAAAACTCTGCGTAAGGCAGACTTTCATCCCAACTTGCTCCATAGTCTAGGGCACATGCCCTCAACATGTCTTCAAGAATTTGATTAGTCCTTTCTGTTTGTCCATCAGTTTGAGGATGAAAAGCAGTGCTGAATTCCAATCTCGTTCCTAAAGATTCATGAAGCTGTCTCCAAAAGTGAGAAGTGAATTGAGTTCCTCTATCAGACACAATACTCTTAGGTACACCGTGAAGGCATACAATTCTGCTCATGTAGATTTTGGCTAACTTGGCACTTGTATAAGTTGTCTTTACGGGTATAAAATGAGCCACTTTAGTTAGGCGATCTACTACTACCCATATGGAATCATACCCTGACCTGGTCCTTGGTAATCCGTAATGAAATCCATACCAATATTTTCCCACTTCCATTCAGAATAGGCATTGGTTGAAGCAAACCTGCTGGTTTTCGATGCTCGCTTTCACTCTACTACACACGTCACACAAGGCAATGTGTTCGCGATGTCCTTTTAAGATTGTTCCACCAAAATCTTTCTTTCATATCCATGTACATTTTGGTGTTTCCCGTGAATAGAATACGGAGAGTTATGGGCTTCTTGTAAAATCAGTTTCCATTTCCGGATCTTGTGGAATACAAATACGTTTCCCGTGCCATAAAGTACCTTGTTCGTCCATATGGAAACTTTTAGCTTTCCCTTGGCTAATCCTTTCCCTAATCTCTTCGATCTCTTTATCTCTCTTTTGGGCTTCTTTAATCTTATCCAACAGAGTGGGTTGAACATCCAAAGACATAAGATGTCCTTCCGGCACAATCTCCAACCTGAGTTCCTTGAATTGCTTACACAAATCATCAGGCAATTCACCTTTGGTAAGACCATTTACAAACGCCTTACGACTTAGAGCATCTGCTACTACATTTGCTTTACCGGGGTGGTATTGCAAACTCAAGTCGTAATCCTTGATAAGTTCTAACCATCTCCTTTGTCTCATATTGATTTCCTTCTGGGTGAAGATATACTTCAAACTCTTATGATCGGTGAATACTTCACAACATTTTCCCAAAAGGTAATGTCTCCATGTTTTGAGTGCATGGACAACAGCGGCTAACTCTAAATCATGAGTAGGATAATTTACTTCATGAGTTTTGAGTTGTCTCGAGGCATAAGCCACAACTTTTCCGCCTTGCATAAGTACGGCACCTAATCCTTGATGAGAAGCATCACAATATACTTGGAAATCCTTTCCAAATCTGGTAGGCACAGAACTGGTGCTGACACAAGTCTCTTCTTTAGTTCTTGAAAGCTGAGTTCACATCCTTTAGACCAAGCAAATTTCTTATCTTTCTTTAACAATTCTGTCATTGGTTTAGCAACCTTAGAAAAATTTTCAATGAACCTTCTGTAGTAACCTGCTAAACCAAGGAAACTACGAACCTGTTTTACGTTCTTAGGACTTTTCCATTACATCACAGAAACTTTAGCAGGATCAACTACACCATCCTTTGTCATAACGTGACCAAGAAATCCAACTTCCTCTAACCAAAACTCACACTTGCTGAATTTGGCATAAAGCTTATGTTCCCTTAGTTTCTCAAGTATCAAGCGTAGATGTCTTTCATGCTCTTCCTTGCTCTTGGAGTAGACTAAGATGTCATCTATGAAAATGACAACGAACTTGTCGAGAAATTCCATGAACACTTTGTTCATCATATTCATGAAGTATGCTGGAGCGTTGGTTAAACCAAAAGGCATCACAGTGTACTCATACAATCCATACCTTGTGGTGAATGCTGTTTTAGGTATGTCTTGCTCTCTTATCTTGAGTTGAAAATAGCCTGACCGAAGATCAATCTTTGAGAACACACATGCTCCTTCTAGCTGATCAAACAAGTCATTTATTCTTGGCAAAGGATACTTGTTCTTGATGGTTACCTCGTTGAGAGAACGGTAATCTATGCATAACCTTTGAGTTCTGTCTCTCTTCTCTACGAACAAAACTGGAGCTCCCCAAGATGATGAACTTGGCTGGATGAATCCTTTCTGCAATTGTTCTCCAAGTTGTTTCTTGAGTTCCTTAAGTTAAATCCGACATTTTATAAGGCCTCTTAGCTCTTGGTCCGTAACCTGGTACCAAATCTATTATAAACTCCACATCTCTATCCGGTGGCATTCTCGGTAACTCTTCCTAAACACATCCGGATACTCACACACAATTGGCACACTGTCCATGCTAACCCCCTTAAGAGAATTCATCTTACTTCTTTTAGATTTAAAATTGGACTTAAATTTTATCCTCTTACCTTCAGGGGTTGTGAGTGAAACGATTTATTTGCACAATCTAGTACTCCCTCATACTTAGCCATCCAATCCATTCCCAAAATTATATCCAATCCTTGGGAATTCAAGATTATTAGGTTTACTAGAAACTTATGTTTTCCAAACTCTATGACTAAATCATGACATCCTGAGTTTACTATCATTTCTCCACCAGGAGAACTTACTTTTATAGGACACCCAATGGTTTCTACCGGTAGTTCATTTCTTTCGACAAATGCTTTTGATATGAATGAATGAGATGCACCAGTGTCAAAGAGTACAAATGCTGAGATGGAATTGAGTCTGAACTTACCAGCAACAGCATCAGGCTCTTCATAGACCTCCTCCACATTGATGTGGTTAACCTGTCCTTTCTGAAAAGGATTGGGCTTGATAGGTCCTTCAACTTTCTTCTCAGTGCACTCATTAGCATAATGCCCCAGCTTCTTGCATTTGAAGCATTCAACCTGACTGATGTCCCTTTTAGGCTGACTTCCACTTCCACTGTGGTGGCTCTTATGTCCACTCTTGTGATTCTTATACTTATCATTGTCATGACTGCGATGATGCTTGTTGTCATGACGGTTGTGGTTGTGGCGCTTGTTAAATTTCCCATGCTTGTGGGAACCTGAGCTGACACTATCATCATAGTGAGATCGTTTATGAGACGATCCCGAGCTGTGCTTGTCGGAGTGTTTCCTCTTTCTACTCTCGACTTGCTTCATTTTATTCTCCACAATAACAGCTTTGTCACACAGCGACTGGTAAGTTGGAACATATGCCACAGACAACTGCAAATTCAGCTCATCATTTAAGCCTTCCAGAAACTTTTCCTTCCTTTTGGCATCAGTGTCAACCTCATCCGGTGCATAGCGCGCCAGATTGTTGAACTCTTCAATATATTCAGCCACGCTATGGTGGCGCTGCTTCAGGTTGTGAAACTCCTTCTTTTTCAGGCTCATCATACCTGGTGAGATATGAGTAGTACGAAAGCCATCTTCAAAGATAGCCCAAGTCACCTCATCAATAGGTGTGGTGATCTGGAAATTGTCCCACCATGCGGCAGCTGGTCCTTCCAACAGATGTGCTGCGAACCTGACCTTTTCAGCATCTGTGCATCCCACGGTCACTAAGTCTTTGTTCACAGAACGTAGCCAATCATTGGCCACCATGGGATCAGTCGTTCCCGAAAACTTAGCTGGCCTCAGACGCAGAGATCTGGTGAGCATATCAAAACCTGGAGGGTTGTTGTTGTTGTTGTTATTGTTGTTATTGTTATTGTTGTTGTTGTTGGGGTTGTTGTTGTTGTTCTGGTTCTGGATGAACGTCGTCATCATTTGCATAAGCTGTGTCTGCGCATTCATCATTTGTTGCATTTCCGGGGTAATGTTGGGGTTGGGGTTGGTGTTTGCGCGACGGGGAGGCATCTGTGGTTTATTCATATAGAGATAAGAATGAGATACCCTTACATGATTTATGCACAATACATTGCACAAGCAAACACATTGCATGCAACACAAGGATAAAAGCTCAACAACAAGACAACAAAAGGTCTCAAAGTACAAACACACGTGGAAAGCCATCCACATGTCGGATGGTAAATAAAGATAACTGAGTAGTCAAATCTACTCGTCAGCCTCAATCTCCTCCTCGACAAAGGTAAGACCTGCGTTCTCCATTGCGGTCTTGTTCTCCTCGATGGTAGTGGTCAAAGAGTCGATCTTGGCCTTGAGAGCCCTCTTCTGGGAATGAAGCCTCTCAATCACTGTCTGCTGCTGCTCTAACTCGAAGTCCTTGGACTGCAGTTCCTCGGTCATATCACGAATCCTCTTGTTCCTATCCTGGACACGCTTCTCTTGACTCTTGAACTTACGGTCTTGGGTCTCAAACTTTGCCTCCATCTCCTTGACTATCTCGTCACCTGCCTTGAAGAGCTTGTCCTTCTCGCGAAGCTGCACCTGGAGCTCGTCATTACTAAGCATGACGTTGGTCCTATCGGTATCCACGTGCCTAATAAGAGTCTCTAAGTCCTGGAGGTACAAGCGTATCGGCTCTGCTGTGACCCTCGAGTCGTCCTCAAAGTCGATGGACTCTCCGTCGTCATCACGCCTTCCGAAGGCGTGGAAGTGAGTGCCTCTAACCTGTCGGGAGTGACGGCCTAACAGTCGTCCTATCAGATCCTGCATGACAACCTCCATGCCTCTCTCCACATCGCGTGCATAAGCTTGAAGACGATGGCCTCCGTAGTAGGCTCTGTCTGGCGTCCTGGCTGGTTCACCTTGAAGCCCCAAAGGTCCTTCCTCTCAAACTTGGTGAGTGGGTGCACCGTAATGATAGGAAGAGGGAGATCGAGTAAAGTAGTAAGCTCTACAATACGAGGACCAAAACGGGTAGCCTGGAACTCCTCAACAGTGCTGATGGCAATAGGCATCTATTTATAAGATTGAAAAAGTTAGAACAACACAATTTAAGATAATCAAGTCAACATTCAAACACATTCTTGGGAACACACAAATCACTCAAGTCATGCATACATAAATTCATTTCATCAACCAAGGTTCAACTTATTTAAGGTATCATTTTTGGAAAATAAGGTGATAGGTGGTGTTCCAACTAACGAAGTGCGCTTACAATCCTATCTCACTGGATCTGGTGGCTAACACAATGTTCCTAGTGGCAATCACCCTATCTTGTTCACATGCTTCTATCACCAAGTCTATAATATCTCCTCTTAAGGATTGGTTGGTGACTTCCAACTCTTGGGTATGTTCCTTCTCTTTCTCTAAGTCTTTTTGGAGGTTGAGCATCCTGCACTTGACTCTAGCACTTAGTTCTTTGATAGTCTTCCAAGCTGCTTCTTTTGCTGACTCAAAGAATGTGGTGTGCATAAAAGTGTTGGTGTACATGCAGAAGCCCTTTTTTTGTGGTTGTCTTCCTTATTCTTGTACAAGTGAAGTTGCACCCACCAATACTCCACTCCATCCTCCATCACTGGAAAGCCCTTGTACACAGCCGCACCATGTACTCCCATGGTCTCCATGAGGTCCTTGAGAATCTTGGGAAACTCAGTCTCACACTCCAAGGTCATGGTCATGAGTGGTCCTTTCTTCACGGCTTCGTTGACGGAGTTCATCTACAAATAGAGATGAGAATGAGAAGATTAGAAAAGTTTACGAGAAGAATAGACAAGTGTAGAAGAAGTTAAAATTTTTCCTTAGTGCTTTCCAATCCTAGGGTCATAATCCTACAGGCAACACAGTGCTCTGATACCATCTGTAAGATCCCTCCTTTGTAAAGGAAAAGATCCCTGTGATTGCAATGCTAGTCCCTGGATCAATGCTAGCATCCACAGTTTAAGATGAAGTACACAGATACAAAGGTCGTTTATTACAGTCATTCCAGAGATAAAACATAGTCTTTTACAACTCATGGCCAAAGGCCTAATACAAGAGTTTATGGAATAAGTAAATAAACATAAGTCTTCATCTTCATGTGCCACAGGCAAGCATGTTGAGTGTAGACTCATGACTCCTAATCATCATCAGAATAACCTGCAACATTACAAGTTACAGCCACAGAGGGTCAATACTTTGGAATAGTATTGGCAAGTGATACCTTAGTATATATTTAAGTGGACTATTATACTATATGCATTTGGCTGGTGGAGCTTAGGCTTGCTTTGCTCAAAATATATTTTTCCCTAACTCTTGAAAATACTAAGTTTTGTTTGGCAAAAACACCCAAGGCATCTATCAATCAAAGACTCCAGATCCACTCAGGGCATCTACCAATCAATGACTGAAGATCCTTTTAACCCTTGTTCACCCACAAGTTTTATTTAGAAAATTTGAGTGATGAGATTCTTGAAGTTTCCATGTCTTGATGCTCAAATTGTCCTTTACCAGGGACATGGCTAAGTACTTAGGTTTTACACTCTGCAGAGGTGGTGCACTTTCCCCACAAGCCTTGGTTTCCCAAGACATGATCCTTCAGTAGCCTTTCCTTAGTCAAATGGACGCGTTCCAACCTATCATCCCATCTACCACCCACTGTCCAAGAGACTAAGTTCTAGCATCCTAAGATCATGGCAGAGCCCATAATGCCAAGTGGTTGCACTTGAAGCTTCTCAACATTTGACATCTCAAATCTCTTTGTTTCCTGGGTGGCCATCCACAAGTGAGATACACTAAGGTAAACCATAAACATGGGCCTTGTGAACCACTCAACCAAAAACCACCAAGCAAGTCCCATTCCACCCAGGAGATTCATTAACTTAGTTGTTTTGTTAAATAAAAACAAGTCCTTAGACTTAGAATATTTTTTTTTTCATAGTGTATATATAAACCACCCTTGTTTTCTAGTAGCTAGGCTAAGCATGGTATGGCAACTTATCCTTAGGGAATTTTCCTAGCAACTCTAGCATTCTATTCTAAATAGGATTTCCCATCATCAATTGACAAAAGTAGCATGCAAGTCCTAACAAAATATATCTAATGCATGTATAAAATATAGGAATGGAATATTCATGAAGATATCACTTGCCTTGGTAGTGTGGAGAGTAGCACTTGTCACAATCACAATCACTAGCAAAATCTACACACAAAGTTATAGCACACAATTACACACAAATATTCAAACAAAAATAATATGAATGCATGCATGCATGAAAATACTAAGTGGTGATTTTTGAAAATTCTACCAATCAAGTGCAAGTTTACAGAAACTAAACAAGTCACAAAGTAACCAAGACAAACTTAATTAACCCTAAAACAAGTTATTAAACTAAAACTATTCTCAAAAAGGCCTCAAACAAGTTTCTGCATTTTAAGCCAAACTAATGGTTACTATTTGCTAAACAAAAAGGATAGGCAGAAAGGTCTTGTTTTACTGAATCCAACGGTATAAAGTTTGCAAAATTCTAACGTGGAATTCAAAAGATATAGGCATTTGAATTTGGATCAAATTTACGGTTTTAAATCTATTTTCAGATCTAACCTAGCCACGTCAAGTTCTTATTCGCCCGCACCGTTTACTTTGGATCGAGCTCCACAGCGTAGGATCTAAATGAAATCTGGCGGCTCGGATCGCTTCGGGTTAAGTGGATCTATCCTAGCGCCAATACAGATCTAACGGCTGTTATTTCCACAGCAAGAACTGGCGGCGAGCCAGCGGCTACCGGCCGGGAACTGTCGATCGATGGCGTTGCCAAGTGAGAACGAGGAGTAGCTCACCGGGATCAGGGGGTCACGGCGAAGCTCGTCGTACTCGCGGTTGGTCAAGGGGCGCTTGGCCACGGTTGCGATTGCTCGCCGGAGGGGAGGACGGCGTCGGTGCGTCGGGTGGTCGTCGTGGTCGTCGCCGAACCACCCCAAGGCAAGCGAGGACACGATTAGATTCACGAGTCAAGACGGAGTTGTGTGCGTGAACTAGAAGGCGGGGCGGTGCAGCCTTACCATCGAGTTCGCGGAGTTCGTGCGAGCAGCGGTGGCGGCCGATCGGCGATCTTCCGCAGACTACGGTTCATGCGAGGGCAAAGCGAAATATGTTAAAAGAAGCGCAGAGGCTCACGAACTAGTTTGCAGAGAACGAGAGGCGAGGGAGCTCAGAACTCACCGAATTCGCCCGGTAGCGATCGTCGGAGACAGCGGGGCTCTGAAGAGCAATACACGCAGCCTGGTGGCGCTCTGGGTTCGGGTTTGAGGAGAAGAGAGAGGCGGAGGGGTTCTTATAGCCTGGTCATGAGCGAGAATTACTCGGCCAATAAATCGAATTTACACTGCGAATTTAAACACAGAAACGCTCGCGTTGATTTGGGGATGAACGGGTCGTGCGGGTGGAGACGACGCTGACGTGGAGAAGGCCCGCTTGTCAGCGAGGTGCGCGGAGTGCAGGTGGGGTCTGCCTGTCAGCGGCTCAGCGTCGCTTCTTGTGAGAGAAGAATAAGGAGATCCGGGTGGGCTTGCTGGGCTCGATTCTTTCTTGGGCGATTCTGGCATGACCTTTTCTTTTGATAAGTATTTTTCTTTTTCTAAATTCATTTTCTGGATTGATTTTGATATGAATTCAAATCCTTTTGAATTCAAACTGCTTTGGGAATTTTTGCAGGGTTCTGTGGGTTCAAAAACAGTCATTCTAACTAAGTGGTTACCTTGCAAGGCTTGGTCAAGCTTAGGTTTCAAAGTAAACAGAGATTTGCTCTAGTTTGCAAATATTGGAAATAGGGTTTTGAAACTATTTCTAAATTTTGAATCTTGGGTTAAAAGCTTCACCTAGCCTTTCCAACCATGGAGGCAAGCAAACAAGTTCATAGACAATCAAATCCCAAAGGGTGATGGCCAATTGAGATAAATTGCCCACATGAAATCATAGCTCAAACTTCTGTCTCTAAATGATTTTGAGAAAAACCCTATATGAATGAATGATGCAAGAATGATATGAATGAGTTTTAAAATATGATTTTTTTGGGATGTTACAGAAGGACAAAGTCTTAACTGTAAGAACATGTCTTTAAGTGATTCCTGAGTTGATCACTGAACCAGAATTAAGTTTGTACATAAATGGCAAGAAGCAATGTAAGTGGCATAGTTGCATTTCATGCACTAGGATCTACATAGATATAGAAGTATAAAGGCTACATCCGATGTGATGTATAATGTTGTGGTGGGGCTAGTTCGCTTTTAACGTAGAATGATGTGTCCCAGGGCCCAGTGCCCATGAGAAAGCCCTCGAGGTTGATCTAACGTCACTGTAAGCTCCTGGAATCCAGCCTCGTTCTGCTGCCATGACTATAGTGTATACACAAAGGATAGCAAAGTGTTTTTAGAAGTTTAGATGACAACGGTGAAAACGACCGTCATTATAAACACTAGAAACAAAAGTCTCACTTTGTTGCCAAACAAATACTTCGACCCATTATAAGATAATGGTGTGAATGTCAAAATTAGGAAGACATTAACGATTTGCAAAAGACATAATGATCTGGTAAAACAGAACATGGACATGACATTTCCCATGAGCATGCATGATCTGTAAACACATATGGTATATGGTTTATATGAGTAAAATGTGAACTAGATTATTTGTACTCTAGTGCAAGTGGGAGACTGAAGGAGATATGCCCTAGAGGCAAATAATAAATGGGTTTTTATTATCATATCTCAATTAGTTTATAATAGTTTCATATTGTGCTATAACTATGCCAAGTAGAAACATTGGTACAGGTGTGGTATGAAACAACCAAGTCCCTAGTAGCCTCTATTCATACTAGTTCGTTGGTCACGAAGATGATCTAGGTTTCAAGATCATGGGCATTTATGCCGACTGACACCGAGATCATATCATTGGAGAATGATGTGGTTGGACATTACACGAAGGATTGCAACACGATCAAGTCATCTAGTTCATTGTTGCAACAGCTATACCTAGACTCCTTCTCCTTAGACCATGAGCTCATATTACTCACTGTTTCCCTAGGCTTCTTTAACTGCATCAAACGTCATCTGGTAATGTGGTGGCCATAAAGGTGTACGTTGGGTATTCCAAAGGAACAATAGATGACATGTGACTACAAGACCGGGATTTGTTCACCCACATGACGGGTAAAGATACATACGGCCGACTTGGTGAGATTACATCTATAAATGTTGCAACATGTGACTAGGTCACGGGAATGTAATATCACGGTAACAAGAAAACATAACTTGTTGTGAACGAGATTGAACAAGGTATGGGATACCAATGATCGGATCTCGAACAAGTTGTATCGAGAAACAAAAGGAAGATGATGCTACATTTAGACGGTTCAAATGACATTGTCATCAGGAATGCATAGGGGTCACATGGACATCCCTGGTCCCTCTGTTGATCATTGATACAGATCATGTCTAGAGCATTCCCGAGCCATGAGAAGATACACTTAAGGGTATGATGAGAGCGATCATTCGTAAGATAGAATCACAGTAGAGAAAGAGAGAAAGCTGGAATCGTTCCGCAGAGAGATCCGAAGTCGTTCGAAGAAAGAATAAAGGACCAGAATCATTTCGGGAAAGATCCGAAGTCGTTCGGAGGAAATCGAAAGGGAACCAAAAGGTGTTTCGGGTCAAGATGGATTTTGTAATATGTATTTACATATTAATTAATGTAATTAATATTAAATATAATATTAAAATCTAATTTGAAGGGTTATTCCACTAATGGGCCAAACTTCCTAGGGAAATAGGGCCCATGAGGGAAAACCGGAGGAGGGAAGGGCCAAGGGCCAAGGGGCCAAGGCCCAGGCGCCTTGAGGGGGCCCACCCGGCCAGCCTAGGGCTGTGTGCGGGGTGGGGCCCACCCTAGGCCGACTGGCCCATTAAGGCCCATGCGCCTCCCCCTCTCCCTTGAATAGTCCCACATGGGAAACCCAACGGGGAGGGCACACCCCCTCCCCCTATATAAAGGGGTGCCCATGGGTGGGATTGAAGACACCAACAATTGGAGAAGTCCTTTGGTTGACTTTCTCCTCCTCCCTCTCTCTACACCTTGTGACCATGGCCCCAAGTCTGGGCTGTGCAATCAAGGCACACCTTTAGTACGTCGTTGCGCTGCAGGGATTCCTAGCCGGATATCAACTTCCGCACTCCCGACGGGATCGGGGAGCCGGAGGTCTCATCATGCACCGGATGTGTACGAAGACACGAGGCGCAACACTTGGGGCGCTTAAATGTCGCGAGCCGGAGCTGTTGCACGATGAAGATGATGAACATCAAGAAGGAGCAAGGGGTGACCTGCGAGGAGCTTCGCAACCTTGAGGTCGGCTACGAGTACAACTACTTCAACCACGTTCCCCGCGAAACATTAACCGCATATGGTCTACAAGGGTATGTATTCTCTACGCATCGGCCATTACCGCATTACTACATAGATAGATTCTAGGCTAAGTTTCTGGGGTTCCGTCATAGGAATTTTTTTGTTTTCCGCACTGATCCCCAACACTTTCATACATTGGTTTGCAAATAGTTTGGTTTGGTTTGGAAAAGAGTAGGAAAGTTCATTCTTATGTGGTAAAAAGAGCTTGTTTTTGACTGTTGCCTATGCTTTGTCATGCCATGCTTGATATTGTTTTGGCTTTATGCTTAGTATTCTTTGTTGTATAATGACTTGTTATAAACAATTGAGATTACTTAATGTGCCTTGGATGAATCATGCGTTGTTTTAGCATATTAAAAGGATAGTATAGTGGTATTCTCCTTTGATGCTTTATTTGGGTTGACTTGGCGCATGCTCACACCATGTTATGACTATCTCAAGTCACCATAGCCTTTATGATCCTTTAGTTTTCAACTTGTAGTATCACTTTATGCTTTGATCAATGATGTTTTGTCACTCTGCATGATTATGGCCATTATTTCTCTCTTAGTTTGTTGCTCCCAGTCTTTTGCTAGCCTCCACAACCAAGTATGAGTTCCACTCATGCATCCAACTCCCTAAACCAAGTTATTCCAAAGAGTCCACCATACCTACCTATTAGCTTATGCTATTCCAAGTATATTCATGCTTTTGTTTACCTTCCAAATTAAACTTGTTATGAGAAAACTAGTGATTAAAGCTCTCACGAACTTGATGGCACACTTTACTTTTATTGCCCTTAATAAACTTGAACCATTGTGTCGTCTATGTTGTATATGCTTGCACTTATTTGTTGGGAATTAGCAGAACCATGCTTTCATGGGGAACGCTTTCAACATTGCACTTGGTACTTCTACCTAGTTGATATCATATTCTTTTGTATATGGATGTCGTCGGTGTGAAATGAAAGGGGAGCTTGTAAGTCCATGGAGTTATATATATGTGTTAGAGAAACGCCTGGGCCGCTGGTCTAATCCATGCTGACATGGTGGAAACCTGCAGCGTAACCATAATGATCTGTCTATGAAGCATTCTTCTTATAAAAAAAGAGTCCTATATTGAGAAAAAAGAGAAAAAAAGAGAGATTATGAAAAGAGGAAAGAGAGAAAAAAGCACCATATTCCCATGGTAAATAAGAAGATTGCTGAGATGCTCGTTGTCTGCTTGCCTTGTCGTTTTGATATGGGGATTCTTCCGTATCATCAGGGAAGGGGTACCCCGTTGGCGGTTCTCTATGATACACATGTACTTACGATGACAAGAATTTACCGGTGACTAAACTTGAGTAGCATGAGGAGCGGCCCTCGTATACAAGGGACATGAGATTCCTAACTTATACTTCGTCAAGCATGTACACCATAGTTTGTTCACTTTAACCTTAATCACTTCAAGATGCTTATGATAGGGGCAATGAGAGCTGAAAGCTATAAGTACCATAATTTTTGGAAGCTCTTTATGAGACTTGAATCCCTACTTCATTTTATAAAAAGGCCTTTCTTCCACCATTATATTGAGTCTCCATCTTCTACCTTTATGCACCTACTTTGAGAGCATAGTGGCCATTCTTAGTTCTATGTGCATTGTCCCAAGACTAGTTGACTGATGCATATCTTGATATTGCTTGTTTTAAACTATTTGTATCTAGTCACTCTTATGAACTTTGAAGGTGTCCTATGCATTTATAGTTGCTACTCTATTGAGGGACAAGCTGAATACTAGTATGCTATGTTTTCTTTATGTGAAACAAACAAACGTCTTGCAAAGCATTGTTATTCATGAATCTTTTGTTTGTGCCTTTTCATGTTGCATCATAGTTTCTTTGTCTTATTGCTAGAACTTTGTCTTTCATGTTATGATTAAAGTACTATGATCCCAGCTTTGAATGTTTTACAAATACTTTGATCAAGTCTTTGATGGTGCATGTCACCTCAAAAATTATTCTTTCTTTTTATCACTTACCTACTCGAGGACGAGCAGGAGTTAAGCTTGGGGATGTTGATACATTGCAAATGTATCTATAATTTTTGATGTTCCATCCTTGGTTTTATCCACTTTCTTGTGTTTTGTTCCAACTTTGGAGTACTTTTCACATGATTTCTTGGACTAACCTATTAACAAGAGCCATAGTGCCAGCTGCCTGTTTTCTGCTGTTTTTGGTTCCAGGAAAGTCAGAAAATGAATATTCTCGGAATTGGACGGGACAAAAGCCAAAGTGCCTATTTTTCCGGAAGTCATCAGATGCCAGAATACGAGACAGAGAGGGGCCATAGGGTGGCCACACCACCTGGCCGCGCGGCCAGGCTTGGCCCGCGCCAAGGGGTGGTGTGGCCAGCCCAGGCACCCCCTCGGCCTCCCCTTCCGCCTATATATTGCACTTGGGACGAAAACCCTAAGTACCCGATCAAAAATCCACGAAAGAGTCTCTAGCCACCGTCATCTCCATACCTAGATCGGGAGGGATCTGAAGCTCTTCCCGGCACCCTACCGGAGAGGGGAATTCACCCTGGAGGCCTTCTTCATCACCATGCAAGCCTCCGGTGTGATGCGTGGGTAGTTCATCCTTGGACTACGGATCCATATAGTAGCTAGATGGCCGGTTCTCCTCCTTTGTGCTTTCATGTTTAGATCTTGTGAGCTCCATTCATGATCAAGATCATCTATTTGTAATTCTGCATGTTGTGTTTGCGGGGATCCGATGGATATTGAGATGCTATTTCAGATTGATTATTGATTCTATCATGTCTTTGTTATTTGTGATCTTGCATGCTTTCCGTTGTTAGTAGCTATCTTGGCCAAGTAGATGCTAGCAACTCCAACAGTTAGTATTTATGCTCGATAGTGGGTTCATGACTCGTAACTGGGAAGTGATGTAAATCTCTAAGGTACTAGATGTGCTGTTGCTACTAGGGAGAAAACAACAATCCTTTATTCATAGAACAATCATATTGTTTACTTTACACGCAATTCGTAAAGCAATAATCTGTTGCTTGCAACTTAATACTGGAGGGGTTCGGATGATAACCTGAAGGTGGATTATTGGTCATAGATGCAGTTGGATGGCGGTCTATGTATAATGTTGTAATGCCCAATCAAGTTCCAATGGAGTCAAGATGATTAGTATATGCATGTATTGCTTTCTCGATGTTTGTCAATTGCCCCGCTGTAATTTGTTCACCCAGCATGTTATCTATCTTAAGGAGAGCCACCTCTAGTGAACTATGGATCCCGGTCCTTGTCTTTTTCTTTACATACAATCTACAAACTGTTTACTGCTTTGTGTTTACTTTTTGCAAACTTTTACTTCTTTCCATTCGATACGTTTAATCCTTTGTTTTCTGCAAAACACGGTGAGATTGACAACCTCATCGCAAGTTGGGGACAAAGTTCTGTGGTTGTGTTGTGCAGGTCTCCACGTTCCTACTAGCACCGGTAGTGCGCCCTGCCAAGGCTCAGCTAGCAACACCTTTGGGATGTTTCCTTTCTCCTACTGGTTCGATTAAACCTTGGTTTCATACTGAGGGAAACTTGCTGCTATGCTCATCATACCTTCCTCTTGGGGTTCCCAACGAGCTCTACATCAACATTGCACCAGTATTTTTCTGGCGCCAACACTGAGCCATCAAAAAGTCAGAAAATGAATATTCTCGGAATTGGACAGGACAAAAGCAAAAGTCAGTTTTTCACCGAGGGACACACGGAGCCAGAATACGAGACGGAGAGGGGCCAGGGGGCCGCCACACCACCTGGCCGCACGGCCGGGCCTGGTCCGCACCAGGGGGTGGTCTTGCCGCCTCGGGTACCCCCTCGGCCTCCCCTTTCGCCTATATATTGCACTTGGGACGAAAACCCTAAGTACCCGATCAAAAATCCACGAAAGAGTCTCTAGCCACCGTCATCTCCATCCCTAGATCAGGAGGGATCTGAAGCTCTTCCCGGCACCCTGCTAGAGGGGAGAATTCACCCTGGAGGCCTTCTTCATCACCACGCAAGCCTCCGATGTGATGTGTGAGTAGTTCATCTCTGGACTACGGGTCCATGTAGTAGCTATATGGCTGGTTCTTCTCCTTTGTGATATCATGTTTAGATCTTGTGAGCTCCGTTCATGATCAAGATCATCTATGTGTAATCCTACATGTTGTGTTTGCGAGGATCCGATGGATATTGAGATGCTATTTTAGATTGATTATTGATTCTATCATGTCTTTGTTATTTGTGATCTTGCATGCTTTCCGTTGTTAGTATCTATCTTGGCCAAGTAGATGCTAGCAACTCCAAGAGTTAATATTTATGCTCGATAGTGGGTTCATGCCTATACTAATCTGGGAAGTGACAGAAATCTCTAAGGTACTAGATGTGCTGTTGCTACTAGGGAGAAAACAGCAATCCTTTGTTCATAGAACAATCGTATTGTTTACTTTACACGCAATGCGTAATGCAATTATCTGTTGCTTGCAACTTAATACTGGAGGGGGTTTGGATGATAACCTGAAGGTGGATTATTAGTCATAGATGTAGTTGGATTAGTGTCTATGTATAATGTTGTAATGCCCAATCAAATCTCAAAGGAGTCAAGATGAGTAGTATATGCATGATTGCTTTCTCGATGTTTGTCAATTGCCCCGCTGTAATTTGTTCACCCAACATGTCATCTATCTTAAGGAGAGCAACCACTAGTGAACTATGGACCCTGGTCCTTTCTTTTATCCTCAATCTACAACTGTTTACTATTTTCTGTTTACTTTCTGCAAACTATTACTTTATTCCACACAATACGTTTAATCCTTTGTTTTCAACAAAACCGGTGAGATTGACAACCTCACTGTAAGTTGGGGGCAGAGTTCTGTGGTTGTGTTGTGCAGGTTTCCACGTTGCTGCTGGCACCGGTAGTGCACCCAGCCAAAGTCCAGCTAGCAACACCTTGGAGGTGTTTCCTTGCTCCTACTGGATTCATAACCTTGGTTTTATAACTAAGGGAAAACTTGCTGCTGTGCTCATCATACCTTCCTCTTGGGGTTCCCCAACGAGCTCGATATATTTTGGGCCATCAAGCTATTTTTGTGGCGCCGTTGCCGGGGAGTCAAGTACATCTTCACAAGGGGAGTCCCACCAATCTCTTTACTTTGTTATTTTTGTTTTGCTTAGTTTATTTCTGCTTTGTTTGCTTGTTTCTTTATCAAAAACACAAAACAATTAGTTTTACTGGTTTGCTTTCTTTATTAAAAAACACAAAAAAATTAAGTCTTTCTATAGTTGTTACCTCTTCCTTAGCTCACCATGTTGATCCCTAAATTCACTAGGTAGTGGCTCTATAATTGGAAAAGATAATATTGAAGAATTCTTTAATCATGTTAGTAAGCATGAGGATATTGAGGATAGATCCCTTGGAAAACTTGCTCCAAACTATGAAATTGCTGCAGCTTCTTTAGTTCACATGTTGGAAGCTAGGTTTGTTACCTTAACCCCTTAATGCAAGTAATGTTTCTTAAACTTAAAGAAATTGAGGACCCTGAAAAGAGAGATTTTATTCTAGAAACTTTGCTTAAGGAAGTCTATGATGTTGCCAAGGAAGCTAGAAAAGTCTTTGAACGTTTTAATATGCTAGGATCATGTGTAGATGTTATTGGTACATGAGAAAAGATGAACAAAACCGAACCTAATGGGGAGTAAATTAAGATACCAATACCTTTCAAACTTGTAGCAATGCATGAAGCCATAGAAAAGAATCTTAATTCGATTGTTCTTGAAAACCCGTTTGATGAAAGTAGTGAACCCAAAAGCATTGAGAGAGGATCCTCTAGAACTTATTTGGATGAGATACCTTGCCTTGTTGAAGATATTTCTGGTATTAATCTTAATGCTTCTTTGTTTGAGAACACTTGATGCTTTTCTTGCTTCTTATGCGTAACTTAAAGGCGTTAAAGAAAAATACTTATTGGGGATAACCCAAAAGTTTTAGATGAGTCTTGGAAGTTACTACTTCAGTAATAACCGCTCCTTATCCTTTTTATTTGCTTTTTGTGCCAAGAGTAACCTCTAATGAGAGAGAAGTAATGATTGGGAAAGTTGATGTCCCGAAACAGATTTCTTGTTTCACCGTAAAAATTCGTGTAAAATCTCTATACGACTTTTTGAGGCGTGAATTTTTCTGCTTCTGCCCAGGTTGTTATCTAACTTTCGTTAGTTCAACACTTTTCTATTTGAGCAATAGAAGGTCTTCGAAAAAATTGGTTTTTACCTGTTGGTCTGTTTTGACAGATTTCTGCCATTATTTGCATTTGCTTCTTGTTGGTTCCTTTTTGAGTTCTTTTGGGGAATTGAGCTTTTTGAGGGAAGTGCTACAGTAGCTTGTGTTTTTATTGGAAGTTTTATTGGCGTGTAAACCTAAAGACTTATTAGCTTGAGTGCACTATGTTGCTAATAAAGATTGTGTGAAGTTTTGTATGAAGGAAAAATTTCAGGTGTATGGAGAGAATGATGTAATGAGATGAAGAATGGACTAAAGCTCAAGCTTGGGGATGCCACCCCATGTCACCCCAAGAAATATTCAAGAGGTACAAGCATCAAATCTTGGGGATGCCCAAGGCATCCCCTTCTTCATCAATAAAAATCCCAGGTTTCTTCCAAACACCTCATTTTTATTGTTTCATGCACAGTTGTGTTGTTCTTGGAGCGTCTTTGTTTTTGTTTTTCGTTTGCTTGGTTTTCTTAGTTTGCTGAATAAATTGGTTGGACCCCCTCTTTCATACATTGGTTTTCAAATAGTTTAGTTTGGATTGGAAAAGAGTAGGAGAAGTTCATGCTTAAGTGGTAAAAGAGAGCTTGTTTTGACTGTGGCCTATGCTTTGTCATGCCATGCTTGATATTGTTTTGGCTTTATTCTTGGTGATCTTTGCTGTAGCATGACATGTTATAAACAATTGAGATTGCTTAATGTGCCTTGGAAGAATCATGCGTTGTTTTAGCATATTAAAGCATAGTATTGTGGTATTCTCCTTTGATGCTTTATTTGGGTTGACTTGGCACATGCTCACACCATGTTATGACTATCCCAAGTCACCATAAGCCTTTATAATCCTTTAGTATTCGACTTGTAATATCACTTTATGCTTTGATTAATGATGTTTTGTCGCTCTGCATGATTATGGCCATTATTGCTCTCTTAGTTGGTCGCTCCTAGTCTTTTGCTAGCCTACATAACCAAGTATGAGTTCCACTCATGCATCCAACTCCTAAAACCAAGTTATTCCAAAGAGTCCACCATACCTACCTATTAGCATTTTCTATTCCAAGTATATTCATGTTTTTATCTACCTTCCGAATTAAACTTGTTATGTGAAAATTAGTGATTAAAGCTCTCACGAACTTGATGGCACACTTTACTTTCTTGCACTTAATAAACTTGAACCATTGCGTCCATCTTTATTGCGTACATGCTTGCGCTTTATAAGTTGAAGTTAGCAGAACCATGTATCATGGGGAACGCTTTCAACATTGCACATGTACTTTGTACCTCGTTGATATCATGTTCTTTTGCTTATGGATCCCGGCGGTGTGAAATAAAAGGGGAACTTGTAAGATCATGGAGTTTGTATTTGTGTTAGAGAAATGTCTGGGCCGCTATCCTAAGCCATGCCTAATCATGGTGGAAACTTGCAGCATAACTATAATGAGAACTCTTGAAGCATCCTTAATAAAAACCTATGCAAATAGCAAATAAAAAGATCGCTGAGATGCTCATTGTCTGCTTGCCTTGTCATTTTCATTATGGGATAGCTCCTGTATCATGTGCAAGGGGTACCCCATTGGCGGTTCTCTATGATACACATGTACTTACAATGACAAGAGCTTACTTGTGACTAAAGTTGAGTAGCATGAGGTTCGGTCTTCGTAAGTAAGGGGTATGAGATTTCAGCTTATAACTTGTCAAGCATATCCTCTTAGTTGTGTCACTTTAACCTTAATCACCTAAAGATGCTTATGATAGGGGCAATGAGAGCTGAAAGCTAATAAGTACCATAATTTTTGGAAGCTCTTTATTAAAAAACTTCTCTACTTCCTTCTATGAAGGCCCTTCTTTTACTTTTATGTTGAGTCTCCACCTTCTATCTTTATGCACCCACTTTGAGAGCATAGTGGCCATTCTTAGTTCTATGTGCATTGTCCCAAGACTTGTTGATTGATGCATAATTTTGATATTGCTTGTTCTTAAACTATTTGTATCTACTCACTCTTATGAACTTTGAAGGTGTCCTATGCATTTAAGTTTGCTACTCTATGAGGGACAAGCTGAATTCCACTATGCTATGTTTTCTTTATGTGAAACAAACAAACTTCTTGCAAAGCATTGTTATTCATGAATCTTTTGCTTGTGCCTTTTCATGTTGCAACATAGTTGCTTTGTCTTATTGTTAGAACTTTATCTTTCATGTTATGATTGAAGTACTATGTGTTGGGTCCGCAGCATAGAAAACAAAAAATTTCCTACGGTGTGAACTATACGCCAAGATCTATCTACTAGGTACAAAGCAACGGGTGGACATACATCCAACAAGAACTTATCCGCGAAGACAACGAGTTTTGTTAACGAGTAGGAACTCGTGGTTGATGTAGTCGTACACTTGCCGATCTCAAGATCGTGAGGAAGTCCGAGCGCCGCAACTCATCAGCGCATCCGTACTCGCACACACGTTCAAGCCACCGGACAACCTCCACCTCCTCGCTCCAGCGATCCAGCGGAAGCAGCAACTCCTTCTAGACGAAATGCCACCGGGAACATGTATCTCGCTAATCCGAGACCATGGGGGAATAATTCTAGAGGGGGAGAGAGATCCTTCATAAGGAGGTGTGTGGATGAAGGAGGGAATGGGTGGACTTTTATAGGAGGAGGGGGGCTGCCCCTCCTCTCCATGGCCGGCGCATGGGGGGGTGACCCCTCACCTCCCCCATTCATGTGGTGGTAACCCCTCCACATTAAAATGCCTCTTCACATTCCCTTTTAAAGTCTCCACTTTAAATGCATTAAAATTCTCCAAGTTTAATGCTCTCTCATTTAATAAAACTCTTTAATTAAATTTATTCAGAATTTTGTTAATTACTTTAATTAACAAACATTCACATATATCCCCTTGCAATATTTCAATATCACATGCATAACCACTTTCTGCAATTTCACCCGAAACAATTTCCGGTTTCTATTGAAACAATTCCTGCGCTTTGCAATTCTTTCGTCTGAAACATATGTGCTCCAAAATGGTGTCCGGTAACTCTTAAGTGTGTCACCCTACGGTTCGTTAATAATGCATACATGATCGAGACCCTTCTCCAATCAATAATCAGCAGCGGGACCTGGAGATCCGTATCGACTCCTACACATTCAACGATGACTTCTGTGATCGTGAGAACCTTTAACGCTTGTAACTAAATCCCTTTGTCTCGCGATATATTACATGTCCGAGATTTGATCATCGGTATCTCCATACCTAGTTTGATCTCGTTACCGACATGCACTCTTTTCTCGTTCGCGTGATATAACATTCTAGTGATCACATCACTTGCTTGCAAGCTATCTCAATGTGATATCACCGAGAGGGCCCAGAGTATATCTATCCGTCATCGGGATTGACAAATTCCACTCTTGATCCATGAGCCTCAACATAACACCTTCGTAGTACTGAACCCATCTTTATAGTCACCCTGTTTCGGTGTGACGTTTGATGTTATCAAGATACTCTTCCGGTGTTAGCAATTAACATGATCTCATGGTCTAAGGATAAAGATTACTTCGTATGATGTTATAGCAATATAAACATAATGACTTGATCGTAATGCTATACTTTGGATGAATGTTCATCACATCATTCCACCAATGGTGTGACCTTGTTATTAACAACATCCAATGTCCATGATCAGGAAACCTTGATCATCTTGTTAATCAACAAGCTAGTCTATAAGAGAGGCATAACTAGGAAGCCTTTTTGTTTATTAAACACACATGTATTGATGTTTCCGATCAATACAATTCTAGCATGTAAAATAAACATCTATCATATATAAGGAATACATAATAATAACTTTATTATTGCCTCTCAGGGCATATTTCCTTCACTATGATCCCAGCTATCAATGTTTACAAATACTTTGATCAAGTTTATGATGGTGCATGTCACCTCAAAAATTATTCTTTCTTTTTATCACTTACCTACTCGAGGACGAGCAGGAGTTAAGCTTGGGGATGTTGATACGTTGCTAACGTATCCATATTTTTTGATGTTCCATGCTTGGTTTTATCTACTTTCTTATGTTTTGTCCACACTTTGGAGTACTTTTTATACACTTTCTTGGACTAACCTATTAACAAGAGCCACAGTACCAGCTGCCTGTTTTCTGCTATTTTTGGTTCCAGGAAAGTCATAAAATGAATATTCTCGAAATTGGACGGGACAAAAGCAAAAGTCAGTTTTTCACCGAGGGACACAAGGAGCCAGAATACGAGACGGAGAGGGGCCAGGGGGCCGCCACACCACCTAGCCTGCGCCAGGGGGTGGTCTGGCCGCCTCGGGTACCCCCTCGGCCTCCCCTTTCTCCTATAAGATGCCTCCGATATAGAAACCCTAAGTGCCCGACCAAAATTCCACGAAAGAGTCTGTAACCGCCGTCATCTCTATCCCTAGATCGGGAGGGATCTGAAGCTCTTCCCGGCACCCTGCCAGAGGGGAGAATTCACCCTGTAGGCCTTCTTCATCACCATGCAAGCCTCCGGTGTGATGCGTGAGTAGTTCATCTCTGGACTACGGGTCCATGTAGTAGCTAGATGGCTGGTTCTTCTCCTTTGTGCTACCATGTTTAGATCTTGTGAGCTCCGTTCATGATCAAGATCATCTATTTGTAATCCTTCATGTTGTGTTTGTAGGGATCCGATGGATATTGAGATGCTATTTCAGATTGATTATTGATTCTGTCATGTCTTTGTTATTTGTGATCTTGCATGCTTTCCGTTGTTAGTAGCTATCTTGGCCAAGTAGATGCTAGCAACTCCAAGAGTTAGTATTTATGCTCGATAGTGATTTCATGCCTCTAATAATTTGGGGAACTAATAGAAGTCTCTAAGGTACTAGATGTGCTGTTGTTACTAGGGAGAAAACAGCAATCCTTTGTTCATAGAACAATCGTATGGTTTACTTTACACGCAATTCGTAATGCAATTATCTGTTGCTTGCAACTTAATACTGGAGGGGGTTCTGATGATAACCTGAAGGTGGATTATTAGTCATAGATGCAGTTGGATTATGATCTATGTATAATGTTATAATGCCCAATCAAATCTCAAAGAAGTCAATATGAGTAGTATATGCATGATTGCTTTCTCGATGTTTGTCAATTGCCCCGCTGTAATTTGTTCAGCCAACATGTCATCTATCTTAAGGAGAGCCACCACTAGTGAACTATGGACCCCAATCCTTTCTTTTATCATCAATCTACAACTGGTTACTGTTTTCTGTTTACTTTCTGCAAACTATTACTTTCTTCCACACAATACGTTTAATACTTTGTTTTCAGCAAAACCGGTGAGGTTGACAACCTCACTATAAGTTGGGGCAGAGTTCTGTGGTTGTGTTGTGCAGGTTTCCACGTTGCTGCTGGCACCGGTTGTGCGCCCTACCAAAGTCCAGCTAGCAACACCTTGGAGGTGTTTCCTTGCTCCTACTGGATTGATAACCTTGGTTTCATAACTGAGGGAAAACTTGCTGTTGTGCTCATCATACCTTCCTCTTGGGGTTCCCAAATGAGCTCGATATATTTTGGGCCATCACAAAACAAAACTAAAACTTCAGAAGTTCTAAGACACTATTATGCAAGCAACTAACAACAGAAAAGTAAACTAAGCGAAAGAAAAAACTAAAATGAATAAAATAGAAGTAAGCGGAGATAATCATGGTGACAACATTGTTTTGTTCATTAAAATCCTTTTGTTAACAAGGTTGATCATGTCTTGTTACCAAAACAATTTTATATGAAACAAAACTTTGTATTCCACTAATGATTGTGTTACCTCAACCTTCATAGCAATGGTCCCAATCATAATAGTTTCATATTTTTCTCTTGGTATGGGATAATATATTTCTCCAACTTGAATGCCCTCAACATGTTCAATTGAATTTAAGCCATAAGCCTTATCAATCTTCTTGGGGAAATAGACAGTATGCTCCTTGTCATTAACACTAAAAGTCACCTTTCCTTGATTACAATTAATAACAGCTCCTGTAGTATTAAGAAAAGGTCTCCCAAGAATAATAGACATATTATCATCTTTAGGCATTTCAAGCACAACAGAATCAGTTAATATCAAGCAATTATGAGCCACTTGAACAGGTACATCCTCACATATACCAACGGGAATAGTAGTAGATTTATCAGCCAGTTGGAAAGATATATCAGTTGGTATTAGTTTCTCCAATTGAAGTCTCTTATAGAGAGAAAAAGGCATAACACTAACTCCTGCTCCCAAATCACACAAAGCAGTTCTAACATAACTATTTTTAATAGAGCAAGGAATAGTTGGAATTCCTGGGTCTCCAAGTTTCTTTGGAACCTTACCATTAAAGGAATAATTGGCAAGCAAAGTAGAAATTTCTTCATTAGGGATCTTCCTTTTATTAAAGACAATATCCTTCATATACTTTGAATAAGGAGGCAATTTAATAGCATAAGTCAAAGGTATTTGCAAAAATAAAGGTTTCATCCACTCACAAAACTTATTATAGTGTTCGTCTTCCTTTAACTTGTTTCTTATCAGGGAAAGGCATAGGTTTTTGGACCCAAGGCTCTCTTTCACTACCATGTTTCTTAGCAACAAAATCTTCTTTAGTGTATTTAGTATTCTTAGTGTGCCTTTCAAGTTCTTCTTCAACTTTTTCTTTATCAGGAGCATCATTTTCTTCATTACCACTTTCAGTTTCAGCATCAGAGACAGATATACTATTAGGATCCTTAGCAGGTTCAGAGGATTCTACAATAGTTTTATGTTTCTTTTTTCTTTTCTTAGGAGTAGTACCACTATTTTCAGCTTGTTGAGAATCCTGCTCAATTCTTTTAGGATGCCGCTCAGGATATAGAGGATCCTGGGTGGCAGCACTACTTCTAGTTCTAATTTCATAAGCATGTTTTTCTTGAGCAGCATTAACTAGCAAGTCTTTTTGTACCTTAATAAGCTGATCAATTTGAGTTTGAACCATTTGAAAATGTTTAACAAGCATTTTAACATCATTAGAGGTTCTTTCCACAATATCTTTTAACTCAACAATAGCTCTAGAGTTTTCCATTAGATGATTTTGCACCCTTTTATTAAAATTATCTTGCTTAAAAATAAAAATATCAAATTCTTCTAAGCATTGATCAGGAGGTTTAGAGTAAGGAATATCACCTTCATCCAAATGTTGGAGAGAGTGTACCTCAATAGTGGATGAGTGGGGGATTGGCTTACATAGTTCTTCTATAGGAGGTAAATTCTTGACATCTGCAGCTTTAATTCCCTTCTCCTTAAGACATTTCTTGGCTTCCTTCATCACTTCATCATTTAGTTCAATAACCCCCCTCTTCTTTGATGTTGGTATAGGCACAGCAATAGTTGGTTCAGGTATAGTTTTCTCAGGTATAGCTGGTTCAGGAGGAGTCCAATCTTCATAATTCTTGCTTATTTTAGCCATTAATTCCTCAGCTTTCTTGGGAGTCCTATTCCTGAAAACACAATCAGCACAACTATCCAGGTATGTCCTAGATTCTTCAGTTAGTCCATTATAAAATATATCAAGAAGCTCATTCTTTGGTAATGGACATCCAGCCTGTGCATGAGTCAAAGCACAAAACCTTGCCCATGATTCAGGCAATATCTCTTTTTCTCCCTATTTAAAATCAAAAAGTTCCTGCAAAATAGCATGTCTAGCACTAGGTGGAAAATATTTCTGAAGGAAGGTACTAATCAAGCAATCAGGGCTATCAATAGATCCAGGAGGTAAATTATTAAACCAAGTTTTAGCTTCTCCTTTCAGTGAAAAAGGGAAAAGTTTAGCAACAAAGTAGGTGCGCATCTTAATATCATCAGAAAATATGCCACTCATGGTAGAAAGCTCAGTCATATGTGCTACCACACTTTCATTCTTAGTCCCACAAAAAGGTTCTTTCTCAACAATAGTTATGTAAGATAAATCAAGAGAGAAATCATAATCCTTATCTTTAATGTTTATGGGAGATGCAGCAAACTTAGCATTAGGAGAGAATTTGGGTTTTATAGTACGCCTCTCAAGGAGACTCTTAATAGCACTCCTATCATGGGTGTTTTGATATTCTTTAATAAATTCATCGATCATCTCTATATAAACATCCTCGATATCATAGCTCTCTCTAGACTCAGGTGAACTAACATGTGTAGTAGTGTCTTCATTAGGAGTTTCAGTATTTCCATCTATAGTTCTAGCAATCGTAGCATCTAGGAAAGGACCTAATGAACCACTCTTATCAAGCACAGTAGAAGCAGCGTAGTATCAGAAGTTTCAGATTCAGTAGTAGTAGTAGTGTGTGTAGCATGTGTATGTGGTGGTGTAAGGAGCTTACTCATAACAAATGGTGACTCAAGGGCAACAGAGGTGTTCAGAACCGTACCGCTTCTTGTAGTGGATGGTAAAATAGGAACCTTGCCATCACTTACCCATGATGGATGACAGCAAACAATAGTGATTCCAAGTGAACTTGATAAATAGAGCTATGCTCCCTGGCAACGGTGCTAGAAAATAGTCTTGATGACCCACAAGTATAGGGGGTGTATCGCAGTATTTTCGAGGGAAGTGAAACCCAATTTATTGATTCGACACAAGGGGAGCCAAAGAATATTTATAAGCCTTAACAACTGAGTTGTCAATTCAGCTGCACCTGGAAACAATCTTGCTCACAACAGTTTATCAGTAGCAACAGTTTTGTAATAGCAATAGTAAAGTAATAGCAGTAGTAAAAGTAAAGACAGTAGTAACAACTGCAGTAAACAGTAGGATTAAAGCGCGGTAGGCATAGGAATGGATGGACGGGCGTTGCATGGACAAGACAATTCATATTGCAATCAAGACATGGGGCATTTGCAGATAAATAAGATAAAGCATCCAAGTACTAAATAATCATAGGCATGTGTTCCATATATAGTCATACGTGCTCGCAATGTGAACTTGCACAACATCTTTTTTCCTGCTAGCCCGTTTGCAGCGGGGCCTCAAGGGAACTACTGGAAATTAAGGTGCTCCATTTAATAGAGCACCGGAGCAAAGCATTAACACTCCATGAACACATGTGATCCTCACATCAAAGCCATTCCCTACGGTTATCCCGATTGCTGTCACTTCGGGGCCTTTGGTTCCGGACAACAATGTGTGTATACAACTTGTAGGTAAGACAATAAACAATACTATCATACTGAATCAATAACATGTTCAGATCTGAAATCATGGCACTCAAGCCCTAGTGACAAGCATTAAGCATAACAAGTTACAACAAAGTCAAAAAGCACTAATAATAGATACTAGGCACCATGCCCTAACAATCTAATGCCATTACATGAATGATCTCATCCAATCCCTACCATCCCCATAGCCTACAGCGGGGAATTACTCACTCATAGATGGGGGAAACATGGATGGTCGATGGAGAAGCGATGGTGATGATGATGACGATGATCTCCTCCAATTCCTCGTCCTGGCAGGGTACCAGAACGGAGTTTCTGGGTCTGAATCGCGGAATCTGGTGGTGGCGGCGCAGCGGAACTCTTTCTGGAAAAACGTCGAACCCCCCTTGGTTTTTAGGTCAAGAGGCATCTTATAGGCGAAGAGGGAGGCCGAGGGGGTGACCGAGGCGACCACACCACCCCCAGGTGCGGCCTGGCATGGCCCGCACGACCAGGTGGTGTGGGCCCCTCGTGGCCCTTCTCCGTCTTGTCTTCTGGCTCCATGAGTCTTCTGGTGAAATAGGATTTTTGGCATATTTTTCAGGGATTTTTCCTGATAGTTGATTGTTTGCACAAAAACTAGACACCAAGGTAATTCTGCTGAAAACAGCGCCAGTCCATGTTAGTTGTATCCAGATCACACAAGTTTAGAGAAAAAACAATATCAAAAGTGTTCGGGAAAGTAGATACGTTTTGGACGCATCATCCATCATCCGCAACATCAGTGCGATGACGATTGTGCCGACAGTGGCCATGGATGAAAGACACCGATGGAAGTCATCATCCGAAACATCTATGGTTGTGGAGCCGATAGTGGTCATCGATGCGACGATGATTGAAGCCATCATCCGCAACATCTACGGTTGTGGTGCCAACAGTGGTCATCGATGCGAAGACGATTGAAGCCATCATCCGCAACATCACTGTGACGGAACAGATCAAGCCCTCATGAACCGAAGCTGTGGGAGGCAGGCCGCGGCCGCGACTAGCATGTCGAGGTGCATTCGACGGTGAAGGCTGGATAGGAGCACTTTGCCCGTACTTCTTGGCGTACACATACGACAGGGAGGGCGGCTAGCTCATCATCCACTTAAAATTGGGACAAATTTAAGCCCAATTTGGACCAAAATTCCGTGACTTAAAATATATGTATGATTTCAATAAATTTGACATGTATTTCAGCCATGAGACCGGTGGATATGCTCTAAAGTTGATTCATAAGTAGTAGTACTTGCTTTGACAATCTCCGGTGGGCTTGTATAAATTTGATCGAAATATGTATGATTTGAATCAAAATTGATATGTATTTGAGTAGTGAGGACGGTGGATATGCTCTAAAGCTGATTCATAAGTAGTACTCCCTCCGACCCAAATTAGTTGATTTAGATTTGACTAGATTCTATTATATCTTGAGAAATTTGAGTCAACTAACTTGGATTGACAATCTCAGCCACTAATTTGGAACGGGGAATGGATGCTGCCGCCAACGCTGCAACTCTACATGGCTGCCATGATGGCAGCGACAGAACAGTCAAAATTGATAGGCCCCAACTTGACCCTCTAGGCATTTGGCATGCCAACTATGAGCAGCTAGATCCAATGGCAAGCAACTCGGGCCTCACAATGTTTTCTCTCGACAACTTTGGGACTACTAGATCCAATGGCAAGCAACTCGGGTACCAAAATGCATTCTCTCGACCACTTTGGGACCGCTAGATCCAATTGCAAGCAACTCGGGCACGACAATGCATTCTCTCAGCAACTTTGGGACCGCAAAGTGACTAAATTAGCAGGAACTCACAACCATCTATTGAATAACAATTTTACTCTCTAAATTAGCTATATATTCAACTAATCATTACACGTGCCACCCTTCACCACAACCACATACTGTAACTGCTAGGACATGGATGACAACTACTAAAACTGCCCACATGAATCTACTATCCCCTCTCTTCACTTGAAGTTCATGTCTTAAATTTTCTACGACTTGATTAGATACGGAAAGATCAACCTCAGATGTCAACTTCTCTTTGCAAATAAGTTCTGAATTCTTCCTCGACAGTACGCTTCAGCTCGAATATCAACAGGTTTTTATGGGCCAATTCATCACCTAACTTGGCAACTAAGTTGATTCATCCTATGGCTAGACCACTAAGTTGATTCATCTTGGTATGCAATGTACCATGGATCATCGGCCTACATAGCACACTGTAATAATCCCAAAACAAACTAAATTGGAATCAGTTCGATAGGCCATTTCAACACTTCAAATTCAACGGTAGTACAAATAAAAGGAGCTACATGCACTTCCGACATGGTAGAAGAAGGAGAATGTGTCCACGACATGATCGATTCCCCACCCTCACCGGTGTACCCGCTACGACTAGACATTGAGGACTAATTTGCACCTACAATATTGAGGAAATTACGAGAACCGAATCGATTAGGGTGAGCGGAGCAGGAGCAGAGGTCTTAACAAGCACTACTAGCAATTGCTGCGACTGTTCGTCGAGCCATGGCGGCGGAACCAAATCCCGGTCATCGTGGGCGGCGGACCTGCCTGCGGTCGGTACTGCCTCAACGTACAATGCGTGCGGATGAAACAGGTGCCGAACCCGTGGTTGAGGTGCAGCGCGACAGTCCGTCCGATACCGCCTTAGGACAGATCCGGCGATGCGCCGACGCACTAACGACGGCTGCTCTATCCGCCGGCGGGATAGGAGCTGCTCACGGCTGGGGGATGAGAGCGGATGAGGGAGAGAGAGCCGACGTGTCATACATGACCCCACCTGTCAATTATTTTATATTTGCCAATTTTACATATCTGCCAAACTTTTTCTTTCAAATTTGCATATTTGTCACATGACCACCACATGCTAGTGACGCACAAAATGACAAATATGCATTTTGCAAAGTAAAACATGGAAAATATGCAAATCCCCCTCCAGCCCCACATGACGGTCCAACGGTTATTGACTACGAATGCCCCATAGAACGGCTCCACATAGCAGCCCTATCGTTCATTGGCTTCGACGACCCCATAGAACGGCCCCATTTTTCATTGGCTGCACCGGCCACCCAATCAGGAAAAACGGGGCCCACAAGTTAGCGAGAGACGGATGGATGATCTGCCGTGTATCCTGGCCCCACCTGTCAGCATGTAACGATCGAGGCGACGTAAAGAACGCTCAACGCAAGACCCGACCAACGCGGTCCCACTTGTCAGCATGTAATGGTCAAGCCTTTGATCTGACGGCATCTCCCTGTCAGAGCGCATGTGAGGGTTTCGGAATGGAGGGAGGGGAAAAGTGAGGAAAAACTAAGCGGCTAGAGAAAACTGAGTACAACTAACGAACCAGAGGCACGAAAATAGAAATCCCTATGAACTAGTGTTAGGGAAACTAGGGATATCTATATGACGTTTAAGATTTCAAACACGTATTAGGTTTTCCTCCAAATACTCATTATCTGGAATTAATATATTTATAGCACAGAACAATAGAATTTAATTATGAAATATAAATATAAATAATAATACCATGTTGAAGTGTGATCGAGTGCACAACTTCAAAGCGGCTGTGTGTCGATGAAGGTATGACAGCGCTTCCGCAATCCCATCTAGGTTAGATCTAAAAGGAGATAGAACTCGCACAGTGCTCCGGTATCGGTGATGAAGTAGAATATCCTCCTTGGTGTTGCTGGCGTCAACACGAAGAAGAGAGACAGGAAGCGTGACGACGGCTAGAAGGGATGACAACGTCGACGTTTTTGGGTGGTGGCGTGTGGATAGGGTTGGGGCCTTGTGCTGCTCGGCCACCCCTTGACACCTCCACGAGGGGGGGGGTCGAGTCCTACTAGGACTCCCCCCAAACCGCCATAGAGAGAGAGGGAGAGGGGTGGGTCGAGTCCTACTTGGACTCCCCTTACCAATCCGAGTTGGGGGACTCCCCTTGCTCCCCTTCAGTCGGCCAAGGTTACCCCCTCCCATGCATTCGGCCTAGTAGGCCCGTGTGGCCCTCCGGCCCATGGTGACCACTAGGTATATTACATATAAATGATTTTTTCTGAAGTCTAGAAAATTTCAGAGAACTCCAAATTCTTCTAGAACATTCCTAATTCATTATGATACCTTATATATTATGCATAGAACCATTTTGTTCACTCTTGGTGATACTTTCGGCCACCTCCGTCATATCCCGAGACTTTCCAAACTTACTTCGGAATTACTTCACTCATATATCCTATATCAAACTCATATTCTATATGTCGCTAATCTTTTAAGTGTGTGACCCTATGGGTTCGGATATGAGTGGACATGTCCAACACTCTTTCCTTGACAATGGTTAACCTATGTATCTTGATCTATACTTATTAATCTCTACTTCATAAGATGAAGATATACATATATATCGTGTGGACCTTTTGTATTACTTATTTATACAAGTCGTATTGCGTCTCGATACTTGACATAGCCCAAGGTGAAACACTATGTTATCCTCGTTACCCGGTATGTACTATTTTAGTCATTCCGTATTATCGATGTTCCTGTGATCAACACTTTGAACACTTGTCTGTCCAGAGGATGACGAACATCATAATACATGAGTGGTCCTAGAGTGTATCTCTCCATCATCAGGAGTAGCAATTCCCATAACTACACCATATAGAACATTGGCATACTATCCGGTAAGGTCAAAGACCAATGTTATTATTACCCATTCACGAAGTAATGTTTGAAGGGCTCCGTCACATCCATACCATATCCAAGTATGTATGTGTCTTATAGTATAACGACTATTTAGTAACGGTAATACTTATCATGAGAAACTACCAATAAAAATATTGATGATGTGCTCGCGGTATGCCATGTTGGGTCTAACCATCATCATTGTTCACACAACAACTCCAATATTATATTTCACCAGCAATATTTACAACATTTTGTCTTTGCTCACTAGTCAGGAAACCAAAACTATCAATGACATATGAACTAGTCTTAGAGACAAGTCTAGGGATATCTTAATGATGTTTATGATTTCACATATGTATTAGGGTTTTCCTCAAAGTACACATTATCTGGAACTAATACAATTATATCATAGAACAATAAACTTAATTATGAAACAAAAATATAAATAATAATCCTTTTGTTATTGCCCCTAAGGCATATTTCCATCACCGAATACATCGATTTGTATTATTTCCAATAATTCACTTGCTCGTTAAACGAATCCATTGAACAGAATTTTGGCCATCTTACCCATTAGACATGCTTCACATGTGTCAAATATTTCAAATGAAATGAAGTTAGAAGTCTATCATTGGATGTGTCAAAAGATTCAAAATCCAATGAAACATTCACCTCCACCGTCATAAAATTTAGAAGTCTGTCATCGGTATTTTCTTGCCATGTTGATTCCCTAGTTTGCTTTGAAATATTCACCTCCATGGTCCGACCGCAGCTCCTGAATCATATTGCATATGTTAGCAACCTATCTAGGATCAAATATACAAGCTTTACTTTTAGAACCTTGCAAGTAAACATAAATAACATCTATATCCGATATATCTGAGTTGGACAAACTAGTATTCTTGTTCTCTTCTAACCACTCTAGGCAAATTCTCTTCCAGTGACCCTTCTCCTTACGGAAGAAACACTCAGCATCTAGGGCATGGCTAGGCTTGGTTGCCTTGCCCTTATTAGGCATGCGCCTAACCGCACCCTTCTTGTTATTTCTTCTTATTTAAATGAGTAGTTTTATTCACCATCATCGCACGATTGACGTCCTTCTGTATGCCCTTTTCAACCAACTTCAACATCACGAACAATTATCCTAGTGTTTTTTCATCCCATGCATATTTAAGTTCATGACAAACCTAACAAATCTAGGCAGGAGTGATTTTAGGATTATGTCAGTTCCCAGTTTAGCAGGGAAGCGAACACCCATCACCTCTAACCTATGAATGTACCCCCCATTTCATAATATAAGATGTTTTAACTTTTGTGAAATGAATGTATCTAGACTTCTTTTAGTGTGTGGTTCACTCCGAACCTACACACTAAAAGATGTCTAGGTACATTTGTTTCTCAAAAGAGGTAAAACATCTTATATTTTGAAATGGAGGGAGTACTAGAGTAACTTGATTACATGAGCACTAAGCTAGTTTCCTTACGCCATCTTACAGTCAACCAGTGATTGTGAGATGTCATATATCTCAGCTCTAGCTTGTTGATGAAACGCCCCTTTTAGCTCATTGATAGTTTCAACTAGACACCAATTTTTAAACCTCCTTTGAAGTTCTTGTTTCATGGCTGCAAGAAGACAACACTGGACATCGATGTAGTTATCACTATGTGACTGAAATATATTGAACACATTTTTTGATGCATTATCAATAGGAGCATCACCGAGAGTTGCATCTAAGACATAGTCTTTCTTAGCACCTTTCAGAACAATTCTCACATTATGGTACCAGTCCACAAAGTTAGTTCCAGATTCATGCAATTTCTCTTTCTCTAAAATCTCATCTAAATGGAAGTTGTTGTTGCAGGCCATTTATCTACAAACAATTGCAAATTCATTTAGACATTGTTTCATAATTAATGAAATACTTAATTAACAACTTAATCATATGTAGCTCCCACTAAAAGTAATATCTGTCATAATTTATAATTAGTGATTCAAGATCCGTGTCTTACTATCCCAACAACAATGTAAAATTGCGCATCAGGGAGTAAACACCGTTAGGTATTCATACCAATCACATCATTATATGATTATTGTTTATATTTCGATTCATGTGTTCCATACTTTGCACGATCTAGTAGTATGTCAAGAGAACTTTAGTACACCGACTGTGCAATAGTTTCACATTCATATTATGAACAAATCTTCGTGTGCTTGTGTGATCATGACACACACCATCTTGAAGACCATGTGATGTGGCGCCTAACATAGAGAGAACACTTTACTTGATAATTTTTATGTGATAGATCACCCTATTTATTACAACTACCACGCAACAAATAAAGTGCATAAAAGAATTAACATCACATGCAATTCAATATGGTATAACACTTCATGCCAACAATCTCCATCATCAACGTCTTTTGTGCCGAGTACTTCCTCACCGTGGACCAGCATAACATCTAGATCCATTGCTGCTTGATCATCATTACCGAGTCCTTGATCTTACAACTATTGATATTCTTTGATAATAAAGTAAAACAACTACAACTATTAAAATAATATTATGACAAGCATCATCACTCCTGCTACTCAAGCCAAACAAGGATTATAACGTAAAGTATCACATACATCACATTGCAAACTTCAGCTATACCATATCACTTTCCTGAAAAATAAGTTAGACGCCTTTGTCATGCTTTGCTAGACTACGCGAGAACCGTTCCTTACCTACGTGTTAAGTAAGCATTATGATCATTTTCCGCTATTTAAATTATTCGGAGTGTGTTACCTAAGAGTTATGAATAACTCGAAGCCAACACTAATCTTCGTATATATGCGTGACCCCCGTGCGGACTTCAACCAAATTCGCATGAGGCCAATGTGCAAAATATCTTTCTCGACTATTGCGTACAAATACCCACTGAAGTTGTTTTGTGCACCCGAAGTACACTTCAAAAACTGGTCTTGATCTAAAGATCGTAAAGTTGGCTTGGGCCGCTAATCTAACAATACTGCCAAGATCAAAATTGCAGCCGTTGGGAAGCAAGAACAAGATGAACAATGATGGAATTCACCTATTCCTCTGTCCGCACATGTGCCTACGCATAACCTGACTCTAATACCCAACACGCTATGCAAAACAAAAAATTAACAGCGCATACACCGAACAAGTTATGGAGGTAACAGATAGTATCTCGAAGATCGAGCTTGCAGAAGTTTCTCGATGACGAGGTTGATGAAGACGAACACGATCCCTGCAAGGAGACTTATCAAGTCACGAGGAGATGTAATATCCCACGGTATCCACATGTACGAGATTAGCAACGCCGCGCCCATAGTGCTGATTAGTTTAAATCTAACAGTGCTACCACGATGACGATGAAGATATCCTCCGCGTGATGACGACGACGAGCTCAATGACATGACGAGAGGTGTCTGACAACACGACGACAGCGTACAGAGGCAGGCAGCATCAGTAGCGAGCTGCCGTGGGCGGTGGCTAGGGGCGGCTCGGGCTTAGATTGATTCTTGGCTAGCCCCTTGCCGCTCTTATATGGTAGAGGGATCCCAATCCTAGTAGGGGAGGGAGTCGGAGTTCGTGTAGGACTCCTCCCTCCCCAAACCACGTACGGGGGAGTTGGAGCCCAACTCGGCCTCCCCAACCGCCTCCTACGGCTAGCCATGGGGAGGCCCTGGCCGAGTCGACCAGGGCTCCCTCCTTGTGCATGCGCGGCCGGCGGCCCCATGTGGCCCCTCCAGCCCATATGGTTCACACTAGGTATTTCAATTCACAATTAAATAACTGATTTTTCTGAAGTTCGGAAATTTTTAGACTCCTCCGAAATATTCCAAAACCTTCTAAAATCATTCCAACGCTTTCCATGAGTGTCGGAAACCATTCCCTAACATCTCTCGGTGATACTCCGAACACTTCAATTATATTCCGAGACTTTCTAAACAACCTTGAAAGTATGTAACGAACAACGCAACACGGCCTAATCGCACGGGAATGCAGCCCCCACAAACCAGTTTCTACCACCAATCTATAGAAACAAAGGCATGATCCCGTAGTGATACATGATCCATCCCAATCTCGCTGTACTCTAAAATTCATTTTTAAAACATTTTACATTTATTCCTCTAAAGTTTGAGAAGTACAAACTCGTATAAATACGTCTACACATATATATCCAAACCTATATTCAAACCGAATATTACCTTTGTAGAGGCATATAGTTTGGAACCTGTAAGTATACGGCATTCCCATACGCACAAAATCCAGGTTGCCCACCACCATACAACACCGACCGCTGCCGCCGGCCATCGTTGCGGTCGCCGTCGCCACCGGACAAGTCGCCGGATAGTCCAGCAATCCGCCGGCAAGTCGCTGGACAGCCTGACCAGCCACCGGACAAGCCGCCGGACTGCTGCCTCTGGCGCGCCGTGCCGCCGCCTCCGCGCCGGCCAAGCCGATGCGTGCGCTGGCTTTACCGGCTCGCCGGACCCAACCATCACCATTACCACCCCGCGGGGACACGGCAGCCGCCAGCGATGATCCGACGTACAACCATTCTTTTTTTCTTAGCGTAGAGCTCATACTAGTAGAGTTATACGGGATTTGTACAGGGTTACATATACATGTACTCGCTCTGTTCCACAATATAAGCCTTTTTACAAAAGTAAAACAGTTTGCTAGAAAGTCTTACATTATAAAACGGAGATAGTATATACTAATTATGAAAGAGTATCAAACGATCTGAGCCGTCCTTATGTTTGACATGATACGAGTTTGTACGAGTTTAGGGAGAGGGGTAGTACTGGTCTTACTATTGGATCAAATCAAACCCCCTAAAAGCAAAACCAACACGATCAGATACTCTAATGTAAATGAGGCAGGGACCTACATCAATTAATTTGCTAATCTACGGGCCCCATGCAAATAATGTTCCTTTGGTCTCTGCCAGTCGTCTCCGGTCTTCTTGGACCTGGGAGAGATCTTTAACTCGAACAGACTCATCATTCGGAAGCCAGCAAACACAGAAACACTAGCCAGGTCGCAGCAAAGGTTCCTTGTCTCTCCCAGGCTCTCAGCTCGCTGGAGGCAAGAACAGAAACACAGCAAACACTAGCCAGATCGCGATGCCAAGCGACGGTGACGGCTCAGACTCAGAGGCGGAGACGGCGGAGTCCAGGTCGTTGGAGCCGGCGTGGGGCGAATGCCCGCAGCTGTACCTCTCGTACGGAATCGCCTCTCTCCAGGGCACGCTCCCGGAGCTGACGGACGCGCTGGCCGCCCTGCCGTCGTTCACGACGCTGTCACCGCCCTTCGGCCTCGACTACTTCGGGGTCTTCGACGGCCACTTCGGCGCGGCCGTCGCCAATCACCTGACGGAGCGGCTGCACGGCGCCATCGCGGAGCAGATCGAGGACGAGCTGGTCTCCCCGGCACCCCGGTTCCTCCACGGGTCGCGGGGGGACGTCGGGGGGTGGTGGAGGACGGCCCTGGCGGACGCGTTTCGGGCCGTGGACGAGGAGGTGCTCATGAGCGGATCGGCCGCGGCTGTCGTCGGCGCCACCGCTCTCGTGGCGCTGGTCCTGAAGGAGTACCTCGTTCTCGCCAACTGCGGCGTTTCCAGGGCCGTCATCTCTCGCGGCGGCGAAGCCGTGCAGCTCACCGCCGAGCACCGGGTAATCACGATCTTTTCTGGTGATGTTCATTAATTTCATTGTAGCTACTCTAGTTCGTACTACTTCGTTTCCTAGCACGGACCGAGAAGGAAATTAGCAGGTTTAAGCTGCATGCGGCCGGCATTCTCTTTCCTTCATGCATGCTCTAGGTATGTCTCGTAGCACAAGCTAGATGTGACTCATGTGTTGTGACTTGTGACTGTAGGTGTTATGTGATGTACCTTCGGAATCTGGCGCGTCTAATTAATTTGCACTTCAATCTGTAGTAGACATACAAGCTAGGCATCAATTGTTAGGGTTATTTGACATGAAAATGAGAACTTTAGGTTAGATTTATCTCATATTCGGACTCTTCGAAGAAATTTTAAATTTTAATGGTCATGACTCACATGAGCCGCATTTCTTGAACCGAAGTCCAAAGCCCTAATTTTGTACACATATTTTCCAGTGGGACTGAAATTATCAGTAGAAAATTGCCCCAAACACTTGATTCAAAAATTAAGCTCCACAAGGTAAAGCAAAAAACTAGGACTAAGCAGGAAACGTCACACCAAAATTTAGGCAAAGTTATGAAGAATGGAAAAAAGGGGGTCCGATCCAAATGTATATGGTAGTGTGTGGGGAGGTCTTGTTTGCACATTTGGCGCCTATGTTTGCTTGCTTGCGCTGCTAGAGATATCATACCTATATCAGGAAAGGAAAAGAGTGGCAAGATCGATCAGAAGATATGGCCCGATCGATGAGCATGCATGTCTCTGTGTCTTGTTTCCTAGAGAAGTATAGGATGGATGTTTGAGTAGTGGACGATAGCGAAATCACAAGTGATGGTGATGCATTCACTGCTCGCATGTGAAGTACTAATTCGCAGGGTAAGATTTCACATGCAATGCTAGCCTACATGCATTCTGCCAGAGGCTGGCCATTGCCCATCCAAAGCTTTTCTTGTGCAACGCCTGTGGGTATGGACTAGCTGGCCCTTCTTTCCGTTCTTGGGGTTCTGCGTGGACCTGATCGTCATAAATAACTTGACGAGTCCAGAGGGAAAAAATGCACTCACGTTCACCCTTTCCTGCTGGGAAGCTACAGCAGAAACATCGCCCAGAACAAAAGGTCCAGAGGATAGTAATTAAAGGGAGGAGCACCAAAAGTGAACTACTTGTTGTTCGCGGACCCAAAACAGACCTGCACCTACAGCTAGCTCACGATGTAACAAAAGCAAACTATACGTACAAGACAAGACAGAAACCGAAACAAAAGCAAACTATACGTACGTACGATGCCTAGCTAGTTAGCTTGGCGGGCACCATGATCACGAAAGTGCAAAATTGATCTTGCGCCCAACACCATCTTCCACTATCGCAAAGGTGCGGCAGCTTTAAAGACACTATGAAGTGACGAAGTACGAATTTTATGATTGAACACCGCGCGTTATTGCGACAAGTCCAAATTGCCTACTACTACGCCAAAGCACCAAAAACCTTTTACCCCGGCCTCGGAGTTAGAGTTAGCGTCCGGCTACTACCAGCAAGCCTACCACAACACCACATACACGATAATCATTAACAGTAGCTAGGAGTCTCCACAGCCGAGGCAGCCTACGTTTATTCAGTGGAACATCGTCCAAGTTCTATATGTTTTATGTGAGAAAACACTGTAGTCAATGTAAACTAGAAAAGAGAAATATCTCCAAGTCTGCAAACTAGTTTGTACATGAACACAATGAATATTTTCACGTTTCAATTCTTGTCGGAAAAACAATATATTATACGTACATTGATTTTGCATGGATAATGAAATGCTTACAGTACGTATACATGTTGTGTGGGTGCACAGCCAAATAGGCCAGATGAGAAGCGGCGTGTGGAAAACGCCGGAGGCCGCGTGGATGAATCCACCAACACCGTTGACGGCGTTCTGCCAACCTCCCGCGCATTCGGTATGTATACGCGTCTGGCCGGGTTATTTTCTGCGATCCATGCTAGCTGATGATCTGACGCTGACAACGCAGGCAGCTCTCTGTACAAGCAGTACGTGACCGCGGAGCCCGAGGTGACGGCGGTGGCCCGCGACCCGCGCGACGAGTTCCTGATCCTGGCCACCGCGGGGCTGTGGGACCACGTCTCGCCGGCGGCGGCGTGCCGCTTCGTGGAGCGGAAGCTGCGCAGCAGGTCGCGGGCCGTCACGCCGTGGGTGGCGCGGCTGGGCGGCAGGGGCTCGCCGACGGCGCTCGCAGAGGAGCTGGCCGAGCACGCGGGGAGCCCGGACAACGTCAGCGTCATCGTCGTCCTCTTCAGGAACTTCTGGGATGATCCGGTCGCCACGGCCGCTCCGCCTCAGGTGTCGCCCAGCGGGCGGGTCCTGCGCCCACGGCGGGCCAGCACCAAGTACAGGCCCAACTTCTGGTACACCTGAGAGGGCCAGCAGCACGGGGAGGAGTCCGGCCTTTGCATATAGCCGTCTGGCTTTCATGGTCACCGTTGAAGTTGTAAGCCGGAGAAACCATGTAGTACCACTCTCCATCAAACCTTCCTTTAGCTCCCCCGTTCCAAATTTCTCAGAACTGAAGTCACTGGATTTGTATGTGTTAAGTGTTAACTAAGCTTCTAACTTCCAAGTTACCACTATGTGAGTACGTGATATGCTGCCAGGGCGGCTCTTCCTTAGTGTGGAACTGTGTCGAACGGTACTGCCTTCACAAGTATCTCTTCCAGTGAATCGCATGGCTTGGGAAGAATATAATGATGACAGGCTGGCTATATCATCGCTTGCTTTCAGTTCTGGAAACAAAAAACATTGCTTGCTCCGGCATTGTCGCCGTGTTCATGCTCTTCTCAGGAGGCGACACTTTGTGCAAAAGCTAGCAGTTGCAGGTGAGCAATCTGCAGATGTGGTTTTGTAGGTGAGCATCTCTAGCGGATACGGCAAACCCCAAACCCCAAATCCGCATATCCAGGACACCTCAAAGCGGATTTGGGGTTCGAAAAGCACGCAGTCAGTTTAGATACGCCATATGAAACTGCAAATTTTTAAAAAAAACGCGCGCACGACGGAAGAACAGTTCGATCGGAGAGTTCATGCTTGCATTGGTCCTAAATTCGACTACTTACATCAAAAGCAACTACAATATCCGCCGTCACGGTACTACATTGCAGCAAAATCGGCTCCGGGATACTCACCGGAGCCCTATACCGTGGCGGCGGCGCGTCGGCTCCTCACTCCTCGTCGTTGACAAGGTCGACGAAGACGCGGTCCGGCTCGACGTTGATGTGCCTCCATTCGGCGGCCTTGTCCGCGTCCTTCTGGCTGGAGCGCGCGACGAGGCCGACGACGATGTCGAGCTCGCGCTCCGCGTCCTGACAAGTCGGTGGCGGCGGCAGCGCTGGCCTCGCTGGATCACAGAGCGGTGGCTGCCTTCTCCAAGGCCGTTCTCGCATCGCCGTCGTCGAACAGCCACCGGTGGGGATCATCTTTGGGCGGTGTTGAGTAAGTATTCCTTCCTCTCTGCCCCCTGTCAATTTTCCTGTCCTAGCTAGATCTGAATTAGAGGAAGTTAATATAGCAGTGCATAATACCAGTTTATTTTTTGTGTAGTTTGGATGATGAAATTTGGGAGGTTAAATTCAATTTTCCTAGGGTGGATAATCTAGAAAGAACAGTAAGCAGGTCAGATATAACTGTACTGAACCTGTATGCAATGAAAGAAGGGCATGGGTTTGGTATTAGAGATTGCATGTATTATGTTAGAGAGGAAGGAAAAGGCAAGGAAGGGATTGAGGTAGTAGACAACATGGCAAAGGTTGTGAAGATGCTTGAACAATATGAGAATGAGCAGGTTTTTAAGTTGACAATAATCAAGGACAAATGTGCATGGCCAGTTCGATTGAACAGTGCAGAAGTAGAAGCTCCTTCTCAAATTGAAGAACAAGTTGTGTTCTCAGTGGACACTGATGGAGTGACCTACATTTCAGAAGATCTTGGAGAGGAAGAAACTATTTTTCCTGTGGCTGTTGACTTCTCTGATGTGTTGTATCTTGGAACACAGCAAAGCTGCAACATGAAGAAGGGAAAGGAAATAATTCCATGTGAGGAAGATTCTCCTGATGAAGATTTCTTTTATCCTTGTCAAGTCAATCATGAAGCTCATGACAGAGCTGTAACAAGAGAACTGGAGTACATACAGGAGTTGAGGAATAATAAGAAGAAAAAGGAGGGAACAGATGATGATCCAGAGAGACTTGCACTACTGGAGAAGTTGAAGCAATTGAAGAAGCAAAGAGAGGATCCTTTTATGCACATAGAAGGAGACACAGAAGTGGAAGAGATATTCTCAGAAGATGAAGAATCAGAGGCAGAGCCAGTTTCTGAACCATTGGTGAAGAGGAAGGCAATGAGGCCAGGGCCAACTAGCAGCTCACATCATGAGCCTCCTGTTGAAGAAATGTATTACTTCATGCCTTCATCAGATGAGGACAGCAGCCCTGGTGATATAGGAGATGGTGATGATGATGGTTTTGTGAAGAAATTTAAGCTAGCCACTGGTAGTAAGAGAAAGTTGAAGAAGCCAAAGAAAAGAGTTTGGTATGATGAGACAAGGACTGACCCACATGAACAATTTGCATTGAAGCTGTGCTCTTAGGACTTATCACATAGCCCAACTAAGAAATTTTAAGTACTGGATAAATGACAGTGAGAGGATTATAGTCCATTGCAGTGAGAGGGACACAATTGGTTGCCCATTCTACTTGACAGCCTCAACTATTGCCCATGAGAAAACATTTTGCATTAGGAAAATGAGAGGAGTGCACACTTGTATTGCCCATGGTGAGAACACTAAAGTCACTATTGATTGGGTTGCTAAGCAATCTGAGCAGGCAATGAGGATTGACCCCAACACATGTGTTGATACTTTAATAGACAATGCTAAGCTAAAGTTTGGAGTAGAAATTCCTAGATCTAAAGCTTATAGGGCAAGAAAGTTGGCATTTGCAGTGGTCATGGGTGATCAAAAGGTCCAGTACACTAGGATCAGAGATTATCTACAGGCTATCATTGACAGTAATCCAGGGAGCAGCAGGTGCATTGTGACTACTAGGCAACTAGTAGAGCACCCAAGTAGCAACCCAAGGTTCCATGGTTTATTTGTGTGCCTCAATTGTTCAAAGGAGGGCTTCCTAAATGGATGCAGACCATTCATAGGGCTAGATGGATGTTTTATCAAGTTGACCACTAGGCAACAAATACTTGCTGCAATTGGGAGAGATGGAAACAACAACATCTTTCCCATTGCCATTGGTGTTGTTGACAAGGAGGATTATGCTAGTTGGACTTGGTTTCTCACTGAGTTGAGGTATTGCATTGGGGAGTCAGGGCAGTTTGGCCACTACACTATCATCTCTGATAGACAAAAAGTAAATAGATATATATATCTTAGTCTTGCTATGAATTACTTGTACCATTCTCTAGCTATGAATTGATACTAACTTGCAAAAATGCTAATCAGGGACTACTTAAAGCAATTACCAGAGTGTTTCCACATTCCCCTCAAAGATTTTGTCTGAGGCACATATATGCTAATTTCCAGTCAGCTGGCTTTAGAGGACCAGAGTTGAAGAAAATAATGTTTGCTGCGAGTTATTCTTACACCAAAAATGGTTTTGAGCTTGCAATGGAAGCTCTGAAGGCAGAATGTGAGGAGGGCTACAATTGGATGATGCAAATTCATGTTGAAACTTGGGCCAGGTATTCCTTTGACACTAACTGCAAGACAGATTTGGTAGTTAATAATCTTAGTGAGGTGTTCAACAAAATAATTCTAGATGTTAGGAACAAGCCTATTCAGACAATGCTAGAAGGAATTAGGAACAAGATCATGGTAAAGAATAGTGGAATAAGATCTAAGGTTGGCAACACAAGGTGGGAGATCACACCTCACTATTCTGAGAAACTAGAAGAGGAAAAGAAGTTTTCTAGGCACTGCACTGCTAAGAATTCAGATGTTGGACTATGGCAAGTTTCTAGTTCAAAGAGAAACTTGACAGTTAACTTGATAGCATAGACATGTTCTTGCAGAAAATGGGATGTGATAGGCATTCCTTATAGCCATGCTGTGTCTGCAATCATGAAAGTGAAGCAGCACCCAGAAGATTATGTAAATGCCTTTTTAGAAAAACCAATGTACAAGCTAGCATACTCTAGTGTTGTCTACCCTGTGCCTGGACTAGAAGATTGGACAAAAACAGATACATAGGACATAGAACCTCCTGTTTTCAGGGAAAAGCCTGGGAGAAAGCAAACAATTAGGAGGAAGAGTGCATTTGAGGTTCCAGGTCCTAGAGACAGTTCTAGGATGGGTACTATCACTTGCAGTAACTGCAAAGCTGTAGGGCATAGGTACACCTCCTTCCATGTTGCCTTGAGGCCTGAGCTACAGATAAGGAAAGAGCAACACAAGGTACACCATTGCCTTCCTTCTTGCATTGATGCCTAATATGATTTTCTATTGAGCCTAAATTATGCAACTATTACATATGCAGGCTAACAGACATGACTATGGTGAGGAAGGCTCAAGAACTACACCAAGAGCATCAACCAGGCCTTCTGCATCAAATCCTCTAGCAGCACCAAGAGCAACTGGGCCATCTGCATCAACAACAGTGAGAGGATCATCTACAAGGCCAAGAGAAGCAGTTACATCTGCATCAACTCCATCTACTGCCAAGAAAGGGGCTTGAACTTTGTGCATACAAGAGGATGTCTGTATGAATCTCAAAAAAAGATGATGTTTGCATGTGCTTGAACAATTTAACTTTTCAAACAGTACAAGCAAATGGTTAATAAAAAAATGGGCAAACATGACAAGCAAATGGTTCATAACATAATGGTTTAACATTACAAGCACATAGTTCAAATGGTTCAACACATCACAAGCACTACCACACCAAACGCAGTGGTTCAATACATGACATACAAACATGGTTTAACTTAATAAACATATAGTAGCACTAAACATTTCATGGCTCATCACATATGGTCTTAATCTTGTTGAGCTTATCCTTGCTCACTAGATTGGCTTTGAAAAGATCATGAAGAGCATACTCTAACTTTTTCTTCTCCTCCTTCAAAATGCCTTTCTCATCTTCCCAACTCTTTTGCCTACTCTTCATAATCTCTGCTTGTGTGTTCCTAACATTCTTCAGCTCTTCCAACTCATTCTTAAGGAAATCCACTTCTTTCTTCAGCATATTCCTTTCCTTCACCATCTCCAAAAAATAATCCTGATCTTTTTCCTTCTCCTTGTTCATGTCCTTCAGGTTTTGATCCAACACCTTAGCCTCAGTATCATCCATAAATTTTTTGACATCAACTAAGAGAGTGGAATGTTTTTTCTCAAGCTTATCCTTCTCTTCAGCCATTTCTTTTAACAACATTGTACTCTCATAGTTCTCATCAATTCTTGCTGATTTGCAAGTATCATACATTTCCCAGAGTCTGAGAAGAGCATTTTGCAGAGTCTCGGGCCACTCTTGATCTACCCATGACTGAAACCCACAGTTCTCCACTTCCTGCGTAAATAAATAAATATATAACTAATCCAGATTATGTTTCAACATGCCATTGATCTCTAATTAAGAAACTGACATGAGATAAATAAAACAACAAAGCAGGGCATTGGTCTCTAATTAAGAAATTTACATCAGATCAATAAAGCAAAAAAGTAGGCCATTGGTCTCTAATAAATATATTTCAGCAGGCAATTAGTCTAACTTATGCTGTCATATGAAAATATTGGCCATTGGTCTCTAATAAAGATATTTCATCTTAGTCTAACTTAGGCTGTCATATTTCAGCACAAATATTTACTACTACATCATATGAAAACAATAAAAGATGTGCCAAAAATTAAAACAAACTAAAAAAGGTAGAAAAAACTTACATTCACAACTGGACATAAGTAGAATTTGCGACCAGTGTCTGTCCCTTCAAACGCAACACACTTGCGTGGCTCCTTGTGCACACGGCAGAGCTCAGGGCACCCAACAACAATGCCATGGTATGTGGGATCATCGACAGTACAAGGGGCAAAGTCCATGGCGGTAAATTCCTAAATGGATGATAGTGCAAGTTTAATTTCTCTAATTCAATAAAAACCCTAGATGGGAAATTGGGGGAAGCACATGACATGGAGCTTACCGGTAGGTGGGAGCTCGAGGAAGAACCTTCATCCCAACTGGGCATTGCAACGCCGGCGGCGGAGGGACGAGGAGTAGGTGGCGGCGGCGGAGGGACGACAACAACGACGGAGGGACGATGGCGGCGGTGGTCCAGCTGCGATGAAGAGAAGTGGGGGAAAATTGGAACTGATGAGGCCCCGGGTCAGCGGCCACCCGTGTGGCCGTTAACGGCCGTGAGCGAGCACCGTCTGCAGCTTGCCACGTCATACTGACATGTGGGGTCGGGTGGTCAGAAATCGTGTCAAAACGCGCTCAAACGCAGTTTAGGTCGAATTGCAAAGAACGGACCAAAATCTAGTAGTTTTGTCCCGAAAACGTAAAGTGGTATGATATGGTAAATTTGGGTAGTAAACTGGTAGTTTTATGCTATAAACTCTGCCTCCATATGGTGTTGGTTCTTTCATGGCAGGAGGTGGTGGTGCTTTCATGGGAGGAGTGGCCAACATGGGAGGAGGTCTCGGAGGCATGGGAGGCATGGAAGGAGTGGCAAACTTGGGTGGAGGTGTTGGAAGCATGGGAGGCATGGAAGCAACCAATGGAGAAGAAGTTGGAGGCATGGGAGGAGGTGGAACCATAGATGGCAATGAGCGCAACAACACCGATCATGGCACGAAAGAGAGGGAGACAACGGAAGCCAACAACAACATGAGCAACAACAATGCTTGAGTGCTATGTTGCACATTTTATTTACATGTTCGAACAATTTTGCTACATTTTGTTTGTGCGCGAACTATGTTTACAATTCTAACTATGCTTTGTGGATTTGGGAAACTAGTTGCTCTATGTGTCATGATCTTGCAAAGGTTAATTTTTACTTCATATATATGTTGTTTTGCAATGTTTGATCAAAGTTGTATTCAAAATAAGAAAAAAAACTGCGACAGCTGCATGGTAGCCGCGCCCTATAATAGGGCATGCCTGCCACAACGGCTATCATGAAAGCCACGTCTTAAAAAGTTCCCTTTACCTTCTAGGGCAGCTGTTTTTGGACTTTTAGAGCACTATTAGTATATAGGGCAGCCATTAGAGTTGCTCTAAGAACATTAAATAGCGCAACACCATGTAAACAACACATGGCAAGCCAATGGCCATCTCGAGCTTCCAAGTACATAGTGGCTTCTTGGAGCGCACGTGATACCAAAGTTGAGTCTCTCTGCGTGTTTATGTTTTTGAATTGGCACGACAAATTTGTAGTATAATATTTTTTCAGGGCTAAATAGGTTAATATATCGATTTTATGACAAGAAGGCAACGATAAGCGGAGAGTTTTGGAACCATGAAGAGGTAGCCGTTGTGATTATTAATGTGCCACCCTTTAGCAGATCCCCGATTAATTACGTGCCAGGATTTACCAGGGGTAGACGCGTGGTTAGAATTGGCAATTTGCTATCACTCCCCAGCTGTGATGACGTCAGCAACGACATCTCGACAGGGTTCACACTCTAGTTTCACACCCTGGCACATCCATGGCTATTCGGACGGCCCGGATTCATTCAAATCACGACCTGGGATGACCGGATTCGTTCAAAAGAAGCCGCCGCGCCACTGGTCGAAAACTGCATTCGGAAGCAGCAAGCCCTCGGTCTCTGCATCTCTCGCTCCCTATCCCGGCCCTAACAATGTCGTCGATGCTGGTGTACGGCGTATGCGCGCAGATGCAGCTCTCATACGGCATCGCCGCTCTCGAGGGCAGCTGCCCGCCGCTGGCGGATCGTGCGGCCTACGTGCCGTCGTTCACGCGCTTGTCGCCGTCCATGGCCATGGACTACTTCGGGGTCTTCGACGGCTTCTTCGGTGCCTACTCGGCGGAGCACCAGGCAAAGCGGCTGCACGTCGCCATCGCCAAGGGGCTCGAGGACGAGCTGGCCGCTGAATCCCCGCGGTTCCTGGAATTCCCCGACGACGTCGAGGGCTGGTGGAGGAAGACCATCCTGGACGCGTTCCGCGTCGTGGACGACGAGCTGGTCGCCAGGGTCGCGGGTGGCGTGGCCGTCGGCTCCCCTTGTGTCGTCGCACTGGTCCTGAAGGATTACCTCGTGCTGGCCAAACGCGGCGCTACCTGCAAGGCGGTGATCTACCGCGGCGAAGAGGCCGTGCAGCTCACCTCCGAGGTAATGCTTCCGCTTCTCTCTAGTTTCTCTTCCGTCTCAAGTATTCAGAGGCTATTTTATTTTTGAAACTCAAATATTCAGAGGCTAGATCTAGCTGCCTTGCGCTGTGTTTTGATATTCAAGTTTAAAGCTACATGTGTTGTTGCAAGTGAAATGGAAAAAATTCGCTTATGGTATGCATGATCTAATATTATTTGGATTCTTCAGAGAATTCAACAAGATCTCTTCCAAAAATCCTCATTAATTAGTTCCCTAAACATAAAATTTGGAGGCTAAGAAACTTAAATAATGAAAATCTAGGGAATTTCATCAACCGCATGCATGAAAGAAGGGGATCGGTATCTTTTGTACAACATGGATGACTGATGGCAACCGAAAGCTACGTGCTCTTAGGTATTGTTTGAACCGTTGTGAAAAACAAACTAGATGATGCAAAGAATCCCCATAAGCCATGACTACGTAAGGAACGGAGTCTCAAACTTGCTCAGAAAACCAGGAAAGTCGCCATTTGAATGAATATGGGGATATGCGTAAATTAACCATATCAACATATCAATTTTCTCCGAGAAATTAGGAGTCGATGTGTAATTTTTTCTTGGTCAATTCTTCAAAAATATTTAAGGGATGGAAACAGGTATATAGATCTTCAAGCGTGAAAACTAAGAGAGATTTCGTTAATAATTACAGAATTTTCCCTGCAAAAAAAATAATTACAGAATTTCAACTTACCATGCTCTTCTAACTAGCTCTGACTCTTAGCAGCAAAACAAGATGAAAAGGCCAGAGAACAGTGAGCATGGAGGGCCATTTTTTTACTGTTATGTTTTTTAAGTATTCTGAAATTTTATATATGTGATAAGGATGTCGAAGAGGTTATTTGCCATGTCATCAATTGGAGTTTATTCCAATTAATACAATCATCTTGTTCAAGACTAAGTAGTAGTCGACTATATTGTAAAATAAATCGAAGGAGATCTTCAGTCTCTTGCACACTTCTTAGTGTCTTGGCGACGTTGATACAATTGGTATTTTTGCAAATTACTACAAGGAATGAACATATACATAATTTAATAATTTTATTGGCATATGATATCTTATTCCAAAATAAATAAAATTATGGACTTAATTAAAACGGTTGATGGCATATAAGCTACTTGAGTCAAAGATATGAGGAGTACGGAAGTATGTTGCAACCAGTGCATCATTACATTATGAAAGAAAAGCACCTCCAGAGCTGTTAAAACTTGGTTTGGATCACTAGAGCATGCGTTTATCTAGCTTTATAACACTAATCTAATTTTTAGTTATTGGGATGTGTTGAGTTTCATGGAAATGTTAAGATACATGCATGGTAGTTGTTGGTCTTAGTGCAATTAATTCTTACTTGTAGTTTCATAGTCTTAGTCCGCAGTCCCGTCTCCAGGATTTGGGGGCCCTGGTGCGACTGTGAGGCCCTAATTTTCTTCGAACTCAATAACTAGTAAAATATGTTTACTTAATTATTGTATATAACTTTATTATATAATTAGATTGACACTTTTATTCTCACAATTCATCTTGTTTTTACAAATTAATAGATTAACACAAAAACTCAAACAATTCCAACAATTAAATGTGAATAGATAAGTTGCGGCGATACCTTGGCACGTGAAAAAAATCGCCAATGGCGAGGCTCGTCCGGCGAAGCGAAGCTAGAGCTGGCTGCTGGCAAGGACAATTAAAACATAGGATTCTGTAGTCAGTTCAGACCATCAGAATTGCTCGGTGATCGATCTGCTTCTTTCCGTACGTACTAGGTTCATCAAATTATAGAATCAGGAGGATCAGACAATAGACATCATAGCAGGAAGATACAGTACGTACTACTAATGAAAAAAATATCCGCGATCGATCTGCTGATTGACTGCTATCCAGTTCCCATGCCCGTCGTTGATCTGCCGGCAAGGAGCCAAGGATTTTGGACCGAACGAACACCTGCGAACCTTGATCCCATCGTTAGCCAAGGAACAACGGCAGGCGGCCATGCGTTGTCGAGGAAGATTCTTGCGTCGGGTTGGTACTGCTCGCGATCTACGGCCGAGGCGCTGTCGATCGGGACTCGGGAGAGCTGTTGATCGATCGCGACCGCAGATGGTTGTTGGCTAAACAAATCAAGCTGGGCCGCGTACATACTGGGCTGTTGCAGATAATTGGGGGCCTCTGAAATTGGGGGGCCCTGTTCAGTCGCTCCATCCGAACATGCCCATCAACGGGGCTGTTAGTCCGATACGAGGAATACAAAAGGATCTGATGGGTTTTCTTATTTATAGTGTTAGGATATTTTATTTTATGTTTATCTATATATACTCATAGTTTAGGTATGACCATATAGTTTCTCCTGATTAATGTTTGTTGCTAGATATGGACTTATTTGAGTTTATAATGTACTATGCACAGCCATATAAGCACGAGGAGGAGCAGAATGCAAAAAATGCAGAAGGTCATGTGGCTGGATCTACCCGCAACCTTGAAGATCATATGACGACTTCTCGCACTATATGTAAGTACAAACTAACTGAGTAGTCGTATCTCTCTCTCAACTGTTAGGCTCCTTTTGGAACAAAGGAAGAACATATTATTGAATACATGTATTGGGAAGCTCCCTGTCATATTATTTGGAAGGAGCGAATAGCTCATAAAATTTATTTTAAACACTCTCGATTGGATTAATCCAAAGGATTTTTATGGGAAAATAAAAATGAGAATTACCCTCATATATATTTGGTTTGGGAATTTTGCTCATGATGCTGAAAAGTTGCTTCTCACACGTGTGTTTTGATTCCTACATGAATTCAACCTACATGACACTCGTACCCCATGTTGTTTAATTCTTCCATTTTTCATTATCATATCCGGAAGCCTTCATGTCATATTGTTTGGAAGAACCAAATTTCTTTGAAATACTATCACTTGGGATAATATGCAGAATTCTTCTTATGAAAATAAAAATGTGTATTACCCTCATCTCTTCGAGTAATTTAAATATTGTTCATTCATGACTTCAAAAAGGTGCTTCTCTCACAAGTTTGTTTGACCCCTACGTGAATTCAAGCTATACATGACACACATACCACATGTAGATTTATGTTTGTTCTAAATCATATTGGGAAGCCTTCATATATCATATTGTTTCGAAGAGATAAAAATTTATGTGAAACACAATGACATGGACTAATTTGTAGATTTTTTTTTTTGAAAATTAGACATGAGTCTTACCCTCATGTTCTGTTCATGCAATTTGCATATTTTCCTTCATGACATCGAGAGGGTGCTTCTCTCAAATGCGTTTTGGTCCTACATGAATTATTCAAGCTGCATGACACTTGTACCTCATGTCGTTTTATGTTTCTGCATTTCTAAGTCATATAGGGAAGCATTCATATTTTATCTTTTGGAAGAACGAATTTTTCTTTGAAATTCTATCCCATAGACTAATTTGTAGGTTGTGAGAATTAAACATGAGGCTTACCCTCATGTTTTGTTCGTGCAATTTTCATACTTTCATCCATGACGTTGAAAATGTGCTTCTCTCAAATGTGTTTTGATCCTACCTTAATTCAAGTTGCATGACATATGTACGTCATGTAGTTATATTCCTCTGGTTTTCTAAATCATATTGGGAAGCCTTCATATTTTATCTTCTTGAAGAAACAAAATTTTCTTTGAAATTCTATCGCATGGACTAATCTGTAGGTTGTGAAAAACAAACATGAGACTTACCCTCATGTTCTGTTCGTGCAATTTTGCATATTTTCATTCATGACATCGAAAAGGTGCTTCTCTCAAATGTGTTTTGATCCGACGTGAATTCAAGCTGCATGACACATGTACCTCATGTAGTTTTATTCTTCTCCTTTTCTGAACCATATTGGGAAGCCTTCATTTCATTATCTTTTGGAAGAAACAAAATTTTCTTTGAAATTATATCGCATGGAATAATCTGTAGGTTGTGAAGAATAAACATGAGTCTTACCCTCACGTTCTCTTTAAGAAATTTCCATGTATTTTCATGACGTTGAAAAGGTGCTTCTGAATCTCACATGTGTTTTCTGGTTCAGAAATGAATTAAAGCAACATGACACATGTACCTCATGTAGTTTTATTTTACTTTTTTGTTTTCCTAAAGTCATGTGTTCCAGTTGGTAAACAAGGCCAATATATCTTGCTTGTTACCATGCTAAAGTAGTTCACTACCTATGCAGCGTTCAGGCCATATTTCCCAAAACCGGAGGTCCTGATGGTGGATAGGGAGCCACGAGACAAGTTCCTGATCCTTGCCACCGGTGGGGTCTGGGATAGCATCACTCCAGCCGTGGCGTGCAGCTTCGTCCAGAAGAGGCTGGGCACGTCGCCGAGCACCATCTCACCGACCACACTCGCAGAGGAGTTGGCTGAGCTTGTGGTGCGCAATGGCAGCCTGCGCAATGTGACCGTCACCATCGTACTGTTCAAGAATTAACTGGACGAACATCGTCCTGGAACTTCTAAGTGATCTGCATTTCCTATGCTCGTCAGTTGTTCTATCATCATCATGTGGTATGGAAAACTTTGTCGTTGTCTTAAATTTATTGCTCCAATGGATTTGGAACCGGTATGTTGGATTGTTTATGTATTCCAAGATGGATCGTCGTTATTGCTCTACTCTACTTTACTGAATGATAATTTACTGTGCGAGAATTGAATTGATGTAGTTGTTGTGAATGTCCTTGATATATGACATAGTTTGGAGATTCATTTTGCACAAAATTAAGGTCTATACACATATAGAAACCATTCGTCATCTGGCATATGTATATATGCGTCTGTCAAAATGATTCGTAGTGTCTGTGCAGGTTGATCAACATATAGATGCGCCAACAATGTAGTTCAGTTAACATTCTAGCTTATTATAATTTTTTTCATTAAGCAAAAAAATAATACTACATCACTAATAACAATGCAATTTAGATTAAGCAATAGATCGAGGGCCCTTTTTTTCAATCGTATAGCTTTCTCATTTTATTATGGTCGTCAGATTCTGGTACAACAATGGAGCATTTCCACTGTATTCCATGCGTGCGGTGCGGTTCTCCAGCTCAATGTCGTGATTCATCCATAACCCTGCGTGAATTCAGAGTTTAATCGGGTGAAGAGGTAGTGTTGATAAATATACGTTACAGTCCACGTTTGGGGTGATAACGAAGTTGATGGCAAGGCCACAAGCGCCACGGAGCGCGGCCGCGCCGTCGACCGTCGGGAACCGCTGGTGGCCACCGCCTTGACGCAGTTGCAGGTGGCAATGCGGTTCGCGGTGGTAGACTGGTGGTGACGAGCACCACAAGGATGTTGCAGCACACATGCCGTAGGGCGTCATCCCGCCGGGCGCGCCGCCGTAGTACGGCATGCATGGTGCCATCAGATGCGTCACCTGGGGCCGCACTGAACCACCGCCGAGGTGCCGTGAGGGGTCGCGGCGACAACCAGCACCGCCCGGAGGAGCGCTGTGAGTGCACGGATGCCCATCCTATAATTGTAAATTTGTAGGTCCCCGGGGGACGTTGTCTTTGTGCGAGCTCTAAGCTGGGTTCGCTCAAATAGACATTCACTACAGGAATAAACAGAGGCGCGGCTGGCCCCATCGGCACAGCGCCATTTTGCCATCGGCACAGACTGTGCCGACGGTGACGTCGGCGTAGTCCCCTTAGCGTAGCTACTTGTCAGCGTAGCCTCTCGGCCGTCGGCGTAGCGGTTCCCCCTCGGCATAGTCTTGAAGTGGGCCCCACGATGTCAGACGACGGCCGTTAGGTAATGGCCTAACTCGGAAGCTACGCCGACGGCCAGGCCGTCGGCACAGGCTTTGGTAACGGCCCAGCCCTGGAGCTACGTGGCCGTCGGCACAGGTCTAGATTATTTTAAAAAAAAAGTTTATTTTTTTAACTTTTTTGAATTATTTAACTTATTAATCTCACAAGAATATTTTTCTAAGTACACTTAATCTTAAGTCAAATTACCTTCGTAGTCAAACTTTCCAATCAATCACCCATCCTAACACTACTCTAGTCCTAACACGCTTAACTTCTAAGTTTCTTCCACATGAGCTTGAAACAAAGAAATTAGAACTTGTTGTTAATACTATGATATCTATCATATTAACCATTAGACTATAATGTTAGACATTATTATTTTTTTATATTCCATACAATTATTTAAATAAACAACAATAAATTAGTAATAATAATCTTGAATACAAATAAAAATAATTTTTTTTATTTATTTTGCCTTTTTTTCTATTTAATATTGAATAATTCATATATACAAATCCGTAAATCGTAATTCGACAAATAATATATCTAAATCGATCAGAAAAATGAGAGGAATACAAATATGATATTCCTATCATCTAATTAGTTATGTATCATATCTTTTTAACACTAGACCAATCGAAACTATGTCAGGATTCATGAAACACCCGTTTTTGGCACTCGAAAAAATAGAAAATAGTTTTTTGGTGCGACGAAAAGGAAATCTTCCTCCTGAACATTGTTCGCCATCCCATGATGCACATATATGCACAATATGGACAAATTATCACAAACTATGCCTTCATTTTAGCCATAATATTGGTCATTTGACCCGAAAATCAGGAAACCTCGAACGAGATAGGTCATTTTGTGAAGGTTTTTTGAGACATAATCAATATACCAAGTTTGATATTTTTCCTTCTAACTATGTCACATAATATGACACCACGCGAAGATTTCACATTGTTTGGATCGTTTTTAAATTTCTTATGCCCGTTTTAATCTATCGTCAAACTTTTTCGAACGGCGGGCATGAATATTCTTAGCTCGGGGCTAAGACTCGCTAAACTTGAAGTGAATTTCTGATGAAACATTATATTTATCATGAGCATCCGATCATGTACCTCTAGTTCATATCAGACACACTTTCTACCGATTCGGCAGAAATTTGTCTTTTTCACAAGGGATAGACAAAAAGATTTGAGATCCTCCTGTTAGCACATTGTACATGTAAGGTGGTCTAGTATTTTTTAAAAATGTGGTGATAGCATTTTTAATTAGCCATTTGGTGGTTGCTTCACAAAACCGCTCGGTTTTTGCACTCAGAAAATGAAAAATGGCTTTTTGGTGCGACGAAAAGGAAAACTTCCTCCTGAAATATTGTTTGCCATCCCATGATGCACATGTATGCATAATATGGACACATTATCACAAACTATGCCTTCATTTTAGCCATAATATTGCTCATTTGACTCGAAAGCCAAGAAACCTCGAGCGAGATAGGTCATTTTGTGAAGGTTTTTTTGAGACATAATCAATATACCAAGTTTGATATTTTTCCTTCTAACTATGTCACATAATATGACACCATGCGAAGGTTTTGTATTGTTTGGATCGTTTTTGAATTTCTTATGCCTGTTTTAAACTATCATCAAACTTTTTCGAACGACGGGCATGAAGATTCTTAGCTCGGGGCTGAGACTCGCTAAACTTGAAGTGGATCTCTGATAAAACAGCATATTGTAAACCTAAAAATAATTTTTGTAAAACATCATGAGTATCCGATCATGTACCTGTAGTTCATATCTGACCCACTTTCTACCGATTCGGCAGGAATTTGTCTTTTTTCGCAAGGGATAGACGGAAATGTTTGAGATCCTCCTTTTAGGACATTGTCGATGTAAGGTGGTCTAGTATTTTTGAAAAATATGATGGTACCATTTTGAATTAGCCATTTGGTGGTTGCTTCCCAAAACCATCCGTTTTTTGCACTCGGAAAATGGAAAACGGCTTTTTGGTGCGATGAAAAGGAAAACTTCCTCCTGAAATATTGTTCGCCATCCCATGATGTACATGTATGCACAATATGAACACATTATCACAAACTACGCCTTAGCCATAACATTGGTCATTCGACCTGAAAGCCAAGAAACCTCGAACGAGATAGGTCATTTTGTGAAGGTTTTTTTGAGACATAATCAATATACCAAGTTTGATATTTTTCTTTCTAACTATGTCACATAATATGACACCACGCGAAGGTTTCGTATTGTTTGGATCGTTTTTGAATTTCTAATGCCCGTTTTAAACTATATATAATGTTTTATGTTTCACTTAATTTTTGTTTATAAATATGTAATATTTGAGTGTAGATAGATAGATCTTATCTTTCTGCAAATTTTAATATATTATTTGTATTTTTTGAATTAGAATGATTTAGTTATGATTTTTTAAAAATTAATGAGGTAAAAGAAAAAATAGCTATGGCTAAAATTAAATGGAAAAATATCTGGAGGCCTACGCCGACGGCCTATCCGTCGGCACAAACCAAATAATTTTTTCCAAAGAGCTGTGCCGACGACCAGGCCATCGGCACAGCCTGGCTACCTAACGCCGTTTCTGTCGCCGTGTCTGAACTGGGGCTACGCCGAGGACTGTACCTACACCGAGGGCCACCATCAGCACAACCTCTCTACTATGCCGACGGCCACGCTACGCCGAGGGCTACCCTCGGTACCGTCATCTACGCCGACGGCCAGGCTGGTCTGCTGGTCCGGGGAGGCAGCTACGCCGATGGCCCCGACATTTGGCCGTCGGCGTAGCCGGCCGGCCTTCGTCGCATCAGTTCTTTCCTGTACTGATTTAGTGGTCGCACCAAACTTCAGCAACGCACGAACCAATTCGAGTTAAAATACAGTAGAGGAAGATGCACATACACGGGGCCTAGGAGCATGCGAAGTTGGGGAGCTAGAGAGGTACTGTACATGCATATCATCAGTCTCCATGTTCCTTGGTGTTGGCCGTAATGAACCGTTTCATGACCACCTCCATGTATCATCCCCAAGCATGGTAGCACGGAACAACAAGTAATGCATTGAGTAAATTGCAAAAACCACCACATTTGCATGAACAATGCAAAAAAAACTACCGGGATTGCACTGGACGCTCACAATGTTCGTTGGTGCTCGATTTGACAGCGGTAACCACGATCCTGGCAGAGGGGACCCACTGTCAGGGATGACATGGAAAAGGGAGACGGCTAGCAGCTGTCAACGGCTGTTAATGGCACGTGGGGGCCAGTGTCAACGCCAGTGTCTTAACCCTAGGTCGTTGTCTACAGCGGGTAGTTTCCGCTACTTCCCGCATGCGCTCCCTCCCCCAAGGCGTCTCCAAATCCTGGCAGCGGCATTGGCAACGTCGGCAGCCGTGGAAAGGAAGTGTGTGTCGGAGTGGGAGGCGACAGTTGCGGTGTTTTCACCGGGCTAGTGGACTTCGGGCCGGACGACGTAGAGTTCTACGGCTGCTCAGACCCTTCCGCACGACTTTGTTGTTACCGGCGGTGGTAGTGGCCAAGGTTTGGAAGGCCTGGATGATGAAAGACCATCGCTAGACCTCCTATCGTGGAGTAAGTCCTTCATCTCTATCCCTTCCCATCTCCCCCTATTTTTAGTAAGAGCATATCTCTCCAACTAGATTAGGTGTTTAGCTTTCGGATTTAGGGGAAGTAATAGTGTATTTATTATTTCCTATATTTTCTATAGCTTGAATGATGATATATGCGAGATTAGATTTAGCTTATATGACATAGACAGTTTGGAAAGAACCTTAGGGGAATCTTACATAGCCTATATGAATCTGTTAGCACTAATAGAGACATAGGGTTATGGTTTGAATGATTGCATGTATTATGTGAAGGAGGAGGGCACATCAAGGGCCGTGATGGAACTGATTGATTGCATGGCGAAGGTCCAAGATTTGATTAGGAAGTATGAGGATAAGAAGTGTGTTTCAATCACTGAAATCAAGGGTAGAGGTGGTCTTGGTTCATGCATTAATGCAGAGGTCGATGAAGAACATATTCTCATATCAGGGTAGGAGTGCTAGTTGTTTATTCAGTTGAGGTTTAAGGAGTTCTTTTCCAAAGCCAACAGAGTGTAGATTTTCATGTTATCTTTATTTACCCACTCAATAGAGAAACAACCTAATAGTGTGTGTTGGTACAGGGGAGGGACATCTGCTCACACAGTAGAGCAATATTCTAGTAGTGCCAATACATTCGGATATTATTTGTTTTATATATCATAGAATGAATCAGATGAAAATAGTGATTTTATTATTGAGTAAGAGAAGAAAAAAAAGATACCAAAAAACCCAAGGTCAACCAAAAGATATCACTATGAAGCTGACAATGACTACATGCCTGATTACTTGCTCTCATATAGTGAAGACACTGATAATTATGGATATTTGGGATCAGATGATGATGGTCACTTTGAGCCACTTGTATTTGTGCTGCCAAAGGAAGTGAAGAGTAGTGCAAAAAAGAAGGCCCATAGGATGTGATATGATGAGAACAAAGAGAATTCTGAAGAAAAAATGTATCTGAAAGTGTGCATTGTTGATGTTTACCAGTTTAGGAGAGCTCTATAGCAGCTGCACATAGCACAGTTGAAGAATCACTATTTAGACATGAACCACAAGGACAAAATTATATCCAAGTGAACGAAAAATGGTTGCCCATTTTACATGACTAGTTCACAAGTTCGAAATGGTTTTTTTTTGCTTAAGAAAGATGCACCTAGCGCACACATGTGCACAATCAGGGGAAGGTTGTGAAGTTAATGCCAAATGAGTTGCTAAAACTTGTGAGAACGCTATAAGAATTGATCCAACAACCAAAATTGACACTCTTATTGAAAATGCCAAATTGAAAGATGGTGTGGTTATGCCAAACACATTGGCATGTAGGGCTAAGAATGAGCAATCAAAGTGATTCTTGATGATCATGTCCTACAGTGTAAGAGGTTAAGAGATTATGTTCAAATATTTATTGATACAGACCCTTAGAGAAGATGCAACATAACAGCAAAGAACATTGCTGAGCATCCTATCAACAACCATAGATTCCATGGCTTGGTCATATTTGTCTAAATGAATCAATTCAAGGCTTCTTAAATGAAGGTGGACCATTTATTGGTGAGTTATTTGTACATATAGTTGGTTCTTTTAATACGGTGTTTGAGTGATTTAATCATTTAATGCATCTAATATATGTGTTGGCATGTTTTTTGTAGGTTTGGATGATTGCTTTGTTAAACTGACCACATAGAAGCAAATTTTGGTAGCCACGGGCAGGGATGGAAACAACAATATTTGTCCTATTGTCTTTGGACTTGTGGATAAAGAAGACAAATCTTGGTGGTGTTGGTTCTTGACACAACTCAAATATGCACTTGGATGGGAGTCGGGGAAGCTTGGGAACTACACAATCATCTGTGATACGCAAAAGGTATGAGTATCCTAACTAATTATTTATACATGTTAGAAATAATATAGGAAAATGTTAGACATCATGTAAAAGATTTGTACATGTTAGGAATAATATAAGAAAAATGTTAGATAAATTGTAAATGCTTTGAACTTGCTAGAAATAATATAGGAAAATTCTAAATGATTTGCACATGTTAGCTAATTCCTGCACATGTACTGAATTGATCATTGATATGAACATGGCTTGCAGAATGCAAATAACTCCATGTTTCCCAATTGTCGTTAAAGATATTTCCTTATACATATCTATGCAAACTTCCAAACTGCTCGTTTTGGAGGTGGAAAGTTGAAAAAACATATGGATAATGGTACATATTCCTACACAAATCATGAATTTGATGCAGCAATGGCTTTGATGTAAGAATAAATGAGGAACCATATGAGTAGCTTACCGAAAAGACATGTGGAGTGTTGGGCTAAGTAGGGAATGGATGATAATTGCAAAACTAACTCAATTGTGAAAAATATTAGTGAAGTTTTTAACAAGATGATTCTTCATGTTAGAGGAAAAATGAGTCAGGAAAAGGATTGAGGAGATCCGAACTAAGAAAATGACCAAGAATGAGAGTAAAAAAACTGGTGCAACAAATGCTAGGTGGTTTATCACACCTATTTACTTTGATCAGGTAGAAGATGCAAAGAAATGGTCTAGACCTTGCACTCCAAAGAAGACAGTAGGTGATATTTGGCAAGTCAATAGGTCCGAGGAAAGAGTGTATGTTGTTCACTTAGAAAATAGAACCTTTGGTTGCAGAAGATGATCCATGAGTGACCTTCCCTGCAACCATGTCATTTCTGCAATATACAAATCCAAACAGCAACCCGAGGATTGTTTGCATGATTTATTAAAACAGCAAGGTATTTGGAAGCCTCCAACTCTGTTGTATACCCTATTTTTGGTGAAGATTTGTGGACAAGTACTGCAACTCCTGACATTGAACCAACTATTTTTAGAGTTGACTGTTGGGTCCGCAGCATAGAAAACAAAAAAAATCCTACGGTGTGAACTACACGCCAAGATCTATCTACTAGGTACAAAGCAATGGGAGGACATACATCCAACGAGAACTTACCCTCGTAGACAACGAGCTTTGTTAATGAGTAGGAACTCGTGGTTGATGTAGTCGTACACTTGCCGATCTCAAGATCGTGAGGAAGTCCGAGCGCCACAACTCAGCAACGCATCCACTTTTCGCACACGTTCAAGCCACGGACAACCTCCACCTCCTCGCTCCAGCGATCCAGTGAGCAACAACTCCTTCCAGACGAAATGCCACCGGGAACATGTATCTCGCTAATCTGAGACCATGGGGAAATAATTCTAGAGGGGGAGAGAGATCCTTCACAAGGAGGTGTGAGGATGAAGGAGGGAATGGGTGGCCTTTTATAGGAGGAGGGGGGGTGCCCCCTCTCTCCATGGCCGACGCATGGGGGCGTGACCCCTCACCTCCCCTATTCATGTGGTGGTAACCCCTCCACATTAAAATGCCTCTTCACATTCCCTTTTAAAGTCTCCACTTTAAATGCATTAAATTCTCCAAATTTAATGCTCTATCATTTAATAAATCTCTTTTTATTAATTTATTCAGAATTTTGTTAATTATTTTAATTAACAAACATTCACATATAGCCCCTTGCAATATTTCAATATCACATGCAGAACCATCTTCTGCAATTTCACCCGAAACAATTTCCGGTTTCTATTGAAACAATTCTTGCGCTTTGCAATTCTTTCGTCTGAAACATATGTGCTCCAAAATGGTGTCCGGTAACTCTTAAGTGTGCCATCCTATGGTTCGCGAATAATGCAGACATGATCGAGACCCTTCTCCGATCAATAATCAGCAGCGGGACCTAGAGATCCGTACTGACTCCTACACATTCAACGATGACTTCTGTGATCGTGAGAACCTTTAACGCTTGTAACTAAATCCCTTTGTCTCTCGATATATTATATGTCCGAGATTCGATCATCGGTATCTCCATACCTAGTTTGATCTCGTTACCGACATGCACTCTTTTCTCGTTCCCGTGATATAACATTCTAGTGATCACATCACTTGCTTGGAAGCTATCCTAATGTGATATCACCGAGAGGGCCTAGAGTATATCTATCCGTCATCTGGGTTGACAAATTCCACTCTTGATCCATGAGCCTCAACATAACACCTTCTTAGTACTGAACCCATCTTTATAGTCACCCTGTTACGGTGTGACGTTTGATGTTATCAAGATACTCTTCCGGTGTCAGCAATTAACATGATCTTATGGTCTAAGGATAAAGATTACTTCGTATGATGTTATAGCAATATAAACATAATGACTTGATTGTAATGCTATACTTTGGATGAATGTTCATCACATCATTCCACCAATGGTGTGACCTTGTTATTAACAACATCCAATGTCCATGATCAGGAAACCTTGATCATCTTGTTAATCAACAAGCTAGTCTATAAGAGAGGCATGACTAGGAATCCTTTTTGTTTATTAAACACACATGTATTGATGTTTCCGAATCAATACAATTCTAGCATGTAAAATAAACATCTATCATGTATAAGGAATATATAATAACAACTTTATTATTGCCTCTCAGGGCATATTTCCTTCAGTCTACCACTTGCACTAGAGACAATAATCTAGTTCACATAGTGATAAATCTAACACCCATGGAGTTCTGGTGTTGATCATGTTTTGCCCTAGGGAGAACTTTAGTCAACGGATCTGCTACATTTAGGTCCGTGTGTACTTTACAAATCTTTATATCTCCATCCTTGACATGCTCGCGGATGGAGTGAAACCGGCGCTTAATATGTTTGGAATTCTTGTGAGACCTCGGTTCCTTTGCGTTGGCTATGGCTCCATTGTTGTCACAATAGATCACCATCGGGTCCAACGCACTGGGAACCACACCCGGTTCCATAATGAACTCTTTCATCCAAACTACTTCCTGCGCCGCTTCTGAAGCAGCAACATATTCCGCCTCCGTCGTTGATCCAGCCACCACAGGTTGTTTGGAACTCCTCCAACTAACTGCTGCTCCGTTCAAGAGAAATACGTATCCGGATTGAGACTTAGAGTCATCCGGATCAGTGTCAAAGCTAGCATCGACATAACACTTAGCGACTAGCTCTTCTTCACCTCCGTATATAAGAAACATATCCTTAATTCTTCTCAAGTACTTGAGGATGTTCTTTACCGCTATCCAGTGTTCCGAACCTAGATCATATTGGTACCTACTAGTCAAACTAATAGCATGTGCCACATCTGGTCATGTACATATCATGGCATACATAATAGAGTCTATGGCCGAGGCATAGGGGATCTTATCCATCATCTCTCTTTCTTCCGCCGTAGCCGGACTTTGAGACTTACTCAATGCCTTGCCTTGCAACATAGGTAAGAACCCCTTCTTACTTTCGTCCATATTAAACTTCTTTAATATCTTATCAAGGTATGTACTCTGCGATAGCCAATTAGGCGCCTTGATCTATCTCTATAGATTTTAATGCCTAATATATATGACGCTTCACCAAGGTCTTTCATTAAAAATTTGTTGTTTAGATAACTTTTAACACTGTTTAAAAGATCTATATCATTTCCAATCAATAATATGTCATCCACATATAATATCAGAAATGCCACATTGCTCCCACTCACTTTCTTGTAAATACAAGCCTCTCCATAAGTTTGGACAAATCCAAACTCTTTGATCACCTCATCAAAGCGGAGATTCCAACTTCGTGATGCTTGCTTTAGTCCATAGATGTATCGCTGAAGTTTGCATACCTTATTAGCATCCTTAGGATCAACAAAACCCTTAGGTTGTATCATATACAACTCTTCTTCAATCTTACCATTGAGGAACGCAGTTTTGACATCCATCTGCCATATTTCATAATCGAAATATGCAGCAATTGCTAACATAATCCTAACCGACTTAAGCATCGCTACGGGAGAGAATGTCTCATCGTAGTCAACTCCTTGAATTTTTCGAAACCCCTTTGCGACAAGTCGAGCCTTATAGATGGTCACATTACCATCAACATCAGTTTTTCTTTTGAAAATCCATTTATTCTCAACGGCCTTTCGGTCGTGAGGTAAGTCCACCAAGTTCCAAACTTGGTTCTCGTACATGGATTCCATCTCGGATTTCATGGCTTCTAGCCATTTGTTGGAATCCGGGCTCATCATCGCTTCTTCATACGTCGCAGGGTCATCCATTTCATCAACCATGAAATTCACAAGGATTGCCGTCAGGTTTAGGAGCTGCACGTGTCCTGCTTGACCTGCGAGGTTCGGTAGTGTCCTCTTTCGGAGTTTCATGATCATTATCATTAGCTCTCTCTTCATCAGGTGAAGTCAACTCCGAAAAAACTTCCAGTGCTGCACCACTCGCCATTCCATGAAGAGAAGGTTCAATAACCTCTTCGAGTTCTACCTTCCGACTACTCACACCTTTCGCGAGAAACTCCTTCTCAAGAAAGGATCTATTCTTGGCAACAAAAACCTTGCCCTCGGATCTGTGATAGAAGGTATACCCAATTGTTTCCTTAGGGTATCCTATGAAGACGCATTTTTTCGCTTTGGGTTCGAGTTTATCCGGTTGAAGTTTCTTCACATAAACATCGCATCCCCAAACCTTAAGAAATGACGGCTTAGGTTTGTTTCCAAACCATAATTCATACGGTGTCGTTTCAACGGATTTAGATGGTGCCCGATTTAAAGTGAATGCAGCTGTTTCCAGTGCATAACCCCAAAATGACAGAGGTAAGTCAGTCAGAGACATCATAGATCGAACTATATCCAATAAGGTACGATTACGATGTTCCGACACACCATTACGTTGTGGTGTTCCGGCAGGTGTGAGTTGTGAAACTATTCCACACTCTTTCATGCGTGTGCTAAACTCGTAACTTAGATACTCTCCTCCACGGTCAGACCGTAGAAATTTGATCTTTCTATTACGATGATTTTCCACTTCATTCTAAAATTCCTTGAACTTTTCAAAAGTTTTAGACTTGTGTTTCATCAAATAGATATACCCGTATCTACTCAAATCATCCGTGAAAGTAACAAAATAACGATATCCACCTCGCGCCGACACACTCATTGGTCCACACACATCAGTATGTATGATTTCCAATAGATCTTTCGCCCGTTCCATTGAACCGGAAAACGACGTTCTAGTCATGTTGCCTATAAGGCATGGCTCACATGTATCAAATGATTCAAAATCAAGTGATTCCAAAAGTCCATCAGAATGGAGTTTCTTCATGCGTTTAACGCCAATATGACCTAGATGGCAGTGTCACATATATGTAGACATATCATCATCAAGTTTAATCTTTTTAGCATTAACATTATGAATGTGCGTAATATTACTATCGAGATCCAACAGAAATAAACCATTCAACATAGGTGCATGACCATAAAAGATATCATTCTTATAAATCGAACAACCATTGTTTTCAGATTTAAAAGGAATGACCACTTTGCATCAAACACGATCTAGATACAATGTTCATGCTCAGTGCAGACACCAAATAACAATTATTTAGGTTTATAACTAATCCCGATGGCAAATGGAGAGGTAGCGTCCTGACGGCGATCACATCAACTCTTGATCCATTGCCGACCCGCATCCTGACCTCATCCCTTGTTAGTTGTCGCTTGTTCCGTAGCCCCTGAACCGAGTTACATATATTAGCAACCAATCCGGTACCAAATACCCAGGTGCTACTGCGAGTACTAGTCAAGTACACATCAATAACATGTATATCACATATACCTTTGTTTGCCTTGCTGGACTTCTTGTCCGCCAAATACTTGGGGCAGTTGCGCTTCCAATGGCCATTCCCCTTGCAATAGTAGCACTCGGTGTCAGACTTAGGGCTAGCCTGGGGTTTCTTTTCAGGCGTGGCAACAGACTTGCCACCCTTCTTTCCCTTATGCTTGCCTTCTTATCCTTCTTGAAACCGGTGGTCCTATTGATCATCAACACTTGATGTTCTTTCCTAATCTCCACTTCTGTAGTCTTAAGCATTGATAGAAGCTCGGGAAGAGACTTCTTCATGCCCTGCATATTATAGTTCATCACGAAGCTCTTGTAGCTAGGTGGCAGAGATTGGAGAACACGATGTATGCCTAAGTCAATGGGAATCGTTATTCCCAAGGACACAAGCTTATCGGCGTACCCAGACATTTTAAGTACGTGCTCACTAACGGAGTTGTTTTCCTCCATCATGCAGCTAAAGAACCTTTCTGTAGCATTATAACTCTCTACGACAACATGGGTATCGAAAATCATTTTCAATTCTCCTATGGTATCAAAGGCATTGCCATTTTCGAAACGCTTTCGAAGTTCTGGCTCTAGCCCATACAGTATGCCGCAATGAACTAAGTTGTGGTCCTCCTGACGAGTCACATAGACATTCTTTTCCTCGTCAGGGGCATCAGGAGCTGGTGGGCGGGCCTAGCGGCGCATCTAGTATATATTGCTTTTGTGCAGCAGTGAGGAGAATCCTCAAATTCATAGCCTAGTTTGTGAAGTTGCTACCATGCGCAGCAAGTTTCTCTTTCTCCATGAACACATTGAAATTAAAAGCAGGTGGTGCCATCTACAACATAATTTGTAAAGTTTATTTAGACTAAGTTTATGATAGATTGAGTTCAACTAATCCAAATTACTAATGAACTCCCACTCAAAAACGACATCCCTCGTGTCCTTTTGGTGATTACATGAACCAAATCCACTACACCAAGTCCGATCATCACGGGAGTTGATATAGCTTCAAAGGCGAGCATCTATATGGGCATCATATCAACCATATGACTCATGCTTAACCTTTCGGTCCGTGTTCCGAGGCCATGTCTGTACATGCTAGGCTCGCCAAGTAAGAACCTTAGTATTTGCGTGTGTAAAACTGTCTTACACCCGTTCCTATGAAAGCGTAGATTCGAGTACACCCGATCATCACGTGATGTCTCGAAACACGATCCATAGAACGGTGCATACTCAAGGAAGAACACATCTTTATCTTGATATCTAAATGAAGGATCATCTTATAATGCTACCAAACGCGCCAAACTAGCAGTATAAGATGCTAACATCTAATGTGTAAAGTGAGATGATATGGTCCATGCATTTGATCTCTATCACTTGCATCATGGTATGATCTCTATCATTCCTTTGTGTGTAACGCCAAGGTCTATGGAACTTACACGTTGACTGTGTTGTAAGAGTATCTACCATACATCTACTTACAACAATACCAAATCAATACACTAGCCCAGCAACGATCTAAACTAGACGCCTCTAATTTATCAATTGCAAGTTTTACGTGGCTTAGGGCTTTCGGAGATAGAACCGTTCTCACCTACGAATATGAACCACAACGAGGATAACTAAGTTATTAGCAACTCGTTGTAAATCAGATATTGACTATAGTAGGAGAGACAGACACCCGCCAGCCACTTATGCAAAACAAGTTGCATGTCGGTCGTGGAACCGGTCTCATGTATGATGACATGTAAGGTTGGTCCGGGCCGCTTCATCTCACTATGCCACCAATATCCAAAATACATAGAAGATGCAATAACATGATCATCATCGCCCACATATCAACATATGTGTACTACCCGTGCTAAGCACCTACGGATAGATCAGGCTCTAATACCACTGTTGGGTCCGCAACATAGAAAACAAAAAATTTCCTACGGTGTGAACTACATGCCAAGATCTATCTACTAGGTACAAAACAACGGGTGGACATACATCCAATGAGAACTTACCCTCATAGACAACGAGCTTTGTTAACGAGTAGGAACTCGTGGTTGATGTAGTCGTACACTTGCCGATCTCAAGATCGTGAGGAAGTCCGAGCGCTGCAACTCAGCAGCGCATCCGCACTCGCACACACGTTCAAGCCACCGGACAACCTCCAACTCCTCGCTCCAGCGATCCAGCGGAAGCAGCAACTCCTTCCAGACGAAATGCCACCGGGAACATGTATCTCGCAAATCCGAGACCATGGGGGAATAATTCTAGAGGGGGAGAGAGATCCTTCACAAGGAGGTGTGAGGATGAAGGAGGGAATGGGTGGCCTTTTATAGGAGGAGGGGGGTTCCCCCTCTCTCCATGGCCGGCGCATGGGGGTGACCCTCCTCCCCATTCATGTGGTGGTAACCCCTCCCCATTAAAATGCCTCTTCACATTCCCTTTTAAAGTCTCCACTTTAAATGCATTAAATTCTCCAAATTTAATGCTCTCTCATTTAATAAAACTCTTTTTATTAAATTTATTCAGAATTTTGTTAATTAATTTAATTAACAAACATTCACATATAGCCCCTTGCAATATTTCAATATCACATGCAGAACCATCTTCTGCAATTTCACCCGAAACAATTTCCGGTTTCTATTGAAACAATTCCTGCGCTTTGCAATTCTTTCGTCTAAAACATATGTGCTCCAAAATGGTGTCCGGTAACTCTTAAGTGTGCCACCCTACGGTTCGCGAATAATGCAGACATGATCGAGACCCTTCTCCGATCAATAATCAGCAGCGGGACTTGGAGATCCGTACTGACTCCTACACATTCAACGATGACTTCTGTGATCGTGAGAACCTTTAACGCTTGTAACTAAATTCCTTTATCTCTCGATATATTACATGTCCGAGATTGGATCATCGGTATCTCCATACCTAGTTTGATCTCGTTACCGACATGCACTCTTTTCTCGTTCCCGTGATATAACATTCTAGTGATCACATCACTTGCTTGCAAGCTATCCTAATGTGATATCACCGAGAGGGCCCAGAGTATATCTATCCGTCATCTGGATTGACAAATTCCACTCTTGATCCATGAGCCTCAACATAACACCTTCTTAGTACTGAACCCATCTTTATAGTCACCCTGTTACGGTGTGACGTTTGATGTTATCAAGATACTCTTCCGGTGTCAGCAATTAACATGATCTCATGGTCTAAGGATAAAGATTACTTCGTATGATGTTATAGCAATATAAACATAATAACTTGATCGTAATGCTATACTTCAGATGAATGTTCATCACATCATTCCACCAATGGTGTGACCTTGTTATTAACAACATCCAATGTCCATGATCAGGAAACCTTGATCATCTTGTTAATCAACAAGCTAGTCTATAAGAGAGGCATGACTAGGAACCCTTTTTGTTTATTAAACACACATGTATTGATGTTTCTGAATCAATACAATTCTAGCATGTAAAATAAACATCTATCATATATAAGGAATATATAATAACTTTATTATTGCCTCTCAGGGCATATTTCCTTCATTGACAAGGGCAAGAAAACAATACAAAATGAGGAAATGGAAGTTTGAACCACCACAACAAAGGTTTCTTCCAGAATTCGCATAATTGCATGCATCAACTACAATTTAGGTGGCCATAGGTACACTAACTCTAGGAAACCATCTCTGCAAATGAGGAAAAATCAGCACTAGTTAACTTGCACTTGTTACTCTTCATTAGATACAATTATATTTCATCTAATGCATTTGTTGTATTATTTGTCTTTAGGAAAGTAGACCTTCAGATCAAAGTGTAGGAACCATGCAGTCGCTTCAGCAGCAACGCATCCAACTTCATCCACATTAAGGCCTCCAATGCAAGCTATGAGAACACCTTCACCAAGACCAGCTACTACTGCAACACCTACACCAAGGCCAGTATCTTATGTAACACCTTCACCAAGGTTAGCTGCTACTTCTGCATCAACACCAACAAAAATAAGTGCACCTACTCCTCTCCAAGCACCAATGCTAGCCAAAAAAAAGTTGTTGCATCTGCACCTACTGCACCACCATCTCCGAGGGTTCCTGCTCCTATTGCACCACTATTTTCAAGATCAAGACCTTTCTCTGCACCAAGGAGTGTTTGTGCACCAGATGCATATGCTAGATCTGCATGACCTGGGACTAGTGGCAGAACAACCAAACTCACTCCAAAGATATAGGCCTACCTGACTACTAGGGAGCATAACAATTACAAGAAGTGATTGTTGTTTGTTTGAAACAATTTATGTGTGCCCCATACTTGGGCTTAGTCTGTTTGATACTATGTTATTTATAGTATTGTGTGTGTCAGTTTGTCCATCTGAAATTATGTTGTGTAAGAATGCTTGTCCTTCTGAAATTATGTGGAAGATTGTGATGTAAGACTATTTACTTTTAAGTGGACTCCTATTGTCTATGCCAATTTCTCTCATCCCAACATTTTTAGTGGACTCCTATTCTCTAGGAAATTTATGTAGTTTTTGTCCATGATTTTTAGTGTACTCTAGAAATTGTTTCTAATTTTTCCTTTATTTTTATGATTTTATAAGTGTAAAAAATGACCCTCGAGTGTTGTCGAGAACCCTTAAGGATAATTTTAAAGAATAAGATTAGTACTGTCGAGATCCCTCAAGGGTTGTCGAAAATCCTCAAGAGTAATTTAAAGTTTAATATTAGGGTTGTCACAGACCCTTGAGAGTAATTTTAAAGAATACTATTCGGCTTCGAGAACCCTCAAGGGTATTTAAAAAATAAGATTTATTTGTGTTGGCAATAACCCTCGAGGGTAGTTTTAAACAATAAGATTAAGGTTGTTGGGAACCCTCGAGGGTAATTTTGAAGAATAAGATTAGGGTTGTCAATAACCCTCGAGGGTAATTTTAAATAATAAATTTAGAAACAATTTGTAATGTCTTATATATTAATGGGAAAATCCTTAATCTGCAAACAATTTGTAATGCCTTATATAATCATGGAAAATCATAAAAAAATTATAAATAATTTGTAATACCTTATACAATCATGAAACAAATCATTAAAAATTTATAAACAATTTGTAGTGCCTTATAAATTAAAGGAAAAATACTTAAAAATTAGAAACAATTTGTAATGCCTTATAAATTAATGGAAAAATCTCTAAAAATCTAGATTTTTTTGTAATGCCTTATATGGTGATGAAAGAATCATACAACATCTAGAAACAATTTGTAATTCCTTATGGAATATGGGAAAATCAATATAAATCAGTATAAATCATTAAACGGGGATTTAGTGTTGTCAAAAGTAAACAATCAAGTGACAAAAGTTCAAACATAGCATTACGACAACAAATACACACATGGTTCAATACAATTCAACTAACATACGCCTAAAAAGCTAAATAGATAGAGTGCACTAATTGGTTCAACATTACTACATGCTAAACATTATAAATCACTCGTCACGGATTTTCTTGATTCTCCTCACCTTATCCTTGTTAGTCTTCCTTTCACCATTCCTTGCTTTTAGCAGATCAAAGAGAATATACTCAATCTTTTTCTTTTCCTCCTTAGGATCCCTTTCATCATCAAGCTTTTAGTTTTCCTCCTTCATAACCTCCCTTTCATGATCACATGTCTTTTGCTTGGCCTTCATTATCTCTGCTTGAGAGACCAACACTTGCTTCAACATAGCCATTTCATCCATCAACTTATTCCTTTGCTTCTTCATTTCAACCAACTCATCCTTAAGTATGCTCTCATTTTGATCATTTTCTTCCTTCATATTGGCTAAGTTTTTCTCCATCACTGTCTTCTCAGTTTCATTCATGAATTTCTTCACATCATTAAGCAAACTGAAGTAGTTCTTCTACATCATGTTCTTCTCTTCAATTAACTCATGCACTATCTTAGCATTATGAAGCATGTCATCTATTATTATTCTATTTCTCTCATCATACATGGCCTAGAGTCTCACTAGTGCATTTTGGAGTGGTTTTGGCATGTCTTCATCAAACCAGGACACAAATCCACAATTTATGACTCGCTAAAAGATAAATTGGAAAATAAAATGTTATCACAAATATAACACATTTTATATATCATACATGATGTTGTCAGAATATCCAGAAGCAATATAATAAGTAACTTAACTTAATTTAAATCTCTAGAAGCATTACAATCAAATTAACTAAATTTAAATCTATAGAAGCACTACAAGCCAATTTACCTGAACTATATAGTACACTAAACTAAACACTTGAATAATTCACGGAACCAAACAGTGGAGAACTCCAAATATAGAAATGAACTTAAAATTTGAATTGAGCACATTTAGAATCGGCACCCAGTGTTAATCCCCTTAAAATCTAGACATATGAGAGGCTCTAGCTGATGGACATGGCAAAGCACTCCATAATCCACTGCCAACCCTGCAAATGTAAGGTCTTCCATGGTATCCGGGGCATAATCCATGTCGATCAGGTCCTAGTAGACCCAACATTGAAAGAAAATCTAGGTAAATTGAGCTAAGTCGATGAAATAGAGAAGAATTTATAATTCCCGAATCAAAAACCCTAAGTTGAGTGGCTTACCCCAAGCAAAGACTGGCTCGACGAATAGTCGTTGTTTCAGCTGGGCATGGTGCGACAAACGATGATGGCTTGCACTGATGGCTTCAATGGCACCTTTGGCGCATCACCAGAGGCAACGACAACAAATGATGCAGTAGAAGTTGCTGGGGGCAACGACCTGGGGGGAAAGGGTTAGGACATGTGCGTTGATGGTGGGTCCCATGCTCTGTTAACGGCTTTCCGAGCCGGACGTCTCCCATTGCCACATCAGCCCTGATAGTGAGTCCCCTCTGTCAGAATCGTGGTTAACACGGCCAAATTTCAGCATTAGCGAATATTGCGAGCGTCTGGTGCAATCCTAGTGGATTTTTGAACTATTCGCGCAAATGTGCTGGGTTTTTGCAATTTATTCAATAAGTTATTTTGCCCTTCCTCTTCCATAGCGTTATCTCATGGCCAAAGTTGTTGTTCTCTTCTTGGAGCTCATTGTACTCATACTCCTTGGATACCGTACGTCCTGGCTGGTCATCCTTTTATGTGATCATATTTTTTATCTTATAGAAGTATATAAGTACATTCAACACCACAACACCATGGAAACGGCATACGGCATACGGCGTCGATGACTATCTCGAGCTTCCAAACAGACTGTGGCTTCTTGGAGCACACGTGACGTAAAAGTCGAGTCTCTCTGCTGTTAGTTTCCAGTTGTTTATGTTGTTGATCCTTGGTACCAAAAACCTTTGGACGTTAGGGAGCTTGAGGACATGAAGTTTCGGAGGAGTATGAGAGGTCACCCTACCCCCTCTATTCCGCATCCACTAGGAAATCGTCGGGAAAATACAATAAACATGGTGTGTTGTGTGTTGAGATGTTTGGCAAGATTTTCCTAATATACAATTTTTATATGACCTAGTATTTTTTTTTTTTTGCAAACTCTTGTGGTGTTATGGTCCAGTTATAGGTCGTGCTGCTGAGCCTCCCGTGCGTACATCCAAGAAGCCATGGGAATGCCCAAGTTAAGAAGGAAAAGCAGAGAATTTTGAAAAAATGAAGACATAGAGGCGTCGTGATTAATTGTTGCCAAATCTTTCCCCTAAGCAGAGATGCAGATCCGATGAACCTGCCAGCGAAGAATTAACCAGGGTGGACGGTCACAATTGGCAGTTAGTTCTGATATATGACTCCCCAGCTGTGCTGACGTGCTCCGCCTCGCGACAGTGTTCATTTCCAGTTTTACACCGCGACACATCCAGGGATATCGAACGGCCCGGATTCACGCTGGTATGCCCGGATTCGTTCAAAAGAACGAAGCCGCCACTGGTCGAAAATTGTACTAGTACTAGCATTCGAAAGCAGCCAGAGAACCAAAGCCGCCACTGTTTCTCTCTCTCGCCCCATCAATGTCGTCGTCGTCGAGCGAGGAGTTGGAACTGGTGCCGCTCGAGTCCATGCCGGGGTCGGACGTATGCCCGAGGATGTACCTCTCGTACGGTATCGCCACTCTCCAGGGCAGGTGCCCGGCGCTGACGGACGGCGTGACCGCCGTGCCGTCATTCACGCTGATGTCGCCGCTCATGGGCATGGACTACTTCGGGGTCTACGACAGCTCCTTCGGCGCCTACTCCGCGAAGCACCTGGCGGAGCGGCTGCACATCGCCGTCGCCATGGGGATCCATGACGAGCTGGTCGTCGAAACCCCGCGGTTCCTGCAATTCCCCGGCGACCTCGAGGGCTGGTGGAGGAAGACCTTCCTGGACGCGTTCCGCCTCGTGGACGACGAGCTGGTCGCCAGGGTCACGGGTGCCGGTGCCGTGGCCGACGGCTGCCCGGCTGTCGTCACGCTGGTCCTCAAAGACTACCTCGTTCTCGCCAGCCGCGGCGCTACCTGCAGGGCGGTGATCTACCGCGGCGAAGACGCCGTCCAGCTCACCTCGGAACGCAGGCCTGAGGTACCTTTTCTCTATTTCTCTACCGTATCAAGAATTCAGAGGCCAGATCTAGCTACTCTCCGTTGTGTTTTGATTTTCAAGTATTAAGCTACATGTGTTGTTGAAGATGAAATGGAAATTTTTCGTTTAGGGCATGATCTCATTTACACTTATCCCAATTCTTCAGAGAATTCTGTAAGGGTTCTTTCAAAATTCCCCATTACATATTTAGTTCGCTCATCATAAAATTTGGAGGCTAAGAAACATATTAGATGAAAATTTATGGAAATTTCTTTTGTACAACCTGAATGGCTAATGCCAATAAAAGGCTGCTCGTAGGTATTGTTTGCACGTTTGGAGGAAAAAACTAAATCATGCTTCTGCTGTGTGGCAAAAGAACCACATGACTAAGAGAGCAATGGAGTCATGCACAAACTTACTCAGAAAATCAGGAGGCTGCCATACAATAAATATGGAGATATTTGTTATATTCACCATATCTAAATATTGGATATTTTAAATTACTCTGATGCATTTATGAGTAAATGTGGAACATTAATTTACTGAGTCATGCATATTTGCACTTCACAATTTGAAAAAGTTTAAGGGGTGTGGAAACAAGTTTGTAGTTCTTCAAGCGTGAAAACTTAGAGAAATTTTGTTAAATAATTGCAGATTTCACCTTGCCATGCCCTCCGCGTAGCTAGCACTGAGCATCAAAATAAGATGAAAAAGCTAGACAAAATTGACTATGGAGGCCTATTTCTTAACTATTGTATTCTTGAAGAATATTCAGAATTTTGATATACTCTCTCCATCCTCAAATAAGTGACCTGGATTTGTCTAAATTCACATGTATCTAGATACTAAAACTTGTCTAGATGCATGCCAATTTTAACAAATCCAAGTCATTTATTTTAGGACAGAGGGAGTATGTGATAAGAATATTGAATAGATGGTTTGTGAGGTCAATGATTAGAGTTTTATTCCGATCAATACAATCATCTCGTTCAATACTAAAGAGTAGCCATACTATTTTGTGTAACAAATTGATGGAGGCCCTCAGTTTCTTCCATACTTATTTGTGCCGTTCAGCAACGTTGATAAAATTAGACTCTTTGCAGTTCTAAGTAGCTTTTATCGGCAGATCATATTTCATTGCACATAGAAATAAAATTAAAATTGTGTAATTAATTAAAATGATGCATGACATAAGCTTGTTGAGAGAATGGTGAGTATGAAAGTTCGTTTGTAACTGCTGCAGTATGTTAAAACCTTGTGTGGAACACCTGAGAGAGTGCGCTTATCTAGCTCTGCACACATTAATCTCATCTTCACATCATATCATTGTTGTGTTCCGTTTCATGACAAGGCTAAGATGCATGGTAGTGGCTGGTCTTGGTCCAGTTAATTATGCTTATAATTTCATGGAAGATGGAATCATGCATTAGGATCCGACAGGTTTTATTATTTGTACATCATTAAGGTATTTTAGTTTATGTTCAAATGTATATCTATAAACTCATTTTCAGCCATAATTATCATTGTTTAGGTATGACCATATATAGAATTCCTCATAATGAATGTTTACTTTGCTAGTTGTGTACTTACCCGAGTTTATGTCGAAAAGTAAATACTTACACAGTTCACAATGTACTTGTGCACAGCCATATAAGCAAACGGAGCAGCAGGACGTACAAGAAGCAGGAGATCATGGGGTGAAATCTACCGGCAACCTTGCAGATAATATGGCCACTTCTAGCGCTATATGTATGTCCAAACTACAACAATCATTCTCCCGTTTTTCAAAATCATATTTTTGCATGCCTTCCTATCACATCGTTTGGAAGAAACAAAACATTCTTTGAAATACTAAAGCATGGACTAATCTGTATGATTTTTGTAGAAAACTAACATGATTCTTACCCTCTTGTTTTCTTCGAGCAATTTGTATTTTTTCATTTGTGGCGTTTAAAAGAGTGCTTCTGAATCACGCATGTGTGTTTTGATTCCTACTCTCTCCGTTTCAAAATATAAGATGTTTTAGTATTTGTGAAGCAAATGTATCTAGACCGATCTAGGAGTACATGAGAATTCAAGCTACATGCATGACACACGTACATTTAGTAGTTTTATTCTTCTGTTTCAATCTGAATCATGTGTTCCAAACAAAGGCCAACATTTTTTCTTGCCTTCTAGTTTCTACCATGCTAAAGACTAATGAGATACACTTCCTGCGTAGTGTTCAGGCCGTATTTCCCAAAACCGGAGGTCCTGATAGTGGTGCGGGAGCCACGAGACAAGTTCCTGATCCTTGCCACCGCCGGGCTCTGGAACTACATCAGCCCAGCCCAGGCGTGCAGCTTCATCCAGAACAGGCTGCGCACGTCGCGGATCATCATGACATGGGAGAAGGCATTAGACGACATGGGCTCACCGACCATACTCGCAGAGGACTTGGCTAAGCTTGCGATCCGCAATGGCAGCCAAGGCAATGTGACCGTCGCCGTCATACTGTTCAAGAAATTTTGGGACGAACACTGTCCTTGAACTTCTAAGAAGTGATCTGCATTTTATTTGCTCGTCATTAGTTTTACCATCATGTGGTATAGAAACTTTTCTGTTGTCTTAAATGAATTGTTTCGAGGAATATGGAAACGGTCTGTTGGATTGCTTATGTATTTCAAGATGGATCATCGTTATGACTGTATTTGCTGAAAGGATGATTTTCTTTATGAGAATTGAATTGATTTAGTTGTTGAGAAGGTTCCTACATATTATATATCACATAATATCTGTTCTTTCATTTGTAGTATACTGTCGGAAATTATTACATATCAACATACATTTCTTCCACGAGGTGTGATCCCTTCTCGGCTAAATGCAAGCTCACCTAGCCAAGATACTGAAACCTTTTAATAAAAGGTTCTGTTGATGCAGAGAAAGGGGTCTAATTCACCATTTCGAAAAAAAAACTAGCCAAGATACAAAACATTGTTTAGAGAATCCAGACAAAAAATACATAGTATTGTATCTCTGTGGTTGATTTGTTTTGACAAAGCACATATATGCAATTTACCACCGTATAAAAAATTATGGTGTGCAATAAATAATTTTATTTGTCGTCCCACCAATCCTATGTGGCAACCAAGTGGCAAATTGACCAAGTTAGGAAAAGTCAAACAAAGTTCAAGCAACAAGTCAAAAGAGGAAGAAATATAAAATAAGACGCCAAGACATGAAATCACGAGCAAAGACGCCCACCAGTTGGAGTGATATGCCAGTCCACCATGTACCATACATCACACACCCCCCTCCTAGTTAACAATATAGACCACGGGCCGAAAATTAATTCAACTACACCTCCCACTTATATCAAAATTGGAACGGGTTCCATTCAGAGAGTTACAAGTCTTTGAACAATTCGCTTTTGCTCTTGATAAAACAAGTCAGCATCAATACCTACCACCTCGTGGGTAGCCTTAGTCATGTGTGATGAAAGGATATGCTATAAATAGCCCCCATGGACATGTACTCCATTCACTCTCACATGGATGAAATCAAGGGGGGTACTAGAGCTCCTACACTTTCTTCGGTGAGCCTAGCTAGGGTCAATCAAGGAAGTCTTGCACAACTTGGACCAAAGTAGAGATGAGTGTTTTGTAGTAGGCCTGAAGAAGTCTTGTACCCATCGAGCCTTCTACCAAGCGTCTCTTGACACCTTCATAACCTAGGACTAAGTCACGCTCCAACCAGGAGGGCAAGTCTATTAAAAATAACGTTGTGTCAAACATTGTTAGTGTATGGGACTCTACTCATATTTTGTTGTGACCACAAACAAAAATATGTTAGCTTTTGGTCGTTCTTTCTACACCAACAACAAATTACATGTATGATTTTCTACGAGATATTTCAAACAAATTATTTGGAGTATTTTACTACCTCCATCCCAAAGCTTAAGGCTTGTATTATTTTTAGAAAGTCAAACTATGTCAAGTTTGACCAAGTTTTTACCAAAAATCATTAACATCCAAAGTACATAATCAATATCATTAGATAGATAATGAAATATATTTTCTTATGTTATCTACATTTGTTGATAGATTCTTCTAGAAGTTTTGGTCAAACTTTACTTGGTTTGACTTTTCAAAAAAAAATATAAGATTTAAGTTTTGGGATGGAGGTAGTAGAAGCTAACATGGTGGTGCTACTTGGTACACGATAATTCGGCGGCATAGGAGCGTGGTGGGCCTTTCTCGGAGGGCGCAACGGTCGCGTGTCTTTGTCGGTGGTCGACCCGATGTTGTCGTGCCTTTCTTTCTTTCTTTTGCTTTCTTTTTTCTGTTCTCTTGTGCTTTTGCTTGTGCTGTTCGGCCCTAGCAGTATTCGGTACTTCCTCTGGACGTTGTGTTGTCTGGTCCAGCAGCGGTCTCAGCGGTTTGCTTTAATTATAAAACGGGGCGAAATCCCGTTCCGAGAGTTTCCAGCTGCCCCTCTTAATCCCCATGGCCTCCTCGCTTACTGGATTAGCAAGATATCCACTAAACAATTGTTAGAAACTATGATAAACATGGTGTGTCGTGTGCTTGAGATGTTTAAAGAGATTTTATGAATAAACAATATTTACATAACATCTTTTTAGGAATACTTGTGGTCCTACCACTACACAATATTGAATCAACAACAACAAAATTGCTGACTGACTGTCTCGCACTAGCATAAGGGCTTTCTCAACCAACATATTGTTTACCGAGATGGATATTTTTTCCTGACCGGCATTGTTTTGTCGATGAACGGTCTGACACCTATTGTTTTACTGACCACTGCCCATTGGTCCTCTCATGAAAGTTTTCCATCTTACTATTGGTCGGTGTTTATTTTGCTGACCAAGTATCAAAGGCCCTACCATGAACCTTCCCCTACCATCTGTCTGATATACATGCATATCCTCCAAAAAATCAATGGGGATTAGACACAACCAAACCAAAATCTCATGCATTACTGATTGTTCATCTGTTACAAAAGATGCATAGGATTGTTCAACTGATTACCGCATAATCAAGTTTACAAAAGATAGCTAACTGATCACCACATAGTCAGTTTACAAAATGATAGCTATGAATCCAATGAGAAATTATTCCAATACACAAAACATCCGATGATGCGAGACTCGCAGCTACTTGGTGAAATACATGGTGCGAGACAAGTTTTACATGATAATTCACTTTGAAGAGGATGCCTGCACAAACACGTCCAAATAGATGAGATTCTAATCTTCTTCAATTGAATTTTATCAAAGGACGCCACCTAGTTTAATGAAAGCACATGTTTTTTGTTATTGCTTTCAGCATAGCAGATCATAATGTAAACCAGTCCATATACAACAAATGATATATATTTGAGGACTTGGGGATAATCTAATGATAATACTCACATTGAGAACTAACATTCAGGTGTGTAAACTGAAAGTTCAGTCTGGGCTCAAACTAAATTTATAATATGCTTCCATAATTAGGTCCGCATGGTTACATGCTACTAGCTACTCTCTCCGTTTTAAAATATAAGATGTTTTAACTTTTATAAAACAAATGTATCTAGACATTTTTTACTGTGTAGATTCGTAGTGAACTTACACATTAAAAATCGTCTAGGTACATTTGTTTCACAAAAGTTAAAACATCTTATATTATAAAATAGAGAGAGTACAAGCCTGTAAGACAATATATAGTTTTTTTTTTTCTGAGAGAGACAATATATAGTTACACGTGCAGGGAGTACTTCATTTTTCATCACTAAGAAAAAATTGCATATGCAAGTCAAAAAATTGATATAGTAGTAGAAGTACTAGTATAGGACAATCTACTCCATCCTTTTGATAATATAAGATGTTTTAGAATTATGAAGGTAATGCATTTAGACGGCACTCTGAATCTACACACTAAAAGACGTCTAGATACATTACCTTTACAAAGCTAAAATATCTTATATTTTAAAATTGAGGGAGTATGAGTTTTGTAAATGATTATATCATGCGTCCGAATTTCGGTAACGGCACTACGGGGTATTGACATGCATACACATGACTTTCAGGGCAATTACAAAACAAATAAGATATGCTTCATTAAATTGGTTCAGTGACAATCGTACTCATGCAATTTACAAATAAGCTCTAGAATAGACGACCAACTATCAAAGCGGAGTTGGATGGTGACCAGCTACCAAAGCGAAGTTGGATGGCACACAAAAGTGAAAATGCATGCGTCCCCACTCCTCACAAAAGAATTGCACTTCAACTTATTTTTACTTTTTATTTAGGTAGATCATGGGCCAGCAGCTCGAGCAAATTAAATAGCATAATATGATACTTTCTCCGGTCTAAATTAATTAAATCAGATTTGTTTAGATTTGAATATATCTAGTACTAAAGCATGCTTAGATACATTTGAGTATCGACAACTCTGAGTTCATCAATGTGGATCAGGGGGAGTAAAAAAATAACCAGCAACGTGAGCGGCTACAATCCTCATGGTTTATGGCACTTTAGCACTGCATGTTCTTTAGTGTAAGAATACTGCGTGTATACTCATCCGAATGTACTACGTAAAAGATTAAAAGGAATACTTCAGCGGAGGGATAAGCTCCTGCCTTGTAGGGCTTCATGTAGGAAAATTGTCACAAGTCAACGTAGCAGAAATAACTGTACGGAGATGTGGATAAAACGCACATGCATGATAATAATTACGTTCCTAGATGGCCATGCAATGGACCTTGTGACTATATCGTAAATCATCATACACTGGTAGAAAAAGTTCTTTGGTCCAGCGCCCAAATTTCATTGGTCCCGGTTCGTTTCTTTAATCGGGATCAATGCCATGCACCGGTCCCGGTTCATGCTGCCTGGGCACTGGTCCCGGTTCGTGGTATGAACCGGGACCAATGCCACCGCGACGCACACGTGGCGCTCTGCGGAGCATTGGTCCCGGGTCATGCCACGAACCGGGACCAAAAACCCCGCAACGATCCGTAATCCGGGACAATCTAAATTAATTTGGGGTAGAAATTAATTCGAGGCACAAATTAATTCGAGTCAGAAATTGAAATGATCAGTATTTTTGAAAAAAACTTCCACAAATTAATCGAAACAAAGATCTAAATCGAGACATTTTATTAATTCGACCACAAATTCTTTCCAAACAAAGGTGCGACTTTACAAATTTTCCTAGTCGACAACACTTCCGCTGCCGCTGTCCTCCAAGCCGCCGGCTTCCTCGTCGTCGTCGGACGAAACCTCCACGATTTCGGCATTGTTGGGGAGACGGAGCTCCTCTGCAAGGCTAGCGGCGTCGATGGCGGTGTAGATAGTCCGTCCAGGGACGAACCAGAACATCTCCCGCCCTTCTCGGTTGCGGAGATCCGGGTGCACCACGCGTCCGTCCACAATGCGGTTGCCAAGCTTGGCCTTCCGCTCCTTCTTGAACAGCCGGGGCCAATACTCGCTGGCCGCCATGTACCGGGACAACGCCCTCTTCCACGCGGGCATTTGGCGGTGACGCTCCGCGATGACGCTCTCCATCTCGTTATTGGAGATATGCCCAAGAGGCAATAATAAAAGTGGTTATTATTATATCTTTGTGTTTATGATGAATGTTTACATCCCATGCTATAATTGTATTATAAGGAAACACTAATACATGTGTGTTTTGTAAACATAAAAGAGTCCCTAGTAATCCTCTTGTGGAACTAGCTTGTTGATTAAATGATGATCATGGTTTCCTGATCATGGACATTGGATGTCATTAATAACAAGATTATATCATTAGGAGAATGATGTGATGGACACACACCCATAGTAAGCGTAGCATAAGATCAAGTCATTAAGTTCGTATTGCTGTTAGCTTTCAAATGCATAGTAACCTAATCCTTCGACCATGAGGTTATGTTAATCACCATCACCGGATGGGTACTTTGATGACATCAAATACCGCTTCGTAACTGGGTGGTTATAAAGGTGTCATTGGGTATCCTGAAAGTATGTGTTGAAGCGTATGGACCAAGATTGGGATTTGTCCATCCATATGACGGATAAATATGCTCTGGGCCCTCTCGGTGGAATGTCATCTAGTTAGCTTGCAAGCATGTGACTAGGTCACAAGGGATGACATAACATGGAACGAGTAAAGAGTACTTATTAGTAACGAGGTAGAACTAGGTATGGAGATACCGACGATCAAACCTCGGATAAGTAGAATATCGCGTGACAAAGGGAATTGGTTTCGTATGTTAATGGTTCTATTGATCACGAAGTCATCGTTGAGTATGTGGGAGCCATTATGGATCTCCAGATCCCGCCGATGGTTATTGATCGGAGGTGTCCTCATCATGTCTGCATATTCACGAACCGTAGGGTGACACATAAGGTTCAAGTTGTTTAAGTAGATATGGAATATGCGTTGGAGACGAATGTTGTTGGAGTCTCGGATTGGATCCGGACATCACGAGGAGATCCGAATTGTCCGGGAATAAGATTCATATATTGGGGATCATTTTCTAAGTTAGGAAATGTTAGGAGTGTTTTATGGAGATTCTAGAAGGTTTGAATGTTCGGAAGGTTCTAGAAGATTTCTTGGAGTTTGCTTGAAAACCAAGAAAGGATCAAGGAGTCTTTGTGGGGCAAGACACGGATTCGTGGGAGGAGGATTCCTCCCCTCCCCTAATCCGTGGCCCAAGGAGGGAGGGGAGTCCTACTAGGACTCCCCCTCCCATGGCGCCTCCCTCCTTTAAATAGAGGGGAGGGGGCGCCACCCCCTAGACCTCTCCCATAACAAACCCTAGCCGCCGCCTCTCTCCTCCTTCTTCGCTCTGCTCCGGCTTAGGCTAAGCCCTGCAGAATTCTCTACTCCACCACCACCACCACACCGTCGTGCTGGGATTCCGTGGAAGATCTACCTCTGCTGCTCATTGGAGCAGGGAGAGGAAGGTGCCTTCGACTCATGCGTGTGACCGACTGCGGAAGCGCTGCCGGAACGCGGCGCCGGAAGGATCGTCCACACGATCTTGAGATCGGCAAGTGATCGACTACATCAACCCCGAGATCTAATCTCGTAACGCTTTTGGTTCTACAAGGGTTAGTACAGATCTATCTCGTTGCACATGTCTAATAGATTAGATCTTGTCTTTTATCTAGATTAGATCTGGGTTTTGTTCGTTCTTGCGGTAGAAATTTTTTATTTTCCATGCTACGAACCCATCAGTGGTATCGAGCCTTGTCTATCGTGAGATCTGTTGCACGAGTAGAACACAATGGTTTTGTGGGCGTTGGTGCTCGTGCCGTCTTTTGCTTTGTGTACTTTGCATCTTGCGGTATGGTGGGATAAAGCGGCTCGGGCTAACCTTACATGTCATCGCACATGAGACTTGCTCCACGCTTGACGTGTAACTTGCTTTGCACAAGTGGCTTTGCGGGTGTCTGTCTCTCCCATCATAGTATAGATCCAATTTACACTTTGCACTCGATAGCACTTGTATCAACATTGTGGTTCAGTTTCGTAGGTAAGATCCGTTCTTATTCGAAAGCCCCAAACCATGTAAAACATGCAAAAAAAATTAGAGGCGTCTAACTTGTTTTTGCAGGGGTTTTGTGATGTGATATGGCCATCATGTGATTGTGAATATATTTGATGTATGCAATGATCCTTGTTGTAATATGGCAACCGGTAGGAGCCTAATGGTTGTCTTTAATTCTGTTAAGACATGCGTGTTTATTCATCTTGTAATAGCTTTATTCTAAGTAGTTGTAATAGTTGCTGGTGATGATGGACAACCATGAAGCGGCGCCACTGACCTTGATGCAATGCTGGTGATGATGGAGATCATGTCCGTGCTTTGGAGATGAAGATCAAAGGCATAAGAAGAAAGGGCCATATCATATCACACTAATTATGAATTGCCTGTGATGTTAATCCTTTATGCATCTTGTATTGCTTAGATCGCGACAGTAGCATTATAAGATGATCCCTCTCACTAAATTTCAAGTAATAAAGTGTTCGTCCTTAGTTGGCACCATTGATAAGACTCGTCGTCTCGAAGCATCTCGTGATGATCGGATGTGATAGATTCTACGTGTGCATACAACGGGTGCAAGCCAGATTTGCACATGCGGAAACTGTTGGAGATATGCCCAAGAGGCAATAATAAAATGGTTATTATCATATCTTCATACTTATGATAAATGTTTACATACCATGCTATAATTGTATTAACCGGAAACATTAATACTTGTGTGATTTGTAAACTAAAATAAGAGTCCCTAGTAAAGCCTCTTGTTAAACTAGCTTGTTGGTTAATATATGATCATTGTTTCCTGATCATGAACATAGAGATGTTATTAACAACAGGGTCATATCATTAGGAGAATGATGTGATGGACATACTCCTATAGATAAGCGTAGCATAAAGATCAAGTCATTTCAATAGTTCAATTGCTATATGCTTTCTGATACATAGTAACCTAATTCCTTCGACCATGAGATCATGCATATCACCTTTACCGGATGGATGCTTTGATATCATCAAACACCACACCGTAACAGGGTGGCTATAAAGGTGGCATTGAGTGTTCGGAAAGTATTGGTTGAAACACATGGATCAAGAGTGGGATTTGTCCATCCACATGATGGATAGATATTCTCTGGGGCCTCTCGGTGAAATGTCATCCAATTAGCTTGCAAGCATGTGACTGGGTCACAAGGGATCACATATCACAGGAACGAGAAAAGAGTACTTATCGATGTGAGGTTGAACTAGGTATGCGGAGATACCGGCGATCATAACCTCGGATAAGTAACATATCGTGAGACAAAGGGAAATTGGTATCGTATGTAAGTGGTTCATTCGATCAAAGTAATCGTAGAAATATGTAGAGCCATATGAATTTCCAGATTCCTCTATTGGTTATTGTTCGGAGAAGTGTCTCGATCATGTCCGCATAATTCACGAACCGTAGGGAGACACATAAGGATTCGACGTTGTTTGAGTAGTTATGGTATTATGAGAAAGAGACCGAATGTTGTTGAGTCTCGGATGGGATCCAGGATATCACGAGGAGATCCGAATGGTCCGAGAATAAGATTCATATAAGGAAAGTCCGTTTGAGATGCGGAATGATTAGGTGTTTTCATGGGAACATTCTAGAAGGTCCCGGAATGTCCGGCACTCCGGAGGAAGGGTACATGAATGTGTCATTGTAAGTTGGAATGATTGCATCATGTACTAAGTGTTCTCGCTGTCCAAAATAAAGGGTTTATTTAAATCCTAAATTGAAAAGTCAAGCTAGTTTGAAAGTCAAGCAAGTTTTGGAAAGTGGAAAGAGGAGGAGAAGTGGAAACCGAGTTGGGGAGGATTCCTCCTCCCCAAGCAGCGCCCCACCTCAAGGCCGAGTTGGGAGGACTCCTCCTCCCTTGGCGACCAGCCCTCCCACCTATATAAGGAGGCGGGGCTCCCTCTAGCACACACAAGTTCCTATCTTCTACCTCCGGTTTAGAGCCGTTTTGGTTTAGAGCTTCTAATTGCTTTAGCCAGGTTTAGAGCCTTCTAATTGGTTTAGAGCCTTCTAATTGGTGTGTCTAATTACTAGACCACTAATAGCCTCTCTCATAAGCTCCACCATACTGCACCCGGCTTAAGAAGCCTGCGGGATCTCCCTCTACTTAGGTACCACGCCGTTGTCTTTGCCGAATCGCGAGGAAGAGTGCTACAACCTCCATTCTTTGGAACAAGGAGAGGAAGGTCTTCGTCGAGTACCGAGCGTGTGACCGATTGCGGGAGCGCTTAGGCGTGCGCTGGAAGGATCGTCTGTACGATCTTGAGATCGGAAGAATCGACTACATCACCCACGAGAATCGCTCTCGTTAACGCTTTGGAATCTTCGAGGTGAGTTCCTCTATCGACTCGTTGCTACAATCGAGTAGATAGATCTTGGCGTGTTGGTTTGTCTGCTAGAGAAAATTTTGTTTTCCATGCTACGAACCCCTACCGTGGTATCAGAGCCGTGTCTATATGTAGATCTGTTGCACGAGTAGAACACAATGGTCATTGTGGGCGTTGATGCTTTTATTATCGATTACTTCTTGTGTACTTTGCATCTTGCGGTATGTTGGGATGAAGCGGCCCGGGCTAACCTTACATGACATCGTTCATGAGACTTGCTCCACGCTTAACATGCAACTTGTATTGCATAAGTGGCTCTGGGTGCTGTTTCTCCTAGCATAGTTAAGATCCAATTTACAACGGGTAATCAACAATGCTAGTATCAATGTTGTGGTTCTTGTTAGTAAGTTAGAACGACACTTATTGAAAGCCCCAAACCACGTAAAATATGCAAAAGAAAGTAGAGGCGTCTAACTTTGTTTTGCGAGGGTGTCTTGATGATGTGATATGGCCATGATTGTGATTATATTTGATGTATGCAATGTTCCTTATTGTAAGTTGGCCGGCGGAAATATATGGTTGTCTTTAATTTTGTTAAGACCTGCATGTCTATTCAAAGTAGTTGTAATAGTTGAAGCTGGGCGACAACCATGAAGAAGCGTCATTGACCTTGATGCTATGCGGTGATGATGGAGATCATGTTCGTGCTTGAAGATGGAGATCGAAGCACAAAGAAAAAACCATATCATATCACATATTATGAATTGCCTGTGATGTTAATCCTTTATGCATCTTGTATTGCTTAGTAGGCAGCGGTAGCATTATAAGATGATCCCTCATGCACATAAATTTCAAGTTCTAAAGTGTTCACCCTTAGTATGCACCGTTGCCAAAGCTTGCGCTTGAAGCACCACGTGATGATCGGGTGTCTTTGATTCCAGGTGAATACAACGTAAGCAAGCCAGATTTGTTTATCACGGTAGCTAAGGTTTGATCTTACGAGCCTAGCATGTACGGACATGGTCTCGTGAACACGGATCACCAAAAGGTAAAGCATGAGTCATACAGTAGATATGATGAACATGTTGATTGTTAGCCATTGAAGCTACATCAACTCGTGATGATCGGTTTTGATGTGGTGGATTTGGTTCGTGTGATCACTAAAACAATGTGAGGGATATTGTTTTGAGTGGGAGTTCACCTAGATTAATTTAATTATTAATTAGAACTCAATTTATCATAAACTAAATCAAAGTGAAATTGCATAGTTGTTGTAGTCATTGGCATCCGTTTACCACCTTGCGCTTAGTTATAATTGAGATGATAGAACTATAGAATTCTGGTTAGTTACTTTCTGACTGGTATCGTATTGTATTGAAGTGTTAATCTAAAGTTTAAAAGTCCTATTGCAAACTTTCGAAGTTCAGTCACTCCATGAAGTTTAATAATTAGTATTAAATCAAGAGTAACAATTCCAAATGTTAGTATATAAGTATCATGTTTATCTCCATGATTCTTGATATTCAAAGGATTGTCTTAATATCAAGGTAATCTAGGATCTGAAAGAGTTGTTTCAGAAACCATGATGTGTGGAAGATATTGTGATATCTGAAATGAAGTTTTGGTTACAACATGATAGAGTATAATATGGCAAAAGTCATGTTCTCATATTTGATGAGAATTTGCAAAAGGTTGGAGACACTAGTTGTCCTAATCTTCCAAAAGGTTTTGGAAACAACATTATACTCACGATTCACCGTTATAAGCTAAAGTAGCTTGATCATGGATAAATCCTTGATGAAGGTGAATATTTGATGTAGGTAAAATGTTTACTACACCAAGAGATTACTAAAGAAAGGAATTTGAAAGAACACCAAACATTTGATAATGGTGATCTACTTCAAAGTGCAAGTCCAAAGACATTGGTATTTAACTATACACGCTTTGGACTATGTGTCATATATATGACTCCACTATTGATGTTGATAGATTCTTTCAAACAGAAAATCTTGAAGAGAATCTCATAAGTATATGGCAGAAAAGAAAAGACTAGAATTGTTCAGTTTAAGTATATAGATGATATACGTGTTATGGCTATATTCTTTGCTTATTAAACAATGTGGTTCTTAAGTATTTGATACTGAATTTGTTGGTATGAATCGTCATACGAAACAACACAATTCATGAACTACAATGGCCTAAGTAACTAGCAAAAGAATATGTGATGATGTTCATCGAAAACAAATAAAGGGTTATTGTGTTGTTCGTTAAACATCAAAGCTTGCCTTCAGGATTTGTTTTATCAGGTATTATGAGAACAAAAGGGTTGTTCAAATAATTGCCGTAATCCATAAAAGATGGATGATTCACAAATCTCGTTGGATAAATCACATCCATAAAACTAGTGCTAAAATTGTCGAAAGACAAATTGATTGAAAGATCACTTAGGAAGTGACATCGCCGTTTAAATTATATTGGAAAGAAAACATGAAGAAACTCCATGTGGATGGAATTTTGGAGTCTTTGGATTTTTGATCAAATGACGTTTGTGAAACTTTCCTAGAGATAATTAAAACTTCGTTCATAGGCCAAAAGGGAATGAATGACTAGCTTATTGGAACTTGTGCATATTGTTGTACGAACTCCATTATGTGTAGTCAAGAGCGATGGATTTCAACTTCATATGCTTTCTCCGAAAATTTGAGTGAATATATGAATATTTACTTAATAAGGATGAAGTATGAAATATTTGAAAAGTTCAAAAGACTTTCAAGATGAAGTGCAAAATCATTGTAACAAGAATATGAATAGTTTATGATAAGATCATAAAGGAAGATATTTGAATTACAAGTTTAGCATAATACCTAAGATTTAAGGAATCGTTCTGTGGATTTGCATTTCCCGAAACACCATAAGAGTATGGAGCGTTCGAGATATGTAATTGAACCTTGTTTGACATGGTAAGATCAAAGGTATAATTCATAAAACTGCCATTATATTTTAAAGATTAAAAGCTTTAGAGATTACCGTTTTCCACTAAAAGAGCTCCATCATAATCCGCTGAAATGACACCATATAAGGTTATGGTTTGGGATAAAACCCAAGTAGTCCTTTCTTAAAACATTGGTATGCTATGCATAAGAAAGATGTGTGCAACCAAAGTCGGATAAACCTGTCTTTGTATAAATGTTAAGTATTCCTCCATAAACACCGGAGTCAAAAGTGTTTGTCGCTTAGAACGTCAAGTTTCTTTGAGAAGGAATTTTTCGTGAAAAGTTAAGTGGGAGGACAATAGAACTTTGATAAGGTTAAAGGAACCTTAGCTATATGTGCAAAGTTGCGCAGCACCGAAAAGTGTTCCGGAGGCAGCAACAATGCTCATGACTCACGTGCCTCAAAGGTTGTGGTCACGGAGGTCTAAGTTTCTATTGAAACAAGTAGGTCGGATGAACAATCAAATATCAAGATTTGAGGGTTGAATCATTATTTGAGAATAATGAACCTACTACATGCAAAGAAGCGATGATGGGCCCTGACTCCGTCTAATGGCTTGAAGCCATAAAATCCGTGATAGTTCCATACACGAGAAATCAAGTTTTGAACTTGAAGGACCCTCGAGAAAGGTGTAAGACCTTATAGTTGTGTTTGGATCTATAAAGAAATAGACATGGATGAAATAGTCGACATGTTGGGAAAAAAGTTCTCAACAATGTTCAAAGGTTGACTGTGACAAGATTTGATCTGTCATAGTGATATTTAGTCTAGATGGATTAATGTAGCAACCACTACATATAATTTTGTTATATGGTAGTTGAATAAACAAAACAAGTTCTTCTAATAGAATCGTTACCTAGGACATGTGCATAACACGGTCCATAGGGTTTTGTTAATTCAAAGGATGCTAAGAGCATATGCAAACTTCAATGGTTAAAGTGAGCATCGCGGAGTTGGAATCTTCACTGTGATGAAACTGTTAAAGGAGTTTAAAAGTTCATTAGAGACAATGAAGATGCTTGCATTTGCAAGAAATTAAGTGGGAGCGCTAAAGACATATTTCTAATACATTATGTGGAGTACATATTGTTGATTAGAAATGATGTATCTTTTATTAACACATATTAAGAATTTCATCCTGATGAAAGACTTAGGCAAAACCCAAATATTTGGCATCAATAGACGCTAATATGGTTGTGCCAGAAGTACATAGACGAGATATTGAATGAATTCAATATAGAAACTACAAGAAAGGTTCTTGTCGCACAGAAAGGATTGAAAGAGTTCAATGTTGATGATATATTCAAGTGTATTGACATTTGGTAAGTGAAACAAAGATTCAAGTATAGATTGATACTTGATGTATGAAATCACAAAGAGTATTTATATCAATCATCTTTGTGATATGTACAAATCCAGATATGTCCTATGCTCTAAATGTTGTGAGCATATACCAGAATGATTTGTAAGATGATCATTGGACGATAGTAAGGATATTCTTATGATCTTTTGGAAGAACTAAGAGTATATTATTTGTAGAAGTGACAAATAGATGGTTAGTTCATTGTAAAAGTACTACATTGATACTAGTTTTGTCACAAAGTACAAATTAAGTTTATCTCAATCTAAATTAAGGGTGGCACAATATAATGGAAAGTGAGTTCCATAATGGATTTGGATGAGTTCCAAAGTTAAGACATTGTGAGATACTACAACAAAAGGCTAAGTATATGACCGCTGTTATAGCAGCAAAAGAGGGCATTTGTGTCAAGTAGTTTGTTATCAAACTAGGTGTAGTTCACAGGATAATACTATGAAGATATATTATGCGACAATATTGTCAACATGTTTTAACCCCAAAGAACTAAAGGTCACGAAAGACCAAATTTATACAAAGCCATCTCATTAGAGAATGAGTGATGCGTAGAGGCGCAAAGACATGCAATTACACGGACCTGGAAGTGTCAGATCCGGAGATCAGTTGACCACTAGCAATCGTGTACATACAACACCGGAAAGCCATAGGTGTTGAAAACACAAAGGTTTGAAACTAGATTATTGACTCTAGTGCAAGTGGGAGACTGTTGGAGATATGCCCAAGAGGCAATAATAAAATGGTTATTATCATATCTTCATACTTATGATAAATGTTTACATACCATGCTATAATTGTATTAACCGGAAACATTAATACTTGTGTGATTTGTAAACTAAAATAAGAGTCCCTAGTAAAGCCTCTTGTTAAACTAGCTTGTTGGTTAATATATGATCATTGTTTCCTGATCATGAACATAGAGATGTTATTAACAACAGGGTCATATCATTAGGAGAATGATGTGATGGACATACTCCTATAGATAAGCGTAGCATAAAGATCAAGTCATTTCAATAGTTCAATTGCTATATGCTTTCTGATACATAGTAACCTAATTCCTTCGACCATGAGATCATGCATATCACCTTTACCGGATGGATGCTTTGATATCATCAAACACCACACCGTAACAGGGTGGCTATAAAGGTGGCATTGAGTGTTCGGAAAGTATTGGTTGAAACACATGGATCAAGAGTGGGATTTGTCCATCCACATGACGGATAGATATTCTCTGGGCCCTCTCGGTGAAATGTCATCCAATTAGCTTGCAAGCATGTGACTGGGTCACAAGGGATCACATATCACAGGAACGAAAAGAGTACTTATCGATGCTTGAGGTTGAACTAGGTATGCGAGATACCGATGATCATAACCTCGGATAAGTAACATATCGTGAGACAAAGGGAAATTGGTATCGTATGTAAGTGGTTCATTCGATCGCAAAGTAATCGAGAAATATGTAGGAGCCATATGAATTTCCAGATTCCTCTATTGGTTATTGTTCGAGAAGTGTCTCGATCATGTCCGCATAATTCACGAACCGTAGGGAGACACATAAGGATTCGACGTTGTTTGAGTAGTTATGGTATTATGAGAAAGAGACCGAATGTTGTTCGAGTCTCGGATGGGATCCAGGATATCACGAGGACATCCGGAATGGTCCGAGAATAAGATTCATATAAGGAAAGTCCCGTTTGAGATGCGGAATGATTAGGTGTTTTCATCGGGAACATTCTAGAAGGTCCCGGAATGTCCGCACTCCGGAGGGAAGGGTACATGAATGTGTCATTGTAAGTTGGAATGATTGCATCATGTACTAAGTGTTCTCGCTGTCCAAAATAAAGGGTTTATTTAAATCCTAAATTGAAAAGTCAAGCGGCTAGTTTGAAAGTCAAGCAACAAGTTTTGGAAAGTGGAAAGAGGAGGAGAAGTGGAAACGAGTTGGGGAGGATTCCTCCTCCCCAAGCGCCCACCTCAAGGCCGAGTTGGGAGGGACTCCACTCCCTCCCTTGGCGGACAGCCTCCCACCTATATAAGGAGGGGCAGGGCTCCCTCCTAGCACACACAAGTTCCTATCTTCTACCTCCGGTTTAGAGCCGTTTTGGTTTAGAGCTTCTAATTGCTTTAGCCAGCGGTTTAGAGCCTTCTAATTGGTTTAGAGCCTTCTAATTGGTGTGTCTAATTACTAGACCACTAATAGCCTCTCTCATAAGCTCCACCATACTACTTGGCTTAAGGCGAAGCCTGGGATCTCCCCTCTACTTCGGTACCACGCCGTTGTTGTCTGCGGAATCGCGAGAGAGTGCTACAACCTCCATTTTCTGGAACAAGGAGAGGAAGGTCTTCGTCAGTACCGAACGTGTGACCGATTGCGGAGCGCTGCTGAACGTGGCGCTGGAAGGATCGTCTCTGGCGATCTTGAGATCGGAAAGAGTACGACTACATCACCCACGAGAATCTGCTCTCGTTAACCGCTTTGGAATCTTCGAGGGTGAGTTCCTCTATCGACTCGTTGCTACAATCTAGTAGATAGATCTTGGCTTGTTTGTTTGTATGCGATAGAAAAATTTTGTTTTCCATGCTACGAACCCCTACAGAAACTAAGGTTAATCTTGACGAGCCTAGCATGTACAGACATGGTCTCGGAACACAGAATACCGAAAGATAGAGCACGAGTCATATAAGTGATATGATGAACAAGAAGATTGTTCGCCGATGAAACTACATCTTCTCTCGTGAAGATCGGACTTGGTGTAGTGGACTTGGTTCGTGTAATCACTAAGACAATGTGAGGGATGTTGTTTTGAGTGGGAGTTCACCTAGTTAATTTATGAATTAAAATTGAACTCTATTTATCATAAACTTAGTCTAAACTACTTGCAAATTTGTTGTAGATTATGGCGTATCTCTCCATCAATTTCAATGCGTTCCTAGAGAAAGAAAAACTTAAGAACAATGGAAGCAACTTCACGAACTGGCTCTGTGGTCTGAAGATTGTCCTCAGGGCTGGTCAGATGACCTATGTGCTCGAAGCACCGCTAGGTGACCCACCTGCAGATGATGCCATCGATGACGTAAAGAATGTTTACGCCACTCGGAAAAATCATTACTCCACAGTTCAGTGTGACATCCTGTACGATTTAGAAATGAAGCTCCAGAAGCGTTTTGAGCACCACGACCTATTCGAGATCATTAAGGAGCTCAAGCTCATTTTTGAGACTCACGCGGCTGAGGAGAGCTATGAGGCCTCCGAAAAGTTCTTTACCTGCAAGATGGAAGAGGGTAGCTCCGTTAACGAGCACGTGCTCACCATGTCTGGGCACGCAAACAAGCTCTAAGAGTTGGGGATAACGATTCCTAATGAGTTAGGGATTCACCGTGTCCTCCAATCACTGCCACCGAGTTATAAGAACTTTGTGATGAACTACAATATGCACTGCACGAACAAGACGTTGCCTGAACTATCGTCCATGCTGAAAATTGCTGAAGTGAAGATCAAGAAGGAGCACCAAGTGTTGATGGTCAATAAGACCACCAATTTCAAGAAACAGGGCAAGCCTAAGAAAAAGGGCAACTTAAAAAAGGACGGCAAGAAAGCTGCCGCACTTGCTAAGAAGCCCAAGGCTGGTCCTAAACCTGAAACTGAATGCTTCTACTGCAAGGGTGCTGGTCACTGGAAGCGTAACTGCCCCAAGTACCTGGCAGATCTGAAGAATGGCAACATCAAGAAGAAAGGTATATTCGATATACATGTTATTGATGTGTATCTTACTAGTAATCGTAGTAGTGCCTGGGTATTTGATACTAGTTCGGTTTCTCATATTTGTAACTCGAAACATGAGCTGCGGAATAAACGAAGACTGGCAAGAGACGAGGTGACGATGCGCGTTGGAAATGGCTCCAAGGTTGATGTGATCGCCGTCGGCACGCTCCCTCTACATCTACCTTCGGGATTAGTTTTAAATTAAATAATTGTTATTTGGTGCCTGCGTTAAGCATGAACATTATATCTGGATCTTGTTTATTGCGAGACGGTTACTCTTTTAAGTCTGAGAATAAAGGTTGTTCGATTTATATGAGTAATATCTTTTATGGTAATGCACCTGAGATAAATGGTTTATTCTTATTGAATCTCGATAGTAGTGATGCACATGTTCACAACATAGATGCTAAACGAATAAAATTGAATGATAATTCTACATACATGTGGCATTGTCGTCTTGGTCACATTGGAGTGAAGCGTATGAAGAAACTCCATTCTGATGGACTTCTTGAATCACTTGAAAGATGCGAAGCATGTCTAATGGGAAAAATGACTAAGACTCCATTCTCTGGAATAATGGAGCGAGCTCTGAGACTTATTGGAAATAATACATACCGATGTGTGCGGTCCAATGAGTGTAGCGTCGCGTGGTGGATATCGTTATGTTCTCACTTTCACGGATGACTTAAGTAGATATGGGTATGTCTACTTTATGAAACATAAGTCCGAAACTTTCTAGAAGTTTAAGGAATTTCAAAGTGAAGTGGAAAATCATTGTAACAAGAAGATTAAGTTTCGCGTTACATGGAGGTGAATATCTGAGTTATGAGTTTGGCATGCATTTAAAGAAATGTGGAATACTTTCGCAGTTGATACCGCCAGGAACACCACAGCGTAATGGTGTGTCCGAACGTCGTAATCGAACTCTCTTAGATATGGTTCGGTCTATGATGTCTCTTACAGATTTACCGCTATCGTTTTGGGGCTATGCATTAGAGACAGCCGCATTCACTTTAAATAGGGCACCATCTAAATCCGTTGAAACGACACCGTACAAATTGTGGTTTGGTAAGAAACCTAAGTTGTCGTTCCTTAAAGTTTGGGGTTGCGAAGCGTATGTAAAGAAGTTACAACCTGATAAGCTTGAACCCAAAGTGGAGAAATGCGTCTTCATAGGATACCCTAAAGAAACAATTGGGTATACCTTCTATCATAGATACGAAGGCAAAGTTTTCGTTGCCAAGAATGGATCCTTTCTTGAGAAGGAGTTTCTCTTGAAAGAAGTGACTGGAAGGAAAGTAGAACTCGACGAGGTTATTGAACCTTCTCTCGAAGTTGAGAGTAGCGCGGCACCGGAAGATGTTTTTGTGCCGCCTGCACCAATTGGAGAGGAAGCTCATGATGGTGATCATGAAACTTGACGAAGTTCTTCTTGAACCTCGCAGGTCAACGAGGGTTCGTACCACTCCTGAGTGGTATGACTCTGCCTTGAACGTCAGGTTGGTAGACAACACTGATGACCCTGCGACGTATGAAGAAGCTATGGTGAGCCCAGATTCCGACAAATGGCTAGAAGCCATGAAATCCGAAATGGGATCCATGTACGAAAACCGAGTATGGACTTTGGTGGACTTATCGGATGGCCGTAAGGCTGTCGAGAACAAATAGATTTTCAAAAGAAAAACAGATGCTGATGGTAATGTTACCGTCTATAAAGATCGACTTGTCGCGAAAGGGTTCCGACAAATTCAAGGAGTTGACTACGATGAGACTTTCTCACCAGTAGCGAAGCTAAAGTCTGTGAGGATTTTGTTAGCAATTGCTGCATATTTCGATTATGAAATTTGGCAAATGGATGTCAAAACGGCATTCCTTAATGGTGACATTGAGGAAGAGTTGTATATGGTACAACCCAAGGGTTTTGTCGATCCTAGTGATGCTGACAAGGTATGCAAACTTCAGCGCTCCATTTATGGACTGAAGCAAGCATCCCGGAGTTAGAATCAACGTTTTGATAAAGTAATCAAAAACTTTGGATTTATACAAACTTATGGAGAAGCTTGTATTTACAAGAAAGTGAGTGGGAGCTCTGTAGCATTCCTAGTACTATATGTAGATGACATATTGTTGATTAGGAATGATATAGAACTTCTTAATAGCGTCAAAACCTATTTGAATAATAGTTTTTCAATGAAGGATCTTGGCGAAGCGGCATATATTCTAGGCATCAAGATTTATAGAGATAGATCAAGACGCCTAATAGCGCTTTCACAAAGTACATACTTAGACAAAGTTCTAAAGAAATTTAGAATGGAAGAGAGCAAGAAAGGGTTCGTGCCCATGTTGTTAGGTAAAACCTTGAGTAAGACTCAAAGTCCGGCTACGGCAGAAGATAGAGAAAAGATGAATAATATTCCCTATGCCTTGGCCATATGTTCTATCATGTATGCCATGCTGTGTACAAGAGTGGATATAGCACATGCTGTTAGTTTGACTAGCAGATATCAAAGTGATCCTGGAATGAAACACTGGACAACGGTCAAGAATATCCTAAAGTACCTGAATAGGACTAAGGATATGGTTCTTTCTTATGGAGGTGATGAACAGCTTGTTGTAAACGGTTACACTGATGCTAGTTGGAACACCGATCCAGATGACTCGAAGTCACAAATCGGATAATTTATTTTGAATGGTGCTACAGTGAGCTGGAGGAGTGCCAAGCAAAGTGTTGTGGCGAAATCTTCAACTGAATCGGAATACATAGCTGCTTCGGAGGCTGCACAAGAAGCCATATGGATGAAGGAGTTCATTACTGAACTTGGCGTGGTTCCCAATGCGTTGGACCGATGGCCATCTACTGTGACAACACAGGTGCCATAGCTAATGCACAGGAGCCAAGGTCACATAGCAAGCTGAAGTACATCAAGCTATGTTTCCATGCTATTCGCGAGTATGTCCGAGATGGTGACATAAAGATTTGCAAAGTACACACTGATCTGAATGTGGCAGATCCGTTGACTAAACCTCTCCCTAGAGCAAAGCATGACCAACACCAGAACGCCATGGGTGTTAGGTATATTACCATGTAATCTAGATTATTGACTCTAGTGCAAGTGGGAGACTGTTGGAGATATGCCCAAGAGGCAATAATAAAAGTGGTTATTATTATATCCTTGTGTTTATGATGAATGTTTACATCCCATGCTATACTTGTATTATAAGGAAACACTAATACATGTGTCTTTTGTAAACATAAAAGAGTCCCTAGTAAGCCTCTTGTGGAACTAGCTTGTTGATTAAATGATGATCATGGTTTCCTGATCATGGACATTGTATGTCATTAATAACAAGATTATATCATTAGGAGAATGATGTGATGGACACACACCCATAGTAAGCGTAGCATAAGATCAAGTCATTAAGTTCGTATTGCTGTTAGCTTTCAAATGCATAGTAACCTAATCCTTCGACCATGAGGTTATGTTAATCACCATCACCGGATGGGTACTTTGATGATATCAAACACCGCTTCGTAACTTGGTGGTTATAAAGGTGTCATTGCGTATTCTGAAAGTATGTGTTGAAGCGCATGGACCAAGATTGGGATTTGTCCATCCATATGACGGATAGATATGCTCTGGGCTCTCTCGGTGGAATGTCATCTAGTTAGCTTGCAAGCATGTGACTAGGTCACAAGGGATGACATAACATGGAACGAGTAAAGAGTACTTATTAGTAACGAGGTAGAACTAGGTATGGAGATACCGACGATCAAACCTCGGATAAGTAGAATATCGCGTGACAAAGGGAATTGGTTTCGTATGTTAATGGTTCTATTGATCAAGAAGTCATCGTTGAGTATGTGGGAGCCATTATGGATCTCCAGATCCCGCTGATGATTATTGATCGGAGAGGTGTCTTCATCATGTATGCATATTCACGAACCGTAGGGTGACACACTTAAGGTTCGAAGTTGTTTTAAGTAGATATGGAATATGCGTTGGAGACCGAATGTTGTTCGGAGTCTCGGATTGGATCCGGGACATCACGAGGAGATCCGGAATTGTCCGGAGAATAAGATTCATATATTGGGGATCATTTTCTAGGTTAGGAAATGTTCCGGAGTGTTTGTATGGAGATTCTAGAAGGTTTCGGAATGTTCTGGAAGGTTCTAGAAGATTTCTTGGAGTTTGCTTGAAAACCAAGAAAGGATCAAGGAGTCTTTGTGGGGCAAGACACGGATTCGTGGGGGAGGAGGATTCCTCCCCCTCCCAATCCACTGCCCAGGAGGGAGGGAGTCCTACTGGGACTCCCCCTCCATGGCGCTCCCTCCTTTAAATAGAGGGGCGCCACCCCTGACCTCTCCCATAACAAACCCTAGCCACCGCCTCTCTCCTCCTCCTTCGCTCTGCTTGGCTTAGGCGAAGCCTGCAATTCTCTACTCCACCACCACACCGTCAGGTCTTTGGGATTCCGTGGAGAAGATCTACTACCTTCAGCTCATTGGAGCAGGAGAGGAAGGTCTGCCGACTCCATGCGTGTGACCGATTGAAGCTGGCCGCCGGAGCGGCGCCGGAAGGATCGTCCACACGATCTTGAGATCGGCAAGTGATCGACTACATCAACCCCGAGATCTTATCTCGTAACGCTTTCGGTTCTATGAGGGTTAGTACAGATCTATCTCGTTGCACATGTCTAATAGATTAGATCTTGGCTTTTATCTAGATTAGATCTGGGTTTTGTTCATTCTTGCGGTAGAAAATTTTTGTTTTCCATGCTACGAACCCATCACTCGTATCCGCCGGGGACGAGGAGCGGAGCCACCAGCACACCCGCCTCGCTGATGCGCCATCCGGCAGGCACCGTCGCGCGTGGCAGCGCGAGGATGCCGTAGTACGCAAACATCGCCGCCTCGTAGAAGTTGAGCGTGGGCACCTCCATGGCGGCGCGGTGGAGATTGGAGAGGGAGGGGGCGAGACGACGGCACGGTGGAGAGGTGCATAGAGGCCGAGGCGATGGCGAAAGGGGTGGGTGGAGATCGACTGCAGAGAGGCCGAAGCGATGGCGAAAGCGACGCGCTGGGGCCTCATATTTATATACGGGGACGACGAAGCGACGGTGGGCATTGGTCCCGGTTAATGCCACGAACCGGGACCAAAGCCCCTCCCGCGCGACACGTGGTGGCCCAGCAACCACCAGTCATTGGTCCGGGGTGGTGCCATTAACCGAGACCAATGACTGGGTGAAAGCGATCACAGGAAAACCCTCCCCTGGCTATATATAAGCCCAGCCCTTTGCCTCTTGCCACCAAATTTTGCTGGATTGTGTGTGAGGTGTGGGCGCTAGTTTTTTTTCCTTTGATTGCACACAAGGTGTTCGACGAAATGTCCGAGCCACACTTAAGTTCGCACAACACTGTATCCTCGGCCGAGGTTAGCAACCTTATCTTCTTTATCTGTAACTGATACAAAAATATTGCATGTGTCCATGTAGGGTGGTCATTTTACTATTCACGATGTTATTGTAATGGTTAATTATTATGACGCAGATCGATGCACGGATGCGATGGATGTATGGCGACCGACGCGATTCCGATTTTATTGCAGGCCTACATAAATTTATCGATTTGGCTAAGGCAAACAAAGTGGATAATTTTATGCCTTGTCCCGTCATTTGTAACGTGGCGGAGCACTCTGCCCCGAGAATCCTTCAAAGCCATCTGCTTCGAAGAGGTTTCATGCCCGGATATTATTGTTGAGCCATGCACGGAGAAAGAGGGGTTAGGTTGGAAGAAAATGAAGAAGAGGAGGATGATGACAGCTATCCTATGTCCCCTGAAGAATACGGTGATACTGCAATGGAAGACAATGAAGAAGAGGGAGGCGGCAATAAAGAAAAACAACAGACATCGGATGAGCCTGCTGATGGTCTTGGTCAGGTCATTTCTGATGCAAAGCAACAATGTGATACAGAAAGGGAGAAGCTTAAGTTGGAGGCCATGCAAAAGGATCACAAAAAGTTGTTGTATCCAAATTGCGAAGATGGCAGCACAAAGCTCGGTACCACACTTGAACTGCTGAAATGGAAGGCAGAGACTAGCTTATCTGACAAGGGATTTGAGAAGTTACTGAAAATAATGAAGCCGAAGCTTCCAAAAGATAACGAGCTGCCCGAGACAACGTACGAAGAAAAGAAGACTATCTGCCCTCTAGGATTAGATGTGGAGAAGATACATGCATGCACTATATTCTATTTTAGCAACAGAAGGAAAATACTATTTCCTTACAACGCTGGGTGAGTGTTACTATCTTGTACACATTCTATTTTCGCTTACTCGATGTTAAGCGTATAATTTACTCGTGTTATATTTTGTTAGTGTGTCCAACTTCCACTATATTCTGTTAATCATTACTGTTGACACCGGAGTAGTAAAAGTCCTGGACTCGAAACGCACACCATTAGAAAAGTGCGCGGACATGCAGGAATGCCTCCAGAAGGCTTGTAAACAGTTCACCGCCAAAACTAGGGGTGTTTGAAAGCCAAAGCTTACATTTCAACCATTGACTGTAAGTACTACTTGCTAGATCCACACATCTCTTTGATTCTAGTTTCAATACCATCATTATCATGCTTGATTATTATTTTGATTGAACTCCGTTCTCGTAAAGTGCTTGAGGCAGGAAGCCGGAAATAACTTATGTGGATACTATGTCTGCGAGTTCATTCGCCAGACGACCAAAGAGAAGGGCGTAGACCGGAACATCAAAAAAATTGAAGTACGATAAACAATAATCACAACTTTATTTTATTACCATCAATTATGTTTAGTTTATTCATATATATTGATCCCCTTCTTTATATTAGATCGAACGAATGCGGGACGGTCTTCTATCACAAGAACGCGTGCAAGCAATTCAAGAGGAAATTGCCGCATTCTTGTTAGAACAAGTCATAGATCCGAAAGGAGAATACTATTACCCGCTTCATTTGGAAGGGTGAAGTGTAAAAAAGAAGATGTAAATTAATTAGATCAAATTCGTGTGAGAGTATCATTTGTAATTATAATATGTTTCGACCAAGAAGACGGATGAGACGGTGTATAATATATTTGTGATCATGCATGATGTGCAATATATATATCGTGATTCCATTATTGCTGTATATATGTAGTACCATTAAATTGAATACAAAACACCAAATAAATAAATAAAATAAAACCCTGCCGCGGCACAAAAATAGCCCGAAAATCATGCCGCGGTACAAAACCCTGCCGCGACACAGAGACCAACAATCCCGGTTCGTGCCACGAACCGGGACCAATGATCCACCCCCCCTCGTCTCTCGCGCACCCACGTGGAGACCCATTGGTCCCGGTTTGTTCCACGAACCGGGACCAATGATCCACCCCCCCCCTTCGTCGCGCGCCTGCCCACGTGGAGACCCATTGGTCCCAGTTTGTGCCCGAACCGGGACCAGCATTAGTCCCGAGTGATTGGTTCTGGTTCTATAACCGGGACCAATGGCCCTTATGAACTGGGACTAGAGGCCCTTTTTCCACCAGTAATATTGATATCGCAGTGTAGCATCCCTTTTAACCTCAACATTCACTATATCCTCATAAGTCTACGGCCCAAGTGGTTCCGCACCCACAACAGTGTCTGGGTCAATCGAGAGAATCAAGTCTATGCATATAGAAGCACATTGATCTCGATCTGAAAATATATTATGCCAGAAATGGGGAAATGAGAAGACATATAAATATGTTTCAACGATAACACAATTATGAGGCTTTCATCTTGGTGGGTTGAAGAGCTTTTTTAGGAAGGGGTTTGCAAAAAGTCTCCTTCGAATATGGATCTCTTCGTCATATTCTTCTTCGCCGTCATTATCTTCCTGAGTTCAACTGTTCTACCAACCAATATGTAAACAAACTTACTATGTGCATGAGTAACTAATGCAATGCTAAAATTACATGTGGGGAAAAAAGTTCATTACTTGTCGAGAATTAGAGCCATGTTAGCTAGGAGTATCCAAATAATGCTCTCCTTGTGAAGTTGACATCATTCATATCATTTGGTTTATTTTTTTGTGCATTTGTTGCATATGGTCATCCATTTGTGTTCATACGGTGTAACAACATATTTTGCGCGAATACTTGTGGTCCTACTATACATGGCCCCACTACTATATCTTATAAAATATGAGTTGCGCCTATTACTGAGCCTCATGTGTACATCTAAGTCACGGGGAACGGGCAGCGACAAAGTCCATCATGGTTTCTCTAACACGCTATACCCCACAACCGGATGTGCTGCCATTGAACATGAGGCTTATGGTGCTTGCAAGAAGACTGGACATCGTTAAGCAGGGTGACCATCACCATTGTGTTTCTTACCGTGGGTGCTTAAAATTAGCGGCAGATTTAGCATTTTAGTATTGTAGAGAAAGGTAATTCCTTCTGAGCTTTACCGCTTTGTTCTATTCCCTATCAACGGTGTTGCATTTCTCTTTTGTTATTATATATAGTGCATTTTCCAAATACAAAATATGTCATATTTTCAATGTTGGGGTGCAATATTTTTATTGGGCCGGTGATTTAGATACATAAAGCGTAGAAATCAGATGAAGGGGCAGGAAGCCCCATGGCGCGTGATCGACGAGGGGGCCTAACTGCGCACCAAGCAAGATCGTAAAGTTAATTAATCAAGTGTAATACTCCCTCTGATCTATAATAAGTGCCCCTGATGACAAGAAGAAGCAGAGATTTTTTAGACCATGAAGAGACAGCCGTTGGGATTGGGACTATTAATGTTTTCATAGCTGCCAGCCTTCAGAAGATCCTGATGAATTACCTGCCAGAATTAACCCAGGTGTAGACCCGTGGTTACAATTTGGCAGGCAGTTACGACTCCCCAGCTGTGATATCCTCTCCACATCTCGACAGGGTTGTACCGCGGCACATCCAACGGCCCGAATTCATTCAGATCGCGACCGGATTCGTTCAAAAGAACCCGCCGCTGGTCAAGAAGTGTAGCATTCGGAAGCAGCGGAGCAGCAAGCCGCCACTCGTTTCGTTTCTGTCTCTCTCTATCCCTGACAAGTGACAATGTCGTCGATGTTGGCGACGGGCATATGCTCGGATGTGCAGCTCTCATACGGCATCGCCTCTCTCAAGGGCAGGCTCCCGGCGCTGACGGACGCCGTGGGCCACGTGCCGTCGTTCTCGCGCTTGTCGCTGCCCATGGCCATGGACTTATTCGGGGTCTTCGACGGCTTCTTCGGTGCCTACTCCGCGAAGCATCAGGCGGAGCGGCTGCACGTCGCCATCGCCAAGGGGATCGAGGACGAGCTTGTCGCCGAAGCCCCGCGGTTCCTGGAATTCCCCGAAGACGTCGAGGGCTGGTGGAGGAAGACCGTCCTGGACGCGTTCCACATCGTGGACGACGAGCTGGTGGCCGAGGTCGTGGGTGGCGTGGCCTTAGGCTCCCCGACTGTCATGGCGGTGGTCCTGAGCGATTACCTCGTTGTCGCCAACCGCGGCGCTACCTGCGGAGCGGTGATCTACCGCGGCGAAGAGGCCGTGCAGCTCACCTCCGAGGTAATGCTTCCGCTTTTCTCTAGTTTCTCTTCCGTCTCAAATATTCAGAGGCTAGATCTAGATACCTTCCGTTGTGTTTTGATTTTCAAGCTTTAAGCTACATGTGTTGTTGCAAATGAATTGGAAAATATATCACTTAATTAGGGTATGCATGATCTAATATTATTAGGATTCTTCAAAGAATCCAACAAGATTTCTTCCAAGATTCATCATTAAATAGTTCCCTAAAGATAAAATTCGGAGGCTAAGAAACTTAACTAGTAATGAAATTCTAAGGAATTTCATCAACCATGAGAAAAGGGGCCAGGATCGGTATAAGTTTACAGATAGTTGTATGATGGGATGATGCCAACCGAAAGCTACTCTTGTTTGAATCTCTGGAAAAACAAACTAGATCATGCTTCTATAGTTGCAAAGAATCCACATGACTAGGAGAAGAACGAGGCCTAAACTTGTTCCGGAAATCAGGAAGGCTACCATTTCAATGAATATGGGATATGTACAGATTCACCATATCAACATATCAGTTTTCTCCGAGTAATTAGGAGTAAATGTGGAATATTTTCATGTGGCCCTCCAGCACTGTTAAAACTTTGTTTGGATTGAGCATGAATTTCTCATCTAGCTTTATAAACACTAATCTCATTTTCGCAGTTATTGTCATGTGTTGAGTTTCATGAAAAGGTTCAGAGATGCATGGTAGTTGTTGGTCTTAGTTCGATTAATCCATATTTTGTAATTTCGTGGACGCAGAAATCATTAGGATCTGATTGGTTTATTTATTTATATAGTGTAAAGGTATTTTACTTTATGTTTATATGTGTGCATATGTGTCCACAATTATTTTCAATTTTTAAAATATATAAATATGATTTTTGATTTTTTTTACTAAAGAGAGCACTGGAGCTCGGGGAGCCAAAGATACTTTCCGGCTAGCTATGCCCTTATTTGAGTTTATGTCTGAAAAAAATACTTACACAGTTCATAATGTACTTATGCACAGCCATATAAGCAAAAGGAGGACCAGAATGCACAAAATGCGGGAGGCCCTGTGGTTGGATCTACCAGCAACCCTGAAGACCATATGACGACTTCTCATGCAATATGTAAGTCCAAACTACAATACGCATTCATCTCTCTGGGAAATCCACTTTGCCTCGTAGGTGAGATGTACCCATTGTCTACATACCTATTTTAAAAGGTCAAAATATTCCAAAAAAATACCCCGTATACATTCGGACATTTCATGATTCCACACAAAGTTCCGACACAAAAGAATCATTTTTGTGGCATAGGGAAAAAGGGAAATTTTCAATGCTCTAATATGATTATTCACAAGATTTTTGTCTTTTTTGCACAAGACACAAAAAATGTTCTTTCTTTGTGAAACTTTGTGTGCCAACATAGAATGTTCGGATGTACACACAAAATTTTTGGTCAGAATTTTTTGACATTTTGAAATGCATTTTTATGCATGTTTCATAATGAATGCGTTTACACCTATGAGCCAAAACATCACCTCATCATCTCTCGTATTCATGAACGTCAAAAGGTACTTCTCTCGCCCTGTGTTTTGATTCCTACATCAATTCAAGTTACATGACACCATTACCTCATGTAGTTTTACTCATCTCCATTTCTAAATCATATTGAGAAGCCTTCATATTCATATCATAACTTTTGGAAGAAAAAATTCTTTGAAATTCTACATGCATGGACTAATTTGTAGGTTGTGAAAAATAAACACGAATCTTACTGTCATGTTATCTTCAAGCAATTTGTATATATTTTCATTCGTGGCGATGAAAAGGTGCTTTTGAATCTCGCATGTGTTTTCTGGTTCAGACATGAATTTAAGCAACATGACATATGTATCTCATGTAGTTTTTTTTTTGAGAGAAGTCACCAAATCATTAAACCACCGTGTGATCTGTAAACAGAGCACCATGTAGTTTTTATTTTACTTCTTTGTTTTTCTCCAAACAAGGCCAATATATCTTGCTTGTTACTATTACCATGCTAAAGAAGTACACTTCCTACGCAGTGTTCAAGCCGTATGACCCAATATCGGAGGTCATGGCGGTGCATCGGAAGCCACAAGACAAGTTCCTCATCCTTGCCAGCGGTGGGGTCTGGGACCACGTCGCTCCAGCCGAGGCGTGCAGCTTCATCCAGAACAGGCTGCGCACGTCGCCGATCAGCATCTCACCGACCATACTCGCAGAGGAGTTGGCTGAGCTTGCGCTGGGCAACGGCAGCCGGCGCAATGCGACTGTCACCATCATACTGTTCAAAAATTTCTCGTAAGAACATCGTCATGGGACTTCTAAGAAGTGATCTGCATTTTCTATGCTCGACACAGTAGTAGTTTTATTATCAGCATGTGGTATGGAAACTTTGTCGTTGTCTTAAATTAATTCCTTCGAGGGATTTGGAACTGGTTTATTGGATTTGTTTAAGATGGATCATCACTATTACTCATGTTTACTGAATGCATAATTTTCTATGTGAGAATTGAATTGATGTAATTGCTGTGAATGTTCTTGATATTGCTACAGTTGAGGCAGTGGATTCATTTTGCATAATAAAATGTCTATACGGCTACAAAAACCATTCGTCATTTGGCATATAGATGCATCTGTCAAAATGATTCGTACTGTTTGGAAGTTGATCAGCATGGATCGGCCAACACAAATAATTTATAGTTTAACATTCTAGCATGTATTTTATTTCAATAAGCACACAAATAATACATCACGGATAAATGCTATTTATAGTTTTATATACTACTAAGCAATAGATGGAGGGCCGGGGGCCCTTCTTCAGTCGTATAGCTGCTTGCTCATTTTATTCTCTGGTCGTCGGATTCTGGTGCAACATTGGAGCATTTCCTCTGTATTCCATGCATGTGGTTCTCTAGCTCAGTCTCGTGGTTCATCACTGACCCTGGCATGAAATACAACGACGACGTCGTCGAAAGAAAGAACAGGTTAATCGGGTGAAGTCGTGTTTGCAACTTATATCCATGGAGTTTAGGGAATTAAGCCGCATGCATGCCTAGGAATACGTACTGGTTACAGTCCATGTTGGGGGTGACGACGAAGTTGATGGAGAGGCCGCAAGCGCGAGGTAGCGCGGCGGCGCGGCCGAAGTCGATGGCCGGGAACCCGGTGGCGGCCGCCGCCTTGACGCAGGTGCAGGTCGCGACGCGGTCGGCGGTGGTGGCGGCTAGCTGGCTGAGCACCCCGAGGCTGTTGCAGCAGATGCCGTAGGGCGTCACCCCGGGCGCGCCGCTGAGGTACGGCATGCATGGCGCCATCAGCTGCGTGACCTGGCCGCACAGCACCGCCGCCGAGGCGCCGCGAGGGGTCGCTGCGACGGCCAGCGCCGCCAGGAGGAGCGCGGCGATGGCACGGCTCGACATGAAGCCCATCCTATATCGGTCTCGATCGGGTGAACGTTGTGTATGTGTGAGCTCTGAGCTGGGTTCGCTGGGCGTTAGTGGTGGCCGGAGTCGCTGCCGTGGCGCCAAGGTTATATAGGGAGAGGCTGTGTGGGGGAGAGAGGGCGTAGCATGTAGAGTTGTTGTGTCACGTCGCCGGTGCGCGCGCCTGCCGCGCCAGGAACTCGGAGAGTGTCATCTTGGATGAGTTTTTGACTGTTTGTTGGTGGTTGGGCAGGGGAGAGTGCATGAAGCCTGAAGAAACCCATCATGACACACGTGGATACCTGGGCCTCGTAACGAACCACACTCGCGGCCCAAATTACTCCTGGCCGACTACACTATCGGGCTGCAGGGCTGGCCTGTTCCATTAATGCGGATTCTCACAAAAGAAAATACAATAAATTGGTTAAAACAAGCAAATTTTGACTAAAGCCAAAAGCTAGAAGTACACATATTATTGAATTTTGGTTGAATATTTGCATTAAGCGTTCAGATTGTCGGTGAAACCGGGCAGACCACGATGTATATGACAATGTAGAGTACATTCATTAATGTAGAGCAGCCCTATGGTCACGGATGAAAACCATCATCGGTGATGAATATATCACGCCAATGGAATCTTATCTTCTCTACTATCTAAAAAGCACGAAGGTGTTCCGTTTTCTGCCGACGCAATGCTACGTTGCACTTTGATCGCTCGCATCCGCACCCTTCGTCGTTTGTATTCGTCCTCTTCGTCGCGCATTAACCACACCTAAGATCAGGCTGCAGGGCTGGCCTATTCCATTAATGCGGATTCTCAAAAAATAAAATACATAATAATCTTTGATTGGTTAAAACAGGAAAATTTTGACTAAAGTCAAAAGTTAGAAGTACACTTATTTGTAGGCGGAAAAAGTACACATGGTTGACTTTTGGTTGAATATTTGCATTAAGCGTTCAGATTGTTGATGGGTGAAAACGGGCAGACCACGATGTATATGACGATGTAGAGTACATTCATTAAATTAGAGCGGCCCTATGGTCACGGATGAAAACCATCATCGGTGATGAATATTGCACGCCAGTGGAATCCTATCAGTAATATAGAGGGCACACCGACAATGGAGGACAGCCTGATTGCTTTGAGGCCTTCAACGCAAACGGATATCCAAGTATATTCATTACGCATGTACAAATCTGTATTACAGAAAAAGAACATGTTGTCAACGCCTCACAACAGCAATCCCTATGTGCTACGCCGTCTATCCACATCAGTCCCCTTGCACTGTACTCAAGCCTTGACTCGGCCATCTATCGCGCCAAGTTGAGCATAAAGGGAACTAAATTCCAACCATGGAGAAAGTTAATACTATAAAGCGGGTTGTGGAAAAGAAATTCAGAAAATAAGAAACAAAGAGAGATGGAACATAGGGATAAATAAAATAACTTCAGATATCTGCATCGGTGGTACATATAATTTAGAGGATGCAACTAAAATTGGTTTCTCTGGTACAAACCGCCATGCCAACAATAAACAAATTAAGTTATATATTTCAGGTTATTGTTTTTGAAAAGAAGGTTAAACCCCAGCTTCTGAATCAAATTGATGCACACAACCTTCTATTCTAGGTTATAGTGTAGTTCTAATATTATCTTTATCATGCTTGGATTTTGAAAGAAATCTCATAGGAGAAAGAAGAGCGCTCACCTCAATGGTCTTGGAGGGTGAAGAACGAAGACCACTGAGTTGGAGAGGTTAAAGCTGAGTGTGTGATGAGAAACCCAGGCCGGTAGCGCTTGATGCCAGGCGTGGTCTTCCAGATCGAGTTGGAAATACTCGAAGTATATACTCCCTCTGTTTTAAAATATGAGACATTTTAGATTTGTGAAAATGGTGTATCTAGACCCTTTTAGTATCTAGGTTCACTTCAAATCTAGATGAACCTACACACTAAAAGGGGTCTAGATACACTCTTTTCATAAAGTTAAAACATCTTATATTTTGAAACGGAGGGAGTAATAGGGAAAGCAGGGTAGGATCACACACACCAAGGTGTTAAATTTGGTGTGACCTAATGGCATATGTTAATGTCCGGTTGTGTCTTAAATCAGCTACAGATCTACTGCTTTAGTATATACTTATGATGCTTGAACTAATCAAGGTGTTTTATGTAATCATCATTAATATCTTATCAACAATGTGTCATTCATATTTTTTATTCCATTCGCACAAGCTAATGAAGTACATTATATTTGTGTTGCTGTTGCTGAGACCTAGTATTTGTTAAGCCAGTAGAATAGCCACGTGTGATCTTCCTCGCAATTGTCATTGATCCGGTTATGCAAGCCGGTGCACAAAGATGTTGACCATTTTCTCTTGAGATGCAAAACTTTCAAGATCTTTTAGAAAACTTTTGAACGGGAAACCTGGACGTTTGACATATGTGGGGATATTGGTAGCTCTCTGCTCGCAAAAAACAAGGACTTGATAGCCTGATTATGGTAGGGGCATGGTGCCATCTAGAAATAACAGAATGACCGGAGCTTTAACAAGAAGGTCACTAACCTACATTCCATGATTGAAAAGATGAAGCTAGATTGCAACTGATACTGCCTAGCTAATGCTAAGAGATGTTGGATATCCTCCTCGTGTAGGTTGTGAAGATTGTGATAATTTGGCGTAAGGTGTCTTACCCCGTTAGGAGCACACCGTGTGCGTGTTATATAGGAGGTTTTACCAACTTCCTCAAAAGGATTTACATCAATCTTGTTACACAACAAATCTTGTAACAATCCGGCCAACAACCTTATCAATACGACTATGGCCTTCTTGTACAACACGCACACATACAACTAATGTTTACAACATGACAGGCTACCTAAGTCGCTAACACACACCCTCAATCACAACTTATCTAAGTTGAGGTTGTTTCTAAAAGCTTCGAGTTGGCGTAATGTAAGAGGTTTGGTAAATCCATCTGCAACTTGATCTCCTGTTGTAATAAACTTAGTGTCCAATAATTTCTGAGTTACTCTTTCTCGAACAAAGTGATAATCAACTCTATATGCTTTGTTCTTGCATGAAAAACCGGATTGGCTAAAAGATAGATTACACCCATGTTATCACACCATAGCTGAGCCACTGGAGGATGTGGTATTCTTAGCTCATCAAGGAGAGTTTGAACCCACATGACTTCAGATGTAGCATTAGCAAGAGACTTGTATTCTATCTCAGTGCTAGATCTTGATACCGTGGCTTGCTTTCTTGCACTCCAGGAAATTAAGTTAGGACCAAGAAAGACAGCAAAGCCACTTGTTGATCTTCTATCATCTGGACATCCTGCCCAATCTATATCTGAGAAAGCACTTATAAGCATAGAAGAGGACTTGATGAATCTGAGTCCAAGACTAGACGTATCTTTAAGATATCTTAATATTCTCTTCACAATAGTCCAATGAAAAGTAATTGGTGCATGTAGAAATTGACATACTTTATTGATAGAAAAGGAAATATCTGGTCTTGTAAGTGTCAAGTATTACAATGCACCAACAATACTTCTATACCTTGTTGCATCCTCCATTTTGAGGGGACATCCTTCATGTGTAGATAATTCCTCACTAGTTGATATGGGTGTATTTGTAGGCTTACATTGCAACGTACCTACTCTTTCAAGTGCATCTGTGGTGTATTTCTCTTGTGTCAAGATCATCCCATCCTTCATCATTTTTTACCTCAATGCCAAGAAAATAATGAACATCACCAAGATCCTTTAAGGCAAATTCCTTTTGAAGATCTTGTAGTAAAGATGTACTTGCATTGTGACAAAGAACTAGCAACAATTATGTCATCAACATAAATGAGTGAGAAAATAGAAATATTCTTCTTATAGTAAAAGAATAGTGATGTGTCAGCCTTGGAAGGACAGAAACCAAGTGCTTGTAGTTTTGTACTCAGCTTTGAGAACCATACTCTTAGGGCTTGTTTCAAACCATACAGAGCCTTGTTAACTTTGCAGATGGATTGGTTTTTTCACCTCATATCCATATGGCTGCCTCATGTAGACACTCTCCTCCAGAACACCATGAAGAAACGCGTTCTTCACATCTAGCTGTCAAGACTCCACCCCCTAGAAACTGCAACAGACAGCACAAGATGAATAGTAGTTGCCTTTACTATGAGACTAAAGGTGTCCTCGTAGTCAATACCATATCTTTGCTTGAAACCTTTAGCAACTAAGTGTGCTTTGTATCTATCTATACTTCCAACAACTTTGTGCTTAATTTTATACACCCATTTGATGTGGTGGTATTAAATGACATGTCTTATTATCCATAAGGGTCGCATATTCTTCATCCATAGCTTTTTTCCAATTTTTATTTTTCAAAGCTTCTTCTAAATTATGAGTTTCTCATGAAGTAGTGAGATTTGCATGCCTAGCCATATTTTTGTACTGCTTGGGTTGCAGTTTCCTGTTTGCAGTCGTGTACTCATGTGTGGCAGCGAAGTTGCACCTGCTTCAGGCGCAGAGGATCCCGTGGCACCTGGGGTGGATCCCGAAGTGGATCGTGTCCGCGCAGAAGTATCTGCGTCGGGATCCCGTGTCAGATTCGCCTCGAGGTTGTTGTCGTCCACAGCTAATCCAGAAAGGACCGTGTGGCGTGATACAAATGAAGAGGTTACCACGGATGATCCCGCAACCGAATCTCCCGCACGTGGGTGGCCCCCACCACCAGCCGAAATGCGCGCGGGTTCGAGCATTGTCGCTTGTGTGGCGCACGTGGAATGGTTGCGTGTCTGATGAGAGGATCTGGACCCTGTTTTCGCCAGGTTGGCCCACGGTGGGACCCATGCAACCCTGGGCTTCCATGCCGGATTGCTCCATGAGCATACGATGATGCACCGATGTTGTTTCTGGGTGACTTTGAGCTAGAGCGGCTCCATGCGCATGAGCGCTACCATGGCAACGACCAAGTTCACGCAGCAAATGGTGCTGGTATGAATATTACTCACATTGGTGACTCTATTATTCAAACTCATGATCAAAATCTTTATCTAAAAGACATTCTTCATGTTCCTAATGCTAGTAAAAATCTTGTCTCTGCACATCTCTTTACTAGTGATAATAATGCATTTCTTGAGATTCATCCAAAATTCTTTTGCGTCAAGGATCGGGTCACGAGGAAGGTTCTGCTTGATGGACCGTGCAAAGGCGGCCTCTATTCGCTTCCCGAGTCATCATCCACGCCACCCTCACCCAAGCAAGTTTATGGAGTCTCCACGCCATCCCATCATAGATGGCATAGTCGTCTAGGCCATCCGGCCTTTCCCATAGTTCAAAGAGTCATCAGCAAAAATAAACTTTCATGTTCTAGAGTCGGTGTGTGAAGCCTATCAAAAGGCAAAAAGTCATCAATTGCCTTATTCAAGATCCACTAGTGTCTCACATCACCCCTTAGAATTAATCTATTCAGATGTATGGGTCCCTGCCCCTGATTCCTTTGGTCACAAAAATTATTATGTTAGCTTCATTGGTGATTTTAGTAAATTCACATGGATTTATTTGATCAGACATCGTTCTAAAGTGTTTAGTATCTTTCATCAATTTCAAGCACTTGTCAAAAGACGCTTTGGTAGAAAAAGTATCACCCTGCGATCTGATCGGGGAGGAGAATATGAACGACTCAATTCCTTTTTTAAACAAATTGGCATTACTCACCATGTCTCTTGTCTTCATGTCCATCAACAGAATGGTGCTACTGAGAGAAAACATCGTCACATAGTTGAAGTTGGACAGTCCCTCCTTGCTCAAGCATCCATGCCTCTAAAATACTGAGACAAAGCCTTCATTGCTACGGTATATTTAATTAATCAACTTCCCACTAAACTTCTTGATTTCTCGACTCCATTAGAATTTCTTGAGGAAATCAAGCCAGATTACAAATCTATGCCCATTTTTGGATCTGCTTGCTATCCTAATCTTCGTCCTTTCAATGCAAGGAAACTAGAATATCTTTTAGTCCACTACAAGAATCTAGACGGTTCATGACATTTTATTCATGACACGCCATAAAAACGTCATAGATGTGTGACGTTCTGGGTCGTTTTGTCGCGATGCACTCAAACTCCCTCTATCCCGGTTATCCATGATGTTCCAGGTTTTCATAGACAAAAATTCGTCATGGATTTCGTCCGAGGCCCTGAAGCCTAGTTCGACATTTCGTCCCATAGAAAATCGTCCCGGAATTCGTCAAGGGCCATTGGTTGACTGTCTTTTTTTCGATGATCGGACCATCCGTGTCTGCACCCCACTTGTCAGCTCGGTTAGAATGGCAGGGTCCAATGGGTTTTTCTCACATTTTTGGTCGAGCCCAACTTTCAGTTCATCTGATAGAAATTATATAGGATACAAACAGAGTACCCTGACCAGGGTTCGAACTCGTGAGCACACTCGTTGCTCGAAGGTCCGGAACCACTAGACCAAGGGACTCTGTTCCTATAGTTCTACTACTTCTCCATTCTTATACGAATGTCCTAAATCAGCCGTCCTTCAATATTTACACTGATGTTTTGACTAACAGCCCCAACAGCTGGAGAAGATAACTATGTTTAAAATATATCACTACTTCATATTTCTTATACACATGTTCTCAATCACATGGAGAAGCAAAATGTGAAAGTACAGGAAATTATAGCAACAATCAACACGACATATATCAACATGGAGATAGCACACAATCTTACAAATATATAGAGAACATGATTGACATCTAGTTCCAAACCAACTAGACAACCAGATTCACAAAGAGTTCCAAACCAAGTACACAACCTATAGGTTCATATTCAGTTTCAAACTGACTACGAGTTCACATGAAGCCAACCCGCATAACCAGGTACTTTGTGCCCTCATTTTGGGCGACTAACATGACACATGAAGCCAGATATGGGTTCCTCAAAGAAGGTGAAGATGAACAGATCCCCTTTTTGATTCGATCAGCCTCGATAACCTTTGAACAGTTGTTTGTCATCTGGGTAACATCATTCCTGCCTTGGATGAACTGAACATGCTCACATCCTACATGATCTGCGACTATGACAGGAATCTCCAACAATAGATATCGGTTGAGGTGGGCATTGTTGTACCTAGCTGAAAAGTACTGGATGTGAAGAATAAAGTTAGTTGCTGAAGTATAGTTCAATGTGCATAAGTAGATTTAGGGCTCATTTGGTTCAAAGGTTTATAAAACACAGGGATAGGAAAAGTACAGGAATAGAATGGCATGACACTAAGCATCCTACACGAATGAAAAATGCAGGAACCGATAAGATAAGCTGTTTGATTACACCATAGGAAAAACACAGGAAATTTTATAGGATTTAGGTACATGTCATAGTTGTCATAGACACGTAGGAATCTTTCCAAGAGGTCTTACCTCTTGTTAGAAATCTTATAGGATTGTAGTGTAGGAAAGCAATGCATACGAATTTTGTAGGATTTATTCCTTTGAAACAAACACACTCTTAGAGAGCCAAATCTCAGAAGTTTACCATCTTGGCATTCTCAAGGATGAAATTTGACTTTATCATCTTGCACACATAGTGTATAGGTGGCTTGTGTCCTGAAATTCCTCTAAGATACGCAACTTGGTTTGAAGTCAATTTCATGTCGTTTTCAAACATGCAGTAATCGTTGAAGTCCTCCCGGCCCTTCATCGAGGGACCTAGAAAGAATATATTAGAAAGTAATCTGTAGCGGCATAAGAATGACTGTAAATTTAAGTCAATGTTAATGACTCTAACCTCTAGTAAGATCCCTCGGTTTCTCAGCTTTCTTGGCTATAGGTTGTTTCACCTCGTCATAAGATGGAACATTTTAGCCTTGCTTTTTAGCCTAAAATAGACGTTGCACTAATTAGAATGTTTTGTTTTGATGTTATACATTAGGTTTCAGTACTATCCAGTAGCAACAATTTTAGAACCTGCTCATATATACCACTAGCCTTGCAATCATCATATTTATGCTAGAGCTTGCAATCCTCATATTTTATGATATTTAGCGGGATGGAGCAATTTCTCGGTGTCGTCGCCATGATGTTTTGCGCAATGACTTCCAAATTTTTGAGGTTCAACACCGTGTAATCTATCTGAAGATCATTAATAAATCTGAGGACGAGTATTACTACGATAGAACGAGGAGGCGCTGTGTTGAGACAGTTAGTACTAGTAGAAACAATTTTAGAACTTACGCATATATCTCCCTAGCCTTCATACCGCAGAATCTACAATCCTCACAGTTCATCCTACATGTCCTAGATAGTAAATACAAGAATTAAATTAGAGGCACAAGCATCAAGTGACTAAAACAAGCGTGGGAGCCTAGATCGAGTGTTGACCTGGGGCCTAGACCCAGCGCCGGTGACCTAGATCGAGCACAGCATTACCGACATGGTGACCTAGATCAAGCACAGACGTGCAGTAGTAGAGGTGCGTTGAGATGGGTCAAGGAGCCTTACCCATGAGCCTATAGCCACTGTTACCGCCATCATCACCAGGGAGGGGAGGGGATTTGGTGGTCGCTAGGGAGGGGCGGGGATTTGGGTTGCCGGGCAGAGCGGATGTGTGCGAAGTGGTGGGGACTAAGGAGGGTTAAGCGAGTAGGAGCATGACGAGTGAGTCCCACACGAGGTCAGATTTTGTATTATCTTATTCAGGAAAGGTTAAATCATCTGCATTTATAATGTTCTTCAGTTATAAGGATGTAATTTGTGATAAATCCATCCTATAATATCACAACTGACAAATGCAGATTAAATGATATCACAACATATTACTAATTTAAATGTTCATTAGATTACTTCACTAGATCATCTATGTCATTACTACATCATCATCACGTCACTTATTTAGAACAGTTAAAAAGAACATAGCACTACCACTACAATCTTCAGTAGAACAAGCATTTCCCTAACTGCATCTAACAGCTTCATCGTGTTTTGGTCTTGTGGTTGCACCAAAGTAAGATGTTGCTCCTCTTTTCTAAGCTCAAGTTCAATCCTTATTTTTTTCTGCCCAGCCTATAGCATCAATAGCAGCTTCGCCTCGGATGAAGTTGTGCCCCGCCAAGTAGATAACGTACTCTAGTTTCTAGTGCCAAAAGTTGCAACCATATTGACGTATTTACACACAACCAATCTCAATTAAGCTATTGTGTAAATGTACGGAGAACAAAATAAGTTAAATCAAGCATCTAGAACACACATCATTTATAGAGATTACGTACCTCGTTCCTCTTACACTTGTAGAACACCCATCCTTTGTGATCTGCCGTCCTAGACACATATTGCTTCATCACACGCCCGCAACCGGGGAAGAGGACGAGCGGAATCGTAGGGCCTGCACGGCTTAGCGCAGAGCGGGACGAGCTTGTGGTCGACATGGTGGCGAAACCGCGGCGCTCCGATGGCACCGCCGAGGGCCTCTCCTATTACTGGTGCCATAGCAGTAGTTTGTGGATCTAGTGTTCTAACAGATGAGGGGAACAAAGGCGAGAGGAAGAAGAAATTTCAGTTGTACGCCACGTCGGTGTAGTAGATACAGTAATGCAAAAACACCATCTCTAACATTTTTCTTCTACTCCCTCTGTTCGGAAATAACTGTCGTGGTGGCAATTATGCAAAAATCCCCCCGCTATTTCTGCCTCATGCTCCTCCATCCACGGCCTAGTCCCGTCTTCGACCCTGTCTCATCCTCCCCGTCCATGACCCATCTCCTCCAATCTGCCCCACCCCCGACTGCTTATCCTCATTGTCGCCGTCCATGCCCCTTATCTCATAACCGTCGTCCATGCCCTGTTGCGCCAGTCTGCCATGCCTGCCCTGATGCGCCAATCTGCCGTCCCTGCCCTGATGCGCCAATCTGCCGTCCTCGTCCCATGATCTCCTCTAAAAACGGTCGTTTTTTTCGACTGGAGGACAAATTCCGGCCAGATCCAGGGGCCTCAAAGATGGATCCAGTGACACGGCTTCCCCTCCAAAATTCTCTATTGAACTTGCTTGCCCGTGTTGCCAGGGCCAGCAGCTGTACGGGGCGAGGATGTGGTGGCCACCAAGACACAATGGCGGAGACACGACTGGCGGAGGGGCGTTGCCCTCTACGCGTAGCTCCAAGTCGCCATCCTCATTCTTCATCGTTGCTAGCGGTGCACTAGAGAGGAGATGACGACCACCGATGCTCCAGGTCAGCTTACCATATGCACCTTCCTCTGATGCAATCTTTACCTTTAACTCATGATGATACGCTTACAGCTATTGACCGAGGATACAAGGATGTTGTCTCCTTTTATTCAAATCCTGCTAATTATTGGGTATGCTGCCAAGTATTATTATTGAGTACGTACATCAGAATCTGTGAAAGTTAGTTCCACTAAGTAAATATGATGTTGTTCTAATAGTCGGAAGGCCGAAGAAACTCCACAAATGTGCAATAGCAGTGATGTGGACTCTGCTTGGTAAGAGTTATGCTTTGCTACTATCCAAGAACTATATTGGTCACATACTAGCAGTACCTTCTGCACTTTGCTTGAAGTAATTGAGCATGTTCACTAAAAACTATTTTGAATGGTGTCTTCTTTAGTGAACTTCAAGTACTCGTATCATTTGGTAGTTTAAGAAACATTATGCAATCCTTTTACGGCTTATGGTTCATCAAATTTTCTAATTATACAATAACTCGTCATTTCTAGAAACTTATCAAGACACTAGATCATCACCTTGCATTCTTTAATTAATTTCTTGATCACATAACAAACTGATGGTGCAAACTATTCCAGATGTGAAATGTGAAGAGGAAATTGCTGGCCTCCAAGAATAACCCAAGGTTTTGTATCTAGCCTCGCCCCTGAGAAGTTCCAAGAGGACAACAAGTTGTGGGCAGAGAGAGTGGAACACTACAAGAAACTGATTCCACCACTAGCCAAGGGGCGGTACAGGAACGTGATGGACATGGACGCAGGGATGGGGGATTTCGCGGTCCTTTTAACAACAAGAAGTCAAGTAAATGTCTTACGATTTGACTTCTAACCATCTATTCAAAACTTTTGTCTTCCTATGTAATTTAAACAGTGCTTTTAACCACAAGCCAGTGTTGACAATTTGGAAAAATGGAATTTATTTTCCATTCCCCAAAGCTTAAGAGACACAATCTCGTTCTTGAAATTAACATAGCCACCTATATCACCCAAAAATGTTCTTCCAAATATGATAGGGCAAAAAGTGTCAGCTGGCATATCAACAACTACAAAATCGATAGGAAATTTTTTGTTGCCAATTGTGACAGTTGCATTGTCAACTACTCCAATTGGAATTCTAAGGTTTTTATTGGCTAACATAATTGTTATATCAGTATTTTCAATTGTAGCCGGTTCAATTTCTTCTTTTATTTCTAGGTAGAAATCATAAGATATAACATTAACTTCGGTACCAAGATCACATAAACCATAATGAGAGATTTCTTTAAATATATAGGAAAGAATAGGCTTACCCACATATTTTACCTATGTTTTACCTTCAACCAATATGGAAGTCTCTACATCAAGTTAACTATGTTACAGTGTGAGTACATAGCCATAATTGCTTCCTTGGTTATCTCTTCATCTTTTGTTTCCTTCAGATATTCCACAACCTCTCACATGCTTTCCTCTTCCGTCTTTTCCAGTACTGCCTTGACCTGTTCATATTCAAAAATATGCTTTTGCGCAATGTTAGGGAAAGGTGTTTCATATATTGGTTCTACAGAGACAAGTGTTGTGTTATCTTCTCTTTTCTTTTCTGGTTCGGGTGGTGGATCATACTTGACTGGACCCTCCTTTGGAGCTTTAATATGTTCTGTAAAAACTTTAACAACTTGCAACATAAGGTCTGAATCGAGATAAAGTTCTTTAGATAATTCTTTAATATAGCCTTTTTTTATTATAGTCATGAATATAATCATGCTATATTTCTACGCCTCATTCACTTCCTAGACCAAAATTCCATGAAACTCTATGATCACGAATTCTATTAAGTAAAGCCCAAACTTTAGGTATAGGAAGATTCATAAAGACTCCTTCCGAGAAAGAGTCTAGTTCAATTTTATTAAGTTTAATTAAACCGACATAAAAGATTGATACGTCCATAACGTATCTATAATTTTTGATGGTTTTATGCTAATAATATGCTTTTGATACTCCTTTTTATATAAAGTTTATGATTTATTTGGACTAACCTACTAATAGTTGCAAAAGTGCACAATGTTCTTGTTTTACATTTTAATGTGTAGAAATTACCAAGAATACAAGTGGAAACCTTGTTGGAGTCAAATTGGGATTTCCAGAAATCTGTCTCGGAACTCTTTTTGAAGATGGTCACGTTTCGGGTCGAAGACAGTGTCAAACGGAAAACTCTTCAACTACAAAGTTGTTGAAAATTTCGCGACAATAAAATTTAGCTGATTTCGAGTCCGGATGGGCCCAATAAACCCGATTTACTGCAGTCCAAGATGGGGTGACGGGATTCTGAGAAGCTATATAAAGGGAGGAAACCTAATTCGTGAGTGACACCTCCACCCACGAATTTGCAGCCATCAAAGCCACGTTTTTGCCTCCCCATGGATCCCATCTCCATGGGGAAGGGCTCCCAATAAGCCATGAAGGAAGGGGGCTAAGAGGTGGTGCTCCCCTATGATACCAGCGGCGGGGAAGGAGTCCTCCGCGCCGCCGTCGGCATCGCCGACGCCTCTTCACCATCTTCACCGCCATCTCCATCGATCTCCACCGCCATCTCCATCACCATTGCTGATTCCCATGATGAGGAGGGAGTAGTTCTTTCTCGAGGCTAAGGGTTCTACCGGTAGCTATGTGTTCATATCTCTCTCTATGCATGATCATATTGTGATCATGAGCTTTGTAATCAAGTAGATCTACCTTGCTACTCAAGTGCTTTAATAGATCTCTGCTCTCCCCATGTGTGTGAAAGTGACAGCGTGCACACCATGTTGCACTTAGGCTAGATATTACAAATACTTGTTATGAGTTATATTTGGAGTTGGATGTCTTTATAAAATTGTGGTGTTTGTTAGAACCATCTAGTGCTCAAGGTGACACTGTGGGGTTATCTAGATGGGAAAGACTTACTTTGAGGTGTGTTGTTATAGCCCTACCATGGATTAGAGTGTCCAACCGGAGAGTAGTTCAGAGTAGTATCATAAAGAGAAGATATTTATATAAGAGTGTTCACTAGTGAAAGTATGATCCCTAGGCCTTGTTTCTAAGCATTGAAACACCGTTTGCTACTATATCTGTTACATGTTTGCTTTCTGTCATCTTTATTTCAGTTTGCTTTTAGTCTTTTCCACGCCATCAAGCTATTTTCTGGTACCGTTGTCTTATATCCATACCACTTGTATTTCACTATCTCTTCGCCGAACTAGTGCACCTATACACCTGACAAGTGTATTGGGTGTGTTGGGGACACAAGGGACTTCTTGTATCTTGATTGTAGGGTTGCTTGAGAGGGATATCTTTGACCAGTTCCTCCCTGAGTTCGATAAACCTTGGGTGATCCACTTAAGGGAAAACTTGATGTTGTTCTACAAACCTTGGCACTTGGAGGCCCAACAACTATCTACAAGAATAGAAGTGTGTAGACATCAAAGATATCTAGTAAATACCATTCAGGTGTTGAGGACATAGCCATAGTAAATCTTTAAATCTAATATAAGCTCTTACTAGTCCTTCATTAGAATGATTCTTCCAAGTCATTATAAGACGCCTGATTCCAAAAGATTTTGATAATCGATAATATTTTGATAGAAATTCACAGGCTAAATTATCCCAAGTAGTGGTTGCTTCAGAGAGTAGAGATCTATACCATGAGAGAGTTGTACTTGTCAAAGTTTGACTAAAAAGTTTAACCCTTACCTCATTAGTGGTATATCCCTTCAATAGAAAAGTGCCACATATATCTTTAAAACATGCAATATGCTCATATGGATCAGGATCTTCTTCATCTCCAGTAAACTGCTTCTTATGTAGAATACTAAGTAGTAGAGGGTTTATTTCAAGCCCCCTTGTCTTCTCATTGGAGTTGTCTCTTTTATTAATATCATAGGGCTTCCCAAAGTGGTTGAGTGGGTTAGCACTAGTCATATGCTCAAACTCCATCAAGTTGGTGGAAACCAGTAACTCAAAACAAAATTTAGCAAGACAAAAATAAATAAGCAAAAACTAAAAGACCTACAGCGCTTAGCTCCCAGGCAACGGCGCTAGAAAAAAGCTTGATGACTTCAAGTGCACAGATCGTGTGTAGCTAGTTTCGAAATAAAGATATCGATCCCACAGGGAGCAGGAGTCTGAAGTCTAATAGATTTTGAAATAGTTATTGCGATAGAAATACTAGATAAAGTTCTAAGTGACAAGATAAAATGCTAGTATTGTGTAAAAAGGTGTTTTTGGGTTTTGGGTATAAGAACAATAATAAAGTAAAGCAAATTAACTTAATACAGAAAGTAAGTATCGCGTATGTAAGAGAGATTGGAACTGCAGTAGGGAAAAGGCGTTCTCAGGGAGTAGCAGATACACCACTAGTATTATAAAGATCTAAGATAAAGATTATCATCATGAACATTCTCAACTATGTATGTGTGGGAGGAACTCCGTATATGGACGAATAGGCAACAATCGCTGCTCACATCATCCTCATAACCACAGTAGTCAGCAATCGACATCAATCGAATTACTGCGCTATTACGGGACGTAATCCCGTAGGACGTATCCCATGGCATGGATAGTGTTCCATGAGTTTCCTCGATTTCCCAAGTTGATAAGTAAGGAGTGCCAACAGCTTTATAGTCACTATAAGTTGTAGAACACCTCCATCCACCAACAAGTAGTTCCCTCCATCAAGTCCCCGCAAGAGCCAAATATTGAGAGGTCGACTTCTCTCAACATCAAGATGTAGAGAATCTAACACATGGTCACAGCGATGAATAGCATAATAGACTTTATCTTATTTTAGTCTCATACTAGGGTTTCTCCATCTCCCCAAGAACTAATGATCTACTCAGACATGGAGGCAATCAACATCATGGCAATGACAATAGAAACAATCATAGATGAATAATACTTGTATAAATCCACAACGAGTATAGGAATTACAACAAGATCTAGACAAGATGTAGATGGGATGGATGCAGATGGTGGTGATGCAGCAGTGGATGATGAAGATCGATGCCTTAGTCTCCTAGATCTGCGCAGGGCAAAGATGGATCCCTTGCGGATGAATTCCCCCTCCAGATGCCTTTCGGAGGTGAGGTTTCTGCGATTTCTGGGTGTTTTGTATGTCGTCTCCCCGAACCAGTTGCACGGGGTGAAACTATTTGACGAGGCGGAGGCGACGCTAACTATACGGCCGGAGCTATACGGGCAGAAGAGTTGCTCCCGTTGTATAGTTGGTCGTTGGGCTCTCTGCCTCCCTTGTTCGCTTCTGGTTTTCTTCTAGTATTATTAATATTTCCCAAATAAGTGATTTGCGTTGTTTTTTACTCCTTTTCTCCACAGTACAACTGCTTCAATAATTGTATCCATTGGATTCATCATGTGTCCTAATCCTGGTGAAAACAGACATAAAATGTTCGCGTGAGCGCCATAAAATACCAAGATCCTACATCTACAATGCAAAATAATAATATAAAACATGATGTAAATATGCACTCATCACCAGCCCGACATGGAGAGGTTGCCAGCAGAGCGTGCACCTTAGTAGCCCGACGTGGAGAGGGAACTAGCAAAGCACACACCTGACCAACCTGGCATGGAGAGATTGCTGGCAGAGCGTGCATCTGACCAACCTGGCGTGGAGAGGCTACTGGCAGAGCTTGCACTTGACCAATCTAGCATGGAGAGGCTGCCGGCAAAGCGCGTGTCTGACCAACCCAGCGTGGAGAGGTTGCCGGCAGAGCACGCACCTGACCAGCCCGACATTGTGAGCACGCTGGCAGAGCGCAGACCTTACTAGCCCAACACAGAGATGCTGTTGGAAGAGAACGCACCTCACCAAACCTACATGGAGAGGGTGCTGGCTGAGAACGCACCTCACCTGCCCGATGCGTAGAGGTGTACATGGTGAAGGGTTTCGCAGCATAGTAAATCAAAATTTTCTACGGAAGCGAACAGAGGGAAAGCCAAGATCTAATCTAGGAGATGCAAACAACGAGAGAGATTGGATTAGATCTTCATACCCTTGAAGATTCGCCGCAAGAGCGTTAAATCGCGTAACGGTGATGTAGTCGTACCGCTTCTCCTCGCGATCCGATCCGATCTAGCACCACAAGTGGCGGTGCCTCCGTGAGATGCACACGTGCAGCACCTCGACGTCTCCTCCTTCCTCGGACCAGCAAGTAGGGTGGAGAGATAGATTGGATCTACAACACGACGGCGTGGTGTATATGTTGGAGATATGCCCTAGAGGCAATAATAAATGTAGTTATTATTATATATCTTTGTGTTTATGATAAATGTTTACATTCATGCTATAATAGTATTAACAAGGAAACCATTAATACTTGTGTGATTTGTAAACTAAATATGAAGTCCCTAGTATAGCCTCTATACTTCACTAGCTTGTTGGTTGATTGATGATTGTGGTTTCCCTATCATGAACATTGAGATGTTATCAACAACAAGATCATATCGTTAGGAGAATGATATGGTGGACATACTCCTATAGACAAGCGTAGCATAAAGATCAAGTCATTTCAATAGTTCAATTGCTATATGCTTTCTGATACATAGTAACCTAATTCCTTCGACCATGAGATCATGCATATCACCTTTACTGGATGGATGCTTTGATGTCATCAAACACCGTAACGAGGTGGCTATAAAGGTGGCGTTGAGTGTTCGGAAAGTATTGGTTGAAACACATGGATCAAGAGTGGGATTTGTCCATCCACATGACGGATAGATATTCTGGGCCCTCTCGGTGAAATGTCATCCAATTAGCTTGCAAGCATGTGACTTGGTCACAAGGGATCACATATCATGAACGAGAAAAGAGTACTTATCGATGTGAGGTTGAACTAGGTATGCGGAGATACCGATGATCATAACCTCGGATAAGTAACATATCGTGAGACAAAGGGAAATTGGTATCGTATGTAAGTGGCTCATTCGATGTAAAGTAATCGTAGAAATATGTAGAGCCATATGAATTTCAGATTCCTCTATTGGTTATTGTTCGGAGAAGTGTCTCGATCATGTCGCATAATTCACGAACCGTGGGAGACACATAAGGATTCGACGTTGTTTGAGTAGTTATGGTATTATGAGAAAGAGACCGAATGTTGTTGGTCTCGGATGGGATCCGGGATATCACGAGGAGATCCGGAATGGTCCGGAGAATAAGATTCATATAAGGAAAGTCCCGTTTGAGTTGGGGAATGGTTAGGTGTTTTCAGGGAACATTCTAGAAGGTCCGGAATGTCCGGCACTCGGAGGGAAGGTACATGAATGTGTCATTACATATTGGAATGATTGCATCATGTACTAGGTGTTCTCGCTGTCCAAAATAAAGGGTTTATTTAAATCCTAAATTGAAAAGTCAAACAGCTAGTTTGAAAGTCAAACGGCAATTTTGGGAAGTGGAAAGAGGAGGAGAGGTGGAGGCCGAGTTGGAGGAGGGTTCTCCCCCTTGGCGCACCTCCCAAGGCCGAGTTGGGGAGGAACTCCTCCCTGGCCGCCAGCCCTCCCACCTATATAAGGAGGGGCAGGCTCCTCCACACACACAAGTTCCTATCCTCTAAACTAAACCTAGATCTAGACCCCGGTTTAGAGCTATTTCGATTTAGAGCCTTCTAATTGGTTTAGAGCCCTCTAATTGGTGTGTCTAATTACTAGACCACTAATAGCCTCTCTCATAAGCTCCACCATACTGACCGCTTAAGGCGAAGCCTCATGATTCCCTCTACTTCCTGTACCACGCCAGTTGTCTTTAATCGCGAGGAGAGTGCTACAACCTCCGCTGCTTGGAACAAGGAGAGGAAGGTCTTCGTCGAAAGTACCGAACGTGTGACCGATCATGGAGCGCCTTGAGAACGCTGGGAAGGATCGTCTACGCGATCTTGAGATCGGAAGAGTACGACTACATCACCCACGAGAATCTGCTCTCGTTAAACACTTTGGAATCTTCAGGGTGAGTTATTCCATCGACTCGTTGCTACAATCTAGTAGATAGATCTTGGCTTGTTTGTTTGTATGCGATAGAAAATTTTTGTTTTCCATGCTACGAACCCCTACAATGGTATCGAGCCGTGTCTATATGTAGATCTCACAGACGAGTAGAACACAATGGTCATTGTGGGCGTTGATGCTTTTATTGTAGATTGCTTTTGTGTACTTTGCATCTTGCGGTATGTTGGGATGAAGCGGCCTGCTAACCTTACATTACATCGTTCATGAGACTTGCTCCACGATTGACATGCAACTCGTTTTGCATAATTGGCTTTGTGGGTGCCTGTTTCTCCTAGCATAGTTAATATCCTATTTACAACGTGTAATCAACAATGCTAGTATCAATGTTGTGGTTCTTGTTCGTAGGTTAGAACGACACCTATGGAAAGCCCCAAACCACGTAAAATATGCAAAGAAAGTAGAGGTCTAACTTTGTTTTGCGGGGTGTGATGATGTGATATGGCCATGATTGTGATTATATTTGATGTATGCAATGATCCTTATTGTAAGTTGGCAACCGCGGGAGCCATATGGTTGTCTTTAATTTCTTAAGACCTGCGGTCTATTCAAAATAGTTGTAATAGTTGAAGCTGGTGGACGACAACCATGAAGAAGCGTCATTGACCTTGATGCTATGCCGTGATGATGGAGATCATGTTCGTGCTTGAAGATGGAGATCGGAAGCACAAAGAAGAAAGGCCATATCATATCACATATTATGAATTGCATGTGATGTTAATCCTTTATGCATCTTGTATTGCTTAGTAGACGCCGGTAGCATTATAAGATGATCCCTCATGCACATAAATTTCAAGTTCTAAAGTGTTCACCCTTAGTATGCACCGTTGCCAAAGCTTGTCGCTCAAGCACCACGTGATGATCGGGTGTCTTTGATTCCGGGTGAATACAACGTAAGCAAGCCAGATTTGCTTATGCGCTAAGGTTTGATCTTGACGAGCCTAGCATGTACGGACATGGCCTCGTGAACACGGATCACGAAAGGTAAAGCATGAATCATATAGTAGATATGATGAACATGATGATTGTTCATCATTGAAACTATATCAACTCTCGTGATGATCGGTGTTGATGTAGTGGATTTGGTTCGTGATCACTAAAACAATGTGAGGGATGTTGTTTTGAGTGGGAGTTCACCTAGTTTAATTTCATTAATTAATTTGAACTCAATTTGTCATAAACTTAGTCTAAACTATTGCAAATATGTTGTAGATCAATGGCAGCCCCTACCATCAATTTTAATGCTCCTAGAGAAAGAAAAGTTGAAAAACAATGGAAGCAACCATGGATTGGTTCCGCAATTTGAGGATTGTCCTCACACTGGTAATTTGACCTATGTCTTTGGATGCACCGCTAGGTGACCCACTGCGGTGATGCTACCGATGAAGTAAAGAATGTTTACCTCGCCTAAGAATCAAGATACTCCATAGTTCAAAGGTGCTATCTTGTATGGTTTAGAATCGAGCTTCGTAAAAGGTTTGAAGAGTCGACCCATATGATATTGTCGAGGATCTCAAATTAATTTTTGAGACTCATGCGGCAATTGAAAGTTATGAAGCTTCGAAAAGTTCTTTAACGCAAGATGGAAGAGGGTAGTCTCAAAGGAGCATGTGCTTAAGATGTCCAGGCACGCAAATAAACTTCAAAGTTTGGGTATAGTGATTCCTAATACTTTGGGGGTTTACAATCCTCCAATCACTACCACCAAGTTACAAGAACTTTGTGATGAACTACAACATGCGTAACATGAACAAAGAGTTGCGAACTATTTGCTATGTTAAAATCTGCGAAGTGGAGATCAAGAAAGAGCACCAAGTGTTGATGGTCAATAAGACCACAAAATTCAAGAAAGGCAAGTCTAAGCGAAGGGACACTTCAAGAAGGGTGGTAAGAAAGTTACCATACCGACGAAGAAGACCAAGGCTGGACCCAAGCCTGATACTGAGTGCTTTTACTGCAAGGGAGAAGGTCACTGGAAGCGGAATTGCCCAAAGTACTTGGCGGATTTGAAGAACGACAACATCAAGAAGAAAGGTATATCCGATATACATGTTATTGATGTGTATCTCACTAGTATTCGTAGTAGTGCACAGGTATTTGATACCGGGTTCGTTGCTCATATTTGTAACTCAAACAGAGCTGCAGAATAAACGGAAGCTAGTAAAGAACGAGGTGACGATGCGTGGGAAGCGGATCAAAGGTTGATGTGATCGCCATTCGGCACGCTACCTCTTCATCTACCATCGGGATTAGTTTTATACTTAAATAATTGTTATTTGGTGCCTGCTAAGCATGAACATTATATCATGATCTTGTTTATTGCGAGACGGTTACTTGTTTAAATCCGAGAATAATGGTTGTTCGATTTATATGAGTAATATGTTTTATGCACATGCACCTTTGATAGATGGTATATTCATATTGAATCTCGATAGTGGAAATACACATATCAACAACATTGAGGCTAAACGTTTGAAATCAGCGATAATTCGACCTATATGTGGCATCGTCGTCTTGGTCACATTGGAGTGAAGCGTATGAAGAAACTCCATTCGATGGACTTCTTGAATCACTTGATTTTGAATCACTTGAAAGATGCGAAGCATGTCCGATGGGTAAAATGACTAAGACTCCATTTTCAGTATAATGGAGCGAGCTACACTTATTGGAAATCATACATACCGATGTGTGTGGTCCAATGAGTGTAGCGTCGCATGTGATGGTTATCGTTATGTTCTTACCTTCACGGATGACTTGAGTAGATATGGGTATATCTATTTCATGAAACATAAGTCCAAACTTTTGAGAAGTTTAAGGAGTTTCAAAGTGAGGTAGAGAATCACCGTAACAAGAAGATTAAATTTCTACGCTCGATTGTGGAGGTGAATATCTAAATTACGAGTTTGGCGAGCATTTGAAGAAATGTGGAATACTTTCATAGTTGACACCGCCGAACACCACAAACAGAATGGTGTGTCTCGAACGTCGAATCGAACTCTCTTAGATATGGTTCGTTCTATGATGTCACTTACAGATTTGCCACTATCATTTTGGGGTTATGCATTAGAAACATTTGCATTCACTTTAAATAGGGCACCGTCTAAATCCGCTGAAACGACACCATATGAATTATGGTTTGGGAAGAAACCTAAATTGTCGCTCCTTAAAGTTTGGGGATGCGAAGCCTATGTAAAGAAGTTACAGAGGACAAGCTTGAACCCAAAGCGGAAAATGCGTCTTCATAGGATACCCAAGGAAACTATTGGGTATACCTTCTATCATAGATCCAAGGCAAAATCTTCGTTGTTAAGAATGGATCCTTTCTAGAGAAGGAATTTCTCTCAAAGAAGTGACTGGAAGGAAAGTAGAACTCGACGAGGTTGTCGAACCTTCTCTCGAATTGCGAGTAGCGCAGACCTAAGAAGTTCTGTGGTGCTCGCACCAATAAGAGAGGAAGCTAATGATGGTGATCATGAAACTTGGTTGAAGTTGTTACAGAGCCTCGGAGGTCAACGAGAACTCGTACCTCCATTGGTATGATTCCGTTATGAATGTCATGTTGGTGGACAACACCGATGACCCCGAGACATATGAGGAAGCGATGATGAGCCCAGATTCCAATAAATGGCAAGAAGCCATGAAATCCGAGATTGGATCCATGTACGAAAACCAAGTATGGACTTTGGTGGACTTACCGGATGGTAGGAAGGTCACGAGAACAAATGGATTTTCAAGAAGAAAACAGATGCTTGATGGTAATGTTATCGTCTATAAAGCTCGACTTGTCGCAAAAGGGTTTCGACAAATTCAAGGAGTTGACTACGATGAGACTTTCTCACCGGTAGCGAAGCTAAAGTCTGGAGGATTATGTTAGCAATCGCTGCATATTATGATTATGAGATATGGCAGATAGATGTCAAAACAGCATTCCTCAATGGAGACATTGATGAAGAGTTGTATATGATGCAACCCAAAGGTTTTGTCGACCCTAAAGATGCTAACAAGGTATGCAAACTTCAACGGTCCATCTATGGGTTGAAGCAAGTATCCCGGTTGGAATCAACGCTTTGATAAGGTAATCAAAGTTTTGGTTTTATACAAACTTATGGAGAAGCTTGTATTTACAAGAAAGTGAGTGGGAGCTCAGCATTCTTAATAATGTATGTGGATGACATATTGTTGATTGGGAATGATGTAGACCTTCTTAATAGTGTCAAAGAGTATTTGAATAATAGTTTTTCAATGAAGGATCTTGGCGAAGCAGCTTACATATTAGGCATAAAGATTTATAGAGATAGATCGAAACGCCAAATATCATTGTCACAAAGTACATATTTGGACAAAGTTCTAAAGAGGTTTGGAATGGAAGATAGCAAGAAAGGGTTCTTGCCCATGTTGCTAATACGACCTTGAGTAAAACTCAAAGTCCGACATCGGCGTAAGATAGAGAAAAGATGAGTAAGACTCTATGCCTCAGCCATAGGATCTCTAATGTATGCCATGCTATGTACTAGACCCGACATCGCATATGTCGTTAGTCTAACTAGCAGATATCAAAGTGATCCAGAGTGGATCATTGGACAATGATCAAAAACATCCTTAAGTACTTGAGAAGAACTAAGGGTATGGTTCTTTCTTATGGAGGTGATGAACATTTCGTTGTTAATGGTTACACCGATGCTAGTTGGAACACCGATCCGGATGATTCTAAATCACAACTGGATACGTATTTATTTTGAATGGTGCAGCGATTAATGGAGGAGTGCAAAGCAAAGCGTTGTGGCGAGATCTTCAACAATCGGAATACATGGTCGCTTCGGAGGCTTCACAAGAAGCGATATGGATGAAAGAGTTCATTACAGCTGGGTGTGGTTCCTAGTCGCTGGACCCAATGTCTATCTATGTGATAACATGGGCGCCATAGCCAATGCGCAAGAACCAAGGTCACACAAGAAGTGAAGCATATCAAGCTGCGTTTCCACGCTATTCGAGAACATATCCAGGATGGGGATATAAAGATTTGCAAAGTACACACAGATCTGAATGTGGCGGATCCATTGACTAAACCTCTCCCGAGGGCAAAGCATGACCAACACCAAGCTGCCATGGGTGTTCGATATTACCATGTAATCTAGATTAGATGACTCTAGTGCAAGTGGGAGACTATTGGAGATATGCCCTAGAGGCAATAATAAATGTAGTTATTATTATATATCTTTGTGTTTATGATAAATGTTTACATTCATGCTATAATAGTATTAACAAGGAAACCATTAATACTTGTGTGATTTGTAAACTAAATATGAAGTCCCTAGTATAGCCTCTATACTTCACTAGCTTGTTGGTTGATTGATGATTGTGGTTTCCTATCATGAACATTGAGATGTTATCAACAACAAGATCATATCGTTAGGAGAATGATATGGTGGACATACTCCTATAGAGCGTAGCATAAAGATCAAGTCATTTCAATAGTTCAATTGCTATATGCTTTCGATACATAGTAACCTAATTCCTTCGACCATGAGATCATGCATATCACCTTTTTGGATGGATGCTTTGATGTCATCAAACACCACACCGTAACAGGTGGCTATAAAGGTGGCGTTGAGTGTTCGGAAAGTATTGGTTGAAACACATGGATCAAGAGTGGATTTGTCCATCCACATGACGGATAGATATTCTCTGGGCCCTCTCGGTGAAATGTCATCCAATTAGCTTGCAAGCATGTGACTTGGTCACAAGGGATCACATATCACGGAACGAGAAAAGAGTACTTATCGAACGAGGTTGAACTAGGTATGCAGATACCGATGATCATAACCTCGGATAAGTAACATATCGTGAGACAAAGGGAAATTGGTATCGTATGTAAGTGGTTCATTCGATGCAAAGTAATCGAGAAATATGTGGAGCCATATGAATTTCAGATTCCTCTATTGGTTATTGTTCTAGAAGTGTCTCGATCATGTCCGCATAATTCACGAACCGTAGGGAGACACACTTAAGGATTCGACGTTGTTTGAGTAGTTATGGTATTATGAGAAAGAGACCGAATGTTGTTCGAGTCTCGGATGGGATCCGGGATATCACGAGGAGATCCGGAATGGTCCGAGAATAAGATTCATATAAGGAAAGTCCTGCTTTGAGTTGGGGAATGGTTCCGTGTTTTCATCGGGAACATTCTAGAAGGTCCCTAATGTCCCAAGACCGGAGGGGGAAGGGTACATGAATGTGTCATTACATATTGGAATGATTGCATCATGTACTAGGTGTTCGCTGTCCAAAATAAAGGGTTTATTTAAATCCTAAATTGAAAAGTCAAACAGCTAGTTTGAAAGTCAAACGGCAATTTTGGGAAGTGGGAAAGAGGAGGAGAGGTGGAGGCCGAGTTGGAGGATGGTTCCTCCCCTTGGCCTGAGCACCTCACAATGCAGAGTTGGGGAGGAACTCCTCCCCTTGGCAGGCCAGCCCTCCCACCTATAAGGAGGGCAGGGCTCCCTCCACACACACAAGTTTCCTATCCTCTAAACTAAACCCTAGATCTAGACCCGGTTTAGAGCTATTTTGGTTTAGAGCCTTCTAATTGGTTTAGAGCCTCTAATTGGTGTGTCTAATTACTAGACCACTAATAGCCTCTCTCATAAGCTCCACCATACTGCACCGGCTTAAGGCGAAGCCTCAGGATTTCCCTCTACTTAGGTACCACTGCCACAGTCTGCCGAATCGCGAGGAGAGTGCTACAACCTCCATTTTCTTTGGAACAAGGGAGAGGAAGGTCTTCGTCAGTACCCGACGGTGACCGATCATGGGAGCGCTCTTGAACGCGGCGCCTGAAGGATCGTCACGCGATCTTGAGATCGGAAAGAGTACGACTACATCACCCACGAGAATCTGCTCTCGTTAAACACTTTGGAATCTTCGAGGGTGAGTTATTCCATCGACTCGTTGCTACAATCTAGTAGATAGATCTTGGCTTGTTTGTTTGTATGCGATAGAAAATTTTTGTTTTCCATGCTACGAACCCCTACAGTATATGGTGGAGAATTTCTGCAGCAGGGCTTCACCTACAAACAGTCGGGAGGGAGAGAGGAAGGCAGCAGGGCTACTAGGGCTTGGAGGAAGGTGTGTGTTGGGGGAAGGGGGCGCACCAGCCCTCTATATATAGAGGGGGGGTGCGGCCAGCCCTTGCCCATCCTCCAAGCCTATCTCTAGTTTAAACGATTTAAACTCTCCCTTCTAGAAACCCTATCTTATCTCTAGTTTAAACGATTTAAACTTATCTAGGATCGGCTGGGCCCTATGGGGCCTTATGCCCCTGGCCCAATGTGGCCAGGACACTCCCTCATAGGCCCATGCCCCCTCCCGGAAGGTGGGGCCACGTTGGTCCCCTTCCGGAAGGTTCTAGAAGCTTCCGGTACAATACCGATTAACCCGGAACTATTCCGAACTCCAAAAACTGCACTGCCTTATATGAATCTTATTCTCCGGACCATTCCGGAACCTCTCATGATATCCCGTATCCCATCCGAGACTCTGAACAAAAAATTCATAAACCAATTATCCAATCTATCCTAGCGTCGAGACACGTTAAGTGTGTGACCCTGCGGGTTCGAGAATATGCAGACATGATCTTCTATCAATAATCAACAGCGGGTCAGGCACCCATATTGACTCCCACACATTCATCGATGATCATATCGGATGAACCACGATGCCAGGATTCAATCAATCCCATATATATATTCCTTCGTCTCGCGATATTTTACTTGCCCGAGATTCGATCACGGTATCGTCATACCTAGTTCAATCTCGCTCACGCAAGTACTTTACTCGTTCCGTAATCCGATATCACTTTGTAATTAACTCCTTAACCACATGCTTGCAAGCGGTGTTGATATCGACACCGAGTGGGCCCAAGCATATCTCTCCGACTTGGGAGGACAAATCCCATCTCGATACATACAACCCAATGATACTTTACGATCACCGAGAGACACCTTTATGATCACCCTCTCATAGGATGACGCTTTGATGACCTCAAAGCTTTCTTCCGATACCGTGGAGTTGTATTATCTCATGGTCTAAGGAATACAATATTTGACATGAGAAAAGCTTCAAAGACGAACACGATGAAACGATCTAATAGCTTTGCTTAGTTTGGTCCATCCACCATATCATTCTCCCAATGATATGATCTCATTATCAATTGACAACTCATGTCTATGGTTAGGAAACCTTAACCATCATTGATCAATGAGCTAGTCCATAGAGGCGTACTAGGGACACGGTGTTGTTCACAAACCACACAAGTATTAAAGTTTCTGCTTAATACAATTCTAGCATGGAATATAAACTTTATCATGAACAAGAATTATAATAATAACATCTTTATTATTGCCTCTAGGGCATAATTCCAACAGTCTCCCACTTGCACTAGAGTCAATAATCTAGTTTACATTTGGCAACAATCTCACACCCATGGCACCGAGGTGCTGATCATGTTTTACACGTGGAAGAGGTTTAGTTAATGGATCTGACATTCAGATCTATATGTACTTTGCTGATCTTCGATCTCCATCTCGCTATATAATCTCGGATTATATGAAACTTGGTTGATATGCTTGGTCTTTGGATGATATCTTGGTTCCTTAGCGAGTGCTATGGCGCCGGTGTTGTCACACAATATCTCCAAAGGTCCAATGCACTTGGAACCACGCCAAGCTCGGTGATGAAGTTCTGATCCAAACTCCTTCACTTGACGCTTCTGCAGCAGCCATGTATTCCGCTTCTCATCAGATCCCGCAATCACGCTTTGCTTGCAGCTTCTCCAGCCACAGACTCCTCCATTCAAAATATACACGTATCCCGTCGAGATTTACAATCATCCTTGTTTGTCGAAACTAGCATCAACGTAACCTTTACGACGAGCTGTTCATCACCCCATAGACTAAGAACATTTCTTTAGTCCTATTTAGGTACCTTAGGATGTTCTTCACGGCTGTCCAAATGTTCCACTCGGATCACTTTGATATCTGCTCACAAACTAAGAGCATTGGACACATCCGTCTAGTACACAAGATGGCATACATGATGGAACCTATGGCCGAGGCATAAGGCACTTTGCTCATAGCTTCCCTATCATTTCATCAGTGGACACCGAGCCTTGCTCAATATCTTCCCTCGACAACATAGGCACCGAACCTTTCAATGCCTTATCCATTCTGAACCTTTTCGAACTTTGTCTAGGTATGTACCGCTTAAAGCTATCAGTCTTTGTCTATCTCTATAGATCTTGATACCCAATATATAAGCAGCTTCACCTAGGTCTTTCATTGAAAAACACTTGTTCAAATAACTCTTCACATCGTTAAGCATGTTGATGTCATTTCAATAATCAATATGTCATCCACATATAGTACCGTAAACGCCACCGAGCTCCCACTCACTTTCTTGTAGATGCAAGCTTCAGAGCAATTTGGAACAAATCCAAAGCTCTTGATCACTTGATCAAAACGAAGGTTCCAACTCCGAGATGCTTGCTTCATCCATAAATGGAACGCTGAAGTTTGCATACTTTATCAAGATCCTTAGGATCGACAAAACCTTCGGTTGCATCATATACAACTCTTCATCAATGTTGCCATTGAGGAACGCATCTTGACATCCATCCGCCATATTTCATAATCATGAAACGCAGCAATTGCTAATAAAATCCGAATAGACTTAAACATCGCTACGGGAGAGAAAGTCTCATCGTAGTCAACACCTTGAACTTGTCGAAAACCTTTCGCAACAAGCCGTGCTTTATAGATGGTAACATTACCATCCGCGTCCGTTTTCTTCTTGAAGATCCATTTGCACTCAACGGCCTTTCGGTCGCTAGGAGGGTCCACCAAAGTCCATACTTGGTTTTCGCTCATGGATCCCAATTCGGATTTCATGGCTTCTAGACATTTCTCAGAGTCTGGGCTCATCATCGCTTCCTCATAGTTCGTAGGTTCACTGTCTTCTACTAACAAGACTGTCAAGACAGGGTTGCCGTACCACTCAGGAGGGGCACGCGACCTTGTCGACCGCGACGCTCAAGAGAAAGATCGTCCAAGCTTCATGATCCTTGTCATTAGCTTCCTCTATTGTTGGTGCAAAGTGACATCGAACAATTTCAGGTGTCCGCGCTACTCTCCAATTCAAGAGAAGGTTCAATAACCTCGTCTAGCTCTACTTTCCTCCCACTCACTTCTTTCGAGAGAAACTCCTTCTCAAGAAAGGAACCGTTCTTTGCAACAAACACTTTGCCTTCGGTTCTGTGATAAAAGGTATACCCAATAGTTTCCTTAGGGTATCCTATGAAGACGCATTTCTCCGCTTTGGGTTCGAGCTTGTCGGGCATCAACTTCTTGACGTAAGCTTCGCATCCCCAAACTTTAAGAAACGACAACTTAGGTTTAGCACCAAACCACAGTTCATACGGTGTCGTCTCAACGGATTTAGATGGAGCCCTATTTAAAGTGAATGCAGCGGTTTCTAATGCATAACCCCAAAATGATAACGGCAAATCAGTAAGAGACATCATCGATCGGACCATATCTAATAGGGTTCGATTCCTGCTCGTAGACACACCATTGCGCTGTGGTGTTCCAGGTGGCGTGAGTTGTGAAACGATTCCACTTGCTTTGAGATGCGTGAGAAAATCATAACTTAAATATTCGCCCCCACGATCGGATCGTAGAAACTTAATCTTTCTGTTACGATGGTTCTCCACTTCATTCTGAAATTCTTTGAACTTTTCAAACGTTTCAGATTTATGTTTCATTAAATAGATATACCCATATCTACTTAAGTCATCGGTAAAAGTGAGAAAATAGCGATATCCATCAAGGCCGAAACACTCATCGGTCCGCATACATCGGTATGTATGATTTCCAACAAGTCCGTTGCTCGCTCCATCATACCGTAGAACGGGGTTTTGATCATCTTGCCCATGAGGCATGGTTCGCATGTGTCAAATGATTCAAAATCAAGAGACTCCAAAAGTCCATCAGAATGGAGTTTCTTCATGCGCTTTACACCAATATGACCTAGACGACAGTGCCACAAATAAGTAGTATTATCACTATCTACTTTGCATCTCTTAGCCTCAATGTTATGGATGTGTGTTTCATCCCTTCGAGATTTAGAAGAAATAAACCATTCAGAAGAGGTGCATGACCATAAAAGATGTTACTCATATAAATAGAACAACCATTATTCTCCGATTTAAATGAATAACCGTCTTGCAATAAACACGATCCAGAAATAATGTTCATGCTCAACGCAGACACATAATAACATTTATTAAGGTTTAAAACTAATCCCGAAGGTAAAACTAAGGAGAGCGTGCCGACGGCCATCACATCAACTCTTGATCCGTTGCCAACGCCAAGATCGTCACCTCATCCCTCGCAAGTCGCCGTCTATTCCGTAGCTCTGCTTCGAGTTACAAATATTAGCAACCGAACCAAAGATCAAATACCGTGCACTACAACGAGGGCTAGTAAGGAAAACTTCTATATCATGTATATCATATCTACCTTTGATGGTTCCAGCGTTATTGTCCGCTTAGTAGTTCGGACAATATGCCCAAAGGACCCTTGTCCTTGCAATAGAAGCACTCAGTTTCTGGCTTGGGTCCAGACTTGAGCTTCTTCTCAGCAGGGGCAACGCGCTTGCCGCCGCTTTTCTTGAAGGGCTTCTTTGCACCTTTACCTTTCTTAAAGGAGGGCTTGTTGACCATCAACACATGATTATCCTTCTTGATGTCCACCTCCGCAGCCTTCACTTTCGCGAAGAGCTCGGTGATCGACATGGAACCAATCTGATTATGAGTCACTACAAAACTTTTGTAGCTAGGAGGAGTGATTGCAGAACCCCTCAATCTTGACCTCCTCTGAATCTTGCACCAGCTTGTTTCAAGGCGTTGAGTGTAGCCCGACATCTTAATGGCGTGCTCACTAACTAACTCCCTTCCTCCATCTTGCGCTTAAAGAACTTCTCGGAGATCTCATATCTCTCAGAACGGGCCTGAGTCTGAAACATGGTTTTCAGCTCCTCGAGAATCTCAAAGGGCCCGGGATAGTTTTCAAAACGATTTTGAAGTTCCGGTTCCATAGCAAACAACATGGTGCTCTTAATCACACCATAATCATCTTTGCGCGACTGATAGACAGCTTTCTCATCAGCCGGCGCAGTTGCAGCAGGGGGTCACCTAACGCTTTCCCAAGGACATAGTCCTTTTGTCCGCCGCATGAATGATTCTTAGATTGCGAACCAGTTGGTGAAGTTAGACCCATTGTTTCTAAGCTTTTCTTTCAGAAAAACGTTGAAGTTGAAGTTGGACTTGGCCATGTGATCTACAGTATTTGCAAGTACAATTTAGACTATGTTCATGATAAATAGTTCAACTTAATCAAATTACTAGATGAAATCCCACTAAATTCAACATCCCTCAAGTTGTTTAGTGAACACGATCCAAATTCACCACACCTAATCCGATCATCACGAGAAGAGATGTGGTTTCAATGGTGGACAACAAAGTGTCGATCATATCATTCATATGACTCATGCTTAACCTTTCGGTTCTTGTGTTCCGAGGCCATGTCTGTACATGCTAGGCTCGTCAAGTTAGACCCAAGTATTTCCGCGTGTGCAAAACTGGCTTGCACCCGTTGTATGTGAGCGTAGAGTCTATAGCACCCGATCATCACGTGATGCTTGGACACGACGAACTTTCGCAACGGTGCATACTTGGGGAGAACACAGCTTTTATCTTGATCTTTATGAGGAATCATCTTATAATGCTACCGCGATCTAAGCATAATAAGATACATAAAAGGATAAACATCACATGCATATAACTTTATGTGACATGGTATAGCCAATCTTCGCAATGATCTCCATCTTGTGCTCCGGCATGATCTCCATCACTCCACCATGATTGCCTCCACCACGAATAGCAACTACAACTATTGCTAACTACTTAGCGATAAAGAAAAGCTATTACATGGCGTATAAGAAGTTGACTCGCAGGTCATACACAATTATAAAGACAACCATATGGCTCCTGCCGGTTGTGTACTCATCGACATGCAAGTCGTGAAACATTACAAAACATGATCATCGCATACAATATACACATCACATCTTGGGCCATACCATATCACAGAAAACACTCCCTGCAAAAACAAGTTAGACGCCTCTACTTTGTTGTTGCATGTTTTACGTGGCTTATGGGAGTAGATGCTAAGAACGATTCTTACCTATGGAAAGCCACAATGGTGATATTATGGTTGCCAAACTCCGGTGTTAATCCCATGACAACTATAGTGAGAGAAACTGACATCCACCAGCCGCATGTATGGTACAAGCCACACGTCAAGTGCGGTGCGGGCGGTCTCATGACGACGTCACGTAAGGTTGGCCTGGACCGCTTCAATCTCACTATCCCGCACCATAAGAAGAACACAAACAAGAGGCTTGCAACAGAAAACATCAACGCCCGCAACAACCATGTTGCGTTCTACTCGTGAAACACATCTACGCATAGATCTAGCTCTGATACCACTGAAGGGTTTCGCAACATAGTAAATCAAAATTTTCTACGGAAGCGAACAGAGGGAAAGCCAAGATCTAATCTAGGAGATGCAAACAACAAGAGAGATTGGATTAGATCTTCATACCCTTGAATATTTGCACAGCGGAACGTTCGTCGGAACGTGGGTGATGTAGTCGTACTCGCTTCTCCTCCTCGCGATCCGATCCGATCTAGCACCACAAGTGGCGGTGCCTCCGTGAGATGCACACGTGCAGCACCTCGACGTCTCCTCCTTCCTCGGACCAGCAAGTAGGGTGGAGAGATAGATTGGATCTACAACACGACGGCGTGGTGTATGGTGGAGAATTTCTGCAGCAGGCTTCGCCTACAAACAATGGGAGGGAGAGAGGAAGGCAGGGCTACTAGGGCTTGGAGGAAGGTGTGTGTTGGGGAAGGGGCGCACCAGCCTCTATATATAGAGGGGTGCGCCAGCCCTTGCCCATCCTCCAAGCCTATCTCTAGTTTAAACGATTTAAACTCTCCCTTCTAGAAACCCTATCTTATCTCTAGTTTAAACGATTTAAACTTATCTAGGATCGGCTGGGCCCTATGGGGCCTTGTGCCCCTGGCTCAATGCGGCCAGGACACTCCCTCATAGGCCCATGCCCTCCCCGGAAGGTGGGGCCACGTTGGTCCCCTTCCGAAGGTTCTAGAAGCTTAGCACAATACCGATTAACCCTAACTATTCAACTCCAAAACTGCAACGCCTTTATATGAATCTTATTCTCCGGACCATTCGAACCTCTCGTGATATCCCGGATCCCATCCGATACCGAACAAAAATTCATAAACCAATTATCCAATCTATCCTAGCGTCGAGACACGTTAAGTGTGTGATCCTGCGGTTCGAGAATATGCGACATGATCTTCTATCAATAATCAACAGGGTCAGGCACCCATATTGACTCCACATTCATCGATGATCATATCGGATGAACCACGATGCCAGGATTCAATCAATCCCATATATATATTCCCTTCGTCTCGCGATATTTTACTTGCCCGAGATTCGATCGTCGGTATCGTCATACCTAGTTCAATCTCGCTCACAGCAAGTACTTTACTGTTCCGTAATCCTATATCACATTGTGATTAACTCCTTAACCACATGATTGTAAGCGGTGTTGATATCGACACCGAGTGGGCCCGGCATATCTCTCCGACTTGGGAGGGACAAATCCCATCTCGATACATACAACCCAACAGATACTTTCCGATCACCTAAGAGACACCTTTATGATCACCCTCTCATAGGATGACGTTTGATGACCTCAAAGCTTTCTTCCGATACCAGGGAGTTGTATTATCTCATGGTCTAAGGAATACAATATTTGACATGAGAAAAGCTTCGCAAAGACGAACACGATGAAACGATCTAATAGCTTTGCTTAGTTTGGTCTCATCCACCATATCATTCTCCCAATGATATGATCTCATTATCAATTGACAACTCATGTCTATGGTTAGGAAACCTTAACCATCATTGATCAATGAGCTAGTCCATAGAGGCGTACTAGGGACACGGTGTTGTTCACAAACCACACAAGTATTAAAGTTTCCGCTTAATACAATTCTAGCATGGAATATAAACTTTATCATGAACAAGAATTATAATAATAACATCTTTATTATTGCCTCTAGGGCATAATTCCAACACATGGCTTCAGCACAGAGGAGATGGTTTGTGCGTACGTGCTTGCTGGAGTTGTCGGGGATGCTACAGGTGCGTGTATTTTGTGTGCTTTCAACAAGCAGGGAGGCGGAGGTGTTGGCGATGGGAGTAGGGAGGTGGAGGTGTATACTGGCTAATCAGGACCAATTGATCCCGACAATCAATTAGTGGAGATGGTGGTCCGGACCATGAGCGGAGATGGATTGGGAGCTAACGGACCTGAGGGTCATGAGCGGAGATGGAATAGGAGCTGACGAGGACCTGGCTATTGATTGGAGCTATTGCACCTTGGGGATGGATCGAAGATCGAAGCTACCAGGCATGGGGATCGAGCGGAGCTCCCCGCCTGCGATCGAGCTATTCATTGTAATTTGAATTTTGGAGTATGTTGTCTTTCTTTTAATTTTGGGGGTGTATATGTAAAATGGACCCAGTTCAAATAAAAATCTCCCTGTGACAGTTATTTCTGAACGGAGGGAGTAAAAAATTCAGAAACTAACACTTAAGTCATGGTTTTCAAGGCAAATGAGCTAGGTAATTACCAGAATCATGGCACGGTTTGTTGCAATGTGGCCATATTTCGCACATGTGTGTATCTTGTGATGGAAAACAATGTTGCTTCATCAACTTTTCACTTTCTGCGCATGGAAAATCCATTTTCCCGGTGCCTGGAAGGGTGTATTTTCTGAAGCAGCTACCCAGGATGTGTTGCGAGGATGCTTCACCCCATTTTTAATAAATATTAGAGAGCATTTGGTGGACAATTCACCAATTGGATGCACCTCAAAGCTTATGATGCACCACCCGCAATTTAGACAAGTTTCTGTCGGTGTCGCTGGCAGGGGCCATAGGGGCTTCTTGGGCTTTCTAACCATGGTTTGGTACATGGAGTCTCTAGAGTCAATGCATGTGTTCTTTTCAAAACTACACCTTGATCCACATGACCACACACACTTAAATAATGGATGTGGTGATGCAACTTCTGTCACACTAGTTCACCATTCCATGTGGTAGTTGCATTATATGGCAGGGCCTTTTTGGGTTTCTAACCATGGTTTGCATTTACACATGGAGTCTCTAGTGTCATTGCATGTGTTCTTTTCAAAACCACATTAATCCACATGACCACACACACTCCAATGGGTGTGGGTGATATAACTTCTATCACACTGGTTCACAATTCCATGTGGTAGTTGCATTCCAGGGCTTTTTGGGCTTTCTGACCATGGTTTGACACCCGGAGTCTCTAGAGTCAATGCACATGTTCTTTTCAAAACCACACCTTGGTCCACATGACCACATACACTCCAATGGATGTGGTGATGCAACTTCTGTCACACTGGTTCACAATTCCATGTGGCAGTTGCATTCTAGGGGCTTTTGGGCTTTCTGACCATGGTTTGACACATGGAGTCTCTAGAGTCAATGCACATGTTCTTTTCAAAACCACACCTTGATCCATATGAACACACACACTCCAATGGATGTGGTGATGCAACTTCTGTCACACTAGTTCACAATTCCATGTGGCAGTTGCATTCCAGGGGATTTTTGGGCTTTTTGACCATGGTTTGACACATGGAGTCTCTAAAGTCAATGCATGTGTTCTTTTCGAAACCACATCTTGATCCACATGACCACACACACTCCAATGGATGTCGTGATGCAACTTCTATCACACTGGTTCACAATTCCATGTGGCAGTTGCATTACAGGGGCTTTTTCGGGTTTCTGACCATGGTTTAACACATGGAGTATCTAGAGTCAATGCATGTGTTCTTTTCAAAACCACACCTTGCCATATGACCACACATTCCAATGGATGTGGTGATGCAACTTATGTCACACTGGTTCACAATTCCATGTGGCAGTTGCATTCTAGGGACGTTTTCAGGTTTCTGACCATGGTTTGACACATAGAGTATCTAGAGTCAATGCATGTGTTCTTTTCAAAACCACACCTTGATCCATATGACCACACACACTCCAATGGATGTGGTGATGCAACTTCTGTCACACTGGTTCACTATTCCATGTGGCAGTTGCATTCCAGGGGCTCTTTGGGCTTTCTGACCATGGTTTGACACATGGAGTCTCTAGAGTCAATGCATGTGTTCTTTTCAAAACCACCTAGATCCACATGACCACACACACTCCAATGGATGTGGTGATGCAACTTCTGTCACACTGGTTCACCATTCTATATGGCAGTTGTATTCTAGGGGCTTTTAGGGATTTTTTACCATGGTTTAACACACGGTGTCTCTAGTGTCATTGCATTCTAGGGTCTATTTGGGCTTTCTGACCATGGTTTGACAAACATGTGGTACGGGAATTATTCAAAAAAGTGTTCACAAAAATGAGCTACCACCTTCGAGGATTCATGGTTTTCAAGGCAAATGAGCTAGGTCATTACCAGAATCATGTCATAGTTTGTTGCAATGTGCCCATATTCCGCAAACGTGTGTACCTTGTGATGGCAAAAAATGTTGCTTCCGGAAGTTTTCACTTTCTGCGCATGGAAAATCCATTTCCCCTTTTCCCGGTACCTTGAGGTACCTCATAGCTCGCTCAAGATTTTTCCAAAAAATCATTTCTAGGTACAAAACAAGACATTTATTCAGAGATCCAGTAAGAGATTGTCAAGAACCGGCACCTAGCTTAAGAACCCTAATTGCCGCAATCTTGGCCGCATTTTTGAAACCTAAATGTTGATTTATTTCAGCCACACATCACTCATCCAACAGCCAAAAATTTGTGGTTCCATCCTCCCGCAAATCCAAAATTTTGGGTTCGGTCCTCCCATCGATCCAAAATTTCAGGCACCCAAATTCTCGCATGATGATATTACCGTTTAGCCCACCCACACAGCGTAATCAATGCATTGGCACAGAGGGCATTTACCTAATCTATTGCAAACCCTCCTTTATACCCTCACCAAAAGGAGACAGATCCAAAGCTCCTACGCTCGCCCTCACCGCCGCCCACCCATCGTAGCACGGCTGTCATCGTACACTCACCCACCACCGTCCACCCTAGTAATCATCTAGCCGTCGACCTAGCCCAAACCATAACCCATCCTCACCTTCCCGGTTTCCGACCACGTCGCCGAGCTCATGGATCTGCCACCTCACCGTTGAGCACTGCCATCTGGCCGTCAGCCTCACCGGCAAGGTCTGACGCCTCACGAACAAGGTCATCGCCATCTTCGTGAACCTCGGCATCAAGGTCTGCTACCTCACTGTCCACCACACCAACAATGTATGTCTCCTTGCTGTCCACCTCATCGTCAAGGTTTGGCACTTTGCCTTTCACCACGTCATCAAGGCATGCCAGATCATCATCCACCTCACCAACAAGGAAGGCCAACAAGGTTCCCGGCAAGAAGCGCACAAAGAAAAAGGCCGAAGCGCCTGTAGGCAAGTAAACAACCTCCTTGCCTATGAATTTTCTACTCTTTTAATCCTGCTCGATGTTCATGTGTTTCATTTTCCTTGCCTATGAAATTACTTGTTTGAGAGGCCATAGGTTCATTTTCCTGCTCATGTTTGCTATAGGGAAATCAACACCATATGTTATATTTTGTTTAATTTGTAGCTTACTTGGATTTCTTTATTAATGTTATATCCTCAAATGCATCCCATGGAAGAAAGTCGGCTAAAAAACATCATGAGAAATAATGAGCGGTTGCAACAACTGGGTATTAGGACCTTTGCAAGTCTTTTTGCATCGCCAGCTGTATTCTCTCCTAAAAAGACAAGAATTGGTTGCTCTGGATCTGACTGTGATCCTGAAGAGGAAGAAGATATCACCGAAGGAGACCTAGATGATGTTAATAAGGAGAATGAATCGTAGGTCGACCCCTTACCTTCTTACTCATCTTGAGTTGAATTGTTTGCGAACTGATTTTGACATATATTTGTTGCTTCTTTATTATCCCCAATTGACCGGTACAAATGAAATTTCTAGCCACCAAAGAGTAAATGCAACAAGATAGATGTTGTTAGGACAACGTTGGCTCATGTCGGATGTTAAAGCAGACTTCTATGGCAAAGTTTGTTTATGTTCTGTAACACTCAGTTGTCCCTTTCTTCCTTTGTTGTTAATGCGAAGGCTGATAATCTTTGTTTTATTTCAGCAAAAGTTTTTCATGGACCCCTCTCTACCCGATGTGTAGTTTGCTTGTATAAGCAGTTAATGAGGCACGCAAGAAATCAATGGCATTATCTGGAAAAAGGGGTTTTGACAACTTCCCAGTGAATGAAGTTACAAGGATATCTCATGCGGAACACATGAGCAACGAGGAGTGGTGCAGGCTTGTCGATTTTTGGTTTGACCCCCGAAACAAGGTCATGTCTTGTTTACTAATCTTCTCATGTTTGAATTTTTAAGCAGGAATAATTGTATGCTCCATGTTTGTGTTGGCTCTATCTAAAAAAACAAGAACAGCAGACAGCTCGTCAAGTACCCTCATGCCACCGGTGCTCGCAGCTACGAGGTTTTGTGCGACATGGAGGAAGGCTCCATTGAACTGCTCGAAAATGGTTTGACTGACAATGTAAAAGAATAAATAGTAAGTCCTCCATAATACTTTCCATCTTCGTAAAATTCAAAGCTTTTTTCTTCCCTCGCATATATGATGTCTTATTATTTGCTCGCTAGGTTTCTCATATTCTCTTCTATTCCTAAAACTGGTAGGCAGTTGTGGAAAGCAAGATGGTGTCATATGCTCCAGAAGATGGCACAAAGGAAGAAGCAATTCCTTCCACTGATGTTGTGCACTTTGTGCTGTCTCAGAACAAGAGAAAGCCAACTTTCCTAAAGAACATCAACATCCATGCAAGTACTTCAAAACCAACCAAGTCTCATCTAGAAGCTCAACTCGAGGCTCGGAAAGCAGGTAATGTGGAACTGCGCTCTGCCATTGAGGAGTTGCAGAAGGTGAACGAATCTGGCGAGGCAGAGAGGCTGGAGTATTTGGAAGACCTACAAGCAATGCGGAAAAAACAAGAAGACCTGAGGAAGAAACAAGAAGAGACAAATGCATTAATACAATAAGTGTTAGCTCAGCTATCCGAACCACCATAGGCAATTTGGTGAATCTGTGGAAATTTGTCTGGCATGAGTTGAACCTCCTTATATCTTATTTCAGTCTGGTATTCATATCTCTAGAGTGAAATATTTGTCCTGGAGTTTTGTGTCAAATTTTGTATTGTAATCCTATAAACATCCTGATTGTTCTTGTACGAAATATTTTGTCGTGGTTAGTAACATCATGACCAAGTAGTAACGTCACGAAAGTGATGATGTCATCACTTCTTCTAGACAATACGTGTCTCGCGCTGATTGGTCCACGTCTTGTCCTGCAATTGACCCCCATGTTATCATTTAAATGGACCACGTGTCTACCTATCGGCGGCAGGCTGCAACAAAAGGAAATTTGTCACGGCTAGCATGACGACATAGATGACGTGATGGCATAAGCAAGTGGAGGTAACGGAATCAAGTCATGACGAAAAAAACGTCCCAATAGGGATGACATCATTGACGGCCCCCATGACGTCACCATGCGTCGCTAACGGCAGCTCACGGTGTGATCCACCATGTGTCATCATACATGAAAAATAGCAGGACAGGCCTAGGACGGGCCGGTCCTGCTGTCCGCGACGAAATTTTAGAAATGTCACAAATTGTCATGACATTCTCAGACAGAAAATACGTCATAGATCCAATTATGATGTGAGGTTCATGACCTTTTTCGTTGTAGAATTCGTCACGGATGGCCATCTATGTTGTTTTTCCTCTTATCAATGACGATATCAAAACGTCATGAATCATCCAGATTCTTGTAGTGGTCCAGTGCACCTTTCTAGGCTATAGCAATCTTCACAAAAGTTTTAAGTGTCTTGACATCAAATCTGGCTGCATATACATATCTCGCGATAAAATTTTTGATGAAATACTTTTTCCCTTTTCCAAACTTCATGCAAACGTCGGGATGCGTCTTTGCTCCAAAATTCTTCTACTACCATCGCATCTCTTGAACCCACACAAATTTGATCATCGGGGCGAAGATAGAACAACTGGTCCAATTGTGCCTAATATTCATACTACTAATGATGCTTGTGAAGATGCCGAAATTGATGCAGAAAACAGAGAAGCAAACAGTGCTCAAAGTCACCCAGAAACAACATCAGTGCATCATCATATTCTCATGCAGCAATCCGGCATGCAAGCCTAGAGTCGCGTGGGTCCCACCATGGGCCAACCTGGTGAGGGCGATGCGGGTGTTGGTGCCGCATACATCTCCTACAGCGTCTCTGAGAGTTCGTCCGCAGTCTTGGTAGCCGCGGCATAGGGAAGGACCTCCCGAGAGAGGAAGCTGGCGAGGAAGCTGAGGACTGCTGGCTCGTGGTTGATGTCGAGCTCGTTGGGGAACCCCAAGAGGAAGGTATGATGAGCACAGCAGTAAGTTTCCCTCAGTTATGAAATGAAGGTTATCAATCCAGTAGGAGCAAGGAAACACCCCAAAGGTGTAGCTTTGAGCGTTAGCGAGGCGCACTAGGTGCGGTGACGGCGTGGAGACCTGCACCACACAACCAAAGAACTCTGTCCCCAACTTGTGACGAGGTTGTCAATCTCACCGGTTTTGCTAAAAACAAAGGATTAAACGTATCGAATGGAAGGAAGTAATAGTTTGCAGAAAGTAAACACAAAGCAGTAAATAGTTTGTAGATTGTATGTAAAAGAAAGGACCGGGGTCCATAGTTCACTAGAGGTGGCTCTCCTTAAGATAGATAACATGCTGGGTGAACAAATTACAGCGGGGCAATTGACAAAGCATACAAGCATATACTAATCATCTTGACTCCTTTGAGATTCGATTGGGCATTACAACATTATACATAGACCGTCATCCAACTACATCTATGACTAATAATCCACCTTCAGGTTATCATCCGAACCCCCTCCAGTATTAAGTTACAAGCAACAGATTATTGCTTTACAAATTGCGTGTAAAGTAAACAATACGATTGTTCTATGAACAAAGGATTGTTGTTTTCTCCCTAGTAGCAATAGCACATCTAGTACCTTAGAGATTACATCACTTCCCAGTTACGGAGGCATGAACCCACTATCGAGCATAAATACTAACTCTTGGAGTTGCTAGCATCTACTTGGCCAAGATAGCTACTAACAACGGAAAGCATGCAAGATCACAAATAACAAAGACATGATAGAATCAATAATCAATCTGAAATAGCATCTCAATATCCATCAGATCCCCGCAAACACAACATGCAGAATTTACAAATAGATGATCTTGATCATGAACGGAGCTCACAAGATCTAGACATGAAAGCACAAAGGAGGAGAACCAGCCATCTAGCTACTACATGGACCCGTAGTCCAGAGATGAACTACTCACGCATCACACCGGAGGCTTGCATGGTGATGAAGAAGGCCTCCAGGGTGAATTCCCCTCTCCGGCAGGGTGCCAGGAAGAGCTTCAGATCCCTCCCGGTCTAGAGACAAAGACGATGGCGGCTATAGACTCTTTCGTGGATTTTTGATCGGGTACCTAGGGTTTCCGTATCAGAGGCAATATATAGGCGGAAGGAGAGGCCGAGGGGGTACCTGGGGCAGCCAGACCACCCCCTTGCACGGGCCAGGCCTGGTCACGCGGCTAGGTGGTGTGGCCAGGACCCAGCCCCTCTCCGTATCGTATTCTGGCTCTAGATGTCTTTAGGTAAAATAGCAACTTTGGCTTTTGTCCCGTGCAATTCGGAGAATATTCATTTTCTGACTTCCTTGAACCAAAAACAGCAGAAAATAGGCAGCTGGCATTGTGGCTCTTGTTAATAGGTTAGTCCAAGAAATCATATGAAAAGTACTCAAAAGTGTGGACCAAACAAAAGAAAGTAGATAAAACCAAGCATGGAACATCAAAAATTATAGATACATTTGCAATGTATCAACATCCCCAAGCTTAACTCCTGCTCGTCCTCGAGTAGGTAAGTGATAAAAAGAAAGAATAATTTTTTAGGTGACATGCACCATCATAAACTTGATCAAAGTATTTGTAAAACATTCAAAGCTAGGATCATAGTACTTCAATCATAACATGAAAGACAAAGTTCTAGAAATAAGACAAAGAAACTATGTTGCAACATGAAAAGGCAAAAACAAAAGATTCATGAATAACAATGCTTTGCAAGACGTTTGTTTGTTTTACATAAAGAAAACATAGCATAATAGTATTCAGCTTGTCCCTCATAGAGTAGCAAATATAAATGCATAGGACACCTTCAAAGTTCATAAGAGTGACTAGATACAAATAGTTTAAAACAATCAATATCAAGTTATGCATCAATCAACTAGTCTTGGGACAATGCACATAGAACTAAGAATGGCCACTATGCTCTCAAAGTAGGTGCATAAAGGTAGAAGGTGGAGACTCAATGTAATGGTGGAAGAAAGGCCTTCATAGAAGGAAGTAGAGATTCAAGTCTCATAAAGAGCTTCCAAAAATTATGGTACTTGTTAGCTTTCAGCTCTCATTGCCCCTATCATAAGCATCTTGAAGGTGATTAAGGTTAAAGTGACACAACTAAGAGGATATGCTTGACAAGTTATAAGCCGAAATCTCATGCCCCTTACTTACGAAGACCGAACCTCATGCTACTCAATTTTAGTCACAAGTAAGCTCTTGTCATTGTAAGTACACATGTATCATAAAGAACCGCCAATGGGGTACCCCTTGCACATGATACATGAGCTATCCCATAATCAAAATGACAAGGCAAGCAGACAATGAGCATCTCAGCGATCTTTTTATTTGCTATTTGCATAGGTTTTTATTGAGGATGCTTCATAGAGTGCTCATTATGGTGATGCTGCAAGTTTCCACCATGATTAGGCATGGCTTAGGCTAGCGGCCTAGGCGTTTCTCTAACACACATACAAACTCCATGATCTTACATGTTCCACTTTTATTTCATATCGCCGGGATCCACAACCAAAAGCACATGATATCAACGGGGTACAAAGTACGAGTGCAATGTTGAAAGCGTTCCCCATGATACATGGTTCTGCTAACTTCAAATTATAAAGCGCAAGCATATACGCAACAAATATGGACGCAATGGATCAAGTTTATTAAATGCAAGAAAAGTAAAGTGTGCCATCAAGTTCGTGAGAGCTTTAATCACTAGTTTTCTCATAACAAGTTTAATTTGGAAGGTAGACAAAAACATGAATATACTTGGAATAGCATATGCTAATAGGTAGGTATGGTGGACTCTTTGGAATACTTGGTTTTAGGAGTTGGATGCATCAGCGGAACTCATACTTGGTTGCGGAGGCTAGCAAAAGACTGGGAGCGACCAACTAAGAGAGCAATAATGGCCATAATCATGCAAAGCGACAAAATATCATTGATCAAAGCATAAAGTGATACTACAAGTTGAAAACTAAAGGATCATAAAGGCTTATGGTGACTTTGGATAGTCATAACATGGTGTGAGCATGCGCCAAGTCAATGTTGGAGATATGCCCAAGAGGCAATAATAAAGTGGTTATTATCATATCTTCATACTTATGATAAATGTTTACATACCATGCTATAATTGTATTAACCGGAAACATTAATACTTGTGTGATTTGTAAACTAAAATAAGAGTCCCTAGTAAAGCCTCTTGTTAAACTAGCTTGTTGGTTAATATATGATCATTGTTTCCTGATCATGAACATAGAGATGTTATTAACAACAGGGTCATATCATTAGGAGAATGATGTGATGGACATACTCCTATAGATAAGCGTAGCATAAAGATCAAGTCATTTCAATAGTTCAATTGCTATATGCTTTCTGATACATAGTAACCTAATTCCTTCGACCATGAGATCATGCATATCACCTTTACCGGATGGATGCTTTGATGTCATCAAACACCACACCGTAACAGGGTGGCTATAAAAGTGGCATTGAGTGTTCGGAAAGTATTGGTTGAAACACATGGATCAAGAGTGGGATTTGTCCATCCATATGACGGATAGATATACTCTGGGCCCTCTCGGTGAAATGTCATCCAATTAGCTTGCAAGCATGTGACTGGCTCACAAGGGATCACATATCACGGGAACGAGAAAAGAGTACTTATCGGTAACGAGGTTGAACTAGGTATGCAGAGATACCGACGATCATAACCTCGGATAAGTAAACTATCGTGAGACAAAGGGAAATTGGTATCGTATGTAAGTGGTTCATTCGATCGCAAAGTAATCGTAGAAATATGTGGGAGCCATATGAATTTCCAGATTCCTCTATTGGTTATTGTTCGGAGAAGTGTCTCGATCATGTCCGCATAATTCACGAACCGTAGGGAGACACACTTAAGGATTCGACGTTGTTTGAGTAGTTATGGTATTATGAGAAATAGACCGAATGTTGTTCGGAGTCTCGGATGGGATCCGGGATATCACGAGGTGATCCGGAATGGTCCGGAGAATAAGATTCATATAAGGAAAGTCCCGTTTCGGAGTTGGGGAATGGTTCCGGTGTTTTCATCGGGAACATTCTAGAAGGTCCCGGAATGTCCGGCACTCCGGGGGGGGAAGGGTACATGAATGTGTCATTGTAAGTTGGAATGATTGCATCATGTACTAAGTGTTCTTGCTGTCCCAAATAAATTGAAAAGTCAAACGGCTAGTTTGAAAGTCAAACGGCAATTTTGGGAAGTGGGAAAAGAGGAGGAGGTGAAGCCGAGTTGGGGAGGGAGTCCTCCCTGCCGGGCGCCCACCTGCCGAGTTGGGAGGGACTCCACTCCCTCCCTTGGCCGGCCAGCCCTCCCACCTATAAGGAGGGGCAGGGCCTCCTAGCACACACAAGTTTCCACCTCTAATCTCCGGTTTAGAGCCGTTTTGGTTTAGAGTTTCTAATTGCTTTAGCCAGCGGTTTAGAGCCTTCTAATTGGTTTAGAGCCTTCTAATTGGTGTGTCTAATTACTAGACCACTAATAGCCTCTCTCATAAGCTCCACCATACTCGCACCGGCTTAAGGCGAAGCCTGGATTTCCCTCTACTTCCTACCACGCCGTTGTCTTTGCGGAATCGCGAGGAGAGTGCTACAACCTCCATTTCGCTGGAACAAGGAGAGGAAGGTCTTCCGAAAAATTCAACGTGACCGATGTGACCATGGAAGCGCTGCGAACGTATTTGGAAGGATCGTCACGCGATCTTGAGATCGGAAAGAGTGCGACTACATCACCCACGAGAATCTGCTCTCGTTAAACACTTTGGAATCTTCGAGGTGGGTTATTCCATCGACTCGTTGCAATCTAGTAGATAGATCTTGGCTTGTTTGTTTGTATGCGATAGAAAATTTTGTTTTCCATGCTACGAACCCCTACAAAGGGTATCGAGCCGTGTCTATATGTAGATCTCACAGACGAGTAGAACACAATGGTCATTGTGGGCGTTGATGCTTTTATTATCGATTACTTCTTGTGTACTTTGCATCTTGCGGTATGTTGGGATGAAGCGGCCCGGGCTAACCTTACATGACATCGTTCATGAGACTTGCTCCACGCTTGACATGCAACTCGTATTGCATAAGTGGCTTTATGGGTGCCTGCTTTCTCCTAGCATAGTAAAGATCCAATTTACAACGGGTAATCAACAATGCTAGTATCAATGTTGTGGTTCTTGTTCGTAGGTTAGAACGACACTTATGGAAAGCCCCAAACCACGTAAAATATGCAAAGAAAGTAGAAGCGTCTAACTTTGTTTTGCAGGGGTGTGCAGTGATGTGATATGGCCATGATTGTGATTATATTTGATGTATGCAATGTTCCTTATTGTAAGTTGGCAACCGCGGGAGCCATATGGTTGTCTTTAATTTCTGTTAAGACTGCGTGTCTATTCAAAATAGTTGTAATAGTTGAAGCTGGTGGACGACAACCATGGAGAAGCGTCATTGAACTTGATGCTATGCCGATGATGATGGAGATCATGTTCGTGCTTGAAGATGGAGATCGGAAGCACAAAGAAGAAAGGCCATATCATATCACATATTATGAATTGCATGTGATGTTAATCCTTTATGCATCTTGTATTGCTTAGTTGACGACGGTAGCATTATAAGATGATCCCTCATGCACATAAATTTCAAGTTCTAAAGTGTTCACCCTTAGTATGCACTTGCAAAGCTTGCTGCAAGCACCACGTGATGATCGGGTGTCTTTGATTCCGGTGAATACAACGTAAGCCAGATTTGCTTATCGCGGTAGCTAAGGTTTGATCTTGACGAGCCTAGCATGTACATGGTCTCGTGAACACGGATCACCGAAGGTAAAGCATGAGTCATATAGTAGATATGATGAACATGTTGATTGTTCGCCATTGAAGCTGCATCAACTCTCGTGATGATCGGTTTTGATGTGGTGGATTTGGTTCGTGTGATCACTAAAACAATGTGAGGGATGTTGTTTTGAGTGGGAGCTCACCTGGATTAATTTAATTATTAATTAGAACTCAATTTATCATAAATTAAATCAAAGGTTATTTGCATAGTTGTTGTAGTCATTGGCATCCGTTTACCACCTTGCGCTTAGTTATAATTGAGATGATAGAACTATAGAATTCTGGTTAGTTACTTTACGAACTGGTATCGTATTGTTTTGAAGTGTTAATCTAAAGTTTAAAAGTCCTATTGCAAACTTTCAGTAATTTCCAGTTACTCCATAAAGTTTAATAATTAGTATTAAAACAAGAGTGACAATTCCAAGTGTTAGTGTTTGAGTATCATGTTTGTCTCCATGATTCTTGATATTCAAAGGATTGTCTTAATATCAAGGTTATCTAGGATCCTGAAAGAGTTGTTTGAAACCATGATGTGTGGAAGATATTGTGATATCTGAAATGAAGTTTTGGTTACAACATGATAGAGTATAATATGGCAAAAGTCATGTTCTCATATTTGATGAGAATTTGCAAAAGGTTGGAGACACTAGTTGTCCTAATCTTCCAAAAGGTTTTGGAGAGCAACATTATACTCACGATTCACCATTATAAGCTAAAGTAGCTTGATCATGGATAAATCCATGATGAAGGTGAATATTTGATGTAGGTAAAATGTTTACTACACCAAGAGTTAACTAAAGAAAGGAATTTGAAAGAACACCAAACATTTGATAATGGTGATCTACTTCAAAGTGCAAGTCCAAAGACATTGGTATTTAACTATACACGCTTTGGACTATGTGTCATATGTATGACTCCACTATTGATGTTGATAGATTCTTTCAAATGTAAAAGGAAATCTTGAAAGAGAATCTCATAAGTATATGGCAGAAAAGAAAAGACTAGAATTGTTCAGTTTAAGTATATAGATGATATCGTGTTATGGCTATATTCTTTGCTTATTAAACAATGTGGTTCTTAAGTATTTGATACTGAATTTGTTGGTGTGAATCATACGAAACAACACAATTCATGAACTACAATGGCCTAAGTAACTAGCAAAGAATATGTGATGATGTTCATCGAAAACAAATAAAGGGTTATTGTGTTGCTCGTTAAACATCAAAGCTTGCCTTCAGGATTTGTTTTATCAGGTATTATGAGAACAAAAGGGTTGTTCAAATAATTGCCGTAATCCATAAAAGATGGATGATTCACAAATCTCGTTGGATAAATCACATCCATAAAACTAGTGCTAAAATTGTCGAAAGACAAATTGATTGAAAGATCACTTAGGAAGTGACATCGCCGTTTAAATTATATTGAAAGAAAACATGAAGAAACTCCATGTGGATGGAATTTTGGAGTCTTTTGATTTTGATCAAATGACGTTTGTGAAACTTTCCTAGAGATAATTAAAACTTCGTTCATAGGCCAAAAGGGAATGAATGACTAGCTTATTGGAACTTGTGCATATTGTTGTACGAACTCCATTATGTGTAGTCAAGAGCGATGGATTTCAACTTCATATGCTTTCTCCGAAAATTTGAGTGAATATGTGAATATTTACTTAATAAGGATGAAGTGTGAAATATTTGAAAAGTTCAAAGATTTTCAAGATGAAGTGCAAAATCATTGTAACAAGAATATAAATAGTTTATGATAAGATCATAAAGGAAGATATTTAAGTTACAAGTTTAGCATAATACCTAAGATTTAAGGAATCGGTCGTGGATTTGCATTTCCCGAAACACCATAAGAGTATGGAGTTGAGATATGTAATTGAACCTTGTTTGACATGGTAAGATCGAAGGTATAATTCATAAAACTGCTATTATATTTTAAAGATTAAAAGCTTTAGAGACTACCGTTTTCCACTAAAAGAGCTCCATCATAATCCGCTGAAATGACACCATATAAGGTTATGGTTTGGGATAAAACCCAAGTAGTCCTTTCTTAAACATTGGTATGCTATGCATAAGAAAGATGTTTGCAACCAAAGTGGATAAACCTGTCTTTGTATTACCGTTAAGTATTCCTCCATAAACACCGGAGACAAAAGTGTTTGTCGCTTAGAACGTCAAGTTTCTTTGAGAAGGAATTTTTGTGAAAAGTTAAGTGGGAGGACAATAGAACTTTGATAAGGTTAAAGAACCTTAGCTATATGTGCAAAGTTGCGCAACCGAAAAGTGTTCCGGAGGCAGCAACAATGCTCATGGCTCACGTGTCTCAAAGGTTGTGGTCACGGAGGTCTAAGTTTCTATTGAAACAAGTAGGTCGGATGAACAATCAAATACCAAGATTTGAGGGTTGAATCATTATTTGAGAATAATGAACCTACTACATGCAAAGAAGCGATGATGGGCCTGACTCGTCAAATGGCTTGAAGCCATATAATCCGTGATAGTTCCATACGAGAAATCAAGTTTTGAACTTGAAGGACCCTCGAAAAGGTGTAAGACCTTGCAGTTGTGTTTGGATCTATAAAGAAGTAGACATGGATGTTTCACATCTATGAAATAGTCGACATGTTGGGAAAGAGTTCACAACAATGTTCAAAGGTTGTATATGACAAGATTTGATCTTTCATAGCGATTTTAGTCTAGACGGATTAATGTAGCAACCACTACATATAATTTGTTATGTGGTAGTAGAATAAACAAAACAAGTTCTTCTAATGGAATGGTTACCTAGGACGTGTGCATGACACGGTCCAAAGGGTTTTGTTAATTCAAAGTATGCTAAAAGCATATGCAAACTTCAACGGTTGAATTAAGCATAGCGGAGTTGGAATCTTCACTATGATGAAAGCCGTTAAAAGAGTTTAATTTCATCGGAGACAATGAAGATGCTTGCATTTGCAAGAAATTAAGTGGGGCGCTAAGACATGTTTCTAATACATTATGTGGAAAACATATTGTTGATTGGAAATAATGTATCTTTTATTAACACATATTAAGAATTTCATCCCGATGAAAGACTTAGGCAAAACCAAATATTTGGCATCAATAGGCGCTAATATGGTTGTGCGGAAGTACATAGACGAGATATTGAATGAATTCAATATAGAAACTACAAGAAAGGTTATTGTTGAACAGAAATGATTGAAATAGTTCAATGTTGATGATATATTCAAGTGTATTGGCACTTGGTAAGTTAAACAAAGATTAAAGTATAGATTGATACTTGATGTATGAAATCACAAAGAGTATTTATATCAATCATCTTTGTGATATGTACAAATCGGATATGTCCTATGCTATAAATATTATGAGCATATACGAGAATGATTCATAAGATGATCATTGGGACGATAGTAAGGATATTCTTATGATCTTTTGGAAGAACTAAGAGTATATTATTTGTAGAAGTGACAAATAGATGGTTAGTTCATTGTAAAAGTACTACATTGATACTAGTTTTGTCACAAAGTACAAATTAAGTTTATCTCAATCTAAATTAAGGGTGGAACAATATAATGGAAAGTGAGTTCCATAATGGATTTGGATGAGTTCCAAAGTTAAGACATTGTGACAGATACTTCAACAAAAGGCTAAGTATATGACTGCTATTATAGCAAAAGAGGGCATTGTGTCAAGTAGTTTGTTATCAAACTAGGTGTAGTTCACAGGATAATACTATGAAGATATATTGTGCGACAATATTATCAACATGTTTTAACCCCAAAGAACTAAAGGTCACGAAAGACCAAATCATACAAAGCCATCTCATTAGAGAATGAGTGATGCGTGAGACGCAAAGACATGCAATTACACACGGACACGGAAGTGTCGATCCGGAGATCGATTAACCACTAGCAATCGTGTACATACAACACCGAGAAAGCCATAGGTGTTGAAAACACAAAGGTTTGAAACTAGATTATTGACTCTAGTGCAAGTGGGAGACTGTTGGAGATATGCCCAAGAGGCAATAATAAAGTGGTTATTATCATATCTTCATACTTATGATAAATGTTTACATACCATGCTATAATTGTATTAACGAAACATTAATACTTGTGTGATTTGTAAACTAAAATAAGAGTCCCTAGTAAAGCCTCTTGTTAAACTAGCTTGTTGGTTAATATATGATCATTGTTTCCGATCATGAACATAGAGATGTTATTAACAACAGGGTCATATCATTAGGAGAATGATGTGATGGACATACTCCTATAGATAAGCGTAGCATAAAGATCAAGTCATTTCAATAGTTCAATTGCTATATGCTTTACGATACATAGTAACCTAATTCCTTCACCATGAGATCATGCATATCACCTTTACGGATGGATGCTTTGATGTCATCAAACACCACATAACAGGTGGCTATAAAAGTGGCATTGAGTGTTGGAAAGTATTGGTTGAAACACATGGATCAAGAGTGGGATTTGTCCATCCATATGACGGATAGATATACTCTGGGCCTCTCGGTGAAATGTCATCCAATTAGCTTGCAAGCATGTGGTGGCTCAAGGGATCACATATCACGGGAACGAGAAAAGAGTACTTATCGGTAACGAGGTTGAACTAGGTATGCAGAGATACCGACGATCATAACCTCGGATAAGTAAACTATCGTGAGACAAAGGGAAATTGGTATCGTATGTAAGTGGTTCATTCGATCGCAAAGTAATCGTAGAAATATGTGGGAGCCATATGAATTTCCAGATTCCTCTATTGGTTATTGTTCGGAGAAGTGTCTCGATCATGTCCGCATAATTCACGAACCGTAGGGAGACACACTTAAGGATTCGACGTTGTTTGAGTAGTTATGGTATTATGAGAAATAGACCGAATGTTGTTCGGAGTCTCGGATGGGATCCGGGATATCACGAGGTGATCCGGAATGGTCCGGAGAATAAGATTCATATAAGGAAAGTCCCGTTTTGGAGTTGGGGAATGGTTCCGGTGTTTTCATCGGGAACATTCTAGAAGGTCCCGGAATGTCCGGCACTCCGGGGGGGGAAGGGTACATGAATGTGTCATTGTAAGTTGGAATGATTGCATCATGTACTAAGTGTTCTTGCTGTCCCAAATAAATTGAAAAGTCAAACGGCTAGTTTGAAAGTCAAACGGCAATTTTGGGAAGTGGGAAAAGAGGAGGAGGTGAAGCCGAGTTGGGGAGGGAGTCCTCCCCAAGCCGGCGCCCCACCCAAGCCGAGTTGGGGAGGGACTCCACTCCCTCCCCTTGGCCGCCGGCCCTCCCACCTATAAAGGGAGGGGCAGGGCTGCCCCTCCTAGCACACACAAGTTTCCACCTCTAATCTCCGGTTTAGAGCCGTTTTGGTTTAGAGTTTCTAATTGCTTTAGCCAGCGGTTTAGAGCCTTCTAATTGGTTTAGAGCCTTCTAATTGGTGTGTCTAATTACTAGACCACTAATAGCCTCTCTCATAAGCTCCACCATACTCGCACCGGCTTAAGGCGAAGCCTGCATGATTTCCCTCTACTTCCGGTACCACGCGTTGTCTGCGGAATCGCGAGGAGAGTGCTACAACCTCCATTTTCTTTGGAACAAGGGAGAGGAAGGTCTTCGTCAGTACCGAACGTGTGATCGATCTGAAGCGCTGCCGAACGTGGCGCTGAAGGATCGTCTCTGCGATCTTGAGATCGGAAGAATCGACTACATCACCCACGAGAATCTGCTCTCGTTAAACACTTTGGAATCTTCGAGGGTGGGTTATTCCATCGACTCGTTGCTGCAATCTAGTAGATAGATCTTGGCTTGTTTGTTTGTATGCGATAGAAAATTTTTGTTTTCCATGCTACGAACCCCTACAGTCAACCCAAACAAAGCATCAAAGGAGAATACCACTATACTATGCTTTAATATGCTAAAACAACGCATGATTCATCCAAGGCACATTAAGCAATCTCAATTGTTTATAACAAGTCATGCTACAGCAAAGAATACTAAGCATAAAGCCAAAACAATATCGAGCATGGCATGACAAAGCATAGGCCACAGTCAAAAACAAGCTCTCTTTACCACTTAAGCAATGAACTTTCCTACTCTTTTCCAAACCAAACCAAACTATTTGAAAACCAATGTATGAAAGAGGGGGTCCAACCAATTTATTCAGAAAACTAAGCAAACAAAGCAAACCAAAAACAAAAACGAAAAAGAAGACGCACCAAGAACAACACAACTATGCATGAAACAATAAAAATGAAGCGTTTGGAAGAAACCTGGGATTCTTATTGATGAAGAGGGGGATGCCTTGGGCATCCCCAAGCTTTGACGCTTGTACTTTTTGGATATTTCTTGGGGTGACACGTGTGGCATCCCCAAGCTTGAGATTTAGTCCATCCTTCATCTTATTACTCATTCCTTCCATACACGTGAAATTTTTCCTTCGTACAAAACTTCACACAATCTTTATTAGCAACATTAGTGCACTCAAGATAATAGGTCTTTAGGTTCAGTTCTAACACCAATAAACTTCCATTAAAACACTAGCTACTGTAGCACTTCCCTCAAAAAGCTCAATTCCCCAAAAAAACTCAAAAAGGAACCAACAAGAAGCAAATGTAGAAAATGGCAGAAATATGTCAAAACAGACCAGCAGGTAGAGACGAATTTTTTCGAAGACCTTCTGTTGCTCAAATCAAAAAGTGTTGAACTAACGAAAGTTAGATAACAACCTGGGGAAGAAGCACAAAAAATCACGCCTCAAAAGGACGTTCAGAGATTTTACACGAATTTTTACGGTGAAGCACAGAAATCTGTTTCGGGACAGCAACTTTCCCAATCATTACTTCTCTCTCATTAGAGGTTACTCTTGGCACAAAAAGCAAATAAAAAGGATAAGGAGCGGTTATTACAGAGGTATTAACTTTCAAGACTCATCTAAAACTTTTGGGTTATCTCCCAATAAGTACTTTTCTTTAACGCCTTTAAGTTAGGCATAAGAAGTAAGAAAAAGAATCAAGTGTTCTCAAATGAAGAAGCATTAAGAGAAAATTTTGTTTTCATAGGAGAGGCAAAAGAAATCTTCTCTCTCTTCTTAGGGAAGTGTTCTAAACCATTATTGAGTGGGAGTTGATATTTAATGGTGCCTTCTTTCATATCAATAATGGCACCAACAGTTCTAAGAAAAGGTCTTCCCAAAGTAATAGGACAAGAAGCATTGCATTCAACATTCAAAACATAGAAATCAACAGGGACATAGGCATTGTTAACCATAATAAGAACATCATTAATACTCCCCATGAGTTTCTTTTTAGCATTATCATCAAGTGGGACATTCAAATAGCAATCTTCAAGTGGAGGTAAATCAAGCATATCATAAATCCTTAGGCATAATAGAAACACTACTATCAAGATCACATAAAGCTTTGAAATCAAAATCATTCACTTTCATATTAATGATGGGTTCCCAACCATCTTCTTGTTTTATAGGAATAGAAGCTTTATGTTTCATCTTTTCTTTTTTAATCTTTATGAGAGCATCAGTAATGTGTTTTGTAAAGGCCATGTTCATAGCACTAGCATTAGGACTTTTAGAAAGCTTTTGTAGGAACTTAATAACTTCAGAGATATTGCAACCATGAAGATCAAAATCAAATTTATCATCTAAAATAGTAGAGCTATTACTAGCCTCAACACTAGTGGTAGTGATAGTAGAAACACTAATGTTTCTAGCAATTTCATCTTCTCTCTCCCACTTAGCATGTAATTCAGCTAATAGTCTAACATTTTCATCAATTCTTACTTGTATGGCATTAGTAGCTGCAAATGGATTATCATTAGTTTCAGGTTTAGCAGCCATTTTATTCAAAGAAGATTGAGCTTCACATAAACATGCTATATTTCTTTTAGCATTAGAGAGTTTTTCCTCAATAGTTTTATTGAAAGCAGTTTGTTTACTAATAAAGTCTTTAAGTATAACTTCAAGTTCAGAGGGAGCACAACTATTATTGTTGTAGGAATTTCCATAAGCATTACCATTGTTGGGAGGATATGGCTTATAATTGTTGTTACCAAAATTATTCCTATAAGCATTATTACCAAAATTGTTATTTATTATGAAGTTCACATCAACTTGCTCTTCTTGAGCAACAAAAGAGGCTAGGGGAACATTATTTGGATCAATATGGGCTTTCCCATTCACAAGCATAGACATAATAATATCAATTTTATCACTCAAGGAGGAGGTTTCCTCAACAGAATTTACCTTCTTACCTTGTGGAGCTCTCTCGGTATGCCATTCAGAGTAATTAACCATCATATTATCCAGAAGCTTTGTTGCAGCACCCACAGTGATGGTCATAAAGGTACCTCCAGCGGTAGAATCCAATAGGTTCTTTGAGGAGTAGTTCAATCCTGCGTAAAAAGTTTGGATGATCACCCAAGCAGTCAGTCCATGAGTGGGACAATTCTTAACCAAAGATTTCATTCTTTCCCAAGCTTGAGCAACATGTTCATTATCAGATTTGTTTAAACTTCATTATTTCACTTCTCATAGATATAATCTTAGCAGGAGGATAGTATTTTCCAATGAAAGCATCTTTGCACTTAGTCCAAGAATCAATACTATTCCTAGTTAAGGAATTCAACCATTCTTTAGCTTTTCCTCTCAAAGAGAAAGGAAACAATTTCAGCTTAATAATATCACCATCTATATCCATATGATTTTGCATCTCACAAAGTTCAACAAAGTTATTTAGATGGGCAGCAGCATCTTCATTACCAATACCAAAAAATTGTTCTCTCATAACAAGATTTAGTAAAGCGGGTTTTATCTCAAAGAAAGTAGCTTCAGGAATAGGTGGAGCAATAGGTGTGCTCATAAAATCATTGTTGTTGGTGCTAGTGAAGTCACACAACTTAGTGTTTTCAAGAGTAGTCATTTTTTTGTGTTTTTTGATAAAGAAAGCAAACTAGTAAAACTAATTTTTTTGTGTTTTTGATAACAAGACAAGCAAACAAAACAAAAGTAAACTAAGCAAAACAAAAATAAAAAAGTAAAGAGATTGGTTATGAGGGACTCCCCTTGTGAAGATGTCCTGGACTCCCCGGCAACAGCGCCAGAAAAATAATTGCTGGCTCGTGGTTGATGTCGAGCTCGTTGGGGAACCCCAAGAGGAAGGTATGATGAGCACAGCAGTAAGTTTCCCTCGGTTATGAAACCAAGGTTATCAATCCAGTAGGAGCAAGGAAACACCCCAAAGGTGTAGCTAGCTGAACATTGGCAGGGCGCACTACGGTGCAGCAAAGAACGTGGAGACCTGCACAACACAACCACAAAACTCTGTCCCCAACTTGCGATGAGGTTGTCAATCTCACCGGTTTTTCTGAAAACAAAGGATTAAACGTATCGAATGGAAGGAAGTAATAGTTTGTAGAAAGTAAACACAAAGCAGTAAATAGTTTGTAAATTGTATGTAAAAGAAAGGACCAGGGTCCATAGTTCACTAGAGGTGGCTCTCCTTAAGATAGATAACATGCTGGGTGAACAAATTACAGCGAGGCAATTGACAAACATCGAGAAAGCATACAAGCATATACTGACTCCTTTGAGATTCGATTGGGCATTACAACATTATAATAGACCGTCATCCAACTGCATCTATGACTAATAATCCACTTTCAGGTTATCATCCGAACCCCCTCCAGTATTAAGTTGCAAGCAACAGATTATTGCTTTACGAATTGCGTGTAAAGTAAACAATACGATTGTTCTATGAACAAAGGATTGTTGTTTTCTCCCTAGTAGCAACAGCACATCTAGTACCTTAGAGGTTTCGGTCACTTCCCTAGATTACCAGAGGCATGAACCCACTATTGAGCATAAATACTAACTCTTGGAGTTGCTAGCATCTACTTGGCCAAGATATCTACTAACAACGGAAAGCATGCAATATCACAAATAACAAAGACATGATAGAATCAATAATCAATCTGAAATAGCATCTCAATATCCATCGGATCCCCGCAAACACAACATGCAGAATTACAAATAGATGATCTTGATCATGAACAAAGCTCACAAGATCTAGACATGAAAGCACAAAGGAGGAGAAACAGCCATCTAGCTACTACATGGACCCATAGTCCAGAGATGAACTACTCACGCATCACACTGGAGGTTTGCATGGTGATGAAGAAGGCCTCTAGGGTGAATTCCCCTCTCCAGCAGGGTGCCAGGAAGAGCTTCAAATCCCTCCTGATCTAGGGACAGAGACGACGGCGGCTATAGAATCTTTCGTGGATTTTTGATCGGGTACCTAGGGTTTCCGTATCAGAGGCAATATATAGGCGGAAGGAGAGGTCGAGGGGGTGCCTGGGGCGGCCAGACCACCCCCTGGCGTGGGCCAGGCCTGGCCGCGGCCAGGTGGTGTGGCCAGGCCCCAGCCTCTCTCCGTCTCGTATTCTGGCTCTAGATGTCTTTCGGTAAAATAGCAACTTTGGCTTTTGTCCCATCCAATTCTGAGAATATTCAATTTCTGACTTCTTGGAACCAAAAACAGCAGAAATTCGGCAGTTGGCACTATGGCTCTTGTTAATAGGTTAGTCCAAGAAATCATATGAAAAGTACTCCAAAGTGTGGACAAAACACAAGAATGTAGATAAAACCAAGCATGCAACATCAAAAATTATAGATACATTTGCAATGTATCAAGGACCTTCTGGTCCTATGCCACCTAGTCCTCATAGGTCGGGTTCAGCTTGATGACGGTCTCATCACCCTTCTTGATCTCGATTTCTTATTTGGGCACCTCGATTGAGCCATCAAGGTAGCCCATGAGGCAGGCGCCCCTCACCGCCGGCAGGACTTGGTTCTGTTAGAGAAAGAAATTGTCCTTCCCCAACCTCTCTGTCACGCATGTCCAGAAACTAGAGCCACACGTGGAGCTTTGGGAAGAAGAGGGGGTGGCCATGGTAGGATGGTGCACGAGAAGAGGGAGTAGATCGATCTACACGGAAGGGAATTGCTAGATGTGTTTTAGGAGGTTTTGTGGCTCTGATACCATGTGATAATTTGGCGTAAGGTGTCTTACCCCGTTAGGAGCACACCGTGCGTGTTATATAGGAGGTTTTACCAACTACCTCAAAAGGATTTACATCAATCTTGTTACACAACAACTCTTGTAACAATCTGGCCAACAACCTTATCAATACAGATGTGGCCTTCTTGTACAACACGCATGCATACAACTAATGTTTACAACGTGACAGGCTACCTAACTCGTTAACAAAGATAAGCATAATTCTGAGCATTTTGGGAAGCCTAAGCATGTGAGCCCAGGGTTATGACCTTAGGAACTTTTGAACTTTGCACATGAGGGAGGGTATGTTAAGTCTCCCATCTAGAAGCCAATAAAAAGGGTGGATAAAATTGTAGGTTATCATTCATTAGAGAAGGGAACATAAAACCAAAAGAAGTGAAGGAGAGGAAGATTGAACGAAGAAGCTTACCATCAACCAAAGGGTGTTTCCCAAGGTTGTGAATCTTAAAGCCACCACATTGTCCCATTCAAGCTATTATTCCACCATCTTTGGTGTGGTTGTTCTGATCCCAGCTCTTGTGCCCCAAAAATTTTGTTGTTATCCAAGATAGTGAGTTTTTGATTTAAGATATCCTTTAGTTCTATTGAGAGAGATACTCGTTGTATACCACATACATATGATAATAGTGAAAGAAGATTTATGTGACTTCAACTCGTGGTTTTTACCCCAATTTGGATGTTCACCATGTCAAGAACTAGTGTCTATGTATTGATATTTCCTTTGCACTTTTGGAACAAAATCAACTAACACTTGTACTACCGGTGTGCTAAAAGAACTAAAAAAATTCATAAGTTTAGCATAAACTAGTTCATACTCCATATATGATGATGCATACGTTTCATTCCGTGTTGAACAATAATCCTTGAGTTGGTAAACAAATGGTGTTGAGGTTATATTTTCCTCCCGTATGGTATTTTAGATCATGTTAAGTGTGTGCTAATTCTCTCTATTTGAACAAGGTTTCTCAAGAGGTTGCTTAGCATGGTTTTTTGACTATTGTTAGATTTGTTTCTAATAAAGCTATGGAGGATGGCACCACAAGTGGCATGATAAAATTTGAGTCTTGTAGTTACTCATTATGAAAGCTCATGGTTCAATACATTCTTTACTCCACGGATTTTTATGAGCCAAATGTTGAAGGAAATATACACACTAGTGCCACGAAAGGTGAGACATATGATATGTTTGTGCATCAACCACAAAATATTCCACCATGTTGCAAATGACACAAATGTATATGAGATATGAAAGAAATTGGAGTCCATGTATCTGAGAAAGACAACTACGAACAAAGTTGTAACACAATTTTGCTCCTTTTGATTTTATTGGATTTATTTAGATATTCTTTTTATTTTGTGGCTATTCTCTTATAATTTTGTTTGACTACCATAGCTTATTGGAAAAGTATTATTGTGGAGCAACATTGCTCCTTATTATTACATTATCATACATGATGCTCATGATAATGTACAATCAAACCCAAATTAACAATTAACTAAAACTAGGTGTGTTACATCCACCCCGCATTGAAGATGCATGTAATCTCCATTTACACATTGTACTTTCCCTACAATGCACCCTAAATCTCTTCTGGACGCTTTTTTGAATGATAAATTCAAATCTAACTCTTATTGCATAGGTAGCAAGTTCATATATGAAGTCCTACATAGTCTCAAAGACAGTCCCCTCATCAATTGTAGGATTATCCCTGTCAAAGTGTATCATTGTCATGTCCTCGTCTTCATCATCGTATCTGCATCCCTTTTTACATCTTCACATTCCTCTTCCTCATCAATCCTATAGTCAGGCTCAAAGTTCAAATCAAGCAAATATTCCCTACTCTCCATCCTATCAGGGTCAGCAACCACATCTGGATATGCTTTCTCAACATCATCAAGCACAAAATCATCCCATCTGCCACCCATTTCAATGTCTTCATGCTCGCATCACAAAGAATCATGCTCAAGGACAAGTTGGGTGATCGCGCTTGGTATCGCGAATAGAGGCTGATCTGTCATGGTCGGTCCAATTGTTCGTGTTGCACACGGTCCAGGATCAATGATGACAGTCTCTTCCCCAGTATATTTTTTAATGATGTGCATAGACATCAGCATAGTCCTTGTGCCGAGGTGTTTACCCCACATCATGGCTAGGGCCTCTTCAGACCTAATGTCATAGAAAGTCTACAAATTTGTGTCATAGTACCTATCTACGAATTCATCATGTTTGCCAATCAAAAACTTGCCAAATTGCATGTGCAAGTCACTTAGAGTTAGGTCATCCGCGTCTACTATCAGCCGATAATCAAAACCATTGGTAACTGCAATTCTACTGCCGGACAAGGTTTTAGTCTAACACCCATGTCGAATCTTCAACAGAAATTTTGATGCGGCAGACGTCCTACGGTTACCAACACACAACCTCACGATCACCACGGGACTAGAAATTCTAATTGGGGAATACAGAGAAGGAGTTATAGTTCTTACTCTTCAGGGAGGACGTACGACACGTTTACTGGGCTCCATACCTCCAAAGCTTTGCACCCCACATCCTCTTCCCCTGTTTCATCCTCCTATGTGCTCTCCAGCCTTGAAGGATCCATCTCCATGCTTTGTAGCCGTGCAGGACCCATCTCCGTGTTTTTCGGCCGCGCAGGATCCATCTTCGGGCAGGATTAGGATCACAGCCACCATCGTTGGGTGAGAACACAACTCTTGCCTCACAGTTTTCGTTTCTAGACGCGCCTAGGTGGGGACGGTGGCAAGGAGACAGGGTAAGGAGACTTGCCAAATTGCATGTGCAAGTCAAAAACTTGCCAAATTACATGTGCAAGTCACTTAGAGTTAGGTCATCCGCGCCTACTATCAGCCGATAATCAAAACCATTAGTAACTGCAATTCTATTGTTAGATAAGGTTTTAGTCTGACACCCATGTTGAATCTTCAACATAAATTTCGATGCGGCAGGCATCCTACGGTTACCAACACACATCCTCACGATCACCACGAGACTAGAAATTCTAATTGGGGAATACAAAGAAGGAGTTATAGTTCTTACTCTTCAGGGAGGACGTATGACATGTTCACTGGGCTCCAGACCTCCAAAGCTTTGCACCCATATCCTCTTCCCCAGTTTCGTCCTCATCTGTGCTCTCCAGCCTTGAAGGATCCATATCCATGCTCTGCAGTCGTGCAGGACCCATCTTCGTGTTCTTTGGACGTGCAGGATCCATCTTCGAGCGGGATCCGGATCACAGCCACCATCGTTGGGCGAGAACAAAACGCCTGCCTCACAGTTTTCATTTCTAGACGCGCCTAGGTGGGGACGGTGGCAAGGAGACAGGGTAATGAGACATGGCAGGGAGAGGAGGGGAGGACGATGTCCCAAGGGAGAATGAGAGTGGTGCACGACAGAACAGAATGGCGGTGGGAGGACCATATGAGTGGACCAGAGCGGAGCTAGGAGAGATAAAATATGGAAAATCGCACAATAATGGGGGCACTAATCCTAGAACCTGGGATGCGCGCCTTTGACGGTGGAGGTGGTGGGCCCTCTAGTCAGAAAACATGCCATGTTTTCTTCCCATGTTTCTAATGGTGTTGCTACAATTCGACGACTCGTAGTGGCATAGGCATAATATCAGAGTGAACTAAGGCCACGGTCGTAAATGTCTTTAAAATGGAACCTTGTTTGTTTGGTCTCCCACCTGTACATTTCCCGACCGACCGGTATTTTTAATATCTTCATACTATTATGTTGAGAAGGGAAATAAAGATTGAGTGGTTATTGCAACAAGTTTCGAATTATTACCCTCTTAGGAAATAGGAGAGTATTATTTTCACACGTGCCTACACTCCATACCTAATGTCACTCCCCCTCTCCCACTAACCCCACTTCACTTCCATAGCTCCGCCCGACGCACCACCTAGGGTAAGCTTAGTTATGGCCCCACCTAACATCCACCGTGTCCGCCGTCGAAACTTGGGTGTTTGGCCCCTCTGAGGCAGGCCATGAGGCTCTATTGCAAAGCTGGTATCTGATTGCCATCCGAGGCAGATGGTTCGCACAATGTGTCGCATCGGTGGCAGGGCGAGCAAGGACAAGCGAGTGTTGTGGAGAGATCGCGTGGCGGCATTATCGCGTGATCTACGTAGGGGAAACAAGGTATGTCTTAGTGCGTTCCTGGGAGTATGCCGCCAAGGGAACAAACCCTCGAACAGGGTAGCGCCAAGGTTAAGGAACTCTCATGTCCATTCTTTGGCGCGGGCGATTACCGCAGTGGGGGAAGATGGGCGCACATCGTCTGTGGCAAAGACGATCCATCCAATGCATCGTCGGAGGCCAGATCGCACCGGCAAGCATCCATCTACACTCAGCATGTTGGATTGTTCGACAACTGTAGTCGATGGAGGGCAACAACTCAGCTCCGAAATTCAGTTTCCGATTCACATGGACCTATGATCCTTTGCATGAGATGCTAGAGTTCATGTTCAAAAAAACATTGCGGTGGCGATGCGGGTGTTCGTACTAAACTGGGCATGGTTCAAGCGCAACGGACGTGCATGAACAATGCAGATCTCTTGAAGTTTGGCAAGAAGGAAAAAGATCAGTTGCGGTTGAATGATCAGTGAACTTATGTCCTCTCAAGGAAATTGGTCAGACAAATTTTCTGGTGGAGATTTGCAGTTTCTTCAGTGAAAAACTGTTAAATTTAGACTAACTCTGAAGAATGGCTTTTGTAGAAGCAATGCTGACGCGTTGTTCAGAAAATCTGGGAAGTTTAGCCCACTTTTTTTGCAGTTATCACATACTTTTGTATCAAATTAGTACTGATGTAACTAAATACTATCAAGTATCTATTTATTCAATTACTATTCACGGTTAAATTCAGTTAATTTTCATACTTATCCCAGGAAAACAAAATTCGGACAACATTTATGTATTGATTTTGCGTGGTTTATTCATACATGTTCCATACAAAATCACGCACCATTTCGAACAAACCTCAGTAAATATTATAGTCAAGCAATCCAGACACAATAGTTTGCATTTTCACTGGAACTAGATCAATCTGAAGACACCTTCTCATGGACATGGCCAGGTTGAACATGACCCTCCCAACAAACTGAGTCTTAGTGGCACAGTCCCAATTACGGCGTGGGAACTAAGGATACATTCCTATAAAACCCCATTCTTTTTTGTCTTGTGTTATCCGCAAAATGGTCCAACAGTTCAGCATATTACAAAACCTGTAGACAATGTTAGAAGGATCATCAGGAAACCTTCATTTGAAACAAGCATCATTTATTGTCTTCCGGATCGCTCATCACTTGGCAAAAAAATCTAGCTACCTTTTACTTTAAGAGGAGATGGCCTACATTTTCCCAGCAACCACAGAAGTGACATTGATCATTGCCAGTCCACCATCCTTCAAGAGGTTATCCTTGGTTATTCACACAAATTATAAAGCATGGTGTTCACTGCAAATGCTTAGCCACACATACTACAAATTCATTAGCTACACATACTACAGCAATTCAAACTATTACATATGTTTAATACAGGCTAACTACCTGCTCCACTCTCAAGTCAACAATCTTTCAGATTCACTAAACATCTGTCTTCACTCGAGGGAAATCGGAACCACCAATTTGTCCATGCCCAGTTCCCCCACCGAAACACTATGTGCACCATCGTGAAACTGTGATGGGCATGTGCCATTGATCCTTCCAGGCCAACACTACAGGCAATCATGACGCTTTATGACTGCCTCGTCGGGGTCCTGAATGCCATGTAACGATTCCAGAACCTCCTCCAAGTGGATGATGACCGGGTGCTTCCAACTAAGTTGTCCTCCTGCCCTACTTGAAATCTCCACCTCATACATCTTAGGAACAGTGTCTGGATTTTTCAGCCATGCCTTTACCTTGATGATGCATCTATCTCTCAGTGGCACAATCTCCACCAACTCTCCGCTAAGGCTACTGATGACCTGCTTGAGGGCCTCCGGCTCCCAAGCATCCAAATGAAGGCCATCAAAGCCGAGTTTGTAGAAAAAACGAAGCTACCCCAAGCGATCGTCCCACCCATAGGTGCGATGTCAACGCATGAAGCTCATTTTCTCCCCACAACACTCGAAAGAACGGGAAGAATGCAAAACACGCGTGTTGTCTGAGTTGTGCTCGAACCAGGTGAAGAAATCGAATGGCGGCGCATGATGACTGCAAGTGCACAGATCGTTTGTTGCTAGTTTCGAAATAAAGATATCAATCCCACAGGGAGCAGGAGTCTGAAGTCTAATAACTCTTGAATTAAATACTACAATAGAAATGCTAAATAAAGTTCTAAGTGACAAGATAAAATGCGAGTATTGCATAAAAGGTGTTTTGGGGTTTTTGGTATAAGAGCAACAATAAGTAAAGTAAAACAACTAAACACAGAAAGTAAGTATCGCGTATGTAAGAGAGATTGGAACTGCAATAGGGAAAAAGCGTTCTCAGGGAGTGATACGTCCAAAACGTATCTACTTTCCTGAACACTTTTGCTATTGTTTCTCCTCTAAACTTGTGTGATTTGGATGCAACTAACACGGACTGACGCTGTATTTAGTAGAATTGCCTTGGTGTCTACTTTTTGTGCAGAAAATCAACTATCAAGAAAAATCCCGAAAATTTGCCGAAAATCCTATTTCACCAGAAGACTCCTAGAGCCAGAATACGAGACGGAGGGGGGCTGGTCCCAGGCCACATCAACTGGCCGCACGGGCAAGCCCAGCCGCCCCTGTCTGCCCTCGTCTCCTCTTCACCTATAAGTTGCCTTCTGACCTAAAAACTCAGGGGGGGTTCGGCGTTTTTCTAGAAGGAGTTCCGCTCCGCCACCACCACCAGATTCCAAGAAACAGTACCAGAAACTCCGTTCTAGCACCCTGCCGGGACGGGAAATTGGAGGAGATCATCGCTATCATCATCACCATCGCTTCTCCATCGCCCATCCATGTTTCCCCCATCTATGAGTGAGTAATCCCCTGCTGTAGGCTATGGGGATGCTAGGGATTGGATGAGATTGTTCATGTAATGGCATCAGATTATTAGGGCATGGTGCCTTGTATCTTTTATTAGTGCTTTATGACTTTGTTGTGACTTGTTGTGCTTAATGCTTGTCACTAGGGCCCGAGTGCCATGATTTCAGATCTGAACATGTTATTGATTCATTATGATAGTATTGTTTATGGTCTTATCTACAAGTTGTATACACATGTTGTTGTCCGGAACTAATGGCCCTGAAGTGACAGAAATCGGGATAACCGAAGGGAATGTCTTTGATGTGAGGATCACATGTGTTCACGGAGTGTTAATGCTTTGCTCCGATGCTCTATTAAAAGGAGCCCCTTAATTGCCAGTAGTTCCCTTGAGGCCCCGCTGCAAATGGGCTGGCAGGACAAAAGATGTTGTGCAAGTTCTCATTGCGAGCACGTATGACTATATATGGAACACATGCCTAGGATTATCGAGTACTTGGATGCTTTATCTTATTTATCTGCAATTGCCCTATGTTTGGATTGCTATGTGAATTGTCTTGTCCATGCAATGCCCGTCCATCCATCCCTATGCCTACCGCACTCGAATCCTATTGTTTACTGCTATTGTTACTGCTGTCTTTACTGTACTACTGCTGCTACTTTACTGTTCCTACTACAAAACTGTTGCTACTGATAAACTGCTATGAGCAAGATTGTTTCTAGGTGCAGCTGAATTGACAACTCAGTTGTTAAGGCTTATAAATATTCTTTGGCTCCCCTTGTGTCGAATCAATAAATTGGGTTTCACTTCCCTCGAAAATACTGCGATACACCCCCTATACTTGTGGGTCATCAAGACTATTTTCTCGCGCCGTTGCCGGGGAGCATAGATTTATTTATCAAGTTCACTTGGATTCTCTATTGTTCGCTGCTATCCATCCACCATGGATAAGTCTCGTGACGGCAAGGTTCCTAATGAAGACACTACTACACCTGTTAGTTCACCTGAGTCTAGTGAGAGTTATGCCATTGAAGATGGTTATGTTGAGATGACCGATGAATTTATTAAATAATGTAAAAACACCCATGATAGGAGCGCTGCTAAGAGTCTCCTTGAGAGGCGTACTATTAGACCCAAATTGTCTCATGTTGCTAAGTTTGCTGCTTCTCCCATAAACATTATAGATGAAGATTATGATTTCTCTCTCGATCTATCTTACATAGCTATTGTCGAGAAAGAACCTTTTTGTGGGACTAAGAATGAAAGTGCGGTAGCACATATGAATGAACTTTCTACCATGAGTGGTTTTTTTTCTGATGATATTAAGATGCGTACTTACTTTGTTGCTAAGATTTTCCCCTTTTCACTGAAAGGAGAAGCTAAAACTTGGTTTAATAATTTGCCTCCTGGATCTATTGATAGCCCTGAGTGCTTGATTAGTACTTTCCTGCAGAAATATTTTCCTCCTAGTGCTAGACATGCTATTTTGCAGGAACTTTTTGATTTTAAACAGGGAGAAAAAGAGGTATTGCCCGAATCTTGGGCAAGGTTTTGTGCTTTGATTCATGCACAAGCTAGAAGTCCATTACCTAAGAATGAGCTTCTTGATATATTTTATAATGGACTAAACAAGGAATCTAGGACATACCTAGATAGTTGTGCTGATTGTGTTTTCAGGAATAGGACTCCAAAGGAAGCTGAGGAATTAATGGCTAAAATAGGTAAGAACTATGAAGATTGGACTCCTCCTAAACCAGCTATACCTAAAGTAATTGTACCTGAACCTACTATACCGATGCCTATTCCAACATCAAAGAAGAGGGGAGTTATTGAATTAAATGATGAAGTGATGAAGGAAGCTAAGAAATGTCTTAAGGAGAAGGGAATTAAAGCTAGAGATGTCAAGAATTTACCTCCTATTGAAGAATTATGTAAGCCTATCCCCTACTCATCCACTATTGAGGTACACTCTCTCCAACATTTTGATGAAGGTGATATCTCTTACTCTAAACCTCATGATCAATGCTTAGAAGAATTTGATATCTTTATTGTTAAGCAAGATACTTTTAATAAAAGGGTGCAAAATCATCTAATGGAAAACACTAGAGCTATTGTTGAGTTGAAAGATATTGTGGAAAGAACCTCTAATGATGTTAAAATGATTGTTAAACACTTTCAAATGGTTCAAACTCAAATAGATCAACTCGTTAAAGTGCAAAAAGACTTGTTAGTTAATGCTGCTAAAGAAAAACATGCTTATGAAATTAGAACTAGAAGTGGTGCTGCTACCCAGGATCCTCTTTATCCTGAGGGGCATCCCAAGAGAATCGAGCAGGATTCTCAACAAGCTGAAAATAGTGGCTTTACTCGTAAGAAAAGGAAAAAGAAACATAAAACTGTTGTAGAACCCTCTGAACCTGTTATAGATCCTAATAGTATATATATATCTGATGCTGAAACTGAAAGTGGTAATGAAGAAAATGAAGTTCCTAATGAAGAAAAAGTTGAAGAAGATCCTAAAAACCACACTAAGAATACTAAATACACTAAAGAAGATTTTATTGCTAAGAAACATGGTAGTGAAAGAGAACCTTGGGTCCAAAAACCTATGCCTTTCCCTGATAAGAAACACAAGTCAAAGGAAGATGAACACTATAATAAGTTTTGTGAGTGGATGAAACCTTTATTCCTGTAAATTCCTTTGACTGATGCTATTAAATTGCCTCCTTACTCAAAGTATATGAAGGATATTGTCTCGAATAAAAGGAAGATCCCTAATGAAGAAATTTCTACTTTGCTTGCTAATTATTCCTTCAATGGTAAGGTTCCTAAGAAACTTGGAGACCCTAGGATTCCAACTATCCCTTGCTCTATTAAGAATAGTTATGTTAGAACTGCTTTGTGTGATTTGGGAGCTGGAGTTAGTGTTATGCCTTTCTCTCTCTATAAGAGGCTTCAACTAGAAAAATTAATACCAACTGATATATCTTTGCAAGGCTGATAAATCTACCACTATTCATGTTGGTATATGTGAGGATGTACTTGTTCAAGTGGCTTATAATTTCTTGATATTAACTGATTTTGTTGTGCTTGAAATGCCTGAAGATGATAATATGTCTATTATTCTTGGGAGACCTTTTCTTAATACTGCAGGAGCTGTTATTAATTGTAATCAAGGAAAGGTGACTTTCAATGTTAATGACAAGGAACATACTGTCTATGTCCCCAAGAAGATTGAAAGGACTTATGGTTTGAATTCAATTGAACATGTTGAGGGCATTCAAGTTGGAGAAATATATTGTCCCATACCAAGAGACAAATTTGAAACTATTATGATTGGGACTATTGCTATCAAGGTTGAGGTAACATAATCATTAGTGGAATACAAATTTTTGTATCATATGGAATTGTTTTGGTAACAAGACCTGATCAACCTTGTTAACAAAAGGATTTCATTGAACAAAACAATGTTTTCACTATGATTATTTCCGTGTACTTCTATTCTATCCATTTTAGTTTTTTTTCTTCGTTTAGTTTTCTTTGTTCTTAGTTGCTTGCATGTTAGAGTGTCTTAGAAATTCTGTAGTTCTATCTTTGTTTTGTCCTTGCATCATTTTCCAAAAAAAATCTGTCTGTCAGAAAATCATTCTTCTATTCCTGAAAATTGCCCAAAAATAAAGTGTCTCGAAAAATTCCAGAAAATTTATACTAAACTTTTACGTGAAAAAAGGGGCAGAGGAGTGCCCGGGAGGTACCAGGGGACCCACCAGGCAGGCACACCACCTGGTGGCGTGGCCTGCCCTGGGTGGCGCCATGCCCTGGTGTGGACCACCCCTGGCCCCCCACTAACTCTCTCACCTGCCACTTTCTTCTCTCTCCCGAACAAGCTCCAGTTCATTGCTCGAAATCGCGTTCTTACTATGCTTGCTCTCGATTTTTTTGATCTCCTTGCTTAGCCCATCTTTCTTGCTAAAATTTGGAGCATTTGTTCCTTGGTATGTGACTCCTCCCCTTGTCCAAGTAGATTTGTGTTTAGTGGATTATATATTGAGTATTTTGCTACTGTAGGTGACAGGTTTTGAGAGCTTGTAAGCTTGTTTGATGCTTAGAGATATAGTTTTTATGCATGTTTAGGCCTCTTACAAGTCCCTATGAGTAGAATCCTTCATTATATTTACTTTGCAATCACTTGTTTAATAGGTGTTTAAATTTCAGAATAGAAGATGAGTGAGCACCACCTAAACCAACATGAATTATGGGTGCCTGAGATCATGAAGGTCTACCGGGAGGAGGAAGTTTTTCCCTCCATTTATCCATGTTCTGAGTTCACGAGAGCTGCGGGAATTCTCCAAGATTTCCACACTTTGGTTTCTAATGCAGGGTTAGAGCACTTTTTGGAAGATAAACCTTGTAAATTTGTGAAGCTAACCATGTCTGTGGTGCAGGACTTTCAATTTAGTCACTCTTTGCCTAACCCCATGGTCCACTACAAAATTTACAATATTACTGTCGACCTTTCTCTTGATGATTTTTGTGCAGCTATTAAGGTACCTCAATGGGGATCATGTAGAAGGATTAAGGAGCGACCTGACCACTCATGGATTTATACGCAGAAATTTGCCAAGGAAGCAACTTCTCGAAGGAGAATGGAAAAATCCGTAACATTCATCTTCCCTCCATTCGTTACTTTGCCTACTTTGTTGCCAAGTGTGTTCTCGCTAGGAAAACTGCCAATAAGTTATCTTCTTATGATCTAGCATTTATCTCTGCTGCTCTTAAACGAGATAGGTCTTACAACTTAGGTGCTTTGATAGCTTTCCGTCTTGCTGCTAACCGTGAGAAAGGTGAAATTTGTGGAGGCCTAATTGCTTCTCGTTTACTAGCATTGCATGGTTTAGTGCCTCGTCATCTAGACCTACAGTTCCCCGTAGAAAGGCTTGATTTTAATTCCATGATACAACATAAATTTGTTTCCTTGTGGGATAGTTTGAATGAGTTATCTTATGAAATAGCCTTTCTCAAAGCTGGTTGGAGAAGGAGCAAGTCCGAGTGTGTTGTTCTTTTGCCTGCACCTGTTTTGTTTAACCTTGATAACAGGGAAGGATGGTCCCTCACTAAGGAGGAGCTTGACACGTACTTGGGAGACCTCTCCCAACAGAGTAGGACACTAGAAGGGAGGTCACGGATGATTCGGTCCAGCCCTCGAATGAGGGAGAGTCTTCATATCAGCAGCCTGCTTATGATTGGGGAGCTTCTTCTTCTTCCCACGGGCCCAACTACGACCATTCTTATCATGATCCGCCTGCTTGGAACCCTTATTCGTACATGGATTGATACCCACTTAGGCCAAAAGCCTAAGCTTGGGGGAGTTTTCGTTCTTTCTTTGTTTTTGCTTTCTAAAAACACAAAAATACCAAAAATATTTCTGTTGTTTCTCTTTGGTTTGCTTCTTCTTTTTGCCTTGGTTTGTTTTTCCTTTTTGCTTTGTTTGAACTATTCGAAAAACCCAAAAAGATTTTGCTTTGCTTGTTTTTCCTTTTTGGTTCTTGTTTTAAAAATCGAAAACAACAAAAATATTTGTCGTTCTTCTTTGGCTTTGTGAGTTTGTTGCAGGGTTCATCAGTCCTCAGTGGACACTGGTTTCATATTATTATTCAAGCCACACAAGTGAAGAGCAATAATGAGGATTAATGACAACTTGAGGCGTGGTAAGAGGCTGGTAACGAACTCTATTTGTTTTCATTTTTGTACATATACTCATCACTGTGGGCATGCTTAGTCCGTCCATGTAGGGTGTATGTTATCTTTGTATGCTTAGTAGTTCTTACTTTCTTATGATTAGCTCTAGCTCGCTAATAGTTTGTAGCATGTCTTATGAATGTTTGCTTGCATTATTCTATTCATAACTTGGTATGACACCATGGTATCCTCCTCTGAATGTTTCATTTGAATTGACTTGGCACATGCTCACGCATGCACATGACTGTAATAATCAGTTAAGCCTTGATGAATTATTTTGCCTTGAGGATCTTGAATCACTTTCATGCCAGGATTAGTCCTGTTTTGTTGCAAGCATGATTATGACAGCTATTGCTCTCTCGTTTGTCGCTCCCTTATTATTGCTAGCCTTCATTTACACTGAGTTTTACTCAAGTTTCCAACTCCCTAAACCAAATATTTCTAAAGTGTCCACCATACCTACCTATTAGCATCATTTGCTACTTCCGTGCATATTCAATATGCCTTGTTTTCTTCCGAATAAAATGTTTGCTTGTTATGAGAAAGTTAGTTAGTAAAGCTCTCACGAACTTGATGGCACACTTTATTTTCTGCACTTAATAAACCTGAACCATTGTGACTGTTCATGAAAGTTATATGCTTGCAAATTATAGGCTGGGGATTAGCAGAACCGTGCTGTCATGGGAAACGCTTTCAACAATTGTAAATACATACCCAGTTGATACCATGCTCTTTTGTTTGCGGATGTCATCGGTGTGAAATAAAAGGGGAGCTTGTAAGTCCATGGAGTTATGTATGTGTGTTAGAGAAACGCGGGCATTGGTCTAATCCATGCTGACATGGTGGAAACCTGCAGCGTAACCATAATGATATCTATGAAGCATTCTTATTATAAAAAAAGAGAGAGATAGCTATTGAGAAAAATAAAAAAGAGATTTATGAAAAGAGAAAAGAGAGAAAAAAGCACCATTTTCCCATGGTAAATAAGAAGATTGTTGAGATACTCATTGTCTTGCCTTGTCATTTTGATATGAGGATCCTTCCGTATCATCGGGCAAGGGGTACCCCGTTAGCGGTTCTCTATGATACGCACATATTTACGATGACAAGAACTTACCGGTAACTAAATTTGAGTAGCATGAGGAGCGGCCCTCGTACTCAAGGGACATGGGATTTTCAGTTTATAGTCTGTCAAGCATATAACTCAGATTGGACCTCACTTTCACCTTAACCACATTAAAGATGCTTATGATAGGGGCAATGAGAGCTCAAATCTAATGAGTACCATACTTTCAGCATTTGGAATCCTTACAAATTATTCAAAACCTTTTCCTTTACTTGTTGAGTCTCCATATATTTCTTGAGCACCTTCTTGAGAGCATAGTTGTCATTCTTTGTGCTTGTCTCATTACTTGATTATTTGTGTTATGACTTTGATGCTTGTATCTTTGATATCTTTACTTCTAGTCATCACTTGAACTTCAGAGGTGCCTTGACATTCATAATCAAAGGCAAGCGAGATACCATCCTATCATACCTTTTTATGAGCATTGTAATGTTGCTTATGTTTATGCTTCATGCTACTTATTATTTTTGACTTGGAATCTCTTCATAGCTTGCAAATGCCTATTAAGTAAACTTAGTTGCATACTCCTTATTATGAATTGTCTAAGTAATTGATCACATGCTGAGAATATTTACATCATATGAAGCAAATGTGTTCGTGAAAGTTCTTTTATCGCACTCAGTTTTCAACTGAATTGCTTGAGGACAAGCAATAAGCTAAGCTTGGGGGGAGTTGATACGTCCAAAACGTATCTACTTTCCCGAACACTTTTGCTATTGTTTCTCCTCTAAACTTGTGTGATTTGGATGCAACTAACGCGATCGATTGTTTTCAGCAGAATTGCCTTGGTGTCTACTTTTTGTGCAGAAAATCAACTATCAGGAAAAATCCCGGAAAATATGCCGAAAATCCTATTTCACCAGAAGACTCTCGGAGCCAGAATACGAGACGGAGGGGGCTGGGCCTAGGCCACACCATCTGGCCACGCGGGCAAGCCCAGGCCGCGCCAGGGGGTGGTCTGGCCGCCCCAGGCTACCCCTCGGTCTCCCTCTTCGCCTATAAGATGCCTTCTGACCTAAAAACTCAGGGGGGTTTGACGTTTTTCTAGAAGGAGTTCCGCTCCGCCGCCACCACCAGATTCCACGAAACAGTACTAGAAACTCCGTTCTGGCACCATGTCGGGACGGGGAATTGGAGGAGATCATCGCCATCATCATCACCATCGCGTCTCCATCGCCCATCCATGTTTCCCCCATCTATGAGTGAGTAATCCCCCGCTGTAGGCTATGGGGATGGTAGGGATTGGATGAGATTGTTCATGTAATGGCATCAGATTGTTAGGGCATGGTGCCTAGTATCTTTTATTAGTGCTTTATGACTTTGTTGTGACTTGTTGTGCTTAATGCTTGTCACTAGGGCCCGAGTGCCATGATTTCAGATCTGAACATGTTATTGATTCATTATGATAGTATTGTTTATGGTCTTATCTATAAGTTGTATACACACGTTGTTGTCCGGAACCAATGGCCCCGAAGTGACAGAAATCGGGATAACCGGAGGGAATGGCTTTGATGTGAGGATCACATGTGTTCATGGAGTGTTAATGCTTTGCTCCGGTGCTCTATTAAAAGGAGCACCTTAATTGCCAGTAGTTCCCTTGAGGCTCCGCTGCAAACGGGCTGGCAGGACAAAAGATGTTGTGCAAGTTCTCATTGCGAGCACGTATGAATATATATGGAACACATGCCTATGATTATTTAGTACTTGGATGCTTTATCTTATTTATCTGCAAATGCCCCATGTCTTGATTGCAATATAAATTGTCTTGTCCATGCAACGCCCGTCCATCCATCCCTATGCCTACCGCACTCGAATCCTACTATTTACTGCTATTGTTACTGCTGTCTTTACTTTACTACTGTTGCTACTTTACTGTTCCTACTACAAAACTGTTGCTACTGATAAACTGCTGTGAGCAAGATTGTTTCTAGGTGCAGCTGAATTGACAACTCAGTTGTTAAGGCTTATAAATATTCTTTGGCTCCCCTTGTGTCGAATCAATAAATTGGGTTTCACTTCCCTCGAAAATACTGCGATACACCCCCTATACTTGTGGGTCATCAGGGAGTAGCGGATACACCTCTATCATTATAAGGAACTAAGGTAAAGATTATTATCATGAACATTCTCAACTATGTATGTGTGGGAGGAACTCCGTATTTGGACAAAGAGGCAGTAATCACTGCTCACATCATCCTCATAACCACAACAGTTAGCAATCGATATTAATTGAATTACTACGCTATTAAGGGACTTACTCCCGTAGGACGTATCCCATGGTATGAATAGTGTTCCGTGAGTTTCCTCGGTTGCCAAGTTGATACGTAAGGAGTGCCAACAGCTTTATAGTCACTGTAAGTGCCAACACACCTCCGTCTACCAACAAGTAGTTCCATCCATCAAGTCCCCATAAGAGGCAAATATTGAGAGGTCGACTTCTCCCAACATCAAGATAAAGACAATCTAACACATGGTCACAGCGATGAATATCATAATAAACTTTATCTTATTTCAATCGCATACTAGGGTTTCTCCATCTCCCCAAGAACTAAAGATCTACTCAAACATGGAGGCAATCAACATCATGACAATAACAATGGAATCTATCATAGATGAATAGTACTTGTACAAATCCACAACGAGTACGGAAATTACAACAAGATCTAGACAAGATATAGATGGGATGGATGGAGATGGTGGTGATGCAGCGATTGATGATAAAGATCGATGCCTTAGCCTCCCGAATCTGCGTAGGGCGAAGATGGATCCTCGGTGGACGAGTTCCCCTCCAGATGCCTTTCGGAGGTGAGGTTTTGGAGATTTCTGATTGTTCTGTATGTCGTATCTCTGATCCAGTTGCACGAGGTGAAACTATTTAAGGAGGCGGTGGTGGTGCCAACTATACAGCGGGAACTATATGGCCGGAAAATTTATTCCCCCCGTATAGTTGGTCGTTAAACCGTCTGTATGCCTTGATCGCTTCGGGTTTTCTTCTGTAATTATTGATATTTCCCAAATAAACGATTTACGTTGTTTTTTACTCCTTTTCTCCTAAGTACAACTGCTCCAAGAATTGTGTTCATTGTATCCATCATCTGTCCTGATCCTGGTAAAAACAGACATAAAATGTGCATGCGAACACCGTAAAATACCAAGATCCTACATCTACAATGCAAAATAATAATATAAAGCATGATGTAAATATGCACTCATCGGCACGCGTACCTCAATCTTGACCACATTTCGTTTGATCCCAAAACGAGACCTAAAAGGCGATAGAAAGTCTGTCGGCGACATGTCTGGACGCATGCCCAACACGGTGGCCATGAGAGCATGGTCATCGAACTCCTCTACCAGGGATACCATGCTTGGGTTGCGCGATGGCACGCAACCGCCTGAGGCCGGTCGCTGGTCCGGATCGCCCGACGGGCCGCGCTCCGCCGTGCGAGAAGGACTAACCAGAGGCGAGAGGCTAGGCCAGGGATGCGAAGCTCCGATACGGCGACTAGGAACGACGATGCGATGGTGATGGCTGCGAGCTTTGATTAGGGGCGTGGGAGGTTGACTGGACATGGCGGGGATGCAAGGAGAGCAACGGTAAGCTCCAATCTAGAGACGAGCAGTCGGAGCTGAGCAAAGGTTATGGGGAGGGGAACAAGGGAGAAGAACAAAGCAGAGAAAAGATCTGGTCTACGCAGGGGTAAACTAGTCCATGACCGCAAAGAATAACGGGGAATACTGACAGGGTGGGCCAAAAAGAGTTGACCTAACGGTGATATTTGAGTTCAACCATGTTCAACCATTTTTTCGTCTAATTCAAACAACCGTTTGCTTGTTAGGTTGTATTCAGCCTCATTTGGCCCCTCTAGGCATTTAGCGAACCTACTACAGCCCTTCCGCGAGATTACAAGCAACTCGGACCACGTTATACCTTGACCTCTCAACTATAAACTATAGGGCGCAAAGTAACAAGTTCCAATGAAAGGTGGTGTTGATAGATTGTCATGGGCGCCCTGCCTAAAAATGCCAGCCATGGCCAAGAGGCTGGTATTAATGGTGGCATGGAAGGCTAACGGACATTGGGTCGCTGTCATGCGCCCGGCGTGGGCGAGGGAGGGCGGCGATCGAACAAACGCGGTCCGCGACACGTCCGTCTAGACGCATTCTCAAAAAAATTGTGCGCCGAATGAATCAGCCCGGATGCATGTGGCCATTTGGATCACGCCGCTGGTACGGGTTTTTTGGGCATGTCTGCCCATTCGTACAGGTTCGATCGAGTTTGGCTAGATGCATGCCCTGACCCAAGGGCAACCGAAACGGACGAGCAGATCTCAAAAAAAAAAACCGGACGAGCAGGACACGTGTGGGGGGCAGCCACCCTTCCCGCCATCATCTACGAGACGAGGCCATGTGCTAACGCAGAATCAGAATCGATCAGTATCATTATCCCCCTAGCCGATCCGGGGTTAGGAGCCCGAGATCCGACCAAACGCCCAAAACAAATCCAGTCCCCCCACCGCCGCCCACCGGCGACGTGTAAATCTCCACCGATCGCAACCACTGCCGCCCGCCACAACACAACAACGAGGATCGATCGACCCCAATTCCCATGCACCGCACACACAGATCCGATACTCTGTCGTCGATCTCGCATCATAATTCTGCTCTGCGCGACCTGCTTCGTGCCTGCCCATGCGACGCAGGGGTCCTCCTCGCCGGAGAACACGAGTCTGTCCCCGAGATCACGCGAGATCAGGGGACAAAAAACATGTATACGTGCGAGACAGGGACGCGACTAGCGGCGAACCTGCAGGCACATGGGTCGCCCAATCGTCTCCGCCTAATCTAATCCGGGTTAAGTATGCAAACCCTCGAATTTACTACAGTACTCCGAACTCACCTACCGTCGGGTTTCCCGGCTGTCGTCTTGTGCTCGATCAGTGTTCGTGGTTCGTGAATCATGAACCGCCGGTGTTGTTTACAGTTTACTACTCCCTCCGTCCGCAAATAAGTGTACTTCTAGTCTTGTCTTAAGTCAAACTTTACTACGTTTAACTAACTTTTTAGAATAACGTATCAACATTTATGACACAAAATTAATACCATTAGATTTATTTTTAAATCTAGTTTCATAATTTGTCAATTTGATATAATATATGTTTTTATATTTTTCTATAAAATTGGTCAAATTTGGTTAGATTTGATTTAGGCAAAAGCTAGATGTACACTTATTTGCGGACGGATGGAGTACTCTAGAGTCAGGCTTGAATACCAAGGTTTCGTTTGCGGTCTTGTGGAGAAAACAAAACAAGCTGATCAAGGTTCCGTTGAGGAGGAAAAGAGGAATACTGCTTGTTGATTAGCAGGTCCTCCTCAATCATGATGGACACCCCAAGGTTTATTTTATGCGAAATAGACCGTAAGATCTTATTTCATTCGGTGGAACTGTGCCCCTGTCCTTTAATTAGAATAAGCAATTTGCACTATTAATAGTGAATTAAAGAAATTTATTTATCTATTTATTTTACAGATGCAAGTGGGTCACCATGCGGATACCCTTTACCTTTTTAGTTCAAAAAATAAACTGAAGTAATGATGTCATCATGAAAGTTAGTTCATTTTATCTAACTTAACATTGACCCACTTGCATCACTATCTCGGCCACCGTCGGCGGGAGGGCTTCGTTTTACTGATTTTAGAGTTAAGGTTTGTTGGAACGGCGCTTAGGTGGTGGTGGTGGTGGCACCTGGTCTAATAAAGACTCCCCGGTTTCAGTCTCATCTCAGACGGTGACGTCGAGAAGCTCGTGGGAGTAGTGTGGTTCTTAAGGACTTGTTCTGGCTGTGGGGATCTCTGGATCGTCAATGAGCTTCATCGGCAATCATTTCTTCTTCGTCGTCTCCGAGGATGTGGTCTTCTTGACCCGTTTGGCGTTTTTCCGTCCGTAACCAATAACGCCAGGCCGGCTCAGGGAGGGACGGCAGCGGTGGCGCGCCATCGACATGATCTAGAGGTCGAAGATGGAGGACATCTTAAGGATTTTGTTGTAATTTTCGCTTTTGTTTAGGTGTTTTGTACTGTTTATTGTTTCTTTTAATGCCATGATCATTTTCGCAAAAAAAAACAATTAGGTCAAAGAAACCAACATAAATATGACTAGCAACGAACATTGACAGACTCTCATGTTACATCAAATCACCCTAGAGTCTGCATCTATATCTCCGACTCTCAGGTTCACTTTGTTGATTGTGCTTCCACCTCAAGATCCCCTTCTGATACTCTCTAGTGCTTCGTTCGCGGTAGAGGGCATCGATGACTCCACCTGATTTTTTTTATGTATCGTTTCTTTATTGTTTGACTTTGGTGCTTGTAAGTTGTTCATCAGCATCACTATAAAACCATCACTATAAAACCTTGTCGTATGGGGCTTTATTATTAACTAAAAGTTGGGCACTAGCGTGCTTTCGATCTAAAAACTAACCTTGGAAGTTTTGATTAAATGAGTCATCCACCACAAGTGGTGAACACACCATGACTAAACTGAGACACACCCCTCATGACAGTAGGTTGTTGGACCGTTGTTTCATCGTAGGAAAATTTGCACAAGACACCGTTAATTTTAGCGTTTGCCAAAACAAACGGCTCGATTTGTGTCTTTATCATTTACTATTATAATTTTTTACCACATAACACACCGCATGGAAAAAAATAAAAAGTTAGGAAGTTTTGCTTGAAATGACAATACTATGGCCGGTTTTGAAGCAAAAGTTTGACACTTCTGCTTGGGTTTTTTCCCTATTCAGCCACTCTATAATGTTCATAAGCAGGAAATAAGAATCTAGCATAGCCTACATTTTTTAAACAACAAGATAATTCTCCTCTGCCTCTACATCATCGTATGCACCAGCCATAATTTGTTAAAGAGAACGCTTGAGAAAAAATAACATCTTACAGTTAGAGCAGATCAGTTAACCAACAATGGCAAAACCATGGCAAGTTGCGATGGAAAAAGAACACCTCCTAGGTGGAAACAATGATTTTCATCGTGGATGCCAAGTGTAGCATATCAAGGCGGAACCAATGATTTTCATCTTGGATGCCGAGTCCAACTAATTAAGCCAAACAATAGGCAGAATGGAAGCAACTTGAACATGGAAAATTAGGGTGTGATTGATAGTTGGGTCGATTTTGGAGCGCCCGGGAGCGGGGCGTTGGGGAGCATGGCCACGGAAACGACCCTAGAACTATGTTGTGCACTTCGTTTGGTACCCCAAGTCACATCACTTGGGATATTTTGAGGATATTGATTGGTTGACTGCACTAATGCACAGATGGTTAGAACGATGCAAGGTTGCATGTTTCGTTGTGTGCAACCTATGTTTGTGGTAACCTCTTCCCTTGAGAGTTGACCTTACCACGCACAAAAACAACTCTAAAAACTAGCATTTCATCAGTCCATCAAGAGTATATGTATTTAAATCCAGCCCTAGATACTATGAATTTCAATTTATCAGTACATCCCTAACTACAAATATTACAGGCCAGGGGATAGTTCATGAATAACTACAAATATTACAGGCCAAATAATAGGAGAGGTCAAACTTCTTCTTCTTCTTCTTCTTCTTCTTCTTCTTCTTCTTCTTCTTCTCCTTTCTCGGTTCTTCTCGGCCATGCACTTCATTTCTGTGCACCCACATTGCATTTCCTATTGTCCTTCCAAGCTTCGATGTCGTTGTGCTCGACGCCATGGCCAATCTCAACATTATCAGGAGTTAAATCTACGATTTGTGTATCCACCCGGTCAAACCACCTCGCCGGCGGCGATTCGCTGGTTCCCCCTCCCTCCACCGGCCACTCCGACAGTGGGAGGGTGTGGGAACCCCGGATCTCGTCATATGTACAGTGTAGGCTTGAGTAGGCATCCCTCCGGCGTTGTTGAAGAGGCGGCGCAGGCCCGGTGATGTTTTGAGGTGGAGGTCGTCCTCTTTGGTGGTGCGTCTTGGTAGAGCTCCGCCACGGATCTGCCATGGAGCTGTGCTGCTGGTGCCCTTCCCTAGCTGGTGGGCGTGGAGCGGCAGTGCCGGGTGTTTGAAGCTACCGAAGGTGAAGATATCGCGAAGCACGGCGATGGCGATGGTGATGCAGGGCGGAGGCTCTTTGGAGTCGAGGATCGTCAACTTCCCATCCGTGGAGGGACTCCGTCCGATCCAAGGCGTCTTGGGAGGAGTAGCTGTTTTCCTGGATCTTCCTGCTGTAAGGACCGTGTTTTAATATATCTGATCCTCTCTCGCAAAAAAAAAAATACTGGGATTCTTTTTAGCCAAAAAAACACAAAACGTGGGGAAAGTATCTCTCGAATAAACAACGTTTTGGCGAGCCGGCCGCCGTCCAGCACCACCCCAACCAGAACACTACCGCGAGCCAGCGCCCTTGTTTATTTGAAAGGATTGGTTTTTTATGTACCCTGCTCAGTCATCCAAACCCACTACGTAGCAGAAAGAGAACAACCACTGCACTGCACATGGGCGCCCGCCAATCAAGCTATCCCCAATCCGCCGCACGACCGCGCGCGCGACTTACGTTCCAAGACAAAACCAGTCCGCTGCATGATTGGTTTTCCTCCACATCGCAACCAACAGATGATCCATCTTCAGAGCAGCTTCCTGCATTTCTCCTGCAGAATATCACATTGTAGCACACCATATCTGAATTGCTAAGCTTGATTATCCTGGCCAAGTTAAAATGTCTTCAGTACGGAGCTACTCCGTACTAGCGAATTCAGTGCGTGCTGACAGCGAAAGGAGTAGTAGTTATTATCTGGACAAAGTTGATTTAGCATGCTCAAAGAAAACAAACACCTATATTATCACGAACGATCATCGATGAAGGAGACGAAATTTTCCGTTCCATTTCTTTCGCATGGTGATCGAGATGAACAGCCGGGAGAGCAAAAGAGAAGCTTCAAAAAAGGGAAGCTGCTATATATACACACACACCGGCATCGACATGGATGCGTGGGAGGGGGGAGCTTACATTTTCGCCGGCTCGCCTCTCAACCCAGCGACACTCACACGTTCCTACATGCGTGACATGACCAGAGGCGTACGGCATCGGTCCAACCTTCCTAGGACGCCTCCTCGGGGATGCTCGGCAGCGCGGGGCGCCACCCGGCGGCCGCGGCGGCGCGGCGGGCCTCCATCCTCTTGATCTCGGCCACGATCTGCGCCGCGTTCTTCTGCCCGCCGACGGTCAGCGACAGCAGCCGCGCCGCCTCCTCCTTGCTCAGGAGCACCTTCACCCTGACGACACCCTTCCTGCGGCCACCACCACGAGCCGCCGCCGCCGCTCGTCTCGGGGAATCCTTGGTGGCGTAGCTGGCCTTGCCGCCCTTCGCTCCCACCGCTCCTCCAGCCTCCGCCGCATCCGGTGGCGACTTGCCGCGGCCGATCTTGGGCACGGGCGCCGCCCTGTCGCTGCGCGGCGTGTTCTTCTTCATCCTCCGGAGGGCCTTGGTGAGAAGCTCGAGGGAGTAGTACATCCTCCGCCTGGGCTTCGTGGCCGGCAGCGGCAGAGCCCTCGCGCCCTGGTCGACCATGCATGGCATCGCGTTGCCCATTTCGATCGCTTGTCTGTGCTAGCTGCTGGCTTGTGGTTGAGCTTTGGGTATGTATGGTAAGTAAGCCGAGTTAGGGGAGAGAGAGAGAGAGAGAGAGAGAGAGAGAGAGAGAGAGAGAGAGAGAGAGAGAGAGAGAGAGAGAGAGAGAGAGAGAGAGAGAGAGGGCTAGATCGATGAGCAGTGCCGATGCCCCCCGGTGGTGACAGCCATGGTGTTTATATAACGCGGCAGGGAACAGAGACAAGGGTTGGAAACTTGATTAGTAGTAGAATATCGTGAGGAGTAGGTTGCACTGCCCAATGGAGGACGCTTATGATATTTGTTTGCAAGGAGTTTGAGGTCAAAATGGGCTTTGACAGTTAGCATTTGTCCACCGCAAATTAATCAGGTTAAAGCAAAGTCGGCACATGCTGCGTACTGCAAACCCAACTTGGCAAACCTTTGCATAAACACATCATACGCATGTCATGTGGTTCTTCTTGGATGACTACGTTCCTACAAGAAAGCAGGAGAAAAAGGCAGACAACCGTACGAGCTGCAAAGGGAAAAAAAGAAAAAAAATACATTTGTCATGACGAGGATAACATTTTTGTACTTGTGCTTGGAGCAGGAGCAGGCCATCCATTGCATTCCGTGCAGGACCGTCCCAACTAGTCCAGAGGAGACCCTGGACGGTCGCGGAACAAGTTGATCGCAACTGCTCTGCTAAGGCCGGCTGCTAGCTCCAGGCGTGTGCAGACAGAGGTGGGTCAGGTGCTATTGTTGATTTGCCTAACCACGTGCGTAGAGTAGTGGCCGGAAATGCGTGCTGCGTTTCAGGCGCCATAGTAGCAGCTAGGCCACTGGCGAAGAGGGGAAAAAGAAGCTGAGTTGGTGTGAGAAGCTCGCGCCTTTCGGAACTGCTAAGCCCCACTCAGAGTCAGACCGTGGACGGAGACAGTAGTCTGCACCTAAGAGTTCAGAACCCGAAGCTCAACGTAACCAATTGATGCATTGCACCTCCTGTCACGTTGCTACACTGGATGGAGACACTGTTCTAGGTCGCATTTGGTAGTCTGCAGTCGAATCTCAGCCCAGCCCAGTCAGGCAGTGTCATGGCCAGCAGGGGCCAGCTGAAAACAACCCCTGGGTCATATATTGCTTTAGTGGCCTGCAGTTTCTCAATGGGCCGTTTTGTGCGGTCCGTTTGGTAACCTGCATGCAAGTCTAGAACATAACCCGGCTATAAGCATGCGTGTTTGGTTGCCTCCAGGCTAGGATTGTGCTCACCTCTTCTCTCCATGGGTGGTCTTATCGTTCTATCACAAAAAAACAAAGATAGAACTGACAGTACCATAATTTGAAACCGTTCATCATCATAGAACCCTAACTAGTACGAATGGCAATACGCCAGTCCGTCATCACAACCCTAGCTACTACGAATGGCAATTCATAAGTAGAGATGACCATGAATATTTCATGAAAGGGGGTTGTAACCTTCTTTCTTTTTTTAGATCAACAGGGACACACGCCCCCGGTTCCATTGAATCGTCAACGAAACCTAACAGTGAGTTCAGGTCTTAGTTTTACAGGCAACTATCCGAAAGTAGGTCGAGAAAAAAAGCAAAAGAAGTCGAGAGCTAGATACAAAAACCAAAGGTGCATCCACAGCAGCTGAAACAGCACTAGACAGGGGAAGGGAAGGTTGTCGCCTCTAAAGTAGAAGTTGGCATCGCCCATGCTCCTTGCAGTGCAGCTCTCTTGGAGGCTGTAGATGAAGGTTGGCTTTGAAAGCCCCTCTCATCAGCTTGCTCCCTGATTAGCCACTCGTCAGGGCGAATTTTGAGTCCAGGACCTAGGATAGGTGATTGCAGAAGCTGTCCACACACCCCATCATGTCCTCCTTGAAAATCAGCCTCCAGTGCTTTATCGAATTTAGGATATTCCTTAGAATCTGATGCAAATTAATCCATAGTAGACCATTAAAGATTATCTCATTTCTAAATTTGCAGAGACATCACAGAGTAGTAGAACAAACTGAATTTAACACTGCATGCTTCTTATTAGAGATCTAAAATTTAGCTACAGACATGTAATCTTTCCCAACTTCAATTTTAAAGAAACTAGAAATGATGTTCCAAATTTGTCATTGGAAAAAGAGATGATCAATAGATTCATCCTCAGAGCAGAAAATGCAGTCTACAGGTTTGTTAATATGTCTCTTCCTAAGGTTGTCTCTAGTCATTAGTTTGTTATGGACAAGTAACCAAAGAAAAATATGTACCCTAGGAGGAATATGCAATTGCCAAACAGCATGAATATAAATGGGGGTTACTCCACCAAAATTGATGGTAGCATACAGGGAAGTAGTGGAATAACACCCCCCTCCCACCCCCACCCACTTTCATATTGCCAAATTAAAGCATCGGTGTTAGTGGTGAAAGAGATACTAGAAACAATTCCCTTTAGTTCATAGCATTAAGCCATGAGGTCAGCATTAAAGTTCCTCCTAAAAGTGAGCTTGATGGACAAACCATCCCAAATCTGCTGAACAATTTTATTATGTTCATTACAGATAACATAGATTTCAAAAAATTATACAGCCAGAGGGGAGGTCCCAAACCAGGTATCCTCCCAGAACATGACTTGTGACCCATCTCCAATATGACATCTATATCCAAATTTGATACTATTAATAGCCCAAAGAACCCCTTTCCAAAACTGGGAAACCCCATTCTGCTTGCTACAAAAGATGTTAGGGTTTTTGGTGTCATATTTAGTTTCTACAATGGACCTCTAGATCTTCCCCTCATCCTGGGAATATCTCTTGATCCAGGAGCCAAGAAGGCAGAGGTTAACATTGGCTAAGTTAGGAATCCCTAACCATCCAAATTTCTTCTTTTTGCAAACTAATTTCCAACTAGCTAGATGCAATTTCCTGTGTTCTTCAAAATCATTCCACAGACAGTTAGCCATCTAGGAGTTAATCATGTCAAGGGCCCATTTAGGGAATTTTAAAAAGGAAAGCAGATAGATGGGAATACTTGCTAGGCTGGCTTTAATAAGGGTTAATTTAGCAGCATAAGGAAGCAACTTCCCTCTCTATCTAGCAATCCTTTTGAGGATTTTATCTATCAAAGGTTGAATATCCTCTCTTCTTAATTTCTCAAAGTGAAGAGGGATACCCAGATATTTAATGGGAAAAGCACCAACAGTGCAACCCAGAATGTTTGCATAGGTAAGAATATCAGAATCCTCAAGGCCTATAGGAACGAATTCACTTTTAGAGTAATTGATTTTCATTCTAGAAACTTGCTCAAAACATGTCAGGACCCATTTAAGATTAGTTACATAGTCAGGATTACTATCAGGAAATAAAATAGTGTCATCTGCATATTGGAGGCAGATGACCCCACCAGGATATAGGTCACTACAAAGACCTCTAATTAAATTAGCATTATAGGCTTTGATAAGCATTCTAGTTAGGACATCTACCACCAAATTAAAAAAGGAGGGGGGAAGGGGGTATCCTTGTCTGAGCCCTCTTCTAGTGACAAAGAAGTTTCCAATGGTGTCATTTAATTTGACACCAACAGACCACCCTGGGTAACAGATTTATTCCAAGCAATTGTTATTGAGATGAAACCTCTTTTAGCCAGCACGTATAACAGGATATCTAAATCTACTTTATCAAAAGCTTTTTCGTAATCCAACTTGAGAACTAGCCCTTGGTTCTTCACATGGGATACATAATGTATATGCAACCTTCTTTCTTCTCCTTCTCCTTCTCCTTCTCCTTCTTCTTCTTCTTCTTCTTCTTCTTCTTCTTAGATCATGGAGGGACCTCTGTCATTCCACATTGTCGTTGCCCACTCCTCCCTCTTGTTCTTCCAAGCATCATTGTCGGATGCCTCGACACCATGGCTAATGTCATTGCCGTCAGGAATTACATTCTCCTCATCCGTCACATATGTATCAAGGCCATACCCTAAGATCCAGTTTGTGGAGTATGCAACAAGCAAGCACTAGCTTTACTTGGGTGGGGAAAGGGTGGAATGGCTTTTGATCTAAAAAATGAAAATTCTGCTGGTGATGTGTTTTGTCCACTTATTGTCTTTTCAATGCAAAACGTAGCATGTACAGTGGATGTAAAAACTAGAACGAGCGAGCTAGCATCCAAAGTTAACCAGTGCCAGTGTTACCCATACCTGAACAACTCTAAAGATCCTGAGACTAGCAATTCTTACATTAAACATTGCCCGATAAAACAAACAACAGAGATCCTGCTCCCTTTGTGCCCTTTCCTATTTTCTTTTTCTTTTTCTGAAGTGTAATAGAGGCTAATTTATCTACTACTCTAGTGTACTTCTGCTCCCCTCGGTGACTATCCCTGTCTGTCAGCGCTAGTATCACAGCGAACTAGCTACACATTAACACATTCCACAATGCAGCATCAAGGAACCCAGCTCCATAAAACAAACCAAGCACGGATCACAGGAGCTGCTGCGTGATCCTGACAGAGACGATCTCCCCGTCCCTCGGGTCCCGCACCGCGTAGAACTTCGTCAGCAACCCTGTCATAGGAGACGCTTAGCATAGCAAAGATTCATGGCAGAACTATATATGTAGACTCCAGCCAGATGAATGCTTTGCTTCAGCTCATGCTTTCTTCAGAACAAGACAATACCATGGTTGGGTTTGAGGTTGCTGTTGAGGGCGACAGCGATCGGGGTGAAGCGTGCCCTGGGCAGCAGGTTGGAGCGTTCCCGGATCCAAGACTTGGCATTGAGAATGTCTGCGCAAACAATGTCACAGTCAGTGTCATGTAAGGAAATCATGTGCAAGTGAGTAAAGGAAGTGCTGGAATGGTTCAGGAACGAACTGCCAATGTGTGGGGTATTGATGTGGTCACGGTTGAAGATGGCAGCACCGGCGGTGTCCAGCGGCCCATCGCTGAAGTAAATGCCGAGGTCCTCGTACTTCCAGGTCCCGTCCTTGAATTTCTTCTCCAGGTATAGCTCGCAGTGCCAGGCGTCCAGAACCTGCATCGTCCCTGTACCACAAGTTGTTCCAATCCTAACTAAGTTCAGTAACCAGCACCGCAGTGGCAGGATCAAGAACAACTTCCAAGCTAGGATCACCTTTGCACTTGTTGATGTTGCAGACGGGGCATCGCAGCATGTGCATGTCTGCAGCGTTCAAGAAGACCAAAGAACAATGAGGAACGCCAAACAGTTCAGCAAGTACCAGGAATGGCAAGAAGAAGGGCACGTACCAGCGATCCAGATGCCAGGGCGGACGTTGTTGAGCAAGCAGGCCCCAGTCAACCCGATGGAGAAGCGCGCGCTCTCGTCCACCGGCGGCATCCCTCGTGGCAGTGCCAGCGTCGCCGTCAGCAGCATCTTCGACGCCATCAGGAACCCGCCAATGCGAAACCACTCTGCACCACACCAAGCGTAAGGTATATAGTACATCGCAGTAAACGGCAATGGCGGGAGAAACAGGCTGGGCGAGGATTTCTGGGACGTCGCTGCAACTGTGCTTACCGATGTGCTTCTCCTGCTGGCGGAAGCAGTAGGCGTGGGAGTTGTCTGAAAGAAACAGAGGAGCACTCGTGTCAGTAAGTGGGACTGGTGTCAGTGGGGGGAAGGGAGGAAGCCTTGGTGCTTACTGAAGGCGTTCATGTAGAGGAGGCGCCAGGAGCGGTGGAACGGGCGGGGAATGAGGAGCCTGAAGATCTTGGGGTCGTCAGTGCGGAGCGAGAGGTCGCGGAAGAAGGCGTGGCACCAGATGGAGTCGTCCTGGAAGAGGAGGCAGGAAAACCAGCGGCAGGTGAGGGCGAGGCGCACCAGGTCAGTGCCGTGCAGGTACTTGGCCACCTCCGTCCACATGTCCGGCTCATACCTGCACCAACAACAGAATAACAGTAGTCTTCAGATTTCAAACGTCCAAGTAGATTTCGGTGCTGAATCAGAACGCGAAGCAGGAAACAACTATCGGAAAACCCCAGTATTAGTATATCAAGTAATCCGCAGCAGATTGCAGGCATTAGCTAATGGTTAACAAACACCTCGCTCCAGCGAAATTGAATTCAAACAAAATGTCACGGCAGCTCAGCCAAACAGCAATACGGGACAACTTGGACCAATTCGAACTCCTATTGCTTCAAATCCACCAACAGACCCGTACCCATATCACTTCAAATCAGAAACACTAACCCCATAATTTCGAGGGGGTGTGCGCACCAGTTCATAAGCAATCATCGCATCCAACGCAACAAAATTCGAACGATACTCAGGCCTCAACCTACAAAGTGCAGAGGATTCAGACAGCAAAACAAAATTCGAACGATACCCAGGCCTCAATCTACCTCAGACTTGGTTCAGAGTTGCGATCGCTTCAGTACCAAGCTCGATTCACGGCGGTAAAATTCAAACCACCTCAAAACGAAGGATACGCAGTTCATTAGGCGAAATTGCAAGGTGATTTGCACCGATTCATCAGACATTGAGGTCGGTTCTAACCAATTCGCACCCTCCAATCCGATACACCAAGTTCCAGAACTACGCACGTCATGAACAGAGGATTCGAAGTAAGAACTCGAATCGATTCGAAGCGCAGGAGCCCCGCAGTCCAACAAATCCACCACCGCGGGAAATTCCAAATCCACACAGGGACACGGCGGGAGAGAGAGATGGGGCAGGGACGAGCTTACCAGTTGAAGGGGACGCGAGAGCGAGGGATGAAGGAAACGCGCGACGGCGGCGCCGCTAGCCGGCAGCACCTCGAAGGCTGGAGCCCAACGACGGGACTCCCGATGCCCTGACTCCCGCACTGCGCCCTCCTGATCGGCGCCGGCTTGTTCTCCGCGGCCTGCTTCCGCGGCCGCTTCCTGGGCGGCGTCGGCGGGGGCGACGAGACAAAGTCCGGGTCCAGTCGCCGCGGCCTCGGGCGCTTCCTCAGCTCCATCCCCATCCCCTCCCTCTCGCTCTCTCCCTCTCCTGGAGGCTGCTGTGGTGGGCGCAGAAGAGAGAAGGCTTTGCCCATGTAGGGGTGGGAGGGCGAGGTGCCGTGTGCTGCTTGCGGGCGAAGGAGGGATGAATATATACGCCGGGGAGCGACACGGGTTTCGAAATTTGAAATGGTTGGAAGAACTGAAGCACGGCTGAGCTCGTCAGGCGGACGGTGCTGCAAGGGCAGTTTCGGTATTTCCTCTGACTCCACTTACTCACTGTCATGTGGGCCTCGCGCGACGTCCATTCTGGTGGACCACACACGCAAGTCGAGACCGTCAATACTGCCTAGTACACCGGAGGTGATCTGCTCCACAATTTGCTTGCACGCTCGAACAGAGAGCATTTTCTTCTGCAAGGGAGGAATAAAAGGTGCAGGATTAATGACTGTAGAAAAATGTATACTATACAATTTCTGGGTGTACAGAAATAACTCGCCCAGAGCAAATATTTCAAGAACTCAAAATGGGTATGCCGTTTAGCTGAGTTTTGCAACAACAAATTTACACAGAATCAGGTATACAAAGAAACAATGGAATCATGGGTTTCAGCGCACAAAGAAAGCGCCTCGCGTAGCATTTATACAAGTAATATACAGATCGATCCGTTCATCATTCATTCATAGAAGGGAAATGGGTGAAAGACTTGCATTGCTGGAGCGGCGGAGATGAACGGGGGTCTCTGTTTCAGGTGCCCAAGCATGTTGACGACAATGACCAGTGTAAGATCATAGTTCAGTGTCGCAAAGCTTCACCATCAGGTCGGAGACGATTCGTCGAGCGAAAGGGATGTAGCTCAAGCTATACCTGAGGTGGAAAAAGAAAGGGAGTATGGTCAGGTAATTCTGTCTTCTTTCTTAAAACTGGGTAGCTCTGTCAGTTCATTCAAAGCTCAAAGGGCATGAAATTGAGATACAATCAGCAGCATTGTTTCCTGGTTTGGAGATTTTACCGTGTCGAAATAACCAGCATCTAGTTCACAACGTGCTATATGCACCATGCTAAATTTTAGAGACCTCTTAGGAGTAAAAAGAGTTAAATGCTGACACTGAATGTTTTATGTGATATATCCAAGTTTGCATGGTCCAATTAAGTTCTATGTTCAAATACAGCAACTGTGTCCTATTTTTCTTTGGTACAAACTGGATGCAATGTCCTACTGTACCCTGCTGCTGGACCTTGATTACAAAAAGAAACTGTTCATGTCGGCGTCCATCTCTCGGGCTTGTCAATAACCTTTGCATTTAGGCGCAAAGCTTTTTGGGTCTTCTCAAAAAAGTTCCAAGGGCATATAGGAACTGATGCCGCGATTCAGCAACGAAAATGCCAGCTATCATACCGGCAAGTTTCGCTGGTAACTTTAGTTCTATTTTTGCTTCCGGGTCCTTGCACTATCAATAATTAGTTCTTACTCTCATCGCCAGATTTTAGCTATTGGCTGCTGCCTGTACCATTGTGCATGGCAGTTTCCAAAGCCCAAAGGACCTAATAGTCGGGCATTCCTTACTCCAGGTTTGCATTCCACTTAAGACTGACGAAGCTGCACCGTTTCAGAGACATGTTCACATGGAACTGTGTTTTCAGGGATGATACTATGACCACTCATGGTTACCAGTTACTAATCTAGCATCGTTACTTGATAGCTTCTTTAGGCATGTGCTCTTTACAGTTGTGTACTTGTACTGTACATTAAAAAGACATAAAAAGTCAAGCCCCCTGTATGACAGAGTGCATTAAAGGACTGGGTGAATTGCATATTATCCACTGGTGTATTTGTGCTCCCAGTCTCCCACCAAGTTAGAGGTGCTGCTCTATTTAGTATTCCAGGTACTGCTTCTTCACAAGTTGACATGGCAGGAACTGAATGTCCTACATATACAATGACTAAAATAACTTGGCCAAGGATACATAAAACAAGCGACACTCAGAGGTAAACCTGAAATCGATTCCTGATAAATGCAAGGGGACGTAACAATTTTCTGTCATCTTGATAGTATAAGCTAATCTCAGTTCTCTGTTTGCTAATGATCCTCTGAAAGCACATTCAATACATGCTAGCACTGAAGTCCAACGACTGCATATAATTAACTGGGTTCGTTTATTATACTTGCAATTTTAAGAAACACAGAAACGTAAATGAAAAAATAATGGCAGGTGTTAGGATTATCCTAGTGCATGTAGCAGACTAACATTCTAGACGTTGCCTCACTTAGCACAGTAATAAGTACATAATACAAGTTCCATTTAGTTTCCTATATGCAAAACAAGCAAGTATGTCTGGTCACATATTTTCCTGTTTAATTGCATACCTCAGTTTAACAAAGGTAATTGTGACTTTATGGTGTTGGTATTACCGTATTACAATGTGATAGTTTATAATGATTAACAAGTCAGTAAGTCACTAAAGACTATTTGCAGAAAATGCAACTTACCAAAAGAGGGCGCAGATCTCGCATATGATTGCAATCAATGTTAGCAACTTGTCATGAATCTGCACATAAACCACAATCAGAATGCATGGTTATCCCTCAGGCTTGGATAGTTCTCCATCCAACTAGGTAATTTACTCACAGGAATAAGGCCATAAAATAAACAACAAATGGAGATTACTAACCAGAAGAGCAAAAATTAGAGCAAAAACAACACATCCACCATAAATAGCTGTAGCATAAACACGAACTGGGTCAAGCATCATCCTCAATTGTTTATTCAGCCCCATTACGAAGACTGTGCTGCCAAACAAAGGTTGAAATCAACATATTGCAAATATGCAAGAAAGAAAGTAGAGCTAATGCAAGGGCTGAACATATATATCAACCTGGCATTTGATAGTATCGTATGATTCACACTTGACAGTTCAGCTACACTTGTATAAATAGCAACATGGATATATGGACGAGTACAAATCTTAACAGATATGAGAGTGAAAATCTGTGTAATTACCTGCCAACAGCCATGATGTTTCCAAATGTAAACATGACGGCGAATTTGATAGGTTTGGCGAAAACAATAAGCGACTGCACAAGGAAATTAAAGCGTAAGCACTGCATCGCATGAAGAATTTACAGCCAAGCATGTTAAATTTACTACAATTAACTTCTCTTAAATAGTTCTGAATTACCATCAAGTTGTACTATAAGTTTAGATCCTAATGATACAATTTCTTCACTCTAATGGCATTATGTACTCCCTCCGACCCATATTAGTTGACTTGAATTTATCTAGATTCGGATGTATCTAGTATTAAAACTTGTCTAGATACATCCGAATCTAGACAAATTCAAGTCAACTAATATGGGTCGGAGGGAGTAGATTAACAGTTGTCTCGGTTATCCAAGATCAGGTTAGAACAAAATTCACATAAGCATGGCATTTAAAACCTTAACGGCAACTAAGAAAGACAAAACATCTGGTCTCCGGCACCGGCAGAATAAATGTGATGAAAAAAATCTAGCACAGAAATTACTGTTGTTTGCTAATCTAAAGTTCTCAATGCTGAAATGAAATAGGCATTTATTCGTGAGAGAAGACCCAGAACTTTAGGCTTAGTTTTGCTGAGCCTAAATGTCAAATGACATATTTGATACGTATTTGGAAGGAATTGCACCAGCCATTGATGAAAGTAACACAGTAAGCATAAATCTTAACCATGGTTCTTAATCCCTCAATTATAGGATCCAATTGTTGAAAATAGCACAGCATGGCCTACATGGCTAGTTATTCACCTGCAGTCAACTAGCAACCACAGCAAAAATTGTACGGACGACAAATCATAGGCGGAAACTACAGCCACGTACCAGCATCATGAGGGCGAGTCCAGTGGCCAAGCACGCTGCGAAGGCGTAGACCCGCTAAACAAGGCAAAACAAGCAGAAAATGTCAGATCGACGAAGACAAAGAAAGAGCTGCTGCGTTCGAGGATTCTCGGAGGGGCGTATCTGACCTGGAGAGGGGAGAGCGAGCAGAGGTCGTCGTTATCACCGAGGATGTCGTCCTCCTGCCGCTCTTCGTCCTCGCCGCCGGCGAGCGAGCGGTGGAGGCGGGAGAGGGCGTCCATTATTGCTTCGATCGGTTCTTCTCTTCACTTTTGGGGATCGATTCCAATCGAGTTGGGGACAGGGATGCTCACGTGACACCCTGGCCGTCCGCTTGGCCCCTCGGAGATCTAAAGGCTGAGAGGACATGTCTGCAATGATGAAAAAACTGAAGGTTCGTGGGTACTAAAAAGTTATTGGGCGTCAGATTTGTTATTTTAACACGTGCGACAGGCGATAGGCACGGTAAAATAGTGCGTGTGGCAAGTAGCCTTATACCAGACGCGCTAAAATAAATAGCGGGCGACTGGCTGCCGATTGCGAAACATCAAATAAACACATCTCAAAATAGCCAATATCAAATAATTGATAAACATTTGAATCTAAACACAATATATATAATTCAAGATCATCACTTGAACAACATAGCATATTTCAAATCCACGACATAGTTCAAAAGCAAAGCATAAAATTCGACACAAGAATCTTCATCACAAATGAAGTTTACATAAACACATTAAACACAATATTCATTATTCATCATTCTTCTCGCTAGCATCTTCATCTTGCGTTTCATCATCATTTAAAACGTGGACGGTGTTGGTATTAACCGTGAAATCTTCAGATCCATCATTCATAGAAGGCATGGGAGCTATCATGGAAGCCATGAATCCACCCGGAGGTGCTCCCATGCCATCCATGCCTCCAATGCCACCCGGAAAATGCTCCCATAGCACCCATCCCTCCATTGTAGGTCGGAGGTGCACTCATCCCACCATGCCTCCATAGCCATCTGAAGTTGTTCCCATGCCTCCATAGCCACTTGAAGTTGCTCCCCTGCCTCTATAGACACCTGGAGGTGATACCTCTATAGCCACCCATTGGTGCTCCCACTGCTCCCATGTCACTCATTGTAGCACCCATGGTAGCACTCATGCCTCCCATGTTAGCATCTCCTATGTATCCCTTTATATAACTTCCTATCATTCTTTTTTTAGCCAAGATTTGATCATGACAAAGGTTTATGTAATCATTTTGTCTATCATTGAGGTTGGATATGTCCATGAAGAAGAGTTGTTTCTCATGCTCAATGAGTCGGAGATTTTCTTACATGGCCACATTCTTCTCCTCCAATACCACCTTCCTCTCCTCGGCAGCGTCCATCCTCTCCTCGGTCGTGGCCATCCTCTCGTCGGCCATGGTCCTCCTCTCCTCGGCCATCGATTTTTTGTTCCTAGACAACTTCCTCTCCTCGGTCGCTTCCTTTGTTGCATTCACAATAGCCTCCATAGATTTCCTTATATCATCATCTCCGAACTTGTTCCCCTTTTTTCTGCTTTTTTTTCAATGGGTCTCTTTGTCTTGGCAACCGAGTTAGGAGTAGGGCTTCTCTTGACATTGTCACTTGATGCTTCATCGTCATCTATGAGTGTTGCCTCCATAGTTGCCTTATCGACGTTTTTTGGCACATCAAAGAAATCATGGTTCTTCCATTTATCTTCATTCTCTAGCTCCATATAACAATGGCCAATACAAATGACTTCCTTTGAACCATCTTGCCCTTCTTGCTCCTCTTTGGGTCTCGTTTGAATAATTTTTGGGCAATGTTGAGATAAATTAACAAAAAAAGAGAAGAAATAAGTCATGGAGAATAGACATGGAAGATAAAGAAATAAGCCATGGAGAATACGCATGTAAGAGTACAACCTACCCTGTCTCTTTCATTTGTGCTGACCACTTTTCACAATCCGATGATATTGTAGACCAATGGGAATGAAGAGATCTATCGGTGCGCTCAATACCACTTTTATTGTGTTTATCAAAGAACTCATTTATCCTAACCCAATAGGTGTCTCTAGTTTGGTCTGTGCCAACGGTTGGGTCCATGCCCATATTGCACCATGCCTAGCATAGTAAAATGTCTTCTTCGGGGGTGTAGTTGGCCGCCCTTCCTTTCGGTGCATCAATTAAACCCTCATTGTCCTCATCTATTTAATATTCATCATCATCCTGTTGAGATATGTATTGTTGAGACCACTGCCAGGTAAGCATCTCTTTTTCTTTGGCGGAAATTCAACCGATCTAGTACAAATCATCCACATTGGTACAGAGAGGATCATTAGTAGAAAACAGGGCTTCTGTCGGACTGCCCCGAAGCGACCAGTCTCGGTTCCCTTATGAACCGGGACTAATGTGAGCATTAGTCCATGTTCGTAAGGTTGGGACGTCGCACGGGGCAGGACCACGATTAGTCTTGGCTCGTTTGGGACCTTTAGTCCCGGTTCGTGGCACAAACCGGGACTAAAGGGATTTCGCGTCTGACTCTAGCCCTTTAGTCTCGGTTCATGGTAAGAACCGGGACTAAAGGTCCATGTTCCTATATATATACACCCCAGCCTCATATGCTTGTGTGTGAGCTGGTTTGTTTTTTCCCTTTCATGCACAAGTGGTGTATGTTGCTTTGGTTTCCTCCTCTATGCACAAGAGGTGCTCGATGAAATGCGTGAGATCACGATGCCACTTGAGTTCACACAAAACAAACATGATATGAAGTGCCTGAGCCACACTTAACCTTTCTACTCTTTCTTTCCTCCTCGATCGAGGTTAGAAACTTTATACTTTCATCTGTCATTGATACAATGCATGTGTCGATGTACAGTGGTAATTTCTCTAGATGGTCTGTAATGGTTTTTGATAAACTTAATTATATAATGCATATGAGCCAGCAATGGATGTACGGTGACCGACGTACTACCGAGTTAATTACGGGCCTAGGTTTAATTGAACCTCGGAAAGCAATGCTAAAAGGAAATAAAAAGGACACGTCTACAAAACTTTGTTTGTTCGTTTTACTTTAGTTTACCGGACCAATCTAGTTTACTTTATAATGGGTTTGAATCAATGGATGGAGATAGGCCAGGGTTGAAGATCCACCTGCAGTTGCACATCAAATGGGATAAAAGATAATAATAATAATAAGCATAGTCATGTTTAATGTTTGAATGGAGATAATCTCTTTTGGACAACACATCCTAATATTCTAGAGCCCCCGTGATGCAGCGGGCATAGCAATAGACTTTTAATCCAACCGAGTGCACACCGAAGCCACGGGTTACAAACGATTATTAAGTGTAAAACACAGATCAAAGTTTTAAGTGGTGATGTTGTTGTTGATCCCGAATGGGGCGCTAAGCGAAGACCGTACTACCCTTACTAAGCTAAGAAACTCATCTACTTTAGATGTAAGCTCTTCATTATTTACCTCGGTAATTGAACTTACTCTCTTCAAGGTTCTTTCCACATGCCATTGGGCATGGTTGTTTTGCATATCATCAAGTAACTTCTTTGCAACACTCACTTGTTTTCCCATGATCGTTCCTCCTGCTATAGTATCTAGCATAGACTTAGACATTGGGTTAAGACCATTATAAAACAAATGTAATGTAAGCCACTCTTCCATCCATGACTAGGATAGTTCATTACGGCTTCTTTCATCCCTTCCAATGCAAGCGCTAGTGGCTCACAGTATTCTTGTCTAAAGCTTGTAATGTTGGATCTTAGCTGCATAGTCTTAGCTGGGGGGAAATTTAGTCATAAACTAATTAGTACATTCCTCCCAAGATTTAATAGTGCCCTTTGGTAGAGCTAGCAACCAATCCTTAGCCTTTCCTCTTAGAGAGAAAGGAAACAATCTTAGTTTAACAACATTTGGATCTATATCCTTAATACGCATCATGTCGCAAATTTCAGTAAAAATATTTAAGTGCAAACCCGAATCTTCAGCGGATGAGTCTCCAAATTGGTTTTGTTGAACCAAACTTAAAAGGTTAGGCTTTATTTTATATGTTTCCGCATCAACTGCGGGCTGAGTGATGGGTGCATGAATAAAATCATCAGTGGGAGTAGCATACTCACCTAATCTCTTTTGAGCCATGGCTCTTATATTTTTGGTATTTTTTAAGTGATGAAAACAAATAACAAGTAACTATTTTTTTTGGTTTTTCAAATAGATAATAAGAAAGTAAACTAATAACAAGAATTAAACTACAACTAATAATAAAACTAAAAACAAGGTCTCTAGTGACCTCACCAGGATAGAGAAATTGCTTCCTCGGCAACGACGCCAGAAAAAGGGTTGATACCTTCGATCCGGATTCATGGATGTAGTATAATAGCTTTTTCCCTAGAAGACCTAGGTTTAATTGAACCTCGGAAAGCAATGCTAACAGGTAATAAAAAGTACATGTCTACAAGACTTTGTTTGTTTGTTTTACCTTAGTTTACCGGACTAGTATAGTTTACTTTATAATGGGTTTGAGTCAGTGGATGGAGATAGGCCAGGGTTGAAGATCCACCTGCAGCTGCACATCAAATGGGATATAATATAATAATAAGCATAGTCATGTATAATGTTTGAATGGAGATAATCTCTTGTGGGCAACACATCCTAATATTCTAGAGCCCTGTGATGCAACGGGCATAGCAATAGACTTTTAATCCAACTGAGTGCACACCGAAGCCACGGGTTACAAATGATTATTGTGTAAAACATAGATCGAAGCTTTAAGTGGTGATATTGATGTTGATCCCGAATGTGGCGTTAAGTGAAGACTGTACTACCCTTTATGTCACTGAGGTTCCTATGAGATCGCCGCTAGCCAAGTATCTCACCTCAAGCCTTTAACAATCTATGGGATCTTGGGTACCTACAAGTCCACAGATCGAGACAAGAGACGAAGAAACAAAAGATACAAATCTCAATTACAAACAAAATACAATACTCCCATTATCTAGATGCACATAATCGTTACGAGGTTTCTCCCCAACCCGCATTCCGTGAGGACTAATCACTCATAACAAATAGATCTGAGATAGAAAACATCATACAAATACTTAGATTGAAATCAAATATTCTTACAATGGTCGCCAAATCACAAGGAGATCGAAAGTACAAAGCAATGGCTATGGATAGTGGATGGATGGATGGTGGAAGTGATGAACAATGGTGTGAATCTCCTTTGGTGGCGCTGTGATGTAATATGAGAATGGCGGCTCTCTGGCCGGCGGCTAGAGCCTCAAAATATATAGGCGTCATCATGAAAGTTGTACTGTTTGATGAGACAAAGTCGTCGCCACCTGGTACGGGCGGGTGGTACGGGAGGGCCCTGCCCGTACTAGTGGGCGTTAAGCGTTCCGACGCCCTGACATAGCTTCCCAATTACTTGGTCGTGTGTACTTCCTCAAAATCCTTCATTACGACTCCTTATTTCGCATTAAAAGTCATGATTTCCTGCAAAACATAATTTAAAGAGAGGTTTTGCATATCTTTGCAATTATTAGTCATTAGTGGCAAGGATTGAGAGTTTTTTGGCAATTTCTTGACCAAAAACAATGTTTAAACACAGTGGAAGATGGAAATTATTAGAGCCATCACCCTGCTCCCCTATTTAACCACGCAAAGGATCGTGGGTAGTGGGATCAGTTACACCCACTGGCCACATGATGTGCGCGAGTATTTCGCTAATTGGCTCATAGTATTGTGCCACACGCATGGTTACACGCAGCGCAAGCGAAACGGCGCATCGTGGCCTCTGCGGGACTCGAGGAGGCACGCCATGATGGGACGCGCTATAGTAAAAACTAACAGCGCATGACAGTGAATGATGCCACGACCCTTAAAATGAGGCAAATGGGCAATGATTACTTTACACGTAGGATTCGGTGAGGAGCACACGAGAAGATAGGCATCTAAGAGGAATAACCCGGATGTGATAGTATGACTCGGCCAACGAGATATATCTCGGACAGAGCCAAGGAATCTCAAAGTGAATACCAAGTCACCAAGTGGTGCAGCTGAGTTAAATTCGGTATAGGCTGACATATATGTATGTTGGCAAGACAGACAAAGATCTGGATAGTTTGAAACTGCTATGGCCTTTCTAGCTAAAGCTGTTAAGACCTCACCAGCTTCGAGGACTAATGCTGGGGGGATGACCCCATGTAGGGTCAAGTCGAGGACACGGTGTTGGATTCGCAGCATAGAAAACAAAAAAATTCCTACGATGGGAACTATTATACGCCAAGATCTATCTACTAGATACAAGCAACGGGTGGATATACATCCATAGATAGCATACCCTTGAAGACCGACAAAGTGTAATGAGATTTGACTCGTGGATGTTGTAGTTGTTCGCTTGCCGATCTCAAGATCGTGTGGAAGTCCTAGCGCCGCAAATCAGCAGCGCATCCGTGCTCGCACACACGTTCAGGCCACCGAACAACCTCCACCTCCTTGCTCCAGCGATGCAGCGGAAGCAACAACTCCTTCCAGACGAAATGCCATCGGGAACATGTATCTCACTAATCCGAGACCACGGGGGAATAAATCTAGAGGAGGAGAGAGATCCTTCATGAGGAGGTGTGAGTGAGAAGGAGTGAGAGGGGGCTTATATAGGGGAGGGGGCATCCCCTCCCATGGCCGGCGGCCATGGAGGATCCCCTCTACCTCCTCTCATTTATGTGGTGAAGCTCCACTCACATAAATATGGCCCTCCATTTTCTCCACTCAAAATCCCACTCAAAATGCATTAAATTTCCACCAAATTTAATACAACTCTCATTTAATAAAAATCTTTTATTTATTTTATTCAGAATTTTGTTAATTACTTTAATTAACAAACATTCACATAAAACCCCCTGCAATATTTCAATATCACATGCAGAACCAATTTCAGCAATTTCACCCAAAACAGTTTTGGTGTTTATTGAAATATAATTCCAGCGCTTTGAATTTTTTTCATCTAGAACATATTTGCTCCAAATGGTGTTGGTATCCCTTAAGAGTGTCACCCTACGGTTCGTGAATAATGCAGACATGATCGAGACCATTCTCGGATCAATAATCAGAAGCGGGACCTGGAGATCCATATTGGCTCCTACACATTCAACAATGACTTCTTATGATCGTGAGAACCTTTAACGCTAGTAACTAAATCCCTTTGTCTTGTGATATATTACATGTCCGAGATTTGATCATCGGTATCTCCATACCTAGTTTGATCTCGTTGCCGACATGCACTCTTTTCTCGTTCCCATGATATAACATTCTAGTGATCATATCACTTGCTTGCAAGCTATCTCAATGTGATATCACCGAGAGGGCCCAGAGTATATCTATCCGTCATCAGGATGGACAAATCCCACTCTTGATCCATGAGCCTCTACATAACACCTTCGTAGCACTGAACCCACCTTTATAACCTCCCTTTCATGGTGTGACGTTTGATGTTATCAAGATACTCTTCCAGTGTTAGTGATTGACATGATCTCATGGTCCAAGGACTAGGATTACTTCATAAGATGCTATAGCAATATAAACACAATGAATTTGATCGTAATACTATACTTCGGATGAATGTCCATCACATCATTCCACTAATGTTGTGACCTCATTACTAACAACATCCAATGTCCATGATCAGGAAACCTTGATCATCTTGTTAATCACCGAGCTAGTTTATAAGAGAGGCATAAGTAGGAACTTTCTTTTTGTTTATTAAACACACATGTATTAACATTTCCGTATTAATACAATTATAGCATGCAAAATAAACATCTATCATATACTTGTAGTACATATAATAACAAATTTATTATTGCCTCTCGGGCATATTCCCTTTAGTCTCCCACTTGCACTAGAGACAATAATCTAGTTACATTGTGATAAATCTAACACCCATGGAGTTCTGGTGTTGATCAAGTTTTTCCCTAGGGAGAACTTTAGTCAACGGATCTGCTACATTGAGATTCGTGTGTATTTTACAAATCTTTATATCTCCATCCTTGACATGCTCGCGGATGGAGTGAAACCGCGCTTAATATGCTTTGAATTCTTGTGATACCTTGGTTCTTTGGTGTTGGCTATGGCTCCATTGTTGTCACAATATATCACCATTGGGTCCAACGCACTAGGAACCACACCTAGTTCGGTAATGAACGCCTTCATCCAAACCGCTTCGTGCGCTGCTTCTGAAGCAGCAATATATTCCACCTCCATTGTCGATCTTGTCACCACAGGTTGTTTGGAGCTCCTCCAACTAATTGATGCTCCGTTCATGAGAAATACGTATCCGAATTGAGACTTAGAGTCATCTGGATCGGTGTCAAAGCTAGCGTCAACATAACAATTAGCGACTAGCTCTTCTTCACCCCCGTTTATAAGAAACATTTCCTTAGTTCTTCTTAAGTACTTAAAGTTATTCTTGACCGCTATCCAGTGTTCCGAACCTAGATCAGATTGGTACCTACTAGTCAAACTAATAGCATGTGCCACATCCGGTCTTGTACATAGCATGGCGTACATTATAGAGCCTATGGCTAAAGCATAGGGGATTTTATGCATTATCTCTCTTTCTTCCGCCGTAGCCGGACTTTGAGTCTTACTCAAGGTCTTGCATTGCAACATAGGTAAGAACCCCTTCTTACTTTCGTCCATTTTAAACTTCTTTAAAATATTATCAAGGTATGTACTCTTTGATAGCGCTATTAGGCACCTTGATATATCTCTATAGATCTTAATGCCTAATATATATGATGCTTCACCAAGGTCCTTCATCGAAAATTTGTTGTTTAGATAACTTTTAACACTGTTTAAAAGATCTATATCATTTCCAAACAGTAATATGTCATCCACATATAATATCAGAAATACAAGCCTTTCCATAAGTTTGGACAGATCCAAACTCTTTGATCACCTCATCAAAGCGGAGATTCCAACTCCGGGATGCTTGCTTCAGTCCATAAATGGATCGCTGAAGCTTGCATACCTTGTCAGCATCCTTAGGATTGATAAAATCCTTAGGTTGTATCATATACAACTCTTCTTCAATATTACCATGGAGGAACGCAGCTTTGACATCCATCTGCCATATCTCATAATCCAAATATGCAGCAATTGCTAACATAATCCTAACTGATTTTAGCATTGCTACGGGAGAGAATGTCTCATCGTAGTCAACTCCTTGAATTTGTCGAAACCCCTTTGTGACAAGTCGAGCTTTATAGATGGTCACATTACCATCAGCATCAGTCTTTCTTTTGAAAATCCATTTATTCTCAACAGCCTTTCGGTCGTGAGGTAAGTTCACCAAGGTCCAAACCTGGTTTTCGTACATGGATTCCATCTCAGATTTCATGGCTTCTAGCCATTTGTTGGAATCCGGGCTCATCATCTCTTCTTCATACGTTGCAGGGTCATCTATTTCATCAACCATGAAATTCATAACATGATTTCTGTACAGTTCTAGAGTTGCACGTGTTCTGCTTGACATGCGAGGTCCGGTAGTGTCCTCTTTTGGAGTTTCATGATCATTATCATTAGTTCCTTCTTCATTTGGTGAAGTCAACTCCGGAAAAACTTTCGGTGCTGCACCACTCGCCATGTCATGAAGAGAAGGTTCAATAACCTCATCAAGTTCTACCTTCCGACTACACACGCCTTTCGCGAGAAACTGTTTCTCTAGAAAGGATCCATTCTTGGCAATGAAAACATTGCCCTCGAATATGTGATAGAAGGAATACCCAATTATTTCTTTAGGGTATCCTATGAAGACACATTTTTCTGCTTTGGGTTCAAGTTTATCAGGCTGAAGTTTCTTCACATAAACATCGCATCCCCAAACTTTAAGAAATTACAACTTAGGTTTGTTTCCAAACCACAATTGATACGGTGTCATTTCAACATATTTAGATGGTGCCCGATTTAAAGTGAATGCAGTAGTTTCTAGTGCATAACCCCAAAATGACAGTGGCAAGTCAGTCAGAGACATCATAGATCGAACCATATCCAATATAGTACGATTACGATGTTCCGACACACCATTACGTTGTGGTGCTTCGGCGGGCGTGAGTTGTGAAACTATTCCACAATCTCTCATATGTGCGCTAAACTCGTAACTAAGATACTCTCCTCCACGGCCGGACCGCGGAAATTTGATCTTTCTATTACGATGATTTTCCACTTCACTCTGAAATTCCTTGAACTTTTCAAAGGTTTCAGACTTGTGTTTCGTCAAATAGATATACCCGTATCTACTCAAATCATCCGTGGAAGTAACAAAATAACGATATCCACCTCGCGCCGACACACTCATTGGACCACATACATCAGTATGTATGATTTCCAATAAATCTGTCGCCCGTTCCATTGAACCGGAAAATAGCGTTTTAGTCATCTTGCCCATAAGACATGGCTCACATGTATCAAATGATTCGAAATCAAGTGATTCCAAAAGTCCATCAGAATGGAGTTTCTTCATGCGTTTAATGCCAATATGACCTAGACGGCAGTGCCACATATATGCAGATATATCATCATCAAGTTTAATCCTTTTAGCATCAACATTATGAATATGCATAACACTATTACCGAGATCCAACAGAAATAAACCATTCATCACAGGTGCATGACCATAAAAGATATCATTCATATAAATCGAACAACCATTGTTTTTAGACTTAATTGAATAACCACATTGCATCAAACACGATCCGGATACAATGTTCATGCTTAGTGCAAGCACCAAATAAAAATTGTTTTGATTTATCACTAATCTCGACGGTAGGTGGAGAGGTAGCATTCTGACGGGGATCACATCAACTCTTGATCCATTGCCGACACGCATCTGACCTCACCCTTGCTAGCGGTCACTTGTTCCACAACCCCTGATTCGAGTTACATATATTAGCAACCGGTCCAGTATCAAATACCTAGGTGCTACTGCGAGTACTAGTCAAGTACACATCAATAACATGTATATCACATATAATTTGTTTGCCTTGTCGGCCTTCTTGCCACCAAATACTTGGGGCAGTTGCGCTTGCAATGGTCAGTCCCCTTGCAATAGTAGCACTCGGTATCAGACTTAGGGCCAGCTCGGATTTCTTTTCAAGTGCGGCAATAGACTTGCCACCCTTCTGTTTACCCTTCTTGCCTTTCTTGAAACCGGTTGTCTTATTGATCATCAACACTTGATGCTCTTTCCTGATCTCCACTTCTGCAGTTTTAAGCATTGACAGAAGCTCAGGGAGAGACTTCTTCATGCCCTGCATGTTATAATTCATCGCGAAGCTCTTGTAGCTAGGTGGCAAAGATTGGAGAACACGATGTATGCCTAAGCCAATGGGATTCATTATTCCCAAAGACACAAGCCTATTGGTGTACCCAGACATTTTGAGTACATGCTGACTAACGGAGTTGTTCTCTTCCATCATGCAGCTAAAGAACTTTTCGAAAGCATTATAACTCTCTACGGTAGCATGGGTATCAAAAATCATTTTCAATTCACCCATGGTATCAAAGGCATTGCCATTCTCGAAACGCTTTCGGAGTTCTGGATCTAGCCCATATAGTATGTCGCAATGAACTAAGTTGTGATCCTCGTGACGAGTCAAATAGACGTTCTTTTCCTCGTCAGGGGCATCAGGAGCTGGCGAGGGGCCTAGCGGCGCTTCTAGCACATATTGCTTTTGTGCAGCAATGAGGAGAATCCTCAAATTCATGTCCCAGTTGGTAAAGTTGCTACCATTTGCCGCAAGTTTCTCTTTCTCCATGAACACATTGAAATTAAAAGCAGGTGGTGCCATCTACAATAGAATTTGTTAAGTTTAGACTAAGTTTATGATAGATTGAGTTCAACTAATCAAATTACATATGAACTCCCACTCAAAAACAACATCCCTCGTGTCTTTTTGGTGATTACATGAACCAAATCCACTACACCAAGTCTGATCATCATGTGAGTCGGTGTAGCTTCAAAGGCGAGCATCTATATGGGCATCATATCAACTATATGACTCATGCTTAACCTTTCGGTCCGTGTTCCGAGGCCATGTCTGTACATGCTAGGCTTGCCAAGTAAGAACCTTAGTACTCGCGTGTGTAAAACTGTCTTACACCCGTTATATGATAGTGGATTCAAGTACACCCGATCATCATGTGATGTATTGAAGCCGCAAAACATAAACGGTGCATACTTAAGGGAGAACACATTTTTATCTTGATATCTAAATGAGGATCATCTTATAATGCTACTAAAACGCCAAATGAGCAATATAAGATGCAAACATCATATGTGAAAAGTGAAATGATATAGTTCTTGCACTTGATCACTATCATGTGCATCATGGTATGACCTTTATCATTCCTTTGTGTGTAAGGCCAAGGTATATGGAACTTACATGTTAGGTGTGTTGTAAGAGTATCAACTATACATCAACTTACAATATTACCATATCATGACACTAGCCCAACAACAATCTAAACTAGACGCTTCAAATTTACCCATTGCAAGTTTTACGTGGCTTAGGGCTTTCGAAGATAGAACTGGTCTTACCTACGAACATGGAACCACAACGATGATAACCAAATTATTAGCAACTCGTTGTAAATCAGGTACTGACTATAGTAGGAGAGACAGACACCCGCTAGCCACTTATGCAAAACTAGTTGCATGTCAAGCATGGAACGGGTCTCATGTGCGAGGACGTGTAAAGTTAGTCTAGGCCACTTCATCCCACTATGCCACCAATATCCAAAATACATATAAGATGCAATAACATGATCATCATCGCCTACATACTCATATGTGTACTACCTATGCAAAGCATCTATGTATAGATCAAGCTCTGATACCATTGTTGGGTTCGTAGGATAGAAAACAAAAAATTCCTATGATGGGAACTATTATATGCCAAGATCTCTCTACTAGATACAAGCAACGAGTGGATATACATCCATAGAGATCATACCCTTGAAGACTGACAAAGTGTAACGATATTTGACTCGTGGATGATGTAGTCGTTCGCTCGCCGATCTCAAGATCGTTTGGAAGTCCTAGCGCCGCAAATCAGTAGCACATCCATGCTCGCACACACGTTCAGGCCACTAAACAACCTACACCTCCTCGCTCCAGCGATGCAGCAGAAGCAACAACTCCTTCCAGACGAAATTCTACCGAGAACATGTATCTCGCTAATCCGAGACCATGGGGGAATAAAGCTAGAGGGGGAGAGAGATCCTTCATGAGGAGGTGGGAGTGAGAAGGAGTGAGAGGGGGCCTTATATAGGGGAGGGGCATCCCCTCCCATGGCCGGCGGCCATGGAGGACCCCTCCACCTCCTCTCATTCATGTGATGAAGCTCCACTCACATAAATATGGCCCTCCATTTTTCTCCACTCAAAATCCCACTCAAAATGCATTAAATTTCCACCAAATTTAATACAACTCTCATTTAATAAAACTCTTATATTTATTTTATTCATAATTTTGTTAATTACCTTAATTAACAAACATTTACATAAAACACCCTACAATATTTCAATATCACATGTAGAACCAATTTCAGGAATTTCACCCGAAACAATTTCGGTGTCTATTGAAATAATTCCAGCGCTTTGCAATTCTTTCGCCTAGAACATATTTGCTCCAAATGGTGTTGGTATACCTTAAGTGTGTCACCCTATGGTTCACGAATAATGCAGACATGATCGAGACCATTCTCGGATCAATAATCAGAAGTGGGACATGGAGATCCATACTGACTCCTACACATTCGACGATGACTTCTTGTGATCGTGAGAACCTTTAACACTTATAACTAAATCCCTTTGTCTCGCGATATATTACATGTCCGAGATTCGATCATCGGTATCTCCATACCTAGTTTGATCTCGTTGCCAACATGCACTCTTTTCATGTTCCCGTGATATAACATTCTAGTGATCATATCACTTGCTTGCAAGCTATCTCAATGTGATATCACGGAGAGGGCCCAAAGTATATATATCCGTCATCGAGATGGACAAATCCCACTCTTGATCCATGAGCCTCTACTTAACACCTTCGTAGCACTGAACCCACTTTTATAACCACCCTTTCATGGTGTGACGTTTGATGTTATCAAGATACTCTTCCAGTGTTAGTGATTGCCATGATCTCATGGTCTAAGGACTAGGATTACTTCATAAGATGCTATAGCAATATAAACACAATGACTTTGATGGTAATACTATACTTCGGATGAATGTCCATCACATAATTCCACTAATGTTGTGACCTCATTACTAATAACATCCAATGTCCATGATCAGGAAACCTTGATCATCTTGTTAATCAACAAGCTAGTTTATAAGAGAGGCATAACTAGGAACTTTCTTTTTGTTTATTAAACACACATGTATTAACATTTCCGTTTTAATACAATTATAGCTTGCAAAATAAACATCTATCATATACTTGAAATACATATAATAACAACTTTATTATTGCCTCTCGGGCATATTCCCTTCACAAAGGACAAGGTCCACCGAGGCATAAAGCGGCCAAAGCATGAGCTGGCTGGGGTATATGAGGGTCGTTCAAGTTACAACCAGGTTACCCTAGGCCGGACAGCACCGGCAGGACTCGGATGACATATATGGTTTGTCGGCATGATGTCTAGATTGTTTCATCTTTGAAGGTACTGTCTTGGCCGAGTTACCCTGACTAGGGCCAAGTCATGAGTTGGGTTGCTCAAGAAGGAGAGAGTCAGCCCAAGGTCAGTGCTTTTCTCTCTCGTGAGGGAATCTGGGAAGAGACAAGTGCTAGCAACAAAGGACAGAGGAACACAGATAGAACAGAGGGTCACAGACGTGACAGTGTCTGACCCCAACAGTCAGACAACATGGACTTTGAGCCATTGTTGTGCAGAGGCTGGCGACAGAGGAAAGGAGGGCGCCAAACTACTATATCGGGACGAGCATCTTCATGGAATATCCAGGCCACGTATTCCCTAGATGTAACCTGGCCACCCTTTTATAAGGTGAGCCAGGTTCTCCCAGGAGGGGGCAGTCCATTTTGCTGAAGGGAAAATACTAGAGTGAGAAGAGCGTAGAAGCACTTCATCTTGTTCCTCCCTTCGATACAGCTCAAGGAGCACTTGTATTCATCTAGAGATCGTATATAAGATCTAGGGCAGGAGTAGGGGTTTTATCTCCATAGGAGAGCCTCGAACCTGGGTATACCGCGTGTGTTCATGTGTTCTTCATGTGCGGGTCCACCGTACTATCCCTCCCTGGATACCACTAGTTTCTATTGCTCCATCTTTAGCCTACCCATGGCATCTGTCGTGACACCACCACGACACCAGCTCAATCTCCACCGCCTCAGCCGTCTCCGCCGCCTTAGCAGACTCCATCGCCTCAGCTGTCTCCGGTGCATCTGCAATCTCCACTGCCTCATCCATCTTTGGCGGGTCTACAGACTCCGCTGCCTCTGCCGTGTTAGTAGACTTCGCCGCCTCAACCTCGGTTGCAAAAGCGGAAGAGCACCGGTGCTCGGGAGGCTAGTACTACAACATGTACTAGGAAGAAAGTCTTACCATGTAATAAGAAAGCCAAGGCAGAACCTCCCAAGTTAGCTTATGACCTGACTGATGAGGAACTCGATTGGGTCATGGCTAAATAGGTCAAACACCAGCTTGCACCGAAACGCCCCACCAAAGCAGTACATAGCACCGAAAATGGTGCAACACTATGTGAACCTGCTTGAGCGACCAAGGCCAGATGATCTGGTATTAGACTATGACTGCTCAATTATCAAGCCACATAAGAAGATTGTGGAGTGGTCGAGAAGTACTAGTAGAAGCAGGAAAACAATTCCCCATCTCGGAGAAGAGAAAAACCAATCGTGCCCCCGCTGAAAGTGTTATCCGATCTAGATCTGGAGGTTGCACGACTAGTCGCACAAACGGCTAGCGAACTTGGTATGACTGTTGAGCAATACTTAGGAATGGAAGCCGCACCCATGGCTGAAGTAGCATACAAATACGAGTATAGGAATCCTCTCGTCATACCTAAGGAGGTCCCGCTTCTACAAACACAAATGCGAAATTTGCATGAGTGGTATATGCGAGCCTTAGAGAAGGCACGATCATGCTCACAGTGGCAGTTAGAGAGATGATTACTTCTGTGGAAATGACGAGATACACGTTGACTTCACGGAATTATTTCAGTTATTCAATCAAGACGTCCTTGACTAATCTCTCATCAGTTGCTATTGTCTGTAAGTGATTTATTTCTGTAACTAAGTCTCTAGATTAGCTCGTTCATTGCATGTATAATTATCCTCACTATATTCTTTTGTACGATATTATCCAGAATGAAGATTCTCGAATGCAAAAGAGGTGAATGTATGACCTTAGGTTCATTGATCCAAATAACATTCATGAATATACGGTTAAAAAATAACGCCAAGGAAATATAGGATTAATTGCTAAAGTTTCTACTGAAACAACAAAACAAAACAGAAATATTATTTCCTTATAACTTCCAGTGAGTGTTACTATCTTGTACACATTCAATTTCATTTACTCAATGTTAAGTGTAACTGGTGAGTTATGTGTGTGCAGGTCCCACTTTATTCTGCTAGTCATTCAACTTGACAAACAAAAAAGTACTTGAAGAGAAAAGTAGTGCTTGAAGAGTCTTGATTTATTGATATTGGAGAATTGAGATACTCTAGTTTGTATGTTTTTCATGACAAACTCTCACACTCTTAATTTTACATGATTATACTTTATTGTTCAAAGGCAAGCCTATGAGTTGATTGCATGACATGGAATAAGGTTTACTCATTTGAATCATCCATGTTAACAATAATTTTGTTGCGCTATAAGGATGCATAAAACCCCATATGATATGCTTGACATTACTCTATCTATGCTAAAGTTTTTTAGATTTATAAAGTGGAGGAAACTTGAGACTACCAATCATGAGTAAGATCATCATCTCGTTATTTCAGTTTAAATGCTGAGTTCCTTTTTGTTTTTGGTTTTCTTGCTTGAGGATGATCAAGTTTAAGCTTGGGGAGGTTGATGGCTGTGAAATATAGCCATCTACGTCCACATTTAAACTGGATATTATTCATATTTTTGATGAAATATCTCTCTAAACCCTGCCACTGGATGCCTAATGATCAAAGGGGTATGCAATCCTTTTTTCTATTTTCTCTGTGCAGATAATGATGTTTGATGATGGGAAGCACAACATTAAAGTCAAAGATACGAGATTTCTAACAACCCGAAGAAACCAGGAGTCATGAAGTGGAGACAGACACTCTAACGACCAACTATACGGCGGGAATAAATTTCTGGCCGTATAGTTCCGGTCGTATAGTTGCCATCAACACTGCTAGGTCAAACAGAACAACTTTCGTGAAGAGACCCCTATATAAAGAGGCCTCGGGCAACGAGAAACAGAGCTCTGCCCGATCACCAGCCGCCCCCAGAACTCCGTCCACAACATCGAAGAGCCGCCAGAGGAATAGACTTAGATCTAATCTCCAAACCCTTCTCCATCACCATAGCCATATTCCACCACTTGTAATAGTAGATCTCATCTTCGATTGGCGACATTGTAAGACTATTTTCTATCAATCTCACGATTTCCATTACAATGTTTATGATTGTTGATATCATCTCTATGTGTGAGTAATTCTACTTGGGCTAAGGGCTTCGGCCTAGCCATGTAGCTTTTGTGCATGTTATTTATCATAGATGGGATCATGTATTAGTTTGTATGACATGATGATTATTGTATCCTCTCTTGCCTTAATCTAAGGATTTGTCAGGTACCGAAGACCCCAAGGATTGAGCCAGGTATAGGGAGTATGAGTAATGACTAATCTGCAGGTTTGGAACCCTAGTGACAGAAGGGGTAGTACGACTATATGTGAGGGATTTACTTGAGATTAACGGTGACGTCACTATGCATATCATTAGTTCTCTTTCTTCTATGGATGAGACTAGTAGGTTATTGCTATAAGCAGTTGCGTAGGCAATAGCAATTATGGATGCACTTCCCACATATAATTTATCTTGCTCTATTACATGCATACTTTATTGGAATTTCTATTTTCGTGCCCTCGGTTCGTTAGTTGTACTCAGTTTACCCCAGCCGCTTATTTTTCCTCACTTTTTCCCATCTCCTTATACGAAACTCTCACATGGTATGAAACTCAACGTCCGCCAGCCTTGCCGTTACACGCTGACAAGTAGGGCCGCTATCAGCCGGGTCCCGTAGTGGACCCTCGCCGTTACGTGCTGACGAGTAGGGCCGCGTCCTGTCGGGTCCCGTAGTGTACCCTTACCGTTACATGTTGACAAGTGGGCCGCGTTTAGTCGATTCCTGTACTATACACCTCTCTCAACTTATCCAGATCAGCATCGGACCCACAGCTTATCCACACGAGCGCTGGACCCACAACTTATCCACGTGAGCGTCAGACCCACAGCTTACCCAGGTTGCCATTGCAAGATGGGACCCGAGCCAGCCCCGCGCCCGCGCCCGTGCTGTTGCTTCATTTTCATATAGTGAAATGTAATGCATATATGAAAATTATACACCTTTAAACTCTTTTAAACCACACTTAGGACATGATAATGTTGTGCTAATAAAATCCTAATCATTTATCATTTCCATGGAGTGAAATATAATGCATAAACTTGCGTATACAAAAATTATACACCTTTGAACTCTTTGAAATCACACACTTAATACGTGATAATGTCATGCTAAGAAAATCTTGAGAGATTATCATTTTCATAGAGTGGAATGTAATGCACAAACTTGCATATGTGAAAATTATAAACCTTTGAACACTTTTAAATCGCACTTAATACGTGATAATGATGTGCTAACAAAATTTTGAGAGATTGTTATTTTCTCCCCCATTTTCATAGAGTGGAATGTAATGCATAAACTTGCATATATGAAGTTTATGCACCTTTGAACTCTTTGAAATCGCACTTAATACGTGATAATGTTGTGCTAAGAAAATCTTGAGTGATTATCATTTCCATGGAGTGAAATATAATGCATAAACTTGCATATACAAAAATTATACACCTTGGAACTCTTTGAAATCGCACTTAATACATGATAATGTTGTGCTAAGAAAATCTTGAGATATTATCATTTTCATATAGTGGAATGTAATGCATAAACTGGCATATACGAAAATTATACACCTTTGGACTCTTTGAAATCGCACTTAGGTCATGATAATGTTGTGCTAATAAAATCCCGATCATTTATCATTTCCATGGAGTGAAATATAATGCATAAACTTATGTATACAAAAAATTTAAACCTTTGAACACTGTGAAATCGCACTTAATAATGAGATAATGATGTGTTAGCAAAATTTTGAGAGATTATCATTTTCTCCCCACATTTTCATAGAGTGGAATGTAATGCATAAACTTGCATATATGAAAATTATACACATTTGAACTCTTTGAAATCGCACTTAATACGTGATAATATTGTGCTAAGAAAATCTTGAGAGATTATCATTTTCATAGAGTGGAATGTAATGCACAAATTATACACCTTCAAACATGTTCCCTTCAAATTATATTCAAGTTCATTTGTTTATCGAGTTAAAGTACCGGTGGCATACTCGTTATTTTGCATGATAGAGGGGTGCCCCCCGATAGATATAGGGGTTATCATGTCCGCTAGATCATAGAGGATCAACAGTTGGTGGGCACGATCCGTATGACAACTATCTTGACCAATCAGAGCGTAGCAGCGAAGATGAGCACAGGTGCGAGAGATTGATACAAAGAGAGGGGAAAACTGGGTAACACTTAAGAACCAAGGGCAAAACTGAGTAGAACTTAAAAACCAAGGGCAAGACTGACAAAGGGATTCAAATATAAAATAAAAAAAGTTTTAAAAAATGGAAAATGCATCTTTTATACAATTAAATACATCTTGGTATACAACAAACTATTTGCAATTCAAATATACACCAATTTGACAATTATTGCCTCATTCAGACAAACAATGTTTTGGGGGGATGTTTTGGGAAGAGGCTTGAGTAGAAAGCCATGAACCTTCATAGATAGTAGGTGATTTGAGAAGTGGTGATTTAGGTTAAAACTTGGTTTATATACATTTCTTATGGTGGCATGTCACATAATAAGACTCCCTGGATAGATGCCACTATGTTTTGCTCCTTTTGAATTTGTTATGCATAAAATGACTCACTTAGCTAGCTAAAACCTATTCGTTGACTCTCTACTGACCAGCTACCGGAGGATAAAACTGAATATATTGCACAAGGCAGTGTTAGTACTGGAGGGCAAAACTGAGTACAACCAAACTGCCAGTGTTACACTCGAGGGCAAAACTAAGTACAACTAAGTCGCTAGGGTTAGACACGAGGGAAAAAACGTGACTCACGGTACGCGTGTGTGGTGCACGGGGCGGTAGTGGACACGTGTGGCCGTGAAAGGTGCAGTAGCTTACGCGGTTACGCGGTGAATGATAGTGCAATGAAACGTCGCTTCCCTTCTCCTTTAATAGAGGCCTCCACACTCTCATTCATCATCCACTTACTCACTCAACCGTCTCCACTGTCCCATCACCTTCTGCAAACCTCCAAGAAAACCCCAACCACGCCGGCGATGGAGAAGACGGCGTGGTAATAAGCGGCCCGTCCCACAGTCTGCGGCCCCCGTCCCCGTCTCCGCATCCACTGTAGCCGCCGGCGAGGAGGCCCCCGCCGGTCTCGGGTAGATCTCGCTCGGCTAGGATCCCTACGAGGAGGTTGATTACATAAGGCCGAAGAACCCCTATGACACCAACATCGCGGACCCATGGTCGGAGGTAACCAGGGTTTTCTCCCCTTCCGTTGTTCTTCTCCTGTTCCCATCGTTGGATGCTAGATCGTATGTTATTAGGGCTCGGCTATTCGTATTTTTACAGTAGCTAATCCTCTTGTGTTAGATCTCGTATTTCGATGAATCCCCATGTTCGTATTTGAACCCCTTGTTCGTAGTTGGGATCAGTGTTCAATTTGGTTTAAGATTTGGGGAATAATTAGGAGATCTCAATCGTTTAATTTATGCAAATAATCAATCCCGATAATTAAAGTATCTCAATATTTTCCTTATTGCACTCTACTATTTTTTCCAACAGGGGGATAACAGCGACGTCCGTAGCGACGACGAGTCCAAGGACACCAAGACTCTTCATATGCTGAGGAGGCTGAAGTTCGGCCAGTACAACAAATTCTTCGCGGGCGACGTGTACAGGTTCCCCTTCTGCCCCACCAAGAGGCACCACGCCACGGACTTCAACTCCCTCGTGAAGCATGATGAGGACGTGAGGACCTACGGCGAGTCCGTGAACGTCCACGGCTTCATAGCCAAGCACCAAGCGCTTGGTCTTCACCTCTGCAACCTCCAGAAGGTGGCTATTGAGGAGGGTCGCATGCCCCCGATCAAGCCCAAGGCGCCTAAGGTCAAGGGACTGGGCAGCAAGACGTGGAGGAGGTGCTAGAGGGGGGAGGTGGAGGCCCTCCTAGCAGAGGCCATGAGGGGCCACTGATCTGCTGTTGTTGTTGTAAAGCAGGTTCTTTTGTCTTGTCTGTGTTGAACTTGTCAGCTGCTGCTACTGAGCAGCCTAATTGTCGAACCTCGTTAAGTACCATACAATATAACCTATATTAGATGCTTTATCTACATCTGCTCTGTTTACTGAATTTATTTATGGTGTTGGTTAGTTTTGCTACTCTAGATTTCCTACCAGATTAGGGGAAAAAGAGGGAAAAAGGAACAATGAATGTAGAGAGTAGCTGCTCTAGATTCGCTACCTTTTTGGACAAAAAACACAACTGTTAGTGAGAGAGGGGAAAAGGCGCTCTTAAAAAGGCCAATCATAAAAATAACAAAAAAGAAAACTTCCAATTTAGGTGACAGGGCACACGTAACCACCAAACGCGCCCCACATGGTCCCACACCACGTCCCCCATAATCAGCGAGAGATGGATGGCTGGTCCACTGTGTATCCTGGCCCCACCTATCAGCATGTAACAGTCGAGGTGATGTAACATAACGCTCAACGCACGACCCGCCCAACGCGATCCCACCGGTCAACATGTAACGGTCAAGCCTTTGACCTGACGACATCCCCCCGTCTGAGCGCGTGTGAGGGTTTCAGAATGGAGGGAGGGCAAAAGTGAGGAAAAACTAAGCAGTTGGGGAAAACCGAGTATAACTAACGAACCAGGGGCACGAAAATAGAAATCCCTACTTTATTATTATCTTTTATTCCCATCAGATGTTTTGCACAGCTACAAGTGAAACCAAACGCCCTAGGACCTCTCTCTCCATCATCGACAACAACAAAAAGACAACAAACTCTTGGTCCGGTAAAACACAAAAGGAATTCTAAAACTTCTGAAGGCCCATTAAAGTAACTTCACTACGCTTCTGCTTCCCGAGGATTCGATAAACCTAGGTCTACTAGGGAAAAGAGCTATACTACATCCGTAATCCGGATCGAAGGTATCAATCCTTTTTCTGGCGCCGTTGTCTGGGAAGCAATAGCTACCCTAGTGAGGTTAGTAGGAACCTTGCTAGTTTTAATTCTCGTTTTTAATTTTGTTAGTTTGCTTTCAGTCTTTATTTGAAAACCCCCAAAAAATTAGTTAATCTTTAATTTCTTGTTTTTACTATCATAAGTCTTTGTTTAAGAAAACCCAAAAACATAGGAAATATGGCTGAAAAGAAGCTTGGGGAGTTTGCAACTCTCAACAATGATTATTTGCATACTCCTATTACTCAGCCAGCAATCGCTGCTGATGACTATGAAATTAAGCCCCATTATTTAAGTTTGGTTCAACGGAATCAATTTGGAGGCTCTGCTGTTGAGGACGCAGGTATGCACTTGAACACTTTCACTGAAATATGTGATATGATGCGCATAAAAGATGTTGACCCCGATGCGGTAAAATTGCGCTTATTTCCTTTCTCTCTTAGAGGAAGAGCAAATGAATGGTTGCTATCTTTGCCTAAAAACACTATTACATCATGGGTGGAATGTACTTCTTTATTTATGACTAAATTTTTCCTACCTACAAAGACTATGCAACTAAGTGATGTCTACGCAGTTCTATTCTTGTAGACAGTTGTTGGGCCTCCAAGTGCGGAGGTTTGTAGAACAGCAGCAAGTTTCTCTTAAGTGGATTACCCAAGGTTTGTTGAACTTAGGGAGGAAGTGGTCAAAGGTATCCCTCTCAAGTAACCCTGCAATCAAGATACAAGAAGTCTCTTGTGTCCCCAACACAGACAATACACTTGTCAGGTGTATAGGTGCACTAGTTCGGCGAAGAGATAGTGAAATACAAGTGGTATGGATAATTATAAGTGGTAACGGTGCCATAAAATAGCTTTGATGGCGTATGGTTGACATGGGAAGAGACTAAAGGCAATATGAAATAAAGATGGAAGCAAGCAAACATGTAACAGATCTAATTGCAAATTGTGTTTCAATGTTTAGAAATAATACCTAGGGATCATACTTTCAGTAGTGAACACTCTCATATAAATATCTTCTCTTTATGATACTACTCTTAACTACTCTCCGGTTGGACACTCTAATCCATGGTAGGGCTATAACAGCACTCCTCAAAGTCCGCTTTCCCCATCTAGATAACCCCACACGGTCACCTTGAGCTCTAGATGGTTCCAACAAACACCACAATTTCATAGAAACATCCAACTCCAAATATAACTCATAACAAGTAATTGTAATCTCTAGCCTAAGTGCCACCATGGTGTGCACGCTGTCACTTTCACACACATGGGGAGAGCAGCTATCTATTAAAGCACTTGAGTAGCAAGGTAGATCTACTTGATTACAAAGCTCATGATCACAATATGATCATGCATAGAGAGAGAGATGAACACATAGCTACAGGTAGAACCCTTAGCCTCGAGGAAGAACTACTCCCTCATCATCATGGGAATCAGCAACGGCGATGGAGATGGTGGTCGCGATCGATGGAGGTGGCTCCGGGGGCACTTCTCCGTCCCGGTAGGGTGCCGGAACAGAGACTTTCTGTCCCCCGAATCTCCCCTTCAGTGGCGGCGGCACTGCGGAACTTTTCGTGGCTGGAGGCTGGATTGTTTAGGGTTTCTGCATTGGAGGCTTCTTATAGGCGAAAGGATGATGTTAGAGGGTGGACCAGGGGCCCACACCACTTGGTGGCACGACTAGGGGGACCCGTGCCACCACATGGTGTGGCCAGCCCCTGACCCCTCTCCATCTTGTCTTCTGGCTCCGTGAGTCTTCCAGTAAAATATCGACTTTGGCTTTTGTCCGGTCCAATTCCGAGAATATTCATTTTCTAGCTTTTCTGGAACCAAAAACAGAAGAAAACAGGCAACTGGCATTGTGGCATCTTGTTAATAGGTTAGTCCAAGAAAGTGTATAAAAATACTCCAAAGTGTGGACAAAACATAAGAAAGTAGATATAAAACAAGCATGGAACATCAAAATTTATAGATACATTAACAACGTATCAACATCCCAAGCTTAACTCCTGCTCGTCCTCGAATAGGTAAGTGATAAAAAAGAAAGAATAATTTTTAAGGTGACATGCACCATCATAAACTTGATCAAAGTATTTGTAAAACATTGATAGCTGGGATCATAGTACTTTAACATAGCATGATTCAAAGTTATGCATCAATCAACAAGTCTTGGGACAATGCACATAGAACTAAGAATGGCCACTATGCTCTCTTAATAGGTGCATAAAGATAGAAGATGGAGACTCAATATAAAAGTAAAAGAAAGTCCTTCATAGAAGGAAGCATGGATTCAAGTCTCATAAAGAGCTTCCAAAAATTATGGTACTTATTAGCTTTCAGATCTCATTGCCCCTATCACAAGCATCTTTAGGTGATTAAGATTAAAGTGACATAACTAAGAGGATATGCTTGACAAGTTATAAGGTGAAATCTCATGCCCCTTACTTACGAGTGCCGAACCTCATGCTACTCAACTTCAGTCACAAGTAAGCTCTTGTCATTGTAAGTACATATGTATCATAGAGAACCGCCAACGGGGTACCCCTTGCACATGATACAGGAGTTATCCCATAATCAAAATGACAAGGCAAGTAGACAATGAGCATCTCAGCGATCTTTCTATTTGCTATTTGCATAGGTTTTTATTGAGGATGCTTCATAGAGTGCTCATTATGGTTATGCTACAAGTTTCCACCATGATTAGGCATGGCTTAGGCTAGTGGCCCAGGCGTTTCTCTAGCACACATACAAACTCCATGATCTTACAAGTTCCCCTTTTATTTCACACCCTCGGGATCCATAAGCAAAAGAATCATGATATCAACGGAATATAAGTGCAATGTTGAAAGCGTTCCCCATGATACATGGTTCTGCTAACTTCAACTTATAAAGCACAAGCATATACGCAACAAAGATGGACACAATGGTTCAAGTTTATTAAGTGCAAGAAAATAAAGTGTGCCATCAAGTTCGTGAGAGCTTTAATCACTAATTTTCACATAACAAGTTTAATTTGGAAGGTAGATAAAAACATGAATATACTTGGAATAGCAAATGCTAATAGGTAGGTATGGTGGACTCTTTGGAATAACTTGGTTTTATTTGGAGTTGCATGCATGAGTGGAACTCATACTTGGTTATGGAGGCTAGCAAAAGACTGGGAGCAACCAACTAAGAGAGCAATAATGACCATAATCATGCAAAGCGATAAAACATCATTAATTAAAGCATAAAGTGATATTACAACTCAAAAACTAAAGGATCATAGAGGCTATGGTGACTTGGGATAGTCTTAACATGGTGTGAGCATGCGCCGAGTCAACCCAAATAAAGCATCAAAGGAGAATACCACAATACTATGCTTTAATATGCTAAAACAATGCATGATTTTTTCAAGGCACATTAAGCAATCTCAATTGTTTATAACATGTCATGCTACAGAAAAAATAACTAAGCATAAAGCCAAAACAATATCAAACATGACATGACAAAGCATAGGCCACAAACAAAAACAAGCTCCTTTTTACCACTTAAGCATGAACTTCCCTACTCTTTTCCAATCCAAATCAACTTTATTTGAAAACTAATGCACGAATGAGGGGGTCCAACCAATTTATTCAAGCAAACTAAGCAAACGAAAACGAAAAACAAAAACGAAGATGCTCCAAGAACAACACAACAGTGCATGAAACAATAAAAATGAAGTGTCTAGAAAGACTTGAGATTTTTATTGATGAAGAAGGGCATGCCTTGGGCATCCCCAAGCTTTGACGCTTGTACCTCTTGAATATTTATTGGGGTGACATGGGGTGGCATCCCCAAGCTTCAGCTTTTGTCCATTCTTTATCTCATTACATCATTCTTTCCCTACACCTGAAAATTTCCTTCATATAAAACTGCACACAATCTTCATTAGCAACATTAGTGCATTCAAAAGATAATAAACCTTTGGGGTTTAGTTTTAAAACAGCAAAACTTTCATTAAAAACACAAGCTACTGTAGCAATTCCCTCAAACATCTCAATTCACCAAAAAGAACCCAAAGAGAAAGAGTTTAAGAGGCAAATACAAATAATGGCAGAAATCTGTCAAAACAGACCAGCAGGTGAAAACCGATTTTTTTCGAAGACCTTCTGTTGCTCAAATCAAAAAGTGTTGAACTAACGAAAGTTATCTAACAACCTGGGGGATTTATTCAGAAAATTACAGCTCAATTAGACATACAGAGATTTTTCACGAATTTTTACAGTGAAGCACAAAAATCTGTTTCGGGACAACACTTCCCCAAATCTTACTTCCCTCCCATTAGAGGTTATTCTTGGCACAAAAATCAAATAAAAAGGATAAGGAGAGGTTATTACAGAGGTAATTACTTCCAAGACTCATCTAAAACTTTTGAGTTATCTCCCAATAAGTACTTTTCTTTAACGCCTTTAAGTTAGGCATGATAGTTTGAGAAGATGCTCACATAAGAAATATGAATTGAAGTAAAAGAGAGCATCAAGAAGAAAATTCAAAGCACATTTAAGTCTAACCCACTTCCTATGCATAGGAATATTGTAAAGAAACAAGTCATAAAAGCACAAAGCAACAAGCATAGGAAAGCAAAACAGGTGCAAATTCAAGACTTTCAACATAAAGAGGGGAAACCTAATATTATTGAGATGCATAAAACCATGTTTCCCTCTCTCATAATAACTTTCAGTAGCATCATGAATAAAATTAACAATATAACAATCACATGAAACATTCTTATCATGAGCCACATGCATAAAAGAATTAATACTCCCCCTGTAAGCATAGTCATTCTTTCTAATCATAGTGGGAGCAAATTCAACAACATAGCTTTCATTATTATTCTCATCACCATAATCATCAAATATATGAGGCATATTGTAATCATTAATTTTCTCCTCAGTAGTAGGTGGACTGAAAATATCATATTCAATATTGTAATCATCATATATTGGAGGTTTGGTATCATCATAAGCAATAGAATAGCTATCTTCCAAAGCGGGGGAACTAAAAAGATAATTTTCATAAAAACTAGCTTCCCCAAGCTTAGACTTTTCCATAGCATTAGCAATAATGGTGTCCAAAGAATTCATACTAACAACATTGCTATTAGCATGCAAATAAAGTTCCATAGGATTTTTAATTTTCTCCTCAAACACTTCATGTCCTAACTCAAGATAAATACTATAAAGCTCTCTAATTTTGTTCTTGTTTTCCATTAAGCCTAACTAGTGAAAAAAGAAACAAAAAGACAAAATTGCAGAATCTAAAGGAAATAACTTCGAGCACTCACATCGGAGGATATGAGTACCTTTTACCTTACCTCCCCGGCAACAGCGCCAAAAAATAGCTTGATGTCTACGCACTTCTATTCTTGTAGACAGTTGTTGGGCCTCCAAGTGTAGAGGTTTGTAGAACAGCAGCAAGTTTCCCTTAAGTGGATTACCCAAGGTTTATCGAACTCAAAGAGGAAGTGGTCAAAGGTATCCTCTCAAGCAACCCTGCAATCAAGATACAAGAATTCTCCTGTAGAACCCAACAATTTCATAGAAACATCCAACTCCAAATATAACTCATAACAAGTAATTGTAATCTCTAGCGTAAGTGCCACCATGGTGTGCACGCTGTCACTTTCACACACATGGGGAGAGCAGAGATCTATTAAAGCACTTGAGTAGCAAGGTAGATCTACTTGATTACAAAGCTCATGATCACAATATGATCATGCATAGAGAGAGAGATGAACACATAGCTACCGGTAGAACCCTTAGCCTTGAGGAAGAACTACTCCCTCATCATCATAGGAATCAGCAATGGTGATGGAGATGGTGGTGGAGATCGATGGAGATGGCTCCGGGGGCACTTCCCCGTCCCGGCAGGGTGCCGGAACAGAGACTTTCTGTCCCCCGAATCTCCCCTTCGGTGGCGATGGCACTACGGAACTTTTCGTGGCTGGAGGCTAGATTGTTTAGGGTTTCTACATCGGAGGATTCTTATAGGCGAAAGGGCGGTGTCAGAGGGTGGACCAGGGGCCCACACCACCTGGTGGCGCGGCCAGGGGGACCCGCGCCACCACATGGTGTGGCCATCCCCTGGCCCCTCTCCGTCTCGTCTTCTGGCTTCGTGAGTCTTCCGGTAAAATATCGACTTTGGCTTTTGTCGAGTCCAATTCAAAGAATATTCATTTTCTGGCTTTTCTGGAACCAAAAATAGAAGAAAACAGGCAACTGGCACTGTGGCATCTTGTTAATAGGTTAGTCTAAGAAAGTGTATAAAAATACTCCAAAGTGTGGACAAAACATAAGAAAGTAGATATAAAACAAGCATGGAACATCAAAACTTATAGATACATTAGCAACGTATCACTAAGATCTAATATTACTTGATTTAGACAAGAAGAGCGTGAGCCACTAGCGCTTGCATGGGAGAGGTTGAAAGAATGCATGAGAAACTGTCCCAGTCATGGGACGGAAGATTGGTTAATTTTCCATTTATTTTATAATGCTCTTAATACTGTGTCTAAGTCTATGCTTGATACTGTAGTTGGAGGAACATTTATGGGGAAACATATCACCGAAGCAAAGCAGCTGCTAGACAATATGTAAGACTACCATGCCCAATGGCATGTGGATAGATCAAACACAAAGAAGGTGAACTCTGTCTGACCACAAGAAAATGAAGACCTCAATGCTAATCTGGATGAGCTCATATTAGCCATAAAAGGTAAGGAAAACAATGTAAGAGCTATCCCAGAAACGAATATTGAAGAAATAGACTTCATAGCTCGTAATGATTATAACCCTGCTTGGAAGAAGAATTACAATCCTAATTTTCAGAAACACTATTCTAGTCCTGCAGATAACTCTAATAATAATATGGGATCAAGTAATGGTAGTATACAAGAAACACTTAAGTCCTTTATAGAATCACAAAATGAGCAAAAAATATTCTCGTTAAAATAACAGAGAACCATGATGATATGCTTGGTAAATTATCTAACCAAGCTGTAAGTTTGAGGAATGATTTGCAGGCCCTCCAAGAACGAATGAGGATTGTTGAGGCACGGCTAGGTAAGATAACCGAGAGTCAAACTCTCATTCTAGCTAAATCTGCAGGTAAAGCTAAGCCCAATCCTATTGAAGACCTCAAGATGATGGGAATCCAAAGGGAGGAGCATGAAGAACTTGATTATAGTAATGCACCTTCACCAAGTTACACTATTGAAGATCTTGTAAAAAGGATCAACATCAAGATTCCGGTAAGTGAAGAAAATGATGAAGCCATGTATCAACCTTTTGTTAATCAGGTAGAAATAAAGGTACGTGAGCTTGAGGAAGAATACAAGAAAATTGCTGAAAAATTACCCGTTAAGCTTGATGATATATTTGAGCCTACTATTAAGATTGAAATTGGGACCAATGAAATAGCTGCACTTTGTGATCTAGGTGCAAGAGTTTCAACAATTCCGAAAACTCTTTTTAATAAGTTAAATCTTGGCTCTTTTGAGATCACCGAGTTAAAATTACATCTTGCAGATTCTACCTACAAACAAGCTATAGGGATTAAAGAAAACACTTTAGTATACATTAAAGATTGTCCTGCTCTTATTGATTTTGTTATTGTTGACATGCCTGAAGATGCTACTGCTCCTATTATATTAGGTCGTCCATTCTTAAGAACTATTAAGGCTTTGATTAATCTACATGAAGGGAACGTGAAGCTTCAATTGCCTTCACGGGATCCTTTTGTTATTCATTTTCCCAGGAAGAAGAAAGCCAAGCATGATGAAAAGGAGGCCATCACTTTGAAGGCCAGCTATTTTGGAGTGGGTGTTCCACTCATCTGGCCTAAGTGAGCAACATCAAGGTCAAGCTATTGACCATAAAAGAGCACTGCATGGGAGGCAGCCCATGTGAAATAAATGTTTGAGTAAAGTTTTTAAGTTTTATGTTTAATAAAGAGTGCTAGAAAGCTCTAGTTGAGGAGAAGAAGTTCGGTAGTACTAAAAATCCTGCTTTATACATGCTGTTGTTGGTCGACAATATTTAATGTCATTTTTCTGTAAAAAACAAGGTGTTTCGCTAAGTTTCAGAATAAGAAATAATTCTCGAAGAAATGGAATTTTTTTGATGGCTACAGAGAGTTTAACGACCAACTATATGGCGGGAATAAAAATTCCGGTCGTATAGATATCTTTGCCATCGACAATTTTTCTTTCCTAGGTACAGATGGTTTAACGACCAACTATACCGCGGGAATAAAAATTCCAGCCATATAGTTCCGGTCATATAGATATCGATGCCTTCGTAAAATTTCTTTTCCAGGTACAAAAAGTTTGACGACCAACTATACGGCGGGGATGAAAAAATCTCGGTCGTATAGTTATGGCCGTATAGTTGCGCCTCCAGGTGGAAACCCTAATTTTTTGATAGCAGACCAACTATATGGCGGGAACAAGTTGTTTTGACCATATAGTTTCGGTCGTATAGTTGTGTCCGACCACAAAATCACCACGGGAGGTACCTCCAACCCCAAAACTTCAATGCTTTTCTCTCTCTTCTACCTCCAAACTCTCTCAAAACCTCAAGAGATCTTCATCTCTCAATTTCGTTCGATTTCCTCGCACACAAGTGATCTACAATGATGAACACGAGGAGCCAAACTCGTGATTGTGCCGCCGCTAGCGCTTCTCGGGCTGTCACTCAAGAATGCATGGGAATACAGTTCAAGGATGAGCCCCAACATGATCGCTTCAACATGATCAAGAACCGAGAGGTGAAGGCAACCAAGTGGGCTTGCCCCATTATATTGAACCAACTCGGTATTTCTAATGACTTCGATTTACTTTGCAATAGGGTTGGCTTGCAAAACTTTGTTTTCAATGATGTGCCTACCTATCGCCGGTTAACTCTTGAATTCCTAAGTTCTTTGCATAGCACCGTTAAAGCATGGAATGGAGAGGACATGATTTCTTTCTAACTTATGAACAACAATTATGCTTTATCACTAGATGAATGGTGCACATGTTTTAATTTTCCAAACAATAATGATAATGACTTACATGCATCCTTTACTGGCTTAGACCCTTACCCGGAACAATATTATAATGGAATGAGCTTTACTTTTAGAGTAAGCAAGGGGAAGAATATTCAACATCCTGCAATTCGCTATTTGTTCTACATTAATTCTAACACTTTGCAGGCACGAAATGAGTTCACGAGACTCGATGAGGAGGACATCCTAGTCCTCGCAAAGCCTGCTTTCAACAACACCAACATTTCACTCAACTTGGGTGCAATTCGTGTGCAATACCTGGAGCACCAATCCTCCCAAAGCCAAGGACTAGTCACAAGTGGAAGCGTCATCACCGTGCTTGCCATTGCCCTAGGCATCGACCTAGGTGAGTTGCAACTAGTGCTAGGTGAGCGACATGTTGGTTTCTCTACTTTAAAAGATTGTGAAATGCTCACTAGGAGAGGTGGTGTTTATTACCTGCATATTGTTGGAGCCGGGCATCTCTATCCTGCTCCTTTGCCTAATGGTCTTTTCTCTATCGAGGAAGGACATTTGCTATATGACTTGCAGGTTGAGCAACACCAACCCGACGAGGATATTCCGGATGAGGATGAGGACCAAGAAGAGGAGCAGACACCAACCCAGTTCACTACATACCAAGACTTCCAAGAACTTGGAGGAACTGTGGAGAGAATACAAAACCTCTCCTTGCACCTCCGAGAAACAACTAGTAATTTATCAACTGAATTTGCAAACTAGAGTTATAACTTTTTCCTGCCACCACAATGATTTGAAGGGCTTGCAAAAAGCCTAAGCTTGGGGAAGTTTCCTCATTGTCTTTATTTGGCGTTCATTTGCTTTTATTTATTTCGAGGTTATGTTTTTAATTCGAGTTTATAAGCACTCGTGTTGGTTTCCCCAACACTTTATCTTTAGTTACTTTTATTTGTTTGCGAGATTTTCTAGCCGAGCTTTGCCACCAATTTTCTACTCTTTAATTCCCTCTCTTAAAAACAACAAAAATATGTTTCCATTTATCCTTATTTTCCCTCTTCCTTCTTTTCTATTCTCCTTGTGGCTTTCACATATTTGTAGGAGAGTGATCGACTTCAAGTTTCCAAGAAGCAAAACAAAAGGTAAGAGAGAAGTGGAACCAATCATGAGAGGTATGCCTTAAGACTCCCCACTTTTGAAGTTTGAGAAACCCATGCTAGTTAGTAATAAATGATAATATGTTATATTGGTGGAATGAGTCTTTGTATTGTAGTAAAATTTTGTTTGCATGGGTATTTAGTTGGGTACGTTTTGTTCCAGGTCCTGTAGTTAACCAAGTCTTGCCTAAAAAATTGCTAAACAATTGCAATAAGAAAAAGTCTCACAATTGAAGGCTTGGGTGTTGTAGTGTTTAGTCTTGAAGGCTTATTTCTAGAGACACTCGACACCACGGAAAATAATGATTGACTTGATAGCTCTCTTTAAAAGGAGTTGTTCGATTGAGTTAATGTTTAACGGTTTTTCTGAGCATGCCAAAGTTTGACTTGTGAATCATAAGAATGATATAGCTTTATGCGTGTCAAACTTCATGGGATGCCAACAACTCCGCTAGCCTACGAACAATCTTCATGGAAGAAACTCCTAGATTTCGGCTATGAGTTGATTAAACATATGTAGCAACAATGCTATAATGGGTAATATTCTTGGCATTCCTGGGTAGTTGTGTTCATGATGGAATCACTCCTCTGGCTGTTATGAGTAATCATTGTACAAAAGGAACAAAAACCTTGGTGATGCCACGAACGTCCATCATAGCCCGATAAACTAATTAAAATCTTTGCCATGCTCTCAATTACTTAAGACCTGAAATTCTTGAAGGACAATGAATAGAAAAGTAGTGCTTGAAGAGCCTTGATTTATTGATGTGGGAGAATTGAGATACTCTAGTTTGTATGTTTTTCATGACAAACTCTCACACTCTTAATTTTACATGATTATACTTTATTGTTCAAAGGCAAGCCTATGAGTTGATTATATGACATGGAATAAGGTTTACTCATTTGAATCATCCATGTTAACAATAATTTTGCTGCGCTACAAGGATGCATAAAAACCCGTATTATATGCTTGCCATTACTCTATCTATGCTGAAGTTTTTCAGATTTATAAAGTGGAGGAAACTTGATACTAGCAATCATGAGTAAGATCATCATCTCGTTATTTTAGTTTACATGCTGAGTTCCTTTTTGATTTTGGTTTTCTTGCATGAGGATGATCAAGTTTAAGCTTGGGGAGGTTGATGGCTATGAAATATAGCCATCTATGTCCACATTTAAACTGGATATTATTTATATTTTTTATGAAATATCTCTCCAAACCCTGCCACTAATGCCTAATGATCAAAGGGGTATGCAATCCTTTCTTTCTATTTTCCCTGCACAGATAATGATGTTTGATGATGGGAATCACAACATTAAAGTCAAAGATACGAGATCTCCAACAACCCGAAGAAACCAGGAGCCGTGAAGTGGAGACAGACACTTTAACGACTAACTATACAGCGGGAATAAATTTCCGGCTGTATAGTTCCGGTCGTATAGTTGCCATCGACACCGCTAGGTCAAACAGAACAACTTTCGTGAAGGGACCCCTATATAAAGAGGCCTCGGGCGACGAGAAATAGAGCTCTGCCCGATCACCAGCCGCCCCCAGAACTCCGTCCACAACACCGAAGAGCCACCGAAGGAATAGACTTAGATCTAATCTTCAAACCCTTCTCCATCACCATAGCCATATTTCACCACTTGTAATAGTAGATCTTATCTTTGATTGGTGACATTGTAAGACTATTTGCTATCAATCTCATGATTTCCATTACAATGTTTATGATTGTTGATCTCATCTCTATGTGTGAGTAATTCTCCTTGGGATAAGGGCTTCGGTCTAGCCATGTAGCTTTTGTGCATGTTATTTATCATAGATGGGATCATGTATTAGTTTGTATGACATGATGATTATTGTATCCTATCTTGCCTCAATCTAAGGACTTGTCAGGTACCCAAGACCCCGAGGATTGAGCCAGGTATAGGGAGTATGAGTAATGCCTAATCTGCAGGTTGGGAACCCCATGACAGAAGGGGTAGTATGGCTGTATGTGAGGGATTTACTTGGTATTAATGGTGACGTCATTATGCATATCATTAGTTCTTTTTCTTCTATGGATAAGACTAGTAGGTTATTGCTATAAGCGGTTGCGGAGGCAATAGCAATTATGGATGCACTACCCACATAGAATTTATCTTTCTCTAACAATTACATGCATACTTTATTATTATCTTTTATTCCCATCAGATGTTTTGCACAGCTACAGGTGAAACCGAACGCCCTAGGCCCTCTATCTCCATCATTGACAACAACAAAATACAGCAAACTCTTGGTTTGGTAAAACATAAAAGGAATTCTAAAACCCCCGAAGATCCATCAAAGTAACTTAACTACATTTCTGCTTCCCGAGGATTCGATATACCTAGGTCTACTAGGGAAAAAGAGCAATACTACATCCATAATCTGGATCGAAGGTATCAACCCTTTTTCTAGCGCCGTTGTTGGGGAAGCAATAGCTATCCTGGTGAGGTTAGTAGGAACCTTGCTAGTTTTAATTCTTGTTTTTAATTTTGTTAGTTTGCTTTTAGTCTTTATTTGACCCCCCCCCCCCAAATAGTTAGTCTTTAATTTCTTGTTTTTACTATCATAAGTCTTTGTTTAAGAAAACCCAAAAACATAGTAAATATGGCTGAAAAGAAGCTTGGGGAGTTTGCAACTCCCAACAATGATTATTTGCATACACCTATTACTCAGCCAGCAATCGCTGCTGATGACTATGAAATTAAGCCCCATTATTTAAGTTTGGTTCAACAGAATCAATTTGGAGGCTCTGTTGTTGAGGACGCAGATATGCACTTGAACACTTTCACTCAAATATGTGATATTATGCGCATAAAAGATGTTGACCCCGATGCGGTCAAATTGCACTTATTTCCTTTCTGAGCAAAAGAATGGTTGCTATCTTTGCCTAAAAATACTATTACATCATGGGTGGATTGTACTTCTTTATTTATGACTAAATTTTTCCCACCTGCAAAGACTATGCAACTAAGATCTAATATTACTGGTTTTAGACAGGAAGAGTGTGAGCCACTAGCACTTGCATGGGCGAGGATGAAAGAATGCATGAGAAACTGTCCTAGTCATGGGATGGAAGATTGCTTAATTCTCCATTTATTTTATAGTGCTCTTAATCCTGTGTCATTAGCGCTTGCAGTACGTAAACAATGTTCACAATCTTATTTTATTACCACCAGTTGTGTTGAGTTTCATTCATATATATTGAAGATCCCCTTCTTTAAATTAGATTGAACGGATGTGGGACGGTCTCCTACCAAAGGATCACTTACGAGCAATTCAAGAGGAATTGGCGGGATTCTTAAATAAGGGGGTCATAGATCCATCCGGAGAATACCATCATGAATTTATATTTATGCATTAGGAATCGTAAGAGAAATTATATTGTATATATATGCATGAAAGTGTACTGTTTATAATATGTACGACCAATCATGAAGAAAGAGGTCACTTCGATCTCTATATTCATGACGATGTTCTGTAATGGTTCCTTCATTATTGTAGTTGTATATATCATCTCTCGGCACGTCACTTACGCCAAACCTCTCCCTCCTGCCTCGGCAGAGAACCACCCCAAAACTCTGTCGTGGAAGAAAATGCCCCAAAACTCTATCGCGGCAAAACCTGTTGCCGCACAGCCACATGCTACCGCGACAGAGTTTTGGGGTGTTTTTCTGCCACGATAGAGATCCTTTAGTCCTGGTTCAAGCTACAAATCGGGACTAAAGGTACTCCATCCCCCGCTCTCTGTGGCGGCCACGTGGAGCGCCTTTTGTCCTGGTTCGTAACAGAACTGGGACTAAAGGGGGGGGCTCTAGTCCCGATTGCCTAGTCTCGGGTGTGAAACCGAGACTAATGCCCTGATTTCCACTAGTGGATTAAAAGCAATAAAATTGCAAGTAGGTCTTTGGACCACCTAGCGATGACTATAGACACTAGCGTGAACCAAAGGCGCTCGCCCCTCCATCATCAGAGCCAGACAAAGCTTGTCGTAGAAGAGCTTGTTGCCAGGTAAGCATCTCTAGCATAATGTTAAAAAAAGCATCTCTAGCATATCCTAAAAATCATGATCTTTGCTTCAAATGGGTTATCTCCACTAGAAGCCCTTTAAACCTTTTTAAACCGACCATGAACTTTTAGTCCTTAAAAACAATGTCTAATTTCATTGTAAAAAATAATGAACAATAATCCCTAAAACTCAGTCCTTATCTCTTTCTTTCACATTTTGATATTATACTCCATGTATATGTAAACTTTAACATCCACAATAATTGTTCCATATACCCGTAAAAGATCAATCATACATAATTTCAATACATAGAACCCGACCATATCTAAATTCATAAACATGAATGACACTATTCAAATTTAACATGAAAATGAGAAATATTAATATCAAATGACACATAAGCATACATCAACCAACATCAAAAGAATCATCCCCAAAGCACCAGCTCAAGTCAACTATCAAGAAGGTCGGCACAACTTCTATCTCCACTGCCAACCTGAAAGGACAAGGATGTCGCCTAGAGGGGGGTGAATAGGCGGTTTAAAACTTTTACGAGATAGGCTTAACAAAGGCGGAATAAAACTAGCGTATACTTTGTCAAGCACAAAACCTAGAACAACTAGGGTTCACCTATGTGCACCAACAACTTATGCTAAGCACGACAAGCAACTATGTGATAGCAATATATAGAATTCAAGCACGAAGGCTATCACAAAGTAAGGTGCATAAGTAAGAGCTCGGGTATAAAGATAGCCGAGGCACGCGGAGACGATGATGTTTTACCGAGTTCCTCCCAACAATGGAGTACGTCTCGTTTGGAGAGGGAGTGGTTACAAACCACCAATGCCACAAAAGGCCTCCCTTGTTCTCCTATGAATCTCACCCCAATGGGATCGATCCACACTTCCACTATCGGTGCACTTGTCGGTGGCAATCCGGAACCTCTCACAAGGTTGGGGCACTTCTCCACAACTCAATTGGAGGCTCCCAACAAACAAGCTTGGGGAAAGCTCCACAACTTACTTGGAGTCCCTAAGAAATCCACAAACCTGCAATATAACCAAACCGTCTAGGGTTCCAAGAACCCAAGAGTAAAAAGCTTCTCACCTTTCACCCAATCGAATCCTCACCGAGAACTCAAATCGATGCACCAAATGCAATGGCAAGAACACAAGAAGTTCTCAAGCTCTTCTCTCCCAAATTACACCAAATCTACAAAAGCTTATGTGGGAATAAGAGAGGAAGAACAATGGAGGAAATCCATAAAAGACTCCAAGATCTAGATCCCAAGATGTTCCCCTCACTTAGAGGAGAGATTGATTGGTGGGATTGTAGATCTAGATCTCCTCTTTCAAATCCCTCAAGAATATGCAAGAATCATAGGAGGGTTTGAGGGATAGCAAGCTCAAGAAGGTCAATAATGGAGGGGAAAACTTGCAAGAAAGGTTAGGTAAACATTGGGGAAGAAGGGCCCCTTATATAGGTCCTCCAAAATCCAACCGTTACAGCCCTGGAGCGTGCGGGACGGACATTCTAGATAGTTTCCGGGTAGTTTACGGTTTGGACACCTGAATGGCATCCACACGACTAAAATCTGATATTTCTGCGTGACACCGGAGTGTCTGGCCTATTCACTCCGGACATTCCGGCCAAGGCAAAACTGACAGAAACAGCAATATGAAAATAACCATAACTTTTGCATTCGGACTCCGATTTTGATGATCTTGGGCGTATTTTAAAGAGGACAACAAACTCTACAAGATCATGCAGGAAACCATGATGGTCCAGCAAGGGAGGATAGAACCAAATGATGAAAGGTTTGACCTCTCTCAAAAAGATGAATCGGTAAAACCTCCAACATCGAGAATGAAATAGAGAATGCATATGAAATCCGTTTTCGATGAACTTGGGCTTGTCATGAAGATTAACACAAGATCTAAATCCTCTCATGGATAAGAACCAAATAATGGAAGGTTTTACCAATCTCTAAAAGACAAACCGGTAAATCCTCCAATATCAAAAACACAATAGAGAATGCATATGAAATCCGTTTTCGACGAACTAGAGCTTGTTATGAATATTACCATAAGCTCAAGAACCTCACATGGATAAGATCCAAATAACAACCAAGAAAGATGATGCCAAGTATGCAAAGGTTTGAGCTCTCATGAAGGATATGATCAAGTTACTCACTCGAGAGCCTCTCTTGATAGTACGACTATCTATCCTATAAACCGGTCTCCCCAACTAACACCATGAGACCGGTAAGAAAGAAACTCTATCAAGAACATACCTTTGCCTTGAGCATATTCCACTTGAGCTTGACGATAGTGATCTTGTCCACCTCAAGATGGAACATCTTTCTTGATTGCATTAGCTTGGTGAAGACTTGCAAATTGCTCTGCCATACTTCACTATGGTAGAGCTTCTCTCTCGGGCATATCATCTTCCCATATCCATGATAACCATAGGATGGCAAGCTTCAAGCAAATGATCTCTTCAAGATGGCTCATCTCATCATGAACTTGCACTTCATTTATTCTTTCATCATCATGTTGGTGTCTTGAAGGTATACAAGAGATATCACTCCACCTTATTATTCAAGACACACTTGCCATAGGCACAACTCTCACATGACCAATCTTTGGATCACTCCTTGAACACCCTGGTTGTCACTTGATCTTCTTCACTTTCTTCTTCTCTCAATCTTGAAGCCAACATATGGTTCAAGCATTGCCTATGGACAAATCCTACAAGTAAAACTCAATGCAAACATAAGTCCATAAAGATTATCATTAATTACCAAAACTACACATGGGGGCACACATCCACTTTCACAACCTCACCGCCAAAGCTACTTTCAATGACATCAAACTCATGTGCAAAAGTTAGCACTTGCAACACCAAACTTCACCTATAAATACACCACCAAGTGCATGTATATGTGCACGCTCAATCTACGTCCTCATTGACATAACATATTGATACATAATTTTTTATGTTCCATGCTTGGTTTTATCTACTTTCTTATGTTCTGTTTCATCTTTGGAGTACTTTTTATACACTTTCCTGGACTAACCTATTAACAAGATGCCAAAGTGCTAGTTGCCTGTTTTCTGCTATTTTTGGTTCCAGGAAAGTCAAAAAATCAATATTCTCGGAATTGGACCGGACAAAAGTCAAAGTCGAGATTTTACCGGAAGACTCACGGAGCCAGAAGACGAGACGGAGAGGGGCCACAGGGTGGCCACACCATATGGTGGCGCGTGCTAGCCCTGGCCGCACCACCAGGTGGTGTGGGCCCCCTGGCCGCCCACCGACCTTGCCTCTTCGCCTATAAGATGCCTCCCGATGCAAAAACCCTAAATCATCAAGCCTCCAGCCACGAAAAGTTCCGCAGCACCGCCGCCACCAAAGGGGAGATTCTGGGACAGAAGTCTCATTCAAGCACCACGGACGGGAAGTGCCCCCGGAGCCATCTCCATCGATCTCCACCGCCATCTCCATCACCATTGCTGACTCCCATGATGAGGAGGGAGTAGTTCTCTCTCGAGGCTAAGGGTTCTACCGGTAGCTATGTGTTCATCTCTCTCTCTATGCGTGATCATATTGTGATCATGAGCTTTGTAATCAAGTAGATCTACCTTACTACTCAAGTGCTTTAATAGATCTCTGCTCTCCCCATGTGTGTGAAGGTGACAGCGTGCACACCATGGTGGCACTTAGGCTAGAGATTACAAATACTTGTTATGAGTTATATTTGGAGTTGGATGTTTCTATGAAATTGTGGTGTTTGTTGGAACCATCTAGTGCTCAAGGTGACAGTGTGGGGTTATCTAGATGTGGAAAGCAAACTTTGAGGACTGATGTTATAGCCGTACCAACGATTAGAGTGTCCAACCGGAGAGTAGTTCAGCATAGTATCATAAAGAAGAATATATTTATATGAGAGTGTTCACTAGTGAAAGTATGATCCCTAGGCCTTGTTTCTAAGCATTGAAACACCGTTTGCTACTAGATCTGTTACATGTTTGCTTGCTTCTATCTTTATTTCAGTTTTACTTTAGTCTTTTCCACGCCATCAAGCTATTTTCTATCACCATTACCACTTATAATTATCTATACCACTTGTATTTCACTATCTCTTCACCGAACTAGTGCACCTATACACCTGACAAGTGTATTGGGTGTGTTGGCGACATAAGAGACTTCTTGTATCTTGATTGCAGGGTTGCTTGAGAGGGGATACCTTTGACCACTTCCTCCTTGAGTTCGATAAACCTTGGGTGATCCACTTAACGGAAAACTTGCTGTTGTTCTACAAACCTCTGCACTTGGAGGCCCAACAACTATCTACAAGAATAGAAGTGCGTAGACATCAAGCTATTTTCTGGCGTTGTTGCCGGGGACTGAAGAAGAAGAAGCTCCCACATCAACCGCGTGCCAGCAAGTATTTTCTGGCGCCGTTGCCGGGGAGGTAAGGTCAAAGGTACTCACATCCTCCGGTGTGAGTGCTCGAAGTTATTTCCTTTAGATTCTGCAATTTTGTCTTTTTGTTTCTTGTTTTCACTAGTTAGGCTTAATTGAAAACAACAACAAAATTAGAGAGCTTTATAGTATTTATCTTGAGTTAGGACATGAAGTGTTTGAAGAGAAAATTTAAAAACCTATGGAACTTTATTTGCATGCTAATAGCAATGTTATTAGTATGAATTCTTTGAACACCATTATTGCTCATGCTATGGAAAAGTCTAAGCTTGGGGAAGCTAGTTTTTATGAAAATGATCTTTTTAGCTCCCCAGCTTTGGAAGATAGCTATTCTATTGCTTATGATGATACAAAACCTCTAATATATGATGATTACAATGATGAATATAATATTTTCAGTCCACCTACTATTGAGGAGAAAATTCATTATGATTACAACATACCTCCTATATTTGATGATCATGGTGACGATAATAATAATGATAGCTATTTTGTTGAATTTGCTCCCACCATAATTAATAAGAATGACTATACTTATGTGGAGAGTAATAATCATTTTATGCATGTGGATCATGATAAGAATGTTTTATGTGATAGTTATATTTTTAATTTTATTCATGATGGTACTGAAAGTTATTATGAGAGAGGGAAACATGGTTTTATGCATCTCAATAATATTAAGTTTCCCCTCTTTATGTTGAAAGTCTTGAAGTTGCACTTGTTTTGCTTTACTATGTTTGTTGCTTTGTGCTTTCATGACTTGTTTCTTTACAAGATTCCTATGCATAGGAAGTGGGTTAGACTTAAATGTGTTTTAAATTCGCTTCTTGATGCTCTCTTTTACTTCAATTCATATTTCTTATGTGAGCATCTTCTCAAACTATCATGCCTAACTTAAAGGCGTTAAAGAAAAGTACTTATTGGGAGATAACCCTAAAGTTTTAGATGAGTCTTGGAAGTTATTACTTCAGTAACAACCACTCCTTATCCTTTTTATTTGCTTTTTGTGCCAAGAGCAACCTCTAATGAGAGATAAGTAATGATTGGAAAAGTTGCTGTCCCAAAACAGATTTTTGTGCTTCACTGTAAAAATTCATGTAAAATCTCTAAACGTATTTTTGAGGCGTGAATTTTTGTGCTTCTGCCCCAGGTTGTTATCTAACTTTCGTTAGTTAAACACTTTTTGATTTGAGCAACAAAAGGTCTTCAAAAAAATCGTCTTTACCTCCTGGTCTGTTTTGACAGATTTCTGCCATTTTCTACATTTGCTTCTTGTTGGTTCCTTTTTGAGTTCTTTTGGGGAATTGAGCTTTTTGAGGGAAGTGCTTCAGTAGCTAGTGTTCTAATGGAAGTTCATTGGTGTTAGAACTGAACCTTAATACTTATTTATCTTGAGTGCACTAATGTTGCTAATAAAGATTGTGTGAAGTTTTGTATGAAGGAAAAATTTCAGGTGTATGGAAGGAATGAGTAATGAGATAAAGGATGGACTAAAGCTCAAGCTTGGGGATGCCACACATGTCACCCCAAGAAATATCCAAGAAGTACAAGCGTCAAAGTTTGGGGATGCCCAAGGCATCCCCCTCTTCATCAATAAAAATCCCAGGTTTCTTCCAAACGCTTCATTTTTATTGTTCCATGCACAGTTGTGTTGTTCTTGGAGCGTCTTCTTTTTCGTTTCGTTTTGGTTTTTCGTTTTCTTTTGTTTGCTTAGTTTGCTGAATAAATTGGTTGGACCCCCTCTTTCATACACTGGTTTGCAAATAGTTTGGTTTGGTTTGGAAAAGAGTAGGAAAGTTCATGCTTATGTGGTAAAAAGAGCTCGTTTTTGACTGTGGCCTATGCTTTGTCATGCCATGCTTGATATTTTTTTGGCTTTATGCTTAGTATTCTTTGCTGTAGCATGACTTGTTATAAACAATTGAGATTGCTTAATGTGCCTTGGATGAATCATGCATTGTTTTAGCATATTAAAGCATAGTATAGTGGTATTCTCCTTTGATGCTTTATTTGGGTTGAATTGGCGCATGCTCACACCATGTTATGACTATCTCAAGTCACCATAGCCTTTATGATCCTTTAGTTTTCAACTTGTAGTATCACTTTATGCTTTGATCAATGATGTTTTGTCGCTCTGCATGATTATGGCCATTTTTGCTCTCTTAGTTTGTCGCTCCCAGTCTTTTGCTAGCCTCCACAACCAAGTATGAGTTCCACTCATGCATCCAACTCCCTAAACCAAGTTATTCCAAAGAGTCCACCATACCTACCTACTATCTTAAGCTATTCCAAGTATATTCATGCTTTTGTTTACCTTCCAAATTAAACTTGTTATGAGAAAACTAGTGATTAAAGCTCTCACGAACTTTATGGCACACTTTACTTTTCTTGCCCTTAATAAATATGAACCATTGTGTCGTCTATGTTGTATATGCTTGCACTTATTTGTTGGGAATTAGCAGAACCATGTTGTCATGGGGAACGCTTTCAACATTGCACTTGATACTTGTACCTAGTTGATATCATGCTCTTTTGTATATGGATGTCGTCGGTGTGAAATGAAAGGGGAGCTTGTAAGTCCATGGAGTTATGTATATGTGTTAGAGAAACGCCTGGGCTGCTGGTCTAATCCATGCTGACATGGTGGAAACCTGCAGCGTAACCATAATGAGCTATCTATGAAGCATTCTTCTTATAAAAAAACAGTCCGATATTGAGAAAAAAGAGAAAAAGAAAAAAAAACAGATTATGAAAAGAGGAAAGAGAGAAAAAAGCACCATATTCCCATGGTAAATAAGAAGATTGCTGAGATGCTCGTTGTCTGCTTGCCTTGTCATTTTGATATGGGGATTCTTCCGTATCATCGGGCAAGGGGTACCCAGTTGGCGGTTCTCTATGATACACAGGTACTTACAATGACAAGAACTTACCGGTGACTAAACTTGAGTAGCATGAGGAGCGGCCCTCGTATTCAAGGGGCATGAGATTTCTAACTTATACTTCATCAAGCATATACTCCATAGTTTGTTCACTTTAACCTTAATCACTTCAAGATGTTTATGATAGGGGCAATGAGAGAGGAAAGCTAATAAGTACCATAATTTTTGGAAGCTCTTTATGAAACTTGAATCCCTGCTTCCTTCTATGAAGGCCTTTCTTTTACTCTTATGTTGAGTCTCCATCCTATATCTTTATGCACCTATTGAGAGAGCATAGTGGCCATTCTCAGTTTAATGTGCATTGTCCCAAGACTTGTTGATTGATGCATAACTTTGATATTGCTTGTTCTTAAACTATTTGTATCTAGTCACCCTTATGAACTTTGAAGGTGTCCTATGCATTTATGTTTTGCTACTCTATGAGGGACAAGCTGAATGCCACTATGCTATGTTTTCTTTATGTGAAACAAACAAACGTCTTGCAAAGCATTGTTATTCATGAATCTTTTGTTTGTGCCTTTTCATGCTATAGCATAGTTACTATATCTTATTGTTAGAACTTTATCTTTCATGCTATGTTGAAGTACTATGATCCCAGGTATCAATGTTTTACAAATACTTTGATCAAGTTTATGACGGTGCATGCCACCTTAAAAATTATTCTTTCTTTTTATCACTTACCTACTCGAGGACGAGCAGGATTTAAGCTTGGGGATGTTGATACGTTGCTAACGTATCCATAATTTTTGATGTTCCATGCTTGGTTTTATCTACTTACTTATGTTTTGTTACAACTTTGGAGTACTTTTTATACACTTTCCTGGACTAACCTATTAACAAGATGCCACAGTGCTAGTTGCCTGTTTTTTGCTGTTTTTGGTTCCAGGAAAGTCAGAAAATCAATATTCTCGGAATTGGACCAGACAAAAGCCAAAGTCGATATTTTACCGGAAGACTCACGGAGCCAGAAGACAAGACGGAGAGGGGCCACAAGGTGGCCACACCATATGGTGGTGCGGGCTAGCCCTGGCCGCCCATCGACCTTGCCTCTTCGCCTATAAGATGCCTCCCGATGCAAAAACCCTAAATCATCAAGCCTCCAGCCACGAAAAGTTCCGCAGTGTCGCCGCCGCCGAAGGGGAGATTCGGGGGACAGAAAGTCTCTACGGCACCTATGGACGGTAAGTGCCCCCGGAGCCATCTCCATCGATCTCCACCGCCATCTCCATCACCATTGCTGATTCCCATGATGAGGAGGGAGTAGTTCTCTCTCGAGGCTAAGGATTCTACCAGTAGCTATGTGTTCATCTCTCTCTCTATGCATGATCATATTGTGATCATGATCTTTGTAATCAAGTAGATATACCTTGCTACTCAAGTGCTTTAATACATCTCTGCTCTCCCCATGTGTGTGAATGTGACAGCATGCACACCATGGTGGCACTTAGGCTAGAGATTACAAATACTTGTTATGAGTTATATTTAGAGCTGGATGTCTCTATGAAATTGTGGTGTTTGTTGGAACCATCTAGCGCTCAAGGTGACAGTGTGGGGTTATCTAGATGGGAAAAACGAACTTTGAGGAGTGTTGTTATAGCCCTACCATGAATTAGAGTGTCCAACCGGAGAGTAGTTCAGAGTAGTATCATAAAGAGAAGATATTTATATGAGAGTGTTAACTAGCGAAAGTATGATCCCTAGGCCTTGTTTCTAAACATTGAAACACCATTTGCAACTAGATTTGTTACATGTTTGCTTGCTTCCATCTTTATTTCAGTTTGCCTTTAGTCTCTTCCACGCGATCAAGCTATTTCCTGGCACCGTTGTCTTATATCCATACCACTTGTATTTCACTATCTCTTCATCGAACTAGTGCACCTATACACCTGACAAGTGTATTGGGTGTGTTGGGGACACAAGGGACTTCTTGTATCTTGATTACAGGGTTGCTTGAGAGGGATACCTTTGACCACTTCCTCCCTGAGTTTGATAAACCTTGGGTAATCCACGTAAGGGAAAACTTGCTGATGTTCTACAAACCTCTGCACTTGGAGGCCAACCAACTGTCTACAAGAATAGAAGTGCGTAGACATCAAGCTATTTTTCTGGCGTCGTTGCCGAGGAGGTAAGGTAAAAGGTACTCACATCCTCCGGTGTGAGTGCTCGAAGTTATTTCCTTTAGATTCTGCAATTATATCTTTTTGTTTCTTGTTTTTATTTTCACTAGTTAGGCTTAATGGAAAACAACAAAAAAATTAGAGAGCTTTATAGTATTTATCTTGAGTTAGGACATGAAGTGTTTGAAGAGAAAATTAAAAAACCTATGGAATTTTATTTGCATGCTAAGAACAATGTTGTTAGTATGAATTCTTTGGACACCATTATTGCTAATGCTATGGAAAAGTCTAAGCTTGGGGAAGCTAGTTTTTATGAGAATGATCTTTTTAGTTCCCCAGCTTTGGAAGATAGCTATTCTATTGCTTATGATGATACCAAACCTCCAATATATGATGATTACAATGATGAATATGATATTTTCAGTCCACCTACTATTGAGGAGAAAATTAATGATTATAATATGCCTCCTATATTTGATGATTATGGTGATGAGAATAATAATGATAGCTATTTTGTTGAATTTGCTCCCACTACGATTAATAAGAATAACTATGCTTATGTGGAGAGTAATAATGATTATATGCATGTGGCTCATGATAAGAATGTTTTATGTGATAGTTGTATTGTTAATTTTATTCATAATGCTACTAAAAGTTATTATGAGAGAGGGAAACATGGTTTTATGCATCTCAATAATATTAGGTTTCCCCTCTTTATGTTGAAAGTCTTGAAGTTGCACCTGTTTTGCTTTCCTATGCTTGTTGCTTTATGCTTTCATGACTTGTTTCTTTACAAGATTCCTATGCATAGGAAGTGGGATAGACTTAAATGTGCTTTAAATTTGCTTCTTGATGCTCTCTTTTACTTCAATTCATATTTCTTATGTGAGCATCTTCTCAAACTATCATGCCTAACTTAAAGGCGTTAAAGAAAAATACTTATTGGGAGATAACCCAAAAGTTTTATATGAGTCTTGAAAGTTATTACCTCTGTAATAACCTCTCCTTATCCTTTTTATTTGATTTTTGTGCCAAGAATAACCTCTAATGAGAGGGACGTAAGATTTGGGGAAGTGCTGTCCAGAAACAGATTTTTGTGCATCACTGTAAAAATTCGCGAAAAATCTCTATATGTCGGATTGAGCTGTAATTTTCTGAATAAATCCCCCAGGTTGTTAGATAACTTTCGTTAGTTCAACACTTTTCGATTTGAGCAACAGAAGGTCTTCAAAAAAAATCGGTTTTCACCTGCTGGTCTGTTTTGATAGATTTCTGCCATTATTTGTATTTGCCTCTTAAACTCTTTCTCTTTGGGTTCTTTTTGGTGAATTGAGATTTTTGAGGGAATTGCTACAGTAGCTTGTGTTTTTAATGAAAGTTTTGCTGTTTTAAAACTAAACCCCAAAGGTTTATTATCTTTTGAATGCACTAATATTGCTAATGAAGATTGTGTGAAGTTTTGTATGAAGGAAATTTTTAGGTGTAGGGAAAGAATGACGTAATGAGATGAAAAATGGACAAAAGCTCAAGTTTAGGTATTCCACCCTGTGTCACCCCAAGAAATATTCAAGAGGTACAAGCGTCAAAGCTTGGGGATGCCCAGGGTATCCCCTTCTTCATCAATAAAAATCTCAGGTCTTTCTAGACACTTCGTTTTTTTGTTTCATGCACTGTTGTGTTGTTCTTGGAGCGTCTTCGTTAAGTATTGTTTGGTGATTGTGCCCTCCCTATGTATTTATAGACGATAGTACCGACCAAGCCTTCGAGGAGGAGGAGTTCTACCAAGAAGAAGAAGAAGAAAACTTCAACCACTGCACCAACCAAGGCAAGCTATTGTAGCAAGCTATTAGTGGCAAGCTAACCCGTGCAAACATGCTTTAGTAAGCTAGTGTAGCAAGCTATTAGTGGCAAGCTAACCCGTGCAAACATGCTTTAGTAAGCTAGTGTAGCAATCTAGAATAAAACTAGATAGTTTAGTAAAGATGCCTTAAGCATACTTTGATCACACCCCCTTAGTGTACACCAAGTTCTTTAATTAAATTTTGAAGGTAGCATAAAGAGTATAAAACTTGACCTACTTAGGAACCTTTAGATGTCATTCTATGGCATGAGATTGATCCCACCTTTCCACCTTAGTGAACACTCTTAACCTAGTGTTTTAGAATAGATCAAACTTGAGTCATTTTAGATGGGAACCCTTGGTGAAAATGAGTTATGAAAACCTTGGAATGATGAGTCATTCTATTGAGATGTTTTGACATGTGTTGAGAAACACAATTGGTTTATGATGATGAAAATGATGAGGCATGAGCCTTAACCCCTTTTTATAAAACTGATGGTTGGATTCGGATGCGATGCCATTCCAAATTTACTGCATAAACCACATTACCTGAATTGGGTAAGGCTTAGCTGGAAATTTATATGCATTAGTATTAGTTCCCTCACGGGAGAGGTTTGAGCTGAGGCTACCTCTCAATGTTGTCCACCTATGCAGTGCCCAACATGACTGATGGTCATGGTTGGGAGGCCATGCTCATAGGAGAGGTGCTCGTACTAGGGTGTGTAAAGGGAAGGTTATGTTTGATTATCTGCATACTAAGTATGATGATTCAGGGTTATCCCCATGTATGTATCGAATCTTGTGGTGAAAGTGTACCACCTGCAGAGTGTCAAACTATTCGAATAGCGCGTCCATGTTATGGACAGTTGGAATGGCCATACTGTTTCGTTGTCAGATGTTTTCTAAATACCTTGAAATGAATGGTGAACCTTGACTTGACCTACAACAGGGTTGTGTTAATGAAAATAGCTTCCCAACTTAAGTGATTCTACACTTTTACTTTATCCTTCCTTGCTTCAGAACTCAGTTTAGGTTTCAAACTTAACTTGATAGTTAATCTGTCAATTCAGTACTTTAACTTAGAATTATAAAACCTTGCTAGTAGTAGTTTGCGAGTACTTAAAGAGTACTCATGGCTTTTGTCCCTGGCTATTTTCATGGCCAGACTATGAAGGAGATTATCAAGATGATGGTCAACAGGACGGCTATGATAACTAGGACTATCTGCCTTCAAGATTGCCGTGCCCTGAAGATGGACCCCACCGCTACGCTATCGTTTATTTCCGCTGCTTGTTGTATTAAAGACTGGATCATGAGATCCTTATTTGTGTAAAACCTTATGTATGGTTTGTAATGGATGATCTACTATGATATCCAATCCATTATGTCTCGCAAAAATGGTAATCCTGGGATTGCGAGGTATGGCATAACGGGCATCTGGGATTAAAAATCCAGGTGTTGACAATATACTCCATAGTTTGTTCACTTTAACCTTAATCACTTCAAGATGTTTATGATAGGGGCAATGAGAGAGGAAAGCTAATAAGTACCATAATTTTTGGAAGCTCTTTATGAAACTTGAATCCCTGCTTCCTTCTATGAAGGCCTTCCTTTTACTCTTATGTTGAGTCTCCATCCTATATCTTTATGCACCTATTGAGAGAGCATAGTGGCCATTCTTAGTTTAATGTGCATTGTCCCAAGACTTGTTGATTGATGCATAACTTTGATATTGCTTGTTCTTAAACTATTTGTATCTAGTCACCCTTATGAACTTTGAAGGTGTCCTATGCATTTATGTTTTGCTACTCTATGAGGGACAAGCTGAATGCCACTATGCTATGTTTTCTTTATGTGAAACAAACAAACGTCTTGCAAAGCATTGTTATTCATGAATCTTTTGTTTGTGCCTTTTCATGTTATAGCATAGTTACTATGTCTTATTGTTAGAACTTTATCTTTCATGCTATGTTGAAGTACTATAATCCCAGCTATCAATGTTTTACAAATACTTTGGTCAAGTTTATGATGGTGCATGTCACCTCAAAAATTATTCTTTCTTTTTTATCACTTACCTACTCGAGGACGAGCAGGAGTTAAGCTTGGGGATGTTGATATGCTGCTAACGTATCTATAATTTTTGATGTTCCATGCTTGGTTTATATCTACTTTCTTATGTTTTCCCACACTTTGGAGTACTTTTTATACACTTTCTTGGACTAACCTATTAACAAGATGCCATAGTGCCAGTTGCCTGTTTTCTTATATTTTTGGTTCTAGGAAAGTTAGAAAATGAATATTCTCGGAATTGGATGGGACAAAAGCCAAAGTTAATATTTTACCGGAAGACACATGGAGTCTGAAGGAGAGACGAAGGGGGGCCACAGGGCGGCCACACCACCCCTTGGCACGGGTAGCCCTAGGCTGGGCTAGGGCATGGTGTGGGCCCCCTGGTTGGCCACCGACCTTGCCCCTTCGCCTATAAGAAGCCCCTAGGACGAAAACCCTAAATCGAATAGCCTCCAGCCACGAAAAGTTCCACAGCGCCGCTGCCACTGAAGGGGGGATTCGGGGGACAGAATGTCTCTATTCCAGCACCCTGCCGAGATGGGGAAGTGCCCCCGGAGCCATCTCCATCGATCTCCACCACCATCTCCCTCGCCGTTGCTGATTCCCATGATGATGAGGGAGTAGTTCTTCCTCGAGGCTAAGGGTTCTACCGGTAGCTAGGTGTTCATCTCTCTCTCTATGCATGATCATATTGAGATCATGAGCTTTGTAATCAAGTAGATCTACCTTGCTACTCAAGTGCTTTAATAGATCTCTGCTCTCCCCATGTGTGTGAAAGTGACAACATGCACACCATGGTGGCACTTAGGCTAGAGATTACAAATACTTGTTATGAGTTATATTTGGATTTGGATGTCTCTATGAAATTGTGGTGTTTAGTGGAACCATCTAGTGCTCAAGGTGACAGTGTGGGGTTATCTAGATGGGAAAAACGAACTTTGAGGAGTGCTGTTATAGCCCTACCATGGATTAGAGTGTCCAACTGAAGAGTAGTTTAGAGTAGTATCATAAAGAGAAGATATTTATATGAGAGTGTTCACTAGCGAAAGTATGATCCCTAGGCCTTGTTTCTAACCATTGAAACACCATTTGCAACTAGATCTGTTACATGTTTGCTTGCTTCCATCTTTATTTCAGTTTGCCTTTAGTCTCTTCCTGAAGGAAATATGCCCTAAGAGGCAATACTAAAGTTGTTATTATGTATTCCTTATATATGATAGATGTTTATTTTGCATGCTAGAATTGTATTGATCAGAAACATCAATACATGTGTGTTTAAAAAACAAAAGGGTTCCTAGTTATGCCTCTCTTATAGACTAGCTTGTTGATTAACAAGATGATCAAGGTTTCCTGATCATGGACATTGGATGTTGTTAATAACAAGGTCACACCATTGGTGGAATGATGTGATGAAGATTCATCCGAAGTATAGCATTACGATCAAGTCATTATGTTTATATTGTTATAACATCATACGAAGTAATCTTTATCCTTAGACCATGAGATCATGTTAATTGCTAACACCGGAAGAGTATCTTGATAACATCAAACGTCACACCGTAACAGGGTGACTATAAAGATGGGTTCGATTACGAAGGTGTTATGTTGAGGCTCATGGATCAAGAGTGGAATTTGTCAATCCCGATGACGGATAGATATACTCTGGGCCCTCTCGGTGATATCACATTGAGATAGCTTGCAAGCAAGTGATGTGATCACTAGAATGTTATATCATGGGAACGAGAAAAGAGTGCATGTCGGTAACGAGATCGAACTAGGTATGGAGATACCGATGATCGAATCTCGGACATGTAATATATCGCGAGACAAAGGGATTTAGTTGAAGGGAAAATGCCCGAGAGGCAATAATAAAGTGGTTATTATCTTATTCCATGTTTATGATAAATGTTTATTTTACATGCTAGAATTATATTGATTCGGAAACATCAATACATGTGTGTTTAATAAACAAAAAGGGTTCCTAGTCATGCCTCTCTTATATACTAGCTTGTTGATTAACAAGATGATCAAGGTTTCCTGATCATGGACATTGGATGTTGTTAATAACAAGGTCACACCATTGGTGGAATGATGTGATGAACATTCATCCGAAGTATAGCATTACGATCAAAGTCATTATGTTTATATTGCTATAACATTATACGAAGTAATCTTAGTCCTTAGACCATGAGATCATGTTAATTGCTAACACCGGAAGAGTATCTTGATAACATCAAACGGCACCGTAATGTGGTGACTATAAAGGTGGGTTCGATTACTGAAGGTGTTATGTTGAGGCTCATGGATCAAGAGTGGGATTTGTCCATCCCGATGACGGATAGATATACTCTGGGCCCTCTCGGTGATATCACATTGAAATAGCTTGCAAGCAAGTGATGTGATCACTAGAATGTTATATCACGAGAACGAGAAAAGAGTGCATGTCGGTAACAAGATCAAACTAGGTATTTGGATGCCAATGATCGAATCTCAGACATGTAATATATCGCGAGACAAAGGGATTTAGTTACGACGTTAAAGGTTCACACGATCACAAGAGTCATCGTTGACTATGTGGGAGTCAGTACGGATCTCTAGGTCCCGCTGCTGATTATTAATCAGAGAGGGGTCTCGATCATGTCTACATTATTCGCGAACCATAGGGTGACACACTTAAGGGATACCGACACCATTTGGAGCAAATATGTTTCAGATAAAGATTTAAGAAAGCGCTCGAATCATTTCAATAGAAACCGAAATTGTTTCGGGTAAAATTGCTGAAACCGGTTCTGCATGTGATATTGAAATGTTGCAAGGGGTTTTATGTGAATGTTTGTTAATTAATGTAATTAACAAAATTCTGAATAAAATAAATAAAATAGTTTTATTTAATGAGAGCTTGCATTAAATTTGGTGGAAATTTAATGCATGTGTGAGTGGAATTTTGAGTGGAGGCTTTTTATGGGAGTGGGAGCTCCACCCACATGAATGTGGAAGAGGTGGGGGCACCACCATGGCTGCCATGCCATGGCCCTTGGGTGCCCCCCTCTCCCCTATAAAAGGCCCCCCTCTCCTCCTCTCACAACACACCTCCTTGTGAAGGATCTCTCTCCCCCTCTAGTATTATCCCCATGGTCTCGGATTAGCGAGATACATGTTCCCAGTGGCTTTATCTGGAAAGGAGTTGCTGCTTCCACTGCTTTGCTGGAGGGAGGGACGGAGGTTGTCGGGGTACCGGACGTGTGTGCGATCACGGATGCACCGCTGCTTTGCGGTGCTGGACTTGGTGGTGCTGGAGCTGGATCTGATGGACGTCTTTGGGCGGACTGCTGGACTTCATCACGATCTTGAGATCGGCAAGTGTACGACTACATCAACCATGAGTTCCTACTCGTTAACAAAGCTCGTTGTCTACGAGGGTAAGTTCTCGTTGGATGTATGTCCACCCGTTGCTTTGTACCTAGTAGATAGATCTTGGCGTGTAGTTCACAACGTAGGAATTTTTTTGTTTTCTATGCTGCGGACCCAACAGTGGTATCAGAGCCTGATCTATGCGCAGGTGCTTTACACGGGTAGTACACATATGTTTATATGTGGGCGATGATGATCATGTTATTGCTCCTTTCATGTATTTTGGATATTGGTGGCATAGTGGGATGAAGCGGCCCGGACCAACCTTACATGTCATCGTACATGAGACCGGTTCCACGACTGACATGCAACTTGTTTTGCATAAGTGGCTGGGTGTCATCTCTCCTACTATAGTCAATATCTGATTTACAACGAGTTGCTAATAACTTAGTTATCCTCGTTGTGGTTCATGTTCGTAGGTAAGAACGGTTCTATCTCCGAAAGCCCTAAGCCACGTAAAACTTGCAATTGATAAATTAGAGGCGTCTAGTTTAGATCGTTGCTGGGCTAGTGTCTTGATATGGTATTGTTATAAGTAGATGTATGATAGATACTCTTACAACACATTCAACGTGTAAGTTCCATAGACCTTGGCCTTACACACAAAGGAATGATAGAGATCATACCACGATGCAAATGATAGAGATCAAATGCTTGGACCATATCATCTCACTTTACACATTAGATGTTAGCATCTTATACTGCTAGTTTGGCGCTTTCTGTAGCATTGTAAGATGATCCCTCATTTAAATATCAAGATAAAATGTGTTCTTCCTTAATTATGCACCGTTCTATGGATCGTGTTTCGAGACATCACGTGATGATCGGGTGTTCTCAACTCTACGTTTTCATGCAACGGGTGTAAGACAGTTTTACACACGTGAATACTAAGGTTCTTACTTGGCGAGCCTAGCATGTATAGACATGGCCTTGGAACACGGACCGAAAGGTTAAGCATGAGTCATATAGTTGATGTGATGACCATATTGATGCTCGCCTTTGAAGCTACACCGACTCAGGTGATGATCGGACTTGGTGTAGTGGATTTGGTTCATGTAATCACCAAAAAGGCACGAGGGATGTCGTTTTTTAGTGGGAGTTCATTTCTAATTTGGATTAGTCGAACTCAATTTGTCATAAACTAAATCGAAGTGAATTTGCATAATTTGTTGTAGTCATTCGCATTTGTTCACTACCTTATGCTTAGTTTTAATTGAGATAATATAACTATAGAATTCTGGATATTTACTTTACGAACTGGTATCGTATTATTTTGAATGTCAATTTAAAGTTTATAAGTCCTATTGCAAACTTTCAGCAAACTCTATTTACTCCATGAAGTTTAATAAGTAGTATTAAATCAAGAGTAAGAATTCCAATGTTAGTATCTAAAGTATCATGTTTGCCTCCATGATTATTGATATTCAAAAAGTTGTTTTAATATCAAGATTATATTGGAGCTGAAAATTGTTTCAGAAACCATCATGTGTGAAAGATATTGTGATATCTGAAACAATATTTTTGGTTGCATTATGATAGAGTATAATTTAGCAAAATACATGTTCTCATATTGTATGAGAATTTGTGAAGGATGGAGATGCTAGGCATCCGAATCTACCAAAAGGGATTTGGGAACTGATATTATACTCGCGATTCTTCCTTATAGGATATAGTAGCTTGATCATGAAAGTTGTCATGATAAGGATGAATAGAAGATGTAAGTAAAATGTTTACTACACTAATAGATTACTAAAGAATGGATTTTTGAAAGAACACCAAACATTTGATGATGGTGATCCACTTCAAAGTGCAAGTCCAAAGGTATTAGTATTTGAGTATATACGCTCTGTACCATGTGTCATGTTGATGACACCACTATTGATGTTGATAGATTCTTTTAAAAGAAAAGGAATTGCTGAAAGAGAATCTATAAAATATTTGGCAGAAAATAAAAGGTTGGAGATGTCCAACTTAGGTATATAGAAGATATACATGTTATGGCTATATTCCTTGCTTGTTAAACAATGTGGTTCTTAGGTATTGGATACCAGTATTGGATACCGAATTGGTTGGTATGAAGTGTCATACAGGACAACGCAATTCATGAACTACAATGGCCTAAGTAACCACCAAGAGAATGAGTGATGATGTTCATCAAAAACAAATAAAGTGTTATTGTGTTTTTCGTTGTCATCAAACCAAGCCTTCAAGATTTGTTTAAATAATTGTTATTTTGTTCCGGTATCATGAGAACAATGGTTGTTCAAATAATTACCGTATTCCATAAAGGATGGATGAACTTTTACAAGTCTAGTTGGAGAAATCACATCCATAAACACTATTGCTAAAATGTCGCAAGACAAATGATTGAAAGATCACTTATGAAGTGACATCGCTGTTTAAATTATATTTGAAAGAAAACATGAAGAAACTCCATGTTGATGGATTTTTGGAGTCTTTGATTTTGATCAATTGACGCATGTGAGACTTTCCTCGAGATAATTGAAACTCCGTCCATAGGCCAAAGAGGAATGGATGACTAACTTATTGGATATTATGCATGTTGATGTATATAGTCCATTATGTGTAGCCATATGCGATGGATCTTTTTGCTTCTCCAGAAATTTGAGTGAATATATCTATATATTTACTTAATAAGGAAGAAGTATGAAATATTTGAAAATTGTTCAAAGACTTTCAAGATGAAGTGAAAAATCATTGTAACAAGAAAATAAAAGAGATTATGATTTGATCATAAAGGAAGATATTTGAGTTACAGGTTTAGCAAAACACCTAAGATTTCAGGAATTGTTCCATGAATTTGCACTTCCCGATAAACCACAGGAATATGGTATGTTCGAGAGATCAAATCAAACCTTGTTTGACATGGTAAGATCAAAGGTGTCATTTATAACACTGCCATTATGTTTTAAGGATTAAAGCTTTAGAGACTACCGCTTTTTCACTGAAAAGAGCACCATCGTGATCCGTTGAAATGACACCATATGAGTTATGGTTTGGGATAAAACCCGAATTGTCTTTTCTTAAATTTTGGTATGCTATGCATAAGTAAAATGTTTACAACCAAAGTTGGATAAGCACGTCTTTGTAGGTTATCCCAAAGAATTTGTTGGGAATTCCTCCATAACACCGAGGACAAAAGAGTTTGTCGCTTAGAACGTCAAGTTTCTTGAGAAGGATTTTTTCGCGAAAAGTTAAGTGGGAGGACAATAGAACTTTGATAAGGTTGTTGAACCTTATCTATATGTGCTAAGTAGCGCAACACCGGAAAGTGTCCTGGTGGTGGCCACAATGCTCATGGCTCTCGTGATTACAAAGGGTGTGATCTTGGAGATTAGAGTTCCTATTGAACCATGTGGGTCGGTAAGAATCAAATAGTAAGATTTGAAACAGAATTCGTTATTGTTTTGACAATGATGAACCGACTGCATGCAAAGAAGCGATGATGGGCCCTGACTCCATAAAATGACTAGAAGTCATAGAATCCATGATAGTATCCATACACAAGAAATCAAGTTTCTGAACTTGGAAGACCCTCCGGAAAGGCGTGAAGCCTATCGGCCACATTTGGATCTATAAAGAAATAGACAAGGATGTTTGACATCTATGAAATAGTCGACATGTCGGAAAGAAGTTTACGACAATGTTCAAGGAGTTGACTATGACAAGATATGATCTTTCATAGAAATATATAGTCTTGACGAATTAATGTAGCAACCACTACATATAATTTGGTATATGGTAGTTGAATAAACAAAACAAGGTTCTTCTAATAGAACGGTAACCTAGGACATGTACATGACATGGTCCGAAGGGTTTTGTTAATTCAAAGGGTGCTAAAAGGTCATGTAAACTTCAATAGTTGAAGTAAGCATAGCGGAGTTGGAATCTTCACCGTGATGAAACTGTTAAAAGAGTTTAAATTCATCGGAGATGATGAAGATGCTTGCATTTGCAAGAAATTAAGTGGGAGCGCTGAGACATATTTCTAATACATTATGTAGAGGACATATTGTTGATTGGAAATGATGTATCTTGAATTGACACAAGTTAAGGATTTCATTAAAATAAGATTTCGATGAAAGACTTGGACAAACCCAGAATATTAGGCATCAATATCTATATGGATAGATTAAGGCGCTAATATGGTTGTGCCAGACATACATATATAAGATATTGAAAGGGTTCAATATGAGATATTGAAAGGGTTCAATATGGAAACAACAAGAAAGGTTCTTGCTGCATGGAAAGAATTGTATTCAGATTCAAGTGTTTCAACACTTGGTGAGTAAAATCACATGAAGATTCTGATCGATTATACCATGATATGTATATATCCAGAATGTTCTATGTTCTAAATGTTATGAGCATATACCAGAATGATTCATAAGATGATCATTGGACAATAGTAAAGATATTCTTATGAGCTTTGGAAGAACTAAGAATATATCATGTATAAGTGACAAATAGTTAAAGGTAGTTCATTGTAAAGTGTTACATTGATACTAGTTTTGTCACAAGATACAAATTAAATTTATCTCAATTTAGACTATGGGTGGCACAATATAATGAAAAGGATGTTCCATGGTGGATTTGGATGAGTTCCAAAGTTGAGATATTGTGACGGATACTACAACAGAAGGCTAAGTATATAACTGCTATAGTAGCAGCAAAGGAGGGCATTTGTGTTAAGTAGTTTGTTATCAAACTAGGTGTGGTTCAAAGTGGGCTAATACTATGAAGATATATTGTGTGACAATAATATCAACATATTTTGAGCCGAACGAACTAAAGGTCTCACCAGAGGACCAAATTTATACAATGCCATCTCATTTGAGAATGAGTGATGCGTAGAGACGCAAAGACATGCAAATACACACGGATCTGAAACTGTCACATCCGGAGATTATGTTAACCACTAGCAATAGCGTATATGCAACACTAGAAAGCCATAGGTGTTCAATGCGCAACGTTTTTCAAACTAGATTATTGACTCTAGTGCAAGTGGGAGACTGAAGGGAATATGCCCGAGAGGCAATAATAAAGTGGTTATTATCTTATTCCATGTTTATGATAAATGTTTATTTTACATGCTAGAATTGTATTGATTCGGAAACATCAATACATGTGTGTTTAATAATCAAAAATGGTTCCTAGTCATGCCTCTCTTATAGACTAGCTTGTTGATTAACAAGATGATCAAGGTTTCCTGATCATGGACATTGGATGTTGTTAGTAACAAGGTCACACCATTGGTGGAATGATGTGATGAACATTCATCCGAAGTATAGCATTACGATCAAAGTCATTATGTTTATATTGCTATAACATCATACGAAGTAATATTTATCCTTAGACCATGAGATCATGTTAATTGCTAACACCGGAAGAGTATCTTGATAACATCAAACGTCACACCGTAACAGGGTAACTATAAAGGTGGGTTCAATGCTACGAAGGTGTTATGTTGAGGCTCATGGATCAAGAGTGGGATTTGTCCATCCCTATGACGGATAGATATACTCTGGGCCCTCTCGGTGATATCACATTGAAATAGCTTGGAAGCAAGTGATGTGATCACTAGAATGTTATATCACGAGAAAGAGAAAAGAGTGCATGTCGGTAACGAGATCAAACTAGGTATTTGGATGCCAATGATCGAATCTCGTACATGTAATATATCGCGAGACAAAGGGATTTAGTTACGACGTTAAAGGTTCACACGATCACAAGAGTCATCGTTGAATATGTGGGAGTCAGTACGGATCTCTAGGTCCCGCTGCTGATTATTGATCAGAGAGGGGTATCGATCATGTCTACATTATTCGCGAACCGTAGGGTGACACACTTAAGGGATACCGACACCATTTGGAGCAAATATGTTTTAGATAAAGATTTAAGAAAGCGCTGGAATCATTTCGATGGAAACCGAAATTGTTTCGGGTGAAATTCCTGAAACTGGTTCTGCATGTGATATTGAAATGTTGCAAGGGGTTTTATGTGAATGTTTGTTAATTAATGTAATTAACAAAATTCTGAATAAAATAAATAAAATAGTTTTATTTAATGAGAGTTTGCATTAAATTTGGTGGAAATTTAATGCATGTGTGGGTGGAATTTTGAGTGGAGGCTTTTTATGGGAGTGGGAGCTCCACCCACATGAATGTGGAAGAGGTGGGGGCACCACCATGGCTGCCATGCCATGGCCCTTGGGTGCCCCCCCTCTCCCCTATAAAGGCCCCCCTCTCCTCCTCTCACAACACACCTCCTTGTGAAGGATCTCTCTCCCCCTCTAGTATTATCCCCATGGTCTCGGATTAGCGATATACATGTTCCCGGTGGCTTTATCTGGAAAGGAGTTGCTGCTTCCGCTGCTTTGCTGGAGCGAGGGACGGAGGTTGTCAGGGTACCGGACGTGTGTGCGATCACGGATGCACCGCTGCTTTGCGGTGCTGGACTTGGTGGTGCTGGAGCTGGATCTGATGGACGTCTTTGGCCGGACCTGCTGGACTTCATCACGATCTTGAGATCGGCAAGTGTACGACTACATCAACCACGAGTTCCTACTCGTTAACAAAGCTCGTTGTCTATGAGGGTAAGTTCTCGTTGGATGTATGTCCACCCATTGCTTTGTACCTAGTAGATAGATCTTGGCGTGTAGTTCACACCGTAGGAATTTTTTTGTTTTCTATGCTGCGGACCCAACATTAGTTACAAGCGTTAAAGGTTCTCACGATCACAGAAGTCACCGTTGAATGTGTAGGAGTCAGTACGGATCTCCAGGTCCCGCTGCTGATTATTGATCGGAGAAGGGTCTCAATCATGTCTGCATTATTCGCGAACCGTAGGGTGACACACTTAAGTGTTACCGGACACCATTTTGGAGCACATATGTTTCAGACGAAAGAATTGCAAAGCGCATGAATTGTTTCAATAGAAACCGGAAATTGTTTCGGGTGAAATTGCAGAAAGTGGTTCTGCATGTGATATTGAAATATTGCAAGGGGCTATATGTGAATGTTTGTTAATTAAAGTAATTAACAAAATTCTGAATAAATTTAATAAAAGAGTTTTATTAAATGAGAGAGCATTAAACTTGGAGAATTTTAATGCATTTAAAGTGGAGACTTTAAAAGGGAATGTGAAGAGGCATTTTAATGTGGAGGAGTTACCACCACATGAATGGGGGAGGTGAGGGGTCACCCCCCCATGTGTCGGCCATGGAGAGAGGGGGAACCCCCCTCATCCTATAAAAGGCCACCCATTCCCTCCTTCATCCTCACACCTCCTTGTGAAGGATCTCTCTCCCCCTCTAGAATTATTCCCCCATGGTCTCGGATTAGCGAGATACATGTTCCCGGTGGCATTTCGTCTGGAAGGAGTTGCTTCGCTCACTGGATCGCTGGAGCGAGGAGGTGGAGGTTGTCCGTGGCTTGAACGTGTGTGCGAATGCAGATGCTGCTGAGTTGCTGGCGGACTTCCTCACGATCTTGAGATCGGCAAGTGTACGACTACATCAACCACGAGTTCCTACTCGTTAACAAAGCTCGTTGTCTTCGAGGATAAGTTCTCTATGGATGTATGTCCACCTGTTTGCTTTGTACCTAGTAGATAGATCTTGGCGTGTAGTTCACACCATAGGAAATTTTTTGTTTTCTATGTCATGACCCAACAAAGTGGTATCGAGCTCTGATCTATGCGCAGGTGCTTTACACGGGTAGTACACATATGTTTATATGTGGGCGATGATGATCATGTTATTGCATCTTCTATGTATTTTGGATATTGGTGGCATAGTGGGATGAAGCGGCCCGGACCAACCTTACATGCATCATACATGAGACCGGTTCCACGACTGACATGCAACTTGTTTTGCATCAGTGGCTAGCGGGTGTCTATCTCTCCTACTATAGTCAATATCTGATTTACAACGAGTTGCTAATAACTTAGTTATCCTCGTTGTGGTTCATGTTCGTAGGTGAGAACGGTTCTATCTCCGAAAGCCCTAAGCCACGTAAAACTTGCAATTGATAAATTAGAGGCGTCTAGTTTAGATCGTTGCTGGGCTAGTGTATTGATATGGTATTGTTGTAAGTAGATGTATGATAGATACTCTTACAACACATTCAACGTGTAAGTTCCATAGACCTTGGCCTTACACACAAAGGAATGAGAGAGATCATACCACGATGCAAATGATAGTGATCAAATGCATGGACCATATCATCTCACTTTACACATTAGATGTTAGCATCTTATACTGCTAGTTTGGCGCTTTTGGTAGCATTGTAAGATGATCCCTCATTTAGATATCAAGATAAAATGTGTTCTTCCTTGAGTATGCACCGTTCTATGGATCGTGTTTCGAGACATCACGTGATGATCGGGTGTACTCGACTCTACGCTTTCATACAACGGGTGTAAGATAGTTTACACACGCGAGTACTAAGGTTCTTGCTTGGCGAGCCTAGCATGTACAGACATGGCCTCGGAACACGGACCAAAAGGTTAAGCATGAGTCATATGGTTGATATGATGCCCATATAGATGCTCGCCTTTGAAGCTACACCGACTCACGTGATGATCGGACTTGGTGTAGTGGATTTGGTTCATGTAATCACCAAAAAGGCACGAGGGATGTCGTTTTTGAGTGGGAGTTCATTAGTAATTTGGATTAGTTAAACTCAATCTATCATAAACTTAGTCTAAATAAACTTTACAAATTCTGTTGTAGATGGCACCACCTGCTTTTAATTTCAATGTGTTCATGGAGAAAGAGAAACTTGCTGCGAATGGTAGCAACTTCACCAACTAGGCTATGAATTTGAGGATTCTCCTCACTGCTGCACAAAAGCAATATGTGCTAGATGCGCCGCTAGGCCCCCCACCAGCTCCTGATGCCCCTGACGAGGAAAAGAATGTCTATGTGACTCGTCAGGAGGACCACAACTTAGTTCATTGCGGCATACTGTATGGGATAGAGCCAGAACTTCGAAAGCGTTTCGAAAATGGCAATGCCTTTGATACCATGGGAGAATTGAAAATGATTTTCGATACCCATGCCTCCGTAGAGAGTTATAATGCCACTGAAAAGTTCTTTAGCTGCATGATGGAGGAGAACAGCTCCGTTAGTGAGCATATACTCAAAATGTTTGGGTACGCCGATAAGCTTGTGTCCTTGGGAATAATGATTCCCATTGACTTAGGCATACATCATGTTCTCCAATCTCTGCCACCTAGCTACAAGAGCTTCGTGATGAACTATAATATGCAGGGCATGAAGTAGACTCTTCCCGAGCTTCTGTCAATGCTTAAGACTGCAGAAGTGGATATTAGGAAAGAACATCAAGTGTTGATGATCAATAGGACCACCGGTTTCAAGAAGGACAAGAAAGGCAAGCACAAGGGAAAGAAGGGTGGCAAATCTGTTGCCGCGCCTGAAAAGAAACCCCGAGCTATCCCTAAGTCCGATACCGAGTGCTACTATTTCAAGGGGATCGCCATTGGGCCGAATCGCCCTAAGTATTTGGCGGACAAGAAGTCAGGCAAGGCAAACAAAGGTATATGTGATATACATGTTATTGATGTGTACTTGACTAGTACTCGCAGTAGCACTGGTATTTGATACGGGATCTTGCTAATATATTAACTCGATTCAGGGCTCTGGAACAAGCGACAACTAGCAAGGATGAGGTCACAATGCGTCGGCAATGGATCAAGAGTTGATGTGATCGCCGTCGAACGCTGCCTCTCCATATGCCATCGGATTAGTCATAAACCTAAATAATTGTTATTTGGTGCACTTAGCATGAACATTGTATCCGGATCGTGTTTGATGCAAAGTGGTTATTCGCTTAAATCTGAAAACAATGGTTGCTCGATTTATATGGATAATATCTTTTATGGTCATGCACCGTGTTGAATGGTTTATTTCGATGGATCTCGATAGTAATATTACGCACATTCATAATGTTAATGCTAAAAGATTAAACTTGATGATGATATATCTGCATATATGTGGCACCGCCTAGGTCATATTGGCGTTAAACGCATGAAGAAACTCCATTCTGATGGACTTTTGGAATCACTTGATTTTGAATCATTTGATACATGTGAGCCATGCCTTATGGGCAATATGACTAGAACGTCGTTTTCCGGTTCAATGGAACGAGCGACAGATCTATTGGAAATCATACATACTGATGTGTGTGGACCAATGAGTGTGTCAGCGCGAGCTGGATATCGTTATTTTGTTACTTTCACGGATGATTTGAGTAGTTACGGGTATATCTATTTGATGAAACACAAGTCTGAAACTTTTGAAAAGTTCAAGGAATTTCAGAATGAAGTGGAAAATCATCATAATAGAAAGATCAAATTTCTACGGTCTGACCGTGGAGGAGAGTATCTAAGTTACGAGTTTAGCACACACATAAAAGAGTGGAATAGTTTCACAACTCACGCCTGCCGAAACACCACAACGTAATGGTGTGTCGGAACGTCGTAATTATACCTTATTGGATATGGTTCGATCTATGATGTCTCTGACTGACTTGCCACTTTCATTTTGGGGTTATGCACTGGAAACAGCTGCATTCACTTTAAATCGGGCACCATCTAAATCCGTTGAAACAACACCGTATGAATTATGGTTTGGAAACAAACCTAAGCTGTCATTTCTTAAAGTTTGGGGATGCGATGTTTATGTGAAGAAACTTCAACCGGATAAACTCGAACCCAAAGCGGAAAAATGCGTCTTCATAGGATACCCTAAGGAAATAATTGGGTATACCTTCTATCACAAATCCGAGGGCAAGGTTTTTGTTGCCAAGAATGGATCCTTTCTTGAGAAGGAGTTTCTCGCGAAAGGTGTGAGTAGTCGGAAGGTAGAACTCGAAGAGGTTATTGAACCTTCTCTTCATGAAATAGCGAGTGGCACAGCAACGGAAGTTGTTTCGGAGTTGACTTCACCTAATGAAGAGAGAGTTAATGATATTGATCATGGAACTCTGAAAGAGGAAACTACCAAACCTCGGTCAAGCGTGACACGTCTGACTCTGAATCAGGCAATTTGTGAATTTCATGGTTGATGAAATGGATGACCCTGCGACGTATGAAGAAGCGATGATGAGCCCGGATTCCAACAAATGGCTAGAAGCCATGAAATCCGAGATGGAATCCATGTACGAGAACCAAGTTTGGGCCTTAGTGGACTTACCTCACGATCGAAAGGCTGTTGAGAATAAATGGATTTTCAAAAGAAAAACTGATGCTGATGGTAATGTGACCATCTATAAGGCTCGACTTGTCGCAAAGGGGTTTCGACAAATTCAAGGAGTTGACTACGATGAGACATTCTCTCCCGTAGCGATGCTTAAGTCAGTTAGGATTATGTTAGCAATTGCTGCATATTCGATTATGAAATATGGCAGATGGATGTCAAAACTGCGTTCCTCAATGGTAATATTGAAGAAGAGTTGTATATGATACAACCTAAGGGTTTTGTCTATCCTAAGGATGCTAATAAGGCATGCAAACTTCAGCGATCCATCTATGGACTGAAGCAAGCATCCCGGAGTTGGAATCTCCGCTTTGATGAGGTGATCAAAGAGTTTGGATTTGTCCAAACTTATGAAGAGGCTTGTATTTACAAGAAAGTGAGTAGGAGCAATATGGCATTTCTGATATTATATGTGGATGACATATTATTGATTGGAAATGATATAGATCTTTTAAACAGTGTTAAAAGTTATCTAAACAACAAATTTTTGATGAAAGACCTTGGTGAAGCATCATATATATTAGGCATTAAAATCTATAGAGATAGATCAAGGCGCCTAATTGGGCTATCGCAGAGTACATACCTTGATAAGATATTAAAGAAGTTTAATATGGACAAAAGTAAGAAGGGGTTCTTACCTATGTTACAAGGCAAGACATTGAGTAAGACTCAAAGTCCGCCAACGGCGGAAGAAAGAGATATGATGGATAAGATCCCCTATGCCTCGGCCATAGGCTCTATTATGTATGCCATGCTATGTACAAGACCAGATGTGGCACATGCTATTAGTTTGACTAGTAGGTACCAATCTGATCCGTGTTGAACACTGGATAGCGGTAAAGAACATCCTCAAGTACTTGAGAAGAACTAGGGATATGTTTCTTATATACGGAGGTGAAGAAGAGCTAGTCGCTAAGTGTTATGTTGATGCTAGCTTTGACACCAATCCAGATGACTCTAAGTCTCAATCCGGATATGTATTTCTCTTGAACGGAGCAACAGTTAGTTGGAGGAGTTCCAAACAACCTGTGGTGGCTGGATCAACGACGGAGGCGAAATATGTTCTTTGCTTGAGCCAAGCAGAAGCGGTTTGGATGAAAGAGTTCATTACGGAACTAGGTGTGGTTCCTAGTGCATTGGACCCAATGGTGATCTATTGTGACAACAATGGAGCCATAGCCAACGCAAAGGAACCGAGGTCTCACAAGAATTCCAAGCATATTAAGCGCCGGTTTCACTCCATCCGCGAGCATTTCAAGGATGGAGATATAAAGATTTGTAAAGTACACACGTACCTAAATGTAGCAGATCCGTTGACTAAAGTTCTCCCTAGGGTAAAACATGATCAACACCAGAACTCCATGGGTGTTAGATTTATCACTATGTGAACTAGATTATTGTCTCTAGTGCAAGTGGGAGACTGAAGGAAATATGCCCTGAGAGGCAATAATAAAGTTGTTATTATGTATTCCTTATATATGATAGATGTTTATTTTGCATGCTAGAATTGTATTGATCGAAAACATCAATACATGTGTGTTTAATAAACAAAAAGGGTTCCTAGTTATGCCTTTCATATAGACTAGCTTGTTGATTAACAAGATGATCAAGGTTTCCTGATCATGGACATTGGATGTTGTTAATAACAAGGTCACACCATTGGTGGAATGATGTGATGAACATTCATCCGAAGTATAGCATTACGATCAAGTCATTATGTTTATATTGCTATAACATCATACGAAGTAATCTTTATCCTTAGACCATGAGATCATGTTAATTGCTAACACCGGAAGAGTATCTTGATAACATCAAACGTCACACCGTAACAGGGTGACTATATGTCGCGAGACAAAGGGATTTAGTTACAAGCGTTAAAGGTTCTCACGATCAAAGAAGTCATCGTTGAATGTGTAGGAGTCAGTACGGATCTCCAGGTCCCGCTGCTGATTATTGATCGGAGAAGGGTCTCGATCATGTCTGCATTATTCACGAACCGTAGGGTGACACACTTAAGAGTTACCGGACACCATTTTGGAGCACATATGTTTCAGACGAAAGAATTGCAAAGCGCAGGAATTGTTTCAATAGAAACCGGAAATTGTTTCGGGTGAAATTGCAGAAAGTGGTTCTGCATGTGATATTGAAATATTGCAAGGGGCTATATGTGAATGTTTGTTAATTAAAGTAATTAACAAAATTCTGAATAAATTTAATAAAAGAGTTTTATTAAATGAGAGAGCATTAAACTTGGAGAATTTTAATGCATTTAAAGTGGAGACTTTAAAAGGGAATGTGAAGAGGCATTTTAATGTGAAGGGGTTACCACCACATGAATGGGGGAGGTGAGGGGTCACCCCCCATGCGCCGACCATGGAGAGGAGGGGCACCCCCTCCTCCTATAAAAGGCCACCCATTTCCTCCTTCATCCTCACACCTCCATGTGAAGGATCTCTCTCCTCTAGAATTATTCCCCATGGTCTCGAATTAGTGAGATACATGTTCCGGTGGAATTTCGTGCGGAAGGAGTTCTTTGCTTCATTTGGATTGCTGGAGCGAGGAGGTGGAGGTTGTCCGGTGGCTTGAACATGTGTGCGAATGCGGATCTGTTGCTGAGTTAAGCGCTCGGACTTCCTCATGATCTTGAGATCGGCAAGTGTACGACTACATCAACCACGAGTTCCTACTCGTTAACAAAACTCGTTGTCTTCGAGGGTAAGTTCTCGTTGGATGTATGTCCACCCGTTGCTTTGTACCTAGTAGATAGATCTTGGCGTGTAGTTCACCGTAGGATTTTTTTGTTTTCTATGCTGCAGACCCAACACTTCCACGCCATCAAGCTATTTTCTGGCACCGTTGTCTTATATCCATACCACTTGTATTTCACTATCTCTTCGCCGAACTAGTGCACCTATACACCTGACAAGTGTATTGGGTGTGTTGGGGACGCAAGAGACTTCTTGTATCTTGATTGCATGGTTGCTTCAGAGGGATACCTTTGACCACTTCCTCCCTGAGTTTGATAAACCTTGGGTAATCCACTTAAGGGAAAACTTGCTGCTGTTCTACAAACCTTTGCACTTGGAGGCCAACAACTCTCTACAAGAATAGAAGTGCATAGACATCAGTGGTGGGTTGGTGGTACTGCCGGTCGAAGGTGAGGCGCGACGGATGCATCCTGGACTAGTGGCGCTGGAGAAGCAGGGTGCCCGAGGCAGGAAGGCAGCATGGTGGCCAAGGCGGTGTGGCCCAGATCTGGGCCCATCCGGGTCCGATCTAGGCCTGTAGGGGCTGATGATGCGAGGGTGCAGCCTCGACCTGCCTCCTAGCTGCGGCTAGGGAGCCAGATCCAGGCCAGGCGGGCCTAGGTCGAGTGACCGCCGACATCCCCCCTCCATGGCTTGATCCCTATGCATCCATATCCTTGGTGGGTCTAGACCAGGCGGGTCTCGACCTAGGGCTAGCTTCCTCGGTTGAGTCATCGGAGCATCGGTGTGCGTCTCTCTAGCAAGCAACATGTTGTATCTCTGACCGGCGGCGGTCTGGCAGGTCCGGGTGACCACAGTGGGGATGGCGTTGCTGCTTGGTGGCAGGGGTCTGCGGTGGCGGCGGACTCACTAGTGGATGGAGGAGTAGAGACTAGACCTAGGGTTGATAGCGACGGTGACACCCTTGCTGCAATGTGGAGGTGGGGCTTCACGAGTCCTTTTGCACGTGGCTGGGCTAGAGAGGGCCTGGTTTGCCCTTACTGTTACATCCGGTCAGCTATCACCCCTAGCAGTGGAGGTAGTTCTCTCTCGCGTGTCACTGTACCCCCGACCCCCACCGAAGTTGCTTCTTTTCGATCATACCAGCCTCACATCATGGGTCACAGTGAGATGACGGTGGTGACTGGAAGACCGTGGTGGCGTGTGCTGGCAGGCGACAAGCTTGGTGGAGTAATTCGAAGCGTCCAGGAGTGTGGTTTTTTGAGGAGTCATGAGAAATCCTTGTCGTCTAGACACTGACGTGGCGTCACTTGCGGGTGTTGCCATCATTCTTGAATGGCGTCGGGTGTATCTCTTCTCCACCTCCCATAGCGTATCGGAGGAAACCCTAGGACAAGTCCGGGCAGCAGCGCCGTTGTCGTCGCTTTCCTTCTTGGAGGTGTTGCTTGGTACGCGACGCTTCAGAGCGCTAGGAGCATGGTGGAAATTCTCTGGAGGACGCGGCGATTGCGGGTCATCCTCGTTTCGTCGAGCCGCTGTTGTCGGCTTTGCTTTCTCTTATTTTTTCTTCTTCGTTTTTTTGACGTCGTGCTGTCTAGACCAACAGCAAACTCAAATGGTTGCTATATTAATATAGCTGGACGAAAGTCTGTTTCGAGGAGGGTAGAAAATATACTTTTTTTTGAAACGAGGCAAAATCTTTGCCTTTTATATTGATAAATAAGAAACAAACATAGAGTGGCCTAGGCCAAAAGAAAAAGAGCACAAAAGAAAGGAAAGCCTTAGGAGGTAATCTCCGCTAGGTGTTGATGGCCCAAAATATATCGAGCTTGTTGGGGAACCCCAAGAGGAAGGTATGATGAGCACAGCAGCAAGTTTTCCCTCAGTACGAAACCAAGGTTATCAATCCAGTAGGAGCAAGGAAACACCCCAAAGGTGTTGCTAGCTGAACGTTGGCAGTGCACACTACCGGTGCCAGCAGCAATGTGGAGACCTGCACAACACAACCACAGAACTCTGTCCCCAACTTGCGATGAGGTTGTCAATCTCACCGGTTTTGCTGAAAACAAAGGATTAAACGTATCAAATGGGAGGAAGTAATAGTTTGCAGAAAGTAAACACAAAGCAGTAAACAGTTTGATTATAGATTGAAAGTAAAAGAAAGGACCGAGGTCCATAGTTCACTAGAGGTGGCTCTCCTTAAGATAGATAACATGCTGGGTGAACAAATTACAGCAGGGCAATTGACAAACATCGAGAAAGCATACAAGCATATACTAATCATCTTGACTCCTTTGAGATTCGATTGGGCATTACAACATTATACATAGACCGCCATCCAACTGCATCTATGACTAATAATCCACCTTCAGGTTATCATCAAACCCCCTCCAAAGATTAAGTTGCAAGCAACAAATTATTGCTTTACGAATTGCGTGTAAAGTAAACAATACGATTGTTCTATGAACAAAGGATTGTTGTTTTCTCCCTAGTAGCAACAACACATCTAGTACCTTAGAGATTTCTGTCACTTCCCCCAGATTACCAGAGGCATGAACCCACTATTGAGCATAAATACTAACTCTTGGAGTTGCTAGCATCTACTTGGCCAAGATAGCTACTAACAACGGAAAGCATGCAAGATCACAAATAACAAAGACATGATAGAATCAATAATCAATCTGAAATAGCATCTCAATATCCATGGATCCCAAACACAACATGCAGAATTACAAATAGATGATCTTGATCATGAGCAGACTCACAAGATCTAAACATGATAGCACAAAGGAGGAGAACCAGCCATCTAGCTACTACATGGACCCGTAGTCTAGAGATGAACTACTCACGCATCACACCGGAGGCTTGCATGGTGATGAAGAAGGCCTCTAGGGTGAATTCCCCTCCAGGTGCCGGAAGAGCTTGATCCCTCCCGATCTAGGGATGGAGATGGCAATGATTCTGAACTCTTTTGTGGAATTTTGATCGGGTACTTAGGGTTTCCATATCAGAGGCAATATATAGGCGGAAGGAGAGGCCGAGGGGGTGCCTGGGGCGGCCAGACCACCCCCTGGCGTGGGCCAGGCCTGGCCGCGTGGCCAGGTGGTGTGGCCAGGCCCCAACCCCTCTCCGTCAGATCAGACGCTCCAGATGTCCCCCAGAAATAATAACTTTGGCTTTTGTCCCGTCCAATTCGAGAATATTCATTTTCGACTTCAAACCAAAAACAGCAGAGAAATGGTACAGGCATGGCTCTTGTTAATAGGTTAGTCCAAGAAATCATATGAAAAGTACTCCAAAGTGTGGACAAAACACAAGAAAGTAGATAAAACCAAGCATGGAACATCAAAAATTATAGATACATTTGCAATGTATCAGGTGTTTTGCTCCTGCCATGATCCAATTCTTGCTCTCGTCTTTGATTTTCTGCATTAATACCGAAGACATCACTGACTTGTTGTTAAAAACCCGGTCATTTCTTTCCTTCCAGATTTCCCAAGGAATGGAGTTATAGCCGATCTAAGTCCAGCGGGGACGTCTGTCGAGGCCTTGGAAATGGCAAGCTAGTATTGGAGAATAGTGTCTCGGTTTGACCCTAGATCTTGCACCAAAGATGGACAACAAAGCCATGCGGTAGCCGATTGCCATATTCACTTGGAGAAGCGACATTCGAAGAGGATGTGTCTAGCTGTCTCAAGCAAGCATTTGCATAGTGGACAGACCGGTTGATGATCCCAACCTCTTTTGGCGGTCCAAGTCCACAACGATTTTGGACCGCAAGCCACGCGAAGAAGCGGCATTTAGGTGGTGCCCATGTTTTCAAAACAACTTTCTCAAAGGAGCATGGTGGGTCCCCAACGAATTGAGCTCTACAAGAGGACTCCGTGGAGTATCTACCATTTGCCGAAAGATTCCATAAGATGGTGTCTTCTGTGCCCGGGGTGAGGTCCACTTCTTGGAGAAGACCCCAAAGGTTAATGAACTGGGCGATGTGGTTAGCCGTGAAGTTCTCCACTAAGATGTCCCCAATCCATCTGTCGTTTGTCAATGCGTCATGGACACTGGCATTCTTTCTTTTAGAAGCTGTGAAAATGTGAGGAGCGATGGCTCTCGGAGATAGTCCATTTAGCCACGAAGAGGACCAAAACTTGGCTTTTTTGCCATCACCAATGGTAACCATAGTAGATTTACTGAAAAGAATTCTGTCCTCTTCGTCATTAGGAGTTTCAAGACCAACCCAATGCTTTTCTAGCGTAGCCCATTCCTGCCAAAGCAAGCGTAGGCGTAGCGCCCTAGAGAACTTCTCAAGGTCAAGAATTCCAAGGCCACCCAAACGTTTTGGCCGATAAACCTTTGCCCAGCTGACCTTGCACTTACCACCACTCATAGAAGTCTTACAAGCCCAGAGCATCCCACGCCGAATCTTGTCAAAATCCCGAAGGGTGGCTTTGTCCACCTTGAGAGCCGTGAGTAGGAAAATAGGCATTGTAGACAGAACGGATTTCACCAAGGCAGAGCAGCCAACATGGTTTAAGAACTTTCCCACCCAAGGGGTAAGTCTCGAGGCCACCTTGTCGATGTAGCATTGGAGATCCACACGTCACAGTCGCCCTAGGGAAAGAGGCAAGCCAAGATATTTGATGGGAAACTGAACCGGGGTAGTAGGGAAGTTGGCAAGGATTGTATCAAGGTCGATACCAATGCATCGAATGGCTGCCACGGAGGTCTTCGCCACATTAGTCATTAGACCCGAGACCTCACCAAAGTTGTGAAGCAAGGTAGCGAGGTTCGAAACATCGCGAGCTGTGGGAGCTAGGAAGATGACCACATCATCGACATACAGAGAGATGCACAACTTAATGAATCTTCCTGGCAGCGGCTGTAGGAGTCCGGATTCAGTTGCCAGCTCCAATATCTTTTGCAAGGGATCAATTGCCAAGTCGAACAGGAGCGGTGAGAGCGGATATCCTTGCCTAAGTCCCCGTCCATGGAGAATATCCTTTCCCGGGATGCCGTTGAGGAGGACACGAGAGGAGGCAGTCGAGAAAATAAGAGCAGCCCATGCACGCCATCTAGGTGGAAAGCCCTTCCACTGCATCAGGTCCAACATGTACTCCCATCTCACAGAGTCAAAAGCCTTGGCGATATCAACTTTGATGAGTAAGGCCAGCGTGCGGTTTCTGTGGAGGCATCGGGCTGCGTTCCTTACATACATGAAGTTATCATGGATGCTTCTCAATTTGATGAAGGCGCTCTGGCAGCTAGAAACAATGTTATTCATCTTGGGGCGCAACCGAATAGCCATAGCTTTGGCGATGATTCTCGGAACAATGTGAATTAGACTGATAGGTCGGTAATAAAAAATGGAGTCTGCCCCATCCTTCTTCGGCAAGAGCACAACATTGGCCGTGTTAATGATGTGCAGATTGTTGATAGAAAGCTCAGAAAAACCATTGATGACGTTCATAAGATCTTCCTTGATTAAATCCCAGTAGGATCGAAAGAAAACGGTGGTGAAACCATCTGGCCCGGGAGCTTTGTCGAGCGGCAAGTCATCGATGGCCTTCTTGATTTCCTCCTCCGAGAAAGGCAACCCCAAATCATCGAGGTCCTCCATGGTTGGGTCAAGGACCTCCTAGTTGAAGTCAAGTGGTCGAGACTGCAGGGGTCCCAAGACCGAGGAGAAATGTTCAGAGATGTGTTGTTCCTTTACGGCATAAGAGACCACCCACCCTTCGTTTCGTTTGAGTCTCTGGATATAATTTTTTCTCCGCCTTGAGTTAACCTCAGATGAAAGAACTTGGTGTTTGCATCGCCCTCCCCGAATGTAGTGTAAGCCATCGTTGTCTCCTCTTTAATTCCTTCACCTCCAATGGACTAAGTGCATGTAAAAAAATAAGGAGACCGTGGGTTGAATCTTATTTCCGCGTGCATTTGAAAGATAGAAATACACTCTTTTATGGTTAAAAAAACACTCATTTATGCACATGTTTTTTTAAAGAAGATTTTATGCATATGTCTTACAGCGCACGAGAGTTAAAACGGAAAACAAAAAGAGAAACAAACGCAAATTAATCCCAAAAGGAGTATCTCGAGCTCAGCCGACGCAACCGCAGGATGGGTATTTCCGTGACGCCACCCGATACATACACGCGACGACCTACCGGAAACAAAATCTTTCGAAGAGAGTTGCCAAAAAAAAAAAAACTTTGGAAGAGAAAAAATAGATTAAATCCCCCGAAAATCCGCGATCGCGTCTCTTCTCGCCCCCGCCCGTTCCCCTCCTCCAATTCCCAATCCCTTCCTTCGCCTATCCGGCTGCTGCTGCTCGTACACGATCCAATCCGATTCGATTCGCTCAAGGTCTCCACCCCCGCATATACATCCGAATCCCGCTGTACTTCGCTTTGCCCGCTCCTCGTAAAAGCTGACCCCCCGCCGCCGCGCCGCCGGACTCGAGCGCCGGTGAATCTTTGCTGCTTCCTGCGAAGTTTTCTGGGCGGTTCCTGTGCCGAGACGAGCAGTTGTGGTGGATTTGTATCTGGTCTGCTCAGGTTTCACTCCGGCGGAGGTTGCAGGGACTCTGCTGAGGATTTAGGGTACCAGGGTTTCAAATTGGTGCGGTCCTGGTGAACCTTTGGCCGTGTGGTGGAGGCTTGGAAGCCACGATGCCGAGGAGCACGCGCCGCAGGTCCCGCAAGCACGGCCGGGAGGAGCGGGACAGGTCGGACTCCGACGAGGAACCGCGGCCACGGGAGCAGGAGGACAGGAAGGGCTCCGTTAGGGACTCCAAGGAGCACGAGAAGCGGCTGTCCTCGGGAGCGGCAAAGCTTCCCAATGCGGGCGAGGCATCTGGTTCGTCGGTGGAGGGGCAGAAGAAGCGGAAGAGCAGAGGGGAGCAGGAGACTGACACCAGGGATGATGAAAGGTGGAGTCGCGGCGGGGAAGATGATGAGAGGCTTAATTACCATGACTCGAAGAAGTCGAGGAATTCAGATGGTGATGTGAAGGGGAAGTCTGCAAGGAAGTCTAAGGAATATGATAGGTCTGACGAGGTTGGCAGGAGGAAGTCGGATAAAGGCACATTATTGGAGGAACATAATGCTGCCGAGCATCGCCGAGTAAAGGAGAGTGAGGCGGAGCTTGAGGAAGAGAGGTTGAAAGCAAGCAAGCAAGTGCCGGTGCTGAAGGAAGACAGTGTGAAGGATAGGAGTAGGGATCATGAGAAGGGGAATGAGGGCAGGCACGATGCATCATTGAATGCTATGCCAATAAACAAAGAGGTGAAAACACGGCATTTGGACAGCGATAAAGCAAGGGATAAGTGTAATGGAACTGGCGGTACGTATTCTTCAGACTACCTTTCATAGTTAAACTTGTTGAGAGGTATTTGCATTGAAATATCACTTGCTATATTGAGCAAAGCATCATATGGATTATGGAACACGAACACCTGTCAATTGCATAATTGTTGATGATATCGGTGACAATAGAAGGAGAAACTACAAATCATTTAAGTTACCAAACAAGAAACTGATATATTATATGACGTTATGACCATCTGAAGGTTTTGACTTGATTTCTTGCCTTAATTTTACTTATCGTAACATAACCTCCTATCATGATAGTTGACATCATTTGGTCATATCTGTTGCCTGTCTTACACTTCATTGCTATTGTTTTTGATATAGTAGCATTCAATAGCAGTTTTATGTAGGTAAGCCCTAGGGTAGTGAGATTTACCCTTAGTATTTGTTGTCTGTGCCTGCTATTCTACACGTGTATTTCCGCATGTTGTGGTCTTCACTTCAACCAGAAATCCCCATACTAGATGCAATCTGAAAATGCAGTTTTTATGATACTTCGCGAATTATTTGTGGCTCTGATTCTTTTGCTATCCTTTCCAATAGTATCTAACAGAAACTTAAAGATATGTTGGTACCTTGCATGTGGATTAAACTCATACAAGGAGAAATTTACTTGCACATTTACATGTGTCTTATCAAGTAGATAGTATACTCCTTAGAAAGGTGTAATCATGAAGATCCACGTCCCCTTCGATTTATAATCGAGTAATACCCTTATGGTTTAGCTTTAGTCAGCTCACCATATGATGAAACTTCCAGTATGTATGGATTTCAGGGGACGAAATTATAGACGTGGTTTCTTTCATTTTCACGAGAGAGATCTCATGAGATCATTGTTCCTCTTTGCAACTCCTAATATGAATGATTCAGATCATTCAAGTGCCCCCATTGATGAATTGCAGAAATCTGCTTAGTTCGAGACAGATCAGCGTATTGTCAGACAAATCATACCTGTATTGCGGAGCACATTCATAGGAAAGCGAACCTATCCAACCTAAGCATTATTAATGATGAACTTATTTGTGCACATATTCATTTGACTCGTCCATACCACTGTTTGGAACTTTTGATGGACATAGAATAAAGTTGACTTGATTTAATGGGTAGATAGCTTTAGGTCTTTGTGTATAATACGTAGAAGTGTGTGCCAATACAAGACCACATTGAAGTGCATTGTGTGCAGGTGCAGATGTGGGTGTATGTTGTGTGTGGCTGTGCGCCGGAGTCCATGAAGCATTAGACACTGTTCACACTTGATTGGAGAACCATGTACATCTGTGTTGATAGATAAATCATAAAACTAAAAACGTCTGAATGATTTGAGCGGGTGGGATGCTAGAGCTCCTGGAAAAATCCTTGTCCATCACTTCATTGATCTGTCTGTGTATGTTCTGTTGTTAATGCCCATAAGGACACAACCTACATCCTAGTTATATGTTATGGTTTAACTAACCCACAAAATCAAACAACTAGTATCATGGCTATAATCTTAGGACTGTAAAAAGGACCGCATTAATCAAAAAGAGAGGTATTGGCATGAGTTTGTTGTGAGTTGGACCTTCTAACAATTTTTCTATCTCTGAAGCATTTATGTTATCATTTCTTTTGATGATATCATATATTCTTATTGTTTTCATTTAATTAGCAGATCACCAACGTGAAGATGAGTTGCATGATGGAGAACTAGAAAAGAATGAGAGGCACAGGAGAACAAAGGATCAGTCTGTTGGGAAAGATGAGTCACAAGGTGGCAGCAGGGAAAGAATGCCTAGGGATGTTCGCACCAAAATTAATGGTAACGAGCAACAACACACAGATGAAAAATTAAAAGATGACATGCCTAGAGGTGTGGAAAAACGTAGAGAAGAAAAATATAAGGATGATAGGTCCAAAGTTCAGGATAGGCATAAAAATAACAAATACAAAGATGATAGGCATAAAGAAGAGGAAAGGCATAGAGATGAAAGGTACAAAGAGGAAAGGTCTAGACATGAAGATAGACATAGGGATGTAAAATACAAAGAGGAAAAATCTAAAGAGGAGGGCAGATATAAGGATGAAAGATACAAAGAGAAGCCCAGAAATGAAGAGAAACCTAGGAATGAAAGATCTGATGACAGCTCTAGGGAGAAACATCGAGATGATACTTATAGAAATCACAGGAATAAAGATAGTGGATCATGGGACGTGCGATCCTCAAAAGACAACACTAGAGACAGATCTCTGGAAAAGCACTACAAAGAGGAACTTAATTACTCAGAGAGCAGATACAATAAAAGTAGACTTCATGACAATGAGGATGATGCATCTGCTGCTGATCGTAGGAGCAGTAAGTATAGAGATGATAGCAAAGGGAAGAAACGGTCTTATGAAGAAAGCGTTCATAATGGCGATCTGGAACGCAGGAATGCAAAAGAATATCATAGAGATGCTACTACTAAACACAAGTCTGAGGTGGGTGAAGACCGAAGACGGGAATATGAGAAGGTCGATTCTCGGAGGAGAGATTTTGAGAGGAAGAGCCCTCCTAGATCCAGTACATATCATGTGAAGGAGCAAAGCAGGTAATTTGCTTTCCTGTTGTTGACCACATTCTTCGCTGCATCACATTGCACTTCATCAACCTTTTATTTGGGGAACACATCTTGGTATCTATCTTTGGGTTCGATTGTGGTTAAATTAATATATTAGTATGTAATACTTTTGTGGCTGAAGTTGATTGATTTAGCTACTTTATGTTGTCCTTTTTTTTGCAACTAGTTGGAAGAGAAATTACTACAATTCCAGTTCCGCTTTCTCTTTTTTCACATGTATTCGATGCCCTGTTTCTAACAGAGCTAAGAACTGTTAAGACTTAAGAGTGATGAAAACATAAAAGTATTTCTAGTAACTGTGGACACTTCTCGCAATCTGTTCCTGTATGTGATTTTGGTACTGAACTTCTAAGTTTCTTCTCTGTATTTTAAAAGGTTTTCTATTGGTCAAACTATAAGTTTTTGGAAGTTAGAAACTACATGGCTGTGATTGTCTGGGAATTTTAACAAATTATTATTTATTCCAGGCATTTCCCTAAACAAGAAGAATCCTCACCGAGGGAGTATGGTGCTGATCTTGGAAAACAGAGACGAACATCTGACTTTCAATCAGTTGAGGGTCTCAGTAAAACTGATGCAAATAGCAATGAATCCTCTCTTCCCTTGAAAGATGGTAGAAGTTCGAGATCTGATGGCCGACCAATTCATTTTAATGACAGACCTCCATCAGTGAGTGATCGGCAAGGTCCTATCCGGAACAATCAGCATAGTCTTGATGTTGTTGATAGCTCAGTGAAGAATGGTAATGCTAGACATCATGAGTTATTATTGAATTGTCGAGCTACCGAAAACTATCAAAGTGCATCACCAGGGCATCTCCATCTGGCACCTGATAGGTCTGAGATGGACACTCAAAGATCCTTTGATGATGATACTAGGAGCCAGGTTAGGGAGCGCCGATCAAGCAGCCGCTCTAGAAGAAGTGGTACTATTGATACTGCAAGAGGGCATGGTAACACTTGGAATAATCCCTCTTCATGGCCTTCACCAGTACCTAATGGTTTTGGTCCTTTCCAGCATGGGCCTCCAGCCCGTGGTTTTCACTCAGCTATCCACCAGTTCCCTCAATCTTGGATGCGACCACCTATGGATATGAATCATGCTGGGGTTCATTATCCTCTGCATGGACATCCTGAAACTTTTTCTCAATTTGCACAACCATTTCCATGGCACAATCCCGCAGAAGAACCATATCTCTCTCGATTGCCAGGTTGGGATGCAAACAGAAGCGTCTTTGAAGAATACTCAGACAGCTATGGCAGACAAGATTTGGGCAGGAATAAAGATCCTGGTTTTCAGCAGAAGTCAGAGTCAGAGGTGCCACTTCCATCTCATACTTCTGACAAGCCTTCATTAATTCAGTCCCCAGCTCAAAATCAAAGTGAGAGCTCGGAAGTCAAAACAGTTGATGAGAGCAGTGCTGAAAAAGCAGATGCACCTGCTCCAAAATATAGATCTGAGAGGACTGCTGGACCTTCTAATGTAGAAGTGGATTCTCTGTTTTGCTCTAACTATTTTAAGAGCCTTGACATTTCTACAAGCCTTGCTTCACCGGAGTTGTACAAAAAATGTATTACAATGGTGGGGGAGTTGGAATCAGCTCGTTCAAGTAAATTTAGCATGCATAAGTGCTTGAAGGTACTTAAATTATTTACATGTATAATTTACTGATTAAAATTGTTCCGTTCTATCAACATTAACCGTACTAACCTTTTTGTTCCCTTCACAGAATAATACAAACAAGCACGGACATCAAGCGCAAGGTTCTAAATACATGATAAAATCCATTTTTTCTGGGAAAACAACTTCCTTTTTTGAGGTACATTTCTCCGAGATTAAATACGGGCTATTTGGAAGATCAAGCCTTAAGAAAGCATTCATGATAGCATTCCACCAACGCATAGATGGCCATGTTTAATATTTGTCACGTCTGGTGGTCACCATGTTATTCATAGGACATTTTTCTTCATGTGATCTCATTTCTCCAAGATTAAATACCCCCCGGTCTCGTGTTAATTGACTCGGCTTTTTCTAGATATGCATGCATCTATTAAAATGTGTCTAGATAAATGCGTATCTAGACAAAAAAGCTGAGTCAATTAATTTGGGACGGATGGAATAATATTTTTTTTGGGAATATCCAGCTTTAAGAAGCATTCATGAAAGCATCCCACCAACACATAAATGGCTATGTTTAACATTTTTCACGTCTGATGGTCACCATGTTATTCAGGCTTCTTGAGTATGACATTTGTCTTCAAGTGATCCCCTGACAGAAACCTAATTCCTTGTACCTGTCTGTCATATGCTATATGGCTTCTAATGACCATTTTTGAAAGAGAGACGAGCTTTATTTAAATAAAGCTTCCAAGTGAAGGCCATATAAGCCACCTATGCTTTGTCTACAAATTGTCCATGAAATATGCGACAATGCTTATGCTGCATGTTTAATCCCGAAGCTAGACCGCCTAGAGCCATCAAACCTTAACTAGCTTTATTGATTATTGACCTGTATCTGAGCTCATAATCATGCTTATTTACTTTTGAGCCAAACATGTTAAAATTTGCACCAGACGCCGTACAGTACTAATGTTGCTGTAGGTCAAATAATTATTCAGTGCTGTAAAGAAGTATCTAGTTGTCAATGTCCATGAGATTAGTGGAACAATTATATTGCTTCTGGGAATTATTACGTCAGAACCTTCTTAATATTGTACGTATCAATTACTGATTTAATTTGGTTATAGCCCTCATCCATGAAGTACAGTAATCTTTGAATGCATTACTCCATGCTGGATCCCTGATTATTGATGTGGTTTAAATTCTACAGAATGCCATGGCGCTTTACAGTTCAAGCACCGGCTCTAGGAAGTCCAAAACTCTTGCATCATCTTCACAACCAGAAAGTGAAGAGATTAGTAAGGGGGCTTCTGTGGACATAGTGGTGGAAGGCAATGTTACTGTAGCTGAGGATCGGGCATTGCCTTGTACTGATATGTGCGATGAAGAACGCAAGAACGACCAGCCTCGTCATGGTGTGGATTCTAGCATCCCCGGTGAAGCTGGGTTGGCAAAAGATTGTGGCAATGCAGAAGACAAGGTAGGCTCAGATCTCGGGCACAAAAGCCTCGGCATCAACCATAGCGAGGGTCATGCTTCTGACGCCGAGGAGCTGCAAGTTCAGGGCAGTGTTGAGGGGCAGCTCCCTCATGATGCCAAACCCTTGCAACCTTGTTGCAATCCGAAAGAGGAGGTTTCTGGCATCATTTCTGATGCTACTACATTTGCCTCTGGTTCCCAGTCGTGCGAGGATGTCATGCCAGGTTGTAGGGTTAATTTAAAACGGATACCTTGCTCTCCTGGGAGTACTTAAAACAACTAAATTCCATTCATTGTCCCAATTAGTAGTACTCCCTCCGACTAGAAATAAGTGACTTGGCTTTACTTAAATTTGCATGCATCTACGGACTAAAACGTGTCTAGATACATATGAATTTAGACAAAACCAAGTCACTTATTTTTGGACGTAAGAGGGGTATATCCCATTTCCTGTGGCTGCCCCATGCATTTGTTTCTAAGTGCCACTTTCCCCCCATCATTTGGTGTTTCTCGTGGTGAATGGCAGCACTCTCCAGTGTGCTCCCTGTTCTGCAGCAGTGTGTGTGTGTGTGCGCGTGTGCGTGTGGCAGTTCAAATGCGATCAATAATACAAATTGTCTTCTCCATCTCGTGATTTTCTTTTAGAATTTTTCAACCTGGGACCAGCAAAAGCTAATCTACTTTTGGGAGCGTCCACTAATCAGATGGATTTATCAATGCTCAGCTTTTTTGTTCTTCCATTCTTTCTTCCGAACTACTCCCTCGTATTAAATTATAAGATGTTTTTGATAGGCTAAATTTAGCAGAGGGAGTAGAATCTATATGGACAAAGTTATCAGGGATAAGTTCTGGAGTAAAAGAACAGGGCCGGTCTTTTTTATTTTTTAGATTGGGTCTTTTTCATGCGTATCTGGCTCAAGTTGCGAACATATACTCACAAAACTCTAATCGGGGCATTCAGATGACATGAGTGCCAAGCGAAAACCAAATAAGGAATTAGGGACTGTAAATTCAAGTTAAAATTTTGAATCCAGTTTTGTAAAATGGGTGCTTCGTCACATGGCCATGGACACCGTTTGCTCTAGTGTTAGTGAGGTTCATGCATCACGGACCAAATGTAAGATCACTGAGGCACTACTTCAGGTTAATTAGGTTAATTCTGATACAGTCGCAAGGCAGCAAGCTCTCGACACAAGCATGGCAACAACAAAACGCAGCAAGTTCTCAATCGGACAGAGTAACAACACAAATGTCAGATGCAGTGATAAGTAATGATGCATAGCTTGGAGTAGTAATTTGCGTGCACCCATAATTTTATAGCTGATGGCCCGAATTAACATAAAATCATCTCTGCTGAATACCTGATACATCTAGGAATTTTCTCCAACTTCCCTTCTCAGATACATGACTCAAACAGCAGAACTGACGAACCAGAGCAGAGCACAGAGAAGTACAGTAGCAGAAGGAGTGACATCTTAGGTATACAACGCGCCCACCTCGGCCCGGCCGGAGACCCTCGCCGCGGCCTTCACCGGATCGACGCCGAGTTCCGCCGCCACGCGCCGCATGACCCCCAAGTCGGAGGGCCTGGCGGCGGCCGGCCAAGTGACCACCATGCTCGCGGCCTTCCCGCGGATCTCGCACTCCGTCATCACGGCCGCGCCGAGCCCGTCCAACACGCTCCCGGGAGGCGCCAGCGCCGCGACGCCCTTGGCCGCGCCGACGCCCCCTTGCCGACGGGCCGCGCTGGTCTCCAGCTTCCCCTCCACCGGCTCGTCCGCGGCGAGCCTGCCCCTGTACGCCCCGCTCCGGACCGCGTCGAGGACCAGGACCTCCTCCGGCTGGAGCGCGGAGATGAGGCTCCTGGCGGCGGCGCGCGCGCGGTGGGCGGGGACGGCGCCGTGGGCCGCGGCGAGGAGGGCGCCGGAGGACGGGTGGAGGTAGACGCAGATGGGCGCGTGGGACTGCTGCTGCAGGGGGAGGTCGGGCAGGAGGAGCGAGGCATGGAGCGGAGGCGGCGGGGATGGGAGGAGGGCGAGGGAGGTGGGGGAGATGAGGACGACGAGGAGGCGCGGCGCGGGGCTAGGGTTGGGGTTGGGTGAGATGACGAAGATTGGGGTGGGCTGCGGCGGGGGAGCGGCGAAGTTGTCGAGGTCGTCGGGGGAGAAGCGGGACGGCGGCGGCGCGTCCGTGACAACGTCGTCCATGGCTGCGATGCGATCGGGGCCGGCCTGGTGGGGGTTTGTGGACACGGTGGGGGACGATTTGCTGCTATCTATGGGCCTGGTGCGTCAAGGGGTTTTCTTTCTTGAGCTTCAGGTAAACTTTTGCAGTAGGAACCATATAGCCAGCGGCTACAAAGAGAGTGGTGTTTTTCCTCCCGGAGTTCGAGTGATCTTGATATTTTCAGAATTTTTAGAGATGTAAAACGGAACTTTTTGAATTTTTTCTTAAAATAGGACTACTATTGCTCGTGTGTCAAAAAGGACTTATCGGCAGCTACTTCGTTAGTTGTATGTGTGTCATGCTTTTTGAGCACGACGCTCCCAACCTACAGGTTTCATGACCGAAATGACGGAACAAGAGTTCAAGTTGTCCAACAAAAGAAATAAGAAAATCTCTTTCAAATAAATAAACAAACTTCCTATAAGAGCATGAGGAAGGATGACATGTACCCACTTGGGCCATTTCCCTCCACACAGAGGTGTATTGGCATTCCAATATCAGTATGTGAAGTTCCAGATGTATCAACCGTTGACTGAGATTCGTATCCAGCGACTTCTTGAGAGAGGATATCGTATCTAACGACTCATGTGATTCTTGAAATATGAGTTAAAAGTAAACCCTAGTCAGCAATGGTAGGCGAGCAGTTTGTGCAGGAAAACGGTGTTCTATGCTAAATTTTGGTGTGTATATTGGGAACACATATGTTTGCTTGTCTACCAAGTTTGGTGTTGATCTTCTCTATGGTTTAATAGCAGTTGGCTGATTACCGGAGAGGACAGAAACGGTGGTATCTCTGTTTTGCTAGAATCTTGCCTCTTGCAGTTGTTGTTGTTACCGATTGACAACTTGTTGAGTGTATTGTACATCTCTAGATGTTTTAGAGAAAACTGTGTACCTAGGTTTTTCATAGTGGTACTTGTGTGGACTGGTTCCGTGGTTTTTTCTCCTTAAGTTGAGGGGTTTTTTCCACATAAATCCTTGTGTCACTTGTACATATGCTCGTTGTTTTATTTTCCGTTGCATATTTGTCGGTTGAAGCTATCCTCGAAGTTCATTGCGGGCCTGTAGGGTTGTGTACTCCTCCGCTAGAGCCGAGGTTCAGTTTGTATTCAGTTTCAGAGCAAGATTTCTTTTGGGATGAGTGCATTTGCTTGTAGTGAAAGATAAGAGTGAATAGCAACAAAAAGATTTTTTTAATGGTACAAATCATCAAGCTCAGAAGATTAAGATGAATGACTTGTTATAGGTGAAGAAATGATGGTAGTCAGTGTTCTCTAGTGAGATGCACAATGACATGAAGCAAGATCAGTAGGAGGTACTTCATCTCGAAGCTTCTGGGTTCATCCGTTAATAGGTGGATAATAATATTTTGAACCATACCATTGATGAGACACATGCACAAACCTTATGATAGAAACTGGAAGAGTTGTATGCCCGCAAAAAAGGTACCAACAAGACGTTCTTGATCAAAAAATTGATGTGTTTGAGGTACAAGGATGACACTCCAATTGCTTATCATGTAAATGAATTTTAGAGCATTATAAATAAGCTATCTTTAATGAGAATCACATTTGAAGATAAAGTGAGAGCTCTGCTGCTACTTGGCTCATTACCGAACATTTGGGAGACATTCAAAGTCACCGTGTGCAATTCAACACCTAATGGAGTTGTCACTTGGAACCTTGTGAAGACCAAAGTACTAAATAAAAAGTCTAGAATAATTAATGATAAGAACGGTTCTTTCTCATATTATGAAATCGCGTCACAGGGAATAAGCAAGAGTAGATTTCCGAGTAAGGAAGGGGAAAGAAATATAAGCAAATCAAAAGGCAAAAATAAGCATACTGATTATTTGTGCCATCACTGTCATCAGAAGGGCCACATCAACCATTGTGAACAATGGAAGAAAGACAAAAACAACAAAAAGGAAGTTCAGAAATAAATAGGCAATGATAGTGACACGAAGGGGAGACGGATTACTAAAGCTTGGGAGATTATGTTTATCATGCATGAAGAACATAATGACAACATTTGTCGCCCTTGCTGATCGACACCCTTTTGTCTAATTCTCACCCACACCATGGGTGCCTTGAGATACATGAGGAAGGTTGTGAAGCGTTCATTTCTCTGCTGGTAATAACGGTCTCTGAATTAATTTCCATACTTCCCATGGCCCAAATTTATTGTCGCGGATTTAGAAAAAATGTTGCCTAAATTTTGTAGGTTCAATGTACATGCTATAACTAATTTAGAACAGAGGTAGTATTATATTACGCTGCTCTTCCTCTTCCTCTTTCTCTCTCCTCTTCCTCTCCAAGCATTTGTCTCCTCACTCTCTTCTTCAGTTTTTGTGCTTGTTTTCTATAACAAATGGCCTCTTCATCTTCAGCACTACTAGCATCACTATCTACTTCATGACCATCATCATAGTCACTATCTGAAGTGTCTTCACCATCTTTTCCTTCATGCATCTCTTTTATCTCCTTTCCATTTTCCTGCATTGTTGCCCTCACAGGTGGAAATTTTATTGCTACTTTTCCCTACATTGGGTGTTGCTCATGGTGCTCTTGCTGTTGTGGGTGCTGCTCATGCTCAAGCTGCTGTTGGTGCTGCTCTTGCTGCCAAATTGGGTGCTACTCCTGCTGCTCTTTATGCTTCTCTTGATGGTGCTCAAGCTGCTGTTGGTGCTGCTCTTGCTGCTGTGGGTGTTGCTCATGCTCAAGGTGCTGTTGGTGATGCCCTTGCTACTGTGGGTTCTGCTCATGCTCAAGTTGTTGTTGGTGTTGCTCTTGCTGCTGTGGGTTCTGCTCATGCTCAAGCTGATGTTGCTGTTCTAGATCAACTACATGCTGCCATGTTCTACTTCGTAATCAACTGCAAATTCTTCCTCCTCTTTGTCTAAACTATCGTACTCTGAGTGGCATAAAAATATCTCAACAAAACATCAACTTTTCTTTTCACATACCTAGACATTTTCATCACCATGTTATCGTCATCAAGACTGCACATGATATTTTTCCCATTCTCAACTACTCTCCAAGCCAGCATTGTGTCCACCAATTCTTCACCCGAAAGCACCAAAAATTCAGCCAAGTGACTCTTTAAATGTTCTAGGGAGAGCTTTTCAGTAAATACAGTTGAACCGCAACTCCTTTCCCTGACGTACTGCCATCCTTTATCAATGTATTCCAACCTCCCACGATAATGGAAACAAACACACAATGAATCCATCCTATAAAAAAGTGAATCTTTGACAATCAGCAAACTCAACATGGTCCAAACTTACTATTATGCACTAAACTGAGCATGCGAGTATGCACAAAAGTGAACTTTTCAGAGGTAGTAACCGAATCTACTGTCGAAACTGAATTTTTTGAATTCTAAAAACCCAATTTTTGATATGTACAGGTTTGGATCAGATTAGTACAATGCAAGGTTACATGATCTGACCTGCTCTTCGATGCGCTACTGCAGTCCCCAGTGGATGCCACTGATCAACCGTTGTCCTTGACTACTTGGTAACCGTCATCGCCTATGCTCTATGGTCGTTAACACAAGAGAGGTGAGAATAGAGGACAGAGGGGAACATAGGAGTGGTGAGAACCGAGGGGAACAGAGGGTGCAGAGCTAGCAAAGGTGAGACCTGTGGTGGCCGTCACGAGAGAAGAGGATGACCTCGCATCCACCCTCGCGAGAGAAGAGGACTAGTGGTGCTCAATCAGCGGCGCTTCTAGCGTGCGCTCGTGCCCTCGCGAGAGAAGAAGGAAAGGGTCCAGCCGGACCATGTGTCGAACGGGTCTGGCGTGACCATCTGCCGATCAGGTCCAATCAATACTTAGGGGGGTATTTTTTCTAGAGTCCAACGTGTCCAAACCGGTGTCCACCATGTCTAATACAACTCTCAAATCCACTGTCAATCCCACTGGGGGGGGGGGGGGGTTATATTGCCTAGTTTTGGATAGTTGTGGGGGTAATTTGCACCACTTAATACGTAGGGGGGGTTAGTAGACCAAACCCAAAACTTGTGGGGGTGATAAGGACTTATTTCCTCCGGTAATCTACAACGGTTGGCGGCAGTGAGATCCAACCTGATGGAGCATAGTGTAAGTTATTGATAGTTGTTATCGATCCTCTACCCTCTATTGATCAGAAGTTAATTTGGGAATATTTCTCTCTGTTAGATTTGCTACTGCGGCCAGAGATCTCATCGATGTCAAAAAACGCTGGCGAGAAAGCTGGCCGCAGGTTCCTCCAATGCAACTACACACCGCCGATGTGCGAGTACATCTTATGGATCGATCCTCCAAACAGCCAAGCCGATGGCGCCATCAGTGGCCGTGATGACAACAACGGCGATATGAAACTTCCGTCTCAGGCCAATATCGAGTACAAAGCTGATGAAAATCTAATGGCCTAGTGGCGCAGGAGGAAATTTCATCGGTATACTGATATGCAATTTTCTATTAAGGGTTTAATAAATATATTTGATCACCGCTTTCATTAAATCTTGTTGTTTGTTTACTTTACTATTTATGTTGTCAATTACGACAGAGTCAGACTCTTTTAACCATCTAACTAGCCCGCTATGGTCAATAGGCTATTAAGCAAGTCAGGCCCATGATACAAACCCTATATCTATATAATACAGGAAAAACTAACTTCTATTCATGCCACCACACTCCCTCTCTGCTAAGTGCTCACCCTAGATCTCCTTCCACTCTCTCCACGACTAGCACAAGATCCCGGAACCATCTATCTCCATGAAAATATTACGGTGTTAAGGTCAGCGGCATGCTGATGATCCACCACCAGGCGGCGTCCTGTGCGTCGTGCTGATCCACCGCATGGAAGGTGTTGACATCCAGCGACGAGGTCGTCTGCGTGAAAGTTAGTGCTCAGGTCATCGGAAAGCATATGGCGCGCTCCACATCCACCGCCGTCCAGATACACTGCCGTCCAGATACACCGTCATCCAAATCCACCGTCGTCCAGATCCACCAGCTTGTAGAATCTCGTGCAGAATAGGGAGAAGCTCAATTTTAGATTTTAGTTTTCCCTTTTCTTTTCCTTTTTAGTATTTCTTTTGCTTTTTTCGTTATTTTAGAGGGGCTCAAGATATTTTGTAACGGAAATATAATTATATCTTAATTTTGGCAATTTTCGATTTGTCAAATCGTAAATAATGGATTATTAGCAACCTATAAATCCGTCAAATAATTCACGGTTACAGGACAATAAAGTTCCGCCGTCTTCCATAATGTAACGTGGCGTATCCTCTTCGGCGCCGCGGAAGCGCTGGTTCGGCGGATCATGCTGTGTCGCGCAAAAAAAAAATTGCCGTTCGTGAATCCCGACGCAGTTATCCCTGTCGCCTTTTTTTGCCGCGCTAGCGCGAGCACGACGACTAAGGTTGTGTCTCGGCGTCTATAGACGACAGCGCCCGAACGCCGTGTTGTAGTGAATTATAATTCGTTTACCCATCAATGCTCGGTATCCGGAAACGTTCAATTAGGGTGCATAGTTTCCATTTCACTTCTAATTCACAAGTCAGGTTTTGAGAAAAAAACGTTTGAATTAAATGACTTAAGTACTCAAACAAACATTTCAAACTCAAGTCCCCAAACACATATATCCAGCACTGATAGAAGGTTCAGTTTGCCAAATAGACAAAGCCAGCGTGGGAAACAGACACAACTACACAACCACATGTCCACGCCATACTGAAAAACACACTGAATCTGACAATGATTGTAGCTTCCATTGAGAAATGTTTTATTTTCAGTCGACTGTGATTTAGGCAGAACCTTGTACCTTTTTCTACAGACTCCTAAAGAAAACGGAAGGTTGCGTACCTTCTTAGGTATAGCCACCATTTTCCTACTAACCATGCAAATTAGATCTTCCATCAGGAAATTCCCTTTTGCTACACTCGTGGAGAATAGTTTCCAGAAACGACTTAAGTATAACTTGTCACAAATAGGTCCATCTCAAACCAGATAAGTTGTGTCTTAGCAACAAGAAATAGCAAGCTACCTAAATTTACAGCTTAGGAGGGTTAATAAATAAAAGGTTTACTAGTGGAGGAAATAGATATCCAGTCACATGGAAGCATCGAGGGGCTGTGATGTATCATGTCGGTGGACTTTTCAATGCTCCGCTTCAACAAGCCTCTTAGGTCTTCACCGTAGTCTCGACACAGTTAGGAAAAGTGCTCCGCCATAAACCTTGGGTCATCAAAGCACTAAAAATACACAAGTAATCAATCTAAGTAACCAAAATCATTTTGCTGAAATGGTACCAGGTACTGACGCCATATATGCCGTTACCTTGAATTGATATCTTAGCCGTTCCTCCTCGTCTTCAACCTGTAGATGAGGGGAGGCAGTAGTTAACAATAAAGAATAGAACTATGGAAACACTCAGCTAGAAAACAAATTCACTGTACGCTTTCAACTCTTCGCTCTATATGATATCCACCCAAAGAGGGCATATACTCATGAACGAGTCCACGGCAATATGCATCGGCTTTGTTTGGGTGCTTCATATCAACTGCTCCATTATTCTGACAACCATAGCAGCGACCTTCATAAAAAAGAGAGGGGTGATTATCACTTGACTTACACATAATGAAAGAGGTGAAGTCAATAGGCTGATGTGAAAGGAGAAGGGATGAAAGATGCATCATGTTTACACGTGTGCGATAAAAGAAGATTTGAGAGGCCGCCACAGGCATTTAAACTAGTCATTAAGTAAAATAGGGACTTCAGAGGGAATACCATCATCATGAGGTCTAAGAATGGAGAAACACCTGGCCACCATTTCTGCATCCTCTCCTTGCGTACATTTGACTTCAGCGAAGAAAGAATCCACAACTCCTTTAGTCTTTGCAGTGAAATTGAAATGATGGTACAAATCACCCTCAGAGAAGAAGAATTGTTCATGCTGGATATCCTTGAGCTGAAGTGCAAGATCCTAAATCACGAATAATGGATCAGAACAGCAATCATTACATGAGTAAGACAACAAGACATAGTACGAAGAAAGGGCAGGAGGGGAGAGAGCAAACCCCCGAAAGATTGTGATCGTCGTTGTACTGGTCCACTAAAGCACGAACCAATAGGTCGATTTCATCAAGGGTTTCGTCTAGCGGCTCCAAACATTTCTTCCTGGTGCCATCAGGAAAGTAGAGAGCTTTCCGCACAGCACGCTCCCTTATGGAAAGCTTGTCTAGTGAGTCCTTGGACCTGGTTTAGATTAAAGCATTGCATATCATTAGTTGACTGTATGTATGTTCTGGGAATATTATGTTTGAACCAAAGCCATACATTTTGGGATCCGTGAGGTTAAGAAGGTGGCGATCGATAGCGTCGTCAGCTTCCTGTAAGCTCTTGAAAGGCCCGTCCAGACTTGGATATGTATGGAAAGATCCCAGGCGACCGGTCCTGATGTAAAATGTGAAGTACCAATCAGGAGGTTTCCGGACCAAAATGGGCGAGGAGGTGGCGGCGACAGGCGATTCCTCCAGTGTTGCATTGCCCAGCAACTTGTCCCGGTACGAGACAGCAGGTTGTGAAGATGAAGGCAAAGCCACATGGTCTTGACACCTGAATTATGTGGAAAAGTTAAGCAGGCTTGATGATTAGAATTATTAAGAGCAATCTACCTTTATCCTGTAAAGTTGAATGGAGATGGAGTACATATAATCCTCGTGCTATGGACAGATGATGAGGAAACGAACACTTTTTTTATAATCAGAATGAAATACAAGTACACGTATATTGGATGTATATAACGGAGAACTATCCCTTCCCTAGCCCAACAGATAAGCAGAAGAGAAACAACAATTCGACCCGACTACGATGAGAAATAGAGAACTGAAAGAGAGAGTCGACATACGGGACAGGTTCGGCGCCAGGGCGTGAGGAGGGAGGGCCGGTGTGACCGCCAGCGCTACCACGGGAGGGTTGATTGCGGTAGGGATCATGGTCGGCACGGCCGGACGGGACGGCGGGAGGAGGGGACGGGACGGGAAGGACCATACGTTCGCCCGTAGCACAGGTCTTCGTCGTTTCATCCACCTCCCGAGGTTCCAGAGCCACGGGTAGCCTACCACGGTCTCCGCCATGGCCGCTTCCTCTTCTGCGTGTTGGCATGCCGGACGACAACGACGAGTCGACGAGGTTTAGGGGAAAGGAGAAGTTTGCGAACACGGGTATTCGCGCCGCCGCCTTTAGACGCACGCGACAGTACAACTACAAGCGACGGGTGTCGCCGTGTTCGATCCAGCTCCTAATCGAACGTTGAACGAAATTTATTTGTTTTTATTATTTTCTGTTGCTAGTATTGAAGTCGGTCTCAGAATCCAATTAGTAGACGACTACTCCCTCCGTTTCCAAAACTAAAATATAAGATGTTTTAACTTTGTGAAAGGAGTGTATCTAGATCCCTTTTAATGTATAGGTTCACTTTAAATCTTGATAAACCTGCACACTAAAAAAAATCTAGATACACTCCTTTTATAAAACTAAAACATTTTATATTTTGAAAAGGAGGGAGTAGTAAATACTCCCCTGGATTCCAAAATGGACGTGACTACAAAGTGGTCAGCCACTTTTTAGTCTTAGGGTGTGGTCAGTTTCGACCAGCTAACCTTTTCGTTCTGAAAACCAAATCAAAATTAAAACTTCCATTAAATGGCATGCATGTCAAACCACCGCACGCACAGAAGTCACGTGCGCCAACAACTGTGGCGCACCAATCGCCTGGCTGGTCTAGCGTCCTGCTGAGTCCAGACAAAAAGCAACTATTGTCCCTTCCCCCATCCTCCGAAAAGTAACCAACGCCTCTAGCACCGCCATGAAAACACCAGTTCCAACGATACAGAAAACTCACAGGAAAACCATAAAGTAACAAGCTGTTCCATCCAAAGATCAATATTGCTGGAGCAAAAAGAAACTTCAAGCCTGCTACCTAGGCTCCCCAAACAAACAGAAATCACTCTTTTTTCTGTCTAAATCCTAAATATGATACTTGCTCAGTTACTTTCTCTCAATTTTGTATTACAAAGCGGTAGAAGTAAAATTGTAGGAGCATACACCCTAGTAATCAAGTTGGCAGAATAAACTTATTGAAAAGTAACTTACTGAAATGCTGATTCATTATGGATCAAGATAGTAGAACACACCGATGGAAAAGTAACTTAGTGAAAAATTTGATTAACAATAGAAAAAATATGGCAAAAAATACTAATGCAAAAGTAACCTTGTCTGCAACAACTTGCTTATATACTGATTTACAATAGAACTAGCACTGGTTGAAAAGTAACTAGCTAGAAAATACCGATTGATAATGGAAGAATATGGCGGAATTACTGATGGAAAAGTAATTTGATATGTAAGAAGTACAACATATGGAAAAGTAACTTCGATCATTTGATCCCAAGAAACTGCGGAACCCATTGAGTGATATTATGTGCCTATAGGACACTTGTACAACCTGGCAATTTTCACTGGCGATGCCCGATTGAATTTTTCTGCTGTAATCAAGAAAAGGCGGCGAGAAAGTATTATGTTACACACAAAAAATATACGGGACAGCTTATGATGGAAGTAAAATAGAAAAAGCACACATCATGTCTACCTTTCTCTTGATATTTTTCTAGCTTTCATGCAGTAGATGGTCTTCCGCTGGGTGTGGGGTTGGCTCTTGCGTCTTGTACAATATTTTCCGTAGTCTCTTAAACTTTAGATGCCCAAATTTTGGTGTCTTAACACACTTATGCAACATGAAAATAATTGCATTTACCACATCTCATAATATACCACATGTTGTTAAAAAGAAGCATGTAGCTAAGATAAAAAATAAAATAGACATACAAGTGACATCATAATGGTCATTCCTGTTTGGTTATATGTAAATCGAGCCAATGTATTCCCTATTAAAAGGAAATATAAACACAAACTTAGATTCAAGAACCCCTATTTATGTGAAATGTGGTAAGACAAACACATAATTCCTATGCTGACAACAACCATAAGATATGACTTGAAAAAAAGTTACATGTGGTAACTGATATATCCTAGCACCACTAAAACAGGGATAGGACATCCATATAATAACATGGAACGGAAAACAACTATATACAAAAATGATGTGCATATAGGGTACAATCTAATATACATCTACATACAAGCTAATATACATACAGATATACATGAAAAATAAATTATCTCTACCTAGTTTCTAATATACATTTATATACAATCTAATATGTATCAAGATAAAGCTAAATGTTCATCCAGGTAAACAAGAAAGTGAAGCATACATCGCACTAGTAGCTAATAAACATCTAGATATAAACTAATATAAATCTATAAAAAAAAGCTAATGTACATGTAGATATATACTAATATACATCTATATATACTAAAACAATAGACATCTATATACAAAAGCTAATGTACATCTAGATATATACTAATATACATCTAGATATAAACTAATGTACTTCTAGGTATGAGCTAATGTACATCTAGGTATGAGCTAATGTACATCGAACTATAAAATAATATACACCTAGATATAGACTAAGAAAAATAAACATCTATATATGAGGTAATATACATCCACCTATAAACTAATATACATCTAGACGTAGACTAGAAAATTAGACATCTAGATATAAAGCTAATGTACATCCAACTAGGCACTAAAACATGATAGCACAAGTAGAAGGACTCTGAGTAAGGCTAGGCGGTGGCTAAAGCATGAACTGAAGATCTAACAATTAACATCATTTTATAGACTGTAAGAAGGGTAGTAGCGCCCTTGGGAGATGAAGGAAACTAGCTGGAAACTCCATGTAGCCGTGGTGGCTCCGAAAATACTTTGCAAGCACATGCTTCTACTTCTAGCATGCACACAGTTTTTATCCGAAGCAAACATAAATTGCAACCACTCACCGCCCAGTATGTCCTCCACCACCACTCACCAACACTAATATACATGCATTGTTCATTTGAAATTACTAAGAACAAGTTTGGAGTTCAGCTACATAATACATATGAAAAATTACTAATATACATCCAAATTACCGAGAACAGGTTCAAAAATCTGATTGTTCCGAGTTCATACACGTTGGAAATCTATAAGTACAACTCAAATGGCAAACTAATCTGGTGTTTAGGAGGATGCGGAAAAGATAGCAGCATACAAACACCACCAACTAATTCTAAAATCAGAAATCAAATAACACCCATGTCGTTGCAGTATAAGTTAGTGTTGCTCCCCTAGTGTGAAATTAAACAAGAACACTGATAGAGTTCTGTATGCACTTACCTCATATTTGCAAAAAACAATCTTCTATGTCAACGGTGAATAGCTCAAACCGTGTTTCTTCATGCGATGTGCGAATTGATTTGATCCTGTGTGGACACAAAGAAAAAGGATAAAAAATTAGAGCATAATCAGGTACAACGGATAGAGGATTGGGATGTAAAATCTTGATGTGTTTGGGTACAACCCCGTGGCCAATGCAGCGGTAGAACGAGCATCAAATTCAACCGAAAACATCCCCACAGATCCGCCACAACACACCGGGCACACACATAGACATGCAAAAAATGTACACTACAGTCTAAAAGCGACGGTTTTAGATGGAAAACACGCCGCCTGTAGTCGTCAAGTAATGTGAGCCCCTGGATCTCGACTAGCATTGTGGCTACAGAGCAAGAGTGATGGATGCAAGCGATTAAAATGCTCCTGTCCCATGGGAGCTCACCCCAATCTCCCACGACGGCACAACATGCGGATTGGTGGAAACCTGCATGGCAATGAGCGTCAATGGAGGTATTTTTTTCTACGCAGCAATGTGCGACCACGTCAATGGAGGTCGCCCGTTGATCACTAACCTGTTGCTTCAAATATGACACACCAGGGTAGACAGTGCTATAAACTGGATCGAAGTACCTCTGTCATTGAACAAAAAATGTTTAGACAACATTCCTGTGCACAAAATTGCAGCGGACCTAAATGGCCATGGCACCATACATCTGTATGCAAAAAGCATCAATCGAGTCCAACAAAAATTGCACAAAGACGGAGGACATCTAGATTAGCTAGATAACAGAGGAGAAAATGGTGATATGCTGCGAGTATTTGGCCACTAACCTTCCACGATGCATAGCAATGTAAACTATCGGCCCAGAATTACCTACAAAAATCTACGAATCTCAGAACCATGAAAACAACAAGCACAAAATCAGATGAACAACGTTCCATGGGTTGGAGTATGCGATTCCACTTTCTATGTCCTTGAGACGATAAGCGCCACCTAGGATTACTTCAGTGACCACGTAGGGTCCTTCCCAGGGGGATTCGAACTTGAGGTGCCCCTCTGCTTCAGTTGTAGGACGAAGTCAACTCCGATCAAGGACCTTGGATGCAACCATCGGCTATGGTAGTTGTTGAGGCTCTATTGGTAGATCGTTGATCTCTCTGTCGCGATTTCACGTGCTTCTTCGAGGAGGTCGATGGAGTCCTCGAGTGCGACCGTTTATTCGACCTCGCTGTAGGCGACAACCCTGTGGGCTTTGTAGCGTAGTCTGCGGGTAGTACCGCTTCAGCACCATGCACCATGAAGAACGGCGTGTAGCCCATGGCGTTGTTCGGCATTGTGCGTAGGCTCCACAATACGGAGGGTAGCTCCTCAGCCCAACAACCAGTTGCCCATTCGAGTGGGCTAAGGAGTCTCTTCTTAATGTCGTTGCAAACAAGGATGTTGGCCTTTTCGACTTGATCGTTGGTCTAGGGATGTACCATAGAGGTGTAGCTGATGTTGATTGATACGTCGTAAACGTATCTATAATTTTTGATGCTCCATGCTTGTTTTATATCAACTTTTTTATGTTTTGTTCACACTTTGAGGTATTTTTATAAATTTTCTGGAACTAAGCTATTGACAAGATGCCACAGTGCCAGTTGCCTGTTTTCTGCTATTTTTGGTTTCAGAAAAGCTAGTAAAGATATATTCTTGGAATTGGACGAAACAAAGCCTGAAGTTCCTATTTTTTCCGACACGACACGGAGTCCAAAGGGGAGACGGAGGGGAGCCAGGACACAGGCACACCCTAGGGTGGCGCGGATTACCCTGGCTGCGCCACCAGGTGGTGTGGCCACCCTGGCCCATCTCTGGCATCGCCTCTTCGCCTATATATTCCCCCTGGAACGAAAACCCTAAGTACCAGATCAGAATTCCACGAAAAGTTCCACAGCGCCGCCGCCACCGAAGAGGAGATTTGGGGGGACAGAAGTCTCTATTCCGGCACTCTACCGGGATGGGGAAGTGCCCCCGGAGCCATCTCCATCGACTCCACCGCCATCTCCATTATCGTTGCTGACTCCCATGATAAGGAGGGAGTAGTTCTCTCGAGGCTAAGGGCTCTACAAGTAGCTATGTGTTCATCTCTCTCTATGCGTTATCTTATTGAGGAGAATATCATTTTGCTACCCGAAAGTTGGGGTGTCCAGGCAACGCGGTACCCAAGTTCCATGAAATCATCCGGGATGACTACAGTTGGTGTGCCAAATACTCAGAGGGTCTTTTTCGGCACGAATTCAACTTTACGTTTCAATACAAAAAATCAGGCTAATGGCCGTCAAGTTGGGTCCCCCTGTCAGTTCTCGCCGTTATGTCGCTCCGGTCGCTCCCATCGCTTAGGTGTCAATTAGGCTTGCAGTGTTGGCGCCTGCATCCATTACGCGTCTTCTTCTTCCCCGGAACAGCAATCTGTGGGGCGTCGCAGCCATGGCGCGGAGCTGGGACGTGGACGAACCTGCTCGGCCCAGATCTCCTCCCTGTAGGCTTGCAGCGTTGGCGCCTGCATCCATTACACGTCTTCTTCCCCGGAGCGGCAATCTGTGGTCGCGGCCATAGCGTAGAGCTGGGACGTGATGAAGCTGCTCGGCCCTGCTCTCCTCCCCATCCCGAGTTGGAGCTCGCCCTGACCATGGACGCACCCATGGCACGGTGCGGGGACGAGAATTGGTTCCCGGTGAGATCTATCACCTTGTCGACCATGCTCGGTTCTGTTTTCCTCCTCTAGAATTCGAGCTCGCCGTCGCCGTGGTTGCACTCGCACCAATTCTGCCACCTCTGCCGAGGTCTCTGTGGTAGCTCAAGTTCTGGGGCTCTCCAAGTTCTGCCATGTTGGGCCTGTAAGTGTTGTTATATGTTAAACTAGCAAATCTCTTTTGTTCAAATCTCTTGGGCTATACCAACTTCATTGTGTTTAATTATGAAATACAAAATATAAATGATTTCTCTCAATTTCTCGCATAGAAAAATGCACAGCTAATTTCATATTCTCGCATGAACTGGCCCCACTTGTTGAACAGGCGGCACTGCCACGATCTCCACGTAACCATGGTGAGTTCTCGAACCGAAAGTTGCAGTTACCATGTTTCTTCTGCAGTCATTCCTCTTCCTCAGTCATTCCTCTGTAGTTTTTCCTAGGCGCTTCTTCTTCCTCTGTTCTAGAACCGTCGGTTCATCTTCTTCTTCCTCTCGCAGGCAGTTCCTTGCAGGCATTTCCTTTCACCCATTTCCTTGCAGGCATGGACGATGGGAAACGCACAATAGAGACGCACTTGGTCCCTTCCCATGGCACCACGACTTTGACAGTGGTGTACACAAGTGATGAAGCGACTGTGGAGACAACTCTCGCCAGGTTTGAGCAATTGCTTGAGAAAGAGAAGCACAAGTTTGTGGGGGCTAGACTTGGAGTACACCTGTGCAAATAAGCGAAAAAATCCTCCACACGAGATCGCTGTCATGCAAATCGCCATACATGAGGAGGTCCTCGTTTACCACTTCTGCAGGTATGTGAAATTTAAATTTGAGATCACTACTTCTGCATCCCTTGTTCCTTTACATCCTTAGAACCATCTAAGTGCAGGAGTAAACCAACTGAGATGCATTGTCCAGCTCTGGTCGAGTTCTTATGTAGGAAAGGGATAACTTTCACTAGCGTGGATATCACAAATGACACAATTATGCTTTTTCGTGCGTTGATAAAAATCCCAGAGGGGCACCACATCGATATCCAAAATCTGTACAAGATCAAATCATACCCAGCGAAGGATGGCATGGGTGATCTAGCAGCGGAAATCATCAATAAATCCTGTGAAAAACTGAAGAAATTTAAGCGACTCGATCACGACTACTGGGAGTGGAAGCCGATGAGCCAGGTGCACCTCGAGTATACAGCCAGAGACGCCTACATGGCGTACGAGTTATACAGTAAGCTCATTACCATGAAAGATGGGATGGTTAAGGCGGGGTTTTTCATGAGAGAGCTATGCTCTGGTTGCAAGCTAGCCCAGGAGAAGAAGCGAGGAGGATGTAGCGCTTGGGACGAGAAGGGATCTTGGGACGGTGGCGACATCAAGCGGTTGAAGGGGAAGTAAGTCAAGGACGACAACAAGTGATGGTGATACATTATGTGTTTGAACTAGATTTTAGTTTCTAGTTTATTATGTGTGTGATACATTTAGTTACTTCAACACAAAATTTTGACCAATTTAACTTATTGATGTATTTCTTGTCAATTATAATATAACCGAGCACTAGAAATATTTTGTAGTGTGCATGAGCATGATCAGTAAATATAATTGAACACTAGAAACTTTAAGGCACTCCATATAAAGGAGTAGATTAATATAGAAGGTTCACAAGAGACACCATGGATATATTGTCTTACATGCCACACACAGGTAATAATTAACTAGAACAAAATAAAAGCAGGGGCTGCAGCAGGAGGCTGGGACACGGAGACGCCTAGCAGGGCAGGGGTTTATCAGCAGGAGGCAGCGACAGCCTAGTCGATGGGATACAGGCCAGTCCTGACATACTCCCGGAGGAATTTGCCGTAGGTTGCGTGCCGCGCCAAGGTAATCGGCCTATGGCTTCTGCCTCCGCCTCTGCCAACGCCCTCCGCGTGCTGGATCATGCTGTTGAGGTCCACGTTGATTGCTCTGCCACAGAATGGGCAAAACAGTCTCCCCTACGGTGGAAACGGATTAGCCCACACCGTAACCGCCTCAACACGTAGCGGCTCTTGTTGTCCCTGGATACCTTGCTATCGTCCACTTCATCATCCTCCTCCTGTTGATTATTAAGAACATAACTTAGAACTCATACATATGATTGAATTGTATTACAACTCAAGAATTGAGAACATGTATATGTAAGACAATATATCCGTGGATATCAAAGATAAAGCATCTCAGCAATAGTTTGATCAGTTCATATATCATTTCATCTCAACACAATGACAAATAATTGCATCAGAGTGAATGTAGGATAAATCTAGGGGCCTCATAAGTTTCTTCAGGGATGGAGTAGGTGAACCAAGTAACAATTGCACAACCTGTAATATTGTTGTACATTGCCCTAGGTTCACTAACTCATTCCTGAAAAAATCTGACACCAATGTGTCTGCCTCTCTTTTGGGACAAATTTGAATCATTGGCCATAATAAGAAATTGAAATGTAATCGTACAAAACATTATTCAGGGATATACATAGTCAGGTACAAAAACAAGCCTAAATATTGTAATTATAAATAAAAAACCAAACAATTAATCTTTAGGTGCATGTTTAAAATACTTATGATCAAAACCGTTCATATACATATGCATCATACCAATCATTAAAAGATCAGAAACAATTCAAGGATCATATATGTAGTTCCATATGAGAATAAATCTAGGGCCTAGTTCCATATGAGAATAAATCTAGGGCCTCATAATTTGTTTCAGAGATGGAGTTGGTGAACCAAAGTACCAACAGCACAACCTATATTGTTTGTGTGCATTGCTGCCTCAGGTTCACCAACCCATCCCTAAAACACGACACCGTCATATGTGTCTCCCCTTGAACTCTTTTAGGGCAAATTTCAATCATCGGCCTCGGTGACAAACTAAAATATAATTCTTATACACTGAATGCATGGAATAGGTAATTCGAATATCATAGTTCTATGAATGTAGAATAAAGATTAAGGCCTCATAAGTTTCTACAGGGACGGCGTAAGTGAACCAAGTAACAATTGCACAGCCTATATTGTTCTTGTACATCTCCCCAGGTTCACTAACTCATCCCTGAAAAATCTGACACTAACGTGTCTGCCTCTCTTTTGGCGCAAATTTGAATCATTGGCCACAATAAGAAATTGAAATGTAATTGTACAAAACATTATTTAGGGATATACATAGTCAGGTACAAAAACAAGCCTAAATATTGTAATTATAAATAAAAAACCAAACAATTAATCTTCAGGTATATGTTAAAAATACTTATGATCAAAACCATTCATATACATATGCATCATACCAATCATTAAAAGATCAGAAACAAATCAAGGATCATATATGTAGTTCCATATGAGAATAAATCAAGGGTCTCATAATTTGTTTCAGAGATGGAGTTGGAGAACCAAAGTACCAACAACACAACCTATATTGTTTGTGTGTATTGCTGCCTCAGGTTCACCAACCCATCCCTAAAACACGAACCATCATACGTGTCTCCCCTTGAACTCTTTTGGGGCAAATTTCAATCATCGACCTCGGTGACAAACTAAAATGTAATTCTTATACACTATGAATGCATGGAATAGATAATTCGAATATCATAGTTCTATGAATGTAGATAAAGATTACAACCTCTTAAGTTTCTTCAGGGATGGAGTCAACGAACCAAGTAACAATTGCACAACTTATATTGATCTTGTACATGGTCCCAGGTTCACTAACTCATCCCTGAAAAAAATCTGACACCAATGTGTCTGCCTCTCTTTGGGGCAAATTTGAATCATTGGCCACAATAAGAAATTGAAATATAATCGTACAAAATAATATTCAGGGATATACATAGTCAGGTACAAAAACAAGCCTAAATATTGTAATTATAAATAAAAAACCAAACAATTAATCTTCAGGTACATGTTAAAAATACTTATGATCAAAACCATTCATATACATATGCATCATACCAATCATTAAAAGATCAGAAACAAATCAAGGATCATATATGTAGTCCCATATGAGAATAAATCAAGGGCCTCTTAATTTGTTTTAGAGATGGAGTTGGAGAACCAAAGTACCAACAACACAACCTATAATGTTTGTGTGCATTACTGCCTCAGGTTCACCAACCCATCCCTAAAACACGACACCATCATATGTGTCTCCCATTGAACTCTTTTGTGGCAAATTTCAATCATCGGCCTCGGTGACAAACTAAAATGTAATTCTTATACACTATGAATACATGGAATAGATAATTCAAATATCATAGTTCTATAAATGTAGAATAAAGATTTCGGCCTCATAAGTTTCTACAGAGATGGCGTAAGCGAACCAAGTAACAATTGCACAGCTTATATTGAGCTTGTACATGGTCCCAGGTTCGCTAACTCATCCCTAAAAAAATCTGACACCAATGTGTCTGCCTCTCTTTGGGGAAAATTTGAATCATTGGCCACAATAAGAAATTGAAATGTAATCGTATAAAACAATATTCAGGGATATACATAGTCAGGTACAAAAACAAGCCTAAATATTGTAATTATAAATAAAAAACCAAACAATTAATCTTTAGGTACATGTTAAAAATACTTATGATCAAAACCATTCATATACATATGCATCATACCAATCATTAAAAGATCAGAAACAAATCAAGGATCATATATGTAGTTCCATATGAGAATAAATCAAGGGCCTCATAATTTGTTTCAGAGATGGAGTTGGAGAACCAAAGTACCAACATCACAACCTATATTGTTTGTGTGCATTACTGCCTCAGGTTCACCAACCCATCCCTAAAACACGACACCATCATATGTGTCTCCCCTTGAACTCTTTTGGGCAAATTTCAATCATCGGCCTTGGTGACAAACTAAAATGTAATTCTTATACACTATGAATGCATGGAATAGATCAGAAACAATACAAATATTATATATATAGGTTCCATATGAAAAAAAAATTAGGGCCTCATTTTTTTCAGCGATAGAGTCAGAGAACAAAAATACCAACAACACAACCTATATTGTTTGTGTGCATTGCTGCCTGAGGTTCACTAACCATCCCTAAGAAAACGACACCATCAGATGCCCTTGCACTATTTTGGGGAAAAATTGAATCATTGGGCTTAGTAAGGAATAGAAATGTAATGTTATAGGCCTACTGTGTATCGAAATCAACACCCAACTAGTAAACTCAACTAGATGGCAGATGAGCAGATTGGGGTTTTGTGACTAGACGGATTGGGGTTTTGTGACTAGATGTCAGATGCATCAATCAACCGATCAAAACATATATATACTGATGGGTTCGTAGCATGGAAAACAAAAAATTTCTACCGCAAGAACAAACAAAACCCAGATCTAATCTAGATAAAAGCCAAGATCTAATCTATTAGACATGAGCAACGAGATAGATCGGTACTAACCCTCGTAGAACCGAAAGCGTTACAAGATTAGATCTCGTGGATGATGTAGTCGATCACTTGCCGATCTCAAGATCATGTGGAAGATCCTTCCGGCGCCGTGTTCCGGCAGCGCTTCCACAGTCGGTCACACGTACGGAGTCGAAGCAGACCTTCCTCTCCCCGTTCCAGCGAGCAGCGGAGGTAGTAGATCTTCTCCACGGAATCCCAGCAGCACGACGGCGTGGTGGTGGTGGAGATGAGAATTCTGTAGGGCTTCGCCTATGCCTGTGCAGAAGAAAGGTGGAGGAGAGAGGCGGCTGAGATTGGTTGTTATGAGAGGAGGTGCAAGAGGGGGCGCCCCCTCCCTTCTATTTAAAGGAGGGAGGCACGCCTAGGGAGGGGGAGTCCTAGTAGGACTCCCCTCCTTGGGCCGGCGGTGGGAAGGGGGGAGGAATCCTCCTCCCCCACGAATCCGTGTCTTGCCCCACTTGGTCTCCTTGATCCCTTTCTTGGTTTTCAAGCAAACTCCAAGAAATCCTCTAGAACCTTCCAGAACATTCCGAAACCTTCTAGAATCTCCATACAAACACTCCGGAACATTTCCTAACTTAGAAAATGATCCCCAATATATGAATCTTATTCTCCGGACCATTCTGGATCTCCTCGTGATGTCTCGGATCCATTCTGAGACTCCGAACATCATTCGGTCTCCAACGCATATTCCATATCTACTTAAAACAACTTCGAACCTTAAGTGTGTCACCCTACGATTCGTGAATATGCATACATGATGAAGACACCTCTCTGATCAATAACCATCAGCGGGATCTGGAGATCCATAACGACTCCCACATACTCAACGATTACTTCGTGATCGATTGAACCATTTAACATACAAAACCAATTCCCTTTGTCACGCGATATTCTACTTATCCGAGGTTTGATCGTCAGTATCTTCATACCTAGTTCTTCCTCGTTACTAATAAGTACTCTTTACTCGTTCCATGTTATGTCATCCCTTGTGACCCAGTCACATGCTTGCAAGCTATCTAGATGACATTCCACCGAGAGGGCCTAGAGTATATCTATCCGTCATATGGATGGACAAATCCCAATCTTGGTCTATGCGCTTCAACACATACTTTCAGAATACCCAATGATACCTTTATAACCGCCCAGTTACGAAGCGGCATTTGATGTCATCAAAGTACCCATCCAGTGATGGTGATTAACATAACCTCATGGTCGAAGGATTAGGTTACTATGTATTTGAAAGCTTACAGCAATACGAACTTAATGACTTGATCTTATGCTACGCTTACTATGGGTGTGTGTCCATCACATCATTCTCCTAATGATATAACCTTGTTATTAATCACATCCAATGTCTATGATCAGGAAACCATGATCATCCATTAATCAACAAGCTAGTTTAACAAGAGGCTTACTAGGGACTCTTTTATGTTTACAAAACACACAAGTATTAATGTTTCCGGTTAATACAATTATAGCATGGGATGTAAACATTTTATCATAAACATAAAGATATAATAATAACCACTTTATTATTGCCTCTTGGGCATATCTCCAACAGTCTCCCACTTGCACTAGAGTCAATAATCTAGTTAAAAACTTGTGCATTCAACACCTATGGCTTTCTGGTGTTGTATAGACACTATTGCTAGTGGTAAACATAATCTTCAGATCTGACACTTCCAGGTCCGTGTGTATTTGCATGTCCTTGCGTATCTACGCATTACTCATTCTCTAATGAGATGGCATTGTATAAATTTGGTCCTTTGGTGAGACCTTTAGTTCCTTGGGATTAAATCAGGTTGATTCAATTGTCGTACAATGTATCTTCATAGTATTATCCCGCTATGAACCACACCTAGTTTGATAGCAAACTACTTGACGCAAATGCCCTCATTTGCTGCTACAATAACAGTCATATACTTAGCCTTTTGTTGTAGTTTCTGTCACAATGTTTTAACTTTGGTACTCAACCAAATCCGTTATGGAACTTCCTTTCCATTACATTGTGCCACCCATAGTTTAAATTGAGATAAACTTAATTTGTGAAAAAACTAGTATCAATGCAACAATTTACAATGAACTATTTATCACAATTATCATATTCTTAGTTCTTCCAAAGATCATAGGAATATCCCTACTATTGTCCAATGATCATCTTATGAGTCATTCTGGTATATGCTCATAACATTTAGAGCATAGGACATATCTGGATGTGTACATTTCAAAGAATGATTGATCAAAATATTCTTGTGATTTCACCAAGTGTCAAAACACTTGAATCTCGTGTCAACACACTTGAATCTTGATTCAGTCCTTTCCGCAAGGCCAAGAACCTTTCTTGTTGTTTCCATATTGAACTCATTCAACATCTTATCTATGTACATTTGGCAAAACCATATTAGCGCCTCAATCTATCCATATAGACATTGATGCCTAATTCTTGGGTTATGCCTAAGTCTTTCATCGAAATGAAATTCTTAACCTGTGTCAATAAAAGATACATCATTTCTAATCAACGATATGTCTTTCACATAATGTATTAGAAATATGTCTTAGCGCTCCCACTTAATTTCTTGCAAAATGCAAACATCTTCATCGCTCTCGATGAAATTAAACCTTTAACGGTTTCATCACACGGTGAAGATTCCAACTTCTGCTCACCGCCACCTTTGCTCGGTGGCGACGGCTACTACCGCGCTGCTAGGAGATGGCTACCACCAGCTGCTCGGCGACGGCTACCACCGCTGTCAAGGTGACGGCTACCCCATGTCGCCGGGCGCAACGGGCTACTGGCCGGTTGACGGATGAGCTCAGACTCGGACGCAGCATTTGACGAACGACGTTAGGTTCGGAGAAGACGCCTTGCGCCTTGGCGACGCATCGAGCCATCTGCTGCTGCACCTTCAATCGCGGCTTCACCTCCGCTTGTCTCCTCCACGCCAGACGCTTCATGGCGCACTAAGGAAGGAGGTAGTAAAAGCGGGAGCTTTGCAGGCGTGTGTGTGTAGATTGGGGTCTTGGGACTAGACAGACTAGGGGGAAATGACATGAGCTCATGGAAGAAGAAGGTCGAGGGGGGTTATAAACACCGGACCATTCGTAGTCCTCGAGTGGACACGTGTGGTGGGAGGGGGGTGGGGGGCTACCACGATCTCCACCCTTTTTTTCCGGTTCCCTTTTTTTGAAACAGCCACGATCTCCACTTTAGAGCTGCATTGAAAACACGCTCATGGCAGACCTCGATTCCACTACATGCAAGTGGTGCGGAACCAATTTCTAGCAACGTTAGATCTACTCGAGGGGGCCCTTGACTCATGGAAGTTACTAACGGTAGGCCCAGTTGGAAGTGAGATTGAGAGTGCTGCGTAAAAATGGTATATGTCTTATTAAAATCAAGTGGCAATAAATTGCAGCGTCCCGTCGACAACCGTGCACTCAATGACCCTGTTGCCCTGTGCATGTGTTGTAGTAGTAGTAGTAGGCTTTTCAGACTTGATTAAAATTGACATGACTGCTCGATGACTTTTTCCATGGACGGCATCGTGTTCCTTCCTATAGAAGTCTCGCTGAGGGAGACGTCTGTGCTGTCTCACGCTGTACTGTGAAGGGCACGACGTGTGCAACGATCATTGTTGGATCCCACAGAATCAACGGTTGATGCGCACGATCCGCGTGACAACTGTGACAACCAATCAGGGAGTAGTAGACAGGGTGAGCACAGGTTTGGGATTCTACAAAAGATAGAGAAGGGGGGGGGGGTGCAAAACTAAGTAGTACCACGTAAAACCAAGGGCAAAACTGAGTAGTATGAAAATGGAAAGTGTCTTGTACAATGAAATACATCGTGGAATACATCAAATTATGCCAAGATAGATCCACTAGAGTTCATTGGATGTGTGTTCTTCTCATAAACCACACATGGATCCACCTGTGTGATTGCATGTCTGTTCCTCTAAACAAACAACATAAGGATCCACCAGTGTCATTGGATGTGTGTTCTTCTCATGAACCACACATGGATCCACTAGTGTCATTGCATGTCTGTTCTTTTCATGAACCACAGCTAGAGTCATTGCATGTCTGTTACTTCCATAAACCATACATGGATCCACCGGTGTCATTTCATGTCTGTTCTTTTCATGAACCACACCCAGTGTCATTGCATGTCAGTTCTTTTCCTGAACCACATAAGGATCCACCAGTGTCATTGCATGTCTGTTCTTCTCATGAACCACACCCGGTGTCATTGCATGTGTGTTCCTCTAGACAAACCACATAAGGATCCACCGGTGTCACTGCATGTCTGTTCTTTTCATGAACCACATAAGGATCCACCAGTGTCATTGGATGTCTGTTCTTCTCATGAACCACACCCAGTGTCATTGCATGTCAGTTCTTTTCATGAACCACACATGGATCCACCAGTGTCATTGCATGTATGTTCTTCTCACAAACCACATAAGGATCCATCAGTGTCATTGCATGTCTGTTCTTTTCATGAACAACATAAGGATCCACCAGTGTCATTGGATGGCTGTTCTTCTCATGAACCACACCTAGTGTCATTGCATGTCAGTTCTTTTCATGAACCACACATGGATCCACCAGTGTCATTGCATGTCTGTTCTTCTCACAAACCACATAAGGATCCACCAGTGTCATTGCATGTCTGTTCTTTTCATGAACCACACCCAGTGTCATTGCATGTGTGTTCTTCTAAACAAACCACGTAAGTCATTGCATGTCTGTTCTTTTCATGAACCACACTCGGTGTCATTGGATGTGTGTTCCTCTAGACAAACCACATAAGGATCCACCGGTGTCACTGCATGTCTGTTCTTTTCATGAACCACATAAGGATCCACCAGTGTCATTGGATGTCTGTTCTTCTCATGAACCACACCCAGTGTCATTGCATGTCAGTTCTTTTCATAAACCATACATGGATCCACCAGTGTCATTGCATGTATGTTCTTCTCACAAACCACATAAGGATCCACCAGTGTCATTGCATGTCTGTTCTTTTCATGAACCACACCCAGTGTCATTGCATGTGTGTTCCTCTAGACAAACCACATAAGTCATTGCATGTGTGTTCTTTTCATGAACCACACCCAGTGTCATTGCATGTGTGTTCCTCTAGACAAACCACATAAGGATCCATCGGTGTCACTGCATGTCTGCTCTTTTCATGAACCACATAAGGATCCACCAGTGTCATTGGATGTGTGTTCTTTTCATGAACCACACCCAGTGTCATTGCATGTTAGTTCTTTTCATGAACCACATAAGGATCCACTAGTGTCATTGCATGTCTATTCTTCTCACAAACCACATGCAGTGTCATTGCATGTCTGTTCTTTTCATGAACCACACCCAGTGTCATTGCATGTGTGTTCTTCTAAACAAACCATATAAGTCATTGCATGTCTATTCTTTTCATGAACCACACCCGGTGTCATTGCATGTGTCTTCCTCTAGATAAACCACATAAGGATCCACCAGTGTCACTGGATGTCTGTTCTTTTCATGAACCACATAAGGATCCACCAGTGTCATTGGATGTGTGTTCTTCTCATGAAACACACGAGTGTCATTGCATGTCAATTCTTTTCATGAACCACATATCGATCCACCAGTGTCATTGCATGTCTGTTCTTCTCACAAACCACATAAGGATCCACTAGTGTCATTGCATGTCTATTATTTTCATGAACCACACCCAGTGTCATTGCATGTGTGTTCCTCTAGAAAAACCACATAAGTTATTGCATGTGTGTTCTTTTCATGAACCACACGTGGTGTCATTGCGTGTGTGTTCCTCTAGACAAACCACATAAGGATCCACCGGTATCACTGCATGTCTGCTCTTTTCATGAACCACATAAGGATCCCCAGTGTCATTAGATGTGTGTTCTTTTCATGAACCACACCAAGTGTCATTGGATGCCAGTTCTTTTCATGAACCACATAAGGATCCACCAGTGTCATTGCATGTCTGTTCTTCTCACAAACCACATGTAGTGTCATTGCATGTCTGTTCTTTTCATGAACCACACCTAGTGTCATTGCATGTGTGTTCTTCTAAACAAACCACATAAGTCATTGCATGTATGTTCTTTTCATGAACCACACCGTTGTCATTGCATGTATGTTCCTCTAGACAAACCACATAAGGATCCAGCGGTGTCATTGCATGTCTGTTCTTTTCATGAACCACATAAGGATCCACCAGTGTCATTGGATGTGTGTTCTTCTCATGAACCACACCCAGTGTCATTGCATGTTAGTTCTTCTCATGAACCACACACAGATCCACCAGTGTCATTACATGCCTGTTCTTCTCACAAACCACATAAGGATCCACCAGTGTCATTGCATGTCTGTTCTTTTAATGAACCACACCCAGTGTCATTGCATGTGTGTTCCTCTAGAAAAACAACATAAGTAATTGCATGTCTGTTCTTTTCATGAACCACACCCTGTGTCATTGCATGTGTGTTCCTCTAGACAAACCACATAAGGATCCACCGGTGTCACTGTTTGTCTACTCTTTTCATGAACCACATAAGGATCCACCAGTGTCATTGGATGTGTGTTCTTTTGATGAACCACACCCAGTGTCATTGCATGTCAGTTCTTTTCATGAACCACATAAGGATCCACAAGTGTCATTGCATGTCGGTTCTTCTCACAAACCACATGCAGTGTCATTGCATGTCTGTTATTTTCATGAACCACACCCAGTGTCATTGCATGTGTGTTCCTCTAGACAAACCACTTAAGTCATTGCATGTCTGTTCTTTTCATGAACCACACTCGGTGTAATTGCATGTGTGTTCCTCTAGACAAACCACATAAGGATCCACCGGTGTCACTGCATGTCTGTTCTTTTCGTGAACCAGATAAGGATCCACTAGTGTCATTGGATGTGTGTTATTCTCATGAACCACACATGGATCCACCGGTGTCATTGCATGTCTGTTCTTTTCATGAATCACAGCTAGAGTCATTGCATGTATGTTACTTCCATAAACCACACATGGATCCACCGGTGTCATTGCATGTGTGTTCTTTTCATGAACCACACCCAGTGTCATTGCATGTCAGTTCTTTTTATGAACCACATAAGGATCCACCAGTGTCATTGCATGTCTGTTCTTCTCACAAACCACGTGCAGTTTCATTGCATGTCTATTCTTTTTATGAACCACACCCAGTGTCATTGCATGTGTGTTCCTCTAGACAAACCACATAAGGATCCACCGGTGTCACTGCATGTCTGCTCTTTTCATGAACCACATAAGGATCCACCAGTGTCATTGGATGTGTGTTCTTCTCATGAACCACACCCAGTGTCATTGCATGTCAGTTCTTTTCATGAACCACACATGGATCCACCAGTGTCATTGCATGTCATTCTTTCAGACAAACCACATGCAGTGTCATTGCATGTCTGTTTTTTCATGAACCACCCCTAGTGTCATTGCATGTGTGTTCTTGTAAACAAACCACATAAGTCATTGCATGTCTATTCTTTTCATGAACCACACCCGGTGTCATTGCATGTGTGTTCCTCTAGACAAACCACATAAGGATCCACCGGTGTCACTGCATGTCTGTTATTTTCATGAACCACATAAGGATCCACCAGTGTCATTGGATGTTTGTTCTTCTCATGAACCACACCCAGTGTCATTCCATGTCAGTTCTTTTCATGAACCACACATGGATCCAGCAGTGTCATTGCATGTCTGTTCTTCTCACAAACCACATAAGGATCCACCCGTGTCATTGCATGTCTGTTCTTTTCATGAACCACACCCAATGTCATTGCATGTGTGTTCCTCTTGACAAACCACATAAGTAATTGCATGTCTGTTCTTTTCATGAACCCCACCCAGTGTCATTGCATGTGTGTTGCTCTAGACAAACCACATAAGGATCCACCGGTGTCACTGAATGTCTTCTCTTTTCATGAACCACATAAGGATCCACCAGTGTCATTGGATGTGTGTTCTATTCATGAACCACACCTAGTGTCATTGCATGTCAGTTCTTTTCATGAACCACACATAGATCCACCAGTGTCATTGCATGTCTGTTCTTCTCACAAACCACATGCAATGTCATTGCATGTCTGTTCTTTTCATGAACCACACCCAGTGTCATTGCATGTGTGTTTCTCTAGACAAACCACATAAGTCATTGCATGTATGTTCTTTTCATGAACCACACCCGGTGTCATAGCATGTGTGTTCCTCTAGACAAACCACATAAGGATCCACCGGTGTCACTGCATGTTTGTTCTTTTCATGAACCACATAAGGATCCACCAGTGTCATTGGATGTGTGTTCTTCTCATGAACCACACATGGATCCACCAGTGTCATTGCATGTCTGTTCTTTTCATGAATCACAGCTAGAGTTATTGCATGTCTGTTACTTCCAGAAACCACACATGGATCCACCAGTGTCATTGCATGTGTGTTCTTTTCATGAACCATACCCAGTGTAATTGCATGTCAGTTCTTTTCATGAACCACATAAGGATCCACCACTGTCATTGCATGTCTGTTCCTCTCACAAACCACGTGTAGTGTCATTGCATGTCTGTTCTTTTCATGAACCACACCCTGTGTCATTGCATGTGTGTTCCTCTAGACAAACCACATAAGGATCCACCGGTGTCACTATTTGTCTGCTCTTTTCATGAACCACATAAGGATCCACCAGTGTCATTGGATGTGTGTTCTTTTGATGAACCACACCCAGTGTCATTGCATGTCACTTCTTTTCATGAACCACATAAGGATCCACAAGTGTCATTGCATGTCGGTTCTTCTCACAAACCACATGCAGTGTCATTGCATGTCTGTTATTTTCATGAACCACACCCAGTGTCATTGCATGTGTGTTCCTCTAGACAAACCATATAAGTCATTACATGTCTGTTCTTTTCATGAACCACACCCTGTGTAATTGCGTGTGTGTTCCTCTAGACAAACCACATAAGGATCCACCGGTGTCACTGCATGTCTGTTCTTTTCATGAACCAGATAAGGGTCCACTCGTGTCATTGGATGTGTGTTATTCTCATGAACCACACATGGATCCACCGGTGTCATTGCATGTCTGTTCTTTTCATGAATCACAGCTAGAGTCATTGCATGTATGTTACTTCCATAAACCACACATGGATCCACCGGTGTCATTGCATGTGTGTTCTTTTCATGAACCACACCTAGTGTCATTGCATGTCAGTTCTTTTTATGAACCACATAAGGATCCACCAGTGTCATTGCATGTCGTATCTTCTCACAAACCACGTGCAGTTTCATTGCATGTCTATTCTTTTCATGAACCACACCCGGTGTCATTGCATGTGTGTTCCTCTAGACAAACCACATAAGGATCCACCGGTGTCACTGCATGTCTGTTCTTTTCATGAACCACATAAGGATCCACCAGTGTCATTGGATGTTTGTTCTTCTCATGAACAACACCCAGTGTCATTCCATGTCAGTTCTTTTCATGAACCACACATGGATCCAGCAGTGTCATTGCATGTCTGTTCTTCTCACAAACCACATAAGGATCCACCCGTGTCATTGCATGTCTGTTCTTTTCATGAACCACACCCAATGTCATTGCATGTGTGTTCCTCTTGACAAACCACATAAGTAATTGCATGTCTGTTCTTTTCATGAACCACACCCAGTATCATTGCATGTGTGTTCCTCTAGACAAACCACATAAGGATCCACCGGTGGCACTCAATGTCATCTCTTTTCATGAACCACATAAGGATCCACCAGTGTCATTGGATGTGTGTTCTTTTCATGAACCACACCAAGTGTCATTGCATGTTAGTTCTTTTCATGAACCACATAAGGATCCACCAGTGTCATTGCATGTCTGTTCTTCTCACAAACCAGATGCAGTGTCATTGCATGTCTGTTCTTTTCATGAACCACACCAAGTGTCATTGCATGTGTGTTCCTCTAGACAAACCACATAAGTCATTGCATGTATGTTCTTTTCATGAACCACACACGGTGTCATAGCATGTGTGTTCCTCTAGACAAACCACATAAGGATCCACCAGTGTCACTGCATGTTTGTTATTTTCATGAACCACATAAGGATCCACCAGTATCATTGGATGTGTGTTCTTCTCATGAACCACACATGGATCCACCAGTGTCATTGCATGTCTGTTCTTTTCATGAATCACAGCTAGAGTCATTGCATGTCTGTTACTTCCATAAACCACACATGGAACCATCGGTGTCATTGCATGTGTGTTCTTTTCAAGAACCACACCCAGTGTCATTGCATGTCAGTTCTTTTCATGAACCACATAAGGATCCACCAGTGCCATTACATGTCTGTTCTTCTCACAAACCACGTGTAGTGTCATTGCATGTCTGTTCTTTTCATGAACCACACCCAGTGTCATTGCATGTAAGTTCTTCTAAGCAAACCACATAAGTCATTGCATGTCTATTCTTTTCATGAACCACACCCGGTGTCATTACATGTATGTTCCTCTAGACAAACCACATAAGAATCCACCGGTGTCACTGCATGTTTGTTCTTTTCATGAACCACATAAGGATCCACCAGTGTCATTGGATGTGTGTTCTCATGAACCACACCCAGTGTCATTGCATGTCAGTTCTTTTCATGAACCACACCCAGTTTCATTGCATGTGTGTTCCTCTAGAAAAACCATATAAGTTATTGCATGTGTGTTCTTTTGATGAACCACACCCGGTGTCATTGCATGTGTGTTCCTCTAGACAAACCACATAAGGATTCACCAAGATCCTTTGCATGTCTGCTCTTTTCATGAACCACATAAGGATCCACCAGTGTCATTAGATGTGTGTTCTTTTCATGAACCACACCCAGTGTCATTGCATGTCAGTTCTTTTCATGAACCACATAAGGATCCACCAGTGTCATTGCATGTCCGTTCTTCTCACAAACCACATGTAGTTTCATTGCATGTCTGTTCTTTTCATGAACCACACCCAGTGTCATTGCATGTGTGTTCTTCTAAACAAACCACATAAGTCATTGCATGTATGTTCTTTTCATGAACCACACCCGGCGTCATTGCATGTATGTTCCTCTAGACAAACCACATAAGGATCCAGCGGTGTCATTGCATGTCTGTTCTTTTCATGAACCACATAAGGATCCACCAGTGTCATTGGATGTGTGTTCTTCTCATGAACCACACCCAGTGTCATTGCATGTCAGTTCTTTTCATGAACCACACACAGATCCACCAGTGTCATTACATGCCTGTTCTTCTCAGAAACCACATAAGGATCCACCAGTGTCATTGCATGTCTATTCTTTTCATGAACCACACCCAGTGTCATTGCATGTGTGTTCCTCTAGACAAACCACATAAGTCATTGCATGTCTGTTCTTTTCATGAACCACACCCGGTGTAATTGCGTGTGTGTTCCTCTAGACAAACCACATAAGGATCCACCGGTGTCACTGCATGTCTGTTCTTTTCATGAACCAGATAAGGATCCACCAGTGTCATTGGATGTGTGTTATTCTCATGAACCACACATGGATCCACCGGTGTCATTGCATGTCTGTCCTTTTCATGAATCACAGCTAGAGTCATTGCATATGTCCATTTCCATAAACCAGACATGGATCCACCGGTGTCATTGCATGTGTGTTCTTTTCAAGAACCACACCCAGTGTCATTGCATGTCAGTTCTTTTCATGAACCACATAAGGATCCACCAGTGCCATTGCATGTCTGTTCTTCTCAAAACCACGTGTAGTGCCATTGCATGTATGTTACTTCCATAAACCACACATGGATCCACCGGTGTCATTGCATGTGTGTTCTTTTCATGAACCACACCTAGTGTCATTGCATGTCAGTTCTTTTTATGAACCACATAAGGATCCACCAGTGTCATTGCATGTCTGTTCTTCTCACAAACCACGTGCAGTTTCATTGCATGTCTATTCTTTTTATGAACCACACCCAGTGTCATTGCATGTGTGTTCCTCTAGACAAACCACATAAGGATCCACCGGTGTCACTGCATGTCTGCTCTTTTCATGAACCACATAAGGATCCACCAGTGTCATTGGATGTGTGTTCTTCTCATGAACCACACCCAGTGTCATTGCATGTCAGTTCTTTTCATGAACCACACATGGATCCACCAGTGTCATTGCATGTCTGTTCTTCTCACAAACCACATGCAGTGTCATTGCATGTCTGTTCTTTTCATGAACCACACCTAGTGTCATTGCATGTGTGTTCTTGTAAACAAACCACATAAGTCATTGCATGTCTATTCTTTTCATGAACCACACCCAGTGTCATTGCATGTGTGTTCCTCTAGACAAACCACATAAGGATCCACCGGTCTCACTGCATGTCTGTTCTTTTCATGAACCACATAAGGATCCACCAGTGTCATTGGATGTTTGTTCTTCTCATGAACCACACCCAGTGTCATTCCATGTCAGTTCTTTTCATGAACCACACATGGATCCAGCAGTGTCATTGCATGTCTGTTCTTCTCACAAACCACATAAGGATCCACCAATGTCATTGCATGTCTGTTATTTTCATGAACCACACCCAATGTCATTGCATGTGTGTTCCTCTTGACAAACCACATAAGTAATTGCATGTATGTTCTTTTCATGAACCACACCCAGTGTCATTGCATGTGTGTTCCTCTAGCCAAACCACATAAGGATCCACCGGTGTCACTGAATGTCTTCTCTTTTCATGAACCACATAAGGATCCACCAGTGTCATTGGATGTGTGTTCTTTTCATGAACCACACCAGTGTCATTGCATGTCAGTTCTTTTCATGAACCACATAAGGATCCACCAGTGCCATTGCATGTCTGTTCTTCTCACAAACCACATGCAATGTCATTGCATGTCTGTTCTTTTCATGAACCACACCCAGTGTCATTGCATGTGTGTTTCTTTAGACAAACCACATAAGTCATTGCATGTATGTTCTTTTCATGAACCACACCCGGTGTCATAGCATGTGTGTTCCTCTAGACAAACCACATAAGGATCCACCGGTGTCACTGCATGTTTGTTCTTTTCATGAACCACATAAGGATCCACCAGTGTCATTGGATGTGTGTTCTTTTCATGAACCACACCTAGTGTCATTGCATGTCAGTTCTTTTCATGAACCACATAAGGATCCACAGTGTCATTGCATGTCTGTTTTCTCTCACAAACCACATGCAATGTCATTGCATGTCTTTCTTTTCATGAACCACACCCAGTGTCATTGCATGTGTGTTTCTAGACAAACCACATAAGTCATTGCATGTATGTTCTTTTCATGAACCACACCGGTCATAGCATGTGTGTTCCTCTAGACAAACCACATAAGGATCCACCGGTGTCACTGCATGTTTGTTCTTTTCATGACCCACATAAGGATCCACCAGTGTCATTGGATGTGTGTTCTTCTCATGAACCACACATGGATCCACCAGTGTCATTGCATGTCTGTTATTTTCATGAATCATAGCTAGAGTTATTGCATGTCTGTTACTTCCAGAAACCACACATGGATCCACCGGTGTCATTGCATGTGTGTTCTTTTCATGAACCACACCCAGTGTAATTGCATGTCAGTTCTTTTCATGAACCACATAAGGATCCACCACAGTCATTGCATGTCTGTTCCTCTCACAAACCACGTGTAGTGTCATTGCATGTCTGTTCTTTTCATGAACCACACCCTGTGTCATTGCATGTGTGTTCCTCTAGACAAACCACAAAAGGATCCACCGGTGTCACTATTTGTCTGCTCTTTTCATGAACCACATAAGGATCCACCAGTGTCATTGGATGTGTGTTCTTTTGATGAACCACACCCAGTGTCATTGCATGTCACTTCTTTTCATGAACCACATAAGGATCCACAAGTGTCATTGCATGTCGGTTCTTCTCACAAACCACATGCAGTGTCATTGCATGTCTGTTATTTTCATGAACCACACCCAGTGTCATTGCATGTGTGTTCCTCTAGACAAACCATATAAGTCATTACATGTCTGTTCTTTTCATGAACCACACCCGGTGTAATTGCGTGTGTGTTCCTCTAGACAAACCACATAAGGATCCACCGGTGTCACTGCATATACATTCTTCTTTTCATGAACCAGATAAGGGTCCACTCGTGTCATTGGATGTGTGTTATTCTCATGAACCACACATGGATCCACCGGTGTCATTGCATGTCTGTTCTTTTCATGAATCACAGCTAGAGTCATTGCATGTATGTTACTTCCATAAACCACACATGGATCCACCGGTGTCATTGCATGTGTGTTCTTTTCATGAACCACACCCAGTGTCATTGCATGTCAGTTCTTTTTTATGAACCACATAAGGATCCACCAGTGTCATTGCATGTCTGTTTTTCTCACAAACCACGTGCAGTTTCATTGCATGTCTATTCTTTTTATGAACCACCCCCAGTGTCATTGCATGTGTGTTCCTCTAGACAAACCACATAAGGATCCACCGGTGTCACTGCATGTCTTCTCTTTTCATGAACCACATAAGGATCCACCAGTGTCATTGGATGTGTGTTCTTCTCATGAACCACACCCAGTGTCATTGCATGTCAGTTCTTTTCATGAACCACACATGGATCCACCAGTGTCATTGCATGTCTGTTCTTCGCACAAACCACATGCAGTGTCATTGCATGTCTGTTCTTGTAAACAAACCACATAAGTCATTGCATGTCTATTCTTTTCATGAACCACACCCGGTGTCATTGCATGTGTGTTCCTCTAGACAAACCACATAAGGATCCACCGGTGTCACTGCATGTCTGTTATTTTCATGAACCACATAAGGATCCACCAGTGTCATTGGATGTTTGTTCTTCTCATGAACCACACCCAGTGTCATTCCATGTCAGTTCTTTTCATGAACCACACATGGATCCAGCAGTGTCATTGCATGTCTGTTCTTCTCACAAACCACATAAGGATCCACCCGTGTCATTGCATGTCTGTTCTTTTCATGAACCACACCCAATGTCATTGCATGTGTGTTCCTCTTGACAAACCACATAAGTAATTGCATGTCTGTTCTTTTCATGAACCCCACCCAGTGTCATTGCATGTGTGTTCCTCTAGACAAACCACATAAGGATCCACCGGTGTCACTGAATGTCTTCTCTTTTCATGAACCACATAAGGATCCACCAGTGTCATTGGATGTGTGTTCTATTCATGAACCACACCTAGTGTCATTGCATGTCAGTTCTTTTCATGAACCACACACAGATCCACCAGTGTCATTGCATGTCTTTTCTTCTCACAAACCACATGCAATGTCATTGCATGTCTGTTCTTTTCATGAACCACACCCAGTGTCATTGCATGTGTGTTTCTCTAGACAAACCACATAAGTCATTGCATGTATGTTCTTTTCATGAACCACACCCGGTGTCATAGCATGTGTGTTCCTCTAGACAAACCACATAAGGATCCACCGGTGTCACTGCATGTTTGTTCTTTTCATGAACCACAAAAGGATCCACCACTGTCATTGGATGTGTGTTCTTCTCATGAACCACACATGGATCCACCAGTGTCATTGCATGTCTGTTCTTTTCATGAATCACAGCTAGAGTTATTGCATGTCTGTTACTTCCAGAAACCACACATGGATCCACCAGTGTCATTGCATGTGTGTTCTTTTCATGAACCATACCAAGTGTAATTGCATGTCAGTTCTTTTCATGAACCACATAAGGATCCACCACTGTCATTGCATGTCTGTTCCTCTAGAGAAACCACATAAGGATCCACCGGTGGCACTCAATGTCATCTCTTTTCATGAACCACATAAGGATCCACCAGTGTCATTGGATGTGTGTTCTTTTCATGAACCACACCAAGTGTCATTGCATGTTAGTTCTTTTCATGAACCACATAAGGATCCACCAATGTCATTGCATGTCTGTTCTTCTCACAAACCAGATGCAGTGTCATTGCATGTCTGTTCTTTTCATGAACCACACCAAGTGTCATTGCATGTGTGTTCCTCTAGACAAACCACATAAGTCATTGCATGTATGTTCTTTTCATGAACCACACACGGTGTCATAGCATGTGTGTTCCTCTAGACAAACCACATAAGGATCCACCAGTGTCACTGCATGTTTGTTATTTTCATGAACCACATAAGGATCCACTAGTATCATTGGATGTGTGTTCTTCTCATGAACCACACATGGATCCACCAGTGTCATTGCATGTCTGTTCTTTTCATGAATCACAGCTAGAGTCATTGCATGTCTGTTACTTCCATAAACCACACATGGAACCATCGGTGTCATTGCATGTGTGTTCTTTTCAAGAACCACACCCAGTGTCATTGCATGTCAGTTCTTTTCATGAACCACATAAGGATCCACCAGTGCCATTACATGTCTGTTCTTCTCACAAACCACGTGTAGTGTCATTGCATGTCTATTCTTTTCATGAACCACACCCAGTGTCATTGCATGTAAGTTCTTCTAAGCAAACCACATAAGTCATTGCATGTCTATTCTTTTCATGAACCACACCCGGTGTCATTACATGTATGTTCCTCTAGACAAACCACATAAGAATCCACCGGTGTCACTTCATGTTTGTTCTTTTCATGAACCACATAAGGATCCACCAGTGTCATTGGATGTGTGTTCTCATGAACCACACCAAGTGTCATTGCATGTCAGTTCTTTTCATGAACCACACCCAGTTTCATTGCATGTGTGTTCCTCTAGAAAAACCATATAAGTTATTGCATGTGTGTTCTTTTGATGAACCACACCCGGTGTCATTGCGTGTGTGTTCCTCTAGACAAACCACATAAGGATTCACCAGTATCACTGCATGTCTGCTCTTTTCATGAACCACATAAGGATCCACCAGTGTCATTAGATGTGTGTTCTTTTCATGAACCACACCCAGTGTCATTGCATGTCAGTTCTTTTCATGAACCACATAAGGATCCACCAGTGTCATTGCATGTCCGTTCTTCTCACAAACCACATGTAGTTTCATTGCATGTCTGTTCTTTTCATGAACCACACCCAGTGTCATTGCATGTGTGTTCTTCTAAACAAACCACATAAGTCATTGCATGTATGTTCTTTTCATGAACCACACCCGGCGTCATTGCATGTATGTTCCTCTAGACAAACCACATAAGGATCCAGCGGTGTCATTGCATGTCTGTTCTTTTCATGAACCACATAAGGATCCACCAGTGTCATTGGATGTGTGTTCTTCTCATGAACCACACCCAGTGTCATTGCATGTCAGTTCTTTTCATGAACCACACACAGATCCACCAGTGTCATTACATGCCTGTTCTTCTCAGAAACCACATAAGGATCCACCAGTGTCATTGCATGTCTATTCTTTTCATGAACCACACCCAGTGTCATTGCATGTGTGTTCCTCTAGACAAACCACATAAGTCATTGCATGTCTGTTCTTTTCATGAACCACACCCGGTGTAATTGCGTGTGTGTTACTCTCTAGACAAACCACATAAGGATCCACCGTGTCACTGCATGTCTGTTCTTTTCATGAACCAGATAAGGATCCACCAGTGTCATTGGATGTGTGTTATTCTCATGAACCACACATGGATCCACCGGTGTCATTGCATGTCTGTCCTTTTCATGAATCACAGCTAGAGTCATTGCATGTCTGTTACTTCCATAAACCAGACATGGATCCACCGGTGTCATTGCATGTGTGTTCTTTTCAAGAACCACACCCAGTGTCATTGCATGTCAGTTCTTTTCATGAACCACATAAGGATCCACCAGTGCCATTGCATGTCTGTTCTTCTCAAAACCACGTGTAGTGCCATTGCATGTATGTTACTTCCATAAACCACACATGGATCCACCGGTGTCATTGCATGTGTGTTCTTTTCATGAACCACACCTAGTGTCATTGCATGTCAGTTCTTTTTATGAACCACATAAGGATCCACCAGTGTCATTGCATGTCTGTTCTTCTCACAAACCACGTGCAGTTTCATTGCATGTCTATTCTTTTTATGAACCACACCCAGTGTCATTGCATGTGTGTTCCTCTAGACAAACCACATAAGGATCCACCGGTGTCACTGCATGTCTGCTCTTTTCATGAACCACATAAGGATCCACCAGTGTCATTGGATGTGTGTTCTTCTCATGAACCACACCCAGTGTCATTGCATGTCAGTTCTTTTCATGAACCACACATGGATCCACCAGTGTCATTGCATGTCTGTTCTTCTCACAAACCACATGAAGTGTCATTGCATGTCTGTTCTTTTCATGAACCACACCTAGTGTCATTGCATGTGTGTTCTTGTAAACAAACCACATAAGTCATTGCATGTCTGTTCTTTTCATGAACCACACCCGGTGCCATTACATGTGTGTTCCTCTAGACAAACCACATAAGGATCCACCGGTCTCACTGCATGTCTGTTCTTTTCATGAACCACATAAGGATCCACCAGTGTCATTGGATGTTTGTTCTTCTCATGAACCACACCCAGTGTCATTCCATGTCAGTTCTTTTCATGAACCACACATGGATCCAGCAGTGTCATTGCATGTCTGTTCTTCTCACAAACCACATAAGGATCCACCAATGTCATTGCATGTCTGTTCTTTTCATGAACCACACCCAATGTCATTGCATGTGTGTTCCTCTTGACAAACCACATAAGTAATTGCATGTCTGTTCTTTTCATGAACCACACCCAGTGTCATTGCATGTGTGTTCCTCTAGCCAAACCACATAAGGATCCACCGGTGTCACTGAATGTCTTCTCTTTTCATGAACCACATAAGGATCCACCAGTGTCATTGGATGTGTGTTCTTTTCATGAACCACACCAGTGTCATTGCATGTCAGTTCTTTTCATGAACCACATAAGGATCCACCAGTGTCATTGCATGTCTGTTCTTCTCACAAACCACATGCAATGTCATTGCATGTCTGTTCTTTTCATGAACCACACCCAGTGTCATTGCATGTGTGTTTCTTTAGACAAACCACATAAGTCATTGCATGTATGTTCTTTTCATGAACCACACCCGGTGTCATAGCATGTGTGTTCCTCTAGACAAACCACATAAGGATCCACCGGTGTCACTGCATGTTTGTTCTTTTCATGAACCACATAAGGATCCACCAGTGTCATTGGATGTGTGTTCTTCTCATGAACCACACATGGATCCACCAGTGTCATTGCATGCCTGTTCTTTTCATGAATCACAGCTAGAGTCATTGCATGTCTGTTACTTCCATAAACCACACATGGATCCACCGGTGTCATTGCATGTGTGTTCTTTTCAAGAACCACACCCAGTGTCATTGCATGTCAGTTCTTTTCATGAACCACATAAGGATCCACCAGTGCCATTGCATGTCTGTTCTTCTCAAAACCACGTGTAGTGTCATTGCATGTCTGTTCTTTTCATGAACCACACCCAGTGTCATTGCATGTAAGTTCTTCTAAGCAAACCACATAACTCATTACATGTCTATTCTTTTCATGAACCACACCCGGTGTCATTGCATGTATGTTCCTCTAGACAAACCACATAAGAATCCACCGGTGTCACTGCATGTTTGTTCTTTTCATGAACCACATAAGGATCCACCAGTGTCATTGGATGTGTGTTCTTCTCATGAACCACACCCAGTGTCATTGCATGTCAGTTCTTTTCATGAACCACACCCAGTTTCATTGCATGTGTGTTCCTCTAGAAAAACCACATAAGTTATTGATGTGTGTTCTTTTCATGAACCACACCCGGTGTCATTGCGTGTGTGTTCCTCTAGACAAACCACATAAGGATCCACCGGTATCACTGCATGTCTGCTCTTTTCATGAACCACATAAGGATCCACCAGTGTCATTAGATGTGTGTTCTTTTCATGATACACAACCAAGTGTCATTGCATGTCAGTTCTTTTCATGAACCACATAAGGATCCACCAGTGTCATTGCATGTCCGTTCTTCTCACAAACCACATGTAGTGTCATTGCATGTCTGTTCTTTTCATGAACCACACCCAGTGTCATTGCATGTGTGTTCTTCTAAACAAACCACATAAGTCATTGCATGTATGTTCTTGTCATGAACCACACCCGGTGTCATTGCATGTATGTTCCTCTAGACAAACCACATAAGGATCCAGCAGTGTCATTGCATGTATGTTCTTCTCATGAACCACACCCAGTGTCATTGCATGTCAGTTCTTTTCATGAACCACACACATATCCACCAGTGTCATTACATGCCTGTTCTTCTCACAAACCACATAAGGATCCACCAGTGTTATTGCATGTCTGTTCTTTTCATGAACCACACCTAGTGTCATTGTATGTGTGTTCCTCTAGAAAAACAACATAAGTAATTGCATGTCTGTTCTTTTCATAATCCACACCCTGTGTCATTGCATGTGTGTTCCTCTAGACAAACCACATAAGGATACACCGGTGTCACTGTTTGTCTGCTCTTTTCATGAACCACATAAGGATCCACTAGTGTCATTGGATGTGTGTTCTTTTGATGAACCACACCTAGTGTCATTGGATGTCAGTTCTTTTCATGAACCACATAAGGATCCACAAGTGTCATTGCATGTCGGTTCTTCTCACAAACCACACGCAGTGTTATTGCATGTCTGTTCTTTTCATAAACCACACCCAGTGTCATTGCATGTGTGTTCCTCTAGACAAACCACATAAGTCATTGCATGTCTGTTCTTTTCATGAACCACACCCGGTGTAATTGCATGTGTGTTCCTCTAGACAAACCACATATGGATCCACTAGTGTCACTGCATGTTTGTTCTTTTCATGAACCAGATAAGGATCCACTAGTGTCATTGGATGTGTGTTATTCTCATGAACCACACATGGATCCACCGGTGTCATTACATGTCTGTTCTTTTCATGAATCACAGCTAGAGTCATTGCATGTATGTTACTTCCATAAACCACACATGGATCCACCGGTGTCATTGCATGTGTGTTCTTTTCATGAACCACACCCAGTGTCATTGCATGTCAGTTCTTTTTATGAACCACAAAAGGATCCACCAGTGTCATTGCATGTCTGTTGTTCTCACAAACCACGTGCAGTTTCATTGCATGTTTATTCTTTTTATGAACCAAACCCAGTGTCATTGCATGTGTGTTCCTCTAGACAAACCACATAAAGATCCACCGGTGTCACTGAATGTCTTCTCTTTTCATGAACCACATAAGGATCCACCGGTGTCATTGGATTTGTGTTCTTCTCATGAACCACCCAGTGTCATTTGCATGTCAGTTCTTTTCATGAACCACACATGGATCCACCAGTGTCATTGCATGTCTGTTCTTCTCACAAACCACATGCAGTGTTTTTGCATGTCTGTTCTTTTCATGAACCACACCTAGTGTCATTGCATGTGTGTTCTTCTAAACAAACCACATAAGTCATTGCATGTCTATTCTTTTCATGAACCACACCCGGTGTCATTGCATGTGTGTTCCTCTAGACAAACCACATAAGGATCCACCGGTCTCACTACATGTCTGTTCTTTTCATGAACCACATAAGGATCCACCAGTGTCATTGGATGTTTGTTCTTCTCATGAACCACACCCAGTGTCATTCCATGTCAGTTCTTTTCATGAACCACACATGGATCCAGCAGTGTCATTGCATGTCTATTCTTCTCACAAACCACATAAGGATCCACCAGTGTCATTGCATGTATGTTCTTTTCATGAACCACACCCAATGTCATTGCATGTGTGTTCCTCTTGACAAACCATATAAGTAATTGCATGTCTGTTCTTTTCATGAACCACACCCAGTGTCATTTCATGTGTGTTCCTCTAGACAAACCACATAAGGATCCACCAGTGTCACTGAATGTCTTCTCTTTTCATGAACCACATAAGGATCCACCAGTGTCATTGGATGTGTGTTCTTTTCATGAACCACACCCAGTGTCATTGCATGTCAGTTCTTTTCATGAACCACATAAGGATCCACTAGTGTCATTGCATGTCTGTTCTTCTCACAAACCACATGCAATGTGATTGCATGTCTGTTCTTTTCATGAACCACACCCAGTGTCATTGCATGTGTGTTCCTCTAGAGAAACCACATAAGTCATTGCATGTATGTTCTTTTCATGAACCACACCCGGTGTCATAGCATGTGTGTTCCTCTAGACAAACCACATAAGGATCCACCGGTGTCACTGCATATTTGTTCTTTTCATGAACCAGATAAGGATCTACTAGTGTCATTGGATGTGTGTTCCTCTAGACAAACCACATAAGGATCCACCGGTGTCACTGCATGTTTGTTCTTTTCATGAACCACATAAGGATCTACCAGTGTCATTGGATGTGTGTTCTTCTCATGAACCACACATGGATCCACCAGTGCCATTGCATGTCTGTTCTTTTCATGAATCCAAGCTAGAGTCATTGCATGTCTGTTACTTCCATAAACCACACATGGATCCACCAGTGTCATTGGATGTTTGTTCTTCTCATGAACCACACCCAGTGTCATTATATGTCAGTTCTTTTCATGAACCACACATGGATCCAGTAGTGTCATTGCATGTTTGTTCTTCTCACAAACCACATAAGGATCCACCAGTGTCATTGCATGTCTGTTCTTTTCATGAACCACACCCAATGTCATTGCATGTGTGTTCCTCTTGACAAACCACATAAGGATCCACCGATGTCACTGCATGTCTTCTCTTTTCATGAACCACATAAGGATCCACCAGTGTCATTGGATGTGTGTTCTTCTCATGAACCACACCCAGTGTCATTGCACGTCAGTTCTTTTCATGAACCACACATGGATCCACCAGTGTCATTGCATGTCTGTTCTTCTCACAAACCACATGTAGTGTCATTGCATGTCTGTTCTTTTCATGAACCACACCCAGTGTCATTGCATGTGTGTTCTTCTAAACAAACCACATAAGTCATTCCATGTCTATTCTTTTCATGAACCACACCCAGTGTCATTGCATGTGTGTTCCTCTAGACAAACCACATAAGGATCCACCGGTCTCACTGCATGTCTGTTCTTTTCATGAACCACATAAGGATCCACCAGTGTCATTGGATGTTTGTTCTTCTCATGAACCACACCCAGTGTCATTCCATGTCAGTTCTTTTCATGAACCACACATGGATCCAGCAGTGTCATTGCATGTCTGTTCTTGTCACAAACCACATAAGGATCCACCGGTGTCACTGCATGTCTTTTCTTTTCATGAACCACATAAGGATCCACCAGTGTCATTGGATGTTTGTTCTTCTCATGAACCACACCCAGTGTCATTATATGTCAGTTCTTTTCATGAACCACACATGGATCCAGTAGTGTCATTGCATGTTTGTTCTTCTCACAAACCACATAAGGATCCACCAGTGTCATTGCATGCTTGTTCTTTTCATGAACCACACCCAATGTCATTGCATGTGTGTTCCTCTTGACAAACCACATAAGTAATTGCATGTCTGTTCTTTTCATGAACCACACCCAGTATCATTGCATGTGTGTTCCTTTAGACAAACCACATAAGGATCCACCGGTGTCACTTAATGTTTTCTCTTTTCATGAACCACATAAGGATCCACCAGTGTCATTAGATGTGTTCTCTTTTCATGAACCACACCTAGTGTCATTGCATGTCAGTTCTTTTCATGAACCACATAAGGATCCACTAGTGTTATTGCATGTCTGTTCTTCTCACAAGCCATATGCAGTGTCATTGCATGTCTGTTCTTTTCATGAACCACACCCAGTGTCATTGCATGTGTGTTCCTCTAGACAAACCACATAAGTCATTGCATGTGGTTCTTTTCATGAACCACACACGGTGTCATAGCATGTCTGTTACTCTAGACAAACCACATAAGGATCCACCGGTGTCATTGCATGTTTGTTCTTTTCATGAACCACATAAGGATCCACCAGTGTCATTCGATGTGTGTTCTTCTCATGAACCACACATGGATCCACCAGTGTCATTGAATGTCTGTTCTTTTCATGAATCACAGCTAGAGTCATTGCATGTCTGTTACTTCCATAAACCACAGATGGATCCACCGGTGTCATTGCATGTGTGTTCTTTTCATGAACCACACCCAATGTCATTGCATGTGAGTTCTTTTCATGAACCACATAAGGATCCATCAGTGTCACTGCATGTCTTTTCTTTTCATGAACCACATAAGGATCCACCAGTGTCATTGGATGTGTGTTCTTTTCACGAACCACACCCAGTGTCATTGCATGTCAGTTCTTTTCATGAACCACATAAGGATCCACCAGTGTCATTGCATGTTTGTTCTTCTCACAAACCACATGCAGTGTCATTGCATGTCTGTTCTTTTCATGAACCACACCCAGTATCATTGCATGTGTGTTCCTCTAGACAAACCGCATAAGTATCCACCGGTGTCACTGCGTGTCTGCTCTTTTCATGAACCACATAAGGATCCACCAGTGTTATTGGATGTGCGTTCTTTTTAGGAACCACACCTAGTGTCATTGCATGTCCTTCCTTTTCATGAACCACATAAGGATCCACCAGTGTCATTGCATGTCTGTTCTTCTCACAAACCACATGCAATGTCATTACATGTCTGTTCTTTTCATGAACCACACCCAATGTCATTGCATGTAGACAAACCACATAAGTCATTGCATGTCTGTTCTTTTTATGAACCACACCCTGTGTCATTGCATGTGTGTTCCTCTAGACAAACCACATAAGGATCCACCGGTGTCACTACATGTCTATTGTTTTCATGAACCACATAAGGATCCACCAGTGTCATTGGATGTGTGTTCTTCTCATGAACCACACATGGATCCACCAGGGTCATTGCATGTATGTTGTTTTCATGAATCACAGCTAGAGTCATTGCATGTCTGTTACTTCCATAAACCACACATGGATCCACCGGTGTCATTGGATGTGTGTTCTTTTCATGAACCACACCTAGTGTCATTGTATGTCAGTTCTTTTCATGAACCACATAAGGATCCACCAGTGTCATTGCATGTTTGTTCTTCTCACAAACCACATGCAGTTTCATTGCATGTCTATTCTTTTCATGAACCACACCCGGTGTCATTGCATGTGTGTTCCTCTAGACAAACCACATAAGGATCCACCGGTGTCACTGCGTGTGTACTCTTTTCATGAACCACATAAGGATCCACCAGTGTCATTGGATGTGTTTTCTTTTCATGAACCACACCCAGTGTCATTGCATGTCAGTTCTTTTCATGAACCACATAAGGATCCACCAGTGTCATTGCATGTCTGTTCTTCTCACAAACCACATGTAGTGTCATTGCATGTTTGTTCTTTTCCTGAACCACACCAAGTGTCATTGCATGTGTGTTCCTCTAGACAAACCACATAAGTCATTGCATGTGTGTTCTTTTCATGAACCACACCCTGTGTCATTGCATGTGTGGTCCTGTAGACAAACCACATAAGGATCCACTGGTGTCACTGCATGTCTATTCTTTTCATGAACCACATAAGGATCCACCAATGTCATTGGATGTGTGTTCTTCTCATGAACCACACATGGATCCATCGGTGTCATTGCATGTCTGTTCTTTTCATGAATCATAGCTAGAGTCATTGCATGTCTGTTACTTCCATAAACCACACATGGATCCACCGGTGTCTTTGGAAGTGTGTTCTTTTCATTAACCACACCCAGTGTCATTGCATGTCAGTTCTTTTCATGAACCACTTAAGGATCCACCAGTGTCATTGCATGTCTGTTCTTCTCACAAACCACATGCAGTGTCATTGCATGTCTGTTCTTTTCATGAACCACACCCAGTGTCATTGCATGTGTGTTCCTCTAGACAAACCACATAAGTCATTGCATGTCTGTTCTTTTCATGAACAACACCCTGTGTCATTGTATGTGTGTTCCTCTAGACAAACCACATAAGGATCCACCGGTGTAACTGCATGTCTGTTCTTTTCATGAACCACATAAGGATCCACCAGTGTCATTGGATGTCTATACTTCTCATGAACCACACATGGATCTACCGGTGTCATTGCATGTCTGTTCTTTTCATGAACCACATAAGGATCCACCAGTGTCATTGGATGTGTGTTCTTCTCATGAACCACACATGGATCCACCAGTGTCATTGCATGTATGTTCTTTTCATGAATCACAGCTAGAGTCATTGCATGTCTGTTACTTCCATAAACCACACATGGATCCACCGATGTCATTGGATGTGTGTTGTTTTGATGAACCACACCCAGTGTCATTGCATGTCAGTTTTTTTCATGAACCACATAAGGATCCACCAGTGTCATTGCATGTCTCTTCTTCTCACAAACCACATGTAGTGTCATTACATGTCTGTTCTTTTCATGAACCACACCCAGTGTCATTGCATCTGTGTTCCTCTAGACAAACCACATAAGGATCCACCGGTGTCACTGCGTGTCTGCTCTTTTCATGAACCACATAAGGATCCACCAGTGTCATTGGATGTGCTTTATTTTCATGAACCACACCCAGCGTCATTGCATGTCAGTTCTTTTCATGAACCACATAAGGATCCACCAGTGTCATTGCATGTCTGTTCTTTTCACAAACCACATGCAATGTCATTGCATGTCTGTTCTTTTCATGAACCACGCCAGTGTCATTGCATATGTGTTCCTCTAGACAAACGACATAAGTCATTGTATGTCTGTTCTTTTCATGAACCACACCCTGTGTCATTGCATGTGTGTTCCTCTAGACAAACCACATAAAGATCCACCGGTGTCACTGCATGTCTGTTCTTTTCATGAACCACATAAGGATCCACCAGTGTCATTGGATGTGTGTTCTTCTCATGAACCACACATGGATCCACCAGTGTCATTGCATGTATGTTCTTTTCATGAATCACATCTAGAGTCATTGCATGTCTATTACTTCCATAAACCACACATGGATCCACCGGTGTCATTGGATGTGTGTTCTTTTCATGAACCACACCCGGTGTCATTGCATGTCAGTTCTTTTCATGAACCACATAAGGATCCACTAGTGTCATTGCATGTCTGTTCTTCTCACAAACCACATGCAGTGTCATTGCATGTCTGTACTTTTCATGAACCACACCTAGTGTCATTGCATGTGTGTTCCTCTAGACAAACCACATAACTCATTGCATGTCTGTTCGTTTCATGAACCACACCCGGTGTCATTGCATGTGTGTTCCTCCAGACAAACCACATAAGGATCCACCGGTGTCACTGCATGTCTGTTCTTTTCATGAACCACATAAGGATCCACCAGTGTCATTGGATGTCTATTCTTCTCATGAACCACACCCATTGTCATTGCATGTCAATTCATTTCATGAACCACACATGGATACACCAGTGTCATTCCATGTATGTTCTTCTCACAAACCACATGCACGGTCATTGCATGTCTGTTCTTTTCATGAACCACACCCATTGTTATTGCATGTGTGTTCTTCTAAACAAACCACATAAGTCATTGCATGTCTGTTCTTTTCAGGAACCACACACAGTGTCATTGCATGTGTGTTCCTCTAGACAAACCACATAAGGATCCACCGGTGTCACTACATGTCTGTTCTTTTCATGAACCACATAAGGATCCACCAGTGTCATTGGTTGTTTGTTCTCTTCCTGAACCACACCCAGTGTCATTGCATGTAAGTTCTTTTCATGAACCACACATGGATCCACCAGTGTCATTGCATGTCTGTTCTTCTCACAAACCACATAAGGATCCACCAGTGTCATTGCATGTCTAGTCTTTTCATGAACCACACCCAGTGTCATTGCACGTGTGTTCTTCTAAAAAAACCACATAAGTCATTGCATGTCTGTTCTTTTCATGAACCACACCCGGTGTCATTGCATGTGTGTTCCTCTAGACAAACCACATAAGGATCCATCGGTGTCACTGCATGTCTGTTATTTTCATGAACCACATAAGGATCCACCAGTGTCATTGGATGTGTGTTCTTCTCATGAACCACACATGGATCCACCGGTGTCATTGCATGTTTGTTCTTTTCATGAATCACAGCTAGAGTCATTGCATGTCTATTACTTCCATAAACCACACATGGATCCACCGGTGTCATTGCATGTGTGTTCTTTTCATGAACCACACCCAGTGTCATTGCATGTCAGTTCTTTTCATGAACCACATAAGGATCCACTAGTGTCATTGCATGTCTGTTCTTCTCACAAACCACAAGCAGTGTCATTGCATGTCTGTACTTTTCATGAACCACACCTAGTGTCATTGCATGTGTGTTCCTCTAGACAAACCACATAACTCATTGCATGTCTGTTCGTTTCATGAACCACACCCGGTGTCATTGCATGTGTGTTCCTCCAGATAAACCACATAAGGATCCACCGGTGTCACTGCATGTCTATTCTTTTCATGAACCACATAAGGATCCACCAGTGTCATTGGATGTCTATTCTTCTCATGAACCACACCCACTGTCATTGCATGTCAATTCATTTCATGAACCACACATGGATCCACCAGTGTCATTCCATGTATGTTCTTCTCACAAACCACATGCAGTGTCATTGTCATTGCATTCTTTTCATGAACCACACCCATTGTTATTGCATGTGTGTTCTTCTAAACAAACCACATAAGTCATTGCATGTCTGTTCTTTTCATGAACCACACCTAGTGTCATTGCATGTGTGTTCCTCTAGACAAACCACATAAGGATCCACCGGTGTCACTACATGTCTGTTCTTTTCATGAACCACATAAGGATCCACCAGTGTCATTGGTTGTTTGTTCTACTCCTGAACCACACCCAGTGTCATTGCATGTAAGTTCTTTTCATGAACCACACATGGATCCACCAGTGTCATTGCATGTCTGTTCTTCTCACAAACCACATAAGGATCCACCAGTGTCATTGCATGTCTAGTATTTTCATGAACCACACCCAGTGTCATTGCACGTGTGTTCTTCTAAAAAAACCACATAAGTCATTGCATGTCTGTTCTTTTCATGAACCACACCCGGTGTCATTGCATGTGTGTTCCTCTAGACAAACCACATAAGGATCCATCGGTGTCACTGCATGTCTGTTATTTTCATGAACCACATAAGGATCCACCAGTGTCATTGGATGTGTGTTCTTCTCATGAACCACACATGGATCCACCGGTGTCATTGCATGTTTGTTCTTTTCATGAATCACATCTAGAGTCATTGCATGTCTATTACTTCCATAAACCACACATGGATCCACCGGTGTCATTGCATGTGTGTTCTTTTCATGAACCACACCCAGTGTCATTGCATGTCAGTTCTTTTCATGAACCACATAAGGATCCACTAGTGTCATTGCATGCATGTCTGTTCTTCTCACAAACCACAAGGTGTCATTGCATGTCAGACTTTTCATGAACCACACCTAGTGTCATTGCATGTGTGTTCCTCTAGACAAACCACATAACTCATTGCATGTCTGTTCGTTTCATGAACCACACCCGGTGTCATGGCATGTGTGTTCCTCCAGATAAACCACATAAGGATCCACCGGTGTCACTGCATGTCTATTCTTTTCATGAACCACATAAGGATCCACCAGTGTCATTGGATGTCTATTCTTCTCATGAACCACACCCACTGTCATTGCATGTCAATTCATTTCATGAACCACACATGGATCCACCAGTGTCATTCCATGTATGTTCTTCTCACAAACCACATGCAGTGTCATTGCATGTCTGTTCTTTTCATGAACCACACCCATTGTTATTGCATGTGTGTTCTTCTAAACAAACCACATAAGTCATTGCATGTCTGTTCTTTTCATGAACCACACCCAGTGTCATTGCATGTGTGTTCCTCTAGACAAACCACATAAGGATCCACCGGTGTCACTACATGTCTGTTCTTTTCATGAACCACATAAGGATCCACCAGTGTCATTGGTTGTTTGTTCTACTCCTGAACCACACCCAGTGTCATTGCATGTAAGTTACTTCCATAAACCACACATGGATCCACCAGTGTCATTGCATGTCTGTTCTTCTCACAAACCACATAAGGATCCACCAGTGTCATTGCATGTCTAGTCTTTTCATGAACCACACCCAGTGTCATTGCACGTGTGTTCTTCTAAAAAAACCACATAAGTCATTGCGTGTCTGTTCTTTTCATGAACCACACCCGGTGTCATTGCATGTGTGTTCCTCTAGACAAACCACATAAGGATCCATCGGTGTCACTGCATGTCTTCTCTTTTCATGAACCACATAAGGATCCACCAGTGTGATTGGATGCGTGTTCTTCTCATGAACCACACCAGTGACATTGCATGTCAGTTCTTTTCATGAACCACACATGGATCCACCATTGTCATTGCATGTATGTTCTTCTCACAAACCACATGCAGTGTCATTGCATGTCTGTTCTTTTCGTGAACCACACCAAGTGTCATTGCATGTGTGTTCTTATAAACAAACAACATAAGTCATGGCATGTCTGTTCTTTTCATGAACCACACCCCGTGTCATTGCATGTGTGTTCCTCTAGACAAACCACATAAGGATCCACAGGTGTCACTGCATGTCTGTTCTTTTCATGAACCACACCCGATTTCATTGCATGTGTGTTCCTCTAGACAAATCACATAGGGATCCACCGGTGTCACTGCATGTGTGTTCTTTTCATGAACCACATAAGGATCCACCAGTGTCATTGGATGTCTATTCTTCTCATGAACCACACCTCGTGTCATTGCATGTCAGTTCTTTTCATGAACCACACATGGATCCACCAGTGTCATTGCATGTCTGTTCTTTTCACGAATCACAACTAGAGTCGTTGCATGTCTGTTACTTCCATAAACCACACATGGATTCACCGGTTTCATTGCATGTGTGTTATTTTCATGAACCACACCCAGTGTCATTGCATGTCAGTTCTTTTCATGAACCACATAAGGATCCACCAGTGTCATTGCATGTCTGTTCTTCTCACAAACCACGTGTAGTGTCATTGCATGTCTGTTCTTTTCATGAACCACACCAGTGTCATTGCATGTGTGTTCCTGTAGACAAACAACATAAGGATCCACCGGTGTCACTTCATGTCTGTTCTTTTCATGAACCACATAAGGATCCACCAATTTCATTGGATGTGTGTTCTTTTCATGAACCACACCCAGTGCCATTGCATGTCAGTTCTTTTCATGAACCACATAAGGATCCACCAGTGTCATTGCATGTCTGTTCTTCTCAAAAACCACATGCAGTGTCATTGCAGGTCTGTTCTTTTCATGAACCACACCTAGTGCCATTGCATGTGTCTTCCTCTAGACAAACCACATAAGTCATTGCATGTCTGTTCTTTTCATGAACCAAACCCTGTGTCATTGCATGTGTGTTCCTCTAGACAAACCACATAAGGATCCACCGGTGTCACCGCATGTCTGTTCTTTTCATGAACCACATAAGGATCCACCAGTGTCATTGGATGTGTGTTCTTCTCATGAACCACACATGGATCCACCGGTGTCATTGCATGTCTGTTCTTTTCATGAATCATAGCTAGAGTCATTGCATGTATGTTACTTCCATAAACCACACATGGATCCACCGGTGTCATTGGATGTGTGTTCTTTTGATGAACCACACCTAGTGTCATTGCATGTCAGTTCTTTCATGAACCACATAAGGATCCACCAGTGTCATTGCATGTCTGTTCTTCTCACAAACCACATGGAGTGTCATTGCGTGTCTGTTCTTTTCATGAACCACACCCAATGTCATTGCATGTATGTTCCTCTAGACAAACCACATAAGGATCCATCGGTGTCACTGCATGTCTGCTCTTTTCATGAACCACATAAGGATCCACCAGTGTCATTGGATGTGTGTTCTTTTCATGAACCACACGCAGTGTCATTGCATGCCAGTTCTTTTCATGAACCACATAAGGATCCACCAGTGTCATTGCATGTCTGTTTCTCACAAACCACATGTAGTGTTATTGCATGTCTGTTCTTTTCATGAACCACACCCATTGTCATTGCATGTGTGTTCCTCTAGACAAACAGCATAAGTCATTGCATGTCTGTTCTTTTCATGAACCGCACCCGATGCCATTGCATGTGTGTTCCTTTAGAAAAACCACATAAGGATCCACCGGTGTCACTGCATGTCTGTTCTTTTCATGAACCACACACTGTGGCATTGCATGTGTGTTTCTCTAGGCAAACCACATAAGGATCCACCGGTGTCACTGCATGTCTGTTCTTTTCATGAACCACATAAGGATCCACCGGTGTCATTGGATGTCTGTTCTTCTCATGAACCACACCTCGTGTCATTGTATGTGTGTTCCTCTAGACAAACCACATAAGGATCCACCGGTGTCACTGCATGTCTGTTCTTTTCATGAACCACATAAGGGTCCACCAGTGTCATTGGATGTGTGTTCTTCTCATGAACCACACATGGATCCACTGATGTCATTGCATGTCTGTTCTTTTCATGAATCACAGCTAGAGTCATTGCATGTCTATTACTTCCATAAACCACACATGTATCCACCAGTGTCATTGGATGTGTGTTCTTTTCATGAACCACACCCAGTGACATTGCATGTCAGTTCTTTTCATGAACCACATAAGGATCCACCAGTGTCATTGCATGTCTGTTCTTCTCACAAACCACATGCAGTGTCATTGCATGTCTGTTCTTTTCATGAACCACACCCAGTGTCATTGCATGTGTGTTCTTCTAAACAAACCACGTAAGTCATTGCATGTCTGTTCTTTTCATGAACCACACTCGGTGTCATTGGATGTGTGTTCCTCTTGACAAACCACATAAGGATCCATCGGTGTCACTGCATGTCTGTTCTTTGCATGAACCACATAAGGATCCACCAGTGTCATTGGATGTCTGTTCTTCTCATGAACCACACCCAGTGTCATTGCATGTCAGTTCTTTTCATAAACCATACATGGATCCACCAGTGTCATTGCATGTATGTTCTTCTCACAAACCACATAAGGATCCACCAGTGTCATTGCATGTCTGTTCTTTTCATGAACCACACCCAGTGTCATTGCATGTGTGTTCCTCTAGACAAACCACATAAGTCATTGCATGTGTGTTCTTTTCATGAACCACACCCAGTGTCATTGCATGTGTGTTCCTCTAGACAAACCACATAAGGATCCATCGGTGTCACTGCATGTCTGCTCTTTTCATGAACCACATAAGGATCCACCAGTGTCATTGGATGTGTGTTCTTTTCATGAACCACACCCAGTGTCATTGCATGTTAGTTCTTTTCATGAACCACATAAGGATCCACTAGTGTCATTGCATGTCTGTTCTTCTCACAAACCACATGCAGTGTCATTGCATGTCTGTTCTTTTCATGAACCACACCCAGTGTCATTGCATGTGTGTTCTTCTAAACAAACCATATAAGTCATTGCATGTCTATTCTTTTCATGAACCACACCCGGTGTCATTGCATGTGTGTTCCTCTAGATAAACCACATAAGGATCCACCGGTGTCACTGGATGTCTGTTCTTTTCATGAACCACATAAGGATCCACCAGTGTCATTGGATGTGTGTTCTTCTCATGAAACACACGAGTGTCATTGCATGTCAATTCTTTTCATGAACCACATATCGATCCACCAGTGTCATTGCATGTCTGTTCTTCTCACAAACCACATAAGGATCCACTAGTGTCATTGCATGTCTATTATTTTCATGAACCACACCCAGTGTCATTGCATGTGTGTTCCTCTAGAAAAACCACATAAGTTATTGCATGTGTGTTCTTTTCATGAACCACACCTGGTGTCATTGCGTGTGTGTTCCTCTAGACAAACCACATAAGGATCCACCGGTATCACTGCATGTCTGCTCTTTTCATGAACCACATAAGGATCCCCAGTGTCATTAGATGTGTGTTCTTTTCATGAACCACACCAAGTGTCATTAGATGCCAGTTCTTTTCATGAACCACATAAGGATCCACCAGTGTCATTGCATGTCTGTTCTTCTCACAAACCACATGTAGTGTCATTGCATGTCTGTTCTTTTCATGAACCACACCTAGTGTCATTGCATGTGTGTTCTTCTAAACAAACCACATAAGTCATTGCATGTATGTTCTTTTCATGAACCACACCGTTGTCATTGCATGTATGTTCCTCTAGACAAACCACATAAGGATCCAGCGGTGTCATTGCATGTCTGTTCTTTTCATGAACCACATAAGGATCCACCAGTGTCATTGGATGTGTGTTCTTCTCATGAACCACACCCAATGTCATTGCATGTTAGTTCTTCTCATGAACCACACACAGATCCACCAGTGTCATTACATGCCTGTTCTTCTCACAAACCACATAAGGATCCACCAGTGTCATTGCATGTCTGTTCTTTTAATGAACCACACCCAGTGTCATTGCATGTGTGTTCCACTAGAAAAACAACATAAGTAATTGCATGTCTGTTCTTTTCATGAACCACACCCTGTGTCATTGCATGTGTGTTCCTCTAGACAAACCACATAAGGATCCACCGGTGTCACTGTTTGTCTACTCTTTTCATGAACCACATAAGGATCCACCAGTGTCATTGGATGTGTGTTCTTTTGATGAACCACACCCAGTGTCATTGCATGTCAGTTCTTTTCATGAACCACATAAGGATCCACAAGTGTCATTGCATGTCGGTTCTTCTCACAAACCACATGCAGTGTCATTGCATGTCTGTTATTTTCATGAACCACACCCAGTGTCATTGCATGTGTGTTCCTCTAGACAAACCACTTAAGTCATTGCATGTCTGTTATTTTCATGAACCACACTCGGTGTAATTGCATGTGTGTTCCTCTAGACAAACCACATAAGGATCCACCGGTGTCACTGCATGTCTGTTCTTTTCGTGAACCAGATAAGGATCCACTAGTGTCATTGGATGTGTGTTATTCTCATGAACCACACATGGATCCACGGTGTCATTGCATGTCTGTTCTTTTCATGAATCACAGCTAGAGTCATTGCATGTATGTTACTTCCATAAACCACACATGGATCCAGCGGTGTCATTGCATGTGTGTTCTTTTCATGAACCACACCCAGTGTCATTGCATGTCAGTTCTTTTTATGAACCACATAAGGATCCACCAGTGTCATTGCATGTCTGTTCTTCTCACAAACCACGTGCAGTTTCATTGCATGTCTATTCTTTTTATGAACCACACCCAGTGTCATTGCATGTGTGTTCCTCTAGACAAACCACATAAGGATCCATCGGTGTCACTGCATGTCTGCTCTTTTCATGAACCACATAAGGATCCACCAGTGTCATTGGATGTGTGTTCTTCTCATGAACCACACCCAGTGTCATTGCATGTCAGTTCTTTTCATGAACCACACATGGATCCACCAGTGTCATTGCATGTCTGTTCTTCGCACAAACCACATGCAGTGTCATTGCATGTCTGTTTTTTCATGAACCACACCTAGTGTCATTGCATGTGTGTTATTGTAAACAAACCACATAAGTCATTGCATGTCTATTCTTTTCATGAACCACACCCGGTGTCATTGCATGTGTGTTCCTCTAGACAAACCACATAAGGATCCACCCAGTGACATTGCATGTCAGTTCTTTTCATGAACCACATAAGGATCCACCAGTGTCATTGGATGTTTGTTCTTCTCATGAACAACACCCAGTGTCATTCCATGTCAGTTCTTTTCATGAACCACACATGGATCCAGCAGTGTCATTGCATGTCTGTTCTTCTCACAAACCACATAAGGATCCACCCGTGTCATTGCATGTCTGTTCTTTTCATGAACCACACCCAATGTCATTGCATGTGTGTTCCTCTTGACAAACCACATAAGTAATTGCATGTCTGTTCTTTTCATGAACCACACCCAGTGTCATTGCATGTGTGTTCCTCTAGACAAACCACATAAGGATCCACCGGTGTCATGAATGTCTTCTTTTCATGAACCACATAAGGATCCACCAGTGTCATTGGATGTGTGTTCTTTTCATGAACCACACCTAGTGTCATTGCATGTCAGTTCTTTTCATGAACCACATAAGGATCCACCAGTGTCATTGCATGTCTGTTCTTCTCACAAACCACATGGAATGTCATTGCATGTCTGTTCTTTTCATGAACCACACCCAGTGTCATTGCATGTGTGTTTCTCTAGACAAACCACATAACTCATTGCATGTATGTTCTTTTCATGAACCACACCCGGTGTCATAGCATGTGTGTTCCTCTAGACAAACCACATAAGGATCCACCGGTGTCACTGCATGTTTGTTCTTTTCATGAACCACATAAGGATCCACCAGTGTCATTGGATGTGTGTTCTTCTCATGAACCACACATGGATCCACCAGTGTAATTGCATGTCTGTTATTTTCATTAAACATAGATAGATTTATAGCATGTCCATTACTTCCGAAACCACACATGGATCCACGGTGTCATTGCATGTGTTCTTTTCATGAACCACACCCAGTGTAATTGCATGTCATTCTTTTCATGAACCACATATGATCCACCACAGCATTGCATGTCATGTCCTCTCACAAACCACGTGTAGTGTCATTGCATGTCTGTTCTTTTCATGAACCACACCCTGTGTCATTGCATGTGTGTTCCTCTAGACAAACCACATAAGGATCCACCGGTGTCACTATTTGTCTGCTCTTTTCATGAACCACATAAGGATCCACCAGTGTCATTGGATGTGTGTTCTTTTGATGAACCACACCCAGTGTCATTGCATGTCACTTCTTTTCATGAACCACATAAGGATCCACAAGTGTCATTGCATGTCGGTTCTTCTCACAAACCACATGCAGTGTCATTGCATGTCTGTTATTTTCATGAACCACACCCAGTGTCATTGCATGTGTGTTCCTCTAGACAAACCATATAAGTCATTACATGTCTGTTCTTTTCATGAACCACACCCGGTGTAATCGCGTGTGTGTTCCTCTAGACAAACCACATAAGGATCCACCGGTGTCACTGCATGTCTGTTCTTTTCATGAACGGATAAGGGTCCACTCGTGTCATTGGATGTGTGTTATTCTCATGAACCACACATGGATCCACCGGTGTCATTGCATGTCTGTTCTTTTCATGAATCACAGCTAGAGTCATTGCATGTATGTTACTTCCATAAACCACACATGGATCCACCGGTGTCATTGCATGTGTGTTCTTTTCATGAACCACACCTAGTGTCATTGCATGTCAGTTCTTTTTATGAACCACATAAGGATCCACCAGTGTCATTGCATGTCTGTTCTTCTCACAAACCACGTGCAGTTTCATTGCATGTCTATTCTTTTTATGAACCACACCCAGTGTCATTGCATGTGTGTTCCTCTAGACAAACCACATAAGGATCCACCGGTGTCACTGCATGTCCGCTCTTTTCATGAACCACAGAAGGATCCACCAGTGTCATTGGATGTGTGTTCTTCTCATGAACCACACCCAGTGTCATTGCATGTCAGTTCTTTTCATGAACCACACATGGATCCACTAGTGTCATTGCATGTCTGTTCTTCGCACAAACCACATGCAGTGTCATTGCATGTCTGTTCTTTTCATGAACCACACCTAGTGTCATTGCATGTGTGTTCCTCTAGACAAACCACTTAAGTCATTGCATGTCTATTCTTTTCATGAACCACACCCGGTGTCATTGCATGTGTGTTCCTCTAGACAAAGCACATAAGGATCCACCGGTGTCACTGCATGTCTGTTATTTTCATGAACCACATAAGGATCCACAGTGTCATTGGATGTTTGTTCTTCTCATGAACCACACCGGTGTCAGTCCATGTTAGTTCTTTTCATGAACCACACATGGATCCAGCAGTGTCATTGCATGTCTGTTCTTCTCACAAACCACATAAGGATCCACCCATGTCATTGCATATACTGTTTCTTTTCATGAACCACACCCAATGTCATTGCATGTGTGTTCCTCTTGACAAACCACATAAGTAATTGCATGTCTGTTCATTTCATGAACCCCACCCGGTGTCATTGCATGTGTGTTCCTCTAGACAAACCACATAAGGATCCACCGTGTCATCAATGTCTTCTTTTCATGAACCACATAAGGATCCACCAGTGTCATTGGATGTGTGTTCTATTCATGAACCACACCTAGTGTCATTGCATGTCAGTTCTTTTCATGAACCACACATAGATCCACCGTGTCATTGCATGTCTGTTTTTCACAAACCACATGCAATGTCATTGCATGTCTGTTCTTTTCATGAACCACACCCGGTGTCATTGCATGTGTGTTTCTCTAGACAAACCACATAAGTCATTGCATGTATGTTCTTTTCATGAACCACACCGTGTCATAGCATGTGTGTTCCTCTAGACAAACCACATAAGGATCCACCGTGTCACTGCATGTTTGTTCTTTTCATGAACCACATAAGGATCCACCAGTGTCATTGGATGTGTGTTCTTCTCATGAACCACACATGGATCCACCGTGTCATTGTCTGCATTCTTTTCATGAATCACATCTAGAGTTATTGCATGTCTGTTACTTCCAGAAACCACACATGGATCCACCAGTGTCATTGCATGTGTGTTCTTTTCATGAACCATACCCAGTGTAATTGCATGTCAGTTCTTTTCATGAACCACATAAGGATCCACCACTGTCATTGCATGTCTGTTCCTCTCACAAACCACGTGTAGTGTCATTGCATGTCTGTTCTTTTCATGAACCACACCCTGTGTCATTGCATGTGTGTTCCTCTAGACAAACCACATAAGGATCCACCGGTGTCACTATTTGTCTGCTCTTTTCATGAACCACATAAGGATCCACAGTGTCATTGGATGTGTGTTCTTTGATGAACCACACCCAGTGTCATTGCATGTCACTTCTTTTCATGAACCACATAAGGATCCACAAGTGTCATTGCATGTCGGTTCTTCTCACAAACCACATGCACTGTCATTGCATGTCTGTTATTTTCATGAACCACACCCAGTGTCATTGCATGTGTGTTCCTCTAGACAAACCATATAAGTCATTACATGTCTGTTCTTTTCATGAACCACACCCTGTGTAATTGCGTGTGTGTTCCTCTAGACAAACCACATAAGGATCCACCGGTGTCACTGCATGTCTGTTCTTTTCATGAACCAGATAAGGGTCCACTCGTGTCATTGGATGTGTGTTATTCTCATGAACCACACATGGATCCACCGGTGTCATTGCATGTCTGTTCTTTTCATGAATCACAGCTAGAGTCATTGCATGTATGTTACTTCCATAAACCACACATGGATCCACCGGTGTCATTGCATGTGTGTTCTTTTCATGAACCACACCTAGTGTCATTGCATGTCAGTTCTTTTTATGAACCACATAAGGATCCACCAGTGTCATTGCATGTCGTATCTTCTCACAAACCACGTGCAGTTTCATTGCATGTCTATTCTTTTTATGAACCACACCCAGTGTCATTGCATGTGTGTTCCTCTAGACAAACCACATAAGGATCCACCGGTGTCACTGCATGTCTGCTCTTTTCATGAACCACATAAGGATCCACCAGTGTCATTGGATGTGTGTTCTTCTCATGAACCACACCCAGTGTCATTGCATGTCAGTTCTTTTCATGAACCACACATGGATCCACCAGTGTCATTGCATGTCTGTTCTTCGCACAAACCACATGCAGTGTCATTGCATGTCTGTTCTTTTCATGAACCACACCTAGTGTCATTGCATGTGTGTTCTTGTAAACAAACCACATAAGTCATTGCATCTCTATTCTTTTCATGAACCACACCCGGTGTCATTACATGTGTGTTCCTCTAGACAAACCACATAAGGATCCACCGGTGTCACTGCATGTCTGTTCTTTTCATGAACCACATAAGGATCCACCAGTGTCATTGGATGTTTGTTCTTCTCATGAACAACACCCAGTGTCATTCCATGTCAGTTCTTTTCATGAACCACACATGGATCCAGCAGTGTCATTGCATGTCTGTTCTTCTCACAAACCACATAAGGATCCACCCGTGTCATTGCATGTCTGTTCTTTTCATGAACCACACCCAATGTCATTGCATGTGTGTTCCTCTTGAAAAACCACATAAGTAATTGCATGTCTGTTCTTTTCATGAACCACACCCAGTATCATTGCATGTGTGTTCCTCTAGACAAACCACATAAGGATCCACCGGTGGCACTCAATGTCATCTCTTTTCATGAACCACATAAGGATCCACCAGTGTCATTGGATGTGTGTTCTTTTCATGAACCACACCAAGTGTCATTGCATGTTAGTTCTTTTCATGAACCACATAAGGATCCACCAGTGTCATTGCATGTCTGTTCTTCTCACAAACCAGATGCAGTGTCATTGCATGTCTGTTCTTTTCATGAACCACACCAAGTGTCATTGCATGTGTGTTCCTCTAGACAAACCACATAAGTCATTGCATGTATGTTCTTTTCATGAACCACACACGGTGTCATAGCATGTGTGTTCCTCTAGACAAACCACATAAGGATCCACCAGTGGCACTGCATGTTTGTTATTTTCATGAACCACATAAGGATCCACCAGTATCATTGGATGTGTGTTCTTCTCATGAACCACACATGGATCCACCAGTGTCATTGCATGTCTGTTCTTTTCATGAATCACAGCTAGAGTCATTGCATGTCTGTTACTTCCATAAACCACACATGGAACCATTGGTGTCATTGCATGTGTGTTCTTTTCAAGAACCACACCCAGTGTCATTGCATGTCAGTTCTTTTCATGAACCACATAAGGATCCACCAGTGCCATTACATGTCTGTTCTTCTCACAAACCACGTGTAGTGTCATTGCATGTCTGTTCTTTTCATGAACCACACCCAGTGTCATTGCATGTAAGTTCTTCTAAGCAAACCACATAAGTCATTGCATGTCTATTCTTTTCATGAACCACACCCGGTGTCATTACATGTATGTTCCTCTAGACAAACCACATAAGGATCCACCGGTGTCACTATTTGTCTGCTCTTTTCATGAACCACATAAGGATCCACCAGTGTCATTGGATGTGTGTTCTTTTGATGAACCACACCCAGTGTCATTGCATGTGTGTTCCTCTAGACAAACCACTTAAGTCATTGCATGTCTATTCTTTTCATGAACCACACCCGGTGTCATTGCATGTGTGTTCCTCTAGACAAAGCACATAAGGATCCACCGGTGTCACTGCATGTCTGTTATTTTCATGAACCACATAAGGATCCACCAGTGTCATTGGATGTTTGTTCTTCTCATGAACCACACCCAGTGTCATTCCATGTCAGTTCTTTTCATGAACCACAACAGTATCCAGCAGTGTCATTGCATGTCTGTTCTTCTCACAAACCACATAAGGATCCACCCATGTCATTGCATGTCTGTTCTTTTCATGAACCACACCCAATGTCATTGCATGTGTGTTCCTCTTGACAAACCACATAAGTAATTGCATGTCTGTTCTTTTCATGAACCCCACCCAGTGTCATTGCATGTGTGTTCCTCTAGACAAACCACATAAGGATCCACCGGTGTCACTGAATGTCTTCTCTTTTCATGAACCACATAAGGATCCACCAGTGTCATTGGATGTGTGTTCTATTCATGAACCACACCTAGTGTCATTGCATGTCAGTTCTTTTCATGAACCACACATAGATCCACCAGTGTCATTGCATGTCTGTTCTTCTCACAAACCACATGCAATGTCATTGCATGTCTGTTCTTTTCATGAACCACACCCAGTGTCATTGCATGTGTGTTTCTCTAGACAAACCACATAAGTCATTGCATGTATGTTCTTTTCATGAACCACACCCGGTGTCATAGCATGTGTGTTCCTCTAGACAAACCACATAAGGATCCACCGGTGTCACTGCATGTTTGTTCTTTTCATGAACCACATAAGGATCCACCAGTGTCATTGGATGTGTTCTTTTCATGAACCACACATGGATCCACCAGTGTCATTGCATGTCTGTTCTTTTCATGAATCACAGCTAGAGTTATTGCATGTCTGTTACTTCCAGAAACCACACATGGATCCACCAGTGTCATTGCATGTGTGTTCTTTTCATGAACCATACCCAGTGTAATTGCATGTCAGTTCTTTTCATGAACCACATAAGGATCCACCACTGTCATTGCATGTCTGTTCCTCTCACAAACCACGTGTAGTGTCATTGCATGTCTGTTCTTTTCATGAACCACACCCTGTGTCATTGCATGTGTGTTCCTCTAGACAAACCACATAAGGATCCACCGGTGTCACTATTTGTCTGCTTTTCATGAACCACATAAGGATCCACCAGTGTCATTGGATGTGTGTTCTTTTGATGAACCACACCCAGTGTCATTGCATGTCACTTCTTTTCATGAACCACATAAGGATCCACAAGTGTCATTGCATGTCGGTTCTTCTCACAAACCACATGCACTGTCATTGCATGTCTGTTATTTTCATGAACCACACCCAGTGTCATTGCATGTGTGTTCCTCTAGACAAACCATATAAGTCATTACATGTCTGTTCTTTTCATGAACCACACCCTGTGTAATTGCGTGTGTGTTCCTCTAGACAAACCACATAAGGATCCACCGGTGTCACTGCATGTCTGTTCTTTTCATGAACCACGATAAGGGTCCACTGTGTCATTGGATGTGTGTTATTCTCATGAACCACACATGGATCCACCGATGTCATTGCATGTCTACATTCTTTTCATGAATCACAGCTAGAGTCATTGCATGTATGTTACTTCCATAAACCACACATGGATCCACCGGTGTCATTGCATGTGTGTTCTTTTCATGAACCACACCTAGTGTCATTGCATGTCAGTTCTTTTTATGAACCACATAAGGATCCACCAGTGTCATTGCATGTCGTATCTTCTCACAAACCACGTGCAGTTTCATTGCATGTCTATTCTTTTTATGAACCACACCCAGTGTCATTGCATGTGTGTTCCTCTAGACAAACCACATAAGGATCCACCGGTGTCACTGCATGTCTGCTCTTTTCATGAACCACATAAGGATCCACCAGTGTCATTGGATGTGTGTTCTTCTCATGAACCACACCCAGTGTCATTGCATGTCAGTTCTTTTCATGAACCACACATGGATCCACGGTGTCATTGCATATGTTTCTTCACAAACCACATGCGGTGTCATTGCATGTCTGTTCTTTTCCTGAACCACACCTAGTGTCATTGCATGTGTGTTCTTGTAAACAAACCACATAAGTCATTGCATCTCTATTCTTTTCATGAACCACACCCGGTGTCATTGCATGTGTGTTCCTCTAGACAAACCACATAAGGATCCACCGGTGTCACTGCATGTCTGTTCTTTTCATGAACCACATAAGGATCCACCAGTGTCATTGGATGTTTGTTCTTCTCATGAACAACACCCAGTGTCATTCCATGTCAGTTCTTTTCATGAACCACACATGGATCCAGAAGTGTCATTGCAGGTCTGTTCTTGTCACACACCACATAAGGCTCCACCCGTGTCATTGCAGGTCTGTTCTTTTCATGAACCACACCCAATGTCAGTGCATGTGTGTTCCTCTTGACAAACCACATAAGTAATTGCATGTCTGTTCTTTTCATGAACCACACCTGTATCATTGCATGTGTGTTCCTCTAGACAAACCACATATGATCCACCGTGGCACTCAATGTCATCTCTTTTCATGAACCATAAGGATCCACAGTGTCATTGGATGTGTGTTCTTTTCATGAACCACACCAAGTGTCATTGCATGTTAGTTCTTTTCATGAACCACATAAGGATCCACCAGTGTCATTGCATGTTTCTTCTCACAAACCAGATGCAGTGTCATTGCATGTCATTCTTTTCATGAACCACACCAAGTGTCATTGCATGTGTGTTCCTCTAGACAAACCACATAAGTCATTGCATGTATGTTCTTTTCATGAACCACACATGGTGTCATAGCATGTGTGTTCCTCTAGACAAACCACATAAGGATCCACCAGTGTCACTGCATGTTTGTTATTTTCATGAACCACATAAGGATCCACCAAGATCATTGGATGTGTGTTCTTCTCATGAACCACACATGGATCCACAGTGTCATTGCATGTCTGTTCTTTTTTCATGAATCACAGCTAGAGTCATTGCATGTCATTACTTCCATAAACCACACATGGAACCATTGGTGTCATTGCATGTGTGTTCTTTTCAAGAACCACACCCAGTGTCATTGCATGTCGGATTCTTTTCATGAACCACATAAGGATCCACAGTGCCATTACATGTCCATTCTTCTCACAAACCACGTGTAGTGTCATTGCATGTGTTCTTTTCATGAACCACACCAGTGTCATTGCATGTAAGTTCTTCTAAGCAAACCACATAAGTCATTGCATGTCTATTCTTTTCATGAACCACACCCGGTGTCATTACATGTATGTTCCTCTAGACAAACCACATAAGAATCCACCGTGTCACCGCATGTTTGTTCTTTTCATGAACCACATAAGGATCCACCAGTGTCATTGGATGTGTGTTCTCATGAACCACACCAGTGTCATTGCATGTCAGTTCTTTTCATGAACCACACCAGTTTCATTGCATGTGTGTTCCTCTAGAAAACCATATAAGTTATTGCATGTGTGTTCTTTTGATGAACCACACCGGTGTCATTAAGTGTGTGTTCCTCTAGACAAACCACATAAGGATTCACCAAGATCACGCATGTCCGGCTTTTCATGAACCACATAAGGATCCACCAGTGTCATTAGATGTGTGTTATTTTCATGAACCACACCCAGTGTCATTGCATGTCAGTTCTTTTCATGAACCACATAAGGATACACCAGTGTCATTGCATGTCCGTTCTTCTCACAAACCACATGTAGTTTCATTGCATGTCTGTTCTTTTCATGAAACACACCCAGTGTCATTGCATGTGTGTTCTTCTAAACAAACCACATAAGTCATTGCATGTATGTTCTTTTCATGAACCACACCCGGCGTCATTGCATGTATGTTCCTCTAGACAAACCACATAAGGATCCAGCGGTGTCATTGCATGTCTGTTCTTTTCATGAACCACATAAGGATCCACCAGTGTCATTGGATGTGTGTTATTCTCATGAACCACACCAGTGTCATTGCATGTCGATTCTTTTCATGAACCACACACAGATCCACCGGTGTCATTACATGCGTTCTTCTCAGAAACCACATAAGGATCCACCAGTGTCATTGCATGTCTATTCTTTTCATGAACCACACCCAGTGTCATTGCATGTGTGTTCCTCTAGACAAACCACATAAGTCATTGCATGTCTGTTCTTTTCATGAACCACACCCGGTGTAATTGCGTGTGTGTTCCTCTAGACAAACCACATAAGGATCCACCGGTGTCACTGCATGTCTGTTCTTTTCATGAACCAGATAAGGATCCACCAGTGTCATTGGATGTGTGTTATTCTCATGAACCACACATGGATCCACCGGTGTCATTGCATGTCTGTCCTTTTCATGAATCACAGCTAGAGTCATTGCATGTCTGTTACTTCCATAAACCAGACATGGATCCACCGGTGTCATTGCATGTGTGTTCTTTTCAAGAACCACACCCAGTGTCATTGCATGTCAGTTCTTTTCATGAACCACATAAGGATCCACCAGTGCCATTGCATGTCTGTTCTTCTCAAAACCACGTGTAGTGCCATTGCATGTATGTTACTTCCATAAACCACACATGGATCCACCGGTGTCATTGCATGTGTGTTCTTTTCATGAACCACACCTAGTGTCATTGCATGTCAGTTCTTTTTATGAACCACATAAGGATCCACCAGTGTCATTGCATGTCTGTTCTTCTCACAAACCACGTGCAGTTTCATTGCATGTCTATTCTTTTTATGAACCACACCCAGTGTCATTGCATGTGTGTTCCTCTAGACAAACCACATAAGGATCCACCGTGTCATCGCATGTCCGCTTTTCATGAACCACATAAGGATCCACCAGTGTCATTGGATGTGTGTTCTTCTCATGAACCACACCCAGTGTCATTGCATGTCAGTTCTTTTCATGAACCACACATGGATCCACCAGTGTCATTGCATGTCTGTTCTTCTCACAAACCACATGCAGTGTCATTGCATGTCTGTTCTTTTCATGAACCACACCTAGTGTCATTGCATGTGTGTTCTTGTAAACAAACCACATAAGTCATTGCATGTCTATTCTTTTCATGAACCACACCCAGTGTCATTGCATGTGTGTTCCTCTAGACAAACCACATAAGGATCCACCGGTCTCCTTTGCATGTACATTCTTTTCATGAACCACATAAGGATCCACAGTGTCATTGGATGTTTGTTCTTCTCATGAACCACACACCAAGTGTCATTCCATGTCAGTTCTTTTCATGAACCACACATGGATCCAGCAGTGTCATTGCATGTATGTTCTTCTCACAAACCACATAAGGATCCACCAATGTCATTGCATGTCTGTTCTTTTCATGAACCACACCCAATGTCATTGCATGTGTGTTCCTCTTGACAAACCACATAAGTAATTGCATGTATGTTCTTTTCATGAACCACACCCAGTGTCATTGCATGTGTGTTCCTCTAGCCAAACCACATAAGGATCCACCGGTGTCACTGAATGTCTTCTCTTTTCATGAACCACATAAGGATCCACCAGTGTCATTGGATGTGTGTTCTTTTCATGAACCACACCAGTGTCATTGCATGTAAGTTCTTTTCATGAACCACATAAGGATCCACCAGTGTCATTGCATGTCTGTTCTTCTCACAAACCACATGCAATGTCATTGCATGTCTGTTCTTTTCATGAACCACACCCAGTGTCATTGCATGTGTGTTTCTTTAGACAAACCACATAAGTCATTGCATGTATGTTCTTTTCATGAACCACACCCGGTGTCATAGCATGTGTGTTCCTCTAGACAAACCACATAAGGATCCACCGGTGTCACTGCATGTTAGTTCTTTTCATGAACCACATAAGGATCCACCAGTGTCATTGGATGTGTGTTCTTTTCATGAACCACACCTAGTGTCATTGCATGTCAGTTCTTTTCATGAACCACATAAGGATCCACCAGTGTCATTGCATGTCTGTTCTTCTCACAAACCACATGCAATGTCATTGCATGTCTGTTCTTTTCATGAACCACACCCAGTGTCATTGCATGTGTGTTTCTCTAGACAAACCACATAAGTCATTGCATGTATGTTCTTTTCATGAACCACACCCGGTGTCATAGCATGTGTGTTCCTCTAGACAAACCACATAAGGATCCACCGGTGTCACTGCATGTTTGTTCTTTTCATGAACCACATAAGGATCCACCAGTGTCATTGGATGTGTGTTCTTCTCATGAACCACACATGGATCCACCAGTGTCATTGCATGTCTGTTATTTTCATGAATCATAGCTAGAGTTATTGCATGTCTGTTACTTCCAGAAACCACACATGGATCCACCGGTGTCATTGGATGTTTGTTCTTCTCATGAACCACACCTAGTGTCATTGCATGTCAGTTCTTTTCATGAAACACACATGGATCCAGCAGTGTCATTGCATGTCTGTTCTTCTCACAAACCACATAAGGATCCACCCATGTCATTGCATGTCTGTTCTTTTCATGAACCACACCCAATGTCATTGCATGTGTGTTCCTCTTGACAAACCACATAAGTAATTGCATGTCTGTTCTTTTCATGAACCCCACCCAGTGTCATTGCATTTGTGTTCCTCTAGACAAACCACATAAGGATCCACCGGTGTCACTGAATGTCTTCTCTTTTCATGAACCACATAAGGATCCACCAGTGTCATTGGATGTGTGTTCTATTCATGAACCACACCTAGTGTCATTGCATGTCAGTTCTTTTCATGAACCACACACAGATCCACCAGTGTCATTGCATGTCTGTTCTTCTCACAAACCACATGCAATGTCATTGCATGTCTGTTCTTTTCATGAACCACACCCAGTGTCATTGCATGTGTGTTTCTCTAGACAAACCACATAAGTCATTGCATGTATGTTCTTTTCATGAACCACACGGTGTCATAGCATGTGTGTTCCTCTAGACAAACCACATAAGGATCCACGGTGTCATTGCATGTTTGTTCTTTTCATGAACATAAGGATCCACCAGTGTCATTGGATGTGTGTTCTTCTCATGAACCACACATGGATCCACCAGTGTCATTGCATGTCTGTTCTTTTCATGAATCACAGCTAGAGTTATTGCATGTCTGTTACTTCCAGAAACCACACATGGATCCACCAGTGTCATTGCATGTGTGTTCTTTTCATGAACCATACCCAGTGTAATTGCATGTCAGTTCTTTTCATGAACCACATAAGGATCCACCACTGTCATTGCATGTCTGTTCCTCTCACAAACCACGTGTAGTGTCATTGCATGTCTGTTCTTTTCATGAACCACACCCTGTGTCATTGCATGTGTGTTCCTCTAGACAAACCACATAAGGATCCACCGGTGTCACTATTTGTCTGCTCTTTTCATGAACCACATAAGGATCCACCAGTGTCATTGGATGTGTGTTCTTTTGATGAACCACACCCAGTGTCATTGCATGTCACTTCTTTTCATGAACCACATAAGGATCCACAAGTGTCATTGCATGTTTTCTTCTCACAAACCACATGCGTTGTCATTGCATGTCGGCTTCTTTTCATGAACCACAGTGTCATTGCATGTGTGTTCCTCTAGACAAACCATATAAGTCATTACATGTCTTCTTTTCATGAACCACACCCTGTAATTGCGTGTGTGTTCCTCTAGACAAACCACATAAGGATCCACCGGTGTCACTGCATGTCTGTTCTTTTCATGAACCTGATAAGGGTCCACTCGTGTCATTGGATGTGTGTTATTCTCATGAACCACACATGGATCCACCGATGTCATTGCATGTCTGTTCTTTTCATGAATCACAGCTAGAGTCATTGCATGTATGTTACTTCCATAAACCACACATGGATCCACCGGTGTCATTGCATGTGTGTTCTTTTCATGAACCACACCTAGTGTCATTGCATGTCAGTTCTTTTTATGAACCACATAAGGATCCACCAGTGTCATTGCATGTCGTATCTTCTCACAAACCACGTGCAGTTTCATTGCATGTCTATTCTTTTTATGAACCACACCCAGTGTCATTGCATGTGTGTTCCTCTAGACAAACCACATAAGGATCCACCGGTGTCACTGCATGTCTGCTCTTTTCATGAACCACATAAGGATCCACCAGTGTCATTGGATGTGTGTTCTTCTCATGAACCACACCCAGTGTCATTGCATGTCAGTTCTTTTCATGAACCACACATGGATCCACCAGTGTCATTGCATGTCTGTTCTTCGCACAAACCACATGCAGTGTCATTGCATGTCTGTTCTTTTCATGAACCACACCTAGTGTCATTGCATGTGTGTTCTTGTAAACAAACCACATAAGTCATTGCATGTCTATTCTTTTCATGAACCACACCCGGTGTCATTGCATGTGTGTTCCTCTAGAAAAACCACATAAGGATCCACCGGTGTCACTGCATGTCTGTTCTTTTCATGAACCACATAAGGATCCACCAGTGTCATTGGATGTTTGTTCTTCTCATGAACAACACCCAGTGTCATTCCATGTCGATTCTTTTCATGAACCACACATGGATCCAAAGAAGGTCATTGCATGTCATTCTTCTCACAAACCACATAAGGATCCACCCGTGTCATTGCATGTCTGTTCTTTTCATGAACCACACCCAATGTCATTGCATGTGTGTTCCTCTTGACAAACCACATAAGTAATTGCATGTCTGTTCTTTTCATGAACCACACCCAGTATCATTGCATGTGTGTTCCTCTAGACAAACCACATAAGGATCCACCGGTGGCACTCAATGTCATCTCTTTTCATGAACCACATAAGGATCCACCAGTGTCATTGGATGTGTGTTCTTTTCATGAACCACACCAAGTGTCATTGCATGTTAGTTCTTTTCATGAACCACATAAGGATCCACCAGTGTCATTGCATGTCTGTTCTTCTCACAAACGGTCAGTGTCATTGCATGTGCATTCTTTTCATGAACCACACCAAGTGTCATTGCATGTGTGTTCCTCTAGACAAACCACATAAGTCATTGCATGTATGTTCTTTTCATGAACCACACACGGTGTCATAGCATGTGTGTTCCTCTAGACAAACCACATAAGGATCCACCAGTGTCACTGCATGTTTGTTATTTTCATGAACCACATAAGGATCCACCAGTATCATTGGATGTGTGTTCTTCTCATGAACCACACATGGATCCACCAGTGTCATTGCATGTCTGTTCTTTTCATGAATCACAGCTAGAGTCATTGCATGTCTGTTACTTCCATAAACCACACATGGAACCATCGGTGTCATTGCATGTGTGTTCTTTTCAAGAACCACACCCAGTGTCATTGCATGTCAGTTCTTTTCATGAACCACATAAGGATCCACCAGTGCCATTACATGTCTGTTCTTCTCACAAACCACGTGTAGTGTCATTGCATGTCTGTTCTTTTCATGAACCACACCCAGTGTCATTGCATGTAAGTTCTTCTAAGCAAACCACATAAGTCATTGCATGTCTATTCTTTTCATGAACCACACCCGGTGTCATTACATGTATGTTCCTCTAGACAAACCACATAAGAAATCACTGGTGTCACTGCATGTTTGTTCTTTTCATGAACCACATAAGGATCCACCAGTGTCATTGGATGTGTGTTCTCATGAACCCCACCCAGTGTCATTGCATGTCAGTTCTTTTCATGAACCACACCCAGTTTCATTGCATGTGTGTTCCTCTAGAAAAACCATATAAGTTATTGCATGTGTGTTCTTTTGATGAACCACACCCGGTGTCATTGCGTGTGTTCTTCTAAACAAACCACATAAGGATTCACCAGTATCACTGCATGTCTGCTCTTTTCATGAACCACATAAGGATCCACCAGTGTCATTAGATGTGTGTTCTTTTCATGAACCACACCCAGTGTCATTGCATGTCAGTTCTTTTCATGAACCACATAAGGATCCACCAGTGTCATTGCATGTCCGTTCTTCTCACAAACCACATGTAGTTTCATTGCATGTCTGTTCTTTTCATGAACCACACCCAGTGTCATTGCATGTGTGTTCTTCTAAACAAACCACATAAGTCATTGCATGTATGTTCTTTTCATGAACCACACCCGGCGTCATTGCATGTATGTTCCTCTAGACAAACCACATAAGGATCCAGCGGTGTCATTGCGTGTCTGTTCTTTTCATGAACCACATAAGGATCCACCAGTGTCATTGGATGTGTGTTCTTCTCATGAACCACACCCAGTGTCATTGCATGTCATTCTTTTCATGAACCACACACGATCCACCAGTGTCATTACATGCACATTCTTCTCGAAACCACATAAGGATCCACCAGTGTCATTGCATGTCTATTCTTTTCATGAACCACACCCAGTGTCATTGCATGTGTGTTCCTCTAGACAAACCACATAAGTCATTGCATGTCCATTCTTTTCATGAACCACACCGGTGTAATTGCGTGTGTGTTCCTCTAGACAAACCACATAAGGATCCACCGGTGTCACTTTGCATGTCATTCTTTTCATGAACTGTATAAGGATCCACCAGTGTCATTGGATGTGTGTTATTCTCATGAACCACACATGGATCCACCGGTGTCATTGCATGTCTCCTTTTCATGAATCACAACTAGAGTCATTGCATGTCATTGCTTCCATAAACCGCACATGGATCCACGGTGTCATTGCATGTGTGTTCTTTTCAAGAACCACACCCAGTGTCATTGCATGTCGATTCTTTTCATGAACCACATAAGGATCCACCAGTGCCATTGCATGTCTGTTCTTCTCAAAACCACGTGTAGTGCCATTGCATGTATGTTACTTCCATAAACCACACATGGATCCACCGGTGTCATTGCATGTGTGTTCTTTTCATGAACCACACCTAGTGTCATTGCATGTCAGTTCTTTTTATGAAGCACATAAGGATCCACCAGTGTCATTGCATGTCTGTTCTTCTCACAAACCACGTGCAGTTTCATTGCATGTCTATTCTTTTAATGAACCACACACAGTGTCATTGCATGTGTGTTCCTCTAGACAAACCACATAAGGATCCACGTGTCCTTGCATGTGCTCTTTTCATGAACCACATAGGATCCACCAGTGTCATTGGATGTGTGTTCTTCTCATGAACCACACCCAGTGTCATTGCATGTCAGTTCTTTTCATGAACCACACATGGATCCACCAGTGTCATTGCATGTCTGTTCTTCTCACAAACCACATGCAGTGTCATTGCATGTCTGTTCTTTTCATGAACCACACCTAGTGTCATTGCATGTGTGTTCTTGTAAACAAACCACATAAGTCATTGCATGTCTATTCTTTTCATGAACCACACCAAGTGTCATTGCATGTGTGTTCCTCTAGACAAACCACATAAGGATCCACCGGTCTCACTGCATGTCTGTTCTTTTCATGAACCACATAAGGATCCACCAGTGTCATTGGATGTTTGTTCTTCTCATGAACCACACCCAGTGTCATTCCATGTCAGTTCTTTTCATGAACCACACATGGATCCAGCAGTGTCATTGCATGTCTGTTCTTCTCACAAACCACATAAGGATCCACCCGTGTCATTGCATGTCTGTTCTTTTCATGAACCACACCCAATGTCATTGCATGTGTGTTCCTCTTGACAAACCACATAAGTAATTGCATGTCTGTTCTTTTCATGAACCACACCCAGTGTCATTGCATGTGTGTTCCTCTAGACAAACCACATATGGATCCACTAGTGTCACTGCATGTTTGTTCTTTTCATGAACCACATAAGGATCCACCAGTGTCATTGGATGTGTGTTATTCTCATGAACCACACATGGATCCACCGGTGTCATTGCATGTCTGTCCTTTTCATGAATCACAGCTAGAGTCATTGCATGTCTGTTACTTCCATAAACAAGACATTGATCCACAGGTGTCATTGCATGTGTTTTCTTTTCAATAACCACACCCAGTGTCATTGCATGTCTGTTCTTTTCATTAACCACATAAGGATCCACCAGTGCCATTGCATGTCTGTTCTTCTCAAAACCACGTGTAGTGCCATTGCATGTATGTTACTTCCATAAACCACACATGGATCCACCGGTGTCATTGCATGTGTGTTCTTTTCATGAACCACACCTAGTGTCATTGCATGTCAGTTCTTTTTATGAACCACATAAGGATCCACCAGTGTCATTGCATGTCTGTTCTTCTCACAAACCACGTGCAGTTTCATTGCATGTCTATTCTTTTATGAACCACACCGGTGTCATTGCATGTGTGTTCCTCTAGACAAACCACATAAGGATCCACCGTGTCACTTTGCATGTCCGCTCTTTTCATGAACCACATAAGGATCCACCAGTGTCATTGGATGTGTGTTCTTCTCATGAACCACACCAGTGTCATTGCATGTCGATTCTTTTCATGAACCACACATGGATCCACCAAGTGTCATTGCATGTCATTCTTCTCACAAACCACATGCAGTGTCATTGCATGTCTGTTCTTTTCATGAACCACACCTAGTGTCATTGCATGTGTGTTCTTGTAAACAAACCACATAAGTCATTGCATGTCTATTCTTTTCATGAACCACACCCAGTGTCATTGCATGTGTGTTCCTCTAGACAAACCACATAAGGATCCACCGGTCTCACTGCATGTCTGTTCTTTTCATGAACCACATAAGGATCCACCAGTGTCATTGGATGTTTGTTCTTCTCATGAACCACACCCAGTGTCATTCCATGTCAGTTCTTTTCATGAACCACACATGGATCCAGCAGTGTCATTGCATGTCTGTTCTTCTCACAAACCACATAAGGATCCACCAATGTCATTGCATGTCTGTTCTTTTCATGAACCACACCCAATGTCATTGCATGTGTGTTCCTCTTGACAAACCACATAAGTAATTGCATGTATGTTCTTTTCATGAACCACACCCAGTGTCATTGCATGTGTGTTCCTCTAGCCAAACCACATAAGGATCCACCGGTGTCACTGAATGTCTTCTCTTTTCATGAACCACATAAGGATCCACCAGTGTCATTGGATGTGTGTTCTTTTCATGAACCACACCAGTGTCATTGCATGTCAGTTCTTTTCATGAACCACATAAGGATCCACCAGTGTCATTGCATGTCTGTTCTTCTCACAAACCACATTCAATGTCATTGCATGTCTGTTCTTTTCATGAACCACACCCAGTGTCATTGCATGTGTATTTCTTTAGACAAACCACATAAGTCATTGCATGTATGTTCTTTTCATGAACCACACCCGGTGTCATAGCATGTGTGTTCCTCTAGACAAACCACATAAGGATCCACCGGTGTCACTGCATGTTTGTTCTTTTCATGAACCACATAAGGATCCACCAGTGTCATTGGATGTGTGTTCTTTTCATGAACCACACCTAGTGTCATTGCATGTCAGTTCTTTTCATGAACCACATAAGGATCCACCAGTGTCATTGCATGTCTGTTCTTCTCACAAACCACATGCAATGTCATTGCATGTCTGTTCTTTTCATGAACCACACCCAGTGTCATTGCATGTGTGTTTCTCTAGACAAACCACATAAGTCATTGCATGTATGTTCTTTTCATGAACCACACCCGGTGTCATAGCATGTGTGTTCCTCTAGACAAACCACATAAGGATCCACCGGTGTCACTGCATGTTTGTTCTTTTCATGAACCACATAAGGATCCACCAGTGTCATTGGATGTGTGTTCTTCTCATGAACCACACATGGATCCACCAGTGTCATTGCATGTCTGTTATTTTCATGAATCATAGCTAGAGTTATTGCATGTCTGTTACTTCCAGAAACCACACATGGATCCACCGGTGTCATTGCATGTGTGTTCTTTTCATGAACCACACCCAGTGTAATTGCATGTCAGTTCTTTTCATGAACCACATAAGGATCCACCACAGTCATTGCATGTACATTCTCTCACAAACCACGTGTAGTGTCATTGCATGTCTGTTCTTTTCATGAACCACACCCTGTGTCATTGCATGTGTGTTCCTCTAGACAAACCACATAAGGATCCACCGGTGTCACTATTTGTCTGCTCTTTTCATGAACCACATAAGGATCCACCAGTGTCATTGGATGTGTGTTCTTTTGATGAACCACACCCAGTGTCATTGCATGTCACTTCTTTTCATGAACCACATAAGGATCCACAAGTGTCATTGCATGTCGGTTCTTCTCACAAACCACATGCAGTGTCATTGCATGTCTGTTATTTTCATGAACCACACCCAGTGTCATTGCATGTGTGTTCCTCTAGACAAACCATATAAGTCATTACATGTCTGTTCTTTTCATGAACCACACCCGGTGTAATTGCGTGTGTGTTCCTCTAGACAAACCACATAAGGATCCACCGGTGTCACTGCATGTCTGTTCTTTTCATGAACCAGATAAGGGTCCACTCGTGTCATTGGATGTGTGTTATTCTCATGAACCACACATGGATCCACCGGTGTCATTGCATGTCTGTTCTTTTCATGAATCACAGCTAGAGTCATTGCATGTATGTTACTTCCATAAACCACACATGGATCCACCGGTGTCATTGCATGTGTGTTCTTTTCATGAACCACACCTAGTGTCATTGCATGTCAGTTCATGTTGAGAACCACATAAGGATCCACAAGTGACATAGCATGTCCATTCTTCTCTCACAAACCACGTGCAGTTTCATTGCATGTCTATTCTTTTTATGAACCACACCCAGTGTCATTGCATGTGTGTTCCTCTAGACAAACCACATAAGGATCCACCGGTGTCACTGCATGTCTGCTCTTTTCATGAACCACATAAGGATCCACCAGTGTCATTGGATGTGTGTTCTTCTCATGAACCACACCCAGTGTCATTGCATGTCAGTTCTTTTCATGAACCACACATGGATCCACCAGTGTCATTGCATGTCTGTTCTTCGCACAAACCACATGCAGTGTCATTGCATGTCTGTTCTTTTCATGAACCACACCTAGTGTCATTGCATGTGTGTTCCTCTAGACAAACCACTTAAGTCATTGCATGTCTATTCTTTTCATGAACCACACCCGGTGTCATTGCATGTGTGTTCCTCTAGACAAAGCACATAAGGATCCACCGGTGTCACTGCATGTCTGTTATTTTCATGAACCACATAAGGATCCACCAGTGTCATTGGATGTTTGTTCTTCTCATGAACCACACCCAGTGTCATTCCATGTCAGTTCTTTTCATGAACCACACATGGATCCAGCAGTGTCATTGCATGTCTGTTCTTCTCACAAACCACATAAGGATCCACCCATGTCATTGCATGTCTGTTCTTTTCATGAACCACACCCAATGTCATTGCATGTGTGTTCCTCTTGACAAACCACATAAGTAATTGCATGTCTGTTCTTTTCATGAACCCCACCCAGTGTCATTGCATGTGTGTTCCTCTAGACAAACCACATAAGGATCCACCGGTGTCACTGAATGTCTTCTCTTTTCATGAACCACATAAGGATCCACCAGTGTCATTGGATGTGTGTTCTATTCATGAACCACACCTAGTGTCATTGCATGTCAGTTCTTTTCATGAACCACACACAGATCCACCAGTGTCATTGCATGTCTGTTCTTCTCACAAACCACATGCAATGTCATTGCATGTCTGTTCTTTTCATGAACCACACCCAGTGTCATTGCATGTGTGTTTCTCTAGACAAACCACATAAGTCATTGCATGTATGTTCTTTTCATGAACCACACCCGGTGTCATAGCATGTGTGTTCCTCTAGACAAACCACATAAGGATCCACCGGTGTCACTGCATGTTTGTTCTTTTCATGAACCACATAAGGATCCACCAGTGTCATTGGATGTGTGTTCTTCTCATGAACCACACATGGATCCACCAGTGTCATTGCATGTCTATTCTTTTCATGAATCACAGCTAGAGTTATTGCATGTCTGTTACTTCCAGAAACAACACATGGATCCACCAGTGTCATTGCATGTGTGTTCTTCTCACAAACCACATGCAGTGTCATTGCATGTCTGTTATTTTCATGAACCACACCCAGTGTCATTGCATGTGTGTTCCTCTAGACAAACCATATAAGTCATTACATGTCTGTTCTTTTCATGAACCACACCCTGTGTAATTGCGTGTGTGTTCCTCTAGACAAACCACATAAGGATCCACCGGTGTCACTGCATGTCTGTTCTTTTCATGAACCAGATAAGGGTCCACTCGTGTCATTGGATGTGTGTTATTCTCATGAACCACACATGGATCCACCGGTGTCATTGCATGTCTGTTCTTTTCATGAATCACAGCTAGAGTCATTGCATGTATGTTACTTCCATAAACCACACATGGATCCACCGGTGTCATTGCATGTGTGTTCTTTTCATGAACCACACCTAGTGTCATTGCATGTCAGTTCTTTTTATGAACCACATAAGGATCCACCAGTGTCATTGCATGTCGTATCTTCTCACAAACCACGTGCAGTTTCATTGCATGTCTATTCTTTTTATGAACCACACCCAGTGTCATTGCATGTGTGTTCCTCTAGACAAACCACATAAGGATCCACCGGTGTCACTGCATGTCTGCTCTTTTGTAGCATCCCAATTGTCTAACAATTGCAATGCTACTAGCCTAGTCTACATAGATGCTACTTCCTACATATAATTGTTGCATCATAAATATATCATGCTCATGTCATCATGCCACCTTGCATTTGAGCATCATATAAAACCCTTTTCCATCTGGTTCTTATCTCATATGCATTATTAATTGTATTTGCTTCTTGATATTGTATTTGGTTCTTGATATATTGTAAATGCCCAAGCTGAGTTGGGGGCATATCTCTTATTAACTCCACCACCTTTTCTCTGTCACCACCTTATAATTCCACCATCCAACTAAATATGAGCTTGGCTTTATTTGAGTTTATCTCTAGCTCATGTGGGTTGGGATGGATCCAATTCTTTTACCACATGCTCTCATCTTAGTGTCATGTTGTTTTCACATTATTGATACATGAGAGCCACATGGCCACCTTTGCATGCCTTGTGGGTGGAATCTTTTTCCTAGCTTCCATATGTGTGTTTTTGGGGTTATCATCATGTTGGGATATTTTTGTGGGCTTATTAAATGCCTAGTGGCATAAACACACTAGCAAGTCCCAAATATAATCCAATGTGATCATCTCCATCTACTCCACTTGGGATTCCTTCTAAATTCCTTTGCTTGGGCCTTACTCCAATTTTGGAAGTACAAATGAATAATGCCATGTAATAATGTTGTTCTCACAATAATCAACATGGCAATAAATGTTTTGCATGGGCCATGCAAGACCCACCTTTTTCTTATTCTTTGGATTTTATTTGAATTTTGAGTGAACTTAAACCACATCTCTCTCTCCTCTTAGCTTGATCTTGTTTGAGCTTGCTTAAGACCATCATCACCAAACCCCATCATACCCTAAACCCCTTCTCACACCTCACCTCTTCTCTCACCCACCCTCTCTAACCCGAGCCTCCCTCTCTAGCTAAACTCTAACCGAGCCTAGCTCCACCCTCTTCCCTCTCTCTCTATGCCATGAGGCCCCCCTTAGCCAAGCCACCCTCCCTCCTACCCTAGACCTCCCACCCGAGCCACCTCTCTCCCTCTCTTCTCTCCCTGCCCTAGGGGCCCCTCTAGCCAAGCTTGCACCGCCTCCTCTGCCTACCCCACCACCTCTGCCTCCCCACTGCCCCGACCAAACACGTGAGGGAGAGATGAGGTGGAGGCCACCTTTATCGCCACCTTCCCTCCCCACGCCACCTACCTGCCCCCTTCGCTGCTTATCCCTTATCCCTCGCCTCGCCGGATCTGGCCCAGCGCTCCCCTCTCTCCTTCTTCTCCACCACCATACCACCCTTAGACGCCACCGTCGGCCTCCTCCATGACCGTTGATCTGGCGAGCCGCCGTCCGTGGGTGATCGGGAAAAACGAGAAGGGTCCTCTGCTTCACCACAGGCCCGGCGACGAGGAGAAGCCCCGGTAATTCCACTGCGTTGACGACGCCGCGAAACCCTAGCACGGCCGCCCGTCGCCTCGTCGCCGATCAAGCGGCGCCCTGCCGAACCATCGCACGGCACACTCGCGGTGAGCATCCCTTCCCTAGACATCATCGCGATGCGTCGTGGGTTCTTGTAGACGCCCGGACGACGCCGAGCACCCTCGGTGCAATCGCGTTTGCTAACACCGCAAGCTCCGCGCCCTGAACCCTAACTAAGCGCTGCCTCCCTCCTAGCATCTGCCCAAGCCCAGCGCAGCGGCAGCCGCCCTCTGCGCGCCAGCCCGAGGCCGCGTTGACTCCGCCCGCTCACGCGCTGCGCATGTCGCCGCGTCTGTCATGAAGTGCGGAGGAGCTTCTGATCTGGCTGGCGCACGTTTTGCAATAACCCCCTCCACTTTTCTTCTGCTTAACCCGCGCTCCCTCCAGGCCCACATGTCTGTCTTCCTGGGTTTTTGCAAAAAGGCTCCCGACGTTTGGTGCTATCAACCCGCAGTCCTCGCTATGCCGCGTGGCACACCCCTTGGTCGCCCGCTGACGCGTGGGCCTGCGAAGTCCCCCGGCCCCACCTGTCATCCTCTGCGGCTAGTCTAACCCTGAGTGACAGAAGCGTTTCTGTGCGCGTGTTGCCCGATCAACTTGTGGCCCACTTATGCAGTGATGGCTAGCTCCCTCTGAGTATAAAAAAGTATTTCCGAAATCTGTTTAAATTCAAACCTTATTTCAAATTAATTCAAATTCAAATATAAATCTGTTTTTCAATATCTTTTCAAATATTAATCCAAATAATACAAATAATATATGTTTTCAAATCAGAAAAATGTGAGGAATTCAAATATGCCATTCAAAATATATTTTGAACACTTAAATTTCCAAGTTTAATTAAATTACAATAAATGCCCCTTTCTCTTAAATAATTAATAACTTTTGATTTATAAATCCAAATTTAACAAATGATATGTCTAAAATGATTAGCTCGACGAGACCTTTCTGTTTATGCATTCCATGGTTTGATTTGAAGCATGCATCATATAAATATATTATGGACAGCAACTTAATTGTGAATAAAATGGGGCCAAAACTAAATAAAATGGCTTATTCTTGTGTTTCACACCTCACCCTTGCCATGCTACCTTATTGACATGCAAATTGTGCATCATTCATCATGGCATGATTGTTTGCTTGTCGCATTTATTCATATGCTTGTGCACTTTATTTATGTTGGCCCTTGTTTGTTTGGTTCTTCTTGAATAGGCTGAAGGGGATATATCAAGAGAACCAGAGCACTACCAGATCCATTCCTTGCTTCAATCGAGCTGTGCAAGCACTACCACATGCTTGCATACATACAAGACTATTGCCTCTATCTTATTCTTGCATCATTGAGTCGCGATTGCATTAAATTGAATCCCAAGTATTGCATAGCCTTTACCTTTAAACCCCACCGAAGCTTGTTCCTCCATCCCATGAGCCATTACTACAGGAGTTGTTTGAGCCATGCGAGTCGTAGAACAGCATGAGTAGGGTATGTGAGTGTCTGATGGATAACGAGGTACTTAAACAACTTAACCTGGGTAGTAATGGGATAACTAATGAAAGTGGCACCGTGAAATATCTGTTATTTGGTTTTATGCTCACTTGTGTCGTAAGACCCAGTACTTGATTCTGTTCCAAGAATATTCGCTATCCACATCCGGAGGCTTATGGACCCCCCACAGCGAGCTTGATTCATTCTTATTTCTTGGGGCCACAACTAGTTTGAGGTTTTATTTACTATCTGTACTTATGCCATGCTTTCTTGCTTTATTTACGATTGTGTGAGGAGCACACTTTCATGTTTAGGAAGCGAGTGTTTTCAGTGTCGACATCCAGTTTGGGATCTCGTCGTTTACTGACCATTGCGCAAACCTTGAGTCCGTCTGAGTCACTAACTTCGTTGCGGGTAGCTTATTGGGTTGTCCCCCTGAAATATTTCTGTCTCCTGTTTTTGCTTTGTCGTGTCTGTCTCGTTGTGTTTTGATTTGGTTGTTCCGAGGGATTTGGAGTGTGTGTTGCTATTTGTGCACCCTGCGGTAAAACTTTCAAAGCCGTGTCGCGGTTATGGGCGACTTGAGCACGGTTTCTCGATCATAGACAAGCATAACTAAAGTACGCTTATAACTTGACTAGACTAGGTACTTGACTAGTAAATAGTGCAATACTCACGGAATGGATAATAAAACTGCCAGCGGATGGGGAATGTTCGTCCGCTTCCTTGTCGATGGCGAGGAGGAGGATGGATCTGTTAAGATTACCTTTATAACTGTTATATGTTGTTATTAATTCACGGACATCCGTCATCTCTGGTTAGGCGGTGGTTAGCAGCATCTATAGAACTGTTAGGGTTTATCTTTTCTGCAATTCGTCACCCTGGTTGTGTCCCCTTTAGAGGCATAAAGACTTCTTGTACCCCTAGGGTCTCACACGATAAATTATTGGTTCGGATGAGAACAGTACGCCGCAAGATGGATACTGGGTGGAAGGCAGACGATGTGGGCAACGATCATTGGTGTAGAGATTAGGAACGGGATCCGTGAGATCTGGGCGGGATGTGCTTATTTATGGGGCATCTTATGCCGATTTGCTTCTTATCCGCACTCGGATTTTGTCTTCGCTTCCGCTTGATACTCTGTTTGATGTATGAGGAGATATCCTAAACTATTATATCTATCTAGGATATTTGGATCTTGCCGTATGGCGTTGCTATATTCCTTTCTTTTTAGATGGAATGGCTCGATGTACTATTGTATGGTGGATTGCATACATACTCATTTGTGTATGTAGTTGATCCCTTCGCTTTTGCCGATTCGCCGCCTGCTCTGGTCGATGTTTGGAAATGGTTGGGACGAAAGGTCTACGTGAGTGGCATTTGGGCCCCACCGTACTATTTCAACCATTTACGATCATCCGTGCTTGTACTAGGGCGTAATTCACCGAGGTAGTTACAATTGGTATCGAGCCATCCCGACCTTCGTGGTCTCGGCCAAATGGTGGTTGCATCTAGCAAATATTTTTGGTAGTTATGTATACTAGGGAAAAACAAAAGCGAGTAGGACTGCTTCCACTTTTCTTCTTACCCACCCACCCTTTTACGGTAAGGAAGTGTAACGCTTTCAATCCTCTTCTTAAAATTCAAACTAGGATTCACGTGTTCGGGTTTAGTACCATAGAAAGTGTGTGTGTGTGTGTGTAATTCCTTGTCTATCATGCATCCTTTTGTTATCTTTATCCGCCTTTTGGTTATCAACTGTTGGTACGTTCCATATCGTGAGGCTTTTGAAAACCGTAGCGATCTATCGACTCCTTGTTGACCGTGCCATCTTCTTAAAGGGTGTTCTTACGTGCGGGCATCGATGCTAATCCCTATCGCTAAGTGATTTTGCGCATCTATCGGTATTTTAATGCGAAAAATCTGGAAAATTTTTCTTTGATCCATCTGTGTTTCCACACTCCTTTTCACCGTGTGTGAAAAATTATCTATCTCTCTTTTATCAGCAACTCCATGCTAACTCATTCTATTGTCACCGGCGCTTAATCTGGAGTTTTCACTTCATCTTCTTTTCTCTTGGGCTAATTACATAACATGTGTCGATCCGATCTTTGGTGATTGTAATTTGGTTCTCAACAAAGCTATATCCCACACATGATAAGTGTCGATTGGAATATGGAAAATGCTATCAACTCTATCCTCCAGATGGATACGGTTATCTCCTGTGATTTGGAGTACACCGTGATCATATCTATGCAAATTCAAGCATCCTTGGAAATCCGGAGTTTCTCAAGGCACCACGGCGGTCTATCATCTGTTTATCAGGCTTCACATCTTTTTGAACTCCATATCTGCACATCTTTTTTCGTCTCTGATAGCTCATACCATAAGCAAAGCTGTATCATCGTTTCTTATCCAGGATCTCCTTATCTTTGTAACCGGCGACCCAATCGGCAATGTGAACCAGGTGACATCTCTTTCCCTTCCGAAGGACCAGATAATCTATTCTTCCAGTGCATCTTCTTCAATTCTGGAATCAGCAAGTCCATTGTTAATTCCATCTTCCATCTTCAATCAAATCCGGAGTTGTTCCTTGTTGGCAAGTTATCATCGTTGTTCAGCCGAAGTTTCCTCAAGACTGCTAGATCTCTCTCAATCATTTCAAGAAGAACATGGAGTTCTTTTCACCTCTATCTCGTTAAGTGATCTTTTGAAACTCTCTCGTTCTATCATCTGTTCTCAATCCACCGGAGGCCATGAAGACTTTTCAGATCTTTCGTAATCCTTCTGCTCAAGTGGTGCTATCTTTTTCTTTGTCTGTGGAATCTTGCAGTTGTCTCCATGATCTTCCTTCATATCTTTCCGGTGGCTTGTTACATCAGGTATGACGACAACATCATCACCCTTATCTATCTTGAATCCGCGATCGTTTGCATCTATCCTGTTTGCTAACGGAGTTCCATGAGTTATCCTTGTCAATACCTTCAGTCTGTTTCGGTAGTTGGGTTGCATGGTTTTCTTATTCAGGTGCGGAGTAATGCTTTGAGTGCGGGATGGAGTAGCTACCATACCACTACTCTTATCACTCGCTCTTGTACATTGAATTGGGGAATTTATGTGATTTCACTCATTCCACGGAAGTTAGAAGTGGCCTTTATCCCTTGATACTTTTACTTCCGTCCTTGTTTTTCCGGAGTGCTCTCTCGAAGAAAGTAATCGATAATCCCTTGTTGGTGATCTCGTCCTTTCTACACGAAGCAAAATCCTCGATTATCTGGTGGAAACAAACGCAAATTCTTTTCTATCCTCGTCTTTATACCGGAGCTCTACATCCCCAAACAAGATGAAAGGAACCTATCCCCCATGATCTATCTTCACATCCATCTCTGGAAGTTATATCCGCGCACCTCAATTGCGTGATCCTTCGGAGTATTACCGGCGCGACAAGAATCTAACCCGACGATGTCTAGCTAAATCTTTCTGTTGTTATCAAGGGACTCTATTGTTTGAAGGCAATATTGTTTCCGAACTTCTTTTCTCAAATCCGAGAGAGGATACGATGCTATTGTCATAGTGGTTCAAAACCTCTCCAATCTAGCTCTTTTCTTCCGGCGAGACAAAGATTCATCCTCTCTAGTATCGGTAAATCTTTAATCTTATCGGTGTGCCTTTCTTTATCCATCTTTGCATCATCTTCCCTTCTTTTCACAAGTGGTTCTATTCTTTTATCTTGTTTCTTGAGAAACCGGAGCTATGTCTATCCTATCCTTCTTGTCTCACGTTAATCCTTCAACTCTTCTGCAGGTGTTTCTCTAGCAAAACGCAAGACTCGCAACAAGTCTAGCAAGTTTTGCAAGGTGTAGTGGTCGCACCATTCCTTTCTTCATCACCTTGGGAACGTGAGGGTCACCTTCGTTCGGACACCGCCTATCCTTGTGTTGTTTTCTTTTTCCTAGGAATCTCGGGGCGAGATTCTTGTTTAGTGGGGGAGAGTTGTAGCATCCCAATTGTCTAACAATTGCAATGCTACTAGCCTAGTCTACATAGATGCTACTTCCTACATATAATTGTTGCATCATAAATATATCATGCTCATGTCATCATGCCACCTTGCATTTGAGCATCATATAAAACCCTTTTCCATCTGGTTCTTATCTCATATGCATTATTAATTGTATTTGCTTCTTGATATTGTATTTGGTTCTTGATATATTGTAAATGCCCAAGCTGAGTTGGGGGCATATCTCTTATTAACTCCACCACCTTTTCTCTGTCACCACCTTATAATTCCACCATCCAACTAAATATGAGCTTGGCTTTATTTGAGTTTATCTCTAGCTCATGTGGGTTGGGATGGATCCAATTCTTTTACCACATGCTCTCATCTTAGTGTCATGTTGTTTTCACATTATTGATACATGAGAGCCACATGGCCACCTTTGCATGCCTTGTGGGTGGAATCTTTTTCCTAGCTTCCATATGTGTGTTTTTGGGGTTATCATCATGTTGGGATATTTTTGTGGGCTTATTAAATGCCTAGTGGCATAAACACACTAGCAAGTCCTAAATATAATCCAATGTGATCATCTCCATCTACTCCACTTGGGATTCCTTCTAAATTCCTTTGCTTGGGCCTTACTCCAATTTTGGAAGTACAAATGAATAATGCCATGTAATAATGTTGTTCTCACAATAATCAACATGGCAATAAATGTTTTGCATGGGCCATGCAAGACCCACCTTTTTCTTATTCTTTGGATTTTATTTGAATTTTGAGTGAACTTAAACCACATCTCTCTCTCCTCTTAGCTTGATCTTGTTTGAGCTTGCTTAAGACCATCATCACCAAACCCCATCATACCCTAAACCCCTTCTCACACCTCACCTCTTCTCTCACCCACCCTCTCTAACCCGAGCCTCCCTCTCTAGCTAAACTCTAACCGAGCCTAGCTCCACCCTCTTCCCTCTCTCTCTATGCCATGAGGCCCCCCCTTAGCTTCACCCTCCCTCCCACCCTAGACCTCCCACCCGAGCCACCTCTCCTCTCTCTTCTCTCCCCGCCCTAGGGGCCCCTCTAGCCAAGCCTCGCCTCCTCCTGGCCTCGCCCTACCCCACTGCAGCCTCCTGCTGCCCGACCAAACACGTGAGGGAGAGGACAGAGGTGGCCGAGGCCACCTTTATCGCCACCTTCCCCTCCCCCACGCCACCTACCTGCCCCCGACCTTATCTGCTGCTTATCCTCGCCTCTGCCAGATCTGCCCAGACGCCTCTCTCCCCTTCTTCTCCACCGCCACCACCACCCTTAGACGCCACTCGGCCTCCACGACCTGCTGATCTGAGCGCCGACGTCCGTGGAGTGATCGAAGAACGAGAAGGGTCCTCGCTTCACCGAGCTCAGCCGACGAGGAGGAGAAGCCCCCAGTAACCCTGCACGTTGACGATGCCACGAAACCCTAGCACCGACCGCCGTCTGCCTCGTCGCCGATCAAGCGCGCCCCTGCCCGAACCATCTGCACCGGCACACTCGCGGTGAGCATCCCCTTCCCCTAGACATCATCGCAGTCGTCGTGGGTTCTTGTAGACGCGGACCGACGCCGAGCACCCTCGTGCAATCGCGCTTGCTAACACCAAGCTCCCGCGACGCTCGAACCCTAACTAAGCCGCTTGCCTCCTCCTAGCATCCGCCCAAGCTCCAAGCGGCATCTCTCAAGGCGCAGCCCGAGGTCTGCGTTCGACTCCCCCGCTTCTGCACGCTGTCGACGCGTCTGTCTGCATGAGCGGCGGAGGAGAAGCACAGATCACATGACGTTTTGCAATAACCCCTCCACTTTTCTGCTTAACCCGCGCTCCCTCCAGGCCCACATGTCTGTCTCCCTGGGTTTTTGCAAAAAGGCTCCCGACGTTTGGTGCTATCAACCCGCAGTCCTCGCTATGCCGCGTGGCACACCCCTTGGTCGCCCGCTGACGCGTGGGCCTGCGAAGTCCCCCACCTTTGTCATCCTCTCAAGGCTAGTCTAACCACGAGTGATGGTTGCTTTCAGGCGTGTTGCCCAGTCAACCTTGTGGCCCACTTGTCCGTGATGGCTAGCTCTCCGAGTATAAAAAGTATTTCCAAATCTGTTTAAATTCAAACCTTATTTCAAATTAATTCAAATTCAAATATAAATCTGTTTTTCAATATCTTTTCAAATATTAATCCAAATAATACAAATAATATATGTTTTCAAATCAGAAAAATGTGAGGAATTCAAATATGCCATTCAAAATATATTTTGAACACTTAAATTTCCAAGTTTAATTAAATTACAATAAATGCCCCTTTCTCTTAAATAATTAATAACTTTTGATTTATAAATCCAAATTTAACAAATGATATGTCTAAAATGATTAGCTCGACGAGACCTTTCTGTTTATGCATTCCATGGTTTGATTTGAAGCATGCATCATATAAATATATTATGGACAGCAACTTAATTATGAATAAAATGGGGCCAAAACTAAATAAAATGGCTTATTCTTGTGTTTCACACCTCACCCTTGCCATGCTACCTTATTGACATGCAAATTGTGCATCATTCATCATGGCATGATTGTTTGCTTGTCGCATTTATTCATATGCTTGTGCACTTTATTTATGTTGGCCCTTGTTTGTTTGGTTCTTCTTCAATGACGCCGGGGATATATCAAGAGAACCGTGAGCACTACCCAGATCCATTCCTTGCTTCAACTGAGCTGCTGTGCAAGCACTACCACATGCTTGCATACATACAAAGACCTATTGCCTCTATCTTATTCTTGCATCATTGAGTCGCGATTGCATTAAATTGAATCCCAAGTATTGCATAGCCTTTACCTTTAAACCCCACCGAAGCTTGTTCCTCCATCCCATGAGCCATTACTACAGGAGTTGTTTGAGCCATGCGAGTCGTAGAACAGCATGAGTAGGGTATGTGAGTGTCTGATGGATAACGAGGTACTTAAACATCTTAACCTGGGTAGTAATGGGATAACTAATGAAAGTGGCACCGGTGAGCAATATCTGTTATTTGGTTTTTATGCTCACTTGTGTCCCGTAAGACCCCGAGTACTTGATTCCTGTTCCAAGAATATTCGCGCTATCCACATCCGGGAGGCTTATGGACCCCCCTGAGCCAGAGCTTGATTCATTCTTATTTCTTGGGGCCACAACTAGTTTGAGGTTTTATTTACTATCCTGTACTTATGCCATGCTTTATGCTTTTATTTACGATTGTGTGAGCACACTGCATCGTTAGGAAGCGGAGTGTTTTCGCGGTGTCGGCAGGTCCCAGCTTTTGGGATCATTGTCGTTTACTGACCATTGGCGCAAACCTTGAGTCCGTCTCGAGTCACTAACTTCGCTATGGTAGCTTAATGGGGTGGCCTCAAATATTTCTAATCCTGTAATTGCTTTGTCGTGACTGTCTCGTTGGGTTTTGATTTGGTTTTTCCGAGGCATATCAGTGTGTGTTGTTATTTGTGCACCTCATAGGTAAAACTTTCAAAGCCGTGTCCGGTTATGGACGACTTGGAGCACGCTTCTCGATCATAGACAAGCATAACTAAAGTACCGCTTATAACTTGACTAGACTAGGTACTTGACTAGTAAATAGTGCAATACTCACGGAATGGATAATAAACTGCCAACGGATGGGGAATGTTCGTCCGCTTCCTTGTCGTAAGCGAGGAGGAGGATGGATCTGCTAAGATTACCTTTATAACGTTATAATGTTGTTATTAATTCACGGACATCCGCCTATCTCAGTTAGGCGGGTGGTTAGCAGTATCTATAGAACTGTTAGGTTTATCTTTTGCTGCAATTCGTCACCCTGTGTTGTGTCCCTTTAGAGGCATAAAGACTTGTCGAAGTACCCTAGGGTCTCACACGATAAATTATTGGTTCGGATGAACAGTACGCCGCAAGATGGATACCGGGTGGAAGAGACAGACGATGTGGGCAACGATCATTCGGTGTAGAGATTCCGAACGGGATCCGTGAGATCTGTATGGCGGGATGTGCTTATTTATGGGGCATCTTATGCCGATTTGCTTCTTATCCGCACTCGATTTTGTCTTCGCTTCCGCTTGATACTGTTGTTTGATGTATGAGGAGATATCCTAAACTATTATATCTATCTAGGATATTTGGATCTTGCAGTATATGCGTTGCTATATTTCCTTTCTTTTTAGATGGAATGGCTCGATGTACTATTGTATGGTGGCTTGCATACATACTCATTTGTGTATGTAGTTGATCCTTCGCTTGCCGACGCCGCCTGCTCTGGTCCCGATGTTTGGAAATGGTTGGGACGGTAGACCCGAAAATCTACTGTAAGAGTGGCATTTGGGCCCCACCGTACTATTTCAACCATTTCTGATCATCCAGGCTTGTACTAGGAGCGTAATTCACCGAGGTAGTTACATCTTTTCATGAACCACATAAGGATCCACCAGTGTCATTGGATGTGTGTTCTTCTCATGAACCACACCCAGTGTCATTGCATGTCAGTTCTTTTCATGAACCACACATGGATCCACCAGTGTCATTGCATGTCTGTCTTTCAAACCACATGCGGTGTCATTGCATGTCCTGTTTTTCATGAACCACACTAGTGTCATTGCATGTGTGTTATTGTAAACAAACCACATAAGTCATTGCATGTCTATTCTTTTCATGAACCACACCCGGTGTCATTGCATGTGTGTTCCTCTAGACAAACCACATAAGGATCCACCGGTGTCACTGCATGTCTGTTCTTTTCATGAACCACATAAGGATCCACCAGTGTCATTGGATGTTTGTTCTTCTCATGAACAACACCCAGTGTCATTCCATGTCAGTTCTTTTCATGAACCACATGGATCCAAAGTGTCATTGCATGTCCGTTCTTCTCACAAACCACATAAGGATCCACCGTGTCATTGCATGTCCATTCTTTTCATGAACCACACCCAATGTCATTGCATGTGTGTTCCTCTTGACAAACCACATAAGTAATTGCATGTCTGTTCTTTTCATGAACCACACCCAGTATCATTGCATGTGTGTTCCTCTAGACAAACCACATAAGGATCCACCGGTGGCACTCAATGTCATCTCTTTTCATGAACCACATAAGGATCCACCAGTGTCATTGGATGTGTGTTCTTTTCATGAACCACACCAAGTGTCATTGCATGTTAGTTCTTTTCATGAACCACATAAGGATCCACCAGTGTCATTGCATGTCTGTTCTTCTCACAAACCGGATGGTGTCATTGCATGTCTGTTCTTTTCATGAACCACACCAAGTGTCATTGCATGTGTGTTCCTCTAGACAAACCACATAAGTCATTGCATGTATGTTCTTTTCATGAACCACACACGGTGTCATAGCATGTGTGTTCCTCTAGACAAACCACATAAGGATCCACCAGTGTCACTGCATGTTTGTTATTTTCATGAACCACATAAGGATCCACCAGTATCATTGGATGTGTGTTCTTCTCATGAACCACACATGGATCCACCAGTGTCATTGCATGTCTGTTCTTTTCATGAATCACAGCTAGAGTCATTGCATGGATGTGACTTCCATAAACCACACATGGAACCATCGGTGTCATTGCATGTGTGTTCTTTTCAAGAACCACACCCAGTGTCATTGCATGTCAGTTCTTTTCATGAACCACATAAGGATCCACCAGTGCCATTACATGTCTGTTCTTCTCACAAACCACGTGTAGTGTCATTGCATGTCTGTTCTTTTCATGAACCACACCCAGTGTCATTGCATGTAAGTTCTTCTAAGCAAACCACATAAGTCATTGCATGTCTATTCTTTTCATGAACCACACCCGGTGTCATTACATGTATGTTCCTCTAGACAAACCACATAAGAATCCACCGGTGTCACTGCATGTTTGTTCTTTTCATGAACCACATAAGGATCCACCAGTGTCATTGGATGTGTGTTCTCATGAACCACACCCAGTGTCATTGCATGTCAGTTCTTTTCATGAACCACACCCAGTTTCATTGCATGTGTGTTCCTCTAGAAAAACCATATAAGTTATTGCATGTGTGTTCTTTTGATGAACCACACCCGGTGTCATTGCGTGTGTGTTCCTCTAGACAAACCACATAAGGATTCACCAGTATCACTGCATGTCTGCTCTTTTCATGAACCACATAAGGATCCACCAGTGTCATTAGATGTGTGTTCTTTTCATGAACCACACCCAGTGTCATTGCATGTCAGTTCTTTTCATGAACCACATAAGGATCCACCAGTGTCATTGCATGTCCATTCTTCTCACAAACCACATGTAGTTTCATTGCATGTCTGTTCTTTTCATGAACCACACCCAGTGTCATTGCATGTGTGTTCTTCTAAACAAACCACATAAGTCATTGCATGTATGTTCTTTTCATGAACCACACCCGGCGTCATTGCATGTATGTTCCTCTAGACAAACCACATAAGGATCCAGCGGTGTCATTGCATGTATGTTCTTTTCATGAACCACATAAGGATCCACCAGTGTCATTGGATGTGTGTTCTTCTCATGAACCACACCCAGTATCATTGCATGTCAGTTCTTTTCATGAACCACACACAGATCCACCAGTGTCATTACATGCCTGTTCTTCTCAGAAACCACATAAGGATCCACCAGTGTCATTGCATGTCTATTCTTTTCATGAACCACACCCAGTGTCATTGCATGTGTGTTCCTCTAAACAAACCACATAAGTCATTGCATGTCTGTTCTTTTCATGAACCACACCCGGTGTAATTGCGTGTGTGTTCCTCTAGACAAACCACATAAGGATCCACCGGTGTCACTGCATGTCTGTTCTTTTCATGAACCAGATAAGGATCCACCAGTGTCATTGGATGTGTGTTATTCTCATGAACCACACATGGATCCACCGGTGTCATTGCATGTCTGTCCTTTTCATGAATCACAACTAGAGTCATTGCATGTACATACTTCCATTAACCAGACATGGATCCACCGGTGTCATTGCATGTGTGTTCTTTTCAAGAACCACACCCAGTGTCATTGCATGTCAGTTCTTTTCATGAACCACATAAGGATCCACCAGTGCCATTGCATGTCTGTTCTTCTCAAAACCACGTGTAGTGCCATTGCATGTATGTTACTTCCATAAACCACACATGGATCCACCGGTGTCATTGCATGTGTGTTCTTTTCATGAACCACACCTAGTGTCATTGCATGTCAGTTCTTTTTATGAACCACATAAGGATCCACCAGTGTCATTGCATGTCTGTTCTTCTCACAAACCACGTGCAGTTTCATTGCATGTCTATTCTTTTTATGAACCACACCCAGTGTCATTGCATGTGTGTTCCTCTAGATAAACCACATAAGGATCCACCGGTGTCACTGCATGTCTGCTCTTTTCATGAACCACATAAGGATCCACCAGTGTCATTGGATGTGTGTTCTTCTCATGAACCACACCAGTGTCATTGCATGTCGATTCTTTTCATGAACCACACATGGATCCACCAGTGTCATTGCATGTACATTCTTCTCACAAACCACATGCAGTGTCATTGCATGTCTGTTCTTTTCATGAACCACACCTAGTGTCATTGCATGTGTGTTCTTGTAAACAAACCACATAAGTCATTGCATGTCTATTCTTTTCATGAACCACACCCAGTGTCATTGCATGTGTGTTCCTCTAGACAAACCACATAAGGATCCACCGGTCTCACTGCATGTCTGTTCTTTTCATGAACCACATAAGGATCCACCAGTGTCATTGGATGTTTGTTCTTCTCATGAACCGCACCCAGTGTCATTCCATGTCAGTTCTTTTCATGAACCACACATGGATCCAACAGTGTCATTGCATGTCTGTTCTTCTCACAAACCACATAAGGATCCACCAATGTCATTGCATGTCTGTTCTTTTCATGAACCACACCCAATGTCATTGCATGTGTGTTCCTCTTGACAAACCACATAAGTAATTGCATGTCTGTTCTTTTCATGAACCACACCCAGTGTCATTGCATGTGTGTTCCTCTAGCCAAACCACATAAGGATCCACCGGTGTCACTGAATGTCTTCTCTTTTCATGAACCACATAAGGATCCACCAGTGTCATTGGATGTGTGTTCTTTTCATGAACCACACCAGTGTCATTGCATGTCAGTTCTTTTCATGAACCACATAAGGATCCACCAGTGTCATTGCATGCATTCTTCTCACAAACCACATGCAATGTCATTGCATGTCTGTTCTTTTCATGAACCACACCCAGTGTCATTGCATGTGTGTTTCTTTAGACAAACCACATAAGTCATTGCATGTATGTTCTTTTCATGAACCACACCCGGTGTCATAGCATGTGTGTTCCTCTAGACAAACCACATAGGATCCACGGTGTCATTGCATGTTTGTTCTTTTCATGAACCACATAAGGATCCACCAGTGTCATTGGATGTGTGTTCTTCTCATGAACCACACATGGATCCACCAGTGTCATTGCATGCCTGTTCTTTTCATGAATCACAGCTAGAGTCATTGCATGTCTGTTACTTCCATAAACCACACATGGATCCACCGGTGTCATTGCATGTGTGTTCTTTTCAAGAACCACACCCAGTGTCATTGCATGTCAGTTCTTTTCATGAACCACATAAGGATCCACCAGTGCCATTGCATGTCTGTTCTTCTCAAAACCACGTGTAGTGTCATTGCATGTCTGTTCTTTTCATGAACCACACCCAGTGTCATTGCATGTAAGTTCTTCTAAGCAAACCACATAACTCATTACATGTCTATTCTTTTCATGAACCACACCCAGTGTCATTGCATGTATGTTCCTCTAGACAAACCACATAAGAATCCACCGGTGTCACTGCATGTTTGTTCTTTTCATGAACCACATAAGGATCCACCAGTGTCATTGGATGTGTGTTCTTCTCATGAACCACACCCAGTGTCATTGCATGTCAGTTCTTTTCATGAACCACACCCAGTTTCATTGCATGTGTGTTCCTCTAGAAAAACCACATAAGTTATTGATGTGTGTTCTTTTCATGAACCACACCCGGTGTCATTGCGTGTGTGTTCCTCTAGACAAACCACATAAGGATCCACCGGTATCACTGCATGTCTGCTCTTTTCATGAACCACATAAGGATCCACCAGTGTCATTAGATGTGTGTTCTTTTCATGAACCACACCAAGTGTCATTGCATGTCAGTTCTTTTCATGAACCACATAAGGATCCACCAGTGTCATTGCATGTCCGTTCTTCTCACAAACCACATGTAGTGTCATTGCATGTCTGTTCTTTTCATGAACCACACCCAGTGTCATTGCATGTGTGTTCTTCTAAACAAACCACATAAGTCATTGCATGTATGTTCTTTTCATGAACCACACCCGGTGTCATTGCATGTATGTTCCTCTAGACAAACCACATAAGGATCCAGCGTTGTCATTGCATGTATGTTCTTCTCATGAACCACACCCAGTGTCATTGCATGTCATTTCTTTTCATGAACCACACACATATCCACCAGTGTCATTACATGCCTGTTGTTCTCACAAACCACATAAGGATCCACCAGTGTTATTGCATGTCTGTTCTTTTCATGAACCACACCTAGTGTCATTGCATGTGTGTTCCTCTAGAAAAACAACATAAGTAATTGCATGTCTGTTCTTTTCATAATCCACACCCTGTGTCATTGCATGTGTGTTCCTCTAGACAAACCACATAAGGATACACCGGTGTCACTGTTTGTCTGCTCTTTTCATGAACCACATAAGGATCCACTAGTGTCATTGGATGTGTGTTCTTTTGATGAACCACACCTAGTGTCATTGGATGTCAGTTCTTTTCATGAACCACATAAGGATCCACAAGTGTCATTGCATGTCGGTTCTTCTCACAAACCACACGCAGTGTTATTGCATGTCTGTTCTTTTCATAAACCACACCCAGTGTCATTGCATGTGTGTTCCTCTAGACAAACCACATAAGTCATTGCATGTCTGTTCTTTTCATGAACCACACCCGGTGTAATTGCATGTGTGTTCCTCTAGACAAACCACATATGGATCCACTAGTGTCACTGCATGTTTGTTCTTTTCATGAACCAGATAAGGATCCACTAGTGTCATTGGATGTGTGTTATTCTCATGAACCACACATGGATCCACCGGTGTCATTACATGTCTGTTCTTTTCATGAATCACAACTAGAGTCATTGCATGTATGTTACTTGCATAAACCACACATGGATCCACCGGTGTCATTGCATGTGTGTTCTTTTCATGAACCACACCCAGTGTCATTGCATGTCAGTTCTTTTTATGAACCACAAAAGGATCCACCAGTGTCATTGCATGTCTGTTGTTCTCACAAACCACGTGCAGTTTCATTGCATGTTTATTCTTTTTATGAACCACACCCAGTGTCATTGCATGTGTGTTCCTCTAGACAAACCACATTAAGATCCACCGGTGTCACTGAATGTCTTCTCTTTTCATGAACCACATAAGGATCCACCGGTGTCATTGGATGTGTGTTCTTCTCATGAACCACCTAGTGTCATTGCATGTCAGTTCTTTTCATGAACCACACATGGATCCACCAGTGTCATTGCATGTCTGTTCTTCTCACAAACCACATGCAGTGTTTTTGCATGTCTGTTCTTTTCATGAACCACACCTAGTGTCATTGCATGTGTGTTCTTCTAAACAAACCACATAAGTCATTGCATGTCTATTCTTTTCATGAACCACACCCGGTGTCATTGCATGTGTGTTCCTCTAGACAAACCACATAAGGATCCACCGGTCTCACTACATGTCTGTTCTTTTCATGAACCACATAAGGATCCACCAGTGTCATTCGATGTTTGTTCTTCTCATGAACCACACCCAGTGTCATTCCATGTCAGTTCTTTTCATGAACCACTCATGGATCCAGCAGTGTCATTGCATGTCTGTTCTTCTCACAAACCACATAAGGATCCACCAGTGTCATTGCATGTATGTTCTTTTCATGAACCACACCCAATGTCATTGCATGTGTGTTCCTCTTGACAAACCACATAAGTAATTGCATGTCTGTTCTTTTCATGAACCATACCCAGTGTCATTGCATGTGTGTTCCTCTAGACAAACCACATAAGGATCCACCGGTGTCACTGAATGTCTTCTCTTTTCATGAACCACATAAGGATCCACCAGTGTCATTGGATGTGTGTTCTTTTCATGAACCACACCCAGTGTCATTGCATGTCAGTTCTTTTCATGAACCACATAAGGATCCACTAGTGTCATTGCATGTCTGTTCTTCTCACAAACCACATGCAATGTGATTGCATGTCTGTTCTTTTCATGAACCACACCCAGTGTCATTGCATGTGTGTTCCTCTAGAGAAACCACATAAGTCATTGCATGTATGTTCTTTTCATGAACCACACCCGGTGTCATAGCATGTGTGTTCCTCTAGATAAACCACATAAGGATCCACCGGTGTCACTGCATGTTTGTTCTTTTCATGAACCAGATAAGGATCTACTAGTGTCATTGGATGTGTGTTCCTCTAGACAAACCACATAAGGATCCACCGGTGTCACTGCATGTTTGTTCTTTTCATGAACCACATAAGGATCTACCAGTGTCATTGGATGTGTGTTCTTCTCATGAACCACACATGGATCCACCAGTGCCATTGCATGTCTGTTCTTTTCATGAATCCAAGCTAGAGTCATTGCATGTCTGTTACTTCCATAAACCACACATGGATCCACCAGTGTCATTGCATGTGTGTTCTTTTCATGAACCACACCCAGTGTCATTGCATGTCAGTTCTTTTCATGAACCACTTAAGGATCCACCAGTGTCATTGCATGTATGTTCTTCTCACAAACCACATGCAGTGTCATTGCATGTCTGTTCTTTTCATGAACCACACCGAGTGTCATTGCATGTGTGTTCCTCTAGACAAACCACATAAGGATCCACCGGTGTCACTACATGTGTGCTCTTTTCATGAACCACATAAGGATCCACCAGTGTCATTGGATGTGTGTTCTTTTCATGAACCACACCTACTGTCATTGCATGTCAGTTCTTTTCATGAACCACATAAGGATCCACCAGTGCCATTGCATGTATGTTCTTCTCACAAACCACATGCAGTGTCATTGCATGTCTGTTCTTTTCATGAACCACACCCAGTGTCATTGCATGTGTGTTCCTCTAGACAAACCACATAAGTCATTGAAAGTCTGTTCTTTTCATGAACCACACCCGGTTTCATTGCATGTGTGTTCCTCTAGACAAACCACATAAGGATCCACCGGTGTCACTGCATGTGTGTTCATTTCATTAACCAGATAAGGATCCACTAGTGTCATTGGATGTGTGTTATTCTCATGAACCACACATGGATCCACCGGTGTCATTACATGTCTGTTCTTTTCATGAATCACAGCTAGAGTCATTGCATGTATGTTACTTCCATAAACCACACATGGATCCACCAGTGTCATTGGATGTTTGTTCTTCTCATGAACCACACCCAGTGTCATTATATGTCAGTTCTTTTCATGAACCACACATGGATCCAGTAGTGTCATTGCATGTTTGTTCTTCTCACAAACCACATAAGGATCCACCAGTGTCATTGCATGTCTGTTCTTTTCATGAACCACACCCAATGTCATTGCATGTGTGTTCCTCTTGACAAACCACATAAGTAATTGCATGTCTGTTCTTTTCATGAACCACACCCAGTATCATTGCATGTGTGTTCCTCTAGACAAACCACATAAGGATCCACCGGTGTCACTTAATGTTTTCTCTTTTCATGAACCACATAAGGATCCACCAGTGTCATTAGATGTGTGTTCTTTTCATGAACCACACCTAGTGTCATTGCATGTCAGTTCTTTTCATGAACCACATAAGGATCCACTAGTGTTATTGCATGTCTGTTCTTCTCACAAGCCATATGCAGTGTCATTGCATGTCTATTATTTTCATGAACCACACCCGGTGTCATTGCATGTGTGTTCCTCTAGACAAACCACATAAGTCATTGCATGTATGTTCTTTTCATGAACCACACACGGTGTCATAGCATGTCTGTTCCTCTAGACAAACCACATAAGGATCCACCGGTGTCATTGCATGTTTGTTCTTTTCATGAACCACATAAGGATCCACCAGTGTCATTCGATGTGTGTTCCTCTCATGAACCACACATGGATCGACCAGTGTCATTGAATGTCTGTTCTTTTCATGAATCACAACTAGAGTCATTGCATGTCTGTTACTTCCATAAACCACAGATGGATCCACCGGTGTCATTGCATGTGTGTTCTTTTCACGAACCACACCCAATGTCATTGCATGTCAGTTCTTTTCATGAACCACATAAGGATCCACCAGTGTCATTGCATGTCTGTTCTTCTCACAAACCACGTGTAGTGTCATTGCATGTCTGTTCTTTTCATGAACCACACCCTGTGTCATTGCATGTGTGTTCCTCTAGACAAACCACATAAGGATCCACCGGTGTCACTGCATGTGTGCTCTTTTCATGAACCACATAAGGATCCACCAGTGTCATTGGATGTGTGTTCTTTTCATGAACCACACCTACTGTCATTGCATGTCAGTTCTTTTCATGAACCACATAAGGATCCACAAGTGTCATTGCATGTATGTTCTTCTCACAAACCAGATGCAGTGTCATTGCATGTCTGTTCTTTTCATGAACTACACCCAGTGTCATTGCATGTGTGTTCCTCTAGACAAACCACATAAGTCATTGGATGTGTGTTCTTTTCATGAACCACACCCGGTGTCATTGCATGTGTGTTCCTCTAGACAAACCACATAAGGATCCACCGGTGTCACTGCATGTCTATTCTTTTCATGAACCACATAAGGATCCACTAGTGTCATTGGATGTGTGTTCTTCTCATGAACCACACCTGGATCCACCGGTGCCATTGCATGTCTGTTCTTTTCATGAACCACACATGGATCCACCGGTGTCATTGCATGTGTGTTCTTTTGATGAACCACACCCAGTGTCATTGCATGTCAGTTCTTTCAATGAACCACATAAGGATCCACCAGTGTCATTGCATGTCTGTTCTTCTCACAAACCACGTGCAGTGTCTTTGCAAGTATGTTCTTTTCATGAACCACACCCAGTGTTATTGCATGTGTGTTCCTTTAGACAAACCACATAAGGATCCAGCGGTGTCACTGCATGTCTGCTCTTTTCATGAACCACATAAGGATCCACAAGTGTCATTGGATGTGTGTTCTTTTCATGAACCACACCCAGTGTCATTGCATGTCAGTTCTTTTCATGAACCACATAAGGATCCACCAGTGTCATTACATGTCTGTTATTCTCACAAACCAAATGTAGTGTCATTGCATGTCTGTTCTTTTCATGAACCACACCAAGTGTCATTGCATGTGTGTTCCTGTAGACAAACCACATAAGTCATTGCATGTCTGTTCTTTTCATGAACCACACCCTGTATCATTGCATGTGTGTTCCTCTAGACAAACCACATAAGGATCCACCGGTGTCACTACATGTCAGTTCTTTTCATGAACCACATAAGGATCCACCAGTGTCATTGGATGTGAGTTCTTCTCATGAACCACACATGGATCCATCGCTGTCATTGCACGTCTGTTCTTTTCATGAATCATAGCTAGAGTCATTACATGTCTGTTACTTCCATAAACCACACATGGATCCACTAGTGTTATTGGATGTGTGTCCTTTTCATGAACCACACCCAGTGTCATTTCATGTCAATTCTTTTCATGAACCACATAAGGATCGACCAGTGTCATTGCATGTCTGTTCTTCTCACAAACCACATGGAGTGTCATTGCATGTCTATTCATTTCATGAACCATACCCTGTGTCATTGCATGTGTGTTCCTCTAGACAAACCACATAAGGATCCACCGTTGTCACGGCATGTCTGCTCTTTTCATGAACCACATAAGGATCCACCAGTGTCATTGGATGTGTGTTCTTTTCATGAACCACACCTAGTGTCATTGCATGTCAGTTCTTTTTATGAACCACATAAGGATCCACCAGTGTCATTGCATGTCAGTTTTTCTCACAAATCACATGCAGTGTCATTGCATGTCTATTGTTTTCATGAACCACACCAGTTTCATTGCATGTGTGTTCCTCTATACAAACCACATAAGTCATTGCATGTCTCTTCTTTTCATGAACCACACCCGGTGTCATTGCATGTGTGTTCCTCTAGACAAACCACATAAGGATCCACCGGTGTCACAGCATGTCTGTTCTTTTCATGAACCACATAAGGATCCACCAGTATCATTGGATGTGTGTTCTTCTCATGAACCACACATGGATCCACCGGTGCCATTGCATGTCTGTTCTTTTGATGAAACACAGCTAGAGTCATTGCATGTCTGTTTCTTCGATAAACCACACATGGATCCACCGGTGTCATTGCATGTGTGTTTTTTCATGAACCACACCTAGTGTCATTGCATGCCAGTTCTTTTCACGAACCACATAAGGTTCCACCAGTGTCATTACATGTCTATTGTTCTCACAAACCACGTGCAGTGTCATTGCATGTATGTTCTTTTCATGAACCACACCAGTGTCATTGCATGTGTGTTCCTCTAGACAAACCACATAAGGATCCACTGGTGTCACTGCATGTTTGCTCTTTTCATGAACCACATAAGGATCCACCAGTGTCATTGGATGTGTGTTCTTTTCATGAACCACACCAAGTGTCATTGCATGCCAGTTCTTTTCGTGAACCACATAAGGATCCACAAGTGTCATTGCATGTCTGTTCTTCTCACAAACCACATGCAGTGTCATTGCATGTTTGTTCTTTTCATGAACCACACCAAGTGTCATTGCATGTGTGTTGCTCTAGACAAACCACATAAGTCATTGCATGTCTGTTCTTTTCATGAACCGCACCCTGTGTCATTGCATGTGTGTTCATGTAGACAAACCACATAAGGATCCACCGGTGTCACTGCATGTCTATTCTTTTCATGAACCACATAAGGATCCACCAGTGTCATTGGATGTGTGTTCTTCTCATGAACCACACATGGATCCATCGGTGTCATTGCATGTCTATTCTTTTCATGAATCATAGCTAGAGTCATTGCATGTATGTTACTTCCATAAACCACACATGGATCCAACGGTGTCATTGGAAGTGTGTTATTTTCATGAACCACACCCAGTGTCATTGCATGTCAGTTCTTTTCGTGAACCACATAAGGATGCACCAGTGTCATTGCATGCCTGTTCTTCTCACAAACCACATGCAGTGTCATTGCATGTCTGTTCTTTTCATGAACCACACCTAGTGTCATTGCATGTGTGTTCCTCTAGACAAACAACATAATTCACTGCATGTCTGGTCTTTTCATGAACCACACCCTGTGTCATTGCATGTGTGTTCCTCTAGACAAACCACATAAGGATGCACCGGTGTCACTGCATGTCTATTCTTTTTATGAACCACATAAGGATCCACCAATGTCATTGGATGTGTGTTCTTCTCATGAACCACACATGGATCCACCGGTGTCATTGCATGTTTGTTCTTTTCATGAATCACAACTAGAGTCATTGCTTGTCTGTTACTTCCATAAACCACACATGGATCCACCGGTGTCATTGGATGTGTGTTCTTTTCACGAACCACACCCAGTGTCATTGCATGTCAGTTCTTTTCATGAACCACATAAGGATCCACCAGTGTCATTGCATGTTTGTTCTTCTCACAAACCACATGCAGTGTCATTGCATGTCTGTTCTTTTCATGAACCACACCCAGTATCATTGCATGTGTGTTCCTCTAGACAAACCGCATAAGTATCCACCGGTGTCACTGCGTGTCTGCTCTTTTCATGAACCACATAAGGATCCACCAGTGTTATTGGATGTGCGTTCTTTTTAGGAACCACACCTAGTGTCATTGCATGTCCTTTCTTTTCATGAACCACATAAGGATCCACCAGTGTCATTGCATGTCTGTTCTTCTCACAAACCACATGCAATGTCATTGCATGTCTGTTCTTTTCATGAACCACACCCAGTGTCATTGCATGTAAGTTCTTCTAAGCAAACCACATAACTCATTACATGTCTATTCTTTTCATGAACCACACCCGGTGTCATTGCATGTATGTTCCTCTAGACAAACCACATAAGAATCCACCGGTGTCACTTCATGTCTGTTCTTTTCATGAACCACATAAGGATCCACCAGTGTCATTGGATGTGTGTTCTTCTCATGAACCACACCCAGTGTCATTGCATGTCAGTTCTTTTCATGAACCACACATGGATCCAGCAGTGTCATTGCATGTCTGTTCTTCTCACAAACCACATAAGGATCCACCAGTGTCATTGCATGTATGTTCTTTTCATGAACCACACCCAATGTCATTGCATGTGTGTTCCTCTTGACAAACCACATAAGTAATTGCATGTCTGTTCTTTTCATGAACCACACCCAGTGTCATTGCATGTGTGTTCCTCTAGACAAACCACATAAGGATCCACCGGTGTCACTGAATGTCTTCTCTTTTCATGAACCACATAAGGATCCACCAGTGTCATTGGATGTGTGTTCTTTTCATGAACCACACCCAGTGTCATTGCATGTCAGTTCTTTTCATGAACCACATAAGGATCCACTAGTGTTATTGCATGTCTGTTCTTCTCACAAACCACATGCAATGTCATTGCATGTCTGTTCTTTTCATGAACCACACCCAGTGTCATTGCATGTGTGTTCCTCTAGAGAAACCACATAAGTCACTGCATGTATGTTCTTTTCATGAACCACACCCGGTGTCATAGCATGTGTGTTCCTCTGGACAAACCACATAAGGATCCACCGGTGTCACTGCATGTTTGTTCTTTTCATGAACCAGATAAGGATCTACTAGTGTCATTGGATGTGTGTTCCTCTAGACAAACCACATAAGGATCCACCGGTGTCACTGCATGTTTGTTCTTTTCATGAACCACATAAGGATCTACCAGTGTCATTGGATGTGTGTTCTTCTCATGAACCACACATGGATCCACCAGTGCCATTGCATGTCTGTTCTTTTCATGAATCACAGCTAGAGTCATTTCATGTCTGTTACTTCCATAAACCACACATGGATCCACCAGTGTCATTGCATGTGTGTTCTTTTCATGAACCACACCCAGTGTCATTGCATGTCAGTTCTTTTCATGAACCACTTAAGGATCCACCAGTGTCATTGCATGTATGTTCTTCTCACAAACCACATGCAGTGTCATTGCATGTCTGTTCTTTTCATGAACCACACCCAGTGTCATTGCATGTGTGTTCCTCTAGACAAACCACATAAGGATCCACCGGTGTCACTACATGTGTGCTCTTTTCATGAACCACATAAGGATCCACCAGTGTCATTGGATGTGTGTTCTTTTCATGAACCACACCTACTGTCATTGCATGTCAGTTCTTTTCATGAACCACATAAGGATCCACCAGTGCCATTGCATGTATGTTCTTCTCACAAACCACATGCAGTGTCATTGCATGTCTGTTCTTTTCATGAACCACACCCAGTGTCATTGCATGTGTGTTCCTCTAGACAAACCACATAAGTCATTGAAAGTGTCTTCTTTTCATGAACCACACCCGGTTTCATTGCATGTGTGTTCCTCTAGACAAACCACATAAGGATCCACCGGTGTCACTGCATGTGTGTTCATTTCATGAACCAGATAAGGATCCACTAGTGTCATTGGATGTGTGTTATTCTCATGAACCACACATGGATCCACCGGTGTCATTACATGTCTGTTCTTTTCATGAATCACAGCTAGAGTCATTGCATGTATGTTACTTCCATAAACCACACATGGATCCATCGGTGTCATTGCATGTGTGTTCTTTTCATGAACCACACCCAGTGTCATTGCATGTCAGTTCTTTTCATGAACCACATAAGGATCCACCAGTGTCATTGCATGTCTGTTCTTCTCACAAACCACGTGCAGTTTCATTGCATGTCTATTCTTTTTATGAACCACACCCAGTGTCATTGCATGTGTGTTCCTCTAGACAAACCACATAAGGATCCACCGATGTCACTGCATGTCTTCTCTTTTCATGAACCACATAAGGATCCACCAGTGTCATTGGATGTGTGTTCTTCTCATGAACCACACCCAGTGTCATTGCACGTCAGTTCTTTTCATGAACCACACATGGATCCACCAGTGTCATTGCATGTCTGTTCTTCTCACAAACCACATGTAGTGTCATTGCATGTCTGTTCTTTTCATGAACCACACCCAGTGTCATTGCATGTGTGTTCTTCTAAACAAACCACATAAGTCATTGCATGTCTATTCTTTTCATGAACCACACCCAGTGTCATTGCATGTGTGTTCCTCTAGACAAACCACATAAGGATCCACCGGTCTCACTGCATGTCTGTTCTTTTCATGAACCACATAAGGATCCACCAGTGTCATTGGATGTTTGTTCTTCTCATGAACCACACCCAGTGTCATTCCATGTCAGTTCTTTTCATGAACCACACATGGATCCAGCAGTGTCATTGCATGTCTGTTCTTCTCACAAACCACATAAGGATCCACCGGTGTCACTGCATGTCTTTTCTTTTCATGAACCACATAAGGATCCACCAGTGTCATTGGATGTTTGTTCTTCTCATGAACCACACCCAGTGTCATTATATGTCAGTTCTTTTCATGAACCACACATGGATCCAGTAGTGTCATTGCATGTTTGTTCTTCTCACAAACCACATAAGGATCCACCAGTGTCATTGCATGCTTGTTCTTTTCATGAACCACACCCAATGTCATTGCATGTGTGTTCCTCTTGACAAACCACATAAGTAATTGCATGTCTGTTCTTTTCATGAACCACACCCAGTATCATTGCATGTGTGTTCCTCTAGACAAACCACATAAGGATCCACCGGTGTCACTTAATGTTTTCTCTTTTCATGAACCACATTAGGATCCACCAGTGTCATTAGATGTGTGTTCTTTTCATGAACCACACCTAGTGTCATTGCATGTCAGTTCTTTTCATGAACCACATAAGGATCCACTAGTGTTATTGCATGTCTGTTCTTCTCACAAGCCATATGCAGTGTCATTGCATGTCTGTTCTTTTCATGAACCACACCCAGTGTCATTGCATGTGTGTTCCTCTAGACAAACCACATAAGTCATTGCATGTGGTTCTTTTCATGAACCACACACGGTGTCATAGCATGTCTGTTCCTCTAGACAAACCACATAAGGATCCACCGGTGTCATTGCATGTTTGTTCTTTTCATGAACCACATAAGGATCCACCAGTGTCATTCGATGTGTGTTCTTCTCATGAACCACACATGGATCCACCAGTGTCATTGAATGTCTATTCTTTTCATGAATCACAGCTAGAGTCATTGCATGTCTGTTACTTCCATAAACCACAGATGGATCCACCGGTGTCATTGCATGTGTGTTCTTTTCATGAACCACACCCAATGTCATTGCATGTCAGTTCTTTTCATGAACCACATAAGGATCCATCAGTGTCACTGCATGTCTTTTCTTTTCATGAACCACATAAGGATCCACCAGTGTCATTGGATGTGTTTTCTTTTCACGAACCACACCCAGTGTCATTGCATGTCAGTTCTTTTCATGAACCACATAAGGATCCACCAGTGTCATTGCATGTTTGTTCTTCTCACAAACCACATGCAGTGTCATTGCATGTCTGTTCTTTTCATGAACCACACCCAAGATTCATTGCATGTGTTCCTCTAGACAAACCGCATAAGTATCCACGGTGTCATCAGGTTCCGCTCTTTTCATGAACCACATAAGGATCCACCAGTGTTATTGGATGTGCGTTCTTTTTAGGAACCACACCTAGTGTCATTGCATGTCCTTTCTTTTCATGAACCACATAAGGATCCACCAGTGTCATTGCATGTCTGTTCTTCTCACAAACCACATGCAATGTCATTGCATGTCTGTTCTTTTCATGAACCACACCCAATGTCATTGCATGTAGACAAACCACATAAGTCATTGCATGTCTGTTCTTTTTATGAACCACACCCTGTGTCATTGCATGTGTGTTCCTCTAGACAAACCACATAAGGATCCACCGGTGTCACTACATGTCTATTGTTTTCATGAACCACATAAGGATCCACCAGTGTCATTGGAAGTGTGTTCTTCTCATGAACCACACATGGATCCACCAGGGTCATTGCATGTATGTTCTTTTCATGAATCACAGCTAGAGTCATTGCATGTCTGTTACTTCCATAAACCACACATGGATCCACCGGTGTCATTGGATGTGTGTTCTTTTCATGAACCACACCTAGTGTCATTGTATGTCAGTTCTTTTCATGAACCACATAAGGATCCACCAGTGTCATTGCATGTTTGTTCTTCTCACAAACCACATGCAGTTTCATTGCATGTCTATTCTTTTCATGAACCACACCCGGTGTCATTGCATGTGTGTTCCTCTAGACAAACCACATAAGGATCCACCGGTGTCATCAAGGTGTACTCTTTTCATGAACCACATAAGGATCCACCAGTGTCATTGGATGTGTTTTCTTTTCATGAACCACACCCAGTGTCATTGCATGTCAGTTCTTTTCATGAACCACATAAGGATCCACCAGTGTCATTGCATGTCTGTTCTTCTCACAAACCACATGTAGTGTCATTGCATGTTTGTTCTTTTCCTGAACCACACCAAGTGTCATTGCATGTGTGTTCCTCTAGACAAACCACATAAGTCATTGCATGTGTGTTCTTTTCATGAACCACACCCTGTGTCATTGCATGTGTGGTCCTGTAGAGAAACCACATAAGGATCCACTGGTGTCACTGCATGTCTATTCTTTTCATGAACCACATAAGGATCCACCAATGTCATTGGATGTGTGTTCTTCTCATGAACCACACATGGATCCATCGGTGTCATTGCATGTCTGTTCTTTTCATGAATCATAGCTAGAGTCATTGCATGTCTGTTACTTCCATAAACCACACATGGATCCACCGGTGTCTTTGGAAGTGTGTTCTTTTCATTAACCACACCCAGTGTCATTGCATGTCAGTTCTTTTCATGAACCACTTAAGGATCCACCAGTGTCATTGCATGTCTGTTCTTCTCACAAACCACATGCAGTGTCATTGCATGTCTGTTCTTTTCATGAACCACACCCAGTGTCATTGCATGTGTGTTCCTCTAGACAAACCACTTAAGTCATTGCATGTCTGTTCTTTTCATGAACCACACCCTGTGTCATTGCATGTGTGTTCCTCTAGACAAACCACATAAGGATCCACCGGTGTAACTGCATGTCTGTTCTTTTCATGAACCACATAAGGATCCACCAGTGTCATTGGATGTCTATACTTCTCATGAACCACACATGGATCTACCGGTGTCATTGCATGTCTGTTCTTTTCATGAACCACATAAGGATCCACCAGTGTCATTGGATGTGTGTTCTTCTCATGAACCACACATGGATCCACCAGTGTCATTGCATGTATGTTCTTTTCATGAATCACAGCTAGAGTCATTGCATGTCTGTTACTTCCATAAACCACACATGGATCCACCGGTGTCATTGGATGTGTGTTGTTTTGATGAACCACACCCAGTGTCATTGCATGTCAGTTCTTTCCATGAACCACATAAGGATCCACCAGTGTCATTGCATGTCTCTTATTCTCACAAACCACATGTAGTGTCATTACATGTCTATTCTTTTCATGAACCACACCCAGTGTCATTGCATCTGTGTTCCTCTAGACAAACCACATAAGGATCCACCGTGTCATCATGGTTCCGCTTTTTCATGAACCACATAAGGATCCACCAGTGTCATTGGATGTGCTTTATTTTCATGAACCACACCCAGCGTCATTGCATGTCAGCTCTTTTCATGAACCACATAAGGATCCACCAGTGTCATTGCATGTCTGTTCTTTTCACAAACCACATGCAATGTCATTGCATGTCTGTTCTTTTCATGAACCACGCCAGTGTCATTGCATATGTGTTCCTCTAGACAAACGACATAAGTCATTGTATGTCTGTTCTTTTCATGAACCACACCCTGTGTCATTGCATGTGTGTTCCTCTAGACAAACCACATAAAGATCCACCGGTGTCACTGCATGTCTGTTCTTTTCATGAACCACATAAGGATCCACCAGTGTCATTGGATGTGTGTTCTTCTCATGAACCACACATGGATCCACCAGTGTCATTGCATGTATGTTCTTTTCATGAATCACATCTAGAGTCATTGCATGTCTGTTACTTCCATAAACCACACATGGATCCACCGGTGTCATTGGATGTGTGTTCTTTTGATGAACCACACCTAGTGTCATTGCATGTCAGTTCTTTTCATGAACCACATAAGGATCCACCAGTGTCATTGCATGTCTGTTCTTCTCACAAACCACATGTAGTGTCATTGCATGTTTGTTCTTTTCATGAACCACACCTAGTGTCATTGCATGTGTGTTCCTCTAGACAAACCACACATGGATCCACCGGTGTCACTGCATGTCTGCTCTTTTCATGAACCACATAAGGATCCACCAGTGTCATTAGATGTGTGTTCTTTTCATGAACCATACCTAGTGTCATTGCATGTCAGTTCTTTTCATGAACCAAATAAGGATCCACAAGTGTCATTGCATGTCTGTTCTTCTCACAAACCACATGCAGTGTCATTGCATGTTTGTTATTTTCATGAACCACACCCAGTGTCATTGCATGCGTGTTCCTTTAGACAAACCACATAAGTCATTGCGTGTCTATTCTTTTCATGAACCACACCCAGTGTCATTGCATGTGTGTTCCTCTAGACAAACCACATAAGGATCCACCGGTGTCACTGCATGTCTGTTCTTTTCATGAACCACATATGGATCCACCAGTGGCATTGGATGTTTGTTCTTCTCATGAACCACACATGGATCCACCGGTGTCATTGCATGTTTGTTCTTTTCATGAATCAGAACTAGAGTCATTGCATGTCTATTACTTCCATAAACCACACATGGATCCACCGATGTCATTGGATGTGTATTCTTTTCATGAACCACACCCAGTGTCATTGCATGTCAGTTCTTTTCATGAACCACATAAGGATCCACTAGTGTCATTGCATGTCTGTTCTTCTCACAAACCACAAGCAGTGTCATTGCATGTCTGTACTTTTCATGAACCACACCTAGTGTCATTGCATGTGTGTTCCTCTAGACAAACCACATAACTCATTGCATGTCTGTTCGTTTCATGAACCACACCCGGTGTCATTGCATGTGTGTTCCTCTAGACAAACCACATAAGGATCCACCGGTGTCACTGCATGTCTGTTCTTTTCATGAACCACATAAGGATCCACCAGTGTCATTGGATGTCTATTCTTCTCATGAACCACACCCACTGTCATTGCATGTCAATACTTTTCATGAACCACACATGGATCCACCAGTGTCATTCCATGTCTGTTCTTCTCACAAACCACATGCAGTGTCATTGCATGTGTGTTCCTCTAGAAAAACCACATAACTCATTGCATGTCTGTTCGTTTCATGAACCACACCTGGTGTCATTGCATGTGTGTTCCTCTAGACAAACCACATAAGGATCCACCGGTGTCACTGCATGTCTGTTCTTTTCATGAACCACATAAGGATCCACCAGTGTCATTGGATGTCTATTCTTCTCATGAACCACACCCACTATCATTGCATGTCAATACTTTTCATGAACCACACTTGGATCCACCAGTGTCATTGCATGTCTGTTCTTCTCACAAACCACATGAGGATCCACCAGTGTCATTGCATGTCTATTATTTTCATGAACCACACCCAGTGTCATTGCACGTGTGTTCTTCTAAAAAAACCACATAAGTCATTGCATGTCTGTTCTTTTCATGAACCACACCCGGTGTCATTGCATGTGTGTTCCTCTAGACAAACCACATAAGGATCCACCAGTGTCACTGCATGTCTGTTATTTTCCTGAACCACATAAGGATCCACCAGTGGCATTGGATGTGTGTTCTTCTCATGAACCACACATGGATCCACCGGTGTCATTGCATGTTTGTTCTTTTCATGAATCACAGCTAGAGTCATTGCATGTCTATTACTTCCATAAACCACACATGGATCCACCGGTGTCATTGGATGTGTGTTCTTTTCATGAACCACACCCAGTGTCATTGCATGTCAGTTCTTTTCATGAACCACATAAGGATCCACTAGTGTCATTGCATGTCTGTTCTTCTCACAAACCACAAGCAGTGTCATTGCATGTCTGTACTTTTCATGAACCACACCTAGTGTCATTGCATGTGTGTTCCTCTAGACAAACCACATAACTCATTGCATGTCTGTTCGTTTCATGAACCACACCCGGTGTCATTGCATGTGTGTTCCTCCAGACAAACCACATAAGGATCCACCGGTGTCACTGCATGTCTGTTCTTTTCATGAACCACATAAGGATCCACCAGTGTCATTGGATGTCTATTCTTCTCATTAACCACACCCACTGTCATTGCATGTCAATTCATTTCATGAACCACACATGGATACACCAGTGTCATTCCATGTATGTTCTTCTCACAAACCACATGCACGGTCATTGCATGTCTGTTCTTTTCATGAACCACACCCATTGTTATTGCATGTGTGTTCTTCTAAACAAACCACATAAGTCATTGCATGTCTGTTCTTTTCAGGAACCACACACAGTGTCATTGCATGTGTGTTCCTCTAGACAAACCACATAAGGATCCACCGGTGTCACTACATGTCTGTTCTTTTCATGAACCACATAAGGATCCACCAGTGTCATTGGTTGTTTGTTCTCCTCCTGAACCACACCCAGTGTCATTGCATGTAAGTTCTTTTCATGAACCACACATGGATCCACCAGTGTCATTGCATGTCTGTTCTTCTCACAAACCACATAAGGATCCACCAGTGTCATTGCATGTCTAGTCTTTTCATGAACCACACCCAGTGTCATTGCACGTGTGTTCTTCTAAAAAAACCACATAAGTCATTGCATGTCTGTTCTTTTCATGAACCACACCCGGTGTCATTGCATGTGTGTTCCTCTAGACAAACCACATAAGGATCCATCGGTGTCACTGCATGTCTGTTATTTTCATGAACCACATAAGGATCCACCAGTGTCATTGGATGTGTGTTCTTCTCATGAACCACACATGGATCCACCGGTGTCATTGCATGTTTGTTCTTTTCATGAATCACAGCTAGAGTCATTGCATGTCTATTACTTCCATAAACCACACATGGATCCACCGGTGTCATTGCATGTGTGTTCTTTTCATGAACCACACCCAGTGTCATTGCATGTCAGTTCTTTTCATGAACCACATAAGGATCCACTAGTGTCATTGCATGTCTGTTCTTCTCACAAACCACAAGCAGTGTCATTGCATGTCTGTACTTTTCATGAACCACACCTAGTGTCATTGCATGTGTGTTCCTCTAGACAAACCACATAACTCATTGCATGTCTGTTCGTTTCATGAACCACACCCGGTGTCATTGCATGTGTGTTCCTCCAGATAAACCACATAAGGATCCACCGGTGTCACTGCATGTCTATTCTTTTCATGAACCACATAAGGATCCACCAGTGTCATTGGATGTCTATTCTTCTCATGAACCACACCCACTGTCATTGCATGTCAATTCATTTCATGAACCACACATGGATCCACCAGTGTCATTCCATGTATGTTCTTCTCACAAACCACATGCAGTGTCATTGCATGTCTGTTCTTTTCATGAACCACACCCATTGTTATTGCATGTGTGTTCTTCTAAACAAACCACATAAGTCATTGCATGTCTGTTATTTTCATGAACCACACCCAGTGTCATTGCATGTGTGTTCCTCTAGACAAACCACATAAGGATCCACCGGTGTCACTACATGTCTGTTCTTTTCATGAACCACATAAGGATCCACCAGTGTCATTGGTTGTTTGTTCTACTCCTGAACCACACCCAGTGTCATTGCATGTAAGTTCTTTTCATGAACCACACATGGATCCACCAGTGTCATTGCATGTCTGTTCTTCTCACAAACCACATAAGGATCCACCAGTGTCATTGCATGTCTAGTCTTTTCATGAACCACACCCAGTGTCATTGCACGTGTGTTCTTCTAAAAAAACCACATAAGTCATTGCATGTCTGTTCTTTTCATGAACCACACCCGGTGTCATTGCATGTGTGTTCCTCTAGACAAACCACATAAGGATCCATCGGTGTCACTGCATGTCTGTTATTTTCATGAACCACATAAGGATCCACCAGTGTCATTGGATGTGTGTTCTTCTCATGAACCACACATGGATCCACCGGTGTCATTGCATGTTTGTTCTTTTCATGAATCACAGCTAGAGTCATTGCATGTCTATTACTTCCATAAACCACACATGGATCCACCGGTATCATTGCATGTGTGTTCTTTTCATGAACCACACCTAGTGTCATTGCATGTCAGTTCTTTTCATGAACCACATAAGGATCCACTAGTGTCATTGCATGTCTGTTCTTCTCACAAACCACAAGCAGTGTCATTGCATGTCTGTACTTTTCATGAACCACACCTAGTGTCATTGCATGTGTGTTCCTCTAGACAAACCACATAACTCATTGCATGTCTGTTCGTTTCATGAACCACACCCGGTGTCATGGCATGTGTGTTCCTCCATATAAACCACATAAGGATCAACCGGTGTCACTGCATGTCTATTCTTTTCATGAACCACATAAGGATCCACCAGTGTCATTGGATGTCTATTCTTCTCATGAACCACACCCACTGTCATTGCATGTCAATTCATTTCATGAACCACACATGGATCCACCAGTGTCATTCCATGTATGTTCTTCTCACAAACCACATGCAGTGTCATTGCATGTCTGTTCTTTTCATGAACCACACCCATTGTTATTGCATGTGTGTTCTTCTAAACAAACCACATAAGTCATTGCATGTCTGTTCTTTTCATGAACCACACCCAGTGTCATTGCATGTGTGTTCCTCTAGACAAACCACATAAGGATCCACCGGTGTCACTACATGTCTGTTCTTTTCATGAACCACATAAGGATCCACCAGTGTCATTGGTTGTTTGTTCTACTCCTGAACCACACCCAGTGTCATTGCATGTAAGTTACTTCCATAAACCACACATGGATCCACCAGTGTCATTGCATGTCTGTTCTTCTCACAAACCACATAAGGATCCACCAGTGTCATTGCATGTCTAGTCTTTTCATGAACCACACCCAGTGTCATTGCACGTGTGTTCTTCTAAAAAAACCACATAAGTCATTGCATGTCTGTTCTTTTCATGAACCACACCCGGTGTCATTGCATGTGTGTTCCTCTAGACAAACCACATAAGGATCCATCGGTGTCACTGCATGTCTTCTCTTTTCATGAACCACATAAGGATCCAAAGGTGATTGGATGCGTGTTCTTCTCATGAACCACACCATTGACATTGCATGTCAGTTCTTTTCATGAACCACACATGGATCCACCATTGTCATTGCATGTATGTTCTTCTCACAAACCACATGCAGTGTCATTGCATGTTTGTTCTTTTCGTGAACCACACCAAGTGTCATTGCATGTGTGTTCTTATAAACAAACAACATAAGTCATGGCATGTCTGTTCTTTTCATGAACCACACCCCGTGTCATTGCATGTGTGTTCCTCTAGACAAACCACATAAGGATCCACAGGTGTCACTGCATGTCTGTTCTTTTCATGAACCACACCCGATGTCATTGCATGTGTGTTCCTCTAGACAAATCACATAGGGATCCACCGGTGTCACTGCATGTGTGTTCTTTTCATGAACCACATAAGGATCCACCAGTGTCATTGGATGTCTATTCTTCTCATGAACCACACCTCGTGTCATTGCATGTCAGTTCTTTTCATGAACCACACATGGATCCACCAGTGTCATTGCATGTCTGTTCTTTTCACGAATCACAACTAGAGTCGTTGCATGTCTGTTACTTCCATAAACCACACATGGATTCACCGGTTTCATTGCATGTGTGTTATTTTCATGAACCACACCCAGTGTCATTGCATGTCAGTTCTTTTCATGAACCACATAAGGATCCACCAGTGTCATTGCATGTCTGTTCTTCTCACAAACCACGTGTAGTGTCATTGCATGTCTGTTCTTTTCATGAACCACACCAGTGTCATTGCATGTGTGTTCCTGTAGACAAACAACATAAGGATCCACCGGTGTCACTTCATGTCTGTTCTTTTCATGAACCACATAAGGATCCACCAATTTCATTGGATGTGTGTTCTTTTCATGAACCACACCCAGTGCCATTGCATGTCAGTTCTTTTCATGAACCACATAAGGATCCACCAGTGTCATTGCATGTCTGTTCTTCTCAAAAACCACATGCAGTGTCATTGCAGGTCTGTTCTTTTCATGAACCACACCTAGTGCCATTGCATGTGTGTTCCTCTAGACAAACCACATAAGTCATTGCATGTCTGTTCTTTTCATGAACCAAACCCTGTCTCATTGCATGTGTGTTCCTCTAGACAAACCACATAAGGATCCACCGGTGTCACCGCATGTCTGTTCTTTTCATGAACCACATAAGGATCCACCAGTGTCATTGGATGTGTGTTCTTCTCATGAACCACACATGGATCCACCGGTGTCATTGCATGTCTGTTCTTTTCATGAATCATAGCTAGAGTCATTGCATGTTTGTTACTTCCATAAACCACACATGGATCCACCGGTGTCATTGGATGTGTGTTCTTTTGATGAACCACACATAGTGTCATTGCATGTCAGTTCTTTCATGAACCACATAAGGATCCACCAGTGTCATTGCATGTATGTTCTTCTCACAAACCACATGGAGTGTCATTGCGTGTCTGTTCTTTTCATGAACCACACCCAATGTCATTGCATGTATGTTCCTCTAGACAAACCACATAAGGATCCATCGGTGTCACTGCATGTCTGCTCTTTTCATGAACCACATAAGGATCCACCAGTGTCATTGGATGTGTGTTCTTTTCATGAACCACACGCAGTGTCATTGCATGCCAGTTCTTTTCATGAACCACATAAGGATCCACCAGTGTCATTGCATGTCTGTTTATCACAAACCACATGTAGTGTTATTGCATGTCTGTTCTTTTCATGAACCACACCCATTGTCATTGCATGTGTGTTCCTCTAGACAAACAGCATAAGTCATTCCATGTCTGTTCTTTTCATGAACCGCACCCGATGCCATTGCATGTGTGTTCCTTTAGAAAAACCACATAAGGATCCACCGGTGTCACTGCATGTCTGTTCTTTTCATGAACCACACACTGTGGCATTGCATGTGTGTTTCTCTAGGCAAACCACATAAGGATCCACCGGTGTCACTGCATGTCTGTTCTTTTCATGAACCACATAAGGATCCACCGGTGTCATTGGATGTCTGTTCTTCTCATAAACCACACCTCGTGTCATTGTATGTGTGTTCCTCTAGACAAACCACATAAGGATCCACCGGTGTCACTGCATGTCTGTTCTTTTCATGAACCACATAAGGGTCCACCAGTGTCATTGGATGTGTGTTCTTCTCATGAACCACATATGGATCCACTGATGTCATTGCATGTCTGTTCTTTTCATGAATCACAGCTAGAGTCATTGCATGTCTATTACTTCCATAAACCACACATGTATCCACCAGTGTCATTGGATGTGTGTTCTTTTCATGAACCACACCCAGTGTCATTGCATGTCAGTTCTTTTCATGAACCACATAAGGATCCACCAGTGTCATTGCATGTCTGTTCTTCTCACAAACCACATGCAGTGTCATTGCATGTCAGTTGTTTTCATGAACCACACCCAGTGTCATTGCATGTGTGTTCCTCTAGACAAACCACATAAGTCATCGCATGTCTATTCTTTTCATCAACCACACCCGGTGTCATTGCATGTGTGTTCCTCTTGACAAACCACATAAGGATCCATCGGTGTCACTGCATGTCTGTTCTTTGCATGAACCACATAAGGATCCACCAGTGTCATTGGATGTCTGTTCTTCTCATGAACCACACCCAGTGTCATTGCATGTCAGTTCTTTTCATGAACCACAGATGGATCCACCAGTGTCATTGGATGTGTGTTCTTCTCATGAACCACACATGGATCCACCGGTGTCATTGCATGTGTGTTCTTTTCATGAATCACAGCTAGAGTCATTGCATGTATGTTACTTCCATAAACCACACATGGATCCACCAGTGTCATTGCATGTGTTTTCTCTTCATGAACCACACCCAGCGTCATTGCATGCAAGTTCTTTTCATGAACCACATAAGGATCCAACAGTGTCATTGCATGTCTGTTCTTCTCACAAACCACGTGTAGTGTCATTGCATGTCTATTTGTTTCATGAACCACACCCAGTGTCATTGCATGTGTGTTCCTCTTGACAAACCACATAAGGATCCACCGGTGTCATTGCATGTCTGCTCGTTTCATGAACCACATAAAGATCCACAAGTGTCATTGGATGTCTGTTCTTTTCATGAACCACACCCAGTGTCATTGCATGTCAGTTCTTTTCATGAACCACATAAGGATCCACCAGTGTCATTGCATGTCTGTTCTTCTCACAAACCACATGCAGTGTCATTGCATCTCTGTTCTTTTCATGAACCACACCCAGTGTCATTACATGTGTGTTCCTCTATACAAACCACATAAGTCATTGCATGTCTATTCTTTTCATGAACCACACCCGGTGTCATTGCATGTGTGTTCCTCTAGACAAAGCACATAAGTATCCACCGGTGTCACTGCATGTCTGTTCTTTTCATGAACCACATAAGGATCCACCAGTGTCATTGGATTTGTGTTCTTCTCATGAACCACACATGGATCCACCGGTGTCATTGCATGTCTGTTCTTTTCATGAATCACAGCTAGAGTCATTGCATGTCTATTACTTCCATAAAGCACACATGGATCCACCGGTGTCATTGCATGTGTGTTCTTTTCATGAACCACACCCAGTGTCATTGCATGCAAGTTCTTTTCATGAACCACATAAGGATCCACCAGTGTCATTGTATCTCTGTTCTTCTCACAAACCACGTGCATTGTCATTGCATGTCTGTGCTTTTCATGAACAACACCCAACGTCATTGCATGTGTGTTCCTCTAGACAAACCACATAAGGATCCACCGGTGTCACTGCATGTCTGCTCTTTTCATGAACCACATAAGGATCCACCAGTGTCATAGCATGTCTGTTCTTCCCACAAACCAGATGCAATGTCATTGCATGTCTGTTCTTTTCATGAACCACACCCAGTGTCATTGCATGTGTGTTCCTCTAGACAAACCACATAAGTCATTGCATGTCTGTTCTTTTCATGAACCACACCCGGTGTCATTGCATGTGTGTTCCTCTAGACAAACCACATAAGGATCCGCCGGTGTCACTGCATGTCTATTCTTTTCATGAACCACATAAGGATCCACCAGTGTCATTGGATGTGTGTTGTTCTCATGAACCACACATGGATCCACCGGTGTCATTGCATGTCTTTTATTTTCACGAATCACAGCTAGAGTCATTGCATGTCTGTTACTTCCATAAACCACACATGGATACACCGGTGTCATTGCATGTGTGTTCTTTTCAAACCACACCCAACGTCATTGCATGCCAGTTCTTTTCATGAACCACATAAGGATTCACCAGTGTCATTGCATGTCTGTTCTTCTCACAAACCACGTGCAGTGTCATTGCATGTCTGTTCTTTTCATGAACAACACCAGTGTCATTGCATGTGTGTTCCTCTAGGCAAACCACATAAGGATCCACCGGTGTCACTGCATGTCTTCTCTTTTCATGAACCACATAAGGACCACCAGTGTCATTGGATGTGTGTTCTTTTCATGAACCACACCCAGTGTCATTGCATGTCAGTTCTTTTCATGAACCACATAATGATCCACCAGTGTCATTGCATGTCTATTCTTCTCACAAACCACATGCAGTGTCATTGCATGTATGTTCTTTTCATGAACCACATCCAGTGTCATTGCATGTGTGTTCCTCTATACAAACTGTAGGGGTTCGTAGCATGGAAAACAAAAATTTTCTATCGCATACAAACAAACAAGCCAAGATCTATCTACTAGATTGTAGCAACGAGTCGATGGAATAACTCACCCTCGAAGATTCCAAAGTGTTTAACGAGAGCAGATTCTCGTGGGTGATGTCGTATTTTTCCGATCTCAAGATCACGTGAGACGATCCTTCCGGCCAAGCGTTCCTGCGCTCCCTGATCGGTCACACGTTCGGATTGACGAAGACCTTCCTCTCCTTGTTCCAAAGAAAAGGAGGTTGTAGCACTCTCCTCATGATTCCCGGCAGACAACTGGCGTGGTACCCAAGTAGAGGGAATCCAGGCTTCGCTTAAGCCGGTGCGAGTATGGTGGAGCTTATGAGAGAGGCTATTAGTGGTCTAGTAATTAGACACACCAATTAGGGCTCTAAACCAATTAGAAGGCTCTAAACCAAATAGCTCTAAACCGGGTCTAGATCTAGGGTTTAGTTTAGAGGATAGGAACTTGTGTGTAAGGAGGAGGAGCCCTGCCTCCTTATATAGGTGGGAGGGCTGGCGCCAAGGGGAGGAGTTCCCCAACTCGGCCTTGGGAGGTGCGCCGCCAAGGGAGGAACCTCCTCCAACTCGGCCTCCACCTCTCCTCCTCTTTTCCCACTTCCCAAAATTGTTGCTTGACTTTCAAACTAGCCGCTTGACTTTTCAATTTAGGATTTAAATAAACCCTTTATTTTGGACAGCGAGAACACCTAGTACATGATGCAATCATTCCAATATGTAATGACACATTCATGTACCCTTCCCTCCGGAGTGCCGACATTCCGACCTTCTAGAATGTTCCCGATGAAAACACTGAACCATTCCCCAACTCAAACGGACTTTCCTTATATGAATCTTATTCTCCGACCATTCCGGATCTCCTCGTGATATCCGGATCCCATCCGAGACTCGAACAACATTCGGTCTCTTTCTCATAATACCATAACTACTCAAACAACGTCGAATCCTTATGTGTCTCCTACGGTTCGTGAATTATGCGGACATGATCGAGACACTTCTCCGAACAATAACCAATAGAGGAATCTGGAAATTCATATGGCTCTACATATTTCTCACGATTACTTTGCGTCGAATGAACCACTTACATACGATACCAATTTCCCTTTGTCTCACGATATGTTACTTATCCGAGGTTATGATCATCGGTATCTCGCATACCTAGTTCAACCTCACATCGATAAGTACTCTTTTCTCGCTCCTGATATGTGATCCCTTGTGACCAAGTCACATGCTTGCAAGCTAATTGGATGACATTTCACCGAGAGGGCCCAGAGAATATCTATCCGTCATGTGGATGGACAAATCCCACTCTTGATCCATGTGTTTCAACCAATACTTTCAGAACACTCAACGCCACCTTTATAGCCACCTGTTACGGTGTGGTGTTTGATGACATCAAAGCATCCATCCAAGAAAGGTGATATGCATGATCTCATGGTCGAAGGAATTAGGTTACTATGTATCGTAAAGCATATAGCAATTGAACTATTGAAATGACTTGATCTTTATGCTACGCTTGTCTATAGGAGTATGTCCACCATATCATTCTCCTAACGATATGATCTTGTTGTTGATAACATCTCAATGTTCATGATAGGGAAACCACAATCATCAATCAACCAACAAGCTAGTGAAGTATAGAGGCTATACTAGGGACTTCATATTTAGTTTACAAATCACACAAGTATTAATGGTTTCCTTGTTAATACTATTATAGCATGAATGTAAACATTTATCATAAACACAAAGATATATAATAATAACTACATTTATTATTGCCTCTAGGCATATCTCCAATAGTCTCCCACTTGCACTAGAGTCATCTAATCTAGATTACATGGTAATATACCGAACACCCATGGCAGCTTGGTGTTGGTCATGCTTTGCCCTCGGGAGAGGTTTAGTCAATGGATCCGCCACATTCAGATCTGTGTGTACTTTGCAAATCTTTATATCCCCATCCTGGATATGTTCTCGAATAGCGTGGAAACGCAGCTTGATATGCTTCAGCTTCTTGTGTGACCTTGGTTCTTGCGCATTGGCTATGGCGCCCATGTTATCACAGTAGATAGACATTGGGTCCAGCGCACTAGGAACCACACCCAGCTCAGAATGAACTCTTTCATCCATATCGCTTTGTGAAGCCTCCAAGCAGCCATGTATTCCGATTCAGTTGAAGATCTCGCCACAACGCTTTGCTTTGCACTCCTCCAGCTAATCGTTGCACCATTCAAAATAAATACGATCCAGATTGTGATTTAGAATCATCCGGATCAGTGTTCCAACTAGCATCGGTGTAACCATTAACAACGAAATGCTCATCACCTCCATAAGAAAGAACCATACCCTTAGTTCTTCTCAAGTACTTAAGGATGTTTTTGATCATTGTCCAATGATCCACTCCTGGATCACTTTGATATCTGCTAGTTAGACTAACAAAGATATGCGATGTCGGGTCTAGTACATAGCATGGCATACATTAGAGATCCTATGGCTGAGGCATAGGAGTCTTACTCATCTTTTCTCTATCTTCCGCCGATGTCGGACTTTGAGTTTTACTCAAGGTCGTATTAGCAACATGGGCAAGAACCCTTTCTTGCTATCTTCCATTCCAAACCTCTTTAGAACTTTGTCCAAATATGTACTTTGTGACAATGATATTTGGCGTTTCGATCTATCTCTATAAATCTTTATGCCTAATATGTAAGCTGCTTCGCCAAGATCCTTCATTGAAAAACTATTATTCAAATACTCTTTGACACTATTAAGAAGGTCTACATCATTCCCAATCAACAATATGTCATCCACATACAGTATTAAGAATGCTACAGAGCTCCCACTCACTTTCTTGTAAATACAAGCTTCTCCATAAGTTTGTATAAAACCAAAACTTTTGATTACCTTATCAAAATGTTGATTCCAACTTCGGGATGCTTGCTTCAACCCATAGATGGACCGTTGAAGTTTGCATACCTTGTTAGCATCTTTAGGATCGACAAAACCTTTGGGTTGCATCATATACAACTCTTCATCAATGTCTCCATTGAGGAATGCTGTTTTGACATCCATCTGCCATTTCTCATAATCATAATATGCAGCGATTGCTTACATAATCCTCAGACTTTAGCTTCGCTACCGTGAGAAAGTCTCATCGTAGTCAACTCCTTGAATTTGTCGAAACCCTTTTGCGACAAGTCGAGCTTTATAGACAATAACATTACCATCAAGATCTGCTTTCTTCTTGAAAATCCATTTGTTCTCGACACCTTCCGCCATCCGTAAGTCCACCAAAGTCCATACTTGGTTTTCGACATGGATCCAATCTCGGATTTCATGGCTTCTTGCCATTTATTGGAATCTGGGCTCATCATCGCTTCCTCATATGTCTCGGTCATCGGTGTTGTCCACCAACATGACATTCATAACGGAATCATACCAACTGGAGTGGTACGAGTTCGTTGACCTCCGAGGCTCAGAGCAACTTCAACCGAAGTTTCATGATCACCATCATTAGCTTCCTCTCTTATTGGTGCAGCACCACAGAACTTCTTCCGGTCTTGCGCTACTCGCAATTTCGAGAGAAGGTTCGACAACCTCGTCGAAGTTCTACTTTCCTTCCAGTCACTTCTTTCGAGAGAAATTCCTTCTAGAAAGGATCCATTCTTGGCAACGAAGATTTTGCCTTCGGATCTATGATAGAAGGTATACCCAATAGTTTCCTTCTGTATCCTATGAAGACGATTTTTCCGCTTTGGGTTCAAGCTTGTCCGTCAGTAACTTCTTTACATAGGCTTCAGATCCCCAAACTTTAAGGAACGCCAATTTAGGTTTCTTCCCAAACCATAATTCATATGGTGTCGTTTAACGGATTTAGACGGTGCCCTATTTAAAGTGAATGCAGCTGTTTCTAATGCATAACCCCAAAATGATAGTGGCAAATCTGTAAGTGACATCATAGAACGAACCATATCTAAGAGAGTTCGACACGACGCTCGTACACACCATTACGCTGTGGTGTTCGGCGGTGTCAATCAAGCGAAAGTATTCCACATTTCTTCAAATGCTCGCCAAACTCAGAATCTTAGATATTCACCTCCACGATCGTAACGTAGAAATTTAATCTTCTTGTTACGTTGATTCTCTACCTCACTTTGAAACTCCTTAAACTTCTCAAAAGTTTCGACTTATGTTTCATGAAATAGATATACCCATATCTACTCAAGTCATCCGTGAAGGTAAGAACATAACGATAACCATCACGACGCTACACTCATTGGACCACACACATCGGTATGTATGATTTCCAATAAGTTCAGAGCTCGCTCCATTATACCGTAAAATGGAGTCTTAGTCATTTTACCCATCGACATGCTTCAGATCTTTCAAGTGATTCAAAATCAAGTGATTCAAGAAGTCCATCGAATGGAGTTTCTTCATACGCTTCACTCCAATGTGACCAAGACGACAAGGCCACATATAGGTCTAATTATCGCTGATTTCAAACGCTTAGCCTCAATGTTGTTGATATGTGTATTTCCACTATCGAGATTCAATATGAATAGACCATCTATCAAAGGTGCATGTGCATAAAACATATTACTCATATAAATCGAACAACCATTATTCTCGGATTTAAACAAGTAACCGTCTCGCAATAAACAAGATCCCGATATAATGTTCATGCTTAACGCAGCACCAAATAACAATTATTTAAGTATAAAACTAATCCCGATGGTAGATGAAGAGGTAGCGTGTCGACCGCGATCACATCAACCTTTGATCCGCTTCCCACGCATCGTCACCTCGTTCTTTACTAGCTTACGTTTATTCGCAGCTCTGCTTTGAGTTACAAATATGAGCAACCGAACCAAGATCAAATACCGTGCACTACTACGAATACTAGTGAGATACACATCAATAACATGTATATAAGATATACCTTTCTTCTTGATGTTGCCTTCTTCAAATCCGCCAAGTACTTTGGGCAATTCCGCTTCAAGGACCTTCTCCCTTGCGGTAAAAGCACTCGATTTCGTGCTTGGGTCCAGCCTTTGTCTTCTTAGTCTGTATGGTTACTTTCTTACCAACCTTCTTGAAGTGTCCCTTCTGCTTAGACTTGCCTTTCTTGAATTTTGTGGTCTTTTTGACCATCAACACTTGGTGCTCTTTCTTGATCTCCACTTCTGCAGATTTTAACATAGCAAATAGTTCGCAACTCTTTGTTCATGTTCGCATGTTGTAGTTCATCACAAAGTTCTTGTAACTTGGTGGTAGTGATTGGAGGATTCGTAAACCCCAAAGTATTAGGAATCACTATACCCAAACTTTGAAGTTTATTTTGCGTGCCCAGACATCTTAAGCACATGCTCACCGACTTGAGCTACCCTCTTCCATCTTGCAGTTAAAGAACTTTTCAGAAGCTTCATAACTTTCAATTTCCGCATGAGTCTCAAAAATTAATTTGAGATCCTCGACAATATCATATGGGTCTGACTCTTCAAACCTTTTAAGCTCGATTCTAAACCATACAAGATAGCACCGAACTATGGAGTCTTGATTCTTCCAGCGAGGTAAACATTCTTTACTTCATCGGTAGCATCACCGCAGTGGGTCACCTAGCGGTGCATCCAAAGACATAGGTCAAATTACCAATTGTGAGGACAATCCTCAAATTAGGGAACCAATCCATGAGTTGCTTCCATTGTTTTCAACTTTTCTTTCTCTAGGAGCATTAAAATTGATGGTAGGCTGCCATTGATCTACAACATATTTGCAATAGTTTAGACTAAGTTTATGACAAATTGAGTTCAAATTAATTAATGAAATTAAACTAGGTGAACTCCACTCAAAACAACATCCCTCACATTGTTTTAGTGATCACACGAACCAAATCCACTACATCAACACCGATCATCACGAGTTGATATAGTTTCAATGGCGAACAATCATCATGTTCATCATATCTACTATATGATTCATGCTTTACCTTTCGGCGATCCGTGTTCACGAGGCCATGTTTGTACATGCTAGGCTCGTCAAGATCAAACCTTAGCTACCGCATAAGCAAATCTGGCTTGCTTACGTTGTATTCACCGGAATCAAAGACACCCGATCATCACGTGGTGCTTGAGCGACAAGCTTTGGCAACGGTGCATACTAAGGGTGAACACTTTAGAACTTGAAATTTATGTGCATGAGGGATCATCTTATAATGCTACCGGCTGCCTACTAAGCAATACAAGATGCATAAAGGATTAACATCACATGCAATTCATAATATGTGATATGATATGGCCTTTCTTCTTTGTGCTTCCGATCTCCATCTTCAAGCACGAACATGATCTCCATCATCACCGGCATAGCATCAAGGTCAATGACGCTTCTTCATGGTTGTCGTCCACCAGCTTCAACTATTACAACTATTTTGAATAGACACGCAGGTCTTAACAGAAATTAAAGACAACCATATGGCTCCTGCCGGTTGCCAACTTACAATAAGGATCATTGCATACATCAAATATAATCACAATCATGGCCATATCACATCATCGCACACCCTGCAAAACAAAGTTAGACGCCTCTACTTTCTTTGCATATTTTACGTGGTTTGGGGCTTTCCATAGGTGTCGTTCTAACCTACGAACAAGAACCACAACATTGATACTAGCATTGTTGATTACCCGTTGTAAATTGGATCTTTACTATGCTAGGAGAAAGCAGCACCATAAAGCCACTTATGCAAAACGAGTTGCATGTCAAGCGTGGAGCAAGTCTCATGAACGATGTCATGTAAGGTTAGCCGGGCCTTCATCCCAACATACCGCAAGATGCAAAGTACACAAAAAGCAATCTACAATAAAAGCATCAACGCCCACAATGACCATTGTGTTCTACTCGTCAACAGATCTACATATAGACACGGCTCGATACCCTTTGTAGGGGTTCGTAGCATGGAAAACAAAAATTTTCTATCGTGATACAAACAAACAAGCCAAGATCTATCTACTAGATTGTAGCAGCAGTCGATGGAATAACTCACCCTCGAAGATTCCAAAGTGTTTAACGAGAGCGATTCTCGTGGGTGATGTAGTCGTACTCTTTCGATCTCAAGATCGCGTAGACGATCCTTCCGCTTGCGTTCCTTGCGCTCATGATCGGTCACACGTTCGGTACTCGACGAAGACCTTCCTCTCCTTGTTCCAGAAGGCCGGAGGTTGTAGCACTCTCCTCGCGATTCCGGCAACTGGCGTGGTAAATGCAGAGTAGAGGAAATCCCATGCAGGCTTCGCTTTAAGCGAGTATGGTGGAGCTTATGAGAGAGGCTATTAGTGGTCTAGTAATTAGACACACCAATTAGAGGGCTCTAAACCAATTAGAAGGCTCTAAACCGAAATAGCTCTAAACCGGGGTCTAGATCTAGGGTTTAGTTTAGAGGATAGGAAACTTGTGTGTGTGGAGGAGCCCTGCCTCCTTATATAGGTGGGAGGGCTGGCCGGCCAAGGGGAGGAGTTCCTCCCCAACTCGGCCTTGGGAGGTGCGCCGGCCAAGGGGAGGAACCCTCCTCCAACTCGGCCTCCACCTCTCCTCCTCTTTTCCCACTTCCCAAAATTGCCGTTTGACTTTCAAACTAGCCGTTTGACTTTTCAATTTAGGATTTAAATAAACCCTTTATTTTGGACAGCGAGAACACCTAGTACATGATGCAATCATTCCAATATGTAATGACACATTCATGTACCCTTCCCCTCCGGAGTCTGGGACATTCCGGACCTTCTAGAATGTTCGATGAAAACACCGAACCATTCCCCAACTCCAAACGGGACTTTCCTTATATGAATCTTATTCTCCGGACCATTCCGGATCTCCTCGTGATATCCGGATCCCATCCGAGACTCGAACAACATTCGGTCTCTTTCTCATAATACCATAACTACTCAAACAACGTCGAATCCTTAAGTGTGTCTCCCTACGGTTCGTGAATTATGCGGACATGATCGAGACACTTATCCGAACAATAACCAATAGAGGAATCTGAAATTCATATGGCTCTACATATTTCTCGATTACTTTGCGATCGAATGAACCACTTACATACGATACCAATTTCCCTTTGTCTCACGATATGTTACTTATCCGAGGTTATGATCATCGGTATCTCGCATACCTAGTTCAACCTCGTTCTTGATAAGTACTCATTACTCGTTCCCGAGATATGTGATCCCATGAGACCAAGTCACATGCTTGCAAGCTAATTGGAAGACATTTCACCGAGAGGGCCCAGAGAATATCTATCCGTCATGTGGATGGACAAATCCACTCTTGATCCATGTGTTTCAACCAATACTTTCCGAACACTCAACGCCACCTTTATAGCCACCCACATGTTACGGTGTTTGATGACATCAAAGCATCCATCCAGTAAAGGTGATATGCATGATCTCATGGTCGAAGGAATTAGGTTACTATGTATCAGAAAGCATATAGCAATTGAACTATTGAAATGACTTGATCTTTATGCTACGCTTGTCTATAGGAGTATGTCCACCATATCATTCTCCTAACGATATGATCTTGTTGTTGATAACATCTCAATGTTCATGATAGGGAAACCACAATCATCAATCAACCAACAAGCTAGTGAAGTATAGAGGCTATACTAGGGACTTCATATTTAGTTTACAAATCACACAAGTATTAATGGTTTCCTTGTTAATACTATTATAGCATGAATGTAAACATTTATCATAAACACAAAGATATATAATAATAACTACATTTATTATTGCCTCTAGGGCATATCTCCAACACAAACCACATAAGTCATTGCATGTCTGTTCTTTTCATGAACCACACCCGGTGTCATTGCATGTGTGTTCCTCTAGACAAAGCACATAAGGATCCACCGGTGTCACTGCATGTCTGTTATTTTCATGAACCACATAAGGATCCACCAGTGTCATTGGATGTGTGTTCTTCTCATGAACGACACTTGGATCTACCGGTGTCATTGCATGTCTCTTCTTTTTATGAATCAGAGCTAGAGTCATTGCATGTCTATTACTTCCATAAACCACACATGGATCCACCGGTGTCATTGCATGCGTGTTCTTTTCATGAACCACACCCAGTGTCATTGCATGCAAGTTCTTTTCATGAACCACATAAGGATCCACCAGTGTCATTGCATGTCTGTTATTCTCACAAACCACGTGCAGTGTTGATGACCCACAAGTATAGGGGGTGTATCGCAGTATTTTCGGGGGAAGTGAAACCCAATTTATTGATTCGACACAAGGGGAGCCAAAGAATATTTATAAGCCTTAACAACTGAGTTGTCAATTCAGATGTACCTGGAAACAATCTTGCTCATAGCAGTTTATTAGTAGCAACAGTTTTGTAGTAGGAGTAGCAAAGTAACTGCAGTAGTAAAGTAAAGACAACAGTAACAATAGCGATTGTGAGGATTCGAAAAGGTAGGCGTAGGGATGGATGGACGGGCGTTGCATGGACAAGACAATTCACATAGCTATCAGAACATAGGGCAATTGCAGATAAATAAGATAAAGCATCCAAGTACTAGATAATCCTAGGCATGTGTTCCATATATAGTCATACGTGCTCGCAAGGAGAAGTTGCACAACATGTTTTGTCCTGCCAGCCCGTTTGCAGCGGGGCCTCAAGGGAACTACTAGCAATTAAGGTGCTCCTTTTAATAGAGCATCGGAGCAAAGCATTAACACTCCGTAAACACATGTGATCCTCACATCAAAGCCATTCCCTCCGGTTATCCCGATTTCTGTCACTTCGGGGCCTTTGGTTCCGGGCAACAATGTGTGTATACAACTTGCATATAAGACCAAAAACAATACTATCATAATGAATCAATAACATGTTCAGATCTGAAATCATGGCACTCGGGCCCTAGTGACAAGCATTAAGCACAACAAGTCGCAACAAAGTCATAAAGCACTAATAAAATATACTAGGCACCATGCCCTAACAATCAGATGCCATTACATGAACGATCTCATCCAATCCCTACCATCCCCATAGCCTACAACGGGGGATTACTCACTCATAGATGGGGGAAACATGGATGGTCGATGGAGAAGCGATGGTGATGATGATGGCGATGATCTCCTCCAATTCCCGTCTGGCAGGTGCGAACGGAGTTTCGTGTTTCGTGGAATCTGGTGGTGGCGGCAGAGCAGAACTCCTTCTGGAAAAACGTTGAACCCCCCGAAGTTTTTAGGTCAGAAGGCTCCTTATAGGTGAAGAGGGAGACCGAGGGGGTGCCTGGGGGGCCCACACCACCCCCTGGCGCGGCCTGGCCTGGCCCGCGCCACCAGGTGGTGTGGCCACCCCTGGCTCTTCTCCGTCTCATATTCTGGCTCCTGGAGTCTTTGGGTGAAATAGGATTTTTGGCATATTTTCCGGAATTTTTCCTGATGGTTGATTTTCTGCACAAAAAGTAGACACCAAGGAAATTCTACTGAAAACAGCGTCAGTCTGCGTTAGTTGCATCCAAATCACACAAGTTTAGAGGAGAAACAATAGGAAAAGTGTTCAGGAAAGTAGATACGTTTTGGATGTATCAACTCCCCCAAGCTTAGCTTATTGCTTGTCCTCAAGCAATTCAGTTGAAAACTGAGTGTGATAAAAGAACTTTCACGAACACATTTGCTTCATATGATGTAAATATTCTCAGCAATGTGATCAACTACTTAGACAATTCATAATAAAGAGTATGCAACTAAGTTTACTTAATAGGCATTGCAAGCTATGAAGAGATTCCAACTCAAAAATAATAAGTAGCATGAAGCATAAACATAAGCAACATTACGATGCTCATAAAAAGGTATGATAGAGTGGTATCTCGCTTGCCTTTGATTATGAATATCAAGGCACCTCTGAAGTTCAAGTGCTGACTAGAAGTAAAGATATCAAGGATACAAGCATCAAAGTCATAACACAAATAATCAAGTAATGGGACAAGCACAATGAATGACAACTATGCTCTCAAGAAGGTGCTCAAAGAATAAATGGAGACTCAACAAGTAAAGGAAAAGGTTTTGAATAATTTGAAAGGCTTCCAAATGCTGAAAGTATGGTACTCATTAGCTTTGAGCTCTCATTGCCCCTATCATAAGCATCTTTAATGTGGTTAAGGTGAAAGTGAGGTCCAATCTGAGTTATATGCTTGATAGACTATAAAATGAAAATCCCATGTCCCTTGAGTACGAGGGCCGCTCCTCATGCTACTCAACTTTAGTTACCGGTAAGTTCTTATCATCGTAAATATGTGCGTATCATTGAGAACCGCCAACGGGTACCCCTTGCCCGATGATACGGAAGAATCCCCATATCAAAATGACAAGGCAAACAGACAATGAGTATCTCAACAATCTTCTTATTTACCATGGGAAAATGGTGCTTTTTTCTCTCTTTCCTCTTTTTATAAATCTATTTTTTTCTTTTTCTCAATAGCTATCTCTCTCTCTTTTTAAGAAGAATGCTTCATAGATATCATTAGGGTTATGCTGCAGGTTTCCACCATGTCAGCATGGATTAGACCAGCGGCCTATGCGTTTCTCTAACACACATACATAACTCCATGGACTTACAAGCTCCCCTTTTATTTCACACCGACGACATCCGCAAACAAAAGAGCAAGGTATCAACTGGATATATATATTTACAAGTGTTGAAAGTGTTCCCCGTGACAGCACGGTTCTGCTAATCCCTAGCCTATAATTAGCAAGCATATAACTTTCATGGAGAGTTCACAATGGTTCAGGTTTATTAAGTGCAGGAAATAAAGTGTGCCATCAAGTTCGTGAGAGCTTTACTAACTAACTTTCTTATAACAAGCAAACATTTTATTCAGAAGAAAACAAGGCATATTGAATATGCACAGAAGTAGCAAATGATGCTAATAGGTAGGTATGGTGGACACCTTGGCAATATTTGGTTTAAGGGAGTTGGAAACATGAGTAAAACACTCAGTGGGAGTGAAGGCTAGCAATAGTAAGGGAGCGACAAACGAGAGAGCAATAGCTGTCATAATCATGCTTGCAACAAAACAGGACTAATCATGGCATGAAAGTGATTCAAGATCCTCAAGGCAAAATAATTCATCGAGGCTCAACTGATTATTACAGTCATGTGCATGCGTGAGCATGTGCCAAGTCAATTCAAATGAAATAGTCAGAGGAGGATACCACGGTGTCATACCAATTTACGAATAGAGTAATGCAAGCAAACATTCATAAGACATGCTACAAACTATTAGCGAGCTGTAGCTAATCATAAGAAAGCAAGAACTACTAAGCATCCAAAGAAAACATACACTCTACATGAATGGACTAAGCATGCCCACAGTGATGAGTATATGTACAAAAAATGAAAACAAATAGAGTTCGTTACCAGCCTCTTACCACGCCTCAAGTTATCATCAATCCTCATTATTGCTCTTCACTTGTGTTGCTTGAATAATAATATGAAACCAATATTCCACTAAGGACTGCTGAACCCTGTAGCAAAATCACAAAAACCAAAGAAGAACGACAAATATTTTTGTTGTTTTTGATTTTTTAAAACAAGAACCAAAGGAAAAACAAGCAAAGCAAAATCTTTTTGGTTTTTTTTTTTGAATAGTTCAAACAAAGCAAAAGGGAAAAGCAAACCAAGGCAAAAGAAGAAGTAAACCAAAGAGAAACAACAGAAATATTTTTGGTCTTTTTGTGTTTTAGAAAGCAAAAATAAAGAAAGAACAAAAAACTAAAAAGATAATGAAACATGAATATACAAAGTACCGACGCAACATGATATGAAGATGAGTGCGGTGTCGGCGTACCTCCCCCAAGCTTAGGCTTTTGGCCTAAGTGGGTATCAATCCATGTACGAATAAGGGTTCCAAGCAGGCGGATCATGATAAGAATGGTCGTAGTTGGGCCCGTGGGAAGAAGAAGAAGCTCCCCAACCATAAGCAGGCTGCTGATATGAAGACTCTCCCTCATTCGAGGGCTGGACCGAATCATCCGTGACCTCCCTTCTAGTGTCCTGTTCCTGTTGGGAGAGCTCTCCCAAGTACATGTCAAGCTCCTCCTCAGTGAGGGACCATCCTTCTCTGTTATCAAGGTTAAACAAAACAGGTGCAGGCAAAAGAACAACATGCTCGGACTTGCTCTTTCTCCAACCAGCTTTGAGAAAGGTTATTTCATAAGATAACTCACTCATACTAGCCCACGAGGAAACAAATTTATGCTGTATCATGGAATTAAGATCAAGCCTTTCTATGGGAAACTGTAGGTCTAGATGATGAGGCACTAAACCTTCAATGCTAGTAAACGAGAAGCAATGAGGCCTCCACAAATTCCACCTTTCTCATGGTTAGCAGAAAGACGGAAAGCTATCAAAGCACCTAAGTTGTAAGACCTATCTCGTTTAAGAGCAGCAGAGATAAATGCTAGATCAAACAAAGATAACTTATTGGCAGTTTTCCTAGCAAGAACACACTTGGCAATAAAGTAGGCAAAGTAGCGAATGGAGGGAAGATGAATGTTATGGATTTTTCCACTCTCCTTCGAGAAGCTACTCCCTTGGCAAATTTCTGTATATAAATCCATGAGTGGTTCAGGTCTCTCCTTAATATTTCTACATGATCCCCATTGAGGTACCTTAATAACTGCACAAAAATCATTAAGAGAAAGGTCGACAATAATATTGTAAATTTTGTAATGGACCATGGGGTTAGGCAAAGAGTGAGGAAGTCCTGCACCACAGACATGGTTAGCTTCACAAATTAACAAGGTTCATCTTCCAAAAAGTGCTCTAACCCTGCATTAGAAACCAAAGTGTGGAAATCTTGTAGAATTCCTGCAGCTCTCATAAACTCAGGGCATGGATAAATGGAGGGAAAAACTTCCTCCTCCCGGTGGACCTTCATGACCTCAGGCACCCAAAGCTCATGTTGGTTTCGGTGGTGTTCACTCATCTTCTATTCAGAAATTTAAACACCTATTAAACAAGTGATTGCAAAGTGAATATAATGAAGGATTCTACTCATAGGGACTTGTAAGAGGCCTAAACATGCATCAAAACTATATCTCTAAGCATTAAACAAGCTTACAAGCCCTCATAACCAGTCACCTACAACAGCAAAATACTCAATATATAATCCACTAAACACAAATCTACTTGGACAATGGGAGGAGTCACATACCAGGGAACAAATGCTCCAAATTTCAGCAAGAAAGATGGGCTGAGCAAGGAGATCGAAAAAATCGAGAGCAAGCACAGCAAGAACACGATTTTGAGCAATGAACTGGAGCTTACTCGGGAGAGAGAAGAGAGTGGAAGGTGAGAGAGTTAGTGGGGGGCCAGGGGTGGCCCACACCAGGGCATGGCGCCACCCAGGGCTGGCCGCGCCACCATGTGGTGTGCCTGCCTGGTGGGCCCCCCTGGTACCTCCCAGGTACTCCTCTGCCCCTTTTTTCACGTAAAAATTTAATATGAATTTTCTGGAATTTTTCGAGACACTTTTTTTTTGGGCAATTTTCTGGAATTCTGAAATAGAAGAATGATTTTTCTGACAGACAGATTTTTTTGGAAACATGATGCAAGGACGAAACAAGGCTAGAACTACAGAAGTTCTAAGACACTCTAACATGCAAGCAACTAACAACAAAAAGGAAAGCTAAACGAAAACAAAAACAAAAACTAAAATGGAAAGGATAGAAATAAACGGAGATAATCATAGTGAAAACATTGTTTTGTTCAATGAAATCCTTTTGTTAACAAGGTTGATCAGGTCTTGCTACCAAAATAATTCCATATGAGGCAAAACTTTGTATTCCACTAATGATTATGTTACCACAACCTTGATAGCAATGGTCCCAATCATAATAGTTTCAAATTTTTCTCTTCGTACGGGACAATATATTTCTCCAACTTGAATGCCCTCAACATGTTCAATTGAATTCAAACCATAAGTACTTTCAATCTTCTTGGGGAAATAAATAGTATGTTCCTTGTCATTCACATTGAAGGTCACCTTTCCTTGATTACAATTAATAACAGCTCCTGTAGTATTAAGAAAGGGTCTCCCAAGAATAATAGACATATTATCATCTTCAGGCATTTCAAGCACAACAAAATCAGTTAATATCAAGTAATTGTGAGCCACCTGAACAGATACATCCTCACATATACCCACAGGAATAGTGGTAGATTTATCAGCCATTTGCAAAGATATATCAGTTGGTATTGATTTTTCAAGTTGAAGCCTCTTATAGAGAGAGAAAGGCATAACACTAACTCTAGCTCCCAAATCACACAAAGAAGTTCTAACATAATTGTTCTTAATAGAGCAAGGGATAGTTGGAATCCCTGGGTCTCCAAGTTTCTTAGGAACCTTACCATTGAAGGAATAATTAGCAAGCAAAGTAGAAATTTCTTCATTAGGGATCTTCCTTTTATTCGAGACAATATCCTTCATATACTTTGAGTAAGGAGGCAATTTAATAGCATCAGTCAAAGGAATTTGCAGGAATAAAGGTTTCATCCACTCATAAAACTTATTAGTGTTCATCTTCCTTTGACTTGTGTTTCTTATCAGGGAAAGGCATAGGTTTTTGGACCCAAGGCTCTCTTTCACTATCATGTTTCTTAGCAATAAAATCCTCTTTAGTGTATTTGGTACTCTTAGTGTGGTTTTCAGGTTCTTCTTCAACTTTTTCTTCATTAGGAACTTCATTTTCTTCATTACCACTTTCAGTTTCAGCATCAGAGATAGATATACTATTAGGATCTATAGCAGGTTCAGAGGGTTCTACAATAGTTTTATGCTTCTTTTTCCTTTTCTTACGAGTAGAACCACTATTTTCAGTTTGCTGAGAATCCTGCTCAATTTTTTTGGGATGCCCCTCAGGATATAGAGGATCCTGGGTAGCAGCTCCACTTCTAGTTCTAATTTCATAAGCATGTTTTTCTTTAGCAGCATTAACTAGCAAGTCGTTTTGCACTTTAACGAGTTGATCTATTTGAGTTTGAACCATTTGAAAGTGTTTAACAATCATTTTAACATCATTAGAGGTTCTTTCCATAATATCTTTCAACTCAACAATAGCTCTAGTGTTTTCCATTAGATGATTTTGCACTCTTTTATTAAAGTTATCTTGCTTAACAATAAAGATATCGAATTCTTCTAAGCATTGATCAGGAGGTTTAGAATAAGGGATATCACCTTCATCAAAGTGTTGGAGAGAGTGTACCTCAATAGTGGATGAGTAGGGAATAGGCTTACATAATTCTTCTATAGGAGGTAAATTCTTGACATCTGCAGCTTTAATTCCCTTCTCCTTAAGACATTTCTTAGCTTCCTTCATCACTTCATCATTTAATTCAATAACTCCCCTCTTCTTTGATGTTGGAATAGGCACAGGAATAGATGGTTCAGGTACAATTACTTCAGGTATAGCTTGTTTAGGAGGAGTCCAATCTTCATAATTCTTGCTTATTTTAGCCATTAATTCCTCAGCTTCCTTAGGAGTCCTATTCCTGAAAACACAATCAGCACAACTATCTAGGTATGTCCTAGATTCTTCAGTTAGTCCATTATAAAATATATCAAGAAGCTCATTCTTAGGTAATGGACTTCCATCCTGTGCATGAATCAAAGCACAAAACCTTTCCCAAGATTCGGGCAATACCTCTTTTTCTCCCTGTTTAAAATCAAAAGGTTCCTGCAAAATAGCATGTCTAGCACTAGGAGGAAAATAGTACTAATCAAGCACTCAGGGCTATCAATAGATCCAGGAGGTAAATTACTAAACCAAGTTTTAGCTTCTCCTTTCAGTGAAAAGGGGAAAATCTTGGCAACAAAGTAAGTACGCATCTTAATATCATCACAAAACAAGCCACTCATGGTAGAAAGTTCATTCATATGTGCTACCGCACTTTCATTCTTAGTCCCACAAAAAGGTTCTTTCTCGACAATAGCTATGTAAGATAGATCGAGAGAGAAATCATAATCTTCATCTATAATGTTTATGGGAGAAGCAGCAAACTTAGCAGTAGGAGCCAATTTGGGTCTAATAGTACGCCTCTCAAGGAGACTCTTAGCAGCGCTCCTATCATGGGTGTTTTTATATTCTTTAATAAATTCATTGGTCATCTCAACATAACCATCTTCAATATCATAACTTCCACTAGACTCAGGTGAACTAACAGGTGTAGTAGTGTCTTCATTAGGAGTTTCAGTATTTCCAGCTATAGTTCTAGCAATCGTAGCATCTAGGAAAGGACCTAATGAACCACTCTTATCAAGCATAGTAGAAGTAGCATCATAAGCATCAAAAGTTTCAGATTCAGCAGTAGTAGCAGTGTAGGTAGCATGTGTATGTGGTGGTGTAACGAGCTTACTTATAACAGATGGTGAATCAAGAGCAGCAGAGGTGTTCAGAACCGTACCTCTTCTTGTAGTGGATGGTAAAATAGGAAACTTGCCATCACGAGACTTACCCATAATGGATGGATAGTAGCGAACAATAGAGAATCCAAGTGAACTTGATAAATAAAGCTATGCTCCCCGGCAACAGCGCCAGAAAATAGTCTTGATGACCCACAAGTATAGGGGGGTATCGCAGTATTTTCGAGGGAAGAGAAACCCAATTTATTGATTCGACACAAGGGGAGCCAAAGAATATTTATAAGCCTTAACAACTGAGTTGTCAATTCAGCTGTACCTGGAAACAATCTTGCTCACAACAGTTTATCAAGAGTAGCAGTTTGTAGTAGGAGTAGCAAAGTAACAGTAGTAAAGTAAAGACAACAAGAATAATAGCAATAAATAAGCGATTCGAAAAGCGGTAGGAATAGGGATGGATGGACGCGTGTTGCATGGACAAGACAATTCACATAGCAATCAGAACATAGGGCAATTGCAGATAAATAAGATAAAGCATCCAAGTACTAGATAATCCTAGGCATGTGTTCCATATATAGTCATACGTGCTCGCAATGAGAACTTGCACAACATCTTTTGTCCTGCCAGCCCGTTTGCAGCGGGGCCTCAAGGGAACTACTGACAATTAAGGTGATCCTTTTAATAGAGCACTGGAGCAAAGCATTAACACTCCGTGATCACATGTGATCCTCACATCAAAGCCATTCCCTCCGGTTATCCCGATTTTTGTCCCTACGGGACCTTTGGTTCCGAACAACAACGTGTGTATACAACTTGCAGATAAGACCAAAAACCAATACTATCATAATGAATCAATAACATGTTCAGATCTGAAATCATGGCACTCGGGCCCTAGTGACAAGCATTAAGCACAACAAGTCGCAACAAAGTCATAAAGCACTAATAAAATATACTAGGAACCATGCCCTAACAATCAGATGCCATTACATGAACGATCTCATCCAATCCCTACCATCCCCATAGCCTACAACGGGGGATTACTCACTCATAGATGGGGGAAACATGGATGGTCGATGGAGAAGCGATGGTGATGATGATGGCGATGATCTCCTCCAATTCCCCGTCCCGGCAGGGTGCCAGAACGGAGTTTCTGGTGTTGTTTCGTGGAATCTGGTGGTGGCGGCGGAGCGGAACTCCTTCTGGAAAAACGTCGAACCCCCCGAAGTTTTTAGGTCAGAAGGCTCCTTATAGGCGAAGAGGGAGACCGAGGGGGTGCCTGGTAGGCCCACACCACCCCCTGGTGCGTCCTGGCCTAGCCCGCGCCACTAGGTGGTGTGGCCAACCCCTGGCTCTTCTTCGTCTCGTATTCTGGCCCCTGGAGTCTTCGGGTGAAATAGGATTTTTGGCATATTTTCCAGGATTTTTCCTGCTGGTTGATTTTCTGCACAAAAAGTAGACACCAAGGCAATTCTGCTGAAAACAACGTCAGTCCGTGTTAGTTGCATCCAAATCACGCAAGTTTAGAGGAGAAACAATAGCAAAAGTGTTCGGGAAAGTAGATACGTTTTGGACGTATCAAGTGTCATTGCATGTCTATTCTTTTCATGAACCACACCCAGTGTCCATGCATGTGTGTTCCTCTAGACAAACCACATAAGGATCCACCAGTGTCACTACATGTCTCCTCTTTTCATGAACCACATAAGGATCCACCTATGTCATTGGATGTGTGTTCTTTTCATGAACCACACCCAGTTTCATTGCATGTCAGTTCTTTTCATGAACCACATAAGGATCCACCAGTGTGATTGCATGTCTGTTCTTCTCACAAACCACATGCAGTGTCATTGCATGTCTGTTCTTTTCATGAACCACACCCAATGTCATTGCATGTGTGTTCCTCTAGACAATCCACATAAGGATCCACCAGTGTCACTGCATGTCTTCTCTTTTCATGAACCACATAAGGATCCACTAGTGTCATTGGATGTGTGTTCTTTTCATGAACCACACCCAGAGTCATTGCATGCCAGTTCTTTTCATGAACACATAAGGATCCACCAGTGTCATTGCATGTCTTTTCTTCTCACAAACCACATGCAGTGTCATTGCATGTCTGTTCTTTTCATGAACCACACCCAATGGCATTGCATGTGTGTTCCTCTAGACAAACCACATAAGTCATTGCATGTCTGTTCTTTTGATGAACCACACCATGTGTCATTGCATGTGTGTTCCTCTAGACAAACCACATAAGGATCCACCGGTGTCACTGCATGTCTGTTCTTTTCATGAACCACATAAGGATCCACTAGTGTCATTGGATGTGTGTTCTTCTCATGAACCACACATGGATCCACCGGTGTCATTGCATGTCTGTTCTTTTCATGAATCACAGCTAGAGTCATTGCATGTCTATTACTTCCATAAACCACACATGGATCCACCAGTGTCATTGGATGTGTGTTATTTTCATGAACCACACCCCATGTCATTGCATGTCAGTTCTTTTCATGAACCACATAAGGATCCACCAGTGTCATTGCATGTCTGTTCTTCTCACAAACCACATGCAGTGTCATTGCATGTCTGTTCTTTTCATGAACCACACCCAGTGTCATTGCATGTGTGTTCCTCTAGACAAACCACATAAGTCATTGCATGTCTGTTCTTTTCATGAACCACACCCAGTGTCATTGCATGTGTGTTCCTCTAGACAAACCACTTAAGGATCCACCGGTGTCACTGCATGTCTGTTCTTTTCATGAACCACATAAGGATCCACCAGTGTCATTGGATGTATGTTCTTATCATGAACCACACCCAGTGTCATTGCATGTCAGTTCTTTTCATGAAACACACATGGATCCAGTAGTGTCATTGCATGTTTGTTCTTCTCACAAACCACATAAGGATCCACCAGTATCATTGCATGTCTGTTCTTTTCATGAACCACACCCAGTGTCATTGCATGTGTGTTCCTCAAGACAAACCACATAAGTAATTGCATGTCTGTTCTTTTCATGAACCACACCCGGTGTCATTGCATGTGTGTTCCTCTAGACAAACCCCATAAGGATCCACCGGTGTCACTGCATGTCTGCTCTTTTCATGAACCACACATGGATCCACTAGTGTCATTGGATGTGTGTTCTTGTCATGAACCACACATGGATCCATCGGTGTCATTGCATGTCTGTTCTTTTCATGAATCACAGCTAGAGTCATTGCATGTATGTTACTTCCATAAACCACACATGGATCCACCAGTGTCATTGCATGTGTGTTCTTTTCATGAACCACACCCAGCGTCATTGCATGCCAGTTCTTTTCATGAACCACATAAGGATCCACCAGTGTCATTGCATGTCTGTTCTTCTCACAAACCACGTGCAGTGTCATTGTATGTCTGTTCTTTTCATGAACCACACCAAGTGTCATTGCATGTGTGTTCCTCTAGACAAACCACATAAGGATCCACTGGTGTCACTACATGTCTGCTCTTTTCATGAACCACATAAGGATCCACCAGTGTCCTTGGATGTGTGTTCTTTTCATGAACCACACCCAATGTCATTGCATGTGAGTTCTTTTCATGAACCACATAAGGATCCACCAGTGTCATTGCATGTCTATTCTTTTCATGAACCACACCCAGTGTCATTGCATGTGTGTTCCTCTAGACAAACCACATAAGTCCTTGCATGTCATTCTTTTCATGAACCACCATGTGTCATTGCATGTGTGTTCCTCTATACAAACCACATAAGGATCCACCGGTGTCACGACATGTCTGTTCTTTTCATGAACCACATAAGGATCCACCAGTGTCATTGGATGTGTGTTCTTCTCGTGAACCACACATGGATCCGCCGGTGTCATTGCATGTCTGTTCTTTTCATGAATCACAGCCAGAGTCGTTGCATGTCTGTTACTTCCATAAACCACACATGGATCCACTGATGTCATTGCATGTCAGTTATTTTCATGAACCACACCCAGTGTCATTGCGTGTCAGTTCTTTTCATGAACCACATAAGGATCCACCAGTGTCATTGCATGTCTGTTCTTATCACAAACCACATGCAGTGTCATTGCATGTCTGTTCTTTTCATGAACGACACCTAGTGTCATTGCATGTGTGTTCCTCTAGACAAACCACATAAGTCATTGCATGTCGGTTCTTTTCATGAACCACACCCTGTGTCATTGCATGTGTGTTCCTCTAGACAAATCACATAAGGATCCACCGGTGTCACTGCATGTCTGTTCTTTTCATGAACCACATAAGGATCCACCAGTGTCATTGGATGTGCGTTCTTCTCATGAACCACACATGGATCCACCGGTGTCACTACATGTCTGCTCTTTTCATGAACCACATAAGGATCCACCAGTGTCCTTGGATCTGTGTTGTTTTCATGAACCACACCCAATGTCATTGCATGTCAGTTCTTTTCATGAACCACATAAGGATCCACCAGTGTCATTGCATGTCTATTCTTTTCATGAACCCTACCCAGTGTCATTGCATGTGTGTTCCTCTAGACAAACCACATAAGTCCTTGGATGTCTGTTCTTTTCATGAACCACACCATGTGTCATTGCATGTGTGTTCCTCTATACAAACCACATAAGGATCCACCGGTGTCACGACATGTCTGTTCTTTTCATGAACCACATAAGGATCCACCAGTGTCATTGGATTTGTGTTCTTCTCATGAACCACACATGGATCCGCCGGTGTCATTGCATGTCCTTCTTTTCATGAATCACAGCTCAGTCATTGCATCTCTATTCATTCCATTTACCACACATGGATCCACCGGTGTCATTGGATGTGTGTTCTTTTCATGAATCACACCCAGTGTCATTGCATGTCAGTTCTTTTCATGAACCACATAAGGATCCACCAGTGGCATTGCATGTCTGTTCTTCTCACAAACCACAAGAAGTGTCATTGCATGTCTATTCTTTTCATGAACCACACCCAGTGTCATTGCATGTGTGTTCCTCTAGACAAACCACATAAGTCATTTCATGTCTATTCTTTTCATGAACCACACTCGGTGTCATTGCATGTGTGTTCCTCTAGACAAAACACATAAGGATCCACCGTGTTCTTATCGCATGTTTGTTATTTTCATGAACCACATAAGGATCCACCAGTGTCATTGGATGTCTGTTCTTCTCATGAACCACACCTAGTGTCATTGCATGTATGTTCTTTTCATGAACCACACATGGATCCACCAGTGTCATTGCATGTCAGTTCTTCTCACCAACCACATAAGGATCCACCAAGTGTCATTGCATGTCTGTTCTTTTCATGATCCACACCTAGTATCATTGCATGTGTGTTCCTCTAGACAAACCACATAAGCAATTGCATGTCTGTTCTTTTCATGAACCACACCCGGTGACATTGCATGTGTGTTCCTCTAGACAAAACCCATAAGGATCCACCGGTGTCCTTTGCATGTCCGCTCTTTTCATGAACCACATGGATCCACCGGTGTGATTGGATGTGTTCTTCTCATGAACCACACATGGATCCACCGGTGTCATTGCATGTCTGTTATTTTCATGAATCACAGCTAGAGTCATTGCATGTCTATTACTTCCATAAACCACACATGGATCCACCAGTGTCATTGGATGTGTGTTATTTTCATGAACCACACCCCATGTCATTGCATGTCAGTTCTTTTCATGAACCACATAAGGATCCACCAGTGTCATTGCATGTCTGTTCTTCTCACAAACCACATGTAGTGTCATTGCATGTCTGTTCTTTTCATGAACCACACCCAGTGTCAATGCATGTGTGTTCCTCTAGACAAACCACATAAGTCATTGCATGTCTGTTCTTTTCATGAACCACACCCAGTGTTATTGCATGTGTGTTCCTCTAGACAAACCACTTAAGGATCCACCGGTGTCACTGCATGTCTGTTCTTTTCATGAACCACATAAGGATCCACCAGTGTCATTGGATGTATGTTCTTATCATGAACCACACCCAGTGTCATTGCATGTCAGTTCTTTTCATGAAACACACATGGATCCAGTAGTGTCATTGCATGTTTGTTCTTCTCACAAACCACATAAGGATCCACCAGTATCATTGCATGTCTGTTCTTTTCATGAACCACACCCAGTGTCATTGCATGTGTGTTCCTCAAGACAAACCACATAAGTAATTGCATGTCTGTTCTTTTCATGAACCACACCCGGTGTCATTGCATGTGTGTTCCTCTAGACAAACCCCATAAGGATCCACCGTTGTCACTGCATGTCTGCTCTTTTCATGAACCACACATGGATCCATTAGTGTCATTGGATGTGTGTTCTTGTCATGAACCACACATGGATCCACCGGTGTCATTGCATGTCTGTTCTTTCCATGAATCACAGCTAGAGTCATTGCATGTATGTTACTTCCATAAACCACACATGGATCCACCAGTGTCATTGCATGTGTGTTCTTTTCATGAACCACACCCAGCGTCATTGCATGCCAGTTCTTTTCATGAACCACATAAGGATCCACGGTGTCATTGCATATACATTCTTCTCACAAACCACGTGCAGTGTCATTGTATGTCTGTTCTTTTCATGAACCACACCAAGTGTCATTGCATGTGTCTTCCTCTAGACAAACCACATAAGGATCCACCGGTGTCACTACATGTCTGCTCTTTTCATGAACCACATAAGGATCCACCAGTGTCCTTGGATGTGTGTTCTTTTCATGAACCACACCCAATGTCATTGCATGTGAGTTCTTTTCATGAACCACATAAGGATCCACCAGTGTCATTGCATGTCTATTCTTTTCATGAACCACACCCAGTGTCATTGCATGTGTGTTCCTCTAGACAAACCACATAAGTCCTTGCATGTCTGTTCTTTTCATGAACCACACCATGTGTCATTGCATGTGTGTTCCTCTATACAAACCACATAAGGATCCACCGGTGTCACGACATGTCTGTTCTTTTCATGAACCACATAAGGATCCACCAGTGTCATTGGATGTGTGTTCTTCTCGTGAACCACACATGGATCCGCCGGTGTCATTGCATGTCTGTTCTTTTCATGAATCACAGCTAGAGTCGTTGCATGTCTGTTACTTCCATAAACCACACATGGATCCACTGATGTCATTGCATGTCAGTTCTTTTCATGAACCACACCCAGTGTCATTGCATGTCAGTTCTTTTCATGAACCACATAAGGATCCACCAGTGTCATTGCATGTCTGTTCTTCTCACAAACCACATGCAGTGTCATTGCATGTCTGTTCTTTTCATGAACGACACCCAGTGTCATTGCATGTGTGTTCCTCTAGACAAACCACATAAGTCATTGCATGTCTGTTCTTTTCATGAACCACACCCTGTGTCATTGCATGTGTGTTCCTCTAGACAAACCACATAAGGATCCACCGGTGTCACTGCATGTCTGTTCTTTTCATGAACCACATAAGGATCCACCAGTGTCATTGGATGTGCGTTCTTCTCATGAACCACACATGGATCCACCGGTGTCACTACATGTCTGCTCTTTTCATGAACCACATAAGGATCCACCAGTGTCCTTGGATCTGTGTTGTTTTCATGAACCACCCAATGTCATTGCATGTCAGTTCTTTTCATGAACCACATAAGGATCCACCAGTGTCATTGCATGTTTATTCTTTTCATGAACCACACCCAGTGTCATTGCATGTGTGTTCCTCTAGACAAACCACATAAGTCCTTGGATGTCTGTTCTTTTCATGAACCACACCATGTGTCATTGCATGTGTGTTCCTCTATACACAACACATAAGGATCCACCGGTGTCACGACATGTCTGTTCTTTTCATGAACCACATAAGGATCCACCAGTGTCATTGGATTTGTGTTCTTCTCATGAACCACACATGGATCCGCCGGTGTCATTGCATGTCTGTTCTTTTCATGAATCACAGCTCGAGTCATTGCATCTCTATTACTTCCATAAACCACACATGGATCCACCGGTGTCATTGGATGTGTGTTCTTTTCATGAATCACACCCAGTGTCATTGCATGTCAGTTCTTTTCATGAACCACATAAGGATCCACCAGTGGCATTGCATGTCTGTTCTTCTCACAAACCACAAGCAGTGTCATTGCATGTCTATTCTTTTCATGAACCACACCCAGTGTCATTGCATGTGTGTTCCTCTAGACAAACCACATAAATCATTTCATGTCTATTCTTTTCATGAACCACACTCGGTGTCATTGCATGTGTGTTCCTCTAGACAAACCACATAAGGATCCACCGGTGTTACTGCATGTTTGTTATTTTCATGAACCACACATGGATCCACCAGTGTCATTGCATGTCTGTTCTTCTCACAAACCACATAAGGATCCACCAGTGTCATTGCATGTCTGTTCTTTTCATGATCCACACCTAGTCTCCTTGCAGGTGTGTTCGTCTAGAGAAACCACATAAGCAATTGCATGTACATTCTTTTCATGAACCACACGGTGACATTGCATGTGTTCCTCTAGACAAAACCCATAAGGATCCACCGGTGTCACTGCATGTCTGCTCTTTTCATGAACCACACATGGATCCACCGGTGTGATTAGATGTGTGTTCTTCTCATGAACCACACATGGATCCACCGGTGTCATTGCATGTCTGTTATTTTCATGAATCACAGCTAGAGTCATTGCATGTTTGTTACTTCCATAAACCACACATGGATCCACTGGTGTCATTGCATGTGTGTTCTTTTCATGAACCACACCCAGTGTCATTGCATGTCAGTTCTTTTCATGAACCACATAAGGATCCACCAACGTCATTGCATGTCTGTTCTTCTCACAAACCACGAGCAGTGTCATTGCATGTCTGTTCTTTTCATGAACCAACCTAGTGCCATTGCATGTGTGTTCCTCTAGACAAACCATATAAGGATCCACCGGTGTCACTCCATGTCTTCTCTTTTCATGAACCACATAAGGATCCACCAGTGTCATTGGATGTGTGTTCTTTTCATGAACCACACCCAGTGTCATTGCATGTCAGTTCTTTTCACGAACCACATAAGGATCCACCAGTGTCATTGCATGTCTGTTCTTCTCTCAGGAACTACATAGTGTCATTGCATGTATGTTCTTTTCATGAACCACACCTAGTGTCATTACATGTGTGTTCCTCTAGACAAACCACATAAGTCATTGCATGTCTGTTCTTTTCATGAACCACACCCGGTGTCATTGCATGTGTGTTCCTCTAGACAAACCACATAAGGATCCACCGTTGTTACTGCATGTCTGTTCTTTTCATGAACCACATAAGGATCCATCAGTGTCATTGGATGTGTGTTCTTCTCATGAACCACACATGGATCCACCGGTGTCATTGCATGTCTGTTCTTTTCATGAATCACAGCTAGAGTCATTGCATGTCTATTACTTCCAGAAACCACACATGGATCCACCGGTGTCATTGCATGTGTGTTCTTTTCATGAACCACACCCAGTGTCATTGCATGCCAGTTCTTTTCATGAACCACATAAGGATCCACCAGCGTCATTGCATGTCTGTTCTTCTCACAAACCACGTGCAGTGTCATTGCATGTCTGTTCTATTCATGAACCACACCTAGTGTCATTGCATGTGTGTTCCTCTAGACAAACCACATAAGGATCCACCGGTGTCACTACATGTCTGCTCTTTTCATGAACCACATAAGGATCCATCAGTGTCATTGGATGTGTGTTCTTTTCATGAACCAAACCCAGTTTCATTGCATGTCAGTTCTTTTCATGAACCACATAAGGATCCACCAGTGTCATTGCATGTCTGTTCTTCTCACAAACCACATACAGTGTCATTGCATGTCTGTTCTTTTCATGAACCACACCCAGTGTCATTGCATGTGTGTTCCTCTAGACAAACCACATAAGTCATTTCATGTCTGTTCTTTTAATGAACCACACCCTGTGTCATTGCATGTGTGTTCCTCTAGACAAACCACATAAGGATCCACCGGTGTCACTGCAAGTCTGTTCTTTTCATGAACCACATAAGGATCCACTATTGTCATTGGGTGTGTGTTCTTCTCATGAACCACACATGGATCCACCGGTGTCATTGCATGTCTGTTCTTTTCATGAATCACAGCTAGAGTCATGGCATGTCTATTACTTCCATAAAGCACACATGGATCCACCGGTGTCATTGGATGTGTGTTCTTTTCATGAACCACACCTAGTGTCATTGCATGTCAGTTCTTTTCATGAACCACATAAGGATCCACCAGTGTCATTGCATGTCATTTTTCTCACAAACCACATGCAGTGTCATTGGATGTGTGTTCTTTTCATGAACCACACCCAGTGTCATTGCATGTGTGTTCCTCTAGACAAACCACATAAGGATCCACCGGTGTCACTTCATGTCTGCTCTTTTCATGAACCACATAAGGATCCACCAGTGTCATTGGATGTGTGTTCTTTTCATGAACCACACCCAGTGCCATTGCATGTCAATTCTTTTCATGAATCACATAAGGATCCACCCGTGTCATTGCATGTCTGTTCTTCTCACAAACCACATGAAGTGTCATTGCATGTCTGTTCTTTTCATGAACCACACCCAGGGTCATTGCATGTGTTCGTTTAGACTAACCACTTAAGTCATTGCATGTGTGTTCTTTTCATTAACCACACCCGGTGTCATTGCATGTGTGTTCCTCTAGACAAACCACATAAGGATCCACCGATGTCACTGTATGTCTATTCTTTTCATGAACCACATAAGGATCCACCAGTGTCATTGCATGTGTGTTCTTCTCTTGAACCACACATGGATCCACCGGTGTCATTGCATGTCTGTTCTTTTCATGAACCACAGCTAGAGTCGTTGCATATACATACTTCCATATACCACACATGGATCCACCGGTGTCATTGCATGTGTGTTCTTTTCATGAACCACACCTAGTGTCATTGCATGTCAGTTCTTTTCATGAACCACATAAGGATCCACCAGTGTCATGGCATGTTTGTTCTTCTCACAAACCACGTGCAGTGTCATTGCATGTCTATTCTTTTAATGAACCAGACCCAGTGTCATTGCATGTGTGTAACTCTAGACAAACCACATAAGGATCCACCGGTGTCACTACATGTCTGCTCTTTTCAGGAACCACATAAGGATCCACCAGTGTCGTTGGATGTGTGTTCTTCTCTTGAACCACACAGGGATCCACCGGTGTCATTGCATGTCTGTTCTTTTCATGAATCACAGCTAGAGTCATTGCATGTCTGTTACTTCCATAAACCACACATGGATCCAGCGGTGTCATTGGATGTGTGTTCTTTTCATGAACCACACCCAGTGTCATTGCATGTCAGTTCTTTTGATGAACCACATAAGGATCCACCAGTGTCATTGCATGTCTGTTTTTCTCACAAACCACATGCAGTGTCATTGGATGTGTGTTCTTTTCATGAACCACAACCAGTGTCATTGCATGTGTGTTCCTCTAGACAAACCACATAAGGATCCACCGGTGTCACTTCATGTCTGCTCTTTTCATGAACCACATAAGGATCCACCAGTGTCATTGGATGTGTGTTCTTTTCATGAACCACACCCAGTGTCATTGCATGTCAATTCTTTTCATGAATCACATAAGGATCCACCCGTGTCATTGCATGTCTGTTCTTCTCACAAACCACATGCAGTGTCATTGCATGTCTGTTCTTTTCATGAACCACACCCAGTGTCATTGCATGTGTGTTCCTTTAGACAAACCACATAAGTCATTGCATGTGTGTTCTTTTCATGAACCACACCCGGTGTCATTGCATGTGTGTTCCTCTAGACAAACCACATAAGGATCCACCGGTGTCACTGTATGTCTATTCTTTTCATGAACCACATAAGGATCCACCAGTGTCATTGGATGTGTGTTCTTCTCTTGAAACACACATGGATCCACCGGTGTCATGGCATGTCTGTTCTTTTCATGAACCACAACTAGAGTCGTTGCATGTCTGTTACTTCCATAAACCACACATGGATCCACCGGTGTCATTGCATGTGTGTTCTTTTCATGAACCACACCTAGTGTCATTGCATGTCAGTTCTTTTCATGAACCACATAAGGATCCACCAGTGTCATGGCATGTCTGTTCTTCTCACAAACCACGTGCAGTGTCATTGCATGTCTATTCTTTTAATGAACCACACCCAGTGTCATTGCATGTGTGTTCCTCTAGACAAACCACATAAGGATCCACCGGTGTCACTGCATGTCTGTTCTTTTCATGAACCACAGAAGGATCCACCAGTGTCATTGGACGTGTGTTTTTCTCATGAACCGCACATGGTTCCATAGGTGTCATTGCATATCTGTTCTTTTCATGAATCGCAGCTAGAGTCATTGCATGTCTATTACTTCCATAAACCACACATGGATCCACCAATGTCATTGGACATGTGTTCTTTTCATGAACCACACCCAGTGTCATTGTATGTCAGTTCTTTTCATGAACCACATATGGATCCACCAGTGTCATTGCATGTCTGTTCTTCTCACAAACCACATGCAGTGTCATTGCATGTCTGTTCTTTCCATGAACCACACCCAGTGTCATTGCATGTGTGTTCTTCTAGACAAACCACATAAGGATCGACCGGTGTCACTGCATGTCAGCTCTTTTCATGAACCACATAAGGATCCACCAGTGTCATTGGATGTGTGCTCTTTAAATGAACCACACCCAGTGTGATTGCATGTCAATTCTTTTCATGAACCACACCCAGTGTCATTGCATGTGTGTTCCTTTAGACAAACCACATAAGTCATTGCATGTCTATTCTTTTCATGAACCACATCCGGTGTCATTGCATGTGTGTTCCTCTAGACAAACCACATAAGGATCCACCGGTGTCACTGTATGTCTATTTTTTTCATGAACCACATAAGGATCCATAAGTGTCATTGGATGTGTGTTCTTCTCTTGAACCACACATGGATCCACCGGTGTCATTGCATGTCTGTTCTTTTCTTGAATCACAGCTAGAGTCGTTGCACGTCTGTTACTTCCATAAACCACACATGGATCCACCAGTGTCATTGCATGTGTGTTCTTTTCATCAACCACACCCAGTGTCATTGCATGTCAGTTCTTTTCATGAACCACATAAGGATCCACCAGTGTCATGGCATGTCTGTTCTTCTCACAAACCACGTGCAGTGTCATTGCATGTCTATTCTTTTCATGAACCACACCCAGTGTCATTGCATGTGTGTTCCTCTAGACAAACCATATAAGGATCCACCGGTGTCACTACATGTCTGCTCTTTTCATGAACCACATAAGGATCCACCAGTGTCGTTGGATGTGTGTTCTTCTCTTGAACCACACATGGATCCACCGGTGCCATTGCATGTCTGTTCTTTTCATGAATCACAGCTAGAATCATTGCATGTCTGTTACTTCCATAAACCACACATGGATCCAGCGGTGTCATTGGATGTGTGTTCTTTTCATGAACCACACCCAGTGTCATTGCATGTCAGTTCTTTTCATGAACCACATAAGGATCCACCAGTGTCATTGCATGTCTGTTCTTCTCACAAACCACATGCAGTGTCATTGGATGTGTGTTCTTTTCATGAACCACACCAAGTGTCATTGCATGTGTGTTCCTCTAGACAAACCACATAAGGATCCACCGGTGTCACTGCATGTCAGCTCTTTTCATGAACCACATAAGGATCCACCAGTGTCATTGGATGTGTGCTCTTTAAATGAACCACACCCAGTGTCATTGCATGTCAATTCTTTTCATGAACCACATAAGGATCCACCAGTGTCATTGCATGTCTGTTCTTCTCACAAACCACATGCAGTGTCATTGCATGTATGTTCTTTTCAGGAACCACACCCAGTGTCATTGCATGTGTGTTCCTTTAGACAAACCACATAAGTCATTGCATGTCTGTTCTTTTCATGAACCACACGGTGTCATTGCATGTGTGTGCCTCGAGACAAACCACATAAGGATCCACCGGTGTCACTGTATGTCTATTCTTTTCATGAACCACATAAGGATCCACCAGTGTCATTGGATGTGTGTTCTTCTTTTGAACCACACATGGATCCACCGGTGTCATTGCATTTCTATTCTTTTCATGAATCACAGCTAGAGTCGTTGCATGTCTGTTACTTCCATAAAACACACAAGGATCCACCGGTGTCATTTGATGTGTGTTATTTTAATTAAAAACACCCAATGTCATTGCATGTCAGTTCTTTTCATGAACCACATAAGGATTCACCAGTGTCATGGCATGTATGTTCTTCTCACAAACCACGTGTAGTGTCATTGCATGTCTATTATTTTCATGAACCACACCCAGTGTCATTGCATGTGTGTTCCTCTAGACAAACCACATAAGGATCCACCGATGTCACTACATGTCTGCTCTTTTCATGAACCACATAAGGATCCACCAGTGTCGTTGGATGTGTGTTCTTCTCTTGAACCACACATGGATCCACCGGTGTCATTGCATGTCTATTCTTTTCATGAATCACAGCTATAGTCGTTGCATGTCTGTTACTTCCATAAACCACACATGGATCCACCGGTGTCATTGCATGTGTGTTCTTTTCATGAACCACACCCAGTGTCATTGCATGTCAGTTCCTTTCATGAACCACACCTAGTGTTATTGCATGTGTGTTCCTCTAGACAAACCACATAAGGATCCACCGGTGTCACTGCATGTCTGCTCTTTTCATGAACCACATAAGGATCCACCAGTGTCATTGGATGTGTGTTCTTTTCATGAACCACACCCAGTTTCATTGCATGTCAGTTCTTTTCATGAACCACATAAGGATCCACCAGTGTCATTGCATGTCTGTTCTTCTCACAAACCACATATAGTGTCATTGCATGTCATTCTTTCATGAACCACACCTAGTGTCATTGCATGTGTGTTCCTCTAGACAAACCACATAAGTCATTGCATGTCTGGTTTTTTCATGAACCACACCCTGTGTCATTGCATGTGTGTTCCTCTAGACAAACCACATAAGGATCCACCGATGTCACCGCATGTCTGTTCTTTTCGTGAACCACATAAGGATCCACCAGTGTCATTGGATGTGTGTTCTTCTCATGAACCACACATGGATCCACCGGTGTCATTGCATGTCTGTTCTTTTCATGAATCACAGCTAGAGTCATTGCATGTCTATTACTTCCAGAAACCACACATGGATCCACTGGTGTCATTGGATGTTTGTTCTTTTCATGAACCACACCCAGTGTCATTGCATGTCAGTTCTTTTCATGAACCACATAAGGATCCACCAGTGTCATTGCATGTCTGTTCTTCTCACAAACCACATGCAGTGTCATTGGATGTGTGTTCTTTTCATGAACCACACCCAGTGTCATTGCATGTGTGTTCCTCTAGACAAACCACATAAGGATCCACCGGTGTCACTTCATGTCTGGTCTTTTCATGAACCACATGAGGATCCACCAGTGTCATTGGATGTGTGTTCTTTTCATGAACCACACCCAGTGTCATTGCATGTCAATTATTTTCATGAACCACATAAGGATCCACCAGTGTCAATGCATGTCTGTTCTTCTCACAAACCACATGTAGTGTCATTGCATGTCTGTTCTTTTCATGAACCACACCCACTGTCATTGCATGTGTGTTCCTTTAGACAAACCACATAAGTCATTGCATGTCTGTTCTTTTCATGAACCACATCCAGTGTCATTGCATGTGTGTTCCTCTAGACAAACCACATAAGGATCCACCGGTGTCACTGTATGTCTATTCTTTTCATGAACCACATAAGGATCCACCAGTGTCATTGGATGTGTGTTCTTTTCTTGAACCACACATGGATCCACCGGTGTCATTGCATGTCTGTTCTTTTCATGAATCACAGCTAGAGTCGTTGCATGTCTGTTACTTCCATAAACCACACATGGATCCACTGATGTCATTGCATGTCAGTTCTTTTCATGAACCACACCCAGTGTCATTGCATGTCAGTTCTTTTCATGAACCACATAAGGATCCACCAGTGTCATTGCATGTCTGTTCTTATCACAAACCACATGCAGTGTCATTGCATGTCTGTTCTTTTCATGAACGACACCCAGTGTCATTGCATGTGTGTTCCTCTAGACAAACCACATAAGTCATTGCATGTCTGTTCTTTTCATGAACCACACCCTGTGTCATTGCATGTGTGTTCCTCTAGACAAACCACATAAGGATCCACCGGTGTCACTGCATGTCTGCTCTTTTCATGAACCACATAAGGATCCACCAGTGTCATTGGATGTGTGTTCTTTTCATGAACCACACCCAGTTTCATTGCATGTCAGTTCTTTTCATGAACCACATAAGGATCCACCAGTGTCATTGCATGTCTGTTCTTCTCAAAAACCACATATAGTGTCATTGCATGTCTGTTCTTTTCATGAACCACACCTAGTGTCATTGCATGTGTGTTCCTCTAGACAAACCACATAAGTCATTGCATGTCTGGTTTTTTCATGAACCACACCCTGTGTCATTGCATGTGTGTTCCTCTAGACAAACCACATAAGGATCCACCGATGTCACCGCATGTCTGTTCTTTTCGTGAACCACATAAGGATCCACCAGTGTCATAGGATGTGTGTTCTTCTCATGAACCACACATGGATCCACCGGTGTCATTGCATGTCTGTTCTTTTCATGAATCACAGCTAGAGTCATTGCATGTCTATTACTTCCAGAAACCACACATGGATCCACCGGTGTCATTGGATGTTTGTTCTTTTCATGAACCACACCCAGTGTCATTGCATGTCAGTTCTTTTCATGAACCACATAAGGATCCACCAGTGTCATTGCATGTCTGTTCTTCTCACAAACCACATGCAGTGTCGTTGGATGTGTGTTCTTTTCATGAACCACACCCAGTGTCATTGCATGTGTGTTCCTCTAGACAAACCACATAAGGATCCACCGGTGTCACTTCATGTCTGGTCTTTTCATGAACCACATGAGGATCCACCAGTGTCATTGGATGTGTGTTCTTTTCATGAACCACACCCAGTGTCATTGCATGTCAATTCTTTTCATGAACCACATAAGGATCCACCAGTGTCAATGCATGTCTGTTCTTCTCACAAACCACATGTAGTGTCATTGCATGTCTGTTCTTTTCATGAACCACACCCACTGTCATTGCATGTGTGTTCCTTTAGACAAACCACATAAGTCATTGCATGTCTGTTCTTTTCATGAACCACATCCAGTGTCATTGCATGTGTGTTCCTCTAGACAAACCACATAAGGATCCACCGGTGTCATCAGATGTCTATTCTTTTCATGAACCACATAAGGATCCACCAGTGTCATTGGATGTGTGTTCTTTTCTTGAACCACACATGGATCCACCGGTGTCATTGCATGTCTGTTCTTTTCATGAATCACAGCTAGAGTCGTTGCATGTCTGTTACTTCCATAAACCACACATGGATCCACTAATGTCATTGCATGTCAGTTCTTTTCATGAACCACACCCAGTGTCATTGCATGTCAGTTCTTTTCATGAACCACATAAGGATCCACCAGTGTCATTGCATGTCTGTTCTTATCACAAACCACATGCAGTGTCATTGCATGTCTGTTCTTTTCATGAACGACACCCAGTGTCATTGCATGTGTGTTCCTCTAGACAAACCACATAAGTCATTGCATGTCTGTTCTTTTCATGAACCACACCCTGTGTCATTGCATGTGTGTTCCTCTAGACAAACCACATAAGGATCCACCGGTGTCACTGCATGTCTGTTCTTTTCATGAACCACATAAGGATCCACCAGTGTCATTGGATGTGCGTTCTTCTCATGAACCACACATGGATCCACCGGTGTCACTACATGTCTTCTCTTTTCATGAACCACATAAGGATCCACCAGTGTCCTTGGATCTGTGTTGTTTTCATGAACCACACCCAATGTCATTGCATGTCAGTTCTTTTCATGAACCACATAAGGATCCACCAGTGTCATTGCATGTCTATTCTTTTCATGAACCACACCCAGTGTCATTGCATGTGTGTTCCTCTAGACAAACCACATAAGTCCTTGGATGTCTGTTCTTTTCATGAACCACACCATGTGTCATTGCATGTGTGTTCCTCTATACAAACCACATAAGGATCCACCGGTGTCACGACATGTCTGTTCTTTTCATGAACCACATAAGGATCCACCAGTATCATTGGATTTGTGTTCTTCTCATGAACCACACATGGATCCGCCGGTGTCATTGCATGTCTGTTCTTTTCATGAATCACAGCTCGAGTCATTGCATCTCTATTACTTCCATAGACCACACATGGATCCACCGGTGTCATTGGATGTGTGTTCTTTTCATGAATCACACCCAGTGTCATTGCATGTCAGTTCTTTTCATGAACCACATAAGGATCCACCAGTGGCATTGCATGTCTGTTCTTCTCACAAACCACAAGCAGTGTCATTGCATGTCTATTCTTTTCATGAACCACACCCAGTGTCATTGCATGTGTGTTCCTCTAGACAAACCACATAAGTCATTTCATGTCTATTCTTTTCATGAACCACACTCGGTGTCATTGCATGTGTGTTCCTCTAGACAAACCACATAAGGATCCACCGGTGTTACTGCATGTTTGTTATTTTCATGAACCACATAAGGATCCACCAGTGTCATTGGATGTCTGTTCTTCTCATGAACCACACCTAGTGTCATTGCATGTATGTTCTTTTCATGAACCACACATGGATCCACCAGTGTCATTGCATGTCTGTTCTTCTCACAAACCACATAAGGATCCACCAGTGTCATTGCATGTCTGTTCTTTTCATGATCCACACCTAGTATCATTGCATGTGTGTTCCTCTAGACAAACCACATAAGCAATTGCATGTCTGTTCTTTTCATGAACCACACCCAGTGACATTGCATGTGTGTTCCTCTAGACAAAACCCATAAGGATCCACCGGTGTCACTGCATGTCTGCTCTTTTCATGAACCACACATGGATCCACCGGTGTGATTGGATGTGTGTTCTTCTCATGAACCACACATGGATCCACCGGTGTCATTGCATGTCTGTTATTTTCATGAATCACAGCTAGAGTCATTGCATGTCTATTACTTCCATAAACCACACATGGATCCACCAGTGTCATTGGATGTGTGTTATTTTCATGAACCACACCCCATGTCATTGCATGTCAGTTCTTTTCATGAACCACATAAGGATCCACCAGTGTCATTGCATGTCTGTTCTTCTCACAAACCACATGTAGTGTCATTGCATGTCTGTTCTTTTCATGAACCACACCCAGTGTCATTGCATGTGTGTTCCTCTAGACAAACCACATAAGTCATTGCATGTCTGTTCTTTTCATGAACCACACCCAGTGTCATTGCATGTGTGTTCCTCTAGACAAACCACTTAAGGATCCACCGGTGTCACTGCATGTCTGTTCTTTTCATGAACCACATAAGGATCCACCAGTGTCATTGGATGTATGTTCTTATCATGAACCACACCCAGTGTCATTGCATGTCAGTTCTTTTCATGAAACACACATGGATCCAGTAGTGTCATTGCATGTTTGTTCTTCTCACAAACCACATAAGGATCCACCAGTATCATTGCATGTCTGTTCTTTTCATGAACCACACCCAGTGTCATTGCATGTGTGTTCCTCAAGACAAACCACATAAGTAATTGCATGTCTGTTCTTTTCATGAACCACACCCGGTGTCATTGCATGTGTGTTCCTCTAGACAAACCCCATAAGGATCCAACGGTGTCCTTTGCATGTCTCTTTTCATGAACCACACATGGATCCACTAGTGTCATTGGATGTGTGTTCTTCTCATGAACCACACATGGATCCACCGGTGTCATTGCATGTCTGTTCTTTTCATGAATCACAGCTAGAGTCATTGCATGTATGTTACTTCCATAAACCACACATGGATCCACCAGTGTCATTGCATGTGTGTTCTTTTCACGAACCACACCCAGCGTCATTGCATGCCAGTTCTTTTCATGAACCACATAAGGATCCACCAGTGTCATTGCATGTCTGTTCTTCTCACAAACCACGTGCAGTGTCATTGTATGTCTGTTCTTTTCATGAACCACACCAAGTGTCATTGCAGGTGTGTTCCTCTAGACAAACCACATAAGGATCCACCGGTGTCACTACATGTCTGCTCTTTTCATGAACCACATAAGGATCCACCAGTGTCCTTGGATGTGTGTTCTTTTCATGAACCACACCCAATGTCATTGCATGTGAGTTCTTTTCATGAACCACATAAGGATCCACCAGTGTCATTGCATGTCTATTCTTTTCATGAACCACACCCAGTGTCATTGCATGTGTGTTCCTCTAGACAAACCACATAAGTCCTTGCATGTCTGTTCTTTTCATGAACCACACCATGTGTCATTGCATGTGTGTTCCTCTATACAAACCACATAAGGATCCACCGGTGTCACGACATGTCTGTTCTTTTCATGAACCACATAAGGATCCACCAGTGTCATTGGATGTGTGTTCTTCTCGTGAACCACACATGGATCCGCCGGTGTCATTGCATGTCTGTTCTTTTCATGAATCACAGCTAGAGTCGTTGCATGTCTGTTACTTCCATAAACCACACATGGATCCACTGATGTCATTGCATGTCAGTTCTTTTCATGAACCACACCCAGTGTCATTGCATGTCAGTTCTTTTCATGAACCACATAAGGATCCACCAGTGTCATTGCATGTCTGTTCTTCTCACAAACCACATGCAGTGTCATTGCATGTCTGTTCTTTTCATGAACGACACCCAGTGTCATTGCATGTGTGTTCCTCTAGACAAACCACATAAGTCATTGCATGTCTGTTCTTTTCATGAACCACACCCTGTGTCATTGCATGTGTGTTCCTCTAGACAAACCACATAAGGATCCACCGGTGTCACTGCATGTCCATTCTTTTCATGAACCACATAAGGATCCACCGTGTCACTGGATGTGCGTTCTTCTCATGAACCACACATGGATCCACCGGTGTCACTACATGTCTGCTCTTTTCATGAACCACATAAGGATCCACCAGTGTCCTTGGATCTGTGTTGTTTTCATGAACCACACCCAATGTCATTGCATGTCAGTTCTTTTCATGAACCACATAAGGATCCACCAGTGTCATTGCATGTCTATTCTTTTCATGAACCACACCCAGTGTCATTGCATGTGTGTTCCTCTAGACAAACCACATAAGTCCTTGGATGTCTGTTCTTTTCATGAACCACACCATGTGTCATTGCATGTGTGTTCCTCTATACAAACCACATAAGGATCCACCGGTGTCACGACATGTCTGTTCTTTTCATGAACCACATAAGGATCCACCAGTGTCATTGGATTTGTGTTCTTCTCATGAACCACACATGGATCCGCCGGTGTCATTGCATGTCTGTTCTTTTCATGAATCACAGCTCGAGTCATTGCATCTCTATTACTTCCATAAACCACACATGGATCCACCGGTGTCATTGGATGTGTGTTCTTTTCATGAATCACACCCAGTGTCATTGCATGTCAGTTCTTTTCATGAACCACATAAGGATCCACCAGTGGCATTGCATGTCTGTTCTTCTCACAAACCACAAGCAGTGTCATTGCATGTCTATTCTTTTCATGAACCACACCCAGTGTCATTGCATGTGTGTTCCTCTAGACAAACCACATAAGTCATTTCATGTCTATTCTTTTCATGAACCACACTCGGTGTCATTGCATGTGTGTTCCTCTAGACAAACCACATAAGGATCCACCGGTGTTACTGCATGTTTGTTATTTTCATGAACCACATAAGGATCCACCAATGTCATTGGATGTCTGTTCTTCTCATGAACCAAACCTAGTGTCATTGCATGTATGTTCTTTTCATGAACCACACATGGATCCACCAGTGTCATTGCATGTCTGTTCTTCTCACAAACCACATAAGGATCCACCAGTGTCATTGCATGTCTGTTCTTTTCATGATCCACACCTAGTATCATTGCATGTGTGTTCCTCTAGACAAACCACATAAGCAATTGCATGTCTGTTCTTTTCATGAACCACACCCGGTGACATTGCATGTGTGTTCCTCTAGACAAAACCCATAAGGATCCACCGATGTCACTGCATGTCTGCTCTTTTCATGAACCACACATGGATCCACCGGTGTGATTAGATGTGTGTTCTTCTCATGAACCACACATGGATCCACCGGTGTCATTGCATGTCTGTTATTTTCATGAATCACAGCTAGAGTCATTGCATGTTTGTTACTTCCATAAACCACACATGGATCCACTGGTGTCATTGCATGTGTGTTCTTTTCATGAACCACACCCAGTGTCATTGCATGCCAGTTCTTTTCATGAACCACATAAGGATCCACCAGCGTCATTGCATGTCTGTTCTTCTCACAAACCACGAGCAGTGTCATTGCATGTCTGTTCTTTTCATGAACCAAACCTAGTGCCATTGCATGTGTGTTCCTCTAGACAAACCATATAAGGATCCACCGGTGTCACTCCATGTCTTCTCTTTTCATGAACCACATAAGGATCCACCAGTGTCATTGGATGTGTGTTCTTTTCATGAACCACACCCAGTGTCATTGCATGTCAGTTCTTTTCACGAACCACATAAGGATCCACCAGTGTCATTGCATGTCTGTTCTTCTCAGGAACTACATACAGTGTCATTGCATGTATGTTCTTTTCATGAACCACACCTAGTGTCATTACATGTGTGTTCCTCTAGACAAACCACATAAGTCATTGCATGTCTGTTCTTTTCATGAACCACACCCGGTGTCATTGCATGTGTGTTCCTCTAGACAAACCACATAAGGATCGACCATTGTTACTGCATGTCTGTTCTTTTCATGAACCACATAAGGATCCATCAGTGTCATTGGATGTGTGTTCTTCTCATGAACCACACATGGATCCACCGGTGTCATTGCATGTCTGTTCTTTTCATGAATCACAGCTAGAGTCATTGCATGTCTATTACTTCCAGAAACCACACATGGATCCACCGGTGTCATTGCATGTGTGTTCTTTTCATGAACCACACCCAGTGTCATTGCATGCCAGTTCTTTTCATGAACCATATAAGGATCCACCAGCGTCATTGCATGTCTGTTCTTCTCACAAACCACGTGCAGTGTCATTGCATGTCTGTTCTTTTCATGAACCACACCTAGTGTCATTGCATGTGTGTTCCTCTAGACAAACCACATAAGGATCCACCGGTGTCACTACATGTCTGCTCTTTTCATGAACCACATAAGGATCCATCAGTGTCATTGGATGTGTGTTCTTTTCATGAACCAAACCCAGTTTCATTGCATGTCAGTTCTTTTCATGAACCACATAAGGATCCACCAGTGTCATTGCATGTCTGTTCTTCTCACAAACCACATACAGTGTCATTGCATGTCTGTTCTTTTCATGAACCACACCCAGTGTCATTGCATGTGTGTTCCTCTAGACAAACCACATAAGTCATTTCATGTCTGTTCTTTTAATGAACCACACCCTGTGTCATTGCATGGGTGTTCCTCTAGACAAACCACATAAGGATGCACCGGTGTCACTGCAAGTCTGTTCTTTTCATGAACCACATAAGGATCCACTATTGTCATTGGGTGTGTGTTCTTCTCATGCACCACACATGGATCCACCGGTGTCATTGCATGTCTGTTCTTTTCATGAATCACAGCTAGAGTCATGGCATGTCTATTACTTCCATAAAGCACACATGGATCCACCGGTGTCATTGGATGTGTGTTCTTTTCATGAACCACACCTAGTGTCATTGCATGTCAGTTCTTTTCATGAACCACATAAGGATCCACCAGTGTCATTGCATGTCTGTTTTTCTCACAAACCACATGCAGTGTCATTGGATGTGTGTTCTTTTCATGAACCACACCCAGTGTCATTGCATGTGTGTTCCTCTAGACAAACCACATAAGGATCCACCGGTGTCACTTCATGTCTGCTCTTTTCATGAACCACATAAGGATCCACCAGTGTCATTGGATGTGTGTTCTTTTCATGAACCACACCCAGTGCCATTGCATGTCAATTCTTTTCATGAATCACATAAGGATCCTCCCGTGTCATTGCATGTCTGTTCTTCTCACAAACCACATGAAGTGTCATTGCATGTCTGTTCTTTTCATGAACCACACCCAGTGTCATTGCATGTGTGTTCCTTTAGTCAAACCACATAAGTCATTGCATCTGTGTTCTTTTCATGAACCACACCCGGTGTCATTGCATGTGTGTTCCTCTAGACAAACCACATAAGGATCCACCGATGTCACTACATGTCTGCTCTTTTCATGAACCACATAAGGATCCACCAGTGTCGTTGGATGTGTGTTCTTCTCTTGAACCACACATGGATCCACCGGTGTCATTGCATGTCTGTTCTTTTCATGAACCACAGCTAGAGTCGTTGCATGTCTGTTACTTCCATAAACCACACATGGATCCACCGGTGTCATTGCATGTGTGTTCTTTTCATGAACCACACCTAGTGTCATTGCATGTCAGTTCTTTTCATGAACCACATAAGGATCCACCAGTGTCATGGCATGTCTGTTCTTCTCACAAACCACGTGCAGTGTCATTGCATGTCTATTCTTTTAATGAACCACACCCAGTGTCATTGCATGTGTGTAACTCTAGACAAACCACATAAGGATCCACCGGTGTCACTACATGTCTGCTCTTTTCAGGAACCACATAAGGATCCACCAGTGTCGTTGGATGTGTGTTCTTCTCTTGAACCACACAGGGATCCACCGGTGTCATTGCATGTCTGTTCTTTTCATGAATCACAGCTAGAGTCATTGCATGTCTGTTACTTCCATAAACCACACATGGATCCAGCGGTGTCATTGGATGTGTGTTCTTTTCATGAACCACACCCAGTGTCATTGCATGTCAGTTCTTTTGATGAACCACATAAGGATCCACCAGTGTCATTGCATGTCTGTTTTTCTCACAAACCACATGCAGTGTCATTGGATGTGTGTTCTTTTCATGAACCACACCCAGTGTCATTGCATGTGTGTTCCTCTAGACAAACCACATAAGGATCCACCGGTGTCACTTCATGTCTGCTCTTTTCATGAACCACATAAGGATCCACCAGTGTCATTGGATGTGTGTTCTTTTCATGAACCACACCCAGTGTCATTGCATGTCAATTCTTTTCATGAATCACATAAGGATCCACCCGTGTCATTGCATGTCTGTTCTTCTCACAAACCACATGCAGTGTCATTGCATGTCTGTTCTTTTCATGAACCACACCCAGTGTCATTGCATGTGTGTTCCTTTAGACAAACCACATAAGTCATTGCATGTGTGTTCTTTTCATGAACCACACCCGGTGTCATTGCATGTGTGTTCCTCTAGACAAACCACATAAGGATCCACCGTGTCATCAGATGTCTATTCTTTTCATGAACCACATAAGGATCCACCAGTGTCATTGGATGTGTGTTCTTCTCTTGAACCACACATGGATCCACCGGTGTCATTGCATGTGTGTTCTTTTCATGAACCACACCTAGTGTCATTGCATGTCAGTTCTTTTCATGAACCACATAAGGATCCACCAGTGTCATGGCATGTCTGTTCTTCTCACAAACCACGTGCAGTGTCATTGCATGTCTATTCTTTTAATGAACCACACCCAGTGTCATTGCATGTGTGTTCCTCTAGACAAACCACATAAGGATCCACCGGTGTCACTACATGTCTGTTCTTTTCATGAACCACAGAAGGATCCACCAGTGTCATTGGACGTGTGTTTTTCTCATGAACCGCACATGGTTCCACAGGTGTCATTGCATATCTGTTCTTTTCATGAATCGCAGCTAGAGTCATTGCATGTCTATTACTTCCATAAACCACACATGGATCCACCAATGTCATTGGATATGTGTTCTTTTCATGAACCACACCCAGTGTCATTGTATGTCAGTTCTTTTCATGAACCACATATGGATCCACCAGTGTCATTGCATGTCTGTTCTTCTCACAAACCACATGCAGTGTCATTGCATGTCTGTTCTTTCCATGAACCACACCCAGTGTCATTGCATGTGTGTTCTTCTAGACAAACCACATAAGGATCCACCGGTGTCACTGCATGTCAGCTCTTTTCATGAACCACATAAGGATCCACCAGTGTCATTGGATGTGTGCTCTTTAAATGAACCACACCCAGTGTGATTGCATGTCAATTCTTTTCATGAACCACACCCAGTGTCATTGCATGTGTGTTCCTTTAAACAAACCACATAAGTCATTGCATGTCTATTCTTTTCATGAACCACATCCGGTGTCATTGCATGTGTGTTCCTCTCTGACAAACCACATAAGGATCCACCGTGTCATCAGTATGTCTATTTTTTTCATGAACCACATAAGGATCCACCAGTGTCATTGGATGTGTGTTCTTCTCTTGAACCACACATGGATCCACCGGTGTCATTGCATGTCTGTTCTTTTCTTGAATCACAGCTAGAGTCGTTGCACGTCTGTTACTTCCATAAACCACACATGGATCCACCAGTGTCATTGCATGTGTGTTCTTTTCATCAACCACACCCAGTGTCATTGCATGTCAGTTCTTTTCATGAACCACATAAGGATCCACCAGTGTCATGGCATGTCTGTTCTTCTCACAAACCACGTGCAGTGTCATTGCATGTCTATTCTTTTCATGAACCACACCCAATGTCATTGCATGTGTGTTCCTCTAGACAAACCACATAAGGATCCACCGGTGTCACTACATGTCTGCTCTTTTCATGAACCACATAAGGATCCAACAGTGTCGGTGGATGTGTGTTCTTCTCTTGAACCACACATGGATCCACCGGTGCCATTGCATGTCTGTTCTTTTCATGAATCACAGCTAGAATCATTGCATGTCTGTTACTTCCATAAACCACACATGGATCCAGCGGTGTCATTGGATGTGTGTTATTTTCATGAACCACACCCAGTGTCATTGCATGTCAGTTCTTTTCATGAACCACATAAGGATCCACCAGTGTCATTGCATGTCTGTTCTTCTCACAAACCACATGCAGTGTCATTGGATGTGTGTTCTTTTCATGAACCACACCAAGTGTCATTGCATGTGTGTTCCTCTAGACAAACCACATAAGGATCCACCGGTGTCACTGCATGTCAGCTCTTTTCATGAACCACATAAGGATCCACCAGTGTCATTGGATGTGTGCTCTTTAAATGAACCACACCCAGTGTCATTGCATGTCAATTCTTTTCATGAACCACATAAGGATCCACCAGTGTCATTGCATGTCTGTTCTTCTCACAAACCACATGCAGTGTCATTGCATGTATGTTCTTTTCAGGAACCACACCCAGTGTCATTGCATGTGTGTTCCTTTAGACAAACCACATAAGTCATTGCATGTCTGTTCTTTTCATGAACCACACCCGGTGTCATTGCATGTGTGTTCCTCTAGACAAACCACATAAGGATCCACCGGTGTCACTGTATGTCTATTCTTTTCATGAACCACATAAGGATCCACCAGTGTCATTGGATGTGTGTTCTTCTTTTGAACCACACATGGATCCACCGGTGTCATTGTATTTCTATTCTTTTCATGAATCACAGCTAGAGTCGTTGCATGTCTGTTACTTCCATAAACCACACATGGATCCACCGGTGTCATTGTATGTGTGTTCTTTTCATGAACAACACCCAATGTCATTGCATGTCAGTTCTTTTCATGAACCACATAAGGATTCACCAGTGTCATGGCATGTCTGTTCTTCTCACAAACCACGTGTAGTGTCATTGCATGTCTATTATTTTCATGAACCACACCCAGTGTCATTGCATGTGTGTTCCTCTAGACAAACCACATAAGGATCCACCGATGTCACTACATGTCTGCTCTTTTCATGAACCACATAAGGATCCACTAGTGTCGTTGGATGTGTGTTCTTCTCTTGAACCACACATGGATCCACCGGTGTCATTGCATGTCTGTTCTTTTCATGAATCACAGCTATAGTCGTTGCATGTCTGTTACTTCCATAAACCACACATGGATCCACCGGTGTCATTGCATGTGTGTTCTTTTCATGAACCACACCCAGTGTCATTGCATGTCAGTTCCTTTCATGAACCACACCTAGTGTTATTGCATGTGTGTTCCTCTAGACAAACCACATAAGGATCCACCGGTGTCACTGCATGTCTGCTCTTTTCATGAACCACATAAGGATCCACAGTGTCATTGGATGTGTGTTCTTTTCATGAACCACACCCAGTTTCATTGCATGTCGCTTTTCATGAACCACAAGGATCCACCATGTCATTGCATGTCCGTTTTCTCAAAACCGCATATAGTGTCATTGCATGTCTGTTCTTTTCATGAACCACACCTAGTGTCATTGCATGTGTGTTCCTCTAGACAAACCACATAAGTCATTGCATGTCTGTTCTTTTCATGAACCACACCCTGTGTCATTGCATGTGTGTTCCTCTAGACAAACCACATAAGGATCCACCGATGTCACCGCATGTCTGTTCTTTTCGTGAACCACATAAGGATCCACCAGTGTCACTGCATGTCTGCTCTTTTCATGAACCACATGGATCCACCGGTGTGATTAGATGTGTTCTTCTCATGAACCACATGGATCCACCGGTGTCATTGCATGTCTGTTCTTTTCATGAATCACAGCTAGAGTCATTGCATGTCTATTACTTCCAGAAACCACACATGGATCCACCGGTGTCATTGGATGTTTGTTCTTTTCATGAACCACACCCAGTGTCATTGCATGTCAGTTCTTTTCATGAACCACATAAGGATCCACCAGTGTCATTGCATGTCTGTTCTTCTCACAAACCACATGCAGTGTCGTTGGATGTGTGTTCTTTTCATGAACCACACCCAGTGTCATTGCATGTGTGTTCCTCTAGACAAACCACATAAGGATCCACCGGTGTCACTTCATGTCTGGTCTTTTCATGAACCACATGAGGATCCACCAGTGTCATTGGATGTGTGTTCTTTTCATGAACCACACCCAGTGTCATTGCATGTCAATTCTTTTCATGAACCACATAAGGATCCACAAGTGTCAATGCATGTCTGTTCTTCTCACAAACCACATGCAGTGTCATTGCATGTCTGTTCTTTTCATGAACCACACCCACTGTCATTGCATGTGTGTTCCTTTAGACAAACCACATAAGTCATTGCATGTCTGTTCTTTTCATGAACCACATCCAGTGTCATTGCATGTGTGTTCCTCTAGACAAACCACATAAGGATCCAGCGGTGTCACTGTATGTCTATTCTTTTCATGAACCACATAAGGATCCACCAGTGTCATTGGATGTGTGTTCTTTTCTTGAACCACACATGGATCCACCGGTGTCATTGCATGTCTGTTCTTTTCATGAATCACAGCTAGACTCGTTGCACGTCTGTTACTTCCATAAACCACACATGGATCCACCAGTGTCATTGCATGTGTGTTCTTTTCATGAAACACACCCAGTGTCATTGCATGTCAGTTCTTTTCATGAACCACATAAGGATCCACCAGTGTCATGGCATGTCTGTTCTTCTCACAAACCACGTGCAGTGTCATTGCATGTCTATTCTTTTCATGAACGACACCCAGTGTCATTGCATGTGTGTTCCTCTAGACAAACCACATAAGTCATTGCATGTCTGTTCTTTTCATGAACCACACCCGGTGTCATTGCATGTGTGTTCCTCTAGACAAACCACATAAGGATCCACCGGTGTCACTGTATGTCTATTCTTTTCATGAACCACATAAGGATCCACCAGTGTCATTGGATGTGTGTTCTTCTTTTGAACCACACATGGATCCACCGGTGTCATTGTATTTCTATTCTTTTCATGAATCACAGCTAGAGTCGTTGCATGTCTGTTACTTCCATAAACCACACATGGATCCACCGGTGTCATTGTATGTGTGTTCTTTTCATGAACAACACCCAATGTCATTGCATGTCAGTTCTTTTCATGAACCACATAAGGATTCACCAGTGTCATGGCATGTCTGTTCTTCTCACAAACCACGTGTAGTGTCATTGCATGTCTATTATTTTCATGAACCACACCCAGTGTCATTGCATGTGTGTTCCTCTAGACAAACCACATAAGGATCCACCGATGTCACTACATGTCTGCTCTTTTCATGAACCACATAAGGATCCACTAGTGTCGTTGGATGTGTGTTCTTCTCTTGAACCACACATGGATCCACCGGTGTCATTGCATGTCTGTTCTTTTCATGAATCACAGCTATAGTCGTTGCATGTCTGTTACTTCCATAAACCACACATGGATCCACCGGTGTCATTGCATGTGTGTTCTTTTCATGAACCACACCCAGTGTCATTGCATGTCAGTTCCTTTCATGAACCACACCTAGTGTTATTGCATGTGTGTTCCTCTAGACAAACCACATAAGGATCCACCGGTGTCACTGCATGTCTGCTCTTTTCATGAACCACATAAGGATCCACCAGTGTCATTGGATGTGTGTTCTTTTCATGAACCACACCCAGTTTCATTGCATGTCAGTTCTTTTCATGAACCACATAAGGATCCACCAGTGTCATTGCATGTCTGTTCTTCTCAAAAACCGCATATAGTGTCATTGCATGTCTGTTCTTTTCATGAACCACACCTAGTGTCATTGCATGTGTGTTCCTCTAGACAAACCACATAAGTCATTGCATGTCTGTTCTTTTCATGAACCACACCCTGTGTCATTGCATGTGTGTTCCTCTAGACAAACCACATAAGGATCCACCGATGTCACCGCATGTCTGTTCTTTTCGTGAACCACATAAGGATCCACCAGTGTCACTGCATGTCTGCTCTTTTCATGAACCACACATGGATCCACCGGTGTGATTAGATGTGTGTTCTTCTCATGAACCACACATGGATCCACCGGTGTCATTGCATGTCTGTTCTTTTCATGAATCACAGCTAGAGTCATTGCATGTCTATTACTTCCAGAAACCACACATGGATCCACCGTTGTCATTGGATGTTTGTTCTTTTCATGAACCACACCCAGTGTCATTGCATGTCAGTTCTTTTCATGAACCACATAAGGATCCACCAGTGTCATTGCATGTCTGTTCTTCTCACAAACCACATGCAGTGTCGTTGGATGTGTGTTCTTTTCATGAACCACACCCAGTGTCATTGCATGTGTGTTCCTCTAGACAAACCACATAAGGATCCACCGGTGTCACTTCATGTCTGGTCTTTTCATGAACCACATGAGGATCCACCAGTGTCATTGGATGTGTGTTCTTTTCATGAACCACACCCAGTGTCATTGCATGTCAATTCTTTTCATGAACCACATAAGGATCCACAAGTGTCAATGCATGTCTGTTCTTCTCACAAACCACATGCAGTGTCATTGCATGTCTGTTCTTTTCATGAACCACACCCACTGTCATTGCATGTGTGTTCCTTTAGACAAACCACATAAGTCATTGCATGTCTGTTCTTTTCATGAACCACATCCAGTGTCATTGCATGTGTGTTCCTCTAGACAAACCACATAAGGATCCAGCGGTGTCACTGTATGTCTATTCTTTTCATGAACCACATAAGGATCCACCAGTGTCATTGGATGTGTGTTCTTCTCATTAACCACACATGGATCCACCGGTGTCATTGCATGTCTGTTCTTTTCATGAATCACAGCTAGACTCGTTGCACGTCTGTTACTTCCATAAACCACACATGGATCCACCAGTGTCATTGCATGTGTGTTCTTTTCATGAAACACACCCAGTGTCATTGCATGTCAGTTCTTTTCATGAACCACATAAGGATCCACCAGTGTCATGGCATGTCTGTTCTTCTCACAAACCACGTGCAGTGTCATTGCATGTCTATTCTTTTCATGAACGACACCCAGTGTCATTGCATGTGTGTTCCTCTAGACAAACCACATAAGTCATTGCATGTCTGTTCTTTTCATGAACCACACCCTGTGTCATTGCATGTGTGTTCCTCTAGACAAACCACATAAGGATCCACCGGTGTCACTGCTTGTCTGTTCTTTTCATGAACCACATAAGGATCCACCAGTGTCATTGGATGTGCGTTCTTCTCATGAACCACACATGGATCCACCGGTGTCACTACATGTCTGCTCTTTTCATGAACCACATAAGGATCCACCAGTGTCCTTGGATCTGTGTTGTTTTCATGAACCACACCCAATGTCATTGCATGTCAGTTCTTTTCATGAACCACATAAGGATCCAGCAGTGTCATTGCATGTCTATTCTTTTCATGAACCACACCCAGTGTCATTGCATGTGTGTTCCTCTAGACAAACCACATAAGTCCTTGGATGTCTCTTCTTTTCATGAACCACACCATGTGTCATTGCATGTGTGTTCCTCTATACAAACCACATAAGGATCCACCGGTGTCACGACATGTCTGTTCTTTTCATGAACCACATAAGGATCCACCAGTGTCATTGGATTTGTGTTCTTCTCATGAACCACACATGGATCCGCCGGTGTCATTGCATGTCTGTTCTTTTCATGAATCACAACTCGAGTCATTGCATCTCTATTACTTCCATAGACCACACATGGATCCACCGGTGTCATTGGATGTGTGTTCTTTTTATGAATCACACCCAGTGTCATTGCATGTCAGTTCTTTTCATGAACCACATAAGGATCCACCAGTGGCATTGCATGTCTGTTCTTCTCACAAACCACAAGAAGTGTCATTGCATGTCTATTCTTTTCATGAACCACACCCAGTGTCATTGCATGTGTGTTCCTCTAGACAAACCACATAAGTCATTTCATGTCTATTCTTTTCATGAACCACACTCGGTGTCATTGCATGTGTGTTCCTCTAGACAAACCACATAAGGATCCACCGGTGTTACTGCATGTTTGTTATTTTCATGAACCACATAAGGATCCACCAGTGTCATTGGATGTCTGTTCTTCTCATGAACCACACCTAGTGTCATTGCATGTATGTTCTTTTCATGAACCACACATGGATCCACCAGTGTCATTGCATGTCTGTTCTTCTCACAAACCACATAAGAATCCACCAGTGTCATTGCATGTCTGTTCTTTTCATGATCCACACCTAGTATCATTGCATGTGTGTTCCTCTAGACAAACCACATAAGCAATTGCATGTCTGTTCTTTTCATGAACCACACCCGGTGACATTGCATGTGTGTTCCTCTAGACAAAACCCATAAGGATCCACCGGTGTCACTGCATGTCTGCTCTTTTCATGAACCACACATGGATCCACCGGTGTGATTAGATGTGTGTTCTTCTCATGAACCACACATGGATCCACCGGTGTCATTGCATGTCTGTTATTTTCATGAATCACAGCTAGAGTCATTGCATGTTTGTTACTTCCATAAACCACACATGGATCCATTAGTGTCATTGCATGTGTGTTCTTTTCATGAACCACACTCAGTGTCATTGCATGCCAGTTCTTTTCATGAACCACATAAGGATCCACCAGCGTCATTGCATGTCTGTTCTTCTCACAAACCACGAGCAGTGTCATTGCATGTCTGTTCTTTTCATGAACCAAACCTAGTGCCATTGCATGTGTGTTCCTCTAGACAAACCATATAAGGATCCACCGGTGTCACTCCATGTCTTCTCTTTTCATGAACCACATAAGGATCCACCAGTGTCATTGGATGTGTGTTCTTTTCATGAACCACACCCAGTGTCATTGCATGTCAGTTCTTTTCACGAACCACATAAGGATCCACCAGTGTCATTGCATGTCTGTTCTTCTCAGGAACTACATACAGTGTCATTGCATGTATGTTCTTTTCATGAACCACACCTAGTGTCATTACATGTGTGTTCCTCTAGACAAACCACATAAGTCATTGCATGTCTGTTCTTTTCATGAACCACACCCGGTGTCATTGCATGTGTGTTCTAGACAAACCACATAAGGATCGACCATTGTTCTTTGCATGTACATTCTTTTCATGAACCACATAAGGATCCATCAGTGTCATTGGATGTGTGTTCTTCTCATGAACCACACATGGATCCACCGGTGTCATTGCATGTCTGTTCTTTTCATGAATCACAGCTAGAGTCATTGCATGTCTATTACTTCCAGAAACCACACATGGATCCACCGGTGTCATTGCATGTGTGTTCTTTTCATGAACCACACCCAGTGTCATTGCATGCCAGTTCTTTTCATGAACCACATAAGGATCCACCAGCGTCATTGCATGTCTGTTCTTCTCACAAACCACGTGCAGTGTCATGTCTGTTCTTTTCATGAACCACACCTAGTGTCATTGCATGTGTGTTCCTCTAGACAAACCACATAAGGATCCACCGGTGTCACTACATGTCTGCTCTTTTCATGAACCACATAAGGATCCATCAGTGTCATTGGATGTGTGTTCTTTTCATGAACCAAACCCAGTTTCATTGCATGTCAGTTCTTTTCATGAACCACATAAGGATCCACCAGTGTCATTGCATGTCTGTTCTTCTCACAAACCACATACAGTGTCATTGCATGTCTGTTCTTTTCATGAACCACACCCAGTGTCATTGCATGTGTGTTCCTCTAGACAAACCACATAAGTCATTTCATGTCTGTTCTTTTAATGAACCACACCCTGTGTCATTGCATGTGTGTTCCTCTAGACAAATCACATAAGGATCCACCGGTGTCACTGCAAGTCTGTTCTTTTCATGAACCACATAAGGATCCACTATTGTCATTGGGTGTGTGTTCTTCTCATGCACCACACATGGATCCACCGGTGTCATTGCATGTCTGTTCTTTTCATGAATCATAGCTAGAGTCATGGCATGTCTATTACTTCCATAAAGCACACATGGATCCACCGGTGTCATTGGATGTGTGTTCTTTTCATGAACCACACCTAGTGTCATTGCATGTCAGTTCTTTTCATGAACCACATAAGGATCCACCAGTGTCATTGCATGTCTGTTTTTCTCACAAACCACATGCAGTGTCATTGGATGTGTGTTCTTTTCATGAACCACACCCAGTGTCATTGCATGTGTGTTCCTCTAGACAAACCACATAAGGATCCACCGGTGTCACTTCATGTCTGCTCTTTTCATGAACCACATAAGGATCCACCAGTGTCATTGGATGTGTGTTCTTTTCATGAACCACACCCAGTGTCATTGCATGTCAATTCTTTTCATGAATCACATAAGGATCCACCCGTGTCATTGCATGTCTGTTCTTCTCACAAACCACATGAAGTGTCATTGCATGTCTGTTCTTTTCATGAACCACACCCAGTGTCATTGCATGTGTGTTCCTTTAGACAAACCACATAAGTCATTGCATGTGTGTTCTTTTCATGAACCACACCCGGTGTCATTGCATGTGTGTTCCTCTAGACAAACCACATAAGGATCCACCGGTGTCACTGTATGTCTATTCTTTTCATGAACCACATAAGGATCCACGAGTGTCATTGGATGTGTGTTCTTCTCTTGAACCACACATGGATCCACCGGTGTCATTGCATGTCTGTTCTTTTCATGAACCACAGCTAGAGTCGTTGCATGTCTGTTACTTCCATAAACCACACATGGATCCACCGGTGTCATTGCATGTGTGTTCTTTTCATGAACCACACCTAGTGTCATTGCATGTCAGTTCTTTTCATGAACCACATAAGGATCCACCAGTGTCATGGCATGTCTGTTCTTCTCACAAACCACGTGCAGTGTCATTGCATGTCTATTCTTTTAATGAACCACACCCAGTGTCATTGCATGTGTGTAACTCTAGACAAACCACATAAGGATCCACCGGTGTCACTACATGTCTGCTCTTTTCAGGAACCACATAAGGATCCACCAGTGTCGTTGGATGTGTGTTCTTCTCTTGAACCACACAGGGATCTACCGGTGTCATTGCATGTCTGTTCTTTTCATGAATCACAGCTAGAGTCATTGCATGTCTGTTACTTCCATAAACCACACATGGATCCAGCGGTGTCATTGGATGTGTGTTCTTTTCATGAACCACACCCAGTGTCATTGCATGTCAGTTCTTTTGATGAACCACATAAGGATCCACCAGTGTCATTGCATGTTTGTTCTTCTCACAAACCACATGCAGTGTCATTGCATGTCTGTTCTTTCCATGAACCACAACCAGTGTCATTGCATGTGTGTTCTTCTAGACAAACCACATAAGGATCCACCGGTGTCACTGCATGTCAGCTCTTTTCATGAACCACATAAGGATCCACCAGTGTCATTGGATGTGTGCTCTTTAAATGAACCACACCCAGTGTGATTGCATGTCAATTCTTTTCATGAACCACACCCAGTGTCATTGCATGTGTGTTCCTTTAGACAAACCACATAAGTCATTGCATGTCTATTCTTTTCATGAACCACATCCGGTGTCATTGCATGTGTGTTCCTCTAGACAAACCACATAAGGATCCACCGGTGTCACTGTATGTCTTTTTTTTCATGAACCACATAAGGATCCACCAGTGTCATTGGATTTTTGTTCTTCTCTTGAACCACATGGATCCACCGTGTCATTGCATGTCTGTTTTTCTTGAATCACAGCTAGAGTCGTTGCAAGTCTGTTACTTCCATAAACCACACATGGATCCACCAGTGTCATTGCATGTGTGTTCTTTTCATCAACCACACCCAGTGTCATTGCATGTCAGTTCTTTTCATGAACCACATAAGGATCCACCGTGTCATGGCATGTCCGTTTCTTCTCACAAACCACGTGCAGTGTCATTGCATGTCTATTCTTTTCATGAACCACACCCAGTGTCATTGCATGTGTGTTCCTCTAGACAAACCACATAAGGATCCACCGGTGTCACTACATGTCTGCTCTTTTCATGAACCACATAAGGATCCACCAGTGTCGTTGGATGTGTGTTCTTCTCTTGAACCACACATGGATCCACCGGTGCCATTGCATGCCTGTTCTTTTCATGAATCACAGCTAGAATCATTGCATGTCTGTTACTTCCATAAACCACACATGGATCCAGCGGTGTCATTGGATGTGTGTTATTTTCATGAACCACACCCAGTGTCATTGCATGTCAGTTCTTTTCATGAACCACATAAGGATCCACCAGTGTCATTTCATGTCTGTTCTTCTCACAAACCACATGCAGTGTCATTGGATGTGTGTTCTTTTCATGAACCACACCAAGTGTCATTGCATGTGTGTTCCTCTAGACAAACCACATAAGGATCCACCGGTGTCACTGCATGTCAGCTCTTTTCATGAACCACATAAGGATCCACCAGTGTCATTGGATGTGTGTTCTTTTCATGAACCACACCCAGTGTCATTGCATGTCAATTCTTTTCATGAATCACATAAGGATCCACCCGTGTCATTGCATGTCTGTTCTTCTCACAAACCACATGAAGTGTCATTGCATGTCTGTTCTTTTCATGAACCACACCCAGTGTCATTGCATGTGTGTTCCTTTAGACAAACCGCATAAGTCATTGCATGTGTGTTCTTTTCATGAACCACACCCGGTGTCATTGCATGTGTGTTCCTCTAGACAAACCACATAAGGATCCACCGGTGTCACTGTATGTCTATTCTTTTCATGAACCACATAAGGATCCACCGTGTCATTGGATGTGTGTTCTTCTCTTGAACCACATGGATCCACGGTGTCATTGCATGTACATTCTTTTCATGAACCACAGCTAGAGTCGTTGCATGTCTGTTACTTCCATAAACCACACATGGATCCACCGGTGTCATTGCATGTGTGTTCTTTTCATGAACCACACCTAGTGTCATTGCATGTCAGTTCTTTTCATGAACCACATAAGGATCCACCAGTGTCATGGCATGTCTGTTCTTCTCACAAACCACGTGTGTCATTGCATGTCTATTCTTTTAATGAACCACACCGTGTCAGTGCATGTGTGTAACTCTAGACAAACCACATAAGGATCCACCGGTGTCACTACATGTCTGCTCTTTTCAGGAACCACATAAGGATCCACCAGTGTCGTTGGATGTGTGTTCTTCTCTTGAACCACACAGGGATCTACCGGTGTCATTGCATGTCTGTTCTTTTCATGAATCACAGCTAGAGTCATTGCATGTCTCATTACTTCCATAAACCACACATGGATCCGTGTGTCATTGGATGTGTGTTCTTTTCATGAACCACACCGTGTCATTGCATGTCGGTTCTTTTGATGAACCACATAAGGATCCACCAGTGTCATTGCATGTTTGTTCTTCTCACAAACCACATGCAGTGTCATTGCATGTCTGTTCTTTCCATGAACCACAACCAGTGTCATTGCATGTGTGTTCTTCTAGACAAACCACATAAGGATCCACGGTGTCACGCATGTCACTCTTTTCATGAACCACATAAGGATCCACCAGTGTCATTGGATGTGTGCTTTAAATGAACCACACCCGGTGTGATTGCATGTCAATTCTTTTCATGAACCACACCGGTGTCATTGCATGTGTGTTCCTTTAGACAAACCACATAAGTCATTGCATGTCTATTCTTTTCATGAACCACATCCTGTCATTGCATGTGTGTTCCTCTAGACAAACCACATAAGGATCCACCGTGTCATTGTATGTCTTTTTTCATGAACCACATAAGGATCCACCAGTGTCATTGGATTTTTGTTCTTCTCTTGAACCACACATGGATCCACCGGTGTCATTGCATGTCTGTTCTTTTCTTGAATCACAGCTAGAGTCGTTGCACGTCTGTTACTTCCATAAACCACACATGGATCCACCAGTGTCATTGCATGTGTGTTCTTTTCATCAACCACACCCAGTGTCATTGCATGTCAGTTCTTTTCATGAACCACATAAGGATCCACCAGTGTCATGGCATGTCTGTTCTTCTCACAAACCACGTGCAGTGTCATTGCATGTCTATTCTTTTCATGAACCACACCCGGTGTCATTGCATGTGTGTTCCTCTAGACAAACCACATAAGGATCCACCGGTGTCACTACATGTCTGCTCTTTTCATGAACCACATAAGGATCCACCAGTGTCGTTGGATGTGTGTTCTTCTCTTGAACCACACATGGATCCACCGGTGCCATTGCATGCCTGTTCTTTTCATGAATCACAGCTAGAATCATTGCATGTCATTGCTTCCATAAACCACACATGGATCCAGCGGTGTCATTGGATGTGTGTTATTTTCATGAACCACACCCAGTGTCATTGCATGTCAGTTCTTTTCATGAACCACATAAGGATCCACCAGTGTCATTTCATGTCTGTTCTTCTCACAAACCACATGCAGTGTCATTGGATGTGTGTTCTTTTCATGAACCACACCAAGTGTCATTGCATGTGTGTTCCTCTAGACAAACCACATAAGGATCCACCGGTGTCACTGCATGTCAGCTCTTTTCATGAACCACATAAGGATCCACCAGTGTCATTGGATGTGTGTTCTTTTCATGAACCACACCCAGTGTCATTGCATGTCAATTCTTTTCATGAATCACATAAGGATCCACCCGTGTCATTGCATGTCTGTTCTTCTCACAAACCACATGAAGTGTCATTGCATGTCTGTTCTTTTCATGAACCACACCCAGTGTCATTGCATGTGTGTTCCTTTAGACAAACCGCATAAGTCATTGCATGTGTGTTCTTTTCATGAACCACACCCGGTGTCATTGCATGTGTGTTCCTCTAGACAAACCACATAAGGATCCACCGGTGTCACTGTATGTCTATTCTTTTCATGAACCACATAAGGATCCACCAGTGTCATTGGATGTGTGTTCTTCTCTTGAACCACACATGGATCCACCGGTGTCATTGCATGTCTGTTCTTTTCATGAACCACAGCTAGAGTCGTTGCATGTCTGTTACTTCCATAAACCACACATGGATCCACCGGTGTCATTGCATGTGTGTTCTTTTCATGAACCACACCTAGTGTCATTGCATGTCAGTTCTTTTCATGAACCACATAAGGATCCACCAGTGTCATGGCATGTCTGTTCTTCTCACAAACCACGTGCAGTGTCATTGCATGTCTATTCTTTTAATGAACCACACCCAGTGTCATTGCATGTGTGTAACTCTAGACAAACCACATAAGGATCCACCGGTGTCACTACATGTCTGCTCTTTTCAGGAACCACATAAGGATCCACCAGTGTCGTTGGATGTGTGTTCTTCTCTTGAACCACACAGGGATCTACCGGTGTCATTGCATGTCTGTTCTTTTCATGAATCACAGCTAGAGTCATTGCATGTCTGTTACTTCCATAAACCACACATGGATCCAGCGGTGTCATTGGATGTGTGTTCTTTTCATGAACCACACCCAGTGTCATTGCATGTCAGTTCTTTTGATGAACCACATAAGGATCCACCAGTGTCATTGCATGTTTGTTCTTCTCACAAACCACATGCAGTGTCATTGCATGTCTGTTCTTTCCATGAACCACAACCAGTGTCATTGCATGTGTGTTCTTCTAGACAAACCACATAAGGATCCACCGGTGTCACTGCATGTCAGCTCTTTTCATGAACCACATAAGGATCCACCAGTGTCATTGGATGTGTGCTCTTTAAATGAACCACACCCAGTGTGATTGCATGTCAATTCTTTTCATGAACCACACCCAGTGTCATTGCATGTGTGTTCCTTTAGACAAACCACATAAGTCATTGCATGTCTATTCTTTTCATGAACCACATCCGGTGTCATTGCATGTGTGTTCCTCTAGACAAACCACATAAGGATCCACCGGTGTCACTGTATGTCTTTTTTTTCATGAACCACATAAGGATCCACCAGTGTCATTGGATTTTTGTTCTTCTCTTGAACCACACATGGATCCACCGGTGTCATTGCATGTCTGTTCTTTTCTTGAATCACAGCTAGAGTCGTTGCACGTCTGTTACTTCCATAAACCACACATGGATCCACCAGTGTCATTGCATGTGTGTTCTTTTCATCAACCACACCCAGTGTCATTGCATGTCAGTTCTTTTCATGAACCACATAAGGATCCACCAGTGTCATGGCATGTCTGTTCTTCTCACAAACCACGTGCAGTGTCATTGCATGTCTATTCTTTTCATGAACCACACCCAGTGTCATTGCATGTGTGTTCCTCTAGACAAACCACATAAGGATCCACCGGTGTCACTACATGTCTGCTCTTTTCATGAACCACATAAGGATCCACCAGTGTCGTTGGATGTGTGTTCTTCTCTTGAACCACACATGGATCCACCGGTGCCATTGCATGTCTGTTCTTTTCATGAATCACAGCTAGAATCATTGCATGTCTGTTACTTCCATAAACCACACATGGATCCAGCGGTGTCATTGGATGTGTGTTATTTTCATGAACCACACCCAGTGTCATTGCATGTCAGTTCTTTTCATGAACCACATAAGGATCCACCAGTGTCATTGCATATCTGTTCTTCTCACAAACCACATGCAGTGTCATTGGATGTGTGTTCTTTTCATGAACCACACCAAGTGTCATTGCATGTGTGTTCCTCTAGACAAACCACATAAGGATCCACCGGTGTCACTGCATGTCAGCTCTTTTCATGAACCACATAAGGATCCACCAGTGTCATTGGATGTGTGCTCTTTAAATGAACCACACCCAGTGTCATTGCATGTCAATTCTTTTCATGAACCACATAAGGATCCACCAGTGTCATTGCATGTCTGTTCTTCTCACAAACCACATGCAGTGTCATTGCATGTATGTTCTTTTCAGGAACCACACCCAGTGTCATTGCATGTGTGTTCCTTTAGACAAACCACATAAGTCATTGCATGTCTGTTCTTTTCATGAACCACACCCGGTGTCATTGCATGTGTGTTCCTCTAGAGAAACCACATAAGGATCCACCGGTGTCACTGTATGTCTATTCTTTTCATGAACCACATAAGGATCCACCAGTGTCATTGGATGTGTGTTCTTCTTTTGAACCACACATGGATCCACCGGTGTCATTGCATGTCTGTTGTTTTCATGAATCACAGCTAGAGTCGTTGCATGTCTGTTACTTCCATAAACCACACATGGATCCACCGGTGTCATTGTATGTGTGTTCTTTTCATGAACAACACCCAATGTCATTGCATGTCAGTTCTTTTCATGAACCACATAAGGATTCACCAGTGTCATGGCATGTCTGTTCTTCTCACAAACCACGTGTAGTGTCATTGCATGTCTATTATTTTCATGAACCACACCCAGTGTCATTGCATGTGTGTTCCTCTAGACAAACCACATAAGGATCCACCGATGTCACTACATGTCTGCTCTTTTCATGAACCACATAAGGATCCACCAGTGTCGTTGGATGTGTGTTCTTCTCTTGAACCACACATGGATCCACCGGTGTCATTGCATGTCTGTTCTTTTCATGAATCACAGCTATAGTCGTTGCATGTCTGTTACTTCCATAAACCACACATGGATCCACCGGTGTCATTGCATGTGTGTTCTTTTCATGAACCACACCCAGTGTCATTGCATGTCAGTTCCTTTCATGAACCACACCTAGTGTTATTGCATGTGTGTTCCTCTAGACAAACCACATAAGGATCCACCGGTGTCACTTGCATGTCCGCTTTTCATGAACCACATAAGGATCCACCAGTGTCATTGGATGTGTGTTCTTTTCATGAACCACACCCAGTTTCATTGCATGTCAGTTCTTTTCATGAACCACATAAGGATCCACCAGTGTCATTGCATGTCTGTTCTTCTCAAAAACCGCATATAGTGTCATTGCATGTCTGTTCTTTTCATGAACCACACCTAGTGTCATTGCATGTGTGTTCCTCTAGACAAACCACATAAGTCATTGCATGTCTGTTCTTTTCATGAACCACACCCTGTGTCATTGCATGTGTGTTCCTCTAGACAAACCACATAAGGATCCACCGATGTCACCGCATGTCTGTTCTTTTCGTGAACCACATAAGGATCCACCAGTGTCATTGGATGTGTGTTCTTCTCATGAACCACACATGGATCCACCGGTGTCATTGCATGTCTGTTCTTTTCATGAATCACAGCTAGAGTCATTGCATGTCTATTACTTCCATAAACCACGCATGGATCCACCAGTGTCATTGGATGTGTGTTCTTTTCATGAACCACACCCAGTGTCATTGCATGTCAGTTCTTTTCATGAACCACATAAGGATCCACCAGTGTCATTGCATGTCTGTTCTTCTCACAAACCCCATGCAGTGTCGTTGGATGTGTGTTCTTTTCATGAACCACACCTAGTGTCATTGCATGTGTGTTCCTCTAGACAAACCACATAAGGATCCACCGGTGTCACTTCATGTCTGCTCTTTTCATGAACCACATAAGGATCCACCAGTGTCATTGGATGTGTGTTCTTTTCATGAACCACAACCAGTGTCATTGCATGTCAATTCTTTTCATGAACCACATAAGGATCCAGTAGTGTCATTGCATGTCTGTTCTTCTCACAAACCACATGCAGTGTCATTGCATGTCTGTTCTTTTCATGAACCACACCCAGTGTCATTGCATGTGTGTTCCTTTAGACAAACCACATAAGTCATTGCATGTCTGTTCTTTTCATGAACCACACCCGGTGTCATTGCATGTGTGTTCCTCTAGACAAACCACATAAGGATCCACCGGTGTCACTGTATGTCTATTCTTTTCATGAACCACATAAGGATCCACCAGTGTCATTGGATGTGTGTTCTTCTCTTGAACCACACATGGATCCGCCGGTGTCATTGCATGTCTGTTCTTTTCATGAATCACAGCTAGAGTCGTTGCATGTCTGTTACTTCCATAAACCACACATGGATCCACCGGTGTCATTGCATTTGTGTTCTTTTCATGAACCACACCCAGTGTCATTGCATGTCAGTTCTTTTCATGAACCACATAAGGATCCACCAGTGTCATGGCATGTCTGTTCTTCTCACAAACCACGTGCAGTGTCATTGCATGTCTATTCTTTTCATGAACCACACCCAGTGTCATTGCATGTGTGTTCCTCTAGACAAACCACATAAGGATCCACCAGTGTCACTACATGTCTGCTCTTTTCATGAACCGCATAAGGATCCACCAGTGTTGTTGGATGTGTGTTCTTTTCATGAACCACACCTAGTGTCATTGGATGCCAGTTCTTTTCATGAAACACATAAGGATCCACCAGTGTCATTGCATGTCTGTTCTTCTCACAAACCACATGCAGTGTCATTGCATGTCTGTTCTTTTCATGAACCACACCTAGTGTCATTGCATGTGTGTTCCTCTAGACAAACCACATAAGGATCCACCGGTGTCACTGCATGTCTGCTCTTTTCATGAACCACATAAGGATCCACCAGTGTCATTGGATGTGTGTTCTTTTCATGAACCACACCCAGTGTCATTAGATGTCAGTTCTTTTCATGAACCACATAAGGATCCACCAGTGTCATTGCGTGTGTGGTCTTCTCACAAACCACATGCAGTGTCATTGCATGTCTGTTCTTTTCATGAACCACACCCAGTGTCACTGCATGTGTGTTCCTCTAGACAAACCAAATAAGTCATTGCATGTATGTTCTTTTCATGAACCACACACGGTGTCATTGCATGTGTGTTACCCTAGACAAACCACATGAGGATCCACCGGTGTCACTGCATGTCTGTTCTTTTCATGAACCACATAAGGATCCACCAGTGTCATTGGATGTGTGTTCTTTTCATGAACCACACCCAGTGTCATTGCATGTCAGTTCTTTTCAGGAACCACATAAGGATCCACCAGTGTCACTGCATGTCTTTTCTTCTCACAAACCACATACAGTGTCATTGCATGGCTGTTCTTTTCATGGACCACACCCAGTGTCATTGCATGTGTGTTCCTCTAGACAAACCACATAAGTCATTGCATGTCTGTTATTTTCATGAACCACACCCTGTGTCATTGCATGTGTGTTCCTCTAGACAAACCACATAAGGATCCACCGTGTCCTTTGCATGTCTGTTCTTTTCATGAGCCCCATAAGGATCCACCAGTGTCATTGGACGTGTGTTCTTCTCATGAACCACACATGGATCCACCGGTGTCATTGCATGTTTGTTCTTTTCATGAATCACAGCTAGAGTCGTTGCATGTCTCTTACTTCCATAAACCACACATGGATCCACCGGTGTCATTGGATGTGTGTTCTTTTCATGAACCACACCCAGTGTCATTGCATGTCAGTTCTTTTCATGAACCACATAAGGATCCATCAGTCTCATTGCATGTCTGTTCTTCTCACAATACACGTGTAGTGTCAATTCTTGTCTGCTCTTTTCATGAACCACACCTAGTGTCATTGCATGTGCGTTCCTCTAGACAAACCACATAAGTCATTGCATGTATGTTCTTTTCATTAACCACACCCGGTGTCACTGCATGTGTCTTTAGACAAACCACATAAGGATCCACCGGTGTCACTACATGTCTGTTCTTTTTATGAACCACATAAGGATCCACCAGTGTCATTGGATGTCTGTTCTTCTCATGAACCACACCCAGTGTCATTGCATGTCAGTTCTTTTCATGAACCACACATGGATCCATCAGTGTCATTGCATGTCTGTTCTTCTCACAAACCACATAAGGATCCACCAGTGTGATTGCATGTCTGGTCTTTTCATGAACCACACCTAGTGTCATTTCATGTGTGTTCCTGTAGACAAACCACATAAGTAATTGCATGTCTGTTCTTTTCATGAACCACACCCGGTGTCATTGCGTGTGTGTTCCTCTAGACAAACCACATAAGGATCCACCGGTGTCACTGCATGTTTTTTCTTTTCATGAACCACATATGGATCCACCAGTGTCATTGGATGTCTGTCCTTCTCATGAACCACACCCAGTGTCACTGCATGTCAGTTCTTTTCATGAACCACATAAGGATCCACCAGTGTCATTGCATGTCTGTTCTTCTCACAAAACACATGCAGTGTCATTGCATGTGTTGTCCTCTAGAAAAACCACATAAGTCATTACATGTGTATTCTTTTCATGAACCACACCCGGTGTCATTGCATGTGTGTTCCTCTAGACAAACCACATAAGGATCCACCGGTGTCACTGCATGTCTGTTCTTTTCATGAACCACATAAGGATCCACCAGTGTCATTGGATGTCTGTTCTTCTCATGAACCACACCCAGTGTCATTGCATGTCAGTTCTTTTCATGAACCACACATGGATCCACCAGTGTCATTGCATGTTTGTTCTTCTCACAAACCACATAAGGATCCACCAGTGTCATTGCATGTCTGTTCTTTTCATGAACCACACCTAGTATCATTGCATGTGTGTTCCTCTAGAAAAACCACATAAGTAATTGCATGTTTGTTCTTTTCATGAACCACACCCGGTGTCATTGCATGTGTGTTCCTCTAGACAAATCCCATAAGGATCCACCGGTGTCACTGCATGTCTGCTCTTTTCATGAACCACACAAGGATCCACCAGTGTCATTGGATGTGTGTTCTTCTCATGAACCACCCACATGGATCCACCGGTGTCATTGCATGTCTGTTCTTTTCATGAATCACAGCTAGAGTCATTGCATGTCTGTTACTTCCATAAACCACACATGGATCCACTGGTGTCATTGCATGTGTGTTCTTTTCATGAACCACACCAAGTGTCATTGCATGCCAGTTCTTTTCATGAACCACATAAGGATCCACCAGCGTCATTGCATGTCTGCTCTTCTCACAAACGACGTGCAGTGTCATTGCATGTCTGTTCTTTTCATGAACCACACCTAGTGTCATTGCATGTGTGTTCCTCTAGACAAACCACATAAGGATCCACCGGTGTCACTGCATGTCTGCTCTTTTCATGAACCACATAAGGATCCACCAGTATCATTGGATGTGTGTTCTTTTCATGAACCACACCCAGTTTCATTGCATGTCAGTTCTTTTCATGAAACACATAAGGATCCACCAGTGTCATTGCATGTCTCTTCTTCACACAAACCACATGCAGTGTCATTGCATGTCTGTTCTTTTCATGAACCACACCTAGTGTCATTGCATGTGTGTTCCTCTAGACAAACCACATAAGGATCCACCGGTGTCACTGCATGTCTGCTCTTTTCATGAACCACATAAGGATCCACCAGTGTCATTGGATGTGTGTTCTTTTCATGAACCACACCTAGTGTCATTAGATGTCAGTTCTTTTCATGAACCACATAAGGATCCACCAGTGTCATTGCGTGTGTGGTCTTCTCACAAACCACATGCAGTGTCATTGCATGTCTGTTCTTTTCATGAACCACACCCAGTGCCACTGCATGTGTGTTCCTCTAGACAAACCAAATAAGTCATTGCATGTATGTTCTTTTCATGAACCACACACGGTGTCATTGCATGTGTGTTACCCTAGACAAACCACATGAGGATCCACCGGTGTCACTGCATGTCTGTTCTTTTCACGAACCACATAAGGATCCACCAGTGTCATTGGATGTGTGTTCTTTTCATGAACCACACCCAGTGTCATTGCATGTCAGTTCTTTTCATGAACCACATAAGGATCCATCAGTCTCATTGCATGTCTGTTCTTCTCACAATACACGTGTAGTGTCAATGCATGTCTGTTCTTTTCATGAACCACACCTAGTATCATTGCATGTGTGTTCCTCTAGAAAAACCACATAAGTAATTGCATGTTTGTTCTTTTCATGAACCACACCCGGTGTCATTGCATGTGTGTTCCTCTAGACAAATCCCATAAGGATCCACCGGTGTCACTGCATGTCTGCTCTTTTCATGAACCACACAAGGATCCACCAGTGTCATTGGATGTGTGTTCTTCTCATGAACCACCCACATGGATCCACCGGTGTCATTGCATGTCTGTTCTTTTCATGAATCACAGCTAGAGTCATTGCATGTCTGTTACTTCCATAAACCACACATGGATCCACTGGTGTCATTGCATGTGTGTTCTTTTCATGAACCACACCAAGTGTCATTGCATGCCAGTTCTTTTCATGAACCACATAAGGATCCACCAGCGTCATTGCATGTCTGTTCTTCTCACAAACGACGTGCAGTGTCATTGCATGTCTGTTCTTTTCATGAACCACACCTAGTGTCATTGCATGTGTGTTCCTCTAGACAAACCACATAAGGATCCACGGTGTCCTTTGCATGTCTGCTCTTTTCATGAACCACATAAGGATCCACCAGTATCATTGGATGTGTGTTCTTTTCATGAACCACACCCAGTTTCATTGCATGTCAGTTCTTTTCATGAAACACATAAGGATCCACCAGTGTCATTGCATGTCTCTTCTTCACACAAACCACATGCAGTGTCATTGCATGTCTGTTCTTTTCATGAACCACACCTAGTGTCATTGCATGTGTGTTCCTCTAGACAAACCACATAAGGATCCACCGGTGTCACTGCATGTCTGCTCTTTTCATGAACCACATAAGGATCCACCAGTGTCATTGGATGTGTGTTCTTTTCATGAACCACACCTAGTGTCATTAGATGTCAGTTCTTTTCATGAACCACATAAGGATCCACCAGTGTCATTGCGTGTGTGGTCTTCTCACAAACCACATGCAGTGTCATTGCATGTCTGTTCTTTTCATGAACCACACCCAGTGCCACTGCATGTGTGTTCCTCTAGACAAACCAAATAAGTCATTGCATGTATGTTCTTTTCATGAACCACACACGGTGTCATTGCATGTGTGTTACCCTAGACAAACCACATGAGGATCCACCGGTGTCACTGCATGTCTGTTCTTTTCACGAACCACATAAGGATCCACCAGTGTCATTGGATGTGTGTTCTTTTCATGAACCACACCCAGTGTCATTGCATGTCAGTTCTTTTCATGAACCACATAAGGATCCACCAGTGTCACTGCATGTCTTTTCTTCTCACAAACCACATACAGTGTCATTGCATGGCTGTTCTTTTCATGGACCACACCCAGTGTCATTGCATGTGTGTTCCTCTAGACAAACCACATAAGTCATTGCATGTCTGTTATTTTCATGAACCACACCCTGTGTCATTGCATGTGTGTTCCTCTAGACAAACCACATAAGGATCCACCGGTGTCACTGCATGTCTGTTCTTTTCATGAGCCCCATAAGGATCCACCAGTGTCATTGGACGTGTGTTCTTCTCATGAACCACACATGGATCCACCGGTGTCATTGCATGTTTGTTCTTTTCATGAATCACAGCTAGAGTCGTTGCATGTCTCTTACTTCCATAAACCACACATGGATCCACCGGTGTCATTGGATGTGTGTTCTTTTCATGAACCACACCCAGTGTCTTTGCATGTCAGTTCTTTTCATGAACCACATAAGGATCCACCAGTCTCATTGCATGTCTGTTCTTCTCACAATACACGTGCAGTGTCAATTCTTGTCTGCTCTTTTCATGAACCACACCTAGTGTCATTGCATGTGCGTTCCTCTAGACAAACCACATAAGTCATTGCATGTATGTTCTTTTCATTAACCACACCCGGTGTCACTGCATGTGTCTTTAGACAAACCACATAAGGATCCACCGGTGTCACTACATGTCTGTTCTTTTTATGAACCACATAAGGATCCACCAGTGTCATTGGATGTCTGTTCTTCTCATGAACCACACCCAGTGTCATTGCATGTCAGTTCTTTTCATGAACCACACATGGATCCATCAGTGTCATTGCATGTCTGTTCTTCTCACAAACCACATAAGGATCCACCAGTGTGATTGCATGTCTGGTCTTTTCATGAACCACACCTAGTGTCATTTCATGTGTGTTCCTGTAGACAAACCACATAAGTAATTGCATGTCTGTTCTTTTCATGAACCACACCCGGTGTCATTGCGTGTGTGTTCCTCTAGACAAACCACATAAGGATCCACCGGTGTCACTGCATGTTTTTTCTTTTCATGAACCACATAAGGATCCACCAGTGTCATTGGATGTCTGTCCTTCTCATGAACCACACCCAGTGTCATTGCATGTCAGTTCTTTTCATGAACCACATAAGGATCCACCAGTGTCATTGCATGTCTGTTCTTCTCACAAAACACATGAAGTGTCATTGCATGTGTTGTCCTCTAGAAAAACCACATAAGTCATTACATGTGTATTCTTTTCATGAACCACACCCGGTGTCATTGCATGTGTGTTCCTCTAGACAAACCACATAAGGATCCACCGGTGTCACTGCATGTCTGTTCTTTTCATGAACCACATAAGGATCCACCAATGTCATTGGATGTCTGTTCTTCTCATGAACCACACCCAGTGTCATTGCATGTCAGTTCTTTTCATGAACCACACATGGATCCACCAGTGTCATTGCATGTTTGTTCTTCTCACAAACCACATAAGGATCCACCAGTGTCATTGCATGTCTGTTCTTTTCATGAACCACACCTAGTATCATTGCATGTGTGTTCCTGTAGACAAACCACATAAGTCATTGCATGTCTGTTCTTTTCATGAACCACACCCGGTGTCATTGCATGTGTGTTCCTCTAGACAAATCCCATAAGGATCCACCGGTGTCACTGCATGTCTGCTCTTTTCATGAACCACACAAGGATCCACCAGTGTCGTTGGATGTGTGTTCTTCTCATGAACCACACATGGATCCACTGGTGTTGTTGCATGTCTGTTCTTTTCATGAATCACAGGTAGAGTCACTGCATGTGTGTTACGTCCATAAACCACACATGGATCCACCGGTGTCATTGGATGTGTGTTATTTTCATGAACCACACCCAGTGTCATTGCATGTTAGTTCTTTTCATGAACCACACAAGGATCCACCGGTGTCATTGCATGTCTGTTCTTCTCACAAACCACATGCAGTGTCATTGCATGTTTGTTCTTTTCATGAACCACACCCAGTGTCATTGCATGTGTGTTCCTCTAGACAAACAACATAAGGATCCACGGTGTCACTGCATGTCTGCTCTTTTCATGAACCACATAAGGATACACTAGTGTCATTAGATGTGTGTTCTTTTCATGAAACACACCCAGTGTCATTGCATGCTAGTTCTTTTCATGAACCACATAAGGATCCACCAGTGTCATTGCATGTTTGTTCTTCTCACAAACCACATGTAGTGTCATTGCATGTCTGTTCTTTTCATGAACCACGCCCAGTGTCATCGCATGTGTGTTCCTCTAGACAAACCACATATGGATGCACCGGTGTCAATGCATGTCTATTCTTTTTATGAACCACATAAGGATCCACCAATGTCATTGGACGTGTGTTCTTCTCATGAACCACACATGGATCCACCGGTGTCATTGAATGTCTGTTCTTTTCATGAATCACAACTAGAGTCATTGCATGTCTGTTACTTCCATAAACCACACATGGATCCACCGGAGTTATTCGATGTGTGTTCTTTTCATGAACCACACCAAGTGTCATTGCATGTCAGTTCTTTTCATGAACCACATAAGGATCCACCAGTGTCATTGCATGTCTGTTCTTCTAACAAACCACATGCAGTGTCAATGCATGTCTGTTCTTTTCATGAACCACACCCAGTGTCATTTCATGTGTGTTCCTGTAGACACACCACATAAGTCATTGCATGTCTATTCTTTTCATGAACACACCCGATGTCATTGCATGTGTGTTCCTCTAGACAAACCACATAAGGATCCACCGGTGTCACTGGATGTCCGTTCTTCTCATGAACCACACCCAGTGTCATTGCATGTCAGTACTTTTCATGAACCACACCCAGTGTCATTGCATGTCAGTACTTTTCATGAACCACACATGGATCCACTAGTGTCATTGCATGTCTGTTCTTCTCACAAACCACATAATGAAGGAAATATGCCCTGAGAGGCAATAATAAAGTTGTTATTATGTATTCCTTGTATATGATAGATGTTTATTTTGCATGCTATAATTGTATTGATAGGAAACGTCAATACATGTGTGTTTAATAAACAAAAAGGGTTCCTAGTTATGCCTCTCTTATAGACTAGCTTGTTTATTAACAAGATGATCAAGGTTTCCTGATCATGGACATTGGATGTTGTTAATAACAAGGTCACATCATTTTTGAAATGATGTGATGAACATTCATCCGAAGTATAGCATTATGATCAAGTCATTATGTTTATATTGCTATAACATCATACAAAGTAGTCTTAGTCCTTAGACCATGAGATCATGTTAATTGCTAACACCGGAAGAGTATCTTGATAACATCAAACGTCACACTGTAACAGGGTGACTATAAAGGTGGGTTTAGTGCTATGAAGGTGTTATGTTGAGGCTCATGGATCTAGAGTGGAATTTGTCAATCCCGATGACGGATAGATATACTCTGGGCCCTCTCGGTGATATCACATTAAGATATCTAGCAAGTAAGTGATGTGATCACTAGAATGTTATATCACGGGAACGAGAAAAGAGTGCATGTCAGTAACGAGATCAAACTAGGTATTTGGATACCGATGATCAAATCTCGGACATGTATTATATCATGAGACAAAGGGAATAAATTACTAGCGTTAAAGGTTCTCACGATCATAGAAGTCATTGTTGAATGTGCAGGAGTTAGTATGGATCTCCAGGTCCGGCTTCTGATTATTGATCTGAGAGGAGTCTCAATCATGTCTGCATTATTCGTGAACCGTAGGGTGACACACTTAAGGGTTGCCGGACACCATTTAGGAGCACATATGTTCCAAACAAAAGGTTTGCAAAGCGCAGGAAATGTTTCGATAGAAACAGGAATTGTTTCGATAGAAACCGGAATTGTTTTGGGTGAAATTGCAGAAAGTGGTTCTGCATGTGATATTGAAATGTTGCAAGGGGTTTTGTGTGAATGTTTTTTTGTTAAAGTAATTAACAAAATTCTGAATAAAATAAATAAAAGAGTTTTATTAATTGAGAGTGGCATTAAATTTGGTGGAAATTTAATGCATGTGAGTGGAACTTTGGGTGGAGCTTGAATTGATGTGAGTGGAGCTTCCACCACATGAATGAGGAAGAGGAGGGGGCTCCCTCCTTGGCCATGGTAGGGGAGGAGTCCCCCCTCTCCTATAAAAGGCTCCCCTCTCCTCCCTCACAAAACACACCTCCTCGTGAAGGATCTCTCTCCCCCTCTAGATATTCCCCATGGTCTCGGATTAGCGAGATACATGTTCCCGGTGTCCTTGCGTCTGGAAGGAGTTGCTGCTTCCGCTGATTCACTGGAGCGAGGAGGTGGAGGTTGTCCGGTGGCTTGGACGTGTGTGCGAGGACGGATGCGCTGCTGATTTGCGGCGCTCGGACTTCCACACGATCTTGAGATCGGCAAGCGTACGACTACATCAATCACGAGTTCCTACTCGTTAAAAAAACTCATTGTCTTCGAGGGTAAGTTCTCCATGGATGTATGTCCACCTGTTGCTCTGTATCCAGTAGATAGATCTTGGCGTATAGTTCTCATCGTAGGATTTTTTTTGTTTTCTATGTTGCGGACCCAATAGTGGTATCAGAGCCTGATCTATGCGTAGGTACTTTGCACGGGTAGTACACATATGTTTATATGTGGGCGATGATGATCATGTTATTGCATCTTCTATGTATTTTGGATATTGGTGGCATAGTGGGATGAAGCGGCCCGGACCAACCTTACATGTCATCGTACATGAGACCGGTTCCACGACTGACATGCAACTAGTTTTGCATAAGTTGCTAGCGGGTGTTTGTATCTCCTACTATAGTCAATATCTGATTTACAACAAGTTGCTAATAACTTGGTTATCCTCGTTGTGGTTCATGTTTGTAGGTAAGACCGGTTCTATCTCTGAAAGCCCTAAGCCACGTAAAACTTGCAATTGATAAATTAGAGGCGTCTAGTTTAGATCGTTGCTGGGCTAGTGTCTTGATATGGTATTGTTGTAAATAGATGTATGATAGATACTCTTACAACTCACTTAACGTGTAAGTTCCATAAACCTTGGCCTTACACACAAAGGATGATAGAGATCATACCACGATGCAAATGATAGAGATCAAATGCATGGACCGTATCATCTCACTTCACACATTAGATGTTAGCATCTTATATTGCTAGTTTGGCGCTTTTGGTAGCATTATAAGATGATCCCTCATTTAGATATCAAGATAAAATGTGTTCTTCCTTAAGTATGCACCGTTTTGTGGATCGTGTTTTGAGGCATCACGTGATGATCGGGTGTTCTCGACTCTACGCTTTCATACAACGGGTGTAAGACAGTTTTACACACGCGAATACTAAGGTTCTTACTTGGCGAGCCTAGCATGTACAGACATGGCCTCGAAACACGGACCAAAAGGTTAAGCATGAGTCATATAGTTGATATGATGCCCATATAGATGCTCGCCTTTGAAGGTACACCGACTCACGTGATGATCGGACTTGGTGTAGTGGATTTGGTTCATGTAATCACCAAAAGGACACGAGGGATGTCGTTTTTGAGTGGGAGTTCATTAGTAATTTGGATTAGTTGAACTCAATCTATCATAAACTTAGTCTAAAAATACTTTACAAATTCTGTTGTAGATGGCACAACCTGCTTTTAATTTCAATGTGTTCATGGAGAAAGAGAAGCTTGCTGTGAATGGTAGCAACTTCACCAACTGGGCTATGAATTTGAGGATTCTCCTCACTGCTGCACAAAAGCAATATGTGCTAGAGGCGCCGCTAGGCCCCCCACCAGCTCCTGATGCCCCTGACGAGGAAAAGGATGTCTATATAACTCGCCAGGAGGACCACAACTTAGTTCATTGTGGCATACTGTATGGGCTAGAGCCAGAACTTCAAAAGCGTTTCGAAAATAGCAATGCCTTTGATACCATGGGAGAATTGAAAATGATTTTCGATACCCATGCTGCCGTAGAGAGTTATAATGCTTCTGAAAAGTTCTTTAGCTACATGATGGAGGAGAACAACTACGTTAGTGAGTATGTACTCAAAATGTCTGGGTACGCCGATAAGCTTGTGTCCTTGGGAATAACGATTCCCATTGACTTAGGCATACATCGTGTTCTCCAATCTCTGCCACCTAGCTACAAGAGCTTCGTGATGAACTATAATATGCAGGGCATGAAGAAGTATCTTCCCGAGCTTCTGTCAATGCTTAAGACTGTAGAAGTGGAGATTAGGAAAGAACATCAAGTGTTGATGATCAATAAGACCACCGGTTTCAAGAAGGATAAGAAAGGCAAGCAGAAGGGAAAGAAGGGCGGCAAATCTATTGCACTTTTGAAAAAAAAAACCTAGCCCTATATATGCAATCGAGTGCTACTATTGCAATGGGACTTGCCATTGAAGAATCGCCCCAAGTATTTGGTGGACAAGAAGGCGGCAAGGCAAACAAAGGTATATGTGATATGCATGTTATTGATGTGTACTTGACTAGTACTGCATGATGCTTTGGGTATTTGATACGGGATCGGTTGCTAATATATGTAACTCGGTTCAAGGGCTGCGGAACAAGCGACAACTAGCAAGGGATGAGGTCATGATGTGGGTCGGCAATGGATCAAGAGTTGATGTGATCGCCGTCGGAACGCTGCCTCTCCATATGTCGTCGGGATTAGTTATAAACCTGAATAATTGTTATTTGGTGCCTGCACTAAGCATGAACATTGTATCGGATCGTGTTTGATGCAAAGTGGTTATTCGTTTAAGTCTGAAAACAATGGTTGTTCGATTTATATGAATAATATCTGTCAGGGGGATGACCCCTAGGTACCCCAACCAGACAAGAACCAGGCAGTCGGATCGTGTCCGGCTGACCAAGCATAGCCGGACAGGGCAAGACAGGCCGGCTACCGTTCGGTAGCCGGGTCAGCAAGAAGTAGACGGCTACGGCGACATAGCTGGACCCAATCAGTGAGATAGGACGACGTGCGTATCAGTGCACGGTACGCCCTGTACGATGACAAGACTGGCAACCACCCGGCCATACCGAAGACTTTGTGGGGGTGACGCAGGAACAGTGGCCCGATGCTGACGACAGGCTCGCAGGGCCTCCACTGTGCCTACGATAGCCATACCGCTCATACTCTGATAAGACACACCATACCGGACACCGTAGATGACTAGCCAGCTGGGACCCGCATGTGGGGCCCGCCAGTCGGATTGGCCAGTGAGACCGTTGCCTCTCTGCCTATATAAGGAGAGGCAAGGCCTCAGTAGAAAGGGTTGGTCTCATAGCATTTAAGGCGGTAGCTAGCAAATACAGCTCAAGGAGCGCTTGTAGTTTGTATATCCCACATAGTCAGATCTGGCAGGAGTAGGGGCTTTACCTCATCACGAGGGCCCCGAACCTGGGTACTTCCTACGTCCAGCTACGCTCGCTTGTACCCAATCCCGCCTGCGGACGCCGTCGATAGCTTCCCTGCTAGTCCCCACACCTCTATCTAACGTCTTCAGGTACTGCCGTTCCCAATACAACGACAGTTGGCGCCCACCGTGGGGCAAGATGGCTTCGACCAGAGTCACGTTCCGCATGGGACCCCGCACTTCAGCCGGTGAGCACGTGGCCTCTGGCCTGGTGCTCACGCTTGGCAGGTTCGACTGCGTCATCGACAATGCTTCCTGCTTCGCCGGAACCTCCTTCCCGGCGAACGGCACCGTCCTGCTATTCGGCGACCTCCCTGTCTACGTCACCACCGTTCCGGAACGTTTCCCCAGGGAAATCGTCCCTGTCGCGGGGCTGCCGCATCCAGGCGGTGGCACCTCCGCCGTACCCTGCGGCGTGGAGGTCATGATGGCCGGCTCCAGCTCTCACCCTCGCCAGCCGTGGGAGCGAGGCGTGGACGAGGTTGGGACCGCTGCCCCTCCGTAGCCTCGGAACCTGGTGGAGGATGCCATCGATCGGCTCCAGACGCTGATCAACCTCGGGGATAAACCGGAGGAAAAGGAGGCCAACTTCTCCACGGAGAGACATATCCTCCTCCAGGAGGCCATGGAGCTAGCGGCAGCCCGCAAGCAACTCGAGATCACCCGACGCGAGTACGACCGCGCGCACGGCTTCACTCCGGCTACCGTGGAGCCGAGCCGGCGCGGCCAGGTGCGGAGCCGGGGTGGCGAGCTAGGCGGTAGAATGGAAAAGTACGGGGAGCCGGATCCCGCACCCGCCCTCATCCGGCCCACCTATAGCACACCCATCAAGAACCTGCACGTGACACGGGCCGCGGCAGAGGAGCTGCCCCAATATGGAGGGCGAGGAGCAAGCCCGCCAGCACACTCGCGTGTAGGAGCTCCTCCGCATCGCGGACGAGCAGGCCGACGCCAACCGGCAGATCCAGGGGGACCCCAGTTACTCCAGAGGGAGCAAGCTGCCTGCCAACAGCAGGGGCGCACCGCGCGACACCTAGCAGGTGTCCTCCCCTCAGCCGGCCAAGGCCCACAGCAGGCGTCATAGCTCTGGCAACAGGGGCCAACCGTGCCAGGAGCAGACGGTGAACAGAAACCCGCCGCCTCCCCCTCCACCAACCGGAGCGCCCAGACCAGCCGGATCCCGTCTCTCAGGCCGGGTGGGAGTGCCCCAACCCGGATCGTCCGGATGCCCGTGACCGCATCGAGCTCCTCGCTTAAGCGCGCGTCACGGAGGAGGAAGATTCTACCGGCCCAGTTTGTTTCGGACCCCGCATCCGGAATGAGCCGTTTCCGGATAAATTCTCCCTACCGAGGACACCCCATCTGACGATGACATGAAGCTGGAAGACTGGTTGACCGACTACGCTATGACAGTCGGCATCGCCCACGGGAACAAGCACACAGCCTTGCGCTACGTCCCCCTCATGCTAACCGGATCAGCAAGAACATGGCTCAACAGCCTTGCGCCCAACGGCATCAATGCCTGGCCTGACTTCGAGAAGGTGTTCGTCCGCAACTTCAACGGCACGTACAAATGTCCAGGGCGCCCGCGCGACCTGGCTTTGTGCATCCAGGGTGACCGCGAGACCGACCGCGAGTACCTCGCCAAGTGGACGGAGCTGCGCAACACCTGCGAGGGCATCCTGGAGAGCCAAGCCATTAGTTTCTTCATCGAGGGTTGCCGAGAAGGCACCATGCTTCGCCACCGACTACTGTGTGACAAGCCGAAAACCATGGCGGAGCTCATGACAGTTGCGGACCAGTACGCCACAGCGGATGCCGCCATGAAGAAGCCCCTCCGAGCAAATGCCGACGGGCGTCCGACTCCTATGGAGCCGGCGTGCGACCGTCCAAGCAATCCGGCTGGCGAAGCCGGATCCTCCAGGCGCCACGGCAGCGACAACCGGTTCCACGGGGACCGCCAGGCCGGATAACAGAAGCCTCGCTACCACGCGCGACAGGTCAATGCTATGGAAGGTGCGCCCGATGCACCGGCTAACGACGCAAGGAGGCAGAAGCCACGGCTCACCTTCAACCAGATGTTTGACGGCCCGTGCAAGTGGCATAGCGGTCCCTTCAAACCGGCTACGCACACCATCCGGAATTGCAGCTGGACCCGCCAGCTAAAGGACCAGGGAAACCAGCCTCGTCTTCCCCCTCTCCCTCCAGGTGGACCTTCACCACCGGCTAGGGGGGCCGGCGATAATGGTAACAGCGGCAACAACAACAACGACTACCCACAGCCGTACGCCGCCTACCACATCTTCGAGACGGAGCAGGACGACAAGCACAGCCACAAGCGACGCTCCAAGGAGGTCAATGCCATCATCTCTCCGGTACCCTAGTACCTGAACTGGTCGGAAACCCCCATCACCTAGAGCCGCGCAGATCAGCCGGAGCAGCTGCCGACTCTCAGGGCCTATGCCATGGTGCTCGACCCCCTCATCGTCTCCAACGCGCGCACCTGCCGATTCTCGCGTGTCCTCATCGATGGAGGCAGCAGCCTCAACCTCCTCTACCAGTCCTCTCTAGAGAAGCTGGGCATTCGCGAAAGCGACCTGTGCCCGACTACCACAACATTCCACGACGTTCTGCCGGGGCCAGCATGTGCCCCGCTGGGGAAAATCCAGCTGGACGTCATCTTCGGGACCGAGGAGAACTTCTGCCGTGAACCAATCTGGTTCGAGGTGGTGAACCTGACGAGCTCCTATCATGCTCTCCTCGGGCGCCCCGCCCTTGCCAAGTTCATGGCCGTCCCCTACTACGCGTACCTCAAGACGAAGATGTCGGGACCCCACGGCATGATCACCGTCGCCGGCTGCTTCAGACGGTCGATGGAGTGCGCCTCAGCCAGTTCCAAACTGGCAGAGGCCCTCATCATAGACGAAGAAAAGCGCGTGATCATGCGCAATGTGGCCATGGCCCAGCAGGACATACCGGCTAGCAGCAAACCGGCTGGAGAAGGAGCTTTCCAGCCGGCAAAGGAGACAAAGAGGATTCTGCTCGACCCCTCCGACCCGACTAAGTTCGTCACCATTGGTGCCGGCTTGGACAACAAATAGGAAGGCGCGCTCGTCGACTTCCTCCATGAGAATCGAGACATCTTCGCATGGTCCCCCAAGGACATGCCGGGTGTGCCGAGGGAGTTCGTCGAGCACTCACTTCATGTGCGTCCGGATGCCAAGCCGGTCAAGCAACCTCTGCGCCGGTTCACAGAGGAGAAGAGGAAGATAATCGGTGACAAGATCACCCGGCTCCTTGCAGCGGGGTTCATCATGGAAGTGTACCACCTGGACTGGTTGGCAAACCCAGTCCTGGTGCTGAAGAAGAACAAGACCTAGCGCATGTGTATCGACTACACCAGCCTGAACAAGGCGTGCCCGAAAGACCCCTTCGCCTTGCCCCGTATCGATCAAGTCATCGATTTCACGGCCGGCGGTGATTTGTTGTCTTTCCTAGATTGCTATTCTGGGTACAATCAGATCCGGCTAAACCCGGCTGATCAGATTAAGACATCATTTATCACCCCCTACGGGGCTTTTTTGCTATGTAACCATGCCTTTCGGTCTAAAGAATGCAGGCGCTACCTACCAGCGCTGCATGTAGAAGTGCTTGCACTCACAGATAGGCCAAAACATGCATGCTTATGTGGACGATGTGGTCATCAAGACCAAGGAGAAGCGCACCCTCCTCGAGGATCTGGGAGAAACATTCAGCAACCTCCATCAGTACCGGATGAAGCTGAACCCGGAGAAGTGCGTCTCCTGAGTACCATCCGGTCAGCTACTCGGTTTCCTTGTATCACAACGAGGTATCGAGGCGAATCCGGAGAAGATCGCGGCCATCGAGAGGATGCAGCCGCCCAGGAACCTGCTTGGGGTCCAGAAGTTCACCGGATGCCTGGCCTTCCTCAGTCGCTTCGTCAGCTGGCTGGGGGAGAAGGCACTCCCGTTGTACCAGCTGATGAAGAAGACGGACAAGTTCTCCTAGACTGCACAAGCCTACACCGCATTTCACGACCTCAAGCGCATGCTATCCACATCACCGGTTCTAGCCACACCGGCTAGCAAGGAGCCGATGTTGCTCTATATAGAAGCCATCAACCGGGTCGTCAGCGTTGTCCTAGTGGTGGTGCGCCGCGAGGAAGGCAAGGCTCAGCCGGTTCAGAGGCCCGTCTACTACCTCAGCGAGGTTCTCTCCCTCTCCAAGCAGAACTACCCCCACTACCAGAAGATGTGCTACGTCGAGCTCAAGCACTACTTCCAGGAGCATCCGATTAAGGTCGTGTGCACTGCACCCCTTTTGGAAATCATTGGCAACAAAGACGCCACCGGTTGAGTCGCCAAATGGGCCATCGAGCTTGCCGCCTACTCCATCCAGTACGAGCCTCGGCTCACGATCAAGTCATAGGCATTGGCGGACTTCCTCGTCGACTTGGCGGAGACCCAGTATCTCCCACCGGTTCCGGATTCGGACCACTGGAAGATGCACTTCGATGGGTCGAAGATGCTCGGGGGCTTGGGAGACGGCATAGTGCTCACCTCGCCCAAGGGGGACCGGCTGGAGTACGTGCTGTAGATCCACTTCAAGGCCTCCAACAACGTAGCCGAATACGAGGCACTAGCGCACGGGCTCCGGCTGGCCAAGGAGATCGGTGTCAACCGGATCCTATGCTTCGGTGATTTGGATCTGGTGGTGCAGCAAGTATCCGGAGAATGGGACGCCAGAGATGCAAACTTGGCCCTCTACCGATTCCACATCCAGAAACTCAGCGCCTCCTTCGACGGGTGCGAATTTCACCACGTCCCTCGCATCAACAACGAGGCAGTCGATTCGCTCTCCAAGATCGGATCCACCAGGCAGGCGATCCCACCAGGGGTCTCCTTGGAGCACCTGCGCAAGCCATCCATCAACCCGTCACCAGAATCGGACTCCATGATCTAGGCAGGTAGCGTTCCGGCTGACGGAACGGCAGAAGCGGAGCCGACGGAACCACCGAAGAAGAAGACCCGCACCAATTCCGGCAAGGCAGTGCCCTCCGACTCGCAAGACCCGGGGGCTGCTGGTGTATCAAGCAGCTCAGGGGCTGCCGTCCCGGGTACGCCACCCGGACGACCCCCCGACATCCGTCAACCAGAGGACAGGAGCGTCCTCACCATTTGAGAAGTGCCATCCTGGGCACAACCCTTCATGAACTACATCGCCAATGGAGAACTTCCGGATGACGAGGTGGAAGCCAGGCAAATCCGTCGCCGCGCGCACACGTACACCATCATAAACGGCGAGCTGTACAAGTGCAGTGTATATGGTATCTTCCAAAGATGTGTTGATGTGGACACGGGCTACCGGCTACTCAAGGACATCCACCAGGGCAAGTGCAGGCATCACGCTTTGTCAAGGGCGATAGTCGCCAAGGCGTTTCGCCATGGTTTCTATTGGCCCACCGCTATCGAGGACGCTGAGCAGCTAGTCTGCGCGTGCAATGGATGCCAGCGCTTCGGGCAGCTCAGACACATGCCAACTTTGGTGCTCAAGACCATACCGATCACTTGGCCCTTTGCAATTTGGGGCCTCGACATGGTCGGCCCCTTCAAGCGAGCACGGGCGGGCATGACCCACCTGCTGGTAGCGGTGGACAAGTTCACAAAGTGGATCGAGGCCAAGACTATCCGAAAGCTGGATGGGGCGACAGTCGTTACCTTCTTCACTGACATCGTCAACCGCTTCGGCTATCCCAACATCATCATCACCGACAACGGCACGAACTTCGCCAAGGGGGCCTTTGCCCGGTTCTGCAGCAACAAGGGCATCCGGCTGGACCTTGCCTCCGTCGCGCACCCGCAATCCAACGGGCAAGTCGAGAGAGTAAACGGCTTGGTGCTAGCCAGCATCAAGCCACGCCTCATTGAGCCGTTAGAGCGGTCACCCGGATGCTGGATTGAGGAACTTTCGGCTGTGCTATGGAGCCTCCGCACCACGCCGAATAGGTCAACCGGCTACACGCCGTTCTTCCTGGTCTACGGATCGGAGGCCGTCCTCTCCGCCGACATCGAGTTCGACTCCCCACGCAAGCTCCTGTACAACGAAAAAGCCAACCAGGAGGCGCGGGAAGACGGAGTGGACCTCCTGGAGGAAGCCCGCGAGCTGGCCCTGTCCAGGTCAGCCCTGTACCAGCAGCAACTACGTCACTACCATTCAAGCCGGATCCGGACAGTCGCATTCCGCGAGGGCGACCTGGTTCTCCGGCTGGTGCAAGACACGAAGGGCATGCACAACCTGTCGCCACCCTGGGAGGGCCCCTTCATCATCAGCCGGGCGCTGCCCAACGACTCCTACTACCTCATCGACACGCAGCAGCCACACAAGAACAAGATGGACAAATGAGACGACGAGACCGAGTGTCCCTGGAACGCGGCCCTGCTGCGCCTGTTTTACACCTAGTCGCCAGGCAGCGTATGTATCCCGAAAACCCCATGAATGAAAATGCGGACCCCTACGAGAATATCGGGGGCTCCTTGCTAGAAATGTGTGTACATCTGTTATCCGATTCAAATTTTCTGGCTCCGGCAACCCCTACCCGGGGGCTCGCCGGCTGGCCCGGCCTGCTAAGTCAACAAACCGGCTGAGTAGTGTGTGATGATGTCAGAGGCCCACTCTTCGTCTCAGCTACAGACCGCAACCCGGCTATCTGGCTAGCAAGAGCAAAAGCCCGAGGCATCCCACACGAAAAACAGGGAGGAGACGTGACAGACCGGACGTTTCGGCCTTGCAACTAGCTCAAACCAATCCGGCTACTAAGCCGTTAGTATCATGCGCAATATACTGTCAGCTCCCTTCGATTCCGGCTGTAGACCGCAACCCGGCTGCCCGGCAAGGATGCAGCGAAAACAGTAGAGCACACGGGAAAGCGACTAAGTGTCTAGAGAGGCACAGGCCAGTCGCGAAAAAACAAGCCGTTTTCCAGCTACATTTTGACAGACTAACCTATTAACCTGTGAGGATGTATGTGTATGCATATGTATATCATTGCCCAACTACTTCGAGTCGGAATTCAGGAAAGAGGAAGAAGATTCGAAGTCCTTGCCTTCATCAAGCGCTCCGAATCTCGGGGGCTACCTTTAGAGTGCTCATGCGCCCAGTGGAATCTTGTAGTTCCCGACCGGCCAAGGGCGTTTGGCTGGCCGTTCGGAGCCCAGGTGAGGGCAAGGGCAGGAGCAAGAGAAGATAGGGAAGATTCGAAGCACCTGGCTACGCCAGCTACTCCGAATCTCGGGGGCTACACCCAGTGGGTGCGCTCACGCGCCCCCACTGGAATGTTAGCTCCTCCGGCTGAAGGCGTTCAGCCGGCGAAAGCAGCCGACTAGGACGAGGCCAATCGGATAAAGTTAGAAGACTTGGGAAAAATAAGGAAGATTGACACACAGCTCATGACTCTCGAATCTGGGGCTACACCAGTGGAGTGCTTGGCGCCTTGGAGTGTAGTTCCTCCGGCTAAAGGTTTGTAGCCATACGAAGTTAGCCAGATGAAGTTAGCTGGCAGAATATCAAAAGAAAATTCAAGGCAAAGTTAAAGGAAACTCAAGAGTTCAACATTAACAAGCAAAAGGGAGACGAAGCTCCCACAAGTTACCCGGCATCAGAGATAGCCGGTACAGATAGACAAGTTTCACATATATCCGAAGCAAAACAAATACACCCAGCATCCTGGGGAAGTGACTAAGCGGCAGGAGCCTTGCCGTGAGGAGCACCTTGACCAGCAGAAGCTTTAGGCGGGGGAGGAGGCGCAGAGCTCGTTCCGGTTCCGGCGCCCTCGGGTGGCGGCATCGGGCCTTCCACGTCAGGAGTACCGACGAACTCCGAGTCGGTGAGCACCTCGTCGGGATCCACGTAGTCGGCAATCTTGATGGCAGACCCACGGAGCTTCGAATGGGCTTAGCGGACAGCGGCGAGGTCAGCGCCGGCACGGAAGCCTCCGTCGATCTTCTCGATGCGGGCGTACTTGTACCAGGAGAGCATGAGGGCCAGAGCCATCTCCGCTCCGGCTTGCGCCCCCAAGTCCCGCAGCCAGTCGATCATAGCCAGCACCTCCCCCACCTTCGCAGCCAGCTGCGCCATCGTCTCCGAAACCGGAGCCTCCGGCCACATGCAGGAGAAGACATCCCGTGCTGCTTGACGAAGCTTGGCAGCTTCTTCGCCAAGAAGGACAACGAGCTCCTGGGCCATCGGCTGCGCTCCCGGCCAGTCCTCCTGCAGCCGGTTGTAGGCCAGCAGGTCTATGCCGGGGTAAAGGGCTGTCAGAAAAAAGAGTCAGATTCAGCTACCAGATCCGGAAAGAAAAGAAGACAGAAAAGGGAACTCACCCTTAGCCGTGTGGCCGACCTGCATCAGCTCCTCCACCAGAGCATTCTCCTTCGTCGCCAGCCGTTTAATCTCCTTCTCTTGGTCCTTGTTCTGGGCCTCAAGAAGGTTGAAGGCGTCAGTCCGGCTGGCGAGCGAGACGTCGCGCTCCTTGATGGTTGCTTCCAGACCGTCTACCCTCGCGTGCCAATCCTTATTCTGCAACCGCATAGTGGTGTTGGACTTGCTCAGCCGGTCTTTCGCCTTCTTCAGGCGATCGATCTCGTGCTGAGCGCACACGAGGATGGCTGCAATACAACCGACTATCAGTAAAAAAAAGACGGATGAAGCTAACTTACTCTGGGAAGTCCCATTGGCAGCAGCAAACTTCTGCTCCACGGACCGATTCCTGCAGGCTGTGGCCACCAGCAGACGGATCTCCTTCACCGCCAGCTCGAGTGTGACGGCTAGGTCCATCAGCGAGGCGGCGGCGGAAGCATCATCGTCCACGGTGTTGACGGCCAAGGACTCCTTCGCTGCGGCCACCGCCGTTCACCATTCCTCCCCGGGCTCCTTGTCGGAGTTGTCATCGCCAACAACGACGAGCTCCTTGCCGGCAGCCCCCCGCGCGCTCGCGGAGTGGCCATCCGGCTGGGATGACTCCGCTTCCGGCTGGGGACCTTCCGGCTCGGCGGAGGCAGCCGGCTCAGCTCGAGGGGGAGGCGGAGGTTGCGCCTCAAAAGAAGGAGGGGCGCTGGCTGGCACAGTCAGGGCACGGGGGGCGGCCCGGTCGGTGCTCGTGCCGGGCTCGTGGATCTGAAAGAGACCAGCGTGCTAAGAAGAAGGAGGAGAAGGCAAAGGCAAATAAACCAAAGTCAGATAAAGAAGGAAAAAGAGAAGCAGACAGAAAACACCGAAAGGAAAAGGGGGAGAAGGGATGTAGCGCGCGCGGCTTGGGCAAGTCAGGCATGAACTCCTCAAGGGGAGCCTCACCCTCCTCGCGAAGGACGCAAGCGAAGATCTACCGAATACAAGAAGTCAGCCGGACAGAACAAGAATTACATAGGAAGAACAAAACGAAGTTTCTGGCTACAAGAAGTTACCCGGGGCACGCGGTTCTCCCGGCTGTAGGGCGCCAGACTGAACTTCCAGTTCTCCGGCAGCCGCTCCTTAGTGATCGCCCACACCCACTCCTTCAAGTTGTGGTAGCGGGGATCACGGCGCGACAGCCGGGTCGGGTCCAGTCGGTCAGAGTAATAGCACATATTGTGCGCTCGCTGCTGCAGTGGCATCATTAGCCAGGACATCTATTTGAGGGTGATGTCCAGGCCGGTTAGCCGGCAGGTGACGAGGGAGCGCATGCGCTGCAGCATCGCGTCCGTCTCCGCCTTGTCGCCATGGATTTTCAGATCCCAGTTCTGCTGGCTGGACTCGACATCCTGGAAAGTCGGAAGATTGATCCGGTCGACATTGGTGACATTCTTGACGTAGAAATACGACTGCTGCCACAGCCGTACCGTGTCCTGAAGCAAGAACTTGGGGTAGCCGGATTGGGTGCGGGACTAGATGCAGGCGCCGCCGCAGACGACTAGCGGCCCCTTCGTGTACTACACCTGCGGCCGGACTCGAAAGAGCCGGCAGAAGAGCACGAGATCTGGCTGGATCCCGAGGTAGCTCTCGCAGAACGCCATGAAATGCGCCAGCGTCCCGATGGCGTTGGCGCCGAGGTGGTGGAGGCGAAGATCTAAGAAGGCGAGAAACGTCAAGAAAAAGGGGTGCACCGGAAGGGCGAACCCGCGCGCCAGATGGGAGAGGAAGATGACGCGCTCCCCCTCTGCCAGGTGCGGCGACACCTCCCCTGCCAGCACCAACCGCACCGCCACCTCATCCGGCGGCGGAAGAACGCGGGTGGCGCGGTACTTCACGATGTGGTCCTCGGTGACGGAGGAGCCGCACCAAGCCCCGCGGTCGGCGGCCATCTCTGGCTGACAGGGGGGAGCGGCGACGGAAGAGTGGCGGTGGCCCGTAGCGATGACGACAATGAGTGGGCAGCACAGCGGGCTACGGCACAGGAGGCAAGGGCGCAGAAGCAGAAGCACGGGAGGAAGGAGGAGACTGCAGCGGGGGAGCGAAGGAAAGGAACTGCCTCCCCCGCGGCGTCCCTTTAAAGGGCCGGAAGGGCAACCGTCAAAGGAGCCACGTGGCGCGCATCTGGATGGCCCTCGCCCCAACCGCCACCCAGATCTAGTGTGCCGAAGCAGGATGCGCAGAAGATCCCGGAGCAGGAACCGAAGCGCCGGACAGCGGTTTCCCGAGGCGACGTGCGACGGGATGTTACGCTGCCCGCCGCAGAGCAATGATGGCGCGTGCGCGCGTGGCCTACATCAGCACTGACGTCACGATTAGCGCAACCGCCAAGCTCAACAGGACACAAATTCAAAAACAGGAGGGAGCACGCACACATTTCGCCTAAGGGCGGAATCCACACACGCTCGGGGGCTAGTGTCAGGGGGATGACCCCCAGGTACCCCAACCGGACAAGAACCAGGCAGTTGGATCGTGTCCGACTGACCAAGCACAGCTGGACAGGGCAAGACAGGCCGACTACCGTTCGGTAGCCAGGTCAGCAAGAAGTAGCCGGCTACGGCGACGTAGCCGGACCCAATCAGTGAGACAGGACGACGTGCGTATCAGTGCACGGTACGCTCTGTACGATGACAAGACTGGCAACCACCCGGCCATACCGAAGACTTTGTGGGGTGACGCAGGAACAGTGGCCCGATGCTGACGACAGGCTCGCACGACATCCACTGTGCCTATGACAGGCATACCGCTCATACTCCGATAAGACACACCATACCGGACACTGTAGATGACCAGCCGGCTGGGACCCGCATGTGGGGCCCACCAGTTGGATTGGCCAGTGAGACCGTTGCCTCTCTGCCTATATAAGGAGAGGCAAGGCCTCAGTAGAAAGGGTTGGTCTCATAGCATTTAAGGTGGTAGCTAGCAAATACAGCTCGAGGAGCGCTTGTAGTTCGTATATCCCACATAGTCAGATCCGGCAGGAGTAGGGGCTTTACCTCATCACGAGGGCCCCAAAACTGGGTACTTCCTGCGTCTAGCTACGCTCGCTTGTACCCAATCCCGCCTGCGGATGTCGTCGATAGCTTCCCTGCTAGTCCCCACACCTCTATCTAACCTCTTCAGGTACTGCCGTTCCCAATACAACGACAATATCTTTTATGGTCATGCACCTGTGTTGAATGGTTTATTTTTGTTGGATCTCAATAGTAGTATTACACATATTCATAGTGTTGACACTAAAAGGATTAAACTTGATAATGATATATCTACATATATGTGGCACTGCCGTCTAGGTCATATTGGCGTTAAACGCATGCCGAAACTCCATTCTGATGGACTTTTGGAATCACTTGATTTTGAATCATTTGATACATGTGAGCCATGCCTTATGGGCAAGATGACTAGAATGTCGTTTTCCGGTTCAATGGAACAGGGGACAGATTTATTGGAAATCATACATACTGATGTGTGTGGACCAATGAGTGTGTCGGTGCGAGGGGGATATCGTTATTTTGTTACTTTCACGGATGATTTGAGTAGATACGGGTATATCTATTTGATGAAACATAAGTCTGAAACCTTTGAAAAGTTCAAGGAATTTCAGAATGAAGTGGAAAATCATCGTAACAGAAAGATCAAATTTCTGCGGTCCGACCGTGGAGGAGAGTATCTTAGTTATGAGTTTAGCACACATATGAAAGACTGTGGAATAGTTTCACAACTTACGCCTGCCGGAACACCACAACGTAATGGTGTGTCAGAACATCGTAATCGTACTTTATTGATATGGTTCGATCTATGATGTCTCTGACTGACTTGCCACTGTCATTTTGGGGTTATGCAATGGAAACCGCTGCATTCACTTTAAATAGGGCACCATCTAAATCCGTTGAAAAGACATCATATGAATTATGGTTTGGAAACAAACCTAAACTGTCATTTCTTAAAGTTTGGGGATGCGATGTTTATGTGAAGAAACTTCAACCGGATAAACTCGAACCCAAAGCGGAAAAATGCGTCTTCATAGGATACCCTAAGGAAACAATTGGGTATACCTTCTATCACAGATCTGAGGGCAATGTTTTTGTTGCCAAGAATGGATCCTTTCTTGAGAAGGAGTTTCTCGCGAAAGGTGTGAGTAGTTGGAAGGTAGAACTCGAAGAGGTTATTTAACCTTCTCTTCATGAAATGGCGAGTAGCACAACACTGGAAGTTGTTTCGGAGTTGACTTCACCTAATGAGGAGAGAGCGAATGATATTGATCATGAAACTCTGAAAGAGGACACTACCGAACCTCGCAGGTCAAGCAGGACATGTGCAGCTCCTGAACTATACGGCAATCCTGTTATGAATTTCATGATTGATGAAATAGATGACCCTATGACGTATGAAGAAGTGATGATGAGTCCTGATTCCAACAAATGGCTAGAAGCCATGAAATCCGAGATGGAATCCATGTACGAATACCAGGTTTGGACCTTGGTGGACTTACCTCACGATCGAAAGGCCGTTGAGAATAAATGGATTTTCAAAAGAAAAACTGATGCTGATGGTAATGTGACCATCTATAAGGCTTGACTTGTCGCAAAGGGGTTTCAAAGCCAGTTAGGATTATGTTAAAGCCGGTTAGGATTATGTTAGCAATTGCTGCATATTTCGATTATGAAATATGGCAGATGGATGTCAAAACTACGTTCCTCAATGGTAATATTGAAGAAGAGTTGTATATGATACAACCTAAGGGTTTTGTCGATCCTAAGGATGCTGATAAGGTATGCAAACTTCAGTGATCCATCTATGGACTGAAGCAAGCATCCCAGAGTTGGAATCTCCGCTTTGATGAGGTTATCAAAGAGTTTGGATTTGTCCAAACTTATGGAGAGGCCTGTATTTACAAGAAAATGAGTGGGAGCAATGTGGCATTTCTAATATTATATGTGGATGACATATTATTGATTGGAAATGATATATATCTTTTAAACAGTGTTAAAAGTTATCTAAACAGCAAATTTTCGATGAAGGACCTTGGTGAAGCTTCATATATATTAGGCATTAAAATCTATAGAGATAGATCAAGACACCTAATTGGGCTATCGCAGAGTACATACCTTGATCAGATATTAAAGAAGTTTAATATGGACGGAAGTAAGAAGGGGCTCTATAACAACCTCGGACCCTACACTCTAAGTTCAAGCCTGGATGAACCAGAAGTGGTTAAAATAGTACAGCAGGGGCCCCGGGACACCCACGTGTAGACCCGTCGGCCGTCCTAACCACTTCTAAGAACATCGGGACAAGAGCGAGCGGCGTAGGCAACATGCGAAGAGATCAAATACATACACAAGTGAGTATGTATGCAAGCTACCTTACAACAGTTCTCAGAGCCATACCATCTAAAAGAAATAGAAATATTGCAACGCCATACGGCAAGATCCAAATATCCTAGATAGAGATAATAGTGTAGGATAGCTCCTCATACATCAAACATCAGAGTATCAAGCGGAAGTGGGAAACAAGATCCGAGTACGGACAAGAAGCAAATCGGCATAAGATGCCACATAAGTAAGCACATCCCGCCCATAGATCTCGCGGATCCCCATCCCCGGAATCTCTACACCGCCTGATTGTTGCCAACATCATCGGTCTCCTCCACCCAGTATCCATCTTGCGAATACACCTGTTCATCTGAATCAAACAATTTATCGTGTGAGACCCTAGGGGTACTCAGCAAGTCTTTATGCCTCTAAAGGGGACATAACCTAGGGTGACGCAATTGCAGCAAAAGATAATACTAACAAGTCTATAGACACTCGCTAACCATCCGCCTAACCAAAGATAGACGGATGTCCGTTAATTAGAAACAACAGTTATAACAGTATAAAGTAACAGATCCCTCCTCCCTCTCGCTTACCAACGAGAAAGCGGATGAACAACCCATCCGTTGACAGTTTTATTAACCATTCCATGAGTATTGCACTATTTACTAGTCAGGTATTTATTCAAATTAAAAGCGGTACTTTAGTTATATTTGTCTATGATCGAGAAACCGTGCTCCAAGTCATCCATAACCATAGACACGGCTTTCAGAAAGATTTACCCTGCAGGGGTGCACAAATAGCAACACACACTCGATCAACCTCGGAAAAACCAACTCAAAACCCAACAAGGCATTCATGACAAAGCGATCACAGGATTCATTAAATATTTCAGGGGGCCACCCCATTAAGCTACCCGCAACGAAGTTGGCCGACTCTGAGATGGACCCAAGGTTTGCGTCAATGGCTGTAAATGACTGGGAACTCGAAAATGTGACTGGGCTTGTCGATACCGCGAAAACACTCCGCATCCAAAACAGTACAGGTGCTCCACGCACAATCTTAATAAAACAGTCACATGGCATAAGTACAGGATAGTAAATAAAACCCCAAACTAGTTTGTGGCCCCAAGAAATAGAAATGAATCAAGCTCTAGCTCAGGGGGGTCCATAAGGCCTCCCGGATGTGGATAGTGCGAATAGTCAAGGAACAGGAATCAAGTACTCGGGGTCCTACGGGACACAAGTGAGCATGAAAAACCAAATAACAGATATTGCCCACCGGTGCCTCTTTCATTAGTTATCCCATACTACTCAGGTTAAGTTGTTTAGGTACCTCGTTATCCACCAGACTCTCACATACCCTACACATGCTGTTCTACGACTCGCATGGCTCAAACAACTCCTATAGTAATGGCTCATGGGATGGATGAACAAGCTCGGTGGGGTTTAAAAGTAAAGGCTATGCAGTACTTGGGATTCAATTTAATGCAATCGTGACTCCATGATGCAAGAATAAGATAGAGGCAATAGGTACTATATGTATGCAAGCATGTGGTAGTGCTTGCTGGCGACTACGGAGCGAGAGACGGATCTGGGTAGTACTCCTGGGATTCCTGATATTTCCCCTACTCGGCGTCTATTCGAAAGAAGAACCAAACAAATAAGGGCCAACATAAATAAAGTGCACAAGCATATAAATGAAATGTGACAAGCAAACAAGCATGCCATGATGAATGATGCACAAATTACATGGCAAGAAAGTAGCATGGCAAGGGTGAGGTGTGGGGATAAGCATAAATCATTTTATGAATTATTTGGTCAAGTTTTATTGCCATAAACAATTCTGATTTTTAATAATGACATGATGCATGCTTCAAAATTCATATCATGTAATGCATAGTTAGAACGGGCTCATCGCGCTGATCGATTTCGACATATTATTTGTCAAATTTGGAGTTATAGAATTAAAGTTATTAATTAATTAAGAAAAGGGCATTTTATTGCAATTAAACAATTTTCGAAAATTAAATTAGTCAAACATTATTTTGAATGGCATATTTGAAGTCCTCACATTTTTCTGGTTCAAAAACATATATTATTTGTATTATTTGTAAAAGTCAATAAAAAGTTATTTAGTTTCTATATTTAAAATCATTTAAACAAATTCTAAAAATGATTTTTATTTAACAGAGAAGGACAACGACTTTTTGTACACAGAGAAAAGTAGCCCGAGTCGCAGACAGGTGGGGCCTGCGCTGAGCTGGCGCAACCAACATGTAGCGGACTTTTCTCACCGCGCATCCATTCACCTTGAATCTTGTGGTGGGGCAGCCATTACCAGCCACAGGCGCCCGTGGGCCTGCCACGTGGGAGAGCCGGGGAGCGCGGGTTGAGAACCCCGGAACTACAGGTGCTTTCTCGTAAAAATAACACAGAGGCAGATAGGTGGGACCAGGGGTTCACGGGTTGAGGAAAACAAAAGGCAGGGGGTATTCGCAAAAAGGCCGCATCTACTATTTTTCTTCCATCTGCTTTCTCTACGAACCGGCGCATGACGGAAAACAGAGGGCGGGGTCGAACTCGACCTAAGCGGCGTCTTGGCGGCGGCGACCACTGGGCTAGCAGGGGGTTGTTGCTGGGTAAGCGTTGCATGGCTAGGTAACCTACTGAGGCGAGGCGACGGAACGACGACGGCGAGCGTGCTGCACAGAAGGCGCTCGACGGTTTAACCGACGTGTACAGGAAACGGATCAGCAAGAGGAGGTGTCAGGGGGGTTCGTCGGCTCACCGCGGGGAGGTTGGTGGTGGTGGGTCAGGCAGGAGCATAGAGGATCACCGAGGAAGCTAGAGACCGACGGTTAGGGTTTTGCGTCGGCGTCGATGATGTGCAGCGTGTACCGGCCGCCTCCTCCTTGCTGCTATGTACGGGGACGGTCTAGAGGGACTCCTTGGTCTTCCCCAACGCCTCAACGCCACGCCCGCCTCCTAGCTACGGTGATGGAGACTCGAGGCCGACGGTGGGGTGGAGATGGTCGAGGAGAAAAACAGGGGCAGGTGGGGGGAAGGAGAAGTGGTTGGGCAAGGCCCTGGGTGGATCTAGGGGACGCCAGGCAAGGGAGAGGGGGAGATAAGGCCGAGGGGTGGTGCACATGGGGTGGCTCGGGTGTAAAGGTGGCGATCACCTTTTCTCCTCCTCTTTCTGCTCACGTGGTAGACCGGCTCGGGAGGGGCTGGGGTGGCTGCAGCTGGGGCCAGAGGGAACGGGAAGGTGTGGCTCGGGGTCTCCTTGGCAGCGAGAGAGTAGAACAGAGAGGGGGGGACTCGGCCAGGGGATGTCGATCAAGGACTCGGCCTAGGGTTTAGGTTAGAGGGGGTGGTTCGGCTAGGTAGAAGGGGAATGGGGTTGGACCGAACCAGGCCACAAGGCTGGTGGCCACAGTTAGGAAGGGAAGGGTGGCTCGGCATGGAGCCTAGCTAGGAGGGAAAGGAGATAGGGTTAGGGTTTTGTCATGTGTAAAAGACAAAGATAGGGAAAAAATGTGTAGAAACACATGGAACAAGCTAGATGGGCTAGGATAGAGTTGAAACAAACCAAGGAAAAGAAAAGAGGAAGAGGAAGATGTAGGGCTTCTTTTGCATGGTACAAGCAAGAACACATCCATGCATGCATGATGCATTAAGATGGCGGTGGAAGTTAGGTTTAGGGGATGGTTTCAAAAGATGAAGAGAGGGAGAGAAAAACTAAGTTGGGTAATGGGAGAAATACCCATGCCCCACTCAAACCGAATAAAACCAAAGAAAAATAAAAGAAGATGATCTTGCATGGCCCATGCATAATTAGTAAATGCCATATTTATTATTGTGAAAACAATCACTACAACAGATCCTAGAATCGGTGACGAATTGCCTGGTGACAAAATTCAGAACCATCACCGAAAGTAACCATAGGTGACAGATTAGTTTTGGGCGTCACGTATGCTTGATAATGCGGATTTTTCGCGTCACGGCAAACCGTCGCCGATTATCCGCACGACGGATTTTAGAGCGTCATAGATTAAGCCGTCACCGATTGTTCGTGGGACCAACGAGTTAGCACTTGTGTTAAAAACGATAAAAGGGCAAAGATGGGTTTCGAACCGAGGACCTAGTAGAAAGTAAAACGTTTCGTTACTACGGGGCTACCGTTCGGTTTTTGAATTGTTTGATTGGCCTACCATTTTGTAAACTCTATGTGCAGTACATGGCATGCACAAACACGGATCGTTATAGTTAGGACTTGTGCGATCTTCCAAATAGTTTTCTTCTCTGTTCTTGTGAACAAGCACCGTCAAGGGTATCCCTTGTCCAGGCGATCACGATATTCGCTGGCCCTTCATCTACAAGTCCCAGCGACTTGCGCCTACGCGATCATGACGATCGATCACGATCCTAGCTAGCGAGGCTTCGCGGCAGGCCGGCGCACGGTGATAGGAAGCACATGTGAGTTCCTTTGAGATCTGTTATGAAATTGATTTGGATTGGTGTTTATGTTACACATTGTGATTTATTTGGAATTTGGTAAACAACTTTCACATCGATTAGTACAAATTGAATGGCATCATGACTCGAGTGGAACACATTATATATATTTTTGTAGGCGATGGATCGACAGTGGATTACTCATGGGCGCAAGTTCACCCCTTTTTACATACAAGGTGTCCGCGAGTTTATGGAGTTTGCGCGCGCAAACTGCAACGAAGGTGCATCAATATTGTGCCCATGCCAAAAATGCCTTAATATTACGCAGCAGACTCAGGACACTGTTGAGTATCACTTACACGTCAATGGTATGGCTGTTTCATACACAAAGTGGAGTTGTCATGGAGAAGATGATGGTCCCGATGAAAACTATGATCATAGTTTGTATCAAAGCGATGACGATGATGATTATGATGATGGAAATGAGAATCATAATGATCATGTGTTAGATGAGCTGCATGATTCTGGTGACAGAGGCCCAAGTGACACTAATTTCTATGCGAACCTCATCGAAGAAGCTAAGAAAGAGCTTCACGAGGGATGCACCACTGAGACGAGGTTGTCATTCATTATGAAGATGCTTTACGTGAAATCATACAACCGGGTCACAAATAGAGCTTTTGATCAATTTATGGCTGTCTTATGTGCTGCTTTGCCAAAAGTGAATTTTCCCAAGTCCTATGCTGAAGCTAAGAGTGTTCTTTCTGAGGTTGGGCTTGGTTATGACACAATTCATGTTTGCAAGTATGACTGTGCTCTGTTTTGGGGAGACCATGCCAAAAAAACTCATTGTCCTGAGTGTGGATTTTCAAGGTGGAAAGACCCAGAAGCAAAGAGAAAGATTGCCCACAAGGTGCTTCGATACTTTCCTATAATCCCAAGGTTCCAGAGATTTTTTGTTTCCAAGGAAGCGTCGATGAACACCAAGTGGCACAAGGAGAAGAGGGTTGCACAACCGGGTATTTTGAGGCACCCAGCTGATGGTGAAGCATGGAAGCACTTTGACAAGGAGTTTGGATGGTTTGCTTCAGATGCCCGTAACATAAGGCTTGGTATTGCGACAGATGGATTCAACCCATACGGAAACATGAGTAGTTCATACAATATGTGGCCAGTTTTTGTCATTCCATACAACTTCCCACCGTGGATGTGCGTGGATCAATCCAACTTCATGATGTCATTGCTAATCCCTGGAAAAAATTCAATAGGAAAGGATTTTCATGTATTTATGCAGCCATTGATAAAAAATATGATGAAGCTATGGAGTGGCGTGGGCACATATGATGCGTGCACAGGTAGAGAGTTTCCGTTGCATGCTGCGTTTCTTTGGTCGATTCATGACTATCCTGGATATGCCACAATGTCTGGCCGTAGCACAAGAGGGTTTTATGCGCATATGCGATAAGGATCCTTGCTACGAGTCTTTGCATAATAAAATTGGTTATATTGGTCATCATCGATTTCTGCCTCACGATCACAAGTGGAGGAGTAGCAGAGCCTTCAATGGAAAACCTAAACCGAAGGATGCACCAACAAGTTTCACACTTGCAGAAAGAGAGGAGAGGGTACAGAGAGTTCAGGATTACAGGCCAGGGAAAAATCCATCAACTAGGAAGAGAAAGCGTGGCATGACTGGTGAGCCAACCTGGCACCTCAAGATCAGCTTATATGATCTGCCATACTAGTCAAGATTGAAGTTTGTTCACAACCTAGATGTGATGCACATTGAGAAGAACATATTGGACAATATCCTTGGTACCCTTCTTGAGCTTGATGGAAAGAACAAGGACACTGTTGGTGGTAGAATGGATTTGGAGAAATTTAATGTCAGGAAGAAGTTCTGGATGAAACCTGAGGCCAAGGGTTTTTCAAAGGAGAAAGCACCGTGGACGCTTCAAAAGGAAGGCAAACAAAAATTGTGCAAGTATTTGACCAACACTAGGTTCACAGACGGTTTTGCTGGAAACTTAGCAAGATGTGTGGACATCCCAGGGGGTAAAGTGCACGGTCTGAAGACGCATGACTACCACATACTTATGCAGCGTGTGTTGCCAGCTGGTCTGAGAGGGGTTGCATCAAAGGCGATGTATGAGACCATTGCTGAACTGGGAAACTTTTTCAGGGAGTTGTGTGCCAAAACTCTAAGAGCATCTGTGCTGCGTCGAATGAAGGTTGAAATTGTCATAATTCTTTGCAAGCTTGAGCTGCTATTTCCCCCATCATTCTTTGATGTAATGGTGCACCTGGCTATTCATCTACCTAATGAGGCACTTCAGAGGGGGCCTGTTCAATATGGTTGGATGTATCCAGTTGAAAGAAGGCTCGGGTACCTGAAATCAACTGTGCGTAGCAAATCAAGGCCTGAAGGTTCAATTGCTGAGGGATATATCGTGGATGAGTGCTTGCATCATTGCTCTAAATTTTTGGGCGATGTCATAGAAACCAGACATAACAAGCCTGAGAGGAACCAAGATAAGAAACAAAGAGTTGATCCGCTAGAGTTTGATATTTTTTCAGATGGAGCCAGAGGTTTAGGACTATCCAAGTTGAAGTATTTTCCCAAAGAATTTGACAATATGGTTTGGTATGTACTTCAGAACTGTGATGAGGCACAAAATTATATTCGGTAGGTCTATTTACCTTTTTGTTAATCATTCAAAATTTTCAGTAATATTTTGTGTTATAGCAGTAGCATTACTAATTTGTTTTTGATTTTTAGGAATTTCCGACAACAACTACAGAACAGGGGTGTGAACAACATTGAGGCGGAACTAGAGAAAGAATTCCCTACATGGTTTAAAAAACATGTTAGTAATTTGGACAATGCTCCAGAAGATTTAAAATCACTAGCACTTGGTCCAGATGCTCGTGTAGTTGTACACCCTATGTGCAAGGTAAATGGCGCTAGGTTCCGTTACGTCGAGCGTGAGAAGAACATGAGGACTCAAAACTCAGGCATAATGACAAGGGGATCCGTTTCTGACGAACAAGATCAAGAATACTACGGTGTGATGAAGGAGGTTCTGTTACAAGATTCGAGAAACAAGCACGGCGACAGATCCGTGTTCTTGTTCCGCTGTGATTGGTTTGACCTTGGAAGTAGGAAAACCACAAAGATGAAGGATGATAGATACTTTAAAAGCATCAATACATCTATATTGTGGTACAAGAACGCCCCTTTCATATTAGCTCACCAAGCAGAAACTTGTTTTTACTTAGAAGACACAAAATTTGGTGATCCTTGGAAGGTGGTGCAAACTTTCAAGCACAGGAATGTATATGATGTTCTAGAAAAAGATGATGAAGGCAATGCAGGTGCATACCAGGAAGACCTAGGCTCGGAAGATCCCATTGTTCACCAAATTGAGGACGAGGAAGATGAATATGTTGATGATCATGAAGACGACATGGCTGATCGCTCTGATGATGTGATATTTGTTGACTCTCAGACTGTTAGACAACTAGCAGGGAAAAATGGTGTAAATAATGATATGGACCTGAGCGACGAAGAACAAGAAGACTTGGAACCGGTTGTCGATGAATTTGGGAGGAGCATTTCAGATGTTGATAGTGATATTGACTAGTACCTTGTGAAAATGCGTTACTAAAATACTAGCACGCAGTTGTACTATTTGATACTAGTTATGGAGACTGTTGCATTCAATTCCCAGTAACCATGTTATACACAAAATTATTAATTACAATGATATATATGGTCATACCTAGATGTTTTTGCTTGTAAAATTTGTTGCTCATAAAATATTCATAGATACCGATGAAATAAACTCAATTAACACGAGTTCACTATAATTTGCAGCAACGACAGGCATAATATATTTCAGCTCATAAAAAATTTAATAGTACCATTACACTTAACCATGTCTTCAGACATACTAATGCCACATAATGAAAGGACCGTAAAATATTGTCTTAACATCTCACATTATTAGGTCGACAAATGACCCATGACCATCATAGTGAAAATGATCAAGGCTACTAAAGTTCCACATTTCGAACATAGAAGGAAAATAGGAAAGCCCCCTTACGTCCCACGTACAGCATGAAAAACATCTTGTCTCCAATTCACCGAAAATCCTCCTCCTGTGACATCACTTCCCTCCACCCAGCGCAGCATACTCGGCCATCCTCAGGAGAAATTTAGTACGACCCTTTGACCTTTGTGTTTTATCACACACAATTGTGATATCACCATATTCAGCCATGTCTTCAGGGACAAGGCGTCGCGGGAGTTTCTGTTCTTGGTCCACATGCACAATGTGAACATTTGTTAATCGGAAAATTACAGGCACAACAAAGTAGATCACTCATACTTACCAGCTCTTTCTTCTGGCAATTTGTCCAGCTTAATGTGTGGATCAGAGACTCACATTTTCCAACTTGATAAGGCCCAGCTCCATGTTCATCAACCAACGTGTCAATGATGTCAACATTGCTGACCACTGACTCCATCATTCTCCAGTTAATTATGGTTCCATCAATGGCATGCATAGCGTCAAGTATGCCTTTCTTATCCTGGGTCAGATTGTAATATGTTGTACAAGTTCAAATACTTAATTAAATGAATATTACTAAATCAAAATTAAGATTAATGCATGGTAGGTACGTCAACATTAAGATTGTTTAGGAACAAGGAAAAAATATCGTGCTAAACACAAAGCAACTACTTCTTTTTTTATAAGGAAAAAACTAGAGACAATTCCATCAGTGACATTCTACACATTACAAAGTAGACTAGAAACCGAGCAAAATAGGTGAACCTAAATATTTTAGTGGATCTACATATATACATCCATTTTATACAAACTCGTAAACATCGTATATTTGTAAACGGAGGGAGTACTTCAAATAAGCAGTTACTTACATGGGTGGGTGATTGGTAGGTTGATCGACGTCACAGGGGTAGACGGACCTTGTGTGTCGGTAGAGAAGACAAGCTCCGTTCCAACATCCAAATTGTAGACTCTAGCAAATTCTCTCCAATATTGGCCTTCAAGATATGTTCTGCCATCCTTATTGATACAATCAATGTTGAATTCGAACCCTTCTTCCGTAACCACCTCGACCACAAAATCATTCTCGTGGTCGACAGAGTCGATGGCAAACTTCTTAAGGAAATTCGCTCTAGCATAGCAGGGTATTAACTGAAGAAAAATGGAACATGTTTACTACATGACAAACTAATAGATGCTATAATTCATGAAAAAAGGGTGGAACAGGAAAGACTGATGATAATAGAAAAAATAAAACCAGTAACGTCATTTCTTCAAAATTCTCTACAAGGGTGAGAACGAAAAAGGACTTGATCTTGTCGTCCAGGCCGCATAGACCCTTGGTGTCAAAACACCAAGGACACTACGAATCAAAAAAAGAAAATTTAAAGATCTTTAGCCGTACATTTTTGTCCAAATAGATCCAGTACATGCAAACTAGATAGGTTAGATTTTTACCACAACGATCTTGCCCTTCGCCATCCCTCTCTCTCGACAGATCTGCGGCCTAGGCAAAGGTGGTTTAGATGGTGCGCTGACTCCAACTATGCCTTTAGGGTTTGTTGGAGGGAGAGCGTATATATATATGGTCCGACTATGCTTGCATGCTGGGCCTGGACCCAGTTGTAAGCTTAATTTGTGGGCTCGACGTGATTAGCTTTAGCCGTTAGGCAAAACAAGGAAATATATTGATTACATTTAGTGCGCAGAGCAAGGAAATTGATTTGGTTTTTATTGCTCTGACTTAGTCGTCATAGTTAGGTCCTGTAAGATCCTCAATAGAATCTTGAGACTAACAAGTAAAGAATTAGCTATATTAATTAAATCCTTTACTTAGAATACTTTGCAAATTGTATGAAAAGTATTGGAAATAAGGAGTTTTCCTTTCATGTTTGTGGTTGTTTTTAGACATTCTAAAGGATCATCAGTATGTAAAGTACATAAGTTTCTGGTTTGAGATTGGTTTCAAAAACCTTTTGTAGTCCAAACTTACTTCAAACTTTCTTAGCTACAAAATAAAAACCATCTAATTTAGTAAACAAATGTAGTATGCATCAACATGAGAATTCAGATAACAAGTGCACTAGTAATGCAACAACAAACTCCATACACATTAAAATAGTCTTAAACAACTGGGTATGATTACCCAACTTCCACCATACATAATAAAAACTTAGTCTTCAAACAGCACACATTTTCTCTTCATCTCCAGTGGGACAAAACAAACATAAACTAAACTTGTGGAAACAGAACATGAGGGCCAACAGCAGGACCGATAACCGGGATGAGGCCACCCTTGACGTACTTGTCGAGGAATCTGCCAAAGGCGGTATGCTTCACCATGGTGTGGCCCTTGTGTCACTTTGCCTTACGCCAACGCCATCCGCGTGCTGGATCATGCTCTCTAAGTTCTTGGTGATGACCCTGCCGCAAAATGGGCAAGATAGCTCCCCGCGGCTGCGGAAAAGTATCTGGCCACTCACCAGCCGCTTAAGAACAAAGCGTCTCTTGCGGTCCCTGTCGTGCTTGACGTGGCCCACGTTGTCAGAGTCTTCCTGTGAATTTTGAAATACGTGATAAATAGGAGCACAACAACGATCAAACGAAATAAGCTGTAAAAAATTAACAATGCTACCAAAATTATTCTAAATTGTTGCGGTGATAGTACTAACATTTGATGAATCGAGGACAGTTTTGTGTTGCGGTGATAGTACTAACATTTGATGAATCGAGGATAATGTTGTGTGACCAATATTTGATGAATCGAGGACAATTTTGTCTTATCATGTCTAGTGAGCGCTGGAACGCCTGAGAGTTCATTTCTATCTGCTTCAAAGTCCATAATGGATAATTTATTAAAGAACAATATTCTTTGGGGACATAATTCAAGGCATGTGAACTTTAGGGGCAAATAACCAATTTTTCCTAAATAAAATCCTTGCAATCATAATCACTAGAATGAAAGAAGACTCGGATGAATTTAAGTTTCAAACGCATTGATCATTACACATTAAATTCCATTCATCAGATCAATCATTTCTTTCCAAATAAAATTCTTGTTATCATAATCTCTATAATCAAATTAGACTTAGATGAATTTAAGGCACTTAATGATGAATCATTTACAAGTTAACTACCTTAACACATTCAGAAAGTTATCTGATAATTATGAACCGATAGATATCATATGAGCAATCATAATAAGTAGAATTAAAGAAGGCTTGGATGAATTTAAGTTTTAAACGCATTGATCGTTACACTAAACAGGATACTGATTCAAACACACTATGGAATCATCACATTAATAAGCAGCAAATTTAGATAATGGTAATTATGAATTCCATGCATCAGATCAATCCTTTATTCCCAAACAAAATTCTTGCTATCATAATCTCTACAATCAAATTAGAGTCAAATAAATTTAAGTCGCTTGTGTTGATCAATCATGTGCAAGGTAACTACCTTAACACATTCAGAATGTAATCTGATAACTATTATCTGATAGATATCATATGAGCAATCATAATCACTAGAATGAAACAAGACTCGGATGAATTTAAGTTTCAAACACATTGATCATTACACTTAACAGGATACTAATTGATACACACTATGGAATCAACACATTAATAAGCAGAAAATTAAGAAAATGGTAATTATAAATTCTATGCATCAGATCAATCTTTTCTTCCCAAACAAAAATCTTTGTTATCATAATCTCTACAATCAAATCAGACTCAGATGAATTTAAGGCACAACATTCAGAAATTAATCTAATAACCATGAACCCATATATATCATATGAGTAAGAATACTATATGGCAGATCAAATCAAAGTCAACTACAAAGGAACCGTACGAACCCTAGAATCAAGAATATCTAGAAGACCACCTCGACAGCACAAATCAATCTACTCTACGAACAAACCCTATGTGAACAGTAAGATGAACAGAGGAGATCAAACATAATAGCTCAGAACCTCGGTGCCATCGTCGGAGGCCTCCTCCTTGAACAGTACAGCTTCTTTGCAGGCTTGTTCATAGAGGTACTCGATGGAGTCAGGGTCTTCGCCGTCGTAGTACTCATCGTCCGGCACGACGATGACCTAGCGGCCTGCATGCGGGTTCTGTAGATCTGCCGCGGGAGCCACGATGTCCTCCTTCTTCTCATCATCGACGGCGACCACTGCACGGTGGAGTCCGCATGGTTATGGTGCGCCGACGAAGCTACTGGTGCTCCCGAAGAAGACTCGCCAGCCACCGCGCGACGACCGCAGTGCATTGCCGAGCCGCCGATCGCCGACTGCCGCTTCGCGAGCACGCTTCATCTTGCAATTCACTAAGGGATGAGATTGGTGGTGCGGTGGTGGGAGCGGATTGGGGTTTTCGGCAGATTGGGGAAGAAGTGGACGATGGTGGGAGAGACGATGAGACCGATGTGTTATATAGATGCTGGTGGTTCGGTTTCCTCTGGTGCACGCGTGGGTGTGGAATCGTGTAGTCCTGCATGTAGTCCACTTTCCCATTGCTTTCACATTGGACCCACGCATGACATTTGGGAGAGTGGCGCGTTGCAGCGGAAATCTCTACAAATTCTATATTATATAAATTGTTAAAAAAATCTATATTATATAAGTAAAAAAAGTATATTGTGTATAAAACAATAAGTTTTCTAAAAGATTTTATAGAGAAATATTGAATTTGTTCAAATTAGTTGAAATCCTAAATTAAATTGGAACCAATCTCGGTCAAACTGGAACACACAGATGCCAATGGGTCATGAGTGTAACTGGACCCACATGTGTCATCAGGGTCAACTTTTGCCCAATCTTAGTCAACATAGAACCCATAGACACCATTGGGCCCACTTGCACCAATGCTAGTGTAAGTGGACCTACGTGTGTCATCAGGTCAACTTTTGTCCAATCTCAGTCAAACTGGACCCACAGTTGCCATTGGTACCCGCATGCACCGATGCTAGTGTAACTGGACCCACATGTGCCATCAGGTCAACTTAAGCCCACCGAGAAGCACTTTGTGATCAACGGAAAACACTTGGCAGTACATGACATGAAATAGGTGAGAAGCCACCCAATGTTTCCAAGTGCTACTCAAAAGCACCAAGTCCAGGAGAAAGCATATACGAGACCATCGAGAAGCACTTGGCTATCAACGCAAAGCAACCTGGCAGCATATTACATGAAATAGGTGTGAAGCCTCCCAACATTTCCAAGTGCTTCCACAAAAGCTCCAAGTCCGGGATATATCATATACAAGTTCCCCGAGAAGCACTTAGCTGCTACCGTAAGGCACTTGGCAGTATATTAGATGCAATCGGGCTTCCCACATGAACTTTGTCCATATGAAAGTACAAAGTCCCTAGACTTCAAGAAGACCGACCAGGCATCGAGAGATAATTGCAACGAACATGTTTGGGTTCCACTCATAACTTACCAAACCAAGTTCATGAGTTTGAACATCATGCATCTAAAAAGCTAACACTCGGTCATTCCTATTCGAACAAGGCAGCAAGATGACAACATTGCTAGAAGGAAAAAAATCCATAACAACCTGGCAAAACAAAAGACTGAACAAGTGTGGAAGAACGTACCTCAACATCATGGAAGTATCTTGTCATATAGTAGCGGAAACACTTGGTGCTCGACATCGTGGAAAACACGACTAGCATCTCGCGTGTGTCGGTTATGCTCAAAACAGGCCAAATCTGGGCGATACGTTGGACCGAACGGGCAAAACGTGGAAACCGGGAGACATCGTGGAAAACAACCCGACATCATGGAAAACACGACTAGCGTCTCGCCTGTGTCGGTTATGCTCAAAACATGCCAAAACTGGGTGATACGTTGGACCGAACGGCCAAAACGTGGAAACCGGGCAAAAATCCACGGCTTCGTGGAAACACTTGGTGCTAGCTATGTGGGCCCACATTTGTCATCAGGGTCAACTTAAGCCCAATCTTAGTCAAACTGGACCCAGAGATGCCATAGGATCCCACATGCACCGATGCTAGCTATGTGGGCCCACATGTGTCATCAGGGTCAACTTAAGCCCAATCTTAGTCAAACTGGACCCACAGATGCCATAGGGTCCCACATGCACCAATGTTAGCTAAGTGGACCCACATGTGTCATCAGGGTCAACTTTTGCGACGATATGAGTCAACATAGAACCCACATATGCCATTGGGCCCACATGCACCAATGTTAGTGTATGTGGACCCACGTGTGTCATCAGGGTCAACTTAAGCCCAATCTTAGTCAAACTGGGCCCACGTGTGTCATCAGGGTCAACTTAAGCCCAATCTTAGTCAAACTGGACCCACAGATGCCATAGGGTCCCACATGCACCGCTGCTAGCTATGTGGGCCCACATGTGTCATCAGGGTCAACTTAAGCCCAATCTTAGTCAAACTGGATCCACAGATGCCATAGGGTCCCACATGCACCGCTGCTAGCTATGTGGGCCCGCATGTGTCATCAGGGTCAACTTAAGCCCAATCTTAGTCAAACTAGACCCACAAATGCCATAGGGTCCCACATGCACCGCTGCTAGCTATGTGGGCCCACATGTGTCATCAGGGTCAACTTAAGCCCAATCTTAGTCAAACTGGACCCACATATGCTATTGGGCCCACTTGCACCAATGCTTGTGTATGTGGACCCACGTGAGTCATGGTACATTCTATGTGGAAGCTCATATGCGGGATTGTTATTTTGATGAGAATGAAATGTTTCAAGTTTAAAAAAATTCGTGTCAACTAGTTCACGTAAAATTTATCAGTGTGTAGGTTTTCAATTTTTATGAGATATTTTGAATTAGTTATGCACTGTACAAGCTTAGGTCAAACTTGAGTTGAAAGTTGTAGGAAAGCCGTGGGTTCAATTTTTGAAATTAAGTTGCAGCCACGACCAGAGGATTGGTGAAAGCCCCGTGCGTTCAATTGTTAAAAGTTTGCAGCCACGACCGGACCGCACCACACCTACACGCGTCGCATCATAACAAAACTGATCTCACTGCTGCACCGCAATAACCGCATCGCATGCACCACACCTAAACACGTCGCACCGTAACAAATTAAAACTTACCCCACTGCACCGCAATAACCGCATCGCACCACTCCTAAACGCGTCGCACCATAACAAAACTGACCGCACTGCATCGCACTAACCGCATCGTACCGTAACGGGTCGACTACATCGATGTACGGGCCCTCCGCCTCGACTCCACCGCCGCTGTAACACCACAATAACCGCAACGCGTCCGCTTCTCGTCTGTTCTTCTTCCTCTCGCGTCTTCCTCCTCCACACGACGGGGAACTCAGCATCCATGGATCCCTATGGAGACATCCTCGATGACGGGAAAACCACGGTTGACATCAAGCCCATCTGTGCCTATGGCACGAAGATTATGGAGGTGGTGTACACCAACGATGTGAACTACTTGAATCACATGCTGGAGAAGTTCGAGCAATTGCTCGAGAAAGAGACTTACAAGTTCCTCGGACTCGACCTCGAGTACACAAGGAATAGGCGGGACGAAGCTCCGTCACAAAAGCTCGCCGTCGTCCAGATCGCCCTGAAGGAGACTGTCCTCGTGTTCCACTACTGCAGGTAATATACGTACTAAGGATGGGCATTTCTATTTCAGGCCTCCTTTGATTCAAAGGATTTCCTATGGGTTTGTACAGGATTCAATCCCTATGTTTTTTTTCCATCAGCACATGTTTGATTCATAGGATTGTACCGCATTTAACGTTTTCACATCAGGCCTCCTTTGATGCAGGGCTTGTTTGATTCAAAGGAATCTCATATGAATTTTGGAGGATTTTGATCCTTAGAAATTTTTCCTATGTGCATTGTTTAATTCCTATAGGTTTAAGTCCTTGTGGATTTTGTTAGATCAAGTATTATGCATGATCTATGGGCGTTGTTCGTGGCCTAATAGCACGGTTTCGCAATTTCCTTGTTCAACGTTGTCATCAAATAATTGTACACCATCCAAATTATTGTCATGTCTTAGTTTGCATATATACTGCAGGAGAAGGGAGCCTTGTCCGAAACTGGTTATGTGCATATTTTTATTTTCCATTTGAGATCATGTATAATTAGCCAATGCAAAGACATTGCTTGCACTTGTTTATTTCAAATACTTAGACATGTTAGTTCAAGTATTATGCATGATCTGTGGGTGTTGTACATGGCCTAATGGTACGGTTATGCAATTACCTTGTTTAACATTATCATCAAATAATTGTACATCATCCAAATTATTTTCATGACTTAATTTGCGTTTATCTTGCAGAGAAGGGAGCCTTGTCCAAATGGCGGCGAGTTCCTTCAGAAAAGGGATCACTTTCGCTAGCGTGGACATCAGGAGTGATAAAGAGAAGCTTGCACATGAGGATATCACCATTCCAGAACAGTACCACATCGACATCCAAGACATGTTTAAGACCGAAGAACGGTTCCATTGGAATCAGCCGTATGACAGGGACGGGATGTTATCTCTAGCAGTGATCATCATTGACAGAGATCTCGGGAATTGCAAGGCACTCCCAGCCGATGGCCACGAAGTATGGGAGAACAAGCCACTTTCCGCGATGAACCTAGAGTATGCAGCAAGAGACGGGTATGTTGCCTACGAGCTGTATCGTAGGCTCATTACCTTAAGGGACGGGCTAGACCGGGGGACTCGCAAGGCTGCAATTAATGCAGCAGAAAAGGTGGCATCAGCTAAGGCCGAGGAGGCAGAAGCGAGCGGCAAAGCTTCTGAGGCGGCAGCTGCTGCAGACCAGAGTGATGCAGATGACGAGCAGGATGATGCAACGCAGCAGGCTGAAAGGGAACATGCGACAGCGATCTGGGAAGAGCAGCAGGCGGTCTGGGGAGCGGAAGAGGCGGATGGAGAGGTGGTGCATGTCGCCAAACGCTCACGGGAAGCGGGCGAAGATGACCAGGACGGCGAGCAGAATGACACCACTGGCTGGGGCAACACCACCACCGCTGGCTAGGGTGACACCACCACCACTGCCTGGGGTGACAAAGCCACCGACCCCACTGCCTCCAACGCCACCGGCTGGAATTAATGCACGTTACTAGACTATAGCCAATTATATTCGTGATGTTGTATGTTGTTTATGTAGTACAAATCGTGGTACTTTGTTGTTGTTGTTTACTTTCTAAGTTGAACTACTTTAGTATGCTTGATTCTTAAAGTACCGTGAGCTAGCAAACATATCTATGTAATGTTATATGTGTGTTCAGTTGTGTTTGTGCACTGGCTATACTAGTTCAAAGGAATATGATTGTCAACAGATATAAACTTGCCTTAATGAAAGTCTAGAATTGTAAACGCAAGCGTTACAAAGTTATTTTAAGCTAGTGTTATTGGACCCACATTTGTCATCGGGATCAACTTTTGCCCAATCTCAGTCAAACTGAAACCACATATGCCATTAGGTCCCACATGCACCATTGCTAGTGTAAGTGGGCCCACATGTCATCGGGTCAACTTTTGCACAATTTCAGTCAAACTTTTGCCCAAACTCACTCGGACTATAACCACAGATGTTACCATGACTCGCATGCACCGATGCTAGTGTAACTGGACCCACATGTGTCATCAGGGTCAAATTTTGCCCAAACTCAGCCAAACAGGAACCACATATGCCATTGGGTCTCACATGCACCAATGCTAGTATAAGTGGCTTTGTTTCAAATTTTACTATGTAATATGCACTATGCACTGTCAAACCTGTTATAAGTGAGTTGATCAGAGCATTCATCTGTAAAACTGTAAAATATTTGTAAATTATTGATATATATACCAATATGTACTACTCTTTTAAAAAAATCATTATTTAGCAAACCCGCTAAATGGGCATAGCGCGCTATAGCTCCGCTATAGCTTTTGATAGCTTTTAAAATCTGCGCTGCTAAATCAAATAGCCCGCTATTTTAAACATTGATAAGTGGGTCCCGCATGCACCAATGTTAGTATAAGTGGGTCTAACATGCACCAATGTTAGTACAAATAATAGTTTACCTAATTGGGGGAAAAATCTATCCCTGCAGATATCCTAGCCCCTTCTCGTACTTTCCCCAAACTGCTCCTCTCCATCCGCATCTCCGCATCGCCGCCGCATCTCTGCACCGCCATGGCCGTCCGTATCGCCTCCGTCAGGATCGTCCAGCCACCGATGACCATATTCTGCAACCCCGCCACCGCGCTTCTCCACAGCCACGCCACCGCACATCTCCGCAACGCATCCGCCGCCCGTAACGATGTGCACGTCCGCATCGACTCCGGCCACACCACCGCGACGCCGGCCCGTCGGCGTTGACCGCATCTCCGCAACCTTGCTCCGTGCTGAAGGTGAGCCCAATCATGTTGGATTTACTTGTGCTGCCCACTGAAATCATGTCTGCATTGTTTGTCCAGTAGGGTTTTCCACGAGCTATGTGCTGAAGCTAGATTTCCCATGAAAATACACTAGTGTACCTACTAGAATAATTCCTTCACATTACAATCCCACGAATCAAACACTACTGGAAGGAAACATTGCATAAGGTCTGTACTCTACAATGCATGTGTAGGAAAATATATTAGGGCTCGTTTGGCTCCTATGCATTCATTTCATTTGGTTGAAATGAAATGAAATGAAATACCAATGTCACTTCATTTGGATGGAATTTAAATTCCTTAATGAATTTTTATGTTTGGCTGCCACCTGGAATTCTGAAATGAAATGATTTACAACTTCTGTTTGGCTGCCATTTTAAGCCAATTGTGAAATCAACAACACATTTGGCTTCAAAATTCAATTACATAATGTAAATAAAATATGATATTTTCAAAATAAAAATCAACTACAACATGAATAAAGATCAATGTATCCACAAATACACTTGTCTGCTCATTATATCAACACAGCTTGATCAATGATGTTGTCATTGTTAGCGTTCTCGTCCGCCATTTCCGCACGGCTTTCAGCTGCAGTCCTAGCTCCCGCTCAGTAGCTCGATCCCTTGAGTAAAGTGTGCTAATTATATCCCAATACTTGATAACCTTTTACTTATAGGAAGTTGTATCGTTGTGTGCCTGCAAATAAGATAAACTAGAACATGTTAGAACATGTGCCACTTCTTCAAAATCTTAGCCAAGGGTGAGCAACAGATAACAATTGTGAATAAATGTTTTCCTAATAGGTAGGAATACACTATAGCTATAACTTAGCACATCAGGCATGAAAAAGTAAATCTAATGTATAATACTGACAAGCCAGAGATTCAAAGTGAAGTTTGGTGGTGGTCCATTTCCTTGGTGCACAATAATGCATCATTCTGCCATGACCAAGATGACCAGATCACATTCATTCTCTCCATCAAACATAACAAGTTTAGCTAGCTACATCTTGATATGAAAAATGGAACTTGTTTGGACACACACATATATAGATGATAAATTAGTTAGGCATGACATGTCTTAAGAAATTGTCGATGCCAGAATTATGGATGGATGTTCATGTGTAGAAAATACCACTTGGCTGTTTTCCTTGTTGCATGGAAACAACTCGCAGTAAGAAAGGTCTAGAGCATGAATGACAATGAACCAGAAGCACATGCCTAGAAAGTACAACCACATGATGCATAGAGGGACAATTTTGGGGTCGGCTGTACCACATGCAACCACAACATCGGAAATGGAAGAACCTACACTAACTTGCCATCTCTAATGTGCTAAATCGCTAAAGCATTATATTCTGGTGACTAAAACAGAACATAATTACTAGCTATGATCTGTTTCTATAAGAAATAGGCCTAAACTTCCTAGTCTCCCAAAAAAGATCGGCCATCTAGCTACTATATATGGCAAGAACTAATGTAGTACTTATGATGTTTCTAAAATCCAACACAGCAAAGGTAGTTCTTAGAGAACTTATATCTGATAGAATAGGAGTCTGGAGCTTTCCTATGCTATGACTACTGCTTGTAGCATTGAAATAACTTGCAAGTATTTGCAGAAACAATATTTGTATTGTTGTGATGAAATACGTTCTTTGTGACGTAATACCGATAATGTGTTTCCTACACTTTTACCATTTGTTAATGTGTGCTAAATTTGTATGCGCAGCCCATTCTTTAACATGGCAGGAGCATCTTCGCAGAAGCGTGATCTTGGACCACTCATCGCCCAAAGATGCCGGCTTACTAAGAGTGAGCAAGAGCATCTGCTGGAACTTCAATCGAACATGGGCAAAATTGTCGGGTTGCCATTCATAACCCGCTTGACCAAAATGAATCTTAAGATGTACCACATGGTACATTCATATAACTTTCTTTTAATTCTTTTTGTTGCCATGCGTGTATGCAATTTGTCTATTTGGTTTATGACATCGACTTACTAACTTATATATCTTGTTTTGTATTGATCAGAAATTGCCTAAGAAGGTTGTTAATGCTCTACAAATCTGTGAGGGAGGCTCAACTGGAGTGTGTCTTCCTAAAGAGGAGATCACCCCCATCGACTTCAAGATAGAAAAGGATGCTAGCCACTTCTTCGATCTAGATGGGTGGAAGTCTTTCGTACAGAGCACAGATCTAGAAGAGGGACAAGTTGTTCTCATATACTCAAAGAAAGTGCATTCAGAAGGGTGGCGTAACCGAGAGGGTTTCGTCTTCATATTTAGAAGAATAAATGATTTGTCGCCTACACCGGTGTCCATGCTTAGGGGTGCCAAGGCGACGACGGGCAGGGGACATGAAGGATAGACGCGTACGCGGCCAACGCGCGTTGTCAAGAAGAGGCGCCGTCGTACGGGCAGGGGCAGCGGCAAGGGCAGGGCCACTTCTCTGTCGCCATCGCCATCACCGTCGCCGTCGCCGTCGCCATCGCTGTCACCTTCGCCGTCGCTGTCACCGTCTCTACCACCTCATTTGTCGTTGTATCCTAACCCCGACTTTATGTTCATCCGTATCCTTCACGGGGACAAGTGGGACAAGCTCTCCCTCTGCCATGCTTTCAAAGATTACATCAGTGGCGACCATCCCAACACTGTACGCGTCCGGGAGCGTAACAGCAGGCTGACCTTCGATGTGGAGATGTATTTTGATCATCGAGACGGCCGCTTGTACCACCGCAGGGGCTAGCCCAAGTTCGTCAAGTGCTACACTATTTCGCTAGGCAACATCCTGGCGTTCGACTACTATGCTGGCAACAGGGAGCTGGTCGTCACAATCTACGGTGGTAGGCTCTCCCACCGGGAGTACGCCACCAGCAGCGACGATGACAGCGACGATGATGGCAGTGGCGGTGACAGGGACACGCAGACCATGCCCGTCAAGGAGGAGATGTCAGAGGGCTAGTACAGACGTCCAGACCGTGTCCTGACCCTATCAGATTTCCATGTCTGCATCTTCCTAGACTAGGAAGAGGATCTAGGATTAAACTTACCCTGATGCACTCTATTTAAGTTTTCCTGATACACTATGCTTAAGTCTAATATGTAAGACTAAAAATGCTTTTCTACCCTGTTGCATGTGCATCAGGGTGTGACCAAGCAGATCCGCCCCTGTTTCTAGTTGCCAAACTATTTGCTGAGTTTCTGGGTGTAAAGTCTAATGAGATCACCTACCTTTTGGTGGATGTTAGAAAATTTTGCTGGCTACATATCTAATATGTGAAATAATTCTGCTCTTCTGTTTGTTTTTCGAATCAATGAGGTTTACTTGTTTAAGTGATATTGTGCTTCAGCTTTCAAGTTGGAGTTGTGGAATGAAGGAAACTAATGGTATTGTTTGCTCAAGAATCCAAGCTGTTGCGTGAATGAACATATTTTGTTTTCCTTTTCATATATAAACAAATGACTTATTCAAATAATTTAATATGGTTCATGGCCAAATAAATTTATAGTACAATGAATTAGAGATAATCCCAGCTTGTAAACCATATTACAAATTCCGCACGGGAGGTCTAAGTAGTGGCAAAACCTAAACTGTTACATGTGTTACCATTTATTTAATTACAATATGTAATTAGAGATAATCCCCGCTTGTAAACCCCCCGTTCCGTTCCCTCTGTTTTTTCCAATCAAATTTACAATGAATGGTTTTCGTTCTCTCCACTTGTGTACCGAAAAATTCCGTTCCCACCTCTTTTGTTTTCCACCCGCCCGCCCATTTTGGCGCTAACAATTTGTCGCCACCATGACACTTTAAAAACGGCGTGCCCCCACCTCCCGCATACCCATCCCCTAATTCCATTCCTTGTTCACCGCCCACCTAGAACCCCATCGCCACTTTCCTTGACCCCAGATCCTTCAAGAAAGGCGTTGGTTGCCAGTGGATTTCCCCTCTCCGGCGGGCGACATGTCCGGCAGTCTTCAAAGCGGCACACCACGCCGAAATGTGCTACCACCGACACTGAAGCAAAAGCGTAAATGCCCAGGTCATTTTTCTGCCGCTCTAGGTCTATGCCTCTTTCTAGATCAGTCAAGCATGAGTTCTAGTAGATCAACATGTGTAGATCATTGTTCAAGATGCTGCAGCTTATGTGCAAGATCTAGGTTTTAGATCATAGACATGGTTTGAGATGCCTAGCACGTGTTGAACGTCACACCCTATGATCCGAATCCTTCGACAATGTGCTTGTCTTGGGTTTTAATTTCATAGATCATGGTTCCAGATGCCATGAATGTGTTGAGCATGACACCCTATGATCCGATATTATAACTATGTGTTAGATTTAGGTTTCTGTTCCTACATAATGGTTCAGGTAATAGGGCACAACTTGTTGGATAAACCCTGCTGCTTGGCGTCTTAACTGACGCAGCTGAACAACTTGATACCTAATACACTGAACCTGACACTTAACTAAACTTGTTGACAGTAGGGTTTAAATAGTTAACTGAATGACGATACGAGATTTGGAGGCAATAGAATAATGTTTTGTGAGCATGTTAATTTTACAGTATGGATCACATAATTTTTGCTTTAATGATCTTGTCTACTCTGTTTGTACTAATGAGTATGATCATGACTTGCCTTTGCTTGATTGTTTTCAGTTACTCAAGTCAAAACAGCAGATGCATATCAAAATGTTAGGAAACAAGTGATGGAGGAGAACGTGTCTCGTATGTCTGAAGCACTGAAGTAGAATGCTATTGAACATGGCAAGCCAATGGATGATTTCACGGCGATGGCGCGTGAATTTGTGTTTGGTACTGCTAAGAAACCGGTGGCAGTGACAACACGGAAAGAGGCACAGCCGCAGGAGAAGGATATCACCGAGGACCCTAATTATGAACCTGATCCTGCCGACGAGCCCACTGATGATGATGTGTTTGTTCCGGATGAAGAGGACCATGATGTTGTTAAATCTTCCTCTAAGGTGAAGAAATGCAGCATTCTCCTGCCTTCACATGTAGGATATGTACAGATTGCTTTAATATTTATGGCTTGATCTATTAAAATGCAGTGTAAGTTCTACAAAAGAAAAGAAGCGCTCAAAAACCTTTGTGCCTCCAAATGTTGTAACAAGGTCAGCAGCAAATGCAGAGACTCAAGATGATGGTGAAACAGAGACCCCTACCCAGAAAGCAGGGGAAGGGGGTACTAATGGAAATGAATCCTCGCCCATGCTAATTCAAACCTCTAGAGGCAGCAACTCACCTGAGGAGAATGTACTTGTCCGCAGCAAACGGGAAGGTATTGACAGCACGTCTTACAATTTATTCACTGGTTTAGTTGCAAAATTTTCAATTGAAGTCTTGACTCGCTTTGTCACTGGTTTCAGCTTGCAATTGTAGACACGGTGCTCTAAAGGAAAAGCGTAATGTACAAACCTACTATGGGGCATGGGGTACACGAGTGGTCTAGAAGGAATGGAGGGCTAAGATGCGATCAACTTCACTCTGGCATGAGGAGACCCAGATCCGTGCAAGCAGCAAAACCGAGTTCAGAGTGTGGCATTCACATACGCAGAAGATGCCACCGCAACCCACCGAAGCAAGATGGTGACAAGGAAGGTCGTCTGAAAGATACTATTCCAGAAACCATTAAGTCTATAACTGTAAGTTCGTTAACCTCTTATTCATTTTCCATATAAAATGTCTCATTGGTGGATGATTTTTTAACAATTCTATCATTCGATGCTGATATGAATTTGTGTTCCATGTTATCTGAGGAAAATTTGCAATGGACAGGTGGTGACCTTGGCAAAGACATTTGCACCGACATTTTTAGAAGGTATTCGCCAACAACGTTGGAGGCTGAAAAAGTTCTATTGGAAAGATGTTAAAGATCTAACCCGCGAGCAAGCTTTATTGTTGAAACCAAAAGAGGTAGACGAGGAAAGCTGGGCAGAGCTTCTTGATATATGGCATGATAAGCACTACAAGGTACATGATTCCTGTTGTTTCAGCTACATCTATCGCAGACATACTACTGTACTGTGGAATACTAAATTCATGCATCTGTACATTGGCAATCTGCGAGAGTAACAAGAAGAACAGAGATGCTGTGACGAAGAAACACACCACTAGCTCAAGAAGCTTTGTTGCACATTACCATGCACTTGTGAGTATTCGAACTCTTCAGATGCAACACCTACTTCTTTTTGTGAACATGCCATACACACTTATAATTCATCGTGTCATAATTCTTGTAGAAATCTCAGAAGACCGAGGACGTCGATACCTCCCCGATTGCTTTCTTTAAAGAAATCCACACTAACAAGGATGGTATGATGTCCCAGAAATTAGCAGAAGCTTATGTAAGTAAATTATTTTATGTGCTACGCATTTCTCATTAGTTTGTCTAATTATTTGATTTCTTCTAACTCTAGACTTGCTATTTTTTTATCCTATTGTAGACTGAGATGGTGCTTCAGAAAATGGGACCACACCCAGAAGATTGGATTCCCAAAACTGATCTGGAGATTGTTGAAGAAGTCCTGAGAGACCAGAACAATTCAAGATCAATTACTTTCCTTTCCAGCATCGGAGTTTCATCTGCTTCCAAGAGGTCTAGCGTCTCAGCTGGGCGCATCCGTGATTTAGAAGAAAAGTTATCAAGTCAGGAGCAAGATTCGTTGAATGCAGCTGAAAGGGTTCAACACGAGATGGAGGAACGGATGCAAGAGCAGGAAAGGAGATTTGAAGAGATGAGAAAGAAGCAGGATGATGAACTTGAAGCAGTGAAAAAGTCCAGCGAAGCGAATCGTCTGGCATTTGAGAAGAGGCAGAAGGAAATGGATGGCATGCTTAGTTACCTGTTGAGGATGTCGCAGAACTCCCAGTCCCAGTCCCCGTGACTTGGGCCAAAAATCTCTGCGCGCTAATGGGCCGGGTGGGCCGAAACATTGTTTTTTATTCCTTTAGTCATTCGAGTTTGATACAGCAGTTTCAGTCTACCAGAATTTTAAAGTTTGCGTGTGATACAATTCATATTTATAAATTTTCTGCCATTTCAAATATTTGCTTCCATTTAATTTTGTTTCGTAATTTGCGTGGAATTTCAATTTTTAATCAAATTTGTCCGTGCAAAAAAATTGGTGACGGCGTCACATTCCTCCCGGCCCACAAGGCAGTTCCGAATGGGCCGGCCCAAAAAATGACACGTCATCATCGCGGGCCCCACATGCAGACGCCACGTCATCGCTGATTTCGACCCACCTGCCAGCTGCCATGTCATCTCCGCGGGCCCCACACGAAGGTGACACGTCATCACATTGGCCCCACCTGTCAGATGCCACGTCATCATGGTGGGACCCACCTGCCTGCTACCACGTCATCATCGTCGGACCCACCTGCCAGCTGCCACGTCAGCATCGTCGGACCCACCGCGGTACCGCCACGTCAAAGATCGTCGGACCACGCCACCGCCAAATGGTCACATCATCGTGGTGGGACCCACCTACCAGTTTCCACGTCAGCATTGCAGGTCCCACCTGCCAGAATCCTCGTGATGCCATAAATCTTCCATGACGGCATATTTCATCAACAAATATGCTAAACGGTGACAAATTTTCCTATTTTAGGTGACGTAGAAGGTCCGTCACGGATAACCTATCTTAGGTGACGCCGTAAGGACCGTCACCCAAGCTCAATCTTGCGTGACGAAAATTTGTATTACGTCACTATAAAAGAATCTGTGACGGAGCTTCCCTGGCTACCTTGGTGACGCCACGTTTTCGTCATGAGGGAGTACTTAGTGACGGAAATGGCATTTTCGGTGACGAAAGTGATTTGTCACAAAAACTCTTTTCTCTTGTAGTGAATTGTGGATGACCATGGCATTTGTTAACACATGCACTCCCAAAAATATGGAATTAAGGCCAAGCAAAAAGAAAGGAGTTGTGTCCTGAGTGGAATAGATGCATATGCTCATATTTGAATATAATGTGGGCATGCTAGTGTGTATGTTCCACTAGGTAAGTAGATAGCCATAATTATATTCAAACATGATCAAATACTCCAAACCAACCCATATGGAAGCTAGACAAGGAAAATACTCACGTAACATGCAAAGGTGGCCATGTGTCTCTCCACATATCAACATTGTGAAAACAACATGATGCATATATGGGAGCATGTGGAAGTAGAAGTGGATCCATCCCAACCCACATGAGCTAGAGGTAAACCCAATTAAAATGCCAAGCTCACATATAGTTGGATGGTAGAATTAAAGGGGGTGGGGACAATAAAAGGTGGTGGAGTTAAATAAAAGATATGCCCCCAACTCAACTTGGGCATCAAGCATTTATCAAGAACCAAATACAATATATCAAGAAGCAAATACATTTAATAGTGCATATGAGATAAGAACCAAAAGAAAAGGGTTTTATATGATGCTCAAATGCAATGAGGCATGATGACATTAGCATGATATAATTATGATGCAACAAATATATGTAGGAAGTTGCATTTTATTATTAGACCATGTAGCATTACAGATGTTAGACAGATGGGATGCTACAACTCTCCCCCACTAAAGAGGAATCTCGCCCCGAGATTCTAGGAAGAAGAAGAAGACACGAAGAGGGTAGGATACTTGGCACTGAGCTCATCCTCGTGTTCCCAAGTGGCTTCATCAATAGAATGGTGCGACCACTACACCTTGCAGAACTTGATGGACTTGTTGCGAGTCCTTCTTTCTGCGACTTCTAGGATTTTTGTGGGGTGTTCTTGATAAGACAGATCTTCTTGGAGATTGATGAGCTCATGGTCCACGGTCCTGCCGGGATCCTTGAAGCACTTCTTGAGTTGAGATATATGGAAAACATCATGGACCTTGAGTTTTTCAGGGAGCTCAAGAGCATAAGCGACTTCTCCTCTTCTTCCATGAACTTTGAAAGGACCGATGTATCTAGGAGCCAGCTTTCCTTTGATACCAAACCAGTGCGTGCCTCTCATGGGAGTGACACGAAGGTAAACGAGATCACCAGGGACATACTCCATGTCCGTGTGCTTTCTGTCATAGTTGCTCTTCTGGCGACTTTGAGCAACCTTCAGGTTTTCAAGAATGATGTGGACCTTCTCCTCCGCTTGAGTTACAATGTCAGGGCCAAACAATGTTCTTTCACCTGCGCCCGACCAACCAATCGGAGTTCTGCATTTGCGTCCATAGAGAACCTCAAATGGTGCCATCTTTAGACTCTTCTGGAAGCTATTGTTGTAAGAGAATTCAGCATAAGGAAGGCATTCTTCCCACTACATGCCGAAAGAGATGACGCAAGCACGGAGCATATCCTCTAGAATCTGATTGATCCTTTCAACTTTTCCTTGCGACTTAGAGTGGTAAGCTGTGCTGAAGTTCAACTTTGTTCCCAAAGCATTTTGGAAACTTCCCCAGAACTTGGAAGTGAAGATGCTTCCACGGTCTAAGCTGATCTCAAGAGGAACCCCATACAGAGAGACAATTCTGTTGATATAGAGCTCAGCCAACTAAATTGCAGAAATTGTTTCCTTGACGGGAAAGAAGTGCGCCACTTTAGAAAGCCTGTCAATGACAACAAAGATTACATTGTTGCCCTTTTGCGACCTTGGAAACCCAGTTATGAAGTCCATCTCTACTTTCTCCCATTTCCATTTCGGAGGCTTCAATGGCTGTAGAAGACCGGAAGGTTTCTGATGGACAACTTTAACTCTGCGGAAGACATCACACTTCAAGACATACTTGGCACAATATCGTTTCAACCCAGGCCACCAATATTGTGTTTTCAGATCCATGTACATCTTAGTGCTGCCAGGGTGGATAGAAAGAACAGAATCATGCGCCTCCTTGAGAACTTGCTCTCTTAAACCCGGGTAGTTCGGAACAAACATCCGGTGTTCAAAGAAAAGAGCGCCTTGGTCGTCGATGTGGAAGGACTCATACTTCGGAAGCTGAATGTTGGAGATGATCTTTTTGGTGTAAGGGTCACCAAGTTGAATGGAGCAAATTTTTTCTTCCAAGAGAAGTGTTGCAAGAAGATTCAGAAGATACCCTTGATCCACAATTTCAAGGCTGAGCTGGCGAAATTCCTCGCACAAGAGAGGCTGTTGTTCTTCCACCATGAGGTTGTTGACATAAGATTTTCGGCTTAGAGCATCGACCATGACATTAGCTTTGCCCGGAGTGTAGTTGATTGTCAGATCGAAATCATTAATTGCTTCAATCCACCTCCTCTAACAAAGGTTGAGATCTGGTTGTGTGAAGATATACTTCAGACTCTTGTGATCAGAAAAGATCTCACAACGGTTGCCAAGCAAGTAGTGCCTCCATACTTTCAAAGCAAAGACAACTGCTGCGAGTTCGAGGTCATGTGTAGGATAGTTGATCTCATGCGTCTTCAACTGTCGAGAGGCATAAGCAACAACTTGTTTTTCTGGCATAAGGACCGCACCCAATCCTTGCAAAGAGGCGTCACATAATATCTAGAAAGGCTTTGATGTATCTAGAGGAATCAAGACTGGAGTGGAAGTGAGCTTCTCTTTGAGTGTTTCAAAGCTAGCTTGACATGCAGGAGACCAAAGGTATTTCTTGCCTTTCTTGAGGAGACCGGTAAGAGGCTTTGCAATCTTCGAGAAATTCGGAACAAAGCGACGGCAGTAACTAGCCAAACCAAGGAAACTCCGGACTTCTTTGACATTTATGGGTGGAAGCCACTGAACAATTGTCCGAACAGTTTCTGGGTTGACGGCAATGCCCTTAGCAGAGATGACGTGACCAAGATAGGTGACTTCGGGAAGCCAAAATTCACACTTGGAGAACTTTGCATATAGGTGGTTCTCACGAAGCTTGTTTAGGACACACCGAAGGTGTTCTTCATGTTCTTCCTTTGACTTAGAATAGACTAGAATGTAATCCAGTTAGACCACGACGAACTTATCAAGATACTGCATGAAAACCGAGTTCATAAGCCTCGAGAAGGTGGCAGGTGCGTTTGTGAGACCGAAGGACATGACCGTGTACTCATACAGGCCATAGCGGGTGGTGAAAGCTATTTTGGGAACATCTTCCTTGCGAATCTTGATTTGATGATATCCACTTCTCAAGTCAAGCTTAGAGAATACCACAGCTCCAGCTAGCTGATCAAAGAGATCATTAATCCGTGGAAGGGGATATTTATTCTTGATGGTTTTAGCATTGAGAGCCCGATAGTCAACACAAAGTCTACAGTCTTGTCTCGCTTCTTCACAAAGATGGTTGGGCTACCCCAAGAAGAAGTACTGTGCTGAATGAAACCCAACTTCTCTTGTTCATCAAGCTAACGTTTGAGTTCAGCCAACTCAGCAGGACCCATTTTATAAGGCCGCTTGGAGATAGGAGCGGTACCAGGTTCAAGCTCAATCACAAACTCGACCTCTCGGTCAGGAGGCATACCTGGCAACTCTTCAGGAAAAACATCTGGGAACTCACTGACCACCGGAACACTCTAAATAGCATCCATAGCATCATCATTCAGAGCCGCCAAAGAGAAAAGCTGAATTGCAGGAGGCAGACTTGGAGAATAGACTATATGGCCTTCAGGAATTTTTAGAGAAACCGAGCGTTCAGCACAATCAATCACAGCTGCATTTGCTGTTAACCAATCCATGCCCAAGATAACATCAATGTTAGAATTGCCCAGAATGATTAAGGAAGCCAGAAACGAGGAACCACCAATCTCAATTTGATTGCCATGGCTGATTTTGGAAGATGCCATTGTTGCCCCAGGAGAAAGAACCATCAAGCGCTTAGGAAGCGCATCCATTGCTAACTCATTCTCATTTGCAAACTTGTGAGAAACAAAAGAATGCGATGCACCAGAATCGAACAAAACTCGTGCAGGAACTGAGTTAACAGGAAGTATACCCATCACAAGTCCAGGTGCATGCTCAGCTTGAGCGATGTTGACACAGTTGGCACGAGCAATAGTGGACCCGGGCTTGGTGTTGATGTTGAGAGACCGCGGTGGAGGTGCACGAACCATAGAAGAACTTGCTGCAGGTCTTGGAGGTGGTGGAGGAAGAGCTTTGTGGTTCATGGGACAACTCTAGTGTTGATGCCCAGTGTTCCCACAAGTGTAGCAAGCAAGTGGACGTGAGCACAGAGCTGTGGACTCCACCAGGCGCTCCAGGGTAGTTGTGGTTGTAGCCCCTAGGAGCCACGGTGAAGGAGTTTGGTGGCCTTGCCGCGTAGCTTGAAGGTCTTGGTGGAGCCGGGAGCAGCGGTGCGGTATTAGGAACCCACACGCGGCGCTTAGAAGGAGCTGTCATAGCTGAAGAGCTTGCTGTGTCACGGCTGTGTTTCTTGGACTCCTCAAACACTTGCCTACTTGCTTCCTCCTGTAGAGCTGTATGTTGGAGTTCTAGAAAAGACCCTGACCTTGCATGAGTGATTGCATACTTGATAGATGCATTGAGCCCTTGCCTGAACCTCTTTCGCTTCTTCTTGTCATCAGAGATCTCATCGCCACCATACCGAGAAAGATTCATGAAGTCTCTGATATAGGTATTAACATTATCATTGCCCTGCTTGAGGTTGAGAAACACTTCCTTCATCCTTTCCATGACAATTTCTGACAGGTATTGCTCTTTGAAAGCCCCAGTGAACTGCTCGCAAGTAGGCTGAAAACCAGAGTGGTTTGCCTTGAGGTAATTCTCCCACCACAGAGCTACGTCTCCCTTCAGAAGGTGAGTGGCACATTTTACCCATTCTTGCTCAGGAACATCAGTAGTCATCAGCAACCTTGACATCTCACGCAGCCAATCATCAGCGTCCAGTGGCTGATCAGACACCTCAAAGTGGCGTGGATTAAACTTCAGAAAGCTCTTGATGTCTCCTCGCTTGGGAGGTGGAGGTAGCGGAACAAACTCATTCCTCCTGACACTTTCTTTAAATCGCTGCTAGTTCTGCTGCATTGCTCCCAAGGCATTAGCAATACTTGCCAACGCAGCCCCCAGTTCAGGTGGTATGTCCTCCTCAGAACGGCGTGGTGGTGCCATCCTATGATTGATATAAAACTCAAGTTAGTACCATAATGGAGAATAATAATAATCCAAAATAGTACCAAAATGGAATTAGCCAAGATTAAAGGATACAAATTACTAAGATGATATTAAAATATCAACAAAGTTCAAAGCACCTAGAAGATAGTAAGCATATCACACACGACTGAACAAGGAGTGTGGTACATAAAGCTATCAAAGAAAAAAATTCCGCAAATTTCGGCATTAAAATACCACTATATGCGCAAACCACTTAACGAATCAAGATTAGTAACTCTACCAATTCAATATACAAGAGCGAATGATAAAAGTAGTGGTATGGTCGTGACTCCATCCCGCACTCAAATCATTACTCCGCACATGAATAAGTAAAACACATATCCCAACTCCCATCCTTCTTAAGATGAACCTAAAGATTAGCAACTATGGAAGCAAACACCCCAAACAAGACAGCGTCAGATAACAAAGAGTAAGACAGATCGCGTCGGTTTACAAAACCCTGTCGGTATGGAATGTACCAACAGTTGATAACCAAAAGGCAGATAGCAACAACAAGTTGGATGCGATAGATAGACAAGGAATTACACACACACACACTCACACAACCTATGGTACTACGGAACCTTGAACACGTGAATCCTATTTTGAATTTTAGAAGAGGGTTGAAAACGTTATACTTCCTTACCAGAAAAGGTTGGTGGGTGGGTAACAAGAAAAATGGAAGCAATCCTACTCTCGCGTTTTGTTTTTCCCTAGTATACATAGCTACCAAAATATTTGCTAGACTGACAACGACCATTTGGCTGAGACCCTAAAGGGCGGGATGGCTCTGATACCAATTGTAACAACCTCGGACCCTACGCTCTAAGTTCAAGCCTGGATGAACCAGAAGTGGTTAAAATAGTACAGCGGGGGCTCAGGGGCCACCCACGTGTAGACCCGTCGGCCGTCCTAACCACTTCCAAGAACATCGAGACAAGAGCGAGCGGCATAGGCAACAGGCGAAGAGATCAAATACATACACAAGTGAGTATGTATGCAAGCTACCTTACAATAGTTCTCAGAGCCATACCATCTAAAAGAAATAGAAATATTGCAACGCCATACTGCAAGATCCAAATATCCTAGATAGAGATAATAGTGTAGGATAGCTCCTCATACATCAAACATCAGAGTATCAAGCGGAAGCGGGAAACAAGATCCGAGTACGGACAAGAAGTAAATCGGCATAAGATGCCACATAAGTAAGCACATCCCGCCCACAGATCTCGCGGATCCCCAACCCTAGAATCTCTACACCGCGTGATCGTTGCCAACATCATCGTTCTCCTCCACCTAGTATCCATCTTGCGAATACACCTGTTCATCTGAATCAAACAATTTATCGTGTGAGACCCTAGGGGTACTCAGCAAGTCTTTATGCCTCTAAAGGGGACATAACCTAGGGTGACACAATTGCAGCAAAAGATAATACTAACAAGTCTATAGACACTCGCTAACCATCCGCCTAACCAAAGATAGACAGATGTCCGTTAATTAGAAACAACAGTTATAACAGTATAAAGTAACAGATCCCTCCTCCCTCTCGCTTACCAACGAGAAAGCGGACGAACAACCCATCCGTTGACAGTTTTATTAACCATTCCATGAGTATTGCACTATTTACTAGTCAGGTATTTAGTCAAATTAAAAACGATACTTTAGTTATACTTGTCTATGATCAAGAAACTATGCTCCAAGTCGTCCATAACCGCGGACACGGCTTTCAGAAAGATTTATCCTGCAGGGGTGCACAAATAGCAACACACACTCGATCAACCTTAGAAAAACCAACTCAAAACCCAACGACGCATTCACGACAAAGCGATCATAGGATTCATTAAATATTTCAGGGGGCTATCCCATTAAGCTACCCACAACAAAGTTGGCCGACTCCGAGACAGACCCAAGGTTTGCGTCAATGGTTGTAAACGACTGGGAACCCGAAAATGTGACTGGGCTTGTCGATACCGCAAAAACACTCAGCATCCAAAACAGTACAGGTGCTCCACACACAATCTTAATAAAACAGTAACATGGCATAAGTACGGGATAGTAAATAAAACCCCAAACTAGTTTGTGGCCCCAAGAAATAGAAATGAATCAAGCTCTGGCTCAGGGGGGTCCATAAGGCCTCCCGGATGTGGATAGTGCGAATAGTCAAGGAACAGGAATCAAGTACTCGGGGTCCTACGGGACACAAGTGAGCATGAAAAACCAAATAACAGATATTGCCCACCGGTGCCTCTTTCATTAGTTATCCCATACTACTCAGGTTAAGTTGTTTAGGTACCTCGTTATCCACCAGACTCTCACATACCCTACACATGCTATTCTACGACTCGCATGGCTCAAACAACTCTTGTAGTAATGGCTCATGGGATGGAGGAACAAGCTCGGTGGGGTTTAAAAGTAAAGGCTATGCAGTACTTGGGATTCAATTTAATGCAATCGCGACTCCATGATGCAAGAATAAGATAGAGGCAATAGGTATTATATGTATGCAAGCATGTGGTAGTGCTTGCCTGGCAGCTCAGTTGAAGCGAGAGACGGATCTGGGTAGTACTCCTAGGATTCCTAATATTTCCCCTGCTCGGCGTTTATTCGAAAGAAGAACCAAACAAACAAGGGCCAACATAAATAAGGTGCACAAGAATATAAATGAAATGCGATAAGCAAACAAGCATGCCATGATGAATGATGCACAAATTACATGGCAAGAAAGTAGCATGGAAAGGGTGAGGTGTGGGGACAAGAATAAATCATTTTATGAATTATTTGGTCAAGTTTTATTGCCATAAACAGTTATGATTTTTAATAATGACATGATGCATGCTTCAATTCATATCATGTAATGCATAGTTAGAACAGGCTCGTCGCGCTGATCGATTTCGACATATTATTTGTCAAATTTGGAGTTATAGAATTAAAGTTATTAATTAATTAAGAAAAGGGCATTTTATTGCAATTAAACAATTTTCGAAAAGTAAATTAGTCAAACATTATTTTGAATGGCATATTTGAAATCCTCACATTTTTTTGGTTCAAAAACATATATTATTTGTAAAAGTCAATAAAAAGTTATTTAGTTTCTGGATTTAAAATCATTTAAACAAATTCTGAAAATGATTTTTATTTAACAGAGAAGGACAACGACTTTTTCTACATAGAGAAAACTAGCCCGAGTCGCAGAGGCAATTAGGGCTTACTGCTGACAGCGCCAAAACCATACGGACGCAGATGGTGGGTTGCAGAATAAGGCAACTACTAACACGTTAGGTGATTTTTCACACAGCATCCATTCAGCCGCAGAGACTGACGGGTGGGGCCACGGCAGCCACAGGGCCACACGCGGGCGCGCCAGCGGGGGCCTGCCACGTGGGGGAGCCGGGGAGCGCGGGTTGAGAACCCCGGAACTGCGGGTGCTTTCCCATAAAAATAACACAGAGGCAGATAGGTGGGACCAGGGGGAGCGCGGGTTGAGGAAAACAAAAGGCAGGGGGGTATTCGCAAAAAGGCCGCATCTACTGTTTTTCTTCCATCTGCTTTCTCTGACAAAACTGATGTCGCAGACGGAAAATGAGGCGGCGGTGAACCCGCGACCTAGCGTGTCTTGACAGCAGGCGACCACTGGCTAGCAGGGGTTGTTGCTAAATGGCAGCTGATTAGGTAACCTCTTCGAGGCGAGGCGACGAACAACGACAATGGTGTGCACGAAGGCGCTCGACGGTTTGACCGGCGCGTATAGGAAACGGATCAGCAAGAGGAGGTGTCAGGGGGGGTCGTCGGCTCACCGCAGGGAGGTTGGTGGTGGTGGTCGGGCAGGAGCGCAGAGGATCGCCGGGGAAGCTAGAGATCGGCGGTTAGGCTTTTGCATCGGCGTCAATGACGTGCAACATGTACCAGCCGCCTCCTCCTCGCTGCTATGTACGGGGACGGTCCAGAGGGACTCCTTGGTCTTCCCCAACGCCTCAACGCCATACCCGCCTCCTAGCTACGGTGATGGAGACCCGAGGCTGACGGTGGGGTGGAGATGGTCGAGGAGAAAAACAGCGGCAGGTGAGGGGAAGGAGAAGTGGTTGGGCAGGGCCCTGGGTGGATCTGGGGGACGCCAGGCAAGGGAGAGGGGGAGATAAGGCCGAGGGTGTGGTGCACATGGGGTGGCTCGGGTGTAAAGGTGGCGATCACCTTTTCTCCTCCTCTTTCTGCTCACGTGGTAGACCGGCTCGGGAGGGGCTAGGGTGGCTACAGCTGGGGCTAGAGGGAATGGGCAGGTGTGGCTCGGGGTCTCCTTGGCAGTGAGAGAGTAGAACAGAGAGGGGGGGACTCGGCCAGGGGATGTCGAGCAAGGGCTCGGCCTAGGGTTTAGGTTAGAGGGGTGGTCTGCTAGGTAGGGGAATGGGGTTGGACCGAACCAGGCCACAAGGCTGGTGGCCACGGTTAGGAAGGGAAGGGTGGCTCGGCATGGAGCCTAGCTAGGAGGGAAAGGAGATAGGGTTAGGGTTTTGTCATGTGTAAAAGACAAAGGTAGGGAAAAAATGTGTAAAAACACATGCAACAAGCTAGATGGGCTAGGATAGAGTTGAACCAAACCAAGGAAAAGAAAAGAGTAAGAGGAAGATGTAGGGCTTCTTTTGCATGGTACAAGCAAGAACACATCCATGCATGCATGATGCATTAAGATGGTGGTGGAAGTTAGGTTTAGGGGATGGTTTCAAAAGATGAAGAGAGGGAGAGAAAAACTAAGTTGGGTAATGGGAGAAATACCCATGCCCCACTCAAACCGAATAAAACCAAAGAAAAAGAAAATAAGATGATCTTGCATGGTCCGTGCATAATTAGTAAATGCCATATTTATTATTGTGAAAACAATTGTGGATGACCATGGCATTTGTTAACACATGCACTCCCAAAAATATGGAATTAAGGCCAAGCAAAAATAAAGGAGTTGTGTCCTGAGTGGAATAGATGCATATGCTCATATTTGAATATAATGTGGGCATGCTAGTGTGTATGTTCCACTAGGTAAGTAGATAGCCATAATTATATTCAAACATGATCAAATACTCCAAACCAACCCATATGGAAGCTAGACAAGGAAAATATTCACGTAACATGCAAAGGTGGCCATGTGGCTCTCCACATATCAACATTGTGAAAACAACATGATGCATATGTGGGAGCATGTGGAAGTAGAAGTGGATCCATCCCAACCCACATGAGCTAGAGGTAAACCCAATTAAAATGCCAAGCTCACATATAGTTGGATGGTAGAATTAAAGGGGGTGGGGACAAGAAAAGGTGGTGGAGTTAAATAAAAGATATGCTCCCAACTCAACTTGGGCATCAAGCATTTATCAAGAACCAAATACAATATATCAAGAAGCAAATACATTTAATAGTGCATATGAGATAAGAACCAAAAGAAAAGGGTTTTATATGATGCTCAAATGCAATGAGGCATGATGACATGAGCATGATATAATTATGATGCAACAAATATATGTAGGAAGTAGCATTTTATTATTAGAACATGTAGCATTACAGATGTTAGACAGATGGGATGCTACAGGTTCTCACCTATGTTGCAAGGCAAGACATTGAGTAAGACTCAAAGTCCGGCTATGGCGAAAGAAATAGAGATAATGGATAAGATCCCCTATGCCTCAGCCATAGGCTCTATAATGTATGCCATGCTATGTACAAGACCGGATGTGGCACATGCTATTAGTTTGACTAGTAGGTACCAATCTGATCCAGGTTCAGAACACTGGATAGCGGTCAAGAATATCCTTAAGTACTTGAGAAGAACTAGGGATATGTTTCTTATATACGGAGGTGAAGAAGAGCTAGTCGCTAAGTGTTATGTCGATTTTAGCTTTGACACTGATCCAGATGACTCTAAGTCTTAATCCGGATATGTATTTCTCTTGAATGGAGCATCAGTTAGTTGGAGGAGTTCCAAACAACCTGTGGTGGATGGATCAACGACGGAGGCGGAATATGTTGCTGCTTCAGAAGCGGCACAGGAAGCGGTTTGGATGAAGGAGTTCATAACGGAACTAGGTGTGGTTCCTAGTGCATTGGACCCAATGGTGATCTATTGTGACAATAATAGAGCCATAGCCAACGCAAAGGAACCAAGGTCTCACAAGAATTCCAACATATTAAGCGCCGGTTTCACTCCATCCGCGAGCATGTCAAGGATGGAGATATAAAGATTTGTAAAGTGCACACGGACCTGAATGTAGCAGATCTGTTGACTAAAGTTCTCCCTAGGGCAAAACATGATCAACACCAGAACTCCATGGGTGTTAGATTTATCACTATGTAAACTAGATTATTGTCTCTAGTGCAAGTGGGAGACTGAAGGAAATATGCCCTGAGAGGTAATAATAAAGTTGTTATTATGTATTCCTTGTATATGATAGATGTTTATTTTGCATGCTATAATTGTATTGATAGAAAACGTCAATACATGTGTGTTTAATAAACAAAAAGGGTTCCTAGTTATGCCTCTCTTATAGACTAGCTTGTTGATTAACAAGATGATCAAGGTTTCCTAATCATGGACATTGGATGTTGTTAATAACAAGGTCACAGCATTTGTGAAATGATGTGATGAACATTCATCCGAAGTATAGCATTACGATCAAGTCATTATGTTTATATTTCTATAACATCATACGAAGTAGTCTTAGTCCTTAGACCATGAGATCATGTTAATTGCTAACACCGGAAGAGTATCTTGATAACATCAAACGTCACACCATAATAGGGTGACTATAAAGGTGTGTTCAGTGTTATGAAGGTGTTATGTTGAGGCTCATGGATCAAGAGTGGAATTTGTCAATCCCGATGACTGATAGATATACTCTGGGCCCTCTCGGTGATATCACATTAAGATAGCTTGCAAGCAAGTGATGTGATCACTAGAATGTTATATCACGGGAACAAGAAAAGAGTGCATGTCGGTAACAAGATCAAACTAGGTATTTGGATACCGATGATCGAATCTCGGACATGTATTATATCATGAGACAAAGGGATTAAATTACTAGCGTTAAAGGTTCTCACGATCACAGAAGTCATCGTTGAAAGTGCAGGAGTTAGTATGGATCTCCAGGTCCCGCTTTTGATTATTGATCTGAGAGGAGTCTCAATCATGTCTGCATTATTCGCGAACCGTAGGGTGACACACTTAAGGGTTTCCGGACACCATTTAGGAGCACATATGTTCCAGACAAAAGGTTTGCAAAGTGCAGGAAATGTTTTGATAGAAACAGGAATTGTTTCGATAGAAACCGGAATTGTTTCGGGTGAAATTGCAGAAAGTGGTTCTGCATGTGATATTGAAATGTTGCAAGGGGTTTTATGTGAATGTTTGTTAATTAAAGTAATTAAAAAAATTCTGAATAAAATAAATAAAAGAGTTTTATTAATTGAGAGTGGCATTAAATTTGGTGGAAATTTAATGCATGTGAGTGGACCTTCCACCACATGAATGAGGAAGAGGAGGGGCTCCCTCCTTGGCCGCCGGCCATGGTAGGGGAGGAGTCCCCACTCTCCTATAAAAGGCCCCCCTCTCCTTCCTCACAAAACACACCTCCTCGTGAAGGATCTCTCTCCCCCTCTAGATATTCTCCATGGTCTCGGATTAGCGAGATACATGTTCCCCGTGGCCTTGCATTTGGAAGGAGTTGCTGCTTCCACTGATTCGCTGGAGCGAGGAGGTGGAGGTTGTCCCAAGACGTGTGCGAGGACGGATGCCTTGATTTAAGCGCTTGGACTTCCACACGATCTTGAGATCGACAGCGTCACGACTGACAACCACGAGTTCCTACTCATTAACAAAACTCATTGTCTCAGAGGGTAAGTTCTCCATGGATGTATGTCCACCCGTTGCTCTATATCTAGTAGATAGATCTTGGCTTATAGTTCTCATCGTAGGAATTTTTTTGATTTATATGCTGCAGACCCAACACATAAGGATCCACCGGTGTCATTGCATGTCTGTTCTTATCATGAACCACACCCAATGTCATTGCATGTGTGTTCCTCTAGACAAACCACATCAGTCATTGCATGTCTGTTCTTTTCACGAACCACACCCAGTGTCATTGCATGTGTGTTCCTCTAGACAAACCACATAAGGATCCACCAGTGTCACTGCATGTCTGTTCTTTTCATGAACCACATAAGGATCCACCAGTGTCATTGGATGTTTGTTCTTCTCATGAACCACACCCAGTGTCATTGCATGTTAGTTCTTTTCATGAACCACACATGGATCCACCAGTGTCATTGCATGTCTGTTCTTCTCACAAACCACATAAGGATCCACTAGTGTCATTGCATGTTTGTTCTTTTCATGAACCACACCCAGTGTCATTGCATGTGTGTTCCTCTAGACAAACCACATAAATAATTGCATGTCTGTTCTTTTCATGTACCACACCCGGTGTCATTGCATGTCTGTTCCTCTAGATAAACCACATAAGGATCCACCGGTGTCACTGCATGTCTGTTCTTTTCATGAACCACATAAGGATCCACCAGTGTCATTGGATGTGTGTTCTTTTCATGAACCACACCTAGTGTCATTGCATGTCAGTTCTTTTCATGAACCACATAAGGATCCACCAGTGCCATTGCATGTCTGGTCTTCTCAAAAACCACATGAAGTGTCATTGCATGTCTGTTATTTTCATGAACCACACCAAGTGTACTTGCATGTGTGTTCCTCTAGACAAACCACATAAGTCATTGCATGTCTGTTCTTTTCATGAACCACACCCTGTGTCATTGCATGTCTGTTATTTTCATGAACCACACCAAGTGTACTAAACCTCTAGACATATAAGTCATTGCATGTCTGTTCTTTTCATCAACCACACCCTGTGTCATTGCACGTGTGTTCCTCTAGACAAACCACATAAGGATCCATCGGTGTCACTGCATGTTTGTTCTTTTCATGAACCACATAATGATCCACCAGTGTCATTGGATGTGTGTTCTTCTCATGAACCACACATGGATCCACCGGTGTCATTGCATGTCTGTTCTTTTCATGAATCACAGCTAGAGTCGTTGCATGTCTGTTACTTCCATAAACCACACATGGATCCACCGGTGTCATTGCATTTGTGTTCTTTTCATGAACCACACCTAGTGTCATTGCATGTCAGTTCTTTTCATGAACCACATAAGGATCCACCAGTGTCATTGGATGTGTGTTCTTCTCACAAACCATGTACAGTGTCATTGCATGTCTGTTCTTTTCATGAACCACACCTAGTGTCATTGCATGTGTGTTCCTCTAGACAATCCACATAAGGATCCATCGGTGTCACTGCATGTCTGTTCTTTTCATGAACCACATAATGATCCACCAGTGTCATTGGATGTGTGTTCTTCTCATGAACCACACATGGATCCACCGGTGTCATTGCATGTCTGTTCTTTTCATGAATCACAGCTAGAGTCGTTGCATGTCTGTTACTTCCATAAACCACACATGGATCCACCAGTGTCATTGCATTTGTGTTCTTTTCATGAACCACACCCAGTGTCATTGCATGTCAATTCTTTTCATGAACCACATAAGGATCCACCAGTGTCATTGGATGTGTGTTCTTCTCACAAACCACGTGCAGTGTCATTGCATGTCTGTTCTTTTCATGAACCACACCTAGCGTCATTGCATGTGTTTTCTTCTAGACAAACCACATAAGGATCCACCGGTGTCACTGCATGTCTGCTCTTTTCATGAACCACATAAGGATCCACCAGTGTCATTGGATGTGTGTTCTTTTCATGAACCACACCCAGTGTCATTGCATGTCAGTTCTTTTCATGAACCACATAAGGATCCACCAGTGCCATTGCATGTCTGTTCTTCTCACAAACCACATGAAGTGTCATTGCATATCTGGTATTTTCATGAACCACACCAAGTGTCCTTGCATGTGTGTTCCTCTAGACAAACCACATAAGTCATTGCATGTCTGTTCTTTTCATGAACCACACCCTGTGTCATTGCATGTGTGTTCCTCTAGACAAACCACATAAGGATCCATCGGTGTCACTGCATGTCTGTTCTTTTCATGAACCAAAATAATGATCCACCAGTGTCATTGGATGTGTGTTCTTCTCAGGAACCACACATGGATCCACCGGTGTCATTGCATGTCTGTTCTTTTCATTAATCACAGCTAGAGTCGTTGCATGTCTGTTACTTCCATAAACCACACATGGATCCACCGGTGTCATTGCATTTTTGTTCTTTTCATGAACCACACCCAGTGTCATTGCATGTCAGTTCTTTTCATGAACCAAATAAGGATCCACCAGTGTCATTGGATGTGTGTTCTTCTCACAAACCACGTGCAGTGTCATTGCATGTTTGTTCTTTTCATGAACCACACCTAGTGTTATTGCATGTGTGTTCCTCTAGATAAACCACATAAGGATCCACCAGTGTCATTGGATGTGTGTTCTTTTCATGAACCACACCCAGTGTCATTGCATGTCAGTCCTTTTCATGAACCACATAAGGATCCAGCAGTGCCATTGCATGTCTATTCTTCTCACAAACCACATGAAGTGTCATTGCATGTCTGTTATTTTCATGAACCACACCAAGTGTCCTTGCATGTGTGTTCCTCTAGACAAACCACATAAGTCATTGCATGTCTGTTCTTTTCATGAACCACACCCTGTGTCATTGCATGTGTGTTCCTCTAGACAAACCACATAAGGATCCACCGGTGTCACTGCATGTCTGTTCTTTTCATGAACCACATAAGGATCCACCAGTGTCATTGGATGTGTGTTCTTCTCATGAACCACACATGGATCCACCGGTGTCATTGCATGTCTGTTCTTTTCATGAATCATAGCTAGAGTCATTGCATGTCTGTTACTTCCATAAACCACACATGGATCCACCGGTGTCATTGGACGTGTGTTCTTTTCATGAACCACACCTAGTGTCATTGCATGTCAGTTCTTTTCATGAACCACATAAGGATCCACTAGTGTCATTGCATGTCTGTTCTTCTCACAAACCACATGCAGTGTCATTGCATGTTTGTTCTTTTCATGAACCACACCCAGTGTCATTGCATGTATGTTCCTCTAGACAAACGACATAAGGATCCACCGGTGTCACTACATGTCTGCTCTTTTCATGAACCACATAAGGATCCACCAGTGTCATTGGATGTGTACTATTTTCATGAACCACACCTAGTGTCATTGCATGTCAGTTGTTTTCATGAACCACATAAGGATCCACCAGTGTCATTGCATGTCTATTCTTCTCACAAACCACATGCAGTTTCATTGCATGTCTGTTCTATTCATGAACCACACCCAGTGTCATTGCATGTGTGTTCCTCTAGACAAACCACATAAGTCATTGCATGTCTGTTCTTTTCATGAACCACACCCTATGTCATTGCAAGTGTGTTCCTCTAGACAAACCACATAAGGATCCACCAGTGTCACTGCATGTCTATTCTTTTCATGAACCACATAAGGATCCACCAATGTGATTGGATGTGTGTTCTTCTCATGAACCACACATGGATCCACCGGTGTCATTGCATGTCTATTCTTTTCATGAATGACAGTTAGAGTCATTGCATATCTGTTACTTCCATAAACCACACATGGATCCACCGGTGTCATTGGATGTGTGTTCTTTTCATGAACCACACCCAGTGTCATTGCATGTTAGTTCTTTTCATGAACCACATAAGGATCCACCAGTGTCATTGCATGTCTGTTCTTCTCACAAACCACATGCAGTTTCATTGCATGTCTGTTCTTTTCATGAACCACACCTAGTGTCATTGCATGTGTGTTCCTCTAGACAAACCACATAAGTCATTGCATGTCTGTTCTTTTCATGAACCACACCCTGTGTCATTGCATGTGTGTTCCTCTAGACAAACCACATAAGGATCCACCGGTGTCACTGCATATCTATTCTTTTCATGAACCACATAAGGATCCACCAATGTCATTGGATGTGTGTTCTTCTCATGAACCACGCATGGATCCACCGGTGTCATTGCATGTCTGTTCTTTTAATGAATGATAGCTAGAGTCATTGCATGTCTGTTACTTCCATAAACCACACATGGATCCACCGGTGTCATTGGATGTGTGTTCTTTTCATGAAACACACCCAGTGTCATTGCATGTTAGTTCTTTTCATGAACCACATAAGGATCCACCAGTGTTATTGCATGTCTGTTCTTCTCACAAACCACATGTAGTGTCATTGCAAGTCTATTCTTTTCATGAACCACACCCAGTGTCATTGCATGTGTGTTCCTCTAGACAAACCACATAAGTCATTGCATGTCTGTTGTTTTCATGAACATAACCCGGTGTCATTGCATGTGCGTTCCTCTAGACAAACCACATAAGGATCCACTGGTGTCACTGCATGTCTGTTCTTTTCATGAACCACATAAGGATCCACCAGTGTCATTGGATGTCTGTTCTTCTCATGAACCACACCCAGTGTCATTGCATGTCCGTTCTTTTCATGAACCACAGATGGATCCACCAGTATCATTGCATGTCTGTTCTTCTCATAAACCACATAAGGATCCACCAGTGTCGTTGCATGTCTGTTCTTTTCATGAACGAGACCTAGTGTCATTGCATGTGTGTTCCTCTAGACAAACCACATAAGTAATTGCATGTGTGTTCTTTTCATGAACCACACCCGGTGTCATTGCATGTGTGTTCCTCTAGACAAACCACATAAGGATCCACCGGTGTCACTGCATGTTTGCTCTTTTCATGAACCACATAAGGATCCACCAGTGTCATTGGATGTGTTTTTTTCATGAACCACACCCAGTGTCATTGCATGTCAGTTCTTTTCATGAACCACATAAGGATCCACAAGTGTCATTGCATGTCTGTTCTTCCCACAAACCACATGAAGTGGCATTGCATGTCTATTCTTTTCATGAACCACACCCAGTGTCATTGCATGTGTGTTCCTCTAGACAAACCACATAAGTCATTGCATGTCTGTTCTTTTCATGAACCAGACCCGGTGTCATTGCATGTGTGTTCCTCTAGACAAACCACATAGGGATCTACCGGTGTCACTGCATGTCTGTTCTTTTCATGAACTACATAAGGATCCAGAAGTGTCATTGGATGTGTGTTCTTCTCATGAACCACACATGGATCCACCGGTGTCATTGCATGTCTATTATTTTCATGAATCATAGATAGAGTCATTGCATGTGTGAGCACCAAAAACCCAACTCTTCGACTTGCTGCTGTCCAACAAGAATTGGCTTCATGGCAAGCAAGAGAACAAGTTTGAATTATGAGTACATGAAAACGACTAAGGAAAAAGAACTTAATCGAGCCGACGTTTGTTTTTCGGACTAACCTTGTATTTACTTTCAAACTATTACGCTAAATTATTTTGAGCTAAGCCTAAAAGTTTCTGAGTATTGTTAAAACAATTTTTGAAGCTCGGATTCGTAAGTCGTAAAACCGAATCAAGGTAGACACAAACCGAGCCAGAAGATTGGACGAACAAGAAAACGAAACTCGGGAACTACGCCCAAGTTAATCCGGCATACATTTCCACCCGGCATACCAGGGATCTGATAAGTTTTCAAGTGTTTTTAATTAAGGAGCAGTAGGAGGAGGAAGTTCAGCGTCATCTTCGCCTTCTTCAATATCTGAGGGATCGTCCTCTCCATCCTCGTCCGAACTATCTTCGACATTCTCGACCTCTTCATCGCCAGTGGATTCCAAGAAGCTCAGACCCTCAGTCCATTCGTTAATGGGAGAATATTCAACAAGGCTATGGGCGCAAGCCTGGTGCCGAGCTACCCATTCCGGGTCATCGGTCCACTTGATCCGCAAGACACATCGCTGGAGGCTGAGATCGATCTTCTCATACCACGTGAGTATGTGGTGAAGAACGATCTCACCGCAAAGACGCCTATTGACTCCCTCCAAAGGTCAAGCTGAGTCTCGATCTCCATGACTTTCCAAAGAAGAAGTGAAACTCTCTTCGGAGCGCTCTCACCGGGCCAGAACGTGTTGAAGACTCGGACTGAAGCATCGAGGAGATCCTTGCCGTAGTTCTTGATGATTTCCACGCGAGATGATAGGCTGACCAATAGGTCCTCCATATCAAGGGGAATGCTCTCACCATCATAAGCGACGGGAATACCCCTCTCCCGGTGGAAGTTGGCAACAACAGCGCTCGCAATAGGAGTACCCTCTGGAAAGTGGCCCGAAAACAAGGCAAAGGAAGAAGTTGAAGAAAAGACATATGAAGTAACCTGGAGAAGTATGTCGGATAAGGGAAAGGAACTTATGTGAAATGTGGCTGTGGATCCAGGTCAATTCATTGATGCAATTATCGCATCTTTGGTGGAGCTGCACCGGCCAGCTCACGACTCAAGTTTGACGTCGGCCTCCTGGAGAAGATCATGGTCCTTGGCAATTTGGAGGTTGAGGCGCTCGCGTTCTTCGGTGAAGTCCTGGCCAACCTTTTCAAGCTTAGTTTGGTGATGCGCCTTCATCTTCTTCATTTCTGCCTTTAGCTTAGCAATCTTGTCGTTCTTGGTTCGGAGAAGGGCAAGCTCATCGTCTTTCTTTTTGAGCTCCCGATGTCCGCCTCGCTTGTTCGAGAAAATGCAGCATCATATCAGGCACGGGCACATTATCTTCAAGAGATGCTGAAATAGCGTGTTGACCCGGCAGTGCCGAGGTATGAATGTTTGCTGAGCCAAGAGGAAAAGAAGATGGAAAGCAAAGCAGAGTCGGACAAAAAGAACTTACCCTTGATCAGCTCCAGGTTCTTTCACATAATCATGTTCTCAGCCTCCACCCCAGCTACGGAAACCAAATAATGAGATTAGTTCGGCAGAAGGAGTTGAAGGAAAACGGAGAAGCACCACGGGAGAAACTTACCCCTTTTCTCATGCTCAGCGAGGTGTGCATTGTGCTTTGCGAGAAGCATCTTGTGAGTATCCAGAAGACACTGGAACTCAGCACTCCGGCGGTTGGTGGTCACCTGAAAAGAATACGAAAATTTAGCTTAAGCTTTGCACATATTCGAAGTGTACAGGATCAGGGCCAAGTGGAACTTAACCTGGCTCTAGGTGTGTGCATATTCGAAGTGTACAAGATCCGGGCAAAGTGGAACTAAACCCGGCTCTAGGTGTGTGCATATTTGAAGTGTACAAGATCTGGGCCAAGTGGAACTTAACCCAGCTCTAGGTGTGTGCATATTCAAAGTGTACAAGATCCGGGCCAAGTGGAACTTAACCCGGCTCTAGGTGTGTGCATATTCGAAGTGTACAAGATCCGGGCCAAGTGGAACTTAACCCGGCTCTAGGTGTGTGCATATTCGAAGTGTACAAGATCCAGGCCAAGTGGAACTTAACCCGGCTCTAGGTGTGTGCATATTCGAAGTTTACAAGATCCGGGCCAAGTGGAACTTAACCCGGCTCTAGGTGTGTGCATATTTGAAATTATGAAGGAGCTATGTTAGTTCTCTAAGGAGCATCCGGCCGAGTAACAAGTTACTCCCCCGGAGGGTCGGGGACTAATGGTTATATTGCTAGTGCATGATAAGGAAAAGGTGAAGTAACATACCTCCATCATCCGACCCGCAAGGTTAATCGCCTTAGAGGTCAGATTTATCAAATTCGGAAATTGGCGAATTTAACTCCGCCTTGTTCCAGTTATTCATAAACTCGATCAAGGTCGGAGGATATCGCTCCCCGCTGAGCATGTGGGGCGCAACCAAGCCCCTCGCATGTGCCTCTCTCCTCTCAACCTGAGCAAGGGCCGGACTAGTGTACAGAACAAGTTGTTGTGCACTAGTTGGCTCGGCAGGGGCGTCCTTAGGTGCTGGAGCCTTCTGGGCAAGCATGGACGCAAGGGTGCGCTGTCCAGACCCGGTGGACGCTGCCCTAGTGATGTCAGGGGTTTTCTTGCCTTTGGCTTGCTGAGAGGAGGAAGTGGTTGCGGCAGATTTCCCCTTAGGAGCTGCCTGGATACTTCCTCGCCGAGACTGAGAAGACTCGGACGAGGCGGAGGAGCTTGGCGCTGGTGCTCTTGTTGCTGGAGCCGGTGCTGCTGCTCATTTTCTTGCTGCCAGAGTTGGTGCTAGTGCCGGAATTGGTGCTGATGCTGGTGCTGGTGTTGGTGCTGGTACGGAGGTAGTCTTAGTAGTTGCTGGTTGCGGTGGAGCCGAAGTGGTGGATGCTGCTGCCTCGGCTGGATCCGTCTCCCCCGCTCCAAGGTCCCCCCCCCCTCTTGATGAGGCGGGCTGGAACCCAGAGCAGCCGCAGAACCCTCTAGAATAGGGCTCAGCGGGCGTGACTCGTCGTCACGAGGGGGAGAGGAGCTAGGATGGAGCGGCGAAGAGATGCTAGATCCACTCAGAGGGACCTCCACCACAGCCCTGTCAAATCAAATAATGTCAGAAGAGAAATTACAACAATGTAAGAAAGAACAAGTTACAGGAGAAAAAGAAATTTACGCGTCCGAGGTTTGGGGCTCCTTGGGTTTCCGAGCCCTTCGTGCCGGGGCCTTGCCTGCAGGCTTGGATGCAGTTTTGTCTTCAGACTTCTTTCGCCTTTTGGAGGGCTGAGAAGGTCCAGAGGAGGAACTTGATGCAGCTCCACGCTTCTTCTTCGGCCCTGCCCGAACAGGTTCCCCCGTGGCAAGGGGAGGGACTCGTGGATCTGCTCATCGGGGTTAGCTGATGCCGGAAAAGCATAAGAAAGGGGGACAACATCAACAGGTTCAATCACCTCGATATCCGAGTCATCTTCATCATCGGTCCAATCTCTAATAGAAGAGGGTTTACCGGTGGGTCGCTTCGTAGCGTCGGTCATCGGGAGGAACATCTCCTGGTCTGGCTCTTCCTTGTCCAGGGTCTCCTGGTCAGGCGCCCATTTAAGGGTCGGATCGGTACCGTCCTCGAGGGTCTACTGAAGGAATAGCTGAGGAAAAAAATGAGCAACGGAGTCAAAAATGGAACAATGACCGACATATAATTAACCCGGAATAAAATTTGCACCACAAAGCTTACCGGGGGAGGGAGCCTATCCCGGCAGAAATGCTCAATTCCCCACGTCCATTCAGTGGAGAAGTCCTTGTGGGTCATGAAGAGAGCCTTGACCCGGCGATAGATCTCCGAGTTGCTCAACTCGAAGGACGAGGTCCGGTTGGGGTCGCAGCCGAAGCTCATATGGCACACCTTGTGGGTGCGCCTCTAGAGGGGGAGATTTGGTTGCACACGAACGTGATCATAGCATCCTCGTTGCACAACCTGAGCTTCTTCAGCTCCGCAAACCTCTTGTTGACCTGGTTGGCCAGGGCTGTGGGCTTCATGGGGATAACGTCCCATGTTTCCGGGTTAGGTGGACCCGGAGCATAGGGAAGCAGCCGAATGAAGTCTTCAGTGCCCTCATTCCGGACATAAAAGAAAGTCCAGGCCCATCCTTTGCAGGACTCCAGCCCGGTGACTCGAGGGAAAACGGAAAACCTCCGGGGTCAGATGGATGCAGCTCCGAATTGAGTGAGCCGCTTGTCCTCCAGATCAAGTTGAATATTCGGAATGACATTACGACAAAGGCTGAAAAACCGGATCCATAGCTCCTTCGTGGGCCACAATCCGGCATAGCCCTCGATCATAGAGGCAAAAGCGGAAAGAGAGGTGATTGCATTGGCAGGAAGGTGGTGTGACTAGAGTTTGTACGTACTCAACCAGTCATGGAAGAAATCGCTGACCGGCAAACTGAACCCCCGCTGGAAGTGCGACAAGAACACAACATACTCACTCGGATTGGGTGAGGGGGCGAGTTCGGCGGAGGCAAGGCGCGCGATGACGCCGACGGGGATGCGTCTGGTCCGGTAGAGCCAGAACAAGTCATCTTTGCAGACCCATGACCCGGCCCACGCACCACGGTCCACGGTGGCGGAGTCCTCCTCCAGTTCTTGCTCAGCAACGACGAGCTCCTCCTCCGTCATCTGATAATCGCTACCCTCGCTGGCGCTAGCGGCGGCGAGGGGCAGAGGCCTAGATTGGCAGCGACCCGTGGTGGAGGAGGCGCGTAGCAGCAGCGACAACATAGAAATCTGGGGAAAAAATGCGGCGGCGGCGCTGCTTCTTGGGAGCAATGGCGGCGGCGCGGTCGCGAGGAAGACAAAGAAGAAGAGCAAAGGGCAGAGGGGCGCGGTGAGGGGAAAAGCCTAAGTGATGCGCCCCTCCCCTATTTAACCTCTCCCACGAGAAGAAAGTGGGATCGCATCCTGCGGGCAAGCCACACGCAATGGCCGTGTACCACCCACATCAACCAATCAACAAGGAGCCACACCGAAGGCCACAGAGTGGAGTTGGTCCCGTGACGTGACACGATGATGCGGTAAACGAGGAGGCAGGTGTGACATGATCCGCGCACAGTGATGACTGACAATTACTACGGCGGTTACTAGTGTTGGCCCTTAAAATGAGACAACATAATGATTAGCCTCCACGTGGGATGGCGTACGGGAGAAGGAAGCAAGACCGGATAGGACGGTGGTAACCCGGCCAGCAAGTGAAAACTTGGAATGTGCAGAGGGAAAGTAAGGCCATGAGGTCCGAGTTGAAGTGGTAACCCGGCCGGCAAGTGAAAACTTGGAATGTGCAAGGGGAACGTAAATCCGTATAACCCGAGACAAGGAGGTAATTCGGAAATAATGTCCAAAGGTCAAACATAATTGAACCTGATGTGGCCTTAGCGGCCGAGGCAGCTAAGACCGCACCAGCTTCGGGCACTAATGTTGGGGGGATACCCCCGGGTAGGGTCACGCCGGGGTATAAAGGCCAAGTTAGCCGAGGTTCGGCAAGGCCAAAGCGGATGCTGGCCGGGTCACCTCAAGGCAGGCCGAATCACGGGGTAACCCGGACCAAGGGGCGTTCGCCTAACTAAGTCTCAACTGACTTAAGTAGTAAGTTGGAAGTGAATGTTTAACTTGTATGCAGGAACAGGTGTGGCCGGATCAACTATGATCCGGGCACATCTAACTTCTAGGAGAAGGAAGGAATCTCGCTGGTCAAAAGAAGCCCCAGACGACCGCCGAGCGAAGGCATAAGGGCAGGACCACCGAGGCGTGGCCGACAAGGGTGACGATACCCATGTCGGCTGACGCGGGCGCCGCAGAGGCTCACGTAGCCTCTGCATGTGTGACGCGAGGGAAAAGTAACCCGGTCGGCTTACTACTTTGGGAGATGGCATATTCTAGGAATATACCTCCACGTATGCCCTAGATGGAGACCTAGCCCCCCTATATAATGAGGGCTAGGGCTTCTGTAGAGGGGGTCCGATTTGGCTAGTTTGGCTAGGGTTTTAAGGGTGATCTGTGAGCGAGAGTAAGAGAGCTCCATCTTCCTCCTCTCGCCAATACAGCTCTAGGAGCACTTGTAACCTTGGAGACAAAGCAAATATAAACTTCTGTGTGGAGAAGCACTTCACTATCCCTCCCTGGATTCCCCTAGCGTGTATTAGTCCCCACCTTTAGCCAATCCATGGCATCTGCCGTGACACCACCACGGGGCTTGGCGCCACTGGGCTAGCCAGCGCTAAGTGGGTGAAGATCCGGACGAGAAACCTCATCGGCACCAGCGAACGCATCGTCTCCGGGCTCGTTCAGCGCTTTGGAGCGCTGGACTTCGTCAGCGACAACGCTGGTTGCTTCGGCACGCGCCCACTTCCGCGCAACGGCCTCTTCGTCAAGTTGGGTGCGCACAAGGTCTATGTTGCTATGGACGTATCTTGCGTTCATCCGCGGCATGTCATTGAAGCGGGGGAACCACCCCTTAGCGTGGTTCACGGGGCGCGTATCGCTTGCTCCCCGGACCATGCGGAAGTGATGATGACTGCGCTGGGGGTAGGCGCAAGCAAGGATCCGGCACCAGATCCGGAGGTAACACCTAAGGTACCGAGGAAAGGTAGAGGTCCTCCATTAGAGAGGCCTGAGAATGTACTGAGAGAATCTATGGATAGCTAGGCAAACCCGGTAGCAGCGGTGGTAGATCCGGCTCAGGCACAGGCCGAACTAGAGGAAACTAGGCAGAAAATTCTGGAGGGAGCGAAAAAGATTGCTGCGGCTCAGCAGTCGTTGAACATGACGCTTCGTGAGTACGCAAAGGCAAACAAAGTTGATGCTGTAAAAGTGAAGGGAAGAAATCTCATGAGTGAAATGAACAAAGAAGGGGATACTCGGATTGAGGAATCTGAAAACTGTTTGTCCATGGGGCTACCGAAGTATAGTACCCCAGCGAAAAACCTCAGAGCAGCAGATGCAGCCGCATCCGAGCTAGAGGGTCTGACGGGTGAAGCCCGTCAGAGACAGCAAGATCGGGTCAATGAGTTGGTTCAGATTGCGAACAGGCAAAATGAGGAACTGCTTAGGGCAAACCCAGAAAGAGCTGGAGCCTCCAAGATCGTTCATTCGGCGTTGGGTAACCCGGAGAAATCCGCTGGAGCCGCATCGTCCCCTCATGGTGGTCAAAGGAGAGAGGAGGTAGTAACCTCGGCCAGGAGAAACAAGCAGATTGTTCCGTATGACCCGTCAAGGGCAGGAAAGGCAAAAGAGGTACAAAGAAACAACGATCGACGGAGTGTAAGCCAAGGTGAAGCTGGCCGAGGTAACCGTGACCAAGGCAATGCCGGTCAAGGAAACGCTGTTAATGGCAATGCTGGACAGCACGACTCTACAGGACAACCGCAGCAGCGGAATATGCCAAGGCAAGAGCAAAGCGTCGGCCGAGGTATGCAACAGAGAGATGCACCACGAGAGCGAGACTGGTACAACAATGGAGATTCAGAAATGGTAAATGCAGGATACCCAAGGTCGGACTATCATGTGATAGGGTCGAGATTGGGAAGCAGGGATTTGATGCCGGACGATGCCAGGTTGAAACTGGACCGACTGTATAGGTCGGAGCAGATTGAAAGTCAAGGTCCCCCGGGTCCTGCATGTTTTGGACCCCGGATCATGAAAGAGCCACCGGTACCTAATTTCCAGTTACCCAGAGGCACCAAGACGTATGATGGCAGCACTAAGCCGGAAGATTGGTTGATAAATTATGCAACGACTGTGAAAATTGCCACAGGCAACTTGAGGTGGGCTGTACGATATGTACCCCAGATGTTGGAGGGCCCGACAAGGGTATGGCTGAACAATTTTCCACCTGGAAGCATTAACTGCTGGATCGATTTTGAAGAGATGTTCATCAGCAATTTTTCAAGTATGTATCAGAGGCCGAATAGGCCACAGACACTAGCCATGTGCAAGCAAAGACCGAATGAGACGGATCGGGAGTTTTTAACCCGGTGGTGTACCGTCAGAAACTCATGTGAGGGCGTGATAGAATCACAGGCCATAGCATGGTTTGCACAGGGATGCAGATATGCAAGCGAACTGTGGCAAAAGTTACAAAGGAAGATGCCCACCACGTTGGCAGAGATGATCCAGATTGCTGATTCGTATGCTCTGGGAGATCCGACTCAACCTAGACTTGTGGTAAACGAGTCGAACGATGAGTACTACCAGAGAGATGGAGCCAGATCATCCCGGAGGAATGACTACAGAGGTAAAAGGAGGGATGATAGACCAGATCATCGATACGGTTAGCAGCAAGTTGTAGCTATGAATCAAGATCAGCCCGGAGCAGGGGGCAGTCAATGCCAGAAAACTGGAGGGCAATGGACTCCGAGAAACGATGGCAAGAAAACTTGGACGCCAGAACAAAAGAAACAGTGGCAAGAAAGGAAGGACCGTCTGAGGTACACCTATGAGTCGATGTTGGATCAGCCGTGTAAGTTTCACACGCCAAATCCGAATAACCCAGCGGGTCACACAACGAGGAAATGTGAGTGGATGCGTAAGATAGAACAAGGTGGTTCGGGGAATGCTCAGGCACCCCGGAATGATCAACCTCGGCAGGAGTTACCCCGGCAGCAATTGCTCTCCGGAGCAAACACGCAACAGCTAATGTTGCCTCCCCCTCCGTCGAGGTATGACAACAATGAGAGAAGGGATGTAGTGCATTGGGTGGAAAATCAGCACCAGCCAGATCAGAGGCACCCCAGAAATGAGGGAAGAGATGAGTATAGAGCATCACCAGAGCTATTGTGTGTTCACAACTGAGGAAACAGATAGAAAGAGCTTGCAGCACCGACATATGGAGGTCAATGCGATAATGCCTGCGGTGACGAGGTATATGCCTTGGTCGGACCAAGAAATCATTTGGAACATCAAGGATCATCCCAAGCTTATGCCGAGTCCTGGATCGTATGCGTTAGTGCTGGACCCGACATTCATTGGGCCTAACATCAATGTGAGATTCTCCAAGGTACTGATTGACAATGGCAGTAGCATTAACATCATGTATGCGGATACAATGCGCAAGTTGGGTATCTCGGAGAACATGCTCCAGGCTACAAGGACAACTTTCCATGGTATTGTACCAGGCATTTCTTGTGAGCCCATAGGCAAAGTCTGGGTTGCCGTATTGTTTGGCACGAGAGATAATTGCCGAACTGAGAATCTAGAGTTTGAGGTGGTGAACTTGGAAAGTGCGTATCACGCGTTACTCGGAAGGCCAGCATTGAACAAGTTCATGGCAAGCTTCCACATCAGTTATTTGAAGATGAAGTTGCCCGGGCCAAATGGAGTAATTACCATTGCAAGAGATTTCCGACGTTCCAGTGAGTGTGCCTCAGCCGGGTCTAACCTAGCCGAGTCACTCGTGATTGCGCAAGAGAAAAGAAAAATCCAAGAGGTGGCGGCATTAGCTCAGTCCGCGCAGCGGTATATGCCGGTGCTGAGCAACCCGCATGGTGGCATTTCGTTCCAAGCCACAAAGGATACTAAGAAAGTGCCTGTTGATGATATGTTCCCAGAGCGCACTGTAACAATTGGTGCCGGGTTGAATGATAAATAGGAAAGCGAGCTCGTCAACTTCCTCCGTGAGAATCAGGATATTTTTGCTTGGTCTACACAAGACTTGCAAGGTGTTCCGAGGGAGTTGGCCGAGCACTCTTTGAACGTAAGACCCGGAGCAAGGCCGGTGAAGCAACCTCTCCGCCGCTTCGTCGAGGATAGGAGAAAAGTCATTGGAGACGAGATAGCTCGGTTGCTAGTAGCAGGATTTATCATGGAAGTACTGTATCCGGATTGGCTCTCTAATCCGGTGCTGGTAGAAAAGAAGAAGGATGATCCGAACGTGGCAGTAGTTTGGCGTATGTGTATCGATTACACGAACCTTAACAAGGTGTGTCCAAAAGATCCATTTCCACTGCCAAGGATAGATCAGGTCATAGACTCAACCGCGGGATGTGAACTGTTGTCATTCATTGATGCCTATTCTAGTTTCCACCAAATACCTCTGAATCCGGATGATCAAATAAAGACCGCATTTATCACCCCGTACGGGGCTTATTGCTATCGCACCATGTCGTTTGGTTTACGTAATGCAGGTGCAACGTACCAAAGATGTATGCAAAAATGTTTGCACGACCAAATAGGTCAAAATGTACAAGTGTATGTGGATTATGTGGTTATCAAGAACAAGGAAAGCAAAACGCTCCTTGACGACATCAGGCAGACATTCGTGAACTTGAGAAGGTTCCGAATGAAGCTTAACCCGGAAAAATGTACCTTTGGTGTCCTGGCTGGAAAATTACTCGGATTTCTCGTCTCGAGCCGAGGTATCGAAGTTAATCGAACTAAGATCCGGGCCATTGAACGAATGGAGCTGCCGAAGTGTCTTAACGATGTCCAGAAGTTCACTGGGTGCCTAGCATCGTTGAGTCGGTTTGTATGTCGGTTGGGAGAAAAGGCATTGCCTCTCTACCAACTCATGAAAAAGTCGGATAAGTTTGTTTGGATGCCACAGGCCGATGAAGCCTTTGCCCACTTAAAAAAGATGTTAGCCACTGCACCAGTGTTAGCCTCTCCACTATCAAAGGAGCCAATGTTGCTCTACATAGCCGCAACTAACCAAGTTGTAAGTGTAGTGATTGTAGTAGAGCGCGATGAAGAGGGTAAGTCGGTGTAGAGGCCAGTGTATTACTTGAGCGAGGTATTATCTGCCTCAAAACAAAACTACCTGCACTTTCAAAAGGTGGCATATGGTGTCTATATGGCGGCAAAGAAGTTAAAGCATTACTTTGAGGAGCACCCCATCAAAGTAATATGTGAGGCTCCCATATCCGAGATAATGGGTAACAAGGATGCAAGTGGTCGAATCGCAAAATGGGCAATTGAGTTAGCTCCTTATGCGCCACAATATGACAGAAGAGAAGCAATCAAGTCTCAGGCGGTGGCGGACTTTTTTGTAGATTGGGCCGAGGTACAATACGAACCACCGCCACCAGATCCGAACTACTGGAGGATGCACTTTGACGGGTCAAAAACAAAAACTAGGCTAGGTGTCGGAGTTGTGCTTACCTCGCCAAAGAAGGACCAGCTGAAATATGTGCTCCAAATCCATTTCGCTGCATCGAATAATGTCGCAGAGTATGAAGCACTTGTGCATGGGCTCAAGGTAGCAAAAGAGATTGGGATACGTCGGATCATATGCTTTGGCGACTCGGAGTTGGTGGTACAGCAAGTATCAGGACTGTGGGATGCCCTTGATCCAAACATGGCGCTGTACAGATTTCATGTACAGAAGATATCTGGTTACTTTGAGGGGTGTGAATTTCACCATGTACCCCGGGTGGAAAATGAGGCTGCCGACATGCTATCAAAGCTCGGATCAACCCGACAGGCAATTCCACCGGGTGTAGCATTGGAACACCTCAGAAAACCATCTATCGTGCCGCCCCAGGAACCGACTCGATCTATGTCCCGGAAGATACAATCAGAGCTGAGCCCATGGACATTGACATGGGAGGTAGTGCACCCGGATCAAGGCGCGTAAACCCTGGGATCGGCAAACCCGGGGACTACCTCGCAGGACCCGGGGACTGCTCAGCGTGGTCCGGTTGAAGTTATGCCGGTGGATCAGATGGAAATTGATGAGGATGCGTTCCCTGCACGAGCAATACCAGCTTGGGCACTGCCTATATTTCAATTCCTGAAAGATGGAACATTACCCACCGAGGAGGTGTTAGCCAGGCAAACTCAGAGGAGAGCAAAAGCATACACGATTATCAATTCCGAGCTGTACAAACGGAGTGTAACCAATGTCCTCCAGCGATGCGTTGACCCGGAAGAAGGGCTTGACATCCTCCAAGATATACACCAAGGAGAGTGCAGGCATCATGCTTAATCCCGAGCTTTGGTGGCAAAAGCATTCCGGCATGGGTTCTACTGGCCAAGTGCCTTAGAACAAGCAAAAGATCTGGTGAGAAAATGCAATGGTTGTTAGAGGTACGCTACCAAGACACATATGCCAATGTCGGAACTCAAGACCATACCAATTACATGGCCATTTGTTGTATGGTGCCTGGATATGGTTGGTCCGTTTAAACCAGCAAGGGGAAACATGACTCACATTTTGGTCATGGTGGATAAATTTATGAAGTGGATCAAAGTAAAGCCTATTAGGAAATGTGATGGGGCTATGGCCGTAACATTTCTCAAAGATATAATCTTGAGGTACGGTTACCCACACAGTATCATAAATGACAATGGAACAAATTTTGCGGAAGGAGCATTTGCGCGTTTCTGCCGAGACAAGAAGATCCGACTTGACGTAGCCTCGGTAGCCCACCCCACATCGAACGGACAGGTGGAAAGATCCAACGGCTTAGTATTATCCGGGATAAAACCTCGGCTCATTGAGCCGCTGCAAAGATCAGCGGGGTGCTAGATAGAAGAACTACTAGCGGTACTATGGAGTTTAAGAACAACTCCGAATCGATCAACAAGCTATACGCCGTTTTTTCTGGTATATGGGGTTGTATTACCAAATGATAGAGCATGATTCGCCTAGGGTCACCCAATACACGTAAGCCACAGTGCAATAAGCCCGCAAAATGATGTTGATCTGCTGAAAGAAGCGAGAGAACGGCATTGTCCGATCCGCCATATATCAGCAAAATCTCGACGCTATCATAGCCGGAAAGTAAGCCCCAGTCTTTCGAAGGCGATCTGGTGCTCGTTGGTACAACATCGCCGCATGCATAAATTATCCCCCATGGGAAGGGCCGTTCATCGTGAGCAAAGCATTGCACAATGACTCTTATTATCTTATAGATGCAAAGCCACAGAAAAGAACAAGGCGGACAGTCCGGCGAAGAATCTAAGCGCCATGGAATGTAGCTCTACTTCCTTTCTACACTTAGCGAGAAGTGTATGTATCCGAGTCTTCTCATATGTCGGTATGTATGCCGCAATGAGCTTATGAATGAAATGTTGGCACCTCAAGCAAGAATCGGGACCGCCTTAATAATATTTGTTGTTTTTTATTTTTACGCCACCTGGAGTAAGTTGTTCTACTTAACTGGATCAAGAATGTGTGAGCACCAAAACCCAACTCTTCGACTTGTCAGCTGTCCAACAAGAATTGGCTTCATGGCAAGCAAGAGAACAAGTTTGGAATTGCGTAGCACATGAAAAACGACTAAGGAAAAAGAACTTAATCGAGCCGACGTTTGTTTTTCGGACTAACCTTGTATTTACTTTCAAACTATTACGCTAAATTATTTTGAGCTAAGCCTAAAAGTTTCTGAGTATTGTTAAAACAATTTTTGAAGCTCGGATTCGTAAGTCGTAAAACCGAATCAAGGTAGACACAAACCGAGCCAGAAGATTGGACGAACAAGAAAACGAAACTCGGGAACTATGCCCAAGTTAATCCGGCATACAAACTTGGTAGAAAAATATTACATAAGTACGACATACATTTCCACCTGGCATACCAGGGATCTGATAAGTTTTCAAGTGTTTTTAATTAAGGAGCAGTAGGAGGAGGAAGTTCAGCGTCATCTTCGCCTTCTTCAATATCTGAGGCATCGTCCTCTCCATCCTCGTACAAACTATCTTCGACATTCTCGACCTCTTCATCGCCAGCGGATTCCAGGAAGCTCAGACCCTTAGTCCATTCGTGAATGGGAGAATATTCAACAAGGCTATGGGCGCAAGCCTGGCGCCGAGCTACCCATTCCGGGTCATCGGTCCACTTGGATCCGGTGCGCACACGCATCTAGAGGCTGAGATCGATCTTCTCATACCACGTGAGTATGTGGTGAAGAACAGTCTCAGCTGCAGCACGTCTATTGGACTCCCTCCAAAGGTCAAGCTGAGTCTCGATCTCCGACAGCTTTCCAGCAAGAAGTGAAACTCTCTTCGGAGCGCTCTCACCGGGCCAGAACGTGTTGAAGACTCGGACTGAAGCGTCGAGGAGATCCTTGCCGTAGTTCTTGATGATCTCCACGCGAGATGATAGGCTGACCAATAGGTCCTCCATATCAAGGGGAATGCTCTCACCACCAGAAGCGACGGGAAAACCCCTCTCCCGGCAGAAGTTGGCAACAACAGCGCTCGCAATAGGAGTACCCTCTAGAAAGTGGCCCGAAAACAAGGCAAAGGAAGAAGTTGAAGAAAAGACATATGAAGTAACCTGGAGAAGTATGTCGGATAAGGGAAAGGAACTTACGTGAAATGTGGCTGTGGATCCAGGTCAATTCATTGATGCAATTATCACATCTTTGGTGGAGCTGCACCAGTTCAGCGTTCGCCGACTCAAGTTTGACGTCGGCCTCCTGGAGAAGATCATGGTCCTTGGCAATTTGGAGGTTGAGGCGCTCGCGTTCTTCGGTGAAGTCCTGGCCAGCCTTTTCAAGCTTAGTTTGGTGATGCGCCTTCATCTTCTTCATTTCTGCCTTTAGCTTAGCAATCTCGTCGTTCTTGGTTCGGAGAAGGGCAAGATCATCGTCTTTCTTTTTGAGCTCAGCCTGATGCTGCCCTGCTTGTTCGAGAAAATGCAGCATCATATCAGGCACGGGCACACTATCTTCAAGAGATGCTAAAATAGCGTGTTGACCCGGCAGTGCCGAGGTATGAATGTTTGCCGAGCCAAGAGGAAAAGAAGATGGAAAGCAAAGCAGAGTCGAACAAAAAGAACTTACCCTTGATCAGCTCCAGGTTCTTTCGCGTAATCATGTTCTCAGCCTCCACCCCAGCTACGGAAACCAAATAATGAGATTAGTTCGGCAGAAGGAGTTGAAGGAAAACGGAGAAGCGCCAAGGGAGAAACTTACCCCTTTTCTCATGCTCAGCGAGGTGTGCATTGTGCTTTGCTAGAAGCATCTTGTGAGTATCCAGAAGACACTGGAACTCAGCACTCCAGCGGTTGGTGGTCACCTGAAAAGAATACGAAAATTTAGCTTAAGCTTTGCACATATTCGAAGTGTACAGGATCCGGGCCAAGTGGAACTTAACCCGGCTCTCGGTGTGTGCATATTCGAAGTGTACAAGATCCGGGCAAAGTGGAACTAAACCCGGCTCTAGGTGTGTGCATATTTGAAGTGTACAAGATCCGGGCCAAGTGGAACTTAACCTGGCTCTAGGTGTGTGCATATTCAAAGTGTACAAGATCCGGGCCAAGTGGAACTTAACCCGGCTCTAGGTGTGTGCATATTCGAAGTGTACAAGATCCGGGCCAAGTGGAACTTAACCCGGCTCTAGGTGTGTGCATATTCGAGTGTACAAGATCCGCCAAGTGGAACTTAACCCGGCTCTAGGTGTGTGCATATTCGAAGTGTACAAGATCCGGGCCAAGTGGAACTTAACCCGGCTCTAGGTGTGTGCATATTCGAAGTGTACAAGATCCGGGCCAAGTGGAACTTAACCCGGCTCTAGGTGTGTGCATATTCGAAGTGTACAAGATCCGGGCCAAGTGGAACTTAACCCGGCTCTAGGTGTGTGCATATTTGAAATTATGAAGGAGCTATGTTAGTTCTCTAAGGAGCATCCGGCCGAGTAACAAGTTACTCCCCCGGAGGGTCGGGGTCTAATGGTTATATTGCTAGTGCATGCTAAGGAAAAGGTGAAGTAACGTACCTCCATCATCCGACCCGCAAGGTTAATCGCCTTAGAGGCTGTATTTATCTGGGCAGCAAATTCGGCAAGAACGAACTTCTCCGGGAGATCGTCGTTATAGACGAACTCCGCCTTGTTCCAATTATTCATAAACTCGATCAAGGTCGGAGGATATCGCTCCCCTCTGAGCATGTGTGGCGCAACCAAGCCCCTCGCATGTGCCTCTCTCCTCTCAACCTGAGCAAGGGCCGGACTGGTGTACAGAACAAGTTGTTGTGCACTAGTTGGCTCGGCAGGGGCGTCCTTAGGTGCTGGAGTCTTCTAGGCAAGCATGGACGCAAGGGTGCGCTGTCCAGACCCGGTGGACGCTGCCCTGGTGATGTCAGGGGTTTTCTTGCCTTTGGCTTGCTGAGAGGAGGAAGTGGTTGCGGCAGATTTCCCCTTAGGAGCTGCCTGGATACTTCCTCGCCGAGACTGAGAAGACTCAGACGAGGCGGAGGAGCTTGGTGCTGGTGCTCTTGTTGCTGGAGCCGGTGCTGCTGCTGATTTTCTTGCTGCCAGAGTGGGTGTAGTGCCGGAATTGGTGCTGATACTGGTGCTGGTGTTGGTGCTGGTACGGAGGTAGTCTTGGTAGTTACTGGTTGCGGTGGAGCCGAAGTGGTGGATGCCGCTGCCTCGGCTGGATCCGTCTCCCCGCCTGTGGTCGCCTCTCTGACGAGGCGGGCTGGAACCCGGAGCAGCCGCAGAACCCTCTAGAATAGGGCTCAGCGGGCGTGACTCGTCGTCACGAGGGGGAGAGGAGCTAGGATGGAGCGGCGAAGAGATGCTAGATCCACTCAGAGGGACCTCCACCGCAGCCCTGTCAAATCAAATAATGTCAGAAGAGAAATTACAACAATGTAAGAAAGAACAAGTTACAGGAGAAAAAGAAATTTACGCGTCCGAGGTTTGGGGCTCCTTGGGTTTCCGAGCCCTTCGTGCCGGGGCCTTGCCTGCAGGCTTGGAAGAAGTTTTGTCTCCCGACTTCTTTCGCCTTTTGGAGGGATGAGAAGGTCTAGAGGAGGAACTTGATGCAGCTCCACGCTTCTTCTTCGGCGCTGCCAGAACAGGTTCCCCCGTGGCAAGGGAAGGGTCCTCGTGGATCTGCCCACCGGGGTTAGCTGATGTCGGAAAAGCATAAGAAAGGGGGACAGCATCAACAGGTTCAATCACCTCGATATCTGAGTCATCTTCATCATCGGGCCAATCTCTAATAGAAGAGGGTTTACCGGTGGGTCGCCAGAAGGCCGGTCATCGGGAGGAACATCTCCTGGTCCGGCTCTTCCTTGTCCGGGGTCTCCTGGTCAGGCGCCCATTTAAGGGTCGGATCGGTACCGTCCTCGAGGGTCTACTGAAGGAATAGCTGAGGAAAAAAATGAGCAACGGAGTCAAAAATGGAACAATGACCGACATATAATTAACCCGGAATAAAATTTGCACCATGAAGCTTACCGGGGGAGGGAGCCTATCCCGGCAGAAATGCTCAATTCCCCACGTCCATTCAGTGGAGAAGTCCTTGTGGGTCATGAAGAGAGCCTTGACCCGGCGATAGATCTCCGAGTTGCTCAACTCGAAGGACGAGGTCCGGTTGGGGTCGCAGCCGAAGCTCATATGGCACACCTTGTGGGTGCGCCTCTGGAGGGGGGAGATTCGGTTAGACACGAACGTGATCATAGCATCCTCGTTGCGTAACCCGAGCTTCTTCAGCTCCGCAAACCTCTTGTTGACCTGGTTGGCCAAGGCTGTGGGCTTCTTGGGGATAACGTCTCACGTTTCCGGGTTAGGTGGACCTGGAGCATAGGGAAGCAGCTGGATCAAGTCTTCAGTGCCCTCATTCCGGACATAAAAGAAAGTCCAGGCCCATCCTTTGCAGGACTCCAGCCCGGTGACTCGAGGGAAAACGAAAAACCTCCGGGGTGAGATGGATGCAGCTCCGAATTGAGTGAGCTGCTTGTCCTCCGGATCAAGTTGAATATTCGGAATGACATTACGACAAAGGCTGAAAAACCGGATCCATAGCTCCTTCGTGGGCCACAATCCGGCATAGCCCTCGATCATAGAGGCAAAAGCGGAAAGAGAGGTGATTGCATTGGCAGGAAGGTGGTGCGGCTGGAGTTCGTACGTGCTCAACCAGTCATGGAAGAAATCGCTGACCGGCAAACCGAACCCCGCTGGAAGTGCGACAAGAACACAACATACTCACCCGGATTGGGTGAGGGGGCGAGTTCGGCGGAGGCAAGGCACGCGATGACGTCGGCAGGGATGCGTCTGGTCCGGTAGAGCCAGTCCAAGTCATCTTTGCAGACCCATGACCCAGCCCACGCACCACGGTCCGCGGTGGCGGAGTCCTCCTCCAGTTCTTGCTCAGCAACGATGAGCTCCTCCTCCGTCATCTGATAATCGCTACCCTCGCTGGCGCTAGCGGCGGCGAGGGGCAGAGGCCTAGATTGGCAGCGACCCGTGGTGGAGGAGGCGCGTAGCAGCAGCGACAACATAGAAATCTGGGGAAAAAATGCGGCAAGGCCGCTGCTTGGGAGCATCAAGGCAAGGCGGTCGCGAGGAAGACAAAGAAGAAGAGCAAAGGGCAGAGGGGCACGGTGAGGGGAAAAAGCCTAAGTGATGTGCCCCTCCCCTATTTAACCTCTCCCACGAGGAGAAAGTGGGATCGCATCCTGCGGGCAAGCCACACGCAATGGCCGTGTACCACCCACATCAACCAATCAACAAGGAGCCACACCGAAGGCCACAGAGTGGAGTTGGTCCCGTGACGTGACACGATGATGCGGTAAACGAGGAGGCAGGCGTGACATGATCCGCGCACAGTGATGACTGACAATTACTACGGCGGTTACTAGTGTTGGCCCTTAAAATGAGACAACATAATGATTAGCCTCCACGTGGGATGGCGTACGGGAGAAGGAAGCAAGACCGGATAGGACGGTGGTAACCCGGCCAACAAGTGAAAACTTGAAATCTGCAGAGGGAAAGTAAGGCCATGAGGTCCGAGTTGAAGTGGTAACCCAGCCGGCAAGTGAAAACTTGGAATGTGCAAGGGGAACGTAAATCCGTATAACCCGAGACAAGGAGGCAATTCGGAAATAACGTCCAAAGGTCAAACATAATTGAACCTGATGTGGCCTTAGCGGCCGAGGCAGCTAAGACCGCACCATCTTCGGGGACTAATGTTGGGGGGATACCCCCGGGTAGGGTCACGCCGGGGTATAAAGGCCAAGTTAGCCGAGGTTCGGCAAGGCCAAAGCGGATGCTGGCCGGGTCACCTCAAGGCAGGCCGAATCACGGGGTAACCCGGACCAAGGGGCGTTCGCCTAACTAAGTCTCAACCGACTTAAGTAGTGAGTCGGAAGTGCATGTTTAACTTGTATGCAGGAACAGGTGTGGCCGGATCAACTATGATCCGGGGCACATCTAACTTCTACGAGAAGGAAGGAATCTCGCTGGTCAAAAGAAGCCCCAGACGACTTTGGCCAAGCGTACAAGGGCAGACCACGGGCGTGGCCGACAAGGGTGGCGATACCCATGTCGGCTGACGCGGGCGCCGCAGATGCTCACGTAGCCTCTGCATGTGTGATGCGAGGGAAAAGTAACCCGGCCGGCTTACTACTTTGGGAGATGGCATATTCTAGGAATATACCTCCACGTATGCCCTAGATGGAGACCTAGCCCCCCTATATAAGGAGGGCTAGGGCTTCTGTAGAGGGGGTCCGATTTGGCTAGTTTGGCTAGGGTTTTAAGGGTGATCTGTGAGCGAGAGTAAGAGAGCTCCATCTTCCTCCTCTCGCCAATACAGCTCTAGGAGCACTTGTAACCTTGGAGACAAAGCAAATATAAACTTCTGTGTGGAGAAGCACTTCACTATCCCTCCCTGGATTCCCCTAGCGTGTATTAGTCCCCACCTTTAGCCTATCCATGGCATCTGCCGTGACACCACCACGACACATTGCATGTCTGTTCTTCTCACAAACCACGTGCAGTGTCATTGCATGTCTATTCTTTTCATGAACCACACCCAGTGTCATTGCATGTGTGTCACTCTAGACAAACCACATAAGGATCCACCGGTGTCACTGCATGTCTGCTCTTTTCATGAACCACATAAGGATCCACCAGATCATTGGATGTGTGTTCTTTTCATGAAGCACACCCAGTGTCATTGCATGTCAGTTCATTTCATGAACCACTTAAGGATCCACCAGTGTCATTGCATGTCTGTTCTTCTCACAAACCACATGCAGTGTCATTGCATGTCTGTTCTTTTCATGAACCACACCCAGTGTCATTGCATGTGTGTTCCTCTAGTCATACCACATAAGTTATTGCATGTCTGTTATTTTCATGAACCACACCCTGTGTCATTGCATGTGTGTTCCTCTAGACAAACCACATAAGTATCTACCGGTGTCACTGCATGTCTATTCTTTTCATGAAACACATAAGGACCCACCAGTGTCATTGGATGCGTGTTCTTCTCATGAACCACACATGGATCCACCGGTGTCATTGCATGTATGTTCTTTTCATGAATCACAGCTAGAGTCATTGCATACATTCTTCCATAAACCACACATGGATCCACCGGTGTCATTGGATGTGTGTTCTTTTCATGAACCACACCTAGTGTCATTGCATGTCAGTTATTTTCGTGAACCACATAAGGATCCACCAGTGTCATTACATGTATGTTCTTCTCAAAAACCACATGCAGTGTCATTGCATGTCTGTTCTTTTCATGAACTACACCAAGTGTCATTGCATGTGTGTTCCTCTAGACAAACCACATAAGGATCCACCGGTGTCACTACATGTCTTCTCTTTTCAAGAACCACATAAGGATCCACCAGTGTCATTGGATGTGTGTTCTTTTCATGAACCACACCCAGTGTCATTGCATGTCAGTTATTTTCATGAACCACATAAGGATCCACCAGTGTCATTGCATGTCTGTTCTTCTCACAAACCACATGCAGTGTCATTGCATGTGTGTTCCTCTAGACAAACCACATAAGTCATTTCTGTTCTTTTCATGAACCACACCCGGTGTCATTGCATGTGTGTTCCTCTAGACAAACCACATAAGGATCCCCCGGTGTCACTACATGTCTGCTCTTTTCATGAACCACATAAGGATCCACCAGTGTCATTGGATGTGTGTTATTTTCATGAACGACACCCAGTGTCATTGCATGTCAGTTGTTTTCATGAACCACATAAGGATCCACCAGTGTCATTGCATGTCTGTTCTTCTCACAAACCACATGCATTTTCATTGCATGTTTGTTCTATTCATGAACCACACCCAGTGTCATTGCATGTGTGTTCCTCTAGACAAACCACATAAGTCATTGCATGTCTGTTATTTTCATGAACCACACCCTTTGTCATTGCATGTGTGTTCCTCTAGAAAAATCACATAAGGATCCACCGGTGTCACTGCATGTCTATTCTTTTCATCAACCACATAAGGATCCACCAATGTCATTGGATGTGTGTTCTTCTCATGAACCACACATGGATCCACCGGTGTCATTGCATGTCTATTCTTTTCATGAATGACAGATAGAGTCATAGCATATCTGTTACTTCCATAAACCACACATGGATCCACCGGTGTCATTGGATGTGTGTTCTTTTCATGAACGACACCAATGTCATCGCATGTCAGTTCTTTTCATGAACCACATAAGGATCCACTAGTGTCATTGCATGTCTGTTCTTCTCACAAACCACATACAGTTTCATTGCATGTTTGTTCTTTTCATGAACCACACCTAGTGTCATTGCATGTGTGTTCCTCTAGACAAACCACATAAGTCATTGCATGTCTGTTCTTTTCATGAACCACACACTCTGTCATTGCATGTGTGTTCCTCTAGACAAACCACATAAGGATCCACCGGTGTCACTGCATGTCTATTCTTTTCATGAACCACATAAGGATCCACCAATGTCATTGGATGTGTTTTCTTCTCATGAACCACACATGGATCCACCGGTGTTATTGCATGTCTGTTCTTTTCATGAATGACAGCTACAGTCATTGCATGTCTGTTACTTCCATAAACCACACATGGATCCACCGGTGTCATTGGATGTGTGTTCTTTTCATGAACCACACCCAGTGTCATTGCATGTCAGTTCTTTTCAGGAACCACATAAGGATCCACCAGTGTCATTGCATGTCTGTTCTTCTCACAAACCACATGCAGTGTCATTGCATGTCTATTCTTTTCATGAACCACACCCAGTGTCATTGCATGTGTGTTCCTCTAGAAAAATCACATAAGTCATTGCATGTCTGTTCTTTTCATGAACCACACCCGGTGTCATTGCATGTGTGTTCCTCTAGCCAAACCACATAAGGATCCACTGGTGTCACTGCATGTCTGTTCTTTTCATGAACCACATAAGGATCCACCAGTGTCATTGCATGTCTGTTCTTCTCACAAACCACATGCAGTGTCATTGCATGTCAGTTCTTTTCATGAACCACAGATGGATCCACCAGTGTCATTGCATGTCTGTTCTTCTCATAAACCACATAAGGATCCACCAGTGTCATTGCATGTCTGTTCTTTTCATGAACGAGACCCAGTGTCATTGCATGTGTGTTCCTCTAGACAAACCACATAAGTAATTGCATGTCTGTTCTTTTCATGAACCACACCCGGTGTCATTGCATGTGTGTTCCTCTAGACAAACCACATAAGGATCCACCGGTCTCACTGCATGTCTGCTCTTTTCATGAACCACATAAGGATCCACTAGTGTCATTGGATGTGTGTTCTTTTCATGAACCACACCTAGTGTCATTGCATGTCAGTTCTTTTCATAAACCACATAAGGATCCACAAGTGTCATTGCATGTCTGTTCTTCCCACAAACCACATGAAGTGTCATTGCATGTCTGTTCTTTTCATGAACCACACCCAGTGTCATTGCATGTGTGTTCCTCTAGACAAACCACATAAGTCATTGCATGTCTGTTCTTTTCATGAACCACACCCGGTGTCATTGCATGTGTGTTGCTCTAAACAAACCACATAGGGATCCACCGGTGTCACTGCATGTCTGTTCTTTTCATGAACCGCATAAGGATCCACAAGTGTCATTGGATGTGTGTTCTTCTCATGAACCACACATGGATCCACCGGTGTCATTGCATGTCTATTCTTTTCATGAATCACAGCTAGAGTCATTGCATGTCTGTTACTTCCATAAACCACACATGGATCCGCCGGTGTCATTGCATGTGTGTTCTTTTCATGAAACACACCCAGCATCATTGCATGCCAGTTCTTTTCATGAACCACATAAGGATCCACCAGTGTCATTGCATGTCTGTTCTTCTCACAAACCACGTGCAGTGTCATTGCATGTCTGTTCTTTTCATGAACCACACCCAGTGTCATTGCATGTGTGTTCCTCTAGACAAACCACATAAGGATCCACCGGTGTCACTGCATGTTTGCTCTTTTCATGAACCACATAAGGATCCACCAGTGTCATTGGATGTGTGTTCTTTTCATGAACCACACCCATTGTCATTGCATGTCAGTTCTTTTCATGAACCACATAAGGATCCACCAGTGTCATTGCATGTCTGTTCTTCTCACAAACCACATGAAGTATCATTGCATGTCTGTTCTTTTCATGAACCACACTAGGGTCATTGCATGTGTGTTCCTCTAGACAAACCACATAAGTCATTGCATGTCTGTTGTTTTCATGAACCACACCCGGTGTCATTGCATGTGTGTTCCTCTAGACAAACCACATAAGGATCCACCAGTGTCACTTCATGTCTGTTCTTTTCATGAACCACATAAGGATCCACCAGTGGCATTGGATGTGTGTTCTTCTCATGAACCACACATGGATCCACCGGTGTCATTGCATGTCTGTTCTTTTCATGAATTACAGCTAGGGTCATTGCATGTCTGTTACTTCCATAAACCACACTTGGATCCACCGGTGTCATTGCATGTGTGTTCTTTTCATGAACCACACCCAGTGTCATTGCATGCCAGTTCTTTTCATGAACCACATAAGGATCCACCAGTGTCATTGCATGTCTGTTCTTCTCACAAACCACATGCAGTGTCATTGCATGTGTGTTCCTCTAGACAAACCACATAAGTCATTGCATTTCTGTTCTTTTCATGAACCACACCCGGTGTCATTGCATGTGTGTTCCTCTAGACAAACCACATAAGGATCCACCGGTGTCACTGCATGTCTGCTCTTTTCATGAACCACATAAGGATCCACCAGTGTCATTGGATGTGTGTTCTTTTCATGAACCACACCCAGTGTCATTGCATGTCAGTTCTTTTCATGAACCACATCAGGATCCACCAGTGTCATTGCATGTCTGTTCTTCTCAACGACCACATGCAGCGTCAGTGCATGTCTGTTCTTTTCATGAACCACACCCAGTGTCATTGCATGTGTGTTCCTCTAGACAATCCACATAAGTCATTGCATGTCTGTTCTTTTCATGAACCACACCCTGTATCATTGCATGTGTGTTCCTCTAGACAATCCACATAAGGATCCACCGGTGTCACTGCATGTCTATTCTTTTCATGAACCACATAATGATCCACCAGTGTCTTTGGATGTGTGTTCTTCTCATGAACCACACATGGATCCACCAGTGTCATTGCATGTCTGTTCTTTTCATGAATCACAACTAGAGTCATTGCATGTCTGTTACTTCCATAAACCACACATGGATCCACCGGTGTCATTGGATGTGTGTTCTTTTCATGAACCACACCCAGTGTCATTGCATGTCAGTTCTTTTCGTGAACCACATAAGGATCCACCAGTGTCATTACATGTATGTTCTTCTCACAAACCACATGCAGTGTCATTGCATGTCTGTTCTTTTCATGAACTACACCCAGTGTCATTGCATGTGTGTTCCTCTAGACAAACCACATAAGGATCCACTGGTGTCACCGCATGTCTGCTCTTTTCAAGAACCACATAAGAATCCACCAGTGTCATTGGATGTGTGTTCTTTTCATGAACCACACCCAGTGTCATTGCATTTCAGTTCTTTTCATGAACCACATAAGGATCCAACAGTGTCATTGCATGTCTGTTCTTCTCACAAACCACATGCAGTGGCATTGCATGTCTGCTCTTTTCATGAACCACACCCAGTGTCATTGCATGTGTGTCCTCTAGACAAACCACATAAGTCATTGTATTTCTGTTCTTTTCATGAACCACACCCTGTGTCATTGCATGTGTGTTCCTCTAGACAAACCACATAAGGATCCACCGGTGTCACTACATGTCTGTTCTTTTCATGAACCACATAAGGATCCACCAGTGTCATTGCATGTCTGTTCTTTTCATGAATCACAGCTAGAGTCATTGAATGCCTGTTACTTCCATAAACCACACATGGATCCACCAGTGTCATTGGATGTGTGTTCTTTTCATGAACCACAGCCAGTGTCATTGCATGTCAGTTCTTTTCATGAGCCACATAAGGTTCTACCAGTGTCATTGCATGTCTGTTCTTCTCACAAACCACATGCAGTGGCATTGCATGTCTGTTCTTTTCATGAACCACACCCAGTGTCATTGCATGTGTGTTCCTCTAGTCAAACCACATAAGTCATTGCATGTCTGTTCTTTTCATGAACCACACCCGGTGTCATTGCATGTGTGTTCCTCTAGACAAACCACATAAGGATCCACCTGTGTCACTACATGTTTGTTCTTTTCATGACCCACATAAGGATCCACCAGCGTCATTGGATGTCTGTTCTTCTCATGAACCACACCCAGTGTCATTGCATGTCAGTTCTTTTGATGAACCACAGATGGATCCACCAGTGTCATTGCATGTCTGTTTTTCTCACAAACCACATAAGGATCCACCAGTGTCATTGCATGTCTATTCTTTTCATGAACCACACCCAGTGTCATTGCATGTCAATTCTTTTCGTGAACCACATAAGGATCCACCAGTGTCATTACATGTATGTTCTTCTCACTAACCACATGCAGTGTCATTGCATGTCTGTTCTTTTCATGAACTACACCCAGTGTCATTGCATGTGTGTTCCTCTAGACAAACCACATAAGGATCCACTGGTGTCACTGCATGTCTGCTCTTTTCAAGAACCACATAAGAATCCACCAGTGTCATTGGATGTGTGTTGTTTTCATGAACCACACCCAGTGTCATTGCATGTCAGTTCTTTTCATGAACCACATAAGGATCCAACATTGTCATTGCATGTCTGTTCTTCTCACAAACCACATGCAGTGGCATTGCATGTCTGCTCTTTTCATGAACCACACCTAGTGTCATTGCATGTGTCTCCTCTAGACAAACCACATAAGTCATTGTATTTCTGTTCTTTTCATGAACCACACCCTGTGTCATTGCATGTGTGTTCCTCTAGACAAACCACATAAGGATCCACCGGTGTCACTACATGTCTGTTCTTTTCATGAACCACATAAGGATCCACAAGTGTCATTGGATGTGTGTTCTTCTCATGAACCACACATATATCCACCGGTATCATTGCATGTCTGTTCTTTTCATGAATCACAGCTAGAGTCATTGAATGTCCGTTACTTCCATAAACCACACATGGATCCACCAGTGTCATTGGATGTGTGTTCTTTTCATGAACCACACCCAGTGTCATTGCATGTCAGTTCTTTTCATGAGCCACATAAGGTTCCACCAGTGTCATTGCATGTCTGTTCTTCTCAAAAACCACATGCAGTGTCATTGCATGTCTGTTCTTTTCATGAACCACACCCAGTGTCATTGCATGTGTGTTCCTCTAGAAAAACCACATAAGTCATTGCATGTATGTTCTTTTCATGAACCACACCCGGTGTCATTGCATGTGTGTTCCTCTAGACAAACCACATAAGGATCCACCTATGTCACTACATGTCTGTTCTTTTCATGAACCACATAAGGATCCACCAGCGTCATTGAATGTTTGTTCTTCTCATGAACCACACCCAGTGTCATTGCATGTCAGTTCTTTTCTTGAACCACAGATGGATCCACCAGTGTCATTGCATGTCTGTTTTTCTCACAAACCACATAAGGATCCACCAGTGTCATTGCATGTCTATTCTTTTCATGAACGACACCCAGTGTCATTGCATGTGTGTTCCTCTAGACAAACCACATAAGTAATTGCATGTATGTTCTTTTCATGAACCACACCCGGTGTCATTGCATGTCTCCTCTAAACAAACCACATAAGGATCCACCGGTGTCACTACATGTCTGATCTTTTCATGAACCACATAAGGATCCACCAATGTCATTGGATGTGTGTTCTTTTCATGAACCACACCCAGTGTCATTGCATGTCAGTTCTTTTCATGAACCACATAAGGATCCACTAGTGTCATTGCATGTCTGTTCTTCTCACAAACCACATGTAGTGTCATTGCATGTCTGTTCTTTTCATGAACCACACCCAGTGTCATTGCATGTGTGTTCCTCTAGACAAACCACATAAGGATCCACCGGTGTCACTGCATGTCTGTTCTTTTCATGAACCACATAAGGATCCACTAGTGTCATTGTATGGGTGTTCTTTTCATGAACCAAACCCAGTGTCATTGCATGCTAGTTCTTTTCATGAACCACATAAGGATCCACCAGTGTCATTGCATGTCTGTTCTTCTCACAAACCACATGCAGTGTCATTGCATGTCTGTTCTTTTCATGAACCACACCCAGTGTCATTGCATGTGTGTTCCTCTATACAAACCACATAAATCATTGCATGCCTGTTCTTTTCATGAACCACACCCTGTATCATTGCATGTGTGTTCCTCTAGATAAACCGCATAAGGATCCACCGGTGTCACTGCATGTCTATTCTTTTCATGAACCACATAAGGATCCACCAGTGTCATTGGATGTGTGTTCTTCTCATGAACCACACATGGATCCACCGGTGTCATTGCATGTCTGTTCTTTTCATGAATCATAGGTAGAGTCATTGCATGTCTGTTACTTCCATAAACCACACATGGATCCACCGGTGTCATTGGATGTGTGTTCTTTTCATGAACCACACCCAGTGTCATTGCATGTCAGTTCTTTTCATGAACCACATAAGGATCCACCAGTGTCATTGCATGTCTGTTCTTCTTACAAACCACATGCAGTGTCATTGCATGTCTATTCTTTTCATGAACCACACCCAGTGTCATTGCATGTGTGTTCCTCTAGACAAACCACATAAGTCATTGCATGTCTGTTCTTTTCATGAACCACACCCGGTGTCATTGCATGTGTGTTCCTCTAGATAAACCACATAAGGATCCACCGGTGTCGCTGGATGTCTGTTCTTTTCATGAACCACATAAGGATCCACCAGTGTCATTGGATGTCTATTCTTCTCATGAACCACACCCAGTGTCATTGCATGTCAGTTCTTTTCATGAACCACACATGGATCCACCAGTGTCATTGCATGTCTGCTCTTCTCACAAACCACATAATGAAGGAAATATGCCCTGAGAGGCAATAATAAAGTTGTTATTATGTATTCCTTGTATATGATAGATGTTTATTTTGCATGCTATAATTGTATTGATAGGAAACGTCAATACATGTGTGTTTAATAAACAAAAAGTGTTCCTAGTTATGCCTCTCTTATAGACTAGCTTGTTTATTAAGAAGATGATCAAGGTTTCCTGATCATGGACATTGGATGTTGTTAATAACAAGGTGACAGCATTTTTGAAATGATGTGATGAACATTCATCCGAAGTATAGCATTACGATCAAGTCATTATGTTTATATTGCTATAACATCATACGAAGTAGTCTTAGTCCTTAGACCATGAGATCATGTTAATTGCTAACACCGGAAGAGTATCTTGATAACATCAAACGTCACACCGTAACAGGGTGACTATAAAGGTGGGTTCAGTGCTATGAAGGTGTTATGTTGAGGCTCATGGATCAAGAGTGGAATTTTTCAATCCCGATGATGGATAGATATACTCTGGGCCCTCTCGGTGATATCACATTAAGATAGCTTGCAAGCAAGTGATGTGATCACTAGAATGTTATATCACGGGAACGAGAAAACAGTGCATGTCAGTAATGAGATCAAACTAGGTATTTGGATACCGATGATCAAATCTCGGACATGTATTATATCATGAGACAAAGGGATTAAATTACTAGCTTTAAAGGTTCTCATGATCACAGAAGTCATCGTTGAATGTGCGAGGAGTCGATGGATCTCGTGTCCCGCTTCTGATTATTGATCTGAGAGGAGTCTCAATCATGTTTGCATTATTCGTGAACCATAGGGTGACACACTTAAGGGTTGCCAGACACCATTTAGGAGCACATATGTTCCAGACAAAAGGTTTGCGAAGCGCAAGAAATTTTTCGATAGAAACAGGAATTGTTTTGATAGAAACCGGAATTGTTTCGGGTGAAATTGCAGAAAGTGGTTCTGCATGTGATATTGAAATGTTGCAAGGGGTTTTATGTGAATGTTTGTTAATTAAAGTAATTAAAAAAAATCTGAATAAAACAAATAAAAGAGTTTTATTAATTGAGAGTGGCATTAAATTTGGTGGAAATTTAATGCATGTGAGTGCAACTTTGGGTGGAGATTGAATTGATGTGAGTGGAGCTTCCACCACATGAATGAGGAAGAGGAGGAGGCTCCCTCCTTTGACGCCGGCCATGGTAGGGGAGGAGTCCCCCCTCTCATATAAAAGGCCCCCTCTCCTCCCTCACAAAACACACCTCCTCGTGAAGGATCTCTCTCCCCCTCTAGATATTCCCCATGGTCTCGGATTAGCGAGATACATGTTCCTGGTGGCCTTGCATCTGGAAGGAGTTGCTGCTTCTGCTGATTCGCTAGAGCGAGGAGGTGGAGGTTGTCCGGTGGCTTGGACGTGTGTGCGAGGACGGATGCGCTGCTGATTTGTGGCGCTTGGAATTCCACACGATCTTGAGATCGACAAGCGTACGACTACATCAACCACGAGTTCCTACTCGTTAACAAAACTCATTGTCTTCGAGGGTAAGTTCTCCATGGATGTATGTCCACCCATTTCTCTGCATCTAGTAGATAGATCTTGGCGTATAGTTCTCATCGTAGGAAATTTTTTGTTTTCTATGCTGCGGACCCAACACATAAGGATCCACCAGTGTCATTGCATGTCTGTTCTTTTCATGAACCAGACCCAGTGTCATTGCATGTGTGTTCCTTAGACAAACCACATAAGTCATTGCATGTCTGTTCTTCTCATGAACCACACCCGGTGTCATTGCATGTGTGTTCCTCCAGACAAACCACATAAGGATCCACCAGTGTCACTTCATGTCTGTTCTTTTCATGAAACACATAAGGATCCACCAGTGTCACTGGATGTCTGTTCTTCTCATGAACCACACCCAGTGTCATTGCATATTAGTTCTTTTCATGAACCACACATGGATCCACTAGTGTCATTGCATGCCTGTTCTTCTCACAAACCACATAAGGATCCACAAGTGTCATTGCATGTCTGTTCTTTTCATGAACCACACCCAGTGTCATTGCATGTGTGTTCTTCTAAACAAACCACATTAGTCATTGCATGTATGTTCTTTTCATGAACCACACCCGGTGTCATTGCATGTGTGTTCCTCTAGACAAACCACATAAGGAACCACCGGTGTCACTACATGTCTATTCTTTTCATGAACCACATAAGGATCCACCAGTGTCATTAGATGTGTGTTCTTCTCATGAACCACACCCAGTGTCATTGCATGTCAGTTCTTTTCACGAACCACACATGGATCCACAAGTGTCATTGCATGTTTGTTCTTCTCACAAACCACATGCTGTGTCAATGCATGTCTGTTCTTTTCATGAACCACACCTAGTGTCATTGCATGTGTGTTCTTCTAAACAAACCACATAAGTCATTACATGTATGTTCTTTTCATGAACCACACCCGATGTCATTGCATGTGTGTTCCTCTAGACAAACCACATAAGGATCCAACGGTGTCACGGCATGTCTGTTCTTTTCATGAACCACATAAGGATCCACCAGTGTCATTGGATGTCTGTTATTCTCATGAACCACACCCAATGTCATTGCATGTCAGTTCTTTTCATGAACCACACATGGATGGACCAGTGTCATTGCATGTCTGTTCATCTCACAAACCACATAAGGATCCACCAGTGTCATTGCATGTCTGTTCTTTTTATGAACCACACCCAGTGCCATTGCATGTGTGTTCCTCTAGACAAACCACATAAGTAATTGCATGTCTGTTCTTTTCATGAACCACACCTGGTGTCATTGCATGTGTGTTCCTCTAGACAGACCACATAAGGATCCACCGGTGTCACTACATGTCTGCTCTTTTCATGAACCACATAAGGATCCAGCAGTGTTATTGGATGTGTGTTCTTTTCATGAACCACACCCAGTGTCATTGCATCTCAGTTCTTTTCATGAACCACATAAGGATCCACCACTGTCATTGCATGTCTGTTCTTCTCACAAACCACATGCAGTGTCATTGCATGTCTGTTCTTTTCATGAACCACACCCAGTGTCATTGCATGTGTGTTCCTCTAGACAAACCACATAAGTCATAATTTCATGTCTATTCTTTTCATGAACCACATCCGGTGTCATTGCATGTGTGTTCCTCTAGACAAACCACATTAGGATCCACCGGTGTCACTGCATCTCTGTTCTTTTCATGAACCACATAAGGATCCACCAGTGTCATTGGATGTGTGTTCTTCTCATGAACCACACATGGATCCACCGGTGTCATTACATGTCTGTTCTTTTCATGAATCACACCTAGAGTCGTTGCATGTCCATTACTTCCATAAACCACACATGGATCCACCGGTGTCATTGCATGTGTGTTCTTTTCATGAACCACATCAAGTGTCATTGCATGTCAGTTCTTTTCATGAAACACATAAGGATCCACCAGTGTCATTGGATGTGTGTTCTTCTCACAAACCACGTGCAGTGTCATTGCATGTCTATTCTTTTCATGAACCACACCCAGTGTCATTGCATGTGTGTTCCTCTAGACAAACGACATAAAGATCGACCGGTGTCACTGCATGTCTGCTCTTTTCATGAACCACATAAGGATCCACCAGTGTCATTGGATGTGTGTTCTTTTCGTGAACCACACCCAGTGTCATTGCACGTCAGTTTTTTTCATGAACCACATAAGGATCCACCAGTGTCATTGCATGTCTGTTCTGCTCACAACCCACATGCCGTGTCATTGCATGTCTGTTCTTTTCATGAACCACACCCAGTGTCATTACATGTGTGTTCCTCTAGACAAACCACATAAGTCATTGCATGTCTGTTCTTTTCATGAACCACACCCTGTGTCATTGCATGTGTGTTCCTCTAGACAAACCACATAAGGATCCATCGGTGTCACTACATGTTTGTTCTTTTCATGAACCACATAAGGATCCACCAGTGTCATTAGATGTGTTTTCTTCTCATGAACCACACATGGATCCACCAGTGTCATTGCATGTCTGTTCTTTTCATGAATCACAGCTAGAGTCGTTGCATGTCTGTTACTTCCATAAACCACACATGGATCCACCGGTGTCATTGCATGTGTGTTCTTTTCATGAACCACACCCAGTGTCATTGCATGTCAGTTCTTTTCATGAACCACTTAAGGATCCACCAGTGTCATTGGATGTGTGTTCTTCTCACAAACCACATGCAGTGTCATTGCATGTCTGTTCTTTTCATGAACCACACCCAGTGTCATTGCATGTGTGTTCCTCTAGACAAACCACAAAAGGATCCACCGGTGTCACTGCATGTTTGCTCTTTTCATGAACCACATAAGGATCCACCAGTGTCATTGGATGTGTGTTCTTTTCATGAACCATACCAGTGTCATTGCATGTCAGTTCTTTTCATGAACCACATAAGGATCCACCAGTGTCATTGCATGTCTGTTCTTCTCACAAACCACATGTAGTGTCATTGCATGTCTGTTCTTTTCATGAACCACACCCAGTGTCATTGCATGTGTGTTCCTCTAGACAAACCACATAATTCATTGCATTTCTGTTCTTTTCATGAACCACACCCCGTGTCATTGCATCTGTGTTCCTCTAGACAAACCACATAAGGATCCACTGGTGTCACTACATGTCTGTTCTTTTCATGAACCACATAAGGATCCACCAGTGTCGTTCGATGTGTGTTCTTCTCATGAACCACACATGGATCCACCGGTGTCATTGCATGTCTGTTCTTTTCATAAATCACAGCTAGAGTCATTGCATGTCTGTTACTTCCATAAACCACACATGGATACACCAATGTCATTGGATGTGTGTTCTTTCATGAACCAAACCCAGTGTCATTGCATGTCAGTTCTTTTCATGAACCACATAAGGATCCACCAGTGTCATTGCATGTCTGTTCTTCTCACAAACCACATGAAGTGGCATTGCATGTCTGTTCTTTTCATGAACCACACCCAGTGTCATTGCATGTGTGTTCCTCTAGACAAAGCACATAAGTCATTGCATGTCTGTTCTTTTCATGAACCACACCCGGTGTCATTGCATGTGTGTTCCTCTAGACAAACCACATAAGGATCCACCTGTGTCACTACATGTCTGTTCTTTTCATGAACCACGTAAGGATCCACCAGCGTCATTGGATGTCTGTTCTTCTCATGAACCACACCCAGTGTCATTGCATGTCAGTTCTTTTCATGAACCACAGATGGATCCACCAATGTCATTGCATGTCTGTTTTTCTCACAAACCACATCAGGATCCACTACTGTCATTGCATGTCTGTTCTTTTCATGAACGACACCCAGTGTCATTGCATGTTTGTTCCTATAGACAAACCACATAAGTAATTGCATGTCTGTTCTTTTCATGAACCACACCCGGTGTCATTGCATGTGTGTTCCTCTAGACAAACCACATAAGGATCCACCGGTGTCACTGCATGTCTGCTCTTTTCATGAACCACATAAGGATCCACCAATGTCATTGGATGTGTATTCTTTACATGAACCACACCCAGTGTCATTGCATGCCAGTTCTTTTCATGAACCACATAAGGATCCACCAGTGTCATTGCATGTCCGTTATTCTCACAAACCACATGTAGTGTGATTGCATGTCTATTCTTTTCATGAACCACACCCAGTGTCATTGCATGTGTGTTCCTCTAGAAAAACCACATATGGATCCACCAGTGTCATTGCATGTCTGTTTTTTTCATGAACCACAGCTAGAGTCCACCATTGTCATTGGATGTGTGTTCTTCTCATGAACCACACATGGATCCACAAGTGTCATTGCATGTCTGTTGTTTTCATGAATCACAGCTAGAGTCATTGCATGTATGTTTCTTCCATAAACCACATATGGATCCACCTAGTGTGATTGCATGTCTGTTCTTTTCACAAACCACACATGGATACACCAGTGTCATTGCATGGGTGGCCGTTAGACCGAGTCTTCTAGAAGGCACGCGCTAACACAATTGTTCTGCTTGACAATTGTTACATACCATTCGCTCGAGGCGCTTGGACGATTGGGATGGTCTTTGTGAGAGCGATCCGCGAGTAGGCTATTCTACGGCATGATTGGCCATGCTTGCTCTGGACAAACTGGCAACACCGGGCGCTCCCCTGTTGCGAGGGTCACGTCTCACGAGTTCAGTGGGCCACATCCCAGTGTCACGTCCCCATTACTTCTCTTCATCCCTGTACTTCTCTTCCTTCCCCTTGAAGCCACTTTCCCTACTTCACTCCCATCCTGCCGTAGCCGCAAGCCAATGGCGTCTCCATCCCAATCCCCTCGGCGTACCCCTCCCTCTCGCCATGGGTTCAAGGGGAGACAATGAGAAACGCGTGGCAGCGACGGACGTGATTTCGATGTGAGTCGTCTCATCTCTATTTCTATCATCTGTGTCCAGTTATCTATTTTTTGAGCTAGATCTAATCTGTTTACTCATGTGCGTATGATGTGTTAGGCCAACCATACGATGTATGACTCCGACTATCACGGTTTAGCGGATGAAGACAGTCCTCTGCTATGTAAACATGGATATGTGCCCGCTAAATTTGTAGCGTTCGAAGGACGAAACGCAGACAGGAGGTTTCTACGGTGTCAAGGACATCGTGCAATGATGCAAGGTGGAAGTTGCGGTGTTGTCAAATGGGTAGATCCAGAGTGGCCCAAATCGATGCAAAAAACGCTGGACAAACTATGGGAAATGACTGTTGAGTTGAAAGAATCCGTATTCAGCTCACTTCTTGATAGTGTTGAGATGAAGCTACGAGAATCAGTTGACACGGCCAAGCATAAGCGAGATCCCAGGTGGGTGCAAGACAAGGTTAGCAAACTCAAGAAGGAGAGGGACGCGGCGTTGGCCCTGAAGGATAAAGAAGAGCAAGAACTGACTCAAGCAAGGAATGATCTCCACCAGGCCAAAGTCCTGCAGTTCGCAACTACGAGTATTGACAAGTGCATGAGGAAAAATGCAGAGAAACAATTGAAGCTATGCAAGGAAGATGCTAAAAGGAAGAAGCAGACGATTCGATCCTTGCTCTCGCAGGAAGATGCGCATCGGGCTAAGATTAGGAAGATCAAGGAGATGTGTGATAACTAGTTATATTTAGCTTAAGCTCCATGCCTTTTTAAGTTGTAATAGTTGTACTTGTTGACCTAGCGGTCTGAACTATTGGTCCCGGATTCTAGGGAGGAAAAAAATTGCTCTGACCCCGCATTACTTCTTTTGTCTGACCCCGCATTACTTCTTTTGTCTGACCAATGCCCCTTGGATATTCCGCTCATCGCTTCGTCATCCTCATGTACAAATAGGAGGCGCCACAGCGCGTCGCTTCGTAATCCATCCCCTCATCCTCTCTAATCTCCACCACATCGTCGCTTCGTCGTCCATCCCCTTGCTCCCTCTCCAATCTCCACCGTGCTGCCATGGAGATGCCCGATCTGAACTTCTACGAGGCGGTGATGTTTGCAAACTTCGACATCCTCGCCGCCAGCCGCGACGGTGCCCAACAGATGGCGCATCAGCTCTGCGGGGGTGCAGGTGGCTCCACTCCCCGGCTAAGTCGTGATGGAGAGCGAAATCGCGGCGCGCCGCCGCCAGATGCCTGCGTGGAAGAGGGCGCTACCCCGGTATGCGGTGGTCAGCCCGTACTGGCCCGCACTGTTGAAGAAGGAGCGGAAGGCCAAGATTGGCAACCGCATCATTGACGGGCGCGTGGTGCACCGGGATATCCACAACCGAGAAGGGCGGGAGAGGTTCTAGTCCGTCCCTGGACGGACCAAGTACACTGTCATGGCCGCCGCTCGCCGTGAAGAGGTGCTCCGTCTCGCGAACAATGCGGACATCATGGAGGTTCCGTCCGACAGCGATGAGGAAGCCGGCGGCTCGGAGGACAGTGGCAGCGGAAGTGAAATTGTTGACTAGTGGTTGAATTAATGTAGGATGTGAAATCGCACGTTTGTTTAGAAGAATTTGTGGTTGAAGTAATGAAGTGCCTCGATTTAGATCTCTGTCTCGATTAATTTGTGGAAGAATTTGTGATTTAGATCAATTTCTGCCTCGATTTAGATCTCTGTCCCGGATTGGGAACGTGACCGTGGACCAAATACACCTTTTCTACTACTGTATTCTGACATTGGTGGTTTGTTTAAACGTAATCTACGTGGATTGTGCTGCATGCAAATGGCACAACCACAATTTATAAAGTGGAAGCACGTACACCCGGTTACTGGAGATCCGAGAGCTTTGCCAGATGCAGGGGATGCAGGAGCAGAGAGGCAATGAGATAGACGGGCTCAAGATTAGGCCAGAAAGTGGTACCGATTTCCTCCTCATCTGGGCATTATCGGTGAGAACATTGTTGTTTATGTTGCCACGTCATTGTGCAGCATCTAAAATAAGTTGTTGCTTTGTGGAGTGTGGCAGCTTAAATAATTTATTTCTGTGCCACTTACATTCCATCGTATTTGGAGACCTCCTGCCCCTCAGCAATCGTGGAACCGGTGAATCCTTGTTTTCAGATAGCAGTGGCACAATCACAATTTCGGATTCAACTCTCGACTCATGCTTCGAAACCCTAAGTCACGGTACATTTTACTCAGAGAACATGGGTAGATTGTTTCGTCCAGCAACGTGCCACACATAGAGCGATCAGAATTTAACAGAATTACATATATAGGTTCAAGTTTAACACATTACTATGCATCTTCATTGCCAGCAGCCTTCTTCCGCAGCCTGGGTGCCAAGACTTCACGTCCACTGGCTTCTTCATTTCCTGCCTTCTTCCTCTTCCTCGGTGCCAATTTTCTTAGCTTCACGTACTCTGCATCGCCGGGACAATGGGCACCAGAATCGTGTCTAGCATCATCTTTCCACTTGTTTTTAATATCTTCGGGCAGCAAAATGACATCTTTCCACTCGTTTTTAATTTCTTCAGGCAGCAAAATGATCAACCCGGCGATCATGTTTCTAACCTTGCGGCGCTTCACAAAGAAACAAGACTGTTGCATAACCGCCCAATATCTACCGAGTAAATAAAACAAAATTACAATTCAGCACAAACATGCGAACTAGCGACCTTTGCTTACCAGAGCTAATTGGGTTCGAGCAACCACCTGTCCAAGAATAGAAGGCGACTCCCGATTGCAGAGCTTCCACATCTAGTATATGATATTTCAGGTCAAACATGGCAAAGCATACCTTTTCATCAACCCAATTAGTCCGTCACACGTTATAGGAACCATGATTCCACGCTCATCCATGAAGCTGAACTTTGTCTTGCTTTGGCCATAATTCAACATGATTACGCAGCAAGAACCATACCAGATATAGTGCAGATCTGCGCAGGCGCTTCTTCCATCGTGAAACAATGGCTTCCATACCACTTGCCCTTAGAGTCGTACCTATAGAGGACTACCGTAACCAGGTAAGGCAGGGTCCGCGCAGATCCCACTTGACAAAAAACTATGGACAAAATATGTTTGTCAACGTTGGGCTAACAAACAATTTGAGGTTCAGTAGCCAGCTAGCAGTTATAATTAGTGCGAATAGCAAAGAGAAGGGTAGCTCACCCGCTTGTAGCCAGAACTTCTTCTTCCTTGATAGAAGGATCTGCCATCCTCCGAGCTGCTCGGCTCGTCGGTGGCGGAGGCGGGCTAGAGCCTCGCAATGACGGCTACGGCATGCGCCATTGGAGCTCGGGATCAGCGACTGGGTGCAGCAACTGGGCACAGCAACTTGGCCCCTGATGACCCACAAGTATAGGGGGTGTATCGCAGTATTTTCGAGGGAAGTGAAACCCAATTTATTGATTCGACACAAGGGGAGCCAAAAAATATTTATCAGCCTTAACAACTGAGTTGTAAATTCAGCTGCACCTAGAAACAATCTTGCTCATAGAAGTTTATCAGTAGCAATAGTTTTGTAGTAGGAATAGTAAAGTAACATCAATAGCAAAGCAAAAACAGTAGTAATAAAAGTAGTAAACAGTGGGATTCGAGTGCGGTAGGCATAGGGATGGATGGACGGGCGTTGCATGGACAAGACAATTCACATAACAATCAGAACATAGGACAATTGCAGATAAATAAGATAAAGCATCCAAGTACTAGACAATCCTAGGCATGTGTTCCATATATAGTCATACATGCTCGCAATGAGAACTTGCACAACATCTTTTGTCCCGCCAAAATTTGCAGCGGGCCTCTAGGTTACTACGGCAATTAAGGTGTTCCTTTTAATAGAGCACCGAGCAAGCATTAACACTCCGTGAACACATGTGATCCTCACATCAAAGCCTTTTCCTTCCTATATCCCTATTTCGCCACTGGGCCATAGGTTCCGGACAACAACGTGTGTATACAACTTGTAGATAAGACCAAGAACAATACTATCATAATGAATCAATAATACGTTCAGATCTGAAATCATGGCACTCGGGCCCTAGTGACAAGAATTAAGCACAAGAAGTCGCAACAAAGTCATAAAGCACTAATAAAAGATACTAGGCACCATGCCCTAACAATCTAATGCCATTACATGAACGATCTCATCCAATCCCTACCATCCCCATAGCCTACAGTGGGGGATTACTCACTCATAGATGGGGGAAACATGGATGGTCGATGGAGAAGCGATGGTGATGATGATGGCGATGATCTCCTCCAATTCCGTCTTGAGGGTGCCGAACGGAGTTTCGGTGTCAAGCTGTGGAATCTAGTGGTGGCGGCGGAGCAGAACTCCTTCTAAAAAACGTCGAATCCCTCGAAGTTTTTAGGTCAGAAGGCTCCTTATAGGCGAAGAGAGAGGCCGAGGGGGTGCATGGTGGGCCCACACCACCCTTTGGCGTGGCCTGGCCTGGCCCGCGCCAGCAGGTGGTGTGGCCACCCCCTGGCTCTTCTCCGTCTCATATTCTCCTAGAGTCTTCGGGTGAAATAGGATTTTTGGCATATTTTCCGGGATTTTTCCTGATAGTTGATTTTCTGCAAAAAAGTAGACACCAAGGCAATTCTGCTGAAAACAGCGTCAGTCCGCATTAGTTGCATCCAAATCACACAAGTTTAGAGGAGAAACAATAGCAAAAGTGTTCGGGAAAGTAGATACGTTTTGGACGTATCAACTCCCCCCAAGCTTAGCTTATTGCTTGTCCTCAAGCAATTCAGTTGAAAGCTGAGTGCGATAAAAGAACTTTCACGAACACATTTGCTTCATATGATGTGAATATTCTCAGCAATGTGATCAACTACTTGGACAATTCATAATAAAGAGTATGCAACCAAGTCTACTTAATAATCATTGCCAGCTATGAAGAGATTCCAACTCAAGAATAATAAGTAGCATGAGGCACAAACATAAGCAACATTAAAATGCTCATAAAAAGGTATGATAGAGTGGTATCTTGCTTGCCCTTTGATTATGAATATTAAGGCACCTCTGAAGTTCAAGTGATGACTAGAAGTAAAGATATCAAGGATACAAGCATCAAAGTCATAACACAAATAATCAAGTAATGGAGCAAACATAAAGAATGACAACTATGCTCTCAAGAAGGTTCTCAAAGAATATGTGGAGACTCAACAAGTAGAAGAAAAAGGTTTTGAATAATTTTGAAAGGCTTCCAAATGCCGAAAGTATGCTACTCGTTAGCTTTGAGCTCTCATTGCCCCTATCATAAGCATCTTTAATGTGGTTAAGGTGAAAGTGAGGTCCAATCTGAGTTATATGCTTGACAGACTATAAACTGAAAATCCCAAGTCCCTTGAGTACGAGGGCCGCTCCTCATGCTACTCAACTTTAGTTACCGGTAAGTTCTTGTCATCGTAAGTATGTGCGTATCATTGAGAACCGCCAACGGGGTACCCCTTGCCCGATGATACGGAAGAATCCCCATATCAAAATGACAAGGCAAGCAAACAATGAGTATCTCAGCAATCTTCTTATTTACCATGGGAAAATGGTGCTTTTTTCTCTCTTTCCTCTTTTCATAAAACTCTTTTTTTTCTTTTTCTCAGTAGCTATCTCTCTCTTTTTTTATAATAAGAATGCTTCATAGATATCATTATGGTTACGCTGTAGGTTTCCACCATGTCAGCATGGATTAGACCAGCGGCCCAGGCGTTTCTCTAACACACATACATAACTCCATGGACTTACAAGCTCCCCTTTTATTTCACACCCACGACATCCGCAAACAAAAGAGCAAGGTATCAACTGGGTATATATTTACAAGTGTTGAAAGCGTTCCCGTGTGAAGACGGTTACGCTAATCCCTCACCTAGAATTTGCAGGCATATAACTTTCATGGAGAGTTCACAATGGTTCAGGTTTATTAAGTGCAGGAAATAAAGTGTGCCATCAAGTTCGTGAGAGCTTTACTAACTAACTTTCTCATAACAAGCAAACATTTTATTCGGAAGAAAACAAGGCATATTGAATATGCACGGAAGTAGCAAATGATGCTAATGGGTAGGTATGGTGGACACTTTGGAAAAATTTGGTTTAGGGAGTTGGAAACATGAGCAAAACACTCAGTAGAGATGAAGGCTAGCAATAGTAAGGGAGCGACAAACGAGAGAGCAATAGCTGTCATTATCATGCTTGCAACAAAACAGGACTACTCATGGCATGAAAAAGATTCAAGATCCTCAAGGCAAAATAATTCATCGAGGCTTAACTGATTATTACAGTCATGTGCATGTGTGAGCATGTGCCAAGTCAATCAAATGAAACATTCAGGGGAGGATACCACGGTGTCATACCAATTTATGAATAGAGCAATGCAAGCAAACATTCATAAGACACACTACAAACTATTAGCGAGCTGGAGCTAATCATCAGAAAGCAAGAACTACTAAGCATCCAAAGATAACATACACCCTACTTGAATGGACTAAGCAAGCTCACAATGATGAGTATACGTACACAATGAAAACAAATAGAGTTCGTTACCAGCCTCTTACCACGCCTCAAGTTGTCATTGATCCTCATTATTGCTCTTCACTTGTGTGGCTTGAATAATAATATGAAACCAATATCCACTGAGGACTGCCGAACCCTGTAGCAAACTCGCAAAAACCAAAAAAGAACGACAAATATTTTTGGTGTTTTCGATTTTTAAAGAAGAACCAAAAGGGAAAAACAAGCAAAGCAAAATCTTTTTGGGTTTTTTCGAATAGTTCAAACAAAGCAAAAGGGAAAAACAAACCAAGGCAAAAAGAAGAAGCAAACCAAAGAGAAACAATAAAAATATTTTTGGTCTTTTTGTGTTTTTAGAAAGCAAAAGCAAAGAAGAACGAAAACTAAAAAGAGAACGAAAACATGAATATACAAAGTATCGATGCAACATGATATGGAGATGAGTGTGGTGTCTGCGTACCTCCCCCCAAGCTTAGGCTTTTGGCCTAAGTGGGTATCAATCCATGTACGAATAGGGGTTCCAAGCGGGCGGATTTTGGTAAGAATGGTCGTAGCTGGGCCCATGAGAAGAAGAAGCTCCCCAATCATAAGCGGGCTGCTGATATGAAGACTCTCCCTCATTCGAGGGTTGGACCGAATCATCCGTGACCTCCCTTCTAGTGTCCTGCTCCTGTTGGGAGAGCTCTCCCAAGTACGTGTCAAGCTCCTCCTCAGTGAGGGACCATCCTTCCCTATTATCAAGGTTAAACAAGACAGGTGCAGGCAAAAGAACAACACACTCGGACTTGCTATTTCTCCAACCAGCTTTGAGAAAGGTTATTTCATAAGACAACTCACTCAAACTAGCCCATGAGGAAATAAATTTATGTTGTATCATGGAATTAAAATCAAGCCTCTATGGGAAACCAGAGGTCTAGATGATGAGGCACTAAACCATGCAATGCTAGTAAACGAGAAGCAATGAGGCCTCCACAAATTCCACCTTTCTCATGGTTAGCAGCAAGACGGAAAGCTATCAAAGCACCCAAGTTGTAAGACCTATCTCGTCTAAGAGCAGCAGAGATAAATGCTAGATCAAACAAAGATAACTTATTGGCAGTTTTCCTAGCAAGAACACACTTGGCAATAAAGTAGGCAAAGTAGCGAATGGAGGGAAGATGAATGTTATGGATTTTTCCATTCTCCTTCGAGAATCTACTCCCTTGGCAAATTTCTGCATATAAATCCATGAGTGGTTCAGGTCTCTCTTTAAACTTTCTACATGATCCCCATTGAGGTACCTTAATAGCTGCACAAAAATCATCAAGAGAAAGGTCGACAGCTATATTGTAAATTTTGTAATGGACCATGGGGTTAGTCAAAGAGTGACTAAATTTGAAGTCCTACACCACAGACATGGTTAGCTTCACAAATTGACAAGGTTCATCTTCCAAAAAGTGCTCTAACCCTGCATTAGAAACCAAAGTGTGGAAATCTTGTAGAATTCCTGCAGCTCTCATGAACTCAGAGCATGGATAAATGGAAGGAAAAACTTCCTCCTCCCGGTGGACCTTCATGACATCAGGCACCCAAAGCTCATGTGGGTTTAGGTGGTGTTCACTCATCTTCTATTCTGAAATTTAAACACCTATTATACAAGTGATTGCAAAGTAAATATAATGAAGGATTCTACTCATAGGGACTTGCAAGAGGCCTAAACATGCATCAAAACTATATCTCTAAGCATCAAACAAGCTTACATTCTCTCATAACCAGTCACCTACAGCAGCAAAATAGTCAACATATAATCTAGTAAACACAAATCTACTTGGACAAGGGGAGGAGTCACATAGCAGGGAACAATTGCTCCAAATTTCAGCAAGAAAGATGGGCTGAGCAAGGAGATCGAAAAAATTGAGAGCAAGCATAGCAAGATCGCGATTTTGAGCTATGAACTAGAGCTTACTCGAGAGAGAGAAGAAAGTGGCAGGTGAGAGAAGTAGTAGGAGGCCAGGGGTGGCCCACACCAGAGCATGGCGCCACCCAGGGCTGGCCGCGCCACCACATGGTGTGCCTGCCTGGTGGGCCCCCTGGTACCTACCAGGTACTCCTCTGCCTCTTTTTTCACGTAAAATTTTAATATGAATTTTCTGGAATTTTTCGAGATACTTTATTTTTGGGATTTTTTCAGAAATAGAAGAATGATTTTTCTGACAGACAGATTTTTTTCTTTTGGAAACATGATGCAAGTAAAAAACAAGGCTAGAACTACAGAAGTTCTAGCATGCAAGCAACTAACAACACAAACAAAACTAAACGAAAGCAAAAACTAAAATGCAAAGGATAGAAATAAATGGAGATAATCATAATGAAAACATTGTTTTGTTCAATGGAATCCTTTTGTTAGCAAGGTTGATCAAGTCTTGCTACCAAAACAATTGCATATGAGACAAAACTTTGTACTCCACTAATGATTATGTTATCTTAACCTTGATAGCAATGGTCCCAATCATAATAGTTTCAAATTTTTCTCTTGGTATGGGACAATATATTTCTCCAACTTGAATGCCTTCAACATGTTCAATTGAATTCAAACCATAAGTCCTTTCAATATTCTTGGGGAAATAGACAGTATGTTCCTTGTCATTAACATTGAAGGTCACTTTTCCTTGATTACAATTAATAACAGCTCCTGCAGTATTAAGAAAAGGTCTCCCAAGAATAATAGACATATTATCATCTTCAGGCATTTCAAGCACAACAAAATCAGTTAGTATCAAGCAATTGTGAGCCACCTAAACAGGTACATCCTCACATATACCCATAGGAATAGTGGTAGATTTATCAGCCATTTGCAAAGATATATCAGTTGGAATCAATTTTTCAAGCTGAAGCCTCTTATAGAGAGAGAAAGGCATAACACTAACTCCAGCTCCCAAATCACACAAAGCAGTTCTAACATAACTGTTCTTAATAGAGAAAGGGATAGTTGGAATCCCTGGGTCTCCAAGTTTGTTAGGAACCTTACCATTGAAGGAATGATTAGCAAGCAAAGTAGAGATTTCTTCATTAGGGATCTTCCTTTTATTCGAGACAATGTCCTTCATATACTTTGAGTAAGGAGGCAATTTAATAGCATCAGTCAAAGGAATTTGCAAGAATAAAGGCTTCATCCACTCACGAAACTTATTATAGTGTTCATCTTCCTTTGACTTGTGTTTCTTATCGGGGAAAGGCATAGGTTTTTGGACCCAAGGTTCTCTTTCACTACCATGTTTCTTAGCAATAAAATCTTCTTTGGTGTATTTAGTATTCTTAGTGTGGTTTTCAGGTTCTTCTTCAACTTTTTCTTCATTAGGAACAACATTTTCTTCATTACCACTTTCAGTTTCAGCATCAGAGATAGATATACTATTAGGATCTATGGCAGGTTCAGAGGGTTCTTCAACAGTTTTATGTTTCTTTTTCCTTTTCTTACGAGTAGAACCACTATTTTTAGCTTGTTGAGAATCCTGCTCAATTCTTTTGGGATGCCCCTCAGGATATAGAGGATCCTGGGTAGCAGCACCACTTCTAGTTCTAATTTCATAAGCATGTTTTTCTTTAGCAGCATTAACTAGCAAGTCGTTTTGCACTTTAACGAGTTGATCTATTTGAGTTTGAACCATTTGAAAGTGTTTAACAATCATTTTAACATCATTAGAGGTTCTTTCCACAATATCTTTCAACTCAACAATAGCTCTAGTGTTTTCCATTAGATGATTTTGCACCCTTTTATTAAAGTTATCTTGCTTAACAATAAAGATATCAAATTCTTCTAAGCATTGATCAGGAGGTTTAGAGTAAGGGATATCACCTTCATCAAAGTGTTGGAGAGAGTGTACCTCAATAGTGGGTGAGTAGGGAATAGGCTTACATAATTCTTCTATAGGAGGTAAATTCTTGACATCTGCAGCTTTAATTCCCTTCTCCTTAAGACATTTCTTAGCTTCCTTCATCACTTCATCATTTAATTCAATAACTCCCCTTTTCTTTGATGTTGGAATAGGCACAGGAATAGATGGTTCAGGTACAATTACTTCAGGTATAGCTTGTTTAGGAGGAGTCCAATCTTCATAATTCTTGCTTATTTTAGCCATTAATTCCTCAGCTTCCTTAGGAGTCCTATTCCTGAAAACACAATCAACACAACTACCTAGGTATGTCCTAGATTCTTCGGTTAGTCCATTATAAAATATATCAAGAAGCTCATTCTTAGGTAATGGACTTCCATCCTGTGCATGAATCAAAGCACAAAACCTTGCCCAAGATTCAGCCAATACCTCTTTTTCTCCCTGTTTAAAATCAAAAAGTTCCTGCAAAACAGCATGTCTAGCACTAGGAGGCAAATATTTCTGCAGGAAAGTACTAATCAAGCACTCAGGGCTATCAATAGATCCAGGAGGTAAATTACTAGACCAAGTTTTAGCTTCTCCTTTCAGTGAAAAGGGAAAAATCTTAGCAACAAAGTAAGTACGCATCTTAATATCATCAGAAAACAAGCCAGTCATGGTAGAAAGTTCATTCATATGTGCTACCGCACTTTCATTCTTAGTCCCACTGTTGGGGATATACTTTCTGGGTATCCTCACAGTTCCTCACTGACCAGGGTGGCCCACTTCGGGTTAGAGCTTTGCTTCACGGGCGGCCCAGTCAGGTAGAAAGATGGAGTCCAATCCGGCTACGGGAAGGTCCAGAAGACTTACCGACTTAGGCCCATAATGTTACTTGTAGTTCAAGATGTACTCTGTAACCGACTCTTAGACGTAGCCGGATAGACCTCTCCTGTAAACCCTAGGCCGGATATCTATATAATCCGTCCTAGGGAGAGCCTTTAGGGCACACGCAATACTTTTACCCTCTACTCGCACAGGCGAAACCCTTGTAACCCATATTCCGGCTCTGTCGTATTACTGGATTGCTAGCAGGAGTAGGATCCATCCAAAGCCGGCGGATTCGAACCTGGGTAAACTTGTGTGCTCACCGTCCCGGAACACCGTACGTCTCACACCCCTCTCTTCCGCACGCCTCGAGGACCCCCTCATGCGTACTTGTCATTAATCCAACGACAGTTGGCGCCCACCATGGGGCAAGTGAGCTTCAGATCTGCATTCCGAGCGGAATCTACAAAAATCGGAATCGGTGAGACTATCGCCGTCGGTCGCATCCTCTACGCCAGCGACGTCCCTCTCATCATTCTCGACGAGACTTGGATTCCGGCAAGGGAGGTCGTGACTTCCTACACAATCATGTCTTTTGGCAAGATCGATGTTTACATCGGTTTCGCTGAACCTACCCAACCCACCCCAGCGGTCATGATAGAGGTAGAAGAATTTTCTCGGTCCCCTTTGTCCGCAGAGGCGGCAGAGTTCCGGATCTCAGAAAACCCTAATCCCACCCAGCCCGCACCAGTTGCGGAGATAGTGGAGAAACCCGAACCTGAAGAAGACCTTGTGGTCCACGTCGAATCTGGGGTGGATCTCCCTGGAGGAGCCAGATCCCAGATCGATCTACCCGCAGAAGTTGAGATCCAGGAGGAGCATATCAACGACACTGATTCCGGCTCTGATGATGCCGGGACAGACATGCCTTTCCTAAGGTACACACTAAAACGCATGATACTGCAAGGCGAAAGCGCAGATGCAATCCTTGAGACCATCAAAAGTTTTGATATGGCTGATCGTGCAAGCTGTAGGTACCTCAGGAAGCACGCGTCGCACTTTGTCGGATACATGGGATCCGGATCCAGCTCTGCCGATGCTGGAGAAAACACCGACTCGGTGCTGGAGGCAATTGGAACAAACACCGACGTACCCGCATCCTCGGATGAGTCGATGATGTCAGCAGATTTCCGAAAGTTCTCCACGGAATATGAAGAGGAGTACAACTCCAAAGCTGCAGAAGATGGAGAAGCCATGGATGAAGGATCCGGGGAACACTCTCCCAAAGCGCAGGATGACATGGACGTCGGAGATAATCCCGAAGTCCAAATGTCCGAAAGTACCGATCAGAGCTTGACTCCGGGAAATGGACCCAAAGCTGTCTTTGCTACCGGTGCTGCCAAGAAGGCAAAGAAGAAGAACAAGAAAAACAAGACCCCGGCAAAAGACCCTCTGACAGAGGAGGTGATTACCGAGGAATACGAGGAAGACTCGGATGGAGCACTTATCCTAGACAAGATGAAAAAAGAAGCATCGGTGGATGGACACGTGATCACTAAGGTGCACGTAAACTCATCGATGCCGCATTAACCACACCTATCCCTACAGCTGCAGAACTTACTGCAGATGAGCTGGATGAAAGGGCGCAAGCCCTAGAAGCGCGTCGTCAACAACTCCTCGATGAAGCCAAAAACATCGAGGTGGAGAAGAAACGCATGTCAAACAAGGAATACATGTCTCGTCTACATCAGAAGACACGGAAGCTTCACATAGATGGCAACCAATTCCCACGTGTCCGTGCCGTCCTTTTTGGAGATGAGATGGGGAAGCCACGGAAAGATAGTAACGGAGATTGGGTATACCCAACACCAGTACAAAATACCGTGGCAGCCCGAGAAATTCTATCGGCTAATCCAGGACCAGAGGAGATCCGTTTGGGTATCAAGCTACTCAACAAGGGACTGGAGCAGCAAAAGGTAGCCTTGTTCGGAAGTCAAAAACTGCTCTCGGATTCTGACCAGTGTCGCACAGATCCGGCATGGGCTGGCGTAAGATCCCATTACGTTCAGGCGCATTACCATCACCCCGAACGCAGTGAAGACAACTATTCAAGAACCGGATCTTCAGGACAGCATCACAAAACTTCACGTAACTGGAGCAACGTTGCCCCAGTGGCCGAGAAAGACGCCATCGCTGTCCTGAATCCGACGAACCCTCCCCGACGAGAATCTAAGGATCGAAGGGGAGAAGATAAAGAGAAACGTCGGGAGGAGGATCGTCAGAGAATGCCACCTCCTAGACATGAGAACCGTCCGGCTGAGCCTCACCATGGTGGGAACGATGGACGAAGAAACGATGGAAACCATGCCGGTACAAGCCGGCAGGGGGCTTGTCATAGTCAAGCTGCTCCACCCTCTCCACCACACAGTCATCACAACGGCTCCCATGGAGGGCAAGGATGACGACATGGCGGAGGAGGTGGTGGCAGAAGCCGAAGTCCAGCTCCACGGCACCGCAGCCACAGCCGGCATTCGAGATGATCTCTATCCCCGAACGACACAAGGCACAGGATCAACTCCAACATAGAGGCTCGGCGCTATGAAAACGATGACATATACATGGGCCCAAAATGTTTCGGACCACGCATCAGAGCTAGAAAATTCCCAGAAGGATTTGCTATCTCAAGACATATCCAAGCCTATGACGGCATTGCTCAGCCAGACACCTGGTTACAGGATTTCTTCCAAGCTTGCTGCATTGCCAAAGGTGGAAATAGCCTGGTCGCAACCCGATATCTCCCACTTATGTTGCGGAAGACGGCACAATCATGGCTCAATGAACTTCTGGCAAACACCATCCATAATTGGTATGATTTGCAAAGCGCGTTCTTTCGGAATTTCGAAGGCACATATCGGAGGCCCTGTACAGTTGGAGACCTACAGCGTTGCACCCAGAAAGCCAGAGAAACTTGTCGGGATTACCTCGGACGATGAATCAACACTAAGAACTCCTGCAAAGGAGTAAATGATCAAACTGCGATTGAAGCTTTCATTGCAGGTCTCCCTATTGGTTTACTGCGCCATCGCTTGAAGTGTGACAAGGTCACCGATTTGGGAGAGATGATAGAAACAGCGAGCAAGTATGCAGATGCTGACGATGATGCAGAAGGACTACTCAATGCCCTAGTTGTGCCTCAGTCGGAAAAACAACCAAAGCAACAAGCTTAGAAGCGCAAAAATACCTCGGAAGAAAAACCCAACGCGGAAACATCGGTAGTTACTACTGTTTCCGGGTCTGGAGGACGAGGAGGACGTGGCGGAGGCCGCGAGCGTGGCCATGGGACATCAAGGGTCCAAGGTAGAGGAGAACAACAACAAGGCAAAACCTACTCTTGGGCCGACATTGCCAATAACCCATGTGTGCATCACTTAGACGCCAATGGGGGCTCGTCCCACACCAACGCCGAATGTCGTTTTAATGACGACATCAAGAGAGATGATACCGAAGGCTACAAAGCTAAGCGGAAGAAGGGAAAGAAAAATCCCGAAAAAGACAAGGAGACCAAGGAAGATTCCGACATGGAGGAAGCTGATGCTTCAAATCCCAAGTCGGAAGGGAAGAAAACTTTTCCTACCAAGAAGGACACTTATGTCACCTTCCTCAGATCTCAACCAGCAAAGGTCAAGAAAGCAGTTCTACACGAGCTCAATGCAACAGTTCCGGCTGTCCCCCAATATCTGGACTGGTCGGAAGTGGCAATCACGTTTGACCGCGATGATCATCCGCCTAAGTTACATAGGCGAGGAAAGTATGCCTTAATTGTCAACCCACTTATTGACGGTTATGGTTTCTCCAAGACCCTCATGGACGGTGGTAGCAGCATCAATATTCTCTATGTCAAAACGCTACGCCGGATGAAGATCTTGGAGACCCAGCTGAACCATAGCTCTGTGATTTTTCACGGAGTCGTCCTAGGAAGACAAGCTAATTCCCTGGGAGAGATCACTTTGGATGTTACCTTTGGAACTCCAAAGAATTATCGGACGGAGGCACTTTCCTTCGAAGTGGTCCCGTTCAAGAGCGCATACCATGCTATATTCGGACGTCCGACATCGATTTTATGGCTCGTCCGTGTTACATTTACAATATGATGAAAATTCCAGGTCCCAACGGCGTGATCACCATCAGGGGAGACCCGAAGAAAGCGCGAGAGTGCGAGGATGGAAATGTCGCCTTTGCCGAAGCAGTGTTGCATGCCCAGGAGTACCAGGAGATCAAGAAGAGCATAGATCCGTCCGGGATGCCCGCAACGAAGAAGGAGGTTACCAAGCCAAATCCGGAGTTCAAGGCATCAGAAGAGACGAAGAAAGCACCGTTGAAGGATGATGACCCCTCCAAGGTGACCCAGAGAGGCGTAGGCTTAGATAGCACATAGGAAAGTGCGCTCGTCAAGTTCCTCCAAGCAAATCAAGATATCTTCGCATGGCAGCCATCTCACATGACCAGAGTACCTAGGGAACTTGCCAAGCACTCTCTAAATATAAACCCAAATGCTAAACCCGTCAGACAGTCCTTATGACGGTTTGGCGACGAAAAGCATAAGGCAATAGCTAAGGAACTAGCACGGCTCGAGTTAGCCGGATTCATAGAAGAGGTCATCCACACTGAGTGGTCGGCCAATCCTATAATGGTCCCTAAAAAGGACACCACTGATTTAAGGATGTGTGTTGATTATACTGCCTTGAACAAGGCTTGTCCAAAAGATCCATTCGCTCTGCCTAGAATTAATCAAGTTATCGATTCTACGGTAGGCTCGGAACTCCTCTGCTTTCTCGACGCATATTCGGTTATCAACAAATCCGGATGAAGGAATCTGACAAAGTCAAAACTTCATTCATAACCCCCTTCGGAACCTTCTGTTTTGTTACGATGCCCTTTGGGATGAAGAACGCAGGAGCTATGTACCAGCGCACGATGCAGCGTTGCCTCCACGACCAACTCAGACGCAATGTACATGCATACGTGGATGATATCACGGTGATGTCCAAAAAGAAGGAAACACTCATTTCCGACTTGGAGGAAACGTTCGCCAATCTACGAAAATACAACATCATGCTTAACCCGAAGAAATGCTTCTTTGGAATACCAGCCAAAAAATTGTTAGGTTCCATCGTGTCTCAAAGAGGCATAGAGGTGAACCGCGACAAAATCAAGGCTATACTCAATAGTTCCAGGCCAACTCGCTTGAAGGAAATACAAAGATTAACTGGTTGCATTGTCATGTCGATCAATTTGTAAGCTTGGTGAAAGAGCCGCACCATTATACAAACTCCTGAAGAAGACCAAAGATTTTGTATGGACGAGTTGAAGTCGCACCGCAAGACCTGAAGAAAGTACTCTCATCTGCTCCTATCCTCGCAGCGCCTGAACCTCAGGAACCGATGTTGCTTTATATTGTTGCGACAAATAAGGTCGTTAGTATCGTCATGCTGGTGGAGAGACCAGAGGAAAATCAGGAACACTTGGTGCAGCGTCCGACTTACTTTGTCAGCGAGGTCTTGACATAATCAAAACAGCGATATCCGCACTATCAAAAGTTGGCTTACGGTATTTTCCTAGAATCTCGTAAGTTACGACACTATTTTCAGGAGCATCCAATTACCATGGTGAGCAAAGCTCCCATGAGAGACATAATCAACAACAGCGACGCCACAGGACGTGTCGCCAAATGGGGCATAGAGCTCTCAGCTTTCGATATTGAGTATAAACCTCGGACACTAATCAAATCCTAGATCCTTGCTGACTTTGTTGCTGATTGGATAGAGACGAAGGAGAACATGGTCCTCCCTGAGTCGGAATACTGGACCCTCTTTTTCGATGGGTCTAAGGCTCGAGGGGGCTTGGGGGATGGCGTGGTGCTCAAATCACCCCAAGGAGATAAACTATTATACGTGTTGCAGATCCACTTCACAGCAACAAACAATATTGCCAAGTATGAAGCACTGCTGCATGGAATCCGTATTGCCAAGGATATTGGCATCCGACGTTTGATGTGTTACGGAGATTCAGATCTTGTTGCTCAGCAAGTCTCGGATATATTTAATGCAAATAAGCACATGGCAGCATATAAAGCTGTCGTGGATGATCTATCTAAATCGTTCGAAGGGTTTGAAGTTCAACACATCCCTCAAGAACAAAATGAGGAAGCAGATGCACTATCTCGAATAGGCTCTGCGCGGAAAGAGGTCCCGGATGGCGCATTTTTAGAGGACCTCAAAGTTCCCTCGATAAAGGGAGTAGATGAGGAATATCCGACCAAATCCGACTCACCTTTAATAGCAGTTCTAGCTGTAATTCCCAGCTGGACTCAACCCTACCTTGATTATTTGGTAGATGGCAAATTACCCGAAGATGAGGTGCTGAGCCGGCAGATTATCCGACGAGCAAAAGCCTATACTATTGTTAAGGGTGAGCTCCATAAACGGAGTGTTTCTGGGGGTTTTCAGCGTTGTGTATCTCCGGAAGAAGGAGTGGAAATCTTAAGGAAAATCCACGAAGGCGAGTGTGGTAACCACGCTGCAGCCAAATCTTTAGTGGCAAAAGCTTTTCGACATGGATTTTTCTGGCTTACAGCTCAGGCAGATGCCGAACGATTAGTCAAGACATGCAAAGGCTGCCAAAAGTACGCCAATCAAGCTCATGTTCCGGCTGATCAACTGCGAACAATACCTATAACATGGCCTTTTGCGGTCTGGGGGCTTGATATGGTAGGACCTTTTAAACGAGCTCCAAGTGGATTTACTCACCTCTTAGTGATGGTGGATAAATTCACCAAGTGGATCGAGGCTAAACCTGTCACTAGTTGTGATGGAGCAACAGCTAAAAGATTTGTCGAGGATGTTATAATCTGGTATGGTTATCCGCATAGCATTATCACGGACAACGGGAGTAACTTTTCTATGGGAGAACTGGCCGAATTCTGCGATGAGCAAAATATCCAGCTTGACATTGCGTCACTCGCACATCCACAGGCTAACGGACAAGTCGAAAGAGCAAATGGTTTAATTCTACAAGGCCTGAAACCAAGACTCGAAGCACCACTACGACGTGCTGCGGGGGCTTGGGCAGAGGAACTACCCTCTGTAATTTGGAGTTTACGAACAACTCTGAATAGGTTAATAGGATACACACCTTTCTTCTTGGTCTATGGCGCAGAAGCAGTTCTTCCTAGTGATTTAATTCATACTTCTCCCAGAGTGGCCGCGTATATTGAAGAGGATGCCGAGATTTCTCGACAAAATGATCTCGACTTAGTCGAAGAAGTTCGTGTCGTTTGCTGAAATGAGATCTACAGCCTCTCAGCAGAAGTTACGCAAGTATCATAGCCAGAGAGTCCGAAATAGATCTTTCAATAAAGGTGATTTGGTTCTCCGGCTTGTGCAACAAAGAAAGCACAAACTTTCCCCAGTATGGGAAGGACCCTTTTTAGTTAGTCGAGTATTGCACAATGGATCGTACTACTTAACTGACATGAGGCCAGTTAAAGAAAGACCTACTACTAAGAAGAGAAAGAGAGCTGGAGGCAGTACAAATCCGGATGAGTTAGACAGATCGTGGAATATTGCTCAGCCACGTCCCTTTTATTCTTAGTTTATCCTTCTTTGTAATCATACATATGTACATGTTCTGTGAGAAATAAAAGTTTTGGTTACCTCAAGTTTTTTCTGAGAAGTTCTTAAACCATCTTATTTCCGAATGATCATGTCATAGTCGAAAATCCTAGAATGCTTGAAAGTACTTTATGCTCTTGTTCGTTCTGGTCTAGATTTCTGATTCTAAAAAACTGCTACCTTCGGGTATAACTCTAAAATTTCTAGTCTTTACTTTAGTTATTTGTCTGATTGCAGGATGCGGGCATTTTCCAAGTAGTGAATTGTTGGTACTGGAAGCCGGCTTTGTTTCCGAGTTTAAACTGGTTTAGCAATTGAGCTCCGTTGCTCGGCAAATTTTTTGGCTGAAGGTTTAGCCAGCTCATGAAAGGGACGAGGCGGAAAGCCAGATAAACGATAAGTAGAGACGAAAAAATATAAGTGCTTGTGAAAACATTTCAGGCACGCAAAAATTTCAAAAGTCAAACGTGCTGAAAAGATCAAAAGCTTAGCACTTGCAAAGATAAATAGTACTCAATATTTACAATCGCATCAGGTTTTTCCGGAATAATACATAAATTTCTGGTCTATGATGCAGGAGGAGATGAAGGATATGCCGGCTCGCTGGTCACTCCTCCTTGATATCTTTCCGAGATGTCCGCATCCGTGTTGGTGTGTTCATCGTCGGAAACTTCTTCGGCTTCTTCTGCAGGAGGAGGCGGAGTAGCCACACGGGTGAAGAAGGGGATCTCATAGCTGGTCAGATCAGCTACGTGGCACCCGTATCCGGCGCAGGAGTGCATGATAGATTGAAGGTCTTGCTCCTGGTCGTCTTCGTCCACCTTGCAGTACCCTCTGGTCACTTGCCATATCTCCATGTTTCCATGGTGGCTCATGACCATGGTGAGAGCGTTCTGCGTAGCAGTCCGCGCGTACGACATGTTCCAGTCCTGAACAAGCTGCGGCATCCCCTTGGCCCTGTCCCGCACCTCAAAATCCGACGTGCTTGGCATGTCCGGAATCCTGAGAGACTCGCCAATGTCCTCAAGGGACTGGCGGTAGTCATGAAGAAGATCACCGACTTGGGTAAGCCGGTGAGTGCGGGGCTCGGACGAGGAAGAGTCCGTCAACTTCAGAGGACCTATACACAAAACAAGTTAAGAAAAAACCGACATTGATAGAAGTCGAAGAAAAAGATAAGTCAGAGAGGTGGAACGTACCAAAAATGACGTCGTCAATCTTGGTCTTCTCCTCCCGGAGACTCTGGAGTTTAGCCCGGAGCACCTGGGATATGTCCTTCTCTCTGCCAAGCTCATTCTTGAGGTCCGAGATTATTTTATCCTGAGCAGCAATCTTGCGATCACGCTCATCAGTGGCCATGGAGGAGGATTCAAGGACTTGAGCTATGCTCTTTTCATGATCTGCCTTGAGCTTATCCAGCTCTTGGCGAAGTCCCTTATTCTCCACCACCAGGGTCTTGAGGTTCTCGGCCTCTTCAATCATAGCGATGTATTGTTTCACCAACAGAAGACAAAAAAGAACAACAAGTTCAGAAAAATCGACATTGAAAAAGCAAAGACAAGGTTTGAATCTCGAATATTTACCTTCACTTCATCCTTGGCTACTTTGAGCTCAGCATTTTAAGCCGAGAGCTTTGATCTCTCTCGCTTATCACGCACATTGGTCAATAATTCCTGGTTATAGGAACATACTTTCTGTAAGTCAGAATACCCAAAGTCAGAAAGCTACTTAAGACTCAGGCTAATATTTTTGCTAAATATCAGCACGAGCCTTGGGGGCTACACTAGTTCGTTCTTTGGCATCATAATGAAGTATAATCTCGGATTCTATATCCTACTTCATGCTTGGGGGCTAGAGGATATGATATAATATAATAGAAAAAAACAAGAGTTGGAATTCTGACTTACATATTGCTCGTGGGTGAGTTTATCTAAACCCGCGTTCACTTCAGCGGCCACCTTCTCGGCAAGAGTAAGAGGGATCACTGGGGCTGTTGGAAGCTCGCCAGTCCTAATCCTCTCGTCGCGAAGGCGGACTTGAGTGAGAAGGTCAGAGAACTTGACGTCCTCTGCTTCTTGTGCTTCCTCCTCGGGGGATAAATGGCTTTTATCCAGGACTTGCCTGGCTAGCCGCTGGATCTCCTCTGCAGATTTCTGGGTCAGGCCAAACTTGGCAAGACCCAGATTGCTGAGGAGGTTTTCGGCGAAGACTTCAGCCGAGGGATCATTACCCGAGGAGGGTTCACCCTTATCTTGAGCTGACGCACCCACGGTGATGTCAGTTTGCGACCCAAGGATCGTAGGCTCCATTTGAAGAGCCGGATCTTCTGTAGCATCCGACAAGATAACCGGAGTTGCAGAAGGTTGAGGGGCCGGAGGAGCCACGGCAGGGGAAGCTATGGTAAGCTTTGTCTGGCGTAAGTGTAGGGGTTCGTAGCATGGAAAACAAAAATTTTCTATCGCATACAAACAAACAAGCCAAGATCTATCTACTAGATTGTAGCAACGAGTCGATGGAATAACTCACCCACGAAGATTCCAAAGTGTTTAACGAGAGCAGATTCTCGTGGGTGATGTAGTCGATTTCTTCCGATCTCAAGATCGCGTGAGACGATCCTTCCAAGCGTTCAAGAAGCGCTCCCGATCGGTCACACGCTCGGTACTCGACGAAGACCTTCCTCTCCTTGTTCCAAAGAAAGCGGAGGTTGTAGCACTCTCCTCGCGATTCCAAAGACAACGGGCGTGGTACCTAAGTAGAGGGAAATCCCAGGCTTCGCTTAAGCCAAAGTAGTATGGTGGAGCTTATGAGAGAGGCTATTAGTGGTCTAGTAATTAGACACACCAATTAGAGGGCTCTAAACCAATTAGAAGGCTCTAAACCGAAATAGCTCTAAACCGGGGTCTAGATCTAGGGTTTAGTTTAGAGGATAGGAAACTTGTGTGTATAAGGAGGGGAGCCCTGCCTCCTTATATAGGTGGGAGGGCTGGCCGGCCAAGGGAGGAGTTCCTCCCAACTCGGCCTTGGGAGGTGCGCGGCCAAGGGGAGGAACCTCCTCCAACTCGGCCTCCACCTCTCCTCCTCTTTCCCACTTCCCAAAATTGCCGTTTGACTTTCAAACTAGCCGCTTGACTTTTCAATTTAGGATTTAAATAAACCCTTTATTTTGGACAGCGAACACCTAGTACATGATGCAATCATTCCAATATGTAATGACACATTCATGTACCCTTCCTCCGGAGTGCCGGACATTCCAGGACCTTCTAGAATGTTCCCGATGAAAACACCTAACCATTCCCCAACTCCTAAACGGACTTTCCTTATATGAATCTTATTCTCCGGACCATTCCGGATCTCCTCGTGATATCCCGGATCCCATCCGAGACCAACAACATTCGTCTCTTTCTCATAATACCATAACTACTCAAACAACGTCAATCCTTATGTGTCTCCCTACGGTTCGTGAATTATGCGGACATGATCGAGACACTTCTCGAACAATAACCAATAGAGGAATCTGGAAATTCATATGGTTCCACATATTTCTACGATTACTTTGATCGAATGAACCACTTACATACGATACCAATTTCCCTTTGTCTCACGATATGTTACTTATCCGAGGTTATGATCATCAGATTCTCGCATACCTAGTTCAACCTCACATCGATAAGTACTCTTTTCGCTCCTGATATGTGATCCCTTGTGACCAAGTCACATGCTTGCAAGCTAATTGGATGACATTTCACCGAGAGGGCCCAGAGAATATCTATCCGTCATGTGGATGGACAAATCCCACTCTTGATCCATGTGTTTCAACCAATACTTTCCAACACTCAACGCCACCTTTATAGCCACCTCTACGGTGTGGTGTTTGATGACATCAAAGCATCCATCCAAGAAAGGTGATATGCATGATCTCATGGTCAAGGAATTAGGTTACTATGTATCGTAAAGCATATAGCAATTGAACTATTGAAATGACTTGATCTTTATGCTACGCTTGTCTATAGGAGTATGTCCACCATATCATTCTCCTAACGATATGATCTTGTTGTTGATAACATCTCAATGTTCATGATAGGGAAACCACAATCATCAATCAACCAACAAGCTAGTGAAGTATAGAGGCTATACTAGGGACTTCATATTTAGTTTACAAATCACACAAGTATTAATGGCTTCCTTGTTAATACTATTATAGCATGAATGTAAACATTTATCATAAACACAAAGATATATAATAATAACTACATTTATTATTGCCTCTAGGGCATATCTCCAACAGTCTCCCACTTGCACTAGAGTCATCTAATCTAGATTACATGGTAATATACCGAACACCCATGGCAGCTTGGTGTTGGTCATGCTTTGCCCTCGGGAGAGGTTTAGTCAATGGATCCGCCACATTCAGATCTGTGTGTACTTTGCAAATCTTTATATCCCCATCCTGGATATGTTCTCGAATAGCGTGGAAACGCAGCTTGATATGCTTCAGCTTCTTGTGTGACCTTGGTTCTTGCGCATTGGCTATGGCGCCCATGTTATCACAGTAGATAGACATTGGGTCCAGACTAGGAACCACACCCAGCTGTAATGAACTCTTTCATCCATATCGCTTCTTGTGAAGCCTCCGGCAGCCATGTATTCCGATTCAGTTGAAGATCTCGCCACAACGCTTTGCTTTGCACTCCTCCAGCTAACTGCTGCACCATTCAAAATAAATACGTATCCAGATTGTGATTTAGAATCATCCGGATCGGTGTTCCAACTAGCATCGGTGTAACCATTAACAACGAGTTGTTCATCACCTCCATAAGAAAGAACCATACCCTTAGTTCTTCTCAAGTACTTAAGGATGTTTTTGACCGCTGTCCAATGATCCACTCGATTACTTTGATATCTCGCTAGTTAGACTAACAGATATGCGATGTCGGGTCTAGTACATAGCATGGCATACATTAGAGATCCTATGGCTGAGGCATAGGAGTCTTACTCATCTTTTCTCTATCTTCTGCCGATGTCGGACTTTGAGTTTTACTCAAGGTCGATATAAACATGGGCAAGAACCCTTTCTTGCTATCTTCCATTCCAAACCTCTTTAGAACTTTGTCCAAATATGTACTTTGTGACAATGATATTTGGCGTTTCGATCTATCTCTATAAATCTTTATGCCTAATATGTAAGCTGCTTCGCCAAGATCCTTCATTGAAAAACTATTATTCAAATACTCTTTGACACTATTAAGAAGGTCTACATCATTCCCAATCAACAATATGTCATCCACATAGATTAAGAATGCTCTGAGCTCCCACTCACTTTCTTGTAAATACAAGCTTCTCCATAAGTTTGTATAAAACCAAAACTTTTGATTACCTTATCAAAACGTTGATTCCAACTTCGGGATGCTTGCTTCAACCCATAGATGGACCGTTGAAGTTTGCATACCTTGTTAGCATCTTTAGGATCGACAAAACCTTTGGGTTGCATCATATACAACTCTTCATCAATGTCTCCATTGAGGAATGCTGTTTTGACATCCATCCGCCATATCTCATAATCATAATATGCAGCGATTGCTAACATAATCCTCATAGACTTTAGCTTCAGCACCGGTGAGAAAGTCTCATCGTAGTCAACTCCTTGAATTTGTCGAAACCCTTTTGCGACAAGTCGAGCTTTATATACATAACATTACCATCGATCTGTTTTCTTCTTGAAAATCCATTTGTTCTCGACAGCCTTCCGCCATCCCGGTAAGTCCACCAAAGTCCATACTTGGTTTTGACATGGATCCAATCTCGGATTTCATGGCTTCTTGCCATTTATTGGAATCGGGCTCATCATCGCTTCCTCATATGTCTCGGGGTCATCGGTGTTGTCCACCAACATGACATTCATAACGGAATCATACCAACTGGAGTGGTACGAGTTCTCGTTGACCTCGAGGCTCAGAGCAACTTCAACCAAGTTTCATGATCACCATCATTAGCTTCCTCTTATTGGTGCAGCACCACAGAACTTCTTCCGGTCTGCGCTACTCGCAATTTCGAGAGAAGGTTCGACAACCTCGCCGAGTTCTACTTTCCTTCCAGTCACTTCTTTCGAGAGAAATTCCTTCTCTAGAAAGGATCCATTCTGGCAACGAAGATTTTGCCTTCGGATCTATGATAGAAGGTATACCCAATAGTTTCCTTCGTATCCTATGAAGACGATTTTCCGCTTTGGGTTCAAGCTTGTCCGCTGTAACTTCTTTACATAGGCTTCAGATCCCCAAACTTTAAGGAACGACAATTTAGGTTTCTTCCCAAACCATAATTCATATGGTGTCGTTTCAACGGATTTAGACGGTGCCCTATTTAAAGTGAATGCAATGTTTCTAATGCATAACCCCAAAATGATAGTGGCAAATCTGTAAGTGACATCATAGAACGAACCATATCTAAGAGAGTTCGACACGACGTTCGTACACACCATTACTGCTGTGGTGTTCCGGCGTGTCAATCGCTAAAGTATTCCACATTTCTTCAAATGCTCGCCAAACTCGTAACTTAGATATTCACCTCCACGATCAGAACGTAGAAATTTAATCTTCTTGTTACGTTGATTCTCTACCTCACTTTGAAACTCCTTAAACTTCTCAAAAGTTTCGGACTTATGTTTCATGAAATAGATATACCCATATCTACTCAAGTCATCCGTGAAGGTAAGAACATAACGATAACCATCACATGACGCTACACTCATTGGACCACACACATCGGTATGTATGATTTCCAATAAGTCGTAGCTCGCTCCATTATACCGTAAAATGGAGTCTTAGTCATTTTACCCATCGACATGCTTCGCATCTTTCAAGTGATTCAAAATCAAGTGATTCAAGAAGTCCATCGAATGGAGTTTCTTCATACGCTTCACTCCAATGTGACCAAGACGATTGCCACATATAGGTCGAATTATCGCTTGATTTCAAACGTTTAGCCTCAATGTTGTTGATATGTGTATTTCCACTATCGAGATTCAATATGAATAGACCATCTATCAAAGGTGCATGTGCATAAAACATATTACTCATATAAATCGAACAACCATTATTCTCGGATTTAAACAAGTAACCGTCTCGCAATAAACAAGATCCTGATATAATGTTCATGCTTAACGCAAGCACCAAATAACAATTATTTAAGTATAAAACTAATCCCGATGGTAGATGAAGAGGTAGCGTGCCGACCGCGATCACATCAACCTTTGATCCGTTTCCCACGCGCATCGTCACCTTGTTCTTTACTAGCTTCCGTTTATTCTGCAGCTCCTGTTTCGAGTTACAAATATGAGCAACCGAACCAGTATCAAATACCCAGGCACTACTACGAATACTAGTGAGATACACATCAATAACATGTATATCAGATATACCTTTCTTCTTGATGTTGCCGTTCTTCAAATCCGCCAAGTACTTTGGGCAATTCCGCTTCGAGGACCTTCTCCCTTGCAGAAAAGCACTCAAGATCGTGCTTGGGTCCAGCCTTGGTCTTCTTCGGGTATGGTAACTTTCTTACCACCCTTCTTGAAGTGTCCCTTCGCTTAGACTTGCCTTTCTTGAATTTTGTGGTCTTATTGACCATAAACTCTTTGTGCTCTTTCTTGATCTCCACTGCAGATTTTAACATAGCAAATAGTTCGCAACTCTTTGTTCATGTTCGCATGTTGTAGTTCATCACAAAGTTCTTGTAACTTGGTGGTAGTGATTGAGGATTCGGTAAACCCCAAAGTATTAGGAATCACTATACCCAAACTTTGAAGTTTATTTATGCGTGCCCGACATCTTAAGCACATGCTCACCGACGAGCTACCCTCTTCCATCTTGCAGTTAAAGAACTTTTCGAAGCTTCATAACTTTCAATTGCCGCATGAGTCTCAAAAATTAATTTGAGATCCTCGACAATATCATATGGGTCCGACTCTTCAAACCTTTTACAAGCTCGATTCTAAACCATACAAGATAGCACACTAAACTATGGAGTACTGATTCTTCCGAAGCGAGGTAAACATTCTTTACTTCATCGGTAGCATCACCGCAGTGGGTCACCTAGCGTGCATCCAGACATAGGTCAAATTACCAGCTGTGAGGACAATCCTCAAATTGCGGAACCAATCCGCGAAGTTGCTTCCATTGTTTTTCAACTTTTCTTTCTCTAGGAACGCATTAAAATTGATGGTAGGGGCTGCCATTGATCTACAAAATATTTGCAATAGTTTAGACTAAGTTTATGACAAATTGAGTTCAAATTAATTAATGAAATTAAACTAGGTGAACTCCCACTCAAAACAACATCCCTCACATTGTTTTAGTGATCACACGAACCAAATCCACTACATCAACACCGATCATCACGAGAGTTGATATAGTTTCAATGGCGAACAATCATCATGTTCATCATATCTACTATATGATTCATGTTTTACCTTTCGGCGATCCGTGTTCCTGAGGCCATGTTTGTACATGCTAGGCTCGTCAAGATCAAACCTTAGCTACCGCATAAGCAAATCTGGCTTGCTTACGTTGTATTCACCCACGGAATCAAAGACACCCGATCATCACGTGGTGCTTCGAAGCAGCAAGCTTTGGCAACGGTGCATACTAAGGGTGAACACTTTAGAACTTGAAATTTATGTGCATGAGGGATCATCTTATAATGCTACCGTCGTCTACTAAGCAATACAAGATGCATAAAGGATTAACATCACATGCAATTCATAATATGTGATATGATATGGCCTTTCTTCTTTGTGCTTCGATCTCCATCTTCAAGCGAACATGATCTCCATCATCACCGCATAGCATCAAGGTCAATGACGCTTCTTCATGGTTGTCGCCCAGCTTCAACTATTACAACTATTTTGAATAGACACGCAGGTCTTAATGTAAATTAAAGACAACCATATGGCTCGCCGGTTGCCAACTTACAATAAGGATCATTGCATACATCAAATATAATCACAATCATGGCCATATCACATCATCGCACACCCTGCAAAACAAAGTTAGACGCCTCTACTTTCTTTGCATATTTTACGTGGTTTGGGGCTTTCCATAGGTGTCGTTCTAACTACGAACAAGAATCACAACATTGATACTAGCATTGTTGATTACCCGTTGTAAATTGGATCTTTACTATGCTAGGAGAAACAGCACCATAAAGCCACTTATGCAAAACGAGTTGCATGTCAAGCGTGGAGCAAGTCTCATGAACGATGTCATGTAAGGTTAGCCCGGCCGCTTCATCCCAACATACCGCAAGATGCAAAGTACACAAAAGCAATCTACAATAAAAGCATCAACGCCCACAATGACCATTGTGTTCTACTCGTCAACAGATCTACATATAGACACGGCTCGATACCGCTTAGGGGTTCGTAGCATGGAAAACAAAAATTTTCTATCGATACAAACAAACAAGCCAAGATCTATCTACTAGATTGTAGCAACGAGTCGATGGAATAACTCACCTCGAAGATTCCAAAGTGTTTAACGAGAGCAGATTCTCGTGGGTGATGTAGTCGCATTCTTCCGATCTCAAGATCGCGTGAGACGATCCTTCCGCAGCGTTCCCTTGGCGCTCCATGATCGGTCACACGTTCGGTACTCGACGAAGACCTTCCTCTCCCTTGTTCCAAAGAAAATGGAGGTTGTAGCACTCTCCTCGCGATTCCGGCAAAGACAACGGCGTGGTACCGAAGTAGAGGGAATCCAGGCTTCGCCTTAAGCCGGTGCGAGTATGGTGGAGCTTATGAGAGAGGCTATTAGTGGTCTAGTAATTAGACACACCAATTAGAGGGCTCTAAACCAATTAGAAGGCTCTAAACCGAAATAGCTCTAAACCGGGGTCTAGATCTAGGGTTTAGTTTAGAGGATAGGAAACTTGTGTGTATAAGGAGGGGAGCCCTGCCCCTCCTTATATAGGTGGGAGGGCTGGCCGGCCAAGGGGAGGAGTTCCTCCCCAACTCGGCCTTGGGAGGTGCGCCGGCCAAGGGGAGGAACCCTCCTCCAACTCGGCCTCCACCTCTCCTCCTCTTTTCCCACTTCCCAAAATTGCCGTTTGACTTTCAAACTAGCCGTTTGACTTTTCAATTTAGGATTTAAATAAACCCCTTTATTTTGGACAGCGAGAACACCTAGTACATGATGCAATCATTCCAATATGTAATGACACATTCATGTACCCTTCCCCCTCCGGAGTGCCGGACATTCCGGGACCTTCTAGAATGTTCCCGATGAAAACACCGGAACCATTCCCCAACTCCGAAACGGGACTTTCCTTATATGAATCTTATTCTCCGGACCATTCCGGATCTCCTCGTGATATCCCGGATCCCATCCGAGACTCCGAACAACATTCGGTCTCTTTCTCATAATACCATAACTACTCAAACAACGTCGAATCCTTAAGTGTGTCTCCCTACGGTTCGTGAATTATGCGGACATGATCGAGACACTTCTCCGAACAATAACCAATAGAGGAATCTGGAAATTCATATGGCTCCCACATATTTCTACGATTACTTTGCGATCGAATGAACCACTGACATACGATACCAATTTCCCTTTGTCTCACGATATGTTACTTATCCGAGGTTATGATCATCGGTATCTCTGCATACCTAGTTCAACCTCGTTACTGATAAGTACTCTTTTCTCGTTCCCGTGATATGTGATCCCTTGTGACCAAGTCACATGCTTGCAAGCTAATTGGATGACATTTCACCGAGAGGGCCCAGAGAATATCTATCCGTCATGTGGATGGACAAATCCCACTCTTGATCCATGTGTTTCAACCAATACTTTCCGAACACTCAACGCCACCTTTATAGCCACCCTGTTACGGTGTGGTGTTTGATGACATCAAAGCATCCATCCAGTAAAGGTGATATGCATGATCTCATGGTCGAAGGAATTAGGTTACTATGTATCAGAAAGCATATAGCAATTGAACTATTGAAATGACTTGATCTTTATGCTACGCTTGTCTATAGGAGTATGTCCACCATATCATTCTCCTAACGATATGATCTTGTTGTTGATAACATCTCAATGTTCATGATAGGGAAACCACAATCATCAATCAACCAACAAGCTAGTGAAGTATAGAGGCTATACTAGGGACTTCATATTTAGTTTACAAATCACACAAGTATTAATGGTTTCCTTGTTAATACTATTATAGCATGAATGTAAACATTTATCATAAACACAAAGATATATAATAATAACTACATTTATTATTGCCTCTAGGGCATATCTCCAACAGTAAGGGCTTCGAAGAAATCCCTTTCCCCTTGCCCTTGATGATCGATTTTGCTCTGAGAAGGTAACAAAGTCGGAAACGTTACGTCTCGGAAAAGAAATTTGAGTAAAGTACAAAGACGAAAAAGTTGTGACTGAAAGGATACCTCTTCACGATAGGCACCTCCTTTGTGCCAACCGCTACTGTCAGAGCTTTGCGCTTCTTGAGCGCAAGATCCGGCAGTGGAACTACTTCCACCTCCTGAGAGAACTCTGGAGGGTATCCTTCGAGCGGAGCAAGTTATGACTCGGGGATGTCAGCAAGCTGAAAACAAGAAAACATATCAGTATTGCAATATAACTTGAAGATAGAAACACATAAAAGATGTGATGATGAAAGCTTACCGGCACCACGGGGTTTTCCGCCGTGTGCATGTCCAGAGAAACCTCCAGAATCCGCCTTTTGATCCACTCCTTGATCAGCCACTTGATTTGGCTTATGTAGCCTTGAGTGGTGTAGGCTTTGGGGCTGACGCAGAGGGAGTTGGTTGGAGAAGACGTGATGGAGTACATCAGTCTATCCCCGTGGTACTGAAGTGGCTGGATCCGACGTGATACCCAGCACTGGACCAAGTCAGATCCCTTCAGACCACTGTGCTTGATCAGATATTCGATCCGCCTCTTAGCGAGGATCAGATCATCAGTGAGAGTCGGGGCAGCCTCGTCCCAGGAAGGCTGGGCCGTGGCGGCTCCGTCGACAAAAGCCGGCAAAGCAGTAGCTTTGCCGGGAGCCGGAATATTCCTATGGTGGAAAAAAGTGGCTGGCCATTGTTTGACCGAGTCACTGGCAGAAATTTTGGGATATGCCCGGTCTCGTCTAATAGAAAAACTAATGGTACCGGTGATGTAAGGAACACCGGCAGTAATGGAATTCCTCTGGACATGGAAATAAAACCGGAAGAGAAGCAAACTCGGCCTAATGCCGAGAAAGCCCTCGCAAAGCGCAGCATATGCGCTCATTTCTAGAAGTGAATTGGGAGGAAGATTGTGGAGTTGAACTCCATAGTGATCTATCACCTCGGAGAAGAACTCCGAGGGAGGAAAAGACAGACCTCGGTCCAGATGGGTGCCGAAATGGACTCGCTCGCCCTCTTGCAGGTTGGGGACGGTTTCACCGGAGCCGTCCGCCAGTCGCCGGCGATGAGAAGCCCCTCCTTTTCCATGTTCTTGAGGCCTGCTTCGTCAAGGGCGCAGGGGATCCAGATTCCCCTGTAGCTTTCTTTCTCTGCTGCAAGTTCCGCCTTCGGCGCCGCCGCTGCTGCCGCCAAACCGGAGGAAGAAGATGATGAAGCCATTTTCTCCGGTGAGAGGGTGACCTTAAAGGGGCAGCGCTGGAAGTTTCTGTGGGGGAAGGACGAGGAGGCTCTGTGCGCGCAGGAGGATTGGGAAGGAAGGAAACGACAAAGGACTGGTGGAAAGGAGAAGAAGAAATTTGAACCGCTTATATCCACCTACCTGCGCCAAGATTCGTGTAAACGCTACAGTGTAACCGCCACGCGTCGTGGAAAGAACTGGGAAGGACCCGCGCAATGATTGCGTCGCCTCGATCTCCATGCACGCATTGAAACGGCGCCTCGGTTCCGCGGACCGCAGACCCACCAACGGTCGTGCTGACGGAATGTCTGTCAGATGACGTGACTTGACCATGCTTGTGTCAGGTGGCGTTAGAGACCAAATTTTGGCTTAGTTCAAAATCGAGCTGGAAAATCCGAGTAACCTATTGATAGGTCCGACTTATTTTTAAGACCCGGATCGTATCTTTTGTTGTGAAGTTTCAGGAACCCTTCAAGATTCTGCAAGCCGAAGATCAAGCTAGATGATGATAAATCTGACTTTGGATCTTGGAGGCCTCCGGGGGCTGCTGTTGGGGATATACTTTCCAGGTATCCTCACAGTTCCTCACTGACCAGGGTGGCCCACTTCGGGTTAGAGCTTTGCTTCATGGGCGACCCAGTCAGGGAGAAAGACGGAGTCCAATCCGGCTACGGGAAGGCCTAGAAGACTTACCGACTTAGGCCCATAATGTTACTTGTAGTTCAAGATGTACTCTATAACTGACTCTTAGACGTAGCCGGATAGACCTCTCCTGTAAACCCTAGGCCGGATATCTATATAAGCCGTCCTAGGGAGAGCCTTTAGGGCACACCCAATACTTTTACCCTCAACTCGCACAGGCGAAACCCTTGTAAACCCATATTCCGGCTCTGCCGTATTACTGGATTGCTAGCAGGAGTAGGATCCGTCCAAAGCCGGCGGATTCGAACCTGGGTAAACTTGTGTGCTCACTGTCCCGAAACACCGTACGTCTCACACCCCTCTCTTCCGCACGCCTCGAGGACCCCCTCATGGCGTACTTGTCATCAATCCGACGACACCCACAAAAAGGTTCTTTCTCGACAATAGCTATGTAAGATAGATCGAGAGAGAAATCATAATCTTCATCTATAATGTTTATGGGAGAAGCAGCAAACTTAGCAGTAGGATATAAGTTGGGTCTAATAGTACGCCTCTCAAGGAGACTCTTAGCAGCGCTCCTATCATGGGTCTTCTTACATTCTTTAATAAACTCATCGGTCATCTCAACATAATCTTCTTCAATACCATAACTCTCACTAGACTCAGGTGAGCTAACAGGTGCGGTAGTGTCTTCATTAGGAGTTTCGGTATTTCCAGCTATAGTTCTAGCAATCATAGCATCTAGGAAAGGACCTAATGAACCACTCTTATCAAGCACGAGAAGCAAGACATCATAAGCATCAAGTTTCAGATTCAACGGTAGTAGCGATTATTATTGTAACATGTGTATGTGGTGGTGTAACGAGCTTACTTATAACAGAAGGTGAATCAAGAGCAGCAGAGGTGTTTAGAACCGTACCTATTCTTGTAGTGGATGGTAAAATAGGAACCTTGCCATCACGAGACTTACCCATGATGGATGGATAGCAGCGAACAATAGAGAATCCAAGTGAACTTGATAAATAAAGCTATGCTCCCCGGCAACGGCGCCGGAAAATAGTCTTGATGACCCACAAGTATAGGGGTGTATCGCGGTATTTTAGGAAGTGAAACCCAATTTATTGATTCAACACAAGGGAGCCAAAGAATATTTATCAGCCTTAACAACTGAGTTGTCAATTCAGCTGCACTGAAACAATCTTGCTCACAGCGGTTTATCGAGAGCAACAGTTTTATAGTAGGAATAGTAAAGTATGACAATAGAAAAGCAAAAATAGTAGTAACAAAAGCGTAAGCGATTGGGATTCGAGTCATGGGCATAGGGATGGATGGAAGGCGTTGCATGGACAAGACAATTCACATAACAATCAGAACATAGGGCAATTGCGGATAAATAAGATAAAGCATCCAAGTACTAGACAATCCTAGGCATGTGTTCCATATATAGTCATACGTGCTGTAATGAGAACTTGCACAACATCTTTTGTCCTGCCAGCCCGTTTGCGGCGGGGCCTCTAGGAACTATTGGCAATTAAGGTGCTCCTTTTAATAGAGCACCGAGCAAAGCATTAACACTCCGTGAACACATGTGATCCTCACAAAAAGCCTTTCCCTTGAGTTATCCCGATTTACATCGCCTTGGGCCGTAGGTTCCGGACAACAACGTGTGTATACAACTTGTAGATAAGACCAAGAACAATACTATCATAATGAATCAATAATACGTTCAGATCTGAAATCATGGCACTCGGGCCCTAGTGACAAGCATTAAGCACAACAAGTCACAACAAAGTCATCAAGCACTAATAAAAGATACTAGGCACCATGCCCTAACAATCTGATGCCATTACATGAACGATCTCATCCAATCCCTACCATCCCCATAGACAACAGCGGGGGATTACTCACTCATAGATGGGGGAAACATGGATGGTCGATGGAGAAGCTATGGTGATGATGATGGCGATGATCTCCTCCAATTCCCCATCCCGGCAGGGTGCCAGAACGGAGTTTCTGGTGCTGTTTCGTGGAATCTGGTGGTGGCGGCGGAGTAGAACTCCTTCTAGAAAACGTCGAACCCCCTGAAGTTTTTAGGTCAGAAGGCTCCTTATAGGCAAAGAGAGAGGCCGAGGGGGTGCATGGTGGGCCCACACCACCCCCTGGAGCGGCCTGGCTCGGCTGCTTGCCCAGTGGTGTGCCACCCGCTCTTCTCCGTCGTACGGCTCCTGGAGTCTTCGGGTGAGATTGGATTTTTGGCATATTTTCCAGGATTTTTCCTGATAGTTGATTTTCTGCACAAAAAGTAGACACCAAGGCAATTCTGCTGAAAACAACGTCAGTCCGCATTAGTTGCATCCAAATCACACAAGTTTAGAGGAGAAACAATAGCAAAAGTGTTCGGGAAAGTAGATACGTTTTGGACATATCAGCCCCGGAAGTCAAATGTCCGAAGGGATCGTCCTGCTTGGAGGGTGGATTCCGACGCTGCTGGTGCTAGGGGAAAGTTGGAAATGGATTTGTGAAATTGGTCAACGCATCCAATCCACTTAGCTACTCGATTTGCCTAAGAGGTTTCCACATTGGCGCCCGCGTCACGGACAGATGACCGACATGTGGGTCCCGACCGTCTACTTCACGGGGCGGTTTAACAAAATGTTTGAATTTGGCAGGGGTGAGATGAGTTTACCTCGAAATGGCCCCTCTCAGTAGTTGGCGGCCCAAATTTTCGAAACACGGTAATTTTAGGCAACTTAGGTACCGCCATGCGCTGGCCTGCGAACTTTGGTACCGCAGACGAACATGCCCCTTATTGAGATCATGAGCTTTGTAATCTAGATCTATTCTGCTACTCAAGTGCTTTAATTAATCTCTGCTTATCCCCACGTGTGTGAAGTTGATAGTGTGCACACCGTGTGGCCCTTTTGCTAAGGTTACATAAATACTTATCATGAGTATAATTTGAGTTGGATGTCTCTATGAGATTGTGGTGTTTGTGGGAACCATCTAGCACTCAAGGTGATAGTGAGGGGTTATCTAGATAGGGAATGCGAACTTTAAGGTGTGCTGTTATAGCCCTACATCGTCCAACCGGAGAGTAGTTCAAGGCAGCTTAAATAAGAGAAGATATTTATATGAGAGTGTCCACTAGTGAAAGTATGATCCCTAGGCCTTGTTTCTAAGCATTGAAACACCATTTACAATCAGTTCTGTTACATGTTTGCTTGCTGCCACTCTTACTTCAGATTGCAATTACCACGTATAATCATCCATATTACTTGTATTTCACTATCTCTTCGCCGAACTAGTGCACCTATGCACCTGACAAGTGTATTAGGTGTGTTGGGGACACAAGAGACTTATTGTATCTTGATTGCATGGGTTGCTTGAGAGGGATACCTTTGACCACTTCCTCCCTGAGTTCGATAAACCTTGGGTGATCCACTTAAGGGAAACTTGCTGCTGTTCTACAAACCTCTGCACTTGGAGGTCCAACACTATCTACAAGAATAGAAGCATGCATAGACATCATTGATTCCCAAGTTTTCACAGAAATCTTGGAACTCATTCAAGGTGAAGTTCGTCCCTTTGTCAGTGATGATACTGTGTGGCACCCTGAACCTGAAGACAATGGACTCGAAGAACTTGACGACAGTGGCGCCAGTCTGGTTGGTCACCGGCATGGACTCAATCCACTTGGTGAATTTGTCGACTGCGATGAGGAGGTAGACATATCCTACAGGTGATGATTTCTATAGCTTGCCGACCATGTCGAGTCCCTAGTGTGCAAAGGGCCAAGCCACATGTATGGCCTGATTCCACGCCTTGTGCGTGCGGCTTATCCGCAAATATCTAACAGGCATTGCACTACTCGACGATGTCCTTGGCATCATGCATCATTGTGGGCCAGTAGAAGCCAGCTCGTAGAGCTTTAGCGACAAGGGCACGACTGCCAGCGTGATGCCCATAGGTGCCTTCGTGTATTTCGAGGAGTATGCCCCTTCCGTCGCCATTGGTGACGCATCGCTAGAGGATGCCCGTTATGCTGCGTTTGTACAACTCACCATTGATAATGGTGAAAGCCTTGGAGCACTGCTCTATGTGGTGCGCATCTGTTGGGTCACCTAGAAGCCTTTTGGTGAGCAGTTATGTGATGTACGGCTGCGTCTAGGATGGCTCGATGAGCATGACCTCCATGGGACCTTCGAGTGCGGACCCTTGCTCTGTATCACTGGATCCTTTGGCTTCTTCGGGTGGCGTAGCCCCCGAGTCCATTGCCACGCTAGATGGTCCTGTTGGAGCCTTCTATTAGATATGTAATATTTTGATATACTATCAGAATATTACATATCTAATACCTTCAACTTGATGGAGCGCTCACAGATATGATCGAGGAATACGCCTGGTGGTACCGGGGCTCGGGTGGAGCCTATGTTGGAGAATGTGTTGGCCTACTCGTGGTCGGCATGTCATAGCTTGCAGCCATCAAAGTCTCCTTCGAGTGTGTTGTAGAGGTCACGGTACGCAACCATATTATCACTTAGAGCATCGCACATTTTCATGGTTTGCTGGACCACGAGGTTGTAGTCACCGTAGATGATGAGATGCGTGGCGCCACAGGCCTTGGACATCCGCATGCCGTGCATTAGCACCTCATACTCCGCCTCATTTTTGGATGCACGGAACTTCATTCGAAGGATGTATCGCATCTTGTCCCCTTTAGGAGACGTTAGAATGACGCCTGCACCAGCTCCTTCCTTGCATTTGGATCCATCGAACTTCATGGTCCAGAGGTTAGACATGTCTGGTGTATCAGGGAGTTGATTCTCCATCTAGTCGATGAGGAAGTCTGGTAGGACCTGCGATTTGATTGCCACTTGCTGCTCATATGTGATGTCCCGCGGGGATAGCTCGATGCCTAGAGGGCGACCCATCCCATAGAATCAGGGTTGTTGAGCATCTGGTTCAGAGGAGCGTCGTTTACCACGACTATGGGGGTGATCCTGGAAGTAATGGCACAGTCGCCGTCCTTTCATGAAGACACCATAGGCTAGCTTCTGGTAATGCGGGTACCGCTGCTTTGTTGGTGTCAATACCTCACTAAGGTAGTATACGGGGCGCTGCACCCCATGGATCTCATTTTCTTCAGCTCATTCTACCACTAGCATGGTACTAACCACTTGGTTGGTGGCGGAGATGTATAGCAACATTGGATACTTTTCCCTGGGGGTCACCAGCACGGGTGAGGTGGAGAGCAGGTGCTTGAGATATTCGAATGCATCTTGTGCCTCACCCGTCCACTCGAATTTCTCAATTTTGTGAAGGAGTTGGTAGAACGGTAGTGCCTTCTCACCCAGTCAAATGATGAATCGACTAAGCACCGCGATTGTCCCGCCAGCGACTGGACGCCTTTGACGTTCTTCAGCTTCTCCATGGATAGTATGGCCCTTATATTTTTCGGGTTAGCCTCGATTCCCCTAGAGGATATGAGGTACCCGAGTAATTTCCCGAATGGCATGCCGAAGCCGCACTTATCCGGATTCAGCTTGATCTGATAGCGGTCGAGATTGTCGAAGGTCTCGTGGAGATCATCTGTAGCTTCCTCCTTGGTTTTGATGACAATGTCATCGACATAAACTTGGTTGTTTTGACCGAGCTAGTTTTTGAGGCAGGCCTTCATACACCGCTGATAGGTGGCTCCTACGTTCTTCAGCCTGAAGGGCATTGTGGTGTAGCAGTAAACACCAAAGGGCATGATGAAGGCCATCTTCTCCTGGACCTTTTCCTTCATTTGAATATGATGGTAGCTTGAGTAGGCGTTGAGGAAGCAGAGGCATTCGCATCCTGCGGTGGAGTCGATTATCTGGTCGATCCACGGTAACGGGAAGTGGTCCTTCTGGCAGTGCTTGTTGAGGGAGGTGAAGTCCATGCACATCCGCAAGATATCCGTGTCCTTTTGGGAACAAGCACGGGGTTAGATACCTAGGTGGTTTCCTTGATTTTGCATATAAAATCAGCATCGAGGAGTCCGTTGACTTCCATGCCAACCGTCTTTGCCCTTGGTTTGGACAATCGACGCATCGACTGCTTGATTAGTCTTGCATCTAGATTTACGTTGAGTGCATGGTCGGTGAATTCCCTAGGAACTCTTGGCATGTCCACAGGACACCAGGAGAATATTTCCCAGCACTCACGGAGGAATTTGACGAGCGCAAGTTCCTATGCAGAACTCAGATTGGTGGCGATGAGGGCCATATTGGTCAGGTCCGTTGGGTGGACCCGGACCGCCTTGGTATTCAACAATGAGTCGAAGGATTGGTCTGGTGCATTTTTCTTGCTCACAGGAGGAAGACTGTTGTCTATCGACTCCTTGAGTCTCGCCAACTCTTCTTGCATGCCGAAACATTGGGAAATTCTGTTGAATTTCTTGTCGTGGCTATTGAACTTTGTGAAGCTTCCATTGACGGTGATAAAGTCGTTTGGCCCTAGCATCTTCATCTGCAGGTATGCATACTGTTGGACCGCCATGAACCTTGCGAACGCAACATGTCCGAGGATGGTGTGGTACTATGAGGGCCATTCGACCACTTCAAACTCAAGGTGTTCTCGCCGGAAGTTTGCGGGCGTACCGAAGATAACATCCAGCCAGATTTTGCCCAGGGGATATACTCCTTTCCCTAGGACAATGTCGTGGAAAGTCGTTTTGGATGCTTCTAGGCTAGAGAGGGGGATCCGCATGGCGCGCAGGGTGCTGGCGAACATGAGGTTGATACCACTGTCGTTGTCCATGAAGACTTGACTCGTCTCAAACCCGCTGATATGCGCCTCGAGCACTAGGGGAGAATGGCCTGGGCGAGGGACCTAGTGTGGGTGGTCGCTCCTGTCGAAGGTAATGTAGCACTCCAACCTGCTAAGGTACTTAGGGTTTGAGTGAGGTGCGTTGACTACCAGATTAACTTGTCGGGTGATTGTTTTCTGTATCCTGTTCAAGGGGCGTCCCTTCTGGATCATGCCCATGTTTCAAGCGATCGTGGGAATTGTTCGCCTCTGTTATTTTGTACCGGCACAGCCGCAGGCTGCATGGGTCCTCCTGGTGGCGGTGGTGGTGCTCCATGAGCTATGGCGCCTGGGGCAGCTCCGTACCCCTGATTCATCGTGTCACGGTGTAGTTGGGCGTAGCCCTCGTGGAGCTTCTGGAACTCACGACAATCCTTGAGTAGATGGCTGGACTTCTTCTTGCCGTTATGTTTGTCGATGTAGAAGTGGACGTTGCAAGGTCCAGACAACTTATCCTAGATGGATGTTCTAGGAGTGTCATCGTGGGTGCAGCATTGCCATACTTGCATGGGTTTCCCACTATCGCGGTAGTTGTTGCTATGATACCCGCTACTACGGTTCCCCTCATCGTGATTGTCGGCGTAGCCAGCTGCGACCATGTCGATGTCCTCATGGTCCTCGCAGCCGCGCAGTCTACACTTTCCTCGGCGGTCGCGTCTGTGGCCAAGGTCGTCCTCGTCATCCAAATGAACGTGATTATTGTTCAGTGAATCTTCTCCGTCCGCACACCGATTCGCAATGTCCATTAGCTGGTCGATGTTTTTGGGCATTGTGCGGCCTAGATCCTCCCTGAGCTCTGTGTGGCAAACACCATTTTTGAATGCATCGATCGCACGATCCTCGGAGATATCTTCAGCCGAGTTCTTGATGATGGACCACCTTTGGATGTATGAGCGGAGGGATTCACTCAGCTTTTGGCAGCTGGCCCTGAGCTCTTCGATTAATGTTGGCCGCTTGTAGGTGCCTTTGAAGTTTCGAACGAAGCTGTATACTAGCTTCTCCCAGCTGCGAATCGATCTGCGAGGTAGATTATTGAGCCATGCGTGGGCAGCTCCGTGCAACTGCAGCTGAAGGCATTGCATGGTTATGCACTTGTTTCCACCGTGCATCTTGAAGGAGGAGATGTGGTCCTCCAACCAGATCTTCGGGTCCTAGAGGCCATAGAACTTCGGGTTTTCTTAAGGGATCTTGAATTCTTTTAGGCATGCACCTCTTCCATATGGCTTTGCTGAAGCAGCTGGTGCCACAGAGCTCTATTCCTTTGTCTTCTGACTCTATCGAGTAGGCGTGTTTGGCGTGCATCTTGTCGACCTTGCGCTGAGTGATCTCTTCACGTGCATCATAATCGTGTTCATGTCGTTGTGAGTTGCGGCATCACCGCGACAAGTCGTGCTTGTCCTCGCTAGAAGATAGCGAGTAGTACTTGGGTGGAGCTTTGTTTTTCTTCGGCTCTGGCGTTGGCTCCTTGGCTAGCACGGCCTTGACCAATCCGAGTCTAGTGATCATGGACCGGTGTACGACAGATCGTGGATCTCCGGCTGGTGGCCGGTTGGTGAGCAGATACATGGTGGCTGCTGTTACCACTGCATGTGGAGTTTTCGGGACATATTTCCCCGCGAGTCTACCTACATGAACGATAAGTCAAGGGCTCTTGTTGCTTCATCTTGATTTTTCTCGTTGAGGTTGGCTAGCCTGGAGTGTTTTTTGGGGGCTACATGGTCGTTGCCTTTGGAGGAGGATCCTCCGATAGAGGAGAGTGTCGCCCGCCGGAGGCTCGACTCGTCTGCGACCCTCTTGTGTTCGTCATGTTGTGCGCTCACCGCCTGATGTCGCTTGAACTCCTAGATGAGTAGGTAATGGTATCCCATCAGCATCTGTTGTGATGAGTTTTTTGGTAGGGAGTTGCCCTGTAGGGCTTCCCTGCATCGCGCCCACTCAACGTCGTTGAGGTGGATCTCCTAACGCCTCGTCTTGTTGTTGACGCATTCACCTTCAGGGTTGGGCGGTTGCTGTTGATCGCCATCGACGAGGCCAATGGTGGGGACTCAATTGGGAGGCCTATTGTTAGTGGGCCCGCCATTGGCGGTGTCCCTTTGAGTGCCTCCGTCACGGGCGCTGATGACAGTGCACATGTAGTGGTTTGGGAAACCGCAGCTCCCGCAGCTCTCAGATCTGGAGTCATAGGCGCCATCTTCCGATGCCGGATTGCATAGATCGTACTCACAACTGTTGTTGCTATCCATGTCATCGACTGATGCCCAGGCGTTGAGCTTACTCAGGGTGCCAATTGGTGGAGGAAACCACGATGCAGGGCAATCTAAGGAGCCTGCGGGTGATCGGGAAGCAAAGCGTGCTGATCTGACTGACCTGAAAGCGTAGGCTTCCGATCGTCATGTCGATCCCATCGCCAACGGACTCGAAATCCGGGCGAGTCGCTGGTGAGTGGATGGTGAAGTCGAAGGTGCTGAAGAATAGGCAATTCTCCGCTGCAGTGGAGTTGTAGATCGTAGTTGATGGGGCCGAGGAAGCCGCAACATCAACACTCCCATTTCCCACAGACGACACCAATTGACGAGGGGTTAACTCGTCAATGCCCATCATTGATGGACTTAGGTTCGAGAGATTGGGGAGCGCTGGAGGCATCGATTGGCTAGCAAACAAGCACATAGGGAGACATGAAGTTTTACCCAGGTTCAGGCCTCGAAGAGGACCCTACTCCTGCTTGTCTGCTCTGTGATTATCGAGGAGTCAAAAGTTACAGGGGTGCGCACATGTAATGTGGCGAGGTGTATGTTAGGGTTGTGGATATCCTCTTCTCTACCCCCTCCTAGCCTTTATATACGAAGGCTAGGTCTCGGGATAGCAGGCCGAGTCGGTTACAGATTAGGGTTTTACCCTTTTGAATTTCTATCTAGTGCTTTTCGTGTCCTCCAAGGAGTCGCCTTCCTCCGGACTTGGGCCACCCAAACCTTTGTTAGGCTTCGATTGCACCATGGGCTCCTCTTGGGCTGGACCGTATAGGCTAAACACGAGTACCCGTAGGGTATACTCATGTCAATTATCGACATCCCTTTAATAGCTCAACTCGCTTCTTGATCCATGATATGTGAGGCATCCAACTAACTCTTAGTCGATCGCCCTAGTTAACACTTAACCGATTCGCATGTGGCCATGCTTTCTGAATCGTATCATCTAAGAGGGCACATAGAATATCTCTCTAGCTAGAGGGGCAAAATCCCGTCTTAGTTATCCACATCATGCATATTGATTCTGAGCCGACCCGAACTCTCCCTTTATAACTGTCATGTGACAGAACAACATTTGATAGAACCTAAGTCGGTTAATACACAACTTGGATTGTGCGACAACCTCAGGTCTAAGGATTACATTGATTGAGACACACAAATGATGGCTTGCTCGTTGTATCTCAATATGGGTCAGTCCGACTTGCTAAACTCTTTTAGTCAAATCCGTGTAAGTCGGAATAGCATCACCATGCTCATGACAAGTGGAACCGAGTCATCAATCGACTTTCACATTACTCTAAGTTGTGTGTCTAGCACAACCTCGATGACTAAGGACATCTAGTATGAACAACATAAATATAGTTACACAACTAAATCACATATTCAATGATACATATCATATGTTCATACAAGGACAACTTAATAACTTTATGAATACATTAGGAATATCATCATACACGATTGCCTCTATGGAATATTGCCAACATCTCCCACTTGTACTAGAGTCAATCATCCCGACATCACATGTATAGGTATCTAATGTTAAGGGGTTCCATGATAGAAAACAAAAAAATTCATACGTCAGAACGTTCCTAGACAAGATCTATCTATGAGTAAAGAAGTAACGGAGGATGTTTTGGTAACATACGCATACCCTTGTAGACCGAAAGCGTTTGACGTTCCGAGTGGAATATGGATTAGGTAGTCGATCCTGTAGCCGACCTCAAGGTCGCGAAGCTCCTGGCAAGTCACCCTAGGTCCTTGCACGACAACCTCGGTGCCACTAACAGCAACACCCCTGAGGTTTCGCACACGTACGGTGTACAATGATGACTTCCGGTTCCTGATCCATGTCGAGTTTGCGGAAATAGATCTCCAGCATGGAATCCTTGCAGCACCTCCTCGTGTTGTAACAAAGTCCTCCCTTCATGCGCACATCCCTGATACATTGCAAATGTATCTATAATTTTTGATGTTCCATGCTTGGTTTTATCCACTTTCTTGTGTTTTGTTCCAACTTTGGAGTACTTTTCATATGATTTCTTGGACTAACCTATTAAAAAGAGCCACAGTGCCAGCTGCCTGTTTTCTACTGTTTTTGGTTCCAGGAAAGTCAGAAAATGAATATTCTCAGAATTGGACGGAACAAAAGCCAAAGTGCCTATTTTTCCGGATGTCATCAAGTGCCAGAATACGAGACGGAGAGGGGCCAGGGGGCCACCACACCACCTGGCCGCGCGGCTAGTCCTGGCCCGTGCCAGGGGGTGGTGTGGACGCTCCCGGCACCCCCTCAGCCTCTCCTTCCGCATATATATTGCCCTCGGGACGAAAACCCTAAGTGCCTGATCAAAAATCCACGAAAGAGTCTGTAGCCGCCGTCATCTCTATCCCTAGATCGGGAGGGATCTGAAGCTCTTCCCGGCACCCTGCCGGAGAGGGGAATTCACCCTGGAGGCCTTCTTCATCACCATGCAAGCCTCCCGTGTGATGCGTGAGTAGTTCATCCTTGGACTACGGATCCATGTAGTAGCTAGATGGCTGGTTCTCCTCCTTTGTGCTTTCATGTCTAGATCTTGTGAGCTCCGTTCATGATCAAGATCATCTATTTGTAATTCTGCATGTTGTGTTTGCGGGGATCCGATGGATATTGAGATGCTATTTCAGATTGATTATTGATTCTATCATGTCTTTGTTATTTGTGATCTTGCATGCTTTCCGTTATTAGTAGCTATCTTGGCCAAGTAGATGCTAGCAACTCCAAGAGTTAGTATTTATGCTCGATAGTGGGTTCATGCCTCCGTAATGGGGAAGTGACAGAAATCTCTAAGATACTAGATGTGATGTTGCTACTAGGGAGAAAACAACAATCCTTTGTTCATAGAACAATCGTATTGTTTACTTTACACGCAATTCGTAAAGCAATAATCTATTGCTTGCAACTTAATACTGGAGGGGGTTCGGATGATAACCTAAAGGTGAATTATTAGTCATAGATGCAGTTGGATGGCGGTCTATGTATAATGTTGTAATGCCCAATCGAATCTCAAAGGAGTCAAGATGATTAGTATATGCATGTATTGCTTTCTCGGTGTTTGTTAATTGCCCCGCTGTAATTTGTTCACCCAGCATGTTATCTATCTAAGGAGAGCCACCTCTAGTGAACTATGGATCCCGGTCCTTTTCTTTACATACAATCTAAACTGTTTACTGCTTTGTGTTTACTTTCTGCAAACTTTTACTTCTTTCCATTCGATACATTTAATCCTTTGTTTTCCGCAAAACACGGTGAGATTAACAACATGATCACAAGTTGGGGACAAAGTTTTGTGGTTGTGTTATGCAGGTCTCCATATTGCTACTAGCACCGGTAGTGTGCCCTGCCAAAGCTCAGCTAGTAACACCTTTGGGGTGTTTCCTTGCTCCTACTCGTTCGATTAAACCTTGGTTTCATACTGAGGGAAACTTGCTGCTATGCTCATCATACCTTCCTCTTGGGGTTCCCAACGAGCTCTACATCAACACCGCCATCAAGCATTTTTCTGTATGTGCATTGAGCCATCAAGCATTTTTTCATGCGATTGCGGGAACGAAGAAGAAGAAATTCCCACGTCAACCACGCACCATCAAAAGAACATTTTTCTGGCGCCGTTGCCGGGGAGTCAAGGACATCTTCACAAGGGGAGTCCCTCATAACCAATCTCTTTACTTTGTTGTTTTTGTTTTGCTTAGTTTTCTTTTTGCTTTGTTTGCTTGTTTTGTTATTCAAAAACACAAAAAAAATAGTTTTACTAGTTTGCTTTCTTATTTGAAAACCCAAAAAAAATGACTACTCTTGAAAACACTAAGTTGTGTGACTTCACTAGCACCAACAACAATGATTTTATGAGCACACCTATTGCTCCACATGCTGAAGATACTTTCTTTGAGATAAAACCTGCTTTGCTCAATCTTGTTATGAGAGAACAATTTTCTGGTATTGGTAATGAAGATGCTGCTTCCCATCTAAATAACTTTGTTGAACTTTGTGAGATGCAAAAGCATAGGGATATAGATGGTGATATTATTAAGCTGAAATTGTTTCCTTTCTCTTTGAGAGGAAAACCTAAAGAATGGTTGAATTCCTTAACTAGGAATAGTATTGATTCTTGGACTAGATGCAAAGATGCTTTTATTGGAAAATACTATCCTCCTGCTAAGATTATATCTATGAGAAGTGAAATAATGAAGTTTAAACAACTTGATAATGAACATGTTGCTCAAGCTTGGGAAAGAATGAAATCTTTGGTAAAGAATTGTCCCACTCATGGACTGACTACTTGGATGATCATCCAAACTTTTTATGCAGGATTGAACTATTCTTCAAGGAACCTATTGGATTCTGCTGCTGGAGGTACCTTTATGACCATCACTTTGGGTGCTGTAACAAAACTTCTGGACAATAGGATGGTTAATTATTCTGAATGGCATACTGAGAGAGCTCCACAAGGTAGGAAGGTAAATTCTGTTGAGGAAACTTCCTCCTTGAGTGATAAGATTGATATTATTATGTCCATGCTTGTTAATGGGAAAGCCCATATTGATCCAACTAATGTTCCTTTAGCCTCTTTGGTTGCTCAAGAAGAGCAAGTTGATGTGAACTTCATAAGAAATAACAATTTTGGCAACAATGTTTATGGTAATAATGCTTATAGGAACAATTTTGGTAACAACAATTATAAGCCATTCCCTCCCAACAATGGTAATGCTTATGGAAATTCTTACAACAATAATAAGAGTGCTCCCTCTGAACTTGAAGTTATGCTTAAAGAGTTTATTAGTAAACAAACCGCTTTCAATAAAACTATTGAGGAAAAACTCTCTAATGCTGAAAGAAATATAGCATCTTTGGCTGAAGCTCAATCTTCTTTGAATAAAATGGCTGCTAAACCTGAAACTAATGAGAATCCCTTTGCAGCTACTAATGCTATACAAGTAAGAATTAATGAAAATGTTAGACTATTAGCTAAATTACATGCTAAGTGGGAAAGAGAAGATGAAATTGCTAGAAACATTAGTGTTTCTACTATTACCACCACTAGTGTTGAGGCTAGTAATAGTTCTACTACTTTAGATGATAAGTATGGTTTTGATCTTGATGGTTGCAATATCTCTAAAGTTATTAAGTTCCTACAAAAGCTTGCTAAAAGTCCTAATGCTAGTGTTGTGAACATGGCTTTTACAAAACACATTACTGATGCTCTCATAAAGATTAAAGAAGAAAAGATGAAACATAAAGCTTCTATTCCCATAAAACAAGAAGATGGCTGGGAACCCATCATTAATATGAAAGTGAATGACTTTGATTTCAAAGCTTTATGTGATCTTGATAGTAGTGTTTCTATTATGCCTAGAAGGATTTATGATATGCTTGATTTGCCTCCTCTTGAAGATTGTTATTTGAATGTCCCACTTGATGATAATGCTAAAAAGAAACTCATGGGGAGTCTTAATGATGTCCTTATTATGGTTAACGATTCCTATGTCCCCATTGATTTCTATGTTGTGGATGTTGAATGCAATGCTTCTTGTCCTATTACTTTGGGAAGACCTTTTCTTATAACTGTTGGTGCCATCATTGAATGAAAGAAGGCACCATTAAATATCAACTCCCATTCTAGAAAGGTATAGAACACTTCCCTAAAAAGAGAGAAAAGATTTCTTTTGCTTCTCCTATGAAAACAAAATTTGGTCTTAATGCTTCTTCATTTGAGAACACTTCATTCTTTCTTTGCTTCTTATGCCTAACTTAAAGGCGTTAAAGAAAAGTACTTATTGGGAGATAACCCAAAAGTTTTAGATGAGTCTTGGAAGTTGTTACCTCTGTAATAACCTCTCCTTATCCTTTTTATTTGCTTTTTGTGCCAAGAGTGACCTCTAATGAGAGAGAAGTAATGATTGGGAAAGTTGCTGTCCCGAAACAGATTTTTGTGCTTCACCGTAAACATTCGTGAGAGAGCTCTGTATGTCGGATTGAGCTGTAATTTTTTGTGCTTCTGCCCCAGGTTGTTATCTAACGTTTGTTAGTTCAACACTTTTTGATTTGAGCAACATAAGGTCTTAGAAAAAATTCGTCTTTACCTACTGCTCTGTTTTGGCAGATTTCTGCCATTTTCATTTGCTTCTTGTTGGTTCCTTTTTGAGTTCTTTTGGGGAATTGAGCTTTTTGAGGTAAGTGCTACAGTAGCTAGTGTTCTAATGGAAGTTTATTTGGTGTGAGAACTGAACCTTAAGACTTATTTATCTTGAGTGTACTAATGTTGCTAATAAAGATTGTGTGAAGTTTTGTATGAAGGAAAAATTTCAGGTGTATGGAAGGAATGAGTAATGAGATGAAGGATGGACTAAAGCTCAAGCTTGGGGATGCCACGCGTGTCACCCCAAGAAACATCCAATAAGTACAAGCGTCAAAGCTTGGGGATGCCCAAGGCATCCCCTTCTTCATCAATAAAAATTCCAGGTTTCTTCCAAATGCTTCATTTTTATTGTTTCATGCACAGTTGTGTTGTTCTTGGAGCGTCTTCTTTTTCGTTTTCATTTTGGTTTTTCGTTTGCTTTTGTTTGCTTAGTTTTCTGTATAAATTGGTTGGACCCCCTCTTTCATACATTGGTTTGCAAATAGTTTGGTTTGGTTTGGAAAAGAGTAGGAAAGTTCATGCTTATGTGGTAAAAAGAGCTCGTTTTTGACTGTGGCCTATGCTCTGTCATGCCATGCTTGATACTGTTTTGGCTTTATTCTTAGTATTCTTTGCTGTAGCATGACTTGTTATAAACAATTGAGATTGCTTAATGTGCCTTGGATGAATCATGCGTTGTTTTAGCATATTAAAGCATAGTATAGTGGTATTCTCCTTTGATGCTTTATTTGGGTTGACTTGGCGCATGCTCACACCATGTTATGACTATCTCAAGTCACCATAAGCCTTTATGATACTTTAGTTTTCAACTTGTAGTATCACTTTATGCTTTGATCAATGATGTTTTGTCGCTCTGCATGATTACGGCCATTATTGCTCTCTTAGTTTGTCGCTCCCAGTCTTTTGCTAGCCTCCACAACAAAGTATGAGTTCCACTCATGCATCCAACTCTCTAAACCAAGTTATTCCAAAGAGTCCACCATACCTACCTACTAGCTTATGCTATTCCAAGTATATTCATGCTTTTGTTTACCTTCCAAATTAAACTTGTTATGAGAAAACTAGTGATTAAAGCTCTCACGAACTTGATGGCACACTTTACTTTTTGCATCTAATAAACTTGAATCATTGGGTCCTTCTTTGTTGCGTATATGCTTGCGCTTTATAAGTTGAAATTAGCAGAACCATGTTTCATGGGGAATGCTTTCAACATTGCACTTGTACTTTGTACCCTGTTGATATCATGTTCTTTTGCTTACGGATCCCATGGTGTGAAATAAAAGTGGAACTTGTAAGATCATGGAGTTTGTATGTGTGTTAGAGAAACGCCTGGGCCGCTAGCCTAAGCCATGCCTAATCATGGTGGAAACTCGCAGCATCACCATAATGAGCACTCTATGAAGCATCCTCAATAAAAACCTATGCAAATAGCAAATAAAAAGATCGCTGAGATGCTCATTATCTGCTTGCCTTGTCATTTTGATTATGGGAAAGCTCCCGTATCATGTGCAAGGTACCTTACGGTTCTTAATGATACATATACTTACAATGACAAGAGCTTACTCGTGACTGAAGTTGAGTAGCATGAGGATCGGTCTTCGTAAGTAAGGGGCATGAGATTTTGGTTTATAACTTGTCAAGCATATCCTCTTAGTTGTGTCACTTTAACCTTAATCACCTTCAAGATGCTTATGATAGGGGCAATAAGAGCTGAAAGCTATAAGTACCATAATTTTTGTAAGCTCTTTATGAGACTTGAATCCCTACTTCCTTTTACAAAGGCCTTTCTTCCACCTTTATATTGAGTCTCCACCTTCTATCTTTATGCACTACTTTGAGAGCATAGTGGCCATTCTTAGTTCTATGTGCATTGTCCCAAGACTAGTTGATTGATGCATAACTTGTTATTGCTTGTTTTAAACTATTGTATCTAGTCACTCTTATGAACTTTGAAGGTGTCCTATGCATTTATATTTGCTACTCTATTGAGGGACAAGCTGAATACTATTATGCTATGTTTTCTTTATGTGAAACAAACAAACGTCTTGCAAAGCATTGTTATTCATGAATCTTTTGTTTGTTCCTTTTCATATTGCATCATAGTTTCTTTGCTTATTGCTAGAACTTTGTCTTTCATGTTATGATTGAAGTACTATGATCCCAGCCTTGAATGTTTTGCAAATACTTTGATCAAGTCTTTGATGGTGCATGTCACCTCCAAAATTCTTTCTTTTTATCACTTACCTACTCGAGGACGAGCAGGAGTTAAGCTTGGGGATGTTGATACATTGCAAATGTATCTATAATTTTTGATGTTCCATGCTTGGTTTTATCCACTTTCTTGTGTTTTGTTCCAACTTTGGAGTACTTTTCATATGATTTCTTGGACTAACCTATTAACAAGAGCCACAGTGCCAGCTGCCTGGTTTCTGCTGTTTTTGGTTCCAGGAAAGTCAGAAAATGAATATTCTCGGAATTGGACGGGACAAAAGCCAAAGTGCCTATTTTTCCGGATGTCATCAAGTGCCAGAATACGAGACGGAGAGGGGCCAGGGGGCCACCACACCACCTAGCCGCGCGGCCAGGCCTGGCCCGTGCTAGGGGGTCGTGTGGCTGCTCCTGGCACCCCCTCGGCCTGTCCTTCCGCCTATATATTTCCCTCGGGACGAAAACCCTAAGTGCCCGATCAAAAATCCACGAAAGAGTCTATAGCCACCGTCATCTCCATCCCTAGACCGGGAGGGATCTGAAGCTCTTCCCAAGACCTCACGGGAGAGGGGAATTCACCCTGGAGGCCTTCTTCATCACCATGCAAGCCTCCGGTGTGATGCGTGAGTAGTTCAGCCTTGGACTACAGATCCATGTAGTAGCTAGATGGCTGGTTCTCCTCCTTTGTGCTTTCATGTCTAGACCTTGTGAGCTCCGTTCATGATCAAGATCATCTATTTGTAATTCTGCATGTTGTGTTTGCGGGGATCTGATGGATATTGAGATGCTATTTTAGATTCATTATTGACTCTATCATGTCTTTGTTATTTGTGATCTTGCATGCTTTCCGTTGTTAGTGTCTATCTTGGCCAAGTAGATGCTAGCAACTCCAAGAGTTAGTATTTATGCTCGATAGTGGGTTCATGCCTCTGGTAATCTGGGGAAGTGACAGAAATCTCTAAGGTACTAGATGTGCTGTTGCTACTAGGGAGAAAACAACAATCCTTTGTTCATAGAACAATCGTATTGTTTACTTTACACGCAATTCGTAAAGCAATAATCTGTTGCTTGCAACTTAATACTGGAGGGGGTTCGGATGATAACCTGAAGGTGGATTATTAGTCATAGATGCAGGTTGATGGCGGTCTATGTATAATGTTGTAATGCCCAATCGAATCTCAAAGGTGTCAAGATGATTAGTATATGCATGTATTGCTTTCTCGGTGTTTGTTAATTGCCCCGCTGTAATTTGTTCACCCAGCATGTTATCTATCTAAGGAGAGCCACCTCTAGTGAACTATGGATCCCGGTCTTTTTCTTTATATACAACCTAAACTATTTACTGCTTTGTGTTTACTTTCTGCAAACTTTTACTTATTTCCATTCGATACATTTAATCCTTTGTTTTCCGCAAAACATGGTGAGATTGACAACCTCATCGCAAGTTGGGGACAAAGTTCTGTGGTTGTGTTGTGCAGGTCTTCACGTTGCTACTAGCACCGGTAGTGCGCCCTGCCAAAGCTCAGCTAGTAACACCTTTGGGGTGTTTCCTTGCTCCTACTCGTTCGATTAAACCTTGGTTTCATACTGAGGGAAACTTGCTGATGTGCTCATCATACCTTCCTCTTGGGGTTCCCAACGAGCTCTACATCAACACCGCCATCAAGCATTTTTCTGGGCGCCGTGCATTGAGCCATCAATCCCCAACAGGGAGCCACGATTGCAAGAGATAAAGAGAGAGGGATTACTTCTCTAAGGAAATTTCCTTAGAGAAATATTGGTGTGTTTATTCCCACCCCATGCTACTCTTTATATAGGGGAAATGGGATGACTCCTTTCCCTAAAGTCCCAGAGTGGGACTAAAGGCAAACGAAAAAAGAGAGGAGGGAGTTACCACCGGCTGGGCCCCATGAAGTGGCCGGGTGGGCTATCCGCAAGCCCATCGGCTAGCAACAACCAGCAGCAGCCCCAGTGGGCCCCGAGCTAGCCCAGCTCCCACGGCCAGGTGGCACACGAGGTAGTTGTGGCCTGGCCGAGTGGGCTGCGTCCTAGCGGCCCCCTAGCACCCATCGTTTCCTACACCTTTCCCGCGTGCTCGCCACCATGCGACCTGATAGGCCTTTCGACATGCGGCAGCTGTGGCGCCCCGCAAAAACCACTACTAGAAAATCGCGTTGTTTTTGTGCATTGCATCATCATGACCGCATGCTCATGTCATCATGCCACATTGCATTTGAGCATCGTCATGTCATCATGCATTTATTTGTCTAAAACTATTTTCTAAAATCCTAGTTTTGTTTTCTAAAATATCCCCGTCTTTATTCAAATCAAAACTCTGGTCTTTCCCAGGTCTTTTATTTGTCTAAAAACTATTTACAAAAGTCTATTTTAAATTAAAATAAAAACCTATATTATTTTTGGGAGGCAGCCAGCTAGGCCCAAAAGCCCAGCCGGCCACCTCCATATCAAACCCTAACCACACCTACCCAAACCCTAGTTTCCCCCACCCCACCTACCCCTAATCCACCTAGCCGACGCCGCTAGCTAGAAGCCCCACCGACCCCAGCCCCGCACCACACGCCACCACATGCACCCCCGCTCCTGCCTGCATTGCACATCCCAGCCCGGCCCCACCACTCCCGCGCCGATGCATCCGCACACGCGCGTCGTACGCGACCAACCGCCCCGCCTGGCCCACCTCACGACCGAAGCCGCTCTGTCCCGCGTGGACGCGGTTGCCTCGTGCATGAATCCTCGCGCCACCGCATCTGCCTTCCTCCTCGCGCCGCCGCGTGGTCCCACCGCCTCTGGCCCGGCTGTGCGCGAGCCCGACCTCCTCCCGTCCGCGACCGTCGTGTGCCCCTCACCGACGTGCACCACCGCTTCGCCCTCCTCGCCTCTGGCCGGAGCCCCACCGTCATTCGCGAGCCCCTGTGCCTCTTCCCCTATTGTTGGACGCTGCCTCGAGATCACGCCCGCCCCTATTTTTCCTCGTGCCCTTTTTCTGGCCGCGCTCTGCTGCTTGCACGCCAAGGCCATCAGGGCATAGATTCTTGTTTTCTTTCAGTTTGAGATGGGCTCCCGATGAGGCACTTTGGGGTCTGAAACCTTGGTGTTTGTGCTACTTTGGTGAGGATGCTTGTGGAGCGATGTTGGATGCACAGTGACCACACCAACCTGATGACCAACTGTTCTGTGGAGATGCAAGCGAGGGAACACCAAGAGCTTCCTCACGGACCCGAAGGACGATCTCGGACACCCGGAGCTGAGGACCTCGGCAAGATCTCCTACCCGAAGATTTCCAGACGCCAAGTTCTCCATCCTAGATCTGATGCGCCGGATCGACAAGTTCTCCTTCCCGGACGCCAAGATCTCCCGGCGCCGAGACCCGAGACCGACACCGTCACCCGAGTACTTCGACAAGCACGCCAAGAGCGCTAACACGGATACTACAAGTACTTCACCCCGGACACCGAGACCCTGAACGACAAGTTCTCCTTCCCGGAAGCATTGACGCCCGTGCGACAAGATCTACTTTCCGGATCCGGAGACCCCGGTACCCGATCTACTCAAGTTCGCCATCGCGAGTCCGAACTTCGTCGTTTCCCCCATCGAACCCTGAGACCGGACCCCGAACCACATCGAACTCCAAGATCATCCGAACCCAGAAGTGTGCACCTTTTTCCCGAGCCCCTATTTTATAAACGCTATATATAAAACTGTCGCATATTAATTTATTCATGCTTGCATCTCATCATGTGGTTTGGGGACATTATGTGGATTCATCTAATAATTAAACATGGAGACTATATGGGGGCTTTTCTAGTCTTATATCGCCTCCATTTAAATTGGAGTAGCGAACCGATGCCATGTTTCGCCCTGTTATTACAACATTTAAATTGTAGGGGTTCTAAATAACTTGAACCGTTTAATTAATTGTCAGGACCCCGGTTCCGCTTAATACTGCTTAATTGCACCGCATCTGCATCATATCATAATCATGCCGAATCTTTTGACGTAGTATTAAATATTGCATCCGGTGTTTCTTCTAGTATTTTCTTATTCACGGATTAGGCTGATGAGTGGATGCGAGTATCGACAAGTTCTCTGGATATGATCCCTCGGCAGTGTTTCCCAGGCGAGCATCTCTCCCCTTTCTACCTATTTTGTGTTTATAGGCTTTACTTCCTCCTGTTGATCTATTGCTATCCGTGTCGTGATGCTTTAGTTTCCGTGTACCATTTATATTCCCTGCAGCCTCTATATTGCCTTGGACACATCCTATTGCCTGTTGTTTGATAGACAGTCGGCCTTGCGAGTCGTAGTTGCTTGCTCAGGTGTTGTTTTGCGTCGTTGTTGTTCCACCGTTGTTGGAAGGTGGGCACATGCTTTATGGTGGAGATGATCATGACTTTAATTACAACTATTAAATTGCCGGGATAACTAATGAAAGAGGCGCCGGTGGGCAATATATGCTATTTGGTTTTTCATGCCCACTTGTGTCCCATAGGCCCCGAGTACTTGATACCTGTTCCTTGACTATTCGCACTATCCACATCCGGGAGGCCTTATGGACCCCCCTGAGCCAGAGATTGATTCATTTCTATTTCTTGGGGCCACAAAGTACTTTGGGGCTTTATTACTATCCTGTACCTATGCCATGCTTTACTGCTTTATTTAAGATTGTGCGTGGAGCACCTGTACTGTTTAGGAATTGCGGAGTGTTTTCGCAGTATCGACAAGCCCAGTCACACTTTCGGGTTCCCAGTCGTTTACAGCCATTGGCACAAACCTTGGGTCCGTCTCGGGGCCGGCCAACTTTGTTGCGGGTAGCTTAATGGGGTGGCCTCCTGAAATATTTATGAATCATGTGATTGCTTTGTCGTGAAAGCCTCGTTGGGTTTTGAGTTGGTTTTTCCGAGGTTGATCGAGTGTGTGTTGCTATTTGTGCACCCCTGCAGGGTAAAACTTTCTGAAAGCCGTGTCCGCGGTTATGGACAACTTGGAGCACAGTATCTTGATCATAGACAAGCATAACTAAAGTAGTGCTATAAATTTGACTTAATATGTGACTAGTAATCGATGCAACTATAACGGAATGGATATTAAAAATGCCAACAGCTGGTGGATCTGGGTTGTTTTGTGACATGCTATATCTGCCTAGTAAGTATTGCAACTCCAATGGAATGTGGTAAAAGTGTCAACAACTGTTGGGTTTGGGATTCCTCAGGACAATTATATCTGACTAGTAAATGTTCCAACTACAACGGTATGGTGATTAAAAACTACCCAATACTTATGCTATCAGGATAACTCATGCTATCTATATATGTTTAGTAATTGCTGCAACTATAACGGAATGAGTAAAATTGCCAACGGTGTGAGTTCCTTGGTCCGACTTCCTCGTTTGGTCTCAAGGGGGAAATACCAGGATGGGTTTGTTCGGTGTTAGCTTCAGGTTGGATCCGAATAGGTCTTTCTTACCCCTCTCTGATAACCGCCAGTTGTATCGAGTCTCTATAGGTTGTTTAGTGCCGCCGCGCTGCCGCTTCAGCCCACCATACCTATGTAGGCGAGAGTCGCTGAATTCTAGCCTCGCCGTGTACTGGCCTCAGTACTGACGCTCCTCTTTTTCCTTTTCCCTTTGTCGGCACTCCTTTTTGTTTAGCAGGTTTGAGATCGGCGTCGTTAGCAGGGTTACCCTTCCGGCTTGGCCTGGGCAGGGTTATGGACGCCATTGGTTATTCTTCAGGGCTCTTAGCCCCATTTGCATCTTGTCCATAGTCAGACGCTCTATCGTTTTCAAGGTGATTTGGATCTTTGTATATTATATCTGTATTGTTGACTCGCTGAGTCGCTGTTATATATATATATCTGTTCTATGGGTCCCATCGAGGACTGTTGTGTAATGTTATTACTTCGTTTTCCACCCGCACGAAAGTGTCTGGTGGGCGTCCTTGAATCGTTTCTATGCGGGTTTGGCGGAAAGGGCTAAAACTTGCATAGGGCCGATTTGAGGGTGTTACAGCAGCCGGCTCTACCACGCCTGTCAGCTTTCATGGGCCCCAAGGCCTAGCTCGATGTGGCTGCTATTGTGGTTGTTGTTGCGGTATGTTGCCTCCTGGTGTGGCTTCCGTTTTGAGTTCTTTCCCTCCGGGGATTCGGTCTAGTAGAGGAAGTTGCCCCATAGTAAAATATTTATTTAATATATATTAATTCACAATTAAAATATACAAATAAATATTATAAATCTCCATTATTCTAAAAACACCTTTTCGTATTTTCCTTCTTTTGAACTATTTCGGATCCTCTTCGAAACTTTTCCAGCATTCTCTCATCATAACAATTTCGATGTTGTCTCTTTCATACTTTGTTGATTCCGTTCTACCAAAAGATCTATAAATATCATCATACCATTAAGTGTGTTACTCATACGGTTTTGGAATATCATAGAAATGATCGAGACCTCTCTCACATCAATGATCATTAGCGGGAACTGAATGCCCATAATGACCCCTATGCATTCACAGAACTATTATCGTTTGAACCATAAATGTCTAGTCCAATTCCCTTTGTTACTTTGATATATGACTTGTCCGAGATCTGATCATTGGTATCCAATACCTTGTCCAATACTGTTATCGACAAGTAAAAATTTACTCATTCTGTGATATTCCATCCTTGTGACCTAGTCACATGTTGCACAACATTTATGGATGTAATCTCATTGAGTTGGCCTAGTGTATCTACCTATCACGCAGGTGAACAAATCCAGATCTTGATGCACATGACTTAACTATTCCTCTGGAATACCCAACATACATCTTTATAACCACCTAGTTACAGTCATGGCGTTTGATGTACTCAAAGCAGCCTCAGGAGACAGTGATTAATATGCTCTCACGGTCAAAGGAGAAGGATACTATTCTTCTAACTATTGTAACGATGAACGTGTGAATTGATCGTGTTACAATAATTAATTTGGGTAATGTCCATCATATCAATGATATGACTTCATTGTTAATTGGCATAAAAGCACCATGATTAGGAAACCTTGATCATCAGCTACCCCATGAACTAGTTAAATAGAGGCTATTAGGGACTCTGGTTTGTTTAATATCACATGTGAATTAATATTTCCGCTTGATGCAGTTATAGCACGATACCAGAATATTATGAACTTATTGAGATATGATAATAAATACCCTTTATTATTTTTCTATAGGATATATCTCCTTCATAATGCCCATAGCTCTTGTGTGCTCCTCATGCTTTGGCTATGATAGCAACTTTGTCAATGGGTATGCAATGTTTGCATCCGTGTGTACCTTGCGTAACTTGATATCATCTTGTTCGACAAGCTGGAGAATGAGGTGGTAACACATGAGTATATGTTTGTTCTTCTGGTGTTTTCTAGGTTCCTTGGCTTGTGCAATAGTATCATTATTGTCACAATACACGTCTAATGGATTGGATGCACCCTGAACCGAGACCAAGATCTATCAGGAAGTTTCTGATCCAAATGACTTCCTGTGCTGCCTCCGAGGCGACAATATACTCAACCTTTGTCGTATATGTAGACACAATATCTTGCTTGGAACTCTTCTAGATCCCAACCCCTCTATTCATAACAAACACATATCCAAATTGCGAACGAGGATCATCTAAGTCAGTAAAGTAACTCGCATCCGGGTAACCCTTTACACCGAGTTCATCCTCACATCGATAAACTAAGAACATATCCTTAGTCCTTCTCAGTACTTAAGGATGGTTTTAACTGCTGTCTAGTGGCTTTTTTCAGGATCAGCCTGGTATCTTATCATAACACTTAGAGCATAGAAAATAGCTGGCCTAGTACAAACCATGGTATACATGATGGATCCGACTACTAAAGCATACGTAATCGCACTCATCTGACTTTGCTCATTAGTTGTCGAAGGACACTGAGTCTTGCTAAGATATACACCATGGGACATCGGTACGAATCCTTTCTTAGACGATTCCATGTTGAACTTCTTCAACATTTTGTCCAAATATGGACCAGGGGAGTATATTAATATGATAGCTTTGATAGGATAGATGGATGCTTTACTAATTTGTTTGTTTTCTATATGTCAATATTTTTTCTACGTATTTTGTAAAAATTTGCAGATTTTGATATTGAATAAACCTAAAATGAAGGGAGTAAAGAAACTTACCATATTATTATGCTCTTTAGGTAGGATTTGTTTTCTTTCTGTTTGTTAAAAAACCCTTGTTCAGTCATTTATGCAATGAAACATGTAGGCATGCATGTGGACGAGTGGCCATAGGCACGGTCAGCCGTCACAGAGCATTTTCAAGGCAGGAGAATATTTGTGACCTAAGGGCACCTCCAACAGCCCATCGCATTTCAGACACCGAATCGGTCTGATTCGGTCTGTTTGCGTGGGATGGAGGACACGCCATCTGGGGTGAGCCTGTTTGTGGTGGCATGTGCCCCCAAAGGCCACCGCCTCGCAAAAAAGTGTAGAAATTAATTATACAAATTATAATATGGTCTGAGTGCAGTCAAGATATCCAAAAAGAAAAACATCCAATTTTATGGGTGGCCGTAGCTTGGGGGGTTCTAGCGGTCCTGGTGCTACTAGCCAGCCGACATGGTACTTATGCATGCCACCTACTCGGCATCATCATCGATGATTATTAAGACCTGGGGCGGTGGACATGCACCGTTGGGGGATGCTGGAGCGGTAGGAGGCCCTGGGAGAGTGTGCGGCGCCTGGGCCTGTGTGGTGACCTAGGAGTCATGCAGGGCTTGCCCCATGCCGTCCCATTTCCTCTCCTCCTCCTCCACCTGAGAGGCGAGGATGGCGGTCGCGATCTCCTCCTCCTCTGTCATCGGTCGAGGCTGCTGCGGCGGCTCTAGCTCCTCCACCTTGATGACCACCTTCCCACGCCACTAGGGATGCTACGGCGGCTTCGGATCCTCCTCCTAGACGGCCACCTAGCCAGGCCACTACGGCCACACCTCCGACTGCGGCAGGCCGAAGTAGTCGAGGCCGTGGTTGACGCCGTTGTCTTCCTCCACGCCGGAGTCCATGTTGGACTCCTTCTAGTAGTCCTCGTTGGCATTGTCGAGGTTCTCGAGGTGCGCCTAGATGGCCTCGCGGCGCACCTCATGCTCCACCTTGAACCAGCGATCTCGGAGATCTGAGTTGATGGAGTAGGCCGGGTCTCACCACAGATATTTTGGCAAGCAGGCCCCGACGCGGGGATGGCTGGCACAAGCACAAGGTCCTTGTTGAGGTGCCACCCTGTGGCAGATGCACGTCCAGCCAGGGGCACGACATACCTTCCTCGATGAGCATGCCCGCGGCCTCGAGGTTCACGCTCACATTCAACTCGGAGCGGAGATGCGGAGGTGCGCACGCTGGTGGGGAGCAAGAGAGGGAGGAGCGCGCTGGTGGGGAGCAGGAAACGACATAGAGGTGCAGGACACCGCTAGAGGAACCGACGTCGCGGTCGTTGTGGTCGGGCTGGAACCACCCCTACCGACCCTTCGTCATCACGGCCGACCGGTGATGGAGCGGTTGTCGGTGGGGAGGGAGCGACTAGGTTTTGCAAGATGGGGCTTTGACCAGTGGGATAGGGGAGTGTGGAGGATAGGGACGACACGGTCCCCATTAAAAAGGACACGTGACTCTAGTTATCTTCCTATAATACACCGACTATTGGGACCTATCAAAGCCTCAGGAGGACACGGCCAGACATGGCAGTCGTCCGTCCCACTGCATTACATCCCCATATTAGGGCCCGGTGTGTGCCAAATCGGTCTGCTCTAGTCTTCCTCTCAATTTGTGGGGTACCGTTGGCCATAGACTATGTCTCGAGTGTTGGGTCCGCAGCATAGAAAACAAAAACTTTCCTACGGTGTGAACTACACGCCAAGATCTATCTACTAGGTACAAAGCAATGGGTGGACATACATCCAACGAGAACTTACCCTCGTAGACAACGAGCTTTGTTAACGAGTAGGAACTCATGGTTGATGTAGTCGTACACTTGCCGATCTCAAGATTGTGAGGAAGTCCGAGCGCCACAACTCAGCAGCGCATCCGCACTCGCACACACGTTCAAGCCACCGGACAACCTCCACCTCCTCGCTCCAGCGATCCAGCAGAAGCAACAACTCCTTCCGCATTTAAATGCCACTGGAACATGTATCTCGCTAATCCGAGACCATGGGGGAATAATTCTAGAGGGGGAGAGAGATCCTTCACAAGGAGGTGTGAGGATGAAGGAGGGAATGGGTGGCCTTTTATAGGAGGAGGGGGGTGCCCCTCTCTCCATGGCCGGAGCATGGGGGGTGACCCCTCACCTCCCCAATTCATGTGGGGGTAACCCCTCCACATTAAAATGCCTCTTCACATTCCCTTGTAAAGTCTCCACTTTAAATGCATTAAATTTCTCCAAATTTAATGCTCTCTCATTTAATAAAACTCTTTTTATTAAATTTATTCAGAATTTTGTTAATTACTTTAATTAACAAACATTCACATATAGCCCCTTGCAATATTTCAATATCACATGCAGAACCACCTTCTGCAATTTGACCCAAAACAATTTCCGGTTTCTATTGAAACAATTCCTGCACTTTGCAATTCTTTCATCTGAAACATATGTGCTCCAAAATGGTGTCTGGTAACTCCTAAGTGTGCCACCCTACGGTTCGCGAATAATGCAATTATGATCAAGACCCTTCTCCGATCAATAATCAGCAGCGGGACCTGGAGATCCATACTGACTCCTACACATTCAACGATGACTCCTGTGATCGTGAGAACCTTTAGCGCTTGTAACTAAATCCCTGTGTCTCTCGATATATTACATGTCCGAGATTCGATCATCGGTATCTCCATACCTAGTTTGATCTCGTTACCGACATGCACTCTTTTCTCGTTCCCGTGATATAACATTCTAGTGATCACAACACTTGCTTGCAAGCTATCCTAATGTGATATCACCGAGAGGGCCCAGAGTATATCTATCCATCATCTAGATTGACAAATTCCACTCTTGATCCATGAGCCTCAACATAACACCTTCGTAGTACTGAACCCATCTTTATAGTCACCATGTTACGGTGTGACGTTTGATGTTATCAAGATACTCTTCCGGTGTTAGCAATTAACATGATCTCATGGTCTAAGGATAAAGATTACTTCGTATGATGTTATAGCAATATAAACATAATGACTTGATCGTAATGCTATACTTCGGATGAATGTTCATCACATCATTCCACCAATGGTCTGACCTTGTTATTAACAACATCCAATGTCCATGATCAGGAAACCTTGATCATCCTGTTAATCAACAAGCTAGTCTATAAGAGAGGCATGACTAGGAACCCTTTTTGTTTATTAAACACACATGTATTGATGTTTCCGAATCAATACATTTCTAGCATGTAAAATAAACATCTATCATGTATAAGGAATATGTAATAACAACTTTATTATTGCCTCTCAGGGCATATTTCCTTCAGTCTCCCACTTGCACTAGAGACAATAATCTAGTTCACATAGTGATAAATCTAACACCCATGGAGTTCTGGTGTTGATCATGTTTTGCCCTAGGGAGAACTTTAGTCAACGGATCTGCTACATTCAGGTCCGTGTGTACTTTACAAATCTTTATATCTCCATCCTTGACATGCTCGCGGATGGAGTGAAACCGGCGCTTAATATGTTTGGAATTCTTGTGAGACCTTGGTTCCTTTGAGTTGGCTATGGCTCCATTGTTGTCACAATAGATCACCATCGGGTCCAATGCACTGGGAACCACACCCGCCTGTAATGAACTCTTTCATCCAAATCGCCTCTGCGCCACTTCAAGCAAAGAACATATTCCGCCTCCGTTGTTGATCTAGCCACCACAGGTTGTTTGGAACTCCTCCAACTAAGCTGCTGCTCAAGAGAAATACGTATCCGGATTGAGACTTAGAGTCATCCGGATCGGTGTCAAAGCTAGCATCGACATAACACTTAGCGACTAGCTCTTCTTCACCTCCGTATGAGAAACATATCCTTAGTTCTTCTCAAGTACTTGAGGATGTTCTTTACCGCTATCTAGTGTTCTGAACCTGGATCAGATTGGTACCTACTAGTCAAACTAATAGCATGTGCCACATCCGGTCGTGTACATAGCATGGCATACATAATAGAGCCTATGGCCGAGGCATAGGGGATCTTATCCATCATCTCTCTTTCTTCCGCCGTAGCCGGACTTTGAGTCTTACTCAATGTCTTGCCTTGCAACATAGGTAAGAACCCCTTCTTACTTTCGTCCATATTAAACTTATTTAATATCTTATCAAGGTATGTACTCTGCGATAGCCCAATTAGGCGCCTTGATCTATCTCTATATATTTTAATGCCTAATATATATGACGCTTCACCAAGGTCTTTCATTAAAAATTTGCTGTTTAGATAACTTTTAACACTGTTTAAAAGATCTATATCATTACCAATCAATAATATGTCATCCACATATAATATCAGAAATGCCACATTGCTCCCACTCACTTTCTTGTAAATACAAGCCTCTCCATAAGTTTGGACAAATCCAAACTCTTTGATCACCTCATCAAAGCGGAGATTCCAACTTCGTGATGCTTGCTTCAGTCCATAGATGGATCTCTGAAGTTTGCACACCTTATTAGCATCCTTAGGATCAACAAAACCCTTAGGTTGTATCATATACAACTCTTCTTCAATCTTACCATTGAGGAACGCAGTTTTGACATCCATCTGCCATATTTCATAATCGAAATATGCAGCAATTGCTAACATAATCCTAACCGATTTAAGCATCACTACGGGAGAGAATGTCTCATCATAGTCAACTCCTTGAATTTGTCGAAACCCCTTTGCAACAAGTCGAGCCTTATAGATGGTCACATTACCATCAGCATCAGTTTTCCTTTTGAAAATCCATTTATTCTCAACGGCCTTTCGGTCGTGAGGTAAGTCCACCAAGTTCCAAACTTGGTTCTCGTACATGGATTCCATCTCGGATTTCATGGCTTCTAGCCATTTGTTGGAATCCGGGCTCATCATCGCTTCTTCATATGTCGCAGGGTCATCCATTTCATCAACCATGAAATTCACAACAGGATTGTCGTACAGTTCAGGAGCTGCACGTGTCCTGCTTGACCTGCGAGGTTCGGTAGTGTCCTCTTTCGGAGTTTCATGATCATTATCATTAGCTATCTCTTCATCAGGTGAAGTCAACTTCGAAACAACTTCCGGTGCTACGCCACTCACCATTCCGTGAAGAGAAGGTTCAATAACCTCTTCGAGTTCTACCTTCCGACTGCTCACACCTTTCGCGAGAAACTCCTTCTCAAGAAAGGATCCATTCTTGGCAACAAAAACCTTGCCCTCGGATCTGTGATAGAAGGTATACCCAATTGTTTCCTTAGGGTATCCTATGAAGATGCATTTTCCGCTTTGGGTTCGAGTTTATCCGGTTGAAGTTTCTTCACATAAACATCGCATCCCCAAACCTTAAGAAATGACAGCTTAGGTTTGTTTCCAAACCATAATTCATACAGTGTCGTTTCAACGGATTTAGATGGTGCCCGATTTAAAGTGAATGCAGCTGTTTCCAGTGCATAACCCCAAAATGACAGAGGTAAGTCAGTCAGAGACATCATAGATCGAACCATATCCAATAAGGTACGATTATGACGTTCCGACACACCATTACGTTGTGGTGTTCCGGTAGGCGTGCGTTGTGAAACTATTCCACACTCTTTCATGTGTGTGCTAAACTCGTAACTTAGATACTCTCCTCCACGGTCAGACCGTAGAAACTTGATCTTTCTATTACGATGATTTTCCACTTCATTCTGAAATTCCTTGAACTTTTCAAAAGTTTTAGACTTGTGTTTCATCAAACAGATATACCCATATCTACTCAAATCATCCGTGAAAGTAACAAAATAACGATATCCACCTCGCGCCGACACACTCATTGGTCCACACACATCAGTATGTATGATCTCCATCAGATTTTTCGCCCGTTCCATTGAACCGGAAAACGGCGTTCTAGTCATCTTGCCCATAAGGCATGGCTCACATGTATCAAATGATTCAAAATCAAGTGATTCCAAAAGTCCATCAGAATGGAGTTTCTTCATGCGTTTAACGCCAATATGACCTAGACGGCAGTGCCACATATATGTAGACATATCATCATCAAGTTTAATCTTTTTAGCATTAACATTATGAATGTGCATAATATTACTATCGAGATCCAATAGAAATAAACCATTCAACATAGGTGCATGACCATAAAAGATATCATTCTTATAAATCGAACAACCATTGTTTTAAGATTTAAAGGAATGACCACTTTGCATCAAACACGATCCAGATACATGTTCATGCTCAGTGGAGGCACCAAATAACAATTATTTAGGTTTATAATGGCAAATGGAGAGGTAGCATCCCGACGGCGATCACATCAACTCTTGATCCATTGCCGACCCGCATCCTGACCTCATCCCTTGCTAGTTGTCGCTTGTTCCGTAGCCCCTGAACCGAGTTACATATATTAGCAACCGATCTGGTATCAAATACCAAGGTGCTACTGCGAGTACTAGTCAAGTACACATCAATAACATGTATATCACATATACCTTTGTTTGCCTTGCTGGACTTCCTGTCCGCCAAATACTTGGGGCAGTTGCGCTTCCAATGGCCAGTTCCCTTGTAATAGTAGCACTCGGTGTTAGACTTAGGGCCAGCCCGGGGTTTCTTTTCAGGCGTGGCAACATATTTCCACCCTTCTTTCCCTTGTGCTTGCCTTTCTTGTCCTTCTTGCAACCGGTGGTCCTATTGATCATCAACACTTGATGTTCTTTCCTAATCTCCACTTCTGCAGTCTTAAGCATTGTAAGCTCGGAAGAGACTTCTTCATGCCCTGCATATTATAGTTCATCACGAAGCTCTTGTAGCTAGGTGGCAGAGATTGGAGAACATGATGTATGCCTAAGTCAATGGGAATCGTTATTCCCAAGGACACAAGCTTATCGGCGTACCCAGACATTTTGAGTACGTGCTCACTAACGGAGCTATTTTCCTCCATCATGCAGCTAAAGAACTTTTCTGTAGCATTATAACTCTCTAGGGCAGCATGGGTATCGAAAATCATTTTCAATTCTCCCATGGTATCAAAGGCATTACCATTTTCAAAACGCTTTCGAAGTTTTGGCTCTAGCCCATACAGTATGCCGTAATGAACTAAGTTGTGGTCCTCCTGACGAGTCACATAGACATTCTTTTCCTCGTTAGGGGCATCAGGAGCTGGCGGGGGGGCCTAGCGGCGCATCTAGCACATATTGCTTTTGTGCAGCAGTGAGGAGAATCCTCAAATTCATAGCCCAGTTGGTGAAGTTGCTACCATTCGCAGCAAGTTTCTCTTTCTCCATGAACACATTGAAATTAAAAGCAGGTGGTGCCATCTACAACAAAATTTGTAAAGTTTATTTAGACTAATTTTATGATAGATTGAGTTCAACTAATCCAAATTACTAATGAACTCCCACTCAAAAACGACATCCCTCGTGTCCTTTTGGTGATTACATGAACCAAATCCACTATACCAAGTCTGATCATCACGTGAGTTAATATAGCTTCAAAGGCGAGCATCTATATGGGCATCATATCAACCATATGACTCATGCTTAACCTTTCGGTCCGTGTTAGAGGCCATGTCTCAGACATGCTAGGCTCGCCAAGTAAGAACCTTAGTATTCGCGTGTGTAAAATTGTCTTACACCCGTTCCTATGAAAGCGTAGATTCGAGTACACCCGATCATCACGTGATGTCTCGAAACACGATCCATAGAACGGTGCATACTCAAGGAAGAACACATTTTTATCTTGATACCTAAAAGAGGGATCATCTTATAATGCTATCAAACGCGCCAAACTAGCAGTATAAGATGCTAACATCTAATGTGTAAAGTGAGATGATATGGTCCATGCATTTGATCTCTATCACTTGCATCGTGGTATGCTCTCTATCATTCCTTTGTGTGTAAGGCCAAGGTCTATGGAACTTACACGTTGAGTGTGTCGTAAGAGTATCCACCATACATCTACTTACAACAATACCATATCAATACACTAGCCCAGCAACGATCTAAACTAGACGCCTCTAATTTATCAATTGCAAGTTTTACATGGCTTAGGGCTTTCGGAGACAGAACCGTTCTTACCTACGAACATGAACCACAACAAGGATAACTAAGTTATTAGCAACTCGTTGTAAATCAGATATTGACTATAGTAGGAGAGACAGACACCCACCGGCCACTTATGCAGAACAAGTTGCATGTCAGTCGTGGAACCGGTCTCATGTACGATGACATGTAAGGTTGGTCCTTGCCGCTTCATCCCACTATGCCACCAATATCCAAAATACATAGAAGATGCAATAACATGATCATCGTCGCCCACATATCAACCATATGTGTACTACTCGTGCTAAGCACCTACGCATAGATCAGGCTCTGATACCACTATTGGGTCCGCAGCATAGAAAACAAAAAAATTCCTACGGTGTGAACTACACGCCAAGATCTATCTACTAGGTACAAAGCAACGGGTGGACATACATCCAACGAGAACTTACCCTCGTAGACAACGAGCTTTGTTAACGAGTAGGAACTCGTGTTTGATGTAGTCGTACACTTGCCGATCTCAAGATCGTGAGGAAGTCCGAGCGCCGCAACTCAGCAGCGCATCCGCACTCGCACACACGTTCAAGCCACCGGACAATCTCCACATCCTCGCTCCAGCGATCCAGCTGGAAGCAAGAACTCCTTCCGCATTTAAATGCCACTGGAACATGTATCTCGCTAATCCGAGACCATGGGGAAATAATTCTAGAGGGAGAGAGATCCTTCACAAGGAGGTGTGAGGATGAAGGAGGAATGGGTGGCCTTTATAGGAGGAGGGGGTGCCCCTATCTCCATGGTCATGCATGGGGTGACCCCTCACCTTCCCCATTCATGTGGTGGTAACCGCTCCACATTAAATTGCCTCTTCACATTCCCTTTTAAAGTATCCACTTTAAATGCATTAAATTTCTCCAAATTTAATGCTCTCTCATTTAATAAAACTCTTTTTATTAAATTTATTCAGAATTTTGTTAATTACTTTAATTAACAAACATTCACATATAGCCCCTTGCAATATTTCAATATCACATGCAGAACCACCTTATGTAATTTCACCCGAAACAATTTCCGGTTTCTATTGAAACAATTCCTGCGCTTTGCAATTCTTTCGTCTGAAACATATGTGCTCCAAAATGGTGTCTGGTAACTCTTAAGTGTGCCACCCTACGGTTCACGAATAATGCAGACATGATCAAGACCCTTCTCCGATCAATAATCAGCCAGGACACGGAGATCCGTCTTGACTCCTACACATTCAACGATGACTCTGTGATCGTGAGAACCTTTAACGCTTGTAACTAAATCCCTGTGTCTCTCGATATATTACATGTCCAAGATTTGATCATCGGTATCTGCATACCTAGTTTGATCTCGTTACCGACATGCACTCTTTTCTTGTTCCCGTGATATAACATTCTAGTGATCACATCACTTGCTTGCAAGCTATCCTAATGTGATATCACCGGGAGGGCCCAGAGTATATGTATCCATCATCTGGATTGACAAATTCCACTCTTGATCCATGAGCCTCAACATAACACCTTCGTAGTACTGAACCCATCTTTATAGTCACCCTGTTACGGTGTGACGTTTGATGTTATCAAGATACTCTTCTGATGTTAGCAATTAACATGATCTCATGGTCTAAGGATAAAGATTACTTTGTATGATGTTATAGCAATATAAACATGATGACTTTATCGTAATGCTATACTTCGGATGAATGTTCATCACATCATTCCACCAATGGTGTGACCTTGTTATTAACAACATCCAATGTCCATGATCAGGAAACCTTGATCATCCTGTTAATCAACAAGCTAGTCTATAAGAAAGGCATGACTAGGAACCCTTTTTTATTATTAAAAGAACATGTATTGATGTTTCTGAATCAATACATTTCTAGCATGTAAAATAAACATCTATCATGTATAAGGAATATATAATAACAACTTTATTATTGCCTCTCAGGGCATATTTCCTTCATCGAGCTGACAACTACCTCTCTCCTCTCGCCCTTCTACATTCGGGGATCCCACCTTTATCTCTCCCGTGTCCACTGTCATCACGGGCGGCGCCAGTGCATGCGGACGGGGACGTGACAGTGACTCCTGCGAAGGCTCTCACTGGAGAACTCCAAAATTCTCTGGCTATGTGATGCGGCCGCCAATATTACTTGTTGATGCCAACCTTTTCACTTGCAAGGTTCTATTGTATTCAAGTGTGAAGGAGATTGCAAGCATTTATGTCTATCGGTATGTTTAACAATACCACTCGGTGAGCTTAAAAAATAGACACTTTGTAATTATACTATTCCCTCCAGTCCAAATTAATGGCCACGCCATTTGCAAAAAGGTCCCATACAATCCCCGACAAAACCCTCAGTCCACATGGTTTCCTTCCTCACTCGTTGCTTGCACCACTCTTCTCCGCTCTATCGCCGTCATCCCCGCCCCAGACTGTTGCACCACCCCGCCCCACGCCCCACACTGCTAAACCCTCTTGTCCCATACCATCACTTCCCCTAGGCAACACTGCTGCCACCTAGCCCCCCATTGTTGCCTACTACGAAAGCTTAACCTCACAAGGTTGAAATTTGCCTATTGAGACGATGAAGAAAAATGCGTCCAGTGCCGGCACATGTGCCATGTCGTGTCCACTCTTGGCCACACGTTCCATTCTCCACATGTACCACCATTAACCCACACACATACATGTAACCGCGAGGATCATCTCTGATACCACTTGTAACACCTCGGACTCTCCATGCTTGGGCTATCACTCCTGGCAGGTTAATAGGATATCTAGACTGGCCCCACAGACCAACACTAGTCTTTTCTACGCACTTTGTCCTCACTCATGCATACCTGGGACCCACTTTCCAGTCATTCACCCATCCTCAAATTGCTCTAGGCCAAGCACGCTTAACCCGAAAGATTTTTTCAGATGAGCTTTTGGAAAATAAGTTGCAACTTGTTGGAATGAGTATCCTATCAATCATATTAAACCATCTGCCAAGGTCTCACATCTACTCTCTCCTTGATTTGGATTCTACCATTTGCTTGCCGATCTCTCCTCTTGTGATTCTACTGAAAGTTCCCGTGCCTAGGATTCTCTTGGATTGGTTGTTCGAAACATATGAGCAAATCGAAGCGTGTGTTTTTTTGTATGTTTGTATCTTTACCTTGCATTCGAGTGAGTCCATCGTGTTCACCGGGTTTCCCCTCACTCCCCGCCTCAAATCCGTGAAGATCGGGCCTCCCCAAGGGTTAATCCACAAGGATACCCATAACATCTGGTATCAACAGCTTTTGGTTGCCACGAATTTGACTTCGTTCATTGATTTCCACCATAACTTCAAAACATACCAAAAATATTGCCTCAACCCTCTTTTGGATTGATCTATCATTTTGGTGAGTTGATTGTGGTTTTGATCCATAAGAAACTTATCTTTCGAGTTGGTCTACCATTTGCATGTGTTTCCCAGCCCAATTTGGTTGATTTTTTTGGATTTGAGGTTTGAAGGACCAGATTTCTGCTCAAGAACACAAGCAGTTCATCATGCTTGCACTGATACTGGAGTCTCTGCACCTCGAACCCCAGAGTCCCCGCCCCAAACCCAAGAGTCTTCGGCCCTGACCACAAGTTTCACCTCTTTTCCTTTTCGACTGATTTCCTTTTGATGTTTGTGTTTTGTGTGTGTATCTGTGATCTAACAAAGCTTCTGTAGAAACTCCTCGCGCTCAACATCTACACCACGGAACTCAAACCATCCCTCCATGAACAGTTGCAAGTACGACATCAACACAAGGTACACCTTCCACCACCATTGTTAACCCCTATTCTTCCTTTGTGTGTTGCCTAACCTATCGAGAGTATCTCATTTTGTGTTTGTTGAAGCATTGAGCTCCTGCTCTTGCAAAATGATAATGCAATAGAAAATTTTGACTACATAGCATAGAAAGAAAATAGATACATCCAAAAAAGAGAAAAAGCAAAAGGAAAAGAAAAAAGAAGGATGCGAATACAAAAAAGTCCAAATCTTCTAAGCAAGAGCAAGGAAAGCTTGCAAATCCATTGCTTATCAATCTTTTGGAAAATGGGTTACAGTTTGTCCTAACATTGTCACAACACCGAGCATTAGTCTTCGTTAGGACCATTTTTGTTTGTTGCTCATTTTCCATAGTCGTGTTATACACATTGATCTCCATCGTGTGTGTGTGTATAGTTGTAGGTTCTCATCACCCTTTTTAAACCTTTTCCTTTGACTTTGTTTTTGTTGGATTTTACCCACTTTTTACAATAGCCTGCCTTTGTGTGTGTGTCTTGTGTATCACAACCCGCTTTGCTCTTGGTGAGAACAATCTTTCCAATTTTTGACTATGTTGAGGAAAGGTAGCAAATACCATTCCAACATGATACTCGTGGCCTTGTGAGCATAATGTATAGGCCAAATGAAGATAGTGGAGATGGCCGCAACAACCGCAACAACCAAGAAGGCCTTGCCACTCGACTAAACTTATGGAGGCACCATCAAGAAATAAACGAGCAATTGGATCAGTTTGAGAACCATCTCGATGACAAAATTTGATAGTTCGATGACCATGACAAGGAATGTCAAGCGAAGCCCAACGCTAACTTCCAAGCTCTCATCAACATCGGGAAGCGTCATGGACATCACTCAAGCTCGTCATGTACGCGTCTCTCAAGTAGCCATGACAAGTACTCAAGCTCACACCCCCGACATGGAGAACCCTACCACCACAATGGGGAAGTAAAAGAGCAACACCACCATGAGCAAGAAGTCTGCCCACATGATTCCCAACCGTAACAAGCAAAACACCATCGGCGCCATGCTTCTCATGATCGACTCCAACAACAACCTCAAGACCTTCGTCAACATTGTCATGAGAATGAGCCGCCTCTAAATCAAGATATGGTGAATCATCGTCCTAACAACCTCAATGCAAGACATGACTTAGAAGGTGAACCGGTTTGGGATCCAGGTGACAAACAGGAAGAAGAGCCTCATGACCGGCTACACAACCACTTGGCTCAACCACACCACCGGCATCACCATTATGAGTTGAGAGATCCACTAATCCCATATGATGTAGAGAGCCACATACACCACTTGAGTGAGAGTGAGTTGTGTGAGTTCAAAATACGTGAGGATGAGTGCAGCCATCTTAAGAGCATGAGTGATACACCACATGAGTCAAGTGAGGACATTTTAATTTCTAACAACTTCACCTCTAATCCTTTTGTGTTTTATTCCTCTTTGCTAGGTTGCACGGATGACAATGCGATAAACACGGACATGAAAATTACCATGGAAGAAGAAGAGCCTATGAAGGCCACAACTACCATAACACCTACTCTATATGAGTGGAACTACAGAGGTAATGTTATAGGTGTTGGTGATTCCATGCTTCCACTAGTGGACATGATGGATATTGAATGCTTCCATGCGATACATACTCTGATTGCCATGTCACGCACTATCTTGATTTCATCATGTGATAATTTGCTTTCAAACATTGTTAATGATGTAACATCATATAGTTGTGATGATCTTGACATAGGTATGCCATGTTATAGTCGCTTCATATTTCTGCCAATCATTGAATCGAACATGTTGAACAATTGTTCTTTCCAATGCTTTGATTACAATCATGCTAATTTACTTGCAAAATAGAAAGCCCCATAGCTTTCTCACCTATTGGAAATTATGACGCACCGCATATTGATCTTGCACCATCACCTTGTTTACACTTAAGATATCTTTCTCATGATATATTGCTTGATGCTAATGGTTATGTGCAAACAAAAAGACACATCATGATGGATGTTACTTTCAAACATGTCAAAGGATTTCACCCTTTTCTTTAGACCCAAAAGCAAATTATATGTGGTCGACTACACATACCATCTAAAGAGAGAGATCAAACACAAATCATCGACCAATAGAACATGGACACAAGTAATAGATCATCTTTATTTTATTTCTTAATAATGCTAGAATTGCTCCATCTCCCCAAGAATGAAGGAAACTACTCACACATAGAAGCAATCAACAACATCATCATAATCAAATGGATAGATAAAAGTATGGGGATAAATCTAGTGCAAACCACAATTGAATCTGGATTTACAACAAGATCTAATAGATGGAAGATGGGGGTAGTAATGGTGATGGGGATGCAATGGTTGATGATGAAGGGGATGATGCGATGTCCTCCAATGATCCATGAAGCAGCAAGTATTTTCCCTTCTCCAAGTTCCTCTCCCATATCCCTTTCTGGTGTGGTTTTTTGTTGCTAGAGGTTTCTGTGAATGTCGAATCTATGTTCCGTCTTCGTTAGGTGAAAGTAATTGACGAGGAGGACGTGATGCCATATGGTACGGGCGGACAGTATGGGTGGGTGATAGCTGTGAGATTCGACATATTTTTTTATGGTTTTTATTGATGGTTTTCTTTTAGATTTGATTGTTTTCTAGCTTTACCTAACGCTAATACTTCGGTAGTAGGGAAAACTTGGTTTTTAATGTGTGTTTCAGGTTCTGAACATCAACAGAAGTTTTAACAAGAGAAACACAATATTCAGGCAAAAACAAGCAAGTCTCTTTTTGGAAGCAACCAAGGGAGGCATACAGTAGCTTTAACGAGCAACTATACAACGAGAATATTTTTTCGGCTGTATAGTTCCCACCGTATAGTTGTCGTTGCCTCCATCTTGCCAAAAGGGACAACTTTAGTTAAGAGGCGGGGGAGAAATCATAACACAGCAGCCGCCATCCCATCTAGAGAGGAGAAAGAAGAGATCCATAGAAGAACGGGAAGACATTCTTCATCTTGCTCCACGATCTTCGACCTCCTAGCCATCACACCCTCATAGCCATTACTTGTACTTGAGAGAGAGAGAGATCTTCACTTTGCAATATTAGGGTTTGATATTGTTTCTTCCTATCTTGAATTGTGTTGGATTACTTTTCTATTCTTATTGTGGATCTCCACGGTAATATCTAGAGGAACTCCCTTTATTTAATAATATCGATGATGCTTTCTTCTCTCATGTGTGAGTAACTTGCTTAGGCGTGGGAGATGTAAGGGATTGGTGAGATGTGATGTGCCTCCATATATTTTCCATTAGTTTGTGATTGATTTTAGATACTATATTATGTGTGCTTGACTATCTGTGGGATGCCTAATGCTTGTTGTCCAATTAAGGACCCAGATAACATGATGCTTTCTTTTACATAGATAGGATATTGTTTGCTAGCAGACCGGCAACCCCCGAGTGACATGGGGATATCAATGGGAAAATAGTGTGATGCGAGGATGATGACCCACAAGTATAGGGGGTGTATCGCAGTATTTTCGATAAGTAAGAGTGTCGAACCCAACGAGCAGCAGAAGGTGCTGGCTAGTGGTATGGATCAGGAATTCTCTGCAAATACTTAGCAAATATATTTTTAGGGGTTTTTGATAAAGCAAGTAAATAAAGTACGAGTAAATAAAAGACAGTAGGAATAAATGCAGCAAGTGGCCCAATCCTTTATGCAGCAAAGGACAAGCCGGTTGTATTACTTAAGATGGCCAAACGTTCTCGAGGACACATGGGAAGACTGTCAAGTGCTTTCGCTTCATATAGTTAATTAATCGTCTTTAGCTTGCTAAGTGTTGTGTGGGTGAACCTGTGCTAATGTACCGACCTTCCTAGGACTAATACATACTTGTGATTATACCCCTTGCAAACATCCGTAAGTACAAGAAAGTAATTAGGTTAGAAACCTAACCACAACTTTAAACACTAAGACCCCTATGTCCCTTGTGCAATGGTTTCCTAACGGGGGTTCATGATTCTGTCACTCCGGCAACCCCTACAATTAGTAGCCAAATACACAATGCATTCCCCTAGGCCCATATAGGTGAAGTGTCATGTAGTCGACGTTCACATGACACCACTAGAAGAAGTACACCACAACTTAAATATCAAACTATTGAATCTTTCTCAACACAATTCCACTACTAACAACATGACTTCTCCCATGTCCTCAAGAACAAAACGAACTACTCACAAGACATCATATGGATCATGATCAGAGATGGAATAATGATGTATAACAATCTAAACATAAACAATAATTCAATGGTTCACTCAATAGGATCAACTACAAACAGTAATCAACACCGGGAAAGTTTTGCCTATGAACTATGCAAGATTCAACGCAATTGTTACAGCAATATGGAGATGGTGATGAGGGTGCTGATGGTGATGATGGTGGTGATGATGACGATCCTGATGAAGTCTAGCTTGATGGTGGTGTTGATGGCGACGATCTCCCCTCTCCGGGAAGGAATTCCCCCGGCAGAAATCTGTCTGCCGGAGAGATCTTTCTCTCTCGGTGTTTTCCGCCCTGCAGAGGCGGCAGAATCTTTCTATGGTCGCTCCCCGAGTCTTAGGGTTTCGGGAGGATAACGCCAGAGGGGAGTGTCTGGAGTGGGCCAGGGCGGCCACACCACCTGCTGGCGCGACCTAGGCTGCCCGCGCCAGGGGGTGGTGTGGGCCCCCTGTGGCCCATCTCCAGCCCCCCTTCTGGCTTCCTTCGTCTTCTGGAAAAATAGGATTTTCTGTATATTTTCCCGGATTTTCTAATCTTCACGGATTTAGCCTCAAAATAGCACCTTTTCCATCAGAATCCTGACTGCAGCGGTCCATGCTCCAAAAGTGATCAACCATGCAAAAACAGATGAAATAACATAAGTATCACCTCTCAATATGAAATATATATCAATGAATAATAGTGAATTAAGACATAGAATAGTGATGCAAAATGGACGTATCAACTCCCCCCAAGCTTAGACTTCGCTTGTCCCCAAGCGAAACTGAGCTCAATAAACATGGCCTCAGGTTTATGAAGTGAAGAGTCGATAAAAAAATACGGACAAGAAGCATCACATTCATCAAATACATAGATCATAATAGAAGACAACTCACTGTTATATAACTTAACTTGCAATGAGTAAAGGAAACACAATAAAGATACATAAAGTAAATCATAATTGGTAATGGCAAACTTAGTTCTTGGTCGAAGAATAGTTGATAATTTGCTGGAGTTCACAAATAGCTGGTTTTTTATAGCTTTCAAAGTAGTAAACATCAAGATAAGAGCAATGTGCAAAACAAGGAATCATAAGAAACATGATTGAATAAATCATCATATGCATGAATGAAACACATCAACTCAAAATACTTGCTGAGATAGAAAGGGAATAGGTTTACTGACTCAACTACAAAGTAAAAGAAAGGCCCTTCGTAGAGGGAAGCAGGGATTGCAAGTCTCATAAAGAGCTCCCAAAAATTATGATACTTACTAGCTTTTAGCTCTCATTTCCCCTATCATAGGCATCTTTAGGTGATTAAGGTTAAAGTCATCAAATATGAGGATATGCATTGACAAGTTGTAAATTGAGAATCTCATGTCCCTTGAATACAAGGGCTGCTCCTCATGCTACTCAAGTTTAGTCATCGGTAAGTTCTTGTCATCGTAAGCATATGTGTATCATTGAGAACCGCCAACGGGGTACCCCTTGCCCGGTGATACGGAAGAATCCCCATATCAAAATGACAAGGCAAGCAGACAACAAGTATCTCAGCAATCTTCTTAATTACCATGGGAATATGGTGCTTTTTTCTCTCTTTCCTCTTTTCATAATCTATTTTTTTTCTTTTCCTCTTTTTCTCAATATTGGACTCTTTTTTTTATAAGAAGAATGCTTCATAGATGCTCGTTATGGTTATGCTGCAGGTTTCCACCATGTCAGCATGGATTACACCAGCGGCCCAGGCGTTTCTCTAACACATATACATAACTCCATGGACTTACAATCTCCCCTTTCATTTCACACCGATGACATCCATAGACAAAAGAACATGATATCAACTAGGTACAAAGTACTAGTGCAATGCTGAAAGTGTTCCCCATGACAACATGGTTCTGCTAATTCACAACTTACAAAGAGCAAGCATATACGCAACATAGGTGAGCACAAGGGTTCAAGTTTATTAAGTGCAAGAAAGTAAAGTGTGCCATCAAGTTCGTGAGAGCTTTAATCACTAATTTTCACATAACAAGTTTAATTTGGGAGGTAGATAAAACAAGAATTTACTTGGAATAGCAATAATGCTAATATGTAGGTATGGTGGACACAAATGGCATAGGTTTTGGCTTAAAGGAGTGGATGCACGAGAAGAATACCCTCTCAGTATAGGTTTTTGGCTAGCAAGGCTGGGTAGCAAGTACAAGAGTTGAAGGAAACAACCAAACATACAAGTGATAAAGAAAAACATGCAATCTTCCTTGGAAGCACAAAAGATCTTAACTAGAGAATACTATACTTATGAGCAAATCAAGAAAGAAAGATGATGAAATTATTTTTATTTGGAGTACTTTTATCTTTTCTCATTCAACTCTCAAAAATAGTGTTGCTACTGACCGAGCCAGGTTTGCTAAAACCAACTAAATTAACTCAATGATCCCAAAGTGATACCAATACTAACAACAAGATCAATCATATAACCACGAATTGAAAACTAATATAAGCTATGCAAAAGAGTAAATGATAGAACTTATCATTAATATTCCATAACGGCAACTCACACCAAGGGATACATATCTAACGAGAGAGGGGACACTTCCATAATGCAAACCATCCTACATAATAACTCCTCTATTCATGATATGACTCTACTAATAAGGTAAAAAGATAGAAGATAGTGATGTGATACCGCGGCACTCCCCCAAGCTTGGAACAAACCAAGGGGATGCCAAACCTGATGACGAATTACTCCTTTGGTGGTGGTGGTAATATTTTCTTAGTTGTCGTGAGGAAATCTTCCAGCATCTTGCGAAGCCTATTATTCTCCCATTGAAGCATGTCCACCTTCTTCTGCAGGTCTCGATACTTATCGCAGAACTCCTTAGTGACTCGTAGGGCTTCCGCTGATGCAGGGCAAGAGACTAAAGGTACCAGCCCCTGCTTGGGGTCTTGAAGATCCTCCTCCATAGGCTCCTTCCCTTTATCCTTGGCAGACACCATTGTGCTTCTAAACCTTCAAAGAGTATGTCCCAGTAAATGATTGAAACAAAAACACAGCGAAACACGATATACGAACCTCGGGGATCTGGGGGTTATATATTATGGAGTTTCAACAAAAGGAAGGTCTTGGGTGAAAAGCAGGTGAGGCGGAGTCCGGGGTGGAATCACCACCTGATGGCGTGGCCAGGGGTGGGCCCGTGCCACAGGGTGGTGTGAGCCACCCTGGCTCCGTTTCCGTCCCTTTTTCTCTTCGTAGCTTCCCTTATTGACTGAAAACTGCAAAAATATAGTTGGATAGTATTTTTGTGAAACTTTTCTTACCAGAACTGTTACCTATTTGAAAACAGACTCTGCAGGTATCTGAATTTGGTATCTAGTAGATTCTTCCGGAGTCACCACTTGAATATCATCGATATCTTCATCTTCATACATTTATTACTTGAGTCATGAAACCTTTTTCTTCCTCATTACACCATTATCTCCACTACCTGGAAATTTCTTTCACACAAAACTACACACAGTTCTCATTAGCAACATTAGTATAAGTGAAGTGATAAAACCTTTTGAGTTCAACTTCAACCGAAAACCATCAAAACATAAGATACTATAGCAACTCCTTCCGAAAACCGAAAAATAATTCAAAAAGGAAATCGAATAAAGAAGCAAATGCAAGAGTGGCAAAATCTGTCAAAACAGACCAATAGGTAAAGATCAATTTTTTCGAAAATCTTCTGTTGCTCAAATCAAAAAGTGCAAAACTAACGAAAGTTAAATAACAACCTGGGGCAGAAGCACAAAAACTTACAGCTCATTCCGACATACATAAATCTCTCACGAATTTTTACGGTGAAGCACAAAAAATCTGTTTCGGGACAGCAACTTCCCCAAATATTACTTCTCTCTCATTAGAGGTTGATCTTGACACAAAAACCAAACAAAACCGATAAGGAGAGGTTATTACCAAAGTAATAACTTCCAAGACTCAAATAAACAAAAACAAACTGAAGGCAAAAACAAATTGGGTTGTCTCCCAAAAAGCTCTTTCTTTATAGCCATTAAGATGGGCATGATAATTTTGAAGATGCTCACATAGGAATATGGATTGAAGTGAAAGAGAGCATTAAGAAGCAAAAATACACACATTTAAGTCTAACCCACTTCCTATGCAAGGGAATTTTGTAAACAAACAAGTTGTTGAAGCTAGAGGCTACTTGCATAAGAAGGCAAAAGAAGTGCAACATAAAAACTTTCAGCATAAAACGAGGAAACTTGATATTATTGAAATGCTTAAGAACACTTTTCCCTCTCTCATAGTAACTTTCAGTATCATGCATAAACTTAACAATATATATATCACAAGGACCATCATAGCAATGATCACTTATTCTAACTGAAAACACAGGAATACTTGCTCTCATAAAACTACTTTGTGAAACAATATTAGAGGTACCCTTACAAAGGATAGTGTGTCCCTCTTCTTCATATTTAGTAACAAAGTCTTTCACATTTGCTATTATAGGTTCATCAACCTTTTGTTTATCAGGTTCAACAACTTCATTCATACTTTCATCAACCATACTAGCTATCATAGAATGTTCCTTAATCTTAACTGGGAAAGGCATTTTCTCAATGTAAGGTTTAGGTAAAACATGATTAGCAGTATAAACTTTAGTATTTCTTATAGGAACACTCTTAGCAACATCTTTATAAGGTTCATGATACTTATTCCACTTCTTTTTAGGCACTTCAATGTAGGAAGCAAAAGCCTTAAAATAAGAAGCAATAGCTTGAGAGTCTAGACCATAAGCATTTTTAATATTTTCAAAGTCATCAGTTCCCATAAAAGATTCAATGCATTCATAATCATATTTTATACCTGACTTTCTACCTTTGTCATTCTCCCAAGCTTTAGCATTGTCTTGAATACGGTCCAAAAGATCCCATTTAGCTTCTTCTTCCATGCGAGTGAATGATCCAGCACAAGAAGCATCTAATAAATCTTTATCATGCGGAGGGAGCCTTGCATAAAAGTTATTGATAATAATATTGTTAGGGAGCTCATGAATGGGACATTTGAGCATTAATAACTTCAATCTCCCCCAAGCTTGAGCTGTACTCTCTCCATCAAGAGGCCAAAAGTTGTATATTTGATTCCGATCTTTATGAATCTCACTAGGAGGGTAAAACTTTGAATAAAAGAGAGGTACTATTTCCTCCCATTCCAGAGCTTGACCATTCTTCAGCATCTTATACCATTCCTCGGCTCTTCCTTTCAGCGATAATGAGAATAACTTCTTAACTTGATCTGTAGTAATACCTGCACACTTGAACAACCCGCATAATTCGTGTATAAAGAGCAAATGATCACCGGGGTGGACAGTTCCATCCCCAACATAGTAGTTATCCATAACACGATCAATAATTCTTGTAGGTATTTTGAAAACATCATTCTCAGCAGGTGGCGGCTTATCTACTACCTTAGCAGTGGTAGTAGCATTACCAAATAAGAAACTCAGCGAATTATCCATAACGAAAATAAAGCAACTAGCAAAAGAAAACAATACTCACAGTAGAAGTTTCCTTTACCAGTTCCACTCTCCAATAGCGCTTCACTCCCCGGCAACGGAGCTAGAAAATAGTCTTGATGACCCAGAAGTATAGGGGGTGTATCGCAGTATTTTCGATAAGTAAGAGTGTCGAACCCAACGAGGAGCAGAAGGTGCTGGCTAGTGGTATGGATCAGGAATTCTCTGCAAATACTTAGCAAACGGATTTTTAGGGGTTTTTGATAAAGCAAGTAAACAATCTGAGTAAATAAAAGACAGTAGGAATAAATGCAGCAAGTGGCCCAATCCTTTATGCAGCAAAGGACAAGCCGGTTGTATTACATAAGATGACCAAACGTTCTCGAGGACACATGGGAAGAATGTCAAGTGCTTTCGCTTCATATAGTTGATTAATCTTCTTTAGCTTGCTAAGTGTTGTGTGGGTGAACCGGTGCTAATGTACCGACCTTCCTAGGACTAATACATACTTGTGATTATACCCCTTGCAAACATCCATAAGTACAAGAAAGTTATTAAGGTAGAAACCTAACCACAGCTTTAAACTCTAAGACCCTTACGTCCCTTGTGCAATGGTTTCCTAACGGGGGTTCAGGTTTCTGTCACTCCGGCAACCCCTACGATTAGTAGCCAAATACACAATGCATTCCCCTAGGCCCATATAGGTGAAGTGTCATGTAGTTGACGTTCACATGACACCACTAGAAGAAGTACACCATAACTTAAATATCAAACTATTGGATCTTTCTCAACACAACTCCACTACTAACAACATGACTTCTCCCATGTCCTCAAGAACAAAACGAACTACTCACAAGGCATCATATGAATCATGATCAGAGATGGAATAATGATGTATAACAATCTGAACATAAACAATAATTCAATGGTTCACTCAATAGCATCAACTACAAAGAGTAATCAACACCAAGAAAGTTTCCCCTATGAACTATGCAAGATTAATGCAATTGTTACATCAATATGGATATGGTGATGAGGGTGCTGATGGTGATGATGGTGGTGATGATGATGATGATCCCGACGAAGTACAGCTTGATGGTGGTGTTGATGGCGACGATCTCCCCTCTCCGGGAAGGAATTCCCCCGGCAGAAATCTGTCTGCCGGAGAGATCTTTCTCTCCCGGTGTTTTCCGCCCTGTAGAGGCGGCAGAATCTTTCTATGGTCGCTCCCTGAGTCTTAGGGTTTCAGGAGGATAATATACGCCAGAGGGGAGTGCCTGGATTGGGCCAGGGCGGCCACACCACCTACTGGCATGGCCTAGGGCTGCCCGCGCCAGGGGTGGTGTGGGCCCCGTGTGTCCCATCTTCAGCCCTCCTTCTAGCTTCCTTCGTCTTCTAGAAAAATAGGATTTTCCATATATTTTCCCGTTCTGATCTTCGCGAATTTTGCCTCAAAACAACACCTTTTCCATCAGAATCCTGACTGCAGCGGTCCATGCTCCAAAAGTCATCAACCATGCAAAAACAGATGAAATAACATAAGTATCACCTCTCAATACAAAATATATCAATGAATAATAGTGAATTAAGACATAGAATAGTGATGCAAAATGGACGTATCAGAGGATCATGAGGAGCCACTGTGCTTATTGCATTAGTCTGATCCAAGCATCTTAATTGCTAAGAAACCTGAAGGATCTTAATCGTCTAGTGACTAACCATGGTTTTGGTAACAGACTAGTAGGATTACTGAAGTTGGGATGAAATCTGCCAAGAGGAGTTCCAGCCAATTATGGGTTGCTCGCCTACACATATACTTATAAGATTATAATTGTTACACTTATCATTCGTCCACCTGGCACAGTCACTATCACCATGAACTGTATCTCCCCGCGCCTTCTTTGTCATCTGCAGAAAACCACAAACAATCGAATTGTTCTTTAGTTTTATGCTTTTTATTCCTGAATTTTACATTTTAGTTTTATTTAAATACATCCAATTTAATCCAAATTTAATTCTTATTTCCACACTTGGAGTCAATTCACTCGAAGACCTGTGACAACTTTGAGTGTGACAAAGACTTCATACATAAACACTTACCTTTGGACTCCCTGTGGGATCAATATCTATACTTTGAAACTAGCTACAAACGATATGTGCGCTTGTTGACATCAAGCTATTTTCTGGCACCGTTGCCGGGGATCTAGGCGCTAAGTGTTTGTCTCTTGACATTTCAGGTGTTACTACTGCAAAATGGTCTCCCTAGGAGACAAAGGATCTACATGCTCTGGTAGGACCTATTTACCAGATTATATTGAGCGCGTGACTATTCAAAGGCACGAGGAAATTATAGAAAAACTTTTAAGATCAAATAAGGTTGAAGTTGAAAACCTAAGTGATTTTATGGAAATCATGTCCATTTACAGGACAACTCAGAGAATACAGTGCTCCAAATTCTGCTTTTCTTAAAAAACCAATAGAATTTCCTAATCCTGGAGTTAGAGAATATCGATTTGATGTTGAGATTATTAAAATTTGCAGGAAAAAGCTTTCAGTGGAAGGGAATATGAAGACCCAGAAAGACATCTTAGAGAGTTCGACGATGTGATAACATGACTTGGACCAAAAGGTTTGCCAAGAGACTTCTCTTGTCTAAAATTATTTCGTTGGTCTCTTAAAGGTAAGACTCTAGACTGGTTATATTCTCTCCCTCGTCATTATATTAAATGTTGGGAAAACTGTATTGTGAAATTCATAAACAGGTTTAATCCTTTTAAAAAGGTAACTGGAATTAGAAAGAATATAGGCAACTTTAGACAGAATGTGGGAGAAAACTACCCACAAGCCTGGGATAGATTCTTTGGAATGATCAATAGTATTCCTAATCATGGCTATTCTGAATCAACTATTTGCCATTTATTTTACCATGGTCTTAATACTCAATGCAGAGAGTTGCTTGACTTATCTGTAGGAGGATCGATAAATACTTTAACTGCTAAAGCACAATCTAGCATTCTCATAGGCTTCACTTCTAAACTCATCTAAAGCATGAATATCTAATAAACGCTTTTCCCCTGCTGCTTTGAGATCATAATTTAGGTTCTTGATTGCCCAAAAAGCTTTGTGTTCCAGTTTTAAAGGTAAATGGCATGCCTTACCGTACACCATCTTATAAGGTGTTTGTGATACATTGCAAATGTATCTATAATTTTTGATGTTCCATGCTTGGTTTTATCTACTTTCTTGTGTTTTGTCCACACTTTGGAGTACTTTTCATATGATTTCTTGGACTAACCTATTAACAAGAGCCACAGTGCCAGTTGCATGTTTTCTGCTGTTTTTGGTTCCAGGAAGTCAGAAAATGAATATTCTCGGAATTGGACGGGACAAAAGCCAAAGTTACTATTTTCCCGGAAGACTCACAGAGCCAGAAGGAGAGTCGGAGAGGGGCCAGTGGTGGCCACACCCCCTTGGCGGGCCAACCCAGGCCATGCTGTGGCATGGTGTGGGCCCCACAGGCCACCGACCTTGCCGCCGTTGCCGATAAGAGCCTCCGATACCAAAACCCTAAATCATCAATCAGAATCCACGAAAAGTCCCTTGCGCCTTGCCGCCACCGAAGGGGAGATTCGGAGACGAAAGTCTCTGTTAAGCACCGCCGACAGGGAAGTGCCCCCGGAGCCATCTCCATCGATCTCCACCACAATCTCTGTAGCATCCCAATTGTCTAACAATTGCAATGCTACTAGCCTAGTCTAGATAATGCTACCTTCCTACATGTAATTGTTGCATCATTATTATATCATGCTCATGTCATCATGCCACATTGCATTTGAGCATCATATAAAACCCTTTTCATTTGGTTCTTATCTCATATGCATTTATTAATTGTATTTGCTTCTTACTAAAATGTATTTGCTTCTTGATGAATTGATTGATGCCCAAGTTGAGTTGGGGGCATATCTTTTAACTATTCCATCACCCTTGCCACCTCCCCTTATCTCCACACACTTTTCCACCATTGCTTTTATATATCGGCAAATGCATTTCTCCCTGGGATATTTATCTCTAGCTCATGTATAGTTGGTATAGTTCCATTCTATTCCTCATACTTCCATACTTGATCTAATATTGTTTTCACAATATTAATGTGGGAGCTACCTTGTCACCCTTTGCATGCAATGTGAGTAGAACTCCTCCATAAGCTCCCATATGGTTTGAATTTGAATAAATACTCATGTGGGAATATATTTGTGGCTATATTTTGTCTAGTGGATCACACACAGCAGCTTGGCCACCATCTCTTCATGCATGTTCTTTATTTAGTCCATATGAGAAGCAAGCTTGTGTATTTTTGGTTTGGCCTTAATTCAAATATTGACATGCATGCAAGAATATATGACCATGATTGAAAATAGTTGTTTTCACAACTAGAATTAGTGCCATTTATTACTTGTGCATGGGCCATGCAAGCTTCCTCTCTCTCCTTTTTCTACCTATTTGATTTTTTCTTTGGTTTTGGAAGAGTTTTGAGTAGTTTGTTTTCAAACTAATAAAATAAATAAAAGAGAACTACACCTAACCTATCTCTACATCATGGCATACTACATGCAATCATAGCCTCTAGCCACATGTGATATCAATGGCACTAAGTGACTTTCTTTTATTCAAATTCTTATGAGCTTGTTTGCTTGTTCAAATTTTTTTTGATCAAATCCTATATCTACACTCCATCTATCAAATTGTCCTAGCTAATCTAGCTATCTAAATAAAGACTTCATCTCTAATTTTTATTTATTTTTGTCTCTTGATCTCTGCCTAAAACTTTGACACTAAATCCGTCTAAAGTTTTGTCTAAAATTAGTCTCATCTAGTCTAGTTTAGACTAGATAAAAACGCCAATCCCCTTTTTCTTTTCCAAAACCCTAATCACCCGTACGTTTATACAAACATACACCTTCACAACTTGTTTTTTTAAACCGTGACACCACCTGAAGCTCCTAGCCGTCTTTCCTCTGTTCGGTCACCAACCCTCTGTTCAGCAACAGCAGTAGGCAGCGAAGCCCCTGTCCTTGTTGGTCTGGCTCGACCGAACCTGGAGGACAGCAAGCACCACGCCCCTGTTTCTCTTCTTGGGCATGACCACGTGATCACCCAGCAGCTGAGCCCTCCTCCAATCGTCCTCTACCCCACATATACCAGCTGCCCTGCTTTTCTTCCTGGCCATACATCAAGCGAGGCACCAACCACCACTCCTCCATCCAGATCTCGACCCAGCTCTCCCCATCTCCTTCCATGGCAAGAGATTTTAAACCCTACCATAGTCCCTGGACCATCACCACCATAGTACACCACAAGCCGGAGGAGCACCAAGTCCAGATGTTGGAGCCTTGAAGCAACTGTAGAGTGGAGGAGAAGGCCTGAAGCAGTCCCGTGCGTCGCCGCCGCACATGTGTTCTGCCAGCGACCCGACGCCGTCCCCATCATCTCGCCGTCACCCCAAGCCCTCCCCTTGCGTCTGCAAGGCGCTGGTGAGGCCTCCGATCTACCTGACAAGGTTCCTGGTTCTGAGTCGCCGTACCTTGCTGCCGTGCACGACGCGGCGCGATCGCCGCCGCGGACGCGTGTAGTTGCCGTTTTGGCTGTGCTGTTCACGTTGTCCTAGCGCTCGTCTCGGTACTTTTCAAGAAGATCTGAGACCACCAACACATAGAGGGATGTCCCCTTGTTAATTCGAGCCCTTACTCGCCCATATCGGTGCGGTATCGTGGCCACAGTCGTGTCCGCAAAATCGCATCGTCGCGCTGTCAGGCGAGATACAGTTCTGGCGTTGTTTGTTTTCTTCAGAGTTACCGCGTAACAGGGTGGATCTTATGGGTTCATGTCTTCATCCAATCACCAACACCAGCCCAGCCCAGTTGTTATCACCCGACGTTGGCTCCTCTCTCCTTACCGTGAGGTTGTGGGTTCGATCCCCATCCCAATCCCTTTTCTTTTTTTTAACCCTCACGAGCAGAAGGCCCACCAGTCAGCCTCGCGCAACCACATCAGCAGATCCCTGCATAGCCAGTACCCGGGCCCGCATGATAGTGTCTGCGGCAAGGGTCTACCAAGTACAAAACGTCTGGTTTTTCTTTTGGGTTTTCAGGAAATAACAAAAATGAGATAAATGCATTATATCAATATCTTTTCAATACAAAATCCTTTTGTCTCATATAATATATGTTTTTGGATAAAAAAATGTAAGGAATTCAAATATGCCATCCAAAATAATTTTTGACTAATTTAAATTTTCGAAATTGTTTAATTGCAATAAAATGCCTTTTTCTTAATTAATTAATAACTTTAATTCTATAACTCCAAATTTGGCAAATAATATGTCTAAATCGATCAGCGCGACGAGCCCGTTCTGATTATGCGTTCCTTGATATGAATTGAAGCATGAATCACGTCATTATTAAAAATCAAAACTGTTTATGGCAATAAAACTTGACCAAATAATTAATAAAATGAGTTATTCTTCCCCCCACACCTCACCCTTGCCATGCTACATTATTTCCATGTAAATTGTGCATCATTCATCATGGCATGCTTGTTTGCTTGTCACATTTTATTTATATGCTTGTGCACTTTATTTATGTTGGCCCTTGTTTGTTTGGTTCTTCTTTCGAATAGATGCCGAGCAGGGGAAATATCAGGAATCCCAGGAGTACTACCTAGATCCATCTCTCGCTTCAATCGAAGCTGCAAGCACTAACACATGCTTGCATACATATAGTACCTATTGCCTCTATCTTATTCTTGCATCATTGAGTCGCGAATGCATTAAATTGAATCCCAAGTACTGCATAGCCTTTACTTTAAACCCCATCGAAGCTTGTTCCTCCATCCCATGAGCCATTACTACAGGAGTTGTTTGAGCCATGCGAGTCGTAGAACAGCATGTGTATGGTATGTGAGAGTCTGATGGAAAACGAGGTACCTAAACAACTTAACCTGAGTAGTATGGGATAACTAATGAAAGAGGCACCGGTGGGCAATATCTGTTATTTGGTTTTTCCTGCCCACTTGTGTCCCGTAGGACCCCGAGTACTTGATTCCTGTTCCATGACTATTCGCACTATCCACATCCGGGAGGCCTTATGGACCCCCCTGAGCCAGAGCTTGATTCATTTTTATTTCTTGGGGCCACAAACTAGTTTGGGGTTTTATTTACTATCATGTACTTATGCCATGTTTTACTGCTTTATTTAAGATTGTGCGTGGAGCACCTGTACTGTTTTGGATGCGGAGTGTTTTCGCGGTATCGACAAGCCCAGTCACATTTTCGGGTTCCTAGTCGTTTACAGCCATTGACGCAAACCTTGGGTCATCTCGAGTCACCAACCGTTGCGGGTAGCTTAATGGGGTGGCCCCCTGAAATATTTTATGAATCCTGTGATCGCTTTGTCGTGAAGGCCTCGTTGGGTTTTGAGTTGGTTTTTCCGAGGTTGATCGAGTGTGTGTTGCTATTTGTGCACCCCTGCAGGGTAAATCTTTCTGAAAGCCATGTCCGCGGTTATGGACGACTTGGAGCACAGTTTCTCGATCATAGACAAGTATAACTAAAGTACCGTCGTTAATTTGACTAAATATCTGACTAATAAATAGTGCAATATTCATGGAATGGTTAATAAAACTGCCAACGGATGGGTTGTTCGTCCGCTTTCTCGTTGGTAAGCGAGAAGGAGGATGGATCTGTTACTTTATACTATTATAACTATTGTTTCTAATTAACGGATATCCGTCTATCCTTGGTTAGGCGGATGGTTAGCGAGTATCTATAGGCTTGTTAGTTATTATCTTTTGCTGCAATTGCGTCACCCCAGGTATATGTCCCCTTTAGAGGCATAAAGACTTCTTTGAGTACCCTAGGGTCTCACACGATAAATTGTTTGATTCGGATGAGCAGTGTATTTGCAAGATGGATCTTTGGGTGGAGGAGATGATGATGTTGGCAACGCTCACTCGGTGTAAAGATTACGGGATGGGGATCCATGAGATCTGTATGGGATGTGTTTATTTATGTGGCATCTTATGCCGATTTGCTTCTTATCTGCATTTCGGATCTTGTTTTACGCTTCGCTTTGATACTCTGATGATTGATGTATGAGGAACTATCCTACACTATTATCTATATTTAGGATATTTGGATCTTGCCGTATGGCGTTGCAATATTTCTATTTCTTTTAGATGGAATGGCTCTGGGGACTGTTGTAAGGTAGCTTGCATATATACTCACTTGTGTATGTATTTGATATCTTCGCCTGTTGCCTACGTCGCTCGCTCTTGTCCCGATGTTCTTGAAAGTGATTAGGACGGCCGACGGGTCTACATGTGGGTGGCCCCTGGGCCTCCGCTGTACTATTTTAACCACTTTTGGTTCATCCAGGCTTGAACTTAGAGCGTAGGGTCCGAGGTTGTTAAAATTGGTATCAGAGTCATCCCGCCCTTCAGGGTCTCAGCCAAATGGCCGTTGTCAGTCTAGCAAATATTTTGGTAGCTATGTATACTAGGGAAAAACAAAATGTGAGAGTAGGACTGCTTCCACTTTTCTTCTTACCCACCCACCCACCCTTTTCTGGTAAGGAAGTGTAACGTTTTCAATCCTCTTCTAAAAATTCAAACTAGGATTCACGTGTTCTGGGTTTCCGTAGTACCATAGAAAGTGTGTGGGAGTGTGTAATTCCTTGTCTATCTGTTGCATCCAACCTTGTTGTCACAATCTGCCTTTGGTTATCAACTGTTGGTACATTCCATACTGACAGGCTTTTGTACACTGACGCGATCTATCCGACTCCTTGTTAACCGGTGCCATCTTGTTAAGGGTGTTCTTCCTTCCAGCATGCTTTCGCAGAATGTGGAGTTGCTAATCTCTATCTGATAAGTGATTTGCGCATCTATTGGTATTTTAATGCCGAAAAATGCGGAAATTTTTCTTTGATACATCTATGTTTCCACACTCCTCTTCAGTCGTGTGTGAAACATTATCTATCTTCCTTTTATCGGCATGTTCATGCTAACCCATCCTTTTGTCACCGACGCTTGATCTGGGAGTTTTCCTTTTTCTTCAATTCTTTTGGGCTAAATACATAACGTGTGTCGATCCGATGCTTGTGATTGTAATTTGGTTCGCGGCATAGCTATATGAAACTTATCATGAGTGGAATATGGTTAATGCTATCGACCCTATCCTCCAAATGATGGCGGTTATCTCCTGTGATTTTGAGTTATACCGTGATCATCTCTTTATCATATTCAAGTATTTTGCCAATCCAGAGTTTTTCTTAAGGCCCTACGGTGGTCTATCATCTGTCCATCATGCTGCACATCTTTTTGAACTCCATATCTGCAAAATTCTCTTTGATACAAGGGAATTGCATCTTTTCGTCTCTGATAGCTTTGCTTAAGGTATGAGCTATCATGGTTTCTTTAGCCAAGATCTCTTTATCTTTGTAACCGGTGATCCGATCAACAATGTGAACCAGGCGGCACCTATTTTTCTTCCGAAGGACCAGATAACCTATTCTGCCTGTGCATCTTCTTCAACACGAATCCTTGCTCTTAATGTTGATCTTTCAAAGAGCGTTGAGCTCAGAAAGTATTTCGAGCATTTGTCTGTTTCTCCCGCCTCTTGAACTTGATATTCTCGGAATATCTTGTTAATCCGTGGTGGTATATCGTCATGATATGCTTTCTTATTCTATATCACTGGAAGAACATGGAAGATCATCTATGTCTTTTCTCTCAAGCTTTGTGAGCACTGCCTGTGTGCAAAGTCTCAAAGTGTGAATTATGACTTCTGCTAAATACATTGCTTCAATTCTGGAATCAGCAAGTCCATTGTTAATTCCATCCTCCACCTTCAATCAAACCCGGAGTTTTCCCTTGTTGGCAAGTTATCATCGTCGTTCCGCTGAAGTTTTTCCTCAAGACTGCTAAATCTCTCTCAATCATTTCAAGAAGAACATGGAGTTTCTTTTCACCTCTGTCTCGTCAAGTAATCTTTTGAAACCCTCTCATTCTATCGTCTATGCTCAATCCACCGAAGGCCATGAAGAATTTCTAGATCTTTTGTAATCCTTCTGTTCAAGGTGTTGCTACCTTTTCCTTATCTGTCGAATCTTGCAGCTGTTCTCCATAATCTTTCTTCATGTCTTTTCCGGTGGTTTGGATCTTCCGACATGACGACAACATCATCATCCTTATCTATCTTGAATCCGGCGAATTGTTTGCATCTATCCTTGTTTTCTAATGGAGTTCCATGAGTTATCCTTGTCAAGATCTTCAGTCTGTTTTGGTAGTTGGGTTGCAAAGTTTTCCTATTCATGTGCGGAGTAATGCTTTGAGTGCGGGATGGAGTAGCTACCATACCACTACTCTTATCATTCGCTCTTGTACATTGAATTGGTGAATTAATGCGATTTCACTCATTCCACGGAAGTTAGAAGTGGCCTTTATTCCTCGATACTTTTACTTCCGTGCTTGTTTTTCTGGAGTGCTCTTTCGAAGAACGTAATCAATAATCTCTTGTTGGTGGTCTGTCTATTCTAGATGGAGCATAATCTTCAGTTATCTAGTGGGAACAAACGCAAACTCTTTTCTGTCCTCGTCATTCTACCGGTGCTCGACATCCCCAAACAAGATGAAAGGAAACTATCTCTCTCTTTATTTCATCAATTATTTTCTTTGGTAAAGTCAATTATCGTTGATGCCATCAGCCGCAAATCTATTGCATTAGCCTCAAGGTTAAAGAAAGCAATAAGTGTCTGTACAATAAACTCAAGATCCTCTAAATTCTTTTCTTCTCGGGATTCCACCATAATCTAGCATCACCTCCTTCTCTTGAAGTATATCCGCGCACCTCAATTGCGTGATCCTTTGGTTCTTACCGGCGCAAGAAGAAGCTCATCCGAGAAGTCCTCTATGCTAATCTTTCAGTGGATATCAAGGAACTTTATTGTTTGAAGGCAATAATGTTTCCCCAATCTTCATTCCTTTAATCTTGGGAAGATAAATGCTATTTTCATAGTGGTTGATAACCTCTCCAAAGTAGCTCTTTTCTTCCGGCGAGACAAAGATTCATCTTCTCTTGTATCTATAAATCTTTAATCTTAATGGTGTGTCGTTTCTTTCTCCCTGATACATCGTCCTTTCTATTTCTTTCACAAGTGGTTCTATTCTTTTATCAGGTTTCTCGAGAAAACCGGAGCTATGTTCATCCTATCCTTCTTGTCTCATGACAATCCTTCGACTCTTCTAACTCGTGGTTTCTCAAGCAAAACTCAAGACTCGCAACAAGTCTAGTAGGTTTTGCAAGGTGTAATGGTCGCAGCATTCCGTTGTTCACCATCTTGGGAACGCAAGGATCACCTTCATTCCGAACACCCGCCTCTCGTCATGTATTTTTCTTTTTCCTAGGAATCTCAGAGCGAGATTCTTGATAAGTGGGGGAGAGTTGTAGCATCCCAATTGTCTAACAATTGCAATGCTACTAGCCTAGTCTAGATAATGCTACCTTCCTACATATAATTGTTGCAACATTATTATATCATGCTCATGTCATCATGCCACATTGCATTTAAGCATCATATAAAACCCTTTTCATTTGGTTCTTATCTCATATGCATTTATTAATTGTATTTGCTTCTTAATAAAATGTATTTGCTTCTTGATGAATTGTTTGATGCCCAAGTTGAGTTGGGGGCATATCTTTTAACTATTCCATCACCCTTGCCACCTCCCCTTATCTCCACACACTTTTCCACCATTGCTTTTATATATCGGCAAATGCATTTCTCCCTGGGATATTTATCTCTAGCTCATGTATAGTTGGTATAGTTCCATTCTATTCCTCATACTTCCATACTTGATCTAATATTGTTTTCACAATATTAATGTGGGAGCTACCTTGTCACCCTTTGCATGCAATGTGAGTAGAACTCCTCCATAAGCTCCCATATGGTTTGAATTTGAATAAATACTCATGTGGGAATATATTTGTGGCTATATTTTGTCTAGTGGATCACACCAGCTTGGCCACCATCTCTTCATGCATGTTCTTTATTTAGTCCATATGAGAAGCAAGCTTGTGTATTTTTGGTTTGGCCTTAATTCAAATATTGACATGCATGCAAGAATATATGACCATGATTGAAAATAGTTGTTTTCACAACTAGAATTAGTGCCATTTATTACTTGTGCATGGGCCATGCAAGCTTCCTCTCTCTCCTTTTTCTACCTATTTGATTTTTTCTTTGGTTTTGGAAGAGTTTTGAGTAGTTTGTTTTCAAACTAATAAAATAAATAAAAGAGAACTACACCTAACCTATCTCTACATCATGGCATACTACATGCAATCATAGCCTCTAGCCACATGTGATATCAATGGCACTAAGTGACTTTCTTTTATTCAAATTCTTATGAGCTTGTTTGCTTGTTCAAATTTTTTTTGATCAAATCCTATATCTACACTCCATCTATCAAATTGTCCTAGCTAATCTAGCTATCTAAATAAAGACTTCATCTCTAATTTTTATTTATTTTTGTCTCTTGATCTCTGCCTAAAACTTTGACACTAAATCCGTCTAAAGTTTTGTCTAAAATTAGTCTCATCTAGTCTAGTTTAGACTAGATAAAAACGCCAATCCCCTTTTTCTTTTCCAAAACCCTAATCACCCGTACGTTTATACAAACATACACCTTCACAACTTGTTTTTTTAAACCGTGACACCACCTGAAGCTCCTAGCCGTCTTTCCTCTGTTCGGTCACCAACCCTCTGTTCAGCAACAGCAGTAGGCAGCGAAGCCCCTGTCCTTGTTGGTCTGGCTCGACCGAACCTGGAGGACAGCAAGCACCACGCCCCTGTTTCTCTTCTTGGGCACAACCACGTGATCACCCAGCAGCTGAGCCCTCCTCCAATCGTTCCTCTACCCCATATATACCAGCTGCCCTGCTTTTCTTCCTGGCTATACATCAAGCGAGGCACCAACCACCACTCCTCCATCCAGATCTCGACCCAACTCTCCCCATCTCCTTCCATGGCAAGAGATTTTAAACCCTACCATAGTCCCTGGACCATCACCACCATAGTCCACCACAAGCCGGAGGAGCACCAAGTCCAGATGTTGGAGCCTTGAAGCAACTGTAGAGTGGAGGAGAAGGCCTAAAGCAGTCCCGTGCGTCGCCGCCGCACATGTGTTCTGCCAGCGACCCGACGCCGTCCCTATCATCTCGCCGTCACCCCAAGCCCTCCCCTTGCGTCTGCAAGGCGCTGGTGAGGCCCCCGATCTACCTGACAAGGTTCCTGGTTCTGAGTCGCCGTACCTTGCTGCCGTGCACGACGCGGCGCGATCGCCGCCGCGGACGCGTGTAGTTGCCGTTTTGGCTGTGCTGTTCACGTTGTCCTAGCGCTCGTCTCGGTACTTTTCAAGAAGATCTGAGACCACCAACACATAGAGGGATGTCCCCTTGTTAATTCGAGCCCTTACTTGCCCAGATCGGTGCGGTATCGTGGCCACAGTCGTGTCCGCAAAATCGCATCGTCGCGCTGTCAGGCGAGATACAGTTCTGGCGTTGTTTGTTTTCTTCAGAGTTACCGCGTAACAAGATGGATCTTATGGGTTCATGTCTTCATCCAATCACCAACACCAGCCCAGCCCAGTGGTTATCACCCGACGTTGGCTCCTCTCTCCTTACCGTGAGGTTGTGGGTTCGATCCCCATCCCAATCCTTTTTCTTTTTTTTAACCCTCACGAGCAGAAGGCCCACCAGTCAGCCTCGCGCAACCACATCAGCAGATCCCTGCATAGCCAGTACCCGGGCCCGCATGATAGTGTCTGCGGCAAGGGTCTACCAAGTACAAAACGTCTGGTTTTTCTTTTGGGTTTTCAGGAAATAACAAAAATGAGATAAATGCATTATATCAATATCTTTTCAATACAAAATCCTTTTGTCTCATATAATATATGTTTTTGGATAAAAAAATGTAAGGAATTCAAATATGCCATCCAAAATAATTTTTGAATAATTTAAATTTTCGAAATTGTTTAATTGCAATAAAATGCCTTTTTCTTAATTAATTAATAACTTTAATTCTATAACTCCAATTTGGCAAATAATATGTCTAAATCGATCAGCGCGACGAGCCCGTTCTGATTATGCGTTCCTTGATATGAATTGAAGCATGAATCATGTCATTATTAAAAATCAAAACTGTTTATGGCAATAAAACTTGACCAAATAATTAATAAAATGAGTTATTCTTCCCCCCACACCTCACCCTTGCCATGCTACATTATTTCCATGTAAATTGTGCATCATTCATCATGGCATGCTTGTTTGCTTGTCACATTTTATTTATATGCTTGTGCACTTTATTTATGTTGGCCCTTGTTTGTTTGGTTCTTCTTTCGAATAGGCGCAGAAGCGGAAATATCGGGAATCCAGAGTACTACCTAGATCCATCTCTCGCTCAATCGAGTCGGTCAGCAAGCACTAACACATGCTTGCATACATATAGTACCTATTGCCTCTATCTTATTCTTGCATCATTGAGTCGCGAATGCATTAAATTGAATCCCAAGTACTGCATAGCCTTTACTTTAAACCCCATCGAAGCTTGTTCCTCCATCCCATGAGACATTACTACAGGAGTTGTTTGAGCCATGCGAGTCATAGAACAGCATGTGTATGGTATGTGAGAGTCCGATGGAAAACGAGGTACCTAAACAACTTAACCTGAGTAGTATGGGATAACTAATGAAAGAGGCACCGGTGGGCAATATCTGTTATTTGGTTTTTCCTGCCCACTTGTGTCCCGTAGGACCCCGAGTACTTGATTCCTGTTCCTTGACTATTCGCACTATCCACATCCGGGAGGCCTTATGGACCCCCCTGAGCCAGAGCTTGATTCATTTCTATTTCTTGGGGCCACAAACTAGTTTGGGGTTTTATTTACTATCATGTACTTATGCCATGTTTTACTGCTTTATTTAAGATTGTGCGTGGAGCACCAGACTGCTTTTGGATGCGAGTGTTTCAGGTATCGACAAGCCAGTCTCATTTTCGGGTTCCTAGTCGTTTCTGACCATTGACGCAAACCTTGGGTGCATCTCGAGTCGCAACTTCGTTGCGGGTAGCTTAATGGGGTGGCCCCCTGAAATATTTTATGAATCCTGTGATCGCTTTGTCGTGAAGGCCTCGTTGGGTTTTGAGTTGGTTTTTCCGAGGTTGATCGAGTGTGTGTTGCTATTTGTGCACCCCTGCAGGGTAAATCTTTCTGAAAGCCATGTCCGCGGTTATGGACGACTTGGAGCACAGTTTCTCGATCATAGACAAGTATAACTAAAGTACCGTCGTTAATTTGACTAAATATCTGACTAATAAATAGTGCAATATTCATAGAATGGTTAATAAAACTGCCAACGGATGGGTTGTTCGTCCGCTTTCTCGTTGGTAAGCGAGAAGGAGGATGGATCTGTTACTTTATACTATTATAACTATTGTTTCTAATTAACAGATATCCGTCTATCCTTGGTTAGGCGGATGGTTAGCGAGTATCTATAGGCTTGTTAGTTATTATCTTTTGCTGCAATTGCGTCACCCCAGGTATATGTCCCCTTTAGAGGCATAAAGACTTGCTGAGTACCCCTAGGGTCTCACACGATAAATTGTTTGATTCAGATGAACAGGTGTATTTGCAAGATGGATACTGGGTGGAGGAGACAGATGATGTTGGCAACGCTCACTCGGTGTAAAGATTCTGGGGATGGGGATCCATGAGATCTGTGGGCGGGATGTGTTTATTTATGTGGCATCTTATGCCGATTTGCTTCTTATCTGTACTCGGATCTTGTTTTCTGCTTCCGCCTGATACTCTGATGATTGATGTATGAGGAACTATCCTACACTATTATCTATATTTAGGATATTTGGATCTTGCCGTATGGCATTGCAATATTTCTATTTCTTTTAGATGGAATGGCTCTGAGGACTGTTGTAAGGTAGCTTGCATATATACTCACTTGTGTATGTATTTGATATCTTACTTTGTTGCCTACGCTTTCGCTCTTGTCCGATGTTCTTGAAAGTGATTAGGACCGACGGGTTCACATGTGGGTGGCCCTCGGCCTCATTGTACTATTTTAACCACTTTTGGTTCATCCAGGCTTGAACTTAGAGCGTAGGGTCCGAGGTTGTTAAAATTGGTATCAGAGCCATCCCGCCCTTCAGGGTCTCAGCCAAATGGCCGTTGTCAGTCTAGCAAATATTTTGGTAGCTATGTATACTAGGGAAAAACAAAATGTGAGAGTAGGACTGCTTCCACTTTTCTTCTTACCCACCCACCCACCCTTTTCTGGTAAGGACGTGTAACGTTTTCAATCCTCTTCTAAAAATTCAAACTAGGATTCACGTGTTCTGGGTTTCCGTAGTACCATAGAAAGTGTGTGGGAGTGTGTAATTCCTTGTCTATCTGTTGCATCCAACCTTGTTGTCACAATCTGCCTTTGGTTATCAACTGTTGGTACATTCCATCTTGTGTGCTTTTGTACACCGACGCGATCTATCCGACTCCTTGTTAACCGTGCCATCTTGTTAAGGGTGTTCTTCCTTCCAAAGATGCTTTGCAGAATGTGGAGTTGCTAATCTCTATCGATAAGTGATTTGCGATCTATTGGTATTTTAATGCCGAAAAATGCGGAAATTTTTCATTGATACATCTATGTTTCAACACTCCTCTTCAGTCGTGTGTGAAACATTATCTATCTTCCTTTTATCGGCATGTTCATGCTAACCCATCCTTTTGTCACCGACGCTTGATCTGGGAGTTTTCCTTTTTCTTCAATTCTTTTGGGCTAAATACATAACGTGTGTCGATCCGATGCTTGTGATTGTAATTTGTTCATGCATAGCTATATGAAACTTATCATGAGTGGAATATGGTTAATGCTATCGACCTATCCTCCAAATGATGGCGGTTATCTCCGTGATTTTGAGTTATACCGTGATCATCTCTTTATCATATTCAAGTATTTTGCCAATCCGAGTTTTTCTTAAGGCCCTACGGTGAGTATCATCTATCCATCATGTCACATCTTTTTGAACTCCATATCTGCAAAATTCTCTTTGATACAAGGAATTGCATCTTTTAAATCTCGATAGCTTTGCTTAAGGTATGAGCTATCATGGTTTCTTTAGCCAAGATCTCTTTATCTTTATAACCGGTGATCCGATCAACAATGTGAACCAGGCGGCACCTATTTTTCTTCCGAAGGACCAGATAACCTATTCTGCCTGTGCATCTTCTTCAACACGAATCCTTGCTCTTAATGTTGATCTTTCAAAGAGCGTTGAGCTCAGAAAGTATTTCGAGCATTTGTCTGTTTCTCCCGCCTCTTGAACTTGATATTCTCGGAATATCTTGTTAATCCGTGGTGGTATATCGTCATGATATGCTTTCTTATTCTATATCACTGGAAGAACATGGAAGATCATCTATGTCTTTTCTCTCAAGCTTTGTGAACCGCTTTGTGTGCAAAGTCTCAAAGTGTGAATTATGACTTCGCTAAATACATTGCTTCAATTCTGGAATCGAAGTCCATTGTTAATTCCATCCTCCACCTTCAATCAAACCCGGAGTTTTCCCTTGTTGGCGAGTTATCATCGTCGTTCCGCTGAAGTTTTTCCTCAAGACTGCTAAATCTCTCTCAATCATTTCAAGAAGAACATGGAGTTTCTTTTCACCTCTGTCTCGTCAAGTAATCTTTTGAAACCCTCTCATTCTATCGTCTATGCTCAATCCACCGAAGGCCATGAAGAATTTCTAGATCTTTTGTAATCCTTCTGTTCAAGGTGTTGCTACCTTTTCCTTATCTGTCGAATCTTGCAGCTGTTCTCCATAATCTTTCTTCATGTCTTTTCTGGTGGTTTGGATCTTCCGACATGACGACAACATCATCATCCTTATCTATCTTGAATCCAGCGAATTGTTTGCATCTATCCTTGTTTTCTAATGGAGTTCCATGAGTTATCCTTGTCAAGATCTTCAGTCTGTTTTGGTAGTTGGGTTGCAAAGTTTTCCTATTCATGTGCGGAGTAATGCTTTGAGTGCGGGATGGAGTAGCTACCATACCACTACTCTTATCATTCGCTCTTGTACATTGAATTGGTGAATTAATGCGATTTCACTCATTCCACGGAAGTTAGAAGTGGCCTTTATTCCTCGATACTTTTACTTCCATGCTTGTTTTTCTGGAGTGCTCTTTCGAAGAACGTAATCAATAATCTCTTGTTGGTGGTCTGTCTATTCTAGATGGAGCATAATCTTCAGTTATCTAGTGGGAACAAACGCAAACTCTTTTCTGTCCTCGTCATTCTACCGGTGCTCGACATCCCCAAACAAGATGAAAGGAAACTATCTCTCTCTTTATTTCATCAATTATTTTCTTTGGTAAAGTCAATTATGGTTGATGCCATCAGCCGCAAATCTATTGCATTAGCCTCAAGGTTAAAGAAAGCAATAAGTGTCTGTACAATAAACTCAAGATCCTCTAAATTCTTTTCTTCTCGGGATTCCACCATAATCTAGCATCACCTCCTTCTCTTGAAGTATATCCGCGCACCTCAATTGCGTGATCCTTTGGTTCTTACCGGCGCAAGAAGAAGCTCATCCGAGAAGTCCTCTATGCTAATCTTTCAGTGGATATCAAGGAACTTTATTGTTTGAAGGCAATAATGTTTCCCCAATCTTCATTCCTTTAATCTTGGGAAGATAAATGCTATTTTCATAGTGGTTGATAACCTCTCCAAAGTAGCTCTTTTCTTCCGGCGAGACAAAGATTCATCTTCTCTTGTATCTATAAATCTTTAATCTTAATGGTGTGTCGTTTCTTTCTCCCTGATACATCGTCCTTTCTATTTCTTTCACAAGTGGTTCTATTCTTTTATCAGGTTTCTCGAGAAAACCGGAGCTATGTTCATCCTATCCTTCTTGTCTCACGACAATCCTTCGACTCTTCTAACTCGTGGTTTCTCAAGCAAAACTCAAGACTCGCAACAAGTCTAGTAGGTTTTGCAAGGTGTAATGGTCGCAGCATTCCGTTGTTCACCATCTTGGGAACGCAAGGATCACCTTCATTCCGAACACCCGCCGCTCGTCATGTTTTCTTTTTTCCTAGGAATCTCGAGTATGAGATTCTTGATAAGTGGGGGAGAGTTGTAGCATCCCAATTGTCTAACAATTGCAATGCTACTAGCCTAGTCTAGATAATGCTACCTTCCTACATATAATTGTTGCAACATTATTATATCATGCTCATGTCATCATGCCACATTGCATTTAAGCATCATATAAAACCCTTTTCATTTGGTTCTTATCTCATATGCATTTATTAATTGTATTTGCTTCTTAATAAAATGTATTTGCTTCTTGATGAATTGTTTGATGCCCAAGTTGAGTTGGGGGCATATCTTTTAACTATTCCATCACCCTTGCCACCTCCCCTTATCTCCACACACTTTTCCACCATTGCTTTTATATATCGGCAAATGCATTTCTCCCTGGGATATTTATCTCTAGCTCATGTATAGTTGGTATAGTTCCATTCTATTCCTCATACTTCCATACTTGATCTAATATTGTTTTCACAATATTAATGTGGGAGCTACCTTGTCACCCTTTGCATGCAATGTGAGTAGAACTCCTCCATAAGCTCCCATATGGTTTGAATTTGAATAAATACTCATGTGGGAATATATTTGTGGCTATATTTTGTCTAGTGGATCACACACAGCAGCTTGGCCACCATCTCTTCATGCATGTTCTTTATTTAGTCCATATGAGAAGCAAGCTTGTGTATTTTTGGTTTGGCCTTAATTCAAATATTGACATGCATGCAAGAATATATGACCATGATTGAAAATAGTTGTTTTCACAACTAGAATTAGTGCCATTTATTACTTGTGCATGGGCCATGCAAGCTTCCTCTCTCTCCTTTTTCTACCTATTTGATTTTTTCTTTGGTTTTGGAAGAGTTTTGAGTAGTTTGTTTTCAAACTAATAAAATAAATAAAAGAGAACTACACCTAACCTATCTCTACATCATGGCATACTACATGCAATCATAGCCTCTAGCCACATGTGATATCAATGGCACTAAGTGACTTTCTTTTATTCAAATTCTTATGAGCTTGTTTGCTTGTTCAAATTTTTTTTGATCAAATCCTATATCTACACTCCATCTACCAAATTGTCCTAGCTAATCTAGCTATCTAAATAAAGACTTCATCTCTAATTTTTATTTATTTTTGTCTCTTGATCTCTGCCTAAAACTTTGACACTAAATCCGTCTAAAGTTTTGTCTAAAATTAGTCTCATCTAGTCTATTTTAGACTAGATAAAAACGCCAATCCCCTTTTTCTTTTCCAAAACCCTAATCACCCGTACGTTTATACAAACATACACCTTCACAACTTGTTTTTTTAAACCGTGACACCACCTGAAGCTCCTAGCCGTCTTTCCTCTGTTCGGTCACCAACCCTCTGTTCAGCAACAGCAGTAGGCAGCGAAGCCCCTGTCCTTGTTGGTCTGGCTCGACCGAACCTGGAGGACAGCAAGCACCACGCCCCTGTTTCTCTTCTTGGGCACGACCACGTGATCACCCAGCAGCTGAGCCCTCCTCCAATCGTCCTCTACCCCACATATACCAGCTGCCCTGCTTTTCTTCCTGGCCATACATCAAGCGAGGCACCAACCACCACTCCTCCATCCAGATCTCGACCCAGCTCTCCCCATCTCCTTCCATGGCAAGAGATTTTAAACCCTACCATAGTCCCTGGACCATCACCACCATAGTCCACCACAAGCCGGAGGAGCACCAAGTCCAGATGTTGGAGCCTTGAAGCAACTGTAGAGTGGAGGAGAAGGCCTGAAGCAGTCCCGTGCGTCGCCGCCGCACATGTGTTCTGCCAGCGACCCGACGCCGTCCCCATCATCTCGCCGTCACCCCAAGCCCTCCCCTTGCGTCTGCAAGGCGCTGGTGAGGCCCCCGATCTACCTGACAAGATTCCTGGTTCTGAGTCGCCGTACCTTGCTGCCGTGCACGACGCGGCGCGATCGCCGCCGCGGACGCGTGTAGTTGCCGTTTCGGCTGTGCTATTCACGTTGTCCTAGCGCTCGTCTCGGTACTTTTCAAGAAGATATGAGACCACCAACACATAGAGGGATGTCCCCTTGTTAATTTGAGCCCTTACTCGCCCAGATCGGTGCGGTATCGTGGCCACAGTCGTGTCCGCAAAATCGCACCGTCGCGCTGTCAGGCGAGATACAGTTCTGGCGTTGTTTGTTTTCTTCAGAGTTTCCGCGTAACAAGCTGGATCTTATGTGTTCATGTCTTTATCCAATCACCAACACCAGCCCAGCCCAGTGGTTTATCACCCTTACCGTGAGGTTGTGGTATCGATCCCCATCCCAATCCTTTTTCTTTTCTTTAACCCTCACGAGCAGAAGGCCCACCAGTCCGCCTCGCGCAACCACATCAGCAGATCTCTGCACAGCCAGTACCCGGGCCCGCATGACAGTGTCTGCGGCAAGGGTCTACCAAGTACAAAACGTCTGGTTTTTCTTTTGGGTTTTCAGGAAATAACAAAAATGAGATGAATGCATTATATCAATATCTTTTCAATACAAAATCGTTTTGTCTCATATAATATATGTTTTTGGATCAGAAAAATGTAAGGAATTCAAATATGCCATCCAAAATAATGTTTGACTAATTTAAATTTTCGAAATTGTTTAATTGCAATAAAAATGCCTTTTTTTAATTATTTAATAACTTTAATTCTATAACTCCAAATTTGGCAAATAATATGTCTAAATCGATCAGCGCGACGAGCCCGTTCTGATTATGCATTCCTTGATATGAATTGAAGCATGCATCATGTCATTATTAAAAATCAGAACTGTTTATAGCAATAAAACTTGACCAAATAATTAATAAAATGAGTTATTCTTCCCCCACACCTCACCCTTGCCATGCTACTTTATTGCCATGTAAATTGTGAATCATTCATCATGGCATGCTTGTTTGCTTGTCGCATTTTATTTATATGCTTGTGCTCTTTATTTATGTTGGCCCTTGTTTGTTTGGTTCTTCTTTCGAATAGGCGAAAGCGGGAAATATCAGAATCCAGTGAGTACTACCCAGATCCATCTCTCGCTTCAACTGAGCTGCCAGGCAAGCACTACCACATGCTTCCATACATATAGTACCTATTGCATCTATCTTATTCTTGCATCATTGAGTCGCGGGTGCATTAAATTGAATCCCAAGTACTGCATAGCCTTTACTTTAAACCCCACCGAAGCTTGTTCCTCCATCCCATGAGCCATTACTACAGGAGTTGTTTGAGTCATGGGAGTCATAGAACAGCATGTGTAGGGTATGTGAGAGTCCGATGGAGAACGAGGTACCTAAACAACTTAACCTGAGTAGTATGGGATAACTAATGAAAGAGGCACCGGTGGGCAATATCTGTTATTTGGTTTTTCCTGCCCACTTGTGTCCCGTAGGACCCCGAGTACTTGATTCCTGTTCCTTGACTATTCGCACTATCCACATCCGGGAGGCCTTATGGACCCCCCCTGAGCCAGAGCTTGATTCATTTCTATTTCTTGGGGCCACAAACTAGTTTGGGGTTTTATTTACTATCCTGTACTTATGCCATGTTTTACTGCTTTATTTAACATTGTGCGTGGAGCACTGTCTTTATTTTGGATGCGAGTGTTTTCGGTATCGACAAGCCCACCACATTTTCGGGTTCCCGATGCATACCATTGACGCAAACCTTGGGTCCGTCTCGGAGTCGGCCAACTTCGTTGCGGGTAGCTTAATGGGGTGGCCCCCTGAAATATTTTATGAATCCTGTGATCGCTTTGTCGTGAATGCCTCTTTGGGTTTTGAGTTGGTTTTTCTGAGGTTGATCGAGTGTGTGTTGCTATTTGTGCACCCCTGCAGGGTAAATCTTTCTGAAAGCCGTGTCTGCTGTTATGAACGACTTGGAGCATAGTTTCTCGATCATAGACAAGTATAACTAAAGTACCATCGTTAATTTGACTAAATATCTGACTAGTAAATAGTGCAATATTCATGGAATGGTTAATAAAACTGCCAACGGGTGGGTTGTTCGTCCGCTTTCTCGTTGGTAAGCGATAAGGAGGATGGATCTGTTACTTTATACTGTTATAACTGTTGTTTCTAATTAACGGACATCTATCTATCCTTGGTTAGGCGGATGGTTAGCGAGTATCCATAGGCTTGTTAGTTATTATCTTTTGCTGCAATTGCGTCACCCCAGGTATATGTCCCCTTTAGAGGCATAAAGACCTGCTGAGTACCCCTAGGGTCTCACGCGATAAATTGTTTGATTCATATGAACATGTGTATTCGCAAGATGGATACTGGGTGGAGGAGACAAATGATGTTGGCAACGATCACTCGGTGTAGAGATTCCGGGGATGGGGATCCATGAAATCTGTGGGCGAGATGTGTTTATTTATGTGGCATCTTATGCCGATTTGCTTCTTATCTGTACTCGGATCTTGTTTTCCGCTTCCGCCTGATACTCTGATGATTGATGTATGAGGAACTATCCTACACTATTATATCTATTTAGGATATTTGGATCTTGCCGTATGGCGTTGCAATATTTCTATTTCTTTTAGATGGAATGTCTCTGAGGACTGTTGTAAGGTAGCTTGCATACATACTCACTTGTGTATGTATTTGATCTCTTCGCTTGTTGCCTACGCCGCTCGCTCTTGTCCCAATGTTCTTGAAAGTGGTTAGGATGGCCGACGGGTCTACACGTGGGTGGCCCCTAGGCCCCCGCTGTACTATTTTAACCACTTTCGGTTCATCCAGGCTTGAACTTAGAGCGTAGGGTCTGAGGTTGTTACAATCTCCATCACCATTGCTGATTACCATGATGAGAAGGGAGTAATTCTCTCTCGAGGCTAAGGGTTCTACTAGTATCTATGTGTTCATCTCTCTCTCTCTATGCATGATCATATTGTGATCATGAGCTTTGTAATCAAGTAGATCTACCTTGCTACTCAAGTGCTTTAATAGATCTTTGCTCTCCCCATGTGTGTGAAGTTGACAGTGTGCACACCATGGTGCCACTTAGGCTAGAGATTACAAATACTTGTTATGAATTATATTTGGAGTTGGATGTCTTTATGAAATTGTGGTGTTTGTTTGAACCATCTAGTGCTCAAGGTGACAGTGTGGGGTTATCTAGATGGGAAAGGCTTACTTTGAGGTGTGCTGTTATAGCCCTACCATGGATTAGAGTGTCCAACCGGAGAGTAGTTCAGAGTAGTATCATAAAGAGAATATATTTATATGAGAGTGTTCACTAGTGAAAGTATGATCCCTAGGCCTTGTTTCTAAGCATTGAAACACCGTTTGCAACTAGATCTGTTACATGGTTGCTTGCTTCCATCTTTATTTCAGTTTGCCTTTAGTCTCTTCCACACTATTAAGCTATTTTCTGTCACCGTTGTCTTATATCCATACCATTTGTATTTCACTATATCTTCGCCGAACTAGTGCACCTATACACCTGACAAGTGTATTGGGTGTGTTGGGGACACAAGAGACTTCTTGTATCTTGATTGCAGGGTTGCTTGAGAGGGGATACCTTTGACCACTTCCTCCCTGAGTTCGATAAACCTTGGGTAATCCACTTAAGGGAAAACTTGCTGCTTTTCTACAAACCTCTGCACTTGGAGGCCCAACAACTGTCTACAAGAATAGAAGTGCGTAGACATCAAGCTATTTTCTGGCGCCATTGCCGGGGAGGTAAGGTAAAAGGTATTCACACCGGAGGATTAAAGAAGAAGAACCTTCCACGGCAAACGCCTATTACCTGGCTGTTGGGGGGATACCCCCGGGTAGGGTCACGCCAGGGTATAAAGGCCGAGTTAGCCGAGGTACGAAAAGGTCAAAGCAAGAGCTGGCCGAGTCACCTCAAGGCAGGCCGAATCACGGGGTAACCTAGACTAGGGGATGTCCACCTAACTGGGTCTCAGCCGACTTATGTCGTATGTCGGTATGATGTATCTAACTTGTATGCAGGTACAGGTGTGGCCGGATCAACTAGGTACGATCCGGGTTATATCAACCTTGTAAGAGAAGGAAGGTATCTCGCTGATCAAAGGGTGACCACCGAGGCGTGGCCGACAAAGGTCGATGCCTGTTTGATGATTGGGCGCCGCAGAGGCTCACGAGCCTGCATGGATGACGCTGGGCAAAAGTGACCCTGGCTTAATATTTTGGGAGGAGGCATATTCCTTGAATATGCCTCCATGTATGCCCTAATTGAGACCTAGCCACCCCTATATATGGTGGCTAGGGCCTCTATAGAAGGGGTGGGTCTTTATCGCTTGATCTCTAGAGGGTTGTGTTTTACTTGGGTGTTCGAGAGCTAGCTAAGTGAGAGTAAGAGTCCCTTCTTCCTCCTCTCCCAATACATTTCGAGGAGCACTTGTAATGTGGAAGTGAATCAAATACAAAGCAACTGGTGTGTGGAATCACCACACTATCCTCCCTGATTCCCCTAGTGCATTTAGTCCCCACCTTTAGCCTATTCATGGCATCCGCCATGACACCACCATGACATTGGCGCCATACCATGCTATTAGCAGGCTTAGCAGGTGAAGATCCGGACAGAAACTTCATCGCAGACCGCGAACGATCGCCCTCGTGGCTCGTTCTCAGCTTTGGAGTGTTGGACTTTGTCGACAATGTCTGGCTACTTCTAAGCTGCCCTCTTTCCCAAGAATCGGCCTCTTCGCCAAGCTCGGTATAATATCTACGTTGCTATCGATGTGTCATGCTCACCATGCAGACGCCATCGAAGGAGGCGAGCCACCCTTAGCATGGTTCACGGTACAGATCACTCGCCCCCGACTGCAGGTGAGGATGGTGATCATACCGGCGCAAGCAAGGATCCGGCACCAAATTCGGAGGTAACACACAAGGCACCGAGGAAAAGTAGGGGTCCTCCGCTAGAGAGGCCCGAGAATGTGCTGTAGCAGGCGATGGATAGCTTGGCAAACCCGGTAGAGAGCAGTAGTAGATCCGGCTCAGGCACAGGCCGAGCTAGAGGAGACTAGGCAAAAATTACTAGAGGGTGCGAAAAAGATAGCCGCGGCTCAGCAGTCGTTGAACATGACCCTGCGTGAGTACACGAAGGAAAATAAGGTAGATACTGTAAAAGTGAAGGGGAGAAATCTCATGAGTGAAATGAACAAAGAGGGTGATACTAGGATTGAGGAATCAGAGAACTGTTTGTCATTCTGGGCCAAGTATAGTACTGACAAAAACCTCAGAGCAGATCTTCGCATCCGAAGTTGGAAGGTCTGACGGTGAAGCCGTCGAGCAAGAAGATAGGATCAATGAGTTGGTTTGGATCGCGAACAGGCAAAATGAGTAATTACTCAGGGCTAACCCGGAAAGAGCTGGGGCCTCCAAAATCGTTCATTCGGCGGTGGGTAACCCGGAGAAATCTGCTGGAGCCGCATCGTCTCCTCATGGTGGTCCTAGGAGAGAAGAGGTAGTAACCTCGGCCGGGAGGAATAAGCAGATAGTCCCATATGACCCGACAAGGGCAGGGAAAGGAAAAGCAGTACAGGCAAATGATGATCGACGAAGTGTCATCTGAGGTGAGGCTGGCCGAGGTAACCGCGACCAAGGCAATGCCGGTCAAGGAAATGTTGTAAACGGCAATGCCGGACAGCGCAACTCGACAAGAGCAGGGCAACCACAGCAGCGGAATATACCAAGGCAAGAGCAAAGTGCCGGCCGAGGTATGCAACAGAGAGGTGCTTGTGGCATCCCGCAAAACCACTACTAGAAAATCGCGTTGTTTTCGTGCATTGCATCATCATGACCGCATGCTCATGTCATCATGCCACATTGCGTTTGAGCATCGTCATCATCTTGCAATTGCTTGCATAAAACTATTTGCGGAAAGACCTGTCCTTATTTTCTAAACGCCCCGTCTTGTTTGCAAATTCAAACCCGAGGTTCCGGATTATTTTGTTTGTCTGCTATCGGTTTGCAAACGGTGCATTTTAAAATAAATAAAATTTTGAATTATTTTTAGTGGGGCAGTCGAACGGGCCGATTCGACCCGAACGACCACCCCCGGAATAAAAACGGTCCACCTAAATTCCTAAACCTACCAGTCCTATTCTACCCACCCCTCCTCCACCTCACCCCAGCCAATCCCTGGCTGCCACCTCACCCTCTCCCTCCCCTCTAACCAACCCCAAGCCGCCACCTGCCAACTCTCTCTGCCACACCTCACCCTCGGGCCACACACACAAAGAACCCACAGCCTCCCTACCCTCTTCCCTCCAACCTCCTCCTCCTCAGATAGCCACGCTGGCCCCCACACGCTGCCTCCCCTGGTCTCTTCCTCCTCCCGCCTTCCTCTCGTCTCTGTTCTCACGGCCTCCCACAGACGCCACCGTCTGCCTCCTCCTTCCGGCTCCGCCTCCTCCACTTTCGACGAACTCCTGAAGAAGCCACGCTCCGCTGGCCTTCCTTCTCCACTGGCTCATTGCCCCTCATCAAGG